>JAECWI010000600.1:327500-5327500 GCA_018150345.1 Drosophila equinoxialis | reverse complement strand
CTATAACCTAACGAAACGGAGAAAGCTTTGGCTCAGAGGAGTCTACCTTATAGTTACTTTATCATGGCTTATGACAGGTAAAACAAATTTGTTTTATATTGGCTCAAGATCTAAGAGATTTAAAGCGAATAAAAATCGTAGACTTGGAATTATCACGACATAAGGATATAAAAAAGGAAACTACAATTTGTCCTACGCCGAATAAAAAACCAAGCCAACCGGTGACTGGGAATGGCAATACTTAAGATAAACTTCACTTTTTGTAAAATAAATGGAAATAATTCAGCCAAGTATGAAACAAAAGTTATATTGATTTATACCTACATGTTACATAAGAAGTAAGAATCCAAAATAAAAACTTTTATAATTATAATTAGAAATGAATTATGATTTTTAGTTTAATTAAATAACAGAAATTAGTATAAAACATGAAATTTATTAAATAATTCTTCTATCCCAGTTTTAACAAAGGAATAAATTTTGAAAATATTTTCCGTCTTATTTCTAATTTTTGGTAGCTTAGAATGTGAAAAACTGGAAAAGATTTCTTCAGGTGTACCTAAATGTAAATTGCTGAAAATGCTTGATATTTTATTGTCCTCGATTGGCCAGTATATCAAATGTCAAGTAGATATCAAGTGGCCAAGATTTTCGCACATTATAAATAATTCACTAAACAAATGTAACAAATAGTGCCCAAGCACACACACACACACAGAATAGAATAAGGAAGAGGCAAACTGACACGCACAGTGAGGCTTGCAAAAGTATTGAATTACATTTTTAGCTGGACTCGTCTCGGTGTGTCTATTTTTTACGGCCCCCTAGGGAAGTGACGCCCTATGAATGCCATTTTAATACACAACAACAAAAGAAACAGCACAAGGAAGACGAAACTTTGACAATATTGTCATGCTGTTAGCATAGATACGCACACACCCACACCATCACACACACACACACTTACATACACACGCAAATAAACAGACATTTAGCTAGACAAAAAACGAAATGTATGAATCTAAATGCTATTTTTGTGTTGCTTGCGTCTATTGATAGCCAAAGTTATCTGGGCAAACGAGTGTGAGCCTGCGTCACGAAACGTCTATGATTATAGAGAGCGAGAAAGAGAGTAAAAGAGAGAGAGAAAGGACAGACAGATAGAGAAATCGTTTTTCAAAACACTTATCAATTGGTTACTCAATTTAGCATATACACATACACAAACACGTTCAGATTTGCCTATTACATTTGATATACCATTTGTGTTTTGGGTAAAACTTTTTCATGACTCTAATAAATAGGCAATGGTTTTCAGTGCCCCGAAAAGTGGGCAATGGTTTCGCACTAATTGTATTTCATCGGATTGAAATTGAAATTAAACTCAAGTAAATGCCATAAAAAGTCTTGGGCCTGAATTTTTTCCTTTTATTTTTATTTGCCTGTAAGCGGCTACAACTTTTGTGTTTGCTTTAACATTGAGAAAGTTTTTCTTTTCAACTTTTTCACCGCGGTGTTTGTTCCCTCATTGCCTAGGTGTGAATGGAAATAAGCAGCACAAAGTTTTCACCTTTCCTTTCGTTGGCTCCCAACAACCAACAAAAGGTCATTGAACAATTGACAAAGTCGTTGCGTTTGCTTTTGTCTTTTTGCTGGAGCCATTCAAAAAACTTTTACTTCCAGCCCAGGCACTTAAAGGTGATTTAAAAACAACAATCAACAACAAGAACACAGGAGTAAAAACTGCTAACTAGTTCAGGTGTAAATTCTATCAGTGTACGCTCAATTAGAAATTGCTCCATCGCAAAAGTTTCCCCTAGTTTTGCAAATTTCTAAAGCATTCCATTTGAGTGACCAGTCAAAGTTAAGATTATGACTCCTTGCTTATTATGTTTCCTAGAACCTGTGCTCAGATTATTATAAAGGGCCTTCAGCCGGAATGAACGGCAGTTGCCGATGGCCTTTGATACCGAATCCATCAATTAGTTTCTGTATATGTAATGGTTTTTGCTTTCTTCAGTTTTCACTCGTCGCCTGAAGCCCTCAATTAATGGAAAAAGAACAGATACACACTAATTATAGTAGATAAAGATAAAGTCCAGGTGTTAGTAGCATTCGTAATCGATCCCATAGGTGTCATTTTAACTGGCTTTCTAAAACTTTCAGACTTAATTACAATTTAATTTAATTTAGTAACGCATTAGTACTTTATACTTTAATTATTGCAAGCCATTTCGTGCGATCCTTGGGAGCTTCGTATTGTTCTAATATCATTGTTTTACATCTCAATTGTATTAAAACGGAATTTATTTTTTCGATTTTCACAAATTTGTCTTTTGTATCACAAGCAATTGCCAAAATTAGTCTAACTGTAAATATTCGGTGCACGTTATTTATATTTAAATTCAAAATTTCCCTCCTATTTCGCCTTAATATAGTTATCGATAACAAATCGACATTTGCTGTGATAGCATCGATAACCATAACCCCGATCCGATAACGTCGATAGCGATACAAATCCACGTCTGCTCCGATAACCGACTGTTGTCCGTTGTTAATGTTTTTTCACCACTAATAAAGTTAATAATTTAAATAATTTGCAAACGCAGGGCCGTTTCAATTACCAACTTTAGAAAGAATACAAACAAACAACAACGAAAATGTTGGTAAACGAAGCTAGACAGGTGTTGAGTCGTGCCAGTTCGTTGGTGGGACGTCATCAGGTGAGAAATGGTTAGCTGGTGGGAGGAGCAGAGGTGGCGGTATTTTATCATAGTTATATAAGGAGGGGGACACTCGCGAAAAGTTGATAAATTAAATAAAAAACATAGATGCAACGCATCGGATATCAAGAGAGTCGAAAATTATTGATTATATAAACGTAAAGCTCTAGTATGTGGGTGGAAAATTTTAAATTAAGGTGGCGTGACGCGTTGTTGGAATTAAGTGCTATTAACATTATCTTCCATTTTATACCCCACGCAGCTACGTTCCATAACCAATGGCACCGCCCAACTGGATCAACAGGCGCAGCCCAAAGAGGCCAAGGAACCGCAAATTAAGAAATTCGAAATCTATCGCTGGAATCCGGATAATGCCGGCGAAAAACCCTACATGCAGACGTATGAAGTAAATCTGCGTGAGTGTGGACCCATGGTCTTGGATGCCCTCATCAAGATCAAAAACGAAATGGATCCCACTTTGACGTTCCGCCGCTCTTGCCGCGAGGGAATTTGTGGTTCCTGCGCCATGAATATTGGCGGCACCAATACTTTGGCTTGCATCAGTAAGATTGATACCAACGCCTCCAAGTCCCTTAAGGTGTATCCATTGCCGCATATGTATGTGGTCAGGGATCTGGTGCCAGACATGAATAACTTCTATGAGCAGTATAGAAATATTCAGCCCTGGCTGCAGCGCAAGTGAGTATTACAAGTCATTTCATCTGCGTGTTACTTAACTATTGACGTTAATCTTAAAATCTAGAGACGAAGCCGGCGAGCAGAAGGGCAAGGCGCAGTATCTGCAATCAGTGGAGGATCGTTCTAAGCTGGATGGTCTTTACGAGTGCATTCTGTGCGCTTGCTGCTCAACCTCGTGTCCATCGTACTGGTGGAACCCTGAGAAGTATTTGGGTCCTGCTGTCCTTATGCAGGCCTATCGCTGGATCATTGATTCGCGTGACGAGAACAGTGCTGAGCGATTGGGCAAATTGAGGGATCCCTTCAGTGTCTATCGATGCCACACTATTATGAATTGCACTCGTACATGCCCAAAGGGCTTGAATCCTGGACGTGCTATTGCCGAAATCAAGAAATTGCTCTCAGGACTGGCCTCCAAGCCGGCTCCTAAGATGGAAACGGCAGCGCTTCACAAGTAAGCGACTCTAGGATGAAATGATCTAATGAACCAGTGGTGTGTGCTTAATAATTTATGAAATTTATATTTGCTTTGAGTACAATTAGGTACATAAAGTTGAAATAAATGACCTAAAAGTTGTGTGTATCCCTTAACGATATATGTATTTAATATTTTAAGCTGTTGTTGGTGAAGTCTCGTCGTTCATTTGTATATCATTGGCTGAATAAAAATCATCTGTGACAGGAATGACGCGATCATTGGTTTCCTCATCCTCCTCATCATGGCTATCAGTGTCCTCGCTGTCGTCGTTGGCTGTAATAGATTAATAATTATATATTTTGATTGTTTGCCTTCAAATTTGATATCCGCTTACCGTCTTCATCGTCTGTTTCAATGCCTGGAATGGTCAGCACCTTGCCCAAGGGCTGCAAATCTGTGGCCGCTGACTTGAGGCTCTCCCGCTGGCAGATATTCGCATATTGAAACTGGAATTCTTACTACCATTTCTATTGACTTACCCAGTTATTACGTTCATCCTCGTACCGCTTTTCCTCGCCGACGCTGGATGGCATGTCGAACCAGAAACGATTTGCCACAGAAGGTTTCAGAGTCGGAAAAAATGGAATCATCGGCATTTTGCTAAACTGTTCTGTAAACTATTTTTCTCAATTTGTTTCCTTTTTTTGTTGACAAGTCTGGCAACGCTAATAAGTATCGAGTACTTTACGCACAACGACACAAAATGAATAGAACAAACGTTTAAATTTTTATATTTTATTTAAAAATAGGCTAGTACAAAAGTTGAGTCTTCCAAATGTGGTGTTCTATTGGTAGTAGAGCTCCAAATTCATGCCATCGTGGATTTCATCTGGAAAATTGTCACAATTTACGTATATTTAATTATTATTATTATTATATTCCATTATTGGCTTTTATTATATATATATGTATATATATGTAATTGTAGTTTTTCACTTACAATCCGATAGGCGAATAGGATCCTTGTAGATGGTGTACCATTTCTTGAGGACAATCTTTTCGTGCTTAGTGCCTGTCTGAGCCGCTATAAGTTTCTTTAAGTCTCCAATGGTGTCGTCCGGATTGCATTTGACACGGACCTAGAAAATGCGAATAATTTGTAATTTAAGAACTGTTGTTGTAGTTATTAGAATTACCTTTTTTCCCAAACGATCGTTGCAAGTGATTTCTATCATATTTACTTTCACTCAGTTAGCAGTTTGTGGCAAATGTGTTTACTTCTTGACGCAAAAAGAAATTCACTTTTTTGCTTCGAAAAGTCAGCTGTTTTCTGCAGCGATACGGTAACATTTTCACAGTGCCGGGTATAAAGGGGTTTTTACATGGCAATCATTTTGCAAAAAGTGTATGCAGTGGATCCTCGGTTAACGAACGCCCCGGATAACAAACATTTCGGATTAACAGATTTTTTTTGGAAAATAAAGTTTCGGTTAACGACCAACAAAAAGGGTAGAAATTTCAATCTCACGTGAAATTTGTACGCAAAAAGTAGTTGGGGTAGTTTGAATTGCCAACTACTTTGAGCGTTAATGACAAGTCTGCTGATGATAGAACTTGGTAGTTCTTAAAATAACTGTCTGTATACATATGTATGTAGCTAACCTGCTCACCTTTTGTGGCGCCTATGATTTGAAGTCTTATAAATTAGTAAGATTTGTGACCTCGAACCGGCTAAAACCCGGTTTTGATTAATTTTGTGATTAATAAAGTGTATTATAGTCGCAAAAATGACCCTTTCCGCCTCCGTAATTTGAAAATACTCGATTATCTTTGGAGAGTTTGGAGATGTTTAAAGCCATGTACATTTGATGTCGCATAAGTGACCGCTCTTTTGGACCATTTTTCTCAACAAATAAAAATACAAGGACCTCAATTTTTTTACGATTAATAATACTCTAAAAATACTCTTGAACCAGAGAGCCGGGGCTAACATCGACAGCGTCAAAGTTTGTATACCCTTGCAACTTTTTTGTAACTCTTTCCTTACCTATAGCCATCAAAGTGTAAAAACATAAAAAGTCTTATGTTTGTGAAAGAACGGCCTACAATCTTAGCATGGGAAATAACGAAGGTTGATCAATATCACTGTTTTCTACTGATCGTTCCTATGGGAGCTATATGATATAGTTACCCGATCTTTACCGAATTTGGCACAGTCACTAACAGGCATATTTAACTATCAAATGTTTATTTTGAAAGCAATCGCATTAAAAGTAACGAAGTTATTGACAAAAGTCATTGTATTTGACCGATCATTCCTGTGGGAGGTATATGATATAGTCACCCGATCTTGACCAAATTTGGCACAGTCGTTTATAGCTACAATAAACTAACTTATATTAAATTTCACGACAATAGCTATGAAATTAATGAAGTTATTGAGAAAGTCACTGTTCGTGACTTTGCCGTTTGTATGGGAGCTATATGATATAGTCACCCGATCTTGATCAAATTTGGCACAATTATTAATAAGAACACAAAACTGACGAATACAAGCCTATTTGCAAAATTTCAGCTCTGTAGCTCTAACGGTCTCGGAGGAGTTCGCGTTGATCCAGACGGACGGACGGACATGGCTATTTGAACTCGTCTCGTCGTGCTGATCAAGAATATATATACTTTATATGGTCTGAGATGCTTCGTTCTATGCGTTGCACCCTTCTGACCAAAATTAATATACCCTTTTTGCAAGGGTATAAAGATTTTGCACTAAGAAAATAATGAATTCTTATCGCGACAAGCAACAATGCAATCCTATAAATATATAATACAATGAATATTTCAAGATTAAATCATTCATCTCAAACACATTATCTCAGTCGTAAGTGTAAAGTAAATTAAGCATTAACAAACATTTGGAAATAAATATTTCCAAAATGAGAAGGAAGTTCAATCTGGTTAGTATATCTGTTTACATAGGAGTGTGGATTCTCCAGTGACGAGGAAGATTTTTGTGCCATATAGTGCCACAAGTCCATGAAATTTGGTTTAGCTTACATCGTGAAGCTAAAGGAAAACATCAAAACACACGAGGAGAATCATTCAGATAGTCAACTAAGCATAGCAGTTGAAAATTTTCAAAGTAAAATTGATCAACAGAATCTACAGATAGCTAATACGATTTTATCGCAAAATCAGTTAACAGTCAGAAACATTGGCGTAGTAACGGGGGGCTTTTGGGGATAAAACCCCCCCGAAACTCACAAAACATTAACTAAGTGAGATAACCCCCCGAAAATTTTTCTGGCTACGCCACTGGTCAGAAAGAGTTAGAAGAGATAGACAATTTGAAGATAAAAGTAGAAGAATTGAAACAGAATTTAGAAAATGTTCTACTTCAAGCAGCAAAAGATAAGGAAGAAAGCTTGGCTGAAGAAAGAAATAGAAATCGAGAAATAGAGAATCTAAAAGAGAAACTAGCTACCCAAAAATCAGATTTAGATACAGCAATTAAAGACCTCGAGTCGAAAAAGAGAAATTTAAGGAATATCAGGCTAAAGAAAAGAATTCCAGCCACAATATTGGAGAATTAAATTTTAAAATTTCATCCTTACAGAAAAAGTTAGAAGAATCTGAAACTCAGTTGATTCGAATCATTTACTTAAACCAAACTAATGAATATATAATCGAGTGTCGGGAAAAACAACCAAAGCCAAGTAGTAAGGGCCTCTCTTCAGGAATTCATGAAATTTAAATTCCCGGGGTTGATCCGATTTCTGATCTCTGCGAGTTAGATATAGAAGATGGTGGGTGGATAGTAACGATTTGATGGCAGCGTAGACTTTAATAGAACTTGGACTGAGTATCGTAATGGGTTCGGAAATAAGGAGGGAGAATTTTTTATCGGTCTTGAGATGCAATTCAACGACTGCATCGTATTACCAATTCCCAAACTTATGAACTTTATGTTCAATTAGGATAACACAGTAAACATTTCCTATTTGCTAGTTATGGTAATTTTAGAATTGGCATCGAAACTACGAAATATATTTTGGAATCGGTGGGAGAGTTTAGAGGAATAGTCGAGAATGGATCGTTTTCTACTTTGGATCAAGATAATGATCAAAGTGAAGATGGTAGATATTTAAAAATTTCAATTCGAAAAACGTAAATCTATCTAAATGATAAATTATAAATTAATAAAACAAAATCAAAAAAACCAACTTTGGCTGTGCCGAAGTTTAAATACCTTTGCAGTCCTCAGAAATACAATTTTTACATGCCCAAAATTCTTTTTCTCTAAGTCAATTCACCAATACGTAATTTGCTTCACCTACTTTTCCTATATAACTATATGATATAGTGGTCCGATCCGGGCCATTTTTATACCTGATCTCACGCAGGGAATAAAACGCCCCAAAAAAATCATCTCGATAGTTTTTAAGCTGGCTAAGTAAAACGCATGGCACCTACAAATATGGCTTTATCGACTCAACTTCTCATGCTGATCAAGAATATTTTTAATATACCCTGGCAAAAGGGGATATTAATTTTGATGGAAGCAACTCCGACCATATAAAGTGTATATATTCTGGATCAGCACGACGAGACAAGTTCAAATAGCCATGTAAGTCTGTCCGTCTGGATCTAGACCGTCAGAGCTACAGAGTTGAAATTTTGCATGTAGGCCCAGTTTGTATATCTCGGACGGATCGGACCACTATATCATAAAGCTCCCATATAAACATCAAAAGCACAAACAGTGACTTTTCTCAATAACTCCGCTATTTTCTGGCATTCGTACCGTCGTGAAATTTACACCTGTGCACGACCGTGCCGAATTTGATCAAGATCGGGTGACTATATCAGATAGCTCCCATAGGAACGATCGGTCAAAAACAGTGACTTTATGAGCTATGCTTCGTCATTTCCTATGTTAAGATTGTTCTTTCGCAAACATTACTCTTTTTAGATAAAACGTTTTTCCACTTTGACTGCTATAAGTGAGGAAAGAGTAACAAACAACTTGCAAGGGTATACAAACTTCGACGCTGTCGAAGTTAGCCCCAGCATTGCGGTTTAATTTTGGTTTGTATTAATAGCTTAAGTACTAAAGTAGTAATTAAAAACTGTACTAGAAAGAATGTCATGTGAGTCACCCAAAAGAATCATTTTTAAAAAAAAGTTCGAGGCCAATATGCAAGAATTATAAATTTACAAATGAAGCTTAACATTTCTTATTTATGCAAAAATATTCAAAGTTCGAAATCCTCACACAATTCGAAGAGTTTGATGATTTTTAAAGCCATGTACATTTGATCTCGGGTGAGTGATAGTACTATAGAAATACTTTTAAAAAATTATCAGTGATGAATTGCAAAACCTTATCGCTTTGGTCAATGTCAAAATTCAAACACATAATTGAATTGAAACAGATTTTGTTCTAAGAAAAAAATAGATTCTTCTCGCGACAAACGACAATAAAATCCGAAAAATATATAATTCAATGAATATTCCAAACTTAAATCATTCATCTCAGAGACATTGTCTCAGTCGCAAGTGCAATGTAAATTAAACATTAACAAATTCATAATTTTTATATATTCTGGATTACTCTTCAAAATGAGAAGGAAAAGTGTCTTGCCACTTGTTGGCCTCTTCCTTCTTTTTGGTTTCCAGCATGTAATCTCAAAATCTCTTCTCCTGGATGATCACGGGGTGAGTGGCCAAGTGAATAGTACAAAGTGAAGTTCAATCTAATTGATAAATCTGTTTAAATAGGAGCGTGGATTCTCCAGTGGCGAGGAAGATTTGTGTGGCTTATATTGCTATAGGTCCATGAAACTCGCTCTAGCTTATATTCTAGAGTTGAAAGAGAAAATCAAAATACTCGAGGAGAATCATTTAGAAAGGGAAAATTGTCAGCTAAGCAAAGCAGTTGAGAATTTGCAAAGTAAAATTAATCAACAGAATCTACAGATAGCTAATATTAACGATTTTATCACAAACTCAGTTAATAGGCAGAAAGAGGTGGAAGAGAAAGCCAAATCTCAAACTGAGATAGACAATTTGAAGAGAAAAGTAGAACAACTGAAAGAGAATTTAGAAAATGTTCAACGTCAAGCAGCAAAAGATAAGAAAGAGAGCTTAGCTGAACAAAGAAATAGAAATGGAGAAATAGAGAATCTAAAACAGAAATTAGCTACCCAAAAATCAGATTTAGATAAAGCAATTAAGGACCTCGAGTCGAAAAACAAGGAATTTGAAGAATATCAGACTAAGGAGAAGAATTCCAACATAATAATAGGAGAATTAAATTCTGAAATCTCATCATTGAAGAAAACGTTAGAAGAATCTGAAACTCAGTTGACTGATTCGAACCATTTACTTGAAAGACAACTAAACCAAACTAAGGAAGATTTAATCGAGTGTCAGAAGAGAATTCCAAAAACTGGTTGCAAAGGCCTCTCTTCGGGAATTCACGAAATTGAAATTCCCGGGATTGATCCGATTTCTGTTCTCTGCGAGGGAGATTTAGAAGGTGGTGGATGGATAGTTATTCATAAACGATTTGATGGCAGCGTAGACTTTAATAGAACTTGGACTGAGTATCGTAATGGGTTCGGAGAAAACGAGGGAGAATTTTTTATTGGTCTGGAGAATTTGCATCGTATTACCAATTCCCAAACCTATGAAATTTATGTGCAATTGGAATATTACGATCAACCTTCCAAATTTGCTAGTTATGATAATTTTAGAATTGGCAACGAAACTACAAAATATAAGTTGGAGTCATTGGGAGAGTTTAGAGGAACAGCTAAGGATGGTATGAATTACGATTTAAATCAAGCATATTCAACCTTTGATCAAGACAATGATCAATGGAAATATGGTAATTGTGCTCAATTGTATGGAGCCTGGTGGCACGACGATCTTTGTAGTGAGGTGTAAGTAACAAATTTAATTATACAAGAATGAACAATCGTCAAATATTTTGTTTATCTTAATTAGCCGCCTCAACGGAAAATATTTCAATAGAGAAGTCGAGGATGGATCAAGTATGAGCTGGTATTGGCGGTTTTCTCTCAAATCTGTCCAGATGCTTATCCGACCAAAATAAAGTTGGACTTCATTTCAAAATCAACGAAAATCTTTTAAAACTATTCAAACAACAAAAAAAAAAAAAAAAATAAATTGATGGACGGACCTAATGTTGAGTGGACAATTTCCGTTTTCTGCTTTGTCTCATTGTTAGATGACATTCTGCGTCTGCCTAAAAGAATGTTTACTGTAGATCAAATGCAAACATAATCTTATTCTCTGCAATTTACTATAATGATATATAAATAAACATCAATCGAAAAGAATTGCGACATCTTTTTCTTATCTAGATAATATAAATTGCGATCTGTTCAATTTCTCTTACAGTATACAAATATGTCCTGACCAAGGAGTAAACCAAAGAACCTGGCTTACGACTATTCGACCATGCCCTTGTATACCCTTCAAGTTCTTATAGTGTGTAATCCCTTGGCAAATGGGCAAAACTTGTTGTGTCGAAAGAAAAGAAAGAGCATAACAAGGTGAGTTTATAAAGTTAGTGTGTTTGCCCATTTGTCAGTCCATCTAGAGCAACATGCAAACTCAATATCTCGTTAAAGGTTTTGTGCTGAAATTACAATTTTAAAATTTGCTCCTTTCTTTTCCGCTTCTGAGTTTACCCGACCGGCAATACAAATGGAATGAAATTATGTTTTTTTTATCCTCTTTTGGGAGCTTATAAAATTGAAATACGTACCTGGACATGATCCGATTTCCGTTATTCATAAACGATTTGGTGGTAGCGTAGACTTGTTCCAATTCCTCCGATAATTGTTTTAATGTCTATGATGCCTGGTGGCACAATGTTTGTGGAAAAAATAAACTTAATATCACTAAGGGGAAACTTAATAAACTCAGAACGACCCCGATGCTGATCTGATAAAAATAATGTTTAACTCTATTAAAAAAAAAAATAGATATACATATATTTTTGACACTTATTCTGTTTCTCTAGTGTTGCTGTCGATGTTTGCCTAATGAGGAGTGTTCACTGTAATTGAAATAAAATGATATTCTTAAACAATAATAGTAAATTTTAAAACTAACTTTTTATTTTTAAATACAAATGGAATATGTTGAGTAATTTGTTGGAATTCAATTAAATAATTCAAAAAAAGTTTAGAAATTTTTAAATTTATAAAGAAATTCTTTAAAATATTGGTTCACGAATACAAATGCATATACTAAGGAGGAGTTTGAAATGAATAGAGTATTAAAAGTTCAATTCCTCTAAAGCTCGAAAGTTGTCATAAATTTGTATTAAAAACTTATTTTTAATAAGATTAAATATGTATATTAGGTTAATAATTTAAAACTACAGGCAAGATTCCGTGTCCTGACAGTCGCAGTTCCGGTTAATTGGTTAATTCGTTAATTTCTTATTTAAGATTGAGTTGAAAGTGTTCAAAGCAACTTTTTAAAAGGTTTAGGTTTTGGTAATAGATAAAATGAAGGATCGCTAATTCTTTTAATCGTATGTTTTTATTGGCTGTTTGCAATATTTTTATCAAAATTACGTATTAAAATGTTTTATTTAAAAGTATTTTATGTCTGCCTGGGCGAGAAGTTTTGTATAAAAATATTCAAAAAGTTCGTGTTCGTGTCCGACACTGGAAGCGTCCGCCCGAGGGTATAGATTTTGTATGAAAATCATCCCAAAAATCATGCGAGGGTTAATCACTATATATTTTATACGAACAAGAACGAGAAGAACTTTATTATAGTTGGACCACGAATATCCGGGACGATCGGGGCCAGAGCCATCACGGAACTTCGAAAAACCCGGTAAAGCCATATCAAAATTTCAACGTATTTCCTACCTGAAATTGTATAAGTACATATGTACAAATTCTTAAATCACGTTGACCATAAAAAAATGTAATATGTATGTACATACACGCGTGTTTCTTCTTGATCGCTAACTAAAACGGGGAAGCCCCGAATGCGTTTTATTATTTTACAAAAAAGTTTTCGTTTAAAATCACGGTTAACAGTGACGATGGAACAAACTGAACTTCATCCCGGGTAATAGGGGTGTCCGGTTAATGGGAGCCCGGATAATCGGGGGCCAAGTGTATTTTATTAAGTTTTCAAAAGTCCAAAGGTTTTCGATAGAGTTAGGAGAGGTAAAAATTTTAGAGTATTCTAGCGTTTCAAATGGAATAAAATAGGACGTGTGCAAAATGAGTTTGTTCCAATAAAAAAAACAATATATGTACATACATATATGTTGAGATTTCAAAATTCTGTACGTATATGATTGTAGTAAACAGTGCCTAAATGAGAAAGAAGTAAAAGTCTGATCCAGGGCAATAAGATGGCAGCCTCAAGTAAGCCACAGTCTTCTAATTCTGCTCAAGTAAAGTCTGAGCAAGTGGCAGACAAAACCCTATCTATCAAACAGGAATACGATTAACCCTAGCCTTCTAACGCCAAACAACAAACAACCACAACAACTGGAAAATGCTTTTACACAGAAAATCTATACTTGCCCCATTTGCAGAACCCCGAAGCAGGCTACAATCATAATTTTCACGCACACTCATCAACCAAAACCAGAGATAAATACTGTCCAAAGTTTTTATCTTTCATTGCACAACCGGCCTGCTCTCTCATCTAAGTCATACACACATATATCTACTTTATATCTATTATATATATCATATATAAAACTATTTTTATACCCTGAACTGCCTTTGGCAGATAAATATTTACATAAATGTAAGTTTTAAAGTTTCGAAAGGATTAAGATGAATTCATAATAAAGATGATAATGCTAATGATGATGATGATGTTCCTAACAGCTGCAGAGTTAATGAACAAACAAAAAAATATTAAAAGAAAAAGATACGTTGCTTTGTTAATAGTTTATATTGTTTTATTATACTATATATATATACACATGAAATATGAAAAAAAAAAACACATTACAATACATTTATACATATAAACGTACATTATAAATCATTTTTTTGCAAACGAAAATGGAAATGTTTCGAGAAATTGTATTTTTAATAAAAAGAACAACAAAGTTTCAATTTAAAATCAAAACCAATCTGATGTTAACCTCTGTATAAGCTTCACTAAGTTGTTCAATGAATATTTTGACTTTGGACTTACCAGGTGCAGATCGGTTTAAACTAATTGATTGTTCTTAAGTTTGACCTCCCCCGGTAAATCAATCAAATAAAAATAAGTGGTTCCATCACTAGGGATATACAGAAGCTGAATCTACCAAGTATTTCTCTTTGCCGATGTTTGTTTCTATGGAGAGTCTTGTAAAACAGTCGAACATGGCTATCAAATCCTATTGGCCCCTACGACACCAGGACGGAATCTGTTACTAGACTCGACCAACCCAGACAAACAGATTAAAATATATAACCTATAACTACCTTTGAGCTGAATAGAAAAGGACTGATGTTTTTAGTAGAGGAAGACAAGTCTCTGAGCAGGTTACATAGTGTAGTAGGCTTTAATCGGTGCAGAGAACCCTTAAAAGTTTATGCAAGGCATACTAAAGGATTAAGAAATGTCTAGATAGTCTCCGTATACGGTACCGGTAGGTTAGCCCGAGTCAAGAACTTAGGCTAGTCTATTTCGAGACATAGAAGATTTAAGTATTCCCTTAGGAAATGTTTTTTAAGCAATAGTAATTGGACTAACTAGTACTAATGAGATTTGAAACAAACCCAGAACTGTTTGAGCAAACTAAAATAGAGTCGGAAGGACCGAAAACTTTATTCCAAGAAATACAGTTAACTTATCCAATCCTTATTCAACCTAAAACAAAAACAGAATGGGAGTTATATGATATATGTAGTCTCCCGAATTTGATACAATGTGCCAGTCATCAACAAATATATCAAACAGGAACAGATTAATGCATGAGAAACAAACAAATCATATTTTCTTACTGTGCTGATGCGTATAAGAAGTTTTTCTGGGCTCTTTCGGCAACATTTTAATATTTCGTAAGTTGAAAGATTTTCTTAGAATCATTAATGTGCATACATATGTATATGCTGGAATTTCAAAATTATGTTATGACGTAGCTCGTACTAAGAATTCAGATAACGAAATATTCTTATCACGACACACGCCGAAATATATATTTCAATGAATATTTGAAAAATTAAATCATTGCTCTCGGAGACATTATCTGAGGCGCAAGTGTGAAGTAAACTCAACATAAACTCATCTTGACAAATAAATAAATTTCCGAATACTTTCCAAAATGAAACTACAAAATGGACTTCCTCTTTGTGTCCTCTTCCTTCTTCTGGGATTCCGGCAAATAATCTCAACAACTCTTTCAATATCAGATGGTGACGGGGTGAGTGCATAAGAGAATAGTGAAAAGTATATTTTAATGTGATAAATCAATATTTTTATCTAGGAGTGCGGATTCTCCAATGACGAGGAAGATTTGTGTGCCTTATATTGCCATAGGTCCATGAAACTCGCTCTAGCTTATATTATTGAATTAAAAGAAAAAATCAAAATACTCGAGGAGAATCATTCTGAGAGGGAAAATAGTCAGCTGAGCCAAGCAGTTGAGAATTTACAAAGTAAAATTGATCAACAAAATCTACAGATAGTTAATATTAACGAGTTTATCACAAATTCAGTTAACAGGCAGAAATAGGTGGAAGAGAAAGCCAAATCTCAAACTGAGATAGACAATTTGAAGAGAAAAGTAGAACAATTGAAAGAGAATTTAGAAAATGTTCAACGTCAAGCAGCAAAAGATAAGGAAGAAAGCTTAACTGAACGAAGAAATAGAAATGGAGAAATAGAGAATCTAAAAGACAAATTAGCTACCCAAAAATCAGATTTAGATAAAGCAATTCAAGACCTCGAGACGAAAAAAAAGGAATTTGAAGAATATCAGACTAAGGAAAAGAATTCCAACATAATTATTGGAGAATTAAATTCTAAAATCTCATCCTTTCAGAAAAAGTTAGAAGAATCTGAAACTCATTTACTTGAAAGACAACTAAACCAAACTAAGGAATATTTAGTCGAGTGTCAGAAGAGAATTCCAAAAACAGGTTGCAAAGGCCTCTCTTCGGGAATTTTTGAAATTGAAATTTCCGGGATTGATCCGATTTCTGTTTTCTGCGAGGGAGATTTAGAAGGTGGTGGATGGATAGTTATTCATAATCGATTTGATGGCAGCGTAGACTTTAATAGAACTTGGACAGAGTATCGTGATGGGTTCGGAGAAAAGGAGGGTGAATTCTTTATTGGTCTGGAGAATTTGCATCGTATTACCAATTCCCAAAACTATGAACTTTATGTGCAATTGGAGTATGACGATCGCCCTTCCGAATTTGCTAGTTATGATAATTTAAGAATTGGCAACGAAGCTACAAAATATAAGTTGGAGTCGGTGGGAGAGTTTAAAGGGACAGCTGAGGATGTTATGAAGTACGATTTTAATGCATTATTTTCCACTTTTGATCAAGATAATGATCAATGGGAAGGTGGTAATTGTGCTCAATGGTATGGAGCCTGGTGGCACCATGATCAATATGGTTGTAGGACGTAAGTAACCAATTTAATTATACGAGAATTTCCAATTGTCAAATATTTTGTTTATATTAATTAGCAACATCAACGGAAAATATTCTGATAGAGAAGTCGGATCAAGTATGATATGGCATTGGTGGGTTTCTCTCAAATCTGTCCAGATGCTTATCCGACCAAAATAAAGTTGGACTTCATTTCAAAATCAACGAAAATCTGCCAAAACTATGAAATAAAAAAAAAAAATATATTGATATTTCAGCAACAAAACAAATAATTTTCAAACATAACTTCTGAACTGATCCAATCTTTAGTGGGTTGACAGACTGACATTGGCTGTCTGCCTAAAAGAATGTTTACTGTAGTTCAAATGCAAACATAATCTTATTCTCTGTAATTTACTATAATGATATATAAATAAACATCAATCAAAAAGAATTGCGAAAAAGAATCTTTTTCTTATATAGATAATGTAAAATGCGATCAATTTAATTTCTCTTACAGTATACAAATATGTTCAACCAAGGAGTAAAGCAAAGAACCTGGCTTATGACTATTCGATCATGCTGAAGTTTGTATAACGTTTCAAGTTCTTATAGTCTGTAATCCCTTGGCAAATGGGCAAAACTTGTTGTGTATAAAGAAAAGAAAGGAAGCATGACGAGGTGAGTTCATAAAGTTCGTTTGTCTGCAAGTCCGCAAGGATCAACATGCAAACTCTTTTTGTCGTAAAACGTATAGTACTGAAATTATAATTTTAAAATTTACTGCTTACTTTTCCGCATCTAACTCTAATCAGACGGCAATACAAATAGAATAAAATTATGTTTTTTATCTTCTTTTGATCAGAAAACCTGAATAATAAATACGAAGAATTCTTTATTGGGCTTGACAATTTGAATCGTATTACCAATTGCCAAACATATGAAGTTTACGTACAATTACGATATCACAGTAAACCTTCCCAATTTGCTAGTTGTGCTAACTTCAGAATTGCCAGAAACTTCGAAATCTAAGTTGGAGTCATTGGGAGAGTTTAGAGAGACAGCTGAGAATGTTATGAACGACGACTTAAATGCGTCATTTTTCACTTTTAATGAAGATTTTGAAGTGATGGAAGAACATAAAATCTAATATACACAAAGATGGTGGTCTGATGCTCTTTCACTTCATCGGGAGAAGAAGTGTAAACTGTACAAAGACATTCTAAGTCACAATTTACGTGGACATTTGACGATAATACATTGTTATAATATATACAAGTTGTGGCTAAACCAAAAGGGAATCAACGTATTGCAATGAATTCAGCTACCCATACAGGAGGATGTGCCTCCATTGGTGTGGCTTTCGAAAGGCGTTCTGCGAAACTTATACATAAACTAACATAAACTAACTAACCCGACATGATGGGCTATCGGCGCGAAAATACCGATTTGTTATCGATGCGTTATCGACTGTTCTAAACGCACAGCACCTAAAAGTATGTTATGATTTTTGGTCGTGGTTGTTGGACACTAAAGATTTGGTCACACCACTATGGAACTGGTGTGATTTTCAGAGATTCTAGAGCTGGTTACACTTTTCGTATTTGTAATTTTTTTGCCGTTGAGGGAGGACGTGTTTTCCTCGCATTTTTGTAATTTTTGGAGGCTATTTTAAACCATAAAACAACAAAAAAGAGAACAATTTATTTAGTGCAAAACAAGGTGAATGTGCAAAAGTAAGTCTCACATTGAAAAGCATGTGCCGTTGCATTCCATTTCTCTCGCTTACTCGGTCTTGTTCTGTACATGTGTGTGTGTGTGTGTGACGCTATGACGCAGCTGCGGCGGCGGCAAATGGTTAAGGAAAAACTTGTTTGGGTTTTTCATTGCACCCAAAAAAACATGAGATTCATGTTCAGACATTGCGTGTTTGTCAAATATCGTTTATATTGATTGTTCCCCTCCAATGTTTCACCCGCCCTGTGCGTTTCTAACTGTGTGTGTGTGTGTATGTTTATGTTGCAAAAATAAATAAATGGATAAGCATGTATTGTTTGTTTCACCGCTTGCTTTTCTTTCGACTATTTTTAGCCCATTTCTCTGATTTGGCTTACCTCCTCATTGCATTCTAATTAAAAACCCAAGCATTGCGCTCATTTAAACACACGCACTCACAGACACACACACACGCATTACATTGCATAATTATGCCGAGATGTTAATTTAACTCGCACATACACACATAAACGTAAAAGACCACTCAAGCATTAAAGAAAACAATTTCATCACCCCTCCCACTCCCTTCAGTTAACCCCCAAAATCAAGTACAAAAATATTTCCATCTGGCCAATTGTAAACAACCCACGCCTTACACACACACGCACACATAAGCAATGACTCTGAGATTTTCTCAATGTTAATGTTTTTCCTTCTCTTTTTGTTTGGACAGAAAGTTAAATCATGAGCGAGGACACATATCAAATAGAGACGCGTCGTCGTTCACGTTCAAAAACTCCCTTTCTCCGCTCGTCCTGTGATCATGAGAATTGCGAACATGCGGGGGAGGATGGCCATGTCCATCACAAGAAGAAAAAGTCCTCAATCGCACCAAATGTTCAGTAAGTAAAAATAGAATTACAACAAAATTATGTTCATGTATTCATACTTATGTTTAGTCTTATCATTCAACATGCCAACTTATCAGCAGAAGTCGCAGTTAGAGTTGTTATCCATGAATGTGGTGAGGTGGATGAGGTGCAGCGGTGGGGGCAGAGTTAAATCGTTCGACGGCGTCACGTTGTATGGCCATGACGTCATCTGCTTGTTATTCACACTCGGCAGGCATGCAGCAGCAAAGCAAATTTCAATTTCGAAATGAAGGCAGCAAGTCCCCACCCCCTTCTTATAATACAGGGTGCTCGGCACAATGTTTGCTTTTGCTTTTGGCGCGCTTTTGCGTTTTCGTTGTTGTCATTGATGTTGTTGATCTGATGACGACATTTCCAGTTAGAAAACGTTCAAACTCTATGGGCCATCAACATATAAAAGCTTTGGGGCGTTTGTTGAATGCCAGGGACGGTTTTAGCCGGAAATGGTGGGGGCTTTTTAAATTGTGTCGGTTGCATGTTCAAAATGAATGATATTTTAGGGTTGTAGACTTCATAGAAAGGAAATATTTCTGATGTATAGGACGTTTTGTAGGACCTAAACACATTCGAAATGGCGGAAGCATAAAAACCTTATTGAATAAATAAAAAATGATTTCAATAGTTTTTTTTTATGTAGGTCAGTTTTATTGAATCGATTTTGTTTTGATAAGGGAATTCTAGAGATATATATTACGGGGGTCGATGACTTCTCGTAAGGTATATCACAAAGTTATTTATAAACCTGTATACAAATTGTTGTTAGAGAGCCCACCCTAGCATTTGTGGGAATCCGCACCCGACTGCTCTTGTTAATGTTGTTCACAATTTTTGAAGGTCAGCAGCGTAGACACGAAATCGTTTATGAGCATACATATATATAATTATTTGTGGGATATATTTTTATATTGATATATATAAAATCTAAAAAACTAATATATAGCAAATAAATCCGTATATTTATATTTCACTAGTCTACAAGATTCTGTTGCTATATCTTATAAGCCTTGAAAATTAATCTCCATTTCACCTTTCATTTCCTTCTTTTAGGACCATTGTGGAGGAGAAGCACGTGATAGAGTCATCAACAACAACCAGCAAGAAACTTCGTGGCAAGATCTTCGAGCAGGTCACTTCGGACTACTCCAGCGGTGAACTGACCCCAGAGGCCAAACGCAAACAATTGGGAGCCACTACCACGATGGGTATCACATCATTCTTCAGTAGAAAGCTATCCGGCGGGGCCACATCCACGCCCAACAACAACAAAAGTCATTTGGAGACCACACAGAATTCATTGAATGCAGCCCAAGAAAAGTTAAGCAGCAGCAAACGCTCGAATGGTAACCTCAGTGGAGACTCCCAAGATCTAAGTCGAGATCATTTGGCCTACATTGAATACAGAGATGCGGGCGAGTATTGGAAGTAAGTAAAGATAAATTTCATTAATCGCCTACAAATCATAATAATATTAATAACGTTTGCAGTAAGACTCCCAAAACGGATTACACCTACTCGGAGCTATCGCCCCATCGCCGACATTTGGCCCCGGGAATCGTGGCAATGCCCAATATGTCTCGTCGCAGTCTAGAGAATCACAATGATCGAGTTAATTTCATGGTCCAACAGAATCCAGCCCAAGAAGAGTTCATCAGACGTCGCTATCAGTCCAAGTACACCCAAAATGTGAACTATGATTCAGCGGATGAGCTGGATGCCACACAATTTGGTCAACTGCAGAAGCAAAGCTGGTGGTTCCTGCGACTTATACAGGTTGTAATCACCACAGTGACGACCACCTGGTCGCGAATCACCAACATTTCGGAAACGGAGACAAATGCATATCAAAACTACTACGCCAAGCAGAGGCAGAGGGGAGGAGAGCAAGTTGGAATCTTTACAAGAATAGCTCGTGCCATTGGTGGCAGCTTTTTGAGTTTAATGAGCTATATCTATCTGTTTATTGCCTCCGTTCTCAGTGCGGACACGTGGTTGCTGAGATCGTCGAACGCGGAAAATAAATCAAAGAAACGTTTTCTACTATTTCTCTTGATTTTGCTGCCCTTGCTGTTGTTGACGGGTGAGTAGACGAACTGTGGGAAGAAATATGTAAAGTCAAATATGTGTTTGCGCCAGAAGAACTTGTTTGTCTGTGACCTTGATTTAGGTTAAACTGAAGGGAAAATAATATCAATGTCAATGGTGTCGTCTTTCATATATAGTCAATATGGAATGATAATAGAAAACCAGTAAATACGGATAAATTAAAAGGCAGACTCATTGATGATAAAATTTAATTGAGTTTACTTGACTATTGTGTCTGATTGTAATATTAATTGTGATTAGTTCGAACAGTTCGAAGTTTACATATATTTGACTTGACATGTGTAAACAAATTACATTTTAATTGTTTCTTGTTTTTTTTTCGCCCCATGTTTTGCAGGTGTGTTCTATTATCTACATCCCAATGAAACTTTCCCACCCAAATCCCTAAGGGACTATAGATTTAATCTGACTCTACCAGAAATTGAATTGCCCGACGTAAATGATTATCTTAAAAAAGTTGAATTCGAATCGCTGCGCACTCAGACAATTGAGCAGGCAGTGCGCGTTCGCGACTGGGCAGATGATTATGTGCTATACCTGAGGACAATTGGCCAAAATGTGGCCAATCGGGTGGGCCAGTATTTTCAATCTGGCGATGATGAAGTCTATTATGAGCGTGTTTAGGGAAGACATTGAGAGAGTTTTCTATCAATTTGTAGCCGATCTGCTACGGCAGTTGTTTATATAAAACGAAGATAAATTCGTTGAATATATACTTTTTCTATGAACAACAATTCAAGTACAAAATTTACGCATTTCGTCATGTTAATCGTTTCGTTTTTTTTTTATGGCAAACTTTCTGTTTAGTCCTGTTTTTTGACCCGACCCCACATTTTCCCATCCCCCCTCACCACAAGAATCCATCAAACAATCCCAACCACAAGTAATGCATTATGGAGAAGGATAGAGAGAGAGCGTGAGCTCAATGCAGATTTATTAATAATATTTTGTTTGCTTGTTGTACAACAACACGTAATTAATTTTTGTAATTTCGTTCACACACACATGCAGTGTTTTGCTTTTGTAAATTGTCCAATCAAATATTAAAAAATAAATAAATTTGCAAACAAAATGTTGCAATATTTTGCCACTCATTGTGATTTTATTTGCCATTTTAAAGGAAAAATTGAGTGCAAAAAAGAAAAGGCAAAGAAAATGGTAAGTGGAAAAGCAATATTAGTTGGCTACAACGAGATCATTCTCTATCCTTTTGCATTTGTGTTGTGGGTTTGTTCGATTCCCGGGATTCCCTCTTGAATTTTGAATATCCTTGAAGAAGAAGAGGACGAAAGCAAATGTGGAAGAATGACGAGCCAACTAATATTGTTTTTTATTTGCTTTTCTCTCATTCGGCTAGCCTGGTCGCTGTTGCAGGAGGATCAACGCCTTGGCTATAGACAAAGAATCGAAGCCCTTGTCGCCCTGCCTGCCCCTTTGTTTGCCTCATTATCCCAGATGGGCGCCACACTGAAGAACATTGTTAGAGAAGCTCCCCAGTTAAATGAGGCAGAGGCCATTAAACTTAATTTGGCCAATGTGCAGAACAACATAAAAAAGTCGCTGAGTCCTGAAGAATATGAGAATATATTGAATCATGTTAACGGGTATGTGCAACAACTAATGGAAATCAAGCTACTAAAGCAGCATGAGGATCACAAGGAGCAGGCGCAGCAATTGAGTCCGCAACAATTGGCAATTATAGTAGGTCTAATCCAAGAGCACCTTCAGGGACTTTCTCCTGAGCGACAAGAACTAAGTGAAGACGACTTGAGCCAATTGATTGACAAATTAAAACTGAAGTGGCAACCAGAATGGAGACTAACGCCAACTAATATAGAGGAAATCACTAAACTAATCAAGTCTAATGTAGCAATTGAGGAAAATCATTATAATTTGCTATTGGAACGCATAGACCTAACAGCTGTGATCGAAAAGATTTTACTTTCGCCCGAGCTGGCGTCTTTTGTCGATAAACGTATTGATGGCAAACTGAAAGACTTTAAAAGTTCATTTTCCTTCCCTTCAAACGATGAACAAATCGAGCAACTTAATACAGAAATTGCTTTCATCAAATTAGCTCTGTCCGATAAGCATGCAGAGAATGCAGATCTCCATCAGTCCATAAGTAACCTGAAACTGAGTCAAGAAGATCTCCTGGAGCGTATGCAACAGCATGAACTGGCTCAGGATCAGCGTTTCAGTGGCCTGCTAGCTGAAATCGAGAGCAAATTGGCTGCTCTCAATAATTCTCAGTTTGTTGCCCTTAACAAACAGGTTAAGCTTTCCTTGGTAGAAATTCTGGGATTCAAGCAATCGGACTCGGCAGTTAAACTAGATGACATCGATCTCCAGAACTGGGTTCGTAGCATGTTCGTAGCCAAGGACTACTTGGAGGAGAAACTATTGGAGCTGAATAAGCGCACTAATAACAATATACGCGATGAGATTGAACGCTCGAGCATCCTGCTGATGAGCGATATTAGCGAGCGGCTAAAGAAGGAAATCCTTTTAAGTGTCGATGTCAAACATAATGCAAGTGTCAAGGCTCTCAAAGGACAAATTCGGGAAGAGGAAGTTCGACAAATTGTGAAATCTGTTTTAGCCATCTACGATGCGGACAAGACGGGCTTAGTGGATTTCGCGCTAGAGTCAGCTGGTGGCCAAATTCTTTCCACACGCTGCACAGAGAGTTATCAAACGAAATCTGCTCAGATATCGGTGTTTGGCATTCCCTTATGGTATCCCACTAATACGCCGCGTGTTGCTATTTCCCCCAATGTGCAGCCAGGTGAATGTTGGGCTTTTCAGGGTTTCCCTGGATTCCTAGGTAAGTTTTTGCTCAAGTAAAAGCAAACAGTTTCGATATAATTGTCGGCATTATTTTCAGTTTTAAAGCTCAACTCTTTGGTATATGTCACTGGTTTCACTCTGGAGCACATTCCTAAAAGTTTATCGCCAACAGGGCGTATTGATTCGGCTCCCAAAAACTTTACTGTCTGGGTAAGCACATTAAATAGTAATTTATTATTGGGAATTTTATAATAGAAATTTGTCTCTCGTGGTCTTAGGGTCTTGAACACGAAAAGGATCAGGATCCCATACTATTCGGTGAGTTTGAATACCAGGATAATGGCGCCTCGCTGCAATATTTCGCCATACAAAATTTGGACATTAAACGGCCATATGAGATAGTCGAGCTTCGCATCGAGACGAATCATGGTCAACCCACCTATACATGTCTATATCGGTTTCGCGTGCACGGCAAGCCGCCAGCCGCATAAACCTAATCCCAACCAGCCCAACAAGCCAGCCAACCAAATCAGTTAAACGTAATATCTGTGCCTTAAAAAGGAAACAACTCAATAATACCTACTTACAATACGAACGGATGTATTGACGGATAGATGGATGGAGGGACCGAAAAACGGATGGAAGAGGCGCAACTTAATTTACATAAATCCTAAATGAATAAGGCTGTAGCAACTAAGTTTTTTTTGTATCATATCACTGAAGCAGATGTAGATGCTGAAGCAGATGCTGATGCATATGAAGGATTCGAAGAGCGTTTAAATTATTAAGTTAGATTAAGAGAAACAGTTTGTATATAGTTTACGCTATAATTAATTTATTTTGATTTAGTTCTTGAAGTCCTCTTCCATTTCCCAATTAATTCTTAATTCGCGTATGTTTGCCATTTTATAAAACGTTCTGAACTACATACATATATATAATCATATATGTATATATGTATTTACAGTCATAGTCATTTAGTTAGTAAGCACGTAAGCTATTTATGCGTTAAACTTCCACAAATGAAATAGAAATGAATCCGAAATAAATCAAACACAAGAAACTCATTAGGAATGCATTTTCCCCACTCCCGTTCCCCACCAAAAATATACAAACACACTAAATCGAATGGAAACCAATCTACATATCTCAATATCAGCAGATAACACTCTAATATATATCCCAGTTATACATTGTATACGTTGAAAGAGCCAGCCCAAAAAATAGTTTGTAATTTATATTAAAGTTTTTTTTACTTTTTCCTATTTGTTGTTAGATTTTCAACTTGATCCTTTTTTCTACAATAAATGCTTTGCACAAAGAAAGAAACAAAATGTGTTTAATTAAAAAATTACAAATGTCTGATAATTATCTCAATTTCTAGCCAGTTAATTGGATAACTTTCAGGTCAACTAACAATGGCGAAACTTTTCCCTCTGAACTGCTGGCAGAAATTATTATTAAGGCCAAATTGTTGTTAGCCAGCAGAACCTGGGAAATGCTTTAATTTGCAGCTATTTTGTTGATAAGCCGATTTGACTAAGCATTTTGGTCAGGCCATCACAAATGGCCTATTAAATTATTAAACAATCTCATCGCAACTGCATTGGGCACAGTCGTAGATAGAATCAACTTCAAGGGGAAATCAATATTCTATGCAAGTCCATGAAATGTGCTATGGACACAACAGATCTTTACCTTTATAAATATGGGAGAAAATTAGTTAGTCATTAATTAGTTATACTCATAAGAGCGACTAAGAAATGTACACTACAATGTTAGCCAAAGTTAGTAACTAACAAAAAGCCTAATGAAACATTAAATCAAAATGTTTCTTGAAAGAATTGGAGACATTACGGTGTCTGACTATTTCCATGAAACACCAAGTCGGAATCATTTTTTAACAATTTGTTTTAACTTAAAAACTACATAAGTGTTTCAAAAGAAGGTAAAACTTGTCTCTCCCGCTATTCTTTCATAAGAGTTGGTTAAGTACTAACTAAGTGGGTACTACTACTTACTATAGACTGGTAAAGTTTGATTTACACCCCTTTGGAGGACGCCTCTGAATTGGGTTTTCTAAGGCACTCTGAGGATTTGTATTGGGTTTCATTTAGAGAACTCATGATTAAATTAATATTGAAATACCTTTTGCAATTATTTGCTTAACTAACCAAGCAGGAAAATTGTCATTTAAATGGTTATACAATATGCACAATATGTCCCAACTCGACAACGAATCTCGAGTGCCACCGAAGGCATCTAAATTTATGTGAAGTCAAGTCAAAGGAATTCATATTTGTACAGCAACAACGGGGCACGAACTTAATTAAAAGCTGGAGAGAGATTGACAGCCTGACAAAGTGTGTGGGTGAGGTAGGAGGCTGGGGTGACTGCCCAGGATGTGGAGTGGTAAGAAATGTATGCTTGCAAGGAATCACCAAGTACATAGCTACCTGACGTTCCTTACCCGGTGGTGCCCTTCAAAATAGGAACGTACATACATAGATGAAATTGCAGTGCTCACAAAGAGTACACAAGGCATGCAAATTGTTTTTAGTGGGGGTCGGCCTTTACCCGGCCTGAGCCCTTTGTCTGCCATTAGTTAGAGACAAATTAAAGGCATTGCTCACGTGTTTCTGTAATTGCACATACACCCATATCCTTTTTTTGGAGAATTTTTTAATTTAAATTAATTTCACCTGGCCCACAAATCTGAGAGCAACTTTTGCACTCTCAGCCACTCCGTCTGAGTGTGTAACAATTAAACTCTAAAGCTAAAAATAGTGACTAATGAGAAAAGTTTCTTGCGTAAGAGCGGGAAAAATTAACTGAAACTGAAACTCAGTGTTCGTTCAAGTTGCTTCAAAACTTACTTTTTCCTCTTTTTTTCCATCACCTTTTTTATCCATACTTCTCTTTTATTTTTATTTTTTTTTTTTTGCTTGCTGCAATTGCTGCTAAGACAATAAAAACCAAAAGCCTCCATCAAGCTAAAACAAAAACAAAAAGGACAAAAAAAAAACCCAAAGGACTTCAACCAATGCGACTGTGATGTGTTGTCTGTACCCTTACATAGCGTGATTTGCATTCGTTCTTAAAGAAATTGGTTTTCAAAAACTTTTGAGAAAAGGAGAGTTGGGTCAAGTGAAGTACTAAAGTATCCCAGTAAGTAAAATCTATGCTAAACTAAGTTGTAAATATGTTTTTCAATACGAACAAAAGTCGTTTATCCCTTAATCTAACGACATGCATATATCCGTTCGATTGAGTCGGTTTTGATCTAAATATATTTCATCTAACAGCTATAATAATACAACTAAACCTAGTGAAAAACCAATTCCCACTTTTTTTATTAGGACTGAGATCCACTTCGTATGGTCTGGTATTATTTTGGTTCTTTCTCATTAATTCATTTTCAGATATCACTAAAAAAACACATTCGTCCACATTGGGCCCAAAACTTTGGTCTTTTGACCAAACTTGAAGGCGTGTTCAAATGCTTCTAAGAAATAATTACGTATACGCAATGTGCTCCTATATGGATGGTAAGTGTATGCGTACAAAAATAGTCCAATTTACATCACTTTCTAACTAATTGTTTTAGTCATATTGTTATTTCGCATATACATACATATATCGCCAATTGGGCGATTTTTCGATCAAGTTGTTATATGTTATTTGAGAAATGTTGCTGTGTCCCGAACTTCAGGTTTATGTTTTTAAGTCTGAGATATTTTTAACAATATTTTGAAATTGGTGTTATATTGTTTGTTTAACTAATTGCAAAGATACACATTTCTGTAATCGCTGAAACATTTTATATTTATTCAATTCTATAATGAATGTTCTTAAAACTTGCTGAAAAGACCAAAGATTGGTGACTACCAATCTAGGTATAATTTTACCTGACTAGGTCTAATTTTATACACTTAAACTTAAGACATTTATATTTATAATTTGTTTTAGCTACTGGAGAAATATTAAAAATAAATAGCAATTATGCCAAATTAAAAAATTTGAAAGAAAAGTATAGAATATTTATTATTTATATGGGTTTAAAATGATATTCCTCAACATTAAAGCCATGAGAAACTATGTCTTCGTTTAGAATAAAGTGGAGAGTTTTTAATGAAAGTGATGCGACTTTCTAAACGCAATTAACGCATCATTTTTGTTAGGGTATGAAAAAGAGAAGAGAAAATAAGCAAAGTTCTGACACAAGTTCTGTATAGCCTTCAGCCAGCTCTCCTGATAAGTAAATACTTTTTGCAAGTATTTTGAGCAATAAAATATATGAGAGTCCTGACAATGACTTTTATGGCTAACCGGGGACCCAGAGACCGACCCCAGGCCAGTGACAACCGCAAAACAAAACATTTTAGATATGCGCATATATTACCAACTGGATTTGAGTCAAGTTGAAACTTTCACTCGATTTTGATGAAATCAACTTAGTGGAATATTCTTATGGCAAATTTACAAATTTAATTACGCATAAGCAAGACTTGTTTGGCAAAAACAAAAAAATGTGAGCGAAAGTTTATCCCTACTGTTAGAGGATATGTAGGGGGGACTTGGTGGAGGTATCTTTTGTTGCACATTAACCTTAATTAAGTGACAAACAATTTCCGTCATCTGTCGCCCACTTTACATTTTCCAGATAATTGAATTTTAATAGGACTTTTGTCCTTGCCTTTTTCTCGGCCCAAAGTGTCCGTGTGTTTCTGTGTCCATGCCCGTGTCCATCCATAGCCCATCCATTGCCATGTCCGTCCATTTGCATATTGCGTTTGGCAACTCTTTCTCCATTCTTCGGATAATTTAATTCATTTACAACATTTTTGTGTAGCCGTTGCTCTTGTTGTTGTTGCTGTTGTTGTTGTTGTTGCTGGATGTTGATATCGCTTTCAACATCTATTGGCATGCGGCACTTTTATACACTCGTACAGATTCGAGTTTAGAGAGAGATTTTTGGGCCTTAAAGCAACTTTGCGGTTATTTTGCAGCCAGCCGCAAAGTCAGTTTTCTTAAGGACTTAACACATCATTTAAGCTGCTCGAAATGGAGGTCAGAGATAAAGTTTTTGCTTTCCTCTTTAATTAAAGATTAAATGTGCTAAATTGTTTTGGCTTTTGCCATCGTCTTCGACTTCATTCTTGGTCTGACCTAACTTGGACTGGACTGAACTGGGCTGGGCTGGGCTGGAGCTGGTGTTTAAGCATGTAGACATGGGCGTAGCAACTCGATGTTAAGCTCCTTACGATTGGCTTTACAGTTAATGTGTAAGCCTTTTGGAATCCCAGCTAATATTTCGCTATTTATACAAGTAATAATGTTAACTTTGCTAAAAATAGTTTAGCCCAGAATATTATCTTAAATACTTACAAAAATGTTCAATTATTTTGTGGTGAGAGAGGGAAAACTTAACTTTGAAGGAACCTTTGCTCCAAAACGTCAAATCAAATGTAATCTAATTATGAAAATAGATAGGAATTTGTTCTTCTTGTATTTGTATTTTTAGAATTGAGATGGTTTATTGACAGTAAAAGTAATTTAGAAACTCACTTTTCAAATACTTCACTATTTTATTATTTTGTTGAGTTTCTTGGCTAAATCTATATAAAGCATCTTGGATTAAGTTTCTGCGAGGCAACGTATGCCAAAATAAAGGGCAGCTGACGCCATCCATGAATGGGTGTGCCTTCTTTCTTTGGTCCATCCAAACATCCATCCATCCACCAAGCGTCGCCTAACCATCAATCAATCAATTACGCTTAGAGCCATGCGTCAGGACAATAAAACGTGCCTGGAGTTGTGTTTTGGTCAGCAAAATTTACGATCAACTGAATTGAATTGTAAAGGAAACAACAAAAAAATGAAAGCGGAAAACGGGAAAACAGCAAACTTTTACTGAAAATTACTTTCCATTGAAAATTTATTGAGTGCAAAGTTTGACTAACCATTGAAACATACGATTATGTTGTTGCTCTTTTGTTTTTGTCCTCGAATCACATTTTTCCATTAAAATAGTTGCATACTGATTTCTATATGTATTTTTAAAAATATCAATATACGTGCCCATACATTTTAAGCTCATATTTTATGGCATACCTAGTATCAGTATTGGAAGCGGGTATCCTAGACTAGAACACTAATGGAGCGAAATTTGTTTCACCAGGAAAGTTTCAAATCCAAAATTCCTTAGATTCACCACCAAACTTTTTCCTCTTTACGACAGACTCCGTATTTATTGTTATAATTTTACATTACCTATTGAAAACCTCCTAAATTTTGAACCACTTTATAACAATTTTTGAAATAGTCAACTTAAGAAACAGTAAATTTTAAAAAGATGGGAAAAGTTGTTAAAGGAAAGGCAAAGAAGTAAATGAGCCATATGATTGTTATAACTGAAAAATATGGAGTTTCTGATAATAATAAAAAAATAAAGCAACCAAATAAGACTTCGGATAACGCAGAATTCTATTTCAAAACAATGATTTGAGTCCTAATGGAGACCTAGCAAGAAGAATTTTAGGATCTGCTTATGGACTGTTTCGACAACATTTATTTGAACATGATATTGGGAGTTTTTACAAGGGAAAGTGTGCGCGGAGGCAAGGAAGCAAATAAGTTATTAAATTCTTAAAGTCAACGTTAAATGAAACCAAAATGGCTCAATTTCTTGTTGACAATTGATTGAACGAGAGTTTTATACCATAATCCTTAATGGATTAGAAGACAACTGAAAAGTCTGCAAGACTTTTTAGTTACATTGAGGTAAGTTTATTTATTGCAAAAGGCAAAAATAACGAACTGCAAAAGAAAGTGCAAAAAATGGTATCAAAAAATCACTCAACGCAGTGGAAAACTGGTTGGTAAAAGGAAAATATCACGGACAAGGAGATAACTTGCTCTAACTCCTTTTTGCTAGATGGATTAAAAAAAACCTTTTTGGTTCCACCCATTAGACCAACAAAGCCAAAAAGATATAGGCTCACAATGTAAACAAATAAAAAATGGAAAGAGATGAGATGGGAAAAGTTGTTGAAGGAAAGGTAAAGAGGTAAGCGAGACTTTATTAAGGAGAGCTGGTATAATCCTTTGAAATAGTTCAGGAATAGAAAAAAATGTTAAATACATATTTGGATAATTATCTATTTACAAGAAAATAAAAGATACAGAATAGCATAGATTAAATTTTAGAAATTTATTAATAAATATCTATGTATGTATTTATATACCATTAGGGGGTGTGTTTTAGTTTATACTTTAATCTAATGTGCAGAATAATTTCTTTGGATTTTTTTCGTTTTTATGATATTGCCGGCTTTTGTTTGATGCTGGTAAATATATTGCTAAGCTTGCTAAAAAACAATTATTTGACTAAATGGTTTGGTTTGTGCAACAGAATGTACTCCGCATTCAACACTAGCTGCAACACAATACTCTCAATCCTTCAGCAAAAAATCTGCCAAACACAAATGGCTCAGCTGCAGCTCTAAAGCTTGGGCCCAACACAAAAGAGAATGGGGGATGAGGGCAAAAACTTTTTAATTGAAAATCAACAAAAATATACATACATATAATGCAAAATATCAAAGAAGCTAACTTCGGCAATGCCGAAGTTTATATACCCTTGCAGTCCTTGGCAATAATTTTTTTACATTTTGAAATTTCTTTCCTTGCAACTCAATTCATCAACACACAAACAAAACATTCAAATTATTTCTCTTTTTACTACAAATTTTTCTTCCATCATTCCGTAAGCAAAGCACAACACGCATACACATACATACATACGTGTAGCGCTACGTCTGTGTGTGTGTATGCATGTGCTCTGTTTGATTTGCTGATGACGTAGAACCGATTTGTATTGACTGTAACTTGTGTTCTATTTATCCGATCACATTCAAATTTTGGGATCTGAGATTTTATATCAAATTCTATTATATTGGTAAATTTCATGGGGATACTCCAAATTTTGCAAAAATTTTTGCTCTAGAGCTATATGATATAGTGGTCCGATCCTTACGATTTTCATACTTTATCATCTCCCGGCTAAAAGTAGCCCAAATATGAAATTTCATTCCGATAGCTCTTAAGATGCCAGCGTGAAGTTGATTTGCACAGACGGACGGACGGACGGACGGACGGACGGACGGACGGACGGACGGACGGACGGACGGACGGACGGACGGACGGACAGACGGACATGGCTATATCGACTCAGCTTCTCATGCTGATCAAGAATATATATACTTTATGTGGTCGGAAACGTCTCCTTCTGTGCGTTACAAACATCTGACCAATTTTATAATACCCTCTGCAAGGGTATAAAAAAGGGGGAAAACGAAAATACATAAGCGAAGAGAAAAAGATGTGTACAATGCAAAAATTGAGAATGGAGGATGGAAAATGGAAAATCATCATCAACACGTTCACTGCCAAGTCGAGCGAATGCAATATTTTCATATGGAAGTGGCAACTTATACTCAAAAACTCTGGCACAATTATGAAGCTCTCTTTCGTTAAATCTCGCCTACGTATTTATTTCTTTTAATAATACATAATAAGTAAAAATCTTATGGCCAAGCGTTTGGGTGCTTAACCATGGCTACAGTTAAAAGCCGTCTGAAAAAGTTGATTCCGTCTGAAACGACATGGAATCATTATGCCGCAGGCCAACTGCATAAGACTATCAACTGCATATATAAATATAAGTGTACACACGCTTCGGATATATGCACTGGGAGAAAACAAATCTATGCTGAATTATTGTATTTGTTTTTTATTTTATATGTCCATTAAAAATCATATCTTCTGATGGAGCAACTGGCTTAATAAAAACTATAAATGTATACATTAGAAGTGCATTAAATACTTACTTTTTTTTAGTTAACTAAAAGCAATTTCATCCCGACTTACTTAATAAAGTAAAACCTAAAATGTTCTTTAATGGTTTATCAATATATTTATAAGTTTTATTTAGTATTTATAAGTTAATAGAAAGAATTAACAATCAGAAGGTTGTTATTAGTGTTGAAATTGGCTTAGTAACCGAAGTCTAGACTCTATAGTCACATTTCGAAGCACCTGCTTATTGAGATATTTCTTTATATTTGTTAAGAATTTCATTTGTTTTCAGCTGTAACATTCAGCTTTTGATGCTCCAATTAGTTATCAATGTTAATCAAATTTAAACACAATTTTCGGGGTAAATAAATTTAAAAGTTTGTTGCAAATATTATGATACAATATATCTCCAAATATCAAAGAAATATCAGTGTAAATCAATCTTGTTTGTATATATACGTTCAGAATGTTGCGCTGTGAGAGCACTTCTGTCGACCAGGAGTATATATATGTCTGTACATCCTGGGGGCTTGGGTGTTTCTGGTGTGTGGGCTGGACTGGAGACTGTTGACACAATTTCTCCACGTAATTCCTGCCGTTGCATTTTATTTACGCCTCTGCAGTTTATCGAAGTTGGCATATGATGATGTTGACGGGCAACCAGACTGGGATTGCATATGTGGGCAGAGTCGAGCTAAAAGTTGCGGCTACGTGATGCAGATTTTTAACTCTCCTTCAAGCTGTTTGCACTTGGCCGAATGTCACCAGTAGTTGTTATCGTTTCTGTTGTTCCTGATGCCATTGGAACTGAAGGAGGGCAGAGAGTAGTTCGGGTTGATTATACGTTTTTTCAAGCTTAATTGAATAAGCCAGTTGCAGTTACGATTCCCTAACCATGGCTGTTGTTTATCCCGGAGACAACTAATATGATTAACGAGCGAGAAAAACAATTTGATTCCTGCTGTGCGAGTGGGTATGGGTCTGTATGTATGTGTATTCATGTGCTGGTGTGTGCGAGTCTGTGTAAAATGCAATTTATTTGCCATCATTTAGATGGCCATCGAATGTAATTGTTAAAATGTTAATCACAATTCAATCACAATTTAATTAAAAGCGAATGGAATGCTTAACGATTAAATTGATTACAAATATTTAATAAATAACCCAGATGATCGAACATAAATACAATCAGAAAGTTATTCTATGTATACCCTTCTGAGTTTAGTTTCATAATGTCATTTCAAATAAGCCTTATACTCATGTTTATTTAAGAAATTTGTATTGGAAATCTATTAAATTTTTAACTAATGAAGATATTTTCTTATTAAGTTATTATATTAACATTTTTAGTTGGTTGGTTGCAAGAACTCAACTTGGTTTGACCGATTTTTGTACACAGAATTCATTATAAACTTTGATTAGACTATAAAAAAACGATTCTGATCGTTTTAATCAACATTTTAGCCTTGTTAAACTCTTATTTTTAAAGAAAGATTTAAGATAACTCTAGCAAACTCTTAGGTGGCCATACCGAAATAATTACGAGTAGGGCCTAATTAATTGAATATTCTTCTTGCTTATGCCCGAAAAAGTATGCTACGTCTTAGAAATCCATCTAGGTATGACAACTGTTGATAAAAATTAATAGTCTCTTTTTATGGAGAGGGTATATGAAAGAAAAAATGGAATCAATTCACAGTCAACGATTTACGTTTCAATTTGGTAGACCATAAAAAAAAATCAAATCAAAAGAAGTTGTGCAGCTTAGCAGCTTTGTCAGGAGAATTAGCCTCTTCTAGTCGTATCTTTATTTTTTGTTTGGGCATTTTTCTGTAGCATTTTCTTTCAGATTTATGCCCCATAAAAGTGCGGCTAGACACGCTTGACTGGCAGTCGACAGCACACAGCGATACCGGAGAAAAAAAAGGAGAAAAGGACTATGTTTATGGTTAGCCAATAAAAAAAGGAGAATGTTGTAATAAACATTATGAAGGGGGTTGCCAGTTGAGGGAAAAGCAGTTTAAATACCCTAAAGCATCTAGAGATTTTTTCATTCTTGTTGCCACAAATAAGATTTAATTGCTGGCCAAACATTGAGCATTTTGTTAATTTTGTTAATGCAATGTCAACACACAACCAAATATAATCTCTCCTCCCTGAAGCAAAGTCCGTCTTCCTTTGTTTGTCTTACGCCCAGAGGTAATTTGCGGTAATGTTTGCTTATTTGTTTATAGACCCTTTCATTAATATGTGAAAAGCACGTTAACTGGAAAGGTTACCCTTAGGCCATTTACCTTCCAGGTAGACAGACTGCTGACATTTTAATTGTGGTCGAGTGCATATTTTATAGTATCCCACCTAATGAAGGATAATCAGATTTGGAATCGCTGTTGGTTGCACAACAGGGCCAACTTTCACAGGACTCGCTAGCAGGGCTCAAAGTAATGTTTTAAAATGATAATTTGTAATCAATCCTATACATACTATTAATGTTGTATTTTAATGTTGGGTTGATCTAAATAATTGACTTTTTGAACTAACTATTTCGTTATAGTTCAAATTTGTACTCAAAACAAAATGGTTTTAAAACTAATCTAGTCAAGAATAGACAATTTTCTGTCATTTTTTGTAAACTATATTACTAAACTATATTACAATATTTTTCCCCAATATATTTGTAATATTCCTTTGTTTCCATTTGCTAATATTTTAAACAGTTTGCTTTATTTCTTCCTTCCTTGTCTTCAACTTAATGGTTACAAATTCATTTAAGTGTCTATTTAACATGTCTCCAACAATAAGTGTTATTTTATGCTCATGTGTGGAGGAACATTTAAAATGAATATCTTTTTTATTGAAGCATTTGAGTGTTTTCATACATTTTTATACTAAGATTTAATGGTGCTAAAAAGAATTGCGCACAACTAAAATGTACACTAAAAATAAGGATTCCTTGGCTGATGTTGTTTTGTCTCTGTGTTTTATTTTTAAATTTATTCTGTATATGAGCCATTCGTTGCGCATTAATATTATGATAATAGCAATATCTTTTTTAGACTCTTTCAAAAAGGGGTCAGAAGTGTGCAACGAATAGAAGGAAGCAGAATAAAGTATATATATTCTTGATCAGCACGACGACGCGAGTGCAAATACCCATGTCCCTCTGTCAGTCCATCCGTACGTCTGGATCAGCGCAAACTCCTCCTAGATCGTAAGAGCTACAGAGCTAAATCGGATCACTATATCATATAGCTCCCATACCAACGGCAAAGTGACGAACAATGAAGTTTCTCAATAACTTCGATATTTTCTGAGCTATTATCATAAAATTTAATATTGGTGAGTTTATTACACTTATAAACTGTGCCGGATTTGATAAAGATCGGATGACTATATCATATAGCTCTCATAAGAACGATCAATGGAAAACATTGACTTTTGTGAATAACTTCGTTATTTCCTATGCTAAGATTGCGGGCCGTTCTTTCGCAAACATTAGACTTTTTGGATAAAACGTTTTTTCCATTGATGGGTATGGGTAAGGGTAAGGAAAGAGTTACCAAAACAGTTTCAAGGGTATACAAACTGTGAAGTGTTAGCCCCGGCCCTCTGGTTTTTTTATCATCCAGGCTTATTAAACATGCAGAATATAACTTATTATTTGAGTTGATAACCTTTTGGTAATCCTGTATTCGTTTGGTGATAAGAGTTTTTTTTTAATCTGCAACTCTGTTTTTAAATTCCAATTAAAGTTGCTTGATAAAGAAATTGATATATGTGGACATTTCAGTTCCTTCGCCATCTTGGAACTAAACGCTTCAACTGTGAAAGCTGATGATTAAGAGATAATTGAGATTGAAAATATAATTATCTACTTAAAACCTAATCCACACCTGAAATAAACCTTTATATTTGCAACTTTTACTTATTTTTATGTAATGTTTAATTGAAATGTATAATTCCTGTTCACAAAAGCGCCATAAATTTTGAACAAAATAAATTTTCTGTAGCTTTTTTAAAATGTTAAACCCGCAGTTCTTCTGAACGAATGAGGTGGCGAAATTTCGTGGGTCCATATCCATATGTACATATATTTTGCGTAGAGAAAATATCCGCAGGGTGCCAAGACAGAACAGGAACAGTGGCTACAAAATGGATTTGGACCAAAAAATACAAAGTGAATTGGTGTTGCTTTTGGTTAAGGCACTGAAAATATATTAAATTTGACTACAAAAGTGTTTCCATTTTTTGTCTTTTGTTTTCTTGTTTCTTTTGTTTGACAGAATGTTTTGTCGTTAGAATAGAAACGAATATTGTTTTAAAGTTTTTCTTTCAAATTCGTGAAAAAAAGTAATTAAATAACTCTTAAAGCATTTGAATTAATTTTATGGACAGCCACGATCAAGTGGAGGACAATCTGGTAAGTTCACTCTTACACACGTTCTTGTATATATCGTACTTATAACTTGAATATAATAATTTTTGATACGGGCAAAACTTTATTTCCATTTATTTCTTAACAATTTCTCCGTTGCACGTAATTGTTAACTTTAATCGAGCTCATTTCAGGTCATTTGGCAGATGACAACTTTCCATTCTCTTTCTGTTTGCTTCCTTTTACTATTCGGTACTTCCATATTGTTGTTGTGTGTTGAACAAACTATTTTTATAGTATATAGAGAGCAAGAGGAAACAATTTTTGTTGTGTGTCTGCATGAGTGTGTGTGTCTGAGAGGGTGTAGAGTTTGTTAGCCAACTTTTTGTTTGGAACAAGGAAAAACTTTTAACATTTTCTAACACTTTTGCCATTTTATTTTCCGTTTTGGCAGCTTTTATCTTGAAAAGCGACAATTTTTTGTTAGCACTTAAATTTTGCGATTCAAGCTTTAAAAATTCAATTCAATTAAATTGAAGTGTTACCTAGTTTTGTGGCCACAACATGGAAAAAAATACCTTTTTACCAATATTTGGTTTTAATTAAATTAAAGGAACTTACCCATACCGGTAATAAAGCCATACATACGAGGGTCGATGCATAAGTAACTGCATATAGATGTGTATTTAAAGTTTAACATTCCACCAGCTCAATTACAATAATTCCTTCCGCCCTTCAACTGAATATCGTATATCCAATTAGCCGCAATGTCAAGATGACAGAGGATTTAGAACATGTCAAAAGACAGCAAATTGGAGATAAATTGTAAATTGTTTTCCTAGATTTATTGTCATTTAAATTTTCAATGATTTTTAGGGCTACCCTCGTATGTATAAATCCCAGCATCAGCAGAAAAATAACAAATGCTTAAGCCAAGATCCTGTCATAAATGCCTGCTAGCCAGCCAAGTCCTGCTCTTCGTGCTCGTCCTGGCTGCCATCTTGACTCAAGAGTGTCAAATATACTTAGTTTAGCATTTTAAATATTTATGCATTTCTATGTGGAAATGCTTTTGCCTCAAACCCCATGACCGAGATTAGGCCAAGTGCTTGCCGCCTGTCCTTAGAATTTATAATTGTAATTTAATTTGCATAAAAACTAAAGTCCTTTCCTTAGCCTTGGCTTAGACATACGCACACACGTACACGAATACAAAAGAACGAAGCTACTTAGACACATGTCCAATTAAATGAATCATTTTTAATGGCCAGGCAAGTGGAAAAACGAAATCTAATATATTCTAATATTTATGACCTCAAAAAACTTTATGGAAAATGGAAGAAAGCCAGCCAAAAGGATAATGACAAATTGGTTAGAAAATGGCTTTGCCAAAGATTTTTGTACATATATTTTGCATTTAATAAATATGAATAAATAATTAAATTTGACATAAATCTTCATAATTATTCATTTCCCTCTGCATTTAAATATGCATGTTCATATGTAGATGTATGCTACATAATTGTGTTGCCTTCAATTTGTATGAAAAATTCAAGCACATCCATTTATTTTCCATATATATGTAGTTGCACTTATCTCCTGCCTACAGCTGTCATTTAACAATATTATTTATCCATGCAAAAGTAAAATATGGCAAATATCATAAATAAAAATGAAATGGTTCTAGCTGCCTAGGCTTAGCATTGATTTCCTCTTTAGTTTTCATTTTTCTCCATTTCGTGGAAAGAAAATAAATCGTTTGAAATGGATGTGTTACCCATTTGTGATACGAGTATCTCTGATAGGAAGTATGAGATATGTCTGTCATATGTCAGCTGCCAACTGTTGCTTGCCAAACACAAAAAAGGAGCACTAAATTTTTAGCTGACACTTACATTTTATACCCTTTAGGGTTATTGGCAAGCATTGAAGTCATTTTCGTATACTAAATGTAAAAGCTAGTCGAATATCTAATGTAAGTAACTAAAAAATTCCCCAATCATTCGAATTAAATGCAAAAATGAATATTAGGAGAAGAGAATAATTTTCTTACTAAACGGATAGTTTGCTGGTTTGAACAGAGGAAATATTGAATACACTTCAATTAATATCATTACTTTGATTGTTGCTTAAGATTTCTATGAATGGGGAAAAACAGAAGTAGCAGCTTAGTCGTTTCTTTACATTCTTTTGTCAAATGATATTAAAGTAGATTAAATTAATTTGCCCTTTACCTTATTTTACCTAATATCATTTGTCACTTTTTTCTTAGTCAATATTTTCAACTACATTTCACTTAACATTCGAACAGTTTGTGTAGCTATCCGATTTGATATTTTACATTGGGCAAATTTCGTAATTGGAAGGTTTCTTAAAAGATACTTTAGGTGAAAACTGTAAGGAACCGCCAAGGAACCTGAAACTGTAGTCTAAATGGAAGAGCACATTCAACAGCAGAATTTAAGTTTATCATCAACCTTAAAGAAAACGATTTGTATATTTCTACTAATTCCACTATCTCTGCTGAGATATTTAAAAATATTCATCGTTGTATCTCCATTCTAAACGCTCTACAAAATGCATTGTATTTGGGATAATGGATTAGAATACTGACATGTCTCTTATTACGTGCATGTTATACATATATGCATATATGTATGTACGGATGTAGACTGTACATATGTGTGGAATACAAGAGAATTGGAATTGAAATGAACTCAAGTGATGAGTGTTATTGTTATTTTATGTAAATGTTGTGACATTGTTAGGCATCGTCTTAAAAAATTTACAAAAGAAATTAGCAAATGACAAAGAAAGTAAGAACAAGAGCCAAGAATAAGACGAAGAAGATGAAAAAAAGGCATAAAAATTTCAACGGCAACTGTTGACAGTTATCCTGACACAAACACGCATTGTAATGTCTAACAAGCTTCACAGCATCCAACAGGATCCAAGCAAACATCGCATGTCACTCACCCAGCCAGCCCTGACTCTGACTGTGACTCTCTCTGACAGAATATGTTTAATATGTCTATGTGTGTGTGTGGGTGTGTGTGTACCCGTATGTGTGTGTGACAGTTTTTGTCATTTACATATTTACACTTACATATAGATTAATAAAGTGGGCAATGTTTTTGTTTAATTTAAAGCATTTACACACACATGCACACATGTGTTGAAGTAAGGGAAAATGCAATTTCCCGGCAACTTTCATACACCTTCCGCTTTCGTTCACCCCAACTCAGCCACGGAAAAGCCTCCTCCCCACTCCGAAAAAAATCAAGAGTAAACATAACTGATTCATTATAATGCAATTTGGCAAGCGGAAGATTAACAGCTGCTCGGCAGCTTTTCCAAATTTAACAGAACTCTGTTACTTTGCTCTCTCGCTCGCTGTTAGCCCGATGCGAGAGAATAAACAAACCAAGAGCAAGTGAGAGAGAAAGTTTTGGGATGCTGTTTCAATAAATATAAAGAACTTGGCATCCTTGAGCAACAGTCGATGACAAAGCTTTGTTGTATGTGCAGTTATCACGTAGCCGCCGCGTATGACGGATGCCATCAGCGGAATCGGACTTCGAATCGTAGACGGCAACGGCAATTCGTATTGAAATTAAAGTGCATTTTAATTGTAACTAAAACAAATTGCTAATTAAATCGAAAGCAACAAAGAAAATTATGAAAACAAAAGTGAAATTTGAAGTGCAAAAATGGCAATTGAAATAATTGCGAACAGAAAATGAAATGTTAGTTATGTGTTTTAGATAAATGCATTTATGTTTTTTTTTTTTTTTTTTTTTTCTTAGTACTAACTTCAATTCCCGGTCTCATAAACCCGCTTCAAAAAATGTCGGCAATGAATTTCCGTTGTCTATCTCTCTCTTTGTCTGTGACTCTGTCCTTGTCACTCTGGCGGATGCTTTCGTTTTTTTCTTAGCATTCTGATTTCCTGCTCCTTTTTTGTTTTCGTTGTCTAGTCCCGGTTCCTGTGAATTGTTTTGCTTTGAGTGGTATGATGGAGTGTGTGTGCGTTATTGTTGTTTTAGCTGGCTTTTATGCCATAAATTAAGCACACACGCACACACTCATATATGGAGAAACTCACTCACGTTTTACTCCGCCTTTGTCTTTGAAGATAGAAATACACGTTAAGCCTTTTTCTCTCTTTCTCTTGTCGGTTTGCTCACTTTTATGATTAGTTAATGGGTTTGCCATTTCATTTTGCAATCACCTATGCTTCTTCACCCCTATCATTTACCTGGACCATTTCACACTTTGATTATGCAAGCTTTATGTACGGTAGTTTGGATTTACCTTTTATTTTTTTTTGTTTTGTGAAATTGCGTTGCCTACTTATGAGGGCAAGACTAGATTTCAGCCTAGTGGGACTAACAAAAGCATTTTTCGTACCTTTCTTTCAAGTGCCACCCCCCGGGTCGAAAGAGTGTGTGTAAAAATAACCATCAAGAGAGAAAGAAAATTATCTTCCGAAACCAGCTGAAGGTTGTCTCTCTTTATGTGTGGGTCTATGGTGTGGGCGTATGTGTGTGTGTGTGCTGTTTTGGTGTTCTAAAATAAAAGTGCAATAAATAAAAATTCCAACAACTAACAACAAGAACCATGACAAAGATCATCATCATTTTTGTTCTACTTTGGAGCATTTCGGATTTTGGATTATATGCTAAGTGTGAGGGTAAGTCTCATACAATCTAGATCCTAGCAATTGCGCTCACTGCACACTGAATAATCAAATGAAATTCCAGATTTTTACAGCTTTGAAATTTTTATATTTATGTGAGCGCTCCTTCTTCTTTCATTTTTAACATCTTTCCATTGCCGTTTTGCCTTACTTTTTATGGCATAATGAGTGGCAGTCTCTTGATTTAATGTTAACTCATACTCTCGACCATAAACGTGATTTATATTTTATTTTATTTCATTTTATTTCTACATTTTGTGGGGCAATTTATATATATATATATATCTATGTACTTTTTATGGTGGCAACAGCTTGCTGATCAAATCCAACCAAACCAGAACTTGGGATTATTTCGCCATTTTCTATCACTTTTTCTCTTTCTTTTTCTCCTGAATTGTTTTTTCCTTCTTTTTGGCCAGCTTTGCCCTTTGAGTATTTAGATGACGACGATTTCAACAACTACGACTTGGACACGGTGCAATCCCAAGCCAAATACGATGCTCACCTGCTATCCCAACAAATGCTTAGCGATGCTGAACTGCTAAAGCAAAGAGCAGACAGTGAATCAGCAGACACAACACGGCGCTCATCTCGGGCGAAGGGCGACCAAGGGGAAGGAAGGACTGCACCTGCTGCTGCTGGCTCAACTGAAGAGGATTTGGAACCACATAGCAGAGCAGCGGCTTGCCTAACAAATGGCCACAAGTATACACATGGGCAAAAGGTATGCACTGTTGGGAAGGGGTGGGCAGAAAGGAAAAGCTAAGTCGAAGATTGAAAGCGAAATTGAAAATGTTTTGTAGGCACTTTTTTCTTTCATTCTATAACAGAAAATGGCTAGTTAAATATACAATGTTTCTCTTAGGCTAAGTGACCAAACTTTTCTTTTTCCTTGTCAGCCTGATCAATTTTAACTTTTTATTCAAATAGCTAAATATCTATTTATTGAATGTTTTTTAATTTATCTGAAATATTTAACACAAGGTTTATGGTTGATATTTATACAAATTATGGTGAAATAAATATCTTAAATTTGTTATAGTTTTAAATATTTTTAGTAACATGAAATTAAATGAATGGCATCAAGTAAAAGTTATTCCCAATATAAAAGCATAACAAGTACTTAAAAAAATGTTGTTAATGTTATTAAAATCCCTCATTCGTCAGTTAAATCGATTTTCCTGGTATGCAAATATTTGAACAAATGAAAATCCAAATACCATCAAGTCAAGTCAATATATATAAAATAAAAATAGACATTTGCTCAGATTTATTACTGACTAAATGGAAGTTAATTTCCATTTTCAATGTTTGTTTTTCCTTTTAAGACTAAACTAAATTTAATATTTTTTTAAAAAGGTAACCTACCTACCTTTTGGAACAACATTCCCCAGAAGTATGTTGTTTATGTTAACAAAAGTAAATAAAAAATTTCGTATCTTTAAAAAGGGAAGTAAGTCCACATGATTTTTAGAAGTAGGTTATACATACGTATCTAGGATTAAAGGGCTAGGCCTAAACGGGCTGTTTATGTCTATATCTATGTATAGTAGGATGAATAATCTGAGTATTCATCCAACAAAAAAAGCAAGTAACTTGAATAAATGAATCACTATTCATAGAATAAGCTATCTTATATTTAATTCTCAGTGTGTCTCAGTTTCCATTAGCAGCTGAAAAGATAAGTCGAGTATTAAATGTTGTATTAATTATCAAGTAAACTTGAACATGTTTTGTTGATTCTTTCTGAGTTATGCTAATATTGGAGTTAAAGTTTTACGATGAGACTAATTCAAAAGCATATTATGTATTTTGTAAAAATAAGTCGAATAATAATTTTATATTTTTCAAATAATTTAGTTCAATTCAAATAGAATAATTACCATCTCTTCGTTTGAAAATATTTACTTTTATCACTTTAATTCTTTTTTATAAAAAATATTTATTTATTCGAACAATCATACCAAATCATTTCAAAGACGAGTCCATGGTATCAATCGAAGTTTATATGTAGTAGAATTAAAACAAAATCACATTTATGTTAATGTTTTTGGTTCAAAACATTTGAGAAATTGAGATAAAATTTGAGTTTATGCTAATTAATGTCAGATTATGACTGTAAATGGATCCTATCCTTTGGGCAAGGCATCCAGTGGGCCATCCGTTGTGGGGAAACCCTATAAAAGCTATCGATTTCTCTTTCATACCGCCTTTGTCAATTTGGATGAGACAATTTTTGTGCTGACTCTAAGGGAAACATTTTGAGCAGACAATTTTTTGGGGTAGCCTTTTTCCTTTCTGTTTGTTGTTCATGTTTCTTTCGTTCTTATCTGTTGGCAGGTGCCGCGTTTGGATGCCTGTGAGGTTTGTCTATGTATGGATGGTGAAATATTTTGCTGGTGGGAGAAATGCGGTTAGTTTTCTTCATCTTCATCTACTTGTTCTTCTCCTTCTGCTTTAAGGCATGCATAATATAGAGAAAAAAACTTTTTTTTGCTGCTTCACCACAGATAAGGCCAATGTAAACAAGATGAAGTCGTCGGGGGCAGCGGCAGCAGCAGCAAGAGCTGAAGCGGCAGGACCAGACCAGGATAAACGAAACGGCAAAGGCTATGGTGACGGTGATGGCGATGGCGAAGGCGACTATTCAGATCCATATCGCTATGAGAGCACAACGAGAGAATCAACAAAACTGCATAAAATGGCAACAGGGAGGGCCAGAAAAGTTGGCAAGCGGCATAAGCATTATAAGAATCAAAAGAATTTTAATGACTATGAAGTTTACCATAGCCGCAAGCAAAAGTTGCTAGGGGATTATGAAAATTTTAAAAAGCTGCCAAAGCAGCAGCAACAGCAACTGCAGCAAAAACAAAAGCCAAAGAGTGACGAAACTGAGACAGAAACTGGCAACAAGCAACAGCAACATCAACAGATACAACAACCACAGCAGCAGCAGCAGCAAGAGCAGCAGCATCAAAAGTTGACGACTTCAATGCCCGTTAATCCAGCAAAGGAAACGCATTATCAAGAGTCAACGCCACATCCCCATACCCATCCACATGCCCATGCCCATGGTCAACCCCATCCTCATCCAGTGCACTCGTCCAGTAAAATCTTAAATTTTCCCGAAAACTTACCCGCCTTACTTTATTATGACTACAAAACAGAGGAGCATGAACATCATCAACATCAGCATCATCAGCAACATTTAATGCATGAAAGACAACGCTTGCAACAGCAACACGAGGAAGCGGAGGCACGTCAAAAGGCAGCAATGGCAGCAGCAACAGCAGCTGTTGATAAAAGCCTTGATGAGGCGGAAACCGACAATGACAGCGATATTTTGCCAGAACCGCCAACAAAGGGGCCACCAGTAACCCCAGCAACATCATCGACAATGCCAACTTTATTTACAACAAGATCCAACGAAAGGGCGACAACTCTAGCAGCCACAAATGTAAGTGACGCCGACGACACCGACGACAACTGACTAAACTGACTCGTCGTCGTTGTCGACTCCACTCGAATCCTCTTCAAAAGTTTAACCAATTAGGCAACCCAGTTCATTGTTGTCCAGTCAGCTCGAAATTCCTCCCCTTCACATTTTTATAATGGAATTTTTCATGCCTCAGTCAACTTGAATTAACAATTTATTTTCCACATTATCACATCATATTTTTTTTCCTTTTTGCCTTCTGCTTTATATACTCTCACTTACTCTTAACTTTAGGTGCAACATGAGAAGATGATGGAACAAGATGATGATGCATTTCATCGTTGGCTAACATCCACAGAGCTGAATGTGGAAAATACCAATACACTGGACGTTAGCTTGGAGCAGGAAAAAACATCAGCATCAACGATAATCGATGATGTTGCTGCTGCGTCTGCTGCTGCTGTTGTCAATAGAAGTGACAGCAGCAACACCAACACCAATAGCAACAACAACAACAACAATAACGTGGCCGATGCTGTATTCTTTCGCAGCTCGTACAATGATTATAGCAGCGAATTCAATGGCAGTGTTGTCAATATTGACATTACACTAACTGCAGTTGATGTGCATCCACATGGCCATACCAAAACTGAAACCCATCAGCAAACGGATTTAATTGCAAATGGCAACAGCAACATCAACTCGACAGCAGCAGCAGCATCGACAACAACAATGGCACCAGGAACAGGAACAACAATAGAACCAGAGGCAGTTTCCATCCACAGTAACAGCAATCACAAACAGCAGCAGCCGGAGCAGGAGGAGCATCCTCACTTGAGTACATTTATTCCACTCTTCAAGCCGACAACGATTATAGCAACAACATCAGAGGCAACAGCAGCAACGCCACTGGCACCAGGGCGTATGTGCAATGTTTTAGGTAAGACAAAACAAAAGTTGAAAGCAATTGCTCTCGATATTGCTGATGGTATGTGGGTCCAGCAAAATAATAAAAGATGCAAAAAACTTTTATTCAAGCCGACTGATTTCATCCCCTACACTTACCTGACGAAGTAAACTTGTAGTAAAAAAAACTTAAACTATTACTCATACTTAAAATTTTTAATGTTTCTTGACTTTGAATGAATGTAACGCATCCTAGTTGACTTTATCTAACTTTACTAACTCGACCGTTTTCTATAATTGGCTACTAAATAGTTCCTCAGATTGACTTTCTAGAAAGTTTCAAGTTTTCAATTCATCAAGATCCTAAAAAATGCAAACAATTATTAAAATGATTGTGATTTGGATGGAGTCTATTTAAAAATTGTTGCTACTCTTTGGTGCTTTGAATATCCCTTTCTTGATGTCAATTCAGCATTGTGCTAAATATACCCTTTGTATTATTTTTCTCATCACAGACTGGTTTAAGTTGTTAATGTTCTTTGGTTTGTTTGTTTCTCATCCCTCTCTCGTTTATTTTGCTATCCGTTTTGTAGGCAAATTGTATAGAATTGGTGACATATTGCCCCAGGATACGGGCAACTGTTTGCAATGCATTTGCACCGATGCGGTTACACCAGATGAGATGCCCAGCGTCACCTGCAGCCCACACAATTGTCCGCCATTGGTTTTGCCGGATCTATTCGATGCGACTGGTTACTGAGGTTACGGGTTTGTGCTATAAGTGCTAGCAATGGCATTGGCAACTGGGAACTCATAATGAGGATGATGGTGACCATGGCGATTAAGGTGGCAAACAGTACTTATAATTTCGTTTCTATCATTCTCACGGAACAACCACAAAACTTTATAACTAACTCAAACTGGAAACGTATATAGGAATTAAATGGATTTCAATGTCAAAGCCCTCCCTTACACAAGAAAAAACCAAATACCTATCAGCAATACATATATCAAAACTTGAAACAAATAAATCTTATATCTATCTATATATACTATATATATATATATATACATTTGTGTAAATCGACTTATAGAGAGACATTTTAGAGAGTCAAAAGGTCTAGTTGATAAGCTGTGAATGTTTATGCATTTTTAAATGAATGGACCCTCCTTTCCCCCCTCCAAAAACATCCCATCCTACTAATAGCAGAGAACACTAGAAAAAATGAATGTATAAACCAGTAGAAAAAAACATTTCCAAGAATTTATAGATGTATTTACTATAAAACTAACCACAGAAACAGTGAAAAGATTTATTTATATGGATATCTCATGATAACTATATATACATATACATATATCTAATATTTTCCTTTGTCTTTAGTTCGAGTTCATTTATCAATCATTTTTCTGACTGATGTGTGAGAGACAAAAAAATAAAAAGAAATAAAGACATGGGCGTGCAAATTTTTCAATATATATTTATATATACACAATGCATACTTATGTATATGTAGAATCAATTAAATTAAGAAACCTAAACAAGAACAAACCGAAAACTGAACACATGACAAATAATGAATAATGCGAAACATTTCTTACATTGATTTGCCCAACAAGTAAATATATACATATATACATACATATATTGATTGATTGATTGATTGATTATTTTGAAGCTTCTTCTTTAGACCTAACTAAATACATTTAACTTACATATATTTACAAAATATACGTAAATTTTTGGGGTAATGGCCATGGCCAAAAACCGGAATGCTATAGGCAAAAGAAAGGACACCATATCTCTTGTAGTAATATTGACAAACAATTTTTAATGCATTTAGATTAGAGAATCTTCATCAATTGCAATCATTTTCGAATGTTTTTGATTTCAAGTTTCGCGTGATAAAATGAACAAAATTTAAATGGATTAAAAAAGAAAACCAAACACGTAATTTTAAGCCCAATAACTAAAATACTTAAAAAGTAGCTACAATTATGGATAAGATAAAGAGTATTTGTTTTACAAGACTGTTTCGCAAGAGTAAGAATTGATAATTTCTGAAAAATATTTGAGTTTGTTTCAAAGATATAATAGAATTTTGCAGTTTTTGAAAGGATAAACATAACTTCTGAATCCCACATGCATGCTAATACATTTCTGGTAACTTATAATGAAATATTCTGTTTTATATAATCGATTCTTACTCTTCGAATTTGTCTTAAAGTTTTGTGTTTCAATTTGAATTTTATATACCTTCATATAAGTATATAATTATAGTTATATATATATATATAAATGTAATGGCAACCTATAATGAAATATGAAAATCAAAAGGAAAGTCATACGATACGTACATACGATGCATAATATTTATAATTAATATTGATGTGGAAAACCAAAATGTGGAAATGAAAAATACATAGAGTAAACAATTTATTGAATGTGTAAAATATAAATAAATGTAACTACACACACACAAACCCGCATACGGAACATAAACCAACTATGAAATGTGTATGAAATAAAAATAATTACGATTATGATGATTGCCTAAATAGTTTCATCCCTTTGGCCACATTTGGGTAAGTTTCAGCTTAATTCCATAATACCAAAACAATTTATTTGTATAAATATTTGCAAATTTACATATTTATATATCTAAATGCTCAATCACCCTCACTGCCAGATTCGAAACCGGAATCCTCTCGTAGGGCCAAATCGTGCCACAGTCTAAAATGTTCGCCAGCATTAGCAAAGTCCAGATCACCAACAAAATCATTTCCAGCTTCCACATCAGCGGCAAGACCCACGATTATGCCAGGATCGGCATCTGCTCCATCGCCTTGTCCCTCCTCTATTCCTTGCACAGCTAGTAGGCGCCTTATGTTCTGGACAATTTGATCTTGCAGCAACTGTGGATACTGACGGTCTTGAAAATATTGCATAGTTAGCTGATTGTCCCCACTACCGTCCATGGCCAATAATATTATTAGTAGAGTGTTAAACGAGTTTTATCAGGTAAATACAATGAAAATTTACACGCTTTAGAAAGATTTGGAATTTTGACGATCTGTTTGTTGTGTACAAAACTGAAGTGAAAATGATTTCAACTTTAACAGTTTGAAATTCATATAACTGACATTCAATGCAAAACAAACTAGTTGGTTGGTTTAGTGGGAGAAAGGGAGGCAGAAAAATGTTACTGGGCAAGACGAGTACGTCCAAAATTGCCCAATTCATGTGGGAAGCGGCTTTATTAGTTTTTTTTTTTCTCTGTGCCTTTCCTCTACTGGCAGTTTTTGTTTTTGGTTTGTGGACCGCAGCGCAATCAACGCCGGGCCAGGCAACCGCAAAGCACTTTCCAGCATATATAGAAGCATGTGTAAGCGGAAACGGAAAAGGCCCCGACTCGGTCTCCCTCTTGTATCGGTTGACTGACCAGCCATTTGGAGCACACTCACACACACACCCTTGCACACATACGAACACATAATCCACAAATGTTCCTTATTGATATATTTTCTGGTCAATATGGCGTATGAGTAATATTATTATGTGATACACATTTTTTGAAAATTCACAAACTGAAGCGTATATTGTCATTCTTTACTTTGGTTCAACAAACCGTTTTTCTCTAAAATAAACTCTACCCTTAACTTCAACAAAGACCACATTAAGTTTACTTTAGTTAACCCATCAAACAGGGACGAAATTGGCAAAAAAAAAAAACAGGCCCCAAAGAATGCAATGAGTGACTTTGAGAACCACCCATTTTATTTCGATAACTTTCGATTGGCCGGCCACATTTCTACTTTTTGGTTTTCTTATGGACTTTTATTCAAAATTTGAATTATTTGTGGTATCCTGGGAACTTACGTAGTCTTAAAGAGTTTTAATACTAATTGTATGATGATTCTTGAAGAGTGAGAAATGCGGTATTGAGTAATTATTTGTTTTTGATATCTCTGTTTGCTTGAGTTTTAAGTCATACATCTCGATTATTAGAGAATTTTCTAGTAGTCACAGTAGCTGAAAGACTAAGGTCCAAAAGCATGGGGGCCTGATGACGTACCTACATATGTATGTAGTTCTTCTCCTTTTTGCTTTTGGTTTCTCTGCTAATTAAATTTTCGCATACATACATATGTGTACATAAATGAAAAAAGGAAAAAAAAAAAATAAAATGTTGGAACGGAAAAAACTGGTTAATAACCAGGACAAAAAGTCGACAAGTGAGACAGAGATAGAGCGAACAGGAAATGGTCATAGGACGGCACTGAGAGGAGGGACAAAACTATGCGCACTTTTGCACATTTTTAATTACACACAAGCACATTTGCATTTGCATTTGAATTGCGCATTTTACAGGCTGATAAACCGGAATAAAGGCAAGCCAAGGATATGGAGTATGCCCCGCCCATATAGTGTTTAAACTTTGCAAGTTGACAACGAGGTCAAAATATAATAAAGGAAGCCAGAAAACAAAGAGCCAATTATGTGGCCATTATGCGAATATTGTTCGATTTCATTTCAACATTTTGTGAGTACTAATGGGAGAGAGAGAGCCCTTCTGGGCATTTATTTTTTTTTTTTCGTTGGACAGTTAGTTTTTTTTTTCTGCATTGCCTTTTCAACTCGCTGGTCTTGGTAATCTGCTTATAGACTTCATGGCTTCTAGCCATTATCTCCTTAAAAGCTTAATTGCATGTCTGTCGATGACGAGATGCTTAAAATTTGTAATAAAATTAATTCTCTTTGTATTAGCTGCCTCTAAATGCTTTCGATTAGCTAAGCACAGTAGGCGAAATGTCATAAAGTAGTTAGAGGAAAGTTGTGAGAAAGGAAGGAAAAAGAAAAAAATAGAAAAGGTATTTAGTAAAATGTCGAAAATCCTCATGTCCGAATATAGTTCAATTGAAAAACTCAAAAAATGCTGGAAAATGAAAGCCTTGGAAACGAAATGAAAGCTTGGATTAGTGTTAAGAAGTAACCAATCGAAAAATGCGAGCAGGACACAAAAACACAAATTTGACTTGAAAAACAACGAAAAGTGAAAATTTGCTTTGACAAATTTCACATGGCTGAAGAACCTCCATTTGTTTAGCAAATAAGTCAATTTGTGATAATGTCTCAAAGGATAACAAACGAGACGGGATCGATTGCTTACGTGGTGTTTTGCCATGAGCCATTTTACAGACTTTCTACTTGTCACGTGCCGTATAGAATCCAAGGATTCTTCACCACAATGAACTCATATTTATATATATTGAAACGATTTCTTAAAGGGCGCAACTATTTACTCTGAGTAGACACGAACAATAAATTGAAAAAGCACAGTTTTCATATAGATGTATATGTATGTATATCTTTTGTATTTGGCCCAATTGTGTCATTGTCTAATGACAATTGAATTTATAATATTTGCATTTAAAACTGTCTCACATTATTTATAAACACAAACAAATCAAACAATTCATTGTACCCTTTCAATGGATGATATGAAACTTTGCCTCGAATTGCTAAATGCTAACATATGCATATAATTTTATTGATAAGTTATTCAGCTCGAAATTCAAGAAACAAATTAACGGAGATTAGGTTAGGAATGCACGCAGTATAGAGTACCTACAAACAATGAAGTTATGGCAAATATCAGAAAATGGCACTATCTTTTCTGCTTGCATGTGTAAGGGTATTTGAAATTCGGTACACTGGTTTCCAGATTCATTATTAGGTATTTACCATCTGACTTTAAATCGGTTTTTAATGACAAGCTGGCGCCGTCAAAAAAGTTATTCTACTATCTATGTGGAACGTGAGCAAAATTCAGGTGGCAGATGCCTTGGTTTAATTAGTGTAAGCAACACTCCAAATTCCAGTTCCCATACACTGCCCCCTCCAATCTCATCTGTGGTTCCTCTGTCTCTGTCTCTCTCTCTCTTTCTCATTGACATTTCAGCGTATGAATACCAAATGAGAAATTTCCTTAGGCGGTTTAATTTCGCTAAGATGTGTCAGGCCATCCACACATACAGCAGCATTTTGAATGTGGGTCAACTCAAGTTAAATTATTGTGGGATGCATTTTACGCCCAGTTGGTTTAACTGAATGGGAATGGCGGGTATAGAGACCGTGGTATGGGGATTGGGAAATGGTTGCTCCCGGGTTACAAATCCTTTGACAATTTCACCATTGCAACATAATTAACAAGTTAAGGCGACTGACTTTATTTTGTCGGCGGCCAAGTCAATTTAATGTTGCCAGCATTAATGTGTGTATGTGTGTGTGATAATCCTTTGATCCTAAATAATCCTCAGCTAAATGGCTGCCAGTTTAAATCCCTCCCCGTTTCAGCCACCCATCTCAAGTATTTCTAAGGCTCATTCTCACGCCCACACTAACATCAACCACTCCCTCACTTGCATATGCATATTAAAAGGTCACACGTTGCTCTTATGCTCATTTATAAGCATTCATCATTCATTTGGCAGAACAAAAATTCCACAAATGCTCGTCGCACATCGTGCCTACCTTTTCCTTCTCTCACCTCCATTATCAGCCAACCCTAAGCGTTTCTCCTCTGGCAGGTTGTGTCTCGCTTTTCTCCTTTCTACCTTGGGGCCAGTCACCAGCTGCTGCCTGTGGGCTCGGCGAGCTCCATTGTGTGAGGCTGGTCTGGTCTGGGTCTTGAAGTGTGCCATGCCCTGACCTGAACATACAAATTAATCTTCATCTGCGCACACCCACACACACGCACACTCATAACCGCAGGCGAAACTCGAGTTTGCCATTTGTTTGCCATTTAAAAGTCGGGCAAGAAATTGTCTGGCAAATAGTTTTGAGGCAGGAAAAATATATAATATATGAATGTACATACGAACTATTTATATATAACGACATTCAACACTTAAGATTTGAAATTGAATATTTCTTAAGAAGCAGACAATGACTCAAAACTTGGATCATCATGTTCTCCCCGAAAATCTTGCTTGGTTGCTTTATTCTTTACTTTTCTGAGCTAAAGGTAATAATTTGAGAGTCATCTACAAAGTTTATACTCTAATTAGTTTTAAAACTTACCAAACACATTTGACTTTGAAAATTTTTCAAAATTCGTCTGATATTAATAGGAGAATGGCTTTTGTTTGTTTCAATGTTTGTATCACGACTTAACCTAAACTAATTTAAGCCATTCAATTGCAAACTACTTCCTTAAATTTAAGAACTCTTTTTGCAACTAAGTAAATGCCATTTTGCATTGTTTACAGCTACGTACTTTGAAAAAAGCTTATTGTTAAGTAGACAAAGAAAGTTCTTGTGGTGTTTCCTTTTTAGTGTATGTATCTTGCATATATTCTTGATATATTTTTGATCATAAGCCATACCTGTCCGACAGTCACAAGGCAAAGTTATCTGTCTGCTTTCAAGCCAGTCATCTGAAAATGTATGAACAAACATACATGTTAAGTGGCCAGTCAGGTCTCGCAAATTGTCGATAGTTGATTGCTATTGGAATTTGTTTCTTAAGGTGGGTATTTTATTTAGCTACTGCATCAAATAGATTTCATTTTAGATTTGTTTGTCATGGGAAACTGGCCTTCAATTAAATGCCAACACAAATTTAATCCCACATTATGCTACAAGGACAGCGGGACGTCCGCAACAACAACTCGACAGTTGTTTTAACAAAAGTTTGAAAACTCTCGTTTTCCATTTATCCTTTTGGTGGGTTTTTGTTGCATTTGTCTTTTTTTTTTTTTTTGTGCTGCTGTTGGGCTTGTTGCTTTGTTTTTACATACTAAGTATATAAACAATTGAGTAACCCCTCGTTGGGCCACACCTGTTGGGATTTCCCTTTCTTTTTCATGCTACATGTTGTTTATGGCTAAAAGTGATCGGGTGTATTTTAGCTGTTGATTCTCAAAATTTTGAAGGGCGACTACAGAGTTAAAACACACATGGCCAAATGCAAAAATTGTGTAATTTTGCAAGAGTTGAACAGCTCTTGACCCGGTTGCCAGATGGTTGCCATTCGGCTGAGGTTTAGTTTTTGTTGCTTGCAACACTCTGTGTATATTTTGCCTCTTTTGTTAGTGCTGCTGCTGCTCTCTGCTGCCACACGCAAAAATATGCAAAAAGCGCAATTGTGTGTTAAGTTAGCTTTGTTGGCGGCAAATGTTTGATGTCCCTCTCTCCCCGTCTCTTTTACTCGTACGCCTTTATTGTCCCTGTTTATATGTGTATGTGTGTGTGTGTGTGTTGCATTGCATACTTTTAGGCTCGCTGGTAGGCAACATTTTATGACGCTTGCCACAAGTTAGTGTCGGTATTAGTGTTGATGTTGTTGCTGTTTTTGCTGCTGCTGCTGGCGTTGATGTAGCTCAGTGGAAACTTTAAGCCCTGTAAAACTTTTAATACAGTCATTCAGACAGTCGAGGCTGGCAGTCGAAACAGGCAGTCGAAACAGGCAGCTTTTAGCGTTTACACATTAAGCCCCATTTCTGTTTTCCATGCAACAAACAAGAAACATAACAAAAAGCAAAAAAAAAGGGTTCAGGGCGAAAAAGTTTCACACAAACACACACACACACACATACATACACATCCTTGGCATTGTTTTGTTCACTTACCTGCTCTTACTTATTCTCTCATTCTTTACGTTCTCACTAACAACAAAAAGATATGCTTCAATAACAAAACACTCAACAGAGACACAAAACTCAACAAGCTCAACGACCGATTTGCATAAAAAGACCCACAGAATACACTCAACACCCACTCACCCACACTACATTACACTCTCCCATACACACACACACACGGTAGAGTTGCAACTATTGTAAACAATTTTTTGCCAACATTTTGCTTTTGACACAAAGATTTGTTAATATTTCATACAAGCTAACACATACAAAAAAACAAAAATATTTTATAAAATATTCAACCTGAATAATTGCTATATGAAGTTGCAGTCTGAAAAGTTATTGCAAACGAGACTTGACTTTATTATGCATCAACAAAAGCAAAAATAACAAATTGAAAATAGCAAATTGTGGTGCAAAAGATAACGGCAAAAACTCCAATAAACCCAATACCTACACACATTAGTTCATCATTAGAGTCCTTCAGAAAACAAATGAAAGTTGAGTAAAGAGATCTTCAAAAGTTTTATAAAATGCCACATTTCCAATAACAACCCAATTAAATAATGAAAATAACAATTCAAGATTTTTTTTTTTCTTAAATTCTTAAATTTTTAATTGATTTTATTTGATTAGAGCAATAATAAACAAAAAATATTGTTAGCCGCTTTTAAATAGAAATAAATTTAATTGTGTGTTAGTATACAAAAAATCAGAATGCTTTAATGAAGTGATTGCAACTTGTTCAGTTTGGAGTGAAATTTAAAATTAAATTTTAAAGCTTGTTCATTAAGAACAATATCGCCCTGGGGAATGTCCTTTTTCCATATTCTGAGGGCATATTGCTTAATATTAGAAACAGCTGAAAGATAGTTAAGTTTATCGAAATATTCAATCATTGTTTTCAATTGAATTCAAATAACAAACTAAAAAGATTCTTGATTTAACGTTGTTTGAAAACTTTCTTTTAAAATATTGAGTTCTGTTTTGAGTTTAAGTTTATCTGCAATTTTCCAGCCATTTTCGTAACATTGGCGTCAATGTTTGAGAATGTGGTGTGATTTTCATATTCTGCGGTGCAGGAAGCACTTTGTGGCCTGTCCGGATATCGGCAGCCTCTAGGCAGCCAGTGCAAACACAAAAAAAGGGAAGAAAAACGAGCCAGAAAAAAGGGATTGCCAGCGGTAGAGGTTGGACAAATTTGCATGGCATTTGGTTCACTTTTTTCTGGCTGCACGTTCCCTCTTCTTTTTTGGTGTTGCCTGCACAAGGAAAAGAGAACTACATATATATTTACCACTGTGTCGGAACTCAAAATGCCAAAGCGAAAGCTAAAGCCAAACCAAAGTCTCATTAGGCATGCGATGCGCTGTGGCACTGAGCTCTAATTATAAAGCAGTGATGGCAGGGCGAATGGGGGGTAGGTTCTGCTGAAGACTGAACTCTGACGAGGACCGAGAGCCAGTAGAGAAAGTGTCTCGCCATATAATGACCATAAAACGCGAGGTTCATCATCAAAATCGCCTATATTTTCTTGACCTTCGAGCAAAAAGAAGAAAAAAAAACGAAGAAAAACATTAAAAAGAAATAAATAATAAATCAACTCGAGCATGAAATATTCAATAACCTAAACCGACAAAGATTTACGGCTCAGGCCATTTATTTGCTGGCCCAAAGACCAAACTGGCAAAAAAAAAAAAAGAAAACACTTTGTAAGCAATTTGATGTTGGGGAGAGGAGGGTAAAAAAAGGTGCCAGGGTAATATGTTTTCTAAAAAAAACTGCCAACTAAACAAGAAGTCATTCAGGCACGCAAATAGAAAGAGTTGGCCAACTTTATGGCTGGCTAAACGAAAAAGGTGGCCCAAGACGGAGACCCAGACCTTACTCAAGATTTGGCATTGGCTTAAAGTCGCAGGGCTAAAACTTTAGACCAAATAGTAAGTTGCTAACTGCTTTTCATCATAATTTTCCAAGACAACAGAGAGCCAATTCGGAAATCTTATTTTGTGTGACCACAAAGCAAACAATTTATATTTCTTCTTACCCAGCGACACGTGCCTTTATATATGTGTGTGTGTGTGTGTTGAGGGAAATGAAATAATCAAAAGATAACAGCAAAAAAGTCATCATAAAATGAAATGAAAGGAAAACTTTTTGCCACTTATATACCTTTTGACTGAGAAAGATAAAATGTCTTACATATACATATAAACTGTATTTTCCTTGTGTTTATATTTTTTATAATACTTATTATTTTTAAAGATTTTTCCCGTCCATGCGGGCTAATTGTAACGATACAGACGGAGAAATGGAGACACACACACACACAGAGAAAACAGTAACCAAATCCGAAAATCAATGTGGGCTAAGCTGCTTTAATACAGTCCAAATACAATAAATAAATGGCCAAGCTATCATCGCCTGCTGTGTGTGTGTTAGAGTGGGGGAAGGATCGGAATACAAAGGGAAAACAAAGTCAGGAATAACTGAAACAGAACAGAACAGAAAAGGAAACGGAAGAGTGGGAGCACACAGAAGCAGAGTCAAAAGCAGGAACCGAAGAGTAAGAGCATAAGAAATTAGTGGAACTTTTAGTGCCGCATAAATTGCCAAGCCACACACAATCACATCCAAACACACATACACACATATACTTACATGATGGTGTGTGTGCGTGTATGTATACAATGGAATAGGGAATGAAAATAAAGCTTTCATACGGCCCTTTAGCCCTTGGACATGGTCATGGTCATAATTTTCAATAAGCTGTGATAACATGGCGTATAAGTAATAACTGTTTCAGTCATAACTTACAACAGACGTATGTATGTATGTATGTATGACCGACTCACTGATTTCTGGTCAAATTTGCTTATGGTCATATATTATATTATACAGTGTTTGCTCGACCGAATGACTCGGCAATATAATACATCTCAACGTCTTATTAACCATTATTCCCAGTGAGAAATTGCATCAACAAGAATAAAACTAATTTTGGACAGCTTAATGCTTCGATAGATCTTTTAATTTCATCTAAACAACGGCTACATATTGTTGCTTGAAAACAAAAGAAAAACATTATTAAATTGACAGATATAAACAACAAAATGTACCTCAATGCTAACGATGCTAATTGATGGGATGGGGCACATGCAATAAACTTAAATTGAATATTTCCCCCACCTTCTTTCTTAAGTACTTAACAGGCAAGAAATATGTAAGATAAATTTAGCCAGATATTAAGATTATAACATTATGATACAATTATATAGATTAGCATACAAGCCAAAATGAATATGTATGTTTTATTAAGCCTGTTCCCCGTTATCGACCAAACTTCTGAATATAATTTATTCAGTTTCGAATTGTTGGCTTTTAGCCAAGGGAATAAAATGGCCACTGACACACATAAGTTTTTCTTCTTACATATTTTTCCATTAATCCTCAACATGCTGAGAATAACAATAAGCATTCGTGAGTAAAATCGGTGTAGTTGTTAATTCACGAGAATTTTTTTAAGCATCCTATAACTAGAGATGAAAAATAAGATTTTTATTTTGATAACAATGAAATGATCCAACAGTCTCAGAAACGACCAAGTTTATGTCTTCGAACACTAGAAGCAGTTTCAATAAAAATGGAGAACCAAGGAAAATAAACTCAAATGAGACATGGTTTGGGTATTACAATTCTGGAGTTCTTTAGCAAAGTCTGCTGATGATAGAACTTGGTGGTTCTTGAAATATCTATACAGGAATAATCTTCTTTTGGAAGATTGACCTCAAGCCGGCTAAATTACAAGGATTGACTTAAGTTTCATAGGTCGTAACCAGTTAATTCAAGAAGTACATAAGCGTGTAGGACGTGACCATAAGTTTACTTCAAAAGTCGTTTTGGGAAATGATAACAATTTGTCTAGTTCTTAAGTCTTTGGTTGTTCTTTCCGGTTACTAAGCGGTTTTTGCTGACCTAGAAAAAAGTTTTGGGTTAGAAATGGTAAAGTACGGGATAAACTCGTCAATATTTTTGTCTAGTGGTAATTAGTTAGAGTTGGTGTTGTAGTGGTGTGGCACTACAATAATAGAGTTATTAGCTGATAAGGAACTGTGTAGCCCTTGAACTTGCTCTATTATACAATCTGAACATCTCTATTTTGACTGAGCTTTGCCATTTCGGTGATTTCAGTGCAATCAATGCCAAGAAAGAGGAAATAAAATAAGTTAATGATGTATTTCAAGATAATTACAGCAAATCATTTGACACATTTAGTGACTTCTCATTTTAATTTATTTATCAATTCAACATATTTTTCGAAGAACTTTCGAAACGTGCGTGTGTGCAAAAGACAGTGATTTTCTCATAAATATAAATCCATTTGTGGCATCCTCGGCTTCTCTTTCCTTGCTGCTCCCTTATCTTGGTCTCGTTCTATATATAAATATTGTACAATTTATCTTTATTCACAGGATCTTGGGCTTTCAATTTACTTTTAGCTTGGCCATTGTGCTCGTTTGGCAACAACAACGAAATCAATTTGTCATAATTATGTACAAAGACGAATTCATAAATATTCCATATAGATACATACATACCTACTTGCATAATACAATACACTTTACACTTTCTACTTAATCAGCGCATTTAATAACTGCCACGCGCAGTGTCACAGTCTCGACATCGAATTCAATATATATGAAAACATCGCGTATCGTCAATCAAAGGGAAAGTGGGGGAAAAAGTGAAATAAAATGAGGCGGAAGAAGGCAGAAAGCAGAGCCCGATGGAGAAGCCCACACAATGACAAGAGAAGTCGATGCCACTTGACGGGCATTATTCAAAAAAAGGGGCCGACTGTCATGGTCGACAAAATGTCACGCGCACACAGCCTTCAGTGGCCTGAAGGGCAGAGTGATAATAGGGGTAGAGGCACACCCTCAACCCCTCTCAATCGCTCCATCTTTCGCTGTCTCTGTGTATCTTTAGCCATTGTGCAGGTGCAGTGTTAAATGGCCAAGGGGTTTAAGATTAAAAGCAAAAGAGCAAAATTATAGGGCATAAAGTCTACCCCATTAGATGCGAATGCAATGACAAAGTGAGCAGAAAGCAGACAAAACTCGTTTGCAGTTAAGCAAATTATTTGCCTTTTCCATTTATTCCATTTTGTTTTTTTTTTTTACATTGTGCTAAATGTTTTATTAAAAGACATAAACATAAGTTAGATGAAAAATGTTTTTGGTATTTGGTGCAAAAGGGAAACAAACAGTCAAAAACTTTCACTCACACATGTAAGTTGGCTAAAGGGATGGCCATTTTAAATGAGTTTTTTTTTGAGCCCCCTTTGCACGTCCCCCCATTGCCACTTTTTAGCAAAATAAAAGGGGTGAAGAAAACCTGGTTATAAACACTTTGGCGCTGTTCGCGTTGTAAAGTTTTTTATGGCCCTGTTATTTAATTTATGGTTGAAATACATTTTCAACAACCAAAAATGCCAAAAGCAAAGGCAACCCAGCACCTGTTACACACTCAACAAACAAAACAGAAGCAACGGCAACAGCAGCAGCAACAACAACAACAACAATGGCAATTAGGCAGCCTTCAACAAGGCCAGAAGCATAGCCAACACACACAAAAAAGGGGGGAAAGCTGAAAGCTGAGAATACAAAATATATTGCCACGGCATATCAGCAGGTATCCCAAGGTGCTTCCCAAGCAATTTAAGAACGCTTTTTCTCTTAGAAGTTTATGCATTTGCAGCTGCACCATCAATCATTTTCCTAAGACTCCTTTTGGTTACCGCCATAAACGAATGGATGAGTTTTTTTAAACCTCAAACCTTATTTCCATAATTTGGTCACCCAATATTTATAGGTACGAGTATATGATCAGCATTGAGTTATAAGCAAGTTCACATTATTGTGATTTTCCTAAAAGACTCTCAGACAAAGATTTGAAAATTTTCTAGTTGCAAATCCATTTAATGCATGTTGATAATACTAAATACTTCAGCTTACTTTAAACCAAACATTAAACATTTCTAACTAATAATTTCCAGAATTAATTTTGATTTGGCCATCTTTTGAATATCCTTTTGCCTACGCCCTTGTTATTGGAAATAAATGTGTGTGTATGTGTGTAAAAGTGTTTCCCTTTTCGCCAGTTATCAGTTGAAAAATGAGTTTTGGCACTGGCAAACTTTTGTTGCAACAATTTTGCCTGCATATGTTATTAATTGTTAACAATTTACTAACAACTCCTCAACGATTCCAAGTGGAGATGTAAATATAAACACTCACACTCGCACAGTAAGCATATGTGTTATTATTTTTTTGGGTTTTTGGGAAATATTTAAATCAACTTTTCATTTAAGCCCCAGTCAGACTTGATGCTTGAAAATGTCAGGCAGCAGCAGCAACAACAACAACCACCAGCAAGGGGCAATAACAACTTTGAACTTTTTATCCACTTCTACCGAAACCTCTGACCCTTGTGCTCCCTTTACCTCTTCTACGTCTTCTACTTGTTCACATAAAGATGTCAACTGCACATGCAATGTGCCAACAAAAACTTTTTTTTTTTGTTTTCCTCTACTCCTGCTGAACAAATAAAATTTAATAAACGCCACACAAAGATTTCCCTTATGCTACAGTAATATCAAACCAGGCCAGCAACGAGAGCAAAACTGGCAAGGAATCACTTTGAAGACTCGGAAAAAATTAATACAAAATTCAATAAAGTTGTGTTTAAAGGAATTTTTCATATGACAACAAGCGATGCATAAGAAAATATGCAAGAAACAATAATGGAAATATATTTTCTTTGAAGCAAGGCAACATAAAATGAAAACCAAATTCGTTGTCAAAAGCTAATCGTAACGCGAAAATCAGGTCAATATTCACTGTTCCGGCTATGAATGTGATGTCGGTTATTCTTGAAAAGGTAAAGCGATTAGTAAATCTATTCGATTGTCCAGTGGCGGATCATGCGCTTGATTTTGGGGGAGAAATCAAAGTTTGACCAAGTAAAATTTCTTAACCAAACTCTGATTTTCTATCCGGCTCAGAGTTTAGAAAGGGATATTTACCCTTTTTCACCCCCCCCGTAGATCCGCTACTGGATTAGCTAAAACGTTTACATTCTAATAAGATTGATAATACAATCATAATCTAAACTTTTCGTTTTTGATATTGTCGATCTAATAAAATTATTGGGTCTTGGTTGTCGGTTTTAGCTTTAATTTCATCGACACGTAAAATTTCACGGACATGATTAACTATTTGCCAAATTCAAAGAGAAAGTTTATTCTGTTAAAATCATGAATTGTTTTCGTCGTTTCGGAACACTAATGGATGTAAAATGAGATATTTATCGTTTCTGTTTCGTTTTTTCCTAAACTTATGCTAAGTGAAATCTTGGATTGCACCAGAAATTCTTACAACTTTTTGCATTCCTTTATATTTTAACTAAACCATAAAAGGTACTCGATAGGCTAGACCTTACTCTTCAGCTTAATTTTTTAATTATCTTTTGTGTAATTTAGCAAACATATGAGTTCATCTAAAGGTATTTAAGTTCTGTGAGGAAAGTATAAATGATGAAACAAATTTTTTCCACACAGAGTTCCATTTTAAGAATTTTAACACACTTATGTATGTATAACGCCGAACCCAAACTTTGAAATAGCGAAAACTTTTTATGAATTACTTAAATTAAATTTTACTGTCATTTGCAAAGAGCAAATGAAACGAAACTTCCATCAATTTTGTCCCATTTCTGTGGAAACAATTCGTTTCACTTTTGGTGACTGATGGGAGTGCGGTGGGGTATGCCCGCGAGTTCACGAGAAGAGCAATAAAACGTGTTGGAAAGTTGTCTCGATTCTATTCTGATTTTCGTTGAAATTATTATCAAGCTGGGTAGGTTTTTGCAATTTTAAAGTTGTCTCAAGTTTCTCCCAGCCTAGAAGAGTTTTCCTATTGCGCCTATGCATACATAGGAGGCCAGAGGGAGGAGAAGCAGGAAAGGGTGGGTGCAGACTCCTGCTGTTGTATCCACTTAAGGACACTTTTAGCTTCGAGCAGTCGCGAGTTGAGGGCAAAAGCAGACGAAGTCAAGCAGAGGCAGAAATTTTTGGAATTTTATTGTGTGCCGATTTATGTTATTATTGATTTCGCACAACACGAAAATTCACTATGCATGTTTATGTATGTATGTCTGTGTGTGTGTGTGTGTGTAGGTGTTGCTGTGCGTGTCGCTGTGTGTATGTGAGTGAACTCAATTGATTCAAGCAATTTAATATTCAGTTGTGCGTGTAAATCAGATTTGCAGATGCAAAATAACCTGATAATCGGGAGAGAGAACGAGAAAGAGAGGGGTGATATGGTGTGGGAGTTAGGGGAATGGCGCATTGTAATCAGAGCAAAAATAATTTGATAATTTTTATTTGGAAATGCGTTAACAGATTGCCAATGAGTGGAGACGAGGTGAGGACTGGGAGGAGACATTTCGATTTCATTTCGTTTTATGGCATGTTAGAGGAATTTAATTTCATTGGCATTATTAATCAATTTCATGCCTGCCTGATCAACACAGAGAGAGAGAGAGAGACAGTAACTGAATGAAGCAGAGACACAGAGATACATTGACGGAGATAGTCTAAGCCTAATTTGATTGTGATTTATGGCATACCGTGCTAACTAACACTCACACACACACACACTGAAAGCATAATATAATGCAAGACAGTTAAATTGCAATTAACGCAGCACACACATCTACTCACAGAGAATAGTATCATCATAAGTCAGGCATCTGCCAGCCACAAGCAATGCACAGTGGTTGCGATTGTATTAACTGGCTGGTCAAAAATGTTTTAGTTAGTGACACCGCAAAGCATTATTCCAGCAAGACGCCTTGAAACATGAACCCCCTTAGTTCTTTAATTCTGAAATTAAGTGAGCCGATAGACATCTAAAATCTGCCCGAAATTACACGAATCTTACGTATAAGTAAATATATTCATGGATACATATATACAGTTGCAGACAAAACTCTACATAGGACCAACAGCATTAAAAATTAAAAAAAGTATGTCATAATTGGCGAAGAAATAATACTAATTATTCAAAAAAATGTAATCAAAGGTAAACTACGGAGACAAAATTCTTCATATGCCGCAATCCTTCTTTTTAATTATATAAAAATCCAAGGAAATGTAATAAAATTTTGTACATCTGCCTAATTTCTAAAGGTTATTCAAATCGATTGTGGAGTATCCTTACAAAAGTCCTTTAAAAAACAAAAGGAGTGAATATAAAATTATGAAATGCGTTACGTTTCTTACGTTTTGTGCGCAAACTTATCGTTGAGATTTGCAGATTTAATAAAACAGTCCAATTTATCCATTAAAATAGACCACATATTAATTCTATAACGCCATTAGAAGAAACCCCCGAGGTGTGCCTCATTGATTGACCTATCCCCCTCGCAAAGGCCGAGTGCAGTGCACGGAAGACTTCCCCAAGCAAGCCAAAAGGGAATCGTGATGGAAATTGTGCAAATATTCTAAATCCATGAACCTGCCCTAGCCATTATTTGCCATCAATATAAGCAATCATTAAATCGTTTAACTTTTATATTTTAAGGCCTGTTTCATTAAGTAACACTAGATCTCCTACTTCTACTTTAAAAATATGCTAATCGCTATTTTGCTTTTATCTAATCTATACTTAACCTGTTTTGCGTAATTATATACATTGTATTTATGTTATTAAATCAATTATTTGACTTAGTTGCCCTTCAAGCACAGATTGATATACACAATATTCATTAACAATTGAACGATATGCGGATAAATGTAACCACCAACGTATAAAATCATATAAAATGTTCACAGACTTTGCTCAAGAGCACCAACTGTTTGGTAATTATAAGTGATTGATGTGGTCAGAACTCATATACATGGGTAATGTAATTTTCCATAGCTTAATACGGAAGATTCAAATGCTTGGACTTTTATGTAATACTGATCTCACTATTAAGGAAATTTAATCTAATCTTTGATTTTTGACAAGCTTCGCAAAATTCATGGGTCGGTATTGCAAGAATCATTATATCTACATTAGTAAGAAATGTTGAAATTCTATATTTTTGGATAGAAATAGTGAAAAACAGTTTACAAAATATTTGTAAAAGAAGTTGAGTTTGTGTGTATAGTCACTATGTTATAGTGAAATTGCTACGTTTATAAGAGAATACTCTTCAAAATATTTAGGACATTTTTCTTACCGTAAAGGTTCTGTTCTTAAATTAAACTTACAATTAGATAAGTCAACTAACCGTAATAAATATGAAAGAGCAATAAGATAACGAATTTACCGTAGTTTTGCTTTTATGTTAAATAATTTTTTTGTCGTGTCAGTGACCGAAAAACAGTAAAAGATGTCTTAGTTGTAAATTTTTTGAGGAAGATAGGTGAAAATTTATTATTTACATTAAATTGGATTAATAATGAAAATAAAATAATTATTTTTTCAAATACTTTCATTTTTATTAATTACGAACGTTTTTCGTGTCAGTGACCATAAGTGCAAATCCTTATATAAATTTAAGTTTGCATAGTTTTTGTTTTTTTAAGTATAAAGTAGATGGAGCAACAAAATATAAATTTTAAAAACTGAAAATCAAAGGCGGTATATGAACCACAAAAACTATCGGATTACAAAGCAGGGAGGCAGTTGGTGGAGTCGCTGTCGTTATTAAAAGAAAAGTGTGGTAGATACAAAAAACTATGAAGGATGCTCATCTCAATGCCTTTTCCTTTTACGAATGTATACAGAACAACATAAGCCACTACATAGTAAAAACATCAGAAAAAAATGAACCCAAAGTGGGGAGCAGCCAAGAATATAGTTGGCATCAAGAGAAATCATTTAACTTCGTGCAACACTGAGAACAAAATGAAATGTGATCGACCCGCCTATTCATACAAATCGATTATCAATTAACATATTGATGTACAAATGAGCAAATACAATATCTTTTTCTGTTATATCAAATAAATATAGTATTTATCAATCGTTAACACCTCATATCCCTTTAATATTTTGGTTTGTATTAATAGCTTAAATAGTATGCTTGTTGCCTAGTCGAAAATAGGAATTTAAAAGACTTAATGAGCTTTTGTGAGTTTTGTTGAATGGTTGGGTGCATTATCCTATTATAAGTATAAGTATACTTACATATATATAAATGCTAAGTAATACTTTAGAATGTTGTCTTTCCATAGAGGCGTAATACAAAAAATTTATTGAAAACTAAGAAGAAAATATCCAAAACCAAAACAAAGTCACAAATTCAGCGTTACTTAAATACATCCATATGTACATATGTCTATAGAATTCGTTTAACATGCCTCAGCAGATGCTGCATACATACATACATACATATGTACATATCTCGCCCACCACAAGCACTCTAGAAAATCGTTTAAAGTTAAAGTTTTTTATACCCAAACATCTTCACTGTAAGCCGATCGGTTGAGGTGTATTTTTTCCCACACAACGACTTTCTTCCAATTAACGAAGCTAAGTGCCCCTCAAATTTAAAAAAGAACCGTTGAACCTGACTATGTTACTTTGTTGTACACCTTTTTATTCAAAACAATTCTCATGCAATAAATGAATAAACGCGCAATTTCAGTGATGTGTAAAAACTGTTGATGGCACTATCGAACACTATATGTCGTGGAGGACCATCGATAGTAGGTCGACTCGTTAGTCGAAAGTTATATCGATACACTACCACCTCTCAGGCGCAAACATCTCCGACCATGATAAAATAACGTACTTAATCCAAGCGCCCTGTCCTAACCGCCCTAAGTTATTTCATCATGTCTCCTCTATATAAAGCATATGTATATCGCCATGTCCGTCCGTCGATATGAATAAAAAGAAAACTCCTTCTAGGCCGCTAAAGCTACAGCGTTTTATGTGGACTTTTATATACTGCAAAGATTATACATATGTATATTAAGTCACTACCAGTAACTTTAATGTATAACTTTTGGTTTTTACACGATTACGCATATAATAATTAGACCCAAAACTCTGATTTTTAATGCACTTTTTTAATGGACAACGATTGGTGATGCAAAGATCACTTTTCTATGGGATGGCATGCGTTTTTAAAATCAGCAAAATAAAAACTTTGGGGACTACACCAATTTTTCTTTTCTTCAGACTGCACTTTGCTCGACTTTTAACTGATTTCAGAAGTTAGCTCAAACACTTTTGAATTCGACAAAATGATTTTCCACGGGAGCCGGTTCATGACAATCACCTTATTTTTCTTTGTCAAAATTTTGAAACCCTTGATAAACTTTCCAAGCGGCTAATATGTGTCCGAATGTTGTAAAAGGAAGAACAGAATAATACTATCGGGACACTAATAAAATTAACTAATCGGTGCAAAATATATTGCACCAGAACAAACAAAAGTATGTCAACTCTTTCATGAAAACCCCTACTATTTTTCTGTCAAACATCACCGAATACCCTTATGGCTTTCCGATTGTCACGTTTTATAGTATCGATGGAATTTATAAAGTGCGATAAATCGATGTAAATTTATCGATGGCGATGTATCGTACTTGATTTGATTTCATGTAGTGGGAGAAATCTAATCTTAATCAATCCTTTAAGTTAATCAGTTAACTATAGTAACTATCAAAAAATCGGAAGAAACAATAATATAGCTGTTCAACAGTATTTGGTATTAGTTTCATTTGCCTTGAAATATCTAAATAAAATTATTCAAGTATTTGTTTTATAATTGACATTATCATTACATTGAAATATCTTAACGAAGTTTGTTGTTTTTTCATAGCACAATAAATGTATTACCATGAATTTTGTTATTTTGTTTAAAAAGTTAGTTAAATGGATTTAAAAAGATAATTAATCATTCTGCGTGGTTTACATATCTTGCACCGAATAACCCTTTTAAATTTCCGATAAAACCATCGATACTATCGATTTTTTTTCCATCGCTGAAAAAACCATCGAGGGGGGAGACTATCGATGGACTCCCAGCTCTACACCAAATAGGCATTGACATTCATTCTTTTGCTTGCCTCAACTTCGTTCACTTTAAATTTTCCTTAATTATTCTAATAAAATCTTGTGTTAACCTCCATCCAATGGTTAGCATTTAAACAGCAATTGATTTTTTTTTTTAATCTGAATTAAAACAACTTTTAAATGTTTTATTAAGTCTTTTCACTTCAAGAAACTTTGTTAATTATTACTAATTTGAAAGTCAAATGTTGCCATCTTTTAAGTCTGGGGTACACTGGGTTCAATGACCATAAATAGTTTTGATGTTCACGTGCTCATTTGGGTACGTTTCATTGCAATTTGCTGGTGGCCGCATCCAATGCTTCATGAAATAACTTTCAATAAATGTTTTATTATTTATTCCTTTTGAAAGTTGCATGTTCATATTGAGTAAAATATTCTCAGACATTTGTGAAAGTTGCCTACTATAGTCCCACAAGGTCTGTGTATCATTTTTCTGATAACAATAGTCTTCAGGTATTCGTCACGTGTTGTGATTTCAATAATGGCTATATGTTGCACCAGTCCGCCGTGTCCCAGGTAAATTCCGTATCCAGGAAAGAGATACCCTGATTTTCGTTCAGATGAGCTCCTAATTTCCGTAAATTAAAGCTGGCCATATTGCATATCCTTAGAGCACTTTTTACTTGTTTATCAATTTCAGCCTTCTTTGGCCACTTTGCGGTCATTTACGAGACTGTTCTTAAATTACTCTTTTAGCCCATCACAGGAAAGATTGAAGTCTTGCCGAAAATGATCATCGGCAAAGTCGATAATGCGCTCCACTGGCCATTCGTTATCGGGATCAGTGGGTAACTTTTTGTTACTCTTGGCTTTGCCAACGGTTCGCACTTCACTGGTTACTGGTTTAGGCCTGCCGGCTTTACACTAACTCTTCCTTTTTGCGGAATTCTGCAATCAAGACATCGCAATGTAAGTCCTCCAGTTTCCAACTATACGAGTCTGCCTCTTAACCAAGTTCCTTAATTGTTCAAAGTTTTTCGAATTTCAAAATAAGGCACATCACTCTTTTTCTCTTTTTTTTGCCGCAAAACAAAAATTTGTTATTTTTGTTAAAAGTACATTTTTTTAAGGTTTTTGGTTATGTCTTGAAATTGTTAGTGAATCATGTCACGAAAACATACAGCTGCATGAAGTTTTCTTCCGATAGGATCCTGCGTAAAAATAAAACTTAACGGAATAATTTTTCAACTTCACTGATGGAGGCAAAGGTCCAAACTCCACCGTTGAACCTAGTCAATCTGATGTTCCTTTACCATTGTCACTGACTTCCTATTCTTACCAATTCTCCCGTATGTATTACTGAGTTGGCTTCTAGTGGTTTTTATGCTATAGTTGGCATATCAATCCACTCCTGATGTGCATTATTGTGCTGACTTCTAGACTTTTTATAAGGTGAAGAATTTAAAAAATAACTACCTTTACTTTTTGACTTGTTCCAATGTGATCGCTCCACTATTTTCAAATATCGCTGATCGCTAAAATTTGATTGCTTATTTTGGTTACCATTAAATGCTTTTTGGTACTACAGTTTTTGCCACTACAGATTTATTCTGATTTGATTTGGTACATCTCGAGACGATCCAACAAAATTGAGTATTTTGGCCTAGCAGGTCATCAATCTTTGTAATTCCCCCTTTTAAGATTTGGGTATATACGTTGACCCCCATATCAATCCTACCAGGTTTATTAAAGGTAGGATCAGCTAATACGCAAGTTTGCCATTTTGACATATCCACGTTTGCTATTTTTAATGGAAGAGCTTTCATTAACTTTGGCAACACAATTGCCTCAACCTTAAGATGTGCTTTCCAAGGATTTCGCGTATTTACATCTATTTTTACCCTATATTTTGATTTATTAGATTTTATTGAGGACACGCCACTTATTTCTGTGTATTGTTTAATTTTAGGTAGTTTTAATATTTGAGCGGCCTCTTCAGACAAAATGGTGCTCTTATATCCTCCATTTATATTTTTTACTTGTATTAAAGCTGGAGTAAGGTATGGTGTTCCTTACTACACAATGAACAGACCATCTCATTAGTGCACACTTTATTGCTTGAATGGTTCAAGCATCTTATGCAAAGCTGCACTTTTTTGGCTGTTTCATACCTTTCAGTAGGTGTCAAACCTTTAAACTTATAGCACTTATAAGCTTTGTGCCCGGCAGACGTCAACTTCATCGGACAAATTTGCTTTTATTTTATTTAAGTAAACTGACTCATTAACTATGTCAATCACTTCCTTAACACATTTTGCGGATTCATTGTTGATCATCGGTGAATCAACGATCCGACTTAATTCTTCGGAAAATACCCTCCGATTATTTTCATACCGCTTGGTTAACAGTTCCCAAGCCGCACTATAGTTATCAGCTGAACGTGACAATAGATGAGCTACCATTTTCCTCGCTTCCCCCTTCAAAGCGGATTTTAAATAATTGAACTTAAGAGAAGACTTAAATCCTCTCTTTTTTCAATCAGTTCCGCAAATAGTTCCACAAACAGGTCCTATTCTCTATGTTCTCCAGAAAATGTGGGTACCTGTATTTTCGGCAACACCGGTAGTTCGCCTCTCACGGTTACATTCTCAAGCTTTCCTTATTGTTTATTTTCATTTGTAACACTGATACTGAATTCCGGATATCAAATTCTAAATCATCCATAGTATTTTTAAATTTTGCATCTTTTAACAAAAACTGGCACGCCTGTACTTTCTCCCACAAATAATTGATTTTATTAATATACATATATTATGCATGCTGTCATTGCCTGTTGAATTATCTATAGTGCGCAAATCTTTGGTTAGCCTATCCAAATATTCCTGGAGCTGGCGGGCTCCGCATCCAATGCTTCATGTAATGGCTTTCAATAAATGTTTTATTTTTTATTCCTTTTGTAAGTTGCATGTTCATGTTGTAGTGCCCAGTTTCTGCCGTTAGTTTTACTTTTAAATTTTAAGGCGTTAGTTTGTAATTCAGTAAGTGGTGGCTAATTGTGTCGATAAAAATGGTCAGCTGAGCTTGGAAGTATAATTATGCAAGTGCAACCCTAGCGAGGGGGCATTCTGCGCGATCGCATGCATTGGTCACACTTTTTTCTGACGAACTTCCGCCCTGGCTAGACGCCTAAAACACGCTGCTCCTCCAGAAAAAACATAAAAAATTTAAATCTTAAATTTTCTCGGCCCTCAAGCCGAATTATTAATTAAATACTAATCTGGAGCATATAGGACAACAATTATTGTGGAGTTTTGTAAATCTTATTATCGTAAGTTATTTTTTTGTGGATATTTGGGTATTTCAAAGTGTCTAATAAGTTCTTTTGAAAACTTAGCCATAATTAAATTGGATGTCGAAAACCTGAACAGGAAATTTCATATTTGTGTTCCGAAAATCATCCAGAGATATTTTTGACACACCGACTGCTAGAAAGCTGCACACCGTGATACGTGATACGGGCAGACCGGACGGAAGGGTAAGTCCTAAGTTCTTCACAAAAAAATCATGTTTGTTCTGGCATTTCCGTGTTTTTTTTTTTTTTTTTTTTTTTTTGCAAAAAGAAAGCGAGTTTTGCGTCAAATAAACCGCAAATAAGAAAAAAGCTCTCTCTAGTTTGGTAACGTCCAAAGCAAATTATTAAAGTTAAAGTAAATCGCCTTTGACTGTGTGAGTGGGTCTACGTTTATAATTTAAATAATTTAAGTTGGAGACTTCCAAATTTGATTTGACCTTTTTATTTTGATTACCGATATGTTTACATATGTTTATATATAAACTTTATATACATATATCCACCTTACAATTAAGATTCACCAAAGCATAACAATATTATCCCTAACTTGGGTTTTCGATGCCCGAAATGATCCAATTGATTAATTTGATTACCGTTTATTACAAGAACCTTAATTTTAGTTTGTTTAATTCCGATTATGTTTCCGACTTATTGAAGTATCTGCGTATTCCGTAACCCTCGTGAATAAATATCATTTATAATGTTTGAGTAAAAGTGGTGTGATCTTCCTTCTGCCGAAATGTGAGGCGGTGAACTGAATTATATTGGGATTTTCTAAGCTGGAGCTGATCAGATGAGTCCTCTGTCATCGTTGGTCAATTCGCAAGTTTGGTTGTTTCAAAATTTGCGTTTGCCCAGCATCAAGAACCGTTTACTCACAATAAACGGTAGTGCTTTTATTGCCCCTCGTTTGCGACTTCGCGCAGAGCGAGGGCAGTAGCCTTGTCCGTTGGACAAAACTTACTTTTTTACGTTTCTCGTTTGACACACACCGTTAGACAGTGCCCAAAACAAAAAAATAGTTTCGTGCAAGATAAGCACACAGAGTACAATTTGAAAAATTTTAACAGCGCGATACGTCCGTTTACTTCGAATGCAGTCGACAGCGCTTAACCCATTTTACGGTTGCATATTGCGATCGAAACAGCAGACTTTAGTTGCGCTGCAAAGTTAAATTAATTAACTAATTCGACAAATTTTTAAAAAACTGTTTTTCTTATATATGTACTAGATGTCTACAATCAAAAAATAAATTTAATTTTGAGTTTTGGAAACGTAAATAAAAACAAATTACTTTATGCCAAATAATCCGACTGCAATCTCTTGCAGTGAGTTTTCCGATCTAATATTCCCTTCGTGGATATGATGCATCGGTTCGTCTGCTAATCTATAAGGCAAGCGTAAGGTCTCCATATCGTTACACTTCTAAACGTTCTACCGATCCTGCATTAAACGTGCCAGAAACTAGTTTTGGAACGTACTTTTGTAGATTATTCAGCCAAGGTGAGTCACGACCCAGATTTTCAATCGAATATCCTGCTGGCATTAAATCATCGGAATTCATTAATAAATCCCAAAGAAGCTAACTTTGGCTATGCCGAAGTTTATATACCCTTGCAATAATATTTTTACATTTTGAAATTTCTTTCCCTGCAACTCAATTCATCAACACAAAAACAAAACATAATTTGTATGTTTTGTTTCTTTTTAGTAGGGGAGAGGGCCCAGTTGTGACTCAGGCCCAGTTATGTCATTCTCAAATATTTTTGAAATGCGGTATTGAATGACAGTTTGAGCCCTGTAAATCATGTTTGTTAGACGTTCTGCAGTTTTTGGACAGACCCCAACGTTAATAATCGTATTGTATATACGCGTACCAAACATCGTGTTGAAAATCGCGCGAAAAAGTTTTTTTTTCATTTTTTTCAAAGTACCAAAATTATGTGAAATTAACAGTGAAAAGGTGAGTGTAATGCATAAAAATATTGTATTTGCCGTATATTTCGTGATTTTATAAAAATTTATGTGATTATGCAGTGTCTATAAAAAATATACATATAAACTTTAAACTATAAAAAGGCCCGGTTATGACTCAGCTGGGGGCCCAGTTATGTCCCATTTTTTTTTTGCACTCGGATTATGTAAAATTGTGAAATTCCAACATTTTTGTTGTTGTTTAACAACAAGGAAAGGAAATTTACATATTGAGATCAGTTTGTCCGAGAATATTCTGCCTAAAGCTGTTGCCAAAGAAATTGACCGCTGCCAACTCTATCCATTGCAATGTATGCAAGCGTCCATTTCATTCAAAGTGCGCTAAGCAAGTTATTTTACATGCAAAAACTGCGAAAGTGACATGGACGACGAGGAATAAAAATCGTTGTCATTTATGGTCATAGGAGTCCATTTTCTTTTGTGTTTTTCATTGTTTTTGCCATTGAAGGCCCACATAATAAATAAACCATTAAATTACAACAATTGGTGTGACATTCCTTTCATATTTTCTTATATTCAGTGAATTTCTTAAGGTGAGTCATAGCTGGGCCACTTTTTTTTTGGCCCCAAAAAAGTTATCCAAATTAAATCTGTTCCAAAATTTTTGAGTAACTCAAATAAACATACTTTCTTTGGAAAAAAGTTGCGTTTGGTTAATATTAAAATGTTAGTCTTCTTAATTTTTCAATTTCCTGAACTGAAGAAAAAATTTCGATGTTTTTGAAAACCCGGGTCATAACTGGGCCCTCTCCCCTACAATTTTTTCATCTTCTAACATCATTCCCCAAACAAAGCACGGCACGCATACACATGCAGTTCATGTAGCTTTGCGTCTGTGTATGTATGCATGTGCTCTGTTGATTTGATGATGACGTAGTAGGCAGCAATTAGCGCTGCCGGCAGCGCTTAAACCGATTTATATTGACTTTAGCTTGTGTTCTATTTATCCGATCAGATTCAAATTTTGGGATCTGAGGTTCCATTTCGGGATGAATTGCATCTTTGGAAGTTCAATATTCCGAGTTACCATTAATTTTTCATACCTTTGAAAGACGTTTGGATCGCCTTCCTGCTTTCCTGGCTTGGGAATCATGAGAAAGTTTAATATTGTGTTAAATATAAACACAATAAGACAATAGATGTCTAATGTGGACTATTATCATCGTTTACCGTTTTAGACTTCGTAGCCTTGCACAGAATCTATAGTATAATCTATAGTTTCAAGTTTTTTTTCCAGAAACTAGTCATTTAAAGGTGAAATGCCTTGAATTCTTGCTAGTCTTATTGTCCAGCTTAATCAATTCTTTGAATTCTCTATTTTGGTATCAATATTTGGCTGAGCTGCCGCATTTCATATGTAGAAATATCTTCGTTAGTGTTTAGTTCCATTTTGTGATGAATGCTATTATTAAGCATCTGCTGCAAATATTTAATATTGGCTTTTCTAGATAGAAGACTTGGTTCAAATAGCGTATTTATTCCCTTAATATTTATAGTTTTGAGGAGTGGAAGATGATCACTATCGATGTCGTCTACATCTCATTCGGAATCCCATTATAAATGAATTTCCCCAAGTCAGTGCTTGATGGCCTTCCTCTAATATCAAGTTAGGTAGATATACCATCTGGTTGGGAAGCCAGTGGCAACAAGCTTTGTTGCATTAAAATACGTATAAAAATGTGGTGCAAAAGTAAAAAGTTAAAAAAATTACCAACTTAAATCAAAATTAACTATGATTTTTGTGGAAGTGGTAACAATTGCAATTTATGCACCCCTTATATAAGTCTGGTGTTTGATGCCTTTCAGTATATGCACATATACATTGTCTTAAGCAAGTATGTTAAACTTAGATTTTTTGTAAATTTCAACATTAAAATTTTGCTATGGTTCATATTCGTTTTATGTCAATGCCCTGCTAAGTAGGCTACAATTTCTGTTACACTTTGTTTTGGTTGATTGCTTTTTCCATTTTACCAAATTTTTTCAGTGGAATGGCTTCTGTTCAGTCAGTTGTTCAGACAGAAAGTTCAGTGCACAATTGTCATTAATATTTTCGCTGTCGTCTATTTTAAAATTTTATCTTTCGCCAGCTACGCGCAATACAATTAAATGGCATTTAAGTGTGCGTGTGGCATATAATAATAATTTATATTTCAATGGCTTGTACAAGAACTCTTTCTCTTGAGGCCGCTTGCTTCCTTTGTGGTGTACACATAATGGTGATGCATTTTTACTTTGATTGTATTTTGCAGTTGTTGTGACTGATGGGGTTGAGTGGTGTGGGTGGTGGTGAAGACCTGGAACACGTTAAGCGGATTTTATAAAGTGCAACAAATGCCGGCAGCAGCTGAAACAGTGGCAAGACGACGACCTGGCACGTGCTTGGCATAAATCGATGGTTGCGAACGAATTATATTTATGCACATTGTGGCATGAATATACAATTTCTTTTTGCCACCCACCCTTAACGTGAAGTTGTTTTGCCATTCTGATCTAACTAACTACTGATTGTGCGAGAGTACAGTTTACACTTGAGCTGTATGCCTTTGCCAACACTTTTCACACACACACACACACTTCACCCCTGAAAAAAGAAAAAATTATGCAAATTTTCGTTTTCGTTTTTTCATCTTGTGTTTTGCTTAACTAAATATGCTCATTTACATATTGGCACCGCATTGTTTACCCACAGCCAAACAACCAATCGATTGGCAGAGCCACTCCAAGGAGAGAAGAGACCTTTATTATGCAGGACGCTGCTGGGTTCGAGAAGTTATGCGTTGGAGCATATAATTTTTTACCGCAATACAAACATGGCTTGACTTATTAATGCCTTGTATATCAAAGTTTTAACTCTTCTCGTCTGTGCAGTTGGACCCCTTCTTCTTAATCCCTTTAAAGCAAAATTTTCCATAATATGTACCTTCATTTTCGCTCAAACTTTACTGTGTTTGTGTCTTCTCACCTATTTTCACTCTGCTTGGCAGTAGTCTATTCTGTGGTAGTCCTAGATATGCCAGGATATAATAGTCCTTTGTTTATTTAGGCTGGCGTTGGCATTGTCTAATGGCCGCACATGGCATGAAATGGAATGCATACACATAATAGATCACTTAACGGTAAATTTATGTGCATGTTCAGGCACATGGAAATGGAAGAGATGCCAATGCCATGGTCTATACACAAGGATGCTTTGCTTGCTCCTGGATGCCATGATGCTGAATGCTGAGTGGAGTATATGATAGTTAAAGCTAATCACACACCTGTGCGGCATTAAACGAGTTATAGTGTGCAAGATTTTGTCGACTCTTAATTGGGTAGGGAAGAGTTGGAATTGAAAGGAATTAGACTGAAATGGTAAAAACAATACGTAGGTCAAATGGATTTACCCAAAAGGCTCAGCTAAATCATGGTAATACAATCGAGGCATAAAATCGAATTTAAGTAAATCTGCATGTTTTTCTAATTAACTGAAGCTTGAACAGATGATAGACGAAACATTTATGTATGTATTATAACATTTTTCAAGATTGATAATTGAAAAGTTTAATTACGTGAACTGTTTATAATGCTTTTGCCTTACACAATAAGTTTTATTATGCGTGGCCCTAAAAGTCAAAAGTATAACAAAAAATACAAAACGAAATGATAGATTGATTATGCCCAATTCGAGTAGAAGTTTTGTTGCAGAATTTAAATTTCTCAAAGATATATGATGTATTCATTAAGTGACTGATAAGACGTGGCCTACTGGGTTGTTTCAATTGATTGACAGGTGGTTCGCTGGTAACCCTGGCATTTCCCTTTGCAGCCGTTACAGGATGATAGTTGAAATGCAGTATTTCATGATGCTGAGTTTGCAGGATTATTAGCGCCTTTTCCAACATGTTTCTGGTATAATGTTACCAAAAACTAAGAACTGTCATAAGGTGAGGTCCTGTAAAATGAGGGACATTGGGCTTAGAGAGCTCCGAAAATAAAGTTAGTGAGTAAAGGAGTGACCTAAATTAAGACAACGTTTTTGAGGTGACTCCTACAAATATGTACATATGTAATTACATTTGTTATATACATATAAATATGTTCAATTTTGTTGGAACACTACTGCAGGGATGCTCATAAGACATAGACGTATAGACATACATACATACTTATATATGTACATATGTATTTATATAGAAATGTAAGTGCATTTGTATGAACAGGGCTTACTTAAAGTCATTAAATATTTGACAAGCTACTATTTATCTAAAAAATTGATCTTTATGTTACAAGCATATTCGAAATTAAACAATATCTGTTTTATAATAAATAAATTATTAAATTATAAATTCATAAAGAAAGATCTAGTAGTGCAAATATCTCTGCTTTCATTTGTCATCTTAGGCTTTAAAGAATGCATTTTAGAAGGCCAATGAGTGTCTGTGATCCCAAAGATTTTCATACTTTGTCTCACCCGGGTAAAAAAAAAAAACCTCAAGAAAATTTCATCGACTCAGCTTCTCATGCTGATCAAGAATATATATACTTTATGGGGTCGGAAACGTCTCCTTCTGTGCGTTACAAGGGTATAAAAAGTGTCAATTTTAACTTAAATTTTTTCTTTTAATTTCAGGACCATCATCGCAGGGTCCTGAACCGGATGGTTGATCTGGCAGCGATAGCAACGGCTGCGGTCACAGGGGTATGATTGGAATAAAAATTAATTTTAATTAATTCAATTTTAATTGAATTTCTTTTCTAATATGTAAATTTTTCTCTTTTTCCACAGACGGCGGTCGCAAACGAGGAGTCCAAACGTCTCGCTAAGGTGGCAACACAACCATTGGTTGTGGTTAATCCGCCACTGGTTGGTCGAGTGGTTGTGTTGCCACTTGAGCCCTAGGTGCCGGAAGCGGAAAGGCCAAGCTGCTCCTCTGCGATGCGCTTAGACACCATAGACTCGCGTGTATGTCTCTATGGTAAGGTGCGCTTCTGTGTGCTGTGTTGCCGTCGATTTCGCACAAGGTACTACGCAACTCATGCGATCAGCCAACTCCACCTGTGAACAAGCGGGCAGTGGCTGTGCTGGGTAGGCCAGAGCCGCTGTTTAAGAACCAGATCGCCTACACCGAGGTGAGCATACCTTTTTCAGTTTCTTGCTTCAATTTCCTAAATAAATTTCTTTTGTCTCCTCTATTACAATTGCAGAAGGAAGAGAGTCAGTCCTCATCCGCCCAGGCCCAATGACTATTCAAGGCAACAAAATTTTATCGGCTGAGTTGCACTTGCCCTCAGGCAAGATTTAAAAAAAAAAAAAAAATAATAATGACAATAATAACAAGTTTTCCAGGATTATATTATTGAACCGGACATGATTACACCCCAACTTATACTTATTTAAAGCTCTTCCACTCGAAAACTGGCGACCAAGTATGGATAGCTTTGAAATACTTTCCAATTGGCTGCTACACTTTGAGAGAGCCAGCTTGCACTTTACAGCATCATACAGAACCTTTGCTCTTTATACCTGAAATTTAACGTCTTGATATGATACATCATATCGAATTAATAGTGCCATTATTTTTTGAGACTCCCGAAATTCTGGCCAGCTGCGAGAAGTAAATATTTTCAAATTGCCTTGACATAGAATTTACTTAATTTAAATTATATTCCAGCTTCAGCAAGGTATTGTTGATTCTTCTGAGTGCCGACAGAACATATTTAAAGATGGCCAAAGACATGGCCAATGTTAATTTTATGGGTCCAATGCTGCATCATCAGATTGTTTCATATACAAGGCAAGTAATAGCCATCAAGTTGGGCTTTAACCTGTTTTAATTTTAACTCTTATTGACTCTGCAGCTATGGTCTCTGCTCGCCTTTGAATCTAATTAATGTATGGCTAAACTGCTTTACGGCTCTGCCGGATCGGTCACAAAACCAAAATGTGTTGCATCTGCTGGATAAAATGTTACGCATTGCCTATCCATTTGCAGATTGTCGTGCCCAAGCTGTTGAATTCTTCTACCACTATTACAAAGTATGTTGTTGTAAACTCTTTTAAAAAATAATTATTTTTAATTCCAATTAACGCATTTTTTCAGAGTGGCACTGAATGGAAGACACCGACAAAAACATCAACGTTTAAATCATTCTTCAGCAGTCAGCCAATATCACGCTTTCCTGCAGTTTCCTAAAAGCACTGCTGGCTTACATTGGTACTTTTGGAAAATATATCGAAAGACCCCATTGCAATCCAAACCGCGTCAGACGTCCATACAGCGCATAAAGAGTCACTTGGTTACCTATGATAAACGTTTGCCAGCACCACAGTACATTCGGGCTACTCCTGTCAGACAGATGGCCATCGATAAAAACACTTTGCCGGAACTTAAGAAGGCCATTAATAACCTCGATTCCACAGCCAAGTAACATAACATTTTGGATCCTATTTTTTAACGAATCTTTTACTATTCGTAGCAAATTTCATTACAAAAACTCAAAGTTAAATTCATTGAATTTGAATTATCTTAAACGTGTGCCGACATTATATCAAGTACCATACCAGGAAACTAGGTGGAAACAGTGCAACTCGTTACTTTTTAATCGGAGATGCACGCATCCAGCGGAAATCGTAGTGATTCCACAGCATATACGTAAGAATGAGAAGTCTCGCGAAAACAGGACCAAAACAGGGAACAACACGAATATTGATGGCTTTGACCAGACAATTAAGGAACTGGGCAACTATATTCGAGTCTTATTACAAACGCCCCTAGATAATATGTTTACCAAAATTGGCACTGATTTCTTCTATTATGTGGTGGAACCATGAAATTCCAAGCTACCCATGATCTATACAAGCAACTGCTCGACGAACTAGGTGTAAGTAGTCGATTAAATAGATAATTAGACTTGACTATTAATCTTTCATCTTTATTTAGATCTATATTCAAGCCGAACAGGCATCCGAAGGGCTATCCGTATTAAGATTGGCTTTAAAGCGTCCCGATCTCGTTGAGCTTTTGGCTGGTGTCTTTTTGCCGTGCCGGACCGATGCCGAATATTTTCTACCTATGTACCAGTTCCTCATAGACTCGCATCTGAAACGCTGCGACATTCTTTGATGTGCTTAGTTGGATGAAAGCGTATCAAACAAAGCTTTGCGATATTAATCGATTGCTTCTGCTGGTGCTGCAGGGTTTAGAGTCATGGTCACAGCCGGATAGTAGTTTGCTCCAAGATCAATTTCGCCGTCACCATTTTTGGATACGATTTCCCACAGCACTATGGCGAGGTATTACAGTGCTAGATCGCATTCCGGATCAGAAACTAATGCCATTGGTGCTGGTCGATTTGCTAAATGCTCTCTTTGTGCGGGCGAATGGCAGCATGCTTACGACCGACAGTACTGAAGCACACTTGCACGAGATATCCTTGGACTTTGCGCGTCGTCAGAAACTTTTCACTTTAAAGGCATCCACCGATACATTGCGGCTATTGGCCCGACACTTTCAGAAAGAGTGGCTTCATCATGGACACCATGGACTGTATCCAAAGCATAAGGAATTGTGATGTGGTTCACCTGCTTTGGTCAGGTACTATTATCGGCAGCGTTATGCAGCTACCAGGAGCTCTTAGCTGATCAAAGTAAGTCGCAATTCGTTCTTGAAACAATCGACATCTAAATTATTTCTGTTGATTGACAGTTAGTGGCATTGTGTTTCGTTCCATTGTGGAAATACGATTTATTCCATAAACTGGTAAAAAAAAGCAAATCCGAGTCTAATTTCCATACTCCAAATTCAAATATTCTTATTATTTTTAGCGTAAAACTGAGGGACCAATTAGTTCAGCCGATTGGGTTCTAGATGACAACGAATTGGAGTCGCTGTTCAATGAAAAAACCAAAATGATTATTTTGAATATACCGCACAATCCCATTGGCAAGGTTTTCCAAAGACACGAACTGGAACGCCTGGCCGAACTTTGTAAAAAATGAAATGTGTTGTGTGTCTCGGACGAGGTTTACGAATGGCTGGTATTTGATGGTGACGAACACATACGGATTTGCAAATTACCTGGCATGTTTGATCGGACCATCACAATTGGATCTGCAGGCAAAACCTTTTCGGTTGGGCCTTCCAAATCCGGTTGGGCCTATGGACCCACTCATTTGATTCGCAATTTGCAAATGGTCGATCAGAACTCTATTTACACTTGCCGCACGGCCTTGCAAGAGGGTGTAGCCCGCAGCTTTGAGCTGGAATTGGAGCGATTAGGTCAACCAGAAAGTTATTTCGTGAGTATGCCGCGTGTGCTGTGAAGTGTGAGTGAAGCTGGTATGAGGCCAACCATACCCGAGGGTGGATATTTTATGCTGGCTGACTGGTCGCCTCTTGCCCAGAAAATCGATCTTAGCTCAGAACAGGACAAGCATAAGGACTACAAGTTTACAAAATGGATGACGAAAAATATGGATCTACAGGGTATCCCACCAATTGCTTTTTTATAGCGAGTCCCATAATACTTAGGGTGAAAATTTTGTACGCTATTGTTTTATCAAAAAGCAGGAGAATCTAAAAAAGGCAGCTGAGCTGCTTCAAAAGTGGAATTAGAATGAAACAATTAAATACCCGAATATCTGGGAATTTACTTGAATTTATATACATATTCCATATTTTTAAAGTCTCTTGGTTTGTCAAATAGAAACGTAAATAATTTCTTGTTATTTCGTAATCAATAATGTGTCCAATGAAACCAATTATGAATCGCCAAAAAATGCCCTTAAAATCACAATGATAAAAACGAAAATTATAATCTCTTACGGTTGTCTTTTTTATTTTCCTGTGCAGCTCATTTAAAAGTTTAATAAATATTGTGTCCTTGTTTAAAGGGTACTTTTGAATTCAGTTTTTTATTTTGAACTAATAATAACAACACTCCTAGTCAATAGAATAAATGATAACTGATGATTTAATATCCATTCGCCTACGATGCATTTGATAGCAATCCTCGATTTAAATAACCCGCCAAGCCATTGTTCATGCAATTTCGATCACTATGTATAACCTAAGGAATGAGTATTACGAGTCATTACGTAACACCCACCCCTAGCACTCTTTGGAAAGTGCATTCTTTTACCCAAATATAATCTGTGACTGTAAAACTTATGAAAATATGAGATTTAAAGTTATCGTAATGAAGCAAGAATTCAGTGAAGCCATAAACTGAAGTGAAGCCATGCAACTTGATGAGTAAGAGAACTGTTGGGAGGTCTTCAAATTTTAAATTTGAATTAAAGAAAAACTGACATTTAATAAAAGCTCTACTTATTATTTTAACAAGACCTTGGTCTATTCCGGGAAAGCGATAATGCTATGCATCTTAATGTTTCTAATAATTAAAAAAAAAACAATTGTAAGATGTTGGCACGGGGAATGAAACCTTCCTGTTATATGGTTCCGTGATTTGTTATGAGTCATAGCCTAGAATGTTGACTTCTAAATTGACATGTGTGTCAAAACAACACTGGTGAGATAACTAGCATCGTTGCCTGAGATGAGGTCCTAGGTGGGCCATTGGAAGAGCTTGGGAAAAATAGAGTGCCACGGAAACTTCTCATGCTGTGTCATAATTAACGTTAGGTAAACTAAAGAACACGTGATCAGTGAGTTAAATGAGAACTATTGTTCTCATTTTCACAGGAATATTTCCGTGTTGACACATACAAAAAAGAAACAATTCCATCCAATGGAGATTCCGTATAATTTAAGAAATTAAAAGTTCTTATCCAACTAAGGACACTTATAGCTTGCTGACAAGTGTACAAGTTTGGCAAGGCAAGTACTATCCAGGGCAAGTCTGATAACATATGGAAATTAACGCCGAGCATTTCGTACACATTCAAGGCTAAAAAAAATGTTAGAACACGACGCTTTTTTATATAATTTTTCACTTTATTATATGCATCTTGTATTGACCTCTACTATACACTCAAGAAAAGGTAAGCTGTAAAGTATTTATTATACCCTTGCAAAGGGTATAATAAAATTGGTCAGATGTTTGTAACGCCAGAAGGAGACGTTTCCCACCCCATAAAGTATAAATATTCTTGATCAGCATGAGAAGCTGAGTCGATATAGCCATGTCCCTCTAATGAGATATTTTGATGAAACTTGAGCTACTTATAAAGCGGGTAAGTAAGAAAGTCATCAAGCTCGGACCACTATATCATATAGCTCTAGAAGAAACATAGGTGAAAAAATTGGAGTATCCTCATGAAATTTACTAATATGATAGTATTGGATATAGAACCTCAGATTCAGATTTGAATCGGATCGGCTAAATAGAGCACAAGTTACAGTCAATGTAAATCGGCTCTGCGTGCTGCCTGCTACGTGAATAACGAAAGATGAAGAACAAATTGTAGTAAACAGAGTAATAATTTGAATGTTTTGTTTGTGTATACATACATACACAGATGAATTGAGTTGCAGAAAAAGAATTTTGAACATATTAAAATATTATTGCCATGGACTGAAAGGGTTTATAAACTTTTTCTTTAGGTTTTTTGTCCCATTTTAAAGTGTTCATCCTCGTTTCGTCTAATGCTCGTAAAATTGGTCTTCTTCATTAAGCTGTTGAAAATTGAAAAATATATCTATTATTAAACTATTGAAGTGCCACGAACTCATAATATATAGGTATGCTTGTAACGTGCATTTGTATAGAGAGAAAAATAGTTTCTAATGAGGTCTGTTTATTTTATCTCTGTTTCCACTTATTTGCTTGGCGTCTTCATCTTAATGTACCTTGCACTTTAATGTACAAACTAAAATGCTTTCATTAATTAGTCTAGTGAGGGTCACTGAAGTTTGTACAGTGATAGTGGTACTCATCTAATGTATGCATTTTGATAAGCTGACCTTATTGCTGGTAACTTGCTGATTTTTGGCCGCGACCCGATTGGAAGAACGTTTCTTGCGATATGGGGATTGAACCCGGAAAAGGTCTTGTTTACCAATCTTCAGGCTTTTTCGCTGGAGTATAGCCCATCACAGGATAGATTTAATGTATTCTTTGCACCTAACCCTTTCCAGCGTTATAGGGGACCCAGTTACGCTTGACTACCCATTTTTTATTGGGATCAGCGGGTAAGTTTTTGTCACTCTTACGTTTAGATATGTCAACGACGTCCACGACTGCCGGTTAAAGAACCAGCAGTAGCCTTTTTGAAGGCTATCTTAGCGTTACCAGAACTCTGTTTCTGTGTGAAATATGAAAATTAGTTTTAGTTAAGTTGAATTTTTTCTATTTAAAAGGAAGAACCACCATCAAATTGGGCATTTCTGTTATTTTATAATGAGGAATCTCCTTGTCTCAATTTTCTTAATGTCAGTTCTTTGTTACTTAGTCTTCTTTCTCTATGTGTAGGTAAAAGATTACCTAAGTTAATGTCTTAACTCCTCACCACTGATTGCCCTATCTACGTGTTGCTCTCTTTCCTTACCGCTTTTTAATGAGTAGAATGAAATGAGCTTAGGTAATTGCTAGGCTGCCATGGCAATGTAAAGTTTTTAAGCAGATTTAGCAGCGTGTCATACATACATACCTACATATATACGTACATAGTTTATGCCAGCGTTTTATTGGCCCTCGAATTGGAAATTGCGGTCTTTGTGGGTAACACTCAGAGTTCTCTAATTGGTTTTCGGGGGCTCGTGGTGGGACAGTCAACATTCAGATCGCCACAAATGGCGTATGCACCGCAATTTGTTTGTTAATTTGTTCATGCATTCGTATCATAATTTGAGTAATTATTTTTACAGTTGGTCGCCCCGGGTTCCAAATGAAATGCATGTTGCCCATGACTACCAACAAACGGTCGACCAGCAGTTGACCAAATTTATTTATTATTCTATCCTTGCAACAGAATATATTCACTTTAGCGGAAACTTGCAACGCGCAACGAGTTAGCTTTGCAAAAACTAGTCGCTTTTCATAAAGCCTACCTGCAATTGAATTCGTCAACTTTACTACCCAGATCAATTCCAATTACCTAAATCAGCGAACCACTTTCAGATAACATTTGGAAATTTAAGCATTAGTTCAGCTCGATTAACTTAAAATTTGGCTGAAGATTATTTGGAAATAATAGGCCCTAGTCGAAAGCAATATATTAATTGGGGTCTGAGGTTCCAGCGTCAGCTTCCCTTCATCAGATTTACCCACGGACTTTTTGTTAAAAAGAGAAAGAGAGCAAGTCCTATGACGGTGACGTTTCTTCATGACGAAAGTATTTTCCTCCGAGAAGAAGTTTGTTTGTTTAGCACCAGCAATTTCAATAGCTTTCGTTACAAATATAAAGGAAACGCATAAAAGTTTAAAAAGAATTCTGTTACTCGTCAATAACGGTGGGTACAAATCGACTTCAAGATGAATACACCAAATATCCTTGCTACTTTTAAAAGTGGATTACAATGGATAAATTTCTATAAGCTTCAAATGGCGATATTAACTAAAGTCTTCTTAACAGGTTAACACTAAGACCAAAATGTATTTTTGTATGTATGTTGTAGTGCGGCGCTCATTGAAGACAAAGATACGCAAGCCAAAAAGGCGCTATATGGCCAGTCCAACAATGGCAAGAATAACAAATGTATAAAATGTGGTAAATCTTGTCAAACCAACATTAACATTGAATGAGTTCCAAAGGCCTAAGGAAGTATGACGGTTTACGTCCATTTTATACCATGCACCCATTTGGTGAAATGGTATATTAAAGTCCCCAAGAATTTATGTAACAGGCAGAAGGAAGCTTTCCCGATCCCGTCAGTCCGTCCGTATAAACACGCAGATCTCAGAGACTATAAGAGCTAAAGTCACAAAATTTGATACTTGAACTCATGTAATACTTACGGTGTTTATGTTTATTTCAAATTGTTGGCACGCCCTCTTACGCCCCCGCTATGCGTGTTACAATAATATACCCTAATAAAACTGATTTTCTCGAAAATTAACAAAGTTAGAGCCACCAAATTTGAAAATGTGTACTGGCTTAGTATTCGTGCAGATTTTGCTTTTTTCAAATTTTTGATAGGCCCACAGAATTTGCAAAAAACTGATTTTCCTAAAAACTTACAACAGCTAAGGACATGGTCTGTAAACTGGCTTAAAAGACGCGCAGATATTGTCAGTTTTAAACGTTTGCCACGCCCACATCCGCCTCCGTAAATTAAATAAAACTGATTTTCTCGAAAACTAAAAAAGTCCAAGTCACCAAATCTGTATGTAGACTTTCTTAGTAATCGCGCAGATTATAATTGTTTAAATATTTTGCCACGCCCACTTCAGCCTCCATAATTTAGATGAAACCGATTGCCTTCCGCAGACAATTTCTAACAATCTACCAATTGTTTTGAAGTCGGGCTAGAAACATGTAAAATATACGTATGAACGGGTTTTACTCATAGGGGGGAGTTTGCCGTAGGGTATTGCCAGCACTTAAGTGCTCGTGTGTTTGTAGAGTGAGCGAGGTAGCATATGCTATGAGTAATATAAAAGCAATTGAATGGACATACAATATATTTGGTCTGCGAAATTTTAAATTTCACTCTGTGCATGGTATACCCAAGTCGGCGAGACGACTTACTTCATAGAAAACTAGAGATTTAAGCAATTTGTAAATGGTTTGGATCCACGATACCATTTGCCTTCGCGATCAACATTGCTTTCAAAGCACTGCGAATCCTCTACAAGCAGGGCTAATTTAATAAGAAGTTATAGACAAAATTACAGCCGTTAACACACGAACAATGATAGAGGCATGTGAGATATTACAGAAAAGACATTTGCCATGCTTTGCGTTAATTATTAATTTCATAGTTTAACAATGCATTGCAATGCTCGGATCAAGACAAATTAAAACTAAAAAGTTCTTAAAACAAATGATGCTATGATGTTCTTCTTTCAACCCCAAAAGGCTGATAAAAATTTTGATTTTAATAAACTTAAAAATTTTGCTGGAACCTTTTGAAAATGCAATCATTAATAATGTCCGTACCTTGCGGATTTCTGCATAATTTGCATTTGTTAAAAAATTACCTAAAACAGACGAAGGTCGCGAATGCTGCAATTCACAGTGGATCCACTTGTATGGAGACGCGCCAAAAAATACTTATATTTGAGATATAGTTATGAATATAGTTATGTTCCACTTGTCGTGGAAGATTCTATAAAATTTAGTTTTTTACGGCCACGTGGATCACTTTCCGTATTTTCCTGGTGTACATTTATCGTATTCAATAAAATTGATTCCTTTGTACTCAGCCAATCAGACTCATATTGTAAAAGGGAAGATTTCTTACGTTTATAACGCTTCCATAAAACAACAATTTTTTTTTAAATGTACTCAATAGGTTGAATAAGCGCATTAAATTCTTCTAGAAGGCCGTTGTTTTCAAAATTTCGTTGCACATCAGTTAAAGTTAAAAATACAATATTAATTAATATTAAAAGGTACTGATACAAATTGGACACCACAAGAAACGACAAAAACAAACACACGAAACAAATACAGAGGCTCCGCTGGGCAAGTTGGACCTACACATCTGCAAGTTTCTGCAGCTGACTTCAACACTTTTTATACCATACACCCATAGGGTGAAATGGTATATTAAAGTCGCCAAAATGTATGTAACAGGCAGAAGGAAGCTTTTCCGACCCCATAAAGTATATATATTCTTGATCAGTAAGAGTAAGAGATAGAGCCACCAAATTTGGAATGTAGGCTCGTGTAGTATGTAGAGTGATCAAGTTTGTTTCAAATTTTTGCCACGCCTCTTTCCGCCCCCGCAATTCAAAAAAAACGTTTATCTCAAAAACTATTGTAGCTAGAGACACCAAATTTGGTATGTATATTTGTAAATGCGCACATTATGTATGTATAAAGATTTTGCCACGCCCCTTTCCGCCCCCGCAATTTGAAATCGAGTTTCTCTCGTAATTTTTTACCTTGTGCAATCAAATTTGGCACAATTAAATTTGATACTAATACCCAGCAAAATACCAAATTGGATTAAAATCGGACAAAAAATAGCTGAGTTATGCATATAAACGTTTTTGCATAAGGCCGGAAAATGGCCGTTGGCGGGTGGGGGCGCTAGGGTGCTTGTATGCATAAGTGCGCGTGAGATATGCTTGTAAAAAGCATGTGAACAGAATTTTTTAAAATAGGCAAATGCATTTGTTATTACAAATTTAAAATATTTGTTTTACTGGTGTATGGTATACCCAAGTCGGCGAGACGACTTACTTACTTCATTTTAAGTAAAAACTTGGATTAATACAATGAATACATACATATAGACTCAACCGGTGAATCGCGGGGATACACAACTAAGACTTTAAGTAAACATAAAAGTCATGCACAAAAAAGGAACAAAAACTAAGGTTTCATAAAACATTAATTTTAAAAGGACAAAAACACAAAATAGTTTTTAGTTATTTACAAAAATAAAATAAACACCTTTAACTTCAAAATCCATTGATAAATTTTTAAATATGGACCACAACAGAAATATGCGAACCACTTCAAATTGACTTTCACATTGAATGTTTTTGCGTTTGCTTAGCTTTACTCTAAAAATGAACACGTTCTATTTTTCGAAAGTCCCGTTATGTTTCCAGCAAAAACCGGTTTGCCATTGTAAAGTATGAACATTTTGAAGACAATGTGCATCAAAATTTTTTTTCTACGTTTTTGTGACTTTTTTGATTTTTGGACTCTGGCGGAACCACTGTGCAATTGCTTAGTAAAAGGCATACCGTTGAGACTACTTCAATCGAGTCGCACCTTTGCTAGATCCTCGATTCAAGGACGAAGCTTTTCATTCATTGTTCAACATCACTGAAGCTCAAAAACGAGCTCTCTTCTTTAAACTACACCTGCAACATCAACCTCCAAGTCGCAACCAGGGCCGGCGGCAGCCCATGGTAGTATGGGTAGTACTACCCACTCGGAAAATTGCCTAGTGGATAATTACCCACTCGGAAATTCCCTGTAAATCACCTATTTTATGGTAGTATGTTTATTGAAGGTCTCACGGTAAAGCATCTTCAAACTTAATCAAAAGTTGCTTAAAATCGTTTTTACAAACTGACAAAAGACCGGCAGTGGAGTGAATAAAATTGTAATTGTAATGTAAAATTGTAATTGTAATTGTAATGCTAATGTATCTGGAAGAATCTCTGGCTTGCAACAGTGAATACATATGCTCATAATCTGAATCTAGCAGTTCAAGACGGCATTGAAAATATATTAGAAGCGAGGAAATTTATCGGAGTAGTAAAGGACTTGATAAATTTTGTGCGAGACTCGCCAAAACGCATTGCACAATACCAGGAACTTCAGGCCGAAGAAGAAAATAAAAAAGATTTGCCTGCTCTAGCCGGTTACTGTCCCACGAGGTATAAATATATTTAAAGGTCTTTCTTATTATTTATGTGAGTTACAGATGGGTGCTTCGCTGCCAACTACGAAACATTGATGAAATTTTTCCAAAATCTCAATGAAAATAGAGATGTTAACAGCACTATCGTGGCGAAGGCTTCGGGATTTCACCATTCCATGGAGTCATTGAAATGTTTGTCCGCAAAATTTTATCCTTTTATCGGGGGGACTTCAAAGATCCTGAACTTATAAATGATAGAAATTTTTTTCTTCAAATTTTACGGCTTGAAAGAAAGAAGGTCAGCGATATCCGTGAAATAGTTCACTTTTTGGGTAATAATTTGTTTTCACTACCCACTCGGGCTAAGCGCGTGCCGCCGGCCCTGGTCTCAACAATCCCTTTTTTTAGTGTTTGGAAAAAAAAAAAAAAAAAAATTGAAACATTAAAATTATAAAGTTGATTCCATTTTATCAATATTTTAATCTGGACAGATTGACTCTCAATTCCACCTTGTAGATATGTTTATGAATTAAATTTTATTATTATCTCATCATTTAAGCATCCAAGATTGCACCAAAAAATATTTTTGTCTTCCAGCAACTTCAACTGAAAGCAAACGCATGTTCAGCAAGGCTGGTATTTTAAGAAAAAACAGAGGGCCGGGGCTAACTGCGAGCCGAAGAGTGTATACCCTTGCAAGTTATTTGGTACTCTTTCCTCACTTATAGCCGTCAAAGTGGAAAACGTTTTATCTAAAAAAAAATAATGTTTGCGAAAGAACGGACCACAATCTTAACATAGAAAAAAACGAAGTTATTGACAAAAGTCACTGTTTTCGACCGATCGTTCCTATAGGCGCTATTTGATATAGTTACCCGATCTTGATCAAATTCGGCACAGTCATTAACAGATATATTAAACTATCAAATGTTTAATTTGAAAGCAATCGCGTCAAAAGTAACGAAGTTATTGACAAAAGTCACTGTTTTTGACCGATCGTTCCTATGGGAGCTATATGATATAGTCCCCCAATCTTCATCAAATTTGACACAGTTGTTTATAGGTGCAATAAACTCACCAATATTAAATATCATGACGATAGCTCAGAAAATAGCGAAGTTATTCAGAAAAGTCACTGTTCGTGACTTTGACGTTTGTATGGGAGCTATATGATATAGTGGTCCGATCCGGCTGAATCCGAGATATACAACCCCTGCAGTATATGCAAGCCTACGTGCAAAATGTCAGCTCTGTAGCTCTTACGGTCTAGGAGGAGTTTGCGTTGATCTAGACGGACGGACGGACATGGCTATTTGAACTCGTCTCGTCGTGCTGATCAAGAATATATATACTTTATATGGTCGGAGATGCTTCCTTCTATGCGTTGCACACTTCTGACCAAAATTAATATACCCTTTTTGCGAGGGTATAAACATCGAAATTTTGATGTCGTCAAACATCGATGTTGCCACAGCTCTATGTTACACACATAGAGACGATTTTAATAGGGCTGCAAAGTCATCGATGGTTTTTTCGGATATATCGATGGAAGTTGAATATCGCGATAGAACGATGGTTTTCTTCAACCATTAATAGTTTTGCCTGGCTTGGGTAAGCAGAGAAGAAGCCCGTGTTTGTTTTTTCAGGTTTTCAGGGCCCGCGATTTTCCGAAAAACCTTCACATGAATTGCGATTTTGACTGTTTGCATAGAATCCATCCTATCAAATTTTCGTGCCCGAAGATCAACGACCAATGAGAACGCGCTATGTTCAACTTAAGCAAGAGTGTATGGATTGGCAACTCTTTGTTTAGAATCAGAATTGGCGAGAAAATTGCACTTGAATTCAGTTATCGATGTTTCCACCTCTTCTAAAGCAAGAAAAGCTTGTCTTTCACACGAATAAGTATTGACTAACCGTCGACTGACCGTCAAGATCGTCAAACACGCCTGGTCTCGCCCGGTCTTACGTCTTATTTTTTCGCCCTGCTCTGGTTAATTTAGTTTAACGTCTCCTTTGTCAATTTTAGTTGAAGTTCGCACAATGAAGTTTCTTATAGTGATTTGGTTTAATAAATCGTTAAAGTGTGGAGTCAGAACGCCAGTTCAACGGAGTCGGAACGCATTTTTAGCAAGGCAGGAGAAATAATTTCCCAAAGAAGATCGGCATTGAAGCCAAAAAATGTAAATATTTTGTTGTTACTAAACAAAAACATTTATTTACAAGATAAGTTGTCATAAAGCGTTCAGCAATATAAGTCAACAATAATTTAAGACAAAAAAAGACCTCAACTAATCCGCGAAACAGCAACAACATGGGATTACTTTTACAACTGTAACAGACAGGACATGAAGCCACAGCTCGGCCATAATGGATGCTGACAATGACCACAGTGGCACTGCTGGCAGCCACTTACCATGGCAATACGTCACACGTAAAAGTGCAATTAAAAGAAAGGCTTCGTCTCCAAAACTAGAACGAAAAAAGGATTTAAAAACTGTCAACAAGAGGCGTTCATCGTCCGAATCCTCGATGTCCACCTAATCTGACTCGGACTCCAACGACAGCTTTTTGGAGCTCGAAGAAGTTTGACGTCCGGCTGCCACTATAGCCGTGCCTAATGCCGAGGCTGCTGTTAACCCAAACAGGTTTGCTTTCCTCAGCTAACGACATACAGCAAAACGTCGCCAATGCCACCGCCGCTGCTCCAATACGGACCCCGATGGCCACCAAAATACCACCAATATTTATATGTAATATGGGCGTAATCAATGGCATGATCAACTTTATTAAGGATACTATCGGCAGTTCAGATTTCTCTTTCAAGGCAAGCAGAGATGGTCAAGTTTGAGTTATGACTTCCATCGTTCGGCATTACAGAAACCTGGTTACTGCGCTAGAGGCAAAAAAAGCTCCATTTCATACATACATACCAGCTTAAACTGGAAAGAGCTTACAGGGCTGAAATCCGTAGTCTCGACCACAGCACTCCACTTGACTTCATCCGCGAAGAACTGGAAAAGCTTGGTCATAGACCGGCGTTTGAGTTCGAAAGCCTACCTCAAAACCAAAAGAGACCTCTACATCCCATCCATCAAGAGCGCAATTCGAAAATACAGCTTACTTTACTGCTCGAGACTGGAAGCGAACAACACACTGGCCCTCAACCTGCTGGACAACAGCCAGGCGTTTTCCGTTCACTCGTCATGTCTTTGCTAAAGTCAACGTTATGACAGGATGTCATTGGGAACGAACTCGCTGATACGAATGTAATTTAAATTTTGTTTATGGTGGAGTCTGTACCTTTGCCTCCATCAGTGAAGTGGAGCAATTAGAAATTATAACAGGATAGATTTGTAGTCTCATTTTGTTTTGAACTTCTGTACAATACGGAACTTTTGATAATTACAAATTTTGGTTTATATACCCTTACTAAGATGGCGCAAGAAATAAACGAGAGCACTATTTTGCAACTGCTAAGAGATAATGGAGCCACCATCGATGGTTTTTCAGCTCTAGATTTTAATATACCATTTCATGGTAGAAAAACTACAAAATATCTTTTACTCGCCACTTTTGCCGTCACTATCAAAGCTGAAACTTAAAAAAAAAACTGTCATTTCCCTTCACTCATCATGCCTTTGCTAAAGTCAACGTTATGACAGGATAGATTTGTAGTCTCATTTTGGTTTAAACTTCTGTACAATACGGAACTTTTAATAATTACAAATTTTAGTTTATATACCCTTACTAAGATGGCGCAAGAAATAAACGAGAGCACTATTTTGCAACTGCTAAGAGATAATGGAGCCACCATCGATGGTTTTTCAGGTCTAGATTTTAATATACCATTTCATGGTAGAAAAACTACAAAATATTTTTTACTCGCCACTTTTGCCGTCACTATCAAAGCTGAAACTTAAAAAAAAAAACTGTCATTTCCCTTCACTCATCATGCCTTTGCTAAAGTCAACGTTATGACAGGATAGATTTGTAGTCTCATTTTGGTTTAAACTTCTGTACAATACGGAACTTTTAATAATTCCAAATTTTAGTTTATATACCCTTACTAAGATGGCGCAAGAAATAAACGAGAGCACTATTTTGCAACTGCTAAGAGATAATGGAGCCACCATAGATGGTTTTTCAGCTCTAGATTTTAATATACCATTTCATGGTACAAAAACTACGAAATATTTTTTGCTCGCCACTATCAAAGCTGAAACTTAAAAAAACACGATCGCAGATGCCTGAGAATATTTTACTCACTATGAACATGCAACTTTCAAAAGTAATAAATAATAAAACATTTATTGAAAGCCATTACATGAACCATTGGATGCGGATATGTGGCCACCAGCAAATTGCAATGAAACGTACCCAAATGAGCACGAGAACATCAAAACTATTTATGGTCATTGAACCCAGTGTACCTCAGACTTAAAAGATGGCAACATTTGACTTTTAAATTAGTAATAATTAACAAAGTTTCTTGAAGTGAAGACTTAATAAAACATTTAAAAGTTGTTTTAATTCAGATTAAAAAAAAATCAATTGCAGATTAAATGCTAACCATTGTATGGAGGTTAACACAAGATTTTATAAGAATAATTAAGGAAAATTTAAAGTGAACGAAGTTGAGGCAAGCAAAAGAATGAATGTCAATGCCTATTTGCTGTAGAGCTGGGAGTCCATCGATAGTCTCCCCCTCGATGGTTTTTTCAGCGATGGAAAGAAAATCGATAGTAGCGATGGTTTTATCGGAAATTTAAAAGGGTTGTTCGGTGCAAGATATGTAAACCACTCAAAATGATTATTTATCTTTTGATATCCATTTAATTAACTTTTTAAACAGAATAACAAAATTCATGGTAATACATTTATTGTGCTATGAAAAAACAACAAACTTCATTAAGATATTTCAATGTAATGATAATGTCAATTATAAAACAAATACTTCAATAATTTTATTTAGATATTTCAAGGCAAATGAAACTAATTCCAAATACTGTTGAACAGCTATATTATTGTTTCTTCCGATTTTTTGATAGTTACTATAGTTAACTGATTAACTTAAAGGATTGATTAAGATTAGATTTCTCCCACTACATGAAATCAAATCAAGTTCGATACATCGCCATCGATAAATTTACATCGATCTATCGCACTTTATAAATAGTATCGATGGAGCCATCGATGGATTTCCCAGCTCTAATTTGGTGCAAAGACTCTAATACTGAAACATCTGTGTGCCACGAAAAGCGGTTGCATTGGAACGAATGGCATGGAATACTTTGATTTACTTAAGGCATGATTCCCACTCGATCCATCTCTGGGGAATGCTTGAGATTAACGGTGGATGTAACACAGCGATTCCCACTGGCACCATTCACTATCTCTTAAGAGCTGATTTAACAGCTGCCATAAGCAGACTTCTTGCAAAGTGCAGCGAGAAAAATAAATAACTTTTAATTTCTGCAAATGTTTTAATTTAAAAATATCAATATTTTACATATATAGTTAGTAATATATAAAATTTTGCATATTTCTTGATTTTAATTAGCCCTATAATACATTCATTTTATGTATGTATGTACATATTTCTGTTTGTTTTTTGTTATTTGCTCTGAAAGTCAAATGTTTCCAGTGAGTAACAAATTTTTAGTGTCGATAAAAATACTAGTAATCGATTAGCAGTTAGTAATCGATAAAAAGGCCAACCGCCTGAGGTGCACAAATTTGGCAATTTTCATACTTCATCTTACCCGGGTCATAAGAAGCCCCCAAAGAAGACATGGCTATATCGACTCAGCTTCTCATGTTGATCAGGAATATACATATATACTTTATGGGGTCGGAAACGTCTCCTTTTTTTTTTTATAATACCCTCTGCAAGGGTATAAAAATAAAATGGTAAATATTTTGTGGGTCTTTTATAATAATATATTAAAATCCATTAAAATTGTTTTTTGAAATCCAGTTAGAAGTAAAAATGACTTGTTTTTTAAGGTTAGCATTTGCTTTTCAGTCACTGTTCATGTTAATTAGACTCAAGTGCATTTCAAGCTCAGGGTATGAGAAAGACAGAATCCTAGTCTATGATAGGGACTTAACTTCAGCTGCATTAACTCCTGTCCCATACATATGTATGTATGTACATACATCAAAATTTAAACGCATGCAGAGAAAAAAGGAAATAACAACTTATCTTTCCCTCGGTTCATCTCTCTCTCCTTCTTGCTGCCTGTCTGAGGGAGATAGATAGACAGTTAGGAGAGGTGGGGGGTAACAAGCAATTTGTTTTACCACGAGTAATTTGTCTTCAAAAAGCAAATGTTTTGCAATTTGTTAACAAGAACATTTTTTCGCTTCGCTTTTACTTTTCTTTATTTTTGGTCTTGCTGTTTGCCAAGTTTGGTTGTTTGTTTACAACAACCTCCTTATATACCCCTCCTCCACTTCTTATTTTCCAGCCCCTGCTCTACTCTCTTAGTCTTCATGCCAAAAAAGGCAAAAAGAGAGAAAACCAAATGAAAACTGTACAACGTCGAATCCTGGCCTAAGTGATAAGAAGGCAAATGTGTTTTGTCTCTCCTACTTGTATCCTCCGTTTCCTTCTTTGCCTCTTGACTCTATATTTCTATCGTCCTTCTTATAATAAATGATTTTTAAGCCAAAAATTGAAAGTAAATACACATTGCTCACACATGGGTGTAGCCAGATCCGAATAGGGAATGTGGAATGTGTTCTTTTTAGAATCAATTTTTCCATTTATCCCTAATAGCAATGTAGAAGTCGTTTGAAGAAAGTCCCTTTAAGATATTAAATTACCAAACAAGTTTCCAAGAAATGAATGAATGGAGTTTCTGAGACCACACTAAAACCGATTTCAAGTGAAAGGATTGACCGCAACAATAACTGGCCAGGCTTTTCTATGAAAAAGCTGTTGAATAGTTAAGCACCTGCACCGAAAAACCACCTCAAATACCGGTGTCTTAGCCCACTTCCTCGGGGTATACAAACAACAATCACTGTCAGGCGCAGAGTATCAAAAACTGAATTGCTGAACTTGGCAGAACCTACTCGATGACTGTGGATAGTCAGCTCTATTTTCCTGCGACTAACCAAGAAGAATTTGTGGGGGCAATCATCTATTGAATTGGATTGCATCTACAGCATTCGAATGCGTTTGGAAAAATACATGAATGTAAGTATTTTCATTTAATGTATGTACATATACAAAGTGGGGGTATTAATACAGTAGGGGAGAGGGCCCAGTTATGACGCGGGTTTTGAAAAACATCGAAATTTTTTCTTCAGTTCCGGAAATTGAAAAATTAAGAAGACTAACATTTTAATATTAACCAAACGCAACTTTTTTCCAAAGAAAGTATGTTTATTTGAGTTACTCAAAAAATTTTGGAACAGATTTAATTTTGACAACTTTTTTGGGGCCAAAAAAAAAGTGGCCCAGTTATGACCCACCTTAAGAAATTCACTCAATATAAGAAAATATGAAAGGAATGTCACACCAATTGTTGTAATTTAATGGTTTATTTATTATGTGGGCCTTCAATGGCAAAAACAATGAAAAACACAAAAGAAAATGGACTCCTATGACCATAAATGACAACGATTTTTATTCCTCGTCGTCCATGTCACTTTCGCAGTTTTTGCATGTAAAATAACTTGCTTGCATGTTAGCGCACTTTGAATGAAATGGACGCTTGCATACATTGCAATGGATAGAGTTGGCAGCGGTCATTCCCGATCGAGATCTTCCAGAATATTCTCGGACAAACTGATCTCAATATGTAAATTTCCTTTCCTTGTTGTTAAACAACAACAAAAATGTTGGAATTTGACAATTTTACATAATCCAAGTGCAAAAAAAAATGGGACATAACTGGGCCCCCCAGCTGAGTCATAACCGGGCCTTTTTATAGTTTAAAGTTTATATGTATATTTTTTATAGACACTGCATAATCACATAAATTTTTATAAAATCACGAAATATACGGCAAATACAATATTTTTATGCATTACACTCACCTTTTCACTGTTAATTTCACATAATTTTGGTACTTTGAAAAAAATGAAAAAAAACTTTTTCGCGCGATTTTCAACACGATGTTTGGTACGCGTATATACAATACGATTATTAACGTTGGGGTCTGTCCAAAAACTGCAGAACGTCTAACAAACATGATTTACAGGGCTCAAACTGTCATTCAATACCGCATTTCAAAAATATTTGAGAATGACATAACTGGGCCTGCGTCACAACTGGGCCCTCTCCCCTACATATACATGTGTTTGATTACTGCTAATCTCATCAACTGAAACGAAGTATATAAATGACAAAACTAGAATATTATTGTAATAAAACAAAACTTATTTGTGTCATTTTAAAGAGGACTTAACAAATTGAAGCTTTTACAAGCACAGTAAAGCCTTTTCGCCGTAGTTTTTGATTACTCTTTTAAAACGATTGACAAAAAGAATAGGGTTAGTATTTAATAGCCAGTAAAACAAATTTAATATAATAAAATTCGCCATGTTAAATAACTTATAAAAATGCATCTTCTCGACTGTGATATAATTCCAAATCTTTTTAAGTTAAAAATTATTTGAATCTTAAGATGCGAGTCCTTGTTTAGTGTTAACACATCCTTAAAAAGGATCAAAGGAATAGGTTAGAACATAAATGGTGCAATATAAATTGAAAAATATCAGCGATTGTGGTAAACAGATAAAAAATAGTGTATAATAATAGACATCAATTGGTATATAGACATGTAAAATGTGTAAGCAAATTAAGTCTTTTTTTAAATTATCGCTTAATATTATATTTAAAGCGCCATAAAAAGTACAGTAACATTTTATTGAGCTACTAAGTTTAAAAAAAGGGTATACTGTAAATTTATTAGATACTAAATTTGTTACAAATTTTGGAGTTAATACGACTAATTAGAGAGACATGTATTTACTTTGGCAAGCGGATTAGCACCCCTCTGCATTATCATCGCAGTCACATTTTTTTATCTCTTCGTCATCCTCTTCGCACGTATCGTCAGATCCGTAGATTGTTTTGCGTATATAGCGAGCTATCAGCTCTTGAGATCGGGATTGCCACTCACCCATGGTTTCCGGAGATGCGGTTACCTGCGTATGCAATTATGGGATTATTAAATATTAGTTATGTCTAAGAACAACAAACCCGATCAGACTCTAAGCGATTGACAATGGTAAAACAAACAACGGCTGCCCTTATTCCGGCCCTGTGGGTTAAAGCGGCAAAAGCCAAGCTTTCCATTTCAATATTGGCAACACAATTGTCGGCCAACTTCTGGAGGTAGGCCTTCTGCGACTCGACCGTAAAGTCACAGAATGCCCCATCGACACGTGACTGACCTTCGTAGAAGTCATTGGTGCACATGGTCTTGCCCAGTATGGTATCATAATCGGCATTACAAGAATCAGCAATGGAATGCAGCTCCTTGGCCAGATACTCATCCAATTGAGCAGTGTACTGAACAGGTTTTCCGTGAATTATCACTTCATATTTGGATGTTAGCTCGGCATTTACGATTTCTTTGCTGATTACAACAGTCCCACTTTCCATTCCGATTCCGCCGCAGCTGCCGATTCTAATGAATACCGGATCCTGACACTTGGCATGGTGCATCATTTTTATAAGCTCATTCAGCACAATACTTATCGATGGGCAGCCGATTCCATGACTAACGCATAGCACTGGACCCGCCTTAAACATGGCATAGCGATGACCACCTGCAGCCAAATCTTTCAATCTGACAGCTGCATTCAATTTCAGTCCGATGGCCTCCATACAATACGATGCAAATTTCTCAACCCGTTGGGATGGGCCACTTAGGCAAACAAACTGTGAATAAACCTAGTCAAGCAGCCAAAAGATGTTAGAAATGAGAGGCCACTTACTCGTACATCGCCAAAAACATTTGGGAAATTGGTGCTCTCCGTATCCATCCCCAGGTGATACAAGAAGTCTGGATGAAGGCATTTTAGACAGGGATTCAAACATTGCAGCGTACTCTCCTTCTCAGATCCAGGCTGCGCCTCCTGTTTGCAGTTATCCTTCACCTGTTTAACCAGTTGGCAAAGCTGCTTGTTCTGTGCTCGAACCAATGCTGGGGAGGAACAGGTAATAAGTGGCCTGCAAGATAATCATTTGTCTCATTGGTCACCTTTCAACTGGCACACCTCTCGTGCCAAAATGCAGTTTGAAGTCTTCTTAGACATTTTGCATGAATTTAAATTTTGCCTGATTTGTTTCCAAAAATATATATGTATGTATATAAATGATAGAAGAATCCAGGTCAAAAAGAATCAATTGAAAATAAGTTGTCAATACAGATTTACCTTGTAAAAATATATTTCAAAATTTGTTTTATACCTTTGTTGAGGGTATTATTTATTTATTTTTCTTGATCATCGTGAGTATGAGAATTGGTACTTTATAAAAAAAATACCTCAGTACAAATATTGTGTAATAATATAGGAGAATAGTACAAAATACAAAAATGTTTGAAAAACGAAAAATTCAAGGAATTCTGTTAAAGAAATCGACTAATTTAAAATAGTCCCTACAAGGGCAGGCGAAGTTGTTTGAGCTAAGAGTAGCAGTCGCAGTTCACAGTCTTAAATTATACGATTTAAAAATATTATAAATAATATACTAGTTGGTCTAAGTAAGTTCAAGCAATAAACATTAGTATTTCTATTTGACTGTCCTCTTAGGTCCAGTCTGTATATTAAATATGCATCTTTATTAAGTTGGTTAAACTTTTTAATAAAGTTTTTTAGGGATCTTCAGCAAAACAATTAAATTAAATAATGTAACAGAGACGGTGTCCTTTTTAAGGGGCGGACAATGTGTAACACGAACCACTTTAAATAAACGCATGGAAGATATTTCTAAATGTTTAAATTAAAAAGCTCGCAGTGTAGTAATTATGTACACTAAGTAAGTCGAGTTGAATGTATTTACCTATAATTCGATTATATCAAGCATTTCTAATGACTGTGTCTAACGTTGGATTGACTTTTGAGTCTTATCTATGTGTTCTCCATCAACCAATTCATTTTGATCAGCACTTGTTTTGGTAAAAAAAAATCTAAGGATATGTATTTACCACGTTTGAATAAGAAAACAAAAACAGAATATCAAGTGTGAAAATACAGATACTTAATCACTTAATGCATTTCGACAATATGGAGGAAATAGAATTGCAATTTGATATAGCCACGTTCCGCTTCAGCCAGAAACTGACCAATAATATACGCAAGTCTGGGGTACGACATGGACGTACCTTCTACTAACCGAATCAAAAGATTTGCTTTTAATTCATAGACATATCTTAATAGTCAGTCTGTTTTCACGAAAAGTCGATAAGCTTAGTACTTAACTTTTCCTTGAGTCACGCATATATTGACTCTGTTGTCCAATTAGCCTATTAGTATAGGGTATTAAAACTAAAGGAAGCTTAAAATCAACTTGTTGAACATTTTACATATTGCAAGTGAAAAGCAGGGACCCCCTGAAATTCAATTAGCATTCTGAATGAAAGCACGTTAATTGGTTGAGAGTACTGACCCGATATCTATGGATGAAGTGGGGAGGTAAATCGAAAAATAAATCTCATACGAAATACGAATTCCAATACGTATACAAAAAAGCCACAAAACTCTACTAATGGCCATGTGCAGCTGGATTGCAGTATCATTTATGCTGTGTGGTTTTGTGCGATTGGCCAAAGAGGATATGGGTCTGGTCCGTGGCAAAGGCCTTGGCACTTTAATCTTATTCCCTTCCCTGAAATGCATGAAATTGTTTGTCCTCGAGCCATCCTTACATACTTACATACATATATTATATTCAAAGGTACATACACATGTATATAAGTATAACTAAACTACATATCTACTTATTTGCATAGACATCGATAAAGAGATGAAGAGCAAGAGCAAAATGCAAAAGGAAAGGTCTTTGAATTATTCCTTCTTTCTTTGCCTCTGTTCCAGTCTTGGTCTCGTCTCCACTCAATTTTTATGCTTTTATGCGTTACAATTTGAACTTTAACACCTTCAATGACAGGACCAACCGAATGACCTCAGGCGCAATTTTGTGTAAATAACAAGAAAATAACAAAAAACAACCTCAGGCCAACTAAACAAGGCAGACACGTCCCACATCTACAGCCACAGCCATATCCACATCCATATCCTTTTTCTGAAAGGACAATGCGTGTGTGTTTGTGTGTTAGTGTGTGCGAGTGTTGAGTGAGTTGTTCTTGTTGTAGTTGGCCATTATGCGCATAAAATATATAAGAGGGTCCTTTCACAATGGCTGCATAAATCTGCTGCTGAAAGAAGACTTCACTTCTTTCACTCTCCTCCTGACAGCATAAAGATTTATTTTAACATTTTTATTATTAGTTCAGGTCTGGACGAACCGCCTTCTCATCCAACCCATCATCATCTCCCCATTTTTGCTTCTTGTTTTTTTGCGGTCAAGCTGCATTAGTTTTACAACAAATTGCTTAAAATGGCATTGCAAATTGAGCCAGAACTTTAACTGTATTGAAACTTGATTGAGTATACAATGTATATATACATATACATATATTTTATATATCATATAAGTATATATGGGCTTTATATATTCTGCCATTTTCAGTTGTGAAATTGAAAGGATTGAAATTTTCCATTTGAATGGCCTGCCATGGACTGGCCCCGGTTTTGAGCATTGGGCATGCCTTTGTGTGCGCGCATTGGTGTGCCTGTGTGTGTATGTGTGTTAGGGCTTAAATGTCAGCTGTCATTGACCATAATTTCACTTTATTGTTTTCACTAAATTGAAGACCCGCTGAGCCCTTTTCCGCCTTGATCCCAATCTCTCACCCCAGCCTTTCAATCCATTCACCCACCAACTACCTTCACTCTGTTGTTTGGCTTGACAATTTCATTTCCTTGTTGATTGAAAATAAAACCGAGAAAATTGTTAAGGCAATACTTGTACATTTTTCTCGTCTCAATGTGGAAAGTTTGTTACTTGTTGAGCTAAATAAAAAATATCATAAAAATAATGGCAAAACGAGGGGCAAAGAAAACTCATTTCTAATGCTTACTAAAAATCCTTTAAATTTCAATTCCAATTTGTTACTTTCGCTCATTTTCTCTGTCTCTCTTTACGTTCTTTACGTTTTTTTTTGTTAGCTCTTTCTCTGTCCTTTTTTTTGCTGACTCTTGGACGCCTAATTGTAAGTAAGAAAATCCGACAACTTTTTGCAGTTCAGCAAATGGGAAAAATGGAAGGGAGGCCAAAGTAATAGCAGTAAAATGAAAAAGAAAGGAAAAATTATAAATGGCCAAGGCTAGAAAATTCTTTGCAAACACTTTTTCATGCCTGATTAATTCGGAATCGCCCTAACTGATACCCTTTTAACGATAAGTAATAACCAATTTTACTCCAAGTCAATTCAATTTAAACTATCCAAATGTGTACCTCAAACTCAGATAGTTCACTATTCTATTTAAAATAGAGTTCGCCCTAAAGTATTTTTCGAAAATTCCTATTATTAAATTGAACCTTTAGTAATTAGGCTCAATGTTTATGCATCCTTGATTTTTTTATTTAGAATTATGTGTAGGTCAAATTGAAAAAAAGCATATGTCAATATATATGAACTGAAGAAAATAAACTGAAAATATTTTCCTTATAAAAATTTCATTCAATCAAAAGTGCAGCTGTCTGGGAAAAGGATATAGAGACTTCGATCTAGCTCATAGTTGGGAAAGCTCTAATTTTTACATTATTAATACTTCTTCTTTTAAATTTCCAGTGTTAAGTTTGACAGTTGCTGGGTCTAAATTTTCTTTCGTTCGATGGCCTCGTTGCCCATACTTGAGATAAATTTGCAACAAAAGTGTCGTGTCATTGCTTTTATCCCTCTGTCCGACAAGCTGATTCATAATTAATCTAAAAATATATCTTAAAGCAATTTCAATCTCTGAATTTTACTAACTGTAAACCACACCAAATATTATTGCCTGCAGGGTGAATGTCAAGTGCTTATGTCTTAAAGATTGAATTGGTTATGGGTAGATGGCAGATGGAGGACTCCTTGCTTATTTATAGCATGCTCTCTTCACTATGCCAATGTGAGGAGAAATCATCATCCTTTTGCCATGTAGTTGCCGACATAAAGGCAATGCACCTTTGCTTTTCAATTTACTAATGCACTCCAGGCGAAAGAGTCAAAGGTGGTCCTCTGTTGGTACGGTTAAAACGGAGCAAAGATTGTGAAAAGAATTCCTATTGAACTAGATACATACATATATACTTATAACTCTATAAATATCTGTATATATCTAACATTGTTATGTTTTGTGATTGCGATGACATAAAATGTTGAAAATGTTGTTGGAAATTATATCTGCACAAATTTTCAATTGACCACCATTAAAAGCAATTATTTGTTTGTGGTCAACGAGGTTCGCAGAATTGTTTGAATAAAATACATATAATTGATTTCGTTTTAGTTCTATCTCCATCTACCACATGGCGTATGCTTGATATCCAAAATTGTCAAGTCAGTGGGACATGACAAATATTGTTTTTGTTTTCGGTTTATTTGGTGCGTGAAAAGTCAGTGGCGAATACTTTGGTAAAATTTTATTCATTAAATTCATTGCTTAAATTTCATTTAAATTTTTAGCAGCTGCGTTTGGGACTCGCATGGCTCAGGGATTTCGCGGGGGGCAATGAAAATAAATGACTTCTCTCATCAAAATAAAACGCTGAAAAATTAAGAAAAATGCCCTGTCCGCGCCCTCGACACGACACTGGACAGGGCAAAAGCAAAGCAAAATGAAACAAAGTATGGCCAACAGAGAAGAAGTAAGCAAAAAAAACCCCGAACGAAAAAAAAAAACAGAAACAGAAACAGAGAAATGAATTTAAAGTGAAGTAGCAGGTGTGACGCAATACAAATTGTTTTGAATTTAAATCGCACAATTTTTGGATTCTATTTTGACACTTGTAAGTATGTATATATAGTACATACATACAAGACTTTATATTGCAACGACAGATCCAAGGTTGCGTATGTGTCACATAGTTTGTGAGAGAGTGTAAGTATGTGCCTTGGATTTGGTTTGTATTTGTGCAACGTGGCATGAATGCTGCCCCTCGTCCCCAACACCCACCCAACACCCGCCACTAGTCGCATCAACTCGCCCGCTTCTCAAAAGTGTCTCTGTTACCTGCACTTGAAGTGCAAAATGTGCAGTGTAATTAAAAGTCTCTATGAGTGTGTGTGTGTACCAGAGCCAAGCAATTCAAATAGAAAGAGGACAAAAAAGTAAAGGAAAAAAGCGAAATGCATATGTAAGTAAGCATGTTCGACTTTAGTTTGACCATTCATTTCTGCTACTCGAAAATTGCATTTCATCCTAGCCATCATCTCGTTAATTTGTCAGACAGAAACATAAACCAAAACTTACAATATATTTCATTATGAATATCGGAAGCTATTATGAGACGGTTACATATTTCATAAAAAGCTGTACACAACTGACAAAACTTTTTACTACTTTAAAGTGACGAAAATATAAAAGGAATCTCAGAGCAACTGAAACCTGCAACAAGGGACTCCCCGAATTTATCATAGGCTTTAGAATCATATAAAGATTTGTACAGAAAAATTTAGCTTTGTTTTTTATTTTACTCTCTCCTTCTTTAATTTCGTAAATGATATTTTTGGTAATATTGTTTTAAAAATGCATTAAAAGGACTGTAGTTTTCAAAGGGATAGCTGTGCCGAAACGCCATATTTTCTTACTCATTTTAACTCTTAAATTTAGGAGTTCCATAAACGATTTTTGACTTGCCGCCAAAGACAACACATACTCTAAGTGCACACGACTACGAGGAAATAATCTGAGCTAGAAATGGAAATAGCCCAAACATTTAAATTTAATTTCAAGCCCGATACCGTTGTCTAAATTTTAATGAGACCTGGAAATATCTTTAACGATTTTAAGCCACAAAGTTCGAAGACTTTTGGTAAAATATTGTTGTCCACGAATACTGCACGATTCGTATACATATCTGAACCGGAGAGGAGAGAATTCTATTAACCATTTACTTTTTAGATCAATTATAGTATATTTATAATAAGTTGTTTTTTATATCCAAAAGGTTTAAAGAACACAAGAAACCGAAATCAAAGTCATTTATTTTTATTCCATGATTTGTCCACAAGTCAATTCTTCTTAAAATCAGCCCTAAACTGTAATACCTACATCTGCACATACTTAACTACATACATACATAAAAATTTGAATGTTTATCAATTTTTAGACACCTTGTTTTTAGATTGATGAAATAATATTTAAATCTATATTCTTTATTAAATTTGATTATTATTGATTAACATAGGAGAAAGAACAATAAGTGTGATGGTGCGTAAACAATTAATAAATTTGATTTGACATTAATAATATGACAAATTATATGTGACAAGTTATAAACTGACAAGTTACATATGAACATTTCTTGTAATCTTCTTATTTATTATGTTTACATTGTTTTCTTGAATGAAGAGTAAGGAGTCCAGGCTAATTTAAGGCTAAAGAAGCATTTAAATAAATCAATAAATAATTACGACAATGAGTTACATAAATCCATGGCCATATATGTAATTTAGTTTGAGCATAAACTAATTGGATAATTTTATTCGTTAATTAATTTTAAAAATGTTGAATTTACATATAGTTTCCTACAAACAATAACTATTTAAACCTAGTTTATAGATCCTGGTTATCAAGAAAATATACTTATAGTTTTAATAGTTCTAAGGATATCGAAAATACAGTCTTCATGAAAAGATAGAAGTTTGATTACGCATATCAATCTGGAAACTGAGCATAATATTTATTTAATGGCAGTCTTTTGTCAAACCCAGACTACAAACTTTTGCCACTTTGTATTGAAATTTGTTTTGGTTGGACATACAGTTGAACCAAATATATCCTTGTATCAAGGCTAATGGGTATAAAAACAGCAAACGAACTTTTTTTCTTTTCCTTTTTGTGTTTTTTGTGTAGCCCACACTTGTGGGTAATTTTGAGAATCTATATGAAATCTCTCTCTCTCTCTCTCTCTTCTGTCTTTCTCTGTATCTCATCGCAGTTCTCACTTATTTGTGTCTCTGCCTGCTTCACTATAACTCTGGATAGCTTTTGTGCCCAGCTATCTATACCTTACGAAGAAAAATATAATCGAAATCCCTTTTTACTGCTTGGCCTGCGTCCTGCCTCTGTTCCCTTGTCTTGGCCTTTTAATTAACATTTGGCTCACAAGCATAAAACCCTAAGCGTAACCATGACATGAGTCCTCAGTTCAGTCAGCCAATTTCCTGGCTGAATCAAATGCGAAGGACAAGCCTCTTGACTGCTGAATATGTGATAATTGAGTTGAATTGAGTTGAATTCAGTTGGTTTTCAATGAAAAATCACACAAGAAAGAGAAAGACATTACGCCCCCTCCCACACACACACACACACACACACACACACACAGTTACAGAATGAAATCTAACCTGCATATTTTCATTTTGATTTTTCATTTTCATTTAACTAATTGCTGGCAATAAAATCCAGAGAATTTCGTATTTCCTGCATAATATTTTTATAAAAAGTTGTTAGAAAATTCCACATGCAAATTAAATGGAAATACTTCGTTTCTCAACTAAGTTACCACAAATTTATAAACGAGGGTGGAAGTGAAACTATTCATTTGCACGTAGTACATACTAATTGTAAGCCTTTTAGACTTTGATTAACTAACCGTGAGTCCAATTCTCAATAAGTCAATAGGATAATTCAATAATTCTTTTGTATCTTTTGTTAAACTTTTGCATTGAGGAAGAAACCTTTTTTTGTGGGGTTTATTTTTTAGCCTCCTCTCGTAAGAAGGAAGGAAATTTAAAGTTTTTTTTTTTTTTATGTTGATTTAGATATTTTATATCTATGAAATTTATGGCAAAAACTTTCATTAGACACTGGAATACAATGGGCATACGATGCTGAGACATGGTTTTTATGCCATTTGAAAATGTTGGGCGTGAAAAGAAAGTGTGGACCAAAATATAAATCTTTGCTCCCCGAAACACACAATGGAGTTCGGTAGTTGGCCGGAACTCGAATGCCAAAGCAGGCAAGACCAGACCAGACCAAACCCGAGGAGACCAGACCAGACCAGACCAAACCACACCAAGCTATGGAGCTCAGAGGAGCCGCCCCCAAACATCGAAGCACTTAGCAACTGCCTAATTTATGGGCTTTGTCTGGCTATGCGAATGTGAATTTAGGAATGGATTTGGATGTGAATATAGATGAGGACGAGTATGGGCGAGAGCAGCCAGCCAGCCAGACGGTCTATCTGTCTCTCAATGTATGTATGTGTAGTCGGGTAAGCAAATAGCTAACGATTAGCCACAGACGATTGCACCGAAACTCAAACTGGAACTGGCGCAAAGGATCATGGGACATATCCCATAGACTAAGTGGAATTTGAATATTTGTCTTGTGTCACTTTTTTTTGGGGGTTGGTTTATTTTTGCAATTGCAATTGTAATTGAATTAGTTGGACAAGTTTGAGTTTCATTTCATTGTTATGATTATTGCCAAAAAAAAAAAAGAATAAAAACAAGAGGAAAATTAAGAAATGTTTGATGATAGTCACGTAGTTGTTGTTAAAACTTCTAACATGACATGCAAAAAAAAAAAAAATTCAACCGAGAGAACAATAATAAAATCGAAAGAAAACACTGAAACGTGACTTTTGACATTTTTTCGCAATGTATTTAGACACGTGCCAGACATACAGACAAGAGGATACCGCATCCACACACACACACACACACACACACACACATGTGTTTAGATGTGTGTGGAAAATTGATTTTGTTTTATCATCGAAAAACAAAATTGATTTTAACGAAAGGCTTTTAGCAACCAAAATATTTAAGATCAATTATAAAAGGATAACTGCAGAAAAAAGGATGGCTGACAAATTTGTCAAATCACTTCTATTTTTTTAATGCCATTTGAAATTTAATTTAAGAAACGGTTAGGTTACTAAATAGTCATTGCAAACCACCTAGAAAATTACGTAAAAATTGTTTTGTATGTATAATAATTTACTTTAAAATCTGATTAAACAAAAAATCGGTTCAGAGCACCATGAATAACTATTTAAACACATATAACAATTATAATTATTTATAACAATTGGAATGTTACGTGGAGAATGTTATTCTCAAAACTGCTAATAGAAATTATTGTTTGCCAAGGTATAATGTAGTCCAATAAAATGAAGTAAGTAGTCGTCTCGCCGACTTCGGTATACAAAAATATTTAAATTTCGCCTGATAGCATATGCTGTCTCGCTCATCCTGACAAAAACACCCGAGCACTTTAGCGCCGCCACAAGCCCACGGCCAACTCCGGTCTTATGGACCGCCTAGTAAAAATCGTTTATACGTATGTAAATATATCTTTCAAGTTTCTACTCAGATTTTGATAAAATTTGGTAGGCTGGTAGATATTAATAGGGCTAACTAGTGTGCTGAAATTGAGTTCGATGGTCTGCGACATGCAATTGAATTTTTCTAGATTATGAAGCGAAAGTGGACGTGGCAAAAATTTTAAATATTATTAATCTGCACGCATACCAAACAAATCTTTATAATTTGGTGGTTCTAGTTTTGTTTGTTTTTGAGAAAAACAGGTTTATTCAATTTTTGGGGGCGTGTCACAATTTTGAAAAAAGATAAATCTGCGCGTGTACGAATCCGATTTAAGAAAATCGGTTTTATCCAATTTCGGTTTTATCTAATTTGCGGAGACGTAAGAGGGCGGTGCAAAAATTGGAAATAAACTTGAACACCGTATTACAGGGGTCAAAGTACCAAATTTTGTGATTCTTATAGTCTCCGAGATCTAGGTGTTAATACGGACAGACAGACGGACGGACAAGTCTAAATCAGCTGTTCAAGAATATATACATACACATTAGGGAGCCGGAAATGTGGCCTTCCGCCTGTTACATATGTATATTTCGGCGACTTTAATATACCATTTCGCCCTATGGGTGCATAGTATAAAAATTCCATATCATTATTTGAACAATGCTATTTGTAAATTTAGAACAAAAGAAATTATAAACGGAATTATCAATAAATTGTGTTTTCAGGTTTCTCTCAGTTTTGGTAGAAATATAGAAAAAAAATGAAACATTCATAAAATCGGAAAAGCAAACAGACATGCATAATTAATTTGACTGTGGGACCTCATTAAAAATTTTAGAACTTTAGCTCAAAGAATTCCGGGTATATTAATTTTGGTCAAAAGTGTGCAACGCATAGAACGAAGCATCTCAGACCATATAAAGTATATATATTCTTGATCAGCACGACGAGACGAGTTCAAATAGCCATATCCGTCCGTCAATCCGTCCGTCCGTCTGGATCAACGCGAACTCCTCCGAGACCGTAAGAGCTGCAAAACTGAAATTTTGCACGTAGGCTTGTATATACTGCAGGCGTTGTATATCTCGAATTCAGCCGGATCGGACCACTATATCATATAGCTCCCATACAAACGTCAAAGTCACGAACAGTGACTTTCTCAATAACTTCATTAATTTTATAGCTATTGTCGTGAAATTTAATATAAGTTAGTTTATTGTAGCTATAAACGACTGTGCCAAATTTGGTCAAGATCGGGTGACTATATCATAGACCTCCCATAGGAACGATCGGTCGAAAACAGTGACTTTTGTCAAAAAGTTCGTTAAGTTTGAAGGCCGTTCTTTCGCAAACATTAGACTTTTTGGATAAAACGTTTTTACACTTTGATATCTATGGGTAAGGAAAGAATTACCAAAACAGTTGCAAGGGTATACAAACTTCGACGCGGTCGAAGTTAACCCCGGCGCTCTGGTTTTCATTATTTTGGTGTATTCCCATGTAAATAATAGTAAACTCAATAATTAAACTTACTTTTAACGAATTAACAACTTTTAGTTGAAAATTTTTTTAATATTGAAATGAAGCGCTGCTATTATTTTGAACAGGCCAATTTCGGCATTTTTATCATTTTTTACTTAAATTTTTAAATGAAATAAGTTTTTTGATAAAAAAAAACACACTAATTTTGTTTGAAATTAAACGTAAATACTAAATTGAAAAAAAAAAAATTTGGTCTGTAGTCAATATGATGTTTTTTTTTCACTCTTAAAGTCAGAGCTTATATGCGCTGCTATTATTTTGAACACAGCTGTATATTGTAACTTGTATAAATTATATTTATAACTATTCTTATCCCAAATCAAAGTTCATTCACAGGTTTAAAGGCTTTACTGTTGTACATATATTGTAATGTATTTGCTTACTGATCGCATTTACTTTTACCTGTTACATGTGACAGTTGCCGTATACATAGATGCACTTTCTGCACGTTGAGGGGCGTAATCGCCTATAGTGCAATAAAATTCACTTAAACCTTAAAGTCTTTCCAGCTTTGCTCAGCTTTAATACTAAGTTTTCGAAAGAACTTCAAATTTACCAAATCGAACCAACTACTTTAGAAAAAAAATTCAAATTAAAGTTATCCACCGTAGTTATGTATGTTCATTTTCAAAGCTATCCAAGTGCATTCCTTGTGTGCTGATATCAAATACATGTGGTGTGCGGGGAATGAGTGTGTGTGTGTGTGTGTGGTGTGTATGAACTTTCATTATATTTGCAAATATTTACCACTCCTCAAAATGGCAGTTGTCAGTTGTCCCGGTTGTCAGAGTTGTTGCTCAGTTGTTGAACCACCTCCAAACACTTTTGGGCAAGTTTTAAGCTGCTTAGAGGCCTCTCTCAGCCTACCGCTTTTCCCTTTTTCACACACCTTATCCGGCTTCGGGAGGTTCTCATGGCAAGCGAAAGTTATTGTTTGGCTTGTGGAGCACATTTCATAAATGTGGTAAAAAGAAAAACTATTTTCTCAAATGTTGTTTAGTATGTGTAGTTTGTCTAGCTTTTTGATGAAGTTTTAGCCACCTTGGGGAAACTGAAACTGAGGTAAATATTTGCTTTGCCGCAGGATTCAACCTGGTCTCACAGGACACATGAAGGTGTGAGAGAGAGAGAGAGAGAGATAGGAGTCAAAAAGTTTAATTTCAATTTCCAATAGGGTAAAATCTCTGTCACCGTGTGTATGTGTGTGTGTACTTGCATGTCGGTGTGTTTCTCGGTGTGCCGCTGTGTCCTTGTGTATGTGATGATGATACGAAAACACATTTCGTACTCAAGAGAAAGCTAATTAACTTCATTTTACGAGGCATAAACTTCCGAAGAACATTAAACGCATTTATTTTCATGTGAAAATAAACAAAACACCCGGAAATATTTTCACGGCATTCGAGAGTTTTCTTTTGTATATTTCTTTATGCATTAAAATACGCGTACACACACACACACACAAAACAAAGAAAAGCCTCTTGTGTGTGAATTTACGACAATTTCGGTGAATGTCAGAGGTGTTATATGAGGTTCCTGCTGGCCATGGAGAACTCATGCTTTCCTGGCAACATGGCGTATACTTTGCGTATTTATTTAGCACGTGTTTCCATGTACCAAGTCTCCTGGTTGTTAACATATTTGTTGCTTACTTTTAATTAACAAATGCCTTGCAATCATTCGCGAATGATGGTAACGGGAGGGTAGAATTGTCTGAGGGGGTCTGGCTCGTAATGAGAGACATCTTAATTACAAATGAAAAGCATTTGAGCTAGATTTTTCATTACATATTTACGTAAAATACAATTTAACATTCAAGATTAACATCCACCATAACTTACTCTGAGTAATCAGTACAGGAATTAAGTTAGATACTAACTAAATGACTCGCCTTCATGATACCCTATATGAAAGTCCTAACGGTTTCTCTCTACTCTTCAGCTAGTCTCCATTTGACTTGGATCAACCATGCCGATATACGGTTAGATGGAAAGCTTATTAACCAATAATACGGAAAGTCAAGGAACTCGAAGGTGATACCTTTGCAGAGGTTAGACAAAAAATTGGTCAGATGTTTGTAACGCACATAAGAAGACGTTTCCGATTCTATAAAGTTTGTATGTTCCTGATCAGCATCAACAGACGAGTCGATCTACCCATGTCCACCTGTACGTCTCCCCTCAAACGCTGCAAGCAATGAACAAGTAAGTTGGCTTAATATCATAATACAATGTTGGGTATGGAAAGTCCTCAATACACAATTCATAATACACGATAGAAATGTTTAAAATTCGGGAGAGTATAGCCCGTGATACCTTTAAAGTCTTTTATTTTCATTTCGTCTTTAATTAGGCAAATATTAAGGTCCTTGTGAAGGTGAGCAATCCATAGAACCTCAACAATTAGTCTGATATCTTTTTAATATTTCAATATTTGATGTGCTTGTTATTCTGCAAAGTTGTAAAGCTTACATCCAAACTGGTTTAAATATATATTTAATTAATAAATTGATTTACAGAAAGAGGTTTGGCTTATAAAGTTTGCACATGATTTGCATATCAAATGTATCATTTCAAAGGCCAAGTCAAGTATGCTTCATATGCTTCACGAGATATAAAGGATTTTTTGAATCATGTGCCGAAAACTATAATTTTGCGAATATTTCCAAACGGATATATCCATCCAGTTCCTTGTATCCTTCCTTCCTTGTTCTTGTAGACACCTCGTAAAATCGAAGGTTCATTTAATGTCATTTATTTTTTTTAAACATTCTTCATTTTTTAACTGAATCCTTTCGATGTAAGCTAACAGAGCCATTTCTAATGTAAGAGAGTTTGGCCATGTGACTTTAATTGCACGATAATTGTTTGCATAAATTGCACACTTTTAATTAAATCAACGACTTTGTTTAGTAACAAACCAAATCATAATTACCAGACATCACCACACTCACACACACACACACACTCATGTATGGCTGCATTTAATTAAAATGTCAAAATCATTTGTCCCGCAAATTGTAATTGCATTTTTTGGCTTATTTGCCAAAGCAATAATCACACATTATACGACAAAAAGCCACAGGATTTAGGTGCATATTGCACACACGATGCATTTAAATTGACAAAGCTTTTTAAGAACTACAAATTAAATGCAATTTGCATGCGTATTTAAATGAGATTCGAACAGAAAAGCATTCGAATTCCAAACATACGGGATCTTAGAAAGATTCAAAAAGTCAAAATAAAGTTTAAAACAAAAGATATCCAAAACCGCATTAAACTCGTCTATAATTGGTCGCGTCTTTTATTTGTACTATCCAAAACATCAGGTCTTGTTCTGGATATCAAAGGCCTACTAAGTTGTAGGTGTAGAAACTGGCTTTAAGAGCTATAATCTGCAAACTTGCATATCTTATATAAGCAAACATTTCAAAAACAAGTTAACATTGAAGTTAAATCGATAAGGTTAATCGAATCAAAAATTGCAGAAAATTTTAAGCTTCTCCATGTATTCAAGGATAGGATAGGGATCCTTAGCACGTAGATCCTGAACAAGGACTGCTTCAGTCGACGTAAGGCCCCTCCACTTAACAAATGCAAAAAGTTTTTCTCCAAAACGAAAATGACGGATAACTTTTTCGATAGGTAGGGCTCGCTGTAAGCCGTAAAGACCCTTCCTTTTTGTCACGTACCTCAAGTTAGACCACTGGGATGTATTTTCGGCTTGAATTGAGCAATTGCTCATTTCCAGCTGAGTATGTCTTCGTTGACGTTTTGCAGCATTTTGTTTTATCAGGTCCTCTGAATGATTTATACAATTGCTAGTTTCCCGCCGAATAGGTCTTCGTTTAGGTTGTGTGAACTGATGCTCCTTATCCTTTTCCTGCAAGGCCTGACCCATATTTGGTTCTCTTGGTTGGAAATTCACCCTATTAAGCATAACCCTACATTGCCTTACAGTGGGCCCAATGTCCTGATTGTGGCTCCTCTGGTTAGCTTGCAAACCATTCTCTTTGTTCTGCTTCATGTCTGGATTGGATGGGGAAAAATTTTGAACACATTGCGTTTGGTTTACCAATTTGGATTCGGATCCCCGCTTGAAGTTGGGTTGATCACTTTGTCTACAAAACTGCGTTTGTTGTGGGAGAAACAAAGGTTTCCCAGCCATTGGCTGTTGCACCATGTCCAGTTGCTGCTGTTGTAGATTCATTAGTGTCAAATTCGAACCGGCTGTCGGTTGAATGATATGATTCTGAATCTGTGTAATCTGAATCGATGTAAATGAAATATATTAATTAATATACCCTCTAACATGCGGGGCCGTGAAATTTCTTACCCTGGGCAAAGCCATATTAATGTCATTTGGATTGGGGGCTGGCTTGGCATTTAGCAATTGTTTCAACTGCGCTTCATTAAACTTGTAGCGTGGCTCCAGTGTTGGTGGATTGGTAGACAAACCAGATGATGAACTCGAAGATGAACTCGAAGATGAACTGGACACAGAGCCAGCAGATGAACTGGAAGATGAACTGGAGGATGAACTAGAAGATGAGTTTGAATTAGAACTACTATCGCTGGATGATGATTCCTCTTCTGATTTTATATCTGAATTCCCAATTCCATTTGACTGAAGTAGGAAGAATGTTTTAAGTCTCTGCTCTTGCTCTCTTTTAAAAGTTTCTTTTTCATAATCAGCAATTAGACCAATACAATAACCCATATTCCTTAAGAGTTCCCACGAGCACTTGGCATGCGATAATTCTTTCCATTTCACCAAAACTTCAGGATCCCCTTGGTCGAACCGTTTGCCAATGATTTTCTCCGGTGTCCTATTAGCTTTTATTTTATGGATTCCTTTCAATAAGTGCCTGTTCGGATCAGCCATTATAGGCCACGTTTTGGTAAACGTGGAAGACCGGAAATGTGAATGTATGGCATCCTGATAAGTGCGCCGTGTTGCCAGACACAGGAATTCCATGCTCTTTGGGAGTGATATGGCAACTCTAAAATTTTGCTCGCCATGTATACGGTGCACTTTCGGCCTCGTCAGACTTTGTATACCCCTGCAAGATTTTTGTTACTTTTTCCTTACCTTTAGCCGTCACAGAGGAAAAACGTTTTATCTAAAACCTTTAATGTGTGGCCAATACCCAGCGCAATCAAGGCGATTTCAGCTTAGCGTTTCTAAAAAATCGAATATAAACGACGATACATTTTGTCAAAGTTCTTTACTTCTGAATAAAGTTTGACAAGCTTGTCACAAGATGTGGCATCTCTTGTTTCTAGAACCGTGTGCACTTCATCCAAAAACTGGGAAATTTCTTCTTTCTTTCATTCTGCAACATTTCTTCTGTTATGAATGAGAATGAGGAGTCTGCACTTCAACTTCATCAATGAACCCTTAATAATAAAGCAAAATGCATTGTTTAGAGTAAAACCTTAAAACAGGAATTAATGTAAGACAAATTCATTTTTACATAATAAAGCTAAAAACACATACATATATACATGTATGTATGTATGTATGTATGTATGTATAACATTTAGGCAAGGGTGGGCACGAAAATTTAACATGGGAGCCAGAGCATCAGCAGCAGAGCCTGGGCAGAGAAAAAGATCACTTTTGCGAGTCGACGCACGGCGCTATAAAACGACCTTTTTTGGTCGATCGTTGTCGAACTTGTTGACAACAAGCTGGGAGCTCGAGGATCGAGACACACAAGTGTTTGTGTGCGTCGACTTGCAAAAGTGACCTTTTTCTCTGCCCAGCCTCTGCCGGTAAAGAGCCACGGGAGCCAAAAGAACCACTACGTACCCACCCTTGCATTAAGGTAACAAGACCTAAACTTCTATGATACTCCGTCTTACAGGATTTAGCTCAAGCAGGCGAAAAGCAATTTTTTTTAAACCTGATTTGCTAAGAATTATTCGTGTTCTGCTAAAATGCAATTCACTCTTAGATTCATACATATATGTAAGTACATATGTACATATGTACAGCTGCGAGCAAAAAAATAGTAGTACCCTTGTCCACTTTGATCAACACATAGAAACTAATGTTTTTGGCGCTTGTTTGAGATTTTTTGGGATGCACATTTACTACTCTGATAGTAAATGTTTATTTTATAAACAAAAACGAGCACTCCACATTCATTACTTGAAAATAATGATGATTTTGTGAAAATTGTGACTATTTGGGGCGAGCAAAATAATAGTAGTGCCTATTTTGGAGATTAAAATAATTCAAATTATCAAGTTTTACTTCAAAGAAAGATTGTTAAATTAAAGATTCATTTATTACTAACTAATTATTATTTAGTAGCATGACCCTTGTTGGCAAGTACAGCTGCACAGCGACGTGGCATGGAGTCTACCAATACTTGGCACCTTTCAGGTGTTATTGCCATCCATGGGCGACTGTGCGGGCCACTCCATTAAGTCTACCCCTGCCTTTTGAAAACAAGCTTTTGTCACTTTGCTTGTATGTTTGGGATCATTATCCTGTTGGAAGACCCAACGAAGTGGCATCTCCTCCTCAGCATAGGGCAGCATTACTTGCTCAATGATTTGAACATATAGATGCTTGTCCATGATGCCTTCGATGAGGTATATAGGCCCGACACCGTAATAAGAAAAGCAGCCCCACACCATGATACTGTGTTTTTGGGTCGGCGAACATACAGTCGAGATCCCTTCCCTCCAAACAAAACAACTTTCGACTCATCCGACCACAGTATGTTGCGCCATTTCTCCTCTGGCCAATTTATGGGGAAATTCGCATATTGAATTCCTTGTTGGATGTTCTTTTTTGAGAGAAGGGGAACTTTCCGTGGGCTATGAGCAGTTAAATTGTCTTCCTTTAGCACTCGCCGCACTGCCCAAACACTGGCAGCCACTTCAAGATCCTTGTGGATCTCTACAGCAGATGCGAAAGGACGAGTGTTTGAAGCTCGCACTATTCTTTTCTCCAATTTAGGCGAAATTGTACGCTTTCGGCCGCGGGTTTCTGCTGTATTTTCAGCTTTTAGATCATTTCGAATAACAGTTGGTGAGCACTTTATCAAATCTTGAATTTTTTTATACGTCTTGCCCTCGGATATGAGGTTTCTGATTAGAATCCTCTTCTCAAGGGAAGTGTGCTTACCCCGGCCCATTATAGCTTCAAAATGTAAATATTTGGTATTTAGGCATAAAATTGAATTTGCAATGAAGTGGAGGCACAATGTGAGGTTATAATGAGTTGAACATGTCGCATACATTTCAGATAACTGTGCTTAGCAGTGTTAGTCACTGTATGTATTGGCTATAAAACCTCAGATCCCAAAATTTGATCGGATAAATAGAACACAAGTTATAGTCAATACAAATCGGTTCAAGAGCTGCCGGCAGCGCTACTTGCAAAAATATAGAATGGGATCTGAGATTTTATATGAAATTCTATCATATTGGTAAAGTTCATGGGGATACTCCACTTTTTGCAAAAATGTTTGTTCTAGAGCTATCCGATCCCAAAGATTTTCATACTTTATCCGGGTAATAAAAAGACCCCAAAAAAATTTCATCCTGATAGCTCTTAAGATGGCTGAATAAAACGCGTACGCACAGACAGACGGACAAGGCTATATCAACTCAGCTTCTCATGCTGATCCAGAATATATGTATATACTTTATGGGGTTACAGACATATGACCAATTTTATAATACCCTCTTCAAGGGTATAAAAAGAGTAATAATGTTTCGTTTGTGTATCGATAAAATGAATTGCAGGAAAAGAAATTTCAAAATGTAAAAATATTATTGCCAAGGACTGCAAGCTAAGTCGGAGTTGATAAAGCTCTGGGTGATCAAGAACTCGTTTAGCCCATGTAATTTGTTCACGTTGAAGTACGTTGAATTCCATACCATTCCATTTTATACTTTTCTTATGCTCGATTAAGATGCGACTGCACAGGTTAAATATTTCTTTTATACATGTATTTATATGTTTATATTTGTAATTAACTTACCATTACGTTTCAGTTCCCAAAACATTGCATAATTTGCGGCAGATATTAGTTTTTTCGCTAATCCCTTTCAGCTTGTTCTCCTCTTCCACTACGCATTGCACAAATTGTTCACCATGTTTGGTAGAAAAATACCGTTTTAAATTAGAGATAATTTCATTCTGCTTACTTTAAATGCATATTTTTTTCTTTGGAATTTTACTTAAAAAACTTGTGCACTTTTTATTTGGTTCGCGTGCCATTTCTAATTGAAAACTAGGAACTCACAACACAAATCCGATTATAAGAGGAGATATTATTCAGACACACCAATACAGCACTAAAGACATTTGCCGATGTGCATCCGATTTTCACTGATCTAAAGCCTGATGAAATCCAATTATAACAACATACAGATCGCTAAAACAATCACAATTATTTTATTTATACTTAAAACGTAAAACAGGGCTTTATTTTTAGAGAAAAAATGGGTCATTCTGTTAAATTAATTAAAAGCTGTAAGGAAAAGCGTTGAGGCTAAAAATTTAAAATATAATTAGGTTTTGACTTTGAACAATTAAACATCTGAAATCTGCGTTTTGGTTTATCATTTCTGGACAACGAAATTGTTCCCTTTAAACATAATTTTGTTTTCCAGCTTAAGTTATTTTAAAATCATTTGTAATTTCAGTATATCAGCCACAAAATGATTTCTGGCGTCAAAAAAACAAAGCATCAATTGTGTCCAAAATTTATTTATTTACAGCTATGGTCACATAATTGGCACAAAAAAATTTTGCTTTAATAACTTTTTTTGGGGGGAAATTTTGTCAAATTTTTTTTATAATTTTTGAATTTATTACTTTCCTTGAATAAAATTTAATAATTTTATTGAAAAAATGGGTAGTGGAAAGAGGTGTCCCATTGAGGAAAGAGCAATCATTCACTGGTTAAGTTTGTCGGGTAAAAAGCCAGCAGAAATCGCTGAGCTAATGAAATGTTCCAGAAAAATGGTATACAATGCACTTTCCTTGGTTAAAAAATATCCCTAATACCTAAAAGAGAACAAGATCAGGAAGCCAAAGCCTCGAAAGACTGACCCCAAAATCGACAAGGTCATGGCTCGCAAGAGTAAGTCTGACCCTTTTAAGTCTGCACGAGACATTATGGTTGAAATCAATGAGGAATATGACTTAAACCAGGGCCCGGCACTCATATCCCCCGGGGGACAGCAGAACGGCTGCCGAAGTCCTCCCACAAAAAACCTCAAGAGCATGAGGGCGGATTGAGTTTCCCTCAGCAATTCAATGCAAGCAGATCTATGTCGCTTTGATGGGAGAACACACAACTAAATTTTTTTAACGCTCTCTTTGTGCCGGGCCCTGACATAAACGTATTCAGAAGACTTGCCTCAAGACGATTAAACGAAAATTTACTCTTTGGGCGCATGAGCAGGAAGAAACCGCTCCTGTCAAAAGCGAATATACAAAAACGATTGCTTTTCGCAAAGACCCACAAGGATAAAGATGGCCAATTCTGGAAAAACGTGCTCTGGAGTGACGAAACAAAGATAAATATAATGGGACCTGATGGAAAAACATTTGTTCCTCGCCCAAAAAACCAAGCCCTTAATCCCAGGTACACCACCAAGACCATCAAACATGGAGGAGGTAGAATCATGTGTTTGGGTGCATTTTCTTGGCACGGTGTGGGCCCGCTCGTAAGGATTGAGGGTAATATGGACAAATATCAGTATTTGGATATACTAAAAAATATCATGGAAACTTTCGCCTTTTTTTAACTTAAATTAATTTTTTTTTGTTTTGATAGATTAGTCAAACCTATGTAGAAAATGCCATCCAATATGTGTTCCTTATATTTTATTATATATATAATAAAAAATTCCCCCTTAAAATATAAACTTTTTTTGTGCCAGTTATGTGACCATAGCTGTAACTCGTTTTTTAATGAGTTCCGGAAAATGAATTTGGTGCCTGCGAGACACATGTTTCTCCGATTACCCGATATGTAGATTAACTCGATTCCAAATCATATTTTCTATGCTAAATGGGTTGCTTTCAAACCTTCCGTTTAACGGTACAAATTGCAAGTTACTTATACTTTTTCAGTGTGGCCGTATTCGCCTAATTTCATAAGGGAATATTCAAATTTGTGGAAAGTGTGTAATGCATAGGTAGAAGCATCTCCGACCATGCAAAGTATATATATATATATACGGAATATATATATATTCTTGATCAGCAGGACGAGACGAGTTCAAATAGCCATGTACGTCCGTTTGGTTCATCGCGAACTCCTTCGTAAGAGCTATAGAGCTGAAATTGCACGTAGGCTTGTATATACTGCAGTTGTTGTATATGTCAGATTCAGCCGGATCGGACCACTATATCATATAGCTCCCATACAAACGGCCAAGTCACGAACAGTGACTTTTTTTCGTGTTTTTCTGGAGTTTTGGTGTTTTGGAGATACCTACTGCCTCAGATCTCTCGCGCACTTTCAATCGGCGGTCTGTCAATTCGAGATCGTGGACTTTTTCCACGTTATCCTCCATGGTGGCACTTTTCCGGGCACCAGGACGTGACTCACCACGTGCGACCACGTTTAACCAATTTTTGACGGTAGCCATCGAAGGAGAAGAGTCACCGTACACAGCATCCAACCGCTCTTGGTTTTCACTTTGCGATTTCCCTACCAAAAACAAGAATCGAATCGATTTTGCTCTTTTTCAATTTTTTCCAAATCCGTGGACACGCTCCCTTCTACTGGAATTTTTAGCTTTGTCGTCTATAAGATGGTTCTGCACGATAGTAAACTTTTCTTGCCATAGTGACGCCACTGGGTGGTGAGGCTAAGTACCTACTTATCGGACCACCCTCGTATTCTTTATATAGTCGGAAATGCTTCTTTCTATGCGTTGCACACTTCTCACCAAAATTAATATAACCTTTTTGCAAGGGTATATAAATTATGCATGTAACAAACTAAGATGGTTACAATTAGAGTCATTACATTAGTATTTTAGCTAAGAACATAAGCCAAAGTAATATAAAGATTTCTATAATGTGCCATCGAAGAACTTAGGAAGAGCTGCTCTAAAGGTAAGGGATATCTAAGGCGGTAAATATATATATACATATATACGAAATAATGCTACATCAATCTCGTTTTCTTACAAATATTTTATTATTAATATTTTTTAAACGCATATATGAACTTTTCTTCACTTTATTTCCACACAAAAATATTCACTTTTAATTAAGATTTTGGGCCTTGTTTGCGTCCCATGGATGGCCTTTAAGGGAAGCAAACTTACGAAAAATCCACTAATGCTTACATATTTTACTTTTCCTTTTGAAAAACTTAACTGCCAATATGAAACTAGAACAAGAACATACTCTAGTTCTAGTCTATAATAGTTTCGTTTTAATGAATCAAATGACAATTAATGGTATTTTAAAAAGACGCTAAACTCATCCTAATGTACATGGTTATATAAAGTATTTTTAAATCTATAAACACACTTTGTATTAAAAGTTACCTGTAAATTAGTAAATAGGTCAACCGATTAGCTTAGGGCTTTAAGTTGTCAGAATTGTGAAAGTCCATGTGAGCCACAAATTATACCTTTATTTCTCAATCAAATGCTACAGTGTGATTCCACATCTTATTAGCTCAAATAACAAAAAGGGCTTTAAACATTTTTGATTGTATTGTCTGTATTATTTTATTCAGTATCAAATTGTATATAAAATACATTATAGTATTATAAAAATCGGTAGGCTAGTTGCAGTAGTAGTAGCTCTTCCACTGCAGAAAACAAAACAGTAATTTGTTTAAAACAATGAAAACGGAACTAATAAATTGAAATAAAAGATTTATAATCATTTTATAAATGGGTTCGTTGGTTTATAGTGGTTCGTTTTTGTGTTTTTTTTTTTTTATTATTATTATTATTATTACAAAATACAACTTATTATTAGTTAGAACGAGAATTGTTTTTGTTTTTAGAAAAAGCATGATGAAAACATATTATTTATGGATCTGTCCGAGCATTAGCAAAGGCTATATACACACAACGGATCAATATCAAATTTTAAAAGCTATTGTCATGTTATAGAGTATGTTTGTATAAGTTTAATGTCTCGATAGAAAGGTATACAAATGGTTATTTATCAAAAATTTCTGTAGATGAACCGTATGTATATATATATGTAGGTATAGATAATAATTTATTTGATATTTTACGATGATTGCATTTAATTTTAGTCTATGCTTTGAATTGTGTTCTTGTTTTGTTAAAATTTACATAAAAGTTCGTTTTAATTTTTGCATTTTGATTTTGGGCGCAACTTGTAGGTAGTTCGTTAGGTTTTGATATATATTTTTTGGCAGGATGTTCTCTTTGCTTGCTGCTACTGTCCTGATTTCGCTCGTATTAAAAAAGTGTACACGACATTACTAATTAATTAAAAATTATATAAAATAAATAATCGAAATCATAAACATAGGCGCGATATAATAAATCATTTATGATTTGGTTTCTTTTATTTTGTTGTTTTTTTAGAAAGAGGTTTTCTTTTTAGCGATAACGACAACGACGAGCTTCTACAAGCAGTTTTCCATCTCTCACTCTCTCTCCCCAACCCAAGATCTTATCTAATCGTCCTCATGCTCCGCTGTCGCCGATTTGGACGACGCATGATCATTGGCACTTTGACTGTCCGCCGAAGATGCAGCTGCCGCGGACGCTGCTGGCTGATTGCTGCTTCCTGCACTGCCGTTCTTGTTGCGTGCATCCGTTTCATCACCATTGCCCGCATTGGTCTTGGCCTCTACGGCACGTAGTCGATTCTCCTGCTTCACTATGATGGCCTTCAGCTTGCGAATTTCATCCAGAATATTGCGATGTTCCTTTTCCTATATGTGGGAAATGTATAAATCAATTTAGTAACTATTCAATAACATCGATCTAAGTAGAAGTCTATGTTCAATTTAGAAATAAGACCAAGTTTGTTATCTATTCATCTGGTTGATATTAAGAGTGATTTATATTATGTCGCTGTGTTAATCAAGCCATTGGTTGGATATTAGTCAACTTTTTTGGTTATCAGCTTTATAGGATAATGAGGAATTTTGTAAATAGTTTGTTTCTCTCTTACAGTTCCTAATTTTTCATTTTTAGGCACCTATTCTTGTGCGCTCTTGATTCTTGCAATGGTTTGAAATAAATCATAAATAATTCCTAATACTTATACTGCATAAAATATGCTAAAAGTAATGTTGAGGTATGAAATAATTTATTGTCAATTAAAACATTTCCTGTTTTTGGTTTCTTTTTTAAAGCTCGACATTTTTTATTGGAGACGTTATCGCGATTCGATAGTTTGGAATGGACATAATTTGATGCTTTGGAATGCATTTCGCCACAAGAACTTTAAAGACACATAATACCTATATATATTGCATATTTCAAATTTGTACATGTCCATACATAGGTACATGTTAGAGATTTAATTAGGCATTTATAAGAATTTGAATTGTGTTCCTACTTTTAAGGCAAATTGGTCAGTGTTGAGTAATGAATAACATGACTGATGTATAACTGTTTAACACTAGAAATGTGCGATGACAGTAAATGCTGTCATCGAGAGAGGTCAGCCTCTTTTGCTATTGAAATTCAGTGATAAAAATGGAAGCCAATAGTGGAAACAACGATTCAAGAATCCCTGAAAGCCCCATTTCTGGCAATGTATACTCCTCCTTGTGAAAAATAGTTTCAAGGCTTTTACAATTTTTAAGACTTTCGTGGTTTTTAAAACTATTTTAAATACTTTCTTATCAGAGTTAATGTCGCTTGTTAACATACCGTGTAGATAAATACTGGACCGGATGCGACACCATCATTGGATTCATTGTTATTCGCCGATGAATGATTGCCCCCGCTTGGACTACTGCTGCCAGCTCCAGCTCCGCTTGCTCCTCTTGGCTTGTTGAGAATATTGGCCTTCTTGTTGACGGACAGCGATTTGCTAGCCGATGAGGATACATAGCCACCCTGTACAATGGAAACACGATCCTAATTAGGTTTATTAGAATATCTGTTCGTTTCAGAGGGGGGAAGGGGAACGGGGACACAACGAGAAACAAGTAACACAACAGCAAGCGGTCCGCGTCGTGCGTGTTATAAGGCAAAAGCAGATTGGATGTATGGGCGCAGACGAGTTACAAAGATTATACGCAAATATAAACATGTGTATATGGAGTACGTGTGTGTAGAGAGAGATACAAATGCAAGCCAAGCAACACCAACTGGTAGCCACTCTAAACAACAGTTGGGCAACGTAGAAGGATATACACATTTAGCCAAAGAAGCCGTTGGAATACATTTGCTCGAAAAAGTGCTTGCCCAAGGGCAGTGACTGCCTCTCACAATTTAGAGTCACGTTGCCGCTTGCAGCACGCACACGCAGAAATCATGCCATGGATGCCCATCCACATTGTCCCTAAGAAATATTGTACGCTCCATTCCAGCTGGCCCAGAGGAAGGTCGAACAACATCTTCCTAGGGTGCCCAGCATTGGAGCGCTGTATTCCCAACGTTACCTGTTTTATAAATGGGCAGCAGTGGTTAGTGGCAACGCTGGACTTACTTTGAGCGAGAATGTTATGGGATCGGCGTCTTTGCCGTCCATCCACTCTTCGGCCGTAATGGCCGCATCTTCGGCCAGTGTATCCGGGTAGAGATCCTCCTGAAACAGGTCCGATTTGCGGGGCACAGTCATCGAGATGACCTGACAAAGACCATTGTTGTTCATCCGATAGAATTTGGCTACCTCGCAGGTGGTGACATCACAGCCGCGTTTCGGCATCAGACCAATACCACGCTGAGGTTCTGTGGTCTGAAATGTGTTGATATAGTGCACGAACGGTGGCTCCGGTGTGACCTCAAAGTATCGTATAACCGAATCACCCTTGCCGCACAAATAAATCAAGTTTGTGTCCGCATCGTATAGGGGGAACATCACACCATTCGATGTGTCCAGCTCCACCATGACGATAGGCTCGTTTAAGGCATCTGGGGCACGCAATGAATACTGACGCTCGGAGCTGCGGTTGAATCCAGTGGTAAAAATCAGTCCGTGCCGCAGGAAAATTGCCCGAGTGGCTTTTGAGCCCTCATGGCACATGGCTTCGCTTTCAAGTTCCGCTGTACGCGGATCATAGATGCGGATTTTCTTGTCCTTGCATGTCGTAACCAACTTGGAGCCATCCCAATTGAAGCAGGCACTGTACACAATATCGGGGTGGGAGTCAATATGAACCAGAATCTCCCCAGTGCCGACATTCCAAATGACCACCTGAAAAACCAAACCACAATTAATTAGTCTTGTTAAGGAAGGAAATTTATTGTAATTAAATTCCACTTACCTGATTATCAGAACCTGCCGTCAGCAATACATTAAGAGCCGATGGATGCCACACAACTAGACCCACGCGACGCTGATGGAAGACCAAGTCAACCACGGGTTCGGTTAACGTACGGGACAATCCTCCATCGGGTATTTGCCACACTTTGACCACACAATCCTCTGAGCCAGAGGCTATGACATTGTCATTATGCGGACACCAAGCGATGTCGAGAACTGGTCCCTTGTGTCCTCCCACCAATGGATGATCGGCAGCAATGCGTCCAACCTGCAAAACACGAGATTCCATGACGTTGCTATTAAACTGATTAACCAGATGACGACATTCCACCTAATGGCCTAATTTGCTTTTATTTTTCTTTTTTCCAAATCTATTTTTAGCCCAAGTCAATTATTTATGCTGCCAAGGCAGACCACTAAGTTGTCTTGAGTCTAAGCTGATGTAAAGATTTGCAAAGTTGTATAAGATTTACAAAGCTGTATAAGATTAATAAGAACTTAAATTCAGAGATGATAAGAAAATATCTCAATTTGTTTCGATTTTAAAACACATTTTCTTAGAAATCAAGGACCTGCAACTTATGAATTGTGGCGAAATTCAAAACCAAGTGTAAAAACAACATGTGTAATACGGCGGGCCTTCCGTTTTTGGTATTTGTCTAAATTTCGACCTTATGTTTTAATTAATATTATTAGTTAACTGCCTTGGCAATACAAAAACTAGAAGTACAATAGGATTCTTTCATGAAATCGCTAATACAAACTGAATTGAGTTTATTTTTATTATTTTATTATTTTATGTAATAATGATTACAAGTTATCGTAGATTCCATTATATTTTAAATAGATCATTCATTGTTGGGTCTTCTCTGGCTGAGGTCATGAAAATATCAGATGTGTCACAGACACCGATAACAACCTAAAACTAACCCAAAAGCAAATGTAAGTGTCACAGAAATGCCGTTTGTCAGTTTTAAAATCTCTCAGCTTTTCTTTGATAATTTTTGCATAGATCAGCATTTCGCGATCGCTAAAAATGATTGTTTTCAAATTTAATTTTCGAAGATCCCATTGGAAAAATTGGGACAACCAACTGAACCTGCCAACCTGCCAGAAGTGAAAAAATCACAGTTTTTGGCTTTAAAAAAAGTACTGAGTTACAATTTGACGTAATAGGGTTGTCAACACACGCGCGGTAATTGTTTTAAAATTTGCGGTTTGAATTATAACTTTTGGAGCTCTTAGAAACAAGTTCATTTTTATTGCTTTTCAACGGATTTATTTATTTTTAATAATGTTTCAAAAAATCACATACACAATCCTACTTGATTCATCAACAATCGAAATAGCAACTAACGTTCATCGAGTCAGCAGATACTTCTAGCAGTAACAGTGAATCAAAATTGAAATCAACGTGATAGATTTCAAAAACATTCTGCCTCAAATTCTCTAGAGATTTCTGCCTGTATGTGGTGTATGGTGTATTTCGGTTGCATATTGCCAAGAGTCTTTAGGAAAAATTATTTATCAAAATTTAGTAAACTTCAGTCTTTTAAAAATTCCTAGATTTAGCGCTAGAGGTTATAAGTATATGATGGATTAAATTTTTCGTTGATCCATTTAGTCCCTCTTTAATATAAAGTTTCCCCAGAAAGGGTAATGGAGCTTTTGCTTGAAAACCTCTCTGCCTTTAGAACTAAAGTCACATGCTCATTGTAGTAACAATAAAAGAATGATTATACATAAGTATGAGTCGAAAATATAGTTAGTAGTTGTAGTAGGTCTTCAAGCCCACTTAAAAGAAACGATGAAATTGAGATTAACGTTTAGGCCTATCCAAATACGCCTTTAAGATCGACTTTGATTTCATGGTTCTATTCCTAATCCAACTGAAAAAACAATTTTTGTTTGCTAATCTACAACTTCATGGTGAATGGCAAGCCAAATAGAACGGCCGAATGAACCGCTGATGACGACGGACAGCAGGTGCGTGAAATATTGTAATTAATAGAAGTCTGGGATGGTCTGAAAAACAAAAGACTATAGCTCATTACCATAGCCCCCCGCACTTTTCTGGGTTACCTGCTTATCTTATAAAACAAATCGTGTGAAAGCTGCTCTATATATGTTCAAATCGTCACTTGATCGTTTTGACTGCGGGGCGAAGAAGACTTTCTCATACGCATTTTGCATACTAAATTTTTCCAGAACAAACAACCCGCAAAAAAAGTGGCCAAGTTTTTTTTTTCTCTTTTTGGTGAGTGGGTCAAAGGGGGGGCACCGAATGAACGGATGCGCATGTGGCTTAATTTGAGGCGAAAGAGTAAGAAATTATTTGTGTAAGCAATATATAATTTTTGAATATAATTTTTGGTGCTGTTTTGTGTTTTCTTTTTGTTGTTGCTTGATTTTTGTATATATATTTATTTTCTGTTAAAATTAGACAATTTGGTTTGTCATGTTGGCCAGAAGCCAAATTACAAAAGTGCGCCGAAGTGAGAGGGAGAGATGAGATCGCTCATCTTCTCCCTCACTCTCTCTCTTCCTCCCCATACAAGCATATATATATATATGCACATATATATATGTGTATCGAAATCTATATAGAAATGGTATAACTATTTATAGCCAAATTTAAGCAGTAGCACCCATCGATGTCGACGTCATTCGCAGCGGCAGAGGCAGCCACTACAAGCCTACAAATGGCCACAAAACTTTTTCCGCCAAAAAAAAAAAAAGAAAAAATCGTCGCTATATATAGATATACGCCACTTTTTACCCTGCCCCCTTCTCAATTTTGAGGAGTCCTCTGCCAACAATTGGCTATTGTCTGTCTTAAAATAATACCCAGAAATGCATATCCAAAATAGGTTTCATGAGAGGTGGTCGGGGGGAATCACTCATCCAACTTCCTCACTCACTCACTCACTTTATTGTGTGGCAAAACGATGAATGCTCCACCGCCCGCAGATTCCACAATGATGGCCAAGAATTTCGGATTGACGGCACAGAATGTGGAGTCCCAGCTGGATTTTGAGACTCGTATATTGTCATAGCATTGCTCACGTTTCAGAGCCTGGCCGTAAACATGACGAAATTTTGAGCTGCGGACTACACGAAATGACATCTTCTATTTACTACTTCCTTCTACTACAAATTCTCTCTTTGTCGTGTTTGGGTTTGGGGACTTTCACTTGCAATTTTGGACGAAATTCTATACAACCAAAAAAGATGATTTCCAAAAAAAATCTGTAAAGAGATAGGAAAATAAACAATTATTACCATAAATAAATAATATATCATACTTTTGTTTAAACTAATTAAGTTGCAGCGTCAATCCATAAATCTTAAAACAATATGAATCCATTATTCACAATTCATAATCCCAAACCCAAACCTACATACATCATTTCCCAGTTGATGTGAATAATCAATTTTAAAGTAAAACTCGAAACATGACGAACCATTCATACACTAATAAGGTTGTTGACCACGTAAAGTATATATATTCTAGATCATTATATAATGAGGTTGCTTATCTTTAAGCTTTTTGTCGAAGATTATTCAAGCGAATCAAGTCAAGAAGCCAAATCGGACAAAACTTCCTTCATATAATATAAAGATCATAATATTGTTTAGTTTCGTCTTGATTAATCGGTAGATGAGTTGTCTAAGTGACCCAGTCATTTCGGAAACTGAACAACGAGGATCCGGATTCGAACCCCAAGCTAGTGTATGGATGCAGCTTTCATCTAAGTGGAGGGCCTTAGTTGCCAGTGCTTGTAAAATATAGTTAGGTTGATAGTTTACCACTAAATCCTATACTTATAATAATTAAGTTCCCACCATAAAAAGCCGTTAATCGGCTTTGTGTTTTTTCACTTTCGTAATTCTTAATCTTGGTGATTAATACTATCATTGATAATAAACTATAACAAAGAGAGGGAAAGTTATCATGATGGATCTATTTAATTTGAGAACTTGTTGACCCAGGCTATCCCTTTCTTATGTATATACACAACTGATTCATTACCTTAAAATCGATCGAAAACATATATATTGGCACTAGCTGTCCAAAGAAAATCATAAGATTGTCCCTCCCTCATTTTAACGACTTTTATATCAAAAGTCTTAAATATGCATGGAACACTTGTTGGGCACTGGAAAATAAGAATCAACCCATAGGAGCGCCACTGTGTTAATACAGCACCAAAAGTCGGCGAGAGAAAGACGGAAATTCGATGGGGTATAATAGATTTTATCGACCAGGCTTATGACATTTTGTACATTTCACATTAATATAAGCAGACACTGAGACTTGCCTATATTAGTTAACCATCTAAACAATTCAGCAAGCTCAGCGATTTGTTTACTAAATTTCGCATGCAAATTTATACAAGAAAACAAAAGAAACATCAATATGAACAAATGACTGAATGAATGTGGCGTAAAAGTGATTTGCCCTAAAATCGAAAATTGTTTTATAATCAATGTTGCAACTGACAACGGAAGCCAAATTCGGCTTAGGTAGCCAAAGATTATTTACCCTATATGTAAGTATCTATAATTTCAACCATATACTGAAGTTATTATTCATTCGGCCACAATTCAATAAGACTTTAACTTAGAAATTCTTGTATTTTCTTCTCTCTTTTTTTGGTGGCTATCGACAAACCCGGAAAATAGTTCAATAGAACGCTTTCACCTTTCCCCGTTCCCACTCTTTTTCTCCAACTTTATGACAGTGTTTAATTAAGCATTAGCAAAAGGGGGCAAAATAAACGTGCCAAATTAATCAAAACTCATCAACTCCCAAACCCAATGACATCATCATTGGGCACTATAAAAAATTGCCTGCCAACACGTGAATTATGGCAAAAATGAACCAACAAACAACAAAAAAACTTCTCGATAACTGAAAAGTCAACAACAAAAAATAACAAATAATATTAAATACTTTTGTCCGACTGGGATGGGCTACAAAACTGCAGAAACATATTTTGGTCTGCTTTTTAATCAGAAAAAAGTGTCATAAAAATTATTATGGTTATTATGCTTAAAATATTTGTCATTGACCTGCTAAAAACGACGGCATGGACGAATCATTTATCGTATGTGGTCTTTTGTTTTATTTTTCTTCGTTCTGTATTTTGGTTTTCTTTTCTTTTTTTTTGTTGGCCACAAGGTGAGTGTTTTTTTTTGGCTCAGAGGTGGGTGTTGGCCACAACAAATGAATGTTCAGTCTGTTCTACTGTTGCGACTATCTGCTGATAAAGAAATATCAACCCAAAACCCGCAAGAGATAGGTACAGAGTGTGTTTTAAAGTGGGTATACTTCAAGTCGATAGTCGAAGCAGGTTTCGTTAATGAAATGTAGTTTCCTTTTTACCTTTGCCACATAGATACGTCTATATATATTTATATATAGATATACTATTTAGTTATTTATGAGCCAAAACACCTTCGTTTTGTCGGTGGTGAAAATTTGTTTCTCACAAACACAGAGAGTGGGAGGGAGAGAGAGAGAGATAGAGAGAACAGAGATGAGGAGCAGCAGCCGGTGAAGGTCAAACTTATTAATAGAAAATTAAATCATCTTAAGCAAAATTCAATTTTCTTAGCAATCGCAGCTCGTTGCTGCTCATCATCATCATCATCATGATGATTGTGATCATCATTATTATTCTTATTGCCCATCATTTGGCTTGGCATTTACCATGCCTGAGTTATTATCATTGGCAATTGAGATTGCAGTGCAATTTGCATTTCTATTACAAATTTCGAAATGCCAAAAATTTAACACTATTCAACAAATTCTTTCGTTTTTGACTTGAACTTGTCTTTGATGTTTGTTCGGTTTCGTCTCTTCTCCCTTTCTGGCGATAAGATTCTTGCATTCACAGAAGCGGAAATGCATTTATACACACACACACACACACACATACATATATATATACGTATATCTGTATTGGTATGATTCGGCTGTGCAATGCGGGTGGTGATTCAGGGTAGTCAACGTCGATATCGACATCTGAGCGAAACACAGTGAAATGCTTAATATGCTTTTTATACGAAATGAAATGAAGCTTCAGACTGATTAATCAAATTGTTAATGAAATGGGTCCAAGTTCGTTAATTTTTTAAAACTTATATTAAACTAACTTCGACATAAATAGTTTTGAAAACTATTTCATCGACCCATTTATCATGTTCAAATGGGTCACATAAATAAACAGACGTCAAATTTTACGACCTATTTTTCTAGTCCTAAGCTTTTTCATTAGTTATAATGGATGGTTTTTCTTCTAAAAGGAAATATCATCAAGGTTGTTATAATATGAAAACTAGTTGATTGTATTACCAGTTCTCTTTTTTGTTTCTTAGTTTTTCAATTGTCAATAAGAGTTTGTAATTTGTTAGCTTTAAATGTTGTCCACGTCTGTTCATTACAATTTTCTAGCATTGATCAGAGGATTACATCACGATTATCGCAATAACAAGAGGGAGAGTAGGGGTAAAGAGGAGTGCCGCAAAAACTGGCCACAAATTGGCTTAATGCTTCATTGCCAATCTTCGAGTATTTTTTCTGTTTGTCATTTGCTTAATTTTACTTTATGCATTGCTTTTCAAGCAATTCTTATTCCTAACAAAACGGAGAGGGCGAGGAGAGAAGAGTTGGCTGCAGGGCTTCTAATTAAAAAGTGACAGAAAGAAGAATAAGTTTTGAAAAAACTAGTAGCACAATGTCAAAATCTGCAGTCATTCAATTAACTTCTTAAACAGAATAGAACCGAATAGAAATACATAAGACAAAAGTGTCGAATGCAAATGAAAGTCTTGAATCTCAAATGTATTTCGTAAGATAATATAATATCTCTGTATTACACCGATAAAAATTTAGAAAAGATGTTGAGTGAAGAGTCTTTAATCAACATTCCACTACAACAATAACCACCTTTTACTAGCTCGGAAATCGGAAATCCGTGGCATAATATCGAGCTGCAAAGTTTCCTATTATACTGATATATGTACATATACATATACATATTTGTGAATAATGATATCATATTAAAATACAACATTTTTCAATTTAATTTTATGTTTGACTGTGAAAACTCGCCTACTCGCCACTACTCATAGTGAGGATCAACCGTATTTTCGCCCAACTTTTCTGTTTTTATAGTGTTACCCTTTACCAAAACATCAAACTTTGTATGTACTAACCGGAGGCCCTTTCATATAAGTTTGTATTGGACCTACCAACCACTCATCGAACTTTAGTTGCTATAACCGGACGGACGTTATAAGTCGTTATAACCGGATTCTACTGTATATGATTATAATTATTAAATTTTTGGATATCTATAACAGTCTCTATTTTGTTTTCTAAAAGTAATTTCTGAGCCCTTTTCTTAGATGCTTATTTCATTAATAAATCCTAATTCTAGGTAAACGTACACCGATTAACAGTTAATTGTAATCTTAACCGTTATGAGTTTCGGTTTGCCATTTGATGACTTACACATGCATCTGTGCATCTGCATACTTTTAACTTGTACATACATATGTACATACATAAGTACATTCATACATACATACATATGTATGTAAGTACTTAAAAATGAGTCACTGCTCTTCTGTTTGATAGCTGCATTTGGAAAACTTTCGCTGTCGTTGCCGCACACTAACATACAAACGTGTTCGTATGTATACATACATATGTATCTATGCATGTATGTATGTATGTACCCAAATCATGATAACAACAATGATGATAATGAGGCTAATGAGGATAATGAGAGTGATGATAATGATGATGGAGATTGCAATGATCATGATGTTAATTTTGTTGATGATGTCATTGATGCAGCTAGTTTGTTTGTACTTTAGGTTCATCAAACTTGTATGAGTGTGTGTGTGTGTGTATGTGATTAACTAAAACTACAAAAAATCTTGACAAAAAGCGCGCAAGTGTCTTTGCCAGTCCGTCATAGGAGGTCTCTCTCTCTTAGTGCGGTGTGGCATGGCTTGGTGGGTGTCGCCAAGTGAAAGTGGAACTCTGGTGTTGCTAAAATTAACTACATCCCGCTGTCATTTGCTGGCTGACTGTTGTTGTTGTTGGTGTCGCTGTCTTAATTGCACGACAACGACAACGCTTCTTCTTCTTGTACAGCTGCTTTATCTTTTTTTTTCTACTTGTTGCTATTTTCTGCATTTCGCGCCTAGTCAGACTGGGCGGCACTTTTCTTGTCGTGGTTGTGCCCCTCTTTTGTGTGGACACTGTCACTTAATTTGCACATCAATGCGTGTGCCCGTGCAGGCAAGTTTATGCGTATTAAAAAGTTGTGACAATAATATGCATATTGGGGGAGAAGTAAAATTGAGCAGACTTCGGAGAAACCATTGTGTATGTTTCCTATCATCATATATCACATGCAAAATTAAATCGAGTGAAAGGAAAAGATACATCCCTCAACTACTAAAATGGTCTAAATGGATTGTGTTTAACAGAACGATCTACATGGATGTCGTGATGTCGCGTACGCATAAACATTGTTTCGTACATATGTATGTGTGTGTGTGTTTGTCATTTATGTATATTTTGTCACTAATTGGCGTTGGCTACATTTCACTCCCGTTTAGGGGCATGGGCGGAGATGGTAGCGGCAGGGGAGAGGCAAACAAAACAGAAATAACTGTGCGTGGGGGAGTATGAGCCGAGTTGAGTTCAGAGCAGAGCGCAGACGCAACGTCTCTCCTGGAGGTCGGCATCGGCTTGCTTCTGATTTTCACACTTGTTCCACACGTACGCACACACATACAGACACAGAGACGCTCACACACTCACACCGTCATATGTAGAGGTAATTCTATGCCAACTTGAAGCCACGTTTATTGCCACAGAAGAAACATATTTAAAAATTTCAATTTATTGCTGGCACTTCTTTGCCTCACTGCCATCATCCCCCCTTATTACCCCCTCACCAACTTTTCACACTATAACTTGTTGCTTCTCAGAGCAACAGTCTCTACCTTTCTCACTTACTCTCTTTCGCTAATTGTCTCCCTCTCTCACTCTCTCCCGCTCTCTACATAAACAAGCCGGAACAAAATCAAACAAAAACGAAACACCTAACACAAAATCTAAAGTGCGAACAGAAATGTTATTTATTGCGTTTTTATTCCCCCTCCTCAGCAATATGCTTTACTCTGCGTTTTTGCACTCGCTTCTTTAGTTTTTTATTTTTTTTTTTTTTTGCAACATTTTTCGGCGCCTCTCTTTATTCCCTTTTTTGGGGTGTTGTTTTGGTACTCATATAACACCATGCCAGAGCGGGAAGGCTATGGTAAAATTTATAGCTGCACTCTTCACACGCACAGAAAGACTCACAGACACAGGCACACACACACAGAGCCAAATGGTCGCACTTTTTTTTTGTTGCTCTGCTTTTGCGGCGATTTCTAATGATTTTGTAATACGCGGGCTTATTTCTACTTTTCGAAAAGTATTAAATTAAGATTAAGTGCAATCCTGGGGCTGAATCGGCTTGGATGTCACTGCAGCTGCACCAGCATAAACAATTGAAATAACAATAAATATAAATCGCATTTGCCGTTATTGTGATTCATTCGATTATCGCACACTCACTTTTTATTTATATTAACAAATACGTTCTACTACAATTTATAATAACTGAATAATTTTGAATTTCACACAGCTCCAATTCAATAACTTATTTCTTTAATTTTATTAAATATATTTATTTTTTGTTATTATCCGTGTGTCTTTCCGCCACTATCGCCTCTTCGTAAGTGTTGCCGTATCGGCTTTTTTCTTCGGCAATTGATGCCAAATTGGCTCCTTTACCGAAAGTTTGACTATAAAAGTGGCCTTTTTGGCTATGAAAAGTGCTAAGGGCTGAAAAAGAGCTAAGATTGAGTAAAAAGTACTAAGGTCTGAGTCAAACCAATGAGTCGAACCAAAGCGCACCAACATCGAACAAATTTGAAAACGTCGAACCTCCGAGGGTAGTTTGACTTTTTGAAGTATTGTAGCACTTGGTATTTATAATATTATTATTATTTATTATTGTTATCATAAAGTATACGATACAAATTTAATTCTATGTGTATCAGCACTTAAAACTAATGTCAACTAGTTGTTGTTTTATTGTTGGTAGGGAATAAGATCTAAATTTGTTTTTAAAGATTTCAAACCAGAGTCGAATGATTCAATTTAAAAATGCATTTCTCTAATCACGAATATTTCAAATCAGAAATACCCATGAAGTATTAAGACTTTCTGTGTTTGCATAGAGCTTTGCTGTATATTTTGTATAACAATAGCAATGTATATGCAATTAGATCTCGGAGACTATAAATTTAATATAATATAATTTACATATGTATATTGTTCGATACTTTCCTAGCCAAGGCCATCATGTTAGGTACACAATTCGAAAAAAAAGAACAGATATTCTTCCACAATATTTTAAAAAAAGCATCCATGATAGGTAGACAAATATTCGTTAGGAATTTCAGCTTATGAAATTTTTTAAAAATTGGTTTTAAAGTAAACAATTAATGTAACGTTGTTTTCAAAAAGGGCAGCTGAGGCTTTGTTCAGGTCATAGAGTTGGAAAAACTTTTACAAAAGAGACGTCATAAATACGTAATGAGAAATTTTCAATGTACTCTTTTAACTTTACCCCGGAAATCATAAAACAAGTTCAGAGTTTCTTCAAGAATCGATCCATTTCCGTTCACTTAGGGAATTATTTATATCACCACGGGGTGTCCACAAGGATCCTGCTTATCACCCTTGCTATATGATATTTTTACTGCTGATTTGGCTTGGTACGATATTGCACTCCCTCAATGTTTACAGATATATCATCTGACATATATAAACTGACTGCGAAATCTGGTAAAATATGAAATACAGATAAGACAGACAGATTACTTTACACAAACGAGAAAGGACATTTGCATCCCCAGCGCTGAAATTAAATGGGACAAGTGTTAAATATCTGGATATAAACTTAGATAAAAAAACTTAAAAAATCATATTAATGCTATTAATATTAATATTATTATCATATTATACTATTACCTGATTACAACACGATCCGTATTCGATTCTGCCCATTTATTAATATGAATCCGAGATTAAACATGGAACTTAAAGTTTTCCTCTTAAGGTCAATATACCAAGCTATTATCACTAACCATAGAATACATAGATGCGTCAAACTCAAGATTTTTTGATTACAAACGCTACCCTGAGCGTGGAACCCCAGAGAACTTCGGCAAAAGCCGAACAGCGTAGAACCCCAGAGAGCGGCCGCGGCGAGAGCGAAAAACATTCGCTCGCAGCAGTGTCGCTACGCATCGAAAATAATTCAGTCTGGCACAGACTACCGAACGACGCAGGCAGCTCTACGTCGCTTGTCATTTCGTTCTGTCTATGTATGTGTACACTCGTCGGTACATGCTCAGGCTTCGTAGTGTGTGTGTGACGTGAAGTTGTACAACACCGCATTTCAATAGCTCGTTCGACAAAATTTTTTTATTTTCGACAAAACAGCGACTAAGCGAATAGGACATTCCCCTGTGGAAAGAATATCAAAAAATATTGGCATCAGTTTCGTATGTAGCCCGGTGGCTGTGTCGATAGAGTGCTCGCTTGGCGATCCGAATGCTGCCTGGTTCGATTCCTAGCTCAAATTTGTGAAATAAGGTTTTCTTTTTTTTATTATATTTACTTTTTTAATAAAAAAAAAAGATTAAAAAAAGAAAAATAAACAAAAAATTAGGGGAAAAAAATAAAATGATAGGCCTTAGAAGAATAATAATTAATGCTTTGAGCAATTATTTTTATACCCTTGCAAAAAGGGTATATTAATTTTGGTCAGAAGTGTGCAACGCATAGAACGAAGCATCTCAGACCATATAAAGTATATATATTCTTGATCAGCACGTTCAAATAGCCATGTCCGTCCGTCCGTCCGTCTGGATCAACGCGAACTCCTCCGAGGCCGTAAGAGCTACAGAGCTGAAATTTTGCACGTAGGCTTGTATATACTGCAGGCGTTGTATATCTCGGATTCAGCCGGATCGGACCACTATATCATATAGCTCCCATACAAACGTCAAAGTCACGAAACAGTGACTTTCTCAATAACTTCATTAATTTTATAGCTATTGTCATAAAAGTTGGTATTTGTCAATTTTGTGTTCTTATTAATAATTGTGCCAAATTTAATCCAGATCGGGTGACTATATCATAGACCTCCCATAGGAACGATCGGTCGAAAACAGTGACTTTTGTGAAAAAGTTCGTTATATCCTATGCTAAGATTGAAGGCCGTTCTTTCGCAAACATTAGACTTTTTGGATAAAAGTTTTTACACTTTGATGTCTATGGGTAAGGAAAGAATTACCAAAACAGTTGCAAGGGTATACAAACTTCGACGCGGTCGAAGTTAAGCCCGCCCCTCTGGTTTCTTCATCTTCCCACTTCAATAACATTTTGCAAACAGTGTTTGAATTTTTTGGATGACATATGTATGTACATACATATTTTATCAAGTAATTTTTCTATACTACCATTTTCTTTTTTTCCTCGTTTTTTTTAAGTTTTCTTGCTCTTTCATTTTTTTCCCTAATTTTTTGTTTATTTTTCTTTTTTAATCTTTTTTTTATTAAAAAAGTAAATATAATAAAAAAAAGAAAACCTTATTTCACAAATTTGAGCTAGGAAACGAACCAGGCAGAATTCGGATCGCCAAGCGAGCACTCTATCGACACAGCCACCGGGCTACATACGAAACTGATGCCAATATTTTTTGATATTCTTTCCACAGGGGAATGTCCTATTCGCTTAGTCGCTGTTTTGTCGAAAATAAAAAAATTTTGTCGAACGAGCTATTGAAATGCGGTGTTGTACAACTTCACGTCACACACACACTACGAAGCCTGAGCATGTACCGACGAGTGTACACATACATAGACAGAACGAAATGACAAGCGACGTAGAGCTGCCTGCGTCGTTCGGTAGTCTGTGCCAGACTGAATTATTTTCGATGCGTAGCGACACTGCTGCGAGCGAATGTTTTTCGCTCTCGCCGCGGCCGCTCTCTGGGGTTCTACGCTGTTCGGCTTTTGCCGAAGTTCTCTGGGGTTCCACGGTCAGGGTAGCGTTTGTAATCAAAAAATCTTGAGTTTGACGCATCTATGTATTCTATGGTTAGTGCTATTATCCTCAAATGCAAAATGTAACTTAAAAAATTACTCAAAACAAAATACTTAAGCAAATCTTAAATGTACCGTGGCATTACTCGACAACTGACTTTCGCATTAGATCTGAAATCGAGATACTCGCAAAAACGAGCTAATAATTTCGACATGTAATGTGTACACTTATCACTATATGCATAAATACTTTTTTTAACTAATTATAGTATAACTCCCATTACCACCTTCTTTCTAAACAACTTTATTCCTTTTATTCCTTGAATTGAATGACTTTGCAAATCGACTTCAAGTAAATGAGCCTGCAACGTAAAAAAAAACGAATTGAATGAGTTTGAGAGAGAACGCCGCTGGTCAAACGACAACAGGGGAATGTTAACCGAATTAGGACTGGATATTTGGTTCCAACAGGACGGAGTACCGGCACACACCGCGCCACAACCGACGTTATTACGGCGGTGTTCCTGGGTCGTCTCATCTCTCATTTAGGCGATTTTTCACTGGGCCGCAAGATCGGCGATTTAACCGTTACAGACTTAGTCTGTGGGGTTTTTTAGTCTCGTGTCTACATTAAGAAGCCTGAGACACTAAAAGTCCTCAAAGACAATATTCGACACGAGTACGAGAAACTGTCGTCCAAATTCTTGCCGAAGTGATGAAAAATGCTGTTGAACGAGCCGTTAGAGCAATCAATTATGACGGCGCCCACTTGGCCGATACCATCTTCTCGACTTGACTTACCAATATATTAATTCTCAAGGTTTTAAAAAACATAATTTAAAAACAGAATCAAAGTTTTTTATTTAGAAATATCAAAGAAGCTATCTTCGGCAATAATATTTTTTCATTTTGATGTTTCTTTCCCTGCAACTGAATTCATCAACACACAAACAAAACATTCAAATTATTACTCTTTTTAGTGCAATTTTTTTCTTAATACATTCCCTAAGCAAAGCACCGCACGCATACACATACAGTTCATGTAGCGTTGTGTCTGTGTGTGTATATGCATGTGCTCTGTTGATTTGATAATGACGTAGTAGGCAGCAAGCAGCGCTGCCGGCAGCGCTTGAAGCGATTTATATTGACTGTAACTTGTGTTCTATATATCGAATCAGATTAAAATTTTGGGATCCAAATCTATCGTATTGGTAAATTTCATGGGGTTACTCCAATTTTTGCAAAAATGTTTGTTCTAGAGCTATATGATATAGTCATCCGATCCTGGCAGTTTTCATAATTTATCTTACCCGGGTAATAAGCTCGGTACATCCAACAAGTTGCTACTCTACAAGGCCATACTTAACCCCATATGGACCTATGAGATCCAGATTTGGGGCACGGCGTCCAACTCAAAAGTTAAAATCCTGCATCGTTTCCAAAGCAAAATAGTTGAAGCGCCTCCTCCCATCATACATAGAAACCTCAACATCCCATCCATCAAGAGCGAAATTCTAAAATACAGCTCACTTTACTGCTCGGGACTGGAAACGCAATGGCCCTCGACCTGCTGGACAACAGCCAGGCGATTTCCCTTCACTCATCATGCCTTTGCTAAAGTCAACGTTATGACAGGATAGATGTGAAGTCTCATTTTGTTTCGAACTTCTGTACAATACGGAACTTTTGATAATTACAAATTTTGGTTTCTACCCTCTCTTACTAAGATGGCGCAAATTGTAGTAAACGAGAGGACTATTTTGCAACTGCTACGAGATAATGGAGCCACCATCGATGTTTTTTCAGCTCTAGATTTTAATATACCATTTCATGGTAGAAGAACTACAAAATATTTTTTACTCGCCACTATCAAAGCTCAAACTTAAAAAAACGCGATCGCAGATGCCTGAGAATATATTACTCATGAACATGCAACTTTCAAAAGGAATAAATAATTAAACATTTATTGAAAGCCATTACATGAACCATTGGATGCGGATATGCGGCCACCAGCAAATTGCAATGAAACGTACCCAAATGAGCACGAGAACATCAAAACTATTTATGGTCATTGAACCCAGTGTACCCCAGACTTAAAAGATGGCAAGATTTGATTTTGAAATTAGTAATAATTAACAAAGTTTCTTGAAGTGAAAAAACTTAATAAAACATTTAAAAGTTGTTGTTTTAATTCAGATAAAAAAAAAAATCATTTGCAGTTTAAATGCTAACCATTGTATGGAGGTTAACACAAGATTTTATAAGAATAATTAAGGAAAATTTAAAGTGAACGATGCTGAGGCAAGCAAACGAATGAATGTCAATGCCTATTTGGTGTAGAGGTGGGAATCCATCGATAGTCTCCCCCTCGATGGTTTTTTCAGTGATGGAGAAAAAGTCGATAGTATCGATGGTTTTATCGGAAATTTAAAAGGGTTGCTCGGTGCAAGATATGTAAACCACGCAAACTGATTATTTATCTTTTGAAATCCATTTAATTAACTTTTTAAACAAAATAACAAAATTCACGGTGATACATTTATTGTGCTTTGAAAAAATAACAAACTTCATTAAGAAATTTCAATGTAATGATAATGTCAATTATAAAACAAATACTTCAATAATTTTATTTAGATATTTCAAGGCAAATGAAACTAATTCCAAATACTGTTGAACAGTTATATTATTGTTTCTTCCAATTTTTTGATAGTTACTTTAGTTAACTGATTAACTTAAAGGATTGATTAAGATTAGACTTCTCCCATTACATGAAATCAAATCAAGTTCGATACATCGCCATCGATAAATTTACATCGATCTATCGCACTTTATAAATCCCACCGATGCTATCGATGGATTTTCCAGCTCTAATTTGGCGAAAAGACTCTAAAACTGTCTGCCACGTGTGCCACGAAAAGCGGTTGCATTGGAACGAATGGAATGGAATAGTTTGATTTACTAGAGGCCTGATTCCCACTCGATCCATCTCTGGGGAATGCTTGAGATTAACGATGGATGTAACACAGCGATTAATTTTTGCAAATGTTTTAATTTAAAAATATCATATATATATAAATATTTTACATATATAGTTAGTAATATATAAAATTTTGCATATTTGCATACCCTTGCAGCCTTGGCAATAATATTTTTACATTTTGAAATTTCTTTCCCTGCAACTTAATTCATCAATCCACAAACAAAACATTCAAATTATTACTTTTTTTAGTACAATTTTTTTCTTAATACATTCCCTAAGCAAAGCACCGCACGCATACACATACAGTTCATGTAGCGTTGTGTCTGTGTGTGTATATGCATGTGCTCTGTTGATTTGATAATGACGTAGTAGGCAGCAAGCAGCGCTGCCGGCAGCGCTTGAAGCGATTTATATTGACTGTAACTTGTGTTCTATATATCGAATCAGATTAAAATTTTGGGATCCAAATCTATCATATTGGTAAATTTCACGGGGATACTCCAATATTTGCAAAAATGTTTGTTATAGAGCTATATGATATAGTCATCCCATCCTGGCAGTTTTCATACTTTATCTTACCCGGGTAATAAGCTCAGTACATCCATCAATTTGCTACTCTACAAGGCCATACTTAAGCCTATATGGACCTATTTCATAGTAGAAAAACTACAAAATATTTTTTACTCGCCACTTTCGCCGTCACTATCAAAGCTGATACTTAAAAAAAAAAAACTGTCATTTCACTTCACTCATCATGCCTTTGCTAAAGTCAACGTTATGACAGGATAGATTTGTAGTCTCATTTTGTTTTGAACTTCTGTACAATACGGAACTTTTAATAATTGAAAATTTTGGTTTCTATCCTGTTACCAAAATGGCGCAAATTGTAGTAAAGAGAGCACTATTTTGCAACTGCTACGAAATAATGGAGCCACCATCGATGGTTTTTCAGCTCTAGATTTTAATATACCATTTCATAGTAGAAAAACTACAAAATATTATTTACTCGCCACTTTCGCCGTCACTATCAAAGCTGATACTTAAAAAAAAAAAACTGTCATTTCCCTTCACTCATCATGCCTTTGCTAAAGTCAACGTTATGACAGGATAGATTTGTAGTCTCATTTTGTTTTGAACTTCTGTACAATACGGAACTTTTAATAATTGAAAATTTTGGTTTCTATCCTGTTACCAAAATGGCGCAAATTGTAGTAAAGAGAGCACTATTTTGCAACTGCTACGAAATAATGGAGCCACCATCGATGGTTTTTCAGCTCTAGATTTTAATATACCATTTCATAGTAGAAAAACTACAAAATATTTTTTACTCGCCACTTTCGCCGTCACTATCAAAGCTGATACTTAAAAAAAAAAAACTGTCATTTCCCTTCACTCATCATGCCTTTGCTAAAGTCAACGTTATGACAGGATAGATTTGTAGTCTCATTTTGTTTTGAACTTCTGTACAATACGGAACTTTTAATAATTGAAAATTTTGGTTTCTATCCTGTTACCAAAATGGCGCAAATTGTAGTAAAGAGAGCACTATTTTGCAACTGCTACGAAATAATGGAGCCACCATCGATGGTTTTTCAGCTCTAGATTTAAATATACCATTTCATAGTAGAAAAACTACAAAATATTTTTTACTCGCCACTTTTGCCGTCACTATCAAAGCTGATACTTAAAAAAAAAACTGTCATTTCCCTTCACTCATCATGCCTTTGACAGGATAGATTTGTAGTCTCATTTTGTTTTGAACTTCTGTACAATACGGAACTTTTAATAATTGAAAATTTTGGTTTCTATCCTGTTACCAAAATGGCGCAAATTGTAGTAAAGAGAGCACTATTTTGCAACTGCTACGAAATAATGGAGCCACCATCGATGGTTTTTCAGCTCTAGATTTTAATATACCATTTCATAGTAGAAAAACTACAAAATATTTTTTACTCGCCACTTTCGCCGTCACTATCAAAGCTGATACTTAAAAAAAAAAACTGTCATTTCCCTTCACTCATCATGCCTTTGCTAAAGTCAACGTTATGACAGGATAGATTTGTAGTCTCATTTTGTTTTGAACTTCTGTACAATACGGAACTTTTAATAATTGAAAATTTTGGTTTCTATCCTGTTACCAAAATGGCGCAAATTGTAGTAAACGAGAGCACTATTTTGCAACTGCTACGAGATAATGGAGCCACCATCGATGGTTTTTCAGCTCTAGATTTTAATATACCATTTCATAGTAGAAAAACTACAAAATATTTTTTACTCGACACTTTCGCCGTCACTATCAAAGCTGATACTTAAAAAAAAAAAACTGTCATTTCCCTTCACTCATCATGCCTTTGCTAAAGTCAACGTTATGACAGGATAGATTTGTAGTCTCATTTTGTTTTGAACTTCTGTACAATACGGAACTTTTAATAATTGAAAATTTTGGTTTCTATCCTGTTACCAAAATGGCGCAAATTGTAGTAAACGAGAGCACTATTTTGCAACTGCTACGAGATAATGGAGCCACCATCGATGGTTTTTCAGCTCTAGATTTTAATATACCATTTCATAGTAGAAAAACTACAAAATATTTTTTACTCGCCACTTTTGCCGTCACTATCAAAGCTGATACTTAAAAAAAAAACTGTCATTTCCCTTCACTCATCATGCCTTTGACAGGATAGATTTGTAGTCTCATTTTGTTTTGAACTTCTGTACAATACGGAACTTTTAATAATTGAAAATTTTGGTTTCTATCCTGTTACCAAAATGGCGCAAATTGTAGTAAAGAGAGCACTATTTTGCAACTGCTACGAAATAATGGAGCCACCATCGATGGTTTTTCAGCTCTAGATTTTAATATACCATTTCATAGTAGAAAAACTACAAAATATTTTTTACTCGCCACTTTCGCCGTCACTATCAAAGCTGATACTTAAAAAAAAAAAACTGTCATTTCCCTTCACTCATCATGCCTTTGCTAAAGTCAACGTTATGACAGGATAGATTTGTAGTCTCATTTTGTTTTGAACTTCTGTACAATACGGAACTTTTAATAATTGAAAATTTTGGTTTCTATCCTGTTACCAAAATGGCGCAAATTGTAGTAAAGAGAGCACTATTTTGCAACTGCTACGAAATAATGGAGCCACCATCGATGGTTTTTCAGCTCTAGATTTTAATATACCATTTCATAGTAGAAAAACTACAAAATATTTTTTTACTCGCCACTTTCGCCGTCACTATCAAAGCTGATACTTAAAAAAAAAACTGTCATTTCCCTTCACTCATCATGCCTTTGACAGGATAGATTTGTAGTCTCATTTTGTTTTAAACTTCTGTACAATACGGAACTTTTAATAATTGAAAATTTTGGTTTCTATCCTGTTACTAAGATGGCGCAAATTGTAGTAAACGAGAGGACTATTTTGCAACTGCTACGAGATAATGGAGCCACCATCGATGGTTTTTCAGCTCTAGATTTTAATATACCATTTCATAGTAGAAAAACTACAAAATATTTTTTACTCGCCACTTTCGCCGTTACTATCAAAGCTGATACTTAAAAAAAAAAAAAACTGTCATTTCCCTTCACTCATCATGCCTTTGACAGGATAGATTTGTAGTCTCATTTTGTTTTGAACTTCTGTACAATACGGAACTTTTAATAATTGAAAATTTTGGTTTCTATCCTGTTACCAAAATGGCGCAAATTGTAGTAAACGAGAGCACTATTTTGCAACTTCTACGAGATAATGGAGCCACCATCGATGGTTTTTCAGCTCTAGATTTTAATATACCATTTCATAGTAGAAAAACTACAAAATATTTTTTACTCGCCACTTTCGCCGTCACTATCAAAGCTGATACTTAAAAAAAAAAAACTGTCATTTCCCTTCACTCATCATGCCTTTGACAGGATAGATTTGTAGTCTCATTTTGTTTTGAACTTCTGTACAATACGGAACTTTTAATAATTGAAAATTTTGGTTTCTATCCTGTTACTAAAATGGCGCAAATTGTAGTAAACGAGAGCACTATTTTGCAACTGCTACGCGATAATGGAGCCACCATCGATGGTTTTTCAGCTCTAGATTTTAATATACCATTTCATAGTAGAAAAACTACAAAATATTTTTTACTCGCCACTTTCGCCGTCACTATCAAAGCTGATACTTAAAAAAAAAAAACTGTCATTTCCCTTCACTCATCATGCCTTTGCTAAAGTCAACGTTATGACAGGATAGATTTGTAGTCTCATTTTGTTTTGAACTTCTGTACAATACGGAACTTTTAATAATTGAAAATTTTGGTTTCTATCCTGTTACCAAAATGGCGCAAATTGTAGTAAACGAGAGCACTATTTTGCAACTGCTACGAGATAATGGAGCCGCCATCGATGGTTTTTCAGCTCTAGATTTTAATATACCATTTCATGGTAGAAGAACTACAAAATATTTTTTACTCGCCACTATCAAAGCTCAAACTTAAAAAACACACGATTGCAGATGCCTGAGAATATATTACTCAACATGAACATGCAACTTTCAAAAGGAATAAATAATAAAACATTTATTGAAAGCCATTACATGAAGCATTGGATGCGGCCAACCAGCAAATTGCATTGAAACGTACGCAAATGAGCACGTGAACATCAAAACTATTTATGGTTATTGAACCCAGTGTACCCCAGATTTTAAAGATGGCAACATTTTACTTTGAAATTAGTAATAATTAACAAAGTTTCTTAAAGTGAAAAAACTTAATAAAACATTTAAAACTTGTTGTTTTAATTCAGATTAAAAAAAAAAATCAATTGAAGTTTCAATGCTAACCATTGTATGGAGGTTAACACAAGATTTTATAAGAATAATTAAGGAAAATTTAAAGTGAACGATGCTGAGGCAAGCAAACGAATGAATGTCAATGCCTATTTGGTGTAGAGGTGGGAATCCATCGATAGTCTCCCCCTCGATGGTTTTTTCAGTGATGGAGAAAAAGTCGATAGTATCGATGGTTTTATCGGAAATTTAAAAGGGTTGCTCGGTGCAAGATATGTAAACCACGCAAACTGATTATTTATCTTTTGAAATCCATTTAATTAACTTTTTAAACAAAATAACAAAATTCACGGTGATACATTTATTGTGCTTTGAAAAAATAACAAACTTCATTAAGAAATTTCAATGTAATGATAATGTCAATTATAAAACAAATACTTCAATAATTTTATTTAGATATTTCAAGGCAAATGAAACTAATTCCAAATACTGTTGAACAGTTATATTATTGTTTCTTCCAATTTTTTGATAGTTACTATAGTTAACTGATTAACTTAAAGGATTGATTAAGATTAGATTTCTCCCACTACATGAAATCAAATCAAGTTCGATACATCGCCATCGATAAATTTACATCGATCTATCGCACTTTATAAATTCCATCGATGCTATCGATGGATTTTCCAGCTCTAATTTGGCGCAAAGACTCTAAAACTGTCTGCCACGTGTGCCCCGAAAAGCGGTTGCATTGGAACGAATGGAATGGAATAGTTTGATTTACTAGAGGCCTTATTCCCACTCGATCCATCTCTGGGGAATGCTTGAGATTAACGGTGGATGTAACACAGCGATTCCCACTAGCACCATTCACTATCTCTTAAGAGCTTATTTAACAGCTGCCATAAGCAGACTTGTTGCAAAGTGCAGCGAGAAAAATAAATAACTTTTTTATATAGTTAGTAATATATAAAATTTTGCATATTTCATGATTTTATTTAGCCCTATAATACATTCATTTTATGTATGGGCATAGTTCTGTTTGTTTTTTGTCATTCATTGTTATTCGCTGTAAAAGTCAAATATTTTTAGTGTCGATAAAAATACTAGTAATCGATTAGTAGTTAGTAATCGATAAAAAGGCCAATCGAACAGCCTGAGATAGGAACGTCTCTTTTGGATGAAGAAATGGCACATAAACTGAAGGACTTTGCCGTTGAAAAAACTGTAATTATTTTTGCAGGCGTGAGATTGAGAGAGATAAAAAAGGCACCTATCATATGAAAGTGTTGCAGAGCCCCCAATTACTAGATATTGTGGTCATTCTTGGTAAACATTAGACCAATTAGATTTTAACCACCAGCGACTTTTCATATTAACTTAGTTATTTTTTATGCTATTGTCATAAAAATTGATATTTGTCAGTTTAATAAAGCAGTTTAGATTGGATGACGTAATAAATATCAAAAGAACAATAAACATAAAAATATCATATACCCTTGCAGTCCTTGGCAAAAATATCGTTACATTTTGAAATTTCTTTCCCTGCAACTCAATTCATCAATCCACAAACAAAACATTCAAATTATTACTCTTTTTAGTACAATTTTTTCTTAATACAAATTGGTATCTGAGATTTTATATACTATCATATTGGTAAATTTCATGAGGATACTCCTATTTTTCAAAAATGTTTCTTCTAGAGCTATATGATATAGTAGTCCGATCCTGACAATTTTCATACTTTATCAGCTCCGGGCTAAAAGTAGCTCAAATATCAAATTTCATTCCGACAGCTCTTAAAATGCCAGCGTGACGTTGATTTGCACAGACGGACGGACGAACGGACAGACGGACATGGCTATATCGACTCGGCTTCTCAAGCTGATCAAGAATATATATACTTCATGGGGTCAGAAACGTCTTCTTCTGTGCGTTAGAAACTTCTGTCCAATTTTATAATACCCTCTGCAAGGGTATAAAAACAAAGGAATACTCTTGGAATTACATATTTTTTTCTTTCCATTTTGCCGACTGTTCCGTTTCGAGGACACAAAGAAAAGAAATTTACAAAATGTGAAATCGTATATTAGATCTGAAAGCTTTCACTTTTGATTAAATTCATTTCGTTCTAAGCAGTATTCATTTTCACTCAATTCGATTTGTATGAGTACGGAAACAATACAGTACTCATACACACTCACTCAGTATGTGCCTCTCACTCACTCATTTCAATTCAAACCTCCCCCCGTTACTACGCCAATGAAACAGAGTTACGTATTTTTGGAGATTTGGCAAGTACTTACATTCATACTCATTCATTTGGATTCAATTGGAATGCCTGAACTCTTAAATTAAGAGTTAAAAAATCTCTGTACATCATTCTTGTGAAATAGAAATATAAATGCATGAATGCATTTTCAACGGCAGTCACGTTTGTATTTTAGTTCACCTGTTTTTGCATAAACTGAATTTTATTAACTGGTTTGCTTAGTGCACTGATAACTGATTATCTTAAAAAGACCATCGTACGATTTTCATGAACTATGGACTCTATGAAATGATTTTGTGATGTAATCAGTGAGATCAAAAAATTACGAAACCAAATCATACGTATGCGATTTATTTTATTTTCATTGCTAATACATTAATTGTCAGTTGCAACATTTGTTTTTCCCAAACAATTTAAAGTGCGATTTTATTTTCTACAATTTTTTCCCCCTTTTCGGTTTTTTGTTCATAATTTTCGCACCTACGAAGGAGTTGGCAGCGCCTGCCACTCAAAGTCAAAGTTGGCGGGGCAAAAGTTTATTTTCTACCCGCACCAGACAGCCGTCATCCCCCCCCTTGTTGACAAGTTTAACGCGCTGACATTTTTTTATCGTTCAGTTGCCACATACCGCTGCAACACAAAAATAAATGTTGCAAATGCATTGCAAAACTCTATGGAAAATAATAAACGAAGTTGGGTTATATAGACTTTGAGTTACCGTGAAATGTCATCGTGGATCTTGCTTGAATATGTACAATTCTTTCAATGAATGTATGAACTTGTCGCAAATGATTTAAGTCCATACTAGATGTCTTGACTAATCTCAGATGTAGAAGGACATTATATAAGAAACCTATTTGATCTTCTTCCATAAACAATATACTCCACAGACTTTCATACAAATACATATAAAAAGTGAAACATTGACGTCAAGTCATTACAGTTTACAGTTACAAATAGTACTTGATATCTCAGATCCCCTCAGGACTATCAAGATGCTTTTATTTTTAACGTACAAGTTCTTTTCTCAGCTTTCTGCAAGACTTTACAGTCGACGTTAATCAATAAGGACTAGAATCATGTGAGGAACACCCCAATATACAGAAATTTTACCAATAAGATGATTTGTTTTAGAAATACTAAAAAAATGTTTTGCCAATAAATACAAAATTGTCCAGAATTAGTTAATCAGTTCCATTTACATGATCATTACCTACATTAATTTTCAAAAATTTACAATTTACAAGAGCCAAAAACTTTTTGGGGAATGGAATCTCATGTGCAAAACCCAATAATATTTAAATAATAATATTCTCACTGAGAGCTTCACTTTTTTCTGTCGAATTGCATAATCCAAGCATATCCCATTAAAAAACGTTTACAGGGTGCCAAAAGCAACCGCAAATGATGTGCAGCAAGAAGAGATGGCGGCAAACAAATTGAAATACAATTTAATTTTTAGTAATATTAAACATAAACGAATTTAATTTTCTTTCTTTTGTGCGTGGTAGGTGCTAAAAGCTACATAGTTAGTTCTACTTATGTTTGAATATGTGCCATTTTGATAGAGAAAAATTGTTTATCTTTAACCATAGACTCGCTTAAGAATTGTAAAAAAAGTGTAAGTGGTATTGAGTAGATTCTGAAACAATTCCAAGGTGATAGGTCGTATGTTACCCAAGCGAATCTGTCGTGAAAAATAGTTAAATATAAAATACAAAACGGCTGAGTAATGGGTAAGAGAATATTTGGTTTCAACTTACAGAAGCTGGTCGCTGGGCTCTCAATATGATAAGCAAAATATGCTTTCTCAAGGGTACATTAAAGGCGAACCAATTCGTTTCATAGGCAGCCGTGGCTACGGCCATGTTCTGTTCCCTCAACTCATGGGCATACCAATATAGAGCGAATATCTGGGCCAATATCATATTGATGTAGGCACACACAATGGCCACATGAGCCGAGGAGTTCACCACAATGAGCATGAAGAGAAGCGCACAAAGCAAAGCGCCAAAGGCCAGAAACTCCACGAGAAATATATAGGTAGTAAGTCCATTGACGGTTTCTATGTAGTCAATGATTTTCTGATGATACCGTATGCACTCCGCCACCTCTTTGGCCAACTCTACGCGACGCAAACGATGCTGCAGCGCCTGGCAACGGACGATGCCAAACATGATGAAGCCCACAATCAAGCTGGTGTAGGGAATATACATGCAACAGCCCATCGGAGTGATGAGCATGTGAAAGACGTACCACAATTGATAGTATGGTGTGGCGTATTCATTGACTCCGGGGATTTTGCTGCCAAAGGGCAGAACTGAAAGCCCATGAACGGTTTAACATGATAATTAACTCTCAGTTACAAGTCCCTTACCTCTTTCGCTGGAGGTCAAAGGATACAGACCAAATCCAATGCAGGTGAGCAGACCAAAAAACAAATTCCCTTTGGCCATCAATTGCCCCTGGCGATTTAATTTGACCAGCAGGCGCGTTATGTAGGCATCCTTTCGATTTATTAGCTCATAGTAGGCTTCCTTCAGCTGATTAATCAGTCTGACATATCTATCATGATCGTGTATAAGCAAATAGGCCCTTAGCACGGTATTTATCCACAGGACCAACATGTAGGCGTTGCGTATTATCCCAGTTATGCCCTCGTCGGTGGTCATCATATACATTAACTGGGTCACCACATGGAAAACGCTTAGAGACAGGCAAATGTAACGCTTCACATTGTGATCGTACAACAGGGCCCAAAAGCGAAGAATCTTCACATTCATGTAGATCAACTGAATATCCTCGAACATGGCTTAATTTTTAACTAACTTATTTCACAACGGACTTGCCCTTTTTATATGGCCCGTATCAACTAACTGGCCATGGCTCATTTGCATGCCAAATTACCCACACAAATGAGGCCAATCATTTCGCTTTTAATTTTTTGCAATGATTTTTGATATTTATTGAGCCAAAGGAATCAATTTCATTCGTCCTTGGCCTTTGTACAAATGGCCCCACAATTAAAGAAAATGACGAATTCAAAGTACTAAAAGAACAAACATCTGCTTAGATTTATAAGTATGTTAAATGTGTGTCATTGACCACTGGTCCAAAAGTTGTTTTTAAATATTTTTTAAAGTCTTCAAATTGGAATCGCTTATAAGAAACACCGAGAGAGACTACTATCCAATGAATGGATCAACCAAATTTATCATTCACTCCAAATTTTTGATTTATAGAATTTTTCATGTAATTAAAACACTTTAAAAGTAATAAATTGCATTGGCTAAATTGAAACGTTTAAATACAATTACGCATCCGCAATGTGTACTTTGAGTGAATTTATTATAAATATTTGTTAATTACATTTCCGGAGTATCTAGCTCAGTGTGCATCGGAAAAGGAGATCATTTATTCATTGTCTCATTGATTCATTGAGTCAGAGCTTTTGAAATTTAAAACAATACTTGAATCAAATGGAGAATAATAGATAAAAACCAGAGGGCCGGGGTTAACTTCGACCGCGTCGAAGTTTGTATACCCTTGCAACTGTTTTGGTAATTCTTTCCTTACCCATAGATATCAAAGTGTAAAAACGTTTTATCCAAAAAGTCTAATGTTTGCGAAAAAACGGCCTTCAATCTTAGCATACGATATAACGAACTTTTTGACAAAAGTCACTGTTTTCGACCGATCGTTCCTATGGGAGGTCTATGATATAGTCACCCGATCTCGATCAAATTTGGCACAATTATTAATAAGAACACAAAACTGACAAATACCAACTTTTATGACAATACTTATAAAATTAATAAAGTTATTAAGAAAGTCACTGTTCGTGACTTTGCCGTTTGCATGGGAGCTATATGATATAGTCACCCGATCTTGATTAAATTTGGCACAATTATTAATAAGAACACAAAACTGACAAATACCAACTTTTATGACAATAGCTATAAAATTAATGAAGTTATTGAGAAAGTCACTATTCGTGACTTTGCCGTTTGCATGGGAGCTATATGATATAGTGGTCCGATCCGGCTGAATCCGAGATATACAACGCCTGCAGTATATACAAGCCTACGTGCAATCTCTGTAGCTCTTACGTTCTAGGAGAAGTTTGCGTCGATCCAGACGGACGGACGGACGGACATGGCTATTTGAACTCGTCTCGTCGTGCTGATCAAAAATATATATACTTTATATAGTCTGAGATGCTTCGTTCTATGCGTTGCACACTTCTGACCAAAATTAATATACCCTTTTTGCAAGGGTATAAAAACCCATGATTAAAGAAAACAAATAAATCCGGCGGATGAAATTGTTTAACTCTGAATTAGGTATATTCTATTTTTTATTACTTTTTTAAATGACAAATACAATAAGAAAAAGAAATAAAATAAATTTAATTTTGAATTGAATATTTATAAGACTTACTATAATAATAATAATCAATAATAATTATCGTTTTCATTAAACAATTTTTATTTTTACCCAATTCATTGAAAATCAAAGCAAATGCACAGAAAATCGTCTATGGACTTGCGTCCCATTTCTCCAGTCCCTATTAACGACGCAACCCGAGGCTTTGGTGAAAGATATGCTTGAATTTTTTAAAAATACGTAAATGCATTTGTTATTATAAAATTTTACGGTTGTCGGCGAGTCGATTTACTTCATTAAAATTAGATACTTTGGCGACTTTTGTGTATAAACATGAAATTTTATTCACTGCTCTAATAAAGGTGTGAGGTTTCTGTACTTGAAAGCTTTTTTAAAGAAATATTTTGTATTTTAATAATTTTTTTTTTTTTTTATTAAATATGTAAAATGTGAAGAATTTGGATATTTTTTTCATTTGCACTGATGGTTGAATGCAATTTCATAAATTTAATGTGGGAAAAATAATCTAGTTAATCGATATTGATAACGAGAGATAATATATTGGTAGACTAACCAAACTCAAAATGAATTAGTTTAGATAACCGTAAAATCTGGCCATAATTGATCTCTGATAAGCGATATCGTAATTCATATATACACATATGATTAGCTTTTGCGATAAAGCTTTAGTGCTCTCTGAAAAGTTTTTCAGTGATACTCGAACAATAGACCAGCTTGGTTCGAGGTCGGTTCGCGTGTGCTTACATCATGGATTCAATTGCCTCCTCCACTTTGCTGATTGCCCTGGTGCTGCCCCTTCTGGCACTCTTACTGTACAAATGGTCAAAGGCCACACATGATACATTCATTAAGAGGGGAGTGGCTCATTCCAAGCCTAAAGCACTTTTGGGGAACGTTCCTATTAGTGGATTCTTCGGTCGGCTGCCAGTTCTTCAGCTGATGATCGACCAGCATATGGAATTCAAGGGTTGCAAAGTCTATGGGATGTACGCCCTGCGCGATCCCCTTATATTTCTGCGAGATTCTGAACTGATTAAATTAGTTGGCATACAGAAATTCGATTATTTTGTCAATCATAATGCCATGCAGAACAATATGAACGAATCCATATTGTCGAAAAGTCTCATTTCACTGAGGAATGAGCAATGGAGAGAGATGAGAAATATATTGACACCGGCATTCACGGGCAGTAAATTGAGAGCCATGTATGAACTGCTCCAAGAATGCTCTGCAGAGGCTGTCCAGCATATCCAGGAGCAGTTACCAAAGGCACAGGACGGTGCCATTGAATTGGAAATGAGAGATTTTTTTACTTGCTACGCCAACGATGTGATAGCCACTGTGGCCTTCGGTGTCAAAGTCAACTCGTTCAGGCGGAAAGATAACGAGTTCTTTCGCATCGGTCAATCTTTGACTGTGTTCAACTACAAAACAATGACTAAGGCGGTACTCTTTGCCCTGATGCCAAGGATAATGAGGGTAAGTAGCATAAATGTTTCGTTTTCGATTTGGAAACACAAGACAAAGGAATTCACAACTTTATTCGCATGCCTTCTAAATATTTTATGGCTTTCAAATCAATGGAGTACTTTGACTTTTCTAAATATGTACTAGATTAAGTATATTATTAATTAATAATATATGATACAGTGAATCATAGCATGTTCATCCAGTGAAAAATTGGAAGAAATAAATTTTCAGTCCCACTTAGAAAAGTATTTTAGTCAGAGCTGGACAGAGCGAAGATCGTCCTGTTCAAAGGCTTTCCTGAAAACCTCTTCGACGTGAATTTGTGACGTCTATTGGATCATACAATTCAACATTGTTCAGTGCCACAGTTTAGATGTCTTCTGCGTTTTGCTTTAATAATAGATTAACATCTCATTAAAAAACCTCTATCTAAATTGACATCCTCATTCACAACTATTTCCCTCATATTTTTGTTTTGAGCAATGAAGTACTTAGACAGAATTCTAACATTGTAGAAGGATTAAATTTATCAGATGTTTTTAACGCAGCGATGAAGGCGCTTCCAACCCCATAAAGTATATATATTCTCTATCTTGGTAAGAAGACGATCTGATATCTATCTGTCCGACTGTGCGTATTGACTTCATGCCCTTAATTAGAAAGGGATAGAGACAACATTTGTTGTTTAACTTTTTGTTGTCTAATTCAGATTGAGAGTCGGCTTAGTGAGAAGTTTCTCACAGAATAGAAAAAATATCGGAGCAACAAATGTAATCTTCTTTTTTTTTTTTATTTCAAAAACTGCAAATTAATGCAAATCACATAAAAATATATATATATAAATATACATATATAATTTTATATCCACCTTTCCATGCTTTTTTCCTATGTACTTACTCTTAAAACTCTTGTTGTTTACACATTATTTTATCCTGTGTTCTTATTTTACAATTTGACTGTGGAGACAGTTTCGTTTGTAATAATCTTGATAAAAATTATTATTATTATTATTATTATTATTATTATTATTATTATTATTATTATTATTATTATTATTATTATTATTATTATTATTATTATTATTATTATTATTATTATTATTATTATTATTATTATTATTATTATTATTATTATTATTATTATTATTATTATTATTATTATTATTATTATTATTATTATTATTATTATTATTATTATTATTATGATTATTATTATTATTATTATTATTATTATTATTATTATTATTATTATTATTATTATTATTATTATTATTATTATTATTATTATTATTATTATTATTATTATTATTATTATTATTATTATGATTATTATTATTATTATTATTATTATTATTATTATTATTATTATTATTATTATTATTATTATTATTATTATTATTATTATTATTATTATTATTATTATTATTATTATTATTATTATTATTATTATTATTATTATTATTATTATTATTATGATTATTATTATTATTATTATTATTATTATTATTATTATTATTATTATTATTATTATTATTATTATTATTATTATTATTATTATTATTATTATTATTATTATTATTATTATTATTATTATTATTATTATTATTATTATTATTATTATTATTATTATTATTATTATTATTATTATTATTATTATTATTATTATTATTATTATTATTATTATTATTATTATTATTATTATTATTATTATTATTATGATTATTATTATTATTATTATTATTATTATTATTATTATTATTATTATTATTATTATTATTATTATTATTATTATTATTATTATTATTATTATTATTATTATTATTATTATTATTATTATGATTATTATTATTATTATTATTATTATTATTATTATTATTATTATTATTATTATTATTATTATTATTATTATTATTATTATTATTATTATTATTATTATTATTATTATTATTATTATTATTATTATTATTATTATTATTATTATTATTATTATTATTATTATTATTATATTTCTATGGAAGCTATATATATGTATATATAATATGTATATAGGCATAAAAAACTTCAGTTCTGTTCCTAGACGGACGGACTGACGGATATGGGCATATAAACTCCTTTCGTCATGCTGATCACATTAAAAAGGTGTATATTTGCAAGGGTATAGTCGAAATATCTAACCACTAACCATAGAATACATAGAAGCGTCAAACTCAAGATTTTTTGATTACAAACGCTAGCCTATGTATTCTATGGTTAGTGATCTAACTTTGGATGGACCGAAGGTTATAGACCTTTGTAGTCTGAACCATTTTACAATTTTTAGATCCTTCAATGCATTTCCTTGAATAAGTTTAATTTTCATATTATTTTGAATTTCACTGTTTTTTTATATGTATATATTATGAAATATACAGGTGTGCTACAGAAGTTTCACTTCAATTTAATTCAATTCAGTTTCAATTCCGCGCGTAACCCAAATCGCCTCAAAAAAGAAAAAAAACAAGGTGCCACAGGTGTTCGAATGATTTAATTTTTTTCAAACATAGTTTTTGGAGGGTTGTCTGTATTGATAAAGCTTCATTAATAGATAAAAAAATTTGGTTTTTATTAAATTACCATAAGAAAATAAAATTTAATTTGAAATAGCGGGCTTCCATTTTATTATTTTAATGCAGAATCATTAGTAAAGAACTTTTTACGGTATTCATTTTTATATCCTTGCAAAAGGGGTATATTAATTTTGGTCAGATGTGTGCAACGCATAGAAGGATGCATCTCCGACCATATAAAGTATATATATTCTTGATCAGCACGACGAGACGAGTTCAAATAGCCATGTCCGTCCGTCCGTCCGTCTGGATCGACGCAAACTTCTCCTAGAACGTAAGAGCTACAGAGATGAAATTTTGCACGTAGGCTTGTATATACTGCACAGTTTGTATATCTCGGATTCAGCCGGATCGGACCACTATATCATATAGCTCCCATACAAACGTCAAAGTCACGAGGAGTGACTTTTCTCAATAACTTCGTTATTTTCTCAGCTATTGTCGTGAAATTGGTCAGTCTATTACACATATAAACCACTGTGTCAAATTTGACGAAGATCGGGTGACTATATCATATAGCTCTCATAGGAGCGACCGGTGGAAAACAATGACTTTGATCAAAAACTTCGTTATTTCCAATGCTAAGATGGTAGGCCGTTCTTTCGCAAACATTAGCTTTTTTAGATAAAACGTTTTTTCCTTTGATGGCTATAGGTAAGGAAACAGTTTTATGCAAGGGTATACAAACTTTGACGCGGTCAAATTCCCTGCAAAAGGCCATTTATCTAGCACATCGATGAGCGGTTTGAAAACCGGTAGAAATGTCCGTCAGTGGCATCTAGAAAAATCAGGTAAAGTGATTTCTGTAGCACATCTCAAAAAATTGTGTTGTAGTGGTTTCCCAATCTAAATCAAAATATCACTTTTCTACATATTTATCTGTAATTTATGTTAAACTGGTTTATAATTACAGTTATTAAAGGTGCAAGTTATGGATCCAAAGGTTATCGATTATTTCAAAAGTCTTGTTATGATGGCCATGAAATATCGCCAAGAACATAATGTCGTTCGACCAGATATGATCCACCTGCTAATGGAAGCCAAACGGTTGAGATCTGAGGATTTGAAAAAAGAGAATCAGAATGATACCAAAAACTGGTATTCAGATTTGTCCGACGATGACCTATTAGCCCAGTGTTTGTTGTTCTTTTTTGCTGGCTATGGCATTATTTCTACGGCACTTTGTTTCCTCACCTACGAACTCTGCATGAATCAAGATGTACAAAAGAATCTGTATGAGGAAATTCTGAGGGTGCAGCAGGATTTGGAAGGAAAACCATTGTCCTACGAGGATATCAAATGTATGAAGTATTTGGATATGGTAATAATGGAGGGTCTACGCAAATGGCCTCCAGCTATATCCACGGATCGAGAGTGCTGCAAGGATATCGACTTGAAGGATGAAACTGGGCAAGTAATATTTTCGGCAAAGGCTGGCGATGTGCTACAAATACCCATCTTTGCCATACATCACGACCCCGAACACTTCGAGGAACCCGAGAAATTTAATCCTGAACGTTTTACGAACGGAGTGAATCCATTTACATATTTACCTTTTGGATTGGGTCCCAGGAATTGCATAGGTAAGAAAAATATTCAAACAAAAAGAAATTATCGGGACTATTATATGAATATTGTTTTAGTGGATAAGGAGGATTATATTGATGCAATCAATTATCAGAGTTCTTTTATAGATTGTCGATTCAAAGAACTTATAAAAGTATCAGTCTTCCCAAATAGATATTCGGTGAAAAACGTTTTCTAAGCGAAATTTCACTGATAGAAATGTTCTATTACCAAAAGCACGATCTGAAGATTTTCCCTATAGTAGAACAATATTTGTACATATAATCTGACAAGAGACTACTCGACACTTGGATAGTTAAGAACCGAGACAGTCATTCTCCATACTTTGCCTTTTTATACCCTTGCAAAAAGGGTATATTAATTTTGGTCAGAAGTGTGCAACGCATAGAACGAAGCATCTCAGACCATATAAAGTATAAATATTCTTGATCAGCACGACGAGACGAGTTCAAAAAGCCATGTCCGTCCGTCCGTCCGTCCGTCCGTCCGTCCGTCCGTCTGGATCAACGCGAACTCCTCCGAGACCGTAAGAGCTACAGAGCTGAAATTTTGCACGTAGGCTTGTATATACTGCAGGCGTTGTATATCTCGGATTCAGCCGGATCGGACCACTATATCATATAGCTCCCATACAAAAGTCAAAGTCACGAACAGTGACTTTTCTCAATAACTTCATTAATTTTATAGCTATTGTCATAAAAGTTGGTTTTTGTCAGTTTTGTGTTCTTATTATTAGTTGTGCCAAATTTGATCAAGATCGGGTGACTATATCATATAGCTCCCATAGAAACGATAGGTGGAAAACAGTGACTTTCATCAAAAAGTTCGTTATATCCTATGCTAAGATTGAAGGCCGTTCTTTCGCAAACATTAGACTTTTTGGATAAAACGTTTTTACACTTTGATATCTATGGGTAAGGAAAGAATTACCAAAACAGTTGCAAGGGTATACAAACTTCGACGCGGTCGAAGTTAACCCCGGCCCTCTGGTTTTGAGGAATAACACGTCTCCGCCTGGGACAATCCCTTGAAAAATCATTCCAAATAGTTGCTGTACTCCAAAGCCTCAAGTAAGAGATAGTTACCATTAAACAAAGTTCATAAGCATATCACAAACAACAAGCTTACTTAAGACTAGGTAAGTAGGAAAAATAATGATGTAGATATTGAGGTAAAAAAATTGTGGTCGAACATGACCTCTAAGAGCAACAAAAGAACCAGCTACATTACTAAGAAGAATCTAAAATCGCCCTAGGTGGTAACAATGTGGGTTAAACCAATCACTAATATCGCAATATTTGCCAATCTTAACCGCAGTAGAGATATTGCTTTAACCATTTATTTAGCTTAATTTTGTTTCTTTGTCCAATTTTAGGTAACCGACTGGCACTTATGGAACTCAAATTGATTATTTATCAATTGGTATTGAATTTCAAGTTGATGCCAGCAGAGAAAACAGTTTCGAATATGCTGGAAAGTGTTGTGGGACATAATCTGCAGCCGAAGGAGGGATTCTGGTTGAAATTTCAACCACATACACATTAAACTTTCGAGAGTCAGAGCCAAAAGTGAACGTAATTAATCAAATAGCATGTTTTTAATTAAAAACTTAAATGCACTTGCCAAGTGTGCGGCTCAGTACTCTTTGTAGTCGGTGTTTGCTTTGGATTTACTTAATTAATTTTCCCAGTTTCTCTCCTTTTCTCGTCACCCCGCCACTCCCTGCTGGCCAGTCTTGCCACTCTCTTGCATCAAAGGTTAATTGAAAGTAATTGAAGTAAAATATAACTGAAAAGATGTGCATGTGACAGCATTTTCTTAGCTTTTCCTCGGAACGTCGAAGCTTGGTCCACACGGCCGCAACATTTGCAGTTGACTTGGAAAAATAAGAAAACAAAACTTTTTGACATTTTCGTTATTTATGTGCCTCTAAGGGTATTTAGGCAACAAAACCCAAAATGAAACAAAATCAAAAAAAAAAAAAAAAGAAAATAACAAAAAAACTTTTTGGTTTGTTGGCCGACTAAGCAGTTAATACGATATTGATTTATATGGCCACGTCAGCATCAGCGATTTCAGGGAGTTGGAGGCGTGGCGGCAGCATCTGTGAGATAATAAATATTATGCAGCTGAAATATATTTGAAATCTTTCTTTTGACTTTGTCCAGAGCCAACAGAAAAGTTTTCCCTCTAACTTTCAAGTTCATGAATTTGCGTTAGTTGATTCGGAATTCGGACTTTGCATTGGTAGCCAAGCGGCAGACGATTAAGCTTTGATCCGTCCAAACGCTTTGTGTAACTTCCTTCGGCGACAAGGGCCAGAGAACCACCCACCACCTCCCCACCAAACTTGTGGAGGCGCTAGTTGGCCAACAAAGTTTCTAGCCAACAACAAAAGTTTGCAGAAGGCGCGAAAAACTGCAATTTTCTTTTGAATTTTTTTCTTCATTGTAATTTTTTTTGTGTTTTCTTTTTCGCAATAATTATTTCACTGGTCTCTCTGAAGTCTGGCTGTGACATTTTATTCTTTTGGATACTTAATCTAAAAAAGCAAGGGTAAAAAGAGTTTAGTTTAGGCTCGCAAATTGTGCAAGAAAGGCATAATAAATCCTTTTAAAGAAAAGCCAAGTAGACTGTTAGTTTTAGGTAAAGGTTTCAGAAATTTCCTAAGAAACAATTCCCAGAATATTTGAAAATAAGTTAGATTCAACCATACTTAGTTATAGTTGGTTAAATACACATAAACCCAAAGTATATATTTCTCATATTTCAAGATATTGACGTTATTGAGTAGTCCGTCTATAGAGCAGAAGGATTCGAATGACTCATAAAGTTCTATGTTGTCATTTAATTATTCAATTGCGGTAAGAATGTAAAAGACGAAGTCAAGCTCCATAGAAACGGCAAGCCACAAGATGATTTATTTTTTCTGCCCAATTACAAATGAAGGACACAAAAAGAAACTTAAGCAAATTTGACGTATTATTTTAGTTTAAAAAACACTTACCACTTATAATTTAGATTGAGGCTTTCCATTTGACCGATAATTTCTTGATGGACTTTAGCATCAAGTGCATAAAGCATAAGAAATAAATGCTTCATATGCTGATGTGTCTGATATTTTTTAACAGAAAAGTTGTTGATTATATTTGCTTCAGCCATGTAGAAAAAGAGAGACGGAAAAACGCCAGGAAAACTCGATTAACTACGAGTTTCCTTAACCGTACAGTTGCTTTGAGTTTGTTGGTTGTTTATAGCATACTTTTGGGAAATCAAATTGTTGAATAATGTTAAAGTGGTGAATCCATCCGATTTAATGTACATGTACATATGTAAATTTAGTTTCAACAATGTTGCGAAATCAGAGCTCACTATTTAGCGGTTGTACGAAAAAATGTATATTTTAATTTGGTTTCCGTTAAGCATTCTTTACACTTGATCTTGCCAAGGCCTTTCTTGTTTTCTCAGTGTATGCATGAGTGGATTTGGTTTCCTTTGGGTTATTCTTGACCGCAAGCTGACCCATTTGCATAATTATTCATTGCACAGCATTATGAGCATAAATAAAATGCTGCTTCAGTGCGCACCAAACACCAGCTGGACTGGAGTAAAGTGGAGTCACACACACACACACACACACATATACATATATATATATATATGTGTTTTAATCTGTGTGTGTGTGTGTGTAAAGATAATGCCATGTGCCACAATAAACTCATGTAAGCTTCATGACTGCTGCTCTTTTCTATACGTACATATGAAACATTTTTTTGTGGCAAATATCTTGAAATATACTGAAAATTTCATCCTTCATATTTTCCTTTTAGGATCCAATAACGAGAATAATAAGCAACTATACGAAAAGATTAACAACAAGCAAATTGTTTTTCTACTCTTTTAAGTGAGTGTGTGCCTGTGTGTTAACCCTAAATCATAGATAAAATGTTTGAGCTTAATATTTCTCGCATCCAGTCAGATAGAAGAGACAGACCGCAAAAAGCAGCTTGTGCTTCAAAATGAAATGCAAAAGTTTTACACAAAAGCCTTTAAGCTACTTCAACTTTACCCCAAAACCAGGGGCGAATTACGAAAAATGTGCGTAAGTGGTTTAGGTAGTGGGTATAATGGGGATCCTTCAATCAAAATTAAGCAAAAGGAAATGATTGCATGTCATATATGCCATCGTAAGTATTGCTACAATTGAAAGATGTATATTTGTTTCTAATTAACTTAAGTTTTGAAATATTTCCCAACAGATTAATAAAAACGTATTTGTAAAGCCTAATTAGGCCCACAAGCTAATATAAGTAAGTATGGAGTAAGTATTTAAAATTTACATATAACTTGGCCCTTTTTAAGGCGATAAAAAACATAATACTGCCACGTTTCGGTTTCTAGTGGATGTGGCAAAAATTCGAAATCGGTATATGCTGTAAGTTTTACTGCAAGATTCGTGGCTAATCGTTATGACCTGTCCAAATTCTCAAGTTTTACTGGATTAGAAACTAAATAAAGGCGTATAAGATATATTGATCTGAAATTATAATTGCAACTCTCGTTTTTGTCTTAATTTAAGCTTCCTTTTATCAATTATATACTAATTTCAAAGGAATCTGGTCCGGTCCTGGTATATTGCAAACTATTCTCATAAAACTCTTAGGTACATCCATGTATTTGAGGGTGGTGCACATGGGTGTTACTCATGAGGGCGTGTGTGTGCTGACGACAACCTTAACACCGAAATACTCAATTAAATAAAGTTCAACTTGAAATTGCATTATATTTATGAACGTGAGTGCGTCGTACTACTCTACGTACATACGTACATAGCCACAAAACTGCAGAAACTTTTCTGAACCACATATAAAACTAAAATGTAGAAAAAGAAAAAACATATAGCTACATATATAATATATATGTATATACACATGTACATATGCTTCTGTAGGTTCATATGAACGTGGCTACGAACTATATATGGCACATTTCACTTTTTGTTGATGACAAAAACCAAGTTCGAGTATACGAGAGCCAACTGAAACGTTTTTGGATTCAAGCCAAAAAGCTAATTTGTATTTCATCTTTGTTTATTGTCGTTTTGAACTGCGATTCTTAACTTTGTTCTTCTTTAATTAGTATTAGTTCCCCAATAAATTTTACATACACGTATTTACGATGATGAAACTATTGTACGAGTGCGGTAAAACGTAAACTATATAGTTTAAAAACATTATTAAAAAGTGCCTCAAAACTAGGTGTGGTAGCTAGTTGAAAGATCCCCACCATCTAGTCTACCTCTTTAATAACTTGCTTCTTATTTAGTGTAAATATCCCATTTTTGACTTATGACATAATGTCAAGCCGTCTATCGAAACCCTGTCTATAAGCTGGCTCAATTTCAATCTTTTAAAGAAGTTTTATTATCAGCAGAATTTTGCAAAAATAATTGCTATGGGACTATAGTGCTAAAACTAGTTGAGAATTACATTCAAAGGAAAGGAAAAAAGAATGGTAGAGCTTACCCAGTTAACATTTAAATCGTGAATTATCGAAGCAACCTACGAAGAGTGAAAACTGCAACTGATGAAACTCATTTGTGGCATTCCTTTGTAACGGACGTATTGAAAGGGTTCACTGTAGTTTTTGAAATTCAATCGAAATTTAATGTTGGTCTCGCTTAATGAATTACTTATGATAAAACATTTAATTAACAACTACATACAGATAAATGGAAATCACACTTCATCTTTTAATCATTTTAGCTGGACTTACTCACACTTTTCGCTATGGCTGAGTGGGTGGATGTTTGCCAGAGTGTGGTCAATGCAAATTATATATAAATGAAAATATAATTTACCTCCACTCCAAAGTCGTATTAGTGGCATTTCGTATTGAATATCCCCCAATAAGAATGGCATTGTGCGGGGCTGGTTATTCGGTTGCGGTTTTTGCGGCCAAATGTTGAGCTTTTTGGCTTATTGTCAGTACTTAGTTAAATTGGCAAATAACAAACATTTTATGATGATGCGGCCGATATGCATAATCCGTTTATAGAGTGTTCAGCAACAAAGCAGAGTATTTTCCGATTAATGACTGAATTTAAAATTGCTGATGGATTTCCTGTCACATATAAAAAATGTTTTTTTGTTTTGTTCTGTTTTTTTTTTAAACCTGTTCCTTTTGAAGTATTTATATGATTGCCGAAATCTTAAAGGATACCTTTTATTGTCCTTGGAAAATAAAGCAAACAAGCTGAAAACAATCTTTTTGGGCTTAGCCCTCTTCCCTTTCTCTCTCTCTCTCTCTCTGTTCCACTCATTCTATCTCTTGCTTTACATTTGCCATTTTATTATTGTCAATAAATACGCATCCCTTATCCTTGTATGTATATCCCGAATATCCTTGTATGCCTACTTATGTAGATATCCTGCCAGCTTTGGCCTTTTTTATGACAGGGCCCCGTAGCAGAAATGCCTACTTATAAAATCAAAATCATAAAAAATAATGTTAATTTCAATGTTGCCTCATTAAATGCATATAAAACTCCAGACGGTGATGGTATCCTGTGTGTGTGTGTGTGTGTCTGTGCATGTGTGAAGAAGTGAGAGATGGGTAGTAGGCGGAAGCGGTGGAAAGGGGACGCATTTATTCATTTGCCTCGTTGTCGTTGATGATGACAGCATGAGACCAGCTTACACTAGTCTAAAACAGATTAAAAATGCACTTTAATACATTTAGACAATTTTAGTTGTCTATCTGCCTTATGTTTAACCACTGTGCAAAGATTTTTGTTTTTCTGCTCTTTACGTTTTGTTGTTGTTTGTGTTTTTTTCTTCCTCCTCATATAAATGTGGGTGCGTGAAATTTAAATAAAACGTGCGATTGTCGAGCAGCTGTTGTCCTTGCCAGAGTGACGAGGCTTTAAAGCGGGTGGACGGCCAGACCGACAAACGGGACAAAGAGATGGCGAAAGAGTGTGTCAAAGTGAGAGAGTCAGTGGGGGACGTTTTGAGAGTCACGCACTCACACACTCATAAGTAGTGAGTGATACCAACAGATGGCCCACGCTCGACACTCACGGGAAATGTGACAGGATGTCATTTTGCAACGCTTCCGAAACATAAACATAAACCCCAAAACCCCCCCACCAGCCCTACCACCCACACCTATTTCCCTCTCCTTCTGTCTTTGCCCTGTTTCTTTGTATGCACGCGAAAATGATGCTGCTAAAAGGCGGCAAATGTTTGTATTAGTGCGTGCGTGCAAGTGTGAGGTTAAGTTTTTGGAAAACAAGCTCAACTAGAAAATTTGCATAAGCAGGCATCGACATAGGCATGGGCGTTCCCAAAATATCACATAAAAGGGGAGCCATTTTTATAATTTCGACCATCATATCTTTACGCAACGTTGTGGCCAATTATTTTTTGCCCTCTTGCCAACTTTGTACAATTTGCTTACCTTTTAATTTGTGTAACTTTAATATACACTTCAGAGACAAACATATACAAAACAATGTTCAACAAATTCTCCATCCTATGTAAGGCAGGACCCCACGCCAAGGAATTACAAAGGACTTCTTGGATAGGAAATCGCATAAAGTTCCTTTCAGACAAATGAAATTTGTTTTCACTAGTGTTTAAGTATTCCTAACTGATTGGAGGAATAATTTCGAGAATAATTTGGGACTAGACAAGTCAAAAGGACTGTTTAGGAGTAAGCCCCCCCTTCACTACGCTCATGCTTCAGCATGTTTGCTGTTATTTAAAATACACGTAATATTCATAATATGACGCGAACGCGTGTCACACTCTAAAATCAGAACTTGGGATAAACTTGTTGAGTTGCCTTGAGAGACGAGTTGGCTGAGTGGAGTTGTGAGTTGTTAATAATAGCACTGACATGATTACTTTTCCCTTTTGAAGACGCTTTAATATGCGCAGAATATTTATATTTAATTCCCAATGCCTTTGATTACATTTAAATAAATTTGCAGGCCATTTGTGAATTATTTATCAATTTGCGTACTTTTTTTCCTCTCTTGTATTCCCACCAGCCACAAGTCTTTCGGGCATTCTTGCCCATAGTTAAAACCGCTGAAACCAACAAAACTAATTTTGATTTTTCTATACATACAGATACACCTATACGTATGAATATACACATGTTTATATGTATTTGTGGAAATGTACACAGTATTTATTTTTATTGAATACACAAACTGTTGTATTTTTACCACAAAATTTCACAAATGCATACAATTAATTTCAATTTTTTCCACTTATTCTTTTTTGGTTTTGATTATCAATAAAAAATATTAGTTAATTGAATTGAAAATGCAACAGAAACAAATGTAATAATCACCAAAAAAAAAAAAAAAAAAAAAAAAAATGCAAAGAATGAACCATTTAGTTGGTTGAAATTATCCCTTCGATTGCAAATACCTCGAAAGTAGTTTTGTAGTGCATTGACCCCCAAAACAGTTCAGATGATGATTTCAATGGTCAAAGGATATTCAAATTCAACATTTTTCATGAGGTTACATGGAAAATTCAAAAAAAAGATTGTTGATTATTTATAGCTCTACATTAACATGAAATTAAAACTAAAACATATTATGCATTTTTGTATTATTTGTATTTTTATATCATACACCCATAGGGTGAAATGGTATATTAAAGTCGCCAAAATGTATGCAACATATATTCTTGATCAGCATCAACAGCCGAGTCGTTTTAGCTCTGTCCGTCCTTACGTCCGTCCGTCTGTCCGTCTGTCCGTGCGTATGAATGGCTAGATCTCAGAGGCTATAAGAGATAGAGACAACAAATTTGGTATGTAGGCTCATGTAGTATGTAAAGTGGTCAAGTTTATTTCAAAATTTTGCCACGACCCTTTCCGCCCCGGTAGTTTGAAATAAACGATTATCTCACGTAATTTTTTACGTTGTGCAATCAAATTTGGCGTACTTAAATTTGATACTAATACCAAGCAAAGTACTAAATTTCATCAAAATCGGACTGAAAATAGCCAAGTTTTTCTATAACGCCGGAGTTGGCCGTTGGCTGGTGGGGGCGCTAAGGTGCTCGTATGCTTGAGTGAGCGAGATACTAACAATAAGATATGCTTGTAAAAAGCCTGTGACAATGCATTTATTTTATAAATTTGAAATATTTGCTTTACCGGTGTATGGTATACCTAAGTCGGCGAGACGACTTACTTACTTCATTTAAACTTAGTTTTCTTTTGGTAAAAGATAATTGAATATACAGGTCAGCCTATTTGGAAGAGTATTTCCAATTAGCTTGAGCCTGATAAAATCGTGACTAGTTGCATCATTAAACCTGTAAAGAACTTTAAAAACATTATCATAAATCATAATTTTTTATCATGCTCAATTTGGTTTCAAAGTCAGCTTTAAAAATACCTTGTATTAAGTTTAGTTTTTGTTCAACTTTCTATGGTTAATAAAAGATAAGTCAAGATAAGTAAGGACAAATTCAAGTAGCGTGTGTTGTTGTGTATTAGATTCACTTTGTCCATAGTGTTTAGCCCACTGTGCCTTGCTATCGTATAATTAGAAATACATATGCATTTCCGCACATTGAGTTTTGTTGTTAATAAACACAATTAATTCTAATATTTGTAGTGTAACGTAATTAAATTAGTTGATTATTTGTAATGTAACATGGTGCCATAGCCAGACGAGAGAGACGTGCATATGTATTTGCGTACAGTGCGTCATATGTGGCAGAGAGTGAGTTAAAATCACGACAGGTAAATGCAAATGTCTGCTACAAGCTGCATAATTAAAACTGAAAATGGCAGACTACAACGCGCCGTCGCTCCAGTTGAGTTTAGTTTAGTTCGGTTTAGTTTGGGGCACAAACACAAAGTTGAAATTGCACAAATAATGTGAGAAGGAAGTTGGTAACTTTTTGCTCCTCCTCCTCTTCCTACTAACGCATCCTTCGTCTAGCGCCATCCTCCATCATCCTCTATCCCATTACGTGTTGCTGCTGACTTGCACGAGGTAAAATCAACAATCTACCTTGGGGTGGAGGAGACTATGACTATGAAGGATTTTGAGTCGGCCTAAGGCATATTTGGGCCTGGGCATGTTGATGTTGACTTGTTTTTTGGTCTACAGTTACCTCGATGTCTGTCATTTGGCTTATTGATTTTTTTTCTTGTTGCGGATCTTAAATTCTTAAGCAAAAACTGGCAAGATGATGATAAAGTAAAACGAGGAGGAAGAAGACATCAAAAGCACTTGAGGCCAAATCCACACACACACAAGCACATACACCTACATATATAGAAAGTTTACGAGCAAATACAATTTAATAAGCGCATTCAAGTTATGGCAAAGTTTGCCCGAGTTGAGCAATTTGATTATGACAGCAAAGTGATTTCTTTGTGTGTGCGTTTGCAATGTGTGTGTGTATGTGTGTTGGTGTGTGGGTGAGTGAGCTTGGTAATTAACTGTTCTAGTCATAGCATACTTTTCAGCTGAGTCCTATTCAGCCCAACAGTTCCCTTGCTTACCCACTTCTACGCCCTCTCTCTCTCTATTTACTGCTGCTCCTCATATTTCATTAGCCTTATCGCTAAAACTGAACTGAACCAAAGTAAAGTTGGGGCAGTGTAACGAACCCCGAGCAGACTAATTTATGGCATTTTTTATTGGCCACATTGCAGACCTATTAACAATGTGCAGTCAAATTTAATTTTTTAGCTACAACCATTGTCCAGCTGGGTAAAGGCGCAAAACACTCGAATTTATGTGACAGCATTTGAAATTTATTTGCTGCAACGATAACATGGCGATGGCAATGGCAGCCCATAAAGTTCCATTGACCCATTTTTTCTCCTACGGAATGACTGTTGCGCCCTGCTGCCTGCTCCCCCCCTCTCATATCCTATTCCGTTCAAAACTACAACACTAATATGTTCCGTTACCGCTGCCGCTGCCATTACCGTTAGCTGACTGCATGCAAAGTTGGTTGGTTGGCTAGTTCTGTGCACTCGCCCCTGGTCTAGGACCCCTCGAACCTAGGACTCCGGAGCAACAACACCCCAAAACCAGAGCGAATATTTTCTGCTCCAAAACAAAAGCAACACAAAAAACAACTAATGTGCAGACGAAGAGGACGACCATGGAGACGGCGGGAATGGTGACGAAGAGAACGACGATTACTATGCCAAACAATAAGCAGGTTTACACGACACTAACTGAAATATAAAAAATGCAAACAATTTGTAAAGTCGTCAACTCGTTGCTCGTTTTATAACTGCTAAAAAAAATTATACTATTTTAAAACATTTCATTTTTTCAAATATTTTATTTTACTTTTGTAGAAATCTGTAAAGTGTAAAACAAAAATATGTATACATTTTTGTGGGATGCACGGATTACAATCTCATAATCAAGGTCACAAGATAAATGAAAGAGTTTTAAAAAAAAATTCTATAAAAAGTTTTTATTAAAAGCTCATGATGTAATCAATAGTTTTAACAAATTTTTTGCTTGAAATTACTAATCCTATAGAATCACGTACAATATAAAAAATTATAAAACAAAAAATAATTTTGTTAAACCTTGCGTTTAAGCCAGTTAGAGGTCAATTATCAGCAGGCAGCACAAGAAGTTGGACGGTTATTGGCGAACACGTTATATCCGAAATTCTCCAATTTATAGTCCAAACATATCTTGATATAATCTTCTTACACTTTTTAACCGGGACAAATGCTAAGAGAAAAAATATTCGCCAAAGGGAGTATGTATAACAGTATATATTTCCACAATCAATAAAAGAACTTTGTTACAGATTAGGTTAGATATAATCGTAAGTTTATGAAAATATGTTATTTAGTTTGTTCAGCGTCGTTGAAGTTTCTTAGCTATTACAAAAATCTACAAATTTATGAAAATACTTTTGATATTTTAAGCTAAGCTTAAGTTTAGTAAAAAGCATATCTAATTTAGAAAACACTTTTAAAGATTGAATGAGCTAATGCACATCACTTCTGGAATGGTTTTTAAAAAAAGGCAGTTTTTTATAAAAGAACACATTTCAAAATCGAAATACTTAAATTTGGCTTTTAAAATTCTGATTCAACCATCGAGCACTTATCGTCATTTCTATCGCTTTTCAGAAATATTATTGTTTGACTTTGCAGTCCTTGGTAGATGAGTTGTCTACGAGGATCCGTGTTCGAGTCCCAGGCTAGTGTATGGATGTAGTTTTTGTCCGAAGCCGAAGTCTTAGTTGCCAGAGCTTGTAAAATACTTATAGTTAGGTTAATAATTTACAACTATACAACTGATAATAATAATTGTTTGACTTTAACAAAATGGATACTTAAAAACATATTTTTGGGCACCTTCTCTTCATGATTTTGCTAAGTTTTTTAAGGCATAAACCATTAAAGAATACATACATATTTGTAGACTGTGGCTACTAGACACATACACATACATTTATATATAAAGTCACACACACACACACACAGATATACACACATGCTTGTACGTGTTAGCTGATGCGGCTGCTGTTATTTACTGTTATTTGTTTAGCTTGGGGTTCCTGTTTATTTTTCGGCTTATTTGTTGCCATTGTTGGCTGTCATTGTTATTGCCAAACGGAACGGCATAGGATGGGTCTGTGGCATCTGTGGAAACGGAGTGAAACCGTGTTGAGGGGCTAGTGACGATCGGCCGGTGGACATATCTTGTCTGCAATTGCAGTTGCAAACCGATGTCACAAAATGAAATATTAAAGTACGCATTAAGGCTGCACAGTCTCGACCCAAAGCTAGTTGCACTTTTGGTTGCAACTTCTCCATCTCCAAAACCAGAAATACCAACCCGGGAACTATTGGTAATTGCAAAAATTACCGCAAGAGATAGAGAGAGAGGAAGAGAGACACAAGAGAATAGAAGTCTGTATTGAGGTTGCATTGCAATTGCAATTTGCAATGATTTTTGTTGTGCGTCCCCCCATCTAACTTCAACCGACCCCCCACAAAACATGGCATATGCTGATTTCAATTGATTCTTGCTTTTGTGGCTGCTTCTCCTAGCTTGGTTTGGTTTCCATTTTGGTTGAACAATGTCTGACTTTGGCCCAAAGGTAAGTGAGATGGAGGGGGGTGAACAGAGGTGCGTACTGCCTGCAATAAAAGCCACATTCATTTGGCTGCCTTAGCTTTAAATTGGCTTAAATGGTTGGCCGCATAAAGCAAATTCCAACAGCAAGGTGAAAATTTAAGTTTAAATGAAACTCGTTTAAGCTGGGTCAAGTGCAATTAGACTTTGTTAACAAAATGCAACATTGAATTGTTTTTATTTTTTCTCCTTTTGCCCTACAAAAGTTTTTTAACACTCTCATAAACGAGTTCGCAATACAATTTTTAGATTTTTTATTTGCATTTTGTGGTCAGCAAGTTGTTAGTTCTCTTTTGACCACTTTAGTTAGTTACCTCGGCAGGGAAGACAGTAACAAAAGGGGACTGAGTGGGAGAATCAGAGATGAATAGAGAGAGACTTAATTATATCAACATTTACGTACTTAAAATTTAATTAGTTCAAATAAACATCAATTATGTTCGAAGTAACTTACAAAAGACTCTTTCGGTATGCAAATTAAAATAGTTTTGCGCAAAATTTGCCAAGTTGAAATTAGAAGTAGTCTTTGGCGGGGGTTGAAAGGGACTAGTGCAGGGAGTAGGAGTATTGCATATTTGGGGCATAGCTCAGCAAAGCTAGAGAAGGGGAAAAGCATTTGTAAATTTTAGATGAGAATCTTTGTTGATTGTGGAAAAATGCTAGGAATGAAACCCTGAAAGGGAAGAGGAAAAAGAGAGAGGGAGACACTGGTAGGGGTTGTTAGCTAATGCACTTAAGAAAATGTTACACTGTGTTTATTTTAATGATGCGAATCTCATCCTTTACCTAGTGTAAATGAATGTCAGATTAGGGATGTATCAAAGGCATTAGATTCTTATTATTGTAAGAGAACTGTCTTGTTTTGATTCACTTGGGACTAAACTTAGATATAATCCAATTTTCAAGGACTGGCATAGTACGAACACCAAACAGAATTTTTGGCAGAAGGATTGTCAAATATAGAAATAGTTTTCAGGGTTATTTGAAACAGTATTATTCAACCATTTCTTAAAATTTTCACGTCAGAGTTCAAGTATTCATACCTTACTTTACTCTAAACAAGCCTCTTTGATTGCATTTAAAGTTTCTTATTCTGGTTCTTTTCCTTATGGTTCAGAATCTGCATGATCTCAGATTGGAGACAATTTGAGCGTTAAGTGACTTCTAAAACATCCTTTTTGACAACATACATTCATCGATTGAAAAGTTATTAACTTTTAAATTATTCTTTTCAAAATTAATTCAGGAATTCAACTTAATTTAATTTCTTCATAACTGTCAAAAGAACATTGAGTTTAAGTTTAAGTTGTATTTTAAAAATTTATTTTACCTTATCCATTCTCAGTCAAGCTTTCACTTGGCCAATACAAACTCATTGCATTGACTGTTGCTTAAAGTTTTAATGCAAATGGCATCATTTGTTACAAAATGACTTAATACTTTGATGATTTAAATTTGGAGAAGGATTGAAACGAGGTCAACAGGATACTTAGATACTCAGGAAGTGAATGGTAAATGACTTTTATGATAATCATTTTTAAAAATTGATGACTTTCGAGCCCATCCAAGTGACCTAATTGAAAGAGCAAAAGTGCTTTGTGTCGAAATATTTTGCATTGAATGTTTTTTTTCTTTGAAATTATTTTGTTATTTGCAATTGCAATTCTCACGCCTTGAACTTAAAACGAAACTTTAATCTTTTAACACTTTGCTGCAGCTTGAAGCGTTTTATTAGTTTCATTTCTAACAATATATGCAGTTACAATAACTGCAACATCTTATTCTCTTTTTGTAGCCATCGAACGGGAAGTAAAAAGTTCTGGTCATGGTTCGATCATCGTCATCATCATCATCATCGTTTTGTTTAATTGAAGTATATGAAATCTTAACAGTTGACTGCACAAATCTAACGACGTTGGCTGAACAATGAAAATTGCTTGTTGAGTGCAGTTGGAAAACGGCCAAAAAATGAGAAAGAAGAAGAAGAGCAACAACAACAGACGCAATACCTACATACACACGCTCATAGTTAAAATATACGTACATATAAATTGATAAATATTGATGAAAATTCTTAAATAATAATTGCAAGTCATCATTGTGTCCTTATCCAACTCTCACAGTCTTTGGCTGTCGCTTCGTGTTTGCTACTTGCCGCTAAGTAGTTTATTTTGGGCCATAATTGAAATGCCAATGCAGTGCAAAGTGTTTGCTTTTCGAGTTGAAGAAATCATAGCATACATTCGAGGGCCAGCCACGGCAACAGAAGCAGAAGAGAGTAGGAAGAGGAAGCAGTTTATAAATTGCATTGTCGTCTTGGTGAGTTTTTCTTCTCATCGTCGTCATCGTCGTCGTCGTCCGTTTCTGCTTCTTCTTTTTCGCCATCTTCATCTCCTGAGTTTGCTGTCGATTTGTTGTGTTGCTGTTGTTGTATCGTATTGCAATTGCATCGAGAGAAAAACCAATTTGCAGCTATGAAAACGAAGCGAGTAGAAAAGCAGAAAAGTGGCAACGATTGATCGATTTGTATTCGATTATACACATACACTTACATATATACTGAAATATATATAAATTTATATACACATATATATATATTATTTGCCAAGCATTTCAAGTTTGTCAGTTGCAGTTGGCCAGCAGTTAATAATGCCGTAAATACTTTAGCCAAGTATAGAAAAGGAAAACGAAACGTTAGTGAGATGGGGAGGTGAAGTGAGAGGGTAATGCTGGTTGATTATGTAATTTGGGGCCATATTTTCTGCTGTCTCATTGGGAAAAGTTCTTTGCCCTTAGAAACTTTACGACTGGCACATAAAGCTCAAAGACAAATGCAGAGATTCAAGTCGATAGCACCAACTGATTAACGTGTGTGAACCACTTTATGTGTGTGTGTGTGTGCGCGTATGTGGGTGTGTGTTGAGGGATGGGGGTTGTTTGTGGACTTATGTAAATGAGAAAAGGTGTCGCTGACTTTACAGGCTCGCACTAATGAAGGCGGCCAAGGAAACCGCCAGCTTACACAATCAGAAAAGCAAACACACAGAGAGACAGCGCCAAACACCGAATGAGAGAAATAAAAGAGAAAGCGGGTGAGAGATAGAGGGACGAACCACTGACAAAACAAAAACAGAAAGCCAATTTTTGGTTGGCTTTTTTGTTTGCCGTTTTGCTTATCGCTTCTTAGCTTAATTAAAACGCTCTTGTCGCGTCACTTGCCAATTGCAAGTTGCCAAGGCAATGCCTTTTGGCCTTAGATTTTTAACTCGCAAATTAAATATGCCATCAAGTTAAACTTTAACAATTTCCTCGAGTAAAATAAGCGAAAAGCGATGATAGTTATACAGTATCCAAAATTTTAATACAATGCTTAATCACTAAACTTATTGCAGGTGTGTGTGTAAATTTTAAGCTTTCTAAAAATTTGAATAGGTGGTACAGAATGTTATGGGAGTTATAAGTAAGACCACGGTAAAATATGAACCAAAATGTTGAAGTCTTTGGGAGAACAATGTGGACAGTGAGTTCCTTTAGGGATGGCTGAAATCCCTTAATTATGCAAACAGACGTAAACGTCGTAATGGGCACTAAACACAATGCTGAATTCTGTGATATTTTAATATTTATCTGAAACCCTAAAGTATTTTCCTATTTCACTTTTAAAATCTGCATCCCATCTAAATACTGCTGCGTATGAGAACTGCTTCATTATACCAATACACCCATAGGGTGAAATGGTATATTAAAGTCGCCAAAATATATGTAACAGGCAGAAGGAAGCTTTTCCGACCCCTTGATCAGTATCAACAGCCGAGTCGATCTAGCCATGTCCGTCTGTCCGTCCGTATGAACGCGTAGATTTCGGAGACTATAAGAGATAGAGCCACTAAATTTGGTATGTAGGCTCATGTGGTATGTAAAGTGATCCGCCCCCGAAATTTGAAAAACTCGATTATCTTCCGTAATTTTCTACCTTGTGGAATCAAATTAAGCAAAATACCAAATGTGATCAAAATCGGACTAAATATAGCCAAGCTATGCAAAAAAATAAGTAAATGCATTTGTTATTATAAATTTAAAATATTTGTTTTACTGGTGTAGGGTATACCTAAGACGGCGGGACGACTTATACATATACTTCATTACTATATATAGTCTCATTAAAAAAAACCACAATTAAGGTACGCGCAATAAGTAAGTATACTTATACTTATTTATACCACAAATACTTAAGTTAGGTGAACACGATATTAAATTCGCGTTTATTAAAAGGACTCCAAAGCCTTTCATTCTTTGTTAGAGATCGTTTTTGTGCAGACTAGACCCAAATGCGATATAAAAATTTTGAGGCATCTTGATTGAAAGGCTTTATGCCCACGGCAAGCAAATTGGAAATTTAAAGGGCTTATAAGAAACCCTTACTCAAGAATCGGACGAATTGGACATTCAAATGCTCCAAAACTTTTTTAATCTAATGACAGCTCGTATTTTAAAAACAGAGGATATTTTTTTTTTCAATATTTTAAATTTGTTTCAGTTGGTTTTTATTTTGTATTTTAAAATTAAGACGCAAATTAACAGTTTGTCCCAGTTACTTATTTCGTTTGAAAATATATTCTTTAATTTTTTTCTATTTTTGGTTTGGGCTGAAATATATTTATAAACTCAAGAAGTTTGAAAAAAAATTAATTTTGTTTTAATATATTAATCGGTTCAGTTGTTATAAATATCAACATAGTGTCCCATTTACTTATTGCGCGCACCTTATGTGGAAGGAATCAAAGAAAATCAAATTTTTTACAGATCATCACTAATAATTTTTTAAAGTGGTAACAATCGCCAAACTCTGCGAATTGTGTGAGGATTTTGAACTTTGAATATTTTTTGTATAAATTAGAAATGTTTACCTTCAAAAATTATAAGTCCAGATTTTTGAATATTAACTTCGACCTTTTTTTAAAAATGATTCTTCTGAGTCACTTACACGTAATTTTTTTCCGGTACAGTTTTCAATGCATTTACATATAAAATTTTAGTTAATACATAGTGTTTAAGAATCGTGTTCATGTGAACATCAATCAAATTTACAATACGAAACAAACAAAAGTAAGTCATAAAATTCATTTGACAATTATTGCTTAAATTGAAATATAAACAATTTTCAACCTCCGAAAACGTGGGGCATTAGAATAAGTATTTTTAAGAATAATTGTCGCTTCTTAGAGTTTAAGAGTTTTTAAATAAAATCAGTTCATATTTTGAATTCAACGAATGAAGACTGGGTTATTTTCTTTCTTTTAGGAAATCCCTATTCATTTTGGTCCTTCGTGAAAAAGGAACTCTGCAGTTTTCCCCTACCAGTGGTAAGAGACAGAGTATAACACGCTAATGCCAACCAGGAGATATTTATAGATAGAGCCCGCCAGCTCCAGGAGTATTTAGATAGGGTAACCAAAGATTTGCGCACTATAGATAATTCAACAGGCAATGAGGCATGCATAATATATATTAACAAAATCAATTATTTATGGGAGAAAGTACAGGCGTGCTAGGTTGATATCCGGAATTCAGTATCAGTGTTACAAATGAAAATAAACAATAAGGAAAGTAAGATTGAGAATGTAACCGTGAGAGGCAAACTAGCGGTGTTGCCGAAAATACAGGTACCCACATTTTCTGGAGAACATAGAGAATAGGACCTGTTTGTGGAACTATTTGCGGAACTGATTGAAAAAAGAGAGGATTTGAGTCTTCTCTTAAGTTCAATTATTTAAAATCCGCTTTGAAGGGGGAAGCGAGGAGCATGGGAGCTCATCTATTGTCAGGTTTAGCTGATAACTATTGTGCTGCTTGGGAACTGTTAACCAAGCGATATGAAAATAATCGGAGGGTATTTTCCGAAGAATTAAGTCGGATCGTTGATTTACCGATGATCAACAATGAATCCGTAAAAAGTGTTAAAGGAGTGATTGACATAGTTAATGAGTCAGTTTACTTAATTAAAATAAAAGCAAATTTCTCCGATGCAGTTGATGTCATATTCGCACAACTCCTACTAAAGAAATTTGACAGAGCAGTTCTACAATTGTATGAAAGTCAATTCAAATGCAATCTGATGTCATGGAATACTTGGAGCAAAGATATTGCTCGCTAAATGCCATGAGCAAAGAAGAGAAAAAACCGCTACAAACTGTTTTAAATTATGCGAAAGTCGAAGGTAAATGTCCGATTTGCGAAATTGCCGTATAAGTGCTATAAGTTTAAAGGTTTGACACCTACTGAAAGGTATGAAACAGCCAAAAAAGTGCAGCTTTGCATAAGATGCTTGAACCATTCAAGCAATAAAGTGTGCACTAATGAAATGGTCTGTTCATTGTGTAGTAAGGAACACCATACCTTACTCCAGCTTTAATACAAGTAAAAAATGTAAATGGAGGATATAAGACTCTAAGAGCCCTTATTGATTGTGGTTCACAGAGCACCATTTTGTCTGAAGAGGCCGTTCAAATATTAAAACTACCTAAAATTAAATAAACAATACACAGAAATAAGTGGCGTGTCCTCAATAAAATCTAATAAATCAAAATATAGGGTAAAAATAGATGTAAATACGCGAAATCCTTGGAAAGCACATCTTAAGGTTGAGGCAATTGTGTTGCCAAAGTTAATGAAAGCTCTTCCATTAAAAATAGCAAACGTGGATATGTCAAAATGGCAAACTTACGTGTTAGCTGATCCTACCTTTAACAAACCTGGTAGGATTGATATAATAATGGGGGTCAACGTATATACCCAAATCTTAAAAGGGGGAATTACAAAGATTGATGACCTGCTAGGAAAAAAATACTCAATTTTGTTGGATCGTCTCGGGACGTACCAAATCTGTAGTGGCAGAAACTGTAGTACCAAAAAGGCAGATATGGCAAAATAATTATAAAAGGACAACATTTAATGGTAACCAGAATAACCAATCAAATTTTAGCAATCAGCGATATTTAAAAATAGTGGGGCGATCACATTGGAACAAGTCAAAAAGTAAAGGTAGTTATTTTTTAAATTCTTCACCTTATAAAAAGTCTAGAAGTCAGCACAGTAATGCACATCAGGAGTGGATTGATATGCCAACTATAGCAGTAGTTCCCATTTGAAGCAATAGACTCCAGCAACTTCACATCATTTCTAGAGTATTCTCCAACCGCTACTAAAAAATGTTTGGCCTTATTATATCAGGACGTTTACCTCAAACCGACTTCGCCGCTGTCGACGAAAACAAATTGCTCATAAATGTGCCTGACATTGAATCGGTTAATTATATAGTGGTCTTTTTAACGGGCATGACACCGCTTCCTGTGGGAACAGTAGCAGCAATATACTTCAGTTGGCCAGATGCGAATGCAGCGCCGACTTGGCAGTATCTGGGCCACATAAACAACAACAAGCCGTCAGCAATTTTTAAGATAGCGCAACTTAAAAAATGCCACGAACTAGAAGCACATTCTCATGGGATGGTTTTTAGAGCGCAGAAGATATCAACCATAGCCCAAATAGGAGTTTCAATAGAATTAACAGTGGCCCAACAAACACCAGCTGTGTCAAGCGCCAATGACAATAAACAGTTTGGACAGCGCATGCTGGAAAACTTCTTCAATTATGCCTCAAGCTTTTGTGTAGGAGCACAAGACATTTCACCTGCCAGCAGTACATCATATGTGCCTTTTTCTGTGGTTCAAAATTGGTATGCCAATTTTCAGCGAAGGATGGAACAGAATCCAAATTTTTGGAAGTACTAAGCAAGGGAAAGGGTTTTTAATTACATATTGATACTAGGAATAAACAAGAAATGAAAATATAACACCACTAGAAGCCAACTCAGTAATACATACGGGAGAAGTGGTAAGAATAGGAAGTCAGTGACAATGGTAAAGGAACATCAGATTGACTAGGTTCAACGGTGAAGTTTGGACGTTTGCCTCCATCAGTGAAGTGGAGAAATTATTCCGTTAAGTTTTATTTTTACGCAGGATCCTGTCGGAAGAAAGCTTCATGCAGCTGTATGTTTTGGTGACATGATTCACTAACAATTTTGTAAAATGTACTTTTAACAAAAATAAAAAATTTTTGTTTTGCGGCAAACAAAAAAAAGGAGAAAAAGAGTGATGTGCCTTTTTTTGAAATTCGAAAAACTTTGAACAATTAAGGAACTTGGTTAAGAGGCAGACTCGTATAGTTGGAAACCGGAGGACTTACATTGCGATGTCTTGATTGCAGAATTCCGCAAAAAGGAAAAGAGTTAGTGTAAAGCCGGCAGGCCTAAACCAGTAACCAGCGGAGTACGAACCGTTGGCAAAGCCAAGAGTAACAAAAAGTTACCCACTGATCCCGATAACGAATGGCCAGTGGAGCGTATTATCGACTTTGCCGATGATCATTTTCGGCAAGACTTCAATCTTTCCTGTGATGGGCTAAAAGTGTAATTTAAGATGTGGTCGCCAAAGAAGGCTGAAATTGTTAAAAAAAGTAAAAAGTGCTCTAAGGATATGGAATATGGCCAGCTTTAATTTACGGTAATTAGGAGCTCATCTGAACGAAAATCAGGGTATCTCTTTCCTGGATACGGAATTCACCTGGGACACGGCGAAATCACAACACGTGACGAATACCTGAAGACTATTGTTATCAGAAAAATGATACACAGACCTTGTGGGACTATAGTAGGCAACTTTCACAAATGTCTGAGAATATTTTACTCAATATGAACATGCAACTTTCAAAAGGAATAAATAATAAAACATTTATTGAAAGTTATTTCATGAAGCATTGGATGCGGCCACCAGCAAATTGCAATGAAACGTACCCAAATGAGCACGTGAACATCAAAACTATTTATGGTCATTGAACCCAGTGTACCCCAGACTTAAAAGATGGCAAAATTTGACTTTGAAATTAGTAATAATTAACAAAGTTTCTTGAAGTGAAAAGACTGAATAAAACATTTAAAAGTTGTTGTTTTAATTCAGATTAAAAAAAAACCAGTTGCAGTTTAAACGCTAACCATCGGAGGTTAACACAAGATTTTATAAGAATAATTAAGGAAAATTTAAAGTGAACGATGCTGAGGCAAGCAAACGAATGAATGTCAACGCCTATTTGGTGTAGAGCTGGGAATCCATCGATAGTCTCCCCTCGATTGTTTTTTCAGTGATGGAAAAAAATCGATAGTATCGATGGTTTTATCGGAAATTTAAAAGGGTTATTCGGTGCAAGATATGTAAACCACGCAGAATGATTATCTTTTCAAATCCATTTAATTAACTTTTTAAACAAAATAACAAAGTTCATGGTGATAGATTTATTGTGCTTTGAAAAAATAACAAACTTCATTAAGATATTTCAATGTTATGATAATGTCAAAAGAAATACTTGAATAATTTTATTTAGATATTTCAAGGCAAATGAAACTAATACCAAATACTGTTGAACAGCTATATTATTGATTCTTCCAATTTTTGGATAGTTACTATAGTAAACTGATTAACTTAAAGGATTGATTAGGATTAGATTTCTCCCATTACATGAAATCAAATCAAGTTCGATACATCGCCACCGATAAATTTACATCGATGTATCGCACTTTATAAATTCCATCGATACTATAAAACGTGACAATCGGAAAGCCATAAGGGTATTCGGTGATGTTTCGACAATACAATAATTCTACATATGTATGTATGTATTGTACACGTACATACCAGAGATCTGCAAAACTCACTTTTTTCTTGATTTACTCATACGGGAAAATTCTGACTCAATTCCACTCCCTGAACGAAAGTCAGCATTGAGTGAAAATCAGCTCATGCTGATGAGCATACGAATTGCGTATTTGCACAGCCTTCGGTACACATTTCGGCGTATCCGAATACGCCATTCGGCTCAACCGATGAAACATTCATATGTACACGAACTCACTGCTGAGTTTATTCATGGTCAATGTGTTACCGATCATTTGGGCGTATGTTGTTTCGGCTCAACATTGATTTAAATCAACGCGTATGAGTTTGTTCATGTGCTAAGTCAAGGAAATCAAAAAACGTAATTTCACAACAGATTATACATACATATGTATATTTTCATATTCAATGACAACGAAAAGAAAATTAACAAAAAAAATTAAAAAATTTAATAAAAAAAAAATAAAATTAAACTAATAATGCTCATTTCAACCTACAATCGCAAGCATTCTGAAAAACAAGAAGAAACATAGAAACAAAAACATAACGGTAATGCAAACGACTTCAGTGACTTCGGCATCATGAGCTGATTTTCATTCAACGCTGATTTTCGTTCAGTGAGGTGAATTGAGTAAGAATTTGGGCGTATAAGTAAATCAAGGAAAAAAATCAATGTTGCGCTGAATAAACTCAGTAAGAAAAAAATATGAGCGGATTGGAGTGAATTTAAGTCGACAGTGAGTTCGTGTACATACGAATGTTTGATCGGCTGAGCAGAATGACACGATTATTCGGCTATTTTTGTGTATGATTTTTTTTGCCATCACGCCCTGCCGTTCTCTGGTACATACATATATTAAAAGGTGGTTTAAAATGATAAAAAAGTTTTGCCGAAAAACCAAATGACCCTGAAAAAAAATTTGTTTAATATGTTTATCATTTTTCTAGAGTTTCGCGCAAATGACAGGTAAAGTCGCGATATTTATCGACAACAAAATATATCGACATATCGGTATTGCCACTAATATTTTCTCCACCTCTAATTCTTATTCACATGGTCGCAAGTTTCTAAAAATAAAGAGGAAAATTTTGAAACCTGCAAGTATTTATTTGTTTGTTTGTTTATTTTATTCTCTTGTTTATTGTTTGAATATTGGCTTAATGTTAAATGGTTTTGGTACAAATTGTTTGGAAGAAATATTACGCCTTTGAATGGTAAATATTCAATATGGAAATTAAGAATTCGAACTTTGATGAAGGCATTACAATTATCGAACAATTACCTGATGAGAACATGACTCTAGCATTTGCTAAGAATCTACTTTTGGACCATGAAGGATATTTGAATAATTGTACTAAGCGAAAGCAAATAACAAAAAACTAACGCACACAATTTATCAAACAAAAAAATATTATAATTCAGAAACAACATAAATTGTAAATAGATCACATTGTTAAAATTGGCCATGGTCAAAAGGATTCTTGTAAGCACGTAAGAAAAAGAAGTGGAAAAAAGTATTACAAATGGATAACAGCTTAGAAGTTAGTAAATATTTGTACAATTTTCATTATTTCATTACAATCTTCACAATATTTCACGAATACAAAAGTGGAATGACCATTTAGAGATATTCATTTTATTTTTTGCAATGATCCTAAACTTTAGTTTGTGGTAGTCTGCTTAATATGATAACAATATTTTAGTACACGAAGAATATTATCTTGATGCTTTAAATATCTACTAATAGTAAAAGCGAAGCGATATAAAGTAAATACTAAAAGCGAAGCAGTATAAACAGTAGAATTGCTTTGAAAGAGTTCTAAGGCTTTTTAATTACATAATCTAAAATTTAAAACCAAAATTTAAAAAGTTTTTAAAGCAGTTTAGATAAAACAATTGTTGGGTATCTTAAAAAAGAATTAAAATAATTTATTTGCAATGAGGGTTTGTGAATAATTCATTTTTCTAAACAATCAAAGTATTTATGTAAAATTCTTAATTTTAGTTGAATTAATCCATTACTAACTAAACAATAATTTTAATATTTTTATAGATAAGCAAATCACAGATGGTCTAAAAAAAGTTATATTTTAACACTGATCGAGCTCAAGTACCAAATTGCTATAGTAATTGGTATCGGTATTAACTAGTTGGATGCCATCAGGACTCACAGTTTCTGGAGAAAAAAACTAAAAAACAAATTTCTTGCTGATATAAAGCGAAGTCAGACAATTATTTGAACGTGTTAAAAATTAAAAAAAAATTGTATTTTTTTAACTTTGGGGTGTCAACTTGTTTCCAAATGTTTAAAACGTATATTGGGTTCGTATATTTGGACGCGATTCTTCTAGGATAACTAGCGACTTGTGCTTTAATTTCTCTATTAAATCCAAAAAAATCTTTTTAAAAAGGCCTTTGAACAGGACGAAAATCGCGATTTGAAAATTTACACCTTAGCTTGCGCTTATATTGCAACTTCACCTTCATTTTTATTTAATATTAACCTATGATGCCCAACAAGGAGTCCGCATTTGCTGTTGTTTCTATTAAAAGTATTTTTTAATTTGTTCATATCTTTTACCCGATTAACTTAACAATTTATTTGAATGCATAAATGAAGGCTTAAAACTACCGTGTTGTGTCTAAAAATAGGAAATAAATATCCGTGCAATGAGTTAAATATATGGCACACTTAATACTTATGGAACAACATTATGTAAAATTATTATGCAACAAAATTTCGGTCGAAATAAGCCATATTTAAATTCTTACCTTTATTGTTTTCGATTGTTTATAACTAGATCAGCTTTCTGCAGACACCTGTCCACACACACACACACACAGATACGCTTTCATCCCATACAAATCCTTGTCATTCATCCGCATTTTCCATAGCCTACCTTCTGGCGCCGTTCATTTCATTTTTACCTATTCACAATGCTCCATTGTTAATTTCTCTCTCGGCATCACATGGCAGCAGACTAAACTCCCATTTACATATATATAGAAGCAGACAATCGCATACAGTTTGCCTCTTTCTGCTTTCTATGTGTATGTATATGGGATATACCCGTATATTTTTTTGGCTTTGTAATGCACACAAAAACCGTAAAGTATCATTAATAAAAATAATGCCACAAAAAGGAAAGCAACAACAACAACAACAAGAACAAGCATAACGTCTCTAATTGAATTTCTTATGGTCCATTAACTGTCAGTCACTGAAAATCCGCAGACAAAAGCTGCTGCCTGAAGACGTCCTCAATGCTCTCGTTCTCATTCCTTCTTGTCCTCCAACCTATTCCTCTCGTCATCGTCATCGTCGTCCACCAACTGAATGAGTAAGCAAAAGAAGAAACGGTAAACGTGACAGTTTTTAACAATATTTAAGATGTCAGCATGATATATCGTTTAATTTATGTATTGTGTAAGCACCCATGGAGTCCAAGGAACGAGGGAGAGAGACAGAGATAGAGGGAAATTTCATAAAAATAGAACAACAGTTTCAAAGCATTTTTGACAGTTGGGCAAAATGTAATTAAACGATAATATACATACATAAATACGATATAGAGAGTCAGGTAGGCAAGATTAATCAGCAGAAAGTATGTCAGAGTTCAGTGGAAGGATGGAAATGTCATTGCAGTTCTGCCATTGCTTTTTCTATAATTTTCTACCTCAGCTATTTCTGCAAAAAGGAAGGAAACTGCAGAGGTTGGTCCTTCGGTTTGGTCCTTTGGACCAACCATTCGGTCGTTCTGTAATGTTGTTAACTCGACTTTCATTTCCTGTTTTGTACCTTTTTCCACGTTATGCTGACTGAATTATTTATGCAAATACAAATATATATGTAAGTATATATATATTTTATGCCTCAGCCGCTGACTCTGCCTTAAAAGTTCAACCTGCTTTAATGTCTTTTAAATTTCAAATTTTATTCTTTTCTCATTTTTGCAAAGTGGGCGGTATATGTGGGTTATGGGTGGTTGTATTTTGGCCTTTTGGCGAATATTTCGCCAGGAATTTTTCATTTAAAGTGCAGTTGCTATTGGCTTGGCCTAATCCTCTCGTTCACTCGTTCATTTTACCCTCTTCTTCTGTCTCTTTTTATGGGTGTGTGTGTGTGCCTAAAAACAACCAGAAATTCACCTAGGCAACCCATTCTAAATGGTTCTCTTTGGAGTGGGAGTAGACAATAATGAACCATTATAAGCAATTACGTAGGCAATCTGGTTAGCTTTTAGCGTTTTCCATTTGCAGCCCCATTTTGCCGCAGCTTTAGTTCGCTTTTAAGCGTACCACTTGGCGTATGAACAATGTGAGAAAGGCCAAACGAAAAACAATTCAAACGTTAAAGTATTTTCTTCTTCACTTTTTGCCGTAATTTAGTGTTAAATCTTTGCCCACTAGTTGCATCTTGTGTTGGAGCTGATAAATTTATGCCCAACACGTACAAAGCTTACTTCATTCCCCACAATGTCAACTTGATCTCGGTTCAATCCTCCTAGGACCTGAACGTAGTTAATAATAATTGCTTGCCTTGGCCTTCATCAATTTATTTTTGTGTTTTTTGTGCAAAATTGTCACGTCGTTGTCATTCGGGCGAAATAAATAAGTCCATCAAGGTGTATTTGATGTTCGGAAAACAGTTTAAACAGTCTTTCCAGTTAGGGGACAAAACTTTGCCAAATGAATTGTTTGCTCAACTTGTTACAGTTTCTTCTTCTGTCTATGTATCTGTCTGACTGATTAATTAGCTTTACTCCTACATAGTTCCAATGGGAGAGCACTTGGATCTGTTTGAATTAATAAATAATTATTACAGTTTTACTTTCTCTATATTCTTTTTCTCAGTTGCATTGCTTTTCTTTTGATGTGCTCAAGTTGAAATTGAGTTCTGGTAAACATTTGCTCTACTTAAGCAGTTTTCCTCTTCTGCAATTGGCTGAAATTTGGGTGCAAATTCTTTTGTGGAATGCCTCTATACAATTCGCTCTAGGAGCAATCAGCCATGACTTTCATCAAAAGCATACGCACTTAATTAATTTCAATTAGCAACATATACACAGAATTGAAGATACCATAGGGAGGGGGGCAAAGAGAGAAAAACAGACAAACAGGGTGTGAGGGTAGGGAGCTCGTTCAGTTGGCAGCTCTAGTTAATTTTGTTTTTCTTCTAGTCTGCATTCTCTATGATGTATAATGAATAAGTCTAACTATGGCAAATGAAACTTAACTGAAGCGTAAATTGATTGCATTGTGTGTGCACACGTGTCTGAGTATCTGCGTGTCTACATTACATACATACATACACACGTACATATGTAAATTTTATGCCTTAAAACAATTTAAAGAAACTTTTTACTCATAGCTAAAGAACTTTCTTCGAAGTATCCTGTAAAAAGTTAGAGCACAACATTTTTTTGTATATGAAAAGGCATCTAAATTAGAAAAAAACTTGAAACTTAAAATTAGAAGTCGTTTACCTCAAAGGTATACCTTGAATACACAGGATCAAGACGATAAAAAAGAAGTTAAGAAGAACCTTCTTACTAAACTCCTGGCAAAAATAAGGTGTGAAAATGTGATAGTAAACTCGTTCGTTCCACATAAGAACACGAAAAATTGAAATAATTTTGGAAAATAATTCACATAAGTCTTTTAATTTAAAATTTCGGGAATTTGCCCGAAACCATTTTGCTTTTCTGTAACTGGTAACTTGCTAAAAATAATACCAAACGTACCAAAAAGTAGCTACTAATAGTATTCATTATATTAGTAGTGTTACCAACTTTGCTTGCTCTTAATGGATTCGGTGTAAACAAGTCCGTGAAGACTTAGTGTTGGATAAATGTTCACTTTTAAATCAAATAACAAATGCATTATTCACTCAGTTTTGGAATCACTGTCTCACTTATTCCGTTAACTATCTTTAGTTTATATTGCATAAACTAAAAACACAGATTATATATATGTACAATGACTTTCGATCGTCGCGGCTTCACCAACAGGACCAACTCTTCTCTTCCTGTGCTCTATTTGTATGCTCTCTCTGAAGAATGCGCACCATTTTTATCACTTTTTTTCAGTCTTAACTATTATTTTCGGAAATCCGTGATCAGTTATCAGTTATAGTGATGTGAAAAGGATCTTTTAGCCGTAGTTGAACGTTTGCAACGATTAAAGAATCTGCATCTGCTAACCCAAATTGTCAATTAAATTTTTTATTAAAGAAATTAAATTAAACTGGGGTAAAAAAATTTGTTTTTGGTGTAAGTAGATTGTGATTCTAGTATCAGTGTGAAAAAATTACAATGTGAGTTAGTGAACAACTCAGTAAAGTGAATCAGAGATGTGCTGATTCAGTGAATAACTGAGTGACTGGGTCACTAAACAAGTGAGTAGGTCAAAATTGAACAAATTTAGTGGATATGTTCATATACTTACTGAAGGGAAGGTTTCAAATCTGACCACTCGACCCAACGCTATGTAGTAAAGACATTTGCATTACGATTCAATTCTACATCCAAGAATCCTTTTTGATTTTTTGTTTAATTTTGTCTCAGCACGATGTGGATCGATTGCCCTTGGAATTTTGTGGTGCCGAATGATTATAAAGGCAAAAAATTTTGATTGTCGTAGTTGTTTACTATGTATAATTGAACATGCCCTTTACTCTTTCGTGTACAGGGTAGGAAAATGGTGCATGTTTCATGCCAGTTGTTTTACTTACACGAGACTCCGTACTCTTGAGAATTTTTCCTGTAACAAATAACTGTGGGTGGATATGCAATACAATACACAATATACGTACATATATGGTATGTATGTATGGCATTTTGTACAATACCTCAGCCTTGAAGCGATTTTTGGCTCCCACATCTCCTCTCCTCTTCGGTCTCGCCTCGTCGAAGTTTTTCCTCCTCACCAATCACCGCATTTTTCCCTTTTTCCATTTTGTTACAAGTGCAATAAACTTTGGCTGACTTTGATTGACAGCTTTGGGGTTTCCAATTTTTCTTGTACATAAAAGGAAATCGAAATTTAAAGTCAATGCTTTAAAGCTTGATGGATTCAAATTCCATTAATAATATGCAAATTCTAATTACAGTATCCTGAAATTTGACATCATCATCACTATGGTTTGTATCTGTATTTGTAGCTGTTGATGTTGTTGTTATTATATCTGTGTCTATCATTGCCATGGCATGTTATTTTATGCAAATTGCGTCTCTCTCTAATGCTGAACATACGAAATTTGAGCAGTTGCAATTTCAATGTTGTTATTGTAAATACAAATGCAAATGCAATTGCAAGTGCTATAAACAACAGCAGCAACAAATTGCAAAATATTAACAACAATTGTGGCAAGTGATGAGCTCAGCTCAGTTGAATATCATAAATAAAATATGCTATCTATATATACTTTATGGCACATCTGTTGCCAACATAAAAAATAAGTTTTTATTTTGCACTCTTCCAAACGGAAATAGAGGCAAAACTATTAAATATTGCAGCAAAGAACTTTAATTACTCATCTGGTTTATGATGCAGCAAATTGAATTTGTCATTACTATATACATACATACGTACATATATGTATGTATTTATATTTATGTATCACTACGGACAGTGCCTCCAACGAGAGATTTACACAAGTTTCTCAAGGTTTGTCTCCATGATTATTACACACGTTCTTGACTGAAGGAGTAAGGGGATGAAGAAGAAATTGTATCTATTTTGTGTGAATTGTGCAACATTGTGATTGGATTTGTAAATTGTGACATTGTGTGTATGTTTGTATGTGTGTATGTGTGATGCTCAACTGGGTCTAAGCCAAAGCTCATCCCATAGATGTCTGTTGGCTAAAACAAGACAATTTATCATAGCAGCAGGTAACTTGATACATACATAGTTGAGACCAGGATTATGAGGACAATTCTTTATTCTTGACCACATATATAGTCACTCAGTTGCCTGTGTATTGGTTAGAGAAGTCATTGCGGTTACTCAAACGAGTTTATTTCAAATGATTAATAATTTAATCTGCAAATTTGAAATATGCAATAGGGAAAAAAACGATTGATTGATTTTCTATTTATAACCGAAACTATAACTCATTAAAAAAACAATTTATGGAGGCTTTGCAGCCAAATTGGATCACTTTGGTAAACTAAAAGATAAGTAAAAGGTAATTCAAATGTAAAAGCATTTACTAAACTAGAAGTGCACTTGATTTGATATGTTCCTTACATCCTGTAACAACTCGTATTTTGGGTTCCTTTATGGTCGTTTATTTAATATAAATTCAATATTTATTTTCACGACCAAGCATTTTATACTCCAAGTCTCGCGTGCTCCACCACGTTCGCTCTGAGTTATCGGTAAAACTTATCGAATTACATACATACATATACATATGTTGATTAAAAGACTTAAAAGTCGCAAGAATGGTGTGCTGAGTCAATGTTTGACATGTGAGTCACATATAACTAAGGTAATTAGCTTTGCAAAGGTTACAGGATCACAGTTAGGAAGCAGCATTTAGAGATGTAGATGTAAAAAAAAACCGAGTGGAACTCGACATACAGAGCCTTTAAGTTAGTTTTAATAAAATAAAATAATGAGTGACAAAAATCTAGGCAGTATTCTTACCAGTATTAGATTGAATGCAGGAATCAATGGGTAATCAAAATGGATATGCAAGACCAACTATTATCTTCAAAAATAGATAGCAGATAATGAAAAAAATATGATTAAAAGAACTCAAATTTGATCACACAGGTGGTTTTGCAATACCGTCTATTCTTCTATTAAGGAATGTCCCTATCATATTATTAAATCTTTCGAAAATCTTGGAATGTGGCAACAGAGGCAAGTGAAGGCCATGTGTCGGTATTATTCTAGTTCTATGCAGAACTTACTGAGGGTCATGGATCACACAGTTAGCCAGCGAGCTGGTGAGTTTATCCCAGGAATTATCAGCGGAAAAAGAGAAGAATAAAAGGAGAGCTATCAAGATCTGCTGTAGAAAGTGATAATGAAGAGAGCACAAAATAGGTTTCGCTAATCCTTTCAACCGATTAAGTGGTCTTTGTGGATTTTTTTTTTGTTTAAATACGGGAATGTAATGAATAAGGAAAATACGATAGACGTTCAAATGCCGGAGGAAGTGAGATGTCCCTATCCAAGATAAAACAGTTGAGGGTCTCAATGAAGTGGTCTTATATGAATTACCTTTAAAAGTATATACGGATAATGTGGGTAATGTGGGGCGGTAAATTTAAATAGGGAACAATGAAAATGGGAAAAAAAAGGAAAATATTTGATCCTATCCCGATGAATTTGAGAAATAGAATAGTTCTAGGGTAAATATTAACTTAAGCTACTCGAATTTTTAGTGTTGAGAAGTGGAAGAATCGATTAAAGCAAGATTTTAGTCTTGGAAAGCGTGATTTTTTATGGATGTTGGTGTTGTTCTGTAGTTTTCTTTGACGCGTTGGTTGACTGCAGTGACCAATTAATTTGACGAATTATTTTACTCTGAATTATAAAATCGAAGACAATTTGGCTTATCTGACAACCGATTATTGTTATCTGAATTATATTTAATCCATAAAATCCAGAAATATTGTAAATTCAACAATATTTTCGGTTGTTGAAAAAAATGCGAGCAAAAGTTTTAAAAAGCCCGCGTATTCGAGCATCTGAAATTTGGCATCTGGCACCACCATCTCAAATTTGACAGCTTCTTTTAACCGGAAAATGCTACTTTTAGCTATAGTCCCGCTAAAAGTATAATTTTTCTTTTGTTAATTATATAAAAACCACATAATAAATTGCCAAGGCGCACCTGAAGTCGTGCTCATGGAATTTTTCTCTTTAGTTTGATACCAAATTTATGTAGTTTAAGCGCGTTTTGGTCCCGAGTAGCTTAAGTAAATATTTACCTAAAGATCTTTTGGTCAGGTTATCGCATATTGCGGTCTTATCGATAATTAGCTATCAATCGAAGACTGGGTTTGTGGAGAAATGCGATATGTCATCTGCAACTTGTCAAGACGGATAACTAAATAGAGCGGGTGAGATATAAAAACAACGGAATAGAGAACTTTAGCAATTAATGCATTGAATACAAGAGCTGCATATAAAGCTACAAGATCCAAATCAAGGCACGCTTAGCATGCAATACATTTATCGCTATCGTCGTTCTATCGATAATGCTATGTATGTATGTACATACATATATCACATCTGTAACAGGGTTTGAAAATGCTAGGCTGCTCTGTAGTATTTTTATATGCTCAGGCTACGGCTACCGTTGGTCAGATGTTAATTGGTCATACTTCTGCAAGGGCATAAAAATGAATCGAATTGCTACACCTAGCAGTAGTTAATGATATACACAAATTTTTCTTTTACTACAGCACTCATTTTATTCATTTCTGATAATACAATTATGTACAGTCAATCCGGTTATAACGACACTCAAGGGACCGACGGTTTTTGCCGTTATATCCAGTAGAAACCGGTTATATCCGGAAGACGTACTAACCGGAGGCCCTTAAATATATGTAAGTTTGTATCACTCACCGAACTTCAGTCGCTACGTTATGAGAGGAGTCGTTAACCGGATTATACTGTATATTCAAATGAATATACTTTTTTCATAAGTTTCATAGTTGTCGGACTTTCCAACTCGGATTCATGTATGTACGTGTTTATCGAAATTGAGAACAAATTCCATATGGAGGAGTTGCTGTTTGTTCATGAGTCAATCAATTGGTAATTTCAATATTGTCGATAACAATATAAAAGACCCATGCCAAATGAGAGGAGAGAGCAATAACAAATACTGCAAATATTTGCAATATTTAAAGTCTCGATCTCGATTTAACTCTTGCAAACAATTGCACTTGCCTCAAGAGTTACTCGGTGAAGAGAAGTTCAAAAAAGTTGGTCAAGCGTTTTGCAAATAACCAGCATCATCGTCATCGTCGTCGTCATTGCCTTCATCATACTCTTCATCGTCATCATCGCCATCATTGAAATGGCAGGCCAACTGCTTTATTACTTATTCAAGTTTTCAGTTTCCAGTTCATTCAGACCTCGCTGGAAACTTTTCATTAACTGCAACTGGAGCAGCAATAGTCGAGGCTCAGGCTTGAAGGACGCCAGAGAAGATGCCGGGCGAGGTGCCGCAGGTGAGGAGTCCAGCTCAGGTAAGAGTGCTAATTGTTCAAATGAAAATAGGCAAATTTTAATAAGTTTGCTCTTGAAAAAAAAAAAAACAAAAAAAAAAAAAAAAATAATAATGTAGTTAAAGTGCTTTTAGTTTTTGTTTTAATTGTTGCCGTTGAAAGTGAGTTTTTAAGTGAGCAGCAATGGAAATGAGCTTAACAAGATTTATGCAATTGTTGCAAATAACATACACAAATATAATGTATATATGGATGTATGTATCAGTGTGTGTGCATTAATTAATAATTGCTTTCCACATGAAATAAAAAAATCACTACATTTATTATTAAGTAACGACTTGGATATATCCTGCAATTCCAGAAGACTAACAAATAGATAAAAATTATCCAAATTTATTCCTTTAAAATTTAAGAAGTTTACTTGCAAATTTTAATGATTAATAGTTTTTATATTTTTACAGAGAATCTGTCCAGTCTAAGCCAATGCGCTTTTAGGATATAGCAAAACATCTCAATCATATGCAAATGAGGATTCATAATCGACCGCAATTGGCGGGGATCAAAATTTACATTTTTCCAAGCACGGTTTCGTTTTAGTTAAAAACCAAAAAAAAGATACTAATATACAGTGTAAATAGATGTGATTCCAAATGCAAATGTAATGTCAATGTCTGTTAGAAAAAAGTTAGCGACCTTTTAACACAGATAAAATCATCTGATTCTTGAAACTGATCGTAATTTTTTTTTGGTTCAAGGCAAAGTACTGGACCAGAATGCAGGGAAACTTAAATATACTCTTTAATATATGTACTTACATTATGGAAATGGGTTACATATATTATACAAAAACTGAAGCTGCAGGTCTACATTTTACAGTTATGAGTGATTCTGTATATGTGTGTAATTTGGCGAACATTAATAATTTATGCAAACAATTAATTTATGTAGCTACACGTTTGCCAATTTCATTAAATGCGCGTTTATTAATGTCAACAACAACAACAACAGCAGGGGGAGAGAGAGAGAAAAGAAACAGGAGGGAGGGGATGGTGGCACTCGAAAGCTCATAATTAATGCCATTAAATGCGCATAATTTTCAAAATCTACAATGCGAAAACAAAAAAGGTCAGGTGACTGGAGTGATAAATACCATTGTATATATACGCCAGGACATATGTAGCTCTCGCAGTGATTGCGTGTGTTTGTGTGTGTACAAGAAGGATTAAAGTTTTAATCTCTGCGCTTTATTAATTTCCGTGGTGCATATTTTAAGGCTCGCAATTCGCTTGAACTGTCCATATTAATTATTGGCCAACAGCTGCGGCAACAGCAGGCGCAGAAACTGAAAAATATATAAATAAATAAAATTTGCGGAGTCAGGCAAGGTCACATATGGCCTTTCTTATCAACGTTCAAAAAAAAAAAACAAATTTATAAACGAATATGTGTCTCTTTCACCCACTACAGAACAATATTTTAACTATTTATATTCATATGTGCATACATACGAGGTGATTAAGTGTATTTCTTAAACAATTTTTCAATATTCGAAGAACAGATAAAAATGAGAACCTAAAGATACATATATTGAATTAAAGTAAATTGTTGCATACTCGTTATTTTAAAGTTGTTCAACACTGGTGATAAAACAGTTTATAAAAGTAATTGTAAAATTCATTCTGTAAGATCCCAATTATTTGCAAGTCTTTTAAATGCTCACGCATATGTCGAAAACCAGTATTGTAATATCGATTGTTAGTAATAAGTATCGATTGTTAGTAATAAGTATCGATTGTTAGTAATAAGTATCGATTGTTAGTAATAAGTATCGATGGTTAGCGATAAGTCATCGATAGGCGACGAGACAGCGGGTCTCTTCTCTTCCGGCAATGCAACGAACCAGTCGCACTTGCGGAGAAATCGAAATTAAATCTGAAGACTCTAGACTAATCATTATATTTTTTATACAATAAATAGGTGTTTACAACTCAGAAGTGGGATGACCACCCGAAAGCCTACATATTTCGGGACACGGCAGGCCACACGTTCCACATCGAGGACGGCCGCCTCCACGCCCACCGCTACTGGTATACCCACTGCTGTGACTGCCGCTGCGGTACCGGCTGCCACTGGAGCCGCCGCTGCTGCAGTACCGAAAGCTGCTGTGCCAACTGCAGCCACACTCGCCCCTGCCGGGCCAACCGCTGATATACTCGCCCCTGCCGGGCTAACTGCTGACACAGTCGCCCCTGCTGGGCCAACTGCTGCTATACTCGCCCCTGCTGGGCCCGTCGCTGCTGACATATCTGCCCCTGCTGGGCCAACTGCTGACACATCCGCCCCTGCTGGGCCAACTGCTGCTATACTCGCCCCTGCCGGGCCAACTGCTGCTCTACTAGCCCCTGCTGGGCCCACTGCTGACACATCCGCCCCTGCTGCGCCAACTGCTGCCACATCCGCCCCTGCCGGGCCCACTGCTGACACATCCGCCCCTGCTGACACATCCGCCCCTGCTGGGCCAACCGCTGCCGCAGCCGCCCCTGCTGGGCCAACTGCTGCTATACTCGCCCCTGCTGGGCCCACTGCTGACACATCCGCCCCTGCTGGGCCAACTGCTGCTATACTCGCCCCTGCCGGGCCAACTGCTGCTCTACTAGCCCCTGCTGGGCCCGCCGCTGCTGACACATCCGCCCCTGCCGGGCCAACTGCTGACACATCCGCCCCTACTGGGCCAACTGCTGCTATACTAGCCCCTGCTGTGCCAACTGCTGCCACACTCGCCCCTGCTGGGCCAACCGCTGATATACTCGCCCCTGCCGGGCCAACTGCTGACACATCCGCCCCTGCCGGGCCAACTGCTGACACATCCGCCCCTACTGGGCCAACTGCTGCCACATCCGCCCCTGCCGGGCCCACTGCTGACACATCCGCCCCTGCTGGGCCAACCGCTGCCGCAGCCGCCCCTGCTGGGCCAACTGCTGCTATACTCGCCCCTGCTGGGCCCACTGCTGACACATCCGCCCCTGCTGGGCCAACTGCTGCTATACTCGCCCCTGCCGGGCCAACTGCTGCTCTACTAGCCCCTGCTGGGCCCGCCGCTGCTGACACACTCGCCCCTGCTGGGCCAACTGCTGCTCTACTCGCCCCTGCCGGGCCGACTGCTGCCATACTTGCCCCTGCCGGGCCCACTGCTGACACATCCGCCCCTGCCGGGCCCACTGCTGACACATCCGCCCCTGCCGGGCCCACTGCTGACACATCCGCCTCTGCTGGGCCAACCACTGCCGCATCCGCCCCTGCCGGGCCCACTGCTGACACATCCGCCCCTGCTGGGCCAACCACTGCCGCATCCGCCCCTGCTGTGCCAACTGTCGCCATACTCGCCGCTGCCGTCCCCGCTGCGGCTATATTCGCCCCTGCTGTAACCGCTGCCGCCGCACCCGCCCCTGCTGTACCCACCGCTGCGGTGTCCGCCGCTTACAGGCCACCTCTGCAGACTGCCGCCGCTGCACCTGCTGCCGCCTCTGCACCCGCTGCCACTGCTGTACCCACCACCGCTGCCGCCTTTGCACCCGCTGCCACTGCTGTACCTGCCGCTGCTGCCACATCCGTTGTACCTGCGGATGCTGGTCCTGCCGCCTATATGTCTGCCATGCGGGCTGCGGCCTCGCTCGCCGCCCCCGTCACTGGTCCCAACGCGGACCCATGGGAAGAGATGCCCGCTTTAGTGCCCTCCGTATCGACTGACGCGGCCGCCATCACTCCGGCCACTTCTGTCTCCCCCAGCCTGGATGAGCAACTGGTGACGCTGCGGAAACAACATGAGTTGCTACAGCTACAGCATCAAATGCTCAAACTGCAGCAGGGGATAGACGAATCCCAAGCACCGAGGCAGCAAGTCAGTGACGTGAGTGTCATTGAGAGCATGGTGGCTCGATTTTCAGCGGATAAGGCATACGATGTGAAGAAATGGCTGAACGATCTGGAAGACGCATTTGAAATTCTGCAGTTGAACGACCGCCTACGTTTGGTCGCATGCCGTCGTATGCTGGAAGGCACGGCGGCGGTGCTGCTGCGCACGGTGTCGGTGCACAGCTACGAAGAATTGAAGGCAATCCTCTTGCGAGAATTTGGACGCTCGTGTAGCATCGAGGAAGTGTACCACGCTCTGCGGGGCCGGCGCATCAAGGCAGGCGAGGGATGTTTAAGATTCGCAATCGAGATGCAGGAGATTGCCATGAATGCTCCGATTCCGGAGAACGAGCTGGTCGACCTAATCATTGATGGATTGCGGGACAACTCTACTCGAGTCGGCATGCTGTACTCAGCTCGGACGATGGCTGAACTGAAGCCCCTACTGGAACGCTACGAGCGCCTCCGTATGCAGGCCGCTGCCTCCAGACAAAGCAATAGCGTGAAGGCGCAGACAACAACAACTGCCGGGGCGCCTGGAAACAAATCGTCAGGCACCGTCACGAGTGAGACCAGATGCTTCAACTGCTCAGGATGGGGGCATTACAGGAGTCAATGCCCGAAACCAATGAGACCTCCGAATTCATGTTTCAAGTGTGGCATAGTGGGCCACATCCACAAAAACTGCCCGTCTCGAATTGGAAATGCCACCAATATCACTGCTGCCGCCGCAGCTGATGAAGCAGGAGATCGACTAGACCATTTACAACTGGTGAGTGTTGCTTTTGTTTGTGATGAAGTGCAAGATAGGAAATTTATAGATATGTTCTCTCTCCTTGATTCGGGCAGTCCAAAGAGTTTTATCCGTCAATCTGAAGTCCCCTCCAACTGCCGTCTTACCCCCCGTACATTGAACTGCCGTGGTTTAGGAAATAGCCAACTTCGGTCCTTAGGCCAAGTCCAGTGTAGAGTTCGCCTCTGCAACACACAGACAATACATACGTTTGAAGTCCTGACGAACCAAGCAACCGAACTGCCGATGATTATAGGTAGAGATCTTCTGTATAAAATCAATATTAGACTATGTAAACTGAAAGAACTGAAATATGAAAAAGAATCGTTGATACTCATGAATAAACCGACTGAATGTATAAATCCAAAGCTTACTGCTGTTCTGAAGTCTTTTAATATATTGAGGAAAGATCTAGCGGTACTACCGCACGACAGGAATGAGATTGTATCTGCCGAATTGTTGTCTGATTCTCCCCTTCTAGAAACTTCTGCTGTACCTTCGGAAACACTGAATGATGCACTTATGGCGATAAATGCCATTGAGCTCCCTGCTGTCAGTGAGTTAGACTTTGATATAGAGCCCACGTTACGGGAAGAGCAAACCGCAGCCCTTAAGTCTATTATTTCCACTTCGTATGTACAAGTTGATCCAGATTTAATCAAGCCTATGAACTATGAGATGAAAATAGAATTGACTAGCCAAACTCCGATTTTCTGCCGCCCCCGCCGTCTGTCACACCACGAACGCATCGAGGTGCGTGAGATTTGCGACGATCTCTTGAAAGCTGGTATTATTCGCCACAGTAGTTCTCCTTACGCTGCCGCTATTGTCCCTGTCCGGAAAAAGGACAACACAATGAGGAAATGTGTAGATTACCGGCCGTTAAACAAAATTACAGTTCGAGATCATTTTCCGATTCCTCTGTTAGATGATTGCATTGAACATCTGGGTGGCAAATCATTCTTCACTATCTTGGACTTGAAGAACGGTTTCCACCATGTGAAAATGCACCCAGACTCGATCAAATATACTGCCTTTGTAACCCCTGATGGCCAGTTTGAATATGTACGCATGCCCTTCGGACTTTGTAATGGCCCTTCCGTGTTCGCTAGATTCGTTTATTTTGTCCTTAAGGAATTTATAAACCGAGGTCAACTGGTGATATATATGGATGATATTCTAGTCGCGTCGCATGACTTTGAAACCCACCTTGAGATTCTGAAGGAAATATTGTATGTGTTAAGAGTGAACGGGCTATGCCTGAAGCTGACTAAATGCCGTTTTGCGTATAGGGAACTAGAGTACTTGGGCTACTTAGCCAATTCCGCCGGTATCACGCCTAAACCAGCTCATATTCAGGCGATACGGGATTTGCCCATTCCAAGAAATAGCAAGGAATTAGAGCGTTGCTTAGGCCTATTCTCATACTTCCGCCGATTTGTATCAGGTTTCGCTAAGATTGCGTGTCCGCTGTCCCGATTGTTAAGAAAAGATACCCCTTATGTCTTCTCCGAGGAATGCCTTGAAGCTTTCCGAACACTGAAGTTGAAGTTGATCGAATCCCCCGTGTTATCTATTTACAACCCGAAGTCTGAAACAGAGTTACACTGCGATGCTAGTTCAACTGGTTTCGGAGCAGTGCTCCTCCAGAAACAAACAGACGGTAAATTACACCCAGTGTCCTACTTCTCTAAGATGGCTTCCGCCGCTGAATCGAAACTACACAGTTATGAGCTAGAGACGTTAGCTATCGTGTATTCCTTAAAACGTTTTGAGACATACCTTAAGTTCATCCCGTTCAAAATCGTGACCGATTGTAATTCCCTTGCGCTGACACTGAGAAATGGTGGACATTCCGCCAAGATTGCTCGCTGGGCCCTGCTGTTGGAAAACTATAACTACACGATTGTACACCGCTCGGGGGTTGGTATGCCCCATGCTGATGCTCTAAGCAGAATAGAAACTGCCGCATACGTTGACGATATAAACCTCGACTTCCAACTGCAGTTAACCCAGAACCGGGACCCTGAGATTGTCAAACTCCGAGATGAGTTAGAGAAATATGAAATAGCGAATTTCGAACTGCGAGACGGAGTAGTGTACCGCCTTTCCTCGACGAATGTACCCCAACTTTATGTCCCTTCCGAAATGATAAATCATGTCATACGAGTAGTGCACGAGAAGCTTGGCCATATGGCCACGGAGAAATGTTGCACACAGATCAAGAAGCATTACTGGTTCCCGTGTATGAAGTCTTATGTTAACAATTACATTAGAAATTGCCTCAAGTGTATCTACTACTCAGCGTCCGCTTCGGACAACCGTGTCACGCTACATAGTATTCCGAAAGTGCCCCTTCCGTTTGATACCATTCATATTGACCATCTGGGGCCCCTTCCGTCCATACGCTCTAAGAAAAAATATCTTCTGGTTGTCATTGACGCTTTCACCAAATTTGTGAAGCTGTACCCTGCCGTCACTACTAATTCACGTGAAGTATGTCAGACGTTAGAAACTCAGTATTTCGCAAATTACAGTAGACCCCGCCGAATTATCAGCGATCGAGGTACCTGCTTTACTTCCTCTGAATTTGAAGAATTCCTGAAGGCCAATAATATAATTCATGTGCTGAATGCCACTGCCTCACCCCGGGCTAACGGCCAAGTCGAGCGGGTTAACCGTGTTTTGGGCCCCATGTTGGGTAAACTGACGGAACCCGTGAACCACGCAGATTGGGTCCAACAACTGCCGAACATAGAGTTTGCATTGAATAACTCAGTCCACTCCACAACCAAATTTGCCGCTTCCGTACTCCTATTCGGAGTTGAACAACGAGGTGTGGTAGTGGATGAGCTAACCGAACGGTTGGGTGAGAGAACAGGAGAGGTCGATGCCTCAGAGGTAGACGTCCGGAGAGTAGCCTTCCGTAACATTGCTAAGTCCCAAGAATATAATTCGGAGTATTATTCGAAGCATCACCCCCCAGCTGTTAGTTTTGAAGAGGGGGATTTCGTAGTTATTAAGAATGTGGATACTTCGGCAGGCACAAACAAAAAACTTATCAGACGGTATCGTGGTCCGTATGTGGTTCATAAAAAACTTCCGAATGACCGATATGTTATCCGGGATGTAGAAGGCTCCCAAATCACCCAACTACCATATGACGGAGTCCTAGAAGCCTCCAAATTAAAGTTATGGGTTGCCCCTGATCCAGATTGCACTTCTGATAGCCAAACAAAGGCGACACCAGCCACTTAAGTTTCTTATTTACCCCCCTTGTTGTTAGCAATTGGAATCGAGGTCGATTCCTCGTCAGGACGGCCGAGTTGTAAGATCCCAATTATTTGCAAGTCTTTTAAATGCTCACGCATATGTCGAAAACCAGTATTGTAATATCGATTGTTAGTAATAAGTATCGATTGTTAGTAATAAGTATCGATTGTTAGTAATAAGTATCGATTGTTAGTAATAAGTATCGATGGTTAGCGATAAGTCATCGATAGGCGACGAGACAGCGGGTCTCTTCTCTTCCGGCAATGCAACGAACCAGTCGCACTTGCGGAGAAATCGAAATTAAATCTGAAGACTCTAGACTAATCATTATATTTTTTATACAATAAATAGGTGTTTACAATTCCGTTTTAAATCAATTTTATCAAAAATATTGCACAGTTTGGCAAAAGCTCAGTACTAAAGCCAAGCAAGAATCTATAATTCTGCATATCAGATATTACCGAATATCTAACCAATTGCCAACAACGAGGAAGAATGTGGGATTGTATTCATTTTTCCAATGTCATGGCAGAATGAGATATTATATCAGCTTGAAGCTTGATCTCAACTTCGATTAAGCATCTAATGGGTCAGTGGGCTAGTCCTACTAAAACACCATTACAAAAAATCATTAAATCGTTTTTTATGATTATTTTGTTTCAAAGATTGTCGGCCAAATCGTCTCTTGGTATTTAATATACCCTTTATAGTCTTGGATACATTTATAAGGAAGGAAATCGCTGAGCTAGCAAAAACAAAATAAGTCTAGGATAATGCCCTGACAAAAGAAGAAGCATGCAAATAATTCAAACTCATATCGCATTTTAAAATTATGATTTAATTTGATTAAATTTCGTTAAAAACGTAAACTTTCAATTCAAATTTTTATACCCTTGCAAAAAGGGTATATAATTTTGGTCAGAAGTGTGCAACGCATAGAAGGAAAGTATATAAAGTATACATATTCTTGATCAGCACGACGAGACGAGTTCAAATAGCCATGTCCGTCCGTCCGTCCGTCCGTCTGGATCAACGCGAACTCCTCCGAGACCGTAAGAGCTACAGAGCTTTGCACGTAGGCTTGTATATACTGCAGGCGTTGTATATCTCGGATTCAGCCGGATCGGACCACTATATCATATAGCTCCCATACAAACGTCAAAGTCACGAACAGTGACTTTTCTCAATAACTTCATTAATTTTATAGCTATTGTCATAAAAGTTGGTATTTGTCAGTTTTGTGTTCTTATTATTAGTTGTGCTAAATTTGATCAAGATCGGGTGACTATATCATATAGCTCCCATAGGAACGATCGGTCGAAAACAGTGACTTTTGTTAAAAAGTTCGTTATATCCTATGCTAAGATTGAAAACCGTTCTTTCGCAAACATTAGACTTTTTGGATAAAACGTTTTTACACTTTGATATCTATGGGTAAGGAAAGAATTACCAAAACAGTTGCAAGGGTATACAAACTTCGACGCGGTCGAAGTTAACCCCGGCCCTCTGGTTAACTTTTAATTTATCTTTTAGCTAAATATAATAATCAAGCTAATAAAGCATATAATGAAATGAAATTCAAATTTTATTAATTTGAATTTCGTTAGAGAAAACAACGCAAAACTCCAGATAAAGTATCGAGAGATTAATGTGAAAGTTTTTCCCGGGACACACCATAAATTTGTATGTACATGTTTTTGCATATGATTCAAACACTTTATTTTATTATACCCTAACCAGACATTGTCCCATTTTTGTCACCCTGCGAAAATTAGCAGATTAAATTTATTTATTATTAATTTTTTCGGCACGGCAAAACTTTATGCACTATTGCCCAAAGTAGTTAATTCATTGTGTGCCTCCACCGAAATCTTACTTTGTAGTAGTTCTTGTAAAATATTTTCGTTGTGCCCATCTATTGGAATTTTGCCATGAAACTTTAATTGAATTAAAGAAAAACTTTTAGATGTTTAATTACGTTTATTTATTCCTATTAACTTTATCGAGCCTTGCATTTCAGATTTACTTATTCTGAACTGATTTTATATTAATAACAAAATCCAAAGAGTCCAAAATGTGTTTTGCGTCAGAATAATCATAAAAGTATTTCTGTTCTTGTGATTCATTTCATTCGATTTGTTTATGTTTTAAGTTTATTCACTGCGCAAATATGCATTGAGTTAATGAAGTCAATGTTTCAGTATAAATTCATTATGACTCCAATGCTACCACTAAATCCGCATTCGGCTTTACAGTTTGATTTCATGACAATGGCGATAGGTTGCACATGTATTGCCGCAGGGGTTTCAATTTTGGAAAATCGACAATTTTCAACAAATAATTATTAAAACTAGTTTTCATTCAGTATTGGAACAAAAGTATTTCTGTATTCTCATTTGAGTACTCATTAATGGGTGGGTATTCAAAGTAACCTAAAATTCAAACAGATGTACATCTACGCGACAACCGATTAGCAGAGCCAATGATTCCTACATTTGGAGTTTAATATCAACCAATTGCGTTATGCTATTGGAATGAATTTTGTGTCATTAAGACTTCACACATTTTTAAACAAAGAAACATAATATTTAGGATATTAACTTTATTACTAACGTTTTAAGAGAATATTATCTAAATTAATATAAGAAATCGAATTAAATTTTTGCGCCCACCGATTAGGACACCCACTTGAAAATGTCGAAATATATAGAAAATGGAGCTCCGAACCGCATCACAAAATTGTTTATTGTTACTTCAATCTATTTTAACTTATAATAAACTAAATTAATAACGTGTTGTGCCACCACGATTATGTATGACCTCGTGTAGCCTCTTGGGTAAAGAGTCATACCATTGTTCAAAGTAGGATAATGAAATGGTGCTCCTGGCATTTTTAATACCTTATATTAGCTCTGTTTTAGTTGTGAATTGCCTTACTGATTAGTATATTTTACATGCCAGTCATCCCGAAACATTTTCAATAATATTCAGATCAGGCGAGTTTACCTTTAGCAAAGGTACGTTTTGACGTCCAATCCATGACTTTACAACTTTGGACATATGCATAGGTGCTTTATCCTGCTGGAACTTCCACTTCAGGGGTCCAAAACTGTTCTTTATTGCAGAAAACGCCGTTTGCAATAGCCCATTGTATGCTGTGGCATTAATTCGACTTGTCAGAAATTGAAGTTCTAAGGTAATAATAATAGGGTAATTGCTCCTTACCCCATGACACCACCAGCACAGCTGTGCAATCGATCTAAAACAAGCTCTTCCTTTCTAAGATCGTGAAAGAAGTACGAATAGCCATCCACAGAATCGCGTTCCTCAGAATAAGTCGCTTGTCCCTGTTATTACTGAAAGGGGCTGATCTTTCTGTTTTTCCCATAAGAGTGCTTATTTTTCAAAAATGAGGAAATAACTTTATGGCTGCGTTTAATATTTTTTGATATTTGAAAGATTGAGAGTTCACACTCTATGTCAACCTTAATTCGACCTTTTTCTGCCTCATCTAATTACTTTGATATTTCTATAATTAAGTAAATTCGATTTATTTAATTTAAAATTGATTAAATTATATAAAAAATTACTTTAGTCAGACAAAAAAGTGTGTGTGAGAAGTAACAGAGTGTGCTAATTGATTGTCGCGCATTGTACATGCGGCTACAGCTAATATGTTTTTTGAAAGAAGAATAGGAGGTATGTCTTCATTTTCAGGAGAAATATCTTTGTCCCTCTTCTTACTTTGTTGCAGGTCATTTTACTTAGTTTTCACAAAACCATTTTTTTGGGCGGCATTAAGTGGTAGCTGCTGCTGTCGAACTGGTCTACACAGTCTCCGAATGCTTGGCAATACCGGACTCTGCTCAATGACAGTTCTGCCATTCCATCCAACATGTTTCTAGCAACATTAATAGTCAAACTGCAAAGTCAATGTTCGAAGTTATTATGCTCTGCCAATGCTAATCTCTAGTAGAGGTGGCTAGGGCATGCTGCTTTAGAAACACATTCTCATTTTCCGACTTGTATACATAGGGCGGCTATATTTTTTCTGTACAAAATTCGTCCACCAGAGTCGCATTCTACGAGTTTTGGGTCAAAAGTTACGCCTAAGTCCTTAAATCATCAAGGTGTAATTTATTACCTTGGCATCACATAATGCATTGATTTAAAATAAAAATTTTTTTCTGTGCTTGTTTTTGGGTCCTGTAGGTCCATCAAAATGTTTACTGAAACAACTGTTGGGCAAAAAATGGACATAACTGGTAAACTATGTAGTTAAATCAATTTTGTTTTTTTTTTATTGATCTTATTTGCTATAATCCTTATAAGCTTAGTGATGCATCCGCTGCTCTGATCTATACACGTGTTCATCCGTGTGAACGAATCCGTGTCTTAAATTTGCCGCCTTTTAGCCGCGCATCACGGACATTTCCTTAAGCATTTTGATAAAGATATCGCTATGTACACGTTTTTATTTTATTATAGAGATAATTCTTAATACCGCTGATTTTTGAATATTATTGAGACAATGTTTTGATATATGCGAGAACAGTTTAATGTATATGTTGGCTATTGTTTTACAAATTCTTTCCGCCACGTGCATTTTAACATAAAATGATCCCATTTAGTCTGGTCAATTAAAATCTTCAGTGTTGCCGATACCCCTATGAATCCTGTAAACACATTATTCCCAAGTCTTGTTTTGTTTTTGAGTTTTACGGTACTGATTGATTTAAATGTATTATTTTTTCTAAAACTATGGAATTTAAATATTTATTTATCTATCTGATGATCTGTTGACGATCGAAGGGGTAACCAAGCTACCTTGTTTCTTGTTCCTTTTATGTACATACATATGTATGTATGTACATGGGTTCCATGACATTCAACGAAAACATCACGCTGTATGATGACATTCATATTAACATTAGAACATTTTGAATTCATTCGATGCTAAATCAATCATTTGAATTTATTATTTATGATTTTCAATACAGATGTACATACATATGTACATATACATATCTACAAATGAATGTGTATTCCCAAGCAGAGGGCTTGTCATCGAACCGGTATGTAAAATTTTGAGCAAAGTGAAAAGAATATGAAAGGTTTCACAGCTTCCTCTCGTGCGCAGAGGAGAAAGTTTATTCTATTGTTGAAATTTTGCACAATCTTGCACATTTAGGAGCCCTTCAGGCTACAGCTATAGCTTTACTGTTATATTATGTGTGTAGTTATGGCTATAGTTTCAACTGCAAATGATACCGCAAAACTTTTGCATTGAGGCACTTAAAATGTTTCCTCATATTTCGATTATTTACCAAAAACGATTTCGAACAATGCCGCCGCCGCTGCCTGGCGTCAATTGCCAATTGCCAATCGAGTGGGCGTCGGTGATGGAATCTCTGTGGGCGGAGGCGTGGCAATGATGCTGCTTTTCTTTACTTTGTTGTGGTACTTGTCGATTGGTAACCTTTGGAATGTTTCCATTGTTCCTTGTGGCAAACTTAATCGAAGCTTAATTAGTTGGCTTGTGGCAAAAGAGGCGGAGGCGCAGAGGAGCAAGGATGATGATTGGAATGACGACGACAATGGTGGGGACGGTGAAAGAGCCAAATACAATTTCAACAAAGTCACTTCTGCTGCCGCTCTTGCTGCCAAATTAACAGGCATAATTAGTACAAAAACCTAGCTAAGCCGTAAACATCGAGCAACCAAGAAGCATTACAAGAAGAGCCAAAGATGGCCAATTAGGCAAAAGCTGATTTGCTTGAAGCAACTTCAACTGTCTCTCAAAGATAATATTCAAGGATAAAGAGAGAAGAACGAAAGCAAAAATTAAAGCCAACATGAAACAAAATAACCAGGCCAAATTGGGCTTGCATACATATTCTCCATTTGGCTAAGCTATTACGAATAAGACATTACAATGGATTTCATTTAATTTAATACTCTCTATTAACATTCTGTTATTATTTCTGAATCATTAATGAGTATATGATGTGGTCTTAAAAAAGTTTAGACAAATTTAGTCAAATATTTTGCATACCAAATTCATTGACATTTTGTATTTAATTGATTCCTCCTTACCGCTTGAAAATTCATTTTTGAAAAACACTTTAAACTTGATGGATTAGATTTCTGGCTTGCGATTTGCGTTGAAGAACACATATGCCCCTTTTATGAGGGTATTAATAATAATACTTGTCAAGAGTTGTACATTTCTGTATGTAAAGTGCTCGAAAAAAAGCAAAACGAGACACGCTTTGTCAGCTAAATCGTAGACAAAGGACATTGGGCCATGTAATATATGCAGCATATAGTAAATATGTAAGTATAAAAACGCCATTTTGTGGATGTTTTTTTGCGTTCTTTTTTTTTTGTCCCATCTACACATTCTGACACTTTCTTTATATATCACCGACACACAGACACTTATGTGATGGCAACGAAATGCGGGCGACGTCTTGGCCATAAGATATATGCGAATGGCTGACACGTTTTGAGGCCAGGACAACAGCTGCACGCATTACACTACATTTACCATAAGCGAATCCTTTTTTATTTTACTCTTTTCAGGCATTAAATCTACCCCCGCAATTCAGTGTGTGTGTTTTCAAGTTTAACGATATAATGTAATTAATGCCACATCAGGGAAAATTCCATTTTTAATGCCTTTGCCAATTTTGAATTACTTGCACAGAACTTTTCCCAACATTTTCACACCATTTCAATGGCCGGAATGATGTAAAATGGGATGTCGAATAAATTAGCTTAAATACGTGCTAAGATTTATCAAAAGAGCAAACATAAAATATTCACGCACTGTTAATTTTATAAATGTTTTTATTCTATCTACCCTCTCTTTTTTTTGGTTATTTTTGTATTTTTTTTCGTCTTTGTCGGCTTGAGAAAATTCATTTTCATTTCATTTTCATTTCAATGTACGTGCAAACATTTTCAAATGCTTTTAACACTTTAATGACATTAATTTAAATGAATACTTACATATATAGGAGCACACATAGTACAGATAGATAAAATGGGGCAAAATGGAAGGGACTAGAAGGACAAAACGAAATCAGAAGCAATTTGTTAGCCCTCCCCAGAGAAAGGACTCGGTAAGACACAGCCAGAAACCCAGTCAGACACACAGTCAGAGTCAGAGTCAAGGGATAGGAGATGGAACCGATGTATGTATGTGTGGAGTTAGGTTCTGCCTTGTGGTTGAGGTTCCTTAATGCGGAAAATGCATTTTATGTGACAGTAGTCAGCAGCAGAAGTAGTAATAGGACGAGATCCTGGCAAAAGACATTTCGCTCGAATGGAACTCAATGCGTCTTTGGCTCCGCCAAAGGACAGTCAACAGGCGATTTGCCACTCACACAATGTGGCTCAAATAAAATGCAATGGTGTGCCAACAATATTGACTTGTCCCTATCTCTCAATACAGTGAGCACATGATTACAGTCTACATACGTATGTATTGGCATTTAATTAACAAGCATTGCCAACTAAATGAAGTGTAAATATTCATTCTAATTATATGTTCCCCTCCAAAAAAGTGTTTATATGTTAGCCAATTCGTGTTGGTACTTTCGCTGGAACAATAAACAAATTTACCGCTCAGGCGAAAATATTCATGCAATTAGGCAATAAGCAAACAAAAGCATCAACTAAAACAAAGGCAACAGCCCCCAAACCCCACCCCCTTAAGTCTACGAACAGATAAATATTGTAAATAAAACAATAAATGCCGCCAAATGGGTGAAAAGGCTTTTCAATGCGTTGGCCTACAAGCAAATGCAAATTATATTGGCTTAAACAGTGGGTCGATGTTTTCACCGTGCGATCTAAAAGGACAATCCACTTAATAGAGGAATGTTGTGAGAATTAAAAACTATTGCAAGAGTTGAAAAAATATACTTCTATAGTTATGAAGCGAAAAATGTTTAGTTGTTATTATTATAATATTAATTAGGCTACCGTCTCCTTTTTAAGTATATTTGGGGTATGAGTAGATCATCAAATATCATCTTAAGTTAACGTGAACTGAACATCTGAAGTTCTTAAGAAATACTAAATTTTAAGCACTTTACAACTTCAATTTAAATGATTTAGCAGATTAGTATGTATTTAAATAGATTGAAGATTTCTTGATTGTTTAATTGATGATTAAAGCCACGAAAGTTACCTTTTTATATGAAACAGGCTGGTGAGATTCGTAAATGATGGGATATTTATTAAGTCAGATTTCGCTGATCATTCAATATTCCTTATTCTTAAGATATGGGTATTCCATTTTATACCTTAAAATTGTCCAATACTTAAACAGTTTTAAGGCATTTCTGCATAAATTTGTAAATGTTTCAATTTCCATTCTGTTTGTTAATTGTTCGTTTTTGGCAGCCACGCCCATGGTTAGGGGGTGGGCGTTTGAACATTATGGGTGTGCCAGCCTTCTGTTGTTGTTGTTTTTGCTGAGGTAATTGATGTGAGGCCCAATTAAATTGGGTGACATCATTGTGCAAAATCAGCCAGACTTTGGCATAAATAAATAATAATGAATAAAAAATGTATGTATGTATAAATGAAAATACTACAGCATGAAAACCCTAACAATTATTATTATTATTATTATCATACGAAGCAGAAATGCAGGCAGCAAACGTAGCAGAAAACTGCACAATAAATTCAATGGGGAAAAAAATCGTAAAAGAATAAAAAATGCCCAGGACTCCGACGCATTGAAAATTCATTCACTGTGGGCTGCGGCTGCTGTCGTTTCCGCCAGCTGAAGCACGGGATGTGATTTTCATTTTTATTTCCGGCAATTAGCACTCGAATCAAGAGAAGGAGACAGACAGAGCGATGGAGAGAGAGAGAGAGAGAGAGAGATCAGAGCAGGAGAGAAAGAGGGAAAACTAGTGGAAAAGCAAACGCAGCCACTCAACTGAATTGCTTAAGCCGAAATCCATTTAACCTGCTCCTGGTTCTTGCCAATGATTCAAAACTGCAGTTTTTATTGCATAACGTTATTTTTCTTTCTCTCTTTCGCTCTTTCTTAGCTCTGGCACTTTTCGCCAGTCCTTGGGAAATTTTCACACTAATTCAAAGTTGAGGTTGAGGTCCAACTTTTCCTCTTGGCCCCCTTATTTTTTGCCCATCGTGCTTGAGTAGTTTTGCTGGCGAACCTGACCGAATTTATGTTTCCGCCTGCTTACCGAGACTATTTCGCTTCCGTTGGCATTAGCAGGAATCACTGCGGAAATGCAGAGGGAAGGACACTGCAACCAGTTGGTGTGTCGTCTGAAAATATGGCAAATATAACAAGCGTCGGATATGGCATCTTAGCTTAATTTGAACATAACTTGAGACGAGATGGCGAAAATGCTTATGTTTCCCATAAAAGAAAAGGTAAAAGGATTCAGTCATGGGTTCTGTGAAAACCAAAATTAATGCTAGATGTCGCTAGAAGCAGTCAAAGTTACTATAATTAAGGCAACCAAAGAACAGTGGAAGAACCAACAGAAAGGAACGGAGTTAGTCGAGCATATTTATCAAATAGCCGCAGAGACCGACAATTTGTTGCTTACCGTGAACTGCAAGCCTGACAGCGGGCTGATTTATGAAGAGTAGTTCTAGTTTAAACTAGAAGGAGCATGTAGCCAACCAACCGACCTACCAACTAACCAAAACCAGACGACCAACTATATAAAATATTAAAGGCGAAAACTTCAAGAACAACAAAAACTAGAATGAACAGTCAACTGCCATCGAGTTTTAAATTACTCACGATTTCAAAATGGAGCTAAAAGCAAAAGGCTAACAGCCAAAGCAGGTCTCCATCCCTCTTACTTTCTATATTTCTCTTCCTCTCTATCTCCATGTCTATCTCCGTCTTTGGGTTTTCCCTTTTGCTAGTTTTCTAGTTTTCACTAGTATGTTGTTGCGCTTAATTGTAGAAACATTTTTGGTTGCGATTTCACACTTTTGCACTTCATTCTGCCGAACGGTGGAAACGACCAAGGGAGCCGAACCAAACGAATGGCAATCAAAATGAAAGTAAAGCTTTAAGGATTTTCATTCTTTTGTTGCTCTGCTGCTTTTCATTTTAGCAGCTTAAAAGATGTTTTCCTTCCAGCTGCTAAAGTTGCTGTTGCTGTCTTATTGCATTTTCAAAGTAGTTTACATGGCATTAGTTTGGTATGGAGTGTGCTTTAGGACTTAGCCATATTTAAGTGAATGCCGTTGGGGAATGAAGAGCCAACGAGCGGAGCAATTGAAACTGAAACTGAATTGAATATGTCAGTAGTGTCAGTTATATCCCTCAGGGTAAGCAGCAATCGCCCACGACTCAACAGACCTCCGATGCCCACAGTGCGTATGTGTAATGCGCTTAGCCGAGCCAAACAAACAGGCAGTAAGGCAGGCAAACAGTCGTATATTAACGAGATTCCGATGATGTGGCAGCAGAACAAGGAAATCCCTCTCCAGGGCTCCCCAAAAAGAAAACAAATTTATCCATTAAATATTTAAAAAGAGCCGGAGACTAAATGAATCCACACAAATATTTCAATACACTGCAATTTCCCACTCATGAGTGTTTCGAATGATTCTAAACCATTTAGTCTAGTATTTAGCTAAGTAATTTATTTACTTTGGTTTAGCTATAAAAACAATGTAGATTTTATCCCATTCTGAGCGAGATAATAAAACTATATATACATTATAAATATTTTACTCTGCAAACATTATGTCGAAATGAATGTACCTTTAGTCCTGAAAAACTTATTTGAAGTTCCACATTTGAGCAGGACCTTAAAACTTATTATATTTAGTAGTCATTCAATATTAATTGTTATGTTCTTAAAGAAAAATAAGAAAAATGGAGTACATTTATGGGATTAGATTACTGAATCCATTTGACTCCACAGATGTCTCAATTTAATTTGTCATTAAATTGTCTACTTTGGCAAACCAGAATTAGTGTTTTATTATATATATATCTTCTTTTTGGGAGAAAGCCAAATGAATGCATAACTGGATCGACGCGAACTCCTTCTAGACCGTTAAAACTACAGATTTTTGCATGTAGGCTTCTATATATTACACGGGTTGAATATCTCGGAACGAGTCGAATCGGACTTTTATATCATAAGCTCCCATACCTGTGAATGACTGTACCAATTGTACCAATGTACAATTTGATCAAGATTGGGTGACGATATCATATAGCTCCCATAGAAACGACTGGAAGTAAACAGTGACTTTTGACAATACCTTCATTGTTTTCTAAGCTATTGTCATAAAATTTGATGCAGTCTAGGATTGTAGGTGGTCCGTTTTTTCACAAAAGGGTAAGAAAAGAGTAACAAAAACACTCGCAAGGGTATTCGGCGCGGCCGAAGTAATCCTGGGTCCTCTGGTTTTTTATTTTTTTTAGTTATAAGTTAGTAGACTATAGGCTAAAGAACAAAACAAAACTTAATTATATCTTATAATGGAAAAACTATAAACTTACAATGATTAGAGATATTTATGAGTATTTGTTATGAAAGTATAAGTAATCGAAAGTATTATTTGACATACTTAATTAGGTCTATTTCAATTGCTGTTAGATTTCAAAGATGGTTAAGTGGATTTTAGTTTACACAGATTTCGTTGCATCTAGAAAAATAGAATGGGCAGTTTTTGTTTGCGTTTTGAGCTGACAGCAAATTTTTGATTTATTGATGATGTATGGCATGGTTTGGTTTGTTCTAGCTGTGATTTGGGTTGGATTGATGGTTTGGTACTTAATGTGTGCTTTTTGTTATTGTTTAACTTTGTCAATTAATAGATTAGTTTTAAAATTTTGTGTGATATTTGAAATATTGTAGTTGTTGCTTGTTTTGCTTTTTGAACGTACAGCATTTTCTCTGTATGTTTTGTGTCTGGGATCCACAATAGTTTTATTTTCGATTAGAGATTTATTGCTGGGGATCTAATGCAATACTCATAGTACATATATATAATTTTTGCGATTGGAATTCCTAAGAGTGCAATCAAAACATATAAAAGACACTTTTTTCATGCTTCGTTTCTGGTTGTTATTGCACAAGATATTAAGTTTGTTGTTTCGAACGCATTTGCTATGCAATCCTAATTGCGAATCGGCGATAACTGACAATTCGATCCGTGTTTGAACCGTCTGTTCAATTGGACTGGATAAACACTATCAAAGACTATGGTGGAAAATCTTCAAGTATGTGCTGCTACGACCCGTTCTTCTCAATCAACTGATAGAAGACAAACACTGTGCGTTGATTTAAATCTGGAAATGTTTACAGGTTTCATTCAAGTAAAATTAGAAACTGAAATCCTTAAATAGTATTTTCTTACCTGCATACTTGCATATTTGTGTTTGCCATGAACTTCTCTGAAATGGCTTAAAAAACGCAGACTTAAAGCTAACAATCCGTTGTCATTCTTGATGCGACAACAGTGACAACATTTTCGATGCTCATTTCTTCGTTGTATGCCAGCTCCGGGTAAGAGTCAGTCAGTCCAGTGTGTTGCTACTATTACTATGTTCCTGCTGCTACTAGCTCCGATGTGCACACGTGTGTGTGCTTGGAAGTCCAAATCCAAATCCAAATGCAAGTGACAATTGAATGCAGCACCAGAAGGAGCAACAAAAGCTCTGACAGCTGCTCTGACAGAATTCAACTTGGCATTCCGAACTGAAATATTACTTATGCCTGCTGGACAGTCGTTGTCAATGTCGATGAAGTCCTTCCATTTCATTCTATGCACACAGAAATCTCAACATAGAAATCTGTAAAAACGGAAAAATGTGCAAAATTGACAATACGACAAAATATTGTACGCTGCACGCATTGTAAATTTTGTATTTTCTTGTCCTTTTTTCCATTTCTGCTTCTTGTGTGCTCGAAACGTGCCACAACCAAGTTATTCACATTGGACTGGATAGGGGCGACTGCTTGAACTTTGATTTTGACAATAATTTTGGCAATAATCTATACAATTTGTAAGCAAATTGACAAATTATCAGTTCTTGGAAAATCAAAATGAAATAATGTTATCATTATTCAAGGATTTTATATGCAAAACTGTCATAAAGAAAATTAAGTATACACAGAATGGAGTAACGACAACGAGATTACCCTTTACCAAATAAATATTTATATGTTATGGGCAATCTGCCTAATTAATTAATTCACTTACAATAATATATTGAAGTACTAAAAATGCTCTATCCAACATTAAAATGATAGATACTGAATAGTCAATAATTCTCTGGGAAATATTTAACACGAACAACATGTTTTAACAGAGAGAACGAGTTTTAATTTAATATTCAAAATGTAAAATTTTTTATGTAAGAAAGTAAGATTAAGATTATGTTTTAATAGCCTATAAATTATTTTTTTTTGTTTAAAAACCATTTTATGGTTGTGTAACTTAAGCAAAGTTAACACATTTGTCAAATCATCAAAGCAATCTACAATCAAGAAATTATACAATAACCGAAGAACTTATCTTTTACACTAAACATTCGATCGAAATAGGTGCACTTTTTGGAAAAATGTTTTATCAGAGGGTGTTTTGATTAGTTTTTGGAAATGAAAAATTGAAGAGTGGAGTAAAAATACTAATTCTTAAGTGATGGTAATAAGTGGCAGACCTTGACTTTGTGTTGCGGCTTGATCTGACAGAGAGAGAGATAAACTTCAAGTTTATTGGGTCTTACATACCTTACTTGGTAACATGGTTTAGAAAACTTTGCTTTCGTAGTACATACTTCTGTTATTTTTGTTTTCGGTAAATCAACTTTGCCACTTTGCCAGTTTGTCACAATTTTCTTTGAAGTCATTGCTCGCTTTTACTTCGACGTCATCATCATCATCATCATCGTCATCTTCATCATCATCCAGACAGCCGTCCTAACAATAGCTTCAAACAAAACAAAACAAACAAAGACACAGAAATATTAAAATTTAAATTTGTTTTAAAAAAAAGGGAAAGCGAATAAGAAAAACTCACCCATATAAGAGAGGACAAAACTCAGAGCTAGATGCTGCGGCGCTGTTTGGGATTTTTGGAGCTGGGACTGGCTCATGAGTCGAGCAAAATGGAATAATATTTACTCAACGTGATTTTGTTTACCTATCTTTTCAAGCCCAAAAACTGCGTGCCCCAGGTATGCCATTTTCACTTTATCCTCTCAAAAACCCACCAGCCAACACCCCCCAACACACCCCTCCCAGTCAACCATCAGTGACTCCTCCTCATCCACATTTATATGGCCACAAATTGTTTGTATTTTGTTATTAGTTTTTCCCTCTCTCTCTCACACACACTCTGTCTCTTTCTGCGTCTATCTCTATCTCATCTAGAGCTCTGTGTGTTTGCATTTTGATGAACTAAAGTGAAGTTAATCCCAGACATTCATTCATTTTAAACTAATGTAACTTTGACTTGTGTGTGTTTTTTTTTAATAATTTTCGCAATAGTTCTCTACGGAAGTTCAGTTAGCTGCATTCCCGAAAAGAAAGAGACAGGGAGAGGGACAGAAAGATGGAGAAAGGGTAGATGAAGGAAATGATTTTATTTAATTAAAAACTTCAAACATGCATGCAAACAAAATAATATAAAAACACGAGAAGGAAAAACTTTTTGCTGCTTTTAATGTGTTGTATTTTTCATTAAGACTTTTCACAATTCCTTTCTCTCTCTCTCTATCGCACACACATACACACATTCTTACTGATTAGCCACTGCTTTCACATGTTGTAAGCTCTTTCGGAAAACTTTTATGAAGGGCAATTCAGATGTTAAAGTAAGCTACAAAATGATATCTGAAAAGTCATCTTAAATATCTCTCTTTAAGCTGCTTTAGCTCGAACTGAAAACCAGAAAAGGACCAAATGAAAATGTGGAGAAGGAACAAACGAGACACTGACTAAACGAATGAGATTCAGAGAGATGGAGGGAATGTGCGAGTGCCTTGTAAAAGTATCCTGGGAACAATCTCTTTTGATGTCATGAGCTGTGAGTTGAGCATTGTTGCTTCCGCTTTATTGCTTAGTTCTAAATCTCTATTATTTCAGAGTTAGGTATACTGTTGGGGCTACTAATTTAAGGTCAAACGACTTGGCACACTAGGCAAATTCCTGGAAATGACTGAGGTAAATGTCTGTCAAGTCTCCCATAACATTTCAGTTGAATTTTGTGGTCAGCTCAGTGGAAAATGAGGAGTAGACCCATTTAATTTCAGTCATTGTCCTTTCTCCAAAAACAAAACGAAGGTCAAATCACCTGTTTTATTACTCTTAATTGATTAAAACAAACGAAAATGTACCCGTCTGTCGCCACGGTAGCGAATCTTTATTATTGCGACTAATTCTTACATAATTTATTATGTTTAACTTTACCATTCGGACAATCCATTGTTTCTTTTGTTATATTGTTATTCTAGTATATTATTAATGACAATTTTCAAACATTCTTTTTCTAAAAAAATTGTTGGCAAGCTAACAAGAAAACACAGCAGAAAGTCCTGGGAACTTTTACTTAAAACGAATTAATATTTGAAAATATATTTATACCCTTGCAAAAAGGGTATATTCATTTTGATCAGAAGTGTGCAACGAATAGAAGGAAGCATCTCAGACCATATAAAGTATATATATTCTTAATCAGCACGACGAGACGAGTTCAAATAGCCATGTCCATCCGTCTGGATCGACGCAAACTCCTCCTAGACCGTTAGAGCTACAGAGCTGAAATTGTACTGGCTTGTATATACTGCAGGCGTTGTATATCTCGGATTTAGCCGGATCGGACCACTATATCATATAGCTCATATACAAACGTCAAAGTCACGAACAGTGACAGTGACAGTTCTAAATAAACGACGTAACTTTTATAGCTATTGTCGTGATATTTAAGATAAGCTAGTTTATTGTAGCTATAAACGACTCTGCCAAATTTGGTCAAGATCGGGTGACTATATCATATAGCTCCCATAGAAATGATCGGTGGAAAACAGTGACTTTCATCAAAAAGTTCGTTATATCCTATGCTAAGATTGAAGGCCGTTCTTTCGCAAACATTACCCTTTTTAGATTAAACAGTTAGTTTAGATAAAAAGTTACCAAAAAGCTTGCAAGGATATACAAACTTCGACGCGGTCGAAGTTAACCCCGGCCCTCTGGTTTTATTAATTCCCCTACCCCCAAGGCTATAAAAATATCAAAGACGCTAACTTCGGCTATGCCGAAGTTTATATACCCTTGCACTCCTTGTCAATAATATTTTTATATGTTGAAAATTCTTTTCCTGCAACTCAACTCATCAATACACATTCGAAACCTTCAAATTATTACTCCATTTGCTACAATTTTTTCTTCTTCTACATAAACACATACAGTTCATGTAGTGTTGTGTTTGTGACGTAGTAGGCAGCAAGCAGCGCTGCTGGCAACGCCTGTAACTTGTGTTCTATCTGATCTATCTATCTGTTCTATTAAGATGGCTGAGTAAAACGCATACGCAAACATCTGACCAATTTAATAATACCTTCTGCAAGGGTATAACAATGCCTATTAACAACAACATTTAATTAACAGTTTAAATAGTAATGGTGATTTTGTTTCAGTTTGTCCCATTAATTGAAAAACTTGTATTATTGTGTTTTTTTATAACATTGACTCCTAGTCAGAAGCTATGTACAAACATATGTATGTATGTACATTATTATGCCTATGGGCCCATGAATGTATCTTGGGGCTATTTAAAATCATTAAATATGTGTATATCTTACTATATATGTATATAAAATATTTATCCTTTTTAAATTAAAACAATTCAAGAAATTAAAAGATATTTATTTTTCTCGCTGCACATAAAGTCAGCTGTTAAGAGATGGCTAGTGTAAATCCCTGAAAAATTCAAAAACGCTGAGAGAACTTTAAGGAGGTTGTAATGTAGCCGACGTATAATAAGGCAACAAATAGCTCTCCAATACATTTAAATAACCAGAGGGCCGGGGTTAACTTCGACCGCGTCGAAGTTTGTATACCCTTGCAACTGTTTTGGTAATTCTTTCCTTACCCATAGCCATCAAAGTGTAAAAACGTTTTATCCAAAAAGTCTAATGTTTGCAAAAGAACGGCCTTCAATCTTAGAATAGGATATATTAATATACCCTTTTTGCAAGGGTATAAAAATAAATATCTATGTAAACAATTCAAAAATTTCTTGTTTTTCCATTCATTTTGTTTCTTTCTCTTTGATTTTTTGCCATTCATTGTTTACATTTTCGCTGTGAAAGGCGCATGTTTTCCAGTGAATGACAAAAAGGCCAATCGCTTTTTCTATCCATGCTCCTTCTAAAGCTAAATTAGCTGGTAATCGATAGAAACGCGATATCCGATAAATGCTGCTGTCGCTTAATAGCTGTAATCTTATAGTTTTGGCATCAAGTAGGCCTTGAGTTAAAATATACATAAGTACTTAAAGAGTTGTGGCAAGTCCTTCATTCAAGTTTCTTGCCTTCCTAAAAGCAACATCCCCCAACCATTTTTTCGTTTTAATTTTTTATACCCTTGCAAAAAGGGTATATTAATTTTGGTCAGAAGTGTGCAACGCATAGAACGAAGCATCTCAGACCATATAAAGTATATATATTCTTGATCAGCACGACGAGACGAGTTCAAATAGCCATGTCCGTCCGTCCGTCCGTCCGTCCGTAAGTCTGGATCAACGCGAACAGCCGGATCGGACCACTATATCATATAGCTCCCATACAAACGGCAAAGTCACGAACAGTGACTTTCTCAATAACTTCATTAATTTTATAGCTATTATCATAAAAGTTGGTATTTGTCAGTTTTATGTTCTTATTAATGATTGTGCCAAATTTGATCAAGATCGGGTGACTATATCATATAGCTCCCATACAAACGGCAAAGTCACGAACAGTGACTTCTCAATAACTTCATTACTTTTTAAGCTATTGTCGTGAAATTTAATAAACGTTAGTTTATTGAAGCTATAAATGTGCCAAATTTGGTCAAGATCGGGTGACTATATCATATAGCTCCCATAGAAACGATAGGTGGAAAACAGTGACTTTCATCAAAAAGTTCGTTATATCCTATGCTACGATTGAAGGCCGTTCTTTTGCAAACATTAGTCTTTTTGGATAAAACGTTTTTACACTTTGATAACTAAGGAAAGAATTACCAAAACAGTTGCAAGGGTATACAAACTTCGACGCGGTCGAAGTTAACCCCGGCTCTCTGGTTTTTTATACCCTTGCAAAAAGGGTATATTAATTTTGGTCAGAAGTGTGCAACGCATAGAACGAAGCATCTCAGACTATATAAAGTATATATATTCTTGATCAGCACGACGAGACGAGTTCAAATAACCATGTCCGTCCGTCCGTCCGTCCGTCCGTCCGTCCGTCCGTCCGTCCGTCCGTCCGTCCGTCTGGATCAACGCGAACTCCTCCGAGACCGTAAGAGCTACAAAGCTGAAATTTTGCACGTAGGCTTGTATATACTGCAGGCATTGTATATCTCGGATTCAGCCGGATCGGACCACTATATCATATAGCTCCCATACAAACGTCAAAGTCACGAAACAGTGACTTTCTCAATAACTTCATTAATTTTATAGCTATTGTCATGAAAGTTGGTATTTGTCAGTTTTATGTTCTTATTCATGATTGTGCCAAATTCGATCAAGATCGGGTGACTATATCATATAGCTCCCATACAAACGGCAAAGTCACGAACAGTGACTTTCTCAATAACTTCATTAATTTTATAGCTATTGTCATAAAAGTTGGTATTTGTCAGTTTTATGTTCTTATTAATGATTGTGCCAAATTTGATCAAGATCGGGTGACTATATCATATAGCTCCCATACAAACGGCAAAGTCACGAACAGTGACTTTCTCAATAACTTCATTAATTTTATAGCTATTGTCATAAAAGTTGGTATTTGTCAGTTTTATGTTCTTATTAATGATTGTGCCAAATTTGATCAAGATCGGGTGACTATATCATATAGCTCCCATAGAAACGATAGGTGGAAAACAGTGACTTTCATCAAAAAGTTCGTTATATCCTATGCTAAGATTGAAGGCCGTTCTTTCGCAAACATTAGTCTTTTTGGATAAAACGTTTTTACACTTTGATGGCTGTGGGTAAGGAAAGAATTACCAAAACAGTTGCAAGGGTATACAAACTTCGACGCGGTCGAAGTTAACCCCGGCCCTCTGGTTTTTTTGTTTTATTTGATTTCTTACTTCATTTGGTAGAGTAAAGTTGTTATTTTGAGTATCATCGCTTGGGGGTGTACTCCAATAGCTGGCCTCATGAATCGCGTTTGTAAAATTTTCTGCAGCAGTTTTTATCTCTGATCCAGTATTTAAAGAAATGTTTTCGTCAATTTTTTGATCTAACAAGTATCTGAACTCAGCAAGCAAGTAAAAAGTTTTTGAGGCTTTAATGCTTAAAGTTAAACTTCTGATACATAAACTGATATACGCCTACGCCTACGCGTAGTAGGCAGCAAGCAGCGCTGCCGATTTATATTGACTGTAACTTGTGTTCTATTTATTCGATCAGATTTAAATTGAGATCTGAGATTTCATGTCCAATACTGTCATATTGGTAAATTTCATGAGGATAAATTTCCAATTTTTCCAAAAATGTTTGTTCTAGAGCTATATGATATAGTAGTCCGATCCTGACATTTTTCATACTTTATCAGTTCCGGGCTAAAAGTAGCTCAAATATCAAATTTCATTCTGTTAAGATGCCAGACGGACATGGCTATATCGACTCAGCTTCTCAAGCTGATGAAGAATGCCGTTAGAAACGTCTCTTTCTGTGGGTTACAAACATCTGACCAATTTTATATCAGGCTTCAGGTCATTTGTTCCAAATAAAAGATAAAACGTAGTTAAATACATGGAGATAAATTTCATCCATCGAGAGGAAATAGTTCAGACGATTAAGGAAAAAAAGAAACAAGAGGCAGCGCGTACTACGTTATCTTTAATGGTTTAAGAGCACAGAGCGATGAAATAAATAAATGCAACAGATCGTGCAATATTTGATATAACTCAAGGGACATGCAAATTCCTTAAACAACATGACGATATTTTGATATTAACATCTGACAAAGGAAATAAAACGGTAGCAATAAAAAAGATTCATTATGACCACAGAATGATGGACATATTGTCGGATCTAAACACCTATAGAATCCTCAGGAAAACCCAACAACACGATTACAGATAAAGAACAACAATCTGGTGGACAAACTACATAAGATGGGGGTTATTTCAAAGATTGGAAAGAACAGAATAACGACAAGAATATATGGACTACCAAAAATACACAAAGAAGGGACACCATTAAGACCAATTTGTTCGTCAATTGGCTCACCATCCTATGGACTTTGTAAATACATTATACAAATTTTAAGGAATGTAACATTGGACTCGAAATGTAACATAAAAAACGCAACTGAATTCAAACAACGCATAAATAACACTTACATTTGTGACGATGAGCAATTAATTTCGTTTGATGTGGTATCATTATTTCCAAGCATACCAACACACAAGGATACAAAAAGCTTTATTTGTGGAAATAGTAAAATTCTGCATACAAGAGAATAAGGACCAAACATTTATACAATTAAAAAAGAATGACGATGGGATCTCCGGCCTCACCCGTTATTGCGGACATGGTTATGTAGATAATATTTTTTCAATAATACATCAAGATGACATCGATAAAACACTGGACACCCTAAGTCGGCCTCCAGTGAGTTCTTTTAAGTGGTTGATTTAAGGATGGGTCCGAGCTTCTTCTTTTGTGTTTATCGGCAAGCGTCAAAGCGCACGTTTGATACAAAAGTTTTGGTTCTTCCATTAATACTTTCTTCTTTACTGTCAAACTTCAAAGTCAAATTCTGAAGAATCCATCGAGCAACTAGTGGATACCTAGAAGTTAAACTCGGAACTTACAAAATGTTTCGATAGCCGCCAAGAAATTAAATTTTGAATAGTGAATTTTCTTTCTCCTTCAGTCTTTTTGCTAATGTAGTAAATAGGATGCAGATCTCTATCACGAGCTATCAAACGATCCGTGACCACGAATAACTATGCGAGTGGATGTTTTCTTGTTCATCGACCTCGCAAGCATTTATTAATCGCTCGGCGTCTGCTCATTTCCAAAAATCTCTTCAAGTTGTTCGAAGACCACGGATACATTCAATTTTTTGTCGGCAAGGCAAATCTTTATCGTACTATTTGAGCACTGTAAGATGTTGTCTAAAAACAAATGAATTATCTGTTGAGTACTCATATGCATATATGCATACACACACAGAAGCAACGTTACATGAACTGTATGTGTATGAATTTAAAAAAAAAAAAAAATGTTGCGCTGACTGTATATAAATTTTAATGGTATAATAAACACCAATGATTTTTCGATCGATTTTTAAAATTCATATATCAGTTTATGTATCAGAAGTTTAACTTTAAGAATTTTTACTTGCTTGCTGAGTTCAGATACTTGTTAGATCAAAAAATTGACGAAAACATTTCTTTAAATACTGGATCAGAGATAAAAACTGCTGTAGAAAATTTTACAAACGCGATTCGTGAGGCCAGCTATTGGAGTACACCCCCAAAGCGATGATACTCAAAATAACAACTTTACTCTACCAAATGAAGTAAGAAATCAAATAAAACAAAAAAAAAAAACTTAGGAGAAAATGGCAAAAGACAAGAAGTCCAATAGATAAAGCGTTGTTTAACAAAGCCGCGTCAGATCTTAAAAAGAAATTACTGGAGTTAAAGCAAATCTCTAACAGATTATCTAAAGAGCTTAGATCCACATTCGCCGAAGTATCTGAAACTCCAGACAATCAGGAAAGTTACTAAGTATATCAACGGAACATGGTGCAAATCTGAAAAAGAAAAAGTAAACGCTTTTGCTCAACATCTGTATACAGTCTTTCAGCCAAACAATATTAATGACGCTGGTTTAGAAGCAGAAATAAAATTATTCCTTGACTCTCCAAATCAAATGAGTCTATCAATTCGAAAAACCAGCTTTGAAGTCTGCGGAGATTTCAAAATAATTAATACTAAAAAGTCTCCCGGGTATGATCAGTTTGACCGAGTATGGCACGATGGCATTCTGTATAAAATAAAGAAATTGCTTCCTGCTCCTTACTATCTATTATTAAAGTCGTATCTTGGTAATGGACATTTGTATGTTCGACAACAAGGAGAAATCTCTAATCTGTTTACTATAAATGCAGAAGTAACCACAGAGAGTGTTAGGCCCTGTACTTTATATATTATTTATATCTGACTTGCCTATCGCATCTAAAGTCAACGTGGCAACATATGCAGATGATACGGCGATAATCGCATCAAGCAGCATTCCTAACAGGACAACAGAATACCTACAAAGAGAAATTTGCTTAATATAAAAATGGTTACACAAATGGAAAATCAAAGTTAACTCGCAAAAGTCTGTACAAGCAACATACTCCTTAAGACGAGGAAATTGTCCAAAAGTCTTACTAATTAATTGTGAAATCCCCCAAAGAGATTCAGTTAAATATCTTGGAATTCATCTTGATCAAAGGTTAACCTGGAAGGCGCAACACAACAGAAGCAGCTGAATATTAAAACCAAAAAAATGTACTGGCTATTAGGAAACAAGCCCCAGCTTAACATTGAAAGCAAAGTAAGACTTTACAAAGCCATATTAAAGCCTGTTTGGACTTATGCGCAACTTTGGGGAACCGCGAGCCAATGAAATATTGAAATTATGCAACGCTAACCCTACGCACAATTGTTAACGCACCTTGGTATGTTTCCAATGCTGAAATACATAAGAACCTTAATATACAATTTGTAAAGGATGAAATAGCAGAGTTTAGTGTTAGATATATGACACACTGCACAACGACCCCAACTCATTAGATAATGATAATATAACAACAAGAAGACTAAAAAGATTACATATATTAGCGGACGTTGACGATACTATGCGCAGTACGTTCAAGTGCAGCCGTATAACGCACGGACGAATCGCGTGGGCAGATACACAATGAAAAAAACAGACAAACAAATAATACTACAGCTATCTATGAACTAAATAGGAAAGGATAGATGTTTTAAGTGTGTTAATAGAAGATTCTGAGCAGATTACAGGGAATAAAAGGTTGTAATCAGAGCAGAGGACTCTAAAAGGTTCATGCATGGCATAGTTAGAATAAATCTGTCTACATGGTACCGACAAATTTACCTGATGACATTTGGTTGATGAAGTCGAACTAAATCGATTGGGATTACTTAACGAAGAATTTATTGGCGATTCGCGAAATCTCTGTGACGATAATCATGGGGATAAAGTATTCGATTAAACTTTATAAAAATCGCCCATTTACAGCAGATTTCACTAATATTATTTTTTTTTTTTTTTTTGAATTGTTTTTCCAAATTTTCATTGAGTTTTATTTGTTCAGTTTAAGGAAATTTCATATTTTTAATTGTGACGCAAACTTGTTATAATTATAAAGAACGGAGAACAACATTATTCTAAGCAATGCTCCAGCATTAATCAGCGATAAAATGAGGATGCATTGAAATACTTTGCTGTTCATAGGCATTTTTAGTCTTGCATTAAATTGAAAAGCATTTAAATGAGATATTACTTTTGGAAATTGATTGAAATTGTGAAAATTTATAGAATCGTATAGGAGTCATCAAATTCTTTTGACCATCTTTAAATGAAACCCAGAACAGTAAACATCAACGTGGTAGGGATGCTGCCAATGAAGCGGGATCAGGTTCAACTATTTACATGCCAAAATGGTTTATACATAAAAATGAAAATGAAATAAAATGAAAGCCTTGTAATAATACACATACAGATGTATAAATACTTAAGTAGATTTAATTACTCATCTGTACAACTTAGAGTTTATAAGTATATAATAGTTGACCCAGTAGAGCCGACTATTCCTGTTATGTTTTATGTATGTACTCCAAATATACTGATTGTCCAAGGACAGATTGTAAATAAAAAGTATTAAAAAAAAAAATAATAATAAGTAGGGAAATTTAAACAAAATTGCTCATGGTAAAATTATATTAAAGTGGTTTAATATTAGTTTTTATTTATTTGTTGCAAGCGTATTTTGGTTCCTACATTAACGGATGGCAACTAATTTTTTACGAGCGTTTCGTCTTGAATGTGGAAAAGACCGGAAAAGAAAGGGAAGGACCATTGACAGCTCACCAGGGTAGCCAAGCCCAACGACATCAACCAACCGAGTGGCATCACTCCAGAGTTGACCCTTGGACTGTCATCTTGCAAAACACATCGATACCTATCGCCAAGCGACTATGAATGTAGGCGCCAAATCCAGGAATCAAAAGCATTGGCCTCTGCCAACAATACTTCAGTTGCGTCGCTATACCCTCTTGTTCATGTTAACTTATGCAATAAATATGTATATATTTACGAGAATTTTGATGATATATTTTCGGAAAACGGCGAGTTGCATACAAAGTGCTCCACATTTCAAGCACCCAACTATTGAACTATCGTTTATATCATTTCAGTTTTAAAAAAATTAAAGTGGGAAAATGGTTGGGAGCTGTTGCTTTTAGGAAGGCAAGAATCTTGAGTGAAGGATTTGCCACAACTTGTAGCGTGCGCTAGTTTAAACTTTCAAATTTTAAAACTTAACGTCTTTACGCGCCACTTTGCCAATAGCGATCAATCAATAAATAAAAATATTGGTATCGATCGAACGATAAACGCATAATAGGGTGATAGCGATAAATGATCTATCGTTTTTCTTGAGGTGGCAACGCGCTTCATTTTTTTTGCTAGACTTCATTTTCAATTTTAATTCTGAGGAGAAAAGTGTGGAATAAAAAAAAAAGCTGTAGCCAAATCTTTGGTTATAAATCATAGCAGGTATGTAGGTTAATTAGAATTTTTACCCCGCCGCCATCTGCATCTTACTCTATACCCTAGATTGGAAACCTTACTTTTTCTGGCCAATATTCCTGATAGCTTTCGTTTGGGAGGATTATTTTCTGGAAAACCGGCGAGTTTCCAAATACCCATTTCTGGTGCCGGAGCACGTGCATCAGAATTTTCGGTTGTCGTTGCCTTCTGGAATTGGCATTCGGACATTGAAAAGACACCGCCAACTAAACACCGGCAGTGCCACAGCGTTTCTAAGCTAAGGCTTACAGTGCGGCCAAAGTGTCTCATTTCCCGAAAGGTGTCCTAACCTTTGGTGAACCGGATTTTTTGTACGGCAAGGTTTTAAAGGCAGTGGCCTACCTAACCTTCTGCCGTTGCTGACCCAGACAAGTTTGTCTTTTGGCCAAATTCTGGATACCGCTTGCTGTTGCCCGATTTAGCGCATTCCATGTGACCACCTCGAAAGCTCCTACAAATTTTTTTTTGAAATTAACCTCGTTTTGAACGAAATCTTTAAGTCCCGATATTTTCATTCTGATCTTATTTTTAAATTTCAAGTCCTAATCAAGTTAAACCAAAAAAAAAAAAAGAAGGAGAATGTAAATAAGTCAAATATTGAATCAATTAAAATCTCGTTAAGGTTATATTAAATAATTCGAGTCGAGAGTAACGTAAAATAGAGTAAATGTAAAAGCAAAGTGAGTGAACGGAGTTTAATGGTGGTCATAAAGCGCGAAGGAGAAATAATCATATAAACACCTTCCCACAGTGCATCGATGGAAGGCCTTTCAGCGAATAAACTATGGGGTAAGTGCCTAGTGTATTAAGCAGTATCAATTCGGCGACTTTTAACCAAGTTTTTGCGAACTATGGAGGACGGTAGTCAATTGATACTCTGATTTGTTGATGTAATTTCTGTTTCAGCGTTTTGTGATCAACCAAATGATTAGATTAAATTAAATTAAAAAAAAATTGATTTCCGTAAATAATGTTTGACTTGAAGAGCAATCAAAAGCAATGAGTGAATTTGTGCGACTTGAAAATTTAAAATAACTTTAAAGAATTTAAAAAAAAAAAAAAAAAAAAAAAAGATAAAAGAGAACTTGAAATAAGATGGATAATTACAAGAAAAAGGTTACTTGATTCGTTTAATATTCCTTCTATATTTTTTTCTATTCTATAATCTTCTACAATAATTAATAATGTGTAACTAGTAAGCTCTCTCTTATACTACTAGTTTTAGTCCCTATTATTCAATAGTTTAATTTACTTTGAGTTCCATTGTTTTGCAAGACTGAAAGTTCGGAATCTCAAAATGTTGAGTCATACCAGACCAGCTGTTTAAAATTAGTCTGTAAATATTTCTTTAAAATTTATTGTGTACAACAAGAAATGCTCCTATCTGAAATTATAATGAATTTGAATATGATTGCTTAAGCTTTTGTAATTAATTTTCCTAGTGACATGGGTACATGAGTTGATATCGATCAGTTTTTTTGGGGAATCTTTACAAATGCCAATAAAGATTCATGGTTGGGAGGGTATAGAACTGACAAGGTCCATCTACATCTTGACCTCAGTAACCGCTAGCTTGTGAACCAAAGGATACACCTTCATTTCTTTCGTTTTTTTATTAACATGAATTACTTACCGTTTTCGTAAGTATTTTCTGCCAGACATTTGATTTTCATTTAAAGTTAGTTTCAGTAGAGATCCTAATAAAATAAAATTTTATAATTCAAGGTAGAGATTCAGCAAACAACCCCCCCACCCCGCAAGAGCTACGGAACCAGAGGATCTCGATCTGCTGCAATTCACCTACCGCCTTCTTTTTGGTTATCGATAGATTTATCGTCGCTGTGATAGGAGAACCGATTATATAAAAATTATGGCGCGCAACGAGAAACCGAGTAGGAAGGTTACATAAAATTTTTTGGCGCCCAAACGTGGGGCAAGATAAAAGCATACTCAACTCCTTGACAATATTAGATATAGACAAGAAGTTTATTTAAGTTACGGCATGTGGTTATTTTGACAGCAGACCACATTAGAAGTATGTAGTTCTACCCTAAGTGATATAAAGTGTTGAGTTCAAGTATATCAGGAAAGTCTTAAGATCAAAACATGAGGTTTCAAATTTTTCGTCGATTTTGTTAGACTATATTATGGTTTAACTTACGCGGATAAATGAACCTGCACGGTTTAAGTCTGCTTGGCGAAGCCGATGTTTCTGTTAGGAATATTCAGCCGCAAAGTTAAAAGCAAGAATGAATGTAAACAAGAATTTCAATACTCTGTATCACAAATTGCTCGTTTAGTTAAGGTCCTCGATAATTTAGCACTCGTTTAGTAAAGTCGTTCAAACTTTTCTTAACAATTTAGATTATTGTATATTGGATGTTTCGATATCAGTACTGATTGGATTTTAGATCATGTTACGACAGCTGAACGTCTAAAGAAATCGAAGAGAACACAAACATATTGTTTTATAGTAAGACTTGGATGATTTAATGTTCTGGTGTCTGGATCTTGGTAATACAGATAGTATAGCCTTGCCGATCAGAAGATTCAAAAGGCCAAAGCCTGACTAAAAGAAACAATTTTGTAGATGCAATAGCCCAAAACAAAAATAATAAAGTTACCAATATTCTTTAGGTTCATTTAGCTGGTTACGATTTCAAATCATGTACCCAGTCATGTCACGTTTAGGAAAATAATTTAAAAAAAAAGAATGTCTCCAGTTCAACATAGTCCCGAAAATACGGACACTCCAGCAGAAGACATATGCAAAATTTGTTCCTTAGTTTTGGACAACACGCAAACATGTTTCTGTACTCCCTGTAAACACATTTTTCATAAATCCTGTTTGGAAGCTCTACTAGAAAAGGAAAAGCATTGCCCAATTTGTGAGAGTGAGATAAATGTGTCTAGTATAAAGCTCGTAGTAGGCAACTGTTCACCAAAAGCGAAGGAAAAACATTTGTCATTGGCCCCCAGCACTTCTCGAGCATGGACTCGTAATTTTACAAAACAGCTAAGTCAAGTCCCAAGAGACAGAGCAGAACAGCTCAACGAACCAGCTATATCAGTTAGCGAAGCACCAGCATCATGCTTAGATGCCAGTCACAGTAGTAATCAACCAGAACCGCAATTACCTAGAACCATGCCTAATCAGCGAAGAACAAGACCCCATCGTGGTAATAATACTCGTCCTAATCGAGAGATCGATTATACGGTCATACAAAATATGATAGAACAAACAGTTTCTCGTGTAGTATCGTCGTTACCTATGAATTTAGGCCAGCGAGAAGTCCCATTAGACACGGTCCAAACCCGATCTTTGATAAGTTCGCCCGGCCCTACAACTGTTCAAAATGCAAAAATTGCAAATGTAATGCAGAAATGGAATCTACGTTTTGACGGATCTACGGAAGGTCTAGGAGTAGAAGAATTTATTTATAGAGTAAAAGCCCTAACGGAGGAAACTCTTGATAGTGATTTTATTGGGGTGTGTAAACATATTCAAATATTATTTGGAGGAAAAGCCCGCGAGTGGTATTGGAGATATCATAAGCAAGTCCCGCGAATAGTATGGAGCGAGTTTTGTTCAGCTATTCGTCAGCAATATAAAGACTATCGATCAGATTTTATGAGCAAAGAAATGATTCGTGCGAGAAAGCAAAAAGCTGGAGAATCTTTTGTTTGTTTTTACGATGAGGTAGCTTCTTTGATTGACAAGTTCGGTATAAAGTTAGAGGAAGAGGAGCTGATGGAAATTTTACAAAATAACCTGTTGCCAGAGATACGACAAAAGTTACTATATCAATCCATCGCATCAATAGGTCACCTTCGTAGATTAGTACAGATGCAAGAAAATCTAACACAAGAGCTCAGCCCTCAAGTAAAAGTAATTTCTAACGCCAAAGCGAATGGACGCAGACAAATTTTTGAAATTCAAGAAGGGGAAACCGAAGATAATAAAATAGTTCCAGACCCAGACGAGGAATATGAAGTTGCCGCTGTGCAAGGGAAATTCGTTTGTTGGAATTGTCGCGAAGCCGGTCACACATGGCAAAACTGTCTAGAGGAACGCACCATTTTTTGTTACGGTTGCGGCACGGCCAATGTTTACAAGCCTCAATGTCAAGATTGTATAAAAAGGTTATCGGAAAACCGACCGAAGGGTGCATCCAGACAACGTCAGATGCTCCCGCAATAGTTACATCAAACTCGGAAAACGTTCAACAAAGTATCAACATTGTGAATCAAAAAGTAAACGTACGAAAGTCTCAAAAACTCCCACTAAGATTTTTGTCATATCCTGAGCGTTTACAACATTACCTTACTGTTAAAGACAGAATTTTCAGATCTGACCAACCCTTGTCTAAACGCACGTTAAGACTAAGGAAATATTATGATCACGCAAGACAAACCAGGAAACTTTTTGTTGCAACAATTTTTAGAAACGACAACGATAATAGGAGCTATGCAGAAGTCTCATTTCTTACGTTCACAGAATTAGGTTTATTGGATACCGGTGCCAGCATTAGTTGTATAGGCTCGGATTTAGCACAAACAGATTTTTCACATTTTCCCCAATTTGTAAAAACTAAAGGTCAAGTGCGCACAGCGGACGGAAACGGCCAAAATGTGATTGGTATGTTGGAAGTAATAGTACGGTACGGTAGATTGGAAAGAATGTTAAAATTATTTGTAATTCCCACGTTGAAGAAAAGATTAATATTAGGTCATGATTTTTGGAGAATTTTCGAACTTGCCCCGTCTATAATTAGTTCGATCGAGATTGGTTCTGAAAAAAAGTTAGAGACTGACCCTAGTTCTTATTCTCTTTCGTATTCTCAAATTAGACAGCTTGAAGCCGTCAAGCAAATGTTTCCCAATGCAAGTCATCATCTCGGACGTACGTCCTTAATAAAACATCATATCGAGATTGGCGAAGCCAAACCGGTAAAACAACGTTTTTACGCTATTAGTCCCGCTGTTGAAAAATTAGTATACACGGAAATTGATCGTATGATTCAACTAGGAGTTATCGAACCAGCTGTTAGCGCCTGGAGCTCTCCTATTCGACCAGTAATAAAGCCCAATAAAGTGCGACTGTGCTTAGACGCTCGCAAGTTAAATGCAGTCACAATTAAGGATGCTTATCCTTTGCCCAGCATTGACAGTATTTTTTCAAGATTACCCAAGGCAAATATTATTTCCAAAATCGATTTAAAGGATGCCTATTGGCAAATAGAATTAACCGAAGCATCTAAACCTCTTACTGCATTTACAGTACCAGGAAGACCGTTATATCAATTCAAAGTTATGCCTTTCGGCCTTTGTAATGCCACATCTACTATGAGTCGTCTAATGGATGAAGTAGTCCCTGCTGACCTTCGCCATTGTGTTTTTTGCTATTTAGATGATCTGTGTATAATTTCAGAGGATTTCTCATCCCATCTTTCAGTGTTAGCAAGAATTGCGGAGCAATTTCGGAAAGCTAATCTGTCCATTAACATAGAGAAAAGTCAGTTTTGTGTCGCAAGCATTAGTTATTTAGGATATGTAATAGACAGTAAAGGTATCTGCACCGATCCGTCAAAGATTGAATGTATTAAAAATTGGCCACCACCTAGGAATTTGAAACAAACTAGAGGATTTCTTGGAGTTTGCGGTTGGTATCGTCGTTTTATACCGAATTTTGCCGATCTCACTTATCCTATAACGGAACTGTTGTCAACAAAAAGAAATTTTGTTTGGACTCCGGAAGCTCAAGCTTCTATGAATAAGTTGAAGGATCTATTAACTTCTGCCCCTATTCTACAAAACCCGGACTTTAATAAGAAATTTTTCTTACATTGTGATGCCAGCGATTATGGTATTGGCGCTGTACTTGTCCAATTATCAGACGCAGAGGAAGAGAAGCCTATTGCTTTCATGTCTAAAAAGTTAAGTCGTGCCCAACGCAATTATAGTGTTACTGAGCGCGAATGTTTAGCCGTTATACTGGCTATAGAAAAATTTAGGTGTTATTTGGAATTGCAAGAATTTGAAGTAGTTACTGATCACTCTAGTTTATTGTGGCTAATGCGTCAACAAAATGTTTCTGGGAGATTAGCTCGATGGATTTTTCGCTTACAACAATTTAAGTTTAATATGTCGCATAGGAAAGGAAAAGAACACTTGATTCCTGACGCGTTATCAAGATTGCCCAACCTTTCGATAGAGGCGATAGAAATGGGTCCGATTATAGATCTGGACTCTGAAGCATTTTTGGACGATAGTTATATGTATCTGAAGAAGAAAATCACTGAAAATCCAGACAAATTCCCAGATATCAAAATTGTAAATAAACATTTGTATATTCGAACCGAACATGCCAATGGTGATTCTTATCAAGAGAAGCTTTCTTGGAAACTATGGGTACCGGATAAACTCAGAGTTGATGTTCTAAAACAAGCTCACGATAGCCATACCTCTTCACATTCAGGTATGCAGAAAACTATTGACAAGATACGTAGAACTCTTTTTTGGCCTGGTATGGTAAAGGATGTGCGTGACCATATTCGTCAATGTGACACTTGTAAGGAGTCCAAAGCACCAAATTATACGCTTAGACCACCTATGGGACAGCATATTCCAACTTGTAGACCTTTTCAACGTCTGTATATCGATTTACTTGGTCCTTACCCTCGTAGCAAAAATGGATTTGTCGGCTTATTAATTGTTCTTGACCATTTCAGTAAGTATCATTGGTTACAACCTCTGAAAAAGTTTCGCACGGAGGATATACAAGAATTTTTGCTAAAACAGATATTTCATTGTTTTGGAGTACCGGAAACCATCGTTAGTGATAATGGTGTTCAATTTAAGGCAAATTCGTTCAATTCTTTTCTTACTGAACTAGGCATAAAACATCAGTATACCGCTTTATATTCTCCGCAAAGCAACGCAGCTGAGCGTGTTAATCGTTCTCTGTTAGCTGCGATCCGTTCGTATTTAAAAAATCAGGATCAAACGCTTTGGGATCAACATTTAACGAGTATATCTTGCGCATTGCGATCATCGTTGCATCAATCTTTAGGTTGCTCACCCTTTAAAGCTTTGTTCGGACTGGACATGGTTACTCATGGTTCAGATTATAAACTTTTAAAGGAATTAAAGTTGTTACAGGAGCCTATAACACCGCTCAATCAGACTGACCAGTTAAACCTTTTGCGACAGGATATAGGAGAAAACATTAAGAAAGCATATGATCGAAATGTAGCACAGTATAATCTTCGCAGTAAGTCTGTCTCTTTTAAAGAAGGCCAAGAAGTTTTTCGCAGAAACTTCGCGTTAAGCAAATTCTCTCAGAACTTCAATGCTAAATTAGCCCCTAAGTTCATAAAATGTCGAATCAAAAAGAAGCTCGGAAACTGCTTTTATTTGTTAGAAAATATGCAAGGTAGAGAAGTAGGAACATTTCACGCTAAGGATATACGGAACTAATTCCCACTAATATGCTGCCTAACGTTGCATATTATCGGGTGGTGTAGCGTGCGCTAGTTTAAACTTTCAAATTTTTAAACTTAACGTCTTTACGCGCCACTTTGCCAATAGCGATCAATCAATAAATAAAAATATTGGTATCGATCGAACGATAAACGCATAATAGGGTGATAGCGATAAATGATCTATCGTTTTTCTTGAGGTGGCAACGCGCTTCATTTTTTTTGCTAGGCTTCATTTTCAATTTTAATTCTGAGGAGAAAAGTGTGGAATAAAAAAAAAGCTAGCCAAATCTTTGGTTATAAATCATAGCAGGTATGTAGGTTAATTAGAATTTTTACCCCGCCGCCATCTGCATCTTACTCTATACCCTAGATTGGAAACCTTACTTTTTCTGGCCAATATTCCTGATAGCTTTCGTTTGGGAGGATTATTTTCTGGAAAACCGGCGAGTTTCCAAATACCCATTTCTGGTGCCGGAGCACGTGCATCAGAATTTTCGGTTGTCGTTGCCTTCTGGAATTGGCATTCGGACATTGAAAAGACACCGCCAACTAAACACCGGCAGTGCCACAGCGTTTCTAAGCTAAGGCTTACAGTGCGGCCAAAGTGTCTCATTTCCCGAAAGGTGTCCTAACCTTTGGTGAACCGGATTTTTTGTACGGCAAGGTTTTAAAGGCAGTGGCCTACCTAACCTTCTGCCGTTGCTGACCCAGACAAGTTTGTCTTTTGGCCAAATTCTGGATACCGCTTGCTGTTGCCCGATTTAGCGCATTCCATGTGACCACCTCGAAAGCTCCTACAAATTTTTTTTGAAATTAACCTCGTTTTGAACGAAATCTTTAAGTCCCGATATTTTCATTCTGATCTTATTTTTAAATTTCAAGTCCTAATCAAGTTAAACCAAAAAAAAAAAAAAGAAGGAGAATGTAAATAAGTCAAATATTGAATCAATTAAAATCTCGTTAAGGTTATATTAAATAATTCGAGTCGAGAGTAACGTAAAATAGAGTAAATGTAAAAGCAAAGTGAGTGAACGGAGTTTAATGGTGGTCATAAAGCGCGAAGGAGAAATAATCATATAAACACCTTCCCACAGTGCATCGATGGAAGGCCTTTCAGCGAATAAACTATGGGGTAAGTGCCTAGTGTATTAAGCAGTATCAATTCGGCGACTTTTAACCAAGTTTTTGCGAACTATGGAGGACGGTAGTCAATTGATACTCTGATTTGTTGATGTAATTTCTGTTTCAGCGTTTTGTGATCAACCAAATGATTAGATTAAATTAAATTAAAAAAAAAATTGATTTCCGTAAATAATGTTTGACTTGAAGAGCAATCAAAAGCAATGAGTGAATTTGTGCGACTTGAAAATTTAAAATAACTTTAAAGAATTTAAAAAAAAAAAAAAAAAAAAAAGATAAAAGAGAACTTGAAATAAGATGGATAATTACAAGAAAAAGGTTACTTGATTCGTTTAATATTCCTTCTATATTTTTTTCTATTCTATAATCTTCTACAATAATTAATAATGTGTAACTAGTAAGCTCTCTCTTATACTACTAGTTTTAGTCCCTATTATTCAATAGTTTAATTTGCTTTGAGTTCCATTGTTTTGCAAGACTGAAAGTTCGGAATCTCAAAATGTTGAGTCATACCAGACCAGCTGTTTAAAATTAGTCTGTAAATATTTCTTTAAAATTTATTGTGTACAACAAGAAATGCTCCTATCTGAAATTATAATGAATTTGAATATGATTGCTTAAGTTTTGTAATTAATTTTCCTAGTGACATGGGTACATGAGTTGATATCGATCAGTTTTTTTTGGGAATCTTTACAAATGACAATAAAGATTCATGGTTGGGAGGGTATAGAACTGACAAGGTCCATCTACATCTTGACCTCAGTAACCGCTAGCTTGTGAACCAAAGGATACACCTTCATTTCTTTCGTTTTTTTATTAACATGAATTACTTAACGTTTTCGTAAGTATTTTCTGCCAGACATTTGATTTTCGTTTAAAGTTAGTTTCAGTAGAGATCCTAATAAAATAAAATTTTATAATTCAAGGTAGAGATTCAGCAAACAACCCCCCCACCCCCGCAAGAGCTACGGAACCAGAGGATCTCGATCTGCTGCAATTCACCTACCGCCTTTCTTTTGGTTATCGATAGATTTATCGTCGCTGTGATAGGAGAACCGTTTATATAAAATTTTTTGGGGTGAAAAGAGAAAAGGGGAGGAGGTTTAATATATTTTTTTATTTTTTTTTTTATTTTTTTTTTTTTGTTTTTTTTTAATAAAAAATTATATTTTTTTTTTTTTAAGGGGGGAGGTTTTTTTTTTGGTTTTTTTTTTTTTTTTTTTTTATTTTTTTTTTTTTTAATGGAAAAAGGGTTTTTTTTTAAATTAAAATTAAAAAAAAGGGGGGAGGTTTAAAAAAAATTTAATTAATTTTTAAAAAAAAAATTAAAAATGTTGAAAGAACTTTAAAAAGGAAGAAATTTAGTGGGAGAATTAAATTTGGAAAAAATTTAGCCTATTTTTTGTTCTCGAAAGTATAACAAATAGATACAGTTTGATATTCGAAAATTAGAAACAAAATTAATTTTGTTCCAAAGTCGTTTAAAACAGAGGGACAAGAGACTGCGTTGCGTATGTACATATAGTCGACCGATTTGTGTTTATTTATAGATAGCTAATTTTTTTTTAATTTATAGCTTATTTTTTTCAGTATATCTTATATAGCTTATGGTATCTTTGGAAAATATGTGGGGAATAGAGCGTGGTCGATGGTTTTTATGTTTTTCGATGTATCGATATATCGCTGTTTTGTGTATCGAAATTTTCCTATTCACGTTAATTTTTTTTATAGATATTTTTCGAATGCAACACTGAAAATTTGCCATTCACTGCAAACTCCAACAAATCCAAAAGATGTCAAGTTGATTAATTTTATTTTTTCCCCACTTTTTTCGAATTCCGCTGACGGAATTCTAAGGGATTTAGTTCATGACAAAATGATGGCAATAAGTTTAAATGAAATTAACATTAATGCACTGAATATGAGTGAGATGGCAAATGGCAATGGATAATTAGAAGAGTTTTATTTTAAAAGTTAAATTTTTAATAACTTGCAGATTTCAATTAATTATTGGCTTTGATTTTTGGTTAAAGTTTTGTTGTTTAAATAAGTAATTTTGAAATAAGTAATTACTAATGACTAACTGCAACTTACTTTGCACGGAGCCCATGAATTTGTTGTAATTCTTTTTTATTGTTGTCTTTTCCTCCACCAAACCTTTTTTTAAATGTTTGAATTACAAATATGCGATTTGGGTATTACTTACATTTATTAAAGCACCGTTAGTATTATACTGCTTTCTCAATTTTATACAAAAATGACCATCTCTAATGAGGGATAAAAAAAAGGTCAGGTTGCTTTTTGAGTGCAGAGTATGGGAACACTAACCATAGAATATTCTATGGTTAGTGATGGGAACTTCGGTATTGTGTAATTAATGTATGCATACATACATACATACATACATACATACACACATACATACATACATGCTTACATTCATACATACATACATACATACATACATATCATAAAAGGCATATTTCATTTTTTATTTGTTTTTTTTTTTCGTAGATGTCCATTTCAATCAATTCAATTAATGCTTCAATTCGTGGTTTTATCATTCCTCTAGACCCCGCCTCACGCCTGGACTCGCTCTTCGTTCATGTAAAAATTTCAACGGAAATCCGAACTAACCACAATGGTCGGCATACAATTCCAATTGTTGGACTGGTCTGAGTTGAGATCCTGCATCCTGCCTATCCCTTTCTCCTCTCTCTCACTTCTTCGTTTATTTTTGTTTTTGCCTACATATCTGTAACTGCGGTTTCCGTTTCAGTTCGTCTTGTTACATTTTTCTACTTTTCCCTTTTTTTTTTGGTTTTTTGGTTTTGTTTGGTTTTCTCCCGCATTTGAAATATTTGAAGTATTTGAGTACTTGGGTTGAGTGCATGCATATTCGGTCCACTATATGGATTCTCTTTTGGTTGGTGTTGGTTGAGAATTTAATATAGTTGTACGAGTTGTTGCCAGTTCATTTTGTATTCATGCACTTTACAATTTTCTTGTGTGCCGGTCAATTCGGACAAATGATGACGGTAAACTACCAAAGTGAGTGTGTGCCTGCATTCGTCTCATTCTATTTTGGGTCAGTTTCATCCGCATCCGCACTCAACACATGTAATGCACAAACGCATACATATGTATGTATGTATGTATATATGAATGCATGTAAACTGGCCAGTTCTTATTCACAGGGATTTGAGCTCGAGTGGTCTTTAATTTATATGCTTTAGGTTATGATGGATAAGCCACAACTAGTACCAAAACCAAGAACCAGCAACTACAAAAGGAGATGCAGATGCAGATGCTGCAGCTGAGACTCTGATTTATTCGAGTTGAAGCTAGATCATAAAGTAAGACAAGTCCATAAATTATTTTTGTGAAATAACTTTACGTAAATTTCTGTTCATTCTTCATAGACAAATCCAGAGCAAAAACTGACATGCTAACTGGAAGATACACTTAAACTTGCACAAATAAAAAAATTATAATAAAGAATCAAACAAGGTGTTTCGTCAGCAATTCCATTCGATGTGATTTGTTTGAAAAATTAGTTAACTTCGTCGCAAAGTCCACTTAAATCTCTCAGCTTGTTTAAGTAAATGGAACATTAAAATCCTGTCTAATAATAACTAATAATTTTTTAAGTTAGCTCTTCAATTAATAAGAACCAATATAAAACATCGGCCGAGATTAATATACCCATGAAGTGTTGTACAAAAAATCCTATACTCCTTCTCCTTGTGGTCCGTATTGGTCATAAAGGTCCGGATACAGTATCCGGATGACTTTTATACTCTTGCAAATAGGTATATTTATTTTGGTCAGAAGTATGCAACGCATAGAAGTATATAAGGATATATAAGGACGAGCACGTCGAGACGAGTTGAAATAGCCATGTCCGCAACGCATGTGGGCTTGTCAGTACTGCACATTTGTATATCTCAGATCTCAGCCAGATCGGACCACTATATCATATAGCTCTCATAAAAACAGCAAAGTCACGAACTGTGACTTTTCTCAATTACTTCGTTATTTTCTGAGTCGTGAACTTTAATATTGTTGAAATTATTATAAACGGCTGTGCCCAATTAGATCAATATCGGGTGACTATATCATGTAGCTTCCATAGGAATTATCGGTGGTAAACAATGACTTTGATCAATAACTTCGTTATTTCCTATGCAAACTTTGACGCGGTCGAAGTGAGCCACGGTCATCTGGTTATACTTGATCTCACACAGGTTATTAAAAGGCCTAAATACCAAGTTTTACGCACCGACCGACGGACCGACATGGCTATATTGACTCAGCTTCTCATATCGATCAAGAATATATATTTTTCATGGGGTCGGAAACGTCTGCTGTGCGTCTGTGCGTTACAAACGTCTGACCTATTCTGCAAGGGTATAAAAGAACTGTAACCTAATTTGCAGTTCAGAATATAAAAGATTAAAGCGATTTTTTTATTTTATTTTTTAAAACAGAACGCCAAAAACTCATGTATTCGGACTACCTTGTCTGATTCATTTGAACTTAAACAAAATGAATATATTAGCTGGAGAAAGTAAATCTTCTTGATCAGAGTCTACCATTTGGTTTTCTAGTCGATTAATCATTATAATTTAGAGATTTACAGCAATAGATTTAAATTGACAAATTTATTTTCTATAGAATGACACATATAAAATATTCAGTATATTAAAGTTGAGCTGGCATTATTGAGATAATTATTTCTCATTCCTTTGTATCAACTAGTCTATAACCGAATTCGTTCCTTCGTTCTCAATGGTAATCAAAAATCGTAGACGCTTCTTTTGTATAGATAGAAGCTATACTGTGTGGATTTTGTCATTCCATTATTTGTATATCCGGTGACCCTCTTATGTAATATAAGAAGACCATCCAAACTATAATTTAAAAATAATTTGATTATTTGAGTTGCGATACTTTAATCGAAATTTTATAAAAATCAGTTTTTAAATCATATTTCACAGTGAGTAAAGCTTAAAGCATTCACCTGACTCAAATTTCTGTATGTTGGTACATACAATGTTCCTCTGCCAGGACACAAATATCGAGCCAGGAAACACGTGCATGGGGCGACAATCATTACAAGGACGATGAACATAAACAACAAAAGCAGCAACACTTTGACAACATCATGACAGACGGAAATACACACACACACACACAGAGACATAAACACACTCACTCACACCTAACTGTCATCGGTGTGTTTGCTATTTACATGCCACAGCCGCAGCACGTGTTGCCTGTATTTTCGTTACAATTTAAATGAGGGAAAGAGCCAAAGCGATACAAAGAGTGAGAGAGAAAAGGAGGAACAAAAGCGCACACACGAAATAAAAATAAAACTGAACAAAAATCTCCCATTATGTCAAATGTTTTGTTTGTCTTTTATAGCACATGTCAACGCCTTTTGTTTTCCGTACGTGTGTGGGGCCCGATGATTTCCCCATGCCCGCATCCAATAAAAAGGGAAAAATGGAAAACAGCCAAAATACATTCATTCACATGAAACATTTTTGCTGGGCCATCGAGCACAAATTAAATCCAAATCAAAGGCTTACAAAAACTCAGCAGCACCAATCCTGCTTCAACCAGTCCATTTCATACCCTCTAAAAATGAACTGAAAGTACAGAAAACGAAAATGAAAAATGCAGTCAGAACTATTTACAGTGCTGGAAGAAATAATAGAACCGGTATACGATTTTCCCTTCTTTGAGTACAACTTTGTTAAGCCCTACAACTTTGTCAAGCTAAAAGTTTATTTTTTCCTTATTTTTTACAACTGCTTTAAAGTTTAAATAAATTCCGTTACCTTTGTAACAATATATTAGGAAGAAATCGTTCGTTTATTTCAATGGTCATAATCTAAAAATGACAAAGTAAAATAGACATATTTTTTTGTCAACCATATTGCAAGTGTATTCCATGACAGTGCAAAATGGGTACAGCAAAAAAATATAATATGGGATTAATTCGGAACTTGTCGTTCAAAGTGGTCTTTGGTGAAGAAAATGAATCTTTAAAGCCATATTCACATACAAGTCTTTAAAAGACTCTAAAACTCTGTCGAATAAGGTTTGTAAAAACAAAGTCTAACCTAGAAGTAGAAGCCAACGAAAAAATATCCTTTTTAGAAAATGTGTTGACTGAACCATAAATAGGGAGAAACCATCGAGTTTGGTGTGTCTTTTTTTGGACTATCATATTGTTAGTGGTTATTAGATTAGGAAAAGGAACAGATCTTGATAAATTGTTGGTTTATATCAAACAATCCTTTTCTTTAATGGCCCCAAACGTGTTGAATAGGTTTTAAGTCTGCGGACTTCCACTTTAAAGGCACAACATCTTCGGGTAAAGGAGCATACTGGAGTCAAAGGCGGTATTTCTTGGGCGTCTTAGGAGCACTTTGTTACCCGATATAAACAAATAAATATTTATTCATCAGACTACAATATAATTTTCTAATTTTTGCGAAACAAGAGTTCGTTTGCAAAATTTTACATTCGTTTTGCTCAAACACGCTACTTTTCCAGAGGTCTATGGTCTAGATTCAACCTATTTTTGAAGTCTATCAATGACTTTTCTTTAATTTTCGAATGGCGGCTTCTTAGTTTTTGCATAATCTACTTGCTTGGGCTAAGCAACGCGCGCCACAGTTAAATACTTTTGAAAAATAAATCATTTAGCATTTGGCAAAAAAATAGGGAGCGTTTGTATTTAAATTCTATCTTCCAACTATTGACAGCTCTACTAAAGGAAAATATAAAATCAAAGTCTCTCGTTATTTCACATTGATTGCCGCTTCTATTATTTCATCCAACACTGTATATTACACTTACATTGAACTAGAATTTAATCTTTATTCCCAAATAGATTTCAAAATTGGTGAAGAGTTTCTGAGGTCTTTTTATCAGGTCGCAGAGAGTTATCAACAATTTGTCAATCTATATTGAATTGCTCTCAGTTCTTTAAATATCATAAATAATAATAAGTAACGATTTGAAAATGAAATCTTTTATTGGCCTTATAATTTATCTTTTAAGCGCAGGGATTATTGGTTTTAATTTCAATGAGATTTATTCTGTTTGCAGGAAATGGAACTTTTATTCATAGAGTTGCTGTATGAAAAGTTTTTTCAATGAAATTTAAGAAATCCTTGTTAGCAGAATTAAGCTTTAAATAAAAAATTGTGGAAATTAAAATGTTGTTTCAAGCCTACAACTAAATGCAGATTTTGATATTTAGAACAGTGTTTTAGGTCCAACTGAAATAACAAAATTTAATAACATAGATTCCAAAAATTGATCAATATCTGTCAATTTCATCTAACTAATGTACGTGACCTAAAAAAGGCTACGATTTTGAATTGTGCTAACACATATTGGAAAAATGCAATTTTTTAGGGCTACAATTTATTCTGCGAAATTATTATAGAATGCGAATTCTGTTTGTACATACATAAATCACTAAATGGTATTAATTTTAGGGTTACAATATCATCTTATTCGAAGATATTGATGAAAATTGTCCAAGTTGCCTGAAGTTTCTAATTGGTTCATACAGGGTACACATTAATGTCGAGTCCCAGAATCAATAACTAGAGCGATTCTTTTTCTTTTCTGGAAAACTTCAAGGTTGCTGGCATGGCTTAACTTTCCTAACCATAGGATTTAAAAGAGTAAAAGAAGCCAACAAGTAAGTAGAGAGTAAGTAGTAAAAAAGAGAGAAAAGCAAGTAAGCACAATTAGGTCAATACACTGCCAAATTGTTTGAACAAAAATAAAAATACCCAAGGGCAAAGTCTCCTTGTCTAGCATAGAGAGAAGAGACGAAAAGAATGAAGGGAAGAGATGAAGGGAAGCCGAAAATAAAAGGGCAACGCAAACTAATCCGAATACATGAAAGTATTTGGTAAACTTTCTTGGCTTCCCTCTCCGGTTGCTGGTGCTGATGGGCAATTAAATTTTGTTAGTTTCCAGTTTAGAGACATCTTCATGCTGAGCATAGAGGAAATTATTAATTAGCTTTGATCAGGCATGCATATAAGAGTTTTCCATTGTTAGACATGTATAATAAGCATCTCACTCCTCCATTAGAGGATTAGCTTGCTTCATTGGTTAGTTAAAGCCATAAATCTGTTGCCAGGTAGCTCGAGTCAAAGAGGCACATATTTGTACTAGAATTTAAGGAATTTTCCCAGTCAATTGGCATTCTGTTTAGTTATTCAAATGAAATGCTATTTGCTAATAAGTCAATTATCAAAGCAAAACTTCTATGAATGTTACTTCCAGGCATGAGTTTACTAGTTAATTTGTAAAAGTACCTATGCCTGTATCAGTGTATCTGATTGTGGGATATGTACGTACTGTATTGTCTGATTGTTTCTTTCATCTAGATGCTGGATTCATTGAACGTTCCGAATTCTAGATTTTTGTTTATATGTACAAACATACATTGGCTAATTGATACTACAAGTAAAATGATTCTCAACTCTATTCACCAAATGCATTCAACTAAAAACTCATGCTCCTCATTCTATCCCAATGAAAAGTCAACCAAAACGACATATATGCACATTCTGCCATACGAAAACCCATTGCTAAAGCTCCAATAAATTTGAATAGCCTCAGTCATAGTCATATCTGTATATGTATGTATGTATATGCATCGCCATAGATATAGTACGAGTATATATATATATGAATATATGTATGTATAACTGGCGAGGCCACATGCTGTTTCTGCTTTTCATTTTGCCGTTGCTGCTGCCTCTTGTGGCAAATTAAACCTTAAACAACTACAAACATATGCAAATTGAAGCAGCTGCATCATGGGTGTAGCCTCAAAAAAGTGTGTGCACCTCACAACAAAGACCAAAAACAAACCAAAAAGGCACAAACGGAAGAAAGTCGACAAATTTGCATTGCAAACAAAAATTAAACTCATCTTTTCAAATGGGCATTTTTGTTATAATTTGATAGGATAAGAGAAATAATAGTTTTAATATCATTAACATATTTCCCATTAAACTGCAATTAATTTTCTTTGATATTAACAATATTTACCTATATACAAAAAACATTTAGAACGCAAAGGGGGCATTTATTCATCTATCATATGTTGATTTATAATTTGTTTTCAGAAAATAAGCTATTGAGCTGGTAGAGAATGTCTATGGATGCTCGATCTACTCACATATTTCTTAAATACGTTTAAAAGTCTTAATATTTCACTTTGTAACGTTGGCAGTTTCTGTAAATGGTTTCCATGTTGATTATTCAAACATATATGTATTACTACAGGAAAAACGTTTTTGAATGGTATTTCAAGCCTTTTTTCATTAACTCTCGTCGAACTACTTCTTATTATTGATGAATTTAATATTTTTATCAAAATGTAGTTGGAGAGTCACAGATTATGAGAGTTCCATTCGGAACCATACATCTTGTCTTAAAGAAAAAACATGGCATTGGCAGTCACATCCAAAATATCACCCGAAATTCCAGTCCATGTAGCCGACTCTTCAAAGGGATATGTTTGCAACTAAAAAGAATTCAATGTCTACATTATCTGCATACTTCTTCAAATGAAAATTTAAGCCAAATCTAAATAAAATGAATATACAAATGTTTTAAAAGTGGAAATTGTAATAAAGATAAGTAATAACATTTTGAAGATCTATGAATGGACGTCCTTTTGATGATAGAACAATATCAGTTTCAGTTGATTTTGTATCTATACACACTTAATAGTGATTAAGATTCGGGTGGGAGTTACCTATAAGATTTTCCAGTCGCCTTTATTCCAAAATACGTTGACACGTTGACACTTTTATTTTGTCATTGTCGGGATTACAGGGTTACTGTATTTCTTTTTGCCTAATTTGTATCACTTCATATTTTTCTCATATGGTTTGACTTAAGTTATACTTTCATTCTCCACGTTATTTTTGTTTACATTTTACGATTGGGTCTGTTATATAAGTTCATCTGCCTCTGAAGCGTTAAACCCAGGCTAGTTGTATTCCTTAGACACATTGATTTATAATTTAAAGCTGTTCTGAACGAACTGTCCGATGGGTTTTTAATGGTTGTAGTTGCGGGTATTTGAATTTTTTGCTGGTTATGTCTTTATACTCCTAATCTCCAATTGCAATTCTTGAGTGTAAAGAAAGATGGGAAAAGCAAATGTTCAAGCCACTTTAGTCTTGGCCTCTTTTGACATTATTGAAATAAACTTTTTCTTAAAATCAAATGAAAAATTCCGGAAATTGGGTAGTAAAATATTGATAAATATTGATCTCTATGCATTATTATTATTGGATTTGCCGTGGGTTGATCATAATTAGCTACAGAATGACAAAACGATTAAAGGGAATCTTACCACTTTCTGTCTCCCGATGAGACAGAACTACATTTTGAAAACTTTGTAACCTTTAAACTAAACCTAATTTGTGACTAAATTTATTTTTAATATTTTGTGTCTTTCGAATGAGTTTAAATAAATTGAAGGGGCGTTCAAATGACCAAAACTGATTATCATGCTCCAATTATTTAACATTTTTGTTTAGTTTTTATGTTCTTGCAGTACAAAAACTGACTGTACATATTCTTTTAGCCCATAAAAGTTCAATCTAAGTAAACTTGTTAATCCTTCTTGATAATCCAATTGAAGTGTTTTTCTTAATTTATTTTAGGAAATTGACCTCTTAAGCATTAAAATATTGTCGTATAATCTTTTGTAAAAGTGTCTTCTCATCCCTTCTGATGCCACCCATGACAAGAAATCCATGAGCTTTTGTTTTAATTGAGCTTCTCCTTCCCCTGATTGAAATGTGAGTGCAAATGGACTGATAACGACATAATATGTAAATTGTTAAACAAAAAGAGAAATCAACTTGTGTGCTGCAGATATGATTCATATGCATACATATACATTAATGTATATACATATATATATGTGCATACATATACACTTCTTAATATATCACATGTCATAGCCATTGGATCTGCAAAATGAATGAATAAAAGAGTAATCATTATTAAAAGTGTACATAGTTAATCAAAAATAATCAAAAGGTTCAATATTTACTCACCATTTTGTGTGTGTGTGTGTGCCTATGGTTGAATTCATAGTGTGTGAGTGGTCAACTCACTCACATTTGACATCGTAGTCCGAGCATTGGCCAAAATCCGATTTAAGGGTATAGAAGAGAGCAAAGCAAATGGCAGCGCAAATGCACAGGATGCTCACCCAATAGACAACGCGCCAAAAGTGTTGAATTGTCACCGGTTTTCTGGCCGTGGACACCAACTCCTCCTTTTGTTCGCCCCGTTTAACACCTGGCTGGGAAACCTTCCTATTGGATATCATTTGGAATAAGTTTTCGTTTTCTTTTCCGTTTCACCAGATATTTTCAATCTCTCGACAACAAATGAATAATTGATTTAATTCGCCCGGATAACTCAGTTAGAAGAAGAAAAGTTTTCATAAAAAGAAAAGGAAGTCCCATAATATTAAATCATAAAATTTTATTGAAATCTAAACCCCCGGGCCCACATCTGGGCGAATGCCTAACAGCTTTATCTTGGCAAACACACACAAAACTTTGGCTAATTATTTAAGTTAATTGGCCTTTAGCCCAGCAAAAAGTCAAACAAATACACAAAATGTGATGAAAGAGAGACAAAAGCATAAAAAAGAGGGAAGGCGACGGTCGTGGGCAGGAGCGGGGACACGATCACGATGATGGGTCCGGGTCAAGCCTAAAATATTTGCACAAAAGCCACAAATGTCTCGCAAATTTGTTCAAATTACTTACACAACAAACAACAGCAGCAGCAACAACAACAACAGCAGCAACAATAACATCAGCAACAACAAAAGTTTCACAAATAAAGTTTGCTGCTAAAGGAAAAAGGAGCAAAAAGGACTTGGAGCCGTCTGTCAGAATGTAAAATGAGAGAAAGTCCAATTCAAATTCCTAGCCCATTTCTCTCCATTATTTGGCAGCTAATTGGTTGGACTTTTCATTTTGGTATCTCCATACATACATCTCAATCTCTGTCTATATGTATCTACGAACTTTGCAGATATTCATGTGCTTATTTGCTTTTGTAGGTGACAAATGTTTACCCATCACTTTTGTGGGTTTTGAACATATTTTGCCATCCGATTGGCCACCCAATGGACTTGCCTTTTGCCATTAAATGTGTTCTCAGGTGCATTCAGGTGTGTTGTGGCAATATAAATTAATAGACTTGCCTTTTGGTTTATTAATTATAATAATAGCAATTTTCCTGAATGAAGATGATTATGAAGATATGTATGTAAATAAAATATACATATGCACCTTAACCATTTGTTTGCTAGAACATATTTCCAATATTAAAGACCGGCAGCGAAATTAATTACATAATGGCACAGTGAGACCTCAATGGGGGTTCGTTTATGTGGAATTATTGTTTGGATGCTATTATTGTTTAGTTAGAGAAAGATATCCATTAATACTGACAACTATTTTCGAAAAAGAAAAACTACTAGTCATTTTGAAATATACATACATACTACATATATACATGGTCAAACAGAACTGTTGACTAAACACAGTCGACAATTTTCAGGAATTGGTAGGCTAACTCGATTGCTTCTTTGGGTTTATCTATTCCCCGGTTCAAATGATCAGAAGGACAAGTTTATTTGGACAAATGTATAATTAATTTAAGTTCCTAGTCGTATGTTGAACTTTTTACAGCGTTTACTTTCAATCGTTGTTTTTAAGGCTATACTTTGTATTGCATAAGTATTGGAAAATATATAGGAATCTATCTATACATATAAAATTGTTGTGTGAGTACCTACAATCGCTATGCATTCATAAACCACTGAACCGATTGCTGTTAAATTTTGACACACTGTGAAATCAGGTTCAAGCTTGGTTTTTGACTACTTTCTATGTTGATATCATACTCGAGAGCGCGAATAAAATGGGTTTTATAACGGCTTTCCGTGTATCGACCCCAGCAGGCGGGGCATTAATTAAATGCTCCTGATTCAGTTACAAACGAAATAATGCCTCTTAAAAAAGCGAATTTGGGTCGTCGTACAAGCAGAAATGAACTGCATAGGGGAAGGGTAGCTGAATCCCGCACACAGATAAGACTAGATTGACATGAGCAATACCATCGTATTGCATTTCGATATATCCCAGCTGCTCATTATGGCTCCAGTCGCTATGTCGTCAATGGCTAGATGAGTCATGTCTGCACTTACTGTCAGGCTCTGAAGTTCAATAATAAAACGAAAGCGGCAAAATCAAATTACCTCAACTTGAAGCACCACCAGAGCCACTGCGAACTCTACTTTCCGGATCCTATAATGTTTTCTATCAAACATTTGGAAATATAATTCCTGCTTCCAAGTGACGTTATTTGGGGCGGAAATGTGACTGTTCAATTAAATCCAACTTTCAAAGTCAAAGGGCAAATCTACGGGGGCACAGCGAAGCGTGGCTAGTGATTTATTACATTTTTTAAAGCCTTCTTGTTTACTTTATTATAAATAAGTATTATTTGCTATGGCTAAATAAGACATTAAAGTTCAATTTCAACGTGTGAGATTTAAGATTAAAATTGAATTTGCTAGAATCAACAACTTTAACATAAAGGAGCAGCGTTTATCAGACTTCAGTAAAACTCTAATAAATAGAGTGTGAATATAGAAAATTGTCAATTGTCCTCAGTAGGTATATACTAGGACGGCCGACTTAAAGAAATTTAACTGACGGAGTGAGACCAAAATCTTGTCTGGTCTGGTCATTATTAGGCAATATTGACTGCACCTTGGATGGGTGATCGCCATCTGGGTGAAAATCCTTTTGGATTCTGATGCCTTTTGGCTGTCTATGGCTTTTTGCAATTCCTTCTTAAAATTTTTATTTGTCTTTCTTTTTTGCCATAGTCTCTGAATCTCTTGTTCATTTTTTGTTGCTGTTTCTGTTTGATGTTAATGAAAGTTTCCGCTGTGCGAAAAAGCCAAAAGCATGGAAATCAGTAAAACAAATTGCAATCTGCTTTTTATCGCATGCTGGTTCCTGGTTTCCCACCCAAACAAGAATCGATTTTCCTGCCATCCTTTCTCCATCTGTGTGTGTGTGTGGGTGTCTGTATCTGGATGCCGGCTATTGACTTGCTCATTATGGCCCTGATGCTAGCCCAACTGCTGATGCCTTTGATGGTGTTGCTTCTTATGGTGTTGCTTCTGCAGTTTCTCCAGCGCCTTGCTGACTGTGTCTTCTCTTTGGGCTTTCGTTTCATTTTCAATTTATAGCACTTTTCATTCTATGCTCGTATCATGGCTGGGCAATCAAAGAACATAAATTGATAATTTTCTAACGGATATTCAATTTCCCCTTCAACCACTTCCACACTCCCCACCACGACCATCTCTTTGAATGCATTCCATTTATTTATAACAAGGCTAAGCAGCTCAAAAACCAAACAAAAAAAGTTGTCGTCGTTGCCGTTGCAAAAATTGTTCAACTTAAACATTGGCATTATTAAAAATTCAAAGTCGTTATAGAATGACAAACTTTTGACATAATAATACTGACTAAAATAGAGAAAGAAAAAAAACAAACGACAAACTGTAACAACAACAACTTGGAAAAAGACCAGACAGCAGGGCAAACAATCTGAGAACTGCCAACCAAGCACTGGCAACTGAGAGCTGGGAGCTTGAACTAAGAACTCTGAAAGAACTCAACTATGCCCAAGTTGACTAGGTCGGACTGTTTATTTTTTCACTACACTTTCCTTCAGTTCCTTTGGTTGGTTCCATCTTTGTGCCTTATTACGCTCGGCAGGTCATCATCGTACTCATCATCATGGCCGTCGTCAAAAGAATCTGCATCTTGGCTTGGGGGAGCTCAAACTCCTTGGCAGTTGTCAGCCAACTTTGCAACAATAATCGCCTTTCGTTTCTACTGTAACAAAAATCAAAAAAGATGAAGAATATACCAAGGAGGGAGAATTGGATACTAAAGGGGGAAACAATAAGGCTTTTCTGTTTACCTTCTCACTCTCTTCTCTTCTATGACTTTTAGTCAGCGCATTAGCAAACGTCCCAAAAAGCCTACCAAAAAGAGAGTAAGAAAAGAGAAGCCAACTTCATATCGCCATGGCAAGTGGTGGGGGATGGATGAAAGGGAAACACTTTAGATTTTCGAGTGCTAGGCACAAAGGACTGATTACTTTTCGCCTCTGCGGATGTGTGGCAGTGTGTTGACTGTACAAGTAGACTGCCTATGACATACTTTCAAGTCGTGTTAAATGGTTAAGGCAAAGCAAAAAATTTAAAGTAGTTTCTTTTTAGTTCACGGTTAAATGGAAATCGCAAAATCAAAGATTTCATTGCGCAATACAAGGCAAAACTAAGATTTTAGGTTGTATAACAAAATGATACTGAAAAAACAATTCCCTTGCAGGGCAAAGGAAACTTATTAAATTTAATATTTACCCACTTAGTCATCGACTGCGTTCAGTTAATGCAACTATTTTGATTAGAATAGAAAATGTGAACTACAATTAATTCAATTTGAAACTAATTTAATCCTAATTGTCCACAGACATGTACCATAGTTGGGTAAGTTAAGCAGAATTTTACCTCATTGAACAGATTCAAATATTTTTTAGCGAAATCTGTTCTGGACATTTTCGGATAGAACTAACAAAGTTACATACATTCGTAAGTTCCGAAAGACTTTAGTCCACTACTAATTCCACCAGTCAACGGTGGTGGTATGAAGAATATGGGAGAAACACTGTTTTCGAGCGGCCGGCAACAATTTGATGTAATATATTATATAATATATACGAAATTTCGGGGCTCTATATCGTATATTCTCTCATATCGACCGACAGAGTAATGAATGAACTGACAGATGGACATGGCCTTGTCGACACATCCACGGATGCCGATCAAGACTATATGTACTCTGTGGGGTCGGAAAAGCTCCCTTCTGTTTGTGACTTACATTTTATCGACTTTAATATACTGTTGTACCCTATGGATGCATGGTACAAAGACTAAAAAGCAAGCAACTAAGCAAATAGAGTATGTAAATACTCTGCAAGTCTACGACATCTGACATCCAAACGAATTCACACATATGGTCTTCTTATTATAAAGTGCGATTATAATGAAATTGATCAATAAAATTATCAAATAAATTTCGAATGTGTATATATGTATGTATATACATATTGTATGCCTTACAGTTCATTTTGTTCCAGTTGAAATTAGACCGCTCTTGGACACAGTAAAACTTCAGCACGCTCGAGGTAAGCTAATACCTTTATTTATTTATTTACCCTTCATAAATTGTCCTCGCAAGAAAGAAGTTCGCCTTGAAGTGCTGCAGCAACATTTTCACAAAATATTACGTTGAGGCGGGGATATCATTTGTGACTCATTCAACTCCTCATGTGTCGTGCCACGAGACGCCAAAAGTGTTAGCTTCATTTTCGCCATCCAATTGATCCTTGCCTTGGTCAAAAGTCAAAAAGGCTTTATTATAGCTTAATCGCCAGTTCCTCTAAATTCTTCTAAAGATGCAATACAAATTTTTTATGGAAACCATGACGATACGCAGTCCGATTTATTTGATCAAATAGTTTATGAATAAATACCCCCATCCTTTTAAGTATGCGTTGCAGAAGTCTGTCAATTTGAATTCGAGTTTGAAGAAAGACCGATGAAGTGTTCTTTGCTTTGCTCTTTTATGATCAAAATAGGTATCTCATTTTGAAAGGGGCACAATTTTTGGATCATAAGCACAGATTCATGGATTCAGGATATTTGTATTTCACATCTGTAAATACATCACATTTGTAAATACACATCTGTTTTTGGTTGTTATACTTTAAAAAACATTAGACATCTTTTGAAACAAGAATATCAAAGAGGCTTACTTCGTCTAGGCCGAAGTTTTTATACCCTTGCAGTCCTTAGCAATAATATTTTTACATGTTGAAAATTCTTTCCCTGCAACTCAATTCATCAATACACAAACAAAACTTTTAAATTAGTACTGTTTTTACTACAATTGATTTGTTGATGACGTAGTAGGCAGCGCTTGAGCATATCTGAAGTTTTATACCCAATACTATCATTAGTAAATTTCATAGCGATCCTCCAACTCCTTCACCTCCTGGTAGAAAACTATATGATACAGTGAACCGATCCTACAGATTTTCATTCTTGATCTTACGTAGTTTTCATTCCGATAGCTCTTAATATGGCTGAGTCAAAACGCATACGCACCGACGGACAGACGTTACAAACATCTGACCAATTTTATATTACCCTCTTCAAGGGTATCAAAATTCAAAAACATAACAATATGCCTAGAAATTAAATATTTAACCTATATTTGCAAAAACTACAGATATCTCGATGGCTGTCCAATAGCGACAGGACTGCCAATTAGTCCGCTCTATGTGTATATGAATCATACTAAATTAAAGTACTTAAATGGCATTTTGTTGTCTTGGAATGATTTTCTTTCTTTGTGTTTTCAAATTTTTGTCCATTTCCATTCATTAGTCATGTTGAGTGTCAATAACAATTATAATTGTCCCGAATTTGTGGAACTTAGAACTGTGGGAATGGATGGGGATGGTGATGGGGTGTTGGTGGTACTGGTGGAGAAGGCGTATGATGGGTTTAACTGGGACATATTCCAAAAGCAAAAGTTGTGCCATTCAGTTAAAGAAACGTGTGTTGTGTGTGCGCGTGGCATATGTAAATTTCCAACTAATTAAAATTAGCATATTCCTCTTGCAACTACTCCAGCTCCACCTCGAATTCCCTGCCTCTATCTCCTCCTTCACTTTTGCCCTTTTTGGCAACCACATTAGCTCTCGTTCTCACTGTAAAGACGACATGGAACTATAGTACTACATACTACAACGACAAGGACGACGACGACACTGAGAGCCTGATTAAAAGAGAAGGCTAACAAGCGTTTGCTCTTTGCCTCGGGCCGCGGGGTTTTTGCGTTTTATGTTTGTATGTCATTTAAGGAGGCTTTGGCATTAGAGTCGTAAAAATTTATTAAATGTTTTTCTTTCCCAGTTGCGTTTTTCTCTCTCTCTTTATCTCTCCCTCTGTGTTTTAAGCACAGAACAGATCCAGGCTTAGGGACCTAAGTCCCTTTAATTAAACCCACCAAAAATGTGTGTCATGCATGCGAAAAATTCAATTTGCTTTCAAGTTTTTGCTCTCATTGTTGTCTATTAAATGTGTTATTCAATTGTACATATAATATTAAATATGCAAATGCACAGACACACACATCATTTAAGTGGGATGGTCTCACTCACTCCCTCCTCCACATTTACGTCATTGTCTCTCTCTCTCTCTTGTTTTGGGAATAATTGCCGGAAGTACTGCCCAGCAAAATCTCTCGACCATAAATGATTTTCGTTTTAAATGTATGCCCTTTTTTTTTAGCAATTTCCTTTTTGTATTTGTGTTTTTTATTTTGGTTTTATAGCTTTCACACCGAAAATTTGACTTTGAGTTGGCCAAGATGTTCGCACTCAGGTTAAATGGTGCAGAAAATGCTGTTGACCGAACCCGAAACCCGAAAAGTCACAAATGAAAATGAATTTCAAAGAGCCACTTCACCTCCCTCTCAAAATGAACTTCTCCTTTTTTTCTGTTCCTTTTTTGCTCCTACACTTCTCAAGTATCTTCTTAGCTTTTAAATAAATGCCAAATATTGTAGTTGTTGTTCCTGTACTTTTTGCCAAATAAATGTCACAAGTTTGGCCTGGTTGTCAATTTTGTTTGCTCATCCCACTCTGGATTTTACTCTTCCTCTCTTCCTCACTCTCTTTGGCTCACTGTTCCGCTTTCCATCTCTCTGGTGAATTTGCATAAAAAAATTGCTATGCATTTTTCTTGTTCTTATTTCTGGGTTCTTTTTTCCTTTTTGGCTGCTGCCTTAGCCAGTTATCCATTTGCAAGCTCGTCTTTTTTTTTTTTTTTTTGCAAAGTGCAAAAATGTCAACAAAAATAAATGCATAAATAAGAATCAGAAAGCGCGTCAAGCCATCATGGCCTGGTGAAAAGTCAATCTTGAAAATATTCAATATTATTGGCAAAATGGTATGAAAAATGTATCTCGCTCAATTTTTTGTTGTTCATGTTTAGAGAAAAGTATGATAAATTGCCAAGGATATCATTTCAGCTTTGTTCGAGCTGAATTTAGCAGCATCTAAATTCATAGCATACTTTTCTGGGCCATTCAGATAATGTTATGCACAGTGTGTTATAATTAACAATAACAGGGATATTTTCTCCGAAATCTTTACGATTTCACATAGGCGGCTTTCAATATTGCCAACAAGGATTCTGCTAGTTTTTTTAGATTGAAAAATTATAAAAACGTTTTTAAGTAGAGAATTTATACGTATTTATTTGTGACGATTTAGTATGTTTACTTTAATTTCAGCCCATGTCTAATATATTTTATTTCAAACCTCATTTTGCTTTAATGTTTTGCTCATAAAACTTTTGTAAGTCTTGGACTAACCCTCAACACTCCATAAATTTTCTATTCAATTAAACAATTTTGGAAAATTAAATAACAATCATAGAGATTCATCAAAAAAGTTTCTATTTCAAAAAATCGGTAAAATTATTTGTATTATTTAATAACTTTTTGATTTTGCTATTTCCGTGAAACTTAATTATTTCTGTCATTTAAGTATAAAATGATTTTTACATTTTAATCACAAATAAACAAATGTTGTTGAAATTGGACACACACATTTATGATTGTATATACTGCCCCTCCATCTTTCTTCTGCAATTACACAAATTAAATTAAATTGAATTTTCATTTAAATGTCGTCTCCTTTTTTGTGTCAATTGTGACGTTTGCAGTAATTTTGCTTTCATTTCCGTTTATATCCCATTTTCTAACAATCAAAAGGTAAGATCTTTGGCAAACTTTCTAAAAATCAGTGGATTAATTAATCTTTAAACAGAAACGTTTGTTTGTATGGCCAAAAGATTAGAGGAATGTCAGGAAGTGCACTTAAGTATTTTCGATTTATATTCGAATTGCTGCAATCGGAAAGCAAAAATGCTAAAAAATATTTCATACTTAAAGAAGTATTTGAATTAATAAAATAAATGAATCATATAAAAGCAAAAACTATTTACTATATAAATGTTAAGTAGTTTTATTCAAGGCATAAACCTTACCAAAGCAAAGTCCTTGCAAATTAACCGGGCGAGTTCAACCAGAGGTGTCAAATTGAACTGGGAAAATCGGATAGAGCCTTCAATTGTAATCGATTTTGACTGCATATCGCAGATCGCAGCATACGAATATTCATATTGAAGCTATTCTCTTACTTTTTCCTTACCTTTCTAACAAATGTTTATGGACTAGGAGACCCAGACGGACGGACGGATATGGCTATATGAACCCGTCTCGTACATTCATACATAAATATATACTTTATATGGTCAGAGAGATCCTTTCTACTCTGTGCTGCACATTTTTGACCACATTAATATACTGCTTTTGCCTAAATTGAATCCAGGTTTGTCAATCTACTATAATTTGGTCACATTATTCATAAGATTAATAAAACGATGTGAAATAAGCAGCGTAAAACTTACCACTCTTAAGTATGCAATTTAAAACTCTCACTTTAAGGTGATAATTTGTTAAATTAAAAACCGCAAATTTAAACTTGGAATTAGCCAACATCACTAAACTCATTGGATTCAGTAAAATCAAGCTGATCTGTGAGTTTACTTTTTATTTCCATCAATGACAGAACATTTCATGCATTCATTTGATTCCCAGTTTCTCTGAGCCCCGTCCGTGTGCAATATTCTCAAGAGCTTTTGTGTCGCAGGCTTTGCTATAAGTTGTCATTGCCAAGGCTAATATCATTGTTAAGTGGGTTTAAAATGAAATCTCCTTGTGCTATTCGATTTTTTTTTTTTTTTTTCACATCAATTCATTTATTGTAAAATATGTTGGCCATATGGGCCAAGCCTTTTGCGTCTTAGCCGTTCGATTTGTAATTTTTTTTTTTTTTGTGAATTGCTCTTAAATTAAATGTTACAATGTATACAATTATATATATATACTTAGTTCCATCTGTCTTTTCTTTACTTATACACTTATTAAACTTAAATGCTAACTGCAATTGTTTTTTGAGTTCTCTTTTTGTTTAGCTCTTTTCTTTCTGGTTTTTGTGTGTTTTTTTGTTTCTTTTTTGGTATACTGCAGAAAATAGTTTTTATTTGTCTTTTCCTGTTTAGCTAAATACACATACATACACAGATATATATATATATATTTTTGCATATTTTACTTCATCTCATTTCGTTTTCTTTGGCTTGCAACTCGGTTGGTTTTTTGTCTATTTTTTTCTTGGTTTATTTTTTTACTTTTTTATGATAAGCAAGGACAGAAGCAGGGCAGGAGTTGAAAATGAAATTGAAGTTGGAGCTGGAGCTGGAGCTGGAGCTGGTCTACAACTAGATTATTTAGGAAACAGTTTTACATTTATGTATATATGTATATGTATATTTATATATATATATGTATATATATATATATATATCGTACAACAATTACAATTATCAACTCTATAGTCTATAGATACTTAAATATGACTGATATGCTAAATGCTAATAATGAAGTTAGTGTTAGACATACACATTTGCATCTATATACTACATATATATGGTATTATTTGTCTGACTTTTTTTCGGTGACTTATATAACTAGACATGAACTGATATGCCAAGTTTTTCAAAAGAGAGAGAGAGAGAAAAATAAAACATTTCTCTTTCTTTCTCTCTGATTCTCGGTTATGGAACTTAAGCCTCTATGAGATCTTGTTTGAAAGACCAAAAAACATATGTATATATTTATATATGGGTTCATGTGTGTAAATGAAAGTGAGAGTGAATGTGTGTGTGTATACATTTAACTAGATTACGCATACGCCTAGGTGAACTCTAAGGCCAGTAAGCTCCATTTAGAAATTATATGGTTTGTTTTTATTATTTTCTTTTAGCTATATACAAGTTTCAAATGTTGATGATGATAATGATGCTGATGATGATATTTAAATTTTTTTACAACGCTTTGGCGTTCTTCTCTCTCACAAACTAACAAAGCACTGCCAACTATACTAGGCCAATGGCTTTGGTGGTTCCCTGTGGCTCTAGTTTAAGTTCACTTACGCAGCGGCAGCGGCAACAGCACTTGGAGAGGATGTGGGGATAGGAGTGGATAGTGGGGACAAGGATTCTACTGTCGCTAACGCTGTGGCTGGGCACTCGCCAGCTGGACGTGGCTTGACCAGCATTTGACTTGACTTGACCGCTATCCACTCATTGCGAGCAGCATCGAACCAAGTCAGACCCAAATTGTAGCGCCCATTGAGATTGGCATGCTGGCAATGAGAGAACCACCAGCCACCCTCATAGTTGGCAGCACAGTGCGTCTGTGAGATGTCGCGATCATCATCGATGGCCGAGAATTGCATGCCCTGTTGGTAGTTCAAGGCATCCGAGGCATTGCCACTGTAATCACCAATGTGCAGACGATAGCCGTCCGATCGAGATGATATGTAGAAGTAACCATACTCAGCCACCCACACATTATCGTAGATGTCTTGCATGTGAACCCGCAACTGGCTGCAATTATTCAGTGTCAGGTGATGCAGTTGCTCATTACCAATCCAGAATTCTCCTCCAGGCGCACCGAAACCATTAGAGTAATCGACCCAGGAGCGATTGAAGTCGGCACTACCATCGAAACGACGTTGGATCGTGGTCCAGCCATCCGAGCTGCAATGGGTCATCAAAGGATGGTGCTGACCAGCTGGAGCTATCAAGTGGAGACCATCATCCAATTGGCTTACTTCACTGCAGTCGTGGGGGAGTCTCTGAATAATGGCCTCGTATTGAGACTCGACATTTTCGAGTTCGGCCACAAGAGTTTCAGCCAGGGCAGAATCTTGTTCGCTCTGAGGGATTTGGGGATGCTTATGCGGCTTGTTCAGATGTGACATCTAAGAAAAGAGGAAGAAGCAAACAAAACGAGAACGCACACACGGACAAAAACAAATGGAAAACGTTAATAAAGGACAAAGGAAAAACACAAAATAGTTATCTATCTAGTTTGATAGTTCTGAGTGCTTACCTTATTTTTATTTTGCATTTCCAGAGCCTCGCCCACCATCGATTGCAAGCGGTCGACATTTGTCTGGAGTTGAGCCACATTGGACACCAGTTTCTTGACTCCCTCCCTCTCATCCTGCAAGGCGCTAACACTCACGGCCATCGCTTGCAGCGAACGGGCCTCGTTTTTGTTCTCCTCCCGGACTAGGTTTTGCTCGGAACTGATTTGAGCATTGGCAAACTCCAATTTAGATATCTCGTGACGGAACTCCGGAAAATTCTTGTCCATTTTTGTCTGCAACCCCTCAACGTCTTCGAGCAGCTCCAGCATGGATGTATGCAGCTTATCGAGTGTGGCAATTTGACGACTCAGGTTGAAATTGGCATTTGCAATGCGATGCTGTTCAAGTTCCAGGCTGCGTACGCGCTCATCGATGCGATGATATTTAAGTTCGTTCAACTGGCGACGCAATCCCCGGTGGGATAACTGCAGGGCGTGTATCTGTTCGCTTTGGAAACGGCAATGGCGGCGCTTATGATCGGCAGAGAGCTGAAATGCAGAAAAACAAAAGCGAAAAATATATAGTAAAGCAAAAAGTGGAGAGGATTTTGGATGGGCTTAAAAGTATGCTACGGTTTCTTATTTTCCCTTACTGACAGTGAGTGCGTGGAAGACTAGAAAGAGAGAGAGTGTGTGTGTGTGTTTGGATTATGTGCTGGGAATTGAATGCTAAAACCATTTATTATAAATGCATTTCATAACATAGCAGGCAGGCGGGTAAAGGATTCGTGTGTGGTGGGTACTGAAATGTGAAAGGCAGAATGGCGGGCAACAACAATGATGTCAGCAACAGCTACAGCATCAGCTTTAGCTTCATGTAAGTCCCTAAAGTTGCTAGGTTTCTAGTTGTTATTGTGGGTGGATTTCGCAGCCTTCGGTTCTGTTTTTCTTTTTTTCTTTTGCTCAAGTCTCTCGCTGGTAAAAGTTGCATAAATTTAATACACACAAACACATAATTTTAACCAAGTGACAGACGACAGAGAGACGGTACAGACAGACACGGAAAAAACAGACCAAGCAAACCAAGGTAATGCCATTTGGGTCACATTCATTCCTTTTTACACAGAAATGTAATGAATATGCTTTGCACAGACACCCACATTTATTCATTCTCGCATTCACATTCATACATTTGTTTTCTTTTCAATTCAAATTCTTTCTATTCATTGAAATTCTCTAGCCATCCATCCATCAGTCAGTCAGTCATACCTACATATTACAAACATAGAAAGAAATGTCATGTCAGAATTGACTAATAAAGTTGCCCGGGCAAAAGAAATGTGCAATGTAACATTTTAATTGGAGAATAGTTAAATTATACATTCGCATTCATATATGGTTTGATGTATCCAAAAGGGCAGTCATGTTCATTAACTATCATTTCATTGTGTCTTAATCAATTTAAAGGACCTGGGCAAAAGACCATTCAGTTTGAAGTTGCCTCAAGTTCACTTTATAATGAGTGACTAGTTTTAATCAGATGTCCATTTTCCTAAAACTCTCTTAAAACCTGTACATAGTTTTAAAATACAGTGACAGTCGCTTGTAAAAATATTAAGTGATTAACAGAGTAGATAAATTATCAAGTGAGTTAACTAGTCAGGGAAGAAATAAACATAAGACCAGTCCACCCACTTATCAATACACCTTCAGTTCAAATACAAATGGAATTTCCATATAAAAGGAAACCCAATATTTATTAGGGGTTCCCGTTTATTAATTTGATTTCGTTTTTCAACTTTTCAATCGAAGTGTCGAAATGAGAAAGAAGCATATTTACGCATATTTATAAAAGACTTTTGAAGAAAGAAAAGTCCGAAAAGGACACTGTTTGCCTTTGCTTTCAACTGCCTGCACGTTCCACTACTCTTCCTCTTGAAGAGGAGAACAGTTGGGGATAGAGAGGGACTAGCTTGGCGTTGTTTTATGTGAAAGGTCACGAACATTGCTAATACGGCACGTTCGCGTTTTATATGTAGAAAAGTACTGTATATGAAGTCTCTCTCTACTCTATGTGGGCGAGACAGGAAGTGGCCATCAAAAAGTATCAGAAAAAAAGAAGAAATATATACAAAAAGCAACTCAAGACCCAGACCAAGGTGCCAGGCAGTATAAAGTTCTTCCTTTTCCCTCTCTCACACTCTCTCTCTCTCTCTATCTCGAAGAAGAAGACTTTCTTTAGTATAATTAAATGTGATTTATGCGGCTCAAATTTCTCGTTGACAAGTCGAAGGCGAAACAATTTTTTGAAAGCATTTGATGGGCGTTAATTGAAATCGAAACTGAAGCATAAATATTTGATGTGTGCAAATGGGGCCAGGGCCAGTTTTCGGGGAGAGTTGGGGTAATCATAAAATACATAGTATAGTAGGTAAAGGCAACCATTAATTAATTTTCCAATATAAGAGTTGCCCGGGGTCTGTAATTCAAGGATTAAAGTAGAGAAAAACATTTTGCATATTACACTTAAGTGAAAGCTAACAAGGATTTGCTATTAGCGTGACAGCAATTCCAAAGGGATGAGAGCAGGAGTAGAGGAGAGGACTCCCAACCTAAGGTGAGTGTGTGCATTGTGCAAATAGAAAAAAAATGAACTGCTGCTCCTGCTCCAGCTCCAGAGTCAGCTCCAGCATCAGTAACACAGCGAATTGTCGTAAAAATTTAATAGGACTTTTGTGCGATGCTTCAAAAAGTTACGCTCCAGAGTCTGAGCGGAGATTGTCAGGATGCGGTGATGAGAGGGGAGAGAGAAAGGGCATAAGAGGGCAAGGGTAGAAGGGAGTGGGAGCCACAAAATGCCATTAAGTTAATGCGCATTTAGGGGCCTGTGTGTTGCTAGGACCTCCTATCCCCAACTCTCGTGTCCTTCCCCTCTCACTCCCTCTCTTTCCACTGTGCTCTTGCTTGCCCTACTCTTCTTTGATTTTTTTCTTTGCTTCCTTCCAGCTAAATGGCAAACGTGTGCATAATTTGAAACTAAATATTTTGCAAATATTGCCAAAAGAAAAGTGTTGGAAAGTATATTAATAACATCAAAAAAGGGAGCCACTGCAAAGAAGGATAACATTTTTTAAGCTTTACATGCACAACGAGAGGAACAAAAATTTCAATTGAAACTCTAAGCAAAAATTCAATGTAATAGAAGTATAAATTTATGCATGCGTGTGGGAAGCTAAGACCTTCTCCGGATATACGGCTATTCCCTCTTTACTCTTTGGCTACTCAAGCTTGTCCTCATTTTTCATTGACAGAGGTGCCAGGCCCGGTCTGTTTGTGGAAAACAATAGAAGGACATCAGATAATCAGTGTTCACTTTTAAAAGGGTTTGCAAGATCCTGCACGACGTTGTTCAACGATTTTCTATTTACATTGACTTAATCCAACATAGATCTTAAAGATATCTTCATTTTAGAGTGGTTTTTAATTTAAAAATAAAAAAACATTATTTAATCATTTAATCATTTTCTCTAGGCATTGTTTGGCTCTACCCCAATGAGGGCTTGAACCGGCCCTGTTGGCGGCATCATCAAAACAGAGTAGAAAGCATCAAATTTAGTCTACTGCAACAATCTCTCGATGATGATGATGATGCTGCTGCTGGCAGGGAGATGTAAATGTATCTGTATCTGTATTTGTATCTCAAGTGTATGCCAAGTTTCAATAAAGATAATTTCACTCATAAAATAAATATCAAGTACATAAGAGCAAAACACAAAAAAAGGGCTACCAGCTACTTGAACAATCAAACAAATTGCCAACAACAACTACACACACACACACACATACATCTGAGTCAGGAAGAGCAGAGGTATCAGGCAAATGGGAAATGTGAAATAGAATGGTGGAATGTAACATAAAACAAAAGCCGAACAAATATCAACATAAATAAGGTAAAATGCCTGAGTGAAAGACAGAGTGAGATGGCAGCGAGAGAGAGAGAGGGGGAGACAAAAAAACAACAAAACAAATGCTGTCTGCGCTTGTCCTGGGAGTCTGCTAGTGAAACCGGATTCTTCCCCCTACTTTTCCCTTCCCTCATCTCTGTCCCCCACTGACAAGGCCTGGTCCTGGTCCATAGTCCTCGGTCCTGTGTCTCGCCCGCATTTTGTTTGCCTTGCTAATTTAACAACAAGTTTCTCATATGTACATCATACATACATATATAGTTATATGTATATGTATATCTTATTTTTCTGCCTTTTTTGTTAGTTTGGCAAAATGGGAATGGTATGCAGAAGGGCAACAGAGTTGTGTCGGAGAAGGGGTGCGCGGGGAGGAAGCCTGTCAGCATCAATAACCAATGATAAACATTTGCGTGTTATACATACATTTCAACTGTTACTGTTGCTAGTGACAGCTTCCATCTATTTCATATGTGTATGGAGAAATCTGTTTGCAGACAATCACAATTAGATGGGATTTTCCCCGGTTCGTTTTTGTTTTATTTTTTTTTTCCTTTTCAGCCTGTCAAAAACAGCTGTGACTTGATTTTTTTTCTCCCCATCCTATTAATTTAAGTTCAATTAAGATATAGAAAAATAAACATATTCAGTATAGTTATTATAAGCTCATGAAATCAAAGTAGATCAATGTAAGATCAAATATTTGCAACCAAACTAAACACATTTTTAATTCTCTTTTCATTACTGTTAGATTAGATAGTTTAAAAATTATTCAATCTAGCGATGAATGACAATAAAGTGCAGTTTACATTTTTCTTTTTCCTCAACTTTTTTGGTTTTATGCGGCAGGATTCCTTCCCTCCCAATACTTTTTCGCCCTGCTCTTTTTCGCTGAGAATGATTGAGTCCCCTACGTGTTTGAGTTGCCGCAAATTCATGCTACAAAGTTATGTGGCACAAGCTTCTCTAATTTTCTGTTGCATATTTTTTCTAATTTTGGTTTTTCCGTTGCGCACAAAGTAAATTTGATTAGACCCAACCACACACACACACACACACACACACAGAGAGAGTAATATTATTATTATTTTTTGTTATTTTGATTACTTTTTGTTTTTTTTTGTGTGTTTCTCCCTTAACAGCCACCTGTGCAATTTTATTGTTTCATTTTTTTCCTTCATTTTTTTGTTCTTTTTACTATCTATCTACTATCTCTGCCTTTCCTTTTCCTTCCTGTCTCCTGTGCTCCCGTTTTGTCGGTCTGCCTCAGTGTCTGTCTGTCTGTTGGATGCCTGGTCTCTTTGTTCTAATCTAACCTAATTTCTGCTTTGGTGCGCTTTTATAATAACAATTTTAAAAATTGGGTTTCATTCTGTTTTTTTTTTTTTGCCCCGTCTTTGTTTTGGATAAGAGAGCATGAGTGGGTGGACAGGGAGAGAGGGGGGAACTTTAACAACAACAACAGGTTTTGTGGCCTGTCAGTCAGTGGCTGACTGAGTTTGATGGGAAGAAAGCAAGCGATGAAGTAGAAGGAGCAGAATAAGAAGAAGAAGGGGAAAAACGTAATAATGAAAAGGATCAAATTGCGCGAACATCACACACACACACACACACAAACACACTTGGCACTCACACACACATACTACGATGAACTGATTATCGGTACTCTGGCAGCAGCATTCAAGTGGAGCATCTGCTGTTCTCTGTTGGCTGTTGGCAAAACTTTTTTTTTCAACAGGGCCACAGACAAAAGACAACAGCCAAGCAGCAGTAGTGGGTCCCCCTAGTGCCCTCCTTCCTCAAGAGATGAGGCAGCTGGACCCCCCTTCTTCCAACTGTTTGGAATACTGAAGTTCACTTCAGCTGAGGGCGATTAAAAGGTGATTTCCTGCCCTTTGTTTGCAATTTTCAGCAATTTCGCTTTATATACATTTGGACAAAAGAGGCGTGGCCATTAATGTTACATAAATACACAAAACTGGCACACACACACAAAGACACTCGCACACCCATGAAGAGTACAGTGAAAGCCGCTTTGCAACTTGACTGCACGTTTTATTGGTGTATCTTCATTTCTCTTCTGTTCTCTTTTTTTTACTCCTTATTTTTGTTGTTTGTTAAGCAATTTGTGGTTAAATTTTTTAGTTTCGCTTCTAAACATCAAAGAAGAAGCAAAAAAAACCTTAAAAAAAAAAAAAACAGGTGGCCACTAAACCAGTTTGCAAATTCCTTTAAAGTACTCCACTGACATATTTTTTGAACCGCCCATAGGTGGTTTCAGGGGCATAGACAGATTATCCAACCTGACCTAATAAGTCGTTTTTATTGTACTTTAGATGTAATCTACTCAATAGAGCTGGACTTAACCAACAAGGGGAGCTTTGGTTGTAGGAATAACCGTTTTGGATAACATTAAAAAACTTAAATCGAATAACTCCTAAGAATTTATTTGGCCTTTATGTTATGTACATGTTACTCATCTATTGTCGACTTATATATGTCCATTATGACTGTTGTCTAATAATTAAATTGATTAAAGAAAGCATTTATTCATATTTTGTTTACTATTTGATATTTGGCTTCATTAAATAATCGAAAATTTTCATTTTTAAATTGTTTCATTCTGAATGAACTGAAAGCAAATAGTTTCTTGTGAGAAATACTTATAAAATATATGTAAAATAAATGTTTATGGTCCTTGATTTAATGTCGTTGCTACTCTTTGTTATCCGAAATAAACAATTGTTTAAAGAAACGATGGCAAGGCCAATGCAGCGGCAAAAAATGGTTTAAATTATTATTAAATTGCAATTCTTTGAATCGGGAAAGTATTATGCGAAAACTTTAATGAGGCAAGTTTAATTTATTTTTCTTGGAAAAAACTTTGGGCTTCCCTGGAGACGTTGCTTCGCTTCCCGACGTGCTAGGACGTCCATGGACTGCTGCCTGCCTGTCGCATAATCCTTTTAATGAAAGCAGACTGAGGGAGCTTTATTCGTGGCCTCCATTTTTTGTTTTGTTTTGCGGCTTTACCTGTTGGCAGCTGCTTTGTTCTACTCATTTGCACTCTTTCTATCTCTCTTTCGCTCTTTTTTTCCCATTCCTCTTTTCTGGTATCTACTGCCCTGCTTGACTTTAATTATAATTAACAAGGTGCAGTTAGGGGTGGCCAATTCATATTTGTGTGAGATCAGAAATATGCAACCCCACCACTTGGCCTCCCTCTATTGCAAATGCGTAATGATTCAGTTAAGACCGGGCTGAAAATAAAGCCTAAACAGCCTCACTCACATTCTGAATGCCCTGGCTAAGTGGCTGACAGCGGTGAGTCCTGTATAGCATTAAATATTTAATACGACCATGTCCTGCGGTGCGTATGAGTAATTTCCGAGCCACCACAGACGAGCGACTCACCGAGTCACCGTCTGACTCGTTAGCACACACTCGGCATAAAATGAGGCATAAAATGGCCAGATAATGCTCAACCAGGTTGCGCGTGCCCCGCCACTTTATGGCTTAAACAAAAAGCGAAAAGAAAAAAAGAACATTCTGGCCATTTTAGTGTGTTCCTTTTGGAGCCATAAAAGTTTTACCTGCCGACTGACGCTTTGCGTGCTTATCTGATCATTAGCATAAAATTTTTAGTTCATTCCACCCACCTCTTGGCTAGTCTCCTCAATGCTCGCTGAATCTCTCGTTGGGGACTGCGTTTGCTTGTTGAGTTGATGGCGAAAGTCCTGCTCCTGTTGCATTATCTCCTCCCTCAATTCTTGCACATAGACCTCGGTCTGTTGTTGCCTCTCCCTTTGGGCAGTCAATTCCAATTGCAATTGCTCGTAGTCATGCCGAATGGTGGCCAAATCCTCATAGCCCGCGCTGCGTGTCTGCACATCTTTGGCCATATTACCGGCCGAACGTTGCAATTCGACCAACTGTTTGCGTATTTCCGATATCGACTGTTGCAACCATTCCACAGTTAGACGTTCCTTATTGCCACTCTGAGAGGCACGCAGTGTGGCCACTTCATGTCTGCGAAAAGAACGGGGAAAACAGAAAAGAAAATGGCGAGAAAATGGGAATAATTAGAATTTGAAACACTTTTGTAACACTTTTAATTGAGTTTTGCAAATAAGCGAGCACGTCCTGCCAGAAGACTCGACTCGACTCAGCTCAAATCGAAACGAATCGCATTTAAATTGACATTTTCAGGCTAATTGCCTGGTCGGTGGTCAGTCTAATGGAATTCCCAAAACTTAATTTTCACAGGCAACAAAAATGAGAGAACACAGTTGGAAAACTTTTTTTGGGCCGGCAAAACAGCAGCTGAGATGAAATATTAGTAAATAGAATGAAAATGAAAACTGAAAATGAAAATGTTCCAACACTTGTGGCACGACCGAAAAGTTGAATGAATTTTTGTGGCATTTTGCAGACAATTAAAGTAGTCAGTTGTAGGCGAAGCAGGAAACGGTACAACAAAGTCAAAGTCTAGGTGAAAAGTTTCCATTTTCCATTTTTCTCCGTACTCCTCTCTCCACCCCTGCCACAACCTTATCCAGCTCGGGTTTTCCCAAGTTTTTTTTTTTTTTTTTTTTTCTTGAGCTGCAGCTGCTGCTGCTGTTTTATTTTTCACTGTCAAAAGAGCAAAGCTACAACATGAAATTTTCATAAAAAACTTTTCCTTTTCTTTTCGTTTCATTTTTTTTTTACTCTGGTCTTGTTTCTTGGGCTTGGCTTCTGCTGCGTATACGTAATATTTCAAATTGTTGTGCGTGTGTGTATATGTAACTGCGTGTGTGTTTGGCTGTTTGGTTAATTTTATGACTTGGAAAAACTTTTGTGGCACAGGCCCCTGACATGAGTTGGCTTGAGTTGAGTTGAGTTGAGTTGAAATTATTTTATTATTTTTTTATCATTTCTCCTTCCTAAATATTTAATTGAAATGCGGTTCAAGCAAAAGTTAAAGTTAAAGTTAATTAAAAAAATAAATCAGAAAGCTTCTAAGCAAAAAAAAAACAACTGAAAATGAAAAAACTATTGTTGTTTCTCTATCCTAACCAATGGATTGTCAGCATTTCACAGAGTTTTTCTTTTTTTCATGTTGTTTTTTGCAATTTTTCGCTTGGCTGCAGGTTGATTTGTATACTCTCAGGTACAAGGGAATGCTCGAGTCGAGTGTAACACAAAAAAGACCTAAAGGTATATATTCTTCATTTGCATCAACAGTGAAATTTATTTCTTATTGCTCTTGAAAATGTGAAATTTGAAAGTATTTAGATGGGATCACACTCAATATTTGGATAATATTGTCTAACTGCCTTTTTGATTGATTAACAATGATGGAATATAAAGATCTTTCATAAATAGAGTTGTCTTTCCAGCATAAGTAAAACTTTAGACGAGAAGAGAAAGATATCAGAAAGAGAGAGGGAAAGATGTCATAATTTGGTGAAAATTCATAACAAATTCGATTGAGTCTTATATAAGATTACCTCCATAGAGTAAGTTCAAGTCGATGCTCTTGATTTTCGAATGGAATTTTTTAATGCTGCTGCTGCTGCTTTTGGCGCTAGAGTTGTTCAATTCACGTCATTGGAGTGAAAATTGGAAATGCTGTCAATGACACACGAGAGTGAATTGAAAAACAAAATAGGAATATACGCAACATGAGAACATTGCAACAGCTTCATCAGGAATGTAATGTTGATCTCATTCAGATGCGAATTTTAGACGGTGCAATGTGCCAATTTCCAATTGGAGGCGCATTTTAATTACCCAAATGGAAGCCCCTCTATGCTCCATCCTCCATGCTCTATGGTCCATGTTACATTTTGCTGTTGTTTTTTATTTACTTTGTTTGTTTTTTTGTCGAAACTGCAAATGTTATCAAATTTACTTTACCTCAAATCAACGAAATAATACAAGTAGAGAGAATGATGAGGAGAAGGTGGAGGGGGGGGCGTATGGAAGAGCAATGGACTAATGGTCTGCCTGTCTCCACCCGCCATTTTCACTACTATCCTACTGACCTCGCACACTCGTGCGCTCAATCAGATAATCATGTCACTGGTTTGGGGCATGACTGGCTGGATGGGTTGGGGATGGGGATGGGACAAGGACTGACAGGATACATAAACCACAGTTGACATGACGTTTGACTGGCGCTTGCCATGTAAGGTCCTTTTCGGTATATATTTATGTGTCTGTCTGCGTCTATATGTCCTCTCTGTGTCTGCGTAATTGTGTGAGTATGTGTGCAGCTGCGTGTGTTGAATTATTTACGGTGTCACTGGCAAAGTTTTACGACTGTCCACGGCAGCAGCAACAGCAGAAGCAACAACAACAACAATGGCGGAAGTTGGCCGTAACAGTAACAACAACAACAACAGGGAAAAAAATATAGACTAACCTAAGCTATTTGTACAGTAAATTAAGAGTGTGCCATTTTTTTTCTTAACCAAAGAAGAATGGGACTATTGGTGGTTGACAAACGTGGGGAGGAAAGGGAGTTGGACAGAACAAGTCGAGCTCACTGATGAGACAATCATTATTAGTCAGCCTCTGTCTTGGCCATGACAACAAACACAAATCACACACGAAGAAATAGGCAAACTTTGAGTTTGCCTTTTTGCTTTGCCTACTTTTCAGGGCTATTCCCACACTGAGCCAAAAAGTTTGCAGAGAAAATTAAATTAATCATTAAAGTGATGTAAGATCACCCGATAAATTCTAGCTTTACAACTGTAAATTAATGTTTACAATATTACAAGATTTAGATAAGATTTTGATGGTTTGTGGTTGTAATGAATTTCAATTTTTTTTTGGGTAAATGAAGGAATGAATGAATTAAAGCATCAAACTGCTCAACAATAGTTTTGGAAACTAAGAAAGGACATTGATATATCAAGTATATTGGGAATGGATTTTCTTTCAGAGAACTTTTAGGAATCCAAATAAAAGACTTGAAGTAATACTTCCTTCATCGGTTGAGTTTTTTATATTGATTTTCTTATGTATTTCATTTGATTAGGACTAAAAATTCCTAAGTCGATGTAATCAAATTCCGATTTAGTGTTTCACAATTTTTGCTCAAATATGTTTTTAATTTCTATGGTTTTTGGTTCAATTTCAATTTAAATTGAGATTAACAAGTTTTCAAATAGTTTAGATGGGGGAATTTTCCTCAGTGTTTTTCGCATGCCAAAGGGCAAAGTAAACGAAAGTTTTAAAGTTTTTACAACTAGTTTCAAGTGACTAAGCAAACTTGTTCTTTTTCAGTTGCATTTTTTATTTTGTGCTCTTTCTTATTAACTTGAACATATCAATTTGACACTGTCTCGCTTCCCACTTGTTTATCTGCTTCATTTGGCACTTACCTCAATTGCTCCAGTTCGCTGCGCACATCTGCATCCACATTGGCCGCATCTGCGGTTAGTCTGAGGGATTTACGTAAATTGTGCTCCAGCATTTCGTAATCCTCGCGGCGACGCGTCATCAAAGCGTTCAATTGTTTGGTCAACACACGGACTTGATCGGTTAAAGTCAAGTGCTGTTGGTCACCGGCAGCAGCAGCGACGCCATTTTGTTGGTTTAGAGACAGCGTTTGACCATTTGACAGTATTTCCAATGAGTTAACATCCTCCGAGGTGTTATCATCGACAAAACGTAAAAGCTCCACACTGGATGTAGACGCAGACGCTGACGATGCTAATGATGATGACGACGATTCTTCTTGAACGCCGAAATTTGTTGGGTTTTTTGCGGTCTCCTTAGATGATGCAGCTTTGGCATCGCGCAACATGTTGTTCACATCGCTTAAAACCACACTGGAGGCCAACACTTGCTCGTTAACCGCAATGGCCCAAAGTAGTATTAACCACAAAATGTTTTGTGCTGTTGCCATTGTTTCAGGAATTCCGTTTAACTTTAACTCAAAGACTTTTTGTTATTTTTCGTATATATATTTATTATGCTCGCAAATTTCACCAGTCAGTATCGGTGGAATATGTATTTATGCAAATGGTTTGCCTTCGCACGCATGCCGACACCAAAAAAAGGAAAAGTCACTTGAACTTGAAAAGGAGCGTAAAAGCTAAACACCTTATTACAATTATGGTTTCTATTTTCCGCAATTTTCGCGTCACTTCACGACACTGCCACTTGACGAACGACTTTTGGGTCTAGTTAAATGGACAACTTTCCTCTGGTTAAACGAACCAAACAGCGCGGCATTTGTCGAAGGACTGAAGCGAGCGGCCACTGAATCGTCCTTTTTATGCTTCACGCAGTGTCGTCTCTTCGGTCGACGTCGGCATCGAGAGCGATTGGAGTTCGTGTGGCAAGCAGCAGGTAGTCATTGGGAACGAACTCTAAAAAAGAGAAGTCCAAAGTGAAAGAGAGCAGAGGGAGCGCATTGTCGCATTGCAAATATTTAAGAGAGCATTTCTCTTAAAAACGTCTTGCCATTAACCAAAAGTAAAAGTCGGGGCACCACACAAGAAGCACTTCAGGATCTTTGAATACGAGAAAAAACAAAGGATCGACACGACAGATGTTAGTTGTTTTGTTTTTTTTTTTTTCGTTAACAGATTCATCGAAAAATGGTTTATAAGTTGACCAAAAAACAGCTGTCAGTCCCCGCCCCTACTCAAAATTTTTTTTTCGCCAAAAAGTTAAAACGTTTTCAATGGGCAAATAGAAAAGTCATTTTCCGGCACCTAAAAGCTGTGAACGCTGCCACCGAATAAAAAAAATTGCTGAAAACTGAAATGAAGTTTTCTCTTTTAGGAGTTTCCATTTTGTTGTTTTTTATTTTTGTTGCATTGTTGCAAGAGCAAAATATGCGAAAAATGTGAACTGCCTTACGCGTTATTTTCTGTTTTGCCAAGACCGTAAAGAAAAGGGCTGCAGTTGCAACACACGGTCAACATCATTGCCACCACCAGCTGAATACATGTAGGTACATATGAATGCCTGGATGAGCACGGAAAGCCATGAATGGGGAGTGTGGTCTGGTCAGTATACTCTGTGTGTGTCTGCTTCGGTGTATTGCAATTTACAATATTTTTTCCATTTTTAGTTTTCAGCATGCAACCCTTTCCACCAGTCCACCCGTGCACCCTTTAACCCTTTGTTGGCGGCACTGCATAATCAACCGCTGCCACATGTTTCGCCATCCAGGCCAAGCGAGACTCATCCCAACCGATGGCTAGTGCCACTTGCAGTCCAGTCTCTTGTCCAGTTGCATGTCCATTGCCATGCAGTTTAGTTTTTAATTTGATGCCTTTGTTTGTTGTCATTTTGTTCTAGCTTGTTGCACATAGGGTTGGCTGCACGGGGAGTGGCCATTTGCATGGCTTTTGCATTTATATTCTTATTTCCATTTTTTTTTTTACTTTTTTCAACATTTGTTTCATTGTCGCCTGTTGTTTGGGAGCTGATATTGTTATTGCTTTGGCTTTTATGCTCTGTGGCCAGCATATTAAGGTAATGGCCCGTAAAGGCAGTCAGTTGACTCTGCCACCAAGAGGCATTCGCATATGCAACGTATGAGTGGAGAGATGGGGCATTCATAGTCGTATTCACGTTCACATTCAAATTCGCTTTAATGTTTGATTAAACCAACCTCAAAATGTCTTTATCACTATCATCAACGCATATAAGTCTAATTTCAATTCAAATATTTATGCTGGTTGCCTCAATTAACAATAACAATCAATGCCTCAAAGGCAGGCAGCAAAAAGACACTCAAGACGCCGAAGGGGAAGGGTGTAAAAGAGAAGTGACGCAAAATAAGCAGGTGCTCAAAAAACCTGCAAAATGATGAGGGCCAGGTTCAGCCCCTTTGGGGTATTTGTTGATTTGTATTCCCTTTTTTGTTTTTTTTTTTGGGTTTCGCTTGGCCAAGCTGCAACGTGTCCCAATGTCCACTCTGTCTACTGACCAAGTTGAGCTACCCGCTGAGCACACGAGCCGAGGACAGGTACAGACAACGTTTCCAAAGGTTCCACATGCAACTCACGCACATGCAACCACCTCGAAAAACGGCAAGTCAGGACCGGCTTGAAATCAACTTGAACTTGTTTAATATTAACTTGTAAATATATTTCGATACTTTCGAAAGCTAAGCCGAAATTCACATTGTTTGTAAACAAACCGGAACAGGTCGAACCGTCATTAAAATTTGAGAGTAAACAAAAAGCTTATACAAGATACGTTAAAGCTTTAATGATCCATATTTTATTTTATTTCATTTAATTCGATATATTACATACTATGTCTTAGGATGTTTTAAAATATTTTACAATTTTACATCTTAAAACATTAATGACAACAACTTAAGAGCAAGTCTCATACTATATTTCCAATCGCATTAGATTTAATAAAGAAGCAAAGAAACGATGATGCCATAGTCTTCAAAAGTCTATGAAATAATTTAAAACACAAATCTTTGCCAGAAAAAGTTACAAATTTCCTTCAGTTCCGTAGCCTATAATTAATAAGATATTTCAGTTTCTAAAACCCAAATATATAAATTCAAATAAAGAAAATAGCTAAATATATTCTTCTTATAGTCATTTTTAGAAATTAAAACACTTTTGTTACATTTTATTTTATTTTTATTTAAAAATTACAAATTTTTAAGAACATGCTCTGAGAAATAAAAACAAAAAGTTCTAACTTAATCAGTTCGTGATTAGAAGATGATAAGCAAAGCCTTTCTTATCATATTATATGTATCTGATTTGCTTTGAAGTTTTCAAGTGTTTCATAGAATTCTAGTCAGAAGAAAAATTTATTCTATAAATTTTAAATTCTTTTGCGAATTAGAAATCTGTACTTTTTTTACTTTGTTTTTGAATTCTTTGTTTTTTTTTTTTTAATTAGTCTTTACTAATATTATATTATATTTTAAGCTTACTTGACTTTAACTGACTCTGAGTCTTTGATTTACTGTCAGTTTGCAACTGAATGTACATATCTTATAAAGTTATCACATTCGAAGGCATAGTTGCGGCCCTTTTCTTAAATTATTTGAATCCGCTCACATCTTGTTTACGAAAAGTGCATAATAATCAAGAAAGAAAAATACAAATTTCAAGAACTGTGCGCAAACGCAACTCGAAACTGAGCAGCACTAATCATCTGAGTGACAACAGCAGCTGAGTCAGTCACTGGCAGCAGCAACAGGAACAACACCAACAGCAACAACAGAAAAAAGCGAGAAACCGGCTAACGGCAGGTGCAAAAAATTTACCACTCGAACGAGAAAATTTCCTACCTGATTTAATCTGCTGCTGTTGGTCTTATTTTTTACTGTTTTCAGGCTGTTGCCGTTGCTGTTGCCGGGGTTCCTTATGTCTTCTGCCTAGTGGCTTTTGTTGTTGTTGTCTGTTGCCAAGGTTTCGTGTTGCTGCTGGTTGTATGTATTCTTGGCATGGCTTGTTACCTGCATGCATCGCTGATCACACACAGACAAACATGCGCGCACACTCACACACACACACATAAAGCATCCAAGGCTGTTTCCCAGTTTGCCTTCTGCCACTAACTTGGTGCTGGCCTACAAAGTTTTTTCTATTCCTGTTTTGTGGTCTGAGGCGAGAGCCTACCAATTGAAATGCCATAAAAATCCTTATAACCAGAATCAATACCAGAACGACGACTTAACAACAACAACAACAGCAGCAGCAGCTGTAGTTGTAGCTAGGGCACAAGCAGCTGTCGTTCAGTCAACAGATTTGGATTCCAACATCGACTGAGGCAGACGAAAACGTCAGAGGCGGCTTCGCTGTTAATGGACAGGCCAACAGACAGAAATGCGATCACTTGGAACAGTTGGCAATTTCTTTTGTTCCGCATTCATCTCTATTTATGACTGTGTGTGTAAGTATAAGTATCTAAGTGTGTGTGTTATGTATGTGTGGGTGGCAGCAGCTGCAAATGCAAACGGCATACTCCTTGGGATATCAATTTTAAACAGCTCAAATCAGTCCTATTGTATCTCTTCGCAGCGCTTTATCGTTCCGTCCCTTTCATTTTCTCTCCCTTTCTCTCTTTCGCTTTTTAATCGAATGCAGATGCCTGTCAAATGGCTCAGAGATGAACTGACGACTGAGAACTGAGCTCAATTGACAAATGACCTGCTCCTAGTCCATTTCCAGCGGCTTTAGCATGAAGGATGCTTTACAAAGAATCATCTCAAAAGATCCCAAAATAGTGCCATTTTACCAAAACGGATGGCAAACGTCCTGCCAAAATGCATGAAAAGAGACTAACCATTGCCAAAACCTGTCGGTAACATATTCAAAGATATTAAGAGTACATACATTCGTACATGTACATTTATTTCTTTTACGTAGGATGAAAATTCTTATAAGAAAAACAAAGCAGAAAAATATTTCTAAAGGCAAATGAATGCCTATACAACATTCTGTTAAATGCAAAAATTAGTCACTACCTTTGGCCTGGATTATAAGGTTTAAAAAATGTATTTGATTGGGAAAAATATAATAAATTTAAATAAAATGTAGATAAGATTAAAATCAAAACTTGCTACTTATTAAATATTTTACAATTACAATCGTTTTTCACATTCATTTTAAATGAATTTGTGTTGATATCAAGTGGCCTGTAAGTTAAATAAACTCCACGAAATTTTCTTATTGAATTTGATAATATTCTGTACTTTAATTTTTTGTACCCTGTAAACGAGATTATGAAAGAGTATATTATTTAGCAATACGAATCTTCTTCTCTATCAGCAATAAGAGTTAATGCCTTTTATCATACATAGATACATTGATTTATCGAACATCGATGTTCTCTTGTCGATGTTCAGCGATGCATCGATGTTTCCTCAAAACATCGATTCTATGAGCCACTTATCAAATTTTGACATATAATTTAAAAAAGCTGTCTTTAAAAAACCATTTCAAACTTTCCAAAAGCTATAACATTAAGATAACGTAAAGGGGTTTCCACCGACTGCCAAAATGTTAACAGATACAATAAATTGAATAAGCCCAAATCAGGTAAACGAAATGTTATTTCGAAAGTAAAGCCCATAAATACTTCATAAAATAGTTTTTGAAAGATAAGGCTAACAATGAGAATAGAGATTCATTCATTTATTCATTTAAGATCAATTTTAAATACTATTATGAGAACATCTAGTTACTAGAAAACAGTGAACCTTATTAATTTCGAAAACCATCAGAAACTATTACACATCGTTGCATCGAGATATTAGCCCGATGTTTTAAAACACCATCGATTATTTACATTGAAACCATCGATGAACATAGACATCGATGTTTTTATTGAAACTTACATAATTACTAGTAACGATAAAAAATCGCAAAAGAAAATAGTCAACATGTTTTTCTGGCTTTAATCATAAATTCTATTATATTTCAGACAATTTCAAATTATTATAGAAGGTTATTGTTGTAACTGCCTATAATTAAATACAAAAATCAAATATATAACATCTTCTAGCCAATTGTTTTAATTGCATATATGTACATACATATAAAAATTCAACAATAGAGACAATTACTTGGTAGACTTTTTGTTCAATTTTTCTGGCTAATGCAGAAATTATTTTAAAGTATGTTATGTTTTTTATGCAAGTATAATATATAGTCTAACAATCCTTTCAAATATGAAAATAGTAATGTTTTTATATATTTGTACATTGTATATGTAAGTGGCCAGAACTATGATGTGTTATCTTAAATTCTAATGCAAACCTATTTCTTATCAGTTAAAACGAAATGAAAATGTATTGAAATTGAAAACATTCCAAATTAAAGTTACCACAGGAATTTTCGAACTGTTTGTATACATACTTTAAATTGATATTTTGCTGTATTTGTGGGTATTGCTGAAATTCTGCGCACCAGTTGGGAAATTTGTCTTAATAGAGATGTACCAAGCTCTTTAAATAAGTTTAGAAAACTAAATGATGATACATAATTTCAATTTATACGAAAGTTGCTTTCCATTTATCATAAAGAAGATTCTGATATTCAACTCTGAAAAATATTTGATTTGTCGCCAAAGAGAAATGATAATTACTTTGAAAGCTTGAGCTAAAATGTTTAAAAATAGTTAGGGAACGACATTGGCCATTAGATTGTGTTGGCAAATCAGAAAGACATGGCAATTTAAATTTAATCAAATTTACTTTTCTCATCCTGCTTGTTCCAGGATACACCAGAGTCGTTTGGCCCACTCAAGGTATCGACTGTTTTCGGTTTCTGTTTTTTATTTTTTGTTATTTAGAAGCTTCTCCTTGAGAGACTTTGGAAGACTTTGTGGTTGTGTGGAGTGGTATGCCAAATATATTCCTTCAAATGTCTCGCTCTGTCTCTCTCTATCTCCTTGTTCCACTTGTACAGGTCACAAGTCCTTTTGGCACCCTCAATAAAATTTTCGCTTGGCCGTTTTTTTGCTTAACGAAGTGGAACGTTTTGCGTGCGGCAAGTAATAATAATAATAAAAGTGGAAATAAATAAAAAAAAAATAAATAAATAAGTAGGCAAAATATAAGCTGAATACTCTTTTAACTTTTGTGTTTATGTGGGTTAGTAATTTTAAAGTTCGAAGGGGTCGAAAGCAGACAAACTAATTAAGCTAAATGCTAAATGCCAAACCCAAGACCATAATTCAACCATTTTAAATTTAAATTGCTGGTATCTGTGGAGAGGTTTTGGTCGCGATCCATACATTTCGGATGCAACATTTTAAATGATTTCCACCACAAGCAATTTGCCGGCAGGACACAACACAACGCACACACAATGCCTGGTCACGTTGTCCGGGTCCAACCAACTGGCCAACCGATGAATCCTGCAAGTGAACAACAGAGAGTGCCATTGCTGTGGCTACTGGCTGGCTCTGGCCCGTTCAGTGTCCACACTTTTCACATTTGTCCTGTTCATATTTCATTCTCAATGACGCTGACAGGACAATGCGGTAACCGAGAGAGAGAGAGAGAAAGAACGACAGAGTAAGTGTCCTGGCATGTCGTGGCATTGCCTGCATCGTTTGCATGCACTTCATGAGTTTGTGTGTGTGCGAGCGTGTGGGAAGGTGTTGCGGAGAGAACAGAGGGTTATTCCATGCCAACTGATGAAGTTGGCGTTTTATGTGTGGTTCTCTGACAGTCATCTCCTCCCTTCTGTTGACCCACGCATAAATCAAAAGTTCAGTGTCAACAAAAAATGCGTTGATTTTCGCGAACTACCAAACCACCCAACTGCCCAAACATCACTCCATTGTTGTTGCTTACGATTCTTCATAATTAAAAATAAATAAAAATCAAGGCAATTGATATCAGAAGGATAGCTGCCTCTCCTGATGCTGCAGTATATTCTGAAGCCCTTAAGCTATTGGAAATAAATACAGGAAATATGCAAAGGAAGAAGAAAAAAAGGAAAGAAAGACTCAATGAATGAATGAATGAAACGGATGAAAAAGGGCAGGGCAGAGAGCATATGTTTTGCTTTTTGCAAACGGAAACTAAACAGAAACCTGGCAGCTGACAGACGGCAGAGTCCTGCAGAGTTAAGACTCGGTGAGTCGTGAGTTGAGAGTCTAGAGTCGAGAATCGTTATCCGCAGCCACATTTCTTTTTAGCAAATCGAACGGATATGCACAGGGAGACCAGCCAAAAGGAGCTAGAGAGGGACGGGGAGGGAAAGTACACATAAAAACACATTTGGTTTTTACTGCTTCTTCTGCTCTGGGCAGGTGACACATGCCTAACCCTAACGATTTCCGTTTTCATTTTGCAAGGTTCCTTTGTTTTGGCTCCCCTCCTCCCCCATACATACAACTACCTGCAAATATATATGTATACAAACGTATCAGTTTAGTAGTAAGAGACTAACTACTACTTCCAGGTACCTACTGGTATAATGAGAATCGTAATAACAACACAAAAACGGTAATAAGAAAAGTTTAACTTTATGATTTCTTGCTTAGCCATACAAACAACGAGGCGTATACTTGTTTTTCTTTTCTTTTGCCCGATTTCGGAAAGGGGACACAATAAAAGCATCAAGTGACAACAAAGCGGCAAACAACAAAATAAATAAATCACAAACAAAAAGCAGACACCGAAAATAGCACACACACTCACACACAAATACACAGAGAAAGAGGGGAAAATGGGTAAGAAAACAGGGAGAACAAAAAAAACCAAAAGTAAGCAAAAAATAAACAAACAAAAAAAAAAAGAATAAGAACGAAAAATTGTAAGAATAAACTTTTTCTTGTTTCGTCCTGCCATTGCCTCTTGGCTCCTACGGCCTTTGTTCTTTGGCACGCAATTCATATTTTTCTCCCAGACCATAAACAGGACTAAGACCAAGACCAAGCCAGTTGACACAATGCACAACAAGGTGGGCGTGGCCGTATGCCTTCTCGAAAACAGAACAGAAAGAAAAACAATTCGAAAGAGGAAAAAAACTATCTCTACCAACATCGAACTGTAAATACAGTTTTGGGCCACTAAATGGACTCCGAATCGTCAATCATTTGGAATTCATCAGTTCTACTCGAACATGTTCAACTTAATTGGCAATTGGCACTTTAATTCTAATTATTTTTATGCATTTTGGTGAACATTTAAGTTTATTTTATAAGTTTAGCTCTGCCGTTTACTGAATTAGCAGGAAGACTGATCCTTCCTCTAATGGCGATATAATGCGTCTCTTTGTATTAAAATTGAGCACTATCTATGACACCTTGGTTATATGCAATAGCAAAGATTTTTTGAATATAAGTAAAATTCTCATATAACTAATACTAATGAATGCTTAACATATATACATACACAAACAATAAACTCATTTCTATTCAGAATCGCATTTCTGACGAACGAGAGTTATTACTGAATCAAGCGCATATGTCAAACAATTTGATATAAAACTTGAAATATCAAAGTAAGTCATGGGCAATTCTATCATATTCTACTGTGTTTGGATTATGGAACACCCCAAATTTTAATTAAACAGTTTCAAAATGAAACCTCGAATCGCATATGGTCATAACGATTTTGATCTCCTTGCATTTTTTATTCCCTAAATTTTCATTAGAAAATTCTTTGTCACCAGAAATAGGCCTAGCTGCAGTATACGCTTGGAAAATGTAGCAAATAAGTGACAAATTCTAAATTACTCTTTCGTTAGGGTGTCGAAGGCAAAGTAAGGGAAACTTTTGTCATTGTTGGATTGTTGTTGTTGTTGTTTTTATTGTTGCCCGAGTTAAGCATTTCCGGCTTTTATTGTTCCATGAGCGCTAAACGCTTCATTCATCATTTTGCCTTTTTTATTGCCCTCCAACCTGACCAGAAGGTATATAGTAAGTAGGTAGACAGGCAAGCAGGTGAGGTGAGCTGGTAGATCGGAAGGTGGGTAGGTAAGTGCAGAATCAGAATCTTTGGTGCTCTGGTGTCATTGCACGCTGAAATATTTATGGCCAGCAGACCCAATTGTTAATTTATAAGAGGGGCAAACAAGAATAAGAAAAGGAAAAAAAAGAAGACAAAGAGAATCTCCTCATTATCCTGCTGAGGCATTCCTGCATGTCTCTCACTCACTCATTTCGCCATTCACTCACCTTTTTTGTTTTTGTTTTTTTTTCTGTTTGAAGAAAAACTTTTGCATAAACCGAAAGAAACGAAGAAATTTACGAGCTGTGAGCCAAGAAGTTTTGCCGCTTTGATACAATAAATTTTTGTCAAGGAGAAATACTTTGAGTTTGAATTTGAAGTTCTTCTGTTTGAGTTATCCTGTGTTTGTTTGCCTTGGTTTTGGTTGCTGCGTTTGATAAGCCATTAGTCAAAATGACAAACGTCTCGGTTGATTCAAATTGAAAGGGATCTCAAAGGATTTGCAGACACAATTGCTACCGGCAAGTGAAAGAAAGAAAGCCTTTAAGGCTATAAGTTATCGCACACATCGACATTTAGACATTGACTAAATCTACATGAAAATGTTTTTCATTTTCCGGTCAATGTTTCTCTCTCCATTTCTGTATATCGTATTATAGCCATATTAACCTGATATTACCATAGGTCTTGTACCATTTTTTCCAACAGCTTTAAACTGGCCTATAAAAAATTCAAAAGCCTCTTTACACACCCAACACACACAACCACACACACACCCAAGAACAGAGTTTTTCGCAAATATTTTCCATTCAATGTGTATGTGTTTTGGCCTCGAAACATTTTGCTGTCCTGTTTTTGCCCTCAGCTTTTGGCAAACAACAAAAGCAACAGCAACAAATTTTTTGGTAGGTTTTTACCATTTTCTGTTACTGCTTTCAATTCCTTTTCTTCTCTGTGTGTGTGCGATTTTTTTTTTTTTTTTTTTTTTTGAAGGGTTTTCATATCCTGCCATCGCTGGGGCAATTAAGTTCGTAATCTGAGCGACATCTGTGCATTGGTCGACGCCGAGTTTTGGTTTTTCTTTTTTCCTTTCCATTGAATATTGCCATCAGGGGTAAAGGGCGCTCGTAGTCCTCTGGTTGTTCGGCATTGTTTACAGCTTGTTATTAACTCTTTGGAATGCGAATGAGGCGATTTTTTTCACTCCGTAGGCTCTCCCAATTTTTTTGTTTTGTTTTTTTTTTTTTTTGGTAGCCGTGATTTAAATGGACGAGCTGCAAAAGTGCTAATAGCTTAAATGTCAGGCTCAGTTCAGTTTTTAGTCCTGAAGTACACCAAGGCGGATCGAGTAGCAAAAACTTTTCGTACACTACAAAAAAAAATAATGCGCAATGGTTAAATTACTTAATTTTAATACATTTTTTATAATTCAATCATGAATGAGCAAATCATGTCCAAATTCGTGGCAAATACAAACAGATTTCTTGGCGCTTTGAGATACATGATCTTGAAAAAATGTATGCAAATTAATTACACGTTCCAGCTATCATTTTAATTATTCATCGCTTAGCCCTTGACACTAAGTTCCTTGCCAATATAGGCCAACAGTGCCCCAACAATTTCAAGTCTGGTATATCCCAAAGGGATACTTGCCCCAAATGCTCATAAGTTCCATATTCATCTATGATTTGATTTAATAGCTGTAAACAAATTATCTGTGATTTGTTTACAGTTTTTACTCAACTTAAGTAAATTTATCGAAAGCCTCATGAAGAAAGACTCCAATGAGGCATCCCAACTCTGCCATAATTTAAACTTCTTTCGCCATTGAGATCCTTAGTTCGCATTCTTCTTACTCCATGTAATGTTCTCATTTCAAATAGAAAGTATAGCTTTAATATTACTAGTTTACCTCTAGTCCTAAAACTAATGAATAAGGCAATTTACAAAATAGTCAACTTTACCTTTTCTTACCACCGCGTAGACGAATGCACTACGCGACAAATGTAAAAAAAATTTTCATAATCAATTTTTGGTCAATCAAACCTAATAGCACTTGCCTAATCGCTATAGAAACCAAAACTATTGGATGTCGCCAATTGAAGTGTTTATAAAACTATATATATATATATATATATATATATATATAATGTCACCTTAAAACTCTAGGATCCTACAAAAATTTAAGAATTCGTCATATATGTAGATTATTGTGTAGTTTTATTATATTATGCTTATATATAGCTTAGGATATTTATATTTTACGACTTTTAATATGCAACTTAATCAACTTTAGGCAACTTAAACAACTGACGACTTGCAACTTGATTTGACTTCCGACTGACAGCAGACGACTTCTTCAACCGACGCTCGACTCTTTTTCTAACATCATGGCAACCTCCGACCGAAAGCCTGCCTTCCTTAGGGATGCCACACAGTTGGTGCATGCGTTATTGCCACCTTCCATATATACAAAATAAAACGGATAGAATAGTTTTGCAATCTGTAGTGCATACAGTTACAGAATTTGTAAGAAGTTTTTTTTAAAAGGAAGGCCTCCAAGACTTATTGTGCTCTCCAATGTGGGGACTTTACCTAAATGCTATCCCAGAAAAAGCAAAGCCATGCATTTTCAACAATGTCTAAACGAAAGTTTCTTTCCCCTTCCAAAACTGGCTTTTCTCAGTTTCAGTTTTTGAAATTAAAACTTTGACGTTTGAAGTAAATATAGATTTAACCAATTTGTAACTCATTAAAAAGAAATTTCACAATTTCATTGATTTAAGTGACCTTTACCTTATTTTAAGAAATATAAAATGCTAATACGAATGGCATTTGAAATTCGTCATTTTGTTATATGATATGTATGTATTTCTGCTCTTCTGTTAGCCCTTCAGCCAGACATTTATTGGGGCGAGGCCAAGACGGGGAACAGAAGGAGCCCATCCCTTAACACTGCAACTCCTGAGCAGCTGTCGTTGGCATTAAACCAAAACTAACAAGTTGAATCCCTACAAAAGATCCCCCTTTTTTTTAATTTTGTTCGATTTTTTCCTTTTGCTGTTGTTTAAGGAGCAGATGCGACAAAAGCTTCATTAAAATTAACAAAATTTAATTGCAGCTTTCGGTGGCACGTAGCATGTTGCAAATGCGTAGGGCAATCTGTTTGATTGCACCTGTTGATGATGATGATGATGTGAATGTGGAGGTAGATGATGATATATTGCTCACGGGGGTTGATCCCGATCCCGCGATTGCAGCTGCAACTAGAAGGATTTGCGTGCCATTTGGAACTCAGCCAAAGCAAAAGTCATCCACCATTTGCCTGTCAATGCCTTGGCCCTTCTGGCCCCCTCATTGTAAGTGATTGTAAGTGCAATTTCGTGAACTTTTGGACATTTGCGACATGCAACCTGGCCCAAGTTCCCCACAACCTACTAGGCAACCAACAATTACCTAAAGTTCATTGTGCTGGGAGCGGAAATTCAATTCCTTGTCAAAGTTTTCTTTTTTTCATTTTGGCCCACAAAAGTTTGGCCAAAACTGCCATCAATTTGTATATGTATGTGGCTAGGATGGGGAGGGCGAGTATAGGGGTCAAACACCGGACAGCACGGCATGGCGAAGGCAATTAATGTCCTGTCCTGTTCCCGTTTGGCTTAGCCCCCGCTTGGCAATCATATTCATAAATTGCCAGGTCACACTTGTGGCCAACTATTTAACATACATGGAGCAAACACTTGGCCTCTCTCGCTCTCCTTGTGTGTGAGTGTGGTCGGTGTGTGGTCTGCGGTATCGATGTCCTCCTGATGGGGACACAAACAAGGATGCGGCGTGTGCGTCAGTTGGACTACGCCATTTGGCTGAAGTGTGCCTCAATAAATGACAGTTGGTCAGCAGCAGGAGAAGCAGCAGACCGATCCGGTTTCAAAACAAAAGTTTATGGTTACACCTAAAGCTCGCTCATGTGTGGAATGATGATTGGCACAACATGACGAGAAAACTGAAACTGAGCTCAAACTGAACTGTAACAGGAACTGAAATGAAATAAGCTAAATAATTTTCACATTACTGTTTGTCGGTTTCAATAAAAACCGCCAGCATTTTATGCCTGGGCGAAGACAGCAGAGCATTTTTAATGCGAAACTCAAACATACAGATCAAATAAAAATAACTCATACGCCTCAATGTGTTAGTGTGTGTGTGTAAGTGTTTAGTATGCACATATACACTTACACACACTGATGATAAGGATAAAAAATATTTCGTTATCCTTGCTGAAACACCAGCAGCAGCAACAACAACAGCAAGGAAGGGCGGTAGCAGCTGCTCAACATTATTTCCTGTCCGGTTTCATGGTCGAGCAATGCGTGACCAGTTTTAAATGCACTGGAAGAAAAACTTAGTATTCATCCTTTTAAAACTTTAAAGAGTGGTTCAAGCATCGTCATTGTTACCGAGATTACAAAAAATATATACACTTCCTTTTCAAATTATTATTCCTATCTGCAGAACTTGTCTACTTATCTCGAATAAAATATTTGTTAAAAAACCTTTGGGACATAATTCTTATAAACACAAAAAATAAGTTAAATGTCTGCTAGCATATATCTGATTATTATACACAATCACTTTCTACAATGAAAAGGATTAGAATAATTTATCTTTATAAGTTAGCAAACTCAAATAAATAGCAAATTATTTGGATATCATCATATACATTCCCATTAAATATTATGCACATGACTTTTCGCAGAATTTCTTTTATTATATTCCTAAGTTTTTGACTGTGTCTCCATTACTGCCTAAATGATATAGTAATATTGTAACAGCACCGAAATCAATACCCATTTGTGCAATATTTGAGTAAAAAACATGAAAAAATAAAAAAAATAAATAAAAATAAAGAATTTTTTCACCAAGCATCGTTCTTATGGCACACTATGTTGTAGTAGTATGTCCGGAAAAAAATGCAAATCTAACTCTTTAATAATAAGCTTAGACACCAAGTTTTTCACCAACTTTTTTAAACTGCCAACGGACACTCGGAGAAATCGCTAATTCGACTTGTGCTAATAAAAAATATACACTAAAACTAAAGGTTTTCCCAATGATAATTTTTAAAGATAATATTTCCCCTTCTTCTGAGAAGAATAGATATCAGTTTAGTTCACTTTTTTGCTCTGTCCGAGAGAGACTGTTAATGATACAAGATACAAAAAACTGCATTACCCCTATGATCAAGTTTTACTGTATTATAAATTCAACTGCTTGTTTTGGTGTTCTATCATCTAGCAACCAACAGCGAAACAAAATTATAAAACTCTTTGTAAGGGCATAAAAAAAGCTTTCAATAAATTCCCTATTCACCAATTCAGTGAATTGCAATAAATCTTTATCTGACAATAGTTTACTGTGGATTGCCTTTCCAGTGACACATTGTTTACCTACGCTACAACTCATTATTGTTCAAATGTTGATCAAATAAACTTATACTTGTCTGTTTGTAGTTAAATCAACACAACAACAAAGTTGAAAATTTCATAGTGTATTAATATATATGTGTATATATAGAAACCTATTTATAGATTTTGGTTATCTTCTTTTGTTATCACCTTTGTAGAGGATATTATTAAATGAATGACCAATAGTTTGGTATAACACACAACTGCCGAAGAAAAGATCAGTTGATTAGACTACTTTGCTGCGAAAACAAACTTTATGAAAAAATATGTAAAAATATTATAAAGTAAAATATCTTATAGTATACAAAAATCTTAAAAAATATTTGAGAAATTGATCTTAACGATTTCAAAAAGGCTCATATATAAGATTTAGTGCAGACAAAGTAAACTTCTTTAATATTTTCTGTGTGAACTTAATATCCTTACTTAATTAGTCAGCTTACCCATTCACAATTTGCCAAAAATTCAGATTAGTTTTTGATAAAAGATCCAACTTTATGTTTATTCAATTTATTCATTAGTTTTTCCTATTAATTAACGAATTCTAGTTGATCCCTTTGCATCCTTTTTTTTACATACCATTCATATACCAAACCCATGAAACATACGAGAATTCGATCGCATATAAATTTCAGAATGATGATAGTATCGACTCGAATGGAACTGAAAACCCGTAACTCATATCATCTTAGCATTAAATGACAATTTGTTCTACACTCTAATCTCATAAATATGGGTAATTTGCAGGCATTTGTAAGCATTTTCATGCTAAGCTCGTCTGTGGCATTCCATGGTAATATAAATCAGAATGTCTCGAAACTAAAATGCGGCAATTGTGTGAATGTGGCTAATTATAAGAAAGACGAAGCCGGCTTCGACTGCTCCATAGACGATATGGCCATTAGTTTTGCATCGCCTGGACGTAGGCAGTCGTCGGTTAAATTGGCTGAATGTTTACCACCGAAATTCGTTATAGTCGGTACGATGTATAGATGGAGTAATTAATTTTAAATTACTACCCTTGAATTTTATTTTACACAGATACCGTCTTTGATTATTGTTGTTTCTGGTCCCCCCATCTTGGTTGTACTCAGGTCTATGGCGAGTCATATCTGACAAAGCATAAGGATAACTGCAGCCTGTGTGCTGAGCCATGCGGCAAGGTCAAATTAAAAGTTATCAAAAACTCCAATACAAAAACAATTGACCTGCAGGAACAATTGATAATCCTATATTTCCTGTCTCTTTTAATCCATGACATAATTTAAATCAATTAAAGAATTGGAGATAAGTAAGTAGCTAAAATAAATTTGAAAGCATTGACATCGAAATGATTAAATTTATTTCATTTAGTTTTTAATATAAAAGCAATAAAGGCAGAATTAAAACAAAAGGTTTAATTCCGACTTTTGGGACATTTTGCATTGCTTGTTTTGTTCTTGAAAATATACTCAGACGGACTAATCTTGATTTGTAGATCACTGGGACGCTACAGAATGCAAAAAGAAATTTTATGAAAGTTTTTCGTTCAGTGTAGAGGTTCAGTAAACAGTAAAAGTCCGTTGAGTCTGTTGAGTCCATTATATAAGTGCGCTTTTAATAATAGCCACTTCTCTGGGACTGCTTCTGGGTGTGCTTTAGGTGTGTGTGCCTGTGTGTGTGATGGGGGACTTTTGATATTTGCATTCTGCATAATTTCATTGAGCGAAAATGTAATTTAGATAACCAGATAAACACTGACCGCGAGGCAAACTAATTAAAGAAAATGTTGATGCATCAAACCCTCCCAACCCACATGTCCCTTCTGCTGACGTTGGTAGACATCAATCAATTCATGCAAATAGATCAATGACATGTTATTCAATTCAATTAACATTAATCATTTAAACAGTTTGCAATGCACGAATATTTCACAGTATTTTTCAGTTTTTAAATTTTTGGTCTTTTTTTCACGAGTGATATTCGAGTTCGAGTTGCACACGTTGCATGTGAATTCAAAATAAATATTTAAGTATTTGCAACATGCTCATTTTTAACTGCATTTTCCCATTTCAGTCTTAAATCAAACTGTTTCGCTGTGTCTCTCTGTTGTCCCATGCCCATCCTGGTCCCATCTCCATCCTGCCCTGGCTCCATTCTGACTATGGCCTTTTGCATAAGCAAATACACGCGCAATTCACAAACACGTGACGTTAGTGTTTTCTTTTTGTTCGTCCTTACCCTAAATCCCTTCCCCCAACCGTCCCATCTTCCAACCTTCCTTTGACCAACTGGCAGACTGACTGACTGACTGGTTGAGTGAGTGAGTGAAGAGTTGCCAGTTGATGGCGTTGGCGTCCAGTTCATGGTTCAATGACAAGCAACTTTCAGTTTATGTGCGCTCTCTCTCGCCCTCCTCATCTTCCCACATTTTCTGTCTCTCTGTGTTTTTCTGTTTTGTCCCTTGCCGCAGCTGCTGTCGGCTATTTGTCTGCGGTTTGACACTCCCCCACTTACTTCCATGTTCCATTCCCATTCCCTTTAATGTCCCCAGTCACCAACAGTCCCCCATGCAACCATCCGACAGAAACCCAGACCATCCCACACTTTGCTTTTTTGTCATCGTTTAATTATGTACAACTTTTTGGTTAGGCAAGGATTACGCTTGGGCACAGCCACATGAACACATAAACGCTTGTAATGTGACAGCACAAACAATTAAATCCCATTAGATATACTATTACGATACATATATTACCATATATATGAATCAGAGCCACCTCGACTAATTGCAGCCAATCTAACCGAGATGCAGTTAAACTGTCATTCACAAATCAAGAATGGATAGATAGATAATGATTGATAGATAAATATATATTTTAAATTTAGAACTAATCAAAAAAGTCTTTACAATGTGCAATTACTAATGTACATTAATGTCATGAACATTTAGTTATAAGTTATAACGAGAATCTCTTAAAGGATATTGATCCTAAATATGGCCATTTCCGCTAAACCATCTAGAAACTCTTTGTCTTTGTTTTGAATTCTTGTCAGAAAATGTTTAAATTTTACTATTTTATGTATTTTGAGCATATATGTATTTGTTTAGCGTAGTGAGCAAACCGAATGCAGTGATAAAATAATTTTATTTTATTTCAACACTTTAAATAAATTTTTATCTCTTTATTATCTATCTTTTATAATGAAGCTTTTACAGTGTAAAAGGTTTACCAAAAAATGTTTCTCACATTACAATCAATCAAAAAAAAAAAGGGAATATAATGCAACCCATATATTTAAAAAAAAATTAAAGTTTGTCTGTTCGACACGGTATGTGTGTACGAATTACTACCGTTCTAACTGCTAAGTTCGTTGCATTTGGTAGAGAGAACTGATTTTTATACCATACACCCATAGGGTGAAATGGTATATTAAAGTCGCCAAAATGTATGTAACAGGCAGAAGGAAGCTTCTCCGACCCCATAAAGCTTGCAGCGACTAGACGTGTTTGTATAAATCGTAAAATAATTAAGCCATCCGTTATAATTGGAGAATAAAACTAAGAAGACAACAAACTATTATACCTCTTGATCAGTATCAATAGCCGAGTCGATATAGACATGTCCGTCCGTCTGTCCGTCTGTCCGTCCGTCCGTCTGTCCGTCCGTCCGTCTGTCCGTCCGTATGAACGCCTAGTTCTCGGAGACTATAAGAGATAGAGCCACCAAATTTGGAATGTAGGCTCGTGTAGTATGTAGAGTGATCAAGTTTATTTCAAATTTTTGCGACGCCCCTTTCCGCCCCCGCAATTAAAAAAAACGTTTATCTCAAAAACTATTGCAGCTAGAGAAACCATATTTGGTATGTATATTTGCATAGTAAATGCGCACATTTTGTATGTATAAAGATTTTGCCATGCCCCTTTCCGCCCCCGGAATTTGAAAAACTCGATTATCTCCCGTAGTTTTTTACCTTGTGCAATCAAATTTGGCACACTTAAAGTTGATAGTAATACCCAGCAAAATATCGAAATCGGACAAAAAATAGCTGAGTTATGCATATAAACGTTTTTGCATAAGGCCGGAGATGGCCTTTGGCGGGTGGGGGCGCTAGGGTGCTATGCATTAGTGCGCGCGATATTAAGATATGCTTGTAAAAACCATGTGAACAGAATTTTTTAAAATAGGCAAATGCATTTGTTATTACAAATTTGAAATATTTGTTTTACTGGTGTAGGGTATACCTAAGTCGGCGAGACGACTTACTTACTTCATTTAAAATAGGCAAATGCATTAGTTATTACAAATTTGAAATATTTGTTTTACTGGTGTAGGGTATACCTAAGTCGGCGAGACGACTTTCTTACTTCATTTATTTCTACCTACCCACAACATTTAATAAAATCGTCGTAGAAACTTGTATTACTGTCCGTGTCTACGAATCCGTAATGCCAGAGATGGTATGGTAGCGCTGTAAACCCAGACCTACATATCTCGAAACAGCTGCTCGACGGCAGAGTCGAAAACAAAGAGTCTATCAGGTATAAAACAGATATTAGATGATCTCAAGTTTAATTAGATTTTTTCTTAGCTCACTGAATATCTTTGCTATGAGACATGCAAAAATCATTTTTTCGGCGAGACGACTCATTATACCCTTGCAAAAAATAGGCAAATAGGCAATTTGATATATTAATTTTGGTCAGAAGTGTGCAACGCATAAAACGAAGCATCTCAGACCATATAAAGTATATACATTCTTGATCAGCACGACGAGACGAGTTCAAATAGCCATGTCCGTCCGTCCGTCCGTCAGTCCGTCCGTCCGTCCGTCCGTCTGGATCAACGCGAACTCCTCCGAGACCGTAAGAGCTACAGAGCTGAAATTTTGCACGTAGGCTTGTATATACTGCAGGCGTTGTATATCTCGGATTCAGCCGGATCGGACCACTATATCATATAGCTCCCATACAAACGGCAAAGTCACGAACAGTGACTTTCTCAATAACTTCATTAATTTTATAGCGATTGTCGTGAAATTTAATATAAGTTAGTTTATTGTAGCTATAAACGACTGTGCCAAATTTGGTTAAGATCAGGTGACTATATCATAGACCTCCCGTAGGAACGATCGTTCGAAAACAGTGACTTTTGTCAAATAGTTCGTTATATTCTATGCTAAGATTGAAGGCCGTTCTTTCGCAAACATTACACATTTTGGATAAAACGTTTTTACACTTTGATATCTATGGGTAAGGAAAGAATTACCAAAACAGTTGCAAGGGTATACAAACTTCGACGCGGGCGAAGTTAACCCCGGCCCTCTGGTTTTATATTCAACTGTCTACAAATCATACCGTTTTGAACTTTTAGTTCGGCATAAATAAAATAGGATTTTGAGGCCCTTTTGTATCGACATTCTGTCAAAATTAATTTCAAAAACTACCAAAGCTTTTCATAATAAATTTGACTTTATGACTAAGAAATCGAATTTCTGACTATAATGCAATGGCCAACCGCATTTGGTAACAAATTTCCGGGGGAAAACAAAACTATATTAGCTTCTACCAAGCAAAAAGCGCCATACATTTACGATCTATGGTTCCGATAAGATAAAGACATGAATTTCAAATTGCTTCCACGGCTACCTCGAAGTTTATATACCCTTTCAAGCCTGACCATTAAGTGAAGTTCTCGTTTGTACAATTTAATGTCACCAAACAAAATGTTGATCTTGTCATGAGTAGACCACGAGTTAAAGTTTTTCTGATTAATTGGCATGAACAAACTTTTGTTGTATATAATTTTTGAATTTCAAACTGGAAATCAATGCAATGTTTGTCTAAATTCCCCAAATGTAATGCCCCACGCCATATATGTATTTGTGGTCCGATTAATATTAACAATAAGTAAACACTTTATTATTTTCATTTCTATGTGTGGAGCAGATTACGTATACGTACTGTAATTTACACATGTGTATTGACGTGCGGTGCATGGAATGCAGCCAGAATTTGGCTTAGCCAATTTGTAATACAGTCTTCTGTTGGTTGGACATAGATCTACACGGTTTCAGACAAAGTTTTAAATTGGTCAGCTAACATGGATGAGACCATAATAAATCTGATGTTCGATGGTTCTTCGGAAGATTGTGAAAATAAGATGCATTCGGTAAATAAACACATTAGGCAAGTGAAAAAACTGTCAATAAATCAATTACTGCTCTATTTTTAGATAATCGAGTTAATAGACATACGTTGCAAAGAAGATTGTAATCTGAAAGTGAAGTCCATATTGCAACAAGCGGTTAAAACAATAAAATTAAAAGATAGTCAAATTGAATTGAAAGATAGCCAAATTAAAGGGAAAGATGGCCAAATTGATAGCCTAATTATGGCTTTGAATAAAAAAATCTGATATGAATGTTTCTATTGAAAAGAAACACCAAATACTTCTAAATTTAGAAGAAACTAAAAGTGATGAAGATAGAAATATCGTGGATATCGTATTGAGGTATAAAAATAAACTCAAAGAGGCTAATACTCTTTTACAGGAGGCTTTTTCTTTGGTAAAAGACCATCAATTTCAAAAACTTCAATTAGAGGAAGAGTTGGCCGCACAAACTTCTGAGTATGATCTTCAAATAAAGAATTACGAATTGAAAATCAAGGAATTGGAAAACAAAATAAAAATTGAAGGCGAAGACTCTAACGAAGAAAAACCAACCCAAGTGGAAATATTTTTTGCTCTTCATAAACCACAGGTGTTTCAAATCGAAAATAAAATATCTGGTTCTGGTTGGTTAATTATAAGTCAATTTGCAATGGATAATGGGTCTTGGACTAAAAAAATTCTTGTTCCTCCAAAATTTGTTTACGATATCGTCAAGGATCAGCCCACCGAATTTTATATCCACATTGTTCGTGCAGATGGAACCATACATTATGCTCATTATAATAACTTTTGTTGTTATTATAATGTTTCTAAAGATTTTCGTGACGATAACTATCGCATACGGTCGATGGAACTTCTCAACAGCTCAATGAAAATTTATGGAAGTTTTGAAAAACGAACATTTAAAGAAATAGGCGAAAGTTTCAATCATAATTGTGTATTTTACCAACTGATGATCCGGAAAATGCAAAATGAAAAATAATTTCAAACGCAATTCATCCAATGCTATAATATTTAAAGAACTAATAAATTAACAAAAATGCTACAAAAAGGTGTTAAATACGTTTTTGTATATCTTCACAAGTATCTTTTCAAATTTGTAATCATATTTGTTATTACAACATATATGTAATACATAAACCAAATGGTCGGCTCACCCGAAGTTCGTACACCCCTGCAAGTTTTTCCTGTTACTCTTCCCCTACCAACAATCAAGAAAGTGGAAAACCATTTTAAAGAATGGCCAACAACCTTAGGCTGAATCATTTTGGGTATCTAGCATGCCATTTCATCAAATATAGTATATAGTATAGTAACCCGATCTTGATCGAATTTGGCACAGTTATTAATTAGATATATTAAACAGCCAAAATATGAAAATAGCTTATGAAATAACTAAGTTATTAAGAAACGTCATAGTTCGTGACTTTGCCTTTGCTATGAGCCAAAAAGTTGTGACTATAGTACCAAAAGCTCTCAAAGTAGTTTGGTTTAGTATAAATATCATACATATATATGTACATATACAGATTCTAAAACCTTGAAGTCAAGTGCAAAGCTGTAAAGTCGTAACATACACCGTGGAATAGAAACCATTTACATTCCCTATTTGGTTCTGCTCATTTCAACTTTGACAGATTGACGATCCCAATTTTTCTCTCCTCCCTTGAAAAGTTGGAATGTTTGCTAATCACCAATTAAATTATTGTTCTTCCCATGTAACTATTACTAATATAAAGGGTTTTAAAATATCAAAATACTGCGAATGAATGGTATTCCAACGTGACTTCCACTTTGTTTTATGTTTGATCTATGTATGCGTATATGATATACTAGTCATTCCATTTCAATCAGATTTGGCGGAGCTTTGACTTTGTGTCTCTGTTTGACGATTATTGTTTAAGAAGTAAGAAAGTATTTCAAAACATAATTATTATTTGATAGCATTTGCCTTCATCAATTTTTCTGACCATCAAATTTGGCTAAACTTTTATTAAATTGAACTGAAAATAAGGAAGCTATACTTGGATGTACCATAGGCCGGAGTTGGCCGTTGGCTGGTGAAATTTCGAGTTTTCAAATATCTTTTCACATGGAACATGGTATCCCGAAGTCGGAGAGACGACTTACTTTAACCTTATCAATTCGAAATAAAAAGTTCATTATCAATATATTTACACAATTAAATACTAAAACATGAATGTTCAAATTTGTAGTGGTTCTGATAAGATTCGCTCTTCATTAATTTAAAGAGGTAAATTGCACAAATTACTCACAGTTATTTTTACTGTTATAAGGGCTAAGCCTGAAACAAATACATTGGAAATAAATAAATTAAATTTTTTCTAAAATTATTTTTAATATTGTTGTAATAACAAAAAAAAAAAAAGTAGTTTCTATGAGATCTCTTCAATATTTTATTTATTTTAATAGCTTTCTAGCTATTCTATGTAACAATCTGGATACATAGTATTATGCTATTTACTGTACAAATTAATAAGTATATACATATTTAATTGGACAAGACATGCCTCTTTTTTATTCCACATAATTATTAAAAACTCCAACTCTATTTATTTATAATAAAGTTACAAATAAATAAAATTATTTATAACTTATGAACTAAAGCGCTGACAGCTAAGGCCTTCGGCTTGGTACATTAGCATACTTACATATTTACATACTTATAATCGGTATTTTCTGGACTGGAAGGATGGAAACGGTATAGGTATTTTGTAAGATTTAGTTCCTAAGGTGTAAGGTTGCTGGGTCTTTAAGGATGTGCGTAATATTGAGGTCACTTGGACATAAACAGTTTGGGCATGGGATAATATTGTGGCTTGAGTTCGTTAGGCTAGTGTTGACTTGTTGGTATCTATCTTGCTTCTAAGAAATTTGTTGATGTCTGTAGTATTGAAGTGGAAAACTATAGCAAGCAAAAAAAAACAATTTTTTTAACGAATATAAAATGCGGATGCGGCTTGCTTTCATTTTATAGACTAAGGATTAAATTAAACTACATATTTAACGAATTTTCCAAACTAATTTAAACTCCAATTCTGCTGGCACAAACATTCGAATTCGACTTGGCCAATTTATGACTTCTAATCGATTTAACGATTTGGCAAATTATGGCCAAAAACAAGTCTCATGTGGCTCACCTCGTGTACGTTAATTTTACTCGTTCGTCGACAATTTCGGAATTTGTAATTACGTGCGATTACAATAACAATGGCTAGATGCGGATTTTGATTTTGATGGGTCCCAATAAATTGATTTCCGATGCCATTAATGCTTAATGTGGGCGATTGAGTTGGCGAAGAGGGTGGGCAGATGGCTGGAGGGAGGTGGGCAAAGAATAAAAGGCAACACTTTGCATAGAAATCATCTGCAATATGATTGGGTCATATAAAACATAACATAACACTTCAAGGCTAAGCATTTACATAATGACTTTTGGTCCTGGTCGTAGACCCGTTACTGGTGCTTTTATGAGCCACCGTGGAGCCCCAAACTGCCCAAGTCACTTGCTCAAATAACCTTAACCTTTGGGGTTGTTTCGAATGTTTGGCTGGCTGTTGTGTTTGTTCCTGCCCACGTGACATAAAATGCCAAGGAAAATGCCTGTGAGGCAAAGTTAATTGAAAATTGTGTCGACATTTTGGGGGGAGAACTGTAATGGAAACTCGCTTTGCGCTCTCTCTTTCTCTGTCTCAGGATGCGTTAACACAAACGTCAGCACCTTTGGCATTTTATTTGCTCTGCATATTTGATTACAGATATCCCCGCTCCAAACCACTTATATCAGGTGTCAAAGACTTTTCAAGACATTTTCTCTTTTCGCATTTCCATGTCAAAGTGAAAATCATTGACTGCCGTAGAAAGGGGAGTAAAGTGAATGCGAATGGATGAGGAAAAAAGAGAGAAGAGGTGAAATCGTTTGCTGATATGGTGACCCAGTTGCCATGGTGCAAATGCATCTTCAAGTGCATTCCATATCATAAACACCTCGAACTGAAGCAGCGCATCCTTTCCGCAGCTCTGTGTACTCGGCATCTGACTCTGCTGCGGACACGTGAAACCATCATCAATCTACTCTGGCAACGACAGTTTTAACGACTTCTTGCGGATTACTTCAAACAAAATAACCACTTTGTAGTAGGAAATTTTATGTTACTCTGCTACCGGTTGGTGTTGATGGCTCGCTCTTTCTCCTCCTCTTCCATTCCCATTATTCATACTTGCTCCCTCTTTTCATGCATCGGCTTCTGTGGCTGCTGCTGCTCCTGCTGCATTTGGCCAAAGTTTTCCTACGAGGCGCAAAAGTTTGTTGCAAAAGCTTTGGCTTTAAAGGCGAAAAATAAATATTTATTGATACTGCTTAACTGTGGCCTGGCATACACACACATGCATACATACACATGTATGTGGCTGTTCTATGTTGGGCCAAGTAATTTCTGCTCCAGCTGCTGCCCATGGACATTACGGTTGACTTTAACGATACGCAAAAGTTTCAATTAAGTAGTAATAAAACGTTGCAGAACAATCATTTAACTCATAATGTTTCACAACACTGTTTGGACAAGGATGTAAATTGCCATAATTACCGTTAACTCCATTTGTAAATTTTACCCCAAAGTTAAAAATGTTGAAACTTAATAATATTGCTGGTTTTTAATTGTTTTGACCTTTTTCCAATAGAATTTAGTTAACGATTAAATTAAATGCGATTGGATTACTAATTGAAACTATAGTAATCCAGCCTAGTTACATATCAAAATAACTCTTATATAATGCAAGGCGCCATTTAAAGACCATTCTAGAAAACAAATTAGACCGCTGTATCTTGGTAATGTTCCATTGAAAATTGTTAAATTTATTTCAAAAATTCACAATTTTCCAATCTTCCTATGCTTAACTGAAGATGCCCTCATCGGCAGCTTTGTTGACAAGAGCTACCAGACCGGCGGTGACCTCCACACCGACTTCAGTGATTTGGTTCGAGGGAAGGAAGAAACCGAAAGTGCCCTTGTCGCGCAGCTCCACGGTGCAGGTAAATGGAATATTCTTCACACCATAAGCCCAATCCTTGGCAGCACCAGATACCACATCTAATAGTTAAAAAAAAAAAAAAACAATCCATTAATAGTTGTCTCTTTTCTCTGCGACATTTTACTTACAATTTAGGAGACCACTAGCACCATAGGTGAAGGGTGAACCGTATGGTTCCACAGCTCCCTCGGCGAAGGCGGCAGCAATGCGCATCATTTGATCATAGTTAGGAGGGAACTCGGTGTTGCTGTGGCCGTAGGGCAGAAGAACGTATTGTCCGTAAGCATGGAATGCCATGTAGGAGCGTATATATCCATCGGCAAAGGAGCTGACAAAGTCTTGCAGAGCAAGGATCTCCACTTCAGTGTTAGGAGTTTCGCCACCGAACCAATGATCGCAGGGGTCATCGATGTTCCAGCCAGCACCACCCCAATGGTAATCGAAATTGCGATTCATATCAATGCCATAGCAATCGCCGGTGACGTTAGTATGGCCATTGGGGCGACGGTTCTTGCGCCACAAGCGTTCTACTTCATGGGTGTAGACAAAACCATCGGGATTAACCATTGGTACAACAATCCAATCGTATTCCTCACTCAAACGCTGAATCTCTGGATCGTTGGAGTTGATCAACTGGTTCAGGATGTAGGTCACAGTGGCCGATGAGATCCATTCCATAGCATGGATGTTGCCTTCTAGGAAGATGGCCTTGTTGCCCTCCCGTTTGGACAATTTTATGCTTTTAATATTGCGTCCCTCATACGATTTGCCTATCACTGTGCACTCGAGATAATCGTGGGCGGCACACTCTTGATCCAGCCAATCATAGATCACTTCAAGGGAATGATAGGATTCCCATTCCATAGCGGATTCCGTATCCTTGTCAACAGTGGATTCATCTAGAAGTCTAGCAAAAACATGATTGATTATGGTCGTGGATCCTAATTTCAATTTAGGATTTCACTCACTTTTGCAAATCGTCAACAATCACTTTGTAGGCAATCGATAGAAAGTCTAGAGTCCTTTCCCAAACCCGGTGAAGCAGGGGTCCAACAATAACATCGTAACTGCGTCCAGTACCAGCAATTTCATTTAGGATATGCAGCTTTAGTGCAAATCAAATCAACAGTTATCCAATCCGTTCAGTCTACAAATCACTTTCATTCTTACCTGGGTATGTTTTTCGATTTTCTGGAATTCCACCAATTGTAAATGATTCTCTATGTAAACCTTGTAGATCCTAAAATTGTCATATCGCACCGCCGGAAGCTTACGATCGGCCGTCGACATGGCCAGGACTGCCAAAGGCAGTAGGCCAAGAAGGAAAATTAATTTCATTTTGTTTGCTGGAACGGTTGATGGTTCACTGTGCGGTTTGATGCGATATCAGTAAGTTTTTATACCAACTCCCAAGTGGTTTGTGCACTCAAATAAGTTTTCACCCAGCACTATCTACGACGATCAGTCATCTGCAGTATGTAAGTCTGGCCCATCCGATGAGCCAATCTTATCACCCCACTTAAACCTACCACAAAGTATTTATTTCCCACCAATTTTTATTTCAGACATCAATTTGAACTTTGTCTTCATCAGGTTGTCCTCTACAAATTGCGCTTTGTGCTTAGCACTGACGTAATTTTTTTTTGAGATCAAACTCAAAATTGCGGAAAGACCCCTTCTATCTATTTCATTTTGTTGTATTTTTGCCAACATTTGTGTCTGCGCGTGAAGAAGCACTTTGAAGAGAGTCCACTTGTACCGACTCTGAAGAGTAGTGAACTTGAAGAGCTTCGTCAAATAGGCGAAAGCGAAGTGACATCTTCTGAAAGTGAGACAGCAAAGAGAGGGACACGCCAGGCGACAGGTTACACAATCATCATGAAGAACATGCCATAATTAAGATTAGAAAGCAAAACTAAATGGGGCAAAATAAAACTCAACTAATAAAATTCAACTCACTTGAAATAGTCCCCATTCTTATTTCTTAACACTTATTCTTCTTCCAACATCCACAATTGCCTATGTACGAATGTGTCATCTACTCTTTATACAGTGTCTAATTCAAAGGATTTCAAATACAAACTTTATCAAGTGCGATACTCTGGTAAATGCAGTTATCAACTCATCCACGTCCCCGTATAAATTTTTAATTGGGTTCTAATCTGGGGACTGAGCTGGGCATGTCATTACGTCGTTCTCTTCAGTGGTAAACTACTGTTTGGCAAGTTTCCTGGTATGCTTAGGATCATTGTCCTGTTGAATAGTCGATTTTCGTAGCATTTTCTAAGAGGAATATGAAAGCATAACATTTTATCCACGTATACACATATACATGTGTAAATATTTGACACGACATTTTCGTTAAGTATTTTCAAATGCAATAATTTTATAATTATTTTGGAATACTTTTTGGAAAGCCAACAATCCTCAAACCATAGTGTATATTAACATTAAATTTTCGTTAAGTATTTTCAATTAAAATTTTCAGCGCTTGAAAAAACATTTAAAGTTGTCCCAAATAATCCTCCAGAGTCTCTATTAGCATTCCGATCTATTAGAACACCGAAATATTAGAAATAATCATTAAGAGGAAGATTTCTTCGTTTGTTGATAATGCCAATATACTTCCTAAGGAGCAATTCGGATTCCGTAGGGAGCACAATCCACCCTCTACACTGTAGACGGAAAGCCCGATTTTTTGGCACAAACTCTAAAAAGTCATGGAACGAAACGAGACACTCTAAGCACAATATATTGGTGAACTATCGCTTAGTTAAGAGCCAGGGCCCCAAAGTTTTACAAATTTACTCAAGTTTGAGATGATTTATTTTAGAGGAAGTAAACATTAATAACTTTATTAACTGTGGAAAATACAGAGCCAGGAATGCTTAATATAAGTTTCAGTTTAGAATTGTGTAGTATGTGTTCCATGTTGTACATGTGTCTTATGATGTATATGTATGTTTTCCTTAAGTACTAGACCCGAGTAGATAATATGGGGTCACTCCCGGCCAAAAAGTAAATATGTAAAGTCATAAATAAAAGTATATATGTAATTGTTCGAGGCAATAATCTTATTTGTGTCTTGCATTCCCCTTTGCACATAACACATATTGCAGCTACTTTTGAATTCAGCAATACACAGTTGCTTGATGTATAACGCAACAACACAAACAAAAAGGAACCAATTTATGATTGAATTGCTGATCATCTCGGGAGCAAAAATATAGACGAGCAACAAAAAGATTCGATAAATAAAAAAAAGCTGCTACTATTCACGACTTCATTCGAAAAACATTGGCCGAAACGACATAGAAGTGTGGCAATCTTAAAAAAAGGAAAACATTACAATTGGCTGATTACATCATCTTCAGTGAATAGAAATCCCTACAAACCACCTACATTTCAAAAAAAAATATCAAAGAAGCTAACTTCGGCAATGCCGAAATTTATATACCCTTGCAGTCCTTGGAAATAATTTTTTTACATTTTGAAATTTCTTTCCCTGCAACTGAATACACAAACAAAACATTCAAATTATTTTTCTTTTTATAAAAATTTTTCTTTCCCTAAGCGAAGCACAACACGCATACACATACAGTTCTTGTAGCGCTACGTCTGTGTGTGTATGCATGTGCTCTGTTTGATTTGATGATGACGTATGTAGTAGGCAGCAGGCAGATTTGAGCCGATTTACATATATTGGTTGTAACTTGTGTTTTATTTATCCGATCAGATTCAAATTTTGGGATCTGAGATTTTATATCCAATACTATCGTATTGGTAAATTTCATGGGGATACTCCAATTTTTGCAAAAATGTTTGTTCTAGAACTATATGATATAGTGGCCCGATCCTGACAAATTTCATACTTTATCATCTCCCGGCTAAAAGTAGCTCAAATATGAAATTTCATTCCGATAGCTCTTAAGATGCCGGCGTGAAGTTGATTTGCACAGACGGACGGACGGACAGACGGACATGGCTATATCGACTCAGCTTCTCATGCTGATCAAGAATATATATACTTTATGGGGTCGGAAACGTCCCCTTCTGTGCGTTACAAACATCTGACCAATTTTATAATACCCTCTGCAAGGGTATAAAAATGCCTCGAAAAGAGTTATCACTTGATGATCGTGGAAGAATCCTGGAACTCCACACAAAGCAGCAGAAATCCTATGCAGAGATAGCTAAGATAATGGGTAGAAGCAAATCCACTATTCAAACTGTCATTGGGCGATTCAAATACGAGGGGCGCATTAAAAATAACAAAAGATCCGGCCGGCCACCTGCACTTTCTGATCGTGACAAGCGCACAATTAAGCATTTGGTGGACAAAGATCCGTTTTGTAGCGCAGTGAAGATTGCCTCAGAGTTAAGTCGCAACATTGATAAGGAGGTGCACCCGGAAACAGTCCGTAGAGCGATCAAAACGTACAATTTCAGGTCCTACACTCCTCGCAAGAAGCCACTCGTAAATTTAATAAATAGGAGAAAGCGCTTAGAGTTTGCCAAAGCGTATGTGGACAAACCAATTGACTTCTGGCGGAAGGTAATTTTCTCAGATGAGTCAAAGTATAATATATTTGGCTCAGATGGGCGTTTCCGCGTATGGAGGAGACCAGGAGAAGCCCTTAATCCAAAAAATACGATTAAAACCGTAAAACACGGCGGCGGTGGTATTATGGTTTGGGGCTGCATCCGGAGTCGGAAATTTGGAATTTATTGCCGGAGTGATGGACCAATATGTATACATTGACATATTAAAAAAAAAATTTAAAGAGCAGCGCTGAGAAGCTGGGAATAGGTTCCGAATTCTACTTTCAGCAGGATAACGACCCTAAGCACAAGGCAATGAACACCAGGCTTTACCTCGCGTACAACACTCCACACCTTTTGGAGACGCCACCACAGAGCCCGGATATCAATCCGATTGAACATGTGTGGAATATGCTGGAACAAAAAATTAGGAAGCACCATATTACCAACAAAAACCTCCTCCGAGAGGCATTGTACCAAGAGTGGTGCGCAATGGATCCAAATTATATAGAAAAACTGGTGACTCAATATTACGCACATACTTAAAGACCCAGCAACCTTACACCTTAGGAACGAAATCTTACAAAAATAGGTACCGTTTCCATCTTTTCAAGTCCCGACAATATATTCCAAATAATCAAATTCCCTAATTAAGTAAATATGTATGTATGTACCAAGCCGAAGGCCTTGGTGTTTGCTGCCGGCAGCGCTGCTTGCTGTCTACTACGTCATCATTTGAACCGATTTGTATTGACTGTAACTTGTGTTCGATTTATCCGATCAGATTCACATTTTGGGATCTGTCACTTTATATCAAGTACTATCATATTGGTAAATTTCATGGGGATACTCAAATTTTTGCAAAAATGTTTGTTCTAGAGCTATATGATATAGTGGTCCGATCCTTACAATTTTCATACTTTATCTCAACGGGGTAATAAAAAGCCAACAAAAAAAATTTCATCCCAATAGCTCTTAAGATGGCTGAGTAAAACGCGTACGCACAGACAGACGGACATGGCTATATCGACTTAGCATCTCATGCTGATCAAGAATATATATACTTTATGGGGTCGGAAACGTCTCCTTCTGTGCGTTACAAACATCTGACCAATTTTTTAATACCCTCTGCAAGGGTATAAAAACACAAAATTACAAGTGCCGAAATTTTACCATCCAAAAGAGACGTTCCTATCTCAGGCGGTTTGATTGGCTTTTATATCGATATTTTGCGAAGACAACACAGAAAATTTGCCATTCCATAAAAAAATGTTAATTTATAGCGAAAAAAAAATAAACAACAAGATTTAAATTAACTTTGCAACGGTTCAAAAATTTCTGCCCAAACTGACTAAACTTATTTGCCAAAGATCAATATTCCAACATTTTCGACGGCAATTCGAAGATAAAACTATATGTATTTGTTATACGTTCGAGAATAAAAAATTATCTGAATTCTTTACATATTTAATTCTACCACTGAATTTCATCCTCCTTAAAGTTCTTTTGGCATTTTTAAATTTTTCAATAGCAATTAATTACTATTTATATGAATCTGCCGCGTTGTATTTCATTATGAGTTGCCACATAACTGTCTTTCCATTAAAGCTGAATTAGCTGGTAATCGATAAAAAAGCGATATTCGATAAATGCTGCTGTCGCTTAATATGAGTAATCTTATAGTTTTGGCATCAAGTAGGCCTTGAGATAAAATATCATAAGTACTTAAAGAGTTGTGGCAAGTCCTTCATTCAATTTTCTTGCCTTCCTAAAAACAACATCTATCAACCATTTTCCCGTTTTAATTTTTTTTAAATTGAAATCACATAAACTAGAGCTGGGAAAACCATCGATGGCACCATCGATATTATCGATGGAACCAATGGAGTGCGATAAATCGATGGAAATTTTTCGATGTCGATATATCGAATTTCTTTTTGGTTTCAATACGTGTGTAAGTAAATTTCAATACATGATGAAATAACATAAGATGGTCCTGTCGGCAAGAGACATACACTTAACGTATTCTTGCAATAAGTGCGAGTGAAAGGAATACAATACCGAGTGTTGTATTGAGTGTGAGTGAGACGGTGATGTGACTACATTGCCGCGCAGTGAAGTTAAGTGTATACTTCGGTAAGCTTCGGCTTCCGACGAGACCACCTTATGTTATTTCATCATGTTTCAATATATAGTAAGATTTTGTTATTATCGCCTTATCGCAAAGTTTGGAAGAGCTCTATGAGCAGATGTTAACACCTTTAGGGAGCCAAACTTGCGAGTTTTTACTGAGCAACGTACAAAAAAGGCTAATCTCGTATGAGAATAAATCGGCCCCACGCCTTGGAACGCTTCTTGACCCACGCTACAAAAAGGACGGTTTCCAAAGTTTGGAAATCACCCTTTTTTTTGTATTATTTAGGAGTAGCAGCTATCCACTGCATAGTACAATAAGAACCTCTTATTAGCATTGAGTTTGGAAAGAGCCTTTTGTTTTGTTGTGCTTAAAGAGTTTTTTGTTTTCGTTTTTTTAGCTTAGGACAAGAAGTCACCCTTTTTTTTATCTTGAAGTCTATCTTGAAACTATAAATTTTGTTTTTATATTTAAGAACATTTCAGAAATTACAAGCTTAAATCTTCTTAATATATTTTTGGTTGAATTATTGATAAATCGCATCGATGATTATAGACAAGGTCATGAGTTCTGATACTTTTGGTTGCCCCTTTTTGAATATTTGAAACTTTGTAATATTGAAAAACTACACCAAAATATATATGTTGAATAACACGTTTAAATTTTCGATGGAACCATCGATATTATCGATGGTTTTTTTCATCGATGGTTTTTTTCATCGAATGGATGGATCGAGTGGAGCAACCATCGATGGATTCCCAGCTCTAACATAAACGATAGTTCATTAGTTGGGTGCTTGAAATGTGGAGCACTTTATATGCAACTCGCCGTTTTCCGAAAATTATATTCAATCATCAAAATTCTCCTAAATATATATTTATTGCATAAGTTAACATGAACAAGGGGGACGACGCAACTGAAGTATTGGCAGAGGCCAATGCTTATGATTCTTGGATTTGGCGCCTACATTCATAGTCGCTTGGCGATAGGTATCGATGTGTTTTGCAAGGTGACAGTCCAAGGGTCAACTTTGGAGTGATGCCACTCGGTTTGTTGATGTCGTTGGGTTTGGCTACCCTGGTGAGCTGTCAATGGTCCTTCCCTTTCTTTTCCGGTCTCTGCCACACTCAAGACGCAACGCTCGTAAAAAATAAATCGCAATCCGTTAATGTAGGAACCAAAATGCGCTTGCAACAAATAAATAAATATCAAAGAAGCTAACTTCGGCAATGCCGAAGTTTATATACCCTTGCAGTCCTTGGCAATAATTTTTTTACATTTTGAAATTTCTTTCCTTGCAACTCAATTCATCAACACACAAACAAAACATTCAAATTATTTCTCTTTTTACTACAAATTTTTAAGCAAGGCACAACACGCATACACATGCATACATACGTGTAGCGCTACGTCTGTGTGTGCGTATGCATGTGCTCTGTTTGATTTGCTGATGACGTAGAACCGATTTGAATTGACTGTAACTTGTGTTCTATTTATCCGATCAAACTCAAATTTTGGGATCTGAGATTTTATATCAAATTCTATTATATTGGTAAATTTCATGGCGATACTCCAATTTTTGCAAAAAATTTTGTTCTAGAGCTATATGATATAGTAGTCCGATCCTGACAATTTTCATACTCTATTATCTCCCGGCTAAAAGTAGCTCAAATATGAAATTTCATTCCGATAGCTCTTAAGATGCCAGCGTGAAGTTGATTTGCACAGACGGACGGACGGACGGACGGACGGACGGACGGACGGACGGACGGACGGACGGACGGACGGACGGACGGACGGACAGACGGACATGGCTATATCGACTCAGCTTCTCATGCTGATCAAGAATATATATACTTTATGTGGTCGGAAACGTCTCCTTCTGTGCGTTACAAACATCTGACCAATTTTATAATACCCTCTGCAAGGGTATAAAAACGAATATTAAACCACTTTAATATAATTTTTCCAAGAGCAATTTTGTTTAAATTTTCCCTACTTATTAAATGACTAGTTATATGTATTTTAAATATCATATGATGGTTTCAAGAAGTGTGACGGTTAGCGTCTTCCCCTATTGCTGATTGTCGCACTCTTCTAATGGGTCCAAGTCCTTGACACCTTTAATTGATATTTCTTGATTACCAATCCTTCGCATTTAAACTCAATGAGTTCTTGCAAGTCTTTTAAGTTTCTTGCTTTCCTAAATGCAACATCCCGCAACCATTTTACCGTTTTAATTTTTTTTTTAAATGAAATGTTGATATAAACGATAATGTTCCACAGAACATGATTTTGAATCCAATGATGGTGATTTTAAAGACTGTGATCGCTGTCTGGGGGGGGTGTATCTTGTCGCGGCCTACCCTTTGTTATTACATCATACAACAGTGATTCAGTTTATCTAAAGCACATGTCTAATGCTTTAGCCTCAATTTTCTGAACCCTTTACTTTATGTGCTTAAAATGTCGGGCAGTTTATCTGCAACTCACCGTTTTCAAAAATATGTTGAATCATCAAAATTCATTTAAATTTATATTCATTGTATATTCCTATGAGCAATTTCGTTTTAATTTTTCCTTACTTATTAAATGATTATATTATTTTAAATATCATATGATGCAAGTGTTACTGACTGTCGCACTCCTCTAATGTGTCCATTAAATCCTTTTAATATAATTTTTCTATGAGCAATTTTATTTTAATTTTTGTTTTTGTTCTTGTTCAATTTAAGTTCTTTGATAGGTTTCAACAAGATTTGAGCGTATTCACCTGATATTTCAAATGTTTTCTATTAATTTCAAGAGTTTTAAAACAAATGTTTTCATTTTTTTTTATATTTATTTTTATTTGCAATCTACCGTGGACAATAAGCAAATATTATCAAAGAATCACCAGTCCGTATTTGGTCTAATCTGTATGCTGTTTTCCAGCAGTTTGAGTGCCACTTAATTACACCTAGGGACCTCGCACTTAACTAACGGGATGTTAAGTTCTCTGTGGATGACTGGGTTACACATGTAAAGAGGGGCTTCAACAATTCTGCGTAGAAGCTTGTTTTATTTTTCTGCTTTATAAACATTTTGGGTAGTCCAGTGTAGAGCTGGAAAACCATGGATAGTGCCCTAAATCGATGGTTTTCCTCTTGGCATATCAATAAATTAAAATATGAAATAAAGATATGTAATAGATCCATTTGTAACCAATGTACACATTCTTCCAGTGGTGATCGTTCACATTGACATAATTCATCGAATTCACCAACATTGAAAAGGTTTTGCTGTTTTGTTTTATAACATACAAAACATGCAAAGCTGAAGGTCAGTAAAAGTGCCAATCTTGCGATCGGGAAATATTGGCGACCAAAATGTTATTCATTATCCCCTCCTTGACCCGAATACCCCCCACCAATTTTTCTATCAATCCGTGGAATGGTGTGCTCTATTCCGCTTGGACTCGACTCCGAAGCTCGTCCATTGTCATTGGCGGAGTCTCGAAGCGCGACAGTTGCTTCTTTAGCAGAGCCCATAGGTTTTCGATCGGATTCAGATCTGGGCCTTGAGCCTGACTTCGCTCCCTGGATAAAAAATTTAATTCCAAAATATGTAAACAATCCTCCATTTTGATAATGCCATTTATTCGGGATGTAGACCACAAAATAACAACGAAGAGCTAAGCAACAAAGAAATGCTAACCAAAAAATATTGCTGGCTGCTGCTCCTTGCAGATTACAGATTACTTGGAGAGCAAGATAATTCAAATGAAGATGTGGTACCGAATGAACTTGTAAGAGTTCCCGACTTTAAAAAAAGTTCTATAACTGTGAATATTAGTCATACATCTAATCTCGTTGCAGCTTTAGATCTATGGCAGTTGAGCATTAAATACTCTGTTTTACCTATCTGTAACGGAATAACTCAATCCCAATCGTTGATTCAGAGATTCGTACACAGACGAAAAAAGCCAGGATAGAGTAGAAAACAATTACCTAGCATACTTATTAGTTACGAAGTTTAAAGAAAGAGAGATTGGTAATTATGGTAAGGTACATAAATTATGCCGAAGTTTATATACCCTTGCAGTCCTTGGCAATAATATTGTTAGATTTTAAAATTTTTTCCCTGCAACTCAATTCATCAATACACAAGAAAACATTCAAATTATTACTCTTTTTTTTTTCTTTTTTATCATTTCCTAAGCAAAGCACGGCACGCATACACATTAGTGTTGGGTAAAGATTGCTCATTTTGGTGAACATGTTCACTTGTTCTTTTTTCGAAGTGAGTCAACTCGCTCATTTTGTTCACTTGCTCACTTCATTGCCCAGTTGCTCAGTTGTTCTCTACATTGCTCAGTTGTTCTCTACATTGCTCAGTTGTTCTCTACATTGCTCAGTTGTTCAGTTGCTCAGCAGAAACATTTATTTTGAAAATTACATCTTAAGCATTGTTGTCGATTTTGGTAATATTATTAGTGATAATTTATGATTTTTATTTAACAATATTTTTATTTTTTTAACCTAGATGTCCTTTTTAAAAATAAAAGTAACGTACTGCAGTTACCGATATATTTGAAGTACACTTTTATATATTTTTTTTCGACCCCGCTGAAATAAAATATATCACATTTCATGCTAAATAACATATTTATATTTCAAAACAATATTAAAACAATTTCAAAACAAAAACAGGTAAGGTAACATGTTTTATAATTCCTTTCAGTTGGAATGGTTTGAATCTTATGATTATTAGATGTTAATATAGCTGCTTGCATTGCTAAAAGAAAAAAGGGTCTTATTTGGGAAAACTTCAAAAATTATGATATCCTTACTTTAAATTTACATGTTATTATGCAAAAGCGTTAGATTTTCGACATTTTTTGGTTTCAAAAGCGAACGTCTTTTGCGCACCGTTTCGCCTGCGCTTGAAAATATGCGCTCGCATGGCACTGATGTGGCAACTATGCAGAGGCGCTTTAGCATATATGCGTATAGAAGAGGATACTGCGATTTTTGATGATTCCACCATACCAATGGATCATCCTTTCTATTTATGTATTCCTCGGCCAGATATTTGTCCATCTCACGAATTGCTGCTGTCGTGTTGTTGGTGGGCTGGCTGACTTGTTTAAAATTTGTGTCATAATCAGTTCATATGTCGTCCTTGTCTTGCGTATTGAAATTTAGACTTTCGTTGTTCGGTGAGATATTTTCTGACGAGCTAGCCACTGATCGCAATAAATTTGTTTTAATGTCCGCAACGGACTTTTTAAAGGCATCCACAGATTTAAAAACCCGTCCCTTGAATCTTGGATCCAGTATGGTGCTCTCCGCATACAAAAAGTTTCCCTCATAGTCTCTGAAGCGTTCGTCCATGTCCACGATAATTTCAATTATTAATTCATTTAAAGTAGGATTTTTAATGTTTGAACTTATGCTGACCATTTTTTTTTTGCAGTATGCCAACCAGTACGATTATTTTGGAATGAGTCACATTATTTTCTGCTGAAATCTCTTCCGTTATTTGGAAAAACGGCTGCAGTATGGGAAGAACTCCATCAATTAGGTCCCAATCCTCAGGTGACAATATTAAATCTGTCCGAGTAGACAGGGCTGCCACAATCGCTTCCTTTAACACTGTCGGTCTTTGGAACATTTTATAAGTGGAGTTCCACCGAGTGGGAACATCTTGCGTTATCTTAATTTCGGGCAACTTAAACAGAGCTTGCATCTCCCTTAACTTTTTTAATCCGGATGTGCTGCGATTAAAATATTGTGATATAGCTTTAGCTTTAGTTCGCACTCTGGACATCTTCACCAAAGCCTTTTAAACGATCAAATTGAGACAATGGGCGAAACAACGGACATGTCTCCAGTTGCCTATCCGAATAGCACCAGCAATATTGTGTGCGTTGTCTGAAGCTATTGTCGCAACTTTGTTTTCGAGTCCCCATTCTGAAACAATATTTTGAAGAAATCCGCACAGATTTGTGGAGGTGTGAGATTCTTCAAATCCCTGGCAAGCTAATGTGTATGATGTTAGCACTGTAAACTCCGTCTCTATAAAGTGCACAGTGACTGCTAAATAGCTCTCGTTGGTAACGGATGTCCAACCGTCGGTAGTTAAGCAGACCGCTGTAGACGCACTGAGCATCTCCATAATTTTTCCGGTGCATTCATCTTTAATTTTTGGAATCAATGCACTCGTCAATGTCTTCCTTGTGGGCAACTTATAGCCTGGAGTTTGTGATACGTCGTGAATTAATTTTTGGAACTCGGTTTCTTCCACTATCCGCAAAGCATGATGACCCTTGGCAATCATTTTGACCAATTGTCGATCAATCTGCTGAGATTTGCTCACTGGGACAGGCCTGTGAATAAATGTCGTAATCCTTGGTTGGGCGCTTTGCGCAACAACCGAGCTTTCCTCATTTTGGCGGACAACGGGCTCCATAGCTGCCGGGTGTTTACATTTTAAATGTCGGCTTAAATTTGGGACTTCCAACTCAGACAGCATTTGCAATAATTGCATTTCGCCTGCTGATTGCCAATGTCCTCAAAATGAGTCCAAATCTCGCTATGTTTTCTTATTAGCGACATTCTGAATTTTTAAAAGTGAAACTGATATGATCGCTAATATGAAAATGGCGAACTTGAGACAAAAGAAACGTAGATCGAGCAAGTGAACCAAAAAGATCTAGTGAACCAAAAACAACAAGTGAACCAAAAAGAACCAGTGAACAAAAATGAGCTAGTGCACTAAAAAGAACAAGTGAACCAAAAAGATCTAGTGAACCAAAAACAAGTGAACCAAAAAGAACCAGTGAACAAAAATGAGCTAGTGCACTAAAAAGAACAAGTGAACCAAAAAGATCTAGTGAGCAAAAAAGAACAAGTGAACAAAATAGAACAAGTGAACAAAAAAGAACAATTGGAAGAGAACATGTTCAGTTGCTCACTTCACTGAACAACTCTTTTTTGTTCACTCACTCATGAGCAACCCAACACTAATACACATACATTTCATGTAGCGTTGCGTCTGTGTGTGTATGCATGTGCTCTGTTTGATTTGATGATGACGTAGTAGGCAGCAAGCAGCGCTGCCGGCAGCGCTTGAACCGATTTGTATTGACTGTGACTTGTGTTTTATTTATCCAATCAGATATTAAAATTTTGGGATCCAAATCTATCGTATTGGTAAATTTCATGGGGATACTCCAATTTTTGCGAAAATGTTTGTTCTAGAGCTATATGATATAGTCCGACCCTGGCAGTTTTCATACTTTATCTTACCCGGGTAATAAGCTCAGTACATCCAACAAGTTGTTACTCTACAAGGCCATACTCAAGCCTATATGGACCTATGAGATCCAGCTCTGGGGCACGGCGTCCAACTCAAAAGTTGAAATCCTGCAACGTTTCCAAAGCAAAATAGTCGAAGCGCCTCCTCCCATCATACATAGAGACCTCAACATCCGAAATTCGAAAATACAGCTCACTTTACTGCTCGAGACTGGAAACGCACTGGCCCTTAACCTGCTGGACAACAGGCAGGCGTTTTCCCTTCACTCATCATGCCTTTGCTAAAGTCAACGTTATGACAGGATAGATTTGAAGTCTCATTTTGTTTCGAACTTCTGTACAATACGGAACTTTTGATATTTACAAATTTTGGTTTCTACCCTCTCTTACTAAGATGGCGCAAATTGTAGTAAACGAGAGGTCTATTTGGCAATTACTACGAGATAATGGAGCCACCATCGATGGTTTTGCAGCTCTAGATTTTAATATACCATTTTATGGTAGAAAAACTACAAAATATTTTTTACTCGCCACTTTCGCCGTCACTATCAAAGCTGATACTTAAAAAAAAACTGTCATTTCCCTTCACTCATCATGCCTTTGCTAAAGTCAACGTTATGACAGGATAGATTTGTACTCTCATTTTGTTTTGAACTTCTGTACAATACGGAACTTTTGATAATTACAAATTTTGGTTTCTACCCTCTTACTAAGATGGCGCAAGAAATAAACGAGAGCACTATTTTGCAACTGCTAAGAGATAATGGAGCCACCATCGATGGTTTTTCAGCTCTAGATTTTAATATACCATTTTATGGTAGAAAAACTACAAAATATTTTTTACTCACCACTTTCGCCGTCACTATCAAAGCTGATACTTAAAAAAAAACTGTCATTTCCCTTCACTCATCATGCCTTTGCTAAAGTCAACGTTATGACAGGATAGATTTGTACTCTCATTTTGTTTTGAACTTCTGTACAATACGGAACTTTTGATAATTACAAATTTTGGTTTCTACCCTCTTACTAAGATGGCGCAAGAAATAAACGAGAGCACTATTTTGCAACTGCTAAGAGATAATGGAGCCACCATCGATGGTTTTTCAGCTCTAGATTTTAATATACCATTTCATAGTAGAAAAACTACAAAATATTTTTTACTCGCCACTTTCGCCGTCACTATCAAAGCTGATACTTAAAAAAAAACTGTCATTTCCCTTCACTCATCATGCCTTTGCTAAAGTCAACGTTATGACAGGATAGATTTGTACTCTCATTTTGTTTTGAACTTCTGTACAATACGGAACTTTTGATAATTACAAATTTTGGTTTCTACCCTCTTACTAAGATGGCGCAAGAAATAAACGAGAGCACTATTTTGCAACTGCTAAGAGATAATGGAGCCACCATCGATGGTTTTTCAGCTCTAGATTTTAATATACCATTTCATAGTAGAAAAACTACAAAATATTTTTTACTCGCCACTTTCGCCGTCACTATCAAAGCTGATACTTAAAAAAAAAACTGTCATTTCCCTTCACTCATCATGCCTTTGCTAAAGTCAACGTTATGACAGGATAGATTTGTACTCTCATTTTGTTTTGAACTTCTATACAATACGGAACTTTTAATAATTACAAATTTTGGTTTCTATCCTGTTACTAAGATGGCGCAAATTGTAGTAAACGAGAGCACTATTTTACAACTGCTAAGAGATAATGGAGCCACCATCGATGGTTTTTCAGCTCTAGATTTTAATATACCATTTCATAGTAGAAAAACTACAAAATATTTTTTACTCGCCACTTTCGCCGTCACTATCAAAGCTGATACTTAAAAAAAAACTGTCATTTCCCTTCACTCATCATGCCTTTGCTAAAGTCAACGTTATGACAGGATAGATTTGTACTCTCATTTTGTTTTGAACTTCTGTACAATACGGAACTTTTGATAATTACAAATTTTGGTTTCTACCCTCTTACTAAGATGGCGCAAGAAATAAACGAGAGCACTATTTTGCAACTGCTAAGAGATAATGGAGCCACCATCGATGGTTTTTCAGCTCTAGATTTTAATATACCATTTCATAGTAGAAAAACTACAAAATATTTTTTACTCGCCACTTTCGCCGTCACTATCAAAGCTGATACTTAAAAAAAAACTGTCATTTCCCTTCACTCATCATGCCTTTGCTAAAGTCAACGTTATGACAGGATAGATTTGTACTCTCATTTTGTTTTGAACTTCTGTACAATCCGGAACTTTTGATAATTACAAATTTTGGTTTCTACCCTCTTACTAAGATGGCGCAAGAAATAAACGAGAGCACTATTTTGCAACTGCTAAGAGATAATGGAGCCACCATCGATGGTTTTTCAGCTCTAGATTTTAATATACCATTTCATAGTAGAAAAACTACAAAATATTTTTTACTCGCCACTTTCGCCGTCACTATCAAAGCTGATACTTAAAAAAAACTGTCATTTCCCTTCACTCATCATGCCTTTGCTAAAGTCAACGTTATGACAGGATAGATTTGTACTCTCATTTTGTTTTGAACTTCTGTACAATACGGAACTTTTGATAATTACAAATTTTGGTTTCTACCCTCTTACTAAGATGGCGCAAGAAATAAACGAGAGCACTATTTTGCAACTGCTAAGAGATAATGGAGCCACCATCGATGGTTTTTCAGCTCTAGATTTTAATATACCATTTTATGGTAGAAAAACTACAAAATATTTTTTGCTCGCCACTTTCGCCGTCACTATCAAAGCTGATACTTAAAAAAAAAAAAACTGTCATTTCCCTTCACTCATCATGCCTTTGCTAAAGTCAACGTTATGACAGGATAGATTTGTAGTCTCATTTTGTTTTGAACTTCTGTACAATACGGAACTTTTAATAATTACAAATTTTGGTTTCTATCCTGTTACCAAAATGGCGCAAATTGTAGTAAAGAGAGCACTATTTTGCAACTGCTACGAGATAATGGAGCCACCATCGATGGTTTTTCAGCTCTAGATTTTAATATACCATTTCATAGTAGAAAAACTACAAAATATTTTTTACTCGCCACTTTCGCCGTCACTATCAAAGCTAAAACTTAAAAAAAAAAACAGTCATTTCCCTTCAGTCATCATGCCTTTGCTAAAGTCAACGTTATGACAGGATAGATTTGTAGTCTCATTTTGTTTTGAACTTCTGTACAATACGGAACTTTTAATAATTACAAATTTTGGTTTCTATCCTGTTACTAAGATGGCGCAAATTGTAGTAAACGAGAGCACTATTTTACAACTGCTAAGAGATAATGGAGCCACCATCGATGGTTTTTCAGCTCTAGATTTTAATATACCATTTCATGGTAGAAAAACTACAAAATATCTTTTACTCGCCACTTTCGCCGTCACTATCAAAGCTAAAACTTAAAAAAAAAAAACAGTCATTTCCCTTCAGTCATCATGCCTTTGCTAAAGTCAACGTTATGACAGGATAGATTTGTAGTCTCATTTTGTTTTGAACTTCTGTACAATACGGAACTTTTGATAATTACAAATTTTGGTTTCTATCCTGTTACTAAGATGGCGCAAGAAATAAACGAGAGCACTATTTTGCAACTGCTAAGAGATAATGGAGCCACCATCGATGGTTTTTCAGCTCTAGATTTTAATATACCATTTCATGGTAGAAAAACTACAAAATATCTTTTACTCGCCACTTTCGCCGTCACTATCAAAGCTTAAACTTAAAAAAAAAAAACTGTCATTTCCCTTCACTCATCATGCCTTTGCTAAAGTCAACGTTATGACAGGATAGATTTGTAGTCTCATTTTGGTTTAAACTTCTGTACAATACGGAACTTTTGATAATTACAAATTTTGGTTTCTACCCTCTTACTAAGATGGCGCAAGAAATAAACGAGAGCACTATTTTGCAACTGCTAAGAGATAATGGAGCCACCATCGATGGTTTTTCAGCTCTAGATTTTAATATACCATTTCATGGTAGAAAAACTACAAAATATCTTTTACTCGCCACTTTCGCCGTCACTATCAAAGCTTAAACTTAAAAAAAAAAAACTGTCATTTCCCTTCACTCATCATGCCTTTGCTAAAGTCAACGTTATGACAGGATAGATTTGTAGTCTCATTTTGGTTTAAACTTCTGTACAATACGGAACTTTTAATAATTACAAATTTTAGTTTATATACCCTTACTAAGATGGCGCAAGAAATAAACGAGAGCACTATTTTGCAACTGCTACGAGATAATGGAGCCACCATCGATGGTTTTTCAGCTCTAGATTTTAATATACCATTTCATGGTACAAAAACTACGAAATATTTTTTTGCTCGCCACTTTCGCCGTCACTATCAAAGCTGATACTTAAAAAAAAAAAAAACTGTCATTTTCCTTCACTCATCATGCCTTTGACAGGATAGATTTGTAGTCTCATTTTGTTTTGAACTTCTGTACAATACGGAACTTTTAATAATTACAAATTTTGGTTTCTATCCTGTTACTAAGATGGCGCAAATTGTAGTAAACGAGAGCACTATTTTACAACTGCTAAGAGATAATGGAGCCACCATCGATGGTTTTTCAGCTCTAGATTTTAATATACCATTTCATGGTAGAAAAACTACAAAATATCTTTTACTCGCCACTTTCGCCGTCACTATCAAAGCTTAAACTTAAAAAAAAAAAACTGTCATTTCCCTTCACTCATCATGCCTTTGCTAAAGTCAACGTTATGACAGGATAGATTTGTAGTCTCATTTTGGTTTAAACTTCTGTACAATACGGAACTTTTAATAATTGAAAATTTTGGTTTCTATCCTGTTACTAAGATGGCGCAAATTGTAGTAAACGAGAGGACTATTTGGCAACTGCTAAGAGATAATGGAGCCACCATCGATGGTTTTTCAGCTCTAGATTTTAATATACCATTTCATAGTAGAAAAACTACAAAATATTTTTTACTCGCCACTTTCGCCGTCACTATCAAAGCTGAAACTTAAAAAAAGAAACTGTCATTTCCCTTCACTCATCATGCCTTTGCTGAAGTCAACGTTATGACAGGATAGATTTGTAGTCTCATTTTGTTTTAAACTTCTGTACAATACGGAACTTTTAATAATTGAAAATTTTGGTTTCTATCCTGTTACTAAGATGGCGCAAATTGTAGTAAACGAGAGGACTATTTGGCAACTGCTAAGAGATAATGGAGCCACCATCGATGGTTTTTCAGCTCTAGATTTTAATATACCATTTCATAGTAGAAAAACTACAAAATATTTTTTACTCGCCACTTTCGCCGTCACTATCAAAGCTGAAACTTAAAAAAAGAAACTGTCATTTCCCTTCACTCATCATGCCTTTGCTGAAGTCAACGTTATGACAGGATAGATTTGTAGTCTCATTTTGTTTTAAACTTCTGTACAATACGGAACTTTTAATAATTGAAAATTTTGGTTTCTATCCTGTTACTAAGATGGCGCAAATTGTAGTAAACGAGAGGACTATTTTGCAACTGCTACGAGATAATGGAGCCACCATCGATGGTTTTTCAGCTCTAGATTTTAATATACCATTTCATGGTAGAAGAACTACAAAATATTTTTTACTCGCCACTATCAAAGCTGAAACTTAAAAAAACACGATCGCAGATGCCTGAGAATATTTTACTCAATATGAACATGCAACTTTCAAAAGTAATAAATAATAAAACATTTATTGAAAGTTATTTCATGAAGCATTGGATGCGGATATGCGGCCACCAGCAAATTGCAATGAAACGTACCCAAATGAGCACGTGAACATCAAAACTATTTATGGTCATTGAACCCAGTGTAGCTCAGACTTAAAAGATGGCAACATTTGACTTGGAAATTAGTAATAATCAACAAAGTTTCTTAAAGTGAAAAAACTTAATAAAACATTTAAAACTTGTTTTAATTCAGATTAAAAAAAAAAATAAATTGCTGTTTAAATGCTAACCATTGGATGGAGGTTAACACAAGATTTTATCAGAATAATTAAGGAAAATTTAAAGTGAACGAAGTTGAGGCAAGCAAAAGAATGAATGTCAATGCCTATTTGGTGTAGAGCTGGGAGTCCATCGATAGTCTCCCCCATCGATTGTTTATTCAGCGATGGAAAGAAAATCGATAGTACCGATGGTTTTATCGGAAATTTAAAAGGGGTGTTCGGTGCAAGATATGTAAACCACGCAAAATGATTATTTATCTTTTGATATCCATTTAATTAACTTTTTAAACAGAATAACAAAATTCATGGTGATACATTTATTGTGCTATGAAAAAACAACAAACTTCATTAAGATATTTCAATGTAATGATAATGTCAATTATAAAACAAATACTTCAATAATTTTATTTAGATATTTCAAGGCAAATGAAACTAATTCCAAATACTGTTGAACAGCTATATTATTGTTTCTTCCAATTTTTTGATAGTTACTATAGTAAACTGATTAACTAAAAAGAATTGATTAAGTTTAGATTTCTCCCACTACATGAAATTGAATCAAGTTCGATACATCGCCATCGATAAATTTACATCGATGTATCGCACTTTATAAATTCCATAGATACAATCGATGGAGCCATCGATAGATTTACCAGCTCTACCATCAATGGATTTGCCATCTCTAATTATAAGTGATGTGAATTTCAATAAAAACATCGATGTCTATGTTCATAGATGGTTTCAATGTTAATAGTCGATGGTGTTTTAAAACATGATGTTTTTCTGAAAGTTTACTGTTTTCTAATAACTAAAAGTTCTCATAATAGGTCTCTTTTCCCATTGTTATACTTATCTTTCAAAAACTATTTGATAAAACTATTTTATGGGCTTTAGTTTCCGAAATAAAATTTCGTTTACCTGATTCGGGCTTGTTTAATTTATTAAATCTGTTAAAATTGAAGTTATCTTTGTTGTCAATCTGAAGAAAATGCTTTGAAAGTTGTAGCTAAAGTAAGGTTTAAAATGGCTTGTTAAAGACAGTTTCATTGAATTATATGACAAAATTTGATTAGTGACAAATAGAACCGATGTTTTGGTTAAACATCGATACATCGTTCAACATCGACATCAACAAAAACATCGGTAAACATCGAATAGAGCTGTTGAAACATCGATGTTTGGCCAGGAAAATACATCGATGTATCGATACTACATCGATGTTTCGCACAGCTCTACATCAATGCATTTGCCATCTCTAAATTATTATTACTTAATTTTCAACTGAAACCACACGTGCTGGCACGGACAATTCTGTAGTAGTGAAATAGAGAAATTAAGAAAATTTAGAGGCAAAGGTGCGCTTGTTGTTAAAGGAAATGCATTTGGCGTCAAAGTTACATAATCAGCGAATGGCAAAAATAATTTGAATTGACATATTGACGAAAATCAAACAGATTTCATCAGCCAAAAGTGTGAGAGGAATAGAGACAACCCCACAGCGTATTAAAGAAAAGAAATAAGGCAAAATAAAAAAAAACTTGTCGACCAATACAACAATAAATAAATCAAAATAAAAGAGATAGAAAATATGAGCTGGCCAACAACAAAACAAAGGCAGAAATTTGTGAATAGCAGCAGCAGCAACAAAAACGGCAAAAAGTCTGCGCCTAGAAACAAGATAAATTTAGCAAACGATTTTCTTTGATTTTGCGTTAATGTTTCTCGCACAATTTAAAACCAAAGAGTGTAAATAGAAGTAAAGAAATTAGAACAAAGAGAGAAATAAGAAATACGAATACAATTAAATTGTAGCTTAAATTTCACGCACAACAAAAACCAAGAATAACAGCAACAAATTCATCGAGTTAAGATAACAATAATACAACAAAGAGCAAAGTGTTGGAAAAAATAAAAATGAGCAAAATGAATTCTACCACTGGAACCGGAGCCGTAGCTGCTGTAGTTGCAGGAACTCCCAAGAAATTCAATGTATTTGCCCATCTTAAGTATGAGCATATGGTGGCGGGTGTTTCCGGCGGAGTGGCCTCTACCCTAATATTGCATCCACTGGATTTGATTAAAATCCGTTTTGCTGGTAAGTTTTATACTACATATCCATAGATTAAGCAAAGGGTGTGCAAGGGTCTCCATCATCAGGTCTGACTGTAGCTGGGCAGCACGTGCAGAGCCACTTTGCGCTTCGAATGCTATCAGGAGAAAATTTTCCATGGAAAGTTTAGTGCAATTGCCGCCCGAGTGTTTGTCGTCTGTCTGTGCGAAATGCAATACCCACCCACAATAGCGGCTACAAACTACTCCTTAATTGCTGGCACGTGGGGACTTCTATAATTTAGTTTTTTTTATTAGTTGTTTACTTTTCCCCATACGCTGTTCTGCGTCATACGTTTGTTATGGCTGTTTAATGCGAACGATAACTGGCGGAAATTTATGGATTTGTTGACAAATTCCTTTCCCCCGCCCACATTATTTGCCCTGCTTATTTATCTGTATTGTTCTCGATCAAAGTTTGTTATTAACAATTGTACACTAATTAGAAAGAAGAAAACTATCAAATTTCGCCCTGGTAACCATTTTTAAGGGCAAGACAATTATCAGCTGTTTGATTCATGCTTTATCAGCTGACTCAGCAATTTGTTTATGTTTTTTCGTTGCTTATTTTGCAATTTTTTTGTATTTTCCCCACATAGTTTTGTCCTCGTTTTGCTTTACTTGTACGATATTTCCGTATTTTGTTTAACAAGAGAGTCGGAGGAGGAGGAGGAGAACAAGTTAACAATAACAAAAAGTAAAGTAAATTCAAAGCTTGTTTTTGTTAATTCATTCGATTGTTTTTTGTTGTCGTTAAGCTTCAGCGTAAAAGTCAATAACAACAACAAAATTAAGTTGTTTATGCGAAATGGCACAAGCAAAAAGAAAAAAAATCACACCACACATTTTCGGGCTGATAAAAGGTCTAGAATAAATAATTCAGCCATTTTGCTTGCTACTTGGTTAACTGGCCAAGCAGCGCCCCAATGACCATAAAATTTGGCATCTTCTACTGGAGTAAACAGCTGTTTTCTTCGCTTCGCTCCCAATCTTTTCGCTTTTTTGTTTTTGGTTTCTCGGAACTTGCGCAAGGTCTTTTGGCTGACGCATTTTCATTTAGAAACTTGTTTTCGCTCGTTGTTGGCATTCTCCTCTCCCTGAGGTTGTTGTTGTTGCCTCACGTGACCAACAAAATGTTGTTGTTGACCGACCAGCAGAACGTCGACTGTACATTTTGCGTGCATGTGTGTAACGGCAACTTTCAGTGCCGCGTCGCCCCCAAACTGGTTCCAATTGCAAGCTCATTCACTTGTTGCCAAGCGCGCAAACTCAAGTGCTGACTCATAGATGTATCCACAAAGGTAAAAAGGTATATTGATTAGTCTAGATCACTTGGCTAAAATGGGATGGATGCTATAATAGTTGCTATAATAATAGGCCATAAACTAACAGCAAGGCATAACCACAATTAACCCCGCTTGCCTGCCCCCAGTCTACTTTGTCTTATCAGTTTCTGCGTTGAATAACTAATTCTGATCGATGCAATGAGTTCACTTTTGTTGCCCCCCTCCCTCTGTCCAAATAGACGTTGTTTTGCCTGGAATTGAACTTTACTCAAGGTGAACTAAAAATAAGTTTTGCTTGGGAAAAATATGAAAAAAAGAAAAGAAAAAAGTTTTATAACATCTACAGACGAGCCCCTCTTTTTCTAGAACTCAGAGCTGTTGTCAGGCAGGCAATTATTATTTGCTCTGATACACTTATAAATAGATGCTAATGGCCTAGCTAAAGACTAGGGAGCTAGATGTTTCGTTGTTGTCTTATCGCATCCGTTGGCAATTAGCGCTATCTGTTTTCGTGTTTTTTTGACATGTTTTTTTTGGCGAAAACAACTCTAGCCAGGGCCTGGATGGAGTCAACAACTGATTCGATTTGCCGTACAGTTGTCGAGGTGATATCTGAATAAGCAAATTGTAGAGATGACGTAGACCCAGACAAACCCAAACAATCAACCCAACCCTTTTCTTTATTTTTCTTATATGAGTTGGCAAGGCCAACTAGTCTAGACATAGTTATTAATTTTAATAATCAATTTTTATTTTTAGTTAATGATGGACGCACCGCTGCAGTGCCGCAATACCGAGGCCTGGGCAGCGCCTTCACCACTATTTTCCGTCAAGAGGGTTTCCGTGGTCTTTACAAAGGCGTTACGCCAAATGTTTGGGGCTCGGGCTCCTCATGGGGACTTTACTTTATGTTGTAAGTACTTGGAATTAAGCCAAACTTATGAATTTAAGTACTAATATATTTGATACTCTTAATCTTTAGCTATAATACCATCAAGACGTTTATTCAGGGTGGTAATACGACCATGCCATTGGGTCCTACTATGCATATGTTGGCTGCTGCTGAGTCTGGTGCCCTAACCTTGCTCCTAACCAATCCCATTTGGGTGGTGAAAACGCGTTTATGCCTCCAGTGCGATGCAACTTCGAGTGCTGAATATCGTGGCATGATCCATGCCCTGGCCCAAATCTACAAAGAGGAGGGTATACGGGGTCTATACAGAGGCTTTGTTCCCGGCATGTTGGGTGTCTCCCATGGAGCCATACAATTCATGACCTACGAGGAATTGAAGAATGCTTACAATGATTACCGCAAGCTACCCATCGATACCAAGCTGGTGAGTGGGCGTAGCCAAAATCGAATCACATGACCAACGCGCGTGGCTATATATATGATATTTGCATATGTATATCCGGCCGTATCTGGTTGGCGGTGACGTCGGTGTGGCGTGGGATTTGGCACTTGTTCAACATTATTTCTCTAACCGAATTTCAAATTTTGTTTCCCTCTCCCTCTTTAGGCTACTACAGAATATTTGGCCTTTGCCGCTATATCCAAATTGATAGCTGCTGCGGCCACTTATCCGTATCAGGTGGTACGCGCCCGTCTACAGGATCATCATCATCGCTACAATGGCACCTGGGACTGCATCAAACAGACTTGGAGGTACGAACGTATGAGAGGTTTCTATAAGGGTTTGGTTCCCTATTTGGTCCACGTCACGCCCAACATTTGCATGGTCATGCTCATATGGGAGAAACTGACCAGTTAGAGGAAGCACAAAAGGCAGAATAGTATTACCCAGATGAATCTGCGCCAGAATTTAAGCACCTAGAATACATGAATCTGTCTATCAATCAATTTATTCTATTTAGTTTTCTATCCTCTATTTGTTTTTTTAACACACACCAAAAAAAAAAAAAATAGTATAAGTCTATCAGCAAGAAAATGACAAAAGAAAACCAACATTATCTTATGAATTATTGTTACAAGTTCGATGGATTTGACTAGTTTTGTTTTAGTTATAATATTTAAATTAAGTGTATTCCATATATATGTGTATATCTAAACTTGAAAGTGATTGTTGTGATAGCTGCACTAGCAATTGCAAAAGTTATGAAATCTAATTTCAAAGATGCATTTCTTCATTAACAAACGAAAACAAAAAACACGCACACAACATTTAGTTTATAGTTTAGTTAAATTATTTATTTAATAATGCAATTGTTACACACAACAATAAGAAAAGCAAACAAATTTCATTTTGGCAAAAAGATTCTTCATAATTTTGCATATGGTTTTATAATTTTTATAAACTTGACATACAATATTTATGTAAATAAGCATAAAAGTAAATCCAATCGCATTGTGAACAAATACGAAAAACCAAGCAAAAAACAAATGAAACAACTGACAGCAAATTGAATCCTAAAAAAAGAAGAAAAAATTACTTAATTACAATTATGCTTAACTATTAAAATGCCAGGAAGGCAAAAACAAGAATGAAAGAAAAAACTATCTTAAAGTCTCCGCTTGCAAGACGAGTCTTTTCATTTACACCTTTACCAAAATATAAAAAAACGAAACGGGCTAAAAGGGCAGCTTCCTCACTCACCTATCTGTTGTGTTGTAAGTAGTTCCCTTTTCCCCCTTTTCCAAAATTCTGCAGAATCTCTTTGCTAATCTGAAACGTCGTCGTCGTAAGTCTCGTAATGGTAGTATTCCTCGTACAGAAATGTATTAATTGCCTTCTCCTTTTGCTTTGCTTGCAGGTTTGAGGGCCTGCCCGGCTTCTATAAGGGATTGCAAGCCAGTCTGGTGCGTGTGGTCCCAGCCTGTATGATCACATTTCTGGTTTATGAGAACGTGTCGCATTTCATGCTGGCGCGACGAAAGGACGCCTCTCCAACCCAAAACCAAGCCACTCAATCTGGTCTGGACAAAAATCAGCAATTAGAGCCACCAAAGCCCACTAAAAATTAAGGAAATTTCCGTGTTTATGAATAGTTATTAAGATTTATTTTGATAGTCAACTACAAAAACATGCAAAGTGTATATATTTTCTACCTCTAAACACATACCTTGTGAAATTTTGGATAATGCTGAGCATTTATCATGTTTTACACTAAACGATTAATTAATATAAGGTTTTTTAGTTCCTTGATCAAATTATTAGAGGTTACATTTGAAAGTTGAAAATTTACCAGTGATACATATATCTCAAGATATAATGTTGTTTACCGATTCCAACTTATTGAACAAGATTAAGTTGGGAATTGCTTAAAATTCTTAATCGGTTTCGTGTACAGAGGAATAATTTTTAGTTTAAATAATGATCTGTAAATAACTTATTTTAAAAAATAAACTAAAAAAACTGTTGAACAAAAATAACTTGAATACTTAATAACTTTGATAAAAATTTAATTTCAACGAATCACTTAAATTAAAATGTTGTTTTAATGTGGGTTCCTTTTTTTGTAGTGCAACCAAATGGTTTCCATTTTTTTTTCTAGAAATTTTGAAGATTTGAATAATTTCAGTTGAGAGATTAAAACTGTCAGTTTTTAAATAATTTTTATATTATTAAATGTTTAGTTAATTCTAGTTTAAATTTGCTCCACTTTAAAGACTTCAGTTTTGGATTTAGGTACTAATATTAAAAAAAACAACAATAATTGCATTTTTTAATCTTATAATCTTCATATTAATTAACAACATTATTCGTAAAATTAAATTTTTTTCTTGTATGTATTTCTATTTTATTTTCAGTACTAATTCCTTACTTTACGTTAATAGCTCTTCTTTATTTATATTTAAAGAAAATAAATATATATTTTTTTATCAATAGTGCGATTACTTTATTCAAAGTTAATAAATACTTATATTAAATAGGAAAGCAAAAAATATATAAAATTATGTTCAAATTATTCACCACTCACAACGGCGAACAGCAATCGACACGGCGAATCCCACTTGGAACGGCGAATTCAAATCGCAAGGGCGAATTGTTGTTTTTAACAGTTAGTTTTCAAAAAAACCTTTCGGCGTTAAGACGTTATCGCGCCGCGTTGATTCGTTGTCGATCATTGTTATTATATCTCGTCCACATATGTATGTTATTGTTGGTTTTTACGTATTTCTGCGTGTCAAGACTCCACTCCATATAAATGTACATAGACGTGTGTGAATTGAATTCTCATGCTGAAAGGCAACAACAACAATACACAACCCATTTAAAACTTATGCAATAAATAAGCTTGAAGCTCTGTGACAAAGTGCTCTACATATCTTTCGCTTTTGGTTTTAGGGGGATTAATGCAAAACCAGTTTAATTCGCGTCCGAAAAAGTGCATTGGGCAAAAACAAGAGTTCAATAAACCTGTCCAGGGAGCTAGATAACCTTTTGGTTCACCATAAAAATTCCAAAAACCGAATTGCGCAGGCATTTTTGAAATCTAGCCAAATTGCACAAAATACGGATTCGGTTCAAGTGCATAGACAAAGCTTTAATTGCCGTTTCGAATTGAGCTAAAGCGCGTGCAATAAATACCGCACAAAAAGAGGGTGATAATGATAAATGTGAAGAAAAACCACATGTTGCCGATTGGCATATGAATAAACTGAACAAAAATTCACGCCCACACAAACACATAAAGAAAGGGGGCAAACAGAAACTCTTCGAGAACACAAAACACACAGCCAAAATTAGATAAAACCCGTGCGAATGACCTTGAGTGGAACTGTTAAAGTTGAAGCTGCGGGTGAAGGAGTCTGCCGGAGAGGGAGGAGTCTCAGCTGGTAGTGGTGGGAGTGTGATAAACAGAGCGACCAACAATCTCTAGTCGAAGCCATTTGTCAAAGTCGAAAGAGCAACAAACTCCATAGTAAACTTGTATACATTCATATATAGTGTTTGTTGTGTCTGGCCTTAGGATCCGGAGTTCGGTGGAGTGCATGGCAACTAGCGTCATTTCGAGCGTGGTCTCAACCTCCGTCGGACGCCGAAATATCTGTGCTGAGTTTGCCACGCCATCGCTGACACAATCGAAATCCAAATCGGTGAGCAATTTAGGCGAGCCAAACACCTGTGCCTGTCTTCGCTGTCAGTATCTGACCAAAAAGGTCAGAAGGTCACAGTCCACCCACTACTCATCTGACGACACGTTGCCCGTGGAACACAAACATCAGCCCTTGAGTGCCATTTCCCTGGGCGCCCTCAGTGCCAAAGAGTCACCCATATTCATTCGACGACAGCAACTCCAGTTGCCTGTCCCCACCTCCTCCTCTCAATCATCCTGCTCGTCGCAGTTCTCCCTGCGCAGTATCAATCCCCAACCAGAACTCGATCTCAGTGCCATCGAGGCGCTTATAACGGAAACAGAGGAAACCCACAAAATGCCCGCCTCTTCCCCACGTAACAACATGGATATCAATAGGAATAATGGCTATCTTCAAAATGGAGTAAGTAAAATGACTTCTTTCCAGTTACATATCCAAAACATATATGTAAGTGTGTAAATAAACAGCAAGGCAGCTGGAAATGTAAATCAAGCACACCTGCCAAGAATTTTCATAACGTCAAGAGGTGGGGGTTTTCCAGGTACTGACAACCAGGGGGAAAAGTCAATCAAATTACTACATAACACAATACACAATGCCCTTAATAAGATTCGATTTAATTAGAATCAGAAGACATCTATAACAATTTATGCATAAATAAACGATTCATATCATTTCTGGCAAGCGAAAAGTCGTATCAAGTTTGTTTGTTAATCATCTTGCATATTCAATTTGTTTGAAAATAATTATATGCAATTTCAAATTAGTTAGAATTCATCTAGAATATGAATTCATAACATAAGGGCTAAAACATTTTCAACAAATGAGTTCATTGCATATTAATTGTTTACATTACACAAAAAAATCTCTTGCATCAACAATTTTTTTTGTTAACTAATCATTATTTTGATCATGTTTCACGATATTTGTAGCCAATCATTTTGAAATGATTTCCAATTGGTCATCTATTAATTGAATTCAAATGAAATATTGCTTTATTCAGTTTCGTACAAGATATTTTGATCGGAAATTCATTTCACTCAGTATTCATTCACTCAATATTTTGAAAGTCCTTCCCGAGAATAGCTTAAATAAAAAAGATAATCAACGTTTCATTAAACAATTGGCAATGTTTCTTTTCTGCTAACTTATACTTTAGTTTCATTTACTGAAAAATTCTGGAAAACTTTGATGAAGTAACGTTTATTCATCTTTTATCGGAAATAATCTTTCTCGGGCCTAATTAGTTGTGTTTTTAAGGTCAACAGGTAGAAACTAATTTAAGTCGAACTTCAAAATGTAGAAACAAAGATGCATTATAGAGTACTCAGACTTCGTCAAGTCAGTCTTAGCTTTCGACATCTTGAATAGTTCATCTCTAACATTGATATTGACAAATTAAACGAGAAATTAAGTGCCGAATCGACCCCTGTCGCTACTGACTATAATAAAGCCCCTTGTTATGGCCATCGACAAATTTCACTCTCCATGTGGTTCGAGTGAGTGGGTGTGGTTGGTTGGATACTGAAACGATTGTTAGCTAGATACACGTTCCATGCGTCTGGCTCTTGGTGTGGATACTTGTGGGTGTATTTTGGCGCTAGCTACCCGTTCTGTGGACACCAACACGTTTTGAGGTCAAACAAGCGAAAGTGAATGAATGAAGAAGATAGAGAGACTCAAGCCCTATTTTAAATGCATGCCATACAAATTGTTGTCTTTCCTCGTCCATACATATTGATGAATCACTAAAAATACATTACACAAGGTCTCATGGCTGCAATTCGAGGACAATCTAATCATTTCACACAAATTTCAGCTATTTCTTTTTTTTCTGTTTTGGGCGCTGATGACTATTCAAAATGATAAGATAGACAAAAAGCAAAGTGTAGCGGAGTATGCTTGGTTCATTGAGCGTTTACTATAAATATATGTACATACATATGTACCTATGAATACATAGTATGAATGTATGTATGTATATGGTGGATCGAACTGTAGAGTATGCTTTAATATAATCTCCGTTCAGACTTTGCCAGAGACACTCTATTCGCATCGCTGATTAAGACAATGCACTTTGGGTTTATTTTGCTGTTTAAATTAACATGACAATTGCATATGACTGATAATTGTATTTATAATCCACATAATACCACGAGTCAGAGGATGAAATCTCTGAATTAACACATATATTTGCATAGCACGCAAGGTCACAAGTGTCATGTAATACCTGATTAATATGTACAAACATATATATATATATAAAATAGATATAGTTGCGATACCCTAAAAGTGACTGCAATGAGATTAGATATGGCTAAAGTGAAATAATGCTGAGCCAGCCAAAAAGTATGCTATATAAAATGAAATTCTACCTAAACCAAATCCGCCCACAACGAAATCCGTTTCAATCCGTTTTAAATCTATCCAAGTGTTTGCTTTAAATCTAAAAAAACATTTTCGTGCATGTAGCACACAATTGGAACGTGTTTTAGAACCAACTCCATCAGGTGATGGTTCGTCTCACATTTGTATCCGTACGTATCCTTTCAGGCTTTTTGTTTTCAAACGGGGTCGTTTGTTGTAATTGCAAACGTTTACAGGAAATATTCTCGCCATGCTCTTTAGGCCCACTTTCTTTTTGTATGTAGACCATTGCGTGCAAGCATTTGTTGGCACAAAAGAACCCTTTTTCACTCCCAACACTCGGAACGTGTGTTTGTGTGTGTCTGGAAGGAAAGTGAATTTGTAATGGTATACATTAACATCGAGAGCAAGGATTTTCATTCGTATTTGGAGTTCAGCAGGAAGTAGTTAAGCTAAAACCGTAAACTCTTTAATAGAAATTGGGAGTCAAGTCGCTTGCAAGTGTTTTACAACTAAAAATGGATCCAAAAGAGATAAATAAATTTAAATTTAAAGTGTGCAATTAAATTGATCTCAATTTTCGAATCGAAAATGTGGTACGGTAAAGGCTATAATAATCATGTTGAAAGTCTAATTCAATGCCAAATTAATGGTATTTCCAATTTTACTAGACTCGAGTGACCAACCAAATTGATCTTCATTTATATAATTTAGAATGAAATTAAAATATAAACGATACCATAGGGTATTTGCTCTGCAATCAATCATAATATTAACAAGCAACAAAGTTGTAAAATAAAGCATTGTTATTACATTATATAAAATAGATTAGTTTGTGTTTTTTTTACTTCAAATAATTTTTGTGAAATATCAAACTTGTGTCATTATCTTCTCTTAATAAAAATTACTTTTCCTATGATTTAAGCTGTTCAATTTTGTTATTGTACGGGAGAATTCATCAGGTTGCGCAGGTTATTACTGAGATACTTATAGTTAACGGTTTCAAAGATTGGGATATATTTTACTTTGATTTTTAATTACTTGTTTCAAAATGACTAGTCCTAGTTATTCTGAAGACATGAATTTGTTTTTTTATTTATCTACAGGAGAACTTTATCAGGTTCTCACTTATTCGAGAACGATTTCAAATTTTTCAAACACGTGGACTATCTGTGGACCAAGGAATTTGGGAAGAAACCAAAGCGAATTCTCTTTGCGCTACTAAAGAGCATTCGCTTTGCGCTACTAAAGAGAATTCGCTTTGACTTCTGCCCAAATTACTTCGGTTCGCAGAGGTTCTAAGCACTGTTAAAATGTCGAGTCCATTAGTGTATAATCCTTTATTTGCTTGATTTTATAATTGAAATTATCTAATTGGTGTTGAATTTGTCAGTTATTATTCTTAGGGTCGAAACTTGGATCCCTCAAATCTCTGGGAAATCCAGTTTCGTTCGCTCTAGCATTAGACGTTATCATTGGTGTTGGACAGACTCCTACCGACTCGGCAAGTCCTCCACTAAAATAACCAAGTGATCATGTCTTCTCCGATCTTTATTAAACACGTAGTGAACTGCCAACTGTGTGAACTCCGCCAAAGATCGAAATTCTCGTCGGATGTAACCGTAATTCGCTAATAGTTTTGGGCCAAGTTAATAAAGGAATATTCTATTCGATGACAACTAGCATTGTCGCTGTCTTTCGACGCCTGATCAAAACTGAGGTGGACCATAGTGTTGTCTTCTCTCTGTTGTGCTTAGACATAAAAAGCTTGCACTAAAATTAGTAAAAGGTTTGTTAAGGACTGATATGGTATAAGGACAATAACAGCTTTAATTCAGCTGTCTTATGATTAAACTCCTTCAATTCGATGTTGGCTATTTGAGTCAATGGATTCTGTGTACAACCAATTTCGATTCATTCTTGATGAACGTCTTTGTATATTTGAAAAATGAATTGATCTTTTGTTTTACTAATTTAAATTGGCATTAATCAAACACAAACAAAACAATGACAGTCGTTCTAGTATTCATGTGTTGAGGAAGAATTGCAGTACACAAGTGAAGATTACAAAAGTTTTGCATTTTGATTTCACCGCAAAAACCTCCGACTAAACAAAATTGCATAATAATTATTTAGATTGATCGCATTAGTGAAATAACATCAATTCTAACTTCCGTATGTACGTATGTTGGCTATAAATAGTTAACTCGGAGACAACCAACCTAGATTTGAGGTAATCTTATATGTATTTTGCTTTCCTCCTCTCTCTCTCGCATTTTTAATCACTCACTCACTCGCTCTTTAAGTCACTCTAGTTGGATTGTGGCTAATGTTAACCACGTTTTGTAATAAACGTAATTCTATATAGTCACGTAGAGACGACATAGCCAAACCGCCCACTGAACCACCTCATTTATGTCTTCCACTTTGAAGCTTTTGGGACAAGTTTGAGATGCGTCAAATCCTCAGTTTAAAGGAAGCCAGTTAAATGCGTGTCAAACAGCTTTTGCAGCTTGAATGGCTTTTCATGGACTGAGACTGAAACTTGGACTGGGACAGGGGCAGGTCATTCAGATGCTACAAATAAAGCGATGCATAGATGTGCCGCTCGATTGGTCGCACATTACCTCGGACACAGGTTATCAATTGCATAGGCAGTGTATCCATAACTATAGTAACCTTGGTCCTATTGACAAAGTCGATTGATTACGAGGGCAGGGCCAATATAATACAATTCAGCTGCATTCTTAGTCGGAGCTTGGTCAAGAAACAGACAGTGGCTACAGATTCTGGTCAAAGATTGCTTGATAAGGGACTGTCTTGGACTCGAACGGGGCAGTCAAAAGCCAACGCCGCCGACGACTTTGCTCTTCTCACGTTTATTTCGCAATATTAATTGCGAGTCAGTGTTGGTAAGTGCATACAGAGCTTGTAACTGTAATGCAATACCCTACCCATTTGGACTTACCGCAGACCCACGTCCCACCGATGCTCTCTACGGATGGTGGGTGGTGGCTAGTGTGGAAGGGGGAGGGGGTTAAGTTATAAAAGCCTAGACGTCAACATTTTAGATTTCAGTGCGCGTTCGTTTTCATTGCATTGCGGTTGCTGGATATTTCGAATTTAATTCGCTGGGAGAGCAGGATAACTGTAGCTTCTTATGGCCAAATGGAAGCCCTATAGCCCCAACCGCACCCTGTTTTCCCTTTGACAAAAAACCGACGATATGCAAAACGCTGAAAAAGTAACCAAAACCACAGAGAAAGAGGAACTAGAGGAAAACTTAGAAGAAGATTCAGAACGAGTGCCTAGCCAAGAAATCTCTCCGCCCAGAGAAAAGGGGGAGGAAGTTAAGACCCGTTCACGCTTTTCGTCGGCCTTTCGCAGTCTTTCGAAAAGCAAACCCAAGAAGGATAAAGAACGCTTGGAACGTGATAAGAGCAAAGAGAAGGGCTACAAAAGTAGTGACGGCATTGAGGATCTTGCTGGCATAGAGCCGAAAGAGAAAAAGAAAAGTCTAACCCGTCGCTTACTCCTGGGCAGCTTGCGAAAATCGGCCAGAGTGCGGCCACACAGTCTGGCCACCAGCGATGATATTAGCCTGGGCACAGCGGGCACCCTCTCTCCGACACCATCCACCAGCAGTAGCACATTGCAGATAACTATAAGTGGCAAGAAAATTGAGTCAGTTGGTAAGACAGTTGGCAGCAAGAATCAGAGTCGCAGCTCAGCAGCCAGCGAAACGGAAACCACTGGGGATTACCTGACACCTGAAGCGATACCAGAAGAGGGCAAGGTGAGTGGGAGTAGTGGAAAGCTGAAGAAGAAGAAGGCGGCAACAAAGGTGACAACAAAAGACACAAAGAACACGACGACAAAGACAACAACAACGACGAGCACCACCAAGCTAATTGTGGCCAAGAAGAGGCAACCGCTGTCAGCCACGGCCGGCGAAGAGAAAATCGTTATCACCGAGAGTACACGAGACACGCCACCTCGAGAGCGAGCCCCAGCCAAGCCGAGTCGCGTCAATCAGTCGCAGTCGCAATCGCAGTCCCAGTCACAGTCCCCAGTTCAGTCTTCACTAGGCACTGGGGCAGAACGCAAGTCCAGCGGTAGCAGCAAATCGAGCAAGTCCAGCAAGAGGCTGGAATTGATGCAACAGCAGCAGCAACGTGGTCATCGAGTCATCCCCACAAGACCAGCGACATTAACAGTGGCCAATCCGGTGACACCAGATCAGGCTCTAGAGCCATTAGCACCCTCATATCCTCCCCCACCTCTGCCAGCACTAGACGAACAGCCAGGAGACGGCAGCGGTGACATCAACGTCGACGACGGTGACTTGGACGGAATATCTTCGGCAGAAAGTGTCCAAACGCATCACCAAAGCATTCCCGTGGTTCGTTTCGCTGTTGGCAGTGCAGTGCGAAGTCCTCTTAGTGCCTACGAAGAAGCCTTGGCTGCTGCAGCTGCTCAACAGCCTAGTTCTGGAGAAGAGCCAAGCGACTCCAGCCTCAGGAAAAGACTTAACTTTGCCCAACAACAACAGCATCTTCTCTTGGGAGATCACGATAGTATAGAAGGTAGACGGGAGACATTGCGCTATCAATCAGTAGCCAGCGAATATCAGGTCTCGGGATCATCTGAGGATAGTACTGAGGATAAGGAAAAAGAAGCACAGCAGGAGCTGCAACAATCCATGCCGGCCTTTGGTGACCTTACAATGGAAATGGAACCGGTAAGGTGTTGCCTCCAAGTGTTTACCTCGCTCTAACAGCGAAGCCGCAAAAGTGTCATGTCGTGTCGTGTCGACGGGGTGGGGCCCAATCATCTTACCACCCCTCGTTGTGTGTGTCATTCAACTAGGTAGCGAATAGCATTTAAAAGGGAAAATTTAATTGGTGCAAGTGCCGCAAAGACTGAATAATACAAAATCCTTAGCTTAGCAATCTATAATCAAGATTATCACATACTTACAGCAGAGAGTACCGGAAATGGAAATTTACTAAAGAGTTTTTCTTATAAACAAAGTGTGAGACTGTTATTTCAATCTTTCCCACTTGCTTTCGAATGCAAAATCAGTTGTCAGAAAAACTTTATTATAGTAGGAATATCCTAATTGGAAACATTTCTAATCGAATTGGATCGCCAATATTACTTATCATTAAACGATTTTCAATTCATTTTAATTCTAATTAACAATGTTTTGGTTATGTTTTTCAGGCCATCATGACTTCCACCAGCGACAAACGAGAACATCTATACAAAATTCTAGTCATTGGTGAATTAGGAACTGGCAAGACGTCGTTCATTAAGCGTTATGTCCATCAGTTTTTTAGCCAAAACTATCGAGCCACCATTGGTGTGGATTTCGCCTTGAAAGTCCTTCACTGGGATGCCAATACGATAGTTCGTCTGCAGCTCTGGGATATTGCCGGACAGGAGAGATTTGGTAATATGACGCGAGTCTACTACAAGGAGGCGGTGGGAGCTTTCATAGTCTTCGATGTGACGCGAAGTGGAACCTTTGATTGTGTGAGCAAATGGAAAGAGGATTTAGATTCCAAAGTCCAGCTGCCTGACGGAAGTGCCATACCCTGCATATTGCTGGCCAACAAGGTGAGAAAGAGCTCTAGTGAGCGCAAAGAATAGAAGAGAAATGAATTTGTCCTGTTTTCCCTGCAGTGCGATCAAGAGAAGCAGGGTATAGTCACGCAGCCAGAAAAAATGGATGAGTATGTGAGGGAAAATGGTTTTGCCGGCTGGTTTGAGACATCTGCCAAGGAGAATATCAACATTGATGAGGCGGCTCGTGCCCTGGTGAATAAAGTAAGCAACCGCATATTGGGCCTTTTAAATTTAATAGAAAATTAATTGGTTTTTTTCTTATCATGTAGATACTAATCAATGATAAATTAATTACTGCCGACTTGGATGATGGAGATAAGTTTAATTTGAGCAGCTCCAATGATCCAAATGGCCAGGAGGCCAAGAACAAGTGTTCCTGCTGACCAATGAGCCGAGTCTAACCAGCTGCATGGCCCTATTAGCCTTCATACCAAATTCCCAGTCTGAGAGCATGTACACATTGATGCCTTAAGATGATTTTTTATGTAATATTTGTCTAAGACTTATCATTCATCCCCCTGCCATCCGTCATTTACGTTTTTAAGATCATCGTCAGCTTATCAGGAGCAGTGCGTGAATTTATGAGACCCTTGTGGACCCACGCCTACATAAACTTATATCATGCTACTCCACATATACATATTATAATCAGAGGTCCATCTGAGACCGCGTTCTTATTCCACATTTTTAATATTTGTATGAGAATCCGAATGATGTTCGTGTAGTTTATTTTTTGTTGGCTTTTTATTTGCTTTGGTAGGCGCGATGAGATTGTTTTTTTATCTTAGATATCTTTACACACACACATGCATACACCTACACACATTGCCATCTTTATTTGCATTTAGATAAAAATGTACGTACTTTTTATGCAATATAAAAAAAATAAAGTTTTTAATTGTAGTTAAGTCAAGGTGGTGAATGTTTTATTGCCAGCTAATTGAAAGAGAGGTAAACCCCATAGAAATTGTAATTTCAATTTAAGTTCGGATACAAAAATATATTTCGTAAAAGCAATTCCTAAACGGCAAAAATTCCTATGATTTGTCTAAGGTAAAATACGGAACGAATCTTAAACGTTTTGTGGAAATTTTTATTTTCTCTGAAATGTAAGTGAAATTCTGTTGATTGAATATGTCAACAAGAATATTAAGAACATATAAGGGCAGAAAATCGGTAAAAACAATTTGTGTAGCAAAGATAAGTTGGAATCAAACCGACCTGTTTCAAACTACTAAAATGCATATAATACTTATATAAAATATCATTCTGGTAGGGATATTTTTGGTTTGTTAACTAATGCTTTGGAGTTTTGAGAATATCGTCTTAAATGTTTTTTTTCAAATTTGAAATAATTTGTAATGTTTTCGTCACTCATCAAATTCTAACTTTTCTCGCTTCGCATTTTTCTCGAAACCAAGTTTTTTGCAGTTCAACGCATTGATAATGAAAACCAGAAAGCCGAGGTTAACTTCGACCGCGTCGAAGTTTGTATACCCTTGCAACTATTTTAATAACTAACCATCAAAGTGTAAAAACGTTTTATCTAAAACGTCGAATGTTTGCGAAAAAAAGGCCTACAATCTTTGCATAGGAAATAACTCTTTTTATATTATTTCATATTGATCAAAGTCACTGTTTTCCACCGATCGTTCCTATGGGAGCGATACGATATAGTCATCCGATCTTGACCAAATTTGGCACAGTCGTTTATAGTTATAATGAATTCACTAATATTAAATTTCAATAGCTTAGAAAATAACGAAGTTATTGAGAAAAGTCACTGTTCGTGACTTTGACGTTTGTATGGGAGCTATATGAAATAGTGGTCCGATCCGGCTGAATCCGAGATATACAACGCCTGCAGTATATACAAGCCTAAGTGCAAAATTTCAGCCCTGTAGCTCTTACGGTTCGCGTCGATCCAGACGGACGGACGGACGGACATGGCTATTTGAACTCGTCTCGTCGTGCTGATCAAGAATATATATACTTTATATGGTCGGAGATGCTTCGTTTTATGCGTTCCAAACTTCTGACCAAAATTAATATACCCTAAAAACATAATTTTAAGAACTATTTCCGTTTTGAAACTATAGTTTATTTTGAAACGATTGTTTACCCTTGCAAAAAGGGTATATAAGTATATTAATTTTGGTTAGAAGAAGCATCCCAGGCGACCCAGTCAAATAGGTAACTGAAGGAGGATCCCGGGTCAAATCCTAGGGTAGCGTATGGACTTCGTTTTTGTCTAATGATATAGTTGCTAATTCTTGTAAAAAAATTAGATTAGAATTACTCTGTTTTTTTCATGGGATTATCATATTTAAATACAGTACAATCCGGTTAAAACTACTTCGCTTATAACGTACAATAAAAATTAAAAATTTTTACTGCTTCCGGATAGTACGTCTTTCGGATATAACGACGAAAATCGTCGGTCCCTTGAGCGTCGTTATAACCGGATTCTACTGTAGATATGTATATTAGACCACGAAACGTTATCCAAATGTAATAAAGACGCATTTTACGCATTACATATACATATATTATATTTATTATAACTATCAGATTGTAAAGTTTTAACGTAAAATATGGATTTTTGGTGGTGATTGGAACTGCCTCAGAGTAACACCTCCTGCAAGCGGTAACAATCGGAGGCGATTTTCCATTTGTCATTCTGTGCCGTTATAACAAACGATTGTTGGAAATTTTTAATCGGTTGCGAAGCATATTTAACAGTGCCACTGGCTAGGATTAGGTAGGTCATTTGATTTGCCACAGCTGCATCAAGAATTGGTTGGGCGTCCAGGGTGGTCAACTGATGGTTGGATGTGGGCAATTCCAGAAAGTAACGTTCGATCATTTCGCGTCCAGATGCTCCGTTACCATTATAACTGAAGATGGCGGTGTCTATATAAAGTCGACCAATCTGATGGCGTCGTGAGTCGAAGGAGGCATAATAAATGCGCGTGAAATCCTCTGCTGTGCGTACACAGCTTTCCACGCGGGCTTTTAAATCGGTTGTCATTTTTTTACTTCTTGTATGGCATTTGTATTACTATTTTGAGGGATTCACTTTTATTTTCGTTAAATGCCGGTTAAAAATTTCACACGTTTTTGCATCAGCTGTCGAAATACATCCAAATTTATCGTGACAACCGATACATACTCGATTACTCATCGATATGTTTTTTGCATCCCTGATCGGTTTATTCGCGGTGTTGCTGTTGCTGAAGATTGTTTATTGCGAAAATTTTTAGATTCAACGCAATTCTTTTCCATTCGCCAAGAAAAAATGCATTAAATAGTAAAGGTGAGATATATAATGCAAGTAAGGGCTTCACCCAAAGAATGTGAAATGTCGTTGTAACGGCTTTTAAGTTGGTGACGTCTGGGTGCTCTTTGTTGGCACACAAAGCTTCAGCTGGTCGCTGATAACATTTCCATTTAATTAATCAGTGCAAGTGTCTAAATGAAAATGTTTGGCAGCCCCCATTGATGAATCAGCTGAGCGTTACCGCCTATAATTAACATTGACAAAAACAAAAAAAAAAAAAAACAATTTAGATTCTCTTCCATTGTATCTTCTATATAGAGTTTTGGCTATTCAGTTGGTACTCAAATGCAAGATAAGATGTCGGCCAGGGAAAATGTGGATCTGGAGTGTTTCCTGGTCATGAAGCACTCGTGGAAGGGGAGGTATAAGCGAATACTCTCGATTGGAACAGTTGGCATATCCACCTACAATCCGGATAGATTGGAATTGACTAATCGTTGGTCCTACTCAGATATTGTTGCCGCCGCCCCCTCAAAGGGAACAAATGTAAGACGTAGTTAGGTTGTATATGTATAATGGATAATTGACTTTTATTTCTGTTTTACTTAGATACCAAATGAGTTTTTGCTGACTATTAAGAAGGACAAGAAATTGGATACAATTAAATTGTCATCGGAGTATCGCCACGAAATACTCAGTTCCATATTAAAATATTACAAAGAGTTTGCTGACAAGCCGAAGAATACTCAACGCTTTAATGCCTACAAATACCATTGGTCTGGCATCAGTTTGCCCACTGTGCTGGAGGTAACACCGTGCTCCTTGGATCAATTGGACCCGACCACCAACGATGTGCTGGCCAGCTACATGTACAAGGATATCGAGGGCATAATAGGTACCTATAGATAGAATGGGCAAGGAGAGGAATCTCACATTTGCACTTTTAATCCATTTGTTTCTTTTGTTATCCAACTTTTATACTCACCTCCTTTTTTGTGGCACCTTTTTGAAGCAGGCATCTCCGACTATGAGGGAGGAATTGTGATGGCCTATGGCGGCTTCAGTCGTCTGCATTTGTTCAAAGCATTGAATCATCATGAGATCGTACAAAATATAGCCCAAAAATCGTCCCAATATCTGGGCATTGAGACCAAAATACTCAAAAGTCAGATAACATTGGAGCAATTTGAAAGACAAAGATTTGGCAAGTTTAGGTGAGGCTTTTAATATAAATTAAGAATTATAATTTTAACTGAAAGTTTCTTTTTACAGCGGCGATCAATTTCAAACATCAATGACTGAATTCACAGTGCAAAAGTTGACACCTCGCCATCCGGATCCTGTAAAGCGTATTCTTTGCCTCACCGAGGTCACCTTGCTGGAAAGGGATCCTCAAACTTACAGCGTCTGCACACTGCGGCCACTTGCCGATGTGTTTGCCCTGGTGCGCGATAAGGACAATTTGCAACGCTTCAGCATCGAATACAAGAACGGCATTGTTCGCAGTTACACCACCAATGACAGGGACTCACTGCTGGCGACAGTTCTGGACGCAGTTCGCTCAAGTGGCAATCAAGATGTTCACATACGTATAGGCAACACACCCAGGGGCAAGAGATATGTCCCATTGAGTAGTTCAGTGGACGAGGAGACTGAAGCGAATCTCTTGCGTTTGGTTATTAATAATTTCCAAAATCCCTCGAAACGTTATGAGATTCTAGAGCGTTTCAATGCCAATGTGCCGCATAGTGGTCTCAACTATAGTGTTACCCAGGATGTAAGTAGATAAATGTAAACAGATCATCAAGCAATCTAAATTTATTTTTTACAGAGTTTGTTTGCTGAGAACAAGGAGAAATTGATCTCAAGCGCCCTGCAGGCTTTGGCTCAAAAAGAATTAGATAGCCCAACAGCTCAGTTATCCAATTTAGAATTGGAGGCCATATTCCATGCCTTGACGCGTCTGCTGGCCAGCAAAGTGGGCTATGCCGCCTTTACCAATCTCTCTGGGTAAACTACATTTTAGTACTTTACTCTTGCCCAACTTCATACAGATGTTATGCATTCCAGATTTCGCGAGATTATTGGCACCAAGGTGGTGGCTGCTTTGAGACGCAAGGATTTGGCGGTTACCTACTCGGCCATTGACATGATTAACTCGTTGATGCATTCTGTTCACACTGATCATGATCTCAAGCAGGAGCAGCTGAACAAATCTTCCATTTTATCATCGAAATCGTTTTTAGAAACGTTGCTCAATATGTGGACCAATCATGTGGTGAGTTGATTAAAGTAGAATACCCTGGAGAAATGTTCGCAATATCCTTTTGCCCTTTTCTAGAGTCATGGTAGCGGCGCCTTGGTCCTGTCTGCAATGTTGGATTTTCTCACCTTTGCCCTGTGTGTGCCTTACAGTGAGACCACAGATGGCAAGCAATTTGATACTCTGTTGGAGTTGGTTGCGGAACGAGGCCGCTATTTGTATAAACTGTTTCAGCACCCCTCGTTGGCCATTGTAAAGGGAGCTGGCCTGGTGTTGCGAGCCATTATAGAGGAGGGGGAATTGCATGTAGCTCAGCAAATGCAGGCATTGGCCTTGGATGAGGCGGCCTTATGTCGTCATCTCTTGGTGGCCTTATATACACCCTCCAATGACCCAACATTGACCACCCATCGTCAGTTGTCTCGCCACCTCATTGGTCTGTGGCTTACCGATAGCGAGGAGGCTATGGAGTTGTTTAAAAGAATATTTGTAAGTTCCAAATTCTGGCCAACTGCAAAGAACGTGATTTTAGTTTTCGTTATCCATTTGTTTAGCCCGCTGGACTTTTGACTTTCCTCGAGTCCGAGGAAACAGTGCCAGAAACGGACATCGAAGAGGATAAATTAAATTTTCGCGACAATCTCAAATTCGCCATACAACATTCCAACAAAACTCGCAAGAATGTGATAGAAAAGCATTTACAAGGCATTAAGCATTGGGGCATGAATCTAATTGAGGCCCAGGATCCGGCCGCCCAGGCTCTAAAGAATCGTCCAGTTGTTCTACGCAATAGACGCCAAAAGAAAAAGACTTCCGATGTTGTAGTGAATTTGCCTTATTTCTTTTACAATTTTGCCAAAGATCACAGTTTGCCCAATCTCATATGGAATCACAAGACCCGCGAAGAGTTGCGCATGTGCCTGGAGAATGAGTTGAGGCAGTTCCTCAACGATCGAGACTTGGCTGGCCAAATGATTGTGGCCTGGAACTATCAGGAATTTGAAGTTGCCTATCAATGTTTAGCTGAGGAAATCAAAATTGGTGATTACTACATCCGTTTGATCCTGGAAAAGGATGATTGGCCGCAGAATTTAGTGAAGGATCCGTAAGGAAACATTTGAATGCTTATCTGGAATTGTTTTAAAATATTTACGTTTATAGTGTTGAGTTATTTAATGCCCTGTATCGACGTGTCTTGTGCCGACAGCGTGTAAATGATGACCAGATGACTGTGTTCTCTTTACAAGCACTTGCCAAGGTTTATAAACGTTATCACAAGGAAATTGGTAGATTCAATGACATGTCCTACATTCTCCAACTGAGCGATCGAGTGAGTTCCCCTGTAAAAAGCATTTTCAAATACATTTCTAATATGTATCATTACAGTGCCTCTCACCGTCGATGCGTGATGCCTTGATCAATTTGATTTCTTGCCTGGTTTTGGAGAAATCCAATTGCCGAGCTCTCATTGATCACGTCCAGTGTCTAGTGGATTTAATCACCTTAGCCCATTTACATAAAGGACGTGCCCAGCTAAATACCAAAACGAATGTGATTGAAGCTGGTCCCAATATGTCCAATTATGAGGAGAAGGATTGGTACTACAACATTGAGAAAGATGGTCAGAAACCAGAGCGGCAGGGACCCATTACTTACTCCGATTTGAAAGAGCTATGGCAAAAGGGCCAGATAACGCCCAAGACTCGCTGCTGGGCCATTGGCATGGATGGTTGGCGTTCCCTGCAACAGATACCCCAACTCAAATGGTGTCTCATTGCCAAAGGGACGCCACTGTACGACGAAACGGAGCTGGCCTCTAAAATCCTTGACATTTTGATCAAGTGCACCAGCTTTTTCCCAAGTCGCACCCAAAATGGTGTGGCAGTGCTCATTCCAGGTCCAAAGCTATCGAGGAAACTTTCCGAATTCATTTGTCTGCCGCATGTAGTGCAAGTGTGTCTCACCCATGATCCGGGACTTCTGGAACGTGTGGCCACTCTGCTGTGCCAAATAATGGAAGACAATCCGGAGATGCCCAAAGTCTATTTGACGGGTGTCTTTTATTTCATGCTCATGTACACGGGTAGTAATATCTTACCCATTACTAGATTCCTGAAAATGACCCACATGAAGCAAGGATTCCGCAGTGAAGAGACCTCCCAGTCGGGAATCATGCATCGCAGCATTTTGGGTCAACTTTTGCCCGAGGCTATGGTCTGTTTCCTGGAGAATTACAGTGCCGATAAGTTTGCCGAAATATTCTTAGGAGAATTCGATACGCCTGAAGTGATATGGAGTTCTGAGATGAGACGTCTCCTGATTGAGAAGATTGCTGCCCATATAGCTGACTTTACACCTCGTTTACGTGGCCATACAATGGCTCGTTATCCCTATCTGGCCATACCCGTGATAAGTTATCCCCAATTGGAGCATGAGCTCTTCTGTCACATTTATTACCTGCGCCATTTGTGTGATACACAAAAGTTTCCCAATTGGCCTATATCGGATCCAGTGCAATTGCTCAAACACACCCTAGACGCCTGGCGTAAAGAGGTGGAAAAGAAGCCACCACAGATGACCATCCAGCAAGCCTATCACGATTTGGGAATTGATTTAACCAAAACCCCCGACCTCAAGCCAGATGAGTCGATGATAAGGAAGAGTTATTACAAACTGGCTCAGATGTATCATCCCGATAAGAATCCCAATGGGCGCGAGATCTTTGAGAAAGTCAACCAGGTAAGCAATGAAATTCAATTTGAAGAATCATTATGAGTGATCGTTTTTCTTACCACAGGCTTATGAATTCCTCTGCTCTCGTAATGTATGGAGCTCCGGTGGACCAGATCCCAATAATATCGTGTTGATATTACGCACTCAAAGCATTTTATTTGAACGCTATCCAGATGGTGAGTCGAAATTTCCTAGAAATCGGTTAAACGACAATCGACAGAAATTACATCGGGGTTTCAAACTTTCTTTTCTGAATTCCGAGTGAAATTTCTCTCAATTTACTATTAGAAATTCGACTCCGTCACGGCTTATATGGTTTTCGATGTTTACCAAAATAATTGTAAACCATTGTACCAAAATAATTGTCCTTTTGGTTTTGCGTTCAAAACTTGACAAATCCAACACGGATGAATTTCGTTCAATATCTAAGCGATCTTGAGTTATAAATATGGTCAAAATAAGAGGAACTGTATAGTCAAAATTGTCAGACATCTTCATATTGTTTCATCATATTATATAGGCTACCTTTTTTTTATGTATAAACCAAAACAACACTTCTTTCCCCATCAACAGAAAACATTTGTTGTAAACAAATTGTTGATTCCAATCCTAATAAATGAATTTAAGGGTTGATGAGTACCGTATACCAGTTATCAAATTCGATTCGAGAAAACAATTTGGTATCGAACGTTCTAATAATTAATTAATGATTTTGATTATTTCAGTTCTGCGTCCGTACAAGTATGCTGGTTATCCGCAGCTAATAAAGACCATACGCTTGGAGACACGTGACGATGAACTCTTCTCCAAGGAGGCACAATTGTTAACAGCTGCTTCGGAGTTGTGTTATCACACGGTACATTGTTCAGCTCTCAATGCGGAGGAGCTGCGGCGAGAAGAAGGTATTGAAGCCCTGCTGGAGGCCTACTCCCGTTGCGTGTCCATATTGGGTGTTGATTCCAAGCCCGATTCTCTGCATTATCAAGTCATTTCGAATGTCACACGTTGCTTTGAGGTGGCCTGCAACTTTGAGAAGTGCAAACAGAAGATCATTCAGTTGCCTCAACTTCTTTCGGATGTGTGTCGAGTGGTTTACTTCAAGCACACTTTGTCTGTCAGTTTGGTCACAAGTTTGGCTGCCAATAACTATGATCTGCAATGCAATCTGTCAAGGAACGGTGTCCTCTGGTCGCTGTTACTGTTCATCTTTGAGTACGACTACACGCTGGATGAGAGCGGAGTCGAGGTTAGCGATAAGTCCAATCAACAGCAGTTGGCCAACAATTTGGCCAAAATGGCTGTTCTGGGCTGCATTGCTTTAGCCGGCTACCAAATGGAGTTGCGCCACAAGCCCATCACAGGCAGCGAATCGAATTCGCCGGCCCAGGCGCCACCGATTAAACCTAAGCCGGCAATCATCTCATCCAATTCAGCCACCAGCTCGGCCTACACACAGAATGCACATAATCCACTTCAGGGCAAGCAAGCAGCTATCACTATGGGCAAGACGGAAAAAGAGTCAATAGATTCATCGAGTAGTGGAAATGGTGGTGGCGGTGGTAATGGAGGAACCAGCTCCGACACCTCCAGCTCAACGCCCACTGATAGTGAGCAGCTAACTAAACCCTCGAGTGCGGCCATTCAGCAGAAATACATTGTGACAGGAGAAGCTAAGAATTCGTTGATCAAGCAAGTTCTGGATCGTCTGCTCACTAAGTATATAGCAAATCAATTGGCCACCGCACGGGATGGTGAAGTTCTGAAACTGCTCACGGCTAATACTCGTAATCCCTACCTCATCTGGGATAATGGAACAAGAGCTCAGTTGAAGGATTTCCTAGAGCAGCAACGATTGGCGTCCGCCAAGGAGACACATGAGGATGTTACTCAGGTGTACGAACTGGTCTCCAGTTTCGAGTTTGATGCCCACAAGTAAGTGAACTTAAATTTCCTTCCAATTTCAAGCATAAACCTTTACTCTGTTTACAGAGATGAACTGCAGATTGGTGGCATTTTTATAAGAATCTATAACGACATGCCCACCCATCCGATTCTGCAGCCCAAGCAGTTTATTATGGATTTGTTAGATTACTTAAAGCATGCCTATCAGTTCCTAAACCAAAAGAGAAATCCTTCAGCCGCTGCAGCATCAGCGCCTTCGCCGAAAATGGGAACCGATGGCATTCTGACTCCCACACTAGCACCGAATCATCCTCAGTTGCAGCAGCAACAACAACAGCGGGCACCGGGCACCACATTTGATGAAGTGCTCAATGCTTACAACCGATCCAAGAGCCGTAAGAAACTGGAATCGGATGCATCGGCGGAACAGCAATTGGCCCTGCAGCAATGCAAATATGATTTCAACAGTGATAGCCAATTGGAGGCGCACATAACCATGGTACTCCGAGCTCTTATTGCAGTAGTCAAGTCCAATGAGGAGGTGGAAATTCAGTGCATAGGAAATTTCGATATGATTTTCGGTTTTCTGGCCAACAATATTTTCCCAGATGTGAGTGCAGTATGAAATAATAGATTTACTTAACATTAATCATTTGAATCGCTTTACAGAATTCCATTGTTAAAGCAGCTGCTCTTGAGGTGGTAGCCCTTGTCTCTCGCAACAAGGAATGCGTCTCTGAGGTGGCCGCTTGTGAAATTCTCGGCAACTATTTGGTTGCCCTCAAAGATCCCGAGCTTCGTGCTAGCCAAGTAAAGGTCTTGGAGACTCTGTCGGGCTTGATGAATGTCCAGGAGATGATTAAAGAGGCTCAGGCCAAAGGTGCTGCCATTTATCTGCTTGACATGTTCTGCAACTCAAGAAATCCACAAATTCGCGAAATGTGCGCCGAGATTTTGGCCAAAATGACAGCGGATCGCCTGAGTGGACCCAAAGTACGGATTACCATATCAAAATTCTTACCAATGTTGTTTATTGACGCCATGGTGGAATCGCCGGCCACATCGGTGCAACTATTCGAATCAATTCACGAGCATCCCGAATTGATTTGGAACGACAATACACGCTCGAATGTCTGCGATGCCGTAGCCGAAGTTTGTGACAGGTGAGGAATCCATTTCAAAGTTATAATTGGATTGAGATGCTTATCATTCTATCTAGATTCTATCAACTGCAAAAGTCCAACTCCCGCCATATATGGAAGGATCCGGAAATTCTTAAGGACATTGTATCAAATGAAATTGTCGTAGCCGGAGTGTACCTGCGTCTGTTTGTGGCCAACCCTGCTTGGACATTGCGGAAGCCCAAGCAATTCCTGTCCGATCTTCTTGATTTTGTTGTGGAGCAGATTAGTAAAAGTTCATCAGAGCAGGATGTTCTGGACTTATCGACGACGGCCTTGGTGGAACTATTGCGTTCGCAGCCAAATCTGGCGGATGACATTCCCGTCCTTGGCCACATACCAAAGCTGTTCAATCTACTCTCCGTGCAGCCAAAGAACACGCTTTCAGTATTACATCAGCTATCGCTGTCCGAGGTGCGTTGGGTTGATCAGACTGACTGAAAGTGGCCATTAATCCAATTCCTTAATTTTTTCCTGCAGTTCTGTGTATCAGCGATTTCGCAAACGGAATGCGTATCTCCGCTGAAAAAGTGTATGGAACATAATCGGGATTGCATTGAGAAAGCCTGCGAGGCTCTGAGTCGCCTTTTCAAGCATCAACACGTGAGTTCTAGATCTCTATAACCTTTATGTAGTAAGCATAATGTTGTACCGATTTCCTGACAGGACTCTCTGATCAGTCAATCGTTGGAAGTGGGTCTGATACCTTTTCTTCTTGGCCTCTTGGACAGTCGCCTAGAATTTGTGGACAATCCATCGGCGGTTAAAGCACAAATTGTCGCTGCTCTCAAGGGCATGACACACAATCTCAACTACGGTGATCGGGTGACGCAGATATTGCTTAAGCATCCCGTATGGGCAGAATTCAAGGATCAACGTCATGACCTCTTTATCGCCGATACCAACATACGTGGCTATTTGACAGGTGAGCAAAGCAAATCCTAATTTTAAAATTTAACCCATCATTCCCATTTAAATTCTTAGGTGTTAATCCAACTGCTGGCTATCTGACTGCGGGTCCAGCTCAAAGCGTCGAAGTACTAACCTCACCACCGCCCATGGATCGTGACGATCCTTCGGCTCGTCCACCAGCCATTGACTAACGGCTTGTGTTTCGCCAGAGCAAGGCAAAGCCGCGATTATGATTTGGAATTGTCGTTTGCCATGGATTCTTGGCATGGACCATAGGTTTTCCCTTTATTGTATTAAACGTTTACATATTTTTTACCACATCAGCATATTATATGGAAAACTGTAACAAAGTTGAATTTTTTATATTTATAAATATTGTATAAATACTTAGTTAATAGTTTATATACACACCACACACATATATTAGATACATAACACACAACCACACATCCGCTAGAGCATGCATAAAGTGATTATATAAATATTATGATTATGGAATAAAGCAGAAAGCAAATTCATTACAAATGAAATATCTAAGATCACTTTTCTTATAAAAAAGCTTTGTTGATGTTGTCAAATCCAAAATAAATATTTTTAATATTCCCTCCGATAAAACTTATGAATCGATACTGTTATCGATTAACTATTCCAAACCGCTATCGAGTAGAAATGGACACATTGTTTGTTTTCTTTTCAGCAAAATGAACTGTATAAATTAACAACATAAATATAGTTTTTGGTGTTCCCTGTTTGTTTGTATGATTTGAAAGCATACTAAACTATTTGGAATCATGTCGTTAGTTGCAGATTATAGCGATTCTTCTGAAGAGGACGAAGAGGAAACCAGCAGTCAGAAGTCTGATAATAAGTGGGTACCGATGCCTTTAATGAGCTGAACTTATTATTACAATTATTATTCTAATAGTTCACCTCCTGGGAAGCCCCTAACTGAAAAGTTACCTCCACCGCCCGTTACTTTGCCAAGTGCCAGCTCGGCTTTGTCAAATGCAAGCAAGAAAACAGGAGAAGTTTTCAGTAATCCCTTCCTTGAGGCAGAGTTGCACAAGACTGCCTCACTGGAGCGGCACGTTAAAATGGTCAATAACGATACGCATCTGCAGCTAAAGAATGGTCGGAAAATCTGCTGGAATTATAGAAAAGGACGATGTCGCTTTGGCACTAGCTGCCAATATGCCCACGATTCGGACTTGTCTGTCAATGAGGAGAAGGAAGCTAAACAGGAGCCGACACAAATATTAAAGAATGCAGAACCTGCTCATTCCAACAATAGTAAACGCAAGCGACCCGGTTTGGGAGATGGACTTGAGCCTGGAAAACGTGTGATGAAGTCTTACCAGCAATTACAGCGACGTTAAACGACTCCAGCTTGTGAGACGCACAAGTGGCAGCTACCTCCAGCCGGCCCATAAGTATTGTTTATCACATTCAGCACTCTCAGGCCATCATCAACTACTGTGTCAATGTTACAATCGTTGTCCTCCGGGTTTGCAAGTTCCAGGGACATACGCAACGTACATACAGACTTCCAGTAGAGACCCAATAGAGGTTCATATGGCCCTGTACCGCCGGAATCTTCTGAGATCATATCCCCTTGCTCTTCAATTATTTTTCCTTACCATAATGAAAAAGAAAATCTTCAGTAAAGAATTCTATTTATCCAAGTACATATGTGTTGATATTTACCTAATTCATCCCTAGCGAATGATGCGTTACCCACAATACAGCCCACCCCACTTGCATTCAATCTTCTCAGCAGGGATGCGACAGTGGTTAACTGGGCATTGGCCTGCATCCGCTCATTCTTGCTACGCAAGTGAAGAAAGCAAGCCGGCAGGCAATCAATTAGCAATAGTCCAATGGCCAATGCTTCCTCCAGCTTCTCTAGGCGCTGCTTTAGCAAAGCTTGTAACACGGCAATTATATGTTCATCGGAGAAAACATTAACTACTTTTATGGCCTTCATGGCCTCATCCGGTTGAGAATACTTCAGCTCCTGCAATATTTGAAGTATTCGCTCTGCTTCAAAATCGCCCTTGCAGTCGATGAAAAGGACGTGTCGTGGCTGTTCCCTCTGCTGGCATACAAAATTGATTGCAAAGGTGTACATCATCTCAGTTTTTCCCACACCTGCTTCGCCATAGATCTCCCAGACTCGAGGAAAGGGTTGTCCAATTGCTTCCAGTAATTTATCTAGTCTTGAATACGAATTCAATGGATCACATATGATCGTTTTAATAGTGGTTACTTACTCTTCTATGCCTGTCCCATGGTCCAAGTTGTTCTGTTTTTCCTCCTCATACAAAGTAGCGAATGTGCACTTTTTTTCCTTTCCCAGCAAATCGATCAGTTCCACTTTAATGTCATAAACACTGTGAGGTTTCTTAATGTCCAGCAGGATCTGCAGCTTTGACAAATCTGCCTTTAAAAACTCTTGAACCGTTTCGATGTCATTCTTGGCTAACAAATTATATTGATATTCGTTTAGTTCTTTGTCTCGAGAAGTTTGATTTAGAAATTTTTTCAGATCCATGAGTATGTATAAAAACCTTAAAAACTTGGGATTGAATTCCAATTTCAATTTGCCGCAATTGTTCAATTCGCCGTACTAGGAAGAGGAAGAGCTTTGATCATTTTTTATTGTGGCGCCAATTTCAAATTTGGAGAAATATTTTCGGTTTTGGTGTGGAAGTATAAATGTATGTTAAGCGTATTTAGCATTTATGTGTTCTAGGTTCTATGCACATTTAAGAAAATTGTTCAGATTTACATAAAGTCTGTTTAAACAAAAAGATAAGGCACGTTATTGAAATAAAAAGTCCCCAGCAGTTGGTTGTCTGACTCATTATCATTGCTACAGTAAGAATTAATTATCGTGGAAACTTGAAATTAAATTTAAGTAAATTTAAATAAATCATTGAAGTTTATGTTATTGATATTCTTTTTGTTTTTCAACTACTTTAAGGAAATTTGAATTCGGTAAACTTTAAAGTTAAGAACTATTTGCACTTTTAAAACAAATTGGTTTCACTATATCATTCCAAGTTGAATAGTTAAAAATTTCAAACAATTAAATTAACTTTAGTTAGATTGTCAACTAATTTCAGATTGAGAATTTCGCCTGCAAGTGTATTTACTTAAAATAAAAGTTGGTCGTTTTTTATTGAATGATAATGGCGACAATCTACGTACACTGCAATGTTGAGCCCAATTACAGTCCAAAGAAATGATCGTCAATAATTGGAACTAACTTAAGTTGAAAAAAACTATTTATGGTTTTTCTGAGTGTAGCTGGGCTCCAATGGAAATCCCATTTAAGAGAGCAAGCACGTCATTTACACACATATATGTCGGTACTTTATCTAAAATCGTGCCTTCATCCGTCGATTTCTGGAGTGAATAATTAAGCATTAACTGGATGGGACTAATCAGTCGCACAATGAACGAGGAACCGTATACCCATGAGAATTTGGTCGCCAAAATTAAACCAAATCGAAATGATCCTGAGGCAAGTACCGGCAGTTCATGCAGCACCAGCGTTAGTGAGGAAAGCTTGGCCAGCCAAAGGAGCAATAATCCCATAGTAGCAAATGACACTGAACCGACTGCTCGTTGGGGAATCTATCTGATTGAGCCCTTGATATTGATACTCTTATTCGCCTACAATTTCTCATGTAAGTTCGATATAGATTTGGTATGCAAAATCACAGTTTTGTCCTTGCAGCCACCGTATTGAAGAATCAGATAATATATCAAAGCTGCACTGCGGGCTTAGGTTATCCAGATGCAGTGTGTCTACTCTTGGGCACAAAGAACTCAACGAATGAGACAAAGGCAAGTGAATGAAATTTCAACAAGACGATCACACCCAAAATGAATAATTCACAGAAAATTGAAGCTGAGGTTCAGCCATATGCCGCTCGTGTTAGGCTGACAATCAAATTGGTGGAGTGTCTAGTTCCAGCATTTTGTGGCCTCTTTGCCGGTGCCTGGGCAGATCGGTATGGACGCAAACCGCTACTAATGGCCTCCTTTTTGGGTAACTAGATCAAGTCAACTCCTTCCTTCTTTGGCTAATAATGCAAAGATCCTAGGCTATTCGATGCAGTACTTAATTTCATCGATCATTGCCTATTTGGCCATGGAAAATCACGGCATGATTAGTCCCTGGCTTTACATACTCACCATAATACCTCTCAGCCTATTGGGTAGTAGTGTAACCTATTCCGCCGCTGCTGTCTGTTTCATTGGGGATGTCTCCTCGGAAAAAATGAGATCCTATAGGTAAGTGTGGCCCTTTATATAGATATAAAATGAACAAGTCGTTTAGGTAGTAATCTAGGCCTATTTGTAGTCGGTACACCAGAGTCTCAGTTTCCGTTGACTGTTAAAGATGAAAAACTCAAAACATGAGTTTGATTTTTCACAAAATAGAGAAAATGGGTCCGATTTTTCCTAACAGTTTCTAATCTAATTCCTGATTTAAAATACTCTAGATACAGATAAGGGTAATAATTCACCCAACTAAAGATCCTATTTATGAAAACCGATTCAATTTGATTCCGGTTAAACTATTTTTTAAAGTCTAATCGAAGGCTCTCTTCTTCCGATTGCAAGCCAATAATTTGGATTTAAATCTTTAGCTTATGGATATGGAAAATGAACTTAGCTTCGAAAACGATTGAGATTTCACTAGGAATTGAGAACAGCATGTTTGAAAACGATGAGAATCGCTCTCGATTCACGTTTGAAATCGACTCGAAAAATGGAAACAGGCAAATCTATTGGGCAAATGTTTTTGCTCAAATTCTTGTATTTTTGGAGGATAACTTATTAAAATAAAAGTATTAAAAAACATCCCAAGTTATGCCAATATATATAATTTTACTCTTTCAGATTGATTGCCTATGAAACGTCCATTTATGTAGGCTTGCTCTTTGGCAGTTTTGCCTCTGGATACGTTTACGAGGATCTCAATTCCCAGTCTTACATCGTCTTTGCAATCTCTTCTGTCTCAATATTTGTCGGATTGTTCCTGATGATGGTATTCCTGCCCGAGAGTTTGCCTACCCAACCACAAGTGACACCGACAACGTCTTTGATTGGCTTGCTCAAGGACATGTGGAGAAGCTGCTGCAAGCCTCGAGAATTTAAGGATCGCTCGATTATCATATTACTTATGTGTATTTTGCTGCTGACTGCCTTTGTCGCCGGTAAGATTGTCCACATGAGTAGCTCAAGTTTCGTACAAATATCTTTATATTAAAGATGGCAGCAATTCTGTGTTCTACTTGTTCATGAGAGCTCAGTTTCATTGGACAGTCAAGGAGTTCACCAACTATGAATCTGTCAGCATTTTGGTGCCGGCTTTAGCTGGGTCTGGTGGCATGCTCTTTCTCTGGTCCCTGAGAAAGGTAAGTTATTAAATCGAGAACTTTGAAATCTCCAAACTTTTTTACCTGATGTATTTTTGTATGTTCCCTAATCTGTGAGTTTTTTAAACTGGTATAACAAAGTCATTGCAGCGACTTATTTTAATTTTGTTTAATTTTGTCATATTATTGTCGCATTTGAATGTTCAAAACAATAATTCCCCTTTTTAACAATCTTCCTGGAAATTTGCTAATATATTACATCTGTTTGTTTGGTAGTAGTGAGTTTAGTTTAACAACTAAATTATGGTTATTAGATGGATTGATTTATATTAGATGGACCTGCCTGTCCAAAAGATACTAAATTGAAAATACTATATTATTACACAAAGCCTTACGGCGAATATTCGGCTTTTTTTGGGAGAAACCTCAATTTAGATAGATAGTAGATAACTAGATCAGCACGCCGAAGATGGAATACTCTTGCCTATTGGCAATTTGTGGGCCTTTTCAAGTTAGAGAAAATTTTACAACATAAATTTTCAATTGGGTCTTAGAATGAATTCAAAGAGTTATTTTTAATCAAAATCGGATAAATATTATACAGCTTTAAGTATTAGGAAGTGCCTCAAAACCACATTAAGTCGCACAAAACACATTTGGTCGAAAGAACTACAGACAACAATCGTCCATAAAACGGATTCTGGTGCTAAATTCGAAATTTGTTGTTTACATTTTCTGTTATTGTTAGTTCTGCTAGACATACAACTTCTTTACAGAGTTTATGTTTCTGTAAAATTAAAGATTAGGGAAAAAAGTCTTAAGTATTCGTGTAGCCTAAAATGGACCAATAGAAAAACCTACACAAACAGAAATGACCAGGGCCAAAGAATACACTTGGTCGAAAATTTCACTATACATTTTCTTGTAAAAATCTTCAGGAGATTCGAAAACATGACCGTTGGAATTAGAATTTTGAAAACGCTCTGGCAATTTTCGTTTCCTTGGTAAATCAGCTTGCTCAATTTTAAAATTCTTAGCCATTTCATTACAATTTTGCCAAATCTTCGTAAATTTGGAATCACGAGTACTGTTCATAATTTCCCCAACAATTTCTATCTTTTTATATGAATCGACACCACAAAGCTCAGAGTGCTGTAGATCTTTGTTCAGAATTTCGTTACAATCGAAAATTTCGATCGTTGTTACTAAAAGGAACAAACATTTGAATGACTCCATGGAATGGTGAAATCCCGAAAACTTCGCCACGATAGTGCTGTTAACATCTCTATTTTCATTGAGATTTTGGAAAAATTTCATCAATGTTTCGTAGTTGGCAGCTACAGTCTTCTAAGATATTATTCAAAGCACCCATCTGTTGAAAAATAAAGTTCTGTAACTCAGATAAATAATAAGAAAGACCTTAAAATATATTTATACCTCGTGGGACAGTAAGCGCCTAGAGCAGGCAAATCTTTTTTATTTTCTTCTTCGGCTTAAAGTTCCTGGTATTGTGCAATGCGTTTTGGCGAGTCTCGCACAAAATTTATCAAGTCCTTTACCACTCCGATAAATTTCCTCGCTCTAATATATTTTCAATGCCGTCTTGAACTCCTAGATTCAGATTATGAGCATATGTATTCGCTGTTGCAAGCCAGAGATTCTTCCAGATACATTAGCATTACAATTACTATTACAATTTTACATTACAATTACAATTTTATTCACTCCACTGCCGGTCTTTTGTCAGTTTGTAAGGAACGATTTTAAGCAACTTTTGATTAAGTTTGAAGATGCTTTACCGTGAGACCTTCAATAAACATACTACCATAAAATACGTGATTTTCAGGGAATTTCCGAGTGGGTAATTACCCACTCGCCAATTTTCCGAGTGGGTAGTACTACCCATACTACCATGGGCTGCCGCCGGCCCTGGAAATGACCACAGTTGTCTCTTTATTAGTTTATTCTACTAGCCAAAAAATGAGAAAAAATAACTTTTGGGTCAAAAATAAACAGGACCAAATTTCGACAACACTAAACGTCTTAATCTTGTGGCCACCACTGTATGTATCCAACACATTCATTAAATTTCGGAATGACAGCTAAATACAAAATATTTATGATGGGAAAAAAGTATAAATCAAAATTTCGGACCAACTTATGGCTATTACACAAATTTTGGTAAAATTTGCCATGGTCATTTATAAATGTTTTGGGGAATCCTTTAAAAAGTGTTGTTGCTTTTCTTGTGTTCTAAGAATCAAGATATAGTTTTCAATATACAGAATCCTAACTTCGATTGGGGTATGTCAAGATCTGTTACTAGAAACTAAACTTAAGAAATGGACCAGACTGAATACTGCATGTAAAAGTTAAGATATGCTGCTTCCTTCTATATATTACAGAAGAATTGCCCATTAGATCAATATTGTTGTTATGCATATCCATTGCAAAATACAATACAATGATCACACAGATCAAAAAATGGTTTGTGTTATGTCAAAGATCTGTAAAAACTGATTATATCACTTGAAAAAGGGCACTCATATTCTAGTCATGCAAATTAAATGCTCGATTCATTTAAAATTCAATTGTTTCTCTTTCGTTTCATGGCCAATCAGTGCACCAGGAATTCGGCTATACTTTGGCTGGCCTTCATTTCGCTGCTGAGTCATGTGAGTAGTAGTCTAATGCGAGCTTTTGCTTTTGTGGATTGGCAAATCTATGTGGCCATTGGACTGGGAGCTCTCAAATCTCTGGTGAATCCCATGTGTCGGACGGCAATAACCAGTCTATTGCCAGCAGATGAGCGAGGTTTGTTATTGTTAGGAGATTGTCAATTTCCAGTCCTCTGCTAATTGCCTAACAAAAAATTCTATTTTAGGCAAAATATTTGCCCTATTGGACGTGGTGCGGAATCTCACCCCGTTCATATCCTCGAGTGTGTACATTTTCATCTATAGTTTAACATTGAGCAGTGCCCCAAGTCTCTTCAATTTGTTCAGTGCTAATTTCTATGGACTGGCCATTGCTCTGTTGCTGTAAGTCGCCTATAATTATGATTTAGATGGAATCACTTTATAGTCGTCCATACCTATCTTGCAGTGTGGTTTGGCGCTTAAAATCAACACAACAATCGGAACACTACGACCCGGTTTTCAGATGATCAAAATCAACCACAAGCATGACTATTCAAAACGAATTGGTTAGGACTTTGGGTACTTCCCTCATTAAGTTTGTATGTAAAATGTATAAACTTATTTGCATAAATGATAAATAATAAATCACATATGTATAAATGTATGGGTGTGTATATATTGTGGTTGGCTAATGTAAACAGCCAAAAACCTCAAACTAGACGGGTTTCAATGGATACATCCGCTAAAGAACTTTCTTTCTAACAATGTTGTTCTTTATTTCAGTTTCATCATTTTGTTATTTTTCATCATTTGGCGTGTGCGCAGTCACTTGACAAATTTTGTTATATATGTATATGAATATATTTGTAGGTACATATATCAAAGCGCAAGTCCTATTGATTGGTGTTAACTGCCGATTTAAATTGAATGCTAATTTTTCTTGCTAATTCCAAATGTTTTTGTTTTACACCCTTGATTAAACAAAAAAATAAAGAAAACAACAAATTAAGAAAAAGTTATAATAACAAACTTTTTTTTCCTCTTTTCGTTCTGTCTGCTCAAATTTTATGCCTCAACGGAGCATAACGAAATGATGATCATCTAGTTAGTTATCTGTCATGTGTAATTGAATTTAATAATCGAATGATTAGTGGAAATATTTGATGTTTCAACACGTTACCATATAGTTGGTGAAGTTTTTTAAACTTTTGTTAAGTTTTTGAAATGTTATGATCAAAAAATAAAAGCATTTACTGTTACCTTCTAAATAGCAGACTTGAGTCTTTACGAGAATTGGTTTTTTGAGGAACTAGTTGAAGTTGATATCTGTTCTCCGATCTGTTTTTGAATAAATTTATAACAATAAATGTATCTATATAATATTAGATCATTTGTTTTAGACATTGTATTAGCCCTCAAATGAATTGAATTATATTCAATTAAAATACGCAATTTCGAAGCTTCTTGGATATGTGGCCTTATATCTACGAGAAAAGGTCTGAATCACTCTTTGGAGGTTGTGAATTAAAAAAAAGGACATGATTCTTCTCAAGATCCCTTTCTCTGGAATATTAAATTAAAGTGATACTTTCTTTCATTGATTTTATATAAACTTCGACGTAAAGTTGCACCGAAATGTAAAAGTTAAATACAAAAATTGATTGATTAATGCATTTTCTTAAGAATTGGTACCTAGATTATGTAGGCCATCTACATACTTCAATACATATGTGTTATATTATCTGAATATGAACAATATACTCCACAATCTACCCATCTTTCCATACTAACATAACATTCCCACTCATTTGAACTGTTTTTGATGTACTTCATAAACATTGTTTAAACTATATAATAAATATGATCTTATTATAGAAATCTCTAAATTTAATAATCTTTGTTTTGAGCCACCTTAATACTAAGCGGTTATACAAACATATGTCATCAATATATACGTACATATAATTATGACCAACTTCGACTCGTGCTCTTAATTTGCCAGAAAATAAACAATTTTTGTACATAAACAAATAGCCAACAAGTCACCAAATCCATCGGAGAATATATTATGAGACGACATTAGGCTTTTGTTAAATTATATGCGGGGTCGAGAACAAGAAATGGACGAGAGATTACAGAAGTCTCAAAAAAATTGCCCACTTTCTCATTCTCCACTTCTCTCTCAGTCTGTCTGGCATCCAGTAATGGTAATCGTAATCCATCGGAACACCTTTTCTCTGTATGATTTTTGGGGGGAGCTGTCGTGAGGGGTGTGGATGGATGGATGTAATGTAAAGCTATCGAATTTTTGTTGTGTTTTTAAACCTTTTTTTCTACTATTACTATTATTTTTCTCTTGTTTTTTTTTTTTTTTTGTTTTGCTGATGAACAACTGTTCGGACGTGGTTCACGTTGTTGTATTCTGTGAACGTGGGGTATAAAAACGCTGGGACGGAGCGAGAGCTTCTCATTTTGAGAATCAAACTCTAATTGCAAATAATTGTCGCCAGTCGCTTGGTTGGTCGGTCGATCGGTTGATCGGTTGTTGGTTGTCGTTTGCCGGTTTCATGTCGCCCCAGTGAATCTATCTAGTTTTGGATCTTGGCTAATATGCATGGCAAACATACATACGAATAGATAGATAAATAATAATAATAAAAAACATTTATAAATCGAACTTGAGCTTGAACTATTAAGTGCCTTCATAATTCAGTTTTTACAGGGATTTCCTGCTTACGTGATAAATTTAATAATGTCCAACTAAACTCAAGTGAAACTGATCAAACTGAAAAAAAAAAAACAAGAAACAATAAAAATAATACATTTTCGGTTAACAAATATTTGACCTGAAAATATGGTTGAAAAGGCCTCGCCCACCTTGACATTCGAGCGTCTGAAAAATCTGCAATGGCACAAGATTTTCCATATGTTCTATATAGAACCGGTTGTCTTCATGTTACTCTTCTCGCACACACTATCGGGTGAGTGACTTTAGTGACAACGGATCATCGTGCTTAGATGCTAACACTTTCAAATTTTATTTGGACTTCCATCTACGAAAACCAAAAAAACCCAAAACAGGCACAATCCAACGTAACCAGGTCATCTATCAGACGTGCACAGTGATTTTCCATTACAACGAAAGCGATTGCAAACAGTTGGATAATAAAAATGCTAGCGCTGAAATAAATGTGGGTATGAGATTCAAATGAAGTTGTGCCAAAAGAAATTTCAGTGCCATTTCCGTCCGAACAAAAGCCACTTTCAATGAATGTGTATTAGCTAGACTGTAAATACAATGAGTTAGATAGATAACTATTTAGCATAGAATAGCTAGACAGAGACGCTTCAATTATCATAGCCGGAATTCGCAGTTCGTGTGTAGTTTGTGAATTTTTCAATTTCAATTGCTCATAAAAGTGACTAGCGAATTTTCAGTTGATCAAATTTGAAAATATTTTATTACAGTTTAAATAAAAGAGTTGTAGATTATTTTATTGAATCCTAAAATCTTAATTGTTAAGCCACTACATAAACTATTAACTGAAATAACTTATAACTTATCTCCAAATATGTTGTCCAGTTTTAAATTTAAATCGATCGAGTTCTTCCTGCAGGAAAAATATATCAAATTTTTTTTTGTGCTTCAAGGTTGAGCACATTCGTCTCGTTGTTCTATTTCTACTTTAATTTTTTAATATTGTCAACTCTAGGTTCAATATAAAAATCGGTTTTATATTTTTGTATATTCAAATAGAGGCGTCAATATCAAAGATTTAATACATAACGTTTAATATATAGAATGTATAAGATTATTACAAAGCTTCCATAGTATTTCGATATTTAAATATTTCTACCATTAGAATAGATTCGCGTTACTTAACTATTGCACTTTGTGATGGAATTATAAACCACTTAGAAGCTGCTTACAACCTAAGGCCCCGAACTATTATTATATACTATATTATGACTTTAACTTTTAACTTTATTGATTGAGTCTAACTGTTTAAGTGAGTCCCTACCAAACAAGGACAGCTCAAAATTAGATTAAATTAGACTTCGTATTGATCCACTTTTTGACATTTCGAAAAGAAGAAGAATTTATTATGTTGAAACAAATTCTGTTCCCATTTTCGCCATTTAGGCCATTGAGACGGAGTTGCAACCATATGTGGCCAATTTGTTTCTCACTCGGACCCTTTTAGAGAGTATAGTGCCGGCTTTTTGTGGTCTCTTTATTGGATCCTGGTCCGATCATTATGGAAGGAAGCCTCTGCTTGTGGTTTCCATGATCGGTAGGTAGACATTTTGTTAGTCTTACCTTTTCACTCACTTGATCACTTATTCATTTGCTCACTTGTTCCAACTCCATCAAAAGAATATGCATTTCATTAACAAGTGGATCTAAGCCAGGGATCAAGTAAACCAATGAGTGATAAGTGAGAGAAAGTGAATAACTGATTAAATGTGTAAACAATTGAGTAAGTCAAATCAAGGAGAATTCCCTTTCAATTCTTAGGGTTTTCCGCCTCTTTCTGGCTAATGGCTCTGATATGCCAATTGTCCAGTTACTATGTTGTGAATCCTTGGTGGTACATTTTGGCGGCAGTGCCTCATTCGCTTCTCGGAGGCAATTGCGTCTTTTCGGTAGCCGCTTTTTGCTTTATATCGGATATAACCGACTGCAAGACGAGACCCTATCGCATGATCTTTATGGAATCGTTGTTCTTCATTGGCCTGACCAGTGGATCCCTACTCTCCAGTTTTGTGTATGCAGCGACTAGTGCGGCCATAACCATTGGCCTGTCCGGGTGTATAGTCACAATTGCCACAACATTCATCATATTCTTTGTGCCCGAAAGTCTACACTTTCGCCAGGAGCAAGATGCCAAACTGGAAAAGAAAATGGCCATGGAAAAGGAAAAGGAATTGGATAAGAATATGCCAATGACTGAATGCAATTTCATGGGTCCCGTACTGCACAAGCAGACGGGTCAGGAGCTGCCCACTCCGGCCACACCAGCCATGACTTTCGACGAAGATCTGCTGGCCAAATATGTGGAAAGGTTGCCAGAAAAGGCCGAACAACGGGCCAGAGAGCTGGAGGTGGCTGCGGGGCCCAAGGAGAAGGCTGGCCTATTCAGTGTAATGCACATCAAAGACATGATTAGCACCTGCTTCAAGCCACGCGAAAATCATGCTCGTGCAATTATTTGGCTTGTGACATTGGCCATGTTCCTGTCCATCTTTGTGTTCGGTGAGCTTCAGTCGATTGGCGCGTGTTTCTTGTCGAATGTAATGATAATTGCCTCTTTTTTGTTTTTGCCAGATGGCGTGATGACTGTCATGTATTTGTTTGTCCGAGAGAAATTTCATTGGACTGTCAGGGATTATACTTTCTACGAGACAGTTAGCCACCTGGTGCCTATGGTGGGAGCTCTTATTGGTTTCCTAATACTGAGAAAGGTTGAGTTAAGTGAATGAGTCAAGTTATATGATTCTGAAATTATTTGATTTTTAAAGGTCTTTCGTCTCTCGGTGGTTACTTTGGCCTTGCTGGCCTTCTTTTCGGAAATACTCAACAATTTGGCCAAGGGTTTCTCTACCTTGCCCTGGCATATGTATCTATCAGTGGCCTTGGGTGTCTTTCGTTCCATTTCGGGTCCCATGTGTCGCACCATTGTGTCCAACATCGTGCCGCCTTCCGATTTGGGTAAGTGATTCAATACAAAAAGGCTTCAACAGTTTTCCATTCATTACTTTTCTAGGTAAAATCTTCTCCATAAAAAATGTTTTGCAATCGTTTGCACCTTTCGGTAAGCAATAAAATTTGTAAATTTTTAAATATATTTTTTGCATTATTAATTAGCGAATTTTCGTTTTCGAACTAAAGTTGCCGCCCCCCTCTACACGTTGATCTACAAACGTTCCCTAACCACTTATCCGGGGCTATTCAATTTCGTTAGCTCCTCGTTATATTTGCTCTCGTTTGTGTTTATGGGGTAAACTATTAAATTCAATGTTAGCAATTAGGCCAATATTAGTACTAACTATTTGCCCCATTTGTGCCTTTTCAGATGTGTCTTGCGCATTAAGTTCATGCATAAGGATCATTATGCCAAAGTCCTGAAGTGATCCCAAGGGACTCGAGCAGCCTGTAAGCGTAGTAGCTATTTATTTTGTGATGCATCCAGCCCTTAATTAATAAATGTTAACTTGTAGTAGGTAATATAAATATGTACATATATTAAATACACATATAATTCATTCCACTCTTCCGATAAAGATCATAATAATACTTAAACATGGCGGCGATTTGCCTTGTTTTGTGTTGTGTGTCATTCCGTTGATTTTTGAATGCAATAGACAACGCTGTAATTGAATAATTGTCGATTAGTGTTATATAAAACTGAAATTGAATGATGGGGAATATAAGATAGTGAAATGGCAAACTGTTTTAATGTAAACCTAGTGAATAGTAAATATTGTAAACTTGGGATAATTTCTTTTATCTTGGTCTAAAACGATTCTAAAATGAAATGGATAGCTTTGGCTTTCGTAATGGAATGTGTAAAGTGAATGTATATGAATACGGAATCAGTCAATAATTGAACAAATACTCGGACTTGAGGAAAAATTGCCTAAATTTTGAATCTTGAGTCTTAAAGTTTTCAATGACTGCAGGAGGGACGTCATTTATGTGAAGAATTACAATTTTGGATTCACGATAGTCTGCTCTTATGGAAACTACATATGAAATGATGTCAACCGATACCATTCAACTGATATCATTCAACCCGAAAAATTAGTCAAAATATTCAGTAGTTGCGCCAGTTTTACTTTTCGTCTAAGGGCCATAAATCTTTTAGTCGTTGAGATCTTTTTTCAATGTGGAAAATGGAAACAGAAACATCCAAATATGAACTAGAACATGTGTCACAAATTTGTAACCTAAATAGGTAATATATCCTTTTTACATTTCTAAAGAAAACAGAAAATTTTAAAAAAACTAAAAATTTGTATATTTTGCTATAATTTCTATTCAAAGACTAGACTTTTTCTTAAAAAATATTGTAAATTGATTCGAATGGTATTGACTGACGGTCCCCAAGGGGATAAAAATTGATGTGATTTAATTGGAGAAGCTGCCTCGGACTTTAAGAAAAAGGAACTGCAAAAAATGTACTTTAGTGACAACTGTGTTTTGTTTAATTTGTTCTTAGCATACTTTAAGGAACAAGATATCAAAATTTATACTTTTCTGAATTTAAATTTGACCATTCCATTGCTGTTACAATGTTGAATTTTATAAACTGTCAAGTAAAATTTTAGTAAATGAATAAAAGGCGAATCTAAATACATGTTTTGAGTACTAAAACTGGTAACTTTAGAGGCAAAATCTGCCTTGAATATCGAAATTTCCTCTCCCGATGATTGGCCATTTATTTTTGTATGTGTATGTTTATTCTATCTGATACTTACTTCATTAGGATGAAACCCAGAAAGTTCAATCCCAGGCTAATCAAATTAAATGCCCCTGGATAGTTTTCCACAGTTCTTTTGTAAAACGTTGTATAGAGAGGCACTGCTAGACTGGGAGTCACTGCTTGTAGTGAGCTGGATAATGCAAAAATTTTGCCCACTTCGGAGGTGGGCGTTACATCCGATAGAATAGTCTTGCCCATGGGCCCCAAAACATTACGCATCATGCCCAGAACTAGAGCTAGATACATTTCGTAGGAGTGCTGGGCCGTGGCCCGTGTTGTACTTTCGAGGACGATGCAGCCGAGGCACAGGATGGCCATGCCATGAATGGATAACTTTAAGAAGCGTCGTAGGACGGACAGAACGAGAACACTCCCCAGGATTTGAATGAACAGACGGGCGACATAGAAAATACTAAAATCCTTGACAGTCCAATCGAATTTCTCGCGTATAAACAAGAGATTCACACTATTGTCTCCCTCCGCCGCGAAGATGTGAATGGTCAGGGCCAGCATAGTCAGCCAGATAATCAAATTCTCTGAATGTCCCCGACTTTGGCAACATGTGTGCCACAGATCTTTCAGCAAATCCATGCGGAAGAGTTCATATAGGCGGTGCTATAATGAAAGACCATGGAAATTATTAAGACTTAATAATTTAGGTTCTGGCCCTTACACTAGGCGGTACATGCTCAGGTCTTAAGCTTTCTGGCACCCAGATAATTAAATATATCAATGATATAGCCATTAGAGAACTCGAAATCATGAATAATGGAGCAGCTGTGGTCAGTTCGTATATGTAACCACTAGTCACACTGCCACCTATCAATCCAACTGAAATAGCAGCATCCATCAGCACCATCCTTAAAAAGGGAAGATTTATAGCCATTATATATTCAGATGAAATCGACTCACCTCATGGGTCTTGTCTTAGCAGTTGTCACATCGGATATATAACAAAAAGACACGGCGCACACCGAGCAAAATCCCCCACTGAAGATCGATGGCACCGAGTATAGAATATACCACCAGGGACTGATATTTTCTCGCAAACTTATCTGTGTGATGACGGTCAAAATAATGCTGCTAGACAAGTAACCTGAAATGACATTTAATTTTTATCAATTTTTGAAACAAATCAATTTTAACTTGCCCGCAAATGCTGCCAACAAAATGGGTCGTCTGCCGAATTTATCAGACCAAGGTCCAAAAAAGAGGCTCACCACGGCTGGGAAAAAACTCTCAATTAGGGAACTAACCATTAGAATGTTTGCCGCATATTCCTGGACTTGTACCTCAATTCTCTGCAAAGTCACAAACATCAAAGATATGATAGTGTAGAAGATGTCACGACTTTTCTTGTTGGGTTATATTTAAAATACATTGTTTTTTAACCTTATATAAATAAATCAAGTCTTAGGCATGTGGAAGTAATCGTCTTTAAATCAATTTTGAAAATAATCATTTGTTAGTCATCAAGAGGGCTCAAAATTAAATGAAAAATATCAAAGAAGCTAACTTCGGCAATGCCGAAGTTTATATACCCTTGCAGTCCTTGGCAATAATTTTTTTACATTTTGAAATTTCTTTCCTTGCAACTCAATTCATCAACACACAAACAAAACATTCAAATTATTTCTCTTTTTACTACAAATTTTTAAGCAAGGCACAACACGCATACACATACATACATACGTGTAGCGCTACGTCTGTGTGTGCGTATGCATGTGCTCTGTTTGATTTGCTGATGACGTAGAACCGATTTGAATTGACTGTAACTTGTGTTCTATTTATCCGATCAAACTCAAATTTTGGGATCTGAGATTTTATATCAAATTCTATTATATTTCATGGCGATACTCCAATTTTTGCAAAAATTTTGTTCTAGAGCTATATGATATAGTAGTCCGATCCTGACAATTTTCATACTCTATTATCTCCCGGCTAAAAGTAGCTCAAATATGAAATTTCATTCCGATAGCTCTTAAGATGCCAGCGTGAAGTTGATTTGCACGGACGGACAGACGGACATGGCTATATCGACTCAGCTTCTCATGCTGATCAAGAATATATATACTTTATGTGGTCGGAAACGTCTCCTTCTGTGCGTTACAAACATCTGACCAATTTTATAATACTCTCTGCAAGGGTATAAATATGTGTACGACTCCGAAATGGGGGAAACTTTGCCCCTTAAAGTATGCCATATACTAAAAAAGTATTCACTGTTTTCAACAATTTTATTTCTACTTCATGGTCTGCGTTTTGCATGCTTCAGGGGCGAATTTCCCTCTTTTCACTGCCTACGATCCGCCACTGCGCTTACATAGACAGAAATATAAAACTGATAACATTGTTTTAGATCTCCCAAGTTTGTATATTTGTCTTTATCATATAAATGTCAAGTGGATTGACCATATCAGTTCCAAATTATGATGTTTGTTGAAAATATATCTCTAACAATAAGACAAAACCCTGTACATACATTAAACTTTATATAAAATTTGAAATTTAAAAATAAAAAATAAAATACCATTTGTCAATAGTTTCCACTTATTCTAATGCCAATATTTTAGTGGATGAACTCGTGCTCGTTCGAAATTCAAAAGACATTTTAAACAATTTAAAACTCTTTCAATATAAAAATGTAATGATAAAAGATTTTCAATGACGGGAAAATTAAAAAGGTTAATGCACTTTGAGTTCTCTAGCAAACATAATGGAAATTTTTACAAAGTGCCCAAACAAACTTTCGTTACAAAGTAGTGGGATTTATTTAAGCCAAACTAACAAGTTGGCGAGAAGTTTTAACCGGTTTTCATTAACTTTTGTCTTGTGAAAGTCACTGCTAAGTTAGATTCGACCAGTGCCGGATTTAAAGTCAGAGAGGTCACCTTGTCTAGGAAAGTAAGATTACTTTACGATTTTGGTTACACTTGTAAGTATGAAAGGGAAGGGAAGAAGAAAGGGGTAAATCCACTCTACAGAAAAACAAGTATTTAGAACAAACTTGATACAAATTAACATTCAGTCTCCAATATACACAGAATACATTGTTCTATTCAAGTTTTCTCGGATTATCAACAAATACAAATCGCTGGCAGATAATACTATTAATAAACTTTATGATGCCATCTAATCGTTTAAGACATTTTAAAGTTGTTAAACTATAAATCGGTCTTAAACACAATTTAAAACAATGAATTAAAAGTTGCACATTGAAATAAAATACATTTAATTTAGTTGTTTCTAGTTCATTCGCTTTCTGATTATTCAAAATTTTCGAATAAAGGACATAATAAGGAATACTCTGACTAGAGTTCATACAAATAATAGTCCAAATACTTGTACTGTTTGTATAGAAAATGTTACTTCAACAAAATCTCCCAATTACTTCATGTCTAAGAGTTAAAATTAGTTAAACAGTTCAACTTATTGTAAGTAAATCAAATATATAAATAACCTTAACATAGAACACATCTTCAAAAACTGTCCACTTGCTACCTCAGGAAACAAATATTTCATGAACAATGTCCCATAGGAATCCTCTCAAACCCAAACCCCGAAAACATCACCATAATAATCAAATCCCTAAAACACGTTATAAACTGTAAACAGCCCTAGATAATGTGTAAAAGACATAAATATGTAAAGTAAAACTGTAAGTTAATAAACTTTTACTTTCGATATGCTCCGTTCATTCCGATTTCCAGTGCGGTAATTCCGGTTATAAATAGGTATATAAAATTGTTTACCAGGCAAAAACAAACATGACCTATCTACATACTATATGTATATATTCTTATGTTAGAAAGCTTTAGAGATGTTAATTTAAACGGTAATACAATCAATTATAAATGGTCATAATGGTCATAAAGACTTTAAAGGCCCTAAATATAAACTAATATACTATGGGAATGCCTATAGTTAGTAACTAAACGAATAATGCTATTTCCATTCGATTGGGGTGTCGACTTTGTTATCTCTCAAAATGGAATAATGAGCTACAACTGCGTCAACACGACGTTTGCCAATTTGAAGCGGTCTCTACGTTGCCAAAGGCATCCGAAACGCAATTTCCATATACATACATATAACTATAGCAAAGCAAACCTACCTTGGACTCTTCAGAGCTGCGATCAATGCCCAAAAACGGATCACATTGTGTGGAATTATAGTGCAGTGCCTGGAGGCAAGTTTGATAAAGTATTTGATTTTGATAAACCGCATCTGAGAGAGTTGAAAACTTGTAGAAATTTTCTCATCTGACGCACAGTTGGCTTACCAATCAAACACCTGGCAAATAAGACTAGAAAAACTGCAGGCTCCAACACGTATCCGCCCAGTCGTCCATTACTTTGTGGATGGATTGCATTTGCAATAGGTTCCGCGTTCGTCTCCTCTGTTTTGTTGTTAATCAGCAAGGTTTCATTGTCAAAGTCCGACATGGTCGTGTACGTAATACTGACTGATATCAACTTCAATGCATTACAATAAAAAACTTCCGAGCTCGTCAAGCACTAGAACTATACTGATTCCCACAGAAATTCGTTGCGCCATTAGATTTTAAAACAATAATATTAAAACTATAAAAATTGTGTATATGGGATACTATTTCGTAATACTATAAAACAGTTTGTTATAATTAATAAAAATGTACAAAATTGGTATAATAGCTAGAACTAAACATTAACCTATTGCCTGATACACATTTCCGGGACTCGCTGATTTCTGGATGCCAAAAATTACACTATAATGTAAAGAAAATGGATTAAAATATCAACAAGTATTCGCTTATGCACAGTAACTTACGCCATTAGAATGTAGCCCAAGAAGTAAAGTCCCACACTAATAAAATTAAATGCTCCGGAATAAACCCCAACGGTGGCCTTATATACCGAGGTGTATAGAGGAGAAGCAGCCACCGGGGACAGCGATTGCAATGATGTGGCCAGAGCGAATATTTTACCTAAACCAGTGATGATGTTCATGATAATTTTCTCTACACGCTCCACTTATTTCGAAAGCACTTACCAAATTCCGAACTTGGCGTCACATGCGATAGAATGGCCTTACACATGGGCCCCAAAACGCCACGCATCATGCCCAGAAAGAGGGCCAAATACATTTCCCCGGCATATACAGCTGTGCCCCGCACGGTACTCTCTAGGACACTGCAGGCCAAGGCCACCATGGCCATGCTGACCACAGAGATCTTCATGAAACGACGTAGGATCACCATAGCTAGAATGCTGCCCACCACTTGGATTACAATGCGAGCCACATTATAGACACTGTAATCTTTGACAGTCCAATCGAACTTCTGACGCATAAACATGTAGGTGAGAGTACTTTCGCCCTCTATATATATAGTAAATAAACAAATCGGTTAGTGTTACTTCGGTTCACACTTGAGTGATATGTAGATTCACCTAAACTAAATATCGAGACTGTGAGAGCGATTATAGTTAGCCAGATGATAAGCCGATCGTAGTTCTCTCGTTTTTTAAGTGAAGTATTGATTAGATCCTTGACCAGATCCAGACGGAAAAACTCACGAATTCGTGACTAGAATGAAAGAGTTCATTAGATTCCATTAGGATGGATAATATACGATCCTATTTGAAACTTACTCCAGTGTGTATATTCTCTGGCTTAATACTTTCGGGTACGAAAAATACTAAATGCAGCAAGCCCAAGAGGAGAATGGAGCAACTAATGGTATAGATAATCATGGCATTTGTGGCAGCATAGATATAACCACTGGACATAAGGCCACCGAGAATTCCCAAGCCGAGCATTGCTTCCATGAGAACCATTCTAAATAAAGAAAACAAATAAATAATAAACACTTTTTGGGTCTTTGTTTGTTTGTTTACCTCATGGGTCGTTTATCGTCAGTGGCCACGTCGGATACATAGCAATACATTAAGGTAATGAGTGTGCAAGTGCCTCCACTTAAAACTGAAGGCACTGAAGAGAGCAAATACAACCAGGGACTGATATTCGTGCTGGACGTTATCCCAGTGAGTATTATTAGGATTATAGAACTTGAGAGATAACCTAGAGGGAGATCAACAAATAAGTCTCTAGAGATTGGATCGATTGCATGCGTATTACTACTAACCTATGAATATCGAGATCAATATTGGACGTCTGCCAAATTTGTCTGACCAAGGTCCCAGAAATAGACTTAATACTGCTGGAAGACAGCTCTCTAGGAGTGAAGATGCCAGCATTATGTTTGCCGAATATGTCTGCACTTTGACTTCGATTTTCTGAAAAAACAAAAAAGACACAATGTCACGTTTCAATATCTATGAGTCAGGAAAACTAATAGGGGGTTCTACCTTATGTACATATCTATATCCCGAAATTATTAACACGCATTTCATTATCAGACATGAGTCATTTGGAAGAGCTTTTGCTTGCATTTCACTGATAAGTTCATGAGGTTAATTTTGTTTAATTTGGTTGATTAAGATCAATTGGTTAAGTAGTTACAAACCTTCGACTCTTCCGTTCCAGGCTCAATGCCGAGAAATGGCCTACAAACAGATGCATTATACTCCATGATGGTGACACAAGTCTGATATAGAATTTGATTCTGATAAACCGCATCTGTTAAGCAAAAGAATATATATGTATAACAAGTTTCTATCTTAATAAACAATTAGATGTATGCATACCCATTAAGTATCGGGCGAATAACACCATAAAAATGGCTGGTTCTAATGCAAATCGCTGTAAACGACATTTGAGACTAAGTTTAGGCAAAGGTGATGATGATGATGATGGTTGTAGAATCTCAGTTTCCGTTTCTTGTGCATTGTCATTCACCAAATGCTCCTCATCGTTACTCGGCATTGTACTCGATTTCAATCAAAGAATGCGGGCCAGTATAATTTATTTTAATTGCTCTCTCTGACAACAAAGAAATTAGCGAATCACGATTGCTTGTTCTAGTTAAACTAAACAATGCATTGTTTCTCGATAGATATGTATGTATTGCGCGCCAGAGAACTGCCGAACCCGTCGAACTCAGGCGATACACTAAACGCCAACAGCTGTTGATATTCGCCATGTAAACGAAACCATCATAAAGCACGCCTCTGGCACTGCCCCTGCCCCAGCCCGAACCAAGCCCCTTATATGGTATTCTTATCTGGTAGGCAATACTGATTAGAAAGTGAGGCTAACCAAAACAAACCTCAAACACTGAATGTTTTCAGTTGGATAAACAAAGATTTTTGTATGTTTCAATATATATATATTTACAATTTTATAAAGATCTGTACATTGTCTGAGATAAAACATTTATAAAGATAATAATCGGTTTAATACTTGAATAAGCCGTATCCAAAAACAAAGTCAAATTAGGCTAAGAGATAGATTCGGAGAATGGTTAGCTGCCAATAGCCTTATAGACACTGCTGCTGCCCATCGATTTTTGGATGCCAAATATAACTCTGGAAAAAGAAAGAGCAACATTTTAATTAACTTTCCACTAATTCGAATTCAATATTGGAAAACTTACGCAATCAAAACATAACAAATAAAATATAAACCAGCGCTGATGAAATTGAACGCCCCGGGATAAACTTCAACAGTCGCCTTATATACGGCAGTGTATAATGGAGCAGCGCCCAAAGGTGAGAGGGATTCCATCGATGTGGTTAGAGCAAAAATTTTACCTAAATAGTGCCAGGTAGTTGAGTTTAAATTTGCTTCCATCAAAGGCATTTGCGTTAGTACTTACCCACTTCTGTGGGAGGTGCCACATGCGATAGAATGGCCCTACACATTGGTCCCATAACGCCACGCATCATGCCCAGCGTCATGCCCACATACATCTCCTGCCAGTGTTGAGCTGTGGCCCGCACTGTACTTTCCAGGACACAAGCGGCCAGCGAAAGCATTGCCATTGTTATGATGGATAGCTTGAAGAAACGACGCAGCACAATCATGCCCACGATACTGCCCACAATTTGGATCACAATGCGAGCAGCATTAAACAAACTGAAATCCTTGATGGTCCAATTGAATTGTTCGCGCATAAACATATAATTGACAGTGTTCTCACCCTCTGGAAATTTAAATCACATGTTAGATAATGCTTTGAGCATGGAGAAACTCAAATCCAAACTCACCCATATCGAAAATGGCAATTGTCAGGGCAATCATTGTTAACCAGATAATAATCCGATCAAAGTTCGGACGCCTTTGGAAGCAAGTGCGAACCAAATCCTTAACCAAATCGAAGCGGAAGAACTCGCGAATACGAGACTATTAAGAGCAGAGCGATTAGTTGTATTCACAGATATATAAGAAACCCACTTATCTTACCCCCGTATGGATATTTTCAGGCTTGAGACTCTCTGGTACAAAAAAGAACACATAGATTAAAGCTAAAGTCATTAGGGAGCCGGCAATGATGAAAAGCGTAAGGGCATTGGTTGCCGCATAGATATAACCACTGGCCACATTTCCAGCCATCATGCCCGAGCAAAGAGAGGCTTCATTAAGAACCATTCTGCAATAAAGTTTGTCTCATCTAATGCTAATAATTACGATTAAACCTGTTACTTACCTCAAGGCTCGCTTACGCTCTTTGGCCACATCGGATATATAGCAATAGATGCCAGTTATTAAGGCACAAGTTCCGCCACTTAACACTGCAGGCACCGACACAAGCAAATAGACCCAAGGACTAATATTCGTGGTGTCTGTTATCTTAGTAATAACAATCAGGATAATGGCACCCGTCAGGTAACCAGAGAATGTGGTCAATAAAATGGGTCGTCTGCCAAACTTATCCGACCAAGGTCCCAGAAATAAACTAACAAAAGCTGGAATTATACTCTCAAGCAGAGAGGTAGTCATCATTATATCAGCCGAGTATTCCTGAACTTTGTCCTCAATTTTCTGCAAATTTGAATGTGCATTTTAAATTACTCATGGCATGGTGAATAGTTAAATTGGATTTAACCCACAAACTCAATTATGAGAGCAACTTAATATAAATGTAGCTTATTAAACAATCATTTACTGATAAACTCTGTCTAATTTAGTCTAATTCTAAACTTAATCGTCTCCTATCTCTTAAACAACATTTTGATCTGGGCAACACAAATAGTTCTTACTTGAGAAAGTTGTAATGATTAAACCTAAATTCCTAATCTTAATTCATAATCTTTGAATTTTCTTATAAGCTTAGCAAGGCTGTTCTATATAGAGTCTTATCGATTAGAGCTAAAACAATAAAAGTCATATGCATAGCCTATTTAATGTTAGATTGAATTACACCTAATCTCAGCCCCTCACTCTCGCCTTTCCCTGAGTTCTGGCTTTGTTCCGCTCATTGAACGTTTGCAAAATATAAGTCATACGCAAAATACAATAAAAACAAACTCAAAAAATTACTACCAGACAGAATTATCATACATATACTATATATGTATGTATACACAAAAATATTTTATATAATAACTCTTACTTTCGCTTCATCCGTTTCCCGATTAATGCCTTTGAATGGTTCGCATTCTGTGGCATTTAGTTCCATGATGGTTACGCATGTTTGATAAAGTATTTGACTTTGTAAAACCGCCCCTAAAAATAAAAAATAAAAAGCCAAAAATTATACAGATTAATCGTGATGGAAGGGAATCATCCCGCATACCTATTAAATATCTAGCAAAGAATATGAGAAAAACTGCTGGCTCCAAGATGAACCAACGATAGCCATTTTCTTCTACAGCAGGAACAGGTGGAGGTGGCAATGGAACTTCCTGCTGTTCCGGACTTGCAAATGCAATGGTAGCATCCTCCATGTCATCAACCAAGGGGTCATCTCCATCGTCACGTCGTGGCATTTTTTATTACGTATCTGTATCTTGATTAGGGGTAAACAAAGAATCTAATACTGATGTAAAGAATAATTGCAATTCATTCTCTTGGGAAAGCCAGCAAGCAATTTCACTCCCTCACGCTTTCAGGTCGAGTAATACACTAAACAAAACAAAGCTTTGCTATATTTGCAATAGATTAAAACACTGTTTTGCTGGGTGATTAAAAGCAGTGTTTTACGACTATCTCACTTGCACTTGCAGTTTTGGAAAGTTTATTTATTTGTTTACCAACGAACCAGCTGTGAAGCTGCCAACCTGTTGCAATTGACAAAAAAAAATACTAAACTTTGCTTTCTGTTTTGTTTTGGTATTTAGTGAAAAACATTTGTACAATTTAAATTAAGATTTATGTTTTATTCATTTTAATATAGTCGACGATATATAGATATATATCTACATTTAAATATATATATATATATTCAACTATCTAAACTTAGTGAGATTTTAACGACTATCGATAGAGCCGAAGCCACGGTAGTTTATTATCGATGGCGCCAAATATTAATTCTTCTCTGATCGGTTAAATAAATTCAGAAAGAAGATTTTTAAAGATTTTAATTAGTTAAGAACGATATTACTGTCGTTGGAGATCGTTCGTATCAGCGATAAAGACAGGCGAAATATGTACGTATGAGTTAATATTTACTATGCCAATAGGTTAAGAACAATTTCAGTTATTTAATTTCAAAAGAACGACTTTGTAAGATCTTTATTTTTATAACAATTATTGTTTCGATTACGAACTTTTTGAAACTAATCATTAGACATTGCCATACCATATCTTCAACTCTAAAACTAGTTGCGAATTGCAACTTAATAAAGGGAAAAATATTGGCAAAGCTTACATACCAGGCGTTTACCCTTAACAGCCATGAAAATTTAACTTTTACTTTAACTTAATAGGCGAATCAGCGATTGGGACGACTGCTCCAACGGCAATGCCTGGAAAGACATGGCTACGGGCTGGTAACCAGGCTCCTGCAACCTCTATTCGATTGCAGAGCTGGTGGTTAAATTGTAGTTGATTTGAAGTATTCAAAGATAGATACATTAAGTCTTGTGAATTATTGGATTATTTAGGTTCACTTGTATTCTTTCGCGTCTCTAGTACATATAGCTTACATGGATATTAGTTAAAATCCCAGTTAAAAAAAAAAAAAAAAAAGGGAGCTTTTCTTTGCGCATCATTTATGCAAATATAAATACAGACACTTTATTCTTTAGCGTTTCTTAACAAATATACGTAAGATAGAGTCAATAAATTTGGTTTGTAGACTTCGGGAGATAATCGCTTACAAAATTCGACAGAGTGTAGTTGTGCTCGAATTTGGCATGTATCATTTTTCCACAAGAAATCCTCAAGCAGCTGGCCTTCCCCTCCTCTTCCAGATCACAGGAGCTTCAGGCACTGGGTGTATACAAGGAGCATTGGAAATCTTGAGAATCTACGCCAAGACCATTTTTTAGGTTGGCTTAATTTATCTGCGTATCGGTCGATCCCGTTCTCTTCCACGGTCTCTATCGCGTTCCCTCTCCCGATCTCTTGCACGATCTCTATCCCGTTCCCTTTCCCGTTCTCTTGCACGATCTCGTTCCCTATCCCGTTCCCTCTCCCGATCTCTTGCACGTTCTCGATCTCTTTCCCGTTCCCGCTCCCTCTCTCTTTCTCGATCCCGCTCACGTTCTCTGTCCCGATCCCTGTCATGACGTCCTCCAGATGGTGCATGCCTCCGATCGTCTCTGTTTCTCACTCGATTGCGTTGGCGATCGTATTCCTCCAGTTCGTCATAGTAGTCCTTGGAACGGTTGTTGCTGGTGCTGGAATTTGCTTGAGTAGCCGCCGGTTGCCTGTCCCTTTCACGACTCCGTGACCTTCGATCGTCGGCTTGCTTCTCGTCGTCACTGGCCACCTCGTCGTCCAGGTCCTCGTCTAGTACAGATACTTTTGGCTCAATTTCATTGTTTTCCTCCAGAATTGTGCGCTTTTGGATACGCGGTAAAATAATGTCACAGACGCGATCATTCCGCAACAGTTCATCAATGTACTCGTCCATGTAGACAATTTCAAACTGGCCAGATCGATTTTGCCGTCGTAACTTGCGATTGTCTATGTAAAGAGGCTCCAGATATTTGTAGCAGTCTAGGGCAGCACCGGTCAAACGCAAGTAGAAGGCGCCCAGTGCTCGAACGTATTTGAACTCCTCGTTTTTAATAAATTCCACCACTATGTCCTTCTCCGGCTGGATTTGCAGCATCTTTAGAGTAAGGCATAGGAACTGAGTGGGCTTAATATTTCCACCAAAGACGCCTCCAACGAATCGCAGCTCCATGGCTTTATCTACTAGAAGCTCGGCAGTCAAGGCGAAGCATTGTTCCTTCCAGTATTTCGAATCGTAGATGCGGGAACGGATGATCTTTTCAATCAAATATTGTGGATTTGTGCCGTGCACATTCTTCGCCTCCTTAACCGTGCGATTTGCCATCTTCCGGCATTCAGTTTTGACTTAATTTTCCACGAGATGCCGAAAATGAAAACAACAGAAACCAGAAATCCGATATGTTTTCAGATGTGGCAACCGACAGTCGATAACTTTTTATTTGTTAATCGATAACATAAATTCAAAATTCTAATGCATGGGGAAAATAAATGTAAAGTTCATAACAAGTAAAAAGGACTCCTAAATAAGTTTATATGCTTGTGATTCCCTCCTTATAAGATGTGGTTTGGGTATTTAGCTGCCAATAGCTTGGTAGACACCATCGTAATCCATTGACTTCTGAATTCCAAAAATGATCCTGTAAGAAAATAAAGTATATATTTTGATTTCTCTATAAACGTATTGGATTATTATTTCATTTTCTTACGCGACTAATATATAACTGAAGAAATATAATCCTGCGCTGATAAAATTGAACGCCCCCGGATAACTGTTTACTGTGGCCTTATAAACGGCGGTGTATAAAGGAGCAGCCACTAATGGTGACAAAAATTCTACAGATGTGGTAAGCGCGTATAGTTTTCCTAAATTGTTTAGATAATTTAATAGTTGATATGGCAAGACTTAAAGACCTTGCTTACCCAGTTCCGATATTGGGACTATATGCGATATAATGGCTCGACCCATGGGCCCCAAAACACCGCGCATATTTCCCAAGGACATGCCAAAATACATTTCCTGCCAATATTGGGCAGTGGCCCTTACCGTACTTTCCAGGACACAGCAGGCCAACGCAAGCATAGCCATTGTTATGATTGACAATTTGAAGAGCCGCCGTAGCATAATTGTGCCCACAATACTGCCTACAATTTGGACAACTATGCGTGCTGCATTGAATAAGCTAAAATCCTTAACGGTCCAATTGAATTTTTCTCGAACAAACATATAGTTTATAGTGTTTAGACCCTCTAGAAATTTCAGAAATAGAGATTAGATTGTATGTGGCAATGTCTCGTAAATATGTACCCATATCAAAAATCATAATGGTCAATACGATCATCGTCATCCAGATGATAGCTCGATCATAATTTGGTCGAGTTTTAAAACATGTACGAATAAGATCCTTTACCAAATCGAAACGAAAGAATTCGCGAATACGGGACTAAAAGACATACATAGAAAAGGTAAATAATTAAAAGATTCCATAGGGATCAATCATACCCCTGTTTGAATATCCTCAGGCTTTAAACTCTCTGGTACAAAAAATACTATATAGATTAGGGATATCAGCATAAGGCAACCAGCAATGATGAAAAGGGTCAACGCACTTGTTGCGGCATAAACATATCCACTTGCCACATTGCCCATCATCATTCCCGAACACAATGCCGCCTCATTCAGCACCATTCTGTATGAACATATTGCAAGTGAGAGTCTATTAAGATAGCTAACTAGTCTAATTACCTTAGAGCTCTATTCCTCTCTTTGGCCACATCACATATGTAGCAATAGATGCCAGTTATCAGGGCACAAGTTCCTCCACAAAAAATAGACGGCACTGAGTATAGAGTAAACCACCAAGGACTGATGTTAGTGGTCTCAGTTATGAAGCTAAGAACAATTAACGCGATGCAGCTAATCAGATAGCCAGAGAATGTGGTCAACAAAATGGGTCGACGACCAAACTTATCTGACCAGGGTCCCAGGAATAGAATGATAATGGCTGGTATAATGCTGTCAAACAAGGAGTTAGTCATCATAATGTCTGCCGAGTATTCCTGCACTTTAACCTCTAGCTTCTAAAATAAATAAACTCAAATTATTTTAAGAACAATGCACATATGTTTTTGCATTCATCGCACGTCATTTCTCTGATGAGTCATAGTCGACTTACAATAAAATAAGTTCATTAAACGTTAACTATTTAATGAAACATTCTAATAATCAAAAAGAAAAGCATTTAAACAACTTACTTTAATCTCATCCGACTCCCGATTAAGACCCTTTAGAGCTTCACATTCAGTTGCATTGACCTCCAAAATTGTGAGACAGGTTTGGTAAAGGATTTGATTTTGATAAACAGTCCCTAGGAGCATTTAAATTAATCATTTTACTTCTAGATTGGTAATTTTTTTTGGTTACCAGATAAATATTTGGCAAGAAAGATCAAAAATACTGCGGGCTCTAAGATGAAATAACGATAACGCTCCTCTTCTTCGGCAGGTGGTGTTAAAGCACTCCATTGTCCGGAGTATGTTGCATCATCTGAGTTGGTGGCTAAGTGCTCATTATCAGTAATGTTCACCATAATTAAATCTTTATCATATAATTTTAACTCTATGATAGAAAACAATGAGCCCAGCAACAATTCCTGTTCGCAACTCGTTGAACTACAGAAACAGACTAAATTAAAAAGCTGTAGAAATCACTAGTTTTAGTTGGCGACTATTTATTTGCAAAGTATGCTGACGTTAGATGCGACTTATACATTTAAATTTCAATCCAATTTTGCAATATGAGTAAGAGTTGAGTCTGTAAACTATTTTTGTCTATGCCTTCGGAAAATCTTTATTTATCCTTTCAGTTAACTTTTTTTTATAGGCACAAGCCAATATTTGAACTATTTAAAATAACCGATAGACTAAAAATGTTTCGCATAGTGTTTGTTAATTCGTTTGTACCTTGTGAATTAAGCAACACTGGTCCCGCTTGCTGAGCAGTACAAAAACGCGCGTAAAATGTCTGAAGAGGAATTAAAAATTAAAATAGAAAAAGATAAAGAAAAGCATCAAACGGAGGAAAACGTCAATAAAATTACATCCTTAAAGTCTTTGGGTCCCTTCATATCGGCCCGAGAAAATAGTAAGAATACCATTTACGTCAGCGATGTCCCTGACATTTGCAAAGAGCAGCCCTGTATGCTCGGAGTTGATGAGGCTGGTCGTGGTCCAGTCCTGGGTCCCATGGTCTACGGCATCTCATACTGTCCTTTGGAAAGCAAACAGGCTTTAATTGATCTCGGTTGCGCTGATTCCAAGCAGCTGACCGAGGAGAAACGCGATATTATCTTCAATGAGTTGAACACTCTGGACTATGCCACCGAATGCATTGGCTGGGCTGTTGAAATCATTTCTCCGAATGTCATTAGTTCAAGCATGTATCGACGCTCAAAGTGTTCCCTCAACGAGGTGTCCATGGACTCGGCCATGGGCCTTATTCAACAGGCTATTGACGCCGGTGTCCAAATAGCCGAAGTCTATGTAGATACAGTGGGACCGCCGGAAAAGTATCAGGAGAAATTGTTACGAAGATTTCCCAATTTTAAAATAACAGTGGCCAAAAAAGCTGATTCTACGTATCCAATTGTTTCTGCAGCCAGTATCTGTGCCAAAGTAACTCGAGATCATGCCCTAAAAGTTTGGAAATTTCCAGAAGGTCTGGTGATAAAGGATAATGCTTTTGGCAGTGGTTATCCCGGTGATCCTGTGACAAAACGTTTTCTCGTCGAAAATATTGATTTGGTATTTGGATTTCCGCGTCTAGTGAGGTTCAGTTGGTCCACAGCTGAGAATGCCCTGGCGGATAAGGCCTACGAAATGGAGTTCGATGAACCAGAGTCGGAGAAACCCAAATACGCTGGAGCCAAACTTACCAAATTCTTTAACAAAACTACGAAATCTGGCGAGATAAAACGAGAGGAGTGTCGGTTTCTCAGTCAACGCCATTTGGGTAGTGTAACCGATTTTTAAACATTTCATTGTATTTTAGATTTTTAGACTACGAAATGTAAAAAATAAAGTTTTATTTATGTATGTATTCTCAGAAATATAGTAATCAGTTGTTAATTGTTTATAATAGTGATGATACAACTTGACAATATAAATACGTCTTGGGCATGGTGCCACCTCTAATTTTCAAGAGTATTTTGGCACACTGCATATTTCAAAATTGGGCAACACTAACATAATAAAAAAAAACAGCCCAGACATAAAGAAAATTGAGTGTGTGTTGTGTGTGTGTAAGAGTGAAGGTGACGCACACTAGTCCAGACAGAAAGAAAACAGAAGAGGAACGAGCGGAGCACGCAATTAGGAAAATCTCAAATTCTAGTTCATTACCAGGTGTGCAAATCCCAAGAAAACAGAATCAACAGGATGAGTTTCTTTGGCAAAATGTTTGGTGGCAAGAAGGAGGTGGCTCCATCCACAGGCGAGGCTATACAAAAACTGCGAGAGACAGAAAATATGCTTATCAAAAAGCAGGAGTTCCTCGAGTCCAAAATCGAGGAAGAGCTGAACACGGCACGCAAGAATGCATCGAAAAACAAAAGAGGTGAGTTGGATGCAGTGAGGATTGGGCTTATCTATGTGGTCACCAGTCGCCGTCATAACATTCTTCATCCCCCGCCTTAATAGAGGCTTAAGATGTGTGTGTTGGGGAAAAAATTATGACTCATTGTTTGTTGCTGTTGTTTTTGCTTTTGTTGTAGCCTTAGATTTAGGCCTTGCCATAAATTAATAAGTGATAACGCTTGAATAGACTTTTGTCCATTAAAACAATTTGTATTTCTTCGACTCTCTTCCTGCCATCAATCCATAATCGATGCCTCCATGCCTGGATGTAACCCCATGCTCAGAACGTAATATAAACAATTCACTTATAATGTTATTGCAATTTGTCAAAGTAATTGGAAACCCAAAATGAGAGCTAAACAAAATTTAATTCCTTGTCACATTTTGCACAATTTGCTCGTTTTGCTTATATTATTAATACATAAACATTTTTTTTTCTTAATCCCATCTACTCCTCCCTTTTCAGTGGCATTACAAGCTCTGAAAAAGAAGAAGCGCCTGGAGAAACAACTACAACAGATCGATGGCACCTTATCCACCATTGAAATGCAGAGGGAGGCTCTGGAGAGTGCCAACACGAATACTGCCGTCTTGACCACAATGAAGAATGCTGCCGATGCCCTCAAATCGGCGCACCAAAATATGTACGTGATCTTAGTCAACTTTATCCGTTTAATCAAATGGCTTTTATTTACTGTTCGTTTGTTTCTAGGGATGTGGACAAGGTTCACGACATGATGGATGATATTGCTGAGCAACAGGATGTGGCTCGCGAGATATCCGATGCCATTTCGAATCCCGTGGCCTTTGGCGCGGATCTGGATGATGAGGATCTTGAGCGCGAACTCGATGAGCTGGAACAGGAGAACTTTGATAAGGAAATTATTGGCATTCCAGAGCCAACGCACACGCTACCAGAGGCACCTACAGAGGACTTGCCCGAAAAGGCCAAGGAGAAGAAGAAGACACCAGCAAAAGTATCAGAACCTGAAGTGGACGGTTAGATAATTAATAAATTTTCTCACGAATTTCCCACTAATCGATAACTCTCTCCTTGCAGATGATCCCGACATGAAGCAGCTCTTGTCCTGGGCCAATTAAATAATGAAATCTCGCTCCTTTCTGCTGCTCCCATCCTCCTCTTACTTCACCAACGTCGTCACTTTTGCAAAGTTGCCCTGTGTTTTGTTTTTAAATTAAATATGCAAATAATATTGAATAAGTATATATAAAGAAAAAAAAAAAAAAAAACTAAAAAACAAACATTTTTAGTTCCGATATCGAGGAAATTATCAAATGCTACATACAAACATATAAATAGGAATGTGATTTAACAAATAAATAATAATTAAAAGTCAGGCCACTTGCAGTAAAATAGAGAGAATTGAATATGTTTAACATTCACTGATATATTATATTCTGATATTTTTCGAAGTATTTTTGCACTAGTTTAGTTTGAGTTTTTCCCGATTTGTTTTGCCGAAATTACAAATACCAAAAAAAAAAAAAAAATTAAATAAATAAAAACTTGAATATTTTATTTACAAGGAAATTAAGAATGGTTTCACTTCATCATTGAATTTTACAATTTACGATTCGGTTTCATCTTTTTTATCTTTATGCATTAAAATTGTATTATTTTTTATTTATTTATCGTCTGAATTGAAACCGTAATTGCAAATTACGGACAATTCTTAAATCTAGCTATAGCTACTAGGCCTTGATCTAAAATTGTGCTAATTAGTTAGAAATATATTTACAGGATACTAGATGTATATGTACAAAGTCTAGTTTGTATTGTTGAAAGTTGATATTTTGGTAACTTTGATCCAGATGATTATATAAGATGGGATAGGTTTGCTTCTTGGAGGAATTGTGTAATGGAAAGGACGTTGGAGTTGTTAAGGGAATCGAGAGAATTAGAGGAAAGGTATTTCTTTCTTATTGGATTGTATTTGGGACAATCTAAGATTATGTGGAGGACTGTGTTGTGTCTGTTGCATTCAGCACACTGTGTGAAGTTCTTTCTTAAAGAGAAACTCATGGGCTGATGGGCTTATAAGGAGGTTTTTCAATATAACGATTTGGAATAAATTAAACTATTTTCCCCCGTATTGGGAATATCCGGTTTGTAGCAATCGTACAGATTATCGAGATTTAAGCAAATATACCTAATGTGACCTGGGCCACTTGATCTTTTAGATGCTAGGATAAAATCTATTTTGCTGGTTATGTGATAATTGGACAGTAGGGACAATAAAATCTATTGTAGTCGGTTAAGATAAAAAGGTATTACCTAATTAAAAGTTATCCCCTTGTTCGCATAGCAACACACAATGGCTTATTCCCAGATCATTATGACGTCAGAGCTGGTCTTAACTAAACAAGAATCTAGGAGCTTATTAAAAGTTAGTTTAAGTCTCTTGGACTAGTCACTCTAGTATTGAAGATGCTTTAGACAAAATTTGGCATATATTTCAAAACTAATTAATAAAATAACTTCGTATTCGGTGATTACATTAAAAGGTTTTTTGAGAAATAGATGGAAATACATCAACAACAAGAGAACTAGTAGATGGTGCCCCATAAGGTCACTTATTATTTCTATAGCTAGCAAAATGATCATATTCAAATCCATTTATTTTCATAGGATAGCTATAGACGTAATTATGGTTCAAGTACTTAGACAGTTGCGCTTCGTACCACATTAAGAAACTGCAAGTAATCAAAAATAAAATATTAAAACTACTACCCAACCTTTTTTTGTTTTACAAAATCAATTCAAAAGTTCCATATACATACATAACATTATGACCGTTAATCATGTTTGGATTATATCTTCTTGAACACTAAAATCTGAAACGACAGTCCCAGCTTAGTTGAAGTAAATATTTATAGCCGGCTCGAGGTCAATTTGTTGGATAAATGAAACAATGAAAAACAGTTTGTTTTTGTTTTCCTGTGTAGCTCCACGTCACAGTGTGCGGAGGTGTAAAAATAATTGCCCTGAAGACGACCACCGATGAGTGGCCGAAATATTTCGGAAAAGAAACCAAAAACAAACTGTTTTTCATTCATCTAACAAAATTGACCTTGAGCCGAGAGGCAAATCACAAACAATCAAAAAGTCGCAAAAATCAACAAGTATTTATATATAACAAACAATTTCTATAACTTTAAAAGAATTCTATGACAAAAAGCTTTAAAAATACAGCACTTTTAATGGGTAATAAATCTAATTGATTAGTAATTAAATAATATTAAATATTATTAACGATTACATTACAACATCTGCGATGCTTTTATGATTAATTTGTACTATTTAAAAATTAAAATGTTCCCAACGAAAGTTTGTATTATAAATGCTCGTAGTAGGATAATATTCAAAAATTTTGGAATTCAGAAAGTAAAGAAAATTATCTTTTCTTTTCGTTACCTTTCTAAGCACTTCTATATGAGTCTGATTTGAATGGTTTAATTATAATTAAATTTGCTTTATTTTGTTGATTTAATTAGATCAGATTTATATAAATACTTTTTGAAATCTGATCGTTCCGTGTGTACAAAATTAGTCTATATCAAAATGATAATACATACATACTTATTTCATTTAATCTTCAAAGCTTAAAAGTCGCGGAACAATTTGGTTTAGGAAATAACATCGTTGAATATATTATTGATGCTCGTATTTATCAGATCAAGAAATAGAATTTTCTTTTCGTAAAGATGTAATCTTCTTGTAATATTCGGCTAGTTCAGATAAAAAATGCCATATCAACTGAATCGACTGAATCTATCTGGTGTCCATGTGAATTAGATTTGACATTTCTCAAAAGCATTAAAACTCGTTTCGATGAGTTTTTCCTTAATGTTATTATTATTTTCATACACAGGCTTACATTATTTTAAGAAAGTGAAATTAATCTTACTTTTATGTTGCCATTAATGTTAACTTCCAGGAATAGTCAATTTCTTTATTATATAAACCCTTTGTCATTTGGATCTATGCCAAATAGTCTCTTTATATGCTTAAGTTTGGTTTACAGCACATGTGGATTCCTCTCCTGACCATGTACATCCACACCTATATTAGCATATAATATCAATTCCATAAAATTTAGAGATGATTGACAAGCGTCGTTTGGTTTGAATTTTAAATTTTCATAAGGGCAAGAACCAACAGAGAGAGAGAGAGAGAGAGAGAGAGTAGGGAACCGGTTACTAAAATGCAACTTAGTTGCATTTTGTAAGATGCAAAATTTTCAAACTTATGTTTTCAATATAAAAATGTTATATTTCTTTTCAAGTTTCGCCCCATTTCGAGAAAACAAAGACGCTTCATTAAGATTGCAGATCTCGACAATGGGTCGTGGTCAGCTAGGTGGAAATGCTTGCCGACGCAGCCCAGACGCCGTCGGGTGCTTCGATTGGAACGCCTATGCGACATGAATATCAATTAATTACATGTGTAGAGACCAGTGGAGAGTGTGTGCAGCGGCTGTGTGTCATGCGGGATTGATTGGGTAATGGGGGTATTACAAAAAAATACAAGAGCTGGGCTTTTGATTACTGGACGACATTATTTGGCCACCGAGTTACAAGGGCCCAAAATATACCCAGCCGAAATCAGTTGAACTTCATTTGAGTTGGTGACGAGTCGGAAGAGTCCGTTGCGTCGTTGTTGTCGGTTCGAAAACGCATTTGCAATGTGCAAATTTGTCTTAATTGCAATGGCCATAATGGTAGTGTGGAGTCAATTAATATATCCGAATAATCACCACATTAACATTGCCCTTGATTCCAGTGCCTTAGCCAAAAGCCGTCCACAGTCCGTGCTACATTTCACGACTTTCATGAGGTCTTTGACTTTTCCAATTTGGATTTGGTGAACTTCGAGTATTTCAAGAATCTCGACTCGCAGGATCCGCGTACTGGTGCCCAGGCCAATCCCATAATCGTGCACTTTCAGAAGAAGAAAGCCGTATTGGATTATATCGAACGTCTGTTCTTGGGCAACTCACCATTCCAGCAGCCCAGCGAGATACCTTTCGATCCGCATTTCGGAAGAGCCTGGCAGCCCAACTATGAGCGCAAATTTGGCCACCGTGGCGAGCGTCTAATAGCTGCATTGGGCTCGGGATATTCTATCAAGGAGTTGCGTTATTTCGGTGCAATACCAAGACAGTATGGCACGGGCAATCCTCACTATCCCAGTTGAGGTTGAGATTACAAAGAGGATTATTGGATTAGAAAGTGATTTGTTTGTTGTATTTATTTTATGGAATAAACTTAGATATTAAACCCTTCGCTTCTGCGTCGATATGTAGAGCACATTATTGCCGCGGATGAAGGCATCGCCGTATTTGTTCTTGAGCTGTCCATTAACATATTCCTCTGTCTGCTCGAGGCAAATGTTCATATAGCCATCCAAACACGCCAGGACACCTGTAACATTTAAAAGTTGAATTAGCCAGAAAGGTCAAATTGGGTTGTTTTCTGTTCTTAATCCCTGCAAGTGCCTCCCCCTGTTTATTTATGCTGTCCTTAAAGGGCATCTCTTTAGGTACATGCCGGTAAGGACTTAGTGCGACGGCTAAGCAGATAACCGAGTTCTAAACAATGTTAATTTATTAAACTAGGTTTCCAATTTGGATTCCAACAGGCACTTATACTGACTGGACTATTCAAAGCAGCGCGAATAAACGTTTACACAGTCTGAATTGTTGCTTCTTAGCAAGGTTAGCTTGATGAACTTGAATGAAATAATATTTTACCTCGATAGTCGACGCCATTATTGAGCTTTACCGCCACAGGACGACCATGGATTTGGTTAATAAATTGTGAGAGCGCTTCCTTGCGAGACATTTTATTTTTATTATTTTTTGCTTTAGCCGATTGGTGGCAAAAACAAACTTATCAACACTTTTATGGCTGCTGGCGTTTTAGCCGTTTTATGGCTAGGAATAGAGATGCGAACTAAGAACTGCCAACTTGACTTCATTTTGTGTACAGTTGGCAGCGCTGCCTTGTTATTCCCGCTTATTTTTTATATTTGAAAATTTTAGTCCAAGAAACATAATATTCTTTGTTTGTCAATTGTTGAATCTAATAAATGCGTTTATTAAACATTAATTCTGGCAAATGTACAACAAAAAAAGACAACAAAGCTTGCATGTATGAACATATGTGTGTAATATGAAATAAACATTACAAAATCAACCGAATGTCAATCACTTTCAACAACTTTATTATTTTCCATTCAACCATAATCAAATATTTGAAGTTTGTACTGAAATAAACCTTTGCTTCAAACATTCAACCGCACATTTTTCTTTAACTTATTATTGGATAAAAATAATATTTCGGCAGTTCACAATAATAACTCGTATTTGTTTTATGTTTACTGTTATATTTGGAAAATGACATAAATTATATAGGGGACTAAATTACATACACATAGAGATATTTAAAGCTTATAGTTTCTGGTTTTTAGTGTATTCCCTCCAGGGGAGTGTATGTTTTATATTGATATAGTTCCGGACCCCCGTAGCCGTAAAGAAGTTTTCCCCGTCCATGCTCATCATAGTAGGGATAACGATATTTGGGTCTAAAACAATGAACGGAAATATTTAGTGAAGAAAAAAGGTTTATAAGTAAAATACTACCTTTCGAAATATTGAAAATTTGGAGCTTTCGGTTGTACGGTGGCAAACGCAGAGTGGGCAATAAAAGCAATTAACAGGAATAAAATCTGCAAGTATATAAATAAATAATCAAAGGTAATGCCGGCTCATTAGTTCAGTGTGTCAGACATATATATAAGACATGAATTTGTAATAAAGGCTCTCAAGTGTGTGTGTGTGTGTGTGTGTGTGTGTGTGTGTGTGGTATGAGCAATTTCGTGATTTTAACGGACGCTTGACTTGCCCCGCTAGTTATGCAATGCACTAACATCAGCAACAACAAAAACAACAACACTTGATTACAACCTGTTGCTATTGTGGCTCAAAGATTATGACACAATTTGTTTGGCCAAAGAGAAGGAGATCGAAAGAGAGAGCGACAGTTTAAGAGTGCTGATAATTTCAAGGTCTCTTTCACTTGAAATTTGGCACAAATTTGAAAAAAAACATATCCAATACCAAACAGACCAAACTAAAAAAAATAGAAGAAGAAGCTAGTTCATTGAGAATTCAAGTCACTGCTGCAACGATCGTTCACAGTTTTCTTTTCATTCCTTTTGCGTCTTTTTCTGTTTTAGTGTGAAATTGTGTCAACCTCTGTGGTCCGACGTTTGGAACGTGCGACTTTTTCTTGGGCCATGTTAATTGAGGGTATAAATATTTAGTTGTTGAGATCTTTAAGTGAAAATCAAATGGACTAAACTCACGGGCGCTAGTAGCAGAGCATTCAACTTTGCCATGATTTTTCAACTATGTGCGTTTGTTTATTTTCTTTGAATTTATGTGTAAAATTTCAAAACGAAATTAACGGTAACTTTAGTTAAGCGGGGCGTTAGTTGTTGGCTCTAGGCGTTTGGATTGGTAACTGAAATTGCAGTGCATTTGACTTTGCAGAGGTTCAAAGAGACTCCACTAAAAGCTCGTCTTGACTTGAAGCCCAAAGCTTCGCAAGCTTGGCTTAGTCTCTTTCTCTTCTTCACTCTCTTAGAGTCTCGTAGCGAATTTTTGGTCTCTAGTGGGATTTATCTTTTATCTCTTGTCGAGTTTATTCAAAATGTTTTAGCAAAAATAAATACTAGACAATTTTTTAATTGTTTTCTTATTGTGAAAGTGAAAGTCCTGTTGGAGTCAGCTGTTCCGTAGAGCTTTCTGTCTTTTCCCAAAAGTTGCCGGAAATTTGAGTTTTCTTTTTTGACATGAGCCAGCTCACGTAGGCTTTGGTCTATAAGAGTTTGTCGGAAGAGTAAATAAGCCAACTGGCGAATTGAGGCCAAATTGCTAAAGTGGAAGTGGAGAAGCAGCCTGGTTTTGGCCCGATGACTCCCGCTGAAGAGATGGAGATGGCAATGACGTTGATGATGATGATGTTGCTGGGAATTATGTAACTTTTGCCACAATAAAGCAAACGTTTAACCAACCAGTTTTTGCCTGCCAGTTGTGCCATTTCTATTGAACTCCATCGCACTTTCTTTACGACACGACAATTTTTCCTCCTCGTCTTTTCTTTTGTTTTGGTTTTTGGTTTTGTAAGCCAAGTGCCACTAACCTTTAACAAATATGCGGCTTTTAGTTCCGTCTGCTATTAAAACCAATTTGGTAAGACATTAAATATGGCCATAAAAAGATAACAAAATAAAACAAACAAAAAAACAAACGTACAATTAGTTTTGCATATATGTATGTCTATCACAAGGCTTCCCAAAGTACTTTAAACGAACAAAAAATGTATTACTCACTCAAGGTCATCATTGAAGTCAAAGATCGTGTGTCTATATCACCATCATTTTTGGGGAAATTCAAACAAACACTGTTTTAGCAACATTTCGTTGGTTTTCATGTTTGTTAAAGATTTGTAAGTCAAATTTAACGGATTATTTGGTTGCTCTTTCATTCATCCCACTCTTCTCTAGTTTTCGCTCTCTCACAATGTTTGGATTGCCATATTTTTGATATTTTGTTTTTAACTTGTCGGTTGGCTGCGCTTTGTGCAACTTCTCCAATGTGATTGTGTTTCTATATCCACCGATTTCAGTGATCAATGGTCCAGTGACTCGAACGGCCGACGGCGACGCTTTACAAATTTGTTGCGGACAAGTTAACAAAATAAATTTAACAAAATGTTACCACTGCGAGTTGTGTTTATATTGACTGTAAGTGTCAAAGTGTATTTCCAAGTGATCTTTGCTCAAATGCTTCAAGCTCAATTATTTTGCCAGTGTGGCCATAGTTTGCGTTCAAATAATAACGGCCCTGTCAACTTGACTGACAAGTGTCAACTCTCTTGAAGTCATATTTTGTTTGGATGTCTCTGACCAAGTTTCAAGTTAAACATGGAACATTGTGAAGTCTAAATGATTTAAAAAAGTGTCTGTTAGCATTCGAAATCTGACCTTACCAATAATAACTTAAAGAAAAAAAGACAATTTGAGACATCTAGGAGAACCGAATATTTTGTTCTTGTTCTTCTTTAAGTTAAGTAAACGTTTTTAAACGATTTTTACAAAAATCTTGTCATTAATCTCGTATTCAAATTAACTGACGGCCAAAGAAATTGATATGGAATACGAAGTAAAAACTCATAACTGAAAATAAAAGCATATTTAAGCCGTTTGTAGAATGTAGTTTGTCCAGCTTTTCTTAGGGACGGATTTATTAAAAGTCACCATTGTCAAAATAAAGAATTACGCCTTTCGTGTATCAAATAAGAAACGCCTGATTAGAACCATTCAATAGTTAAATTAAATGTATAAAGTAAAGTATGAAACATTATCTGGTATAAATATATAAAACATGTGCCTGGCATTTATTAAACCCTTGCAAAAAGGGTATATTAATTTTGGTCAGAAGTGTGCAACGCATAGAAGGAAGCATTTCCGACCATATAAAGTATATACATATATTCCTAACCAGCAAGACGAGACGATTTTATATAGCCGTGTTCGTCCGTCCGTCCGTCAGTCCGTGCGTCTGGATAAGCGCAAACTCCTCCTAGACCGTTGGAGGTACAGACTTAAAATTTTGCATGTAGGCTTGTATATACTGCACAGTTTGTATATCTTGGATTCAGCCGGATCAGAGCACTATATTATATAGCTCCCATAAAAACGGCAAAGTCACGAACAGTGACTTTTCTCAAAATCATCGTTATATTCTGACCTATTGTCGTGAAATTCATTACTACACCTATAAGCGACTGTGTCAAATTTTATCAAGATCGGGTGACTATATCATATAGCTCCCATTTTAACGATCGGTCGAAAACAGTGACTTTGATCAATAACTTGGTTAGTTCCTATGCTAAGATTGCGGGCCGTTCTTTCGCAGTCATTCGACTTTAGATAAAACGTTTTTTCCACTTTGATGGCTAAGTATAGGAAAAGAGTTACCAATAAAGTTGCAAGGGTATACAAACTTTAACTCGGTCGAAGATAGCACCAACCCTCTGCTATTGTATGTTATAGAACAAGATTTAATTCGGGACAGTCGATTTTGACATTCTACAACGATTGTCAGCCTCCGATATACAATAAAACAAATCAAGGCAAGATGCTAATGTCAAAATTTTAAGGGGGTGCTAATTTTAATAGGTATAAATGTTTTGTTTATTCTTTATATTACTTAATAAGGAAATGTTTTTGTTTTACGTTTTCCACAAGACACCTTTACATAGCATACAAAATAAAAATTTGAAAGTTAATATCATTCTTATTTTTAGAATATCCTTCATCAATCCTCATAAGGATAATAAATGGAAGTAAATTTAAAGAAATTACCAAAATGCTTAAATCACAAACTTTAATTAAGATATTATCTAGTTTAACAGATTACAAAATAAACTATAATTCTGATTCCTCTGGTTGTCTCCTAATTATACTTACTATATCGACAAAATCTCTGTCAATCATGACTGTCAAGGATAACTGAGTAGTTGTTGATAATTTCAGATGTAAGGGCTAATAATTTAAATTTCTTAATTAAAATTTAAGGGAAGGGCCAGAATTAAAAATAGTGCCCAAGATGAACTTTTTCGAAAATGCGGCCCTGGCCTTTTCATAAATTCGAGAAGAAATCGTGATCGGATCGTTAGATCTTTCATTACTTATAGAGAGGGAAATGTAAAATATATCTCAAGATGTAACTGGTTACAACTATGATCTATGATAGTATTATATATGTATGTAAAATAAATCTCTGTTCTCTAGTGCAGCATTCTGTTGCTTCTGCAGACATCTCAACCCGCCGATGGCTTCATTCTGAGACTCATAACAGAGACTCTGCAGAATAATGTAGCCGGCGAGCCCATAACACACGAGCGGACTGAGTGGAATTTTGATCCGGAGGCTGCCAAAAAGGCGCGTGCCATATACTTTGAGGTTGGTAATACGAAGAAAATCCATATATAGGCTAGATAGGTCTATGTCTAATTGTTATCTGATTTACAGAAAAATGGCTTCCGTTCTTCAAAATTCATTGAACGTTTAGGCGTGGGACTCGATGGCTACCACGAGGAGCGCCGCAAGGAGCAGGGCGAACGTGATTTGGGTCGCTTGAATGGTGAACACAATGTTAATTATCCTCCCCCACCTGTTTAAATATGTATATAAACTTTTGCCATATGGTTTTTCTTGTTGTTAAACTACTACATGTACGTTGTATAATATTTAATAATAATGATAAAGATGAAAAAATGTAATTTATATTTCATTTCGTTAAGCCTAATCCTTTTGCCAGGGCATAGTCAGTAGTCAGCAGCGAGCGGCTGCAGAGGGAGACGGAACAGAACAGAATCTAGCACATTGTCATCATTTTAATTTGCAGCGATTAATTGTCATTGTGCGGATAATGCGCTTCACAAGGATTTGCATAATTTGCCAACGTTACACATGCGAATGCATCCCATCCATCCATAGCTTCCAATCCTTTTTCCCTACCTCTTCATCTGTATGTGTGTGTGTCTGTGAGGGATTCTCCTCTTGTTGCATGTTGTTGTGGTTTTAATAAACGTTATTAGCGACTGCCAGCGACTGCAAATTGCGGCAATTACATTTGGCTGAAGTGAGCGCAAAAGCAAAAGCAGCTACTTACTTTCGTAATTTCATCATACTGTGCCATAATTGAAGCCAATTTTCCACCCGTTCATAATCAGGACAATGCGCCAAAAGAAGACGAAGAAGGAGAAGGTGACTGGAAATTGGAACTGGAGAGGGAAGCAGCCAGAAATCCATTTTGCAATCACATTGCCCAGGTAATTTCTCTTCGAATGCAATATGCTGAAAATTCTGTGGCCTACTTTTGGGCGATAGTAAATAAGTTGATGGGATATACTCTGCTCTACATACACTTTCAGAGGGTATATTCAAATTGAGAGAAAAGAAACAGAGGCAAACTCAATATCTTATCTTATTCCGAAAGTTTCTTGTAGACTTAGAAAAACTTAGAAACTTCACTTCCTACTGCATACGGGAGGAAATCTTCTCCCGTTTTCCCTACCTAGAAACGCCATCCTTAAAACATCATTTCATTCTATGATCTAGGAGAATCAAGGGTATATAAACTTCAACATAATTCAATATAAATTTTTCGGTTATTTATTTTGAACAGAAATTCAGATGAAAAGGTCTGTCAGAATGTGCAGGAATACGAGACCGACAATCACTGGATTAACACTCGAACAATGCAAATTGGCAACGGAAATTAACTGACCAACTGCCAACTGGCAACTCGGTCAATACATTCTGTCGCCATGATGATGCTGATGATGATAATGGTAATGATGATGATGATGGCAAACTGCGTTAAATAAATAAAATTACGCTCAATTTGGTAGACATGAGGAAATGCATAACGGAAATTACATTACAACTGTAAATCAGGGCAATGAAAATGGAAATGTCATAGCATTCATATACAGATTGAGTTCGGGTAGAAGAATGAACGCGCTGGTTTCGTTGTATCAAATGGTTATAGAGTATAACACCATAAAATTGTTTAATAAGTTGTTAATACCAGATTGTAAATAAAATTCCATTGATAAAAGAGCTGTGGGAATCCAAACAGTTGTCCTTGTCCTCTGTTCTCTCTTACCTGTTCGCTGGTTTGTGTTTATGACACTAATTTAATACAAAATCAAACAGCCATCATCATCATCAACTAATGATAAGAGACCTGACAGGGTCTCCCCACTCATTCATTCTAAGTGGAGGCTATATTAAAGCTAAAGCCGAAATATGTGTTGGAGTAATACAATCATAATGAATATATATTTTTGCCAGCGACAACATCAAATACGACCTTTATATATGTACATAGATATATTTGGTGATAATAATGCCAGTGTTGAGTGCTCGTCTTATCATCATGAGGATGATGATGATGATAATAATGATATTGATTGTCGTATAGGCCCGTTGTTGGGTATTAACTTTCATTTTGTGACAACGGTTTTTCCTCCTTCCGACATCAATTGCTGTGAAAGCGGATTACTTGTCATAAAAAAGAAAAAAATAAAAATAAACTGATATGTATTGAATGGAATTGATATTATTAGCCAGTTAAAGGGACCAACAAATAGGGCTATGAATAGATTTTTCAATCTAAAATTTTCCAGTGAGTGAAACATATGAAAATGTCATCTATGTATAATATGTTCGTTTGTATGGTAAGCCATTAGCTGGAATCCCATTCGAACTAATTATTATTTTCATTTACAAAATATTGGCTAGACATTGCATTAGCTTTCAGTTCGTTTTTAAAAGCGTTCAATGCACCTGAAGGACACACACACACACACACACACAAAGGGGTGGGGATGGGGGTTTTAATGCATTTCCGTTGTGCAATTGAAGTCAAACTCGAGCCAAGGACTTGGGACTAATGTACATACATCTAGCAACAATAAATGTCAACTTGTCCTCCTGCTGCATGCAACCAAACGAAACGAAACGAAACCCAAAAGGCAAATGGCACAAAAGCTAAGGACGAAATCAGCTTTGCCTGCCACATAAAATGTAATTTATAAAATGTAATATAATATCAACAGCATACAGCAAAAGCAAACGATCGAGGGGAAGTTGTGGAGGGGAGCGGGAAGGGGTCATTCTTAACAATGCCATAATGTCAACTGCCTTTTGTCCTTGCGGCTGATGCTGGCGACCTGCTGTTGCTTCTGCTTCGAGTTTCTCTACCTCTTCTCCTCCATCACTCGTGTGTGTGTGTGTGAGTAGCATTTATTTTATTTCATTAAAAGCGGGCAAAAGCTACTCTCCACCAGTCTCTTCTCTTCAGCTCCCTCGTTCTCTCTCTATCTCTCTCTCTCCCTCTCTGCTGGGGGTCTTCTATAGCACATCCTTGTGCCTTTTTATTTGAGGGTAATTGCAATGCTAGCTGGGCAATTTTAATTTTATCATTGCGCCCGCATCTGTCGCTGACAGATTAGTTAGTCCCTCCTTCACCTCCCAATCTCTTCTTTCCTCACAACTTGCTTATTCTGCTCCTTCATCTTCTTAATCCTACTTTTACTCTTATGAAACATTATCCTTTCTTACAAATATATGAATGATTATATTTCTTTTTATTCACTCGTTATTTCAAATCCAAAACTTCGGAGCAACAGCTAAAATAACATGGAATTTTTATTTTAAATAACAATTGATCCATTTTATAAATTTTGAGAAATTTTATGTAAATTCTTGATAAAAATTGTCCGATGTGGATATTCAATTTTACACATTATTTGATTGAAGTTTAATCAAAAAAAAATATACTTGATTTTCTGACAGATTATTAAATTTAACGTTATTTTACAAAAGTTTTTTTTACAGAAGTTTGCCAGTTTCGGTATAATAATCTCTCTTCTTTCTAATCAAGAAAAGATTTCAAAACTGATTGAAGATAAAGTATTTACACGAACAAAACGAATTTTCTCTCTAATATTGTAATTTACATGATTCTGGCATACATATACCTAAAATGAGTATCAGTTTTTGTCCTATATTTCATATTTTTAATTGTTTACACAGTTGATAAGAAAGTCTCATATTGCCTACAATGGTATGGACAAGCTTTAATCAACTTATTAGATCACTAGTTTCACAGTTTTAAAACTGAGCAAAAAGCATTTCATTACTGAGGTCGTTAAACTCTTGAATTTGTGGTCATGTGTAATTTAATTATAACGTGCCCAAAAAATGTACAAAAAGTTGTGGAACTGCTCTATTTAAATGCCATTAGGTTTAGGATTAGTTGTTTAAAGATTTAATCAACCTCAATTTAAAGTTAACGCTTTCGAGTCAATCGGTTACTTATCTCATTTGGAGAGATTTTGAAACATTTTGCTAAGGAAAAAACACTCTTAATGACTTGAATTGTTAAAAGATTGTGAAATGTAACGTATTTTTTAAAGTAACGTATTTTTTATATATTTCCTGGGTAGTTTTAATTCTTTTTTTCCTTTAAACAACTTAAGCGTATAAAAATACCAAAATATACCTCACAATTATTTAAGACATGGTTTCTTCATGAAAATATTATAAGATTCTTCGTAGAATCTGAATCTACTGGGCGGTTTACGAGATAACCAGAGGGCCGGGGCTAATTTCGATCGCGTCAAAGTTTGTATGCGCTTGCAACTAGTTTGGAAACTCTTTTCTTATCTATAGCCATCAATGTGGAAAAACGTCTTATCTAAAAAAGTCAAATGTTTGCGAGAGAACGGCCTACCATCTTAGCATAGGAACTAACGAAGTTATTGATCAAAGTCACTGTTTTCGACCGATCGTTCCTATGGGAGCTATATGATATAGTCACCCGATCTTGATAAAATTTGGCACAGTCGTTTATAGGTGTAATAATGAACTTCACGACAATAGCTCAGAATATAACGATGATTTTGAGAAAAGTCACTGTTCGTGCCTTTGCCGTTTTTATGCGAGTTATATGATAAAGTGGTCCGATCCGGGTGAATCCGAGATATACATCCCCTGCAGTATATACAGCATGTCTTAGATACCTTTAGCCTAGAAACGGGGCTACTATTGTAAGTTACTCTAAATACCAACTAATGAGTATTCATATGCAAATACAGAAATCCATTTGTTCCAATGCTAAATGAGTACTCCTCTTAAAAATTAGTGGTTAAAAATGTTTGCACTTTTAATAAGTATTAACATTGACATTGCGAATTTGTCGCTAAACTTGGAAACTATTTAGTAAGGACGAATAATTATTTACGGTCCTTATTCTTATCTTGCACTATCCATTAGGCATTAACGGAGACGTTTGCATAGATATTATAAAAAAATCCAACATAGATTTGATTGTGACTACAAAGTAACCGTCCAGTAAGTGTCCCGGATAGGACTAATAAAAGATATAGCTGCTTGAAATTGTGGAAATACTCTTTGATTTCTTGTTTGTTCGAATTCAATATAACTATTTGTATCCACCTATAAACTGAAAATACGACTCTAATTGTAATACCATTAAGAACTAATGAAGATTTAATGAGCTGATATTCAGATCTTTTTTGTTCAGCTTCAACTTCAGCATTTCCTCGAAATTTTGTGCAGAAATGTGGTCCCTTTATCACTTCATTCTATTAGTACAGGGAATCAAAATGTAGACGAGTCAAAACAGACCTAATCGGTTGTAAAGCTTTTATTTGCTCTTTTCCGGAATATCTAAGACTTTCTTGTGACTTGTCACCTTTTCTTTTTCCTTTTACACATTTTAGCTTCTTTGTGCAATAGGTAAAATAATAAGTATGAATTCCATTTAAATGACGAGAACAAGCACAAAATTGCAGTTATCATTGGAAAAGCCAAATGGAACATTTCCTGCCGCCGCTACCATTGGATTTCGTCCTTGGTTTTTTCCTCGTTTTCGCACTTGAATTCACTTGATTACTAAGTAATTTATTGGAAAAACAGGCAATGGCAACCAGAAGCCTCAGCCGACGACAACATGATGAAGAAGAAGCTGGATAAACAAGAGACTTGTCTCAATGACAGAAACCTTTCCTCCATGCTTAATTTTCCGAAAGCTTCCGAAGCTTCATCTCGTCCTGGAGCTCCTTAGCTCTATGTCTATCCGTTGTGCATACGAAATGCGCCAAATCCCAAAAATCAACAAACAAATGAAAAGAAAATTCAATAAAATGCGAGAGACGAATTCGATGATGATAAAAAAGAAAGAAAAGAAAAGAAAATAAAAGGACCAGCAAATACAAATACAAATCCAAATCAAAAAAAAAAAAAAGGAAAGAAAGGAAAACAAACTTTTCGCAAAAACTAATTACAACCCAAAAAGCTAAACTGAAACTGCTACTTCCCAAAAGTGGGCGTGTCAGGCGCCCCCGTGCCGTCATCCATTTGGGATGTGTCTTTTCTTTCTTTCTCACGTTGCTTTTTTTCGCACATTAAGCGTAAGGCGCATTTAATTGCGTATGCCAGGCGGCAGGAGAAGGAGCAGGAGCACAAGCAGGACTCGTTTAGCTAAACTCGAAACTCGAATAAAATTAATTATTTTGTCAGTTGATATGGCCACACACCAACACACACACACACCCCCAGCAGTTAACTGGCCCCTCCCATATCTCGTTTTTTCTTTTCCTTTCTTTGCCTTGCCTTTTCGGAGGATTCTTTTTGGCGTTTTTTGCCGCCTGTGACACCAACAAAGCCGCAGGCCACAAGGCCACCGCCATCATCGCCACCTGCCACGAGAAAATTGGCATGTTGTGTCAATATAGACAGCAGACAGCAAGGACGACTAAGGACGAGAACGAGGACGACTTAACTAAGCATCAACCCGCAGCAAATCCAATGCAAAAAAAAACCAGCAAAGTCCTCTAAGCATCATCCTGCCTGTTCAGCCTGGTCCTTCTCTTCTCTTCTCTTTGCTGCGTGGCCTGCGGTCATGTTATTTTTTTTCAATTTAAACGAACTACGAATCCTGGGCTTGGAAAGGGGCCCATCAAAAAAAAGTCAGGGTATTGGGATTTGGGTTTACTCGTAGCTTTGGCCATCTTGATTAAGAGAAGATTTACTCAATATGTGTTTGTACACAGTTTTTATGAGTTTGATTAGCCCTAAAATTAGTTTGAGAGATTAAAATCGAGAGAGAATAAAAGATAACATTGTGTTTGGAGATGGGAGATGATTTAATAGAAATCTATTCAAATGTCTAGTCTTCTATAAAGCATTTAGTTGCAAATTCTAAGGTCAAATGTCATCAAAATTAAAAGGTTGTTAGTTGTGAATGGATATTGGAAGATTCATACAAATTATGAAAACTGTTTGAAACTTGTGGACTAGTGAAACATTTTGGATTATCCAAAATGTGAAAAAATAATAAAACAAAAAAGGAATACTTTTTGATGTTAACCTGCAGACTGACTAAGCCAATCTCACTATTTTTTTAACGTTTTGAAAGTGAAATATGGCAACAAATTCAGTTTCCTTAAACGTAGTTTAGTATTATGAGTATGAGAATGCGATAGGCAACTCGAAGGGACGAGGATGGACAAACAATGCGTTTCCTAACATTATCTTTTGAAACTTATTTCATATCAATAATGAAATATTAAAATTAAGTAAAAAAAGTAAGCATCTTAGTGATAGGAATCGCTTAGGCAGGGTTCAAAAATTCTATGCAATGAATTATTTAGCCATTTATTTGTTTTCTTCTTACGACCATCTAAAGGCTCTATCATTTCTGCAGCAATTCATAAAAACTTTTAGAGAGACATTTTTCAACTAAAATCTGTTCTTGGAGAGAGCGTTGTATGTCTGAGTCTTGTCCTTGCAATTAAAACCGATAAAGTCAATAGACCAAGTTGAGGTATGATTTAATTGCCCTTGTATTTGAAACATGTGAACCAAAAACTTGTCATTAATGAAATGTTCTTGTTAAAATTTACACTTTTTCCATCAGAAACCGAAGGATATATGTAAAAAATGCATTGTTAAAACGGTTAATAAAATTTGAATGTACGATCCGTTTGTTTTCCCCCCACGAACCAATAATGAGATCCACCCTGGGTTATGTCTGGCCTTCTGTTCGCCCATACCCCAATTCTCTTTATCGGTGGGTTGCTACTCCGCCCCAACCCAAGCCCAAAGTCAGACGACCAACCACAGTTTTCCAAACAATTACAGGCAAATTGCGTTGAAATGAAATTTTCAATGTTTCGATTTTTTTTTGTTCTTTCGTTTTGTTACTTTTCCGCTTTGCCAAAAAAATTTCATTACAATTCTGTCAGAGACAAAAAAAAAAAAAAAACCAAAGAAAAAACGAGGCAACAAATACGACGCACAAAAGTATGCAACGTCAAAAAAGCGGCAACAACTGCAGTTCAGACAAAGATTAAATGAATGCTAAACTGGCAAAAAGGAACAACAAAACACAATAGAGTTTTCCTAAATACGACTTAGTGATACCCTGTAACCAGGGAACGATTGTCAGCTGTAAGACCCTTTAAAAAGCCTTTGAAAACTATAGATCATTGATCCAAGAGAGGATGTTTTGATTCTTCCGCACTACTGAACTGAAATTTAATAATTGTTAGGCTAACTAATTTTGTATAAAAATAAACTGGAATGATATTTTTAATCTTCTGGCTTTTACTAATCTAATGTCAGAGATTTGAAGGCAAGACTTTATAGATTTCTTGAATTTTAAATCTTGATTCTTTATTCGTTGAAGTATTGGTCTTAAAGCTATGCCTATTAATACTGGTCTTTACTGTTTGTGCCAATAAGTTAAACAATGCATGGATAGCTTTTCAGATATATCAACTCAAAAGAGCTAGTCTAATCCCAAACATTCAGGAGGGGAAAGCCCAATAAGAGGCTGGCTACCTTTATCCATCAAGTATAGACTGATATATAATATACGCTTTTTAGTTGAGCTAAACTTTCCTTGGCTACTTCTTATTACCATGAGAGAAACAGTTTGCTCTCTGGCAATGTGAAAACGTTTATATTTCCTTTTTGGGAACGCAAATGATTCACCTCATAAATATGCCTTGAAACAAAGTCACTTACCCTACACAAAGATGGAGTCGAACTGTACCCCTGATTCTTCTGCCCCCACTTCCCTAACACTTGCCCGCACAAGCCATCTATACACACATCGTCTGCATATGTATGTGCTAATCTCTGGGCGTTGATTTTGGTTGTTTTTTTCCAGTTTTGTGTTCAGTTTTTGGTTTTTTGTTGCAGCTTTTAGGCGCAAACGTTTATTGCATTTAGTTTTCATTTTCTCGTTGCCCGAAAAAGTCAAACAAAGACCGTAACGAGAAATTGCACTTGCCAGTGTCAGAATATGGGGGTAGAAAGTGGGCGGTGGGCGTCGGAGTGGGGTTCTCTAGTTATTTGCACATGCTGGGCAAAATTTAAGCGCTTTTAAACACAATTGTTATAAATAAACAAAACAAAACCGAATAAAAAATGTAACAAATTTCATTTTTGCAACGTTTTTGTTTGAGTTAAAATTGTATGCAAGTTTTTATATGTATGTAGATATATGTATTTTTTGGGGGGCCTAGGCAAATAAGGAAATTTACAGCACTTATGCAAACTCACACACACATCCACACACACACACGCCCCTCTTCACACAGACACAGACAGTGGCAATTGAATGCAATTTTGCCTGAGATATTAAAAAATTTTTTTCTCCGCTTCGTTTTTTCTCTATTTTTTTTGTTCTTTTTGTTGGTGCCAATTGTGTGTTACATTTCCGTGGCTGAGGTTAAGAGGGTAGTGAGCGGAGGGGAGTTGTGGGGCGGGGCAGGGTATGTCGGTTTTTGAGATATGCACTTTTTATTTTATTACGCGCCTACATTATGAGATACCGAAGCAACAATAACAAATAGAAACCGTTTTTAATGAAATTTTTGAACAAGTTTCCATCAGACTACAATTAAGACGAGAAGAGAGTGGGGACAGTGAGAAATGAAGGGGAATGGGTGCCAATATTCCTGCCTGCTGATGAGCCTTTCATTTCCGTATCATTCCGAATGATTTCTCAATTGTTTCATTTGCCAATCTAGAACAAAGGGAGAAAAAATCTCCACACACATATCCACACCCACACTCACACCTACAACGAATGCCGACGTATGTGAGACTTATCTTTTTGGTTTTTCTTTCAAGATTTCCTACTATAGTATTTTTATTCTTTTTGGTTTTTGTCGTTGTCGTTTTCGGGGCACGCTTTTCACACAGTTCACAACAAAAGGTGTGTGATTACAATTGTTGTTTGGCTTGGCCCAGACACGCCCACACACTCACACGTATGGCCATAAGCAGAAGGAGTTCATACAACGATCAAGCGCCTTATTGTCCTGGACTCTTAGAGTCCTTTTTTGGGCCACTTGGCTGTTATTTGTTGTTTGTTTGGCTACAGTTTTGCATATATGTGAATCTTTCTTTTGTCCACCTTTCTTTCTCTCTTCTTTTTTTGCTGCTGCTTCTGCTCATTGTTTGCCATTTTTATGTAATTCAAGTGCACAGCAAATATGTGTGTGTGGATGTGTGTGCGTGTGTTATGTTTTCCAATGAATTCCACACACGCATCCTTGTTCCTGTTTCCCCTCTGATGAGCACAAAAGGTGACAGAAGCTGTGCCGCATAATTATCTAGAAAATTGTTTCGGCAAAAATACTTTCAAGTGGCTTCTTATCGAGGAGTAGGCTAAAGGATAATGCCTTAGCATATGCATATCCATATATGGATATACCACGAAACGATATCAATCTGAGAAAGAAGTGTGCTATTTAGTCTTGATATCTCTATATCTAACCAACAATCCTGTATCCTTCTGGTATTTGTTCTCCTTCAGCAGCCTCCGGGCTTAATATAAACGTTTCAATATATTTTCTATTCTATATGGATAGAGATACAGACCGATTGACGAGGGGAGAGATAGAGAGAAGAATTGTGAAGGGGGGAGAGGAAGAAAAATTCCATGAAACGAAACTTCAGTTGAGTATATTTATATGCGGTTTCTCTAGACGGAAGGAAGGCTTTATTTAGTGTGTTCTCGCATTCACCCTCATGTCCTGGTCACTGTTGGCATATTAAATTATGAAACTAAATGTCAAACAAGTTACACTCAATGCCATACCACACATCGTCCTTATGAGGGGGGCCGTATGTTTGACTAAGCAAAGGATATTGAATAATTTTCTATGTGGGCAACCTCAACTTTAGCCAAGTTGCTTACTTGTTGTCACATATTACATTTTAGACCAAGTTAACTTTGGCACAATCCCACATACATGGATATACAGGGTGTCCTTTAAAAAAGGATTTGGCTGCATTTGGCTATTAATTGCGAAATTATCAAAAATCTTGTCAGCAACAGCAGGAAAGAGTATCAATATCGAAAATAGAATACCCCAAATGCCATAACAAAAGCCATATCCCCCATCTCTTCATTTCCCTCTTTCCCACCGTCTCTCTGTCTATCATCTGCAATGTAGATTCAGATCCGCCATTCCGTAAAGCGAAGAACATCCGGCAGACAATGCCAGGCAGGAGCAGATACTGAGAGGGAGAGGAAAGAGCGGTCGACTAGAAGGCAGACTGCAAGTAGACGAAAACTTGTTAGTTGGATTACCTAAGGGAAGACAGACGGGAGGAGTGGATGAAAAGAGAGTCAACACACACACACACACGCACAACACCCACACTCACACCCTGCCATCCTCAGTGAAATTCGTTTTATTACTTTGATATATTAGATTTAATGGTTAAGAAAAATGTTGCCTCCAACTACTTACCAGCAATCTTAGCCCACAGCTATCGCACCACACCCCAAGCCAATTCACCTAACCTACCCCCCTCACCCCCAAGGCACCCATCCACAACACACACACTCACACGCACACACTTACACAATGGGTTTGTGTTGTCGTCGTTGCAGTTAACCTTATTAAAAGGTGAACACAGTCATGGCACCAGAGAGAATTGCCACAATGTGTTTACACGCAATGGCAAGGGATGATGGGCAGGGGAGGGGAGGGTGATTTGGAGCTGGAGCTGGGATAACACGATAATGACCTCGTTGGATTGAGTTGCTCTCTTTCTCTCTCTATTCCTTACTCGCTCTTACTCTCTCCCTCTGCAGTTGTATGGATGAGTGTGAAAGGTCGAAATTAACCAATAAGCTTTCACCTCAACTGCGCAAGGCAAACACCACAGAGAGAAAAATACAGAGAAAATGCAGAGAGAGCATGCGAGAGACAATGTTACTGAGAGAACATCTTTATATGTAGTCTCCTCTCCTCCTCCCAGTGCCCCCCAATGTGTCCAATGGCTGGGCTAATTTAGAAATTACAATGAAGTGCAAGTCAGCCTTCAATGAGTTTGAATTTGAGTTTGATTCAATTTGTCATTTCACACTTGGCTTTTAAGTTGTCAATTTGGAGTGGTAACAAAGTAGACCAAACCAGAAGAGGCAAGATGATGGGAGGGAACACAAAAGAGGGCGGAGGACACAACAATGAAGTGAAAGGCTCTCAAGCAAATTAATTGCAACTAGAGAAATTATTAGAACAAAAGGATTCGGAACTGAAATTACGAATTTAAATATTTAACTAAAATTAGCAACTGCTTCAATTGATCTGAACTAAATTTACACACAAAATTAGTACATTAAAAAAAGAATTAAGGATGATTATAAACGAATTTTATATTTTTCAGAATGTTTCATGCTATTTTATTACAGGACATTTGAAACTATTCAACTTAGTTTGCTTACTTTAAAAATCTTATATTTTGTACCTTTACAGAACAACAAACGGGGAATATCGATTCTTAAATAGCCATTAAGTTAATAAATATTAAGATATATACAAAATATTTTCTATTTTTTACCCATGCATTGATTAATTAAATTATGATATGTTGCTATGTTAAATTATTATATTTAAAAAAACGAAGACTCATTACAAAAAAAACTAAACTATGTATTAGATAAAGAAATGGCAGGGGCAGTAAGATATAATAGTAAAGCTAACTATAAGAATTTAGTTTAATTTTGAATTTGTATAAAGAATTTAGTTTATAAAAAAAAATCTTAATATATATCGAGTACGGAAGGGTAATATATATAGTTAATGTGAAGAATCTATCCTATGGAATCGAAACAAAGCAATCGACAAAAAATTCATCAGTCACATTCTAAACTATATGTAACACTAAGGCTAATACCTAGATACAAAATAATTGTAGCAATATGTCAAAAACCATCTATTAACTGAAAATTTTAATAGTAAAACAAGTCATAAACGTTTAAAATATAATTTAAAATTGTTAAATCGAATAAGGATAAGGAAATTAAGATTTATTTGGGAGAATTATTTTTATTCATTTTATTTCTTAAGCTTTTGGCTGCATTTGAAAACCAAAATTTTACAAATGTCTACCTTTCTAATGAAATAAAACCTCACGAGTTTTAACCGGATAATAACTTAGGATAATACACTACACATAAGTGTATAGAAAGTTTTTATAGGATGCCTAATATAAACATAAAAGTACATGTAATAATTAAGATTAGGCAATTAAATTTCTCTAAATGGTCAGATGTTTTGAAATCAGCGATAAAAACACTAAATAGGTGATTAGGAAAATGAATAGATCCAGGCCACAAATTGATGAAAACCATAAAAACTGGAGAAATTCGAACATGAATATATCTAGATGGAAATTAGCTCAATCTACGCGGCAATTATCCCGGAGATCGTAGTTTGTTTGGGCTGTGCTAAGTGCCTACGATCGATGACAGTGCATAAATTGTGGTTGAGACAGGCATCCCACTTTTTGATCATAGATTAGACGGGGCAGAGATCTGGGCAGGTACAGGGAATAGGGAAGAGAATTCCGCCTTGGCTAAGTCTCCTCCAGCCGAGGAGCTCTAAATTAAACGAACATGCAATCGGATTGAATGAATGAAATCTGCATAGGGAACGCATCCTATGAAAATATGATTAGGCGCTAATGCGTTGTGCTGCGATCTTAATCCAGTGGCTCAGTGGTTGGTCCATTATTATTATTTTTTGTTGTTTTTCGGTTTGCTCTCGGTGTGGATTGGTGTAATGTGGTGTGTGGCGTCACACATCTGGCATATTAATGAGTTTGGTCAACGCATTTTTGTCGAGTGCGATTGCTGAGTGTACTTGTTCGGACTTCTTGGGAAATTACGTGTATTCTTCTCGTTGGCTTTGTTTGGGTTTAGATCAGATCAGATCACAAAGGAATTGTGTAAGATTTTCATGCAAAATTATACAAAAAGAGACAAAAGCACGGCGTTATAGAGTCCAGACTCGACGACTTACAAGAAAACAGAATACGCCACTTATCCGAGACTATGCCATTTTAGCTGCGCTTTGTGCTAAGAGTGCTAAGTTATGCAACCTTTAGGGCCATTAGGAAGAGAAATCCTTAAAATGAAGCAGGTATACATACATATATAAAATTATAGAGACGTAGGGAAAACTGTTCCAACCTAGCCTACAGGTGGTAAGGGCCAACTGTACTCAATTCTCAATCCATGGAGATCAGTTTAATCAATGAATTTAGGCTAGGTAGAAATCCAGACTTACTCCTTTGCTCGAACCTTTCCTAAGTAAAGGGATTCATTGAGCATTTTGCGAGGATTGAATCAATGAATCTTACTCAGATCATACTCTTCTGCCTTTCAAGGTGGGAAAACGGAAATGGAAATGGCTGCCTAGAGGACAGGTAGGAACTAACCTGTTTTGTGATTTGCTGAGACCATCTATTAGGGCAGACGAGCAAAAGAGAATGGGGAGGAACAGAGCAAAAGATAGAGAGAGAGAGATAGAGAGATAGCGACAGAAAGAGAGAGAGCTGATGAAAATCTAGAGTAAGAGAGAAGAAAATAAATTTAAGTTTTTGTACACAAAATTTAATTGTCTAATGTTAAACAAAAACTAATTTTGCGAATAAAAACAACATTGAACAGGGAACAACAAATCAGAGAGGAAGAGAGTTGCAGCACAGAGGGTGAGTGAGAGAGAGAAACAGAGGAAGAGAGAGACTGATAGTAACACCCCTTATGCTACCTGCTCTCACACACACACTCGCAGATAGGCAAACCAACCCCTCCCGAGCAAGCGAGATAGCAGTCATTCGACTGAAGGATATCCAAGGGCGAAAACTGGTGAGTGAGTTTCTGTCAGCCTCGCCCATTTCATTCACGACACTTGCCACACATATAACAACCAGGCTCAATACCAAAACTGGCTCAGTCGGTGGTTGTTGATCGAAACGAGCGTCACGTCCTCGTACTCTCGTTTTCGATATCGTTTGTTACCATTTTAACCGTCATTATTCTTCGTTCTTCATCCTAATTGTCGTCGTCATCGTCGCCGTGCAGTCAGTCGACCAAGTGCATTGTGCAAATTAAGTCAATATTATTAAAAAAAAAAAATTATTAAAAAAAAAAATTAAACTGTTTCCCTTCCCTCCGTTAATTGTGCATTAATTTTGCAAACCAAACAAGGGATATCAATATTGTGTGACTCTTGTGTGTGTGTGTGTGCCTAGTTAGCCAGCTCATTTGATCCAAGCCTGGTCAAGCTATGATGACCACAACAACAACTCAGCATCATCACAATCAACATCCAATCATGCCACCAGCCATGCGTCCAGTCCAAGAGAGTCCTGTCTCCAGGCCCAGAGCCGTTTATAGCATCGATCAGATCTTGGGAAATCAAACGAAACGAAGTGGTAAGTGCAAAATTGTCAAATCAATATAATAATAAACTATTATATACTTAAAATTTAAAAATCAAAATACAATTTTTATTTTTTTCATTAATCAAAACCAATTTTTGCCGCCGGCGATCATATTTCTTTTGAATAACAAAATAATTAATATATACAATTGTTGGAAATTAAAAAAAAAAAGTATTTCAATTTATATCGCAACTTATAAGATTGATTCAAAAAATCAAAAGACCTCAATAGGTAGAAGTTTACTTCTTAGTTTCAACAAATCTCAGAAACTATAATTCTCAGACCTCAAACTACTTTAGCAATGTTTTTTTTTTTGTAGATGTTTGTTAAAAAATGGTTTGGCTTAGGTTGAAAGCGATGCAAATTTTAATTAATTTGGTCTGATATTCTAGTATAGTAGTTAGAAATAAGACAAAACTCAGTAGGAACTTCAATCTACATACCAAGTAAAGTAAATTTTCAATGATTTTCATTATTCTAAAAGGAAAATTTCTATAAAGCTTATCAAGTTTTATAAAAAACGGTGTTGAAAAAACTTGTCCAAAATTTGAGAATCTCAAATTTTTGATTGAAAAAAATGTTGTTCCTTTCGGTTATTGCATTTAGGATTTGTCAATTTACAAAACTAATATTTTCTTAAAAAAAAAAAACTGAAGCCAAGTTGAAAATTAATATTAATGAGTTTTCTAAAAATGTTTTGCCTGTCTATTAGATGGAAGCACTTTTTAAACATGTGTACAAACATGACAAGTTCCTTATCGTTTACATATTACGACCACAAAAACCACTTCAAAGGTCCTGGCCGAAACAAGTAAAGAATATTTGGCATGGACCCCAAAACCCTCTTCAAATACCCGCATATGCAAATTTCTGGTCCAAATAGTTAGTTAGCCGTGACAAGCCGAACGGAACATCATCACAATGGGCGGTAGTAGTGATATATATACTCTTGTTAGGGGCGTGGTGTATAGCTTAGCATGATGCCGCACCCAAAGAGGTCGTTGTAGGTCTGTTGCTTGTTAGTCAGAAATAAAAAGTATATCAAAACATATATCACACAACTCAATACAGACGGGATACTCAGTTGTAATGAAAAGGAGAAGCATTTGCGTCATTAGACCCATAATTAGATTGCAGATGGAACCTCTAAAATGGGCACCCATCTCAACCTCAACCTCAAGCGAAAGGTTACAATTTGGTGACAACGTGCAAAGCACTGCAGGACATTTCCTGACATCGCGAGTAATTTGATGCTAGGGAAAATTACCTTTTTCGCCGCACCACTACTCACAATAACAACAAAAACGGGCAGAATTGTTACGAAATACGATAAGGATAACAAAAGCCGAGCATGGCAAAAATGGAAAATATCCTGCAGAGCGAACGAACGTACGCGTATCCTTGCAAGCATTGTGAATATTATTAATTTGAGGTTCATTAAATTTTGATTACATGCTTCCCAACACGAGAGAGAGAGCGAAAGAGTGAGAGACAGTGAGAAAAGGGGATAACGAATTCTTTAACTATGAAACTAGCCGTTAAGGATAAAAACTTTATGTGTGCATATATAATTATTTGTATATTGATTGCCAAATCAATTTGCGTGGCACTCGAAATGTGAAACGTTTCAAGCTTTAAGTATTTTTGTCGGTTTTTTTCCTTTACCTCTTTTATTGAGAATCAGGGGTTAAATTCAGGATATTACTACTTGAGTTACAATTGAATGAATTTTCAATTTATCGCAGCTGGTAAAAGTTGAATTCCTTTTTCATTTTGTGTGTGTGTGGATTTTTAACTTTTTGGCTTTACGAACTTTAAACTTATAACTCTTGAACTTTTTCGTTTTTCGCTCTTCCCTTGCAGTAGATACGCCAAGTGAAGTAATGATTACACATTCCCATCATGCCCATCATCAAATACATCATTTGCACCAGCAGCAACAGCAACAGCAGCAGCAGCAGTCACATCAGCAACATCAACAGCAGCAGCAACATCTATTGCACCAGCAACAACAATTGCAGGCAAAGCGGGAGGACTCACCAACGAATACTGAGGAAGGCGGCCTGGATGTTGATAATGATGATGACTTATCCTCCAGTCTGAACAATGGTCATGATCTCAATGATATGGAGAGACCGCGCAAAGTTCGTAGGTGAGTGGAAATCCGCTTAACATTAGACAATAAGATGAAATCGTATTTACCCTATTGTTGGGCTATTAAAAAACATCAGCTAATAAGCCGTCTTCCATTCTCATTCCCATTTGCTGTTCCCCCATTCCCATTTGATAGATCTCGTACAACATTTACAACGTTTCAATTGCATCAATTGGAGCGAGCCTTCGAGAAGACACAATATCCTGATGTTTTCACAAGGGAGGATCTGGCCATGCGTTTGGATTTGAGTGAAGCACGCGTTCAGGTAACTACCAACCAAACATAAACTAGAAACACGAAACTAGAAGGAAACATGAAAAGGGATAGAATATGGAAATGTTTATTGTATTGCAGTTGTTTAATTAGCTCCAAAATTCTCGCTGCAACAATCAGTTGAACCCAATCTCAATTTGTACAAAATAGCCTTTAAAACACTTAAGACCCACTTTGTATATAAACAAGCTTAGAGATCTAGTTAACGGAGGGTTGCTAGTCCCTTTTTTGTCCTGCCATTTAAGGGTGGCACAAGGACATTAGATATTGTGATTTTCCAAATGATTAAATTGGTCTCGTCGGCTCACATGGTGTTGGTATTTTTATTAACTCAACTTTTGGGTAAACAATTAAAGTGGCTTTGGGTGCACAGGACACGCGGCACACACACACACACATACGCACACACACACACGTCTGCACATGTAATTAGGGTGTCCTTGCGCAATTTGATTTCAGTTTCAAAATGCTTTCAAACACTTCACTTTTGATTGAGCAGCGATTTCGCTTGTTGACAGGGAACAAAATACAAAAGGAAAAAAAATATACCGAAAAATGTAAAACAACTTGACCTAAGCGCACTTCGTTCATCGCTTCTCATAGTAGGGGATTACAGACACACACACACACACATACACCAACAGGACCAACAAGGACTGAGTTTGCAAACGGGTGTGGGTCTGGGACTAGGTTTCTGCATACAAATTGTCCGTTTCACGGTTCTTCATGTATCTGTTGGCAGATTAAGCGTAATTGGTCATTGATTCGCATATATGTATCTCGTCTCGCATGTAACAGATTTGCAGTTACTTTTTTTTTTTGCTCTTCATGAGTAGATAGAAGAAGTATCTGTATCTTTATCCCCGCCTGTTGTTTATTTTCTTGCTGCTTTTTTTGGCGGGGTTGATGAGTGGGCAATTATTTTGGGATTTGTTTGATGCAAAATCCAAAAAAAAAAAACGGAAAAGGAGTAAGCATTGGAATTAACTTGGGGTTAGTCATGTTTATTCGGCGGGCATCAAGTGAAAAGATTTTAAAAAAATTCAATATTACAAGAATTATATATATGAGTCCATGGACAAATAAACATTTTCTACTTGCAAATCTCTAAATTAAAAGTTGATACAAACCTAATTTAAACACTTTATATTGAACTCTTTGTATAGTCAAATTATTGAAGTCTTTTTTATTGTAATCGAAAAATCAAATCGACTTAACTTGGTAATCCATTTGGATTCTAGCAGATTGAATAATCTAGCTATGGCTTTATGCTGATTCTTAGCTCTTTAGATTATTTCTTAAATTTAGGTTATACTTAAAGCTATGGAACTTATCAATCAAGTTAAGCCTCATAGAACTATTTGATGATTATTATTAGGAGGCCTTTAAGATCAAAGATCAAATTGCAATTTTAAATAATTAAGTTTATAAAACATAAACCAAAAGAGTGATTCAAGAAAATTGCATGAAATATTCATTTTCTTTCAGAAGTTTGTTGGTTAGATTAAATTACATTTTGCCCCATAGCTACGACTAACACAGATTGCTAGACAATTGGTTGAATCTCGAATAATTCCTAATCACATTTGGTTTCGTAAATTATTAAATGTTTTTTCTTTAATCAGAAATGGTGGATAAAAGTCTCTTGCTTTAAATTTTATTTATTACTTGTCATCAGTAATTCACTTGAGGTTCTTACACTGAGGTTTCATTTTAGTAAAGTTAAAAACCATCAATTAGAGAGAAAACCATTGTCCTTGTTCTTACAAGCATATTTGGAAACATTTTTGCATTGCATTTTGATCGCACATGTGTGATAAATGCTGAACGGATATCCGTAATTCAACTTTTACTGCCTCGATGATTATGTAAAAAGTTGTCCACAATAATAATTGGCCTGCCTACTAACAATTAAAAATCATACACACGCACGCATACAGGGATAAGGGATAAGGGGGATGGATGCAAAATGGGCGTGGGTGGTGGAGGGTGCTAAACAGACACAGGACAATAATTGGCAGCAATTATAGCAAGGAAATCGTTGCTAATTTACTACTCGCTCGGCTAAACACATTGTTGTAAACTGCCTCATCATGAGGATGCTGCGGATGAGGATTGGAATGAGAGCTTGAATGTGGATACTAGTGGGAGTATGCAAAATACAGGGTGCTTATAATTGCACAACTCTTTAGGCCGCCAGCTGTCAAGTGATTTCAATTTACAAACAATTAATTTTCTTAATATACCAAGACTTGGTCTGACATTTGCCCACTGTTCGCCCACCCATCTACTGGCCTCTTTCCTTAGCCAGTTGGCAAAGTGTCAATGGAAAATGCATAAGACTGAAATGTGGGGGAAAAAGGAGAATAGGGTGGTGGCTAACTTCCGATTGGATGCCATTGTATTCGGACTTATCTGTCGAATTGAGGGGTGCCAAATGGCAAGGACTCTTCGAGTGTGAGGAACTTTTGATAGATTTTTGATCAAAGACATTGAACATACGCAAAATTTGCATACTCAGTCTGAAACTTTTGTGTGACTTTTCTCACCTTTGCAGGTCTGGTTCCAGAATCGTCGAGCGAAATGGCGAAAACGTGAGAAGTTTATGAATCAGGATAAGGCCGGTTACCTGCTGCCCGACCAAGGTAAGTCCGAATTATACACATATTGCAACATAATTAGAAATAATGTGATGGCCACGCCACGTGTATATGGGATTTGGAATCCTGATAACGCCCCTCTAATTAACCTTTTTGCTTCCCCTCGTCTCTCTTTATCTTATAGGCCTGCCCGAGTTTCCGTTAGGCATTCCCCTGCCGCCCCATGCGATTCCAGGACATCCGGCTGCTGGTCTGCCCACCGAATTCTGGCCACCACACTTTGCCTTGCATCAGCATTTCAATCCTGCTGGCCTGTTGCCCCAACAACTGATGGCGCCCCACTACAAGTTGCCAAATTTTCATACTCTCCTCTCCCAGTACATGGGTCTGAGTAATCTCAATGGCATCTTTGGTGCCGGAGCTGCGGCAGCAGCAGCTCAAGCAGCAGCCGCTGCCGGCGGCTATCCGCAGAATCTCTCCCTGCACTCCAGCTCGTCGACAGCTCAGGTCAGTCCGCCGTGCAGTAACAGCAGTCCCAGGGAGAGTCCCAACACGCTTGTGCCTCATCCGCATCCATCAACGCCCACATCAACGAGTGCTGCAGGCATCACTCTGATCACCACCACAGCTCAATCCCCCTGCAGTCCCCTCATGGGCAGTGCAGCTGGTGGCAGCAGCAGCAATGCCTCCACTCCCGTCTCCGTGGTGACCAAGAGTGATGATTGAGAATTAAATTTGTGATGAGAGGGTAAGGATCGAAGGATCGATCTTTATCTGTATCTGTATAATATGTGTGTATAAACTTAACATATGATATAATTTACCTTAGCTTTAGCTTATGGCCAAAACAAAATTAGTCTTATGCAAATATGAATTAGGCTAAAGTCTAAATAAAATATGTTTAGCAAGTGTCAAAAATAAATTAAGTAAAATTATATTGAAATAAATTAATGAACAATGATATTATATGATGATTTCAATTGGGATGGAAATATAGTAACTTTGTGGAAGAAATATATATATATAGTGGAGAATTATTTATATGAAATTTTTTCAATTATAGTAATTCGTCTTTTATTACTTTCTTTTTGCAACCTATAAAAACAAAAAATTTAACGATTATTGCTTTATTAATTAATTTTTTAAATTTACATCATTTTTATTTTATTTATTTTTACATTTATTTTTGTTTTTCTCTTATCATCAGATGATAATTTGTGCATTGGTTGACGAAGCTCGAAATGAACTCATTTAATGATTGTCCTTTGAAATCCCCACAAATTTTTACTGAGCTTTTAAAAAGATGCATCGATTCTATGAAATACTTTTTATCTTCATCATCATCATCATCATCATAAATATTAACTTCATCATCAGACACATTTCTACCAAGAGTGAAGTTATCATAGTGAGCATAAAATGTGCTTTGATCCGTGCGAACGCAATGAATATACAATTCATGTGGCTGGCTTACGACGAGTTCGTAAATCAGATATAGACGAACAGCAATATTTACTACCATAACATTATATAATTTATTAGAGTTTTTTATGATTAACCAACCAGGACCAGCTAAACTGTTTTCGATCTTAAACGTTTCAGATAAATATTTATCGAAAAAAATTTCAACTTCGTCGGGGTGGCTTTCTTTGTCGTGATCTTCAATGGCTTCATTTTCAGACCTTATTTTGTCCTCCAATTCCTTAATTTTCGCTTCGTAACTCTTTATTTTAAACTCAAATTGCTGTTTTTGAGCCTCAAAGCTCTTTATCAAAGAAAAGGACTCATCTAACAAAGTATTCGCATTTTTGAGTTCATTTTTATACTTTGATATTATTTGCGTCATGATTTCTTCATTTTTAGTCTTTGTTTGTTCTACATCTGACAAGATGCTGGGTTTACTTTCACCGGAAATATTTATGTCTAATTTGCTACTCAAAGTCGTAATAAGACTATCAATTTGACGATCTTTCAATTCAATTTGGCGATCTTTCAGTTCCATTGAATTAGCATATTCCTTCAACAAGGATTTTACCTTCTGCTTACAGTTTCCCTTGCAATCAATTTTCAATAACTCGATTATCTAATATTAAAAGATATAGTTAACTTAGTGTCGATATTAACACTTGATTTATACGTTTATTTACCGAGTCGATTTCAGACTCTTCCGAAAGTCTACTCAAATTGGGCAACATCAGATTTAAAATGGTTTTATCCGTCGTATCCATTGGAAGATAAAAAACTTTTGTGTGAGAAACGTGTATTCGTAAGAACGACCAACTTCAGACTGTTTCATATACTGGTTAAGTCGTTTTAGTGGCAAGCCTGAAGGGTATCTGGCCTCACACACACCGGACATAAACGTTATCTCTTCAAGATAAACAAAGTGAATCGTTGACTGACTGTTGGTGAATCATTAAGTTGCTAAAAGGTAAAGAATAATTATACCATGCACCCATAGGTTGAGATGGTACATCGAACTAAAAGATTAGAATTGAAAGTTGCCATAGGCGGTACTTGGACATAGTCAGCCTTTATTTGTTATAAGATTGTTATATGAACATATTAATTTAGTCATATGAATTTAAAATACATAGTTGTTTCACTTGATGCATGGTATAAGCAAGTCGGACATCTTGTTGCATTCTTACTTGCATCGAAGTGCTATAACGAATTACTATACCTTTAGTATTGCCGGGGAAGCCCGTTTTTATATTTTCATTTATTATGACAGGAATATAAACCAGATAAGCGAATCACTCTACATTAAAATTGGGCTGGGTCTCAATACAATCATTACCTTATATTATTTTAAGTGGTGATAAGGTATTTATAAATTTGCCATGCCCCACTACGAAGTTGCATCTTTAAACTTGAGTGATTAGATAGCCTATTATTATCACAATAGTTGTCTAAACAAGATTGAACCCCATTCTTTTTAACAAGTTAAAATAACCACAGCTTTTTTGTTATTTAAATGTGTTTGGTTTGGATTGGTTTAAATTTGATATTGATTATTCATAAATATACATACATAAATTTTTCTGAGTAAATTTCTTTCGTTACTGAATACTATAAAATTTTCAAAGTTGGTAATAGCTGAATGTTTTTTGATTGTCTATACATATATGTATATCTAAATCGTAAGACATGTGAAGAGACAATAATACAGATGCCAAATTGATTTAGTTCCTATAATTATTGAAGGCGATTGATTCATTCGTTTCATTTGATAGATTTAAATTTTGTATGGTTTTACATTTATTTTTGTTTTTTAAAATAAGGAAGGATATATGTATTCCATTTACAGCTTTAATCTTCTAAGAATTGAATGTTAACGATATTTCTATCAGTTGATGAACTTCACTTCAATTCTCCTTCATAAGGCAAACATCCTGTGCATCGCGACCGATTAATCGCTTCGTTAACAATGTTTTGTTCGACCTTTTCCACCTCGAAATGACTCCTTATGTCGAAAGTGATCTTTGGAGAGCTACCTATGTATGGACAAATGTATGTTCATATGTACCTACCCTCTGCCTGGCAATTTATTCCTATTGCAAGACTAACAAAGGAGTTCCAATCGAATAATAATCTCGATATTATGTCAAATTCCAAAGCAGAGGCAAAGAAAGGAAATGTTGCACAACATGTGAAAGAACTGAACTCGAGAAGAAGAAGTCGTCGGCAAAGGCAAAAGGTAAAAATGAAAGGGAATAACAATAATAATGAGAAGAAGAAATCACATTGTGCCACAGTAGACAGAAGAGAAAGAATCCGAGAGATGTGGAGAGGGAGAGAGGAAATATCGCCATTACCAACATCATCGAATGCAACTCTCTCAAGGATGTGAGCCAAAGGATTTGCCCGAACATACAACAGAAATTGGAAAAATTGAAGTGGTGGTGGCTCTACAGCACGCCATGGAGGGAGAGAGAGTCTCACTCGCAATTTCCTCGTGGTCCTTTTGTAGTGCCTTGGCCGCATGCGGAGCTAAATGCTATATTGATATCTCGTAATTTGTGCCATAATTACTTTTTAATAATTTCGCACAGTATTCGGCACCGCTCGGCAGGATATCGTTCTATGCATTGTGAGCAAGGACCTCAAATTTAATAAAAAACGCCATCAAGTTCCTGTTACGTTCTCTATGGATTGGGAATTTGATTACACTTACACATTTTCATTTCGTTGCAGGTCAGAATTCAGCAATTCCTTGCACAAATACCGCATATTAAATATTATGAAGTAATGAAACAAAATGCGCGACTTAACGGATTTGTCGCTAGCAAAGAGGACAAGAGTCGCAAAAAACGAGGAGGAAGGACACTCAAGTGAGAGATAGAGAAAGCGAGAGAGTTGTCAAAGCAGCTTTAGAATGGAATTCATATGCAATTGACTTTTTTCTTCCCTTTTTTTCCATGAATATCTTTTGTGTGAGGTAAAGGAACATTACATCCGGCAAAGTGTATGCTGTTCTCCGTGTTACGCTGAGATACTCTAACTTTTCAACAATTTCTGAGTTTGTACTGAACAAACTTGTGTTGATTTGGCTAATATGAATAATGTGACCTTATTAATTACCATAGTCAAGATACTTCAGGTATTTAGGATCATATACGTAAATTATAAAAACAACGATTTTTGTTAAACGTTTTAAGAGTTGTGTGTAAAATTAAAGTTACGTATTAAAAATTAGTCTTAAAATGCATTTTCTATAGTAATGCCTGTTCACTTGATATATCATTATTGCCAAGAGACTTCTTAGAGGCCGATCCATAAAATTCGTAATGCAGATTAAAATAAAACATATATCATATATACAATATATTGGGGTCTTCTGAAATCGATGGATTACAACCTCGTACACAAGGTTATATGCTCGGATTCTTCTATCCCTTTTTATAAGTAAACGATTTACATTTAAAAAACAAGAACTCGCAAATAAAAAAAAACATTTTACGGTCGTTAAAATTTGCTAAATCTTAAATCTTGTTTGTATCTCGCCATTATTCACACAATTTGACACACAAATAAGATATGATAAGAGTATCTGAAATTTTTGTTAAAATTCGTATATATATATATGTATGTACATGTGGTTTGTATGTAACTCTCACATCTTGTTTCCTATCAACGAAAATTCAATAAGTTGAAGTAGATCTTTTATTTGAGCAAGTGTTTGGCCAAGCTGCACACAACAACAAGAAGAAGGAGCCAAATAAGTATTGGGAGAAATTGTGGGATGGGGATGTGATGGGAAAGGGGCCGCTAAGAGGATGAAGGACTCTTATAAGTCGCCCCATCTACTTTGTACACTTTTGGGCCAACCGAAATGTCCTTGCTTGGGTGTGTGTGTGTGTGTACTCACGGCATTCCATTCAGTGTGCAAATGCAGTAGCGTCACTCTGCGGGCTATAAATATATGAAATTTATCAAGTGGCCTTTTGAGTTTGGTATTTGTGTGGCTCTATGAAATTGAGTGACGAGTATTTGCATTCAAAGAGAGAGAGAGAGTAGAGACACATCCTCACCTTCGTACAAAACATAATCAAGCACATTGCCAGCAACACAATGAAATGAAAAGAAAAATCAATTTCATTTCATTTTTGGCCTGCCACTCGAACGTATTAAAAATGGCAACAGTTAGACTAGGGGCAGCGGTCGGGGGAAGAAGGCAATGCACTTGATAAACTGGCAACATTTTCTGAGCCAAGGAAACTGAACACACGAACCCAACCCTGTAATGAGCCAACGACGACTGAATACAGCGGTAATTAAACAAGTTAAATCCGCTCAACAGACGCTCAAGTCAGACGATTCAAAGGCCTTCGCCAGGACTGCTCTGACAGCCGCAATGTTCATTATGAACACTTAAAAAATTATTTAATTCATCAAAAAGTTGTCAGCAAAATAATTATGCAGATTGTCTGCCAGAGAAGGTGGGGAAAACGGAAGCGCTAATGAGCGCCATTTTGTGAGGAGAAACATAAAAATTGTCGTAATTGCAACTATTTGAGTCGACTCATAGCGAACAGAGACCGACAGCGAGGATATCATGTGACCGAAGGATTTGATCGTTTAAAAATAAATTGCCCACATACCGCAACATGCCGCGATAGTCTAGCAGATTGACAAGACACTGCAACAACAAAAACCAACAGCAGAAGGAACAAGAGCAGGATATTAAAGTATCTCCATGTTTGATGACAACTGCAGGAAACTCAATACTTTTTGTAACGATACTCAAGCTGCTGCTGCTACTAATGCTGTTGTGTTTCAAAGCAAGCCGACAATCATCTGATCCTTCGCCAAGGACTCAGGGATTCAGAATCTTGGCTGGCGTTGAAAGTGAAGTTTCCTTTTTGTATTTATTTCTTGTTTTTCAACGACTTCAATGAGCTAAGCTGATGCCTTATTTATCGTTTGCTGATCGAAATACTTACAGCTGATCCGCAACTGTCCTTAAGTACCTCCTCCTCCTCCTGCCCATTCGTTGTTGTGATTAAAAAAAGAGCAGGTTTTTGTTTACCGTTTAGCCAAAAATGGTTTCATGCTTGATTTCTCTTATGGCCAATTAAAATGGCTACCTGGTCAGGGTCAGGCTGGCAGAAATCGTTGGACTTAGCACGGGCAGCTGCTGATCCTCCATTCAATTCTTTCAACATTTTTGCATAGTCTGAGAGGTTATCGAAACGTTGTTAAGTCAATGCAATGCTTAATCGATATACTAATTAATTTCTATGTATGTATCTACATATTTGTTTGTGTATTTAAAAAGCTAAGGTCATTCGTTGATGTTAATTCAAGCTATAAATTTAAAAAATTTGAGTTTTCAAGATGTATGTATGTATAAATATATTTCCATATATAGGTATATAATAGATATTGTAGCAAAATTTTTAAGTACATCTTAAAGCGACTTCTGAAATTTACACTTGGTTTTCTCAAAATCATGTTATTAATCAATAACAATTCACGTGACAATTCTATTATACTTATATATTTTATTTTTATCATACTTTATTGACTTCAAAGTGAAGAAGTGTACAAAATTAAACCTTTAGGTGTCGTTCGTTTTTAAGCACTAGTCAAATAATTTAACAATTAATTCAAATTTATTGTGTTTCAAAAGGGTTTCGAAATTGATTTAAGTTATGAACAAACAAATGAAACTTTTTAAATTTTATCAGGCAGTCTTAAGTGTTAGAGAGTTAAGTTCTACTAGCTATCTTAGTTAAGAATAATTTTTAATTTTTTTTTTTTTTTATATTTTAAAACGTAATGTTTGAAAATAAGAAGTTCTGAGTGTATTTGCTTTCGAAAACAAACACGAACTACATATGTACATACATACATATGGGCATAATATATGTACATATAACTATTACTAATATTTAATGTCAAGAAACAATCGCATGGGCTAAATATTTCTTTTGAGATGTCATATGGTCAGGTTCTCCTGATACTTCAATGAGTTTTGGTCTTCTCTTTAAATACGAAGATGTTATAATAAGTGCGTATTCTATTAAAATATCAAGCGGTAAATAATTCTTATCACAAAGACTACAAAAAATATTAATCGTCCAGTTTATTTGTTTCAAACACATTATTATATCTGATTTGATCATGTCGTCTAATCTGGGACCCTAGATTTCCCTGAATTACTGGTTTGATCATTTTTGGTAAAAACTTTTTGCAACATATCATTTTATTTACCCCTGAAATTTATAATTTTTACAACACTAACTTACTTAAGTCGCCTTGAGCGAAAACCGTCAAGACTGGGGTTTTTGAAGAAAGTTGTACTTCTTATTTTTTAAAGTGAAATGATGAATATTGTCAATAAATAGTTAATATGGTGACAAAATACGAAAATATGTCTTTGGAAGTGATGGAAAGCCATATCTACATGTGTAGTTCTCTTAACAAACAATTAAATCCAAAAAAGACTGAGGACAGAGGTATTCATAGTTACAATTTACATATCTGAAGTGTATGCCCAAAATTTGCACTTGCGTGGATATTTTAATAGGACAACGACCCGAAACATTGAATTAAAGGCAGTCGCAGGGTCCCGACTTGAACCCCACAGAGAACTTGTGGGAAATTATAAACTAATTTTACCAGAAGAATGGAACAAAATCACCCCTAAATAGTGCGAAGATCTTCTAGATTCAATAATAACTTTTATAACTTGGAAATTATTGTATCAGTATCAGTATGTAGTGGGACACAAAAATGTCAAAGAAGCTCATTTCGTCTATGCCGAAATTTATATACAGTCCTTGGAAATAATATTTGTAGGTACATGATCAAAATTCTTTTTCTGTAACTCAGTTCATAATCCTTTTTTTTTCGCTACACTCGAAATTTCTTTTTCCTTCCCCCATGCCCTTTGCAAACCAATTGTATATGTGCATACACATACATACATATGTACGTAGCCTTGTCTCTGTGGGTGTGTATGTGCTCTGCTGCTCTGTTGATTCTGAGCAATGACGTATGTATGTATGTAGATGCTGCTGGCAGCGTTTGAGCAGAGCCGATTTATATTGACTGTAACTTGTGTTCTATTTATCCGATATAGAAATTATGGGAACTTATGTTTTATTTCCAAAACTGTCACATGGGATACCCCAGCTCCTTCACCTATTTTTCTTATATATAACAGTATAATATAGTGGTCCGATCGAGGCGAATTTTATGCTTGATCTTACGTAGGTAATAAAAAGCTTCATATCACGGGCATGGCTATATGGACTCAGACTATATTGATCTAGGGTTTAAGTATAGCGAAGGGTCAATGGCCACGTTTGATTAATACTTAGAGTGAGCTTCTTACCGCTTACACAAGGAATTCAATCTTAGTGTGCAGATATAGTTAATGAAATCAAGTTGTGGGCTACTTTCAACAGTAGCTTACCAACTTACATTGCCTTCTGTCACGTTAAATAAAAACTGTGTGATTTTTAGTTGTTATTAATTCGTCCAGCTTGGTTTAGTGGTCAACATTTCCTCATGCTAAAAGAACCCAAAACAGTCTTCAGGTAGACCAATCAGGTATGAAACAAATGGCATGGTAAATATTTACTTAAGCTACTCGGGCCCAAAACGCACTATCAAAAAAATGTCATATCAAACGAAAGAGAAAAATTCCATCAGGTGCGCCTTAGCGATTTATTTCGTAATTTTTTTCTAATTTACAAAATAAAATTTATGTTTTTAGTGGGATTATAACATAACAAATTTTCGAATAGTGTTGGAGATAACATAAAAATGCGCTGCCAGACATTTCCGGTACAGCTGATTTTTGTAAGAGTTGTTCTCTTTATACACCGCATATCATATACTTTAGTACATACATACATATATAACATTTCTCGATGTTATGAGCCAAATCATAATTCGGTAGGCACTAACATCAAGACCAAAAGGCTTACAAAAATAAACTACCTTTCGTTTGACTTTTCAACAATTAAATCTCGAGTAGCTACAAAAGTTATTTACGGACCCAGATTAGAAAAGACTAGTTCAATTAAATAAATCCTTTTGTTTTTATTTTTTAGCAAAACTAAAGTGCTGGAAAATGAGTTATTACTTTCATCAGTTGTTTTACAACACCTTAAACAAATCGATTGCTGGCTCATCACAGTTATCGACAACTAATGCCAATATAAGGCCGATACTGCGTTCCAAGATATTCACTGATTCTAGACACCTTAGATCTCTCTAGAGCTCTTAAAATGGTGTTAGCAATAAGTTAAAGTGGATTTACCGTTTAGAAAGTTTAAAAGTATGCACCGTTGGAATTTGACTCTTTAGATTTGTTAGCCTATCACTTGAAGTATTTCCCAAAGAGCCATCTAAATAATTCTCCTAATTCACCAAAAGTCATGGAACAACAGAGTTGGTCTGGGTAGTGTTTACCTTGCCAAAGTAATGCATTTCATTCCAAGTTCGATAAGTAAAACGTTTTAATTTTTAAAATTATAATTGGATGTTTTATTTGTCCGTTTTCTGGTCATTATACGGAACCTCCATTGGATGAGTCACGTATTGAAAATGTAGGTTGGGAAATTTTTATTTTTGACTCCTTTATTTGTGTCGACAGGGATGCTGCTCACAATTAACTCACTGATTACGTTTACATTACTTTACTTACAGTTAATTACAACACAGCATGGTAAGTTTCCGTGCCCCTGTGCTTATTTTCCGAGCTCTCCAAGCCCAACGCCCAATTTTATATAGAATCTCACCTCTGGCAAAGATCCTAGTCATCTTACTAGACATATGTACATATGTACATTTGTATTTCCAAATATTAAGAAGTTCCGTGATTTGTCATGTAACGGGAAGGTTTCATTTCCTGTGCAACATCTTCCAAGTGCTTTAGTTTGAATTTGCAGTTTGAGGCCTCTAACAATTCTTTCATTGATCAAGCAACATGTCCCTACACGACCATTGTCCGAACGGAATCATTGAAACTTTATTGAACTTGACTTTTTTTCTTCAATTCTTGCTTCATTACGATAACTTTTAGTCTAATCTTTTGTTGGGACCCTCATTATTCTTCTGAGTGCATTCTTTGAGGTCTATGACGATAAATGTAGGCAGAGATATTTGCATTCCTGGATCTTTCTGTATGAATTAATCGCGCAACTTACTAAGATTATTAAAAAGTTGTCTTTTCACCTTCACCGGGAAATGTGGGTTTTGTTTCTGCCAATAAGTAAAACTTACTCATTTTTTTAAAAACTGTAAGTGGAAAATTATAGCGGCCATTGAGAAAGCGCTCACAAATAATACTCTTGTATTATTCTACTCCGAAATTTCTTCCTAAAAGCCGCCTTGCTTTTTTGGTTTGCGAGTTTTGCCATAGTTCTTGCAACTAAGAAGGAATTGTGTGAGCAACCGACAACAATGTCAACAGAGGCACATTGGACCTGGTAGTAGTTTTCTTGTTGAATAAAAATCACAAAAGGTTAAAATTAATTTTCCGTCATAATTTGAACATTTTACGTTGATCCATTACTGTAACCAGGTTTTTACGTATGTATACATATGTACATAAGTAGATGCATATTTATGTAGGTATGTATGTATGTACATATATGCATATACATTTGTGAGCATATTTATCATTTTGTTTTATTTATTTTTTTTTTATTTGTGTTATCTCAGCTTCAGACAGCTTTTACAACGAGTTTGAGCTTTATGAATTATTCTGAATCAATGTTAACGAGCAATCGGTGTTGGTGGTCTGTCCAAAGGATGCATACGCTTTAGCCTATGCCTAGAGCTGTTGATGGCCAAATCGTTGGCTAAAGGATTCGGATGACCTTCGAGATGGTCTCTATAGCGCGTGCTGTGTCGGCCTATTAGTTCAGCTATCGTGTGTAGGCCCAGGAGAACTGAATTGAACTGAATTTCGCATGTAGCATTCTGCTCCTGCACAGCCCCAAATAAAAAGGGCATGCATACATATGTGAATGTTGGTATCACGCTGTGTAAAATTTCAGCATTTTGAGTTTTCTAGTACATTTGCATGTTGTTTTTTGAACATGTTTTTTCCAATTTAATCTTCTGTCTATCGTAACGCACCAATTATTGGCATTGCTGGCAGTCGGAATTGTTTCATTTTTGAATGTTAGTGCAGGGCGCATGCACTTTTCTGAATGTCTCATATCGTGTTTTTAATTTGCTTTCCTTGCCACATTAACAATAACCTTACTTGAGGTGAGTTGAAGTAGCTTTTAGAGGAAAAGCTGCTAAATACATTCGGCTAAAGCCGCTACATTTTTTTCCGTGTCTTATTGTTATAAATGAGATATCGGTAGCAAACCGTCATTAATAATATTTCATAATTAAGCAGCTGACATCGGCTATGCCAAAAATGCCTATAACTTGTGTGCCCTATTATTTGGTAATACCTACGATGTTTAACAGTGAAAACTATCTCAGTAGTAAATTTGTATATCAGTATATGATGTATGATCTGATTCAAACGATTTTCATACTCAATCTTTCATCCCTGTAGCTTTGAAATTTAATACCTGTAGTATGGTCCTTAAGGAAATCATTACGGAGGCGTGGAAAATTGTTAAGTAATCCTGATAATGGTACATACGTATCACATGAACTTGGCTAGATCTACTCGGCTGTTGATGTTACATACATTTTGGCGACTTTGATATACCATTTTACCCTAAGAGTGCATGGTATAAATTTAAAATACAATGCTAAAATCTTAGCTTCTTCAATGCTGCAACCTTCAGTCGGTGGCAATCTTTTCCAATCCTCCTGCTGGGCTTAATTTCAGCTAGAAATATATATCCACGATTATCTACCAATATTCGAGTTATGATTAAAATTGAAAATCATTCTATTCTATTCTTGTGACGGACTTATAAGGGGAATTAGTTTAAGACTGGTCATATGATGCACAATATTCCCTAATCTATATGCATAGGATAAGTTTATTCAAAAACTGTCATGTTTTTTTATACAACTTCCTTGTCAATTTGTTAAGGACACAGAAAGTACATTTTAGATTTAATGAGTTTTATTTTCTAAGAAATCATTTACATTTTTCAGCAAGTATTTTTACCAACCATGTACATATATTCTTCAATTTCATATACCTGTCCAAAACGTAAGTCCAAATTCCTTTCTTAGCCTAGTCACTGAGAGATTTATAAGTTTAATCAGTTTCTATATTACTATGTAGATCAAATATAATGACATAAAAATGTCGTAAAACCCTATTGCGACCAACTCATTCGTACTATAGAGCAGATTTAATGTGATTATTATTGGTATAGTTTTTAGTCATGCACTAATACTGAGAATATGCCAATAAATTAAATAAACAAACAAATATATCAAACACCCACATATTAAATAGAAAAAAAGGAACAACAACGAGAGAGAGAATACTATTAAATTAAGTTAATCAAATGTATGCGCTGTGAAATTGAGCAGCTGCTGTCCTGTCTCTCTGCCTCAGTTCCTATCCCTATTCGTATCCCAATCCATTTTGCGCTCCTCTCGGTATCTGCCCATTTCCACCTTACAACCACACGGGCTCATAAATTATATTAATAAAAACCAACAACAATAATACCAACAAAAGAGTTGGAGTGGGTGAGCGAGTCTGTGTGTGTGTGTCATTGCTGTTAAACTTTGTTTGCATTTTGTTTATTAAACGACGCGGCAAACTAGGCGACAGTCATTCAGTTAGTCAGTCAGTCAGTCAGCCAGTGAAAAGCCAAATTCAAAGCAGGCACCCGGAAAACCATGTTAGTTGGATACACAGGTAACTATATGTACATTAGAGTAAACTATCCGAGTCACACCTGACTGCCAATTCGCTACCCTCATTTGTTCTAGTTGTTGTGTGTGTTTGGAGTATTTGATTTTAATTAAATTTCCGTAACTTTGTCACAATTTGTTTATGTTTTTAAGCACAACTCAAGTTTAACCCTTAAATGTTGTATGTTGCATGTTCCATTTCTGGGCTTTGGGTTTGGGTTTGTTTGTTTTTCTGCAGAGTATGTGGGAAACCTTTTGGTGAATGTTCATTATTTTGCCAGGTGAACACCTTCGCGGGCAGGTGTTGCATTTAGCATGTTTCTATTGTATTATGACATGCAATTCGAAATACGGAATTCGGTATTTCTTAGTTTATTTGCCCAAATCATCATCGGTGGATTCCTTGAGGCGTTTACCATCCCAGCGACCCATTTCGTTTTCCGGCTCGTGAATGATATCCAAGTGCCGGAGAAGCTCAGGAGCACGAGACAAATGAGTTCGCTCTGCAATTACAATCAAATGGATGAGTCTTTTAAAGAAAACGAGCACTAAAACTATAAATTTCATATTTCAGTATATGTACATATAACACAAATTGTTTAAGAACTAGACCAAACAGTTAATTTTCTAAGTAAATAAATCTGGGGATAGGCCTAGCACAAGAAAATTAGAGATACATCTAAAGAAATAATTATGCAGTTTCTGATTTTTAAAACTTTAAACTATCTCCGTGTAGTGTGTTAGGCACTATAGTGCCTAACATATTCTATTTACAATTAACCTTTCGCTTTGCCATTATATAAACGAATTTGTAAACTGACACGCTTTAATAGTCAATACTTATCTATTAATTTAGTAAATTTTATTAATCAATCGGTGGCGGGATGTTATTTAAGGGAGGAAATCCATCATGGATATACAAATTTTCAAGTGTTTAAGTGTAAAATATCGATTTTGGGCGAGGAAATTACGCAAATTTTCCATGAAAGGAAATTCACTAAATTTGAATCCCATCCTATTCGGAAGAGTTAAGATTTACCATTCATATCTAAGATGATAGAATATTGTAGAAAATATGATACATACATACATATAACGTATATATAACATCCACTTCTTCGATTCCTTAGAGATTGGCCTGGATTAATATAAAAGCTACCTAAACTTGAATTATTCGCATGATTAAACACGCTAAGCTTCATTGTAGGACTTACAATTTTTCAATATAGGAAATAATAATATAATAGGATTCATCTGAATCACTGAAAAGTTTTTCCACTGCAGTTATGTTTGTAGTTACATGTTCAATAATTCTTATTAAATTAGCATTTAAGCATGACTATAAGCCAAAATAATAAATTTCGAATAATTTTGGAAGAATATATCTACTTTAAGAGATGTGTGTGGGTGGGATATAGTATTTTAAAAAACTTAGCCTATAAAATTTACTCAGTCTATAATACATGCATATGTATATACAAAGTAAACGTCGCTTGCATTGACTCATTCCTTCACTCTATTTTTTAATACTTTTAAATAATATACTTGTAACTATAAACCGCAAGGTCTTGGGTTTCCATATTATATTAGCTTTGATGCTAATCAATACATATTCAAGATTCTTATATAAACCATGAGAATCCTTCTTACTGAATGGCTAATTAAGTGTCATCTGTGTACTTATGGGATGGATTTTTTATGGCTAAGCATCGGAGATCATTCCATTCATGGGTGTTGATCAATATAAACAAAGCAAAATTTATAGCAAGTTTTAACTTACCCAGCTCAGAGGCAATATCATCGATTGTTGTCATGGCCATGGGACGCTCATTTCCACCAATATTTGGCATTTTGTATGGTGTTATGTTTTTGTTAGAATTTGTGTAAATTTTTTCAAATGTGCCGAAATGTGCCGAAAATTTAGTGAAATGTGAGCTGGCTCTTAAAGCAAAGCCTGCCCGACTCAGTCTGTCTGTCTGTCTGACAGACTGACTGTTCTCTAGGATTGACAATTGTCGGGTTCACGATATTCCTCATTTGTGTGCCGCCTGGGCCAATTATTACGCCTGATTTAATAAACTCAATGAGGCTCTTAACTGCTGCAAAGTGGCTGCTAATCGTTACGGTTACGAATGGAAATGTGAAAATGGGAAAGCACATCAAACGAAATTGATGACAATTACAATTGGAGCTTGCCGCCCAAGTCGGTGAAAATCTCTTTCTCTCCCTTTCTGTGTCTCTCTCTCTCTATCTCTCTCTCCTAAACAGAACGGAAACAGGAAACGCGCCGCAAATTGCAAAGTTTGAGCCGAACAATTGTTGCTGCCATTGCCACTGTCTGGGCCCGGATCTGGTTCGTCTTCATCTTTGACTTAATTTCATTTTAGGTTTCTTCTTCCATGTTGTCTCCCACGTGGAGTGGTGGCAGAGATGGGAAATTGACAGCAATTTTCTTTGCACTTTTCCCATTTCCTATTATTATAATAAATGCGAATTTCCTTCTCTGCTGAGATACATTTTTATTTTCTCTCTTCGTGAGGCGTGGCAAGATTCTGAGACTTTTTATTGTTCTTCGCAGTGAGTACAGCCATTTTGTTGATTTCCTTCAAGGCCAAATGAGAAAACACTTGAAAGAACAAAACATACACAAAAAAGAAGGGAAAATAAAAGAAAATATAGTGAAATATCAGAACAAAACCAGGATGAGAGTCCTCTCATTGCCATAGTGAAATTGTCATTTGTGTGAAATTAGCCAGCCATTTGGAGTTAAATCAGCCGCATAATTATGTTCTACGCACACACATGTGATTGTGTGTGGCAGGAACAGGGTCAGGTATTAGCCGGATCCTTCAACATGTGTGCAAAAGGTGCAAAAAGGACCTATAAGAGTCATGCGTGCGTGTGTGTGTGTGCGCGCGGCCATTCAAATGCCAAATAGCTGTTAAATCTAGGCATTATTTTCAACTAATTTGTGGGCACTTAATAGATGCAAATACTTTTCACACTTGACGTGTTTGAAAGCTGCTTAAACTGCTTGAAAGAAACCCAATACCAAATACAAAATACCTTCTTAATACCCAATTTAAACCGTCTTTGTCTCGAGAATTTGCTCTAGAAAACTGAAGAGAAGAAATTTCGAAATTTTAGTTCAAGTTTTAAAACCAATTTCACAGAGCTTAACACGGATCTGCATACTCGGACGTACAAAATCAATCGAACAACCCCGAAAATTGTTGGGATGCAACAACCCAAGTCTATTAGAGTCAATTAGCGAGCGATTATAATGACGTCAGTTCGCCCAACACCCTTCGTCCATCTACCCGTCTCCCCATTGCTTTAAAGTCATTGAAAAATTTGCACATAAATTGCGTAAAGTGCAATTTTTTCTGCCCTAACACGTTTACACAGGCATCGGTCTCGGTCTCGTCCTCTTCCCTGTTCACACACACATACACAAACGAACAACCACACACCAGTACGCACCAATACACACACCAAATGGCAATCACCCCCATCATTTTCCCATCCTTTTGCTGAACTGAAACTGCATGGGTTATCCTGGCCTTTGGTTGGGTAAACGACATTCCGCATATTCCCTTTCTCTTTTGAGCCTTTTTATTTGGTCAGCGAACATTGTCAGCCCAATTTCACACACACACATACGCATTACACACACCACACACAAGACAAAAAATGCAATCAAATGTGACGCTTTTATTATTCTTGCGATTTATATTTTTATGTCCAAATTTGAGAGTATGAGAAAAATTGAAATCAATCAAATTAAATTGCCTTGTTCTACAAAGGGGAAAGAGAAAGGTGCATGGAAAGGGGAAAAGGAGTAGAGAAACGTATAACAAAGAAGGAATTAACATAGAAAAGGCCTTAGTCATGGTTATACTTCGATTACGTTCATAGCTACATACGTAATCAAGTACAGTTGAGTTTGTTAAACTAAACAAAAGTGAAATACAATTTGATTAGTTAAGCCAACTAAAACATTTGAAATTAAAAAAAAAAGTAAATTGGTACTTTCAGACTTAATCTAGAACCATGAATAACCTTGTATCCTTTTTGTATGAAAATAACCCTAACTTTGCCTCCAAAGCAATGTTCATCAGATGCAGTCCCACTTAACATCCTTCAGTTCTTGCATAGTTTTTCTAAATTTGGGGTTTAGCTACACAGCTAAAAGAGGTTCTTCGCCTAATTGCATATTCTAATATTATAGTAGTCAATACACATTAGAATAAATATAACTAGAAGCCCCAACAAATGTATAACCTTCAACAACCTTACTTTTTAATCATGCAATCAGATAGTATAGGCTTAAAACCTAAGAGCTTATTCAGGAAACGTTTTTATTGAGGATTTGTTTCATTCCACCACGCTGAAATGATTAGAAATGAAAATATTAAATATAATTCATCTATCTAATGTAACCTAATAAATATTTTACTTTTCAATTATATGACATTGACAACATAATGCTTGCTAAACATAATCTACAAACATCAGGTTTTTTATCTCTTCCCTATGATTTTATTGTCCATACAAAAAAAACTTAAAAAAATTAGTTCTTCCTCCGTTTTATATGAGATTTTTCCATACCACTTTGAGAATTTTTAATACAGAAAAGAAACCCCATTTTAACAAAAAACTTAATGAATTGAATCTTAGATTACTTGCAATATCCGACCTTACGCAGTCCTTGGTGGACGATTTGACGATAAATGATGTCAGTTAGGCAACTGAACAACGAGGATCCGGACTCGAATCCCAGGTTACTGTAAGGATGTAGTTTTACATTCAAACCGAAGGCCATAGTTGCTAGTGCTTGTAAAACATAGTTAGGTTGATAGTTTAGAACTATATCTCATACCGATAATAATAAATAGTCAACCTTATCCATATGCCAAAATGTAATTTGTTTGATTAATTGTCACTCTGATGTTTATTTTTATTTTTGCGGATATGAATCGAAACATTTATGTCAAGTCATAGCCTGTTTTTTAGTATTAACCAAGCCAGAAAGGTTTGGAAGTGGCCAAGAGGTCGAATGGTTACCATGGAAATTGTCTTTTATTTCTTCATTAAATAAGAGCATGTTTCTAATATTCATTTGTTTGCATTCTACAACTAAATGAAAGCCACATTCCAGATAATGATAGTTCAGATTTCATTTTTTGTTTATTAAAGTTTTTGCGGTGCATGTGATCATAATACTCTTATGTTTTCTAAAATATGTTGTAGTATAATAATAAATGTTTAATGAATCCTCAAAATATAAACATCATTTTTAATCATCAGTCCTTGCTTTGGAATCATTAATTTTGGCACTTATTGACTCATTCAATCTCGGATCAGATCAAATGTTAGCTTTCATGTTAGTTTTCGTTTATAATTTGGACATGGTGTCTAGGATACAAAAGTCATTTTATTATATTTTTGTTATTGTAAATTTACAATATTTAATATTTAAACATGCTAAAAAACTAATTTGATTTTTCATTTCATTCTTCAAAAGCTTCAAAAAGAATCTCAACTTCCAACACTTTCCACTTCAGTGATTTTAAGTTTCGAGTGGCTTTACGAACTTCATCGATAATAATTGAAGTGAAAACAATGTCTGTGTGAGTGTGTGTCCGTGTGTGAGTGTGTGTGTGTAATTTTTAGGGTGGTACCAGAATGTTGTAAAAGCTCCTTGAAGAATTTTGATGCCTTTATCCTCCTGAAATAAAAATCCGATTCCGAATTCAATTCTCATTGTTGCTGTGCTTTGGCAGTCGTCAGTCACAGACTAATTGACCATATGGGCATACTTGAAATCGTCCTATAACGTACACTATATGTACAAATATACGTATGTATGTATGTATGTATGTGTAGTCGGGTTTAGGTTTGTGTAAACTCTTTATTATGAATTTTAAATCAAATTTGTATGGAAATTAAGAACTGAAAATTGCATTATGATTTACGACAATTGTATAAGTGTGTGCATCTGTGTGTGTGTATCTGTGTGTGTGTGTTTGGCTCGTTTTACGTGTTCGTGTTTATTTTTGTTTTTGTGCAAATTGATTAGTGGGCTGAAACCTTTATATTCATTTTTTGGGGGGTTGCACGAGTTAAAAACTGGTATTGAAAAACTGGGCTGGGTCTTGGGCTCATTTCACATTTGCGCCAAGTTTTTGTTGTTGCTCACAGCCGCGTAAATTGATTCGCTTGAGAAAAAGCGAATTCCCAGTTTGGCCTAGCAGACGTTTCCCTATGCCTATGCCAACTCATTAGCGTCATCTGCTGTTGCTGCTGTTCTTGCTGGCCAAGTGCCAAGGATTCGCGCCCATTAATTAACCATTTGCATAGGAGGCAGATGCAAATGCTGATGCATTCGAAAGAATCCCATTCATGAAGATCGAGTTTGAATTAAATGCCTCAACGCCATAGTGACAAATTACTCGGTGTGTGTTAAGATGTCGACAGAAACTGATGCCAGTGTCAGAGCCAGCAGAAACGATCATTTGTTACCTCAAATGGTGCATTATTTGAAATGTGTACTAGAATTCATAAGACAGAGAATGGTATAAACACCAGAAGCTTTAACACTATATCGAAATCGAGCTACTATATAAGGAAACAACGTTCAGGTGATCTTGTGGATTAAATATAAAAATATTTAGGTATCAAAAATAAGTCTACTTATATTCAGTGGATAGTTATAAGTTCCATTTCAATACACACACCACTTGTCAATCAGTTAGACACACTCTAACACTTGTGCAAATTTCGTAGTAAACATACGCAAAATTTAGCATTATTATTAAACTTCCAATCTTTTTAAAATGTAAAGGTTTAAAACTAATGCTTATATAAGTAGTCTTTCATGGACCTTCTTGTTGGTTTCGTTCATGATCTTTGAATAATACGGCTGAAATAACAAGAGTTAGCAAAAACTTAGATTGTTTTCCAGTACACCTCGAGTCTCCTTTGGGCCGCCTTAGAATTCATATTTGAGTGGTTCAGAGTCTGGAGATATTAGCAAGGTGGTTCCACTTAATTCTACATATATACAATATTTAATACAGTATATTTGGGTGGAAGTGAAATAGGCAATTGAAGTCAGTATATTAGTGAAGTTGTTTATTGTGGGATGGGAGTTTTTATGCAAAGTGAAAATCTGAAAGGTGAACTATTTATATAACTTGATGTGTGATTGTATTATTCGTGATTATGGGTAAATCAAGTAAAACTTTAGGGACTTAGTAAGGATTCAAATTCACTTTATTAAATGCCGTTATACATACACACATTTTTTAAATGATACATTTTGTTTTTTATATTGATTAATATTTATATATGTATTATTTGCAATTGCTTTTGGAATAAACGAATAGAGACAACTTTTACTCTGTAGTAAAAACTAAAGCAACTATATTTATTTATTTATAATATGATTGGGCAGTGATTGTAAATTACAGCCAATCTAGTAGGTATAGCTACTAAGCCTTAAGCTAAACTATATACTAATTTGTTGACTTATATTAACAAAATAAAGTAATGTTATTTTCTGTATAGTTAAAAATTTTAATTTGCTTTAACATTTTAATTTACTCATTTTGAATTATATAAAATTAAAAAATGTCACAGGTCATATTTGCCAAATGTTTATACATATATTACTATCTATAAGTAGTTTGATATACTTCACAATATGTCTTGAACCTGGAATAGGTTACAATGGACCAAACTTTTTCCAGGAACAATCAAATAACACTGTGATAGTCGAAAAAAGACATGGCAAAACTCGGTAGTTTTCCCCTAATTCGGATCCTGATAATCGAATTGCAATTGTTAGTTCTCCAAGTTATCACGATGGGTTCACACAATTTTTTTTGCGGAAGTTTTATATCAAAGTTGACATTTTCACGTGAGATTTTTTAACTTGCTTCTAACTTCGAATATACTCATCTTTTCTACAAACTTTCTTTGATGAAGTATCTAGACCTTGCTTGCTCGTTGCTTGCAGATTTATTTGGAATTTAGTAAATGAAGTCTATGGTATATAATTCTAATATTGTTGTCAAATAAATAATATGCAGTTATTATACCGACTGTACAAATAGTATTAAAAAAACTAAACAAATACAGTTAAAATGTTTAAATGGTTATATTTTAAATCATAAATAAGATAGGTAGGTCTGGTGTAAAGCTGGGCATGGGCTGACTCGGGTTCGGTGTAACATTTCGATCCATGCCCACCTCTAGTCAGGTGTCTCTTCCGCTGCCGTTGAGGAAACTAAATTCTCATATTACGAACAAACTTCGAATGGAAAATTTATAATATTAGCAAAGTGCGAAAAACAAAACTTAAAAAAATTGGGTCAAGATTCAATTTTTGTTGGATATATGGGCTAGAAACTTCGTTAAAGAAAGTTTGCCATTTTTTTTTTTTTTTTTTTTGAAAAAAACTATTACAATCTAGTCGATATTTAATATTTGGCCAATTCTATAGTTAATTATTGATTCGAAAATAAAATCACTTTTATATTGATAATAACAATCTGTTTTAACACGAAGTACTATTTTTTGCATATTTGTGATGGATCCAAATGTGTTTTGAAAACAATAATGGAATGAATATTGCAAAGAATAATATTCTATGCAATGATCTTCAAGTCCATTTACTTAGAATACTTGTCTCTCCCATAATTAGTTCTCAATTAATAGTAATTGTGATTTTCAGGAATAGTATTTGACTAAGAAAGTTATCTGAAACTGCTAAAAAAAAGTCACTTTGCATATAGGACTAAAATAAAATGCCTACACATTTTGATATGAAACTAGAAACTTAATAACTACTACTGATTCACGATATTTGATAACTTTATAGGAACGAGCACTTTAATACAATGAAAATTAGAACAAGAACATTTTACGAACTTTTTCTACTTAAAATGAACATTTTTCCTAAAAATCAATTATGATATGCAAACACAATTCAATTTATTTGTACACTAAAACGGCAAATATTGTTTCAGAATGCAGTGGAATGGTCTATTGAAATGGGTCTATTCTAAGGGTATAAAATAATCGCAGTACAGTTGCCGAAATGGTTCTGTTGGCTTTCTGGTTCACGACTGACATTGGCAATTTGTTTTTAGTTTTTGTTTGCTTTGTTGGGATCTTTGATCTTTTGCTAGTTTTCCCTTTGCGTCATCGTCGTCTTTGGCCTCTTGTTTGGCCTATCGGATTTCCACAAATATTATTCTCTGCTGTGGAATGCCAATGCCTTGGACTAAAAATAGTATGGCCCATAGCAAGCATATTTTAGAAATGCGGGAAAAAAGCCAGTTCGAAAATAATTTTGAATACCGAAAAAAAGCTTAGAATGAAATAATAGGAAATTCGAAACGCATTATCTGGAAGAATTGAGAAAGCTTGCTCGATAACTGAGGCCAAAAATAGAATTTCATGCAAAATGCGGAAGCTGATCGAAGAAGAAGACGAATCACGTGTCAAAAGCTCATATCCTGTGCGGGAGCTTAGAAAGCTCTGTAGGTGGACCTCTCTGAGGTCAATCCCCCAACCATTTGTAACCCTTTTGTATTAAGTTTAAAATCTAAAAAATCGTTTTTATTTATAAATAATTATAAATTGTTTTAATTAAAATTACAATCAAATGATTATTTTGCAGTTATGTTGTAGTCAATAGACCCCATTGCCCTATTGATCAGATATTCTTTGTACAAAATCATAATCTGTGGCTGGTGTATAGTAAAACAATCAAATGGCATGATCAACATTGATGATGGAAACGCAAACACGCGAAGTACTACATATGTATCTATAGAGAGACAAGTGAATGATGGCTTGGTATGGGGTTCGGGTTTGGATTCGTTTTTTATCATTTACATTTACATAGATAGTGTTTTGTTTTGTTGTTTGTTTCAGTCAGTAAAAAAATAATAATTATTAATCTGGATGACATTCAAAAACATTCAAATGGGCGGGCATCTCTGATGTTGGTGATGTTGTTGTGCACTCGGAAGAGCCACAGCACAGACCACCAGCAGAAGTAGAAACAAAAGATGGTGGCTAGGGCTATGGATTGAGTGCTGGAGATGATTGTCTGTGTCAAGTGGATGCTTAGAAGCACTTGCGGTGGACAATGCCAGGGCCGGACTCGTCGTATTCCTCCTTGGAGATCCACATCTGCTGGAAGGTAGACAGGGAAGCCAAGATGGAACCACCGATCCAGACGGAGTATTTGCGCTCTGGGGGAGCAATGATCTTGATCTTGATGGTTGAGGGAGCCAGGGAGGTGATTTCCTTCTGCATACGATCGGCAATACCGGGGTACATGGTGGTGCCACCAGACATGACAATGTTGGCATACAGATCCTTACGGATATCCACATCGCACTTCATGATGGAGTTGTAGACGGTCTCGTGGATACCGCAAGATTCCATACCCAAGAAGGAAGGCTGGAACAGGGATTCTGGGCAACGGAAACGCTCGTTACCGATGGTGATCACCTGACCGTCGGGAAGTTCATAAGACTTCTCCAGGGAGGTAGAGGCAGCGGCGGTGGCCATCTCCTGCTCGAAGTCGAGGGCAACATAGCACAACTTCTCCTTGATGTCACGAACGATTTCACGCTCAGCGGTGGTGGTGAAAGAGTAGCCACGCTCGGTGAGGATCTTCATCAGGTAGTCGGTCAAATCGCGACCAGCCAAGTCCAGACGGAGGATGGCGTGGGGAAGGGCATAACCTTCATAGATTGGGACGGTGTGGGAGACACCATCACCGGAATCCAGAACGATACCGGTGGTACGACCGGAAGCGTACAGGGAGAGCACAGCCTGGATGGCGACGTACATGGCTGGGGAGTTGAAGGTCTCAAACATGATCTGGGTCATCTTCTCACGGTTAGCCTTGGGGTTCAGGGGGGCTTCAGTCAACAAGACTGGGTGCTCCTCGGGGGCAACACGCAGCTCGTTGTAGAAGGTGTGATGCCAGATCTTCTCCATATCATCCCAGTTGGTGATGATACCGTGCTCAATGGGGTATTTCAGGGTGAGGATACCACGCTTGGACTGGGCCTCATCACCGACATAGGAGTCCTTCTGACCCATACCGACCATCACACCCTGGTGGCGTGGACGACCGACAATGGAGGGGAAGACGGCACGGGGTGCGTCATCACCGGCGAAACCGGCCTTGCACATACCGGAGCCTAAAAATCATAAAGAAAGAGGCGACCATTATAGGGGGCGAAACCAAAAAAATGGGACTGTCTAGCGTTTTCTTGAATGAAAATTTTCCAAGGAATTCGAAAAATTACGTCGAATGGCAGCAGGAACGCCACATAAAATTTGTCACATTTCCCTAATGAAATGTGTCGAATAGATTTTTAATTGGATTCATGGTAATTTCCGCAATTAGCAAATTGCAGCAAAAGTTGTTGAGATTGGTAAGAAATGTCAATACCATGACATTTGATGAGATTTTCTTGTGTGGGAATACTTTTTCGATGACGAATTTGATGATTTGTATTCCGTTAGGAATTGAGACAGAATTTTCTGAATAATTTCTTGTGTGGAAACACTTTTTCGACGTAAAATTTGCTAATTTGTATTCCATTTGGAATCGAGAGGGATCTTTTGTGCTACTATTTAGTATTTTTGATATTCATTCGTGGAATTCAAATGAATTCTGAAGATTTGGCACTCTGTAGTATGTTTAAGTTCCTTAAATATTCCGTAGAATTGAGAAATGATTTCAATTTTGATTGAGAATTTTTTCCATTAAGTATTTCACTTCTTTGCACTTTTGCACTACTACTAAGAGTGTTTTTTGGTTTATTGTGTAGTATCCTTTTGCAATTTTCGTATAATCCAAGTAAAGATTTCCTTCAATAGAAGGAGTGTGGATGGAGGGGGATACGCACCATTGTCTACGACCAAAGCAGCAACCTCATCGTCACACATTTTGTTTGAGTTTTGTTTGTTTTACGGCACCACGGGTGAATAGAAATCAAGAATTACGACAATGTGTACGCTTTGGAACACAACTGACTGACTAAATTATCGCCGCGTTGGTACTCGGATTTTATACCGCAAACGAAATGTCTTCTTGGTCCAAAAGAAACTGAACGCCCCCCACCGCAAGCAACAACGGCAGCAACGCCAGCAGCAGCAGCAGCAGCCACAGCCCCTACACCAACACATAGGCATTCCAATGGATGCTGCTGCGCATCTTTTGCCGCCCCCGTCTCTCAGAATCGCCTCCATCAGCAGCAGGCAGCTTCGTTTCTTCGGCCGACTACTACTAAAAATAGATCCTTAGCATAAGTGAGAGAGGGGGGTCTTTGGAAAATTTAGCGAGCTAGAACGAGAGAGCGGCAAAAGCAGCGCCAACCGAGAGCAGTTCGGCATGATCGAGCGTGCTGAACGCGATCGTGAGCAATGCCCGAAGATGAAAAAAGTGCCGTATAAGGCAAGACGGCGCCTCCAGCATCTGCTCATCTCTCTCTCTATCCTTCTGACCCATTCCACCTCTCTCTCTCTCTCTCTCTTTCCCTCGCTCTCCTTCTTACTCTATCTCTGTCTTACTATGCTAATATGTATGCGGGTGTGCGTGAGCAATATTCCGTTTTCATTTCGTTTTTAGGTCGTGGGGGATTTTGAAAATTCATTTATTTCTTTTTGGCTGCCTCTATTCTTGATCTCACATAGACATATAGGATGGATATATATGTATGTATGTATGTGTGTATATATATTCCTATACATTATGTTTGTTTGTTGCCTTTATTTTTGTTGTAGCCTTCTATTTTTCATCGGCGTTTTCATAACTTTCGTGTTTTTCTTGTGTCGTAATAAATTCATTTGCTATTTTCGATATTTCTTTTCGCATCGTTTCACAAAATATGCGCGCCCTGGCAGCCTTTTGCACCTTTCCTTTTCTCCCTCTCCTGCCATAAGCAACCATCTCTATTTTTGGTCATATTTCCCACTGCTCTCTCTCTCTCACACAGACAGTTTCTTTGACCGGCCCACGCCCCATGTAATGAGCATAATTTAACTAATTGTTTGTTTACAACACTTCTTACATCGTTTCAAGAATGCCAAATGCAATGCACAATGCAATACGATTGTTCCTTTCCCTGTCCCGTTACCCGCTGAAAATGCATAGTGGAATGGAATAGTGGAACGAGCGGGTTAGAGGAATTCATTTTTTTTCCTTTATGCTTTGCAGGGATGCTTTGTGCTCTCATTTAATTTGGTTCTTGAGACTATTTTGTGCCGTTTGGAATATTTTATTTTTAGCCCCCACAACTAAGTGGGGCATGTTTACGTTCTATGGCATAATCGGTGCGACCAACACACAATATACACAATATAGGTATTTACGCATAGGATTCGGCATATCTATGGATAGTGGAGATCATGGCAAATGACTAATCTAGGGAAATGGAATTGGATTTGGAATTTGCAACAACCAATTCCAAGATAATTGATCTACATATGTATACATATCTACATATGTATGCACGTTTGTCTATGCAGACATATGTATGTATGAACAAACCTATACATAATTCAAATACACATCGGATACGCATATGTATATATGTATGTACATAATATATCGCTGTAGTTTTGGACTATTTTTAAGCATTTCCAGATGCTATATTTATAACAGATGGCAACTATTTTGCACCATCAACTAGAGTTCCCAAACAACTTCTATCCCGTTATAAATTGTTTTCCAAAATTAAACCATCTCGATTTTCCATTAAATTAGTAATTCATTTTTGAATCCGGAAAGAAGGTCCGTTTGCAAATGTTCATAGCATACTTTTGGGAAATATGAAATCGATCTCTTATGAAGCTAATTTACAAAAACTTGTGAAGATCTCTTAACTTCTCCAAAATTTGAAAATATACATATGTATATTGAAGTAAATTTTAAAACCCATTGTCACATAATATTATTCTAGATTTAGGTTTTGGTAGAACTAGGAGACACATTACTACTAGTAAAACAATATCCAATGCAGTATTAAAAAAAAGGATCAAAATGGGTAAACTGCATGAGTCAAATTTAAAAGACAACATTTGTCCTAATATGCATTTATAGATCTGGCAATCTTATTGAAAATTCTCATGTCATTTCGCCACGATCTTACATATTAAATAACCATTAGGCAGATACCTAATAACTCTTCGTTCGACTTATAAAACAATTAAATGATTTGAAAATATTGAAAAACTGGGTACCATCCAAATTCTACTCATCAGATCAACTTAATGCCTTTGGAGCTGTTTTAAATCTATAATTCTGTTGTTCTCCAGTTCTGAAACCCCGGCATAGATGGCGATTTCTCCCTGTTATAGCAATACTGAAAGGTATAGATGATGTATTTAATATTTCTATTTTGGAATTTGACAAACATAACAAAACATACATACGTATCGGACTTGGCTTAGTCTTTGATTTGTCTTGTTGTTATAATGGATCATCAATTTACATGATGGGTAGTTCTTCGTTTCCCAATTCCATTTTGCATTGAAATTAATGCTGGGAAGTGCAATTCTCTAATTTCTGATCTGCCTAAAAGTTGTCAATTGGAAGGTATTTAAGGTGCCATGTTGTGCATCTCCGGGATGTTATAATTCACAAAGATCCGCTAGCCAATGTTTAGTTTTGGAGCACAACTGGAGATATATCGTATTCGTGTCATAAACCCGGATCTGCACCACGAGCTCAATCTGGCCCGGATGACGAAAGGGTTAAATTATTTTCCAAAAGGTAAAGAAACAGGCTTACAGGCCATGCGGGCATTCACAATTGGATCTTTTATTAGAGCCTTTAGCCGAAGCAGATCAAGTAATATAAAATAAAATTATGATATTAATTATAAACTCATCAATCGAGACAATCAGTATAGAAAAGAAACAAATATAGAGGCAGTCGATTAATTTACAATTGTATAAACTTTAAGAGTTTGAAACTAACATATGTAAGTGAATAATTTAGTTTAATCAGAATCGGGATTGTCATCACGTTTATGAAGATAAAATCACGTTTTGTTATTGTTGTATACTTTGCTTACTTCTTGGCCCAAATACATATACACAATACTTGAGGGTATATTTTTGGCAACCTAAAACTATATTTGCCAAATAGAATTTGTCAGGCGACAAAAGGTTTAAGGAAAAGCTTCATTCTTTTGAGCACTTCCGGATAAAAAATGGCATGTTTAAAATGCAGCAAAATAATGAGATATTAGGTGGCTAAAATGACAAAGCTCCGACATCCAATACATAAGAAAGTAAAATGTAAAGAAAACATTTGCTATATAAGAGATTTTTTTGGTGTTTGAAATATATGGCTCATATTGTAGGCCAAGTTAATACAGAATACTCTAATAACTAATAATAATTATAATACTTTGAAACTGAGTAGGAAACTCAAGCCACAAAGTAAAACACTTGCTTTTTATCAATTGAAGTAATATTTGTGCGGACAAGCATAGCCGTATTTTTATGCCCAAATATCTTCTGATATTTGTCGATTCCTTTTAGGACCTCCTGCATACGTCAAGCTCTAATATGTTTACTTTTCGAGATGTATCCCTAACTCAAATTTTTATTTTGTTGTTAGTTCTATATATTGCAAAGTGGTATATTAAAATCCCCAACATGTACATATTTAACATGTAGAAGCTTTGCCGACCCGTCCCCCTACATATTTGTAAGTATTCTTCGATCGTCGAATCTAGCAATTCTTGTCCAATCGTGATTAAACCTGGCATAGTAATTGTATATTGTAATACATTGGTATTTATTGAAATCGAATATTATTAAAATTGAACTACGTGTTCTTTATTTCCAGTTATTTCAAACAGTGTAGTATTTAGTTAAGTTTTCTTGATCTCCAGGTTAACTTTCTAAAGTACATTTCTAAACCGAGAACTAGATATGTCCCGCAACTTTTTAAAGAAATAGTCTTGACTATCCAAGCAGCTAGTTTTACATTATATTAGCCATCCGTTAGTAAATTAGTCTCAAATATTTCTTTTAATAATTCTTGGTTTTTAATAACAATTTATCGAAAGCAAAGTCAGTTTATTGTGCAGTTCGTTGGTGATTTAAGTTTATAAAGATTGTTTGGTTGGGTTGCTTTCATATCTAGCAAGATATATGTACATAGTGCAGGAAAAATAAATTCCATTTAATACTTTGGTCAGACTTGTTTAAGAGGATTCCATAGAATCCAGTGACATTTATGTTTGCCAATTTGCAAGCAACATTTATGGGTTACACATTTTTCCCATAATAAATATTTATACCTAAATGCATTAGGTCTCTGACTAGACTCGCTTCCTAAATGAGCAATCAAATTGTTGTTGTTTACAAAAACAAAAAAAAGAAAGAATAGGGAAAATAATGCTACTCTTTTATGATAGCCGAAGGGCAAATTGACGTTTGGCTTTGCCGTTTGACAAATCAAAACTTTGTCGTTCCAATGAAAATAAAAGCCAATTGCAAATAGATTATATATAAATGGCTAAATCAAAATTTAATAAAAACCCAGTGAAATGTGATGTCGCCCTCCTAGCTTCGTCTTGCGAATCGTGCAGGTCGGTCAGAGTCGTTGCGGGCCAAAGGAATTTTAATAATGAGCCACGTATCCTGGCAGCATTTGGAATTCTGTTGTTTTAGTGCACGTGCACCAATTGCCAACACTAAAGGGATTCATTTGTGTGAATTACCCAATGCCAGATGCCCAAAAACTTGCGAACTGCTATCGTCCCCCCAAAAACTCAAACCCAATCCCAAAACCAAACCCAATCCCTTTCCGAATGTGCCTAAACAAACAGCGAACAGTGAGTCGAAGCGAGTTGAGTTCTGTTGAAACGAGACGAGACGAGGTCGAGGCTGGGAATCACCGAAAACAAATTGCAATTGAGCCCTGTAAAAGGACATGGTTTGGGCTTTGGGGGTTGGGCAACCTTTGGCGTTTGAGTTTGAATTTTGGGTGGGTGACAAAGTGGCCACCACATAAGAGACCGAGAGCGAGAGAAAGAGAGAGAGCGCGATGCGCATTTGACAGCTCAAGCGGAATGCACACAGTCGCCGACAACGTGGTGATAAAGGAGGCAGAAGAGTAGTAGTAGTAATGGCAGGAGGAGAAGAAGGACGGCGACAAACACAGTCACAGGGTGATAGCCATGACGACAAGCCATGATGATGGCTCTGGTACTGACCCACCCCCCTGCGGCGGTTTAAATGCTTTGGATTCTCATGAATTTGCGGAATTTTTATTAAGTTGCCAATTTGCCAGACGACCAAGGGAGAGACAGCGAGTCCATCAAAGTGAACAACAATATTTCCCCTATGAGTTAATTTCAAATTAGTTATTGGATTTCCTTGGCACCGTGTGAAACAAACAATGCCAATTGATGAAGTGTCCCTCCAAGCGACCTCAAACAATCGAAAGGGTTAACCGCAATTATCCCCTAAATAGACCTAATCGCCTGATGATTTGTTTAGCGCATTAACACTTCATGGCCATCAGAGTGACCGATGTCCAGATTCCTGGATTCCGGAGCCGCAGCAGCTGCTGCGACGGCATCTGCATTCTTTATTGTGGCTCGTGTTTATCATAGAAACGCCACTTGGCAGCCCATTTCAATCGTAAATAGCATCGATAAGTAAATCAGGTCAACCCAAATGTCTATATAACACTCGATTTCAATCTGATGCGATTGTGTTAATGGCTGGACAGGGCTGGGCAAGGGAAGGGGGCGAATGCATTCATATTCATTGATTTGTGTTTTCTAAATGTCTAAAGGGAAAATAGAAAACACTTTTTAGGGTTTCGAGTGCATCGGTTTGAATATATTTATAGCCACCAAACAAAAAAAAGAAGAAAGATACACACAATTGAGCAGAATAGAAAATCTGGAGAGGAAATCTTTCAACTGATAGAACGAACCAGTGGAAGGCCGATAAAGATACATATATCCAAAACTATGTATATACGCTTTGATATCTATACCATTCGAAATTGGGTGGATGTCTGCCAATAGAACACAATCTAATGTTATGCCAAGAAGAACATGAAGCAAGAAAGGAAACAAAAACGAAGTTTGTATACCCTTTAGAGTTGAGATGATGATTTGATTTTGAAATTTTTTTAAAATTAACCAAGTGGAGACAGAATAGTAAAAGCAAATACTAATGACATTTCAATTCAGATAAATTGAGGAAATATATATGTATTAATAAAACATTATATTATGAATTTGAATCTTATCTACGCCCTTGGAATTATGTATGTTGGAGAGAATCTCGAAATTAGACGTATAATGTGTTATAAGACATGTTTTATTCAATTTATACATATTTTTATTGATGTTTCAAATTAAATATAATACGACATTTTATGCCAAAACTTTTCTGGTATTTAGATTGGGCATAACTTTAATATTTTAAAATATCAAAGATTTATCAACTGGCAAAAGTTAAAATAAAAATCTTAAGCAATTACTGACGAGTTGTTTTAAATAGAGGCCAAAGCTCGGACCGAGTTTTATTTGATATAAATTTAAAGTAAATTATTATCTATTACTAATAATCCAAGTTTAGTTTGAAGCAGTACGTTAAAAGCAACAGTTGTTGTTTTTAATTTTGCATTTTTAAATATAATTCTATTTAACTTCTCCGTAGTTAAATCTATCAGAAGGTTATAAAGAAAGAAGGGCACAGACAAAGAATTTCGAAAAGTGTATTTTTAAAATAAAATTTCTCTAGGTTTAGGTTTTCCAAAAACATTATATCCTATTTAAAAATGTATAAACTTGTTAAGATATTTTTTTTTAAATGTCGCAAGAAAATCATAAAACATAATTTATGAAAAGATGAAGAATAATTCATTTTTTGTAAGTATTCCAAAAGTTTCTTGCTTTAATTATAATGAATTTCAATCATTTCATTTGATAATTCGATGCTTCGCTTGTCTAAATCGGGTGTCTATATACACATATGTTTATATTAATATATATATCCGATCTGTATTACCTATACAAAATAATATAACAACAAAAAGTGACGCGGACATTTATGGTGTGCGCTAAAACAGATTTCTATTCGTACAGTTTGCAACACACACCCACACACACACACACACCTACACTGTTGGGCAGGCAAAACAACAAAATCGGAACAAGTATCTGAAAGAATCAGAAAATGTTGTTCAATATATATGAATTTTATTTTTAACATTGTTATTTTATACATATACATACACAAAAGAGAAAAGCCAACGACGGCAGCAGCCACCGCAGCAGCGGCAGCAGGAGGAAAAATGAAGAAAAGCAAAAAGTAAAGATATAAAATAGAAACGAAGGAGAAAAACAGAAATACCGCTAACGCTTTCATCATCGACCAAACGGTCGCTATCAGCTGTGTGTCGTCAATGTGCCAGATATATATATACATATATATCTAGATACATATCTCTCTATGGATCGGTTATGCCAAGGGGTGGGTGAACGGTTAGTTGATAAAGATATTTTTTCAAATTAATTTTTCAATTGCTCTCTTATAGAGATGATGTGCTCTCGTACATCGAGATGATAGGGAAAATCGGAAGATTTGTTGGTTGCTTCCGCTGCCTTGGACCCAATCGTGGCCATGAGATTTCTTGGTCTTGGACTCGGTGGTTCTTTTATTTCTTTTTTGACAATATCTATTTATAGTCCGCCCCTCTCACACATCGGTCTGTCTTCCATTGAGTGCACACACTTGTTGTGTCGCCGTCTGGTGCTCATGATGCTAATGATGCCAACGATGATGATGATGATGTGGTTGTGGATGTGAATGTGGATGATGATGTCCAAAAATCCCCATGTTCTTTTTGCAAAATAATCATTTAGGAATTTTAATTCGACTTCTTTTCGTCTCTGTGCGCTTCTGTCAAGTTCAATTCACTTGGACTTTGACTTGCAATTGTATTTCCGACTCATCGTCCTCTTCGGGCTCAGTGTTTTCTGTTCGGCACTATTCTCCTTATATGGCATGTGCTTGGCACTTTCCCACCACACAATTGTTTATTTTTTTGTATATTTTTATAGATGATTCATATGACCCTCTTGAATGACTGATGCTCGACCCCCACAATCCTCGTCCTCGTAGCCCTTATCCACCTCTCCCTCACTGCTCAATCATCGGCTTGACTCATTTGCAGTTGGAGGAAAGCCAATAGTGTCTGCATCTTGGCCAGGTGCACTTCCTCATAGAGAAAATGTTAAAGTTAAAGTGTACACTTTGTAGGATTTGAATTTGATTTTAAAAACATAAAATTTAAGCGGTTGCAAAAGCTTTCAAAAAGTTTTCATAGAATTGTCCATAGATGGCGCCATATTTCAATGGCGCCACCTTTATTATCAGCTAATGTTAAGTTTACAGTGCTCGCAAATGATGCTGTTAATTCAAATTTACGTTACTTTATTTGGAAATTTGGAAATATAAACTGCAAGAGAGATTTAATTGCTGTGATTCTGGAATATTGACATAAATCTTTTGAATGAACTAGCTCAAAATTAATTTGGAAAACATAAAAATAAGCACTTTGTCTACATACCGTTATTTCGAAGACTACCAAGACCTTTCATCAGCAGACTTCGCTAACTACTCTAGAATTTGAAGACCATGCCATTAGAGCACTACAAGAACCACTTGGGAATTGTAAAAGGATGACGCAAAAAAAGGTCAGAATAGAAGATTGGTGGAAGAAGATCGTTCAAACCGACTATTCACTGTACCGACTATACAGTTTTTCAGTTTTACAAATTTTAAATTTTGTGTAGGAAATCGCCGTTCCGTGTGTTTAGTATATGAATGTCATATACCTTCTCATTCAAGAGATTAAAATAAATCAGGTCAATAAAAATCATACTGATAAGAAGTTGAACAGATCCTTCTCTAAATACTTTCAACAGAATAAAAACCTTTTAAAAATTGACATTTCCAAGGCTGTAAAGTAAATAAAAGAAATATATGTATATACAATTTTTTAGATTTATAATGTCTCTAAATCGAAACAAATTTATTGGCAACAAAAAATTGGATTTCATTTGTCACAACAAAAATTATTCTGAGCAACTATTATAAATTTAAAAAATCTATTTTCAGAAACTTAAAGTAAAATTAAATATATAATCAAAGGAACTCAATAAGCTTAGAAGAATTAAACTTTTGTGAATTTTTGGATAAAGAATCCTAAGAAGTATTTGACGTTATTATTGTCCTGGTTGCAGATAGCTGTGGCTATTAGCAATATATTCATGTCCTGGAAAAAGAAAAAACACTCTGAAACCAGCTAGGGCAAACACATTATTCATGGGCATTTCCCATTTTAGAGTCGGTCAGTATAAAAGCGCAATGAACATGATGAACGAGGCATCAATTTGGTCATCATCGTCTAATTTTGTGGCTGGAAAAGGGTTCCATTCCCACAGTTAGAACCCAGTTAGTTCCCTTTTGAGTTTCCCCAGTGAATTAATTCCGTTTTACATATGAACTCATGGTAAGATTTTCAGTCAGATATTTTGCGTGTGATAAGCGATGTAATGTAATAATTGGCCAGCAATTATCATGGCAAGGGACAGAGTACTTTGTCCCGAGCAAGGACTTTGAATCGAGCTTGGACTCAAAGTGCAACTAAAACTAACCCTCGGCTTGAGTTTTAATTTCTCACTGTATTAATCAATTATAATTTATTCATTAGTTGATTCGATTTTGAGAACCAATTCCAAAATTTCGTTTCTTTGTTTTGTCATTGACAATTATGTGAATTGTTTGTTGTACATTTAGTCCTTTTTAATTGCATTTAATTGCCACTTGTCAGCATTTTCCTTATGCTTGTCTTTCTCCCCCTGGTTTTGCTTATTAATCAAGTCATTAATGAGATTTTGACAGGTCGAGCAGGAAGATCAATTGAGGCAGATAAACCACAGTGAGTTATTTTTATTGATTAGCTTGGGCAGGAGACCAAAAAAAAAAAAAAGAACGAGAATGAAAAAAACTTGAGCTAAAACTTGTTTATATTTATTTTTGTGCTAAATATGTTTTTTTTTTTTTAGGATTTTTTTGTCTGTTCTGTTGTTGTGTTTTTCTTTAACAAACTTCTTATATAGTGTTTAGTTTTTGTTCTTGTTAATTGTAACATTAAATTTTCTCGTTTTTTATTTATTCTGTTTGATTATACAATATAAATTAGGGAGCTTACAACATTAAATTCGCTAAACTGAAAGACAGTGTGAAACATAGATCTCGTCGGGTGGGGGGTGGGAGGTGAGGGTGATAATTAATCCGAGAGGTGACCGGATCCTTAATTAAACCATGGATACAAGTCCCTTGTTGAGATTATCTAGATGCTCCTTGGCCTTGATGCGCAATGTGGCTATCGAATTGCTACGCATATCCGTCGGCTGGCTGGCACTCGTAGGCGGCGGACTATCCCGGCCCACATCCAGCAGCTCAATGTTGGCACTGGCCGCACATTTGTCCAGGCTTCCGGCATTGTTGGTGCTGCTATTGCTCTCCAAGTCGCTGCAGTCGCGTGCCTCGCCATTGGAATCGGCATTGCAAATGCTGAGATTCTGCGGTGACATGCAGACGTCTGGACCGCCGCTGCTGCTGCACTCTAAGGACGAGGATGAGGACGAAGTCGACGTTGTGGATGTTGTGGTTATCGCGGGCTGTGACAGACTATTGCTGGGATTGGGCGTGGCATTGGTCAGAGGGGTCACTCCGGCATGATGATGCGGTGAACCCATCGATGTGGCGTGCGGTGACATGCGTGACAAGTGCGGTGAGAGATGCGACAAGGGCACTACAGCATGATGCGAATGCGAATGTGGATGGGAATGGGGCGGTGGGGGTGGCGGCGGAGGTGGTTGGGGATGTCCTCCATGCCCACTGGGCGGCGGCGGCGGTGGTGGTCCATGTCCATGATGATGACCCATGGCTGCCAGACTGCTCATGGTCAATTGGGCAGGTGCCAGGCTTAAAGGTGGCGTCAAATAGCTCGGATAAACGGTCTGAGGATGCGACAGAAATCCTAAGGAGAAAAGGGATTCTTTTATGGATTAGTTTCAAAAGTATGCCCATCAAAGTATTCTATCCTACCTGGCAGGGCACTCAGCAACGGTGGCGATAGCCAGGGATCTACAGGCAATCCGGAAGCTCCACAGCCCAAGCGATGCGGCAATTGGGTAAAGTGAGTCAAGCCCAGACGCAGGCTTTCCGATTTCTCCTGGCGACGCCATTTGGCGCGGCGATTTTGGAACCAGACCTGAAACGAATCAAAAACTTATTCATTAGAAATAGTCAGGTGAAAAAGTATCACTAATTTAACAAAGTTTATTATAAACGGAGTCATCTTAAAAAAAAAGAAAGAAAGAGAACACCCAAGTTCTTCTTTTTTTTTTTGTGCCAACAAAGAGCCAAATGAAAGAGAAAGAGGGAGATATGTAAGTATTAAGAAAGCAAAATGGCGGACAAGGGAAAATTGTTAATGAAAACACAAATGGGATCCACACACACAGATAAATGGAAAAGGGGGGCTGTGGGGGAAGGAGGGAGTGGTGGGATACAAGTTCCACCATTCAACGATGTCAAAGTTAGAAGGAAATAAAATAAAATTCAATTAGTTGCCGTTGCTCTAATTAGCATTACCGTAACAATGAAAGTGTATTAGTGTCTGTCTGACAGTCTCTCTGTCTGTGTGTTTTCTCAATGTGTGTGTGTCTAATTAGAGCCAAAAGCAAAAGAGAGTGAGAGAGAGAGAGAGAAAGAGAGAGCGAGTGCGAGAGAGCGAGCGAGAAGGCCAAAACGAAGGAGCGAGCCAAAAGATTAGGCACGAGTGAGACAGAGAGAGGAAGAACTGTTTTCGATTTCCGCCTAGGTCCACAGTGGGTGGATAAGTTGGGGAGGGAGTAAGAGAATCGGGGAGGTCTGGCCTCTGGCACTGGCCTCAGCCTCTGCTGGTGTCTCTGCCTCTGCCTCTGCCGCTGTTCTGCTTCCAACTCTGCTTTGCTCAAAGTAATTAAATGCAATTTGCGCAAATTAATAAGAAATTATTTCTGATGGAAATTTCATTTCCATTATGTTGTTGTTGTTGCCGTTGCTGTTATTTTTGCTGCCTGCCCAGGGCCAAATAAACGAGTAGCTATAATTCCTACTCCACACACAATATACAGGAATATAAAATGTATATATGTATACATAGCTATAAATTCATGTATTTCATACAGTATGTCTCTCTCTCTCTCTCTCTCTCTCTCTCTTTCTCTCTCTTTTCACCTCCTTGGCATGACTTAATTAAGCATAATGATGCATAAAATTATTTACCTATGATTTGCGAAACGCGTTTTTCCTACAAATCTAACTATAAATTGTTGCATAGCAACCTTTAAGTAAAAGATATTAGTCAATTAACTATCTAAGTCTTTTGGACTAGCTAATCTATCGTGCTAGACAAAACCACTCAACTAAACTATCTTGAATAACCAATACTAAAAAAACTATTAGTAATTTCTTGAGAATAATTTTCGGCGTCAATTCTAAAGTTATAACAATGTGAAATCACTAACCATAGAATACATTCTATGGTTAGTGTCCCTAGTTTATTTTAAATTACTGTTTTTTTTTTTTAATTATTAGAGCATTTTGAGGGTTGGGTAAAACTAAAAACTGTTTACTAGAAATTTTCAGAATTTTTACAAATATTTTGAAAAACAAAACCAATATTTTGGCAGTATTTCACAGGTTCATACTTAAACCTTGAGCTAAAAAATATTTTCGTCTTTTATTTCGTCAGTTTGAGGACTATTTCGAAGATTCGCTAATTTGGCCAAATAGACATGCGAAAAGAGAAAAAAATCAGAGGGCCGGGGCTAACTTCGACCGACCCTTGCAACTATTTTAGAACCTTTTTCCTTACCCATAAAGTAGAAAAACTTTTTATTTTGAAAGGCTAATGTTTGCGAATCTTAGCATAGGAAATAACAAAGACTTTAGTCACTGTTTCCCACAGATCGTTCCTAAGGGAGCTATACGATATAGTCACCCGATCTTAATCAAATTTGGCACAGTTGTTCATGGGTATAATAAGCTCACTAATATTAAATTTCACGACAAAACTTTAGAAAATATCGAAATTATTAGGAAAAGTCACTGTTCGTGACTTTGCCGTTTGTATGGGATCTATATGACATAGTGGTCCGATCCGGCTAAATCCGAGATATACAACCTGTGCCTACATGCAATATTTCAGCTCTGTAGCTCTTACGGTCTAGGAAGAGTTTGCGTTGATCCAGACGGACGGACGGACATGGCTATTTGAACTCATCTCGTCATGCTGATCAAGAATATATATACTTAATATGGTCGGAGATGCTTCCTTCTATGCGTTGCACACTACCGACCAAAATTAATATACCCTTTTTACAAGGGTATACAAATTGATTAGAAATACCGATGTTTCGACTAAATTCGTATGGTAAGCCACATCTTCTTAAAATTCTCAATTCAGTTTTGTTTTCTGGAATTTATGACTTCCAATTTTAGACTTTTCTTTTGTGTGGTTGCTTCATCAAAAGTAAAATAAAATTAAAGATAAAAATTAATTTTCAAATACAATTCTATAACTAATTGTAAGTTTTATGTGATAAAAAAAAAATAAAGTTCTTGCATTCTTAGAGCTAACTGAAGCTGACTTATGTCTGTTTTCTCATTTGTTTTAAGAATAAATTGGAACCACTTAATTCGCTTTTCCTTTCAATTTCATCAGCAATATCTCAAAAGCATTTTATTGGATTACTTAATTGAACGGATTTAAAAAGCAATATTTTTTCTGGCTTAACGCAGATAGGGCCCCAAATATGGATGAAAAGCCTAGATTAACTTATAATAAGAGAAAGCTATATGTACATACATAGAAGTAGACAACTCCACTTGACTAACTAAAAATAAAATTAGTAAACATTTCAATTAATTACCGCTTCAAAAGTCTATTCTAGTTAACATGTAAACGTATAGCTGATTACCTAAAAAAATCATTCGAAAAAATTATTCGATCTATGGTAACAGCTTCTCCAAATTGTATTCATTATATTTTTAGGACACAATCAATAAGAGAATATATAAGAGATAATGAACGATTGTGTGCAATCACTCGTACATTCAGATTTAATGGCATAAGAAAATTGTGGCTCAAATCGGTCAATTTCTGGGCAGTTTCTCATTTAATAGTCCATTCCTCTTTGCAGCTAACAAAAAAGCCATTTAGAAAGTCTAATTTCCTGTCTCTCAAATCAGTCTAGAGAAAATAAATTAAAGTTAGCTGCTTTAGGCCACATTTTAAGCCAACTCTCACACAGACACACACACAAACACATTAGCTGGATGAGTGGGAGGAGAACTGGGATGGCTTCACGGCTGAAGCCTCGTCTCTCTTGACTGTTATAATTTGAGTTTGTGCTTCTTCATTTTAATTAAATCATCAAAATCAATTTTGTAATTTCCATTCATGGCGCGCCATTATGAAAATCCCCAAACACACACACACACACAAACTCATTGCGTGAAAGAGAAAGAATATATTGGTATCCAGCCCATCCAAGGGGGTGGCACACGCCCACAAACCAGTCACCCAGCCATCCTCCCAGTCATCACCATCATCATCATCATCATCATCAACATCAAGCCAACAAGAGTTGGGAAAATTGTCTGCTTTCATCTTTGGCTGTTGATGTTGGGAACAACCATCCACCCGGCTCTCTCCCTCCTACCACCCATGATTCTGTTATATTCTCCACAAGTTCTGGACCAAAACTGAATGAATTTTCCACCCCGTGGACACACAAACACAGCCAGAGAGAGAGAGAGAGACAGAGAAAGAGAGTGTGTGAGAGGAAAGCAGGGGGGAGGGGGGCATCCCCATTTTCAGCCATTTTCAATTTTGATACATTCTGCTCCGGCCTGGACTGGCTTCGCCTGGCCTGGCATCCTCTTCTGCCTTATTGAGACTGCCTGCGGCATTTAGCATTCATGTGGGACACGCGACTCACCACAAGGTTCAGGCTCCCAACCAACCCATTTACCTACCTCGACCCCCCATTTGTCATACTCCCCCTTGCCCTTGTCAATCCAACCACTTTTCAACTTTAATCTTTTTCATAAACTTCACATTGGCAGCAAACAACAATTTGTTGCCCCTTCTATACACCACCGAAAACCTGGCTAGGACATCATTGCATTCTCTTCTCCTCCCTGCTCTCTCGCTCTCTTCTCTCTTTCTTTCTCCTTCTCACTTGTGGATACATTTTCCTTGCCGTCTTCTTTAATTTTGTTCGCAGCAAAGTTTTGCCATTTTATTGGAAAACTTCTGCCGCAAAGTGTCGTTGCCCAAAAAGAGAGAGAAAGAGCGAGAGGAAAACGAGTAGAGGAAAAATGAAAATAAAAAAGCGAACAACAAGCCAGCATACAAGGCGTATACGCAATTTGGCTTGTATGCAGAAAACACACTCACCCACAAAGTCTCTCTCTCTCTCGTTCTATCTCTATCACTCTGTAGCCTTTCTCTCTCTTTTTCTCCCCCCTCTGTGTGAGTGTGTGTGAGGCAGAAATTGCTTTTCGAATGTTTCTGACAGTTTTGCAAATTGGAAAATTGACTTTTAACACACAAGAGCTCAGCAGCTTAATAAAACTGTTTGCAACTTCTGGGATGAATGTTCGTTGTGGAAGAGTAGAAATGGGCAAGAAGCAAAAGGGTGGCAAGAAGGGGGTGGTGGATATTACGATATTACAGAAGAGGAAATGGTTATTGTTGTTGCATTCATATATACTTCCGTTCTAAATTTGGTAGCTCACTCGAACTTTGTGGTAACTATATAGAATCTAGCTCTAGAAATCAGACAATTACATTGCACATAAGTACATGACGAAAGGGAAATATATAGGCGGTAGTTAGGGGGGATGAGGAGGGCATAATCGGTATCCCTTCTCTATTATTATTATTCCAACATTTTCATTTGTCATGCAATTCAATCAATTTGATTGAAAATTGCACTTTGTGAGCTCGTTGCGATAAGCAATTTAATTGCCTGGAAAAGAAAAATTGACTCGACATATATAGCAATGAACCATATAATTAGAGGGAGGGAGAAGGAAAGAGAGGAAGGCAATGCCAGGGACCCTGCAGGACAACCCATTGCGCTCAAGGATATTGATAGCGGCGCCTAAAGTAATAACCAAAATGCAGTTTCAGTCTGAGAAACGAGTCGAATTTGGTTCACATTTCTACAGTTCCCTTTCTACATTTCGTCCTGTTTCTCGTGTGGAAGCTTTAATTCAATTAAAAAATCCTCATACCCCCGAAAAAGCAAAAACGAAGTTCGCGAAACCCTAATTATGTATATGGCTAAACCGAACACAGTTCGTAGCAAACACAGAGCCTGTCATAATTTGCTCCGATTTTGTCGTTGGACAAAGCCACAGCATGGAGTCCTTTTTCCCCTCTCTCTCTCATTCTCTCTGTCTCTGTTATTTAGTTTTATGACATGTTTGTTCTTTGTTGGCTTTTAGTTCCGGTAGGTAGCCTACCTAAGCTCAGACCTCAAAATAAATATAAAAAAGAAAAATACCGAAGAAGGCATCCTGTTTCGTTTGCCTTCGGAGGAATAATTCTGAGGCGAACAAAAGACCCTTTTTGAGGCAAGATGTTTTAATTAGTTTAAAAGCCGACAACCATATTAACTTACACGGCAACTGACTACTACTAAACCAGCTCTCAACTCTCTAAGTTTTCCAAAATATACCTTGAAATACATATCTTAGCACATTTTGAACCGCTGTTCGACTTTTTGAACAATTGATTTCGTCGGTGGACTTTTTTTACTTCAGATTTGGAATACAAGGAATCCAAATTATTGAGATCAACATGACCACAAAAGGACTTCATATATCTGCGTCTGAAACTGACAAAAAGTTTGTTACAAAATGAATACTTTTCTATTTCTTCAGATAAATAGAAAAAAAAACAACAGAGCGCAACAAACGTTTGATTTTTGGTAAATGACTTCTAAAAAGTTAGTTGAATAAACGAGATGTACCTAATGTTATTCGAGTAACTCATTGACAAACAAAAGGCCCTAGCTAGCTGAAGAAAGTGCCTTGAAGTCTTTCGGCAGCCATGTTAAGTCTTGTGGAACTCCAATCACTTTGATCTGCTGGCGAAAGTGACTTACGTCTAATTTTTCTCTCATTGGCCTTTTTAAATACATCCACGTAGACGTAGTCTGTAAGAAGTTCCCATAGTGTAAACTAGGCTAACCTTTGATTTGCTTATAATTACAGTTTAGTTGGCTGTAATCGAAAGCGTGGCACACGACATTGCCAATCACAGACTAAGTGTAACGCCTCAAATGTCATCATGCGAAACACCAAGGTGGTATTTGACCCGCTCTCCAGCCCATACTCCCCTTTAACACCCCCCTAAATAAGAGGCAACCAACCAAACACCCAGTCGATCAAAAGGTTGTCTCAAATTTCCCAGTGATTTCAATTGGAAATGACTTACGAGAAACACAGAGTGAGAGGGAACGAGAGAGGGGGAAGAGAAAGGTTTGCTGGTTGTTTGTCAGGGCGTGTTTGCTCTTTGCCACGTGGCACCCTGTATTTAATTAGCTATTTATTTACTTGCCGACAGCCGGAGACGGAGCCGAAGCCAGAGCCAACCGAGCGGAGCAACATTGAGCGCACGCACAGTTAATAAGCAGTTAAATCGGACAACAAAGGACGACAAATACGTATATATACCTAAAGGTAAGGTAAATAAACAAGGATAGTTCTATTTCGAAGAGGGTTGCGGGGGTTGAGGTTGCAACTGTCGCACGATTTGGATTCTGATTCAACTGTTAGCTTCTGGCTTTCCTTTTGTTCTCTCACACATTTTCAGTTGACGCATTTTTAATTTGCAACAGAGAATGGCAGTGGGTGGGGAAGAAGGGCAGGGAGGGAGGCAGTTGCTGTGGGGGGTTGTGGCAGTTGCCACGCTGATTACTCGCACAATTTGAATAATTTCTTATGACAAATATAAATTAGTTGTGTTCATAGTTTTCCTTTACGTTTTTCCTTTTGTATTGCATATATTAAAACTTTTTCTCGGATAACTTAATTATAATTTGCGTGCCAGAAGAAATTGTTTAGGTGATTAATTAGCACATCATAAAAAGAAACCCAGTCGAAAAAAACAAAACCCAAGGAACCCAAAAAGAAATTGTTAAGTGTTTATTTTTTGTTATAATTTTATGTGATTACCAATTTGAATGGCAATAAAACGCATAAAACCAATTAGCAGGCAACAGAAATTAATTAAAAGCGGAAACTAAAGGACAAAGCTGACTCCATATTTATGACCCCCTTCTTCATCCAATTCACCGCTCTACCCTTTTCCCACAAATATTTATATACGTATATAGAAATATAATGTATATTGATTATAATCCGCTTCTGTCTGTGGCTTGACATAATTAGCGTATTGTGTGTGTGTGTGTGTGTGTGTGTGGGGGGAATCCCCATCTTTCTCTCTCTCTCTCTCTCTCTCTCTCTCTGTCACCCCTCAACTGCCTTCTCATCATTGTCAAAAAAACGTAAGCATTTATATAAAGCTGATTAAGTCAAATTTAACGATATCGTGCACATGATTTCTGGTGCTGGAGCTCTTGTTATACCTGTCCTTATTGAAAATTTCCTTTTGATTGGCTCTGAGTCATGTTTGTTTTTGTTTCGGTTCTTGTTGATATTTTTGGTTTTCTGGGTAGGTCGAAATTGAAATTTTGTATGTCGTTCTGCTAATTTGACAACTTAAGCTCAGGCCTCATTTAAACTGACACACACACACGACCAACAAAATAAAAATCAATCTGTGGGAAATACCAATAAAAATGTTCACTTGTACACTGAGAGAATTGAATTGAATAGGTATTTTAAGAATTTCCATATCTCATTTGTTTTTCAAAGTGGACTACAAGTCTAATCAAGAATAAATCAAGCCTAAGTACTTGGATTTCTATACCTAATATAAAAATAAATTATTAAAATTGGATAAAAATGATTAAGTAAAACTGTAATAAAATCTAAAGTAATTCTTATTTGCGATTAAGACAGTAGTAGTTGGGCTCCTAATTTGTAATAAATACCAAATAATGAATCACTTAAACTAAAATAAATATAAGTTACTTTGAAAGTTCTTCAGACAACTCCATTTAGTTACGGTGCGTGGCAAAAATTTAAAATAAACTAGATCACTTAACATACTACATGAACCTACTAACCTGTACTAAATTTGCTGGCTCTATCTCTTATAGTCTCCGAGATCTACCCGTTCACACGGACGGACGGACGGGCAGGTGGACATGGCTAGAACTACTTGGCTGTTGATGCTGATCAAGAATATGGGGACGGAAAAGCTTCCTTCTGCCTGTTGTTTTAATCTTTCGACTGAGCAGGTTAGAGGTCAATTTGGAGTAGAGAGGACTGCACGAATACATGCAAAAGGTTGGTTTCTCATTCATTTTTATACAAATGATTCAGTATCCTTTAGCTTCTACTATTTCTATAGTATGCATTCAATTAATTTTACTTTTCACTCGATTCATTAAAAGTTTCATTTAATGATTTGAATACATTCATGCAACTCTCTGTTTTGGAGCAAACCGTTTGTTAAGTAATCATTTTAATATGTATATTTTATATTTTATTTTAATAATACAATTAAAATGCTTTCGAAACTATTTCGATGGAACAAAGTGAGTCCATATAACCATTAATGTTTGTCTGTCCACTTTTGGAAATCTCACGACCAAAATTTCTGACCAGTTGAGATAAAAATTGTTTTTATAAGCTGGCCAGATCGAATCCCATGTCCCAATGGATTGAAAAGTCTTGTTTTCGGACCCAAATTGTAATTTAATTTTTAAGCTTTTAAAATTTGATTTTTATTAATTAGATTTTTATTTATTGTAATTTTGTGCAATTTTTAAAATCTGTGCCAATTTTATTTTGAATGGCAAACTTATTTAATATAATCCCAGTAATTCTGAACAACGCTTACAATGATTATTACACAATCTTCTGCCCATTAAAAAAAGGGAAATATAAAAATAAACATAAAAAAATCGGTAAAAACAATTTTCTGCCTAATTCAATACTTGTAAACTGTAAAATCAAAATCCAAGCACCCTTGACAGCTGACACACAAAGGACATGGCAAGTGCCATAATGCAATAATAAAGACAGAGACAGAGCGACAAAAAGAGAGAGAGAGAGAGAGAAAGACTCGCCCAAGAGGATTTCGTGATGCCTTTTGACTTTTGGAACACGAATGAACAGATGTGCAACTCATTACAAAGCATTTAGGCGTTGAAATTGAATAATATTCATAATTTCATCTACTATAAGCAACAATCAACCCACCATGAGTCGTTGAGGGTTGAGGTCGCTGAGGGTGAGGACGTTTGCCAACCCCCGCGGCCTACGCCCACTTTTGCATTTCACGCACTTGACATTTCGAGTGGCGAATCTCTTCCCCGCAAGGACCGAACAGCTGTTTCCTTTCGTTGCATTTCTCAGCGAGATGATGGCCAAGGATGTCGGGAAAGACAGAGTAATTTACCATAGCAAAATAAGAAATAATTTCATTGTAATGCGCTTGATTACATTTAGATCATATTTTGTTACAATTTAAGCCAAAAACTCCTCGATACGAGGATAGGGAGAGGGAAAGTACAGGAGCTGGGGAACATACTCTGCTATGTTTCCTTTCCTCCTCTCAGTTGGTTATTTTTTTTCTTTCTCGGTTTTTTGTTTTTAACCCCTAATGTCAAGTGAGGTTATGTTTGCTCAACTGTCAGGGGGTTGATCTATAATTTCATTCATTTCATTATATTCGTTTTTGTGTTTTTTTTTTTGTTTTCCCTTTTTTTATGTTTGTGATTTATACATTTTCATTTTTATTGAAATGTGTGTGTTGACAGGTTACGGTAAATTTGATAAATGACTGTCCTAACCGAATTAAAAGACCCAAGGACATCCAAGGACCTGGTGCGTACTGAAAGCTGTTTTTAGTGGCTGCTACTAATATCGAAGACAAATCCTTTGCACGCGTCGCTCTCGAAATGATTTTGATTGTGATTTCATTAGCCTTCAGCAGCTGGCAAATGAGCAATCATAGACTCTGGAAGCAAAGTCGATAGGCAAACATATTCACACACAGGGACACGTTTCGCAGCTTAAATTACACACACAGACACACACAAGCATGTTTGTATACACACATGTATCCTTGGCAAAGGATGTGCTGTGTAAGCTTTTGCCAAAGCAGAGATAAAAGGCGAGCGGCAAATGTCGTCGTCGTCGACGGCGTCGGCGGCTGCTTTAAAGTTAGCCCAAGGCTCAGCAAAGGCAACCAAAACTCCGTGCACCAGCACTACAATGAGGACAAGACAGACGAAGGGCAAAAAGGACGAGACACCCTTCAGGATCTACGGAACCGTTCTGTGTGGAGCAGCGTAAACTCAATAAGTCGCATAAAAGAATGAAATTGGATGCCATTGCAAACAAAACAAACGATGCCGCTGCCTCAGCCTCAGCCTCAGTCTCAGTCTCTGCCAATGCCAATACCGACAATGTTGTCCTTGCCATCTCCCCAAATCCCTCTTCTCTTTCTATCTCTTTTTCTTAGCATCATCATCATGCGCCTCTGTCATGGAATTCCATTTGCCTTTGACTAACAGCGGCAATTGCGATGTCTTTGGCCCATTCAAAGTTTAATTAATTGCGACACGGATTTTAAAGGCTCCTACACATAATATATATATAGTTATATGGCGATACGTAGGCATGTAAGTTCACAATCTCTTAACAATCCTTTAGGAAATCAAAAGCGGCCTTATTTCCTTTTGTTAACTGAGCTTCTAATGAGGGTTAATTGAAAGCGGCAGAGTTCCAGACAATCCTGAATCGAAATTCAAAAGTTACTACTACAGAGAAATATTTAGTCTTTTTTCTCATGTGTGTGAAGCCAAATTTGAGCTTCATCGTATTCCCTATCAATGCTGATTTTTTAACCAAGGAATTCAATGAACTTCCGTGCACTATCAATAGATTATCAAATGTGAATCAAAAACATTTTAAACAAAATTTTTCTATTCTTGAAATTCAACATATTAACTCACAAACGAACTAATGGGTGAGGATAAGTAGTTAAATATAGGACGTTTCCTCCTCTTTGACTTTCCACAAAAATAATATACTAAAGAGGAAAAACAATTAAAGAAATAGATTCAAAAATAGAGCACCAAAAAGCTCATATTTGGATATGAGCTCATATCTGGTTATGAGCTTCTTGGTGCTCTATTTTTCCTTTCCTGGGACTAGAGGACTAGAGTGCTTAACTTTGCAAGAACCAATGATATAAATGTAGCAAAGATTGAACAAATTTTAGACCCAAATCGCTGCAATGAGAGTTCCATTCTTCCACATAAACTAAAATATATTTTCCCTGCTACGCATTGAGAAAACAAACATCGGCAAGAATCTTGTTAGGCAATTCATTCTGTAACGTATTTTGATTCCTTTGTTTAAAACTCTCACCCACCCAGACACATCTCCATATCAGACCTTTACATGCCATAATTTGTATCCTGCCGACCCTTAGAAAAAAAAAATTATGAAATATTTGCCCTAGAATTTATTGTTTTGGCTACTGGTAATTAGTCCTCTCATATCAAGTGTTGAAGGTTGAATTTTTTTTTTATGCCGGCTTTTGCCTTTGTTTTAGTTGACAGTTTATTAAAATGAATATGTACAAACGGCCGAGCAGATGTGTTACACACACGGATACACACTCACACTCATACATGAACACATAGGTATAATTAATGGAAAGTAACGAATTTCAGGTACCCTAAAATACAGAATAAAAAGAGTGAAATAAGAGAAGAATTTCGTCTTTTTTTAAGATTAGGTAAAGTAAATGGGGCAGACAATTAGGTTTTTCATAAGAGGGCAGAGAAGAAAATTACGGACATTTCACGATGTATAAACAATTCGTCAAGTATCTATATATTGGGAATGTCCATAGGCTAGACTAGATTAATAATGTACGAAAACAGTAAAAAAAGAAAAAGAATACAGCTTAATTTTAATGGAAAAAGAAGGATAGAGTAAAGTCATTTAAAAACGACAGATAAGGCTGGAATCGATAAGTTGTGTTGAAAGTCTCCGATTGGAATGAATTGACGGATAATTCTCCATTGTCTTGTACAATATGAAAAATAATCACAGGAGTCAGAAATTAATTTGCACACTGATATACCCTTTTATCCTGCGAGTAGAGGATAGTGGCAACCCCCTTGTTGGTATGTTGGCTCAACTCGTTTGACTGGACATTTATTTACCCCTGCGGCGGCTTTATGTGTTTTTTTTTTTTATTTTGTACTTTGTGCTGTACGTTCTTTCTCCCTGCCTTTCCGGGTTATGCAAAGATGGCATAATGTGTTAATTGTTCCCCCGCCTACACGCCCACGCACTTAAGAGCAGCTGTCACCGTGGTTTCTTTTTTTCTCCTACCTTAGCTATGTGCCAACTATGACCAAGGTGAAAAAAGAGAGCTAATTCAGTTACATTGAAGTTATTAACTAAGCTGACTGAAAGCAATTTCTGTCACTTTGGGGCCGCCACCAGGCAAATCACACAAAGTGCCTAATAAATGACCAATTGAAAATGTGGTCGGCCCCAAAGGGAGGCCCCGGGGCCCGTTTTACAGACAGTCAGTCAGTCACATAACAATATAAGTTAAGTAAACTGAAAAATTTGCTGCCATTCTCCATGTCCCAGGAGTGTTTCACTTACTGCTGAGGGCTGGGGAACATCCATAGTCAATGACATACAGCAAATAAATCGGTTTGTTTAGCATTTCCAGTTTGTTCCTTATGATCATTTTCATTATTAGATTTGTATAGGATTTCAATAAAACGAACCGAAACGAAACGTGGAACGGCAAAGGCAATGGCAAAAGCAAATGTTGCTAATATGCATTATAGTATTATTATTATTATTGTTATTATGACATGTGAAAAGAGAAAACGAAAGCGAAACTAAAACTTGTCGATAAAGAAAATGGAGCATTTAATAATAAAAAAATAAAGGGAAAGAAAGCAAGGAAAATGGTCATGCAATACTGAGCAAAAAAGTTCAAGTAAATATTCAATATAAATAATAAAAAAAAAAACACAGAAACAAAAAAGTAAGTAAAGGAAAAGCAAACAAAATGAGCAAGTGGAATGCAATAAAAATCTATTTTATTTGTTAGTGAAATGACATTTTTATTTGTTTGCTGTTTATGCTTACACACACACACACACACACACATAAACACACACTCCCACACACCGAGACAGACACTCACACACAGACAACCCTCTGCTGCTTGGAGTGACTGTCTGTCTGCGTCTCTGTCACGTCACACATGTCGTATGAGCAATATGAGCAGGATATACATATCTAACGAGTTTCCATATATTATTCTATCCCATTTACCTCCCTGTGGCCTATTCTGACAGGTTTACGATATTTAATCATCAATTTGTCTACAGAAAACGAATAATTTCTACATTCATTTCACTTTATTTCAAATCTTAGCGAAAACGCAAATAGTCAAACTGACTTGGACTATGAAATAGTATCCATACATTAAGTTATAATCGATTTCTATTGAGGGTAATGATATAACTGAAATTTTATATATAATATGTACTTTAAGGGATACATTAATCGGATCGGACATTAAAATTAAATGTGCCTTTGAAAAAAACACAAGGATTTTATTTTATTAATGCCAAATAAATGTTGAAACTCTTTTAGTTTTAATTTACCATGAACATTTTGTTGTTCTTTGGAATCAATTTAATAGAAAGAACGAATCCTTAATCGCAACCAATATTAATTAACAATTATTAAACTAGCTTTAAATAAGACAGAGTGAAGATGGTAGAGATCTGTATCAATAAATACATACAATTTCCTAACTTGACGTGTTTTCTCGCTTCATTCAGAGTTTATTTGGGTATATCAAAATCCAATCAACAATCCTAATCAAAAGTTTATTTAGTCAGTTTAGTTGGTTACTCTATATTATAGCCGGGACATCAATCAGCCATTGAAATTCGTTTTGGTTTGTCATGCTAAATTAAGTTTTAATTAAACCCTTTTACTCAGACTTAACACGCCGTATGATTGAACACACACACACACACACACTCTTTTAACCCTTGAAGGGGCACAGCAACCCCTGCAAAAAACAAAAACCCAAACCGAAAAAAAAGAAATTGCAGCCTGTCTGTCAGCAGCGTGTAATCCAAATAAAATAATTGTCATCTAGGAAGGAGACACATAGTAGAGAATTCCAGCCATTCATCCATATGGTTTGGGTCTCATGGTTAAATGCTAGACGAGATCATCATCACTTCCCCTCAAGTTATATTTCGCTTGTTTTTTTCCGGGTAGAATGGAGTGTTTGTTTGTACAGTGTTAATGATGATGTCTGCTACTTCTTTGGGGCGTTAATCTGTTGTTTAATTTGGTGGCTTAAACGTTTTGTTTTGGTTACCATCAAAGATAATCCCCTCCGAGAGAGAATTGCCACCTTTCTCCCATTCACCTTTTACATTCCCGCCATTTTCTGGGTCTCTGTTTTTTCCTCTCGGAATATTAATTGCTTTCAATTGCAATTTCAGTGCCCAACAATATGAAAATTGAAATGTCTCTTTCGTTACAAAGCAAATTCTGTCATTTAAACTACAATCAAACAAGCCACAGAAATTGTCATATACAAAAATGCAAAATCCAATCAAACTTTTTAAACAAACATTTAGCAAATCTATTACACAAAAAAGAACCAAAACCAAAACCAGAAAAATCGAATCGAGTAGAGAAAAGCAAAAAACCCCCCAAATAAAAAAAAATGAACTCATCTAAAAACGAGAAATTGTATTTGACTGTTGTTCGTGTGTGTTTCTGTGTGTGTGTATGTGAGTGTGTGTGTGTGCAAACTTAATCAAAACAAATTTCCACCTTCAACGAGTTGCACACCAAGCAATTTCCCAGGTTCAGGCCCAGTCAAACCCAAAAAAAAAAGAGAAAAGAAAAACGATAACTAGAACTTCATGCAAACTAACCGCAAATACGATTACAAATACACACACACACACCGAGAAGGAGTGAAGGGTGACAGAGGGGCGCTGAAGTGGAGGACCTGAAGGACCTCTCCCCCATTGCCAAAATCGAAAAAACGAGTTAAACGAAAGGGCAGGAAGAGGCAGAAGGAGAGACGGAGAGGGCGTGTGTGCGGGTGCGGGTTTCCTGGCATAATTTGAATTCGTGTCAATTTGACAAAGTGACACATGAGGGCCATGCCCCATCTAGAAATACTGATAAATCGCCCCAGAGTAACGACGCGAGTACGGCGTAGTGCCGTAGTGCCGTGCCGCAACGCGTCGTCCTGCCTAAAAAATTTTTATGCGATTTTGGTTCATTACATTTTGTGTATAGTATATACATTTAGTAGGTATATTTGTTTATTTATTTATGTCTGTGTGTTGTGTTGGTGACGGAGAGACGAGAGCAGGTGAGCGGGAGGCGTAGGAGGAGATGGAGACGGAGTGTCACCAAGAACGTCATCGTCATAGTCATAGTCCCAGTGAGTCGTAGGCATGATAATGTTTAGTCAATAAAAATGATTTGTCGGTTGAGGAAACGAAATCATGAAATTTGATATGTCCTTTGCATTTTGCCAGCTACTCCTACCAGACTTCTACCCACCGACCAAAGACCGCCAACCCACCTCCCTCATCTCTTTGACTTGTGGTTAGGAGTGCACTGCAAAAAGAGAGAACAAAACAAAAAAAAAGTATGCCATTCGAATGGTCTCCTGGTCCACGACTTGCAGCAAGTTGCCTAACTTTGAACTCAGCAACTTGAATTCCAACTTGGGCTCATTCACTTGCTCCCGAACTCACTCACTCGCTATTGCTCTGTTCCTGTTTCTGTTCCTGTATCCCTTTTCTTCTACTTGGCGTCTTTTATAGTACACCAATGTGAAAGGAATTTACGAGGCGCCCTAACCGTTAATGTCGCAATTTGCCACCCGAAACGAATGGCTGCCAGACATGCATACCCAGGCATAGATCGTCAGACCGAGAGACCGACAGATAGACAAAAATGAAAAGGAGCATAACTAGTTAGTCGCATAAAATGCATATAAAACATATCTTTGAATGGGTAACAAAAACTTGAAACTCTTTTGCCATTGTCATATTGCAATTGAGACATAAATTTGAGGGCTGTCTCTGATTGTGGGGACTCTTCTCTCTCTCTGTCTCTGGTTTTGGCTCTTCGCTCAATAAATCCTTGTTTTAAAAAATATATATATTTAACACCTTTCAGAGACTTCAACAATCAGAGTAGAAGGAGAGAAAAGTAGAGGCTGGAACAGCTTAATTACGTTAAAATAAATTGCAAACGGAAATTATGTAATTTCCGGAGACTAGCTGCGGCCCAGACATGTTGTGTCGGAGAGAGCCAACAACTGCTTGGAATTGCCAATTTAACATCTATAATCTTTGAATATCTAAAAGATATACATATCTGGGGAACGATAACTCACCTGGACACGCACTTCGGGCAAATTCACCTTCATTGCCAACTCTTCGCGTGAATAGACATCGGGATAGTGGGACTTCTCAAAGGCTCGTTCCAGTTCATGCAACTGATAAGTCGTAAAGGTGGTGCGATTCCGTCGATGCTTCTTCTTGGCGCAGTTATCGTCCTGGCCTAAACCGGAAATGAAATAACAAAAGATGCAATTGTGTTTAGTCCAATCCACATTGCTTGTAATGTCGATATAAGAACTGAGAAGAAATGTAATGTGGAAGGACTTTTGACTTAACTATTTTTGAGTTATGATTGTTTAAACAACGTTTAATTGTATTTTGAATTTGATTTTCGTATTCGTGTGATGTTTCAAGAAAACTTACACAAAACACAAGTCTCTTTATTACCTTTAAGTTAGTCACCTGTTTCAATGATTAACAATATTAATTGGTATTCTAGAAGCATTAGATTAAAATATCGAATTACAGAACGATGGATGTCAAAAAGCTTTCAAGAAATTACCAGAGATATCGCGTGAAGAATGATATCGCGTATTATCGAGCATGTTCAAGTGTCCGAATCATTTTTAAACGATCGCAAAATCGCAAAGTGAAACATTAATAGTATGATTATAACAGTATTTTAGTTATTAAAATAGTCTATAGTTATTGAAGATGACGTTCTGTGATGTAGTTCTTCTATAGCAGTTTTGAAGCTGTAGAGCAACGGGACCTTAACCGTTGTTAACGGGTATGAATATCTTGCATTTGGCAAAGGGGATTATACGATTAAACGGAATAAATGTATCATATAAAAAAACGTAATACCTTATAACGGTTATTTCGGTTATTTAGCACATATTAGGCTATGGAACTTACCTTCATCATCACTACCGGAAGTGATTTTCTCGCCCTGTTCACTATTATTGGTCTGATTGAGATCCTCGCTGGAGGCACAACTTCCATTGACTAAGCTATCGTTATCACCATGGAGTCGTTCACTTTGATCCGTCGAGTTGTTGCCGTTGTTGTTGTTGTTGTTGTTGCTGTTTGCCCTATGATAATCATGTTGAAAGTTTTGCTGTTGATGTTGCTGATGCTGTTGCTGGTGTTGCTGTTGTTGTTGTTGCTGCTGATGTTGGACCTCATCCAAACTACGTGCCCGAATGCCGTAATTACCCAGTTGGTTGTGCTGGCCATTGGCCAATTTCGTCTCATTATCATCACAGTAGAGAGAGTTGGAGGTGGATTTACGTTTGAGGGGGGGACGTGGTGTCGGTGGAGTACTTGTAACATCAATATTGATCTTTGCCGCATCATCCTCATCCAGTTCATCTAGGTCGCTGGTCGCCGAGGACATGGAACGCTCATCATCGTAACGTGGCTGCATGGAAGATGATGAGGAGGAAGCGGAGGCGGCAGCAGCAGCCACGGAGGCAGGCGCCGTCGCCGTCTGGGCATCCACAAAATAACTGTTGCCGGTGGCTCCACTAACTGCTGCCGCTGTAGCCGCCCCAGCTGGCGGTGATGACTTGGCATATTTGTCCTGCGCATGAGCAGCCAAGGCAGCCAAATGTTGCTGATGACTGCCATATGTATTAGCAGCTGGCGAAAGATGCGGTGGAGGCGGTGGCGGTGGTAGCGGAGACGGCTGCAATTGATTGGCCTCGACCATTTGATGCATCGAGTTGAGGTAATTGCCGGCAGCAGCATCCTCCTGCAATTGCTGAACAAAGCCATGGTTCTGGCCAAAACCGAATGCATTATGATAACCAAACGGAGGACCATGTCCTGGATGTGGAGCATGTCCATGAGTTGGTCCCTGGATTGGTTGCGCTGGTGGAGCTGCCCCCCGCTCCATGAGGCGACAAATGTGGTCCAGTTGTTGGTGGACTTAGAGAGGCCATCGAGCCACCAGGATAGGGTGAACCATTCTTTACATGTTGCTGCAACAAACTGACCATGTGATTGTCCATGTTGCGCAATTGAGTTAGCGACATGCTGCAACGCAGATCGGTGGCATCCTCATCCCCAATGTCACCTACACACACACACCAAATAGAGAGAAATGGAAATCGAATCACATTAGTAACTGGCTACTGGCTGATTACATTTTAATTAGCCTGGCTAATAACAATGTGTTATTTAATTTGGTCGAACAGGATGGCCAGCTCTCCCCCAACCCCCACCTGTTGGTCTCCAACTCCATTCTTTTCCATTAATAAACGGCTTTCAATTAGTCGCAATGTGAGGCAATAAAAATTCTACGAAAAACAAGTCAAAACGTAACCTTCGGCATTCGAGGTACGAACCTCGCAAGGGTGTGGGGAATAGTGGTGCTTTGGTCTCTAATGGGCGTTCTGGCTGGCGTTTGTACATATCACGTGACATGCAAGGAAGTCATTAGTTGTCGCCGCGCTATTCCATCAGCGGCAGGTGAGGGGCTCGGATGGGAGCCTTGTTTGCACTGACTTTTGCAGTTCTCTGGGAGTACCCCAAGGGGGATGGCTCTGGGAGTTTTGTATAACCAAATTCAATTTCTATGTTAAATTGGCTTTTGAAAAAGGGCCAGCAAATGGAATAGATGGGCTGAAAAAACAAAAACCAATTACCCATTCAACTAGCTAGTTCTGACTCTTTGATTGGCCTCAAAATATCTGTAATTATTTGACAGTCTTTAGGTGTAATTGCTTTTTGCTGTCAGTGTGCGGCGGTTAGTCCGATTGATTGTCTAATATAATTATCTCTCCCTGTCTTGCTCTCCCACTCTCTTTTGGTCTTAACCAATTGGGTCACAAATTTTGGCTAATTAACTTTAAACAGCAGAAACTTTAAATGCCCTAAATTAACCTTTTGCCAAAGCATTTTCAACCAAATCAATCGAAATTTACACGCCCAGCATGGCCATTTGATTTGCGGCGTTAATGAAATTAATGAAAAGTGTTTAAAAGAAATTTTCTCAAACCGAAAACCCCAAAAAATAAAACCATGAGAGAGATAGAGCCAGCTGCAACTGGTAGCACAACCACAATAGAGCCTGAGAACCCAAGCGGTTTAAACAAAAGCCACATGAGGTGCGTAGCCGCTCGATAGTTGCTGCCAGACAGTAGCCGAAAGGCTACCTACTTATGCACTCCTCACCCCCTTCTCACGCCAAGCCTCCTCAACCCACTCTGCCGTAATTCTCCAGTGATGTAAGTCTGGGGGCCCACACGTAGTGCGTGCCATAATTGCGTGAGGTGCGAAGACCCGAAAAAGGCCAGCACAAAAAGTTTGGTAGATGAAGTTTGCTTATTCCCATACACAAACACATACATAAATATGTGAGTAATTAGTGTAAAGTGTGGAGTTGTGGCATATTTCACACTCTATGAAGTAATGTGGAGTCTAAAATCAAACACTCAAAACGAGAAGTCAAGTAGTCAAATGCACTAGAGTAAGTTTTGATTCTTACTTATATGAAAAAACTGATTACCTATGTATAAATCAAAAGGTCAACTCAAGAGTTATCATCTGGTACTAGAATTGATGTGAGTGATGTGAACAGAAATTTAGAGGATAATAGATTACACTTCAATATATGATGAACGTTTAAGCCTCCTAAGTTTATATGAATCAACGTTTAAGTCTCCAAAATCGTTGCTTATACTTAAGATTCATTAAATGAACAAAGTTAATTAATTTTAAGTCGTTTTGAATGTTAATTTTATGTTTATAAATTAAATATTTAAAAATATTTTGTTATTTTATACAAGTTTTATAGCAAAGCAGATTGCAGCTTCAAATAGTACTGCTTACTTAAGCAGTAATCTGCTTTAGTAGCTTTCAGTACCTATTTTATTGCCAAATTAACGAGTGTATCCTAAAGTATACTAAATTAATCTGGCTAAAGAGATAGTTGGTGATTATTTATGGGTTCGATCGAATATTTACGACTTAATTGAATACTTAGAAGCTTATTGTTACGTTTTTAGGCATTTATGATGTGAATAGTTAATATAAAATGCTATATCAAAATATTTGCAATTTCCAGTAATTTTTAGTTTCTTAAATCTCAAAGTCCCTTCTATTGCAAAATTTTCAAGTTGGAAATCCATTTGATTCTTCTTCTGATCTTAAATTTTTATGAAAATTCAAAAAGTTTAAATCGCCTCATTTAATTTGTTTTTAATCTGCTGAGGCAATAAATATTTTCAGCAATCATTGCAATTATAAACGAAATTGTAAAGTAAAATTTGTTTACCCCATACAAAAACTAGAAATATTACAACAATAGGTCATATCATAACGTATCTGTAACTGATCAAAAAGAGACTGTGATTTTAAAATGTTTAAGCGATCTTTGCAGATTGGTTAACCATCTGACTGCATATAAGACATACAATATTTATACTAGCAAAAGGTTAAAAGTCGAAAATAGTCCAGACTGAGAATTCTTTAAGAATAGCAAGCTATAATCTCGATATATTTGCGATTAGCCAGATAATTTCCTAAAAAGTGAAGTTCAATGCCAGGCGGATAGGTAGTGCGATTCAGTAGGTTTTTTTGGTATTGGAAGTTCGATTCAAAATTGACTGATCGACACTTCAATTAAGAAATCAGTTTTTTCTTGTTATTGTTGTTATTTCGCTTTTGTTGCTGTTGTTATCTCCATATGTTGCTGCTGCTCTCCATTAGCTTGGAGGGGCAATTAAAGTTGGCAGCTGGAGAGCTGAAAAGTTTTTGGCCTTTTCTTTTTATTTTACTTTTTGAATGGCCATAGCATGGCGTTCCAGTTGAAATGTTAAAAGGTTCAAATTAAGTCAGCTACTGACCAAAACATATTCAAAAGTAAAAGATGAGTATGATTTATGAGAAGGGAGAGTAGAAGCAAGGGGGAGTGACCGATGCTGGATAAAGATTACAATTGAAGACTTGTTTTGCTCTAATTTGTTTGTCGATGGTTTCTACCTTTTTACCATTTCTCTTTCAATTGCGGGACAAATTGACGTTAATCGCGTCACTTTCTGTTGATGATTTGACAGTTTCAAAGAAAACTTGGCCATTAGGCGGTCTCTAATTGAAATGTTATTAGCTGCAAGATCAGAACAAAAACCCAAAAACCCAAAACTACAAACAAAAACTGAAAAGTCATGGCCAAGATGGTATAGAGAGAGAAGAAGGAAATGCATATTGTTTGGCATCTTCCGGCGGCGGAGATGAGATATCCAATATCAAAAATCGAAACAAGGCATAAACAAAACTGTCAATCACCAGTGAAGTGGCTGGCCGGCTGACTCTCTCGTAAGTTTGGTTTGCTAAGCGGCGGCGGTGGTGGTGGTGGTGCTGGTGGAACCACCGACGCACCACGCACGTTTAGCTCGCTTCGGACACGGACACGCATTAAAATCATTAAGGCGACTTAATGCTCAATTTAATGCCGCGTCAACTGCTTAACAGGTCGCATAGATGGATCGATCTGATCCCAAAACGGATCGAAACGAAGCGGCGTCTGTCTGAGTGTGACTTTGTGTGAGTGTGTGTGTGTGTGTGTGCAGTTATCTTGATCTTAATGATGCAGAGCACCATGCCCCGCTCACTCTTTACATCATCTCTTGGTAACTCTGCAAGGCATCCACTTATTGTAGCCTAATGCACTTGTGCCTCCTGCGCTTTTAATGAGTCTCTTGCCATCTCTCTCTTACTCATTCTCTCTCCCTCGGTCTGGTTTCGCCTCCTCCCACCGCCAGCTGTCAGTTTAAATGCTTTTTGACAGCTTGTGTCTAGCCGCCAGCTTAATTATGGCTCAAATGCGAGACCAGTGTGGGGCTTGATATCGGTTGATGAGGGGGGGATGAAGTCAGCACTCACACCCCTTCCCCTTTCCACCATTACCGCAGACATCTTTGACCGTTTAATTTGCCTGCGTCTAATTAATTTGCGGCCATTTAACCTGTGCGGCAATTGTTGTTGCCATTTTGATTTCCGAAACTTGATTTTTTTTGTGGTAGAAGAAGTTTGCCATCACTGGTTTAGGAGGTCAATTATGTATTTACCAACACTGGCATTGCGATAACTTTGGCTATAATTAGGGTTGTCACCCTTTCGGTACATGTGCCCTTTTTGTTTTTAAAAAAAAAATTCGTTTTCTACCAACTCGAGGATGTTGATTTTATACCATCACAAAGAAGTCAGTTCAAACAAAAGCTATATTTATGACTCTTCCAATCTATTGATGTTGGAAAATCAAAACCAAAATTGATAACTAAATGAAATAAGGACTTTCTCTGCTTTTCGACTCCTAAATAAAGTCTAAATAGTTCGAAATTGTCATATGTTCTTATTTGTCGTTTTCTTCTTTTGGTTTCTCTATCGAAATCTTGCTGGCTAGCTAAGCCATTGAAACTTAATCAAGCAAAGTATCAATCTCCACCCATTTTTCACAAGTCCCCCGAATGCAAAAAGAAAAAGAATACAATAGGTGTAGGCGTCTTGCGACAATCGCTTGACGGCAATCAAAAACAAACGAAACCGAAATGAAAATGAAATGAATTATAAATGACGTGCCTAAAGCCATTTGCCACCCATTTTCAGAATTTGCGAGTCCCGTCTCGGAGTGGCACCAGCCAGCACGTACACACACACACACCCCAGAAGTATCATAAATAAATCCACACTATAATCCAGTTAAAAAGCCTTCAAAGCTAACGACACAAAAATAAAAGAAATCTAATAAAACTTTAAAACGTCTACACCTTGGCAAGGAAAAGAATAAGGAGAATGAAAAAAACGAAAGCCTAATCCCTGGTTCTCCTTTTCTACGTTTTCGGAGCTTCATTTGTTTCCTTTGGTTATGTAAACGATTACCGCCTAGTGATTGCTTATCAGCTGTCGTGCATCTTCTCAAGGCGTTGGCAAAGTGCACGACCAGACGCCAGTTAGGCCCACAGACCAAGCACCCAGCCACCCACCCATCCCGTCTCTCTCACTCTCTCTCTCTCTCTCTCGGTGTATCCCTTTCAATGCTTGTAAGGTTAATATAATTTTTTGTGATTGTGTTTGTTGATTTGGAATGAGACTTGTAATTGAAATCGATTTGCCATTTTTTGATTACCATTTTCCCCTAATCTATAAATAATTTCATGTTTTTTGTGTGATTTATATATGGGATACTCACCATCGCTGCCGGCTTCCGTTTGGCCATTGCCATTTTTCAGTCCCAGAATGGCATCAATCGTGTGACGCGGTGTCAATGTTTGACCGCCCGAGCCAAATTTGCGTGCATTGTCCTTGAGTGACGATGAATCGCTGTCTGTGGTGGGGGAGGTGGGGGGTTTTTAAAAGGTAGAATTAGAATTAAAAGCTTGTTTGCCTACAGTTTGCCGGAGTCAATTAGGTGCACGACAACAAAAAACAACAAAAGTCAGTTGAAATGCTTGGACTATGCAAATTTGTCAGCAATTTTGAAAATATTAAAATGTAGTCCACACACACACACACACACACACTGACACACAACTTTATTTGCAATTTTAACGAGCTAAAAGCTGTAATTGCCATCTATAAAAGGCCCCCACATTGGGCGCCATTTGCATTTCTGCATCTAATGCGAGCTAGTCACGCCTGAGACGCCTGAGAGTCGAGTCGGCAGGATCTGCATGCTGGAAAGTAGGCAACGGATTGCAACCAGCTCGCCCGCTCATTCATTCTTTCGTTCGTTCGCTCTCGGTTTCGTTTTGATAGTTTTATGCATTTTTAACGAAATTAAAACAAACTGACGTTCTTTTTGTTGTTGTTGTGTTGGTTAATTGCCATCCTTCGTTCTAGCAATTAGTTTATAATTTTTTAATTATTTTGTGCATGTCAGCAACAACAAAATTGCTGAGAAAATCACCGACATTTTTGTGAACATGCTAAATATGCGGAATGTCCGTGTCCATGTGTCCCTGTTTGTGGCATGTTCTCAAGCAATTTGTGTTAATTAAATCTCTGATCAAGTCGTTCCCGGAAACTCACCTTCCGCCGTGATCACAGTATTGTTGTTGTTGTTGTTAATGGTAGTACCCAATTGCTGTTGTTGTTGTTGATGCTGCTGTTGCTGGCCAACAGATGCATTCCAATGCTCATGGAATTGCTCAAGATTTTTAAACTTTTCGACAATCAATTGCAAATTCTTGGCATCTCTCACATTGCCCAGCAAGTGGCGCAAATGCTCCAATTGTTTGGGTGCCAATTTGTGATTCCCGCCGCTTTGTTGCACCAACTGTTCGAAAATGTGTTGGAATGTTGTCGCCGTGGCGGATGTTGCAGTTGCTCCCGCTGCAGTTGTCGCAGCTCCCAGCTTGGACGGCTCAATGAGGGCAGGAGAACCAAGGCTAGCAGGCTGGACAATGCCACCAGCAGCATCAAGAGCAGGCGGTGTCGACGCTTTTATATCCATTTTGGATTGTTGGATTAATTGCAAAAAAAGTTCACCAAAAAGCTGATATATGACTTCTTTTTTTTTTTTTTTTTTAATTAATCACAGTTATGATAAACGAGCACTTAATAATTCAGAAGAAACTGTATTTAGCTTTTGATTTCTTTCACTTTTATTTAGACGAACATGATTCTGCGACGGCGTTTGTAGGTAAATGGCGCGTTCCTATAAACTGATTTGTCCGACCAACCGAAACCGTTGCGCTCGGTGCCAAGGCAGAGTTGGCAATAAACAAGCCGCTTCGACTGACGTTCGCTTACGGTTTGAGTTCTTGAAATCATATTGGAAACCGGTTGCCCACATACACACTCACGCGTTAATACCACGATGTTGGAGGGCGGAGCTTGCGCAGGATTTACCCAACAAAACAGTGACGAACTGCGAGAGAGAGGGATGAAGAAAAGTAAAAGCGAGAGCCAGAGCGAGAGACTGCGCAGGATTTTGAGCCTGGATGGTGTGAGGATGTCGCGTGCTGCTGCTTCGTTCAGTTCGCTCCGTTCGCATTGTGTTCTGAACGCTTTATAAAGTGTCGGACACACTTGTATTTGTATTTTAGACCATCGCCCTCTGCCCATCTCGGCTCATTCGCTCATGACAATGAATTTTTCGAAGCAAAGTGGTCTATTTGTCAGCTGCGTAATGAAATAAACTAACTGCTGCACTTACTGCACTGGCCGAGTTTCTCCATGCTGTCCGACCTCATGCATGTACACCGTCTCCCTCCCGTTCCCCTCTCTTTTTTGGAGCAACAAATTATGAACACACGGATTTGTTTATCTTGAATTTTCCCTCAACTATTTTTCCTGTGTGTCGTAAACTATTACTTAGATTTACTTTGCTTCTATTTTGCCATTTTTCCTAATGGCATCCCGACAAGAGGTTACTTTTAATAGCAGCACATCTTTGGATTAAAAATTTTATAGTTATTATCACATATTAAATCTTAAATTTAAATATGTTAGAATTTTATTAGATGTTCCAATTTTAACGCCGATAACGTAATTTGATCCACCAAAAATTATACTCTCCTTAATAAGCTATAAGGAATACATCTAAAAGAAAAAAATCCTAAAACCAGAGGAAAAACAAAAATTAAGAATCGATATATTTAAGTTCTAGTTTATTAGTTTATTAAAAAAAAGTTGTTGTTTGCTTTGGAACCAACAGTTTGGATCGCTTAATAAAAGTTGATCAGTTAATAAACTTACAAGTTAACCGTCAATACTTTCTATAAACTTATTGTTTACTGTTTTAAAAGCAATGCCATGAACTGTCTCAGAATTGAAGATAGTAAGAAAGAAAGCTCTCAAAATATATTCATCATTTACATACATAAGTATAAGGGATTCACAAATAAAAAAGGGTTTGCCGAGTATAAATATCGTATGTCAAATAAATGTCTTGAGTAAATGGGCTGTTCGGTAGGCTACACTTATAAGTTTTAACATTAGGGAAATCTATTATTTTCAATCTTTATAAAATTTGCTGACCACATCAGTATAAAATTTTATAAAATCCTACCTAGTATGGGCAGTTAAAGTAGCTAAAACAGATAATGTAGGTTCATGATGTGGAATGGAGGTCCGATTGAATCACATACCATTCGGATAAGTTTTTCACTGATCCCTAGGAAACCTCCTCCCTTTTTCCTGGCCTCTGGACGGGCCGGATTTTATGGCTCATTGGCAATTGCCCGTTATGTAATACAGAAACAGACAATTGTTTACCTATGATAATTTATTGAAATGTCTACATAAATATGATAAATAGTTAGTTAATCTAAAAAGTAGGTTGTACTCGCAGAAACTAAAGTCGCCTAAGACTAGTTCAGCACCAAAAAAATAACAGAAAAGTCCTTATACTAAAGGCCAAAAATAACTTAGAACTCTATAAACTATTTATTCTACTCGCTTAAGATAACTCTAAGTTTATTTTATGGTTTTTAAAAAGAAAAATATGTAAACCCTTGTACTTTAGAGTTCATTCTTAACTGTCAGTTAAGTAATATATTGGTAGTCAGTCACTCTGGCATTCGGTTCAATCAGCCATTTCCCATTTAACATGAACGTCTGTCCGAGTGTGTTTGTGTGTGTGTGCAACTCGTTTACCTGTTGGCATGAGTTGTGGCTTTTCCACCTGAACTTCAATCCATTCACCTTCTTTTACCTTACCTACTAGCTGCTGCCGGCTATCTCTCCTCCATTACATGTTAAATGAAAATGCCAGACAACTAACCGACCGACCAAGCAACCAAGTAACCAGCCAACCAACCATCGAGTCATCGTCATCCAGTTGTCGTTCTCCTTCGCCCTTACCGCCCTTACCGCCCCCGCCACGCCGTCCACTCACCGACCCTCCCGCACGATTCGATTTGTGCCAACTAATGAGCTCTTAATGTGCGTTTATTCTTACGCATAACGAGCTTGCCAAACGTAATTACGTTCTACAAATGAGAGCATGTCAGTGAGTGTGTCTGAGAGAGAGAGCGAGAGAGAGAGAAAGAGAGAAACAGAGCGAAAGAGATGGAAAGAGAGGCTGCCATGTTGGCGCGTTGCTTAATTGAAGTGGAGCAACGTTGGGCGGTTAACTGTATATGGGTGTCACTCCGTGTCTATCTATGTATGTTTGTGTGTGTGTGCGATAGAGGGCGGAGAAGGAGCTTGCCTTGCGTCATTTTCATTTACGCCACATCCGCAACGTTTACTTTTTTGTTTTAAATTAATTTGCTTTTAATTTGCTTTATTATGTGGCAATTTCTCCTGCTTCATCTTCTGTGTCGTCTTGTACGTTGTTTTTAATTAGTTTGCTTTTATCGTTAAACAGTTAGGGCGAATAGAGGACCCAGAAGGGCCGAGGGAAAGGTCTACACATACATACACACAGCTTGTGGTTATGGATGGAATGCTGGCTGGGCATTAAATTATAATGCACTTGGGTGGAAAATAATTGAAATGCGATTTGAAGAGGGAAATACAGGCAGAGTGACATGAACAAATCAGATAACTGTACAACATTTCATAACTGCTTTTAAGCTCATATCTAAAGAACATATCAAAATCCTTTGGAGCATGCGTGAATGACTCAAACACACACACACACACAAAAGAAAAAAGAATGGAATATATAAACCGATTTTGGAACCAGTTTATATTTGTTGAGTCAATCTACTAATACTTCCTGATGTTTGCTCTCCCTCTCGTTTACGCTCTGAGAGGCGTGGCCAAAAACCAGTTGAAAACATAGAGAGGGCGAATGAGAGAGCAAGCAAGAAGAGAGCTTCGGCGCAGAGAGAGAGAGAAAGAGAGAGAGCGAACACACACACCCACATGCAGGCAAAGACACGGCTACAGATGCAGATACAAATACATGCAGCCAGTGCCTTGTGGTAAACCATTGAAAAAGTGATGAAAATAACTCTCTGTCACTTTATTGGCGCTTAACGAGTTTGAGTTGATGAAGAATTTAATTTATGATGCTGCCAGCCCCTGACCCCTGACCCCTTCTCCCACACACACACACCCACACTCATCCACACTCATTGACAAAAGGCAAAGACAGAGAAAGAGAGCGAAAGAGAGACGGTGAATGGGGGAGAGCATAGCTTAGTGAGTGTGTGAAAGGAAGGCAGTGCCAATGGGTGAGAGAGAGAAAGAGAAAGAAAGGCGGACCTGGCCAAAAACCACAAGAGCACTAGGCTGGGAGCACTCTGTTGAGAAAAAGTTGGAAAAAAATTAATGAACTCGTAACTGTCGCTTTGCAAATTGGGTGCTGTGTGTGGGTAAGTGTGAGGGACATACACACACACGCACACATGGTGTGGGGGGCTGCAAGGGAGAGGGCTGGTTGCCTTTACCGTTACTGTTACTTTTGCTGGTGCAGTCGACGCTTCTGCTGCTGCTGCCGCCTGACGTCAAGCTTTGATGATTTAATTTTCTGGTCTTCTAATTTAATTTTATTATAGAAATACAGACATAAGTGTGAGTGTGACAGAGATGGCGAGATGCCAAAGAGAAAGAGTGAAGAAGTGTCTGTGTGTGTGTGAGACACACACATGCAAATTCGTTAATGGAAAATGGTGGCGTTTAATTGAAAAAGGAAGTGCGCCAAAGGGCTGGAAACGAACGGAAAAACACGAGGGGTCAAAATAAAAAAGAAAACAAATGGGAGCTTGGTGTGGGTCATACATACATATGCACTCTTTTTCCATTCCTAGATATACATATGTATGTATGTATGTACATATATTGTATTGTGCATATGTGTGTACATACATATGTATGTTTATATTAATACATCAGCGTTTCTTTTTTTGTTGCTATTATTATTGTTGTGTGGTTACTTTTGCAATAACAATTTTCAATTAAATTTATTATATTTGTTTATAGAGATATAAACTTTGGAGTTGGAGTTATCAGTGTGGTGCAGTGGGCTCAGAGGGCCAAAATTAAAGGAGTGAAAGAGATAGAGCGGTAGAAGCGTTTCTCTTTTCCGCAAAGTTAATTGAATTAAATATTGCAAAAGATAATTACAAAATGGCGTTAATTAATCATTGTCAGACAGAGAGGCAGAGAGCCAGCCGGATGCCATATTGATTTTGCCAGCAACAATATTTAATGATTAACAATTAACGGTAAACTGGGATTTTTGATTCACAGCCATAAACACTTTGCTCCCACTTAAGCCCCTCATGCCTTCTCTTTTGCTCTCACTTGCCTTTATGCCTTAATAAAAGCAATTAAAATTCATTAGCTGCAAACACACACACACGTAGACAGAGATTCACATTCATATACATGTATAGAGAGAATCGCATACAATCACTTACTAATGCCATCATGCGCTCGTTTTCTCAATTATTCAATTCAATTTTCCATACCCACAAAAGGCAAAAGTTAGTATGAGGGAAAGAGAGAGAGTCTCCTGACGAAGCTGAAGAAGATGCAGAAGAAGAAACTCACCCAAGAGTCCTTTCAACATACATATTCATGCGGCTAAATGAAAACGGCAACACTTAAATGCAATTTGCCTCAATTTTAGCAGGAGCGGCTGGCAGCTTCTTACCACCCACCCCTTTATCACCACCAACAACAACCATTCAACCATCAGCTCCATCAACATCATCGTCATCATCAAGTTGGCATATCCCCCAACCTCTGGTTGAACTCTTCCATCCTCCCACTTAGAACATCTTAACGTCTTTTCATGGCACTTACATCGTCATTCTATTCGTCTAATTTCATTTTCTTGCCATTTTCAGTGAGGAAAACTACGTGGCTCAGCATCAGAAAAGCGCTTTGTGTGTGGCACTAGAAAGATACATAGAGAGAGAGAGAGAGAAAGCGAGTGGAGGGAAAGTAAAGTGAAACAGAGGAGAACCTGAAGTGTGAAAGGGAATAAATTTTGGCAAGTTTCCCTTTAGCCTCTTGCTTACCCTTTTTCTAATTACATTCAATTAGATATGTTGATTGATATGTTTGTATTGCTGCGACTGCTTCGATTTGAAGGCAATTGCAATCATGCCAAAGCCACAGTGGAGCAAAATCATCAAAACCAATTGTTGAAATCGTTTCAGACACATATTATTATATCAACTTCTAAACCCCAGTATGCTGAACAAAAGAAAAGAGCCCAATTCAAAGCTGACTAAGAGTAAATACATAATCTATCAAATAGCTGATTAGTAGGTCTTCTACTGCCCCTTTACTACACAATTCATTTATCGTTTAGAATACTCCTTAACAGATATTGGACGAAATCATGTCTTGACATTGACGCAAAGCTCAAACAGACTTCAACTTAGCAAAGTTTAAAACTTTCGCGTATAAAAAATAATAATTACAAATACATTTCGCATTCCGAATTCAAGTCAGACCAATTATTCTTTAATTTATAGCGACTTAAACAAAACAAGGCAAGGCGGTTTATATTCTGCTAAATATTCAGACAGGCAAATTGACAGTTTCAAGATAGAACCCTTAACAGTTCCTTTCTTGGTCTCAAATTTGGACTAGAGATGGATTAAGCTCTTCTTTGTTTTTTTCCTAATCACATACCTTGCTCAGCGAAAGGCTTTGAACCAATGTACCCAAGAAGAGTAGAAGGAGGAATGGAGTGAATGATCCTTTTCGAATTGTTATCCAAAGTATTTCAGGGAACATTTAGTTTAATCTCAATGACAACAGACAGAAATTGCTTGTGGCTTAGTTTTCCAATTGATTAGAGATGAAAATTTGTGCCTTTTTGTAATTAAAACGAATAATGACACGCTTTGTCCGTGGCTGAAAATATATTATAATGGAGTTTTAGACTAATTTAGTGCATATTTTAAAGTAATCATCTAATACAAATAATTCTAATTATAATTTTCTCTTTTTCACATTGCATCATAGGAAAAGACTTAATTAAATTTGCCAAAAAAATAATGATAATTGCATATTTTGTGTGCATTCAATTTGCATATCAAGTATTAATAAATGGGATTATGCAATTTTAATTGCATTTCTCGACAACACCAAAAATGCACACTGAAATATATTTATACATATATGTACATAGATATGTATGTATGTATATTCACAATCCGATTTTGGGGCTAGCAACGAAATGTTGAGCGTGACCGAAAAATTAAGCTCTATTTGTGGAAATTGCAATTCAATTAAGTTTTCAAAACACGCAAATTGCGTATCGGCCGATTCGGCCAAATAAATATTGACAGAGAGACTGGGAGGGCAGAAGGGTGGTGTGGTAAAAAGAGGGAGAGAGACAGAGAAAGATAGCCTGGTCGAAGCCCCAAAACTTGTTTGTATAATTTCATTAGCGTTGATTTGCAGCAAATGCAATTCGTTCGATTTTGGCCTGCCATTGATTATATAGAAGCCGATGATGATGGTCATGGCGATTCAGATGATGATCATAATGTGATGATGATGATGAAGTCCTTATCCTTGTGCCTGCATCAAATTGAAGCACATTTAGATTTGTATTTGCAATTGACAGAAAGCAGCAAATACATAAATGGTAAGGGGGATGCAGGACTAGGGGAAGATAAACAAACCTATATGTATGCTCGCCTTACAAAATAAAAACTAATTACAAGGCAATCCCGGAACATATATCCATGCCTGACTAGGGGCCAAAAACTGATAATTATAAGCCTGGAAACTGGAACTCTCCGTGATTGCTAGTCAGCTGCTGTGACCGAGAGTAAGAGAAATAGAGAAAAATGGAAAGAGAGGGAGATGTAGAGGACAAGGGTGCGGCGCCGCAGGAGGTCCAATCGCAATCCCATTCCCATTCTCAATCTCAGTCCATGGCAAACATGTCCGCAACAGTTTCCGTTGCACTAACGAAATTATAGACTCAGACATACGCAAACATACGCACTCTCTTTCTCTGTCTCTCTCTCTCTCTCTCTCAGTCCTTTTGGAATGGCTGATTGAACGCAGGAAGAGATGTCCTGCGGCTTGAAACGGAACAAGAACATGCCAGGGTCCGCCTCTACGCTGGTTGTTAATGCTCTTTGAACGTCTAATTAGTGGATTACTCTATATAAGCAAACTATTTGCCCGAAACTCAATGAAATTGTCCGGAAGATTTGGCTTGAGCCCGGTTTGGCCACCACCGTCGTCAGTTGACGGGCGCATATGGAATGAATGTCTAATTAGTTGAGGCAGATAGCAGCAACAGCAATTCAAGTACTCAACTTATTTATTTACTAAGTATATTAATTTTTCAATTACATCTCCTTCTACTTAAGGATACAAAACCAACCCGAAAATTATGTTCTCAAGTATCAATATCTACAGTTTGGTTTTTCTCTTGATCGAAGCTAATAAATTGCTTTAATAGAGAACGATTACTGGAGAGATAACTCACATATGAATAACTTCTGAAAGGCTTTAGAAACTTTTAGATGCTAAATACTCATAGCTGGTCTATTAAATTCAATCACGATGCCTTTAAAAAAATGAAGTAAGTAAATAAGCATATCTCAGTATTTCGCTCACGCAAGGTTACGAGCACCCTAGCGCCCCCACCAGGCAACGGCCAACTCGAAAAATGTTTATATGCATAACTTGGATATTTTTAGTTCGATGATCAAATTTGGTATTTTGGTGGATATTATTATCAAATTCAAGTGTACCAAATTTTATTACAAAAGGTAAAAAATTACTTGAGATAATCGAGTTTTTCCAAATTACGGGGGCGGAAAGGGGAGTGGCAAAATCTTTGGATATACAAAATATAAGCAAATATACATACCAAATTTGATGTCTCTAGCTATTAAGTCCTTAAGAAAATCGGTTTTGTTTGAATTGCGGGGTCGAAGGTGGGCGTGGCAAAATTTTTTTGCAACAAATCTTTGCGCGCTTACCAAAGGATTAATCTTACCAAATTTGATGTCTTTGGCTATCATAGTCTTTAAGAATATCAAAATTGTTTAAATTTCGTGGGCGGAGGGGGGCGTGGCAAAAATTTGAAATAAACATGACCACCGTAGGTAATACACTAGTCTACGTACCAAATTTGGTGGTTCTAGCTCTTATAGTCTCTGAGATCTACTGGTTCAAACGGATGGATGGACTGACATTACATATGTATGTAATCTCGAATAGTATGCGCCCCTCAAATTTGGCACACTGATATCCAGCAAAATACGAAATTTGATCAAGATCGGACTAAAAATAGGCAAGGTCTGTTTGTAAACGTTTTTCCATAAGGCCGGAGATGGGCGTTGGCTGGTGAGGGCGCTAGGGTGCTCGAATGCTTGAGTGAGCGAGATACTAAGACATGCTTGTAAAAAGCATGTGATCAGAATCTTAAAAAAAAACGTAAATGCATTTGTTATAAATTTAAAATATTTGTTTTACTGGTGTATGGTAAACTTAAGTCGGCGAGACGACTTACTTTATTATACCCTTGCAAAAAGGGTATATTAATTTTGGTCAGAAGTGTTCAACGCATAGAATTAAGCATTCCCGACCATATAAAGTATATATATTCATGATCAGCACGACGAGACGAGTTCAAATAGCCATGTTTGTCCGTCCGTCCGTCCGTCCGTCCGTCCGTCCGTCCGTCCGTCCGTCCGTCCGTCCGTCCGTCCGTCCGTCTGTCCGTCTGTCCGTCCGTTTGGATCGACGCGAACTTCTCCTAGAACTTTAAAGCTACAGAATTGCATGTAGGCTTGAATATACTGCAGGGGTTGTATATTTCGGATTCAGCCGGATCGGACCACTATATCATGTAGCTCCCATACAAACGTCAAAGTCACGAACAGTGACTTTTCTCAACAACTTCGTTATTTTCTGAGCTATTGTCATAAAATTTAATGTTGATAAGTTTATTACATATATAAACAACTATGCCAAATTTTGTTAAGATCATCAGAACGATCGGTCGAAAACAGTGACTTTTGTCAATAACTTCGTTACCTTTGACGCGATTGCTTTCAAATTAATGATTTGTTAGTTTAATGTATTTGTTAATGACTGTGCCGAATTTGATAAATATCGGGTGACTATATCATATAGCTCCCATAGAAACGATCGGTGGAAAACAGTGATTTTGATCGTTATTTCGTATGCTAAGATTGTAGGCCGTTCTTTTGCAAACATTTGCCTTTATAGATAAAACTTATTTCACTTTGATGTCTATAGCTAAGGAAAGAGTAACCAAAAAAGTTGCAAGGGTATACAAAATTAAAATTATAAAATAAAAATTTAAGGGTCATTTTATGATTGTTGAAGTTATTCGGAAAATAACATTTGAATCGATTGATCTGGGTAGAGTCTTTTAGGAAGAGATAAAAAATTAGCAACTATATTCATTAAAGTAGACACTGCGATCCATCAGTTGTTGGACCGGGCGTCCATTCCAGCTGATTCTGGATCCGTGGGCATTCTGCAGCTGACGGAATTCATTCAATTGACGCTGTCCAATGGCCAGGGGATAGGGCCAGATAAACCACTCGGCACCGCGATGGAAGGGAGGTTCTGTTAGAGATCCATGGTAGCTCACGAAATTGGAGTAAAAAGGTAGCATCAAATAGCTGAGCGGAAAGGGCGGAATTTCCACATGTTGACCAGCCCGCTGGACAGCAGCCAAGTGCTGGACCAGGACATCCAGATAGGGATTATCTTCGGACAGACTGAACATATAGGATATCATAAGCAAGCTTTGACTGGAGGCATAGTCCGGTGAATTGGTATTTGTGTGGAGGCATTGCATCTCCAGTGGAAAATGTTGATTGTCCACTGTGTGTTCCGATCCGGTGGTGTTGTACCAGCTCCAACGAAAACAGATCTCATGGAAATAGAAACGGCCCAATAAATCCCCTCCATCTATGAACGGTATTTGGTCCTGGAAGACGGCTCGCAGTAGAATTGTAGTGCCATTGTTCTCCAAACGAATTCCCAAGGGGAGGTCATCATAGTGGGACCATAATAAGGGGTCCTCAAAGGAGGATCGTACGTAGCAGGCAGTCATTATATTGATGGGACTCTGATTATTGCTCGGCCCGGAAGAACGATTTGGTAATGGAACGATGTGTACGTCAGCTTCCCTTCTCTCGTTGTGCTCGTAGTGGCCCATCTCAGCCAACTGGACCCCAGAAGAAACATTGTATATGACCAAAATGGAAACGACAATTGCAATAGCAAGACTGAATGGATCACAATCCATCAAAAGGGAAATGCTTTCCGATAACCAGCACCACATTTCGTTTTACTTTTAGTTCAAGATCGACAGTTTCTGCTCAACTGACAGCAATTCCAAAACTAATACACTGAAATGTTGAGAAAGAGATAGAGAGAGTGAGAGTGAGAGAGAAAGTTCTAATTAAACCCGCTGAAAAGTTAATTATATACGAAAAACAAATTTTGAGCGACAAAAATCTATTTGGCAATTTTGTTTGCATTTGAATTTTGCATAAATTAATTATGAATAAAACTCTTCGGCAGCGGAAATTACCTGCACAAATATCCTGTGACTAGTCAGCGTCCGCGTTCCCTCCATCCGCCTCCGTGTCCGCGCATCCGCATTCTCTACGTTGCATTTTCGACCAAGGATATTAATTAGTTTTGTATACAAAATGTCCCCGAAAATGAGCATTAAAAACGGAAATTATTTTCAACTCTTTCTCTCGCTGACAAGTAAAAGTTTTCATAATTTTCACTTTTGAGTTGCAACTAGTTGACTCTAAACTCTGACCCCTGAACGCACCTGAAATTTGACACTTTTGGGCCATCGCTGATTAGCATAAAGGAAAAACTAATGTTACGCCTCCTCCAAAAGTTCTACCTCTTGTTCCCCTCTTGCTCTGCTGCCTCAGGCAAATGAGCTGAAAATTAAGATTGATTCTAAACGAGAGGGTGTTTTTTCACCCCCCACTGCCAACCCATCTCCTTTTCGCTCTCGCTCTCGCTCTCACCCTCTCTTTCTCTCTATCTGATTGAATTATGACATTTTTCTGATCAAATTGTTGGCTTTGATTTGATTTTGCTATTTTTTCCCACTTGGTAGAAGGCGTTGACGTCTGCCAAATGTTACAAATACATTGCATAAAATTGACTTCTCTCCTCTTCAAGCATCTCTTGTCCATCTCATCGCATCCCCACGCCCAGAGCCTTTGGCCAGCTCTGGCTTTCTGTCCTCGGGCGGGCGAGTTGCACGCAAATTGCTGGGTAAGCATGTGGCATAAACGAAACACTCTAACATTGTTAGATGAAAACCCGTAATGCTTTTGGCTTGGGGGTGCCAAACATAACGAACAATCATAATAATCATTTTCTGAATGGAATCGCCCATGGCATTTGTTTTGATTTTCCAAACCGAGTACATGAATAAATGGGTCATTTGCAGGTCGTTTAGTGTTAACAGTGTGCAAAGATCCGAAAGAGTCAAAAGTATATGTTGTAATTTGAAAACCCGAATAATTAAATGTTAAATGCTAACATTCTTGTTAAGTTAATATATATTTGGAATTAAATTAGGAAGGTGTGACTTCTCAAAACCGGAACTAAATTATCCACTAATGTTCAGAAATATTCTCATATCAGACTCTTACCACAATATTCTTTCCTTAATTCCTCTGCGTCCTTCGAAATTGATTATACAGGAGTGTTATCATATCCGTTTTCAATTCCGAGTGAAATGTTGTGCCTTCTTTTGCTTTTGACTGGAATCCTGCCAAAAATAGCAATGCTTTATTTTGTTAATGCGTTTTAAACTAATTTGATTCTAGTGTTAGCAAATGAAATTAATTTATAATAATTTACATCGAATTTAGTTTTCATTTATTGCCAACCATAAAAATTGTCATAAACAATTCTTCCGGCGACGAGAACATGTCAAATTCACTTCGATTGCTGTCACATGTTTTTGCCAATCAATTACAAAATTGGGAATTTGCTCTGATTCTGAAATACGATTTCGACCAAATAATTTTGCGTCGAAAGCAAGAACAGTCCTGATGTTAACATAATATGCAAATATATACATACTAGGTACAAAAAAAGTTCACAAAAGGAAGGAAAATGTGTTTGAAATGAGGAAAGTATAAAATGGTAATCAATCATTAATTTATTCTAAAACTTCTCCATTCTAATAAAGTTAATGAAATGTTAGGAAATTGAGGAAGCTAAACTTAAGTAATTCTTAATTATTATTATTATTATTTTTTTTTTGACTAATTCAAATTTCTGTCATTGTATTTTCATTATTTTACGATGTGTTTTCAAAGCTCATGAAAAGATTTCCATTGAATTGAAACTCAATAAATGATATCGTTTTGTTTGTTGTCTATAATAATCCGCATTTGAACAAATGAAACAGTAATCTTACAATTAGATACAAATTATCAAATAAAATAACTTTGCTTAACATTCTAATGTTTTAAGTAGACAGTATCCCACATTGAAATACATATACATGTATCTACATATTCGCCAAATGCTGAAAAAATAAAGTGGACAGCATTTTAATTGGAAGAAGTTTTTTTTCCGATTTTTTTTTCCAAAGATGTCCTATCTGACCTGCTCGGAGGAATATTTAAAAATTTTTGTATATAAGATTTTAGCTAAAAACACATGGGTTGTTATCTACATAAAAAGTTTATTGGAATGGACGCCAAGGGTAATAGCTCCACTTCGCCACCTCAAAAAGTAAGCCTTCACAAGTTTGAAAGTAAACCTAAAACAAACATTTTTTTCTGAACAAAACAAATCTTCGTTTGTTACCCATAGTACCGAGTGAAGACGCCTCATCACAAACATGCAAAGGAAATTTCCGCTTCCGTTCTCAAAGGAGCAATGAAAAAAGAAGGGAAGTAAAGGGAATGTGAAAGCGAAGTTAGTTAAATCAATGCCGATGAAGAAATCGACGTCGAAGTGCAAGTGCATTCATGTCATCTGCCATCGTAACGAAATTTGTCTCACTTTGGTAATTTGGAATTTGATTTGTATAGATTGCGATGGTCTTGGTCTCCTCCTTCTCCTTGATAAATAATATCCTTTAAATTACTTAACCGCATTTTGCGATGATGCTGATTAAACCAATGAACAGCACCTTGAGCTAATGGTGTGCACACACACAAAAACATGCATGCATGCATAGTCAAGGACACAGCAGGAGTCTTTCCGTTCAGTGTAAATTTTCACACATTATTTGAATGCCGACGCATTTTCAAGGATGTGTAAAACAAGGACCAGCCACAATTACCAACCTCTGATAACACACAAAGTGTCTATTATGAGCTTACTTTTTGTGTGAGTGTAGCATCCTCTCTCTTTCTCTCCGCCAAAGAACAGCTGATAATGTTAATATGCGCCGCAGGACATCAAACATTTCGGCAGAGGGCGAGGATCAGTCTGTCTCGGCAATAGTGCTAGGCCACTCAACTTTGTTTGGCCAATCCGCTTATCTATTTGCAGTGTCCTCTGTCCCCGGTTTTGTTATAGTTTTTACCACATATTTGTCCTGGGCCTAGAGGATTATCGCCTTTTACAAGGCGAGTGTGCGATTGTTAAATGAACAACAAGGATCAGAAAAGAACCACAAAACTAGAGCGTATTTCAGATCTGTTTCGTTCCACAGCCATGTTGCCAACTGCTACTGTCTGTACGATTCTCTCCCTCTCTCCAGTTGCGATCCTTATCTCAGCATGCGTCCTTTATGAGGTTTCCTTGCCTTTGTGGCTGGAGTGCTTAACCTTCATCGTTAGCAGCTTAGGGGCGTTTGCTTGTTTTCCCAGTTGTTTACAATATTTTTGTTCCTTCCCGTGTTCTCCAGGTATCCCTGAGGAATTATTTTGTGGTGTCTCAATAGGAACCTACATATCATTGTCCCGAAAGAAAAACGGAGAAGAAATCATTTGTTAAAGATGTAATTGAGATTTCAAGATATTTAATAACCTCGTACACATTAAGAAAGTTGCTAACTTTTGGTTGTACAGACTATTTTTAAACATTTTCGTTATTAAGCTGTACAATTGTATAGCTTAATAACGAAAATGTTTGAATGTCTAATCAGACACCGAAGAATCTGCATGAAAGAACACCGGTGAACCGTCTTAATATTCAGTTTAAGTATTTAGTGTTTAATTTTTTTTAAAGGAGGCATATGTAGTCCGTTGGAATCAGATAGAACACCGATTCGATTACGAGATATATGTACATACATAGGTAAGTTAATTAAAATTTTTAAAATCGCGTGGGTAATCTTTAAAGATTCCCCAAATAAACACAAATGGATCTTGTTATCCCATGCACCCATAGGGTAAGATTGTATGTAAAAGGCAGAAGAAAGCTTTTTGCCCCACATAAAGTATATGTACATACATATATATTTTTTATCAGGATCAACAGCCGAGTCTATCTAGCCAGGTCTATCTGTACGAACGACTAGATTTCGGAGACTAGCCGATTGTCTGTCACAATTTTTTGAATATCGAATTCAAATACAGCGCACTTGGTTTTAAAAGTTTTAACCAAGCTACAATTATTTTACTATGCGGTCCATTCTGAAGTGGCTCGTGTGTTTGTAGAGTAAGCGAGATAGCATTTGCATATGAGGCACGTTAATAGACAGTATAATAGACACACATTTGATTTTCAAAATTTGAAATATTTGCTCACTTGGTGCATGGTATACCGAAGTCGGCGAAACAGTTTACATATGTACCTACTTCATTAGCCAAGAATACCAAAAATGAGCTAAGGGTAAATATTACATAAGCTAATCGGCTAAAGCTAGATTTACTTTTGGAAAACTTAATTTATTATGGATTATAGCGTTGCCAGTCTATTGTTTTTTCTTTTTGCTCCGTTGTTTGAACTTTGTTCATCTTGACGTTTAAGTTTAATCACTATTAAGTTAAACCTAGGTGGGTACGCCCTTATAACTTTGCACACAACTTGGTTTCATTACCTCGATGAATATTCGTTTTTCGTTATTTTGTATACCAAACTGAATTTTGTATTATGAAATCGACGAATATTCGGCTGCTCAGGCACTTTATGATTTCATTTTTGTAAAGTTTTTCACATTACGGCAAAAATATCATTAATGTGCTTCTTGAACTGTGAACAATGCCTAGAAAACCCAGCCCTCTTCTGATTTGTAATCAAACCGTAATACAAACACATACATCTGTATGTAAATCCGGAAATCCAGCAACAAAATAATAATTTACTTGTAAGAAGGACGCAATTGCGTAAAGAAACAGGTGTTGCGTGTCAGGAAAATTGCAACTATCTGAAATTGAAACACCTCCTGAACCATTGAATCTTCAATCGCTGATTCGCAAGATACTCTCATTGAACACACACAGTTCATAAATCATGAGTGGATTCCAGAAAGAGAAATGTCGCGGCAATGTTGATGATGTTGACAATTTATATGTTAAGATACAAATGTTGTAGGGAACTTGGTATCATAGAAATCAATTGAAACAGTCGACGACAACGAAGCAGTAAATTATCCAACAGAGTTTTTGAACTCACTCGATTTTACAGGAATGCCACCGCATAATTTACAATTGTTGGTTGGATCTGCGATTATCTTGCATCGTAACTTGAGCCCGCCTCGGCTGTGGATCGGTTCGCGATTAGTCATTAAAAAATTAATGAAAAACGTGATCGAAGCCAACATTTTGAATGGCAAAATCCGAGATAAAATTATATTAATACCACGGATTCCTATTATATCTACAGATGTGCCAATTCCATTTAAACGTATTTAATTTCCGATTAGATTGGCATTTACAATGTCAATCAACAAATCCAAAGGCCAACCGATGTATTTCACACGGACAATTATACGTGGCGAGTGGGTTAACCATCCAGTTTATTTGTGTTAACTAAAGATGGGATAACAAAAAATATTGTTCAATAGAGATTGATATTGCCAATTCTCAATCTCAATCTCTCAATTCTCAATTTCTCTCGTAAATAAATATTTTTATAAAAAGAATATGCTTTAATTGACTCAAGAGAAGATGGACACACTATCCATAGAACAGCAATATGAAACTCCGTTTCAAATGGGCTAAGAAAGCTTAATTGGAAAATATACATATCAGCAATCTTTGGGGATTTTTTAATAGAAAAAAACTAAACATTAGAACATCAGCGAGAAAAGGTCACCAGTAACACATATATGTTGGGTTAAAATTATTAAGGGCACTGTTTATGGAACGTTAGTGTGACCTAGAACTAGATTGAAATGTCAATTCGGTTCGATACCAACCTGGGAATATGTTAGTATAGGTTCCAAATTCGACTGAGGCCCGGATTGTGGTGCGTGTATTCATGAGTCACTAAAAGTAAAATATATAGCATTATGCTCCGATACAACATATGCTGAGGCAGCAAGTTTCTATTGAACGGCAGGGTATAAAAAGGCGAGCATTAATAATAAGCAGAAGCTGTAGTGCCAACAAGGTGAAAACAAGTGCACAAGTGACTATTCGCAGTATACATTCGTAATGGAGAAAAACTAGGAAGCAAGTTTTACCAATGGACAAGCCACAAGTGGTCGACGAGGAAACCCGAATCACAACCAGACTGAAGGTATACCCGTTCCCGTCCCGACATATACATATATAGATATGTGCATATATGATAAATTTGATACATATATGATAAATATTCTCACAATTCTGTTGGTAATAATGATAAAACATTTATTTGACCAGACTAATAGAATCCTTTTGTATTAAACAAAGAACTTTCTAATGGGTCAAATGTGCCTCTGTCGACATTGTTGTCAGCCGCTCTCCTCCAAATACACACAATGAAGAGGCGGCTTTGGGAAAGATATATTACTAACGAAGACTCCTTCGACTTTCGTAAGTGCACATTCAACGGTCTTCTCACTTTTGAAACATCCATAGAAAAAATTCCCGTCTACCAATTTTAATCAAAAGCACCATCCAGTGGAGATTCCGTATGATGATCAAAAGAAGACGACTAACATTAAAAAAATTATAACTTGGAATAATTATAACTCGCTGACAAATGCACAAGTTTGGCAAGGCAATTACTACCCAAACCAAGGTTTTTTTGCTTCGTAAATGGTCGGGAGTACTCATGCAGTCTGCTCGATTTGAGAAAATTATTTAGATGCCACGTTGGGAAATTATTCAAGTGATAGGCTTAAACCCCCAAATAGCCTAATTCAAACTGCCCAATAAATAAGGAAAATTTAATAAAAGGAGGATCTCAATTGTCGTAGGTGTCCAGAATATCTTTTAACTCTGTGTCGGCTCTATATAGACAATGGTTGTCCATAACTCTTATGGGACAGTAATCGATTTATTGATGAAAGTAATATCTCATTTTTAGCACTTTAGCTTTGATAAATAATAAAAACAAATAGATTTACTCAATTGAATTAGGTTTTTCTAATTTCATTGATATGCTTAAGAAATCTGGGTTCTAAAATGACTTTTAAAAAAGTATAGCAATGGCAATGCAAATATCAAAGAAGTTATACATCGTTATCCTTGGCCATAATAATTTTACATGTCCCAAACTACTTTTCTCTAACTCAATTGTAATCCAATTCGTCACCGATTTTTCGTACAACTCTTAATGATATAGTGGTCCGATCCTGACGATTTTCATACTTTATCATTACTTTTCACCGATCGCTCGCATGGGAGCTAAATATGTATATGATATAGCCATCCGATCAGGGTCAAATTTGGTATAGTCATTTTTTTAAAGTCTACAACTACTACCAAATATGCGGATAGATTTTCAATGGAGACGCCTAAAAAATATTTGATGACATATCATAATTAATATAGCTACAAATATTAACCAAAATTAGCTTTAAGGTCCTATGTGTCCTGAGGTTTGTCCTCACTGAAATGTTGCCGTAATGTTGCAATTATGCCAATTGCCTATCGGCAACATTTCAGTCTCGAATGATACACAAAATCTTAAATATTTATTTTCCTTTAGATATATTTTACATTTTATAAAGAAATTTATTATTCAAGTCGCTTTTGGTTTATTTAAATTTGATATATTATGCACAATTTAAATTAATATCAAAGACTCGTTTTTCTCTTGCCCATGGGCAACATTGGTCCAGAAAGGGTTAATTTTTATGACAATGGCTTAAAAAAATTACCAAAGTATTGAGACTTTGCCATTTGCATGGGAGCTATGTACAATCTGTAATTTCAGCTCTGTAGCTCTAACGGGCTAGGAGGAGTTTGCTTTGATCCAGACGGACATGGCTATATGGACTCATCTCGTCGTGCTGATCAAGCATTAAAACGTTATGTCGTTACACTCTTCTGAATTTTGCGAGGGTATAAAAAACGTTAACACCCTTTGTTAAACTAGTTCACCTCGTAAATGAGCTGAAGATACTCGAATATTTTAGAACGATCTTTCAGGCCGTTTTCGAGGATGGAAGATGGGATGCCAAAAATGCATATCTATGTATGTAGGTATATATGTATGTACGATGTATAGTATTCCCATATTCAATTAAAGTACATATGTTTCCTAAGAACTATTGGTCTCTCGAGGTAAAATGGTCGAATAATAAAATGTTCAGGTTGTAAACTAGAAATATGGCCCAATGCACTGTGGAGTTTTCAGACGCTTTTTGAGCACTTAAGTCAATTTCTAATTTCAATTTGCAATTGAAAAAGTCGGGCATGTACTATCTGTTAGTAGACTTGATTTGTTACAAATTTAGGTACGTATCTTAAAATCTGTGTAATTCTAAGCGACTCTCAAAAACAAAACTTGTTACGAAATCTCAACTTTAGAGAGAGTTAATAAATTCTTAGTTATATATAAAAGTCTCAATGTCCATATATTTTTGTCCATTTTTTTTTTTTTTTGAATTTAACTTTTTAGCGCATAACCTCATATTCCTGTACATATATGGACGAGATTTTAAAATAGCAGGAAATAACGAATTAGGAATAAAGTATATAGAGTTAATGCTCATAGGTTGCAGGTGCATGCTCCAGGTGTATTCGATAAGAAATTATAAGTGAATAGTAGGCTTTTTTTTTTTAATTGCGCCAAAACATATAAGACCAAATTGCATGTTTTTAAATTCAGTTTTTAAATGGTAGATGCAAAGGACCTTTTGAATAATAGGGAATAGCTCGAATAACAACACAAAAATCGTTTGCGCGACTTTAATGTCTCATTTATGTATCCACAAACAGGAGTACCAATCAGAAAATAAGGTTAGCTACCGAAAGCGGTAATACACAGTATTACACAGTTGCTGGTTGCTATACATATAAGTTAAACTTCACGCCAAGAATAACAATAGAATCGCAGAGTTTACAAACTTTTTCCGCATGTTGAGATATCTTGATTTTCTCTTTAAGCCTGAAAAAAACTGCAAACGCATTTCTCGAATTCCGCGGTCGACAGAAGCAGTTGCTTGTTTGAGGTGTCTATATTACTTATGCTGATAATGATATTGATCAATTTTAAGAACATTTTTTAGATTTTTCTATGAATCTTGGCCCAAAATTTGAAGAAAATATTAAAATATCAACGGTTATAGGAAACGTATTATGTTTAATGATATACTTAGCATACTTTTTTGGGCCAAATACGGTTTTTTGACCGTGGAGGCGAGATGCCACACGCATTTTTACCAAAAACAATATTTATTACTTCACCCAATGCAATGATTTTTGAATTAAATGCTCAAAAAACGGTTGAAAATATTTCTAAAAAAGCTTTCTAACTAGCTTTCTCAGCCTTAGGACTATTACTCTCACCCTTAGGACTATTACTCTGACCCTTAGGACTATTACTCGCACCCTTAGGACCATTACTCTCACCCTTAGGACTATTACTCGAACCCTTCAAGACCGCCCAAAATTCAAACTGCCACGATTAGCCAAATAAACGATAACAAATCGACAATTGCTCCGATAAACGATAATAAATCGAAGTGCTGACGACTTATCGATCAATTAGCTTGATAGGTTGTTGTGCTTCATTTTTCTTTCTTTTCGTGTGTTCCCTTCTTTTTTTGTCTTAGACACAAATTATTGTCATCTTGAGTTTTCTCAACTTCAGCGTATTGATTAATTCAAAAATATAATCAAGTAAAGTAAAGTAGATAAAATTGCACACGTTCACGTTGCACGTTTTTCGATTTATTTCACAATACAGGGAAATCCCTTCAAATACAAACCGTACCCGTGCGTTTACGGTAAGTCACGTCTTATTTGCATACATTTGCGGAAGAATGCGTTGTTTATGTAAATAATTTTTTTTTTTATACAGAGTTCTCGTTTCGTTAGCTAAAATGTCTCAGTCCATACTGAATTTAATGTTGTCGAATCTGGATGGTTCTTCGAAAGAGTCAGAGCATTCAGAGACCAATTCGGTAAAATCGAAAGCCTATTTAAAAACCAATTTGCTAATTTTTGTCTCCCTTTTTAGATATTCGATGGATTCGAGTTAGTAAACAATCAATGCGACGGAGACTGTAGTAATAAGATGAAATCCATATTGCAATATGCAGCTAATCTGATCCAACTGAAAGATCGCCAAATTGATAATCTTATCATGGCGTTAAATAGAAGCCATGAAATAAAGAATTCCCAAGAAACCAAACACGATGACCTGGCAGATGGAGAAAAAACAAAAGCTGATCAAGATGTAAACATCGCGGACGTTGTGTTAAAATACGAAGACAAACTCAAGGAAGCAAATAGTCTTCTAGAGGAGTCTTTTTCATTGGTGAAAAGCCTTGAAATTCAAAAACAGCAATTGGAGACACAATTGGCTGAAAAAATCACTGAGAATGATATTTCCATCAAGAATTACGAGGCAAAACTAGAAGAATTACAAGTCAAAAAAACTGGACATCAAGAGGGACAAGACCGGGGCAACAATAAAATCGCCAACCAAGTAGAAATAATTTTCGAGGATAGATCAGTGGGTTTTTTTGAAGTGTCAAACGACATAGCAGGTCCTGGCTGGATAATCATATCACGTCATGAAATGGATGATGAGCAATTTAAACCAACACTTAAGATTAAATGTGAAGTAGTGAGAGACATAATCAATTTTACGCGACATGAACTTTATATTCATAGGCTTCATAAGGATGGAACGTCTTCATATGCTCACTTTGACAACTTCACTATTGGTGACGAATTTGGTAAAAATACAATAAAAACGATAGATCTTCTTGGAAGCTCAATGCCTATTCGAGGGTTTTTTAAAGATCTACATTACTCAACATTTATTAAAAAATTTACCTCTAATTGCATATTTGTTCAATTTATGGTAAGAGAGAAATAATCATAAATGTAAATCCTTACAACAATTTTGTATTCCATAATGTGAAAAATAAAAAGAATAATGTTTAATAATTAATTGAAGGAGTGGAAAAATTTGTCAAGAGCTTCGCCGAGACACAAATGGATTTCGTTTTGGCAAGTTCTTTATAAGGTCTTTTGGGTAGACATAGAACGCAATTCTCCATCTAATCAAAAGGTTTTGATTGTTTAGCATCATTAAATTATTATACCCTTGCAAAAAGGGTCTTGATGGATTTAGCTTTAGTCCCTAAAGGAGCCAACTTTATCTGAATTGTGTTTAGAAAACTCGATCCGCATTCATTTTTCAACATTGCTTTTGTTGGCCAATTCCAACCTTGTGGTGCATCAATAAGGAAATGCTTTTAAAATTTGACCAAAACTGAAGCGAAATCAATTTTCTTTTTTCGCTTTGCCTTTTCCTTATTAAAAGCACTTGCTTTGATATCATATTTTATATGTGTCTAGCTAAATAAGATAAATAAGCCCTTTTATGTCGGTTTTAACCTACCGATGAGGTCAAATTGTACTTGTAATATCTTCTCAGAGTATAATTCTTTTAGTCGGCCATAATCAAGACAGATGACTAATGCTTTGTGCTAAAATTTGAGCACCAACAAATCAAATGTCTAACAAACTATCTTTTCGGTCAATGTCAACATCTATGATATTAAACCATTAAATATCCATCTCGGATGAGTCAATTAAATGGCACAAATCAATTTCCATATTGGCAGAGAATGAACGATGTGATTAAACTTGAACTAGTAAAATGGTTCCCCATTAATGGAAGACTTACAGCCCATGGGTGCCCACCTCTGCTAGGGTTGGCGAAAGGATTAACTTGGAAAAATAAAAATATTTTAATTTTCATACCCTTGTAGAACGTAAAGTAGCGGACAAAGAAATCCGGACAGGCAAAAAAAAATCTTTGTTTCGTAAATTTTTAAAAATTTGTATTAAACTTATTAAATAAATGTATTGGCTGACCAAATCAAATATTTTTTAGGTTCCAGTAAGGTTATTTTTATAGAAAAAGTCTTAAATTAAAATTAATTGATAATATTCAAAAACTAAGGAACAACTGATTGTGAGTTTTAAATTATTTGAAAATATTATTTTTTTAATTGAATATTATTCTACTGAAAAAATTAGATTTCTATATATTTTGGTGGACCTCCTTTGTTTTTTATTACCGTCTTTATTCATGGAATATAGTGAACCCACTAGATTTTGAATTGTTTCTAGGGTTATATGCTTAAGCGCTTCAGAATACGGTCTTCCTGGTCATTGGTCTTCTTCTTTCGCTTCAGCGTTCCGGGTTTTTTTTACAATTCTTTAAGAAATCCCCGACAGAAGACTTACTCAAGCCAACTTTAGCGCTTTTATCGGGGAGGCTTAAATTTTCCGATCGTAAAACCAATATGGCACCTTTATCAGATTCAGTCGTTTTTGACATTACAGCAAACTAGGCGGCATCATATTTTTACATATTTTACGCCCTCATTTAGAAAGCTAGTGCAATAGAAACCGACGATCGTTAAGCCTACTCGAATGAGAAATATTTCGAAAACGAAACTTATTCATGGATATTTATTTGAGCAATTGAATTTTGACACCGCCAAAGTTAGCTTCTTTCACCTCAAATTTAAGTTCAAACTTAATTTTTTACCATCGTAAAATGTAAATGGTACATACATATGTATGTGTATTGACTATAAAATTAATTTTTATACCCTTGCAAAAAGGGTATTTTAATTTTGGTCAGAAGTGTGCAACGCATAGAAGGAAGCCAACCGACCATATAAAGTATATATATTCTTGATCACGACGAGCACGACGAAACGAGTTCAAATAGCCATGTCCGTCCGTCCGTCCGTCTGGATCAACGCGAACTCCTCCGAGACCGTAAGAGCTACAGAGCTGAAATTTTGCACGTAAGCTTGTATATACTGCAGGGGTTGTATATCTCGGATTCAGCCGGATCGGACCACTATATCATATAGCTCCCATACAAACGGCAAAGTCACGAACAGTGACTTTTCTGAATAACTTCGTTATTTTCTGAGCTATCGTCATGAAATATTGGTGAATTTATTGCACCTATAAACAACTGTGCCAAATTTGATCAAGATCGGGTGACTATATCATATACCTCCCATAGGAACGATCGGTCGAATACAGTGACTTTTTTCAATAACTTCGTTACCTTTGACGCGATTGCTTTCAAAATAAATATTTGTTAGTTTAATATATGTGTGAATGACTGTGCCGAATTTGGTAAGGATCGGGTGACTATATCATATACCTCTCAAAGGAATGATCGATGGAAAACAATGCTCTTTGTAGATAAAACGGCTATAAGTGAGGAAAGAGTGCCAAACATCTTGCAAGGGTATACAAACTTTGACGCGATCGAAGTTAGCCCCGGCCTTTTGGTTTTAAATTCATTTCTCAGTATTCTAATTTTATAGCTTGTTTTGTTGTAAAGGAATTTCTTCAAGTCCTTTCTTATTATTTAGTCTATACGCAAAAACTGTGAGGGAGTTGGAGAAACTTCATAAAATTTGTAATCTAAAACTAAACTGGACTTGATTTGTCGATTTCATGAACGAGAAATTCTTTGTGGGAAATCGAGTCTAAGAAACACGAATTCGGTTTAGAGTTAGAGTTAGGGTTTTCGCAGGAAAATTCTGTAAATATATATCGAAGTTAACCAAATGTTAAGATCTTTTAACTAATTGTGCATATTGACTTCAGATTACAGATTATGTTCGTAAGAAACCCAGGCAGTGAAATTGGCAGATAAAACAATACAATTCAAAGATCGTCAAAATGATAACCTTATCATTAAATTTATACACTGAAATGAAAAATTTCGAACATAAGCCCTATGACCTTCCAGACTTACAATAAAAAAAGCTGTTGACGTTAAAAATATAGAGGAATTAGTTTGAAATATCAACTCAAAGGGGCGAACGCTCTTCTAGAGTAGTTTTTTATTGGTAAAGGGTAGATAAATTCAAAAATAGAATGTTTCGGATTAACTCGAGAATGAATCTTAGAATCATCCTATTAAGGTGAATGCTCTGTTAGAAAAGTCCAATGAAAAAGAACCAGAAAAAGTTTGTATGTCCTTACAAGTTTTTTATTACTATTTCTTTACCTATAGTCGTGAAGGTGTAAAATCGTTTTACCTAAGAAATTTAATGTTTACGATAGGACGAATAGCAAATAACGAAGTTACTAATCAAAGTCACTGTTTTCCAGCGATCCTACCTATGGGAGCTATATGATATAGTCACCCGATCTTGATCAAATTTGTTACAGTCGTTTATAGGTCTAATAAACTCACCAATATCAAATTTCGCCAATAGCTTAGAATTTGTTGAGAAAAGTCACTGGTCGTGACTTTGCCGTTTGTAGAGGAGCTATATGCTATAGTCGTCCTATCCGGTTGAATCCGAGACATACAACCTGTGCGTAGCACAGTTCAGACCAAAATTAATACATATACTTTTTTTGGAAGTGTATAAAAATGCATTTGATACAAAATTGTTAAGCTTTAAAAGGAAAATTTGCTAAAAAAAGTTTATTGTTTCCAAAAAAATAAAAATCATCAGCTTTAGTTATTAAAAAAGGTATGAAAATAATAATATTGAAATTATATTCGTATTAATACTAACTTCGATCGCGTGAAAGTTTGTATACCCTTGCAAATTTTTTAGTAACTCTTTTATCTAAACTAACTGTTTAATCCAAAAAGGGTAATGTTTGCGAAAGAACGGCCTTCAATCTTAGCGTAGGATATAACGACCATTTTGATGAAAGTCACTGATTTCCTTCGATCGTTCCTATGGGAGCTATATGATATAGCTACCCGATCTTTACCAAATTCGGCACAGTCATTCACACATATATTAAATTAACAAATGTTTATTTTGAAAGCAATCGCGTCAAAAGTAACGAAGTTATTGAAAAAAGTCACTGTATTCGACCGATCGTTCCTATGGGAGGTATATGATATAGTCACCCGATCTTGATCAAATTTGTCACAGTTGTTTATAGGTGCAATAAATTCACCAATATTTCATGACGATAGCTCAGAAAATAACGAAGTTATTCAGAAAAGTCACTGTTCGTGACTTTGCCGTTTGTATGGGAGCTATATGATATAGTGGTCCGATCCGGCTGAATCCGAGATATACAACCCCTGCAGTATATACAAGCTTACGTGCAAAATTTCAGCTCTGTAGCTCTTACGGTCTCGTAGGAGTTCGCGTTGATCCAGACGGACGGATGGACGGACATGGTTATTTGAACTCGTCTCGTCGTGCTGATCAAGAATATATATACTTTATATGGTTGGTTGGCTTCCTTCTATGCGTTGCACACTTCTGACCAAAATTAATATACCCTTTTTACAAGGGTATAAAAAAATGTATGGAGGGGTAGTACTTGAACTCCTTTTTAAGGATGTGCAAAATCATTTTGAAAGTATTTAATATAGAAGCTGGGTTTTATTATGAGCGAAAAAAAATAAAAAATCATTTGTAATAATTATTTTTGATTTTTATTTTTTATTTATTTTTCATCAATGGATAACTATTATTAAATTACTTAAAATAATAATAATCCCGAAGTGAAATCAAAGAGCATTGGATGCTGTGTACGGGGACTCTTCTCCTTCGATGGCGACCGTCAAAAATTGGTTCAACGAGTTTCAACGTGGTCGCACTTCGGATTTAGATGAGCCACGTCCAGGTGCCCCAAAAATTGCAACCACGGAGGATAACGTGGAATAAGTCCACCATCTCGTGGGCAGGATATCTGCATGAATTTTTGGACATGAGATGGGTAAGCCTGTCGTTGCGATGGGTTTGCCTATTCCGGACAACAAGCGCAACCGTAAGAGGACATCAGACCAGTGTTTGACGCTGTTTAAACGCAATCCGAAGGAGTTTTTGCGTCGCTTTATAACCGTCGACGAAACTTGAATCCACTGGTACACACCAGAGCCCAAGGAACAGTCGAAACAATGGACTTCACCAGGCGAATCTGCTCCAAAGAAGGCGAAAACTGTCCTATCAGCCGGAAAGGTGATGGCCACCGTTTTCTGGGATTCACAAGGTGTAAGCTACATCGACTACCTGGAGAAAACAGTCACAGGGGCCTACTATGCTGAATTATTGACCCGATTCGGCGCTGAACCAAAGAAAAACGGGTCCATTTGGCGAAGAAAAAAGTGCTCTTTCACCATGACAACGCACCGGCTCACAGCTCCGCCGTCGCCATGGCCAAATTGGTCGAATTGGACCACGAACTGCTGCCCCATCCACTGTACTCTCCAGATTTGGCCCCATGCGACTTCTTTTTGTTTCCAAACTTGAACAAGTCACTCGCCGGACAAAAATTTGAGTGGAATGAGGAAGTCATCACCTCCACGGAGGCCCATTTTTCAGACACCGAGAAAACTTATTTTTCAGACTTAAAGGACTCTATGTTAAGAAATAAATCGACACTTCTCCAAAATTTTCGTTTTTTATTTGTAGGCTAAGTACTTATCGGACTGCCCTCGTATGGTGTGCCCGAAGTTCTTGTTTTTACATTCCTATGCTTCCATCTCCAATTGGTAAGCACTGATACTTTATTAACCCCCTTTACCGAGCCGAAGTCTTATGTAGCGTAGGAGTAAGTTTTTCTCTGAAGACTAGGACTCCTTGGTGTATTTCGATAAATAGTCCGTCAATATTCGAATGCAATAAATTGAACCAAACTGGAAGAAACTGGAAGCTTCATTTCCGTCAAATATACTTTTATTTTTAGGCACTTTCAAATTTTTTCCAAGCCAACTTAAATAGGAATCCAACATTACGTAAAGGGGTAATAAGTATAGTTAACTAGTATTTTTAAAACAACATTATGCCATGTTATTAATTATCAACACATATGTAAGTTCCAAATTCGGATGCGTTCTTATTCTTCCTCATGCCTTTAGCGTATTTTTAAAGTGAGGTTTCCTGAGTTTAGTTTTTGCGACATACAAATGAGCGCATTATAGCCGTTCCGGACTTCAGTCCTTTTTTCGCAATTGTCATAGAAATGTATATTTCTCAGTTTAACATAGCTACTAATGACTGTGCTGGATTTGATCAAGATCGCGCGACTATATCATAGGAACAATCGGTGGTATACAGTGATTTTGATCAATAACTTCGGTTTTTGATCTAGACGGACGAACGGACATGGCTGTATGAACTTGTCTCGTCGTGCTGATCAAGAAAATATATACTTTATATGGTCGGAGATGTTTCCTTCTAAGCGCTACACACACACTTCTAACCAAAATTAATATACCCTTTTTGCAAGGGTATAAAAATACGAAAAAAGTCTGTCCAAATCAATGTTATTTCAATGTCAACTCGACTTCTGATATTTGGAGTAGGAAATATCTCCTTCCATCATACATTTATGGCGATTTCAATATACCATTTCAAGAATAAAACACGGAGAACTGTGTACATGGTATACACATACAACAAGTAATACAAATTTTCACTTGTTTCTGGTGAAGGTTTCCAAGTAAGATCAAGATGCAAAACTCAATTGCTATTAGAGAACTAACTCGTTGGCAAGTTAAGTAGATAGTTAAGATTTTCATTAACCAGTTGTATGTTTATTGAATTCATGAATGTCTAGTTAAGCTGCTAGCCACAAATAGTCCGAGCAACGCGTTAAGAGGCAGTCAACAAAAGAGCCAAAACAGTGGCAAAAAGCAAAAGAGGCAATAGGAAAAACTGTTAAGCAAGAATAATGCGTTACATGGAAGTGCACTAAGCAGAAACATTTTCGGTTGTGATTTTTTATGTCCTATGCTGGAATTTTGCAACAAAATGCAGAGCGAGAGGCAATCCACCATACTGAAGAAACAAAAACAGATTCAAGAAAAGAAGAGAAGAAAATTTGACGGGGGGTACAGTTAGTCAGGGTAGACAAATTACCATTGGAGTTTGGGGTTCAGGGTTCCAACTAGGAGTCATCAGTCAGAGAAGAGATGCTCAGATCAGAGGCCTCTACTAAAAAAAAAAAAAAAGAAATGAAAACAGTAAAAATCGTTTTGGGTCGCCTCCTTGGCAAAAGGGACAAAAAATTACTGTCATTCGTATGGGTCGAAATGAGGGTGGGGACGGGAGGGGACGGGCTAATTAGGCAAATGTCCTGGGGGACTCTTGTGCCTGAAAGTGGACTGGCTGGGCCAATTAAATGCTTAAGCTGATATTCTGGTTCGGAGCTTGTCATAAAATTTGACTGATTATGCGTATTCGTCTTTGTCGAGCGTATCCTTTGACAACTGAAGAAATTTCTGCGGTTGCTTGCCTCCCCAGCCACTCACCCCTCGCCATCACCCACCCTGTATCTCTGTTGTCTCTACGGTCAAACTCCTCCATCTTTCCCTATTCGAACAGCTCCACCTCCTTCTTGCACGTCCATAGCAATTCATCATTCAATTAAATTGACCGCAGAGCCGCATTTCTTTATGTACATCGGACACATCTTGGGGTTGAACTTTTTAAAGTTGCCAAATCCTTTAATACAACTTCAGATTTCTCTTTGGCAGCCATCGATTATCCTTTCAATAAAAAATCCTGCGGCTCGACCAACGAAAAACAAAAAACTTTTCTCACTCTCGAAATGTAGAGATACATACATATGTATGTACATATGTATATGTATCTGTATCTCGTAAATATATTTTTTCTCTGATTTTTTTGCAGTTGGCTGTTTGCTTGATTTATGCGCTGGCTTAAAAGCGAATTGTTGTGAGCTGCTAACTCGAAATTTTGGCCACTGACACTGCATTCTACACGTACTTGTTGTGCCTCCCCATTTAATGCCCGCCTTCAATGCTTTACACTCTCCTTTTCCTTGATATTTTGGCTTTTTGCTTCGTGGCAGCTTAAACGATTGTCAAACAAAGTCGAAATTCGCTGTGCACATGACACAAAGGAAAAGAGAGCACAATTTTAGTATGCAAGAGCAGTATGGATTCTCTAGGATTCTCTACTCCCCCACCCTCACCCTAGCTCTATCTTTAGTCCTAGAGGCGAAAGGATGTCAACAGCCAATATCCTGTTAGCATTTGGCAAAGTGATTTATGTCCTGCTCATGTTTGGCATTCAAAGTTGCATTTAATTGAGATATCCTCACGATGATTAGACCAGAGCAAATATTGTGAAATTTAACTACTATGCATAACAAATAACATATGTATGTACATATCTACATTGAGTACACACACACAGATATATATATATGTACGTTTTTCAAGAGGTATACACAAAATGCGCAACAGCAGCAATCGCCTTTGATTAATTAACACGCTCAAACAAATAAACCAAAAAAGAAGAGAAAAAAAAACAAAAATAAAATAAAATAAAAACATACACACGAAAAAGAAATGTGGGTGAAAATAATAGTTTTGCTATAGCAACTTTTGAATACCCTTTCAAAAAGCTTTTCTATTCACATTAGGCAAAGCTACACAATAAATCTTCCTAAAAAGCTCAATTTAGAGACCCATGACTAGGCCACTTAGACAACTCGTCTACCAACGACTGCATTCATTGTATTTCTTCTTATTTCCTTTCAGTTCTATAAACAATTCCTAGTCATTTAACTATTTACGATTAAGAAAGTATTAGGATACTGAAAAGCTTAACTAAGGATCTGCTCTGGTTTTCTATAAACGAATTATTCCTATGTTCTGGCATTATAATACTCTCGTAAAGGTTTTCATATAAGTGTTAGCTTTTTTGGATTTTCATGGACTTTTTCCTTTGCGTTAACAATAGTTTTAATATATAGCACTAACTGTAACTAGAAAACGACTAGTAATTTACTACTCAGAATACATTTTTCTACTATTAAAGGAGAATAAAATAGTAGAATAGAAATACAATCTTTTTATCATTATCTTATCATATGATCTTACACATATTGTAAAAAACTTTATCATGCAAAAGTTATTCAAAACTCTAAATTCAAAATCATTATTTTAAGCTGTTTTCTAGTTTTAGTAAGGAGAGAAAATATATCAATTTAGTTAAATAAGACAAAAAAAAAAAAATTCTTTTTGCAATTAGCTAAATTTCAACTATTAGAGTCTTTTACATAGTAATAGGCTCTATTTTGAATTGTTAAAACACTTTTTTAAAGCCCCGTATTAATATCATCATGTATCAAAAAGACAATAGATAATGGAAAAATAGATTTGTTTTCAAATAGAAATAAATAAGCTTAATAAACTCAATAAAACACTTCACTTTGTCAAACTGAAATCGAAATTTGAAATTTGTCTCAATAATTAATAAAATGAAGTAAGTAAGTCGTCTCGCCGACTTGGGTATACCATACACCAGTAAAACAAATATTTCAAATTTGTAATAACTAATGCATTTGCCTATTTTCCACAATTCTGTTCACATGCTTGTTACAAGCATATCTCAGTATCTCGCGCACTTATGCATATAAGCACCCTAGCGCCCCCACCCGCCAACGGCCATCAAAGGCCTTATGCAAAAACGTTTATATGCATAACTCAGCTATTTTTTGTCCGATTTTGATCAAATTTGGTATTTTGCTCGGTATTAGTATCAAATTTAAGTGTGCCAAATTTGATTGCACAAGGTAAAAAATTACGGGAGATAATCGAGTTTTTCAAATTTCGGGGGGCGGAAAGGGGCGTGGCAAAAACTTTATACATACAAAATGTGCGCATTTACTATGCAAATATACATACCAAATTTGGTGTCTCTAGCTGCAATAGTTTTTGAGATAAACGTTTTTTTTGAATTGCGTGGGCGGAAAGGGGCGTGGCAAAAATTTGAAACAAACTTGATCACTCTACATACTACACGAGCCTACATTCCAAATTTGGTGGCTCTAGCTTTTATAGTCTCCGAGATCTAGGTGTTCATACGGACAGACGGACAGACGGACGGACGGACAGACGGACCAGACGGACAGACGGACAGACGGACGGACAGACGGACATGGCTAGATCGACTCGGCTGTTGATACTGATCAAGAATATATATACTTTATGGGGTCGGAGAAGCTTCCTTCTGCCTGTTACATACATTTTGGCGACTTTAATATACCATTTCACCCTATGGGTGTATGGTATAAAAATATGTCAGTTCGGTTTAAAAAACAGCATTTGCAAGGACCAACTGAGGCAGGACCCCATGCAGGGGTCAGTTTGTTTGTTTTATTCTACGAAACCTATGAGAACATGTTATGGTAAATACATGTGAAATCTCTCAGCTTACCAAATACCAATCTATCTAGAATCTCGATACTCTTCGACTGCTTTAATTGCTAATAATTGATAGATAGAACAATTCAAATTTCATAATAGATATCAACGAATTGAAATAAAAAAATATAATATAATAATAATTCAATAAATTGAAATAAAGAAGTTTCTTCTAGAATGAAGATTCTTTCAAAAACTAATAGCAAAATTAAGGCAACAATTTTAACAAATTTATTATCACTATTTTGATTTTTTGGGAAATGTATTTCGGCAAATGCCTCTTCCATGTATAATACCCTATCGTCGTGATGGCATTTCAATTGAAAGATCTAATAAAAAATCTCCACACTTAAGTGAGATATTTTCACGATTTTGTATTTCTTGTTTAAACAAGCAAAAACAAAATACACTTTGATACATACACAAAATAAATCTAAACGAAGTAAATATTTTCCAGATCAAGTTGCACACTTTTCTAGTCTGCTGGAAGTTCAATTGAATTGAGCAAGTACATGGCATACAAACGAGGTAGAAAGAAAATTCCTGTTTCTGGAATAACATTCAAATTAACGGGCTGATCTTTTCAGATTCATACCTGGTTTGGTTATATGAAACTAATCCAAACTATCTGGGAATGGCTGGCAGACCACATGGAGTTCAACAGATATTTCCTTGAATCTCCGGCTGTTCGTGACTTTTTTTGGCCTTCTTGGTCACATTTTTTTAAACCCTGTTACCAGTTCTTTTTACTTGATGACCTTCAAGCAGCCAAACCTTAAAGCCACTAAAAGTCATTAAAAGCGATCGATTTGAAAAAAATATAAATCCGTTTGACCCGAATGGAGGCCATTCCCATTTTTAATAAAAACAATTTCTTTGTTTATCGATCAATCATATTCAAATTCAGAAAAAATTAATACTTAGTGCAGGATTTTTTGAGTTTCACAAAATCGAATTAAAATCCAAAAATAACTATTTAGATATTTCAAGATGTGAAACCATGATGCAAAAAAAATTAAAATTGTTACAATATTTGAGTTTTTTTATAAAGTTAGTCCGGTTTTTTTAATACAAAAAATGATTTCGACCCGAAACTTTATCCATTTGTTTATATATTTATGATCAGAGCACTGGCCTTATCGATATAGCCATGTCCGCTTGCCCTTCTTCCCATCTGTTAGAATTGACTTCAAGCCCTGAGCTATTGATATGAAATTTTGTATATTGTATAGGTTTAGTTTATGACTTTGATTGGCAGATTACACCAGCAAAATTTGAGAATGTTGAGATCAATATTTAAAGCAAATTCGATAAATTTGTTCCAAGATGTAAGTGACTACTGAAACCTTAGACGCGCCAATTCCAAACCAGTTTTTTTTTTCGGTAAGCAGAGTTTTAAAATTATATAATATACCATTATCAATATTTTGTTATAGACAACTTTTTCGTTGGGGGATTTCCTTAAGTTACGGAAGCTATAAAAGGGGGGTGAGTGGTTCAAAAAACTCTTTCATGGTCAAGAGTCCGTCATATTGGCAAGTTGGCCATGTTTACCCTAAGAAAATTCTTAAAAACTGTATTGTATTCTATAAAGAGTTGAAAACTTTACACATTTTCAAAAGTATAATCACAAAATATAAAGTTTAAACAACAATTAATTTGCTGGCGCAATTCTTAGCCTAATATAACAGTAAATTAAAATGTTTATCGGTACCAATAAATTCTCTTACACACAATTAAGTATATATACTATACAGCACTTGCCTAACGGTTTAGGAGCTGCGATTTAGATCAATTAAAAGATCTTGGTCCAGCCCCCTTACCAAAATTATCTGAGTTGGCTGAAAGAGGATGGAGATGCAGATGTAATTACACATCGAACTTATTTGGAAACCAAAGTAAAGACCTGGGTGCACACTGTACAGTCATCATCATGGCTGACAAATTGATATTTCTTTTGAACATTGTGGCCCCCTCCCCGATACCCCTTTCCAGTTTTACTTGTATTTGATTTTTTATTTGCTGTACAGACACTTTATTGTGGTATTTCTGCTTTGAGTTTTCAATTAACGCCCCGCGTTCATATCTCATATGTATGTGTGTATCCAAGAAATGGAAATAGAGGAAAAAAAAACCCTGATAAAAAAGAAGAAAGGTAGATGATGCTTAAATGTAGTATAAAGTGTAGCCAGTTTCATGAGTGGCGGCTTGGTCATGACGGAATATGATGGAGAGAATATCAAAAAGGGAAGGTAAAGGGCCTCGCTGCTGTTGCTGTCCCTTTGAATTGCGCGGTTGCCATGACATTTCGTTCATTTCGTTCTGCCGGGGACATTCTTTGTCTGACTAATTCGACATTTGTGCAGCATGCAAAATATTATCAAATTCCAGCGAATAAGGGGAAGAAACTAATAAACGACAACAGGTGAACAGGCGAGCGAGCGACCGACCGACTGGCACGTGGCAAATATAGAGAGAAATGAAGCCACGCGCTTCTCGGCTGCTCTGGCAACATGAAAACCTGAAAATTCCACAATTTTCCACCACCATGGATGCCACTAAAAACCCAAACAACAAAAAAAAAAAAAAAAAAACTTAAAAGAATGAATTGTTTAATAAAACTATCTTTCCAAGACAAAAATTGTTCATTGCTTGAGCTTATTCTTTGCTTTGATTTGTTCTTTTTTCTTCGAGTGTATCGGGACTAGTTTCTCGATTAATGTACTTATCGATAGACCCAGCAAGGACCCTGCTGTAAAATCGCTATCGAAATCCTTACAGCCAGCTGTTATGCTACTGTGAAGAAGTTTTTAGCAGCACCCAATCAGCAGGCTGGAAAGATTCAACAGCCAATCAGCGACGAGCAATGGGCCAAATGGCTTTCAAAGCAGCCAGAGGTTAGAGCGAGTCAGCTAGTGTAACCAATTGCGTCCATTATGGCCGCATACATACACATGCATATACCTGTATATATTGTTGTTCTTTTCTCTTTTTGCGCAAATCAATGCAAAAGAGATAACCCACACAAGCCAGATAACACGACACTGAGGCGGCTTACTACCCGTCGATTGTTCTTTAAGGGGGTGGAAGCGGGGCAGTGGGCATGCAGGGGGTGCAGCTGGTTCATTGAAGGCATTGTCAGTGCGCAGGGCAGGTTGTTGTTCTTATCATCGTCATCATCATCATCGCTATCATCGTCATCATCCCCATGATGACTTCTTCATCACGACGATGATGATGATGATGGCGGAGTCGATTCGGTTTTGATTTTGATTTTTTCGCACTTGCTTTCAAATGCAAGCGAGTCCGCTAAGGAAGCGTTACGCGGTTTTCCGTTCCATTCCGTTCCCGTCGCCAATTCAGAGCAATTCACAGCAAACTGAATATAAATTTTTGTGAAATGAATGCGAGATGCCGTCGCCAATAAAATTACAAAACAACTAAAAATTTGCAAATATAACATGAAAGATAAACAAGTGAAATTGTGTGATCCCAAAAAGAAAGTCCATTAAGTAACAAAGAAAGTAACTTAAGGTCAGCCGCACCTCCAAACGAAATGCAGAAAACAAAAAAATTAAAATAAAAAAGGAATTAAACCTACATACATAAGTGTATTGAGGACTGTGTCCAGCTGTCAGTTGGTCAAACATTTCATCAATAAACGATACAACTTCCGTTTTATTGCGTGTTGTCTGTGTGTCAGCGTGTGTGTGCGTGTGTGTGTTTGTGTGCGTTTGTGTGTGAGCATGTGTGTGTATGTGTTGCGTGCCAAGAAGGAAACTTTTCAACTTCCGGCCAAGTGACTTCGATTTAATTTCTTTGGCTTTTTTATGGTCAAGGCATTTAATTAATTTTTACTAGGCAATTTGATTGCCTTTGTCATCGTCGTCGTCTGGACTTAATCTGCAGTCTGAGACACCGCCCCAAATACCCCCCTCAATCCTCCAGGCCCTATAGCCAACTTGGGTGAGGGGAAATCAAGGTAAGTGGCAGACGGGCTGGCAATAAAAGTGTTGTAAGAATCAAGACATTTTGCGGTTATTGAAAGGGAAATGTTTTTGGTTTGCAAGGGGAGTGAGAGGAAAAGAGTGAAAAGAAACATTTCGTATTGCCGTCGCTTTGAATATATATGCTAAACGATTTAATTCCAACTTCCAGATATCAATAGAGGCTACCTAGCCCCGATCTGAATCGCTCAGAATGTAATTATACATTTGAGAATGTTCTGAGAACACACTGTGATAGACGAATAAGTATACGAAACTTGCAAAGACAAACGGGATCCAACTAACTAAAATTATTCAATCAAATTGAATTTTGTCACAAGAAGCTAAAACACAGACAAACTGTCGACGTTATCGATACGAAACTTTTCGGCAAACATGCTGAACAATCTTGGGGCCAATGTGCTGGGTAAGTATTTATTTTTATTTATTTTATTTATATGTAAATATGAGAGGATGAGGGAGAGGAAGATAGACATCAAGGCGAGAAATGGATAGACAGAGGGACACAGAGGTGGTTAAATGTCGTAATTAAGATCGGCAAGTGAATTACGCTAATATATAATAATATGTGTATTAAACCATCCGCTCTGGCTATAATTAAACTAATTTCTTTGGCATACGTTCCGAGTAGTAGTTACTTCCGATTGCCGATTGCCTTTGAGCCCGATTGATTCTGCTAAATGGCCTATAATTGAGCCGTCTAAACAGTTGGCGCTTGGTGTCGCATGCATTTAGCAATAATTAAGTTGTATATTTAACTAACTCGGCGCTTCTCATCATCATCACCACCAAGTTGGAGCCTCAGCCTTAGCATCGACATCGACATCATCATCATTGATGAGTGGGTGCGGGTTGGGATTGGAATCGCTTGGACTGGCTGTGTGTTAATTGCCATAATTGCTCTTTTAAATATGCCGCAAATTGTGCTGTAAATTACATTTGTACATTGTACACATAATTATCAAAGTATATATGTACATATGTATATTTATATCAAAATGTACATTCGAATTCATTCACATTAATATAATCGCTTTTTTCTACCACATTGTTGATAATTTTTCAAGTACTTTCAATTTTGGCAATCAATTTTTGTAGCCAACGGCAAAAGCAAGGGCAAGGGCAATCAGCCAACTGCACTTTTCTGCAACTGCCAACATGAAAAATTTATGTTGCGCGGCATTTTTTTATTCAATTTTTATCAACCATTCACTTGCACCCACTCTATCTTTCTCTCTCTCTCTCTCCCTCACACACACACTCATGCCCTGTCCTTTCTCAAAGTAATTAATTACTTTTATTAATTTATTGCCATTTTTCATACACAAGTTTTGTCTGCTGCTGTTGGTGTACACCACTGCGTATACTCAATGCATTTTTCCCATAGTAATTCCCACACAATTGCAAATATTCGCAGGGAACATACATATTTCATTTTATTGCCAATATAAACAAAAAAATCAAATCAAAACCAATGACAACAACAAGCAAATAGTTTGGAATTTATTTACTTTATTTCAAAAATTATTTTTTTTTCGGAATCGAATCGTAATTTTATCAATAAAAATTGGCTTTCCATGGGTAGATATTTAGTTACCAAAAAACGTTTTGTATACTTCTTGTATAGTTCATATTTTTGTGAATTTTCGAAGAGACTCAAATCAAAGGAAGTCGATACAAATCCACAGAACGAAAGGCTTTCTTAAAATGTATATAGATTTATGTAATACTTTTTATTTGTATTTTTATTATATGTATATTTATTTTCGAAAACAGAATTCACAAAATTTTAAAATCATTTGAGCATTTGAAAAGCAATTAATTTTCAAATTCGAAATTAATTTAAAATATTTTCTAGCTTAAATTGAACAAATTGTGAATAAATCTGAGCCATTTTCCATGTTTAGATATTTCATTGAAAAATTTTCAAAAATTTCAAAAAAATCTACACGCATAGTTCAAAATAAAGTTTTGAAATAATTTCCCGTCTTTGTTCGAATATAGTTATAAATCCTAATGATTATTCATTATCGCTAAGATCATTTGAAACAAAACACAGAATGTCTCAATATAATCATAGTCTTGAAGTCCAGAGTCTCCAATTTGTTTAGTTCTAGCTAAGTATAAGTAAATTTTATCAAAATCGAAAGACCTTACATTTTAATTACCAGGACCTTCTTCTAATTCATTGTTAAATCATTAAAGCTACAAATTTGTAAAAATGTTTTCGAAATTTCCATGTTTATTCTTAAGAAAATAAATTTTCTAATTGATCAAATAATAATATAAGACAATTGGCTTAAAGCAGTAAACTAATCAATATAAGTATTAGAAAAGTTTGAAGAACCTTTTTAAACATCAGTCGGTTTCATATCCAAGTTCCTTTAGAATATGCATTTAATTGTTTTGAGGTAATATATATTGTCTTGAGAGCAAATCATTTCAAAGTGAATTGTTGTAAAATAAAGACAAGAGACAGCTTAGCTAGTTATGGATTGGAATACAAAACGATCAAGGGGAAAATGATGTGGTCGATTACAACAATAAGACATCTTGGAATTTAATGGATAACCAAAATCACTTAATTAACGTTTACAAAATGACACTTAGTCACAACTATTAATTATATGGCATAAAATTAATGCAAATTAATGTATGTAGGTCCAAGTAAACAGGTCCTCAAGGAAAAAAGTTGCCTTTTTTGATTGAATAATATGTATGTTAGTGATATTTGATTAACTTTTCATCTTTCATCTCTTAAAGTTTCACTGCTTTGCCCAGTGCATTAAAGTTATTCCCAACTAAGAGATCTAATGGATCACAGTTCCATATGCAGGTTCATTCAAGGCATATTTGCTGTCGATTTTCACTTTGTGCTGAATTAATATTTTATTTTTGTTTTTGGTTTCTTTTCCTATTGTTAGGGCCATAAATTCCAATGTTTCGCATTGCGCCTCCTATACAAAAAATAATCCTTTTTTGAAATCCTTTTGCTAGCTTTTTCCCCACAAAGTCTGGCCATAATAAATTTCCTAAGCCTTTTCGCCACCACATAAACAACAAAAAACTATGCAAAGAAGAAGAGAACAGAACAGAACAGGGCAAAATTTGCATATTGAGGTTTTTCCAAAAGGGAAGGGAGCCGATTGGAGCTTGGGGCTTGGGCTCAGACTTGCCACAATTAAGAACAATTTACAGGCGCAAAAAAGTAAATACAAAACAGTTCTCTCTCTCTCTCTTTGTCTCTTTTGCTCCATCTCTATCTTTCCGAGTCATTTAATTTGCATATTCTGCGAATGTCGCGAAAAACTTAAATCGCATTTTATTAACATTTCGAGGGAAAGCATAGAAGGGCAACAATTTTATATACCTCGGATTAATTAAATTAATTTCATGATTGCATTTGTAATTTAAGCAGACTTTGCCTAGCATTTCGCCCCCTCTCTCACCTATTTAACCCCTCGTTCTCTTTCTTCCTCTCCGTGCATTGGCATTTTTGCGGTATTCTGCGCTAGTGAAATATGTGCCTATTGCCCTCTACCCTCTACTATCCCCCCCTCCCCACAATCCATGGGCCACCTCTTTTGAAAACCGTTTGTATCGAAATGTTTTGCGGTTGCTGCTGAATTCAGTTCCCTGTTTTGCGGTTTACAACCAACCAACCAATGAACCAACCGTTCAGACTGCCAGCCCGGCCTAAAAACCGCACAATTTCCAAATTTCAATAATTATGCACAGTGTGCATGCATCTGACGACCCATAGAGATAGCTGGGATTCTGGGTGCCCGGATAGAGTGTGAGAGATAGAGTCAGAGAGAGATAGGCCTTTAGGCCCATATATTTTGTGGCTCACACGATATTTTGCATTTCGCGCACGAAAAACAGACACAAACTGATTTGTGCAAATTGTGCAAATTGCTTGCGCGATAAATTCATGTTTGCCAATTTTAATTAATTAATCGCTTTGTGCGGTTTTCAGTTCGTTCGTTTCGTTTCGTTTCGAAACTAAAATGGCCGTTTCCCATGCGTTCTAATTCACGTTTCTGCAAATAGTGGAAGGTGTGTAGTTCTGTGTGTGCGTGTGTTGCGTTTGTTGTTGTGCCTTGTACCGAAGCAAATTAGGTGCGCATATATGATTGATTCGAATGTTATCACTATAATGATGATTATGCTTATGATGGTGTCCAATTAGACAACATTAGGCCCACTGAAATAAACATGGCCATCAAACATTTTGGCCAACAGATTTAACCAAAATTGTTTCATCTCTCCCTTTAAAAATGAGTGGATTTTTCCGATGTGATGACATCGAATTAATTCGCTATCCATCTCCGAACCCTTTGATTACTAAATCAAATCTCATGAATCCATCAAATAAACTCAATAAATTGTGGATCTTAAATTATTGTAGACAATGTAGAACGGGGAAGAGCATCATATTTGGTTTATTTAAAGTTTCCATATGAAATTTAAAGGACCGCTTAAGTCTTCTTACTTTCCCTCCTACTTCTCTTTGCATTCACATTTATATTTATAAAAGAATTTTCAGCTATACTGTCAGGGCCTAAGTCTAAACTGGTCCATTATGGATCTTACTTCAGAGAGCTTATAATAATATCACCTTATAGAGATTTGTAACTAACTTGACCCATATTATGGCATTGACTATGAAAGTTAAAGTAAATAGATTCCAACTTTAATTTTCAAGTGTATTTTTGAAATTTTCAGTTATTGAAAGTCTTTCTTACTTTATTATTATTATTAAAGTATAGGATATAGTTGTAAACTATCAACCAAACTATATTTTACAAGCACTGGCAACTAAGGCATTCGTCTCAGACGAAAACTACATCTCGTTTTTTGCTTTTGTTATGGCCCAATATCTAAAATCTATATTTTAGCGTTTAAATTACAAAAATTTTGATATCCAAGACCGATTTTAATCGCCAACATCTACAGCGGGATACGAATATGTTGTATGAATTTGAAGAATGTTCAAGATTTTTATACAAAACTCGAAAGATCTAGATTAATGTGAAGATCTTGTGGAGTTGCGTAATTCGCTTGTCAAGTAACATCTCTTTGGCTAGTGAAAATAAATATATAGTAAGCAGACATTTGATATTTTCATATTTATGTGTTACAACTGTAAAAACATTCAAGTTAGACGAACTGGAGAGCAAGATTGAGCCAGGGGGAAACGAATGAAAGATAGAGGAGATAGTGAGAGAGGAGTGCGATTTCGAGAAGTGGCGTTATTTTTGTGAAACCCCCCAAACCGACCTAAGTAAAAGCCAAAACGTGATTTCGGTGGGAAACAGAAGGAAGGCAGGCAAAAAGTAAGATAAGCCCGGAACCACTGGGCATTGGCACAGTTGAATGTTAAAAGTCGCACTTCTTTGGAGTATTTGAGATGTTGCCATCGAGCGTGAATTCGAGAGATGAGTTGATGATGAGTTTGAAGCTATGGTTGTATATCTTCAGTCGTATTTGTAGTCACTGATGGTAGTGGCTGCAAGATGGAAGTAGATACATAGCACCTAACACCGCGCCTTAAATTTACTAATCACGAGCGGAGTGGCTCAAGTCTGGGTCGGTCGGGTTTCTGGCTTCTGCGTAATGCTCTAAAAATATGATGGTGATGACTACAGCTGGAGTGGCAGCAGTGAGCACTCAATCAGGTTACAGTTACAACCTGCCACTGGTTGCAAGTTTAGACACACCTTTCCCCTCGGCTTGTTTGTTTGACAAACGCATAGATTGCACTTCTACTTCTGATGATGACGACGAGAATGGAGCTTGGGGCGAGTAACAATTGGGGACGGATTGCTGCTGCTTATACTACTACTACTACTATGACTACCAAAAGGGAGGGAAAAATTTGCTAATGAACAGTAGCCGCTCTGGGTGTATGTGTAAAAATTAGCACTTTACTGGTAACGCTTTAAAAGCGAGTGAACTGTGCAACAACAACATACACACATACACATATGTATATCAGATATGGGCGGGAATGTCGTTGAAAAGCGTTTTTTTTTTCTTCACTTGGATTTGTTGATGTTTAATTTGGATTTTTATGTGGCGTCAGCAGCCAACAAGCAAAACTTCTAACTAAATGGCAAGGTGGAGATAAAAAAGAAACCTGTTGATTGGCCTGCATTGGCGACGACATCGCCAGCAGCAACATCACGAGCAGCAGCAATCTCTCCTTGTGAAGTTACCGAAATTTTAACAAGTCCATTTCGAAACAATAAAAATCATTGAAAGCCTTGTTTGTCTTACACATCAAAGGCAACTGACCGCACAGAACAGAACAGAAGTGAACTGATCTCACTGACACTGAGTCTCAAATAATTTTTCCCTTCCAACATTTTCTTTGGGTTTTTGCTTTCAATGGAAATTGCACACTTTTCCGCCTACACACCTTCACTTTGGCACACACACAGACTGAGAAATCGCAGAGTTGTGCATAATTAAATGAGTATCATGACAACATCGACAAGTGACACGGAGGAGACGCAACAGTAGTAGGTGGAGGAAGAGGAGGTGGGGGAGGGGTACGGGTGGGCATCCCGAAAAGGTTATTGTATGGAGAGGCAAGAGTTCGCATCAACTGGCGATGAGTAAATGTTTAACTTGTAGCAGAGACGAATAAAAAAACAACAACAGAGAAGAAAAAGAGTTCGAGTCAGTCAGTCAGATAGACAGACAGACAGACACGGACTGAGATATTGAGACTCTCTCACACGTATATGTTAAAAATTCCAAGAGATGAGGTCTCCGAGCGTTTGAGCCTCCGACTTCGACATCGACATCGACAACGACAACGACGACGGCAACGGAGATGAGGCACTAGCCCAGTCAACCCACTCCATTGGCAACGGCAACAACAAATGTTTGTATTTGATGTTGTTGTAACAAGTAGTAGTCCGTGTTGTTGTTGTACAACCAAAGCGTACGTTACATAGAGGGTTAAAAATTGAGAAAATGAAAAAAAAGGGGTTAGCATTCGAAATGTATCTGTATCTCCTGCTATTGCATTTGTATCCGTATCTGTTACTGTATTTGTGTTCGTGAGTTGTATCGCACCTCAGTTGAGATTCAGCTCTCTCTCTCTCTCTCTCACTTGTTTTGTTATTGTTTTTGGCATCTTTTTTTCGTTGTTTTTTGAATGACAGGTTGTTGAAAAATTCAATTCAATCCGATCGCCGCAGTTAGTTCGGTTCGAGCAATAAGCAACATCGTTCGTCATTTTGTCCGCACTAACACAATTCGGTGACGACAATAGAAATTGTCTTTATACGCATATATTGCATATATATACATATATACCTATCGGAAAATTAATTTTAGTGAGTGTGGGAAAGCACGATAAATAGTGAAAATTCAACTCAAATATCTCAATAATTTAAATAATTTATAAAAGAAACCACAAATATTTGACTCAGTTATGACCTTGTCAAAGCCCAAGGAAAAGAAAACAAAGAATGCAAAAGGAAACTTTCAAAAATAATTAATTTAAACTACATTTTATTCAAAAGATAAAAAAGTTATATTATAAGTGAAATTGAATGGATTGCTTAATCATTAAAATAATATATAAAGCGCGTCACTAAAAAAAAACTTCATCATAGTTCATGTGTTTTAGGAACTAGTATAAATATCTATACATATATGTACATGTATGTATATATTTTTGGATACTAGAAGTATAAACTATTTATTTATAAAGCGAATTAAAGTTAAGTCTGTTAAAGTACTTTTAGCTCTTCAAACATGAGCTGAAGAAATTCGCTATGAAAATCGACAACTTAGAAATATTATAGAAATAATAAGTGAAGTAAAGATGATTGCTCTTGTTCTTAACAGAAATTCAATACTATTAAACTGAAGACCATTGGTTAAGCGTTTGTACTATTGGAAAATCATTGTATCTTTTCTATGAAACGACTTACAAGTTTAGATTTAAAGATTAGTCCTCTCTTTCTCATTTCATGAATATGTATATTTCGCTTACTCCTCGGTAAACCTCTTCAAGCAAACAATTTACGTGTATTTTATATTAAAAAAGTGTATTATTTAAAATATAATTTGAATCTTCTTCTATTAACTAATTTCAACAAGTAAAAAACTTTTGTTTGACAGTCACCAAAGGCGAAAAGCCTTCACGGTTTTTTAGTTTTAGCCTCTTGTTAAGTTTTTGTCTATTTGCTGAGCTTGAAGTCTTTGCCTTTTGTTTGTTTAACATATTAAACAATTTGAACAAAAAAGTTAATGTATTTTAAATGTAAACACCGAATCTAATTACTTTTTTTGATAATTTGAAATTCACTTTAATAACTAACTGACTTAATGTCCGATAATAAGAATAAACAAAGTAAGGAAAATGGCTTAGTGACAGTTTAGGTTTAGGTTTTCTTTTAGAATCAATACATTCTAATTTCTTCTCTCGTTTTAAGCCATTGAAATTCTTCATGATGTTTGTTTCAGTTTTTTAATGTTATATAAATATTTGTAATTGTCAAAACATAATTTTGACAGATGAAATCTAAAAGTATCTTTAGAGCCCGAAAAAGGGCTCAAGGACATAAAGTGAGCTAATATCGGTTCGGGACTAAAGCTATATATTTGCACAAAGCAATCTTAACCATTTGAGTTACGTTTCTCGTTTTTAGTTGTCCTTGATAAATTCACTTAATCTAATGCTATGAAATCATCATCTTTGTCAGGCCCCAAGGATTGTGATTTACCCAAGGCAGCTTTAACCGCTTTGCATGCTGGCGTTAATAGTTTTGGCCAATTGCCTGGTGCTCCGAATATAGCCGATCTTGGCGGTGCTGGTGGTGGTCCAGGCGGCGGCGGCGGTGGTGGTGCTGGTGGTGCAGGTGGTCCTAGTATTGGCGGTGTTGCACGACTTCATATCACTGGCAGTTTATGCGATAATTCCAATCCTTTATCTGCCGCTGGCAGCAATCACAACACCAACAACAACAATAACAACAGCAACAACAACAACAATAACAACAACAACATGCAGCAACAGGATCAGGTGAGAATATATGTTGGCAAAACAGCATTATAAACAAGTTCTACTAAATCATCGGCCTTAGTAAGAATATTTGCTAAAACTATTTTTTAATAATCCATGTTCTTTTCGATGTTTTTTCCATTCCTTTCAACGAAACCAAAAAAAAAAAAAAATATATAAACTATATACAAATACAAACCAAAAACCCAATTCGATCTCAAAAATAATCTAAATCCAAAAATGTGAATGTGTGTGTATTGAATTGTGTAATGAATCAATTAAATGTGCAATGAATAATATCAATAATTAATAATCAAAAAAAAAAAAAAAAAATAAGTGTGATTTGATTTATCTCCATATGTAGACCATAGAAACTCTATTGTACTTCTAATCTGTAACCCTGTTCTTATATAGATATATATTTATTATTAGTTTGTAGTAGTTCGTTATAGTTTGAATGTTGGATATTAGTGTTGTAGGCCAACTGTTTTAGCCCAATCCCATCATGATCTCTTCTCTTTCTCTCTCTCTATTTGTTGCAGCATCTGGATAAAAACAAACAGAAACGCCATCGCACCCGTTTCACCCCGGCCCAGTTGAACGAACTTGAGAGATGCTTCTCCAAAACCCATTATCCGGATATATTTATGCGCGAGGAGATTGCCATGCGCATTGGCCTAACCGAATCCCGGGTCCAGGTGAGTCCTTTGGCCCTTTTTGTCGAGAAACTTTGCTGCGGCTTTGTTTTCGCGGTTTTCTGCATAGCTGATTAGCTGTCCGTCGTAATCGAACTAAGTGAACCTCCATGTGGCATGTGGAATGACAGTTTGGCAGCAGTTTCAGTTTAGCCTGCAACATGACATTTTTACCGATGTTGCACAAAACCGCCAAATCGACAAAAGATTCAAAGATACGAGAGTGAGAGTAGCTAGTACCCCATGAACTCATCTGGACAGTGAAAATGTGGTTTTGATCCAATGGCAAAAACAGACATTAACACATAGTTAGAGAGAGATACTTTAAAAGACATATCCTAAACTAGGTACATATAGGGAACCAAGTTATCTAAAAATTACCAACTTTAGTTAGTTCAATGAAATACATACATATTTGAGCTCAATTGAGAACTTTTTCATGCTTCTATTTTTAAAATATTTTAAACAAAATCAAAGTTGTAATAATGAGGCCTGAATCTTATAATCTGTTTGGATTGCGAATTCTTTCTTTCAAGCCATTTATGTTTAAATTGATTTGATAGTTTATAAATCCTTTAATCCATCCTTGTCAAATTGCATTCTTTTTTGTTTGTATTGATATGCGTGTTACTAAAATTAAATCAGACTGGACTGTCATAGTAAAGTTTTTCTGTTTTTTTCCAGCTTTAATTCAGAGCTCGACAGTTAATGGAAAGCCCATTTGAGTCCTGAACTGAAAGAGAAGGCGCGACGGAGTATTTAACCGCCCAAAAATTATACTTTATTAAAGCACATAAAGTCATATTTAGATGGTGTTGCCAGTCCCCGCAGTACTCTCAGTCTCTCTCACTCTCTCTGTTTCTCTCTCTTTCTCCCTTTTGTGGACTTATGACTGCCGCTGTCGGTGTAAAAGTTTGCCGCATCCAAACAAACACACACACACAGACACACTCGCACTCCCGCTCATACATATAAAGTGAATGTGTGGGCATTATCCTTTTGTGGCTTGCTCTAGCTTCCTGGTTGACTGCCACAGCCATTATCCTGCTGTTCTTGGCTTGATGTCTCCTCCCCATTCTGAATCTCAGTTCTGCTCCTTTCTTTGGGAGAGTGGTGCCTGGCGGGGGCGGGTTTTGTTTATGCGACAATCGAATTTACTGCTTCATTAAATTTGTGTTTAAGCTTCCGTTTCCTGTTGAGGCAGAGAATTCTAACCTGCCCCCTCGATTCGCTCTTAGTGTATGTGTGTGTGTGTGTGAGTGTGTGGCAAAATTTTGCTTCATTGGTTTTGGCTAAAACTATGCATTGCGAGAATTGTTTTGCGGTTTTAAATGAATGCCAAAACTTTTGTCCTCAGGAATTATTTGCCTGCCAAACAATTAGCCAAATGCCAGAGCAAAAAATAAATCAAAGGATAGAATGCTGGTGTTAGAACTATTGCCTACATTCAGGCGACACCTCCGTTGAATAATGATGATGATGATGATGAGGAGAAGAAGAAGAAAGAGGAGTTGCATGGTGATGCTTCTGTTGCTCTGATGGTGGGTTGCCCTGCCGGATATTCTACTTTGATAAATTGTTTTAATAATTGCGTATCAGTGTTGGCTGTTAATGTTTTTTCCCGCCCCACCTCTTCGCCACCCCTAACCGACTGTGGAGGTAGGACAATGCCAAATGATGCAGGTGAAGCGGACTGAATGAAGAGCCAAGGGCAAGGGCACGAGGATAATGCATGTGGTGCCCGTTTTCCTTTTTCTTTTTTCCGGTTTGGGGTGTGTTTTCGTCCGTTTTCCTGCCATTAACACGCTATAATGTTTGATTTTTCGTTGTTGCTGTTGGCGGCTTAGTGGAATGTCAGCCCATGTTGGATTAGTTTTCGGGATTGTCTTGTTAAAACAAATTAGCATATAAATTAAGTTCGGGCCTGCTGTTCGCCCACTCTCACTCTCAATCTCAGTGTCACTGGCTCTCTTTATTCGCCCGAAATTTATTGGGAATTTTTAGGTTTAGCGAAAGTGTTGCAAATCTTGTCCAACTTTCATTTAATATGCACACACACGTCTGGCCCTAAATCAATCTACAAGGATTTCAGGCTAATGACGGCATAAAGACAGGGCTCCAGCTCAATTTTCTGCCCCAACTCCCCGAATTGCCCCCAAAGAGGATGTTAGGCATATTAACACGAAAATCAAGTCACAAAGCCAAAGCAAGTGAAGAAAGGGGAGATTCTTTCTGCCCACCTCTCCCCCTCTCTCTCTCTCACTCACCGGATGGCAAGTCATGTGCATAAGTTATGAATCTCACGTAGCCCAAAAGAGCAAAACGAGCAGTCAGTAAGCAGTTCTTCGGATATAAAAACTCATTCTCACACGCAAACACAAACACAAATACAAATACAAATATAATTTAATAAAATAAAAGAACTAGGCAGACTTTCCTCCCTCTCCAATTGGACTATCCGCTTAGTTAAGTCTAATCGCATTCTTTCGGGTAAATTAAAAGCCAAAAGGAAGCAAGGACTATGGCATTATACCCCTGCAGGACAATTGTTAATTTGTATTTTCACAGCTGGCAATTGACAATTTGCCTGACCGCCACCCATGGCTATGGACAATATGTTTGTCACTTACAATTTCTCTCAACATAGCGGAACACGTGAACGACTCAGCAGGAGATGCTAGATGGCAGGCGGTGGCAGGATTCCCAGCACTTTTTTCCGCATTCCCAGGGTGAAGAAATGTGCCACAAAATTGACTTATCATGATTTTACACTATCTGTCTCTCTCTCAAAGGCATAGTCATTGGCCCTTTTTGTTTGGTCTGGGGAATGTTTTACATTTATTGGTTTGTTTATTAAACTTGTGTTTTTGTTGCACATTAAACGGGTGTACAGCAAGGCGTTGGGCGTGGCACTGACACGACGGCCAAGCACGTGCCAACAAACTGTGTGCCCTAAATGAATTTTTCACTTGATTAATTTGCCTGGCAACTCGGCCGATTCTCACAATGGCAACCCAAAAGAATAACAATTATATCGGATCAAATGGACAACTATGTACATTTATGAGTTGGGGTGAAGTTAAAAATATAAATTTTGTGGAGATAAGCACTTAGTTACCTGTCAAAGGATTCTATTTTTACAGTCCTTGTAACTTTGCTTAAAAAGATGTGCGGTAGAGCAGTTTTAGTTATAGAAAGTATTATACAATAATCAGGGTCACCTTTTTATAAGTGCATTTAATTAATTTCACAAACTAATGAGTTAATTATAATGATAACTCGTCTTATCAAGTGACACATCCTAAGTGACAGATGTTCTTGGAATGTTTCTCTCAGAGGTTAAAAGAACTTTGATTAAGCAAAATTGATGAACAATTTCAAAACAAAAAGCAAGCTACCTAGAAGAAGAAAGAACCGAATTTCACGGCTTTCATTCAAAAATTATAATTACATACTATTAATCGTTTTGATTCAATCGAATATATTCATATTCAAACAATCAGTACTCAATAGTTATTCTTCTAGTTTCGTATTCAAACTAAATACCATATACTTTAAGCATTTGTAGTTGGTGTTGACTCGACTCTACCGCCTATATTACATTTTCTACATTAAGCTTAAAATTATAAACTCATAAGTATTCAGCCGAAAGACTGAATTGACTTTCTAAAATAACTTAAAATATATTTTAAATAGTCTTACGTTTTTGCTAGATATGTAGTCCTGAATAAAATCTCAAACCTCAGCTATAATTGTCATCAATGAATGCATATCGACTGTCTTTCTTTGCAAGCAATTAAAAAATTATTTGGTCATTTGCAATTGTTGTGAATGAATAATTAACTGTAGCGGATTGACTGCCTTGACACTTATCACTGAGTAATTTGTTAATTGTAAGGTTAATCAATAAAAATTTTTATTTTAGGTCACTTGAGAAACAATTGCGGTTTCCAAATTGGCCTAATTATTAGTTATTTGAATCTCATCAGAATTTCATGAAGTTAAAATGGCAAAAGCGAATTGCAACAGAATAAACCAAATACCGCGACGATTTCTTGATAAGGACAGCAAAATTTAGCTGAAAACGTATTTTCTAGTTGTTTTTAAATCTTACAATAAGCTTATAGATATAAATATGCAGTCGAGTAGAAAAAGGGATAGTTGGCTTGGAGTCCTTAAATGGCTCGGGTTCGAAATTGATGGATTTTGAGGAATTTAAATGAAACACTGGGTTTAAATATATGTATTGTTGTCCTATAAAGTTTTCTAATCCAAAAAACAAATGTTTATATAATCCTATCTGGTAAACTGTTAAGCAGATCTTGGAAATTAAAGCGTTTCCTTTCTATATGCACATCTTTTATTTAGAATTCGTGTCTGATATTTATTTAGATGCCAAACTCAATATAATAGTCAGCTAGGAGTAGGAGATGAGGGTAGGGGGTTTGGGTTAGTGACAAAGATATTTTCATAATAATAAAGAGGACAACAAAAGGCATCTAAGGTAGAATTTATTAAATATCTAGCTACAAAAATTGCAAAAGAAATGAGATGATGAAGACAAGGACTTGTGGGTGTTGGGATGGGAATTGAGATGGAGATAGAAGTAGAGATGGGGATTGTGGGTGGGGTTGATTTGGGGAAAGGTAAAGAGCTTATTTTTAGCAGACATTTTCTAGCGAAGCACTCCAACAAATGGCTATGACTGGGCCGCGGGCGTCTGATAACCATGGCATCGCATTTTAATTAAAGTTTAATTGAAATACCAAAAAACCAGGGAAAATATGCAACAAACGCAAACAGCAGGAGAATGAGGAGAACGAGGAGCACTATGAGGACGAAGAGAAGAATGAAATGAAGAGAGGTTCGCTAAAATTTTAGATGCCTGCCAGTGAAAGCTTTAACAAGAGCCACGGGATAGATAGAGAGACCGTGAAAGAAGGAGCCAGACTGAAGAGGTGGAAGGGAGGGATTCGGTAGGTTAATGCAGGGGGGCTGGGGCAGGACGTAAAATGCACATAAAGAGCATCAAGAAAATCTGGCACGCATTCTGTTTATGGCATATGAAGCAATTTCAAAAGCAATTTCGTTGATACTTTTCATTGAAATGTTTGTGTGAAAATGGCGTGCCAAAGTGCCCAGAGGACCAGCAGAGAGATAGTCAAAGTCAAGCGAGTGCCAAAGCGACAGACAAACTCCTACTCCCACTCCGACTCAGCCCCCCATCCCCATCTATGGTGGGATAAGCTGGGAGACAATTCGCTTGCCATTGATAAAAAAAAAGGTTAAAACTGGTTCGAAAAGAACCCTTGGCTCACTGAAAAACTGGTGAAAACCGAACCAAACGTAAAAATAACTTGCTAAAGTGAGATTCAGCCTTAGCCAGGAACTAGAGCCAGGACCTGGTCGTGGACCCTGCGCATGCTCCACAAATGCATACAGAACAAAGTTTTTTGGGGGTTGCATACCCAAAACGTGTCCTGCTCGATTGGGAGGAGGAGGGTATGGGAGGCTGCAATGAAAAGATTTTCACAACTATTTCATAAATCAAATGATTTCTAGACTCTCTAGGCCTACGGACAACAAATAGTTGGCCCAAAGGGCGGCCAAACAGAATAAACGGAATAGAAATCAGTTTCCGAAAAAGGCAAATGTCTATCAAAAAGCCAAGCGACACATTTTCGAGTATATAGATGCCACTAGAGAGAGCGAGATGGAGAGAGTGAGAGAGAGAGAGAGAGGAAGAAAGGTTGAAAGAGAAATCGTGCAGTATAGAGAAGAGAGTGTGAGAGAGATGGCCATAGTGTAACCTCGTCATCAGCCTCCCCAGTGGCTTTTGGGGGCAGCAAATGAAATAAATAGCTTCAGAGCACTGTGGGGAATGGAGCGGTGGTGGGAAATGCTTTGGGGTGGCTTCAGAGAGGGAGTTGAAGGAGGAGAAGAGTCCCGAGTCCTGGTAAGTGTCGCTGCTGGGGCTGGGCCATCGTAAAGCAGGATTTAAAGGATAACATAAAATAAATCGACTTCCATTTGTATGTATGTGTGGGTGGATGGGTCTGTGGGTGGTTGCGAGGGGAGTGAGTCGAGACAACGGCATTTTATGAATTTATACGCAAGTTTTATCTCCGCACGAATGAAAAGATATTGGCCGAAAAGCGATTTTCATAAACCACTCAGCAATGGCAACGGCCAAAGACAAAGCACAAGCCAAAAGGCAATGGAAGTGGCAACAACTCTTCAGCAATCATAATAATAAAAAGATTGCCATCAAGTTGAAGATGGCCAACGGAGAAAAGAGACAGATAGAGAGAGAGAGAGAGAGAGAGAGAGAGAGAGAAAATATTTAAGTAGCACATCAAAGGACATGCAAACAACAAGACAGAAAGACCAAGAGACAGAGAGAAGGACAAACCAAGCACCGAGACAATTGTGGACTTTGTCGAGTGGCCATTTTATTTGGTTTTTGGACTGTTGTTGCCAAGGCAGCTCCTCCACATGCCAGAGGAGGGGCGACTGTATCACTGAGGGCCAAGAAAAAGCAATAACCTGGCCAATTGATTTTTGATTACCATTGCAAAAATTGTCAATAAAACCAGGCCAAAATATTATTGCACTCTTTTGCTCTCTGCCTCTTGCTCTCTCTCTCTCTCTCTTTCGCTCACTATCTCTGTGGCACTTTGCCAATCAAAAATGTTTATTAAAAGTGAAAGACTCCCTCCGCCCCCCAATGGTTACAATAAATAATATTTACATAGGCATACTAATCGATTTTTGATTGCAATTTTCTGTAGTTGCATACGCGATATGTGTTCCATCTACGTGTCCTCCGCTTCTTGTTCCCCTTTTGTTCCCCCGAATGCACTCTGATTGATATTTTTGTTATTGGCTTTTCAAGTACATACATTTGACTTTTTAGCCAAAGTGCATTTCAATGTAGGCAAATCGAAACGAATCAAATTGCAAATATGGAAAAACATAATCAGACAATTCCAACTAGCTTTTCGCTTATTAAAAGTACTAGCCTTGTGTTGTGTGTTATCCTTACAGCTGTTTAATCAGCCATTAGAAGCGACATAATGTGCAATTAATGTTGCATAACGAACTGAACATTTAGCCATAAACAAGGTTCAGCAAGGACTACAACAAAGGGCCCATTATGACAGAAGCTGCAATCATAACACACAGGGTGACACCATTCACACCAAACAGGTTCATAATAATAATAAGAATGACAACACCCCCACCCCCCACTCACCGCCCCCCTCCCACCCATGTATCTGCCAGACCAGAAGCCATAAAATCAAAGCAAATCACTTGTTATCCCATATTCCCATTCTCGGTCGAAATTCTCCAGTCGTAGTCATAGCAGGTCGGTCATCCACTGAATAACCACATCCCCTGGCCATGTAATTTGGCTGCCTACTTAATTTGTGACTTCTGCTTTCATTTTGCCAACCCTCGTTGGAACGGGAACTGGAATAGAAATGAAATCGGCATCAGAATTGAGGGGTGTTAATATCTCTGCGGCCTGCCGCAAGAAATTGCTTTTTCATGAACTTGACTCATTTATTATTTGCAACAGTTTTCTTCGCCCCTCCCTTTACACCATCATCTCTTCTTTTGCCTACTCCCCCTTCATTTGTTGCTGGTCGACTTTTCTTTTGGGTGGTAAGGTGAAACAAATTCAGAGTCAAAACATGAAAATGCTTTTTTTGTATCAAACATATGGCGTGAAAATTTTCTTCTTGTTTCTAAATAAAGCAAAAAAAAAAACATAAACTTAAATATGTTGGGAGCATAAGGCCAAAAATATATAAAAGACTTTTCAGGAATGCATAGTAGATTTGTAAGGAATTAAACTTAGGCAGTCTGCAAAAAATATCTCCAAGTTGTTAACAAAGAAATAAAAACACATTCATCATCCTTTTATCCACTCTTATCTAAATATGTGATATTTCTACGCTTGTGACATATTTTGCTTTATCTAATATTAATTAAATTTTCATAATTTGATTGGTTTTGGGTGAAATTCTATAGTAAAGAAAGATAAATTAATGAGTTTTCAAATGTATTATCATATCTAGACTTTTGCATTAGTTCAACTGATCTCTTAGTTGATTAGCCCCGTAATTAAAAGTGTAAATAAATGGTAAATAGTCAACTCAAACAATAGTTATTAAAAACCAAATTTAATATATTTTTCCTGGTAATCATTTATAATTCAAATAGTTTAGATCACTCGATCTTGAACGTTAAGAAACAAACAGTTTGTCTTTTAATCATAAAATTAAAAACCTCGATTACTTCATTCTTTATACTTCTTCCGATTCGTGGCAAGCTATTATTTGACCTTAAAAAAGTCAATGTTATCCTTACCTTCTAGGATATTATTACAATCCAATAAATTTAAAAACAACAAAACGGCAACCTTCTTCCACTTCATCCTGGCACAACAATGATTTCTGGAATCAGTTCAGTCACTCAACTCGCAGCTGATAATTTATGCATAAGGGTGAAGCTTAAAAAATTACCATGAAACATACAATTTAACGCGGCATAAGTTCAAAATTGGGCGCAACCAAAGGGAAACCAGAGAAAAAAAAGACCACAATAACAAGAAAAAAACATAAACAAGACACACACACACACAGGAATTGTGTGCCAGTGTGTGTATTTGTCTGCCTGTCTGGCACACCCTCAACATGTATGTGTGTATATAAATATATAGGTGTTTGGGATAGGGGGTGGAGAGTGAAGGGGAGGGGATTGGTGGTGGTGTGCATAAAAAATAAATGTTTTTGTTTAACCGACATTTTAACGCCTATTTACGTGCCGTGCACGTCATGCACGTTATGCCAATTTAATGGGCTCGAGCGCCCAAAAGCAGGCAATGAATTTGTGCTTGTCGATTTCTTTCGCCTCCTTTTTTTGTGTTTTCGGGGCCAAAGCGAAGAGAAAACTTGATGAATAAATAAGAAAAAAATGAAGAACAAACACACACAAACACAGTCACACATACACCACACGCATAAGCGAATGTGGCTAGCAAAATAAAATTCCCGCAAATTTAATTTACCCCCAAAAGTCAGAGCGAAAGAGAGACACACATACATATAGCGAGGGCGTGTGAGTGAGATGGCAAACCAGACAGTCAGACATTGTCTTAAATTATTAAATTAAAAGTTAATGAATAGAGCGTCGCATAAACACATAAAAAAAGCGAACAGAAACACCATAAACATAAACAAGTCAAGGTCGTTGTCACCTTCCACCCCTCCTTTGTTTGGTGGGCAACAAAAAATAAAAGACTAACCAAACCCACACACCACCCTTGATGGTTTGTTCCTTCCTCTCTCTCTCTCGCTCTCTTTCTCACTCTTTATTCCCTGCGTTAAAGTGTGGCACATTAGCCGACGCCATCTGTCCCTGGTGGCCACATTGAGCGATACCCAAATGCCGATCCTGGCATAGTTTGTCTCCGACTCTCCGTCTGTCTGTCTCTTTGCTCGCCTGCCCGTCTGACATCGGATGACAAAACCACTAGGGACCATCAAGCATCAAGCATCAGGCATCATCAACAGCATTACAAGCAAAGTCACTTTGCACAAAAGTTGCCATGCTTTTTTCTTGCTCCTTTGTATTCCTTTCGCCATTAGTCTGGCTCACAAACAGTTGGACAGACAGAGGGACAGGAACACTGACAGCTCAAGATTTGCCACGAAATGCCAGGATTCTTTATTTTCCCCCGCAGTATCTGTATCTGTTTTTTGTTCTGCCGTTGAAGTTGTCAACCCGTGAACGATGCGGCCAACGCGCAACGCCGATTGATGTGGATCTGAGATCAACGGAGACCTTCCTTCCAACCTGATGAAGGCAAAATCGTTTCCATGTCACAAGTCAGTCGTCACTCAGTCATTCATTTTGCTTGGCATTTTATTTTTTCCACTAAAACCCTTAAAAAAAACACTCATTCATACATCTTACTGAGGGTACACATTTATATGTATCTATAGGGTAAGGTTGATAAAGTGGCTAATAAAAAATACCCCGTTAGAGTTACAAATTCATACGATTGGCCAGGCCAAAAAAGAATCTTCACGAAAGGATTCTGTTTCAAAATTCACTTTCCTAAACTTTGAAATCAAAAAAGCCTCACCAGTAAGACTGATATACTCAGCTACATATGGAATTATAAAACTAATATACCCATTTACTTTTCCATCACATATGAAGGGTATCAAAAAAAAAAAGCTGAAGCTGAGTGAAATAGTGAAAATACTTATGACAAAAGTGCAACAATCTGGCAACACCTTTTCTCACCATACCACTCACTGAATGTTAGTGTGTGGGTGTTGGTGTGTGTGTACCGTTACCTTGTAAATGTCAAAATCTCAACATGTCTACGTCGCTTCGACTACGAGTCGTTCTTATGCATATGCCACAACCACGGCATATGGAAATGCCTATTTTGCAAAAGGACGAAACACATCCGACAAGGATGGGCTTCGACCTCTCCTCCAGCAATAAGACAAAAGCTCCTCGCCAGGACATGGACAGAAATCGGAGCTGACCAAAGATTGCGGACAAAAGGAGTAGGGGAAAATTGCTATAGATAAAGAATTTACATATGGAATTTATGCGCATGTAAATGTATTGGCATCTCTGTGTGGTTGTGTGTGTGTGTGTGTGCTTGCTTGTCGAGACATGTTTTGACTGTCACGACGGTAATTGATCTCGATTAAGACCATGTTATGGGAAAGAGAAGATGGCAAGATGGCCAAGTGGAGGGAGTGGCTTAACAAGCTAGCAAAACATATACATTTCCATATAATATGTACTCACATATACAAATGCGCACACACATGCAACAATGTCTACTCAAGGACTATTGGAAGCTAAACATCTTAAAGTAATTCGAATTCTCTTAGTTTTGAGTACTTTTACTATGAGAATGAGAAATATAATTCCTTTCGAACATTATTTCCTAGATATGAGTTTGAAATCTCATTGTCTTTTTCTATAAACAGGGAGATAAGAAAATCTATTGTGCTAAATATTTATTATGGTTAAATGAAAAAAAAGGGATACAAATTTTTCATTAATGCTCATCTATGTTGTACACATACATACATATGTACATACATACTTATCTAGGTCATCACAAATGCTACTTTTGTGCCTACTTCTATTCCTTTTGTCTACTTCTATGGTTCTTTTTGATTGCATTTTCAGTAAATTTAAGACATAGTTTTAAAGACATCTTTAAGAAGCTATGTCCGTCTCATGAAACAATATTAATAACCTTAATATATATATATATATATATATGTTGGTACATATATATACTTGGTATATGTATCCCATACCTCTTTCTGTTGCAAAGTCTTAAGTATAAACAATCAAGTATATATAAGGTTATTAATATTGTTTCAAGAGACACACATAGTTTCCAAAGTTTGATGCTTAGCTCAGATTTAAGTTTTGTATATTATTTTTCTGATGACATTAGTGTTTTTTATAATTTCGATTAAGTTGTCATTTGGTTTATCTTCTCTTTTTTGGTCTTCTCTCTAACTTTCTTATGTCTTTTTCCTATTTTAAGCCATTCTATTTGCCTTTCTACATATCCAATTGGTTTTTATGTGTTAAAGGTGCTGTTGTTGCTTTTGTTGAAATTGCTTAAAAGTAAAGAGACTTTTTAGTTCATTCGTCAGCATATTTGTTGCCCCTAATACCAATAGGGATAAGATCTTAGATATAGGGATGACTTCTCTTAGCATTCCTGGAATTCTTTCCGATATCTAGATACCTGGCTTCTTATTAAGCCATTTGTACACAAACAGCTTCATACACCACGATATAGGTACATACATATATACATGCATAGGTCTTTAAGTGATTTCTAATCTTTCCTTAATTTCATAATCAATCACCAATCACAAAGTTATAAAACACCAAATTTTTAATTCTATTGGGCGGACAATTTCTATGTGTTTAACAAACAATTGAGTTCCTGTTAAATGGATAATTTTCTTCTTTCAAATGTTAATATTTTTTCCACTTCATCTCTTGCAAAATTATTTATATCTTTGGCACTCGGTTAATTTATCTGATAATTCGGAATAATTCATTAGAAATAAAATAACTTTGGTTCGAATATCTTTTTCACGTAGCTTAAGAAATAAGTTCTATGGTGAAAATTAGTTTTTACAACAAAATTTCATACAAAAGTTAGAATTTCGATTTGCCCCAAAACGATTAAATTAAAAGTTATACAATTAACCTCGGAAATTAGATAACATGGAATAAAATCGTATGCACTTGAAAGTTGATGCATCTAAGTAACACAAATTGTCTATAAATGGAATTAAAGCCTTTAATCCACATTTCAAAATTTCTTTGAAAAATATTAATAATTGGCTATGTTTTCAGGTCTGGTTCCAGAATCGACGTGCCAAATGGAAGAAGCGCAAGAAGACCACAAATGTGTTTCGTACTCCGGGAGCTCTCTTGCCATCACACGGACTTCCGCCATTCGGGGCGAATATAACCAATATAGCCATGGGCGATGGCCTATGCGGCACTGGGATGTTTGGCGGTGATCGCTGGAGTGTGGGGGTCAATCCGATGACAGCGGGTAAGTGCGAGGACGAACTTGGCTAAGCTTTGCAACTAACTGAGATATTCTCTTCCAACTCATTTGCTGCAATTTCGTATGATGTTAAGGCTTTGGTCAATTGAATCAATCGTCACCGCTCTCTTCTACCCTGAATAGCGGTCTCAATTCGGGCATTAATATGGGCAGCTATCAGCACTATGGCCTGAATGCTTTGGGTAGGTGTTCCACCCTTCCCCAACACACCGACGCCCCTGACCTCACTTCATAGTTGATTGATCACATGCCTGTTCGATACTTTTGAAAATTTTCCATCTTTCGTCGAGTTGACACTTTTTTGTGTTCGCTTAGTTCTTTCGTTTTTTGTTTGTACTCCCAAATCCAGTTCTCTTGACAATTGCCCAAACACGACACACAAAAAAAAACGTTTTCATTTCTTTGAACTCAACACTCTGAATTTTTTTTTTCGGTAGCCCAAAAGAAGCTGAATATATTGTATATACGGATATATATCGAGTCTGTATCATTTTTATAATGCTGCTGGCTTATTTGTTTGTTCAATTAACAGAGAGTCGTTTAATTTTCAGAAATGACCAAAAGACATTTTTTCATTATATATTTGTATCTGTAGATCTGTGTACGACATATCTTTGCAGCCTTTTATTTGATTTCGTATAGAAATCATAGTGTTAATTGACATTTTGGAGACATGTTTTTTTCTCCTTCTTTTTTGACTGCAAAGTTTTCATTGTTACAGTTTTTTTTTTCGGTTGGTGGGGGACCTTTGGGTTCCTTTGTGAGGGTCTTCAATCCATTCCAAGTGTGTGCCTTTGCATTAATGTTATTTTGCCTCCTATTGTTCCTCCAGGCGACTCCATGATGTATCAGCACAGTGTGGGCGGGGTGAGCTGCGGGCCGAGTGGCTCCCCGAACGCCACCACGCCTCCCAATATGAACAGTTGCTCATCGGTGACCCCACCGCCTCTGTCCAACCAGCCCAATGCCCCTCAAAATGAAGTGAATGGCGAACCCATGGTAAGTAGTCGGCGGAAACCTTTCTTTAAGTTATTGTAATTAGAAAATTCTTTGGAGAAAGGATATTTAACATTTGACAGCGGAGACAAGGGACTCATTTCCGACCCTTTAATATCTTAATGGTGTCTATCATGGGGGTCAGAGTCCACTCTGAATCTTAGTAATTGCATTCTTTTCTCGCTCATGAGTTTCTGCACTTCGGTATTCCCTGCAAATATCCATATCTGTATGTATACCGTGCCAGTAAATTTTTATGCAAATTAGTCTCGCGATGTGTTAGATTTTTATTGTCACAGGTTGTAAATTGAATTGATTCAGCGAAATGGACTGAAGTAATACTTTTATTATCGTATAATAAACAACTCCGGGCTTGCTTAGTAAATTTCTTTTATGTCGTAAAGATTCACTCATACCAAAATATCTCAAAATCAAACCAATTTGATCAAATTCAAGGTGTCGACAGAGTTTACTTTTTAATCAGTGCATTAAACAGACAGATTATAGACCTTGGCTACTGCCAATGGATAGAAGTTGCGAATTATTCCAAAATTGTCCAACTGCAATTTTCTCCTTACCTAATAAGCAATGAGATTGTTATTTATTCTTATATGAACTACGCAGTGAGACGAATTTTTGAAAATTCTTTCATTTTGACCTACGAGATTTTAAAGGTATGCTAAAACTAATAATAATCCAAATTGGCTAAACATTCCTAAATATACTTTTAGAGAGGTTAATGTTTAATTTTTGCCATATCTTGGTAATCGATGATCCAATGCTCACATTTTTTAGGGCTGTATATCAAAAAACTAGTTTTTTTCTTAAACTATATAATTCCCTGATAAGTATCACATTTCATCTTTAATTAAACTTTAAAGGCAGTTCTCGGTATATATCAGGGAGCTCTGATAAATAAACTGTGTTTTTATTTTTCTGGTATGTTAACCAAAATCTTAAGAATAACTTTTTTTCCAACAAATAATAAAAAATAAGAAACAAAAGATTTCATCCGATATTGTTTGGCTCATATTTTTTTTCTAAATGTAAAACTTCGATTCGTTTTTTTGATTATGTTTATTTATACCTTTAGAATTAATTGTGTTAAGTCGAGAAGATGATATCGGACAAATGTGCGCCGTCACAATTGATTGCCATACAGGCTCATTTTATGGCATTTCCCATTCGTGTCGGATATTTTCCTTGAGGGCTTCCAAGGTCTCAGGCTTGTTGATGTAAACACGGGACTTCAAAAAACCCCATAAAAAGAAGTCCAAAACGCGAAATTAAGCGACCCGGAAACGCGTCCTTCAGAATATAGACACAGTTATTCGGCGTTCTTGGGGAGTGTATCGCTTTATGGCTTATTCACTTTTATTCTGTATCTGTCTAGTCCACAAATGTCAAAACAGATTTGACATTGGCGGCCATTTGCAAAAATGAGAGCATCTTCCAATAGGGTGACTCTTTTGCGCCACCTTGTACCATACTCCCATAGGGCGAAATGGTATATTAAAGTCGCCAAAATGTATGTAACAGGCAGAAGGAAGCTTTTTCGATCCCATGAAGTATATATATTCTTCATCAGGATCAACCGAGCCGAGTCGATCTAGACATGTCCGTCCGTATGAACACGTAGATCTTAGAGACTATAAGAGCTAAAGTCACCAAATTTTGTACGTAGACTAGTGTATTACCTACGGTGGTCAAGTTTATTCCAAATTTTTGCCACGCCCCCCTCCACATACGAAATTTAAACAAATTTGATTTTCTTAAAGACTATAATAGCTAGAGACATCAAAATGCCAAATTTGATCAAAATCGGACTAAAAATAGCCAAGTTATGCATATAAACGTTTTTCCAGTTGGCCGTCATTTGTTATTATAAATTTAAAATAAAATAAATTTGTTTTACTGGTGTATGGTATACCTAAGTCGGCGAGACGACTTACTTACTTCATTTTTTGGTTGTACTTTCTTATATTCTCTGTATGAGACAAAAAGAAATGCATTAATTGATAGGATAAACTTGTATTACGTTTTTCAAGATTTGACTAAATAGTTGCATGAATCTCTGGTATTTGGAAGGATATTTGGGGATACCCTCCAATTGCAGTTTTTTCCCGACTGTAAAGTTTTCCTTAATTTACCAATACCTTCAAAATCTGCTAATAAGTGACCTGAAAAAATGTGTGTCATGCTTAATAATAGGTAGGGACCAAATAAATATTTAGTTTTATTTCTGTTATCCTCTTTAACGATTATATAATGTTTTCATGAAAAGAGAAGTTAGTCTCTAATTGGATTTATTTATATAGTTTTTATTTAGCATCGAACAAAACTAGCCATATCGAAAAACCTCTTGTATAAACATCTTCATTTTCAGAAAAAACTGTCATTAATTTCATATGCAATTTTATAATTATTGTAATTAAATTCGTTTCCTTATTAGTATTGTTTAAAAAAATGCAAACCTAAGACAATTAAAAAACAGGTTTAGTTTAAACAATAATTGTTTTTTAAGAAAATGTTAGTTTTTTGAAGTTTTCTAAAAATAAAATGAATAGATAATGCTGCCAGTGAAATCATCTTAAGAACCTGCTAAGATTGATTAGTTCTCTATTGTTTTTATTGTTTACACTTATTAATTCTCAATTATCCTTTATAGCCAATTCATCAACAGCCGCAGCAGACTCACCAACAGCAGCAACAGCAACAACAGCAGCAGCAGCAGCAACAACAGCAGCAACAGCAATCACACCAACAGCAGCAGCAACAACAACAGCAGCAAACTCACCAACAGCAACAGCAGCAACAAAACCATCAACAACAACAGCAAAATCATCAGCAACAGCAGGTAACAACGAGAAAAATTCAATCAATGAATGTATCATAAGGAAGAAGTTTTCCGGAAGCGACATTCTTAATCAATATCAATCAATTCAAATCAATCGCTTTTCTATATATGCTTATATTACAAATTTTTAGATTTGTATATTTTCAACCTCTTAAGATCGTCATTGTCACTTGATAATAATATATTGTTTCTTGCAATAATTTACGGTTTGAGGTTTGATTTTTATATTATTATTATTTGTTGATTTACATTGTGATTTTTAAGCAAACAATTCAAATAGTATTATTATAAATGTTTTAAATGCTTTACATGGCAAGATGGGCAATTAAGCTTCAAGTGCCAAAAACCGTTGAATTTGTTTTTTCTTGCTAAGTTTCGGACGAATTTCTTTATTATTTTATGTTTATCGAAAAAGATTTCTTCATCTCAAAATGCATTTATCATAGGGAATTTGCGTATTTGTGAAAAATTTGAAATATCTTTTTATGGTATACCCAAGTCGACGAGACGACTTACTTTATTGTATCTACAATGTTCCAAAAAGGTATGCCATATGCATACATAAGAACTTCTTTGCTCGTTTTTCAACAAAAACATGGTAAAATCTATTCGATGCAATATATTTTCGAAGCGCATAACAACAAGAAAGCGAGATTAAACCAACTGATTTGAAATATTTTTTGGCTTTGTTTAATTTGGCAAAAAACACAACAGGCAAGATTTATGTGAGCACTTTATATAACAGATGACTAAATTTATTTTCAAAATCGCTTTACCAAAATATAAAGATGTAACTAATATTTATTTATTTGTACAGTGTTAGCTTATAGATAAATCTATAGCTACAGGGGGGACAACCATAGCTGCTAAGGCCTTCGGCTGGTTCATGTTTAGATATTCATTCTTTTAATATAATTCATATAGTTTTTTCTTAGTCTAGATTATATTATTTTGTATGTTAGGTTGTCTTATAAGAGGTTCTTAATATTGGTTAGATTGAGGTATTTTATAATTTCTCTTAGATTTTCAGGGGTTGGGTTGGATAGTTTCGAAAGCTTTGAAACATCGTGCATGTGTTCTCGATATGTTCTATATTCATAATAGAGTTTGTGTTGCAGAATTTGCAGTGGTTGGTGTTATTTTGAAAGAATCGGTGTTCGTGTGTTAGTCTCGTATGTCCTAGTCGTAGCCTTATAAGTTTTATTTGGGTAAATTTCTAGTTTTTTAAGATAGTCATCAACATTGTTTTTGTTATGTCGGTTCATCTCTTGATACCAGCATGATGTCCGTTGAATTAGTAGTGTATTTAGGTTAGAGTAGTGGTTTTTAATGTATCTGTTTATGTCTGTTTTGTTAAAATTGGGATGCATAAAGAGGGGTGATATAGTCGCCGTTTTTGCTGCTTCGTCAGCAAATTCGTTGTCCTTTATACCAACATGGCTAGTGACCCATAGGAGCATGATTTTAGGCTGTTGTTTGATTAGTGTTTTTCGAATTATAATAAGTAGAAGTTTAAATGAAACTTTCACATTATGAAATATATTTTCCCGCTTAAATTGCGAATTATAAGTATGAAAGCTCTAACAGAATTTTCTTTTTATAGCAGGAAAGCTCTGGGAATGCCCACTTGCTGCCGCATTGTCATCAGTCTATGCAATCCCCAACTGATGGCAGTGGAGGCGCAACCACCACCGAAGAGGATGTCTGGCGAGGACACAGCATTGCAGCTTTGAGACGACGAGCCTCAGAGCTTAATGCCACGGCGATTCCCTCGTATTTGCACCATGCGGCAGCAGCTGCCCACAACAATTACGAGCACCACAATTCGGTCTACTGAAATTTGTTGAAAAGCTTTGAAAGCTTTTCGGATTACGGGTTTACCAACCATGAGTTTTAGACAGCCGAGACACGAATCGACACAGACCAGGCTTTTGGAGAAAGGGAACTTCGAATGTTAACGAAATAGAAAATGTTAACTCATAATGTTAGCAAAATTGAATACCCATATATATATATATATATATTTTCAAACTCAAAAGACTATAATGAAATAAAAACCATGTATACGAGAAACAAAACCTTATAACAGAGCTAACTATTAGCCATTGGAACAGATGAAAGCAGATTACTAAAATATGCAATTTAAATGTATTTCGAAACAAAATGCAAAAAAAGGATACAACACTAAAAAGATCTAAGCATACAAAATATAAACATACATATATACATATGTGAAAAAGAAAGCTATTCCATTTAAATATTTAGAGATAATTATTGAATTATATATATATATACGATAAATCATTGCTGTATACGAAAAATTGTATAAACAAATCCGGTTCTTAAAGGCATCACAATAATTTTTGGAAGACGAAAGAAAAGAAGAGAAAACTTCGCTTAGTATTTACTTATAAAAGAAAATGAAAAGTAAAAAGAACAAAAGATGAAAATTTATTTCTAGAGTTATCAATAAGTATAGATTGTAAACGATAAGTGTTGTTGTTTTTGTGTATAGCCATTATCTTTTTGTTTTTCGACATATGCAAATATATACATACATATATATATATACATATAAACTTATGGATATGTAGAAACGTATTGTTTAATCTGAATCTAAAAAACCTAATCGTAACAAACAAGAAAATAGTCGATTTACATCAGCAATTTCTATAGATAAATCCAAGCAACTCAACTACACTAAACTAAAACTAAACTAAATAGCAATTCCACCTTGGGTCGATCCTTGACAAGGGATTACGTTTTCCTAACATTTACCATAAAAAAAAAAAAAAAAAAAAAAAAAAAAAAGAAACAAAACCTATTAATAGACGCATGCAATTACCTATAAATGGCAAAATGTACTTGTAATAGACTTTCTTGTAATGTTTAAGCCTAAATTTAAATACATATATCATGGAATCAGAAACTAAAAACAAAACAAAAAAAAAAACAAAAAAAAACAACCCAACCAACTAATTAATATGTATGTAATTATGCGTATTATTAAATAGTGAACTAAATTAAATATTGAACTTGAACGTGATTTAAATGACAAAACATAAACGAAACAAAAAAAAGGGAAGAGAAAAACAAAAATAAAAACTTAAATTCGTGTGTATTCGTTATGCGATTTGCGATATAGTCAAAAATTAATTAAGTTTTTTTTGTTGTTGCTTTGGTTTTTGTGTTTTGTTGTTATCTAGGAAAAATATATAATTAAATAGGAAATGGACTAAAAGGCTGAATATCGGAAAAGCCAAATCGAATTTGCCTGAAAGCAAGTTTAAGCTGAAAATTGGCAAATTGATAAAAGTCCGGGCAGTGTACCACACACACATACACACACACACACACACACACACATTCAAACACATGTACACACTCATAGATAGATAACGAGGATAACTGGGATGCTGCATGGCCTCTGGCCAACAGGGCGGATGGGTTGATTGGGCCGATTGAGTTCGCAGTTGGGTGGCCGGTGGCCAGGTCAGGTCAGTTCAGAGTCTGCATGCATGGGCTTATAAATTTTATAACGTTCCCTGACATTTGACATGCTGCCCATTGTCACTACAATTGCCCAATGCAGGCCAGGACACCGCACACACACACACACCGACAGACAAAGACAATTTGATGCGATATAAACAATTTAATAATACAAGTTTTCTCTATTTATATTCTGATATGAAAGGTTGAGAGAAAGTCGGGGGCCCGCAATATGACATGCTCGAATTCTAAAATTGATAGCTTGCCATCGCCATCGACATCAGCCTCCTCGATTACCTTGTCTGCAATCTGCTGATGCTCCTCCGGACTCATATCATTCTTGGTCATTGTTGTCAAACAGGACATGAGGTCATCGTGGCCAATGAAGCCATCCTGATCGAAATCTGTAAAGTTATGTCAGACATAAGTATGGCTAGTATGGCAACAGCAGTATGGCCCTCCTGCAGATGGATGAAAAACTGCAGCCAAACAAAACTTGACATTTTCTTTTACAAAAGTCAAGTGATGTGTGCAAAAATAAGTTTCATGTGCATGGATGTCTATGTGTGTGTGGGTGGGGTGAGTGGGTGGTGATGGGCGCTATGTGTGTTTGCGAAAGGTAATCGCCTGTTTCTTGCTGCACGTTTCAATTTGTGTCAATCTAATAATGCACATTGAAACAAAGTCAAAGAGCTCCGGCACACACACACACACACACACTCATGGTCCTTTCTCTTGCTCTCTCTCTCTCTTTACGTCTTTCACCTGTAATTTTGGAAAATATTTACGTAAAAATATTTCCACACAAATATTGTGAAGCAGCTCGCATTTGTATTTTTTTATGCTTTGGAGGATTCAATTGGCCTAGTTACTATAGTGCAATAGTTAAAGTGAATTTCATTCATTGGCTCGTGCACGGTGAGTGCCAGAAAAACTTGTTAAATCAATAGAATATTCAGCAAGTTCCTTTCTAAAATCTTTTCTTAATAGATAGATAATGGATAAAAGATATGTATATCACCTAAGCCAGGTGGATCGTTGCTGGTGTACCTAAAACTCTGAAGATAGGTTTACAGGTATTTCCCTGCTAGGAAGTTATCTTTATCTACAATGCTTAAATATAAAATAATCCATATAAATAAACAAAGTTTAAAAATTTTGCAGAGAGTCGACTTAAACGGACATAGTTATATGTATCATATTACATTTTCATACTAATATATTTTATATGGTTAAGGTACAAGGTAAGTAACCATGTTTTATTGCGGGTTGCCTAATTTCTTAAGAGAGGTAATCATAGTTTATTTTAAGAATCATAGGGCGGACTAAGCATCCATTTAGTAAGAATGAGAGACTTAAAGCTCTTTAAATAAACGTTCTTTGTATGCATAGAAAGCATTTAGCATCTAGACTCAAATAGGAGCTAGTCTAAATGTAATCTCAATCGATAAATAAAACGATCTAAATATATTTCTTGAACTGTACAAAATAGTTACTATTTTAAAATTAGCTTTCAATTATATGTTAAAGCCAAATGTCTGTCTATGTTAAGACAGAGAGAGATTTGAAAAAACTTGACCCAAGGGCTACAATACAAATTGAAAGTCTACGTAGTTCTAAACCGAAATAAATCTTAAAGAAACATATTAAATGATTTAATACTTTGGCAGGAAAAAGTTAATCTAAATGGTATTTAAATAATTAGTTATTTTGTCGATTTTTATTTTGAAGGCTATGTCTTTAGAAAAAAAAAACAGAAAATTATCCGAGTTTATTTTGAGCTGCATACAATCTTTTAGGTGTGTTTCACTTTTCAAACAAATTTCTTACGTAAGTTTCAGTAACAATCGATTTTTTTCTTAGGGTGATTAAGAAAAGAAAATATTAGTAAAATTAATCTAAGTAACTGAAAAGAGAGCATTCAAAATCGGGAGACATGATTTACCTCGAAATAGTTTATTGCATTTAGCAATAATTTGATGAAATGGTTTATCTAACTCAAGAAATATCATTTTACTAACTGAAAAATGAATTGTGGTTCAATTTTGAAAATCAAAACTAAAGTTCGTTAAATTTTGTTGCACTTGTTTAAAGTTTGTCGTTATTTACAGGATGACATTTGTTGTTTTGAAAAAAAATTCTAATTTAAATTTCAATTAAAATGCTTATTGAAATTTATGACTGTCCTTGAACTTTGGCCATGGTCGAATAGAGAGAATACCACGCGAAAGTTTTGGGCTCTTTGGCAGAATGCCACTCGCAGACAAATTACCACAAAGCCATGGCAATGCGTTCCATGTAAACGCCAAAGACACAGGACCAAAACAAAAGGACTAAAACACAGACGAGAGAGTGAGAAAGGGATAGAGAGAACACTCTGTGTTGTGCTGCGGAAATGCATAAACAAAAGGATGCAAAAAGGAGTCGCCTTACCATAAATTTTAAAAGCGTAGAAAACTTTTATGTCCCTGGGCGCCTGCTCGCTGAAGACAGAGAGAGCATCCAAAAAGTCCTCAAAGGATAGATTGCCCTGGCCATCGCGTGAGAAGGCCTCACCTGGAATATACACACATACATATAAATGAACAATGTGGGTGAGTGCGGGTGGTCGGGTATATCCTTTATCCATTGTTGCTTACAGATCCGTCGCCGAAAAGGATTCTCACGCAACTCGGGCATCTTTTCAATGCACTCACAGGGAACCTTGACACTTGACTGGCCCTCGGTCATTTGGCGTGGCACCAAATCCGGCCGTAGTTCACGAAATCGTTTATGAACACTGCCAAAGAAAAACAACAAGAACATCAACAACAACGAAAAACAGTGTGTAGAAGTGTGGATAAATCGGTCTATGATGAAACGCCACTGAGACTGGGGACTGGGAATGGAGCAGGACTCTCTTTGTGTTGTCCCAGAGTGTGTTCAGTTTTTCTTATTTTGAGTGGCTAACAAAAGGTTGAGGGATGAACAATGGCCAGCGTGCGGTCATTGTTTGAGCCCAAATTGTGGCTGTGGCCCCATCTTCGGCATCTTGCCGAATGAAATGAAATAGTTTTTGCTTATTTTTGTATTCATAAAAACCTTACCGCAAAATCTCTTTGCGTGTAAAGAATGTGCAATCCTTTAAAGAGAAAGAACGGGAAAGAGTGGGAGAGAAAATTCCAATTAAAATGTATTTGATAATGATGATTTAATGCCAACCTGATAGTCATCCAATTGCTGTTCGGTGAAGGTAACAACTTTGTTGCCCATAGTTTGGCCAATATCAACTCAATCCAATCCAATAGTGTGTGGTTTGTCCTGTGCCCTTGCGCGACTACAGCCAACTGACTATAACTTTGCATAGCCATTGCTTCAGTGGCCCCATTTAGGACACCATTCCTGTGTCGGTGGCGCCTTTTGCTAGCGCGTATGGCGCCGCATTCGCATGGAAATTAATTAAGGAGTGTTCACGGCTAGCCGTTTTTTCTTTTTCGTTTTTCCCGGTTTTTTTTTTTTTTTTTGCTACCCGCACCTCTTGGCTTGTGTCCTGTGGTTTGTTTGCCACAGCGCTGCTGCCGCTGCCAACGTTACTGCTGCTGCTGCTGCCGCTGTCAAGCTGCGGCATAGAACGTTAGTTCCTTTTTTTACATAGAGGTGCGCCGATGGCTCTTGCAAAACTAAACTAAAAAAAATAGTGTAGCACAGTTTTCTGCGCTTTACATTCGGTTGCGTGAGGCTTTTAGTTTTCTATGTAAACTTTATTAATTAATTTAATGCTTGGCAGCACTTTTCAATTTCACGTGTCTGCTCTATGAATTTATGAAAGTGACTATCAGGCTTGGGATCCAAATCCAAAACAGTGAGCTTGGTGAGAAACTGATGACCCAGCACAGTAACTAGTCCCAGTGCGGGACACATCACGGGGGAACTGCAAAAAGAGGAAAATGCAATCGATTTAAGTTCGATATGGGATAGCGTTAAGACGAGCTTCTCTGTTAGTTAGCTAGTTGGTTAGTTAGTTACCCTTTTTCGTTGTCTTTGTTATCTTGACATTCGATTTCCTGAAATGTCAACATTATCGAGCAATCCAAGGCAGTGGCACCCAGCATATAAGCCTGCTCCGGCTGCAGCTCCTCCAATTTAATGGCATCGATTAGGGGCAGCAGTTCTCTCAAAGCTTTATAGCTACGCTGCGAATGCGTCGAGTAGTTGGCCTGCCACATATAATCAAAGTGTTGCTGTGAACGAAACGTACATAAAGGAAAACTGGGCTAAGTCACTTGGCCATTGGCCATTTAGCTGCCTTTTCGAATACACTTCAAGTCTCACTAGATAGGTTACACACTTCAAGGAATCATCTACAATTCTTTCTCTGTTTCCCTTCTGACACAATAAAAATAAGCAAAGAGAGAAACAGAGCGAGAGAAAGAGAGAGCAAAAGAGAGAGGAGAAAAAAGGAAATTTACCTTTACCAGCAATTGTAAATGCAAAATTTTTTGCAACACACAATTTTTTTGCAGACCTAGTCTTTCCGCTCTGTTGACTTGTGCTTGAGTTTGATTCTGATTCTCTTTCGGTTTTGGACTCCGAGTTGGCCGTGTTTCCGTTTTTGTTTCCGTTGTTTTTGTTGCTGTTTCTAGTCGGCAACGTTTTGTGTACCTTTGGGTCGTTGCTGTTTCACCAGCTGCTTCTCTTGTCCTTCTCGAGGATTGACCAGAATTGACAGAATCAACCTCTATAGTTCCACCATCATCCCCCTCCCCTTGCCTTTTCGCTAACTCTGTCATGGCAACATTAGCGGCGCCAATTTCACCAGCTAAACCTTTTGTCTTCACTTGCCCAATTGCAACGTGGCTTTGGCTCTGGGTCTGGGTTTGGCTTTCTCTTTGGCATTGGTTGGCATACTCCTTCTTTTCCTGCTCCTTCTGCCGCTCCTCCACATTGTATTCCCTGAGAAGGCAGGCAACCAGCAAATGTTTTATAAGCACCATAATTTCGCTGGAGAATTTCAGTGATTTTATGGCCATGGCATCGCATCGCATCGCAGGGCATCCCCATCGTTGGTGGTTGGTGCAAAATTTTTGTTTGTTAGCATTTTCAATGCATTCCCATTCCCAATCCGTTTTATGCGGTTGTCGTCAACATGTTTAGATGTTTATGTTGGTATTGGTGTTAGTGTTGGTGGTGGCGGTGGCAAAAAAGGTGTGGAAAATGAAAGAAAACAAAAACTAGATCGTTGAAAATGGTAAGAAAAATGGCAATGTGTTGGCATTTGGCACTCGAGAATTTGTCCTGAACATTTTCTTTCTAGCAATTATTTATTGAATATTTGCGTGTTGTATAGAAATTGTCTGAGAGTTTGCCTTTTGTCAGGATATTTATGGTGGCGTCGAGGACATGGAAATGCAGCAATTTTGATTTGTTGCAACTCAAGCAAAGTCTCCTGAGAGATAATGTGGCTTCCAGAAGCTAACCAGAAGCCGGTAGACAATTTTTGTTATTCCTGTTCTCTATTTGAATATTATGTAGAATTTTTTGTTTGTAAAACTTGTGAGAAAAACGGTTTTGAAAACTATTTTTTTGGCGATTCCTAGTAAGGGTATCGGATCTTGGCTATGGAATGCACTAGGAATCGAATAACATTTATTAGAATTGAATATAGTTTAAAGGAAGCATTTTGAACATATTCTAATAACACTGATTCTATCCTTACCGGTAGAAACTTTAATTTTCCAAAGCGTTTGCATACTTTTAGGCCACTCATTTAAATTGATAAGAATCTGCCTTAAATCTTTAATAACCAACTACAAATGATATATAGATTGGATAAAAATGATCATCAATTCACTGTAAGTACTGGAAAAATACAATTGAACGGAGGAACTTTGTCCCCTTAAGTATGTAATGAGCAGGCAAAGGATTGGCTTTATGAAGCAAATAAAGAAATGAAATGTAATGTGGATAAATTTCATTTCCAAGTATACTTTTAGGCCACTCATTTAAATTGATAAGAATCTGCCTTAAATCTTTAATAACCAACTACAAATGATATATAGATTGGATAAAAATGATCATCAATTCACTGTAAGTACTGGAAAAATACAATTGAACGGAGGAACTTTGTCCCCTTAAGTATGTAATGAGCAGGCAAAGGATTGGCTTTATGAAGCAAATAAAGAAATGAAATGTAATGTGGATAAATTTCATTTCCAAGTAACAAAGGGTCTAAATTTCTCTGCAAAGAATAAACAATTCAAAAGTATTTGTTTCTCAACGCGAAGCCCTCCTAGACCGTACGAGCTACAGAGCCGAAATTTTGCATGTAGGCTTGTACACCTGCGGTATTGTATATCTAGGATTTAGCCGGATCGGACCACTATATCATATAGCTCCCATACAAACGGCAAGGTCACGAACAGTTACTTTTCTCAATAACTTCGTTATTTTCTCAGCTATTGAGGAGAAATTTAATATTAGTGAATTCATTATAGCTATAAACGACTGTGCCGAATTTGATAAAGATTAGATGACTATATCATATAGCTCCCATAGGAATGATCGGTCGAAAGCAGTGACTTTGATCAATAATTTCGTTTTTTCCTATGTTAAGATTGTGGGCCGTTTTTTTGCAAACATTATTTTTTTTTAATAAAACACTTTGGCGGCTATAAGTGAGTAAAGAGTACCAAACAACTTGCAAGGGTATACAAACTTCGGCGCGGTCGAAGTTAGCCACGGCCCTCTGGTTTATATTATTTTTATTCGGTATTCAACAGTTCATCAATATTTCAATATTTAACTTCAACTTTGTATAGTATCTCCGAATAGCCAAATCTCTTAAACCCAAAAACAGTCCGCGTGGAAAGTTCTTATACTTCAAAGTCAGTCAGATGCAGCTTGGATCGAAAGGGATTGCAAACTAATAAACCTCTATAATTTATCTACTTATCTACTGAAATTGTCTAACGAGTTCAGGTTTTCTTATTGGGGTTCTTAATATTAAGATATGGCCAGCTTCGACATTTATAGAAGTATAAAGAGACAATTCCCTGCTTTAACTAATGGTACATATTATAGTACTTCTTGATCAAGACCATAAATAACATCAAATTTTACAGGTTTTTGTACTGATGATTGGTAGTTAGAACCAAACAGTCTCAGTCTCTCAAAGCCTAGAAGATATTTGTTATCCGGAAACTAACCATGACTAAAGAATTTATCTTTTATTTGTCACACAAAATAAATAATAATTGAAATGTTTTAGATGTCAATGAATTTGACATGAAATGAATTTTTCCTTTTCATTAGATCTAATCAGGTCTTGTATTTTTACGATTTTGTTTTATATTAAAGTTTATTTACGTTAAGCTGTGCAATACAAAAACTACAGTACTCAAGAAAATCGTGAATAATTTCCTTACTGTTTGCCGATATAATTTGATTACTTAATTGTGAAGAAAGAAACACTGACAACCCATTCAGAGCCCTTCACGTGTTGTAATTAGATCGGGGGGTGATTTTTATTGGGCCCACGGCGTATGGCATCGATTTTCAACAATAACAGTCCACTCGTGAGCTTTTTGCCCTCACAGAAACTTTTTTACGATTTTGACTTACCCGGGAAAAACCTGTGAATACAATTGTTCACAGGAAATCGAATTCGCATGATCGCCATAAATTAAATTGCCGTTCTGGAACACACGTAAGTTATTTTGCGGGCAGGCGAAAAGTGCATTCAAGGCATCAAGCATACGACCGGGTGCACTAAAAAATGAAGAACAACAACAATAATAATAATTCAAAAAGAGAGAAAAATAATAAAGGATGAAAGGGAGGCGGTATAGGCAGAAGGACGGCATCACATACACACATCCATCCATATAAATAACACTATTAAAACTTATGTATATACAGATGGGATATATGGGATATATATTTATATATATATATGTATATGGATATACATATGGACGGCTCTTGGCAACAATTTTCGAAGGCCTTTTGGAGCAGCAGAAAAAAACAAGGAAGAAGAATGAAAAAGAAATGTCTGTTATGGCTAGTGGAAATGGAAGCGAAGCAGGCGGTAAACCGGAATGAAAGCGCAAGCAAATTGAATTTTGTGCACGGATGCACGCATGACTTAAAACAGCGGGCCGCAAATAAACGAATTTGAGTGTAGCAAGAGTCGAACGGGGCGAATAGAGTGGACCAAACTGAATCGGACCAGCTCTGGCGGCTCTTGGATATGGGCTCCATAATAAAGGAGGAGCGAAAAGCTTTCTGGCTAGCAAAAGCAAAGGATACAGAGAATGGGAGAAAAGTGTTGGAATTATGAAGCACGACAGGACACGCAAATGGAGCAGATTGAAATTTATGACTTGAGCGAACTGGTTGTTGTTTCTCGATTGCTGTTTGCTGTTTGTGTTCTTGTGCTTGTCGTTGATGAGGAGGACAGACAGACGTACCCGGAAAACAAGTCCATGGGACAATAGCCGCTCAACTGTTTGATTTTTCCTTTGCTTAGCTGTAAAAGAGAAAATAAAAAACTCAGTATCGCCCGCCAATTGCTTCGACAAAAGAACATCAACTCACCTTCAAAACCTGCATGCTACAATAACGACACTTGCACCTGCCCTTGTCCAGAATGGGCTTCATCTCTTGTCCTTGTCCCGTTTCATTGCTCTCCCCTTCGTCCTTTCGTGTCGTCTGGTGTTCCGTTGTTGTTGCTTTTGCTTCTGTTGGCATTAAATCAAATAAATCGTTGACATCACTTGCAAACTGTAGCCAGCCCTGTTTGGGTTTTATTTCGATGGCATATGTATGGCCCAGACGGCGAACTCCGGCGATGGCTTCACCTCGTACTATTGCTTCGTCTGCTGCCTGTAAAATTATATCGTTTTGGCTTATTTGCTGCCTTCACTTTTTTGTTTTCTGGTCGTTTGTTGTTTCTTTGTTTGTTATTTGCTCCATTGCCAAATGGAGTAAAATGAAGGTGAACTCCACTGGCTGGCCTGACTGTGTCCTGCCATGAAATATTATGCCTGCCGTGTGCCGCAAACAGTTATCCCAGTGTTGACGCCACTTTGACTTGAAAATGCAACGGACAGGCACGACAAGCACGAACAAACAGAACATAAAGCAAAAAAAGCAAGAAGGAAAAAAAGAATGGATATGGAGCCAGGTTATCGCTGGCTCACTCCTTTGCCCTGAACATGAACCTGGCCTGCCAGCTTCATTGATGTTGTTGCCATTGTGTTGTTGTGACATAAAACAAAAGTTGTTGCGCTGATTGTATGATGAGTTATGGGCCCAGTGCGAGGACGGAGCGAGACCACCGGACCAGAGGCCGGCCACTGCTCGGTTCAAGTTTGAAATTGAAAATTAACATTTAAAGTGACAATTAAAAGGTTTTCCAATTTGCTGTCTCGCTTATATGTATGTGCACATATAAAGCAATACTCTTTCATTCTCCTTTATTCTCGCTGCCGTAGTTACCTCCTGGCCACCCTTCCCCCCACAGTTCTCTCCCAGCCCCCAATATGTGGCGTTAGTTATGGCCATAGCTATATTTTTTTCTTTATCCTTCCCGCCCACTACCCATCGCGTTCATTTCGTTTGCTTGCAATTTTATTTCGGTCAATGCTTTGGCACCGAAACCATAAATTCAATATGTACCGAGAAAGCGAATAGCCAAAAATTTGACGGAAAAATAATTTCAAAAAAGTTTCATCGAATTACCAAATACACTGAAAACTTTAACTTCATTCTGTAAATAATCTCGTAGATTGGGGGATCAACTAAAGATTGAAGGAGTGGTAAAGGATCTAGATTGATGAGAGGGATCAGGCGATTGTTTCTAAGATGATGAGAGAGGTAAAACACAAGTCACTTTTGAGCTATTGATTGATTAATAACTGAATTTAACAAAATATAATTCTGATACATTCCAAAAGTTTCTTCCATTTTCGAAAATATCTAATCTTACTGCTCCTGAGGGACTAAAATTGCATTATTGGATAAGCTGTTGAAACTATTAAATGCTCCCTCAGGTTGAGCATTAACAATATTATCTAATTATCCTGTGATATAGACACTTTTATTGAGATAGAGGCATGTGGATACCGTTAACTAATCGACCCATTTGCAACTCCATTGAAGGAAATAAGGGTAGAAATAAAAACTAGCTACTGTGGCAGCTATGGCGGCACTTTCAAAGCAATTTCGGCGTCTTTTATAACCGCACAAACCGAAACGGCCAGCGGCTAGAACGGCCCACATCCCCATCCAGAGAAGGAACAAGAACAACAAAGTGTTTACACTGTAGCCCACTTTAATTCAAAACAAAGAACCGTTGATTTATGTGCCTTAGCCATGTGCCATGGTATTGGTAGTGAGCTAGGGCTAGGGGTTCGGGGTAGTGGTGGAGGCAGGGCGGTCGGTAGGTATTTGTTTGCCCCGCCGCTGGTGCAGGGTTTTTGGTGGATTTTCTGTAAGCGGGGAATAGAAGGTCGTCCAATGTCCAGTGTCCAGCACATATGGCCGAAAAAAATGCCAATATTGTCCTTGTACAAAATACACAATTTATTTGAGCAGCGTCAACATCCCCTCCCGTTCCCCCTCTCATAACCATACCAAACACCGATGCCCAGCACTCATACTCAGCTCCATCGGTATACTCACCTGTAAATTGGCAAGTAAAACATCGAACGTGGCAGGCAATTGGGTCACATCTGGCAGCAACAGACCGAATGGCCCCACAAATTCCTTATCCAGACGCGAAACTGCAAAAATAAAGGAAAAATGACTGAAGACCTAAAAACCTAGGCGGTGGTCTATATAAATGTAAAGTGCAAGCGTTCGATGGCGATTATTGATAAATACTAGGTTAGTTGCAGCACCCCGACTATGATAAATGGTGGTCCAAAGGCAACAACCATAGCCCAAGCCTGTTGCTGGCCACTGGGCATGAACCAGAATTTTGATATATGGCAGCGACTATTGGCTACCGCTACCAGCTCAACTAGACATGCCGCTCTACTAATCAGTCCCATGTGCACACCAGACTGACGACCATTCCGATGTGGAAATTTGGAGCAATCACAGAGCGAGAGGGAAGGGAGAGAGACGGAGGGCGACTGTCTATGTATGTGAGCCAGTAAAAGGACCAGAGAAGCACTAAAAAGCTCGTTTATGATTGATTGCAGTTTTGCTCGGAAAGGCTTTGGCCAGAGGCCAGGATACGGCATGACAAAACAGAGAATAAAAAGCCAAAGGCAAAGGCAAAAAGGGCAAGTGCAGCGAAAGCTGATCAAATACAAAATACTTGCCCCAGACATACATATAAAGAAAGGAAACGGCAGTCAATTTCTAAACAGGCAATACTGGGAAATCGAACTCTCTCTCATTAGCTAATCGTGTTTAAATTTAAACAATTTACTTTCTACAAACTAAATGAATGTTTAAGCTCTGTGATCGCTTGATCGAAAGACCAACATGATTAGCTTATATACAATGTTATCCTCTTTCCTATCCTGTGGCATCCTGTTTACTTTAAATTCAGCATCCACTGTAGCTTGTAAGTAGTTATTTACCCGGTCTATGGTGGCGTATGTGCTCATTTATCCAGAATCTATCATCTTCCTTTGGTATAGCAACAATATCCGCTTCGCAGACAAACTCATTTCCTAATAGACGGCGCATTATCTCGATATAAGCCATAAAATCCGGCATTGTCAAGTCGCCAGCTGTAAAAAGGAAAAAGGGGGTATAAAGAAATGTGGATAAATGAAATAAACACATTTGATGCAATGGCCAAAAGATGCACAACGGAGATAGATAAAGAGATAGAAAAATGTAGAGAAAGAGGGGGCTTAGAGGAGCAAACAATACACAAATTGCCTGGCCACTGCTCAAGGGACAAAGGAAGATGAAGGAAGAACTGGCCCGGCCTGCATCATGCTGGGTGTTTCAAACTGCACGCAACCGTTTCCTGCCCAGGCCGAAAAGAGAGAAGAATAGGAAGCCCTGGTAGGATGAGATGCCCAACAATAACAAGCATATATACAATAACTTCTTTTTTTGTTTGGTACGTACGAACCTTCAGCGGAAACACTGGACTCCCCAGCCGGATGCGGATTCGTCTGCATCTCCGACTCCAACTTGGACTTGGACTTCGTCTCTGACTCCGACTGTCGGCGTCTGTTGGATATCATTTTTGGCAAACGTAAAACTTTTTTAAATTGCGGCAAAGCCAGTACTAGATTTGCATTACCCTCCGCCCGATAGATCAACTCAATTTGGCACAGTTCCATCTGCTCGGGCACATTGAGCAGGGTGTTCAGTGTCCGGACAGCTCCACTAGGAGTCGGGGGAGGCGGAGTAATGCTCATGACTTTTGCGCGGGTGTTTCCAGTGGGTGTGGAAGTGGATGTGGACGAGGATAAAGATGTTGCTGTTGTGTTTTGCGGTTCGTTTGGCGTTGTCGTTGTCGAAATTGCAACTGACGCCTGCCTGGCTCTGGCACCGACTCCGGACAGCGGCAATGGATTGCCGATTGCGGTTGGTTTTGTGGTTGAGTTTTGCGGTTTCGGTTTTAGATTTGCTTTACGCTAAGTAGAGAATAAAATGTTCTCTTGTGTAAGTGTCGTTGCCTAAACAAAAATATTGTTTGTATAAACAGCTGATCAGCTGAGATCACTTCCTGCTAGTGTGGCCATATCCAAGCGCTAAGGGTGACCATGCCATAAAAGGCTAGTGTGACCCTAACTTGGCGGTCAGTTCAAAAGAAAATTAAATAAGTGGAATGCAAAATTTGTTTTCTACGATTTATGTTTTTGTTTTGTTTATTTCATTATTGTAATTTAGTTTTTGCGAATATACTGATGCTTGTCCGTTTGGATTAAGGTGTGTCCGCCAGCATTAATCACCTGGGTGCCTGCAACAAAGTATTTTAAATTAATAAATGTTTCAATATAATTCCACACTTGATTTATTTTTACACTTACCAGCCTCTGCTGTAGCCAGAGCTGCAATCAGGGCAAAAATGAAACCGCAAATCTTCAGACAGTTCATGATTAGACTGATTCTACTTGCTGTTGAATTACAATCGACTGTCTTGACAGTAGCCCCTTTTATAGCTGGAATCTGGAGAGAACGCAGCAAGTCGTCGGCTACCCCGCTGGAAATCCCAAGATCAATTGATTAATCGTAAAACGAAAATACCCAGGGTCGCAGAAGCATTGACTTTGTGATAACGCTAATTCAATACGTATAGGCTACTAGACATATACTAAACACACTTATTATATACCGCATTCTAATTGTTTTTAAACAAAGACATTAACAATTTCAAATGCAGATAACCTATTCTTTTTTTTTTAATTTCACATCGTCAACAAATCATTTGAAGCTAAATAAGTGAGAAAATTGATGTACCAACTGAGATCCAGCATTTGCCTAAATTTGAAAAAAATTGACCAAATTTTAGGTTTTGTTAAAAATTGTCTCTTTAATTTCTCTAAATCTGATTTCTTAGTCAAAGTTGGGTCAACAAATAAATCTTAAAGATATCAATAAAACAAATGATAAGTCGTCTCGCCGACTTGGGTATACCATACACCAGTAAAACAAATATTTCAAATTTGTAATAACTAATGCATTTGCCTATTTTCCACAATTCTGTTCACATGCTTGTTACAAGCATATCTCAGTATCTCGCGCACTTATGCATATAAGCACCCTAGCGCCCCCACCCGCCAACGGCCATCAAAGGCCTTATGCAAAAACGTTTATATGCATACATAACTCAGCTATTTTCGATTTTCATCAAATTTGGTATTTTGCTCGGTATTAGTATCAAATTTAAGTGTGCCAAATTTGATTGCACAAGGTAAAAAATTACGGGAGATAATCGAGTTTTTCAAATTTCGGGGGCGGAAAGGGGCGTGGCAAAAACTTTATACATACAAAATGTGCGCATTTACTATGCAAATATACATACCAAATTTGGTGTCTCTAGCTGCAATAGTTTTTGAGATAAACGTTTTTTTTGAATTGCGTGGGCGGAAAGGGGCGTGGCAAAAATTTGAAACAAACTTGATCACTCTACATACTACACGAGCCTACATTCCAAATTTGGTGGCTCTAGCTTTTATAGTCTCCGAGATCTAGGTGTTCATACGGACAGACGGACGGACAGACGGACAGACGGACGGACAGACGGACATGGCTAGATCGACTCGGCTGTTGATACTGATCAAGAATATATATACTTTATGGGGTCGGAGAAGCTTCCTTCTGCCTGTTACATACATTTTGGCGACTTTAATATACCATTTCACCCTATGGGTGTATGGTATAAAAATAGATTCAAATTGTCCAAAAATTTGGTTAGATCTTTCTAAGTATAGTGAAAATTTAGAAATATCTATATGTTTACCCTATATTTACATTGATGGAGAGTATGCCCAGACCGTTGATAGCGTGATGAAAGCCAAATGCCTTTGGACTAATTGTAAGTATTGAAAAAAATCATTTATCTATAAGTTTTGTTACACGAGCAAAAGTGGATACTTGCTCATTTTTAAGTTTTTTCCGGATTATTCGAGCTAAGGATAAAATAATGAATAAAATGTTTTGTTCTTCCATTTATATACTATTAATGGATTTTTGGTAAAAATTTGGAATCGATTAGTGCATTTTTCTGGGTTTTACAGCCACTCAAAGTCACAGTATCGAAACATGTATCCGCATGTGCTCGCCACTGTAAGTATGTTTCAGAATTTATTCTTAGGCTTTTCCCCGTAAATTTTAATTATCTAGAAACACGTGCCATTATAAAACGTTTTTATACTCTTCCAAAAGGTCATTTGCCACATTTAAGCTCAAAACATATGTAGTATAATACATATGTATATAGTATAATTTGAAAATTTTCAAATATATGTGTATATATCCGATTGGCATATAGAATACATTTATAACAACATTTTCCATTTATAATTTGTATCATATTTTTGCACCCAAATTACCCATCGATATCCATATAATTATTTATTTGATTCTTAATTTTTAAAATTATTAAGCCTAAATAAAGTTCTCCTTATGAATTTGAATGATAAAAGTAATTTGTAATTTAATTGAAACAAAATAGTCAATTCTAATATTTTGAAAATATTTCAACAGAAGAAAATCATATAATAAAAAATAAAAACAAATATTTCGTTGCAAATTCTGTTGACAATTATTCAGCTTCAATCAAAACCAAATTTATATCTATTTAAAAAAAATAAAAACTCTGTTAAATATACACAAGTATATATCGCCAATTTTGTAGAAAGAATCTCATTTGAATATTGAGCAAAAGTTGCATTTGTCGACGCTTATACTAACTATTTAACGATCGTCATTTGAAACCTGTGAAAAAAGATTGACAGCACAATGTTCTGATTCTGGTATAGCATTCGACTACCTACATCAATAAAAATATAAGTATACATTTAAATGAATTCATGTGTTTTGTTGCATTAACAGAAATTGCGTAGAAATCCCAACCGGTTCGGAATTCGCGTTAATCGCAACTCGTTTGCGAGAGATAAAGCTGCGCCCAATCTTTCCCACTCGCGATAGTGAAATGGAATTTCCCAGACTCCCCATCTCAGCCGACAAGCATACGACTATATAAAGAGCCCATCGCCGGGGGATTGTCATCAGTTGCAAATCAATCACAGAAAGATCAAAGCAAAATGAAATTCTTCCAAGCTGCCGCCCTTCTCCTGGCCATGTTGGCTGCCCTGGCCAATGCTGAGCCCGTGCCCAAACGTAAGTTTATACCTGAGAAAGGATTTCTTGAGTCAATCGTCATTAATTTGACCTAATTTTCCAACATTTCAGCTGGCACTGTTCTGGTTCAGACCGACAATGTTCAATACATTCGCACCGGTTAATTTAATTTATTTATTCGATGACAAAAATAAACGGCTAATATTCTATTGAACATAATTTGTTTGCTTTTTATACCATACACCCATAGGGTGAAATGGTATATTAAAGTCGCCAAAATGTATGTAACAGGCAGAAGGAAGCTTCTCCGACCCCATAAAGTATATATATTCTTGATCAGTATCAACAGCCGAGTCGATCTAGCCATGTCCGTCTGTCCGTCCGTCTGTCCGTCTGTCCGTCCGTCCGTGTGTCCGTCTGTCCGTCCGTCTGTCCGTCTGTCCGTATGAACACCTAGATCTCGGAGACTATAAAAGCTAGAGCCACCAAATTTGGAATGTAGGCTCGTGTAGTATGTAGAGTGATCAAGTTTGTTTCAAATTTTTGCCACGCCCCTTTCCGCCCACGCAATTCAAAAAAAACGTTTATCTCAAAAACTATTGCAGCTAGAGACACCAAATTTGGTATGTATATTTGCATAGTAAATGCGCACATTTTGTATGTATAAAGTTTTTGCCACGCCCCTTTCCGCCCCCGAAATTTGAAAAACTCGATTATCTCCCGTAATTTTTTACCTTGTGCAATCAAATTTGGCACACTTTAATTTGATACTAATACCGAGCAAAATACCAAATTTGATGAAAATCGGACAAAAAATAGCTGAGTTATGCATATAAACGTTTTTGCATAAGGCCTTTGATGGCCGTTGGCAGGTGGGGGCGCTAGGGTGCTTATATGCATAAGTGCGCGAGATACTGAGATATGCTTGTAACAAGCATGTGAACAGAATTGTGAAAAATAGGCAAATGCATTAGTTATTACAAATTTGAAATATTTGTTTTACTGGTGTATGGTATACCCAAGTCGGCGAGACGACTTACTTACTTCATTCAATTAAATGCACATACATGGAAAATATTTAAACGCAAATTAAATCAAAAACGTTTTAATTAGACCGAAATAGCATGTAGTACTTTGCATACCCTTACCAAGAGCATTAATACATGGATCTGGTTTTTGATCAGAAATAGTTGCGACTTAGAGTCATGAATTAGATTACATTTCATCAAAAGCGACCAGACTCGAAATGGTTGAATGGAATTGGCATCACAAATTGTATAGTTTCAGAAAAAAGAAATCAACTATGATTAACTCAGTATTAAGTAATTTTGTTTGATGAAATCATTAGGATTATGGACATCGGAATAATGAAATTTTCGTCATCATATGACGAGGAAAATCGTGTATTATGGAAGCTATATATATTTTTAGGGTTTAGGTTTTTTGATTCTACTTTTTCTCATAAGCTGAAAGTGTATTTAGATTTCGCCACTTTTGGCCATGATGAGTTTGAAATAGTAATTCTGGCTATCCAAACAGGTTTCTATGCTATTTGTTTTATCGGCCGAGATATTGGATGACAAATTGTATTCAAATATCTTGTAAATGAAAATTGTTAAAGTTGACTTTAATTGCTTGACTTATCGACTGCCCAAAGGCAGACAGCAAACAAAAACATAAATACCAACAATAACAACTACGGCAAGGAACTCGACCACTTTGGCCGACAATATGAACAACAACAACAAGAACAAGTGCGTCCATATTTATATGTACACTCTGAGTGAAGTGGAGAATGGAGTGGAGTGAATGGGAGTGAGTTGACTCGTGTCGAGTTGAGTTTAGTTGGAACATTGGAAAACTTTAAACAATTTTCTCCAAGCGAAAACTATTTGGTCGTCCTGGTGGCCACTTTTGTTGATTCCGCTACGCAACTGAGTCTGATTTTGAGTCCATTGTTTCATATTAAATGTTTGTGGCAGGAGGAAGATGGTGGCAGAATGCCGCCTGAGCGACGCCAACTTTAGCAGCGTCCAACCCACCGGGCACTCCCCGGCCCCCCTGTCACCGCCCACAGTTGTATGCTTCGTTACATCAACAATTATTTTAAACTTTTACCACAAATATTTCCTTCGCTGGTTTTACGCCTGAAATAAATTGTAATAGAAGTTGCCGTTCGCCCCGGTTGCCTGGTTAACAGTTCAAATGACTGGAGGCGGCATGGATACTGCCAGATGAAGGATGTGTAGGTGAACCTTGAGATGAATGGGAGGAATAGCAACGAAGCTATCCAATGCCTGTCAATTTCTAAAGGCGACTGGTCTGTAAGCTAATCTCTTTGATATTAAACAAACAATTGAAACTCCACGATCAGAAGTTTAAATAGTTTCAGTATTAAGGAATGGCTGGAGAAGTCAGTCATTATTGGCATCTCCATTATCCTTGGGCAAACTCTGATATGCATTTATTTTTATGAATACAAAATGTCGAATGTCCTACTTTATTTTCTGGATGAGATCTTTGGGGGTTCAGGCAACTGCTCATAGTTTTAAGAATATCTGAAAATGAATTTCCAAACTTTTGAAGTAATGAAATGGCTTTTGACCAGATTGGGATCAAAAACAATTATTTCAGTCGTCCAAAAATCGTCTTTGTTTGGATCAGCATAAGATGGATTTTGGACTTTGCCTATGTGATTCAATATAAAATATTTATATACCTACGATTAATATGATCTGATTGAATAATACCAATGTATATATTCATTAGTAAACTATTTTATTATTTACTATTTCAAGCATATTACATTTATTTTATTTTGTTTTCTCTTTTCTGAAATTTTCTATAATAAAAATAAATTTTCCAATATTATTTGTTTTTTATTGCTTTGTTTCTGTTTCTTTGTGAAAATTATGATTAAATTGCCATTTCATTAGGGGAATTAAATCAATTGGAAAAGTCTTTGTTTTAAACTGGCATGGCTACCTCTGGGGCTTAATGTTCTCGTTCATATTCCCAACTGCTTACATCCTGGCTGAATAGGCAACTTGCTTTGGAATGTGGATGGAAAAGGATGTACTCTGCATATTCTTTGCTTTCGTGTGGAGGGCTAAATGCTGGGGGCCATGTTTGAAGTAGAAACCGACCAAATATGCAGCTACCCCCTCCCCCTCTCAGTGGTCCAGTCCATTGACTATGGCTATGCCTGCCATTGTTCGGCATTGGATTTGAGGAATTTGCAGATTTCTATCCTGGGGCTTTGCTGGGCTCTTGGCTAAATTTTTTTTCTGCCAGCTTAGGCTCTAGCATTTATTGAAAATTAATTTAAACAATTTCAGTTGCTGCTATTGAATGACTTTACTTTAGCGTAGCTCTCTTTGCCTTTTTTTACCCAAAGTATTTCAAGCACTTGCCTCTTTTTCGGCAAAACGTGCCGAAGAGTCAGGCTTAGACAATTCACATAAAATGAAAAATTTCAACTAAAAACGACAATTGATTGAAGAGAGAAATTTGTTATTTTTACCTTCTTTTTTTTTGCACATTCTGTCAGATAGTTGTTCAAATAGTTTAGACCGACAACTCAACAAAATGAAATATGTTTAAGTGTCAAAATTTCAATTACACACTGAAAAAATAGTTCACTGAAAAATCTCAATTTACGTTTTTCTTTTGAGTTTTCTTATAGCAAATAGAAGAGTTAGATTCTCAATGATATATTTACAAAGAGCCTTCATAATTCAAAAGTATCAAAGAAGCTTACTTTGGCTATGCCGAAGTTTATATACCCTCGCAGGCCTTGGCAATAATATTTAAACCTTTTGAAATTTCTTTCCCTGCAACTCAATTCATCAATACACAAACAAAACATTCAAATTATTACTCTTTTTATACCCTTGCAGAGGGTATTATAAAATTGTTCAGATTTTCGTAACGCACAGAAGAAGACGTTTCCGACCCCATAAACTATATATATTCTTGATCAGCTGAGTCGATATAGCCATGTCCGTCTGTCCGCATAGCCCGGTTTGTATTTAGCAGTTCTCAGATATTTTGTTTTGTAACCAAAATCTTTCATGAGGGAATCCCTATTAGCCCCATTTTCACCAATAGGAAAACCGCATCACAGTGAAAACACGCTTCAAGTACAGCTTGATTTGGGCGGAAGACTGCCCAACTGCACTGAAGAGATGAGAATCAAACAAATTCTTCTAGAATATTAGTCGTACATATCTGTCGGTATTCGCTGTAGACAAACATTTTACTTGATTTTTGACTAATTTTGACACTTGCTTTGTATTTTGGGTTTTTTTCCCTCCTCAAGTGAGATAAGCGTCACGCTAAGGGCAAAGCCCATCCCAGGTCGGCCGATGGGTCACATGAGAGATAAGTCGAGTGCTATAAAAAACGACGCTTTCCAGACCATCGGCACAGTTACTCAATCGAGATACTAAAGAGAACTCAAGATGCAATTCCTCAAGATCTGCGGATTCGTTCTGGCTTTGATTGTGGCTCTGGCTAGTGCTGAACCAGAACGTGAGTATTATAAATTTAATTCGTCTTTTGGTTAGACGCTTTATTTATTTGTATTTTTTCTTTAGCCCAAGGTACTATACTTATCCAGACAGACAACTCTCAGACGATTTTCACTGATTAGAAAGGACTCAACTCAGATAAATATGTATGAAGAAGGATTAAATGGAAAAATAAATGTTTATTAAAATAATATAAAACATAAACTGAAGTTGTAAGAATCCATTGATTTTTTTATTTTTTTTAATGATATAGCACGGCATGATTGCCCATAGGTCGACTTCTGCGAGCATTTTGCATAATCCTTTTTCCATTCCCACCACAAAGTTGGCCGAATTTATGTAATTGATCGAGGCCGATGCCACAAATGCGTGAATTGATGAACCACTGGGTGGCTAATTTCGATTGGCCATTATCGTAGGTGCCGCAATAGCTGTAGAATCCGTTTTCAAACGTCGGTATGAGCGAGGAGAGATCGAAGGGTGGCAATTCCACTACCGAACCAGGACGCCGAATCATTTGCAAATTGTTAGTAATATTACCAATCTTCCCATTTATTTGGTAGGTGATGACAAACAAATGTGAAATGGTGAGATACTCGAACTTGGCGTCTCTCTCAGGACAACGATGAAGAGCCTGCATCTCCAGTGAAAACTTGTGGCCATCTATTGAATGCTCCACTGAGTGCTGCAAGCTCCATTTAAAGCTGGCCTCCACAAAGTAATATTTCTGGCACAGCTCACCGCCCGTCACATAGGGAATCCTTTCACGATTGTCACAGCAAATGCTCAAAATTACCGTGCATCCATTATTTTTGAGTATCACGGCCGATGGCAAATCATCATAGAATCGCCAAAGCAGCTTCATTGGCCAATTCCTATCCTGCACCCATCTGCTTACAATGTTGATAGGGGCAGTCTGAGTTTCTGGTGTCATTAATCTGCCTATGTTCCGGAAAATTATGGCACCCGTCCGGACATTTATTATGAAAGCCATAGCCAAGCAGCTGCTAAGGACTATCATAATTGGTTGTGATTCATATGCACAACTGATAATGAATCGAAAACCGGATATAAAGCCATTGAACAAATAGTCCAAGAAATACCACAGCACTAGTGAGAGGAAGAAATGATGCATTACGGTAAACGAACTGGATTATATGTAATATCTTAATGATCCCACATCTAGTTTTAATTAATTACTAGCTAATTTTCAAATGCATTTCGACCCACACACACACACACACAAACTCATACGTACCTAATGCGAATTAGTATTTGGCCAATTCACATTTCAGTTTGGTCATTCAAGTGCAAGAAATTAATGCAGTTAATAGGGGGAAAAGAAGTGTGGAGAGATTGTGTGTAGGCCCAAAATATTGAATTATCGAAATCGGGGGGATTATGTTTTGAGTTCTGTCGCTGATGGCAGAAATGGATGCGACTGAAACTGACCTTTTTACTCCCTGTCTGCTATGTGAATAGTCAAAATTGTTAATTACCAATTGATGGCCGAACAACTGAGACAGAAGCTGAGTGGATTGGATAAAAGCTTTGTACCCGACTCCGAAAGACCACCCACAGGCCATGACTATGGTTGAATCCTTTTGTTTAGGGACAAAACCAAAACGTTCAAACCAGTGAAAGCGCTGAGCCATAAAGCAGATAGTGAACCAGAGAGAGGGAGACTAAGCCAGAAATGGGTGGAACGGGATGACCCTAGGCCAGAGCATAGACAACAGGACACCAAAGCAACCAAGTTTATGGCATGACAATAACACACACACACACACACACACACACAATCGCATACACACACAAACAACTTAAATAAATACCTAGGCTGGCACAACACATAACATACAGGAGAGAATTCTATGACCAGCTAGTCCAACATCCTCCTGGTTGCCACCACGCTCTGCTTTCTCTCCGAGGACACTATTGGGTTTTTGGGTTTTCTCTCTGGGCACTGGTGGGAGCTGGTACTCGGTGTTCTTCATAAAATAGTCATAATGCATGTTTTTATGAAATATGAAGTGGCCAAAAAGTTGCTGGCCAAGCTTAGACTTAACTTCACATCACTTCTCCCATCTCTCGCTCCCTCTCGTGCTCTCTCTGTCCTCACCTCATCTTGGCATTTTTGGTCCAAAATGTAAATATTTTCCCCCCTCTAATTATTTATAGGCAGGACCAACAAAAATATCCATTCAGACTTAAACGTATTACTCAGCCAATTAAAAGTTAAAAAGTCACATCAGCACAGAAGAACTTTAGTCCCAAAAAAGAAAATATCCTGGAGACAGAAAATCGATTTTGGCCTATATCGTACTCGACTGCAACAATTTGTTATTTAAGGCAAAATTTATATCTAAATTTACGCACGATGCCATTTTAAGGACCTTCTACTGATGCTTAAGGTTTTCCGTTGACCCAATTTGTAAGTTAGTCCCTAATTCTATGTGTTTTCGAGCATGTAAAAAAGACAGCTCTGCCAGTTCAGTTTCTGTGCAAACGGCATATAAAAACTAGTTGAGAATTACAATTGAGTAAAGCGAAATATTGTATTTGTACTTTTAGGACTGATCGAACTAAAACAGAAGTCTTAATGGTAAAATTTCTTTGGTTTTTAGTACGAAAATTGGTTTACACACAAAGTTTTATAGTTTAATTTCCTTAGAATTGTAAAAATGATGTATATATACACCAAATAAAATTCAATATTTAACTTCGCAGCTGATTTAGTATCTGTGCTAAATTACATTAGCTTTTCTCAAATTTTAACATAATGACAGTAGATTTCAGCAAAGTGGAACTTCATATAACTTGACACAGTGTACAATCCATTGAAATTGTTCTTCGTTCATTCTATGTGGTTCTCAATTTAATGGAAAAGGAGAAGGACCATGATCTGCGTTATAGCTTTGGAAATAAATTTTCGAATATATAGCAAAAGTCTTGATCTCAGAAACAAGTATGTAAAAACTGAATACTACAAAGAAAAATCAAATTTGATGAACAACTTTTACAAAAATGTTTTTGATGTTAAAAAAACTAATGATTCAGTTCGATTCGTAGGTCCAAACTATTTTTTAAACTATTTTACACAAAGTGTTCTCGTTGTATAAGCAAAATTTGTACCGGAATTACAGGTTTGCCCTTCGCATGCAGTTTCATTCATTTTTCCGTCCAATGTCAAAAAATATATAAGAATGGACACATGATCCATGATTTGCATATAGCATTTTATAGGCTAGTCAAGGTACAACTATTACGGATAGTTTACTATTATATCCCCAATAGGTCATTGGAGATTGCATATGAAATGAAAGTAAGTTTCTGAAACACCGTGGAATGGTAGTGATAATCGCGCTTTTCTGGGATTGCCCAATCGATTAATCAAAAGACACTTGAAAAGTTTCAAAAATGACAAATCATTGAAAAATTAACAAATACAGATATTGATTGTTTCTTTTTAAGTTTCTAACGTTCTTAATTTCTTTTCTCAGTTTCTCTTTATTTCTTCTCAGTTTTTTCTTTGAGGTAGATGTCGATTAATGAAATTTGCACATTGCGAAAGAACGATGATGTGTATACCCATTGTAATGAGAGTAAATCCATTTTTAAGCTTGTTTGTTTGCTGTGGTTAGCAGTGCGTCGGCGGAGCAGAGCAGATCGCCTTTTTGCAATTGACAGGCTTGTGGCTTACACGGCTCTGGGGCACAGCATGGGGAACAGGTGGTTTTTGTGGGCTACTGTGTCAATATTAACTGGTGTAACTGCTATGCAGTAATTAAATTGAAACCAAAGGCAGGCACAACAGAGACTTAGTGGGTGGGGTAGGTGAACAGAGATGGTTGGATGAAAATTATTACCTGCCAGTGTAAGTTTTATTTATGACCATGGAGCTGCTACCCAAAGCAAGTCATAAACAGAAGAGTACCGAATCTCTCACTCACACACGGCATGTCCCGCCCTTCACTCACCCCGCATACTTTTCCATGCCATTGGGTGGAGAAATTCTCTTTTTCTATGTTTCTCTAGTTGTGTGTGTGTGTGTGTTTGGCAAGCGATAACTTTTGGCTTGGGCCACGTCCTAGTCCTGGTCTTGGTACTGGTCCTGCACCCATCTCGGGCCTGAGAGTGTTGCAGAAAAACTGTTGACATAAGCACAACTTAATATTGAATTTATTGTGTTTGTTGGCCTAGGCAAATTATTTTGCAGTCAAAAAACTTGCAAATTCCTGGGCAAACTTTTCACTCTTATCGCAAACTTTTTGTTTTGTTTTTACTTTTCCTTCCCGTGTAGTAATAAGAGACCATAAGTTTTGAAGTGAACTTACTTGTACTTGCAGTAGAAATATAGGAAGCCTTTAATAAATGGAGAGATGTTTCCGGTATTTTCGATATTATATTTCCGAATTATATTTCAACAAGCCAACACATTTACTGACTGAAAATGCAAAGCCAAGTAAAATTTTCCTCAATTTCTTACTTCAAATGGAATTAGATACATACTTACATAAATAAATATGTATGCATGTATATAGAAGTCAAAAAAGAGTTATTAATTTTCTGTCTTTTGTCCCCTGGCCTTGCCCTTGCCCCTGTGTCAACATCATCCTTCATGGAGGAGGTTCTACAAATTGCTTGTTTACTTGGAATCATGCAAATTTTTGCCTCTGAATAAGGAAAATGAGACACGAAAAAGATTTGAATGCGGATTTATGCAGTTTGCTTTTTGACGGAAATTGAAAAGAAATTATTATAACTTGTATTTGCATTTCGGTTGCTGCTGCCGCTGGTGGTCTGGACAAGACACCGACCGGTAGGAGGTGGTGGGTGGAGCTGCCTGGGGCACAGTTGCTGCTAAAAGTTTTCAATTTTTTGGGAGAAAGTCATCATCGTTGAAATGGATGTATGCAGTGAAGGATGTGCCGGCTAGAATAAAATTTATTCCCTCCCCTCAAGCACCTCTCCATCCTCTATCATAGCTTGGACATAGTTGATAACTGTATAGAGAGCGTCAGGGAGGTACGTCGGGGTATCTTAGGTCGTTTCTCGATTTTTTTCCCCTGCCTCTTTTTAGCTTGGAGGTCTTGTTATTAAAAAAACTTTTTAGCAAGTAGTGCGACGCATGTTTGGTTCGGCTCAAAAAAGCAAAAGCAAGAAAGTGCCCCAAAATAGAAGAAGAAAAAAGTTTCAAAATTAAAAGGATTAGTGCTCTTTCAGTTTCGGGGATGGAACTTTTTAGTCTACAGTCTATTTAATGGCTAAGGTAAATTTTTGGCACTAAAAATTTGTGTTTACGGCAAAGTTTTCTGATTGAAAGTTTTGATGAATTGCAACGTGAAGTGGCAGAAGAAAGACGAGAATAATTTGTGGGGAGCATCTGCAATGGAGATGTCAACAGATGAATGGCAAACAGTCAGTCCATCAGGCGGTAGAATGTCAAGCAACTAATATCTTGATTTGCCCATCGATAATCCAACCAACTTTATTAACTGTTATTCCGATATTTTCTTAAAATATCTACAAATAGATGTCGTAACTGAAGTAATTAAATCGACATCAGTTAATAGTAATGTTCAGTAACTCTAGATAATGGGACTATTTTGGACATATGTATGTATGAGACTTTCTCGATTGCAGATTATACTTTCGTTGTTTCCCCTACAAATGCTTTTTAAATAATAGGGAAAAATGTCTAAATGTTTCAAAATCCTTAAGACGTTATTAAAAAGTCACTGTTTTCGACCGATCCTTCCTATGCGAGCATATGATAAAAACATCCGATTTCGATCAAATTTAATAATTAATATCTCCTTTTTGAAAGGGTATAAAAGTTAATGTTTAAGTTTGAGATGCAGTTATATGTAGACCTTCGTTAAAATTATGTTTTAAATATTCCTTATCGAGATAGCTGCAGAAAAAAACTTTAGTTGTCGAATTCCTGTATAAATTAATCGAATAAATGAAACTGAATATATATATTTATTTTATTCACATGATAAATACAGAAAAATAAGAAAGAAAGAAAAATAAATTAGTACAAAGAGAACTTCATGCAAAAATTATATAAATTAAGCACAATTAAAAATGTTCTTCCTTATTGTCAGTTCAGAAATAGTAAACTTTTGGTTGAGCTTTTAGGAAGATTTGTAGGCAGATAGAGAAAGACATCATCAATAGCAGAGTTATCCTAGTTTCATGGGGATTTTTTATTTCAGGGGTTCTTTTTAATGCCATGATAACCTTATCATTTTGACGATATTTCAGTTTGTTACATTAGCTGCATGTTGCAATATAGATTTCATCTTCTTGTTAAAGTTTCCGTCGATTTGATTATTTACTAACTCAAATATATAAAACGTGAGAGAATAACTAGCAAATTGGTTTATAAGTAGGCTTCCGATTTAACCGGTTTGGTCTCAGTTTGCTCTGACTTTTCCGATTTGTCAACATTTAATTCAGTATAGACTGAGACATTTTTGCTAACCAAACTCTGTGTTAAAAAGATTGTTTAGATAGTTAGATCTGCTAAATAATCCACTATTTTACAAATGTACAAAAATAAAATTGAACTTGGCCAATTCAATTGGAAGCAAAAAGCCTAGCTAAACGTTTTTCTATTAAAAATGCAAAGGCAAGTGTAAATAGCTTCATTTAGCCGCATGCCCAAAAGTATGCTATACAAACTATTTTCTATACCAATATGAAAAGAATTAAAGTTAGGCTATGCCGAAGTTTTGGTTCCCTTACAGTCTTTGGCAATCATCCGCAGAGCCGATTTATAATGACCGTAACTTGTGTTCCATTAATCCAATCTCTTTGAAATTTGGGGATAAAAACCATTTCATTAGATACTTCATAAAAATACTCCAACTCCTTCACCTATTTTTCGTACAGCAATCGTTCAGCGTGAATGATGTGTCCGATTTATAAATAGCTAAAACACCAAGTTTTATTTTAAAAGTTCTTAAAATGGAGGTGTGAAGTGAAGTTGATTTACACCGACGAACGGATGGACCGACAGACGGGTATGGCTATATAGACCCTGCTTCGCCTGCTGGTTAAGAATATATACATATACTAAATGTGATCGGAAACGTCCCCTTCTTTGCGTTACCAACATTAGCCCAACGTCAGAATACCCTTCGCATCGGTATAAAAATGGGAGTTATAATTTGTCTCTGCTATTCAAAAGTGATCAATCAAAAAGGGCAAATACGTAGTCGGGGCTTTGTGCAGACCTACTAAATCTATAATTATATTCTTCTTCTTTCCCAAATGAAGCAATACTTGGAATGTAGTTCTATCGGGGTTAGTGCAAAGAATGGATTTCTTTTCTTCTGATAAAGAATACTGTATTGAATAGAATGTTTTCTTCGGATGTGATCAATCGATTAGTTCAGCCATTCGACATACATATCTTTGCTTTCCGGTTCATTGAAAGGCAATTAGTCAGATCATGTGTGGAAGCCAAGAATGATGATGATTGGTGATTGGCCTTTAACTTTTACTGTACTTCAATCTGAGTGTGACAGAAATCTAATTCAATTTCTAATAATACCCAAGACATAACTTGGCAAGGATTGGCTTGGCTTTGTGCTAAGCAAAGTATAAACTTTTGCACGTTTGCCTTTTTGCAAGTTCAAAATTGAAAAGCAAAACTTGGCCATTTTGAGTGGCCGTTGGGGGTATAGGTGGGGGGCTATGTAGGAAATTGCAAGTAGTCGAAAGTGCATTTGTGTACAATACATTTGAAGCTGTCTAAACTTTTGCGAGTGTGTGTTTGTGTGTGTGTGTGTCAACACTTTTCCTTTGACTAGAGCTTCCCCATCCTGCTCCTGCTTTTGCTCCTGTTGTTATTGTTGTTTATCTGAGCGCAAAAGTTTTCTGGGAAAAGTTTGAAGAAGTTTTTTTCTGCCTTTGCTTTCTTTTTTTGTCCAGTAGCCGGAAAACTATTAAATGTGTATCGACTCATTTGTGCGAAGGATATATTTTTTTTGCCAAAGCTTATCAAATTACAAGATATGGAATGGAAAGAGGACGAGCTATAGAGCCATAGAGAATGGAAAGAGGTTGAGATAACCATATTTATGCCACTTTAATATTCCAATTTTTTTTATCTGCCATCGGTTTTTCTTTTTCTAATAACTTTAGTTTTTGCTTCAGAGTGAAAGGTAAATCAATGGCGAATAGGAAAAGGTAGAGCAAAAGAGAATAAAGCATTTTGCATGCCAACTAACTGACCGTTATTCTGGGACACGGACACGGACATGGACTCCTGTAGTTTGTTGGTGGCGAGCAGAGGAACTGGCAACTGGGAACTGCCAACTGGTCATGTCAATGCACGCAAAGTGTCCATGCTACGTGACTGACATTAAGTATTGGCATTGGCCCTTCTCCTTTGGCTTCTATTCCATCTATGTTTTCCTTGGTCTCTATTTTTTCTATTTTTTTTTTTTTTTTGCGTTGCTTTCTTCTCACTGAAGCTTCACGTTTATTACTCCTGCAAAAATCATGCAAATGTCCTAGGCAAAAGGATGCCAACGAGGCAACAGCAGCAGACGAGCTTATGGCAGATTTCGAGCAAAGTAAAGTGTCCTCGCCTAATGGTAATGGGTCTTAAATGCGCCTTTTGAAGACCTTGCCCAGATGCATGCAAAAGGGACACCACCTCCACTTCCAAGGATGGTCAAATGAAAAAAAGAATTATGTGTCAAATCATTAAAAAGAAAATGAAAAAGAAAGTCGGCAAAGAAAGGCACTCAAATTGAGTGCTCAAAAGAATTGCAAAAAAAAAACCTTAAAACAAGAAGTCGATTGATAACTAAATTCTAGTCAAAGAGTTCATAATATTTATAAGCTTTGTGTAACACTCTGCATATTTGCGGCACTTATCAACACACAAGCTAAGTTGTACATAAGAAGCAATTAGTTTTATAGAACTAATTGAATTCTTATAATCAAATAATTTTAAGATTAATAAACATTGAAGCCTAAAACTAATTTATTCATGTCTTTAATAATAATAACTATAGCATTAAACTTTATGAAATATCTGCAGTTCATAACGTTGTTAACCTATAAGAGTCATTTAATAGCTTTTTATAGCACTTGCTGTATTCGCTGCATTAATCAACACTGCAGGTGTTTGAGGGTTTGCTTATTGCCCAAAGCAAAGCAAATCAAATAAATATATAATTCCATCTCGCATCCCTCTCTAATTCCAATTGGAATCTCATTGTTATTGCTATTAATATGCAAAGTGTGATATGCAGTTGAGCTGCGATTTATTGCGCTCAATCGGGTCAACCCAGCTGAGATGATATACATACATATACAGAGACTATATCTGACTTGCATTTACATCTAGCAAATATTGAAACGCCAGCCACGTGCCAAAGAGATGAGAGTTGGAGGAGGGTGTGGGAAATGTTTGCAGTTCATTAATGTGTAGTATAGTCATCAAATTGGATTTGTCAATATCAAATCGCATTATTATAGGAATTATTGGAGACCCTCTGTCTCCCTTTCCGTTTTACAGGCATTATGGAAATGTGTTTACATTGAATTTTTTGTTTTTCTCCTTTGGGCCAAGTTGACTACGAATTGATGTTGGAAAATTCGAGTTGAAAAGTAAAGTTTACACTTGGTTTAGCCCTTATATCTGTCGAGTGTTGAGTGGCCAGCATTGCATTTCAATTAGAGGCAAGCTGGCGCACTTCCTCATCTCTTCCTCCTCCTCCTCCCCCTTCATCTCATGCACGTGTGGCAAAAGGAGAAATGTGCATAAACAGAGTCCGACCCGCATACTCAAAGCCGAGATACTCCTTGGCACAGAGAGTCACCTGGCGGCAATAACGAACGCGTGCCTTGGACGTCAACAGAGCGGCACGCGACCTTTGGCCCGACGACAACACTGCGGGCTGTCCCCTTGCACCTACCTGTTGCTGAACGCACACGTGTTTCTGCTGCCTTAAGGAGTGGCAAGAGGCATTATGATGGCTCGGCTTTGGCTTTAAACCCTCGACCCTAACCTACACATGTGGGTGCGAAAATGCAATGAACCCAAAATATGTTTAACTTTTTCCGTATTGCAGCTAAAGGATTTCAATATTAAAACCATGTCTCGAACTATCTTGACTGACGTTGATCTCTCTATACACTTTTGAACTCAAATAACTTTGGCACAACGTTTAAAATAGGGAATTGAAATTTAACCTCCATACATGTGCGTCTTCTTGAGTGATAAAAAAACATATATCCCTTTTCCTTTACAAGAGTATAAATACTTTCCACATTTCCAAGATGATGATGATGAGGGCGTTGATATTTCATAGTTATCTACGAGGGAATCCATGGAATTTTTTTCAAATAGTTATCTACGAGGGAATCCATGGAATTTTTTTCAAATAAAATTTCAAACGCTTAAAGGCAGAATAGAATGCATTGCCAAAGGATGTGATAATTCATGCACAAATATGTATGCAAGAAGGCCTTAAGCCTGCAAGGATAAGCACCTGGAGAGAGAGAGACATAGTCAGATAGGAAAGGAGTCGGAGTCGGTAGGCACACAGGATGTGGCATTGTTTTGATTGCCTTGAACACAAATTAGCAAGGACTGTGTGGATTATGGGTTAAATCTCTTGGCAAAATCCTTCTAGGACTAATGTGTTGTATAGGAGGCAATACTAATAGGATTGCTCTATCCCAAGATCATTCATTCATACATTCAGGACATTTTGGGCCAAAGTCCTTCCCTGTATAGGGAAATTGTCTAATCTGTGACCGGTTTTGGTACGCCTTACGCTTTTGTAGCTTACATTTGCATTTGCATTTGAATGCAGTTTTAATTATACAATACTGTGTTGTTCTCTCCCGTGTGCGGCCTGTGTGTCCTCCTATATATGTATGTATGTGTGTGTTTGCAGTGTGTCCTGTGTGCGTACACCGTTCGTTATCCTTATGTTTTATGCATGCCGAGACTGCAACAGCGCGTTAACCGTTGCCGCTGCCGTTTCCCATTTGCGTTACTCCAAAGTTACAAGAAGTAGGTACGAGTTGATTCCATAGAGTCGCTCGGTCGGTAGGAATATTGTTATCCCGTTGACCTGCTTCCGTTTTGTCCTTTTGGCTCGATTGCCTTGCAAATGCATGCAAATTTAAACAGTGATTTCTGGGCATTTCAATTGACATACAATTTTCCACTCAGTTCCAGAAAGAAAATATATACCCCTCCGCCTCCTCCTCCTCCCACAAAGATAAAGCTACATTTCCGCCTCCACGCTGTGATTTATCTCATGCATATGGAAACCTGCAACTTTAAGCGTTAATCAAACGCTAATGAAAGTAAATTCACTTCCACCTTTACTCCAATTTGTAGTAGAAAAAAAAAACAAAAAATGTTAGTAGTTGGAAGTTGGAAGATGGAATGAAATTGTATAAGAGTAAACTTCGCTAATTACATCGAGAGAACGCAACATCGTCGCCAACTCGTTGGAGCAGTCGAGCATCAAAGCGAAAAATAAATTGCTATATAGAGTGCACACACACACTTCTGGTAAGGGGTGACGGGTGACGGGATGGTGGGCAGCGACACAGGTGGGCCCAAGTTATAACTCGTTGCGGACAAGGACATTGTGCACACGCGAAGGCACAAGGACACGAGCTTGCCATCGACAGCAGCCAGCCGCAAAGTTATTGCATACCCACATACATATTCCATAACAAGGACAACAACGTCCTGACCTGTGACATTGCCAAAGCTGCTCACTGGTTTCAAGAATTTTCCACAAAAATGTTCCATCAAACTACAATGCCAACTGACGGACTGGCCTTAAGCAAAACTCTCAATTTAATGCGTAGATTCCTAATCTACCAAAATTAGGTAAAAGGATTAAAATTTCATTTCATTTAAAGCTTCTCATTAATTGCTTAGATTATGACCTTGCTTTCGAGTCTGCAAGGAGATCAATCTTCAAGAAGAAGGTTATTTGAAGGCCGCACAAGGCTCACCTTGTCTGTATGGATATTTAAATGAAGTAAGTAAGTCGTCTCGCCGACTTGGGTATACCATACACCAGTAAAACAAATATTTCAAATTTGTAATAACAAATGCATTTGCCTATTTTTCAGAATTCTGTTCACATGCTTTTTACAAGCATATCTCAGTATCTCGCGCACTTATGCATATAAGCACCCTAGCGCCCCCACCCGCCAACGGCCATCAAAGGCCTTATGCAAAAACGTTTATATGCATAACTCAGCTATTTTTTGTCCGATTTTCATCAAATTTGGTATTTTGCTCGGTATTAGTATCAAATTTAAGTGTGCCAAATTTGATTGCACAAGGTAAAAAATTACGGGAGATAATCGAGTTTTTCAAATTTCGGGGGCGGAAAGGGGCGTGGCAAAAACTTTATACATACAAAATGTGCGCATTTACTATGCAAATATACATACCAAATTTGGTGTCTCTAGCTGCAATAGTTTTTGAGATAAACGTTTTTTTTGAATTGCGTGGGCGGAAAGGGGCGTGGCAAAAATTTGAAACAAACTTGATCACTCTACATACTACACGAGCCTACATTTCAAATTTGGTGGCTCTAGCTTTTATAGTCTCCGAGATCTAGGTGTTCATACGGACAGACGGACAGACAGACAGACGGACGGACGGACAGACGGACGGACAGACGGACATGGCTAGATCGACTCGGCTGTTGATACTGATTAAGAATATATATACTTTATGGGGTCGGAGAAGCTTCCTTCTGCCTGTTACATACATTTTGGCGACTTTAATATACCATTTCACCCTATGGGTGTATGGTATAAAAACCACGTAGTTCTCTCATCAGCAGACTGCTAAAGAACTCTAGAATTTCAATAGCCATTCCATGTTCTTAAATAGTTGGGAATTGCAACTAAATAAAGGCGAAAATGATTTGCAAAGTTCAGAATTATGTTAAGAATTTTCGTGGTTTATCGAAATGAGAAATTGATTAGTTTTTTAAATATTTTTTCCATTATACACCATATCAAAACATTCAATTAAACTAATTTCCGATCATTTATAAACACCTTAACGTCTTTTAATCAATAATAATATAATCATTAATAAACAAACATTAAAATTATTGAGCTTGTTGACAGCTGCGGGTTACTTTTGTTTAGAAAGTAATTATGTGTCATTATTGTATGGCCATTTTGCAACACTGCATATTTTCATTTTTATACCATACACCCATAGGGTGAAATGGTATATTAAAGTCGCCAAAATGTATGTAACAGGCAGAAGGAAGCTTTTCCGACCCGTCCGTCCGTCCGTCCGTCCGTCTGTCCGTATGAACACGTAGATCTCAGAGACTATAAGAGCTAGAGTCACCAAATTTGGTACGTAGACTCGTGTATTACCTACGGTGGTCAAGTTTATTTCAAATTTTTGCCACGCCCCCCTCCGCCCACGAAATTTAAACAAATTTGATTTGCTTAAAGACTATAATAGCTAAAGACATCAAATTTAGTATGATTAATCCTATAGTAAGCGCGCACAAATTTGTTGCAAAAAAAAATTTGCCACGCCCCCCTCCGCCCACGAAATTTAAACAAATTTGATTTTCTTAAAGACTATAATAGCTAGAGGCACCAAATTTGGTATGTGTATTTGTTTAATAAATGCGCATATATTGTATATGCAACGATTTTGCCACGCCCCTTTCCGCCCCCGTAATTTGGAAAAACTCGATTATCTCACGTAATTTTCTACCTTTAGTAATTAAATTTGGCACACTTGAATTTGATACTAATACCCAGCAAAACACCAAATTTGATCAAAATCGGACAAAAAACAACGAAGTTATGCATATAAACGTTTTTCCATAAGGCCGTAGTTGGTCGTTGGCTGGTGGACGCTAGGGTGCTCGTATACTTGAGTGAGGGAGATTCTAAGATATGCTTGTAATAAAAAGCATGTGAAAATGCATATGTTTAATAAATTTAAAATATTTGCTTTACTGGTGTATGGTATACCTAAGTCGGCGAGACGACTTACTTACTTCACTTATTTATTTACTCACAGATTGGTACTCGATTTGACAAGTTTGACAATGCAAATTCAGAGTCGGAAAACGACAAGGGGACGACAACTTCACTGGCTGTGTCGGTTTTAAAGAGTTATAATTCAAAAATAGTTTGAAAGACATTATTTAATGAGAAATTGGCACAGGATATATCAATGTTAAAAATATAAATAAGGCGTTTGCTCAAAGTTTGAGAATATGTAGGCGTGTTATGCCTCCAGCTCATTGTTCGCCCCCAATATTATTTGGCAATATTGTATCCTCGAAGGAGAGCCGACGAGAGAGAATGAAAGATTGAGTTTCGGCCCAGGCAAGCCACAACAAAGCTGCAAATTCCTCAATTGTACACATATGGGAAAATGTTGTGAAACATATTTCGTCATTTGGGTTTCTGGTTTCTCTTTTCCAATTAAGCAACAAGCAATTTTCTCAAAATGAGGTTTTTCTCGCTTGCCAAAACTGCAGCAGCTGGAAATGACAACAAATTTGTTTTCCGACTGAGGTAAGAAGATATCGCCCAATGCATTCCTATACAATGAATATTCTGAAATTGAAGTTTGCCTTCCATCAAATTAGCATTTTCTGCCGAGTAACTAATTGGAATGCATTTCGCTTTAGCAAAACTTTCAAACGGGCCAAAATGAGCAAAAAGGGTTAAAACCAGAGCGAGAGATAAAGTGAAAGTGAGACGGAGAGGAGCGATGCCATTAGTTTAGCCAGTTGTTCGAGCTGATTAATGATAATTTCAATGGATCGAAATTCTATACATGTGTGCGAGAAAGCTCTTTCACAAAAGTAAGACCAACTTGTTATTGCCTCGCGGTTAAATGCCAATTGCAATGAAACTCTCATACACTTCAAACAACCATTTTCCACCATTCATTTTCTATTTTCCTACGTATTGCACTTGGTAGGAAATTTTGGGTATTAATTTTTCATACAAAAAGGTTACTTTTAACCATAAGGATGTTGGATATTGGTCAGGATATTGATTGTAGTAAAAAATAAAGTTTTTGAAAACTAATATAAAGGAAAATAAAGTTACTTAAGTCTAGTAATTCTAAAAGAAGATTTTGTTAAGGGTTTTATGGCTGGATTTGGTTAATTTTCTTTTAAAGGGTTAGGTCTATAATATACATTTTCTAATTTAAGATTTTTTACAAACATCATCAAAATTAAAAATTACCAATTTGTACTATTTCTATCTGGTTTAAGCGTTGCCATTTCAGCCACGCTGAGAGACTCGAACGGTTGTCGTAAGGGTTTTTTTTTTTAATAAATGGTTATTATTTTGAATACCTTTTGTCCGCATTGTCGATGATTTTCGGTTCAGAGCGTTGCAAACTTCTCCCGGAAATTAATACACTCACTTTTAACATTTATCGCAAAGTGTATAAGAAACTTTCGTTCTCTGCTCCAATTGCTGTAGAGAACTTTAAGTGCGTTTTTTGAGCAGTTCCTTGGTTAGTTTTTCCGTTCTATTACCAGGGCTCGCACTTTGACCCCTCTCCGTTTTCCTTTCTGTCTATGGACCCAGTGGCTTAATGCGAAACGCAGACATTTACGCAAGGATGTTGGCTGCCAATGTTGCTTTTGCCTGTGTATTCATTATTTATACGCAAGTCCTGACAGCGGCGGCTTTTTGCATTGTGCCAGGATCAAGACCAGGACTAGGGCAAGGACCAGAACCAGAACCAAGACCAGGGCTAGGGGCCAAGGCTAATAAAAACGCCGCAGCGGCTGCAGCAGCAAGAACAACAACACAAAGTTGTATTTTCTAGTTGAATTGAATGCCTGCGGTTAGCTGCAGTTTTCCTCCTCTTAGTTCACTCCCCTTCCACTTCTCCCTATCTATTCGCTCTTTTTTTGCTACGCAATCTACTAGAATTGCTTTAGTTTTGTTTCTTCTTTTTTTCAGTATTTTTTAAATTTTTTTATTATTTTTTTTTTTTTGTATCTCTTTGGACAAAGTTTGTCCTCTGGTCAGGAGTTGACCAGGCCATGTCTGCATCTTTCGTTGCAGCCAATGAATTGAATTGTTGTTTGTTTTGCCTTTTGTTTTTGTTTTGCAGCTTTTTCTTATATTTTTTATAGTTTTCGTTTTCGTTTCAGTTTTTTCCTTTCTTTTTCATTTCTTTTCTGGTAGTTTTTATGCAGGCAAAAGCATAAATTTTATACGGTTTCAGTTTGCAACGCAAAATGAATTCTCTAGCCTGTGTATATTTGCTTTTATTGCGTTATCCTTTCGTTTCGCATGTGAGGAGGAAAATAAGTTTGCGAGCCGCAAGTAAATTAAACTTTTTAACTGGTTGAGTAGGTCTGAATCAGAAACGAATCAAATGAAACAGCAAGCTCAGGGGCAAAGTGAATGAGGTTTAGCAAAACGGATATCGAAAATCAAGCCATATAAGGTCGCATTGGCATCCAGGATCGGAAGAAGATGAAGATGGAATACGGGTTGCATTATTCTGACACACCTTAGTGATGGATTATTAGCAAACGATTTATGGCCTGGGAGGAGCGACTCATAGAAGTTGAGAACCTCATAAAAAGACGAGTAAAGAGACAGTTTTCAGGACCTCTTTGACAAGACTTGTAATATCTTTGAATTGAAATGTATCTCTTTTCATCCAACATTTAAAACATGACTTACCTTGGTTGTTTGGAGCCCTCGTATTGATTACAAAATGATTATTTCGAAACGTGGTTTTAATCAATTTGTACCTTTTCAGAGGATGTTATTAAACTATAAGGTATATATTATCGATCAGCATAAGAAGCTGAGACGGTATACCAACGACCGTTTGTCCATATGTGCAAATCAATTTGCCGTCGCCAATGTGAAAGCTATTTCGATGAAACTGCGCAAGAGCTAATTCCAGTTCAAGTGCATAAAGCATAAAATCCCATAAAATTTATATTAAAAAACTTATATGATAATAATTACATTTCGATTTTTTTTTTAGATTTTCTTGAAGAAAGACCATTTTGTGATGGAAAAAAAAATTAAATTAAAAAATAATTATTAAAAATGATTTTTATTTTTTTCGCTCAAAATAAAACTCACTTTTTCAATCCAGCTCCTCTGTTAAATAATTTCAAAATATTTTCGCACATCCTTAGAAAGAAATTGAAAGACTACCCATCCATATAATTTTTTTGTTTTTTAATAAATTTTTGAACAACTTTCAGTAACAACATTTTTATACCCTTGCAAAAAGGGTATATTAATTTTGGTCAGAAGTGTGCAACGCATAGAACGAAGCATCTCAGACTATATAAAGTATATATATTCTTGATCAGCACGACGAGACGAGTTCAAATAGCCATGTCCGTCCGTCCGTCCGTCCGTCCGTCCGTCCGTCTGGATCAACGCGAACTCCTCCGAGACCGTAAGAGCTACAGAGTTGAAATTTTGCACGTAGGCTTGTATATACTGCAGGCATTATATATCTCGGATTCAGCCGGATCGGACCACTATATCATATAGCTCCCATACAAACGTCAAAGTCACGAAACAGTGACTTTCTCAATAACTTCATTAATTTTATAGCTATTGTCATGAAAGTTGGTATTTGTCAGTTTTATGTTCTTGTTAATGATTGTGCCAAATTCGATCAAGATCGGGTGACTATATCATATAGCTCCCATACAAACGGCAAAGTCACGAACAGTGACATTCTCAATAACTTCATTAATTGTCATGAAAGTTGGTATTTGTCAGTTTTATGTTCTTGTTAATGATTGTGCCAAATTCGATCAAGATCGGGTGACTATATCATATAGCTCCCATACAAACGGCAAAGTCACGAACAGTGACTTTCTCAATAACTTCATTAATTTTATAGCTATTGTCATGAAAGTTGGTATTTGTCAGTTTTATGTTCTTGTTAATGATTGTGCCAAATTCGATCAAGATCGGGTGACTATATCATATAGCTCCCATACAAACGGCAAAGTCACGAACAGTGACTTTCTCAATAACTTCATTAATTTTATAGCTATTGTCATAAAAGTTGGTATTTGTCAGTTTTATGTTCTTATTAATGATTGTGTCAAATTTGATCAAGATCGGGTGACTATATCATATAGCTCCCATACAAACGGCAAAGTCACGAACAGTGACTTTCTCAATAACTTCATTAATTTTATAGCTATTGTCATAAAAGTTGGTATTTGTCAGTTTTATGTTCTTACTAATGATTGTGCCAAATTTGATCAAGATCGGGTGACTATATCATATAGCTCCCATAGAAACGATAGGTGGAAAACAGTGACTTTCATCAAAAAGTTCGTTATATCCTATGCTAAGATTGAAGGCCGGCCTTTCGCAAACATTAGTCTTTTTGGATAAAACGTTTTTACACTTTGATGGCTGTGGGTAAGGAAAGAATTACCAAAACAGTTGCAAGGGTATACAAACTTCGACGCGGTCGAAGTTAACCCCGGCCCTCTGGTTTTTTTATTATTTACTGTTTAATTTGACGAAAAGCAGTTGTACCAGTGACTTAACGGCGAGGTTACATCGTTGATCCGTCAACATCATTTTGAGGGCTGAAAACGCTCTTTCGACCCTCACTTCCCTAATTTTTCTAAAGATTTCTTTTATGAAGAAGGTTATTTATTTGAAATAGAAGTCGGTGTCGGTGTCAAAAACAATACATGTTGAAAAATGAGTTGGATAATTTTGCAAAATTGGAATATCTTTATACCCTTGCAAAAAGTCCGTCCGTCCGTCCGTCTGGATCAACGCGAACTCCTCCGAGACCGTAAGAGCTACAGAGCTGAAATTTTGCACGTAGGCTTGTATATAGTGCAGGCGTTGTATATCTCGGATTCATCTCCGCTATATCATATAGCTCCCATAGAAACGTCAAAGTCACGAACAGTGACTTTTCTCAATAACTTTGTTACTTTTTAAGCTATTGTCGTGAAATTTAATATAATTTAGTTTATTGTAGCTATAATCGACTATGCCAAATTTGGTCACGATCGGGTGACTATATCATATACCTCCCATTGGAACGATCGGTCGAATACAGTGACTTTTGGCAATAACTTCGTTACTTTTAATGCGATTGCTTTCAAATTAAACATTTGATAGTTAAATATGACTGTTAGTGACTGTGCCAAATTTGGTAAAGATCGGGTAACTATATCATATAGCTCCCATAGAATCGATCGGAGGAAAAAAAAGTTCGTTATATCCTATGCCATGATTGAAGGCCGTTCTTTCGCAAACATTAGACTTTTTGGATAAAACGTTTTTACACTTTGATGGCTATGGGTTGGGAAAGAGATACCAAAACAGTTGCAAGGGTATACAAACTTCGACGCGATCGAAGTTAACTCCGGCCCTCTGGTTTTATTTATTTTATTTGGATCTTAAAAAAAAAAAGCTTTGAGATATACCAGGAATTACAAAGTATTTAAATCTATTAAATAAGTTTTTACATGAGATTCATTTCATTTCTAAATAACAGCTTAAATGTCTATGTGGAAGATCTAATATATGAGCTGTCTCAGGTGTTCTGGTAGGTATATTATTATCAAGTGGACTTAGGTCTAACGAGTTTGGGTAAATGTGCAGTCGATTGACATATTGTTTGTTAATCTTCGCTATTTTATCCTTATGAATTTCAAAATTGAACGCATACCAAAGAGCGTTAAAAATTAAATTAAATTTAAAAATTTTCGTTTGTTTTTAAATTGTTTAAAAATTGGAATTTAAGCGACAAATAATTCATTTTATCTTGTAAACAGATTATAAATACGGATCCCAATAAATTTAAATATTTTAAAAATTTAAAACAATTTTACTGATTAAATGTTGATGTAAAACAGGAACCGAGGCTAACTTCGATCGCGACGATGTTTGTACACTATTGCCAGTTTATTTTGTTAAAATTTCCTTTTCCTATAGCCGTCAAAGTGAAAAAACGTTTTATTTAAAAAGTCTAATGTTTCCAAAAGAACGGCTTACATCTTACCAAAAACAAAAATTACGAAATTATTGATGACCGTCACTGTTTACCATCGATTGTTCCTGTGCGAGCTATACTTATTATATAGTCACCTAATTTAGATCGAATTTGGCGCCGACATTAATAGATTGACAAATGTTTAATTTGAAAGCTATCGCCTCAAAATTAACGAAAGTATTCATAAAAGTCATTGTTTTCGACCGATCGTTCCTATGGGAGCTATATGATAAAGTTATCCGATCTTAATCGAATTTGGCACAGTATATTATAGGTGTAATAAACTCATCAATATTAAATTTCACAGTAACACCTCAGAAAATATGGAAATTATTGAGGAAAATCAAAATTTCAACTCGAGGTATTAAAAAAGTTTGCGTTGATCTAGACGGACGGACATGGCTATATGAACTAATCTCGTCGTGCTGATCAAGAATATATATGCTTTATATGGTCGAAGATGCTTCCTTTTATGCGTTGCACACTTCTGACCAAAATTAATATATCCTTTTTGCAAGCGTATAAAAAATTATTCAAACAAAGCCTTTATAGAGGAGAGCAACTGAATCAAATGTATGGAGGAAATTCGATTTATATATTTGATAGTAACGCGATAATAACTACAGTCACTTGAAAATCTAATCTTCGAACCAGATATTTAACTCTGTTTAAAGATCAAATTGATGTCAAACATATCTAGCGTATAATTTTATCCCCATTATGTGTATTAGTATTCCAAACTAGTACATACTAATATACTTCTAGTCCTCGATCCGCCAACTCCAATATAAAATTCTTTTCTACAAATTTTGCTTTATTATGATTATCAAAATTATATAAAATTCTGGTTAACCTCATCCATATTAAGAGCAAAGATTTAAAGTATCTTAATAAATATTTGAATTCCATTTAAGAACGGATTAGGGTTTCCGGGGCCACCTTTGAATAGCTCTAAGTGATTCATGGGTCTATAAAATACGCGATGATTAATTCAATTTCAAGCTCATCCAACTCTTGGCATATCTTTTAATCACATAATGAGCAATTATGCCAATAAAGAGCGGAAACGTTGTCACGTTGGCACACACATTAGCCCACATCTTCACACACACACACAGACACATACATACATACACAAACAAGGATACCGGAAAATGGCAAATGAAATGCACGTGTGCTCCGGCAAAAGCCCAGGCACTGTTCCTAGATGGAAAATGCGAAAAATAGAACGAATCCCCGCAACCCACCCAAAAGTGTCGAGGTGAAAAACCAAGAAAATTCGCCAAATGAACATTTTTAATTGCCAGCACACAGAGCGCACACGGCGGGGACTTAACCATGACAATGGGAATTGGCTTTTGGCAAAGGAATGCGTCCAGCCGAAGTTCGCAATCGTTAGGTAGGTTACATTACCGACACTCGCAGTCCCTGAACATATGTGTGAATTTTCTAATTAAAAAAATTTGGTTGCTCATTTCCGTTTTTGTAGTTGTCACTTGAAGGCAGTTTGAACAACATTTAAATTAAAAGCTTTTTATATGCCAAAAGGGAGCACACACTCCTCCTACTCCTACTCCTATTTCTACTCCTAATTCTCAGCCATTAACGCAGTAGCGTAGTAGATGTCGGCGCCTTGGGTTACAAGAGCTACGAAAATGTTTTGAATCAAATATGTAATTGGTTTGTGGCTGTTTTAACAACAGTTTGAGAAACTAAAACTAAGGCTCTGATACTCCCCTCCCCGCCCAAGAACACACACACACACAAGCACACTCTTTCTATTCATTATGCATTCGTGTGTGTGTCTCTGTGTTTGTGTGTTTGCCTACAAACACTTGGGCCAAAACTGTAAGGCGCTCTAATTAATTGTTAATTGCTCATTTGAATGGATTATTAGTAGTCTTGTAGCGATTTGTAATCACGCCTTAAAACACATACATAATTGCAATGAATTATTTAATTGCACTTCTACATAATCCGGCACTTGAATTGTTCACATGTCCATGCAAAATAATCCCACAAACCCAAGACATTGTCCCTTCCCCCATTTTGTATTCGAGAAGATCCTTGTCTAATCACAAAATTAATGTTTCGAAACTTAAGGCACAAATTGAACCACATCAATTACATAAAAATTATGTAAAATAAATCAACACAGTAATGAACCGATTGAAAGGACATTGATCTTCATGTACTTACAACCTAGACTTATTTTTCGATCATCATTATAGAGGAAAAATCATTCTATTGGACGTCGAGAGACTTTGGTTGCTTTGTATGCGCTTGCAAGAAGAGTATATTCATTTAGATCAGAAGTACATATGCAAATCATAGAAGGAGGCATCACCGACCATCTAAAGTGTATATTCAGGTAGAAATATCCGTCCGTCTGTCTGGATCAGAACAAGCTCCTCCTACTAGTTTTGCTCGTGGCCTCCTATATTCGGGCTGTTCCCAAAAATTTTTGAAGACATTTAACTGGCTCAGTAGCTCCAGTTAAGCCCTGGTCTCCGCATAGCTTACTATCAATAATTTCAACCGCAAATAAAAAATGTCACAAAAAAAGTCGTGGAAAATGTTATACCACCAATGCCAATAAGGAAGTTTCACGGTATCAAGTTGGCCGGCAATGAAGCGATTTGGCATATTGTACCTATTCGCACTCCATCTTCACTAGCGTCATTCTACTGTTATGGTCTATAGCATATGGATGACAGTTATTGAATCCAAACAAAGAGAAGTTTATGGCACATTATTAAAGGAAAATGATTTTCTTTATTATTTTACTTTATAGTATCAAAACAAGTTGGTTCCATGGGAATCCCAAACAATCCTTAAGTTTCTCATTCATAGGACTCTTGATGGCCTAACTTAGAGCTGCATTCGCACAGCTCAACTAAATTAAATTAAATCATAATTTCAATTACAACAAAATTAACCACAATACCCAACGGTCATTACACCGCAAAACCACACTAACATTCCCCCTTCCGCCCAAAATTTACCTCCCCACCAATTCATTAACACTTCAAAGTTCCCCCCAACGAAATAGCAACAAAAAAACACAAAGAGAGAAAAAGAACTGTGGGAGATGAGATGATACTTCGAAGGAGGGAAAGGTGGAAGAGCTAGTCGTGGACAGGCAAAACGCACAACAACACTTGAGGCGTTCGCTAATTTGTTAGATGAACAACAAGATGCCGTCGTATCTGCGAGCTTAGCCAGCAGATCTGGCCATGTCCACGCAGTTTTCCTACAAATTTCATAGCCAACGGCCAAAGACAAACAATAAAAAATGCCAGCTAAAGGAGAAGACAACCCACAGAGAAAGAGAGAAAGAGAGAGAAAAAGAGAGAGGGAGGGGAGACAAAATGTTGAGGAAACTGAGAAATGAGCCACAACCGGAAAGAACTATTGTTCCGGAAAAAGTATTCCTAGCTAGTTACCATGAACTACAAGGACGACGGCCAACAAAAAAAAGTAAAAATGATTTCGCACAAACTTTTCTGTTAGTCAATCATTTTAATTAAGTAATTTTTTTTTGTACGTTTTTTCGCCTACTTGTCGTAAAAGTTTTAACAACGCCAACGAGCTGCGGTGGTAAAGCGACAGAGAGAGAGAGGGGAGACTGGAGAGTAGAGAACCTGAAACATGGTGATAACATATTGCCCAGCGGCTGGGCTGTGAAGCCTAACTCTAGCCCAGGTCCTACCAGGACCAGGAGAAGGAGAAGAGAAGTCATCATGACACGAACTCGGGGGCCCAGCGTAACTGCATTTGCGGTTAATTATAATGTTGAGCCTGATTACATTTGCTTGGCTCCCTGCCTCCCTTATTTCGATCCTGCTTCTGGTTCTGGACTTTTCAGCAACTCTGCATCTGTCGCGCGTTTTTCTCATTTATGTCATTCTCGAATATTTCTCCCACTTAATTGCTGAGATTTCAAGTTGGCTAAAATCTGAGACACAATTCACCAACTACAGTCACTCTGTAAATTGTTGTTTATCTGTGTTTAGTACCCCTGTGTGTGTGTGTGGCCGATGTAGTGGGCTTTTCCCTAGTTGCCTGTTTAATGCTGGGTCATAAAAAGGCAATATAAAAAGTTGTTGAAAAACTTCTGCTACATCGAATTTGATGGGAAGGCGGAGGAAGAGTTTTGCTGCCATTTTGTTGCATGCCGCGTAATTAATTAACTTTAGCAGAAAAGGAGTTAAGATGAGTTCAATAGATAAACTTTATATGCAGTTTTATCTATTTCTCTCTACCCGAGACCACTACTGAATAACGACAACTAACGACACCGGAAGACCCTTCTGCTTTTGTCTGCATTCCCTTCTCTTTTTCCTTGAGAGCTTCCGGTCGCTGATGCTCAACAACTTTTCACGAAAGCTACGCACTGAAGTTTGCCATGGAATGGCAATTTTCAATCCACTCCATATGCGGGTGGCAAAAGGTAGAAAATCCTGGTCCTGGGCCATGCACCTTGCATTTTAAATTGTGGCTGCTCTATGTCCTGGAGCATACGCTTGATTTCCTAACTAAGCACGCAAATGAAGCGTGTGCGTACCAAGGATGCGACACGACTATCTATCGTAGTGTGTGTGTGACTCTGACTCTGACAAAGTGGACCCCAACGAGGACATAGAGAACCGTGGCGCGTGCAGGCAACCACAGAAGCAGAGATTCCGAGAGATGGAGACAGAGCCTTGAGATCAACCCGTGCCTAATCGTTGAAATTATGCAATTGGAAAGCATCGTAGCAGCGCCTAAGCTACATTGGTAAACGATTCGTTGAACACGAGATGAAATATATGTCAACTGGCAGTTAAGCAGCGATAGAGGGAAAGAGAGAGTCAAACCTCTATACAAACCTGATTTAAGCAGGACTAAACCAACACACATACCTACAAACACTTCCACTCCACTGGAGAAGTTTGATTTAAGCCAAACCAAAAACCACTATGTAATCTCATGTGTTATGCCCAAAACACACAACACACACACACACACACCTGACAATCTGGCAGCTGTCGCCGAACTTTATTAGAACATCTTGACAGCGACAGCGACGGCAACGGCGATAACTAGCGACAGCCTGTGGTCGAGCCAAAAACGTGTTGAGGCAATTAACAGGCAGATCGCAGAAGCTACTTCAATTTGCCGCCTCACCTCTATATATACGTGCCATGACCAACCAAAATCAGTCGTCAATCGGTCGGTGTTAGTTTAGTGTATTTCGTAGTTTTGTTTTTGGTTAAATTGTGGGGCAACCAACCAAGTGGCAATGGCATCTACCAAATATGACAGCTGTGAAAAGATTTGGTCCGGTCCAAAGGATAAGGAATACTATGGACCCGACATGACACTGGGCGAGGTGGCCCTACTCATTCTTCGCCTGCATTCGGATAAGGTGATGCAGGTGTTTGACCCAACGGGCGAAAGTCTTACGGGCGGACAATTGCTAGAGCAAAGCCGACGATTGGCCAATGCCTTCTCGAGCCTAAAGCTTCATCGGGGCGATGTGGTGGGCATTTCGGCCACAAATACAAGTTATCTAACCGAAGTGGTTATAGCTGCTTTGCTGAATGGAACACCTATAAGTCCATTGCATCCAGAATTCGAGAGTGGTAAAAAAATGAGAATAAGTTAGAGAAAGATGGCCATTATGAATTCTACCTCTCGTCCAATTAGAAACTGTTGCCTATATGTATGAAATAACCAAACCAAAGGTGATTTTCTGTGATTTGGCCAATTTTGAGATCTTAAGTAATGTGAAAAACAGTCTCAAGTTCAAGACGGAACTAATTCTTTTGAATGGAACTTTGCCTGGCGTCCGAAATGTTCAGGATTTGCTTGAATTGGGATCCATTGACTATGACGAGAAGGCCCTGTAGGTAGACAATCGCTATTCTCTACAATGTGATTTTTTTGTTATCTTCCTCCCTCCTCAGCTTTGCCTGTCCCCATTTAAGTGGTGACGACACTGCCTTCATTATTACCTCCTCTGGTGTAACCGGTTTGCCCAAAGGTGTTACACGATCTCATCGCAGTCTTTTGAACAACACCAAAATGTAAGTTGTGACGTACGAAATTCAATCCATCGTCTCAAGTTGATATTTTTTTTCTAGTCCCCAGTTGTTCACCACAGAGTCAGTGTTGTTTTGCTTTAGTCCTTTGTACTGGATCAGCTGCATTTTTACTTTGCTGGCCTCACTTGTAAATGGTTGCAAGCGTGTAATCACCAATCGACCGTTTAGTGTCCAATATTTTGCTGAACTAGTTGAAAGACATCAAGTTTCATTTGTCCTCACCGTGCCCCATCATATGGCGTTACTGGCCAAGTCGATGGAGAAGAAGGAGCTGGCACCACGATTGCATTCTGTTAAGTCGTTTGTCTGTAGTGGATCAAAATTGTCCCTTAATATCTGGAAACAATTGTATGATCTATTGGGAGCAGATCGTTTTGCGGTTTTGTATGGTCTCACTGAGGTGGGTGGAATTAGTAAGAACATTGGGGGACCTCTCGGAAGTGAGGGTAAGCTATTAAGGAACATTCGAGTGTGTATACTGGATGATCAGGGACAGCGCTTGGGGCCTAACAAAACGGGTCACATTCATGTCCACATTAATCAACGTTGGGGCGGGTACTATCGCAATCCTCAGGACACTCAGACGGCTCTAACCTCTGATGGCCATTGGCTTCTGACTGGCGATCACGGATACTTTGATGAAGAGGGCTGTCTTCACTTTCAGACCCGCGACACGGATGTATTTAAGTTCAATCACTTTCCCATTTATCCAAAACAAATCGAAGATGTGATACTCCATTTGCCTGGAGTCCACGAAGTCGCTGTCTTTGGTGTACCCGATGATATTTCAACCAATCTTACAGCCTGTGCTGTTGTACGTGACTCGAATGAGGTGGGCCAACAATTGACGACCCAAGCTGTCAAGGCAATCGTGGAGGATCATCTTAGTGAGGCTTATCATATACGAGGCGGAGTATTTTTCGTTGATTCACTAGCAAAAACTACAAACAACAAAGTATTGCGTCGAAACATCTATGAAAATTTGAAAGAGGGTATTACAAATTTTTAGATCGTGCAATAAAACAGTTGATAATAAGAAAGGAAAAGCAGTCTATGTCTCTTTTGAATGGAAGTTTTCTGGGATTTAATAATTTCATCAGTTTTAACGTCATGCAAACCACTAAACCACCAAATCAGCATCTATTTAGATACACAATGACAACATTAATGTTCGGTATTTAGCTTTGTCAGACGACGCATCGTCTCGCAGCGTGCCCCATCAATTAGCAACTTCACTTTTGTTTCCTATTTTACGACTCATATAAAACAGAGATGAGACGCAATAAACTACTTAGTCTATCCAGCGATCGCAACGATCGAGAATATGAGCTGTACGGTGCACTATGATGCCGCCACACGCACCTGGCAGGGACCGCGGGGCAAGGACTTCTACGGACCCGAAATGACCCTGGGGGAAGTAATAATGCGTGTTCTCAGTCTCAGTGCGGACAAGGTGATGCAACACTGTGACATCACGGGCGAAGACCTAACCGGCTCGCAACTAGCTAGACAGAGTGCCAGAATTGCCCAAGCATACAAGCGTCTCGGACTGCAACGCGGCGATGTCATAGGCATCTCGGCAAATAATACGACAAATCTAACTAGTGTCGTTATAGCAGCTCTATTACGTGGTATTGCCATCAATCCATTGCACCCAGATTTTGCAGAAGGTAAGTCTCGAAGAAAGTAAAAGATTCTTTAAAGACAAAGTTATGTTTGCAGAAACCGTTAAGTATATGTATGATATCACAGAACCAAAGTTGATATTCTGCGACATAGAGAACTACACGACCATTAAGGCTGTAAATGAGCGATTGATTAGGCCAGCAGAGATCTATCTGGTCAATGGACAGATTGAAAGTGTACGCGATGTCAGTGAGTTACTCATTGATGATGAGTCCATAACAGCCGCAGCGTAAATTACTTTCCTGAATTCTAAAGTGTTCCCTAATAACTCAATGATTTCTTTGTAGATATAAACCTTGTCCTAAGTTGCATGGTGATCACACAGCTTTCATAGTTTGCTCTTCGGGTACTACGGGCATGCCCAAAGGAGTAACACGTTCACATCGTAGTTTGCTGGGAAATTGCAAGAAGTGGGTACACTTTCAAATCGCATTCACTTACTTGTTTTTAACAAGCTATCCATTTCCAGTCCAAACACATACACCAGAGATGCCATTCTATTGTCCTTTAGCCCCCTATATTGGATTTCTGGGACCATTATCTTGCTGGCATCTCTTCTTAATGGCTGTAAACGCATCATAACAAATCGACCTTATTCCGTTGATTATCTCTTAAGCATTGTATCTACCCATCGAGTGACGTTCCTCTTCTTGGCCTCGCACCAAATCGCTCTGCTAGCCAAATGTGAGATGGATCTACTTAAGCTGCGAGCTCAACTAGACTCCATACGTGTTGTAATCGGAGCTGGATCGAAAGTATGCAAGGCTGTTTCCCGTCGTATGTACGATCTTATAGGAAACACGCGATTCATCGTGGGCTATGGTCTGTCTGAGATGGGCGGAATAAGTAAGAATCTAGGAGGTCCTTTAGGCTGCGAGGGTAAGATAATGCGAAATGTTGATGTCCGCGTGCTGGACAAATTGGGAATGCCATTGGGACTCAATGAGGTGGGGATCATCTATGCCTATCTTCGCTATAAATGGGAGGGCTACTACCGTAATCCAGAAGCCACGAAACGTGCACTAACCGAGGACGGCCAGTGGTTTAGAACTGGCGATATCGGTTACATAGACAGCGAAGGGTATCTGTATATACAGACACGTGATACAGATGTCTTCAAGTTCAACAATTTCCAAATATATCCCGAACAAATTGAAGAATTTATTCTCCGCCTACCGGGAGTTAGTGAGACATGTGTTTTCGGAGTTCCCGATGATGTGTCCACTAATCTAACTGCCTGTGCTGTGGTAAGGGCAGATAATTTGGAGGGAATACAACTTAGGGCTAATCAAATTACATCCATTGTCGAAATGCATTTGAGTGGGGCATATCACATACGTGGAGGAATTTATTTCGTCAAATCTTTACCCAAAACATCCAACGATAAGCTGCAAAGGCGTAAAGTACTACAAATGATCAAAGAATTGGGTATACCATCTGAATAGTTGGTGCACTAGAAAAGGAATCCCTCGATTTTAGAAAACCTATAAATTCAACTCATAGCCCGATTTAGACAAATTCGATTTCTAATAAATACAAACCATATAATGTGTTTTAAAAGATCTTAATTTCGATATTAACTGTATTCGTAATGTTATCGAGCCTTTGTTAATATTTAATTCCCAAAAATTCTTTTTCAGAGCGAAATATGTACATATGTATGTACAGTAAATGCATCTGATTGTGATTGAATCGAATACCTAATATTATTAGACAGTGTACATTGTGGATCGTCGGTGGATTGTATTTATAATTCTCGATATTTGTGATTAATTCATGTCAAAGTTATTGGGGACCGATTAGATCAATTTCCATGTAATATAATATCGATTGTAAATACATGGAAATGCGCTTTACTGCAATGTTCTCCGAGTTAATTAATTTTGCTCCACTGTACGCAGTGCAGAGATGTCAACTAATGCCAGGGATTCAATGAGTTTTAATCGAGATTGAAATTGTAAATGCAATGTCCTTCTACTGCGCCCCACAAAGTTGTCGGACGTCTTCTTGCCATTGCCCCTTCCGACGTCCGAATCATTCTGGGTCCTAGCTAAACCTTGGGTGGAGAGGGTTTGGCCAAATGACAAGCAATTTGTTATTTGTGGCACTCCTGTGGCTGCCAATGTTGTAAAAGAGATGTGCAAAAACAACGAGAAGTACACCAAAAAATTTTCCTACATAAAATGAATTGAAAAATTAAAATTGCAATATGCAATACATATTTTATGGGTCGATGTTTTGGGTTTTTAGGACTTTTCCTAGTCTCCAACACATTGGGGTTAACATTTAGTTTAGACATTTGACAAATACCAAAATGAAATGTTTCGATAAAAACACGATTCAATTTGCGTTTTTCGAGAAATGACAGCCCACACGGTGAGTGAAACCAGAAAGCTACTTGTGACTCAGATTGGGCCAGGAAAGGAGACCGAGAGAGGGAATGACACTAAACTAAGCCGTTGAATCCATATGCTGATGGTGCTGTGGTCTGGCCTGTCCTGTCTGCATTTTGCAACTAATGCGGATTATCCCAAGGGCTTTGCAAACTGCACCCAAGGTGTAAATTGTGTGCCAGGGATTTGCATGGGCAATGAATGAATGAATGCAAAACTGAATGAAAACTGAATACTGGACAACTGAAGTTGCTTAACAATTTCCGGATAAAGCCAGCATACAGCAAAAAGAGTTAAATGCTGTGGCCGAACCTGTCCAAAACACCCTCACACTCACACACAACACGCACACCTACACACTCATTCAATCCGTACTTTGCCTCTTAGAAAAATTCTTACAATTAGTTTTGCATAAGAAATTCTTGCTTTCTATCTTTGGGCTAGAAATTTTTGCATTGATACATGTTGCTTGATAAAAAGTAATTTGCTCAAGAATTTTGATTTTCCTTATCTTAGAAGATATGTAGAATAGACGTTTATTTTTTTTTATTTGATGTAGGGTATGTTGGTGGGTATCATACTTTTGTTACCAATTCGTTTTTTAAGGCATTTCTAAGTCAAGAAAATGTTAAGGACTTTTCCAGAAAGAATTATTGTTTACATAAATCTAAATGTTTCTTACTAGTAAGTTTGTATTTGCCAATAGAATTGTAGACCACAGAGTCAATTAAGTCCAAAGGGTATAAACTACTTCGTAGATCTTATGAACCCATATATTGGTGTAACTATGTACTCGGTTCGTTTTGTCTTTGCCACAAAGAGTAAACAATATGAAATTCTTATTTATTTTTCTCATTTCTTTTTTGCTTTTATTCGTTGTAAATTTTTATAAAATATTTCCACAGTTTGTAAACAACAACAACAACAACATCATAAACCCACAACTGAAACCACATATAGTTACTCGTATATACATGTATTACACAAAACAAAGAATACAAATTTATGCAAACTCTTTAAATTTTCATCAAGGATATTCATAGCATATGGAAGAATTTGTAAACAACAGCACAACGAAGCAAACTAAAAATTCAATGAAATATGTGTTCGAATCGACATTGTGATACCCAGCAAAGGACACATAAAAGTTTCAACAATATAAACCAATTGATATATCCCCAAAGGAGCAGCTTTTTTAAATAGTCTGGAACCATAAATTAGTTTGTAATGAGAAATTGAAAAATGAACTAAAGTACTAAACTCAACCAAGTCAGTAAGTCGGTGCTTGCTTAGAATACTTTTCAAATACTTTTCACCAAAGCATTTAGGTCGACTATTGCTTTAAATAAATTAGGTTAGATTGGATGATTCGACATGGATGTCGTCCTAGTGGTACCTTATTCATTTAGATTGGATTGGCTAAATCTGTTAGCCTGTTTGAAGTAAGCCAACAGTTGGTAATGAATCCATTTAGACGTCTCATGGAAGCGTGGACTACTAAAAACTTACAGATTATTTAAACTATAAAATTACTTTCTGATTAACACTTGGAAACATTTATATCCTAATACAATCGGAACGCGGAAACCTTTGAAGAGGACTACTCATTTTCGAGGCTCAAGAAAAAATTTGCTGCATTATTTACTGAATGTCTTTCTAAAAGAACCGCTTACCGATAGTTCCCTGATTCGTTGTTTTCTGGCTTATTGAATAATTCTATTGAATAGAAAAACTATTGAAGTTTTCTCAAAAGCTTGTAAATAAATTATAATTGTTTATAAAATATTTGCCTTTAAATTATTTTAAATGTTAATTTTTAATTCTTTTTATTCTATTTAAATATTTATCCGTGTTTACTTCATTTTTGAAATTAATAATACGTAATCACTTTTCCATTACTGAAGAAAGAAGTCCTTTCACTTTAATAAATATAATGCATATGTTCAAGTTGATCGTCTCCGCGTGCAACATATGTTTGGACAATTTCAATATGCCTCTCTTATCGCCCTTATAGAGGGTATAAGGTGAAAAAATGATTACAATATGGTTGGTAGTTGGTGAAGCATATTTTTAGGTGGATCTAGGGTTGATCTCAATGAAGCTCAATAGAAAGAATGAGTGAGTGAAAGAGAGAGAGAGAGAAGAACCGAGTCCCACATACAAATGCCTCTTGTATAGCATGTCCTGTTCTGTGCTGTTGAGCGTGTCCCTGTCCCGCTTAGTCTTTCACGTCGTCGTCGTCGTCGTCCTGCACATCTGCCATGCGTTGATTTCGGGGTAATCAAGAGAAGAGTGCAAGGGGGTTGAAAATATGTACCAAAACTGAATTCATTCATGCAATTATGACCCTTAACCAAAAAAATAGGAAATGTAGAGAAACCGTTACATTTTCACCTTTTGAGAAAGAGCACAAATAAATGTTTGTCTGATTTGGACCAATTCCATGTGACACGCTTGACTACAATTCGTACGTATTTTGGCACAGAACGCTTCAGAGAATTCTCTAGTTTATGTGGTGATACATTTTGGCCCAGGTTGTCGAGTGGACCCGGGACCCACGACCCACTTATGGGGCCAGCCGCATTCAAATCAACTTCAAGTTCATGCAATTTTTATGTCCCCACCCACTCAAGCCAACCACATAGGCAGTTAACTCTAACACTCTCTCTCTCTCCCTCATCAAGATCCCCCAAGAGGTGCGGTGCGTGTCCCTGACACATTCACATATACATTCACACACACACACACATATACACACATCTGTAGGCCGGACACATGCGTTTGTTGTCATCTCTTTCTATCTGTTCTCTGTTTGTCGGTTAATAAAATTTATATTTTTGTTGCTTTGCGGTTTGAGCAGTTTTATGCGATTTCTTGTTGACCTGATGGCAACCCCTCCCCGTCGCTCCCTCTAGGCTCCATTCTAGCCACTTGTTTTTATCTCTGCTCTATGCGCTCGAGCGTGCCTTGTCTACCAATGAGGCATAAATTTTTGATTTCACGCACTTTTGATTGATGGCGAATGATGCCAAAGGATGAGGCTCCAAAAAACTGAATAGGCAAAAACATACTTAAAATCGCAAATCGCGTCTCATGCGAAAAAGCTGCGGGCTCCAAAAGATAAACACATATTCAACAAAACACAATAGATCCAAATACGTGTGAGCATGTGAGGGAATGCCACGGAGGGACTGGGAGGTGGCCGCAATTGAATGGACCAGCTTGAGTGAAAAAAGAGGTACACAAATCGGCTTTAAGCATCAAAGGCATCAAAAGCATTCGATATCCGGAGCTAGATAAGCCCAAGGATTTCAGACTTTTCTACGGCAAACAAAACTGTATAAATATTTTTCTATTTACAAAAAAAAAAAAGGTATAGCAAAAGATACCATTAGATATTGCAAATTTAAGCAGTCAACTTTCCTACACCCTTGGAAAATGTTCAATCTTTGATTATTTAAATTCTTAATACTTTCAGTTAAAAGGAAGAAAAAGGCAACTCATGAGTTTGATTAAAATTACGTTTAAGTTCATTTTCTACCCATATCCTGACATTCTCAGTAGTAAGAAATATTATTCTCTTTTCACAAATTTAAATTCGTTTAATATTGATTAAAAATATATGAGAATTGCTTCACTTTATGTGACTTAAAATCACTCAATTCATTGAATTCTATGGCCCTATGGATAGGAAACTATCTTAAAATAAATGGGAGATCCTATTGGAGATTATTTGATACGCCATAAATTGTCTACCAAGTTCAAACAAATCTAGACATCTTCATAATAAGTTAAGTCAAAAAGCTAACACTGGTAATTTGATAACATTTGAAAGATTACAATAAGATGATGTAAAAGAATTCCCACAATCGTAACTATATTTTCATGATGATTAACTATCATTCTAAATATCCATACTTAAATGTATAGCAAATGTTTTCAGTTGTTCATGAATATTATTATAATACTCTCTGCTAGGGTATAGATAGAAATAAAGGAAGTTTAACCACGAGTTAATAGTTCTCATGCAGATCCGGATCCCAGCTGTTGTAAGTATTTTAATTTCCTTCAGACAGAAGCCTACACACCGGAAAACTTTCTTTTGCTGAATGGAAAAGGACGCGTGTCCTAAACGCCCCTTCTGGCAGCCAGCCCGGCCTGTCCTGATGTCTGTTTGCCACGCTTCACAGCGCCTACAAGAGAACAGAACAAGACAAAACCAAATGGGACGGACTTTGACAGGGTTGAGGTGGTGGCAGGGGTGGCAAAAGAAACTCTTGGCACACGCCGTTTTTGCGTCTCAGTTGAGCGCCCTTCTGGTCAAGCTCCACTGGCTAATAGTTCACTTTTCATCACAGATAAGAAAAGATATAAATAAATACGAATATTTTCGGAAAAGGAGAACCTGGCTCCATTATACATACATATACAAATATCTGCTTATGCCATACGCATCCAGACACGCAATTCCATAACGCCTACGATGATGTCGAATGAAGGCTCCTAGCCTAGCTGGAGGATTTCATCATTAATTGCGTTTCGCCTGTAAAAGGAGTGGAAACGTAGATTATGGCAAATTATTTATCCTGACAGTGCGCACCAAGGTCGTCAGGGATTTTCATATAATATTTATGTTATGTTTGTTGTGCAACACAGTTACCCCATTCCAATTTAACAGCGCCCTGCCCCCCCCTTGATGATGGGTAAAAAGAAAATGCTTGCCTATGCTTTATTTAAGCAAATATTTAACAAGCTTCATTCCTCTTTAAGTTATGCGATGCAGTCCAAAGCCAAAGGGAAAGCTAAAACATAAATCAATATTTGTCACAGGAAAAGTCGGAGAGACAGAAAGGGAGAGAGAGAGGTGGGCATTGGCCCTATCAGGGGGCATGATGATAAGATAAACCAGGTGAAGTATGTCGGAGAGTTGGAAGTTTCTGTTTAAACAGCTGAAGCGGAATGAGATAAGCTATATCCACTGAAAAGCAACACAGAAACTCTGGAAAATATATATACAGAAATGTATGCAAAACTTATATTTAACTGGCTTGTAAAATGATTGCAAGAACAGGTCCATTAAAGTAAAAGCCACAAGATTTATTTATGGAAGACTAGTTAAGTTCATCAAATCAGTAATAGAATAGTCTATTTGGTTTACATACATTATTACACAGTACAAAACAATGATGCAAATAACTTATTGTTACATTACCTATTTCATAGTAAGAACCAGCTAAGATAGATACATATTTTATATTTCAAAGATGGACAGTTTAAGTATGTTTACATTTTTATCGATCCTATATTAAACAGCTTCAGAATCGAGAGATTTAATACCTATTTCATAAAATCTATCGTTATAACTATTTTACACCACCAACTATGAGGAGGACTTAGACCTTTTTGAAGTTAGCCAAAACTGGGGTTTATTAATTTAAACGTGTTTTAGGCATAGGCAGCACAAAAGTAGTAGAATTCAAACTACATGAAGCAAAAAAAAAAAAAGAACCAATAAAAACTGCACTTGCTTTGCCTTTCTTTTTCGCTTCATGTAGTTTGAATTCCCAACAACTTTTAGCGTTGAAGATATGGTATGGCAATTACAATTCTACTCTATTCTATATTCTTCAGCAAAGTCTGCTGATGGTAGAATATAAATTAGCAAGATTAATTGACCTCAAGCCGTCTTAAGTCCATTTCAAAACGTAAGAATTTGTAAGCCTTTTGAATGAGACTAAAATAATAAAGGTTCACAAAAGTTACATTAAACTAAAAGGAACCTTAAGAGTAATCAATGAGTATTTAACTTTTCACACTTTCAGTTCTCTTATATACATATTCTCTGAACAATAAGGTAATTAAGTATAGAAACTTTAGAAAATTCAATTTACTTCAAAGCCACATCCAATTTAGCTTCAATTTAAAAAAAAAATTAAACTTATAGCTAATAAAGTAAAATGAACCGCAATAAATCATTGAAAAGCAACTTCACTCAAAAGTTTAAATAAAGAGAATATTTACCATCGGTGATGAAAAAGAAATGTAAAAACTTTCTTATTGCCATGCAATTAGAGAAATCGCCTTCAAATGATAGCACTTTTAGAATGTTCCACCACCCCACAGCAAATGGAAACATTTCAAAACACTCATAAAACTAATAGAATTCTTTTAACAAAGAAAATGTTGTGTACATTGAACGGAATGCATTTTTGAATTGCTAGACTGTTGAGCTCAGAGTCAGTTGGTTCGTACAAAATTCACTTTTAACCTCTTTCTAAAAGTAATTTGTATGGCCCAGTTGACAGACATATTTTTTGCAATTTATTTGTGGAAAATATTATGTTGGTCTTGGTAACTTTTAGAGTCAGTCTATAAAGAATGCAGTTAGGGTTGACTCAAGCACAACTAGATCAAATGTCACTATCATAATTTATCATTCTTTTGAAAGATTCATAATTTGCTATTGTTAAATGACGAAAAAACACCCCACACGAAAGGACTAAATGTTTGAGAGGGCAGATGGACTTTCGGAACGAAGAAAAATATGTCTGACAGTTAAAATCGAAAAAGGATTCAGCCATGCTTAACCAACTATATCACATTCCATTCCCGATTCAATCCAAAAGCTTTGTTGGATTTTTAAAGGAATCTTTTGTGGCTTACGATAAGCATATTTTTCAGTATGTTGAATATTCTACCCATGCAAAGTTTCGTGTAACAATTTCTCTATTAAATTATGCACTTGCAATGTTTCTATGCAAAGATTTGGCAAAAAAGGTTGGAAATAATTTCAAAATTAAATGCACCCGGGGACTCAATAAATAGTTAGACAAGCTTTAGCGACTTGTAAAAGCTGGTTTATGGTAACTAAGTACATACTTCGAGCATTTAAGTAGCTTTTCGTGGCATCTAAATTATATGGCCCAGTGGCTGGCCAGAGGTCCAGACGTGTTCCGCCTCGCTTACTCTCTTTTCCCTCTCCCTCGCTCGCTTACTCCCTTTGTTAGACATCCGTTTTTGGCCATCTGGTCTCAGCAGCAGCAGCTACATTCAATTAATTTTACACGATGTAGCGAAAATCCAGCCAGAATGGGATGAAGGCTAAAACAAAACTAACGATAATTTTTACAACACACATATAGAGATTGCAGGAAGAAAGAGATTGTAGAGAGGGAGAGCGAGAGAGAGAGAGGGGGAGCCCAAAGAGATGGTAAATAGGATAGGAGTTTCGGGTAAAATTTAAAGCAAAAACTACGTTGTAATAACATTTTAACGATATTAGCACGGAAAATGTGGCCGACACACAAAAGCGGAAAGTGGAAAGCTTAACGATGCTAAACGAGTGCAACTTGCTAGCAAGATGAGAAAGAGGATGAGACAGAGCTAGACATATACTGTACTATGTGTTTAGAGGGAAAGAGTGACAGAGAGAGAGACACACATATGGCTCTGTCGCTGAGACTACGCTTTTGCGGCTGGCAAAGAAATCTGCAACGAAAATTGTTCAAATATTTTGGCTTTTCCACACATACAAAGAGAGAAAGAGACAGAGGGAGGACTATTCTCCTTTTTCCTGTTGCCCCACCCTCAGTGAAAATTGAGTGTGTGTGTTGCCTGTTCTTCTTTTGCTTCTCGCCTGGCCTTTATGGACCCAACAACAACAACAACTACAACTACAAAAGGCGGCATTGGCATTGTTCAAATGCAGTGGCATCAGCAGCAGCAGCAAGTTTGTTATATAATCCACGCAGCCTTTCAGAATACACACACATACATATGTTATTACACTAAGCCCAAAGTTTCCACCCAACCTATACCCACTCCCTTCCCCGCAACAGGATATCAAGCCGCATAATGGCAAAGTGAAAAGAGTTTTGCCTGCTTAAAGCGGCAACTCGCGAGCCGCCATCGCATTATTTTCCACAGCATAAATTTTGAAACATCGCCCCCCAACTCAGCTCAAACCACACCACTTAACCCCACCCAAACCACCCACTCGATGCGTGCGCCCTAGTTTATGCAATGTTTTTCGCTTGTTTTGCGGAATTGTCAACAGTTTTTCTTGTCTTCTCTTTGTTAACGCCTGTTTTTTTCGCAGTTTCCTTTGCCTCGTTTTGCCTTGCCTTGCGCCTTGTTAATATAAAGCAGGCGCCGCCACCAACGCTGCCATCATCATGATCTCATTGTTGTTGGAAGATAGGCCACCAGCCGCCAACAACTGTTGCCCCTTTGCATCCTCCAACCCCATCAAACCGTCTCCCAGCCATGGCAACCGCATGTAATGTTGTTATTGTTCAACACTTATAAATTGTGTGATTTTTCCCGAGCGTAAGTTTAAACAACAATGTGCGTCAAGTGAAGCGTGCTTATGTCTGTGTGAGGCGTTAAAACAAAAGCCAACAATGTGTTTGTGTACTTATGCATGTGTGTGTGTGTGTGCATGTGGGTGCTGCTCGGTGCGGGGAAGCTACTAAAATAGTAAATTATGACAATGCACACACAAAGGAAAGCCAACCAAAACGAGCCACACAGCCTTTCGCACACCGACTGCAAGCTCCTTCGCCGTTTGCCCATACAAAAATGTGTTGCATACTTATGTGGGCGCCGTGAACTTTGTCCTTAGCTTTCCTTTACTTTGGCTATGACTTAATAAGCAACCACTTGAGATCGTAGGAGACCAGGAGAGGAAGTCGTGAAAAATCAACAAGCAAACAACAAACAAGACAATGAAAATCCTAGAGATTTTGATCAACCCTTTCATATGGTCAAGGTGGGCAAAAGTTCAGAGGGCAAAATATGAAGCTAAAATCTCTTCCTCAAGATAGAACTAGAAGATACTACAAGTCGTGTTATACCACAGTGCATAGTGCTTGGTTACAAACAATTCCTAAGTGTTTTCTTAGTTATTTTGCGAACTTTAATTGCCAACAGAGAATTTTTCTGGTCATTTCAAAGTTGTAAACGATTAAAATTATAAAGTCAAGACTTTTTAGCTAACAACAAGTCTCATCGAAAACATTGTAATAAAAAATTATTGGAATAAATTGTTTGGAAAGTGCTTTTTTTATTGTTGTTCATCTTGTTACAACTGAACGAATAATCACTTTTACTATTTAAATTTAAAAAAACGGCTAAGTATTAAAAATAAAGGGAAAAAAAACCCACATTTATGGAAATTACTTTCGATTTCACTATCCTCTCGATATTACTGATTCCATTTTGAAAAACCTGTCACTCTTTTTTAAAAAGATGTTCAGGAGAAAACCTTTTTGATTGCATCATATTCTATTTGACGATCAAGTATATGTAGAGGTGGATTAGTTGTGCTTATATCTACAGTGTGGGTCAAAAGAAGTCATCCGATGTTGTTTGGGTCTCATTTTTTTCTAATTTAAATTGAGGATTTTACTAGTCAAATAAATATGTATAAGATATTTTGCTATGTAAGAAATAGGAGTAGGAATGACAATCTATTTTTGATACCCCAGTTTATGATTATTGCAGTTGTCTTTTCATGATGAGCTTCATGTCGAATATCATTGTGTTCAGGTGAGTAGGAATATAGTTTTCAAATATTTACGTAACAACTGGTAAGTTTGCTTCGGATCTTAAATTCATTTTGGAAACGATTTTGTGGGGAAAGAGAGTCAACTATTTGGTTTGTATAACAATTTTTTCAATTCCTATTGATATTTGTGCCAAATTAGTTAATGCAGCTGATAATTTTAAAGCAATCTTTAAGCGAGATTTTGGGTTTATTTCATTATCGCTCTCTCTCTCTCTCTCTCTCTCTCTCTTTCTCATTTTTTCCCTCTTGCTGCTTTTCTTTTGAGTTGCTTGAAAAGCTTTTAGCTTGGCTTACAAAACAGCCGCAGGGCAAGACCCAGAAAGTACAAGACCAACAACAACAACAACAACAATGTCAATGCACTTCAACTGATAAGCAACAACATTGCAGCAGAAACTTTAGACGTTAGTTAGTTTTTTTCCCATCTTCTTCTTCTTCGTCGTCATTTTACACGCTAAACGGGCATGGGCAACTGACTCAAGGTAAACAACTGGCAACCAAGAAGAGCACCCAAGACCAAGTGACGACGACAAGGGACAACTTCGACGACTTGTTGCTGTTGCTCTTCTGGTGATTTCATTGGCTGCAGGGTGGTGGTGGAAATTGGGTGGCGGAGGGCGATAGACAAGCATGCCGCCCTGTCGTTAAATTATTTTTCTTTACTGCTTTGGCATGACATTTTTTTTATACAACTTTTCAATATGATGACACACAGAGAATCGCGAAACGACCGTCGATAAGGGGCAAAAAAGAAACAATATATTGTAAGTTTTGCCCGACGAAGTGCAAACACACTACGGCGTTATCCCCAGACGATATACCCATTAAGTATCGATGCGAAAAGTTGAAGTAGTGTGCTGAGTGAACGAGTACAGGGAATGCTGGAGACATCTACGTAGTTTGTCCATTGGAACATTCATACCGATTGCTTTCGTGAAACCCCAAAAGACGTAGTCATCGAAAAAGTGAGAGTTTTTTTTTTTTGCATCTCTACTAAAAGCTTCACATGAATTTCTGACTGACAAACAACTGAACAAAGTCGTAATACCCCGCGATAGAGTTTAAAAACGCCAAACTAGCAGAAAATGGAATTCGAGGCGCCTTGAAGGAGTCGAATTGCCAATACGAAATATCAATACGAATGAATGTTTGTCTTGATAAATTGAAAGGTGTGCAAATCATTGGCGCGAGAGATACATACAGTTAATCATCAGATGAAACTCTCTTTTTTTCTTGCTTGTTTCTGACACATAAAAATTGTGGCATAGTAAGAAAGTGAGTCACCTCTGTTGTTGGAATCATACGGAATTTTGATTCATGCTCCTCCCTCCAGATACATAGTTTAAGACATTCCATTGGAGTTGTAACCTCGTAATGCTTTCAGTCTATAAATAGGTAAAGAAACAAATGAATTTGCTCATAAATTTTCGTCCTCGATAACGCTTGACTTAATTACTTAAAACAAGACTCCTAGAGAGGGCGAGAGACTGAGTGGGGGAGGGAGGAGGATACTACATAAGGGTGTGCAGACAGCTGGCAGACAGTGATGCCAATGCCGCATAGTGTGGCATAATGCACTTAAGTTTTCTTTTGGCTTTATGTTTGTTTGTGTAATTTCGGGGGTTGACTGAGTGCAAGCGCGGAAGTCATGGCATAAGGCACACATCAGCAGAATTCACCCACAGAGACAAAGAGAGGGAGAGAGAGAGAAAGAAAGAGAGCCAAAGAGCATGAGCATGCAATTGAGCAATTGAATTACAGTTATAACCCGGAAAGTGGAACACGCTTCAATGATATGTTATGCGATGTTAAACCCAAGCGAAGGTCTACTGTGCGTAGAAGGCAGCTGCAGCTGCCGTAAGTGAACTATGGGTGGGTAGCTTGAGGAGGGAGTAGGGTGGGGAGGGAATACATAATTGCTGCCAAAACGAAGTGACACTTCTTCTACCTAACAATCCTTTGTGCCCGTTCGGATTGGGATTTGAGAAGCATTCCTTTTACGTTTCTTTCATTTTTTCGGGGCTGTTTGTTGTTCCGTGCAAATTTGTCGAGCCCGAGTGAGAATTATGTTTTCTCTGTCACTGTCGTTTGAGCGGAAAGAAACGGAAGAAGAAAACTATTTCCAGGCAGCTGCCTTACATTTCGTTAACGTGACAAAAATACATTGATTACATTTTTTTCTACTTGCACTCCTTCACCACGTCTTTTAGCTCACGTCTGCACACTTGGCCCATTTGTCTGTCTGTCTGTATGTCTCACTGTCTGTGTGTCTTGCTCGCTCGTAGTAAACATCTTGCACGTACGTACCACATACTCTATTGCACTAGGAGCCTTGCGTTGTCATGCATCCTGCGAAGGAGGACGATGGGGTCTCTGAACTGACAAATTACATTGACGACGACAACGACGATGAATGGAAATTCCTTTTTCTGTATGTGCACTCTGAACTTTCAACATTCTCCTACAATTGTTTTCAATTTTAATTTGTTTATATCATCCGCACCCACATACATCCATCTGTCCACATGCGTGGACGTTGCTCTTGAAAACGTTGAAAAATTGTATAAAATTGGCGAGAAGAAATGAAAAAAGAAACAAATTGGCTTACATTTCATTTGCGTGAGTGTGGGTTGGTTAATTGCTTTTTGCCACAATTATTTAATTGCTCTTCGATCGAACGAAAAGTTTGACGTGCTTACACAACATTTATTCGAGCCTTTCCTCCCATCCATACGTACGTACATACATATGTACGTTGTTCATATGTATATCAAATCTGAACGATCAGTTTACACAACTCTACTGACCATAAACAGTATTCGTTTATCTTATCACTTTCAATGAGTGGACTAAGTAGGTAAAGAAATATGTATGTCGAAATATCTGAAAAGTGACCGTCTGCTTTCCTGTTCCCCCTACTTCAAAAATTGCAATACAATCGTCTGATCCAACAAAAATCACTGTCACAAGAAGAAGGCAGCTGAGATGCTGCGCATGCCCAGATCACACACAAACGCAGATGATGCCAAAAATAAACCAGAAACAGAAATCAGAGAGAAAGAGATCTTTGCTACCGGTTTCGAACAGCTGAGAGAGAGAACAAAACGCAGCCGCCTTTGGCTCGTGATAAGAAAGAAACCAAAGACCCAAAACTCACCACCAACTACTACAACAACGAGGAAAATGAAACAATGCTGTGCATTATGCCAACTGAATGAAGTTTCATATGTATGTATGCACAATATCATTAAATAAACAAAAACTCAAAGAGGGGAAACAAGGTAACGACCTACACATACCCTGCCACGAAATATTGTGCATAAACCGATCGTCAATTTATAGTGATCGTTTTTCTTTTTTAGTCTTTCTTCTTGTTCATGCCTGGTATACATTTATATATATCCATGATCATGACAAAATCCGTGATCGATAAAAAGTTCGTTAAAGTTTCTGCAAATACATTGCAGGGTATTAAAAAATCCATGCCAAAAACAACGCGAGAGGGAGAGTGAGTCAGATGAGGGAAGGGGACAGCTGCTACTCATGATAGGGCGCTCAGGTAAATGTTGTCACCTCGGTGGCTACCTCTCTCTCTCGCTTCATGCTTGGCTCTCTATCACCCTCTCGCACTCTCTCGCTGAGCTGGACGAGTTTGCACTCACCCGCCGCATTCGAACGCATTCGTTCTTGCGACTCCGATACGCGCACACGTAGCTCCGCTACGATCGGCTATATACTATCACGCGTTTTGGTTCAAAAATTTCGTTCAGTATAAAATACGTATACGTATTTTGTGTTTACCTCAGTTAATTCAATTAACGATTTGTCTTTGTTTTGGTCTTGTGGTTTTGTGTTTACCGTTGTCGAGTGTAAAACTATTTGTGGATGACCAAAAATAATCAAATGGCACGTGCTTGAAATACTGAAAGCCCCATCATATCATAAATAAAACTATTCAAACGGCAACGCGACTTGAAAGTCGTATTGGAATTGGGATTACATCGACATCGACATTGTTTATCAACAAGAAAGAACCACAGAACGGTAAGTGTCTCCATAAAAATATTCACATTAGTTCAAAGCACAGTGGGGACATTCGATTGACCCAAATATGGAATCCCATTCTTATCAACAATAAAATAAATAAACCAAACATTAATTGTAATACTTTCACCTTTATTTATACGCCCCTCCATTAAAAGGGGCGCAAGCATCACATAATTACGGAATGTGAATATGAAGGACTTTTACTCTCTCTCCCCCTCTTACGTTTATGAGTCAGGAACTGTTTTTATGTGTTTATTTTTGTTATATCTGAATGTTCTGTTTGTTTGGGTTATGTATCGTCACATTTTGCGTATCTCCCCAAATGACTCATAAGCTTTGTGATGGGGACACAGCTTAAGGGGCGGGTTGGAGGCAACTGACGAGAGTCAGAGATAGAAGTCTTTTGAATGATCCATTGATCAAGAATGTGAATACGAGAAAACCCGTATTCGAACTAAAAGGCAGCGGCCAGACACTAACTAAATTTGATGTGAACCACCTTTGGTTGGATCAGTCAATGGGATTGCATTGGGTTTTAAACTGTTCATTTTGTCCCAAGATTCTAAATTGAATTTAAACTGATTATGATGCAAGAGATCTGTAAGCTTAATTAATGCCGTCATCTAACTACAGTTTAATCAGTGCATTTATTTTAATAAGAAACACTCGCTCGAAATCGTGAAGCAATCGTCACGTTCTTTTTTTGCGATAATTATTAGTAATGATAATTTAAATGTTGTTTGGATTGAGTAAAATCGGATTCCAAAAGAAACACGGAATTCCACATAGAAAATGTTACTCAAACTAAGCTAAACTTTTGAACTTGAACAGATTCTTTTACCTACGAGCTAAAAGAAAGAGTTCTTTCACATTTAAATATACTTATGGAGCTTATCTTCAATAACCAGTTAATCTTCTCTACTTTGATAAAGATCGGAGCTATAGCATTCGTTTCAATATAATGGCACCTACACATAACATTTACAGTGTATACGGAATTCAGATATTTTAATGTAAAAAATATATAATCCAAATGGAATGTTGTAAATACCTAAAAAGATAGTTTTATAAAAATATGTATTCAAAAATTACCAAATGTTCTTAATGTCTATTCATATACATATGTATGTACATACATAAGTAATATCCCAAACGCAATGACCAAAAACGCAATGTGGAATTAAGGATGATAAAGGATATTAGAATGGCAGACTATATATTTGGAGTGTGAAAGTGCATCTATAAGATAACCGCCATAAAGTCAACCGACTTGAGCCTCTTGCCGAATGATTCCATCAGGTGGATCATTGATAGATGGCGGCATGTGTTTTATTAAGCTTGATTAAAGAGCACTCACACACACACACACAAGACCCATCAAAGAGATTCTGTTTTGCAGAACCCGTTCCAGCAGACATCGATTCGATTCCAAGACACAACCGAGTCAATCACCTGGTTGCTGCTGTTGCCGCATTGATCCATTTAAGATATGGATGGCTATCTCAATGACAATTGGTCGGCACATTACGAAGAGGAGAAACAACAATGGATACATTCAAACATCTATCCGGGGCTATTTGGCTACCGTTAGATTCGAAATGCCAAGGCAATGAGTGTCGTCGATTGTGTAATTAAATGGAATTAATGTTTCATTTGCTTTAATTTATCGATTTCCAATGAAATGCCGCAACACCATAAATGGAGCATTAGATTCAGGACTTGGATGAGGTGGCACATGGGCGGTGGCCTTTCAGAGGCGGTTAGTCAAGTACACTCCATAGCTTTGGCCATATAACAATGGATTCGGTTGTAATTCAAGCTCTTTTTGCCACTTTTCAAAAGTGTTTTTCTGTCGTAAATTGTGAAATAGCCAAAAAGCGGAAAGAGAAGAAAGAAATTCTATTTAACGGTCATTTGGCAATTGTTATTATTGTTTTGTTGCATTACATTAGGTTATATTGTTGCACTTTTAATTATATCCAACATCCATGTGTATGTTTATGTATGTATTTGTGTGTAAATAATTATAAAGCATAATTGAAATCGGTATTGTTATTATAATTTCCCTCTTAAACTGCTCCTCATCCCGCCCATCATCATATCTAGCATTGCTCCAAGTGCTGCAACTCGTGCTCTTTGGCTCTGGCCCATTTTTACATAATTAAACAATTATTTAAAAACTGATTTATTATTTAATTGTTTGCCACTTGAATGACAACAATTAATTATACAATTCAATGTAGGCAAATATTAAAAAAAGGCAAAAACAAATGCATACAGAAATCGAATATACTCTTTTTGTAAAGATTTATTGGTTTAACAATATGTACTTATTATAGTATTCAAATTTTGCTGTACTAACAATAAATAGTGCAATAATACTGCAAAAAAGTGAATTTTATTTAACAATTCAAGTTTGAACAAATGTAAAACTTAAAATTTGTCCGAAATCTGCATCTGTATTTGTATATTTTTGTTCTCTGTTTGCATTTTTGGGGTCATATGCATCTAATGTTTAGTTATCGCATTCATAATTTCATAAAATATCAAACTTAATTCTAATTCTATGAGCTGACTCAATGCAGGACATAATAAAAGAATGTTTCCATACCAAACGGACAATAACTCGGATTTATTTAAGCTTAAGCTCCAAGAGTTTTTGTTATCCGAAAGATTTCTAAAGAATTTAAAATTCATTGCAGTATCTCAACAGTGAGTTTTAAAGTTTAGTCAGTTTTTTCCTACCCAACATTAAACTTCCTTAATCACTGTAACGATGGCGACCTTTCGACTAAGATAACGTTCTATGATGATTAGAAAGCATATCGATTTGCATAAGTCTAATAATATGATAAGCAGTTTACCTTCTCGTATGCAAATCAATTTGGTTTATATAACTTTAAGAGTAAACAAAACAAACTTTAAGCATCAGTTGCTGCTATATAGTAAACTGATATGCTTCGTTTCTCAGATGAATCAGTAGTGCCGACTTTTGTTTGCCTCCTGACAAAATATTAATTTGCCCAACAGCCAACAGCAGGGTATAAGTTCTTGTATGTAGATATAAATTGTATAAATAAATAAATAATTCCATGCAACAGCTGCCAAAGCGACAAAAATTATGAAAGTGACAGGAACTTGATGCTCCTCCATTATTCCATCTCCCATCGATTGTTAATATGTATGTACGTACAATCGAAAATTGAAAAAAAAGTATTAATAATAATAATCATAGTGGGGAGGAAATGCTTAACACAGCAATTAAAATTTATTGCGCTTATTCGGCATTAATCGTGATTTTATTTGTCATTTAAATGTCAAGACTATTAAAATGGCTATGGCCGAAAGGCCTCCCTTTCGTGGATATAAATTAAAAATGTTTTGGGTTAATTAGTAGCCAAAGTCGATCAATAATTTATATCGAAATTCTGAAGATATGACTTTAGATGTACACATTGTTTTGACACTTTGAGCTGACTGTACACATGTCTCAATTATGAATACTATTTCATTGGAATTGCGTAAGAATTCCTATTTTGTTTTACGTTGTTATCAAAGGAATGAAATTCCAATGATAGAAATTCATTGGAGGCATAGACCTTGCTATACCCTGTAAAAAAAAAAGGAAAAGAAAAATATAATAATTCTTCTAATCAGATATACATAGATTAATTTTTAGATATTGTGTTTTTAAAAGCTGCTGCTTGCTAGAGCCCAACATGCCCTTTGGTCCAAGTGATTACTGGGTATCCAAAGGTAACTTTTGGCACACTCGGAGGAAATATACCGTTGGTTAAGGGTTTTTGTTTGGGGTTATTGGTTTCTTCTGTCGTTCCGACTCGTGCGCTGCATAAATTATTCATTATTGTATTCTTCTCCTTTCTTGATTGTGAAACAAATTAATTGGCATATTGTCACACATTTTTAGTGGCGATTTAGTATTGATACTAAACTGGTTTTGGATTAAAAACTTTATCTCTTAATTACAAGAGCATTAAGTTTGATTTGTTTGCTAAATCTCTGAAAAGAATTTCGAATTGCATAATTTTTTTTTTATTTTCTTTTTAAAATGCTTAACACACCCCAATGGCGATTTTTATATACTAAATAATAATACACACGATTCGTGTGATTAAATGGCAATGGAATGTTTTTTGTTGTAGTATGTATGTAATGGCTGCTGGGCATTAGTAATGAGCACAGAGGCCCAACCTGCCACCCCCCTTCCAACAGCCTTATTTTCCCAGCAAGCAAGATTTTTCCTCAGAACCGGCTTCACTTTGTTTTGTATTATATATTATTTTTAATGAGGTGCCGTCTATTTAAATTACTCATCTCTCTGCTGACCATAAATATCGATTAAGGGGCGGAATTTTTTTAATCAATTGAATGAAAATTACGACGTTGTCTATCTTTATCGCTCTGCTTTAGAATAGTCGCGATTGCTGCTGCCGCCTCTGTCGCCTGGGGGCTAGCTAATGAGCCCTATTAACGCCCACAGAGTGCAAACGAGTAGATGAAGTCGTAGGTCGGTGCCTTAGCTGGCTTCTTTTTCTTGGACATTGTTCTAATCTAATTAGTTATGCCACCAGCTAAATTACAAATTACATTGGATATATATTTTGTTGTGGCATTAATTAGATTTAATAAAAGAAAAGTTCAGTTGGCTCACGAATATTCAGAAATCATGTTTTCGTGTCACGCATGGTGTCCCAGTCATGTTGCACACCTCTAGCTAGATGGCGCCACTCCTGCTCGGCACTAACCAACACTAACCACATAAGCCGCATACCTGTTATCCCGCTCACACCAATGCCTTAATCCATAGGAAGCCGTGCCTATGCAAAGTCAGCTGCGCCGTCGCTCAGCCATTTTTCGTCGTTGACTCACACTCAGCTGTGTGCAGTAGCAGCAGAGAGACGACAGAAAAAAAATGGAAAAGATTTTGATTTCACTTTGTGTTTAACTTCGTTTAAATAAAAAGTTGAAATAATAAAAATAAAAGTGATATTTAAATAATTTGGTTGTAGGCCAAGTGTCTGGTGATCGCGAAACGTCGATAAAAAAGTTGTTACTGCGCATGGTGGGGGAAAAGACGCCGCAATGCGCTGGCCGCTTCACACAACGGAGGAATTTAATTAGTTTTTTTTCGCCGATTGCCGACGCCGACGTCATCTTCAATATAAATACATATATGTATACTTACTCACTCATACACTCACACACACCCCAAATACAATCGCAAATACGCAACATTGAAATTGTTGTAAAATTATGAAAGTAATTTATCAACTGGAACTGGAAATCGAAAAGGCAACAACAACAGCAATAAAAAAGCAATAACAACAGCAAAGAAGCAAGAGCAACAACAAACAGTGATCGCTCTCACAATAGAAAGAGAGAGACGCAAAAAAAGAGTGTGAGAAATATTTTCGCTGGATATTTTCTTTTTGCCTTCTGTATTTGACCTTTAGCAGCAGCGTTTGGCCTCTGTTGGTTGTTTGTGTAAGTACAGACTAATAAATTTATCAACAAAGCAGAAACAGAAAACAAAATCACGAAAAAAAGCAAAGCGTTTTAATTGCAAGCTCATAAAATACATAAACGACACGATGAAGAAGACCCAAGGCAACATTAGCAGCGCAGCAGCAGCGGCAATTTAACAGCCCATGACTACTCTGTTAGTTACGCAGTTAACAGCGTCAGTTATGACTGTTATCTCTGTATTTTGGAATTATTTAATTAATTAGTTAATCAATGACGCTTTATTTGGTCCGCCCGATAAGATTACGCCCACTCAAAAGCTTGAATAATAATTTCAAATATGAATTTTTCATTCACAAAAATAACCAGCGAAACACAATGTTTCCCAATATATACATACAGTTGTATATCTATACAAATTTATATATGTATTAGTATATATTTCTATATTCGTTGACAAGTACAAAAATAAATAAACCACGAGCCAACTGAATGGTCCTAGGAAGATCAAATGAGATAAATGAAAAACAATAAAGCGAAGCGGAATTTCTTTTTATCTTTTATGTCTGTTAAAACTCTGTTAACTTTATACAGTTTGACAATCACCGAAGTATTTAAAGAATTTTTTTTGTTGTAGTTGGTGTTTCTCATTGTATAAACAAAAGATAAGTTACTGGCAGGCACAGCTGCATTACAAAGAAAAAACTTGTTAATTTATGCCAAACGTGACAGATTGACAGACTGACTAAATGGGTGACCGAGGTTGAGTCACTAAAATAATTAAATTGAGTTGCAGTTTGAGATGCTTTGCTTTTTCTTACTGTTTGAGAGGCACTATTGCAGACAGTTGCTTTTTTTGTTTACAGGCTCAAAATGGATCCTCGTCTTGAGCTGGAACTGCATGCGACGCAAAAGGAGGAAGACCAAAATCCAGAGCCAGAGCAGAGGCATTTGCTGACACCCGTGAAGGATGTAGCTCCTCCCCTGCCTTCTACACCTCCTCCTTCTTCAGCAATTGCCAATAGTAACTCAACAAATTCAATTGGCGAATATATAACGCCAATCACACCCACAGCCAGTACACCAAGAGCACCCTCGCCGCTTCAGCTCAATACCCAACCTGGAACCTCGAGGCAACTCTTCAAGGAGGCAGCCCTGGCCCATGGAGGCCTGGAGTCCACTAGCCTTTTGCAGCACGAGCAGGCCGTGGCAATGCCACCCAAACTGAGGAGTGCCAGTTCGACATTGGATGCCACAGTATCCCGTAATCCCTCTACCGCTGGTGGAAGGCATGAGAAAAAGATCGGTCATCGGCGGGTGGTGGAAGGCGGCGAAGTCACTTACAAGAAGATTCAATCGAAACAGATAATGGGTTCCATTCAATTGGGCATACACAACACTGTGGGTAGTCTAGCGAGCAAACCGAAACGGGATCTGCTTATGAACGACTTCTGGGAAACGGAGACTATATCATTTCCCCCGGATGGATCGTCCATAACGCCAGCCCATCACTATAGTGACTTTCGTTTCAAGGTTTATGCTCCGATAGCATTTCGTTATTTCCGTGATTTATTTGGCATTCAACCCGATGATTTCCTATTTTCAATGTGCGCCTCTCCTCTCAGAGAGCTGTCCAATCCTGGAGCCTCGGGCTCCATATTCTATCTAACGGACGATGATGAGTTTATAATTAAAACGGTTCAAAAGAAGGAATGCGAGTTTCTTCAGAAACTGCTGCCCGGCTACTATATGAATCTGTCCCAGAATCCTCGAACACTATTGCCCAAATTCTTTGGTCTCTATTGTTTCCACTACAATTCAAAGAATGTGCGCCTGGTGGCCATGAATAATTTGCTCCCGTCTGATATTAAGATGCATTGTAAATACGATTTAAAGGGATCGTCGTTTCGGCGCAAAGCCTCCAAGGCGGAGAGACAGAAGGCGAGTCCCACATTCAAGGATTTGGATTTTGCCGAGCATCATCCGAACGGCATATTCCTGGAGACAGACAAGTACAATGCCCTAATGAGGACTATACAAAGAGATTGCACAGTTCTTGAGAGTTTCCAAATTATGGACTATTCCCTGCTGCTGGGCATACACAATCTGGATTTGGCAGCCAAGGAGAAGCGTGAGGAGCGCATACGCAATGCCCGGGCCAAGCTAGAGAAGAAGGAGAATGTGAATGATGATGACGCACCAGAAGCGGATCAGTATCAATTGCATGCAGTTGCCTCCTATGCCTCCATACCAGGAACATCTGGGGCTGGCTTGAATCGCACAAGAAGCATGAATCGGCAGCGTCTGGTGGCTCATTCAACAGCCATGGAATCGATTACAGCCGACATGGATGTCACTTTGGATGAGGACGAGGATGTGCCGGCTGGTGGCATTCCAGCACGTTCCGAAAATGATGAACGCCTAATCCTCTACATTGGCATCATTGATATATTGCAGTCCTATCGATTGGAAAAGAAACTGGAGCACACATTCAAGAGCATTCTGTATAATGGCGACACCGTTTCCGTATGCCATCCTTCGTTCTACGCCAAGCGTTTCCAAGAAGCCATGGCCAAGCAGGTGTTCAAGAAGACGCCAACATTTCCATTGAAACATTCCCCCCTCAAAGCGCAAGACCTCCTCCACCATCCAATTGCTGCGAACGCCTCAGCCTCGAAATTCAGCTGCCTCTCAGAATGCAGCTGCAGCAGCCGCTGGAGTCAGACCAGCTGCTGGTCTAACCATGCTTTCGGGTATGTCTACGCCACCACCAGCCTTCGATGACATTTCCGAGGAGGACATCACGGCAGCCTCCACCACGACTCTGCAACAGCAGAACCATAGCCAATCGAACAACAACCAGGGTGAGAGAGTAGCAGACCAAGTCGATCAACGGACAAACGAAAGTCGCGAACCGAGCAGCACCTACCACACGCAATCGCAATATTCCTACGACAGTTCTATGCGTACCAGCGACTACAGCGATGATGATGAATCCACTGGCACGGGACTCAGTGGTTCCAACTCCAATTCTCCGGCAGCCGCGCAACGGGCTCATCGCCTAACCCAGACCCAAGTGCAAGTCACCTCGGTGGGCTACCATGAGGAGACGACGGCCAGTGGCACCCCCCAACAACACACACGTGACCAGCACCAGGACGACACACATTCAGGCTCCCACCTATACATCGACTCTGGTTGTCAACGAGGTGCCCCATTGATGGAGGGATAAAAACAAAGTAGAGAGAAAAAGGCAGTTGAAACTTCTATGTATATTTATAACAGATTTGGTGCTCGTCTCCTCCTCGTCGTCCTCCTCCTACTCGTGCAACACAACCTGCCACAATCTCTCCGCTGTATGTGAGTGTGTGTGTGTGGGAAAAATTGTGTGTGGTGGTGTGTGGGTGCCCGGTCGTTTATCTTGATTAAACACACAGAGAAAGAAAAAAAAAAACGAATATGTATTCGATATTAAAATTTATGTGGCGCCCTTTGTTAATTGACTACTTCATAACCCCGCAACGGGAAAACAAAAATGTAAATTTTTTGCCTACTGTTATGTCGCACATACACACACACACACACACATGCATGTGATTTTTTTTTTTTTATAACAATTTTGAAATTTCCTCCTTTTTGTTTGTTCATATGTGTTTTGTATTGCTTTTGGCCTTCAATTGGAATTCTTTGTGTTCCGTTCTTTAAAATATATATATATGTGTGTGTTTTTGTTTCTTAAGGAATTTTTCACATAAACTCATGTTTTGTCCAAAGCCTTTACTTAAATTCAAAAAGAAGCCCTGGCAATGGGCCATGGAAATTGTTAAGACATTGTCCTTTATAGCTAAATATGTTATACTTGTGTATATCCCTGTAGTCAGTGTCTATGTATGTGTTATGAAAAGTGCGTTTATCTATTATAATCTAAGAGATGCTCATGTAAATAATTATAATTTAACACAAAATAAATTTTACACAATTTAAAGCGAGTAATGATTCTAGATCTTCATCAAAATCAGGCAAATGGTATAATAAAACGATTCAAATTGGGGAAATCAATAATGCAAGTTAATCGAATAAACTGTTGACTTCAAACCAGTTAAAACATGATAACAACAAACACTTTGCTGATCTGGAATATATGTATCTATTTAACGGATTTTTGTTTGATCTGAAAGTAGGAATTGTCCTTCCGGAGGAAACAGCGCTTACAGATTCGAATCCTGTTCCACTTTAAATTGAATTCCTTGAGAAAATTCCCTGAGAAACTAAAAATAAAATGAATTTGCGTTTTACTTACTAGTTTTTATTTTCAAGCTGTTCCTATGTCCTGTGCTCATGTGTAATCCTGGACAATGCATTGGGACAAATAAACTAGCATACTTTGAGGAGTTAAAAGTAAAATTAAGTTACATTTGTAAATAAATGAGTGAGATAACTTAGATAAATAATACTTATTACTTGGAAACTTTATAAAATTTCTGAAAATAAGTAAAGTGCATTTAAATTTCCATCATTTGTATTTGCGGTAATCTTCCTGGTAATATTCTTACCGAATCTAAACCAAATTTTATTGGCCGGAGCCTTCGAAAAAGGCATGAATACGTGCCTTTGCATGACCATAAATCACTTAATGATTTTCAATATTGGTATTAAGTACCAGCCGATCATTTTTATCATCGGCTTGCAGCAGCAGTCGTACATTATGCCTCCCTCCCCGTTCTTATCCCCCTCTTTGTACATCGGTTGTGTTAAGCCTATGGGCAATTGAGCAATATTTATGGCGCAAGTCGACGAAAAATGCGCGGGGGAAAAGCTCTTCATTAATTAGCCAATGTGGCCAGACCAGACCAAACCAGACATTACTTTTTATTTTATATATATTTATATATCGTACAAGGCAAATTGTTGAAACTGTATAATCAGGCAGCAACTATATATATATACATATATTGAAACGAATTGGTTAAACAATTTAATAAACTTAATGCAATTTAATATAAAAAGTGAGAAACTAAAAATAAAATGAATTTGCGTTTTATATTTTTGTTGTAATAAATTGATTCATTTAACTGCCAACGGAAATTTTCATTAAGCAATTGAAATAGAGTAGCCAAAATTGGTTTGAACTGGTTAGCCATCCAACTCAGAATTTTCATCATTTATGAACGATAAAAATAACTTAGCCAGTACAGAATGTTTCTATAGGTATTTGGCATAGGAAATAGGGCAGGACATTTAAATAATTTAGTTTTTTGGCCTCCACAAGAGTTAATTTCAGCTGTCATTTATAGAGGTATATTCCAGTTTAAATGTGTGTGTGTGTGTGTTTTTTTTTTTGGCTTTTTATTAAAGTTTACTTTAATAAAAAACTTTAAAGATATGCCCACAGAAATACGGCATATCATCACGATTGAATGAGCGAATCAACGCTATAAATTAAGACATCAAAACTTTGCACTAACATTATATAAAAATCGCATAAATTCAGAATTTGAGGTCAAAAAATTCTTGTCGCATATTTTTTGCCGCCACTGTATGTGTCAGCTTGTTTGTTGTTTGAATAGTAACAGAAGAACAACTTTGTATTTCATTTTATTAATGTTTACTTGAACAATTTGTGAAAATCAAATTGTGCCCTTTAGTCAGGCATACTACAGAAATAAATATTTGGTTTGGTTTTTGAAAAACGTCCTTTTCCAATGATATTTCACGCTTTTTTCACTCTTCTTTTTTTTTTTTATTTTGTTTTGTTTCGGTTGTAATTATGCTAAAAACAAACATTTATAAATATGTGTATGCTGAAAAAAACCACAAAAATGAAACAAAATAAAATCATTTACGTTGTCAACCAGGATAACAAGTACCCAAGCTCGAGGACATCGACATTAGAATACCCTTTAAATAATTGGAGAAAAGATTTTACTCTTAAGTTTAAATATCTTCTGCTGAACTAAAACGTGCTCCTAATAGTAGTTGAATGAATTTCTTTGAGTGAAACTGAATTAGTAATATTTCTTAATGTTTTCGCCAGTTTAGCAGTTACCAGTCTGATGACTTTATTATACCCTTCATCTGTGTCGGTTTACAGGGTATAAAAATTGTTGCGGCATAATTACTTTATTCCATTTGCATAATATAGAGCAAACACACAAACAAAATGATGTTTTGTTGTCCCTCTCTTTAGCTCCTCCTCCCTCACCCAACCATCCCTTCCAAGCACCCCCTTGCCCACGGCTGGAAAATCATTTACATTTTGGTTGGGACCAGGTGTTGGCTGCTGGACAAGTAGGACAAACTCAAAGATGATGATTCTGGTGTGGATTGGATGGTTTTTGAAAATCTGCATAAATGCCTACAATTTTGGGGACACAACATCAATTATTTTGAAATTATTACACAAATTATATCTAGCTATATCTACCCATGCATACATACATACATATATATATGTGTCCATATATTTAGAGAAAATACAAGAGACTTTGCAGTCTAATTATGTCTGCCATATGTCAAATGTCATTTTGATAGCAAGAACTTTGCATTAGTCTCCAACTTCCATTTTACCCACTGGACAGCTGCTCCCCCTTCGGTCGGTGTTGGGGGGTGGGGTGGTCACACTGTCTGGTCTTGGTCTCCTGGTTTTAAAGTGACAGTTTTGATGAACATTTCGGGCAACATTTTATTGATTCAAATAATGATTTGTGTGTGTTTGCAGGACGGAAATTTAATTTTCCTTTCTTTTTTTATATTTATTTCAACGGATATTAAGGCAATGCGTGTGTGAAAAAAAAGTTGAAAACTTGTTCTCGTCCCTGTGTCTCGTTGTCCTTGTTGTTGACACACACACACACACACACACACATACACAGACAATCCTCATGGCGGCCAAATGGTCAATGGCCCCAGGGGGCGGAGGTGGGCGTATTGAAAATAAATTAAGTCAGTCAGGCGTCGGCGGCAATTGCATTAAATAAAATGAATTTAAACCTATTAAATAAATGAGGCCAATTTATAAAATGATAGACAGATTTCGCATAGAGAGCATTAAACGGACTCGATTCAACTCCAATTGATTCTCATTCTCATCACACGTTATCTCTCCTACCCGATTTGGGTTCCCTTTTTCATTACAGATATGTCATCCTTTCAGCGTAGCTACAGCAAAGTCTGGTGGGGATCAGACAACCAACAGCAACTGCCTATGAGTGGGGCCAGTTTCACCAGCGGCGGTTTCTATTCTCATTACAATTACAACTACCATCAACAGCAGCAGCAACAGCAGCAGAAGCAACAAGAGCAACATCAACAGCAGCAGCAGCAACGTCCACAGACAACACATACGGCACTGGGCAATCTGTCGTGCATTCAAGAGGTGGACGATGAGCAGAATACCTCGAAGCTATCCTGGCACAAGCACGATAGTCCTGGCAGTTTGCGCAGTCAGGTAGAGTAACCAAAACCCAATGCGACATTGCCAATGTCGTAAGCAGGAACGGGTTCGTTTTGTTGCATGTATTTATTTTGGCCTTTTTTTTTTTTGTTTTGGTCGTTTCCAGGATTCGGGCTTCTCGGACAACGAAGAGTCGCAACAGAAACAACATCAACCAACTGACAGTTCTCCCACTGTTACGCCGAAAGCCTCTCCGAATTCAGTGCGGTCGCTGGCCACACCACCCACAGTTGTGCGTCGAGTGGGCAACTCATCATTCTACTCGCCGTTGGTCAGTGTGACGCGGCGCATTTCATTTAGCAGCAGTGGACAGAAGGCAGAGCCTCAGGAGCCCGACATGAGTGATGTAGCTGACTTGGAGGCTAGCCGCAGTCGCCTGTTCGAGCAATTAGATAGCCTGCAGCTGGATGCTGTAGAACCATCGACACCCACTCCACCACGTCCAGCCATACGACGCCGTCGGCGTTCGGCGCGAAAGAAGAAAATTGCGGAGGCGGGGCCGGAAGTCAGTGAGGATGACGAGGAGGATGGCCAAAAAACAGTTCCTGTGTATAATAACGAAACCGTTTATTTGGGTGAGGCACCGCCGCCTTATAACAATGAAACGGTTACCTTTGGCACAGCCTCATCCCTTGAAGATTTAGATGCGACTCTGACACCAATTCGAGGACGATTCACGGCCAGCACCAGCACACCCAAGGCCAGGTCAAAGAGAGCATCTAAGAAGCCGGCAATCCAACAGCCTCAACCCGTGCAGACTTGGCTGGCAGATCAGCGCTGGCAAGTTGACCAGGAGGTTATGTGCATGCTGCAGCACAAATCCATAGCCCAGGAGGCTTACAAGAACTTCACCATAACGACCAGTGCCGTCTCAAAGTTAATCCGCCAGTTGCAGCAGCAGGCTCTGTCCCTGCAAGGCGACTTTGAGCGAAGTGAGCGCATGTTGAGTGGTAATCAGGCCACAAGCTGCTCCCTGCCCGAAGCCTTGGGAGGGGCCACTCAGTTGCTGACTCACTTGGATGAGTTCACGCGGGTGCTGGAGCGACGGGCCATATTCTTCAATGATGCCCGAGTGGAGCGACGGCGCTATGAACAGCACCTCGAACAGATACGCACAGTTAGCAAGGACACCCGCTACTCCTTGGAGAGACAGCATTACATCAATCTCGAATCCTTGCTGGACGATGTCCAGCTATTGAAGCGGCACACTCTGATTTCCCTGCGTTTGATTTTTGAGCGCCTGGTGCGCATTTTAGTTGTAGCCATCGAGCAGAGCCGCTGTGATCTTCTGCTGCGCGCGAATATCAATATGGTGGCCACTCTAATGAACATCGACTATGAGGGATTCGCCTCCCTCTCGGATGCCTTTGTCCAGAATGAGGCTGTGCGGTCGCTCCTGGTCATAGTCCTCGACCACAAGCTCAGTTCGGTGAGAGCTCTGGCCCTGCGAGCTCTGGCCACACTGTGCTGTGACATGCAGGCCATCAATCAGCTGGGTAGCTGCGGTGGCATTGAAATAGTCCGAGACATACTTCAAGTGGAATCCAAAGTGGTGGATGATGATCAGGCGCGCAGTGCCATCGAGCGAAGGGAGGCCGTATCGCTGCTGGCTCAAATAACAGCCTCCTGGCATGGTCCTGAGCATCGTGTTCCTGGATTGAGAGACTGCTCCGAGTCCTTGGTAGCGGGACTGGCCGCTCTCCTGCAACCCGAATGCTGCGCCCAGACGTTGTTGCTCTGTGCGGCGGCTCTCAACAATCTTAGTCGCATGGAAGCCACCTCCCACTACTCCATCATGTCCAATGAGGGCATATTCAAATTGATCAATACCCTGGAATACCAAAGCGAAGGCATCAGTGTGTTTCTCTATGTAAGTATCAACCAAAGTTCTTTAGATCCATTCAAGAAATCTTTGAAATTTAGTCGTATTTGGCCTAAGAAACGAAACATTGTGGGCATAAAAATAGTTATCCATCAAGATAAGAAGTTTTCGAAATCCTTTCACACATTCTCCAAAACAAAAAACGAAAGTTTACTCCGCTCCTGAGATTTTCTTGTTTTTCCTTTTTGAATTTTGCTGCTCAATTTTATTGAAAGCTTTGCCGCTCGTAAAATTTATTTGTGCATTTGCAAAGCAATTTTTTCACAATCTTGGCCACAATTTTTCATTTACCCACCCAAACACACACACACACGAATACACACACACACACACACACCACAGCCTGGAAAAGTTGCTTATTTTTTGCTCATCAACATTTTCGTTTTTGCTTTTCTTTCTTTCTAACAGGAGCAAATCGTTGGGATGCTGTACAACATGTCGCTGAACAAGAAGTGCCACAGCCACTTGGCCAATGGCATCATCATAAATTTCATCACGTCCGTTTACCAAACGGAATTCTACAAGACCTATGCCTCACGTGCCGAATGCGATGCCCAGCGTCGGTGTATCAAGACAATTTTGCACACACTGACGCGCCTCGCCCAGGACTCGCCCACAGTTGTGGGTGCCGAACTCTTGGAGCAATGGCGTTTGCCCGATTTGTTGCGTCAATCGTTGGCCTTGCCATGCAGCAGCAGCGGCAACAGCAACAACAACAACACCAAAGATAACTCCGGTCAGTTGACCGGGAATGTGGGAGGAAACTGTTCGAGTTATGGTGGAGAAATCTCACAGCTGGCGCGACAATTGCTTAGCGCCCATCAGCAGGAGCAAATGCTGCTGGCTGTCAAGCCGGATGGGGCAACCTTTAGCAGTGGCCACCAGACGCCCGAGGCTCAAGCCGGCTCCAGTTCCAGTTCCACAACCAACTCCAGCTTCAAAACGAAGGCAACTAGCACAATGCTCAAATTCAATTTAACACGTCAGGAGAGTTTTGTCTAGTTTGGTTCTATTTTTTCTGGTTTCTTCTTCTATTTTTTTTTTCGGGAGGCACCTGATAAGCACGTCCTTTGGACGGCAACAGGACAACAAACAAGAGCATCAGGATACACTCAGACGTGCGTCGAGTCAAGTGTTATTACTTGTCGTCCTGGTCCTTGTCCTAGCTGAGAATGCGTGACCCGTTTTGCTTGTAAATATAAACGAAGTAATTTTTATATTTCCAGTCAAGCAAACACATATTTCTCTCCCATGAGTTCTGTCCTGGCAGCTTTTGCCTTAAAGTGCATTGTTTTCTCTCGTTCTATCTTTTGATTGGTTTGTTTTATTTATTCATGCAAAAAACTAAGTAATTCTCCATTGTAAATATATGTATACCCTCCTAGGCAGGCATATCATACGGCTGGCAAACAAACAAAAAAAAAACCAAATCAAAGTCAAACACATACCAAACAAAAGTTCTTTAAATTTATAAACAAATAGCTATAAAATTTCATGTGCCAAAAACAAAAAGAAAATTCTACAGAAATTCATCATTATCGATCGATTGTTTCTTATTACATGCTCGTAAATATTAAATATTAGTTTTCCCATTCACTTTGTACATATGTAAGTTTCTAGTATTCAAAATAAATATGCAAAATTAAGTGTAAGCGCATTAAGCGGACATGTGAAATATTCAAAGAAAATTTACACGAATGTGAATTTATCTAAGAGTATTTACTTATTTTTTCTCTAGTTTTTAAACATTACAAGCTTTGTAATAAAATTGTAAATATATAAAATTCACTTAAGTTCGTCTATAATTCATGTTGGGCTTTGTTTGACGTTTGCATTTTCTATATACATATGTAGTACATATGAAAGGTAAAACCTCCTTTTGTGCCGAGATGGGAGGGCCATCAAATCCTGCTCCAAGGAGCAGACAAATAACCGGTAGGTACTTAATAGATAATATTCATTTTTAAGGTCATTATTTCTGAATAATTTACAAACGTGTGAAACAAATTCATTTAAACTCAATTCATTTCGAATAGATACGTTTTTAAGAGTGTTGAGATTGGAGATATTAACACAGGCCGACAAATATGGCCCGAATCCAAATGTAGACTGCGAACTCCGAAGTGTTTCATTATACGCTCAGAATCAATTAGTTTTTATACCATCCACCCATGGGGTTCATAATAGGTATATGTAATAGGCAAAAGGAAGCTTTTCCGATGCCTTTAAGTATATAAATTTTAGATCAACATCAATAGCCGAATAGTCGATTTCTGTCTTGATAAACACCTAGATCTCGCAGACTATAAAAGGTAGAGCCACCAAAAGTGGTATGAACTCCTTGTAGTGTGCAGGCAGATCAAGTTTATTTTCTCGTGCCTTCATAATGTAAGAAAAACGATTTCACAGCCAAGTTATGCACATAAGCGTTTTTCACTAAGTGGGCCATAAGGGCGGAGTTGGCCGTAGGTGGTGGCTTAGGTATGCTCATGTCCTTACGCTACGTGCAGAGTACAATCGGACATCGAAATTAAAAATAATTTCTTCACCTGGCGAAGTCGGCGAGGAGACGTACCAACAATTCTCTAGTATCAATGAAGGTCTGAGCTTTCTTGCTAAATAAGTTTTAAACAATATTTGCATTTGTATTTTTGGCGAACTTATTCGGATTCAGCACATTTTAATCTATTAATCTAATCTATTAGTGGACTGTGGCTTCTAGGATTGAGTTTTGTTAACACGTGTCATCCCAAATCGTAATTAGCAAAGGTCTAAGGCATTGGCTTCATTTGTATTCAGGGAACAATTTTATTGCGTCTTTCTGATTTAAATAAATGGAATTCTCATTCATTCAGTTAGACTTGTTTCGATTGAGATATGTTTTTCTTGGTTCGTATCCTTGTAATGCCATTAGCAAGCAATGCCATTACTTTCTTTAGCTGGACTGCATAAAGGATTTTACTCACTGATCAACATCTCGACATGCAAATCCCTTCACACACTCGCTTTCACACAAACCTCGCACAGTGAGTGGAAAACATTATCGGACATTGAAAATCGGAGCTTAGCTGAGGCTAAGTGAGTGACAGTTCGAGCACTTCTTAAACAGATATGCACATCCGAATACGAGTATATCAGCACAATGTATCTCTTTGCGTCAAACGGCAGGAACTATTCAAACTGAAGCTGAAATGTGTGAAATCTATGTGTATCTGCCTCACACATTCCAATCGCAGGAGACGATGGAGGCGGGGAAATGCTGCTGTCCTGTCTATAGCGCAGGCGGGAATAAACAAGTCCTTTAGAATGGAAGTGAGGTTTTCTTCTCTTTTTAATGTTGGCATACTGGGCATGACTGAGTCGAGAACGGTTGAAGAAGGTCCGCAGGAATGAGAAGGAAAAAATGCGTGGGATGGGGGTAGAGGTAGAGAGAATCTTTTAGAAATGTGCCATAAAAATCGTACGGCTCCATTTATGGATGCTTATGTATGGGTCTTGGTGTGTCGTGCGAATGCCTATCTCTGTAGAAGAAGCAAATGGGGAAGTGTTGCGGTATTTTGTTCGCCTTTCACTTTTTGAGAATTCCACCCATTCACATGGACGTTGAATATGTATCACCCTGTATCGGACACGCTAAGCAGGCCATAAAAAGGATAAAATGCAACTATGAATTTAGAAACAATTTTTTTTTTTTGCAGAGTACCTACGGACGATGTGCTACAATGGGCAAAAATTAAGGTGTATTTATTTGTAAAATGAAAAATCTTTATTTATTCTTGTAAATTAATTTCATCCCCTTCAAAGTACATAATTCCCTTCCGATAAAATACACCTAAGTCAACGTTTTTTCCAATCCTCGAAACATGCCAATGCGGGATATTACGATCACATCAGTAAGCTCATTGGCAGTGAACCGACGATTTTTAAGCACTAATTCCTTCATTCATTCACGTGTTGGTCATCTGTTAACGTCGATGGTCGTCCGAAACGTTATAAGTCATTAACACGTTCTCGACCCTCTTTGAAGTCTTTGTATCACTTGTAAACATTTTTCTGCGACATGGTAGATTCACCAATGCCTTCCGCAACATCCTTAACGTTTCCGCAGCCGAAATTTCATTCCTCAAACAAAATTTCTCTCTCCGCAATTCAATGGGACATTGTAAAAATCGAAAAATGCACTCTTGCTCGATTGGTAAACACTGATAATGACATTCACATGAAAGTTGGCACTGATGTTACACCTTACTTTTTGCCCACAGTAACTCTTTTATCTGGGGTCAGATGATACTTCACTTCTGATCCGCCGCCTCATTCGATTAAGTTGCCTTTGACTCCATTCTTAAATATACCGTGCACCAAGAGGGTGAAATGGCGTATTAAAGTACACGTATGACTTGCATGCATTTTGAAATGGTATACCAAAGTCGGCCTTCATTTCGATTAAAATGAATCACATTTTCTTTAAATGATAACAAATTTAATAGCATTATTGCCCCTTTATGACCGAATACTCAAAGCTAACATTTACCAATAAGTACTAACAAGGGGAAGTACAGACATCCGAGTGACCGATTAGCAAGAAATTGTGATATGTTATAGAATACCCCGTAATTTGAGGCTGGGAAGCACTTTTTATAAACCCCTGCAGGGTCACGGTTTTGACTTTCGCAGGAAACAATTTCGTTTTCTATTTTGATTTCTAGTTTTTCTTTTATAGCAATTTTTTTTTGTAGATCTAATATTTCTTAAAAGTTGTAAAATTTGTTTTATAATTCTCAACTCACATAAAATGTTAAAAATTACGAAAAACATTTATGCACCTTGAAGATTTTAATTAAAATGTTAATTACTTTACTTAACCCATTTTGGGCAATTTTTAAACAGAAAATTTTGAAATCTGTTTTTTTTTGTAACAAAATAAACATTTAAATAAAAGTTTTCAAATCAATGATGAGAGAAAACATAAAGTTACAAATGAGTTCGAAAAAGCTTCGTAATATTTAACCCAGCCTGAAATTGCAGGGTATTCCAGAATACATCTAAATTTCAAACTTCCCCTTGTCAGTTGTATGTGTAGAGCAGATAACGTATACGTAGTGTATGCACATACATAATTGTGATAGCAAATGAAAGCAGAAGACTTTCTTACTCATTGGGTGAGGCAGTCTAAGTTTGGTTGCTCACACGGACACACGCTTCTCACAGAAAGTTATTTCATTTCCAGTCAAAATGGATCAAACCATACTCAATCTGTTGTTGTCGAATTTGGATGCTTGCCAAGAAGATTCTGCATCTGAGACCAGTTCGGTAAATATACAAACTCAGCACATGTAAGAGTCCTTATGCAAATTATTCAACATGTTGTTCAGATAATCAGTGGGTTCGAGTCATTGAGCATTCAGTGCGAAGGAAACTGCAGCGAAAAAGTGCAAGCCATATTGCAACAAGCAGCTAATGCAATTAAATTTAAAGATTGGCAAATCGATAATCTTATCATGGCATTAAAAAGAAACACTGATGTGAAGAATTCCAGCGAAAATGATGTGTCAGGTGTAGAACAAAAGAAAACTGATATGGATAAAAATATGGAAGTGATCATATTAAGGTACGAAAATCAACTAAAAGAGGCACTTACTCTTCTAAAGGAGTCCTCCTTGATGCTCAAGAACTGTGAAACTCAAAAACAGCAACTGAGGGATGAATTGGCGGAGAAAACTAAAGTTGTAAGTCAAATCAAAGAAGCCAATGCTCTCTTAAAAAGAGTCCAATGAAAGAGTGAGAAGCCTTGAAATTCAAGAACAGAAAATGGAGCAACAATTAGCCACAAAAATTACTGCAATTGATGTTCAGATAATCAATTTCGAGCAGGACAAAATAAAATACCCTGACCAAATAGAGGTTCTTTGCGGTAGATATGGACCGCATCTGTTTCAAGTCTCTAACGATATTGTAGGTGCTGGTTGGCTAATCATATGGCGCATGGCAATGCTAAATGGGACAATGAAAACAAATGTTAATGTTCAAGAAAATATCGTGCAAACCATCGTAAATAGTCAGAGACATGAACTCTACATTTATAAGGTTGAAGAGGATGGACGCACTTCGTATGCTCACTTTGATAACTTCAGGCTTCGGCATGCGGGCATAGGTGATTTTTATTGCATACAATCATTGGATCTTCTTAGTAGCTCAATTAAAGTTTGCGGCAGTTTGGTAAACACAATATATTCAAATATGATTAAGGGTTTTACCTCTAGGTGCTTATTATATCAACTTATGATAAGGGAAAAACAAACTTAAAATAGATCCACCTACAGCTATGTTTAACATCAACAGTTGAAGAAAATGAAAAATAAATCTTTTATTTTCCATAAAATTAGTTGTATTCTTTATTTAAATTGTAATTGTCCAAATTAGAGGCCAAAGCTGCCTAAAATATTGAGCAAACGCTGAGAAATTGACCCATCAGCATCTGTGGAGTAGAGACGGCGAGACGACTTACTTACTACTTAGGACCCAGCAGATAACGAATACATATTAACCAGGTCATAAGTACGACTTTCTTAAGCACTAAATGTGGCAGTCTGAATTTAATAATAGAATTCTGTTCAGTGTGTGTGAATTAAAAAGTTTAAAGAGTTCAAGGAAAACGTATCTATGACTAGGTAAATAAAAATATACACTAATGACTTATTTTAGAGCAAACTAAAGGTGAGTAGGATGAAAATTCCATATCAAATGACGAGATGAGATATCAAATACAGATGATTTCTTATTTAGCCTTGAGATAAAAACCAGCAAATGAAGGAGCAATTGGCGAACTAGACTAAAATAAATTATGTAAAGGATGGACTTGCTCCATCGATTTCTGTGTAGAATGCTCTAAATAAAACAGTATACTTTTTCAAATTACTAGTTGAAAAGGGGAGCTTGACAACTGTAACAACAAACAAACATTTTTTGGCTATAACTTTTATTGGTACGGCAATAACAAACGATGACGATTTTTGATTTAGATGGTAACAGGAACCCTGAATAACAGTTTTTTCTTGGTATCTTTTTTACTCCTGCAGATATTATTATAAATTTTAGATGTTTTCGCTACCATAAAGTATAAATATTCTTGACCAGCATGATCGATATACATATATATCTTATTGTCTGTTTGTCGGTGCAAATCAAATTCACACCTTCAATTAGAATGCTTGTGTGAGATAAAGTATGATAATCATTCGAATCGGACCACTATATCATTTACTGCTAATGAAAAATAGGTGAAGAAGTTTCAGTACCTCTATGAAATTTACTTATCCGATAGTTCTTCATGATTCAGAAATGATTAGATATATAGAACTAGAGTTGTAGTCAATAAGAATTTCGGACACAACGTAATAAAAAGTGACAGAGTGATACTTTGAAGGTTTTGCCAGGGCATTAACGAGTTGTTTTATAGAAAAGGAATCTGGCCCTTGTAAAAGTATTATGACCAAGGACTGCAAGGGCAATGCCGAAGTTAGCTTCTTTGATATTTCTTTTTTATTCTTTTATTTTTCCCATTTTCAACATTAGGTAGTGTTCATTGGAATTACCCATTAATTTTCTTTTTAACTCATATGTTGTTATGTTGCAGCAAACATTGCAAATTATTATTAATCTGGCCTTAAAGAATTCAAATTTTTATTTACAAATATAAAATGCAAGGACCATCTCAATTCTTTTCCTTACAATATTTTGCAAACTAAATCAATTTCCATATTATTTTCAAAGTTCTAGATTATTTTTTTATGTTCTATTTATTTTCCTCTGTTTTTGTGAAAGTGTCACGTTTACATCTCTAGTCTTTAGGAGCCAGCGACCTATTGACCTCGGCTTTAAGTACTTGCTCGTTTATCGTTGCTGGCTTATCTATGTATATGTGTATGTATGCGTGGATATCTATATGTGAATATAGGTGAATAGCAACACCAACACCAACACCAGCATCAACAAAACCAACACAAACAACGGTTGAAGCGTTGCTTTCATGATTTTTATGGCATTTGTTGCTGCTGTAGTTGTTGTCGTTGTTGCTGCAGGGCAGGAAATGCCTTTAGTGATTTCCGCATGTGGCCACCCAGTAGCAGGCCCTGGCCCAGGACCATTCTATGCCCAGCTCTATCCTGTTTACACAGCTAGAGCATATTGCGGTTGACACATTTTGTGCGTTTATGTTTTTGAATTGTGCTTGGTTTGTCATTCCTTTTGGCTTTTGGTTCCTCCTTCCTCACTTTAAAGGCGGCCAGACGATGAGTGCGTCTAGAGGGAAAAGCCATGGTTAAATTGCATATTTAAGTGAGTTATAATTAAAGCTCACAGCACAAGCAACAGACAGGGAAGGCAAGAAAGAAAAAGACAGAGAGGAATAGATGGAAGGTAGCTACAGTTCAGCCGATAACATGGCAAACAGTTGGCCAACTTTTTGGACTATCAACAGCTAAAAGCGTTAAAAGTTACAAGTTTAACCAAAGTAAAGTTGCACCTCCACCTCGGTGAACGTTAGTCGAACAACTGCAACAATGACAAGCAACAACGACAACAAACCAAACAACAAAGACTCACTCACTGCCACAATGCATTGTACTAATACATGGATGGAGTAAAATCCAATTTCAGTTTAACACAGTTCAAATACTCTTACGAATCTCTGGAAAGTCAAATTTTTCTAAAACTCCTTTATTATAGACAACTGCATTTAATTTTATGTCAAATTATCCCAATCAATATTCAAGTTGAAAGAAGATTATTTCAAAGGCAGGACACAATTATTAGCAGATGATACTGAAAATTCCAGAATCACAATGCCATTCTATATCTTCAAGGCTAAAACTAGTTGGGAATTACAATAAATGAAGATTTTACTATGACGATAAATTGACTGTTTACATCTAAAAAGTTTTCTTTTTTAAAGAACTTCCTTACGTCAAAAACTGTTTATTTGTTATAAGGTGTTTTCCATTACTTTAGATTGAAAGAGGAAAGATTATTCTAAAACCTTTACCTTTCTCATTTTGGAAATGGTGGTAGATTCTAATATCAATATGGCCATTTTATGGGAATTTTTAATCGAATGAGCTTTGGATTATTGAGATTTTTTGTTAGATGTTTCATCCAGACAAAGCCTGTCATTTTCCTTCTGAATATGTCATCGATTTAAAGTAGATCAACTTATGTGTGTACCCTTAATATACATATATAGCTGTCATACAAATACAATTGCCCTGCCCGGGATAAGTGACTCGTGCGTTGTTTGATATAAATTAGATTAAGGATGGATTCTTCGTTTTGACTTCTTGGAATAGAGAAAAAAAAAACAGACAATTTTGAAGAGGTATTGCAGCCTCTTGGAAATGTGTCTTTACTTATCGTTCCAGATGTTGCGTATTGCTCGTCCTAATCCCTCTACCCATCCGTCTGTCAGTTAGCAAAGTTTGGTTTTTTCAAACCTGTTAGCTAGCTAATGTACCCGAACCCATTTGCTTTATCTTCCGTTCTTACCATAATAAGTAAGTATGTATGTAGGGGAGCGAGTAACTTTTTACAGGCACTCCACTTACGAACTGCAGTTACTGCTAGGCACTTTTCACTCGCTCCAGATAGATGAAGTATAAGGTGGGAAGGGGGGATCCAACCAGGATCAAAACTGCACTTAAATGCGGCGGCTGCTGCTGTCGGCACTTATCCAGTTTGTTTCTGTTTCTGGCTACGCTGGAAGTCTCCAGCTTATCACGGTCAATGGCAATGGTTTTATTTTATACACTCGGGGGTAGACCTCGAGCAGTGCAATTAGGATAAAGACAAGCTATGCCAAAAGGAGTGTGTGTGTGAGTTTGTGTATGTGTGTGGCATCGAGAAGAGATGTAAGCTCCATTTGATGCGGCCATAAACGAGTTGTCATTAATAATGCGGCACCACCACCCATCGACCATTTCGCAAATAAACCAAAGTATTATTAACGGCCACAGAAAGTAGCACGAATGCTGATGCTGCCACTGGCTAGGCTGGATTATATACACATATAAAGTATACGCAGTGTGTCCCCAGAGAGGGAGACAGGGAGAAGACTCAACGAGCGAAAGCGAGTGAAAGTGGGAGAGGCAAAAATCTTCTGGCATTATTATGCGATTATTAGCCAATATTTTATTTGATTTCGTTTTTCTTTTTTCTTTTTTGGTTAGTCATAAATTTTTATTTGTTGCAGCAAAGGGTTGTAAAGCGTCGTCGACATAATGCTTTCTTTTAGGTTGTGTTTTTTCCTCACGATGTTTTCTTCTTCTCGGTGTGTTTTATTTCCCTCAGACGTGCGCAATATGCGTCAAAAGAAGAAACAACCCGAAAGCATTCCAAAGAATTTATGGGCGCAAATTGATTGTAAGTGCATAAACAGAAAGACAGAGACAGAGAGGCAGCTCTCTTTTTGCCTTTTAAAGTTTTTAAAGTAAACAACAATCAACAGTCTTCCCCCTTACCTTTGCCCCTGCCCTACTCTACTAGTCGAGAGTTCTCTGAAGAGGCTAACTCTTAACTTGGCCACAAAACAATCAAAATTGTTGACCGCAATTCGCAGCAATTGGTTTTTGTCCATTCGTTTTGTCAGTTATGCGGTTAAAGTCCCTGGCAATTGTTGTCCAGGATGTTGCCACACTTTGCTGTTTGCCAGAGTCCTTTTTTTCTCTTGTGCCTGAGATATGAGACACTGGCAGAAACAGGCAGAACATCTTCATTCTTTTGTTTGCCTATTTGTTTTTCTGTTGTTTATTGTTTGTCGTTGCAGTCGTTGTTATTGTTGTTGTTGGTGCTGTTGCCTGTGTGGAAATTGCATATTGAAAATTGTACAAACAACTTGCAAAATGCAGTCAATTTTTAGGTTACCCCGCTCCCTCCCAACCACTCTCTGGTCTCCCTTTGGACTATTGTAGTTGCTGTTACTTGTCATTGGTAAATGTCTATGTTGTGGCCGATGTTGCTATTGTTTTTGCCACAGCTGGCTATAGATGTTACAGCCACTGCCACAATGTTCATGGCAAGTTCTGCCTTCATCCTGAAATGCCTGAAATTGACACTTTGAGCGATGAGCTTTGGTTAATGTGGTGATCTGAAACGAAGAAAAGTGCTGTGCAAGCTATTCGTAATTATTGTATATTGCAGTCGAGTAAAGTATCATTAAAAAGTTTTCAATTACTCTATGTATACAAAAATTGTGCCTGAGTGATTTAATGTGTTGGTGGATATTATGATGTAATTTATATGTTAGCTTATGATTTATAATAAGAGTTTGTAATCTAATGAATTACTAATATGTATATACGTACATACAGTAGAATCCGGTTATAACGACGCTCAAGGCACCGACGATTTTACTAACCGGAGGCCCTTTCAAATTAGTTCGTATTGGGACCAACCAATCACTCATCCAACTTTAGTCGCTATAACCAGACGGACGTTATAGCCAGAGTCGTTATGAATTTAACGACTGCTGGAATGCTTTAAAATGGCAGTCAGAAATAAGTTAATTCAGTGGTCAATCACAAAAAATAACGAGTATTTGAGGTAACTCAAGGGGTTCATCCTATACTATATTCGGTATACAACTTGATTCTTAAATAAGATTTATCATATGTAAACTTTCTTTAAATAATAATGATGTCCAAATAATAACGATGACAAATGTCTCTATATGGAGTACTTCCTTTCCCAATTGAAATTTTGGTTGTGGTCTTTGCAGAGACCTTGAAGTAGAAAGAAATTGGAATTGAATTCCCCGTCAAATGATAAGTTACAAGATACAAATTATATAAATCCGAAAATTAAGAGCTTCTTGAATTCGTAACCAACATACAGATGCACATGTTTATTTTTTTATTATTATTTGTATTAAGAAAGAAGAAAAAATAAAATTCAAATATAAATTTAAATATAAAATTTAATATTAACTAATTCTACATTGTAAAATATCGCAGTTTTTCGTAAACATTTTAATAAGCTGTGAAATTTTTCCAAGAATTCCAACAGCTGAGAAATTGTCGGGCATTTTGCAGATTTTATTAAAATATATATTATTTTTTGCGTTTAAATTTGAATTAAAATGGAAATTATATCCAAAATGCAACTAATGATATTTGAGCTTTGGTAAGGAATTTCACTCCATTTGCATTCCCACACACATTAAATTGTATTTTATCTCAATTAGCGCAAATATTTTGTGGCTGTCAAAAAGGGCAGAAGTCGTTAGCCCATCCAGAGAGCCAGGAAGCCACGTAAATGCATTTTCCTCTTCGCTCGTTCACTTTACTCTGCTCTCTTTCTCTCTCTCTCTCTCTCTCTCTCCTCTTGATTTTCCCTCAGTTTGTATTTGCTTAGTAAATGCTTTTTCTTTTCGTTTACCAAAATGCTTTTTTATGCAATTCGTTTTGCCATGTTTGGGTTTTTAGTTTTCCCTTTTTCCTCGGCAATACGAAAATGGAAAATTTCAAATAAATATTTGTCTGGGCTTTTAACGTGAACTCAAATCGATTTTGGCAAGCATTAAATATGTGCAAAATTAATGACATAATTAGCAGTTCTTCTTGCGGGCTGAAATTTCTCATTTGTCAAATGCAAACAAACAACGAATTTTGAGTCCGACCAAAACGATGCTGATGGCAATTTGAGTGAGCAGCAAACAGGAAAAAAAACAGCAACAGAAAAACCGAAAAAAAAAAAAAAATTGAATGCATGTAATGAAAGCCTAACACACATTAGAGGCAGCGGCAGCAGCAGAAATCCGCACAGCACGTAGCCCTAACGTCCAAATCAGGCCGAGAGAAACAGAGCCAGAGGTAGAGTCCGAGTCCGACAGCTGATGCTGATGACGGACGTGACAGCTGCACAATGGACCCCGAAAATCAACCCCCAACCACCAACTGTGCCCAACCCCCCAGGCCCAACCACCAACTGTGACCCCGACCAACCAAAAAATGCGAAACCGACCCTAACAAAAACTTGTGTGTGGGTGAGTTTTCCTTTTCTTTTTTTAAATAAATGAATACGTTGAGAGCTCTAAAAAATCTCACACGGCAAACGCTGCAAAAAGACGAAAACCATCAACTAAAAAGCTAAATTTGTAGCCAAACAACAAAATGAAAGGAATATTCGTGTGTGATATGTTAGTATATACAAATATAGGAAAAAACACTTCAAACGAAAGGTAAGCAATGAAATATTCGTATGTTCGTTGTGTCTGCAAAACTGGACCAAACTAATTCGAGTCTAACTTTAGCTGGCAAATTCAAAACATTTTCCAAAATTGTTATAAATTTGAAGTGTCTTCAAACTTCGGCTTACCGTGAGGAACATTTTATTATTTCTTTGTGTGTGTGTGGCCTTTTGTTGAACTGCACAAACACAAATATAAAGCTTTCTAGTCTGCCTCCATTTGATGACCCTCCGTCCTTCTGTGTGTGTGTGTGTGTGTGTGTGTATGTGTGGGCACAGGTGGTCAGTGGCAGTGGCAAAGCAAATGATGTCGGCCATTACAATGCACGAGTCAAAAGTTGAATTTTAATCAAAAAAAAAGAACGAGAGCCAGAGAGAGACTGAGAGGAAAGAGAGCAAAATCTAGGGGCAACAGCAGCACAAAAGCCCTTCTCAGAGAGGCCACATGTTGTCTGATGATGAGTGTGCGAGTGTGTCTCTGTCTGTGTGTGTGTTTGTGGGTATGAGTGGCCAGCATGATTAATGAGACGATCTTGAACAGTTGTTTAACATGAATACACACATATATATGAACACTCACACGTAGGGACCAAGCGCTCACAACTGTCGCCTAAAAGTATGCTTTAAAAAGGTAAAAGACTATTCCAATTGCCTTCTACTTTGTCCAATTTAGCATGTTAGGCCTTAAATAATTTCAGTGGCTTAGTCAAGCTAACTTAAGAGGGATTTCTTGCTAATTCACAGTTTATTTGATTCAATTCCACAATAGTCGGCTATTAAAGTGCCAAACAAAGTAGCCAATTAATAGTTTTTATTCCTTACCTAATAAGAGGAAGAACTTTTAATATTTTGTCTTAAAGTTAAAAGAAAAGGATTGATTAAATAAAACCCTTGCAAGTTGTTTGGTATTCTTTCCTCACTTATAGCCGTCAAAGTGTAAGAACGTTTTATCTACAAAGAGTAATGTTTGCGAAAGAACGGCCCACAATCTTAACATAGGAAATAACGAAGTTTTTGATCAAAGTCACTGTTTTCCACCGATCGTTCCTATGGGCACAGTCATATATATATATATATATGGGCACACAGATATATCAAACTAATAATACTTCAGGATTGTTGTTTGATGCTTTGAAGCTTTCAACAGGCAACAAAAGCAAAAAAGACGCTACTAAGAAAACGCCAATAAAAAATATGTTAAAAAATATACAAGTTACTAATTATTTTCATTCGCCTTTTAAATGGTTTGCAAATTGCACTCGAAATAAAGGTCCAAAAGTATAGGCAACTGATTATGTTTATATATCACATCTATAAATAAAATAAAATCATATAAATATAAATATAAAATCATTTCAGGTACATTTCACTCATACCATCATTAAATTTGTGCCGAGCATAAGCTTGAGCCAAGTATCAACTATTAATTACAGCACTCGGTCAATGCATTCGATATATTCTGCACCAACAAGAATATTAGTTGCATAGTCATTAGGGACTTGATTAAATTACATGCAACTCTAATCATTTGAAAACATTCACAACTAAAACCGAATCAATATATGACTGCAACATCATGCTTTACATATTTTCCCTTGGTTCACATGGTAACGACTCATTTTCTGCTTAAACCATGTTCTGAACCTAGAACGAGAAAGGCTTTTGAGTAGGAACTTTAATGAATCTATTCTTTTCTTTTTGGAAATATTATAAGTTATACTATGTAACATAACAATTTCATTGTCGTTACTTTATCGATTTCTCGCTTAGTTAGTTTCCTCCCATCAAGTTAATTAAACATTTTAAAAAGTATTTCTCTAATCGAATGAAATTGTATTAAAATTATAACGAGTAATTTTTACACATTTTCAACTTCTATCTAGCTTGGGAAAGTGTAATAGCTTTTCTATCGCTATGGTAGATATATTATTTTTAGGTTTACGTAATCTCCATGAAGTCAGCAGACATGTGAGTGCCAATAGACTTTTAAATTTATAACTTTGGCGTGTCTTTTTAGCACGAAGAACTGAGTTATTATTTAAAAAGTTACACATTATGAGTTACTTATATTATTTTATGTACTTTATAAATAAAAAATCCTATTTACCAGCAGTAGATATTTTTATTTTGCCATAAAAAATACCTTTTGCGGTTTGAGTATTGTTTTGTAAAAAAGAAGAAAATGTTATCATTTATCTTATCTTATCTTTTTTTGTTTTGTTTTACCTTCTTGGAATTAGAAGGACAAATTCTAGTTTTTTATCTCAGCTTTCTATGTCTAGATTTCAAGTTTAAAATATTTTTAAAAATCTATGGTCCAGTCAAATGTTTATATTGCTTAAATTGTTGGCTTAAACAAAAGAATGTGAAACGCCCATGTCGGATATGCCAATTGTTCACTTTTATGAATTATGACGCTTGCGAATATGACCTTGCCGGACCCGAAACATCAAATTGAAATCCAATATGAGAGTCAAGTAAACATTTGCCTAACCTCAAAATGTTACTGGCAACACAAACAACAGGACGAAGGCTCACACCACATACACATACACACACACACACACACACACACACACACACACACACACACACACACATAAACACATATAGTATATACATATATATACAAGATATAAAAAACAAGGCCTAGTCTCGAATTACCCAATGTGCAGTGGCATTAAACACTAATGTGTGTGTTATTCAAGTTGAAGTCAGCCACTTGGAAATGTACAACAAAAAAAATGAGAAAAAAAGTGAGCAAAATATTCTTCTTTCCATATTTATACACCCATTAAACGGAAAAGCGGAAATGATGTCTTGACAGCAAGTTGGAATACTAAAGGAGTCTGTAGGGAGTTTCCATGCCAACTATGAAGTGGGAAATTAAATTAAACTTATTTATAGTTGAAATTTAATGGCATTTCTTAAGCAGTTAATGGGTACATCCTAGTCGAGAATAATCTATTTCCTTTCTTTTTTACTTCTCACACATCAACTTTATAACCTTAGCCCAAAAAACGTACAATATCATAAAATAGAAAATGAAACTAGAGCAAGAGGATGGAGGATATGTTTGTAGATGGGGGAATGGGGGTGAAGACATGGACAGCAGATGAGAGGAGGCCCAGGGCTCAATTCCATGCCCAACCCCTTGGAATAGTGAAATCGAAGTTCGATAATTTATTTTCCTGCCATTCCAAGCGATTTCTCTCATGCGGCGTAGTACATTTATTACTTATGCTAAGGAGCAGCAGCCTCACAGGATGTGTGTGTGCCCATATGTGTGGGTGTGTGACCCGTTTTGGTGTAAGCCAGTGATGGCTGGGGTTGTATAAATTCCCTTGCATGCCACTGCCACAGCAACTGAAAGTTGCATGCCTCGAACGGATTATATATGGCTTCGATTATTTTAAGTTTCGTTGCTTAAATGGCAGCAAAGCGCCAGCAGAAGCAGAAGCATCAGGCAAATGGCTAACGGCGAAGAGGCAACCTTGTTGGCATTTTTTTTTTTTATTTTTGTATGAAATGAAAAATAAGCCAGACTCGTTTTCAGCGAGATTTAAAGCGACAAAGAAAAAAATAAAGTTGTATGAGTTTACTATTTTTTTTAAGTTCGAATCATTAAATAGATGAAATTCAATGTGAGTGTAACAGAGAGCAATGAAAAGTATTTTAAGCACTTCAAGGCCCAATAGAAGTTCGTCGGAATTTAAAATAAACAAGTTTTTAGCTTTTTCTCGTCTCTCGTATCGCGTTCGCGACTTTACATCCCACATAAATTTGAAATATATTTGTTTTTCAAAAGGTGTATATTAATTTTAGTCAGAAGTATGCATCTCCGACCATACAAAGCAGTTCAAGTAGCCATGTCCGCCCTTCCGTGTGGATTCTCCTATAGCAACGGTCGAAAACACTCACTTTTATCAACAACATTGCTACTTTTTACGCAAATGTCATACATTTTTTTAACAGTTTAAAATAGTTTTTAGCGAGTGTGCTAAAATTGATCAAGGTTGGTTGACTATATCATAGGTTGGGGTTTGATCAATAATATCGTTATTTCCTATCTTAAGATTGTCCGTTCATTAGTCGTGGATTAGTCTTTTAGATAAAACGTTTTTCCACTTTGACGGCCATACTTAGGTAAGGAAAGAGTAACAAAAAACTTGTATGTGTATACAAACTTTAACGCGGTCGAAGTTAGCTACGGCCCTCTGGCTTTTTATTTAATTTGCAAACATTTTTTAAGTCTGTCGAACAAATTTAATAATTTTTTTAATATAAAGTGAAAGATTTGAATGGATACCAGACAAAAATGTTTCCAAAATACCATTCAAGAATGATCCTTAAAAAATTTTTTTACTTGAAAATTATCTCTAGTTTTGCTAAAATCCTTCCTTGTGGAATTGCTCTGAAAAAGACTTCTGTTTTTTCGTCCTATTTTAAAAAACTATTGAAAAAAGCTTCGTGTTCTAACTTTTTTTTGCTCAGAATGTGTGGGAACGTCCGTAGCGACATGACGGACACTTGTAATCGTTTTTTATAGAAGGATTTAACAGACCAGTAAATTCAATTTCGACGAGAAGAACTGATTGTAATTCTCAATCTCGTTAGAATTTCGACAATTTATTATCGAGTAGGACTTAAATCTGTTAAGTTGGACATTTAAATAATTTGACTATTAATTAATTTTAACTATTCTTCATGACTACTATAAATTCTTGTTTTTCCAACATTCAACATCAGAACCTATGAGATAGTTTTTTTTTTGTGCTAAATAATTTATCCATTTTTCTGTTACATGTCGTTCAATTTATAAAAAAGACTTCCTTCCTGAACACACACACACACACATTCATATGGAAAGCTTCAGAGTAAATTAACTAATTAAATGCGTACTTTGGATCAATTAGCATTTAATTAGAATTGTGTATGTTTTACAGAAACATGAACAAGTATTTTTTACAATTTATTTAAATGAAATAAAAATGTAAAAATAAATTATATAAGTAAGTTGTCGCACCAACTTTGGTATACCTTAAATTTATATAAACAATTTCTTTTTCATTTCTACCTTGCATTAGTATTGATCGAATGGATCAAACGGCTTATTTTGATAAACAAAACACTGAAGTGAACAAGGACATTTACTCACTGAATCTGTTGTTGAGTCACTGAGTCAGTGATCAACTGAGTCACTGAGTGAACAAGTGGATGAATCAAGTTTAGTAAAGATTTTGTTCAATTATTTATCTATTTACAAACGCCATTGTAGAAATTTTAGTGGCGTTATAAGAATTCTGTAATTATCCCCTAAAATTTGTAAGACATCGCATTGATTAAAACTTCTTTAAGATGCTCTTCGGAATTCGGTTCCTTTTGTTTTGTTAAAAGCTCGGACCTAATCTTAAAACACGAAAAGTCCGAAACCAAGTAGCAAAATACCAAGTTTTCTCAAATTGCCAAACATGTTTAGATATAAGTCGCTAAATTGGATACGATTCAAACTGCCTTTGGCTTATTTTGTTTTCACTTGATTTGAAAATTTAACAAAATGTAGGTATATATTAAGTTTATAGCCTAGTGATTTTTTGTTCCATTTCCACGAAAGTATTTGGCGTTTGACGTCGATGTCGGAGAAATATGTAGCATATGCTAAAAAAAAAACCATTACATTTAATTATTTGATCAAATCTAAATGTATCATAAAACTTACATAAAAATTAGAGCATTTGGCCAATGGAAAATTTCACTGAACAAGAAATAAGGCCATTGGTTTTTTTCAACATAAGAAATGGTGCTAATCGCTTTCAAAACTGGCGGAAAAATCAATTTTCCAAAGGTATCAACTATGCCAAATATGGCAAACAATTTACCTAATTGGGAAAATATATTTTCAAGAAATTATCAGGTAGGATATCTCTTTTAACTTACCCAGTTCGTTGCCTGCTACAATGCTGGATCCCATAGCATTAATTGCAAGTGGTCGTACACTAGAAAACAAGTCCACCACAGCACCGATGTTAACTGAGACTAAGTCTTTAGCAAAGATCTGAAATAGCACCACACTTATGGAATCTATATATGTGGATGATATGATGGTCAGTCTTACCAATATAAGCCGGGAGCTCACTACCGATAAGGCGGCGATTAAGCCAATTGTGCAATCCGCGAATTTTAGTAATTTACTCAAGATGACGGCACCAATGAAGATTCCTACATAGGGGGCCCATCTATATATGTCGAAGAAGGAACCGAATTCAAAGAAATCGAAATGAGGCTTCCTTGCAAACATATAAATATATCTACTTTCAGCAGCTGTGCCCACAGTCAGAAAGTAGCTTAAAATCAATAAGATCAGAAGCATTCGTCCATAATTTGGACGCTTAACGAATGGCAACTTTATGCAATCGATTGCTAGGGCTGGATCAAAGAAATCAGTGAATGAGGAATGCCTGGGCAATACTTTTTTCGCTTGACTCTGATTAGATGGTTCAATTGGTGCATCTGATGTTGACTCGATTTCCTGCATAACAAATATAATATAGATTATGGCTATTATTTGGCTTGCAACAGCCATGGCAAACAATGCTGCAAGAGAAATGAGTTGTGAATGTATGGAAAATTGTCTATTCGGTTTATTAGACAGCTTTACTTACGTATAAAGCCGAAGTTCAAAAAGAGGTGCACTCTAATCGGTTGTCCCAGGAACGATATTGCCTTCACAAATATAGCAATGATACCGAATCGTAAAAGCCGATCCCGTTTCGGTATGACAATTGTGACATAACTGTAGACTGCCATTAGATGAACGGTAGAACCACCAAAAAGAGCTGGCACAATTATTTGGAGATAAGCCCCCCCATTGTAATGGCAATGAATCCATGTAAATTGCCGATACTAGTTCACCTAAAAGACAATTGTGATTTGGCTTTATATTTACTTTAATACGTACTAGAAAGCTGCATGAATGTATTCAAGTGAACAATTGAATAAAAAGTTCATTAAAATCCAACTCATTCAATCATTTAATGCTCAACTGTAGGGACTGCTGACATCAGAAGTGAAGACTGAGTACTTAGAGGTGTTAAAACTTGTTAAATGAAATTTTGTGAATTTATAAATCGTTTTCACTTTGGTTTTTGTATTCGAAAACATGTTTTGAATGCAATCATGCAGTCTTCTACTAGGCACTTACATAGAAATCCTAAAGACGATCCCACAAATGGAATAATCAAGCAGACTTTGTGTTTATTATAACGATCGGCCCAGCCTCCCACCATTAGTAAAAGAAGCAGCGGAAATATATCACCTACAAAAATATTGAGAAATGAAAATGTTATTAAAACACGTTTCTCATCTAATCCAATGTTATAATAAAAACAAAACCAGTTTTACCAATGGGACGTTCGTCTTTAAATTTGTTGTACAAATTTCGCGTCTCATGTGCCGCCTTGCAAGCGGTGTATGTAGAGGACCACTTCTGATCTGGATCAAATCCTTCTGTGGTATTTTCAAACTTCAAACCCCTACAGGGATTTGAAAAAAATGAGTATGTTTTTTTCTATCGTCGCAAACGCTTTCACTATAGCCAAGATTTGCTCGACAAGCCTTTTCAAAGTGGAAATCGGACAAGACCCAAAAATTCAAAAGCGTTGCCGTGAAGAACAAAAAGATAATTGGTTCGACAACGAAATAATTGCGATAACGCCAAAACTTTTGAAAATAATTCAACTTGGCATGCCTCTCCGGCATAGCCGAGTTGGTCGTTGGAGATGACGTCGCCATTATTTTTTGGATTCTTTTTGGATGTCTAACGCGTCTCTTTTTCAACAATCCAACACCGCTTGATCAATAATATCTGCATCGAGTTCTAAACGCAAACTAAACAATTCATTTCTTGCTAGACCGGGACAAAGCTTTTTACGCACAAGAAACCTGTTCAATCAATTGTTGATTTCTTGTTTCTTTATATACTTTTCTATATGCATATATTGTACCTATTGATATTTTATATACATATCTAGGTATATTTTGTACAAGTGTTTCACTCGAAATTTTTTAAAATTATAATTTTAAATAACAGATACATAAGTCGTCGCATCGACGGGGATATACCATGCATCAATTTTTCTCACATATTTCAAAGCACTCATCGGTAAAATCTTTAGTATTCGAAACTTTGACTAATTGTTTCATTCTTATTATAACCAAATAGGGAGGTATTAAATGGGTATTAATTGGTAGAGCCGGAACAAACATCGATGGTACTACCGATAACTCGATGGTTTTTGTATTTTTCTAAAACTTCGATGTTGGTTTATCACTAACAAAAGTTTTTATCTTATAAATTCGATTTAGTTATTCGACCTTTTTTAATCCTTTCCCCTTAGATCTATCTACGAACGATTTTTTTTGGGGAAGACGATCACTTGCTCGATCCCATTAAGTGTCGTTTATAACCCGTCATAAAACCCGAAACACAAATATTTGTGTGCGTCGACTTGCATAGGTGACACATTTCTCTGTCCAGCTTTTTGCGTCAGGAATAGTGAAATATTTATATATGTATGTATAGTAAAGAATTTGCAAAAGTTGTCAGATATACGGATTTATTTTAAAAGACCGTGTTTTGAAGGGAGTCTATAGTTTAAAATTTTGGATAGTCCGCACGTCCCGACACACCTCTGGACCCGTCCATTAGCTGTTCATAACGAATTTCTTCGAGACTTATGACTCTTTGATATTTGTCAATATTCAGCTAAAATCGGACCAAATGGCAAAATCTTCCTTTCTTTTAATCTGTGCTCAATATACAAGATAACTTTATTTCTTGTTGGTTAAGATCAACGATTTTCAAAATAATTGAAATTAATTTCATAATTTCAAAATACATTACTAAACATTGTTGGCAAAAAAATTAAAACATTATGCTATAGGGTGGAGTTTAGTGTAGTGGGGGATCAATCGATAGCATAGGTGGGCTTGTGTCCATTTCTATTGGGGATCTAGAGCATGGTAGTAGTTGAAGTAATTATCAAGTATTTTTGTAGCCTTTGCAGAGACTTCTGCATTCACATTGTATGAAAGGATTTCCAATTTCTGCAATCCATCCATTTCCTCGACCATCTGGCAAAAAGTTTGCAAGATGCCAAGTTCTTCAGCCGCAGAAAACAGATGTTCCAATCCGAGGAGGATCACATTATTGGGACTCGCGTCAGTTGCATTCAAATGATTCAAGAACGATGGCAGTAGATTATTTTCCTGCATGAGCGTCACGGTCTGCTGCGTAGTTCCCGAGGCAATAGCATTGGCCACTGCCCAGATGGCCTCCCTCTGAGCTCGGAATTGCCCACTCTCCAGTACTTTTTTTATTTCGCGGTATATCTTAGCTTGCAGAAGGGCTTCAATCTGCTCGCTATTTCCAGCAGCAATGTTGCTCACTGTCCAGGCGGCCTCTTTGATTACATCGCTGTTTGGGTGCTGAAGCAAGCGAACCAATTTTGGTAAGGCTCCATTAAGAATAACTTCGTCAGTCTGATCATCTGTGCCTGCGGCAATGTTTCCAACACATCGCAGTGTTGGAATTAAGATGCTATCTTCATGCTTGTCCAAAAGATTTACCAATAAACCCACTGCGTTGGCCTGAATCACGGACTGAATTTTGTAGCTGGAATCATCAGACAGGTAAAAGATGGTCCAGCATGTATCCGAAACCACTTCAACATCGGAATTCAACAAAAGTTGCCTTAGTACTGACAGCAAACGATTCAATTCGACGGTCCGAGGTGAAGGATTCTTTGAGCGACAGAGAGTCATCAATAGTTTAATCAACTGACGAAGCAGTGGAATGTCACGTGTAATCGTTTGACCGGAAGGCTGCACGCCAATTTTAGCTTTTGGCGATTGCAGCAACGCAATCAGCTTAGGAACTGCTCCATGGTCCATGACGCAGCGAGTCTGTTTTGTATTGCCAGACGCTATTTCGAGCAACACTGAGGTGGCTTCAAGCTGCACTTCCGGATTGCTCCCGTGGCTCAGGAAATTGATCATTATGGGGACAATGCCGCGTTCGATTACTGTATCAATGGGCGGAGCATCTGTACTCAACAGTTCGCGAAACCAGCGCACGCCCTCGATCTGATTCTTCGTAATTTTGCTGCGAATCGCCTCCAGCATTTCCTCCATCTCTATTTTTAATGGCCATTTAACAATTTGAAGTTTCATTTCTTTAAAAAAGGCAATGCGACGCTGGTCCATTTCTTCTTTGTTTTTGGATTTGCGCAGCGTAATATTGATCACGCAGCGTTCCCACGGTTCCAATTCTTTTTCGGAGTCCTTTTTACTGTCCATGTCGATAGTTTCTTTACGTTAGAAAATATATTTAGCAACTGAAATCGGGTTAGTTGTCGACTACACGAACTATCAGATGTTAAATGAATCACTCTGAAACTTCAATCGGAGACCTACTAGAAGTTCATATCTAGGAATTTGTTTTGAGTAATGACAAGTTAATTTGTTAAGTTTCACTCTAGGCCTTCCCACATAGAAGCGTTCGATTGTGGATAAAACGGACCAAACCTTTTTTTTTTTTTGAGCCCTTATACCATGCATGGAGTGAAATTCTCTAGAAGGATGATAGGGGGAAGGGGAAGTCTTAAATTGTCCCTAGGCGGAAACGTTAGACGTCATTTTGTTTAAGACGATCATTGGACGATAACTTGGATCGATTGCTACAAGATCTGGATTAATCGACCTATTTCGAAATACGTCCTTTAGGGGCGAGTCAGACAGAATTTCACAAAACTGGTCGTTTCGTTGTTCCTAATTAACGGTAGTATTATTATGTTTCTGTTTGAAATTGCATTTCACATTTTAATCAATAATATACATAGATCTCTTTTCGGTGAATTCCTAAATATTTTATTAATCCTATTAATAAGACAACAAAATCCCAATCGGGGAACACCATTCTAGACTCAGAATGCGACTATAAATTGCTGATGATTGAGGCGGATTTCAATCAGTCGGAAACTGCATGAAACTAATCGCACTTTTTGGACTTCTACTGGCACTTTTTGGCCTGTCGGCGGCATTTTGGCACAGTGGACCACCTCAAGCTCCAAGCAGAAGTCTGTTTCGCCCCCAAGCATGCGAAAATGCATTTGTTTAATAAATTTAAAATATTTGCTTTACTGGTGTATGGTATACCTAAGTCGGCGAGACGACTTACTTCATTAAAATAAAATAAACTAAAAAAACTTCCACTTAGAAAAAAAAAAAAATCTGTGTGGGGTTTAAATGCATGGCTATTTGAACTCGTCTCGTCGTGCTAAGAATAGAAGAAGAAGAAGAAGAATATATATACTTTGTATGGTCCAAGATGCTTCTTTCTACACACTTCTGACCAAAATTTATATACCCTTTTTGTATAAAGGAGATTTTTTTAAAAGCTTGAAGCAAGAATTTGGTCATATTGTGTTTTGCTTAAATAAATATCGAAGTTAAGAACGAAAATTACCATTACATATTCCAGAATAAATCACATTTCAACAAAGATGAAAATATATTGAAATTTACAGACATCAAACGTTGCCTACAAAAATATAACGTTTCTTTCAACCAAAATCTTGTCCTTGCTGTGTACAGGAAATTTCGAATAGAAATGAAATGTTGGGACAGATATTCTGAGGAATTTGAAGATTTTTATTCGATTAGAAGATGTCTATGTAATTTGGGATATATTTAAAAATGTTTTATTTGTTTTGGTTTAGAGTTTTTGCGAATTTCTGTTGAAAAGTCTGCCTTCTGAGGAAGTTCCCAGAAATTCTCATAAAATTGGCGCCATGTTGGCGTGACGCAATTAATTTTCGAAAATAACCTTTTCTCAAACCCGTTTCGTTTTCAATCTTTTATTTTAGTCCAAAAAAAAGAAATGGTACACTTAAAATTTATTTACGGATTTTGTTTTAATGGATGAACATCGAGGGACATGTCAATACAAAGTAATTTGTGATCAAGTTCGAAATACTCCGTAATGAAAAATAGTTAAAAGCTAATTTTAAAATATAATATTGTACGGACATAACGGTTGTTTATGAATGTTTGTTATAAAAACCAGAATACATTATATGTATGTGTTCACGAATATAGCAATGCAGTAGATGCTAACAAAGATTTCAAAATTTTTCACATTGTCCTTTTTATAGATATAGTTTTTGACTTTGGTTTTGTAAAATGGTAGAATATGCATAGGAAAACCGAAAAAGTTTCGTTAATTTTACTAACTTTTGGGTCGTTTTTTACATTTTTGTGTTTATCCCCACAAATTTGGCTGTTCACTAAAATTGCAGTTATATACAGTAGATTCAATCAGTTTTCATCTTTTAATTTAGTCAAACGTGATCTAAAGGGGTGTCACTTGTCGGCGTAGACTCCTAGAACAAGAGCTAGTATCGCGAAGACGTAGGAAAGTCACACTTTTAACTTAGAAGCCTGTAAAGTACGTTTGTATTTTCACAAAACTCCATATGAATCTTCATATTGCAAAGTAGCGTAATATTCTCGGGCCAGACGTCCGCGATGTAGTCTTGTAGTCTAAACAGTATGTACGTCGCCCAGAATATACGGAATACCACCCAAAGGATTCGCTAAAGCAATATGTCATGATTTGGGCTTGTTTCTCATATAAACGACTTGTTTCTCATATAATATTCATGGGAATGTGAATAGAAATATCTGTGTGATCATCATGAAGAAGGTTAAGCTATCATATGGAATATGCCCATAAAATGGATATATTACCAGTACAACGACCCAAAACATGGGAACAAGCTCGAAAAGGTTGTTTTCAATTCGAAGGAATCGATGTAATGCTAGGACCAGCTCAGTCGCCGGATTGGTAACCCATTAAAAATGTATGGGGAAACATTTAGAGAAGCGTCACAAAGATAAAACCGTCAGATAAAGGTTAACATTGGTAAGTTATCCGAGAAGCATGGCAACAGATCCCAGATTCAGTGTCTATAATTGGTTCAGGACTAACAATAAGTATTAGGTGCTAAGAACCGAAGGTGACCTGAATTTAAAGTTTCAAAAAATTTGGAATCGACAGATTAGTTGTCACTGTATGTATAATGTATGTATGTATTCTTGACATTGGCCTGTACGCCCAACCCCATCCGGTAACTTCTGTTGCCATTTTCCAATATTTCACTGAACTTATATATCACGGTAAACAATTTTTTCGAGTTCTTTAATTAATAAACATTTTTATTGACTCTTTTGGAATGAGAATTATTTATTTTTGTTTTTCCCTTATCATCAGTTGGTAAAGTGTGCATTCATGAATGAAACTTTGATCTAAATTCTGAAGTGTTTTTCCTTCAAAACTACCATAAATATTCATTGAGCTTTCAAGAAGATCCATAGATTTGATTAAACAATTGTCCATAAGTACAAAGTTATCATAAAGAGCATATGAAGTGTTTTTATCGTTATCAACAATGTAAATGTAAAGCTGATGTTGCTTCTCATTGGTCAATTCAGCCAAAAACTCTTCACAAACATCATATTCGAGTTTAAGGTTCCCGGTGCTATTTGTAAAACGACGTATAATTTTCCAACCAGGCCCAGCCACATTATTTTCCATTTCGAACACCTTGGGAGGAAATCCAGCGATCCTTACTACTTCTTTTTTGGGGTGGTTTTCTTCATCTTGGCCTTCGGTATCAAATTTAAATTTTTTCATTTTCGACTCGTAATTTTTAATGACTTCGTCTTTCGCTGCCAATAGTTCGTCTGCTTCTTGTTTTTCACTTTGAAGGTTGTCTACTTTTTCTTCGGACATTTCCAGAAGAATCTTAGCTTGATTTAATTCATACTTAATTTTATTTAGCTCCTCCAATCGGTCTATAAATTCTTGATTTTGAGCTTCAAGACTCTTTACTAGTAAAAGCGCCGACTCTAAGAGAGCATTTGTCAATTGAACTTGATTAGATGATAGGTCTTTGGGGTTGTTTTCCAAGAATTTTTTCAGATCAGGTCCCCTATTTAAGGCCATGATAAGATTATAGATTTGATTATCTTTTGACTTAATTATATTGGTAGCTTTCTCCAACATTGATTTCAATTTTTCGTAGTCATTTTCACTGCTGTCAGTAGATACTACTTCAAACCCATCTGTTGTCTGAAATCAAGATTTGATATGATGAGTTGAACGCTCCCAACCTACTGCTTTCTTTGTATACTTACCGTATTGGTCAAAGACCCTTCCGAAGAACTGTCCTGACTAAGCAAGTGCCGATCCAGCATGTTCTCATCCATTTTGCCTTGATAATTAAAAAATTTTAGCAAAACCCGTGTGCGCAGTTGTGACCGTTTGTCCTGTTTGCTGGGAGAGTAGGTCATATGTATATATCCTTAGCAAATATTAATTATTTATGATACCTGGTCAGACGTACAGATGTTCTTCTTGAGCCTTCGTTTTATTACGGCAATTTGCTGCCCTCGTTTTGCGTTTTAATTTAGTAAAATGCTGACTAATATAGAGCTGAAACAAACTTCGATGATGTTATCGATAAGTCGGTGGTTTTGCATTTTCGAAAACATCGATGTTTGGCCAGCACTATCGATAGTATTTTATTCTGCCTACAGTGGTGGTCAGCCTTCAGTTATTATGACAACCAGCAAATTGGTTATCTTAGCTTTTCTCCATTATTCTAATTGGACTTGCCTTAATATCGGCTGGTCAAATATGTATTTAGGATACTAAATATTGATATTAAAACAATATTTATGTTACACTATTGCAAAAATTATAAATATTTATTTTCTCGCTGGCCTTTGCAAAAAGTCTACCGTGGCAGCTGTAAAATCAGCTGTTTAGAGATATTGCATCGTGCCAGTGGAAATCGTTATTTCACATTCAGCGTTAATCCAAACCGCTCTCGGCAGATGTGTCCCGTGGGAATCGGGAATTAGCAAAATCAATAACATTCATTTCGATATTGCATTCGTTAGGCCCGATTCTCACTCGATCCATTTTCGGGGAACGATTGGAATTAACGCTGAATGTGCAATGTGATTCCCACCATCCCTAAACAGCTGATTTGACAGACTTTTTGCAAAGGGCACCGAGAAATGAAATTTTTTAATTTCTGCAACAAAATAAAATATGACTGGGCTGATCAAGAATTAATTCGTAACACTTTTTTTGTCCGTCGATATTGTTGCACAGTAGTCAGAGTTGAAGTTAGGCCTCTCAATTAGGCCTATTGAGATCAAATTACATTTTATTGAATGATGGCTTTAGAATTCTAGTATAAGGGAAAGTTTAGACATCAGAAGACCCATTAATTTAGTAGCTTCATTTTTATAGACAGGCATCAATTTGCGGGTGAAATCGAAATGAGATAGAAAAATTTGAGTCTCTGTTTCGGAACCCTTAACATGCAGCAGGTTTCAATGCCATTAAATTGGCTTTCTGGAAAAGAATCCACTCAACTCCATTTACTTTATTGCCATCGACACACACACACATTCATTGGGAACACTTCAAAAATGGACACTAACCGCGAACATTTCCCTTCCTTCGTCCTTTTTTCTTCTTTCGTTTTTCTTGGCAATTTTTAATGCGCTTAATGTTGGCTGGCTAGAAGCGTCGCATAACTCTGAACATCAACGGTGAAGGACTCATTAATATGCAAAGTTTTACGAGTCCTGGCCATGTCCTGTTCGTGTCTGTTCTTTTGTCCTTTCGTCTGGTCTGGTCTTGTCTGTTCTCTTGTTAACTTTTGCCTGTAATTTGCCTTTTAGCCAAGGTACAATTTCAGTTCTGTCAACGTTGCATCAAACAATTTTTGTTGCCCGGTTTAAGCATTTTTACCTTTTCTCTCGCTTTTTATTCTTTTGGTTTTGGTTTTGGAAATTTTTAATGGGCCACGCTGCAGCCATTTTGGCCGAAACAAGCGTATAAATTTCAGAAAATTTTCGCGGCTGCATTGCATACTTTTCGGTCATTAAGCATTTAGTACTTTGCTATAATGTGAGTTTTTATGCTCGCCAAAATGCTTAACAACGATATCAAAAGGTATTATGATTGATTGCTAAATGGGAGACAGAGAACGGGACAGAGTCACTTTTAAAAAGATGGAAAATGGCATTTGGGTATTTTTTATGTTGGTTACTAAAAATGTTTATGATACGAAAAATTCTAATTGAATGTCTATGATAATTTTTAATAGTGGCTTACATTACGTGAGATGGCAAAACAATTTAGCCAAGAGAGCTTTCCATAGTCAACGCTCCTCATGCTGAGGCATCATTTTAACCTTGTCCATTTCGACATATTGGGTGATTTACGCCATAGCCTGGCCATGGCTGGAGCATTTCACAATTGACAGGACTCTCGTTTGATTTACTCCCGTTAAGCATTTGATTGATTTGCCAAAATGTTTCATCTAGTCAAAACGAATTCCCATCTCCCATTTGTCTGTCTATCTATGTATGTATCTACGTGTGTGTGTGTGTGTGTGAAGTTGCAAAGCTCCTTTGTGGAATTTTAATCGAAGATCTAGCAATTCGAACCAAACTGACAAATGCACTTCTACTCCACCTCCTTCTCCACCTCTTCGTAGTCATTTCACATGCCCACCCAACCACCTGACTCTGCCCCTGGTTCTTCGCCTATACTCTCGTTTATTAGCTCAGGTAATTTCAATTAGTTAGCAACAACTGATGGCTAAGAGAGACTGGCTATGAATGGGAGTGGCAGCTAATTAAATTAGAATCCTCTTCTGCTGAGAGTCAGCCACATATGCAAATTGATGGCTCTGTGTGTGTCTAAATGCATTCAATTCAAGGGTTTTCGGTTATATTTCTCCCCCGCGCCCTCTTCAAACACCACTGAACTGGTGTGTAGGCAAAAGAACAGCTTAATCGCCTCTCAGAGCCTTCGGAAAGGATAATAATTTGCTTCACACAATATGGTAACAACTTTAGTGCTCCTTAATATACCAACAGAATAGTTTTGAATTCATTATGATCATGTTTCTACTTTGTCCAAGACAATTGATGATCTTTCTGATACGTTTTAATTTAATCAATTATGTTTAGACCAAAAACGAAATCTATGCAATAAAATCAACATTTTTAGTAAAATCGATGTTTGAATCTTTTTTCTTGTAATATACTAGAACTTTATGATACTCAAAAAATATATGGGAAAAAACTAGAGAGCTTTAAAATTACACGTTTAGTTTGTACAGATACACACATAAGACTTATTTTTATTTTCATTCGGCTACTAACTTGCCTCTTTTTTTTTAATAATAATAATATACAATTATTATTCTAAAGTCAGCTGGACTCTGTAAACGTATTATCCATAACTAAGAGCTGATATTTTCTTAAGAAAATTGATCAGATATATTTCATATTTAAAACTGCATTTACACTATTTAATATTATAAACTACAACCATTCAGAATCACCTGACAAAACCAATATCATAATTATTTAGGAATACAAACTTATAAGAATTTGTATACCGCTCTATAAAAAAGACTTTGAAGAATTAGTTTCACTATCTAAGACTCTGATTCTGAGTCTCTGGTTAGGGATAATCACTAGAAAACAAATTGTTTTTTCCAGTTGCTAAATTTGCAACAATTAGCATTGCTTGAGAAACAGTTTCTAAATCGAAATGAATAATGCATTTTAGGTAAGAAGAGGAGGGATTTGTTTGACTAATTTATTTGTTAGTTGCTACATAGATTTCACTATACAATATATAATGAGGAAAATAAATGATTCTACTATAATTAATTACACAATTCACTTCCAGGACAATCTTCCTTTCCCCACTCTATTTGTTTCCCTTCTTTTCCTCATTTCATTCATTTATTTTTTTGTTTGGCTTAAGGAGCTTAAGTGAACCAATAGAAAATAATTCATATTAGAAACTGACATAAAAATGCCAGACCAAATGAAAGTACTTAGTTTGTGTTTTCATTCAGAAAGAAGAAATAAGGAAACTGCTGACTAAAGAGTGCCCTAAAAGGCAAAGAAGTGTAGAAAGATGAATATGGGAATGGGGACAGAGGGAAAACAGAACCAAGCAGCAAACAATTGGCCAACATGTTGTACAATAAACAATAAACTGTGCGAAAGCAGCTTTAACCAAGCTGATTAATTGCTTTGCTGCTTGTCTGACTTATTGTTAGAAACTAAATTCGAATGCAGATGCAAAAGCAGAGCCAGACTCTGGGTAAGACCAAGACCATGACCAGGATACACAACTGCACAAAGTCACAGTGGGTAAACAGAAATTTGCCTTTTATTACGAATGCCATTTCCCAGGCATTTTGCAGGAGATGTTTGCCATCAAACACTGGCGCCCCACCAAAAGGGGGATTTATCATCCAATTTCACCTAAATACTTAAGTAAATTTCACTCTTCATTGTAATCGTATATACATCGTGTGACATTCATTATCAAAAAGCCCATAAATAACCAGAATTCCAGAATTTTAGAAGATTGAGCTTGATAAGTATCGGAGACTACAAGAACCATGTAGACAGTAAATCGCATGTACTATCGCTATGTGGATCCAGAGATCTAAAGCATCAGCAACAGCTGAGACCATAATTCAGGATTGCCAGAGTATTAGGTCTAGGTCGTCAGGATCGAAACTCCACCATATCTATTAAAAAACGAGTGTTAAAAGTTCATTTATTCATTTTTTTGTAGATATTCATTTAAATTTAAAGTTATTTCAATGATTTCATAGATGTTTAACAATCGTTGATTTGTTTGGCAGCTATCCCCTTTACTGGCTTTAATTCTTGGCTACGCTCCTGGTACTCTTCTTAGAGAGGGAACGAGCCTTTGTAGTTTTCGCGTTAAAATAACTTTCATTCCAAACAGAAATATACGCCCACCTTCAGTTCAGTTTAGTTCAATTCAGTTTTTTCCTTTCTTCTTTCATAAAATTGAAGATGAACTGGAAAAGACGTCAGATATACATACATATATATGTAAGTATATACCCAAGAATAAAATGCAGAACACCAAGTGAAAAAAAATGTAAAAATAAGAGGAAAAAGACAAAATTATGCCACAAAAGGCAAAATGAAGGGAAGAACAGAAAAAAATAGATATATAAAAAAAAACGTAGATATATATATATATAGAAGGCATTTTCCAATAAATTTGCATAAGTTGCATTGGCACAAGGCGAAACGTTTGCCTGCCGTTTGTATTAGTCCTGGCATTTTTCTGTTCTCTCTCGCATTTTATGCCTGTTTCATTTTTCACATTTTTTTTGTGTGGTGCATACTTGAGGGCGTCGAAACAGGTAGAGAAGGTAACTTGTGAGTGGCTCCGATTGTGGCTTGAGATGCACTTGAAGATGGCTAAGAAGTAGCTTTATAGTGAACAAATAATATCAACTGTTCAGTCCAAAAAATGGCCGCACATTATAAATTTTCGAATGAATTGACACTTAAGGTCGTTGTATAAGTAAGATTTTAATTTTAAGTCCGACACCTTCAAGGTGAGCTTGGTAACGGACATTGTTCCGTACCCGTACCAGTTCCCGGACCCTTAATGGATCCTACATTTTTGTGTCCATGTAGCCCTGAGGCATAGCAAAAATGTCAGAGAATTTGAGTGTGGGCCAGAAGGGGAATGTGGGATGGGGAATGTAAGGAATTGATGGAAAAAGTAAAAGTTTTTGCTGCCTTGCAGAATGTATGCTTTCCTTTGGCCTTTGGCTTTCCCTTTCAAGGACATTAGAAAACTATTGGAATTCTCGAAACAGCACCCTTGGCATTTCTAATTACCACGAGAGCCAGCAACACTAAGGTGATAAATGTGCACTGAAATTAGTTAAAATTATTCATCGGCCAACCAAACTAAGAGAGAGACCTATGCCAACTTAACTTCAATGCGCAGCCGCAAAGAGCAATAGCCACAGGAAAGCGAAATCAACAAAAGGGACATTTTCTCTTTACACAGACAAACGGCAAAATAAATGTGCTCGCATATATCTTTGGGCAAAATTGAAATATCACAAAACCATAAATTGCTAATGCCACATACGCAACCTTTGTTATCTGCTCTCGGTTGAGGAAGATATATGATGATATAAATATAATGGCAAACAAAATCATTTTGCGAAATGCCAACAAAAGGTGCATCATGGGTTGTAGAGCCTTCAATTAGAGGAGAATGCCATAAACCTTTATCAATATTTCAAGTTAACAACTGGCAGACAAAAGGAATCCTTGCTCCGTTATGGATAAACATTTATTTCTTGGTTCTCAGGTGGATATACCCATGTGCCTTTAGGTATATATGTACATACATATAAAACTCATTTGAACTCTCAATAATTTCTTAAGTAAATAGGTGTTTGACATAACTGGATAATTCAAATATTTTCTTCTCGTGCAGCTTGAATTAACTAACAATTTAATTTAATTCAATGTCTTTGCTTATATGATTCTCAAGCTGAAGAGTATAGCAACTCACTTATTTCTTGACAACTCTCAGAATAACTAAATCTAAAAATCAGTTGACCTAAATTTGAGTCATACTTTCTGATCTACAAGTTTTTATTGTTTACTCAAGGACTTACTCATAATACTGCTTTTTCTTTTTATTGCTCATAAATAAATATTACGACTCTTTTAATAATATTTATGTAGATATTAAAGTTTTTTGTTTAAATTTTATTATTTCATATTTTGAATTTAGCTATTGAATTTTATTGGCTTGCAAGAATAATTAAGTCTAATTAAGCATGATTCGATTTAATTGAATAATCATTTTTAAAAAGTATTTATTCTTATGGAACCAGGACGACTGGTAAATTTTTGTGAAGCTATTTAGTGATCTTTGAAAAAAATTGCTTCCTCATATTAATGCCATCTCATCTTGTCAATGTGAGTCTGTAGGAAAGGTAGCCCTGCAATTGGCAAACTGTCAATATCTGCTACTGCCAAAACTGCAGCCGAAACACCTGCCATTTCGTCTATCGGCAATGCGCGGTAAGTTTAAATAGCGAGGACCTAGACTTCTTCGTGAGAACCCAAGCAACTCCCAAATCAGCCCGTGGAGAGGCTCAACCAGTTGTAGTGCGAGTTTAACTGGCTTACTATCACAGGAAAATTTATTTCACTGTTTTAATTTTAAAGTATTAATCCACGATTAGTGAGAAGAGAAACGTTAATAAAGAGAATTTAAAACAAGGATAATCTCAATTTGGATGACCACAAGCAAAAACTCTTAAGATAATATTCAAATTGAGATGACCATATTCAATATACTTACCCTCAGATAAGTACAAAGGCCGCACTAAAGGAGTCAGCAAGATTTTTGTTGTCTATTTGTAGCGATGACGCTCAGGGCCGGTTTAAGTCAGAATGATGGCAAATCAAAATATAAGTTTCCCCGGATTTAAGACGACCATTTTGCAATATGACAGTTAGAAAATGAATGGAAATCGGTCAAAAAGTAGCAAATTTACAGATTCGCAAAGCTAATGGTTTGGATAATCCGCCTTTCCAAAAAGTTATATCTCACTTTAATCGCATTACAGTACATTTTGAAGAGGTTTTTCTGCAGATTTATCATTTCAATTTGGACTTATGTCAATATCTTTATGTATTTATCAATATCATTTGTATTTCTTTAAAATCATTTGTTTTGGTTTCCTCTTCGTTCGACCTAAATTATTTAAAAAATGTTGTTAATTTGGACCCGTTTTTAAAAATTAGTAAACTTTTTAGTTTTTAAAATATTAATGCAAATTAAAAGAGATCATTTCCTAAATATTACTAGAATTGATTTGTAGAAATACTTTTCTATTCTTTGGTCCTTTTGTCTCGCTTGAAAACTTTGATAATTGGCGTGTCTAATATTGTAATAATAAATTAAAGAGCATTAAAACGAGATATCATTTTCAACATAGCTTTCAAATAGCTCTCAAATTCTTTAAATTAATTGTCTGCTTATACATTTTCATTAGACTGTGTTTTAACATATGAACAAACAATAATCAATCTTTTTAGAGCTAAAAATTATTTGATTGGGGCTTCGAAAGAAGCAAAGATTGCCTGCCTCATCCGGCACTGTTGGCAATATTAATCATATAATACGCAATAATCCATTTTTCGATGACGTTTCATCGTGTAATAAGAATGACAAGAAATCAGTATATGGATAGTTTTAGTTATATCAGTTAATGAGTAAGGAGCAACTTGTTGACTTTATAAATAATGCATTAAAGGAAATTTTTAGAATATTTAGTTTGGAAACACGTGTTCGTTGTTGATGATGTAGCTGAAACATGTTTGTTGTTTGGTTACTGGAATAAATCCCAAAAAGCAACAAAAAAATTTGAACGATTTTCGTTGTTGTCGGCAGAGCGAAGCAATTTCTATTTTCATTTAATAGGAAAAGTTTTCCCTTCCAGTTACTTTTCTTTTTTGCTGTTTAGAAAATTTGTAGGAAAATATTTTGTTACACAGGAAACTTCGCGTTTTTTTTTTTTTTTTATAGCAAAATGTAAAAAAGAAAAGAGACAAAGAGAACGAGGGCGATAAAGTGAAGGAGAGGGACCAAAAGGGGGCATAAAACAGACACCATAAAACAAAAACCAAAAAGTTTGGCTAACATTTCGATATTCTACATGGCTTTATTAATCCAAATGTTCCAGTTAAGACTTAACTGTTGGTTAATTTTGTTATGACGAACAACTTGAAAGTGGATTCTCTGATTCGCAAATTTAATTTGTGGAAATTTGAAATATTTATGAAATTAAATTTTCCTCTTCCCGCTGAAGAGACAGAAATTTATTGGCTTAAGGGCTGGCCGGAGGAGGTCGTAGGTTGGGGGCAGGACATCGCGTTTTGAATTTGCAATTTCAATTTGAAAACAATAAACTAAGTCCATCGATTAAATCCTGCGCACGTAAGGCCGCATGGCTTAGTTGTCGTCGTCGTCGCTGGCGTCGTTCTCCCCGTTGGCGGCGTCTTCCTCATTGTCTTTGCCGAGTTCCTGCTCGGAGTTTATTTATGCGGTCCTTCATTATGCTGCGATAGTATCGCTTAAAGCACAAACAGAGAAAAAGAATTCAGCAAAACGAAAAGAGGAATGGCCAGCCTAATGCTCTTGGAAGGATATTTGCTTAGGTTTTTAGGTCCACATACATATATAATTACATATATATCTGGACCCTGCTTGAGTAACAAGAAGTTACGGCCATAAAAACCTACCCCACTCGCTCCGCACCCCAGTCGTCCCACGACTCATTTGTAAGTCCTTGTGCGTTTGGTCATATTTTATTTGAGCTACCAAAAACAGAAAAAAAAAAAATAAATTTGGCGCGTAATCAGGGTTTAATGCTGAGTATGAGGCCTGTATCCTGGTATCTGGTCTTGGTCTGCCTTTTTTTCCTGGCCAAATCCACATAACAGCTGTCAATTAAAAAGGATAATTTCCATGATATTCATCACATTGAAAATGAAAACGCAAAAGGAAGCAAGACGAAACAAACTGATTGGGCAAGGACTGAAGCCTGAGCTGAGGCACAGAGGATGCGGGGAGTTGAGCCGAATCCCAAAACTTGAAACAGCTTCGGCCTTAGCCTGGAAGTGAATTATGGCCAACAAATTAGTGTGGATTAACACGGCTGAGTGTGAATTGTGTAAATGGAATGGAGCGTAAAGCAAACTGCGGTTATTCCCTCTCAATCCCATTCCCATTCCTAGCCCCAAAACCCATCCCTCTCAACCAACAACAATATCCGTTTTCGTCGAGATTGCCGGAGCCCTTTTTAAAGACAAAGTCAGTTGGTTAGTTGGCTGGTTTGTTAGTAGGTTGGTTGGCTGCTAGATTGGTTGACTGGACTGGTTGCTGGTCTTATTGTGCACACGAGCGAGATTTCGATAGATTTTGATAGATGGACACATGGACGGATGGTTAGACGGGCAAAAACAAAATGCCCAATTATTTTTTACTTTGACGCTTAAAGAATGGACTCTGTATGTATGTATCTATGTACATATGGTCTGCATCTAGAAAAACTTATCTCTGAGTGGTTCGCCATTTTCTGTCGCTGTCAAAATCATCGTCCGGCGCGTTTACCAAACACAATGACAGGCCACACATCCACACACAGTTGTCCAAACAACGCCATACCCTAATCCACTGAACCAATTTGCTATTTTCCTAGACAAAAGCAATGTATGAGCACCGCCACAATGGTTATTGACAGCCCAAGAAGGCCAACAGAATGACACAAAAAAAAGGTATCAAAAAGAAAAAAGCCTCTGCCAACTGCCACAGAAAAGAACTACAACAGACACATACACTAAAATATTGAAGACTTCTGAACTGACCTTGCCATGAGTGAATCCAACTTACAGTTCATCTTATTTTCCTCTCAATATTCGACTGAAAATCTATTGTGAACCATTATATATTTTACACACGGGTTAGTCCAAAGTATTAAACATAAAATGTCACGAGACCGCTCATGTAAAACAAAAATATTACTGATCTGAATAGTATTATTTATGATCCATCATTCCAATTGTAGCTCTGTCAAAAAAAAAAAAAAATATATGTATATTTATACCTTATGTTTGGATATACAATGGTTGATCTTAAACTCTATTTTAGATCGATCGTTCACACAATTCCACTCCAAATGATATTCAATGTAAATTTTGTGCATACTTTTAGGCATTTTTGTTTCTTTGTGAAATCAAGTTTTTACTTATTCAAGTTTTACCTATTCAAGGAAGTCAGCCTCCCCTTCGCCGCTTGCCTCTTCGGAGAGGGAGTTTAATATTACCTTCTTTCAACTTCTTGTGACATAAAGCAACTCGCCTTTTTGTTTCACTATCATTTGCAAGTCTCTAGGATTTCAGCATTTTTTAGAAAAAGGGGGAAAACGGTCAAAAAAGATAAATACTATCGCAATGTGTACTTATTGGATACCACTGCGCAAATAATTGCGTCAATTTTTGAGGTTACAATGGCCAAAAACAACTTCATAGAATCACATATACATGACGACGTTAAATCAATCGACTCTAATATTGCTTTACAGTAATTGAAGTCTAGTTTCAAAATCATTATCCATTTTGTTTCACATTTGTAAATATTTGAAGAAAGTCTCTAACAATTTAATGACAACAGTTTAAAAATTGAACGTAACTCAATAGCCTTATTCTTAGTGCACCAGAAAAAGCGGCTAAGGCTAAACAATTTAATGGTATAAACAAAAAGACAAACAAAACCAAAAAAAAATTCAAATTAGAAGAAGTGTAGCGCACCCTTACTAAGTTAACTTAACTTAAGTTTTTTTATAATCAATTACAGAATATAAATGTTTGAGTTGCATATTCCTCCGACTGAGAATATCAGTTTAGTAAGCTATGGTCGGAGAAAAGTTGCGAGATTAGAGCGTAAATTTTAATTGGTTGTTTCATAACCCCCAACAAATTGTTCAATCCACTTTAATACAACAGTTTAAAGTTTTTATATTTTTACAGAATTTATTATCGTTTTCTATTAAAAATATATGTGCCTTCAATAGTTTGTTCTTATTTCCTTTGTATATTACGATAATTAGCTCTAAGCTGTGCTTGGAATTGGCGAGTAGGATCGTATGGTATGTAAATGTAGGAACCTGCCGGAGGAATGCCTTGTTTCACCAGGTTCTGGCCGTTCCAAAAGTACAACTGATTTTGATGATAATGAGGGGGCGTGGATGTGGTAAAGTCGGACGCATAGGATCCAAACCTAGCTGGTGCCACAGCGGTTGATGTGGTGTCCGAATCAGAAGGCGCCACAGCGGTTGAAGTAGTATCCCCACCAGCTGGTGCAACGGCGGTTGATGTAGTATCACCGCCAGCAGGTGCCACAGCGGTTGATGTAGTATCACCGCCAGCAGGTGCCACAGCGGTTGATGTGGTGTCAGATGCGGTGGGTGCCACAGCGGTCGATGTTGTGTCGGAGGCGGTGGGTGCCACTGCGGTTGATGTGGAGTCTGATGCAGTGGGTGCAACAGCGGTTGATGTGGTCGATGGTCCAGTCGATGTGGGAATAGCGGTGGAGGTCGATGGCGTTACAGTTGTTGATGTTGTTGATGTTGATGTTGTCGTCGAAGATGTTGGAGCTGGTGTGGTAGATTGACCGCCATTGCCATAATAGGGACTGTTGGGACCAAACGGGCCATAAGGTCCATAGGCTGCCAAAATTGCCATAAGTTTTAAAATGTTCTGCTGGTTCTCTATTTGGTTGAGGGTAAGTCCGTTGCTGTAATGTAGACTATCGGCGATGTAAGCTTGTAAATCGTCATTATATGAATTTGATCCCGTTCCCGTTCCCGATCCCGATCCCGTGCCGCTGCCTGCTGCCGCGTTTGCGCTAGAGGTAGCTGATGATCCTCCTCCAAAGAATCCCGCAAGAAAATTAGGAATCGGAATTCTGAAACTTGTTTCTTGTCCGAGAACTGAAGCGACTAAACAGATAACAAGACAAAATGGTTTAATTAACATTTTTGAGGCAAATCGATTTCAACAGCTGTATGTCCAAATCTAAACTAAATGAGACGATTGATCTATGAAAGCTTTTATACCCAGATGTCACAAAAAGTTTTATTCTGAGAACCCATTTAAACAAATAAATAAATAGTCATAAAATTAACATATTTATTGGTAAGGCAAAGTCTAGATGTAAATCTAAGATACTTAGCAACTGCTTTAGTTATGGTAGCTTTCTCTTACTGTTAGTAGTAGTAGTAGGGTCTATAGAAATAGTAGACTGGATTGGGTTGAGGACGAACAACAGGAGCCTTTGTGCTTGGAGCAAACAGCTTGTGGGACTCCCCTTCATCGAGGTCGTACTTGATGCGTGAACCATTCTTAAAGTCAATGTAATCGTAGTCATCATCATTATCATTCTCATTTTCATAGGCATCTTTCTCAATAATACTTTTTTCCGTGGTCGATGTCGTGGTGGTGGCAGTGGCCTGAGAGAGAAAGTCAGCCAATACCTCTGGTTGAATGGTGGGACTCGCCGACTGATGCAATCCCTGTAGAATTCCCTGAAGGAATTGCTCGCGAATGATAGAGTTATCTATTGTATCCATTGCATCTTGCAAAGGTCTAGAAGTGGTTGTCGATGTGATGAGCTCTTCCCGCTGGGGTCGCCTTATTGGTATGCCAGGTAGAGGAGCACCAACTTGTTGCACGGCCGCCGGATAGGCTAGCCAATAGAGCCAGGGTAACGGGGCAGTTCGCTCCTTTTCCATCACCAGAGCTAGTGCACCCACACTCAACCAACCCAGAAAGAAGCGTAGCAGATGAGATCTCATGGCGGACTACATGCAAAGATCGTTGGCGATAAATAAAAGGTTCGCTCTACCTTTAATTTGCATATGTTAATTTTTTGTCGATTCATCATATCATTAGTGAAATCGTCTGTGAATTTCTTTTTTCTGTTTTCTTTTCTGTTGATGTTTCTGTTTATATTTATTTTATGAACTAACTAATTAATAATTAAAGCGTTTGGAACGACCCTGTTGTTGTTGCTTCTGGCGCTTCTTGGAGCGCCTTCTCAGTTGAGTTCTGGTTGGTCGTCGCGATCTTCTCTTCTTGGTCTTTTGCTTCGTTTTGGTTGGCATTTCCTCTAGTTGACGACCGAAATGGGATGAGATATCCGAGGAATAGTCGCCAGCTGCCCAATAATAGGCATTGTCGAAATGATCTGCATTCTGATCGGATTCCTCTGGCTGTAACTGATTCTGGGACTGCAACCATTGAAGATAGGGCTCTAAATCTTGTGGTAATCCATTCACAAGTTGATAGCGATTTTCAGGATAGCCAGGATAGTCATACAAATTGGCTAAAGGAGCGAAAGGTGGCGACAGCACTTGTAGTCCCATTCGTGCTCCGTAGACTGGTATATAGTTGGGATAGGCGTAGTTGTAGCCATTGCCATAGCTGCGACCATTAAAGAAATTCTGGGCTTGGGGATAGGGAACTTGCAGATTGACTAGCTGATTGCTACGGCCTTGAGGTGCATAGCCAAGGATCGCATTGAGGGGCATCAGATTGGTATTTTGAACTCCGGGATATGGGTTTGGTGGTAGAACCGGCGTCAGTTGGTACAACAAATTTGGTGGGGCGATCTCCATAGTATGTGGTTCTTCAACTATTTCTGGCTTAACAGTGGTTGTTGTCGTAGGTTTTGTTGTCGAATTGGATCCACCACTAAAAAACCTACTGTAGATTTTGGTAAAGTTCAATGACGGTATCTCGCTGTAGAGTCGACTTAGTTTCATTAGTGGCACTTCGTTATAAAGCCGAGTAAAATTGATGGCCGGCAATTCCACGAGAACATGATTATTCTCCGCTTTTTCCATCTCCAGTGCCAATTGCGAATTCTCTGCTAATCCAGAAGCACTTCCGAGGCACACAAATGCCAACACAAGTCGATAATTCAACATCTTATTTCTAACTGAGTCTACATGAATTCTACTTTCTTTCTTCTTTCTAACTGAGTCTAGCTAAATTCAATTCCTGACCTTTTATACCCCAAACTGATAGACCGAATTTGGTAAACACTTTCACCTAAGCCGAACTTCACATGCTCTCCACGAGTCGATCGAAATTAATGCGGCTATAAACATGGGATTAATCTAATTAAAGAGGTCTGGTGGTTTTCGTGGTCAGAAGCAAGGTCATTTAGATGTATCAAACTTCTTAACATAGTATCTATTCTCTTGTTGGAAGTGTATCAAATGACTTTAACGTGTGCTTTACGTCTAGATTATTCAAATTTAACTTTCTAGGATTGCAAATTATAAACTATATTTATTAATTAGGTCATATTTTTATCAAATTTTCTGCAGAGTGTTCAAAAAATTCTCTAAAGAAGAACCTTGAACAACTTAAGAAAATTTGCAAAAATTATTCACTGTATATAATGTTTTGAGACTTTCTTCGAATGACTAGATGAAGTAAAACCCATGTTAAAGATTTGCATGTGATACTATTTCACTATTTACTATTTTTGTCTTAGGCATATTGACAATGATTTCCTTTTAGAAAATGCTTAAAAAAATGAAGCAAATGAAAAACCTTTCAAAAGCAAAAATTTTTCTAAGTACAAAATTATTTTTAATAATGATATCAAATCCATATATGTATAGATTTTAAAGAAAAAATTACTTTTTTATTATGAGTCTGACCTACCTATTATTTGTCTTAAAAATAATGAATAAATTTGCAGTATTTTTTTTTTAACTGTGCAAGACTCGAAAATTTTATTTTTTGTTTTCAAATTTTGTTTGTTGGGGCGACCCTTAAATAGAGGATATTTTAAATAATTTAAAAAAGAAAATAGTAAAAATAATTTTCGATAGTTTTTCTTTATTCCTTTTTTTTTCAATTAGATTTCTTTGGAGATTATTTCCTCCATTGGCTTGACATTTTCGACTTTGGGTACAGTTGTTACTGGCTGAACAGCCAAATAAACGAGCTCATCATCATGTTGAGCTAAGGTGGACTTGGTCTTGGACTTCTTGGGACGCTTCTGGACCACATATGTAGATTTCTTTGGCTTGGATCGACGCCTGTGGTTAACTGGGGGCACATAGTTTTCATCAGAATCGTAGGCAAGCACTGGACGTGGCATCATGTGATATGACTGTGGCTGTGCCTGTGAGATACCATTAGATAGGCCATAAGAGCCACGTGGAGCTTGATTGTAAAGGGCGGCTAACTGTTCAAGATTAAGTTGAGATTGCGATAGACTTTGCTGGCTTTGAGAACGGAGTAATTCGTCGATAATGTTCTGAGGTTGTGGTTGATCTTGTAGCTTGCGACCTGTTGGAAAACATTTATAAAGAAAACTGTCTAATTTAAATAAGCAAGAATACTTACTTGCGGTACTCAAAACAGGGGCATAGGTGATGTTAATAATGGAAGGCGCAGAAGAAGGCAAACCTAAACGGCCAAAGCCGCCACCAGCTCCGAAACCTGCGCCACCTCCGAAACCTCCGCCACCTCCGAAACCGCCGCCACCTCCGAAACCCCCCGCCACCTCCGAAACCTCCGCCACCTCCAAAACCACCGCCACCTCCGAATCCTCCGCCACCGCCACCTCCGAGTCCTCCGCCACCACCATGATGACCATGATGATGATGATCATGATCATGATCATGAGATGGTCGTGAAATTACTATAATTTGTGGCTGCTGCTGCTGGGGTTGGAAAAAATAGGGGAAATATTGCGGGAAATATGGATGCTGCGGCGGTGGTGGCGGTGGTGGTGGTGGTGCTGGACTGTAAATTGGTGGCGGTGGTGGCGGCGGAGGGTAAATCGGCTGCTGCTGTGGTGGTTGCGTTATAATAATTGGTTTAATCGCGTCCAAATAGTTGGGATGATAGATCTGTGGGGGTGATGATGGTGGTGGATGCACTGGTGCAGGTGCCGGTGCAGTTTCACGAACAATTGTCCATAAACGTCCCTCTGGATCAGGATCTTGGTCTTCCATTGAATCCAACTGATCCGACTGATCCAGCTCATCAATCTGATCGACCTGATCTTTTATTATGGCAGCTCTGCCAAATATCTTCAATGCCTGCGTCTGGCTAAGAACGCAGAGCAGGCACAAGGCCAGCAGTGAACTGTATCGAAACATTTCTCAATTTCGAACTGAATGAAAGAAGAACCTTGCACCCAATTTATATAGACTCTATCGTTATGGATATGTTAATTAACCCAGTCAACATGCTTGTAATCATATGCGCATATTCATGGCATGGTCACGAAATGCTCTCACAAATGTCAAACTGATGTCGCGTTGGGGTCATAGATGGGCAAAAATATTTTCGATTGGTTTGGCTTATTAGTGGATATTATTGAATCTTTATTCGGCATACATAATCGTTATACTAAAAATTCACATATTTCAAATGACCGAGTGACAAAAGTGTGAATGAATTTCAGTTCTCCCCCTCCAGGGGAGTTTGCTCACTAATTTGTTTTATAGTCGACACGTGATAGGCCTTTTAGCATACCAGATTAGACACCCTCTAACCAGGTGGGCTCAATCTGCAATATATTTATATGCATCTATTAATAAATAAAAGGCAAGCGATTATATATGGGATTCACCTTCCATGTATCCTCATAGACAGGCACATTCACCCTTTGCAGATTCCTCAATTGAGTTGGCGTCAAATTTCTCACCAAAATTAAACGTTTTTGATGTGGTTTTCTAGCTGCCAATCGCCTTCTGGCCAACTGGACTGGTTGGACTGATGGCCTAAACCACTGATTATTTTGATCATACATTGATCGGCCACCTCCTACTATAATAGTTGGAATATTGGAGCTGTAGTCATTACCAACAAAATAGTCAAACAAGCTACGCAATGGGTTTCGGCGTTTTTGATTAAATTCCAAATCAAACGCACCAGGTGGACGAAAGATTTGAAAGTTTTCCGTGGTTGTATTTCCCGAGATAGTTAGATTCTTAACGAAACTAAGTACCTTGTCAATTAGGATGGGATCATTGCTCAAATATTGATCAGAATCAAAGATATTAAAGTTACCCAAGTTGGCAATATTGGGATTCGTTTCCACATTTCGATTTCTAAAGATTCGATAGAACCGTCCAGTGTCCAAAATCTGGGAAGTTATACCATTAGTTAGGAGGAGAAAAAGTGCAAGAATAGTCAACATTTTGCTGACGATGTTGATGAAGACTCCTTCGAATGAATACTGAATGAAAGGCTCACCGGTTTGACCTGTTTTTATAAGCTGAGCTGAACTCTTTTAGATTTACCTCTCTGATGTGACAAATGACCCAGTGAGTTCAAGTCACATTTCATTGTCAACTTGGAGGAATCTCGAAATGAATCTTGAATGATCGATATCAGTTTAAAAATTCTAGTTTAAGTCAGAAACATTCAAAACCAGTTGCCTGAGTTAATTTGTTAAAAAGTCAAGATTTGGCTGAATAAATTTGGCAACTAAACCGTTAGAAACGTAACAGACCAACTAAAAAGGGCGTGTTCTAAGCCAAGCTTAATAGCTCTAGCTAATTTACATATGAATGCATAAGATGATCATGATAATAATAACGATTACGATGACGAGGTTGTTTTTTTTATATATCTTGTTGTTGATGAAATCAAATTGGGTCAATGCTCTACCAGCATTATCATTTGGATCAAATAAACTGATATATACATATTTGATAGAAAAGAGAAAAAACTAATGTATGAGATGGGATTGTATAGTTTTTTGTTGCATTTTTGGCTTTAAGTAATAACTCAATAGAAGATAAATGCTTCTTTAGAAGTGAAATGGTATAAATAGCATAAGTGATGGGAACTATCAATCAGTTGAAATCGAGCATTCGACAAAAATGAGCTCAAAACTAGCTTTTTGCTCATGGCTGGCTCTCCTTATTGGCCTGGCAGTGGCCCAGCAGTTTTCTGTCTATTCCCTGGATCAAGTGGATGATGCACAAGATGGCAGTTTGGAGCAGCTGAACAATAACTTCGATGGAGAGGAGGCCAACTATTATAGAGGATTCCTTAGCAGCGGCAGCAGCAGTGATCCTTTTGCCAGCAGTGGTAATCTAGTTATAACTATTCCCTCAAAGGGAAGTTCATCGTCTAGTTCGGGATCCAGTTCCTCCGGATCATCTAGTTCAAACAAAAAGAAGAAGAAGAAGGATAAGAAGCCAAGTCCAAACTATCAATATGGACCCTATCCACCACCACCATATCCATACGGATATGGGTACGGATATGGCTATCCTTATGGCTATTACCCGTATGGGTATCCTCAACCACCATCACACCATCATCATCATGGCACCAAACCCGGTACTGGAACCCCTCCTGAAGCACCTGGAACTGACCCTGAAAGTCCTGGAACACCCCCTAGCCATGGTTCACCTCCTAGTCATGGACACGGATCGACTCCCGATAATGGACACGGATCGCCACCCGATCATGGACATGGATCATCTCCAAATCATGGACATGGATCATCTCCAAATCATGGACACGGATCGTCTCCCAATCATGGCCACGGGTCTTCTCCTGGATCCCACCATCCGTATCCACCTTACTTTCCACTTCCATACCCATATCCACCTCCTCCTCCACCACCAAGACCCCCACAAAGCCAGACTCTGGCGAGGATGACGATGACACCCCAACAAGTCCCCAAACTACTAAGTTCTGCAAAAAGACTCCTCTGGGACTTGTGTGCTTCTAAGCTCTAATTTATATCTCTTACCCAACATCCAATACTATTTATTGATTAATACTCGCAAATAAATCAACTTTGGCACAACATCCGAATTGATTCTTTTCTCCGTACTTCTCCACAGGTGTTCTTTGAAATTTTTAAAAATTTTCATCTCTAATTGACCTGGAAAAGCTCGTTAGCAACAACAATTGTCAAATTCATACGCGATTTAAAATGACAGCTTGTTTTTTCTCCCTGCAAGGGGGATTTGCTTTTTTATGACGCCTTCTTTTTAGTGACGTAAAAGAAATGATTGCATATTTAAATTTTTTACATTAAGAATATCAGCATCGAGTCAAATTCAAATGTTTAATTAACATTTGAAACCAACAAAGCTGTGAGTTCGTTGACTTAAGAGAGAGACTCTGCATACTGACTTACATGAGTGCTGAATATACGGCAATAGTTTGCTGTCTTTTTTAACTAAATAGACATTAGATATTTATGGCAACTTCTTCTAGACTTTTGGGCGACAATAATTAAATACCCAAAAATAACAACAGACCGACAGATACTGACATAGATTTACCGATAACTCCAAGTAGTCTTCTATCTTGCGCTCTGAGTTCCGAAAATCGTAAATTCTCTAAGGTTGTTCAAAATAAAATGGAATCGTGAGGGCTCACTCCCCCACATCCATGATGAAAAGAGTCGACGACACCATCATACCCTCAAAAATGTACAGCAATATGAATACTTTTTAGCCTTTTATTATAAGATACCTCTTAAGATTCACAACGATTAACAATTTACAAGCTTCTATCAAGAAACGAAGAATTAAAGCACTTTCTCCGAATTAAACAGCATTCTTAAAAACCAAGCTATCCAAACATTTCCATTTACATATTATTGTCTAGCTGGGCCATAATAGTTATGAGTTAGATTAATATCAATTCCTAAGCATTAATGACATGATTATTACTTCTGACTTTTTAAATATTTCCTCATTAATAATTCTTAAAATTTTACGCCTATTTCTCACACCCAGCATGAACATAGAGTTTGGTTTTGAATTCTTTAGAAATTTGAAAGCAAATTTATTATTTATTTTAATTTTTCACTCCTCTTGTGTGCCAATCATATTAATTCAATTTAATCTAGGTGTTAGTGTTAGTGTGTTCAAAGGTCGCACAAGAGAAAAGTATTTTGGAATGAGTTTGTATTTTATGGCTTGTAAACTCCCATTTTGATTCTGCAAGTTAGGTCTTGGTTAAAAAAACACCATCGGAGATCAAAGATTAGATAAGCAAATTTTTATTTTTGGGAACAATTTGCAGTATATTTCATTGTACTTATGACATAAAACAGATAATCAGGAATATTTTCGAATTTCGAAACTGATTTCGAATCGTTTTTAAATACAAATTGTGCATTTGAGTATAAATCTTAACAGACTGTCGGTTGGAACTCCTTGTGACAACAATTTTACAGCTGTTAAAAGGCTGTGAAAAATTTATTTAAAAGTTTACACCAAAAACTCATCCCTCAATCGAGTATCTCCTTGCCATGTTTAGCAGTCAAAAGTGTATAGAAATTGTGTAGTTTTCAAAGAAAAACCATTCGGTAGGGAAAAGAACACCGTCAGGAATTACTGAAATGGCCATCAAGAAAAGCGGAATCGAGTTTTCCCGAGACTTTGAAGAATTTATTTCTTGTAAACTAATAACTGAACTGAATTTATTTACCAAAAACTTGGCAATTTCACTAAGAGCCAAATTGTAAATTGTAATAATTGCCACATTTGCTTCTTATTCCACTTCAGGCAAACATTTACAAATTTTGAAAATTTTTGATCCTAAATTTTATTTAGAAAAATGAATTCGAAAATAACCATTATCGAGCTCGTTTTGAAATATTTCGATATAAATTTCTCAGCCTAATTTGCATTCGATTCGCTAGTTTTTCAGCCAATTTGACATTTTAAACAGAAATACAATCAGGCCTCATACCATTTACATTAATTACATTTTGTAAAGTTTGATATACCCCTTGACCTTGTTGGTCCAGGGTGTTGAAAACTTTGGTAAAGACATAAATCTGCGCTGCGCTGCGGCAAAATAGCAACAGAAAAGCAGCTCAAAGAGTCAAGTTTACTAACGAGGCAAAGTCGCTGGCTGGAAATCATTGAAAAAATAAAAAAAAAAAGCAAACTGTAATGCCTATAAATATGTTGGAGAAATTGTCTGTTGCCTGCTTCGTTCAATTGAGGTTCAGGCAAGCGCGTACACCCCCTAACAACATACACACACACACACATACAGTTAGCCAAGTCAAAGGGAAAACTTTTTCCAAGCCAAATGAAGGTCAACAGCATAATTTGTGTATGCGTGTTGTGTGTGAGTGTGTGTGTTTGTGAGCCTATGTAGTTATGAGTGGTAGGCCGAGAGAATGGAGAAGAATCATTTTAAGTGGTTGCCCGCCCCGTCAGCGCTTCCCCCTCTAATAGCACTACAATTATTTGTGTTTGACAGAGCATATTACCCAACGGGGGAATTCATCTATCAGATAAATCGAAGGAAAGTGCCCGCTTTATTGTTTAAACAAAAGGACGTAATTACAACATGGCCAAAGGGGTAAAACCAATTACCCACAGATTACCAGGTAATTTATGAAAGATCTCAAAAAAGGTTAAAAGAGAAATATTCGATTTCATAGGCATAAAGCAAACCAGCCCAGACAGGTAAGCTAAGTAGCAAAAACGATAAACTATACAAATATAGCTGTTACATATACATACATATATATTTATATACTCGTACATTGGCCTTTGGGCCAAGAATCCGTCTGTAATTTTTTTTTTTTTTTGCGTTCCCCCAATGTAAATATCCCGGAAGGCAAAAGCTAGGCCAGTTTCTTGACTAGGCGGCTGGTGGCTACTTTACCATGGACATTTTCAACCATTTCTTATCCCCCCTTCCCGAAAAGTACTTTTAAAAAGGCAGAGGCCAAAAAAATTTCATAGCCTTTTGTATGTTTTTATACCCTCTAAGCATTTTTATGGATGGAGGGGAATATTGTGTGGTGCAAAAAGTTTGCCCAGGTGGAATATTAACTTTTCTCTGACAAGTTTTAATGCTAAAAATGAATTCTTTCAACCCAATGGAAACTTCCTAAAAAGGATTGATCGTCCATTTCAATACAAGTAAAATATTCATGCTAGAAGGACTCCTAACATGTTCCAGGGTATCTCAGAGTTCTTTAGAGCATTTTTCTCTGTGTGTATGTGTTTTTTGTGTGCCTAGGCAACGAAACCATTTCAGTACTGAAACGGAAGTACTTGAATACTGGCGGAAATACAAATGAAGTTAGCATATCAGTTGAACTTACTTAGCCCAAAACATTTTTATGATGATTTTTCTTCCCTTTTTCTTTCATCTACTTAAGCGTAATTATGCCAAAGAATGCCTCTTAGAAATTTTCTTTTGAATTTTTAACTGCAAAAAAAAATACATACATACATATGTATGTATATACAAAAAACGCACCATGGAAATTTAAATAGAGACAAGATGTGGCCATTCCTCTCTTTTTTTTGTTAAAGATGAATTCATATGAATATACATACATACATATGTATGTATGTATATGTATATATGTATGTGTACATAAATTGGACTCAATAATATGGATGTAAAATAAACCATTCGATATTTTTCACCCAATTCATTGTTATATCACAACAATAGATGTCTGCGTATGGCTTTTTATTAACTTTAATTGTCTGAATTACTTGGAGAGTGGATGTGTTAATGTGGGACATGGGCGTGGTTAAGCGGGGAGTATGGTTTTTTAAGTACTGCTTTGTTCTACTATTCACATTAATTAATAGTTAACAGTAAATCAATCACAATGACGGTTCGTCATAGAGATGAACGCGGGGCGGGGATGTTCCGGGATTGTGAACCAGACAAATCAACTATTTCAATGAAGAGTGAGAAATGTTATATGGTTATACATATATTGTACACATAATATATAATATCAGTCGTGCTTGTGCTGGAGTCGGACACGTTCCCATCTCTATTCTCTGCCGTGTGGAATCGATACCATTCTACCTATTTCAGGAGGTATTTAACTTTAATAATTTACCGACTTGAAATTAAACCCATTTGTTTGCTTAATGGCATGAGATACCCAATACTTGTTTAATTATACACTTTTCAAGTCTATTCTTATAAATGTAAAACCTATAAAAACGAAAGGCGATAAAAATAAGTAATTATGAAATACATACTTTTTATTTCGTTTAGAAATCATTATAATATTATCTCAATTAGTCGGTAATGTACACAAATGAATAGCTTAAATTCATATCATACATACATATATGTATGTATTCAATTCAATTATTCATTTCATTTCATTACAAGCCTTAAGTCCTTGATAATTATATTAAGATTGAAGCTAGCTATGTACATGTAATCTGGATTGAATTTACTATACTTTACTGACAGAACAATTGAGCTCGACTAATAAAATTTTGACATTTAGAGTTTTAGAATCCACCGTACATTCTGTTAATTATTTCGTAACTTGCCTCTATTGCAAGAATTGTCGATTAAGATTCTTATTATAGTAAGATAGTTGTTTACTAAAAAAGAAACGAAATCTGCGCAATCTGTTTGTAGCATAAACTTAATTTTTAAATGAATTAAGTTTACCTAATCTACCTATAAATGTCAGTCAAATTCAAATCATCATAAAACTTACTTACAAAGTTGTCTGTACTGGCTTAAGATAAGGTTTCCAAAAACAGAAGGAAAACGCGGAGTTTGTTTTAATTAGTCTTTAACTTAACTTCACTTTCCATGTAATTGTCTTAAAAGAAACTATGTTCTTTCTATTCTTTTTTAAACTTAACTTAAAACAAATATCTTCACATAAAACAAGCAATTCATTGAATATGTGATAAAAATACATAAGATTGGAATAAGGCATTATAGTTTTGGAGCAACAATGTTCGCAAAATTGAAAATGAGCACCAATGAAATTCTCTAACTGCTGGATTTAAAAGTTACCGCTATTATCAACCAGTTTCCACACAGTATAATTAAATTAATCTATCTATTAAAACGTCGAATTTCTATTTTGTTTAGAAGTTAATTGCATTTCTTTTATTTTCTAACAATAAGATCTAAAAGCATCTTTTATACAATTTCAGAGACAAATACATGCAATGAGCAAATGTTGAGACTCTTTCGTGATCCTTGTGGACGGCAATTGGGTCATTATTCTAATCTTCTTAATGTTTTTAAATTACCCAATTTCAATATAAGGTTCTCCAACTTCTACTTTTAATCTACGCCCATGGCCTTGTATGATTTTCTTGTTCATTTTGGCCCTTTTTTCATGCGGCAGCCTTTTAATGGAAATTGTGCTTTTTATAGACACAAGTTGTCTAGACAAATACATATAAATACACGCTCACACATAGAAACATATATCTATAGCTACCAATATACTTGTATATAAGCCAAGTTTTCTTGTGTTAATGAGCCTGAGTTCATTTTTGGCCCTCCAATGCCACGAAATGTAAATTGGAATTTCTTTCTCAATACACACTGATATCGACTCTTGAAGTTTTAATTAGGGAAAAACTCTCGAAATGGAAAAATAAGTGCGTACTTATGTACATAAGTAATTAACATTTGAAGTGTAAGTAACAATAAATGAAATAACAAAAATTTGACAGAGGAATGTGGCCGACCATTGCCTGACATTTTTCCTCAGCTTTAACAGCAAATATTTTCCGTTTCATTTGTTCTGGTCTCTGACTTCGTTTGGTAAGTGAGAGAGATGCTTTCAGAGTGTATATCTACGTATCGGATCGGAATGTGTTCATGTCAATTGCAAAATAGTCAGAAAGTGACATTCAGTTGGACATTTTGTGGCATAGTTGTCTGTCACAGGAAAAGAATGTCAAATGCGAAACTTATTTTGCTGGACTGAATTTCGAAACGGATTTTAGTTAATTTTATTTTCCTTTTTTGATATTAAATCAAAAGACAGAAAACCCAAAGGGAAAACGAATTGTGCTCATTAATTTAAATTTATTGTCATCCAACACCAAAAACGTTTAAGGCGCAGCCGAAAAAAAAAAAAAGTGACTGGATGGCCAACATCAACAAGGAGAAGAAAAACAAAAACAAAAGTCTACATTGAGGCGCCAAAGCGTGAGACGACCACCACACATACAAACACACACACACACACACAAACACATACGCACCCGCAAAACTCTCTAAGCATATCTAACACTACACAAGGTCCCAGGTCCACCTCGACACGGCAATCGAGCGCTTTTCCTTTGCTTCTTTCTTGCGCTTTCGCTTTCTTCCTTTCGTTTCGTTTGTTTTTTCTTTTCGTTTTTAATTTCTTTAAGAGCTAAACAGAAATGGCGAAATAAGCATAATTTCAGGCGCCATAAAAATGAAAAACAAAAGCGGCGAAAAAAAGAGAAACGAAAAATAAATTTCACACAATTTGAAAAACGCAAACACTCAAGGCAAAATGGCGGCAAGGCGAAAGTACAGCTGCAGCTGTTTAATGGCTTCTATATGCGTGAGGAGTATGTGTTTGTGTGTGTCTATGCGTGTATATGTGTGTATGTTGGCCAGCGGTTTCGGTGCCCTAGTGCCTGCTTCTCCATTGCTGCGAGTGGAAATGAATTAAAAAATGTTTACGACTCGACCGCTTGATTTTCAGCACATTGGCAAAATGGCTGAGAGGAAAACGAAAACGAACAAGCAAAGGAAAAGCAAAGAAAACAAAAAACAATGAAAATTGCTAGCCACAAGAATGTGGGGCCCAGGCCGCATCGGACCAAACGATTGAGTAAGTGTTTGTGGTGACGGTTTTTGCGTTTAATCTACGTAGAACCAACATACACACTTACATCTACGCTAAAAGAATTCAGTCTATGCACCTAGAAATTATTATATAAAGAAGCGTCATTAGCTAAAGTCCAAAATACACATTTGCCTTTTATCTTATTGTTAGTCAAATATCTCTGAGCTTTTAAAAAAAAATCAAAATTGTTGAGCAACCCAAATAGTTTTAAAGAGAGAAAGATAATTCCAATTATCTTTTTTCTAATCGTGTACCGAATTCAATGGGATTCTGACTTTACTGCCGACTCTAGCACTGCAATCCAAACGCTTTGATTAGTATTTAAGCACAAGTTGATAAAACACCTGAATATAATAACAAATTAAGCAAATAGTTTTAAATACTTTTTGATTTGAATCGTAGTCTATGCTATTATGTTTTCTATCCTAGTCTTGGATCGACTTTTCAAGTGCTTCACAAGGAATTGCGGGTCTAAACCCTCTAAAACTACTGCCTGAACTCTTATGCTCCATTGCACATTCTGGAAGAGTATTGATATTCGTCAAATAAAAAGAATTTTTAATTATTTCAGCATGTGCGGTAAATGATGCTAAAAAATAACCATCAAAATAGACAAAGAACGAAAACAATTCGATAATTGGAAATCAGACAAATGCCGAATGTAGGCAATGCCCAATGAAACCCTGAAAATGAATATCCGTCGTCTTAAATGGCTAATTGGTTTTGGTATTTCCCTCTACTTCGCTTATGCTTGATTGTGTTGTTAATGTTGAGAAAATGATATCATTAGCGGTCAATCGAACCGCGAGACTCTGCATCAGAAGTAAAGTCGCATCCGAGCCCGTGGCAAATGAATAAATTTTTGCAGCACCAGCTGGACCGGCAACACCGTTGGCATCAGGTAGTAAAGGAGATGCTTAACGAAAGCCGCAACCAATTAACGGTCGGTCACATGGTGTAAGCCATGTCCCATTACTAGCACACAAAACGGCTGACACAAGCCCATTGCAATTGCAATGTAATTGAGCGAAAACTGTTGCCACAAAACATTTACTGCATGGGCCACTCCATGCCATTGGAGAGGCGGCAAGAGGTTGGAGTTTTTTCCCAAGCAAAATGAGACAATGTGGTAGATTTGGGGATTGTTTCTTCCCTCACATAAATTCGCATTGCCCATTTTGCAAATCGCCAGTTGATGGTGTACCACCCCCCTCTCCCCAACCTATTGCAACATCCCTCCATTTGACAAATTATTATCGAGAGTTGAAAGTCGAGCAGGCAAAATTTATGCCTCAATGCCACTTCACAGGTGAAAGCCAAGCGCTCACGTTCACATTGAAGTTCCATTCCATTCCCAGAGAGAGTCTATTAAAATCAGTTGTGGAAAAAATTATTTATGGCACGCATTTAGGCAGTGATAAAATATGATAAATGCCTTAAAAAAATATGCCAAGATGGCAGTGTAAATGCAGGCCCCCAAGACCCTCTGCCGTCTTCGGCCAACCTCCACTTTCATTCTATCTATTTTATCTGCCACATGCATAATTTAAGACAAATTGACAATAAATCAAAAAAGGCTGAACAATTTGGGTTTTACCAATCTCCATTTACGTCGCATCCCTTAAACACTCCCAGGTATACACAGGTGCCACACCACCAAAGCGATAGCAAATACTCAAAAATGTTCCTGTTCCTACATATAGGTCGATTCAAAACAAAAACACAACATATTTAGAAACAATTCATCAACTGTTTAAAATATTCCATTGTATTAGATTAGGAACTGAAATATTTTGGACATATTCCAGAAAAGTCCTGTTAAGATATTAAGAATTCTTTGATGTTGATAAGAATTCATCTACACTTTTATGGAAATGGGTCTCGAAATATTTAAATCTGTTATCCCTAGAAGTAAGATAATGCATGTCTAAAGCTAAGGGAAAGCTACATCTTTCAATTTGGAATCTAAACAATTTCATTACATTTTTTTACAGTGGAAAATCTTTAAAACATTTAAAGCAATTAAAAAAGGAGAAGGCCAAACTTTAGTCACGCTTTGAAATTTGTGTATGTTTTTTTTTCTATGTTTGTTTAAAATGAATCGGATATTACAAGCGAAATGTATTTTGCTTTTGCATAGATTTCCATTTCGATCGATGTTGATGGCCCAAGTGGTGGTTATTTTAGATTTTTCTATAAATCCTCAATGGAAAATAAAAGGACAAAAGCGAACCGAATGTCGCATTTTGGTATCACCATATATTTTTGGTCAGTCATGGTCACGTGCTTGCCAAATATATATACATGGAAAGTATATACCTAATATATGTGAGTTTTTGACGACTGTGGCATCCATGGCGGTCGCAGATGGCTCTGTCCTAAGCAATTAATCACCGGTTTGCGCAGAAACAAGAGGACAAAATGAAAAGTGGCTGGTGAAATTGAATTTCTAAACTAAACAGGCTAACTGCTCATACATATAAGATGCGGCAGCGGGCAACAGCAGCCATGATGATGTCGAGGGCCATCGAGTTGGCAAAACAGTGCACCTCGTTGGCTGCTGCCTTTCAGTGTCAGTAGAAAGTCGCTAAAGCCGCTAAATATGAGACCCGGCAGTTCCTTCGCCTCGTCCGTATGCCTTGTAATGCTCCTCTAACACTTCAGTTACTGAAGCACCTTTCAGACAGCAGCAGCCGAAGCAGCAGCGGCACCAGCTGGCTGGCACTTCATTTTGCGCACTTTTTAGCAGCCCATCTTCACCACGACCCAAACCAAACTAACCCATTCCCATCGCACCCTTCTGAGGGAAGGAAAAAGCCAAGATGATGGCGCGTCAGTCAAAGTGCAAGTGCTTGGGCCACTTGTTGCCACTTCAGGGCACACAAAACGGAAGCCGTTTGCTTTAGCCACAAATGTTGAATGTAGAATGCAAAATGTTTTAAAATTCCACAACCCTGATGTGAATATGCAGGGAAAGGGGAGTGGACTAGGACACACATCCTCTTAGACATGAAGGTCATTTGAACACTGCCTTGCGATTTGCAAAGTTGAAAAACTGGCCTTAATTGCATGAACTCTTAGGTTGAGAGTCAGCTTATACTGACTCAGCGCAAAAGAAGAAGTCACAATCATCTCATTTCATACAGAACTAAATAAATAGATAAAATATTAAAGCAGACCTGAATGCCGAAACCATCACAATAATTTACACACTAAATACTAAACTACTTCACGGACTATTAAGAGGCTGAAAGAAATTGTCGCCCACTCACAAATTTTGTTTCCATTATATAAAAAAGTTTCAAATGCCATAAAACTATTTACAAGTTGATTGGTCAAAGAGTGCTCGTTATTCTAAGTAAAGGTATTGGTCAATGTGAATTTCAAATACCCTTACTAAAACTAAAGAATTGAAAATTTTTATTATAAACATTTACATTAAGAATATAAGAATTTTTGCCAAGGTTATGATTCATATAAATGTAACAGTGTGTGTGTGTGTGCGACTCCCTGTGTGAGTGTTTTCCCCATGGGAAATTTATGCAAATAAAATAACAAAGAAATTTTACAATTTCATATGTGCCCGACATTCAAGCGTGCATTCATTCATTCATTCAGTTGTTCATTTTCGTTTATTTTATTTCGTAAGGTCTGCTTGAAAATTTATCTGTGGCATTGTCTGTGTGTGCGTGTCCAATTGGTTTATCAGTTGTGTGGAAAATTAAAGAAAAGCTTGTCGAAAAAGAGAATGTTTATTTGTTTGGAATATGGCATACAAATCAAAGAAAAGCTCTCGAGACTTTTCCGCAGACTACTTTGACCAGAATTACAAATAGTTGGTACCATTTGATAAAAATAAACTTAAATCGCTTTTCGAAGCGCAAACTTTTTTAATCAGCACATTTCCACACTCTGCTTAAAAATCTATAATAAGCAAATTGTTGGTGTTGTTGTTAGTCAATGTCGAAATGGATTAGAAACAACTTTGTCTGCAGCAAAGTATGCAAAAATTATTGAAATTGAACATTCAATTTATTTGCAAATGGCTCGCCATATATTTTCCAACAGCTTTTGCCTTGTTTTCCGCTCTAGCTTTTTTTCTCTGCTTCTCTTTTTTTTCTATCTATTTATATGGAAAATTACAGAGCAGACACACACACACACACCCACATATGTGAGTGTGTGGAAACCCACCAAGGAAGGGCAGAAAAAGTTTAAGGGATAACTGAAATGTACGCACGAAGGCGCCAACATCTATTAAGCTTCAATGGAGAATACGTTATGCGTTCATACGAGAGGATAAAGTGCGCGCAACAAAAAACGAAAATAACAAAACACAAAATGGGAATCAATTTTGATTAAACAAGCAAAACGAATGGAGCAAACGAATATGGTTATTAAAGAATACAAATTGAAACATCGATCTGCATCAGGGGCCATCAAAAGTATTTCTTTGCTACTGTCCTTTCAAAAATGTGGTATATGGAAAATTTTAGACGAGCCTACACTAAAAAGTATTCAAAAGACGTATAAAAATTGTTATTTATAGCTAAGAAGGACTTTCAGAAGACGAAGAGATTGAAAGATTACCGTTTTATTGAATTATTTCTAGTCTCACCTATTTCTCATAATTGTGATAAGCTCTGTTCAGAAGCGTATACTTTTTAGGATATAGAAATAGGAGAAAAAGGGAACAATTGCACTATATGTTATGGCTAAGTTCTAATCAGATTTAGATTCGTATAAACCTTTACTTGGTTAACTAACTTAACTTATGCACGATTTAAACTTGTGTAGTACAACTTTTGCACAATTTCTCTCACTGTGTGTGTGTGTGTGTGGGGAGTGTGGGTGGGCAATCCAATAGGTATAAATTGAAATCAATAATTATTTCCATATCATTAGATGCCAGAGCACAAAATGAAATGCTAAAGCAAAAGCAAAAATGTGTGCTAAAACAAAAAGTCGTAGATTCCGATTGGATATGGATATTGGTTTATGGTATCGTACTCTCCTTTTCCCGAAACCCATACCATCCGTCTTAATGGTTGTTGGTTGGGGGGAGGGGAGGAGGAGTTGAATTGAAATTCTTTCACTCAAAACGCCAGCTGTGTTGGTAGCAAAACAATTGCAAGTATTTGTTTACCCAACAATTTTTTGCTTCTTCTCGGAGGAGGCAACAAAATTTAGCCAAGAATACAATTTCAGGCAATAGATGAGTGTGTATGTGTGTGTGTATAATATTGAGCAGTTCAAAAATTTAAATGAACCAAAATAAAGTTAATTTCCAATTATGCCAATGTAGCCATAAAAGTAAGTTGTCAAAACACGTGGACAACAACAACAACAACTCTCAGGTGAACGAAGAAAAACATTGAAGCGAAAACAACCTTGGAAAAGGTGAAGTGAAAATCTTAAGACTAAAAGTGTGGATACAATAGGGAAGAGGAGTGCGGTGTGTGGATGGTGGTGGCATTCAAAGTGTCTGGCACTCGAGGCGCCAAAAAATGTACCCAACATATACACAGCAGGAGTTCACACATATTGAGGCTGATTAAAATTTAATACCCATGAACAACAAAATGAAAATTTTCCACGAAAATCTTATATTAATTGTAAATATGTACACATATGCATATGGGCCGGGAAAGACCATTTGCTATGTAGGATTCCATTTCAAGTCATCCAGGGTGGGCGAATGGTACCCAACTCCGATAATTTCCTAGCCAACTCACACACGGATTCGAGTCCGTCAGGTTGCAACAATAAAAGCAATAATTAATAGACGAGGCAAACTCATTGTTTGCTACACTTTGACCCCAATTTATCAGGCAAGTTTGATTTATGAGAAAGCTGTAAGGTGCAACGGGAAACCGTTTACTGTTTGTAACCATTTACACAGCTACAATTTGGCTCACAGCCAGTCACATATAATTGGCCAGGCCAAAGAGCCATTTGTTTGCCCTCGCCTCGTTCACCTGGCAACAACAAGCAATTGCACTTTACCTTCTGTTTCAGTTCCCGATTAAGGATCAATGGAACAGGCAGAAGCAGCAGTCAGCAGGAGTAGCTGGAGGAGCCAAAGAATAATTGTATGTTTAAATAATTGATGGCAATAAACGAATCGAATTGAAGGCGAAACGCGTGGAGTTCAATCGAATTGAGAGACCACAAATGAGCGCCATTCAGTGTCGGATGTATCAGTTGTTTCGCATTCCCCCTTTAAATACCACAAAGGAGTCATCAATACAATACAATAAAATACAGTGATCACTTGTCACATAAACATTGTTGTAGTTTTGCATGACATTCAATCGTTTTGTTAATCAAATATTCAATAATAATCTTTTCCCCGTGAATCTTTAAAGCTTTAATAAACATCATTAGCAATTTGTTTAATTAGTGTCTATGATATGAGAAAGTGGAAATTGGGTTGTAATCGAGGTAATAAAGATTTGACAAGACTTGCAAAGATAAAGGGAAGAAAAAATCAATTACTGCGTAAAATGTGTTGTCCCCTTGCTTTACACTTTTGTCTAGTATTTTGTTCATTGATCTAAATGTTACTTTCTACATTTTAGTTATAGATTAAAAATAGAAGATTGCATACTGGAAAATGGTCGGATACTACTTTTGACCAACATGGACTTGACTATTAATGGGTGGAATCGGGTTCAAACAGGTGCAACAAAAAAGCATGGAAAAATCCATTTACCTGGATATATGCACCTGACAACTGAAAGGAGTCAGGTTAGTCTAAGATCCAATTATGCTAGCTCAATCAGGACCCAAAAAAACAAATAAAATAAATACTCAATATTCGATTGCAACTTCTCAGAAGTAATAATGATAGCTATTTGCGTTTTTTAATACTATATTAGTTAAGTAAAAATTTCTCTTTAATCATCTTTCAGTCTTCCCTCATAACTCATTAGCCTACAGCAATTTTACAAATTTACAAAATACTCTTTTGAAGAAAAATTTTGATAAAATTTACCGCACATCATATTACTAGAATGACCTACTTAATACTATAAATCAACATATTAAAACTATTTTTCTTTTTGCAAGTTCGTAAGAAATAAATCATTTGTGTTTATCGGTACTCAGTTTACTAAAATTTTAAATGGGTTTTCATTCATGTATCGTTGATAAGTACTGAGAGTAACCTAAGTTTAAAATACATTCACAGAGCTCTCTAATGTAAATAATTGATAAACATAGAAAAATCAAATAATATTTCAGTAAAGTGCAAAGGAACACCCTTTAACATGGTCGTGATCATATTAAATAAAGGACATGGCGTCCTTCTTGTGAAATTACAGAATGCAGACAAACTTATTATACAAGTTGTTAACTACATATTTAATTTGGATATTGCAAACGGCAGTTACTTGACCAAGTTTACTAAAAGTGGTAATAAACTGCATTTGTTCCAAATGCAAAGTTCTCATTAAAAATACAGAGAGCAACTGGGTATACGCACTTGCTTATACTCTTCCTGCTTTAAAATTATATAGGCGAAAACTAATTTCCTGAAGATCCTCTTAAGTACTGAACATTTCTGTAAGGATAATTCATTCCAAACTGTATAGATTCCTCGGACATTCAATATATAAAATATACTCATCTTGCTGCTAGGGTGCAACTGGCTCCTGATTTTTCAACTGACGCTAGCGGAAAATATATGCAAAATGCATATAATGGAGCAGAACCCGAACGACAACCGCAACGGAGTGTCCAGCCGCAAATTTGAAGCGCATTAGTTCCCGGGGGCGGACCCGTTGCGACAAACCCATTGTTGGTGGTATTTACATTTTCATTATAATTGCGTGATAAATAGGACAAAGGGAAATTCAGAAAATTTGGTTGCTGTTGCTGCTGCTGCGGCTGTTGTTGAATTTCAATTAAGTTTGTTTAACAATAAATGGAAATAAACACAGGCATAATTGATGGTCTTGCATTCTATGACACTGCCAGAGCCATAGCCATACTCCATCCTCCGTTCCTCCATTGCTCCATCTGCATTGAAAGCAATTAGGAAGTCCTCTCTGATACTACACAAAAGTCAAATGTGAGTGGCATCTTTCAGTTTGGGCCTCAAATGTGTATATATATTTATACATTTGTATATATATATTTTATGATTATTAGTATGGTTATTACAACATAAGCTGAATATGCCACACACTCCTATACACACACACACACACAGGGGGCAAGTTCAATATTTGAATTTAGTAACTGATACACATAACAATGGCCATTTCGGGCCATTGAAGCAGAGAGCTGCCGTTGCTCTGGCGGAGCAGAAACCATATCAAAAGAAAGCCATTAGATACGATATCGTTTTGCGAAATTGCCAAAATAAATGCTAAAATGTGATTGTGCTTTAATAGTGCCGCTTGACTCTGCCTTTTGCTGTTGCTATTGCCTCCGGACTGGCCTGCCTCCTGTTGGTCCTGTTCTTGATTCTAGTTCCATATGTTGTCCTCCTTCCACATAGTCGCCATCACGTGGCAGTCGAAAGCAAAAGCTCGAATAATGTTGAAGGTTGCTAGGCTAAAAACTTGTCTGACTTTGTCTACCAAAAGCAAAAAAAAAATTAAAGTGAAGCCCGTAAAGGGGTCATTGGTATCCCAATAGAAATGTATATTTCATTCATTTAATCTTACATATGCTGTGGATACATTTATAGCCAGCACTTGGAAATTTCGATTTGAGTCTTTTCCACTTCTCATGAAATTCATCTAGTCCATCAAGATCCCTATTTCCAGCAACTGTTAACCTCTTTTATTTAATATACATCCCACAAAGTGTATATATTCTTGATCAGCATCAGAAGCTGAGTCGATATAGCCATGTCCGCATGAGTTTTACTCAGCCATTTTAAGAGCTATCGGGATGAAATTTTAATTTTTTGGGTTTTTTATTACCCAAGAAATATAAAGTTTAAAAATAGTCAGGATCGGACCACTACATCATACATATAGCTCTAGAACAAACACTTTTGCAAAAATTGGAGTATCCCCATGAAATTTACCAATACGATAGTATTGTAAATAAAATCTCAGATCTCAAAATTTGAATCTGATCGGATAAATACAACACAAGTTACAGTCAATACAAATCGGTTCAAGCGCTGCCGGCAGCGCTGCTTGCTGCCTACTACGCCATCATCAAATCATGCATACACACACAGACGCAGCGCTACATGAAATGTATGTGTATGCGTGCCGTGCTTTAGGGATTGATGGAAGAAGAAGAAAAATTTGTAGTAAAAAGAGGAATAATTTGAATGTTTTGTTTGTGTATTGATGAATTCAGTTGCAGAGAAAGAAATTTCAAAATGTAAAAAAATTATTGCCAAAGACTGCAAGGGTATAGAAACTTCGGCATAGCCAAAGTTAGCTTCTTTGTTATTTTCTTTTTAAAAAACGTTTATATGCTTCGTTTGGCTATTTTTAGTCCGATTTTGATCAAATTTGGTATTACCGTAATATACCGTTACACCCTATGGGGTTTTCAACTTTTTTTTTAAGCATTTTATTTTATTTTCTCTTAATAACAGTTTAAATTGAAAACTGGAAATATGTGTATTATCATCCAATAATGAGTTTTAGTATTTGTTTTTATAATGATTCATATGGGAAAAGTGTATTCGTTAACCCAGGGCGCATTAGATTTACAAACAACTACATAATAATTCCTTGAACATTTTCATAGTTATCACGATTTATTAAAAATTAAAGAACAGTCATTGACAGGTACATTTAAATATGTAACACCAATTTGCAGTCTTGAGTTGGGTATCTTATAACTCTTTTCAGAGTTATCCTACACTGAATTCATTAGTCACTCTCTAACTCTATTGTCATAAATTTGAAGTCATTTGGTAATCCAGAAAAGACAAACGTTACAGTTTTGCATTTTCTTAGTTTTTAGACAAGAAATGTTATTTTTATACCCTTGCAAAAAGGGCGATTTTAGCAGTAAAAGATCAAACCAGCTACAACCACCTCATAAAAGAAAAGAGGAGTATATGCACCACGAAAAAGATTATCCTTTTTTGGGTCCCCAGTCATCAAGGAATAATGGGAAACGAAAACGCAGACACAGCAGCAGATGTAGCAGCTCGATCCCTCGATTTTTATGCATACCCCCCGCTGCAAAAGACTTCAAGCAGTACATATCGCAATATATAACCAGACGGCCGGGGTTAACTTCGACCGCGTCGAAGTTTGTATACCCTTCCAACTGTTTTGGTAACTCCTTCCTTACCTATAGCCATCAAGTCAGCTCTGTAGCTCTAACCGTCTAGGAGGAGTTCGCGTCGATCCAGACGGACGGGCGGAAGGACGGACTAACGGACATGGCAATTTGAACTAACCCTTTTTGCAAGGGTATAAAAAATAAAAAAGATGCAGACTGGACAACCTTTGACCACCAATATCCACACTTCAACGCGACAGGATTATCAACTATATATCCAGCAAACACGCCCAAACATAGATGATCGACAATCATCCGCCACCGAATCTGGCACACCGGAATGACGCACGAACACCTGCTTACCAACAAACCTGCCAAACGATGTACATGCGGTGACTGATTCACCACCAGACACATCTTAGACCAATGCTCCAACTTGGCAGAAATCAGAAGAATGATATTTTATCAACAACAACCAACAGACTTCCTAAAAACAATCAACGAAAGCAACATTAACATCATTTACAAATTTGTAAAACAAGCTAGAATTATAAAGCAAATTTAAAAGAGGCTAGCAAACAGAAACTAGTAAAATAGGCGTCGAAGGCCACAGCAGCTCTAAACTATATTAAACATATAATTTCATATTATATCTAATTGTAATAAAATAAAAAAAAAAAAATACGTTTTGTGCTTCTTCAATGTTGGTTTTTATTTAAATATTGGTCCAAATATGATTTAAAAACTGCTTTATCAACGCCATGACTTACATATTTTCGGGTAGGAACAAAAATTTAATTCACATAACCACAGATTTTTATATTATAATGTGCCTGGCTAGAAGGTGCCTTACTTGTGAGCGGTAAAAAAATTTGATTTTTCATCGGACTTTAATTGATGGTGTGGACAAATTAAGCCTTACCTTACGTCATTATCACATATTTGGTTGATGGGTCTAATTTCTCTAATTGCACATTTTTTGGCTTTACCATCAAAGTAAATTTTTCACAATCCTTTTCAAATTTTCTACATAGTTCGTGAAGAGGCATTTTGGAGATACTATCCATATCAATTTCTATTGAGCTGCTACTAAGAGTCAGCGATTTGATGACCCATTTTAAATATATATCATTTCGACTAAACACTTCAAAATTGTCGAAGTGGGCGTAGGAAGTCTTTCCATTCTTATGAACTCGAGCAATGTACATTTCATATTGCAGCTCTTCGCTTAAAATGGTATCCTCCATAAAAGTTGTAACTGGAAATCGACCAAAACGAGTAATTACTATCCATCCGGGACCAGCTATGTCATTATCAATTATAAGCATTTGGTCACTATAAAATAAAAATCGTTTCCGCTCTTTGACTAGTGTCTCGCTTGCTTTTATTTTTTCTTCCATTTCTTTTATTTTCATCTCGTAACTCTTTATAAGAACATCATTCTCATTTACTGTCGCCGCCAATCGATCCTCCACTTGCTTAATTTGAGCTTCCAGACTCTTGACCAATAAGAACGATTCCCGTAGAAGAGTATCCGCCTCATTCAGTTGATTATCGTACTTTAATACAATTTCTGTGTAGTTTCTATCATCAGAGTTATTATTTAATGCCATGATAAGATTATCAATTTGCCGATCTTTCAATTTAATTGTATTAGTTGCTTGCTGCAATATGGATCTCATTTTTTGATAACAATTTCCCTCGCACTGAACGTTTATTAAATCGAACCCATCGACTATCTAAAATCAAGTTGTCTAACTTATTAATGGGCTTTTACATGTGCTAAGCATGTATATTTACCAAATTGATCTCAGATTCGTCCGCCTTGGACTCTTTCGAGGAAACCTCCAGATTGGCCACGGTCCGATTTTCCATTCTATGAAAAACGTCAGCTCGTGACACCTGCCAACTTTACACTGTCATTCTTGGTGAGTGTTGTACATTTTTACTGTAAATATATTGCCTATCACCAATATGTATACGTTATCTGGATAGGAAAGAAAAAGATAAGTAAATCGCATTAACTTTGTTAGGTAAACGATTTTAACAAAATAAAATAAAGTAAGTCGTCTCGCCGACTTCGATATACCATGCAACAAGTGCACAAAAAATTCAAATTTTGAAAAATGTCTGTCTATTCTAAATCCAAATCTAAATCTAAAGATTAAGTAATCTGCCGAATTTAAGTACGCTAGTCAAACAATTGCGGGACGCAATCGGATTTTTCTAAATTATGAAAACGGAAGTGGGCTTTGGAAAATTTTAGATAATCATAACCTGATGGAATTCTGAACAAATCTAACTGCCGAATTTTGGGGCCTTTTACTTTGTTAGTTTTCGAGAAAATCACTTTTACTTGCTTTGCGGGGGCGGAGGTGGGCGAGGTGGGCGATTTCTAAACAAACAAAATCTGCCACGAGACTCTTATAGTCTCCGAGATCTAGATGTTCATACGGATGAACATGACTGAATGTTACATGCATTTTGGCGACTTTCACCCTATGGGTGCATGGTATAAAAAGACGTATAAAGATTGAAATTTTAAATATTTTTTTACCTGGTGCATGGTATACCGAAATCGGCGAGACGATTCACTTCATTCGTGTCGTATATGTATATACGGATCTAAGGCTTCTTTTATTGTACACTTACCAGTTGTAAAAACTTTCTCATTTTGACAGTTTATTATTGGTTTACTTTAAGTGAATTGCGCAATGTTCCGGACAATTAACTTTTCATATAAATTCGTAATTTGGTTGAAGCATTTTAGAGTTACCAAAATTACTTAGTCAGGCCTAAATTTCTGAATTCACTGACAATAATTTTTCAAAAGTTACGAATTGTTGCGAACATTTGACACTATAATAATTAGAAAATGTCATATTAACATAAGTTTTTTAGTTACCTAAACACAGTCTTCGACTAGCTCTCTTTGCGGGCAGACGTCAGTTTTCGTATCAGCAGAGTCTAATCGGTGTATTTCTTTCGCGACCCACGTGGTCTATCATTATTTGCTTTCATACATTCTTTCGTGAGTGCAGTTGTGTTTTAGTTCATAACTAAAGCTTATTTCATAAGACTATGGGGCCTCCCCCTCGGCCCCCTATTCTGAGGGGCAATCAGTTTGCGTTGCTTTCTGATAGCCCCCCGGCGAAAAAAAAGAGACAAAAAATCGACTTGACCTTTCCTGAACTTCCAACAATAACCCTCGAAAACCCGAAATACATCGTAATATCATCAAAAAACAATGAAAAAAAAATCTCTGATTTCTCCTGTATTGCCGTGTACAACGCCCTACGACTAATATCTAAAAACATCTCCTCCATCAATAACTTGCGTGACGGCAACCTGCTGATGCTGGTAAAAAATCAAACCGAGGCTGCAAAATTCATAAACTCATCTTCTCTACCGGGCATTTGCGACATCACATGCAAAATGCACGAAACTCTAAACCAAGTAAAAGGCACAATATACGCTCCCTACCTCTCCGACGTTCCCAACGAAGATATTATAGAAGAACTCCGATCCCAAAAAGTCATTGATATATTCAAATTCACCAAAACCACGGATACCGGCACTAAACCCTCCGGAGTCATTCTGGTTACATTTGATTTATACAATCTTCCCAGCAAAATCGATATTGCATGGCATTCGGTAAAATTACGGGAGTATATACCAAACCCAATGAGGTGCAAAACTTGCCAGCTGCTTGGCCATACAGCTAAACACTGCAATAATGAACCACTTTGTGGTAATTGCGCTTTACCTCCCCATTCGCCTGATAACTGCACACAAACGAAATGCGTCAACTGCTCAGAAGATCACCCATCTTACTCTCGCCAATGCCCCAAATATCAGCAGCAAAGAGAAATTTTGAAAATCAAGACAACAAAAAAATGTACAATGCGCGAAGCTAAGTTAATCTTCAATGCAACAACAACAAAACTATCCAACCCTTCTTCATACGCTGCAGTAACGATGGCTGGACACAATAGAAACGAAAAAACACCCGATCAAAATAACAACAAAAACTACAACTCAAGCCAAAATCACAACAAACTAAGCAAAGATAAGACAATTACTGTCACAAATGAAGGAACAACAACAACAACAACATCATCAAACACCTCTACGCCGCTGTCTTATCAGCATAATCAACACGAAAATAACAAAAACGCATCAGCCGATTTCGACTATGCTACTCTGGGCTGCTCGCCTAAAACCACTGAACATTTAAAACAACCCCAAACTAACAAAATTACCAAATGTTCTAACATAAACCTCCCAACTACCTCCACAAATTTAACTCAAAAAGAATATAACACCACATCAGAAGAGTCCATGGAGGACTCTGATACATAACTAGATATAAACTTTTTCCACTGCATAGTATCCCCTTTACGCCTCCCAAATAATGACCCTTACAATTCTGCAATGGAATATAAACGGTTATTTCAACAATTACATTGATCTAGTATTATTAATTAAACAAACAAAACCGGATATTATATGCCTACAAGAGACTAATCTCAAATCTAACAATACTAATGTTGCAACTCCCAAACCATTTATTGGTCATTTTTTCAATAACTCTCCCAATCATCATGCGAAGCATGGCGTGGGTATACTTATACGTCAAAACATCCCACACAAAACTCTCAACATAATCTCTTCCACGTGCTCCATGGGCATTGAGGTTTTATCCCACCCTAATATTATAATATTTAACTCCTATATACCCCCCAACCAAAGACTAATAGCCTCAGAGTTAATAAATATTGTAGAGTCAGCTCATAAGCCTATAGTCTATGTCGGGGACTTCAACGCTTGGAGTCCTCTTTGGGGGTCCAGCTCCCGCAATCCCAAAGGTTATCAAGTTGAAGATCTCATAGTCAGAACAAACCTAGCCATTTTAAATGACGGCTCTGCCACCCACCATTCAACTCACAACTCTTTTACTAACATTGATCTGAGTATGACTTCCGTATCGTTAGTACCATACAGTAAATGGTCCATTTCCCAAAATTTACACGGGAGCGATCATTTTCCTATTACTATTAACCTTCTGACTCATTTAAAACCTGAAAAGGTCCCACCTATAATTAGGTTCAAAACTGACTACGCCAACTGGAATATCTTCCAATCGGTTTGTAAAAAACACTTCCAGTTCCCCTCGACCAACGACTTGAACCTCTTCGTTGCCAGAATTACGAAAAGCATAAAAACAGCAGCCAACGTATCCATTCCACAAAGCATTCCTAAAAATCAGATAAGAAACCCTGTTTGGTTCAGCCCAAGTCTCCAAGATCTAAGAAAACAAAAGCAGACTCTCTGGCATAACTATAAATCCTTTCGAAACTCCACCAATTTAGTAGCCTACAAAAAAGCGAGAGCCCTGTTTAAAAGAGAAGCTATTAGAGCTAAACGAGATTCTTTTTGCAATTTTACTTCCAACATTAACCCACTTTCCACAACCAAAAAATTATGGGCGGATATCAACAAATTAGTCGGAATTTTCCCAGGGCCTCTTAAATCCATCAGAGATAATAATGTTGAGCTACAAAATTCGGTTGACATTGGTAATGCTTTTGGAGCTATGTGGTCCAATTATTCCAGCGATGAAAACTTCTCTAATGTGTATAAAGTAAATAAAGAAAACTTTCTCTCTCTAGCCTACTCGCCCAATCACGTTTCCGCAGATGCTAAGTATCTTGATGCTCAGATCACATCGATTGAGCTAGAGTCAGCCCTGCAGCACGCTAAGGGGAAATCTCCTGGTTATGACCGCATCTCCTACCCTATGCTTCGAAACTTGCCTATAGAAGGAAAGCAAAGATTGCAAGAAATGTACAACAAAATGTTAGATACAGGTAGCTATCCGCATACATGGAGAACGGCCATAATAATCCCAATCCTTAAGCCAAACAAACCTTCCCACGAATTAACATCCTTCCGTCCCATATCCCTACTCTCTTGCTTGAGCAAAACACTGGAAAAAATTCTTGCCAAAAGGATCTTGTGGTTTATTACCAAAAATAAACTTATCAGCCCCAACCAAACTGCTTTCAAACAACAACACAATACCATGGACTCACTATTGCATATCCATCATTACGCGTCAGATGCTCTTTCCACCAAAAATCATGTAACCATTCTGGCTACCGATTTTGAAAGAGCTTTTGATCGCGTTGGTGTGCACACCGTACTGGAGCAACTTTCCCGGTGGGGGGTAGGTCCTAAGACCTTCTACCTAGTGAAGGCTTTCATGACCAAGCGATCCATCCGTGTTAGAGTTAATAATACCTTAACTAATTTCTATAAATTACACAACGGCATTCCACAAGGATCACCACTCTCAGTGGTATTGTTCATGATTGCCTTCCACTCCCTAGACAATATAATACTAAAACACAAAAAAATACAACTCTCCGTTTACGCGGATGATGCTATAATATACAGCAACTGCAAAAACACAAATTCACTATTTCTTACTTTTAAACAAATACTCATGGATATCGTTGAATGGGGTAATTTCTCAGGGGCCACTCTTGCCTTAAACAAATGTAAATTATTTCATATCTGTAAAAAACAACGTTGTACATATCCAACTCTAACGATAAATAACACAACATTAGAATATACATCTAGTCTTAAAGTTCTCGGCCTTACGCTCGACAGTAGACTTACGTTTAAGCAACATTGTGTTAATCTTAGAGTTAGCCTTAACAAGCGCCTTAATATCATTAAGTTTCTTGGGTCTAAGCGTTCTCTTGTCCATCCAACATCGCTAATTCATGCGACAAGAGCCCTAATACTGGCCAAAATCGACTATGGGCTGGCAATCTATGGATGGTGCGCGCCATCCAACATAAAATTGTTCTCCCCCGCATACCATGCAGCAGTACGGCGTAGCATTGGCGCCTTCCCCACAACCCCGACGAAATGCCTTTTAGCGGAAGCAGGGCTTCCTGAAGTACAGACGAGAGCGGCGCAACTGACTTTTAAGCTTATACCTAAAATTCTCTGCTCGACCAACCAAATTCTGCTAAAAGACTTCAATACAACGATTAAACAGCGACGAAGTTTCAAAGTCATGTCTACTATACGCAGATGTTCCAGTTTCTTCAAAAAACATCAACTGGATATGCCATATCGTTGGAACAAAATCAGCCCATCTCCTCCTTGGCAACTTCCGGGCCACTCCGTGAACACGTCTCTCAACTTATTAAAAAAATCAATAACACCAAAAAATGTATTTCAGCAAATGCTAGCTGCCGAAACGGAAAAAGTCCCCAACTGGACCTGGCTTTACAGTGACGGATCGAAAACAATTGACTCCACGAGCTTCGCAGTCGTTAGCCAATCTGGAACCCTCGTCTCATCTGGAATTCTCCCCTCATATTTCTCAATATTTTCTGCCGAAGCGGTTGCAATCCTTAAAGCAATTAAGCACGCTCTCGAACTTAAAGGCAAATTCATAGTATGCAGCGACAGTCTTTCTACCCTCAATGCAGTTAATAACATATACAACCAAACTAGCCTGATATGTGAAATTCGACATCTTTGCATAAAACACGCTAGCAAAATAAAACTCCTTTGGGCTCCTGGTCACATGGGCGTAAAAGGTAATGAGCTTGCAGATGCAGCGGCCAAACAGGCAGGACATTCTCCTTGCCTAACTGTCATCCCTGGTGTCAGAGAAGACTTATGGCGCAACATTAAAGAGATACTAAGAAAAAAGGATATCACTCAATGGGACAGTTACGATCATAGGCTTAAACAATTTAACCCAAGCAAGGAACCAGTCCGATATCCACCTTCATGCCACAGAAGACATTGCAATATCATCACCCGCCTCAGAACGGGTCACTCCGCCTTAACCCACGACCATCTGCTAAATGGAAAAGCTATGCCCAGATGCCCGAAATGCGAGGGAGAATTATCAACCAAACACATATTGGATACCTGCCCACAACTGCATAATTCAAGGATTTGTCTATTTGGCCAAACCCAACCCTCCTCTCTTCTTATTTCACCCACAGTCAATAACATAAAATCAGTAATCAAATTCCTAGATGTAAATAACTTACTCAATAAGATATAAGTTAACGGTCGAGTCGATGGCCTTAGCAGCTAGCACTCTTAACCCGTTAGTTATTATATTATTTTGTATAATAATTAATAATAAATAATAATAATAATAATAATTAGTTACCTAAATTGCATGTGACCATTTCAAAAACTTTGATTTTGTCAAAATCGGAAAATTTAGAGGTGCTCTGATACCTTATTCTTTTATAGAATTGAAAAGCTAAATACATACCCAGTCGATAACAAATAAAAATTATTTTGACTATTCAAAATTTCAACTTTGGCTTAAACTTTCTCGACTATGCCCATATAGGTCTTTAATACGGGCTGTATCATAAAGTGTAATAAATTTAATCAAGATATGGTCAAATCAAAATCTCATTTTGAAATCCGAACACAAAGAATGGGCACGTTGACTTCAATTCGTCAACCTTTTGTAGAATAGTGCGTTTGCATATTTGGCTTAAATTTGTTTCCTTTGTTCACTACCATTAAAAAATCAATAAAACTTTGATTTGTATTAGAATAAGTTTGGCCAAAACGAACTTTACCTTGGATGTATAAAATCAATCGCGTTTGGAACGGCTCAATTTAGTCGCAAATCAGAACGACACACACAATGTTCTTCGGCAAAGTGTTTCTATGGATTTTAATTTATGGACCAACGATTTGGCTAGAGTCATATGGAAACGAGCTCACGTATCGGATACCAGTTTGGAATATTCAAGATGTTTTCTCACACATAGCCAGCTTGCCCGAAAAGCAGACAATTGTTAAGCACAAAAAGAAGAAAATAAAGAGTACACCGCGACCAGATAAGGAATGGCCATACCCCTACTATCCATCTCCTCCACTGACACCGCTGCCATTGCCCCCTCCGTATCATCATTATCACCATCATCATCATCCGCATACAACGACAAAGCCAACGACCAAAGAGCCAGTAACCAATCCCCCAGATACAGATTTGTGCAACATGTATCCTCATCTACCGATATGCACAACGACAGCGAAACCCATAACCCCCCACCGGAACCAGATTGCACCCTTGATCCAAATCTACCATCATGCACGACGAAAAAGCCCCCAGAATCAGATTGTGATCTCGATCCCACTCTGCCAACATGTACAACACCCGATATATGTGAAATGTATCCTCAACTGCCCAGCTGCGCAATAAAAAAACCACCAATCAGAATAACCACTGCGAATCATGAACAAAATTTAAATTTTTCAATCGAATCGGAGCCGCAGCCTCTGCTCTCGCTCTGCGATCGCTATCCCAGTGTCTGCAAGCAGGCTGACGAGGCTCAATTCATAGGTCTGAAGGACGAGCAGGGATACCCCTTGATATTAATAGCACCTGGGTCAGCGTCAGGTGCTGGACGATCATCTTTTGGTTCCCGGTTCAAGTTTGAAAGACGACCTACTCCAAGACGCAAGGTCTGAATAGGGCTAACGAGTTGCAGAAAGAACCTTTGATAGAACAATGAATGAAATACAATTGCTAAAAACGATAAACAACTCTTGTTTTTCAATTTGGCCTGGGGGGACCATCATAGTCAATCCACAATGTCGGTCGTGCGCCCATTATGATCCATCTCTATAAAAATATTTGTTTTGACCAGAGTTTTGCTTAGTTTTGGATCATGGCGTTTCGCATCAACATTCAAATCTTTCTCTTGCTGGTTATGGCCGTTCATTCAACCTGGTCACAGGTTGGCGACAATTCATTAAGATTACATATTCCTGTTTGGGATATAACCGATCTTTATTCCCGTTTATCGAGTGCACTTCATCATTCACCAGAAAATCCTACAACACCGCCGCCTGAACAGCATTTTGATGCAGCCGTCCTGGCGAATTATTACAATAATTTTTGGCAGAGTGTCGAGAATAAAAAGCAGCAGTTGGGTTTGTGGTCAGATTCAAGTGCGGCTGAGGTAATACCTGTGGAGCCAGTGCCAATACCGCTTCGTCCAATGCCGCTACAGCCAATACCCCCGTATCGACCTCAAAGACCTTTGCGACCCTTGAGACCCAATCGGCCGAGACCCAGACCAACTAGGAGACCAACAAGAAGACCTACAACTACAACAACCAGGAGAACAACGACAACAACAGCAGCCGCCACAACAACAACGTCAACTACAGTCAAACCTACGACGATAACTACGACAACAACCAAGGCAACATCGACTTCCACCACAGCCGCTTCTTCCACCACCGAGTCCACATCTACAGAATCTACTTCAACGAATTCGAGTGTTGTGTCTACAACCACAGGATCGTCTACAACAGGATCCTCCACAACGGGATCGTCTACAACAGGTTACTCAACAACAGGTACTATAATAGTTAGCTCTCGGACGACTCAATCACCATATTCCACAGAAGCGACCACTATCAATCCTATCTGCAATCTGTTTCCCCATCTGCCTATCTGCACTTCATCCTCCTCGTCGAGTCGTCTTCATTTCCAAGGGCAAAATTCCACAACGGTACCCACGGTACTTAGCCAGGTCGATACATTTACTAGTCAACTGCATCCAGAACAACAATTGAGTCTCCAATCTTCGCCCTATCCCATGACCTCGCTCTGTTACAATTATCCGAGGCTCTGCGCCCATCCAGAAGAGGCTCAATATGTGCGTTTGTCCGATGGCCATGGCAGACCCATGTTATTGATAGTGCCCGATCGAATGAGTTACAACAAACACGACATGCCCGAGACAACAACGCCGAAAACCACCGCCAACAACAACTACAGCAACAACAGACCCCACAATGTGAGATTGAGACCCTATAGACCCACACCTCGACCAGCTTGGCAGAGACCACAACGCAAACACAATTATCTCAAAAAGATGCCCAAGTGGAAATTATAGAAATAAGAGAAAAGAACATAAAAGTATTGATATCCCGGTATACCCTGTAATATATCTGAAAATGAAATAAAAATAAAAAAATCTTTTTAATTACATTACATCGACTATAATTTTTGTCCATTGTCATAGAACATGAAACTTATTATAGGTCATGATTGGGGAGCATGTAATTTATATTTAAGACAAAAGTAATTCTAGTGACTGCTCAACTAATCAACATATTGTCAGAGTGATAACTATTTTATGAAGATGTACGAGTTCTCAAGTATTCTCAGAGTCGGATGTGAAATTAATGTTAAGAATATGTATCGCAAACATCTCTAAATCGAATTTCTAATAATGCGGTGGTGAATTTGATATAATGATGACTACTTTATTATAGCTCTTACCTTTCCATTTGCTTTTCCTCTATATATGCCCAATTTGATTAATGGGCAACGGCAATTCAAATATGTATATAATAAGAACTATTGTTTGACATTCATTTTGGCATGCCAGAGCACATAATTTTGGCAAACTGGTTTCCGTACCCATACCCAAAAGTTCAGTCGCCGTCGAGCTATAAACGCAGCTGGTAGCTGAAATTGAAATGTGTCTCGATTATTTCTTGTGTTTGGCATTGGTTTACCTAGTTGCATCGAGTCGTGGTCAAGGGGATGAGGCATTTGCCGGACTGAAGCAAATACCAAAACTGAATTTGACGCAAGTGACATTAATCGCCGAGAATGCCACTGCCAGATGTAATTTGATACCGAATCTCTGCAATTGGCAGTTGCATTTGTACGGAGGTCATGCATTCAATGTGCCCCTGACGCAAGAAGAGCATAAGAAGGAATCGAAAAAGGAGATTATTAAACCTAAACCCACTCGAAGAGTGTTCACCTTGTCGTTGCCAGATGACTCCAAGGAATTGCTTTTCTATGCCGATATTGAACCCAAACCCCGTGCCATGGAAACGCGACGGAAAAGAAAACTCCAACCAAGACGACCAGCTACATTCCACTCTGTGGGTCCACGAAATGTCATTCTATGGCTGTTCAAATAAATGAATTTCGATGAGAATTAATATTTCAATAATTAATTTATTTTACGCATAACGAAATGGTTAATGCCATTATTAACGCTTCTGACCTGTTTTCAAGCGTGGAAGCCGTTCAACCAGTTTCAACTTTAACCTGTGACCGGTCGGTCGAGCGACCGAGCGACTGAGCGAACTACCGGCCATGTCACGGTCGTCGTCTTGATGCCATTAAGCTGTCAGTAAACATTTTATTTGGCGTGAACTAAGCCATTCTCGCTTTCATTCTCAATCTCAGTTGTGCTTCTGATTCTCATTTACTATTTTCTGTATATTTAAATATTAATAAATGGCTTTTTAAATGCCCAGCTGAGTTATTGTTGTTGAGCAGCGGGCATGGTTGTATTTTAATTAAGTCGTCTTTGTTGACACAGCGGCTTAAAATCATCATTTTTTGGGAAGGAGGCAAAATTTGAATAAACACGATATATTCGGTCTCTTGGGTATGGTTCAGGGATTGGATTGAAAATGATTAATCACATCTCAAAGAAAAGCCATTGTGCATGATGACTACATTTAATCAAGACTTATCAAAATGAATTTTATTCTTTTTTTTTTTTTTTGCAAATTTGTTTTGTGATCGTAAAATCCAACAATGTTGCGATTGATTTCGAACGGAAATTCAATTCAACGCTCGCTAATCTAACCCAAACCCAAACCCAAACCTATCCTCCCCGAAAACCATTTCCATTGGTTTCCTCTTTTCAGAAACCAAATCTTCTGGACATGCCCCCAGCACGTTCATCGTCATCGTCGGTAATGCTATCATAAATCGTATTCAAAAATGTTCTAATTTCCGCATATGGTAGTATCTGCCACCAATTTGTCGTAGTTTCAATTTCCTCCTTGGTTGGTCGCCGTTGAGAGCCCCGGCGTTTAGTTTTGGTCTTCGAACCCTTCCTTGCCGGACTGGCCACTGTAACTGCTGCTTCTGTTGGACGATGCGTGCTGATTTCCGGCGATTGTGTTGCCAATCCCAATCCCATTCCTGGCTCCTTGATATGTGAGGACGATGTGGATGGAGGGGATAATGATGATGATGGCGATGATGGAGTTGCTGAAGCCGGTCTCAAGTTTGTTGCCATTGTTGTCTCAATTTCTTTTTGTGTTTTCGTTTTCATTGTCGTTGGCACTGTTGTCTTGGCTTTGGCTTTGCTCTGCTTTCGTTTGGACTTCATGCGAAGGGGTTTAGCTGTTGACTTCACTTCTCTATCATTGTCAGTTTGTTGACCATCATCAGTCTGCTTGAGCGAGGTCTCTGTGGGCATGGTTTCCTGCAACTTTATTTCCATCACAGTCTCCACAGTGTTCATTTCGATATTTTCATTAGTTTTAGCTGAAGAACTCTCTGTTGTTGGAGAATCTGTGGCTGCAGTCTCCCCCGCTTCTGGCAAAGGCAATTTAACTTTCAATGGCTCCTCCTGTAGCTTTACATTTTCCCGCACTGGCTTGCCATCGGCCAGTGTATTCAATTTCACTATTTTCTTTGAGCCTACATTTTGTGAGAGAAACTCGTTGGAGTATAAATTTGCTCGAACAGTGCTTAAACTGGAATTAGTGTCTGCTTCGATTGTCTCGTCTAGATTCCTGTAATGTGATTTTTGCATTGTCGAGCGACTGCTGTGGGAAAGTTGCTCTAACAGTTGAACCATTGGCAAAACTTTGCCCCCCTCTTGTCGAGCCAAGTTCATTCTGGGCTTATTAAATGCATACAGATCCACATTGAAGGTTCCACGAACTGGGGCCCGTTTCCAATGCCTGGGCAAGGATTGAGCTAAATCAATGGAAAACGATAACTTTCACTTGCATTCAATTCCAATTTCAACTTTATCTTACCGGCCACAATAATCGCTAGCAACTGTATTAGGAATAAGAGCTGCCTCATGATCGCCGTAGAACATATTTTAGGCGTTGCCTCTGTCAACAACTAAACCGATTTTGGAACACTCAAGCAATTTTATTGCCATTCAATTTGGGTCACTCACAAACTAATTTGCATCATGTGGAAAAAAATATATATAATGGATTATTACAATATTTAGATACAGTGGACCTAAATAATAGTGGTCATTAATCAATCACTTTCCCCTAAATATAAAAAAGCTTTATTTTAAAGGTAATTCAAAATGTACTTCGATACAAGCTTCTATTTGTGGACTTAATATCAATATTCCAATATTTTGAAAATTAACTGATGAAAATATATTTTCAAATAGTTCTAGCCATTCGTCGTTAGTTCTAGCCATAGTTCACTGTGATTGAGAACTGGTTTCTCCCGTGCACGAATTTAGATAACGGCACATGTCTGGGCCACACAATGGCCAACAGATTCGCCAGCTAATGCCACCAATGCTAATGTGTTGCCCCATAAAAAATTGATTGTATTTGATGGCAAAATGCTTCTGACCTGGCCGGCACCCTTGACCAAAACAAAAAAGCAAATCGAAAACAAAATGTCAATTTATTTATGCACCGAACAGCGAAAGTTGAAATTTTATTTTAATTAACATATCAATATAGAGATGCCAAACAAGAGACACTTAATGGAAAGTAACTAAATAACTTTGTTGAAATTCTAAAGAATAAATCTATATGTAAATGCTTATGGCTAGGTAAAAGTTCCAAAGGGTCAAAACAAATTCCAATATCAATTTTGATCTTGGAAACATGTCAAAACACAGCACTTGAGATGGAAGAAAAGAAAAAAGGAAAAGTCAACAAAGGAACTGACAGTTTGCAGTGGGAGTCCTCTAGACGGACAGCCGGAGAATGGGATGGAGCTGATGATGTCCACTCGACAAAGATTTATGAAAACTGTTGACATTCAGTTCTCCAAACCGTAAACAGTGAGCTAAGTTCAGTAGAGCCAAGGCAAGTAGCGGAATTTTTGCATTCCAAGAGTGCTAACAAAAAAAAAAGAAAACAAGAATGAGGAGAGAAGGAAAAATCTACCACAAAAGTAGAACAAAAAATCCAAGTAGTGAAAATGACACATAGAGACAAAGGCAATTGAGGCAACTGGAGCAAGACAAGAATGCAAAAAGGCATAACGTTAGGAAAGATTGAAGACGAAATTGAAAAAGGCCCACAATGAGCTTCATAAAATTTAAACTCCTTTTAATGTTGACCCCGAAACTTCAAATTGCCATTGACTGTATTTTGAAAGAAAATGAAATCTAATAGTTAATCTAGATTAACTAAATTAAGTTTGACTAGTCAAATTTAAATTTTCGATTAGAGTTTATGAAAATTTGAAGAAAATAATTAAATAATTAGTTGTTTTTTTTTGAAAAACTCTTTGATTGGGTTTTCTGCTCAAAATATATTAAAAGCAAGCAGCTTTCACTTGTTTATTACGGAGTGTGTCCTCCTGTAGGAATAGGGAAACAGAAGCCATATATGTGAAAGATGCTCATTCTAAGAGAAATAATTGGGACACATAGTACTTTCAAAGGGACCTTAAATAAGAATGGGCTCAAAAATTCTATAAAATTTGAAGCGCACCCAAAAGAGCTTGCAAAATTATTAATCGAACTAAGAAGAAATAAAATATTACCTGTTTAATGGTTAATAACCAAAATTAGATGCACAGATCAAAAACATAAAAACAAAAATAACTCCTAAAGAATCATATGTCAAGTAATGCTTAAACCCAAAAACAAACTTTGTGGAAAACATATAAGAATATAACAATGGCAAGATGTCAAGTGGCCAACGTCGAGCAAAAAGCATAAACAACGTGGATCATTAGAATAAGTTTTTTAAAAACAATTGTCGCCTCCTGGATTCTAAGATTGGTAAATAAAATCAATTCATATTTCGAATTCAACAATTGAACTGAAATGGAATCCTTATGCACCACCTCAACAGTAAACAAACACGGCAGTACTTACACTATAGACTATATATCATTTTTCGTTCGTTTTGCCACTGCTTTGTTTTTGGTGCCTTGAATCTAATTTCTTCGCATTTAAAAGGCAAAAATATGAGGTATTTTATTATTTCCATGGCATGAGAATTGCAGAAACCTAGCCTTGGAACTTTGAGTTAGTCATCACCTGGATATCATTAGTTCTTCGTTTTAAAAGCTGTCTTCTCTTTGGGTAGTTGAAAAAACAAATAACTTTGGAGTTGCAAGTTGTACGTATACATGGATCAATGGTTGAAATTCCGAATGGAGGGTTCCTGTCGTTATATTGGGAAAATGTCAAATAATACTGAAAGCGGCTTAATAATCCGAATAAGATGCTGTAAAATAAAATTCATTTCAAGACTGAAATTATCCACTCCAGTTGACTTGTCCTGGATGCTGGCTATATACGTATGTATTTACGTTATCATTGTCCTCGTCGTCTGGCGTTGAAGCTGTCAAGGTGACAATGCAAATAAGAAAAAAGAGGATGAGGAAAATAAAACAGAGGGTGAATCGGGAAGGAGAGGACAAAGTGTGGACACAAAGAGAGGCAATTAAGGCAACTGTCGTCGTGGCCATCTTAATTAATCAGCAACACAACATGGACAATCGCATACAACTTTCTGATTGTGGGTCAACTTTCCAAAGAGGCTTATTGGGCATTATTTATTAAAATGCATAAATAAGAGGGGTGAGTTGTAAGGAGTCGCAAGGTGAAGTGAAGTGAGATGGGATGAGATGGGATAAGGAGCAAATGTGCAATTTTAAAGTTCTTTTTAATTTGTTTGTTTGTTTTGCAGCAGTTTGGTTTTTCTTTTTCATGCTCGATTGAATGCACACAATTTACTTTAGCACTCTGAGTCCGTCTTTGCATCTCCTAACCATCTATCTATCTATTTAACTATCTATCTATTGCTCCTCTCCATCTCCTGTCATTCCTTTGTTATCTGTTTGAACTGCTTTTGACTGCTCATTTTCAGTTTGCAGATACTTTGTCCAATTTTTTATTTGACCATTTTATTTGTTGCACTCTCAAAAGAAAACGAAAATGATAGAACCAACCATGGTCCGATTTGCACTCGCATTCGCATTCACATTTCCATTTACATTCTCATTCCCATTCGCATTCACATTCAAATTCAGATTCAGTTCCACAGCGTTTGGCACATTTTCGTTTCGTTTAATTTGAATTTCTCTATGCAAATGCCGCGTGCAATGAACAAAAAACTACAATAAAACAGAAAATATATAAAAAATTCGAGCATATATATATCTAAATATATATGAAAAAAATTTCTCGTTAAATGTTCGTCTGTGCTAAATTGTTATTGCAATTTTCTTTATATAGAATTGTCCTTTTTTGTTTTTGCAATTTGCAGCTATCATGGTTCATTGGGCTGTCTTTGTGTCTCGTTTTGTTTGTGTCTTCATTTTGATTAAGAGAGTGTACCAGAGGGGTATCATGGCTATTGCGATAAGTTAAAGTATATTCGGGCATTTTTTTTTGCTTGACAAACTCGAATGGGTTTAATCAAAGTTCTGGCTTGACTAATTGATATGCTTAATCCAATGGAAGTCGAATAAAACCAAACGACCATAAACTCTTTATCTATCTGCTCTCCCATCGTAGGCACTGAGTCTGATTAGTTGTTATAGAGCCTCTTTGCATCCCACAGACAAACGACATTTTGATTTAGTGCAACAACATTTGTGGGCTGAATAAACACAGCAAATGGCGTACTATACACACATATATATATTTATACAATAATAAAATAAAACAAAAGCGAAACCAAAAATGCAGGCGGCAGTTTTATGGCACACATAAAAATCTTCTCAATCCCCAAAAACCAAACCCAATTCTGATACCATTCCGAGAGTCCTACCCCAAATCTAGCTGGCTAGATCTCAGGCTTACGCTGACTGAATGTCAATGAGTCATGACAAAAGATGGGTTTGCCCATCTCTCTCTCTCTCTCTCTCTCGCACACTCATTCTTCCTCTTTCTCAAGATTGCTTAGGCGTTGGATTTTGCCAGAAGTGTAGTCCTATTGTTGTAGAACTTGTTGAACTTCTTCAATATGCAAATCTCGCCAATTTTTGGCATAAGTAGCAAGCAAAATGCCACGCTAAGCCGACCACCACAAAAAAGGAAGGAAAACGAAAACTTTAAGTTCATTTAACTTATTTTTTGCAATCATCCATGCTGGAGGACGCAATACAATAGCAGCAGGACGCAGGACATGACTAAAGTCTTGTCAAGGCAATTTATGATTTATGAACAGCAAAGGAAAGTCAATTCAGCGCTATGGATCCACAATACCCTACCTCAACAGAGTACATCAATTTTACAAATCGAAATCGAAACATCGTTCCTAAAAAGTTAAAATGTTTTAATTTGAGCCTAACTTGTGAATTATCTTAAGTCTTATATCCGATTTAATACAATTGCCTTTTAATATTTATTTATTATTTTTCTTTAAAACCTTGAAAATATGAATATTTTCATATCATTCATTTTTAATATTCAATGGCAGATATTACCGAAATTTGGAATGTTCAGAGCATGAATATTCATTGTCTATATAGACTCTTGGGTAAATTATCTCTTAAAAACATAAATGTGTACTTAATAAATATACATATCTAATTTCCAGACTAAAATAAATTTATATTACTTACATCCCAATTTGATTTGAATTTAACCTTAGGAAAGAAAGGTAGATAGACGAGTTCATAGTTTTTTTCTGTTTCTGCATTTTTGAAATCTGTTCGACAAACATTTTTAAACACTGTGCATAGTTCTTAAACTTTCAATTTAAAAATATATTTAATATGAATTTGTGTGCTTGTTGTTGAAGAAATAATCCTCTTTGTAGCCTAATCAAGTCGCCTAGATCAAACTTTTTAAAGGGCATCGTAAATCGCCCCACGCGCCGTAAATTGCTTGCAAACATCCACCCACTTAAGAGTCCTAGTCAAACCTAGCCCGAACCTTCATTCGAACCCTCTCGGACAGACACCATCGTAGCAATTATCTAAGCAAGTGAGCGTGTAATGGACTTTGGACCAGGCCAACAGCTTCAGTCAGCTTCAGCTTTTTGGCCACATTTTCCCCTCTATGTTTCCTTGTTGGTTGCTGCCTGTATTGAAATTGACCATGATTTATGATTGGCCCTTCTTGGCTGGTGGCTGGTGGCGTTTTCTTTTCAATAAAACCGCTTCACTGTCTGTCCAGGCATTTAATTTTAATAGTCGTATTTTTTTTTTTTGAGGATGGCTCAAGTGAAGCGCAGTGAAATCTATAAGTTGTTCGAATGTAAGCTGACTGATAATTTATGAAGTAGCATCCGAAATTTCCATATGCGAAATTTATGCACTTACTACTACCAAATGCTAATGCATATTTATGGCAACTTAAATTCAATTGAGAAAGTGCCGCCCACAGGGTGTTGGAAAGGGGAAACCCGGGGCCGAAGCGAAATTTGTCTCCCCAATCAATCATAATTTGTAACTGTCAACGCGAGCTGCGACCGCGGCCATTGAGTGATGAAGTTGTCGCCACGAGAAACAACGAACAGTGAAGTGTGACCAGCAGGAACAGCAGAGAAAGTGGGGCGAGAATCAGAGGATTTTAGAAAGGGGGAAAAGGAAACCAAACACAGCAACAAAAGCCACATACTGAACAGGGAACAATGACCATCAGTGGGTTAGAGTGGCAGCAAACAATCAATTGGAGCGACGACATACAGATACCTTGGATCATCTAAAAATTAACTTCACTCAGAAAAAATATTTAAGAACATATTTTCTCAACAATTCTCAACTTGAAGACCACTAAATTGGGACTGAGGAACCAAAAAAAAATTTAGTATAGGCATTTATCGAAAATGTAGTCTATAATTGCGTTTAGTGCTTGAAGGACGAAATTTAAGATCATTTTAATTCATTTTGTCTGTCTCTTCTCCTGCTCTAAATATGGAAAATGACAATTCGTGGGGTAAAAGAAGAAAAAATAAGTCATTGTATGGAACCACTGTGAGTTTGGTTTTTGTTAAGTTGTCTTTCTGAAATGAGTTTGGCCTCATGTTTGAAACACACACAAACGAACCTATATACACTCGCACTCGCACATGCACACAACACACACACACTCGCCATTGTCTCCGGGTGTGTCACCTGGCAATGGGTCATGGTTTTGGCTGATTTATCGTGACTTTTTCCCCCATTGAGCGTACTGCGAAAACAAAGAGCGAACGGCTCCAGTGATGGGGCTTCTGCTGGAGGAACCAACAATGCTGACAAAACTTTGATGTGCTCCGAATTTGACAAATGTCTGACAAATCCTGTCAACGCACCCACTCTAATACTGGGCTAATGAAGCTCAATTGCTGTTTAGGTCTCTCGTGCAGGCAAACAAATAAGACAAAAACCAAAACAACAAAAAAAAACTTCCAGCTAAAAATCTTTGGCACGTGATGCCGCTTTCAGGTTTTTCCGCTGTACTTATTTTTCACACACCCCCTCCACAATCACCCGTCGTGTAATATTTCCTTTGTATATATGTATGTGCATTTAATATATTATTATTTTTTCACACACGTGTGCCCAAAAATTGTGGCGTTAATAACGATTAAATACGCCAGTCAACATTGACCTGAGGGGCTGCTAAACGCAAAAGGAATTGCCAGGATTTTTGTTATGCCTGGCACATACATGTTAAGGATGGTTCTTTGGGGTTTTCTGTTTTGTTTTTTTGTGTTCTCGTGCCTCCGCACCGAAAAGAAGTGAAACTTTCACTTCCATCATAGGCTGACAGTTTCAAATGGCCTGGTCAGCTGTGATTTGTGTCAAAATGTCGATGGACCCAAAACACTCTCAAGTGATCAGGGGCACTTCCCGTTTTCTGCCATTGAGCTATCCACCGACTCCTGTTCATCCTGTGTATCCTTGGATGGTTTCGTCCTCCTGTTGCCACTACTTCGGCCATGCATCATTTTTCATGTTGCTGTCGCACAGCAACAGAACCCAAAAGTGAATGTGATTATTGATTGGTGTGGCACCTTTATGGCTTTGCCTGGCATCCAGATGAATCATTTATCTAAAAAGTCAAGAGCAGCTAGCTGGTTACACCAAGTCCCTTTCCCTCTCTCTAGCTATCTTTCTGTCCGTGTGATAAGAGAATAACTATGTATGAATTCATGTTAAAGTGTAGTGTCTGCTGGAAGAGCGATGACACAAAAAAGTTGCTAGTTTTGACGTTTATGTGACACTTGATATCAATTTACCAAACAATTGGATTTTCAATTTTCGAATATTTGCAATCGATGCGTTTGCATGTCAATTAGGAATCTATATACATACAAATACATATGTACATACGTATGTATGTGTGTAGGTACTACAATATATTGGTATAATTCGATGCCACTTAAAATGCCCTGAATTCGAACATCCCACCAACAACCGCAGCATTTGGGACAACAGCAGAATTCACCACAAATTATACAAATACGACAGCCCGGCGAAGTGCCGCCAATTTATTTCAATTGCAAATCCAAATTGATAACTCCTCAAAATACACAAAGCGATTGGCAAATTAATATCAAAAATATTTAACATTAATCAATACATTGTAATTATAAAATTGCAGCCATTACACCCAACCCCAATCCATTAACACGAGTAAAGTGTTTATGCTAAATGCTCAAATGGAATATTTTTGGTTTTCAGAGTTTCAATGAACTCCGATTTCCACGTAGACTTACATATATTATGTATACGCCTCGTCGACTAATTCACATTGCAATGGTCCACAGTATTTGATTGATTACGTACTCTAATGGGTTTGTTTGGTTTTCAGCTTATTTTAAAATCAAAATATAATGCACGTTGCATTCTTACTGCAAATCATTCTTTATGCCAATGTCCTGCAAAATGTGCAACATGAACTCTAAATGTAAACACTTTTGGCTCACTATTTACTGCTTATAGAGAGTTATTATACCCTTTCATTGGTATATTGGCATATACTATGATAAAGTGATCTATACATCTATGATCTAACCATGAGACAGTCTACTTGAACAAATCAATGATTGGAATCGTTAAAGTAAGCATTATAAAATACATTTATATAAAATGACTCCTGTCAATTATAAATTTGATTATTTATTTTAAAATGATCAAGTCATTTGTATTGCAAAAACTTTTTATGGCATAAATGAACTCATCTAAAGACGACTAAAAATATATGGCGATGATAAAGTGACAACTAATAGATAATAAGAAATTTTGAACTTTTCTTCTCATGTTCATATTGAAATTGTTTTTACTAAACCGTTGCGTAGGTCAAAAGAAGTTGTTGTGGGTTTTAAAGGATGTTATCAGAGCAAAAGTCCCGCAGTACTTCGAGTCAGAGTTAACGGCATTCAAGGACGTCTAGAGCGTGTGCATGGTGGAAGTCTCTTATGTTACTATTGAACGCACCAAACATACAAAAAACCAGAACTCGTCTCGTCGTGCTGATCAAGAATATATATACTTTATATGGTCGGAGATGCTTCCTTCTATGCGTTGCACACTTCTGTCCAAAGTTAATATACCCTTTTTGCAAGGGTATAAAAAACAGTATATTCTGAATTACTTGAGCCCGAATTGAAACAAGGTATTCCAAGTCAGTTTCTTGCTTTATTTGCAGTGTTTCTTTTGATGCCTACAATATTTTAATTGACACAATGAATGGAAATAAGAAAGGCCTAGGAAATAAAGCGACTTTGCTTGGGATTTGTTAATGGAAATAGAAAATCCGTATTATTCCTTAGCCAGGAAGCTTTGAACTTATCTATTGGGTCTTTAGGCCTTTTGCCAAATGCAATATTTGTTCTGCCGCAAATGCTTTGAGAGAGGAGCTTAACATCAGAACTCATTCTGTATTTGCCAGTCGGTTGTTGTTATGCGAAGACAAACAGCTAACTGAAAGGGATGTCCATTTGCCAAATCGAAATGCAGGCAACATCTGCTGCCTGCAATTGGCCAAATATTTACTCCGTCTAGCCGCAGTGTTGCAAGAGAGAAACGAAGCTTTTGCAGTTGCATCTGAGAAATGAAAGACTGTCAGAGTAAGGGGCAAACATTAACTGCCATTTTTGGATCAAACTCTCTGTTTTTTTGTTTTTGTGGTGAGCTCTAAAAATCTTAATTACGCGCTTTCTAAATTCAATTTTCCAACCCGAAAAAGTAACTTTTTCCAAGAAGCACTCAGCGTTTAATCCTCTTGGATTTAAGGTTAAAAGCTCGTGTCCTTCTTTAGGAACTCAATGGATGTGGGCATGAATGTGTGTGTGTGCGTCTGTCTCTGTGTGTGTGCGTTGTGCTTAACAACTCATTCGCTTTGCTGTTAATGAAAGCGGCGATGCCTGCAGCAGGAGCAACATTCTTCCTGGAATCAAGAGCGAACTCCCCTCAACCCTAAGCTGCCAGAGAACACACAGAGGTGTGGGCTCTTTAGGTTAACATCGATAGACTGGGCGAGCGAGCACGCTGCGGGCTGAGGGGGGCTACCTTGTTGTATCTTTATGCCTTAGCATAAATTCTCGAACGAAAATGGCGGAAGTAATATTTTTCATATCAGCATACGTTGTATGTGTGTAATATACAGATAGGTCTCTGCATCGCTGTGTGGGTGTGGGAGTGTGCCTGGATGGGTGGGTTGGTTGATAGGTTTGTTCTGTGAAAGGCATAGGGTATTAAACCAGCCCCCGGGCCCCCTTCGATCCCTCATCTGTAGACACACTTACAATTACAAAGCCAACCAGTTGCCTGAATTTAACCGATGATTGTTGTTGTAAGTGCTGCTGCTGCTGCTACTGCTGCCTCTTGCCGGAAGTGTGCCAATGTGTGTTTGTCCGCAAATGCCCAGCACTAGAACCATTTCTCAGTTCTTAGTTCCCCAGTTTCTTCTCTCGCTTTGCCGCACCAAGTATGTAGTTATCCTTGTAAGTTTACGCAGAAGATATAGCCAGATAGATATACATAATATTTAGTGGCAGCTGTTGCAAACTTTTTGGGCGTACGCTGCGTATGCGTGTTGCTTCATTGCCGCCGGCTAACTGGGCTCAACCACTGAGAGAATATCCTTGGCTTTTTAAAGAAAGTAAACATAAAGGGTAACGTTTATAAACATTGAATTTTTTCGATAAGCTTTAATTGCTGAATGGAAAGCCTTAAAAATCATTTATTACAGGATTTATTCGAAGTTGACAATTTTTGTATATATGCAGATCCTTTTTGATTGGTGGTGGTGGTGGGATTGGTAATATACAATTCCAATCCAAGAGAAGGCTGTAGTAGCCCATGATCAAAGAACTAGGCAGTTCTAAAAAATATCGTTGTACAAGCAACTTGGTTTACCTTATCCTTAGTATAAGATACCAAAACTGTTAAAGTAACAAAAAGCTTTTCAAGTGTTTAGCACATCAAGAAGCCCATTGTTCAAAACACGTAGAAATCCGAATCAATAACCAAAGAGAATCTGCCACATTAAATGCCCATCTAATTCAGAAATCGACAACAGTCTAGGAACCCTTATCAATAACCCCCGTGGACCTTTCATTCAGTTGAATCTCGTTAGCTACATACATAGGAGTAAATGTAATTCTACTACAACACTTTCGGGATGATCAAATTGAACTGATTATTTGCATTAATTCATATTATTACTTGTTAGATAAGTCTGAAATCCATACTGGAGTTGCTTTTAATAAAAGTTTCACCATCAAACACCCATTCATTGCCTTTGCTTAAGATGAGTTCTTAGACTAGGAATTAACAAGTGCGTTGAAGAGACATTTCTCCTAAGCAATACAATCAACTTTTACAGAATGCGATCTCCTTTTTTGAAAATGGAAATGGCTACCTTTTCTTTTTTTTCAAGTGTAAGATGAGAATACACTTTGGAGGCGAGGAAAGGACAACGACTTTGTCGACTTTTGTTGTTATTTATGCAACGGAAACGGGGAAGTTGGCTTCGTAACCGTTAGCCCAAAGAAGTTTCCTCTTTTCCAGTGTGTCTATGGCTACATGTGTGTGAGTGTGTGTGTATGTGAACTCAGCATATGCGGAAGTTTTGGCACTTGCCCCAAACGGCAGCAGCCACATGCTGCTTTGATATGCATTTATCAGAGTAAAATGCTTATAAAACTGCCTGCATTTTCTACCCTAACCATGATTTATAGAGCATAATTTTAATTAAATAATGTCTTCTAAACATGAAATAGGTGTGTGTGTGTGTGTGTGTGTATGTATGTATGTGAGTGAGTGTCACTGTGTGTGTTAGAGCTGCTGGCAGCTAATTATTGATTTCTGCTTGTGGCAAAAGGCCTAAAAGCCTCTAGACCACAACAAATTTTACCTGCAAAAAATGTGAACATACTTTTTTTCTTCTTTCTGGTTGATTGTAGAAAATGTTGAATTTTCATAATTTATGATGCTGCCAGCCGGTCGGGCCTACGTATCAACATAAATAATACCAATCTATATGTATATAGTTAGTATGTAGATTTATACATATATAGTTGAACCCTTTTTTGCTCCTGCTTAATCAACATAATTTTTGGTCCCTTTCATAAGCGGTTTGATTTACACAGAGTATAATCATTAAAAAGGGCAGCAAATAAAAAACAATTTTTAAGTTGCCTCTACCTCAACACCCTCCCCCCATAACCCCTTGGCTGACTTTTTTTTCCCTTCCCGCAAACTTGTTTATTTATTTACGGACTATATAGTATGTGGGAAAGGGTCAGTCAGTTGGGGTTTTCAAAATATATGAGCTTACATACATGTACATGTGGAGACGATTAGAGAGAAGAGCAGCTTCAATTTCGGTTGGACTGTTGGACTTCAACTTATTTCTTTTTTTCAGTTTTTTTGTGTTTTGGTTTTTTGGTTTGCGGCATCATTTACATAAATGCCATCAGTCCTAGACAGAGTAGCAAGTTGAACCCAACGATTATCCCTTTTTAATAGACTCATAAAACGGTTATTAACTTTGTTGCACAGACACACACACTAACAAAGGAGGAGGAACAACACACACAACCGATGAAAAGTATACAAAGTACTAGATTTTATTCCATTTGAAGGAACTCATTTTTGGCCAGAGCAAGAGTCCATTTATTATATGTTTTTGCATAGTTTTGTGCTTTTTTTTGTAATGAATTTTCTTTATTCATTCTTCTTTTGTTGCTGTTGCCATTCGACGACCAGGAAAATATTTACGAAAATTATATTTGACATTAATAAATGAGCGGATGCTGAAGCTAATGGTATGACTTGCCAATCCTGAGAAGGAGGGCAACAGTCCGATTTGGCCACATGATGCTTTTGCCAGTGGATTGCCGCCAATGCCAATGCAAATTTCATGCAAATAAAACGAAAATGTAAAGAGAAGTAAAAAAAAAAACACGAAAAAGCAACTTTTGCAATGCATCGACTACAACAAGTAAACATTGAGAACTGCTGATAATCGATTGGGTAGAAAAAATAACTTTAACAAGAGCGTCGTGGTAAACTTTGGTCACGCCGAAGTTTGTATGCCCTTGCAAGTTATATTTGTTACACTTCTTTTACATATGTATATCCGTCTTATCGTAGAATGACCTACAATCTTAGCTGGAGCATTGAGGAGCAAACAGCATGCCATTTATATACTTACAAGGGGAACTTCAGGTATGCGAATCACCGATTTGGATGAATTTTGGATATGTTGTAGAATACCCCGTCATTTGAAGCTGTGTAAAATATTTCGGCGCACTATTCTATATTTTCCTTATAAATCGCGTTTAAAGCTATAGCTTCGGTGACTTATACGTAAAACGCCGAGGCGACTTCAAGCAGCTCGGTGGTGTAATGGGTAGAGGTCCTGGCTAAAGTTGACGGAACCCTGGTTCAACCCCCGCCCGAAACTAGTTAGTTTTGGATTTTAATTTTTTGCCTTTTTAATAATTATTTTTTTAAATAGCAAAATAGGGCATTTGATGATTATTGATTGAATTAATTTTTTAGGCCTTTACAAAAACATAATTGTAATAAATACGAATATAGACGTAAAATACACTAATTGACTAGTTTCTTCACATTTTTTGTTGTGATATACACCATAAAAACTTTAGATACATACATATGTACATTTTTTCAAAACCAAGAACATGCTAAAATGATGCTTTTGTCCAAAAAATATTACAACTTTAGATCAATTTAAAAGAAGAAAACTAAATAAAAACTTTGGAAAACTACTCTCTCATCTCATCATCAACTTTGAAGCGAACCATGCATACTTAAGCATTCCCTTCAATATCAGGGATGACAAGTCGACAAGTGGTCTTTTTTTGATGAAATTTCTAGATTTTCTTCTATAAGCGTAGAGGAGTTTTGCATTCGCTTTATCATATTTTTAACCTGCCCGAAAAATACAGTTCGTAATGTCGTGCTTATAGCTAGTATTACCTCAAGCGTACAAGTTTTAATATATGTACAAAAAATATGTTTCCAATGACAAATCATCACAAAACATATATTGCTATGTATTTAAAAAAATAATTATTAAAAAGGCAAAAAAATTAAAATCCAAAACTAACTAGTTTCGGGCGGGGGTTGAACCAGGATTCCGTCAAATTTAGCCAGGACCTCTACCCATTACACCACCGAGCTGCTTGAAGTCGCCTCGGCGTTTTACGTATAAGTCACCGAAGCTATAGCTTTAAACGCGATTTATAAGGAAAATATAGAATAGTGCGAAGAAATATTTTACACAGCTTCAAATGACGGGGTATTCTACAACATATCCAAAATTCATCCAAATCGGTGATTCGCATACCTGAAGTTCCCCTTGTTAGTTATACGATTATGATCAAATTTGGTACAGTCATTAATATGTATACAAATCTAACAATTATTAATTATGACAACGACAATGACGACATTAAGAATAAACATACTTTTGTCACTAACAACTAACCTAGAATATGACTAGAATTACAATCAGACACACACGTTGTCGAAAAGATCATAAAAGATCACAACGGCAGGATGTCAAGTGGTTGACGCCGTGCCGTGGCTAAAATAAGACTACATAGGTTGGAGTCGCATTAGAATAAGATCTTCTAAGAACAATTGTCACCCACTAGACCCAAAGGTTCCCTATATAAACTCCGTACATTTGTAAATAATATCAGTTGATATTTTCAATTCAAGGAATGAAGATTGGGTTACTTTCCTTCTCCCTGAAATCCCTATTCAATATGTTTGGAGGTGGTTCCTTCCATGTGTTGCACACTTCTGACCAAATTTATATACCCTTTTAGAAAGGGTATAAAAATGTATTCATTATAGAAATGGGCACACGGTTGCCGTCGTTAGCTTAAAATATCTGTACACATTGAATTTTTACCAAATAATTCACACAACAATTTCTACATTCATTTCGTTACAGTGAAATCGTCATCAATGGAAAATCAGAATTGTTTGTTTATTGTTTAGTTGATAGTTTCTTCAAGATATAACAAAATGTAACAAAAATAAAATATCTTTTCCTAGTCATTACCCGGTAAAATGTTAGGCTATTTCATGGTTCAACCTTGTTGACCGTAGCTCTAGATTTTTCCTTACGTTTTTGGTTCTCTCTCGTTGTTTTGTAGCAATTTCACTTGTTATTTCTGATTTTGCAACTGGCAAATGCAATTCACTTTTATGCTGCTGTTGCTCTTCGTTTGCTTTCAGGTTGTTGTTTTTTTTCCTTTTTTGTTGCAGTCAGTCCCTTTTGCAACATCCACACAATAGTAGCAAAACAAGATAAATGAAATTCTGATGCAAATTTGATTTGTTTGTAAATGTTCGACGTTGCAGAGAGAAGGAGAAAGCGAGAGGGAGAGAGGTAGATAGAGGAGCCCCAGAAGTTGCAGCTGTGTCCCATGCTGCTGATCACTTGCAACGGAGTGCTAGAACGGCAGCAACATGTTGCCCCACCAATCTATTCCTCTCTTGCTCTCTCTCTTTATCTCTATCTCTCTCCTTTGCAGTTTCTCATTTCACTTCAGATGACATTTTTATGCGCGTATGATTAATTATGCAATTTCGCATTTGGTCTTGATGCTTTTACCGCCCCCCAATTCTGGCTGAATGCTCCACTACCATTGAGGTTTATGGGTTATTATGGGTCTCAAATGCATCAATCAGACACACACAGAAGAAGGAATGGAAGGGGGGAGATGGTGGGAGCTGTTAGCCCTTTTATAAATTGGTTAAAGAGGTTTTAATGTTTGCACTTTCCTTGACTGCGGCTGCGGGAAAAAAGAGGGGAAAGTACAAAATCAATTTTCATATTTTCTAGCTAATTTTTTGTAAGCCAGCGTGTGTTTGTTATTAGTAAAAGGCTTTTTACGAGGTAATCCATGGGGCTAAAACCATAAAAGGTTATTAGCCAAACATATCACTAAATGAAATTTAATTTAAATGCAAATGGAGTGTAACTGAAAATGGCATCAAATGGAATGAAATGGAGCAAACAGTTTAATCACTGCAAGTCAGGCGACGTGAGCAAAGCCCAAGACTTGGGACTAGATATTTGCACGCAAATGACAAATGATAGACCCAGGGAGGATGAGGTGGAGGGATCCAACGAGAGGGTGGAGCGAGTAAAATAAAAATGTAGAGTTTCCTGTTTGCATGCAACCCACTCGCGTTTTCAACTTGGCTGCTGGTTGTGGGAACCACAGACATCGCAAATAACTGAAAGAGGAGCTGGAGCTGGAGCTGAAACTGGAGCTGGAGCCGTAGCTGGACCTGGGAGTAGGAATCAGGAAGATCGAGTCATTAATGCCGCACAGCCCATTTGAGGCACGTTTCAGTTATTAACAGAAATGTGGCCGCAGTCCGGGCAGCTTGTAAAGTGCATGCCACTGACCATTTAGTCCCTCTGTCTCTCTTTCATTCACCAATATGCCTGTCAGTGCCATAATAATCAGCATTGGAATGTGTGCGCGAATTGGTCAGCACTCTCCGCCCTGCCCTGTCCTCGCCCCTTTCCATCTATTCCACATAAAAGTGCTACGCCAGTCATGCATCCTGGTTTCAGCCTTCAGCTCGACTCCTGTTTGCTCTGGAATTACGCACGAGGGCAAATGTATAGGCAATTATGTTGGCACGTTGCTTGTAGGCGAGTCTCTTTATTGGTCCAAAACTATGAGAAGCTCATGCGAATATTGCTCCGATCTAATTGTCGAGATAACACAAGACCTAACCATATATGTATGGGCCCTACATCTAGTGAAATCACAACTATTTAAGAGCAATCCCATACATTGCGTTGCGGAATAAAGACGATATCATAGTAAATTCATACATAAGCCCAGCCCAGTATTCAAAACAGAGGGCGGCTTACCTTTCGTTTTTAATGTTTGTCTGGATTACGACATGTTTGAAGTTAATCAAAACTTATTGGATTAATTATGATACTTTATTAACTGTTTCTTATATATGTAACAATATTAGATGGTTCCGTCCAATAGGGATTAGTGCAGGAGGCAACTAAAAATCTCAGTTTACAGTTATTGAGTTATTCGAATGGAATTTCATCAATCATATGCATTTTATACATATCAATGAATGCATACATATATTATATTGAATTGGTTGAAACAAAGTGAAAAAAAAATATTTTAAAAAAATTGAAAAACGCTTCAATAAACAATTTTTCTAGTCAATCTTTGTGCCAATTGGAAATGTTTATTAAAAGGCAATTTAAACCGATTTATTTTGCATATTTCTATTTGGAACATAAAACAATATGAAATAAATAGAAATTGTATTGAATATGCAATATAGTTGAGCTTCGTTTAGATTGTTTTTGTGTTTCTTTTTTATGTTTTTGTCAATCTGGTTTGAAGTTCAATTCGTTGGAATTCGATTCAAAAATTTCAATTAAAGGCAAAAGTTGAATTTGATTTTTACAATTGTTGAAAAGCCTTGCCAGATATTAATTAGATTTTATGATTTACGGCTCATGATTGCCAGATGGGATTGTTTTAATGCTCTGCTTCCGTCGGCATCGGTGAAACGGTGCAGAAGATGGACGTGGGCGGGGATGAGAATGGGGGTGGGCAAGATTCTGTTCCCGTTGGCTTTTAATGAAGTTGTCTGTTGTAATTAGAAGTAATAATAATTTCCTAGCCCGAGTAGAGAGTCATTATGAATTTGGATTGCGGCCAAGGAAATGCCATTAATCAAATTAGCGAGCGAATAACTTTTTATGATTATGCGGCCAAGATAAGCAAACTGTCAGAGGATACATAGAGGGAAGATAGAGAAGGAAGAGCTATGTCGCGAATCCTGTTGCTGCACATGCAAAGATAAACTTACCAAACGGCTGACTGACTGGCAGGCAGGCTGGCAGGACAATGTCTGGTCATTTGTTTTTTGCTTTTCTTATTGCTTAATTCTATTTATTTTTTAATAAACAGTTTTCCTAATGAAATGCCTGCAAAGCGAGTGGGTGACAAGCAACAAGAGAGGAAGGGAGAATAGCCAAGCAGGAACCGCAAAATTAATTACGATAAACCATGGCAAACCCTGCGACTGGAGCCGATGTTGTAACTGAAAGTGAGGCAGCTGGAGGAGTAAGAGGCTGGAGTAGAAAACATCAAGTTAATAGTAATTGAAAAATTTTACAATAATGAAATTTCTCTACTGTTGTCTCTGATGTCCCTTGACCAATGATTCGATGTGCCAGGCAATTGAAAAGGCCTCATCCTAATTAGGCAAACTTAAAGGTCCATTGTTTACCGAGAACCGCCCTTTGCATAGAGTACAGCAAATTTTATGAGAATGAAAAGAAACGAAATAAAATCACTCTCATCATAATTTTTAGACGAGCATCGTCTTTCGTTTTATCGATTTGGAGGATTATGTTAGCAATCGCATTGTACTATCGAAACTTAAAAAACAAAAAAGAAATCACTAAACCCTTTAAAAGTGACAGTGGATAACTTTTGTCCTAAAATGGAATAACTAATGTCCTCTTGAGGACTCTCTCGTAAAATTGCAGAGACTAAAATGTTAGCTTGATTCGGGCTAATTGGCCATATCAAATTGGCATAGTTTGTCGCCGTGTTGACATATTTATTTTGGCATTTCGAACGATTTGAATGCATTTTGACCCAATTTGCCAGCAGCGTGGACCGAACATCAAGTTCGACCAAATAGCCAAAACTAGTACCTAGAACTTAATTCGACAAGTGTGCACTTTGAACTGATTATGGACAAACAAATGTAGTAGATGCTGGTTCTGTTGATGTTGTCAGTTGTCATGGGTGTGGCGGAAGGGATCTTTATGCACCGGAGGTAGAACACTTGTAGGTGCATTTCGATTGCAAGAGTGGCAGGTCTCTTTGAATTTGTGAATGGTTAGCCCCTCGATTGTCGCTCCCCTTGGAGCCACCCATTGTAGTGGATGTTGTTAATGCAAGTCTGCATTTAATGTGTCCTGCTTGGTATTGAACCACAAAACTGCATTTGTCATTTGCCATTAACTAAATGTTTGACCAAACATTATAAAATGCTGCCATAATTGTCGACGACTATCTTTAAACAGATCAAGAATTGGCTTCAATGGGGGCAACGAGATGGCCAAATTTGAGTCGAGCGTATGGAATTTAAGTCAGAAATATTCATCTATCCTTCTAAGACACTTTTTATAAGACATTAAAACATACCACTTATGTTTTCTTTCAGGGCTGAGAATTTTGGCATTTAAAGTCACAAATGTTGAGTTGAGACTTTAAGTTTCAAAGCGAAAGAGGAGAGTGTGGGTGGGGTGGGGTGCTAGAGTAGGTCAGCAGGTGGTTGAGGGTTCGAAAGGATATGCAAATTGAGAATGTCTTTTGCCTCCTTGTAAGTTTCAATCAAAATGCAAATATTGATGCAGTTGACATATGACGTTGTTCGGCCAGCAAAATCAGAATCCAAGCTATAGCAGCAGCATGCAGATTTATGATAACAACAAGAACAACTACACAACCAGAAACAGGAACAACCAGCTTAGAGAAAGAGACATACATACATATGTACACACAGGGCGGGCAAGGAGAGACCAAAGATGTATGGCGAGCAGAAGGCACAGTCTTCGAGAATGCAATAACAAAGGATAAAATAATAAGATTTACTCATGACTTACTTCCTACCCGTGCCTCCTTGCCTCCACCACCATTTGGTGGAGTCATGGGTGGGATTATTGGCTGGAACAACTGGGAATGGTGACGACTTTGTGAAAAGGGGATTGAGAGGCTCGGCAATGTTTTATTAAAATATAAACACAAACAAAAACCAGCGATAACAACAACAACTATGACAGCAAAGATGCCATCAGATTGAATAATGGGAACAGCAGGTTCATTCACTGCTCACAGGATCAAGACAGGTGCTGAGAGTTTTGACTCAAGACCTGAGGGCTGGTAGATAAATTAAAAAACAAAAAAAATACTCACACACACACACATAATATTTGAGCCACATTTGTGATTACACCGAAGTTGAGATACTCTTATAGTACGGTAAAATATCCTTAGGTTCAAACGGTCATTTCCTGTTTATTTAATCAATTGACTTAGATTTAATAAGGTTAATTTCTACATATTTCAGCACAGGCCTTTTGAAGTGAAACAAAAAATTTAAAGACACAAGGAAGCAAAAATTGGTTTCTTAAAAAGAAAATAAAATGACAGTCAATTTATTTGAACATTTTAAAGAATTTACTCTATTTTCTCGAAACACAGCTCAACTAGTTTCAAATACTTTTTCTACTGAAACAATGACAGAACTCTCACTGGTAAGGGTATTACAAAAATAAAACTCATCGTACTAAATTAGAGCAACAACAATAACAACACCCGCAGCTGCCAAGGTAACTTTCAGTTATTATTTTTCAATTTCTTTCTCAAGTTTTGTTGTCATTTTTCAAGTGCTTATATGCTTCTTGTGGATTGCTAAACAAAAGTCTTGATTAAGTTTTGCCTAGAATTTCAATTTTCCTGTCACCCTCCTTCCCCTTTATCATCAATTATTCTACCTACCACGAAACAAAAGAAAACGTTGGCACAGAAATTGAAAACTTTACTTTCTCGATTTTGCCCAATCGAAAGTGATTAGCTGGTGTTTAGCAAAGGCATTCTAACTATTCTTATGAATGTACAAGCTTTAGTCTTTAATCTTTAGTCATGCTTTATGTTTAGTGCAATATTCGTCTGTCACGTAAATACATACATATCGACCATCGTACACACTTTGCGTGGACCTGATAGTCTTGAAAAGTGTAAGAGGATATAATAATTTCCAACTTATTTTTAAAGTGCGGGAGTAGTATCCTCGATAACATGAACATCGTTCGAAATAGATTCCAAAGATCTTCGCAGAAATCATCTGCAAACGCCATCGTGGATCTAAGATCACCCATCGTCTCTACTTTATTTTCAATGATCTTTAGTGAGAGAGTACACCCAATTCCTGCTAAAACACAATAGTTTTTTGAGTGATCCATTTTAACATTCAAGACGTTTTACAACTATCCACCAAAGGACCAGCGATATAACTGTTGATGATCACCGTCATAGGTCCATCCAGCTAATTGAATTATGAATTTATGATCTTTTTTTTCCGGCTTATTAATTTGTTTACATTTTCTTTCGTACATGAACGATACCAAAGGTTTACATTGATTGCTGGATTAACAAGTATTATATTAAAATACAATTTTTCTTTTGAATGGAGTTAAGTCTTAAAACTAGCTTTTCAATGATATATGTATTTAGTTTCACACTTGGCCAATCCATCTATGTATGTACCTATTCTAAGGACAAGTAATCCAACAAAAACTATTGATTTTACTTCTTAATAAAAACCTTTTGTTGTTGCTGATTGGTCTTTAATAAGTTTAAAAGATTAAGTACAGCGTCGGGTCGTTTCTTCTATTACCGTTTGTAATAAAATAATATCAAACAATGTTAATTAAATTATTATTCTTAACATGCGACTGTGCCGAGTAGTAATTAAACTTTATACCTTTATGAGTCATGCCAAACGGTTTACTTAGAATTGAAGAGTTTTTGAACAAAAAAAAATATTTTCTGATTGAAATATTAATATTATTTATTTTCGCCATTCAGGTTTTTTTTTTGTCATTACAAGGTAAAAGAAATCAAATCAACTTAAATAAAATATTTTCTTTCATATTCCTAAAATTGGAACTGATTAAATACGCCAATTCAAGTTTTTGTTTATTTGATTATTAGACAATTATGAAAAATGAACTCAATATTAACATTTTAATATTCCGTTATTATACAGTAAAATTAAGGCTCAAGTTTATAAATAAAAATTATTTTCAAAAATTATTATTACCGACATGTACATTTTGCGCGGACTGTTTTACTCAGCTATCAAATGGGTAAATTTATATTTCAATTTACGTCTTACCATTAATTTGCATAAAGTAAAGTCGTCCATATGAAAAGAGTTCCAAATAGTTTCTACATTTTTTCCGGAAAAATCCCCTACAACAGCCATCGAGGTTCTAAGAGCACCCATCGATTTTATTTTATATACACTGCCGTCCGATTCATGAAGTGCAAAGTCATCGTAGTGGGAAAATGAAGTGCTTCCATCCTTCTTTTCTATGTGAATGTATAATTCGTGGGGATGATCTTTAATGAGATGGTACACCAAGCCCCAAGACATGCTGAAAACTTTTGGATATGGGTTTTGCCATTGAAAACGTTTTATGACTATCCAACTAGGACCATCGATATCATTGTTAATAATCACCGTCTGGGGTTTTCCATCCCGCTAAATAAATTTCAGATTTGTATTCTTTGTCATCTGGCTTATTCATTTTTGTTTCGTAATTTTTTATCAGAATTTCATTCTCGTTAATTTTTGATGTTAGATTATTCTTCATTTGCTGTTTTTCAATTTTGAGAATCTTCACTTTCTCGTTGGACTCATTTAAAAATGTATTCGCCTCTTTAAGTTTACTTTCGGCTTCTGATAGCTGCGCGATTAGATTCTCTACTTTTTTATTGGACTCATCTAAAAGAGCATTAAGTTGATCTTCTTTAGCTTTAATTTGATCCGCCAATTGATCCTTGAGTTGTTCTTTTAGTGTTTCAAAACTATTTTGCGTTTCGTTTAAAGAAGCATTCGACTCCTTTAATTGGTCCGGGTACTTTGATACAAGCTGCGAGACCTCCTTGTTCTTTTCGCCCATTTGATTCTCTGTATAATGCTTATGTATTTCCAGACATTTCATTGATAGTGTTGATATTGTCTTTACATGATTTTCAATTTGCCGATCTTTCGATTCGATTTGCTGATCTTTTAGTTTAATCATTTTGCCTGCTTCCTGCAATAGGGATTTTAGTTTCTGGTAGCAGTTTCCCTTGCACTGAGTGTTCATTAACTCAAATTCATCGATAATCTGTAATTTATAAGTATAAATTAATTGTTTGTTTTATATCTAGTCAGTAGATATGTATACTTACGGAATTGGTCTCCGATGAAGAATCTTCTGTAGAACTATCCATATTCGTCAGCATCAAATTGAGTATTGCTTGATCCATTTTGTCTGTAAAATTGAGGAAAAATGAGTGCGCAGTTGTCACCGACCAACTTTAGACTGTCTAACTCGTCGAGTAAGCAAGTCCAATATATACACTGGTGCAAATGTTCCTACCTACACTAACATATATCTACATATTTGCTGGCATCTGCCGTTTTGTTACGTGGATTTGCTTCCTTAAATCTTCAAAGTAGGTATAAACTTAGTTTTTATTCCGGCAGTCCCGAAAAATAAACTACCTGATAAAGGACAGCAAAACATGTGTGCATTATTATAAACTTTTAAAGTGGAAATTTATATACATATGTACATATGTATGTATAAATACATACAGTGAAACCTCGATATAACGAACTTCGTTATAACGAAAAACCCAATATAACGAATTTTTTGTTAAGTCCCTTGTTATACTAAGGTTTTACATTTCAGTACCTATAGCGAATCAATAGATATAACGAATAATTTTGCGATCCCCCTCAGATTCGTTATATCGAGGTTTCACTGTATATTCTTGATTAGAATCAACAGCCGAGTCGATCTAGCCATGACAGTCTGTCCGTTCGTCTGTATGTCCGTATGAACACACAGATCTCGGAGACTATGTATCAGTTTTTTTTTCATTTACATTACAATGTAAGAAAAATCAAATCAACTTAAAATATTTTCTTTCAAATTCCAAAAATTGGAACTGATTAATTATGCCAGGCTCACTCTTTCGCTTAGTAAGCAAATCCAATAAAAGCACATACCCTTCAGTACCAAATGTCGCCGGGGACAAAATCGCCGCAAATTCTAAGCCACTGACGTCGGCAGAAAAAAATTCTGCCAGCGTATTTCATGCTGAGGTTAGCCGACGACACCCGAACGATCTAATGTCGTCATTAAAACCCGATCGGCTGCCGAAAAGCAACAACATTTAAAAAAAAAAAAAAAAAAAAATTAGACAAGAAGTACAGCAGCAAAGAATACTTTATGTGCTTCACTTCGTTCGTCTGTGCATTGTTGCTATTTTTTTCTCCCATTTATACTCGCCGCGCTTTGTACTTTTCGTTTCTTTGTGCATTTGCGATTGATTTTCGGAAGGGCACGACCTATGTAGCTCAAATTGTTACATACAATTTTAAGTAATTTTTTTCTATGTCCATGTATACAACAATAAAGGTAAGAGTTATTAAGATATTACGCACTTTTCATTCCCCACTAAAATGTTGTTCTTTTCAGAATCCATCCAAAATTCGATTCCGGATGAGCAGGCAAAATAATAATACAACAAGCAAAACAATAAAAAAGTGAGAAAAATGTATGTAAACATAATAATAGTTAAACTTAATTTAATGTCTTACAGAAATATAAATAAAATAAATATAAGTAAATATGTTATTAAATAAAAACTAATGCATGTTAAAAATCTAAATTAAATCAACGTTTTATCACTAACCATAGAATACATAGATGCGTCAAACTCAAGATTTTTTGATTACAAACGCTACCCTGAGCCTGGAACCCCAGAGAACTTCGGCAAAAGCCGAACAGCGTAGAACCCCAGAGAGCGGCCGCTGCGAGAGCGAAAAAAATTCGCTCACAGCAGTGTCGCTACCAGTGTTGCCGTTTTTCCCCGAGCAAAATAAGCTGAATTAACAAAAAAAACCAGCCAGAATAAGCTAAATCCCAGAAAAAAATAGCTGAAAAATAAGCTAATTTTTTTAAGTTTTTAAATTATAAAAAACATATATTTTTAAAAAAAATTCATGTTTATGAAAAAAAAAAAAAAACAAAAGAAATTTAAACTTATAAAGTTCATTTAAATGACATTAAACCTGCTATTAGATTGTCTACAGACTGTTCGGGCTCATTATCTAATTGTTCCACATTTTCTATAGACTTCAGGCATATTGAAGAAACTTTGTAATCAAAGCAACATTTGTTGTGTCGGCTCAATCCGGATCTAGAATTTAAAAATATAAGTTTTTGTTCTGATGAGACTATCACTTTCTGAGACATTACCTTATGGTTAATATTGAATTTAACGTGTCAACGTTCATCCTATTTCTTATTTTATTTTTTATTAAATTAACTTGGCTAAAAACCCTTTCCACTTCGGCGTTCGACCAAGGTAAAGAATGTATTTCAAGCGCAACAGAACTCAGCTTAGAAAACCGGTTGTTTCCGCCCGAGTCTCTGTAATTCAATACTTCAACCCAAAATTTAATTGTGTCCTCAGTATTTTCCCAAGAGATAAGTGTCAATTCATTGTATTGACGTTCAATTTCGTCAATATTGGGAATTCCAAAAAACTCCAAAATCGGAATGATGTTTTTTTAATTAGCTGTTTCGATTCTTAAATAAGCCAGATTTTCCGCTATCCGCAATTTCCCAATTTTATCCGCAATCGCTCTTGAAAATAAGCCAGATCTGGCCGAAAATAAGCCAAAACGGCAACACTGGTCCGAGGCGCTAGGACATGCAATGCTAAATGTCGCCGCAAATTTGTGTGGCTTGTCCCCTGAAATTCCGAGGCGACATCTCACAAATCGCCTCGGATTTTCTGAGGAATTTGCGGCGACCCGTACTGAAGGGTATGGACGTACATACATACATACATACATAAATGGATGTGTATGTATGCATACATTTGTACGCAAAATTGTGTAGGCAGGAATCAAATTATGAAAACTTGCGTCCGAATATGCGATGGAGCCTCTGTATGTATGTATATATGTACATATATGTATATGTACATATATATGTACATACACTTATGTATGCATGTATGTAACATATGTATGTATTTGAATATTAATGAATATGATATTTCGGTATTACCTTATTATTTAAAAACGTTTTATTATCAGGGATTAATGAAATTTTATCCTCCTTAATAATGAGCCTCAACTTCAATTTTTACTTCGGGAGTCCCGCGAATCGAAATTAATTCTCAGCCGGCAATCGTAGAATGACGCAAACAAGTTATCGAATATGGGGAATTATCGCGTTAGAGATGGGTTTACAACAATAGAGCATCATTTGTATTAGAGATGGAATGCTGTCATAATTTGGTTTTGATATGTTTGATATTAAGTCTCATACATATACATAGTACATACATGTATGTACATATATACATACATATGTTCATATGTATATTTTAGGCTGTCTGAAATATATGTATTTATATTTGCAAAATCCGTATTTTACCATTAGACGATGTTTCTATCTCAAACGTTTCGATTCTGCGATATTTGCAGAATTAATGAATAATGATGTGCCATGCAGTGAGAAAAAAACCAATTTCTTATTTGCCTTTTTTGAGGAAAGCGCAGGTTTACATATATCATATCATACTAATTAGATATATTAGTTGTTATTATCTCTTTTTTCAATATTAACACTTTTTGAAGAAAAAATAAATAGAGCCTGCATCTCTCTTTACAAAAAGTATAAATTTGAAGTAGGGTTCTTTTTCTTAAATATTTCCCAAATTATTACTAAAATTATTCATACTACTTGCATTAATCAAAAAATTATTCGTACTACTTGCATAATGGAAAAAAACACATTCATACATGTGTTTATTTCCACTCATCACTGAAAGCTTTTCAAAGCCAATGTGCCGAAATGTCCACTGACTAATGTAATTAACTTTGTTGTATGTAATTAAATTTAATGAAATTCAAATGATTTTAACTTTTTCACGTACTCGAAGCTGGTAGTTCCAAATCTACGATCATTATTCTTGGTCGAGTATCGATTTATGATCGAGTATAGAGTTATGTATGTATGTATAAGTGTACATATTTGTTTATGTAATGTACATATGTACATATATAACCTTGCAAGAAGCTTACATCGGTATATGTATGTATGTATACATACACATGTATGTAGAAGGTTGGCATCTCACTTGTCAGCTTGAGGACCACGCTGATATGAGTAAGTAAATATTTATATACATGTACATATGTACATACATACATATACATATGTATGTACATAAAAAGCAATTTCTGATTCCTCATCATGGAAACTGCTCCTAGACCATTCAAGCACTGGTAATCTGCAGCTGGATCGGATTAGCCTTTAATATTGGATGTACTTACATTGTACATACACATATGTACATTCATATGTACATACATACATACATTTGTATGTATGTACAAACATACTTACATACATACATACATATGTGCATATGTATGTATTTATGTACATACATACATACATATGTACATATGTATATATGTCAGTGGTTGTCATAATACATACATATGTATGTACATATAGTTGACGTCTGCAGTTGAGGATAGACTAACAAATAAACTTGCTAGGGTATGCAAGCTGAAATCATGCAATCGAATTGGCATGCAAGAATTACGTTATATTGAAACACCCTAATGTACACATACAGAAAATCCCTTTGAAGGAAAAGAAAAACATTTTCTCTACCATTTTAATTCGGTCTCTCGGTCTTTGAAGTTGGCAATTCATCAATTTGACTGGCATGTATATATGTATGTATGTACATAAATCAAGCCCAAATGAAAACCTCTTCAAAGCCATTTATAGTTGTATTTACAGATGCGCGCAAAACAAAATAAAGCAAATAAATATATTTATGTATGTACATGTACATATGTACATATATAAAAGTAAATATGGGAGAAACGAGAGGGATATTGCCACTTAACAGCAGGACGAGTGTATGTATATACATACAAAGTTTTTCACAAAATTTTAATTGAATGGCAATTGCATTGAACAACTTTCTGATGCCACTAAAATTGATTACACACACATCCAACTGACGGCAGCAACATTGCAACAGCAACAGCAGCAACACTCGAAAAGTTTCGTTAAATGTATGTACATATATAGGTTTGTATGCATCCCCGTCTATATTGTGATATTGAGAAATTATTGAAGCGGAAATCGGCCAGGCCGCAGGACTATAAACATTCACACACACACACACTTGTGTGTCAAATGCATAACGTTGTGCGCTCAATCCAATCCTGTAGCACTTCGAATCTGAGGCCTGTCGCATTGCCAGCATGTTGCAATTTATTCTAATCGCTTGTCGGGGAGTGAACAAAAAAAAAGGACCAAGCACAACACAGAGACGGAAGAGAAAAGAAACTGCAGAACGAGGGCTGATGGAATAGGACGACAAGGGATGAGAAGTCGGGCGCTTAGCGATGCGTGTAACGATGCACGTGAAGTCAACGGTAAACCAAAAGTCAGAGCCCCACCCAGCACCAGGATCAGAGAAGGCCTGGCCCAGAAAGGTTGCCAATTGAGAGGCGCCAATCAATCTGCTCTTCGACTAGAAAATGTGTGTGAAAAGCGGCGCCTATGCCTTGTCAAGCTGCTGAAAAACTGCAACTTAACTGCAGCTCGAGGGGTAAGGGGGTGGATGGATGGATGGATGGATGGCTGCATGGATGGAGACATGGTGACGGTTTGTTGTGTCGCTTATGGCACTTAATTGACGCCAATCGCATTGACTTGCAACACTTTGCTCTAGTTCTAGCATTTTGTTCCTTCTCCCGTTCCTGACGGCTCTGAAAAATCACAGCTCGTTAGTGTTTGAAATTTGTTACGGAAAAAACATGAATTTGAGATTTATTTCAGAATTGAAATGTACATAAAGGAGGAGATTTGGTCTCTCTCAGTCTCCCACTGGAAAGAGTTCTTGGTGTTGCCTTCATAAGCCGCAAATCAACAGCAGCGACAACTACATGACAGCCAACAGATCCACACACACACACACAAACATAACTCTATTGTCGGAGGACCTTTTTCCCAACCGCTTGAAAAGCACATTTCATGTACTTTGACTCGTATGTGCGTTTGTTTCTTAATGATTATTTGACGCCATATTTGATTGACGTGTCCTGCAAGGAGGTGTAGCCAGGTGGATACGGTCATACAAGCGTATTCCTGAGCTCGTTACAAGTCTTCAACGTATGCTCCGGCGTCTTCTTCGTCCTGATTTGGTTACCGGTGCAAAATATTTCTTATTGTATAAATTTTATTATGCGAACATGCGTGTTTCGAGCCACCAACTCACACCTTCTCTCTCCGTCTTTCTCTCTCTCTCTCTCACTCTCTTTGGTGTCTCTGTCTGCTAATGGCCGTTCAAGACCACAACAACCACAAGGCACTTATCAATTTTGCGCCTTAACAAAATGGCACTCAAGCGCGTATGTGTGTGTGTGTGTGTGTCGAGGGGTGGGAGAGACATTTCCTTTGGCAATATCAGGGATGCATGTTTGTACGTGTAAGTCTGCATTATTATGCCCTTAAATTGACAACGGAATATGTACGATATGTGTTAAGTTCGCTGACTTTTCATTGTTACAAGCAAAACGTATAAATTAGTTCTAACGTGGTCAAAAATAAAATCTCCTTCAGGTTGAAAGTGTTTGTAGAAACAAGCCCAACAGAACGTGTCAAGTTATATTGGAGTTTTATATTATCAAAAGCATATGTATGATCTTCATCAGCTATAGTGCACTATTTTATAATATACAAAACGCAAATATGTTTAGACTTTTATCTGACCCTTATCTCACTACAGTGGCTCCAATACAAATGTGAACTAGTGCTAACCATCGGAAAATGAGCGTATATAGAGTAATTAATAAATGGGGAGCGAAAAAGTCTTGGCATAAATTTACAATTTACAGACCCCATCAGAAAGTTGGTGGCTTATAATCTCCGAGATCTATCCACGACGAACAATTTGTACAAGATCAAACGATTATATCACTTCATGATTATTAAGGTTTCAATTTCATTGATTATTACACAATTTCTCCGCGTTTAAGGTGGGAATGAAATTTTCTTAAACATTTAAAACTTTTAAACTTTTAATAAGAATGGAACTACAAAATTCTGTCTTTAGATTGGCAGTCTTTTTGTAATTAGAAATTCGTGCTGACACTTTCAAGTAGAGTAAAACTCAGCTCTCTCGTTTCACCTTTTTTCAAGAAGCTTTAGTTTTGCAGGAGTGCGCAAATATGATCCGAGAAAAACATTTATTCTGGAGTTTAGTTATAGTCGAGATCGAATCTTAAAGCTGTAACTGCATGTAATTGCAATCTGATGACAAAATGAGAACTTTTAATATTTTGCTTTCCCTTTGGTATGAGAGAGTTCTTAGTCTGAGGAATACTCATCGAGTCAAAGGCAAAGAATGAAGTTCATATATCCGGGCCATGGGGATCACATAAGAAAAGAATGTGAAGTTGTAATGTAATACTTATATTTAACCTAAAATAAGAGTAAGAGATTAAATATCTTTTTATAATAGGTGCAAGTTTAGCGTCCTAGTAGTTATGTATTTTGTAGTCCAATTCCCTGGCCTAGGTCGTTGGTCATTGGACCTCTTGCAAGTGTTACAACATCCAATATGCTTGTTTTCACTTTATTTTTGGCTAGTTTTGTTCAGACAGACTCCCCCTCAGCAATTTGGAAACATTTCACGCCTGGCCCACTGCAGTGTCCCAAATACATACATATGTATACACTACATTTTGTTGGGGGATCTCTGACTCTGACTCTGGGTGATGTGTTCTTGGATAAACTATGTAGAGAGTCCTTGAAAAACATGCAAAGCCATACAAGCAGAATGCCAGCGGCTAAAAAAAGTTAACAGTTGACATAGTTTAGAGTTGAGTTGAATGAAGGGGGGAGTGAAGCGATCAGAGGACGTGAAAGCGAAACGGGTTCAACAGCCACAAGCATAAGCCAGTCAGCCGTTCTGTTGAGTGCGGAATGAATGAATGTCTTAATAGAAGTGTGCAGTGTGTCAGCTTATTGCAGAGATGCCAGAAGGATGGCCAATGGTGTTACGGGGAGGGGTGGGGATGGGGCTAGTATGCGAAACTAAATGAATTTAATTGCCGCTGGATATGAAAGTAATTATTTTGCAGTACATAGGCGCAATACACACTAGAAAGACGGAGGGCTAAGAGACACGCTGAGAGAGTAGGATAGAAATCGCATGGAGGCCAAAGGCGAGTGTCTCTGTCTCTGTCTTTGTTTCAGTTTCTCTCATTGAGAGAAAGAGCGTGTGTGTTTGAGCGTGTGTATTTCTGGGTGCCATCGATGCACTTGCACTTAACAGCAAACAGGCGTAGGCGTATGGCGTTGGGCGTACAAATCCCCACGCCCACTGTTCAGTGTAACTGTAAAATTGCCCCGCGGATATTTTGAGTTGTTTTTTAATTTATTCTCTTTCATGTGTGTGTGCGTTGGTGTCTCTGTGTCTGGATGTGTCCTTCGTTGTCCTTGCGCTGTTTACGCTCCATAGAGGAGCAACGAAGAGCGCTTCTACAAAACGCAACCATGTGTTGCACTTGCAGTTGTCGCTTGCCACAGCCACCCACATATGTAAGTGTACATATGTATGTGTGTACGTGAGGCACTGTAATGTTGCTTGTTTGTATGCCCGGACGATGTTTTGCTGCCTAGATCAACGTTTCGCTTTTTTCTGTTTTTCTTTTTTGCTTGTGCATTGTTAGTGGGCAGGACCTCGTAACACTTTCGATCTACCTCCCCCTTTCTCTCATACCTCTATAGATGTACGATGGATTTGTACTTAGGCTGCAAATGATTGAACCGAAACAACTCTGGCATTCAATTTTAAGATCCAATTAAAACCGAAAAATGCGATTTCAGTGTACTACTCTGCTTGATGTTTCAGTGATTTCTAGCAATTAACAATCGAGAAATAAGTTAAATATTCGTTTTCGTTTTATTTACTTCTAGATTTGAACTGTATTCGAGGAATCGCTTACAATTTGCTTACTGCTCGAATTGCGGCGACTTAACATAGACAGGGGCAGGATCGGTTAAACCATAGTTACGCACTACTTTCGGATAGTTGGAAGCATATTCCTGCTTGGGATAGGTGGCTGGTTGGTAACCTGAGTTCGGTACTACCTCCTTGTGGGCACGGGAGCGTTTTCGGTGAGTCCTAACTGGAGTTTGCTGATAGTAATAGCTATTGTAGGCATCGATGGCATCGCTAGCATCGTCTAATGAACGTTCTTCTTCATAGTCGAGATAACGTTGCTTTGGTTGATGCGGTGGTGGTGGGTAGCCAAATGGTGGGATAAAAGGGTATGGTGGATATGGAGGGAAACCAAATGGTGGTAGGTATGGTGGATATGGAGGGTAACCAAATGGTGGAGGTGGTCCATATGGAGGGGGCTTATTTCCATGGGAAGGTTTTGTTCCACTACCGCTTCCCGAGCTGCTACCGCTTCCCGAGCTGCTACCGCTTCCGGAACTGCTACCGCTTCCAGAGCTGCTACCGCTTCCAGAGCTGCTGCCTGATCCACTTCCTGTGCCGGTTTTAGGATCGGTTGTCACCAGAATGCAATTCACAGTTGTGGTATCATCGACATCAATGCTACTACCACTGCCGCTGCCGCTTCCACTGCCACTGCCACTGCCGCTTCCACTACCACTTCCACTGCCATGACCACTACCATGACCACTTCCACTACCATGACCACTTCCACTGCCATGCCCACTGCCACTGCCATGTCCACTGCCGTGTCCACTTCCGCTTCCACTACCACTTCCACTTCCACTGCTGGAATCACTGTTTGGCTCATAGGTAAAAGTTAAAGATTTACCGGCGTCTTTGCCATCGTTTTCATCGTCATCATCCTCATTGACATCCACATTCGTGGCAGAGATGACGCAGAGGGGATAACCCTTCTTGGTGACCACTTTCTTTGGTGGTTCGGACGAGCTGAATAACGATGGTATGAAACTACCAGCGGCAAATCCACTCTTAACACCAGCGGCCAGACCCTTGATGCCAGCAATCGGGCTGCTTAGAAGGCGGGCCTCAGGCACTTCCTTCTCACCCTGAGTTAGGCGGAGCAATTCATTGTATTCCGCTCGCGTCACCTGATGCAATCGCAACAACTGAGGACGACTTGTGCCTGAGTGGAGACGGTAGTATAGGCGATAAATGTGACAAAACAATAGGATACGGTAACTTACCAGCCTTGGCGGCGGCAAAGCTCAGAGCTAGCACTGCCAGAAGTATAAAGATCTTCATTCCGATCACGAATAAGTTGGCACTGCTTTCGACATTGACTTATATACGTCGATTGACTTTCGTTGTGATCGCTCTCGTCAAGTTAATGATTCAAGATCTTCCCCTCTTATGGCATTGTCATTCAAATAGCCAAAATGGCTCAAATGCCGCAAATACAGTTTAATGCTTGGCCATAATTATCTTAGGAATTTGCATAATTTACATACTGACCCAATTCTTTTGCCGTCTTCTAAGCCAAGCCCAAAAAAATACTAAACATGGCTATTTTTATGACTGTTTTAAGTCGTTTGGTGTCTCAGTTAATAACATGAATATGTTTATGGTTAGATTTGCATGATAAGCGATTCTAATGTACAATCGTCATGGAGAAATGAGTTCGCAAATTATCAACAGATCGTGAGAAAAGGCAAAGCACGAAAGTGGCTATGATTAATTTTACTACGGAGAAAACATTTCCCCCTCATTTGCATTACTTGATTGACTTGATATGATTTGACTTTCCTAAACATCTGCAAACCTAACTGATAATCATTTTTCAAACTAACCAACCAAAAGAACAATCATTTTAGATATTTTGTATAATTATTTATTTATTTATCATAAAACTATGCATTATCATAACCCCAATAATTGTCACCTTCTACATTGTATTGAATTTCGGGTTCAGCGACTACTTCATAGGAAGAGTCGTTATAAAGATTATCATCGTCATCATCATCGTCATCGTGATTGTCATTATTAGACTGAGCGTACGATTTATAAAGACCAAAAGGAAAATTGTAAGGTTGGTAAGACTGTGGGGCGTAGGGGCCATAGGGACTAGTCAACTGAGGGTTGTAGAAGCCGTAAGGAGGGCCACCTCCGAATTGTGGTTGGCCAAATGGATAAGGATTGTAAATGCCATATTGCGGTGGTGGTGGTGGAGGTGGTGTATATTGAGGGTATTGGAATGGACTAAATTGACGCGATGACAAGTCATTTGATGTTGACTTTGAGTAGTTGTTAGTTTTCGAGTGACCGGATTTGTGTTTCTTCTTGGCTAATTTGGGCTTTGGTGGTGCCTCCGTTGTAACTTCTTCCTCTGCTTCTTCTTCCTGCTGTTCTTCTTCTTTCTCTTGTTCCTGTTCTTTCTCAGCTGGCTGGTCTTGGGTCTTCTTTATCTCGTCTTGCTCTACAATAGGTTGCTGCACCACTTCCATCTTAGCTGGCACATTTAAGTCTTGACCAGATGCATATTGAGGTTCTTGTACTTGCGGGTTTGACCAATAGTTGCTAAAATTTGAGCCATATTCTACACTGGGCAACTCTTGTTCTTGTTCGTGACCGTTGTTGAGCACAACAATGCAGTGGATGGGCTCCTCATCAACTTCGTCCACATCATAGGCACTGCCAGAGCTCCGAGCAGAGGTGTCGTCTCGGAATTGACCCTCACCCTCTCTGGTCTTAATCACGCACAAAGGCTGACCATCAATATCCAATTTGGCCTCCTCGTCGGCCTTGCTGATTGTAGTAAGTCCAACGATACGCAGTAAAGAGTGCCAACCCGAACTGAGGCTCTCACTTACGGTGGCAAAGCCTCCGTTGATCAGTCGGGCCTCTGATATCACGTTCTTGCCCTCGGTTAGTTTGAGCATTCGTTCATATTGCTTCTCATCGATCCTATAGACTCGGACAAGCTGCTCTCGTTTGTCGCTGCCCTTGGGCTGAGGTGCTGTGGCCGATAATATCATGATGATGAATTTTGCTAGGATTCTCAATGTGATCGTTTACCCACCTGCCCAGCTAATGCCCAGAAGAAACAGCAGACCTAAATACCTGACCAGGGAGAGTTGCATTGTGATCTAAAAACTCGTGCAAAAATACTAAACTCTGTTCACTCATCTCTGGGTTTATTTATACATTCGTCAACCATATTCAAGAAGCGTTGGTCCATAAAACCAAACGGTAAATGTTTCTTCTACTAAATATGGTTTAAAAAAGCCAAAACAAATTGCAATCAACGAAACGAAAAAAATTTTATTTAAATAAATTAAATTTAGTAAGTTGATACACATTCAGTCAGATTCTGATTCAAACAAGTCAATGAACGCATTAAAAGGTGCGTTGAACCGGTTCCATACTCGAATATGGACGTGGGCTGAGCTCGGGGCAGGGGCAGGTGTTAGACTTTTGACGACTAATATAAACTATTTTGTCTGTTGCTTCTCTCATCAAAGTTGTAAGCGCCTGAATTTTAAATTTATTAAATTTAAACGTAACCCAAAAATCTGAATGGTATTTATGTTTTAAGAAAAATAAATTAACATTAGCGGAGTTATGAAAAATATAATATTGGCTCAGATTCTTTTTGTGAAGCCATATAACCATTCCTCATTATAAAGACATCATGGACGTAACATTCGCTTAGAATTTATGTGTACATAGATGAAACATTTCGCAAAGGCAGAGGCAGAGTATTAGATATCCAATTTCTTGGGGAGAGAGCGAACCAATTTCTTTAATATATCCCGTTGAAACGATAGACCCGAGTAAAGTTTTAGTCAGTAAAACCTTCTTCAAGTCGTCAATTTTTTTTTGTTTATAGAATTGTGTAGATTACAAAAAATACTTATATTTAATGGCAAAATACAAAAGGATTTGAGATAAGCAGACTCTTTCTGCTAAAAGAAATACTCAATAATATTCAGTAAGAAAGAATTGCGCTTAATTGCATGAAAATTTCTGTCTGTGTTAAGTAATGAAACAGGGGAAACCTCGAATTCACATTTTGGCCCACACTGGACTAACTAACTATTATAAAAAAAATTTAATTTTTGCAAACTCTTTTGTTCCAGTTCCTCAAAACATCTGATAATTTTCAGTTTACTTTCTTTCAATAAAAGCTGAACTTGAAATACTTATATTTGTAATTTGTTTTAGTTGCTTAAAAGTATTGATTTAGTTTATATTATTTTCATTAATAAAAGTTCCATTTGAAACACATAGCTAAAATATAGCTGTAAAGTAATCATTTTAACCATATGGTCCTTACGGCCATCGGTTTAGACGATACTTGGGTTTCGAATCTGGATGATCCTCGTTATTATGTTGCCTAAATAACTGGCCACTTGGACAACTCTAATAGTTTTCCAAATTTGGTTTGGACTGAACATAGAATTGATCAAAAACATTATCTAGACTGAAGAAAACGACATAGCCATCGGGGAAACATGTTCAACATTTCAATGATTTCAAGACACTTTGAACAGAAATCTTAATAATTAGCTTTATATTTACCTTATTGAAGTTCTTCGACCCACTTGAACAGATAAACAATTTAATTTTTTTTTTAAATTTTCTAAATCATAATTTTTATTTCATCATTTTGTGTGATTTTATGTCTGTGTGAGGGTTTGTTTTTGTTTTGTATTTGTTTCGTTAAACATTCCTATATATATATGCACATATATATGTATATATATTTGTAGAATTTATTGTATTTGCTAGATCTCTTTTTGTTGTTGTTTCTGTTGCTGTTAATGATGATATAATAATAATTAGATTCTTCTTACATATAACACTTAATGTGAGACAAATTGAATCATTTTCTTGTCCATTTGTATGCTTCTTGATGTTAGTTTAATAATAGTTAATATATTAGTTTATCGCCTGTCTTTGGTTAATGCAAAAATTCGTTAATATTTACAAGATGTGTTACCTGTCTTTTGTAAGACCTTGTTATCGATCTATGCGATCTGATCATTCGAGATTCTTTGGTATTGAAAATGTTTACTAAATCGTTTCTTCTATTTTCTTTGTCGATGTTTGTGGGTGTACATATGTATATAGGTGACTATGTGTCTGCGTGAGTGAGTGTGTATGTGCTGTTTTTTGCCCTTGTATTCCGGGTAATGGCCAATTTTGATTTTGTCTTTGCTATTGATTGTGCCACATACAGACTAAAATGAATTTCAACATTTTAAATTTTATTTATTTTAGTTGTTGTCTCTGTTTTTTCTCATTTTTTGTTTTTCCATTGGGGTTGTATCATATTAAGTTAATTAAAATTACAGCTTTGTCTACTAATGAGTTTATTTACAGTGAGTGCTTGCTCGTTTGCCTGGCATTCGTATCAATTACCGATAAGCACAATTATAAATTGCATTTATCAATACACAAATATATATATATTTTTATTTATATGTATGTATATGTCTATTTGTTGGATATATCTTGATTTCATTTATGTTGTTGTGAGCCAAAAATTCATTCATTATATGTATATACAATTAAAAAACAACTATATAATTATGTAAATGTAGGTGGCAAATGGGTCTGGCTGATAACACAGGATTGAATCAATTTAGACTGCTTTGACACTGCTAATTTGAGACGAAGGCTTACAGTTAGTACTAAAAGTTTACAACTATAACTTAAATGCTCGAATACAATACAAAAATGTCTCTATTTATAAGTTTGCAATGCGTTTTTTATTTTTGGTTTGTATGTTTTATGCATCTTTTAGTGTTTGTTCTAAAATCTTCTTAAATGGCTTTTATTTACAGCAAACATTTCGAAAAAAAAATCGAATCTACGAATTCACAATTCAATTAAACAATTACCTATAGAAGTATATGTACCTATTAATGCATACGCATTTCAATGATTGCCAAAATCTTTTTCTTCATTGGCAGTCACGAGAGATAGAGTCAGAGACAGAGATAGAGAGAGCTAAAGAAAGAGAAAAGTCGAAAATGATGAAATTTCTCAGTTGTAAATGCAATTGCGAATGCAAATATGCGAGTGCGGATGCGGATGTGGAGGAGAGATAAAGGTTTCTGCTTGGTTGGTTGCTTTTGGCTGTTTGTATGGTTAATGAAGCATATTTATAGCTAGTAAGTCTTATTTTATAATGATAATGGTCTGTGTAAATCTGCATAAATGAAATATTAATATATTATTTTAAATGTGTTTTCTTTTTGTTTGGTTTCGTGTGCCTTATGCTAAAATGTTTTCCACTAAGTGTATGCATTTCAGAAATTTCCACATTCAAGTTATACACCACAAACCATAACTGAACTGCTCCATCATCGTCTCATTCTCATGATCATCATCACCATCTTCATTATCGTCTTCATCTTTGTCTTCGCCGTCATCGTTATCGCCATCACCTTGGGTGAGTTTGACATTTCTGTATGTTCTCGTTTCTCTTTATGATTGCTTCCTTCATCTCATGCATTCAACTGCCACAAGGCGCTCTCTTAGTGTTGTTGTTGCTGCCGTAGATGCTGCCGCCGTTTTTCTTGCATATGGACATTGCTGAAGTGAAGTGGGCTGAATACATCTCGCCGACATTCTCCTGGTTTCACTTGCTGTTGCTACTACTACTGCTGCTGAAGCTCTTCCTCCTCCATAGCTCGTCGTCCCTCCACTCACATTGACAAACCAATGCTGCAGGCAGCAGGAGACAATGCTGAGCAACATGCAACAGATGCCGCAGTAGAAACTGTTGCTATTGCTGCTTGAATTGTGCTGCATGGCCGCTGGGTGTTCGCCTGTTAGAAACCAGAAAGCGAACAAATCAGCAATGCATTGTTAGTTCATTGGTTGTTAATGAGCATGGAGAACATGCTTTTATTTAGTGTATGTATTACACATACACACACACACACACACACACACACACACATACGCACAGACACACATTTTTCCATACCCATTCATATCCTATCGAACTGATAACAATGATCAGATTTGCCTCAAAGCCAAGTGCCCGAAAGTTTCTTTTTGATCTAACGACTATGAAAATTTAGTGTGCAACAGCGTCATACATTTTGTGAAAATTTAAGAGCCTTATCTCAAGGTATAAGCATTTAACATTTCGTCTAGTGAGTTCTTTATTAAAATTTTGGACTTTATTGTTATATAATGGATTTCAGTTTTTGCGCCCAGACAAGAATAAAGCATTGAAAACTGTATTTTCAGATATATAGGTTTTTATGCATTCCACCTAATGGAATTCTTATCTGTTTCTGTAATTTGCATAGAGCCTTAAAAACTTTCTGGATAACTAGCTGGTTGTACTTGTGTTTGTATGGGAATATGTACATATTACTTTACGACACAATTGCACAAAATGAGAACTGAGAACAGCTCAGAGTGCAATGCAATTATGGGCACTGCCACGCCCAGTTGTGCACTTGCACATTACAAATTGCAAATGCGCCGTTGCTAACAGGCAACTTCCCGTCATAAACATGCAAAACTGTCAGCCAACACACACACACTCCCCTCCATCCGGGAATCCCCCCATCCACACCCTTTTTCAACCGTCACTTACCAATAATTACGTGCACATAGACGCTGGAGGTTTTTGCCACCGTTGGCACACAGGTGTAGTTGCCAGTATCGCCAGGCATGGCGTGCCTGATTTTTAATCTGTGGAGTAGACGGAAGAGAAGGCACAGAAAGTGAATGCGAATGGCAGTGGAAATGTCTGTACATATATGGGTTTCTTTTTCGTTCCTTCTTTTTTTTGGCGCGAACAAGTTGGAGATAGGAGGGGCAAAAAAGGGAAAACATTCAAAAACTTTTCCTACTTTATGACTTTCACTCACTTTACGAGTCTCCTTCTCTCTTACTTTTTTCTGTATGTCTTTTCACTTCGAAAGCAGCAGCATCCTCAACATTTTATGTTTCTCTGTGTCGTTAGTTAACTACGACCATATATAAATGGACTGGATGATTATCAGGTAGGTGAACTGATGTACAATTGTTGGACTAATTAAAAGACACGTTCGTCTGAATAACTATCCATGAAAATGGATTAAGCAATGGAAAAGTGAAAGTTAATAGCGTGGTTCACTTCTAATAACTTTCTCTAGAAACTTTTGTCATTTGCTTGTCTTATTGAATTAGTTAGCTGATCATTCTATGTATATATATTCCAATAACTACTGTCAATTGACTGGTCATAAATTTGTTATTCAGTTTTATAATTCCAATAGAAGTTAGTCGTCGATGATACTGTTTGAGATTTTGAAGACCCTTTTCTGAAATGCTACGCCCTTGTGCTGACTGACTGGTTGGTTCTGGCCTTAATTAAGTGAGGCGGAATTTTAATGCAAAATAATACAAATACTTGACATTAACATGTTTGTGAGTTTCCGTCTGGTGTAATTTTTCTGGGGCATACCTTGAAGTCAGTCCATCGGACCAATCATCCTCGACGCGAATGCGTGCCATGGCGCTGTCAATTTCGTTCTCATTCTTCACATCGAGCATTTCGGTGCCTGGAATGCGAATGTAGATATGCGGGGTTCACATCAGGGGTGAATGTAACAAATTAAATTGTTTAAATGAGACTGAAAAATTCTATGGCTTGCGCATTGAAGTTCATTACGCATACGCACCTTTGTACCAGAATATGTTGCCCAACTCGTGGGGTCCTTGCATAATTTTACACGTTAGGTTAATGTCGCTGCCAGTTTTCACCATCAGATCGCTGGGCCCAAAGATTTCCGCTTTGAGTTCTGCAAAAAAAAAAAAGCGTAAAGCAAGGAAAGAATAATAATAATACAAAAGAGAAGAGAACAAAAAGTCACTTAAGTTGGTTTTTACTCCTCTTTTCTTGTTTTTTTTTTGTGACAACGATAATAATATTGTTAATGATAACGTCCAAGTGTGTTAGGGGGGCAACTGAGACCTGGGGACCGGGTGAGTGAGCTTTTCTTTATTACACAGACGCGTGTCTCTATTATGCTGGGCGATAAGCTTTTGTTATGTCATATAAAGAGGAGAAGGGAGACCCTCTGCCCACTTCACTCGTTCTCTCGCCACCTGCACTTAAAGCGTGTATTTCTGTTGGAGTTTTGTTTTTTTCTCCTTTTCGTACTTCTGTTTTTGGCTTTTCATTGACGTTGCTTTTCCCACTCTCAATGGAATTGTGTGTGTGTGAAAATGAATTTGCTACTTTTCATTTTCAGCTCTCAAATCAAAATGTCAACGATTGAAGTGGCTTTTGTTGTTGCCATGTGTCAATGGATTTCACATCGAAAATCGCCTTGGACAGCTGCGAAATGCGATTCCATGTTAAATGCTAAATGTTTATGACTGCTGACAGTCGCCTTAATGGAATATGTCTAGCACTTATAAAATATATTTTCCTGTTTTCTTTTTCTTTTTGCCGCGTCATTGCCACTAATACCACACCAATGTGGCACACTCCCGCCACATATACAACAAAGTTTGCTCCACTTTCACTCTTGCCGAAGAATACCTCAACTCGTAAACTGGCAACTCGGCATCGCGGCAACGCGGCAACTCTGCAACTTGCCGCATGTAGAGCAATTTTACAACTTTGCTTTGTGCAAAAGAAAGAATGAAAAAAAAAACAACTTTCGCCGCCCTAAACAACCGCAAAGCCAGCGGAAATAAATTGCACTAAAACTGGAACTGAAAAAAAGTAAACTAAACGGTGGGTAGAAAGGAGCCTGCAACTAGGACGGGATACTTTCACATATTCCTTTTTTGCCGCAGGACTAGGACAGTTTACCATTCAATCGCACAGAGAGAAAAAAACCAAAAATCATTTGGTAAAATATGTGATGTGAAAAAAGTATTGCATACTTTTAGGCCCGCTGATTTGCATGAGCCTTACAACCGCGAGCAGAGAGGTGGCAAGCCAAGGAGGTTGGAAGCCAAGAGGAGTTAGGTACTCTATATGTATATATACTTAACATTAAAGACCCTTCAACCTGTGCCATTAAATCAGGTTGGAGTCTTCCGCCCCCACCAAACGGGAGAAGAGAAAGAATACCGAAAATGTTAATCTAAATGAAATGCCAAGTGAAAATAGTGATAGAAAAAAGAAGGAAAACCAAACCCCAAAAGGAATTCAAACATGCTGGAGACCTAGGCGATTATCTAGGTTGTTTTATAGACCCGCACAGTAAAGCCTTCTCCTTCTCATCTTGGTTCTCCCCCTCTAGCATTTTCCCAAAAAAAGAAAAACAGTCGGAGTGAGAGTCAGAGTCAGTAGACAGAAGAGAAAGCACTGAATGTTGGTGTTGCTCTTGCTGTTTGTTGTTGTAGCTGGCAAAACAATTGTGGCAGTAGCAAGCTAACCGTCTATGACTTTTGGCCGCACAATCCAACTCCAAAACCCAGAAACCAAACCAAACCATCAGCAAACAATATGTGGGAGAGACAGAGAGAGGGAGATAGGTGGAAGGAAGGCAAAACGGCAGAAAAATTATTGCCACACGTGCAGCTGACAACGCGACTGTGCGCTCCCACGTATGTATGGACATATATGAAGGAGAATGGGGCATGAATTCTCACCTTACCAAAGAGCTGTGGCCTGTTTGCTGGAAGTGTTCAGGGGGAGCCCGCATTTTTAGCATCGGGGAATACATAAATGCGACTGGAAAATTTCCTTTGGGCTGACATAGTGTGAAATTGCTTATTTAACAATAATTAGATTAAGTGTTGGAGGCAATTTATAAATGACAGCATGAAGGGTAGTGTAGGGAACGGGACGCGAGGTGGGTTTGGGTCGACAAACCTCATGTATATTTGAAGTTTTCATTTAGATTTGGCCACTATGTTGACCCAGGTTGGCCACGAAGTAGACGGAGAAGAGCAAATTTGGGATCTCTGGCCACATGCCAAACGATAACTGGCAACTTTTGCTTTCCCCCCTCACCCTCTGCCTCATTCTCTTTCAGCCTTTTGGCCAGGACAAACAAAGGTCTGACTACTGACTAAGACTTGTTTACACAGACGCACATACACATACACGGAGAAAACTCACTCAGGCTGTTGGAAAATTTTTGTGCAACCAAAGCAAAATGGAAGAAAAGGAAAGGGGGAAAATATACTCTTGGAAGGTAGAAACATGAAAATGCATTTTCATTTTTCTTGATTTCGCGCATAAAATGCGCATAAGCCTATATGCCCATAAACATTTGGGGCAATGAACTTTTCTACAAAAACATGGCATACTTTTTCCCTCTCCCCCACATTGTACTTCCCTTCCTCAACGCTCCTTGGCATCGCCTGGTTATGTGCTCTTCTTTTTCTTTTTTTTTTGGCCCATTGCAACTTTGCTGTAGCCATATCCTTTGCTGGCTGTAAAAATTTATTACCCCTCGCCAATGCTGATGTATGTTTGCACACATGTAACAACACGGAAGAGACGGAGCGCAAGGGCGGGAAAGAGACAATGGAGGATGGGTATTTATTGCCTGGAAAACAATTTAATATGTTCTATATATGTAGGTACATACATACATTTGAGGGTAAGTGGGAAAAATCGCTTAAAGTTTCACTGCCTCTTTAAAAACATCGTCGACATAATTAATCTTCAGAAGGGAGGGAAATTTCGGGCTATCACGAGAGGTCAAATTGCTGTGAATTAATTGACAAATCAAATAAATAAATTCAATTTGTAAAAGTCAGCCACATTGCCCCAAAAACACACAATTGATGAAGTATTTGTATTTCCCACACTCTCTCCGTTGGCAAAAAATTCTCATTTGGCTGTCAAAAATCTCGTACCAATGCCAGAAACCTCATCAAGGCCTAGTCCAACGTCCCCACCCACCGACTGGAGGCCGCTCAATTTCATTCCTCATCTTAGGCCTGGGACCTGGACAATTTTCTTTTGTTGTGATTATTATTATTATTAATAATTTGGCATTGCTGCAGAGACATTAATCATTCGCTTCTCTCGACTTCTGCTCTTCTCCTTCTATTTTTCTATCCCTCCTGTTCGCTATTCCTCCTCCTCCTTCTTCACCACTTCTGGCCCATTTCTTTTGTCATATTCTTGTAATTTATCAATACAAACGCTTGAAGAGCAATTTTTTGGCCTAGAATGTAATTTGGATGCGAAATGAAGGAAATTGTGGTAAAACATTTTATTGTCGTGCCAGCATTTTTTTTCGCCATTTTTAATACCCTAAATACGGATACACCCAAATTTACAAACGGTTTGTCATTCTGAAGAAAAGTTATTGTATTTTATAGATTTTAATAAGAATGGAAGCTAATAGAACTAGTGGTTCTTAAAAAAGCTATATTACCCTACTACAATTAACTTTAAGCGCTAGGTTTGATCCAAATTTCAAAAGGATCGTAAACTGGACACATTTCAATTTGACTTGCCACTTTTACCTACTTCCATGGAGAAAGGGTTTAAAAACATTTGAAAACATTTTTTATTCGCCTACTATGGATCGCAGAATGAATAAGAATAACAGGGATATATTTGGAATATTCCAAATTTCTAACAAATGTAAGAGTAAAACTTGCGTTAAACCCGATTAAGAAATGAAATTTTTCTCTTATGGGGCGAAAGTAAAGTTGGATAAAAAAAGGTTTTGTTTTTAAAGCAGACAAAAAGGTATGTACTTTACTTTTTGATTACATAATAATCTGATATTTGTCTTTCCAAGCCGTGAAGGATATCATAGTCCCGAGTGGAATCCCCCCAACCACTCTTTCACCTAGACGTTTTCTCTACTCCAGCACATTCTAGAAAATCACATGTAACTCCAGAGTTGATTCAGATGATCGTAGAAATAACAATAAGGTAGCCAATCTGAAGAATATGCTGTCAGAGAGAAAGAGAGTTCCTCAAGGTCCTTCACGTGAAGCGGCAATAGCCCTCTGAGATTAACTAATACTGTAATAAATAAAACCCAAAAACAATATAAAATATGTCAATATCATGCGGAATAATGGTTGATTGATCACCTTATTTCGGTAAGTAAAAATTGGTCATCAAACTGAGCTAAGTACTACTCTGTTGAAAAAGAGATTTCTATCTGGTTAGGACTGTAAGACCTAGCAGGACATTTTGTAAGGGAAATGCACGGGTATTTGAGTCTCACGTTGCGGAAATTAGCTTCGGCAATCTCTTCTATAATACAATATATAACAATCAAGTGGATATGTATAATGCTCATAATGTTTATGCATTTAAATTAATTCCCTCTTTGTGCAGATTTTAATGCCATTCCATTTTTGGCATTTTTTATATCCGCTGTATCCGTTGGATTGTCGGCCGCAGTTCGCTGATTTCTTTGAAACATTTTGTTGATTTTGTGCTCTGCATACTTATACTTTTTCATAATATATATAATAAGTTAAATAAACTTTTCCGCACGTTCAATTTCCACGATGCAAATTGGGTCAACGGAAAAACCGACAGCTACTAACTACTTCCCACTCGTTACTCTGTTGAATGCAAATCGTTTAAGTTTTAAGCTACCTAAAGTGTTGGGTAATTTGCGCTCTTAATAAGCATAATAATATGCATTTCGGTTTTTGTTTTAAACCGCAGTGCAAATGGGAGCAACAAGATGCAATTTGCTAGCTAGTAAGGAGGCGGATTAAGTTTTCAGACAAAAGACCTTGTGTAATAATGAATCGAAGCCATCTCAGTGCAACTTGCATTTCTACCTCCGACTGCCACGTTCTCTCGCTTTGAAACACTTCAATGGGATCATGTAAACCCATAAAAATCCTTTCATCCATCGAAATGAATGTAACATTTAATGAGTCAATAAATGTTTTTTGTAAACATTTCACTTTAATGTTGTTTTTCATCAGTATTCAATATTTCTTGTGAAATAAAAAGTATTAAATTTTATTCCACCTCAAATATTTACCAGTAAAATTAAATATGAAGAGCCAAATTAATGGCACAAACAAAACAGATTGATAATAAATCAGCCCATCAATCATTTCATTCTTTGGTGTGAATTTTTTAAGCCGTACTACAATATAGAAATTAAAATTTAAGATATTCATATTTTAAAAGCAGCAAAGAATAGATTTTTGATTTATTTAATTTGCGATGTAATGAAATGCTGTAAAAATTTAGTTTTTATATTATGAAGTAAAGCTTTATAAGTTGTTCAAATGAGTATTAAAACATATCTAAAGGGGCAATTTTCTTCATTTTCTTTTATAAACTTATTCTCCTCTTCAAAATTAGTTTACAACGAAAATATTAATTAATTTGAAATCTAAATTAATGTTTATAACGACGCCTAGAGGTACCACTGATCGTTTAGCTGTTGGCTAAAAGCTTTAGACGGGAATAAGACGTTTTACACAACGCTTGTTGTGATGGCTAATAAATTCGACCAAATCGCCGACGTACCATTATGATCCTGTTATATTATGTTATATGTATGTATTTGCTGACGACCAAATCGGAAGGTCATATGTAAATAGTGTTAGCCTCATTGAAGCTTATTCATTTGGTCCAATCATCTGTTGAATGTTATGCACACAACGGTTAATGACTATTTCGTCTTCTACCGCAATTATCAAAAGCTGAGACCAACAGTGAACGAGGGACGTAAATGGACTTGCTGCGTTGTTTGGTGCCACATCCTGTACACAGTCATAGTTTAGCAAAATATTGATTTCTTTACTTACATAAATTAAAACTTTATTTAAAATTAGTTTGCATTAAATTTCCAATTTAAAAGGGCTTGGAATTCGTTTATATGAATTGAATGCATTTGAAAATCAATTCTCTGTTTGATAATTCTCTGGCTTTGATAAGCCAGATGATCATGTAGCCCCTCTTTTAGTTTCTCTTTGAATCTCTCTCTGAATCTTTCAACATGATTGTTTAGCAAATGGGAGCAATTTGTTGAGCTGCTTTCTTGAATACGACTACCCTTTAGATGGGTTCATTGTTATGTGTTGTGAGAAAGAGCAGAAAACATAATGTGCAACACGAAATGCTTACAAATTGAACGTCTCTTCGAATTTTTAGAGCTGGGGAAATTATTTGCGCTTGATTGCATGCAATTTGCTGGCTGCTAATGTCAACAAAGCGGCTGGCAGCAGAGGCAACAACAAATCCTGGCGGCAGGACACCAACACGCCAGCGCGTTGCTTTATGGAGCCCAAAATGAGCAATCTACTCGGTTGGCAACTTCATCTCCGAGCCAAAGCTGCGCATTCAAATTGCTGTCAATTTCAGTTTTTTTCTTTCCTTCGCATCTTCGCCAGATCCTACGCATCCTTCGCATTCTCAGGTCCCTCAGTTGCAGCAGCCACTTATTCAACTCTACGGATAGTACCTCTACCTGAATGTACTGTGCGTCTCCTTTTCTCGTCTTGTGTCTTTGTTGCCGCCTAAGCAATTTAAATTTATTTTTAAACATTTCCCCCGCCCTTTGTCATCCGCTTCTTTTAGTTAACTACGAAGCGCTCTCGCTTGATTACATTCGCCCGGGTAAACACAATTTTTTCATTTGACATTAACAACACCTTTTTTCGCTTCAGTCTACGCTGGTTCAGAGCTCCTCGGAGGTCCTTCGATCTATGTGCCTGGCCTGGCCTGGTTGTCTCGTTTCACTGAGATGCCACACATAATTTCATTTACAATTTGCTCACTTTATCAGCATATTTGATAATTTTGTCTTGTATTCAAAATTAAATCGAGGCCAGGCGACAACTTGGTCTCCTCAGTTCAGTTATCTATGCGTACATAGTTTAGCACCTAGTTGAGGGAAGGGCTCTGTGGACTCCTTTTCCTTTCTTCCTTCACACTTCCGTCGAGTTGTGTACATAAACTTGGTAATTTAAGCAATTGAAGCGGCTGCTGGTTGCATTAAAATGTCGAAAATATTGCGCAAAATACATGGGGGTAGAGACAGAGAGGGAGAGAGAGAGGGCCTGACGTGGAGTGGGAGGGGAATTTATGTTTATGATGCTTTGGTCATCTTGGCGCTGTTTTGTCTCGCTCGACAACGCGACTTCGCACTGAAGTGTAAAAGAATTTTCACTGGCGTTGAGAAAAATAAATAAGTAAAACGGAAAAACAAATTTATGGAATTTTTAGTGCAATGTTTTTTTGTGTTTTTTTCTTCATTTTTTCTTTTTTCCTTTTTTGTTTATTTGCATAAGCGCATAAAAAATGCTGCCACCAACAACAAATGTGTTTGCAGAGACAACATAGACACGGCACAGTGGGTCAAAGCTATCAAATCACTAAGAAATTAGAATTAATGCGGAATAAAAGAAAATTAGTCTTCTTTTTAAAAATTAAAAGTTTATGGCTTGAACAACAAATTAAATGCTGCATATCCTAACTTTATTTTTAACGTGTGAGCTTCCTTACTCTAAAAAGACATAAATATTTTATTGCATGAAAGTTTTCAAATAATTTGAGTTGGATTCAGAATTGGTAAAAGTAGATTATAGTTTTTGTGTCTGAACTAATATATCCATCAAATTATTAGGCCTCATAGTACTTAAATCAATCCATTTGTATAGCGTGGACTGTCTACATTACTGTTTTAGCCAGAGAATATTTACCAAGCTACTTCAAACAAAATTTGAACGGAGGCAACCTTAGTAGTAGGAACTAGAGTAGAGCCTCTTAAAGAGTTAAGACTGACATAGTATCTTGGTCATAACATGGTTATAACTTAAATTCTGTGCTTAAAACTAATTCATAGATTAGCCATTCGAACATACTTGCTGATATATACGCAGAAGGTAAACCAAACTTCAGGCAAGGGATAATGCTATCCTTATTAAGGATAATGCCACTCTAACATATCCTAAACAAATATACTTGGAGATATCTGTAAAGTTTAACTAAAGTACTACATAGTGAGAAAGATTGCAACTTAACTTTCTTTCTAGATCTTTCAATCAATCAAGCGCCAAGAGCGGGAAGCCTGATGAGGTCTGAAACCAATTGGTACACGAGCAGCTCTGATCCTATTAATGACTGTTTCTTAATTATTAATTTTACAACTTTAGAAAAAACGATTCAAATATACAGCTTACTTACTTTACTTCAGTCATGGGACTGGATGCATATGTCTTTATATGTATGTTATCATCTGCATTTCGAATATACATATATGATTATTAAAACTCTGCCTCTGGTAAAGAATCTTTTGCGGTTATATTTTAGGTTCAATAGTTCTGTTACATCTTGCAATAGAAATGAATATTTCATTAAACAACAAATAGCTCTTATAACACTGTGTGGTCTGACCTGCTGTTTGCTGTTTCCGCGTGAGTGGCATGTCGAATATTTTATATGCACATTTCTTTTTGGGCATTCAAATGAGTAGAGGGAAGTATGACGGAAGAGAGCAAGTGAGAGGAAAGGCACACATGCCGCCTACATACATACCTACGTATGTACGTACATAGATAGATAGAGCATTGAATAAGAGGGTGGTAGAGGCTTGAAGGCGTATGGGCGTATGGGCGTGACCGTTTTGGCAGTCATTTGCATTTCCGCAAATGTAATATTTATGACTCTTATGTGTGTCTGTCCGTGTAAGTATGTGTGCGCTGGTGTGTGTGTGTCAGTCTCAACTGACATTTTGGCTTGTCAGTCTGTCATAGGGTAGCATTTCTTGTTGTTGTTTTAGTAAAAACTTATTCTCTAACCTCTTTCTGTGTAGTCATATTAAAACATTCATAACCCACTCACTCAGGGCTGACCAAAGCATTTTATTCAAAACTCTCTTTTACCCATGTGACCCAGGGAGAGCACACACCCAAATACACACACATGGATGCATGCATGGTGTGTTTGTATAGAAGGCAAGGCTATGGGAAATCAGAAATCAAATAAGCTCATTGAAAGCATTCTTCCGCACCAAAAGATTTTACCCAAAATGCATTTTGGAGCTAATACGAATTCTGATAATAAAAATGCAACAACGAAACGAAAACGGGAATGAAAATGAAAATTCATTATAAAATAAATGTCTGTTCGGGGGGGTGGGGAATATATCTTTTTCTTGACCCCTTCTTCTACAACGCTCACAAAATGTTTCAGCTTAATATCAAACTAAAGTTTTACTTTAATTACACAACACAAAACTAGTTAAGAACTGGAGACTTTTGCGTGAAGTTTAAGCAACAGCCAATTTGATATGCTCGTCGTGGCTCAGCAGCAGGCCAATTTGCACATAATCGAATTTGAAATTTTATAATCACACTAGAGGCAGGAAGTAGGCAAGCAAGCAAAATGCTTCTAGCCAAGTACAAAAGCCGCTCAGTGGGTGTTTAAACTTGGCTAATGGCAAAGCTGCTGCTGCTGAGACAGAACGTGGCACACGTAATAGAGCCAAAGACCGGCAAGCAAGCAGGGGAAGTGAGGGTGAAGCAAAGTCTGTGTATATGGGATAAATAACATGCATAGTGTATGACATCCTTAAGCTCATGAAAGCTGCATGTTCTTGAAATGCGAAGCATTCCCCCTTTTCTCGTTCTCTTGCTTTCTCTCCGTCTCTCTCTCTCTCTCTCTCTCACTCTATTTATTTCATCCACATGTGTAGTTTGCTGGCTTAGACCAATTTCAAGAGCATAACACATAAAAGTAATCACTTCAGTGGTTTGTGACCAATTTTCGGCAATGGCATTGCCCAGGGAAACTGCGACTATGTGTGTGGCCATATAACTTTTTAAGATTTGGTCCAATTTGAAAGGATTCTCAGATGAGTAGAATTTTTCTTTGGCCTCTACAGTAATGAGCACAAGTTTCTACCCAAAATGTGTAGCATACCTAACAGGGCACTGAGGAGTCTATGATTTCAACGTTGACCAACACTGCGTAAAATATTTTTAAATTTTTTTTCAGAATTTGTTGTTCAAAAGTTTTATTAATTTAGTTTGTCTGGGCGCGACAAAAAAATGTTTAATTATCGGGCTGAGAAGTTTTTATTCCGAGGGACAACGGAAATTTATTGAAAACCATTTTCTTCGCTTATGTCTTTGTATGTTATTTATAGCACATTTTAATTAATTCTTGTCCTATGCCGTAGATACTCACCGACAACATTGAAGGTGTACGACAAGGACATCTTCGGTTCCGTGTTGATTTGGCACTCATAGACACCCGAATCGCGTGGTTGTGGATATTTGATTTGCAGTGTCCAATTGGCTGATCCGTCGGGTCGTATAACCTGCAGAAAAGATACAGACGCCCCTCATTACGTTATTCACGGCTGCTAATCTTGGCAAATCAAACCACTTAGCTTACCTGAAAACGCTGATCGGATGTGTAGGTTGTGCCGCCAGCTGTAAGTATATGCAGATCACGTTTGCGAATCCAAGAGACCTGCAAGCATAAGAGAAGTGGAGGATGTTTTATATACACATTTTCGGCAATGTCTGAAACTTGAAATAAAAAATTACAAATTTCCGCACTTAAAACTTTTTTTCTATACACACATAAATTCAACTGAGTTAACGTATTTTGTCTTGTTTCCCCCACTTGAAGCAGCAGTGTCGAGGAAAAACAAAGCGTAAAGTTTACTTTTCTTTTCAATGCTGCTTGTCGTTGTGTTTTTTTTTTTTTTTCTCTTGTTGTTGTTTAATCTTTAGAATTTTGCCGTTTTTGTTTTGGCATTTAATCAAGAAACAAAAAAGTGAAAGAAAAACGTACAAATGTGAAGGCCACCAAACAAAAAAAAAAAAAAAAAAGAGGAGAGGGCAAAAAGGGTTGCGTGTTCGACACGTGAACTAAGCAACAAAGGAGCGGAGGAAATGGAGGACAACAAAGGCTTATTGTCTATATCGATGCTTGGCCCTGTACCTCTCTATTCACCACCTAAACAATTGGAAAGTCTTTAAGCCAGGCAGACAGACACACAGACGGACAGACGTACAACGACGGCAATAGCAACAGCAATAGAAACAGCAACAGCGATGACTAGTTGAAAGGCCAGTTGAGTTTTGTCAAATTTGCTGCCTCAGCGGAATTTCGAATTGTTTCAAATAGCCTTCTTCTTCCATTTGTCCTTCATTTCAGCAATCCAGAATTCACAATCCTCAATCCCTTTGCCAATATCCAGACAGCTCTAGCTAAGCTTTGACGCCATTTTTTCTTCGTTTTTGTGTTGGCCTTTATTTGCAACATTTTATATTGCTTGAATTACATTTTCATTTGATTGCCTTTGACTTTGCCATTGCCACTGCCATTGCCTTTGCCTTTGCCTTTTTGCCTGGCCTTAGCCAGGAAATCTTCTGGGAATGTGCCATTAACCATGATTTTCTGTCTTTTTCTCCTTGGACTGTGATTTCTTTGGGACTGGTGACTTTTGTGCCTGGCCTTTTCATTTCTCTTTTTGTTGTTGTTGTTGTTGTTTTGCTTTGGCACATTGTTTCCAATTTATTTAATGACCTTAGTTTTGTTTGGACTTCTTGTTGTTGCTCTTATTGCGATACTCAATTTTAATTACAATACAAAAAGTTTTGTGTCTCCGTTTTGCCCCTTTTTTGGATTTTGAATTACAACATTCAATAGTTAATTTACGCTTGTCGACCATTCTTAATAATAAATTCAGGCCGAGAACTATTGGCCATCTAATAAATTCATTTCGATTTCGAGCAACAAAAAATACATAAGAATACATAGAACACCAACAACAATGGGTAAATAAAAACGGTCACGTAACACGTAAACATAAAAATCATTCGCTTGTAAAAGTTTTACGCTCTCGTTTTTATGTCCATCATAGAAGATTCTCCCCTCTGTCTCTGCCTCTGTCTCTGTGATTCGCTGCCAAAGTGAGAAAATGTAAATTAAACGTTTTCCATACTGCAAAATCCAACACAATAAATTGGTGAAGCGAGAGAGTTGGAAAAGGGGAGAGATGAGTGTGGTGGAAAGGTTAAAAGGCAACAAAATGAAAGCCGTTCGTAAAACTCTCAAACAACATTTTCAACTGAGCAGCTTAATTCTGGTCAGTATTAGATGTTGCTTGGTCGGCCGGCTTTCAGTGCGTATGAGCAATATGAGGCAATAAGGGAATAAGAAACTAACTGCAAGTATCGTAAAACCTAACAATAAGCCAACAATTTTTGTATATTAAAGTAGGCAACGTCTTTTGAATACCCTGTAGTTAAATTTCTGGCTTAATCAAGTGATGTTCAGCTCTGTAATTTCTACAATAAGTATAGGTATATATTACTAACTGGTAATTTGGTTTCTATTATGTCGTCAGACAGTTATTCACAATTGATATTGTCATAACTTTTAATCTTTTGCAACTTTTTAACTCTTTTATAAAGAAAACAATCTTTGCTTACAAAAAAATTAAGCACAACAAAACTTTCTACTAACTTTAAAACTTTCTGGACTCCACGCAAAGTAGCCTTTGCAAATACTTGGCAATTATTTGATTGGTTTCATTTGATTTTCTTTGGGCTAAAAAAACAAACAATCATCTCATATTATTAAGTCTTGCTTATCATGCTTAAATTACCAACAATTATAATGTTCTGCTTTATTTATTTATTAGATAACAATATCATTCATCATAGAATAACGTAAAGTGTAATTTAAAGAAGTTTTCATTGAATTAAATAAAAGCGCATCCTTTAATCTGAGATGATTAGTTTGATTTCTTCTTTTGATAATTTGGCCAAATTGGTGCTCCTTTCATCTGTTTTGTCCATTGATTCTTTTACTCTATTTATGTTTACATTTTAGAGAGAAGAATGATTACTTTTTTTTATTTTATTTAATTTTTAATGTCTTAAGTTCTGTTTTTGCGGCTTGATCAGACTCTTTTATCAGACTACTAGAGGGTATTATAGGGGATGTTGAGACAGTTGATGGAAAGGGAAATGGAATCGGTCCTATAGTTAATTTATGAGTAAGTATGGCCCGAAAAATACGAAAGAGTTTTGCAGTTTACAACTCAACAAGCTCAACACTTTAATATTTAATTTTGCAAACTAAAAAGCAAAAGTGAAAAGTTTTACAACTTTGCAGCAAACAATTTCACACAGAAGTGTGCAGAGCAACGGTGAATACGGTGTTAAACCCAAACAAAACCCTTCGCACCGGCTAACTCAAGGATTTGTCCAGGTAGCCGAGGCAGCTAAAGAGAACGTCCAGCGACCATGTCAAGTCCCTAGCCTGAGAATAAAGTTTTCGCACTGTGCTTTGGGTATAATTTAGGTAATGTCTTTAGGTTTAAATAAATACCACAAGCATAGTTTTATATTATTTAACACTTTGTGTTGGTTGCAAAAACTTTCGCTGCAAAAGCTTCAGTTTTCCCCATTTTTCTCCACTCTTCTTTCTTTTCCTTCTTACTCTTACTTTTATTTTTCGCCATTTTTTTGTTTTGTCATTTTACAACACTGCCAAAATGAGGCAAGTTTCAACTGGGCAAGGGGTGTCCCCTTCCCCGCCAATGTATATATAAGTGTGAATACGTGTGTGTGTGTGTGTGTGTGAAAACTTGGCGAAAATACATTAAAAACTTTGCTGACGCATTTTCTGCGTCTCTAACCAAGAGTCTTTTGGTAAGGAAACTTGAGAGCCTGAAACAGTTGCAGTTTTGCTATTAGTTAGTTGTTGTTTTCTTTACCTCTTCTCTCACCACCTTCTCCTTTTCTCTCTTTTTTTTCTCTACAAGTACTTTTTCTCTGTCTGACTCTTTCTTTGGCAGTGGCTTTGTTTAGTCCGAGGTCTTTTCGCAAATGGGTGTGAAAAATTTCATCAAGAAAAAGTTACTCGCTTACAACCAAAAAAGGGTCATAGGGTGGGGCGGATTTGTCCCCCTTTTTCGACAAATTATAATTACCAGAGAGCTAACCTAATGAACTTAATACACATTAAATTGCCCTTTCATCGATCTATATTAAGACTCCGAGCATAAAGCGCAATTATCACTCAATGCGAAAGAGGAAAAACTGGGAATAAAAATGAAGATTTAAACGGCAACTTCTGCAAGTATTTTGTAAACAAAGTTGTAAACAGATTTTTCCCTCTTCTCTTTTTTTTTCGGAATTTTTGTTGTTGTTGTTTGTGTGAATGTTTCAAAAACAGCAACAACAAACGTGGAATTAAAAAGGGTTCGCTGCCTAAAACTTTTCTTTTCTCCTCTTATTTTTTACTGGTTTTTGGGCTGTGTTTAGGCTGTTGTTACATGGCTAAATTGCTCATACTCGTGTTTTGGCGGCGGCACTCGGCACTGCGTAATAAATCAACAGTGAACGGACAATCCTGTGAAGTCAAGTTGAACAAGCGGATTCAAGAGAAGCTTCCGGCGCTCAACGAAATGCAAAAAAAAAAATACCAAAGAGGACCATCTGAATTTGACTAAGCCGTAGTTTCTATACCCTTGCTGGTTCACCAGTTTATCATTGCGCATCATATCCTAACCCTTATCTTTTGGGTAATAGATTCGCTTGGTATGCAAAAACCATTAATGCATTTTTTATTGTTTAAGGTCAAAAGCATACTTTTGGGGTCAACTTTTATCATTCATTGAAATGCAACTAAAGATTTTCCAGTTTTCAAAGTCATTTTTCGTAGGCAACTTGTAAACATACTTTAAGTTTTCGGCAATGCATCCATCTTTGTGTTGTAAAGTTACAACCTAAATGAAGATACTCTTATTGCAAGGGTACGCCGAAAATGGAGAAGAGGAAAAAATTTGAGAATGAAAATACAAAAGGCAGACCGTCGGTGCGCAGGCAGTTGATATGGTAATGGCACCCGCAGCAAACTCTGGCTAACGAACTAACAACTCGGGCATAAATTACACCAGGATGCCAAAACTTTGGCCACCTACCCCATAAAGTCCTTTGGCATGAAAGCCCCATCGTAATGGAAGCCAAGTGGCGGCAAAGTTATTTGCCGTAACTGTTACACTTTCAATTTAGAGTTTATGGTGATAGAGCAGAGCAGGGAGAGACTAGGATGGAGGCACTGCAGCCTAGATACCTACTCACATACAAACATACAAATAAAGGGTATGAGGAGGAGAGGTGGAGTCTGTGTGTGCGAGTGTATTTGTATGGCAACTGACAACTCGCGGTTCCACTCTGTCGATTACAATTTACGTTTAACAACCACAAGCTGCTCTTTTTTTGGACTCTCCCTACAAACACAATGGGGTTACACCCAATGTCTGTGTTTCATAGTTGCTCCCCGGGCCGCGTCTAGGGATCCATATGTACGTATTTTGCATATAGTCGTTCAGTGTGATGGACACCAGCTATCTACCCGACAATAATCTACTGAACACAAAGTAGGGGTGTACCAATATTACAGACTCCCAGATATTTAACATCCATTCTCAATTAAACTTCCACTTTATGCCGCATGAGCAAGTGGACCACTTTGCTTCCCTATCGCTGACTGGCGCCCCTAGCAATAAATGTTACATTTAAGTTTTCTTTATCATTGATCATTTCAATGTTTTCATTTGATAATGGATACTATTATTAAATATATTAAAAGTAACACGTTGCATTTTTCAAGTCATGGAAGAGTGTTTTAAGTTCAATAGGTGTCCTATAGCAAGTGGTGGGTGCTGATTACGACCCTGTACTTAGTTTTCGTCTGTGAGCTCAAACCGCATTTGTCATAGTATTTAAAAGACACTTACTTTTTTGATATAATGCAAAACATCTTACAGTTTGGGTATGGTTCTAAAATTTGCTTAAAAACAATATGCTATCTGGTGGTGACGGGCAAAAACCGAGCTCATTTTCAGAATCAGCTCTCAAATTAAAAACAGCAAAAATCATGTCGACCTGAGTAATTTTTTTAACACATCATATTGTCAATTAAATATGATTTGAAGAATTTAAACTTCTTTAAATTATAAAATCTCATGACCATAATTAAACCCATAATTTAATATTGACTCAGAACATAAAGTTCACTTTGAAGACTTTAGTGTGCAGTTTGTTGAACTTCAAAGGTTCGGTAAAAAGATGAAATATTCAAAATATTCAAAGCTTTTGTTATTAAATAAATAATGCCCACTATATTTCAGGCAAACGTCATACGAGTATGTGAACAGAGTACCAATAATTTAGTATAATTCGGCTTTGTTGGCCTTAGTGAATTGGTTTACACGGTGGGTTCAAACTACTTCATTTAAAGAAAATAAGATGTTTTAAATAAATAAAAGTTTTCTCAAAAGTCAGACTAAATTATATTAATCAGTCAGTATATTGTTTATTCATACTAAAGTGAATGATGATCAAATAATAAAATTTTGGCTAAATAATAAAAGTATTTCAAATATTGCTACAAACTTTTTTCAACTTAACCCGTTGCGGAGACAAAGTGTACTTTGATTTTTCAAACAAAACTCTTATTTTAGCCTCGTTATAAGATAAAAAAAAAGAAACGTCTAAAATATTTAAATATGATTTAAAATTTTTTGTATTTATTGAATTACCTAAGACTTAAACTGATTAACCGTCTTGGGGATTACTAATTTATTCAATTCGTGGCACCATTCAGTTCACGTGCGGAAATGGAAATGGAGTGTGAGAATTGCGGTTAGTTCACCTGAATCAATCACATTGAATGCGTAACTCGTTTGTTTACTGTATCTTCCTCCCACTCCTTACATGGCATATAATTACGTAGATGATTCTGGGAATACTATTGACCACAAGCCAATAGCCGAGACAACATTGCAAATGGAACTCGATGAACTTGTGTCGTCAAGCAGTGCCAATGCCATGCCACCAGGCATCATTATTGTCGAGACCTGCATCAATTCGAAGGAGCTGCAATTGCCCATTGCAGGAACAACAACAACAATGACAACGGCAACAGCAATTGATAAGGACAAAGATGTTACAAGTGTTGCAACTGTGACAGAGATATCTGAACAGCAGCAGCCAGCATGCTCGATTTGCTTGGGCTTAAAGCCAAATGTGCAATTTCAAATACTACAACACGATAACGAGAGGTACGAGCATCCTCTGGCCAGCACTGAGGCTGCTTTAGCGGCGGCAACATGTTCCGCTTATGCCACATCCAAGACAACAACAACAACAACCACAAAGGATTCAATTTCCACATTGCGCTATTGTGTCGACGGGACCACACAGTGTAATAACCTTAACCTGGACTATGAGTCGCCGGCCTCTAGTGATTCAACGCCATCGATTGGTTCTCTTGTCTGTCGCATTTGCCACAACGCCGATAATCCAGAACAGTGAGTAAAACGCTAATAAATCGTTTTAGAAAATCAACACAACTGATAGACTAGGTCATATCGTAACAAGTGAAATTTAATAGGTATAAATTATGAGGCTTTTAATGGACTTGAAAGTAATTTGTTGACACATTCCAAAAGAAACCAATTTTAAACTTTGGTCTTAAGTAAGAGACAACAAATTTTCATCTCCACATAACTAAGCCACTAACTCATGCAACGCTTGAACATGTTGAGAATTTTAGCTTTCTTGTTTGCTTCGATAAAAGGATGAACAAGCTGTTAGTAAGAGTGCTAGGTAGGTAATTCGCAAAAGAGTTTTAACTGTCCCGCTCAAAAAGCCTTTAAAGCAATAATTCCATTTTAGTTCATAACATTAAGCTTTTATTGCTTATGAGAATAATTGAAATAACTTTCTGTGGCTCGCGGAGGCCGTTTGAATCCACCGCACCAAGTCCTCTAGTCCTTTAGCTCGTTCCGGGCATACCCAATCTTACTCAAATTTATTTGCGGTTACAGGGTATACAATGTCCCATTGAATTACGCTCGAACAGTGGCAAATTGTGCGTGAAATTAATTGCATGGAATTAAAATTGAATGCGTTTAACTGAGAACATTTATTTAAATTATTAATATTAACATGTCATGACACCGCCAAAGACCGTTTTGGTGTCCTGTGTTCTCAAACACATACACAAGCACATACCCACACAGAAGTTCTCACACTCCTTCAGGCATTTGTCTTTTGTTTTTCATTCCATTTCGTTTGGTTTCGTTTGTTTGTCTATTCTCAACTCATCGTTGAGTTTTGTTTTTCCGTTTCTTTTGTTGTTTTTCAGGCTTGTGTCGCCCTGTTTGTGCAAAGGATCGCTGACTTATGTTCATGTGCACTGCCTGGAGCGTTGGATTAGCACCTCGCGTTGTACCACCTGTGAGCTGTGCCAGTTTAAGTACAACACGGAGCAAACATTGCGGTAAGTGGCGAAAAGACAAAGAGCAACAACAGATCAAAGAATGGCAAAGTTTTAATCAGCCAACGTTGATGGCGGATGGTTGGACGAAGTTCCTCTTAGCCCCTTCACTTAATTGTTGCCTTATTGTTTCAACCCTCTCTTTTCCACTCTGCATCTCTCACGCATAGCTACTCGTGCCTACAGTCCTTGCGTCTGTGGTATTCCCGTGCTATGAGTCGACGAGCCTTGCAAGAGGATTGCCAGATGTTCTCACTGCTGACTCTGGTGGCCTTTGGCATTATTGGCACTTTGCTGGTAGGCATTCAATATTATTCATTGCACACTCAATCTTGGGGCCTCAGTAAACTGTGGACCAAGTCGTGGATGTTGTTTTTTCTGTTTATGACGGTGAGCATGAATGTCCTTCAATCTTCATTCGTTTATCTTTGCTTTAATTAATAATTTGTCTTGCAGATTACAGTTTACTTTGCCAATGTTTATATGCTAATCAAATCACAATTAACGCCCTGGTATCGGTAAGTCTGGATCAATAACAGATGATTCTGAATTTTCTCTAACCAGTGAGTGTCTTTCAGCTGGTGGCAATCTGCAAGGGATATCAAATTGATTCTCGAAAATCGACGACCTTTTCCAAATCCCAGTCGTTTGCAAGGACTAACCCCGGAAACTAACTCCATTTCTGCCTCCATGTTCACACATCATGATCAGCAGGAAATTACTGCAACAGTCGAAAGTGATAGACAAAGGCCAACTCCAGTTTCACTTTCGGTTACTCCATTTGCTATTCCTGCTCCAGTTACAATTCATCATAAGACACCACAAATTAGCCAGTCCAGTGAAGATGAGACAGCGGAGGAAAAGATCAATCAGATGTGGGGTAGTCGAATGGAGAACGATGATCTGGCTGCTGTGATAATCGCCACAGTGGAATCAATTGCTGACGCAAGTGCCAGAGAAAGTGACAGGAAATCAGAGCAACAGCGACAACAGCAGCAGCAGCAGCTGGATACCAATCAATAAGGCCGCCATTTATTACTAAGCACTAACCCACTTCTTTCACTCTTTCACCTCCACCTCCGCCCATTTCGTTCTCGCCGGACCATTCTGGCCAAGTGTAATTAAGGCTCAAGGGCAAGGATTTTTGCTAGTCGGCTTTTGTTGGTTGTTTGCGTGTGTCATTTGTTTAATGTAGTTTCAATGCTTTTAATGAACTTTCCCTTCCAAGAAGATGAAGCAGCTTGAATTAAATGGGCAAACTTGAGCTTAAGCTGGTGCCTGCACTTTGTGTAGTTCCTGCCCCCCGTCCCCTTCTTCTTTATCCTAGAACACTTCCTGTTTCCTGTGTACGAGCGAAGAACGACGAGAGTTCAAGCAAATTAAAGCTGATAACGTTGGCCACGTCAAATGGTTGATGTTGATGGCAGAGCCAGTCACGTGATTGATGGCTCATAAATTAGTCATTTTGCCTTGCTGGTGGTGCACTCGTTAAGGTTGCAGACACGCCTACGTTTATGAGGACGCCCACACAGCAACTCACCAATACACACACAGAAACACACACATACATCGATACATACAACAACATTAAGCAGTTCCTGTTCTTGTTCTTGTTCCTGCTCTTACTCTTGCTCTGGTTGTTGTCATCTGTCTTGTTTGCCAATTTTTCTCTCTTCCCTATGCCATTCCCTTTTTGCTAGTGCATTTGCAAATCACCCAGTAATTTGGTCTAAGCCTCCCCCTTCCTCTCCCTGTTGCCACTATGCCTCGAACCCTAGGCATTTAATAACAGACGCTATCCTCCTGGCGGTAGTCCTGCCAGTCCCTGAGTTCGTCCTCGAAGCACAGTGCACTATGGATTGATTTTCTTGGGCATCATCAGTTATTCTTTTTGTTTTCTGTGTATGTAAATTATTTTTTTTGAGATTTTTCAAACATTACTCTCCAGTGAGAATCACAAGCTTTTTTCTAAATTTTTACTCATTAGCGTCCTGTCAGAGGCAAATCAACGAATTTAACTTCTCAATTAAATTATGGAGGACGAACAAATTATTCAGAAAAAAACTTTCATAATCAACTTTGGTAAATATTTCTCATATGCACAAAAAATTTCAAACTAGTTTATGATATTGTGAGATATTGTGCAAAAATAGTTCAAATAAAAAAGTAATTAAAATTAAATAATATTTTCAAAAAAAAGTCAAAGTCTTTGGATCGGTAGTAAAATCATTTCAAATGGTTTCTGAACACAGTAGTACATTCGCCTTTGATTTACAAGGGAAATGAAGCCTAAAAGTATACAATGCTTTCAGTTAATCTAAGTTGCGAATCACTTAACCCTATAAGCGAAACCAAAATTATATTTCTCTTCCTCTTTAATGCAGGCAAAATTTAACAACTTTTTTCTCTGTACAGTCAATTTTATGTCCATGGTGCAACGGTTTAAGTTTTGGGTGTGGAACTGTCGTCTAAACATAGATTTTTCTAGTGAACCCAAACCACTGTGCCATGTGCCGCTGATGTTGACATATTAGGCTCGACTCTGGCACATAGTCATTTCGTTTGCTAGTAACTGGGCATATTTGGCGAAGGGTTAACAACCCAAAACGACCTTCAATCATTCGGCTTAGTGCGGCCTTATGGTTACGCAAGCAATCACGACGACCAGAATGATTGAGTGTCTAGCAAATCCCTAACGGAATTTTCATTTATCTCGCACAATTTCCATATGGTTGGTGCTTGTTTTTTGGTCGCTTTTTTTTTTGATTGTCCTTTTTTTTTTTAACTTACATCCTTATCGCCCAAACGCTCCACGCGGCAATGGAGGAAGCCGGTTTGGCCAACGGTTACGGTCAAGTTTCGCGCCACATCAAAGTCAAAGTAGGGCAGCAAATTCGAGGGCGAGACTGTGGTCGTCGTTGTCGTCGGCGGCGTAGGGGCAATCGCAGCTCCATAACCTACAAAATACAGAGAAAGAAGGGAAACATAGAGTGTGAGAGTATATAGCATATAGAAACTTGTGCCAAATGGAAATTTATTTTCATTTTCATTTGCTCATACAAAACGAACCCATACGAATGTATTTGTATTGTTGTTTTAAGGGTAAGGGCTCCTAGAGAGCCCTCAATTTTGGTGGCAAGCTCACAAAGCCCTCAAAACATAGTAGTGAAGGAATGTGGAGGGGAAGCAACAAAATAAAAAAAAAAAAAATAAAACTGAAAAGTAATAAAATTCGCATAAAAATTCTGCGAAAATACAAACAAACACAGCAGCAACAAAAAGGAAAAAAAACCCTCAACAAACAATTATATTCCCTTTTTTTTTGCCATTTTCAGTTTGCCGACTGTTTTTTTGTTTTTTGCCTTTTATTTTTTGTTTTCTATGATTCTTTTGTACCAAAGTTTGCATATGGCTTGAGGGCATGGGCGTAGATAGCAAAATTCTTCGAAATAAAAAAAAAAACGCCTACAAACAAAAATAAAAATCTATCCATGACAGTCGAAAAGCGTTTGGATTTGGCCACAATATGACCTCGTTTTAATCGGATATAAAGATTTCGAAGCCCCGGCAGTTCGTGACAAAATGTTTGGTCATATCTCGGCCAAAAACGTTCACAACGTGGGCCAAATGTTTGGCATAAATAAAAACATATTCGGCCAATAAATCTCGAATTTAGTTTCAAATCGATCTAGTGAAAAATTAAACAATTGTTTTTACCATTTTAATCCATTTTTGATGTGAGCTTTTTTAACAATAATTACAAGAATACTAAATGGACAGATTTTTGAAAAGATTTATCAATTGAGATGCATCGGCCTTAGCTTCCGTAGGCGGTACCCATGCCCTACGTCCTTTTTCGCTATCCATTTGAAAAGAAAATGGACTAAAGAGGCAATTGAACATGCTTTTGTTTGATGTTTGCTTCTTGAAAAGCAAACACTTTGGTTATTATATTATGCAAAAGGTTCGATTCAAAGCATTTGGTAATGGTTCTCGGAAAATAGCTGAATTTTGTGTTGGTGTTTGTTTGAGTGTGTGTGTGATTGTTGGTGTGTGGGTGAACGTGTGTGTATCTGAAACATTTGCATAAGGCAATGAGTTTGAAAGCTTCCAAGAAGAAACGGCTAGATGCAGGACCAATATGAAAAGCATTATGTAGATACAATCAAAAGTAGAAGTAAAACTGGCGAAAATAAGTTCATCAATACCAGAAAGAGATATATGACAGCAGTAGAGGGGTCGGGGCTGAAGAGAAATAAACTTTTTACCATGGAACATTCAGCACTCAGACGGCTGAGACTAACAACTGGAATCAGCCAACAAGAAGAGTTCTTCATCCTGCCGCTGCTGCTGGTTTTTAGTGTATCGAACTCTGAACTCGATGCGGGCGGGCTGGCAGCGAAGAATCAAAGAAGAAACTGCTGTTGCACATTTCCGTTTCCGCACGCGCCCAAAAACGAAACGAAAGAACACGAAAAAAATAAAAATAAAACCAAAAAAAAGTGAAAAGTTTTCCCAAGCACGCACGCACACAAAAGGCAGCTGGAAAACATACGCAAAGTTTTTCCACACGGTAGGGAATCAGAGATAGAAAGGAAACCAGATAGCACATAGATGGTGAGGGGGTGAGGGCGATGCTGGGGCAGGGGTAAGGCCGGTTGGTGATGGTAAAGTAAAAACATACGAACATCAGCATAGAATTGCTGGCACAGGCAAAACATGTTGAGACTCTCGCAATAGACTGACTGACTGACTGACTCACTCTCTGTCTGACAAAGGGCATGACAAATTTTACGATTTACTTTGGAAAAATTTTCGAAACAGACAAAGTTAAATTTAATGCGTACCCGCAACATTTTCGTACGTGAGTCCTTGTAGCCAAAAGAGATCCGAATATGAAAAACAAATTCCTAACGCCAAATGTAATAAGAATAAGGCCAAAACGAAATCGATATGCCCTACTCATATGAGTTTTCCTAGTCATAAACACTTTGAGTCCCTCTCGAACAAAGATAATCAATGTGCGAACTGATGTGATCCAACCTTGTCTGGCTAAACTGGGCGGACATGGATAGCCTGATAGCTGGAAAGCTCGATACTCGGATAGACTTTGCCAAGGGAACTCAGACCCATGTCTGCTGCTGAAAATCAGTAGCCAAACGGGGAAAATTAGCTGGAAAATTTTTCACGTATGTGTACGTGGTATGCGTGAAAAAACCGTTGGCGGAAAATGCGTGGGAATTTCGATAAGCAGCAGCAAACGAGGCAAAAGCTGAACTTAATTTATTGATTATCAGCGGACATGAAATTTATGACCAACAAACAGCCAAACATTTCCAGACAAAAATATCCTGCCATGAGTGTGTGTGTTTGAGAGTGTGAGTGCGTGCGTGTTTTGGAAATTTTGTCTAAAATTTTAAGTTTATGCATGGAAAATTTGCTCATATTGTGAAAATTAACGATGCGGCTTTTCTGTTCTGCTTTGTGGAAAATGTTTAGCCCAACATGCCACTTGCCACTTGCCGCTGGCAGCACCGGCAACACCCAGCGAATAGCAGATGCCGCCTGTCAGATTTTGGTTTTGGCTTTAAACATGTATAATCAAACATTTTCAGCGCCTACAAATTAACATAATGCATTAACCTAACCAACCACCCACCCACCCACCGATCCACAACAAAACAGATGGCAGACAGAGCGAAGGCTTCCGGGAAAAATGTTTTCCAACTTTCTGCCACTAAATTAGCAAATGTGGTGGAAAATTTTTCAACATGATGTAAATTAGAATCTACACACATACAGAGATAGAGATTTGGGATTGAACAAACATAAATTGAAATTACTTTAATTTCAATGACCCCCTCCACCACACCCCAACACAATAGAGAACGTTGCCGCCATCCATTAATTGAGCGTGAAATGCATTCGGGTTGTAGACCAAGTTGGCTCAAATATTTGGTCAGAACTAACAAACGGCAAAGCGGAAGGACATTGAGCACAAACAAACTGAATAATCTATAATCTATGTCCATAAATACAAACACGTTTAGAGCAAAATAAACGGATATAGAATTGATACACAAAAAGGTCATGCTTTGAAAAGGCAGAGAAAGAGAGAAAATTTCAGTTTTGGACCTTTTGCTTTAAGCCATTCACCATCGATGTTTATGACTCAGGAATAGGCAAATCAACTTCATTTTTGAATTTATCTATTATTGACAGCTTAATTTCGACAGAGACTATAAACTTTTATTATTAAACCTTATTTTATTATTATGTGGCAATAACTAAATAACGATTAATAAATCTCAAATCGCTTAACAACAAAGAACTTTATTTGAAAAGTATTTTAAGACCAAATCATTTGAAAATTGTGATTTTAACGATTCAGAACTAATGCATAATAAGTGAATACTGTTGCATCTGGATAAAGTGAACATCCAATATAATGAAAATCTCAAAATATTAAATTTGCGTAAAAATTCTGCGGGATTTCTTTAAATTTTCATTTCTTCTTGATATTAATTGAATTTGTTATTAAACACAGTACATTTATCATGCTAAAGTGAAACTGTAAAATCTGTTAGTTCATTATTTCCAAATTCGACTGTGTTATAACATTCATAAACTCGCTTAAGTCATAAATGTGTGGTAAAAACCAAACAAGTTTGATTTGAGTATTTAATTTTTTATTATAATTGTTTTAAAAGTATATAAGAACTATAAGATTATGTCTGGCAAATCAATCGATCAGAAGGTAGCCAAAGATGCAAACGAATAGCAAACTTACTTAGCACTTTTATAAAATCAAAACTTATTTGATTTAGAAACTTAACTCACAAGTAAGTACTTCTGCTAGAATCAATTATATTACTGCATAGGTTAGGATTAACAAAAACACTTTTAGCTAATCCATCAATTTTTAGGATAAAGCTGCAGAAAGCAACTTATTTCATTACTTTAATAGATGATGTATATACAGGCGCTAATAACAATCTGATATAAACTTTTGGAATAGCATTAATAAATAACCATTTCCGACACATTGTTACACATCTTATTAGCAAATCGCACTCTAGCTAATCGTATGTTTTATTTTCTAGTTAGTTAAGTTGTTTTTCTTGTAATCTGACGTCAGCATGTTTGCTAAAACGACTCCAACTTAACCGGACACAATGCTGTGTAAGTTGCTTTCTATACTTCATGATCCCATGCACTTAAGGTTAAGTTGCACTGACAACACATTGACGCATTGAGTAGCAGCTCCCCTTCGCAACGTCCTGGCAGATTTTCTTTGGCTTCCTCTTAGCTTTTTGCATCCTTGCCATGTCCCTTGCACCCTTTCCCTATCGCTCATTCTCCCTCTCCTTCTCGATGTTGACTTGGCATAAAATTGTCTAGACGCTGCACGAGCTCGGTTCTCGAGCTCTTTTAAATATGTTGAACTATCCATCTATCGATTATGTGCTACTACTTCTGATCCACTTCACCCTCGCCCACGCCCTTGCCCTTGCTTCCATCACCCATGAGTTTGCCTATTTCTGTAGAAGCAATAAATATTTGTATTGCAAATTGCAAATTTAAATTTGCAGAAGTAAAGTTGTTAAATCAAAGTTGTTTGTTTGTTTGGGGGCTAAAACTAAATTGAATTCATTGAGTATGACTCGATTGATTAGCACAATCATTTGCATTGCTTTGAGAATGAAAACTATCAATTGGTTGGAATTTGTTTCATCGATTTGCTGCAAAATATTTGCACAGGCTAAAGTAATCATGTGACTATTTTGACGGCGTTTAGATTTAAATTTGTCAGAGAATTTGATGAGTGGACTATTTGGCATCTCATTTCCATTATCTTAACATTAAGTGTAATCGATCTACAACGTACTTTTTCTGTGTCTAACATATGTATTACATAGGTAACCAACATCCATCCATTATTTTCCAGACAGAGTTTTTATTGGTTTTTTTGTTTGTGGTAAATCGGGACAAAATAAAAATCGAAGATTTGAAGGACAATCATGCTCGAAAACGTTTTTGAGGGTTTTAGGGACCCTAATCAGATAATCTTTCTTAGCCTTGCGTACAGATCACTGCGCCAAATATGCTTGCCCAGCCTTAACTTAGTTAATTTCGAAGAATATTAACTTCATGGTGATTCTGACACCATTTATGTATGTCGCTTACCTCATGCTGAGCTCACCTCGGCATTCAATGGGATGGCCTACAGAATATAATGATGCCGAATGGTCAGTTCCTTGGCACATTAAAGTAGAGATTTGTTTCCCATACAATTTATGCAAATCGTGTGATCATTTGTTTTTTGTATAGCAAATCAAGTTCTTTGCCATTCGTTAAAATTCCTTAAAGCATTTTCATGTATTCATATAAAAAGTTTGTCATACATCTTTTGCCTTTAGACTGTGTCGGATTTTATTGGCGAATGTGTGAGTCTCGAATGGCAAGAAAAGTTTCTCGATGTCGTCGCCATTTTTATGGCTGACAATGTCTGCTCTTCTCTTCTGGTTTGTTTTATTTCATCACTCTCTATGTAGTTGTTTCTCTTCATGCATGGTTAGTGCCTCATTTTGGATTTATGTATTATTATTATTTCGCTCTCTCTCTTGAAAAAAAAAAAAAACTATGCTTAAATACTAATACGCATACAAATCAGATTCTATTCATATACAAACATAAGTATATAAGCATGACTCAGAGTAGAGAAATTTAGGCAATCAAATGAATGTATAAGAATGCGCGAATATTGACATCTCCAATGGAAAATGAAAGAAAAATCTTTTCATAGGGAAAAATGAAAATCGAGCCAACTTTCTTTGCTCCACGGCATCCCACAATTTTCATTTAAATCTCGACTCTTTTGCCGCATTTGCATGCGTCGCATCACATGTCACGGAGATTGACAAAAAAAAAAAAAAAAAAAGTCGAGCGAAAAAAGTCGACAACGAAATCAGATAAACGCTTGCTGAATGCCGTTCATGGCGACAACTGACGGATATGGTCGTAAATTCTTGTCGAGATCGTTTTGGCAACCAGAAAAACACAAAAAAGAACATTCCCTTTTTACAATATACCCGAAAATTGGCTTAAATCTACGCCTATCAAAATAAGTAAACTTATAGATAATTTAAATTAGCTTTGGTTAAGCATAGTTGCTTTAAGGCAACAGGAAAGAACTAAAGACTCTTGCTTTTCTATTAGACTCTTTAATACCCTCTATTAACTTGGAAGTAAAAACAAAATCCATTTTTTTTTTTTGAAATGTCGACATCTCGATTTGAAGATTATAATTAGCAGAATCTTTGGCGGAACCTTATTTGTCTTATCACCTAAGACATTCTAATTTAGTCGCAATCGGATCAATACAAGGACTTTTCTTATAATATATGGCACTAGTTGGAAAATGTCGTGAGTTTAGTGAGTCAATAAAAATGTTTTGTTGTTTGCTTAATTGAAACCTAAAAATGTTCCTATTTTGTTCATCTCTTTCAATTTAAGACATATTGTGTATATTCTACAAAAGAAATGTCGTCAAATATTTTCAAACAACCAAAATTTAATGAAAATCAGTCCAAGAGTCACATGTCTGGTTTGTGCTTGTCATCTACTGAATATTAAATACTCCAAGGTGATATTTAGAGATAAGTCTACAATAAATTTTGTAAGCCAAAAGTGTGTGTTGACAATGCCAAATACACACACACATAAAGAGAGAGAGAAAGAGAGAAGGACAAGGGAAGAGAGACAGAGGTAGATTCAGGGAAGACAAACTGCTGGCATTGGCAAATCGAAATCTTTAGGAAACGACATACATGGAGGCAAACATTTGTGCTGAGCATAGCAAGTTGCTCCTACATACATACATACATATATGTATATACATATATATAGGTAAGGGTAGCGGAGAGGGGAGAGAATAGAATGGATAATGGTGTTGGAGTACTTCAGCCTTAAATACTTTTTGGGACAAACAGACAAAGTAAAGTTCACTTCACTTAAATGCAGACATTAATCGAAGCGTTCACATCAATTGTGTTTGCAGTTGCCCAGGAAATGTTGGAGCATTATAAATTCTGCCTGAATTTAATGTAGAGAAATCAAATTGATTGTACTACCTACCTACAGCACACACAATTCATCATACATATAGCTTTTAAGCTGCTTCATTGGTGTATTTCAATTGATGATGATGGTTAACCCGAAAGAGTTGTTCAATAAATGAATTTAATTGCCTGGTAAAAAGTCGACTCATTGCACAGAAATAAGTATATATGTATATGTACATTTATATAACTCGTATTATTTGGCATATGGTTGAGAACTGTTAGCAATTTTCCTACTTATTAGTTTTTCCTTCCATTTGGTCGATTTTGAATCTCTTTACCCATTTGCCAGACGACAGCAAACGCACTTAGGCGCGACAATTAATTTATGGCCCAAGGGTTTTGCCAAAGTAATAAATTATACCACAAGATGCTAGCCGAATAAGGAATTCAGACTAGTTGAAGTTGTTGGAATTGGAATTGAAGATGGCCGCATTAATTGAGCTAACTAGGACAAGAAAACGGAATTTGGAAATGTTTGGTGAATTTTCTTTTGCCTAAAGAACAATTATTTGTCGAAAATATTTCATTTTGAACTAATTGGAATTTGTAGGGAACATCTGATTGATTAATCTCTTGACCACAATTGATTAACTAGCCCAAGAGTGGTGAGGTATTTAGGCATAGTTAATTTCAAGTGTGGTTTCAACTGGTTGAAATTGTGGCAGATATCCCATTATAAATTCGTTTTGATTTAAGCACTTTAAGTTGTCCTTTAAGCGGACTGTCTCCCTCTTTTTGTATATCTTATATGTATTCTTTCACTTTAGCTTTTTTGTAACTGTATCCTTTCGTTTTGGCAAACTTAACTAGAGATTTCTAAACAATAAACAACTGCCAGAAAAAGGTTTTTGGCATTGATTTTCTTCTCCTGGCCAAGTTGTTGGTTCTTCTACCCATCTATTCTTTTCATCTTTATGCATTGTCTATCTTTAAGTTGGCCAATATTTTCAGAGCCTTCAAACGCAACAATGCAAAAATGACATTCACAAAAGACATCGACAACAAGTGCTTCTTCCTATTCGTCTCTCCTGCAGCTCCTACAGCTCCTGCAGCTGCTGCTACTGTTTCTCGTTGCGCAACAAATTTTGTTGGCTGACAAAATGTGAAAACTATTGGGGCGGATTGTATCTCTCAATATTGAGGGGGAAAAAGACATTGAACTTACAGCCATAGAACGAACTGAAAGAAACTAAGGGGGCACACACACATCTACACTCGCTTACTTACTTGCACATGGATGTGTAACTGTAACTTTGACTGTATTTTCAATGTGCGTCAGGGCCAAAAGTTAAAGTAGACAAAAAAGCGTTGCAGACTTTCAGGCGTCGATTTTATGGCTAGCTGTTGTTTTATTTGTTGTTGGCTCTTTCATGATTATTTGCCTCGTTTCGGAGAGATACTTTTTTGCTACTGCCCTTTTCCTCTATCTTTTTCTCTATTCTAGTTGAGCAAAATGTCGCCAAACCAACAGTTTGGGCCCTCCGTTTTGTTGGCCATTTGGTCAATTCCTATACCATTGCTATCTGGTTGGGCAACTAGATGTTTCTGCTGCTGCTGCTGTTGCTGTTGTTGTTGTGTCATAATTTAGCACATTTTATTAACCAAGGCTTGGTCGATAAGGCAGTCGATTAGATTGGGCCATGTCCTAACCACTGTCAGGCAAAAGAGCCTAGGTCGTCGCCTTCTTGGCGCTTCTATTAAATTAGGTTAGCTGTGTGGAACGAGGAGGCAAAGATGAGGGCTCAACAATGCGTATGAGTGATTTTTATGGCATTTTTATTTGAGGCAGAGATTTAACTCACTAAGCCATGTCTAGACTGATTCTCCCCACAACCTTCCCCGCTGCTCATTAGCTCTCACAATATTTATAATGCCGCTGAAATGCAATTCCATTTTTATTTCTTCTCAAGCACATTAACGCATTGCAACTTTCACCATCATCAAGACCCCTTCCCCCTTCCCAAACGAAATCCTTCCACAACATGGTAAACAACTTGTACTTGCAACACAAACAAGAAGCACAAGAAGAAGTGTGAGAAAAATTAAAATGCAACTGCTATCTCATTTAATATACATGCGGCATGAAAAGATTCTTGCGTATGCAAATGCCAGAGTCAAAGTTTCGTTTCGTTTGCCTTAATCAGTGCGTAAAATATTCCCTCCGTCACACTACCAAGACTCTGTTAACTTGTTGTTCTTCTCTTACATTCTTAACATTTATTTTTTTCGTTTTCTACGCAAATCTTCGTCGCCTTTGCGTTGACTTAATGTCATCCCGAAAGTTTTTCCTGCTGTCTGTCTGCCTTAAAATGGATTTACTGCATCCAGCTTGCAGCTTGTAGTGGCAGAAAGAAGCTTCTGCCAGTGACATTTAATTTTTAGTTAAAAATAAAAGAAACTCCCCCATCGACTGTAAGATGTTGTGTGGTAGTCAAACTCTATCTTCACTCACTTTTCGAGCATCCAATTTAAAAACCAGGCACAATCCCTGGAATTGTGATGAATGGCTTAAACATTTGTTGGAATTCATTTTCTTTAAGGCAGCGAGCGGCCTTAGTAAATATTTTATTTGCCCCATTGTCGTTAAATGAAATAAATTGTGAGGAAAATGAGATTAGCAAATTTTCTTGGCCGAAGCGTTGCCTTCTTTATGATTATAATTTTGAGCTTTTTTTTCTACACTCATTTTTTTTCTTCCCCATCACAGAAGATTAAGAATCATGGCCTTGGCATCCGAGGGTTGGCACCAAAGCTTGCAAAAATTCCATATGAATCGTTGTTTTGATTGCTTTAATAAATACTTTTTAATCATTTTTGGTTTACTTTTTAGTATTTTAATCGACGTTTGAATGTTACTTGTCAAATCTCTAAGAATACGTAACTCTGTTTAATGAAAAGCAATGAATTGAGTGTCAAAGCATCAAAACGAACTGTCACTGGAATAATTCGAATTATTGGATGTGTTTTATTTTGATTGAGAAAAATAATGATAATTTTACGGTTTTAAAGTTTAAATATGCAATGAAATGAAAAAAAGTGAGCGGTTTGAGTAGTAATCTCATATATTTTTAAAATATACAATACAAATAAATACTTAATACTAAAATTAGAATTGGGATTCGAATGCATTCGAATGGTAGCAACTCATTGTCTTACTTTCTAACTTATTCAATTCCTCAGCACACTCATTCACTTGAAGTCGATTCTTAAAGTCATTCAATTCATGCATTTTGTTTTGATTATTGTGAACTTAAATTGACTTTTCTATCATTCATGCAGCGCTCTAATAGAAACTTATTGCACATTTGGTTTTATTATATATATACATATATCTAGTTTCAAAATATATGTGAAATGGGTTAATTTTAGTCATTCTTTAACACATTGAAATTTGAAATAATTTTAAAAGAAGTCATGGTTTTTTCGACTCCAAGTAATGGAATCGAAATTGATATCTGCACTCACTTCCAGTCACAATTGATTAATTCAAATAGTGGCTGGTTTTAAATTAATTCTAATTATCAATTCTGGAATAATTCTATTGACGTGATTTAGCATTTCGACAACAATAAAAGAGAGAATATCAATTAGACAAAAGATTGCGACAAAAAACTGTCTTGGCAAAAAAGAACGAACTCACAAAATTGGCTAGGATAGGAAATTTATTATTAAATGTTCACTTGTGTAAAAGTTCCTTTATCAATCTCAACAAACAATTGTGAGAACTGACTCACCTTTAACAATATTCATTTCATCTTTTTAGTTTACCTTTTCACTCTTAAATTGTTTATTTAATTTCGTATTTACAAAATATCTAAAATAAATCAATCAGATTGTGATGAGATTATTTTTCAATTCCCAATTCTATGTTGTTGACCAGGTTCAAGTACTATAGGCCTTAAAACAATTAATTAAACAATTACCAATCACCAGTAAAAAAAGTAAAAGTTGTTTAAAGAAAATATATCTTTGATGGATTCGATGTTTTTGCCCATCCAATTGTTCAATGGAATTTCTCGCTTAAGGAAATTGATTTGCTGGCTCTCTATTAAAGTCTCTGCGTTGGGCATATTCAAGGCAAATGCCAAGTAAATAGATCTACTTACAAAACTCTCAAGTTAATGGTCTTCCCCATTCGAGCCCAAAAGTCAACAAGTCTTTGGCCATTCTCCATTCTCGCTATCATCCACTATTCTTTTGCCACTCTTCTGCATGACCAAAGGACTTCTATTCAATTTGCATTGAGTATTCTTGTTGTTATGCCGCACACCCATCCCACAGACACACACACCCGCACACACACACAACACTCAATATAGAGCCTAGTGAAAGTGTGCAAATAAATATGTTTGCTTCATCCGGAGTAGAAAAAAAAAAAGCTGGCAATGGCATCTGTTCGAGCTGGGGGAAAAAGTGCGGGGGGGACTTATTCATAGTCCGGTCACAAATTCAACACCTACGCAACTATTGTGCCAATTTCGAGACCCAAGTTGACCTTTTTTCTTTATTTTTTTCCAACCTGTCTGTGTGTGCCTGACAATGCATGCAAATGACGACATTTTTTTTGTTGCTTTTACTGGGAAGGTTTTTCATTTTGGTACCACGCACAGAACTCACACCCAAAATAAAAACATTCTTCAGAGTCTAGTTCATTTTTGGGTTAGTTTGCTGACTGGCAGCTAATGTCTTCACTTTTGGTCTGGGTTTTGGTCTTATGGGCTTGTTAGCACTCATAAAACTGCCTAAAAGTATGCCATTGCCACGAAGGAAAAAACGAAAGAATAGGAGCCAGGGAAATGGAATGGCGATGGGCGAGAAGAGGGGGGAGAAAAGCTTTTGTAATTTTATGCCTGACAACACACCGAAGTCCGAGACTTGAACAACTTTAAGGCTTCAAAGTGTCGACGTGCCACCAATAGCTAAAATTATTATGGTGTATGCTAATTTCTTCGTTTCTTTCGCTTAGCTTTAATGCGTCATAATCACAACACACACACACACACAAACACACCCAATCATAATTTGCATGAGGCATAAGGCATGCTCTGCATAATTTTCCACATCATTACCAAACCTACTGAAAATTAGCAACAAAACGAGAAAACTTATGTACGCCCAATTGCCTAGCCAAAAACCGCAACAGCAGGGCCAACCGGCAAAAGCGGCATCAGCGGCAAGTGCAACTCATTTAGACGTCTTTTGTTTTGGGGCCACTAATTGAACTACCTAAACTACGTAAACTTACAACAAACCTTAGAAGGCATGGCTCGTTTAACCCGTTGCGGGGGCAGGGGCAAGGGCAGGTGCGGGATCGGTCGTGTCGGAGGTGAAACCAAAATCCTAACTACATAGTTTTCTATGTACAGACATAACTACTTACTTGATACCTTTTGTTGTTGCTTCTTGCCCCATTTTGTGGCATGGGGTTAAACGGGTGGCAGTGGCCAAAGTTTCAAGTAGCTGTCAAACACGAGCTGCGTGACTCTACTTACTTGAGAGATGTCGAACAGCTAGACACACAGACAGACAGTGAGACAGAGAAAAGGACTTACATACAAGGACTTTGAATCCTACTTCAATTTGTTTGTTTGTTGACATGAAATGAAAGTTTCACCTCTGTGAATCTTTGAGAAAAGAAGCAATAAATTTCCCTTGGAAATATAATTTTGAATCATTCTTATAATAGAATGATATTTGGTTTCATTTGTCATGAGTTATCGATTCTTGTTTGGCAATTAGTTTAATTATGAGCAAACAAAATGACTGTTCATTAAGTTGATATAGTTGGTTGAATTTAATCAGACAAAAAGGTTCGACACCAAAATGCTAAACATACTAATTAAGAGTTAATTAATTTGAATTTGCATTTGCATTTGCACTCGTAAATTATGAAACCTCGCAAATGGCTCACCAAAAAGTTTATACGAAATGCATATTTAATATGTTCGCCAATTGAATGATTTCACATACATACATATACATATGTATGTATGTACATATGTACATATATATATAAATAATAAATTTATGCAAATTATGTCTGAGTGTGTGAGTGTAGGCCGGCATTAACAAAGAATGAGAAACAAGTGCAATTCAATCCAGCGACTGTTGCGTAATTACGATTGATGATTAAAGTGTCTCTCTGTCGGCTAACTTGGCGAATGACCTGTTTAACTGCGCAGAGGCAGACACAAACTCTTGATTAACCAGAAATAAATCAAAATTGTCAAATGAAAAACATTACAATTAATTTTTCATTTCATAGCAAAAAAAAAACTTTTAATACATTTTAATAAGAGCAAATAAAATAAAGAACCGCAAAAATAGCGTTCAGTGACAAACAGCTTACATCAATCGGGGATAATGTGGCGTATGCGTAATGACAGATTTATGCCCAACGGAACAAACTGTTCCACTAATTGACGACCAACCGCACACACACATGCATACAGTGCTCATTGCAATTTGAATAGTTTACATAATTGTGTTAATAATTTTACTGCGGTTTGTCAATCAAATGCTGCTAAGAAAGTTATATTGTTTGCCACTAAATTTAATTTTCAACAACACGAGAAGCCCTTTTTGGAAGAGAAGTGGAACAATTGGTTCAATTACTTATCTTGAGTTAACTAACTTTTCACTAAATATTTATAATATTTCCATTTTTGGATTGTGAAAATTTCAGTTTGTAATCTAAAGAACTTTTATAGTAGTTTTTAGAATATCAAGCCTCTAGCTCATGCTGGATTAATAATCTAATAAAAGTCAAAGTAATAAACTTTAGTTCAAAATTAAAAAAATTCGAATTTTCTGACAAAAATCCATCAAATAGTTGTATAAAAATGTAACCAATTTATCTTCTGTACCACTTTATTATCTTTTTTTCTTATGGGTTTATTACCTGGTAAGACATGTAATCGTTCCACTTTATACTTTATATCCATCCTCACATGCAAGACTGATGTTCGTACAACAGGGCCCGGAACTCATTTCCCGGGGAACGAACGCGTTTGGCACCTTTTATGCATGTGGGCCGAGCGGCCGTCGAAGTCCTAGCACAAACATACGAAGTTCAATTCCCCGGCTTCTTGGCGCAAACAGATCTATGTACGTATGTAAGTATGTACATGCGTAAGTGTGTATGTATGTATGTATGTCGCTTTGTTGAAAAACATTGATCGCTGCTTTGTTTTCTTTATCATTCTCTTGCGCCAGATTATCGGCTGCGTTTGTTTCTTAATATGAGTCAATTTTCATTTTGAGCGCAGTGTAAAGCAACATACATACACACACAAGCAAGTACACAAATACAACTAAATTTTCTTAGTCCGAGATACATATGTATGTACATATGTATGCCCTGTCGAAAATGATCAAGAAAATTATAATTACGCAGAGATTTGTTTATTTGTTGCTCCAATTCCAACATTATCGGGTTCACTCGATATTTGGTATGACGAAATTTTCGACTGCGCTATCGCGGTATTAGATTTAATAAATTCAATTCTTTTGACAAAATCTTAACAAATTTGTATCTACCAAAAACCACTTATGTACATCCTTTTGCTCAAAACTTTTTAAGTACTATAATTTACCAACAATTCGTCTATGTCTAATATTGCATTTTGAAATGTCGTATGATGCATAAGGCCCGTAGCATCTGTAAAATCGGATTTTCGAAAATGATAATGCTTACATTTCTGCAGTGGAAATAGCAGCATCATATTCAGAATTTATAACAAAATTTTCCATAAATGTGTCATGTGGGATATGGGTATTATATAAGCCCTGCTCAATTGTTGTACACACATCACTAATTCGATAAATATTCGATAGCTATGTATGTATGTACATATACTTTTCGGTCGTTGGTTCACAGGTACATTTAATTTGTGGGACTCCCAAAATAAAATGTAAGTTTGACATGAGTTATATCATAAATGAGTTAATACATATCCGAATGTAGATGCGAATGCTTAAGGAAGTTATCCACACCATATGTACATACATACTTACATACATACATGCATATGTAAGTATATGTGTCCATCTGTATGTATGTATATATTAGAGTTGCAGACTCAGCAATTCAGACAGTCTGAATTTGATCGGTGACAACTACGTACACATTTCTCATTCAAATTCATGAACCTTGCAGTTTAAATGGACCAAGCTATAATCAATCTGATGTTGTGGAATAACGATGCTTCTCGAGAAGACTCTGCATCTGAAGCCAATTCGGTAAAGACAAATCTATATCATCCTGCGGGGTAAAAATAATTAAACTAATAATACTCCTATATTCCATATGATAGATGGATTTGAGTTAATGGACACCCAGTGCGATCGGCAAATTGAGAATCATATGAGGACAATATCAACGCTCTGAATGAAAAGTCTGGATTTACATAAACATTATGTGGAGAATCAAATGGCTGATAAGTGCAAGGAAGTCTCGGACCTCGTGTCGAAGTACCAGGATCAAGTCAAGGAGTCGAATGATCTTTTAAGGGAGACCAATGTGAAACTAAAGAGCTTTGAGACACAAATGAAACAAGGGGAGGATGAAATGGTGGATCGAACTATAGTTAATAGTTCTCTAGCTATAGCTAGAGAAGTTACTTTCAATGCTCTTTTAGAGGACTCCAACGAACGACTTAAGATGCTGGAAATTGAAAAACAGCAAGTGGAAAATCATCTGACAGCAAAAGTTAACGAGAATGAAGTTCTTATTCAAAATTACGAAACGCAAATTGAACGTTTGAAAGCTCAAGCACCTAAAGAACAGGATAAGGAAATAGATCAAAGCAACTAGTTTGGATCCCCGGATTTGGCCCCAAGCCGGTAACGATTGAAAATAACTTCAGGGGTGATAATTGGATGGTAATTTGCCGCAATGAAGAAAACCATGGGAAGTTTCATTTAACAATTGATATTGAATTGGAACGCGTATACCAATTGACCAAAGATTTCAAACCTGAATTGTGCATTCGGGTGCATGCAGTACGTGAATTTGTTCACATTACTGAATTTGCCATGTACGGCAAAAAAGATGGCTATCAGGTGAAAACGTTGGATTCGCCAAAAATCTTTAATGATTCGTGTGTCCATGGAAATGTATATGATGTTTTTGATAGATGGTTTCGTTCTGAACCTTACACTCTAATGATGAGATACAAGCCAAAAAATTCTATTCAAACGTGTCCAAATTCGCAAATAGCTCCAAAAATGTATTTTATGAATCCTCGCTAGACTATTGACTAACGTTAACCCTCTGTTGCTAAAGTAACATTTTTAAAATCGTACTTATACAACGGAGAGTTAATATTTCGGATGTTACCTATCCCAGTTTTTGCCTTATCTGTCATATCGATGGTAGTTATCCATGACGATATATATTTATATAGAATTAAATTCAATATCGGTTTACGTTACATAATTAAATACAAAATATATATATATATATATATATACCTATAACTATGAATTTGTTGTGATTATTTTTTGGGGGAAAGGAGCGACTGTCTAGCAACCACAACATCTTGTGCCAATATATTACAGAATAAATAACTATATGTAGATAGAAATTACTTTTGCGCATTTTGTTTTGCATTTTGATGAGCTATTTTTCCTTTTCTATTTTCGATTCGTTCTTGTTATTGTTGTTGTTTTTTTGGCTCACATCCAACGTATGAGCGCCCACAGGTTTTTGGCCCTGTGTCTGGGAGACTAACTTAAGTTTATGTATTAGGCTTTGTTAGTGTCAGTATCCCGAAATCGATTTTACGCATTGATGGAGATGCCAACACTCATAGCTATAACTTAAAGATACTTACATATACATACATATATACACTTCATAGGCCAACTTTAAGTGGAGCTGAGAGGTTTCTCTGTTCACCAAGAAGTAGCTGACCAAAAGAGGAAATGAAAACTACTTTAGTATGCAGCTTTTCAGAGGCATGCCGACTGGGACTGGGGTTGAAGGAGTTGAGTGTTGCAGTGTGTTGACATGGGCTTAAGCATAAGCCGCGTTGGCGCCATTAAGGGTACTCAACATTAATGTTTCATGAATTTAATGCTTACTTCATTAATGCCCTCGCAGCGAGTGCAGACTATCACCCTGGCCTGACCTCCTCGCTCCTGGCATTCGCCACAGTTTGGCGCGGGTTTTCACGCTACAGCGGCCAATGACCATTTAAATTATAATTCTTTTTTCTCTGTTTTTTTTTTCTTCGTGGTGATGCCTTCTAAGTACACATGCAGACAAAGGCACTGGCAAAGACTTGGCATAGGCATAAATTCCAAATGATTTGCTCTGATTGTCGGCGCTGTAATTAAACTTTTATAACCTAATTAAGGCTAGCCAAATGAATGTCCCAGTTCTTCCTCTCCCGACCGACCCTCCCTCCACCTATTAGCAATGTGTGTGTGTGTGTGTGTGTCTTGACCCTGTCAATAGACGCATAAACATTTTAATGACTTACCGAAATGACAATCAGCTAGGCTGCTGCTGTTGGCCATGATGACAGCTCATGGCCATAAATGTGCCAATAAATGACAGTTGCTTCTGTCCTGCATTAAAATATGACAAGAACAGATACTTTTCCTTCCGAAACAGGATACACATGTACATACATATGTATGTAGATGTGTGCGAGCTTTTGTCGGATGCCATTGGATGTTTGTCTTTGGGGTTTTTATTGCTTTTCCCAACATATGACTAGCCAATTTTCACTTCACATTTCACACTGCTCACATTTGTGCCATTGTCTTATCAAATTACCTCATTAGAAAAGGAAGGCAACTGAAATTGTATCCAAAACAAATATCAAATTGGCCAAAAGGTCGTTACGACCCATTTGGAAGCCTTACAAATTGCATAAAATTGCATTAAAAAGTAATGCAAGAAGCGCAAACAAAAGACCCCAAAATAAAATTCACTAAAAGTCTCCTTCTTTCCTTCTCTGCCTTTCGTTTTCTCTTTCTCCTGCTAAGAGACTCTTAAGTATTATTTGTATTTAAACGTTGATGACAAGGGCGTAGAAATAGTGTCACCAAGGGGGGCTGTGACGCACTCATAAAAGCAATTACCAGATCAATTATATTACAATTAAGCATATTAAGGCCACTTTATTTACAAATTACTAATCAGATTCTAATGGCTTAAATAAAGCTTCAACGAAAACGTAAAGTTTCTTGTTCTGAAGAAAGTTTTTTTATGTCAATCAAAATCAATAAAATTGTTCTCAATAAAAAAGTTTTTTTTGTTTTTGTGAGGTGTAGGTATCACTATTTGACTTGGCCTAAAAACTACAGCTTACATGACCAAGATATGTAAAATAACTTAAACGTCGTGTCGAAAGAAATTTCAAATTCTTAGAAATTTTCGTCTCCAAGATCTAAATCATCAGCCAAATAGATAATGGGCCCTGTTTCACAACTGAATTTGGTCTGATCAAATAAATAACTACTTACTATTAAGAATTCAATTATATCTATTCCAGATACTATTGACTTAGAACGATTTTATTTCTATGATGAAAAATAAAAGTTAATATTCTTTGAGAAACTCGATTTTTCTTCCCATAAAAGTCATTCGCATTAAGAAGCAAAGAACTATCTTGGTTAGTCATTACTTTCACAGACACTCGGGAATTCCAAGCCATTTGCCTACGCCCATGAGTGCCATGAAAATCTGGCCATTAGGAAGGATTCTTCTTCACATTGCTGCAAGTGCTCGGTTCCATGATTAACGCAAAGTTGCCATATCTTCTATATGTAGATGTATACCTATTTAAATGTATTTCTTTTCAACATAAAGCCTGAGCGTCTGAACTTCTTCAGTATTTTGTTATACTTCCGTTTGTTGTATGATTTACTTGACTATCTTGGTATTTCTGTTGCTTTCCCTCCGTTTCTCTTCGGTTGGTTCTGTTTCTGTTCTATTTCTCTTTTCGCTTGGCTTTCCGATGCCTTCTAAAAGGAACAGCCATCTTGTGGCCATAGCTTCTAGCCATTAAAATTGCACTTTTTTATGGCAAACGGATGAAATTTTTGCTTGTGGCCATGCAATTCTATGGCTAAATACATTTGGTCGGTTTGCTTGGTTTGCTTTTGATGCAATTTAAATGATTAAGTATTTTAAGTTCAGCAAAGTAAATGGAAGAGTCTAAAGCAAACAACAAATGTAGTTTCAATGTTCTTTAATGTTGGCTTTAAGAAGTCATGAAAGTGAAGGTATGTTAACCGATTCAGCTGTTCATCAATTTACACGAATTTCTGCAATTCGGGCGTTTTTATTTTGGGATGTTTTCTTATTAGTTATTTAAGAACAAACTTGAAATCATTTCCATTTGCTTGTCTCAGCAGCATTTCATTATGTTTTCCAGAGCCCGCAGTTGCTCCGGACCATTCATTAATTGACTCAGTCATTAATTTATGAGATGCGCCCTGTGTCCACTTTATTGTTGTGTAGGCGAGTTTTTTGTTTGCAGTTACAGCCAAGGTAAATACATCCAGCTAAAGTACAAACTAAGACAAGAGACTCCTCAGACGGTAAATGGGAAATGCGAAATCGTGAAGTATAACCCCAAGGAACGAAACCAAAAAGGACACAACGAAACCCAAGCATCAGAGGAAAAAAGGCATCAGTGCCTGGGTGCAAATTACATGTATACATATAATCAAGTAAAGAAATACGAGAAAACATTAATAAACTGGATTCATTAACGTAAATCTAGGCGTAAACAGCAAATGACAGCAAAAAATAAATAAAGCACACAACAAACAATTTTACGATGAAATCTTTATACCCTACAGATCTGTTAAATATATAAATTTCTTTGAAGTTTATGTACAATTTCATTGAATATTTAATATTATTCTAAATATAATTCTAAAACATTGTCAACTACATATTGCCATTTCGAAGCAATTTCACATGAATGAACAACTCTTTTTCTATATCAGTTGGAAATGCTCTCAGGTTCGGATGCACCTTTGACACTTGTCGATAAAATCCGTTTGAAAATCCATTTTCGACAGTCGCCTATATATAGTCTCTTAAAACCATTAATCGTTTGGGGGTTTAAAATTTACTTTATTAGAAAACATCACTTAAAGCTACATAAGTCAGTTTAAAATGCTTCACCTTGATGTACTTTGAAAGTTTTTTGACACTAGCTATTTATTTATTTTGTGACCAATTGTTCTGATTTTTATTGACATAGCATTATAATAATTTTCGAATTTTATATAAACGTAGTTGTTTATTGCTGTTACGAAATAGAAGAAGTGCATACTTGTCGTATGCGTAATATTAGAAACCAAACCAACAAGAGTTCTTGTCGTAAAACTTTTCCTGTTAAAGGTTTTGTAAATACTTTACTGAGGCAATCTCAGTCCGGCATGTGGCGCATTGAAGTTGTTTAAGATAGAATCATTTGTCACAATCCCGTTGGAATATATACCCTCAATTCAATTGGTATGGCCAATTCACCGTTTTATGAAATCAAAAGGATTTGCCATCGGATCTAATCAAATTCTATATACAGAAAAAAGAAACGACAAAGAGCCACTTGAGAACCTTTGTTACCTGTGGAGTTTGCAGCGTTCAGTTTTGTTTTCTTTTGTTGAAAAGGTCAATGAACAGAATACGAATTTAGACAAAGGAGGACATTTTGGGTATGAAGCGGCCTTGGAGGAATGCTTTTAGCAATGATGACACTGCTGGGGGATGTGAGAGAAGGCCTAAAAAGACTTCCGTTTAGGATGATTAATTTCTCAATCCCCCCAAAGATCAAGAGAACGCGAGCATAAATGCGATGAATCATTTCATACTCTCTAAATGTATGAAGATAAAGAAGAAATTGCAACCAAATGATAATTTAAAGCTTCAACTATATTCAGAATGATTATAAATGTCACTTTAACTTTATGCCATATTTTATGGCAATTGTGAATAGAGCTTTTTGATAGATTCTAATTAAATGCCATGAGCAATTCGAGTGCAAATAAAGTCTAAATTAAATTAGGTTGAATTTGTCACTGTCGCGGTTACTGTTTATATTTGGTTTACTTTCCTATTCTTTGTACTGTGTGCGTTTCTTTGTTCGTATTCTTGTCTTTTGATAGTAATTCCCACCTCCACCAAGGTGGCATCAAGGTTGCCAATGAGACGAGAAGCACTTGAAACAAATTGCCACAAAATGCGGCAACGTCTTCTCGTCTCTGTCTCATCTACTCTGTTCATGCACCTTGGCAACCGCAGTCGAATGGCAGTAACCTCCTGTCGCATAAATCTTCATCAGTCAAAGTAAGTAAGCAGCATCAGTGCCACGCCTTCAGCCCCCCATCCAAAAGCGCCAACTGTCTCCAATTCCTGTAAACTCCTCGGCTCAGACAATTTGTTGCTGCCTTCTTTATTCTGTGCTACAATGTTAATTTTTATTTATTTTTATTTTCATTTTGTTTTTTGTATACATATATTGTTTTAATTAAAATTTATTTAAATGAAATTTTCCCTTTGTGTTTTTTTTCGCATGCTCTTGTCACCAAAAAGGCATATTTGGTCGGGCAGCTCGTTTGCAAGCGATTTTGTAAAAGCAAACAACCAAAACTCATCAATCCCAAGCTCTCTTGTTCGATAAGGATTAGTAATGATTCCCTATTAATGCCGAATTTAATCAAATAATCCTACCAGTTTAAACAATTTCACAGTTTTTAAATGAACATAATAATGATTCTTTTGTTTTTTGATTAAATTCAAGAATTGAGTGTGGATGAGCTAAGAAATGCGTGATTTCATGATAGGTCTTCAGGAATCTACTACATATTTGGGAACCATTACATAAAAGTGTGTTTTGAAAATAAACCAAATGAAACTGTCATTATTTATTGATGTCATCAACATTTGAAACCGATTAGAAAAGGGTGATATTTGAAAACTATTTCAAAACGAAACTTTTGTGCTCAAGTTAGTTTGACGATTACTTATCAAAACTATGTTCAGCGTTAATCGATCGGCGATAAATCTTAATCCGTTCAACTGACTCAAGGGTATACAATCTTCGGAATAAAGCCCATTTTTACTTGGTTTTATTTTTTGTGTCTTGCTGTATCTTTTTTTCGAGGAAAATCGTTATGAAACGCTTCTCTGGCAAGGATAATTTATAATGAAAAGTTCACAGTCGCTGCTCGTCGTCGTCGTCGTCGTCGCATTTGCTAACGAAATGCAAACATGCATACTAATTACTTTTAAAACCGGCAGCTAAACCAAGTTAAGCACGAAAATAAATCCTTTTTTTCCCACCAACCAAGAAGTGAGAGTGTGGGTGAGAGCGAAAGAAAGAAAAATTATTTCAAGTGTGCAAGAATGTGTTGAATGGGGATGAGCAGCGGAAACAGTTTGTGTTTCCACATTGTAAATGCGGCCTAAAGCCGTCACTGAGAGGCTTACTGATTATTTTCATTTGGTGTGGTTAGTCCTTGTCATTGAACAGGAAAGATTGTCGCCTCTTAGCTTGCTACATGCTTTTCAGATTGTCTTATTTCAGAAAAATTTCAAAATCGTGCTCAAATACATTTATATTGGTGTGGTCACAAGGAATCACAATTGGAGAGAGTGGATACAGTAAAAGGACATCTTCTGAATCTCGTCGAGAGATAGGTACTTCAAATTTCCATAGAATCTTAATCAATCTAGGGAAACCTGTTTCTTTGCTTTCGCCCGCCATGCAGTTAAGCCAATTTGTTTACTTAGTCAGGGAAAAAACCTGTTGGAAGGCTGGCTAAAATGAGATAATTCTGCGAAATTTCTGAAAATTGAAATGTATTTGCAATCTCCTTGGGGCCACGTTATACACAATTTTCTCTCAGCCTACTTCCTGTTCCATTTTAAGGACCTAGCAACTCATACTCGGACTTTATCCTTTGACGTAAGATTTTCGCATATTTACTCCTTACTCTTGGTAAATATTTTATTTTCTTTCATTTCATTTTAAAAAGCAACAATTTCACTTCAGCCAAGTAACGAAAAACAAAAAAAAATTTCAAAGTGCTAATGAAATTATGTCTGTGTGGATGTGGATGAGTGTGTCGGTGTGTGGGTCTCTGGGTTATTTTTTATGATAATGTGTTTAATGAAATGCCATATGGATGTTTATTAGCATATAAAATATTTACTTTGTTTTAACGCCCACACACACTTCCGACGCCTCTTTTTAGGTATTGCCATAAAAGCTTCGTCCTTCCCCTTTTTTGTTTAAAGGACATACATATGTTACACAATTGTTTGTTTTTCTAAACAAAATAAAAAAGTTATATGTACTTATACGCATCTATAATTAAGCCAACTTATGGCAAAAGCTAACTGTGTCCAGGTTCGTCGTTAATTTGTTTCTTTGAGTTTTTCTATCTCAATGATTTGATCAATTTCTTTACTCGGTATTTGCCAAATTTACGCATCATTGGTTAATAGCAGCTGTGATTTTGTCTTATGTATTGGAGTGTGTCTGAGTATCTGTGTGTTTATTTGTTTGCCTACATCTGTGTGTGTGTGGGAGTGTGTGTGCTCATAAGCTATAAGTACACACATGCCAGATAATTAGACTTGGCAAACACATTCATAGAAATAGGCATTTGGTGCTTCATTGCATTTCAATTGCTGGGAAATGATTTCGAGTTGTTTAATGCCTAAGAAAGATCTGCTAATGACTTGCCGAAATTCTGTTAAATTGAATTGCATTTAAATCTGCAACACATGCAAAAGGTAACTCGAAATAACAATTTAGATGATTTGTTCGTTTAAGAGATATCAATTCCTGTCTACACTTCATTGAGTTGGCTAAGCAAATAAAAAAGTTATTCAGAAGGGTATTAACTCCAGCTTAACTCAAATTAATTTAAAACGAAACGAGTAAAGTGTTTCCAATTCTGTGCATAGTTTCCGCCAATGGCAAATCGCACAGATTAAACATCTAATTCACTTCAAATGACATGGCAATGATTTGGTAGGCTGAGTGATTTTAGATGTAGGCACTCAACGGATTACCACATAAATGAGAAAATTAATATATAAATAGTATTGATTTTTATTTCAAATATGTTGGTAAAATATTTCCCCTTAAGTTATTAAATTTTTAATTAATTTAAAATAATGGCATATACATATTATCTATCAAATCGAGTTGAAACTTAAACTTACTAAAAGTCACTAAAATTGTACCAATTTATTCTTTGATAAAAAGTCAGTGAGAAACATTTCTTAAGTAGAGTTAAGTGACAGTTGGTTTAACCAATCAGGGCACTCTTTTATCTATATCTACTGTAGATACAGTTATAAAACTGTTTGACAGACACTATTTCCCCGGTACTCGATAAGCTGACGTCGAGTACCAAAATTAAAAAAATCCTACTAATCAAAAGTTCTTTTTAAGGCAAAGAAGGAAACGTTTCCGACCCCATTTTCTATATACATTCTAGATCAGCTTGAGAAGCCGACACGATAAAGCCATGTCCACCTGTTCGTCTGTCCGTATTAATATCATGCTTAAGCTTTGAGAATTGAGATCAAGTTTGACAATTGGTCGGATCGGACCGACTATAACTTTATTCAGATATATCTCACTGTCAGTAGAAAGTAAGAAACTTCTCATAATATATGTAGATACCATTTTTTAGCAAAATCTTACAACATACAGAAATATTTGGAAAACTTCTTCAAAGGAAATTTATTAAAGGATTTTACAAGGACGTGCTCAAAAAGGATATATATATGAGCTTCCACGCAGCCAAAATTATCTTTCTTTGTGTTTTCTAGGAAACTGAAAATTTTACAATATTCAAAGGTTTTGGATCCGCCTCCTACCGGGTCACCGGCCGTTGATGTTCTTCACAGCCAATCTTCACTGCTTACAGACCGTTTAATTTGCTCCATGTTTAACTACTTAAAAGGGAGACACTGGCGTGTATGGGCAGCTGTTAGTTCTATTGAAAAATAAATAATCTGAGATGAGGTAGGTATTGCTAAGAGGAAAAGTTATTCGATTTTTATAAACTACAAGACGTCACCACTTGTGGCTTGTCGCTAATGTCCTTCCACGGTAACTCACTTATTTTTCAGGCACTTGTTTGGTACTTGTTGTTGTACCTGATCCATGCATAAAACTGATTCATAAACTGATATCCTTTGGTACTCATTTCCACTTCATTATGGGAAAACGACACAATGTAAAATAAGAAATATGAAATCTCTTCCTTTTTTGTACCAAATGATTTTAATTTTTAGCACTCCCTGCTCCTCTTTTTTTCAATTTAAGCTGTGTGAAGATAGAAGAAAATTATATACATACATATGTCCCCCCTCTCTGCCTACCCCTTTTTCTGTCTCTCTCTCTCACTCTCTCTATGTGTGTGTAGGCAGTGTTAAGGCAAACAAAATGGCATAACAAAAGCAACAGTATAATTTTTGCCAGAGGCATCAGAAATTTAGGAAAGTGATACATCAGCTGGAGAAGAGGAAGAAGCAGCTAAGTATGCATAGAGGTGATGGGAAAGGCATGGGAAAGGGCGGCAGGAGGTGGGTAGCAGGCGGGGTGGGGTTGAATATGTCCCAAAAACGGGTTAATGAAAATGAATGCGCCACTCTAGAGTGAGCGAGAGTTCTGTCATGAGCAATCTACTTTATGCACATGTGTTTCTCTCTCTTTCTCTTCACCCACTATATCCCGCCACCTATTCGGTTATGTGTGTGTGTGTGTGCACTTTGTTCCATGGCCTTTTGTTCCGTTAGGATGCTCCGTTACGTTGAACCGCCTCTCTCGCTCTCTCTGTCCATGATATATATCTCTGGGGGGATTTCAACATAATGAATGAATATGAATTTACTGTGACATTTTAACTGTGGCGATATTTTTCGTGTTACATGCTTTTAGGCATGGCTTTTTGTTTGTCGTTTGTTTCGTTCGTCAAGTGAGTAGACATAATGTGACCAGGCTCACACACCCAAAAGCACAAAGACAAAAGCAGGAGGGAGTCAGTTAGACAGAGATAGAGACAGATACAGAGACACAGAGTCATATCAATCATTGTGGATTATAAAATGTGCAACTGACTCTCACACATCATCTCTCCCTGAATCCCTGACTCTCAGTCTCCCCTCTCTGCATGTGTCTGTCTCTCTCTCTAGATGCAAATGGACAATCCTGAAATGAGCCCAGGCCAAAGAGACAAGCTAGATCTCTTCCCTCTGGGCGAAACAGTTGGCAAATGTATCATTAATATATAATATGCTCCCAAATAAAAAAGATATATAAAAGAAAAGTATGCAAAACTTTTTTCGCACTCACTTTTTGGCTGTTTTTGTTGGCAGCGGCAAGGAGGGGTCGGGAGGCGGGTCGAGGGGGCTATATAAAGCTGATGCTGTCAACAAAACTCAACTCGAGTCGACTCCCTGGCCAGGCATTAAGCGAGTTGTGGCAGCTAAAAGCCAACGTGGGATTAGATTGCGTTTTCATATTGGATTTTTTTGTTTTTGCCTTTCTCACTTGAAATAGAAATTAAATTATGTCTGGCATGTGTGTCTGCCCTTGTCCCAGTCTCTCTCTCTCGATTTGAGTGTGCGAATGTGAATTATTTAAAAGCAAGAAAGATATGTACATTAAATTTCATCTGTCAACATTTCCAGGCCGACATTAAAAGTACTTGCCAAAAGAAAAAAAAAGGAAGGGTCCCAACTGCAACATTAAACTAACAGGCATTGAGGCAGGTTAAGCCAACTGCAAATTGCCTTACTGCAGGCGGCATAAACAACTGAAACAACAGGAGGAACAGCAACCACAACTCAACAGCCGCAACAAGGGCAGCTTATTAACTATAGCCAACTTTTTCTTACAACATGCATCATGCAACAACAACAAATATGCCTTCCCAGGCTGCAGCTGTTGCCGTAGTTGCTGTAGTTACCTCTGCAACAAACTTGCGGCTGGAAAACTGAAATAATTAAAAATAATTACGACCACAACACCAATTGCAATAACTGCAGCAGCAGCAACAGCTCAACTCAACTCAGTTCAGCTTATTTCAGTCCAAAACCACATAAGCTGGAGTCAACAAAACGCGCACACGAATGCCAAGGATGTACAGGATGTACTAGGATGCAGTCATCTCATCCGGAAGACTCAGTTGAAACTGAAGCTACCAACCAAAGTTGTCATTGTCGTTGCCATTGCAAGTTTGAAACAAACAAAAAATGAGTTGAGGCCGAGCAATACAATTGTCTGCCTCTCCTTAAATTTGCAATTTTTAGTCTACAGCCAACAACGTTTAAGTTTTTATACCATACACCCATAGGGTGAAATGGTATATTAAAGTCGCCAAAATGTATGTAACAGGCAGAAGGAAGCTTTTCCGACCCCATAAAGTATATATATTCTTGATCAGTATCAACAGCCGAGTCGATATAGACATGTCCGTCCGTCCGTCCGTCTGTCCGTATGAACACGTAGATCTCAGAGACTATAAGAGCTAGAGTCACCAAATTTGGTACGTAGACTCGTGTATTACCTACGGTGGTCAAGTTTATTTCAAATTTTTGCCACGCCCCCCTCCGCCCACGAAATTTAAACAAATTTCATTTTCTTAAAGACTATAATAGCTAGAGACACCAAATTTTGTATGTGTATTTGTTTAATAAATGCGCATATATTGTATATGCAACGATTTTGCCACGCCCCTTTCCGCCCCCGTAATTTGGGAAAACTCGATTATCTCACGTAATTTTCTACCTTTTGTAATCAATTTTGGCACACTTGAATTTGATTACTAATACCCAGCAAAACACCAAATTTGATCAAAATCGGACAAAAAACAACCAAGTTATGCATATAAACGTTTTTCCATAAGGCCGTAGTTGGCCGTTGGCTGGTGGGGGCGCTAGGGTGCTCGTATACTTGAGTGAGGGAGATTATAAGATATGCTTGTAATAAAAAGCATGTGAAAATGCATTGGTTTAATAAATTTGAAATATTTGTTTTACTGGTGTATGGTATACCTAAGTCGACGAGACGACTTACTTACTTCATTTAAATTATTCTTCTTGTAAAATATTTACAGATTACTTAGAGTTCCAAACTAAGATGGTATATTTATAAATAAATACTAGAAAGCTCATGAATGTATTCAAATCGGCATTCAAAAGAATTTGTAAATTAAGACTGGAATGAATAACGCTTTAAACGAATTCCTAAAATTCGAACTTATTCAGTCTTTCCTCCAAATGAATCGAATGAGTACACAAACCGTAAAACAATGACTCATTTCGTTGCAAATACTCGAACTCAAGTCCTGATCTTGCTTGTAAACAGCTAATAAATACATATACTTAAAAAAAAAACATTGATAATATTAAAATATGTAGTACTACCAAAGCTGAAATTTGGTAGTACAATACTAAAAATTTATGTTAGGAAAAAAAAATAAATCTACAATAAGAAGAAAATTTAGAAAATATTCTTAACTTAACTTAAAACTCGAGATATTTGGGAGGTCATTTGGCAACTTCAGCGAAAGTTGATATTGTTTCCTATTCCTGGAAATTTATTCGACATCGAAATCGATGCGAGGGTTTAAGTTGATATGTTTCCTATTCCTGGAAATTTATTCGACATCGAAATCGATGCGAGGGTTTAAAAATGGTGTAACATATTTGAAAGCTAATCGAAAATATTTATTTATAGGTCAGCTTTTAGCAATTTTTCATTTAGTTTATATTAGTCAAAATTACTTTTCAACTCTTGGACATTATTTAATTCAAGAGACAGATAGATAACTAGGGTTATATATGTTTGCAGTTGTTAAATTTGTTCACTAAAAGTGAAATAGGGAAAAAGTGAAATAAGAAATAGATTGTAAAAACCAAATTACGTAAAAGTAATTACCCATAGGTCAAAGCTGTTTAAACTTGTCTCATCTAATAAACACAAGCAAATTATAAAAATTTTGCCGCATTTACTATGGACTCACATTATAATAAGACTTGAGGAAGGAGAAATAGAAAGCGAGGAAAATGTGTGAAAGTCGGTGAAAGTTTTGTATTAATTTTGTATGTTTCTTTCGTGGATACACAATTTCATCTAATAGTCTTCATATTGCAAACTGAAGATTAAATTAGAAACTATGCTAAAACAGAATTTTTAATGACATAAGAGATAGTCAAATGAAAATTATAATTATAGAAACCAGTTTCGGCAAACTGTGCTTGACGCATTTCTAACTAATTTTATTTCTCGTCCGGCCGAACAAACTCTCACACGCCGCAAGGATGACCATTTGGAGCAGCAACAAAGGATGTCTCAAATTATTTTAGATTGTCGCCCGAAAGTTTTTTGGGGTCAGGCCATGGACATGAACAATTTCTACTATATATAGTACACGCATATATATCATAGCTATGGTCTTTCGGGTTGCTCGCATGGCTTTTGGCTAAGCTTTGCTTATGGCCCGGCCAGTAGCAAATTATCAAATCTAGCCTACGCCCACACAAACAAACACACACACACAGACACACAGACGTAGAGAATTTTGGGTTGGGGGTCATCTAATATCCACACGTAGATCCTGCACACACAATAAACATTCCCCTTGTCCTTTTCCACAGGCTGAGAAATTTAACATATGTGCCCCAATTTGTAAGTGTTTTGTGCGAATTGGAGAATTGTGCAATTTTTCAGCAAACAAACGAAAAAAAGAAATGAGAAAAAGAGCCAACTCGAAACTAAACTAGGCCCAAAACCTACCCAAGGGATAATCACATACATACGTTTGTATTGAGGAGCAGACCTTATCTCTGTATATTTCCAATTTAAATGACAAACTTTTATTTAATGTTGTAATTTATTTTCTAGTCCTGGCCCCAAACAAGTAATTTCATTCCACGAAATTTAAGGCTGCAAATTGAAAATTGAATGGAAATGTTGTGTTAGTGTTTTTTTATACGTTTCATCGTTGTTGCCTTTGTTGTTATTGTTTTTCCCGTTGTTAGCAGTGTAAACAGGGCCAGCGAAATTTAGCCCTTGGCTAAGAATCCCGCCTTTAATTTTCAGTCATTAGTTCTTATACACTGGGAGAAAATAAAAGCAAAGCTTCTTTACAATGTTGAGCATTGTTTTTATATGTTATAAACCTGTCAATTTTGAAATGAACGTCAAAAAAGTCTAAAAAAAATAGATTTGTAATATTTTTTCTTAAAGAAATACAATATAAAAACACAAAAAATCACCTAGAGTTTTGGGAGAGCCCAAACAAATTATAAATTTTAATAAAAAACATATTTGAAATGAGTAGCAATAAAGTTTGTGGTGTATTTGATTATAAATATTCATTTTCAAGATATTTCTAGATTTTTATACTTTAGAAAATTAAAATACCTTGGGCAATAAAAATGATTAATGAAATGACAAATAAAAATTGAAATTAATTAATTGTACGTGATAAAATTTAGTTAGTTCTAACTAAATAAAGGCCACATATTGAACTCACTTGCTGTTGTCCTTCATCTGACTAACTTACTTTTGCCTCTAACTTGAAACAAATTACCGGCAATTAAAAACAGATTATTAAACAAAATGTGACTTTCCTGCTTTTGTCAAGTGTAAATTCACCTCTATTATATGCCAATCAAGTTTGAAATGGCTCTACATAATATTTATTCGCATAATTTGCATCTGTTGCCAATTGACTGAGACGCAGCCGACGCCGCGGCGCCTCAGGACGATTCTTTGACGTGAAATTAAGCCACAGTCTTGACCGATATTTGTCTAGAATTTGCAAGATGTAACAGATTTTACGCTTTCGGCCAAATTCGGCCATAAAGACAAGCTGCTTTAAGTCAATATGAAACTGGTCGATTGAACTATATACTCGGCCTTTTTCATGGTAGAATTCTTTTCTCTAGCTGGAAATTTGGTTGTGCAGAGATAACAAAGCCGCAAAAATACAAACAGCCACGTGTAGCCAAGCTTAATATTCATGGCTGGGGAGGGGAAAAAAACTCGTCCAAAACAAACATTTGCCTATCCCCAAATCCAGGCCCAGGCCCGGCCGAGCCCCAGACCCAACCACACAACAAAATCAAATTGTCTCGCCCATGAAATCGAGGCGCTAAAGTGCGCAAAATGTCTCGCCCAACGGCAGCTATGCCATTTTGATCAGCCATTGAGGCGGCTTAATTACTTCGACGGGAACCCAAAATGGCCAAAATGCACAGCCAACAACAAGCATAAAAACAAATTTGCGAGCGGCCATAAAAAAAAGTTCAATACGAGTAGATGATGACGCGACGCCGTCGGCGGCATTTTGCCATGAATGTCAATGGGCTGTGGGCGTTGACGATGAGGAGACGATGGCAGGTAGGGACATTCTCCATTCTAGGCAGTGAGGCTAGATGGAGAGATCACGGTTGGTGACTAGGCATTATAACCTATGTTTGTATGTTTCCATAAAAATAGACCAAAGTGAAGCCAAAGTATCGATTTTCAGATACCCTATACACCGAGCAGAGTTCAGGAAAATTCCTCATAAACCTAAAGTATGTAAAAAATTGTATCTATTGCAGCCACAAGTCAAAGCTATCCAGACACCCATCAAACATATGTACATACATACCTAGATCCTCAAAATTATTAAGCATAAGAACACAAAGCCTATGTGTATATATGAATTATTGCCCTTACTTTCCTGTAGAACTATTAAACATGTCTGTTTAATGACGAAAAAGTCTGCAAACGTGAGAAAATTTTGACTCAGTTAACAAACTAAAACAAAATTATATGGTTGGTCACAAGTGACAAGCTAAAATGCCATTCTACATCTGCCATGCCATAATACATCTCGCAGTTTAAAATCTTAATTTTACATAAAACGATGTGAGTACTTATACTTAGCCCCCTTCACAATCTCCCACCCTGGTGACAGCCCAAATTCGCCAGGGCTGAAAATAAAGACTTTCTATTCTTAGGGCACATCTTGGGTGACATTCTTAACGTTCTCCTTCAGTTCAGAAGTTCTGCTTACAAATACCGTGTACTACATGAACTTATCCAATATCTTGACTAAGCTAAATGTCTTTCCACTGCCCTTTCACGATTCTATGGTTCATACTAATTGTGAGTTAAAATTGTGGGAAAAAAAACTCACTTAAGGGAAAATCAGAAACATATCCTCCTTTTATGTGATTTAACATTAGGAGATTACATGGTAAATGAAATGTTTTTTTAAACAAATATACTCGTTTACCCTATGGTAAACAGGGTATTGAAATATTTATGAAATGTCAACTGGGGCTGGAGTGTTGCCATAGAGAGTGAAAAGTTTTGTTGTTTTAAGTTCAAAAGTTAAGGAAATTATAAATTCAGAGATACTTGCCTTTGGTTTAAAGGTAAAACTGGAAATTAAGAAAATTGAAAGGAAATTGGAAACGGCGAATTTCTGTAACCTGGCCCTACATATTACGCATTTCTTTGGCATTTTTCGTGTGGAAATGAAATGCCAAAGTTTAATTGCTTTCTGCTGTTTTTGTCGGCCAAAAACCGAATTGCATTGCACTGCCTGTGGTTGTTCTTGTTGCCGTTTGTTGATGTTGTTGGCCACATGCCAAGCAGCCGTTGTTGGTCTTTTTTCTTTTGGTTTTTTTTTTTTGGTTTTTGTTTTTAACTACCGGAAAGGACACTAGGAAAATGAAGGCAAATGTTGGTAGGACTCAGTTCAGTGAACCAAATGGGGAATGTGGATCAGATCATGGTGTCTGTGTATGAGTTTCTCTGTGTATGTATGTGTGTGTGTTTTTTATGTCGTTGTTAAGTTTTAACAAAACAAATGCTTACAATTGTCCAACACAGACCATAAAAATGTAGAACATGACAAGTTTCGCATGAATGTTAGTTAACTGTCAATGCGTGATAAACGACAAGGAAATTGTCATTTTAATTAAAATATAACAACTTTTCTCCATTTTGCCACCCAACCACCCACACCCATAGACAAAAAAAAGAACTGTGGGAACTTTTGTGCCCAACTAAGCGGCTTTCTGCACAATGCCAAAAGAAACGGGAAATGAAAAACACTTTCCCTGCACAAAGCAAAGGGGGTGAGAAAGGGGGAGCATAAGGAAAACGACACATCAACACAATTGTAAACTGGGTGTTTTGTGAGTCTGTGTGTCTGTGTCCACACAGACAGAGGGGCTCAGTTCTTATCACAAAAAAAATATATGGATGGAAAAAAGGATGTGAGCTCAAATGTAGGAGAAATAAATAAATATGACACGCGCGAGCGCATGTGAAATGCGTCAGCGTCGCCCCAGCATCGGCAGCCCCCCAGGCGCCAAAAATACTCGGCGTTGACAATGCCGGCAGGGCAGGAGGACAGTGACGACAGCGATGAGGCCAAAGGAAAAGAAATATGTACAAGGCAGACATGTACAATAAGTATATACATAAATAAAATATCAAATGCCTATGAAATAGATCAGGCATAAACTAGTTGATACCCAATACACACAGAACTGTCTTTTTTAAGACGATCCTATCGTCCTAGTAATTCTTAATTCGGTTGGAATTCAAGAGCAATAGGTGGATTTGGTGTGTCAGGTGGATAAATCACTTTATGTAGCCTGCTTTTCGGCTATTAAGTTATAGGACTGTATGCTTTTTCCTTTTACTCATAAACTTTACTCCCAAATCAGTGAGTCCCGTAGTAGCTGGTATAAATTTACCTATTTTAGAGTTTTTTAAATGAGTTGAGTTAAAGAGATCATTGAACAATTTGCATTAGCAATTTGATAGACTTAAGCAACTAGCACGTTTTATTGATGCCATAATAAAACCATTTCGCACCAAAGTGAAGCCACGTTGAGGTACCTACACACACATATGTATATTTGGCTCATATTGTTAGTGCTTTGTGAGGTGATAAAGTGACAATATCTCAACGGTGATTTAACTATTTATTCATTTTTAATGTCATGTAATTCTGTATTTCCCCAAAGAATGCGAGGAACAACTGTTTAATTATGCAACTAATTAACACATTGTTAAAATGTCTACCCAATGTCAAAGTGCCAAAACACATGTGAAACTTGTGAAAGGCCGCAAAATGTGTAACTCCATAAAACCGAGATTAAAATTAAATTCTGCATTATAACAGGAAATGATCAATTAAAAGCATTTGCTACACCCCAAGGACTTCAAATAGAAAGAGATTTTGATAGATTTCATGGTCTGGTTTGTTAAATTTTGGTTCAAATCTTTTATGACTTTTTGGCCTTTGTTCAGAAATCGTTTTAAAAACTTGTTGCCGTTGCAGCATATATGCCCCTATTAAAAATGGGTATAACAAAAGCAACTGCGAAAGGATAAAACCAATGCTGCTTAGATTTTGAAGAAAACTGTCGTTCTCGGAGTATCCTTGTGGCCTTTGTTGCTGCTACTGATGTATCTGTCTCTGTCTGTATCTTAAGAGATGTTTGTGTATATGTATGTATCATCTAGCTACTGGAATGACAAAGCAATAAAACTGCTACAACAGCAAGAGGAACAACAGCGACAATTGTTGGTTGTTTCCTGCTAGTTGGTTGCCTTAAACATGCTTATTTCGGTATCTCTACCATCTTTCTCCTTTTATCCCTATCTTCATGAGTATGCCTGTGTATGTGTGTGTGTATACTCTTTGTCGGTGTGTGAGGAATTTTTAATAAAACAACTCAGGCAAAGTGAAAGAAACAGCTCAAAGCTCTCATGTAGGTTACTGGCACGCCCCAAGGTATGCAACAAAAACAAAACTTCATCTTAGCAGTACGTGTGGATCCCTGTGTGTACGTGTGTGTGTCAGTGTGTGTGTTTTGTGAGTGGTGGTGTTGGTGTGCCAGTCCCGTGTTAATAAAACGAAATGAGCTTTCCTTGCTACAAAATCATTGAAAGACCTACATGATTTTTAGAGCCGCGCAACTGGTTTATGTGGCTGCTATAAATTTATTATCGCCCAGCCACGCCCCCTTTTTTTTGTCTTTCCTCTATCTGCTCTGTACATTCGGGTTAAATTTTCACTTTAAAATTGAGCGATGAGTGCCAGCTGTTGGCCATATAAATGCGTATTTAAAGTGCTTTTTAGTAGCTTGTACTACACACAATTCCGAGCCATAAAAGCATGAAACAGCTAAGCAATTGTGGAAATCTCCCTCTCTGCTCCTCACTCTCTCGAAAATGTGTCGCAAATTTATTGGTACATCTAATTTGTTGTGAAAACACAAGACCACAGACTCACATAGAAACCCAGTCTCTCTCGCTAAACGTGCGTGAATTTAATTTTATTTATTTTTGCGTTGAAAATTAGTTGAAATCAAATGCATAAATTTCTTGTTGTTCCTTTCTTTCTTCTTGTTTTTTTTTTTTTTTTTTCGTTCTCTTTTTTTTGCGGTTGGCCAAACGAACGTGACCTAAATTGTTGAGCGTGTGTGTAAGCAGCTGAAATGCTTACCAAGTAACTCAAATACGCAAACATCCATAAATATATAGTCCAACAGTATATCTAGACAGTCAGGCAATAATATCTTCGAACTGCAAAAATGTTTAAGGAAACCAGACATTGGTCGGTCCTGGTTCTGCAAATTCTTTTTTATAGTTTTATAAAACAGCAATAAATTTCACAGGTAGATTAAAATTGTTTCCCTTAAAAGTTAGTTAGTCAGTAAAGTAAGTTAACTTATTTAAACTGTTTTGATTAAAAGAAAACAAAGACAAGGATAGAAGATGTCGTTAAAAAGGCATATTACATACAGAATTGACATGAAAAGATTTTATAATAATATTTTCTGGATTATTGATAAAGCTCAGCAAAGAAATTGTAATTTAACGAGTTCAAGGACAATTAATCAAACATGAAACATGTGCGAATACTTAATTGGTTGACTGTATAAATTTGTACGTACTTATAGACTTACATAAATGGTTGTAAATAGTTGCGGTCTTGGACTGGTAAAATAAAAACAATTTCAATTCTCTCAGTCAAAAAGTCTTCCACACTATAAAACACACACACACACGAGTTTCCCCCTTGCATAACGCACACATGGAAAAAAAAAAGAAAAATCAAACGGATTCACTGCCAACAACAACAACGATGCCAAAGTGTCGGTTAAGTATACCAAAATTGCGACATACATAAGAAAAAAAACCAAAGAAAAATGTTAACTGTCATATAAATGTCAAACCCATATGTGTGTTACGCAACCAGCGACGACAACAAAAAACCCCCACACAAAATGATTATTTTTTTAAGGGAAAAACTTAAAAGAGGGACACAACCATACCGACAGACCCATACATTCACAGTAGGGCACCTCGAAAACATATACAAAGAAGCCCCTTCGAGCTTAACGTCTCTAGAATATCATGATCTAATAATCTTATTTTGAGCAATCGCATTCAAGTATCAACAGAATTGTAGTATCTCATGTGTAGAAAAAGGACGAAAACGGGAGAAAGTGTTCCTGGAAAACTAAAAGGGCTTGTGAAAAGCAATTTCCTCATTTATCTGTTAAGAAGAGTAATTTTCATTCGTGTATATAAAACAATTCAAACTTATCAATTTTGAAACTTTTGTTTATGCATTGCATTAATTGATTTTTATCTATATAACATTACTATAAACCATTTGCCTATAAACTAAATTTTGATCATTTTCTTCCAATAAATTTAATATTTATATACCTTCAAAATATTTTATTGCCCAAAAGGTTCTTAATAAACCTGTCAAAATTTTTACCGGATCAAGACCAAGAAATCGCGAGTCACTAGTGGCCAAGAATTAGTTAATTGTTAATTGTAGTGCAAATAGCATGTCTGTTGATTGGGCTATGATACATGATACTAATCAAAGTGTTGACTATGACTATGACAAATTAATAACTGAAACAGCTCAAAGCTCTCACATCAGCTCAAGTTAAAACACTTTTGCTTTTACGACGATTTTTTTGTTCACTTATGTCCAAACTAAGTACACCGTGTTATGTCTAACCCAATTTTGCATAAAAAAATGGGTATGTATAAGTTTTCATTCATTTGTTATTTTATATCAAAAACTTTGACAAAATTTAGCAACAGCGACTTTAAATAAAGAAAAAAAAAATCAGCCACGCAACATTAATTTTAATTTTGTTGTGCAATGCAATAACGAATACGATTTAGAGGAAATATTTTATTTTGCAACAAATTTTGCGACTAGTTCAACAAAATGCTTCCTCTTTATGCGTGTTAATCCTCTACCAATATCTCATTAGAAAAGAATAGAAAGGAGAAACTGCATTAAACCGCAATATGATTTAATTGAAAGTTGTCACATTTATAATGTAAATATTACATATTACATAAATAATAGATAATAAACTATTTTCAGTGAAGAAATCATTAGCAATTACATAACAATGGTTGTTACTATTACTATTTACATATAATAAACCTGTTTAAAATATAGTTAAATTAAATTAAAAACCTTTTTGAAATTTGTTAATATATTTTTATTTACAAACTAAATCCTTGATTAAAGAGAAGAGGAGAACTTGTCCTTTTTATATGCGTTGCAACTAATTTTGAAGCTCATTAAGTTTGTCGGGACGACTATTTCTCCAAAGGATATTTTTTTCAAAATCTTAATAGGTATTTCAACGAGCACGTCTTCTAAATAGCGTTTCTCTCTATCTCGCTCTTACTCTTTCTTGTTTTTGATTTTACTGTTATAATCAAAGAAAACTTTGAAAATTCCACCCTTGAGCAGGTCCCAAATGGAATTTAGTCTCCTGCCTATTGATAAGCAACAACAACAACACGAACTTGGTTGTTATGCATCCAAGTTTTGGTGTGAACAACCTTGGCCCGACGGACAGACGGATGGGCGGATTTGTGGATGGATGTCGTCGCTCCCACTTCTACTTAGAGATTGTTTGTTATGGGCTTTACATACTTCACGGGGGCGCTGGCAGCTCATCAATTTGACTCGTGTGCGTGATGCATGTCGATGTCTAAACGAATTCACAGGATTCATTCATCAGAGTGACGCGACTATCGCGCCGCCGGCAAAATGAATACCAAAATATTTCTTAAGGCCTTCCAGCACATTCATCCATATACATATACGCACACAAACACATATACATATGTATACAAATGTATGTATTTATGTCGGGGGACTGCCCCTCATTTTTGCTTGCTGGATTTATTATGCGAATTCCTTTGGCATTAAGTGGACTCAACTGAAAATCACGTCAATTATTACTAGTTTTTTTATTTTCGTTATTTTAGCAAATAAAAATATTTAAGCGCTCCCATAAATATGCAAAAGAAAGCAACAAGAAGAGATGGTCGTTGGCCACTAGTCAGTGGGTGGGTCCTTTTTGGTGGTGTAAGGACGAATAAAAAAGTAACTATAACGCCAAACCATTTGTTTGGCTTAAATGGCAAACAGCTGTGCAAATAACTGCAATTTACATTTACCACCGTCCACCATAAACTGAATAAATATTACGGAAACCGCAAGCGCAGAATTTATTTATTAATTTCTGGTCATGCGGCAACATTACAATAAGAACAAAAACAAAATATGAAACAACGCACAAGAAGTTATATGAATTCATTATGGTAAATAATACATTTGTATGTCGTATTTATTATTTTTTCAATTATCTATAGAAAATATGCGAAAATCCAAAATGCAACCAAATCCATCCAAGTCTGGACTGTGAATCATTCTTTTTTTTTTCTTCTTTTTGCCAACTCTCTTGCCTAAAAGTTTACCAAAGTTTGCCATGTGCCTTTCATTTTCCATTTGTATTAAAACCGAAAAAGCAAAAAAAGAAAAGGGAAACTGCCGCTAACTGCCAACTAGAAAACGAATGTCCCGTTATGTCTGTGTGGTTGACACATTGTGCGTAGTTTGCACAACGCGTGCAACATTTTAGCCGCTTCCTCTCCTTTCATATGGCCACATAGACGAGCGAAACCAAGTGGGTCTGCGGTTGAGTGCCAGCTGCCATTATGACTTATTTAGCAGCATGTCAATGTCCAAATTGGTTTCAGTTTTCCGTGTTTTCTCCCTGGCTTGCAGGCTTTACTTTTATCTTTGTACATTTCACAGAATTCAATTGGATACTATGTCAAACACTTTGTTCCTCACCAGAACCATAGAATCTCAATATTGTACACAGAATCCCCTTTTTCTATCTTTCTATCTATATTCTATAACATGTCACGAAAATGCCGAATTTTTTCCCAAGACCTATAAGATTGCATTATATAAATGATTTAAGAAGTCTTGCTCATGGAAAAAAGACTTGTTAATAACTGGAATAGATAGAAAAGAGTGGGGCTAATCGGCGAATTTTTTTTTAATCCTTCATATATCCTGATCGGGAACTCGTATCCTCTCATATAAGCACTTAAATAAATGGTTAATTCATTGTAATTAGATATAATTTACCGTTACCAAGCGATAGCGCTCTTTTCGAACATACCTTAAATTGGCGTTGTATAGCGGGGCAATGTGGCGCATCGGCGATTTACAAGTTTTGTATATAAAATAAAGCGATTTAAAACAAAAAACAGTATACAAACAACATATTGATATTAAACGATTTGTTTTATAAAAAAACCACTTCCATTTATGATTGTTCATGTCATCGTTTGTATGGCAGCTATATGATATAGTATTCTGATCCGTCTACTGTTTTCATCAATATTCAACTATAGTTATGATGTTATTAAATGTCTACTAGTGCGCCTTTTTGCCCCAACCTTAGTTTTAGCATTTTTAACTAAAAATTTCTCAACTGTGTGAATTTTTTTCAAATAAACGAATTACACACCATAAGCAAATACATGTCGGAACCTGTTTTAGTTTAAATTGATCAAAATTAAACAATTAATCAATGTTTTTGAAACCATTTCTTTGCGAAAAAATTGGTTTTTTTAGGTTAAGAATGACGTAATTCCAAAAATTTGGATACGTCTAAGTTTATTATCCAAATATATCCTACCAAAATGCGATTTTAGGACACATCACTTTTTGGATCGTACTATTATATTTCAAGATAATTCGAATGCGCCGGGTCGCCCTATGCGCCGATTATCCCCCTTCCCTATATATTATGAAAAGGCCGACGCACTTAGCCAAGTCTAATATAAATATATATAAAACTACTATATTTACACACAAAATCACTTGATTTACAAAAAAGAAAATTAATTTTTGGTTTATTAAATATTATTTTCTATAGTATAATTTAAATCTTTTAGCTTTTTGGTTTTGTGTTGTTCTATATAAAAAGTGCAGTGACGCCTAAAAATTTGAGACATAAAATTTCTGACCTTAAAACAGATGAAAACAGTTCATACGATTTTTATATAATGTTAGTGAAAAGTTTTGATGTGTTTATTTATAGCGTTGAGTAAAATTTTTGAAAGATGATTGAAGATGACCTTCCGACCCGTAGAAACTAACAATAAGATCTAGTAAAAACTCAAATTCAGCTTGGCGTCATTTTATGCCCCTAATTCATTCTAAAGTATTATTACACTTGAACTACGAAAGATAGTGGAATTAATTAGCCGTCGAATGAGATATTGTGAATCAAAATAGGTAAAATAGATAGATTTTGACTCGCAAAAAAAGTTACTTATTTCTGTTCGTGCCTTTTTACCTAAGAAAGAAAGAGGGGGAAATAGTTCAGTATACATATATAAGTATTTACTGAGTTTTTAATATCCATTATGGTTCATTTCATTATAAAAACAATTTGAAGTCATTTTCGTTGGCTCCCTTGGCGTATACGTTATTATGGCGTGGGATCTCATTAAGTTTCTCTCCAACCTCTAATCATCTGGGACTTTTGCAGAATGCAGAAATGTTGGAGTTATTATTAACGCTTTAATATTTTTAGAACTTTCAGTGAATTGCTGGTTTATTCCTAAACTTAAAAACTATTTTAAAACTTCTTTCCTAAAAGAAGGAGTATATATTACATTATTTTACATTATACTTTTCAATAAAAACTTGTAACTATCTCCAGATGAACTTAAATATTTACAAAAAAACTAAGATCGTTGAAATATTGTATCATCTTACTTTTAATCTCTTTTTATGCAGATAATTATTAAATTTTCGGAAAATAAAATAATCTGCGACTATAAAAAATTCAATCATCAGTAAAGAAAAAGTAAAGAGAAGAAACAACAAGTAAAAACTATCTAGAATTAATTTTCAAATTGTACAAGTTATAAATTAAGTTAGAAATAATAAAAAACAATAAATTCAAAATCGTTCGAAATTACCTGAGAATTTCATGAGAGAGTTTGTTATTTTGTTTTGTTTGTGTTATCTGAGTCTTAATTAAGGTAGGTCAGCATGATGAATGAATTTCTTTTGTAAAATTTATAGTCTTTTGCCAGGCTTATGGTTAAGTTGTTGGTGCGTTTGGGTAATAAAACTTTTTGCCGTATACAATTCAATTACTTTGGCATTTCAATTACACAAAGACCCCTTGGGCAGCCGAGTTATTTAAGCACTCATATTTGTCTTCCAACTTGGCCAGTTTCAAGTAGCTTTCAAAGAAATGAAATGACCACAGACAGAGTGAGAAACGGAAAGAGAGATAGAAAAGCAGAAAGACAAAATGAGTAGACAAAAAATAAAAATAGAACAATTTGTAAAAGTAAATTGCATTCGAAAGGCAGCATTTCATTTGGAAACCTTAAAAGCCCCAACAAACACGCAGACAATTACAATTGCAATTGCGTTGGCAATGAAAATGGAAAAGCGATGATGCATTTTCCACATGCCATAAATTGAATCAGAATCCGAGTCCGAATTCAAATCAGAGAAGTTATTACAAAGTTCTGTGTGTACCCACACACTCGTATGCCTGAAAGTGAAATCCACTTTGTGAGTCCATCTGCGGTGGCAGCCGCCAGCCAGCAGACAGCAACACCAGCAATCTGCAACCTGCAACCAGCAGCAGAAACGGAGGCAACAACAGCAAACAGAATTCAAGCCAACGGCAACAGTTTCCATGTGTCAACTGCATTCAGGCAAATCCTGCAGATGCATCTGCGAATGACCCTGACTAACAAAACCAACCAAGCCGGGTTTTTGCTTGCATTTTACAAGTGTCTGCTGCTCGTTAGTTTTTTCCAGTTTTCTTTTTTCCCCACAACTTTTTCGTTGGTGTTTTCCATTTTTTTTTTCATCTAACTCTTGAAAATGCATTCGTTTTTTTGGTCTGACAATGAGGGGGGATAAAAAGAGAGAGTGTGTGGCAAACTATTATATGCAGCATATAAAAATAAATAAATAAAAAGTTTGTATGCTTCACTCATTCACACACACACACACACACACATGTGAGCACATATGGGCATAAAATGTGTCATTCATATTCCCACTGCCGAAATGACCTTTGCCAGTTGCCAAGGCTGTTTGCCATAAACTACTACTAACTATGATTTTTCGTTTTACTCAACTGTCACAATATCCAACACAAATGGAAACCCAGAGGAGATTTCAAAGCTTCAGCTGATGTTTAATTTGGGTGAAAATCTGTGACTGTTCTTAAACAATTCGATCAAATGGAAAACTCAATGTGTAATAAGTCATTCAGTATCTAATTAGAAATCAATGATCGTCAAGAGGGGGATTTCATCTAATGATCTAACTCAATCGATTATTCTATATATTATTGCACATTTTTTACTATCTCAGATATAGATTGAATGATAGTTAAGTAATAATAACCCTTGATTTAGTTTATTTATTTATTTATTTATTTATTTTACGTCAACTAAGTCAGCAGTCGACGAAAAAGCTTAAGCTAAAATACAGATAAAAATTAATTCATGAAGGTAGCTTAGCTTTATGCACAACATCCCCGACCCGGTGGAGGTGTTTTATTTGCAACAAGGTGCCAGCTATGCCCCGATTCACAGCCAATGTGGTCAGGGATGAGTTGCAGCCGATCCAATATCCAGTCCAGAATACTTTCAGTGGTTACGCTGAAGATAATTAAAAAGTATAGCGCGAAGAGAAGTGACAGATAGATGAGGAGAAATAAGGTGAGAAAGGTTGTTAAAAGATTGGCAAAGAACACGAAGAGGTTCGTGAAGAGAGTAGTTAGTCAGACATCTACTAAGGTGAAGAGGAAAAAAAGTTTCTGGTCCGACGTGAGGGAACACAAAAATATAGCGTATCTAGTAAATTGGTAGAACTGACTTCGCCGTTGACTACTTTATGTAGAAAGAGAATCCCAAATACGAGCCTACGGTTGTAAAGTGAAGGAAGATTAATAAGAAGAAGTCTGTCAGAATAAGAAGGTAGGCGAAGATTCGGATCCCAATTAAGACCGCGTAACGCAAACTTAAGGAATTGCTTCTGTACCGATTCAATACTACGCTGGTGAACATCATATTGAGGGTTCCACACTGGTGAGCAATATTCTAGAGTAGGGCGAACTAACGAAGTGTATAAAAACCTTTGTCACATATGGATCATCAAATTCCTTGGCCCAACGTTTAATGAAGCCAAGAAGACTGCATGCTCTATTAACAATTGAAGATATATGAATATTAAAAGAAAGCTTTGGGTCAAACATAACGCCTAAGTCTTTAAATGATGGTACACAATCTAACAGAACAGACTTAATAGAGTAATGAGCTAGGAACGGCGACAAACGACTGAAAGTCATAAAAGAGCATTTAGAGGCATTAAGGTGTAATTTATTAACGTGACACCAAACACAAAACGCATCGATATCTGATTGCAAGTACTGTTGGAAAGAAGGATCATTATATGAATAACAAATCTTGACGTCATCCGCAAACATGAGCACGCGAGAATGAGCCAAGGCCAAAGGCAAATCGTTTATAAACAAGGTAAATAACAGTGGGCCCAGATGACTGCCTTGGGGGACACCTGACGTAACTCGAACAGTTTTAGATATCGAGGAACGAAAAGACACCTTTTGGGTTCTGCCAATAAGATACGACTTTAACCAAGCCAATAGTTTCGGGGAAAAACCCATGATGTTAAGTTTCATGAGAAGCATAGAATGATCAACCGTATCGAAAGCCTTACTAAAGTCAGTATAAATAACATCAGTTTGACACTTTTTACGGAAGCCATGGTGTACAAGGGTAGTCAATTCTAAAAGGTTGGTAAGCGACGAACGACCTTTCATGAAGCCATGCTGACAAGGAGAAATAGTGGATCTGGATAGGTGTTGAAGGGAAGACGTAATAATTTTCTCAAACAGCTTAGGTATTGCCGAAAGTTTGGCAATGCCACGGTAGTTAGAAATATCCGATTTGTTACCCTTTTTAAAAAGCGGAATAATAAAAGACTCCTTCCAAATATCAGGGAAGCGACAAGTCTCACTCGATATAAAAAATAACCGAGATAAAGGCTTAGATAGGGAAATCGAACACATTTTAAGGATGCAACTAGGTATATTATCAGGCCCGGGTACGAAGGAAGACGTCATAGATGACAAGCTAGAGATAATACAGTCTTCAGTAATATTAGGAAAAAACATACAATTTAAATGTGGAATTGTGAAGGGATAAGGTGTAGGATCCGAAGCAGTGGAAGAATAAGTCGACTGAAAGAATTTAGCAAACAGATCTGCAATATCTGAATCACTATTAGCAGTCTGGTCATTAAGTCTGAAGGTGGAAGGTAGTAAATTAGAACGTCTTTTGGAATTAACAAAGTTATAAAATCTTTTAGGGTTCTTATAAAATTCAACCTTACAGCGAACGATATAATTATTGTAGCATTGAGTATTTAAAAGGCAAAATTGAGATTTGACTACACAATAATTTGCATAGTCACGCCGCGAACCAGTTTTTTTAAATCTTTTAAAATATCTCGATTTAATGTTACGGAGATTAGAGAGCCTACGTGTGAACCAGACTGGCGCACTGGAGACGGTAGAGACATTCACATAAGGAACGCATTTATCAATTAGAGAATTAAGAGCAGAGTAGAAAAAATTTACTGCACAATCTATATCACAGCACTCAAATAGAAATGACCAATCAAAAGAGAAAATAAGGCTGTTAAGAAGATTGAAATTTGTTTTACGAAAACATCTACGACGAGAATGTGAGATGTTATTGAATGAATTATTAACGGAATTGTAAGAAATAGTAATTTCAATGGTAGGGTGATAAGTATCTTCGGGCTTCACTAGGGGCTGTGTTTGTGATACAGCACTAACAGTGGGATCAGAGACAAAAACAAGATCGAGGATTCTTTTAGAAGAGTTAAGAAAAGAATTCAACTGATATAGCGGACATTCAAGTAGGCTATCAAGAAAAACATGTTGAGATGAGGGAATTAAGAAAGATAGATTATCATCAGCAAGCCAAGAAACATTAGGCAAGTTAAAATCACCTAAAGCTATAAAAAAATCACGATCTTTAAGACGACTAAAAATAGTTCGCAAAGCATCAGCATGGTGCATGTAGATCATGATATCAGAAGTTGGAGGAATATATGAACAAGAGATATATAAGCTAAAGTTAGAACATGTAACTTCGACGCAAATAAACTCAACACCTAAGGGGAGATCAATCGGCACAACACTTGAACACAGATTCGAGTTGACAGCAATGAGTACTCCACCGCCACGTCGACCAACACGATCAAGCCTATAAGAAATAAAGTTATTAGAAAGAATTTCATTATCCAAAACAGAGGAATTAAGCCAAGTTTCAGAGAAAGCTAATATGTCAGCCGAAAAGGTTAAGCTATCGCAGAATAATTTAGAGAGCTTGGTAAGAAGTCCTCTTACATTTTGATAGTGAATGCAAAGACTAGACGTTATTAGTTTTTTGAAGCAGAAGATGCATTAGGAAGGTGGACAGGCAAAGGGCGGGAGCGCTTATTAGGCGCAAATTCGTGTACAACTAGGCCCTCTGGCCAAAAGTTAGGGTCAACCATAGCTGAGAAATACTCATTTGGTACAGTAATTTTAAAAGAGGAGATTTCATGCGAGGCCTAGAAAACTTAAACTTTTGAATTAAAACCTTAGCAGGGCATATATTACCAATGTAAGCTGCCACAGACGATTCAGAAGTATCTGGAGCAAGCCTAGAGATAAATAATTGTTTACGATGGGGCACTACAGTTAGTGGAGGCGGAGGAGCATTGGGATCCGCAAGTGATTGAAAGCCAGCATGATCAGAGTTCCCGTGAGGGATAGATTGAGGTACACCAGGGCTTGTAGTGGGTACATCAATCTGAAAAGAAGAGCATAAAGAGGGACAAGAAGATGGTGTAGGCGAAAGTAAAATGGGAGAAGATGTAATAGAAAGTGCGGGCGACTGCTTATGAGGCAACTCAAGGGTACATTTCTTGGGCAATTCCTTAGAAGGTGAACCAAACTTGAATTGCGACAATAAGTGTATGCTAGAGTCACACTCATTAGACAGCTGTTTGGCCATTTTATTAAGAGAAAGAAACTTTAAACGAAGATCCCTATACATTCGGCTAAAATCAAGCTGCTGGCTGGCACAAGATGGGCAAGTCCAGCGCATTAAGCCAAGCTCAGGCTTAGACACAGACAAACCAGAAAATTTGTCGTAATCACGGCCGTTGAGGCCAGCACATTTTAAGTGAATAAGATTATCGCAAAGCCAACACGATATTGCTCTATACTGATCGTCAAAACGATCAGAATGCTTGCAATTGGGTAGACAACAAGCCATTGAAAAGCCAAAATAAACAAGGCAAAAAAAAAAAAAAAAAAAAAAAAAAATAAAAAAAAATATATAGAAAAATTTAAATAAACAGCACAAAGATAATTATCGATAAAAAATCAATAATTACAAATAAAACAAAGAGACAGCTGGAGTACACAGCACAAGAGAGAGTGCAAGAACAGTTATAAGACGAGCTTTGAGAGGCGGCTTTATAAAAGTGATTACGCGGGAGGGAAGCTGAGCACAAGCACAAAGCAGAGAGAACAACAAAACCACTAGCACAGATGGTATGATGGGGGCGATGAGGGGAGCAACTGCAGAAGCAATGACGAGAGAGAACAATAAGAAAAAATAAAAACAATTTAAATGCACCAAACACTAATCACGAAAAAGAAAAAAACAAAACTGTTTAATTTGGCGAATTATGCAAATAAAACACAAGGGTTTCAAGCAAACGACACCAGCGAAAACGAAAACAAACTAGGCACAATTAAAAATTGAGAGAAAACCATATATATTAATAAAACTCAGGAGCTAAGCAAAAACACGACCGTCACGTCAGAGAGCAGAAGCTTTATCCTCTGTTGATTTATATATTTTGTTGTGGATAGATCTTGTTTTTTCCTTCATTGAACCCTTGTCGATCTATGTGGATGTCAATAAATTTGTTGTCTTTCAATTTCATTAGAAATAATCTATTTGTGTATTGTGTTGGGAGAGCATTCAGTTTCTTGGCAATAATATTAAAGGACAAAAACGATATTCACATATGTATATAAATATGGAAAATAAAAATGTGTGATCGAAAGCTATTCATTTGAGTTGTTGACAAACTTGAATATATGTAAATACTTTTACTTTCCCTGGCAAAAAACAAAATAGCAAACGACACAAAAAAAAAAACAATCATTACTCCTGAAGCAAATGAAATTTCTCGACAGCAAAATGAAAGAAATTTAGAAAGAATTTCAATTCGCATAGCTATTAGCTGCTCTTTCTTTTTCATTTCGGTTTTTTTTTTTCTTTCATTTTTGCTTACGAGTTGGCGGAAATTAGACAGGAAATTCACGGGCACGGGAAAAACAGAAGAGCGACAAACTGAGAGTAGTCGAACGAGTGTCTACGGATGGGGTTCTTTGTTGTTGTTGTTGTTGTTGTTGTTGTTGTCAGGGGTTCAGCAATTAGATGCTGCGGCAGCCAAACAAATTAAATTTAATTAGAAATTAAATGAAAATAAATTGGATTATTTAATTAAAAAGCTGGGCTCCGAGCACGAGCTCAAGCTTGGGCTCAAGCTTTCAGGAAAAAAAAGTGCTGAGGGAAAGGGTATGCGGAGGGGGGGGCTTACCTTTAAGCAATAGCATCAGTAATAGCAGCCAACTGATGAGCCAGTTGAGTAATCCGAAATTGGCTTGAGATGAGAAGGTCGCAATGGGCGAGGACAAATGTGGGCGGGCAAACATTTTGTTATTGTTATTATTGTTGTTGTTGTTTTCACTGCCGTTGTAGTTGTTATCCGCAACGTTTTATTATTATTATCGTGGCAGGTCGACACGCGATTTGTGCTCCCTTTTTTGTGTAGTCTGGTCAACTAACAATTCCGTCAAATTAGTGTCAGGCCAAGAAGCACTCACTTGGGAGCCATAAGAAAATGTAGGTTTTCTATTTGATTTTGTTGCTTTTTTTCTCTCCGCTTTTTCTCTGCTGTTGATATTTTCTTTTTTCCTTTTTTTTGTTTGGGTGTGTGTGTTTCACATCTTTGAAAATTGCAATTTACTGCAGGGTAATCAACAAAATGTTGTTAAAATAAAATTCAAACTCTTTTCAGTATTTCTGTGGTTCACTCTCACTTTGCTTCGTAGATGTCACTTAACTGATTCATTCGTCAATGCTCCACTATTTACTATATCGGCCACTTTAGCCCATTGGACACAGACGCACAACACAAACCGTCGTCGAGTTAAAAACGCGTGCTTCGCTTTCGAGTCGCAGGATGAAACTGAAGAATACCGTTATGTTCGTTTCGGATATTTTCGCCCTCGATATAAAGAGTCCAACACGACGTGGCGGCGTCTCGTGTGGCCGACAGACGAAGTGTACCCAACATCATCGGCATTCGTGCGGCATCGAAAGAGAAACAATGCACTCTCTTACATTAGCGAGCAAGAGGGCGGGCTCCATGCATTGACAGTTGGTAAGAGAAAGAGAGAGAGAGAGTGAAATAGCGGCTGATGATAAACAATAACGTTTGCAAATTTGTTCATACTTTCCAAAAATTAACTATGTGAAACCGCAGGAAACAGACTTAACATCCTGAAATAAAACAGACCAAAGGCTCCTTCATGAAAATCCTTGAAAGTGGTGAGACATTTGACAACTTGGGATCTTCTGGTAAGTCTCAACCATAACTATGTCACATTTTTTAAAATGAGGTCTCGGCAAATACTAACTAATACTTTACCAAAAATTAAACTATATAATATTTACATATTCGTTTAGGAGTGTTAATCTGGGTAAGGGTCCTAGGTGGACATTCTGTTACCGATAACCACAAAAATTGGTGATGGTCCAAAAAGTAACGAGGAAATGAGTTAGTAACTTTTAATAACTTCATTGACAGGAGATTTCAATTCTCAGCAACAACAAACAAACTAATAGTGGCTATAATTTATGAAAATATGTTTAACAACATATTGCCATATCTTCTAATTTTCAAGCTTACCTGGGGATGGTACCACTCTAGACACTTCTGATACTTATAATACTTACAAACAAAGCTGTCGTCAGAAAATGAAAGATCCTTTTGGGTCCGTGGTATTAACGAATGGGTATTTTAACGAATATTTTCTCAAATAGAAATCTGTATGATTTGAATCGGATTATATTCAATATTTGATTTCAAAAACATACATTAATATGGTGTAGTTTTTAATATTTGCTTTCGATTTAGCACCTTTCCGGCACCTTTCAACAAGTTTCTACTTACTACGCCATGACCTAGGTCAGTTAATTTGCTCTTTGGTATAAGAGTTTTACATTTTCCTTATACTCTTATACAGTTTGCTGTAGCAAAAGAGAAAAATTACCACGGGTCGCAGCGTAATTCACGTATGAAATTTCTCTTAAATTTTCATTTGGCTTTTTTGGAACCCAAACGAAAAAATAAAGATTTTTAATTAATGCTTGTAATTAGCCTTTTTAGCTCTACCCCTTTTTTTTGCAAATGGTGTGTGTATGTCCTGTGTGTGTGCGTGTATGTGTGTGTGGTTTTATTGTTTGGACATTGAGATTTTTCAATCAATTTGCAAAACTTTTTAATTACAAGTCAATTTCATTTGGAGCAAAGGCAAACAAACAAAATAGATAAACTGCAGTCGAAAAGGAGAGGAGCCAATGCTGCTTGTTGGCTAGTTGTGAAATGGTTTTAAATCAATTAAATTAATTAGTGCCACGAAGTTTATTTTATTTATTTTTTTTGCCCTATTTTTTTGGCTTTGTTATTTGCCAGCTGATTATAAATATATTTTGTAATTAATTGGCCACAGCTTTTGGCTTTTCAATTAGCAGCAAGCAATGAGTGTATTATGCAATCAAGTTTTCTGACTTATAAACGCTTCTGGCCAAGGCCACAATTAGCTCTAGGCCACCACAAAAATAAAGCCGGCGAGTTGGGGGCACGTGTCAATCGCAAGCCGATTAGCGGCAAGCAAAAGCAGTAAACTTTTTAATTGAAACAATTTGTAAAATGTTGGCCCATCGCTAAATAGAATAGAAAACAAAAGGAAAACATCACAAGAAACGGAAACGAAAAAAATGTTTCAAATGCAAGCGACGACTTTCCCATATCCTGTATTAGACAAGGTCTATAAGACTTATTCATTGACTATTCTCCTGCGGACTAGAAGGAGACCGAGAAGTGCCTGGATGAATGAAATCTGATCGAGAATCCATCTAACTAAATAGACTTCTTAACTTATCCATACAGGGTATAGAAACCGAAACACAGATAAACTTTCAGTTTTGCTTTTAATCTTCGCTTCTACATTTTTCTTTTTTTTTTGACTTGGGTTTCGGTCTCTTGGCCTTGGGCATCATTCACCTAGCCCAGTAAGAAGCAACAGTAGTAGTAGCTCCTTTTGTTAGCCAGTTTGCGTGATTTCTTTATTGAATTATTCGGCTGCTTTAACAGGTCCCTCGATTTTAGCTCACTTTTTCCTGCCTTTGCCTATTGATTTTTTGTCTCATAAATATGAAGGATTTTGAACGCGAGAGTGAGGAGTGAGAAGTGAGGGGAGTGGACGCAATCATTATTCCAATCAGAGACGCACGAGCGGTTCACAATTGGATTCGATTGTGGTGACGGCACACAGGATACACAACAAACAAATCAAAAATCTATTAGGACTAACCGCGACGTGAGATGCGCCCCATCCGGTTGGTCACGTGTCGGTGGGTGTCGCTCTCAATGTCGGTGTCGGTGTCAGGGGCATTGTCACGAATTGCAATGATATCGTCGCGGAGCATACATAACTCCGTTTCTTTTTTGATGAGGAGGGTGATGAAGGATTTTATCTTCATTAGTGTGAAGAAGCTGCAGCCAGATGTGAAAGTGAAAGTGAAAATGAGATGACTCTCGAGGGTGGCAAGTGCCATTAATTCAAAATGCCAACAACAACATCTTGTCAGAGCAACGAGCCATGATACACACACTCCCTCACCCCCTTCCCCACCTCCTTCGGCCACGTACATACATACATACATATGTACGTATGTGCAACTCTCCCTTTTCGACATGGTGACTTTTGTAAAGATTTTGATTTTCAAGTGTTCACCTGCTTGAAGAAGAAAAAGAAGAATGTCTCTCCTTTCCTCACTCTCACTTTCGCTCGCTGTCCCTGTGTCTGTTTCTCTGGAGAATTTCGTCTTAGAAAAACATTCATATAAAACAAGAGAAAGCAAAGCGGAAAAGAAATGAGCGGTATTGCAATAAAAACCAAAACCCGCATAATTTAACACAAGTGCGAGCAGCGCAACAAAAGGGGATAAGCATTCGCATAAACGTGGGGGGATTTAAATGTTTGGAATAGAGATATCATGGCTATCATATCTTTTCTCTTGGTCTTACGAAAAGAAGAAAATAAATTTTCTCAAAAGATCATTTTAATCTTTCATTGAAGGATAAAGAAATGTTTTAAATATTTGAGGTGTTTATGAAAATTTCCGAGCCCTTGAACCAGGCTCTAGAAATTTTGGCTCGTTTGGATCTACTAATTTAGGCAGAGAGAGAATCAATGTCTGGCTTGATAGACTCCTGGACATGAAGTCATTAGGTCATCAACAATATTCTTAAGCAATACTTCTCTTTCTTCCCTCGTTGGCTCACATATGTGACTCTGGCGTGTAAACTTGCTGGGGAGGCAAGCAAAAGCTGAAAAAATCAACATCTCAATTATTTGTTGGCTCTGGGATTTTTCAATGCAATAAAAACAAAACACAAAAAAGAAAAATGCGCGTGAAATGGGTGTCAAGAAGAGACGCCTTCTTTTATTATCGAGAAAAACGAAAAGCAACAACAAAACAGCCACATTAACATTTAAAACAATTTTCAACGCTGTAAAAGTTGCCTTCTCGACAAAATCGAAAGCAAACAGAAAAATCAACAACAACTATCTCGCCAGCTACTTCTGCCCTTTTCGTTTTTTGGGGGCATGCCACATTTCACACGCCTGCATAGTTAATACCATGCTCAGGACAGCAACAGCCACAGTAATGGCAACGCCAGCGGCAGCAGCAACAACAACAACATCAGTTTTACTATGACCCTGCCCCGCCCCCTAATAACATCCACCACCAAGTAAGCCACACACACACAGAGAGAGAAAGCTAACAGTTCTTTTTCCTTATCGCTTAAATGTCATCGACTACTGTGGTCCTCCTTCAACCCTGATCCCCTGACTGGCAGGCGTTCATTTGTGAAATTCAAGACATGCCCCAGTCCCTGCCCCTCCCCATACCCATGTCCTTGGGCGGCACTTGCGGCATTTAGTTAGTAATTTAGCGCATTTAGTACGCAATTTCAGTTTCGGGCTGTTCTTTCGGGGATGTTACATTCGAATAGTTGGTCTATTGTGGGCCTTTTGCCGACTACTTGGAGCAGTTGGCAGTGGGTGTTGGTCAGCGGGCACGAGGCGGTCGGTGGTGGGTCATTAAGTGTGTGAAATACCCACTAATTGGATTTTTTTTTTTCAAATTGTGTTTTTTTATTATTACAATATGTTGATTCCTTTTCATAATCATTTTTAGTGTCGAAAAAATGTATGCATAAGATAAGATTGACCTGGTTGGAAATTCGTAACTTCTCAACATTTGTGGACTCGAGTTGAACTTAGGCAGAGTTCACAACTCTAACTGCAAATACAAGGAAGCAATACTGAAGGAAATATTCCATTCCAAGATATTTATTGAAAATAGATTTTCCATAATAGAAAAAAAGTATTATTCGTCTTTAGTAAATAATGAATCATGTCAATATGTTTTGTTGTTTTTAGAATTTAAAGATTTATTCCATTATTTTTATTATATTTTTGGCAGCAAGTTCCGGATGAATATAAATTGTCTCGCTGATAAACATGCCCTTGACCAAAAGACGGATAGCCAACACACATACGTTCTCCTCGCTTAGAATTAAACAATCTCTAACAATGCCCGTCATCAACTCTACAATGGGGTCATCGTAATAGTTATCTCTTGTTGCATGCAATTGGAGGGAGCCAAATATCAGACGTAACATGCCAGCGACAATAATATAGTAGCAAGATAAAAGACAAGTATACTTCAGTTTTTTTAGTTTAGTTAGTTAACTCCCTCAAAACCTCTTTATCAGGGGGGCATCAAAAATCCAAACCGAAGTTTTTTCATTCCACTCAGCTTAGCCAATAGCGTAACCCTCTATTTGGTTAGTCTATCTGTGTTGGAAATCATCAATTGTTCCACCTGCTTTGCTTTAATAGTAATCAGTTGATCCAAGGGTTTGTCAAATGGATTTTTTGTTGTAACAACTTGAATGTTAACAGAGATGCAAAGTTTCTAGCGAAATAAAATGTTCAAAAATATTCGTGTGTACATTATGGATAGCCACGATATTGAGATCTTCGTTTCGTTTCGTAAGGCCTCACATTTGGCAGGCAAAAGATTCGATTGTCATTCCATTACGAAAAGAAATGTCGCTAGTAACAATTAATACGTTCGATACACCGGCCAAGTATGCAGAAAAGTATCTTATCGAAATACATCTAAAAAGCAACTCCAGAATCGCAGGAACAGCAGTTGATCGATCAAGGGAAGAAGTTGTAGAAATTGGATGAGGCAATGATCAGGAATTTTGAATTAATTTAGTGATTAATATTCACTTACCAGAGTTGAATCCAGCCATTTTGATCAACTTCCTCTATAATTGAATTGCCAAGAGTCTTTGCCTTGATTCAGGAATTGCGCTAAAAGAGTTATTTTTACCAAAAAGGTTTATTGGTTTGATTGGCATTAGTGGTTCCCACGGTCGAATTTGTTGTCGAATGTCTTCCAAGTAGTCATAAATTTATATTGTTTTTTTTTTTTAAATAATTAACAAAACCACATTGTCTTGTATTTTCTATGTTTGTTGGTAACAATATTAGTTTCCAACAAGTAAGTCGAAATGTATGTAACACACAGAAAATTTCCGACTCCTTGGAGTATATACATATATTCCTAAACAGCTTTTAAAAGCCGAGTCAACATAGCCATCTGTTCGTCCTGATGAACACCTAGATCTCGGAGACTAAAAGAGCTAGGGCCATCAAAATTAGTAATTAGCTCCGTGTAGTGCGCAGAGAAAACTGTTTGGTTAAAACTGATTTTTTCGGAGACTAAATTTGGTTTTATTTAGAATGAAGATGATAGATTTCTTCCTCCTTCTTCTTCCTTTTTGACTATCGCAATTAAAGTTGGCACACTAATCAGTGTTGTTAATTTCAACCGACATACTATGAAAATTGACTAAAAAATATGAGTTAATATAATAAAATTAATGATCGACAAACGTTTGATGTTCGATTTTTGCACTTGGTTCCAAAGTCGACCCACATTTATTTATACAGATACCCTCTCGAATGAACATTAGTTCATTTATGAGATTTAACCAGAAATAAAATGAGAAGATTGTGTGAATAGCTCCATTTAGAGAACAATCAAGTTCTTAGTAGATTTCGGTAACTAAAATTATAAAAGTGTTATTTAAAGATTTACTAGGCCAGGGTAAAAGATTACATTGAATATTTTAATTATTTAAGTTCGCTCATTAAAACCTTTAATAAAATGTCGTCCACCCTTCAGAATGTTCATGTGACATTTAATTTGATATCAAAGTGCAGTCCATCTCTTTTGGATTGCTTTTAAGGCATTAGCATAAATAATAAATGGCAACTAATACAATTCGTTTCAACTATCAGATAGTATCTTATTGGCGAGATAGGAATATAACATTAGCATTAGCATTGCATTCCCCCTTCAGCCACAAAGATGTAAAAGGAAGGCTCGGACCGGGCCAATAAATACAAATATATACAAAGTTGGTAAGTTGATGCGAAGGAGGTCTTTCAACCACATAAATTTCACATCAAAATCAATAGAGAAAATCACAGAAATGAGAGACAATGCCCATGGACCATGGAACGAAACCATTCCATAACCATTCCGTCTGACATTGGCTAGTGTTAAAGTTAATAAATTGTGGCCAAAGAGATTTATGGCTTGGCCATTGGCCTCTTGTCGTCGGCAATGACATTTCAATGTTTACATAAGGCCCAAGGAAGCGGAAGGGACGAGAAGGAAAAAGGATGGGAGGGACTCGCTGTATTAATTTCTATTTACAATATGTGTGGGATTGGATTGTGTGTCTGTCCATGTGCGTGACATTGCAACTCTCTGCGTGTGTGTCTGGGAAGTGTTTTTCAAATAAAACCAATACCCACTCCCAGGTCTATATATGCCCACGCCTTTCCAATTGATTAAATCAAACGATATCACAATATGTTCGCCATGCCCTGGCATTGGCACATCAAAATCTTGCCATGTCATTCGGTCATTAGTGACAAACTCCATGTGCTTCTTCACACTTTGAGCAATTAAATTTTTAATAAACTAATACAAATCAATAAATATATTAGAACTAAAAAATACCTACATATACATATGTACATATATCAAGGTACTTTATTTTAACGTTGATTCTTCAGAAATCTTTTTCGCAGGTTTCTCTGGGTTCGTTTCTTTTCTGTGCGCTGTCTGGGAGTCTCGTTTGCCGAAATGTCCCGTCTTCTTCTTCCCTTGTTCAACACAATGCAGGTAAGCCCACTAGATCCGCCGGAGGTAGTTCCCGTCGTAGTGCCTACTGTACCTGTACTTGTTCCAGTATTTGTGGAAGTAGTTCCACTTCCTGCTCTCTCCTGTTCTTCTGTATCGTCCGAACTTCTCCCTTGAATAAGCTCTCCCTCTACGCTGCGACTTCTGAAGCAAATCTCTTGAGCTGTCCCACTGCTATCGCTGTCCGATGACGATGATGCCGAGCTTAATAGATTGCTGACATACTCCAAAGTGGCATTCGCGGTAACCACATCAAATAGAATAGAACCGCCGACACCTTTGGTTATGCCCAAGGCAAAGCCCTTGATGCCAGCCAAAGCTGACGCAACGGAGCGACCAGCTGGTGTGTCATCCAACTGACCCGATTCACGCAAAGCCCGGCGTAGTTCTTTCAGCGACAACGGTCGAAGGGCCAAGCGACGAGCTGTGGTTAAGCAAAAGCCATTCAATAGATGATTCTTCTTCTCTGTGAACCTCTGGTACATTCTTACCATCCACCGTAATGCTGATGCCCATCAATATTACCAGAGCACAAGTCGTCCAACTTCCAAGCAGCTTCATGTCTGTTAATGATCGATGATAACTAAAACACTGTGGCCAGTTCTCTTCCACTTTTATAATCTTCCAGTCAAAGAAAGTTCAAATATGCAAATCTGACCTTTGACAGAGCAGCGCCGATCGGAATTTCGAAACCGGTTTATTTTCAACGATGACTATTAAGAAAGAAGATAAAGTTGGCATAGGTTCTGCGAAACATTTAGCAAAAATTTCATTTCTCTATTTTTATAAATCAGCCAAACCACTTTCACTTAATAATTTGACTATCTGACTAAATTTCGCTCCCTGAAAAAAAAACGGCACAACAGCAGAGTTTACATGCCCATCCATGCAAGATTAGATACACTTTCAACTCAAAAGCAAAATGCTAAATAGAAGGCAATAATTAATAACTGATGGAGGGATTTACGTGTAAGTGATGGGCAAATGGAAACCAATTGGAATTCGCACAAGCTCTACATAGGAAATATATTTTTGGCTCACAAGTTTTGACTACGTTTATTGATTTGAATATTTTTTTTTTGTTTATCAATTTTGACTTTGTATTTAAGTTTGGCTTCACATTGGAATTTATGACTATAATAGGAATTTTTATTCATAACTAAGATATGATGATTTTCGCATCGGCATTTTGGTTTTATACCCTTGCAAAAAGTTTATGTTAATTTTGGTCAGAAGTGTGCAACGCATAAAAGGTGCACCTCCGAGCATATAAAGTATATGTATTCTTGATCAGCACAACGATACGAGTTCATGTGCGTCTGTAGACCGTTAAAGCTATAGAGCTAAAATTCTGTATAGCTTCACGAACTGCGGCATTTTACAATTCGTTGTTTTCTAAGCTATTGTCATATATTTAATATACCTCCAAATGACTGTGCCAAATTGGATCGAGATCGGATTACTATAACATATAGCTCCCACAGGAGCGATCGGTCAATAGCAGTGACTTTTATCAATAACTTCGATACCTTTGATACGATTTTCTTAAACATTAATATTTGTTAACATACATACTAGTTATTAATTTGATCAAAATCAGATAACTATATATTGTAAATGTTATATAAACATACCAGCCTAAGCTTAGAGGCTGTTCTTTCGCGAACTTTAAGACTTTTTAGATAAAAATTTAGTCCTTATATACTTTTTCCTTAAGTAACAAAGAAAAACTTTCACAAACTTCTACCCCATCGGAAAGAAAGCAACTTAATTGTAATATTTTCAGTGCCAAATTGGCGAAACAACTCGAGAGTCCCAGGCTAAACGAAAAATATAGTTATATGTACATTATATATATATGTATATCCATTACTACTGATAATAACCTTAACAATTTAGTAAAACTAAATACATACATATATCAAAACAAAAGTTTTCGTTGAATGGACATAGTTAAGATAATTTTTTAATGATATAGTTTTTTGTCATGGAATAAGTCAAAGTAATAAATCCGCAAGGAATATTCCGACTCATTTAAAACATTCATTGTTTACGTTTTCAGAGTTGCATTCAGAAAAATTTCGAATAAAAAAAAAAAAAAACAAACGAGCGGTTCGAGACAGAAACGTCTCTTTTGGAATGTAAATTTTCGCCACGGAAAAACTTTATTTATAAATGGATGGTAAAATTTCGGGAAATTCTTATAAACCATCCCCTAAACATGGTCGCCAGTGGGAATCGAGTTTAACCATTTACAATCCTTTTCGACCCAATGAACCAAAGTAGTATTAAATAAACTCGTAGGTTAGTATATTCAGTTCTTCTTCGCCGCCTCCAAAACTGCTGTAAACTGGCTGTTAAATGGGTAACATAAAAACTTTTAGTGGAACTTTGCTTTTAAAAAATGGTTTAAAGCTGACATCTGCCAATTGCTGAAATTTTGTTCCATTTTTTACTTACTTTTATTTCTTGGCGGGGTGGTGCACATAAAACGAAAGTTTGTGGACACTAAAAGTGTCAAAGGCATTTGCCTGGAATCTGTGCGTTTCTTTTATTTATTTTTATGAACAGCTGCAACTGCAACAGCTGTAGCGGTGGCGCAACAAGTGAAATAATGCTTTTGATGCATACCAACTTGTCTGCATATGCCAACAATGGAAGTGCAACATCAACAGTATCATTATGAGAACGCCACCGCCCTCCACAGCAGCAGAAGGGGCATGGACAATTGGCATCGAATACGCCTCCCGGTTGCATGCATCTTATGTCGCTCTCACTTTCTATATATATGTACATACATATGTGAGTACTTATGTATGTATATGGTTCTGTCTTTCGTGTTGGCACCGAAGCGGATAACATCATTTGCAGCTCATTAATCAGTTTTGGTTGAGGAGGCAACTGCAGCTCAAAGGAATGCGTGGCTACCAATCCCGAAAAGGGGTAAATGTTTTGCCACATTGTAGCAAGAAAGCGGATTAAGAATAACTCAAGGTGAAATTTATGATAACTCTTTCATTTCTAAAGTATTGTGAAAATCAAGAGAGCAGAGTTTGCTGCATTTCTGAAACGTCGTTTAGGCATTTGGCGAAATTAAAAATCGTAGGGATTGGGATGCAACTTTACTAATCTCTCCCAGTCAGATGTATACCTCATCATCATTTCATTCCGAAATAATATCTTTATGAAAGTTAACACCATGCATCAGCATCAGCAGCAACAGCTTCAGCGTCAGCCGCAGCGGCATCAGCAGCCGCGCCAACATCAGCGGCAGCAGCAGCAGCGCCATCTGCAGCAGCAAAAGGGGTAGCGGGCAGGAGGAGGAGCAGCAGCGGAGTGTGGGCAGAACGGGCGAGGAGGCCGAAGCCGAAGGTGGCTGCGGGTAGAGATGAACAGGCTTGATGATTGGGAGGTGTGCGTACCGTTGGGGGACGGAAATCAAATCCTTGCTGCAGCAAGTTGACCTCAAATAAGAGGAACTTAACTTGAATGTATAGTGATAAATTGGTTTTCAGTAAGAACATAAGTTAAAGCAATCAAACGGTATACACACAGACACTGTGACAATTGAGACATCATTAATACATACAAATATAATATTTTAAAGTTTATTTGTTATTTTTGGTTTAATACCGACTCATTTGTTTAATTTCAATTTATGAAGAATCGTTAAAAACATCGATAGCAGCAATATCTCCATATCGAAACATATTTAATCACGGGCTTTTGCACTTTAAAGCCCTTAGAACTGGTTTGAAACAAGTAGCTGACTTCGTTTGTTTAACCAACATTAAACAAATATTTTGTTTGAATTACTTTATGCCAGCAACGCCCAAGAAAACTGTTATTTGAGCCCGATTCCCTTTGGATGATGATTTCATAAGGTTTAGCCACTGCTAAATTTTACCAGCTATTTCACCATACAAAAGAGACGTTCCTATTTCAGACGGTTCGATTGTCCTTTTTATCGATATTTTGCGAATGCAACAGTAAATACAATGGAAAACACGTGCCATTCCCAGCAAAAATGTAAGCAATGAATGGCAAAAAAGTAAAGAGATGTATTATGGCTAATTAAAGTATTAAAAATAATATGATGCCTAAATAACTATATATCTATGTGAAAACAATTAATCAGAAATTAAAAATTTATTATTTTTAACGCTGAACTTTGCAACTGGTCTGCCTGTGACAGCTGTAAAGTGATGGTGAATGGTGCCAGTACGAATTAATTCCAACTGTTCCCCGGCGATGGAGCGAGTGGGTATCGGGCCTTACGATCATTTGAAATTCACACACCCGTTGAAGTTCATTTACATCGAAAAGACTAGATCACACTGATCCGTTTATCGATGGTATCGAAGTTTGCAGTGTGTACATCGACGTATCGAAAGCAAAAAACGTGCCAAATTTCATCATAGTGCACTATTAAGCGCACTTAACATTTAATCAGAATTAAAAAAAAAAAACACATTAATATATAGATTTTATAGATAAAATATCAGAGAATTTCATAAAAAACAATCCATTACCCAGTGGGTGGAAGGTCGCAAATACGCGATTAAGCTGTAATCTTTCCGAGGTAATATTGGGCCAAGGCGTAGAAGCTTTAGTAAATCACGGTTGTTACTTGATTTGACTTAAATTTTAACGGCAATGCGAAATGTTGTACAAAAGTTTCTTGATTTGTGATTTGATTCTTCCTCTCTAAAGCTTCTTTCTTTCGTTTTTGTTTTGTGATTCCATTCTGTGGGGAATAGCCGCTCTGGGCCTCGCTTGTCCAACCCTACGTTCGGCCCTGAATATTTGACTCGCCTAATCGAACAAGAAAAGTTCAGAAAAAAATCAAAAAACTGGCTAAACTCTTCTACAATGGCTCAAATCCCTACATGTAAGTTCATTTTGAAGAATAAAACAAGAAAATATTTTGTTACCAATTATTATGTGCTTATTGTTATACAGCTCCTAAAAACTACTATATCAAAGATGACAAGTGCTACACCGAAGATCACATTCTCGTCCAGGAGTTATATGTGAACGACGTTCCAACAGAGGTAAGTCCCTGCCCAAGGAAATAAAACATTGCTCATCCAATATTTCTTACAGCTAAATGACGATAGTTTACATCAATATTTTAAGAAATATGGGGATGTGGTGCATCTGCAGATCGTCAATAATGGTAGAAAAAATCCTTTAAAAATTCAGGATTCATCCAATAGATCGGAAAAAGAAGAGCAAGTGAAAACAGTCCGCGTCCTATTTGCCCATCCACTCGATGCGGCTAAAGCATTGCTGAGTCAGAAACATCTCGTGAATGGACATGAACTCCATGTGAAGGCCATTGGCAGTTATGACCCAGTTAAGCACCCAAACGATCGGCCAGAACATATAGATATAATGAAGATGCCTGATGACTGCTTGGTAAAAATCCTTAAATATCTTCCGTTGCCCGATCAGCTGCAAATTTTACGTTATTGCACTCAATTTCGAGATGTATACAATTTAGATACGAGACCTTTACACAAGTCGGTTAATTTCAAAATATTCGACACCTTAACAGTGTGGGATATGTGCGACTTTTTCGATATATTTGGTCGATATATTGAATCTTTTGAAGGTGCGATAATACCGCGTCTTGAGCGGTTTTATGAGTATTTTGGAGAAAACTGCGTAAATGTAAAGTCTTTAAAACTTCGGAGCACTAAGTTAAGTTCCAAAAATGTGATTAAAATGTTGGCCAATACCAGCAAGTTGGAAAATCTGGATCTGAACGGATGCGCTCTTGGTGAGGGAAGTTTAGTGGCTTTAAAGAATTTAAAGAATCTTAAAAGTCTCATCTTGTCCCATAATTGGCAACGTAGTGGCCTTGATTTAAAAAAACTTCCAGTATCTATTAACACTCTAGGACTTTTTAATTGTGGAGATAAAATGTCGAATTATTTGATGCAGTTGGACAAGTGTTTACCAAACTTGAAGGACCTCAACATCTCGGGTATCGACAACATACACTCGGATATCTATGATTATCCGGTTTCAATAGAAACTTTGCGCTTTAGAATTTTTGATAAAACCAACTATAAGAAGATAGCAAGTTTGCCTAATCTGAAAAGAATTCACATTCAAAGCATACACTCAACTAATACATTTTCCAAACTTCTGGATCAGCTGCTCGTTACGAAATCGCAGCAATTGGAACAATTAAATATTTACAATGCACACGATGTAACTAATCAGATGCTTCTGAAAATAGTTAAGTTTGACGAACTGCGTAAATTCGTTCTCTCCGGGTCGAGGGCCATTAATGATGACATATTGGGCGAGTTTACCAAGATGAAAAACCTGGAGCACTTTTGTGTAGAATTTAGCATTTGCGTTACTTTCACTGGTGTTTTGCGCCTACTACATGGCTGCCCAAAGTTGAAAGAACTAGAACTTCTTTATTGCCCACACTTAACTACGTTTCGAATGCGCAACATAGTCCGTATTGCAGGATTACAAGCAACTATCAACAAGATAAAGAATCGGGAGTTGTCTGTCCGTCTTTACGTGGGATCTACCAAAATCGGGGAGTCAACAAACACTAATTCCGACGTGGCTGCCAAAAATGTAATTAATATAAGATTAATCAACTAAATTATAAATTATCCGACTAAAGGACGACAGATAGATATACCTCAAATTTATCTATATATATTTTTTAGTCTAGACTCCAAAAAAATCCTACAACTGTAATAGTAGGAACTTTTTAATAAAGTTTAGATTTGTTAATGATATAAAAGTCTGACTATGGAGAGTCACGATACAAAATACTTTATTTTTACAGTTATCTTTACTTTAATGGAAAATATTACAATGAAATGTTAAATTATGTTATGCACAATTGCGAATAAAAAACAAATCATTTTATTTGACAAGAAGAATAAACTGAAAAATACTTTTCCTATGCGGATATATACATTGGAAATACACCTGGATATAAACATTGGAAATAGTTATATATTTAAGTATATGTACATATTTCTTAAAAATTTGAAACAAACCCGATTAATATGTTTGGAGATATAGCTGATTATGTAAAGCCTCAGCGGAGTATATACTCCCCCTACATACGTAGGGGACAGCTGAAACTTTAAACTCGTTCAAACAGTTTCTCGAAATCTACAAATCGCAGTTTTCTGACACTTTTTTTTCTATGTTCTTTTAGATGAATAATCCCCCAATGATCAATCTTAAACAGTTCTTTATAGTTTTGGGCTTCCATCTTCATTGGCCAGTTTAGACAGGCTTCATTCGCATATCTGGTAAAAATCTGCATCAGTTTTACTTGAAGTTCTTTTTGGACTGAAGAACTAAAGTCGTCCAATGCAAAGGTCAAATTCTTAAGGACCAATCTGGGTCATCATATTGATCTCGGGTATATAATGTTCTGGATAAATTGTGACTCTGGTCTCAGGCAGCGGACTATTGAGATTGAAAGGAGGTGTGCCCTTTGGTCTTATCTTACTATAGATTTCCCTCATATGGAAATAATATTTCTGGTTCAGAGGACAGCGACATTCAGGATCGCACACATTTTGAATACGTTGCTAACAGATAGAAAGCTTAAACGGCTTTCAGGAACTATGGCGATATAAAAATTGCGAGGGTTAGAACCAACCCAAGAGGATCAAAGTGGAGAATATAGTTATGCACCTGTGGTATCAAGATTTTTGGCAACTCTCACCAAAGCCGTACGCTGTTACCCTGAATGGGGATAATTAAACAGCTCACGTGTCAGATGGAAAGAACTAATTGTGAGCAATGTGACCTGTGCATGACTCATTGAATTCTCGTCGGTTGGTGGAACGGGGGCATGAATCTCGGGCAGCGAAAGTGGGGGCCAACCCCTGTCAGTCGGGGATAATAATGCGCAAGAAAGATTTAATAAAATGATGCGATTGTTCTTTCTCTCTCTCTGTTTTTACAGACCACTTACTCTTGGGAAACTTTTCAGTAACTGATCGCCTTATTGCCTGAAGTTCTTGTTCACTTGGTGAGGTGTCCGAAGTGACTCGCCGGAAGGTGGCTTCCGCACATCACAATAGGTGATTGTAATGTCCAAAATGTTCTAATAGAGTGGACAGTTCATCCTTGTGATTGATCATTGAGTTTTACTTTCGATGTATTTCATTGAATTTACTATACAGATAATGGGTTTTCTATCATATCTTAATGTCCAATGTCGGGAAATACCGACAAATTTTTCACCAGAAAACTCCAACAAGCACGACACGCAGTTGTTCCAGAGGACATAATAGCACGGCAGTTTTTTGTCTGGGGGCACATCCGATTGCAAATTGCAAATTACAAAAATTCGGGCAACCCTTTGACCCTTACTAGCCTTATGGCGTAATTCATTTGGCCAAATAAGGCCATGATGTCTATAATTTTTATAGTTCGTATGATCAACATCATAGCATTGAGGATAGGATTTGACCGCTTCAATGAGGCGCCGATGTTTGTTGATGCGGCGCACATGTTTTTGATATTTATGCCGAACCTTTGCCCAAGTGCTGAGGCATTCGGTCAGATCGAGGGACAATTGTTGGGCTATGTCCTGCCACAATTCATTCTTACACCAGCCGTAAAAAAACCGGTGATTTCGGGTTTCATAGAGGGTGGCCTGTTCGGCTAGCACAGCAATTAGATGGCGATCTAAGCTTCTCTATCGATAACTGCCTCCTTGGCTTGTCCTCCTCCTTCTTAGTCTCGTCAACGATATGCACCTCTGCAAAATATACGAAAATATACAATATTTATAATAAAAATTTCCGTTATCTTTTTATATGCCGTCCATTGAAGACAACTCTCTAATTGCTATAGAAAACTATATAATGTATGTATGTATATCGAATGTACTCAATTTTGCGTATTGAGATAATGGAGCCATGCATATGTCTAATATGTATGTACATATGTACATACATACATATGTATATACATACGTACTTACGTTCATAAATAACTAATATGGTGTTTAGAAGGGAATGAAATACACTAAAAGTACATCGATCTCTTTATGAAATTTGTATTTCCAGGGCATTCATATACATACATACATATGCAAACATACATACGTAGTACGTATGTACATACGTACAAGTACAAGAAAGTACATTCGTACTTTCGGTACTTAAACTTTTCTGTTTCTCCAATTATACTTTTTTATATGTACATATGTATGTATGTATCTCTTACACATACAAATGTACATACATATGCATATGAAAGTTTTCCCTCCCACAAAATACGTGAGTGCGAAAGATCACACTGCACTATGGTCTGGATGTCGATTTTTTTGGCATAAAGTCCAAATTTTCATGAAAAAATTTCGTGATTTTGGTAATTGATTATGATAGTAGATACCCTGAGCACAAAATATCTATAAAAAAAAATTTTTAATGGCATCCCTGGGTTCGTACCAGGTTCTCAAAGTCAGACATGTGCTTTGTGCGTAATCGACATTTGGAAAGTGAAAAAAAAAACCTAAAGTTTAAAGTGCCAGCATTTGTGGAATTTTGCACATAAAAATAATTTAAAATATGGAAAATATACATCAAGGTATGTAGTTTTTAATGTATATATTTATTTTATGTGTAGTCTTAGGATTTAAGTGTTGTGTAATGTCCAATAAATGTGTATTTTTTAGAAAATTGTTTTGCGTTCTCTGTGTTTCGTGGAATAGAACTAACGAGCTGACACCTGCTGACAAAAAGTAATGACACAAGTTGGTACCTATATACATATGTCGTCTTTGATCGCAAACTAATGCCTTCGCCCCGTTTGTCCCCCTTTTCCATTAATTTGATAATATTCAGGCAAGTTCGAATTTTGTCATAAAGAACTTATCGATATTTGGTGCAAAAACAATCGAGAAATAAAATCTGTATCAGAATGGATCTACAGTAAAGTCAACAATAACGATCTGGAATACGAAAAAATAAAAGAAATAGATAAAAAAATAAGTAATTTTAAATCATTCATTAAAAAAAAACCTATTGAAATGCAATCACATGTTGGAACGATTTATGTCCAAGCATTCTAAATGGCTGGAATCTAAAATATCAATAGTTGTTAATGAAAATTGTAAAACACCAAAGACAACAGGACGTCCACCTTTATCTTATGCAAATGCAGGGGCAAGATTAAAAAGGAAACTGGCTTGTGAGCTTGCAAATGAGACTAATCTCAACACGAATCTTCTTGTGCATGCTGCAGCAGTTTCTGCTACCAAAGAATGCAGAAAGGATGCGGCGTTTGTTCTAAAAAAAACTTTAACAACACCTGAATACCCAACTGAAACGAGAAACCGACGTCAAATGCAAGAACCCATTCCACTTACTCCAGATGAAGCTTTAGCTTACCTCCTAGAAAATTCACTTAATAAACAGCAATATATAAACACCAGGCTTTTAAATAAAAGTCATCACAGCAACATATTTCCAAGCTATGATAAACTAATGGAAGCAAAATTACAATGCCGGCCCGTGGGTATAGAAGTAATGGAAACCACTGCTGAAGTGTCCTTGCAAAATCTTTTAAATCACACTGCTCATCGAATAATTGCAGTCCGATGTTTTCCAGCAGTTTCCGGTTAGTTCCAAAATCAAATTAATTTGCAGCTATGGATTTGATGGTTCAACTGGTCATAGTATATATAAGCAGAAGTTTGGAAATGAAGCAAATGGCGAACAGCTATCAGATCATTCTCTTTTTGTAACTTCTGTTATTCCCTTACAAATTATTGACTCCTGTTATCGGAACATCTGGATAAACAGGACACCTCAGTCCATCAGATATTGCAGACCGCTCAAAATTGAACTAGTAAAAGAGACTTCTGCTCACATACTTATGGAAAAAAATAATTCAGATTTTCAAATTGATAACCTCAAACCGTTTGTTTTTAAATTGAATGAGAGCTTCGACATATCAGTTACCTATGAAATGCAAATGACACTTATTGATGGCAAAGTTCTCAACGTACTAACTGGAAATAAATCTACTCAATGTTGTCCAATATGTGGTGTCACCCCAACTAAAATATTGGAAATTACTGATTTCAGTTCAGAAACCTTCACCCCGAAGCTTAATGCATTGAAATTTGGGGTAAGTCCACTACATGCATGGATCCGGTTTCTAGAATTTGTCCTGAACGTATCATACAGATTAGAGATTAAAAATTGGAATATGAAAGGTGACGATAAGATTAAAATGAACATACGGAAAAAATACATTCAGGAAAAGATTTGGAATGAAATGGGTCTACGAATAAGTATGCCAAAGACGAATGGCTGCGGCAATAGCAATGATGGTAATACCGCAAGAAGAGCTTTTGAGAATAGTAAAATACTATCATCCATAACCAGTTTTAGCGAGGCCCTTTTAAATAATTTTCACATTATTTTAATAGCAATTTCATGTAATTTTTATTTAAGTTCGGATAAATTTCGTTCCATTTGTGAGAGAACTTTTTGCTTATATATGCATATTTATTCGTGGTATCCAATGTCACCAACGATTCATAAAGTGTTAGTTCACGGTTTTCAAATAAACAATTCAACGTTAATTCCACTTGGATGCTTGGGCGAAAATGGTTCAGAAGCCCGGAATAAAATCTACAAAAAAGACAGACGATCACATTCAAGGAAAGATAGTCGAGTCAATACAATGAGTGACATTTTTCATAGAGCCATGGATTCCTCGGATCCATTACTATCGAGTGTCTGTTTGAAGGAGAGGGAACGGAAAAACCCGAAAAAACCTCTTCCCAAAGAAGTTTTAAGTCTTCTGGAGTTGCCGTCTACTGAAGATAAAGATTTATCTGGAAATGAATCGAACTTACAATCTGATTGTGATTCTAATTCTGAGGAGGACATTCACGACATAGAGCTAGAAGAAGAAGACGATGCCAATTAAACACAACAAACATTTTTGTAATCTATTTTCTTCATACCAGTTTTCTACACTATTAAATATGAGACAAATAAAATTTTAAACTATCTATTTTGTGTATGTTTATAATTATTAATTGGTCAAAACAGTTCCGAATATTTAAAAATGCAGCCTGAAAGTATGCAATCGGGTCAAATTTTATAGTTTTCGGCAAATCGCGGTAAAACCACGGTGCCATTCCAAAAAAAAAAAAATATAATTTTCTTTTAGTATTTCCAGCATGCTTGGAAAATTTCAACTCCCTAGCATTCAAACTGTAGTTTATGCCAAAAAAAATCGACATCCAGACCACAGTGCACTGTACCAAATTTGATAAAGATCAGATGACTATTATATTACTCCCAGTGACTATTATCAAAGTTAACACCATGAACTCTGCCCACTAACATCGGGCCACTCTGTCCCTCAGACAGACTGCCCCTCTCACAAACTGCTGGCTCAGCATGGATTGCTGGCTCAGCAGAAAGGATGGGGAAAGAGAAATACCAACCGCTTGCGCAAGAGCCAAAGCGGTGACACCGGATGCGCGTGCGACCGTTGGACGGTCACTCGCGCTGCGTCAGCAACTCAGGGCCAGCGAGGGAGCTTTGGCGCTTCTGGGCGGGAGCATGAAACATTATTCTGATTGCAACCACGAAGAGAATAAGAACATTCAATTAATCTGTCTAAACTTGAAATACCAACAACTCCAATAGGAACCATTTGTACTAAGAATTTAATAAAGGGAATTATAATGTTTTTTAAGTGTCCTGGATTATTATTCGGGTAAATGGAATTTCAATAAATCCTTAAGTAAACTTAAGGTGACTTCTGTTTAGTAATGCGGAAGTTAACTTCAATAACTTCCTTATAAATCAGTTTAATATGCATATTAATGACTGTGCCGATCGAAATCGCATAACTACATAGATTATATCAATAGCTGTCATATAAAGAAACGATGAAATATCATGCTACATCCCCTGCTTCAGCTTAAGATTGTAGGCTCTTCTTTCGCGAACATTTGACTTATTAAATAAAATTGACATTGACGTTGACACTGGGCTAGAAAAGATTAACAAAAGAATCGTAAGGTTTTTCATTATTAAAAATCATTCACATTTTCTAGGTCAGTGTCAAATGCAATCCGCACTACACTATTGGAGACTTAAAGAAACTTATAGCGGCTCAGACGAGCACGAGAAGATTGTCCTCAAGAAATGGTACACCATCTACAGGGATCCTATTCGCCTATCGGATTGTAAATCAAAAACTATATATCATGAATTGGGAGCTTTACTACCAATAGAACACGTCATTTGAAAGACTCATCTTTTGTACTAGTCTATTTTTAAATAAAATATAAAAATTTAGACATTTGTTCTATTAATTTAGTTTCGTTGTGCGTAAAGTACTCGATACTTATTAGCGTTGCCAGATTTGTCAACAAAAAAAGGAAACAAATTGAGAAAAATAGTTTACAGAACAGTTTAGCAAAATGCCGATGATCCCGTTTTTTCCGACTCTGAAACCTATTGTGGCAAATCGGGTCATGTTCGACATTCCATCCAGTGTCGGCGAGGAAAAGCGGTACGAGGATGAACGTAAGAACTGGGTAAGTCAATCGAAATGGAAGAATTCCAGTTTCAATATGCGAATATCTGCCAGCGGGAGAGCATCAGGACAACGGCCTCAGATTTGCAGCCCTTTGGCATGGTGCTGAACATTCCAGGCATTGAGACAAACGATGAAGACGGTAAATGGATATCATAATTGAAGGCAAACAATCAAAATATACATATGTATGTATAATTATTAATGTATTATAGCCAACGATGACAGCGAGGACACTGATAGCCATTATGAGGAAGATGATGAAACTAATGCTCGCGTCATTCCTGCCAATGATATACAAATGAACGACGAGACTTCACCATCAACAGCTTAAAATATTAAATACATACATATATCGTTATCGTTACACACAACTTTTAGGTCATTTATTTGAACTTTATGTACCAAATTGTACTTAAAGCATACATATGTACATAAATTTCATAAATTATTAAGCACACACCACTGGTTTTTTAGATCTTTTCATCCTAGAGTCGCTTACTTGTGAAGCGCTGCCATTTCCATCTTGGGAGCCGGCTTGGAGGCCAGTCCTGAGAGCAATCTCTTGATTTCGGCAATAGCACGTCCAGGATTCAAGCCCTTAGGGCATGTACGACCTCGATACGATTCATAATAGTGTGGCATCGATAAACACTGAAGGGATCCCTCAATTTGCCCAATCGCTCAGCTCTGTTCTCGTCACGCGAATCAATGATCCAGCGATAGGCCTGCATAAGGACAGCAGGACCCAAAAAACTCGTAAAGACCATCCAGTTTAGAACGATCCTCCAATGATTGCAGATACTGCGCCTGGCCCTTCTGCTCGCCGGCTTCGTCTCTAGATTTTAAGATTAACGGCAATAGTTAAGTAACACGCGGATGAAATGACATGTAATACTCACTTGCGCTGCAGCTAAGGCTGAACATTTCTATACTGCTTATAAAAGTTATTCATGTCTGGCACCAGATCCCTGACCACATACATATGCGGCAATGGATACACCTTAAGGGACTTGGAGGCGTTGGTATCAATCTTACTGACCAAAGTATTGGTGCCGCCAATATTCATGGCGCAGGAACCACAAATTCCCTCGCGGCAAGTTCTATCATCAGCAGATTTTGTTAAAAAGTCCACAGTTGTAATGGCCATACCATATCTTCAACGCTAAAAGTAGTTGGGAATTCAAACGACATGAAGCCAGAAAAAAACGGCAAAGCTTGTAACTGCAGATTCCACCTTTTTTATGTGCATACCCTTTGGCGTCATCAGAATTAGTGTAAAGGGCTTGGCCTTAACCAACTAACCGTTCCATGTCTAGGCTGGCGTTTGCCATCAAAAAATCGTTCGTTTGTCCCATCTACGTGTTTTATAGTTAGTGGTTTGACTAAGAATATAATTAAAAACACGATTTGAAAAAATTTTAGTTTTTAGCGTTTTAAGTACTGCAGGGGATACTATGCATATCTGCGTTTGGCCTTGGATAAGAACAAATATTTATCTCACAATCAGTACAAAACACCATTGTTTTTAGAATCCATTTCGTACGTTTTGTCGATAGAGTTCTCCGTGGCTACCGCTTCCAAATTTATTAAGACCACTTCCCATCAAGAATCCGGAAGTTTTACACTTCAGACTCCATACAGGAAACAAAACACTATACGTGAGACATTTTTACAGTTTCTTTTTTAGTATGGATCAAGTATAGATTTTGTATTATTTTCTCGAGGATCCGTCACAGGTTGAAGCTAACTAAACTGACTGATCTAAAATAAATTTATAAAAAAAATAATGTCAACTTGTTCCACCTTTAATAGTTTGACCGCAGGCCCTCATGTTTCGTTTGTTTATTTTCACGAGTATAAAGCACAATATAGGGACATGTGCTTCACAAAGAAAATAGCAATATTATTATCCTTTTTCTCCGATTTTTGTACTTTCGCCTTCCTTTCTGTATAGGTATCTGTAAATGGCATGCTCGTATGGGTTTCATGCTTCAAGGTAACGGGCATGCAATGCCAACATCAGAGTCAGCATCGACATGGGCTTCGGCATCATGGTCGAAAAGATGTCGGTTATATCGTTTCCCATGGCGGATGTGGGCATTTTTCAATAGCCATGATGATAACACTTGAATATATACACAAACGATACACCAACACAAACACATGCACGTTTGTATGCTTGTGTAAAAGTGAGTATTTTTATAAAGGAAGCGAGTGCAGTTATTGGCTCGTTAACATTAAACGCCTTGATGCATGCAATACTTGTTAATATTACAAGAGGAGTAAGTACAATGAATCAGCTGGATGGAGGAGCTTTCCTTTTGATGGCCGCCTTGGCATTTGACTGACTTTTGATAGGACACATTGAGGCATTTATGTATGAATGTGTGTAAACTGTGTATCCAATCAATGCAGAGCCATTTGGCCCTGTCGTTTATGGCCCAATTGTTATAAGTTGCATCGCAGCAAATTTATGGGCCTATTGTAACGTTTCGCTTTATGGCGCAATTTAAATGTTAGTGAAAAACAACAACAACAACATGGTCAACTTTTATTCCACTTAATTGTGCTGAACAAAAGCATAATTCAACGTTGATATTTTTCAACAATACTTTCGTTTTTGCCACTTTTCCAGCATCCCGGCATATGCATATGCATATTAAAGCTTATCGATTTTCATCGATATCATAATATAGAATCATTATTTTGACGATAATTGAAGTGCAAAGTAAGTCTGCAGATCTTAGCTTCAACAGAGCATAAGATAAGCGCTGATTGCCGATTTAATCTGAATTTAATACAGAAACTTGGGGAAACTTGGAGTCATTTATCCAGTCTGTAGTATTGGGACTTCTTTTTACTTTTTCATAATAATACAAGTCTTTAAGAATTAGATGGCTTTTAAACTTTAAGAGTCTTATTTATCAATTTACTTGTTAAGGACTTCTGTAGATAGTAGAAACTTTGAATAAAGTTGTTTAAGCCTTTCATATTGGAAAAACTTTTAAAAAAATTTAACACTTACGGTGAGAGAACATATTAGGCCTTCTTTCGAGAGTTTCTTCCCCATTTATGTATATTATGTTTTCCTTTCATACAAAATTCAAACCCGAGCCAACACAAAAATACTGGCAAATCAACAAACTTGACAAACAAAACAACATTTTTGATAAGGGGTCATGTGTAAATTTTTGGGTTAGCGTTTTTATTTGTGGCAATTGAATAGACGAGAACAATCACAGCTCGGATATGTGTTGGCATTTTAAATTAACGTTAATTGAATAGGGTCGAGAAGTGTTTTGCTTTGTTTTGCCAGATCTTTTTTATTATTATTATTATTTGGACATGTCAGAGAGTCAATCAGTCAGCCAGTTAGATTGTCAGCTGTCAAGGTTTGATAGAGATTGGGAGAGAAGGCAACACATTTTGGCATTTTGTTTGACATAGAAAAATTGATTTACTGACCAGGGGAAATCTATAAATAAATTCACGCAGTTGCAAAATAAAAAAAAATAGTGTTTTGATAATTCAAATGCATATAATTAAAGTATATTTTTTACATATGGCATTTCATAAGAAATGCATAAGAAGTTCTGAAATGTCTCCATCTACCATACTCGTTTTTTATACCCTTGCAAAAAGGGTAGAAGGAAGCATCTCCGACCATATAAAGTATATATATCCTTGATCAGCAGGACGAGACGAGTTCAAATAGTCCGTCCGTCCGTTTGTCCGTCCGTCCGTCTGGATCGACGCAAACTCCTTCTATACCGTAAGAGCTACAGAGTTGAAATTTCGCATGTGGCTTATACATACATATATGTCAATCACAATCGTTTCTATTATCCTCGACGGAACTACCTTTCAGTATTGCTTCATCGGCTAATATGTACATAAACATATGTATACTGCACAGTTTGTATATCTGGGATTCAGCCGGATCGAATCCCTATATCATATAGCTTTCTCAATAACTTCGTTATTTTCTGAGTTATTGTCGTGAAATTTCATATTGGTGAGTTTATTACACCTTCTAATGACTGTGCTTAATTTAATCAATATGGGATGACTATATCATATAGCTCCAATAGGAACAATCGGTTGTAAAAAGTGACTTTTAGACTTTTAAAACGTTTTTCCACTTTGAAGGCTATAGGAAGGGAAAGAGTAACAGAAAACCTGCAACGATATACAAACTTTGACGTGGTCGAAGTTAGCCCTGGCCTTGTGGTTATTCCTTTATTTAATTCTCGCTGTCAATTATAATTGAAAATTAACACAGGCCGACATTTTTGAGGTCATGAAAAAGTGTTTTAAGTTCAATAAATCTCTTATAGTACCTATTATATATAAGGTATGATTTAAACACAATTTGCACAAAATCAAAGAGGCGTTGACGAAAATTTTAACCAAAAAGTATGCTATAGGAATTCGAGAATTTGCACCTTGTTAAGCAAAAGCTATTTTGCTTGATTTTCACAAAATCTAGATGTGATGGACGGAAACTGACTGAGTATGCAGTCAAAATCAGCGGATCCAAATTAGTTAAGAACACCTCTCAGGTTAAGGTCACCAAAAATCATGTCGGCCTGTGTAATTATTATTCTATTCAAATCTATTCTATTATTCTATTCAAATACATGTCAAAATCAAATTATTCTTTAATTTTAAATTTAACCTTATTATTGGCAACTAATCAACCCAATTCAGTTTTTAACCATTAGACAAATTTTGAGTTACTTCATTTAAAAACTTGGAATGATGCCAAGATACATGAAAAGAGATCAGAGATCAGACAAGGACTGGACTTTAAGAAATGAAAAAAAGTTTCGTAAGGCTTAAGGTCAATATTGGTATTTTCGATTTCTTTGCTGAGAAAAAAATTAATTACTTATCGTTTCCATATATATGCTTACGGTGGCTCCTTTTTTGGTTTTTGGCTGTCAATTGTTTTGTAGATCAATTGCCTAATTAATTTTACACTGGCTTTCAGCAAGTTTTTGGGACATTCATAAATATTTAATGCCAAATAATTAACAGCAGACAAGGAGGAGTCATGATTGATTGCCGTCTGCTGTCGTTTGGACAATCATAAAATTTCCGTTAATCAAGTTTAATTAATTAAGGCAACAGCCGACGACAATGATATGAACTTCTGGCTGGGCCCTTTGTATCCTTCATCCATGTCAATATTTCCGCCTTTTGGCCGAATTGTAAATTATGCAATACCTTCCCAGACCAAGACGGAGGAGGGCTGGGAGCGGGTGTTGACATGGAGATGGAAGATGACAATAGTATTAATGTGGACGGCGGGACAGTGAGTGCGCAATCGTTCTTAAAGATTACAACATTAAATTCTGTTACTTTTCCATTTGCATATTCTTCAATTGTAAGTACTCATTTGTTTAGGATTTATATTAACCCAGCACGTATTGATACATTTTCTGATTTGTTTGCGTAATTTGTGACAATTTATTTGACACTTATCAGTTTACTGAACGATTTCCAATGCCGTTCAATTACTTAATTACATCCTAATGGCTACGACTAATTACTTTCATGGACATTTACCAATTTGTTTCCCAAATCACGTTTCAGTCGCGCATTCGAACAGCCAGCAAGATGACAGTTCTCTATTTCTTTCCGGAGCCAAACATTTTCTACGATTGCGTAAGATTCATTTGTGACATCCAGTTTTTTATGTGCTGCAATGGCTTCTACCACTTGGAGATCAGCTTATGGTCTCGCATCTACTCCGTAGTCTTTGCATTTCTGATCATATTTGGTCTCTTTGGTTCTCTCGTCGTCATAATGTTGGACGGTGATCTCCGCTCTCGTGTGTTGGAAATGGACAACTTGGTGTTAAGTATTGTCGGGCTCGAACTGGTCATGTCCACCATCGTCTTTGTGGTCACCATGATGACACTGCAGTTATCAGCTTGGCGACATTTGTCTATCTATAAACGGATAGCCAAAGTGGACAAAAGACTGATAAGGGATTTCGGAGCAAATCTGAATTACCGCAAATTGTTGAAAAAAAATGTTGTTCTATTAACAATAATAAGCCTCCTCTATGTGGGGGCCATAACCAGGGGACTAGCCCTTATCTCTGGTGGGCAACAAATACTTCTGATTCTGGTAGCAGCTCTTTGTTACATTGTGGTAACCGGAGGACCACATTTCACAGGCTATATTCACATGCGTCTAGCCGAACTGCTCACCATACGCTTTCGACTTTTGCAGCAGATTCTGAATAAAAATTTTCTAAACTGGAAGTTCCCCAAGCCACAGATCCGAGATCAACGTCTACGTGAGGCAGTGGAAATGGTGCAAGAATTGCATTATCTGATCGTTGAAATCAATGAGGTGTATAGCCTTAGTTTGTGGTCGGCCATGGGTCATGATTTCACACTGAGTACTAGTGAGCTCTACATTATATTTGGCCGATCTGTGGGCATTGATCCAACCGAGGGCGCTGATCCCGATGACCTGAGCAATGGCACTCGCATTGTGCTGGCCTATGTTGCCTTGTGTATGCTGCCTCCGTTCTACAAAATGCTCATTGCACCATTCTATTGTGATCGCACGGTTCAGGAGGCTCGACAGTGTCTTCATCTGATCGAACAACTGGATAATTGGTATCCGGCTAACAGAGAGATACACAATCTCGTTGAAGCGTTGATGAAATGGCGACGAGAATCTCAAATAAAATTTAAAAGTGGATTAGATGTTGTGCTCGATAAGACAGTAATTAGTTTGGTGGGTAATCAAAAAAAATACATTTTAATTGAAATTAATTGGCTCTCATCTAATCGATTGCAGTTCACATCAACTGTCTTTAACTATTTGCTAATTCTTATACAATTCAGTATGACCCAGAAGATGGGTGAACAAATTGAACAACAAAAAATTGCTCTACAAGATTGGATAGGCTCGTGATGGAAATGCATAGATCGACTTGCCATATACATACATATGTACATCATGAAGTTAATTAATTTACTTATTCGTACTTTTATGCCTCGTTAACATAGAAACTCCATAAATAAGTCAGCGGAAGAGACAAAGACCACTTGGAGATTCCAACCTACTCTCCAATGCAATCAGGCTCCTGTCCCGTGTCCCGTGTCACTGCACCCAGGAGAGCAAAGGCAGAACACTTGCTTCGCTCACTTTGGGGGCTTTGGTCCAGGCTACTAATGATTATAATGTTTGTCGTTTATTTTATTTGAATTTTATGCAAATTTTTATGGAGACTGCAGCCTGGGAGGCTTTTATCACACGGCGCCACCAACTTGACTCGTCCACCCCCATAAAACTCCTGCTCGAGTCTCAATAAAAATTCAAGTTATTTTATACATTTTGAACTAAAAATGTTCATCAGCATGCAGGAAGCTTTCATTTAATTGACAATTGATTTTTTCAACATTTCCAATGAAAAGGCAACTCGTTTTCTGCTTTTATCATCATTTAAATTAAGTCCACACTTAAATTCTTAAAGAATTTTTTCCGTCTAGTAGATAGTATCATTTCCATTCAACTCAGTATTCTTATTTTATCTCCCAATTAAACAATTGCATAAATTTCCCACTTGCCAACATGCAAGAGAAACAAAATCAGGAAAAAATACTGTGCGTATACGTATTATTATTGTTATGTTGTTCAATTTATTGATCGAAATGAAACTTAAAGTATTTATTGCATTGGATCTTTTATGCTCATCATTTCAATAGCTCTGAACAAGCCTCGTAATTATACACTTTCGACAAAGCAAAAAAGGAAAACAAAAAGACAACAAAATAAGGAGAATATTGGTTTTTTGGCGAAGTTTGCAACCAACTCAACTAGCTCAAGAAGTCGAAACTGAACACCCTTAATTCCATTCGCATACGCAACTTGGATAAATATAAAATCGTTATAAAGTAAAATGTTTTAACGCAATTAGAAGCCGTTTCAATCTCTTTTCTAATCATTTTATACATGTTATAGGGTATAGGAGTTTTGCCATGAAAGTTACAGTTGCCTTTATATAACTGATGAAATAATATTTTGTTCGCCCTCGACATTCTTTTGTGTCATTACCATACATTTTTTTCCTTCCTGACTATTATACGGGACCACCAAAGTATTTCAATTGCCATATATACGAAGGATACGAACCACTGGCCATAGCAATCTCATATACAAAGGCTGAGAGCATTTATTTTCAATAATTACTGGAACGGTCAGGAGCATGAGAGGGAACAGGGGCAGGCTGATGAATGTTGGGGCATTTCCCCCATTCGAAGAGGAAAAAAACACACACACACACCAAAGGAATGGTTGAGTAAAATGTTATTACATTGTGGCTAATTGAAAATTGATTACAAGCACTTATGGTAAATAACTGCTACCAGGGTAATGCTTACTCCGATTTCCTTCGATTTGCTCTGTTGCCAATCAAAGTTACACAGAAAAGTGCTGTAATAATTTATCCAAATTGCTGGGCATAAAGAGAGAGAGAGAGAGACTGATTAGTTGTGATATGACTTGACAAGGGGAATGGGAAATTATGCAAAAGCCAACATCAGCATGTAACCTACTTTGACATCAACTAACTCATTTAAAACTTTTACTAATAGGATGTCACACATGTCGACGACAAGGCAAGGACTAAAGGACTAAAAGAAGCCAAAGGAGCAGATGTTGGCCTCATCATCATCCTCATCGTCATCGTCGTCGTCGTCGTCATCGTTGTAGTCATAGTCGACGTGTACTTAGCCCAATTAAAATGTGGTCAGGGCTAAAGCTGCAAAACCCGCATCAGCGGGAACTGCAAGGCAACGACACAAAAGTTGGCTCTATGTGCAACAATGCAAAAAATGGTTGAGTTTTTGCTTTCTTAACTTAACTTAATTAGCAGACGGCAAGGCTTTTTATTCATTCATACATTAATTCACTCATTCATTCGTTCGCTCGGCACCTGCATGGGGGAATACAATAAAAAAAGGAAAATATTTAAGCTTGCATGTCATAAAACAGCTAACACAAATTAAGGTTAAGTTAGCAGGCAAAGCGCTGCTTCATTATAATTACACAACTCAGTGATTTGAAACTGGGCATTCCATTTTTACCTAGTAGGCCTTCTCCAACACTACACCGCTAAATGCTACAATGTCATCTCATCTCATGTTCAGTGTTTGTCCTAGCCTTTGGACGCAAAGTAGTGTTAAAAAGTTTTACAAAATTGATAAGCCGAGAACAAATTCGTCTGAACTCACTTTGATGAGCATAAGTTAAATACATTTTTTGTGTTTTTTTTTTTTTTTAATTCTTTTTTTATTCTTTGTTTAAGATTTGTCCAATTATTAAATTTCATTGGACATTGGACATAAGGGAAAAAATAATAAATGCGATAACACACGATCAATTAATAAATTTGACATTAACATTTGTAAAACAATTAGTACGGATTAATTGAGACAATGGCAGTGTGGAGCCTTAGGAGCTGCTCAGCTCAGCCGGAAAGGTATCGTCTCCACCTCACGCTAACGGAGTACCGGTGCACCGTTTATCACGCACATCTTTTTGGATTGGAAACTTTGTATTTTTTTTTAATATTGGAGGCGCTAGCTGTTCCCCATAGTTGAACTTTGTATGACCAGATTGGTTTCAGCATTGTGTTGTACAGCAGAATTTTGTTTTGGAGTCACAATTTGGACCTGCCACCTAAAAGCCAGTTAATATCTAGCTGCTTACGCTTGTTTTTAATGCGGTGCCTGTCCATGATGAGTCCCCGGTATTTAGCTTTACCGGATCTACTGGTTCAGAGTAAAGGTAGTGTGTTCCGATTTTTCGGTGTTAATTGTGATGCACCACTTTTCCAGCCATTGGTTTGCGGAGCTTTCCTTTTTATACCCTTGCAAAAAGGGTATATTAATTTTGGTCAGAAGTGTGCAACGCATAGAAGGAAGCATCTCCGACCATAAAAAGTATATACATATATTCTTGATCAGCGCGGCGAGACGAGCTCAAATAGCCATATCCGTCCGTCCGTCCGTCTGTCCGTCCGTCTGGATCAACGCGAATTCCGTAAAGCTACAGAGCTGAAATTTTGCATGTAGGCTTGTATATACTGCAGGGGTTGTATATCTCGGATTCAGCCGGATCGGACCACTATATCATATAGCTCCCATACAAACGTCAAAGTCACGAACAGTGACTTTTTTCAATAATTTCGTTATTTCTCAGCTATTGTCGTGAAATTTAATGTTGATAAGTTTATTACACATATAAACAACTATGCCAAATTTTGTTAAGATCGGGTGACTATATCATATAGCTCCCATAGGAACGATCGGTCGAAAACAGTGACTTTTGTCAATAACTTCGTTACTTTTGACGCGATTGCTTTCAAATGAAACATTTGTTAGTTTAATAAATATAGCTAATATAGCTAAGGAAAGAGTAAATCAAAAAGTTGCAAGGGTATACAAACTTTGACCCGGTCGAAGTTAGCCCCGGCCTTCTGGTTTCAGTAATAAGAATGAGGTATCCGTATAGTAAGTATCATTACTAGCTTGAAGCCTTATATTATACTGCCTATCTAAGAACAATGTTAAAAAATGGAGTCCATATAAATTCCAACAGTTTCTTAAAACAGAAGTTTAGAAGTTTAACATTTTGCATGATTTAGTTGACTAATTTAAAGTGTATTTAGTAAAATGTTTCTTAGTTCAAACAGAAGACCATTATGGCCATAGTAGGAGCCGTACTGTGAACAGCAAGGCAACTATCGTGATAAAATTTGGCACACTTACAATTACTATTAGTACATTCCATATTTAAATGAAGTAAGTAATTCGTTCCGCCGACTTTGGTACACCATGCACCAGGTGAAAAAATATTTTCAATTTTTCAAATATTTTCTTATAGTCTCCAAGATTTACATACGTGTTCATACGGACAGGCGGACGTACGGAGGAACGCACATGGCTAGATCCACACAGGTTCAAAATCCTTTTCTAAATCGGTCTTAGTAATTGTTTTACTATGCCAATCAAAGTCTTTGGGCCCTTAGAACTAAACTATAGAAACAGCTTATAATTAATAACAGAAATCACTGGTCCACAAAGTTTCTTTAATTAGTTTTGATTGCTTTTTGAGTTGAGACAATGTTTAAATTAAGTCATGCCAATTCAATCAGCAGTCATCATGCATACATACATATGTACATACTATATGCCTTCAGAGGAGTATGTGTGTGTTTGTGCATGGGTGTGTATATGTGTACTATGTATTTATTTGCATAATTTCACTTAAAGTGTCAACAAATATGGTAGAGGTTCCTGACACATGCAAATCATATGAAACTTTTGAATGTTTGCTCAGCATTTGACTGCCAGACAGGAGACAGCAGACTGCATCTGCTGGCATGTCCTTTTGGCTTCCTGCAAGTCAAACGAAGAGAAACCAATTCATATGCAAATATTGTCATTTCGACATGTTTATCTATGAAAACAAATAACAAAAAATTGGTCAATGAGATAATGGAACTGAGTTTGGTTAAGTTTTTTAAAAGTGTAACTCATTTAAATTGACCAACTGATTGGCTTTCTGAGCTTTATTGTTACACCAGATAGGTTCTATAGCTGCTGACGTGGAAAATTATTTCATGACAGACATTGCCTTCTTTAGAAGACCTTTGCAGATGCATTCATTTATCGTTGACGGCTACGAAACAATGCATAAACTATCGGATTGGAACCTGCTCTGACAGTGCCATTCTTTCATATTTCTAAAATAAAGAGGTTTACTTTGATCTTCATGGATTAACAAGTATTATATTAAAATAGAATATTTCTTTTGGAGAAAGTTAACTTGTAATTTCACCGATTTATTTTATTTTTATTTTTTAAATTTGGTCATCTGTTTACCTATTATAAAGACAAGTAGGCCAACAAAAAGTTTTGATCAGTGTTTAAATTGCTAGTCGAATTAGCAAAAGTCATAAATTTCGTGCTATGCATTGCTGTTACTGTTAAGCAAATATAAAAACGAATACATTGTGTTGCTTTTGCTTCCGAAAAAACCAAAATCAGAAAATCTGACAGCAAAAGCAGCAGCAAATAACCCAAATAAAAAATTTTGACAGGAGCAGCAATAGCAAAAACCCGAAACAGATTGCTTTGATAGCAACAGCCAACTTATATATTTTAATACTGGGAATTGTTTCGACTGTTGCTTTTGGCCAATTTCGGAAGTCGACGAAAGCAGCAGTCGGAAAAATAGTCGCAGCAGAACTGTTTAATTTTGATAGTTTGCTTCAGCCTATTCAGAAAGTACACATTCTTAATACTCTTCCTTAAATGTAAAGGGCTTCGATCTTGAATCATAACTTGAATATTTTTAAATCATTTGTAATCAATTTTTATACCATACACATATAGGGTGAGATGGTATATTAACAGGCAGAAGGAATCTTTACCGACCCCACAAAGTATATATATTCTTGATCGCATCTACAGTCGAGTTGATGTAGCCTTGTCCGCCTGTCCGTCCGTCTGTATGTCAGTATGAACAGGCAGATCTCCATGAAAGCTACAGCCACCAATATTTGGTATATAGACTCCTGTATTATGGAAAGTGGTAAAGAGTTTTTTTTTTGCCACGCCCCTTTCCTCTCGCGCAGCTATCAGTAGCTGAAAGTAAACTCAAAGATTCTCGAAATTAAAAAACAGCAAATGGAGAATAATCTAACATCAAAAATTAAGGAGAATGAAATTCTGATAAAAAATTATAATATATTAAAGAATACAAATCTGTAATTTATTTAGCAGGATGGAAGCCCCAGAAGGTGATTATTAACAATGATATTGCTGGACCTAGTTGGATAGTCATAAGACGTTTTCAATGGCAAAATGGACAACGAAAGGAAACTATTAACGTTGGCTCGGAAAATTTAGTGCATCTCACTAAAGATAATCCCCACGAATTATACATTCACATAGAAAAGAAGGATGGAAGCACTTCATTTTCCCACTACGATGACTTTGCACTTCATGAATCGGACGGCAGTGTATATAAAATAAAATCGATGGGTGCTCTTAGAACCTCGATGGCTGTTGTAGGGGATTTCAGCGGAACAAATTTAGAAAACATTTCGAACTCTTTTTATTGTACTACTTCCTGCACTTTAATGATAAGACCTAAGTTAAAATATCAACTCTCTCCCCCTTTAACTGAATAAAAAGGATGTCGGGATTTTCATTTGTAAACTTGAGCCTTGATTTTGCTGTATAATAACGAAATATTGAAATGCTTATAACAAAATACACAAAATTAACAAAAACCTTATTTGTCATAATTAATGGATGTTTCAGTCGCAATTTTTGGAATTTGACAGAATATATTTTAGTTAAGTTGATTTGATTTCTCTTACCCTGTAATGGCAAAGAAAACCTGAATGGCAAAAATAAATAATATTTATATAAATCAATCAGAAATAAAAAAAAAAATGTTTTAAACAACCATTCAATTGTATGGAACTAAACCGACTTGCATGACTCATAAAGATATAAAGTAAAGGTAATTCCAATAGTTTAATTACTATTCGGCTCAGTCATATGTTAGGAATAATTGTTTAATTATTATTTTGTTGGATATTCTTTTATTATAAACGGCAATGGAAGAAATCATTAAAGCCAATCAACAACAGCAAAAAGAAAGAAGTAAGATATCAAAACTTTTTGTTGGCCTACTTGTCTTTATATTAGGTAAATAGATGAATAAATTAAAAAAAAAAAAATTATATGGTTGAAATGCTAATTTTACAAGTTAACTTCCTTCAAAAGAAAAATTCTATTTTAATCTAATACTTGTTAACCCATGAACATCAAAGTAAATCACTTAATTTATGAAATATAACAAAATGACATTATCAGAGCAGCGTTTGACGCTTTTCACTTCCAGTCCGATACTTTATACATGGTTTCGAAACCGACGGTAAATGAATCCGTCTGCAAAGGTGTTCTAAAGAAGGCGATGTCTGTTTTATGAATTGCTAATAACTACAACAACAGTTCTTAAATTAAAAATTATTCGCATTTTCTAGGTCCGTGTCAAATGCAATCCGGACGACACCATTGGAGACTTAAAGAAACTTATAGCGGCTCAGACAAGCACGAGAAGATTGTTCTCAAGAAATGGTACACCATCTACAAGGATCCTATTCGCCTATCGGATTGTAAATCAAAAACTATATATCATGAATTGGGAGCTTTACTACCAATAGAACACGTCATTTGGAAGACTCATCTTTTGTACTATTCTATTTTTAAATAAAATATAAAAATTTAGACATTTGTTCTATTCATTTTGTTTCGTTGTGCGTAAAGTACTCGATACTTATTAGCGTTGCCAGATTTGTCAACAAAAAAAGGAAACAAATTGAGAAAAATAGTTTACAGAACAGTTTAGCAAAATGCCGATGATCCCGTTTTTTCCGACTCTGAAACCTATTGTGGCAAATCGGGTCATGTTCGACATTCCATCCAGTGTCGGCGAGGAAAAGCGGTACGAGGATGAACGTAAGAACTGGGTAAGTCAATCGAAATGGTAGTAAGAATTCCAGTTTCAATATGCAAATATCTGCCAGCGGGAGAGCATCAGGAAAACGGCCTCAGATTTGCAGCCATTTGGCATGGTGCTGAACATTCCAGGCATTGAGACAGACGATGAAGACGGTAAGTGGATATCATAATTGAAGGCAAACAATCAAAATATACATATGTATGTATATTTATTAATGTATTACAGCCACCGATGACAGCGAGGACACTGATAGCCATTATGAGCAGGATGATGAAACTAATGATCGCGTCATTCCTGCCAATGATATACTAATGAACGACGAGACTTCACCATCAACAGCTTAAAATATTAAATATATCGTTATCATTTATTTGAACTTTATGTACCAAATTGTACTTAAAGCATACATACATAAGTTTCATAAATTATTAAGAACACACCACTGGTTCATTAGATCTTTTTATCCTAGAGTCGCTTATTTGTGAAGCGCCATTTCCATGCCATTTCCATCTTGGGAGCCGGCTTGGAGGCCAGTCCTGAGAGCAATCTCTTGATTTCGGCAATAGCACGTCCAGAGTTCGAGCCCTTTGGGCATGTACGAGTGCAATTCTTAATATGTAGTGTGGCATCGATAGACACTGAAGGGATCCCTCAATTTGCCCAATCGCTCAGCACTGTTCTCGTCACGCGAATCAATGATCCAGCGATAGGCCTGCATAAGGACAGCAGGACCCAAAAACTCGTAAAGACCATCCAGTTTAGAACGATCCTCCAATGATTGCAGATACTGCGCCTGGCCCTTCTGCTCGCCGGCTTCGTCTCTAGATTTTAAGATTAACGGCAATAGTTAAGTAACACGCGGATGAAATGACATGTAATACTCACTTGCGCTGCAGCTAAGGCTGAATATTTCTATACTGCTCATAAAAGTTATTCATGTCTGGCACCAGATCCCTGACCACAAACATATGCGGCAATGGATTCACCTTAAGGGACTTGGAGGCGTTGGTATCAATGTTACTGATGCAACCCAAAGTATTGGTGCCGCCAATATTGATGGCGCAGGAACCACAAATTCCCTCGCGGCAAGTTCTATCATCAGCAGACTGCTAAAAAGAATCCACAGTCCACTTCTGAGATTGTAAGAGGTACATTAGTTTATTATTTTCTTAGTTTTAATCTCAAATCGCAATGGATTGCTTAATTATTTTACATTTTTAAAATACACGTCTGACAGCTGCAAGCTTTTCAGATAGGAAAGAGGTATCAGAGTTAAAAGTCATCGATATCACAGCGTTGATATCAATATAACATGATCGCTACAGAGTAAAGGTTAACGCGTATACAATAGCGTTATTTTATATTTATATATTATTTTATATACAAGGGCAGTCCGATAATTACTTAGCCTACAAATGAAACACAAAAATTTTGGAGAAGTGTCGATTTATTCCTTTAAGGTTGATACAATAAATCCAGCGATGCTACAACTTTTTTAACCCGTCATAAAAATAAGTTTTCTCGAGATCTGAAAAATGGGCCTCCGTAGAGGCGATGACTTTCTCATTCAACTCAAATTTCTGCCCGGCAAGTGACTTTCAAGTTTGAAAACAAAAAGAAGTCGCACGGGGCCAAATCTGGAGAATACGGTGGATAGGGCAGCAGTTCGTAGCCCAATTTGGCCATGGCGACTGCGGAGGTGTGAGCCGGTGCGTTGTCATTGTGAAAGAGCACTTTTTTCTTTGCAAAATGGAGCCGCTTTTTCTTTAATTCAGCGTCAAATCGGGTCAATAATTCAGTATAGTAGGCTCCTGTCGATGTAGCTTACACCTTGTGAATCCCAGAAAACGGTGGCCATCACCTTTCCGGCTGATAGGACAGTCTTTGCCTTCTTTGAAGCAGATTCGCCTGGTGAAGTCCATTGTTTCGACTGTTCCTTGGGCTCTGGTGTGTACCAGTGGATTCAAGTTTCGTCGACGGTTATAAAGCGACGCAAAAACACCTTCGGATTGCGTTTAAACAGTGTCAAACACTGGTCTGATTTCGTCTTACGGTTGCGCTTGTTGTCCGGAGTAGGCAAACGCGGCACCCATCGCAGCGAAAGTTTTCTCATGACACCGGCGGTCTGCCAATACGAGATGGTGGACTTTTTCCACGTTATCCTCCGTGGTTGCACTTTTTGGGGCACCTGGACGTGGCTCATCTAAAACCGAAGTGCGACCACGTTGAAACTCCTTGAACCAATTTTTGACGGTCGGCATCAAAGGCGAAGAGTCACCGTGCACAGCATCTAATGGCTGAGGCTAAGTACTTATCGGACCACTCTCGTATTATTAGTGTATTGGATTAGCGTTATTGTTAAGATAAGCATATAAGGATTATTATATACATAAGTAGACAAGGGGATTTATATGTAGCCTACATTTAAACTACAATACATACTTTCGGACAAATGTTCCTACCTACACTTACATATAGCTATATGTTTGCTGACATCTGCCGTTTTATTATGTGGATTTGCTTCCTTTAATCTTCAATATATTCCTTTAAATATATTCTTGGTTAGAATCAACACGTAGCGCTCGGAGGCTATGAAAGCTACAACCACCAAATTTGGTATATAGACTCCTGTATTATATGAAGTGATAGGGCTTATTTGTTGTCACGCAATTTGATCCAAATTGGACTAAAAATATACAAGTTATGCATATAAACGTTTTCCCATAAGGCCGGAGATGGCCGTTGGCGCATATGCGTGAGCGAGATGCTGAGAAATGCTCGCAAAAAGAATGTGAACTCTAGCACTGTTTTAGATATTATAGATTTATTTTACTCCATGTGATGTTTTCTGTTGGCTAAAAAGCAATTAACTAAACTCAAAATAAAATTCTCCTTTACCAGACGTTTGATATTGCATCAGCCAAGAAACTGAACGTAAAGACGAGAATAATGAACTAAAAAAGTTCAAGGCGTTACGTTCAAATTTAAAAGAGGCAAGGGGGAATTCAGCAACCGTTCCTCAACATAACGCCGGGCCCTGAAACACTTGGCTATTAATGACGCTCAAGGTCAATCATTGATATTATATGCCGGTTGCTCTTCTCGTTGTCTTATGTCTGTGCTGTGGAAAATAAAATATTGCATTGTTTTGTTCATAAATTCTTATTCCTTCAACAAGAGTAGCCAACAGCGAAACGAGCCATGATGGACTAGTAAGTTGAGTGTATGTAAATGAAATACTTTCTTTAGAATGGCTTACTTCTGTATATCAATGGATGTATGTAGGTGTGTTGTTGCATTTAAGGCACTAACGCATTTATTATATAAATATTTAATGTTCAATCAATTAAAACTCACGCCTAAAGTAGCAACGAGCTGAGCTTTTGGGCCTAGTCGGCACCTTTTGTACTGTTCCTGGTGTTGCCTTTGGAGCCTTCTGGGAAATTTCGTTCGTCAATTTCGAATGCAAATCCATTTAATTAAAAGCAATTTCAATGCAATTTAACATCTCCAGCATGTGTTTGTCGAATTAAAAATGCATTAACGTTGCCATGGAGTAGCTGGAACGGTTCTTCAGAGGGCAGAGAAAAGGTAAGAAACATTTGCATTGTTTCTCAAAGTTGCAGCTATAAAGTTTTAGTTGAATTTTCAGTTCCAATTTCTATACATAAATGAGCCCAAAAGTACACACACACACACACACCGAGTCATGTCTCCAAGTAATAAACATTTTATGGGTTGTGTGGGCGTGTGTGAGACAGAGAGAAAGACTAAATATTTATTTATTTAACTGCATTTAAAATAGCATGAAATGCTTTAGGCGACAAACACTTAACGACCCTGGCTTAGACTACAGCCACACTCCCACCTGCCCCACCTAACCCCCCTCAGGATCTCAAACAGGAGACGAGTGCGCAATCAAAGATGAGGGCAGAGAGAATACTTCAGGTTTTTAAGCATTCGCCATGTCAGCAGCGTAAATATTGAAGCCTTTTTCACTCAGGGCAATGTCAAGAACGCCGCACACACCCACTAGCACACACACACCCATACAAACACACACCCACTCTATACACTAAGAGAGGAACACAGAGACACATACACTTAGACATGTCGTCATCTAATGGGCTCAAATTTTGAACTAGAAGATGACGGGTTGCAGGAAAGAAAAGTAAAGGACAGCGTAGCAGATGAAAGGAGGAAGGACAACCAGGAAGAGGGTTAGGTCAGAGGGCAACCATTAATGCATTTACTAGTCTTCGTTGTCGTCTCTTCTTCGCTCATCTGTCTCTTCTTCTCCTTTCGCTCGTTCATTTTGTGTTTGCTTAGTCCAAGCAAACGACTTTACAAGTGCCGCAGCTGCAAGGACATGCGAAAAGCTTGGGGTAAAAACTCGAAAATAACACAACGCCTGTACATCACCTCTCTTCTCCGACCCCCCACATTCCACTGCACTGTCTCTCTCTCCCTTTTTCTCTGTCGCTCTCTCTCTCTCTCTCTTTCTCTCTCACTGTGGCAGCATGTGTATATGTGTGTGTCTAATTCAAGTGCAAGAAACAAGCAAATTACAAGCATTTTGTGCAATCTGTTTAAGCAAAAATAAACGAGCAGTGCAGCAAGAGAAAGACATGGAAAAGAATGTGGGTAAAGGGAGAGGGGAAGAGGCTAAGCAAATAGTGCAAAGGTTAAGGCTATTTAACGCCAAAGGCCAAAACTGTCTACCTCTTTTCTCCTCTACCCCCATTGAAAAATTAAAATTTACACTTTAATTTGGTTTAACCATAATACAATGTCGAAGAACAAACAAGTTCTAAAAAGGAGTCAAAAACTTGAAAAATTTTAATAATTTAACCTGTTTTGCTTTTTGTTTCATAATTAACCGTATTTGGAATGTTTAATACGACTTACTAGTTAAACCAAAATTTATTTTGGTTTCTTTAGTTATGTAACTTTTGCATTATTATTGTGTCTAAAATATTTGCATTCTACATGCTTTTAGAATACAAATATTTCTACCAAATACTCGGAGATTTCACATGGCTCTAGGTCAACTATAATAATGAGGAAATATAGCATATTATGAAATAAAAAATATGGCTTTTTATGTATACGATGTTCGCATAGGTAAAAGTTGCCAAAATGTATGTAACATGCAGAAGGAAGCTTTTCCGACCCTAAAGTATATATATTGTCAGGATCAACAGCCAAGTCGCTCTAGTCATGCCCGTATGCCCGTCCGTCTGTATGAGCACCTAGATCTGGGAGACTATAAGAGATATAGCCACCAAATTTGGTATGTATGTATTATGTAAAAATATATAGATAATTTAAGTTTTAGCCACGCCCTTTTACGACCCCAGAGTTTACATAAAATTGATTTTCATAAAAACTATAACAGCTAGAGACATCAATTCAGACTTCTTTTGTTTCAAAATTGTCTTAAAAATTTTTGTGCATACAGTTACATCCAATCGTAACCTCGAGAATAGAGTATATAGAAGTCTGAGTTTCAAGTCTGCAGTATGAACTTAATTGTAAGTCAGCTATTAGTGACTGCCTCTGACTAACAACAGAGCATCGAGTAAACTTTTGGACTTTAGTTAGCCTATATTTTTTGGTTGGAAAATGAATTATTAATTTATTGTATCAACTCATTTCATTAAAGCAAATGACTAAGTAAACATCGTGTAAGCTTAAGCTTTCCAGCTGTGACATAGTTAGTCGTAAAATAACTCCCACAGTTTAAAATCACTGGCTAAAATCCCCACTATAGGAACTTTTTAACTAAGTTAAGATACATCATGTACCAAGTAAAAATCTATTAAAAAATTATCAAAGTAGGTATGTAAAATTGTTTTTACAAGAACATTCTATAAGCGTCGAAGAATATACATATATATACATACTAGCTGACCCGGCATCACGAAGATCTTTCAACGTTCTGTCCAGTGCCTCCAGTGACCTCTTATGGGCCATTGCGGATTCATCCCAAACAATCAATTTGCATACCTGTAGGATCTTGGCCATTGCGCTATTTTTGGCGAACAAAGCATGAAGTTTTATTATTATTTTGGATACATCATGTTGCTTACTTAGAAAACAGAGTTTACCTGAAATACTGGCTATTTATAAGGTTTAAATTTGAAATTCACAGACACACACTGTTAAAATACAGTCTGTTAATTAATTTAAAGCTTTCTCATAAACTATATATAGACGGTTTTCCGACGCGTTCTGAAATTTAACTTAATATTTGTAATTTAATTTGTGACAATACTTAAGATTAACTACTGAAGTTAGCTAAAATTGAGTTTCTCGAAGCTTTCACTTTCACTTTTGTTGAGTTTCAGAACGCGATATTAGATCCTCCAACGCGTACGCGAATTTGAACTTTATGCAGCGGTAATAAATTACAAATTGACTCTCCATTTTATTTAGAAAACGTTTGTATGGGAAATAGAAAAATGCTGTTTTGAGGATTTTCCTGGCAATTATTCCAATTTTTTTCACCTTTTAAACCTTCCCTAGACCTCCACGAATAATTCAAGACCAATCTAAGATAAATCATGTCAGCCGTTCTCAAGTTTTAGCGAGACTAACGAACAGCAATTCATTTATATATATATAGATTTTACTTATGTATTTACTATTTTACATATTATAGCCTCACAATTTTACTTGGATCAGTTTGATCATTAATTTTCTCATTAATGTTCCTTAGTACAACTTACAACACGTACATAAGTATGCAATTAGGGTAATTCAAAATTGGTATAATTTGCATAATTAGCATCTTAACTAGTGAAAAGGGACTCTCCTTTTTTTCTTTAAAACTCAAACATCTCATTTTAATGTTTAAAATTCCATATACCGAATGTTTGACAAATTTATCATGTGGTTCTATATAATTGGCAATTTTGCCAATTGCTTGCTGACCCTCTCTTTGCTATTCCTCGTCCCACTGCACCAACCATTCCTGATGATTATGGGATATTAAATATTTTTCTACACCAAATCAATTGAAATTGCAAGCACAAACATTTGCATGCCCATACCACCTACTACGCAGCCACAAGACATACATACATACAAATGGACGTACATATATAGGGAGAGATGACTGTTTAATTGTAAAAGTTGGCGGTTGCATATTTGGATATCGACCACATAAATAGCCCTCCAAATTCAAAAAGTCCCTGACTGTGAGTGAAAATCGGAGAGGACCCAACCAAAATCAAAATCAAACACTTTCACATCTCCCACCCTTTTAACGTATTTAGCCTAAAATGCAACGCGAATTGCCAAACATCAAAACCTAAAATTCTCGAAAAAACCCGGAACACAACAACAGCCAACAGAGAAACACAGTGGGAACGTGATAGGATGAGGAAAAGCTGCATCCTATCTGTGTCACATATGGACAGACAAAACCAGGCATTAAGTCTATCTAACCCGTTCTCCACATCATCGCCAACCAATAGTAATTGCAGTCTGTCATGCGTATTTCGCACAAAATGCGATCAAAGTCGCCAAAGCGGCACAAGTCACTGACGCTAATTCGATTCCCGCCACTCCACTCGATTCGACTCCACTCCACTCGGTCCAATGGTCCACCGCCTGTTCATTTTTTTTCATCTCGCTAGAGTAGAATAGAGTACATTCAACTAGGAACCACTTTCGACAATGTAACCATTTAAACTAGTAACAAAGATCGATGCTTGTTGTTAGATTTTTATTGGATTTTCCAAGTCGAACTGTAGATCAAAATTGGAATAATTGATATTCCGACAACAAATCTTATTGTTAGAATCCTTTCAGTTTTGGTTGTTTCAGTATGGTTAACTTACAAACCACAGATAAATCGTAGCATACTTTTAAGCGTATACATATTTTTTTTGTTTTTAAGTTAAAAATTTCTTCTTTTATATTCTGCAAAAAAACGTTAGTACATCCGCCGGATGTCTATGCCAAAATCAATGCCTAATGAACAAAACCAAAGCGACGAAAGAGAGAGAGATATATATGTACATACACATATTGAAATCAAACATAGGGATACATGAAGAGACAGGGGCAACTCGTCTGCCACTAACAGAGAAGCGGGAAAATTGCTTTGTAATTTGAATTTGATTTTGAGAAAACAATTTTCGAGAATGCGGAAATTGAAAGCGCATGCTGCGATGCCACCAGACGCCATCAGACACGGAAAAACTCAAAAATACTCGATGCTCCTTACATAATTACAAGCGGAAGGCTGTTAGAAAAAACAACAACAAGAGCAATAGAAAACAGCAGCAAACAAACAAAAACAAAGTTCTGCTTTGGCTTTGCTCGTGCACCATTTGGCATTGCCGCGACGGCATTCGAGGCGGCGGTGAATGGTTTAGAAATGTGGCAACAAGCTGCTGAAAGCGTTAAGAAAGTTGAAAACAGTTCCGGCATTTACTAAATTGACTGACAATATACACCCACACACCCCCACAGTCGTCTACAAACTTCTACACACACATATGCACAGGCACAGGAACTAGAGTGGATTGTTTTATGTTGCTTAAAATACCACGAGCGTTTTACTCTATGGGATTTTCTATTTCAAATGTTTGCAAGTTCTTCATACAATTTCAAAAAGCTACTGATATAGATAATCTATATAATACAATATATAATTTTGATTTAATAAAACTCATGAAACTCATGAAAAAACCAAGTAGAATCTTATGTGATTAGTCAAGTATTTTGTGAGATTCTTGACTCGAATAAGAGTCCAGTCTAATGCAAAAGCCTTGCCTGGCAATATCTACTTACACAAAGTTCATATAATGTTTCTACCAAGTGTGCGATCCGCGCCTTCATTTAATTTAACTGAAATAACATTTTCGCGTGTGTGGCTCGGTGTGTGTGGGAGTGTGTGTCAACTTCTAACGAGTGCACCAAGGCGTCCTCCTAGTTCTCTTTGTTGCTCTTGTTGGCTATTTTGCTGGTGGTTTACACAGCAGCCATCTGGTGACACACACACACACACACACACATATACACTGCGTATGCGCAACATTGAGTTAAGCGAAAGTGAAAATGTTTTCTCCTTTCTGTGTGTGTGTGTGTCTGTGTGTGCTTTTGTATTGTGCGTGTGGGAAAATCTGTTGCACTGCTGTGTGAAGACTGCGACTAACATGCAATTTGCCACATGCCCAGCAAATCTCTTGATTGCAACTTGCCAAAGAGTGTGTCCTGCTGCGTAAGCCAACTTTAATTGTACCGAACTTGAATGCGGCAGGAATGACCCGAAATGAAAGATAGCTGTCGACAAATGTTCGGATAATTAAAGAAATTAGAAATCACAATTCGTTGAACTTTTTAGTTTACCGAAAACAAAGTCATCTATTATCTTTTTTATTCACAAAAATTATCGGTTTTTTTAATTAAATGCCAAATACGTGTCTTTCATTTCAACTTTTCATATAATTGAGGAGACATATTTCTTAGGTGGAATGAAAAAACTAAACTAATTAAAACTAACTAATGTGGAATTAAATATAGTTTTCTTCCAATTGGAAAACCGAAAATACTTACACCAAAGCGTGTAAAGCGTGTAGTCCTGAAAGCCTAGGATAACAGCCTCATCCTTAAATTTGCTTCGTACATCTGCAAAAGGACTTAGGGCTGCAACTTTCATCTTTTTTTGGATACTCAATGTTAAATTTTAGAACTCATCTTTAGAATTATAATCACCCACACCAGAAGAGCGAATTTCATCAAAAACAAACATATACATATATAGGATATGTAGAACTATATACACAGGTTCAAATATATTTATATTTCGGTGTATAAGAATGTTGAATACAGCCAATGTTCATTCGTACATATGTACATATGCATGTATGTACATAAATTATCAAAGTAGTCGGACTCTGATTCATGGAATGCAATGTAATGAATTATTTAATATTTCAAATTTTGATAACCCTTGGATAATGGTTTATTTGGTCTTAAAGTATTTATGTCATCTATATTTTCGCATATCCTACTTTCACTTCGCAATTGTATGTAAAAACATTCCTTCATTGCCTATAATTCTTGAAGGATTCGCACAGTAGTAAAGTTCTAACTTATTAAGGGACAAATCTTAAATTATTAAATCATACATGTATGTATATATCACATATGCATTCCTATATAATGAAACACTAAAGTGAGAAAACTGTGAAACATATGTAGTGTCTGCAAGGGCGGAGGATGTCAGCAAACATTTGGTCAAGTTTTGCTTAAGGACTTGTATCTTTTATTTCTAAACACGTTTAACCGCAAAATGCATTCGTGTGTATGTGTATGGGCATTTTGTGGGTGCCACTGGATGGAGAAGTACACCCGAAGGAAATGTATGCTGAAGGTCCAAGATGGGCTCCTCCATTACGCTAAGTGCCGTGTGGACATGGCGTAGAATGGGACTAGAATGTAGGATGCAGCCTGCAGGATGTGCCATGCATTTGTCATTTTGTTGTCGTTGTTATGGAATGGAATGCATTTTGCACCAAATGTTGGCCACGACAACGCGTTCAAAATTACATGACACAAATTCTTCGTTGGAGTAGGAAAGGCTTTTCGTTTTGGCTTTTTCTTTCCCTCACCTAACCCCTTCGTTCCTCCTTTCTTTGGTGCTTTCTCTTTCTGTCTCTCTTTCTCTCTTCTGTGATGGCAGTTGAAATTAATATTTGCACTCAAAATGCAATTTTCCAGGCATTTCCCTTTTCGGTGAGAGGGAGTTTTTCGGTTGCTTGTTAGAGCTGCTGTTGCTGTTGCAATTTCTACTGTTGTTGCTACTTTACTTTCGTTTTGCATTTTCCGTTTAGCAGCCGTGATAAATGCAAACGTCGCGTAAATGAATTTGCCATTTCTCACAGAGTGAGAGGGAGACTGCAAATAGAGAATATAAAGGGGTATAAGGAGACCAAGTCAGACCCTGTGACATGACCATTCGTCAGACACACACACAAACACACTCACACATGTACAGTAAATTAACCATCAACTGCTGCTGCTGCTGTTGCTGTTGCTGATGTTGCCGCAGTGGCAACCTGCACCTGCAACAATAATTGCATTATTCATGGGTTTGTGCCACACGTACATACATATGTATTGGTGCATTCTCCTGCACTTGCAACTCAATTTCATAATGAGCCTGGGATGCTGTAAATAACAACGACAAGTTCAAGAACTCAATTAACAGCGATGCCTCACACCAAAACTTCCTACCCAGAAGAGAAAATGAGCGACTTCTACATAGCTACAACGTTGATTTAACATTCATTATAAAACTATGATCCTTCTTGGATTCACATCTGTTTCTTACTCGCTTTTCGCCTTTTCTGTCTCATTCATGCTGTATGCCAACTGCAACTTTTGGCGTAGATTTGCTGCAACTTATACAACTATCCACTTTGCTTCCCGGACTTGTGTGCTCAATGCAAGGGCACTGAACTTTTCAAATCTCTGGTATTCGGTTAAGCCAATGCAAATTTTGTACACTTTAAAATTGTTACCCAAAATCGGAGTCCTTTTGATTGTATTTCACTCACCACAGGATTAACATAAACAATTCATTACTATAAATTATGAAAATTTTCTACATCGAAAGTGCATGCCAAGTGCAGTTAAGGATAATTAAGAAGGAAGAAGGAATAAACTAACACTAACACTAGCTATAGGCCACGCACACAGGGGCACAAATGTCTGTCATTGTCTTCTGTTAATAACGAAAGGACACATATTTAAGGTGAGATATAGTATTAAAACTTTTGATAAAGATCTTTTATAAAGCCTTAATGATGATATATAGGTCTTTATGATCCTTATAGAAATATTTGTTGATAAGTTAAGGATCCATCCTTACAAAAGGTGTTGACACTAATTTTTCGATTTATTTAGACTGGATTTTAAGGAACCAGCCATTAATAAGGATAAAGCCAACAATTTACAACGGTAAACTTGACCTTAATAATGTTTATATTGGTATAGTTCAAAGTATCTGAAAAGTTGTCCTTCCATAGTGATAATGAAAATTCACTTTGCCAAATATTTTTGTTTGTGTAGAAAGCAAAAGCATTTTAATTTTCTATTGCATATTTTTGGGGTTGATCAGCCTCAGCTGAATTTTTACAAGTGTAGAATTTTGTAGAGTAAAGGAATGTAGTTTGTCTCGCCGCCAGCCAAAATAAACAAGCTATGAGAGTAACTAACTACAACATGCTAATGAGTCTGTCTCACTCCCTCACTCCCTCTCTCCCTATCTCTCTCTCTCTGACTCTATCTCTAATTAATTTCACATGGCACACACACATGCATAGACACTCACAGAGAAAGAGAAACAACAACACCTATGGAAACATGTATAGTTACTTGTCTGCTACGCACAACTTTTGATGCAATTTCAGTTAATTAAAATTTGATTATCAACAAAAATGCAGGAAATCTCTCATACACTCATTTGAAAGATCAGCAGCAGAAAATGAGCAAACAACCCCGCCAAAAAAAAAAAAAAAAAATAAAAAAAAAAACGAAATCAGAAAAAATAAAGCCGGATAGAATAATTCATTCTGTTCACATGGTTTTTGGCCCAATAAACTGGAAAAGTTGAGAAATAATGTTTGCACAACAGATAATTTCTTTACTTTTCTCAAGGTCAAAGCCATTCTCATTCTGATTCCGATTCAGATTTCGATTCATATTCAGTTGTTTATCAAAAAGTTAGTTGCATATGTAATTTGACAATAATCCTCGCAAGGGGAAACAATAAAGTAAGGGCACAACTAACCAAATACACTGCAATTCCTCTGGGTATTCATACTGTGGGACTGCGTTTGTTGAAAACTGAAATCAATCCTATATTATTATAGGGAAAAGTATTTCAAAATTTCGCGAAATCGCTAATTTCATCATCACTTTTATTTTGAAATTGCTCAGATACCGTTAAATTTGCCTATAAGGTAGGTAATCTAGTTTCCTCTTAACATATGTACATAGTCACAATAATCTGTGGCTGTCCGTTTATCCTTCATTAATAATATTAAATATCATAAATTTTAATGTATGATGGGTGAATCATTGGGAAATGAGGAAAACATCTGAGAATTTGAGAACAAAAAACTAAGTAAACTTTGAGTTTGGATAGGTATTTACAATACAAAGTCCATTTGCGAATAATTATATCAAAAAATATCAAATCCTTCAAATCCTTAAGTCGTTATATGTGCATGTAATACAGGGTAATACTTTCCTTTAAAGTTAATTGGTAGCTATAATAATATTACGACTATATAGTCGACCCACTTCATAAGCACTGAAGGATCACAAAATAAAGATAAATTACTTTAAAGTTAATTTTTCCACTACAACAGGATTTTTCCAACTTGTGACTTTAACACAACATTTTATGCATAGTTCAGTATGCACATTGATGTCACTCGAACTGATAAGCCTTAGTTGGCAATTTCACTCATTGTAGCGTATCCAGTGGCACAGTTTCGAAACTTATTTGCGCACACAGAGGTATACACACACACACACACACACACACACACACACACTTGCCATGACTTTTTCACATGGTAGGCAATTTTATGGCAAAAGAATAATAATAAAAACAAGGGGAACAAAAACAAAATAAAATAAAATAAAGTAAGTAGAAAATCAGAAAATAACCCACACACCGCAGCACTACAGACGTTCATTCGTTTGTGTGTGTTCGTAAAACAAGAGCGAAAGCAACAAATTCGAACGCAAAAACTTTCTAATGAGTTGGCATTACAATTTCAAATTTGTAGCGCAAATTATTATAAAACTTTTGTATATGCTGAACAACATACTCAAACTTATGGCACGGAGAAGAGAATCGAGTCCGTGTACTCCGCCAGAAATGCCGCAATCATTTTTCTCCTCTCCCGCCCCCACAAATACCCATCCAGACACGTACAATCTACTCTACATACGACATATCCAGTACAAAGTCAAACATAGAGACACAGTTTGGAGTACATAATAGGGAAGGAGCCTAGTTGGTTACCCTGCAATCCAATGGAAAGCATAAGCGATTCGTAAAAATTCAAATAACAGTGTGCCCGGCGAAATGTAGGATAATTTCTAACAAGAACCTGCAACCAAGCTGGTCACTCTGTGGAAGGAAGATACGATTTGAGTAGACTGAGAAAGAAATCCCACGGTGACTTTGTATCACTCTTAAACAAGTTAATTGAAGCATTTTTTTTTTGTGCGGAGGGTATCCTTGATTCGAGGCGCTAACGCATATGTTAGAGGACAACTTTCACAGTTAACAAAAAAATATCAAAGAAGCTAACTTCGGCAATGCCGAAGTTTATATACCCTTGCAGTCCTTGGCAATAATTTTTTTACATTTTGAAATTTCTTTCCTTGCAACTCAATTCATCAACACACAAACAAAACATTCAAATTATTTCTCTTTTTACTACAAATTTTTAAGCAAGGCACAACACGCATACACATACATACATACGTGTAGCGCTACGTCTGTGTGTGCGTATGCATGTGCTCTGTTTGATTTGCTGATGACGTAGAACCGATTTGAATTGACTGTAACTTGTGTTCTATTTATCCGATCAAACTCAAATTTTGGGATCTGAGATTTTATATCAAATTCTATTATATTGGTAAATTTCATGGCGATACTCCAATTTTTGCAAAAAATTTTGTTCTAGAGCTATATGATATAGTAGTCCGATCCTGACAATTTTCATACTCTATTATCTCCCGGCTAAAACTAGCTCAAATATGAAATTTCATTCCGATAGCTCTTAAGATGCCAGCGTGAAGTTGATTTGCACAGACGGACGGACGGACGGACGGACGGACGGACGGACGGACGGACGGACGGACGGACGGACGGACGGACGGACGGACAGACGGACATGGCTATATCGACTCAGCTTCTCATGCTGATCAAGAATATATATACTTTATGTGGTCGGAAACGTCTCCTTCTGTGCGTTACAAACATCTGACCAATTTTATAATACCCTCTGCAAGGGTATAAAAATGAAGTAAGTAAGTCGTCTCGCCGACTTGGGTATACCATACACCAGTAAAACAAATATTTCAAATTTGTAATAACTAATGCATTTGCCTATTTTAAGAAATTCTGTTCACATGCTTTTTACAAGCATATTTCAGTATCTCGCGCACTTATGCATATAAGCACCCTAGCGCCCCCACCCGCCAACGGCCATCTCCGGCCTTATGCAAAAACGTTTATATGCATAACTCAGCTATTTTTTGTCCGATTTTCATCAAATTTGGTATTTTGCTGGGTATTAGTATCAAATTTAAGTGTGCCAAATTTGATTGCACAAGGTAAAAAATTACGCGAGATATTCGAGTTTTTCAAATTTCGGGGGCGGAAAGGGGCGTGGCAAAATCTTTATACATGCAACATGAGCGCATTTACTAAGCAAATATACATACCAAATATGGTGTATCTAGCTACAATAGTTTTTGAGATAAACGTTTTTTTTTGAATTGCGGGGGCGGAAAGGGGCGTGGCAAAAATTTGAAATAAACTTGATCACTCTACATACTACATGAGCCTACATACCAAATTTGGTGGCTCTAGCTTTTATAGTCTCCGAGATCTAGGTGTTCATACGGACAGACGGACGGACGGACAGACGGACAGACGGACAGACGGACAGACGGACGGACAGACGGACATGGCTAGATCGACTCGGCTGTTGATGCTGATCAAGAATATATATACTTTATGGGGTCGGAGAAGCTTCCTTCTGCCTGTTACATACATTTGGCGACTTTAATATACCATTTCACCCTATGGGTGTATGGTATAATGAGATAGTCCATAGACCAAAAAATAAATTATTTATGATGTTTTGGCATAGTTTCTGACAATTAATTATTATTATTAATTTACCATGCTCTCTCGGTTTTCGTTTTTTATTGCAACATTTTCACTTTCAGTTTGGTGTTTCTGACAGATTTCCCATATTTCCGGTTCCGCAAATTGGATTTTAACATCGCCAGGCAACAAACACGAAATGAAGAGAAACAACACGGAATAAAAACACTTCCTTGCCTCTCAACAATTTACACCTAATTCAGTTTATTATTTCATGATTTCATTTATTTTTGGCCTGCGGTCAGCCAAAAATGTTCTCTGCCAAATTAGATTAGAGGGGTAGCAGGGAACGCTGCGGGGCGGTTGCAAGTTGACGATATCATAAAAAAAAGCAAATATACAACACATTTGCCTGTCCGACTGACCCACGATTGACCGACCAGTCGTCGGACTGTCTTTATTTTATTATACAACAAAAAAAAAAAAATTACAAATGGCCGCATAAGTCATTTTGTTGGCTTTACATGGGGTGGGGGGGAGCGGGAATTGGGAGCAGTGTGGGAGGGTGTTGGCGGGGTTTTCGGGGGCCGTATTCTGTGTGAATGTTTAAATGCATGTTTGAGTGTTGTTTTGAATATTTAAATCGTTTTATTTTCTGGCCCACTTAGAGAGCAACAATCAGGGGTCCAAATCAATTATTTAAACAATATGACCATGCGAAATCAGTTTAATGTGTGTGTGTGTGTGTGTGGTGTGTGTATGGGTTTTGTGCATCGGTGCCGCTTTATGAATTTAAATTAACCAATTTAGTTGCTGCAGATTTAGTTCAGTTATTACGCAATAGTTAAGTATGTCACGAAGTATTTTTGGTAATTGCAAATTGTTAACACTAAATAAATTGAAAGGATTACAAACATTTCGTGACATGGCAAACCATATGACCAGGCTAACATTGGAAACAAAGTCTTATCGTTGGTATTATCGCAAAAAAAAGGGTTTAGTTTCGCCACCAGGCAAGGATATTCTTATGTCAGGTTCAAGCCTCGATTTTGCAGTAATTCTTGAGAAAATGGAGAGTTCAAATTCTTTTGGCTGTCGATCCAGAAGTTTTCATTTTAGAGGAATAAGCAATACATCGTAAGATAGGACTATCTACATACATACATAATTACGTGGACTTCCCTATACCGTTAGAGAGCACAAATATTTCGAATACCATCAAACTATGTACGTATTTCATTTTCCAATGTCACATGTCTGAAACAAATATTTAAATCAAACACAAATAAAAGGTTTAAATAGAGTTAAGTTGTTCCAAATAGGGGAAAAAAACGAATTCTGAGAGAGGGGTAATCTCTCAAAAAGTCTTCCGTTTCATTCCATTCCCAAGACCTTTCAAATAATTTCTTTCATTTTTATACCCTTGCAAAAAGGGTATATTAATTTTGGTCAGAAGTGTGCAACGCATAGAACGAAGCATCTCAGACCATATAAAGTATATATATTCTTGATCAGCACGACGAGACGAGTTCAAATAGCCATGTCCGTCCGTCCGTCCGTTCGTCCGTCCGTCCGTCCGTCCGTCTGGATCAACGCGAACTCCTCCGAGACCGTAAGAGCTACAGAGCTGAAATTTTGCACGTAGGCTTGTATATACTGCAGGCATTGTATATCTCGGATTCAGTCCGGATCGGACCACTATATCATATAGCTCCCATACAAACGTCAAAGTCACGAAACAGTGACTTTCTCAATAACTTCATTAATTTTATAGCTATTGTCATAAAAGTTGGTATTTGTCAGTTTTATGTTCTTATTAATGATTGTGCCAAATTTGATCAAGATCGGGTGACTATATCATATAGCTCCCATACAAACGGCAAAGTCACGAACAGTGACTTTCTCAATAACTTCATTAATTTTATAGCTATTGTCATAAAAGTTGGTATTTGTCAGTTTTATGTTCTTATTAATGATTGTGCCAAATTTGATCAAGATCGGGTGACTATACGAACAGTGACTTTTCTCAATAACTTTGTTACTTTTTCAGCTATTGAAATTTAATATAAGTTAGTTTAATGTAGCTATAAACGACTGTGCCAAATTTGGTCAAGATCGGGTGACTATATCATAGACCTCCCATAGGAACGATTGGTGGAAAACAGTGACTTTCATCAAAAAGTTCGTTATATCCTATGCTAAGATTGCAGGCCGTTCTTTCGCAAACATTAGTCTTTTTGAATAAAACGTTTTTACACTTTGATGGCTATGGGTAAGGAAAGAATTACCAAAACAGTTGCAAGGGTATACAAACTTCGACGCGGTCGAAGTTAACCCCGGCCCTCTGGTTTTTAAAATTGTTTGACAAATCGATTTTACCTATTTGTAGTAACTTGACATTTCGATAAGTCATTCTTTTTCACATCCTTTTTAAAGAAATCATTCATTTGTTGGATTCAATCGTCAATAATCTTTCCTTGACTTGACTTGACTTAAAATTTTCTATTAGTAGGTACAAAAAAATGCCTATATAAGCTAAGTAGCGACTTCATATAAAAGTTTTGTTTAAGCTTTGTTGAGTCTCAATGTATTCGTAGCACATTTTCTATTCCGTTTAAATTTTTTTTGTTTTTAGCAATTATTCGCAGATTACACATGTTCTATATGTCATTGGACACCATTGTTCCCATTGCCATTTCCATTCCGAATGCCATTGCCATTTTAAATTGCGAAATGCCAAAGAGGACTAACTATTGTCCGACTTGAAGTTAGAAATTGCTCGTACCTTCTGCTTAATTGCAACGTCTTCTTAACCTGGCTGGAACGTACCAGGTATTGTTGTTGACCCGTGGTCATTGAGATGGCGGAAGCAGCAACGAATGGCACTTGATGTGCATTCGACATTAGTTCGCTAGCCACGGCAAATGGTTGCTCCATAACAATAACACGGCCAGAAGTGCCATAGAGAGAAAGAGGCGAATGTAGATGGAAAACGGAAGGAGATGCACAAGCAAAAAGTCAACTTAAGAAGCAGCCTGATAGGGGCGGAAGGGAAAGGATACTTACTAGAGAGCGAGCATGAATAATGAAAAGACTAACGGCAACTCACACAACTGACAAACGAACCGTTACTTGGTATAAAATGTTTCTCATATATAGCAAAATAGCTGAAAATTAAAAGAAAAAAGTGGGACTGTAAAATGGGTGGGACGTGGTCACAGATGTGCGACAGAGATAGAGAGAGAGAAGCAATTAAAATGGCTTACAACCAACTGTAAAGGAGAAAGGCTGTAACAGCTGTAACTGTTTGTTGTTGGCTCTGGCTTTTGGCTCCTGCTGCATAATTGCCAACAGGATGCAACGCACGCGAACGCCGACCACTTCCGTACTGCCATGGTGCCATCCTTTCTTTCCACTATCCTTTTGCCCACCACTCTCATCCACCTCTCATAACGTTGGCACATTTTACGTGTAAAAATAAATGCCAAGCCGAGTGAGACAGAAATTAAGTGCAGGGCAAACAACAAAAGGTAACCCTCACTCCGCCTCAGCCAACCTCCCAGCGCTCACCTGGAACCACGTACTCACATACCTCTGGTTGCATCTACTGGTGCGTAAGTTGTCAGCTGCTGAATGGACGTTGCTGGTGGTGCCGCTGGCCAGGATTTTGCATAATGCGCATACGCCGTGTAAGCAAGTCAGCAACATTTTGCCCATTGAGTGTTACTTCCGGTTTTCCGAGAGGCGCCCTCGATGAATAACGCGCTCGCTTGCCACACTTGCCTCACTTCTGTGGCAACAACAATTACAACAATTGCTTGTAACTACTCTGGACTACAAATAAGCAGAACAAATAATAACAACACTTTTCCCGCAAAAGTCGAAAATGAAATGCTCTTTCAAATATAAGTGATTCGGCTTTTTCTTTTGAGAATGAACATTATACAAAAATATTTAAAAACAATGTAAGAAAAGACTTATCAGCCAACTAATATTCAGTTCATCAGAATCAACTTTTTACATGGAATTGATGTCATCCAAAAGAAATCCCCCCCTCGCGGAAAAGACTTCAAAAGAATCTCAAGTCTAATTCTATGTATGTACTTTAGGAATCGATGCCGTTGTCCAATTTTATAATCATCTACATGTCACAATTGGGTAAGGATAATTGGATATTCCATTCGAACATTTTTTTGCCTTTTTTTCAGTGACGCCAAGTCACTGATGTGGAAATAGAAAGTCCTTTCCATTTTGAATCGTTATAGTCTCAAAAGAGAGAGGTAATCTTTATGTGAAAATGTGTATACCCGAGAAAAGTGGCAGCAGCATAATGAAATACATGGAATACGATGGTGACATCCTCAATGAGTGTGTGTGTGGGTATGCTGCTGGCGCCTGCATATCCTGCCTCGGCTGTACTCCTTTCCAACCCACGACCCCCACACACGTCGGAGGATCCCCGCGCTATGGTGGCAATCATAATAATGGCACACAATTTAACAGCATTGCATATCGGAAGGAAATCTCAGTGGCCGCAATCTGTGCAGTAGTTTCTTGCCAGTCCTTAGGCTTCGTCATTGCATTTGCCGACTTATGTACTTAAGTCCGATGGAAGGAGCTGATGCAACTGCAGTCAGTCTGCTTAAATGGGTCACTCTGACCGCCACACAGATGACAATTGCTCTGGTCAAAAAATCTGACGTAAATCCTACAGCTTGAGCTGCTCTTGCCTGGCTCCTATCCTTTCTTGCTGTGTGTCCTGTGTGCAACTCTGTGCGGCTCTGTGCATTAATCAAGTAAAGTAAATTATGCATGTGTTTCATTTATAATTTTACCCCAAATGAGGCCCGAGAAAATACGATGAAAATTGTTCAAAAAGAATTTCTGATTTCTCTTAAGGTATGCCCGAGTGAAAGTTCATCCTTCAATACGAACTTATGTATGTAATCATACATTTCCGTTTTTGCTGGCTTTACTAGTGACGTTATTAAGATGTCACTAGCGAACTAATGAACATATCCCAGACATGAAAGACATTGCTGTTCCCCATTGACATACAATTGAAAAGAAAGGTTCATATACTCTGGAATGAAAAAGGTTTGCTTAAATTTTGTTTTGAATTCTTGTTCAATACGCTAGTTAAAATTTCAGAGCCTAGTGTAGATAATAGATAGTAGATGCGTTCATCCATTTTTCAATATAAAAAACTACATTTACGGTTTTTTACCTGAGAAAAACAGATGATAAACAGATCAGAACAGATCATACTATCATAAATACCTCATTATCTCAGTTCTTAACCAATTTCCGAATTGAAATAAGCATTTTGAAACGGCCAGTTTTCCATTTTCCAAGGCCAGTGATAATTAGTTATACCATGCACCCAGAGGGTAACATGAGGTATATATGTATGTAGATACCGTATGAGATATTTGAGATTATGAAGGATTTAAAATGCACGTTCATTATGAATTTCAAATAGTGGTGGTGCTTGGAATACCGAAGTCGACTCAACGACTTATTTTATTTTTGTCACCAACACCCTATACTCGTTTCATCAAAACAAGATGTTTTTGTCTTAAGCCCTGTTTCTGTGGTATTTGATAAAGCTAGTTTTTAAGCACTCGAATCAGATGTATTCCTTGAACTGAATAGCCACATACATAAACCGAAAGTTATTGAACTGCTTTACATTTAAGGAGTTTCATGCCACCAAAGTGACAAACCCGAGACATTTCTTTCCTTTGTTATTTCGTTACCGAAAATTTCGAGCCTAAGGTCAACAATATTGGGTACGTTCTGCATTGTTATAAGGCTAAAATGAAAAATATTTCAGCTTAAATTGAAGACATCGACTATCACAATTCTTCGAAATTGACACTTTTAGAATCCAATGAATTTGTTTAATTACATAAATCACATTTGTTTTTATGTCGCAAAATAATTCTTTGTGGCGAATTTTAAATTTTAGTTGAAATAACAATCGTTTATATGTGAATATATGCAACAGTAATCACTTATCATGATCTTTAAAAACCCTCAGAACGACTCTCAATGAATCAAATAATCACGACAAACAAAATTTTAACTTGCATTTGATTTGATTAAACTCACAGAAACAGCTAAGTTACGTTTTTGCTATGTTTAAAGAGAGAAAAGCAAAGTATTGATCAACACTTAAGGATAGTTTATTCCAAGTCATTTTAAGTTCGAATCCTTAAAAAGTAACTTCAATTTGTTCTTCCACCGAAGAGTTTTTCGCATTTGTTGCGCAACGTGCCTGAAACGAGGTATATGGCCTAAACAATAACTATTTCGGGCTCCTAGCGCTTCGCACTTAAAGGTCTTGGTGGTAGTCTTGGTCTGGACACGGGTCCACTTTGATTTTGATTGCAGTCACCAATTAGCGTAATATTCGCAATATGCTTTTGTCTGGCTGCGTATTGCTTTTTATTATTTTTCAAGTTGCCAAGTTCCTTGTCGTAACATAGCTCGCCATATTGGCAGCAAAAAGTTACCCGAACAGCAGATGGTTTTAATTGCAGCTTTTTCGCTTTTCCCCATTTTCATTCTCTTTGTGCAAAATTAGTTTAAAGCATTTTTGTCAGAGGGCAAGCAACTAATTGATATTGCTAAATATTTAATGCAAGTATGTAGGTGCACAGAAAGAATGCAAGAAGCAGACACAGGCACACAAACGGAAAAAGAAACAAAGACAGCCACATTGCAATTTAACAAATGGAAAAGCCGGAAATGCAAATTGGAGCAGAAGAGGGCAAAAAACCTAACGAATCTGCTTCCCTGCTTTGGGCAAAGAACAAATAATTTCCTTCTGTCTGTCACGAGAATGTGAATATCTGTATAATCATGTGCATTCATACATATGTAAATATGCCATATATGTACATTCAACTAAATAGCCTCCGAAACCAACAACCTGCACTCACTTAAGTGGGGCCGATTTGTTTCACCCGTTTTCAGAAGCAAGCAGCCCACTGAATTGGCAACTAAACTAACCTGATCCGAAAGAGTTATCAAGCAAAGATATATATTTTGTTTTCACCATTATACTTCAAACGCACATGTTGAGTTATTTGAATGAGATCCCCTTTTTTCTGGTCTGGTCTGCAAATTTGAAATGAAAAGAAAACTAAAAGAAACTATTTGAGAACCCAAATGATTCATAGTTTTCTTTATTTATAGCTATAGCTACAGAAGAAAGTCGAAAAGTCCAATGACACCTCTATAACTATTTTAAATTGTCTCCAATATTCATCATTTCAGAAGAGATTTATAGAGCTTTTTTTCCACTTTTCCACTGGGAACAACATTCTTGTGAAAATTTTTGGTGTGAAAAACTAGAATTTCTTTGGGAATTTGACGCCCATAAAAATCTTTAGAAAATATTTAATTGACTCGAGCGTGTGCAAGCTACTGCGGTTGCAGTTCGTTTCTTGGAGTGAGATGACTCCCTAGTAAAGCGCCTAAGATGTACGCAACAGTTAAATAAAAGGAATTTCATGCCTTAAGTTAATAATTCGAATATAAACTAATTGTTGAACCCTGCATCAAAGAAGTGTTAAAAATGCATCAAGGTCAGCGAGACGACTGGGTCTTAAGGGGTCAAGTGTGACACTTTCAAAACTTGTTTTTTTTTATACCATACACCCATATGGTGAAATGGTATATTAAAGTCGCCAAAATGTATGTAACAGGCAGAAGGAAGCTTTTCCGACCCCATAAAGTATATATATTCTTGATCAGTATCAACAGCCGAGTCGATCTAGCCATGTCCGTCTGTCCGTCCGTCCGTCCGTCTGTCCGTATGAACACGTAGATCTCAGAGACTATAAGAGCTAGAGTCACCAAATTTGGAACGTATTACCTATTACTACGATAGCTAAATTTGGTATGTATATTTGCTTTGTATGTATGGAAAGATTTTGCCACGCCCCTTTCCGCCCCGGGAATTTGGAAAAACTCGATTATCTCACGTAATTTTTTACCTTTTGTAATCAAATTTGGCACACTCTAAATCTAAAAATAGTTAAGTTATGCGTATAAACATTTTTCCAGTTGGCCGTTGCCTGGTGGGGGCGCTAGGGTACTCGTAAGCTTTCGTGAGCGAGATACTGAGATATGCTACTAAAAAGAATGTAATCAGAATTTTTGAAAAAAAAAAACTACTACTTACTTCATTTTTTTTTATTTGGTTTTGTTATTTTATACCTTTTTAATAGAATGTTTATCTTTTTTAAATTTTCTCAATGCGAACAGCTCGACGAAGAGACTGCCTAAGTGTGTCTCAATGCGTTTTTCAGGAACTACAATACTTTTAGTTTGCTGCCCCACTAGCTCCATGTAAACTTAATATTTTGGAATGTGTGTACTAACAATTGCATAATTAGAAGAAAAACTAATACACAACAATACAATTTAAAAACATTATAAAACAAAATAGAAAAATATACGAAAAAAAATAATTGATTAGGTTAGAACATGAATTTGACTACTATGCCACTTGGTTCATCATTTTTACAAAGCCAATTCAATTTATAAGATTTTGTTACACAATAAGACTAGTTGTAAGATGTTTTCGATTAGTTATTTATTATACATATATGGAGAGAGTTTAGGGAGACTACTTGATAATGGGGGCTCCTCCCGAAAGGGATAACATCATCCTCACTAACCTGTTTAAGAAAAGGTAATCTTGAAAATTATTTCTTAGCATTGTAAGTCATTACTTAAACACAGTATTGGCCTTAAACATTTCACAGAATGACGCAAAAAAAATCATAAAGAACTTTACAGCTGTCCCGAGGACCTCGGAAATTTCATAACCATGACAATGGATGGTGTCGTCACAAACAAATCAATTTTGTCGCGGTTTGAACCACAATTTCTCAATCACTTATGACTAAGACCATCTCTGCAATCTATTAATAAAGAATATGGGTCATCTTAGGTTGCGTTGTTATGTTGCAGACTTGCGACAATTAAGGAATTATTGTACATACATATGTATATACAACTGTGCTCGCAAAAGTCCAAAATCCAGTAGATACCTTTTTCTATATGGTACAATATACCGCATATGAATAAACAGGTCGTGATATTATTACACTAATTTTTCATAGCGCTTAAGGGTATGCACAAAAAGGTGGTCTTCGGTGTTGTAGGCTTTTTTTCGCTTCATTTAGTTGCTGTAATTCCCAACTAATTCTAGCGTTGAAGACATGGTATGGCTATGGCAATTCCGGAGTTTTTTAGCAAAGTCTGCTGATGATACAACTTGGTAGTTCTTGAAATAGCTATACAGACAACCTGCTCACATTTTTTTGTGTTGCCTTTGAAATAATCTTCTTTTGGAAGATTGACCTCGAGCCGGCTAAATTGCAAGGTTTGATTTATATTTCTTTTAATAGATTCAGTTTTCTGATTTTGGTTTTGCAAAATGGACTCTAGACATTGGTTAAAGTTAATTTGTACTAATTTTTGGCTCGTTTTTTTCACTTGTGCTTATCGCCACAGATTTGGCTGTTAAAAAAAAAAAAATCAGATTTTCGTTTAGTTGCAAAAAAAAGTAAATAAAAAGTTTGCACTTCTCTAGTGAAGAGAAGGATTGAACCTTGGAAAACACCGTAAAGGCTTAAAAAGCCCACAGTTTAGTTGGATGTTCAGCAAAGATGGTATCTGCTGCAGATTACCAAAAGAACCCGAAAAACGTGGCGTAAATCGTAAAAACAGAAGACTGGCACATTGCTCGATACAGCAGATCCAATCCATTTGCATCTTCCAAATTGGTCAAACATGATCTAAACCTGTCAGTACGGGATGGCAGAAAAGGACGAAACACATCGCAAAATGTCCCTTAAGGAATAGAGAACTATGTTGCATCCCCAAAGACCCAACAGCTGATCCTAACTAAAGCTACAGCCCAGCGAAATATTACTTTGCGAAATCCATGTGTTTTTGTATGTAAAATGTACCTTAATACTTTTGAACAGTATTTGGTCCGTCTGGCGCCAGTCGAAGTAATGTGATGGGTCGTTTCAGTGGTTACTGCTATTTAAACCATACACCTATAGGGTGAAAAGTCGCCAAAAAGGAAGCTTTTCCGACCTCATAAAGTATTTATATTCTTGACCAGCATCTACAGCCCAGTCGATCTAGCCTTGTCCGTCTGTCCGTATGAACACCTAGATCTCGGAGACTATAAAAGATGGAGTCACCAAATTTGGTATGTAGGCTCGTGTAGTATGTAAAGTGGTCGAGTTTATTTCAAATTTTTGTCACGCTCCCTCAATTCAAGAAAAGCGGTTATCTCAAAAACTATTCTAGCTAGAGACACCATATTTGGTACGTATATTTGCTTAGTAAATGTGCACATTATGTATGTATGTGTCAATTGGTAATTCTATTGAGATGATGTCCTGTAAATTTCGGCTCTAACGGTTTTTTTTTTAAAATAGATTTTGATAAAAAGCCCCAAAATTCGGACCTGGCAAAAAAAAAAGACACATTTTCAAAGTTTGTAAAATTGATTGTACACCTTTGGACCCTAAGAACAAGTTTTAGGTCTAGTAAAAATAAGATAAACTGCATACCACAAATTTTCATTTCATATTTTTGTGGTGTCTCTGCGTAAATTTTCGCCACTAATTCATGCACTATTAATAGCACCCTTAGGACTATTACTCTCTCCCTTAGGACTTTTATTCTCGCCCTTAGGACTATTATTCTCACCCTTGGGACTTTTACAAGGTGCTAAGGTCTGAGTTAAAAGTGCTAAGGGCTAAGGTCGATAGCCATTTCACAAAACCATCGATATACCTATCAATAATTTTGAAATCAAAACGCTGTGCGTCGAACATTTCAAGTTAATTTTGGCATTCCCAAATACAAAAAAAAAAAAGCAAGGAATCTTTTAACTAAAACGGCAGCTATCATTATCAATATCACAAAAAACAGAAATGTATGTACACATGTTTGTATACACCTATAAAAATATATTAACGTTTGCTGATTAAAACGCATTCAACATGCACATATGTACATACATCGTATGATATATGTATGTATGTACATATGTATAAAGTATACAAAGGCATCTGACTGCGCCCTCGAAAGTGCTAGGCAAGCAAATTAAGTTGTCTTAGGGCCCACAAAATTTCACATCTATGAAGTCAATGTGTAATCACATTGATGTATATATATTATAAGTATAGCTTTCAAAAAGATTATATTAAAACATTAACTTTAAATTCTTTTAGATTACTTTAAGAAATGGCTGGAAATGAGCTTTTTGTTTTAATAGTATTGGGTTTCTTGCTTTATACGTATCGTGAACAACGAGAAATCTCCCACAAAATTGCAATGGATGATCACAAGGCGAGTAGAAACAAATTGTAATATATTAAATTACATTTGATTAATAAGCTCTTTATAGGAGTCAACAACCTCGAACAACATAGAAGAACACACGTCATCTAATGGCCAAGATTACGTGGACACGCCACTTGGCACAGCTGATGAAAATACAGGCAGAGAAATGGAAAAAAATTATCAATCACGGATCGAGGGGCTGCATAAAATAGTTAACATACTTCAAGACTCTTTAACAAAAGATATAGAGCGATTGCGTCAACAAGTTTTGGCCAATATGGCAGAGATTTCGAAAAGTCAATCTAAGATAGAGAAAAGGTTCGAAAAAACACTAACAGAATTTATAGAGAGCTTTAAAAAGGACGACACTATTCTGAAGTCTACCTCTTCGAATATGAAAGAAAGGATTGAACTATAAGACGGATTTTCAAAATCTATTTGCATACTTAATGGTGTATAACTTGATGTATTTGCTTTTTTTATGCAAAACATTTTTTTTTTTTATCAATTTAACCTAAGTGAATTTTTCAATTCAAAAAATTATTCGATTAACTAAAGCCTGACTTTATTTTTTGTAAAAATAAATCTGAACTGTAGCATCAGGAGTAAATTAAACTAAAAATAAACCATTTACATATCAAATATATGTGTGTACATACATAAACGCATTTTCTTAAGATTGATCGCTTTTTAGGTGGGACTTGTACAATACGTAATAAGAAAAATGAAAAAATAAAGCTAGAGACCTAATTTTCTTTTTTTAAATGTTGGTTATATTTTACTCTAATTTCGTATTTTTTTTCGACAATTGGTTCGATCCTTTATTTTCCGCTTATGATAAGTACAATTATTTCGGAAGAAAATATAAATGTTCAACTAAAATAGAAACAAAATAAAGAGCTTTTTTTTATTCAATTTTGACATAACATTAACGGGGTTAACTACGACCGCGTCGAAGTTTGTATACCCTTGCAACTGTTTTGGTAATTCTTTCCTTAGCCATCAAAGTTTAAAAACGTTTTATCCAAAAAGACTAATGTTTGCGAAAGAACGGCCTTCAATCTTAGCATAGGATATAACGAACTTTTTGATGAAAGTCACTGTTTTCCACCTATCGTTTCTATGGGAGCTATATGATATAGTCACCCGATCTTGATCAAATTTGGCACAATCATTAATAAGAACATAGAACTGAGAAATACCAACTTTTATGACAATAGCTATAAAATTAATGAAGTTATTGAGAAAGTCACTGTTCGTGACTTTGCCGCTTGTATGGGAGCTATATGATATAGTCACCCGATCTTGATCGAATTTGGCACAATCATTAATAAGAACATAAAACTGACAACTACCAACTTTTATGACAATAGCTATAAAATTAATGAAGTTATTGAGAAAGTCACTGTTCGTGACTTTGCCGTTTGTATGGGAGCTATATGATATAGTCACCCGATCTTCATCGAATTTGGCACAATCATTAATAAGAACATAAAACTGACAACTACCAACTTTTATGACAATAGCTATAAAATTAATGAAGTTATTGAGAAAGTCACTGTTCGTGACTTTGCCGTTTGTATGGGAGCTATACAATATAGTCACTCGATCTTGATCGAATTTGGCACAATCATTAATAAGAACATAAAACTGACAAATACCAACTTTTATGACAATAGCTATAAAATTAATGAAGTTATTGAGAAAGTCACTGTTTCGTGACTTTGACGTTTGTATGGGAGCTATATGATATAGTGGTCCGATCCGGCTGAATCCGAGATATACAATGCCTGCAGTATATACAAGCCTACGTGCAAAATTTCAGCTCTGTAGCTCTTACGGTCTCGGAGGAGTTCGCGTTGATCCAGACGGACGGACGGACGGACATGGCTATTTGAACTCGTCTCGTCGTGCTGATCAAGAATATATATACTTTATATAGTCTGAGATGCTTCGTTCTATGCGTTGCACACTTCTGACCAAAATTAATATACCCTTTTTGCAAGGGTATAAAAAAACAAAAAATGTTTATTCAAATAGTAACAATATTTGAAAATTATGAAATAAACAATAAAAAATCTTCCTCATCTAAGTCGAACGTATATTCATTGTTATTATCGTGATCTTCTTCGTCATCCGATTCACTTTCCATGCTAATATTATAATTAAAATTAAAATTTGCATTAATATGAACTTATATTTAAGATTGGAAGTAATTTTTTTTCCAAGCAGTTTTGGTTTATTATGTATGTTCAAGCTTGATAATAGAGGGTCAGATGAGTCCATAGCTCTATAAAAAACGTCAGTAATATTATTAAGCATGGGAACGTCGGTCTATTTTATGGAGTTTGTTGCGTGCCTCTGGCGCATTTTCGCCCAGACATCCAACAGGAACTAAAAACTGATCCATAATATCTGATCCGTGAACAATAATCTTGTGAACTGTTGGGAACATTGGGTATACGATGGAAATGTGTCGTTGCAAAAACATCGAAATTTGTCTGTGTTGATGGCAAATTCACACGAAATTGCTATTAATATGTGGTGAAATTTATTAAATATAACCTCGTCAAACAGTGTGATTTCTGCAAAAAGTTTGGTATTTGCAAAAATTCGCCTTGCCGCATTTCCATCATTGCTGTTACCAGATCCATTCTGTTTTGGCATGCTAATATGTAAGCCCATTTCCTTCCATATTCTTTGCTGAATTTCCTTCCGTGATAACATTTTATTTTTATTCTCGCCATTTACATGCCAAGTTTTAATGTCGATTCAATATGATATGTTTAAAACAAATTCCATAAACCTAACCAGGCGTGCAACGGACTAACGCCGTATTTCAAAGAATCAGGTTTAGGTTTAAAAATTTCTGAATTGAAGTCAATGATGTGCATAAGAGTTTTTGGATTTATACCACATATTGGACAACATTGCGTAGACTTTGTATTTGTTAAAACATTAAGTACCTTGCCGTCAATCAATGTCATATATGTTTTGAAACTTATAGAAATGTTTGAGCTTTGTGATTTAAAAGTTTCCAATTTTGCTACTTGCATACCAAAATGTGCTTTTCTGCTATGATATTTGCACAGCTTTCTTTAGCGTATTCAATTTTTATCGGTCTGCAGAAGCGAACAGACTGGAGCTTCTGTTCATCCAAATTAAACGATTTAAAGAATTCACTAATCTAATTGAAATCATAGTTGCCACAAATAGAGAACTGTCGGAAAAATCGGGTTCATCCAAATCAAATTTCTGCTTATAGGAACTTTGACCGGTCGACCCATCAAATCCATAGCCAGCAATAAGTGTGCACTCTGTAACATTCGTTTTGTAAAATTAATATTCGTTCAGCCGTATGGCTTAACAAATCCTGCAAAGAAACCTTTGCCACAGTTTCTGTAATTTACATTCCTGTTGGTCTACACTGCATTTTCGTTTTTTGTATTGCACCATAACCAGGATATATGTCGTTCCCGTACGCATTATTTAGTTGCTTAGTATTAATATATTATTGTTTTGTTAGACCATTTTCCAATATATAGGCAAGGGCTGCATTATTAGATATTTTAACCGGCCCTTTGTTTGACACAGTTTTTACTTTTTTCTCTATATTGACTTCTTGCAGCACGCCGACTGCTTCATTATTTTTCCTTTCCCTTTTTTTCGCAGATGTTGACGCTGCATGCAGAAGTAAAGGAGTAGACATATCATTTTCAATGGCAACTTCTAAAGCCATTTGCCTTCTTAACCTTGGACCGGCCTCTGTATACCCTAATTTTGGGCGGCCTGTTTTGGAAGGTGATAAGTTTTTGGTACCCTCCATTTGGATTCGTATTTCAAAACCTTTTGAAAACCATTCTGAGTAAATTGACTTAATTTTATTCAGATCTGTGTGATGTTTCCGAAAATACCGTTTAATATGTTTTACAAAAATGGATACTTTGGCTTCTATTGTATTTATGTGGGATATAGTCAGATCGTCTTTATTAATTTCTGCCGATATAAACGACGTTAGAACGGTAGCGTTGCGATTGTTGTTGTTCCAAATATCGGCAAGCGTGCTGTTGGTAATCGCAACGAGAACTACAAGTGCATTTTTTGTATAAACGGGGGAAAATGGGGAAATAAGATTGTAACTATAGGAAACTAGACATTTAAGTTAGTAACTTGCCATTTTTAGTTGCCTGCTCTGGCCTGCTCTTCCTATAGAAATACTTACTTGCATAAAATGTCCCATATTGATAGGCAAAAAAATATTTCTAATTTTTATCCGATTTTAATGAAGAATATGTCATTCGTCGGGAAATTCAATTTACTTTATTTCCTAGTTCATGGAAAAAAAGTACTTTAGCGCAAACTAGTGTCGCAAAATGGCTTCGGTTAAAGGACCAAACATTTCCATACAAAATTTAGATTTTTAATAAAGTCAAAAAAAACGTCTTAAATTCGTGTCCAGCACTGTACATGCATATGTCGGGTTAGAATTATGGACGGCACTGTCATAGATCGTTAGTGTGACCTTTGGGGCTTAAAGAGTTAAGGAACACTAGATTGAAACGTCAATTTGGTTCGATCCTAACCTAAAGACATGTTAGAATATGGGTCTGACAGCAAGGTTCCATTGAACAGCAGTGTAGAAAAGGGGGAATTCAGACGCTGTAGTACCAGCAATAAGTGAAAATAAGTGCACACGTGACGCAGTATACATTCGTAATCGAGAAGGAAAGCCGAGTCCTAACCAAACTGAAGGTATGCCAGTTCTCGTCCCGACGTTTTTAATTTGTATCTAAGTACATATACAAAGATTGATTTTATATGAATGTTAAGTTCTCCTTTGTGTATAGCTTTGAGGCTGGTCAAGATTTTGGCATAATCTTAATGAGGTCTGGCTAAGCAACGCCTTACCCATTTCCCTTCCCATTTTATGCCATGATTTATGTATGTACATTTAGTAGTTCACCAATGGGCCTAGCCAATTTAAATGAAGTGTTAGAAACTTATCGAAGCTCTAATATACTTTTTTTTGTTAGAGAGAAAAAGAACAACAACAACCGTTTTGACATTAGAATACTATCCCTTTCATTTTCGCTCGTTCCACTCGTACTCATTGCTTCAACATTGTGCGTACGAGTATCACTCACTCATTCATACTCATTCCGCTTTGTATTCACTCAACTCAATTTAGCTGTTGTCTCTTTATTGCAACTCATGCAGATGTCTAATACATACAGAGGCTCCATCGCATAATCGGACACAAGTTTTGATAATTTGATTCCTGCCTACACAATTGTTTATACAAATGTATACATACACATACATTTATGTATGTATGTATAAACATAAATACGTCCATATGAGCTTTTATTAAATTTGCTTACTAAGCGAAAGCGGCAGTCTGAAGTTCCTTATTGACAACTGCGCAAAAGATGTAAAGATGTAAGATCTAGATGTAAAAGAACAAAATAATTTACTTACAAATTACAGATTAATGATGGATTTGATTTAATGGACACTCAGTGCGAGGTCAAGTGCCACCAGAAACTAAAATCCTTATTGCAGAAAGCAGGCAAAATGATTAAACTAAAAGATCAGCAAATCGAATCGAAAGATCGGCAAATTGAATTGAAAGATAGTCAAATGTAAGGGCAATATCAACGCTGTCAATGAAATGTCTGGACATACCTAATCATCAATCAAAAATAATCAAAAACAAGGACGGCACGCAAAATAGCCTTGAAACACTAAAAGAACAACTCAAGGATCAATTGGCGGATCAAACTAAAGCTAAGAAAGATCAACTCAATGCTCTTTTAGAGGAGTCCAATCAAAAAGTAGAGGATCTATTCTGTAATTTATTTAGCAGGATGGAAACCCCCAGAAGGTGATAGTCATAAAACGTTTTCAATGGCAAAATGGACAACGAAAGGAAACTATTAACGTTGGCTCGTATAATTTTGTGCACCATCTCACTAAATATCACCCCCACGAATTATACATTCACATAGAAAAGGATGGAAGCACTTCATTTTCCCACTACGATGACTTTGCACTTCATGAATCGGACGGCAGTGTATATAAAATAAAATCGATGGGTGCTCTTAGAACCTCGATGGCTGTTGTAGGGGATTTCAGCGGAACAAATTTAGAAAACATTTCGAACTCTTTTTATTGTACTACTTCCTGCACTTTAATGATAAGACCTAAGTTAAAATATCAACTCTTTCCCCCTTTAACTGAATAAAAAGGATGTCGGGATTTTGATTTGTAAACTTGAGCCTTGATTTTGCTGTATAATAACGAAATATTGAAATGCTTATAACAAAATACACAAAATTAACAAAAACATTATTTGCCATAATTAATGGATGTTTCAGTCGCAATTTTTGGAATTTGACAGAATATATTTTAGTTAGGTTGATTTGATCTCTCTTACCTTGTAATGGCAACGAAAACCTGAATGGCAAAACTTACTTTTTTTAAATTATACCTGGCACACCTAACGTTTTCGTTAAAGTAGGTGGAGATGACTTTTGAAAAAATAACCGAAATCAAGTGTTAAACATTTTTATAAGCATTTATTGTCTTTTTCAGTAAGGATTAGGAAGCTAACTTGTCTAAAATATATTGGTGATTTGAAGAGATATCAATTTCCTGGCAACATATATTACGTATACGCAGTGCATGTTAGCTAAATCAATCGGATTCGGGGTAATAATTCGAAATTATGTTAATGATAAAGTTTAAAGAATGTTCACGGACCATATTGCAATTATTATGATCGCTTTGAATAACGGAATGCTTTAAGATAGTGTACATAAATACATAAATGATAATCAAATAACGTCAGTATCGCATTAGTCGGAGCCTCTACGTTATGTTCGTGTGTCTGTAACCAAGCGCATACGATGTGGTTCAGAACATTGTTAAGGTGCATAATTTAGAGAAATGTTCTGAATAAAAAGTTAGCTTGTATTAGAAACTGGATAAATAGGCCGGTTTGAAATAAAAACCAGATGGCCGGGGCTAACTTCGACCTCGACAAAGTTTGTATACCCTTGCAAATGTTTTGGTAACTCTTTCGTTACCTATAGCCATCAAAATAAAAAACCGTTTTATCTAAAAAGGCTAATGTTTGCGAAAGATCGGCCCGCAATATTAGCATAGGAAATAACGAAGTTATTTACGAAAGTCACTGTTTTCGACCGATTGTTCCTATGGGAGCTATATGACATAGTAACCCGATATTGATCGAATTCGACACAGTCGTTTATAGGTATAATGAACTCACCAATATTAATTTTCACTACAATAGCTTAGAAAATAGCGAAGTAATCGAGAAAAGTTACTGTTCACTGTTTGCCGTTTGTATGGGAGCTATATGATATAGTGGTCCGATCCGGCTGAGTCCGAGATATACAACCCCCGCAGTATATACAAGCCTACATGCAAAATTTCAACTCTTTAGCTCCAACGGTCTAGGAGAAGTTCGCGTCGATCCAGACGGACGGACGGACGGACATGGCTATTTGAACTCGTCTCGTCATGCTAATCAAGAATATATATACTTTATATGGTAGGAAATGCTTCCTTCTATGCGTTTCACACTTCTGACCACTTACTTAAGACGAGACGACTTACTTCCTTCATTTTTATTAGATTTTATAATATCTTAAAAAAAATGTGTAACTTATCTCTCCAGTATCTTGATATTTATTTTGTTCTCCTTGGATCAAATATTTCTGTTTTACGACATTTTTTAAAAATCTTGAACTTTGATGTAGTAATGGGCTTATAAAGGGTTTAAAGATTTCAACCAGCGATTGACTCTGGGTTGCAACTCCATTTACCGACCCAATGTAACAAGATAACTTCTTGATTCTTGTGCATCAGTGTGCAGCGTACCGGATTTTTATGATTTCATGAAAATGACCAAGACCAACTTTTTTTTTATCAACCATATTATAATTTTCTTTGGAAGTTCTTCGGGATGGTTGTGTGGTCAGTGAATCTATTTCACTTTTAACACTTAATTACTGAATTATTATAACTGAATAAATTAATGTTCTTCGTTACCAAAAGGACGCGTCTACTTACTTGAAGGTTGCGTCTTCCTTGAATGAGCAAGCCTATCGAATCGGCAGCTGCAGTCACTGCTTTTCCGAATCTATGATGAAGTACCTGTTTAAACTCCGGCTATGTTATTCCAACGTAACAAGCCATCGAATGACTTGGCCCAAAATCGAGAAAAAGATAGAATCCTTTACTACTAGAACAATTCGTTCTTGTTGTTATATATATATGTCGGAGCGTCAAGACTTATTCACTTCTGTCTGAGCGTCAAGTCTTTCATTCACTTCACTTATGTTTTTCTTTATAATATTTACTTTAGGCTATTTAACTTCACTTTTTCACTGTAAGGCTAGTTCCCAGGGGGTTTGTTTTTTGAGCTCTCTAGCCCGAGGCCCCCCTTTATATAGGACCTGACATGAAGACAGATTTGTTTCTAAATATGTTGCTAAAGCAAAGATGCTTGTCATCCTGCAAAGTCAACATTCCCAGCAACATTCCAGGTGTCAGTCTATGTCTGTGTAATTTATCTCCCGTAATTTTCTACCTTGTGCAAGCAAATTTAGTACACATAAATTTTATACTAATATCACGCAACATACCAAAACAAAATCAATTGGTAATTCTATTGAGATGATGTCCTGTAAATTTCGGCTCTAACGGTTTTTTTTAAAAATAGATTTTGATAAAAAGCCCCAAAATTCGGACCTGGCAAAAAAAAAAAAGACACATTTTCAAAGTTTGTAAAATTGATTGTACACCTTTGGACCCTAAGAACAAGTTTTAGGTCTAGTAAAAATAAGATAAACTGCATACCACAAATTTTCATTTCATATTGTTGTGGTGTCTCTGCGTAAATTTTCGCCACTAATTCATACACTAATACTAGCAACCTTAGGACTATTACTCTCTCCCTTAGGAATTTTATTCTCCCCTTAGGACTATTATTCTCACCCTTGGGACTTTTACAAGGTGCTAAGGTCTGAGTTAAAAGTGCTAAGGGCTAAGGTCGATAGCCATTTCACGAAACCATCGATATACCTATCAATAATTTTGAAATCAAAACGCTGTGCGTCGAACATTTCAAGTTAATTTTGGCATTCCCAAATACAAAAAAAAAAGCAAGGAATCTTTTAACTAAAACGGCAGCTATCATTATCAATATCACAAAAAACAGAAATGTATGTACACATGTTTGTATACACCTATAAAAATATATTAACGTTTGCTGATTAAAACGCATTCAACATGCACATATGTACATACATCGTATGATATATGTATGTATGTACATATGTATAAAGTATACAAAGGCATCTGACTGCGCCCTCGAAAGTGCTAGGCAAGCAAATTAAGTTGTCTTAGGGCCCACAAAATTTCACATCTATGAAGTCAATGTGTAATCACATTGATGTATATATATTATAAGTATAGCTTTCAAAAAGATTATATTAAAACATTAACTTTAAATTCTTTTAGATTACTTTAAGAAATGGCTGGAAATGAGCTTTTTGTTTTAATAGTATTGGGTTTCTTGCTTTATACGTATCGTGAACAACGAGAAATCTCCCACAAAATTGCAATGGATGATCACAAGGCGAGTAGAAACAAATTGTAATATATTAAATTACATTTGATTAATAAGCTCTTTATAGGAGTCAACAACCTCGAACAACATAGAAGAACACACGTCATCTAATGGCCAAGATTACGTGGACACGCCACTTGGCACAGCTGATGAAAATACAGGCAGAGAAATGGAAAAAAATTATCAATCACGGATCGAGGGGCTGTATAAAATAGTTAACATACTTCAAGACTCTTTAACAAAAGATATAGAGCGATTGCGTCAACAAGTTTTGGCCAATATGGCAGAGATTTCGAAAAGTCAATCTAAGATAGAGAAAAGGTTCGAAAAAACACTAACAGAATTTATAGAGAGCTTTAAAAAGGACGACACTATTCTGAAGTCTACCTCTTCGAATATGAAAGAAAGGATTGAACTATAAGACGGATTTTCAAAATCTATTTGCATACTTAATGGTGTATAACTTGATGTACTTGCTTTTTTTATGCAAAACATTAATAGTGATTGGATGTTTTTTTTTTTTATCAATTTAACCTAAGTGAATTTTTCAATTCGAAAAATTATTCGATTAACTAAAGCCTGACTTTATTTTTTGTAAAAATAAATTTGAACTGTAGTATCAGGAGTAAATTAAACTAAAAATAAACCATTTACATATCAAATATATGTGTGTACATACATAAATGCATTTTCTTAAGATTGATCGCTTTTTAGGTGGGACTTGTAAAATACGTAATAAGAAAAATGAAAAAATAAAGCTAGAGACCTAATTTTCTTTTTTTAAATGTTGGTTATATTTTACTCTAATTTCGTATTTGTTTTTCGACAATTGGTTCGATCCTTTATTTTCCGCTTATGATAAGTACAATTATTTCGGAAGAAAATATAAATGTTCAACTAAAATACAAACAAAATAATGTAAACTCTCTATTATTTCAACTTTTAATCTCTTGAGATTGTCTTTATATTTTCAGATTTATTTCTTTATTTAAAATTAATTGCACATGTGTTCTTATTGCCTATATTCGAGAGAGTGTGCCCGTACCCCGCCTCAGCATATTATACCCTTTTAGTGTGACCAGATTCGGTGGTCGGGGAAATAATCACTGAGGAGAGGGTCGGGCTTATTCAAAATATTCTTAATGCTTACATTCGGCCAATCCTGACATTTGATCGACCTCGATCATACAATTTAACATACAATATACATACAAATACATATACATACAGATACAAATACAAATACGTACATATTACAAACAGAAACTCACAGTTTTATCACACGCATGCATCCACGGCTTGAGTCGGGCTGATTCTAAGATACCTTTGTACGGCAATTGAGTAAGTTGACAATCGTCAATATCGGTGACTTCGTAACGGTCATTTGGAAAGACTCGATTTATTTTATAAGGACCACGGTATTTAGGAGCGAACTTTTTGCACGACCCGGAAGTGACATCAACATTGCGAATGGCCACAAAATCATTGACTCTATAGGATAATGGTGCCTCTTGCCTAGTGGCCTCAAGGTTACAGGGGTTTTCTGAACTAAATTTCTCGTCAAGATACTCGGTTAATTCGTCTACTAGGGGACCTCGCTGGTCACAACCAAACAACAACATTGAAGGAGTTTTACCGGTACTACTCTGCACTGAGTTATTGATAGCGAACTCTACACGATTAACTAATTTATACCAATCGGCTTGAGCTAAAGGTTCTGACAATTTTCCCAACATTGGGGTCAATACACGGTTCACACGCTCGACCTGCCCATTAGCTTGAGGCGCGGCAGTCGCTACTTTAATGTGGTGAATATTTCGGTTCTCTACAAATTCAGCAAACTCAAACGACGTAAAACACGTACCTCTGTCGGATATAACTCTTCTTGGTCGACTATAATAATCAAAATATTTTTCTAACTCGGCGATAACTTCTTTCGTACTAGTGGAATTTACGGGATATAATTTAACAAACTTCGTAAATGTCCCAGTTTCTCGTGACACCTTCTTATTAATTCCCCTTGCATGCGAGTCGGTGCATACAAACACAGTCTTTCCTTAGCATTTCTTTTGTACACTATACCATCAATTAACTCAAATCCAACATCATCGCCCTTTTCTAAATTTTCTCTTAATTTACGGATATCCGGATCTCTTATCTGTTCTGACTGCAATAATGAATCAACATCTTTCGGAGACGCACCCACTACACCCACCAGGTTTGCCGACTCATTTCGATTGAGCTGGTCACTTCTTTCGCTTTGGTTACATAGTAACGGATCTTTACTCTCTTCTATTCCACTTAATCTCGGATCAACAGAACTTTCATCTAAAGAAAAACCACTCTTCCCTAAATGAGCACACGGTTCTATCTCAAACGGGCTTGAACAACTTTTCCCTAATGGAACACACGGTTTTATCCCACACGATTTTAAATAATTCTTCCCTAAAGGGGCACACGGTTTTATTTCACACGGGTCTATCTCACACGGGTCTATCTCACACGGGTTTATCTCACACGGGTCTATGTCACATGGGTTTATCTCACACGGGTTTATCTCACACGGGTCTATCTCACACGGGTTTCTCTCAAACGGTTTTGAACAAATTTTCCCTAAAGGTACACACGGTTTTATTTCAAACGGTTTCAAATTATTCTTCCTTATTGGAGCACACGGTTTTATTTCACACGGGTCTATCTCACAGGGGCTTATCTCACACGGGTCTATCTCACACGGGTTTATCTCACACGGGTCTATGTCACACGGTTTTATCTCACACGGGTCTATCTCACACGGGTTTATCTCACACGGGTCTATCTCACACGGTTTTCTCTCAAACGGTTTTGAACAAATTTTCCCTAAAGGTACACACGGTTTTATTTCAAACGGTTTCAAATTATTCTTCCTTATTGGAGCACACGGTTTTATTTCACACGGGTCTATCTCACACGGGCTTATCTCACACGGGCTTATCTCACACGAGGCTATCTCACACGGTCCAATCGAATCTCTACTAAACTCATTTTTCTCTGAGGGGACACACGGTTCTATTGGGGCATTCGGTTCTTTCTTCACTAACAAATCGCAATGATCAAAATCACCTTCTGCGATATCTTCCAACAACTCGGTTTGCCGACTTAATGCATCTACATGGCCCATTCCAACGACCACCGCGCAATGCGGGGATTTATTGACTTTTTACTTAAGGTTTGGACCAACGAATTGCAATCGGTAACGATCAAAAATGGTCCGTGTTCTAGATATACGCGAAATCGGCGCACTGCATATATTATAGCCAAAGTTTCAAGTTCGAAACTGTGATAGCGGGACTCGGCGGCTGTTGCCTTTCGGGAATAATAAGAGACTGGATGCATTTTGCCATCAGTCTGTCTTTGCATGAAAGAGGCACCAAAGCCATTTGAACTAGCGTCAGTATGCAACTCAGTTTCGTAATTAGGGTTAAAGATAGCTAATACGGGCGGACTAGATAAAGCGGATCTTAACGTAACAAATGCGTTTTTAGCGGTTTTGTTCATCGGAAATGGCCCACCTTGTTTAAGCAATTCAGTTAACGGTTTGGCTATGCGGGAGAAATTCGGAACAAATTTGCGAAAATAAGAGAACAGGCCCAAGCAGGAATGTAATGCTTTGCTGTTAAGTGGTTCTGGGTATTCTTGAATAGCTTTTATATGTGTATTATTTGGTAAAATTCCCTTATCACTGACTTCATATCCTAAATAATCTATTCGCTTCTGTAGGAAAATACTTTTCTTCAAATTGAGCTCTAAATTGTACTCAATAAAACGATCTAACAGTTTTGCTAACAACTTAAGATGCTGATCCACGGTGCGAGTGGCAAAAATAATATCGTCCATATAGACCACAAGTTCTCGGTCTCTAATCATATCACTAAGTATGTTCGATATAAATCTCTGAAATACAGCTGGTCCGTTCTTCAGACCAAAAGGCATTCTCAGATATTCGAACTGCCCATCGGGTGTAACAAATGCGGTGTATTTAATTGAATCCTGTTCCATGCTTACATGGTAAAAACCACTTTTCAAATCTATGACGGAGAATACGGTCTTGCCTTCTAGGTATTCTAGGCAATCTTCTATTAAAGGCAACGGAAAATTATCCCTCACAGTCTTCTTATTTAGACCTCGATAATCAACGCACATTCGTATATTGCCATCTTTTTTTCCGCACTAGGACAATGGGGGACGCATAGGGGGAATTGCTTGGTCTGATTACATTATTGGCTAACAACTCACTAACTGTTTTAGAAACGATTCCTCTTTCACGATATGATAATCTTCTAGGACTACTATGAAATGGTGTGGTATCCGTCAGACATATTCTCATCATATCTTTGGGCGAGCCGTAATTAATTGAAAATCTGTCAACGTAATGCTCCCTCACAATATCTCGGCACTCACGCATCGCACCTAATCCAAATTCACTACCAACAGTAATATTCTCAGTATCTGACAGCGTTGCACAAACAGTTTCAAACTCTGTCAGCCATTCTCGAAACGGGGATGCATTCGTGTTTACATTAGTGTTATTACAATTATTATGCAGATCGGTGGTATTAGTATTAATGGTATTATGCTTAGGGTATTTAGTAAACAGGGATGCACAGAAGGATTTGTAAACAAAAGCAATGATGCGGAATTCTTTTTGTACTCTCTTATATTTTCAATCAATGAGAACTTAAGACCTATTTTATTTAAGGCATCTCTACCAAGAAGTAGTTGCGTCGGCATAATATTATCGGGAATAACTAAAAATTGGATTTCATAATATTTTTCGCAAAACAGAAGTGAACATTTGACTGTTCCAAAAGTCAGAATAGAGCCACCGCTCAGTCCATGAAAAGAACTTTCAACTAATTTATCGCAATTCAAATGCGGCATCAACGCTCTACTGGCGAAACTTACTGGGCTTCCGGAATCTAATAGGGCAAAAATATTATTAACATCGGTGCATCCCCCTTTACAAGATATTCTTAAACTTACTAATTGAATAAATGACTTATCATCAATGGTATCCGGGTCTTCAGTAGCGCTCATAGCGGCGATCTGAGTTCGCATTGGGCAATTCCGGTACTGATGGCCCACTTTGAAGCACCGAAAACAACTTCGTTTTGGTCTCTCGGGGCGTGGACAGTCGGCGCTGAAGTGACCAATCTGGCGGCAATTGTAACATCTCATCTCCTTTACAGCAGAAGTAGTGGCCTGCGCATGGTCTGAAGTCGGACGAGTTTGAGTAACGTTGTTTCTTGCTGGTGAACTGTCTGAAAACGCATCATCTTCTCCCGCAATTCGTTGAGGGAAGTACAATAGTACAACGGTGCGGACTATCCGGTTCGATCTCGTATTCCGTCAACAATGTATTTGATCACATCTGTGTCTTCAAAATTACCCTGCTGAGCCATATTTCGCATAATGATGAAATACTGCAAGAGTGACTCTTCTTTGCCAATCGGGCGCTTTCTCATTTGGTTAGCAATCTCGTGGTTTGTCATTTGAAGGCCAAATACCTTCACAAGGGCATCCTTCAGCTCCCTCCAGTTTGTCGTCTTTTCGTATATCATATACGCTTTAGCTGATCCCTCCAGCAGTCGGTTGCCCAACGACCAACATTGGGCATCACTCAGTACATAAACGCTAGCCGCTTTCTCCAGTTCACGAATCCATACGTGAATGGACAGATCACCATCAGCAGAAAACTTAGGTACGGTAGTTTCGACATCCTTCAAGTTCATGCGGCAGTTATATTCCGGTCTGCTTAAGTTCTCCTCCAGTTCCATAACACGCGTTTTTAGCTCAACCAGGTTCTTACGTGCTGTGTACAGTTCGATGGAACTAAGAATCGAAGACAATTCGTCAGTTTCGTCCGCATGTGCGCTTTCACGAACATGCTTCTTTGTCGCAAGGTACTTCTTTGGCCGCTAGCAACTCAAACAATGCGGTTTTATTTAATTTAATTATCTCGGTGTATTTCATAAAAAGACTTTCTTTAGGGCAAACCCCACACCTGATTTGTAAACTCTCTATTATTTCAACTTTTAATCTCTTGAGATTGTCTTTATATTTTCAGATTTATTTCTTTATTTAAAATTAATTGCACATGTGTTCTTATTGCCTATATTCGAGAGAGTGTGCCCGTACCCCGCCTCAGCATATTATACCCTTTTAGTGTGACCAGATTCGGTGGTCGGGGAAATAATCACTGAGGAGAGGGTCGGGCTTATTCAAAATATTCTTAATGTTTACAATAAAAAGCTTTTTTTTTATTTAATTTTGACATAACATTTATTAAAAAAAAAAAAAAAAAAAATGTTTATTCAAATAGTAACAATATTTGAAAATTATGAAATAAACAATAAAAAATCTTCCTCATCTAAGTCGAACGTATATTCATTGTTGTTATCGTGATCTTTTTCGCACTTTCCATGCTAATATTATAATTAAAATTAAAATTTGCATTATTATTTTCATAGGATGAACTTATATTTAAGATTGGAGCTTCTAAAAATGCAATAACTTCTGTAGGAAGTGATTTTTTTCCAAGCAGTTTTGGTTTATTATGTATGTTCAAGCTTGATAATAGAGGGTCAGATGAGTCCATAGCTCTATAAAAAACGTCAGTAATATTATTAAGCATGGGAACGTCGGTCTATTTTATGGAGTTTGTTGCGTGCCTCTGGCGCATTTTCGCCCAGACATCCAACAGGAACTAAAAACTGATCCATAATATCTGATCCGTGAACAATAATCTTGTGAACTGTTGGGAACATTGGGTATACGATGGAAATGTGTCGTTGCAAAAACATCGAAATTTGTCTGTGTTGATGGCAAATTCACACGAAATTGCTATTAATATGTGGTGAAATTTATTAAATATAACCTCGTCAAACAGTGTGATTTCTGCAAAAAGTTTGGTATTTGCAAAAATTCGCCTTGCCGCATTTCCATCATTGCTGTTACCAGATCCATTCTGTTTTGGCATGCTAATATGTAAGCCCATTTCCTTCCATATTCTTTGCTGAATTTCCTTCCGTGATAACATTTTATTTTTATTCTCGCCATTTACATGCCAAGTTTTAATGTCGATTCAATATGATATGTTTAAAACAAATTCCATAAACCTAACCAGGCGTGCAACGGACTAACGCCGTATTTCAAAGAATCAGGTTTAGGTTTAAAAATTTCTGAATTGAAGTCAATGATGTGCATAAGAGTTTTTGGATTTATACCACATATTGGACAACATTGCGTAGACTTTGTATTTGTTAAAACATTAAGTACCTTGCCGTCAATCAATGTCATATATGTTTTGAAACTTATAGAAATGTTTGAGCTTTGTGATTTAAAAGTTTCCAATTTTGCTACTTGCATACCAAAATGTGCTTTTCTGCTATGCTGTGCAAATATCAGCTTTCTTTAGCGTATTCAATTTTTATCGGTCTGCAGAAGCGAACAGACTGGAGCTTCTGTTCATCCAAATTAAACGATTTAAAGAATTCACTAATCTAATTGAAATCATAGTTGCCACAAATAGAGAACTGTCGGAAAAATCTTGTTCATCCAAATCAAATTTCTGCTTATAGGAACTTTGACCGGTCGACCCATCAAATCCATAGCCAGCAATAAGTGTGCACTCTGTAACATTCGTTTTGTAAAATTAATATTCGTTCAGCCGTATGGCTTAACAAATCCTGCAAAGAAACCTTTGCCACAGTTTCTGTAATTTACATTCCTGTTGGTCTACACTGCATTTTCGTTTTTTGTATTGCACCATAACCAGGATATATGTCGTTCCCGTACGCATTATTTAGTTGCTTAGTATTAATATATTATTGTTTTGTTAGACCATTTTCCAATATATAGGCAAGGGCTGCATTATTAGATATTTTAACCGGCCCTTTGTTTGACACAGTTTTTACTTTTTTTCTCTATATTGACTTCTTGCAGCACGCCGACTGCTTCATTATTTTTCCTTTCCCTTTTTTTTCGCAGATGTTGACGCTGCATGCAGAAGTAAAGGAGTAGACATATCATTTTCAATGGCAACTTCTAAAGCCATTTGCCTTCTTAACCTTGGACCGGCCTCTGTATACCCTAATTTTGGGCGGCCTGTTTTGGAAGGTGATAAGTTTTTGGTACCCTCCATTTGGATTCGTATTTCAAAACCTTTTGAAAACCATTCTGAGTAAATTGACTTAATTTTATTCAGATCTGTGTGATGTTTCCGAAAATACCGTTTAATATGTTTTACAAAAATGGATACTTTGGCTTCTATTGTATTTATGTGGGATATAGTCAGATCGTCTTTATTAATTTCTGCCGATATAAACGACGTTAGAACGGTAGCGTTGCGATTGTTGTTGTTCCAAATATCGGCAAGCGTGCTGTTGGTAATCGCAACGAGAACTACAAGTGCATTTTTTGTATAAACGGGGGAAAATGGGGAAATAAGATTGTAACTATAGGAAACTAGACATTTAAGTTAGTAACTTGCCATTTTTAGTTGCCTGCTCTGGCCTGCTCTTCCTATAGAAATACTTACTTGCATAAAATGTCCCATATTGATAGGCAAAAAAATATTTCTAATTTTTATCCGATTTTAATGAAGAATATGTCATTCGTCGGGAAATTCAATTTACTTTATTTCCTAGTTCATGGAAAAAAGTACTTTAGCGCAAACTAGTGTCGCAAAATGGCTTCGGTTAAAGGACCAAACATTTCCATACAAAATTTAGATTTTTAATAAAGTCAAAAAAAACGTCTTAAATTCGTGTCCAGCACTGTACATGCATATGTCGGGTTAGAATTATGGACGGCACTGTCATAGAACGTTAGTGTGACCTTTGGGGCTTAAAGAGTTAAGCAACACTAGATTGAAACGTCAATTTGGTTCGATCCTAACCTAAAGACATGTTAGAATATGGGTGTGACAGCAAGGTTCCATTGAACAGCAGTGTAGAAAAGGGGGAATTCAGACGCTGTAGTACCAGCAATAAGTGAAAATAAGTGCACACGTGACGCAGTATACATTCGTAATCGAGAAGGAAAGCCGAGTCCTAACCAAACTGAAGGTATGCCAGTTCTCGTCCCGACGTTTTTAATTTGTATCTAAGTACATATACAAAGATTGATTTTATATGAATGTTAAGTTCTCCTTTGTGTATAGCTTTGAGGCTGGTCAAGATTTTGGCATAATCTTAATGAGGTCTGGCTAAGCAACGCCTTACCCATTTCCCTTCCCATTTTATGCCATGATTTATGTATGTACATTTAGTAGTTCACCAATGGGCCTAGCCAATTTAAATGAAGTGTTAGAAACTTATCGAAGCTCTAATATACTTTTTTTTTGTTAGAGAGAAAAAGAACAACAACAACCGTTTTGACATTCGAATACTATCCCTATCATTTTCGCTCGTTCCACTCGTACTCATTGCTTCAACATTGTGCGTACGAGTATCACTCACTCATTCATACTCATTCCGCTTTGTATTCACTCAACTCAATTTAGCTGTTGTCTCTTTATTGCAACTCATGCAGATGTCTAATACATACAGAGGCTCCATCGCATAATCGGACACAAGTTTTGATAATTTGATTCCTGCCTACACAATTGTTTATACAAATGTATACATACACATACATTTATGTATGTATGTATAAACATAAATACGTCCATATGAGCTTTTATTAAATTTGCTTACTAAGCGAAAGCGGCAGTCTGAAGTTCCTTATTGACAACTGCGCAAAAGATGTAAAGATGTAAGATCTAGATGTAAAAGAACAAAATAATTTACTTACAAATTACAGATTAATGATGGATTTGATTTAATGGACACTCAGTGCGAGGTCAAGTGCCACCAGAAACTAAAATCCTTATTGCAGAAAGCAGGCAAAATGATTAAACTAAAAGATCAGCAAATCGAATCGAAAGATCGGCAAATTGAATTGAAAGATAGTCAAATGTAAGGGCAATATCAACGCTGTCAATGAAATGTCTGGACATACCTAATCATCAATCAAAAATAATCAAAAACAAGGACGGCACGCAAAATAGCCTTGAAACACTAAAAGAACAACTCAAGGATCAATTGGCGGATCAAACTAAAGCTAAGAAAGATCAACTCAATGCTCTTTTAGAGGAGTCCAATCAAAAAGTAGAGGATCTATTCGCGCAGCTATCAGAAGCCGAAAGTAAACTCGAAGACTCCAACAAGAAAGTGAAGCTTCTCGCAATTGAAAAACAGCAAATGGAGAATAATCTAACATCAAAAATTAACGAGAATGAAATTCTGATAAAAAATTACGAAACAAAAATGAATAAGCCAGATGACAAAGAATACAAGTCTGTAATTTATTTAGCAGGATGGAAACCCCCAGAAGGTGATAGTCATAAAACGTTTTCAATGGCAAAATGGACAACGAAAGGAAACTATTAACGTTGGCTCGTATAATTTTGTGCACCATCTCACTAAATATCACCCCCACGAATTATACATTCACATAGAAAAGGATGGAAGCACTTCATTTTCCCACTACGATGACTTTGCACTTCATGAATCGGACGGCAGTGTATATAAAATAAAATCGATGGGTGCTCTTAGAACCTCGATGGCTGTTGTAGGGGATTTCAGCGGAACAAATTTAGAAAACATTTCGAACTCTTTTTATTGTACTACTTCCTGCACTTTAATGATAAGACCTAAGTTAAAATATCAACTCTTTCCCCCTTTAACTGAATAAAAAGGATGTCGGGATTTTGATTTGTAAACTTGAGCCTTGATTTTGCTGTATAATAACGAAATATTGAAATGCTTATAACAAAATACACAAAATTAACAAAAACATTATTTGCCATAATTAATGGATGTTTCAGTCGCAATTTTTGGAATTTGACAGAATATATTTTAGTTAGGTTGATTTGATCTCTCTTACCTTGTAATGGCAACGAAAACCTGAATGGCAAAACTTACTTTTTTTAAATTATACCTGGCACACCTAACGTTTTCGTTAAAGTAGGTGGAGATGACTTTTGAAAAAATAACCGAAATCAAGTGTTAAATATTTTTATAAGCATTTATTGTCTTTTTCAGTAAGGATTAGGAAGCTAACTTGTCTAAAATATATTGGTGATTTGAAGAGATATCAATTTCCTGGCAACATATATTACGTATACGCAGTGCATGTTAGCTAAATCAATCGGATTCGGGGTAATAATTCGAAATTATGTTAATGATAAAGTTTAAAGAATGTTCACGGACCATATTGCAATTATTATGATCGCTTTGAATAACGGAATGCTTTAAGATAGTGTACATAAATACATAAATGATAATCAAATAACGTCAGTATCGCATTAGTCGGAGCCTCTACGTTATGTTCGTGTGTCTGTAACCAAGCGCATACGATGTGGTTCAGAACATTGTTAAGGTGCATAATTTACAGAAATGTTCTGAATAAAAAGTTAGCTTGTATTAGAAACTGGATAAATAGGCCGGTTTGAAATAAAAACCAGATGGCCGGGGCTAACTTCGACCTCGACAAAGTTTGTATACCCTTGCAAATGTTTTGGTAACTCTTTCGTTACCTATAGCCATCAAAATAAAAAACCGTTTTATCTAAAAAGGCTAATGTTTGCGAAAGATCGGCCCGCAATATTAGCATAGGAAATAACGAAGTTATTTACGAAAGTCACTGTTTTCGACCGATTGTTCCTATGGGAGATATATGACATAGTAACCCGATATTGATCGAATTCGACACAGTCGTTTATAGGTATAATGAACTCACCAATATTAATTTTCACTACAATAGCTTAGAAAATAGCGAAGTAATCGAGAAAAGTTAGTGTTCACTATTTGACGTTTGTATGGGAGCTATATGATATAGTGGTCCGTTCCGGCTGAATCCGAGATATACAACGCCTGCAGTATATACAAGCCTACGTGCAGCTTTCAGCTCTGTAGCTCTTACGGTCTCGGAGGAGTTCTCGTTGATCCAGACGGACGGACGTCAAATGATAGCCATGTCATTTGAACTCGTCTCGTCGTGCTGATCAAGAATATATATACTTTATATGGTCGTAGATGCTTCCTTCTATGCGTTGCTCACTTCTGACCAAAATTAATATACCCTTTTTGCAAGGGTATAAAAACACAATGAAAAAATAATTCATTTGCATTCAAAATAATGCCAAAAATTGCTAAGTTTCCGTTTTTTCCAAAACAAAACAAAATCTGTTGCGTTTGTTAACTGAGAGTCCACTGTAACCTATTACCTTACAAATCATTGGTAGTTCATTAATAAGATTCTCAGGATAATTTTGGAAAGCAAAGATTAGGTTGAAAGTAGAAATTGTTGTGCTGACATGGTATGCCAATACCGTTAGATACTTCAAACATGGATCATGGCCAATTATATGTGGCAAGGAACTTTTAGTTCTCGAAGAAAGATTATTTATATCACCTTCGAAAATATACACCTGGATCTGCTAACACATATTAAAAGAAATATGAATGCAAGATTTTTTTTAAGCAATATGTATAATTATGACTTATTTTACATCTTGATGGTATAAATGTTGATTCAAAATTGCTTTTCTTTAAATTAAATCGTTTTTCAAATAGGCGATTACAAGAAAATCTCAATTATTTCACCCGAAGCAACCTCGGCATCAGTCTGAATTGAATCATTTACATGGGAGGCCCTTACGTGAAGTTGGATGGGCAACTCACGCTCGTTTATCCCGGCTACAATTTTACGCCGCACATTCTCGATAATGCCGAAGACGAGGTAATTCGTTATGCTACAGCAATAGTTCAGATTAACCTCTCGCAACTTAGGGCAATTCATTATCATAGGCAACAAGTTAGCGTCGTCAACATACGGGCAATTGGTTAGATGAAAACTCTCGAGTTTTTTTAGATTTGTAAGCTCCTGCAAAACATTTTCATTAAGGACCCACGGCCAGAATAGAACAAGTTTGCGCAATCCGCTTAATTGTGCTACTTCCATAAGCAATTCGCTTTTTAAAACTCTGGTTTCGAAAATGACAAATTCTTCTAAATGCTGCGTATTTCTCGCCAGCTGATATAGAAATTTCGAAAATGTTTCAGTCGATATTATGTCGTATATCTTGATTTTCTTGAGATTAGGCAACATCGCTATTTTGTTATAATTCGTTTTCATTTCAATGTCAAGATGCAAAGTTTCTAATGAAATCAAATTATCATAAACATTTGGGCTTATTTTGCCGATTTCCGTAATGTCGAGGTTCTTCAAGTTTTTTAAATCCTTTAATGTGCAGTACACATTATTTGGCGATATTTTACAGCAACGAGAAAGGTCCAGAGTCTCCAGGGAGACTGGAAGTTCTAGACAAACACTGAGATTTGGATTATCGTAAAGGTTTAGATATTTCAAATGCTTTAAATTCTTAAAGTTCACAAAATTCAAATCGCAACGGTTTAAGGTGAGATTCTCCAACTTGCTGGTGTTGGAAAACATTTTAAACACATTCGGACTTAAACTAGTGTTGCAAAGTTCCAAGCATTTCAAATTTACGCAGTTCAGTCCTAAAAATTTGTAAAACCGTTCACAACGGCTAAGGTCATCACGAAAATATTGAATACAGTCCCCAAATATGAGAAAAAGTCTCGCATTTGCCATATGGTCAAAGATTCGGGAATATAATAAAAGGCCGACTTGTGTAAATGTCGTATATCCAAATGGTAAACATCTCTGTAAAAACTACAGTATCTTAGAAAGTGTAACTGATCCATCAATGGCAGAAATTCAAGTATTCGGACCAAGCAATCGTCCGGAATCTTTGTTACATGCGACTGCTCTGAAATGGTGTAAGCCTCTGGTTGAAGCCAGCTATCGCTGGCCTTGACTTGGAACTGATGATCACTCAGATAATGTATTTGGTTATGCAAGACTTTGGCAGCATCCAGCGGATCGGCAAATAAAACGCATCCGGTTGTTAGCTTCTTATGCTGTTTGTGTATTTTCGAGCTTTCGGATGGTTCGTGAGGATGTAAGCGACTATTTATGCCATTATTATGAAGTTCTAGGCGTACGACAATTCCAAAACTATTAAAATAAATGAGCAACTCATCCTCCGTCAGCTGAAAAATATTATAATACATGTATTATATATTCTATATAAAATAACTTTCTTTTTTCTGGTCCGAAAATTACCTTTACCGGTATGTTCCAGAAATATATCTCATGGACTAGAACGTCGTCCTCAGTGTAGCACAAGCCATTTTTGAAATAGTAGTTTTCTTCGACAGGAACGACATGCATGTTCTTATGTTGGACTTTACTTTTGAATATGATTTTGAAAGATTTTTAGATGTATGTATGTACTTGTGTTTGGGATCTAAAATGATTGATTATTCTCAGGTTACTTTCATAAATGTATATGTCGATTAAGTGACTAATAAGTCAAAGCCTACTAGTTAGTTTACAGGCAATTGTAGCCCTGGCATTACCTTTGCAGCGGCTACAGACTGACACCTCGAAACAAATCTGTCTTCATGTCAGGTCCTACATAAAGGGGGGCCTCGGGCTAGAGAGCTCACTAAACAAACCCCCTGGGAACTAGCCTTACAGTAAAAAAGTAAAAGTGAAGTTAAAAGCCTAAAGTAAATATTATAAAGAAAAACATAAGTGAAGTGAATGAAAGTCTTGACGCTCAGACAGACGTGAATAAGTCTTGAGGCTCCGATATATATATATAACATCAAAAACGTCCTTTTGGTAACGAAGAACATGGATTTGCCTTGAAGTGGTAGAAATAATCTAAACATTAATTTGTTCAGTTATAATAATTCAGTAATTAAGTGTTAAAAGTAAAATAGATTCACTGACCACACAACCACCTCGCAAACTTCATACTTTCAATCCCGAAGAACTTCCAAAGAAAATTATAATGCAGAACTTGTATTTTAATAAATGCCCACCTGCTGCGTTCGAAACACGGAACGCCGTTATACAACCTATTTTATTCGCGCTCGCGAATCTGATATCGACATAAAAAGTAGACAAAAACCACGCTTGAACCTGACTCCACAGTGTGTCAAAATTTGAGCGCGATTGGTTCAGTAGTTTCTGAATGCATAGCGATTGTAGGTACACAACATTTTTATATATGTACAAGAGATAGATAGAAAAAGATAAAAGATAGATGTGAATGATTAATCTTTATAGATCCACCAAAGTACCAGCGATATAACTGTTGATGATCACCGTCATTGGACCATCCAGCTAATTGAATTATGGATTTATGATCTTTGTTTTCCGGCTCATTAATTTACATTTTCTTTCGTACATGAACGATACCAAAGGCTTACATTGATTGCTGGATTAACAAGTATTATATTAAAATACAATTTTTCTTTTGAATGGAGTTAAGTTTTAAAACTAGCTTTTCAATGATATATGTATTTAGTTTCACACTTGGCCAATCCATCTATGTATGTATGTACCTATTCTAAGGACAAGGAAGCCAACAAAAAGTTTTGAAATTACTCCTTAATAAAAACTTTTTGTTGTTGCTGATTGGTCTTTAATAAGTTTAAAACATTAAGTACAGCGTCGGATCGTTTCTTCTATAACCGTTTGTAATAAAATAATATTAAACAATATTAATTAAATGATGTATTATTTTTAACATGGGACTGTGCCGAGTAGTAATTAAACTCTTGGAATAATCTTTACTTTATATCTTTATGAGTCATGAAAGTCGGTTTAGTTCCATACAATTGAATGGTTGTTTAAAACATTTTTTTTATACCCTTGCAAAAAGGGTATATTAATTTTGGTCAGAAGTGTGCAACGCATAGAACGAAGCATCTCAGACTATATAAAGTATATATATTCTTGATCAGCACGACGAGACGAGTTCAAATAGCCATGTCCGTCCGTCCGTCCGTCCGTCCGTCCGTCCGTCCGTCCGTCCGTCCGTCCGTCCGTCTGGATCAACGCGAACTCCTCCGAGACCGTAAGAGCTACAGAGCTGAAATTTTGCACGTAGGCTTGTATATACTGCAGGCATTGTATATCTCGGATTCAGCCGGATCGGACCACTATATCATATAGCTCCCATACAGACGTCAAAGTCACGAAACAGTGACTTTCTCAATAACTTCATTAATTTTATAGCTATTGTCATGAAAGTTGGTATTTGTCAGTTTTATGTTCTTGTTAATGATTGTGCCAAATTCGATCAAGATCGGGTGACTATATCATATAGCTCCCATACAAACGGCAAAGTCACGAACAGTGACTTTCTCAATAACTTCATTAATTTTATAGCTATTGTCATAAAAGTTGGTATTTGTCAGTTTTATGTTCTTATTAATGATTGTGCCAAATTCGATCAAGATCGGGTGATTATATCATATAGCTCCCATACAAACGGCAAAGTCACGAACAGTGACTTTCTCAATAACTTCATTAATTTTATAGCTATTGTCATAAAAGTTGGTATTTGTCAGTTTTATGTTCTTATTAATGATTGTGCCAAATTCGATCAAGATCGGGTGATTATATCATATAGCTCCCATACAAACGGCAAAGTCACGAACAGTGACTTTCTCAATAACTTCATTAATTTTATAGCTATTGTCATAAAAGTTGGTATTTGTCAGTTTTATCTTCTTATTAATGATTGTGCCAAATTCGATCAAGATCGGGTGACTATATCATATAGCTCCCATAGAAACGATAGGTGGAAAACAGTGACTTTCATCAAAAAGTTCGTTATATCCTATGCTAAGATTGAAGGCCGTTCTTTCGCAAACATTAGTCTTTTTGGATAAAACGTTTTTACACTTTGATGGCTGTGGGTAAGGAAAGAATTACCAAAACAGTTGCAAGGGTATACAAACTTCGACGCGGTCGAAGTTAACCCCGGCCCTCTGGTTTTTATTTCTGATTGATTTATATAAATATTATTTATTTTTGCCATTCAGGTTTTCTTTGCTATTACAAGGTAAGAGAAATCAAATCAACCTAACTAAAATATATTCTGTCAAATTCCAAAAATTGCGACAGAAACATCCATTAATTATGCCAAATAATGTTTTTGTTAATTTTGTGTATTTTGTTATAAGCATTTCAATATTTCGTTATTATACAGCAAAATCAAGACTCAAGTTTACAAATCAAAATCCCGACATCCTTTTTATTCAGTTAAAGGGGGAAAGAGTTGATATTTTAACTTAGGTCTTATCATTAAAGTGCAGGAAGTAGTACAATAAAAAGAGTTCGAAATGTTTTCTAAATTTGTTCCGCTGAAATCCCCTACAACAGCCATCGAGGTTCTAAGAGCACCCATCGATTTTATTTTATATACACTGCCGTCCGATTCATGAAGTGCAAAGTCATCGTAGTGGGAAAATGAAGTGCTTCCATCCTTTTCTATGTGAATGTATAATTCGTGGGGGTGATATTTAGTGAGATGGTGCACAAAATTATACGAGCCAACGTTAATAGTTTCCTTTCGTTGTCCATTTTGCCATTGAAAACGTTTTATGACTATCACCTTCTGGGGGTTTCCATCCTGCTAAATAAATTACATATTTGTATTCTTTGTCATCTGGCTTATTCATTTTTGTTTCGTAATTTTTTATCAGAATTTCATTCTCGTTAATTTTTGATGTCAGATTATTCTCCATTTGCTGTTTTTCAATTGCGAGAAGCTTCACTTTCTCGTTGGACTCTTCGAGTTTACTTTCGGCTTCTGATAGCTGCGCGAATAGATCCTCTACTTTTTGATTGGACTCCTCTAAAAGAGCATTGAGTTGATCTTTCTTAGCTTTAGTTTGATCCGCCAATTGATCCTTGCGTTGTTCTTTTAGTGTTTCAAGGCTATTTTGCGTGCCGTCCTTGTTTTTGATTATTTTTGATTGATGATTAGGTATGTCCAGACATTTCATTGACAGCGTTGATATTGCCCTTACATTTGACTATCTTTCAATTCAATTTGCCGATCTTTCGATTCGATTTGCTGATCTTTTAGTTTAATCATTTTGCCTGCTTTCTGCAATAAGGATTTTAGTTTCTGGTGGCACTTGACCTCGCACTGAGTGTCCATTAAATCAAATCCATCATTAATCTGTAATTTGTAAGTAAATTATTTTGTTCTTTTACATCTAGATCTTACATCTTTACATCTTTTGCGCAGTTGTCAATAAGGAACTTCAGACTGCCGCTTTCGCTTAGTAAGCAAATTTAATAAAAGCTCATATGGACGTATTTATGTTTATACATACATACATAAATGTATGTGTATGTATACATTTGTATAAACAATTGTGTAGGCAGGAATCAAATTATCAAAACTTGTGTCCGATTATGCGATGGAGCCTCTGTATGTATTAGACATCTGCATGAGTTGCAATAAAGAGACAACAGCTAAATTGAGTTGAGTGAATACAAAGCGGAATGAGTATGAATGAGTGAGTGATACTCGTACGCACAATGTTGAAGCAATGAGTACGAGTGGAACGAGCGAAAATGATAGGGATAGTATTCGAATGTCAAAACGGTTGTTGTTGTTCTTTTTCTCTCTAACAAAAAAAAAGTATATTAGAGCTTCGATAAGTTTCTAACACTTCATTTAAATTGGCTAGGCCCATTGGTGAACTACTAAATGTACATACATAAATCATGGCATAAAATGGGAAGGGAAATGGGTAAGGCGTTGCTTAGCCAGACCTCATTAAGATTATGCCAAAATCTTGACCAGCCTCAAAGCTATACACAAAGGAGAACTTAACATTCATATAAAATCAATCTTTGTATATGTACTTAGATACAAATTAAAAACGTCGGGACGAGAACTGGCATACCTTCAGTTTGGTTAGGACTCGGCTTTCCTTCTCGATTACGAATGTATACTGCGTCACGTGTGCACTTATTTTCACTTATTGCTGGTACTACAGCGTCTGAATTCCCCCTTTTCTACACTGCTGTTCAATGGAACCTTGCTGTCACACCCATATTCTAACATGTCTTTAGGTTAGGATCGAACCAAATTGACGTTTCAATCTAGTGTTGCTTAACTCTTTAAGCCCCAAAGGTCACACTAACGTTCTATGACAGTGCCGTCCATAATTCTAACCCGACATATGCATGTACAGTGCTGGACACGAATTTAAGACGTTTTTTTTGACTTTATTAAAAATCTAAATTTTGTATGGAAATGTTTGGTCCTTTAACCGAAGCCATTTTGCGACACTAGTTTGCGCTAAAGTACTTTTTTCCATGAACTAGGAAATAAAGTAAATTGAATTTCCCGACGAATGACATATTCTTCATTAAAATCGGATAAAAATTAGAAATATTTTTTTGCCTATCAATATGGGACATTTTATGCAAGTAAGTATTTCTATAGGAAGAGCAGGCCAGAGCAGGCAACTAAAAATGGCAAGTTACTAACTTAAATGTCTAGTTTCCTATAGTTACAATCTTATTTCCCCATTTTCCCCCGTTTATACAAAAAATGCACTTGTAGTTCTCGTTGCGATTACCAACAGCACGCTTGCCGATATTTGGAACAACAACAATCGCAACGCTACCGTTCTAACGTCGTTTATATCGGCAGAAATTAATAAAGACGATCTGACTATATCCCACATAAATACAATAGAAGCCAAAGTATCCATTTTTGTAAAACATATTAAACGGTATTTTCGGAAACATCACACAGATCTGAATAAAATTAAGTCAATTTACTCAGAATGGTTTTCAAAAGGTTTTGAAATACGAATCCAAATGGAGGGTACCAAAAACTTATCACCTTCCAAAACAGGCCGCCCAAAATTAGGGTATACAGAGGCCGGTCCAAGGTTAAGAAGGCAAATGGCTTTAGAAGTTGCCATTGAAAATGATATGTCTACTCCTTTACTTCTGCATGCAGCGTCAACATCTGCGAAAAAAAAGGGAAAGGAAAAATAATGAAGCAGTCGGCGTGCTGCAAGAAGTCAATATAGAGAAAAAAGTAAAAACTGTGTCAAACAAAGGGCCGGTTAAAATATCTAATAATGCAGCCCTTGCCTATATATTGGAAAATGGTCTAACAAAACAATAATATATTAATACTAAGCAACTAAATAATGCGTACGGAAACAAAAAACGAAAATGCAGTGTAGACCAACAGGAATGTAAATTACAGAAACTGTGGCAAAGGTTTCTTTGCAGGATTTGTTAAGCCATACGGCTGAACGAATATTAATTTTACAAAACGAATGTTACAGAGTGCACACTTATTGCTGGCTATGGATTTGATGGGTCGACCGGTCAAAGTTCCTATAAGCAGAAATTTGATTTGGATGAACCCGATTTTTCCGACAGTTCTCTATTCGTGGCAACTATGATTTCAATTAGATTAGTGAATTCTTTAAATCGTTTAATTTGGATGAACAGAAGCTCCAGTCTGTTCGCTTCTGCAGACCGATAAAAATTGAATACGCTAAAGAAAGCTGATATTTGCACAGCATAGCAGAAAAGCACATTTTGGTATGCAAGTAGCAAAATTGGAAACTTTTAAATCACAAAGCTCAAACATTTCTATAAGTTTCAAAACATATATGACATTGATTGACGGCAAGGTACTTAATGTTTTAACAAATACAAAGTCTACGCAATGTTGTCCAATATGTGGTATAAATCCAAAAACTCTTATGCACATCATTGACTTCAATTCAGAAATTTTTAAACCTAAACCTGATTCTTTGAAATACGGCGTTAGTCCGTTGCACGCCTGGTTAGGTTTATGGAATTTGTTTTAAACATATCATATTGAATCGACATTAAAACTTGGCATGTAAATGGCGAGAATAAAAATAAAATGTTATCACGGAAGGAAATTCAGCAAAGAATATGGAAGGAAATGGGCTTACATATTAGCATGCCAAAACAGAATGGATCTGGTAACAGCAATGATGGAAATGCGGCAAGGCGAATTTTTGCAAATACCAAACTTTTTGCAGAAATCACACTGTTTGACGAGGTTATATTTAATAAATTTCACCACATATTAATAGCAATTTCGTGTGAATTTGCCATCAACACAGACAAATTTCGATGTTTTTGCAACGACACATTTCCATCGTATACCCAATGTTCCCAACAGTTCACAAGATTATTGTTCACGGATCAGATATTATGGATCAGTTTTTAGTTCCTGTTGGATGTCTGGGCGAAAATGCGCCAGAGGCACGCAACAAACTCCATAAAATAGACCGACGTTCCCATGCTTAATAATATTACTGACGTTTTTTATAGAGCTATGGACTCATCTGACCCTCTATTATCAAGCTTGAACATACATAATAAACCAAAACTGCTTGGAAAAAAAATTACTTCCAATCTTAAATATAAGTTCATATTAATGCAAATTTTAATTTTAATTATAATATTAGCATGGAAAGTGAATCGGATGACGAAGAAGATCACGATAATAACAATGAATATACGTTCGACTTAGATGAGGAAGATTTTTTATTGTTTATTTCATAAATTTCAAATATTGTTACTATTTGAATAAACATTTTTTGTTTTTTTTTTTTTAATAAATGTTATGTCAAAATTGAATAAAAAAAAGCTTTTTATTTTGTTTCTATTTTAGTTGAACATTTATATTTTCTTCCGAAATAATTGTACTTATCATAAGCGGAAAATAAAGGATCGAACCAATTGTCGAAAAAAAAATACGAAATTAGAGTAAAATATAACCAACATTTAAAAAAAGAAAATTAGGTCTCTAGCTTTATTTTTTTCATTTTTCTTATTACGTATTTTACAAGTCCCACCTAAAAAGCGATCAATCTTAAGAAAATGCATTTATGTATGTACACACATATATTTGATATGTAAATGGTTTATTTTTAGTTTAATTTACTCCTGATGCTACAGTTCAGATTTATTTTTACAAAAAATAAAGTCAGGCTTTAGTTAATCGAATAATTTTTTGAATTGAAAAATTCACTTAGGTTAAATTGATAAAAAAAAAAAATGTTTTGCATAAAAAAAGCAAATACATCAAGTTATACACCATTAAGTATGCAAATAGATTTTGAAAATCCGTCTTATAGTTCAATCCTTTCTTTCATATTCGAAGAGGTAGACTTCAGAATAGTGTCGTCCTTTTTAAAGCTCTCTATAAATTCTGTTAGTGTTTTTTCGAACCTTTTCTCTATCTTAGATTGACTTTTCGAAATCTCTGCCATATTGGCCAAAACTTGTTGACGCAATCGCTCTCTATCTTTTGTTAAAGAGTCTTGAAGTATGTTAACTATTTTATACAGCCCCTCGATCCGTGATTGATAATTTTTTTCCATTTCTCTGCCTGTATTTTCATCAGCTGTGCCAAGTGGCGTGTCCACGTAATCTTGGCCATTAGATGACGTGTGTTCTTCTATGTTGTTCGAGGTTGTTGACTCCTATAAAGAGCTTATTAATCAAATGTAATTTAATATATTACAATTTGTTTCTACTCGCCTTGTGATCATCCATTGCAATTTTGTGGGAGATTTCTCGTTGTTCACGATACGTATAAAGCAAGAAACCCAATACTATTAAAACAAAAAGCTCATTTCCAGCCATTTCTTAAAGTAATCTAAAAGAATTTAAAGTTAATGTTTTAATATAATCTTTTTGAAAGCTATACTTATAATATATATACATCAATGTGATTACACATTGACTTCATAGATGTGAAATTTTGTGGGCCCTAAGACAAACTAAGTTGCTTGATAAGCACTTTCGAGGGCGCAGTTAGATGCCTTTGTATACTTTATACATATGTACATACATATGTCATACGATGTATGTATGTGCATGTTGAATGCGTTTTAATCAGCAAACGTTAATATATTTTTAAAGGTGTATACAAACATTTGTACATACATATGTATCTGTTTTTGTGATATTGATAATGATAGCTGCCGTTTTAGTTAAAAGATTAAGATTGGTGCGCCTCCATTCGTTCGGAACTCGGTCATCCACAGAAACCTGAACATTCCATCAGTAAGCAGCGAAATTAAAATATATGGCACTCGGCTCTAGGTTGGAGATGCATGTCAACACTCTGGCACTCGCCCTGCCCGTCTTAAAAGATGTCACCCCCTGGACCTTCCCTTCAGGCAAGACCAGGACTGGTGAACCCTACAAATGCGTGGACGGGCCGCAACCCATTTAACTGAACATGAAATTTTTGCAATTTTGTAATTTTCATAACTACCCAATATCTCCTATCTTCCTCTCATATATATATTACTACACCTCAAGTTATTGTTAACCCCCTTTACTTAATTTGCTTATTGTCCTTCTAGGATAGATTGCAAATAAATATAGAATAAAAAAAAAAGTGCATAACTTGGCTGTTTTTATTCCGGTTTTGATCAATAATCGAGTTTTTCCAAATTTCCGTAGCGGAAAGGGGCGGGGCAAAATCTTTATACATACAAAAATTGATAAATCGGTCAACATGGACAACTTTATAATATTTATTCGTTTTTTCCAAAACAAAACAAAATCTTTTGCGTTTGTTAACCGAGAGTCCACTGTAACCTATTACCTTACAAATCATTGGTAGTTCATTAATAAGATTCTCAGGATAATTTTGGAAAGCAAAGATTAGGATGAAAGCAGAAATTGTTGTGCTGACATGGTATGCCAATACCGTTAGATACTTCAAACATGGATCATGGCCAATTATATGTGGCAAGGAACTTTTAGTTCTCGAAGAAAGATTATATATATCACCTTCGAAAATATACACCTGGATCTGCTAACACATATTAAAATAAATATGAATGCAAGATTTTTTTAAGCAATATGTATAATTATGACTTATTTTACATCTTGATGGTATAAATGTTGATTCAAAATTGCTTTTCTTTAAATTAAATCGTTTTTCAAATAGGCGATTACAAGAAAATCTCAATTATTTCACCCGAAGCAACCTCGGCATCAGTCTGAATTGAATCATTTACATGGGAGGCCCTTACGTGAAGTTGGATCGGCAACTCACGCTCGTTTATCCCGGCTACAATTTTACGCCGCACATTCTCGATAATGCCGAAGACGAGGTTATTCGTTATTTCATAGCAATAGTTCAGATTAACCTCTCGCAACTTTGGGCAACTAATTATCATAGGTAACAAGCTAGAGTCGTTAACATACCGGCAATTGGTTAGATGAAAACTTTCGAGTTTTTTTAGATTTGTAAGCTCCTGCAAAACATATTCATTAAGGTCCCACGGCCAGAATAGAACAAGTTTGCGCAATCCGCTTAATTGTGATACTTCCATGAGCAATTCGCTTTTTAAAACTCTGGTATCGAAAATGACAAATTCTTCTAAATGCTGCGCATTTCTCGCCAGCTGATATAAAAATTTCGAAAATGTTTCAGTCGATATATTTAGCTTCTTATGCTGTTTGTGTATTTTCAAGCTCCCAGATGGTTCGTGAGGATGTAAGCGACTATTTTTGCCATTATTATGAAGTTCTAGGCGTACGACAATTACAAAACTATTGAAATGAATGAGCAACTCATCCTCCGTCAGCTGAAAAATATTATAATACATATGTATATTCTCCATAAAAGAACTTTCATTTCTCTGGTCCGAAAATTACCTTTACCGGTATGTTCCAGAAATATATCTCATGGACTAGAACGTCGTCCTCAGTGTAGCACAAGCCATTTTTGAAAGAATAGTTTTCTTCGACTGGAACGACATGCATGTTCTTAAGTTGGACTTTACTTTTGAATATGATTTTGAAAGATTTTTAGATGTATGTATGTACTTGTGTTTGGGATCTAAAATGATTGATTATTCTCAGGTTACTTTCATAAATGTATATGTCGATTAGGTGACTTATAAGTCAAAGCCTACTAGTTAGTTTACAGGCAATTGTAGCCCTGGCATTACCTTTGCAGCGGCTATAGACTGACACCTGGAATGTTGCTGGGAATGTTGACTTTGCAGGATGACAAGCATCTTTGCTTTAGCAACATATTTAGAAACAAATCTGTCTTCATGTCAGGTCCTATATAAAGGAGGACCTCGGGCTAGAGAGCTCACTAAACAAACCCCCTAGGTACTAGCCTTACAGTGGAAAAGTAAAAGTGAAGTGAAAGCCTAAAGTAACTATTATAAAGAAAACCAGAAGGCCGGGGTTAACTTCGACCGCGTCGAAGTTTGTATACCCTTGCAACTTTTTGGGTTACTCTTTCCTTACCCATAGCCATCAAAGTGTAAAAACGTTTTATCCAAAAAGTCTAATGTGTGCGAAAGAACGGCCTTCAATCTTAGCATAGGATATAACGAACTTTTTGATGAAAGTCACTGTTTTCCACCGATCGTTTCATATCGCTTCCATAGGAGCAATCGGTCGAAAACCGTGACTTTTGTGAATAACTTCGTTACTTTTGACGCGATTGCTTTCAAATTAAAAATTTGTTAGTTTATTATATCTGTTAATGACTTTTCCAAATTTGATCATGATCAAGTTACTATATCATATAGCTGCCATAGGAACAATCCGTGGTGAACTGTGATTTTGATCAATATCTTCGTTATTTACTAGCAAACATTATATTATATTAAAGGTAAAACAAGAGTTACCAAAAAAGTTGCAAGGGTATACAAACTTTGACGCGGTCGAAGTTAGCCCCGGACAGACGAACGGACGGACAGACGGACAAGGCTAGATCGACTAGCCTGTAGATGCTGATCATGAATATACAGTGAAACCTCGATATAACGAACTTCGTTATAACGAAAAACCCAATATAACGAATTTTTTGTTAAGTCCCTTGTTATACTAAGGTTTTACATTTCAGTACCTATAGCGAATCAATAGATATAACGAATAATTTTGCGATCCCCCTCAGATTCGTTATATCGAGGTTTCACTGTATATACTTCATGAAGTCGGAAACGCTTCCTTCTGCCTGTTACATACATTTTTGGGACTTTCACCCTATGGGTGTATGGTAGAAAAATTATGGAAAACGATAAAAAGACGATGTCAAAGAGAATCATTGGTAAAAAAAATATTTGTTTAAAAAGTAGCATAAAGAAGAATGTTACTTAAATAAAATAAAACTTTTATTGTTAATGGAATAGTTTAACTAAGTTATGTTATATTATTATTTTTAGTTTAATTGTAATAAAGTTATTAATTAGTCAACAGTCAGGCAGAGGTGTCCGAGTCAGAGTCAATCTGCCGGATAAGAATAGTTTAAAGTAGAAAATCTATCTATGTTAACAAATATGTATGTACCAGAATCCAATGGAAAGATGAATCCAAATCTACGGTCGTGCTTCACTTCTTTAGATGCCAAAGCTTTGGCTGCTCCCAAAAAATATGTAATTTTTGCCATCTGTTTCAAGTGCGGCGGCAAACACATCTCCTTAGAGTGCACGCAGTTAAACACAGAATACCCCTGCTGTGATACTGCAAGGTCAGCACTACCGCCTCCAAGGGCATGCGAACTACATACATTTAAGGGCACAAGCGAAGCACCTGCCCAAGCCAAGGTCAATCCCTCCGAACACACCACCGCACTGATCGAGAGAATAATGAATCAATTTTGTACCATGGTAACTCCTAACGTCAGTCATGTCCCAAAATGCACATAAATCTTGATTTCGTTCTATGAAACGGACTATTTAGTAGTAAGTCAGAAGTTAAAACTTCCTAAAAACCACATATGTTGATATCCTTTTCATATCTAAAACACATTTTACTGAACGTATAACAGGCATAAAGCAACCTTTGACTTGAAGTGATTTATGAAAATTTATGTGGCCTAAGTCTATGCCTAAAAGTATACTATAATCGATCATTATACCCTTATAGAGGGTATTATAAAATTGGTCAGATGTTTGTAACACACAAAAGGATACGTTTCCGACCTCATAAAGTATATATATTCTTGATCAGCATGAGCAGCTGAGTCGATATAGCCATGTCCATCGGTCCGTATGCGTTTTACTCAGCCATCTTAAGAGCTATTAGGATAAAACTTGAGATTTGAGCTACTTATAACCCGGGTAAGATAAAGTATGAAAATCATCATTGGTCCAGAAATTATATGATAGTATTAGATATAAAACCTCAGATCCCAAATTTGAAAATGATCGGATAAATAGAACACAAGTTACAATGAATATAAATCGAACTGTATGTGTATACGTGCCGTGCTTTGCTTAGAGAATGATGGAAGAAGAAAACATTTTATAGAATGAAGTAATAATTTGAAGGTTTCGTTTGTGAATTGATGAACTCAGTTGCAGGGAAAGAAATTTCAAAATGTAAAAAAATTATTGCCAAGGACTACAAGGGTATAAAAACTTTGGCATAGCCGAAGTTAGCTTCTTTGATATTTTTTGAATATGATAAGTTTTTTCATCAGTTTGAATCGAATATAGAATAAGGAATCGATATATGTACATATATGTATGTATGTAAAAATATAAAAATTCCACTCGAAATAAAAAAAACAAAACGAACATTTGTTATTTGGTTTTGTACAATTTTTTTTATGGGTTTCTAATACTTGTGTCATGCTAAACTGCCGTTCATAATGTTATATACTTATTAAGTGACAAAACAAATCTTTATTATATTACTCGAAGTTGAATCGAGGTGAGTATTGATTGACTCTCTAATCTTTGTGCCCCCCACGTAGAGATGGATGGGTAGGTGACGCTCGTTCTCCTTATTGACAATCTGGCGTTCAAAATTGCTGATTATGTCGTGCACCAGCTTTTCCGTTATCCTTGAGCAATACATAAACTTTAATTCTCTCAATTTTGGACACCCAAGTATCAGCTGCAATACGCCAGAGTCGCTTATATTTTGGCAATCCACTATGCAAATATACTGAAGGTTTTTTAAGTTGGTTAACTCCTCCAGAATATCATTACTAACGGCACCCGCAAGCCAGATGATAAGTTTCTGCAATACGCTCAGCGTTCCAATTTGCATGAGCATCCGATTTGTTAGCCCGCTAGCATTGTGAATGTGTAATTGTTCCAGTTTCTGTGACTTCAAAGCAACCAGCTGATCGAGGAATTTGCCAAATATGTCAATCGAGGCTATGCATCTAATCTGAACTATCTTGAGATTAGGCAGACCGGCTATCCTCTCATAATTGGTTTCGTTATCGATGTCGAAACGTAAAGTTTCGATTGAAGTTAGATTACTAAAAATATCCGAGTGTATGGAGCGGATATTTACCACATTAAGCTCTTTTAGATTTGGAAAAACCTTCCGTTCTGCATTCAAATTACTTGAAAGTATTCCATCACAAAAGGAAATGTCCAGGATCTCAATTGAAACTGGAAGTTTCTCTAAGCCCAACCCACTAAGCTTGCAATTATGTGAAAGAGTGAGCATTTTCAAATTTTTTAATTTCTCCACACTTATGAGACTGCTATCAGTAAGATCGCATTTTTTTAAAATCAAATTTTCCAACTTGATAGTGTTTTTAAAAATTTTCTCCATATTTTTTGGATCTAGGTAAGTATCGAAAATCTCTAACGACTTTAAATTTACGCAATTCCTACCTAATAAGGTAAAAAAGCGCCCCAAGGGTATTTCCAAAAGTATCCTACCCTTAATATTTTCAACATAACGCCCAAATATAGCAAAAAAGTCACGAATATCCCACAATTTAAAGGATTTAAGAATGTAAAAGTCCACTGACTTGTGTAAAGGTCGCGTATCTAAATGGTATACATCACGAAAGCGATAGCAATATCGTAGGAAGTGTAACTGATCGATCAGTGGTAGAAATTCAAGAATTTGAATTAGGCAATCGTCAGGAATCTTCGTTACATACGACTGCTCTGACTCTAAAGATCCATAAGCATCTGGTTGAAGCCAACTGTCACTGGGCTTGGCTCCGAATTGATGTCCATTCACAAGGTGAACTTCGAGTTGTATGACTTTGGCTGCATCAATTGCATTGGCAAATAAAATCCTACCAGTTTTCATATTCTGCTTCACTTCTATATCCGATCTTTCTTTTCGTTCCGACGATTCCGTATTTTCGCATGTGTCAAAGAGCTCAAGTCGTACCACACTGCCGTAACTCCTGAAATGCCTAAGTATCTCATCCTCACTTAACTGGAAAACAATAATAAATCTGATAACAATAATAAATCTTGATGAAAACTTACCTCTGCTGGAATGTTGTACAGGTACAACTCCTGAACAAGAATGCGGTCCTCTGTGTAACACTTGTCATTCTTAATATAGTATTTTGTAGAATCTGTAAAAGAACAATAAAAAAGTCATTGTACTAGTTTTTTATGCTTTAGTCTAAATATTCGCTTACTTGAATAACTAAATCCATCCATTTTATTCGATTTTCTTTTCAATCGAGTGTCCAACTTCATAGAAATGCTTCGTTTTACGTCTCAATCTTAAACGAAATCTATAATGATAATTTCACATTCTGGATAAAATATTTCTGTTCTGTGTTCAAAACAGAGCCTTGTGGAAAAAAAAAACAAAATTAAATTGTGTAAAAATACAATTGAAAAACACAGACAACATTGATACCTCTTTAGAAACGAATACAGATTCTGAATCATTGAAATCTGGGAATTGTGTGCTATATATCTGCTGATATATAGTATGTATATACATAGACGTTTAATCATCATTGTTTACTTTTGAGCTTTTACTAGAACGATAAACGTAAACACTGGCCAAATATTGTATCTTTTATATATACATACAGTGGGCCACAGTTTGTTTGATACAGTGATTCGGTCGATAAATATGTAAATTGTTATTTGGAGGTAAGGGTATTTCCAAGGATTTCTCTTTTATTATTCTTGCTTAGCGTAGTTAACTACCCTGGAGAATTCAAAATGTTGTTGAAGTCTTAGAGCCCAAATTCAAATGTAGAGTAAATAAGGTAAAGGAGAGGTCGTGGAGATGAGCAGTAATATCAGTAAGTGTCTAGCTCGTCGGATTGGTCGGGTTCTTGCTCCCCTTTTCACCTCCTCACTTAACTGGAAAACATCATTATTAAATTTAATGCACGTTGAAAATAAAAGCATACTATGTATAACTACAAAAGTTAAACGGGAGCTACAACTATTACCATTGCTGAGTTGCCAATTCCCCATTACCAAGAGAAAGAAAACAGACCTTGATTTAAATAAATGAGGCGATATACATAACAGATAATTAGATGCGGTTAATCCCTGTTCGTTACAGATTAGCACTCTCGACAGGCCTTACTTTCATTTTACATTTGTATTTATACCACTACTAATTTGACAACGATTCATGTCTTAGACTTCAATTCAAAAGATAGGTTAGAATAGCAAACTGATTTAAATGAAACATGATTATCGGTAAAACAACCACGAAATAGAATTATTTTAGAGGTGTGTTTATAGAAAATATTAGGAAGAGAGATGAGGAATTTCCATATTACTCACGATTTTAGTTAGTTTTCAGCATTAACTGTAATCGTTGGACCCAAAGAAAATGTTCATGTTGCTGTGGTATTGTTTTCACAAGGATTTATATCAATTATGTAAATAAATACATATAAATATACTTCAAAGGCAACCTTATGCATGTCGCTTTATAAGATCCAACCATAACTTAGAAAAAATCGATTACCAGCTGCAATTTTTTGACTATTGCTATCAAATTCGGCAGACCAATTAATCTTATCTATTTCTACCAAACTACCAAATTTTATGTCCAAACATAGTCCTAGTCCAAACATGCGAAATATGCGAATGAACGTATTTTACAACGCGGTTCATAAGATCACAATTGGCCGCTAGCTAGTGGCGGCGCTAGAGTGCGCGGGTGTTTTTAGAGTCAGCGAGATAGCATATGGTATGAGGCATGTAAAAACAATTTAACAGACACACTTTCGGTTTTCGAAATTTGAAATATTTGTGTCACCTGGTGCATGGTATACCCAAGTCGGCGAGTCGACTTACTCCAGTTTAATTGTCATTAAGGAAAAGCTTGCATTTAACTGCCAAGACGAGAGTTATACATAGACTGAAATGTTTTACTTTTAAGTCTCTTTGGAAATACTTTATCAGTTGAATTTGAATATGACCAAACAAGATACGAGAGAAAAGATAAGAGAGATAATGCTTCATAGCTTTTGCATTATCATATTAAAATAAAATATCAAAGAAGCTAACTTTTGCTGTGCCGAAGTTTATATACCCTTGCAGTCCTTGGCAATAATATTTTATCATTTTGAAATTTCTTTCCCTGCAACTCCATTTATCAATTCACAAACAAAACATTCAAATTATTACTCTGTTTAATACAATTTTTTCTTCTTCTTCCATCATTTCCTAAGAAAAGCACTGCACGCATACACATACAGTTCATGTAGCGTTGAGTATCTGTGTGTATGGATGTGCTCTGTTGATTTGATGAAGACGTAGTAGGCAGCAAGCAGCGGTGTTTGCTGCCGGCAGCGCTGCTTGCTGGATACTACGTCAACATTTGAACCGATTTGTATTGACTGTAACTTGTGTTCTATTTATCCGATCAGATTCAAATTTTGTAATCTGAGATTTTATATCCAATATTATCGTATTGGTAAATTTCATAAGGATACTCCAATTTCTGCAAAAATGTTTCATACTTTATATTACCCGTGTAGTAAAAAGACCCCAAAAAAAATTGCATCGCGATAGCTCTTACGATGGCTGAGTAAAACGCATACGCACCGACGGACGGACGGACAAACAGACGGACATGGCTATATCAACTCAGCTTCTCATGCTGATCAAGAATATATTTACTTTATGGGGTCGGAAGCGTCTGCTTCTGAGCGTTGCAAACATCTGACCAATTTTATAATACCCTCTGCAAGGGTATAAGAAATTCAGAAAGTAAGTCGTCTCGCGTACTTGGGTAGGGTCTGTATTTTATGCACCTTTATACGTATTGGAAAATGCAAAATTTCTGAAACAGCATACTTTAGATGCCTAATAGCCTCATACCTCAAACCCCGTAGGATATGACCATAATAGATATTAGTATTGACAGGCGAACTGTCATAAAATGCGTAGTTTCAAACAGTTTAAATAGGTTAACTAATTGTTAACCTGTTTAATTAAAGCAGATAAAAATTAAAGTCGCCAAAATGTATGTACTAGAAATGTAATGTAGAAACAAACTTGTCCTACATATTATTAATCAGCCAGCAAAACTAAACGATTCGACATAGCCGTCCGTCCGTCCGTATGAACACGTAGATCTGGATCGAACGAATCAATAATTATTGCAGTCCGAGGCTATTGGTAAACATATTATTGAAGGTCCTAAAAAAAAGATTTTCCAGAATGATTTCCTAGCGAAATAGTAAATCGACAGCAAAATTTCCACGTATTTCGTACTTGAAAATTTATAAGTACATACATACATACATACATATCTTTAAATGAATCCACAAAGAAATGTTTCTTAGTTCCACAAACCTTTATTGATGGCCATACAACCATTAAAAAATAAATGTAACCAAAAGCCAGAAATAATTGTTTAACAACTATTTAGCTTTTAAATTTTCTTTCATAAGTTTCTGCTGAATTTCATAAACTTGAACTTTGTGTTATTTCAACAGAACTAAAGTTATCAAGAAAACTTAGGACATGCATACACTATATTTTTGCCAAGGACTGCAACGGCACCTAAACTTCTTTGATATTTTGTTTTTTAAGGTTTTGTTATCAGTCAACCAAAATGACTTCATGACTTTTTCAAGTGGAACGCAGTATAGTTCCAAAACAGTCATCCGACCACACAAAGAAACTGAAAATTTGATTATTTTGTAATCATAAAGACATATTATTAATTTGGTTCATTTCGAAATACATAAGTTGGAATGAAGTCGAAAATTTTGGGGATGACAATCTCAATTTTATTTAAAAATATTTAAATTATATTCTCTTTATGCAAAGCATTGTTGAATATTTTTGATATAAATGTTTTATAGCAATTTGAATTGATTTATAAAGATATATATTGCAATATATTTATAATGTATTTATAATGATTACAGTCCTCAATATAGGTATTTAGACCTAAAAGCAAAGAAATAGACAAGCTAAAAATTTGTATCTTTGATCGTTGATCAAAAGTTATACATTCATTAAAGATTATACATTGAATTGGTTACATGAAACGAAATGAGTTCCTGATCAGAATATATGTATGTATGAGTGAATACTTTCAGCGCAACGAAATGCGTAAGTTCACATTTTCAATTCACCAAAGTGAGTACTGAGGTTTATTTTCCTTTCGTAATTCCTTTTTAAACAATGCACCCACAAATACAGAGAGTAAAAGAAAAGTGAAAACATGAAAAAGGGCTGTGCGCAAATAACGAGAAACTGAGTGTTTTTGCTTTTCCTGTTCTGTTACTGCTTTGTCGAGCGCTTTTAAATTATCTTTCAATTTCTGAATTTTAGCTTCGTAATTTTTTATGTGAACATCATTATCATTAACTTTTGTCTCCAATTGATCCTTCAGTTGCTGAACTTGAGCTTCAAGTTTCTCATTGGAGTGTTCTAACACAGCATTCAGCTCTTTGAGTTGAATTGCAGCTTCAGTTTGATTCACCAGTTGATCCTCCAATTGCTGGTTTTGAGTTTCATCGCTCCTGACCAGTTTCCTTCGCACTTAATGTTTATTATCTCAAATCCATCGATTATCTAAAATTTTAAATTAGAATTCATTTTGTTGAATTGTATTCAAACACAGTATTCTCTTCCCCGCCCTCCAACTTGGACATCAGATTGGCTATGTTTGGATCCATTTTAACTAGACTCTAAGTAACTTTTCCCAAAAAAAAAAAAAAAACCTGTGCTTGATCAACGGATCGAATTCAGACTGTTCCACTTGCTGAACAATAAGTAGAGTCTTCTGCAATATGCATATGTATTTGTAATTTCCTCTAAATATATACAAACAAATGGACTGATTATGATAAGGCGAATGCTCGCTTGTTGTTACCAATTAATCAAAATATAACTCAATATATGGTTTAACAAGAATAACAATTAACACAAAAAGATATATATAGATTTTGCAATCTTATTTTTTACCAGATTTTAAACCAGGGACGGTAAATAATGATTATTTTGTTTTTTTTTTATACCCTTGCATAAAGGGTATATTAATTTTGGTCAGAAGTGTGCAACGCATTGAAGGAAGCATCTCCGACCATATAAAGTATATATATTCTTGATCAGCATGAAGAGACGAGTTCAAATAGCCATGTCCGTCCGTCCGTCCGTCTGGATCGACGCAAACTCCTCCTAGACTGTAAGAGCTACAGAAATTTTGCACGTAGGCTTGTATATACTGCACAGTTTGTATATCTCGGATTCAGCCGGATCGGACCACTATATCGTATAGCTCCCATACAAACGGCAAGGTCACGAACAGTGACTTTTCTGAATAACTTCGCTATTTTCTGAGCTATCGTCATTAAATTTAATATAAGTTAGTTTATTGTAGCTATAAACAACTGTGCCAAATTTGATCAAGATCGGGTGACTATATCATATACCTCCCATAGGAACGATCGGTCGAAGTTTATATACCCTTGCAGTCCTTGGCAATAATATTTTTACATGTTTAATGGGAGGGAATGATTTTGCAACTTTTTTTTTATTTACTTTAATCTTTAGAGTTTTAAGAATGTTGTGTGAAAATTTGAAGTAACTCGGAGAAAAAAAGACAAAGATATAGCGCTCTAACTGATTGGCCTTCAGTGAAGCTGTTTGAGTATTATAAACTTTCAAACGGGTTTTCCTCAAAACTACTTTTCAATGTCCGTGTTCACTGTCATTTAAAACTCCTTGACCGATTCATTTCAAACTTGGTGGACATATTCTATTCTAAGTTTGTTTTTATACCATACACCAAAATGTATAATATATGTCACGGATAGACGGGCGGACGGACAGACGGACATGGCTAGATCGACTCGGCTGTGGATACTGATCAAGAATATATATTCTTTATGGGGTCGCAAACGTCTCCTTCTGTGCGTTACAAACATCTGACCAATTTTATAATACCCCTGCAAGGGTATAAAAAAAACATTTAATCACTATTAATTTTTTGCATAAAAAAAGCAAATACATCAAGTTATACACCATTAAGTATGCAAATAGATTTTGAAAATCCGTCTTACAGTTCAATCCTGTCTTTCATATTCAAAGAGGTAGACTTCAGAATAGGGTCGTCCTTTTTAAAGCTCTCTATAAATTCTGTTAGTGTTTTTTCGAACCTTTTCTCTATCTTAGATTGACTTTTCGAAATCTCTACCATTTGCTTCGTATTGGCCAAAACTTGTTGACGCAATCGCTCTATATCTTTTGTTAGAGAGTTTTGAAGTATGTTAACTATTTTATACAGCCCCTCGATCCGTGATTGATAATTTGTTTCCATTTCTCTGCCTGTATTTTCATCAGCTGTGCCAAGTGGCGTGTCCACGTAATCTTGGCCATTAGATGACGTGTGCTCTTCTATGTTGTTCGAGGTTTTTGACTCCTATAAAGAGCTTATTAATCAAATGTAATTTAATATATTACAATTTGTTTCTACTCGCCTTGTGATCATCCATTGCAATTTTGTGGGAGATTTCTCGTTGTTCACGATACATATAAATCACCAAACCCAATACTATTAAAACAAAAAGCTCATTTCCAGCCATTTCTTAAAGTAATCTAAAAGAATTTAAAGTTAATGTTTTAATATAATCTTTTTGAAAGCTATACTTATAATATATATACATCAATGTGATTACACATTGACTTCATAGATGTGAAATTTTGTGGGCCCTAGACAAACTAATTTGCTTGATAAGCACTTTCGAGGGCGCAGTTAGATGCCTTTGTATACTTTATACATATGTACATACATATATCATACGATGTATGTATGTGCATGTTGAATGCGTTTTAATCAGCAAACGTTAATATATTTTTATAGGTGTTGTTGGAGGAGAACTCCAGAATTTAAACTCATTAATTTAATTATTCCGAAATATTAACCATTGGGTTAAATAGCTAAACTATCGATATATCGCAAGCTCAAGGAGAGTTCAATCTAGCATCACTGTTGGCTCTCTTCTTGCGTTTCCCTTTACACTTCACTTTGAATTACTCTCTCCCTCTCGTAGCATATAAGAATTTATGAAATCACTGTAACAAGAGAACGGACGCAAAAAATAAATGTAAAACTACATAAAGTCGTCTAATCTGTTTCGGGAAGAATGTGGCAAGGGAAGTTTGAATCATCGAATCCAACCGAGTAGCAGTTTGTTATATGGCCGAGAAATTGGCCAACATTTTGGCGACCGTGACAGGACATTATATTTGCTGTTAAATAAGTTTTTATTCAATTGCAACTAAGTTGGACTCGTCGTTTCAAAATTTCGTAAGCCAACACAAGTTTCCGATAATAGATTGCAAGAGGCAATCAACCATCAAAACCCGTTGAGACATCTAGAAAAAAAGGTGGACATCATAAACCACTTTTAAACTCTCCACATACTGCAGTAAAGTCATTGGAATGAAACCGCAAGTATTCAATCAAACAATTACTGTACTCGCACATGTACAATAAAAGAAAACCAAACAGTTATATTTTCGTCGTTTGTCATTCCACTCTCTACATACCCAAACACACGAGCGTGGGTGCCGCGCCAACTGTACATCGAAAACCCGTTAAGTTTGCGAACATATGTAGGTATATGTATGTACATATGTATAACTAATCAACATTCGCGTTGGTTCTGCTACTTGGAGGTGTTGCTGCTTTTATTGAAGCATTATGGGCAAAGACGGTTCAAATACTCCCGTAAGCTCAAAGGGAACAGACAAACTAACAAATCTTAGATCCCAGCGGACTCAGTTTGAAAATTATATTCGAAATTTACATGAAAAGATCATTGCTACTAGCGACCAAGAAGATGCCGATACACTAGACTGCAGACTTCAAATACTTGAATCTCATTATAGGCAAATTACTCATATTCAAACACAAATTGAAAATTTGCACGTAATTGATAAAGAGCGCAGTAATTTGGATGAAATGTACATAAAGGTCAAGGTACATTTATTGTCTCTTTTACAAAGAAAACGTTCAACGGGTCCAGTAAAACACATCGGATATGAGTTTTATGAATTCTTCAATGTCTCCTACAGTGGTTCACAGTCAACGATTGCCTAAACTGAAATTACCCAGTTTCGATGGCAAATATTCAGCGTTTAAGAGATTCAAATCGTCTTTCACCACATGCCAACAATTGATAAGTTCAATTATCTTCTCGAATGTTTATCGGGACCTGCACTTGAGGTCGTGCAGTCGTTCCAAGTCACCGAACAAAACTACAGTCAAGCTTGGTCAAGATTAGAAGCTCGCTACGACAACGACGTTCTAATCTTCCATGATTGTATATCGAGTCTGTTCAATTTACCATTAGTCAAGCAACCAGAAGCAAGACTTTTGCAGAAGCTCATCGATAATGCGTCCGCTATACGCGGATCACTTCTTACCCTAGGATCCACTGAGGAAATAATGAATAACATCATGATTCACATACTTCTTACGAAGGTTGATGCTGAGACCAAGGGCGTCTACGACGAAAAGCAAAGCTTCGACAAGCTTTCAACGAGGGAGGAATTCTGCACAATTCTTCATCGCCGCTGCCAGTTCCTAGAAAGTCATCAGACAGGTCAGGACTGCCAAGCGGCTAAATCTGGATAGGACTCGCGTATCTCAAGAATTCAGCGGCATCACCGGAAGCAGTCAAGGCATTAAACACAATGCGTTTGCCACAATACGTTCTAGGCATTCATCATTTAAGTGGTCCGCCAACTTTGCCGTCATTAAGAAAATTTGTGCTCAGCAACCACACGAGCATATCGATACATCAAATTGGACCATACCTACGGATATGAATCCAGCCGATCCGTATTTCAATGAGCCCCACAAGATACACATTTTAATAAACACTAATGGGCTGTTTGCAGCAATCCTCGATGGTCAGCAAGGCTTGGGCGAAAACATGCCATATTTAATCAACACGGAATATGGATGGATAGTTGGTGGAAATTTGGAAACCACACACGAAAGGCCTCGACAACAATGTTTATTGGTACACGTCAACCCATCACTTGATCTTCTAGTTAAAAGATTTTGGGAAATTGAAGATTGTGAGTTTGCTGGTAACCGGAAAACCAAAGAAGAACAGGAATGCGAATGCATTTTTTGTAAAAATGCAAGTGTAAAATCTGATGAAAGACTCCAAGTTCGACTTCCATTTAAGGAACCCCCAGAGAAGTTAGGATTCTCCTACGACAACGCAGTACGGCGTTTCAAATCCTTAGAAAATCGTCTCGACCGCGACGATCAACTAAAACAAGCATATGTAGATTTCATCAACGAGTATGTAAAACTTGGCCACATGTCTCTCAAACCTGTTGCAAGCCAGAACGAACGGCATTATTACATACCTCATCATTGCGTGTTGCGTCCGCAAAGCGTTACTACGAAACTTAGAGTTGTGTTTGATGCTTCGGCTAAAACATCATCGGGAAAATCATTAAATGAGCTGTTAATGATTGGCCCCACAATTCAACAAGACCTATTTATAACATTTCTATCATTTCGTCTGAACAGGTATGCACTTACAGGCGACATAGCCAAGATGTATCGCCAATTTGTCATAGATCCAAGAGACCGAAGATTTCAGCGCATTGTATGGCGACCAACAAAAACAGAAGAACTAAAAACTTACGAGCTCAACACCGTGACATATGGCATGTCAGCTGCACCCTTCTTAGCTATCAGAGGTGTTCACCATATTGCCGATTTGTACTCACATGATCATCCTATAGGAGCTAAAACATTACGCAACGACTTATATGTGGATGACTTGCTCACCGGAGCTGATAGCGTAACCGAGCTTCAACACATTAAAAATGATACAGTAGACATCTTAGCACAGGCTGGATTGCATCTTACAAAATTTAGTAGCAACTGCAAGAGAAGACGAAGTATTTATCGCCATGGAAGATCAAGACACTACCAAAACTCTGGGAATGACGTGGATGCCCAGTAGCGACATCTTTACATTTCGATACATTTGTGACCACCAAGAACCATTTACCAAACGATCAATTCTTTCAGTAGTAGCAAGAATGTTTGACTTGCTGGGATTCATAACTCTGGTCATTGTTCGGTGCAAAATTCTTATGCAAGACTTGACACTCAAGGGCCTAGATTGGGATGAGCCTGTCGATGGTCGAATTAAGGAAAGATGGAAAGAACTTTTACAGGATATTAAAGACTTATCAAATCTACAAATACCACGATATGTAAACACATCAAAAACGTATCGATGCGAAATACACGGATTCGCTGCCGCATCCGAAAGAGCGTACGGATGCTGTATTTATGTTCGATCAGAATTCCCGAATGGAGTCACTTTACTCGTTGCGAAATCAAAGATAGCACCTACCAAGACACAGTCATTGCCTAAGTTAGAACTGTGCGGAGCATTGTTGCTCAGTCGGACTTGGCGCAAATTCGAAAGGACATTAAAATTATACATCGACAAGGTATACTTTTGGACCGATTCAAAAATTGTTCTGCAATGGCTGAAACTTCATGCATCAACACTAAATTGTTTTGTAGCAAATAGAGTATAAGAGTTACAACAACACACGGAAGAAATAATATGGAAGCACGTCCCTTCTACTAAGAATCCAGCAGACATTGTTTCTCGTGGTTGTCGGACATCAGAGCTGCAAACAAGCATGTCGTTAACAGGGCCAACATTTTTAAAATTGTCTAAGGCCGAATGGCCAATTCTTAGGGAACCCCTTCCGTCGCCTATCGAGGTAAGAACCAAGTCAGCACTTCTTTGTAGCAGAGCAGACAACGCTAATTTACAATCTATTCTTAATATGATCATAAATAATTCTTCATCGTATATTCGAATCGTTCGAACTGTTTTATACCTCTATCGCAGCGTGAACAAAGTGAAGCCTGATCGCACTCTAAGTTCATCATCAATAGCCGATATTCGCATTAGTGAGACAGAAATGTATCAATCGTTTTGGAAAATTGTTGCACTAATACAACAAGAATGTTATGCTGATGAAATATCTTTACTAAAAACCAAACAAACCTTAACACCATGTCTACAGCGTTTGACACCATTCATGCACACAATGACATTTGGACAAACTGCAGTATGTGTAATGAGAGTCGGAGGACTTCTTGAAAACGGAGACCTTCCATTGAACGCCAAGCATCAGGCCCTGCTACCTCAAAATCATCGTTTTACCAAGCTATACATCGAATTCTTGCACAACAAAAATCTTCATGCTGGCCCAAAGTTTATTTTATCTCTTTTACGAGAACGAATTTGGGTAATCAACGCACGAGCGTTGATTAGAAAAGTTGTGCGAAGCTGCATCCGCTGCTTTCACTTTAAACCTCGCCTAATAACTCAACTAATGGGCAATCTACCTGCTGATCGACTACGAGCTGAAAGACCATTCCTAGTAACAGGAGTAGATTTTTGCGGCCCTTTTTTCACGTCTTACCGGATTCGCGGAAGGCCGCCGTACAAAACATATGCGGCAATTTTTGTATGTTTTGCTTCAAAGGCAATTCATATTGAATTAGTCTCCGAATTGTCAACAAACGCATTTCTGCTTTGTATACGTAGATTTGTAGCGCGCCGTGGTGTACCATTGCGCATGGTTTGCGACAACGCCACAAATTTTGTTGGCGCCGCTACAAGGCTAGCTGAGTTTAAGTCAAAATTGTTTACCTCAGACGTCATAGGTCACATAAAAACATATAGTTCAATTAAAGGATTTAACTTTTGCTTTATTCCCCCTAGAGCTCCACACTTTGGCGGCCTCTGGGAAGCGTCAGTAAAATCAGCGAAGACACTGGCTCTAAAGAATATTTCAAACGCATCTCTTACTTTCGAGGAACTACTCACTGTGTTCTCGGATGTGGAAGCTATCCTTAATTCAAGGCCAATAGCACCCACTTCAGATGACCCCAACGATTTCAATGCTCTCACTCCTGGGCATTTGCTGATTGGAACTGAATTAACGTCAGTACCAGAATCATTACTTTACCATTCCACGGACCCTCCCGGATCGGAACTTCGGTATCTGGATAGATGGCAGCGAGTGACCTATTTGAAACAACAATTCTGGACACTGTGGGCACGGGATTATGTTCATAACTTACAACAACGCAGCAAATGGATTTACGGAAAACCAAATGTGGCCTTGGGACAACTAGTTATAGTACACGAAGACAACGTGCCGGCTCAACATTGGCCTTTAGCAAGAGTAGTGTCTGTAAATGCCGGACCTGATGACAAAATTCCAGTAGTCGAGCTTAGGACTGCAAAAGGAATTTTCAAAAGGCCAATTCACAAGATCGCTCCGCTTCCAGAATCCTTTATTTGAAAGTTGGTTCTTTCAACAGGGGGAGCATGTTGGAGGAGAACTCCTGAATTTAAACTCATTAATTTAATTATTCCGAAATATTAACCATTGGGTTAAATACATAGCTAAACTATCGATATATCGCAAGCTCAAGGAGAGTTCAATCTAGCATCACTGTTGGCTCTCTTCTTGCGTTTCCCTTTACACTTCACTTTGAATTACTCTCTCCCTCTCGTAGCATATAAGAATTTATGAAATCACTGTAACAAGAGAACTCGAATGCGACGGACGCAAAAAATAAATGTAAAACTACATAACGTCGTCTAATCTGTTTCGGGAAGAATGTGGCAAGGGAAGTTTGAATCATCGAATCCAACCGAGTAGCAGTTTGTTATATGGCCGAGAAATTGGCCAACAGGTGTATACAAACATTTGTATCTATGTACATATGTATCTGTTTTTGTGATATTGATAATGATAGCTGCCGTTTTAGTTAAAAGATTAAGATTGGTGCGCCTCCATTCGTTCGCAACTCGGTCATCCACAGAAACCTGAACATTCCATCAGTAAGCAGCGAAATTAAAATATATGGCACTCGGCACTGCTCTAGGTTGGAGATGCATGTCAACACTCTGGCACTCGCCCTGCCCGTCTTAAAAGATGTCACCCCCTGGACCTTCCCTTCAGGCAAGACCAGGACTAGTGAACCCTACAAATGCGTGGACGGGCCGCAACCCATTTAACTGAACATGAAATTTTTGAAATTTTGCAATTTTGTAATTTTTATAACTACCCAATATCCCCTATCTTCCTCTCATATATATATTACTACACCTCAAGTTATTGTTAACCCCCTTTACTTAATTTGCTTATTGTCCTTCTAGGATAGATTGCAAATAAATATAGAATAAAAAAAAATGCATAACTTGGCTGTTTTTATTCCGATTTTGATCAAATTTCGTATTTAATATTCCACAAGGTAAAAAATTACGGAAGATAATCGAGTTTTTCTAAATTTCGGGGGCGGAAAGGGGCGGGGCCAAATCTTTATACATACAAAATGTGCTAAGCAAATATACATTCCAAATATGGTGTCTCTCGCTAGAATAGTTTTTTAGATAAATTTTAAAAATTGAGGGGGCAGAAAGGGGCGTGGCAAAAATTTGAAATAAACTTGATCACTCTACATACTACATGAACATACATATTAAATTTTGTGGCTCTATCTCTTATAGTTTACGAGATCTACGCGTTCATACGGACGGACAGACGGACAAGGCTAGATCGACTCGTCTGTTGATACTGATCAAGAATATATATACTTTATGATGAAGCGTCCTTCTGCCTGTTACATACAGTTTGGCGACTTTAATATATCATTTCACCTATGGTATAAAAAACTTCACTTAATCCAATTCAGATAAATTTGTCGATAACATTAATTAATTAAAACATAAAAAACACAACGAAAAAATAATTCATTTGCATGCAAAATCATGCCAAAAATTGCTAAGTTTTCGTTTTTTCCAAAACAAAACGAAATGTGTTGCGTTTGTTAACCGAGAGTCCACTATAACCTATTATCTTACAAATTATTGGTAGTTCATTAATAAGAATTTCAGGATAATTTTGGAAAGCAAAGATTAGGTTGAAAGTAGAAATTGTTGTGCTGACATGGTATGCCAATACCGTCAGATACTTCAAACATGGATCATGGCCAATTATATGTGGCAAGGAACTTTTAGTTCTCGAAGAAAGATTATTTATATCACCTTCGAAAATATACACCTGGATCTGCTAACACATATTAAAATAAATATGAATGCAAGATTTTTTTAAGCAATATGTATAATTATGACTTATTTTACATCTTGATGGTATAAATGTTGATTCAAAATTGCTTTTCTTTAAATTAAATCGTTTTTCAAATAGGCGATTACAAGAAAATCTCAATTATTTCACCCGAAGCAACCTCGGCATCAGTCTGAATTGAATCATTTACATGGGAGGCCCTTACGTGAAGTTGGATGGGCAACTCACGCTCGTTTATCCCGGCTACAATTTTACGCCGCACATTCTCGATAATGCCGAAGACGAGGTTATTCGTTATTTCATAGCAATAGTTCAGATTAACCTCTCGCAACTTTGGGCAACTAATTATCATAGGCAACAAGCTAGAGTCGTTAACATACCGGCAATTGGTTAGATGAAAACTTTCGAGTTTTTTTAGATTTGTAAGCTCCTGCAAAACATATTCATTAAGGTCCCACGGCCAGAATAGAACAAGTTTGCGCAATCCGCTTAATTGTGATACTTCCATGAGCAATTCGCTTTTTAATACTCTGGTATCGAAAATGACAAATTCTTCTAAATGCTGCGCATTTCTCGCCAGCTGATATAAAAATTTCGAAAATGTTTCAGTCGATATTATTTTAAACGCATTTTTCGGACTTAAACTAGTGTTGCAAAGTTCCAAGCATTTCAAATTTACGCAGTTCAGTCCTAAAAATTTGTAAAACCGTTCACAACGGCTAAGGTCATCACGAAAATATTGAATACAGTCCCCAAATATGAGAAAAAAGTCTCGCATTTGCCATATGGTCAAAGATTCAGGAATATAATAAAAGGCCGACTTGTGTAAATGTCGTATATCCAAATGGTAAACATCTCTGTAAAAACTACAGTATCTTAGAAAGTGTAACTGATCCATCAATGGCAGAAATTCAAGTATTCGGACCAAGCAATCGTCCGGAATCTTTGTTACATGCGACTGCTCTGAAATGGTGTAAGCCTCTGGTTGAAGCCAGCTATCGCTGGCCTTGACTTGGAACTGATGATCACTCAGATAATGTATTTGGTTATGCAAGACTTTGGCAGCATCCAGCGGATCGGCAAATAAAACGCATCCGGTTTTTAGCTTCTTATGCTGTTTGTGTATTTTCGAGCTCTCGGATGGTTCGTGAGGATGTAAGCCATTTTTGCCATTATTATGAAGTTCTAGGCGTACGACAATTCCAAAACTATTGAAATAAATGAGCAACTCATCCTCCGTCAGCTGAAAAATATTATTTATATATATATATATATTCTCCATAAAAGAACTTTCTTTTCTCTGATCCGAAATTACCTTTACCGGTATGTTCCAGAAATATATCTCATGGACTAGAACGTCGTCCTCAGTGTAGCACAAGCCATTTTTGAAATAATAGTTTTCTTCGACTGGAACCACATGCATGTTCTTAAGTTGGACTTTACTTTTGAATATGATTTTGAAAGATTTTTAGATGTATGTATGTACTTGTGTTTGGGATCTAAAATGATTGATTATTCTCAGGTTACTTTCATAAATGTATATTAGAGAGATGCATGAATGATAGAAAAATGAATTCGAGTTAACAACATCTAAAATGAAATGAATGAATTGAATGACTTTTTAAATCAACTTTAAGTAAATTAGTGTGCAGTCGCAAAACATTCAAACGAAACAAAACGAATTGAATGAGTTAGAAAGTGAGACAATAAGTTGCTATGATTCGAATGCATTCGAATTTCAATTCTGATTTTAGTATTTTGTATTTATTTATATTGTATATTTTTTAACTATGTAATTACTATACGACCAAACTAGTGTGGTCGGTGGTTAAGTGGGGACCTACTCAAACTTTAATACTGTTGTTATCGGGTTCAAACCCCCGACCGAGATAGGGATGCGTTTTTTTTTTCAACTAGTGAAGTAATATTAAAAGGTAGATCCATCGTGTATATGATGGATTAGCAAATATTATGTTGTATAATATATTAGATAGCCTTGTGGCAACTAGGAATCTAATTTAGAAAAATTCCATTTTACAAGATTTGTCCCAAATTTTCCAATCCATAACTGCTCACTAAAGTTTTTTGGTGTATAGCATATTTTAATTTTAATAGCACTCATTTCGACATTATTTTCACTACATTTTAAAGCTTTAAAACGTTTCAATAAAAATGAGACAATTCGAATAATTCGAATGTTTCGAGTGCCTCAGTACAATTCGATGCTTTGACACTCAATTCATTACCTTTCATTAAACAGAGTTACGTATTTTTAGAGATTTGACAAGTACTAACTCACACTCATTCATTTCATTGTGTAGTTGTCACTCATTCATTTGAATTCAATTCGAATGGATTCATTTGACTTTGATTTTTCTCTCATTCATGCAGCTCTCTAATGTATATGTCGTTTAAGTGACTTATAAGTCAAAGCCTACTATTTAGTTTACAGGCAATTGTAGCCCTGGCATTACCTTTGCAGCGGCTATAGACTAGACTGACGGCTAGACTGACACCTGGAATGTTGCTGGGAATGTTGACTTTGCAGGATGACAAGCATCTTTGCTTTAGCAACATATTTAGAAACAAATCTGTCTTCATGTCAGGTCCTATATAAAGGAGGACCTCGGGCTAGAGAGCTCACTAAACAAACCCCTAGGTACTAGCCTTACAGTGGAAAAGTAAAAGTGAAGTGAAAGCCTAAAGTAACTATTATAAAGAAAACCAGAAGGCCGGGGTTAACTTCGACCGCGTCGAAGTTTGTATACCCTTGCAACTTTTTGGGTTACTCTTTCCTTACCCATAGCCATCAAAGTGTAAAAATGTTTTATCCAAAAAGTCTAATGTGTGCGAAAGAACGGCCTTCAATCTTAGCATAGGATATAACGAACTTTTTGATGAAAGTCACTGTTTTCCACCGATCGTTTCATATCGCTTCCATAGGAGCAATCGGTCGAAAACCGTGACTTTTGTGAATAACTTCGTTACTTTTGACGCGATTGCTTTCAAATTAAAAATTTGTTAGTTTATTATATCTGTTAATGACTTTTCCAAATTTGATCATGATCAAGTTACTATATCATATAGCTGCCATAGGAACAATCCGTGGTGAACTGTGATTTTGATCAATATCTTCGTTATTTTCTAGCAAACATTATATTATATTAAAGGTAAAACAAGAGTTACCAAAAAAGTTGCAAGGGTATACAAACTTTGACGCGGTCGAAGTTAGCCCCGGACAGACGAACGGACGGACAGACGGTCAAGGCTAGATCGACTAGGCTGTAGATGCTGATCAAGAATATATATACTTCATGAAGTCGGAAAAGTTTGCTTCTGCCTCTTACATACATTTTGGCGACTTTAATATACCATTTCACCCTATGGGTGTATGGTATAAAAAAGAACTAGCAGAAGTAACGTATATTTTTTATGAAATGATTCATTAAAATATTAAAAAAAAACTATCAAAGAAGCGAACTTGGGCAATGCCAAAGTCTTTGGCAATAAAATTTTTACATTTTGAAAATTCTTTCCCTGCAACTCAATTCATCAATTCACAAACAAAACCTTCAAATTATTCTTCTGTTTAATACAATTTTTTCTTCTTCTTCCATCATTTCCTAAGCAAAGCACTGAACGCATACACATACAGTTCATATAGGGTTGAGTATCTGTGCGTATGGATGTGCTATGTTGATTTGATGAAGACGTAGTAGGCAGCAAGCAGCGCTGCCGGAAGCGCTTGAGCCGATTTATATTGACTGTAAGTTGTGTTCTATTTATCCGATCAGATTCAAATTTTGTAATCTGAGATTTTATATCCAATACTATCGTATTGGTAAATTTCATGTGAATACTCAAATTTCTGCAAAAATGTTTCATACTTTAATAAAAAGCCCCCAAAAAGTTAATCGCGATAGCTCTTAAGATGGCTGAGTAAAACGCATACGCACCGACGGACGGACGGATAAACAGACGGTCATGGCTATATCAACTCAGCTTCTCATGCTGATCAAGAATATATTTACTTTATGGGGTCGGAAGCGTCTGCTTCTGAGCGTTGCAAACATCTGACCAATTTTATAATACCCTCTGCAAGGGTATAAGAAATTCAGAAAGTAAGTCGTCTCGCGTACTTGGGTAGGGTCTGTATTTTATGCACCTTTATACGTATTGGAAAATGCAAAATTTCTGAAACAGCATACTTTAGATGCCTAATAGCCTCATACCTCAAACCCCGTAGGATAGATATAGATATTAGTATTGACAGGCGAACTGTCTTAAAATGCGTAGTTTCAAACAGTTTAAATAGGTTAACTAATTGTTAACCTGTTTAATTAAAGCAGATAAAAATTAACGTCGCCAAAATGTATGTACTAGAAATGTAATGTAGAAACAAACTTGTCCTACATATTATTAATCAGCCAGCAAAACTAAACGATTCGACATAGCCGTCCGTCCGTCCGTATGAACACGTAGATCTGGATCGAACGAATCAATAATTATTGCAGTCCGAGGCTATTGGTAAACATATTATTGAAGGTCCTAAAAAAAAGATTTTCCAGAATGATTTCCTAGCGAAATAGTAAATCGACAGCAAAATTTCTACGTATTTCGTACTTGAAAATTTATAAGTACATACATACATATCTTTAAATGAACAAAGAAGTTTGTTAGTTCTACAAACGTTTAATCATGGCCATACAACCATTAAAAAAGAAATGTAACCAAAGGTAGAAATAATTACATAGGTATTGTAGTTTGTTTCAACTGTTTAGCTTTTAAATTTTCTTTCATAACAAATTTAAAATATTTGTTTTACTGGTGTATGGTATACCTCAGTCGGCGAGACGACTTACATACTTCATTTTAGTACATATTAGTATGAATACCAATATTATCAATAATATTAACTTAAAAAACTAATGATGCAGTTCGATTCGCAATAATTGAAATAGTGTGAAACCATTGAGTTTTGTCGTGTCTGCATACAAGGATTATCCAAAAACTGCCAAAAACAAAGTAAGGGATATAATATGAAGAGAAAGTAATTGTAAACGAACTGACCCTACTAAATTTCCCATATCCCAGACAGCCTGTCTGGTTCGGGTGGCGACAATGTGTCTGTAGTTTTATATTCTGAAAACAACAACCCTTCGAAGAATCCGAACTACGTCTAGCTGGTATTGTGTCATAATATTTTTAGTTTCGACAGTGAAATTAATTGAGCTATTAACCACAAGCCGACACCAGCGACCTTTTCTTTCGGGGAAAATTTAATTTATGGCTTTCTCCGAGGCACTTCAGATAGACACAAGTGCCACTTGACCCAAATGCTGGGACCTTTCACTCAGACCCATAGGCTTTCCCAGAAAAAGACGCATTATCCGTGCATTACGTATAATTACCAAGAACACGCTGACCATCGATGTCGAATGGGCTCCGCAGATGGCAATCAGCCCGGTAGCGCTTTCCTCGAATATCAATTTCATATTCACCCTGCTTCACATAGTCAGCGTCAATAATTTCATCATCTGCTCTTGAAATGTAAGCCTGACCCAGAGACTTGGCCAACGAATAGGCAAACTCAGCCCGGCGTAGAAATCCAACTGGTACTCCATTTCGATAGACACCCTCCAGACCCCAAATGGGCACTTGATCGTGGAGTGTAAAGTAAACTAGACGCCTGCGTATGCCTTCGCGACGTTGCTTATCCACCGCCGTTTTGCCCCTATAATCATTGCCAGATTTACGGCAAGTAAAGCCCAAGCCGGCCTCCAGAGGAGTGTCATCTGGACGCAGGTCGTAGCTCCACAAATGATATCCCTTTTCACTGCTTAGAGCATACAACGATCGATAGCCAGCGTTTCGTAGATCGTATCCCTTGCCAGCCGACATCACAGCACGATAGACATTAACACAATCATCCTTGGGCACATGCAGTTCATAGCCAAGTTCACCCACAAAACTGACCCGCAGCACACGCAGCCCAACGCCATTTACCACAGCAAGACGCGTGCCATTGGGAGGCAACTCTGCATCCGTAAGTTCGAAATCAATCAAAGGCTGTAGGATACGCCTGCTATTGCGTCCCTGTATCGATATAACGCCCATTTCTGAGGTAATATCATGCAGTTTCGCCTTAAATCCCTGTCGCAAAATTTCACCGGCCAGAATGCTATAAGTGTAGAAGGCAGAGGCACCACCAGCTACTATGTAATAACCTTGGCCCTCAAATTTCGGATCGTAGACACGGCCTGATCCTGAGTTCAAGCGACTTATTGTTACGTCTGCCTCCACTCCGCCAGAATCGTTAAGAGCGCACGAATAAATAGTTCTAAAAAAAATTAAGGTGAAAGTGAATAATATTCAAAGACCATAATGCTTTTACTCACTTGTTTGTTGGCCCATTTGTGTTAGCTGTGAATAACCAATCCGCTGCCTTTTGGGCTTGCGGGCCTTCAAGCAATAATTTGGCAAAATAGCTCATATTAAAGACTACTGCATTATTACGACAGGACAAAGCCTCTTCTCCAATCTGTAAGAATCTTAGTCTATAGACTGTTCATTTTTTGTTCTTTTATGGGCCTTACCAAGTCATGATTATCAGGAAATTGACTGTACTTGAGATCGCCTTCCAGAACCTGCTCGTATCTGCCATTCTGGAGACGAGGATGTCCATAGCTGCCGTACCAGTCATAGGGTTGAACTAAAGCATCCACATCGTTCGACGGTAGGAAAAAACCTGGTCGCTCCCATCCTTGTTTCTCCTCCATAAAGGCATTACTTGCTAACATCTCATCGTGAAGTGGATCCTTTTGAAAATCTCGTCCAGCCAGAGGCTGATCATGTTTAAAAACCATGCTATAGTTCTTCACATAGCTCTCGTGCGACTTTTCACGTATCCACTGAACTGCTCGCCCCTGATCAGCTGTGAATCGGCGAAGATCGAAACTAAACATGGGCAAATCTGGTTGACCATTAATCATCCAGAGGGCTAATTGTTCGCCGCAGCCGCCGCCAAACATCATGCCAGCTGAGTTAAAGCCACAACTGTGGAAAAGCCCACGAAGCAAAGGATCAGGTCCCATTAGAGGTTTGTGGTCAGGTGTAAAGGATTCGGGTCCGCATATGGTGCTCTTAATACCATACTTGCCAAAAGGAGGACACAACTTTTGGGCGCCCTCGAGATGAGGCTCAAACACAGACCAATCCAGGTCGTAGAGTCCGAAATGAAAGTCTTTGGGCACTGGTTCAAGTAAAATGGGATTCGGTTCGTAGCCGCCCATGCAAATGGCATCACCTTGGATCCGGAAATAGGTGGAGTAGTCGTGATCCCGTATGTTAGGAAGTCCACGAACACCGGGAATAGACTCGGACACAATATACGCGTGGCGCATGGGCACCAGAGGTAAATGGGACCCATGTCTGGCTACCAGATCTCGACCCCAAACGCCAGTGGCATTAACCACAAGATCACTCTTGATTTGACCAAACGGCGTGACCACGCCTATCACTTTTTTAGCAGCACCGGAAGTCTGCTCAATCAGAAGGTCATCAACCGGACAGTTCTCAATAACAACCGATCCCAAATTAGTGGCCGCCTTTTTGAGAGCCGCACACAGCATAGCCGGATCCATCACACCATCGCCAGGCGAATAGAGTGAGCCCATAAATGCTGAGGGATCGAGCAGCGGAAACAATTTCTGCGTCTCATCAGGATCGAGCATTTGACTCTCGATGCCAAAGGCATTGCCAGCTGAGGCCAATCGTCGATACTCATCCAATCGCGTTTCGCTATGGGCTATGAAAATTCCACCATTTTCTATCCAGCCAGGATCTAGATCCGTTTCCTTCTCCAATTGCTGGAGCATGCTTCGCGAGTTGGCCAGCAATTGAATATCCACATCATTGGGACGAAGACGCCACAGCAGGCCGGCAGTGTGCCAGGTGGTTCCAGCTGTGAGTTGTGCACGCTCCAACAGCACGGCCCTCACTCCGCGTTTGGCAAGATGGTACAGTGTGTGACATCCTGCCGAACCGCCGCCGATTACAACCACATCCGCTGAAGCAGGCACCGACTGACTCTGACTGGCTGTGCTGAGTCCTTGTCTTTGACCTCGAGCGAGCTCCTTGAAGATCTTCTTGCGCCACATGTCGCCACTATGCAGCCACGCTTCACGAATCGAAAATTTAAACTAAACCCTCGATCCGGACACTGCTGATTATTTAAGCCATATGAGTTGAATTTCGTTTGATCATTGAATGGAACAACATGCTGATAAACCTGTGCCCCCATCTTTAGATTGTGGGGTGTGGCAAGTGCTTAATCATTTTGCTATGATGTACACTACGTCAACTGAATTCAACTTAAGCAGAAGACACGCTTTCAATCTGGTTTAACTAAGAAGACAGCATTGAACTTGCCTTATCGACCATATGGCGAAATTAGTTTGTGAATTGCTACAATTTTATAAAAATAGACTTAGATTATTTCATTAAATGAATCAAAATATTCTTACAATTCATAATTATCAATTTTGATAATTATCAAATGAAAAACTGTTAATTACTGAACCGACAAGCCTTTGATTTTGAAAAAGATTAAAAATTATCAATAATTTTGATCACAAACGAATTTATATTTACCAATACCTCGCTTTACACGGATTCAATTTTAAACAATTTTTGAAATCAAAGAAAATTTAATATTTCCTTTATTCCCATTTCCTATTTAAATGACAACACTCAATACTTTTTTTAGTCAAAACAAAAATATCAGGAAAAAGTCTTGAATATAACGTCAAAGCGGCTAAATTTGTTTATAGGAAACCCTTTTTTATCAGGAGATGTCCATGTAGAAAAGTTAACATTCTATTAAACAAATAAAAAAGGCTATAAAGATATGACCAAGCAAAATAAGCAACAAAAACTTATTTTAGATTTTATCCAAAAAGAGGAGACTGATCGCTGGCAAATAAGTTTTGATTTATACTTTATTAACTCAAAAGATATATGTACATATATCCGTTTTGCTTTACCCGATTTAGTCTATATAACGACACCTCCGTTGATCGGGGTTCGTACTCGAGGACAGATTTGTATGAACAATGTATTTAGACTCATATAGTCATTGCGCAGATCGAGTGCTGTAGATCAAGTGATTTAAGTCCAATAAATTCAAAATACTTACTTCACTTTCTGCACACGCAAGTCGTCAGGACAAATTACTTTTTTTAATCATGGGTCTCGTTTTTTGTTTTATAAAGAAATGTGTGTAAAATTAAAAGTAAATTAAGCGATTTAGCCTCGGACAGAACAAGATTTTCCATTTCCGATAAAAAATCTTTTGGGAAAGTATATCAAATTGCTAGAGTCCTAATAAATTTAAAACAAATAAAACTATTTATTTAGCAATGGGAGATGTACATAGAAATTCTATCAAGCAATAATTAGATAACCATTTGAGTGCTAAAAATTTTAGTACTTTTATTACTTTTAGTCATTGTCTTCGATGCAATAGGAACTAGTAGTTCAATATTTTGTAAATTAAAATCCAATAAAATATACAAATTTAAATCAATTGCAATGGTCAATGAAAAGTTGTTTAAGATTAAATTTCCTCAACCAAATGCCTTTTCGTTTCCCATTAAATTGATTGCTGTCAATCAGTTTAAATGTCTCTGAACTCTGTCAGTAGATTATGGTAATTTATACGTAAAGCACTAAAAAAATGGAAGATCTGGGTCTAGTTCAATATCATATGTATCCAGGTGGTGCCATATGCGATATTTGTGGCACACGCTTGCCACTCGCTTATGACATCCTTTAAGGATTTTGGGATGTTCAACGGTGGCGTAGACAATTCCGCCCCTGCTGCTTCATTGTAGGATACCCAAAAATAAACAAATTTTCAAGATAAACAAAAATCTTTTCATTTTGTTTTGTGTTAACAAGCACACACACATATGAATATTTGTATTGTCGATCTGGACCAATGTCGTCGAAGAGAAAATTTAGATCACACCATGTGTTTGGGTTAGCTCCGCCAATTGCAGCAAAGAACCGCCTTTAGGCACCAAAAATAGATCAAGAGATGGGAACGCGAGTCGATCTCTAGGCGGAGAGTGTAAAAAGGAGGATTTTCTCAGATCATTAAGCAGATGTGTTCGAAATGTGCTACGGATCAGTTGCTGTGCGGTAATTTGTACGGTGAAGTGAGCATAACTTGTTAAGAAGAAAGTGTAGAAAAGTGTAAAACCCTTCGAGTTGGATAAATTTGTTATAATGCCGCGTAAAAAACGAGCACCTAGCCCCATGGAAATGTTTGACGATGATTTTGACGAAGATGCCAGTTCGCAGAGTAAGCCCTAGTCCCAGAATTGTTTGTCTGATTGTGAGATATTTTGATTGACCATTTCGTCCATATTTCCGTCAGGCTCCCAACCTCCAGTGCAACGCAATGCTGCAAATGCACGGGAACGCATGCGAATGCGAGTTTTATCCAGCGCTTATGGTCGCCTGAAGACAAAATTGCCTAATATTCCGCCCGACACGAAGCTCTCAAAATTGGACACTTTGCGTTTGGCAACGCTCTACATAAAACAGCTAATTACGGCCGTCGAGACTGGCAGCAGCCACAACCACAACCATCATCAACTTCCTCATCATCATCATCATCATCCGCATCCTCATCATCGCCATCATCATACCAGCGGCAGTCCAAGAGCAGATGGGCTAGATACGAATCACTTGACGGATTGCGGCGGTGGGGCAGGCACTTTTTCCCATTTTCACAATGGCGGACACAGCGGCGGCATGGTGAGTTTTCCATTGTACAATAATTGCAATTTCATTTTTCATAAGTGATGTCACTGGCCCTACTTAACATTGCATTCATTTCACTCGAGATGAATGAATTCATATCACTGCGTAGCTACGGGCTGGGCCACGTCAATGCCAGGTGACAGGTGTCAGGCGGGGATACATGTACAGACATTTGCTGCAATAGGCGTAGATGAGATCAGCTCCATAGCTGCCAAGTTCATTAAATGCTTGTAGTCCATAGGCTAATTGAGTCTCCTAATTGATCTCATAGAAAAAATATGGCAAGCTACCATTGGAACAAAGGTGCTTCAATTAAAAATACCGATCAAAACGATTTAATACTTTTGAATGTAATAAGTATAAAATTGAAAGTTTCGATATGGTTGAAGAAGTTTAAGGTGGAGGAATATAAGAATAGCCACTCAAAGTATTTACTAAATTATTAGACATCTAATGAAAGAAATAGTTGTAACTTATCCTAAAAGTGTATCCAAGTTTGAATTTTCGGAAAATCAAAATCGTGATATAACGAAGTTAGAGATAGTTAGATAAAAATAATACACACTTTCGTTTATTAAACTTTGTAATTAAAGTTTCTTTTTGCATTTTAAATCTTTATTAGAATTCTATTAGATTCTACAATGAAAAGTAATGATACATATCGAACCCTATTTGCGACAATAACGTATGCGCCAAAACGGAATTTTACAGGAGATTGTTTTTATAAATTATTTTTGAATTCGTTAAGTAGATCGTGGGTTGCTTACGTTTAATTTTTGTTTGTTTTCATTTTTTAACGGGGTTCTGCTATTTACAATCTGTCCGCTTTTGGATAATAACTGAATTGTGGGGCGTAACAGTGACTTAGGTGATTAAATTTTCAACAAATATCAAAAATATCGTTAAGACTGGGGTATTTAAGGTGGCTAAGGGTTGTGTGGGTGGATGGAAGAGGGGTGTTGGTGGTGGGAGCCTAGGAGCTGATCACCTTTCGCGGGCTGTTGTCCAGAATATTTATGGCCAGCTGGTTCGGGTGCCTGTCGAGACGCTCCAGATGAGCCTTGCTAAGTCTGGCTATTTGGTCCTGAACCCAGGGCATGTTGAGTTCCTCGTGGATCTCCTTGTTGGTGGTGAAGATATGCGCCTTTTTGATATTATCCTGAGTACCTTGTTCTGGTAAATCTGTATGAATTCACAGCTTTTGCGACTGGCTGTACCCCAGATGCGGGTGGTGTTTATAAACTTATAAAAAAAAAGTAGTGTAGACTTGCCGCCCGAGTGCTGAACTTTGTAACAGTGTAAAAATCAGAATGAATCCAAGTTATCATTAGTTATGTAATTATCCTTCGTACTCTTATAAAGTTAAACAATTGACAGTTTTATTCCATTATTTAATGATTAATTTCATTATGATCAGGAGCCATATACTTGTGTTTTCAAATATTAATTAGTTTAAGAATTAGGGCTATGGTTTTGGTAATGTTATAGTTTTGAGTAGGTCATTATAATTCGTTTAATCAACTTAGGCTCAGCATTCTTGTTGCAGGGACATTTTAATGCAAAGTCAAATCACTTAATTTCGAATCGGCCCAAGTGAATAGGACACATTATCAAGTGACAAATTACCCATGAACTAGTACTGAAACAAAGTTGTAGATACAATAAATCTAACAAGGGGAACTTCAGGTATGCGAATCACCGATTTGGATGAATTTTGGATATGTTGTAGAATACCCCGTCATTTGAAGCTGTGTGAAATATTTCGACGCACTATTCTATATTTTCCTTATAAATCGCGTTTAAAGCTATAGCTTCGGTGACTTATACGTAAAACGCCGAGTGGACTTCAAGCAGCTCGGTGGTGTAATGGGTAGAGGTCCTGGCTAAAGTTGACGGAACCCTGGTTCAACCCCCGCCCGAAACTAGTTAGTTTTGGATTTTAATTTTTTGCCCTTTTAATAATTATTTTTTAAATAGCAAAATAGGGCATTTGATGATTTTTGATTGAATTAATTTTTTATGCCTTTACAAAAACATAATTGTAATAAATAAAATAATATAAATAAAATACACTAATTAACTAGTTTTTTCACATTTTTTGTTGTGATATACACCATAAAAACTTTAAATACAAATGTACATTTTTTCAAAACCATGAACATGCCAAAATGATGCTTTTGTACAAAAATATACCAACTTTAAATCAAGTTAAAAGAAGAAAACCAAATAAAAATTTTGGAAAACTACTCTCTCATCTCATCTCATCATCAACTTTGAAGCGAACCATGTATGTATACTTGAGCATTCCCTTCAATATCAGGGATGACAAGTGGACAAGTGGTCTTCTTTTGATAAAATTTCTAGATTTTCTTCATTATCATATTTTTAACCTGCCCCAAAAATACAGTTCGTAATATTGTGCTTATAGCTAGTATTACTTCAAGCGTACAAGCTTTAACATATGTACAAAAAAAATGTTTCCGATGACAAATCACCACAAAACATATATTGCTATGTATTTAAAAAAATAATTATTAAAAGGGCAAAAAATTAAAATCCAAAACTAACCAGTTTCGGGCGTGGGTTGAACCAGGGTTCCGTCAACTTTAGCCAGGACCTCTACCCATTACACCACCGAGCTGCTTGAAGTCCACTCGGCGTTTTACGTATAAGTCACCGAAGCTATAGCTTTAAACGCGATTTATAAGGAAAATATAGAATAGTGCGTCGAAATATTTCACACAGCTTCAAATGACGGGGTATTCTACAACATATCCAAAATTCATCCAAATCGGTGATTCGCATACCTGAAGTTCCCCTTGTAAGACGATCTACAAATTCCATTTGGAATTCATTGTTAAATTGCGACTTGGCGCCATTTTACGTCCCACATTTTCTTACCCTTATCACACTTTTTTACTTTTAAACTGAAGTTATTATATGGGATGTCGTTTGCTCTTAAAGATCACACAACAAAGGAAAGCAAGTACCAGTTTGTGTTTTCCTATCTTTTGACCTACTTGGTGAATTAAATGCCATTTCTACCTGTGTTGATTAAAAGGTTTATCTTCTGCCAAATTCAACCAAACGCATAGACAACTTAGTTTTCTTTCTTTTGTTCTAGTAAGGCTAGACTAATTTATTTTTTTTATTTGGCTATTTTTAATACTGTATGTTTGATAGTTTAGTCTATCTCTGAAATAAATATTCCACAGAGTATGAAAATCATTTGCTACTAATGATCGTGCTAATACATTTGTATGTGTATAGCAATTTTGAAGACTTTTACAACATATTTTAGAGGAAATTATAATACTTAATAGAAAAAAAAATGAAATTAAAAAACTCATGGAAAACTTTAGATTCGAAAATGGCCCTTAAGTCTGTAAATGTAAGTCAACGTAAAATTTATATTAGTCGAAATTTTGTGTTTATTGGGCAACATCTGCTCAAATGTGACTTCAACAAGTACACTATTCCGTCTAGCTTCTGCTTTTTGAAAGGTGGGGTCCCAGGCCCCCCACTAGAACCGATGTGAATATGAAGGTACCTACACATTCGAAACCACTCTTTGTGATTTCAGTTTGTCTTGCTTTCCTGTAATCGGATACTTTTGTGAATTTTCAAAAAATATTAAATATGAGTGACAGGCTCCCGAAGACGCAGACGAAGACGAAGAAGGCAGAGGCAGACGGACAAGGTGCCAGAGTGGCAACGTTAGTTAGTCTCTTGCTAGTTCTTTTTGCTGTTATTTTTAAAGATGCTCGACTTTGATGCGACCAAAGTGAATGACATCCAAGGGAAAAACTGTCGTTGCGGCTAGAGAGAATTTCCTTAGATAATTGTAATTAAACATTGTTGTTTTCTTGTTAGAAATCTTTCTCTTTTTTGGGGCTCTGCAATCCGATTATGAGTCGCAGATTCACAAGTAGACATCACTTTTCTCTAAATAGAAGCAATTGTTTATTTAATTTGTTTGGTTTAGAATGCGTGAAATTTTGAGCAAATATTACGTCGGATCGGGCTTCGGCCCAGTGCGCCTTGCGTCCATATGGTAGCAAAAGAAACATTTTGTTTGCATTTAGATAGGATCCGTTGCGTATGTATCACACTCTCGCACGCGCCGCCTTATGCTGGGAACAACCCATTTCCATTCCCATTGCTATTCCCCTTTGCAAGATTTTCGAACCCAAATAAGTTGAGGGCTGATTGTGTCTGCCTGAGTGTCTCATGTCTGGGTGTCCGCAAGTGTTTGGTCTGTTTATGTTTTTATAGATTCGTTAAAGATGATGACGATGATGTTATTGTTGATCTATGAAAACAACATCATTATGGGCACTAAAAACAATCAAAGTTGTATAAACAAACAAAAAGGGCGCTTGGCTTGGGACCGTATTGGGTTGTCGTCATATTGTTCCATTTATAGTTGCGGTTTCCTCATATTAAATGATTTATGCGTGTCTTTTCATTATAGAGCTGGCCCTTTGAGTTCCATCAGAGCAATCGCAACAACATGGCCTCGTTCAACTCCTCATCCTCTTCATCGACTGCATCCAATTCATCCCGCTTGGAGTGGCAATCGCAAACACCGCAGACCTATGGCAAAGTACCACGCAATGAACCACATTCGGACTATATCCAACTGCAGCAGGCTCAAAATCCCATACAGCCTTCGCATGGACAGTGGTATCCTGCGGACATGCAGTTAGACCTGGACCAGGGTTGTGGCTATGAGACACCTGGAGGTCAGCAACATCATCATCACCGCACCAATCAGGTTCACACTCTCTAAAGTGCTTGATCGAGAAATCGAGAAATTGGTAATCAATTCAAATATATTGAATGTTGTCATTATTGTCTAACCAAAAGTAATATGGATCTACCTACACATACACATTTTGCAACCAAAAAGTCCATTATAACTCAAATAAATCAATAACTGATTGTAAATTTGAACTATGTAATAATAGTTTAAATGAAAATACGTTATAATTTGACTTGAAGTGTTGCACAGTGTAATTGTATTAAATCGTGATTTAATTATAATCAAGTCGAAAATAATTATTAAGCCAAAGATTTGTTATATGTATGTGCACTCTAATTCTAAGTAAATAAATAAATTTCTATTCTAAATTCAAATTATGTTTCATTTTCATTTCATTACACACAATAACTCTGCAGCCCTGTTGAGTTTTCTTTACTGCAGCCATGGTAAATTGGTAACCCTGGGACACAGCTGACTAAATGAAAACAAAGAAACTAAAAACAATTGTTTGAACAAACTCGACTTTTATATACACTTTTTTAAAGTTAACAAGAAAATAACAATATGTGTTTGGTCTTTAAGTTTTATTAGGGTTTAACTCGATTCAATTTATTTAAATTCAAACCACAGTTTATCGATTAATTGTTTAAAAAACAAGTGTGATGTTAAAAGCGGCATTGCCTTTGCAAACTGAATGGCGCATTTCATATGCTGATTCTTATTTAGTTCGGTAGCAAAAACATTTGGGAGAAACAACAGCGATTAAATGCTGATTACGCATATATCACATATACTTATACATGTGTACATCGGTTAAAGTTCATGTCCAAGTATCAAGGGTTTAAGATTAGACAATTATTGCCCGCTAATCTGTATTCGTTGCGTTTGTTTTTTGCCCACTGTCCAATAGCGATTCCTCGATTGCTAGTACTTAATGGCCATACTCCAAGTGAGCAATTGTGACCAGTCCACTATACTCCATACACACACATTCAGTTTTAGTCTATAATCGTCATTCAACAAAGAAAGACGGACCCGCCAAGTTAGAGGCCCAGAATTTGTTTAGCCGGAGACACAAGACGAAAAATGCCAGAACAAAAAATAAATCCTGACCTGCAAAAGGAGCGCAACACTGCGACCTTTAATACCCATGAGTTCTCTGTCTTTTGGGCTGGCGGTGAAGACAAATACAAGGAAAAGAAAGCCCTCGGTAAGCTAAGCTTTTTGTTCAGTTACCCTATACTGCTGCATTTAATGAAAGGGTATATTGAGTTAACGTAAAGCCAATACCAAGAAAGACTGAATATTATGCGCATATATTTCTTATCAAGATATTCAAATTTTCATAAAATACTCGGATTTTCCCAAAACTGTGCCCTGTTGAGAATGTGTCGTTTAAATTCTTAAGCTGAATATCATAGTGTAATGGGTATCATAAAGTCGAACCGCATGTGACACACAAATTTTTTTTCTTTTAATTGTACTTGTTCGTGCAGTTGCTCGTATAAGATCTGTTTTATAAAAAAGAGAGAGAGAGAGAGAGAGAGGGAGAATAAATCTTCTCTCAATCGACGATTTCACAATTGGTAGCTTTTGGATAATATTTTGCTGCAACGGCCCATGACAAAGCTAAATAAAGTAAACCTAATGCGTGGAAAATGTGAAAATATCTTAATTTATTCATGTATGTTTATTATATCGTATTTTCGCATGTTTGTTTTGCTTTGCCTTTTTGTTAGCAAACTTCATTCATGGGATCAATGTAAATTTTTGTTTTTAAAAACCCATTAATTATGGCTTAATCATGACCTGATAGAGACTTTGAACTCTAGACGCCACACTCCGACATCTCGATCTATTTATTAGAATAACCCATAGACTTTGGATGTTGTTAGGTATCTCTATACACACTGGTATGTATTTTTAGGAGCACTTGAGAGCTGGCTATAAAATATTGCGAATAGCGATAGCTTTATCTGGCAGATTTGCTTGCTTAATCGTTCAAACATTGTGAGTTCCGTGATACCCTATTAATGGTCACGTTAGCAACAATAAAATAAAGTTAGTTATTAGTATGAAGGATGGAATCTTCAAAGTCATCACCATGGTCACGTATGCCATTAATAGGATCCTCCTCAAATCTTATCAATACCCAACGAAAGCAGTGAAACATTTTTGACTTCTTCTGAAAGTAAATACATATAAACATTTTATGCGAACTTTGACTATTTTCATGTTCAGAGAAAATGTTTCTTGAGGATCCAGCCCTAGAGGACGATCTACCCATTTCATACTTGTCGCACAAGGAGTTGTATGAGCACAGTTTGCGTAAGGCGTGTCTCATTGGCGAGAAAATCCGTAAACTACGAGCCGATGGTGAAGATGGTGTGGATACCTACAAGTAAGTTGTCAAATCAGTTAATTGCTTAACGAGGGATATTTAAATTAATCTTGCATTCCCTGTCAGTGCTCTTTTGGGTGGCTCATTGGGAGCGGCTATACTCAAGGAGGGAAACCCTCTTGCCCTTCACTATGTGATGTTTGTGCCTACGATAATGGGCCAAGGTACCATGGACCAACAAGTTGAGTGGCTAAGCAAGGCATGGGATTGTGAGATTATTGGTACCTATGCCCAAACAGAGTTGGGTCACGGAACGTTTCTACGTGGTTTGGAAACACGTGCCGATTATGATGTCAATACGCAGGAGTTTGTAATCAATACACCGTCCTTAAGTGCCTACAAATGGTGGCCAGGAGGATGTAAGTTCTAGAATCTAGATATTCTCAAATAGAGACGTTAATTTTAATTATTGTTGTTTTTCATTTACTCACAGTGGGACATACAGCTAACCATGCTGTTGTCGTGGCGCAACTCTATACCAAAGGTGAATTCCGTGGACTGGCTCCATTTATTGTTCAATTGCGTCACTCCGAGACCCATGAACCTATGCCGGGCATCGACATTGGTGACATTGGTACAAAATTGGGCATGAAGGCTGTTAACAATGGATATCTGGGCCTAAAGAATGTGCGTGTTCCTCTTAACAACATGCTGATGAAGAATCAACAGGTTCTGGCCGATGGCACTTACGTGGCTCCCAAGAATACTGTTCTCACCTATGGAACTATGGTGAATTTTATCTTGTATATTATTTTTGTTTAGAATTATTGTTAAGCCTTCTCTTGTGTAGATGTTTGTACGCTGCGCCTTAATTCGTGATACTGCCCAGAGCCTGGCCAAGTCATCGACAATCGCCACCCGCTATTCGGCTGTGCGTCGTCAAAGTCCCATTGATCCCAACCAGCCTGAGCCCCAAATCATGGATCATACCACACAGCAATTGAAACTGTTTCCTCAAATAGCAAAGGCCATTGTTTTCAAAACCACTGGCGATGGCATTTGGAATATGTACAATGTGCTCTCCGGTGAAATTGAACAAGGCAATTTGGATCGTTTACCCGAAATGCACGCCCTCTCCTGTTGCCTAAAGGCCATTTGTAGTGCCGATGCTGCTGCTGGTGTGGAAACTTGCCGTTTGTCCTGCGGAGGTCATGGCTATATGGATTGCTCAAATTTCCCAACCATTTATGGAATGACAACGGCCGTGTGCACATATGAAGGAGAGAACACCGTGATGTTACTGCAGACTGCTCGGTATTTGGTCAAGGTATATGGACAAGCACTAAACGGAGAACAGCTGGTACCAACTGTGGCATACATTAACGATGCAGTTAAAGCAAAGACCTTTGCTAATTTCGATGGATCACTGGAGTCCATCGTAAAAGCATTCCAGTTCGTTGCAGCCAAGTGAGTATCTAAGAAAACTTTAAAGACATTAACGTTCCATCATTTGTAATGTAATTTTCTTCTGATTTGCAGCAAGGTTCGCATTGCCTATGAACAAATTGAATCGCGACGCAAACAGGGCCACAGTACCGAAGTGTCAGCCAATCTCAGTGGCATCTTCCTAACTGCTGCAGCAGATGTAAGTTAATGTTTAAGACGGCAAAATATGGAAGTAAGAAATTCACTTTTATTTTTAGCTACATGGCCGCGCATTTTTGGCTCAATCTGCGTACACAGAACTCGTAACCGTCTCTGGTCAGGTATCGCCAGCACTTGCTGATGTCCTTAAAGTGGTTCTTGAGCTTTATTTGGTCGATGCTTGTCTCAGTCGCATTGGCGATTTCCTACGCGTAGGTTTTTTAGAGATTACTTAACATATTTGCTCTAGTGATTAACTTAATTTTCCACTTTACAGTTCATTGATCTCACAGATGAAGATGTGACCAAGCTGGAAGTCCGTCTAGAGACCTGTTTAAAGAAACTACGCCCAAATGCCGTCGCTCTGGTGGATAGCTTTGATTTGCATGATCGCGTCTTGGATTCCGCCCTAGGTGCTTACGATGGCAATGTCTATGAGCACATTTTTGAATCGACCAAGAAGAATCCGCTCAACAAAGAGCCAGTGAACAAGGGATTCCACAAATACTTGAAACCCTTCATGAAGGCTCACTTGTAAGAGACAGACGAACTGCCTTCGCCTATGCTTGTAAATATATATTGTAGTATTGGTTATTTTTTGTAAACAAATGTTTCTCGTTTAGATGATTATACTCTAATTTCGATAGTGAAACTTATGAATTATTATTGTGCAATCCGTAAACAATACCAGAAAACATGTATTATTAATGCTTTTTGTTTAGTCTTTGTCAAATAAACTACTTCATCTTATAATTAAAATTTAACTGAAACCGAAATGTATTCTTCAATTGTTTTTGTATTTTGCTCCCATGTTTGATCTATAAAAATGATAAACCTAACAGAAATCTCACATTGTCAAATCGTATTTACATATACATATATGTATGATCTAAAATTATGTTTCTAAGCTATGGTTCGATATTTAACATTCGGATGTCGTTAAAATGAAAATTTTAATATAAAATGTTTTCCATTTCAGATGCATTTGTTTGTCTAGTTTGTGTCCCTCTGTAATTTCAAAGTAGTTATAGTTGTTGAAAGATTTTGAAAACTGCAAGAAATCCATTGTCTTTGCCCGGAATTAAATTGGTCTAGACATTTTGAATACACATGTAAACCGAATCACACTAATGGTTTTCAAATTAGATGTAATTTTGACCTTTTTATAGATTGTATAAACTAGTTCCACTAACTCCACTTTGAGTTAAAATCTATTTAAAGTTTGCATACAGAAAAGGCTTGGTTTTTGTTTATTGTTTTAGAGCTTAACTAAATCGCTTTATTAAAGTTGAAATTTTTTTGTGATCGCGTTTATTTAATAGAGAGAAACTGATCATTTATTGACTCGCTCCTGATGCTGATCCCGTTGAACTCTTGGCATTCGTGCGTTGGACGTAGAGGTTTCGCAGCAAACGATTGCCGCAAAGGAATGTAAATACTGCAATAGGTATCAGCAATCGTAGAGTTTGGAACATGTCGAGTTGCAGCCAGAAAACAAAGAACAAAGCCAAAATGCCACCAAAGCCCACATGGAAACCAATTGTACTGAGCGACAGGGATAGATTGGAGATATTAATGCCCAGTTTGCCCCAGAAAACGAAGAGCAGAACCAAAGGAGTGATGCACAGACCAGTGAAAATGTCCGACACAATGCGAGGTGGTCGTTTGTCGGGCACTCGGAACTGATGAATAATCTCTGGCAAGGGACCAGTTACAGTCTTTTTGGGACTGACTTCTGCAAAACATGTATAAATTTAATAAGATTCAGATTAAATGCCAATTCGAGTCAGTACGAACCTCTGTCCTGATTGAACTTCAATTGCACATCGGCCACCAGCCACTCGAAGGAATTAGACAGCGAAGCATCTCCTACAGTCAGATAGACTTGGTAGGTGCCGCTCTGGTAATTAAAGTTCTTGCCATTGTTATTCACATCCATGTCGAATTTATAAGCCTTGCTGCTGTCTTGCTCGGCAACGAAAATTGTCTCCTTGTCAGTTTTTTCATTATACAAACGAACAAAGGCCTGTTGAACCGTAATGGGTTTGCTATTGGGAACACCCTCCTCGACTAGAACCACCTTAAGCAATAGTTTCTGGGTGCTATCCACCGAAAGGGTCTCCTTCAATTTGTTTGGATGGACAACACTTTGCTTTCGGGTGGCTGCACTGGCATCAGATTCCGCAATACCCACTTCCAGAGACTGAACCTTAACGCGACCCAGAACCTTAAATTGCAGTTTTTGTTTATAGACACCATCCACATTCACTTCAGCCAAGTAGGCGCCACGTCCTGGCTTAAGGCTAGACAAGTCGGCGACATAGGTGGTTTTATCAGACGATTTTGATACCAGTTTGGCGTTCTCAGCCAACACGGAGTTGTCCTTCTTCAGGGAGATTTTGACCTGTACGTTCTGGGGGGTTGCAGCCAAGGGTTTGCCCAACAAATCGAGCACAGCCACATTCAGTGATGGCGATTGGGCCACCAGCTGGCCATTGCCAATCAATTGAACACAAACAGGTGCAATTTTTTCAGCGCTACTCAGAGTTTTAAGAGCCTCGATGAGCACATGTGCTCCCTTGGCTGTCTGGACAGAGCGACGACTCAAAAAGTAATTGGCAAACTTGACAGCCTGAACTGCAGACACGGGCGCAGGCTTGCCATAGGCCTTAGTCACACCGAAAGCGCCATTAATTATTAAAGCTGTAATACTAAGTCCACCCTCAAATTGCAGCAATGTTCCGTCAACTTCATCCGCCTGGACAATGGCATCTTCGACGCGACTAGCAATAAAAGCACCTGCACTGCCGCCTCCCAATTGGATGGCTGCATTGAAGGCATAGCCCAAACCGCTCAACGTATCATCCTTTTTAAGCAGTTCCTGCAGCCGTTTGTACAACTTGCTTTGATTCGCCTCACTTATCTGGACTCCAAGTTGTTTGTGTGTGTTGACGCGGTAGTAAATCTCTTGGCTACTACCTAATTCGGACTCCAAAGCGCTGTAGATTTTGGAGAGCACCGATTCGTCCAACTTAGTCGAACAACGTAAGTTCTTGTTGGCCCCAATCAGGTAATAATCCTTTTCAAAACTCTGTAATGGCGTAAAGGACACGTGGTATGTGAATCGAAGAAAATAAAAAATTAGAAATTAAATTTTCAACTTACATTCAATTTTGATTCCGCATGCAGGTCAACAATCTTTTTGCATAATGCATCTTTTTGGGTTGGATCGGTGGACTCTATGTTAAGGCTGGAGAAAAATATCGCTTGAAGATCACTGGATGCGAAGCCATCGACAAACACTTTTTGGAGGCGGGTGAGATCTTTGGGTCCCAAATGGCTGTCCACAGTGCGCGAACTCCACGTCGGAGCCGCACAAGTGCCAAGCACAAAGAGAATTACCAATCCTGCTGGAATGTTGTAAAGTATTATGGATTAGATTAGGTTTCAATTACCAAGTAAAACCAAAAGGCAAAGCCGGCTAGTGTAAGACAGAGATAGCTATAGTAGAGATAAAACGAATGACTGCGGCCGGTGTTTGATTTGCTTTGCTTTTTCTATGTGGCAGAGAGCGCTGAAAAATAAGAACTGTTGTTTCTCCTCACCTAAGTTCAACATTCTTCTATAATGTATTTGCGCTAGTTAATGCGCCTCTTATTAACTATAGGAAATCAAATTAAAATATCCTTTAAACAAACTAAATGGCCAGCCAGCACCCTGTTATTTCTACTTTTTACTCGACACCACGTCAGCGGGAACTCTGCTACCTTACTCAACACTGTTCCCAGTATTTGCCAGCACATTCATATTTTTCATTTTTCAACACTTCCCCGTATTTACCATTATCGCACTTTCACAACACTCTTTTCAACACTAAAATTCATTTACTTGGCGCGAAAATTCAGCCTTAATTAATATTCTCAAATTTTTACGATTCATATTAATGACGCACAAAAAAAAATTAATGAAATGTGTATTAGCATAGAATCATTGCATAGTCGTCATTTAAAATAAATGAAGAACTTAAAACTGCATGATAATCGCTTGATAAAGATATAAAATTAAATTAAATTATTGATCTTATAGTTTACAAATTTGAAACCTTTCATGAATATTTGTTCAAACTCTTTAGCAAATCAATTCGAAATTGATCAATATAAAATATATTTTTCGTGAACCAAAGAATAAATCTAATTGATTAAGGATCGAAATGTTTATCATTAGTAGTATTTCGTTTAAATGGCTATAATTTTACCCAAAGATAATAAAGGAACTACATAAAATGAATAAGTTGGAATTTATTGTTTGTGTCGAACATAGTAAAACTAATTTAAACAGGTCTTTGCCTAAAACATCTCTAATTCTTTTGTCACAGACACTAATTCAAAATGAACGTAAATAAATTTTCAGACTTTGGAATCCATTTGGCATTTACATTTTATGGGGCGAACTTCTCAGAGCACTCTTGAATGGGCCTAGTAATGGAATATGATTTTCTAAAGGTCTTAGTAGCATCACCATCGTGATTCCACAAAGTTATGGCTGTGGTGCAATATAAAGGATATTTATTATCCACAACCTCCTTTCGGTCTTCATCCTCCACCGGCAGATCCTTACAATATTGGTCATAATACTCTGATTGATTCTTGCCCAAATCTACGGGTTGGGCATTTTGACGTTTGTACTCTTCGAACATTTCCTGCCATAGAAACTGCTCCATACGATTAGCACGGGTAGCTAAAATAAAAATACAAGTAGTTAGTACCTATCTCTTTTAATCTTCTTAAACTTTGTTTCTTGATTATTTCAATACAAGATACAAAACCCTGTTTTTGAAATGGGTAATGCGATACCATTCAGTCATCCTTCTTCATTATCATTAAAGAATAGAGAATCTATAAACATTACCTAATCTCTAAAGGCGCGAAAGGATTTGGTAGAGATCACAGAACTGGAATGTTTAGACATTGAGTTGGATTTACTGAAAGCAACATTTTGCATGGATTGATAGATCTGGACCATAACGAAATCAGAATTTGATTTTCCGCTGACATCGAAATGTTTATTTTTTTAATTATAACAAAATCTATTAAATTCCCTTTTTAAACTGTTCATGCAGTTCTAAATTGCTGTGAAAAATATGATCCGTCCACAGTATAACTCTCCAATATTTCAGATATCTTGGCAACAAAAAGACACAAGCACTTATATACAAACTAAAAAGCAAACAACAATTTACTTACGCATAACTTTCTTGATCTTTGGTGGAGCAAAACTCATCTGCGTTTCGGTCAGTTCGCTCGTACAGGGAGCATTTGTACCCAATTTTTCATTATGTGTAACCTTCTCCATTTTAAAACTAAGATAAATATTTTATTTTAAAACTAATTCTAATGTTTGTGACAGTTTTATGTAAGTATTTATGTCAATGTCAATGAAAAGGCTTGCTAGGCAGACCTAACATTCGTAGTAACTTGGCAACAATAGCTATAGTTTTAGGCTTGTTCCACGGCGTTGTCGTTATCGTTGTCGTGGTTTTCGTCCTCCACAATGATGGAAACATCCTTAGGCCTCAATATACAATAGTATACCAATAAGGTAGCCAAAAATAAAACGCCACTATAGATAATCCATTCCCATATGAATCCGAACCACCAGGACTCAAATTCCTCGTTGGCATACCAAATCGCTGACATGGTGATATTCTCTGCCAACGTCAATACCAGATAACAGCCATACCATAGTCTTAGACTCTTGAAGCTGACGCGAAACTCTATTAAAACAAAAATGTAGATATAGCCCAGTACCAGATAGAACAGAGTGCGGCTAAAGCTGCCACGGCAGCGTGTTTCCAGGGCAAGAGCTGCTAACATCAGGGCGTAGTGTATTCCCACGACAATAAAAAACGCCCGCGGATAAAAGATGCAAAATGTAGCCATAGAGAGCATTCGCATCGTTATGAAGGCCAACCAACCGAAGAAAGCCACTGTGCGAGCAGCAAAGTCTTCTTGTTGGATGCCATTGACAATTTTCGTAGGTTTTGGGAAAAGAAGTCCACCACATCCTTGGGAGTGAGTGGAGTTCCCTTAGCCAGAGGTGTTGTTGGTGTTAGCAGTGGACTGTTCTCTGTCTTTTCCTCCTCATCGTGCAGGCGATTAATGAGAAGCTTTGGCGGGCGTGGCACATTTTCCTTTATATACAATTGGGCATTGACCAGCAGCATGTCCTTAAATGTCTCTAGTTGAGAGAAGGGTCGCGTCAGGCGTCGCATATCCGTCTCTCTGGCTCTAAGCACTGGTACAGAAGGTGGAGCAGTGGCTGGTGGGGGGTGGAGGTGGGGCTGGTGTCTCGGGCACTGAATCCAAAACTTCGATGGGATCCAAGGGCACTGAGTCAATAATTTCAATGCTATCCAAGTGTTTCAAATCTTGGTACGGCCTTTGAATTCGCAGTTTAGGCCTAGTCTCTTCGATTTTATCATCATCGGTGGCATTGCCCGCTCCCAATGTTGGTCCGCTGTGGAGCATCGCCTTCGTTTCCATTGTCTCCAAGCCATCGTTATCCACCTCGTCTTCGCCTCTAATGTGCAGCTCATGGGTGGCCACCTTCGGTGAGGACTCTAGACGCTGCCGAGCATGAAAATTGGCCATAATCTTGTCGGATTCAGGAAAACTGGCTATGGTGCGCTCCGATTCTCGTTTCTTACAAGCCGCTTCGCTGCACAGTCGTTCATTCTGCTCCAAACGATTTTGATGGGACTCGATCTGTTTAGTTGTAGCCCAGGGATAATATCGACCTACTCGACGCTGGCTTTCAATACGGTGGTAGCTGGTTGTTATGGCCGCCAGATCGATGGCTGAGAAGACCAGTGATAGGGCCTGCACAGTGGCTACAATTACAAAGCAACCACATTTAGTAAAAGAAATTCAAACTTTAGTTTCCATTTCACTTCACTTACACGTTTCATAGTTGCGGAACATATCCTGGGCCAACATGTAATACAGCTGCAATACAATCTGTGGTGCTGCTTGAGCATAAGCCTGAATCAACAGATATAGCTCTATATTGGATGTCTGCATCGCCTTGGCCAGACACTTCATGCGTTCCACATCATCGTCATCGTGGTAGAGTCCCTCGACGGACCAGAATAATCGCTGGGTGAACCTACTCACAATATCAAAATAAGAGAGGATTCCTTTTGCGTTATCTACCTACTTACCTATATACCACAAAGAATGGGAAAAACAATAGTTTGAGCAAGCCTACACTCAGGCCAAAGCATTTACTTCGTCCCGAGGTGGCCCCTTCTCGTTGTTCCTTGGAACTGATGACCAAGATAAATGTGAGAATCGGTGGTATGAATACTAAAACCAATGTGCCAGCTCCAAAACCAGGTTCTTTCTGCATTAAATATTGACACCCTAATGCCAAATCCGATGCCATTTGCATTAGATACACCAAAAGAGCTAGACAGATGGGCGTTATATACGAGACGTAGATTCGTGTTCGGCTACGAATTGTATAGCCCAATATGTGGGATGGGGGAGTGGCTGCATCCATGATGCCAATATTGTAGGATTTTCCCAGTTTCTACTCTACATCTGAAGCTTGCGAAATCCCAAAGTATACTACTAACTAGTTATGAGTAAGCAGACCATGAATTCCTCACCCGTTCTCTTATATTGCTTATCTTTTGGCCAATGAGTTGGCCTAGGGTCACAGATAAGATAAGAATCGTTTCCAACGTGTTCGTGGTGAGAATCGTTTTTGTTTATGTTTTGATAGTATAGAACCTATTTTTAACTCTTGCCTTTTAGTATTTCCCATGGGGGTATATACTTACTATTTGAATGCACTTATAATAAACTCCGAGAAGATTAAGCAATAAATTCTAAATATCTTCGAGGCTCGATTTTACTTAAGATAGAAAATAGGTTTCTATCTTCTATTCATTCATTCAAAAGATTCCAGATCACATATCCGCATTGGGTTAGGCACAGTTGCTGTCAATGAATGCTGCGTTCAATTCAAAAATAAATCAAATGAAAACAGTCAAAGAGCTGGTTGATTTCCTTACAATAGAAAACAGTTCATTGATATATGTATATTTTTTAAGATATTTATACTGCTTGCATAATGTTTTTGACCATTCCAGCAACAACAACCACAGCTGAACGATCGTTTTCAAAACTAAACTTGATCAAAAACTATTTGCGAAGTTACATGGGTAGTAGACACCCATGACACAATGATTTTTGCACTAGTCAAATGATTAGCGCCATTAGTAAAGGCTATAAAGGAGTATGGAAAGCAACTATGTACAAAAATGTCTATGTACCTATAAAAATACCCTACTGGCAAAACTTTTTGTGTCATTTGAATTTTGCACAAGGGCCCTCATGGCCCTGATGATAATAATATTAATATTCAAAATTTACACTTAAAAAGTTTCCAAAAGTTAGAAAAAATACTGTCTCACGACACCCAAATACGTGTTTCATATCTTCTTTCAATAGTGCATAGAGTCGTTAAATTTGGACATGAATTTGATTTATTTTCTAAAGTTCTTAAAATCAATAATGAACTTGATTCAATCTTAGATCTACTAATCATACCAGGTTTTCTTCATCCACTTGGAAGGCTTACATGGAGCATCATCGAGGACGACAAACGAACCAGTTCCCTGCTGATTTGTCGAGTTGTTTTTCGGTCCACGTCTACCGCCAACGGCATATTTGGGGTTGCCTTCGATTATGGACGAGTTTTCGCGGCAATTAACATTTTGCAATAGGGAAGCACGTCTGCCGTATCGGGCGGGTTTTTTGGCACCCACCGCCACCGATGGATCCTCAAAAACACGGGCAACAGGCGGAGGTGGGGCGTGGTGCGCCGCGTGTCGCGAAGGTCTTCGTTTATAGGTGGCCTGTGGGTTCTGCTGCTGATGCATTTGCGGAAGGGGCGGCGTTGTGTCCGAACTCCTGCGGATTCCATCGCTACTTTCCTTACTTGGTCTCTCACGGATTTGATAATTATATTGGGCTCTTCGGTATTCTGGCGTGGCAGTGACCTCCGAGGTTGGGACGATTGGGCAACTACTAAGTTCCTGATCCAGTTGACGTGGACTGTGCAAAGAATCGGAGTTGGAGATTGATTGGGAATGGGAGTGAGAGTTGGAGTTGGAGTTAGGTAACCGAAAGGTAGACGCCGGTTTATTTACAACTGGACGGGATCTTGGAAAGTCGAAATAATTGTTACGATACTCTGGATTGAATTCAATTTTGCCCCGGAGACGAAGAAAGGGCTCACGGGGCTTGCCTTTATCAGGCATCTCAGTTATTTTGGGATCACGGAAGCTCTCAAAGTATTCGGGAATTTCTTTGCTAAACTCGCCACGTGGCCGTAAATGATCGTCTGTCTTGAGTGATTTCTCTTTGGCCGTATCCTTGGGTGGGTCAATGAACTTGTCTCGATATTCGGGCACATTCCGTTCGTGGTGTTCGCCAGAGATGCACAAATTGTCATCTTTCTTGATGGGAGCACTCTTTGAATAGTTGGCATACATTTTGAAGCTATCCTGATATTCGGGCACAGCCACAAAATCAGCTTCCCCCTGGATTTTTATGCTCGTCATCTGTGGTATAGAATAAGCCTTCTCGATGGGAAATTGATGGACATATTGACGTTTGTACTCCGATGGTGCTGGCTCTTGTTGCTCGCGAGCTGCCGCCTGATCTCTCATCTGTAGATGGGATTTGTGCTGCTCCTCCTCGCGAAACATTTCACGTGGCAATATCTTGGAACTCGAATCCAGCATGGGATATGCTAGATACGAGGAGTTTTTCATATTGTTGTTGGATGGCAACTGCAGATTCCCCGGATTACGTACGGGAAAAGTGCGGGAGCTGCAAAACATAAAAAAAATTTTAATTTTAGTAGTGTATTCCCATGGCAATAAAAAACGCCCGCGGATAAAAGATGCAAAATGTAGCCATAGAGAGCATTCGCATCGTTATGAAGGCCAACCAACCGAAGAAAGCCACTGTTCGAGCAGCAAAGTCTTCTTGTTGGATGCCATTGACAATTTTCGTAGGTTTTGGGAAAAAGAAGTCCACCACATCCTTGGGAGTGAGTGGAGTTCCCTTAGCCAGAGGTGTTGTTGGTGTTAGCAGTGGACTGTTCTCTGTCTTTTCCTCCTCATCGTGCAGGCGATTAATGAGAAGCTTTGGCGGGCGTGGCACATTTTCCTTTATATACAATTGGGCATTGACCAGCAGCATGTCCTTAAATGTCTCTAGTTGAGAGAAGGGTCGCGTCAGGCGTCGCATATCCGTCTCTCTGGCTCTAAGCACTGGTACAGAAGGTGGAGCAGTGGCTGGTGGGGGTGGAGGTGGGGCTGGTGTCTCGGGCACTGAATCCAAAACTTCGATGGGATCCAAGGGCACTGAGTCAATAATTTCAATGCTATCCAAGTGTTTCAAATCTTGGTACGGCCTTTGAATTCGCAGTTTAGGCCTAGTCTCTTCGATTTTATCATCATCGGTGGCATTGCCCGCTCCCAATGTTGGTCCGCTGTGGAGCATCGCCTTCGTTTCCATTGTCTCCAAGCCATCGTTATCCACCTCGTCTTCGCCTCTAATGTGCAGCTCATGGGTGGCCACCTTCGGTGAGGACTCTAGACGCTGCCGAGCATGAAAATTGGCCATAATCTTGTCGGATTCAGGAAAACTGGCTATGGTGCGCTCCGATTCTCGTTTCTTACAAGCCGCTTCGCTGCACAGTCGTTCATTCTGCTCCAAACGATTTTGATGGGACTCGATCTGTTTAGTTGTAGCCCAGGGATAATATCGACCTACTCGACGCTGGCTTTCAATACGGTGGTAGCTGGTTGTTATGGCCGCCAGATCGATGGCTGAGAAGACCAGTGATAGGGCCTGCACAGTGGCTACAATTACAAAGCAACCACATTTAGTAAAAGAAATTCAAACTTTAGTTTCCATTTCACTTCACTTACACGTTTCATAGTTGCGGAACATATCCTGGGCCAACATGTAATACAGCTGCAATACAATCTGTGGTGCTGCTTGAGCATAAGCCTGAATCAACAGATATAGCTCTATATTGGATGTCTGCATCGCCTTGGCCAGACACTTCATGCGTTCCACATCATCGTCATCGTGGTAGAGTCCCTCGACGGACCAGAATAATCGCTGGGTGAACCTACTCACAATATCAAAATAAGAGAGGATTCCTTTTGCGTTATCTACCTACTTACCTATATACCACAAAGAATGGGAAAAACAATAGTTTGAGCAAGCCTACACTCAGGCCAAAGCATTTACTTCGTCCCGAGGTGGCCCCTTCTCGTTGTTCCTTGGAACTGATGACCAAGATAAATGTGAGAATCGGTGGTATGAATACTAAAACCAATGTGCCAGCTCCAAAACCAGGTTCTTTCTGCATTAAATATTGACACCCTAATGCCAAATCCGATGCCATTTGCATTAGATACACCAAAAGAGCTAGACAGATGGGCGTTATATACGAGACGTAGATTCGTGTTCGGCTACGAATTGTATAGCCCAATATGTGGGATGGGGGAGTGGCTGCATCCATGATGCCAATATTGTAGGATTTTCCCAGTTTCTACTCTACATCTGAAGCTTGCGAAATCCCAAAGTATACTACTAACTAGTTATGAGTAAGCAGACCATGAATTCCTCACCCGTTCTCTTATATTGCTTATCTTTTGGCCAATGAGTTGGCCTAGGGTCACAGATAAGATAAGAATCGTTTCCAACGTGTTCGTGGTGAGAATCGTTTTTGTTTATGTTTTGATAGTATAGAACCTATTTTTAACTCTTGCCTTTTAGTATTTCCCATGGGGGTATATACTTACTATTTGAATGCACTTATAATAAACTCCGAGAAGATTAAGCAATAAATTCTAAATATCTTCGAGGCTCGATTTTACTTAAGATAGAAAATAGGTTTCTATCTTCTATTCATTCATTCAAAAGATTCCAGATCACATATCCGCATTGGGTTAGGCACAGTTGCTGTCAATGAATGCTGCGTTCAATTCAAAAATAAATCAAATGAAAACAGTCAAAGAGCTGGTTGATTTCCTTACAATAGAAAACAGTTCATTGATATATGTATATTTTTTAAGATATTTATACTGCTTGCATAATGTTTTTGACCATTCCAGCAACAACAACCACAGCTGAACGATCGTTTTCAAAACTAAACTTGATCAAAAACTATTTGCGAAGTTACATGGGTAGTAGACACCCATGACACAATGATTTTTGCACTAGTCAAATGATTAGCTCCATTAGTAAAGGCTATAAAGGAGTATGGAAAGCAACTATGTACAAAAATGTCTATGTACCTATAAAAATACCCTACTGGCAAAACTTTTTGTGTCATTTGAATTTTGCACAAGGGCCCTCATGGCCCTGATGATAATAATATTAATATTCAAAATTTACACTTAAAAAGTTTCCAAAAGTTAGAAAAAAATACTGTCTCACGACACCCAAATACGTGTTTCATATCTTCTTTCAATAGTGCATAGAGTCGTTAAATTTGGACATGAATTTGATTTATTTTCTAAAGTTCTTAAAATCAATAATGAACTTGATTCAATCTTAGATCTACTAATCATACCAGGTTTTCTTCATCCAATTGGAAGGCTTACATGGAGCATCATCGAGGACGACAAACGAACCAGTTCCCTGCTGATTTGTCGAGTTGTTTTTCGGTCCACGTCTACCGCCAACGGCATATTTGGGGTTGCCTTCGATTATGGACGAGTTTTCGCGGCAATTAACATTTTGCAATAGGGAAGCACGTCTGCCGTATCGGGCGGGTTTTTTTGGCACCCACCGCCACCGATGGATCCTCAAAAACACGGGCAACAGGCGGAGGTGGGGCGTGGTGCGCCGCGTGTCGCGAAGGTCTTCGTTTATAGGTGGCCTGTGGGTTCTGCTGCTGATGCATTTGCGGAAGGGGCGGCGTTGTGTCCGAACTCCTGCGGATTCCATCGCTACTTTCCTTACTTGGTCTCTCACGGATTTGATAATTATATTGGGCTCTTCGGTATTCTGGCGTGGCAGTGACCTCCGAGGTTGGGACGATTGGGCAACTACTAAGTTCCTGATCCAGTTGACGTGGACTGTGCAAAGAATCGGAGTTGGAGATTGATTGGGAATGGGAGTGAGAGTTGGAGTTGGAGTTAGGTAACCGAAAGGTAGACGCCGGTTTATTTACAACTGGACGGGATCTTGGAAAGTCGATATAATTGTTACGATACTCTGGATTGAATTCAATTTTGCCCCGGAGACGAAGAAAGGGCTCACGGGGCTTGCCTTTATCAGGCATCTCAGTTATTTTGGGATCACGGAAGCTCTCAAAGTATTCGGGAATTTCTTTGCTAAACTCGCCACGTGGCCGTAAATGATCGTCTGTCTTGAGTGATTTCTCTTTGGCCGTATCCTTGGGTGGGTCAATGAACTTGTCTCGATATTCGGGCACATTCCGTTCGTGGTGTTCGCCAGAGATGCACAAATTGTCATCTTTCTTGATGGGAGCACTCTTTGAATAGTTGGCATACATTTTGAAGCTATCCTGATATTCGGGCACAGCCACAAAATCAGCTTCCCCCTGGATTTTTATGCTCGTCATCTGTGGTATAGAATAAGCCTTCTCGATGGGAAATTGATGGACATATTGACGTTTGTACTCCGATGGTGCTGGCTCTTGTTGCTCGCGAGCTGCCGCCTGATCTCTCATCTGTAGATGGGATTTGTGCTGCTCCTCCTCGCGAAACATTTCACGTGGCAATATCTTGGAACTCGAATCCAGCATGGGATATGCTAGATACGAGGAGTTTTTCATATTGTTGTTGGATGGCAACTGCAGATTCTCCGGATTACGTACGGGAAAAGTGCGGGAGCTGCAAAACATAAAAAAAATTTTAATTTTCACAGCTTTTTTACACTTTGCTCCAACTTGCAATTGTAAATCCTCTGCAGTGAACCAGTGATATTTATCCTGATGTTCGGACAGAAGCTGCATCAAACCCTCCAAACGCAGCGATGTGGCTCGCCTTAACAATGACCTGGGTCTCGATGGGGTGGCGCAGCTGAAATGCCTGCGATACTCTGACTTTAGAGAGCCAAAGGATGTCAACGGCTCATCCCGATTGTACAGACAGATATTACTACGGGTATGCAACTGGACTGGCTGGTTACGACGACGATAGAACTTTAGATCATCAACAGCTATATACTCGTGCGGATGTTTGATTGTGAAACGACTTAGCTTTGGATTGGCAGATAGATCTGGTTCCGAGAAAGAGCGATTCCAACTGTAGCCATCACCTTCGGCTCTGAAAATAAAAGAGAGTCCAATAATGACAGACGACTGACTGTAAGGCCAAGTCCCTCAACAAAAACTGAACAACCGTCTACAACCGTTGGCACCACAACCAAATAAATAAATTAACCAAGCAAAAAACAGGAATCCCTCCATATGCCTAGGTTAAATAGGGTTGGAGGAGGCACGTACCACAAGTAGGCGCCTTATAAATTATTCGACTTTAGTCAGTCCATAGACCATATACCCATGGCGTGCCAGCACATACAGACAACATCATGTTGCCAAGGAGTTGGATACACACACCCAAACCCATACACACATTCTGGCTCAAGTAAACAAACTAAGCAAAATTGCTGCAAATTAGAAAATTGTCTGGCTCAGGCAACATTTTCATACAGCGCCAGTCGAAATCAAATCGATGTCAATCAATAGGTAATCAAAATTCTCCCGAGAAGGAAAAACAAAACCATTTCTGAAATCGTTTTCACAGTCAAAGTAAAGAGCATTACCAGGACCAAAGACATTTATTTGAAGAGATTTTGATCTTAACAGTTAAATTTTAATTCTTTTAACGTCATTTAACATTTTGTCTGCTTGACGAAAATTTACGTCTCCAAATAGACTCGTATGTTTGCTATAAACACTTACTCCAATCACCGATATCTAAGCGATAATGTCGCTCCCGAAAAAGTAGACAAATCTCTATTATAATCTGAACTGCATTCAGTCAAAGCTATTAAGAGAGTCGTTATGTTGACTTCGGTATACCCTACATTAACTAAAACAACTATATACTTCAAATTTACAAGACCAATATTATTATTATATTATATTATTATTTATATTATTGTTCGTTTTCATATATATACACATTTACTATTGAAATATTAATAATTGCACCTTTTGTGCAGGAAATACTAAGAGGTGGCTCATTCGTTGGCCAACAGATCATAGAATTTCAAAATTCGGCAGTCGTTTTATATGCATAAATATGGTTAATATATTCCATACTGTAAATATAGTCCTTGTAATGTTTTTATCGACAAATTTTAATCGGATGGTTTATATCTTTTCAGGTAAATCCACTTTTGAGTTCAATATCGTGTTTACCGATTTGATACTATCAAAAAGCAGTGGATATTTAAATAATTACTTTTTGGTCCAAGTTGGTAAAAATTACTTTCCTACTCCACTCTCTTCGAACACTTTGAGTAGATTTTTTCTGAAATAAAACTTGACATATACAACCCGTAACGGTGGTTTGATTCAAAATATTATATATCAATTATTATCCATTTCGTCGACAAAGATTTAAAGAACTGATATTGCTGCAGTAAAAGCGCATCTTGAGTGATAGTTTCTGACTTTGTAAAAACAAAACCCCGTGAAAAAAACCACCGTTGTTGAATTCCCAATAAAGTTTACAAACAAAATCTTGTAGGTTAGCTTGTAGTTCCCTAAAGTATGCTACGAAAAAGTAACAAATTGCTTAGTTTACTCACTGTTTATAAACAATACTTGAGGTCGCTTTTGGTAATAGTAATTAATTTTATCCTTTTCAGTTCGCATTTAATTGATGCACTTCTCTGCATGTAAATTGCTTTCGTTCGTTGGAAAAATTTATCGCATGATTCATGTGGCATGACCACAATAGCCACCTGTTGCTTTTACTCCTGCAATTTGCGTTTTTTATTCTATGTTTTACATATTTTATTATGTAAATGGTGGACTTTAGCAGTTACGTTTAGTTGTTTTTAAAAAAGAATTTGCAGGTGCCAGGAAATATGCATAACTGAGAACATGAAAAGGTAAATGAAAGGGCAAGGAAAGAGGCCAGACAAATAATTGTAAAATACCAAAAAGGCTTCATTGTGGATAACAAGGGAGGGGCAGGCAGACGGTAGTAGGTAGAAAGGTGTGCTGTTGCATGATATGACTGCCAAAATCCACTGACAATCGGATGGGACTACTCCTGGCTGTGTCGAGTGGGTGGGTTTAGCGGAAATGGCTGGGGGAATTTGGCCTGGTGTGTGTGCGTGTCTGCTCAATCAGAAACGGAAACAGACACAAGCAAAAGCCAAGAACAAAGACGGGGCAGACTGGCAAATCATGTCGACGTCGACCGAGGTGACCCAATTTTTTGCCATGGCAAAAAGTAAAACAAAACAAAAATGGAGTAAGTAAAGCCAGCAAACTTGGTTAACTAATCTTGACAATGTCAAATGACCTTTGAGCCTCGGACATGGGCTATTTTTAACAACAAGCCAACCCTAGCCGTAACGAAGTCCTCATTAAAATATGCTAATCATTCGAACACTCGGCCATTACAATGCGAATAACTTCAACTTTAGCTCGTACACATAATTATGACCAGAGATTTATAGCGTTTTAATTGCTCTCACATTTGCATGTCACGCCACGGGACGTATACGTAATGCAGTCAACAGGAATAACAGCAACAAGAATATGCCATTATGTCAAACAAGAATATCAATAACAGTGACAAGGTGTCGAGGTCAAGGTCAAGGCGAACACCATCAAACCGCTACAGATAAGAACTTGCCTCACAATTTACAGCACGAGAAACTATATTGTGTTTGGTAAAAAAAAAAAAAAAACTATAACAAAAATGCAGTTGGAACGTCCCAACCCCAAATAGAACTTGGGCGTTATTGGCAATTTTTATACCCTTGCAAAAATCGTATATTATTTGGATCAAAAGTGTGCAACACATCGAAGGAAGCATCTCCACCCATATATATTCTCTATATATATTTTTGATCAGAACGACGAAACGACTTCATATAGCAAACGAATTGAAATATTGTATGTAAAAACAAAAACTGTGACTTATATCAATAACTTCGTTAGTTCTGAACCTATAAATATGAAATTCTGTCGGTTTTTTTATAGCTATTAATGAGTGTGTCAAATTCGATCAATATCGGATAACTAAATTATATAGCATGTTACATGGGACGGATTGCTTTAGCCTAAACCAATTTTTCGTTGACGGTTATAGGGAAGGAAACATAAACAAAAAAAAACTACACATATTTGCAGATTTTGAAGGGATGGTAAAACTAAGAAAAACTGTATAGTAGAATTTTTTTTAATTCGGCTTCAGTAATTTCTTAACATATTCTACATGTAGCCCTCGATAGATGTGGTAGAACTTTATGTAGATAACTAAAATGTTTTGTCGTTTTCACATTTTCATAAATATGGTGGAGATTCATGTGGTCCACGTGGATTTTATGGCACAATGGATGCTCATTTGGATTTGGAAGATGGTTTGTCAAAATTAAGCTCCTATGTACTCGTATGGTTTCTCCACAGTAGCCAGCGCCATTCCCGGCTAGGCCGAACGTGTTGGGGAAGATGTGAACTTTGCCATACAAAAGGATTAGGATGCCTCTCGTAGTACAATTCTGTTCTACAAGCACAAAGATGTTATGAACTTGGCGCGTCTGCTGGCGAAGCACGATAAAAAGCCCTTAAGACTCGCCGCTTTTTGGCTGCTGAGGATATCTACATGAATACTAGGAAGATTTGTCCACTTCCCTTATTAGTAGCCTTACTCAACAAATACACACTGCGTATTTTCCTGGACGAAATCATATCGTTTGGCACTCTAAACAAATGAGGTCGTAACAGATCACTTTAATATTAGTCGGGATGAAATAGACTATGCTGGCATGGAGGGTTCAATGGTCCCCATTGGTGGTTTCTGCATCGGCTCGCATTTCATAGCCGTGCATCAACGTCCCTCAGGTCTGGTCTATGTATGTATATATTTTACCCAGGCAGCGATTTCAGCGCTTGATCACTTGAACGTAATCCTGTTGCAGCAGAAATTTTCCGTAAAACAATTTTTCTTGGACCAATCAAGTGATAAATTCGATACGGAACAAAAACTCCTTGCCGAGGTGTCCAATTAGTGCATTGCTCATGCTCTGGCTGTCGTACAAGCTGCCTATTTACAGAGTAGAGAGCATAAGCCAGTGCGTCCGGGTCTCAGGACTGGATATCATATAGTTGTAAATAAAATTTTAAAACATAATGGAATTAAACCGTCATTCCAGTCGAAGCAGTAATTCTCTGTCAAAATCTAATTTCAGCTATTTCTATTTATAAATTATTCTATAAAGCGAATAAATTGAATTATGTAGAATTAAGACGCATGGACTTAAAACTAAAGTTGTATAACTCCTTCTAAGGAGTTAAAGGATTTCCACTCGACTACAATTAAAGTCAAATATTGGGAATTATTTTAGTGATATTTTCAAGAGAATTGAGGTTCAGAGTTATCTTGAATTAACCATATAATAACTGCAACAATTACATTACTGATTATTGTATAACTTTGTGACGAATTACAAATTTTACGGCTTAATCAACAGCTTAGTGTAGGGATAAAAGGCGAAAGTGTTTTTCCAACAAGACATAGTCGCGGTTACACCGTCGGTCCTCATACGAGAAGTTGTCCCATCTATAGACCCAAATTTGGATTGTTTTTTTAAATTAGTCATGTTTAAATCACATTTGTATGTGGTCTACATCTGTGTCTACCTTGCGTTCGTCGCGGGCCAGGACGACGATGACCCATTGCTTGTGTGCCCTCCAAATGTCGGATGCATCAGAGGCACTTATATGAAAGGCTTTCAAATTCTTTTATTTGAGGCTTTCTTGGGCATACCCTATGCCGAGCCACCGATTGGGTTTTTAAGATTCAAGGTGAGTATTAATAAAACTATTTGGTTTACAAAATGTTAATCTTACCAAAAAAGATAAATCGTTCAAACATTATTCTTGTACTCAAGTTTTTCTTCAGCAATTGGTGATTGTATCGTCTTAATCAGTAAATGCATTAAATTTTTTTACTCTCATTTTAGAGCCCCCAAGTAAAACCAAAATGGCATGACACTTATAATGCTACTATACCCAAAAATGATTGCATACAAAAGAATTATCTCTTACCTACTCCTCTAGTTTATGGCGAAGAGGATTGTCTCTATTTAAACGTCTACAGACCAAAGGTGAGCCTTCAAAAATTCTCAAACGTCAACCGAAAATGAATATGTCTTTATTTTCCAGGATCGCACGGATATTTTACCCGTTATGGTTTATATACATGGCGGTGGTTTCTTTAGTGGTTCAGCTGGTCCTTATATAACTGGACCGGAGTATTTTATGGACACACGGAAGGTAATTTTGGTTACAATGGCATATAGATTGGGACCTTTTGGTATGGCGTTTAACGAAACTACATGTTTACTTTTTTAAACAACGTCTATTCCCTTAGGCTTCCTGTCTACTGGCACTAGAGATATGCCTGGTAATTTTGGTCTTAAAGATCAGAACTTGGCATTACGTTGGGTCCGCGATAATATAAAGTTTTTTGGTGGCGATAGAAACCAGGTGACCATCTTTGGTCAGAGTGCTGGTGGCGTTGCCACCCATATGCATTTATTGAGTCCTGCCTCTGACAATCTCTTCCAAAGAGTGATTAGCATGAGCGGCACGGCCAATGCTCCTTTTGCTATTACCAAGCATCCTCTGAAACAAGCCCGAAAACTTGCGAGTCTTGCCTTTATTAAGAATGCGTTTAAAATGCCTGTATTCAGGCTAACTACGCTTCTAAGAGAACTTCCTGCAATTAAACTAATAAAAGCCGGTGATGGCCTTAAATATTGGGATGTGGATCCCCTAACCAACTTCCGTCCGGTAGTAGAGCCTCCAGGAAAGGATGCATTTCTAACTGCTAAGCCTAGTTTGCTGATGAGAAGAAATCAATATCAGAAACGGCCTTGGCTTATTGGAACCGTCCCCGAAGAAGGAGCCGTTCGTGTTGTCAATATAATGGAAAATGAAATATTACGTAATCAATTTAATGACCGACTCAAATATTTATTTCAATCGTTATTAGAGTGGCCCCGTAAGTTAAGTCCATGGCAGTCAAGGGATAAAACAGATAGTGTTATACTTGAATACCTAGCCGGTATTTACGAATTAAACAATAAAACCAGATCTGGATTTTTGGACGTAAGTGTAAGCAAAACTAATTCTCTATATGATTTCATCCCAGTATCCTTTTCACTAGACAATCACCGACAGAGGTTTCAAGCATCCTCTCTATGACGCCATCAGATGGTATGCTGCAAACACGATGAGAGTAAAGTCTCCTATATTCATGTACAGCTTCAACTATAAAGGTCCATATAGCTATGCCTCTCTTTATACTCAAGCAAATGTGACCGGAAAATATGGAGTTGTTCATTGCGATGATTTGATATATTTGTTCCGTAGTCCTCTTATATTTCCCGACTTTCCTAGGTTTTCCAAAGAGGCCAAGGTAGTCGAATGGTTCGTAAAGTACTTTGTTAATTTTTCCAAATACGGGTGAGTTGTCATAATCTTGAAAATGGAAATGATATTTGAACCCAATTTGTTGTAGATACACCGCCGATTTTCCGCTGCTCGGAGAATGCTCCACGTCAGTTTTAGAATCACGGCCCAATGGCATTTGTGACTATCATGAATTTGTAAACGATGAGTTCAACCCAAGTGGATTTGAAGTGATAAAGAATTCAACATTTCCAACTAAAAGAGTTCAAATGTGGCAAAGGTTATTGGACCAAAGAGTGTAGGAAGATCTCAGAAGTCGAATAATAACCACACATAACCAAAAGAAAAGCTTCTTTAATTAGACCATATGACTGAAGTAAAACTTATGTAAGAAAATATTTGTACCTACATTTGTTCACAGTGTATGCCACTTTATATCGTAAAACCACTTTGCATGTACAATTTAATTCACAAATCTTTCATTAATTATAAAATAAATAGGCTTAAACTGGAGTTTTATTTGTACAATGTGAAGTAAGTATTAAAAAATTGGCAAACACCTTGAAAGGCCTCTTAGTTTAGGTGGTAATGTTACCTTTAACTAGTTTACGGAGAAAGAGGATAACAAATACAAGCCTTCGGCTGTGAAGTGAAGAGAGATTAATAAGAAGGTAATCAAGAGTCGAGACCTGCGTAACTAGAACTTCAGGAATTGCTTTTGGACCGATTCAATAAAACGCTGGTGAACATAAAATTGTGGGTCCCACACTGAGAAGCAATATTCCAGTGTATAAAACCTTAGTCACATTGATGTCATATAATTCTTTGGAGCATATAAGACTGGATCTACTGTTGACAATTGAAGATCAGGTCCAAAGGATCAGATGCAATAGAGTACTGAACTAGATAAATTAAGAAAACCTGTGTAGTAGAAATTGCCAGAACATTTTTCTAGAGACAAAATGACCCTTTTTAGAAGTTGATATTGAATTTTACTCACTTCTGGAGACCGCTGTTTCCATTTTACGACATAAAACCGTATTGTCAATAAGAATATACCGTCAAATACGCCAAATATAGAATAAGAATCGTCTAAGATACATGTTTGGCAAAGTTAATTGGCTTAAAGAAAGCTCCTATGTACTCGTATGGTTTCTCCACAGTAGCCAGCGCCATTCCCGGCTAGGCCGAACGTGTTGGGGAAGAAGTGAACTTTGCCATACAAAAGGATTAGGATGCCTCTCGTACTACAATTCTATTCTACCAGCACAAAGATGTTATGAACTTGGAGCGTCTACTGACAAAGCACGATAAAAAGCCCTTAAGACTCGTCGCTTTTTGGCTGCTGAGGATATCTACATGAATACTAGAAAGATTTGTCCACTTCCCTTATTAGTAGCCTTACTCAACAAATACACACTGCGTATTTTCCTGGACGAAATCATATCGCTTGGCACTCTAAGCAAATGAGGTCGTTGGTTAACAGATCACTTCAATATTAGTCGGGATGAAATAGACTATGCTGGCATGGAGGGTTCAATGGTCCCCATTGGTGGTTTCTGCATCGGCTCGCATTTCATAGCCGTGCATCAACGTCCCTCAGGTCTGGTCTATGTATGTATATATTTTACCCAGGCAGCGATTTTAGCCCTTGATTACTTGAACGCAATCCTGTTGCAGCAGCAATTTTCCGTAAAATAATTTTTCTTGGACCAATCAAGTGATAAATTCGATACGGAACAAAAACTCCTTGCCGAGGTGTCCAATTAGTGCATTGCTCATGCTCTGGCTGTCGTACAAGCTGCCTATTTACAGAGTAGAGAGCATAAGCCAGTGCGTCCGGGTCTCAGGACTGGATATATAGTTGTAAATAAAATTTTAAAACATAACCGGAATTATGTTTTTGGTTGATAAGTCGTTCAAACCGTCATTCCAGTCGAAGCACTAATTCTCTGCTTTGCTGTTTCAACAATAGAATATTAAGAAGAATCATCTTTCTACTAAAATTAAAGAAAACAATTTCAAGAGAATATGTAAAATATGTATGTAATATATATGTATGTGTAGGAATTTGTTTTATTTAATATATTTATTTGTAGTATTTTAGTTTATTTTAACGTAAAACTATTTATTTGATTATTTTAATTAGATTTAGTTGGAAACTAGACGTCTTTACTGCTTTGCGTCGTTTCGTCTATTTTGCAACCGCTCTCGCTCGTCTCTACGGTTCGACTGCCCGTCTTTAGCTCAATTCGCCCCCCTCACCAGAGTTGCCAGACCCAATCCCACAACTCACCTATCCTAGTACGCATTCGCCTCTATGTCACAGGGAACCCACGGCTTCATATAGGCAGCGCAAGTCGTAGTTCGCCTAGGACCATCGTTCAACAATGTATCTTCGACAACGTCGTATGTATCTCTGGCCTTTACCGTGGTAGTGCGGTACGGAGCTAAATATTTGGGCTTCAGCTTCAAACCTCCTCCAAGTTGGGTTATTTTAACAGCTAGCAGATCACCGACCTTATATATGGAAGCCGGTCTGTGACGAAAGTTGTAGGTCTTCTTATTTTTTTCTTGCATACGAAGGATGTGTTGCTGAATCATCTCATCGTGAGTTATTTCTTTCAGCTTAAGGTCGTCTTATGTGTGCATCTTTATACCAATCAGTAGTTCGAACGGCGTTGCATGTGTGCTTCTGCTGTACGTTGAGTTAATCGTTTGTTGCACTTTGCCTCTATCGAAATCTTAGATAATAACAGCGTTAAGGCGTTCGACTTGTCCGTTCGCTTGTGGAAGACCAGTCGTAACTTCGCGAAGTTCGATATTTTCTGCCTTGCAATACTCTTTAAACTCGTCAGATGTAAACGCAGAACCTCTGTCAGAAATAATTTGAACTGGATTTCCAAAAATTAAACTTTGTTGTTGTAGTATTGTGTAGTCCTTCCTTCGTAGATGTCAATTTCGTCGGGTACAACCAGCAAAATGTTGTAAAGCCATCGATAACTGCAAGAATGTGCTTATACTGCTTGTGAGTTGGCTCAAAGGGTCCAAGAAAATCGATGTGGAACATCTGAAAGGGTAGTTCTTCTTTCGCTTAGTGGATGCAGTTCTCCTTCTTTTTTACCAAGCTTTCGATTAAGTGTTTTACATGGAATGCAGCATCTTATTTGGTGTTGTATTTTCTCATCCAATTTTGATGTATGTACAATACTCCTTTGTAATTATTTCCGTCGTCTCTTTCACAGAAAAGAGACCTCTTTCGTGAGCATGTTTAATAATTTACCGTTGCGGAGTAGAGGGAAATACAATTAGTTCTTTATCATCAACCAACTTATAAAGTATGCCAGCTTTCATAAAATAATTGTTATGAGAAGTTTTTTGAGCAAGGATATCGATTATGGCCTTCAATTGGTCGTCTTGTGCTTGGACATTCTTTAATTTACTGTGTATGTAATGTTCTGATATAATCATAGCGCGGTAGCGACTTAGCGCATCTGCATGACGTATACGATTTCCTGCACGGTGCTCAACATCAAAATCAAATTCTTGGATCTCAAGAATCCATCGTCTTTGCAAACGCATTACAATCGCTTATGACTTTAAAATGCATACCTAGAAGGTAAACTCGGAGCTTACGAAATACTTCAACTACCGCCAAAATCTCTAATTCGTAGCTAGTGAATTTTCTTTCCGCTTCAGTCGTCTTTTTGCTCATGTAGTATACAGGGTGCCATTCTTTATTATCAGGTGACTTTTGTTATAAAATTACTCCATAGCCATCAATCGATGCGTCTGTATGTAATTCTGTTTCTAACTTGGGGTTTAATATTTGCAAAACAGGTTTTTGCGTTATCAATTCTTTTAGCAAATTAAAAGATTTTATCTGACTCTCGTTGAATATAAATTTTGCATCGTTTTTTAATAAATCAGTAAGAGGCTTGGCTATAATCGAAAATTCTGCTATGAACTTGCGAAAATAAACAACCAGGTCAAGAAAACTTTGGAGCTGCTTTTGATTCATCGGCATATGAAATTTTAGCCGATCCAATTGATCTTCAATCAGAGGTAATGAAAAATGGTCTTTTACTATTACCTTGTTTATTCTTCTGTAGTCAATGCACAGCCGTGGAGTGCCATCCCCTTTTTTACTAATACGACCGGAATGCCAAATTCAGACTCGGATTGTTATATTATTTCATCTTTCAGCCACTGATCGACTTGGTCATCGATTATGCATCGTTCTGCAAAATCGAATTTGCGTGCTCTCCAATAAATTGGACTATCGTCTTTTAAAATAATACGCAAACGAACCGATAGATACCACTCTCTTTTTATCTCCGAAACCGAATAGAACTTTAATGAGTTTAGGTTTTTTCAAACGATTATAAATTGTTTTGGTTACGATATATGTATATATTTGCTACCAGTATCAAGCATGGCTATACACTTTTCATTGTTAATTGATACTTCTTTACACACAAACATATGATCAACTGATATTTTATTAGTATTACGAACATCTGTTTCATTATTTTCAGGCTTTTTATTTGGACAGTCTTTTGCTATGTGACCAAAATTTATTGCAACCAAAACACTTTCTTCCTTTACTCTTATTGCCACAATTCTCAGATATGTACATATATGTCCTTTTTGCTCACAGTTATAGCATTTTATACCACTTTCTTTATTTTCGTATTTCATTACACTTTCTTTTTTGATTTGAACGTACTTAGACTCCCTTTTTTTATTACTCGACTTTTCCCGCATTTTTTCATAACATTTTATTTTCTCTTTTAACTCTTCTAGGTTATTAGCACTGTACAATATTGCTTTGTTCATACTCAAGTCATTAATTTCGTCAATCACATACTGCATAAGAGCACTGTTCTCTATATTACCCGTGATGCCATCTCTTTTATTTTCAACAAATATTCTTCGAACACGTCAGCCATGTCTTCGAAATCCTCAATCCATACTTCAACTGATAAAGTTTCATCGCCATGGAAAGGTCGTAAAGAGTTCTCAACGTCCCGAAAATTCAAAGCGAACCTCGGTGGTGGCATGTTGACATTTACTGCACTTTGCGTATCAATATTGTTGGCCACGACTGTAGAGTTTGCCCTATTCGTTTTGTTTCGCATATTTTCGTTTGTTGCATCTGTTCTAAAATGTGTTTCGTCGCTCACTACTAACAACATTTCGTCTTCGTCTTGCATATTGCCTACATCGCCATCTCTTTCGCACTCATCGTCGTCATCATCGTTTTGATCATTCTCTGTGTCAAGGTCAGCTAGCAAATTTCCAGCTTGCAAATTGCGAAATAAATGGGAAGTTAGATTCGATTTATCGTGCGATAAACCCAAAACGTTACAAATAATCACTAAATTGTTATTTGTTAAATTCTCTTCCACATAAGACACTTTACTTTTATATAAATCGCTGTTGTAATCAAAATCAAACCCTTCAAACATTCTTAGTCTTTGGCGATTTGCAAGATCGCCTTCTTCTTCGAATATAAACTTGTAAAAAACAATGTAATATTAGATTTCTTTTCAGTTTTCAGTGCCTCTTGAACATTCCCAAAGTCTTCAAGTTTGCTCATAGTTCTTTCTCTTACGCACACACACTACTATTGTATATGTATATATATGTACATATGTACATACATATGTACATACGTCGTTTGCCACGTCACCACAGTTATCGACGTATTCAAACACTTTCTCGTCGTTCGTCTTTGCCGCTTTTTCGTCGTGATTTTACTGTTGCGTCGTTTTGTGTATGTTTGTCTCTTTCTCACTCACTGATATTACTTTTTTACTTCTTTATTAGTTGAGCCATGCCTTTTTTGTAGGATACGTCATGCCTAATTTGTAGGTTAAGCCGTGCCTATTTTGTAGGTTGAGCTCCCATATTTGTAGGAATTTGTTTTATTTAATATATTTATATGTCTAAAATGTTTTCAGACAGACTGTATGGGAGCTGTAAGTAGGACATTTCCTTTGGTGCAAAATTACCAGCAAACAGCACAACAGCTTAAATTCAGAAGTATTCTTGTTAAAATCTTATTTCAGCTATTTCTATTTATAAATTATTCTATAAAGCGAATAAATTGAATTATGTTGTAAAGTCTGCATAACTAAAGTTGTATAACTCCTTCTAAGGAGTTAAAGGATTCATACTCTACTACAATCAAAACAAAATATTGGTAACTATTTTAGTGATATTTTCAAGAGAATCGAGGTTCAGAGTTATATAACCATATACATAATAACTGTAACAATTACATTACTGATTATTGTATAACTTTGTGACGAATTACAAATTTTACGGCTTAATCAACAGCTTAGTGTAGGGATAAAAGGCGAAAGTGTTTTTCCAATAAGGCATAGTCGCGGTTACATCGTCGGTCCTCATACGAGAAGTTGTCCCATCTATAGACCCAAATTTGGATTGTTTTTTTAAATTAGTCATGTTTAAATCACATTTGCATGTGGTCTACATCTGTGTCTACCTTGCGTTCGTCGCGGGGCAGGACGACGATGACCCATTGCTTGTGTGCCCTCAAAATGTCGGATGCATCAGAGGCACTACTATGAAAGGCTATCAAACTCCATTATTTGAGGCTTTCTTGGGCATACCCTATGCCGAGCCACCAATTGGGTTTTTAAGATTCAAGGTGAGTATTAATGAAGCTATTTGGTTTACAAAATGTTAATCTTACCAAAAAAGATAGAACGTTCGAACTGTTAAAATATGTACATACATATGTATATAACCACAGAACCATAGTGTATCTATCTCTTTCTTATTATTCTCGAATGATCCGATCTGTGAATTGTAACGGACATTCATTCATATCTGCCTTACATTCATTTTCTTGCTGCCTGCGCTGCAGCGAATATTCTTATGCATAAATTTAGTCTCTATTAAAGGTCTACTCGAATAGGTTATGGGCCCAGGCAGCAGAAAGTAAAATTGTGCGGGTTGGTCGGAAAGACTTGTAAGAGATTCGTTTTGTTAGTTAAAGTTTGTGATTAACTAATTTGTTCAAGATGAGTGCACAATTTTCAATCGAAAAAGTAGAAGATGAAAATTATAGTGTATGGTCAGTACAGATGAAAAGTCTGTTGATTCATTCTGATTTGTGGTCGGTTAAAAAAAGAGGCGTCTGATACTGCTGAACAAAAGGAGTTATTTAAGAGTAAAGACGAGAAAGCGAGCGAAGCATGGGCAAAGTTATCCGGCCAGAAAAATACAGTTGTTTAAGCAATTGCTGTATACTAAAATGTTGCCTACAGAGAGTATTCGAGATCATTTGAATAATTTTCTTAATGTCTTTGAAAAGTTAAATGAAATTCAGGAACAAGTGCCTGATGAAATGCTTGTAATAATTTTGTTAGCAAGTTTAAGTGATGATTTGGAAAATTTTGTAGTTGCCATAGAATCGCGAGACTCGTTGCCATCGCTAAGCGCTCTAAAAATTAAATTGCTTGAAGAAGGAGAGAGACGCAAGATTGGCGAAGTAGCCGAGAAAAGTGAGAATAAAATGTATTCGTCGCGTCCAGAAAACGGTAAAAAGAACAAAGCAATAAGAGAAACAAAAAACATTGAATGTTGGTTGTGCGGTCGTCGCGGGCATTTCGCGTCAAAGTGTGGTTCGAAAGAGAAAAAAGATAACGCGAGCGAGAAGAACAGTAAGAGGTCTTTTTCGGTATTCTCTACTTCTGGAACAGAAATTGATTTGTCGAAAAGTGAGCACAAAGAGAAGATCAAGTTAGCAGGCGACAGTTATATAGAAGCCGAAGGTTGCGGTACAGTGGAACTAAAATGGAAAAATATCACGATCGAATTGCTTGACGTGCTATGTACATATGTATGTGTGTTATGCAAAGGACTTAAAATGTAATTTTATTTCGGTATCAAAGGCAACAGAAAATGGCTTAAGAGTAAATATAATGATTAAGCAGGAAATGGTATATGGTCTCAATGCAAGAGTGTGTGGTACAAATGACCTTGTATGTGAAACGTGTGCAAAAAGTAAAATTTGCGTTAAGAAGTTTCCGAAGTTTTCGGACATTTGTGGACCTATGCGTACAGCGTCACAAGGTGGTGCGCGCTATTTCGCAACTTTCATAGACGATAAATCGCATTATGTATCGTTGTACATGTTAAAGAATAAGAGCGATATTTTCCAGAAATTCAAAGATTTCAAAATGCTAGCAGAAAGTCAGACGGGTAAGCGTATAAAAGCCATACGAAGCGACAACGGTCGTGAGTACCTGAGCGATGTATTTGAACAGTTCTTGTCGAGTCATATAATAAAAAGACAACTCACTGTTCCCCATACTCCACAACAAAATGGTGTGGCAGAACGCGCCAATAGACCCTTGGTGGAGATGGCGCGAAGCATGATAGTGCATGCTGGAGTTGGTGAATCTTTTTGGGGCGAGGCAATAATGACGGCTGCATATTTACGGAATAGAGCAGAGACTGCAACTTTGCCTGACAATACTCTATACGAGGTTTGGTATGGGAAAAAGCCGAGCGTATCTGATCTAAAAGTATTTGGTATGAAAGCTATTGTATTAGATAAAATTCATAAGAACACGTTTTCGGCGAAAGGGAAGTAGCATATTTTGGTAGGTTACTCCGAGACTGCCAAGGCTTATCGTCTTTACAACCCTGTCAAAAGGACCGTAGTAGTATCCCGAGATATCGTGTTTTTGGAGCACAAGTTCATGAAAGAGTTGGAGCACGGTCGAGAATCATCATGTGAGTCGGATGTGGTAATCTTTCAGCCAAGTGAAAACTTGATTGCGAGCATAATGATGAAATCCAAGAAGATTCTGTGGAGCAGCAAATTCCAATTGTTGATGAGCAAAGTGGTGACGAAGAAAGTGCTGAGGAGGAGCAACCATATACCCGAAGAGGACCAGGGAGACCAAAAATTGTTCGCACTAGGCGTCGTCTACGAAGACAGTCCAATATGCTGAATGTACTAGATGCTAAAGACGTTATTGTTTCTACCTGTATAAATGAGGCATTTAAGTCAGAGCAGTCGGAAAAGTGGAAATCAGCAATGCAGAAGGAGAATGACAGCCTAGAAAATATTAAGACATGGAGTTTGGTTGATCTTCCTGCAAACAAAAAGGTTATCGGTTGTAAATGGGCTTTTACCACCAAACGAGATGAGAGTGGTAAAGTTCAGCGTTTCAAGGCAAGATTGGTCGTAAAATGCTGTGGTCAACAATATGGAATTAACTACAAGGAAACTCTTTCCCCGGTTGCACGTTATTCCTCAATCAGACTGGTGATTGCGTTGGCGTCAGATGGATGTCTCGGCAGCATACCTCAATAGTGAGCTACAAGATGACGTTTATATGCGACAACCTAAAGGCTTTGTCGATGCTGATCATCCCAAGCGTGTACTCAAGCTACATAAATCGTTCCAGACGAAGTGCGATAGAAATGATTGCGGTCAGTTGGACAAGACACGCTATTAATCACTCATTGGTTCGTTATTGTATTTGCCGTTGACTATACGGCCAGATATAATACACTCTGTGGCTAAGTATAAGAGGTACCTCAGATGTGAGACTTCATTATAGCAAAACTGGTGTTCCTATCCACTGTTTTGTTGATGCGGAATGGGCTGGCGATTGCAACGATCGGAAGTCGTTCGCCGGTTGGTCATTCCTTATTGCTGGAGTGGCGGTGTCATGGGAATCAAAGAAGCAAAATCTGGTTGCCCTCAGTAGCACGGAGGCCGAGTACGTAGCACTTTCTACAGCAGCCAAACAAGCGATATACATGAGAAAGCTGATCAACGAGATGGGATTCGGGCCGATGGCGAAGCTGCTAATTTATAGCGACAACCAGAGCGCACAATGTCTTGCTAAGGATGCTAAATTTCTTTCACGTAGCAAGCATATTGAAATAAAATATCATTTTGTAAGGGAAATGTATAAACTTTATACTATAAAGACAATGTAATAGATATCAAATACATTCCCACAGATAGTATGGCCTCAGATATTTTAACCAAGAACTTATGTAAAGTCAAACATGTAAAGTTTACAGAAATGTTGGGATTAAAATAGTTTTTAAGATAGACTTCGCGTTGAGAAGGAGTGTTAAAATGTATATGTATGTATGTATATAACCACCGCAGTATATCTTTCTTATTATTCTCAAATGATCCGATCTGTGAATTGTAACGGACATTCTTTCATTTTTGCTTTACAATCATTTTCTTGCTGCCTGCACTGCAGCGAATATTCTTATGCATAAATTTAGACTCTAATAAACCTCTACTCGAATAGAAACATTATTTTTGTACGCAAGATTTTGCTTTCAGCAATTGGTGATTGTATCGTCATAATCAGTAAATGCATTAAATTTGTTTACTCTCATTTTAGAGCCCCCAAGTAAAGCCAAAATGGGATGGAACTTATAATGCTACTATACCCAAAAATGATTGCATACAAAAGAATTATCTCTTACCTACTCCTCTAATATATGGGGAAGAGGATTGTCTCTATTTAAACGTCTACAGACCAAAGGTGGGCCTTCAAAAATTCTCAAACGTCAACCGAAAATGAATATGTCATTATTTTCCAGGTTCGCACGGATATTTTACCCGTTATGGTTTATATACATGGCGGTGGGTTCTTTAGTGGTTCAGCTGGTCCTTATATAACTGGTCCGGAGTATTTTATGGACACACGGGCGGTAATTTTGGTTACAATGGCATATAGATTGGGACCTTTTGGTATGGCTTTTAACGAAACTACATATTTCCTTTTTAAACAACGTCTATTTCCTTAGGCTTCCTGTCCACTGGCACTAGAGATATGCCTGGTAATTTTGGTCTTAAAGATCAGAACTTGGCATTACGTTGGGTCCGCGATAATATAAAGTTTTTTGGTGGCGATCACAACCAGGTGACCATCTTTGGTCAGAGTGCTGGTGGCGTTGCCACCCATATGCATTTATTGAGTCCTGCTTCTGACAATCTCTTCCAAAGAGTGATTAGCATGAGCGGCACGGCCAATGTTCCTTTTGCTATTACCAAGAATCCTCTGAAACAAGCCCGAAAACTTGCGAGTCTGGCATTAATTAACAATGCGTATAAAATTCCCGTATTCAAGCTAACTACGCTTTTAAGAGAACTTCCTGCAATAAAACTAATAAATGCCGGTGATGGTCTTAAATATTGGGACGTGGATCCCCTAACCAACTTCCGTCCGGTAGTAGAGCCTCCAGGAAAAGATGCATTTCTAACTGCTAAGCCTAGTTTGCTGATGAGAAGAAATCAATATCAGAAACGGCCTTGGCTTATTGGAACCGTCCCCGAAGAAGGAGCCGTTCGTGTTGTCAATATAATGGAAAATGACACATTACGTAATCAATTTAATGACCGACTCGAATATTTATTTCAATCGTTATTAGAGTGGCCCCGTAAGTTAAGTCCATTGCAAACAAAAGATAAAACAGATAATGTCGTACTTGAATACCTAGCCGGTATTTACGACTTAAACGATAGAACCAGATCTGGATTTTTGGACGTAAGTGTAAGCAAAACTAATTCTCTATATGATTTCATCCCAGTATCCTTTTCACTAGACAATTACCGACAGGGGTTTCAGGCATCCTCTCTACGACGCCATCAGATGGTATGCTGCAAGCACGATGAGAGTCCAGTCTCCGATATTCATGTACAGCTTCAACTATAAAGGTCCTTTTAGCTTTGCCTCTCTTTATACTCAAGCAAATGTGACCGGAAAATATGGAGTTGTTCATTGCGATGATTTGATATATTTGTTCCGTAGTCCTCTTATATTTCCCGACTTTCCTAGGTTTTCCAAAGAGGCCAAGGTAGTCGATTGGTTCGTAAAGTACTTTGTTAATTTTGCCATATACGGGTGAGTTGTCATAATCTTGAAAATGGAAATGATATTTGAAACCCAGTTTGTTGTAGATACACCGTCGGTGTTCCGCTGCTCGGAGAATGCTCCACGTCAGTTTTAGAATCACGGCCCAATGGCATTTGTGACTATCATGAATTTGTAAACGATAAGTTCAACCCAAGTGGATTCGAAGTGATAGTGAATTCCAAATTTCCTACTGAAAGAGTTAAAATGTGGCAAAGGTTATTGGACGAAAGAGTGTAGGAAGATCTCAGAAGTCGAATAATAACCAAACATAACAAAAAGAAAAGGTTCTTGAATTACACCATATTACTGAAGTAAAACTTATGTAAGAAAATATTTGTACCTACATTTGTTCACAGTGTGTGTCACTTTATATCGTAAAACTACTTTGCATGTACAATTTAATTCACAAATCTTTGATTAATTGTAAAATGAATAGGCTTAAACTGGAGTTTTATTTGTACAATGCGGCATAAGTATTATCAAAGGCAAAGAAAAATGAATGGAGTATAAGTAAAAAAGTTGCTCAGTCGCAGATACTTTGAAAGGTCTCTTCGTGTACGTTTAAATCAGATGAGCTAATGTTACCTTTGAGTAGTTTACGGAGAAAGAGGATAACAACTACACAAGTCTTCGGCTGTGAAGTGAAGAGAGGTTAATTGACGATGTCTAATTGAATAAGAAGGTAGGCGAAGAGTCGGGTCCAGTGTAACTCGAACTTCAGGAATCAAATTGTGGATCTCACACTGGGGAGCAATAAAAATATAAAACCTTAGGAACATTGGAGTCTCATAATTCTTTGAAGCAAAGAGACTACTGTTGACAATTGAAGATATATGAAGATTGATCAGATCCAAGAGATTAGACGCAATAGAATACTGAACTAGGAACGACTGAAAGGACTATTGGAAACATGCCTTGACATCATACCCAATGGATCTAGATGACGTCCTCAAACTGTTCTTTTTAGTAGGAACAGGAAAGTGTTTTGTTTATGTCTATAAGATACGATTTAAACCATGTCAGTAAGTTAAGTCAACTCCCATAACGTTTCGAATTGTAAGTGAAACAGATTGACCGTATCGAATGTCAGTATAAATGAAACAATTTGAATATTTTTCTGAAAGTAACGGTCAACGGGTTCATTCGGTTCTAAGGGACTTTCCAAGAAAGTATTTATCTCCGAAAACACAATTTTCATAAACTTGTCAAACAATTTTGCTTTACCTTAAGAACAGAACCCGACTCTGATATTTCCCGAATATTCAAATAAAGATGAAATATAATGTTTTAATTTCAGCTGGTTGGTTAAATCTAAAATCAAAACTAAAAAACATTGGAGAATTCCACTGCCGATGCAAGTGAATTGCCTGCTTCAGGTGTCAACTGTACTAAGGGCGACGATGATAATATTGATATTCGAATTTCCATGCATATCAATACGAAATAATTAAGTTTTTGTTGCATTCTATATAGCATACTTATTTGGGCGCAATTCGGGGTTTTCGTCCGTTTACACAGTATTTGTAATATGTTTAAGAATAAGAACAAAAGTTTTGGCAATGTTGCAAAAACTTCTTTTTATTTACAATTTTGATTTCATCGACAATCTGATACTAATGAAAGAAGGACAACATCTACGGTTTGTCGTTGGTTCTGTGGCTGAAATTCATCTCTAAATGATCAACAGTAAATAACTTTTGACTTTAGTGTAAATTCAGCAAAGAACGGTCTAGAAATGTTATCCAATGTAATATTGGAAATAGCATTCATATCGATTTTATATGGTACACGACGGGATCCATGAATTAATTTAAAAGTGTTTATTCCTTCATGCGAATTGTAGTCTAAGCAATTATTAAAAAGAAAATATCAAAGAAGTTAACTTCGGCAATGCCGAAGTTTATATACCCTTGCAGTGCTTGGCAATAATTTTTTCACATTTTGAAATTTCTTTCCCTTGACTGAATTCATCAATACACAAACAAAACATTCAAATTATTTCTCTTTTTATAAAAATTTTTCTTCTTCTTTCATCATTCCCTAAGCGAAGCACAACACGCATACACATACAGTTCTTGTAGCGCTGCGTCTGTGTGTGTGTATGCATGTGCTCTTTTTGATTTCATGATGACGTAGTACGCAGCAAGCAGCGCTGCCGGAAGCGCTCGAGCCGATTTATTTTGACTGTAACTTGTGTTCTATTTATCCGATCAGATTCAAATTTTGGGATCTGTCAATTTATATCAAATACTATCATATTGGTAAATTTCATGGGGATACTCCAATTGTTTGTTCTAGAACTATATGATATAGTGGTCCGATCCTTACAATTTTCATTCAGTTAGAAAAACTCGGGTAATAAAAAGCCCACAAAAAAATTTCATCCCAATAGCTCTTAAGATGGCTGAGTAAAACGCGTACGCACAGACAGACGGACAGACGGACAGACGGTCAGACGGACAGACGGACATGGCTATATCGACTCAGCTTCTCATGCTGATAAAGAATATATATACTTTATGGGGTCGGAAACGTCTCGTTCTGTGCCTTACAAACATGTGACCAATTTTATAATACCCTCTGCAAGGGTATAAAAACGGCTTTCTTGAATTTGAAAATGTATATTTTGCATATAAATGTAAATACCGTAAAATAAAAAAGGTAACAAAATGAAGCGTGGTAATTGAATTAGATTTGATACTAAGAACTGAAGTTGTATAACTCCTTTTAAGGAGTGAAAGGATTCATACTCAAATCATACAATCATACAATCAAAACAAAACATTGGAAACTATTTTAGTGATATTTTCAAGAGAATTAAGGGTCAGAGTTATCTTAAATTAGAGTTAAGAAATTCATAAATTTATATAACCATATAATAACTGCAATAATTGCATTATTGATTCTTGTATAACTTTGTGACGAATTACAAATTTTACGGCTTAACCAACAGCTTAGTGTCTTAGGAATAAAAGGCGAAAGTGTTTCACCAACTGTCATAGACATAGTGCCGGCCCCCATACGACAAGTTGTCCCATCTATAGGTTCAAAATTAGATTGTTTTTTATTTTTAAATTAGTCATGTTTAAATCACTTTTGTATGTGGTTTACATCTGTGTTCACCTAGCGTTTGTCTCGGCGTGGAACAATAATGACCCATTGGTTGTGTGCCCTCCAAAAGTCGGTTGCATCAGGGGCACTCATATGAATGGCTATCAAACGCAAAGTTTTCAAGCTTTCATGGGCATACCCTATGCACAGCCACCTGTGGGTCCATTAAGATTCATGGTGGGTCCGGTTATTTGGTTAAAAAACTAATTTTTTTCCAAGGAAGATGGATTATATAAAAACAATGCGTTGTAATGTAACTGTTGTTGCTTTATTTCTAGAGTCCCCAGGATAAACCAAAATGGAAGGGCACTTATAACGCTACTATGGCCAAAATGGATTGCATTCAAAAAAATTATCTCTTACCTACTCCTATAATATATGGGAAAGAGGATTGTCTCTACTTAAATGTCTACAGACCGGAGGTGAGTCTTCAAGAATTCTCAAACGTCAACAGAAAATGAATGTCTCCGTATTTTGCAGGTTCGTTCAGGTATTTTACCCGTAATGGTTTATATACACGGCGGTGGTTTCTTTAGTGGTTCAGCTGGTCCTTATATAACTGGACCGGAGTATTTTATGGACACACAGGCGGTAATTTTGGTTACAATGGCTTATAGACTTGGGCCTTTGGGTACGCTATTACAAGCTACTATTTTTTTTTTTAATCACCGTATATTACCTTAGGTTTTCTGTCCACTGGACATAGCGATATGCCTGGTAATTTTGGCCTTAAAGATCAGACTTCGGCCTTGCGTTGGGTCCGATATAATATAGCTTCTTTTGGTGGCGATAGGAACAAGGTGACCATCTTTGGTCAGAGTGCTGGAGGCGTTGCCACCCATATGCATTTATTAAGTCCCCTCTCTAACGATCTCTTCCAAAAAGTGATTAGCATGAGTGGTACGGCGAATGTTCCTTTTGCCATTACCAACCAGCCTGAGGAACAAGCTAGAAAAATCGCGGAACTGTGCGGAATTGAAAATGCAGATCTTCTACTTACATCTGAAATTACTGAAGCCCTAAGAAAAGTCGATGTTTTAAAACTAATCAATGCCGGCGACGGCCTTAAATATTGGGATGTGGATCCCCTAACTAACTTTCGTCCGGTCGTAGAGCCTCCAGGAAACGACGCGTTTCTAACTGCCTCGCCAGAGGTGCTGATAAAAAGACATGAATATCAAAAACGACCTTGGCTTATTGGAACCGTCCCCGATGAAGGAGCTGTGCGTGTTGTCAATATCATACATAATGGCACATTACTTCATCAATTTAATGACCGATTTGAGTATTTATTCGAAGCCTTATTGGAGTGGCCCACATGGTTTAGTCCACGAACGACAAAGGATAAAACAGACAGTGTCGTATTTGAGTATCTTCAAAATGTTAAACACATAAACAGTAGGACAAGGCAAGGCTTTATGGACGTAAGTGTAAACAAACTCATTTACGTGTGTCAGTGATTAGTTTAAGTATCGATTTTCACTAGACGATCACCGACAGAGGTTTCAAGCATTCTCTCTATGACGCCATCAGATGGTATGTCTCTAATTCGGGCAGGTTTCCCGTATACATGTACCGGTTTAACTATAAGGGTCCGTATAGCTATGCATCGCTTTATACCCAAGCAAATGTGTCCGGACTATATGGAGTTGTTCATTGCGATGATTTAATATATTTGTTCCGTAGTCCCATTTTATTTCCCGACTTTCCTAAAGATTCCAGAGACGCCAAAGTAATCGAATGGTTTGTGAGGTACTTCGTCAATTTTGCCAAGCACGGGTGAGTTTGTTATAACCTTGCAAAAGGCAATGATTATCTACTTAATCTACCCGATTTTCTTGAAGATATATGGTCGATGCTCCGCCGATAAAATTTTGCGATGCTGGTCTTTTAGAATCACAGCCCGACGGAATATGCGAATATCATGAATTCGTCAACGATATGTACAATCCAAGTGGATTTGAATTGCGCGTAAATACGGAATTTCCAACTAAGAGAATTCGATTATGGCAAGAGTTATTGGACGAAAGAACGTAAGAGAGTGTAAACTGTAAAGCAAATTTAATAAACTTTAATGATCAAACCAATAGCTCTTATTTATTTATTTACAATTTTTGATAAAGTATTTTATATTACAGCAGATAAGAAATCGAAGGGCAACTTCGGCCGAATTTTACATACCCTTGCAAAGGTATTTTTGAGGACTTTTGTGTTGCCGATTTTATATATGTATCTTCCGGCCGTTAGTACAAATTCAAGCTGAAGCAGCACGGAGCATATGGCTTGCTATTTTATCCGATATTTGTTGGCCAACTATGTGATATAGTTGCCCAATTTGTTTTTGAAAATGCAACAAGTAAATTATAAGGAAAACTAAATACTTTATATGAGTGGACTTAAAAATACCGAAGTTATTTCAAAAAGTTACTGTCTTAGGATCTGTCAATTTATGTCAAATACTATCATATTGGTAAATTTCATGGGGATACTCCAATTTTTGCAAAAATGTTTGTTTTAGAACTATATGATATAGTGGTCCGATCCTTACAATTTTCATACTTTCTCTAACTCGGGTAATAAAAAGCCCACAAAAAGAATTTTATTCCAATAGCTCTTAAGATGGCTGAGTAAAACGCGTACGCACAGAGAGACGGACATGGCTATATCGACTCAGCTTCTCATGCTGATCAAGAATATATATACTTTAGGGGGTCGGAAATGTCTCCTTCTGTGCGTTACAAACATCTGACCAATTTTATAATACCCTCTGCAAGGGTATAAAAACGGCTTTCTTGAATTTGAAAATGAATCTATATACTGTTTTAATGAAAAATACAAAAACTTTTTAAATGGAATTCGTTTATGTAATTATTTTTCTAGGGTGAAATTATTCATTAATTCCGTTTAATACACAGAAAAAACCGTTCCGCGTTATGTCCGTCTCCTGGAACACCCACCTTATCTTGGAGACTTTTGAAGGTAGAGACCCAAAAATTATGGAAATGAACGTTTTTTACCTGATTGCAACAAGTTACGATAAAGACTCAAAGCTAAGGGAAAATACTTATGAACCTATTGACATCCAAATCTATTGAAATTTTGAAATATTTTACAGAAATATTTAATATCGAATGTGTGGACATACTTACATAATCACTAAGTACATTCTCATGTACTATTGAAAGTATCAAATTTGTTAAACCATATAAATGTAAATACCGTAAAGTAGAAAAGGTAACAAAATGAAGCGTGGTAATTGAATTAGATTTGATACTAAGAACTGAAGTTGTATAACTCCTTTTAAGGAGTGAAAGGATTCATACTCTACTACAATCAAAACAAAACATTGGAAACTATTTTAGTGATATTTTCAAGAGAATTAAGGGTCAGAGTTATCTTAAATTAGAGTTAAGAAATTCATAAATTTATATAACCATATAATAACTGCAATAATTGCATTATTGATTCTTGTATAACTTTGTGACGAATTACAAATTTTACGGCTTAACCAACAGCTTAGTGTCTTAGGAATAAAAGGCGAAAGTGTTTCACCAACTGTCATAGACATAGTGCCGGCCCCCATACGACAAGTTGTCCCATCTATAGGTTCAAAATTAGATTGTTTTTTATTTTTAAATTAGTCATGTTTAAATCACTTTTGTATGTGGTTTACATCTGTGTTCACCTAGCGTTTGTCTCGGCGTGGAACAATAATGACCCATTGGTTGTGTGCCCTCCAAAAGTCGGTTGCATCAGGGGCACTCATATGAATGGCTATCAAACGCAAAGTTTTCAAGCTTTCATGGGCATACCCTATGCACAGCCACCTGTGGGTCCATTAAGATTCATGGTGGGTCCGGTTATTTGGTTAAAAAACTAATTTTTTTCCAAGGAAGAAGGATTATATAAAAACAATGCGTTGTAATGTAACTGTTGTTGCTTTATTTCTAGAGTCCCCAGGATAAACCAAAATGGAAGGGCACTTATAACGCTACTATGGCCAAAATGGATTGCATTCAAAAAAATTATCTCTTACCTACTCCTATAATATATGGGAAAGAGGATTGTCTCTACTTAAATGTCTACAGACCGGAGGTGAGTCTTCAAGAATTCTCAAACGTCAAGAGAAAATGAATGTCTCCGTATTTTGCAGGTTCGTTCAGGTATTTTACCCGTAATGGTTTATATACACGGCGGTGGTTTCTTTAGTGGTTCAGCTGGTCCTTATATAACTGGACCGGAGTACTTTATGGACACACAGGCGGTAATTTTGGTTACAATGGCTTATAGACTTGGGCCTTTGGGTACGCTATTACAAGCTACTATTTTTTTTTTTTAATCACCGTATATTACCTTAGGTTTTCTGTCCACTGGACATAGCGATATGCCTGGTAATTTTGGCCTTAAAGATCAGACTTCGGCCTTGCGTTGGGTCCGATATAATATAGCTTCTTTTGGTGGCGATAGGAACAAGGTGACCATCTTTGGTCAGAGTGCTGGAGGCGTTGCCACCCATATGCATTTATTAAGTCCCCTCTCTAACGATCTCTTCCAAAAAGTGATTAGCATGAGTGGTACGGCGAATGTTCCTTTTGCCATTACCAACCAGCCTGAGGAACAAGCTAGAAAATTCGCGGAACTGTGCGGAATTGAAAATGCAGATCTTCTACTTACATCTGAAATTACTGAAGCCCTAAGAAAAGTCGATGTTTTAAAACTAATCAATGCCGGCGACGGCCTTAAATATTGGGATGTGGATCCTTTGACTAACTTTCGTCCGGTCGTAGAGCCTCCAGGAAACGACGCGTTTCTAACTGCCTCGCCAGAGGTGCTGATAAAAAGACATGAATATCAACAACGACCTTGGCTTGTTGGAACCGTCCCCGATGAAGGAGCTGTGCGTGTTGTCAATATCATATATAATGGCACATTACTTCATCAATTTAATGACCGATTTGAGTATTTATTCGAAGGCTTATTGGAGTGGCCCACATGGTTTAGTCCACGAACGACAAAGGATAAAACAGACAGTGTCGTATTTGAGTATCTTCAAAATGTTAAACACATAAACAGTAGGACAAGGCAAGGCTTTATGGACGTAAGTGTAAACAAACTCATTTACGTGTGTCAGTGATTAGTTTAAGTATCGATTTTCACTAGACGATCACCGACAGAGGTTTCAAGCATTCTCTCTATGACGCCATCAGATGGTATGTCTCTAATTCGGGCAGGTTTCCCGTATACATGTACCGGTTTAACTATAAGGGTCCGTATAGCTATGCATCGCTTTATACCCAAGCAAATGTGTCCGGATGTGGAGTTGTTCATTGCGATGATTTGATTTATTTGTTCCGTAGTCCCATTTTATTTCCCGACTTTCCTAAAGATTCCAGAGACGCCAAAGTAATCGAATGGTTTGTAAGGTACTTCGTCAATTTTGCCAAGCACGGGTGAGTTTGTTATAACCTTGCAAAAGGCAATGATTATCTACTTAATCTACCCGATTTTCTTGAAGATATATGGTCGATGCTCCGCCGATAAAATTTTGCGATGCTGGTCTTTTAGAATCACAGCCCGACGGAATATGCGAATATCATGAATTCGTCAACGATATGTACAATCCAAGTGGATTTGAATTGCGCGTAAATACGGAATTTCCAACTAAGAGAATTCGATTATGGCAAGAGTTATTGGACGAAAGAACGTAAGAGAGTGTAAACTGTAAAGCAAATTTAATAAACTTTAATGATCAAACAAATAGCTCTTATTTATTTATTTACAATTTTTCATAAAGTATTATATATTACAGCAGATAAGAAATCGAAGGGCAACTTCGGCCGAATTTTACATACCCTTGCAAAGGTATTTTTGAGGACTTTTGTGTTGCCGATTTTATATATGTATCTTCCGGCCGTTAGTACAAATTCAAGCTGAAGCAGTACGGAGCATATGGCTTGCTATTTTATCCGATATTTGTTGGCCAACTATGTGATATAGTTGCCCAATTTGTTTTTGAAAATGCAACAAGTAAATTATAAGGAAAACTAAATACTTAATATGAGTGGACTTAAAAATACCGAAGTTATTTCAAAAAGTTACTGTCTTAGCTCTGTGACTTTAACCGGCTAGAAGGAGGCCGCATTGGTCCCGACAGATAATCTAATGGCTATACGAACTCGTCCCAAAGTGTTGACCAAAATAAATACACCTTTTTCTGAAATGGTGTAACAACTAGTTACCGAGACATGACTCAGTGGCTTCACTATATTGCATGCGTTCAGTTCTCAATTACCACTCGATTGATATAGACCACCTTTTAAAAAGCAATAGTTCTCTCCATTAATACTTACTATCTATAATAAGCATCGATAAGATTCGGTGTCTGAAAAAAACTGAACCAAAAGTGAAACGCAATATAAAAATTAGTAAAATGAACAATTCGTATGTGTCAAAACTCAATGCCGACTGCATCTTTCAAATATTTAGACAGATTAAAACCAGATGTGAAATAGAAAATTCACATTTTTCGGAACCATTTATTAAGTACGGAGAACTCTTTAAATTTGTGGTGTGTTTTCAATGGATTTATAGTCTGTTCGAGCATTGGGATGGAGGACTATATGCTATATTACACGATCGTCACAACGAAAATATGTCTAGGATTGATATAAATTTTGATGATCTGTATTGGGAACTGCGAGAAGCTACACCAAAGCAACAAAATATGTTTTTGGAATTTTTGATTGATGGCATAAATAAAAAGAAAGAATTACGCGAGGTTTCTTTAATATATGAAATTGGTCAATAAAATGAAAACCATTTGGAATTCGCTGAAATGATTGTCAACGCATGTCAAAAGAAATGTGTGGTGATACATTTGACTATAAAGATGAAAGGTAAAACACATAAATTGTATAACGTAATTTTTTTAAACTAATTGATGTTTCACTATACAGGTTATACAATAGGCAATTTATCTCATTTCCACAATCTCATTAAGCTGGAGTTAGATATGAAAATAAATGCTGATGAATTAGTCGAATGTTGCAAGTCGAATCCATATTTGCGTGAACTTTACATCGAAAATAATGAAATCTATGGTAGATTGTCGGACATCACTTTAGATAAAAATAACTTACAGCGTTTGAAAAAATTATGTTTCGTAATGAAAACTGAAATGGATGCTGCTGAATATTCACCTTTGGCAAATCTTCCAAAACTAAAAGATTTAAGCATAGGTGGAACACATGAAATGGGATCCTTAAAGCTCCTTTTTAGGCGTTTGGCTGAAAGAAATATGCTTTGTGAATTGAATATTCCAAATGTCGATATGAATGAAGCAGAAATCCATGCCATCTCTCAGATAGAATCATTGGAAGATTTGCGATGTGGTTTCATTGAATCAGCAAGCATTCGCCATCTGTCACACTTGAATAATCTTGAACGGCTGGTAATATATTCAAAAAATGAAGTTGTTAATACGATAAATGTAACATAGTAAATATGCTAATGGCGAGCAAAACCAAATGGATTAGAATTCACTTTTATGAAGCTCAATTTACTTATGAGGAATCCTCATTAGATATTGAAAAATTGGTATGTCTAAATCTTTTTAAAGCATTTGCAAACCAAAATCTCTGCGCTTAAAAGTCCGGTCAGAGCATAATATGTTTGGACATGATCGAAACGAGATGTTAGCAATCGCAGGCATAAAATCTCTTAAAAACATTAACTGCGTTTTCGATGATTTATGTAATATAGACATTTTTGGGCAGTTGCCGTACCTTGAAGAGCTAACTATTTGTTATACATCAGTGCGAAAAGGACTCATGCATTTAAAGAGGCTCATCAAAGCACTCGCTGAAAAGGCATGCCCAACTCTGAAATCTCTTGATCTACCATATAAATTATCCCTTGATTTGCCTTCAACCACTGAATTGGTGCGAATTAAATCATTAAAGACGTTAAAATGCTGGTTCACCAATGATGAATGCATTAAACTCCTCGATAAGCTTACTGAACTTGAAGATCTAGAAATTAAATCAACTCATCACGATTTTAGCAACATATCTGAGAAAGTTTTACGAATTTTATCGTCTTCGAAGTCCAGCGTTCAAATCAATAACATCTTCAGCTATAACAGTCACAGTAAAGAACTGAAACTGCAGGTGAGTAATGAAATAGATGCAAGTCGTTACGGTCCCCTGGGAAATTTGGAAAATTGTGAAAGTCTTATTATATCTGGAAAGTGTCCATCTGGCTCATTGCACTCGTTAATAAAAACACTTTCCTCAAACGAAAGTCATAATTTAAAAATATTGCATATTGACAAAATGCCAATCAATTACGAAGAGACTCTTCTAATAAAACAAATAAAAACATTACAAATAATCAATTGCATATTCTCCGATCCCAGATGTCTTGAAGTCGATCTTCCCCTTGCATTCTACAAGAGAATTGTAATAAGTGAAATCGAGATTCCAATCCCTGTTTTGAAATTTTCTGATGGAGTGGTCATTATTAAGCATGATAAGGAAATCATTAAATATCACACAAATCAAGGGAAGTTAATTATACAAAATTTCTTGGATATATGTGATTACGCTTTTCTGAAGAAATTGAAAAATTTAAATAAGCTACATATATTAAAAAAGGGCACAAGTAATTTAACTAAAATCTTGTCATACTTGGCGGAAAATTCCAGTTTTAAGGAACTGATAATTGATGACACCGATAATTACATTGATAACTGGATTACTAAAGGAGGCCAATATAATTCCAGGACAACGTTTTTAAGAGGTGAAACGATTCATCCAAACGATTTTTATAGCCGCAGCGGTGAGAAAATGTATTTTATTGAATATCAGGACACAAATGATTCAGTCATGAATTATGAAGAAGTGTTGCATATCGCAAAAATTGCATCACTTAGAAAACTCATATGTGGATTTTCCAAAGAAATGAAAAAGGAAAATTTGCAAACTCTAGCCCAACTAAAGGATCTGCAGGAATTAGCTATTACATCACATCCATTTGGCTCCTTAGAAGGACTTTTCAAAGGATTCTCATTACAAACATCTTCGACACTTCAATATCTTGTTATAAAAGACAAGATTACTATTAACGAGTTAAAGGCGATTGCCGGTATAAAATCGCTGAAGGCATTAGAATGTTCCTTCGACGATCCAGAAACCGACGAAATTCTTCCTGCAATGCCGGTTCTTTCAGAACTGTCCACAACAAATTGCAGCAACTCTAAACTCAGATTATTCAAGAATTGCCCTTTACAATTTATTAAACTCAATGCATATAATCTGCATTTTCAGGATATTGCACCAATTACAGAGTATAAATTGTTAAGAAAATTGGATATTCACTTTTTGTACCAACACCAAATCGAAATTTTGTCTCTACTTAAAGAATTGGAGGAGCTAAATATTACCTTTCCACCACCACTACCAGTTCCAACTCCAATATATTTTAATGTAAACTTTCAAAAGCTGCGAAAATTGACTTTAAAAAATGTATATGTTGAAATTAACCAGTTGGATACTATTTTAGAACTTCCTGCTCTGAAATCTCTTTGTTGTTCGTTCGATTTGGAAGAAGAAGACAACTTGGCCCGACTTGGACAACTTGAGGAATTGATTGCTAGTTCTCTATTTAACTCCAGCATTGATATACTCCTGCAGGCATTAGTGGAGCAGACACCTAGAACTCTTAAACATTTGGGCATCTTTGCGCATTTGAAATATGTTTCCAAATTCTCCATTATAACGAAACTCACTGACCTCATAACATTAAAATTGTGTTCAGATAATTTTGTAAGTGATTCGAGTATGTTCTTGAATATCCTTGAAAATTGTACTAAACTTGAACACATTGAATTAAAAGTTCTTAAGTACATGCATTTGGAAAGTGCCTGCAGTATTCTTTATAAAGCCTTGGATATATTAAAAATGGTTAGAGATCCGATTCTTCAAGAACCATTGAAGCTGGTTGTGTCTCCATCTCTTTACACATTTTTCTGTCATGTAAGTTCATACAAGTGATTGAACAAACAGTCCTGTTCCCGTTTTGATTCCGAATAAATTTGTCGGAATCGAAATTATGTTTCTTTTTTTCAAATTTATTATTTTAGTCTTATTCGTTTTCAGTCACCTTAAACATTTTTGAATTTGATTTTTCAATTTGAGAACAATTTGCAAAGGAAAACTTATGAAACCGATTGGGAAACGAGAACAACCCTCAAAATAAACGTTTCAATTAATTGAAACGCTGTATCTTTGTCAGTTTTATCTCGACCTACTTCAAATTTTTAGACAACATTCTTCGAATGTTACAGATTAAGAAAAATAAATTCTAAATCGAAATGGAAAAATTATGAAAATTTTATAAAACTTGACTTCACTTGATTTTTCTGCTTGCATTAATTTAGGATGTTGTTGAAATGAAGTATCCTCTCCACATAAGGTATACATTCATATTTTTAACTAAAATTTTTAGTCAAGAAAAGTCAGTTTAAATTTGAACAATTTTTATTTGTTATGTATTCTGTTGGAATAAAAACACTGAGGGCAAAAGAATCATGTTAAATAAATCCATAATGTTTTAAATTTTATTTGTAGCTACCCAAAAAGCTAACCATTTAACCATTTAACCCAATTTAACTCCGATTCTCAGGTTTTAATTTATGTTTAAATATTTTATATCTATCTAATTCTTACATCTAACCTTATACTTTCAGTTAACAGCCAGTGATAAAAAGTACTTAAACGTTGAGTGTAGAGAAATTGATTGGGATTAAATGGATTCAAAGGCCGTTAAGACTTGTACAATTCAGTTATTCAATACTTATACCTACTTATAAGATAATAGTATAAGAATTTTTATTTAATTTTATTCAAAGTTGAGCACTCTTGTAAGCTCAAACAAACTTAAACAAGTATCAGATGGCCTTAGTTGAAGTAGTCGGGGCAGATCCAATCCAGGAAGCTAAAGTAAACCATTCCAACTGCCCATATTTTTAATTACTTAGACACTCGATTGTAAGCCAAGTTTTGTAGTTCAAAAGAAGAGGCTTAGGCAGGACCATGACACATATAAGTTAACACCATAGAGCAGCAGCAGAAGCGCCAGCTGCGGTGAAAACGACACGAAGGACTTGGGATGTGTAAATAAACTATTATAACGTAAGATCGAACCAACGTCTTGATCATTGGGAGGTGTGCGTGCCGTTGGGGGGACGGAATTCAAATCCTTGCTTCTGCAATTCCTCCTCAATTAAGAGGAAGTTAACTTATATACATTATTCTCATACATATTTCATTTAATGTATTTTATCGGAAAGTGTTAAAATATAATTTTTTTTATACCCTTGCAGAGGATATTATAAAATTTGTCAGGTGTTTGTAACGCACAGATGGAGACGTTTCCGACCCCATAAAGTATATATATTCTTGATCAGCTTGAGAAGCTGAGTCGATACAGCCATGTCCGTCCGTCCGTCCGTCTGTGCAAATCAACTTCACGCTGGCATCTTAAGCGCTATCGGAATGAAATTTGATATTTGAGCTACTTTAGCCCGGAGATGATAAAGTATGAAAATTGTCAGGATCGGACTACTATATCATATAGCTCTAAAACAAACATTTTTGCAAAAATTGAAGTATCCCCATGAAATTTACCAATACGATAGTATTGGATAAAAAATCTCAGATCCCAAAATTTGAATCTGATTAGATAAATAGAACACAAGTTACAGTCAATATAAATCGGCTCAAGCGCTTCCGGCAGCGCTGCTTGCTGCGTACTATGTCATCATCAAATCAACAGAGCACATGCATACACATCCACAGACGCAGCGCTACATGAAATGTATGTGTATGCGTGCCGTGCTTTGCTTAGGGAATGATGGAAGAAGACAGCTTTTACAACGAATTTGAGGTTTATGAATTGAGTCAATATTATCGAGCAATATAGTTTGACTGTCCAAATGATGCAGACGCTTTAAGCTACACCTGGAGGTGTTGACGGGGGTCTCTATAGGCGTGCTGTGGCATTTGAGTTTAGGTTTATTTCGGTGTATTTTACGATCCTTAAAGCTCTCTTACCGTAGAGCTTTTCTTCTTAAATGCCTTGCTTAAATTAGTTTGATAGTTGAAGTTTATATCTCAAAAGATTAAAAGCGGAGACTCTCAATTTTTTACCACTGATAGTACTACACAAATTTATTTGTAGTGCGTTGATTTGTTTTAAATTATAGTACGAATTAGATTTATTTCATATGTCAACTAATGATCTTAAGATTACAGGACTCCATACGTTAGCAGTATGAAGAGGTCTATATCAAGATTGAATGGTGTAAAATTAGTCGTAACAAATAAAGTATCAGAAGACTTAAAAAATACAATTGGCTTAAGCATTTAATTGAATGCGACTAACATTACATTAAGTGAGTCATTTGCTAACTTTGGCAAGCAGAGTGAAAGAACTATGTAAGGTATATAAGAAAACTAAATTTTTATACCTTGCACCCATAGGGTGATATGGTATATAAAAGTCGCCAAAACGTATATAACAGGCAGACCCCATAATGTATATATATTCTTGATCAGCATCAACAGCCGAGACGATCTAGCCATGTCCATCCGTTCGTCCGTATGAACACCTAGATCTCGGAGACTATATGAGCTAGAGTCACCAAATTAGGCATGGAGACTCGTTACAGTAGAGTACAGTTATGTACAGTTTCGAGATTATTTCAAATTTTTGCCACGCCCCCGCACATTAAATAAAACTTATTGTCTCGAAAACTAACAATGGCAGCTTCACCACATTTAGTACTTTGATTTGTTTAGTATTCGCGCAGATACACCCACTCCCGCCATCATAGTTTAGAAAAAGCCGATTAACGAATCAAATTCGGCACACTAGATAGTCTTATTAGTTTATATCAACCTACCAAATTTGTTTAAAATCGAACTAGAAAGGCGCGATATATGCGTATAAAAGTGTTTAACTAAGCGGTCCAGGATGGCGGAGTTGGCCGTAGGCTAGTGGCGGCGCTAGAGGGAGTAGGAGTAAGCGAGATAGCATATGCTATAATAAGACATGTAAATTAACATTTTCGAAATTCAAAATACTTTGTTGGTGCCTGACATACCGTTTGTTTTACCTGATGCATTACATACCGAAGTCGGCGGCACGAAATTTTTTTTACATGCTATCTTGGAAACAAAAGCCTTTGTTTTGCCCAGATAGAAATATAAGGGTCACAGAAACTAGCCTGAGATTTGGAACCCGGATGCTCGTTCTTTAGTTGCCTAAATGACTGGGCTGCCTAGAGAACTTATCTATAAGACTGAAACTTTTCTCCGTTTTAGTTTTAATCTTTTATCAGTTCAAATCTTGGGTCTTGAAAAATCGCACCCCCAAATGGGCGCGACGTATCATTAAACCGCAAGCACATGTTGTCGGACTATCGATTCAAGATTGACAAAACAAAAGGCATTTTGAAATCTGGATGCAAGCACAACCGTGTGACGACTTCAGAGACGATACCAGAGACTAGATAACAACCTAAACTGATCTAAGAAAGAAAAGACCAATCCTGAAAGCTAATGGTCATCGTTTTCTGGGACTGACAAGGTGTAATCTAAATCTTATTTTTGTACATTTGTTCTACTTCCTGCACTCTTATAATATTATGTATCTATTACACCGACACCGATGACCCGCTTTAGCCCACTTAGACCAACTGTAGACCACAAAGTCATTGAATCAACACTTGTCCTCCAACAGATTCACAAACACACAATCAATCGCCAAATGCTTAAATATATTCAGTTAAGGTAATCGCAGTTTGTGGTTTCCCTTTGTTTTCACAATTAGTAAAAATATTAAACATAATTTTATTATCGGACTACACAAAGGTGGGAAATTGCTTTAAGCATTTTAGTATTTAGTATTAAGTGCACATTTCCTGCAATATCTGAAAAAAATCGTTTCTTTTGCAAATTAAACAAAGGCTTTTAATTTTGTTAATTTCTTACGTTTTCTATATTAATTTATTAGCCAGTGCAAAATTTAGTACACTATGAATCAAAGAAACAATTACTTATACAGATAAATTTAATAAAACAAAGGCTTCATACGACGCAGGAGCCATTGCAGAAGAATAATAAGTTTCTTTGCTCCGCCTCTTTTTGTTTTTCTTACCCATCGCTACTTTTCCAATCAAAGGCAATAGCCATTTTTCTTCTTCTTTAATTGTTGCTTGGAGGATATAGGTCGGGTATGTCCTGGGTGTGTGTTGGGGTATGGAAGTGTGTACGTGTGCACTTTAATTAAACATTTATAACTTTACAGCCGAATGGAATACAACAATAATAGCAAGAACATCTGACAAAATTGGCCTTGCTGCCAGTGGCAGGCAGGCAGACCACCGTCAACCTCGGGTGGCCACCAGAAGCCATTAAAGGTTAGTTCTTGCCGCGAATCACCGCACAACTTGACCGCTTAGATCGTAAATCCCAACTGAAATGTGTGCAAGGCATGCCAAGCCGACGTCGATGAGCCGAACCAGATGTTCGGGTGTATTTACTACTACTCCACCTCCTCTCCACACGCCTCGCGTAAAGCATAAAGTGATTTGAGGTGTCACTTTTGCTTTTACACCAACTGGCACGGAGTTTAATTTGCTTTTTCTTTCTTTTTTTTGCTTTTTGGGTAAGGTCTTGGAGCTTTTTGGGAGCACACACCACATGCAATCTAGCACTTTGCTACTCTATGTCTCTGGCAACTGGCAGCTGCAGTGGAACTCACTCTGTTAAGGAGCAGCTGTCACAATTGTGTATTGAATGTATTTTAACCTAGTTCCTCTGACATCTCGATAATGAATTCATGTTGAGGTGCACACATTTAGTTGATTTGCTTGCGTCTTAACAATTTCATTTCACTTTCTCAACACGACGCAACGCAGCGCGGTTGCCTTCATGATAATAATTTCCGTTTTTCTATTTGGCCTAACACGCAACTTTGCACAATTTGCTTTTTCCTTTCAATTGTCATGACCAGCAGCGACAGCGGCAGCGACGTCGCCGGCACCGGCTTCCGGAGGTGCGCCGCAAGCGGTTGCAGGTCAAGGCTAATTCAATTCGACCAGGAGGCGGAAATATCGGCTTGTTTATGAGGTTGTAATTTGCATTAGACTTTTGAGAGACCCTCCCAACGATCGGGCACAGTGTAGAAATATCTATCCATGGCATCAATGAATCGTTGTTTATAACGTTCCGGCGATATAATGGTCGGATCTTTGCCCTTGCCACCGCCCATTATGACCGATTGCTTGAACATCGATTCCACTCTCTTATCCAGGGTGAAGGTGCGTATATAATCTGCATGGATTTGAGAGTCAGATACTATTATGGCATAGAAATGTATATCATCTTACCTATGATTCCAAGAACCAAGACGCTGTTCGCTTTATCCAAGCCAACCAACAGTGAATAGTCCATGACTCCATTTCTCTCGAGGAACGATGTGTCCCTTTGAATTGCATCTTTGAGTACAGATTTACTGTGTGAAAGCACATACAAAGGATTTGACCAGGACATTTGGACTAGATTCTCATCGAGCAAAACGATTTCACCATTCTGATGAGTCGTGTCCACCAAGCGATTACGTTCGGAGCCCTTCAAATCATACTTGTTGGAAATATCACAGCCATAGAACAGATTTTCCATAACCAACAAAGATTTCTCCACGAAGAAGCTATCAAAGGTCAAGAAATTAGTTACAAAATCTCTCAAATTCTCAAGCTTAAAACCTACTCCTTTTTCTTAATGCTGACTTTGAAGACTCCAAATATTTTAGCCAACAACGTGGGCAATTGCAAATGCTGCGACTTGGCCAAATACTCGAAATATTTTGGAGCGAATTGTTCAAACAATGTCATTTCCTTGGTATTCATCTCTTTCAAAACAAAACGATCATCTGCAAGTAGGAAAAAGCAATCGGTTAACATTAAAGGAAAGAAAAGTATTATTAATCGTTTCATAATTCTAACAAATATCTATTCAAAAAATCAAACAAAAAAATGTATTCCAAAGAAATCTTATAGATACACTATTTTGTGTAAGATAGAAATTTGCTTTTATATCTGTTAAACATCTTTGAAGGTTTTATAATCCCAACCTTAGTACAATCATCGATACAATTAAGATAGTCAAATAAACGCTAAAAGTAATAGCAGAATGAACGCAGACGTAGTCTAAATACACTGTTAGATACTCCTGAATAGTCAAAGAACTGGCAATATATTGAAAGTTAGGTGCAATCCTGAACCATTCGTAGTTGTAACAATTTATGCAATTCATACTTAACCTATACAGATTTCTATTATAAGTATCAACCTTAATTGGTTACAATTTATAGTGCACTATGCAATTGCAAATTTAAATGTTAAATTATTTGTTTCCTTATCAATATCAATATTTGGATGTCTAAAAGTCTTAATTCCCATTCCGACCGGTTGGGAATATCTTGAACTCAACGCCCATTTCTAAGACAATAATGTTCATTATGAACTTACCCAATGTCTTGCAGAATCGGGAACCGGATTTGCCGCCACGTGCCTCCCAGTGAACGCTGTTACAAAGGCTACGCGCCAGAGCAATTCGGGATTCCTCTTCGAAGTCAATATGTTGGTCATCCTGGCCGCGTTGGAGCATTGGAGATGGGCCGACAAGATCACTGGGTTTGCGTACCAATTCCATTTCGGAGCCCGTACGACTTTGTGAGATTCTCAACTCCTCACGCATTTTGCTCTTCTCTAACTTGCGATATAGAGACTTGTCCAGCTTTGGAGGTTTTAGGCTTTTGGCCCGCATCGCATCAAATTCGCGGGCAAAATAGATTTTACACTGAAACTGACTGCCCTGATCGTTGAACGTTAGGGAAATATGCGGACTTGGGGATAGAGGTTTGCTGCCTGCTTTATTCTTATCCTCCGAGGACGACTCAGCAGCGGGGGAAGACAGCGTAGCATTATCCTCCATATCGCTCTCTACTGTTGGCATGGCCATTTTCCGTTTCAGCTGTGGACTGGACGAAGCCTCAGCGCTACCGCTGCCCATATTGAATGACTCTTCGACTGCTCGCTGATAATCGGTAGAGGTTAGGCAATAAGCAATCACCGAACTAAGGTCATTTTCACGCACATGTATGGGTATAGCACCCAGGGGCAGGGTCAAATGCTCTTGAGCTGAAAAGGGCGATTGCAGGGGATTCACTTGGTTGGTGGAAGGCAAAAGCTGCGTAAGGATTTGTTTAATAGACTTTTTATCGGAATTCGATTGGGTTAGGGTGGAGTTTTCTCTCTAACACTGGGACTTCTGTGTCCTCACTAGGACACTCTGCTGAAGCTAATGGTGGCGGGACGACTTCCCCCGAATCACCCGACTGCACATCGGATCTTAACTCCTCCGTACAAATAGTCCCTGCATCAACGGGGGAATGTTTCGACTGCTGCTTGTTCATAGACAATTTCTGGCTCTCCTGGAGTCTTGGTCCCCATACATCAATACTATCGGCTAAAGCACGACGGGATGATATAAGGGCGTCGTTGATATCATAGACATTGGCCTTTTGCTCCGTCAGAAGTGTATGCACTATTTCGATTTTTTGCTTGAAAGCGAACTGATCCTTGGCCAATTGAGCCTTGAGGTTCTGCATCAGCAGCGAGTTCTCATCTTCTATTGCCAAATCGGCTATACGTTCGTGAATTTTTGTGTACACCTCATGTCCGCGGACTGAAAACAATTTAATCTCCTCCTGGACTTGACTGGCGATTTGACTGGCTGGCCTAGGTTGATCCAGCTGCAGAATCAGCGGCGGCAATCCGGTCTCCCACACCTCAACTGGTTTGTATTGGAATTTGGCGCCTACCCCGCGAAAGCTGAAATGATGGACATAGTCGCGATGCAGGGAATGCTCACAACTGGCGGGATTCTGCATTTCGGGAGTTGTATCAATCGTTGGTCGCCGTTTGTAGGCATGTCCGTGGAAACGCATCTCCAAATACTTGGCCAGCGACAAGCATTTGGATGAATCCGAGAGGGGAACCGATGGTGTGGTTGCATTACAAATGCTGCACCAAGACGTAAAATAAATACGCTTGGGATCCGAACGTGTTTGATCTTCGGTGAGATAGACATGGACACAGCCCAGAGAGTGGACATAGCGACGCACATGTCCCAGCATGGGTAAATTGCAACTGGGACACATTGAATTGAAGCGACAACAATAGCGTTGCAGGAACTCCTCCAACATTATATCGTGTTGACCATAGAACTTCATGTCCAACAGCATGGGCAACTTGCAGAACGAAGACACGCCCTTAGGATTGTAATGAAAGCTACAGAATAAGACAGGCAAACGCTGATGATTCTGCGGATCGAGTGCATCCTTATACAACTGCTCCTCGCTGACTTTCTGGGGTCTCTGTATGATCATATCCGAATTGCCTCTGTCTCTTCTTTTAGGTCTTAGCACTGAAAGAAATGGAATTTATACATATAATTTCTACAAAAACGATCATTTAAATTCTGCTCACTTGGCGCCGTGCCCTTTGGAAAACGACCGCCAAAGGACCGAAATTCTGCCAGCTTGGACTGTATATCGCGATTGCTGGCCGGAGAGGTTATTTTTAATCGTAGAAAGTCATGAGCTGGCAGCAGCGGTTGTATTTGTTGCAATTGCAGTTGCTGTTGCTCGTTATTCTCCTTGTCACCATTGGATGCACTAACGCCACTGTCATGGCGCTTGGACCATTGCTTTGAGAAGTAGAGTTCGGTGGGAAATAGTTTTCTTAACTTGCACTTCCTTCCAGGTTCCGTCTCCAGGTAGGGTAAGGGGAAGGTCAAGAATGGACTAACCGAAAGCAAAGTAGAACTGAGAGCATTACGAAAACGATTGTCATAACGGGTCTCCACTGCCAAGGCCTCAACAAGCTGACCCTCTGGATCGTCATCCAACATCTCAGCACTTGCTGGTGAGCTGGAACGCAAAGGATCTGTAAAGTCGGCCACATTCTCGCTTATGACCGTCATAATCTTATCCTCAGATTTACGTTCACCGACTGCTGGGCGTTTAGCACGATGATCTACATCTTTTTCTTCGGTTTCGATCTCTGACTTTGGACTGGACTCCTTGGAGTCGAAGATGGAAGGTTTCGGCCCCAGTGGCTGAGCGAATTCATCGAGCAAAAAGGACATTTCTAATCGCCAATTATAGCGGGCAAAAAGTAAAGCCGATGCCACTCGCTTAACCCGAATCAACTCTGCATTGGAGGCGCCACGCAGCAGGCAAGTATAACCACGTGGATTGGTTAACTTCTCGAAGCACATCAGAGTCTTGCCCGATGCACCATTTCCATTTCCATTTCCATTATTATTGAAGCTTCGTATGTAGAATTCGTTGCAATAGCCCAATTTCGGCATTGTTATGTTCGACTCAATGGAGCTGACAATGTCGCATTGTAGGGTCCGAGATAGCCGCTCCATAACCGACAATTTCACATCCAGCACCAAGGTGACGCCATAGGATCGCAACAGATCCTGCGCTATGCCAGCAACATTCTTGTGCACAAGCACCACATTGGGCGAAAAGCTCATGATGCGGGCACAGACATTACGTAGGTATTCCTTCTCTTGCAACAGAACCGTCTCAATAGTCACAAATTTACCCTCGATGCGTTCATAGACAATGGGACACTGGAGCAATAGAATGCGTGGAAATGGCACATGGGTAGCCATATCCTTGTGAGCCACATTTTTCGAAAATGCCACACCATGGACAATAGTGGAGTCCTTACGCTTGCCTCCAGGTACCTTCTTGAAGTTCACATAATTTCGTATATCCATGAGATCATTTGAGCAGTATTCCGGCTTGAAATGATTGGCGGCCGTGGAGCAAAGCGTCTGCAGGACTTTACCCCACTCCTGATCTAAATTATTTGCCCGCAGCAGCTGTGCTAGCAGTTGATCCTCGTGATCACAATAGGATTCAAGTAACTTTGATGTGGTTGTGGTAAAGCCCATGGCGTTCTCTAGTTCAATGTCCTGGGCGGCATTCTGCTGGAGACTGAGACTAACATCCATCGATTTGGGGGGTTGCGGCGGTTCCACACTTGACGCAGCGAATTGCTGCAAGGCATCATCACTTCTGCTTCCACTCAAAGTGCTCTTTGCAAATTTATAATGCAAACTTGCCTCGAATTCCGTCTGCTCAGGATCCTGGACAATGGGTTCGAGAAAACCAGCCGCTAGCATGGCATTTAATATGGCCACTGCCTGTGCCTCATTGGCCGATTTATTCTTAGTTATGAGGAACTCAATCAACAACTGTCCACAATTCTGGGCGGCCGGCAACTCACGCCGCATTTCCTCGTGCAGTGTGATCAGCGAATTCGACTGTTGCAATATGTTTTTGCGGTCATCCATGGTCAAAGTGGAAGTATAGCCAGGCTGGGACGTGAAGCGCTCTTCCTGATAGCCCAGCGACGTTTTACGGGTTAAGGCTCTGCGTTGCTGTTGCTGTCGATGCGTGGTAGTGGCAGCAGCAGCCGCAGTGGCCTCATCCTGGACTTCCAACTTGTTGCTGAGATGCTGTTGCAAAGCTTGCAAATCTTGACCAATGGTCGAGCTCGATGACTTCAGGAAGGTCAACACTATTTTGGAACAATAGTTGCACACTTTCAGATCTCCCTCACAACGTACTATTCGGCCCGGTACCACCTGATTGCAGCACTTGGAGCAGAATATCTGTCCACAAATGCGGCAATGATGTTTTCTGCGAAATGTTGAAAACTTCTGGGCACAATCATAGCACTCCTTGGCCTTTGAGTCCGGCATCCAAAATCTTTGAAATTCCGTGTCCTTATAATTGCGCAAATCCTTGAATACATTTAAGGTAAATTAATGGGAATGGTTCAAATTATCAAATCACTTACATTATTACTCTTCGAGGCCACAATATTGCTTATATGCTTTAGGACATTTGTCACAGTTCTTCCCTGATTGGCATCAATGGGCAAAGGATGCTGCTCATCAATTCGCTCGTTTGCCTCCGTATCCTCAACACTGCTTATGGTTCGGGTCTCGCTTGATGATCTTAAACTGAGTGTTGTGGGAGGCTGTGGTCGACTCGACGCCAGACTGGAGGACGATGAGCTGTTTAAGTCCAAATCCGTGGCTGGTGCTGCTAACTCCGTAGAGGGCGGTGAATAAAATTTGGATTTGCCCATTTGGCCAGAGCTGCTGCTGGTGGTGGTGTTGGTGCCGCTTGATATATCATTGACCGTGTTGTAGCTCTGATTGTAGACATTTTGGATTTTGGTGACGACCCGATCGAATAGGGATTCGGGTTTATCTTCAAAATCTCGTGCAAACTCGGTTAGTTTAGTGGGCGAGTGTAAATGTTGATGGTTACTACTACTATTATTGCTGGAACTGCTGTTATTGTTGTTGTTAATCATTATGGTGGTGTAATTAATAAAACTTGCGGTATTAATAGCGTGGGCGAGGCAATTGTCGCCCGTGCCAGACTCCTTATTAACGTTGGTTAGATGGTTGTTATATTCAGTTGGTCAATCAAAGCGGCATCGGGAGCCAATGAACCAAGCGCCAAATCAGTCCACTTTTGTTCCTGCGAATTAAGTGTGTGTTCATTAAACTATTCTAGCTCTTATCTTTTAAAATGTTTCACCTGTTCGCTAAGAGTTAAATGTGAATCACCACCATCGGCCTCTGGATCGGGCAATTTTTCAATTGGTACTAATATCTGATCGAAAGGCAACACTTCAGTGCGCCAAGCATTGTCTACAATGTCTAAGAGTAGATCGTCGATGGGTGCCTGGAAAATTTGACAGAGTTAGTTCGTTGATTCCAGTAACGCCCCCTTAACCCGCCCAATAACAATTACGTCATTTCCAAATATTTGAAACCAACAAATGAATAAAAAATTTTCACGTACGAGTAGTATTTGCATTTATCACAATTGCCTGCGCTTTGATAATAGTCCGACGAATGGCAAAGTCCCGCGACTAATTAGTGTGAAGTGATACCGCGCCACAATCTCTTGCCATTGTTCATACTTATACACATGCCTAATATCTATAACTTACATACACACATACATATATATGTGCACATACATATGTACATATGTTTATAAACAATTAATAATCAACAATTCACGGCATTTCTATCAATTGACACTCGATTGAGTTCGCCCTCTTACCTGGCTATCCATCACTTTTAGAATTAATCAATATGAGATTCGCCCAGTTTTAAACTGTTAACAAAATGTTTTGTTTATATAGTATTATAGTTCAATATTATTCTCCCTTGCTTATCTTGGTCGTCTTTTTTTGTGTTTTTGTTAACAGTTAGAGCAGCTGACTGTGACTATTCGATTGGATTATCGATGCAATCGAATAAAAACAATAGAGATGTGCAGAAAACAGTTACGATGCACAATCGGTTTTAAAACGTCTTGAAAAAAATTACCAAATAAAAAAAAATTACACTTTCAAAAGAAACTTCAAGCATTATTCAATAGTGATTGATATTACAGATTTCTAAGTTGCAATACTTAGTACTATATTTGATAGTTGTGTACACATTCGATTAGAAATTAAGATGTAATCGATCCAAGTACTCTCTCGCATCAAAAATCGCTCTATTTGGAATGTAATATACACATCTGACTTATAATAAATATATTCGAATTGAGTTAAATTGATCCAATGTTAATCAATTAAATATTTTTGAATTTGAGTACCAAGAACGTCTAATAGCACACACCACCAACTAAAATAAAATAAAAACGAATTTTTGAGATCGACTGAATAATTTGACAAAAGCCTATACCATTCGAATTTAAAGTTAAAGTTGTCGTAGAGAGCGTAATTTAAGATTTGTTGTTGGATATATGTCATCATGGTCGCCATTTTTATTTTACCTTCGTTAATGTCCAGAACACATAAATTGTTTAATAATAAAGCATAGTTCTGAATAAAATAAAAACACCTATATGGCTTCATCGAACTGTTCATTGTTATCAGTAAAGTTATAAACTGTACCGAGTAATGAGAATACAATTTAAAACACACTAATGTCAAAAATTCAAAGTAAACTCTGACCAAATTTTCTGAAATAGAATTGCCCCAAGTCAATACGATGTGGAGATACTCAATGATCTGTTCAAATCGATTTCGATTTAGTATTGAGTGACTTAAAGATCAGTGTTATTAGGGAACGACCAGATTAAAATACCAGTATGGGTAAACGGAGAATTTATATATTGGCGCCATTAGCGTTGCCAGAAAGTTCATTTTTTCATATATATTGTTTTGCTTTAGAAATGAATGAAATATGGGAAAATGTATGCATCAGCATATTTATATCGATACTGATAAAACCACAAATGCATTAGATTTTGGTAAATAATTGAAATAATTGAATTGCTTTTGGGTCACCCAGATAAACAAGAGTTCGGAAGCAGAAGCCGAGACATGAATATAGTGGGTGTGTTTTGCAACACTAGTTGCATTTGCAGCCACACTTAAAAATAAACCGAAGAGAGATGGATTCAGAGGATTTGTCGTCTCAGATTGAATTAAATATAACTAACAAAAATGAGAAGGGCCAAATAGTGCTCAACGATCTGCGGCTTTTAGAGTTATTGCACATGTATCCCTATCTATTCAGCAAACAAGTTAGTCCGCAACAGGTAAGTTTCTGAATGCATCCTTGCATAAAGTTGTCCTTGAAAATGTGTGTCTTTAAACAGGATGCTGACTACGACGAGTGGGGATGGCAACAGATAGCCAAAGAGTTTAATGCTAGTTACGAGAATCTAAATTTAAGTGCACCATTTTCCGTGGAGGAATTGCAATGGCGGTGGGATATACTACGGCCTCTATTGGCCACTCTGTCCAAGCACTTTACCAACATACCCCCAGAGCTGGCTAGCATTATTCAGAAAATCAGAGATATGCTGAATGCCGAAAAACCGCATAATGTAAAAAACTCTTTACACGGGAGTTTTCTTCTTGACCAATTGTCATTTGTGGAGGCTCTTTCCGAGTTACAACGTCGACGTTTGGAAGTCGAAATTGTTGATGCTATATTACAAGCTGAATTGAATCTTAAGACTCCAATGTTAACGACCAGTAAGGAAAAACAAGCTGTACAGTCCGAGTATGACGCGTTTTTAAAGGACATACGAGTGAAAGAGCTACCATCAGATACCTTGCATCGCTTGACTACTCCAGCGGGTGGACTGTTTCTGCCAGCGAATCATCCGTCATCGTTCAACTCAACTAATGTTTCGACGGATACGACAACCAGCAGCGAAAATAATATAGTTAGCAACGAGCACACGAATCTAGTAATAAGCAGCGTTTACACTGCAACCCCATCTCCTTCTGAATTTATTGCACCCAAGCAGCCTTCTCCACTCCCAGCGGCACCTCCGTCCGCACCGCCCTGTATTATTAAAGTTGAGCCCCCAGATGAAATGGATCACACGCCACAATCCATTCCTCCAGCAGCACCCATTAAAAGTACTAAGCCCGATCAACCGCCTGTGCGATTCGTGCCTATCAAGAGCGCCAAGTACTATGTCAAGAAAGTGCGAGTTTTAATGAAACGTCAAAGTCTGGAAGATTTTATGCCTCTTGCCAAATTGAGAAGAAGAAGGTGAAACAAAGTTGCTTAGATTTTATATCAAATGCACATAAGTTTTATTTTACTTTTGTTTTATTAATATTATCATTAAAAAATACAATTACTATAAATTACAACCTAAAGCTAGAGTTCGATTCAACACAAACCATTCTTATAATTTGCTGTTTTATTATCTCATCTGGATTATTATAAATTTCGATTTGCGATCTGCTTATAAGCCGGTGTAGGAGGCGCGCTTGGGATTTAACTGCAGAGCTTGGAGATAGTTGGACTACTACAATATACGATCAATGGATGAATCAAATTCTCAACAACAGTCACAATAATGAACATTTCAAAATTAACATTTTATAAAAAAAAAAGCTTAGCACATGCACATACACACACGCAGCACACGCATACACACTCATAACACGCAAACTAACAAGTGGGAAGAAGAAGGAAGGATGGACTAAAAAGGGAAATAAAAATCCAACAAATAAGAATTCAACAAGACGGAAAGGTATTGCGGGGGGCGGAGGCTGGTATTGAAGTTTCAGAATAATTGATCCGCCAAGTTTCCTATAAAGGTGGCCAGGTTCATGGAGGAACCTTCTTTGAATTTCAGTCCAATTGTTTTTCCATATGCCTGAATGAAGATGGCGCGGACAGCATTAAGACGTTGCTTGCGTCTGAAAGGAAATGGAAAAATGCACAATTAAATAAACGGCCGAATAGTCCTAACTTTTGAACACTTACAAATTTATGCACTGCTTTGAGGCCATCGAAGTGCCACCGACACCAATATCTTTAGAGGAACCATTTGCGAAACCGTGCGTTATGCTATTGCTGCTCCCACTGCCACCGCTGCCGCTTCCACTTCCACTGCCATGATGGGGTATGCTACAATGATAGCCATTGCTGCCATTGCATATAGGAATGTTAGAGGAGACGCCGCCACCGCTGACGCCATCTACGGACGTTTGTTGCTGCTGCTGTTGTTGTTGTTGATGTTGCTGGGACACAAATCGCATCATATAACTGCCATTCATCATGGAATCTATTGAACCCGTATCGGTGACCACTTGCCAACTGCCGTTCGAAGATGTCGACTCCTGGCGCTGGCGGGCATTCGATCCAGGCACTGAAATAGGGCTAGTGCGGGAACGTTTCGGATTTGGCGAACGATTGGTCAATGGATTATTTGTTGCAGGATTGGCTGTGGATTGTGGCACTGATGTGGCATAAAAATTGTCGGTAATGGACATATCACAGTTTGAACAATTCGAGAAGCTATCGTTGCTATCTTGATCAAAGGCCAAAATATAATCTCTGCAAAGCAAACAAAGTAAAAGTGGAAATTTTCAAAATAGTTCAAAAATTTGTTAACCAATGAGTAATTCTACTTACTCTTTGAGCGGCTCATCATCACAGCAATCGGATTTGATGACAATGACACTACTCCCACTACTGCTTGATGTCTTGGTCCTTTTTCTGTGCTCCACTATGCTGAATTCCTCATCGGTTATAAATTTTAGCACATGGAAACAAAAGAACATAATGTCTTCGCCACGTTTCAGGCGATCGGGCAGTTGATGGCCGAATAAATACCAATCGTAGGCCAATGTTAGATAGGCCATTTGCAGAGCATTTAATGACTGATGGATGAGTCCATCGGCCCACAGTGACAGACGGACCAGTGATACAAAAAGCGGAGTGCGATCCCATCCACTGATGCAGTGAATCAATAGTCCAGAATTATCCTCTTGTATATACTTGAGAGTGGCACGTAAATAGTTTTGCGTTATGGTAACCAAATCCCATTCTCTATATTCTGGCCATATAATATCAATATCGGCAGCGGGTCCCAAATTGGGTATATTAATATTCGCATCATTGAACGACTGCTTCCAATTATAATGCAGATTCTTGGCCATGTAGTTGTTGTCGCGAAATTTCTTAAAGAACTCACAACCAGGGTAGGGCAGGGATAGCAAATTGAAGCTCTTGTAATGTTTATTCGGATCGGCTTTCTCCGATGAGGAGACACTGAAAGAGAGAAACCGTTAGATGTGGATATAGAAAATATCCAAAAGATATACGACACTTACGCCATAAAGTATTTGATCTTTCGATTCTCAACCATTAAGTCGACTATGGTGGACACATTTAGGGTATGGAGCAGTTGAATGTCACTTTTGATCACCTCATCGTAACTGAATTGCGTTTGATCATTGATATGATTGATCAAAGATTCATCTGTGGAGTCCGCATCATTCTCATCACCATTTGGCGGGGCATAGGTACCACCGCTGAGGCAATTGTAGGCATAGTTGGCATATGTCTCTGGCATGACCGATAATGTGGCTGATCGGCATATATATTTGCCCCTGTACATAATGACGGGCACAGCGAATCTTTGTCGACACCTTGCATATTTGGCCATTGTAACCAGTTCCCGCATTCTTTGTATATCATACTGATCCTCATATATGGTGTTCTGTTGTGGCTGAGTTGTTGCCGTTTGTGGTTGTGGCTGCTGCTGCTGCTGTGTCTGTTGTTTCTGGAGAGGATTGGCAAAGGTAACGAATGCCTGGATACCCACGCCTGCACCATTATCGCTGCCGTTGCTGCAATTACTTCCAGCACTGCTGTTCAGGGGCGTCGCTGTGGCTGTTGTCCCCGAGGATCCTCCCCCGCCACCAAATAATCCATTACCCGGTATCAATGTCTTAGCCATATGACCGTGCTCGTATTCTGGTATGAGTATGCGTCCAGGATAGCGTGGACTAAGCAGCCCGTTCGTGTTATCCAGCTCAATCAGGCTGTAGTCCATTTTAAACAAGTATTCACATTTTTTGGAGATGGCGTACTCCTGCAAAAAACAATTATTTAATAAAAATGATTATTAATATGAGCAAAATTATAGGTAAATAATTCTAAAATTATACCACATGCCAAAATTAAACAACTTTTAATCCGCCGTGTTACATGAATACATACATAAAATACTATACATACGAGGGTGGTCGGATAAGTACTTAGCTCCACCGCCCAGTGGCGTCACTATGGCAAGAAAAGTTTATTATCGTGTAGAACCATTTTATAGACGACAAAGCTAAAAAAGGGAAATAGAGCAAGGGAAGGGAAACCACGAAGCGAAATGAAAGAGCGGTTGGATGCTGTGTACGGTAACTCTTCTCCTTCGATGGCGACCGTCAAAAATGGGCCCCGAAAAGTCAACCACGGAGGATAACGTGGAAAAAGTCCATGATTTCGTATTGACAGACCGCCGATTGAAAGTGCGCGAGATAGCTGAGACAGTAGGTATCTCTAAAGACCGCGTGGGTTATATCCTGCACGAAATTTTGGGCATGAGAAAGCTGACAGCGCGATGGGTGCCGCGATTACTTACTCCGGAAAACAAGAGCAACCGTAAGACGGCATTAGACCAGTGTTTGACGCCGTTTAAACGCAATCCGAAGGAGTTTTTGCGTCGTTTTTTAACCGTCGACGAAACTTGGATCCACTGGTACACACCAGAGACCAAGAACAGTCGAAACAGTGGACTTCACCTAGAAGATCTGCTCGGAAGAAGACGAAGACTGTCCTATCAGCCGGAAAAGGTGATGGTCACTGTTTTCTGGGATTCACAAGTTGTGATCTACATCGACTACCTGGAGAAAGGCAAGATAGTCACAGGGGCCTACCATGCTGAATTATTGACCCGATTCGACGCTGAATTAAAGAAAAAACGGCTCCATTTGGCGAAAAAAAGTGCTCCGCAGTCGCCATGGCCAAATTGGTCGAATTGGGCTGCAGTAACCACCGTATTCTCCAGATTTGGCCCCGTGCGACTTCTTTTTGTTACAAAACTTGAAAAAGTCACTCGCCGGGCACATATTTGAGTCGAATGAGGAAGTCATCGCCGCTACGGAGGACCATTTTTTAAACCTCAACAAAACTTATTTTTCAGACGGGTTAAAAAAGTTGGAGCATGGCTGGATCAAGTGTATCAACCTTAAAGGAGACTATGTGAAGAAATAAATCAACACTTCTCCAAAATGTCTCTTGTGTCTACTAAGTACTTATCGGACTGCCCTCGTATGTTCATACATATGTACATACATATGTATATTTTTGTTTCTTCAAAGTTTCTTAAAATTTATTTAAATAGTATTCGAGAAACAAAATGATTTGACTTCGAATATGATTTACCAGTACTCGGAGTAAACGAAAGTTTGCATTCGTGTATTTTTTAATGTATTTTCTCATTAAATATATTTTTTTAAATTTCATTCAGCACGACAACTCATAAATTTGTTAGATTTCAATGACCCCGTAAATTCCTAAGAATTACTTCATTAATGAATGTTTCAGGTTAGAATTTCAAAAAGTACATACATATGCATGTATGTATGTGTGTGTGTGTGTGTGTGTGTGTGTTAATATACTATGTACATACATACTTAATTATATTTTGAAATCTGTAATTGAAAAGCAATATATGGTACATATGTATGAATACATATTTGCTTGCATATATTAAAAACACAGAAACAGATTAGAATGCGCAAATTACAACTGGTTTCTATTGGCTTTGGCTTTGGGTTCAATGGAATCTGGAAAACCCTGGAGTAATACATGTGAAAGTATGTATGTACATGCATACATATGTATGTATGTACATACATACATATGTATGTATATAGCGATAAGCTGGCATCCATCATAAACAGATTCAAATATAAGAATAGGAAATTCAACTGAGAAAATTATATTATTTACAATATACAAATTCAGGACAATTTAACAATGTTTTGTTTTGGTCAATATCTTATTGTTGGTTATCATTTGGTTAAAAGCGCAAAAATACCTAAAAATAGACAAACAAGCAGCCCATTAGTGTGTGTGGGTTAGTGCGGGTGAGAGGGGGGAAAGGCAGCGGTCGACTAGCCAGCTGTCCCAGACAAACAACAACAAACTCTCTTATACACACAACACTCACATGCAAAAGGCGCGCGCGAGCAAACACCTTGGCGAACACAAAAACAAAAAAATTAAACAGGTTTTTGGCACTAAATATTTTATACAATAATAAACATTAATGACGAATTAAATATACCTTACAATAAGCCATAACAAGAAAATAAATGAGCAAATCTACCTTGGAGCAAAAATATCTGCAAAGTCTTATATTTCACGATACTAATATACCCTGGAATGGAACAGCAGGGTATCAAAAATTAAACAACAAAAGAAATGTGCATAAAACAAGACAAAACTGCGCACAAAGAGTACAACAGAGCAAAACAAAGGTGGCGAAAATTCTCATTGCATGTGTAGCGGAGCGATAGAGATAGATAGAGGGAGCGCGTTAAAACTATGCAGAGCGAAACAAACGAGCAAAACAACTAAAACGCAATTACAACAGACTGGTACAAAGGGATGGGGCGCGGGGGTCTCCATGAAGGTCATTTTAAGTTTGGTTGAGCATGGGGGGGGAATACATTGACTTGGAGCAGAAACTTGTACTAATTCGATTCTTGTGATTTACCTTTCCACCTGTTTATATTAAAACAGTAATTTACAGTAGTCATAGCTTAAATTGTTGTATTCACCAATATCAAACAATAAACAAATGTAAGATTACAAGCGACAAGTATTCAAGGCAAATATGCATACAAACGCATTTTCCATGTGTTCCATTTCCGATTGGGATGGCGTCTACCCCCTCTAGTCTAGGAGCTGCTTGCTTGGCCGCTAACAGCATGAAAAAACTTTGCACAACTGGTTGGCGAGAGTAGGAGAGCGGGAGAGGAACAGATGCTCAGAGAGCAACTAGTGGGAATGGCAGATACCGATGCCAAAACAGTTTTATTGATAACATTGTATGGGAGAGAGAGAGTAAGCGCCACCAGCAAGTTGGAGACGATGACGTTACAATCGTACACACACACACACACACACCCAGACACAAGACAGACAGACACGTAGCTGCATTTGTATGTATGAGTATTGAACTGCTTGCTTGTGTTGTTGCACTTTTTTTATTATTGCGCTCTTGCATTGTTTTTGTTTCTTTGTAAGCAGCGGCAGAGCATGCAACTGTAACCTGATTGTGGGGTCTCTCTCTCGCTCTGTGCAGTCGTTGCTGAGCTTGTTTCGCTGTGCGCCTGTTAATAAGGCGCTGTAAAACTTAAAAACAACAAACAAACGCGCGAAATAGTTTTTGTCCAACTTACAGCAACAGCTCCTCTATACAATCCATATGCATTAACATCATTAACATCGCCATCAGCTATATTAAAATCATCGTCACGTTCATCATCACTATCATCATCATCATCATCATCAACAACAACATCAGTCTCTGACCCAAATAGTGTAATGTTCAGTAGTTTCGGGCTCCGTTCACAGCTTGAACGCAACTCTTCGTACAATGCAGTTTTCTTACAAACCCGGATTTTAAAGACTTTAACCATGCTGGGCAAACAGAAACCAACGACACAGTTTTCTGTGCATCGTTTTTAATGCAGCGGCAACGGCCACACAGCTGCACCACCACCACCAACAACAACCATGAAAACAACAACAAAGAAGCGAAATTGAAGAAATAAAAACTGAAAGAAAACCAAGACGACAAACCCCGACAGACCAGGGACAGGCCAACAGCATTTTTGGGCAAAAAATCACAAAAAGTACAACGAAACCACAACTGAAAGCAACAAAAATATACATACATATGTACGAATGTATGTATATACATATATATGTACATATACAATCGTGTTGCATATTCATCAATCTGGGAGCCCCGACGCCGACGGCGTACAAGGAAAATTGCTTTTCTTCAATGAATGAATTATTCAAGTCGAACTCGAACTCGAACACAAACTCGAAAGTCGGGCCACTGAACCACACCTTGTTCCATATTCTGGTTTTCCCCCTTGTTGTTGTTGTTATTGTGTTTACATGATTTATGTTTACGCTTAAAATGTGTTGCACTTTTTTCTTCCTCTTCTTCTTCATGCCGGCATTCGTCTTGAAACTCTTTATTGACGAGCAGCAACATGAGCTAACAAGTGAAAGACAGTGACAGAAATGCATGTACAGTACGGTATAAAAGTCCAAGTAGATAAAATGAGAAATATTTTAGATAAGGCTTTTAGCCCTCTTTGAGCATTTAAAGGTTAAGTTCGAAAACGATAAAAATGAAATGTTGTAGGGAAAGGTCGAATGGAACATTTAATACATTTGTGTGTGGGTTGTTTACCGCATTGACATTGATAATCGTTAATTACCCCATGTAAATAATAGACAAACATAGAACAATTTCCTGATAACATTTCGATTATTACCAATTCAATTCATAGACCATAGAATACATATACATACATATGTACATATATGTATTTATGTATGTACATAACTCTAATGGATCACTATACGTTGGATGTTTATATAGACTATGATTTAGATGATAGTCCAAATAAAAATTAAGAAAATAAAAATTTTTTATAATGACTAACACTTTTTGAAAACACAAGTTCGGATCTCGTTAGATTACGACTTATTTGAAATTTAAATCAAACCTTGCAATTTAACCGGCTCGAGGTCAATCTTCCAAAAGAAGATTATATCAAAGGCAACACAAAAAGGTGAGCAGGTTGTCTGTATAGCTTTTTCAAGAACCATCAAGTTATATCATCAGCAGACTTCGCTAATGAATCCACAGTTGTAATGGCCATACCATATCTACAACGCTTAAAGTAGTTGGGAATTCAAACAACACAAAGCGAAAAAAGAACGGCAAAGCTTGCAACTGCAAATTACATCTTTCAAGCCGGCTAAAACCCAGTTTTAATTTTTGATACTGTTTTAGGACTGACATTTTTTGAAAACACAAGTTAGGATCTTTAACTGACACTGAGAAATAAAGCGTTTGTGAATTTAGCTTCTCATACTTTTATTGAACTGAACTCTGCTTGAAGTTTAAGCAATATTTATTTACTCCGACTCAAAATAAATCCTGATGCAAACCTTTCGTTAATTCCTTTTGTCTACTTTCTATTCTATCTATTTCAAATAGATGCTGCATCATCTCTAACTGTAAATTATCTCTCCTCCTATTGATGCGATTATTTTATTTCTTTTGCTTTGTTCAAGTTTTCACTTAATCATTGATCGGTTATTAATGAGATTTTAATATGCATAACAACTTTCAAACTTGTTTTAAATGGAAAATGCAAATTTTTTTTGTAATTGAGCAAAGCAAATGACACTGAAATCAATGTGGATGGGGTGGGATGGGCGGTAGGTGGGGCTTTGAGAGGATGATGGCTATCAGGAAGAGATTTTCATTGTTTCTTGCCCACCCACACACCATCGCACACACACAATAATAATGGTCTTATATTGCATTGAATATTTTATGATTTCCTGTTCAGTTAGTTCATTCGTAGGCGTTCTTTAACAAAAACCAGAGAAGTGAATTTCAAAATTCATATGAAATTACCTAATAATTACAAAAAAAAAAAAAACAGATAATTATTATGGCCGTTGTCTTTACGTAGTTAAGTTTATTTCTACATCATCATTTCAATTATTATCGATTTTATCTGACTGTTAGCAGGCCCTCATGAAGCCGCAGCAGCAACTCATCATCATCAGCTCAATCATTGGGCGATAGGGTAGTGTTTCATTCCGTTAACTCCCTTCTAAATCATGAGTGCATGGTCCCGGCTGTTGCTATCGCAGTTAACCCAGTCAACATATTGGCTCGAATCTCAGTTGAATTCAAATTGTTACAGTTAGTGAGGCAACGTGGGGAAATTATCACACAGGAATGACGATGATGGAAGTAGCAATGGAACTTCATTTGTCCCTTTATCAAATTTCGCTCATTGTGGGAGTGTGTGTGTGTGTGTGTTGCCGGACATGCGCCCGGGCTGCTGCAGTCCCGTTAAGCATTTCCAGCAGCTGTTGCAACTGCCTCAACGATTGCTCTTGCTTTTGCTCTTGCTGTTTACCTGGCACAAGTGTCTGCGGACCGACCCACGTACATTTGAAGCGATGCACACACACACACACAGGACCATTAAGGACCAATGAGATTGAGAGGGGCGTGACGGCGGGTGACAGGTGCGGAAAGCGTGGGTGTAAAGTTCAATGTGCAACAGGCAATCATAAAAATGGGCAGAGTCGCTTATTGATGTCTGGGACCACTGTGGTATGAAATATGCCCAAAAGGTCAATGAACTTATGAAGAAGGTGTAAAAAACTAGTTGCTTCTAATAATGACCAAGATACTATATCCAATATCCATTAATCAATGGATTCAATCGAATTATAGACTCAAAACATCAACATAAAGTGGAAAAAGTATACTTAAAACAAAAACATATTGAATAAGGAACTCTTTGTTTATGTCGCAAAATGAATACAGTAAATATTTAAATTGACATTGTACACCGGTTTTGGATGAGGTTCTTATGATTTGTAATCCATATACAATAAATAAATAAATATACATATGTGTATGAATACATATGTAGTTACATATACAGTAGAATCCGGCTATAACGACGCTCAAGGGACCGACGATTGGCGTCGTTATATCCGAAAGACGTACTAACCGGAGACCCTTTCATATAAGTTTGTGTTGGGACCAGCCAATTACTCATCGAACTTTATTTGCTCTAACCGGACGGACGTTATAAGCGGAGTCGTTATATACGGATTCTACTGTATATGAATGAATCAGTCCAAGTTACAAATGATGCGTACAATAGGTAAGTTCATATGAAAAAAACTAGTGCAAGGGACTTTACACTGTGCTAATACTTAATTGACCGTTTTTCTATTTTAACATACGAACAACAGTGTCGGATCATTGGGGAGGCAACCAAGGGTAATCAGGTAACTTTCTCACCGAAATGAGATATTTTTTCTCTCAAAGTCCTTCGACATCGTTCAAGAATTATATTGAAATAGAGAAAATAGCTTTTTTGTTTAGTTTAGCTATGATCAGCCAAATAAAATTGTGAAAAAGGGTTTTGCTAGTTTCAATATGCATTTTCTATTTAGAATTTCGGCGTTTAAGAATATTTGGCAAATAGTTAACAACTTTTGTCTAAAGCAAGGTATTATACCACAAAATTAGGAGGGTTAACCGATTTACCCGATTTTCAGACAGTTTAGGAGATTAAAACTTATTATTTATCGCTCAATTCAGTTGTAATTCCAAACTAGTTTTGAAACGTTCCAGGATACGAATTCTATTTAAATTGTTGCAGGATAACAATAAAGACTTGTTGACTTTGACAGAGATAAGAATTGATTAACGTTTCAGTGGCTTACTCCACATGTAATAGCCACTGTGCCGTGGCATCTTGTGATTTGGCGTTGCAGCTAAGTTTTACCTTCCAGGCTGCATCGAAATTCCGATGGCTGACTTCAAGTTATGTGCTCCTGTGCAGCGTATTCCAAAGCGCCCACACAGAGACTCAGTGTATGCCCCATTCCTAGGAAGTGCAGCAAAGAGACCCACATTTGGCTCAGCCGGCCGGCACAGGATTGCAGCAGCCGAAGAGGCAAAGGCGTTGGCGCGTCCTGCGCATTGTGAATTAACTTCAACAAGCCAGGCTCTACTGTACAAGGGATTGGTAATGTCAACCAACCAACCGACTGCATGGGAAAGTCTCTTGCAACCCCAAAGTGCAGTCGAGAGTCCAGCAGCAGCGCAGACTGGAAGCATTGGCGGGGATACAGAAAACATAGAAACACAGAATCTCAGCTAGAAGGAAAACAGTCTTCCCGGAGTTCCTCAACAATCAATTACGGCAACAGAGCCCGTCTCCGTGTGTGTTTTTTCCAATCTTCTTCTTCCATCACTTTTGCATAAAAGTGGTTAAGAAATATTTATTTTCTATCAAGTATTTTTGGGTGAATGGCGCTTCCTTCCATATATTAACCCATATTCAGGACTCATTTGTGTCTAGTGGACATAATTTATTCCAAAGGGAGAAGTCATTTGCGGTTTTGATGTGAAAGGATTTCAAATTACAATAAATACAATAACACCAACGGCAACCAACAACAACAACAACAACAGGTGGGTATACATACACACACAGGAGCACCACGAAAGAAAAAGTTATGTTAAAGAAAGTGAATTAATATATTTTTAAAAAGACCTTGTCATTTATTTTTAGCATTTAGCGAAAATTTATTTTGGCGCCCACCACCACACACATAGAGAGAGAGGGAGAGATCCACACACACCCACACACTATTATTTGCATTTGCATCGACGCTCACACACACACACACACACACACAAACAATGGCATGGGGCAAGAAGTCTTGGGCTATAAATATAAATACATAAGTCCATATACACTTTATAGATATTTGTGCAAGTAAATAATAGAAATACTTTCGAAATCTTGCTATTATGACACTTTCGATTTCCCAGAACAATTTTTCAAATTGTTTGTATTCAATTCGAATCGAACAGATCTAAAGAACCATATTCTAAACGCTCGCCACTTGTGGCCTTTCAGCAGACATTTTCATTTGGCTTTAATTAATGGCTAAATCTGTCGAAAACTAGTTGGCTATAAAAAAAAATGTATCGGAAGCAGTGCAACAGATTAAATTTGTGACAAAAGTGGGCGGGAATCATCCCCAAATAATACTATACTCTGAATTATTTAATTTTCCATGTATCATAATTAGATTTTTAAACTTTTAAGCATCCCAAAATATTAAAATAAAAAATTAAACAAGAAAACTATAATTGATTATTATTTATTTTATTATGTTTTAGCTAATTACTCCTAGACCTAGACTGGATAGGCACGCATACAATCAAAAATGAGGCTTTGCATTTGTGGCAACAAACACGAAGTGCGAAACTTTTAGAAAACTGATTAGATCAAAGAATTAGTCAAAAATGTTTCAAAAAATGCTTAAGTGCATTATAATTAGGTCATAAAGGTAATGTAAAGTTATTATTTAATGCATTATAACCGGATTTAAAGAAATTTGTTAGCAAGTAGCACGAGTCGAATTGTTTCCGAAGTGCCGTTGCCGAACCTTCACGAGCATTTCCAGTGTATGTGAGACGGCAGAGCTGCGGCAGAACTAGGCGGGGAATGGGCCGTGCCGACCACTGTCTTAGACCTTTGTAGAAACGTTTTAGTTTTTTTGCCTTCTTTAAAATTCAACGAATTTCAAAAATCAAGTTTCAAACCATTTAAAACATTTGTTTATAAATTAATTAACAATTTTTTTTCATCGGATATTCCTTGAATATTCTCTTTTTTGAAAGACTGTATGAAACATGAGATTTTCGATTCAATTCAGTAGCTTCTATTTTAGGTATCCTTGCAGAGGAATTTGGGATTCGAGTGTTTGTCTTCTCCCTTCAGTTTTTATTTATATAAAATATTTCATTGTAGTATCGAAAAGTCAACGTTGTATCCACAGAAAAAATAGAAAAATATTTAAATATCACGGTCAAAATTATTATTATTTATAAAAACTGTTAAAATTTGTTGTAATTCGAAATGGAGTTGAGTTCTTCACTTGCTTAGAGAAGAAAGTACTAAATATAGAACTTGTTAGTTTTATTATTCTACATTTTTGTAAAGTTTTATAAATTGTATTTTATATTACAATTAATTCATTGTAGAATCATATAGTCTAGTCTTTACATGTTGTTTTTATTTTTTAATCAGTTGTCACCCCTAGAGATAAGTCGGATTGCACAACTCGAAGCTCAATGAGCTCAAAGTTTGCAATCAAGCTGAGAATTGCATAATCGGAGCGCGTCAATTCTTCACTGAACAATGACTTTTGTTTTCTTTTTTAAGGTACCTAAGAAATTTTAAATCGAATCCAAGCGAAAAACCAAAGAGAAAATTTCAAAGTCATGGCAAATGAGGAAAAGAAATTCAATTGGTGCGAGCGCATGAACGGTTTTCCATGTCGACAGAGAGAGATTAATCAGCTGGTGATGAACTATTTGGTAAGAGGTTCGTATTAGGATCTCAAATCAGATTACGAGTAATAGATAGTAATATTAATGGGTTTCGAATTTCAGAAGCTTACAAAGAGACTGCTCAACGATTTGTGATTGAACCTGGTATAGGGAAACATGCCCAATTGGATAGTATGGAGGATCGTTTGCTTATAAGAAATGCCGTACGGGCGGGACGAGTTCAATATGCCGTGGAGGTGGCCAAAAAGCTATATCCCAGGCTATTCGAGACGGATAATTACATGTATTTCCATATGCAGCAAATGCAACTGATCGAGCTTATACAAGAACGCAAAGCGGATCAATCCTGTCCAGTCCAGAAGAATCCGAATTTCACCATGCAGAGTCATCATCAGCGATTGGAAACCATCTGTGAGGATCGAACTTTGGCCCTTTTGGCACATGAGAAACGCCAGCAGGAAGAACTTTTTCCAGGACTTGAGAATTGTGAGCCCAAAATGATGTTTCTCATCAAGTTGATATTGTGGGCCCAGAGTCAGCTGGAAGATGTGGGGTTCGTGGACTACGAACGTCTTGAATTGGAGGGGGAACATTTGGATGAACTACTGCGTCGTTCGATGCAAGAGGAGTAGACAAAACGGAAGAAACTATTGGTGTTTTTTTTTTTTTTTTTTGTGTCTATTGCATAAATGCAGAAATGTGTCTATTGATAACCTACCTAATATCTAAAATAAAGGATAATTTTTTTTTTTATACATACATATATGTATACTAAATAAATAAATAAATCAGTGTTTTTAAAACATCTTGATGTTGAGTCAACAATAGTTTGCTTGCCTTTTTCTTTTCTTGTCACGTGCAAAGTTATACACACACAGACACATATGTACGTGAAACAAAATATTTTGTCGTTGACGTCGATGACAATGAATGTGTAAGGTAAAACGGGCACCGACCTCTAAATACACTTCCTTCGATTCCCGACAAAATGAGGGAGACATACAGTGGGTGCTCATAGACTTAAGCCACCTGGAGAAAAATGGTCGAAAAGGTTCAAATTTGCCCAATATTCCTTATACTTTATCCTTATACTAATAAATTTACTTTAATATTGAGTGGGATGACCTTTCTGCTCAAGAACAGTGGATCAACGCTTTGGCATTGAATCCACAAGACGTGCGTACTGTTGAGGGGTTATTTTCTTCCACTTTTCTGGCAGATTTCGCCACTAATCGTTTTTATTTGGTGGTTTTTTGGCCAACGATTCCCCACAATTCTCTATAGAATTCAAGTCAGGGCTCTGCGGTGGCCATTGCAAAACATTGATTGTCTCTTGGTAAAGCCACGACTTGACTTTCTTGCTGCAGCGTTTCGGGTCGTTCTGTTGAAATATCCAGGCAATTGGCAAATTTTCAGCATATTTTTCAAATAAATTGTTAATAATGATATCCCTGTACATTTCGCCGTTCAGTATCTTAACTAGGAGACGTACGGCCGATGCGGTGAAACAGCCCCAGACCATAATCGAAGCGCCACCATGATTAATGGTCTTCTTTGTGTATTCGGACGTCCTACATATGGTATACCATCACTCCAAAGACATTAAACTTGGATTCGTCGCTCCAAACAATCATGTTCCAAAAATTGGGACCTTTTTAATATACTCTGTGGCAAATTGTAGGCGATTTTTAACATATTTAATGGACAGCAATGTAACCCGAACTCATTTTAGCCGACACATCTGAGCTGACACATTCACGCCATAATCTGCCACCATTTGAGCTCTGATTTTCGTCGAAGTCAAGAAAAGATCGGCTTTACCGATTTTGGTAATCCGTCTATCGTCGTTTAAAGTGGTTTTTCTGGGCTTTTCAAGTGGAATTTTTTACAGGTTCCATGTTTCTTAAGAAATGCAATGGCATTACTGACTTTACCACGCGAAAAATGTAAAGTCTTATAAATTTGTAAAATACTTGTGATTTTTTCGTAATATTCTCATATTAACTTCCTTTCGGCCGGATTTGTATTCTTTTTTTTAGCTATATCGGTCAAATTGTTTTGGGAAACGTATTTAGTATTCAATATTTCTAGTTTAGAAAATAACTAACACAACTTTCCTAGAAAAAACATAAGTTTGATGATTTTAGCTCAAGGTGGCTTTGGTCTTGGTTTGGTGGAGATGGTCTCAGATTTTGAAAGTTTTTCGTTGAATATATATTTTCATAACTTGGCTATTCTTCTATTATAACACTCATACATAAGTATATATTGAACTAGTGTGACACAAAAAATTTGAGATGTGAAACAAAAACTTTTCTCGATTGAAGTCTTGTGGCTTAAGTCTATCACTTGAATGAAATTCATAAGTAAAATTCTTGTTCCAGAATAATTTTTTATTCTCCACGTGGCTTAAAACCAAGAAACGCCACAATATTAAATTATATGTAGATATGTTTAATTTTTAACGAAATTTAAAGGATAAGTTCTCCTGTCTCCTCACCATTTGCAGGTGCAGATAATCCTTAAGCTCAGACTCAATAAACTTGATTTTGGAAACAATTATGAATATCTGGAAATCTTTTAGTATCATCTGAGAGGATTTTTTTAACACAATATTTGCCTTTTGCACTCATTTCAAAAAGCCTTTCCTACCGAAAGAGACTGTCCAAATATATGCAAAATGGGTCCAGATCTGTCCGAGGGGCCTATTTAGCCGCTTTGCTCTCACTCAGCAACTGAACTAATCTGACTAAGGAATAAGAAAAACATACGGGCAGGACTTCATTTTTCAGTATTTGCTCTTTTTTTGGTCAATAAATTCCATTCCAATTAACCCCCTTCTATTTTTGCAAGACAAGTGCAATTTTTTGTTAGTTTGATCTCAAGGTGCAGCTGCTGCTTTTCTATTTTTGCATCGTTTTATACTCATTCTTTATGATGAACGAGATAAGAAAAAGTCAACTTGAATATATGTACATATACAACTTAATGTCAATATGGAATTTATTAATACACTTTATAATATAATGAAATAATTCATATCAATTGATTCACTCGGGGAAAGGTTCAATCTCTTGAAAAGATTTATTCACCTTTTTATGTAGTAAATTAAATACACATTAAAAACTAAAACTATGTATTTTTTTAAGAGCAAAACCTTTTAATGTTTTCTTTCTAGGTACTACAAATAATATATAAAAAATGGAAAATATTTAACATTTACGGTGAGTGTAAGGGGGCGCTAACCTGATGATGCGCAGTGTACATAAAAATAAAAAAAAAGAACAAAAACAAAAACCATTTAGGTAGTTTCTAATCACAGGCATCTAATTATCTTCAATGTGATTTAAAATGTCACGAATCTTTTGTGAAAGTAAATAGTCAAACTTGTGTGGAAAGTGTATAAAAATTGTGGCGCTTGAATGTTGTTGTTGCTGGCATAACTGATAAGACGATAAAGGTGTTTGATAAAGATTGAGGTTTGGCATTCCATTTCTCAACTGATTAGTTTTCATTTTGTTGTTCTGTTCTGCAACAAAGTAATGCAAGTCAAAGATTTTCAATTGCTGCTGAAAAAACAAAAGTCAAATGGGAAACGTGAGCTACGTGCCAAGTTTAGTTTTTATTTTATGGTTGCCAAGTGCACACATTTACATACATACACACACACACACACACGAATACCTAAACATACATGTAATCATTTTGACATGTAAATGAGCGAATGTTATAGCCGGCTAAAACTAAACGCTATTGCATTTCAAGATAGAGAGAGTAAGAGGGGGGTGAGAATATATGTAAATTATTTGTCTGGCGTTAGGCAGTAACTAACATTGAAGGGAGGAAAGCGTGAGATGTAAAGGGAGAAAGAGCAAGTGCGTGACAAGTGTGTTTGTTCGCTTTCTTTCCCTCTCACTCTCTCTCTCTCTCTTTGTAAGTTAAACGGTAACTACATAATAAAAAAATGTAACGGTAAACTAGAGCAAACAAAATTGCATTTTAACCCCATTTTGATGTCATGGAATTAAAATCTGGTGACGCAATCAATTAAATGTTTATTTTTATAAAACCATAAAAAATGCCTTGATTATAATTAAACAATTACATCTATTTATTCTCTCTCTTAAAAAAGAGTTACTGATTAATTAACAGAGAGACCAACAGAGCAAAGAGTGGTTATCACACGAAAAATTACTGTAAACTTTAATTTTTGGTATCAACAAGTTGTATGTGAGATCGGACCCCCTTTCATTGATGTCTTGGGTGTTTAAAGATCAGCCCTTTATGTACATATGTACATATGTATGTATGTACCTATATAAAAAATTAATATCAGTGGAGGGTTAAGTTTTTTTTTTAGCAATTGTGTGTTTGTGTGTGTGTCTGTGGTTGGGTTAATGGGAGGTAGAGAGAGGCGTTTTAGTTGGCTGGTTAGGCGGCCTGTATAAGTGAAAGTTTTCATATAGACGCCGCATCGATGACAATAAATGCAAAGGAAAAAAATGGGTTTTTTGAGTGGCAGCCATTTTGCTGTTTCAGTTCCTTCGCTCAATCTACTTTCAGGGTGCGGCAAAAAGCTAGTGACGTGTCCTTGCAAGTGGCAAGCACGTGCGCCTAAATGTATGTCATGAGTTTATCCTTTATTTTGTTGATTCGTTACGTTCGTTACGCGCACTCACCGGCGATCCTTCCTCAAAGGCCACCGCCTCGAATGACTTTTTTTCGAAAATTTCCAATAGATCGTGTAAATCCTGCTGCGTTAGACTGCACATTTTTGCGTCGCTGCATTTACCTTTACCGGATGCTCTATAAACACACGCACACACACTAGCTTTGGCAGACTCTGACACACACAACCACACACACACACACAGTAGTGAAAACCGACACGCAATTTAATTGGCCAAAACAATTTTAAACAATTTGATTTTGTTGACGCTGTCGTTTTCGTGTACAGCTCTTATTGTTGTATTTTTTTATTATTTTTTTTATTTGCTGCGTATTTGCCCGTTTTCGTTTGCGCTTTATCGCCGTTGCCGCGTTTCTTATTCTGTCTCTGTTGCACACACACACACACACAGCTCGCCTGTTTGCGATGAATTCGCCCTGCCATAGTGAATATCGAAAAGACGAATTTATCGAAAGAGTGACCAGAATAACCTCATTCCATAATACCAAATGGAGATGGACGGTCTGAGATTGCCAATGACAGTTAAAATCTGTAGGTATTCTTGTCAACCAAATTTAATTGCCATTAAAAAAGAATATATAAGGCAAATAGGTTTTTCTTTTTTTCGGATCTTTATTTATTCCTATCAATTCCTACAATTGTCTTTTCAAAATTATCAAATGCATTCTGCACCACAATTACGGTTATTTTCGAATCTGGTGTTAATAAAACTTCATGACTCTTGGTGCGTACTCTCATTAATACCAATTCGTATTTTGCATCAATTTTTTGCATTCCTCTCTCTAACCTTCCCCGCAAGGCTTGAAAAAGTCCTGCGAATTCCACAGATGCATCGTGCTCCATAGTGCTTTTTATTGGATGTCCCCTATCATTCAAAATTAGTATATCGCGAATATGTTTCTTCTTCTGTATTTGAGCAAACGCTTCTTCGACATAACGTAGAGACCTAGGTGGCTTAAAAGAATATGAAAAAAAAACGTTAAATTATACCCAAAATGAAATAAAATAATAATATTACCCGTTGTTGTTCTGAACCATGAAGCATCCTGCTCCATAAGGTAAGAGAGAGTGTGTCGATACTGGATTCAAGACTCCGTTGAGTGGTTTTATGTTAGTTTCTAAGTTTTGTTGCTATAGATATCTGTTGTTTAACTTGGTTAATGGGTCAGTGTCTTGTATCTAAGGCCATATCCACCACCATTCAAATAAAATTGAAAGAACGATTATTAACCATCATATATCTTGGTATTTTTTTATTATCGATTTTAATACACTCGATTACCAAAAGTATTTTTACCAATGGCCGTACCATTGGTAATTATTGAACAAACAAAGTTTATTTTATAGATTTTGTTTTAGCCATTCCAAATTTGTTGTAAAGATGGTAAGCATTATGGAAAACAATTTATGCCGATTAATCATTTCATTTTATTCGCAGTCCCAAGAAGTAGAGGAAACTTTAAAGCGTATTCAGAGTCATAAGGGTGTTGTTGGAACTATTGTCGTCAACAACGAAGGTGAGTCGTGTGGAGGCGTGGCATTGTGTAGGCGAAATTGTGGATTTGACTTTAATCAAAATGTCTTCAACTTCCAATTAGGTATTCCGGTCAAGTCGACTCTGGACAATACAACAACTGTGCAATATGCTGGTCTTATGAGTCAGCTGGCCGATAAGGCTCGGAGTGTGGTCAGGGACCTGGATCCTTCCAACGACATGACATTTTTAAGGGTTCGCTCGAAAAAACATGAGATCATGGTAGCACCCGATAAGGATTTTATACTCATTGTCATACAAAATCCAACAGATTGAATCATGGATAACTAAAAACGAAACATAAATATATTTATTTCTAGATATTCCTAAATATACTTACACTGCACATAAAAGCATCCATTGTATGTTTCAAGCACAAGACCAAAACTGATGTCACCAATAATTTTGTGGATAGAAAATCCAAAAATTAAAGAAAATCCGAGAGTCTAAAATGCAATAAACTCTACTTTTATACTCATCCTACCTTGTGAAAAAGGAAACAACAACAAATTTGAATCTCGTCACCTTAATATTATGACATCATGCAGTTATTTGAGCAAGTCAAACACTTAAAGATCTTTAACTGTATCTATCAGACATCTTATAAAACCTGTCAAGGTTTTCATTGCAATCAATTATTCTGTCCTTGAACTTGCTTGAAGTGCTACATGTTTGGTATGTAACTTCTTGATCCTTTCCGGATTGAGTTAGAACAAAATGACCACAAGGAAAAAAAATGGAAACACATTTTTTTTTTACCAAGAAATCATCTTCAAGCAATCTTTTTGTAGTAGTTAGATGTAGTGACTTAACGAGGAAAAACGATTTGGCCGCCTGTAATACTAATAACATTGTATTGAAATAGAATTTGGTTTCATCAGGGAACGAAATATTCAAATAATTTATATTAATACATAAGATTCCATTTCGACTCCATGTTTTTCCTCAGACATGACTTTTGCGTTCTTTGGGTATATCGGTCCGAAACTGCAAAATTGAACAGAAAATTTAAAAGATCCTTAGAGAGTGAAAACTTTACCTACATATATTCTTTCCGATATATAACTTAAAAGAACACTTTCGTTTGGTTTTTAGGAACTTAAGTTTAGGTCAAAGACCAAGATTGGTTTAAGAATCGGAACTAAGAATAGTCACAAGTTTTCATTTAGCAAAAGTCAAAACAAACAGAACTGCAAGATATATGTATCTGTTGTTAAAATATTAAAGCTAATGTTTCATAGTTTGAGGTAAAAATATTAGTCAAGAGTACGACCCAACTTCAATCTATATAGTTGGTAATTAATTAGTCTTTGGCCAAGTATGAGATACTTACGGTCTAGGTATAGGCGTCTATGGGTATTTGTTTGTTATCCTCCTCATCGAGAAATCTTTTAAATGCGTTCTTAATGTCATATGATTCCATTTCCAGAAATTTGGTGCACCACGGTTGACGCAATCCAGTAATCTTGCCGAATAGTAGCGATTTTTCCAATTCGATTTTGATCCTATCTTGGATGCTAATCGGTGGAGGAGGATCAGCTATGGCTGAAGGCATTTTGAAAGCTTTCTTCAGTTGAGTCGGCGAGGGTGTCATAATATTTAGGTGCTCGTTGGTAATTTTCCAACGGGTAGCATTCTTACCAATACCCAAGCCAGTGGCATCCACTTTCAGTACGAATTGCCTGAAAAAGCCCAAATAGAAGGGTACTTGCGACTTTTTTGCGGCTGGTGAGTCGTCTACGATCAAGCCATTGACGTAGATAATGGCCGATTTGGCATCCCAATGCATAACATCCGTTTGCAGAGAGACAAAATCGTGTCGCACACTAGGCAATTGCATAAATAAACTGACTATGTCATCGCGGCCTACATGAAACGCACAGAAGGCACGTGAAAGGTCCGACAGCCTCTTGAGGTTGCTCGAATGTGTGGCATACGGACGACTACGCTGCAGATAGTCTTTACGTTTGATGTCGCAAGTTAAAGTGAACATGGATTTATCCGTATAAAATTTCCGAAGACTCTGTCGCGTTGCCGGCGACTCATATTCGGTTAGGAACTTTTTGAGAAAAACCTCACACAACTCGTAGGCGCCAACATCGCAAAGGAAATTCTTATGAGCGGCATGCATCACATTGTCACTCAATTCCACATGATCCAAAATGGTGAGACCTACGAAAATTTCTCGCACAGCTGCCACATAATCGCTGGCCATGCGATAGTTCTGGCACAGGGGATTGCCATGGATCGTCAATGATTTCAAGTGTAGAACCTCCAACGGACGTATAGCCTCCAGATCGTGTATCCAGTTGTGGCTCAAGTCCAATGACTTTAGATTAACCATCAGACGCAAATTGTTAATGCAATCTAGACGTATTATCTTGTTTTTTGACAATTTCAATTCAGTGCAATTGTTCATGAATTTACGCGACGCTATGTCTATGATTTTGGACACAATTGGCGGGGAACTCAAGTTGACCATAACATTTTCCAAGCCAGGAGTGCAACGAAACATATCTAGCTTTAGAACACGATCCTGTACATTGAAGCAGGCATCCAAGGCTTTCCCAATGCGGTCATAGGGGTCCAAATGAGACGATGGCCTAAACTGACTGACATTCATTCTTAAATAATAGGGTAAACTGCAGTCTAGATTCACTCCATCCTCCCCAGTCACCAGATGGGGTATCTTTAATTCCAAATTGCATACCTGCACCAAGTGAACGATCTGATCATAACAATTTCGCATTATGAAACTATGCTCACCGTTTTCAAACTTATAGTAGCAAGGATAGAATTCACTAAGAGCATGATTAATTGTAATGAAGAAGCAATCAAAGAGCATATCCTTAGTCATTGCATGACCAGGATCGGGTATCTTGCATGCATGCCAATCCTCGCTATCTTTAAAGTTGGCCAATTGAGATTTATTCGACCAATCAATGCGAACACCATCGCATTCCAAGTCAATCTCATAGTTAAGGGGCGTGTAAGTTTCATTGAGCTTATCAATTGGCACACCGTCGACCAGTTTGAAATTCTTGGCCAAAGGCTTCATGCATTTGGGATAGCCGGAGCTCTTAATAATAGGATTATTGGCAAGTCTTAGCTCTTTGGCACGAAAGCGCTCCAAGTCCGAGCAAAGACGTCTATGTGATTTTATCTTATTGCCCGACAAATCCAACAAAGCAAAATCTGTATCACCAAATAGATTCAATGGCAGCAGATTCGAGATGCCATTATTGGCAAAAATAAATCCATTGACCAAATGGAACCGCTCTTTATCATGCTGGACATTCTGACACACCTGACGCAAGGTGTTCACATTGGCCAAAGTGACCACTATCTGTTTGAAGCGACTATGTGAGCCAAAATTCGTGAGATTCAGTAATCCAGTAGCACCACCTTGTTGTTCCAGATTCTCCATGAGCGAAGACACTGCTTTGCCAATCTCAACCGGCGGATTAATGTGCGCAGGATCGGGTTTGGACACATTCAGCACGACTTTTACATCCAGTTGGGCACTCGTTGATAGGGTGATAGAAAGGCCTTTGGCGAAGAGCTTATCCAATGCCGCCTTACAGTTCCTGGCTAGAAATGTGTCCATGTGGGGACCACTTTGATAGCCCACTGGATAGAATTCCTCTGAATCGATGGCATTAAAGAATCCATCGAGTATTATTTTCCTAGAATCTGCTATATAATTTAACTGGTTACGATGCATAACCCGAAACTCATGCCAATTCATTCCGGGCACTTCTTGACCATAGCTATTACATTTGGTGTATACTTTGTTTCCCACATAATTCACTTCAATGGGTGCAAAGCCATCGCCGATCTCTACGATGCGATTCTCTGGTTGAATCTTGTTCCAAGCCATGATCAGAGGTGAGACTTAAATTGTTATGTTTGTCAAACACTTAAATAATTTAATATTTAAAAGACATTCTTTTAAAAGTATTAAGAAAACGTCACAAAATTTTAAATGTGGGTTTACAGAAATCCTTACTAGAGCTGAGAGTTCGCGAACAGTGGCGCCACTCGATAAAAGCGATAACAAAACAACGACAGACTTATCGATGGTGTCATCAATGTATTGCCAGCTCTACCTAGCAGACGCAGATTGTAAAATCGAATTTTTCAAAGTGATGCATTTAACCAGACAAAACCAATATTAATTCCCATAAAATAGTCAATAAATATATATAAATAATCGAATTAATAACCCTGGCATTAAGTGTACGCGTGTGCCTAATAAGATTATTCAAAAATATATAATAAAAAAAGGTAAAATTAAAATGGGCGTGCAAGAAAAATGGCGTAATCACGCACAAAAAAAAAAAACGAAAAAAGATTTAAAGAAAAAACAAAACCAACAAACGCAACGCAAACGGAATCTATACTCTGTGTCAGCAATACTTGGAAAAATGAGAAAGAAAAAAATTTGAAATACAAAAATTGTGAAGAAATTCTGTGAGCAAAGCAAAAAAAATATATAAAAAAAATTTTAATTTGTTTCGTGAAAAAAATATAAAGAGAAAAGCAAAATGACGAAAATGATATTATACATAAGCATACATATATGCATGTACTTTCAATATCGACGATGGCATCAGACACATGCACACATACGCAAATATGTATATGTAGATATATATACATACACGGGCAGACACATACTCACGCACGTTCGTATCAGCGGACAGACTGACTGGTTGGGTTGTTGTACATAACGTCGAGAGTTGAACACATAAGGGCTCTGGCTCGGCTCAATTTATAAATATGTGTGTACATAAGAAGAAAAAAAAGCATGTGGCGCTGCTGCTAGCGTCGACGCTGCAGTTGGCGTCGCTGCTTTTTGCGCTGCAAGGGATTTTATTACGTCGAAACGTTTTGGTTTGGGTTCGTTCGTTTTATATTTTTGGATATTTTACACATGTATCAGGTTTGTATGTGTGTGTGTGTGCAATGCATATGTATACACACATGTACATTTCTCTTGTGTCTCCCCCCCACATATGCAGTCTATTGCTCTCTCGCTTTCACGCTCTTTCTCTCTCTCGATTACTCTCCGTCTCCGTTCGCCTCCTTTTTTCGAAAATGCAACGTAACGGGAAACTTTGGCGAGTGCAATGCTGCAGCAAGAACAACAACAACACTAGCACCAACATTGCAAAGTGAAACGGGAACGGTACATGAATGGGGAGCATACATATACATACATATGTATGTATGTATGTATGTACATATATGTGTGTATGTATTTTCGATTTTCAACCGAAATGGCGGCGGCGTCGTTGTCCTCCACCAATATAATTGCAAAAACCATTTTGCCCATAATAACAAGTGCCATTTGCAATCTGTTTAAGGACAATGAAATCTGTAATTGAACGTGAAAAACTGATGCTTTTCGGTCTCTGATTCATTTTGTTTTTATTCCTGATGTCGGCGAGGAGTTTTTATCCGTGAGTCAGTTGAATTGGCTGATTAGTCACCTGTTTCACAGATTTCGTAAATTTAATTAGTTTGAATCCCTTAACGGTAAATACATACGCTTTCTGTATAACAGATAAGATTGTTTTTTTTTTTTTTGCTCTATCATAGCGCCATGTAACGTCAGATATAGAGAATGCCTGGATGGCCGAACCAAAACAAAGTTGGTCGACTTTTTTATACCCTGCTCAATCAATGTATTAAATGTTTCCTCATGGCTTTTCGCAAGGACCTAATGGATATTGTTTAGGGTTTCCATTAATTTCATATGTACATATGTGTGTGTGTTTTGTTGTGGTGTATGTGAGAACGTTTGATAAACCATGCAGGGTGTCTCATATTTTACTTTGGTAAATAACTTTTGCATTTGCAACGGTAAATTCGATTAATTAATTAATAATAATTAATTCCTAGAATTTTACAAACACCCAAACGACGTTTGTTTTAAACACAAATTTCGACTTAATCCTCGTAGTAGGTATACCCTGTACACCCTGTAATAAAGCTGTATTAAACAATTTATATCAGCTGGTAAAATATTGAGGGGAATATCGTATTTTTCAAGGTGTGACTCAGAAAGTCAAATGGGTCTGATCAGGTGTTTTTTTTTTATTTTTATTTCTTACGAATTTGGGTAAACAGATGGAAAGCTTATTGATATCTCCAAGCAATGTTTTGATGTTTTATCAGATGTTTTTTCTTCTCTTATATTGTGCTGCGTCATTTTGCTTTCCGTGTTTTTCTTCATCGGGTGGCAAATTGAAGGTCTTCTAGCCCAAAATGAACTTTCGACCCGGTATTAGAGCCCCAGTGAGAGAGACTTTTGGCCCCTGCCAGGAAGCAGCAGCAGCAACTGCGGGCTGTGAGAGAGGGAGAGAGAGAGAGAAAGAGAGCTCTGCAGTAATTTCGATCAACCGCCGACCGAGTTGACTGCAGTCCAAAAGGAAGAGAGTCCTTCAGTTGACATCCGCACAGCGGCAGCTTCAGCAGCATGAGCAACCCTATACAGATACACACACACACATCAGTAGCAGCAGCAGCAGCAGGAAGCTTTTCTTTCCCTTCCCTTCAATATATTTGAAAAACTGGAATTTTCATCCCTGTCGTCATTTTAATTTTATTATTATCAGTTTGGTGGGTGGTCGGGGGTAAAATAGAAAATGTACAAAGTTTTCTGAAATTTTATTATTTTGTACATTTTGTGGATTAGAGATTGGTGGGGCATGTGCGTGCGCGTGGCCAGCAAAGTCGTCCGTCAGATGATAAAGACCACTACGAATACGAATAATACAATCTTTTTTCGTATGTGTGTGTGTGTGTGTGTGTGTGTGTAACTAGTGTGCGAGTGTGGTACAATCTACGTGTTTGGGGCCTAGTAGCGCAAATGTTATCGCTCTATTTGTGTGAAAAGAAATCATCACCAACAACAACAACAACAACAAGAGCAGCAACAAAATAAAATGAAACTACGTAAAAGATAAAGAATGTGTCTATTTTGGCGTAAATATGGCCACTTGCACTGTGCATTCCCTCCCCTCTCTCCCATTGCCATTTTCAAAAAAAAAAAAAAAAAGAAAAGTCTCAGTTGAAGATTCGTTTCGTGTGACTTCTTTCTTGAAGAGAACGCTCTGCTTGTCCTCCTCCTGGTCAAAGTTTAATGTGATGGGTCCATCCACCTGTATTCGATATTTCTGCGAATAGTTACCGTATCATGGGCTAGTAATAAATTTCTATTGCAAGTAATCGAATGAAACTACGTCTAGGAAAATGGAGAATGATATATTATATGGGAAGGTTTACTTCGAATATCAATTAGTCAACTTGTTAAACACGTAAATAGATGATGTAAGAAAGTGCAAAAGCCCTGAGATGGTCGCTAGTTTCCATACGAATGAATCTTCTCTTTGATAATTGATTCTCATCCAAAAGATAATTAAGCACTTTTGTGCCTATTTATAGGCACTTTGAGATGCGGCCCATAAAGGACTTTCAAGCAATTACGAAACCATGTAATATATTTACAGTTTGGCATTACAAATATTCAGAGTATTAGATAGTTCTTACAGTAGAATCCGGCTATAACGACTCCGCTTATAACAAATTTGTGAGAAATTCATTGTGACTAATGACTTTAACTCAAATGTCGGTCTATAACTTTAATTAGAAGGTTTTGCAATCAATCAGCTAATCGATTAAACTCTGGTTTTGCAATAGTCTTCTTATTCCATTGGTTGGTAGTGTGTGTAATTTTTGTTTCTGAAAGTCTGGGTGATGTCCTGAACTCCTGAACTCCTCCTAGGTGGTTCCAAGGTGAACTCAGAGCTGGCTCTGATATATTATGATGCCCTTGCAAGAAGGGTATACAGTAGAATCCGGTTATAACGACGCTCAAGGGACCGACGATTGTCGTCGTTATATCCGAAAGAGGTACCAACCGGATGCCCTTTCATATAAGTTTGTGTTGGGACCAGACAATCACTCATCTTTAGTCGCTATAACAGGACGGACGTTATAAGCGAAGTCGTTATAAACGGATTTTACTGTATTCATATTGGTCAGAAGTGTGCAACGAATATAAGGAAGCATTTCCGACCATATAAAGTATATATGTATATTTATGATCAGCACTGAGACGACTTCAAAGAGCCATGCCCATCCGTCCGTCCGTCTGGATCAACGCAAACTCCTCCTAGACCGTAAGAGCTGCAAGGCTTGTATGTATATACTGCAGGGGTTGTAAATCTCGGATTCAGCCGGATCGGACCACTATATCATATAGCTCCCATACAAACGTCAAAGTCAAGAACAGTGCCAAATTTGATCAAGATCGGGTGACTATATCATGTTCCTCCAATAGGAACGATCGTTCGTAAACAGTGTCTTTAATCAATGTGCTATGCTGGTTCTTTCGCAAATATGAGACTTTTTAGATAAAACGTTTATAGGTAAAGAAAGAGTAACAAAAAATTTGCAAGGGTATACAAACTTTGACACGGTCGAAGCTAGCCCCGGCCCTCTGTTTTTTTTTTTAACTTTTAATATACTTTGTTAAATCTTCTCTTAGCCTTCTATGATAATAATGCCTTTAAGCCTTCAAGTGATAATACAAATCGAAGGGCAAGGGTTTTTTAAACGGAGATGATCGTTATTTTGGGAACAGATCTTTGAACAAAGTATCTTTATCTTGGTAGCTGGCAAGAATAAGATTCAACTTATTGTTAGATCCATGTTTAATCCATTTATTGAAACATACAGCGATCATACAAGCCGAAGAAAATGGTTCTGTACGGGCTGAGCAACCGTTTAGCTGGCACTGTAAGGACGAGGATACTTTTATTCCGCGAAGCCCATCACAATTCACTTTCCTGTTTCTTTCGCCGGTTCAACGTTTTACCTAGTTTTCTGAGGCGCAATTCACATACATAAGTTAGATGCTTGCCCCTCCTCCCTCAAATCTCTCAATAAGGGTTTTTTGAAGAGTTTAGTGATGGTGACCCCGAATGTTCCTAGTTAGTGACCCTTACAATGGACTTTTCCATTTAGGTGTATGAACTCTTAAAAAAAAATGCGGATCCCCGTCAGAAAAAAAAAAAAGGGAATTTGTGAAATTGCCGAAAAAAAGAAAATAATTGCACTTGTATGCACACACACATGCATACAATTATGTTGTTTTTTTTTGTTCCGTTTACATCTGTGTGCTCTCATTTCGATCGAACGAACGAAAGAGCAGATGAAGATGGACGACCGAGCGACCTTTTATTTACTTTTTGTTAACCAAAGGGAAGATATAGGGAACCGCCGACCTGAAATCTGAAACCTCTGAACAGATGTTCCAAAATTTCACCAAAGCATTTTGTTTTCTTCTTATACATATATTTTTTTTTTGAACATTGCACATGCTTTGTGTGTTTGTGTGTGTGTGAGTGTGCGACAATGCAAAGTGTGAAACAAGAGTCGTTTTTTTGTTTTTGTCTTTCGTTTCACATACTTATACCTGCCTGCCTTATTTTATTCCAGGTAAAATCGACATCGCCGACGACGACGACAGCGGAATACCTAAAAGCAGCAGCAAAGCCATCGGCGGAACGCAGAATAAAGAAACAAGGAAACATTTGCCAAGCCAAGCAACAGCCAAGCAGCAGCAACAAGAAAAACCACTTCAACAAAAGAGGATAACATATTGGAAGAGCTCACACAACCAAACATATCCACACACTCGTGCACACACACACACACACACCACACACACTTATATATACACCGAAGAAAAAGTTGAAAGAGAGACCAGACATTGTTACTGTGTGTGTGCGTGTTGTGTACATGTTAGTGTGTGTGTGTTGTACGTGCCCGGTTGAAACGGTGGGAAAGTAAACCGACATCTTTTTTGTACGAGAGTTTTGCAATCAGAAACGACAACCATCGACCAACAACAACAACAACCAGTCAGACAGACGTAGTCAAGGCAGCCCTTTGATAACACGCACGCACAAGCAGCGATCGCTCACCGACTAAGCAAGAGAGAGGCAAAGAGAGGGCTCTACGAAGCGAGTTAAAGCGAGCGTTCGCGAGAGAGTGCCAGCCATCGACCGAGAGATCGGTCTCAATATTAAGCTGCATTTATTCAATATTTAAAGGTGAAGAATCAATCAAAAACCATGCCCAAACAAAAATAGATTATCTACAACATTTCATAAAGAATCGTAAATATCCTAATTCGGTGCTCCTAGTGATCAATGATCTACATAATTTTGTAATTTCAATCATTTTGATCTTAATCTTGTCTCCTCTTAATATTTTCAAAATATTCGATCTTTGTTAAACTTAATCATAAAGGTTTTAGTTTTGGTTTACTTTAGTCACCTTCGAATCCTTCTAATCGCATGCATTTTGTTGTATTTTACAGTTGATTCGACTTCCAAATGAAAACACTTGTTTTGAGTCCAGATGATTTGCAGAACTTTAACAAGTTCATTTATGATCCCAAGTCCGCCGCCCACCTGGCGGCCAGTGCTGGGGCCATAGGAGCGGCGGCTGCGGCCGCAGCTGCTGTGCAGCAACCAGCGGGAGCAGTGCAATTGGTCACAGGAGGCGTGGGCGTTGCAGCTGGTGGAATGGGCATTGGTGTAATGCCCACCGCAGTGTCCACTGCAACAACATCATCGGCAGCGACAGCAAATAACAATCTAATGGCATTGCATTATTATTTAAAGCATCCAGCAGCCCCACAACCACAGATGTTGGCCACCACAACAACATCCTCACATCAGCAACAGCAGCAGCTCCATCATCACCACCAGCAGCAGCAACAGCAACTGTTGGCTCAATCCCAGACACAGCTGAAGCAACTGCAATTAAAACAGCCAACAATTCATCAGCATCAGCAGCATATAAGCTATCATCATCCCTACTATCAGCAGCAGCAACAGCAGCAGCAGCAGAGCATTCAATTGTCCAGCAACTCGCATCTGCAGAAGACACAATCACAGACACAGCATCAACAGCAACTCCAGCAGCAGCAATCGCATCATCATCTACCCGTGCACGCTTTGAATCAAAATTCCAATTTCTCTGCGGCCAGTTCAAGTACTGGCGGCACCGCCTCAAGTCATGCCCCCACCTTGCAATCGAATGGTTCCAGTGTGTCGCCCAACATTATATCAAGAGTCACGCCACAAGTGGCGCAATCGACAAATCCCCATTCGACAAGCACGACCAGCAATACAACCAATATAGCTGCTGCGGCAAATGCTTTGCTAAGAGCAGCAAATCCTGCCACCTGCTCATCATCATCCTCATCGTCGAGCTCCTCCTCGGCCTCGAATTCATCAGCAACGTCCACGAGCAGCTCGGCCGGCTCATCGAACGCTTCCAGTTCCACGAACTGTGCCAAGAAACTAAAAACGGAGCCAGTCCTCTCGCAATACAATCAAACGGAGCGTCTAAATTTCGCCAACACATACATTGTGTGGAGCGAGGAGCATTGGCGTCGCGTCATCTTTCACGATGAGCGTCGCTTCAATTTGGATGGTCCCGATGGTTTCTCCTATTACTTCCACGATCTAAGAAATTATGAGCGCACTCTTTCCCAGCGTCCGCGTGGCAATTCGGTCTACATTTACCTGGTAATCTGTGTGGGTGGAGCCCTGCATTTGGAGGTGACCTCAGCCAAACAGCGTCCCGAGTCCTGCATTGAGGCCATACTGCGTGAGCGTCCCAATATCGTTAGCAAATTGGGCGGCAGCACAGAGTTCGTGCTCCAGGATCACAATTGGATGTCACACGCACTGCCCACTGCCCAGGAATTGCTCAATGCCGAAGGCCTCAAGACCCAGAAATGGCCAACAGTTGCCCATGACTTGAATATAATGGAGAATATTTGGGGTTGGCTCATTCGCGAGGTTTTCGATGGTGGACGGAAATTCTCACGCAAAGACGATTTGATATTTCGCATTAAGGAGGCGTGGTCGCGTTTACCACTTGATTTGATCACGAATCTATATAGCACACTGCCGGAAAGGATCACAGAATTGTACTACACACAAGGCGTCTATACGAATTGTTGACACCGACCGACCACCGACTGGGCCTGGCAGTTATGCACAAGGATAATGTTCTAAGGAAATGAAAACCATTACAAGAACAACAGCAACAACAACTGCAATCTGGGATAAAGGAGAAACAGAAATCTTTATATACAATTTAACTTAACAATTTTTTGTGTATAGCTTTAAGATATGTGCAAAAGGAAGAGAAGAAGAAGAAGAAAAACGGAACAACGGAAGAAAGAAAGATGCCAATGCTGGTGTTGATGATGATCCTAATCCCGAAGACGATACGGAGATATAATGAATGAGGTTTAAGGATATAATTTTTCCTTTTTTTTTTTTTAATTAGTTATTAAACCAATTTTTGTAATTAGTGTTTTTATTATATGCCCCTTCTTCCTTTAACCCAACCACCCACCACCCACCCATCCATCCCCGCCACTCCTCTATTCCCTTCCTCACTATGAATGTAAGCTTTAATTTTAGTTATCCCCTCCCCCTCCCACCACTTCTGTAACAGCCACCACCCAAACCTTCAAGTTAGTTACAACAAACTTCAGTTAATTGCAAATCTTTAACTCCTTTTGTTAATTGTTTTTAGTTATGAAAAAATAATAATAATATTAATGTAAAAGGAAAGAAGGAAAAGAAAATTACATGCGAACAAAATTAAGGCAAAGCAAGTAAAACACAAAAACTTGTAATAGCGGGGGAGTTGATATACCTACATAAATATATGCATACATACATATATGTGTATAAACATTTATAAATGTATATATGTATGTATATTGGTATCCTTAATCTGCTCCCTCCAATAAAAATCCCTTACTTTGTAACTAAAGTATTATTTTAAGGCATAGTTTTTTGTTGTAGCAAATTACATAAACTCACATTAAAAAACGATGAAGAAACTAAAAAGCAAAAGAAATCTGAGACAGAGATGAGGGATTATCCTATCATGTATGTAAAATTGTTTACGAACAGAAATTATATTTAAACTAATTATCAATGTAATTAATACATATTAATTAAAGAAAGAAACAAAACAAAAAAGGCAACAACAAATGGAAAGCAACTTTAGTGTTAATTTAAGATCAAAACGAAATTCAAAACTAGAAATCATGCTGAAGAATTCATTCATAATCCTCCCGCTCGAAAAAGTTTCCTATTCACAATATAGAACAAGAACAATATGGCAGCTACTGGCGAGCTCCATGATGCCTCAAGCAGAAGAACGAACTCTACCAATACTTAATATACATACACAATCTATATATAATGACGAACTGAAACAAATTGCAAACTAATCGAAAAATGAACTCGTTAGACGACGAGAAACTATCAAATCAAATCAAATATACAACCTACCATTACCACATATACAAACATACATACATACATTAATGAATATGAAACTCTCAATTCGAACGGATGAGAATATGATGGAGAAGAAAACTAATGAAAAACCAATGTGATTTTCTTTTGTTTCGCTTCAATGGGGAAAACAAAAATCAACCACAAACAAAACAAATCTTTATACATGCATATATACATACATATAGAAAAACAAAGGGAATTACTATGATAAATTAATTAATAAAACAAACAAAACAACAACAAACAAACAAAAAAATAAAGAAAAATGCAATTACCAATAAAAACTACCAGCAAATACGTAAAAAATTAACAAATTCGAGTGTTTTCTTTCTCCTCTGTCGTTAAAAATTATTTCTAAATCATCTCTGAAGATACAACGCAAAGTGAATTAAGATTTTCTATATCAAACCATATTAAAAGATCGAAGATAGGTTCCAGGGTTGTCAAAATCTTACACTTTTAATTGAACAAAGCAATCATTTAAAAAAGAACAATTATATATCATTTTATTTCATGTTATAGATATATAAAAACAAAAAGAAAGTAATTCATTAAAAACACAATAGTAAATTCCACTAATCATGATGAGGCTTAAGTGTCTGTTGTCGTACGTCGCCTTTCCTTCAAAGAAAATTGGTCCAGTGTTGTCTGATCAGCTTTTTATACCATACACCCATAGGGTGAAATGGTATATTAAAGTCGCCAAAATGTATGTAACAGGCAGAAGAAAGCTTCCTTCCCGACCCCATAATTCAAACAAAACCGTTTTTACTAAAGACTATAATAGATAGAGACATCAAATTTGGTATAAATAAAAAAATTTTTTTTTTTATTAGGAATATTATTGTTAATGTCAATCATGAATATGGATATACTTTATTTATAAACTTGGAAACTACCCTTTGGTACAAATGTTGCCTCATTTGGGAGATGCCTTACTTTCTTCATTTTCCTTCATGATCCTTTCGCTGTCAGGATCGTTTTTTAATGAAATCTCCATACCTTTGTCAATCAAACACATTGCTTCGCAATGAATTGAGTGTCAAAGCATCGAAGTGTGCTAAGGCACTCGTAATCATTCGAATTGTTCGAAGTGTTTCATTTTTATTGTGACGTTTTGAAGCAACAACAACTAATTATTTTATCAAAAATAATGGCGAAATGATTGAATATGCTTGGATTGGACATTTTGGAACAAATCTAAAATCTAATTTAGAAGGATTTTCTAGTTGCCGCGAACCGAGATAACATATATAAAGCTATCTAATATATTATAAAAAATAATATCCTAATCCATCATCTACCTTTTAGTATTACTTCACTTCTAGTTGGAAAAAAAAATGCATCTCTGTGGGGACCCTATAACAACAGTATTGTAGTCTGAGTAGGTCCCCACTTAGCCACTAATTTAGTCGTAAAATATAAATAAATACTACATACCAAAATCAGAATTGAGATTAGAATCATAGCAACTCATTGTCTTACTTTCTAACTCATTCAACTCGTTTTCTTTCGTTTGAATGTTTTGCGACTGCACACTAATTTACTTAAAGTTGATTTACAAAGTCATTCAATTCATTCATTTGGTTTTGAATAGTGCTAACTCGAATTGAGTTTTCTATCATTCATGCAGCTCTCTAATACATAAGCACTTCATTCCGTTTTAAAGCGACGTATCCAAAAATAATGTACTGGTCGGAGTTACTACGCTAGGCTCTATTTAGGTCAGTAATTTCTGCAACCGACCCCAGAACTTGGCTGCTTCGGTGAAATTTGAGTTTCTGTTCTGGATTTTCACACTTGTCAAGTGAAAATTAAAACAATCCGCATTCTTCCGAAACTCAATTCAAATCCTATAGCAATTCCTAAAAAGTGTAAAACAGATTCCTTGTTCAGAGGTGATAAAAATCTTTATTTAAAAAATGTGCGTTATAAAAAGTCCTTGTATATAATACTCGATCAATATTTGTTTGTGTAAAATAATTATTTAGTAAATATAAATTGCTATGGGCACGGCTAAAATCTTCGTCGTAGGCACTTTCTAAAAGGGCCATTTAGGAATCACTACTTTTGTTAAATGTTTGGTAAACTATTCAATACTTTAGTTTGCATTTCAAGAGCCGAGAACTACTATTATATAGGGACAGTAGAGGGAATATTTGGGCCAGGATGGAATTCACAGTGCCTAAAAATACCAAAATTTCCAGTACAGTGTTCCTGAACCCTCTCTACGGCCTTTTATGGAAATATCGTCATGATGGAATTTGATTTTATAAAGCAACCTCTTGTGGATCGGTCCTCTAACATATAGTCTATCGTATTATATTTTATCGATCGGTGTGTGGTTTTTATTTTTTTTAGGCGAAATACTGTTTGATAGATTTTAGGATATTATGCTACGGACACATGCTGGACTGCAAAAGGGCATGTCCTGCTTGACACAGAATCGACCTCCAATCAACGACTTAGAGCAATCTTTACCAGCACATATGAAGCACGGTCCATGCCAGTGTATTTTGTTCCAGGCCACACCCTGAACGGAGGGTCCAATGGGCAATTGACAGCGTTTGCAGGTGACAGCAAAGAAATTGTCATAGCACTGTAGGCACAGGGGCATATTGGATTTCTCATCAGGAATGTATTGTTGGCCGGCCAGCGGCACATCGCAGTGATAGCAACAGAAATGCTTGATGTGGAATGTCGATCCTTCTGCGGCAGTGTACTCCTTGGTGAAGATCAGCTCATCGCATGCCTTGCAACGGGGAATTTTCAATTTGATGGCCAAGTCGCGGCCACAATACACCTGACCATGGTGGAAGAAGTAAACCAAATCGGCCAGAAGTTCGCGACAAGTGTGACACTTAAAGCATGCTGGATGCCAGGCAATCTCCTTGCCGGCACGCTCTGCCTTAACTGCCACTTCACCGAAATGAATGGGTAAATTGCAGTCACGGCAACTCACCGGCGCTGGTGGCGGTGGCATGGAAGTGGAATTGGGTTGTATCTGTAATTGCTGTTGGAACTGCTCGGCGATGCCCTGACAACTGGGATACATGTTCATATCCTCAATGCCTGGAATGGAAGAGAATTTGCCATGTGCAGCATTAAGTTCCGGAGTTGACGGCTTTGATTGGAAACCGGAATCATTACTCAGGGAGGCCGGAATATCCCCGTATGGCTTGCCATAAGCAATGTCTCCAGCTGTTCCCGCTGCTGCCATATTAGCAAACACCTTCTCAATATCCTCCAGCAGTTGCTCATCGTTGAGCAGCCAATTGTTTACATCCTTCAAGGGCTTCAATAGTTGGCACTGATCATGCTGGATTCCCTTGTCTTCCAGGGCTCCAAACAATTGATCATAGTAGGGTCTGTTTGCGACTGCCGAGTGAAGCATGTGCTTATCCACACCGACATCCTGTAATTGATTTCTAGTGACAGGTGTTAGCCCTGACAACTGATTCAGATTGTCGACATTTGCTGGCTTGTTGGCCAAGACAAGCGATGCTGTTGGATGCCCAGAACGAGCCGCTTGCAACGCCTGCTTCAAGGGTTCCGCCTGCACAACTTGGGCAAAGACCGGATCCCTTTCATAATCTATATGAGCAGGCAGGCCACAATCATAAATTACGGTCGAAACATTACCGAATTTTACACGTCGCATCGGTGTATCCTGACGCATTTGTGAACCAAAACGAGCCTGGACTGGATTCTTAAGCGGCAAGGGCGAATTAAAGGGAGTAGCCGGTGAAGATTTTATTGGCGTCAGGGGCTGTGGCTGCTGTGGACAAATGGTATTGATCTCGGCTCGAAATTGAGGATTCGTGTTAAACTCCTTGCAGAATTCAGCAATTGGTCCCAATTTGGGGTCCCTGGAGATGATGTAGTTTTTGCCCTGTAACGAAAACGAATCAAATGACTAGGAAAATGTCTTAATATAATTGGATTTTATTTACCTGGAGTGTTCCTAAGACTTTGTCATAGATTACACCATAGGTGACCATACTTCTTAGAGCCGGTTGACTTAAACCCAGGAGTTTATCTTTAGTCTCGGCACGGAGACCATCAAACTGTTCTATCGAATCACTCAAGGGCTCGGAAAATGCCACCAACAGCTTGGGCTGGGCATTGGCAGGGGGCTTCTATGGCCTGCGCCACCTTGGGATTGGAGAGCAAATCACTTAGCGTGGGGTCATTAATGGGGGCAACGCCCAGTGATTGCCAAGTTCTTTCCTTGGGAGCCATAGCCGAAACATGCTCGACTTGACCATGCAGAACGCGACTGCCCACCCTCACAACAATTCCCTGACCCACACACTGTTCACGCAACTTCTGGACATATTGCTGCAACTGCTGGGCCTCTGTCTCGGTCAAGCTGTCACAAAGGGTTGCGTCCAGATCATGGGCAGGCACTTGGAATTGCAGTTGCTGTTTTCTTTTATGTGCAGCATCACTGCCAGCTACTGGAATCTGCGAGGCACCCAATTTCTCCATATAATCTGTGACCACATCCGGTGAAGCATTCGGTGGCACCCATTCCAATTTAACTGGCTGACTGGCCAAAGCCTTGATTTTGATAAAGGCTGGCTTGGCACGTATTTGACCCAAAATTTCGAATTGCGCCCAACCTGAAGCGTCATCGTCCTGGCACATATGCTGATCCTTGCGACATTTGCAGTTTCGGCAAACCTTTCGCCAGAAATGCAGATCTAGACCAGGGCATTTCTCCAGGCACTCGGTACACGGAGCCCCCGCGCCAGATTCATGTCCAAGTTTCGATTTTTTCAGTTGCTCGCGACGGTTTTCCAATTGTGAGAGCCATTCGGGAGCCAAGGGTGTTTCGACACAAGAGTTGGAGTTGTTGGACGCCATGGCTAGTGATTCATATCTGAGATGCTATACGGAAAAGTGAATCAAACCTCAAACCACCTCAAAAAAGCCGGATATAGATTTGTCCCTGTAATGTTTTACACTTTTAAGAGATGAGAGTTTTCCCCAAGAGTCACTAAATCTAGATTCCAGAAAAGTAAATCTTCGAAACAAAAATAAATCACTTCACGGCAATAGGCTAAACATTTTAGTGTTGGCAAATTTTTTTATTGATACCTTGCGGCAGCCCTGTATCATCAGCTGTTTTAATAGGGGTACTCACGTCACTTTGCATTAACGCTACATTGAGAAATCAGCTGCGTTTTGTTTACATTTTGGTTTTAATAATTTCTATAGAAGCATGAATTAAAGAATCTTTTTCCAATTGTTTTAAAATATAACAACAACAGGATTTTATATTTAATTTAAATTTGTTATATATATGTTATACATATAGTCTTATCACGTCTCGGTCTGTACTTTGCCACCCTTTTCGATTATCTTGCCAAGATCCTTGAGCGATACCTCGCCAGTTCCACGTTCTAATGGTTGCGGCTGATTTGGTCCTGGCTTCCAGCCAACAAAGTAGATTATTTGAAATGTAGCAGGTACACCGGTTTCATTGGCCTTCGCATAGAGTTCCTGATATATGGCGCTGGCCGCTAGCATAGTTTCACGACTCAGATGAGCGGGTCGATTGAAGGCAGCATTATTTTCGGCCATACCTTTAAGATCCCACATCAATTCAAACATTGTGGGATAACCTATAACCATCTCATCAGTATCTATGGTCAGCATGGTGAAGCCAGCTCGATTTAGTAAAGATCCAATATCTCGAATTTGGGTAAAGGGTGAAATGTGCGGAGATATACCACCTTTCCGTTCCAACTCCGCCAGTTGTAGAGAGGAGCGTAGTTCATACAATGTGTCACCGCCAAAAAGGGATGCTATAAAAACGCCATCCGGTTTAAGGCATTGCTTTATTTTGGCAAAGCAACCTGGTAAATCGTTTACCCAGTGCAAACTCAAGCTTGATATGACCAAATCCAAAGAGTTATCGTCGAACTAAACAACAAATAGACGAGAATAAACGGAGTGCTTTCCAAACTGATTGTTATCATCTTTACCCACATCCAAATCTTCCTCATCCTTAACTATTTTCGCCATTTTGAGGCCAGGTGTGCCTTCAGCTTGCTCCAGCATTGTTGCACTGGTGTCCGTTAGAGTCAAATGTTCAACGCATTCGGCTAGAATGTGTCTAGAGAGGTAGCCCCGGTTGCATCCTATGTCAGCTGCTGCCTTAAATTCGCGCTTAATATCAAATATACGATCCGCAAGTCGGAATCCAATCTCTTCCTTTAGGTAATCATAGAGCGCTACGTCCGCACTGAGGGAGATGGGATTGGATCAAAAACATTTTTCAATTTAAATTACAATTTCATAATATACACAACTACCTAAGAGCAGCTCGTTCCTTCTGTAACCGCTTTGAGTTTCGATCAAAAATAATCTGGTGAGAGGGCTGCACTCCCAAACTTCGCAACAGAAGCATAGGCTTCGCTGCAGTCAGCAGAGGCTGGCACTTCCTTAACATCATTTAGTAATATGCTGTAAATTACCAATATATTGTTTTGTTATTCAATTTGCCTGCAAGTAGAGCTGGAACCATCGATGGGGCTATCGATAGTATAAACTATAGTTTTTCGATATATCGATATTTGTCGATGTTTTCTCACTAAAAAATTTTGTCAACACCGTTAAATACAATATTTCTCGATTTCATAAACAAAGAATATATATTCAATGCTAGAACAGCCAAATATTCCCCGTTTTCATAAGTTGAAATACATATACATATATAGATATATATAATTACATCATTTATATTTACGTCTTGATTTATATTAACATTTTTATTATCATTTTTAGGCTTGTTCAATTTTTGCTTTGCCAGTAGACCTTTTTATACGCGAAAGCAGCTGCGAAAGATAGTTTTACTACGACACTGATAAAACTTCAAACTAAATTTCACCGGGAGAGCTACAGAGTTGAAATTTGGCATGTAGACATGAATATACTGCACAGGTTGTATATAATATAGCTCCAATTCAAATGTCGCAGTTGAGAATAGTGACGTTTCTCAAAGATTTCTAACTCCCATAGGATCGGTCGGTCAAAAGTGGCGTGGTCGAAGTTAGTCAAGGCCGTCTGGTTTTGTACATAATTTATTCACTTTGATCCCACTTTACTGCACCTCGCTGACCAGTACTTAACTCCACGTTTGATTCTCGATTTTTAATAATGAGAAAATTGCTTACTTGCTCTGATCTTGTACCCCTTATCATATGTCAAATTCAAATTCCAAATTCAAAAAAACAAAAAAATACGTCTATCCATATATCTTCCTACCCAACACTGCTAACCCCTATTTCTTGTCCTGCCCAACCTTAACCGCCACTATTTAGGTATATCGCTATCGATATACATACTACTACCGACTGAGTTCTAGGCGATAGTACGATAATTCGATAAGTGGCCGATAAATTTCTTATTGTCATGCACGTTGAGGCGGTAATTTACAGTTGTATCATTAAAACAATTTATTTTGTGTACCAAATTAGGCGTTAGCATATCCAACATTTCCTCCTTTAAACGAAGTTTCTTATACATTCTTCTTGTGCTGAATTTTGGTACAGAAATTAATTTCATTTCTATTCTATGTTCTTTTCACCGATTCTTTTTTTACATTGATGAGCCGTTAATGTTCCGTTTTCTTTTTGCATTTGTTGTTGCATAGAATGGCATTTTTCATTCTTCAAAGTCAAAATTACGGATTTTACTGTTGCTTTTTTTTTAATTCGAGGAATACTCTCTCTGATTCTTGCAGCTAACATGGATCAAATATTAGTAAATCTGATGTCAAGCCTGAATGATTTTTCCGAAGAGGTTACTACTGAGTCCAGCTCGGTAAATATATAAATACTAAGCCAAGGCAAAGGCCAGTTAAAAAAATGTATTAACCTCTATTTCAGATAACCGATTTGTTTGAGATGCTGGACTATCAGTGCCGAGGAAACTGTAGCAAAAATATAAAATGCATATTACAGCAAGCGGCTAATGCAATTAAATTGAAAGATCGCCAAATCGATAATTATGTCAATACAGTGAAATTGAAAGATCGCCAAATCGATAATCTTATCACTTTGGCTTTCAAGAAAAGTCCTGATTTGACAAGTCCCATAGAACCATCAACCCTCACAATATCAAACTACAAAGATCAACTCAAAGACGCCAATGAAAAAATAAAGAGTCTTGAAATACAGATTCAACAAAATTGTCTTATTGATGTCGATGCAATGGATGAGACTGATGTGTCCATAAACAATTCTGCTAAGAAAAGAAAGGCAAACAGAGAACAATTAAAAAAAAGGACGAAGCCTCCAAGCACCAGGATAAACAGAAAATATTGAAAAAAGAACTTTGGGTACATCCTCCAGTTGCCGTTGCTTTAATGATTGAAAATAATGTAGCTGGTCCAGGTTGGACGGTCATTAATCGTTGGATAATGGATAATGGTGTATTAACAGAAGATATATGCCAGTTCTTGCACGTCTACGAACTAACCAAGGATAACCCACATGAGTTATACATTCACATGGAACGTAATGATGGTAGCACTTCACATGCCCACTTTAATACCTTTGCCGTTAGTGCATACGATGATACGAAGAAGGATTATGTCATAAAAGTATTGAAGGATCTTAGAAAGCACTCGAATATACTTGTTGGAAATTTTTGCGGAAAGACTATAACAGAGTTGTATGATACTTTCTGTTATGATTGCGTTAGGTCTCTCATAATGATAAGAGAGCTCTAAAAGAAGTATTATTTTTAGAAATCGTTCAATAATATATTCAGTAAGTTAAGCTTAAAACTTCTGTATTTACAGATTGACGCTGTAAACTCGCTATTTTCCTTGTTTGAATCTAGACTAACATTATATGTTTGGAAACATTTGCTTGATAGACGAAAGAACTTGAAAGTTTCATGTATTTTTTATTTATAACTTTTACGACATGAAGAAAAAATATTTGTTAATTAGAGTCAAGTTTCATTGAAAAAGAAATATTTCAGTTTTCGTTGTATTAAACTTTTATGTATTTAAGTTAAGTTGATTTAATATAATCTTAATTTCTTTTGCCCAAAGTGGGCAATCGGATTAGATTTCATCAAAATATTACAGAATCTTACTGGTACGTCTGCACCAAGTACCACGTGAATTTTTTTAACAAAAATAAGTTTGTTGAGTACATTTCGACGTACTGGGCAAATAATCATAAAAGGATAAGTCAATCAACTTTGATGAAATATTTAAAACTTATTTAATTTGTGTTTGTTACTTAGAAGTCGTACTTGAAATCAGCATAGAAAAGACAAAGTTATTGTCATGATTGAACTTAACATTAGCTGCCAATTTTGGAACTGCTTTTATAGTTTTAGTTGAGTAGAAATTATTTATTTATCACATAACTTGCATTACTCCCATCAGTGCCAACTGCGAGGGATCGCCGATTATCTTGGTTCACGTCTAAGTGTCTGTACTTACACTTGCTAAAATTAGTTAATAGTGATGATTTTGAATTGAAAGACAAATCATTGGAGTTTATTAAATCAAAGTGTGCCTCATTAATTTCGATAATACATATTGTTTCTTTGTATATAAAAGTGATTTTCCTAGTACCGGCATTACCAACATATAGTTATAAATAACGTCAGCGATAAAATCTTTTTGTTCCGTCCGACCGACCTTGAAGACATCCTGCTAAAGTTAAGACGCTTCGGGTCAACTTTTAGCACGTTATCCAAGGCAGTAAATCACACCAAACAAATGTTTCCAGAGCAATTGCGAGATTAAAAATAAATGTCGAGAGCGAAATGGGAAGAAAATTTTAAAGCTGTGGATTCTTCTCATATCGATAGGGCTCGAGGTGCCTGTCATAAGCAGGGCGTAATATCAAAACTCAATTTGGGTATGTAAGTACTTGTTAGTTATACCTTAGGGATATGTAAATCACTAGAGAATCCTGTGAAAAAACTCTAACTGAAGCGGAATCGTTTAACTTTTCATTTCCTGTAAAACTAGGGTTACGAATGAGTTGAACTCTATTCTATTAATTTTCTTTTGACTAATAAATACCATGAACTTTGTTTTGGAGCACTCGTTTCATTCGCTTCTTTCGTGCATCGAATCAAATGAATATAATTTTAGAGTTATATGTAATATTTGTATGCAGATATTTAGAGTTATGAATGTTTATGTAAGTAAATATGATGGTAAATAGATATGCTATACGTATGAACGTTAGGAAGAGTAGAAGAGCGAGATGGGAATGAATTTCATATGTTGAGTAAAAACAAAATATGTATATTTCTAAAAAACGATTACTTATTGACTAGAAAAACTTTAAATGCGAGTCATTTTAAAACGGAGTGGCCCTTCTGGAGCGTACATAAAGGTCACTGCATAGTCCAAGGGCTTGTGATTGTATTCCAATCTGTAGTTGCGCAACAGTTTCGCCAGCAGGATTTGCATTTCCAGGTCAGCAAATCGTCGGCCCAAGCACATGCGAGCTCCATAGCCATAGGGGAGAGAGGCAAACGGATGCAGTTTGCCTGGATCAGGATCCCCACCATGCTGTGGCTTCAGCCAGCGTTCAGGCTTGAATGTGGCTGCATCTGTGACATACTCTTCCATGTTGCCAGTGACAATGGTGGGGAAGACAGCTTGAATACCCTTGGGAACTTGGTAACCACATATCACGCTGTCTTCCTGCAAAGTTCGGCCGTTGCCAATCACAGTGCTGTACATGCGGAACACCTCCTTGATAAAAGCCTTTAGGTAATGCATTTGGTCTAGCAAAGGAATGGTTAGAGTTGTTTTTTCATCTGGCAGTAAGCGTTTCAGTTCTTGATGTACTTTCTCCTGCTCTACAGGCCGGGTGGCCAATTGATAGAGCATCGAACATACAGCCATCGAAATCTGAAAGAACAAACTCCTTACTAGATGACATGATTATGAACTTGAAATCTTACAGTATCTATGCCAACTAAAATCAAATCAAGAGCCATTATTGTAGCTATTTTTTCATCCTTCTCAGACATGATCACCTTCTCCACCAATGATGGTTCGCCAACGCGTTGGCTAGAATCTTCATTTTTTAAACGGTGCGTGGCACTTTCGATGTACTTCATGCAGACCCTACAAGGAACTAGTTTATTAACAAACAACTAATCAGGATTGCGGGCGCAATTGCAGTTTACCCCACAAAGAAGTCCATGTTCTTCACATAGCGTGTCCATATGGGCGTTGTAAAGTAACGCCAAAACGGAGCTTTCAACTCTAATGTGGCCACATTGCGTAACGCGAATTTAGCAGCATCAATGATTTGTTGCGGCTCGGAATCTGGCCGTAGGTTAGACTCCAGGCACCCAAGTCGGGTGTCCAAGGCAACACGGCCAATGCCTGAGGAAGAGACCATTGAAAGATTTACAATCTAAAATGATTTCAACTCTAATGACTTACATTCCAAGGACCATTTGTGTATTTCATTATCAAAATCTTCGGGCAACTCTTGCTTCTCATCCAACAGCTGTTCACAACGACTAAGGAAATCCTCGGTAATGACCTCCAATGGTTGTAAATAACGACGGACTGTCGATAGCTGCAGCACAGGTTTCTGAACACGCGAGCGGAACTGGCGCCAAGGTTCACCATGACTGCAAAAATGTTATTTTCAATACGGATATCCATGTCTGAATCGTATTCACTCATTCCACTTACACTCCCACAACGCCGCCCAGCTCGCCAAAGAAGTCCTTGCGCACCTCACTCTTGTACTTCACCAGACTGGGCATCGATGGTCGGAAAGGTGTGGGACCTTCACTGCGATAGCACTGAAAATTTGTGATATGGTAATTACAGTAATTTGCTTCAAGTTTCTGCGCCGTCGTGAATGCAGTCAACCAAGCGTTAAGGCTACAGGTTTTTTTCTTGCTTACCTTTTCAATTTCATCGGCATCGTAGATAAACAACAGATCTGGGCGCCCAATTAGCCCACTAAAACGCACAATTCTGCCATAACGTTCATGGAGTAGAGATGAAATTTTGGCTACATCCGATATGGTATATTGTCCAATTATTGGCATCAAACTATCGTATTAGAAGAAAGTAAAAGTTTTACTCAAAATTCCACCCCAACCCCAAAAAAAAAAAAAAAAAAAAATGCAAAAATTTTGTTTTGTTTGATCTGCATCAAAAAGTCACACCACATGTCTAAATAGACGACCTTGAAAATAGTCAGCTAATTGAACGCTAATGAACAAGATGACGTGCCACAAATGGCTTACGTTGTGGTCATCGATCGTCTCTTTGTTGGAAACCATTTGATGGCAGATGAAGGGAAACCGAAATGTCTATGATTATCAAAACTAATAGGAGGAGGTGTAAATTGTGATTAAAGTTATAAACGACTAACAAGAATCCGTTTTACTATTTAGTAAATATCAATGAGAACCGACAGAAAACCAGTTTCGTTTTGGTTGGTGAAATGATGGAATCTATTTTCGCTCTCACTGCCGTAAATTCCAATTGAATCTTCAATTGAGCATAAGTGGGTCAAGTAAATTCGCCAGTTCGTTGCTTAAGTCTTTTGTTTACTCACCGCCAGGTGTTACCCAAGATGGGCAAGGGTTTTGGTCCTGGTATTTCATTGTAGGGCAATGCGTTTTGCCACTCCCTAGTGCTGGATACTCGCTCCCCACCGTCGGTGCCAAGCAAATGTGGACATGCTGTTGCTGCTGCTGCTTCTGTTGAATTTTTGCGACTAAGTGTCGCCACTTTTCTCCTCAGGTTGACGACTGTGGTGCTTGAGGTAGAGGTTGTAACCTGCCAAACCTTTGACGGAAATTTGTTCATTTCGCTTTGTGTGGAATTACAAAAGGCAAACTGATTAAAATTCAAGTCAGATTTCACTGCTTTACGATTTCCAATTGTCTTGATGTGTTTTCTTTGAGCAGAGCGAAAAGAGAAATGGAGAGCGCACTACAGCTAGTCTGTTAATGACTGCATCCAAACGACAACTAAGAGAATAATATAAAAAACCGGCCACCGCTTGCCCCAATAATTAAAGTCCACACTCTGCAGCTGACTGATGGAGACTAGTTGGAGCTTAAGTTTCAAATGTTGGGGATTCCAATAAGATTGCCAAGTCAAGTCGAGTGTGCGTTAAGCTTTCAAATGAGCTTGTAAAACTGGCTCGTGAAAGCTTATTGTTTGTTCTTGTTAAACAAAAAACACTCATATCCTCAATGAGCATTTGTTAAACACAATTGTCAATTGTATTTAACGTAAAGCTTTGCTTGGCAATGGCAAAGGGGATAGTGAAATCAAATGTCAATTTGGGTATCATTGTCCCTGAAAAGTAATAAAAATAAATCAATTAGTATTAAAGCTTATAATGTATAAATCTAAGTAAATTGAACTTGAATTTTTAGTTGATGTTAGAATCAAAATGCTTGGCGTAAAAAGAATTGAGTCTTATTTGGGTTTAGTTTAGTACGAATTTGTTGATTGGAAATTGTTTCCTAGATCCTTTTCTAACAACAACAATATGTATTATGTACATGTATTCGATTAAATTTGAAAGTCAGTGCAGTGGTCATAGTTAGTTAGGACTGAATTCGGAGAGCTGGATATTGTGACTTTAAAGTCGCATTCCAAAGCCGACAGCAGCTTGAGCTTTTCAACAGGGTCAACAGGATCAACAGGGATCAAAATACAACAAAATTTTAATTTTAAAAACATGCGAAGTTGGCGTGAAGCAAATTGTTATTGTTATTATTATGTCCGGGTGGTTCTTTAAAGGATGCTTCTCTAATTAGTTGAATCCGACCGATTTAAATTAGGTTAGTCCATGGCCAAATTAGCCAAAGGTAAGAAAACAAAAAATTTGCAGAACAAACATCATGACCAAGGTAAGATATACTGATTCATTTAACTGAAGTAACCAAATTCTTCCGTTCTTTGGGGATACCAAAGCTTTCTGGATCGCTATTACCATTGTGTTTATTAAATTCTAGGTTGCACTATCGGGTACTGATCAATAGTTTTCATTAATGTGTTGCTCTAGGAAGGTTTGACGAGAATCCTTGATGAAAACAAGATTGTCCCAAATTACATCTTGGACATCCGTATCATTTAGCTTTGTTAAACATGCAACTTCATCCATTATTTTATAGCTTTTGAATAGAAAATCAATGAGAAAAAACAAAAATATTGAATTGCTCGTTATTTAACAGACTCGACACACTTTTTGAGACTGTTAATTCTGGCGCCATGTTACCAATCGATGTACGGAATCATCGATAACATGGATATTTATATCGATGTTTCTTCAGCTTTAGTGCCCATAATTATAGTTTAAGTTGCAACAAACAAAAGTGCATTAGAGATATACATATATTAACGGCAGTAAGAACATTTAATAATAAATTTTAACTTTATTTCCATTCTATGCTAGGCAATTGCAATTGTAATTTGTTGCAACTTGCATTGTGGTTACACATACACACACACACTAGGAGACATACAGAAAAAATAGGTGAAAATTGCCTACCCATTGAAAAGTGAAAGTGCAACAGCAAGACCGATATACAAAAACGAAGGGCGAGATGTGGTGATTGAGGAGGATGACTACTGAGACGGAATGAAAACTGAAATAAACAAAAAGTGAATGAATAATTGAATGCGAATATAAATAAATAAATTTACCGGTTTCAATTAATCGGTGGTTGTTTTGTACCCTTTCTCTCTCTCTTAATGATTTGGTATGTGCATACATACGTGTGTGGGAAAGAGAGTTTAAGAGAAGTGTATGCGAGTGTGTGTGTGGGCTGCAATTTAATTTAATACAAAAAAAAGGAAGTGAGATTAAAAGGGGTTAACTGTCATCCCTGTTACTTGATTCTATTCTCTTTTACTCCAGCTGCTTCTAGCGAACCCAAAACAAAATAAACGGAATTCCCGCTTCGGCATCATGACCGATAAATATGATGGCAATGGTGATTTTTCAACCTATGCTCCCATTGAGGACCAGGATCAAGACTATAAGCCACGTAAAGGCACCAGTGGACCACACAATGGCGATAGTTCGGGACACGATCATCATGGCGTTAGCGGTGGAGGAGCTGATGCTAGTAATGCTCAAATAAATGAGAAGGCCAATGAGTACATACGGGATTGCATGGCTGAACGAAATCGCATGGATAGGAAATTCCCCATTGCTGAGAAGCTCATTGAAGGCGGTGAGTCTGATCCTTAATTCTGTACGTATTACTCATTTTGACACAACTTTTCATTCACTATAGAGATTGAGAAAGTCCAGACCACCGGAAAGATACCATCAAGGGACCAAAAATATGCCGATATTTATCGAGAGAAGCCTTTACGCATTTCCCAACGTGTCCTGGTGCCCATTCGAGAACATCCGAAATTTAATTTTGTTGGCAAATTGCTGGGACCAAAGGGTAACTCTTTGAGGAGGCTGCAGGAGGAGACTCTCTGCAAGATGACCGTATTGGGTCGAAATTCCATGCGAGATCGCATCAAAGAGGAGGAGCTGCGTAGCTCCAAAGATCCCAAATATGCCCATTTGAACAGTGACCTTCATGTGGAGATATCGACAATAGCACCGCCCGCAGAGGCATATGCTCGCATTGCCTACGCCATGGCAGAGTTAAGGAAATATCTAATACCCGATAGCAACGATATTATACGGCAGGAGCAGTTGCGGGAACTAATGGATAGCACTTCGCTAAACGATAATGAAGCTAAGCCAGGATTTAAGAAGGTGCAACATATTGCCGGGATTGGAGGTGGCGCTAGTAGTATGGGTGCCGTTGCTGGAGCGGGAGCTGCTACTGGAAGTGGTCCCAAGAATTCCGCTCATCACAGTTATAGGTAAATCAAACTATAAATATTATCGATAAATTTATAACTTGGTTTGCTTTCCTTTAGAGGTAATCAAGCAACATCATTCAGTAAAAATGTCCTGGCACCCAAGCAAAAGGTCATGTCCATATTAGAAAAAGCTCGAACGGCCATGGATGAGACATATGGGTGAGTGTATATGCTAGACGCAGTAATATCACACCTAATTTCTTTTCCATTCGCACTGCAGACGCTACGATGATGGATCGCCCTATGATCAGCATCAACCCTACGATGGCTACTCCTATGCGGCAGCTCATGGCCATGGTCCACCAACGGGCATTTTGGGCGGTGTTGGCAACATAACTAATCAAGGCGGCGGTCTGGGACGTCACTATGACGCAGCCGAATATGATCCAGATTATGGTCGTAGGGAATATTACCAGCATTCACCCAACTATGCGACAGCTGGCATTGGCTCACAATCGAACCCAAATGGTTCAGGTGGTGGTGTTGGTGTCGGCAATGCCTCTGGCCTGAATCCCAGTCACAATCGCACTCACGCTAATAGGTGAAACTTGCTGGAGCCCAGCAAAAGTGCCAATGAAGGTCGTGGTCAAATCCACAAAGCAAACGAAAGCCACCACCACAATGGCAGCAGCAAGAATATTAATACCAATCACATCCATCAAACCAATGGCAATTACAAGGTAGTAAAAACAACAACATTTAACATTAACAACTCATCAATTGCCTTACAAAAACAACTTTAGAGCAATGGAGGAACTATTTAGAGCAAAATATTGCAATATATTTGTTTATTAGTACACAAACATAGGAATCAAGAAGCTAAGGGATAAAAACCGGAGGCTGTCATCATAAAATTCTAAAGAAACTGATTAGTGTTTTGCTTTCGAAAGTAGATAGACTCAATGTGTAGTTGAATTGCAAGTCCAGAACATAATAAACTTAGAATTTTTGTTGGTTCATCATAAATTTAATGCAAACTAGCTAATCCTTGGCTATATACATAGATCAACAAAATTTTTGTGTACACTTTCATAAGATTCATATGTTTGGGGATAATTTGACTCATGGGAACTGAAAACGTAGGATTCTTGCAATAAATGTCAATGGGGTAACAATGAGCTAGTCAGGAATATTGCTTAAAATCTCAAACGTGGGAGACTCTAAAGTCTATCTAATTTTGGATAGTTTTTTTGAAAGATTCGAATAATTGTATTTACATAAAAATTGTTTTTAACATGTTTTACAGCAAAATCCACTACAACAAGAGCATCCACTACAACAAAAACAAATTCTCCCACCGCAGCAGCTATCAACCACCCACAATTACAATAATAATTGCAATAACAACAATTTTAATGATATGACCATGACAACATTTTCAATATCTTCGTATACAATCAACCAAATTGAAAGGCAAAAGATAAATACCAACAGCAACAACAACAATCACACTTTAGCCAGTACAAACAGTAACAGGTATTAACCAATTCCAAACACACCAATCTCTAAATCCTTCATCATCTATCCTCCTCCACACATTCATTCTAAAGGCTTCTAGAAATCAAACTAAATACATATGGCTAAAATTCAAATAAATCAAAAATTACTTGAACAGAGCAGTAGAAATATTGCCTAAGACCTATAAAGTTATCCTAAAATCTTGTAATCTCATATTGACAAATCCTTAATATTATTTGATCTCGCTTCGATTAAATTTTCAGTTAATCATATCAAATTGTTAATGAAAATTCATTAATATAAACTAATGTTACTCCACTAATTCTTGTTCGACTAGTTGAAAGTGGACGTAAATAACTTTAAAGCCTAAACTTTCTCTCAAATTACACACTTACACAAAGAAAGTTGAGAGTATATACATATATACATTTAAGTACATTAATCCCCATATCCACATATACAAAAAGTATTTCCGGTCACACTCGCACACTAATTGACAATTTCTTCTAAACATAACATTCTTTTACAGACCTGCTAATCCTTCGCTTCATATTGGTACTACATTTCCGTACTTGCCAGTGCAGTTTTTCTGATACAACCAATACGAAAAATCATACATCAAAAACAACCACAACAACAACATTACAAACACTTTTCATAGGAAGAGAATAGATGGGAGAAATATTTACACATAACAATGTATATATAAATAGATATATTATATATACTCTTATACATAAATATACATATTTAATGGAGTGCAAGGATGAGATCGTTGAACGGAGTCGAAGAAGAGAGGAAGATCTACAAAACAAATATTGAAACTTTTACTTTTGCGTTGGCCCAGGATATGGACAGACGCCGACAACAGCAACCATTGTGTCAAGAGGATTTTATATACTTACATATATATAAATATATATATATACATATATTTACACACAAAACAAAGGAAAACAAAAAACATCTTTAAGATATTCTCAAAGAGCCTGAATAATTGAACAACAAATTATTGAAATCTAGACGAAAGACCTACACGACATACAACAAAGCGTTAATAGATAAACCTCCAACTTAAAGTTGGAAACAAGATATTTTCAACTAAACCTAAAACATAAATAAATTGAATAACAAATAAACGAATAAACAAAGCAAAAACTACAACTGACATCAAACAGTTGAAGATAAGGAAAACATAGAGGTCGAGCGGAAGAGGAATGAGCAGAGAGGAGAAGAGCAAGAAATCTATGAGATTTACTTAAGCCAACTACATATACATATAGATAAACATATATATGATTGGTCAAATTTGAAAACATAATTTTATTTATATACGCATGTATTAAATCGTAAACATATAATGAATATAATATTTACACAAAAGATTTAAAGGGAATAACCATAATATTATAATAATATTAAGCCTAATGCTTCTGTTAAACAAGAGGAACGAAACAAATTAAACAAACTTAACACTAAAGCTAATTAAAACATGAAAAGAAACCAATTAAAAATTACAAATACTATGACACTTTAAACAAATTAATATTGATATTAATCCGATAATTAAACAAAGCAACAAATATATTAAAAATACATTATAAATACATATTTATATAAAAGTCGTATAAAAAATATATGTTTATGCAATGTTTATTGTGAATTATTGCCCAAAATTGTGGATATTGCTGCAAATGATTACTTTATCGACACAAGCATAATAAACAATAACAATATAAATACTAAACCAAGCCAACTAACAATAACAATGATAATACTTAATTGAAGACAGAATATATAATAATAAGCATAAGCAAATATATGTACTTATTCCATTCGAAAATAATATTCAATTCGATTCAAAATATGCCAAAAACAAAAAAATAAGAAAAACAAAAGTAAAACTATGCGATCCAAAAGTCAAAAAGCTCAAATTACTTTACTTTTGTCCCCTTCCCCCAGATTGTATCTACCAACTTTACTATTAAAACAATATCGAATTTGATTTGAATGGACGATTGGACTATATTCTATATAGAGATTTAGTTTTTAAAAGGAGTGCCAAATGTTTTGAAAAGTTATCTAAAAGATAATTTACGCCTAATTATATTTAATTCTCATTTCTAAAAAATAAGTGACAGCACTTAATACAACTAAATAGTATTTTGTCCAAAAGAAAACGAATATAAAATGAATCTAAAAATGAACAATTGTTGCATTAAAAGCAAAACTAAAGAAACATTTACTTAATACCTTGTGAACGTTAAATTGTTGCAAACAATTAAAAGCGAGTTTTTAAAACAAATTACAAAATAATAAACGAAACAAACAAAAAAAACAAAACACACCCCCAAAATTAATGTGAACGAAACAAATATTTATTGTATTAATTATTGTTATTAAACCGAATACACAACAAAATTAAAATTAAACAAACAAATAAATACAAAACAAATATTCAAAATAAAATGTCCCCGCCCCAACCTACAATAAAACAAAAAGCAAAATATAAATTCAATAAATCAACCTATATATATACTTACAGAAAGTAACAAACAAATTCAAAGAAATAAAACGTATTGCGATTGAGATATTCTCATTAATTATATTATATGTAAAATTAAATAACAAAATACCATAAAAATAAATCAATATATTACAAAAAGTAATACAGCTCCGTTTTCTTCATTTTTTCTTCAGGCAGGCGTCAAAAATCCCTTGGCCGCCAAAAAACACTTCACATGGGGAATCGGACACTTACTACATCCCCCTGAAACTCCACTCACACTTAATCCCTTTACCTTTTTTGTATCTTCAAGATGCATGGATCTCATGAATATAAGTGACAGGGTCCAATTGTGGGTCGGATTTTGTTTCGGATTCATACATTTTTTTACAACTTTTGCTTTGTTTTACTATACTTCTTTCCAGTTTATAAAGTAATTAGCCACAAGCCGCTTAAAATGACAAAGAAATAATTGTTTCCTTTTAAATTTTGAATTTACAACATTAAGCCAGGTCTAAATGAATAATTAGATGGAGTAACTAACGAAATGGGTTTACTTTTAAAAAATTTGTCCAATGTGAAACTTAATAAAAAGTCAAGAGTATCGACCGATCGTTGATACGACACTTCATGTTAAAACGGTCATTTAACCACGTGTAAACCCACAATAATAGAACGCTTTATTAATCTCTTAAATCGGATAAGAATTGTCTTAATTTCATAGTATACCTTGTATAGGAAACAAATCAATTTATTGAAATTAATTTATTGGTAGCAATTTATAAATAATTATAATTACACATGCATATTCTTATCCTCTGTTCTGTTAGATTTTGTACCATCAGTCAAAGACTTAGGCGTTATGTTTGACCCAAAACTTTCTTTTAATGTTCATATATCTTCAATTGTCAATAGAGCATGCAGTCTTCTTGGCTTCATTAAACGTTGGGCCAAAGAATTTGATGATCCATATGTGACAAAGGTTTTATACACTTCGTTAGTTTGCCCTACTCTAGAATATTGCTCGCCAGTGTGAAACCCTCAATATGATGTTCACCAGCGTAGTATTGAATCGGTACAGAAGCAATTCCTTAAGTTCGCGTTACGCAGTCTTCATTGGGACCCGAGTCTTCGCCTACCTTCTTATTCTGACAGACTTCTTATTAATCTTCCTTCACTTTACAACCGTAGGCTCGTATTTGGCATTCTCTTTCTCCATCAACTAGTCAACGGCTAAGTCATTTCTACCAATTTACTAGATACGCTATAATTTTGTGTTCCCTTACGTCGGGCCAGAGACTTTTTTCGTCTTCACCTTAGTAGATGTCTGAGGAACTACTCTCTTCACGAACCTTTTCGTGTTCTTTGCCAATCTTTTAACAACCTTTCTCACTTTAATTCTTCTCATCTATCTGTCACTTCTCTTCGCGCTAACCTTTTTATTATCTACAGCGAAACCACTGAAAATATTCTGAACTTGGATTGGCTGCAACTCATCCCTGACTACATTGGCTGTGAATCGGGGCATAGCTGGCATCAAATAAAATACCTCCACCGGGTCGGGGATGTTTAGTTGTGCATAAAGCTAAGCTACCTTCTGAAATTAATTATTATCTGTATTTTAGCTTAAGCTTTTTCGTCGACTGCTGGGTTAGTTGACGTAAATAAATAAACTATTTACATATATAAGTCTAGGTTCGCTTTTAATAAAACAACTGTTTTATTTTTATATCTCTTGACATATCAGTCGAAGATTGGGCTCAGCAAAAAAATATTACTTATCCAAACACAAACAAATTTGGACATACGACACTAAATTAATTACTAATTTACATGTCGAAAGATACAACACCTCCAAGCTACAATATAGGCCAACGTTCTGGGGAGCCTAATTTTCCTTACCTTCAATTTATCAAGCCAATTCATAATTCAAAACCAAATCAAATTGGGGATATTTTCTTGCTACCCTGCACCACACAGACCTTGCGGACCAAAGCCATAGCCACCAGCAACTCCAATCGAAGTTAAATAAATAAAGCCAAAAATAATATTTCGCAACAATCAATGTCACCGTCAACTAGACCCTACTGTCGATAGTGAGGAAAGCTCAGGACGTGAATCCATCCATGGAAGTAGCCATTAATGTTATCAAATATCAGTTACTAATTCCCACAAATAATAATTTGGAAGTTAACTAAGAGCCACGAAGAAATCATTATAAACTTTTACAACGATTTCCCTGGCTGGAAAGGAAAGGCAAGTGGTAATTGGATGTTAACGACACACTCCAAGTCACGGTACTTATATAACCCAAACCCATTCCATGTTATCCAGAAGACATAGTTCATTTAGACCTTTACAGATCCTGGAATTAAAAACCAATCAAAGCATTTTTCGCAAGAAATCTAATGCAGACACAGGAAACAATATTGCAGGATGGAGGAAAATTGGTAAGTAAATTTTGAAACAAACTACTTACTAACTTTTTATGTATACAACAATAAATAAAAGATAAATATCAAAGCTAGGGAACAGAGCCGATTTATATTTAGTGTAACTTGTGTCCTATTTATCCGATCTGATTGAAATTTCAAATTTGTCACACTTAAATTGCATACTAATGAGCAAAATACTAAGATATGTTTGTAAAATGCATGAGAACAGAATTCTTAAAAAAGACGTAAGTTCATTTGTTATTATAAATTTGAAATATTTGTTTTACTGGTGTATGGTGTACCTAAGTCGGCAAGACGACTTACATACTTAATTCTTATATAGCTTATGATATAGTGTTCCGATCCTGACGGTTTTCATACTTAATCTTAACCGAGTTATAAGTAGTTCAATTATCATCCCAATAGCTCTTAAGATGGCTGATGCACCGAGTGACGGGCGTATGGACAGATTGTCATAGCTATATCGACCTCTCGTGTTGATTGAGAATATATATATACGGAATATACTTTATACGGAAACTTCTCCTTCTGTGGGACCAATATAATAATATCTTCGAACAAGGAGACAAAGTGCACATATGTATCTTTAAATGTATAAGCGATTAAGGTTGAAATTAACATCAAAAATCAAAACTCTTATAGCACAATCACCCATTATCACCACATTCATCACCGATTACGCATAGAATCAGCATGGCTTCATGATTGAGAGTAATCCAATTCTGGCATAAACAAAACTATAGTCCCACACCGTTTGACCCTGCTCGTCAGAGGAGTGGAGCCAAGACTGATTAGAAAGATCCAAATTTCATAGAAGAGCAATCATCTAAAAGTATTCCCATTAGATTTTACAAATTAAATGTATTTTAATCATTTGAAACCAAGTCTTTAATAGTTGCCTAAGCTTAAGCCATTAAATTATTATTAAAAGAAGAAGTCTACCTTAAGTAAACTATTATTAGCTACGTCCGGATGAGTGTTGATGGACTTTCCAATATTGCAGCACACCAGATAAATATAGATAGGCAACTGGCGCTGGTTCGTCTTATTCTCAATTTCACGTTGCACATATTTAATAATGCTATGTATTAAATCTTCCGTAAGGTTTAGGCATTCCTCAAATCTTAAATTCCACAACTTTGGGCAGCCAGCAATTAGACGTAAAATGGCAGCATTGGTAATAGGATAACCGCCCTGAAACCAAATGACCTCCAGCTTCTTATGGTTGGAAAACTTTTCCAGAATTTCATCATCAATGGCATCCTCGCCATAAAAATGAAGTTCCCGCAATCCGCTTAACTTTGCTAATTTTAAGAGGTGTTCTGTATAATACTCTAGACCGCTATCATTTTCAAAGTATTCCAATTGCTGAGACTTTTGAGCAATAAGTTCATCAAGGAGTTCTTCAAACACTTTCCAAGAGTAAATTTCTTGAATTACAATTTTTTTAAGATTAGGTAAATTTGCGATTGTTTTGATTGGAGAGTTTCTTTCAATTACAAAGTTCAATGCTTCTATTGAATGTAGATAATCATAGATGTACGGGGGTATGTAGCGGTTATTACTGATGTCAAAGTTCGTTAGCTTTGGTAAAGACTTGAAGATCCGAATAAAATACGTCGAAAGTATTTTTTTACAACCGGAAAGATCGAGAGTTTCGATGGAGCTTGGAAGCTTTAGATCACCTAAAAGACTATGGTTAGTGGAAAGGTTGAGAATTTTTAATCCCTTTAAATCCTGTAATATCGCCAAACTGCCATCAGTTAGCCAGATTTTTCCTACATCACTAGGTTGATCACACTCGCAAATGCACAGCTTTTTTAATTTCCTTAAGTTCTTCAAAACTATCAAACAGTCATTATATAGACTGCAACGGACAATGTCCAGATCTTCCAAACTGTCAGTGCCGGAAAACATTTTTAGCATGTTCCCACAAGTCAGTTCAGTATGTTTCAGACTTATAGACTTTACATTCACGCAATTCGTTCCAAAATAATCCAAAAATCGTTCAAAAGGAATTTTTATACAAGAAGAGTCATATTGAATTCGTTCAATGGATGTCCCAAAAATGAGAAAAAAGTCTCGGAGATCCCATTCGGATTGTCGATAGCGGAATTTGACAGACTTGTGTAAAGTTCTTGTATCCAGATGCAGTACATCTCGAAATGGACTGCAGTATCGTAGGAAGCGCAATTGCTCGGTTAACGGAAGAAGTTCTAGAATTCGGATTAGGCAATCATCAGGAAGCTTCATTACATGCGACTGTTGTGGTTGACTACTTGGTGGCTCTAAAATGTCGTTGGCATCTGGTTGAAGCCAACTGTGACTGACCGAGACATGGAATTGATGTTCATTGACATTATGAATCTCATTAGGCAACACTTTGGCTGCATCGAGTGGATTGACAAATAAAACGCGTCCAGACTTCATCTCCTTTTCCTTATGAATTGTTTTTAAGCGGCCTGATGAATCGGAATTAGGACTGCATACATCATTGTCAGAGAGTTGCAGACGTCCGACTTTTCCATAACTATTAAAATGTACAAGCAAGTCCTCTTCTTTCACCTGTGAAACATTCGAATCGACATTTAAAACCAAAATAAGGAATGAAAAAGGATCGTTTTCTGGGTCATGCACTCACCTCTGCTGGTATGTCGCACAGAAATAAGTCCTGGACTACAATGTGGTCCTCTGTGTACCACAAGTCATTCTTAAAGTAACAAGTTTCACTGACTGTAAAGGTACACAAAGAAAGGTGAATGGTGTTATATTGGTTTTTTTAACATATGGTGCCCAAAAATACTTACAAGGATAGCATTGCAAGAATTCCATTTCGTAAAGTTTTTAGATTCATCAAGTGGATGGTAGACTGCTTCCAATTTATTTGGGATCAGAGTTCTGAAATCAGTTTAACGCACTAATTACTGGTTGTTCCGTATTTTATTGTTATTGGAGTACTAAATTAAATAGCTCCGTTTGCCCTATCCCCTTTGCAAACCATTTGTATGTGTACATCAGTGGCGTAGCGTGGGTTTTGTAGGCCTTTCTGGTCCAGTCGTTGCCATTTGTATAAAAACTCCATTTATGCTGAATCTAACAGCGGGCTAAATATAATTTTTAATCGATTCAGCGTCGAGTTATCATTGCCGCCAGCAGACTGCCTTTTTTTGTATACACATGAGACTCACATACATATGTAGCTTTAGCGAAAAATCAGAAACACAGGCTGCAGATATTTGTTTCGACATTATTGCTCGACCTCGTGGTGATTGGGCATACTTTAATTTACAATAATAATAAGTACATACATAAGTATTTGCTCACTTAAAAAGATTATTTTCAGGACTGATTTCTCTCTTGAAGAAAGATTTAAGAATGTGCGAAAGCTTGGGATAGAGCTTTTGGTTGAAAGAGCCGGTTGCATCCCTGGCGCTTAAAAAGTTTTTTTTTTGTTTGTGTTTGAGAATTCGTGTGATCTGCTCGATAGGGAGGATGATGAAATAACCAAAGTATGATGAAATATCCAAAAATATTAAAAATACAAACACCGCCAAGTTTGATTCCTGATTTCGATCAATTATTTTCGTTAAAGATCGTTCGAAAAGGGAGCAACGTGATGTAGTGTTTCGATATGACTGAACCTGAGATATACAATGACTGCAGCATAAAAATCGGGCGGACATGGATCTCTGAAATTGCCGATCGAAGAATTCAGAGTAACAGATAAGTGACTCCCACGATGAGAATTTTGTAGGCAACAAAAAAGATTACAATGTGAGAAGTGCACAAAAATGTTGAGTGAAAGTAAAGGTAGGGAAAGTTCAACGACACTGGGTAAATTGTTCTTCTGTAGTCAATTTCTGAAAGCGTCATTGATGGCCACCTTAGTACAGAGATGACTTGCATGGGAGCCTGTTAATAAAGGGCTTTCAAATTAACCCCCGGGAAGGAATCAGCTAGAAATGATTTACAGGTATGACCTGTAAACTTGGCAAAAAGTATAAGGACAAAAAGTGGCATAGGGATATATCTCGACATGGCTTGGTCCTGATGCTTATTCCTGCAATACTCGCGTGGATCTTCATGGTTTCGGAAAGTATAAGGTGTGGGTTAGAGAGACCCAACTCACATTAAAATCGAAAAGTCTGCTATTAAAGTTTGGATCGCAGTGGAAATTCAATTGTATCATTACATCACTCCTTTTCTCCAATTACTAAGCATGATAACATAAACAATAAACATAAAAAAAACAATCTTCATTTATCTAAATTCCCCTATATTTATGAATTAGCCAAAAAAACAATCACAATAGGAATCAAAGACTAGCTTAATTATATTTTTGGCAGCCACGTCTGGATGAGACTCAATTGATTTTCTAATTTTGATGTCCTGCAGAAAAATATAGATAGGCAGTTCACGCTGGTTCTCCTTGTTGATTATTTGCCGTCGTACATTGTCGATAATGGCGAGCACGAGACTTTCCGTCAGCTCGGAGCAGTTAATCAGACTAAAGTGTCTCAATTTTGGACAGCCATTTATTAGACGCAAAAGAGCAGAGTCGGTTATTAAGTCGAAAGGTATTGAACAGAGACTCTCCAGTTTTTTAAGCTTTGTAAACTCTTCCAGAACATTATTGTCCATGCCATCAGAATATAAAAAAAGTTTTCTCAATCCAGATAATTTTGCCATTTGGAGGAGCGTTGGTTTATGTACATCCATCAATTCGGAAATTTCAAAGTGTTCTAACTGAGATTTAATGTGAACAAGCTCATCCAGAAGGTTTTCCAAACCGTTACCCACGTCTATGTATTCAATCTGAATTCTCTTGATATTAGGCAATCTTGCAATTTGCCTACATTCGGTATTCCTTTTAATGTCGAAAGTAAATGTTTCTATTGAATTTAGATAATCATATAAATTAGAGGGTATATTGGGGATACTCCTGATGTCCAGCTCCTTTAGATTTGGTAAAGACTTGCACATCTGGATCAAATTATTAGGCGTCACTTTCATACATTCAAAAAGGCACAGAGTCTCAATGGTGCTTGGAAGTTCTAGATCACCATGTAGTTTAGGACTTTTTGAAAGGTTGAGAGTTTTTAAGTGGTTTAAATCCTTTAAAATCGCCAAACTTTCATCTTTCAGCTGGCATTGAGCATTTTCATCAAATTGGTCGCAACAGCCAATGCGGAGCTTCCTTAATTTTTTTATGTTTTTCAAAGATAGCAAGCTGTCTTTATTCAGTATGCAATCAACAATTTCTAAATCGTCCAAATTGTCAGTGTTTGCAAACATTTTAAACATATTTCGAGGGGTTAGCTTAGTTCCCTTAATCGTCAATGACTTTACATTTAAGCAATTCTTTTCAAAATAATTTAAAAAGCCTTCCAAATCTATTTTCATCCGAAAAGGGTTATACTCAATACTTTGAATATAACGACCAGATATAATAAAAAGGTCTCGTATATCCCATTCGGATAATGACTCAGGAATGTCGATTACGACTGACTTGTGTAAAGTTCTTGTATCCAGATGCAGTACATCTCGAAATGGACTGCAGTATCGTAGGAAGCGCAATTGCTCGGTTAACGGAAGAAGTTCTAGAATTCGGATTAGGCAATCATCAGGAAGCTTCATTACATGCGACTGTTGTGGTTGACTACTTGATGGCTCCAAAATGTCGTTGGCATCTGGTTGAAGCCAACTATGACTGACCGTAACATGGAATTGATGTCCATTGACTTTGTGGATCTTATTAAGCAAAACTTTGGCTGCATCGAGTGGATTGACAAATAAAACGCGTCCAGTTTTCACCTCCTTTTCCTGCTGATGTGTTTTCAAGATGCCTGATGAATCGGAATTAGGACTACATCTATGATTGGCAGAGAGTTGCAGACGTCCGACTTTTCCATAACTATTAAAATGTACAAGCAAGTCTTGTTCTTTCAGCTGCGAAATATTTGAATCGACCTTTAAAACCAAAAATAGGAGCAAAAAAGGATCGTTTCCCCAAGGACACACTCATGCCCAAGGATGCACTTACCTCTGCTGGTATGTCGTACAGATATAGCTCCTGGACTACAATGTGGTCATCTGTGTAGCACAAGTCATTCTTGAAATAAAAGCTTCCATTGGCTGTAAAGGTAAACAAACAAATATAAATAATCGTCTATTCTTTTTTTTAGCTATATTACCAAAAAGTACTTACAAGGATTGGCAGCAATTTCGTCAATTTCCGTAGAATTTGTTTGTTCAATCAAAAGCATCTTTGATTTAATTTATTCTCGCTCTTTATGCTGCCAACGGCTCCAATGGCAGCAATATCATATAGCCGGTCTGCCTAAATCAAATTTGAAACGAGTATTCTAATATATTATAAAGTATGTTCTGCAGGTACTGAAAAGGTCGACAATAGTCAGCCTACATGAGGCCAAGCTTCTTTTCCGAAGACCAAACACCTTTCGTTAAAAGCAAAATATTGCAATAATCTTACCTGAATCCAACTTCAAGCGAATATCACCAAATTCTGTTACCAAATTGCGCAAAGTACTTTGTTTCCTTTGTCCCCCAACTTTTTGCGGCGGCAAAGTCGTTCGCGCACACTCTCATACATAAACATACATATGTATATATGTATGCATGTGTGATTACGAAAGAGTCTCAACTGGCAGCAGCCGGATGCTGCGTCTGGGGCTCTGTTCAAGCTTCCCGACTAAACGATCCGAATCCGAACAAGGGCCCAAAGCTTCAATATTGTATATTTGTGAAAAAGCTGTAAAGTCCTTTTTTCTCTTTTATTGTAGGAAAACAACAATTATCACTTCGGTTGCATTGTTTACGTTCCCGGAAGGGGTGCAAAATCACAGTATATGAACCAGGAATGGCGGCAGGAACCAGTGGTTCTTAACTGTTCACGTTTACGTTACTGCGACTGCGATTAAAATCGCCATTTATATAGTGATCTAGTTGAAACAAAAATTTGGTTTTCATATCTGTTAAAATTCCAAATGTCTATATTAACTCTCTTGACTATGTATAATTCTAAAAAATACAGATTAGTATCATGATTAAGAACAAAAGTCTTTTAAGTATTTTGCCTAGAATTCCAAAAATTTTCAATTAGTCTTATTGCTTTGACGCGAAAATATATAAATATTTCACTTCTAGAAGCATATGCAACACCCACAAGGTTAAAATGGTATTTGTAATTCGCCAAAATGTAAGTAACAGACAGAAGGACGCTTTTCCGACCCCATATATTCTTGATCAGCATCAAAAGCAGAGTCGATTTATCCGTCAGTTTGATCTTGAATTCATGTGATTTGAGTTAATTTCCCCTTACTCTTGATCAAATTTAGTCAGGAGATAATTTACTTTAAGATCTCCCTCGAACATGCAACGGACTATATTTCTCTCTGCCAAGGTTCTTGATTTCCTGCATTTGGTAGTTATTGCTTTTGGTAATCCGATCTGATCTTGACTAGAGTTACCGAGAAGTTTTATGTTTTGAATATCCTTGCAGAGCATATTATAAAATGCGTTACATGTTTGTAACGCAGAGAAGAAGACGTTTCCAACTTCATAAAGTATGTATATTCTTGATCAGCATAAAAAATCTTAGTCCGTCCGTCTGTCAGTGCAAATCAACTTCACGTCTCTATTTGGAAATCTATTGTGTTAAGTTAAGATAAATTAGTTATATACGAAAATGGTATGTAGGAGTAAGAGTATCTCTATAAAGTTAATATTGCGATAGTTTTCAATGTAAGACATAATTTCCCCAAAATTTTTGAAATATCGAAGATATTGTAACATAAATTACATTCAATATCGACTCAGCAGCAAAACACACACACACATATGTACATACAGACGCAAATGCGCTTATATGGATTTCTGAGTACTCGGGTATTTCCTCAAAAAACGTATAGCATACTTTTAGACAGGCCGAAACATTATCATACTGTTGCGTGCATTAATTACACAAATTTGTTCCTGTTATTTGTTTTTCCCAAAAATAAAAAAATCTAAGTTATTTTTTTAGTCTTACTACAAAAAAATTGTAAGTTTATGCAAAAAAAAAAAGGAAAATGAATACACAGACCGACATGATTTTTGCTGACGTTAACTGGAAAGGTTTTCTTAACGAATGTGGGTACGCTCATTCTGACTGCATAGTTTGTTTTTGTCCATAACGTCCAGATTTTTTGAAATCACGGGATCTAGGGTGCAAAATAGGTACCTAAAGTTTAAAAAAAGTTTTTTTGTATATTTTTTAGAAGATTTCAGAATATCATGTGTAAGAAAAATAGCTCCTGTTTGCAAACATTACTAATACACAATTGATAAGATGCATAAGAGTTCCATAATTCTTTAAAATTAAAAAGCAGACAATTCTTGGAATCCCTATAGCATACTTTTTGGTTCACATTTAAGTCATTATAAAACCATATCCAAAATGTAAGATATTATGCATTATAACAAAGAAATAACTCTTTGATATTTTGCAAATTGCTATTAAATTATACTTAATAGATTTAGAGGTTAAAATAAAACTGTTTTTAGCATTATATTATGCTTATATAATATAAAAAAAATACTGCAAATGCGGTCAATTTGAATAAGTTCAACACACTTTTATCGGAAACCTGATGCGATGGACAAAAACTAAGTACAGGGCCGTGATCAGCACCCCTCAATTACTATAGGACGGACACCTATTGAACTTAAAACACTTTTTCGTGACCTCATAAATGTCGGCCTGTGATATTTTTCTGTTGACTGCTTCCCTGTTGACGTCATTAAAAATTAAATGCTCCAACAGTTAGCCATCTTAAGACAATTTCAAAACAAACTTAATCAGATCAAACTTACTTCAGCCCTTACTTCCATACAGATCATTTCAAATCAGATACATATATTGGAAAAGTCGGCAAGTCTAAACATTTGAATTTATTACCTAACCTAACTATATTTTTACAAGCTCTGGCAACTAAGGCCTTCGGCTTATTGTTAGACGAAAACTACATCCAAACACTAGCCTGGGATTCAAACCAGGATCCTTGTTGTTCAGCTAACTAATTGACTTTGTCACTTAGACAACTCATCTATCGAGGACTGCATTGAATAATAAAGCCAAGTAGACTGCTTTGTTTGAATCCCAGCAGTTAGTCAACGGAGTAAAGAGTGTTAAAAATTTGTTGACCCTCTACAAAAATATTCATGTAATTTTACTGGGTGATTGTGCAAGTTTTAAGGATATTTCTGTTTATTTTCTACATGCTATTTTTTAATTGCTTTACAATAATTGACTAGAGTAAACAACTTAGCTAATTAACTTTTCCGAATGGAAATCCCTTAAATGCTAAGCCCTCGTTTTTTTTTTTGGTTGCAATGAGATCGCTGACTAGAAAGCTTTTGGTTACACTCGCGCCGATTTCAATCCGTTTCACGCCTGGAGAAGGCCATCGCTCTGACCAACTAGCTTGCCCAGGAGCGCCTTGTATAGGACGGATTCCGTGGAGATGCCTTCGCTCTGCAGGAAGAGCAGAGTTTCCCTTGCGCACATGGCAAACCCAAGAGCTTCAGCCTGACTTCGCTGTGGAGCAGCCATCGGTGCTGGCGAAGGGTGCTCAAAGTTTTGAGCCACTTCGGCATTAAGAGCTGCCTCTTGCTGATCCTCCTCTTCGTCCTCCTCTCGCTCGTCCAAGTCATTTTCGAAACCTTCAAGTTCTGCTTGCAGTTCCATTATCTTTTGCAGTGCCTCGAATAGAATGCTATGTGGATCTGTGGCATCTTCTTCGATAGGGGGAGTATCTGGTGCTTCTGCAGGTGGCGTTATGGGTCTCGAGTCAGGGCGGTGGCGTTTTTGTTCCACATCTTCTTCTGGCTGTTGCTGTTGTTGTTGCTGCTCCTCGGCCTGTTGGCTCCACTTGCGTTTCATAATGAGTTTTCCCGACATTACTTAAAACGAATCCTTTTTTCGCTGGGTTTCTGTTAGATCCGCGGCACAACCTTCGTTCACGTGATGATCGCAATGACTGAATCTGAATGCACCCCAGCATTGGCTCTCGGCGCAGTCGCAGCCGCAGCCGTTCAGTTCAAAAGCAACCCCCAAACCGGGATAACAACCGGGACAGGGGACAGGAACCAGAGAGATAGTGGCAAGCGTTCGTCCGCATTAAGGGATGTGCCGTGCCGGGGGTTTGAAAAAGAAAAAAACACAAACAAAAAATTGTTGCAGCTGTTTGAATTTCGTCTTTCTGCCGGCAGCTGAAGCGGGAAGGCAACAGGATACACTCGCAGGAGCAGGATATTATTGCAACAACCCCTGACAATATGCTGCCGCAGCCATATCTAACTGCAGCCTGTCTTCGTTTACCCTCTGCCATTGCCCTGCCTTCTGTTCCTCTTCCCCTTTGCCCATGCATACCTTGTCCTACTGCCTTACCTTCTCTTCCCTTTCCTGCCCTTTTCCGTTTTGTTGTTGTCTCGTGGCGGCAACTCATCGCCCAGTTCCGACATAACCGACTCGTCTCTGCTCTACTCTCAAGAGTTCTCCTGGCAGTGTAGGGTGTGTGTTGGGTTTAGTTGGCCCAGTCAGGCATTTGCAGCTGGCACGCTTCAACATTCATCTCTTCGATTTCATTGCTCTTTGCTTTGACCTGCCGTAGCCATAGTGCTATTAAGTGCCACACACCTATACCAATACGTATGTGTGCAGGCATAGATGTGTATGTGACTCAGTACACTGAACAAAAATTACAGATTGCATAAGTCTTGATAAACGATTAAACGTTTAACACATCTAGTTTAAACTGACAATGAGTTATACAAACTAAATCCACATATAAGTAAACAAAATGTATTGCTTACGAATCCTCAGAATCATGAAATCATAAGAGTTAATCAAAACTACACTACTTCAAAAATACTATATCCATTGAAAACAACTACATGTGTTGCATTCGAGTTGTCCAGATCGGTTTTCTAGACAGCTCAAAGGAGCCCAAGATAAACTATTTTAAATGATATTGAAACAACCTTTGCGACAAAGCTTAAATTAAAATAATATTATTATTATATACAGCTATTATAAGTGAAAAAATTACCTACTAATCAAAGTATACATAGATACTTTATATAATAAGAAAAGTTCAACTTTAGGTAGAATTAACATATACCATATAGTTTTCAGATTTTTCAGATTTCTTTTCTATGAATTTTAATAAAAGTTTAATAAAAATGAGTATAAAATAGAAGAAAGGGTTTTTTTAGACGAAGACGATTTATAAATTTTTAAAGAATGTTATAAGAAATAGTTTAATATCATAACATATCAATCTCTATGTTACATCATTACCATTTTTTTTTACGTTTTATTCATATTAACATACTTCTATGTGAATACATTTTACCAAAGCAAAGTTTATATCATCTAGATTAAATATTTAATTTAATATTAAAACAACATACATAAATGTGTGTGAACTTATTGCGCATGAATGCAGTGTAGAATATATGTGAAAATCACATTTTCTGCCAACGAGTTAGTCAAATCTAGAACTAGAAACATCTAAGCAGATCTAGAAATCTAAGATCTTTCCAACTAAATAAGAAATTACACAGAACTCTAATAAGAATACGCTGTTACATCAAGTTTATTGACTTTAATTAAAAAATTCGTATCCCATTATTGCATAGTACAATACAATATATGTATATATTATTCTCGATCAGAAACTCATTGTACTTAGTTCATGTGGACACTAAATTTTGAAAGAAAACTAGAGGGCCTGAGCTAACTTCAACCGCGCCGAAATTTGCATACCCTTGCAAGTTGTTTGGTACTCTTTCCTCACTTGTAGCCGTCAAAGTGTTTTATCTAAAAAAAATAATGTTTGCGAAAGAACGGCCCACAATGTTAACATAGGAAAAAACGATGTTATTGATCAAAGTCACTGTTTTCGACCGATCCTTCTATGGGAGCTATCTGATATAGTCACCCGATCTTGACCAAATTTGGCACATTCGCATAGATATAATAGACTCAGCAATAGCTGCGAGCTATATGATATAGTGGTCCGATCCGGCTGAATCCGAGATATATGTACAACCCCTACAGTAAATACAAGCCTACATGCAAAATCAGCTCTGTAGCTCTTACGGTCTAGGAGGAGTTCGCGTTGATCCAGACGGACGGACGGACGGACATGGCTATTTGAACTCGTCTCGTCATGCTGATCAAGAATATATATACTTTATGTGGTCGGAGATGCTTCCTTCTATGCGTTGCACACTTCTGACAAAAATTAATATACCCTTTTTGCAAGGGTATAAATATATTTCCGCAGAAAACTGCATTCCCAATACACCCCAAAATGTCCTTCAAAAAAATCAGCAATAAAGTTTAACAAAAACGTTTGGGTAGAATTGGGGTAGGTTCATATAAACAATTAATCATGACATAAACAAATTCGATCCCTTGTTCAATATTTTTTCGTTTAAGAGGAATAACAAATTATGTAAAATGCATTCAATTCCTGATTTAAAGAATTCCAGTCTACATATTGTAGCAACAAAAATAGGTCCAACCTGATGGGTTGCATCCCACCTAGCATTTGGCAGATTGTTTTGACATTTTAGGAAGCCTTTTTCAGTCGTTTAAATAAAAAGACTTTAAAATGAATTCCCCCATTTGATAAAAAGATGATTTGATTAAATTAGAAAACTAAAAAGTAAAGCAATCGCCATTAATATGACCCAATTATGACTTATCAAGAAGAGTCGCGCCTAGCATACCATTTTCTCCCGACGATTGGGTCATTTATGATCAGAAGATGAGCTTGTTTATGACCATTTTAATCAGCAAGACTACTCAAATAAGATTTAATATTATTTAACTAATTAACTAATTTTAAAAAACAATCCCACTGGGAGTCAAAATGTGACAACTATTGCGAAAAATTCAATATGCACCGGAAAATAATTGTTTTGCAGCACAACTTTCGAGAAAATAGTAGTACTACTATTATCATCATGTCTATACTATTGGTACCTCTAAGCATCCCAACCAAAGTAAACCAATCATCTAGTATAAATCAATTTATTAAATGGTCCTTATTTTTATAGTATTAACTTTATACTAAGTATAAAACAAACAGCCCATCTCTCTCACTCTTATAAGTATTTGAGTATTTTATCGTCCAATTTCCGTTAATAAATTAAAAATTTAAAAATTTTTCCAAAATTGATCATTAGTAAGGACTCAATGGAAGACTCTTGTTTCAACTCCCTCCACTCCATTGTGAAAATTGTGTGCCAAATTGTTAGGATGCTTCAAATGTTGCAGGGGAAAATCTGTTTCGGTGCGAATTCGAAACCTTGGAATTTCATATTTATTATATTCTTATTCTAGTCTTATTCAAAAGAACTGGGAAAGATGTGTGCGAATTCTGTAGAATTCTCTAGTTTTGTAGTATTCCAATTGGTATATACTTATACTATATAACTAATATATGGTGTAAATCAGATCTACTTATGGGAAATATGTGCAAAGTTTTGTATTGCATACTAAAAATACTCAATGTTGTTTTTGCTTTTTTAGTAATTCAGGGTCCATGGGCAATCCATCAAATCAGCGAAAGTAAAAATATAGTTAGTATATAAATATATATATTCGTGAACATGTAGATATATATACTACATGGAGGGCAGCTGTTTAGGCCCATCGAACAGAATTGTCATTTCCCAGCAATGTGGTGAAAGAAGAGCAGAATAACAAGTACGAGTATTTATATCATTAAATATATATATTGTATTTATTTCTGTATCAACTTTCGTCCATGCATGTATAAACACATATATTTACTTTGTACATGTATGTATATGTACATATATGTATACTAAAGCTAAACGACTAGACTAGAGTAGAGAAGAGTAGAGTAGGGCCCAGCAGTAGATAATTGAGGTACAATATGTGCTTGTGATCGCACTTGAAATGGAATGAATTAACACACGCAAACACACACACACACACAGAACCACTCAACCAACACACACTCGAAAGTGTGAGCAATTAGAATTATATTTATGTTCAATAACAAATTTGAAATCTTCTAACCGGCAACTTCTTTGGAAGACCGACACACTGAGAGACAGACACTCTGAAAGAGCAAATGAAGAGCCGTCTTTGTTATCAATTGAATTTGATTTAAATAATTTATGTGCATATTTATGACAAAATTTCTATTATAGGGAATGCCAGAGAGGCCAGGCGTTGGCCAGGCTAGACGAGTGCGATCATAGGCAGAAGTCCAAATCAGAGTCAAAGTCAATCCATGGAACCTGCGTGGGAATATGCAGATCTGTTTGACCAACTGTTTAGACCATTCTGTAGTTAGAAAACCAAATAGTCTGATTCATTTAATCAGCATTTAGTAGGTGACAACCTATCCGAATTTGGTATAACCATTGAAATCAAAAGTTTTCAAAAGACCGCAACTAATTTGAGAAATATAGCTAACAAGTTTGGCTTCTGTATCTGTATCTGATCGAGAACGGAAGCGATTGTCACAGTGGGATATAAAATGACTGGTTTATATATAGAAAATGTTGACTGACAACCTTAATCCATTTGACGAACCTTACATACCCTATGCAGTTCGATGGTTAATGGGAAACATATTTATTTATTATCTTTTCATTAATGACTATAGCACATAATTCATGATTATCTATTATATCTCTCCCCTTAACAAGTCTCTGTGTTTGAGATAAGTCAGCTCCTGATATGATGACGTTGACCATTTTCAGTTGAACAACATCGTTGGGAAGAGAGGAGTCAGGGCCGAAAAGCACATGATAATCGACCAGTACCTGAAACTTATCACAATCAGCCAACTCAGCGAGACAATAAACTATGTGTGCCTTTTTGTTATTTTTGTTTTTGTTTTATTTTTCGGGTTTTAACGGTTTGTTAGCCACACATTTCGGGCCAGTTTGCTTGTGGATCGTGTGACGAGAACATGTAAGTAACAAGCGCGATTCCGTTGGCAGGTAGCGCCGAGTTAGAGTATGAGAGTCGAACTGAAACTCAAGCATGTTAGAGGGCAATCAGTGATGGATACATTATAATTACCGTTGATTTCAAATTCGAATGAAATGGAGAGTAAACTACATATACATATTCAATACGTAAGCTTTTCTCTGTATAGGTACCAAAAAAATAACTAAAAAGTACACACAAACCCACATAGTCCGATTTTTTAGTATTTTGCAATGTGGATGAGTTTGATAAGCAAAGCGATTAGATTTAATACGTGCAATAAAACAAATTATTATTTTTGCGATTTCTTTTTCAAGCTTTTATAAAACCTTAGTTGAAATAAATAGAGACTACTAATAAACATAGATATAAATTAAAAACTAAAATGGTAAACCTTTGATTGAATTGTTTGACATGATTCTGATCTGAATTTCCAGTGCTCCATTCATCATGGCTACTCTTTGGCTTATTGCCTTATTGGGCATGCCCATTATTGCCCAGATTGGGGCTAATCCCATAAATCAGCCACGCGCCGAAGTGGCCACGGAATTCATAATCCTTCACAACAATGGTAAGTTAGTCAATAGGTTCAATCGACTCCACTTACAGAAAAATATAGAGTTACTTGTTCAAATTTTCCCATATAGATATGCATGCCCGGTTTGAGCAGACCAATGTGAATGGCGGCACCTGTTCCCAAGAGGATGCAAATACAGATCAGTGCTACGGTGGATTTGCTCGAGTGGCCTATGAGTGAGTAGACTGCAATACGGTGATTGAACAAGCTCTGACTCGTCTTTCATTTTCGTTTTCAGAGTCCGTCAATATCGAGCTGAGGCCGCAGCTGGAGGCACTCCTGTATTCTATTTAAACGCTGGTGACACCTATACGGGAACTGCCTGGTTCACTGTCTTTAAGGATGAGATAGCTAGTGCTTTTCTCAATAAGCTTAAACCAGACGCCATTGTAAGACCCCACCACTCCGATCTAATCGATCGATCTAATCGTTTTCTTTCAGTCACTTGGTAATCATGAGTTCGATAAGAACGTGGAAGGCCTTATACCTTTCCTTAATGATGTGGAATTCCCCGTTTTGGCCTGTAATCTGAATCTGACCAATGAGCCTGATTTGGCTGCCGCCAAACAATTGGCAAATTCAACTATTCTAGAGACGAACGGTGTTAAGATCGGTGTCATAGGCTATTTAACACCCGATACCAAGTTTCTAAGCTTTAAGAATGATGTTGAATATAATGAGGAAATCGAATCCATCAAGTAAGTACTGGGAATAAGGCCCAATAATTGATTTCTATTCTACCATTCTTCTATGAACCCAGTGCCGAGGCAGTAAAGCTAAAAGCCCAGGGAATCAACATCATCATTGCTTTGGGTCATTCGGGTTACCAAAAGGATCAGGAAATTGCCAAAAATTGTCCAGAGGTTGATATTGTTGTCGGTGGTCATTCCCATACATTCCTAGATGCTAGTCAGCCGGTTGCCGATGACTCAGACACTAATCCAGAGGCAGTGCGTGGTCCCTATCCGACCACAGTGGAACAGGCTAGTGGTAAGAAGGTTCCTGTGGTTCAAGCCTACGCATATACAAAGTATTTGGGCAAAATCCATGTCCAGGTAGGATAAATCTTATTTAATTTAATTGAAGATGCAGTAAATTGAATTGAATTTGTCTCTTAGTTCGATGCCGAGGGAAATTTGATTGAATTCGACGGAGCTCCCATCTTACTAAATGCCTCTGTGGCCCAGGAGCAAGATCTCTTAGAGCTGCTCGAGGTCTATCGTCCAAATGTGACCGCATTGGAAGAGCAGATTCTTGGCTATACCAAAGTAAGTCTAGAGGGTGGCAACATTTGTCGCATGAGAGAGTGTAACTTGGGCAATATGTTGACCGATGCCATGGTCTTTGCACGGGTTATTGAAAACGCCGGAGGAGAATACTGGACTGATGCTTCTATTGCTCTACTTCAAGGCGGCGGTAGGTAGTATGTTTCTTTAGCGTGCCATGTCTTATTAATCGTTCCCTTCACTTCCTTCTAGGCATTCGAGCCAGCATTGACAAAGATGCGGATGGCAATATTACTGGCAGTGATGTATTAACAGTTCTTCCATTCGAGAATCCTCTCTATGTCATCCGGATTACGGGTCTAACTTTGAGAAACGCCTTGGAGCATTCCGCGACAGTGAGAACGTGGGATTCCAATGGAGGATTCCTTCAAATGTCTGGCTTACGGGTCGAATACAACTACAACAAGCCCGCGGGAGAACGTGTAATATCAGCTCAGGTTCTATGTGCAGCCTGTAATGTTCCATCCTACAGCAATCTGAATGACACAGCCCAATATGGTGTGGTTATTTCTCAATTCATTTTGGATGGAGGCGATGGCTATATCCTGACTGAAGATAACTTTGAGCTTGTGGATAAGCTAGAGGTGAATGACTTGGGGGCCACTACTGCATATCTGGAGCGGCGTCACTATGTATATCCCGAAATGGAAGGACGAATTGTCATTATAGAAAAGGATGATACCGGTTCGGGGTCACATCTTTGGGCTTCCATGACCCTGATTCTACTATCAGGACTAGTCACAAAGCTCTTTTAAGTAATGTATTTTAATCAGGGAATGTAAATTCAATATTTTTATATTTTGTTTCAATTGAAAATACACAAAACTTTATTCAAATGTATTTCAATTTACCTTCTTGTAATGCAAACCGTCAGATTCTAACATTAAACATGTATTCAATAGTTAAAAGAAAACTTTTTCTAAAAAAGTCATAAAAGTTCCTGTGGCAAATTCATTTTTGGTACCTGCAGAGAAAAAAAAAAACTCCGATCATAAATTGTAAACCTTCTACTTGGAAAAAATCTCGTTCTTGGCATCTGCTCATGCCTTTAAACTTGGGATAGGATCATTTCTTTTCCTGGAATATTTTTTCTTACAAGAAAAAAATATTTGTATATATTTATGAATAAACTAGAACCCGGCGAACTTTGTTCCGCCTTAATAATGACAATAAATAAGCAGATTGTGTTTTTTTCTTTTGAAAAAATACAAAAAAAATTTAATAACTACATTAATCATTCATTATTATTTCCTTGTGATACACGACATTTTTTGTTTTATTATCAGGCGCAAAAACAAACAACGCAGATGGTCCTCCGACCCGTAATTGACCATGGGAAAAACATGAATGTTCTAGAATCTAGATTTAAACCACAAATTTGTAAGGTTTGGCCTTGTGATTTGTTGATGGTGACGGCAAATGCAAGACGTATCGGAAATTGAAGTCTTTTAAATTCAAACGGCATATCGGTTGGGATCATCGGGATGCTCTGAATGAGAACTTCCTCACCTTTGAATTTTCCTATCATTATCGTAGCGCAGTTTTGGTTGGTTTATATTTCGAAGCATGATTAGCCAACCTTTAGGCGCAAATTGGTGTTAAGGCACGTCCAAAGAGTTTAAAAATTCAATTGGATAGTTGGTCGCTTCATCTTCATTTGTGACGCAGTCAATAGATTTGAATGAATGCATTGTTCCAATGATCTTATTTTTGCGTTTTGGTATTCAAAGTCTCATCCTTTTTTGTTATACCACGTTTTATAGTGACTGACGTTTAATGTAAAGTCACACGGGCACGCTGTCGAACGGGACAAAAAGTATCCTGTTTCCATCTCCTGGTTCTAAGCTACCTCTCTACCAATTTTCAGCCAAATCTGTTCTGCCGTTCTTGAGTTATAAGTGGTGTAACTAATACGACTTTCTTTTATATATATAAATTTAATGATGAATTGAAAAACCTTCAACCTCTGGACGACCATTAAATATCATTAACCAACGATTACTTACATCTAAGTTTCGCGACAGTTGGCCAATCAGTTTTGTTAGAAAGGTTGTTAAGTATTCAAATAAGCAGAGGAGGAGAAACAAGTGCCAGAAAAAAAAGGTCTTATGATAATGCAATTAAATATTCAAAATGTCATTATTAGCTAGATTCGAACTTATAGTTCGAGTTACTTGGTGTCTCAAAGTTTTTCAATTTCGAAGTTGGATAAAATTTACTAGCACAAATGGGTACATCTACTCGGTTTCTCAGACTGGTCAAGAATGTGGAGTCGAAAAAATCGCCTCTATGTAACAAGCAACTGCCTAATAGACTTTGGAAGGGTATTCGAAATCCGATTTTCTCTTACTTTTTAATGTTAAGTTTGATAAAATTTTATTTTCATGGTCCAAATGGTAAATGGTATTGAAGTCGTTAAAACGTGTGTAGAAGAAAACGTTTTCGATATCATAAAGTACATACAGCCAGCGTAAAAAAGGGTTTGGCTAAAAATTCGCAAAAGAAAAGCCTACAATCGTAGTCTAGAGCAATGGAATAATATAGTTATCCGATTTTGCTCAAATGCAATTAAGCTGAAAATTTGACAAAAAGTTCATTGTGAATCCAATCCAAGAATAGATTTTTTAATCCACTTTCGACTACATTGAAATATTTAAATGATTGCCATAGTCATTAATAGGTTCATTAAATTGAAAAATATTAAATGTTAGCGCAATGGTGTGAAAAATACCGAAAATATTGATAAAAGTCACTGTTCTCGACGGATGGTTCCTAGGAGCCATATGAAACAATCCGCTCCTGCTCAAATTTGGCGCAGTTTTCTTAAATAAGAAAACTAGACTGGCAAATATAAATTTTTATGACAACCAAGTCCAAAATTACAAAGTTATTCATAAAAATAACTGTTTTTGAGCTGACTACATGATGTAGTCGACCGATCTTGATAAATTTTGGCACAGTCATTTATAGGAATACGAAACTTAAAATTATTCATTGTTTTTACAACAGCTAAAAAAAAACACTCTTCGTGAGTCTGCCATTTCTATGGGAGCATACATATGATAAAGTGATTCAATCCGACTGAATCCGAGATGTGTAACCCGCGCAGTATATACCCTACATACAAAATTTCAACTCCGTAGTCCTAACGTTCTAGGAGGAGGTGGAGGAGAAGTTTGCATTGATCCAGACGGACGAACATACATGGCTATATGAACTCATGCTGATCAAGAATGTACATACTTTATATGGATAAACATGTTTTCTTCGATGCTTTTCACTTTTTGCCAAAAATTAATATTCGCCTTTTTGCAAGGGTATAAAAATATTATAATACATATATATAAGTATGATTCAAGTTTGAGGAGTTTTATTTTAGAATTAAGCCTCATTTGTGTAGAAACTTTTATGTGGAAATTCAGCATTCTTGAGATGAATTTTAAGACCTTGATATGCAGAATTCAACGAATTTCCGAGTGAATGCATTTTATTTCATTTGTGAGGCTTCCATTTGTTCATACAAATTTATGAATTATTCCCGAACAACACACACAAACAAACGAAGAGAGCGTACGCACACGCTTTAGGTGTCTGTGCGATAAGGCAGCATCCCACTTTTTGGGGCTACGTAACAACGTCACCTAACGTAATGTTATGACGTATTGGAGAGAGAGCTTAACATCGTGGGAGAGAGTAGTGGCTAGACATATTAAATGAGAGCGACAAAGAGAGAGTGTTGGGCTTCACCTGTTGTGTGGGTGAGCCAAGCCAAATACAATTGGGTGTCAACTGATTGAGATCGTGGCATCGCCGGCAAAAAAAAAAAAAACAGAAACACTGACAACAAGAACTAACAACAACATCATTATAATGCCGACAAGAGCAAGCAGTGCGAGTGGCAACCGCAGCAAAACACCTCGGGTGAGCAGTGGCAGAGTGAGTGAGAGTTAGTTTGAAAAAAAACATCGATGACAACGGTTGTTCAATTAGCAGATCGTCGCTTGTCTGGCCCACACATTTAGTATGTATAAGCGGTTTACTTACTTGGAAGCTTATTGTTAGTTAGTGTTTATTTCACGTGAAATTTAGCTATCACCTGTTTATGGCCAATTTGGCAAAAGTGCAAATCACAATCAAAGTTAAACAAACAATCTTTTGTCCCTCCAATAAAAAAAGAGTATAAACAATCGTTAGTTTCCGTCAATCAAATATGTATGTACATACATATGTATATAATATAAATTGGAGTAGAAAATATAAAATGATGATAATTTTCAATGGTGGCAATGAAGTGAATTATTTCCGTCTATTATGCATGGATATTTTTGCCCCGACGGCAAAGTTATTAATGTAAAATTCTGAAAATAAAACTTGGAAGTTATATTCCCCTTTTCGAATCCGTAAATTCCAATGGCTCAAGCTGTGCCTGCACCTGTCTACATACTTGCATATACATATGTATATGTATGAATATGTACATACATATGTATGTATGTATGTAGGTATGTTTGTAGATGCTAAGATACCGAAACAATGAGATATTTGTTTACTTTTCAAAAAAAAAGAAAATGAAATTCTTTCCGATAATTTATGGTTTCGCAATAATTATTTACTTAGCAAAACTTTTGTTTTTAAATTAATGATAGCGACTCTCGGCTGACGTGTGCAAAAAGATAACTTATTTTTAAGGTCAAATCGGGTACTTAAGATTTTTTGTTCACTTATTATATCCATGACCAAAAAAAACTTTCCTGCAATTCTGATACTGTTTGTTGGCAACTCTCTGATACCCCTTATCAAATGAAGATCTTAAAAAATTTAAGAAACTGTGGATTTTGTACATTACATAAGGGCTAAGCTGAATTCAAGAAATTTTAATTCATTTTTAAATTTAACTGAGACTTTACATGAGGGGAATTATCAATGTTGCTACTGTTTGAGTCATCAATATGCGGAGAAATTATGCAACGCATAGAAGGAAGTATCTCCGACCATATAAAATATATATATTTTTAATCAGCACGACGAGGCGAGTTCAAATAGCCATTTCCGTCCGTCCGTTCGTCCGTCTGAATCGACGCGAACCCCTCCTAGTCTCTCGGGAGACTATATCATATAGCTCCCATAGGAACGATCGGTCAAAAACAGTGTCTTTTGTCAATAACTTCGTTACTTTTGACGCGATTGCTTTCAAAATAAACATTTGTTAGTTTAATATATCTGTTAATGACTATGCTAAATTTGATACAGATCGGATGACTATATCTCCCATAGGAACGATCGGTGGAAAACAGTGATTTTGATCGTTATTTCGTATGCTAAGATTGTAGGCCGTTCTTTCGCAAACGTTATCCTTTTTAGATAAAACGATTTTTCCTTTAAGGTAAGGAAAGAGTTACCTAAAAATTTGCAAGGGTATACAAACTTTGACGCGGTCGAAGTTAGCCCCGGCCCTCTGGTTTTAAATTCAAGTGATATTTTTGTACACATATTTTAATTTTTTCAATTGGTGTTTTATTTCCATCTTTTTGGTTTTTATTCCATGCCATTCATAGGGGGAAATGGTATATTTAAGTCGGCAAAATGTAAATTAAAGGCGGAATGAAGTTTTTCCGACCCCATAGAGCTAGAGTCACCAAATTTATTATGTATACTACTGTAGTATTTAGGATTATGAAGTTTATTTCTAATTTTCGCCCCGCCCTCAATTTTTTTCGAAAAACCAAACTAGCTACTCACATAAAATTTGGTAAGCACTCAGACGACTCGGACAATTGAAAAAAAAACTGATTTTCTCGAATACAAACCACTAAGTTGGATAAGATTAATTAAACTCCGCACACTAATTAGTCTTATTAATTGCAGCCAACCTACAAAATGTTAATTAAGTCGAAATTTAAAATATTTGTTCACTTGGTGCATGGTATACTGAAGTCGGCGAGACGACTTACTTACTTCGTTTCTTCCTAAAGTCATTGGCACTTCTGTCGACATGGCTAACGTGCAATTTGTGCAAAAATTTGATTGTGTAAACAAAAAATTAATTAGATTTAAAATGGACATGAAATTAACAACTCGTTCGTTTTTTACTTTGTATGACAATTATTTTTGCTGCAGTTGTTTCGTTTTCGTTGTCATTGGGTTTCAGATAAGTTCATTAGGTATCCCATATAGTATATACCTACAAATTGTTATTTTCAAAGCCCCATCACCCACGTGCAGAGAACCTGCCGCCATTGTGGACATGAGGCAAACATCTATAAACTTTAATTGCTCCCCACTAATAGCTTGGGAAATAATTTCGTAAAATGTCATGTCAAATAAGAATGTTAATGTATATAGACGTGGAGTTGTTAGACAACAATTGAAAAATTTAGTCCATAGGTACATATGTATATACGATTGCTTGTTAAGAACCAGTTAAGACAAGCATTCGATTTTTGTTAAGAAACAATTCAGCTTTTGGGGGTTTCTCTAATTTAAATGGCAAAATTAATTATAATTATTTTATTGACCATACTTAGTAAGACCAGTTTGATTTCATTAAACAACAGTTACTTATATATGCAAGGCTTTGATATGGGTTAACTAATTATAAACTAGTAAAACTAAAACAGTCCAATTTCGATCAAATTGGATTCGTAATCACTTAATATTGCAAGAACCAGACTAATCCGTGTAATGATCGGCTTCTAAGTGATACATTTTTATAACAACTAACCAAAAAACCAAATTGTACAGTTTTCAAATGAAGAAATAATTATTAAAACTCCAAGTTTTTCATGTACTATCTGCTATTCCTGGTATATAAAGTACTTTAGTTTTATATAAACATGGGAATTTCAATTTCCATTCCAAACAAAAGAATATTATACTTAGTCCCATGAAACAGACTTATTAGCACCATATTTCATATTAATCGTAATAATGCTGTAAGAATAACAGCTTGAAGAAAAGTAATGTGTTTTAATTTGAGCTCAAACAGTTTAGCAATTAATGCCTATTATTTAATTTAATTCTCATATAAGAAGCTATTGGAGGTGCATCTTAATTTTAATATACTTAGTATAATCGTCACAGAGTATTTATTAGACTGAATTAGTTAAAGATATTTAGCTTGTTTCACTTAATTTCCAATTCGTTTGATTAACAAAGGTATAAACTGAGAATAATGATGTCACTAATAGATAATATATTTACCTCTCAGTAGCTCAATGATGCATTCAAGGTGGATGATTTTGGCACTTGCATTTCTTGTGTATGACAGTGTTGATGCCAATCCCATACAGAGTGCCAATGCCAAGCCCCCTGTGGCCACAGAGTTCATAATTTTGCACAATAATGATATGCATGCCCGATTCGAGCAGACGAGTGTGAGTAGTGGCATTTGCACGCCGGAGGAGGCCAGATCGAATAAATGTTATGGCGGCTTCGCTCGAGTGGCTTATGAGTGCGTAGATCCAGCAGATCTGTCCATATTATCTGTCCTAAGAGTTTTGTTTTCGTTTCAGAGTTGGTAAATATCGGGACGAAGCTCGAAGGGGAGGGACGCCAGTGTTTTACTTGAATGCTGGAGATACCTATGCCGGCACAGCTTGGTTTAGCATCTTCAAGGATAAGATAGCCAGTGCTTTTCTCAATAAACTGAAACCAGACGCTATTGTAAGTTATCAAGAAAGATTTAGAAGAACGAGTGAAAGAAAGTTAAATTAATTGTAACCACTTTCAAGTCTTTGGGCAATCATGAGTTTGACGAGCAGGTTGCGGGTCTTATTCCTTTCCTGAATGATGTGGAATTCCCTGTGTTGGCCTGTAATTTGGATTTGCGCAATGTTCCCCAATTGGCAGCCACCAAGCATTTGGCCAATTCAACAGTCTTGGAAACGAATGGAACAAAAATCGGCGTGATTGGTTATCTAACACCAGACACAAAGACTTTGACTCTAAATTGTGAAGCGGATTTCTTCGAAGAAATTGTTTCCATAAAGTGAGTAAATGCAAAGTATTAATCTATGTATATGTATATATAAAACCGTTTATACTTATTCCAGTGCCGAGGCCAAGAAATTGAAGGCCCAAGGAATTAATATTATCATAGCATTGGGTCACTCCGGCTATAAAAAAGATCAGGAAATTGCACAAAATTGTCCCGATGTCGATATAGTCATAGGGGGACATACGAATACCTTTCTTTACAATGGTACCCAGCCCGATGCGGAGAAAATTGAAGGTCCCTATCCAAACATGGTCAGACAGAAGAGTGGCAAAATGGTGCCAGTAGTTCAGGCCTACGCCTATACGAAGTATTTGGGCAAACTTCATGTGAAGGTAGGTTTTAGAGTTGATCAAAAATTGAGATAGATTTTAAACTGAATTTTCGAACTTCTAGTTCGATGCCGAAGGCAATCTAATTGAATTTGATGGATCACCCATTCTACTGGATGCTTCAGTCAATCAGACTCAAGATGTCTTGGATCTACTCGAGGTATACCGGGCAAACGTAACTGCACTAGAGAAATCAATTGTGGGCCATACAAGAGTGTTGCTGGAGGGACGCAAAGAGATTTGTCGGGCTAAGGAATGTAATATGGGAAATCTAATCACAGATGCCATGGTATTCAGTCGGGTGTTGGATGACCTTGGCGGTGTTTATTGGACAGATGCGGCTATAGCTGTACTTCAGGGCGGGGGTAAGTGATTACAATAGTTTTCAGAAGATTAAGATACACAACCCTTTCTCATCATTAGGTATTCGCAGCTCTATTGAAAAGAGATCGGATGGAACTATTACAGAGAATGATCTACTGACGCTTCTGCCTTGGGGTAATCATCTTTATGTAGTCAGAGTCAAGGGTCAGACTCTTCGCAATGCTCTGGAACATGCTGCTGCTGTGCGATCAACAGACTCCGATGGTGGTTTCCTGCAGATGTCGGGCATTCATGTGATCTTCAATCAAAACAAACCCAAGGGTCAACGTGTTGTATCTGTGGATGTCCGTTGCGCCGCTTGCCCAGTGCCAGATTACAAGCCGCTCAATAATAGCGAAAGCTATAATATAGTGATATCCGAATTCTTGTTCCATGGCGGCGATGGACACAATTTCAATGAAACGAGTGACAAAAACACTTTCCTTCCGGTCCGTCTGCAGTTGAATGATCGAGGCGTCGTTGGTCAATATCTAAAGAATCGTGATAGCGTCTATCCGGAGATCGAGGGGCGTATCAAATTTGTGGAAACGTCAGCGGCCAGTGGTCTTGTTCAGTCATTTGCCTTGCTACTTGCCTCACTGGGAGTGATACGACTCTCTGGCTAAGACTGCCACACAGAGTGTGGTATAATTTTAGGCTGGATGGAACCGAGAAGTTTGCTTTAGATGGCAAAGATTTTCTTTTTTTCTTTATGAATTGACATCATAGTTTCATTTCAAAAACTTTCAAATTTTCCTATGCAAAAAAAAAAAAATACGCCAAAGAAATATTAATAAACAAAAGTGCCTCTTTTTTTAGATGTGGATTTTTGATTTTAAATATGCCTCGCCTAGGATTTATCCTCTTGTGTCTAATTTTTAATCCAACTCTTGGAGTGAAGTTTTCGATACTCCATAATAATGATATGCACGCCCGCTATGATCCCGTAGCTGAAAACTACGGCAAATGTAAAAAGGTCGACGAAGCGATGGGCCTTTGCTTTGGGGGCTTTGCGCGTGTTGCCACCATGTAAGTTGACCATTTGCCTCCGACTGAGAGATATTTACGCCTACTTTATGCAGCCTAAAGCAGGCCAGATCTAATGGTTCGGTTTTGTATTTAAATGCTGGCAATACTTTTCAAGGCACAACATGGTTTGCGGTCTATCATGGCGAAATGGTAGCTGAAATGATGAATATGTTAAAGCCCGATGCTTTGGTAGGTTCATTTAAACTGAAAGACTACTTAGTACGTATATCACTTTCTTTGACACAGTCACTAGGCACTCATGAGTTCGATGATGGGGTCGATGGTCTGATGTCGTTTCTCAAAAAGGTGACAGCACCCGTTGTCTGCTGTAATATAGACACCAGCAAGGAGCCCGATCTGCACAACCATAAGGGACTAACAAAGTCAGTGATTATCAGCAAATTTAACACAACAATTGGCATAGTGGGCTATCTAATGCCAGGGACCAAGCAGAAGTCCGTGCATAATAAATTGGAATATTCCAAAGAGATTGAAGCAATCAAGTAAGTATATTGTGAGTATATGTATATATATATATAGTATTTAACATCTTACTCGCTCTAGCGACGAATCCCGTCGACTTGTGAGCCAGGGTGTCAACATTATAATAGCCTTGGGTCATTCGGGCTATGTCATGGATAAGCATATAGCCGAAAAATGTCCCGATGTCGATGTTGTTGTAGGTGGACATTCGAGAACATTTCTATATACAGGTGCACCGCCAGATAAGGAGATACCAACCGGGCATTATCCGACAATTGTGGCCAAGCCAAACGGCATCAATGTGCCGGTGGTGCAGGCCTTTGCCTATACAAAATATATGGGTAAAATAGATCTAGAGGTAGCCCCTTCCGATTAGGTCTTTAGTCTTAATCTTAGCCAATTTTCTCTACTCCATAGTTCGATGAACAGGGTAAACTATTGCACTTTAGCGGGTCGCCCATCCTACTTAATAAGGATGTTGCTGAGGACAAGGCTGTAAAGAAATTTCTAGAAAGCAGACGGGGGCCCATCAATGCCATCGAGAGCAGTGTTGTAGGCACTTCTTTGGTATACTTGAATGGGCAAGCTAATACTTGCCGCAAGGAGGAATGCAACCTTGGAAATCTTATAGCCGACAGTTTTGTCTATGCCCGGGCGTTGCAGCAAATGAATGATACATACTGGACAGATGCGGCTATAGCCGTCGTCAACGCTGGTGCCATTCGGGCATCGATTGAACTCGAACCATCTGGCGCTGTGACAGGAGCAGATGTAGCCATGGTTCTGCCGTATCGTAATGAACTGTTTTACACTGACATAACGGGCAGACAACTTATAGATATTTTGGAGTTCTCCGCCAAATTGCGCAGAAAGGACAACAATGGTGGTTTCCTTCAGCTCTCTGGACTTCGGGTCAATTTCAATTACAATCGCCCAAAGGGGAAACGTATTACAATTCTGGAAGCCCTTTGCACCGATTGCAACGTGCCTTTTTACGAACGCGTTCACAAGGAGAAGGTATACCGTATGATCATGCCGAAATTTCTGCTAGCAGGCGGCGATGGTTATAAGATGAAGGATCCTGACAATCCCTCTTTTTCTCGTCTACGGATAAACGGTAGCGGCGCTTTGACCCAGTACCTTCAACACCACAAAGTTGTCTATCCAATGCTCGAGAATCGGATTGGAAATGTAGAGAAAAGGCATCAACCTTCATTGGGCTCTCGCTTCTATGGACGTGTTCAATTTATTCTTATCGTTTTATTTTTACACTGCATATTTTACAAGTCTACAAAACTTATACTATATTTGGTCTAAGAAACTTGGAAATGTGGCAACGACATATAATAATATATTCCATGTCCATTTCATTTTGGTTCTAGATCGGGGCAAATCATCTTATTGTAGAGCCATTAGCTTCGCGTGGACTTTGAAAGTTGTCTTCCTCGACCTTCATTAGGTTTATAAATAATTTCGATTGTGCCATGTAATCATCTTCTTAGCAGGGCTGTCTCTTACCTTAATTTCCCTATTTCACTTTATTTGACTGCCAAATTAATGTGGCCTTTTTTCTCTGTCTTCTGTTAGTGTTAAGCACTATTAAATTCTAAATAGTTAGGGAAGTCATGGGAAGCCCAGCGGCAGACCCAGAGCCCAAAGTCAGAACGAACTTCAGAGCATAGGCGTCTATTCTGGGGATTGCTCTCGATGGGGTCATACAAATCTTTTTTCAGTACATACTCTTAAATATAACTTATTGCTGCGAATCATTTTATGAAATATCAAGTATTTAGAGTTCTTAACAAGAAATCTAATTACAAATGATTCGTTACTCGGATTTTACTCTGATTATTTCAAAATTTGTAGTTTTCTTTTTTGTAATATTGGCAATCTTAAATTTGAAATTCTGTCGGAAATGTTTATTGGTAAGCAATGACCTATTGCTGGAAGTGCCGATCTCTTATAGCAATGCCTGATCTACACCCATGTATCGACCTCTACCCACATAATAGTCATCTTGTCTTGGTCTTGGTCGTCATCAAGCTCGTGTTGCTGTGTTCGGGGCTCTCGCCCTGTGGCTCAATGTAGCTACTGGCGGCATGTTCCAAGCTCGTGAGAAACACACACAGCCAAATCTGCTTAGGTGGGGGCACGTACATACATACATATATGAGGCAACAGTCAAAGTTGGAGCCAACAGCCACTTCTGCATCTGCAACCGCTTGGGTTGTAGGCGACATAAACACAATTCAGCCGGCGGCGGCATTTGGCCATCGAAACAGAGTATGTAATTATGTGGTGTAGCTTCAACATGGTCTTGGTCTTGGTCTTGGTCTTGGCTCTTGGTCTTGGACACATATGTATATGTACATACGAAGATGTGGTTGTTGGGAAGACTTGCGATGCGTTGGTCAAGTGCAGAATCGAGCATTTTGCACGGCACTTTAGCATTTCAGCTATCAGTCATTCAGTTAGTCATGGTTCATGAAAAGTTTTTTGAACTCACCCACACATTACCCCCCGATCCCCACCTCGAAGCCCGAACAATTGTACCCGCAGATGTTGGCAGTGGCAATTTAATTTGGTAAATGGTCTTAAAACTTGGCTATAATCTTGGCACTCCTGCTTAACTTCCGTCTTCGGTTTCTTTTCAATTTCTATTCTTCTTCATTAAGAACGCTTTGCCATTTTCCATTTCCCCTAATGGACTAATGGACATATTAGAAGACATTAACTATTCATGAGAAGAAATTTTGTTGTCGTCCCCCCTTCCGCCCACATCGATCTCTGTGGAATCGAGTTAATATGATCAGCTTTGTTCTATATCGAATTGAGACATGAGAAAGACACAAAACAACAATTTATATAAGCAAGTACCTACAAAACCTATCTACATTCATACATACTATAAGTATATATAGTTATTGTAGTTTTGCTTGACTAGATCATGCCATGCATGGAGCTGGACAGTCACAAATTAGTTGAAATAATCTCCATTCAACGTGATTTTCGTGTTGATGCGGTTAGTTAGTTAGTTGTTGCTGTTGCTGCTGTTGTTGTTGCCATTTGGTCGTGATTTTTTTGCCCAGTTCACCAGAAACGTTGAATTGGCTTCACCTTTTGACATGGAATTCGAAATGACGTGAAGCACAGACAAAAGAAGAACTCAAAATTGTGTTGTTGCTATTGTTGCTGTTGTTGCTGCTGTTGCTGATGCCAAATTTTCTTCGTCCTCATTCTCCTTGATTGCCATGGACATTTGCCAGTTAGGCCATCCCCATAGCCCATGATCATTTGGATTTGGTTTTCTTGGCTTGCCTTTTGTGTGATCGAAATTATTTACCGTTGATATGGTTATGACTTGCTATCAATGCCAAAACATAGAAGTCAGCCCAAAAATTATACAAAATGAACAAGAACAGAGGTCCGAGTCGAATTTTAAATTCTTTCCTCGATTACTGTTTCATTAATGTATAAAAGTATCTCTTTCATAAAATATACATACTTCCTAGGCTTACCCATACATTTCCACCCAATTCTCATATTTATTTGATTAATTTACTGTCTGTAACTAAAGTATCGAAAAAAGTTTTCTTACCACGTCATTTCACTTGCAAGCCGGGACTTACGGCGGGAATCACGTAATGTGGACAAGTTTTAACCAAATTTTGAAAAACATTTTTTTCTTAAAAAAGAATTTGTATAGTATACAATGAATTACTCCAGTAATCTGTTATGTTTGAGTGGTAAAAAAATGAATTTCGGGTACTTATTCCGTCCGGAAAATACTTTGTGGCTTATTCCGTTCAATCTATATAGACTGGACTATATAGCTTGAGTTTTTCTTAAAGCAAAATAAGAAAGAATTACAATTTGTGGTCTACAGTTTATTTAAGTTTTTCTAGACTTAAAACTTGATCTTATGATCCAATAGTGTACAATTTTAAATTAAAAAAACTTACATATATCATTTTTCGAATACAAATATTGGCGCTTTTCATATAAAATTGTTTCAAAAAACGATATTTGTTAAAACTATAACAACAAAATTTACGGTACTTCAGTCTCAACTCAACGCCATAAATTATCTTATTAAAACTATTTACCAACAATGTATAAAAATAGCATAAAATCAGAATTTAAGGGCATAAAATGTATGTCTCGAATTCTTTTGCCGCCACTGTAAGTCGTTACTAAAACATAATTGTTTGGGTGTTGGGCGACCTATAAAATTATATCTCATTGTCAGACGTAAAGTTATATTTTAATATTATTCTTCGACGTTAGATTCTGTAACTGTTTATTTATTTAATTCAACTATTATTACTCTTTTTACTAAAATTTTTCTTCTTCTTCCATCATTCCCTAAGCAAAGCACGGCACGCATACACACAGATTTGCAAAAATGTTTCTTCTAGAGCTATATGATATAGTAGTCCGATCCTGACAAGTTTCATACTTTATCATCTCCGAGCTAAAAGTAGCTCAAATATCAAATTTCATTCCCATAGCTCTTAAGATGCCAGCGTGAAGTTGATTTGCACAGACAGACGGACGGCTATATCGACTCAGCTTCTCAAGCTGATCAAGAATATATATACTTTAAGGGGTCGAAAACGTCTGCTTCTGTGCGTTACAAACATCTGATCAATTTTATAAAACCCTCTTCAAGGGTATAATAATAATCTTAGACGTATCCAATTCGTACTACACGAAATATCTGGGATTGTGTAATTTTTAACCTCGCCAAGAAATGGTTTCAAAAACATTCATTTAATTTTAATTTTGATCGATGTTACATAATGTATTAACTTTTTTTGACATTCCAATGTACTCGTTTACCTTGTACAGGGTATTGATAGCGCAGTCGAGTCTCGATAATTCGAAATGGCAAGGGAACAGAATTTTTTACGAATTACAGAGGTTTTTGATTTACCGGCTTTTCCAATGGACGAAGTTTTTCCAAGGGACCAGCTATTCTTACCAAATATTGAGGTTTAGACTATATCGCATTGAGCTTGACTATATCTTTAGTATCTCGTTTTGGTAATGGAAACTATTGTTTAGTTCATGGTAGATATTGAAAGATTAAATTCTAACCAAATACAATATTCATTCAGTGTCGACTGTTTATTGGCAAATGCTTTAGGACATTTCCTGCATATTTTAATAACTTTGTTAAATGGCCAACCAAAAAAAAATTTCCATAAGACTAATGAATTTATGTATGAATGATCGAGGAAGTTCTTGAAGTCCTGATCAGTTTTTCTGATCATGTTTATGCTTATGATGTTGTGGGCTTGGCTCTCACGACTCTCAGGGAGTACCCTGACCACCTTCGTCATAATATCCATATCTATGTACATACATATATGTATATATCCATAACCATATGCAATGCAAATGCTGATGACCTTCGTCCATCAAGGACACCCTTCAAGTGAGTTTCAAGAAAAGAAAGAGATAGAGAGAAAGAGAGCGAGAAAAAGAAGAGATTCATCTTCTAATTGGAAGTTCAGGCAAGCGGAAAGATGCATCATGTCATATCTTTTGACACAAAGTAAATCCAAATATATCTATGTATATGTATTTTTTAATCCTTTGATGTCAGGCGGAAAATGTGTATATTAGTTGTTGTTGTTGCTCTTACTGTTGTTGCTGGTTTTTAGTTCTTTATATCATGCCATGACCATGTCATCATCATCGTTTCTTAAAGTTGACGCTAAAGTGGATATGGATACACACACACACAGATACACACGCACACACACACACACACACACACCATACAGACATAGATGCAGACAACCGCACAGTCATAAAACGAAGTCAGGCCAAAGCCAACTCTTGGTTGTTGCCAAAGTCCGTTTGCGAAAAACTGGAGGATTTCTACCAAAAGGCGAATTAAATTCCTCAATCTTGTGCCAGGTTTATTTTTAGACCAAAAAAATATAAAAAAAAAAAAAGATGAAGAAGGAAGGAAGAAGCAGCAGCAGCAGAAGCAAAGCGAAAACTAGCAATGAAATAAACCAAAAAAGAAACAGCAAGAAAGGAGACAACAGCCAAGAACCAACAGCAACAACAACAAAGAAGCTAAAGAAGAAGATGACGCCAAGGTGCACACACACAAATGGTGAAGAAGATCAGAAAGATCAACCAGCAGCAGCAGCAACAACAAGTATAGATGGATGAATTGAATGCTGTGTGCTAAGGCGAAGGCCATCCAAATAGCTCCAACAGACCCCAATCCAGATTGCCGATTCTTCTGACAGACGGCGGAAGAGAGATGGGAATGGGGGAGAGTGCGAAGTGCGGCTGTGGAGGGGGAGGACGCCAAACTAGCATCCGCAGCGGTCACATTAAGCTGGAATATGCGTCGACAGGCGTCGGCGTCGCCCCGGCGGCAATCGTCAGGAAAATAAAAAGAGGCAATGGCAAAGGCGCAGAACAACCTCACGAAGGGCGTCCCAAAATCTCAACTTAGGCCCAACTCTTTCGATTTGTTGTTCTTCGATAGAATTTTCGATTGCAATAATCACGCACAGCGAAAAGGGCTATAAAGCTCCCTCGGTCCTTAGCCACCACCCAATCTGAAAATGAAATAATAAATCGAATCGGCTATTGCATTGGTTTTACCAGCGGAGGCTGGAGCTGCGCTTGGATCACAGCTTCCAACTGGGAAAATTAATGCCATCCATTTCCCATGACTCTTAATCACTTGACCATTATTATATTTACTTGTACTTGGTCTCTATAATTATGTTCGTGCACCCACCCACCCCGATTTATCCCCTGTAGGCGATCGATGTGTTCAGTTTGATTACTTATTGATTATAAGGATGATGAGGACTTTACTGCTACAAAGGAAGTGGCTGAAAACTAGCAACAATCGATAATAAAGCAATACACGTGGGTCCATAAAGGTTCATTGAGCTTTAAGTTTATGAATTGAAACAGAAAAGAAAAGTGCAATAATGCATTTTCCAAATAGTTATTACATTAAGCAATAAATAGCAGACTAATTTCAAATTTTTTATTAGACTAAGCAGTTTATACTTTCTGACTGAAACATGAAAGTCTGAAAGCTGCGATTTTCGGATTACTCCAAAAACTTTAATTACAATTCGTTAAATGTTTTAATTACTTGAAAAGAAAACAATTGAATAACAGAGTTTACAGGGTTCTGACATGAACGTTGGCCAAACTTTGCATAGTGAGAATAGTCCCGTTCTAGACATTAAAAGTTTAAACAGTTTTAGTATATTTGAATGTTTTGATTTAATAATAATTTAGGATTATTGCAATAAACTTACTAAGCCATCCCTTTTCAGCTCTATAAATTGGGAAAGATAAAGCCAATCACACATTAGAATGACACGTATTAAGTCCCATGAGTAATAGTATAACAATCCTTGATTAGACTGAAAGGTATTTTTCAACTGATTCTTCCGATAGGACTTACATAGATGATGCTGGTCAGATATCATGCCAGAGAAATAGATACAAGTCTTCGGGCTCAATTTAAACTGTCAGCCTTATGTATACGACTAATTCTTTTAATCGCTTTGACTAATTTAAAAGCTTCTCCAATTATCGGGCTAAAGTCATTTGTTATACCTTATACCCCTTTCCAGAATCCAACACTTTAATTATAAGTGTGGAAACATTCCATTTCTATTCTAGTTGTTTCTCTGCGCTTCTGGGCAGCCCGCAGAAAAAGAAACCAACAAAATAAATAATAAAAAAAAAAAACAAACAACAAACAAAACCTATGTAGGTATTGTCAAAAATGCAAAACAGAGAGAAGAAACATTATTACATTTCGCGCTCTTCCATGGGGAGACGACCACAAGAAGAAGAAAGAAAGAAGCAGAACCACAGAGCGGCGGAGACTCGACGGGTTAACTGCGATAGCGTACCAAATTAATGGAAATGGAACCACCGCGCATTCGATAGGGCTACAGGATGGTGGCCGGAGAGCGGGGGGATAACCGCCAAACGTGCTGCGACAGAGAGCCAAACGACAAGGGACGGGTAGAACATGGAAAATAGGGGACAGGTAAGAGTTAAGAGACGCGAAGAACCTTAAAACCAAAGCCAAGTTGTTGTGGGAGAAAGAATAAAACTAACAATGACTTCGACTCCAATGATTCCCATTGGAATGATGACTTCTACGAGGGGGACAGAGATAGGGAGACGTGCATGTACACACATTTACTTGTATGTGTTGGTAAGTATTTCGGTTTTGGCCCGATTGTCTGTACCTTCGTGGCTGTTGGTTTATTGCGTTCTTTGTCTAGCACTCACACACGCAGACAGTGATTTCCAATCGTTCGCTCTTTCGGGTTAGGGGTTTCTTCTACTTCTTCTTCTATACATGTTCTTGTTGTTATCGCTTGTTGTTGGTGTCATTCATTCATGGTCTCCTTTTTAAGCCAACAACCTGAACCCCCTTCACGAAATTTGCCTTTGCTTGGATAGAACAGCAAATAGAACTTGAAATTCAAAGCCCAAGTTTAAGTCGAAATCCTCCTTAACGGGCGAAAAGTGTTTGTTGAGTGCAAGGATTAAAGATGCCTCTCTTGTCTCACGCCTTGAGATCGTTCTGTGTGTTTGTGCATGCATTTGTGAGTGTGTGTGTGTGTGTGTGAGAATGTGCCTTTACCTTTGTTTCGTTTCACTTCGTTCCCAACTCGCGCTCATTGGAAGAGGAAGTTAAGCTGCGAGACCTGGAATTTGGAATTGTTCTTGGCGTTCTTCTTCTTTCTTAGCGTCATCACCTTCAGTCGACGTCTTCGAGTTCCAGTTCTTCTTGGCGGACATTTGGTTGGTTGCCTGATATTGGCCAGATCATTCAGTGTTCAGTCGAAGGCGAAGTCTTGCAGTGAACGCGTCGTGTTGTCTAGTGATTCCGATCCCGAGAATTCTTATTAACTCAATCTTCAGTTAGATCCTCGCGTGACGTCTATTAACGAAAAGTTAACATTACATTGACAAATCACCAACCAACTTAAAGAAAATGGCCAAAATCATTTTGTTTTGTTTGCTAAGCCTTTTGGCATGCGCTGCAGGTTAGTAAAAAAAAAAAACATCTTAGCACTCTTGAAGATTTATTCAACATTTAAAATGTTATATTATCCAAGAGTGGTTATAATCAGATGTCAAACATTATGAATATATTCCAATAATAATATATAGGCATGTACTCCTAATAGTCACTTTTAATGGCTTTTCAAATAGTCCCATAAAACTTTCTTAGAGAAGGAAAAAAGCGGATAATTTGCTTCCCATCATTTATTATATATGTACAAACATATAACCTGGGACTCTGAGTCATTAAGTTAGCTCTGTGAGTGGGTTTTTTTCAAGTTGTTCTTTGATCGATTACCCCAGACCAATTCTGATTGCATTGGTCCCGTTTTCTTGAGCGCCAATTGTAGTAGAAGTTCCAACTACCAACAACTGCTCCCCAAGTCCCAGTGCCAGTCCATAATAATCATTTCAGCCGGAGGGATGTTAGGTGCCAACTTAAATAACTAGCCATACCATCATTTCCTTTTCGGGGGCCTCACTTGGCTCTCCTGACTTTGAGTGGCATCATTAGAGACGTGCTAGATTCGCGTTTGGTCTATCCAATAACTAACTATCTATCTGTGGATGGGTAAAAGAGGGGGTAATTACCCTGAAATTATAGTAGAGGATGGAGTTCGGAATGGAGTTGAAGTTAAACCTGGCCACGGGGTAAAATGCTCCTCAATTATTGGGATCACAGAGTCAGCAGATTCCGAGTCAGTGTCAAATTAAGTGCAATTCCTTCTTGTTATCTCTCGAACAGAGAGGCAAAAGAGGAAAAATGCTAACCTTCTTTCAAATTCTGATGTACGGGCTTAGATTGGCAACAGATATTTTAATCCGATATGAAAATGAAAAAAATTATAATTCTGAGGAGTTAAGTCTATTCAAAAACGTCATCTATTCATCAGGGTTTTTTCTTCATTTTTTTTTTATATTTTGCTTGCCTTAAATCACAGAGAAGACCAAGACTTTACCTTCGGCTTGGACTCTGCATGTGTCTTGCATTTAAATTGCCGGAAATAAACACACACACACACACAGAGAGAAGGCACACTCAGCTAGCACTTATGTGTATGTATATATACAAATACCGCGACACCAACAGAGTCAGAAACAAATATTGGCCCTCGAACCAATACCTTTAGCTAGGAAGAGACCAGAGTCCATGACAAGTGCCATAAATAGAGGGGCCAGCGGTTCGCCTAGAGAATCAGAGAATCGAACAAAAAGAAGAACGTAAATTTCTTTGGCATCGGGTGTTTATTTTTCTTATATACACTTGGACCTCAGTCAGACCTTTTTTAGCTACCTGTTGCTGGTTGCTAGTTGATGGTTGATGGCGGCTGCTTGTCCCCCCTCAGGGCCAAAAGTCATTGTCATCTTGCATTGTCCGAACGAGTCTGAATGAAGGCAGACACATACATACATCTATCATCTTGTGTCCACTGATTCTATTTTTAAGAACTTCCAAAAAAGATAGCCTCTCTTCCTCTTAGCCTCCACTCCCTCTCTCTGTGTCTTATTCGTTTCTTCGTTTGGTTTTGACCATCGAGCTAATTAATGTCATCATCGGGCCTATTATATCTCATCAGCTTTCACGTAATTAGCTGGGTCTTTCCTTCTCACCTGGAAGGTCAGAGACCTGGTCATCATCATTATCATTATCATTATTATTGTTAGTCTTATTACGGTAATGAATCAGACACTACCGACAAAAGTCTAAAGTTTTATTAGTTATTCTTCGTCTTCTTCTTCCTTGTTGCTGCTTTATTTTTGGTAATCCTATTTAATGATATTACGCATTCGTAGACCGTTACAGGTTTACGCAATCGCCGATTCTCATTTCCCCTCCACCTTAAATGTTTAAGTATTCAGAGCGGTGTCTCTATGTTGAGCTCCAGATTTGGTTTTAGCAAGTTTATTGACCCCATTGGACTTGACTCAAATTTAATTTATTTCTGCAAAGAGGAAAAAGTACTTCAAATTGCAATATCATTCAGACAATTAGTCATCGAATCTGATATGAAGGAAATGCTTTGATGTTAGGATAGGATTTAATTATATTTTACTCCGATTAACTTGTTAAATTTTGCGAATTGTATTACTTTTGTTTTTGTGCGACAGGTCAACGCATTACTACCATACATTTGGATGGCGTACAGTATTTCATTAGCCGAATGAATCCTTATTCACCGGAATTGAACTACTTTTTGGCCTACCAATATTGCCGATCACTGGGCCTGCAGTTGGCTTCGTTTGAAACCAAGGAGAAGGCTGAATCCATGACCACATATCTGAAGAATGCCGGCTATGGTAACTATGATTTCTGGACATCCGGAAATCGCTTGGGCACGGGCATGTTCCTATGGATGAGCACCGGTTTACCGTTCAATGCCACCTTTGATTTCTTTGAAAACTCGGCCGATGCCATTCAGGCTGGCCTACTCGATCCCGTTGATCACAATAGCAACACTTCCCCTCAGCGCACAGCACGGGACAGGTAAGTCTTGTTTGGAGCGGGTTGGTCCTTGAGGGAGGGAATACACACAGTTGTACATATCTCTATTTTTTCTCTCCCTTTTTGATCTCGCTAACGAATTTTCACAACTCTCTCTGTAGCAGCAGTGGCGCCGAAAAAGGATGCGTTATCCTGAAGCAGCCCACTCTGAAATGGATGCCCGAGGACTGTTCGGCCGTTAAGGACTTCATTTGTGAACAGACCCGCTGCTACTACTACAACTATGGCAGCATCCCAGTGTCTTCTGCGCAGGGGTAAGGACAACAAAAGGACTACTAAAGAGCCACAAAAAAATAAAAATAAATTAAATAAAATACAAAAAAAAAAAAATCAAACACACTAAACCAGAAAACCATATAATCATAATGAAAGAAAAAATGCAGACACATCAAAACATCATAATAAAAAATAAATCAATAAAAATCAATAATAATAATATAATTAATTTCGCTATACGAACTTTGCCCCAGTGGCAAATTAAACAAATGTCCTTAATTAAGCACTAAAATATAAAGCATATTTATACGTGATTAAATAAAAGTTAATTTAGTTGACCACAAAGCAAACACACACATCGAAAAAAGTAAAGAACCCCAAATCCAAAAACAAATCCAAAAAAAAGAAAAAAGAAATCAGACTAAACAAAAATAGGTGAGCTAAACCCCAAATCGTTACAAATCTTTTTTACCATTTCTCTACACACACACACACACACACACACATGAATTACAAACAAATAATAATACAGAAAAAAATAAAGACTAATGCGAAGCTAGCAGCTAACTTTTTACTAACTAAACACCAAAAAAAAAAAAATAATATCAAGAAACAAATAGATCAACCTTCCTCCATTTTTTGTAGACGCCAGTGGGTAATATTTGTGGGAAATTTTTGCAAACATTCTAAGAATTTGTCAAGTTAAAGTCCTTTTTTAAAGGACTTGACCAATAGTGTTATAAATTGGCTCTAAATGATGCTATTTTCCTCGCGATGATTGCACGAATTTCCCAATATTTCCAATCATTCCCATATGAGCGCCAAAAAGAAAAACCAAAACACAAACACAAGTAATATATTTTTCATCTGGCGAATCTGTCGCCAAATTTTTGGTGGTTTGGGGCTTAGCTTTCCATAGATGATATTGTTGCTGTTCTTTTTATTGTTGTTGTTGTTGTTGTCATGAAGATTTGTGTTCAACTAACTAACTTTAGCCTAAAGCTCGCTCTATCGCACTAACTCCGCCTTCTGATCTGCACTGCTAAAATCAATTGAAAAATTCCCTCCAGAGCTAAAAATTAAAATACAAAATTTTCTCGCTTCTTCTTTTTTCTCTCTCCTGATCTTGTGTTCTTTCCAGACGCCCCATTACCTCGACTACACCAAGAACCCCCGCTTCACTGTTGGATTTGCATGCCGCTGCTCCAACCACGACACCACTTCCCGTCCTGCTGTCCACCAGTGCAGCTGGCAGTTCGACAGGCTCTCTGTTCTCGGCGGCCAAAGCGGCCAAATCATCGCCAGCCATTGGCATTGCCGCCGATAGCGCTGCTGAGCCATCGTTCATGTCGTTCAAGCTGAATCACGATCATCGCTCCTATTCCGATGCGGATGCCACCGATGTTGACGTTGATGCCGACCTAGAGGCGGAGGCGGATGCCGAGGAGCACGACGAACACGAGGGCGGTGAGAGCGAGACAGATGCGGATTCGGATGAGGAGCACGACGGCGGCAACTTCAATGAGCACGCTCGCGAACTGAACGGCAATGGCGATGACGTTAAGGAGCATGTTTTCCCACTAAACGACAATGAGCTGCACAACAACGAGATGCACTCCATTGAGGAGTTGCAGCTTCAGTTGCAGTCCCATTCCCATGAGTTGCAGCACCATGACGAAGCCGATGCTGAAAATGATGATGAAGAATCGCAGCGACAGGAAAAGGAAAAGCCATCGCAGACTTCGGCAGAGCCTCAGCAGTCCGAAGCGGAAGCAGAAGCTGAATTTTCGGGCCACATTGATGCTCTGCCCAGCTCGACGGAATCGCCAGCCATTGAGGTGCGTCTCAAGCAGATTGCCCAGGACTTTGAGAAAATGACCAGTTCACAGGAACGTGCCAAGGATGAGATTACTCCACAGTCTTCCCTCTCGCTTAGCGACCTGATACGCACCCTGCGTCCCAACGAGCAACAGATCATCCCGCAAATCGACTCGGACTACTCGAATGCTATGCGGGTCCTGGGCAAAACCTTTGTGCCCAACAACTGAACTAAAAAACAATCACTATCAATCCATAATAGTTGACTAAGCTTTTGGTGTTGTGTGTTTGGGGTGACCTAAAACATTAGTAACGGGGTTCCACTGAGGAATGGACATTTTGCGAACAAGGAGTAAGGACAAAATGACGCTTCTCTCTGCGGACTCTCAAAACAATCAAAGTTTAAGGCACCTTCCCTTCTCCCTTTAGTAATTTACATACTTATAACGAAAATTAAATAAAGAAAAAAACAAACATTTTGCACATAATTTTAACCATTATAATGTATTCATTTTAGACATATGCATGAATATATTCAAAGGGGCATAGAATCAATCTGAAAATGAGTACTTGTCTTTTCAGTGTAAACTCTCTTATTCTGCATTTTACTTACTGTACAGCGAGTTTCTTATTGATCATTGTCACTTAAATAAAGCAGTAAGGATGCGAAAAACCAGACATGAAGGTGGAGAACATGGAATGTAGGTTTTGTTAATTTACATTTATATCAAAAAGTAACTCATTTTACAAAACTTCAACATTGGAGTGCAAGATTATTTTCTTTTTAACCCTTTATGGTATAAGTTTTAGGTTTGTAGCAATTGAAAAGGTTTTTTCGGATAATGCACTACTTTCCGTAATGGCTAATTCTTTACTTGACTACAGCAAAGTACTTTTGACTACACTGAACTATTGAAAAGTATCCTAGAACTGTAAATGCATATCCTTTAATCCCATGCATAATTGCAGAACAATCTTTAAGGATTAAGAAGGAGTTTGAACACATGAAAAAGGCCATTCGATTTTATCCCGTGGTTATTTATATGTTTGGGATTGATCTTTGTGTTGGCCACTTCTGACCAAAGGTAATACGACCCTTTTGAAATGGTATAAAAAGAGCATTATACTGTGCGTAGTTCTAGACATTATAAAATTTGTTGAAGCTTAAGAAAATTTACACTTTGAAGCTTCTTAGTTTACATTTTATCAGAAATTGACAGAGTTAATTGAGGTCTTTTTTGAATGAATTTTTATACCATGTTAAAGTCTACAAAATGTATTCAACAGGCAGCAGGAAGTTTTTCCTACCCCATTATATTAATATATTCTTAATCAGTATCAACATCCGAGACGATCTACCCATGTCCGTCAGCTTTCTTCTGCCTAAACATTTTTGCGAACACTTTAATATACCACTTCGCCCTAGGGGTGCATGGCATATTCCATTATTAGGAAAATAAATTATTTATACCTAAAGAAGCAGAGTTTAACTGACTAACTGAAATCGTTGCAATGTTAAGAGTAAAAAGAATATGATATTTTGTTATCATCCATAATCAACTCATAAAAATTTAAATTATCACCTAATGATATATAAAATAAGCGGGCTCTCTAGCAGGTGCAATTGAATTTCTTGATTTTCCTTACATGTTTATTATTGTAGTTATATTAGTTAATAATAGTAATGAGAAATACATAGTAAAATGCTTTCAATCTAATAGATTCTTATTAAGTTTCTCAAAACCAATAACAACACAATATTAAGCATTTAATTAAATGAATAAGTTTCCCTTGAAGTGCAAGAATCACAATGAATAAAAATGATATCCCACTAAATTTAAAATTGATCTTCATTGATCAAAAATAAATGTGCAAGGGAGTACGAAAAAAGGATTATTTACTGTGTTTCATGAAATGAGCTAATTTCTTTCTTCTAAGACACTAGATAAGCGCTCAAAACTACGGCTATATCTACTCCTGAATCGTGTCCGTTAGTACGATAAGATATTAACAATTCCAAGTCAAATAAGTCATTGTCTTTTATTTTAAAATCCATGTGTGTTTCAGCGGAATTTACCAAAAAATGTTTTTTTTGAAATAAACTATTTGTTGATTTATGACTAAGTTGAGAGTCTAATAATCATAAATTAACTGCCACGGCACTTAAAAAATCCTAAAATTTATTAAAATTTCTTTCCGTTTTTTTGTATCTTACCCTATTTAAAAGGGTATATTAATTCTCGTCTTCGATAGGCACTTTTTCTTGTTCTTTCTTTGACGAGACGAGTTCAAATAGCCATTATCATCCTTCTAGACCCAGCTAGAGATAAACATTTAGCCATTTCGAACCGATATTTAATACTATTCTCAACCAAGAATAGAAAAATGACAAATCGTAATTTTTTAAAAGTCTTCAAAAATGCAACATTTTTTGTCACGATTGGAAATTTAGTTAGAGATAACGAACTTTACAAATAAACTTAATATTTGTTGGTCTATTGTATCAAAACATCGTGTCGAAATTCATAAAGATCGGACTATAATATCGTATAGCTGCTAAACCATCGATCTGTGGAAAATGGAAAGATTGTGTTTAAACTAATATCAGAAAGGTATCTAATTATTGGATATCTACTTCATTTCCATTAAATCGAGTGATTTCATATGTTGTACAGGAGTAGCATGAGAACGTGTAAGGGTATATAAACTTCGGCATGAACAAAGTTAGCTTTGCCCTTTGGTTTTTTATTACATTTGGACCCATAGTCCACATAGCGTTAAGCCGACCTTACATCATATGGTGATTCTTCTTGTTCTTCATAGCTCGCTCTTTGGTGCGTGACTGCATCATCACAAATCTGCAAATCATCTTTCTTAATTTAAAGAGGATTTAACGAAAGAAATGACGAGTAGAAGGAAGAGGTGGAGGATTGTGTGGAGGCAGAGGAGTCAGACGCATCGCATCAAGTTTTATGTGTGTCGAAACGATGGTAGATGGAGGAGGACGACGACGACGACTACGAAGTCGACTGGCAGTGGCCAGAACACATTAACCCAAGAACTGCTACGTCCCGCCTCACTCTAGCCACTGATCTCTTCATCTCAAGCCCCATTCTTCTTAAAATGCAGACGACGACGACGACGACGAGGACGGCGAAGAGATGGCCATGTCTGTCTGACTGACTAACTGACTTCGTTTGAAGCTTTGTTGACTGATGTTGCTTTTGCTTTAGCCGTTGCCGTTGGTCAATAAAGAAGAAGATGTAAAGTCAACCTTGAAATGTATAAAAGAGTCCAACGAACGTTTCTCTTTTAATAACAAAAAATACAAACAACAACAACAACAGCAAGAAAAGTGGGGGTACATCACGTTCAAACAAAGAGTTAAAGCAATAAACAAATGTTTCTCCAAATTCACTTAATTTCTTTTTCATTGAAAGCAAAAGTATTATTCCCCCAACCAGGTGGTAATCGATCGAGCCCATCTTTCTCCGCTTCTCCGCTCACGGTTGACAGTTATTTATATCCAATCCGCTGATAATGCTCATGATCAGGAAGTGATTGCATGAGAACATTCTTCCTTCCTTTTGTTTAGGTATAAAAAAGGTTCCCCTCAGTTCATTTGGCATTACAGCAAATTCGGCAATTGCAGTGAAATGAAGAACATTTTGATTTCAGTTTTCGTGATCTTTGTGGCGGCCATCACTTTGATTCTGGCAATGCCTCAACATGGCTCAATAAACGGGCCCAGTGGGGTAAGCGGGAACTTCATAATCAACTAAATCAATTTGCTAATATTATGTATATTCCGATTTCGCAGCGCTTTGCCATGACTCAAAACTGGGCATCACCTCCCGTCGATTTGTCCCAGCCAATAGTATTTTTGCGTGAAGCTACACCCATACATGAAGAGAACCAGGAGACCGGCCGGAACGCGAAGGCATAGACCAAAAACTACGAGATTAAGAGATTTTAATTAGAAAGTTAAACAACACAAACAAAAAAACTGGTTGCTCGATCCTAATGAATATTCACACTGACTGACTGTTTATAATTATTTAAGTCAATAGCATAAACTAGTTATTATATGCATGTAGTTATGACATATAGAAACACATTTATATAATACAATTCTGTTTGCCTTTGCCCAGTCGAAATTCAAGTTAATGTTTTGCATTTACTAATTAACATTGAAAACTTTTATAAACTGCAAACAAAAGTTAATTACTTTTATCTATTTTTTAGACACTTTTAGGACCATGGGCGTAGTTGAAACGATTAAGAAACAAAACAGTCTCAGGACTGTCTTTAGCCAAAAACAAATAAAGTTTCAATACTCCTATCTTTATAAAGAGGTCAAATATTTTCAAAAGTATTTTCATTCTAATGACAATAATCGAAACACAGAAATGAATAAATACATTTGGACCTGGACTGGGCCTCAAATTTTATTATCAGACTTTGCTTAAGAATCCAGATTAATTATGGCCATTCCACATGTAAAATGATAAAACTAGTTTGGAATCCCAACTAGATAAATCGAAAAGAATGACAAAGCTTGTGACTGCAAAACATTCATAAACTATAATACGATTTTAATGGTTAAAAAAAGAAAGGATATCATATTGTGGTCAACCATACCGATTCCGAGAGGGCTTTGTCTTAGGGCCAAGATCATTTAGAGGATCATTTTCTGAAAAAAAGTTAAAAAAAAGTAAAAGTTTTAAAATACTTCGTACCTTATTAATTAATACAAGTCCCAAGCTGAGATATTTAAATTTAATTGTTATAAAATGCAGCTATTTATCATATGACAAGGCGATATGTATTCTTAGAGGGATTGAAGACTACGTCAATGAATATAGTATATTCAATAGATATAGATACACTCGTATAGGTATTTTATGTCTGTATATTTGGTTTGCGTCAAAAAATGCAAAAACCGGCATTTCGCTTCTATGATGTTGTCTTCTTATACTAATTGAATTTATTTGACAATAAAACGCAGTCTTCGATTTGGTATAAAAGCGTGGTTTGTTCACTCGAATTGTGTTATTAGTTTCGGGGATAGTCTTCGAGAAAGGTTCGTGCTTAAAGATTCTCATCCGAGAGACATTAAACTCATCTATTGAACTAATTTGTTCAGTGCAAAAGGAATAAACTTGTTTTGAATCGAATTGTGAATGTGCTAAGCGGAAAACCCGTTTTGTTTTAATTCAAAATTGCATTTTGGATTTCCATAAATTTAATAATTTGAGAACAGCCTTCCGGCTTTTAAAAATAAATGTCGAAATCTCATTTATCAGCAGTTCCAAATCCCTTGCACTAAACTTCCCTGTGCTAAGTACTTACTTTAATCTCCTTTCCTTCGATAGGATGCAGTTGTCGATATTTGTTCTTGCCGTTTGCCTGGGACTCGCCTCTGGCCAGGGGATTTTTCGGTGGTGGCGCACTGCCAGGCCTGGGCAATGTGGGCAACGTTGCTGGAGGAGTTGCTAATGGTCTCGCAGGAGGTGTAAACACTTTAGCAAATGCAGCTCAGCAAGGTTTTAGCTCTATAAGCGGAGGCCTAGCCCAAGTTCCATTGCTCAACAATGTCCAAGACTTTGGCGACTTTCTGGTACATAGAGACCAACCCACTAAACTGGGTATCTCAGAATAACCTTGATTGTTTTTCTTTCTTTTGCACAGCAACAAACTGGTAAAACTTATGCCAATGCAGCCGAACAAGCCATCCATCAGGCTGCCTTTCAGGGTAGCCAAAATTTAGTGGATTCTGCAAATGCTGCTTTTGCCGCAGGAGCCTCAACCTTCACCTCGGCTGTGAATGCCTTCTCCGACTTGACCCATCTTGAGTTTTTGAAACAGTTGACTGGCTTCAAGAAGTCTGCGGAGGGCGAGTAAGTCACTAAAAGCGTTAGTCGAATTTCGTAATTTTTCAAAGGAGATATGTATCAATTGCAGATCAAGAGTTGCTGCAGCTCGCCAAGCAGTTGAAGTCCCAGCGGAGCCCATTCCGGATTCATTTGATTGGCGTGAAAAGGGTGGAGTTACTCCTGTTAAGAACCAGGGAACTTGCGGATCCTGTTGGACTTTCGCCGCTACTGGAGCCATTGAGGGTCACTTGTTCAGGAAAACTAACCAATTGCCAAATCTCTCCGAGCAGAATTTGGTGGATTGCGGCCCATTGAACTTCGGACTCAATGGCTGCGATGGTGGATGTCAGGAATACGCCTTTGCCTTCCTCAAAGAAGCTCAACGAGGCATTGCATCGGAAGCGAAATACACTTACGTAGATAAGCGTGATGTCTGCTCATACACGGAAAAACAGGCTGAGGCCTATGTCCATGGATTGGCTACCGTTACCCCGAACGATGAGGATCTGCTGAAGAAAGTCGTTGCCACATTGGGTCCCGTGGGCTGCTCCCTGTTCGCCGACGAATCTTTGCTGCACTACGAGAAGGGCATCTTCAGCAATGAGACCTGCAATGGACAGGAGCTTAACCATGCAGTGCTCGTGGTGGGATATGGCAACGAAAATGGTCAGGACTATTGGACTATCAAGAATTCTTGGGGTGAGAATTGGGGAGAGAATGGTTACTTCCGTTTGATTCGTGGCCAGAACTTCTGTGGCATTTCCTTGGAGTGCAGTTATCCCATTGTATAGAAAGATTAAATGCAAATTAAATCGGAACTATAATTTTAAACAGAATATTATTACACTTGATGGACCATAAACTTCACAATGTTGCTGATATTTTTCTCAGCAAAAACTAGTTTTTTTTATTTTATGATTGCTAATTAGCCCAAATGAAATCAAGTTTCTAAACAACATCTTGAAAATTAAAATGTTTTATTTAAAATATTTTAATTTGTATTCGCAAGACCTGCAAACCGGCTCAAACCCGAATCCCTCCCAATTTGATGCAGTTTAAATTTGTTTTTATTTGCTAAGTTTGCTCTAAGTAAACTAAGGACTATACATTCCTGATCACCGTTAAGAATCGCCCAACATTTTTTTTGCTTCGGAGATAATTTCTTCTGTCATTTCCGAGACTTTCACCTTTTGGATATACGTATTGCGTATCTTTTAGCATTATCTGTGAGTCTTGGGATCACTGACCTAATTTTCACTATGTATTATTGAAATGTTTCCCGTAATTCAAATGCCAGCAACAATCAAATGTTTATTAATAAATATTCAGACTGTTTGTTGAGAGAGACTGTCAGAGAGAAGACAAGTCAACTCATCATGTTTGAGATTTGCGTCCCTGGTTTTTACATGGCTAGACAATGTCAGGAATTAAGAGCGTATCTATATAAAAGCCTCTAGTTGAGGAGACGGACCTGGTATTCGTTTACATCAAGTCAACGTGAGAGGTTAGTCAGTGACTAAGTTGGAACAGGTTTCATCTAATTTTATTACTTCTAAGAAAGTGCAAATTAACTTAATAACGTGTAAATCAATATAAAAATACCCGCAATGGAAATTAATCCATAATTACTATATTACTTACCTGCGACCTTCAAAAGAAAATGCAGCAATTTAGAATTTCCAATGCCGATATTACCGAATTAATACATTAATGTGCTGAAATAATTTGAAAACCATTTGTACCGATTTAAAAGTAGTGTATGATGAGTGAATGAATAAACACTTCAAGGTGAAAAAAGTGTTAAGAAAGGAATTCCTTATTATATATAATCATAATTTTTACATGAGGACCGATTTAAAATAATATGCATATATGTTCCTAAAGATAGAATCCATGTTATATGGTTATCCGATCAATAGTGGTATTAAAAAATTTACAGAAATGAGTATATTAAACAGTGAAATCTTATAATACCAGTTTGGAGAAATTCAAAGCTAGTGATGAAAAAGGACAACATCATCAATCGTTTCTTTTGAAGCCGTTTCGATATAGGAAATTCCTTGTTCGAAGGTCCTTTCCAATGGTCCGACATACATAATGCCCAAGTGGATTTCTGTTGATCGGGCAGATACGAAAAAGAGCATATATCCGTTTTTTGGGCTTTTTGCATACAAAATTAAATAGTATACAAATTATATATAGTTATTGGTTTACAATAGACAAAAAGGAAATCCAAAAGATAATTATTTCTATACAAAAGATGAAACGGTTACTAAATTCTACAAGTATCTAGCTAGAAAAAAGTTATTACAGTTAGTCAAATAATCAGATCATCCCGAATCCGAAAGAAGATTAATGTATAATTTAATAAATTCACTTTATTCATTTATTAAGCCGCCCTCGCAAATGTAAATTGTTGTTTGTTGATAGACAACTTTGGTGATAATAATCACATTATCGTTGTCTATAATCAGATGTAATCGCTATTGAACTCTAAACCTGTAAGGTCTTCAGGTTCTCCCCCATCTAATCTAATTAATGTAAACAAACATTCACTGAGCAAAAAACAACTTTGGTCGTTAGATATAAATCAATGTTAAATAATATATGCTAAACGCCTATTAATAAAAAGCTAATGATAGCGATTCCCCATATACATATATTAAACATTTTTGCTTTGGGTCAGAGCTTTGTGGATGAGTTCTGAATTTTGTTAATTAACTCATTTAAGATCCAGTTATTTATTTATATATTTCCAAGAAATACTCGTTTCAAAACATTGTTTATTCATATTGTATCTATTGTATTTTACATGTTAATTTGCAGGAGATGTATAAAATGACCCTGATAGGCCTACACATCTAACAGTCGTTTAAATCGAGTCTATCTGGGAGGTTAGACGAATTTTAGTATTGAGACTCAAATAGTTGTAGACTAATAAAATTGCTGATCAATTCTAATAAAAGTAGTGTTAAATCAATCAGAATAATATATTCGATTACGCTGAATGAACTCGAACAATTTTAAATTCACTTTTCTTACCTCGTGTTGAATCAATTTGGAAACTATTCTTCTTTTTGTAAATTTAAAACCAAAAAAACATTGTTTTTTAAACATCCAAAAGTGACTCTTAAGAAAAATTTAACCAAAAATAAATAACGTGGTTATCAAAGTTTTAAGTGTTTAAAAAAAATTGACTTAATATGACCTAATATTATTAATTGAAAAGTCGTAAATTTGATCATGAAATGACCTACATTGGTTAATGAACAAACAAAAAGAAGAAATAAAACTAATGTTTTTTTTTTTTTTTTTATTTAAACAGCTCGCAATGAAATTTCTGGTAGCATTTCCCTTCATACTGGCCGGCTTGGCTTCAGCTCAATTTGGTGGATTGCGACCAAGTCAAAGATTGGGCGCAGCTCTTGGCAACGTGGCCAATCGAGTTCAAGATAGACTAGCGGGTATAGCCAGCAGATTGCCAGCGCCTCCAGCTCTGAGAGATGTGGAAAGTTTCGGCGATTTCTTGGTAAATATCATTTGGAATCCCTGCATGAATTTTTCATTTACATATCGAAATGGTATTCCTTTAGACCCAATCGGGAAAGACATATTTGAATGAAGCTGACCGAGTGCTGCATCAAAATGTATTTTCCGCCCGCAAAAACTTGGTGGATGCTGGCAATGAAGCATTCAACAAAGGGACTTCCACATATAAATTGGCTGTGAATGCATTTGCCGATTTAACCAATGCCGAATTTCTTTCCCAACTTACTGGACTTAGGAAATCCAACCAGGGAGAGTAAGTAAAACAATTTCATATTGCATTTGATACTAAATCATTCCCTTTAATTTCTTAATAGATCTAAGGTTGCTGCCAGTCGTCAGAGTGCCCATGTGCAGCCAGGTGGAAATGTACCAGATGCATTTGATTGGCGCCAACAAGGTGGAGTTACTTCAGTGAAATATCAGGGCACTTGCGGCTCCTGTTGGGCATTCGCTACCACGGGTGCTATAGAGGGTCATGTCTTTAGAAAAACTGGTAAACTGCCAAATCTGTCTGAGCAGAATCTGGTGGATTGCGGGTCGTTGGATTTCGGCCTCAATGGCTGCGATGGTGGATATCAGGAATATGCAATGGCTTTTATTAATGAGAAGCAGCGTGGTATTTCGAAGTCCGATCAATATCCTTACATAGACAACAAGGAAACCTGTAAATATACGAACTCTCTGTCAGGTGCTCAGATCACTGGATTCGCCTCGATTCCCCCAAAAGATGAGGCTCTAATGAAAAAAGTTATTGCTACTTTGGGTCCTTTGGCTTGCTCTTTGAATGGATTGGAGAGCTTGTTGCTCTATAAGAGCGGTATCTATGCCGACGAGAAATGCAATGATGATGAACCCAATCATTCAGTTCTTGTGGTGGGATATGGCAGCGAGAAGGGTCAAGATTATTGGATTGTCAAGAACTCTTGGGATAAAAATTGGGGCGAGGATGGTTATTTCCGTTTGCCTCGTGGCAAGAACTTCTGTGGCATTGCTCTTGAGTGCAGTTATCCAATAGTTTGAAATTGAATTGTTATCATAAGTTAATAAATCATACAAAATTTTGAATCTCGAGTATCGAAAAGCATCGGCGCGCAAATCGCCAAGAAAAAACATCGACAGTGTGACCAGGGCAACCTAGGTTTCAGTGTGGCCGTTGCTTGCCATAAAATAGGGGGCAATAAATTAGAATTAAAGAAACACACAAATAGACTAAACAGACCCAATTAAACGAAAATGCATAAACCATAGAAATGGCTCGAATATTGGGAACGAAAGGCCCCCTTAACCGCTGACAACAACATGTTCCTACAGGTGGGTGCAAAACGCCAAGATGATGGACGATACACCAGCCAACCAGGCCCCAGCCCAGCCCAACCCAAATACAATAACAACAACTGCCACTAATATTATTCCTCTCCTCTCCCCTTGTTACAGAAATGTGCATTGTGCATTGAGTTTGATCCCAAAGAGCCCCGCCCTGCCTTGTCCCCTCAGCCAAGCTCAGCTTAGTTTTGGGGTCATCGTCTCGCATTTATACCAACCAAAGGCCAAGCCCACAACAACACCACCTGCACCCAGCACCAGTTGTGTCACGTACTAACCCATCCTCTCATCCCCATCCAACATCGCATATTCCTCAAAATGGATGAGGATATAATGAATGCAGTGGAATCTCTGTTCGGCAAGGATGTAAAAATTGTCGATTGCGAAACTTCGTCTTCCTTGCAGCAGGAAGAGGTTTTGCTCATCAATGGTGTGCCAGTTAAATTGGACGGCATACCAGTTGATGATGCCAATGCCATTAAGAGAGCGCTGCTGGATGGCCAAATGCCGTCCGTAGAGCAGTTAAATCAGCTTCTCTTTCGCGCCGGTCTGGCGCAGCAGCCGATTGAGGTAGAAACTTCACTAACCGTCAAGTCTTCCGTTACCACCACTGAGGAAGTGTTGGTTTCTCGCAATGGCCAAATCCTAGACGAGCGCACTGTGGAAACCAAAGAGAATTTCAATCATCAGTCACATCAGAAGGAAATCTGGCAACCTGCAAAACAGCAGTCGGCACTAAATAGGGCCACACCAGAGAATGCTCTGAAGTACGGTTCCAATTCAACATTTGCCTCCTCCCAAGCGACGGACACCGACGATCGTTTGCGGCAGCTTAATCAAACCTTCTCAAATGTATCGCTAATGTCGAACACTAGTTCGGCTATTGGCTCGGCATCATCAACGACTCTAGGGGACAAAAGCTCGAATATAAGTAGCTGCGACTCTGGCCACGATGGCATATTTCACAGTGTATCTATGGGTGGTCCCCCATATGCTAATAAGGCGGACAATACCATTACTGATTCATTGTACTGTGACAATACGAGTTCGGCGGACGATGAATCCGATGCAAATTCCATTTTGGTAAGGCAATGCTAGAAAGGGAAAGAGACTGCTCTGAAGAGACTAACTAATATTTTCGATTCCAGCACCAACAATTGCGAATAACAGAACAAGACCCTGACAAAGAGCTATCGTATGCCAAAGATCTGCCCAAGGCGGGAACACTCAATGAGCTGGTCAAAATGATGTTTGACCAGCCAAATGAAGACATTGAGTTTGCCTTGTTAGTCACATTGCGAATGTTTCTTACTCCCGCCGAACTTTTTGCCGAAATGACTAAGACATCTGTTAAGTATCAGGACACAGTCTTTCTTCATTTACTCACTCGCTGGGTGCAGATTTGTCCTGGCGACTTTACCAATGAAATCCTCATGCACGATTTAAACAAGCAGCAGGGTTTTCTACAACAATTGGGGATACCCCAACGATTTGAGAAAATCGAGTCTAATCGGCAAATTCATTTACGGTTTATGCTAATCAAACAGTCTTCGAGCAGTTCTCTGGGTCGACAAAGCAGTATTAAGTCATTGAAGCGCTTTTACAAACCGGACAACATTATCAGCATTTGCAGCAATCCGTTCGAATTATCCCATCAACTGTTTGCGATTGAATATGCCTATCTATCGCAAATACAAGTTGAAGAATTTGTGGACCTTCTCAGGCAAGGAAAGCTGCAATCGACTCTTGAACAGACCAAGGTTGGAACATTGAGTGCCAATGGCAGAACAGAAGTTAATATAGAAGCCTATATTCAATGGTTTTATCACCTAAGTCAGTTGGCAGCCACTGAAATCCTTAAGGTGCGTTCGATCTTATTCTTATTTAAAATCTAAGACATCTAAACATCTTTTGTTTACTATTTTAGCTTGGAAAAAAATCTCAGCGTGCTCAAATGATTGACTTTTGGATAGACACAGCCTTGGAGTGTTTTAATCTACGGAATTTCAATAGTCTAATGGCCATAGTGAAAGCCCTTCAAACGACTGCCATAGTCAGACTAAAGAAGACCGTAAGTCTATAATCAGAATATGTATATTAACTTACTAAAAAAAAAAATAACTTATTTCTCAGTGGGCTAAAGTTCAAGGAATCACAAAATTAAATGGACTAGAGCACCAAATGGATTCCAGTTCGAATTACAGCAATTATCGCTCGACCATGAAGTTAGCCATTTGGCGTTCGGAACGATCCACGGCCAATAAAATTGATCGTGCTCTTATACCCTATTTTAAGTTGATTCTCAAGGATTTATTGACTATATATAAAAGCCACGAAAATAAGTAAGTAAAAAAATAATTACTAATTTATTTTTACAACTATGTTTTTCGTCCCATAGACTGGCCAATGAACTAATAAACTTTGAGAAATGCTTTTTGATGGGCACCGAATTGAAGAAATTTTATAATTGCCAACATCTGGACTGCCCCTTTGATCAGCTGTCTCAGATTGTGAATTATTTACAGAAGACAGAGGCCTTTAGCGAGGATTTGTTAATGAAGACCTCCTATGAATGTGAACCGCCCGAGAATATCGAGGAAAAGGATCATTTCAAGACTCTAAAAGCAGCAAAGAAATCTTAGAAATAACCGAAAAAAAAAAAAACAAACAATGCAAAAATTGCCTTGCACTTCGTTTTGTTGGCATTAATTAATCACTTCTTTTTTCTTTTGCGTAATTAGTAACACGATAATCTGCAAACTATTTGTTAATTCGTACTTAAGTTTAGTGGTTTGTATGTTTACATACAATACAGTGTAATGGGCATTTAAATAGAAACACCAAAAATATGCATACAACCAATTACTAAAAGTTAATAATCATTTTAATGCAATCGAAAATAAAGAAAGCAATTATAACTATAGTTAATTCGTAGGGGCACTTTTTTTCTTATCGTATGGTGGCAAATTTTTGGAAATCAACCGTGCTGAATTTACCAAAGAGTTCCAATGGGTAATGTTTGCCCTCGACGGGAGCATGAATTCGAATCTGTCGCATATGAGTGTCGCGACCGTTCTGATGATTGGATATGACTGCAATTTGAAGCATGAATGTCCGTATGGACTTGACGTGGCCATCCTTAATAGGTATTTGTACCCAGCCAGTGGGTTCACTTAGATCGATGACTTGCAGTTCCTGCAGATCATTAAAATTGGTTCCAGATCTGATTGATATTCGTGAGGGAGTATAGCTTTCGTCCAACTTGTAGTCGGTGTAAATATAGATTTGGCTGATGTTTGTACGCTTGTGGAATTGTATGTTGACCAAATGGGGCAGTTGGCCATCGGATTGCCAATAAGTGTCCATAATATTATCGCGCAATCGTTCGACTCCAAAACCTATAGAAGATAGAATGCTTTAGCTAGTGTATAAGGACATTTCAAAGACGCTTACCCGGCTTGCAAGAGGAAAGACTCCACACGGCCTGACTGCCCACTTCACGCACTCCACCCAAACGCTCTTCCGACAATGGATCTTCCTCACTAACAGTCGATGTATTCGCCGGAGCACTCACATCCTCATCCATTGGGGCGGACATTATAAATCTTTTTATTTATTATGATGCTTTGTTTATTTTTTTCATAAATTTGTATCTTTTACAACACTGAAGAACACTTTCAACAGCTGCTTATGCAAACGAACTACCCAACACTGTACACACATGTGCGTCAATTTCAATAACAATAAACATTAAAAATGGTCCGAAAACTAAAGTATCATGAGCAAAAATTGCTTAAAAAGGTTGATTTTATCACCTGGAAAGTTGACAACAGTAGTAAGGAGAATAAGATACTGCGACGTTATCACATACAAAAACGGGAGGATTACACTAAGTGAGTCTTAGCGGATGGACAGAGGTTCTTACGGAATCGTGAACCGTTCAAGCGCTTTCTGTTTTATTTTTTTTTTTTTTATAGGTTTAATTTAGCATTTAAAACATTGTTTGTTTTAGGTACAACAAATTGGCGCGTGAGATTCGGGAGCTCACCGAAAAGATAGCCAAACTAGACGCCACAGATCCCTTCAAAGCCGAAGCCTCCGCCATGCTGCTTAACAAATTGCATGCGATGGGAGTGGCCAATGATGAACTTACCCTGGAGACTGCCAGCAAGACGTCAGCCAGTCATTTCTGTCGCCGCCGTTTACCAGTTATTATGGTCAAATGTGAGTAATTATACTACAGCCGATTGGATTTAAAATTTCTATATTTTCCAATTTCAGTACGAATGTCGGAACATCTGAAGCATGCCACGGATATGATTGAGCATGGCCATGTGCGTGTTGGACCTGAGATGATCAAAGATCCAGCATTTTTGGTCTCTAAAAATCTCGAAGATTTCGTTACATGGGTAGATGGTTCCAAGATTAAGGAGCATGTGCTACGCTACAATGATATGCGCGATGATTTTAAAATGTAAAACTGATTTTACTTTAATTATAAGAAAACAATAAAATACTTTAAAAAAAAAAAAAACCTAAGCAGAACTGTGGATTACCATGACGATATTCATCGTTCGGGATTCCATGGGAATAATATGGGTTTCTTTTGTTTAGATGCCAGATAGAATGGTTTAAAAAGAAACCATTTATTTGTTGAAATCCTGCCATTTGTGAATCTTGTTTATTTTGGGAATGATGTGTTGATGGTCTGCCAATTGAAAACACTCTTGCATGCAATTTGTTAAATAATCATTTTAAATAACTTTATTACATTTTATATAATAATGTTCTTTTTCTGTTTTGCTTTGTTTTAGATCTCATTAATATTATTTTTCATTAATATTGGTAGCATATCACGCCAAGGGCGCAACTGCGCCGACACATATACATTATACATATTATATAAATTTGATCTGTCCCTTCCTTCCCCCAACGAGCTATTTACTTTTTATGTATGTATGCTACATGCCAGGATTAGCACAGAGACAGACACAGAAAAGTCGTTCCATAATGGCGGTAGTTAGGTTTATATGTCCTAGTTAGTTGTTTGTCGACTTAATTCGTTAAATTGGTTTTCTTTCACAAATTACAATTAATATTTAGATAAAAAATACATTTGTGTATAAATAGGCAATTCAAAAATTAATATCGTTAAGAAAAACGAAAGAAAATTACTTAGTAAATTATATAAAAAATAATAATACGAACATGCATTTTTATGTTTTAGGCTCCTTTCTTTTTAATTTAGGTTGTCGCTTTTAATTATGTCTATTAAAAAAAGTTGAGAATGGGTTGCACTTGAGTTGTGAGCGATTAGTAAAGGATGCGGATGAAGCTGTTGAGCAGTTGATCGATTGATTGGTTTGAGTTTAAAAGAATATTATGCTCCTGTTGGCAGTTTTGAATTTTCAAGGACCCCGAACAAAGTAAGAAATGCATTTTCAAAGTCGATTGAATGGAAAAGTTGTAATTAATTTGATATCGATAGCGTCCTACTGCACAACAAGGATCTGACTTGGTCGAGGAACACATGATGCATGTATGACATTCATATTTTCGTGTGTATATATAAAACTGAATTTCCATTTTTGATTCAAAAGTCTTTCATTTGTTGTTGCATATATTGATATATCTTTAGATATTAGTTGTATTATATATGTGGTAATCTTGATTTGCCTTTTTAAATATGCATAAAAAGTAATTATTAATAGGTGTTAAAATAAATAGCTAAGTGGCATTAAAATTAGTGTCGACTTGCGAAATTCAATTGATGGCCCGTCTCCCATTCTATCTCCATCTTCATTTCCGTTTGCGAAACAAATTTCACTTGAATAACTTGATAACAATATAAAACAAATTAATAAAATTAAAGATATTTTCTACAAATCGTGTTGTTGGTGTTGTTCATCTTGATACTATTCAATTTGTGTAGAAGACAAAACTAAAAAAGAAATATTCAAACAATTCCATTACGTTCTGTCGCCTATGATCATTCCTTTTTTTTTACAAGGTTTTCTGCTTTTGTTTCATGATTTTGTTTTTTACATAATATTTTTCTCTAATGTTGTTTTCAGGCTGGTTTTTTTTTTTTCATTTTTTTGGAACAATAAATTATATTAGATTAAATTCAATCGCATTGTATGAATCACTACAATAGTTGTTTTAGTGTAAATTCCAAAATTGTTTGACCATCGAACGAACACGTGCAATTTGTAATTAAGCCATAGACATTCTACATTTACAGATACCCTGTCCCAGACATAATTTTTCTAAGTTATAGAATACAAATGTTTGCACATTTATCTTAAGAGTTTGCTTTTCACTTTTGCATTTCCTCCATATCTCTCTCCTCTTCATGCGGAAATTTACGTAGAAAAGCTTAAGTTTCTCTCTGCTGGTGTTGCTGCGTTTTCGCTTTTAAAATTTTGAATTCTGTGAAATTGCTGCGCCAAGCGCTTACTCTGATTACTTAGATCACAAGCGCCATATCCTTTTTGCTCGGCAACTGGACGCGCTTGCCCTGCCACAGCGAGTTGTGTATTGTGAAGGCGTCAATGGTAACGGTCAGATGCTTTGTGTGCACTTGTGAGAAGCATTTGCCCCCTGAGTTATATCTGCATAATAAAAGTGAATGGAATGATTGAGTCAAAATGCTGCTGAGGATCAAAGTTATGGAATACACTCACTTGAAGAACTTATCGAACATGACTTCATCAACCTGACTAGGCCCAGTGCCATACAATTTGGTCACCTGATCCGTCTCCGGCACATAGCTGTAGAGGGCACGAAACTGGCAGCCGGCATCACGGAAGAGTACTAGGAAGTGCTTGGCCTCTGATCTTGCGATTTTTTCCAAAACCTTTTGTTTGGCGTCCCGATTAACGGCCCCGGGGAACACGCAGTATTCCACAGCATTCAAGATAATGCCTCGATTCGATTTGGCCGCTGGTTGTTTATACAGTTTCGGACCTGTATGGCAGTGAAGAGTAAATAAATTAGCGATTGCTGACTGTAGTTTGCAGACACTACATCTTTTCGATCATTTTCGCAAGCTTCTAGAACTTTGGAATCTTACTTTACAGACTCTATACACGTGCAACAAATGGGAATGTTTGAGGTACTCTAATATAGAGCAAAATCTACAATATGCACTCCAAGGATGTAAGGAAATAGCTTTAACAAGTTAAATATGTTTATAATATTTATGTTTAATGCGGCAATTCAAATAAAAAATCATTTGTTGGAGTGCATTGATTAACCTAGTTGGATTCTCTAACTCTAAACATTCCATTATTTTGTGAAATAAAAAACATTCCATAAATAAAACTCAAATTAAAGAATTGAAACAATAAAAAAAACAACATAAACTTAAGTAAAAACATTGCTTGCAATTTTGCACATGAAGTTTTTCTTTTTTTTTTTTTTTTTTTTTGTTAGTTTGAGTGATCAATTGGACCGATTCGGGGTTTAGTAGGTATGTTTATATGTATATTGGAAAGCTTTTGGGTTTTGTGGATAACTTTTATATTTTCTTTCGTGTTTGTTTTGTTGTTTGACCATCGAAAGTCGTGGATTTGACGACGAAACGGAACGGAACAGGTAGAAGAACGAAGGAATACACATTTCTGTTTAGACGCGCACACAAATAACTGTCGCAGCCCTCTATATACATATAGATATATAGATATGTATATCGCTTGTGTCGAAAATCATATATGTAGGTATGAATGTATATAATGTATGAATTATAAATTATATGATTTACAATGCCAATTTGCGATGAATGAAACCATAATGGGGAAAATCATGAACAAAAAAAAAAAAAAACAAATAATACGAGCATGGATAATGTTGTTTTCTGGATTATGAGAAATATTTCCAAAATGGGGCACAAAATGCAATACATGATGATAATATGACCAGAATATGGTGTATTTGATGGTGATTGATTACAAACTGAGGATGGTTTCAAGTTGTTTTCTGTAGTTGTTGTTGTACAAACCCGAATATTCCATGATTGAATTCGGAGTTAATGAGAAATCGCTGGATCCATCATCAAATCCGCGACGTTTCGATATCAAACCTGGGGGCAATGAGCCTGGTCCAGATGGAGATGGCATATGCCTACCTGATGCGCCCAATCCCATGCTGGCCATGCCCATTCCTGGCGATGGGGCACGCCGAGGCGGAGTGGCGCGTCCCAGTCCCGAATCTGTGTCTAACCGGTAAGCAAGAGGCGTCATCAGTCAACATGCATCATCGTCATCATCATCAGAGATAGACACACACACACGCACACAGAGAGACAGAGAATGTTTGTTGTGACAAGAGTAGAGTAGGAGGATTAGGAGCACAATGCGAAGGCCATGCGTTTCGGGTTAATTGTCACAGTCACGTCGATGATAGGAGCGAGCGATGAGTTCATTTCAAATTTTGTTAATACATTTTGTTTCGGTTTAGATTACAGATTTTGGTTTTGTTTGTTTGTTTGTTTTTTTTTGCGGTTAATTTCAAGAATTCATTTTTGTACATTTTTCAATTGAAAAAAGAAAGAGAAATAAAAGAAGAGAATGTGTGCACAAAATTTAGTTAAAGCAATTTCGGAGTAGAGATCGTAATGGTAGATATTACTTAAGTACTAAATTTGATCATGATCTGGGTTAAGAATCGAAAATGGTTAACATATATCTTATGCGTGTGTGTGTCTGTGAGAGTGTGTGAGCGGTGTATGTATGTAGGTGTTTTCTGCCTGACCTTGTTGTATTATGTGGGTGTGTGTATGTGTGTGTGTACAGGCGTATTTGTGTGCATGTGCGTTTTTTGTTGTTTTACTAGTCATTTCCCAAAAGCAGATTAAAGGCTAATTATTGTAATGCCAGAACCAGTTGCGAATTTTTAAACACGTTTTGCAGAAGGACAAGAATCAGCTGACGGACCCAAAAAATCAGACAGATACAAAAAGCAAATGTTGAAAAGACCACCACCATCAACCCGAATTTGACATATTTTCGCATCAAAAATTAAAGAAAATAATATATTGATAGAGAGGAGACAAGTTAAAGGAAACTCAATATAATTTAAAAACAATAAGAAAGACAAATGTACAAATGGAGAAAAAGGAGAGAACTAACACCATGTGAAATTAAGAATGGGAATCATAAATAATAAGCTCTATTTCCAAGAAAAAGATATTCCAAAAACCAAATTTCAAACATTAAGAATAATACATAGAGATTAAAGAGAAGAGGTTACAGTAAAGAGATAGATAAGGGAAAAGCAAGCAGCTGTGTTTTCAGATTTTATTTTATTTTTTGGTAGCTGTAAAACGCTTCTTACCGCACAAATTCATTAGAGAATTGGACTTTCGGCCACGGAAATTAAGTGTGCTCCCCTTAGCGACCGAGATACGCGACAGAGTGCGGCCCCGTTCTGGGAGTGCGGCTGGCTCTGTAAGGAAGGCGGCACCGGAGGCAACGGAGCAAACGGAGCCGAGTGCATAATAAAGTATGTTGAGTTGTTGATTTTTAAAACGGTTTGGTATTTGGTCACAAATGATGAAATAACGTAAACACAAAATATATGAAATAAATTCTAACTTAAAAGTTTTACCCCAACAATGCCCGTCGTCCCCATCCCCAACACACCGCCGAACCCACCATCATATTATTAAACAAACCCAAAAATTCAAATGGTTAAAGAGACAAACTTTCAGTTTAGCCCATCCGCAACCTGATCAAAACCCACACAAAAGTCCAAAACAATTAGTTGTAGCCCCCTCCCTGGTGCATACATATTTTTGGCTTACATGTGGGTGCACTGGCAAGTTAGTTAATAGTTTAGTTGCATTTGAATTAGTTGAGAGAATGTAGGCGGCTTAGAAATTAGCTTATGTGAGTTTTAGCATTTTGCAGTGTTAAAGCACGCCTCAGCGGATTTATATGTATAATTCTAACTTAAATCAGAAATATAATTGTATATCTATTTGTGTTAATCACAAGTCCAGACCAGAACAAAAGAAAATCGTAATAATAAACTTAAAGTGTATTCTTTCTAGCAATTCTTAGACCAGAACTCAAAAGAGAACGGAAAATAGACAAAGTATAATCAATGAGTAGAAACAATTAGTAGGCGTGTTACCCAGCACCAACCTCTGGAAGTTTTATACGATCCCCTTCGTCCAATCGGAGTTGAACTTGTACTGGGGTAATCATCGGGAGATTCTGTTTAAACGAGATTAGTAATAGTAAAGAATATATACGCCACATAGGGAACTTACAACTATATTAACGAAGTAGGAAATTTCAGATTTACAACTATGTTAAACAAAAATATAATATAAAGAGACTAACGAATTAAATGGAAACAAAAAAAAAAAATGTTATTCTAATAGAGAAACCAAAAAAAACCAAGGCCAAATAGATAAAATCAAATGCATGCTTAACATAACTTAATTGAAAGAAGAATAACAAAAATGATATAAACAATGCATGAATTTGTAGACAATAAAGAATAAAAAATTACCTTTGACTGTAAGGGAGTCTTGCGAGCCCCTATAATAATCTCTTTTCATTGAATTTGAACTTAGCTGACCGTAGCCTGTTTGCCAAATTATAAAACATAACAGAATAAATAAAAAAATTGATGTTAAAAACCAATTAGGAATAGGACAAAACTCAAAATAAAACAGAGCTTTAAAGCATAAAATCGGTTAACCGAAATTGTTAACAAAAAATAAGAATAACTGAGAAACCTTACACTTGACCGCCGAGATGGAAAATACAGATTAAACACAAGTTAGATGCTGAGAAACTAAACGAAAAACTATATATAGCATTGGCCTTTAGGGGGACATATATTTCCATCGTCTAGGTCAAGTGTTAAGGCTTTGGAAGGAATAGTGCGCCTGTCACGCTTACCGGTTAAATTTGATCCCGAGCCCTTCTTGCTTCGACTAGAGATGCTTGATGCTTCACTAATATCCACACTGGCATCATCCACATGTATAGTCTTGGGCCTGGGCCGTGTGTTCCGCTGTTGCCTTAAACGTGGCGTCGACGAGGCTGCTTGTGGCTGCAGTTTCACATGCATGTCGGGCCGATCCAAGGTTTTGCCCTATAAGGAACATAGTTATTTAATATTGAATGTGGCTATATAGGGCTTCTGATAAACAACCTCTCTTTCGGCTTCTTCAATGGCTTTCTTGAGTCTATGCTGCTCTAATATGGCCGCTCGGCGCGCCATTTGTTCTTCCTTTTTACGTACGCGTTCTTCCTCTTTTTCTCGTTCCTTTTCCCTTTTCTGTGACGCCTCGATTTCTTTGCGAGCCTTAGCCTCCTCTTGCTGTTGTCGGCGTTGCAAAGAGAGCAGCATTATCTTCTCCTTACGACGTTCCATTTCGTCCACCGAGTCCTAAAACGATAAAAGCCCAAAATTAAACATATCCATTCATCAATAAAATTCCAAAATACAAGTGCACTATACATTGGCAATGGATTTGCCGCGATCGGTAAATTTAAAATAAAAAAACCAAAATTTCGGGGTCATCGCGTTAAAGACTTAAAAATTTTAGCTTAAATATGTGAGCTTAATATCAACTGATTGAGTTTAAAAATTCAATGTGATAGAATTTGACAGGAATCGAAAGTGTGTGAGAGAGAGACAAATTTCCTTACCGGATCCAAACTAGTTACATCTGCTCCTATGACCAGGGCCTTGTTCTTGGCCGCCTCGGCAGTATTGCTGCTATGTTGGAGGCGTGTGGGTGACATTGGCTGCTGTTGTTGCAGTGGCGGCGGCTGGTTGGTCACATCCTCCAAATGGCGACGTTCCAGGCTGGTTCCTGGCTCTGAGGTGTTAACGGCCAGTTGACGCAACTGAATTGGTGGCTCATCAGTGTATTTGTTGTAGGTTGCATTACCAGAATTGGTATTTTGAGTAGATTTGACACTGTTGGAGTTGTTGTTGTTGGGGCGGCTGTGCCTGGCATTATTGACTGGTTGTTTGCTGGCATCATCGCTGCTCATGCTGATGTTGTGCAGTTGACTAAGCGATTCACGTTTAAAGACAACTTGGTTGTCCACATTATCCCTGCCACCGCTTGGCGTCTCCTTTTTTGGCGAGCGCTTGGCCCTGAGTGGCGGCTTAGGCCGCTTCGGCTGATCGTCATCGAAGGATATATAGAAACCCTTTTCAGCGGTCGAATCCTCCTGATCGGCACCACCTCGAGGGTCCTGAAAACTATTGGCTTGTATGGAAGGACGCGATGGCGAGGGTATCCGATAGGTGAGATTGCCGCTGGTTATATTCAGCTTATTGGAAATTAATTCGCCGCTGTCGTAATCCTCTGAGCTGCTACCACGTCCACTCTGACCCTGATGGCCTCGGTGTTGCTGCTGCTGCTGCTGAACCACAAAATCGGAGATACGGGTTGAATGCATCGATTCTATAATATTGCGCTCCAACTCGTCCACGTCCTCCTCGTCACCGATAAAACAAATGCTTTGTGGAGCCATTAGGTCATCATGCTGCATCTGCATGGGCATAGCCATCGGCTGAGGATTGGTTTTCGGCGAGCGATTGTCGCGCAAATTGGTCAAAGACTGCTGGCGTTGGACACCATTGGCTCCGCTCATTGGCCGCTGGCTGTGCTGTGGCGATGCCTGCTGTTGGAAAAGATGCTGCAGTTCCCCGCCGCCTCCACCTCCGCCATTCTGATGGAGCACGAAACTTCCTTGCGGCGCCCCTCCCGCACTGGATAGCGGTCGATTGTGCCAACCCTGTTTCTTCTGCTGCGTCTGCCAGGCGTTCACATCGACCATCGGCTGTTGGACCTGATGCTGTTGCTGCTCATAGGCAGCAGCAGCTGCCGAATGAGCCCAGGTTCGACGCTGTGGCGGTGGCTGAGGCGATGTCTCGTGCAAATAGAAGTGATTCGTCGGCTGGCCATACTCATCATAGACCACACTATTCCTGTACTGTGGCGGCGGTCCTCCATAGGGTGAATGATTATGATTGTGATTGTAGGGGCCGCCGCCATTGTCGCTGTAGAGGCTTTGCGGCTGCATGTATGCATGGGCGGGCTGCGGCGGCGACATGTACTGCCCATGCTCGTTCACGTACTGCATCGGCTGGGGCATGGCCATTGGCGGCGGAGCTTGCTGCTGCTGGTAGGGATCGCGACTGGGCGGACGGGAGCTGTATGTACTGACTGGGGCATTGTAGGCCTGTGGAAGATGCGGTGATGAGCCAAAATTCTGTTGCATAGCTCGCGGCTGCTGATAATGATGGTCAGCGAGATGCTGTTGGGAGCCATATGTTTGTTGCTGGATGATGGGTTAGCCAGAGTGCAAGCCACAAAATTGGAACAAAAACAATCATTCAGTTAGTAAGCGGACATAACTCAAAACATTTATCAATAGTCAATAATAAATAAACATAAAGCGGAGTGATGCAGGTGGCGGGGCTGGTTCGGGGTGATTTTACCTGATTCAGCATGTTGGCTATCTGTTGGGCCTGCATCAGCTGCTGGGCCTGAAGATGTTGGGCCTGCATTTGGCTTTGCTGAGTGGCTAGCCTATGGATATCCTGTTGGATATCTTGCAGATTCATATTCATGATGGCGATGCTTTGCTGTTTACGATCCACATCCAAGATTGGCAAATTGTTAGAGTGGGAGTCAGTGTGTGTGTGTGTGGGTGTGTGTGTGTGTTATGGTGTGTATGTGAGTATTTGTTGTAATGTTTATGTTCAAGCAAACCACAGACACAGAATAGGTATAGGACAGGGGAAAAAAAGACACAACAAATGCGTAAATTATTGATTAATTCTTGCTTAGGGTTAACTCAGATTAGAATTTTGTGAGAAACGCTATACAAAAGCCAACGGAAAGACCCACCTGATATTTATCCAAATCAACGGGATCCATATCTGGTGTTCGCTTTGACTCATTGCTCATGGTCTCCCACTTCATGACATCAGGACACGATTCCAGGTCCTCCTGGAGTAAAGAGGAAGAGACACAATTGATATCGGCAAAGGAATGAAAACTTCTCGTGCATCTATACCTTCTCTTGATGCCTCATCAGAGCCATTTCAATTTTACGTTTATCCTGCTCTATGCGACGCCGTTTCTCCTCCAATTTCATTCGAATATTGGACAGCTTGGTAGCATTCTCCAATGAACGCATATCCTCATCGCCTACTTCCATTTGCCAAGCAGCCGGACTGGCTGGCATGCTACTGGTGGAGGATTTACGTACGGGTGTACTTTCCGGATCTCCGTAAGCGGATCTAGCATCGTTGTAGAGTTGTTCAGCAATTCCGGCGCTGCTGTTGTTGCTGTAGTCTTTCTCGCTGGAATGTTGCTTGTTCCGTGCCTGCGGCAATGGACTGCCCGCATTCGATAGATTGTGGTGGGCTGTCGATACCGTAGGCACATTGTCGACACTGGCTTGCCGACGCATTGAATACTTCTCAGTCTCCCGATCCTGTTTCTCCGAGCCCGAGTCCGTATCGTACCCCAACTGTAGCGTTCCCCGGGCATCGGCAATCGAAGAGCGTATTGCCACGGCAGGTTCGACTGAAAATAAATTTAATTAAAGAACAGCATAGATAACAAACCTATAAACTATACTCACCCACACTTGTGTTGGATAACTTTCTTTCCCTGTCCCGTTCGCGCTCGTAACGCCCCAAAGTATTTATTTGATCCTGCGAACCGCCAAAATTCTCAATGGTCAACTGCGAGTCTTCGCTCGAGGAATTTCTACGCGAACGACGCCCTGAAAATGTTTCCAGAATATGACATTATTAAAAACCAATTATTCCCGACCAACAGGAACGAAAATAAAAAATGATAAAAAATCAAGTAACATTCAACTGAACTCTGGTTAATGGAGGGCATGTGGATGGATACCAAATGGCGACTTTGTAAGATGATGCATGGAACATTAGTATGTATGTATGTATGTACATATGGCCGTTATATTTGGCTGAACTTAGCTGATTCTCATACCTGCAAAACTCGGGCGTCGGCTTTGTTCCCAGTTACTTGGTCGGCCCGCCGCGACAAAATCGCCTAATTTTATTCGAGATTAAAAATCATAATAAAAGTGTTAACAAAACATTTGCAAATTTCGTAAACAAACAATAAAATTAAAATATTAAGAAAAATTTTAGTTATCGGTGTGGCGCAATGCAGATTCGTTTGAAAAGATATAACAATTATATTACAAAATTAAAACTGAAATTATTGGGTCATCTAATTTAGATTCTAAATTCCGAATCTTTTTTTTATAAAGTTCTCTTTTTTGTTTTTATTGTTTAAGTCGTCGAATCTTTTATGCTCCACATACTAGTCGAGTCTTGTATATATATTCAAAGTTCATTTACGATTCGAAGAGGTAATTAATAACAAATAAAAGTAGGAAACAAATAAATAATAGTAATAGTAATTAAAACAAAAAACTAGACTAAAAGCAAACCTCTCTCATCCGCTTTCGACTCGACATTGGATTTTTCTTTAGCTTGCCGCAAGCGAGCTGGAACCAAGGGCTCCTGCTGCTGCTGCTGTGGCTGCTGCTGCGGTTGCTGGTGATATTGTTGCTGCTGCTGATGTTGCGAGTGCATTGATGAGAGTGTGGTAATGCCACGCGACTTGTGCACGACGAATGCTACGAAGGCGAAGGCGGAGGCAGAGGCAGAGGCGACGGCGTTGCAATGAGCAGGACAGGCATAGTTGCAATTGTTGTTATTGTTGTTGGTGAGTTAATTTGTTTTTGGCAAGCATGTGTGGATTTTGGGTGGAAAAAAGATAAAGAAAATAAATTGAACATATAATTAAAATCAAATAAATGACAGAATGTTTGTTTGTTTGAAGTTTGTCCTTGTTTTATTTAATATTATATAAACCAACTAAAAGAATAAAAATAGCGAATAATAAGAAAATTAAATAAAAATTACCTTCTGCATGATTACCATCGTAATTATTTGACTGAATCGCCGACGCCTGATATTCAGTGGGCGGAGTTGATCTACGGTTTAGGCCGCCGCCAAATGAATTCGTGTGGGGAACTAAGAAACAAAACAAGCAAAACGAAAAATCCAAATGTTTAATTCAAAAATAAATATGTAAAATAAAACAGCAATTGGTTGCAAGCGGTGCCAAAAAACAAAATGCACAATAAGCAACAGAAAAATCAGGTAAATGAACTTTATATAATGCTATATTATTCAATCAAATATCATAAATCATCACAAAGCTGGGACAGGTCCGGGCCGCGATACTTAAATTATTCAAAGCGAACAGTTCGGAATTAGAAATCGTCAAAGGACACAGCAATCTATATAAAAGATACCAATGTTTCCATTCATTCCGTCGACCATCTCATTCAAAGGCGTGATTTTGTAATTTTAAAGTTTGGAATTGAGATGTTGTTGAAACGTCTCAAGGTTATACACAATTTATCGTTGTACTATATATGTTTTCGATCGCTTTTGTAGGTAAAATGTCTTCATTTTAAAATCATTTTCAATTAAATGATCAACCATTTTGGAATATTTTTGATTTTCATTTTTAGTACTGCAGTTAATTAGGGTATTGATGTTTACAAAAAAGTCGTTGTTTTTTAATTCGATTGAAAACTTATGCTAACAATCATGTTTTCATGTAAGTTAAAGGATGCTTCGATAGTTGTCTGTTTATGTTTGCAGATCCTGTGCAGGTGCATAAGATGTTTTCAAATATGGTCATGTGCATAGTTAACAATTCTGATTGAATTTATGCGCTTTACAGTGGATTCTTATTTCATATAATGCAAGTACAGTGACTAATATATTTAGGATTAACTACAAGACCGAACAAGGTAAGTAAATCAACAATTAAAGAGATGAATAATATTTTAACAGCCGATCAAGCTAAGTCAATGGTAACAGACACACATTCATGAGACGAAGGCAAATGCAGCAAATGGTATTTTGAATTCACCTTTCTTTTTTGTGGGGAGAGGAGGGTTACAGGGAGGGGGTGAATTCGAATTCATACACAAATAACAACAAACAGTAACAAAACACAGGAAAAATGAATTTAAGAAATAAACACAGAGTTCTGAAGAATGCTCAAAATATAGAGAAATAGTAAATTGTGTGTTTTTTTTTAGATCAAAAACCTTGAAACGGTGGCCGATTCGAGGGTGAGCCTACGGGCGGCTGGTCAAGATCGCTCCGTAAATCGGGAATGGGCATAACAGGCTGCATTGTGAGCCCTCGTCGATGGCAGATTCCGTGCTCATTGGCGCCCAGAGTGCGCCTGGCGATGACATCTAAGTGAGATACACAGAATTTTGCATATGTGTGTTGCGTTGAGGGGTGCGGATAATTTTTATTTTTGTGAAGAGAGCAAGCGGTTTGGTTTGTAATTCGTTAAACAAAAAAAAAAAGAAGAGAGAATCAAGTACAGAGAATTGATTTGTCATTAATAATTGAATTGGTACACTACTTTATGTGAATATATACTATATAAATGGATGAGATAATGCCAAGATTGTGGTCACTTGTGGATTTATCAAATGGTTCTTAAATGTAGGGAAAGAACGAACGAAAAACCGCAGAAAAGTTATGTGGAATTGGATCTAAATTTGCTTCTTTTGATTAATTTATCCTGCGACTAGGCATAGGGCGTATTTTGTCTGATTCGGCGAATCACCTAAGCTTAAATAAAATCAAAACAAGACTGAAGAACTTAGGAATGGGACATAGAAAAGTAAAAAATTAATACAAAAACATATAGCGCAAATTAAACATATAAAATAATACTTGAAAAGGAATAAAACTTCACTTTTGGGACAACACTTTTAGCATGCGTCACTGTGAAATAATACATAGGCCAATCTTTAATTTGAGATCGAGATGGAGGGGAAAGCAGGAGATGCGATGCAATGATTTGAGAGCTTCAGAATTGGGTTTACTTGACCCACACTTACCTTGACCATCCATTCCTGGATAACAAACACATTTCGCTGGATGTATTTCAAACAGATTGAACAAGTCCGTTAATAGCAAAACAAGATTCAGTTTCATCGAGCTGGATATTAGAAGGAAACAAAGAAAACACACGTCAGTGGGCAAGTAAGAAGAGATAAGGGAATTTCTGTAATCTAACCCGCGCATAAAGGTCACATCCTCGGGCGTCATGTGGAATACGCCATATGGCAAATGCTTTTGGGAGAAATTGGCCACCAATAGGATATTGTGAATGGAATCCTCGACGGCAGGCAAATAGTTAATCCTCACACATGTCCACGGTACCACTTTGGGGCAATAGTACGAGATAAGCAATGCTAGGCAAATGCCGTCGCACAGATCTTGAAAATCTCTCACTGGTGGTATGTCTGGCGTCTGCAGCCGCGTTCCCTGCATTAAATGGATTCACCGATTAGTTTGCGATTAAGTGTGACTGCAGTGTTGCAAAGACTTACGTTCTCATCGGGTAGTCCAGTTTCTACCTCTTTTACTATACGCTTTTTTGAGGGCTGCGCATGCATGGGATATCCAGGCCAGCAGACCTTGCTCATAGTTTTGTCCAGGTGGCGCCTGATAATTGCTGCCAGATATTCTGTAAACATGTACAATAATTTGAGTACAAATGACCACAGGTTGGAATATTTGTATGTCGCTTCCCACCTTCGTATGGCCGCCGTAACACGATCACCCGATGATATTTCCCTTGCATATAAGACCATCAGCGATTCTATCACAGACATATGGGCATTCTGGATAAAACAAATAAAGTATACAATTAGATAACTGTCTGTCTGGAGGTTGATCCAACTGCAATTACTTACAAGTCTTAACGGATTCGTTTGAATTAATACCGTCTCGGTAATGGGCATGTCCGACGATTCGGCCACTGCCACACCCTTGCGCGCTAGCGTCTGTAATATTGACCAGTGATTTAAGCTTTGGTAATTGGGATCTGAATACAGATTGGACAATGTTTGGCAATACAGAGTGGCATTGCCAAGTTCCACAATAATTTGTGGCTTTAGGCGTTCCTGATTCTCGTGATCGCGATAGAACGGCTCCTTTAAATTGTCCGGCACGCGATTGTTAAAGGCCTTCGAGAGCAGCCATTTGACGGAAGCACGTTGACGAGCCTGTAAATCAATTAGACATTAGCAATAAATTGTATTAACTTGAATGGGTAGAAAAGTGATAATCGAATAAAATCTGGAGTCAAAATAAAGAAGATTTCCCAAATCTTCTCCCAGTTTTCTTAAGGTCTTCACAAGTTTCAAAATGTTATTTAAAGGAATGAGATAATACCAAAATGTGTCCAACTTTATAAAATTTAGTGCTATTAATTATTATTAACTTTCGTTTCGATCGGTTCTCATGATTTAGCTGTTCTTCACAATAGTTTTGAGTTCGTACGTGAATGAATAGTCATTCCCTTTTCTCTTGAATGAAAATTTTTGATTGGTAACGCTTTGAAATTGGTTCAAGCCAAGGCCAAAATCAGAAAATCAACTCCAGCTGGGTCTGGCTGACTGACTGGAGGGTGTGTGGGGGGTATGGGGAAGCGGGCAGCTTTGCTTTGCAATTAAGTAGCGCAACTGTTAAGTGCACTTCTCCTCTCTCCCTCTCTCTCTCTATCATTCAGTCACTCTTTCCTTGTTGCTCTTTCTGTGTGTGTGAAGCCATGCGTAGAATCTTTCAATATGAGTTCGATAAACTCACTCGTGGGTTTTAGCTTGGCGTGCGCCGCCGTCCGACTCTCTCTCTATCTTTATCTGTTCCTCCTTAGCCTTGTATTGTGTTCTAGTGTGTGTGTATGATTTAAAGGGGGAAGGAGCTGGGGGATGATGGTCACTCAGCATGAAAGGCAGCAAGAGCCAACAGTCGCGACGACGACGCCTTTCTGCTCTGTTTTTAGATTCTCAAGTGCGAGCGAGCCGCCGGCTGCAATTTGCCCAGTTGCATTTTATAAACCATAATTTGATTTTTTTTTCAGCAATCTCAGATGAATAAGTTCTTCTTTTCCTAATTGAAAAATGCAGCAACTCTCAAAAAACCCAGCGGCAGGGAGCCAATGGGAAGAAACAAATATTTTGGTTGCTCTTATCACTTGGTAAATACTTTGCTTGATAACAAAAATGTGTAACTATGATTCTTGGGGATCTATTTCAAACAAGAGATTATTTAATTTTATACCTAAAGTAAATATTTAACATACATAGAGAGGGGAAGGAGAGAGAGAGAACGAAAAATTCTTACTAAATCAATATGAAATCATCAGAAACTGTTAAATTTATCAAGAATCAATTTTTGTCTCGAACCAAATTTGTAAATTTTTCTTTTTTTTAATTTTGGTCATTTCATTTGACTCCACTCGAAAATTGACGTAGGTCGAATTCAAACTATGCGAACTATTGACCAATACAACAACAGGTGCTATTGCTTCCTGTCGCCAATGAGGAAAACCGGAAAAACTTGTATGCATTTTTCGAACGAGCTTTTTCTCATTTTATTTTTGTTTTGTTTCAAATGCTTTATTTTACTTTTGCTTTTTTGTAGAAGTCGACAAAAGACAAAGTAACTCAAATTTCATTCAGTATTTAGACAAATTTATCATCTAAAAACGCCCGCCCACATGTTATTTGGAATATGGTGAGTGTGTGTGTGTGTCTGTGTTTGTGTGTTAGATACGAGCAGAACTCAAATTGCAAAGTTTTTATGATTTCATTATTATCGTTGGCATTTGGGCAAACCATGATAAAGTCAAGTGAACAAATCGCGAGAGCTAACACTATGCAACAAATTTTGGGTATTGAAATTACTAAAATGCCAGGAAGCATATACGGTTTGCATGGCAAAAGAGAATCTAAAATTATTATATTCAATTGAGTGACTTTTTAAACTGAATTGAATTGGAAAACCATAATTTTTATGAAAATTTAAATTTTGTTTAAATTTAGTTAAAACAAAGTTTTCCTAGATAAAGTTAATGATACATCTAAAATGTGTTATCTAGTGTAATTTAGAGCCAAGAGTTTATTTTTGAATGGTTTTCGGTTTTTGTTTTTTTATATGATCCATAATCCGCTGCTAATTGCTTAAGCAAGAATCACACACACAGACAGACAGGCACACATTTGGGAGGCCTTAAACTTTCTAGGGAGTTGTCCAGAATGATGAGAGGTTGGCGGCGGGGGGTGGCAGCCCCTTCTCTACTCTTTCCACCTTTTGATGGCGGTTTCTCTCTTTCGCATGCGTGTGTGCTGCTGTTTATAGCGATTAGGTCATGCAACAGCAGCTACAAAAAAAAAGCAAAAATAATCGAACAAAATGAACTTTAACAGTCGAGGGGCAAAACATTTTCCGGCTGCTGTGGGGGGAGAGCTTACACTCAGCCCTTTTTATGAATGGAAGTTTTGTTATTGTTGCAGTTTTCCTTCTTTTTTTGAGTTGAGTTGATTGAACAGTTCAGTTAACCACTCTCCCGCCGCCGCCTTCTCTCCTCAGTCAGTTGAGACAAGCTCATGGCTAGAAATGTTAAAAACAACAAAAACAAAAACGAAAAAAAAAACCAGTCAAATGTTAAGTAGGTGTCGGTCGCATATTAAAACCTAAGCGGACACAAGTGGGAGCGGCAAGGCAAAGTAAGCAGCGCAACCATTTTGGCAAAGAGAGTAGGTGGCTTGGCCAAAGTCAACTGAGGCAGCGGCACTGGCAGAGGCAGCGACTGAGACTGAAACAGCGTTTGATGAGCGCATTGGGGAGTTAGTTTGTTTGAGGCTGCTGCCGCTGCCGATGCGCTGCTTACGCTGGAATGTTAATGAGTGCGCTCTATTTGTGCCTGCCAAATAACAGAGCAAAGATTGATGAGGGAGAAACAGGCAGAGAGAAGGGGGTGACAAAAAGACTTCAACTAAAAATATTTATTTATTTCTTAACCTGTCGTATTTCCTGTGTTTCGGCATCCATGCTGAAAATATGGGAAGCGGGGGAGCTGAAGCGGGAGAAAACTTTGTGGTGACAGTCTGGCTATCCGACGCCCAGTCTTTCACAGTCTCCGCTGCGGCTGCTGTTGCACTTGGCACTTCACTTCACTTTCTATCTTCTTCTTCACACACTTTCCTTTTAGCTTCTGGTTTTTCCTTATTGGAATTTTCACTTCAGGCCAAATACGAGCCTAAATAGCAGAAGAGAAACATTTCTTTTTTGATTTTTATTTTCTTTTGTTTTTTTTTTTTCAAATTTTCTTGTGCAAAAATTAATTGCGCACACGCACAATAACAACAAAAATAACAACAACCGTTCAACACATCACAACAACAAAATAAGCAGTCGAAGGGAAGGGGAGTTGAGTAAAAACTAGCAAAAGAAAAATGTGAATCATTCAAAGGGGGCCAAAGCGGGCCAACTTTGCAGTGGGCGAGCAGAGCGCGGGGTGTTGCAGCCACAACGACAGAGTGTTTACAGTTCACTGTTAATAATAGTGAATATTTCTTTACGCTGCTGTTGCCATCAGCTGTTGCGAATTACTGCTCTAAACGACATACGAACGCATATTTCTCTTGACCGTGAACACTTTTCGCATATTTAATGTTCAATTAACACAACCGTTGCCAATTTTCCCTAGTTTACACATCTAAATGAAAACATTTTTCTTTTGCTCTTTCGTTTTGGAGACAACATTACAGCTCACTGTGAGACAGCAGCGCTGCTCTCATTGGAGGGCTGTCGCTGCGGAGTTGACTGCGACGCCAGCGTTGACGTCAGGTTGTGATGACCGAAAAAAAAAACGGATTTTGCTGTTGTGTATGTGTGTGGAACAGGCACGATTGCATTTATTTTTGCACTTATTTTGATGTTAATTTGTCATACATATGCATTTCTCACGCTTTGCGCTCTTTTTCACAGCATTATTCACTTAATTTTACACTTTAATCTCAATTTCTTGTCAACGAAAAAACAGCAATTTCTACCACCAGTGTGCCCAAACTATCTGTTTGGTAAATTGATAGAGATGAGATTTGCAAATCGATAACGTGGTTTGTTCCGATAATGTCGATAACGTTGTTCCCATAATGTCGATAACGTTGTTCCGATAATGTCGATTTAAATTTTCTGGCGCCAATCACTCAAATTACAGCTTGCCAACACTGTTATTTAAAATCATTACCCAAGCCTAATATTTCAAAAAACATTTTCCTCATAAAACAAAATCACATAATCTGCACACAACTTTCTATATATCTCAAAAATACATAACCAATTTCGACTTTAATGTTTAAATTTTGCTTCCTCCAGGAAATTTGTGCTTATTCGCTGTCTTCCTAAAAGAAGTTTTACCACACTGTTTTGTGCGTGACTTATATCGTGATATTTGTTATTTTGCTTTTGGTATTGTTTGTGTGCTAACTTCGTAAATTTTAATTAAATTGCGATTAAAGCGATGCATGTGGAGAAGAAATCCGAATTGAGAAGTCTCCTCAAATCTGGCGACAAAAGATGTAAACTGGTTGAACCAAAAGGCACAAAAAGTTGCGTTTGGAGATTTTTTAATTTAGTTTCGTGTGATGACCGGATTGAACCCTATGCTTGCTGCAAAACTTGTGGCGATTTGTTGTCCTACAGTGGTAAAACAGGCACAGGAAGCCTGCTCCGCCACAGGTGCCTTCACACACCGCATAACGGTAAGATACTTTTGTATTTTTGAGATTAATTCACGCACGTCACCCTCATTGCCACGCGTGCTCCGGATAATATTGGTGATAAAGATGGGTGGGTGGACACGGCACGGACACGGGGCAATGTCTGTCATCGCAAGGGAGGTGTATGGACATCAAGCAAACAGTACATCAATTTGCGAGATGCAAAGTTAATCTGTTAGCATTATACAGCTTTGCAAGGGCATTTATTCTTCTATTAATAGAATTTTGTTACCGATTTTTTCATTTATTTTGTTTGCATACATATGTATGTACATGTATGTATGTATGACTTGAAAAAAATCGTTTTTCAACACTGTACACACTTAAGTGTTTTCCACACTGGGCCGCAATTTTTCTTTTTGCTTGTGGAAAAGTGGTTTATTGTTTAATTCTCATTTGAAAATCTCATTGCCAATATGCCTAAAGTTCGCATCAGCTCTGTGTGGCAACATTACGATGTAAATGAAGAGTGTGAGAATTTTGCAATATGCCGTTACTGTGGCAATAATATATCGCGTGGGGGTATGTCCAGCAATTTAAAGGGAAACAACACAACAAATTTGTGGACTCACTTGCGTCACAAACACAGCGACGAGGTCGTAGTTAGTCCAATTCAATCACAGAAGCCGCGTACTCCGGTCACGATCAAGAAAGGTAAAGCCATCCAACAAGATTCTTTAAACACGCGATTCCACTCATCCCAAATGTTTCGTATTCATTTGGCGCGCAAGTGGAGGGCAATAACGTGAATAAACTATCGTCCATCGCTGAAGTTATTTCCATTCAATACATCGTTTTCGTTTTTTTTCTCTTTCAGAGAAAACTGTGCGTATAACCAAAGCCAAGCAGAGTTTGCCGTCGTTGCGTGTGGCCAAGCCGAAAGTCTCGCTGGAAGCCAACACTTCTTCTGCCTCGGATGTGGGAACGTTGCCACAAAAATGGGAGGATTACGATCAAGGCGATGAAATCGGCGAAGATATTAAGGACATTATCTACAATGAGGATCCGCTGTGCTACAGTCCCATTCAAGTCGTAGAGGAGGAAATGATAGACACTAGTGAAAAGGTGACAACTGTACTTAATCCCACTAGTAGTATCGGCAGATCCCAGAGCGCCAGTGCTAGCGTTACCCCAATGGTGACCACTGTGGTCTCTACTTCATCCTCAAACTCGGCAAAATCGCTGAAGAACAACCTGGAACAGTCAATCGACCGATTGACTTCAGTCAGCGAACAATTGACCTATATTATTCAACAGAACAACGATGAACACTCCAAGGATGATGACTACTATTTCGCCCTCAGCCTGGTACCCATTATGCGACAATTGTCGCTTAGTCGAAAACTCTATGTGCGATCCAAAATTCAAGAAATTTTATTCAAGGAGAGCGACGCTAATCCCCTCAACGAAGCAGGAATAGAATTAAAAATTAGTTATTAGAGGGGTTGACATTATGTCTAATATATTTGTGTTTAAACTCTTTCTCTCGGTTGAAAAAAATTGTTTTTTTAATCATTCATTTATGTGTAAGCATACATATATGTATGTACATACATATGTATGTATGTACTATAACATTAAGCTAACTGATATTTATGTAACTATTTCAAATTCATAAAAAGTGATAGTTCTCCAACTAAATTAGGTTTCTAATTTTTGCGGTTTTATTCTGTTTATTCTGCACTATAACTCCCGTAATGATTATGTAGATTAACTATAAGCGTATATATATACATATATATTCCTAGATATTATAAAAATTACAATAAACAGTTTATCTGATAATTTCTATTAAATTAAATATTCTGATTGACATTTGTTTGAAAATGTCTAAGACTAACCATAAAGATTTAAGAAAAGAACAAACTTGTAAGTAATTTAATTTATATTAATAGCTTGATGAAACAAACGATAGGTGAAGAAATATTTTTTAATTGGCGAGATATGGTAAGGATTTGTATCCATATCTTGTGGTTATCTGCAAACGGGAACAAAATATGTAACAAAAAAAAAAAAAAAACAGATTCCCTTTATTAGAGACATACACTATTGTTTAGATCCAAGCTTTTCTTCAACACTTTCATAATGGGATAGTCTTTAGCCTCGATCCTTATTTTTTCTTAAAAGTCGACTAATGCTAACAATCGGAATAACACTCATCTTAAATACGGTTTTTCCTTTTTTCTCTCTCTCTGTTTGCATCCTTGATTGAATTGTCGAGCAAACCATGGCAAAGGACTGTCCTTTAACTGAAAATTGGATTTTCGCATTGCTTTTCTGAGAGATTTTCCCCCAAATATTTACATAAATTGGTAATCCCTAGGCCATCGCAAACCATATCATATCTATATATACACCTTCGTAAGCAGGTCCATCATTTCGCAGCTACAGGAGCTTCTCCGCAATCGAAGCAATTTAATGCGTTTGGTCAAAATAGAAATAGTTGAGGTGGGGGCAAACTGGGAATAGATTTCTAATCAGGCGGGGGCACAGTGAAGCGTGGCATGGTTTCTAACATATGTACATACATACATACATACCAGAGAACGGCAGGGCGTGATGGCAAAAAAAATCATACACAAAAATAGCCGAATAATCGTGTCATTCTGCTCAGCCGATCAAACATTCGTATGTACACGAACTCACTGTCGACTTAAATTCACTCCAATCCGCTCATATTTTTTTCTTACTGAGTTTATTCAGCGCAACATTGATTTTTTTCCTTGATTTACTTATACGCCCAAATTCTTACTCAATTCACCTCACTGAACGAAAATCAGCGTTGAATGAAAATCAGCTCATGATGCCGAAGTCACTGAAGTCGTTTGCATTACCGTTATGTTTTTGTTTCTATGTTTCTTCTTGTTTTTCAGAATGCTTGCGATTGTAGGTTGAAATGAGCATTATTAGTTTAATTTTATTTTTTTTTTATTAAATTTTTTAATTTTTTTTGTTAATTTTCTTTTCGTTGTCATTGAATATGAAAATATACATATGTATGTATAATCTGTTGTGAAATTACGTTTTTTGATTTCCTTGACTTAGCACATGAACAAACTCATACGCGTTGATTTAAATCAATGTTGAGCCGAAACAACATACGCCCAAATGATCGGTAACACATTGACCATGAATAAACTCAGCAGTGAGTTCGTGTACATATGAATGTTTCATCGGTTGAGCCGAATGGCACGATTATTCGGATACGCCGAAATGTGTACCGAAGGCTGTGCAAATACGCAATTCGTATGCTCATCAGCATGAGCTGATTTTCACTCAATGCTGACTTTCGTTCAGGGAGTGGAATTGAGTCAGAATTTTCCCGTATGAGTAAATCAAGAAAAAAGTGAGTTTTGCAGATCTCTGATACATACCTACAAGAAGTAAGCTTTTTTTGGGTCTACACTAGAAATTACTAGAAAATTATTTATATGGCAAAACAATGTTTGCCGGGTTTTCTAGTTGCAGATAAAAATCTCATGAGCAGTCCTTCGACTAGCTCGGGTATGGGTGATAAAAAGTCATCCTGTTTGTTAGACGCTGTCGATGTGGCAAGCACAAGTGCTGAAGCTAAACTGAAGCCGCGTTCCAGGTGAGTGCAACACGTGCCAACAGCCCTCTCCTCCCTCTATCTGTCTTCTCCGATTTGCTTACAGCTTCTCTCTACACCAGTTCAATTGTCACTGAGGCAGCTGGCTGATTAAGTCACGCACTTTATAACCCCCACGCCCAGTTTGGTTAAATTCGATAATATTACTTTTGGGGCATTCCCTCCTCGCAGTCAGCATTACACTCAAGTTGAGTCAGCTGAAATCACACATTCTAAATATGGTCGAGGACAAGATATTTAGAAAAATTATAATTAAACATTGCAAATACGAAATACAAATACATATACTTATCTTTCATCCAGGGCGTGGACTGAGCGTTGGTGCACTGAAATCAAAAAAATAAAAAATGAAATATTACTTCAAACTTCAACCTTTCGTACTTATTAACTAAAAAATCTAAAACTAAATTAGGAAATATCAAAACAAAAGATTCTTTCATACTTAAATTAAAAATCTAAAACTAAATTAGGAATATATGAAAACAAAAGATTCTTTCATACTTAAATTAAACTTAAATTTAACACTTACATATTAACTTAAGTTCCATAATTAAATTCTATTCTTAAAGTTAACACTTAAAGTAAACATGTTCCTTATACATTAACTTAAATTCTATATTTGTGCGCTCTGGCTGTTCGAATCTTCATCCTGCAATTGGAAAAGAAATGTTAATTTAATATAAAATTGGAATTATATATCATATAAACCTGTGTGTACGCCGCATCATAAATGGTTCGCTCTGGCATTCTTGCCAGAGGCAAAGCCATCTTCCTGGCGGGTCGCACTACACTTGGCGCGGCAGGATGGACATTGAGCACATTTTGGGCGTACAGTGCCCAATCCGTTGCGTCGGCCACCTCTTGTGACCCGACCAACTTCGCCCGCTTCTCCCTTATGCGGGCGTGGCAGGGGTCGTCCTCCTTGCATTGTTTTTTTGTGCAGCGTCGTCGCGCGTTTTCGATGTGGTCCATTTCCCCGGAAAATCCTGCACGTTAGGCATGGTGGCATCGTCGGGTCACCGCAATCCGGTTGGTGCTGTTCGATCTGAAATTTTCTCCTAAATCGCCGTCCGCACAATACGCAAATGTACTTTTGGCGGATGAAAAGATGGTATGGTTCTGGCGGTTTGGATACCACAGGTTCGTGTGGTATCAGTTCCAAAGGCAGCGGCACAGGTTCCAAAGGCAGCGGCACAGGTTCCACAGGATCCAGCGGCACAGGTTCCACAGGATCCAGCGGCACAGGTTCCACTGCCTTTGGAACCGATATCACACGAACCTGCGGCACAGGTTCCAATGACACTGGTCGCAGTATTAGTGGTTCCAGGATTACTGGATCCACTGACACTGTAGCCTGTGTCATTAGTTCCGCCTTTGCCTTCCGGTCCTGTTGGGAGAAAGAAAAATTTAAAAAATTACTATGGGAAATATTAAAGATTAAAGAAATATTAAATTTACTTACACCAATTCGGCTAATTGCGTCACGAGTGACGGCTATCTGCCCCATGGCAATCTCCTTGAGGGCTTGAATGGCATTTGCCGCCTGCAAAAGCAGCAAAAGTAAATTAATTTTGTCTACAAAACTATCAAAATACTTACATTCCGGTTGGAATCCAAAGTAAGCTGTACTATTGAATCGTCAGACATCTGCAAAAAATATGAAATTATATTAATAAAAATGAATATTAAAAGAAGAACTGGAACAACACTTACCTCTTGTTGGCGCGCAAAAAGTGAAGACCGTTACAATTTTCAGCTGTAACGGTTGGCGGGTCACGCCGCAAGTTGCAAGCTTTCCTAAGAAATTGGAATATTGGAATTCATTCTCATTTCGTTTCTTTGTATTTTTCATTTCTTTTTTTTTCGTTTTATTTTTTGGGACAAAAACAATTACTCTTAAATGCTAACAAAAATATTAATTCTAAAACCCCGTCTAATACTAAATTATAATTGTCTAAATCTCTAATTTTTCCTAAATCAAAATATTCTCTAAAACCGCTTAAAACTATTTTCCCAAACCCTTCTAGTTTATTATTCGATATGTTGCATAGCAACATGCTCCTACTGTTGCCCAAGGATCCCAATTTCATGTTTGCATTATGGATCCGTTGGGCAACGGTCGCCAGCGACTCCTTCTCCCTCGTATAGTATTCCTTCAGGTCCGCTGGAACACCGAAATCGCAAACCTCTATTGCTGCGAGGTTTTCGATGTCCAGCGGCCTGAAGTATATATGACACAATGTGTCATCCATGTGCCCGTCATGCTTGAGCATTACATCATGGAAATGATTGTAATCCCAGACAAATGGGACTTTGTTATGAAGAAAATATTTTCGCACTCTCATATTAATTGGATTGCCATCAACGACAAAGCAAGTGGATATGTGTGCTTCTTTTATGAATTTTAACAAATTTTTGACTACTCCAATAATTGTTTCGGCGCTCACATACTCGTCGATTGTATGCACCAAGTTGCAGTACAAAATACTTCTTTTGGAGCCATCGAGCGCCACTGCCATCATTGTCAGCATTTTGACAATTTCGCCAACCTTCGCCCTCTTTGATGAGGTTCCGGGCTCCTCGTCACCAACACCATCTCCGGGTTTATAAGTAATCTGCGATTCGAAATAATATGTATTAATGGATATATATTTTTTTTCAATGTGTTAAAACCTACCAAGGGGGGCAAAAACAACTCGTCAATGCTGATGAAAAAAGGATGCTTGAAGAATTCGCCAAGCGAATTAAAATTCTGGAGGATTCTTTCCTCCAAATTCTCCTTCTCTGTCTCGGCATATTGCTTAAATTCAAGAATGCCTTCCTCAATTTTATTGTAAGGAATTCTCCTTAAAACAGAAATTTCTGATGCAGAAACATTAAACTTGAGACTTGTTTTCGTTTACTTTTAGTTTTTCTTTCATTTCATAGTTCATCTTTATCTAATTTCTATGTGTAAGAAAGAATGTAAGAAAACAAATTTATTGAATTTATTTTATTTGCATTTATTATTGTTGACTTTTTTCTTAATTTGTTACAGAAAATATTCCATGATTCAAATGGAAAACTTCCAACTTGGGAAAGGACAAATTTGGCCAGGATTTTTGTCCCAACGGCAAGGAAAATTGCAAAGAAACGTGGAAGAAGCCCGCAATACATGCGTTCCGAGGATCCTCGAGAATCCTTGATATTTAGTACATAAAAAAATTATTATGCCAATGGCTCCTGACTTTTAACCAAGACTAAATGATAATGGATTTGTATATGAAATGAAACAAAAAGGCAGATACAAAGTAAATTGTGATGAGACAACAAATAAAAGTTATATAATAATAATCCATAAATAATTAAAAATTAAAAAGAGGTCAAAGCATATTGAGATGAAAGAATTGTTAATTGATTGATTGGTTTTGAAGTTTGGCAAAATGGGAAAAATAAAAATAAATTAAATATAACAGAAGATACATACATATATGAAGTGTTTTCTGACGAAGTAGATTAGGAATGTACAACAAATTCGAGAGTACCGATTTCTATAATTTTGGTCTTGTAATAAAATCTTTTTGTTTTGAGTGGAATCCTTCAAGAATCAGGCAAATCTTAAAGACTTGCATTGAATAACGAATAAACAATTATTTTTTTAATTTAAGTTACTTCAAAATGTTCAACAAAGTAAACGTATGCACTGCTTAGCACTGCTTTATTTTCAGCCTGGAAGTATGCAATATTTTTCGTACAAAATTTAAAGTGTAATTTTTGCTCCAGGTGTAATAGTCCTAAGGGTGAGAGTAATAGTCCTAAGGGTGAGGGTAATAGTCCTAAGGGTGAGTGTAATAGTCCTAAGGGTGAGAGTAATAGTCCTAAGCGGCTAATTTGAAAACAAATGAAATGTTTCGAATGCAACGAGGAGTATCTATTTCTTATCCGAATTTGATGAACAACATTTTATTCGACGGGAAATTTAATTCACTGCCGATCGTAGTTCAAGTGTAGTTATATTTTAGTATAAATTAGTGGCGTAAAATGACGCGAAACAGAAAGACCAAAGAAAATACATGCCAAATAAGAAGCAATAAGGACTTTTTCCTCCTGCGTTATAAAAGCTTTTTAGGGGCTGTATTACAAGAGTAATTAAAGTTATTATTACCAGATCGAAACTTAAATATTTGATCTTTGATCTTGATCTTTTACCTGGAATTGGGTCTTTAGGATAATGTATAGCAATTGGACTATGAGCCCATAATATAATTATTAAAACAATTCTCCTGCAATTATTTGAGGTTTAGGATTTTTATTTTTATTCACTGTAGGAGGATTAACTGGAGGGAGTAGTTTTAGCTAATTCTTCAGTTGATATTATTTTACTTGATGCATACATATTATGAAGTTGCTGATTCATTATGTTTTATCAATATCCATTGATTTCCATTTTTTACAATTATACAATTATACTTTGATTCTGTTTTTCAATTATATTTATTTGACCAATAAAATTCTCAAGGTAATAAATCCATTGATGAATGAATTCTTCTATCGAATGATAGATGGTGATTTTTTAAAATAATTTATATATAAAATATTTCACATATTTAAAATATGTCATACTTTATGGATTATATATTTTAGAACACCAAATATAAAGGCAAGGTAAAAAAACAAAGAATTTGTGTTTTGCTTTAGCAACTTTCTTTTTACCTTAATGATTGGAAAATTAATATAAGTATACATATATCATTAAATATAATTAGAAACATTAAAAATAAGTGCCAACATATGTCGAAACTAAAATAAAATCATATAGCATTTACTCAAGATCTATAATATTTAATATTCAAAACAATATCATTTAAGTTCAATTTTAAGAAATTTCATTTAATCTCTAAAAATTTCACACATTTGACACATTTGTACTTATATACATATTCTATATAGTATAAATATTTTTCAAAAACTACAATTAGTTTAATTTTGTTAACATATCTAACAAAAATAAAATTTGATTAAATTAGATAAGATCAAGATTCGATCGACAGCCGGTCAGCTATACGAACGTGATTGTTGAGCGGCGGAGGTGGGCAAGCAAACGAGTTGAATTTCATGCGAAAATGGCACCGGTTCGCTCGTTAAGATGGCTATATCACTGTCCTAAGGGGAAAATCAAATTTTAGAAAATTGGAGCAAAACAGCAATTTATGATCAAAGTCAATAAAGAAAGTTATGGCTCTCTTTTTTAGGTAAATGTTTTGACGTTGAGAAGGATTTTAGGTTAAGGTGATTCTAGTTTTAAGGCATCTAATCTTTCATCTATTAATTCTTGAACTTTTAAGAATTATAATCAGCTTACCAACGTGCTAAACTCGAAACCCTTGTGCCGCACTAGTCGTTTGATTCTTCTTGCCACATGTTGCACTTCAAAGTCCGTGCGTTGTCGCCCAAGTGTGCCGTCAAAACAGCTACATTTCACGATGTCATGCTGCAAGCAATTTAAACAATGGGATTGAAGGTTAAGTTAAATTATTTGGTTGAAGCCACACAGTGGGCAGCCGTGAGTATACTACATCTGTGGACAATTTACGAGCCAATATATTTTCTAGAACTGCAGCTATTGTGGCGAATTTTTTAATTTACCAATGATTAGAGATGTCAATAACTTCACGCAATGCAATAACAGTTTGGATAATTGGTCGAAAAGGTTGCGTCTAAAAATGGGTACCCATTTCAATGAAAAATTCTCTGTTGCACTCATCTTTAGGAAACTATCACCCAATAATTCCAAACACTCCATGTTTGGGAGGAATGATCTGTTCATTGGAACGATGTTCGGTACCTTGGGACCATTTTGTGATAGCAAATGTAGTCCCATGGAAGTATTCATACGCTGACGCAGTGCGCAGACGGAATCGTTTCAGCACTTTTCAAACTAAGAATTTGCCAACAAAGAAAACGGTCGACCAGACATGGGAGAAAATTTGATTCCAATTGAGAAGGGAAAAATTGATTCCAATGGAGAAGGGAGAAAATAGGATAAAGCACAATTAAAAACTAATAAAATGGCAAGCCTTAAATTCAACGTTGCAAGCACTGAGATTTCGGGTTTAAAGAGAATCGAGGTTTCCAAAATTCACGAGGGGACGGCAGAGTTCAGGGAATACTGCAATGATTTCAGGAATAATGCTTATAATCGCATTTTGAAAAATTTCAATTCTTGGAGTTTGCTAGGCAGCACTTCTTTATTAGCATCGATGAACATTGATGAAACATTTTAAATTACAGATTTGAATAAATTCCGGAAAGGTTACCGAGGAAGCCGCCACCTCAACCAAAAAACCAGGACCAGAGATGTTGTAAAAATGCTGACCTTCATGGCAGTAGGGCTCGATGGCTCCAAGAGGAGTATTATATACTCCAATCTGTTGACGATAAGGCATAAATATACACTGCGCGCCACTTGAATAGGACACTCTGTATACTCGCTTTACAAATGCTCATAACTCGAAAACGAAATGGTAAAACAATGGTATTTTTTTATATTATCTTATTTCAAGCATTCTTCGCTCTTTCTGGTGCGTTCCAAGCTTTGGAATAGAACCGTTATAAAGTTGTTTACGTTTCATGTTTGCATTCGCAAAAATTCAATGGAATTTTCGCGCCACTTGAATAGAACATGCATTTTATTTAATTTGTATCGTTGGCACGCGCCCCTAAATTTTGGTTAAGTAAAACTTTTTTCTTAATTTGAAGTGTATATTAAATTTAAAAATTAAAATGGGTCGTGGCACATCATTATCTGAGTCGGAAAAGGGAAAAATCCAAGCTTACAAGGATTCTGGACTTTCTATTGCCAAAATAGCAAAAAAAAATGGACAAGAGCCGTCACGTCGAAATGAATTTTTTAAATAATGAGGCTAATTATGGAAAAAACATGAAGGGCCGCTCCCACAGTGTGCTTACTATTGCAGACAAGCGACTAATACTACGAGAAGCTTCCAATTCACACGACTCTTTGGCCAAGATAAGGGAAAAATGCAACATTAGAGCAAGTTTGACAACCATGCGACGTGTTATTAATAATGCTCCACACCTAAAGAGACTAAAAATCAAGAAGAAGCCACCCCTTAACCCGGTTCGAAAGTTGCAACGCCTTGAGTTCGCTCGCGCACATGTGACCTGGACTTCGGAGTGGCATCGTGTTGTCTTTTCGGACGAAAAAAATTTTAATTTGGAGGGCCCCGATGGCGATAACTACTATTTTCATGATCTTCAGAAAGAACCACACCATCTTGATAAGTTGCACAGCTGTGCTGGAGGTATTATGGTGTGGGGGGTCCATTTCCTATTATGGCACCTGTGAATGCGTTGTGCTATAATGGCCTTTCCACACTTCCAAACTCTTATTGCCAACCTAAAATGTCTCCTATACATACGGCCCGGATTGTTCAATCGTATATAGCGAGCCAAAACGTAGAACTACTAAACTGGCCACCCTATTCACCGGACTTGAATATTATTGAGAATGTGTGGGTATGGCTAACACGTCAAGTATATGGATGAGGCCAGCAATATTCGAGCGTTCCAGAGCTAACTGCAGCTATCAAACCAGCATGGGGCTCAATCTCCTTGAATTATTTGGAAAAATTGTATGAATCCCTTCCAGACCGAGTGTGTGAGGTTTTGGAGAAAAAAAGGTGGCTCAACACACTATTAAAAAATTTGGTTTTTGTTTAAAAACATGCTAATAACTTTTATTTGAAGTAATATTTTTATTTGAAGTGGATTGAAATATCCTTAAACAATTTTAAGTTAACGTGTCCTATTCAAGTGGTGCACATTTAAGACTCAACATTTTGTTACTTAATGGTTAGCACTGTTTTTGTATACTTACAACTTCTGAATAACTTAGAAATTTTCGTCAAATAAATATAATAAAATAAACTTTTTAGAAAAAAAAATTATATTCATAGTTGTCCTGGCTTAGCAGAAATTAACTAAAGAAAATCGACTTTAGAGGTGTCCTATTAAAGTGGCGCGCAGTGATCGCGCAGACCATAATGGAGATAATCAATGAAGTTTGCGGTAAAAGCACACATATCCACTAATTTGGTTTGTTTTGTGATTGATGGCAATCCAATGAATGCGAAAGTGATGCAACGCTCAACCAATGCAGGAAATTAGTTTTAAGTGCAAGTAGAGAATATGTATTTGCATTTTAAAAAAAAGTATAGATGTAAGTGTTTATAATTTAGTATTCGATGGGGTATTAGAATTAGTACTTATTTTTAGCATTGAAGAATAATTGCTTTTGTGGTAAAACTAAAAATTATTAAATGAAACGATTTGAAAATATTCGAATGAGCGATTCATTTCAAGTTGCCAAGAAATTCAATTTGCTACTTGCAGTGTCGATTGCAACCTAAACTTATATTTAGGTAAGCTTAGTCACAAATATCGTTTACTATGTCTCGACCACGCGTTACTTTAACGCCCGAAAGTTTTACCGATACAAAAATATAACATTTAGCACAAATTGATTTTAAACTTATTTATTACAAACTGAGTCATCAGGGGTAGGCACGCGTGCAATCGAAAATGAGACTTTGCATTTGTGTGTGTGACAACAAACACGAAGTATGAAGTATTTTCTTGATTTACACTGAAAAAAACAGGTTTATTCCAGTTAGCCGCTTTAAAAATGTGTTGCTTCATTAAATGCTGAACAGCAACTGATTTATTTCTTTTTTTGACAATCATTTTTTTCCTGACAAGCATCAATCGAAATTTTTGCCGAAGTGACATTGCCGAACAAACACGAGCGTTTACAGTGTACGTAAGGCGGCAGCGCTGCGGCAGAGCTATGTAGTCCCAAGTTCGGGGAATGGGCCGTGCCGACCACTGGTACAGATTATGATGGTATTTCTTAGAATTAGATACAACGACTTATAAAGTTTATCAATATATGTAAATTAAGCCCTGAAGCATGGCCTCGAGCATCGTATTGATCTAATTATCGGATGTTTATTTTAACGTATAGTTCCTGTGCAATTTTCTTCTATACTGAGGCCTCGTCTCAATTCCTAGAGCTGGTCCCCGTGTCGATAAGTCAGGGTTGCATTAAGGTCGATAGATACTAAATCTAAAGGAAAAACAATCAGGGCTATCTATATTCAGGGGGTAATTATTTACTTAAGCTACTCGTGTCCAAAACCCGCTTAAACTACATAAATTTGGTATCAAACTAAAGAGTAAAATTTCACGAGCACGACTTCAGGTTCGCCTTGGCGATTTATTATGTAGTTTTTGTATATTTAGCAAAAGAAAAATTATGTTTTTAGCGGGATTATAGCTAAAAGTAGCATTTTCCAGCTAAAAGAAGCTGTCAAATTTTGAGATGGTGCTGCCAGATGCCAAATTTCGGATGCTCGAATACGCGGGCTTTTTGAAACTTTTGTTCGCACTTTTTTCAACAAACAAAAATATTGTTGAGTTTACAATATTTCTTGATTTTATTGGATATAAAATCTTAGATCCCAAAATTTTAATCTGATCGGAAATATACAACAGTCAATATAAATCGGCTCAAATCTGCCTGCTGCCTACTACGTCATCATCAAATCTCGTCGGCAAAAAAAATTCTGTCAGCGTATTTCATGCTGAGATTAGCCGACGGCACCCGAACGGTCTAATGTCGCCATCAAAACCCGATCGGCTGCCGAAAAGCAACAATGTTTCTAAGTATTCTCATTTAAAAAAAAAATTAGACAAGAAGTACAGCAGCAAAGAATACTTTATGTGCTTCTCTTCGTTCGTCTGTGCATTGTTGCTATTGTTTTCTCCCATTTCTACAAAATAAATACAAGTAAATATGTTATTAAATAAAAACTAATGCATGTTAAATTAAGCATGTAAGTCGTCTCGCCGACTTAGGTATACCATACACCACAATAACAAATATTTTAAATTTATAATAACACATGCATTTACATATGTATGTATGTACATATGCACGTGTTTTTAAAAAATTCTGTTCACATGCTTTTTACAAGCATGTCTTAGTATCTCGCTCACTCAAGCATTCGAGCACCCTAGCGCCCCCACCAGCCAACGGCCAACTCCGGCCTTATGGGAAAACGCTTATTTGCATAACTTGGCTATTTTTAGTCCGATTTTGATCAAATTTGGTATTTTGCTGGATAGTAGTCTCAGTTTTAAGTGATGAGCCTTGATTGCACAATGTAGAAAATTACGGGAGATATTAGAGTTTTTTCAAATCACGGGGGCGGAAAGGGGCGTGGCTAAAGAAATGTGCGCGTTTACTGAGCAAATATACATATGTATGTACATACCAAATTTGGTGTCTCTAGATAGAAAAGTTTTTGAGATAAACGTTTTTTTTTGAATTGCGGGGGCGGAAAGAAGCGTGGCAAACATACCAAATTTGGTGGCTCTATATCTTATAGTCTCCGAGATCTACGCGTACATACGGACGGACAGACGGACGGACGGACATGGCTAGAATGACTCGGCTGTTGATACTGATCAAGAATATACCTATATATTCGAAGGAATATACAAATATTCTTGATCAGTATGTATATACAAGAATATACATCAGACTTTATGGGGTCGGAAAAGTTTCCTTCTGTCTGTTACATATGTATGTACATTTTGGCGACTTTAATATACCATTTCACCTTATGGGTGTATGGTAGAAAAACTACATAAATCAAATTATGTAAGTTTTTATTTATTTTTGGGAAAATGCGACATGTCCCCGCAACTTCGATAGAAAATTCAACCACTATTTTGCTGGGACAATCCGGCGAAATGTCGCCGCAAGTTCCGTTGAACACACGAGCGACTTTGTTGTTCGTATTTAACATTAATGTTTTGTTTGTGTATTGATGAATTGAGTTGCAGGGAAAGAAATTTTAAAATGTTAAAATATTATTTCCAAGGACTGCAACTATATAAACTTCGGCATAACCAAAGTAAGCTTCTTTGATATTTTTTATTAAAATCATCTTCTATTTAAAACGTTTTCGTGGCTGTCGAACTTGACTACCAGCGGCTTCTTTTTTAGGTAGTTTCGGTTGCTTGGCTTTACGTATTTTCTTGGCATTCGATTGAAACTGGGGACCATCTTGATCTTGTTGTCTTGCTGTCCATCAACAACCCTTTGTTGCTTTTTCTTCCTGTCCAGTAATTTTCAAAGGAATTGCCTGGTGGAGAACGTAGATTTTTTGGTGGCATTTATTTTGTTTAACTTTAGAAAAAATAATTTTTTTAAAGAGTCCGGCAAGAGATACTCATAAGACCAATTATAGCGCAGAAAATGCCCGCTCTACACTCTCTTGCGCCGCAGGGACTGAGTGCACACCTTTTGTCACTTGATACAATTCGGGTATTTTTTTCTCCCCATTATATTTGCATTTATGTATTTCATTATTAGGCTCCTCGTTGATTACGGTACAGTTAGAAAGTTTGGGAAGACCTCCAAAGGTCCTCCGAAGAAAAAAAAGAGAACTGCGAAATTTGCACTAGATTTTATAAATCCATTTTATTTCTCGAAAGGTATATCAAGCCCATGACCCAACATACATATAACACGCCAGCAAGTACATACATACGCACTGTGGAGCAAAGCACAAATGCTCTATGTCAGTTGACTACATTGGAGTTGTTCCCGGCAGCATACGAAATGCCGATCATTTTCTTATATGAAAACACGTGTCCATCATGTAGTGCAAGAGTCATCCGCAGGTTTTCTCAAGGATGTATCTTCAAAAATATGCATAGAACGCAAACCATTACGTTTTTGGGCGGACAGTTTGTCCAGCTTGCTCCGAACTCTAGAAATTACTGATCTGACTGAATGTGGTGCCTAAACTCTGTTTAGTTTCCATTTACTGATGGGCTGTGGTCTACTCACTGTTTCTGGAATCAATAAATGCATCTTTTCTAGATGGGTACCATGGCCTCTTTGCATGCTTCAACTGCGAATTCATTGGCCGGATCACGACCCACTACGCCACACAGTACTGTGTCTGTCAAAGAAAGAGAAAACCCCCGATATAAAAAAATATATTATATGTAGGGTATTCACAACGAATGAAGCACGATCCCGAAGCGATAACTATCGACCCAACGCTTTTTAGATATTGAACCGATTCGTTCTACACATTCCATCCACCAGTTTACTGTCTTACAGAAGCGATTTAATCATTCGAACATACACATACATACTTGATTTATCAAATATTTAACAACTCCAATGAAATATTTTATAAACTATTCTATACTTTTATATAGCGTCTGCATCATTTAGTTGATAAGTTCATGTTCTTTTTTTACATATGTAAAGCAAACAAGAATAACAAAAAAAAAAAAAGATGTACACCCATTTCTGTTAATTTTGTATGACAATTCATCTTACAATTAGCTAAAGCCGAACTGCCAAAAGTCCTTTTGCAGTTCATGCTAATGACTGTCACGTACAATGGTTTAAAATATCGGCTAAAACTTGTGGGATTACACATGATCGTTTAAAAGACGAACGCGATTTATTAATTAATTTTTAATGTATTATTAATTTTTTGTTCTGCATAAATGGGCAGGTCAAACAATTCTGCACTTGAATTTAGAATTACTATTCCTAACAGCTCCATGTAGTGGTTAGTGCAGAATTTTGCACACCACGTATTGTCGTCCTTCTTAGCAGTGAAATAGCGTGAGAATACGACCTTCAGAGCCTCCCGCTCTTTTGTGGTACTTCTGTTTCAATAGTTGAGAGAGCCGATCCCGGATGGCTGCGAAAATGGAATTAATTTTCGCCTCACCCACCCCGATCAATTTCCTCATTGTACATTTTGTACAAGACGCTTTCGGTTAATTTGTATGTCTTCGCACACATATTCGTGAAATGCGCCAAGTCATACAAAATTGGAATGATGACTCCGTACCTAACCTAACGGCTTTGCTAGATCCACAGTTGTCCATGACATACGCCAAAAGTAGGTCATGGATATTCGCCCAGAACCAGCCAACAGACCCGTGAAGAGTTTCGCGAAAATCACAATTAGTTTTGCGCCGTATGCTCTCACCAGGACAGTCGTCACCAGCGAATTCTTATTTATTCGCCTCTTCTTACTTGAGGACTGGTCCTGGTCCGTCTGTGTTTGAGAAATATTGTTAGTTTTCTTACTAAGGTACAGTTGACAATAAATCTTACCGTGTAGGAGAAAATAGCTCATCGATTGAGATGGCAAATTTTATTGAAATTTTCGAAAGCATCAGGCACGTCAGTAATCTCCAGATTGGTAATCTGGGCAGGAGTGATATGGCTAATGTTTAGCATTACTGATAAAAAAATCGCTGTGGCACAAACGCATGGTTGGAGATGCCGAAATGCGCTCGTGAAACATTTAGCCCTCACGGTACTCACAAATACATTGACGCATTTTCTCTGGACAGGTTCACTCACATTCATGAAGAGAGCATGCTGCGCATGTGTGCCGCCAACTTTCAATTCGGTATGGCTGGGACCCACTTGGTCCCCCCCCCGGTATGCCGTCCTTTGACATTAGGCATATTTGCAAGAGTCTGAATTTTTCTCTTCCCATTTCGTTTCGAAAACCTTTTTTATTATTCCTTTGATTATTAACACTCCTTTGGAATACACTATTTCGGAATATTGAACAACAAACCACATGGATCCGCATATTACACAATTGGTAAATAATACTACCTACTAATACCTACCATTGTGTCATATTGTGTCCTGTTAATCCCAATTTTTGTTTTCCTCAGTACTCCCAGCAAATTGCTGCGGCGAGGAAAGCTACAGCTGCCGCCAGGGAGTCCGCGGCTGCCATGTACGCCTTATTCAATAATCAAAATATGTCGGTAAGTTCTAGAACAATAGCAAAATACCCTTCACCGTCAACAGAGAATATATATCTATCAACTCAGTACTGGTCCTTTTACCTGGTAGTACAAATGCTTCGGACAACTTGTCCTTCATTTCCGTGTTTTCCAGCTTCATCTGGCTTGGTACTAAAATTCAGCTTTTTTTTCTGGCATTTTTTTTTGTGGAGGGTATAAAAGATAGGAGTCTTAAAAATTCACAGTTTCTTGTAGTGATACAAATTTTTAATTCCGTGAGGTCAAAAAACGTTGTTTTGAGAAAAACGCGATCAACGTTTTGCCGCCGCCGGGCATTTATCACCGCTCCAGCCTATAACTTTTGAAATTTTTAATATTTTGACTTAAAAATTTGCAGGTACATTCTTAAAACATGTGACTATCAGAAAGTGCAAAAAAAATGGATTTTTTTGACTCAACTTACAATCATGAAGAACTGGATGGACTCTCTAAATAGGGTGCACGCAATAAGTAAATGGGACAATGCGCTGTTATCATTCACAACTGAATCCAATATTATATTTAAACGAAACAAATTTTTCTTCAAAATATATACATAAAACTAGAAATATAATTTAACCTATTTTGATAAAAAAAAAAAATTAAGATAATATTAGAAAAAAATAAAACAAAAAACTTATTTCAAGCGAAATAAGTAAGTGGGACAAATTCATTATCTGTCTAGAAACAAAACAAAAACAAACTAAACAAACTTTTAGCTATTAAATTAATTTAAATTGACCCCCCTTTATTGTTTAACACTTTCAATATACGGCCTGGCATTGAGTTAATTAAATTTTGCCCATATCATCAAGGACCCTGCGTGAAAATTTCTAGATATATGAACATTTTTTTGGAGCACGTACATCACGATAATAATTGCGGTAACCATCAGGGCCATCTAAATTGAACTTTTTCTCGTCACTGAATATAATTTTTTTCCACTCATCGTCCCAAAATTTTTATTTGTTCGCGAAGTGTAACCGAGCAGTTTTATGCCTAGGCAGTAGTTCCGGCTTGAGGAGTTTTTTTTCATATGAGAATGTTTCATCTCGGAGCTCTGCAGGACTTGCTGCACACGTCTCGTGGATATCGGTAGAGACAATGTATACCTTATTTGGGATGCGCTGATATTTTCTTTCACAGTGTTTTTATTCCTTCCAATATTTTCTTCAATTTTGCGAATGAACATCCCCATATCACGCAGTGCCACGATTCTCCCATGCTCTTCACTGGATAAACATGCAAAACTAGCCATTTCTTTATAGAAAAAGTTAATTAAAAACCATCAAACCTACTTAATTTCAATAATTTTAATAGTTTAAGCAAAATCAACAATTGGAAGATGAAAAAACACGAGTTCGCTTGTACACAAATGAAAGCATAGAAATCTGTGCCACTTACTTACAGTTTGTCAAGTAATTCTTTGCAAAACAAAAAAAGTCACACAAATTCATTTATCAACTCAAAATTTATTATAAACGATTACTTTTTTTCAAAATTTTTTTTTTGGTATCTTATAGATTGAACTATTCTTAACAAATATAAAGCACAAAAATTTCAAATTTTCATCCAAAAGAAACAAAAAAAGAAAATTCTTCGAAATTCATACTGTCAATTAATTCTTTGCAAAATACAAACAATTATTTGAAGTCAACATAAAACTAGTGAAATATTATTTTTTAAGATCTAATACTTGGTGTGTCTACCATTTGCATCTATTAGTGCCTGAAGACGTCGGGGCATCGAATGTACTAGGTACTGAAGGTCATAAACTTCGGGAATTTTAGTCCATTCTTCTTGAATGGCCCTTATCAGAGCCGTTTTATTCGTTGGGCTTCGTCTACCCACACGTTTCTTCCTGTATTTCGTTCGCGAAACTAAACACTGGCTTCTAAAAGCAAATATAGGAGGAAAAGAGAAAACGAAAAACTGCATATTTTGGACAAAATAATGTGATAAGTCTTTGTCCAACTTACTTATTGCGCGCACCTTACGTAATAGCTTTCTTTTAGTTGCGAAACTTATCAGTTGAACATCCAGGGACAACAAGAAAATCAAGTGATTCTGTTGAGTCCCTATGTTGCGCCTACTGAGCAGAAAGCACAGTGCGCCACGGCACCAGGGCCGCCGCTAGCAACATTTATTGCCGAAACGGAAGCACAACAACCGCCGATAGCAAACGTGCTAGTCGAAGTGGAGGTAGTCCAGCGACACCATCGTATTAACCTGGACAACATTTTCAAGAAGCTGCCCACGGATTGAAGGCTACGCTGTTGCTTTTTGTGGTGCGATCAGCCAAAAAAAAGGGCATATACTTATTTTTTCGAATATCATTTTATTACACTCCCGTCACAAAAGGTAAGACAAGACAAAACAGCATTCTATGTGCGCCGTAGTTTTCAAGCTTAAGTATCGGGCCCGACATCATCCCAGTGTTGCGAAGAATAAGCATTTTCCTCGTGGTGGAACCTTTCGGTTATTACAATTTTGTCTGCTTTTGTCTCTCCACTTTCCATTTCAATAGGATTTAAAAAAAAAAACCAATCTCCTTCATTAATTACTTGACACGACACTTGAAACTTTATTTGTTGCAGCGACAAATCTAGGTGCATATTTTTGCATATGCTAAATATATAAACAAAGATTTAAAGTCTAAACTTTAGATAAAGCAAAATGAAAAAAAGAAAGATCCGGTTTTCGAAATGGTCTCCGAGATTTATGTGTTTATACGGACATGGCTAGACCGGGCTGCTGATGATAATCAAGAATACATATGTATGTATGCATATATGTACAATGTAGTTTATGGGGTCGGCAAAAATTCGATCCACCTGTTACATATATTTTGGCGACTTTTTATACAATTTTTACTTTTGTACATATGTACATATGTATGTACATACATATATACATAGTTAAAGATTAAATTAAACAGAAAAATAAAAACCAAAATGTTCGAGCCAAACAAAACAATGTTTCTGGTCGGCTAGAGAAATGAAATTTGGCAGGCATGTTAATAGGAAAAAGTTTTATTAAACGTAAAACTAACAATAAGTGCCCCAACTTGGCATTATATTTAATTTTTTGAAAAGAACTTTCTACAATTTTAGTCTGTAGTAATGCGGCGCATTTCATCGTATGTTCATGAAATTCGGCAGAGTCATTAACAGCTTTAATATATGTATGTACATACTACATAAATTTTAAGGCCATCACGTCAAAAGTACCAATATTATTAAGAAATGTCACTCTACATATACAAAAGAATATACAAAACCCCTACATCATATGAAATCTAACATTTGAGCTTGGTATGTTTCTCTTTTGATGTTTAATAGAAAAAAGCCAAAAACTGCCTTCAGGTTTTATAAATTTGTTATCAAACGAAATGGGAAAAATGCAGGAGCACAACGTGATTAACTGTACTCAACGAAAAAAAAAACACTGTTTACAATATTTCTCGAGTTTATAAGACAAATACATACAATACCATTGCCATAATCCATAAAAAAGAGTTTTACTAACACTAAAGACCAATAACAAAAACTTTTCAGCACCGAAATTCCGAGCAGCTAATACCATTTTTTTATGGGGTTGCCAGATTTTTACCCTGTCAGACGAATTTCGGTAAATATTTACTTAAGCTACTCGGGTCCAAGACGCGTTTAACTACATTAATTTGGTAGCAAACAAAAGAGAAAAATTCCACGAGCACGTGCTTGTGCTCAGGTGCGCCTTGTCGATTGTGAAGTTCTTGTGTACTTAACAAAAAAAAAATGTTTTAGCAGGATTATAGCTAAAAGTAGCTGTTTCCGGCTAAAAGAAGCTGTACAATTTTGAAATTTTGCGACTCGACTACGCAGACTTTTTGAAACTTTTGTTTGCACTATTCTCAGCAAACGAAAATCTCGTTGAGTTTACAATATTCCTTGATCTTATAGAACAAGTATTGTTCAGAACTCAATATTTGGCTGCCAGAGCAGTCTGGCAACACCATAATCCGTAAATAAAAGCGTTTGCCAACCCTAAAATCCTAGCTTTACCCGATTTTTCACTTTTCAGCACTGAAATCTCGAGTAAATATTTACCTTAAACTCTTACAGCTTTATTAGCCATTCTAGTTAGCCAACACTTAGACGCCACTCCACCTACTTTTTGTTTCAAGTTTTTGAAAATAAACAAAGTTCAGTTGGTTTAGTTGATTTTCAAAAATTTTGCTTTAAAGGTAACACAATTTAATCTTTATTTTGGATTGTTCTGTCTACGAAGCTTCTACAAAAACGCTTACTCTATAAAAATTTGCAGGACTTACATAAGCAATTCAGACTATCAACGATCGTGAATCCACGTGCACAATAATTTTGCAGCTTAAGCGACGCCTCACAATCCATAGGTAATAAAATTTAAATCAAAATTATAATTTGTGCTTCTTTGGAATTATTTATACATACATATCTATTAATTTTAGCGAAAATTGCAGCCGCTGAAAATCCAAATAGGTACAAACATGAGTAATTTCAGAGCTGTAAGAATGTCTGCTCAGAACAATGGAGTCGGTAGCGACAGTTCTGGTGAAACGGATCTAGAATCCACTGGACGTAAAGTGGTCCGCTGTTTCGTTTGTGACGATTCCTGTGAGTCTTCAACGCCTCTGACCAAAATGAACACCATTCGAACATCTACGGGATTTCCAAATAAATTGGCCCAGTTATTGGGCGACGGTTTCAAGATCATCATTTGTAATGAAGATTATGTTTGCTTACGTTGCAAGAATTTGGTCAACTGGTTAGATCGCTTGGATGACGATGTAGAACATGTGAAAACGAGTTTGATGCATTTGTTAAATAAGAAATATGCTTTAAACACAGATGGGGACCAGACAATGACCACCGTCCCACAGAAGAGGCGAAACCCGTCTACAGGATCCGGAAATACTTCGATGAAAGGAAACACTGGCCGGTATTTCTTACGGCCACGCAAAGTTTTAGGAACTACTTCAGATGATTCGACGACTTCAGACCAGAGTGCCGCCAAGGTCCAAAAAATGTGCACACCACAGCGGAATTTCGAATGCAATCAGTGTTCCGCGGCTTTCACTCAATTTTTGGCAATGAATCGGCACATGCTTCGGAACCACAAACAAGTCATGGATAACACTAGCGCCAAAAGTCGTGTAGGTGCAGTCAATACTAGCTTGACAAAGCAAATGGAATCCAATAATTCAGAAGACGCCTCGCTTAACGGCACCAAAAACATACCATCCCATGCAACGGAAACTGTCATTGAATCCGCCAGTGGTCAAAGTAAACCAAACGATACGAAGCCGTTGCTTAAGAAACGGCCTGCTAAACCGAAGCCCTACCAATGTCAGACCTGCTTCCAACGTTTTGAATCTCGTGCTGCCAAAATAGTTCACGCCAGGCAACATCAGACCAAATTCTTTTGTCGCGTTTGTGACATGCCGTTTCCCAAGTGGAATTTGCTGGTTAAACACATAAGGATCCATAAAAATTCCGAAAGACCAGCAGATCGAGCGGAAGTAGCTGATAATGCGAATGATATGTCCTCCGCCAAGTTCTGGAATGCGGAAAGCAGTGGTAAGTTGGATATCAGTCAGAAGACTATGCGGACAACTTGCGATGACAATAACTTGGTACAATCGGTACCCGGAAGTAAACCACTCAGTGATGCTTCCGATGGTTGCGATGAAGACATGATATCAGGAGTCGAAGACAATGAGAACTGCTCTTCATCGTCATATAGTGTAACCAACGGCAAATCAAACGTAGTTGGAACTAAAGAATCCACTTCTTTACCCATACCATTACCAAATTTAAATGAAAACGAAACCATCGGGCAATCTACAGCTGTTGTTCATGATCAACAAGTATCTGCGAACTTGGATAAGGAAATCCCGATCCCAGAGGCTGACGACGAGATCAAGTTTATTGCAAATGAAAATGGATACTTCTTGAAGTACGATAATCACATTCTTACCAATGCTGGTGGAAATCAGATTATTGTAAAAAACCCCGATCAAATCAAGAAGCTACTGCACGGTATCGGACTTATTCAGACCAGCGAAGTTCAAAATGGTAATACTCCGGAATCTACGGGCTCTATGACCGGAGAAATGGCGCTTGCTCAAGGTGAGCCACGTTTCATTCGCGCAGAGACATTGTGTACTGAGAGTAGTCAGCCCATTCTTGAAGAAAAGGAAGATTCTATTACAAAGGCTGGACAAGACAAGACTTCTGTGGCATCTGGTGATTCTAACAGTACTAAATAGATGACCAACCTTCATCAGCTACGTCATATGTACGATACAGAATATGGGTTCTTCTATGTAATCTATCAATCCAACAAGTTTAAAAGACATCCTTTATTTCTTTTTTATTCGACGAATGAATGAACAAAATTTTACTGATTTTAAATAAATTTTTATTTTAATAACTTGTTAAGATTTACAAAAACAGAGAGCGGTTTACTAAGATTATAATTTAAGTTAATCCGATTCGATTCGGTTTATTATTCTGTACGATTTGCTTTTTATTTTTTGTTTTTCATAATGCATGTAGATCTAGAATTATAAGCATACACTTGTATATATATATATATATATATATGTATATCGCCCATCCAATATATATAAACCAAACCTACAGATCGAGTAATAAACAATAAACTTACCCAATATGTTTACGTTAAGCTTAATATTCTAGTCAACAAATGTTGGGGGATTATAGCAAAATTTATATATTCGTATCATTCGTTGGTGTTTTCTTTTTTTTTTTTTTTTTTGAATTTGTTTTGGGGTTTGCTATGATGAGATTTTTATAAATACAATCTGGGTGAAATGTGAAATACCTAAGTGCACGATATGTTTGCCAAAATGTTTTTGGAATATTACGAGTAGGTAGTACTTATTTATTCGTATGAAAATGTAATACCGATTTTGAATTTAAGCATACAAAGGTATATCATTTTGATTTCGCTTTTCTATGTGTCTACTGTGTCTCAGTTCCATTAAGTGTATTCGATGATATGCTGGCTTTTAACTATATATGTATGTATGAATGTAATTTGGTTTGGTAGTTCTCCAAAAAATGTTGGCGTGTAGAGTGTGGGTTGTGTATATATCGTATACAAGCATTTTATTTGGTTTTTTTTGTTTTGTGTATAGCCAAAATTGATTTTGATATCGTTTTTGCATTTGGTATAATATGTATTTATCGTATCATCATGGGGTATAATTTGTTCTATTCACAGTTTAATTTAAAATTTACATACACTCGTTGGATGAGTATAGGTATATATGTATGTATGTTTGTATATATGTATATGTATGATTAATCAAGCAGTTAGACCTATTCTGATATGCCTATGCATTTGTCTTTCAATATGTATGCAGATTTTGTTCTCAGATCTATTTTGATATGCGGTTAGGAATAAAAATAAATAGTCAAAAAATAAACAACTTACTCTAGGACACATTTATACAATAATTATACTATTAATTATATAATAACTATATTAATTAATTTTGGAAACATTTGCATGGCTTATTGCACTTTCGAGCTTCTCTTCTTTTTATCATTTGTTTTCGGTTGTTGGTTTCATTTTCAAAAGTTATAGATATTTGAAGTATGTATGTGTATTTTCTGCTGAGGGAGCCCTCGAATTTATTTCGTTTAATAATAGTATTATTTGGTTGAGGTCACCAACTGGCTGGTGCTATAGCCCTGGGTATTACAGGTGGGCAGGGCGAAGGGATTGAAGCTTAAACTGCTAACTCCTGGAACGAAAGAGAACAGAATTGGGATTAAGTGTGAGGAAATCCTGTGAATAATGCAAAAGTAAATAAAGTACATATTCTTAATTAAACCCAGCAAAAATTATAAAATCCCAAGTTTAAAATAGGAAATCATAAATACCGTTAATCGTGTGTAGTTTTCATGTTGTAGTAGTGGTGTTGGATGTGGAAGTAGTGTACATAGGTGTAAGCTCAATTACATCCACTCGACGGCTCGACGCTCGATGTTGTCCGGTTTCACCCATTCCCAGGACGTTTTTCGAATACTTTCTGTCCGATATGTGTGTAACTGAATGGGTTCGTGTCTGTTCTTTGGGTAGATAAGCGGGAGGTCGGGCGATTGGTCGTTTGGAGTATTTAATTTCAACAAAAATGTCATTGGCTCTGATGGTGTTCCTGTTCCTGTTGCTGGTGCTGGTGCTGCTCTCCTGTTCGTCCTCATCCTCGAATGAGTGCTTAAACGGCCGCTGCAGTAGCTGACGCCGTGGCTGGATTGTGCCATGGCTGGTGCGGATGCGGATAGTGATGCGGATGGGTGGCAGCAACGGCAGCTGCCTGATGATGTTGCACAAACGCCTGATGCCAGGTCGACGACACGGACACTGTTGGAATTAATGGGCGAAAATGCAACATTTTGGCTGAGCATATTTTTTTTTCTTTTTGTCTTTTTCACTTTGTTTGTTCGGGGTGTGAGTATATACTTGGGTGCAAAGGGGTGTCAAGGGTGGGGTTAATGTTTAGGACTACATACAAGTGTGTGTTAGTGTTTAATTTTGTTCTCATAATAAAAAATAAACTGAATTTTAAAAGTTATAAAAGATTTCATCATATTGGTTCTAAAATGGTTCGAAGGTTCCAAAATAGTTTGAGTCAGGTTACTATGTCTTACATAACAGTCAGACAATTGATAATTCATAACTGTATGTCGCTTGTATCAAAAGTTTCCGATTCCAACATTTTTTAGTTGACTTTCAGTGGGAGCTTTCCTGTTGACCCAAGTAACCTTTCAAAAGATTTCAGTTCCTGACTGGTTAGATAGACTGGTTCTATAGACTTTGTCGATCATCAACCCAAAAAGATGTGTCAATTGATTGCACTTACTTGACGTGGAGTTAAATACACTGCCCGGAGAAGAGGAGAGTGTGCCCATGTTGGGTGCGGGAGCATAACCATTAGCTGAGGCCGACACCGCGGCAGTGGCTGCCGAGGCGCCATATGAGCCACCTGAACTGTGCGGCGTAGAGGCGCTGCTGCAGTACCCGCCTCGAGGACTCACACTGCTCGACTGAGCGCGTTGATAGTCATCCTCGGTCCATTGGCCAGATCCGTCTTGGACACTAACTGCCAGCTGACCAGCATATGAATTGAAGCCGGTGGAGCCTCCTGGTGATCGGGGCATTGAATAAAGGGCCTCGACCAGATCGGCGGCGCGCTTGAGGATAATTTCCTTTTGCAGTTTTTCCGGGTCGCCGGGATGGCGCGGTATAAGCTTCTGCAGGCGCTGGAAACCGTAGTCAATGGTGGGTTCATTGAGAGCTGCTTGAGACGGCATTGTAAAGAAAGATTTACGGTTAGACATGTGGGCATTAATCATTCCAGTCGATTACTTACAGACATAGACAAAGCGGCCAGGCGATCCCTTGCAGAACTGCTTGCTCTTATAGGAGAGCGTCACCTCCACAACACCGGGTATATGCCTTGGCGGGGTTTGCACGCGGATGGCATGCGAGGTGATCAGCTCACTCCACACCAGCATGGTGCCAAAAACCACTTGAAGGCCATCAAAGAAATTGTCTCCGACTATTATGACAGTGGCTCCGCCCGTTGTCCAACCCTCGCTGGGTGAGATCGCCTTAATACAGGGCGTGGCCACGGGCAAAGGTGGATAGAGTCCTGCAAAGAGCAAGTGGAGAATAAGTATAAACATGCAGGATTGTTATGGTCTGTTATGTGGTTCAAGGAGAAATCCAAATAAAAATTCTCAGAGATTTTGCCAATTGCTACACAAATCAAATCATAGAAATTATAAACTATCTGATCGAGGGATACGAACAAAATGAAAAATGTTGCAATAATTGGAATTTTGTTTACAGACCATCGTAGGTACTGTCGGGCGCTAGGGGGTGACCGGATATGGACAGGGATGTGTTGCCTGTACCTTCCGTTGTATCCAGTCGCTTGGCACGTCTTCCATGCTTCGAATTGTTGTGAACGAACATGTTATCCGAGATCGCCAACAATGGCCCATCCACAGCCACTTGAGTGGAAATTACAACCTGTAATTCAACGGGAAACGGAGACAGAAAAAAGAGAAGCGATTAAATTAAATTGATTAACTTAAATGGGACTTCATAGAGGGCAGCTGTCATCTGCGGATATAGGCTCCTAAAAAGTTATCCGCAACATTCTGAGGATCTCTCAGATCTAATATCAAATTCTTTCCCGTTCTTACTTTACTGACATGCAGAAAACTTGTTTTGCAGTTAAAGTGGCTTTCAGTTTCTGTTTAGTCACTTGACGAGGGCTGCGATGATTTTAACTTCCTAAATAATAACTATTTTAAGCTTCCTTTAAACTTACCTGAAATCTTCGCATGTCCCGTGGATTGCCGGCATTTTTCAGACAATTTTGATTGCACTTTAAAAAGAATTTTAGGAAAAAACTGCAATGAAAAGAGAGAAAATTGTAGATTGAAGTAATTGTCCAGTTAAACTATATAGAAAAATATATATATACATATGTATTGGGCGATAAGTGAAAAAAAACTTCCACTTTATGAGCTGCTAATTATTGGTTGTGTCTTTTAGCAGTTGAAATCGTTTGGTCTGTCGGCCTGGCCGTTCTTTTTTCTTTTCGGGCAGATGTTCGCCCTAGAGCGAATTGCACTTGCCCCTGTCCTTTTGCCTTCTGCTGCTCTCTGTCATTTCGGTGGCCAATCATGACCGGAGGCATGAAAGTCTAGGCCGCACAGCATGCGATAAGCGATGAACTCGGGGAATTTGGGGTGACAGTATGTTATTTTCGTTGGTGTTGGTGCTGGTGTGGATATCCTGCAGGCAGGATATACGATATTGACACCCGTGTGTCGCGCATTTAAATGGTAAAATACTTTATACATATACCAATGCCAGGGGCACCAGGAGCAGCACCAGCGACATGATATTGTCACTCCACAGCTCCTGCTCCCAGCAGCAATTGCTTCCAGGTCCTGTTTGTGCTCCTGCTTCTGGTACTTCCCTTTGCCTCACTGATTTTATTTGCTGGAATAATATTTTGCTCCTGCTGGTGGTCGCATGTTGCGCTAATTCGTTGAGCAGCAGGAGGTGGCATTTTCCAATGTTTTTTCTGGTGTTTTTCACTCGACAAATTGGACAAATTAGTGGGCCAATCCACGCCCACTATTAAAATGGTTGGACATGGAGAGATGGGGTGAAAGTGGAACAGGAAACAGAAGCGCATCTGCATATGGTGAGTCATAAATTTGTATTGGGTGCTGATAGCTCTGTGAGTCTCTAAAAATAGTTTACGATCCTGAGGAAACATCTACACCAGAGAGAAATTACTTTTAAGTACGGTTGCTCTTATTCTAAAATTACGCTTAATTTGACATTCCAGGAAATGGGTAAAAAGCATTACAATAGATTCAAAAATGGTATTATGAATTTAAATCCGTAATTTAAAGTTCCGAGAGATAGTACGAATTCATTGTGCGAATTTTCACATATAGGCCTTTAAATAGTTTTAAGTGAACTGTTTAAGAAAGAAATCAAAGCATTTTTGAAAGAACTAGAAGTTCTAAAATCACAACAAATTATCAATAAAGTGACTTAACAAACATATTAACATTTAATTTTAACTCTACTTTATAGTGTAATTCCCAATTGGTTAAAAATTGAATATGATGAGGTAAAGTATAGTCTCTTGTCTTGTAGTTTTGTATTCTGTCTTTTTCATTAACACTTTTGTTCTGATATATTTTGTTTTTAAATTCAATACCCATGAATTGTATTTGGACATTATTTATGATTCAATTTATTTTGTTATTCTTAATGATTCTTTCAAAAATACTTGAAAATTTCCAATTAAAATTTATATTGTTAAAAGTGTCAAGGATTTTGAAAACCCGATACAAAGTAAATTGAAATGGATTGATATGGAGCAAATTTATGCAAATAAACGATAAGAACTTTTAAGTTATCAGCAACGAAGAAAAATAATGTTAATATTGAATTTGATTATTATTATTATTATTTGTTGTTTGTTCTGCCTATTGAACTTGTCGATGGAATAAAAACAGATGTGTGTATGTTTTTTTACAGCATCATTAACACACGGTCGTAGGCCATTCCAATCCTCAGTCTCATTCCATACCAAACTCATCCCTCCAGAGACAGGAGAGTTGAATGGAGAGGGGGAAGGAGGCCGTGTATCTGTCAGATCCAATATCGAGTTACATGAACCAACAAAACAAAGAACCAAACGAAAAAAAAGACCCTCACAGATGCAACATTTGAAATTTGAATACATATCGAGTGGATATTGAGAGTTGTAGGAGAAGGTTAACTCATTTACATCTCTGAAGAGACATCATCGCCCGGGCATCATGCATGTTTATGGGCAGCTAATTGACTTCTCGGAAGCATTGATGGCGTCTCGGTGCTCTCCGCTTGAATTACAATGTTTTCAAAATATCCTGACAGGATGCATAAATTCCCAGGCTGGGCCCCACATCATTATGCTCTAAGGATTTTCTTTCAGTCAAAAAGGAGTCGTGAAGAATCTTTGCCGATTCAATTTAAGCTTGGACATGGATTTCGCTTGAGAACAATTAAAAATTCCACTCGCGTCCTGCCAATAAATCAAAGTGTCTCCCATCTTGGCAACAAAGTTTGGCACTTTTGTTTTTCGGCTGGCTTCTCTTTTTATTTTCTCGTATTTGTGTTCTCTTCCCTGCAAGGCGAACGCGAAATTTTCATTTAATGAAAAGCTACGCATCATCAAATGTTTGCACATGACATTGGGCAGAGCACAGGACACAGCAAAAGAGAAAAAGAGAGCGGAAAATGGAGACTGGAGGCAGTAGTGGGTCGTCCATGGGGTCTATTGGCAGCTCAGGCACGTAGAGCCAACGAAGTGCATAATTGGTCATTCATATTTGTGGGAGATGGAGCCGGTTTGGTGTTTTTCCTTTCTTTCGATGATGTTCAATTGCTGAATGGGGCAGTCTTTAAATTCTGCCCTTAAGTGGTATTGAATTGGAGGTGACTCGGGTGCAATTGAGGAAAAGATTACATTTAGGACTAAAGAAGGGGAATACAAAACTGTGTAAAGTATGTAGGAAAGGATAATGAGCTTAAGAAACCAATGAAAATTACAGTCCTATAAATATTATTCATTTTGATTGAGTTTACAATGATTAAGAAAAGTATCTCCATGCTTGTCTCACATAATTTTTGTCTTTTTTTCGGGTTTTTCATTTCGGCAATTGAAATAAAGTTGAACCTTCTCATATTTGTCTCGATTAACTGAAAATTTGTGAATCAACAACCAAACAATAAAGCCAAGTTTTATCTTTGCATCGCGCACACAAATTTAATGATGAATTTTCAGCAAACATAAATCGCTTTGGCGTCCGCTCCCCACAATTTTGCCCCCCGCCCCAACGAGCACCATTTCCATGTCGATATTATCTTTTGAACGGCGTGAACAGGCTCGTGAGATGCCGCAAGCGTTTTTGGCGCACGACAGCGCAAAATAATGGAGAGGGAGTGGAGTGGAGGCTCTGCTAAGGATGTGACGCTGCGCTACACTATACAGAAGGCCAACTGTGAACAGGTGAACTTAGCGCTAATTTTTCACTAACGATAATATTCAAAATTTTCAACTTTATTGTCGCATAAACTCAATGGCAATGACACGCACAAAATAGAGACGCAACGACGGACCGAGACGATGAAGGTGAAGATGAAATTGGGAAGATGAAGACGAAGATGAAGTGGAAAAGCGGAAGGGAAAAGGCCTACAAAAGTAATGCGAAAACTTACTTTCGCGCCATTTCCATGCCTTTTGGCATTTTCCACAACACAAAACATGGCGTCGACATGAATGGGATGCGTATACCGGGGAGTGGGGCTTACTCGGGGAGGATTCACCATTTTCTATTGTTGTTGGGCTTTATTTATTTATGCTCTTTCTCGGCTTAACGCTCCACGCTTGGCAGAGCAGCAGCAGCAAGCAAGGAGAACATCTTCACTTCACCCTCATCTCCAAGGATAACAGAGAGTTCATAGCTTTTCTTTCATTCTTTGCTTTCCTTTGTATTATAATAGACTTTGAGAGGGTGTTTTTTCTTATTTTGGGACGGAGGAAAAACACAATTTGAACTTGTTGAAAACACTTTCGCCTAAGCTAAATGAGAGCCACGGAGAGCGAGACAAAGATACACGAGAGCGAGAGATGATATGAAGAGAGAGCGAAAGTGAGTTGGAAATTGAGTGAGCTTTCTTTGAGTGAATTACAATGAATTTTTGGAGAATTGAATGCGTATCCTTGGGATGTGTGGGTTTTGTTTGGGTTTCTAAAGGTTTTCTCTCTGTTTGTTCTTGTTTGTTGAGGGGTTGCTCTGGGATTCAATGTCATGCCGTTGGGACCAGGGAAATACCCTTCAAGTGTTGCTGTTGTTGTTTGTTGTTGTTAACTTAAAGGGAATACATGGTGGGCAAAGGATTTTTGTTGGTGTTTTCTTTTTTCTCGATTTTCCTTTACGATTTCTTCATCTTTAAACTGATTATAGGCACACACACACACAAACACACTTACATACACATATGGAGGTTAAGTATCAGACATCGATAAAGAGAACATTTCTTCTTGGTCTCTGTGCTTTTTCTCAGCCTTTTACTCGAAAACTTACTGAACCATCAAATTATCGACCTCATTGAAATGAGCCAAATTATGCTAACTATTTGTGTGTTCGAGTCAATGTATGTGTGTGTGTGTGTGTGTGTGTGAGGATGTGTCTTTATATGGGCTGTCAGTTAACGCTTTTAATATTATTAATTATGCATTCGGGCCGTAAGGGACTGAAGAAATGGCTAAAGCAATGATGAGACAACTCACTATCATAGACATCAATGAAGTGGAGGCAACTACGTGGGTTTGAATTTGGGTTCATCCTTTTGGTTTATAGATCTCTGCATTTTAAATACATATCGCGGTAATTTCAATTATGCACACTAGACACACATTACCCTTATATGTATACCAACATCTATATTTATAATTTATATAGTGGGTAATTGCAGTTTAAAGTAAAAGTCCCTTGAAGATGTTTGTTAACCTGAAAGAAGCTGCTATGTTCAAGTATCTTCAGTTTCCGAATTTAAGCTTGATAGATAACTTTACTAAACTTTACTTGTAACAATGTTTCAGGGAATTTGAGACAGCAATTTCGATTAGATTCAGGCACTATATTTTCTGAATTTTCTCTCAGATCAGATGAAAGAATTCAACTAAATATATATTGAAGTATAATATTAAGATGGCTCGAATCTACTTCAGTACATAAATTATATCAATTCACTTTTTCACCTTTTAAATTTGTGAATGTTTCTATAAATTGCGGAAAATAGATATTTATGATTTAATAAACTGCATTCCCCTAGAGACAAATGATACGTACATATATTTTTTGCATTTCTGAATTTTCACGCCACTTAAAAGCAGAGTGTGAGAGATAGAGAACTAGATAGATAGAGCGAGAGAGAGTGAGAGGCATACAGAAATTTGCATTAATAATTCAATTTCAATAGACAGAACAAAATATGCAAATTTCTGTGCGATTCGTTGTTCCTTTGAAATGCAAAAATTGTAAATCGAAATTTCGGCATTCCCATTGATTTATGAGGTGCAAATCAAAGTGCACCTAGCTTAAAAATTTGTTTCCTTCCATTCACTTGCGAGGATGGGGGAGAAATAGTCGTCCTTCCGACTGGTTGAGTTCCTCATAAAAAGCGTCAAAATATATGTCTAGTATCGTCCATCTTTATCGATAATTAACTGTTATTGGTCTCGCTGTCTGTCTGTCTGTCCAATATTTCATACGACTCTTCTGTCGATGGCTGACCACAAGTGCCGTCAAATTTGTGTCTGGCGTTAGGTTTTTTGTTTTTTATTTTTATTTTTGGCGTCGTCGTCGCTTTGAATATTTGAGTGGCCGCCTGCTCAGCTACATTCCCATTCGCATTTTGTGTTCGTGTGTGTGTGTGTGTGTGTGTATATCGTGCAGCCAGGACACTCATCCGCATCGTAGTCATCCCTCTGCCTCATCCTGCAGTCACCCTCTTCAACCTCACCTGGCCAGGGGCTAACCTGAGCTCGAGCTAACCTGAATGCATTTAGAAAATTAAAAACTGTAGCCACCACAAAAACAACAACAACTACAACAACAGCGACAGCGACAAGAGAGGCAACTAGTAACAGGAGTTTTGTCATCATTTTTAGAGCACAATTGCGATTATCAAGGCATGCAATGAATGGCCCTTCCTTCAACTCTTCCCCCTGCTCCATCCACATACTCCGTCGATAATACAGACGCATCAAAAATTATTGGTCATATTCGGTACACTAAACACCAGACATAACGCAAGATCCCAAATTTAGAAAAGACTGAATCAATAAAATTAACTAAGTCGATTTTTTCTTATATACCATGGTTAAACTAGTAAATCCAACAAGTTTTAAGACTCATTTGTTTATATCCGACCTATGATATCTATGATACAGACCCCCTTTAGTTATCAAAAAACATTATTATCGTAAATCCTAATTAGTTTCATCCTTGTAATATAAACTCTTTCTTAAGACTCTTTTTTGATCGATGGCTGCCTTCTGCAAGTTTTTATAAGAAAGTGGTCTAATTATTTGGACTGCGACTGTGTTTGTCCAAGTTTTTGCATATTGGACAACAGGAAATGTCAATTCTATTTGGCGGACGCCCACTTTTTGTCCGTGAGTTTGCACTTAGTTCATTTCACCATTTGTTGTCTCAATATAGAAAATTGAAATAAAGCGGAAGAAAATGCCGAAATACGACGTGGATAAATGCAAAACCAGCAAATTTTCGATTGTTTGATTGACTTTTTGTTTTTATTTTTCGATTCACTTTTTTCGTTTTTAGCCTCCCGCTCCAGCTCAGCCAGATGGGTAGGGTTATCATGTCGTTGTTGGTGTTGCTTTTTGATAAAGTGCAGAGCACACAATTTACTCAAATTAAAAAGTCAATGTCGTACTGTGCCGCGAACCCGGAGCGGGGGGCGTTTGTCACGCGATAACGGTTAATAGCTCTTGATAACAATTGAGAATTGCATGCCTGACCATAAGAAGAAGGAGAGAGCATGAGCCACAGAGCTATAGCCAGGGCCAGATGGGCATACAAAATGAAATGAAATGAAATTAAGGCAAAACAAGCGGAATGGCGAATCGGAATTGGTACATTGGTCGATTGACGAAAATGTGTGAAAAAACCGTGGAACATGTCGGCAGAACAACAACACAAATACCACAACAACATATACAAGCGATTGACCACCGTCAGAGTTGGGCTTTAAATTCACTTAATTATATTATATGGAACACACACGAAGTGCATACCAAAAATGCGTATCACACACACACGCACACACAATGATCGCAGTGTCCTCGCAAATCATAAATAAGTAAAAGGCGAAGGAACGACGATCAGAGAGACAAAAGCCTAAAACTTGAGCCCTCACCTGCACTTGGTAATTGCAAATCCCAGCCGATCTATCGAACTGTGGCCAACGACCTATCGAAACGGATGGAATTTGTACTAGGGAATGGAATTTAACTTTAGTCTTTAGATCTAAGCTCTGATTATAAGATCATTGAGTAGGGATATATTTTTGAATATACAGTTTCAGAAGACATACAATAAGTTTCGTTTCTTTAGTGTTTGCCCCACTGTTCCTGTGGAGGCGCATTGTGTTGACAATTTCGGCTTCTCCAAAGTCTGCTCGTCTTGTGAGCAACTGCAGATCGTTGCATGAATAACAGAAATTCATCAATAAAACATGTGCAGATCGAACGAAGGCAGCTTGTCGCCGTGGTTGCCTCTTGCGGCACACGTTGCAGTTACCTTGTGGCTAGTGGCTGGTGGTTGGTGGTGTTGTCTCTGCCTGGTTTGTTGTCATATGTATCAAGAGTTTTGCTTTTTGGCTTAGGCTTTTTAACCAGCCACTTTGAAATGCAAGTCCAAGTCGGAATTTTCAATCAGTTCCAATTGTTGCGCGTTGCGGTGACAAGTTTCCAGTTGCGAATCGAATCGTATCGAATCAAATCGAATGATGGCTTTCGATACCGAGATCCACAGTTTGGAGTGGCAAAATGTGCTGGACCTCCAGCAAAGTTAGCGCTTTACGCCACGTAGAGGGCGATACCAGATTGGGGGGAGGTCGAACAAAATTTAGTTGCGAACACATAGATTATCCCACCAGACTTTTGTCTCGTTGGCTTTAAGGCGGCATGATCTACTGGCATATCAATGAGAATCTGTGGAGCTGCAGCCTCAGCAGGAGAATTATGTGAAGCGGGGTAGAAGCAGTTACAGAACTTGACTGATCCATGCCGCCTTTGTCCTGGTGATTGATATGCACTTGCTGCTGGAACTCAAAGCCAATTGACAAAATGCAGCAGCAAGTCGACGGGATGGGATAGACGGACGGGCGGACGGACAGAAAATTCTTGATATGTGCTTCTCTCTCTTTCTCTTGTACTTCTCACTGAGATCTACTGGATTATTTAATCCGAAATGGTCTGGTTAACAAGGCGAATAAATAGGCGAAAAAAATGAATGAATTAATAATCGTAAATATCAAGCTCTAAGTGTCTTGCCACCTGGGCACGAGTCGTTCTGTTTCTTAACGTTATTTTTCCTCTCGTTTCTCTATAACAGTAACTGTTTTTCCAAACGGGTCTAACTCCGACTCCGACTCTAGTGATGACATTGGCATTTTATCCAATGTGAAAGATGCGAAACAATTTTAACAAGATCATAAATGCAATTTGTGTCTGGACTCTGATCTTGCCGATGTTGTTTGGGGTTTGCTTTTGCCTCAACTATTTCCTAATTTGCAAATGGACAACGAACAAGTACAAAAAGCAAGCCAATCAATTAAATTTAATTATGACACCAATTATGGTCTGATTGTGTCAACGCAGTCATAGCCATAGCCATAGCTTTAGCCACTCCTCCGTCTTCCGTTTCCATCTACTTCTTGGCCATCATATACTCAACTCTCTAGCATTTGTGGTAATAATAGAATCATTAAAGTCTGGACTGCTCGTGACCAGCTCAAGGTTTTTCCTTAGAATAGGCAAATACTTTAGGACACCGTCTAAGATGGCAAGCACACAGATGGGAGATTGTAGATGGAAGACAGACGGGACCACCAGTGATGAATGTTTTACATGGAATCACACTGATTACACATGCGGACAACAAGTTCCATCCACCTCCAATTGAAGTTGAGAGCAGATCATTATCATCTGCATAAGGTGTGGTTCAATTGAATGGGGGCCTGGGGACTGAAAAATTGTTTAACAACTCAATGAATATAAGGCGAAATATCCTTGATGAAGTCGCATTAGGTCTCTATATTACGCAGTTTCGAGATATAACCGATTTGAGTTGAAATCCTTTTACCTTTTGATGCATTATGTCCGTGTTTTTCGCCGACTATTCTTACGTTTAATTCGAAACAAATTTGAACGGAAATATTATGTTCCTTGTTCTTGTTAATAATAATTTTCGAAGCCAATTAGGAGCGACGCACTCCGCAAAGGCTGTCCATAAGGATGTGAGTTGTTGGGTTGATGGGCATGGTGCATACAATTAACATAATTTGCCTGACACGTGACAGGCAGTTACTCCGAAGGGAAGGGGAGAGGACGATTGAGAAGAAGAGTCGGGGTGGGATATACCACAGTGTCGGATTGCCGCGAACTTTCTGTGGGTGTTGTGCACTTCGTCTCAATTTACAATTTATGAAAATAGAATTTGCTTTTGCCATTTTTGATGAACTTGGTTTCGTTTTGTTCTATATATACATAGATATATATGTATATTGGTACATACATACATATTTTTAAATTTCTCAACCTACACAATCGCCTTCCTTCTTTTTCCATCTCCTATAGCTCCTTTCTCTCTCTCTCTCTTTCGGTTTGTGGGCTGTCTCGTCTGTTCTGCTCTGCTCTGCGCCGCATCATGTTTTATATTGCAGTTGATAATAATGCCAATAAATCAACGATACGCATAACACAGGCAAAGCAGGCAAAAACAAAATAAAAACCCAGCCACCGATGATGAAAAGCAGCTTAAAATGTCATCTTTTGTATGGCCCAGAGATGAAGAGAACTGGGAGCCAGGAGCTGGGGCGAACATGATGGTCATGGTGCAGAACACAGTCATGGTAGAATGGAAGTGGGAGGTGCTAGGTTGGGAGGATTGAACATGTCGTCGAACATGAACTGTGTGTGACTACTTACCGATCAATAATGACGGGGTCCGATGGTGTCTCGTTGCGGTTACCACAGCTCTTCTTATCACAGCAGCGGCTGCAAATAAAAAAGGTACAGGATATAAGAATTAAATTTATTTATTTCTTTTGCTATTTACCAACACTTAAATATTTTGAAAGGAATATAAAGTGCCAATAGTATCAATTCCTCAATAGGTTATTCAAAGATGATATTTTTATGAACAAATGCTACCATTTGGCTGCGAAACAAAGTTATGTGGTTTTGGAAAGGAAGGAACTTATGCACGAACATTTCGGATACAGAAATCTAAAGCAGTATTCTAGAGTCTTACATATATTTTGAATTCAAAAGTGGCAGTAAGGTATGGGGTCATTTCTTTCCAAGCGCTGTGGTGACAATTTTCACGGGAAACCGCTTCATTGACAAAAGGAAGCAATAGCAAATAAACAAAATAAACAATATTACTTTATAATTTTAGATTTTGGGCATATTATTTAAATCTTATTTATTTAAATTTAGTCTCATCTCCTCTCATTAATCTTGATTAAATAGTATAAGTGCCTTTACTCGTTCTGGATCCTAACTATTTCTGACTTATCTATTGCTTAAGGTAAGATGGTAAGGCCAAAAAAATTACGTGTACATACATATGTATATGTTTATATTTATGATTATATGTATTTATATCCTTTCTCAAGCAATGCAATGAATCCTTATTATCATTATTACTGTTTAAGTTTAAGTATGACTCATATTTGAAGTAACTAAATCTGCATATAACATTCTGATCTTTAGAATCAAAGATCTTTACCTATTTTTAGTTTCTGCTTGTATCATTTTCTTTTCTCTTTCTTTATTTGTTTTTTTTGTTTTTTTTTTGGAGCGAGTTCAATGGCTGCGTAATATTTTGACCGCACAGCCGCTGGCCAGTTTCTGGATGAGGGTCATCCTTTTTGGGGGTTGGTTGGGCACACACACACATACACATAACATAAACATGGATGACTAAAAATGGGCGAAAAGCCAAAACGATAAAGAAGACGCCATTGCCGATGCGAGAGCTTTTGTTGGTGTTGTTTGCTTTGTGTAACAGTTGCACGCAGGGACGATGCCGGATCCGGAGACGGAGTTTTCTTGGACGGGGAGTCGAAAGTCAACCCCTCGTCAGAGTGAGTGTGTGTGTTCTGGTTGTTGTCCCCTTGTTTTGATAATGCTACGCAAACATAAAAACTGGGTGCCAATCCGAAATAATAAAAGATGGCCGGCCGGCAACGACAACGGGAATACAGCCAAGCAGGGGGATGTGTGTGTGTTTGTGTGTGTGCGGGGGGATGCGAAGCTGTGTAATTCTTTTTTCTGTTTTCGTTTTTTTCCCCCGTTTCTTCTTTTTTTTGGTGCTTTTGCTGCGCCGTTTTTATTTCTACGCAACCTTCAACTGCCACGGGGGTGCTAGAAGGGTGAATTTTTCACAGATATGAGATGGCAAGCGGGTGTCCAATCCCCCCCACCCAGCACTTCTCCGGAGAAGGACTTCGAGAGCCTGCCATTTATACGTTTCAACTCGCGTGCGTTTGAGCGTAAAAATAAAACGAAGGACACAGCGAAGCTTAAAAATCAACAAAATTAAAGGCAGCCGCAAGAGCCCAAACAAAACCCAGAGACTCGAGAGGAGACAAAATGCATGAAGCACTAAGAAAATCACGCGAAAACGCTTAAAAACAAATGAGAAACTCTCTAACAACTGGCAATTGGAGTGTCTTGGCCAACGGGACAAACAGACAAGACAACAAAAGAGAAAGAAAAAAGTAAGAAAAAAGCTCCGCACAAACAAAATACAAATGCTTAACCAAAGCTCTGGGGACTTGCCGAAGGAATACCCAAGGAATCAAAGGTGTGGATTACAATGAGAATGATGGAGACCAGTCAACCAGGGGGTGGATGGGCATGTGGGTGGAAAGTTTCACCCCCTGTGCCAAAATTATTTGCAGATTATTTGAGGGAATTTATTTTTTTTGTTGTTCTTAGAATTTGGTTTATAGTTAGTTGGAAACTCACCTGCACATCACTTCGTGCGTCAGAAGTACCCGACACATTTCCGGATTCTTATCCTGTCCCTCATAGATAATGGCCTGCAAAAAACAGAAATTAGACAAAAGAAAAGTATTATAATTTTGGTTCTGTGGCAATCCACATAGTTAAGACTTGGATTTATATTTAGATAAATTTCTGATCCAATTCTTCGTTCCAAATCGTGACTCTTCAAAAGTATTATCTATATATAAACTAAAAAGAACCCATGTATGACATCAAATTAACTATATGCCTACCTGCCTAGACGTTAAACAAATAGGGTCCACCTTAAGTATTTAACCATCGAAATTTCATTGTTGATTTAGTTGTCTCTCCCCCCCACACACCTTGCATTCACCTACACCCCAACTTGACCCTGTTATTAGTCTGCTGCTATTGACACCGACTACCCCCCTAAAGCGAACCCAGGACTCCCTCAAGCATATCAACTATCATAAGACAAATACAAACACACATAAATGCTAATTACAGGAGTAAAAAGTACTTGGCCGACATTGGTCTCTGGACTCGGAACTGCTGAGTATTAAATCGACATATGGGACTGATGAGCAAATATTGACGCACTCCTCTGGCTGAACATGGTACTGCTTCGAAGGACTAAACGGGGTCCCCCAGCCCTAGCGGGTGGTCAACATTTTTGCCTAATCATAACCGACAGAAGGAGGTGGTACAAACACGTCGGAAAACATGTGAATATGTGCGTATTTGCTTAACAAAAAGTATATGTATGTATATTCTGTTTGTTTGTTTGTTGTGTTTGGAGCCGGGCGGAGGAAGAGGGTAGGAAAATATTTTAGTGTCAGAGCAAAATCATGCCATGTGCCGCAGACAGTTGCCAACCACCACTCGATGTTGAAAGTGAGAGCAACAGCTACAGTAACCGCAAGTGCAACAAGAGTCTCTTTGAGTAGACAATCTGCTGCAATTTCCCAACCACTCGAGTCTCCCACCGCCTTCTGCAGGGAAATAAAAACAAATAGATAAACAAACGACCCAACCACTGCAAAATGGATTGGCCCGTGTCACTCTGGGCACGGCGAGGGCGAGTAAACAAAAAGGCTCATAGTTCTCTCTAATTTAAAAATGATTAAAGCGGGTTGCTGCTGCTCGTCGTAATCCAACACTCTCATCCCGGCAAAATACGGCATATGCGCTGCACAGAAAGATGCTGATGAGGGGATCGGGCGGGATCATTCATCACTATCAGTCCAGTTACATGCAAAAGTAATAAGGCAGAGAGGCCGGGGGAGAGGTACAACCTGGAACCTGGTTCATCCACCAAAAGAGATAAATAGAAATTATAATGCTGCCACTTGCTGTTACGTCAAGGACGAGTAAATTTGTAACGTCATCTCATATGTAGCCGAGGATTTCGGAAGCTGAGCCAACCAGCCAAACAGATAATCAGAAATTAATTTCAGGCGGTAGAACTCATCTTCTCCCTTCCTCGCGTACGTAGGTCTCCCTTCCTCCCACCCCCCGCGGGCAATAGACATTAGATGGCACATGTAAAATTATGATCATCCCTTATTATCCCGTTTGTCAGGTTAATAATAATTTCCCCTTCATTTCCGAATAAAAAAAATAATAATAAAACAACAAGGCACAAAAAAACATTAACGACTCGGACAGAAGCTCTTCTGGTTAAGTCGGGGATAACAATGGCCAAAAACTATGTATGTCTTTACACTGATATATATCTATGGGATAAAGGATGATGCTCTCGGTTGACAGTCAATACCCTAGCTCAATTTTAGTGTCCTCGGATCTTGTGTGTTTGTGTGGGACAAGTGCAGCTAATTATAGATGAGAAGCCGAAATCCGTGCGTGTCCCTTTTCAAGGCCTTTTGGTTCCGTCCGTCTCTAATGGATTTTCAATGTTTTTTCAATAGTAGACAAACTTTACAAACTTAAACGGACAGCTGGGACGGGTTACAACTAGAAATAGTAACATGTTGCATATAGTCATATGAAACATCATCTTATGACATTTGATTCGTCCTAAACCTATGGTAAGCTACCCCCAAAAAGCCCATCAATCATCAAAACAATTAGTCTCTTGCTCCCTACCAATCCGAGGCAAGATCTAGAGGAAATCTGACTGGCAAAACGCTGCTAAATGGCTCATCTAATAGAAAAAACGAAACGGACAAACTAAACGAAAAGCCACTAAAACTGGAGTAAAAGCGTTTAAACTACGATTTATCATCCAGCATACAGGAGCAGGAAGCCCCAGCAGCAGGATAACAGGAAAACAAACGAGAATGATACAAAAAAATGGACAAAATGGACAAAAAGCCGAGTGATGAAGTGATGACAAGCTGTTCGGATATCGATGGTTGGGGCCATTGCAGAGGATGGCTTTTAAAAAATTTAAACGTTTTTCCATCAAAATGCTTTGTTTGCTTCTCGTTGTTGGCAAATTGTTATTATGGTTTTTATTTTTTTGAATAAAACGAAATTGTTCGTACCTCGCATCATTCACATGCAATAAATATTTAACTTTAACGCTAAAAAAAATATAAAAATCTCACCAAACAAGATAAATTATCATATACAAAAGAGACGACTGATAAAAAAGGAAACCATATAAACTGAAATGGCTTGTCGACTTGGGAATGCCCTTTGATAAGTGAGGGTATACAAAATCATGGAATGGTACTTTTTGTTCATTAAAGGTGTGACAATTTGATTTTAAAGTTCCCAAAAGTATTTTTTGAAATATTGAGTAACTGAATAGTTGGTTGTTTGTTAATTTTCCAATTACGATATCAATATTAATTTTCATTTCGATTAAAGTGAGCAAAATGTTTATTTTTCATATAATTCAGATAGGCATTCCATTGCTAATGACTCGGCCCGTTAAATTTATCACAGCTCAAATGATTCCTCCTGCGTGTAACATAAATTTGGTCCCCTTTATGGGCACAGGGTATACCTGAAAAATCCGAATCGAGGGTGGTTCTTAATTTATTAAAGCTTCATTTATCAGTGCAAGCAGTCATGGATACACTCACACAAGGACATACAGGAAGAGGCATAAATTCGAGGCACAGGGAAAAAAATGAAACAAAGGTGACCATTGCAAGGGACTCTATCCGAGAATATGCAGTTGCTATCGGCCTGAGAGAACCCTTTTTATGATTTTTTTTTTTTGCTGTTGGTTGTGTGCCTGAAAGTCAAAAATTTGCATAATTTAAAGGTACAGGACTAAAAGCATAATGTTGCAAAATGTAATAAAAAGTATGAATTTTCACTTTTTTGATAAAGAGAGAGAGAGAGAGAGCGAAAGAGAGGTAAATATGTAGAATGAATTTAAAGAATCTCGCAGAGAGATTGCGAATATTTTAATTGACATAAATATAAACAATTTCATTATGCATTTTGCTTGATATTGAAATGTATTAATCATTTCCAAATTAACATTTGTATTTTTATTTTAGTTTCATATGAATTTACCCTATACATATATGCAATGGGTATATTGTTCAGCATCAAAAATAATTCCTTTGATAATGGGGCTTTGTATGGACATCTGTTTTTTATATTGAACAAAATATTTGACAAGTTCAATATCGATTTAATGTGAAACACATTTGGTCCATTAAGATGTGAAGAATGGGAGTAGTGAGGCGATGAAGATGACCTTTTGATAAGGGCAGTGGTAAATGGAAACCAATATAGGCGATAATCATTTCATACCAAAGATTTTTGTGGAGTCACAAATTATGAGAAATAAATTAATTGTATCGCACGCCCCTCCCACACCTGCAAGAGGGTATCTCAGAGTACGAGCCACCACTTAATGCATGACATTTTTTGTTTCTTTCTCATCCGTCCCTTTTCATCGCATCAAACCGCAGCAAATGCACTTGCCGTGAAAGCATTTTTAATCGCATTCAGGAGTGCAAGAAAGAGATGGACAGAGGCAGCGGCAAATGGGCTCCACACAAACACACACACACACACACACACAGAAACGAGCGAACGCAAAGAGATGCAAATGTGGAGATTTCGCGCAATCTGTTGAATTTATTGAGCAACCAACCAACAACAACAGACAATAACAACAATTGGCAATAAAATGAAATGTAAAAAGCGTTATTCAGCGCACATTTTGCGCTCTGAACTTTATATTTTAAGTGTTGACATACAAATTAATATTATCGCTTAATTAACATGTAGACAAAAGCCTAAGGGCAATCCATAACGAGTGCGAAAGAGATACATTATACGTAGAGATTGAAGTGGTTAAGAGCGGGATAGCATGGAAGTGCATGATGAATGATTGGCGAAATCAAAAATTGTTGTTGTTTTTGTTGGATTTCGCCATTGTTAAATCGCAGGGCTGCACCAAGGAAATATGTAAAATGCACTTAACGGTTTTCTACTCTAACCGTACTGGTTTCGGGTAGCCCTGAGTTTTGGTTGTTTGGTCCTTCTCATTAGCTGGACCAACGTCATTTTAGGCCTGGCTTATCGCGCTGCATTAATCGGACATTCTCTGTCTCTGTCTGCCTTTCACCTCAACCCCTTTTATGGGTTTAGAATTTCGCTGCGCTTTTTGCTGTTGTTGTTGTAGCTGCTGGTCGGACGCATCATAATGCGTGTAAATCGCGATAAGCGTTAAAATTGGCATTGAAATGCCTCCCGGAAAAAAAGGATTTTTACCCAGTTTGTCGCACAGTTTTTGCCATTGTTTTATGCTGGACCCGGTCGGTCCACGCGATGAAATATGATCGCAAATGAAGCGAATTGGCCCGCCGATTGAATCGTTGTCGTTAGCTCAAATTGCAATTGGCCGCCCGCCCTCTAGCCCGCTCCCTCCACAGCATTTGGTATTTTTGGTTTGGTTATCTGATCAAATGTAATTATGATTATGACAATGATTTGCTACATTTTCCCGAAACAGGCAGGACCCGTGCTTGCCTACTCTACGCGATAAAATCAGAGGAGCTGACGACGTTGCTCGTTCGGTGGCGGAGTCGGCAAGGGTTCATCGGCACGTGACAATTGTCCTGCCTTCAAAAATTTCGTTTTAATCGGATTCAGCCCTATAGTTTCAAGTTTCTAACCCAGCCACCCGCTGGATGCGTTCATACCTGTTACGCCACGAGTTTACATTCAGATAACCAAAAATCTCTAAAAATTCTCAGCAAACGCTGTGACACGCGTATGCAAAAAGTATGAGACAAAAAGGTTCGGTAAGGCTCAACTAATCCGATCAAATGATTGTTCTTTTGCTAGTTCAAAAACGAGCCACGAATTGTTCTCTTAATTTTTAAGGGTAGGTGGGAGAGAGATATGTATGTACATATGTACATTTGAAATTCAGCGGAAAACCTGCCCCAATAGTTGATTAAGAGTTACAATTTTATGTGCCAAATTTTGTGACACAATCGTTTCATTCTTAACACGGAATGTTTTATACATGGAGTACAAAGACAGATTTGCTAATATCAATCAATGTTTTAATTTTTTAAGCATTTCTTGTCCCCACCCTCTTCCATATGTTAAATTAAATTCATTGGAAACATTTTGTTGATGCTTCTTTCCCCCCAATTTCGCACTCACATTAAATGGGATTAATTTCAATACTCTTAAAGTTACACCTTCTGTCCGACTTTGACAATTTTTTCGGTTTGGTTTGTTCCTTTCTCTCTTTTTTAGCTCACGCAATCGAAAACTAATTCCTTCCACTTGGCTAAGCCGTGTGCACTTCGTTTTAGCTGATTCGAGCATAAGTTGCATTCGAAATTGATTGTCATGGCTAATTAAGTGTGTCCCTGTGCCTTTTCCTGTCCCTTCTGGTGTGTGTGTACCTAGAACTCGTAGTGCCAATAAATTGAGTCGTCAAACGAGCAATTCATTCACACGAACTCCCATTCACAGCCAAGAGTCCAAGTTAGAGTCAGAGACGGAGACCGAGTCCGAGTTGTCGCGCCCTACGAAAGGGGTGTAACCCAGGCTAGAGTTAGGTTAGCAAACCAATTGAACATGGTTAATGCGCTTTGTTGTGGGTGCTAGGACAGGGCCCCAGGCAGAAGGCTTACAATCCTGCTGCAGTGCACCATATGTCAGCTTTTGTGCTGCTTCTGTTGTTGGTGTTAGCGTAATGCGTGTATGTGTCAGTCTGTGTGTGTGTGTCTTGGTCCTGTGCCTTTTTCAAGGGCAATTAATTTCTCGAGTGACAAATTTTTATAGACATTTCTGTTCAGTTTGCCTTTTATTTCATCGTCTCTCGTTTGTTTTTTGTTTCTCTCTTTCTCTCTCTCTATCCAATGTCTTTCGTGGGCGGAGTACGCAATAAATTCGTCCACAAATTATCGATACGAGAAAAAAAACAACACATGAAACTGAAATTGTCAGAAATCCATTATGTTGGCACAATTTATGTTTTTTTCATGTTTGATATCATTGGAAATTTCCGAGTTTTCTATATTAATAATTAACGAGTACATAACATGGGAAATCCAAAAGTAATTAAATCTTATCGCCCAGAAGAATTGTGGCAAATTGTTCTATAATTAGCTTTTGGTTGGTTAATCATAATGGAATTTAAAGAATTAATGAAAAAATCAATGATTGAAATCGCATGAGTTGGAGTGCTCCATTTCTAATAGGTCTTTCTAGAATTATACCCCATCGTTTTAATTCCCAATTTGTTCAAGCAACTTACTTGTTTTGTCACCGAATCGATGAGACGAACAAATATATCCTGTTCCTGCCGGGCACCTGGAAAAGTAACACAACAATTTTATGTTATAATTCCAGATATCTATCTGAGTCAAATTGTACTTACCATTCGCATAGAGTAACTGCAGTCGATACTGAATGCCATTGTTTGTCTTTGTGGCATCCGATTCCGAGTCCTTTTCAATGAATCCAATGAATGCTGTGCGTTCAATTTCAATAGGCTGCCCGGCACGATCATAGAGAGCAATCACAAAGTGAAAGAAATTCGATTTACGAAGATTACTTGGCGGCTGCTTCTCGAAATGTGCTCGACCAATGCCCAAGCTGTAAAAACACAAGAGATATGATTAAGTCAGTGAAAAATGTCAGTCAAATGGGTCGCCTAATTAAGCCATTACTGAAAGTAAACATAGACCTAGTCTAATTGCCAGCAACAAGAGCTGGCTACTACTATAGTCCGGATGAGTCTTTAGACTAATATCTGTCTCATTTTCTTTAGTTTTTTGGGACACAACACAATTACCCAGGAGTGACAGTCAGTGGTCAGTCCGTCAGTCAGTCCCTCAGCCGGTGGTGAGTGGACAGTGACAACTATCATTAAAAGCGCATAAGCAACATCAACGTGACACAATAATCCTGATGAATAAAGGAATTAACACACAACACACAAAGACCGCAAACACACACAGAGCTAGAGAAAGACTCCGCCAGAAGGGGACCAAAAATTCATGTTATATGGGCCAAGTAAACAGACTGTATAGATAATTATAAGGACCAGGGCCAGGCCAAAAAGGCTTGTCCTTTCCCTTCCATATGCTAAATGTCAGCTACAGCTACAGCTAACCTCGTCGTGACTTCAGTTGTGTCCTTTTGCTGTCATCGGACAATTACCGGACAATGCTAACTACCGAACGTGGACGACCCCTTGCAGTTCCTGCAGTTTCTTTAGTTACTTGTAGTTTAGTCGATGCCTCCTCCTCCTACTCCTCTTGCGTTTCGTATGCATAACGAACAATTTAATTTAGAAAATGCTGATTTTATCAGATTTCCGTATTATTTATTCAGGTAATGTCAAAAAGGAAAAATATATCCGCCACATGTCTGTACCTTAACCTACACTCGAGGGTCCTGCAATTATATACACATTTGCCAAAGGCTAATACACCATCAAGTAGATGGAGTAAGGCAGGGATAGTAAGTAATATGTATGTATGCCAGCAGAATGGGGAAGGAGGTTAAACAAAAGCCATCAGCTAATAATAGTTCCAGTATGATAAATCGCTACAAAATTATGCCGAAAACCTACTGAAATTGCAATTACATTTAGAGCTCAGGCAAGAGATTCAATATGAATGACTTTATCTATCAAAACCGCACAGCGCGTTGAATTAAAATAAATTGAACGAAATCAGAGATATAGAATAAGATTATCCTACTGCATTTACATTAAACAATTTATATAATTTTTGTACAAGTATTTTCCAATCGTAGATAAGGATAACTTAAAAGTAGGCGAGTTTTTTACGAAGTGTTTATCGGACCAAATCCCTACAGAGAAGTACCAAGATAACTTATTAGTTTGAAAGGTTTAGAGTGTTTCTGACTTTAAGTTAGACACGATTATTAACAAATTTTCATGTACTCTAGTACATCCTTTGAAACTGATGATCATCCACAAAAATAAATATATTCTACGAAAGCCATTTTTTGGTTTTTCCTTTTTTTTTCATTCCTGTTAAATTATGTATTATGTCTTTTTTATACATCGTTTGAATATTAGAATATGTTTTTAAAACAAATAAAATACTCTGTGTGGAAATATTGAGTCGTTTCGAAAGAAGATATATTGAATTAGAAAAAGTTGCATGGGACAAGGGGAAGTCAATGCGATTTAACAAATGCCAAGTAAGAAAGAAGCTCTATATAATCAGAAGCAGGAGCAGAACGAAGGCCAGGTGATGGAAGCAGGCGAATGAATGAATGGATGGATGGAGGGATTGGAATTGAGTGTGTTGAGGGGGAATACGAGTACGACACATAAATGCCAGACATGTTACATTTTGGTGAAAGGTTATTGTTATGTTGGCGTTTAAAAAGTATCCAAAGCGAGCAAATAAAAAACTGCGACTGCGATGGCTGCTCCTACACGGATCCACACCCACAGCAAATCCAATCCCCTTGCGCCGCAGTAGTCTAAACCAACTAAGCTTGCCGCCTCCTTGCCTGGTTTGTTGACTTTTCAAGTTGGCTGGATGGTCGGTTGGTTGGTTGGTTGGTTGGCTGGCTGGCTGACTCGCTGGTTGACTTTGTGTTTGCTTTTGCCGCCAATTTGCGAAAAACGTTTTGCGGCCGTTTTGCTGTTGATTTTATTATGCCAACATTTAATTGTCGGAAATCGATGCCCAGGTGACCGCCAGCAGTTGGGCAATTCCTGGTCACGTTTTGTCTATTGTTAGAGTCAGGACATGTGGAAAGCTGCTCATGTACCCATTGCCCCTCCTGTGTGTCCTTTTAAAATGTACACTTTATTTGCAACATTCACACACATTCAAGTATTTACTTTCACATTGAATGAACACATTTTATGGCCCATGGTGTTGCATTGTCTTTTTGGCCATTTTACTTTGCCAGCTAACGGGTTACATATATGTATGTGTACATACATACATATATCCTAGGACAATCTTTGTTGATATAAATTTCCAAATATTTCCTTGATTTATGACCCACAAAAATTATTGTTTCGCTTGCAATTTTATATGCATTTTGTTGTTTATAGCAACAATATGTTCCAGTTCTTTTTCTTTTGCGTTTTGTGTGTGTGTTTTTTAAAGAAGAAGATAAAAACTGGGATATATTGGCTCTGATAATTATGAAATTTATTTTGACAAACTTTGTAAAAGGCAGTAAAAGTTCAATTGGTATGCCATTGTTCAATTTTTATCAACTTTGAATATAAAAGTTAAATCGCTTTTCAAATTTAAACATTTGTATTTGAGGGCTCATAAAATACTGGAAAGGAAGAGAACCTTTAAGCAGGAGGCTTAAAGACAGCTATTCCAAATATTTTTTTAGTATCTACAATTCTATTTAATAACGATATTTAGAAATTGAGTGCAGATAATAAAATATAAGAATATTTCAACAAGAGAGGGAAGGAGAGTTAAGCAGAGTTGAGAGTCAGATGTACGACTTTTTTTCAAGTTTTCTAGTTTCTTTTTTTTTAAACAACGAACTTCTGATATTTAGGAGTCAAATTAGGGTCGAATATTAACAATCACAAACAATTTTACTTTTAGCATTTTTGAAATTCATTATATTTTTCATAACTGATTGAAAACTAATCACCTCAAGAACTTCGTTTTAAGGAAAATGTATAAAATTAACTACGAATATGCCATTTACTGATTATATCGGTGTAGGCAATATTTGTCTAAGAATGTGCCAAAAATATTGACGTTTGTTATGTATATGAAATTTAGAATTTCCAGGAAAACTATAAGATAGATTTCATTATGTTTTTCATCCATTATATAGGGAAACGAATATACTTTCAATAAAAGTATATATATATAAGAATGGCGTTTTTCTTTGAAATCTGATTTGGGCCTTTTCATATTATTCTTTTACGTTTTTACCTCGTCTCACAGCGCATAATTTTATTGTTTGAATTGCTTTCAATTTGAACGTCTTCTTGATGTTGCCGTTGGTGTTCTTGTTGTTGTTGCTGATGTTGCTGTTGCAAGTGTTGCTGATGATTGCCAACAATGTGCTGACTGTGCTGATTATGATGATGATGATTTGCCGTCGCTGAATGAACAAAACCCGCTGTCATTTTGGCAAATGTCGTCGAGGACGCACTTTCGATTTCGGCCACACGCGCACTTCTTCTCGGCGTGAACATCTCACGCTAGAAACATCTCAGACACAACTAAACAAACAAAAACTCCCAAAAAAGAAAAAGCTTTCTCTAGCTAACAACAGTCCATTTCCATCGCTCTCCCCCCCAAAGAAAAGACATTTGCCGGGGAGCCAACGGTTGTTGTAGCGAGGAGTATGAAGGGTAGGGGGGACCTGCAACCAGCTTGTAATTCAATTGAAGGCAAAAGCGAAAGTAAAAGTGAAACATCCCTTTGAGCAGGCAAAAGCCAGCAAGCCAAAAAGCCCACACAAAGTTTAAGACCAAAAAGGACTTGCTTCAGCTCCAGCTCACGCACATTCTCATCCCGGTTCTTTCTCGCATCAGAAGTCAACCCTCAGGACAAAGATGCCTGCGTCTACCGCAAAATTTTGAGTGAGATCTTTGAGTGAATTCGAATCAAGTTAAAAAGGGAGAAATATTTTGTATTTCGTGAGAGGAGGGTATACGGGGAGTGTTGTGTGTGTATGTTTGTGCGTCCTGTTGGCCATAAAAAGCCCCTTTGCGAATAGCTCCCTCAGGCATTTGTATTGGACATGGACATGGGACTTGGATGCCGGCTTTCGAAAAAGTAAACAAACAGTTGTTGTTGTTGTTGGTGATTTTTTTTCGATTTTGGAGAGTTATTTCCTTTTTTCTTGTTTTGTTTGTGGCAAACTTTTGTTGCTGCAACATTTTGGCGATGTTGCTGTGAAATTTTGGCAATGTTGCAGCAACTTGTATTACATTTTGGAGATTTTGATTAGATGAGAGAAAAGATTAATGAAGTTGTTGTTAGCTGCCAAAAAAGAAATTGGAATTTGTATCGAGTCTGTGCGAAAGGCAGGGGTTCGAGGAGAGCTGATCGCGGTATATCAGTCCATACTAGAATAAATTAAGTAAACAAAATCTAATTAAAGAGTTAATGTCGAGAACGGACTATTTTTAAATCTCAAAATCAATAGAATGCGTAAGGTACATACATCACAATAAGGGATATCATTATATATTGCTTACTAACTTTTAAAGATGCTAATGGATTTTTTAAAAATCCATACATTTTCGCATAAAATCACAATAATTTCGATTAGAGAACAACACCTTTCCATTAATTTTGTTCTTAGTTACTAACTCAAGAAGTGGGTTAGGCTAACTATATTCTATAAATCCGACATTTTCCTTAATTTGGTTTCACTATTTTTGAAATTTTTGACTGGTCATTCTGTGGTATTCTGTGGAATAATCATATTCTAATCCTGATTCGTAAAAATCGAAATACTAACGAAATGTTTCTAAAGATGTTATTTTAACACCTTTTGTCAAATGTTTAAATAATAGTCTAGGTTGGATGGATAGCACTTCCGGCTTTGTGTTTTAATTTGGCAACACTTTTTGCTTTATATCATAGAATTGTGAGAATAAGATCCACTTTTTTTAAGTTTGACTTACTTGGTCTGATCGACGACTGGCTGCATGGCCCATCGGCCACCTAGAGGTTCCTCTTTAAGAGATGTCATTGGGCCTCGCGGCTGGTTCATATCTGCCGCTGTGGGTGGAAGACCAAACATCAGACCGCCCGCCGATCTTGGGCCGGCGGACGGATACAATTTGCGTCCCCATTCCATGCCCAGCTCCAGCGTGGGCCATGGAGAGGCCGAGCTAAAGCCCGGCACTGGCTCCTCAGAACGCAGCTTGAAGCTTTCCGCGCTGGTCAGGGGCGCTGTGCTAGCGAAGTGATGCGTATGATGCTGGTGAAGATCAGCGTACGGGTAATCGCTGACTTTCGAGTAGTTGCTGGAGGCGGGCGTGGATGCTATGGTGGCAGCCGTGGTGATTGCTGTTGTGTCTAACGCGGCGTTCGAGGAAATCGTGGGTAAGCGATAACACACTGCAGGGCACTGTCAATTGTCTGGGTCACTTGGCTCTGGCTTTGGGCTTTGGGTCTCTGGGGGGCGTATCGAGCGCGAATGGGCAATCAATCGATGATGCCTGAGCCTGATCTGATTGGAGCCTTTGATGGCTTTGTCACTAAACAATTTTCGCAAATTGCACACAGACACAACAAACCGACGCGATGATGAGACACTTGCTGGGCACCTGGTGTGGTGTGTGTGGGTTGTCGTTATGGCCAATGCACCGCAGAGAATTTGGGATTTTCGGAAAATTGGTCTCGCAACAAGTTTAAGCGACGCGCGCTACCGTCCCGAGTGGCTGTTAAACCCCAACTGAATCCGAATCCGCTGCCGATGCCGATGCTGTTGCTGCGACTGCTGCTGCTGCTGCCTTAACTTCAGCTTCAGTTTCAGTTTCAGCTTCTGCCTTTAACCGAACGAAAGACAACTGCGCAGAGCTGTGTGACTCGACGTCGACAGAGGACCTGGGCGAACGACCAACGAGAGTTGGAAACGAAACGAGCCTGCGCCACAGGAGTGCACACACAGACACAGCGGGACACAGAGACACACGGGCCGTTCGGCAAGGGTGAGGACCCGGACGACAACAATAAGAAAGGCATCTGAATTCGTCTGAGGACGAATGGAAATCTAACCTATCACTGGGAGTGGTGGTTTTTTCTGTATAGAAACTTGTCCATAGAGAGCCGAACTGTCAGCAACAAACCATCCACCAGCGACAGCGACGAAGCCAAGCGAGAGCGAATGAGTGAGAGATACAGAAATAAAGCAAGAAAGAGAGAGAGAGAGAGAGTAAGGAAAAGAGTACAACTCACAAGAGCGAGGGTGTGCAAGAGGGAAGGAGAGTGGCGGGAGCTTAATCTGATGGTGAGTCTAGGACCTGTTGTGGGACTTTGGAACACTGTGAATTGGCACAAACTCGCACAGGCGTTCGGATATTTCCCGTTGGGGGGCGTGCGACAGACATGCAGATTGTTTGCAGAGGAGCTCCAAGATCTAAATCCCTCTCGTGCTTTGCTGGCTTATCAATGGCAAGCTGACAAAGTGCCAGGTCCAGCGAACAAGGCATCAAGACGTGGGCGAGAGTAAGAGGTAGAGGGAGGACGTTACCACCTGGTGCCGACCCTAAAGAAAAGTGTCAACGCCTTCCCACTGCGGCCAACTAACCAAAGTCGTTTGGGAATTACAACAAAATGTCATGTGCTTGCCTGCTTGCCCTCCTCTGATTGGTCAGACTTCACTTAAGCGAGGGAGGCAAATCAACAGAGAGAGAGCAATAGTGAGAGAGAGCGAGAGAATGCCACAAATGATTCTCTTAGGCTAGCTGTCGGCAAAGCAGTGCCGCTGCGTTGGTACTGCTCTTGTATAAAGTGAAACGATGGGAACGATGAAACCGTCAGTTTGATATTTAAATTCCTGGCAATAGCCAAGAAACTGCCCAACAAAAGATAGCTCTTCAGACATTGGTACTGAGATTAAACTCCTAGTTTTAAAACTCCTCCCCTGGAGTTTAAATAAAATGGAATCTCAATAGGTTCTTACCGTTAAATCTAAATACATTTAGCTAAATCACAAAAATAAAGTGTAAGACTGGTACTTAACTATGTTTCAACTATACGAATTTTAGTCTCGATTTTTGTCTTTGGATTAAGAAAGGAAAGTTATTCACTTAATGGATAAACACTTGGAATACAAATCTTAAATATTAAAATGAATCTAATGAGTTTGGAGTGATAAATTCAGTTGAATAAAAGAAATAAAATAAGTAGACGTTGCTCCTCCGATGTTGTAATCTCAGTTCTCATTTCCCACTTTATTTAGTTGTGATTCCCAACTAGTTTTAGGGTTTGATGGTGTGATATTTAGAATTTCCAGTAAGCTCCAGTAGTCTTCAATTATTATTATTACGTTTTTGTCAGTACCCATTTGTATTGATTTAAATACCAGATTAATTAGGATAAATCTGACTAAAAATATTCAAGAGTTTTCCTATATATTTACATAAATTTTGCGTTAAATTTTTAGATAATAATAGAAGAAATCTCCTAAGTGTATAAGGACATTCATTGCGACCCTTTACACACACATTATCTACTTAAAGTAACACTTGAATCGTGTTTCTGTGCCTGGAGTAAGTTGTCAAACAATTTTGAGTACATCCTTGGCAATTCCCGGCTTCTTGTCGGATTACAGGAGTCAGGAGTCATGCTATGTGAAAATTACAAACATAAGCGAAACCGCCCACAAAATTGTCACGCCTCGTCAGTGGGACAGAGAATGTGACAAATGTCACAGGGGTTTGGTTTTCGGGTTCGAGTTTCGTTTGAAAACAATTTGCATTTTCCGCATTTGCGGTTTTCAGGCCATTTTTCGGTCTCTCCGCTGGCCTTTTCTTGTGAATTAATTTTTAAGGGGCGTGAATAATCTCATTAACTTGGAAAATCTCAACGGCAAGTGTGTTTACCTGAACCTGGACATGGACTCTTCTCTTTCACATTGCTTCTTATCGGGTTTATTTTGGTCTCTGAAATGTTTCCCAAAAGATTTACATTCGGAGTCAATTGGGGCGAGAAATTTAACCGAAGCCCAAGCCCAAACAAAAAGAAAAAAAAAGAAGCGGACATGTCCCCAGACATCGCTAATTAACCAAAATACATACCAGCAAAGATTAAACGAACGAAAGTCTTTTGGCCGCCAAGAAAATTTCGTTGAATTTTTCCACATTGGGCCGCTTGAGTTGCCCCTTTGCCCTTGTCTTTGCCGTTGGTCCAAGGGCCGTTCGATTAACCCCTTTTATCACGCCCAATTCTCTATGGAGGAGTCCGAAGAAGGGGGTTGCAATAGCAGCCTGTGACAGCTGTCATGCCAGTGTAACCCCTCACCTTCACCCTCACCCCTCCCTCTCTCCCAATCTGTCAGTCACTCTCTGCTTCTATCTGGACTTGCTTATTTGTTTGTTTGTTGGTTTTGTCACCACTCGAAAAGCAAATTTTGAATTGTTTTGCTATTGCTAAATAATTTGTTGGCGACTTAATCCCGTCATAACCCTAACTCTCCCCTGCCAGTTCCGACAATTAAAATGTGGCCTGTAGACTTTGGGGGATTAGCCCAAAGTCATCTCATCATTACAATTGTTTCGCCAATTAATGTGTAAATTGACTTTTAACCAAGATTAACCAAAGAGAGAGAAAAAGGAGCGAGGGACGGGAGAGATTTGATTGCTTAGTCAAACTGTATGACCTTCTCAGTCTATAATTGCAAAAGTTACATAGTTGAATTCCTCTGAATTTGTTTAGATTTTAGCGTTTTGTTTTAGATTTTCAATACAAAAACATTTTCACACTTTTTAAAATGTGAAAGCGTTATTAACACAAATGACAGCCAAACTCATTAAAGTAGATTCAACGGAAAACTATATCCTTGTCTAAAAAAAAAATAACAAAAGAATAATGCTCTGTCAGAGTGCTCTTTGCTCTTTATATATTTATCAGGTTAAATTTCAAATAAATCCATTGGAATATTATAATTGACAGGGTAAATTCAAAATTTTACTGTTTGGAATATTTCATCAATGCTCATATCAGAAACTATTAAAACATATATTCCCCACTTAAAACAAACTCAGACAAATTAATTTGAAGAGCCTTTAAAATTTTCCACAATTGGACATCAATTGAAAAAGGCATGTCAAAATATTAGTATAACTAATTCATCTACATTCACCTAAGCGACACTTCCGTTGCCCATATCTGGGAGGAACTATTATATCCCCATCTCCAAAGAACAGGAACTTTTAATTTGTCTAGAAACATTATCTGGTTTTCGCTTTCTTCTTTTGGCATTTGTGAAAGCCTTGAAGATTGGCAAGGACGATAACTCATACGATTAACAATAAATTTTAAAAAATATAAATAGTACTACTGATAATGATTTTTAAAGTTAGATTATACCATTCGATTTCTAAATATATTTATTCTTGTTACTATTATAGGGGTCCCAATTTCTATTTATTGTTGGGTTGCAATTCTGATAAGAAAAATCTGCCTTGCCTTATCCTTTAAAAATGTTTCTTTATACCATTTCAAGTCGATTACAGCTAAAAAGCAATTAATTTATAATTTGTTTATACTTTCTAATAAATAATAATAATAATATTGTTATAGTAGTCACATGATTTTGGGAACAACTCAGTGCCTATACTACCAAGTGAATCTCATTTTGCTGAGTGGAACTAAAATTCAAAGTAATTATTGTGTAGCGAAATGATTTCAAGTCAAAATAAAACTTGAATAAACATTTTCTTTTGGCTAACTGGAAATCTGTTGTTTAATATTTCATTCGCCATTTTTGGTATGGCAATCTAATGAACTGCATTTCCATTTAGAGCCAATTGACCAAAAACCAACATTTGTTTATAAATATAATTTCCCAAAAAATAATTGTCATTCATGTGTGTATGTGTGTGTGTGTGTGTGTATAGATATATCGGAGTTTGATTCTCCAGTCGACGATTTCATGTTTAAGGCAAGTCGTTTTCCCATCTTCAAAGTTGGCTACTTGCCACACACCTCAGAAGCTAAAATCGTAAAAGCCTATCACGGGCAAAGATCGGCCATAAATATTTATGAAATTGTTTTGTGAGGGAACAGATCCTCAGGCATCGGCATGTACCTCTCCCACTCTATCTCTCCCCTCTGATTGATAAGCGGCCAAAGACTGTGGGAAATGATAAATCGAAGGATGGAGGGTTACACCATACTATATTTACTTTTCGTTATGTAAACGAAACCTTTTTTTTACCCTCCCGAGAACGTTTAGCAAATGCTTTTGTAAATATTTAAACTGGTTTCAATTGTTTTGCAAAATCGTTGCAGTTGGTCAAACACGTGTTGGAGATAATTTAATTAAATTTACTTGGCTTTTGTGTTGGTTCTTCTTATTTTTTTGCTAGACTTGCCACGTGCCGCAATTGGGCAGAGTGAGGCTTTCCCTGTATCGACCCCTCGACCTTTAACAAGTTGCACTTACAACAAAAACTCCAAACTCAAGTGGCAAACACTTCAGCACTTGGTAGTTTAAGTCCTCTAAAGGGCCTAAAGGGGTTGGGTTAATTTTTTGTGATTGCGGCAAGTGCAATTTGTTTTGGGTTGATTTGGTTAAATTTCTGGTCTGGGCACCAGAAGGGCGAGCGGTTGGGGGGTTGAGCTTTGCCTAGGAAATAGTTGAATAGCTGAATTCCTACGAAATGCATCATTGAATCTTTGGTGGTCTTTCTTTGGTATGGTTTGTTTGAATGATAGACAAAGCAACTGTCATATGTTGTCAGTTGTTTGGCATCGGCATCGGCATCGGCATCTGGTTTGGGTCCTTGGAGAGAATCTTTCTATAACAACAGATTTCCTGAATAGGCAATGACTTGAAGAAATCGTCATATCAGCAATGAAAAGAGAAACTGAAACTAAATATGATTTATTTTCATGGTCTGTTAGTATCACATATTCTCCACTCCCCAACCTAACCGCTGCCTTTTCCCTCACATTAGTCACTTCAGCTAATTTGCATATTGGTCCTTTGGCAGCACGAGAAAGAGTCCTTTAGTACTTGAGTCTCTGCTGCATAAAAGGAAACTAATTAAAATGTTCGCGCCTCAAATTTCCTTCTTCAGTTTTATTTATGACTCTGTGAATGTCTTGCATATGGTAAAGTTGGAAACAATAATTTGTCGATTTCGTTTTCCTTTTATCTCTCTCTCTCTCTTTCTCTGGTGTATTCTTTTGTGACAAATGAGACAATTACAGGCGATTGTCTGAATAAGTATAATGCACTTACTTTTATGAAAATTATTCAGGATCTGCATTTTTGAAGCGACGTAATTAAGCTTAAACGAATGAAATATAATAAGAAGTATTCACATTCCTCACACAGAGATGTCTTGTACTGAAATGTGAAGCGAAGTATGTATGTCTATTTAAATATTTATTAAACCTATTAAATTTTTATGCAAAACAAAGAAATGTGAGATATTCGATCAGATTTCATTTATAGATTTGTCACATGTCTGGGAACAATAAAAGAAGCTAAAAAGGTTTTAGATCCATTAAAACTAAGCTGAACTGTATACCATAATTTTCAATTTGGCTCCAGGATCCAAATTGGATCAATTTGAATGTATTTTGATGGTCTGATTGGCCTTATTTTACGACATTTATTTATTAAAAGCATATTTACACTTGAGTTACGAAACATAGTGAATCAAATTTCCCGTCAAATGAGATATTGTTTATTAAAATCGGATAAAAATAGATAGACAAATTAGCACATCAAAACTTTTCACTAACATTAAATAAAAATCTAATGAAATGTGAATTTAACGTGAAAAATATTGTCTCAAATTTTTTGCCGCCATAGATATATATTTAATTGTATATTTTTAAGATTTTTCATTTAAAGCTTTTTTTGTAGTCTGATCTGCACATTCATATATGAAAGTTATATCTTAATGATCAGATAATAACATATTTTCGCAGAATATATAAATTAATCAACAATTTCAAAACATTTTTAGTTTGTTTATACTTTTATTCAGTTTATATTTTTTCATTCACCAATTTAAAAAGGTAATGAGACGATTCGAAAAGTTTTTCATAGCCCTTAAGTTCAAAGTTTAAATCAAATTGGAAATCGATTATATCTTAACTTCTAGTAAGTTAATGGTAAAGAACTTCTAAAATTATGTACACATTTTCAAGATTAATAGCAGCTGTTTTAAAGAACTTTAAGAATTTCTACCTCTTCTATGCACTTTGAAATTAAAAATTTCCATTGGACATGATTGATAAATAATTTATTTAGAGCACATTTAAGGAAAGTTTACGATCCGTTTCGAGCCAAACATTCCATGCATCTCATTCGGTTTTGTTCTGGGGATTTTAGTGCAGGTCCCAAAGGAGAGGAACAGCGAGAGAAGAGCAGGAAAGGGAAGAGCAGGAATTGTGTGGGAGGGGCATGGTTACGAGTGGCAGTGTGGAGGAGCATCGACATGCGTGTGCCTTTAGCCAGGTGGGATCCTCTGGAGAACCACAAAAAGCATCAGGCGATGTTGAGTAGGTACACCATTTGGGGCTTATGTGGAGATGGGTGTGTGGATGGGGCTATGGATGACTGCAACCTGGAGTGTGGAGTCGGGGGGCGACACATTTACTAGATTAATTAGCTCATTTACAGTTAACAATGTTCGTGTTAATTTCAACGAATTAAATGATAACATCGCCGGAACGAACATGGGCACGTTGAGAAGGTGACATGACCAAGGCTCCGGACAATGTCAATGGAATGAATGGATTGGGATATGCTTGTTGACGCTAATGTCAGCATTAACGCCCCGATGCCCAGTTGGAGTTCGACATGGCTACACCACCTATGCCTACAAGGACACTCTCATAAAAGGATATATACCTACAAACATACATACATATATTTGTCTGAATGCGATTTGCATATTTTGAAGCACCATTCGTCCTACCGAAGAGGACGCACCCTTCGCTTAAGGATAACGCCCAGCTCGTTGTGGCCCATCGAGACGTCGAACCGCTCCGAAAATATAATTTGACTTCATTATGCGAACAGTTGTGCCTTTAGTTTTGGTAATTTATTTCAATTTTTCCCTCTTTTTCTCCCCCTTTCGCCTGGCCTCACATGGCCTTACCTTTGGCTGGTTAAGGGGTTACTCGCTGATGGTCCTTTTTTTTGTGTTGCAAATGTTAATTTATATGCGTATGGATGAAAGCAATAAACATCCTTCATGTAATTCGGCCTGACGACTTTAAGATACCCTTTCAATACAAAACAACTATTACGACATTAAAGAAAGCTCTACAAATAGACGCTACAAGTTCGCTTGAAATCTCTACTAAGTGCTTAGTTACGAAAGTAGTCAAGGGCACATGTATAAGAAGTGTATCCAGATGTCTGTCTCACACATTCAGCTGTTGAGCTATTTGAATAAGACTTGATATGTCGTTTACACAAAACCAGTCGGATCAAGCTCCTAAAGTTTTGTAACAAATAATATTTTAGTTTTAAAAAAAGAAATTCATTCTTGAGCGATTTATACCCAACTCGGTTAAAAATTGTATACTAAGCAACTAGTCAAATTTATACATGTAATTCAAAAACATACATATTTATTAATATTTAACATTTATTTAGACAAGCACAGAATAGTATATTTTTTATATTTTTTTACCTTTTGATTAAAAAATATTTGAAATTGAAAACTAAATTTGTTAGTCTGAAATCTGTAGACCCATTCAACGAGAAGTTCTCGTTCAGAAAATGTATTAATCAATAATAAATTATGCAGCTGGATATTAAACCAAAATGAGGATGAAATATCACTGATAAAATAACTGGACGCAGTCTAGATCGACTCAAAATCAAGAATGTTTATACATACAGGGTGGGTGTCAAAGGTTTTTTGTTCCCTATTTCAAACCGAGCCAGGCATTAAATATACCCACCCTGACCCTTGAGGTAAAGGGTACAAAAATTGGTCATATGTGTACTTTGTTTTGTAATTGTAATTTGTTTTTATTGTCTCTATACCCAGATCTTTTTCTGAAACCTTTTCTCTCCCTTTCTCTCTATCTCTGTCTCTGATTCTATCTTTAAGGACGTTTGTAATTCAATTTTGCTAGAAAAAAAACTGCAAAAACGAAATGCTTGTCAAAATAGCATAAACAACTTTTGCCTATCTCTTAAAATTCATAATTAATTTTTGTGAAAATTTCCAAGACTCATCATTATGGGGAGGCTACTGGACTTGGACTCCCAGGAGAGTGACCTTTTGGCCATTTAGTCTGCAACAAACAACAAATACAACAGAAAACAACACATAACGGTTTTCAGGAGTGGGCGTGGCTTCCCAGAAGCCCTTTTCTGTTGGCCAAGCCAAACCGCCAGTACTCCTTGTTTTTGACTCCCTGGACCGTCTCAAGTCGGTCAACTGCCTTCGCCAGGACTCTCTCCATTCTGTGCATAGTATATTGACACTTTTCACACGAACTCGAGTTTGTTTTTGGTCAGTCTCAGTTTTAGAGTCAGTCTCAGTCCTGCAGAATTCCTCAAACGCATAACCATGCATATAAATTTGATTATTATTAAGTCAAGCACATTAGTGTGAATTTCTAATAAAGACCAAAAGGGTCAACTGAGCCGCACACTTCCCTTTGAAAACTCCACACACACACACACAACACATGTGGGTGGCGTGTGTGTGTGTGGTTTGTCTGGAAAAGTTAATTTCTAAATACTCAGGTTTATGGTTTTCAAGTATTTAAATATTTAGCACACTTCTTTAGGTCGTGTGTGTGTGTGTATGTGTGTGTGTGTATATATGTGTAAGGATTTTATTCATAATTTATGCGATTCACCGGGCGACACTCCATTGTTGTTGAGCCTCAAGCGTGTGAAATATTCTCCCGGTTTACTTTAATCAAATTAACTTAAAGCAGGTGCCCGAAATTTGTAGATTGATTAAAGCCAAATCAGCTTGAAAATAATCTTAATTGACATTCAGTGAACATTGAGAGTAATAAACCAGATGTTTTTTAAAGCAGTTAAAGGCTCTTCTGTCATAAAGCCATCTCTTTGCGGTAAACCTTCTGGTCAGGTGTTCAGGTATAGATTTCAGACGAGTCACTTCTATCGAAATGAGATCCCATTGGCAAATTGTTTGTTATTCCTTTATATTACTTTTTTCTTATGTTCACAATGAATATCTAATTAATTGAAGCACTATTTTGAAAAATTGGTTTTAATTTATCCCATATACATATGTATTTATTGTTTGATTTGCATTTGCAATAAGCAAGTTTTAAAAAATAAACATTTACAATGATAAACTGCATTTATATCAGTGTGTCTGAAAAAAGATATTCGTCGATCTAGACGTTGAATGCTTTCACTGTTGTAAACAAAATGTCATCGTTTTCAAGTCTTAAGTCTTATGGATATTTGCTATGAGTCCAAATATAAAAAGAGTTTTAACAAATTAGGAGCCCAAACGATTCTACTTGATAACTCGTTTTAGAATGTTTGAATAGTCTCTGCATTTGAGTTGAAAGCTATAGCCTATGGATTAATTCCAAATGTCCGAATCGGCTTGTGGACTTTTTAATACTAAACTAGTACTTTTGCATAGAAGATTCTACAATTGATACTACTCATAAAAAGATAGTTCCATTCCATCTGAATTTGTTTAATTGTGAAATTATGAAAAATAACATTTTCGGTGTCTAATTCTCTAATCCTCTTAATCCTTAAACTTAAAGTTAAAGTTTTGGTGGGCTTTTTGGTGTTTTAAATATAATAATAAGTTATTAATAAACCAGATGGCCGGGGCTTACTTCGACCGCGCCGAAGTTTGTATACCCTTGCAAGTTGTTTGTCACTCTTTCCTCACTTATAGCCGTCAAAGTGGAAAAACGTTTTATCTAAAAAGGCTAATGTTTGCGAAAGACCGGCCTTCAATCTTAGCACAGGAAATAACGAACTTTTTGATGAAAGTCGCGGTTTACCACTGATCGTTCCTATCAAAGCTATATGATATAGTCACCCGATCTTTATTAAATTCGGCACAGTCATTAACAGATATATTAAGCCAACAAATGTTTAATTTGAAAGCAATCGCGTCAAAAGTAACGAAGTTGTTAACAAAAGTCATTGTTTTCGACCGATCGTTCCTATGGGAGCTATCTTATACAGTCACTGGATCTTGACCACATTTGGCACAGTCGTTTATAGCTATAATGAACTCACTAATATTTAATTTCACGACAATAGCTGACAAAGTAACGAAGTTATTGAGAAAAGTCACTGTCCGTGACTTTGACGTTTGTATGGGAGCTATATGATATAGTGGTCCGATCCGGCTGAATTCGAGATATACAACGCCTGCAGTATATACAAGCCTACAGCAAAATTTCAGCTCTGTAGCTCCTACGGTCTAGGATGAGTATGCGCTGATCCAGACGGACGGACGGATAGACATATATATTTGAACTCGTCTCGTCGTGCTGATCAAGAATATATATACTTTATATGGTCGGAGATGCTTCCTTCTATGCGTTGCACACTTCTGACCAAAATTAATATACCCTTTTTGCAAGGGTATAAAAACCAGCTTCAAAGATAAACCTTAGAGAAACGTTTCGATTTTGCGATTTCGATTTTAAGATTCTAGCTATTACATTTGTGAATTATTGACAGAAATAACATTTGGCATGAAAAAAACTCGGCTGTAGTTTTAATTAGCAAAGGAAAAATTAAGTACGGCAATCATTATAAAAGCCTATTTTCTTGGCCTTGCCAAAATATTCGCATTTCGCTATGAGAATTGATAAATGAAGCCATTGAACGGATAAACCTTTGTTCCAGCTTAACGATTTCAATTATCAGAGTTGTAAGCGAATCGAAATGGGAAGAGCAACAGGAACAGGGGGTTGAACGGTTGGTAAGTTAGTTGTTGCAACATTTTGGGACATGCAACCGCCGATTAGCACGTGCCGCAGCCGTTCTCTCTGGCCACGTGACCTAAACGATGGGCTCCGGGTGGGCGAAGGCGGCGAGGAAGACTGGAATCGGAATCGGAAAATAAACATAATTATACCATGGAACTAGAACAGGAGCAACGGAGAACGACAAAAAGGCCAAGCCAATCTGATAACAATCGCAAATCGCCAAACACGCAACTAGATTTGTCATCATCAAACAAAGTGGGCGTGAAAATTGCGGATGATACCCGCCTCTGTGTAGGTATAATAGGAAGACCCACAGGAAGGAAGGAAGGAGGCTGCATGTATACAGCTTCCTGGGCGGATGCAATCATCGGGTATCGGGCAACGTTACGGCGTGTGCCAGTAGCTTTGGCAAGTAAATGTTTGCTCTATGTTTGCTTTTCCCAGGGACAAAAGAAATATGAAGTTGTTGTCCTAGTTGAGATAAGGAATGCTCCAAAAGTAACTTATGCCATAGGGCTTCTCTGCAATTCAAATCAGACATAGAGACATACATATGTAACATGCCGGACAGGACTACTTAGTTACCTCACTACATTCCACTTTGTCTTTTGACCATCACGTAGGCATCAACTCCGACTGCAAATCAAATTCCAAGCCTTGTCCTTGGTACTTGGTCCTTTTGTTCATTAAACTTTCATTCCGTGTGCCCACTTGGCATGCGAATCTTGATTTCCACTACTTTTTCTATTCATAAACTAATCATGTCCTTGCCGGGCTGCCAGGCTCTTTCACTGATTGCGCTAAAATCACTGGAGAAATCATCGAGTAAAAGGCACAAAGTATAAACGAAACCCTACTCTCCATTGAGAGGGCTAATTTACCACGCTGACATCTCGTATAAAATTTGTCAGACTTCTCTTATTTTGTTAACGCAAAACATTGAAAATCAATTTGAGGGTAGAATAAAAACTCTGTGTTGAATATAAATAAATATGGCTTATGAAACGAAAATGCCAATCAATAAAATGGAAAATGAAAGTGGAAAAAAGGACAACTTCCACTTGCCATTTAGAGAACTCACATAATCGGTCATATTTACGGAATGGTATTCCTTCTCCTAAAAAGAAAAAGGTCTACCTTGAGTGATTGGTCATTCTTATAGTTGGTAAACTGATTTAAAAAACATTAATGACCCAGTGAGAAACATTTATAAAGTATGCAAAACACTTTTTAGTCCATAGTCAATAACGAATAAATTGAGATTGAAAGTGTTCAGATCTTTCAACATAATTCGGACAAAATTAAATATATCACATAAATAGTAGACTTATATAACAATTTTAGCAAATTTTTGTGTGTAAAAACGATTTCCAATAAAATATTGGTGTTTCCTTTATTAACAATCTAATTGTGGTCCAAGAGATAAAAAATTCATTCGCTTGAATGCTTTTTGAACTGAACTGTGAACTGACTGTTGTCCCATGAATTTCGAGCAGTTACTATTATGAACTTAACTCTTAATATCTTACCTATACAAATATGTTATAAAGTTTAAACATTAAACTACTTTGACGGAAATCTAAAACATACAGCGGAAGCATTTTGATCGTCAGTAATGTCAGTAATGCTTAACCACTTGAGGTGGGACAAAATTGCAGACTAGAAGGCAGCATAGCTCTATTTGAATAAAACTTTGTACACGAACTTTTTATTGACAACAATTAAAACATAACTTATAGCATACAACCCGTTAAAATTGAAGGTCATAACAAATTTGGACATCAATCTTTTTACTGTCATTATATTTAATTTTAAACAAACTTTAGTTTAGTTTATTTGAAGAATTGGTAAGTTTGTTCAGTGACATAATAAATTTATAAATTTGAAATAAGCGATTGAATTAAGAACAAAGTTATTATTATTAATTAGTTCTAAACTATCAACCTAACTATATTTTACAAGCACTGGCAACTAAGGCCTTCGGCTTAGATGAAAACTACATCCATACATTAGCCTGGGACTTAATCCCGGATCCTCGTTGTTCAGTTGCCTGATCGACTGTGCCACTCATTGTCAGACAACACATCTACCGAGGACTGCAAGAACAAAGTTGTTGCTTAAATAAACTTGTAAAGTCTAAACCTGGGCTGCTAGGTAAGTAATTAGTGAAGACTAACCATTACTAGAGTTATGAATGTTGTTTGGCAATGTTATATGTTATAATAGGTAGATTAGTTTTATTTTTATGGCTTCAAAAACATTATTCATTATTATCATCATACGACGAAAGATATTCGACTTATTTCGATAGCATACTTTTTGGCTTCCTCTTTGGGTTGGTTTTCGGCTTTTGTTTTTATCACATTATTAATCGAAATGAAAATGTTTTTTGTAAATGTTTTCTTTTCACTTGCAGCTGTTTCAATTATTCATATTTTTGATATTTCGAAAACTGATTTCTCAAGAGGTTTGCTTTATGTCACACAAAGAACGAAATGAAAATGGCAGAGCAAACCACATGACTTGAAATTCATATTCATTCTCTTAATTCGGCAATTATAAATGGCGGACAGACGAAGTGACAGTTGGCGGGAGACAGACAGTTGCTAAAAATTTGAAATACAGAAATATCATGGCCATAAATCACCACAAAAGTCTAAGGCCAATTTTTGGACACATTGCACTTAGTACCCATGTCCCGTGTCCAGGTCGCCTTCTCTCTGTCCCAGGCCGGCTGTCAAACATAATCACCTAGCCACTCCTCCTCCCTGTCCATGGTTCTCTGTTGGCCATAAAAAACAAAAAAAAAAAGAGAGAAGTGAAACAACAGCAGCAGCCCTCGCTCATCAGCATTTGAACTTTTTCGTCTGTCTCGAAGCAAACGGATCTATTCTCAAAGGAAATTTATGTCCGTGTGTGTGAATGAAATATTTTATTTCTCCTTCTGTTTTCTGTTCATTTTTTAACACATTCTCCAAAATTTTGTGGCTGTAATTTCAACACGTTACAACTGCAGCAGAAAAGCCCAAAAAAATTGTTTCACCAATGTCCACAACTCGGACACAACAAATGATTAATGTGGAGGGCCGTTTGCAAAGTCGAAGTTGCAAATAATAAATCGTTCTTTTTTCTACTTTTTGTATTTGCGGAAACAAATGTCAGGGGAATATTTTCTGAGCAGCCGGAAAAAATTGCGCAGTCACTCTACTTATCTGTGGAAAGGTTTTGTTTTATTTAATTTGTTTTTTTTTTTTTTGCGTTAAACGTGTGGAAAATTCAAAAATAGATTTGATAAAATAAACTGTCAAAACTGTGAATTGCTCAATGAATGAGGGAAAGGAAAATATGCCACAATAATAACCGAAGATGCTATACCCTATTCTTCTCTTACTCTACAGAAATAACATTTTTATATTCTTCTTTGCATTTCAACGTTATTTAAATAGTTAATATAGCTCATTTAGCAAGAGATAGTATAAGGAATCGACAAACCTTCAAGTAAACAGTCATCTTTTGTTTATATAACAGAGTTTGTTTAACACTTTGACGTCGGATGCCGCTTAAAAATTAATGTATTTAACAAAATTTTATGATGTTTTTTGTGCTTTTTCGTCTTGGGTACATTTGAACCGGTGGCAAAATTGTATAAGCAGCTGATTTCAACCAGAAATTCCCAAAAATACTAAATTAAACATATTATAATATTAAAGCGAAATTTGGTTAATTCGATTCATCAAACATGTAAATGAATAGACGAAAAATATTAACGCGTGTAGTCCATAAAAGACGTCAAAGCCAAAAAAAAAAGAAGTTATATATATTATGAGAATATAGTGAATTGAAAAACTATTGAACATATAGTTTAATCAGGTTATTGCCCTGAGCAAAATATATATATACATATGAGAGTACCACCTCAAAGACATCGCATGAATCCGAAAAGAAGACCAAACGAATAAGGTCAGAATGACAAAACTCCGTCAAGATCACTTGGCCACAGAAGACTGGCCCTACTCCATGGAGACGAAGACCCTGTGGACATTATTGAACAACAACAACCAAATTAGCCAGTGGCAAGTAAATAAAGTAAATTAAAACAAACAAAACAGGAAAACAAAACAACAAAATCCCCCCAAAAGAAAAAAAAAACAAAACTGATTTGACTATTTTTCTGATCTGGTTTTGCATGTTTCTTTTATTAGCATCTAGAAGTTTTTCTATAAACATTAAATGTATACATAAACAAGAGAGGGCCAAAAAACAGAGAGTTGAGAGAATAATTGTTTAACTAACTAATAAAATTCTCTCTTTTAGAACCCTTTAAACGCAATGATTCATACAACTCAAGTTTAGGTTTATAACTCTTGTGTAAAGATTTCTTTGTTATTCTTAGCATTATTTCGTTTTGGTTTTCGCATTTCGGTGTCTTCTCTTCTCTCGAGTTGTTTGACAGCTTCTTCCCCGTCTTCGTCTGGGTACTACGTCAGCTCTATAATTTCCATATAAAAGCCCCAAGCAACGGGCATCGAAAGTTTAGTCGTTTTGGAACTTTACGTGTGCTCAACCCACTGAGATTCCGTCTAATTGTGTTGCCGGTTTCTTTCTTGCTCGTTCGTTGCCTGAGTCTTTCGTTCAGCTGTGCTGTGTGTGAGTGCCCACCTTGATTGTTCCTAGACGGCATCATTATCATATTATCATTGCTGATATCATCGGCTCTCTGTGTGTTATTGTGCTCATCTGTGTTTACTGTACAATTACAGATTTGTCGTGGCATTTGTTTGGATAAATTAAACAACATAATGAAATACACGTTGATTGCTCTTGCCCTCTTCGCAGCGGCTGCTTCTGCCTCTTCCGGTAAGTTGTATTATTTGAGATTATATTGTGTTTAAGATGCCAAGTCTTTGGGATTACATCATCGCACCGGGTTCAGATGTTTTGTTCTTCGGGTGTTTTATGCTGTCTTGGCTCAATCATTGTTATTATCAACTTAATGAATAATTTTATTAGCCGAAACACAACTATATATACTTATAAAAAACTGGCTAGATCTGGAGTTTGATTTACTGGACAAACTGGTTGTGAAGGTTTTTTTGTTTTTGCTTTTTGCAAGAAATCAAAACGGAATGTTATAATCTTTATTGATCCTAAAAAAAACTTTCCATAACACACACAGAAAAAGTAGTACAAAATTCACAATTTGTTCAGTCTCCGGTTTGAAATGGCAACGCAAAACTTTCTTTCGATTCGATTGTGATACTCAAACTCCACTTTCTCCTTACAGCTGGCCAATTCGTGCCGCGTGCCTTCTTCACATTGGACTCTGAGGGTCATCAATCGAACGTGCACCCCGTCAACGAACATATTCTGAGACGTTTGCGTCGTCAAGTCTTCTCATCGTCGTCATCTTCCTCCTCGTCGTCCTCATCGTCGGGCAATGGCCAGAACTTTGCCTCAACCTCTCAGTTTGTCCAGCATCCTGATGGCTCTGTAACCTCGGGACAGTCCTACACCCAGCAGGTGGTTCCAGCTGTAGGGGGGTAAGCCAAATGCACATTTTAATGGGCAGAACTTGTCTCATTAAACCGTTTGTCTTTGTGTCTTTGCAGAATCATTCAGAACCGTTTCAGCGATGATTCACCCACAAGCGGAAGTGCCTACGGCACCAATAATTACAATGCTTATGGAACCAACAATGCTGCCAGCTATGGAGCCAACTACAATCCCTCGTACTCCACTGGCGGTTCCATATCCAGCAACACTGCCAGCTTTGGCTCCGCTGGTGTCCCCATCACCCAGATTCATCAAACTGTCACACAAACAGATGCCTCTGGCAACTCGGTGACCACCACCCTAACTGGCCACACTGACCAGAGCGGAAACCTGCACACACAGACCCAAAAGACACAGTACTAAATGAAAAGAAGTTTGGTTTATTTAATTTTTTCGAAAATTTAATTGTATTTGGAGCAGTAAAGATGTAGTTTTAAAATATTTCAAACTGTTCGATTAATTGCTTCCGAGTGGCTGCATTGCCTTGCATCCAACCTGACAGAAGTTAATTCATTGCGGTTTCAACTGGCAGACACTTTAGATGATTGCATCCTCCTCCTACTACTCCTGCGCCTTTTCATCTGCTCTGTTGTTGTGTTTAATCTCGCAAAAAGTGCAGCGCCTGCTCCGTTGAGCAAAAACAATTGGTTAGGTGGGCGTGGTTGGCGGGCGGGGTGGCAGTGTTGGTAAATGCTCTTAGCGTATTAGCTCAGCCAAGCGGAATGGATGACGATGATGAAGTGGTGCTGCGGCATAGGCTGTTAACGTTGATTAAAAAACTACTCGCAGTCGTTGACACAGCGCCAAACTATGTGCTCGTGATCCCGGCAAGGCTGCTTAATGAAAAGCCTTAGCAAAGGACAAGATATGAATATGTTATTTGCTTAGGGAATTAGCCAAATCTCAACAGGTGCACGCACTTTCGTGGCTCACACTCGCACATGCCCCCACACACACACACACACACACACACACACACACACACACCCTCAATCCTAGAGCCACCAAAATTTTGGGGAAAACTTTTCACAAAAGTTCACAGCGTACAAGGCTTTTTGGAAAAGTTTTTAATTATTATAATTAATTACTTTGATCTCTCCAAACGAGTTTTGTGCGTCCGGGCCGTAATTCTGGCAAAACTCTGTCTTGGCTATTAATTTACTTGATTATGTTGAGGTTTACTGGTAAATTCGTTTAGAATCCTTTGCTCTCCACTTTTCTTCAGGCCTCTGAGTCTGACTCTATGGACTTTTATTTAAATTTATTCCACGTAATTGTGCAAATGTAATGAATTTATTCGCGACGACATTGAATCAAACTTGAGCAACTTCCTATTCTGACAGTGACATATTTTCATTAAAATGTATCACATATGAGAATCATGGAAAATGGGTTGAAAAATGTAAGGGCGAAGCTCACATTGACTGAAACATTCTCATTAAAAAATATCAAAGCCATGTTAAATAGAGTTTTACCTCTTTAGCTAAAACTAAAATCTATATATTCTTCAGATTCTTTCGTTATCCCTTTATTAAAAATTCAAGCCCAAGATCAGCCAATCACTTTAAATTTATTTCTTTTCAAAAGTGCCTCAACTTCTCCATGTACTTCTTTGAACTTCGAACAGGCTAATTTTACTTATGACCAAAAAATATGCTAATTCTGTATATAAGAGGCAAAATAAATCTATAGTTGAATAAGACAGGTATTAAAGATTCTGACGAATAGTAAAAGCAATGACATAATTAGTATGTATATTTTAATTAAAAGTTTTCATTGAAAGTTTGTTTGCCATATTCTAGACATCGCTCGGTAATCGTGAGCACTAGAGGTCGCCAAATGACAGTGGCTAGATGATCAAGGTTCCATACGAATGTGATCGACTTTTATCAAAATGGAGTACAGTATAGAACGTACTGAACATTTAATGAAATGTTTGCCTATAAGGTTAAGGTGTTTGGTTAGTCCTTAGAATCTAATTCCAATTAAACTGGAACGATTTATTGTATTAAATTGAAAAGCAAGGCATAGAATCGATACTATACCCTCTGAAAATAAAATAGATTTCCATATAAAATTTCTTCGTGATTTCTTGGGTATTGAGGATCGATTGTCAAATCCTCAATATGAGTCTCCTTTTCTTTCTTTTTAATCATTGACACGAACACATGACATAAACTTTGATTAAATGTTTAAATTGTTCAGGGAGAGAATAATAGTGCATATATGGGACACACACTGAAATCACAGAGCAATGATGTTATGTAGATTAGACGGAGTCCAATTATTATACTACGGATTACTATTTCATATTCTTAAGAGCAATCTTGTTATATCTTAGAGGAACGTCATTATAAAGCGTTGTGGTCCATGCCAAATGACAAATTTGATATTTGTATTTATAATAAATCTCTGAAAGGTGTTGTTTTTTGAAGAACTTGAACCTTTCTTGGTTGCGCACTTTAAATCACAAGCGATTCATGAAGCAAATACTCAAAACTATCTGCCTAATAATTGACTCGTAGTATACGCAAAAACTTAAAAGAAAAACGACTTTCAAATGGAATCGACTGAAATGAGATACAAACATAGCTAGTTGCCGTGTTCTGAATTTTTGATGCAACACAAAAAGATTGGCGTTGGTTGTACAACAAAAACCAGAAGCAACAAAGAAAAAGCAGGCCACTCATCCACTCCACTCCACTCCACTTCATTCCACTCTACTTGCAACTGACTTCACTGATTGATAGGGAGTCAGAGTACGAGTAAGAGTCTCAAGCGGAGACAACTTGGAGCGCAACAAATTAAGCATCTTGTGTGGTCCATTGAATGCGGTAGATCGACGCCACCTGGCCAGAGGACCGCGAGTCCAACATGGATAGTGAGTGACCACCGCCGGCGAATGCCAAATTCAGTTGGACACGAGCGCCGATGTCGCCGATCCAAGTGACATTTTATTGTCGTCGGGGCAAGATGGTTGTTTTTTTTTTTTTGTTTTTGTCAACTCTGTTTGTTTTTTCCATCTTCTTTTTCTTCTGCTCCTCTGCTATTTAGAGGCATGAAAGCGGCGGCAAGTCCTCACATGGATAATTGACAACAGTTAATTCCATTGAGCGAGCATTGGATATGTCGCAAATTTAATTATTGAAGTTGACTGTGGGTGGGCATAGGGGGAATAGCTTTCTTCCCCGCCTCCATTCCAGCATACCTGATTCGTCCTCTCTGTCATAGAGTTGGAAATTTTTGTCCTTAAAGGACATAAACAAACAATATGGTTAAAGGAAGCGAGATGAAGCGAGCTGGAACAAGGAAAGAAATAAAAACGAAATCAAACTGAAAATTGCCTGACAAATTTTTTGCCATTTCAGCTGAAGCTAAGGGACAGACTATAGCATAAGAAAAAAATCCAAATTTTTGCAATGTTCTTGCTCAAGAGGTATATCGGTTCTGACAACCGCTGACGCTAAGTATATTAGATGAGAGATAAAGATTAATCTTTATATAAAAAGTTTGGAAAGTTTCTTTTTCCACTTTACCCTGGTTTGATTCCCAACTCGTTTGTTCCAATATAACCTCAAGCTTGTTTTTTCGAAAGATAAAGCTGTTTCTGTATAATCAGCATAGACATTTTAGCTTAGAAATTGGTTATAGGTGGATTAACTCAGATATGTTGCAAAGGCTTAGTTATATAGTATCACAGATTTTTCAAGAGTATTCAACCTTCGACTATGGGTAAAGAATTTAGCTCGATGGTTTCTTTTTGTTTTTTTTTCCTGTGCAGTCATCGGAAGCGGAAGCAGCTCATGCTGATGATGACGGGAACCAGGTCCAGGCTAAGTGACGTTCACTTGGACAGTTGGGTTGCACAGGGAAGGATTTTAAGGTTGGCTTTGGAGTGGCCATGGAGTGCACTTCGTTTGCTGTTGACTTAAATCGTTTAGGTAAAGTTAAACAACTTGTTCGGTTAATTGTTAAACAATGTCCAGTTAGCTGAGCAAAATCCTTCAAGTAAGTCCTGCAGAATAATTGATGACAAAGGCAAAAAACGAGAATGCACTGCTTTAAGAACACAAGCCGTCTTATTTGTCTGCTTATAACCATTTTGCTTTAGCCAAAAAATTTAATTACTGCGGCTAATGAACCTTTCTGTTGGGTTTACACACACAAATACAATATGTGCACTACTCTGACCATTTTTTTTTTTTTTTACTTTATTCATTTGTTACTTTTCTTTGTGGAAGCCTCCACCAAAAAAGGGTGAAATTCGACCCCAAAAAATATACAACATTAGCATCTACATATGTACATAGATTTCCGTTGCATATCTCTAGGGAGAATGAATGACTACTACTCAGTCTACCCACATTCAACCACCCAGTGTCGGCCTGAAATGGATGACAATAAGCAAGGAAATTCAAATCAAACAGAATTCAAGTTCACGGTCCTTCGAAGTTCCAATAGATTGGAGACTTTTTTGGCATCATGTTGCTAGAGAATTTGCAATAAGTTTTTGAATCTGTAAAGAATCGAGGTTTTGTACACAATCCCCTTTAATATCAACATTAACAAATGTACTATGTATTATTATCTCTCGATGTGGAATAGTGGGCCATCCTAGCGTAATAAATTAGTCCAGTATTACTCTACATTATTATTATTATTTCTAAGCGTTTGAAGTATTTTATTGACTATTCACAGGAATGTATAATAATTGTTCCTTTCATGTCCTTTTTTTTTAAAATAAAATGAAATTCATTTATTGAAACAAACCTAAATATAATTAGTTTTCTGATTGTTAGAATGAAATTTAGTCATGTCCGCGTAATAGTGGACGTCTACAAATAGGTATTTTTAGGTAAAATAAACCAATTTCCTCTTCGATGTCTTTGATTTGATTTTAAACGAAGCTACAATACCAAGAGCTTTGTCTTACAGCCGTTTGCCTTGCAGGTGGTAAAGGGTAATGGTTAAGAAACGAAACTCCTTTAGAGACTGAAGTAAAAACCATTGACAAATCTCTGTATTCTACTCAACACATTTAAAATGTTATTAATATTTTTTGAGTACCTCTTATTTTGGTTCCAAACAGTTTTTTTTTCACTTTAGAGTTAGGACTTCAATATGTAAAAAAAAAAAAAAAAATAGTCTGTAAGCAAACAAGAAAGTAAAGAAACTAGTAAACAGATAACATTACAAACAACTTTAGCCCAAATAAAATATTATATAGATTTTAATTAAATGGTAATAAATATAACCCTTCTGTTGGATCAAGTAAGTCTTCCAAAGCAGCAGATACATGACCTTTACTCCAGAACTCTCTGGAGACCTTCTAAAATTGGCTTACAATGATACTATTAGCATTATGATTTTGTTAAATATCGAAGAAAAAAATCAAAATATTAAAGAGTGTATAAAATGCACCATTTTTGCTCTATTTTAGCTTCAGCCTAGTCATCTCAATAGTTGAGACATTTGAATTGAGGGGGAAAAAGCGCGCGTCGATAAAGCAGTTCATATTCGAACGCAAGCTGCTCTCTTTGCCTTTACAGTGGCTTTTCCTTCTCTCTCTTTCTTAATCGATTCTGAATTCTCTTAACTGGAAACGGCTAAAACACTTTGTTTTTATTGGCTCTGACAACTGTTCGCAGTGTTTATGGTCCAAAAGCCATAGCTTCAATTCCTAACAAAATGATGTAAATTTCTCATGTCGAAAATTATGAATTCATGGCTAGAGATTTGATTTGTTGTACTGAGAAGTTTCGAGGACTACAGGATCTGCCTAATTTTAATTTGTCTGCACCGAGTTTTATTTATTACGGTAAAGTAATTCATATGCATTAACATTGCTTTTTTTTTTTTTCAACATTTATTGAGGGTATCGCGGGCTATGCATTTTAAATTTTTACTTCATTTAATAGAAATGTTCTGGCAATTAAATGAAAAAAAAAAAAACAATCTCAAAAAAAAAATTTGTTTTTCCACTTTTTTTAACAAAAACAAAAAACTCATGAAATTTCATTGTTTGCATATTTAATAAAGCTAATCAAACACGTCCAAGACCCAAAGGCAAACTCTCCGAACGCTCGCCCTCACGCCCATCCCCTTTTTTTTTTGGTTTTTTTAAGGGGAGTGAGGGGTTGTGCAATGACAGCATCCTCTATATAATTTATTGGCAAATACTCAAGGACATAAAGTCGGGGAAAAAACAAAAACAAAACTGTGAAAAACTCAGCGGGAAACCGCGTGGCAGTCAAACTAATTTGTTGTCATTTTTATGCGACAAAAGTTGAGAAAAACAACAATAAAAACACCGAAGAAGGCCGCCAAAAGGGAGATCGAGGGAGACATTTGAAATTGCAGCTGCCATGAAAATGACGAATACCTTCTAAATATTTTAGTTTTAGATAGACACTTCCAATTTCACAAATAGCATTCCCTTCAATATAAACAACGATTATCACACTTAAAAAAACTGTAGGGCTTCAAAAATCTGCATACCCTAAGGCTTCGGCCACGCTTTAAGCGATGAGCGACTAAGCGACTGAGCGACGCTCTCTCGAGCGACGTAAAATATTAAAGCTTATGAGAAAGCGTTGGAGTGGCCACACAGCTGCTGAGCGACGAGCGAATTTTGTGAGCGTCTGAGCGACGTCGCTCAGCGCTAGAATTGATTCTAATTTTTAGTGCATCGCTGAGCGACGAATTGCAGACAATGCAAAAAATCTGCGCAGAATCATTAATTTCGGCTGTTCAAAGCCGAACCGTTTTATGGAACGACACTCATAAAGAGTATAAAAATAGATTTATAACTGATAAAGAATGGAATGAAGTTGGAGTTATTTGTAACTGTACAGGTAAGTTTTTATTTACCGTTATGTAGAATATAGAATGCTAACTTAAGTTAAGTTATATTTAACATGTGTAGCAAGTTGTATTTAATATGTGTATGTATGAATTAGTGTATATATTTAAACGTTATTTAATTTAATAACTTAATATCTAAAATCCCAAAAATAATCAGCTAAAGAATTTCTAACATTCATTGCTGAGTGACTGCTTCTGTTGCAATGTGACTGTTCTTCAAAAACATCCACATTTGTTGATGCAACTATTCCATTGTTAATTTCTGATGTCGTATTTATGTAGTCCAGATCACTGTCCCCATCACGTTCTCTTACATAATTATGTAAAATGCAAGCACATTTTATAATTTGAATGGCTGTGCTAGGTTTTGTCTCAATATCTTTTTGTAAAATTCGCCATTTCTTAGTTAAAATACCAAATGCACATTCAATGCACTTCCTGGCGATTGATAATCTTTCATTGTATCGTTCAGTTTTGGCATTTAATTTTTTTCGAGGATATGGTCTCAATAAATAATTTTTCAGTGGGTAGGCTTCATCTCCTATTAAAAAGTTTGGCAAAATGATATTCGAGCCTGGTAGTGCTTGTGGTGGTGGAACATTGAATTTGCCTGCTTCCAGCAATCTAAACAAAGTGGATCCAGAAAATGTGCCACCATCGCTTTGCTTTCCTCTGCCACCCACTTCAATTGCTATGAATTTTTTGTCAGCATCTGCTACACCTTGTAAAACAAGGGAAAAATAATGCAAATAATTAAAATAATGTGATCCAGTATGAGCTGGGCACTTAATTTGGCAATGTTTTCCGTCGATGCTACCCAGACAGTTTGGAAACTTCCAACGCTTATAATAATCATCCGTAACTTTTTGAAGCATATCAGTTGTTGGTGTTGGCATATATTCATTTACGAGTGATTTCCAAATTATAATGCTTGTTTCGCATATAATGTTGCTAACAGTGCTTCTTCCCAGACGAAAAGCAAATGACAAGTCACGAAACGATTGACCTGTAGCAAGGTACCTTAAAATAAAAATATGTGCTTAACAAAATAAAACTGATATAAAAAATTAAAATTAATAACAAATTTACATCTATATATAATTATTTTTTAGGAGCTGCTGCAAAAGCAAAATGGAAAAATTTAAAAGATACATATAGAAGGAATTTGCAAAGACTACCACGCCTACCATCAGGATCCGAAGCTCAAACGATAAATGTTAAATGGCCATACTTGGAGCTAATGTCTTTCCTAAAGCAAACAGTTGCACCAGATCCTACTGAGGGCAATTTGCAGGAGGACGATGAAAGCATGAACGACATGCTGCTTGCAGATCTGTTTGATGAAGATAACAGCAATATGTCTGTTATGTCAACACCGTCTACAAGTATAGACGGAAAACCTACTTCTAAAAAAAGGAAAATAAATTTGGAAACCGAATTCTTGGAAATAGAAAAAGAGCGACTGGAAATGTTAAAAAACCAAATCGGAAAAGACAAGGAAACAGACGAAGAAAACAAAAACCAAGATTTATTGTTTTTTAAATCACTTTTGCCTTTTTTTGAAAAATTTACCTCCATCGAAAAGTTGGAAATCAGAAACGAAATACAAAATATAATTATAGCTAAGCTTAAAAATAAGGAACACCTACAACTTTAAACTAATACTACTGTTATATACTTATTTACATAATTTACACTTACCTCAATAATAAAACCAATCGTTCTTCAGCAGAAATTGTTGATCTCGGTTTATTTATTTTGTTATTAATTTTACTTAACAACAAATCAAATGAATCGATTGACATGCGTAAATATTGCCAAAATCGATCTGGGTGGTCTCGAAGGCTACTGTATAGGTGATGAAACTCGCCATACTCTTTTCTCACCCGATTTATGGGATGAACGCCAAACCTTCGCCTTTGAATTCTCTTTAATTGTCTATATTTGCTATAGCGGCTTTCAAGGAGATTTCGTAGAACTTCTTTAGAATAAGTCATTTTTGCAACTAATCAATCGAGCGGTGTCGCTTAGTGCGTGGCCACCTCACTCAACGCGATCGCTCATTAACGTCGCTCGAGAGCGCGTCGCTCAGTCGCTTAGTCGCTCATCGCTTAAAGCGTGGCCGAAGCCTTAGGGTAAATTCAATTTATTTTATTCGTAGATCACGAAAAAAAGTTCTTAAGTATAAATTAGTATCGTAAAAGGGCTTCAAGTCAAAGGACCTTAAGAATTACATACAAAAAAAAACTAATGGTAAAAAGTCTGATAAAGCTGGCATAACAACATCTACGGGCCATCATCTAAATACAATAATCGACAAACTACTAAAGAAATTCAAAGTTAAAAATATATACATATATGTATATAGGCTGAATGGCATTCATTTAGAACTTTATGCATTAAAAATTCAGTTGTAGTCTGTGGTTCTCGCCTTAGATACTTTCTTGTTCCATTACAAAGAGGATAGTTTGTTGTTGTTGTAAATCGAGTACTTCCTTTCCTATTTAATAGTCGTAAGATAACTATTACAGACTATTATCAATCAGTGAGATTACAATTCGAATGGCAAAGCGTAATTTTAAACGTTGTAAACTTCTGGTCACAATCGAAGTACATATTCACTTTGCTCAGAGGGTGGAGGAACTTCAACCGCAAAAACCAACAAAAGTCAACAACAAATGCTCGTAATTAACAACTCGGAACAAATTTTTTGAAGTGTCACCCGCACTCGAGATTATACAAAAAATCCAAACGGGCCGCAATGTTATCGTTATGAAAGGATTTTCTCGCATATGGACTGAAATTGATGATTGGTGAGTGGCAAGTGGTTCAACGTAATCAATTTATCCCACCAGCAGCAGGAACAGCAGAAGCAGAGTCATCATCACCAGCCTCATTTCAAATGCGAATTTAAGTTGCCATTGTTGCAGTTGAGCTCGTTCGTCCACCCCCTGCAGCATGAATCCGAGTAAGGGGTGATTTACCCTGACGCCGGCCTCTTTGAATGCCCACCAACATCATTACTGGACTCTCTTGTTCGTGTTCCTGTTCCAAATGTAATGGAATATCAGTAACATATGCGAAACAAAAGGCCAAGATGTTCCGAAACCAATTGCAAACGAAGCGAAAGGACATACGATATGTCCTATCTGAAGTTGAGAGCAAGTGTCCTTCAAATAATAATGAAAAACTAAACAATTTAATAAAATTCATTTCAAGAACATGTTGCAACTGGACCTACTACTGGATGCCCTTAGGTTCCAAAGCGTTTCATCTTCTACCTCAGTAGAAACAGACAATTAAGATAACACAGGTCGATAAAAAAAATCTCAATCTAACAATAAGATGCAAAATTCCTCGTTTAGGAGATACCTTACCCCAAGACTATATGTATAGCGGGTTTAGCATAATACTAAGGGTATGTTGCATCAGGTTTTTTGTGTCAGATGACACTATAGACTTAGGCCTTTCAAATGCCACTGAGATATCTTCTATATTTTGCACCGATTGATATATGTATGTATGTACATATGTACCATGTACAATGTAATTTTCCAAACAAATTTTTGCTTTCGATTTAAAACAAAATTCGAATAAGTTTGCCATTTTAAGTTTCTCCATTGTTTTTCATAGCCTCTATATTATAAAATTGGCACACAAAAAGACGTTTCCGACCCCATAAAGTCTATATATTCTTGATCAGAATAAGCTGAGTCGATATAGCCATGTCCATCCATTGTCCGTCGGTGCGTATGAGTTTTACTCAGCCATCTTAAGAGCTATTTGGATGAAATTTTTTTTTGGGACTTTTTAGTAAGATAAAGTATGAAAATCATCGGGATCGGGCTACTATATCATATAGTTCTAGAAGAAACATTTTTGCAAAACTTGATATGATAGCATTGGACATAAAATCTCAGATCCCAAAATTTGAATATGATCGGATAAATAGAACACAGGTTACAGTCAATATAAATCGGTTCAATTCGGTTTTATTCTACATATTGTTTTTTTTTTTTGCTAAATCCAATTATCGTCAAGATACATCGTCAAGTCTTCATATTCTTTATCTCTATGACAAATCTTAATTATTTTGGAAATAGGCAAGTTACGGTGACTCCTGATTGATTCTTCAGTGAAGAAGTCCCCATAAATGTGAATGGGGAATTTACACTTTTTCTGCTTGTACACAACTAGACGTGCCACATTTTCGATAACGGAAAGCACTAGATTTTCCGATAGGTCGAAGCAAAGCTCCACATCCAACACTCGCAGGTTTGGGCAGCCAAGTAACAAGCGCATCAAGGCAACGTTAGATACGTGTTGGCAATGGCATAGCGTTAAGTGCTCCAGTTTTCTTAGCTTGGTAAACATAATTAATGTATTATACTTAAGGGCTTCTGCATTGAAGATAAAAAATTTCTGCAATTCGCTGAACTCTAGGATTTTCATGAGCATTCGGTTACGCATACCTTCGGCATTGCAAATGTGTAAGTGTTCCAGCTGCTGCGATTTATATTTGACGAGCTCATCAAGCAGTTTTTCCAAAATAAAAGTGTTTACACCTTCAATCTTAATATGCTTGAGTTTGGGTAGCTTGGCAATCGTTAGATATGGGACATTGTCATATATGCTAAAGGTTAGAGATTCTATTAAAGTTAGATGATTATAAATATCGTAGGGTACGTTTCGAAGACCCATGATGTTGAGGACCTTCAAATTTGATAAAGCCTTCCAGGCCTCGATGTTAAAATTATTTGACAGTATTTCATGACAGCCTTGGAGGTTCAGGGATTCAATGGAAGCTGGAAGTTTCATTAGAGATGCTCCACTGAGTTTGTCATTTATAGCAAGGCTGAGAATTTTAATATTCTTTTTACTTCTTAAGTCCACCAAAGTGTCATCAGACAGCTTACAATGGTGTAATTCGAGACTTTCCAACTTACTAGTATTAGTAATGACTTCGGACACGTTACTTTGAACTATTTCACAGTGCCATATTGCCAAGGACTTTAAATTTACGCAGTTCGCTTTAAAGTATTCATAGAACAGTCCACAAAATATTGGCGACTTCGTTTTTTTGCTTTCAAAACTTTGAACATGCCGTCCAAATAAGACAAAAAAATCGCGCATATCCCATTTTGTTAGGGAACGAACTGTTTCGAAATCGATAGACTTGTGAAACGATCCCATTTGCCATTGGTATATATTTCTAGACAGAGAGAAAAACTTTAAAAATTTCAATTGATCTTCCAACGGAAGAAATTCTAATATTTTGAGCAAGCAATCGTCGGGAAGCTTCATTATATGGGTCTGTTCTTGATGACCGTTTGAAGGCTCTAAAGATGCGCCACTTTTTAAGACTTGTAGAGGTACAAACTCGCAATAACTCTCGTTATATTTAACAAACTCATCCCTATTTTCCTGCAGAACAATAAAAGAATCATTTATGAAAGTATTTTACGAATGAAAGTAGCTTTTTTTTATTTGTTTACCTTTTCTGGTATGTCGTCTAATGGCAAACCTTTGACTAGAGTTTCATCCTCAGTGAGGTGCTCGTCATTTTTGATGTGATCGTTTTTGAGAGCTGTAAAGGGATTAACAGTCATCCTTCTAATAGTTTTATCTGAATTATAGAAAAAAATAGAAACTCACGCGAATCCATTGTATGCAATTTGCCACTAATTGAGCTGTCCAAAATGTTAAAAATGCGTTTCTGAAAAAGGATTAAGTGTTCATGAGCTTTCTTCAATTGATTATACCCCAGATGAATTGACATTTAAATTAACAGTCAATCCTTGGCGATAATATTTTTACATGTCTAAACTGTTTCTCTGTAATTCAATTCATCAATGCACAGACAAAACCTTTCAAGTATTACTCAATCCCTTTTATTTTCGCCAAACCAGAAATTTATTTTTCTTCTTATTCGCCATGTGTACTTATTGCAGTGATTGGCACACATTCATATGTATGTTCATATGTACATATGTATAGAGATGCGTCTGCATGTGTGTAGCTGTGCTCTGGTGACTGTCAGACGGAAAGACGGACATGGCTATATCGACGCTTTCATGCGATTTTCATGCTGATCATGAATACGTGTACAGTTGGGACCCCGGGGTCTAACTGTATATATGTATGTATGTACATGCATATGTATGTATGTATGTACATATATACTTAGGGGCGTCACAAACTTTTCCTTCTCTACGTTGCGAAACATCTGACCAATTTTGTAAATACTCTCTGCAAGGGTATGTTCACAATGTATCTACATACATATGTATATGTATATGTACTTACTGTGTACAAGGCACGTGAAAATTTCTTAATTAAGAAAAATTTATTTGTAAGTAAATAATTTGGTTAGCAAATCGAATGTCGTAGTCGCACAAAAGTTGTCTTTTCAGATCTCACAATGATTTTTACATTAGTGGTAGGATTGCAACCCTGAGAGTAGTCGACCGTCGATAGCTTAAAAGTCGATAGTCAATAATATCGATATATTTAAATAAACTTAAACTTCTAGAATATGACTTCAAAACCCAAACTCCGGCACTGAAGCAGTTATAATCTAACATTTTTGCTTTATCCCACCTTTCCACTTAAATTTATCAATCAGCTATGGTGCTTTTCAGCCGAACTTTTGCAGTTTCATTTCTTTTAACCAAGTTTATAGGCATTTTAAAATTTTAAGCTTAAGAGACATTCATTTTACTTATATGTATCTACATATGTACATTTCCCATGCAAGAGTTCCGCCCCTCTCGCCAGAGTCCTTTTATGTTCCTAATGTCGCATAAACAGTGCTTAATAATGCACTAACCTTGGCCGTATCTCCACTAAACCATGTAAAACTGTGGGATAACAACCCAACTGAACCCCATCCAATCCGAGGCAAGCTCAACCCAGGCCAAAAAACAGAACGTCGACAATGATTAATATTTAATTCGTGTGCGTTGAATATATTTTTCCATTTTGTATTTTGGGAAAATTTAATGGTTGAGGAGTTTGTTTGCCTTACGAATGTGTGTATAATGTGTGTGTGTGTGCCTCTGCTATCCTTTGTTTTGCACACAAATTCGGTGACGACCTCTGGGATCTGCTCTTTCACGTTTACCTGTGTTTGCACTCATTTCCAGCTATTGAAATATTCCTTTTGACCTGTAAAGCAAATATGTGAAAAAGACCGAATAACTCCCACTTTCTTACCCGCAACCAAAAAAATTGAAGTCTACTCTTGGCTATAAATTTGAAGCCAGTTTGGCTCATGTGTACACAACAAGAAGGACGGGAGGGGGCAGCTGCTGCTGCTGCTCCATCCTCCGCAAAGCGTTCGTCTTAATCACAGTTTTCATTATAACTGGCAACGACTTGTGCTGATTCGCACAATCGGAAGCGATTACAAGACTTGGTTGTATGTGGCACAGTGTGTGTATTGTAGGTGGAAGAAGAATAGCAACTCCCCCAGAGTGCAATTAGCTGGTGAACTATAAAATTTCAGTGTTTGTCTTGCCAGATACTTTCGCCCAAATACCTATGTATGTATGTACATATGTACATGTGTATATATGTATAAACATATGAGCCTGTGGTCTGTGATATGTAGTGAGAAAACAAAAAGATGATGATTTTGCCCCCTCACCAAACACACTCACACAGACACCTACATACATATGTATGTATGTATATAACAATTGCCCTAGACGCATAATTGGCGTTCTGTGACCTCTGAGCCGAAAGATATTCCGAGACTTTAATGAGTTGTCAGTACATTAAAGGATGCGCCAAGAGGTTGACTTTAAGTATTTGTTCGACCAGGCTCTAGACCATGGAAATTGGGCTGATAGAATTCATCTATTGCAGCAGCAGTCATGCGATACAATTTATCATTCATCTCATCCCATTCCTTCTCTTCGGGTAGACCGCATATCTCGGCATAATACTTCATCTTGGATTCAGTTCCACTGCATCGCAATGAGATGATGAATGCATTGGTAAAGGTGAATGTTATATTTTGAATGTTCGGGATTAACAGGTAGACGAGCTTTCCGATCAGCATATGAAGTGTCCACACCCGTTGTCAGATCCCTTACATGCATCACCTCGAATTCACCATCCAGTATGCATCGTGGATAAGTCCCGGGTTGATCATCGTCAAAGCTGCGCAATCGTTCGAAGATTTGCAATGATAGATCCGTATCGGGACAAATGATATGTGAACTGATAGAGGCATGGTAGCCATAACGATCGTAGACCTCCCTTAATTTCTCAATCAGTGTCATGTTGCGAGTGCTGCGCAAATAGCATGCCATGGTGGCTAATTGAGTGGCTGCAATTATGCCATCTGCGTCGGCATGGTTCATGCCAAACATGTAACCGAAAGACTCCTCAAATGCCAAGAGCATCGTTTTGCCAAGGCCCTGCAGCTCCAGAGCCTTATTGGCCATCCACTTGAAGCCTGGCAATGTCTCGACATGAATGAAACCCTCTGCTCGAGCGATAGCCGATAGAATTTTTGAACTGATCATGCTGGAAATGGTAACACAATTGGATATGTCCGGCTTGGGTGTTCTTGTGCGATAGCTCTCAATTGCCCACCAGCCAAGTAGAGCTCCAATTTCATTTCCATTAAAGATTTTCCACCGGCCCTTCGGATCCAGTTCGGCCACTGCCAGGCGATCGGCATCTGGATCGTTGGCCAAAACAATTGTACAATGCTCGTCCTCGGCTTTCTTAATGGCCAAGGCCAAAGCTTCCTTGCCCTCTATGGAGAAAGAAGGAAAAAGCTTTGGAAGCATCTGTAGATTGTGTGACAAATGCTTACCTTCTAGATTAGGAATGGCAACCGTAGGAAATTCGGGATCTGGGTCTTTCTGCTCAGCCACTGCAATCAGGGGTTTCAATCTAGCCTGATAAAATGCCTCTCTCATAAAGGGATAGCAAACACCATGCAATGGTGTATAGACAAAACGCAACTGACTGCACTCGTTAGTCTCCAAAAATACAGGTGGCAAAAGTTTCTTCAAGGCCTCGTAGTACTTTGGATATACTACGCGATAAGGATCATCTAGAAGAGGGCTCTCGTCCAAAATCGAAAGATCCCAAGAAGAGGGTTTTGGCTCGAGATTCTTCAGTATGGCATCATGGATATTCTTGTCAATTGGCGTGGTGACCTGAGCCCCATTCGCCCAGTAGATTTTACATCCGTTGTCCTCTTTGGGACTCTGCGATGCAGTGATTACAATGCCAGCCAGGCAGTTCAAATTTATAACGGAGAACGAAATAAACGGAGTTGGAATCATGCGATTGAAGAAATAGACGCGAAAGTTACTATTGAGAAGGACTGAGGCCGCCAGTTGGGCAAACCGCTTGCTATTGTAGCGTCCGTCGTATCCTATAACCACTCCTTGGCTCTCTCTCCGTTGGACACTGGGATATGTTTCTATCAGGTAATGAGCTAAACCCTGCATTGTTTGTATAATAACGAGGTCGTTGATGGAATCAAAGCCAGCTCGCATCCCGCCTCTCAGACCGGCCGGACCGAATGGAATGCGAGTGCCAAGGCGCACTCGCAGAGCCTCCCAATCCTTGTCATTGACAGCATCGACCACCTGCTGCAATGTGGCCTCGTTGCGATCCCAAAGTATCCAATTCTTGATCTCAGCATCGAGATCTGCTTCCCCGGACAACTCTAAAGACTTTATCAAATCCATGGGGGAGACATTGCGTTTGGAGCCACTGGCCGACAACGGTGCAGGCATTTTTGTTGCAAAAATCAAAACAAACAATAAATGTGTTACTTAATTTGGAAATTTTTGTGAATGATGCAAAACACAAGGGAAACTGTTCTTCACTAAACTCCCCGACTAAGTTCAGCAATCAATTGTCCCTTCCTTCTGCTCTCAATCCTACCCCTAGCCACAGCCTTTCTTGGTTTTGCATGCCGACTGACCAATTGAAAATTTATGTGAAACTCATTTCGATTTACGGCCACCAAATACGACCCCGGGGAGACCTTTGGCCGACACTGGCTAAGCTCTCTATGGTAACCACAAATTGATCCATTGCCAATGCCTTGATGAATTTATGGCCAAAAGATTTGTCAGAAAGGGATGGACAAAGAGAGAGGGAGAGAATCTCCTAAATGTGTCTGAAGATTGTCTCTTCGGTTTCCACTGATATACATACATACATATGTATGTACATATGACTTTATGAATTCTTCATTCCACCTTCATAAACATTAACATGATTTCAATTTGTCATCAATTATGCAAAGCGAGCAAAACTAGGAGTGATTGGAAAAACCCAAACTCCAATTCTATTCCCCCTGTCAGGGTTTTTGCCGACCTATAACCATGCCAAGCAGTTGCACATCCATGACGATGACGAGACGACGTGAAGGCGGTGTGAGTAATTTTCAACGATAATTGGGTTACACACAGAGGCGCATGCAACATTTATCAGGGATGGTGGGCGGTGGAACACAATGAAAGAGGGGGCCCTGTTGTCTCTTTGGGGGAAGCTGCACACACTCACACACCGCTGTGACACATCAATTGCATTCTAAACATTCAACGCAGTGGTTTCAGCTGAACGGGCTCCACTGACTGCAATCAGGAATTCCGGGAATCACAAATTGCCAAAGCGCACATTGGCAGTCCTGTGACAGAACAGTGCATTAGTTAGGAGTTGGGTACAGGGAACTTGAAGAGACGCACACCAATACCAGCCAAATGCATTTCGCGTCAAATTGTCAGAGTGTTAATTAAAAATGGACACTTCAATAGGACAAAAGATAGACAATGCACACACACGCATACAGGATGTGGCCACATGCACTTACAGTTAGTTTCCAAACACTGGTTATGGTAATTGTCCTGTCTCGTACCCCTTCGATCTGACGACAGAATTGAAGGAATTTCTGAGTCCAATTGAGTCAACGGAGGAGCCGTTACGTTCTTTAAAACACTTTAAACAAGATGACTCCAAGTCTTTTCATTTTCCACCGCCCGATTATTAAAACAACCTTAAAATGAGTAAATGTTTGGTTGGTCACTTCCTATTGCCTTTTATAGGAGCTTTGCCAATTTGACCTTTTGTCCTTATGGACCGACAAAGAGCCTATATAGTACATTAATTTTTTTAATAAATAACATTGTTTAAATTATTATTCTATAAAGACGTCATACTTAAATTTTTGTCTTATCATTACATGAGCTTCGGAAACGCCAAACAGATAAGAATCAAGCTTACTGGGCAATAAATATGCCATAAATTTAAGTTTTTTATCAAGTGTACCCTTAACTTGTCCCAACGATTGAATTAAATAGTCCGCAGATAACGAGAAATCATCGTAGTAAACGTACTCAGAGTTCCCACCTTTGTAAACCACGTGAATGTACAATTCATGTCGCTGCCCTTTGACAAGTTCAAACACAATCCTTGGTTCAACAGACACATTTTTGGACGGTTCGTTGCAATAGACATTGTTTTTGCAAAGCTTTTGTATTTCAAGGCTTTTTACTTTTTCATTGGACTTCTCTAATAGAGCATTGAGTTGCTCCTCTATAGATTTAGCTGGCTGTGTCGATTGAATTTCTAGTTCATCATTTTGCTGTTGAATACTCATTTCGTTTTCTTTCTCATCGTCTTGAATAATATTACCCTTTTTTTGATGATCTTGGTATTTTGATCAAAGTTCATAATGTTTTTTTCTTCACCAACTTTAGTTGGTTTCAGAGTGAGCTGATCATGAAAGTTTTTAAAATCCGGACATTTATTTAAAGCCAAAAGTGTAAGATTATCTATTTGGATATCTTTCAAGCATGCATTATCTGCTTGTGTTAATTTGGATTTCGCTTTCGGAGTATTCAAAAAATCAATCCCTTCAATTACCTAAAATTAGGGAGTACATTATAAAAGATAATAAAATAAAATCTGCATTATGTACGATGTAAATACTTACCGAATTCGTTTCAGACGCAGACTCTTCCAAAGAACCATCCAGACTCGAAAACATCAGATTAAGTATTGCATGATCCATTTTATCTGTTTTGTGTTTCCGATTTTCGTTAAAAATTTAGTTTGCGGAAACCGGAGACCCAGACGAAGTAGCGACCGTTGCCGCCGGTGAAGGTCTCGAATTGAAAAACTGTTTGATAATGCGTTTTATGTAGTAGCATGAACTCTCGTGGTTCGAAATGGATACAACATTGTCCACCCGATATGGTGGCGAGATGATGACTTCGTTTAAGAATTGTATGTTCAGACCGTGCCAGGAGACCTTATTGTACCCATATTGTTTGCCTATCGCTCTATAAAGTTCTTGTGCTTCTGGGCTAACATCCGCATTTTTGGACTTGAGGAAATCCTGTCTTCGTTCTACTGTTTTACATAGTCGCATTTTCACCTGCTCTAAATTCAGCTTTTGCGGATCATCCGTGAAATTTCCTTTGCTCTCCCTGATCACCTGGACATTGGCGCAAAGCGATAGATTCATCACATAAACATCATTCAGCTCATCTGTCGCTTTTGACCGGCATTTTAATATAAGCATCTTTGTGTTATGATCGAATGCCAGAACCTCACCCTCAACCTCTTCATTAAAACAGGTGGTGCATAGCACTGTGGAACCAATGGTCAAGCAATCATTCACGGCAGCAGCGCTGTTCGATGCGGAGGCAGCAGCAGAGGCGTCAGCCATTTTTTATTGCAACCTAGAGATGTGAAGCCGGAATCGGGAAAAAAACTGTAACACCAGCAGCAGGAGCAAAGTCCGTGAACTACAAATATGTTTGCTGCAATACAAGACGGAGGGCGGTGGCGGGAGGTGTGATTTGTTGCTTACGCCTTTCCTGGGTAGTACACGTTTCCAACAAAACAAGAAAAAAAAAAAAAAAAACAAAAACGAATCAAATCAAACAAAAACAATAAAAAAATAATACGTATTTTCTGATTTAATAAGTAATATGTTGGGAAAAAATGTCAGAATGAAAACAAAAAACAAATTGCCTACTACCCGTGTTCTCAGTTGTGACCTGCAAATTAGATGTACATAATCATGCATTTGTTTCGTACTGTACTTATGTACATATGTATGTAAATTCATAGATGCATACATGTATGTAAGTACATACATATGTACATACATACATACATATGTACATACATGTGTGCGCATCTTTTTAATTAATTTTAGTATTCATACCTGCTTTGCTGTTAATTTTATGCAGTTTTATAAACGAATATGACTTTCGTTTAATTAGAAGAATGCGAATATTACGAATAAAATGGAATTCCCAAAAACATTATACAACCAGGGACACGAAAAAAGTATTGATACTTTTTGGAATCGAGTAGTTTTTTTCTTTTGATCGATACTTTACATTCGATAACGTGTTACTATGTACAGCGCTCTCTGATGAATCGCGGTAGAGCTGGGAAAACTGTTGATAATTTTTCAATGGTATCGATAATTAGAAATGAGATCGTAGTGATCGTTGGGCTCGGGTGTAACCCGATTCCCACTGGCGTCCATCCACCACAATGTTGGACGATGGTGCAAAAGATATTGCCGTTCCGAAATGGTGGTAATTAGCCGAAATATTAATAAAGTTGATTTTCACTGAAAGTGGTATTCAAAACATGGTTAATTACATACATATGTATGTCGTTACTATGGCGCTTAATAAAATTGAAAAAGAATTTGTTTAAATTTTAATCACATTTGAAATTATAATTTGGTGGTTTTGAAACACTGTACATGCATATTACGCGAGAAATGCCATTGATATTCTGCAAATATAATGCTAATAATTTTATGGAATCTTTTGATTTAATAGTCCAAGTACAATGGTACATACACTGCGTGTCATCAGCATAGCTCAACTTGATAAGCACAATATGAGTGCTTCTAATTTTGTTGTTGTTAACGCTCTTTTTTTCATTTTCATTTTTGGCTTATTCTTCACTTTTTTCTATTTCTAGGGAAATAAGTGCAGTTAATTCTTTTGTCATCAGGTTAGCGCACTAAGTTTAATTATACCCTTGCAAAAAGGATGTACTTATTAATTTTGGTCAGAAGTGTGCAACGCATAGAAGGAAATATCTCCGACCATATAAAGTACATACATACATACATACATATATTCTTGATCAGCACAACGAGACGAGTTCAAATAGATATGTATGTCTGTCCGTCCGCCCGTCTGTCCGTCCGTCTGAATCAACGCAAACTTCTCCTGCACATGTTGTATGTCTCGGATTCAGTCGGATCGGATAGCTCCCATACAAAAGTCAAAGTCACGAGTAGTGACTTTTCTCAACAATTTCAGTTTTTTCTGAGCTATTGTCGTGAAATTTAATATTACTATAGCTATAAACCACTGTGCCAAATTTGGTCAAGATCGAATGACTATATAAGATAGCTCCCATAGGAACGATTGGTCGAAAACAGTGACTTTTGTCAATAACTTCGTTACTTTTGACGCGATTGTTTTCAAACTAAACATTTGTTAGTTTAATATATCTGTTAATGGCTGCCGAATTTAATAAAGATCGAATGACTATATCATATGGCTCCCATAGGAACGATCGGTCAAAAACAGTGACTTTGATCAATATCTTCGGTATTTCCTATGCTAAGATTGAAGGCCGTTCTTTCGCAGACATTCGACTTTTTAGATAAAACATTTTTACACTTTGATGGCTATGGGTAAGGAAAGAGTTATCAAGTAAGTGACGTATGTAAGTGACAAAGTAACTTGTCATTGCTCAAAATAAATTCCTAGATATGAACATCTAGTAGGTCTCCGATTTAAGTTTCAGAGTGATTCCTGTAACATCTGATAGTTCGTATAGTCGAGAACTAACCCAATTTCAGTTGCTAGGTATATTTTATAACGTAAAGAAACTATCAACATGGACAGTAAAAAGGACTCCGAAAAAGAATTGGAACCATGGGAACGCTGCGTGGTCAATATTACGCTGCGCAAATCCAAAGACAAAGAAGAAATGGACCAGCGTCGCATTGCCTTTTTTAAAGAAATGAAACTTCAAACTATTAAATCGCCATTAGAAATAAAGATGGAGGAAATGCTGGAGGCGATTCGCAGCAAAATTACAAAGAATCAGATCGAGGGCGTGCGCTGGTTTCGCGAACTGTTGAGTCAAGATGTTCCGCCCATTGATACAGTAATCGAACGCGGCATTGTCCCCATAATGATCAATTTCCTGAGCCACGGGAGCTATCGGGAAGTGCAGCTTGAGGCCACCTCAGTATTGCTCAAAATAGCGTCTGGCAATGCAGAGCAGACTCGCTGCGTCGTGGACCACGGAGCAGTTCCTAAGATGATTGCGTGGCTGCAATCGCCAAAAGCTAAAATTGTCGTGCAGCATTCCGATCAAACGAAAACACGTGACATTCCACTGCTTCGTCAGTTGGTTAAACTATTGATGACTCTCTGTCGCTCAAAGAGTCCTCCACCTCGGACTGTCGAGTTGAATCGTTTGCTGTCAGTACTAAGGCAACTTTTGTTGAATTCCGATGTTGAAGTGGTTTCGGATACTTGCTGGGCCATCTTTTACCTGTCTGATGACTCCAGCTACAAAATTCAGTCCGTGATTGAGGCCGACGCAGTGGGTTTATTGGTAAATCTTTTGGACAAGCATGAAGATAGCATCTTAATTCCAACACTGCGATGTGTTGGAAACATTGCCGCAGGCACAGATGATCAGACTGACGGAGTCATTCGTAATGGAGCCTTACCCAAATTGGTTCGCTTGCTTCAGCACCAGAACAGTGACATAGTCAAAGAGGCCGCCTGGACAGTGAGCAACATTGCTGCTGGAAATAGCGAGCAGATTGAAGCCCTTCTACAAGCTAAAATATACCGCGAAATAAAGAAAGTACTGGAGAGTGGGCAATTCCGTGCTCAGAGGGAGGCCATCTATGCAGTGGCCAATGCTATTGTCTCGGGAACTACGCAGCAGACCGTGACGCTCATTCAGGAAAATAATCTACTGCCATCGTTCTTGAATCATTTGAATGCAACTGACGCGAGTCTCAATAATGTGATCCTGGTCGGATTGGAACATCTGTTTTCTGCGGCTAAAGAACTTGGCATCTTGCACACTTTTTGCCAGATAGTCGAGGAAATGGATGGATTGCAGAAATTGGAAATCCTTTCATACAATGCGAATGCAGAAGCCTCTGCAAAGGCTACTAAAATACTTGATAATTACTTCAACTACTACGATATTCTAGATCGCCAATAGAAATGGACACAAACCCATCTATGCCACTACACTAAACTCCACCCTCCATAATGTTTTCATTTTGCTGCCAACGATGTTTTGTAATGTATTTTGGAATCGAATGACTAGTAAATTGTGAAATAAATTTCAATTATCAAAGGGTTATAAGTCTCAAAGAAATTCGTTATAACCGGCTAAGTGTATTTCTTAATTATATACAGGGACGGGTCCAGAGGAGTGTCCGGACGAGCGGACTATGCAAAATTTTAAACTACTCCCTTCTCTTTAAACTTGACACCCTTCAAGACACGGTCTTTTAAAACAATTCGTATATCTGACAACTTTTGCAAATTCTTTGCTATACATATATCAATATTGCACTATTCCTGACGCAAAAGCTGTATCATACTAGAAATAACCTATTTCAATTTTGCGGACCACGAATTCGAATTTTTTTTATTGTTTACAATTTCATATCGTTCTTAATTCAATTCGTAAGAGCTACAGAGCTGAAATTTTGCATGTGCCAAATTTGATTAAGATCGGGTGACTATATCATAGAGCTCCTATAGGAGCGATCGGTCGAAAACAGTGACTTTTGTCAATAACTTCGTTACTTTTGACGCGATTGTTTTCAAATTAAACATTTGTTATAGATTAAACTTATTTCACTTTGATGGCTATAGTTAAGGAAAGAGTTACCAAAAAAGTTGCAAGGGTATACAAACTTTGACGCGGTCGAAGTTAGCCCCGACCCTCTGGTTTTTTACTTAGCTTTGCAATTTGAAGGCTTATCAATGTTTTTTGTTGCTTAAGTGATCTAATTGTGTATTTAAATGTGGGTAAAGGAAAATCCCTATCGCTTGGAAAGAAAACCAAAATCGTTGCCTATGAAGACTTCAAACTTTCAATATCTGCAATATCAAAAAAAAAGGTTAAAGTTGAAAACTCTAATATGTATACGAACTATGGTCGAAATTAAAAAGTGATAACAAAGTGATTTCCCATCCGCACAGGAATGCAATTTTAAGAGAAGCATCAAACTCACATAAGGTAATTGCAAAGATCAGGTTAAACTACTGTCCAAAGGGTGACAAAGACAAACACCACCTAACAATGCTCGAAAATAAATGCGACTGAACTTCGCACGAGAGCACATTGCACCGAATAGTGATTGGCACTATGTGGTCTTTTCTGATGAAATTAAGTTTGACATGGAAAGGCCCGATGTAAATAATAATTATTTCCATGATCTTGGAAAAGAGGTGTGGGGAGCTATCTCCTACTATGGCAAGTTTAATCCGGAAATGGCATTTTCAATATGATAATGCTCTCTTTAGCACAGCTCGGATGATTAAATCGTGGATTGATCACGAAATGTTGAATTACTGCAGTACCCTTACTCCCGCCTTACTGTCCTACGGACTTAACGAAGTTTACGAATAGTGACCACCAAAAAGGATTGGATTCAAGGATTAGAAGGTGCTTGGGCCAACATTTCTTTCAATTAATTTGAAAGGTTATACGATTCGCTGCCCAATCGGATCACAATTAAGAAGGGTCAAGGGTAGTTTTGCTTATTCTCTAACTTTCATGATATAGGGTTCTTTTAATTCAAATATGTGGATTTTATATTTGAGATTTATTTGTAGTCCTAAGTCTGCAAGTCTATTAAAAGTCTATCCAACAAAAACTTGTTTCACCGCAGTGCACAAATTCAATTTGTATTGCTAGGCACGATTTGTGAAGATTTCGCTGATGTCCAAAGCCAGTGAACATTAATCCGTAATTTGCTGCAGCTACTAATAATTTTTAATGGCAAGCCCTGGCCATAAATGGTCAATAGTTGCCACTGTTTTTTAGGCTGATTGTCACGACTGAGTTCAAACTGATCTTTGACGTCCTGATCTGCGAGAGTAAGAGAGACTGACTGACTGTCAATTGAATTTGGTTTTTGATGGAATTGGAATTTCAATTCGCGGCACGTGCAAGTGTCAAAGAACTTTACACGTTTTAGCTTCGAATACCTCGTACACGTTGGATTCAACTATAACAGCAATTAACAGTTAGTCAACACTTTTAATTGATTTTCCACCAAATACAGAGAAATACACACAGATAGAAAAAAAAATAGGGACTTACTTAGCAGGGGAAGGGCAGGCGGAATTGTAGGCCCTTTTCATTTGCTTCAACTTCTTTTAATTTATGAACTACCCAACCATATTCGGCTAAACATTTAATCAATGTTCGAGTATCTCAAATCTCGACACACACACAAAGGATGCTATATACTCTTAAGTTTATAAATATTTATAAACCCAATAGCATAGCCCGAATGTAGCGAACCTAATGACAAAGTGATAAGGACAATTAAGGAGAAAGCAGCTTGGACTTGGACCACAAATACTTGCAAAATGTGTCAGACTCGAACTGCTGTAAAATATTGCTTGCTGCATTTTTGATCACTTGTCATCGCCGCATGATGAACGATCCACGCAGCCAGGAAGACAGAGACGAAGACCAATACCAATACCAATACCAAGATGTAGTAGCAGACGAAGACACAAACGATGATGATGATGATGACGAGGATATGGATGTGGATGAGGTCCAAGAGAACATTCCGCAGAACCTGTTGACAACACTTGCGAGACAAGCGAAACGATCTCGCTTTTTGCCAACCAACTTGGTCTACAAGCAAGTGGAAGTGGTAGCCGAGGTGTCGATATCGCACAATGATTTTAATGATGGGATCGAAGCTCCAGCTCCAGCTCAGTACCAGCTCCGTTCCAACTTCTCAAAAGCGAAAAAAGGCACAACAACAATATAAACAGAGAAAAAAAGTGAAAAAGTCGCTTGTAGCAGCAAATCGCTGAGATGCCAAAGCTGATAATCAATAATTTTTATATTTTTACCACATCTTTTCTTTGACTTCGAGTCGGCAAAGTCTAAAGGAGGAGAAGCAGAATCAGTGGAAACCCGAAATGCATTCATAGAAAGAGAGAGAGAGAGAGACGGCCAATGAACATGACAATAATCCTTAATTGCAAAAGTGCAAAGACTACCCCCAAAAATTTTAAGCTCAATCTTTGAAAATGTAAAGCTATTTCTTAACATCGATAATTTCTACAATTCAGCTTGTCTGGGAGGGCTTTCAGAGAACTTTTCCATATTGATAAGAAAGCCACTATTAACCATAAGTACAACCACAACTCTACTGTACATAAGTAAAGACCCATTTGTACTGTGTCCAATGTTTGTTGTACAGTGTAATTTTATATCACTTCGCCTTAACACGGTTTGTGATTTATAGAATAGTGTTTTAATCATTGTTTACAGCTCAAATTAACTTCCATCCTGTTAAGAAATTGAAACAAAATCGGCAAAATATACATAGCTGAAACGAAAAACTTATGAGACAATTAAAGAGAATTTTGGTATTGCCTTTTTTCAGGTAAGTTTCGTGATTGAAAATTTCTATTCACTACGTTTTATAACTCCACATAGAATATTCGAGTGTGCCTGTTCGTCCAACAACTTAAGGACCTTGTCTCTCTCTTTGATATTACGATTGCAAAGAAAATTGACAGGCTGCCAAAAAGCCATTTACCTAAACTGTTGGTGCAATCACCACCTGGCCATGAATGTATGTTTGTGCGTACTACGGTCTCATGTGACTCAACTTAACCCTATTGTAACCCTCTCCCCGTACTTCAAACAAGCGACATTTGAAGTGCAAACTCGTGCACACACGACACATTTCCCTTACAAAAAAAGAGGGAAACAACCAATCCCCCTTTTTCTCTGATTTATTCTTATATTAATGCGCAAAAATCCAAGCAATTTTTGTGTACAAAATTGCCCAAAATTCTATCAAAGTTCGAACCCTTTGATGGTGACAGACATTTCGGGTTGATTTTCATGTCACGTCAATGCCAAACGGTAACAAGAAAATCGCATTGCCAAAAGGTGTTTGCAAATGTGAAATCGAAAAGGCAATGAAAGGGCTTAGGAGGGGAGAGGAAGCCGATTGTTTGCCCCGCCACACACACTGAAGGCGGCTAATGATGATTGCGAAACCGCTGGAAAAGCAATCAAAGGCCAAAACAAAACTGGGGGGCCAATTAAAATCTTAGACGGGGAGACGGCCACTCACTCGACTTGATTGCAAAAGACAATTTCATTGAGCAATAAAAACATTGACTCTGTGAATGCGGAAAGGGAACTTCTATTCGTAGTTCCTTTTCTCAAAATTGGATTTCTGACCCTTTGGTCAGCCATGTGTGAAGGTCCTTTTGGCTATTGCCATTTGCATCTAATACATAAATATAATGCGTTAATTTCACAAACCGAAAAAGAAACGAAAATCCAACACAAAATAAAAAGGCAGCAAAAATGCAAAATAAACTCCCCCAGAAAAAGGAAATGTGCAAAAAAATTTCACATTTCTATTTTTGTTTGGGTGGTAATCAAATTTGTGAGGTTTTTCCTTTTCCTTCGCTTGGTTGCGAAAAAAAAAATTATGAATTGCTGAGCAGCGAACTTGTTCCCCAAGAGACAAAAAACAGACCAAAGGCCAGAAGCACTTCCATTTCTGCCGAAGATTATATACTCTAGAAAGGACTTTCTCATCACCTACAAATATAGTTAATGATGAGATAGAAAAAACGCGAAAAACAAGGCCCAATAGTTTTTCATTAAGACACTAGAAAGGTCAATACTTACATAAGTTTTTTAAAGAGAAGGCGGTCCTGCGAAGTGTAAGGATTCGAAGGAGATTATACAACAGAGAACTCTACAATGGTTAAAGAAAGTTAGCTCCAATATTGAAGATTATTTCTCTCATCTGTTGACTTGTTCAAAAAAATGTGAAGTCTCTTTTTAGGAAAGAGTATTAAAAGACTGCAGGACATGATGGCACACAAATAAACAAATGATGTAAATTTCATTTTCAATGAAAAAAAAGGAAGAAAAAACCGAAATATGAAAAGCCGCATAAACAAATTACATAAATATTTTTTACCAGAAGACAAATTCCAACAACTATCTACAAAAATAATAAAGGAATAAGGACAACAGCTGCTTTGAGGGGGCGAAAAAGATTGTGGAAAACTTTTCCTTGAGAATCGAATTAGATTTATCAAAGTTCGGATATTTGCATTTATTTCACATTTGTCATGCTGGTTCCATCCAAAGATGTCTAGACATTAAAAACCACTTTTCCATTCCAAGTTTCGAAATGAAAAACTGATTGACATTAAGCCAACTCTAAGGCTGGCGGAGAAGAAGGCCAAAGGAGGTGGTAAATGTCAAATATTTTCACGCACAAAATGTGTCAATATCAATTTGAGTTTGAGTACCTTTAAGTTCGAAATGAATGATTTGGTTTTAATTTAATGGAAGCTGACAGATTCTTCTCAAGGACTTAAAGTCGCATTCAATTTATTTTACATATTCGAGTAAACTAGAACCATAAAATGACATAAATTAGCATATTAATCGCTTTCGATAACTGTAGTTATTCGAGTTGAAAATCAGGAGTTCACATCCACATACATTCGTACATACGACAGCCTGCCTCTTGCCGCAGAGGACACTCTGGAGGGCCATAAAAGATTCACACAACAGCAATTTGCCAGCTCCTGTTTTGCCAGCTCATCTTAAAACCAAGAAAAAGAAGCCCACCAGCTAGTAGTGGAGTATCTCATCCGTAAGCCAATCTATGGCCGATCCGAACGATTAAAATTATGCAAACGCATTATACGGCATGACTCCGGGGAATGGCGGAAAGGCGGGCAGGCGTGGGTGGGGTCGTATGGTAGGCCGTAAACACTCAATATTTGTTGCCGCAAGAAAAGATTTGAAACAAAAAATGAAATAAAAGTAAATTGACTATGCAAATTTTGTTTTTTTCTCTTCCTTTTTTTTTTGAAATTACATGCTATACTTAAAAATATCATATAGATAAGCTCATCATAAAAACTGGGTAGAGCCAACGACTTGGATACGATAAAAAAATTTAAATCAACAGTGAAGAGAGAAACTTAAAAAGATTCAAAAGAAAAACTTATTGAATTGTTTAGAGATATTTTATAATCTCGATTGAATATATGAGTTTAATTATCTAAGTTACGAGTCTTAAGTACGAGTCTGGTCCGTGGATACAAATCTGGTCCCTGCTGTGGAACCAGTTACGAGTCTATCATCCGTGTCTCCATGTCGGGGGTGTGGCATTACCATGATTCTTCGGAGAGATGACACACAAGACTCTTTCGTTAACTTATAGTTTACCATAAAACTAATTACACAGAAGCTTGATTTAAAGTTATAATTCGTTTATTACTTGAATGTACCTCTGGTTCCGAGGCCAGACTAAGACTAAACTAAGACTGAGGCTCTTCCAGAGATCGGAGCCTTAAATATACCTCAAGAGGGTGTTGAGCAGATTGCTCTTCCGGTGAATTCAGCAGAAACGGGTTGGTTACAAAGAATAGAAAAGTGCTTACGCTATGTGATAGGAAGTTAAAGTTCTTACTCTAGGTATAGGAAGTCATTAAGTGTGGATCAAATGGGACACAATGTACTTAAGGTTATGGGATGTGTGTGTTGTCAACGTGACTTTTAATGAGGGCGGGTATACTACCCGGAACTCATTCAGCAGTTTCTGGTATTGCATCTTGTCTTGCTGCACCATCGTTGGTTGGGGTGCAAGGCACGGTTCTACTTAATCTGTAGGAGACTGCGTATCGTGGAGAAACGCGTGTGCTAACTTCTATATTAAATTTATTTTAAACATATTTTCATTCATGTAACTATACCAACCTATACCAAATCCAAGCAAATGAAATCTACCAAGACGTCCAATCACCATATCGGTTGGATAATATATTCCTTAGCTCAATTTTTACCATTTGGCCTATAGTGAATAAAGGGATAAACGTCACCTTTTTCTTGATTGCCATATTTGTTATGTATGTAAATGAGTGCTTTGATACTCAATGAAATATTTTTGGAAATATTTTCATGGTGCCCACTAAATTACATTATCGCTGTGATAAATGTAAAATGTAAACAAAGACAACTTTACTATTTTATAAGGATGCCTTTGCTTCTTCACTTGGTCATCTGTTACCATTTATGTGGTTCACTAATATGCTTGTGTTTGAGACTAATATATTAACAATATTAAAAGAACTACCAGCTGGGTAGAATTAAAGGATGCATTGCTTCTTTAGTGGCTGTCATCATTTCAGCAGTCTTGTCCAGCTGGTTTGCCATTGGGTTATTTGGATGGGTGGTTCCATCCATCTTTGAAAAAAATGGTACAAAATATTCAACATTCTAGTTTGTCATTGTAAACTGTACCCGTTTATTTCAGAATTCCAATTAGAGAAATGTCACGAAGAACATCAACGGTTGGCTATGTTTGCTATCCCCCCTCTTCATTTACAATTCCAAAAATAACACCTGCTGCTAAATTAGTATTAAGTAATTTATGCCGCCTTCTGCCTACTAAGGAGAGTCATAATCCGTTTTTTGTCTGCTCATTAAAATTAATAGATCCTGCTTCAAGTACTTTGTCGGCCGCGTGCATATTAATGGGCCAACTGGAATGTCCGCGGGGATAATAAACCGCTAATAAGAAATTAAAAGACACTTTTACTCCTTTTACACAGCTTTGAGAACTGTTTTCCTTCCTTCCCTCAGCTTCTGACAAGTTCTACAACTGTTTCTGTGTTGTTGTTTAATTTTGAAAGATTTTTCAATGTCTTTGAGCCAAGAGCAAAAAATATTAACTAATTGGGAAATGATTGGGTGGTAGAATGGCCAAAAAGGTGCCAAAACGAGAACGGGTTGACGCTTGAGAATGAATTTTAAAATAGCTCTGGCGAAATGAACGTCTTGGGAGTTGAGAAGAAATGAGTCGGCAAGGGTATTCAGCTGAAGAGGCAGAGAAATGACTGAAAACGTGAATTTCCCTTAAATGGCTGGCCGCCCAAAAGTAGGCAATAAAATGACATGAGGTAACACCTGCCAAACCAAACCAAAATCGAAGCTCAGTCGGCGGTGATAATTAAATAAAATGCGAATTCATTGGTGCATTTTTATTTTTTGTTGGTTGTATTTTATATTGGTGGAATTCCCCGAGTGCATTTATGGATGCAGTCCGTCGGTTTGACCAGTACGTGGCACATTTGTTTATTGTTTTCGCAATTACAATTACAACTTTGTGTTGTTCTCGATGTTTTTGTTGTGGTTGTTGTTGGTTGTTGTTGTTGCTGTTGTCGGTTGGGTTTTGTTGGTGCAAAAATTATCGCCAAGCCCATTTGCGGTAATTATTTAATGTGCACTCCCAGGTGAGCACAGGAAAAGAAGAGTACGAGTTCCCGATACCATAGACCAGACAGCCATACAGCACAGAAGCAATGGAATTAACGTTATGCGTGCATTGCCACCAAATCTCTGACCATTTCCATTCCCAGTCCCAGTCCCATTCCCTTGTTCTTGCCCTTGCCCCATTACTGTGTCAGTTGTGGCAAGTCCTTTGGCTTTTGGTCAGTTTTCCATTTGCTGCTGTTGGGTCAATTAAATTTTTGCCAGGTTGACAATTGACCAAGTTGCCAAAGGGGTGAATAGTATGCGTATGCGTATGCATATGCGCCTGTGTCCCATTGTTGGCCAAGAGTCGGGGAAGGAGTCAGAGTCACAGCCAGAGTCAGAGTCAACCTGGCAACTGGCTCTTCCTCCTGCCTGTGTCATAATTAATGCCGTTTAAGTCCCGTGTTCCACTCGCTGGTCCGAGCCCCCCATGGCGTTGCCATTTCCGCATGGATTGTTCCCCGGTTTTAATTCAATTTTGTTGCCGTAGTGCAGTAAAAATTTTCAACTCTCCAACTTCTCGGCCCAGAGTACACATAAAGTGTCATCTATTGCTGGGCCGTTTACAATTAGGCCCACAAAAAGAAAATAAACGCGTTTTTTCTAGCAAGTTTACTTGTGCTTTTTCGTTTTGAAAAAAGTAACAAAATAATATTTATAATTTCCCGGGAGAGCCATTTTCTAAGCAGCAGCAATAGCAACTTGTCCCCAAGTCGCTGAACTTTTATACCAAAAAAAAAAGTACGTATATCTTGGTCGTTGACAACAAATGCTTGACCTACATTTGGTCTTCGGTAATCCAGTTTTTAGAACACTTAGTAAACTACATAGTCGCTGACTAACTAGTCAAGATAATCCAATTAAAAGTATTCGCAGGAAGAGAAAGAAAGGAAGAAGAAACAATTTTTAAATTTTCCACAAATATGGAAGACTTTCCATATTGCTGCTTGGTCTAAAACTATTTTAATTATTGGTGAAAATTAATTCCAGGGACAAGATAATGAAACACAATCTTTATTTACTAAATTCAAAATATAAACTTTATTTCACGAAACTTTTGAGTTTTTATAGGAAATGTAAATGGCTCACGTTTTCGGGGGTTAAAAATTGTTTTTAGTTTAATCTTCGCCTTGGCCGTTTAACAATTCTAGGCTTGTTTATAATTTGTAAATATTGTCCAAGGTGTGGATCTGATTTGGTGAAGCTGCCTCACTCACTGGATCAGTGGTTTAAAATTTCCATTTCCCGTAAAGATAGACAGCTGAAGGTTCTCGTCAATCGGTGGCAACCGCACCATCTTATGTCAGTGGTTTAAACTATTCCAATAACCCACTTTATGCTCGGGTTGACTAGTCAATGTCCAAACTAATCATCTGGGATTCTACTACGAAGCTGTGGAAATGTTGTCTATGGGGACTACCAATAGTCCTTTATTAGATACTCTTAGAAAAGCTTTGCCGTGATTAAAGAGGATTTCAACTTAAAATCTATGGTAAACACATTTCTTTTCATTATTTTGTTTAGATGTTGCATTATACCTAATTTTCTATCAGCAGTTGTTTTCTTGAGTGTACGAAGAACTTAAAGACTGCCAAATACTAACAACCGAATACCAAATATAAGATTATTTCATATTTTGATGATTAACAGTTGGATTTTATGAACTATCAATGTAGACAAAGGAAATTCAGCTAAGGGTGAGATAAAGGAAACTGTAAAGAGCTTCTTCTTATACTTGATATTAAAATAGGTCCAAGGTCATTAATTGCAGACAAACAATATTTTTGCATTAGTTGGAATTTAGATGTTTCTATTACCCTTTCCTGTTATGCTTCCCCATTGAGTTGTTAAGGTGGGCAGTAGACACCTATGTATGACTTGTGTGTGTGTATGTAGATGTTATATCCTTTTTATCACTCGTAGTTATTTGGGATAGTTTTGCATAATAAACAGGGTTAATTAAACACAGAGCTAACAATGCGTGAACACAACGTGAGAAAAATTTAATTAATTTATGTCGCACATTCTTTATGCCCATTCGGGGACCAAGTAAATAGTTCGGCCCAACCGCGTTAATGGACACTTCGTTCTGACTCCTCGGATCCCTTGTGCTGGGCCAGTGTATGATTAAAACTAGGCATGTTTGTCCATTTAAGCTCGTAATTTGTGTCGTAAATCACTCCGAAAGTCAGCGCCCACGCTTCGCACCTCGCTCCTCAGCTCGGCCAGGTTGATGCCAAGGGTTTGGGTTTTCAGTTCCCGGTCCCATTGTAATGGATGTACTTCTAATGAGTCTAATTGGGGTTGAAAATGTGGCAAATGGTTGAAAATGGAGCACGCACGTAATCGGCCTGAACTTAAGAACCCTTTTTGCTGTTGGCGGCCAAGTTTACAAGTCTTTAGTTGGTCATATGTGATGTGATATGATTCGACAGGATGCCATGCGGTGTCATTCTCTGGCTGTGGCTGAACTTAGTGCCATCATTAACGCGGGCGCCAGTTAAAGAGGAGGAGGATGAAACGAGGAACTGTATAAAACCGGTTCATTTGCATATCAAAGGCCATAATCAACACCTTGGCAGGGTCCGAAAGCCACAGGCACACACAAACACACACACATGAAAAACCTGAAGTATGGCCACCGCATTGCAGCAATGACAAGTTCCATTTGCATGCCAAAATCCCAACCTACCAGCCTGCTCTGCCCTCAACGACTCCATCATCATTATGATTTCCATCTGAAATGTTTTTACGGGCCGTAAGGTGCGAAATTATGGGAGACCTTCTGCATTAGCATTAATTGCCTCTGCGTGCTCTGGATGCAAATTGCATCGGACGAACAGAATTGCGCAGTTGGAAATGCATTAGGAAAACTCTGAATTAAATTCATTTCCACCCACTGAAAAGAAAATTCAGTTTTCATCCAAATCGAAGCAGAAATGTTGTCCCCTATACCCACAGCCACTTGTCTATCCATCTCCTACATGGCTACATATGTTATGTTGCGGTCCCAGAAACGTTTTGGAATTGAAACAGTCTTCAATCCATCGCTCGAGTCTCCCTTGGCCCCCTTCCATCCACTCCCCCAGAACTTTTCCCACTCCTCGACCGCCTCGTGACTTCTACGCCAACTGGACGAGGCGAGAATTCTTGCAGTTGCGCAGTTCGAGGCGTTGTCTAACTTTCAAGTGGAACCCCACACAATTCAGGGCGGAGTCTCCATTGGCATTGGTGGGGCCATATCCGACCCAGAGTCGTGTATTTTAGAGTGTGTCCGGGATTAGGTGCCCACAACTTATGTCTCTGCCCAGTGGATGCCCCCTCTGGCCACCCTCACCCAACCTCTGCACCGTTTCCACTTCTCTCAACATATTATGGCCAGTGGGTAGGCACTCCCACAGACTCTTTAAATATTTTAATGGCTAACAAAAGCATCATTTCTCGCAAACGAATTTATTATGTTTGAAGCTCCAATATTTATTTTTACGGTACAGCGAATTCCTTTATTAAATATTTGCTAAAATCTATGTAGCTAGCGAATGTCTTTTATTTACTTTTCTCAATCGGTTAACTAATTGTAAATTGCAGATTTCTTAAATGGTTTTAAACAATTGTGAGATAAAAGGAAAATAAATCGTTTGTAAACAAGTTGAAATACCTTTTAAATCAAGTCGAATCAACTCAAAAATTACAAAATCTAAAGTCAAACAAAATATGTAGATAAAGAAATTAATGATTATAGTATTGTCCATTTTTCCTGTTAGTTTTTCTTTTCGGGCTAAATAACTAAATTAAGTAATTATAATAAAATAAATCATTATAATTCTTAGATTCACAATAACTAATCATAATTTAATAAACACGCGAAAAAGTGAGTTTGATTTAGAGCCAAAAATCATTTGTTTTTAGAAATATAAAATTAAAAAAATATTTAAAAATTTAAAATTTAAATTTAGCATTATCATCTAAGGAAATGGAAAAACAATTTGATTCTAATTATTACCATTTAATTGTTTTAATTTAACATGTAAATAGTGATTACGGTCTCTGAATTAAAGGTTTTGATTTAAATTTTTCACCTCATCCTCCTGATCCGATCTGATTAGCTTAGATAAGCTTAGATAATCCTCCTTAGACTGGAGGAGGGTAAACGTTACCCGTACCCGTTTCGCTCAAGTTAGAAGGAAATAAACTTGATTCACATCTTTTAGTATTCTCCAAACCCACGTACCGTACCCACGGGTAACCCGTTGGCTTATTGTAAGTCAGGTACCTGTGCTCATCTCTAAGATAGACACTACGAACTATGCAGAAAGTAATTTGTTTGTTATACCATACACCCATAGGGTGAAATGGTATATTAAAGTCGCCAAAATGTATGTAACAGGCAGAAGGAAGCTTCTCCGACCCCATAAAGTATATATATTCTTGATCAGTATCAATAGCCGAGTCGATCTAGCCATGTCCGTCTGTCCGTCCGTCTGTCCGTCTGTCCGTATGAACACCTAGATCTCGGAGACTATAAAAGCTAGAGCCACCAAATTTGGTATGTAGGCTCATGTAGTATGTAAAGTGATCAAGTTTGTTTCAAATTTTTGCCACGCCCCTTTCCGCCCCCGCAATTCAAAAAAGACGTTTATCTCAAAAACTATTGCAGCTAGAGACACCAAATTTGGTATGTATATTTGCATAGTAAATGCGCACATTTTGTATGTATAAAGTTTTTGCCACGCCCCTTTCCGCCCCCGAAATTTGAAAAACTCGATTATCTCCCGTATTTGTTTACCTTGTGCAATCAAATTTGGCACACTTAAATTTGATACTAATACCCAGCAAAATACCAAATTTGATCAAAATCGGACAAAAAATAGCTGAGTTATGCATATAAACGTTTTTGCATAAGGCCTTTGATGGCCGTTGGCGGGTGGGGGCGCTAGGGTGCTATGCATAAGTGCGCGAGATATTAGGATATGCTTGTAAAAAGCATGTGAACAAAATTTTTTAAAATAGGCAAATGCATTAGTTATTACAAATTTGAAATATTTGTTTTACTGGTGTATGGTATACCTAAGTCGGCGAGACGACTTACTTACTTCATTTTATGGGAAATTCGATTTTTGTCCTCGATTACGCTTCAAACAAAAGACTACTTAATGCTGACTCACTTGGGAGATAAATCGATGTCTTACAGGAGTTAGATGGATAGTTCTATAAGACAACGCTTAAATCTAAAAACTAACTATTTAAAAAGTAATAAATAAAAACTCTTCTTTTTCATATTTTTATATAATTATTCATATGTAACCATCTACAAATGACGAAGCTTTAAGCATTTACTTTTTATACCCTTACAAAAAGGTGATAATATTTATGTGGTCAGAAGTGTGCAACGCATAGAAGGAAGCATGTCCGACCATATAAAGTATATACATATATTCTTGATCAGCACGACGAGACGAGTTCAAATAGCCATGTCCGTCGGTCTGGATCAACTCAAACTCCTTCTAAACCGTAAGAGCAGCAGAGCTGAAATCCATGTAGGCTTGCAGGGGTTGTATATCTCGGATTTAGCCGGATCGGACCACTTTATTATATAGCTCCCATACAAACGTCAAAGTCACAAACAGTGACTTTTCTCAATAACTTTGTTATTTTCTGAGCAATTGTCGTGAAATTCCAAATTTGATCAAGATCGGGTGACTATATCATATAGCTCCCATAGGAACGATCGGTGGAAAACAGTGACTTTCATCAAAAAGTTCGTTATTTCCTGTGCTAAGATTGAAGGCCGTTCTTTCGCAAACATTACCCTTTTTTAGATAAAACAGTTAGTTTAGATAAAAGAGTTACTAAAATAACTTGCAAGGGTATACAAACTTTGACGCGGTCGAACTTAGCCCCGGCCCTATGGTTTTTAAGCTTGTTCTACTAAAAAAATTTTGGTTTTTTATATGTATGTATTACCTACTCTCAAATTTAATTTCCAAAACCATTGTGAATAATTGGATTTCATGTTTCAAAAATGGAATTTTCTGGTCTAAAGTTTGTCAATAGTTTGTCGAAAATATTTTGTACACAAATAGAAAGTGGACAAGTAAGATACATTGTTAATAATTTAAACTTTTTTGGGTTGTCATTTTACTTCATGGAGTGTTTTGGGGTAAGTACATCAGGTTGAGTTTCGTTCTAACCAAATATGAATATAGGTATAAGGTTTTAGGCAACTCAAGGAAGTCCTCAAGTAAAACAACTTTCTAAAATTATTTAAGTTGATTTCTAATGGGATTAATTAAACATCTTTTCCCATAATCAAAAACATTGATTGAACTTCTTTTAAACTTTGACGTTTCGTAAAAAATTTTAATTTTCAGATCAACAAAAAAACCCACATAGTATTAAAAAAAAAGAAACAATTTTTTTTTGCAAACAAATGTTAGACTGACGTATTTCTGTCTAGTAATTACTTTTATTTGAAGAGCATTTTGTTTTTATTGTGTAAAATCTCATGTTTGAAAATGCATGACAACTGAAATCCCTGTATTATTTATTCTTGAGATTTAAAGCTTAAGGTTAAGGTTGTGTTAAGTTTTATTTTCATGTTAATACGTTAGTCTTTGGAAGTAGTTTTCCCTTGACTGATAAGCAAATCTATTTTTGGAATTATATCTAGAAAAGAGTTCCTACTGCTCTCCTGTGTTTGTGTGGCCTAACGATTATTTGCGGCCCAAAGTGTTGTTTCATTCTTTTTTACGATTTCATTTTGTTCTCACATGCTTCTGCGATTGTGGGTAATTGTCATGTAATAAAAGCGAGTTTGAGCGTCGCAAAAATGTGAAGAAGACCACATACTTGAGGTGAACTTTCAACCCCTCACACTTACACACTCACATACATGTGGATAAATGTACAATGAAACGGGCTCTTGACAACTGACTGAGTCAGCAAAAGTTTCAAACAATTTTACTTAGATGTCGGGGAGGTTAAGCTCGGGTTTTATACCCTCTCCAAATGGTAACTGGGAATGGGAATGGGAACGGGAATGGGTGGCAGATCCGACACTCTTTTTTATCTACTTTCTGGATGGCTGTAATTACCTTGACTTTAACCCACTCGTAAATTATAGAGATCCTTATAGCTAATATGTAATTTATTGGCCTGACCACCACAAAATACATATAAAAGATATTAAAGAAGCTAACTATACCTATGCTGAATTCTATATACCCTTTCACAACATACAAATTATACTCCAATCCAGACTATTCGGCCTATTATGGTGTGAAATGTCTTCTTCTCTGCGTAATAAACATCTAACCCATTGGAATTACCGTCTGCAAGGGTATAAAAAAAGCAAAATATGTGGCAGAAGTTTTTCACACATACCAAAAAGAGAAAAAAACACACACACACATACGGAAAACCTTAAACAAATACCCACGGATTTGTGTGTCCATTAGCCGCAGGGATGGACTCATTTTGTTGCGGTCACCGCTGGCCAATGGTCCGCTAGACCCGTATCAAGCACTGTGCGTCGTCCTATATGTCCTTTTCAAGGCATGCTGCAATCTAATTACCTCAGACCTAAGGCCATGTTTTGAGTCGCATATTTTTGAGGTTTTCGGTTTCGCTTTAAAGTCACTTTAAATAATCCATTAGCGATTACTGTGGACTCCTTCCCCCAATCCAAGGAGTTGGTGACTTAAAAGCTAAAACCTGTTGAGTTACTTCTCAATTCCCCAAACACTTGGCAAACTAGAAACGGAAAAGGAAAACCCTTCCACTCACAGACTTTCTCTCGCTCCATCCTGGCACAGATTATTGAATGCTTTGAATAACAATCGATGGCGCGACAAAGGCGCTTTCAATGACACCAAAAAGGGAGCTCAAGATGAAGGAGCCGATGGTGCTGAGGATGGTAATGGTAAATGGCAATGCAAATGGCTGAGACAGGCTATCCATTGTCTTGGTCCTGTTGCTGGAATTTTTATTACTCTGTCTAAAAGTGTCTGCCAGATTTTTTTTCCTTGCGTTTTTCTTTTTTTTATCTCTTGTGGGTAAAAGCAGTAAATTTTTTTGTCATATCCTTGGCAAAAGTGAATTTTTACATTTGGAATTTCAGCAGGAGAAAAAAAGAAAGTTTGCCTGCAATTTGGCTTTATGGCTAATAATTGATTTGACTACTATTCCGATTCCGTCAAATGTGAAAGAGTTTAACCGACTAGGTCACTTTGCGGTCAGTTAAACACTGGAACCAAACCTCATAAACGTAAATCACAAATTATAACTGTATTTGATGTTTAACTTTGTAATACGTTGATAATTTAACTTTACAATTTATAGTTTTATATAAACAGAAATGTTTAATGATCTTTTTAGTCAAATGATAACATATTGTAAATGTCAGAACCAGATGAGAAGCCAAGAATGGTAAATTCAGTTTGAATTTTCGTCTATTGGAGAACCGATAAGTCTTTAAACGTGACCTCCAACTAAAGAGTTCTTAATTTTTCTTTAGATCAAAGACCAATGACAATCACCAATTCTTAATCTTTCAATCTTGTGTAATACCAATTTTTATTAAAATGTCACAATATGTGTCACTTAAACTAAAAGGCTTCAATTATAGGTTGGTTTAAAAATGACCTCTTTAAGGAGTGGTCATTAGTGTTACTTTAGTTTTACCCAATAAAGTATCAATTGCTCCAAGAATCACGGAAATACAAACTAAGTAACCTAAAAATCTAGAAGAATGGCATTTAATAATTTAGTATTACTTGGGTATAAAGAAATTTGAGACTTGGACAAAAAGAGAATTGACTAGTTTTGTATTGCTTTATTAGACAAAAGTTGAATCAACTTTGATGAAGAATCGTCATTTCGTTTCTTCTTTAACGAAAGTAGCTAATATTCTGGTTTATTAAGTGGGCTACATTAGATCGTGATGTTTGTGAACTTCTTTCGATCACTCTGCTCACTCCTTGACCTATAAAATTGAATATGCGATAATTAATTATAAATATTGTGACTATGTCTTGTTAGATATTAGCATATTGATAATGAGTCATCATTATAGACATGTTAGCTATCAATATTGATGGACTTCACTTGAATTTCTTCATTGGTCTTTGTTTAATTATTTTACTTAAACACGCGCGCAATTTGCAACAATAAAATCATAAATAATTCCATTACAATAATTATCCGATTGCATACTTAATGAGGCCTTAAAAATAAACAAAACAACGAATAAATATATCTTTCAATCAAATAATGATGATAAAAACAACGTCAGTTGAGGCTGGTAAGGAGGTAAGGGGCAAGGTGTCAGGGGTAGCCGGGTGGATCGTCGGCAAAAATTAATCAATATCAATGAGGTAATCACAAATCAGAATCAAATTGCCAATTGAAAACATTTGATTTTGGCCCACTGTGCCAGCACGATCGGTTTTGCTATGACAAAAGGCCAACAGAACTAACAATTTGATTTTGTTGTTGTTGGTCGTTGGTGTTTGTTATTTTTTTTTTTGTTTTTGTTCTTGCTGGTTGTTAGTTGCCTCTACATAAATTTGGCTCATAATTTGTTCTGGCTTGTAGACAACAATAACAGCAAAAAAAACCTAACTTCAACACTTCATTAGGCGGGCTAAGAAGGCAGAGGGAAGCGGTAAGCGGGACAATGGGGAAAAGCCGCAGTTCAAAAGCTTACAGCTCAGCGATCAGAAACGGAGATCAGAGACTGGGTTGGAATTCAGTCGTCAAACGGCAGCATTTAACACAAGTCGCTGGAGCGGAGTGGGCGCACAGATCTTGTCTAGAATTGGATACACAGACACGCACACACAAACACACTCACTCACTCGGTTAAACGGAACATTATCGATTAGAACAAGATGTTCGCCACTCAACAACTATGGGTAATTGTGATTGATGATCGTATTCGTATTCCTATTGGAATGAAGGTTAAATGAAACTTTTGCAGCTGCTTTGCCTGCTAGTGGGAACTCTCTTTGCATCACCTATAAAGGGCAGTGACGAGGAACCCCTCGAAGACAAAATCACAGAGGATGTTGTGAGCATAGACAACGAGCTGCAAAAGGTAATACGGGTCATGCCACAGGAATTGCCACCGAAACAGGATCACACCGGCAATCAGATGAACTCGGCTCTCTTCCAGATCCAACCTCTGCGTCCGGGTGGCCCTCGCCAATATCTGGACTCGAAGCGTATGCGCCGTCCTAGGCCAGCCAAGCTGATGGCATCGTCCACAGCTCCTTCCACTTCCACTACTAATACTGGTGAAGAATCGCAGCAGCCTGCTTTGAATTATCCATACAACAACGAACTAAAAGCCTTTCCCAAGCAGAAACAAAAGCAACAGAAGCAACTGCACTTCATCCTCGACTCTGACGGGGAGAGTTCTCAAGCGATCCCAGTTGCCATGACCCCAGGTCCGTATCCCATTTACTATGTGGTGTCCAAGACGAATGGTCGCTTTGGCAAATTCCCCATCAAGGCCTTCCGCACTCCGGCGGAGTTCTCCAAGTATTTGATTAAGAGCAAGGCGGAACCGATTCCCCGTGTCCAACGCTTCGAGGGTTTGGTTAGGCGTTAGATTTTATGCTTCATTTTGCTTGCCTGCTTGCTTTGCTTAACTTTTTGTGATTTTTGCTTAGTTAAATTATTGCTCACCATAATTATAATTGCTAATTACCACAAAGAAAAACGAACGAAACAAACAAAAAAAAAAAAAAAAAAAAAACCACAACACAAAACTCAACCATATACAATATTTTTATTATACTCTTATATATACCTATATAATATGTAGCTAATCCATGTTTAAATCTCTGTACCAAATAAACTGACGGCGACCTTCGCCTTGCCGTCGAATGAGTCATATGTATATTCTTATTCTTTCTTAATTGTTGATGACTTTTCATTAGGTTTTTGTTTTTTCTTTGTTGGCGCTCTGGTAATTACATGGAATCTCAAATCTCTCAATCTCCGCCTATCCTCCTATCGTATGCAAATTTGGCATTAACTCCCCCTTCCAGAGCCATCACCATCGCCATCGGCATCAACCATCATCATCATCGAGTCAAGTGTCGTATAATTAAGCATTTGCCTCAATACTCATCAGCAACATTTACATATGATGTGAGAACAATAGCTGTTTAGATACATTTGATTTATTGCAATCCCCCTCACCCTTCCTCTTGTTTCATTATCTTTTGTCTGCCCATGTCTCGGTCTTTCAATCTTTTCGCTATTTCTATATCTGCAAAAACAAATGATTGTTCTGCTTTCTTCGATGCAAAGGCCCCCGTCAATACATTCTTTCAGTTCGACAAACTTTCTCCCCGAATTTAGAACCTTTGTGCTCGCTGATTCTTAAGTGTTAATGTTTATTTATGAACTCTTAAAGATTTTCGTCATCTGTATAAACCAAATGAGTATACCGTATAAATTCTTTATTAAAAAAAAAACCAAAAACAAAAAGATTAACCTATCTACACCGCGCCTTTAAATGTCATTGTTTTATACTTCCATTGACGAGTTTATTCCCTTTTTTTAAATAATTAAATTTTTATTCAATTGTCGTTGTTAAATTGTCTTCTGAGTTAACTTTATCGACCATTATTTAGCAAACAAATCGATGCGCATTGTTTGACAAATTCCACAAAATAGAAAGGAAGAAACAGAGAAAGATAAAAACTTTATTTCTATTCATATAAAAAGAATATGTACATTTCAAAAGGACTTTTAAGTGTCTTCTAAGCTTATGAATAATACATACTTGTATCCATTGACACAAACTTTAGAAGAAATGAAATACTGTAGAATAAGTTTAGCTACATCTATAAGCCCAAATATTACATTAGTTGTTTGTCTTAGCAACTCTTTTGTTTCTTATCAAATCTTTTGTTTAACAGCTCGGGGTTGAGTTTGAGCTTCGAAAAACTTCTTCGATTGCAAAGCATAGAATGAGGTTTCTCTGGATTAATACTCTCCTAGGAGGTGGTATATCTCGGATTCAGCCGGATCGGACCACTATATCATATTATGTAGGTAATGTCATATGTCATAATTCATACAAACCACAAAGTCACGAACAGTGACTTTTCTTCATATCTTTGGTTTTTTCTACGCTTATCTTATAAAATTTATTTTTGTGAGTTTAATACACCTTATAGTAACTAACTACTATAAAATATATATATGTATGATCTAGCTCCTCTATAAACATACGATAAAATGGCAAATTGTAAGATTTTGGTCCGTTCTTTCGGGAGCATTAGACTTTTTAGATAAAACGTTTATCCAGTTTGACGGCTATAGGTATGAGAAGAGTATGCAAACTTCCCCGCACCTCTGGTTTGAATTTAATACACCTAATGACTGTGCCAAGTTTGATTAAGATCAGGAACAATCGGTCGATCGACATAACTTAATAGTGACAAACATACATACATAAAGAATTCTCAATTATTCTTAAAAGAAATGTTTACCACTTAAAACAATTGCGCTGACAAACGATTTGCATTCAATATTTAAATGAGAAATTAATTATTTAGATAATATTGATTCGTTTTCTATAGCAGAATTCCTTTAATGGTCTCAGTCTCTAACCACTACTGACATGGTAATTAACCATACTGTCATTCATCGGCTATTCAATTCCCCCAAAAAAAAAAATAATAATTTTTTTTTTTTTTTTTTTTTTTTTTTTTTTTTTTTTTTTAAAAATTTTTCCCCCCCCCAAAATTTTTTGGTCCCCCTGATTCAATTTTTTACAAGAATCTCAAAAATCATAAGATTGGTCGCCCATTCGTGATTAATCCGCCGAATGAACTTTTCATTCCAGATACTAGAACTCAAGTTCTTTCATTTAGCCACTTTCTGAATCTATAAAAACCTTATTTGCATAGATCTAAATCATATATAGATAAGCTAAATTATTTAATCTCTGATTAATTGACAATCTGAATGAACTGACGTTTGAATTTATAAAATAAACAGATGCATATCAAAAATCATTGATTAGAAACTAGATGACAATTAAGTATCCATAGAGAAACAATTCTCAATTAGCAGATTGAGTTCTCCAATCCCTCGATGGCTTTCCCTTCTAATCTGTCTTTCTATATAAATCATATCAGATAGTATAGTAACTAATTTATTTTAATTGCAAAATCACACGTGCAATCATCATTATGTGGCATCCACTTCCAAAGTTGTTGTAGGAATAACATGAATCTCTTGCCTCTCCACGAAAAGAAAAAAATTAAGAAGAAGCTAACCTGGAAATGATTCCCTCGTAATAATTATGATTTTTATTGGAGTTGGGCTTCGGCACATAGCCTCACACACTCACACACACACACACACAAACCCACACAATTCCTTTTGTTTCCCATTGAGTGGGTCCTTGCCCATGTGGTTAATCATTTTCTTCGGCCTTTTCTCGGCTTGTGCATTTTCTCATTACTTTTGCTCATTTCGACATTTCATTTCATTTCGTGTATGGCGAATGTGTAATGAACTCTGCCCACACCACACACACACACACACACACACACACACGCAGTAATATGTATGTAGAAAGGAACATGACGAACAAAGTGTGATATCGAAATTTCCCAAAGGATTCAACGCGACAGCCATATTTTTGCACGCCACGAAAAAGATTCCTTTTTGGCTTTTGGCCATGGCTGTGTCTGTGGCTGTGGCTTTGCCAACAAGTTCAGTGCGTGCCGGAGAAAAATGCGAGTTGAAGAAACCAAGAAGTCCGGAGAATGCAAGAAAAGTTACTTACATACTTTCCGGGTAGTATAATCAAGCGTAAAAATGCGAAATTAATCAACTTCGGAGAGTCGTGCTCTCGTCTCAAGTTAACAACGCAGAAAAAATTGAATTAAAACTTTTTCGCTCTTTTCCCCTTTTGCACCCTTTTTCCTCCTTTTTTTTTTGTTGGTTGACTCTTACTTAGGACGACTTCGTTTCGCGTTCGCGGTCCTTTCTGCCTGGTCCTTTTCCATGTCAGAGCTGTTATTCAATTATGTATTTGCGCTTGTCCTGCAGTAAAAATTACAATCTACACGACAAGTCAACAGAATTATGAACACTCCTGGGCAGTAAAAAGTAAATAAAAAATATTATACAAAAAAAAAAGGAGACGAGAATTCGAGAGAAAAGACCAAACTTTTCTGGGCGACAGGAACAATTTTTATTCTCCCCAAAAATGTTGCTTGAATTTTTCTTCGCCGACTGACGCGGTAATTGCAACTCGCCTTTTCCTGGGGGAAATGTGAAACAATAAATGAAAATAAATGAATTTTTGTTAGCCGAATAGCCCAGCCCCTCAGGCCTTATACCAACGTCTCCATAAATTCCAAAAAACCTCAAAAATCACAAGCAACAAAAAGAAAAAAAATTGAACCACGTGAACAATCAAGATGAAGAGCAAAAAAAGGAAAACATTCACTTATTAAAAAACACAATGCCACAGAATTAATTTACATTAAAAAGAAAATTCCCGATTCTGTTGCGGTTAACCGTCAACTTTCAAAATTTATCCTAACTTCATTTGCTCGACATTCAAAATGAAATGTCACATTTAACGATGGCTATCAAAGAATCCTTGGCCCACACCTTGCCAACCCTTTCCACCCTTTCTGCCAAGACGAAGCAATTTTATGCCGTGTTAAAATCGAAAACCAACTCACAAATGCGAAAAGACAATTTTCGAGCGAGTCGAAAGCCATTTGATCAAAAATTAATGTGTATAGTTGAAACATCTTGCAACATTACGACATTATACGCGTGTCAGGCCAAGACGACGACTGCGGACCGAATAACCTTCAATGGGCAAGGGGAAAGGGCTAAGGGATGGATAAACTTAGACCAAGGGCAAAGAAAAACTGCAAGAAAATATCTCTGCGCAATGCCTTACAGTGGAAATAGTAGCGAAATTTCTTCCTTTAATTTGGATCAGACTTCGAGTACTATCAATCAGGCTTCAGAATCACCTAAAAACACATCTGGCGAGATTTGTATAGGTGACTAACACAAGTATCGTGAAATTCTAAAGAATTATGAAAGTTAAAACTCATTTATATACCTCATGTGGAAGAGAGAACCTGTTGAATGGGTTCAAATAGGACTGATAGATTAAAATTGTGGTCATTTTTTCAAGAATAAAGCAAAAACTAAAAGAATGTAGTCAGCATTTTGGGCTTAGTTAGGCATGTGGAAAACGTATAAGTAAAATCTCAAATGCTATATTGCTTCAATGGCAATAACTAGACCATAGATATTCTATTTAAACCTTAAACTTATTCACTATCAAGGTATACATCTTACACATATGACTTGAAGCACTTAACTTACTGGCTATTCCCAAATGTCGAACACCTTTTTATTTTGGAATATAGCTCTCAATTAGTACCATAGTTGGCGCAAAATTTGAATTGGAACAACCCTTTGTTCTCAAGAAAATTAAAATAAACTTAATAATTCGCATATACTACTTATATAGAAGTCGAGAAAACCTCAAAACATATTTGAATGGAAGCAAATCTTTTTTCTTTTTCGACTTTGGATGTGAATATTTCATAATGGGTTATGGATAAATGCATTATATATAAGTAAGATTTGATGATTTTTTATGAAAAAGAAAATTTGTTTTAATTCTCGTAATTTTTGTGTTTTGTTCCACCGTGTCAAAACCTGCCGATAGGCATGTGAAAACTTTTCGCCGTAAAAAATGTGACCCTTATGTCGTGGATATCCTGTTAGTTACTGACAACCATGGAAGTTGCCGCAACCAGCCGCAGAAAGTTTTGCAAAGGTGACCCACCCGGAGCCGCAGCAACCAGATCCACACCCCCAAAAACACTCGACTGGAAGATGGAGGCCCTCGCCGGACGACGACGCTGCTTAAATATTAATGCTCTGACAGTCTGGGAGGAGACAGGCTGGGGCAGACCATGAATAAATTTTTGGCTATGAATTTTCAATAGCCTCAACACACAGTTCAAGTTCCAGTTGCACAGTTTTTATTCAGAATTTCGTTCAGATCTAACCTTTAAGTCAAGCCAAAGGTGTCAACCACAAGAACCGCAAAAAATATCGTAGAACAAGTACTAGAAAACAGAAAGAGGGTCAATTGGAACTTGAAATTAATTTCATTTCAATGTGTACTTCCGTTGCCATTGGCAATGAACTTACCAATCCCATATCCATTGCTCTGGAGTCTGCGTGGGAATTTTAAAAGCGCGGCGGAGAGAGCAAGAGCAAAGTGAAACCGGGGAGATGGAGAGGGAGTTGGAGATCAGGACGTGCGTATGGCGCCAATTGCCAAATGACCACAAAAACAACATCACTCGCACACTGTTGACCCAATAAATAGAGGGCCCCCGGGTTGAGGACTTAATCAAAAACCAAACCGGAAACAGTTCGTTCCCCCTCTCTGTAACGCAGCCATTGGGCCAGGACATTGCCCACTGATTTTATTTGCTTATCCAGGAGTTTATGATGCTTTTATTTGATTTTTATGCCTGCTGCTATTTCCATTTCTGTAATTGAATTGTCATTGTCCTTGCCGTGGGTCCTGGCCCGAGTTGAGGTCCACTTTCTGTACTCTTCCTGGTTGGTCGACAGCGGCTTTGGCGGCTTGTCCGAGGCATGTCAGAAATGGTTTTGCGCTTGATTGGCGTTCGTTTGGCAAACACCCAAAGGTATAGGCCAAACTGAAGGACACATGTCCTGCACAAAAAGGGTTGCGGTCAGTGAAGTTTAGAAGTGTCCATTCATTGGCAAATTGGCGCAATTGATGTTTGTGTGACTGACGGATCCGGATCCACATCCACATCGAACAAAGGCAGGGAAAGTGAGCAAATAAAAGTGTCACAAAACACTTTGTCCGAAGGGTTGAGAAACAATTGTGCAAACTTTACACAACTTTTACTTTTAGAATTCAGGAATAGCAAATTGGAACAGAGAAAGAAATTTAACAAACGATTTATGAGAATTCTGAAATTTACAACTTTTTGAAAAGTATAAAGCACATGACTATCCCTTGAAAAATAAAAGAATACCCATTTAATTAATGGGTAATTTTAATTGACATTATCATACTTTAACATAGATTCACTCTGAGGCCGTTGGGCCAATTGAAGGATTTGACTTTTCGGACATATTGGTTGTTGTTTTTTTTTTTTTTTTACCAGAGGCATAAACAATGGCGAAATGGAAACAGTAATAATACTTACAATTAGATCAATTTTAGAAATAAAATTGTAGAACGTTTTCGTATTTAAACCCTAGTTATAAATGCATAAGTAGAGAGCGGATTATTCTGGTATATTAATTTTGAAAAAGGAGGCATCTCCGACCAAATAATGTATATATATTCTTGATCAGCACGACGAGACGAGTTCAAATAGCCATGTCCGTCCGTCTGTCCTTTAGTCTGTCCGTCCGTCTGGATCAGCGCAAACTCCTCCCAGACCGTAAAAGCGTACACAAATTTTGTCATGTAGGCTTGTCATAGTGCAGAGGTTGTATATCTCGGATTCAGCCGGATCGGGCCATATATCATATATGTCCGATACAAACGGCTAAGTCACAAACAGTGACTTTTATAAATAACTTCGAGACTTTTTGAGCTATTGTCGTGAAATACACCCTTAAACGACTGTGCCAATCGGGTGACTATATAATATAGCTCCCATAGCAATGATCGGTCGAAGACGGTGACTTTTGTCAATAACTTCGGTACTTTCGAAGCAATTGTCATAAAAATTGATATTTCTCAGTTAAACATAGCTATTAATGACTCTTCTGAATTTGATCATGATCGGGTGACTATTTCATATAGCTTCTATAGGAGCAATCGGTGGTGACTTTGATTAACTATTTTGTTATTTCCTGTAAGATTCTTTTGCAAACATTAAGCATTTTGGATAAAACGTTTTCCACGTTGCTGTAGGTAAGGAAAAAAACCAAACTTGCTTTCTATTTATTTCTGCATTTCCTGCAAATCCGGGAGAAGGTATACTAATAATGTGATATAATCTGATCTCAGGACACAATTTGCATTTAGGATCGTGCTGCTATATCTCATGATTTATGTTACAATTCAAAAACTATTCAGCTGATTTCAAGGCAGACACTTTTCCCCAATTGTTCCTTTGCAATGCAATTCAACGATTTTGCAATTTTAAACTTTTGCTTAAGATTATTCTATTAAAGTCACTTTTTAGATATATTTTTCCACCTATTCTGGGTGGAAATCTTCTACCCTTGCGTTCTTTTAGCCACGTTTTTGATGTCCATTTTGTGGACAATTTAAGCAGTTTTCATATTTAAAATTCCCAAAATGGCACTACGTGTGTACATAACCATAACATTTAATGGGAATTTGTGTCGATATTTCATGTGAAGATACTTTCAGCACAAAGCAATTTGCGCTGCATAAAAAGCCAAGCTCTACATATAAGTATATGAAGAGGGATATGTATGTACATCTATAAATTTTAAAGAAAACATTTGCTGAAAAGGGGTTTCTTGATGTTAAGCAGCAGCAGCCGAAGAATCAACCCTAGATGGTGGGCAAATGATTTGGTTAAACTTCCGCCGGATGTGCCATTAGGAGCGAAACAATACGATATGGCATAGCCAATGCCGATGCCAATCCCACAAGCAATCGAAAACGAAAACATAATGGCATAATCGAATGATAATTTAATAAAGCCCAAAATGTGCCATCAACATTTGAATTGTGGGCCAGGACTTCCTTCCACTTTGCCTTTGACTTCGATTTTGCTGGTTAATTGAATCTTCAAGGCGTTTTGTCTGACTTGTTTTTGTATTACTCCTTTGCCTGAAGAAATATGTTATTCATATCTCTCTCTCTATATCTCTGCGTATGTGTGTGAGTGTGTGTGCATAATCAGAATGAATGTTCAACGAGGGAATTGAAGAAACTTGTAAGGTAAATTCTGGAGAACAGACAGAAGGAGGATTCGCATGGACATTATTGTGGTAGAGTTAGTAATTCGCATTGACAAGCCAACATCGACGCGTGAACCCACACACAGTCGGGCAGACAGAGAGACAGACAGACAGTTATAGACAATGCTAGAGATTAACTAGAAGCCCCATACCCCATACCCAATCCCTTTTCCTTCATGTTGTATGTAGTTGCTGTTCAGGTACATCAATTCAATTTGCATGCATTCATGAATAATGCAATTTGAATGCAGTCTTAGGTTTACCAAATGCCAGAGCACTAAATTGACTTTGGGCACAAGAAGCAAATAATTCTAATGGACTTTGGGCTAAAATATTTATAGCGCATTATGTTTCATACACGGATATGTGCCTAAAAGTATGCAATGGTAACATATTTCCCCATTCTGAAACATTTTCCGAAGTAATGAAGAGTGAGTGAACCACATGCAATCACTTCCTCAAAACCCAACTCGGTTCAATTAGTTTTTATTATTAGAAAGCACTTTTAATGTATGCCTAAATCCTCATTTCCTAAAAACAAATACAATTTCGTTTCGTAGTTTTTTAAAGTATTAAAAAAATATGAGTTAAATAAACATCAATAATACAGGTCGACATTTATGAGGTTATGGGTGTGTTTTAAGTTCAATAGGTGCTCTATAGTAATTGAGGGTGCTGATCACGGCCCTGGACTTAGCTATTTTTCTTACACAGCATATTCTGAAATCTGCTAAAAAAGTTGCAATTTTTTTTTAAACTTTCTATAATATACTTTTGTGTGCCCATTTACAGACCCCAGATCCCCTTATTTCACAAAATCTGGACGTGATGGACAAGAACCAAGCATGCAGTCAGAATCAGCGTACCCGATTTGGTTAAGTAAACCTCTCAAGTTAACGTCAGCCAAAATCATGTTGGCCTGTGTTCATTTCGTAGTTCTACTTGCCCAACATTAAAGTTACTTTGACTACTTTTCTTAATGAGGAAAAGTATATAAATTACTTTAATAAGACCTTTTGAGCGCTCTTATTGACTAAAAAATTATTATTTTCATAAGTGATTAAAAGAAGAGTTGATAGAAAGTCAATATTAAAGACTCTTCCACGTGTTTTAAGGCCGAAAACCTTAGAAATCAACATCGAACAAAGAAATGACTCCCAAAAAAGTTGGATCTGATTAAACGAAGAGATCATAGGTAACTCATCGAGAGGATTCGCAATTTCCTTCCAACAAAGGAGCCTTTTCAGATATTGAACTCATTTATAAATATAATTTCCGACCATAGTGGGTGGGTATGATTATTATTTAAAATGTAGACGATAATTGGTTTAACTACTTATTTTTAGGTTGTAGCATACTTTTAGGAACTACATTTTAAAACACATTTGATTAATTTTAAATTTCAATTCAGAGTAGTAAAAAGATATTAGTTTAGACAATCTTACTTTTGAATTTGCAGTAAATTCCACAACATTTGACGATTTTCAAAGCAAAATATCTTTAAAAAAACACACACAAACGTAAATATTTACTCCAATGACAAACATCATGCGGTTGGTCCCCATCTTTTGAATGACATGTAGCCTTCACTTAATGTCTAGGCAAATAAACATAAGTATCCGAAATAAGTAACTCCTTGCGGCGAGCCACCACCAGGAAAATTGTAAACGAACCCGGACATTCAAATTGGCTAACTCTGACCTGAGACGACCCGAACCCGAGCCCCGGCTGAATGCGCATGACTTACAGGCGAAAACTCGTATTAAAAATAATATGCAAAGTGCGGGGACCTGTTGAGATTTTCACAATTCCCAAAACAAATAACATATTCACATATTGTTGCTACTGCTCCATGTTGTGGCATGTCCTCGTCCTGCTGTGGCTGATGCTGCTGCTGCTGCTACTGCTCCTGGTGCTGGTCCTTTTTCATTTTTTTGTTTTCAAGAAGGGATGGGGGCGGGATGACTGCTTATGATTTATCATTGCCGTCGCCAAAGTTATTTCCTCAAGATTAAAACATCCATGGCCATGGCCATGGAGCTGAGCTGGCTCAATGCTTTTAACTGTTGCCCACCCTCCGCCGTCTGCTCCTTCCCATTCATTTACCTAATGTGACAACTTTAATTCGGTAGAAGAAATTTGTTAAGTGCCTTTCATATATTTCACATTTTGAATGAGATGAACGTGTGTGTGTGTGTGTGTGGGTGTGTCTGGTCGGAATTGAAGTTATTCTCAAAATGAAAGTGAGTAAAATTCGAACATAAAAGTTGCTAATTCAAATAGAAACTTTCTCCACCTCGGTGGATGGATAAGTTTCCGCCAAAGCAAAAGTTTGGTATTAGCTCTCGCTGCACAAACGGAAACTATAACTAAAACTAAACTAAATTAGCCCGAAGGCTGGCCAAAACTCTGGCAAAAACCGCAAACCGCACACATTATTAATAATATTTATGATTGAGTGACTGGGCAAATGTTTTCGAATGGTCCATGGGGAAGTGTGGGCATGATTCTGTGCCGGGAAACACATCTGCCTACTTTATGTAAGAAGTGTAAATTAAAGATTACAGATGCTCCCATGGCCATGGCTTCAATATTTAATGTTAATGAATGAGTTGCATCGATAGAAGCCAGATAAAAGGACAAAGAAAACTTACCTATCTTGGTAGGTAGAAAATGACGCCATTCAAAGGTAAAGGCAACTAAAAATCTTTTTAGAATCGAAGTATATAAATAATTTGTGGGTTCTTTAAATACTTAAATATACTTTTATTAAGGAAATCATCAAGAAACCAAGTTGCCAATAGTTTTCATCAATGAATATTGTTTCCTTTCGCTTGCTACGAACACAAATGCCACAGTTATGTATGTAATGAGCTCGGAATTACAACATGGAATGAAATGGAAAAATAACCGACCCAACGAAATTTTCTTCTTTCCCCCTTCGAAAATATCCGTCTTTTTTGCGTTACAAACATCTGACCAAATTTATAATAACCTAGCGAGGGTATAAAAAGGTTTGTTTATATTAAGGGTCGACACTTTGGCTTGAATATACAAGATGAAATGAAAAAAAAAACCTTGGATTAAATTGATCAAAATCTTTGCAAAGACAACTCTCTAATTGAATTTCATTGTTTTATATGTATGGCGGTAGTTTTTTAATTTTCTATCTGAATATCAATGCAAAATATTCGAAGTAAATGCTGAGTTATTGCAAGATTTTTGCTTTAATTATATTATAATACGCAAACAGTTGGTAATGTTGTATATATATATATATTCTATATATATATATAGTTTTTTTTAAAGAACATTTTGTTTATTTATTTGCGATTCTAAGGGGACAATAAGCAAATGCGAGGTGTATATAACATGACAGGATACAATTGTTTGTCCAGAATATATTGGCATGAACATAAGTTAAACGTTCTTAGCAGTTACATTAATATCAGAAAATTATTTTAAACAAATAGTGCTTGCAGCTGCATCGGGCCTTTAGTGTTGAATCACCAGTCCGGCTCTGGTCTGAGTGGCAGGTCAAGGGATTGGCATCTTTTAAAACACCTGGACTGCGTGCTGTTGTCCAGCAGATTGAGGTCCAGTGTGTTTTCCTGCATTTCCAGTCTGGAGCAGTGTAGAGTGCCATATTTACGAATCTCGCTCTTGATTGATGGGATGTTGAGGTCTCTGTGAATTACGGAACTGCCCTTTAACCGTTCTGCGGAGGAGTTTGCTTTGAAATCGTTGCAGCCCCCAGGGCTGAATATCGTAGGTCCATACAGGTTTTAGGATGGCCTAGTAGAGTATCAGCTTATTAGATATACTGAGCTGGGATCTCTTGCCGAGTAGCCACTGCAACTTGGACAACATCAGGTTTTGAATATAATAACTGATTCGTTGGAAAACCACTTCGACTTGCCAATGCATGAATCAAATTACGCCATACAAAAAAAAAACCGTTAGACGAATAATACTTGATGGCAAAAAACCTTCCAATCCTTTGGAGTAATGAAATTTTGGGAATGTAGTTTATTAAGTTCTAAAATCAAAAGGTTGCCTTGCTTTTTTTTACTTACAATTACAATTTTTACTCCAATTACAATTTTATATTACACAGGTCAACAGCCATTTTGCGGCTAGATCTTCTATATCGTTTTTTTTTACGGTATTTCAGGGTCGGAGATGCCGATAACTGCGGGAGAATTCATTTGCGATGTGCCAGAAATACTTTATCAGTTACTTTCTGTCAATAAAATAGTTAGAAATATCTAAAAAGTTAATAACAAAACGTGATTTGATGGAAAATGTTGGTTAATTGCAGCTCCTGTAATTTTATTCGAATTGGTGAGATTTTCGCAAGTGAAAAACTAGGTAAAACACAGAAACGATAAAAATCAAATAGGCAGAATGCTAACAAAATAAAAATTCTTCACATTCGGTTTCGACTTTTGGTCTTATGGCGTCAGAAAACTTATGTAAATATTTTTTAAGATGTAATGTAATAATCTGTAGCATGTATTGAAAGCATTTTTGAGATAATCGGATTCTGCAAAAAATGGTATTTCGATGTTAAGTGGAGTACTTTATAAAATAAGGATTTTTTGAATATCTCAATATATAGAGTCAATCCAGAGTAGATCCAAATTTACCCTAAAACCCTATTTATAAGGTGCTTGGCACAGGAAAAAACTTTTACAGATTCGAAATAGATTGGATGAAAAAACTAAATTTCGTTTTAAGATGGCATTCGAAATCAACCATTATATGTATTGTGGCTGATTGAAGATCGTTAAATAAGAATAAGAAATCAGTGGGCCAAGCTGTCTTACCTAATCTTAGCTAGATGAATGGAATTAAAAAGACTTAGAAGATTCTGTATTTCATTTGCTAGGTACTCTTGAATCCATCACTGGAAAAGAAACCGAGGGCCTCCGAAATCACTTGTATCACTTGGGATTGTATTTGAGGACTAATGTTTTAGTATATTGCATATTGCTTTTCGATAAATTAGATAATAGGTATCTCTTTAACTTGATGTTTAAGAAAAGAGTTAGAAAAACCAAAATTATCTTTTAACCACGCCTCATTTCGCTTGGGTTGAATATAGTTTTTGTTTGAAATCTGTTTGCAAAGTCCTTTTTTACAACCTGTGTCTGTCTATTCACGGAAATCAGTCGGAACTCGGCAATTCAACTGGCATGTTCGCACATCCATTAATCCGTTGCTCGGGGAAAAGAACGAACAAAAAAAGGCGAAACCCAAATGCAGTCACCTGGGAACAAAGGAATTTATGGCATAAAAAATGGATTTGCGATGTTTTCGTTGTGCAAATTAAATTTATTGCCGCAGATACTTATACCTCCCCCCACATATGCAACACACTAGCTAACCCACACACACACACACACACGCACATATGTCCATTGTTGGAGGCGCCTTCCATTTAACGGAATGGAAATGGAAAATTATGAAGCGACGTGCCCGGAAAAAGACAGAACTCCATTCATGGCTCGTGCCCACATAATAAATGTAACCTGCCTAAGTGGCAAAAAAAAAAAAAACGTGAAGGGAAAAATTGAAAATTAAAATAAAAAAAACGCGAATCGGCAAACAGGTATAGGCAGGCACGGAGGTAACTCACGCCCCTTCAGTTTGTTTGTTGCATTCCCTGACAATGAGACAACCACCAAGTATCCGCCCACATCCCCCATCCACCCCCCACCCGAGCCATCGGCCCATCCTCTATCCACCCAACAAACAGACTAAACGGAATAAGCGTTAATGCTTCGTTTGAATGAATTTTTGATTGCGTTGTTTACGATTGAATTTACTTCCTGTCGGGGAATTTTGCTTTTTCCTTTTGTCTTCCTTATTGTGTTTTTTTTTTTTTTTTGTTTTGCATGGAGCATAAATTTTGCTTGACTTGGTGGAATTTTGTGCAAATCCATGCTAAATTTTTTATGTACGCATTGTTTGGCCATGTTTTCACTTGTTATTATGTTTGTCATTCCGCGCTTCGGTTTTACATAGTTGCTGCTCCTGCTCCACTGTCGCGCTTATTCCCAGCTAACTGTTGTTTACAGGCAACTGGGAAAAGTCTCTCTGAAGAGCCGATAATGTAAATTGCAAAACGGTCTGGAGAGTGGGGCGGATGTCCTTTAAAAACACTTCGCATTCAATGAGGATTGGCAACGGGAACTCCAAATATGCGATTAAATAACCGATTATTTCTGATATGAATAAATAAAGTGAATGTGAATGTGAATAGAAATTCGAATGCGAATCCGAAACGGAAAGTGAAAAAGGTCTCACATTTTCCAAGCCTGATGATGTGCGATAATCTCATTATTGATCTCAATATCTACAGCAAACGAAACGTAACGGGAAACCAATTAATCTCCATCAGCCTTGTATGCGAATTCTCCACTCTCTCCCGTCCTCCATCTCTCTCCATTTTTTGACTCCAGCAACCAATCTCAAGGATCAAGTGACAAGACATTGACTGGATTAGTATGGAGAGCCGAGAACAGAGGTCCGAGTCTGACATCTACGACTCCCTGGAGTGCAATCGGAAATGGACGCCAATGAAATAAATGCAAGTACGTTAAAAAATAGCAAAGACGAAAGGTCGCATCGCATCCAATTGTATGTCGTCGGGTATGAGTAATGAGAACGGAAGGGCAGGAATAGAGACTGAGACCGGGACAGAAGCCACCACGGCTGGCTAACAAGAGGGTAAACGATTTTCCGGTTCAATCAGTTTTGATTTAAATTGCAATTATTAACTTGAGTGCAGGGAAAAACTACCTCGACCAAAGACTTTTTTTTTGGAAAGGGACACAAAGGCTGCCTTTTAAACATATCTCATTAGCTGTATAAATTTAAGGATAAGCAAACACTTTTTCAGTGTGTAAAAAAGTTCGGATTCCGCATTCGATTATAAGAAGTAACAAAAAGTATATTCTTTTTCCCATTTTTAAGGAACGAAGTTGATTGAATTAAATACATATACTGTTATTTAATACGCTTTAAGGTTTCTTATGACTCGAAACACTTAATCCGATCTTGACACCTATCCCTTTACGAAATCTAAAAATTTTATTTCAAGTCTGTTAATTTGGTGTATACTAATTTAACTCATTAGCGACAGAAGCTTTAGTCATCACTTTTTGATGAACTTTGACACATTTAGAGATAATTATGTATATTTGATATTTATTAACTTTGGTGATAATCACAAAAGAAACTAGAAAGTTTTTTCGTGTTGAATCCTACCTATAAGATATAGTCGCCCGATATTCATGAAATTTCGCATTGTCATTAAGACAAAAATATGTTTATGTAATCCTTTCGGAAAAAAATGAAACTTTGTTGACAGAGAGAAAAGGATTTATTACAAAACTGACGATCGAGAAGCGTCGGCACACAAAACTGACGAAGATCATTGATTATTTGAATCATTAACGGAGTGCCCAAACAATTCCCTGGTGGGTAAAGAGCTCAATAATATGTTTGACTAATCTTGTTAAACTATCGTATCGTGAAGTTGAAGATACATTTGTTATGACCATTATAACTCTGGATTCGTTAACAAAATAGAACTTAATTGTTCTTGAAATAGCTATACAGACAACCTGATCACCTTTTGTGGTGTCTATGATTAAAAATCTTTTAAATTAGTAGGATTTATTGACCTCAAGCAGGCTAATACCATGTTTTATTATATATGACATAATGTAACAATTTCTGGCAAAATTCCAGAAGAAAGTTAATATGTGGGAGACGTTGTAATATCAAAGAAACTTATTTGTGTACTCAATTCAGTGTCTCAATTACTTAACGATATATAAAAGAATTACATATCTTTCGAAGAACTGTGTTTTACAAGCACTTAAATTAGTAATTCAATTAGATAGATTCCGCAAAGTGTGATGTCTGCAACAAGCGTAAGTTGGATTTTCTGATTCAATCACTCAAAAACTGCGATACTAGCAGATATGACAGATTCTGTTTTGAAAGGCGATGAGTTTTCACACTCTTTTGCTTTAGATTACGGCTTCTTTAGTATATAGTTTTAAATGCTCATCTAATGTGTTGTTAGCGCCACTCTAAATCTATCTCCCCGAATCTTAAAGCTTCCGTAGTTAAGCACACGCAACATTCATATGATCAAGATGTGACTTCTTTTACGTGAGTCAATAAATCTTTCGCTTTTATCAACCATATTTTATTCAGAACATGAAAGTACGGAGGCACACTGGACGACAAACAAAGTCAGTCGCCCCAACAGACACATGGAACCTTAAACCTAATCATAACAAGATTGCTTAAAATCTAGAGAAAAAACTTGTCACTGACTAAAGCCGCAAGCAAATATTTTGCCAGTCTTATCTAAGAAAGACCCGAACGACACAAAGGCACAGGTAAAATGAAATAATGCCAATAAAAATGACGTGCAATCACTATTCATCGTTTTCGGGTTTTGTTTTGCTTTCATCATCGACTTCTGTGGCCACATCGGGATCCACGTTGAGTGGCTTCTTCTCCTCCGCAAGGGCTTGCAACTCTTTGAGATTAACATCGGGCAATGTAGTGCAGCAACCGCTATTCCAGGCTTGAAGAGTCGAATCCGAGAACAGGACATACAGAATTCCGCTGCCAATTAACATGGCGGCGGTCAGTTGGAAAACATGTTTCCAGGCCTCAATAGTTTGCTAGAGATTCAAATTGAATTAAAATATGCTATGTAGGACTCATCCAATTCCAACTTACATTTCCTTGCGTCAGCAGACCCACAATGAAGGGTGAGATAAAGCCCGGCATGCCTCCAATGGCCCCACTCACTCCCAACACTATGCCGGCATAATTTGGAGCGAGATCCACAACTGAGGCCAATGGACCGGAGGAGACGGCTCCGTGAACCATCGTAGCAACAGTCACCAAGACAATGGCCGCTGTGGAATTGTAGCCAAAATAGGCCAAAGCCAACACCACCAGACCCTTCAGTAGGCAACAAACAGCAGTGGCCAGTTTTCGTACATTGGTGCGACTAACACGCTCCGTGCGAAGCAAGTAATCCGCAAACATTGAAAAGCCATAGGCGAACAACATGCGCATCAGATGTGGAAGTCCAGAAAGGAAGCCGGTCTGCAATTTGCCATATTTAGATTTCATATTTTGGTGTACATGGATTCGTTGCCACTCACCGCTTTGACATCCCAGTGATGTATGATCCGGAAATAGGTCGGACCATGGGTCATTAGAGTAAAGAGACCCCAGATACCACCCCATTGTGCTACCACATTCATCCAGACAGGTCTCGAGGTGACTATCTCCCGCCAAGGTGTCGGTCCTGGACTAGTATTCTGCACGGATGCTCCAAGTGACTTTTCTATATAGCGCCTTTCTGATTCCTCGATGCGAGGATGTTCGGCTGGGCTGTCGAAAACCAAAAATTGCCAGGAAATAAACCAAAAAGTTCCAACAACTCCAGACACATAGTAGACACTCTCCCAGCCTATCAAGTCAATGATGTAACCGAAAATGGGATAAAACAAAGCCACCCCCCACGGAACTGCCCAAATAGGCACTGACGAATTTACTGCGCTCATTGGGAGGAATCCATTTAGCAGTCATCACATGCATGGAAGGCCAAGCTAAGCCCTAGCAGCAGAGAAGAATGAGATGCTTTTACTTTACTTTTTTGGATTATAAAAAGAAAACATTAAATACTTACCGTCACAAATCCCTGGAAGACACGTAACCACAATAGATAGCTATATCCCAGGTAGGATACAAGAGGAATGATGAAACAACAGAAGATCCCAATGCCATTCGACCAGCCAAAAATCAACTTAGTTCCGTATTTTCTTGCTAGAACTCCACCAGGAATTTGCAAAATCCAGTGCGCCCAGAAGAAGGATCCCAATAGGGCGCCTTGTTGCTTCTCATTCCAGTGGAATCCCTCCTTTTCATACGATATCTGCAAGTGTCAGTTAGTTAGTCATATTATTTTTAGTCACTTCATAAATTAAATTAATTTGTGAGTCACAACACTCACATGTGCCCAATCCAGAATCCCACGCTCCAATGATAATCTTTCCGGGCGTACAAAGTCCGTTGTATTCGAAGAGCTGCCGAGAGATAGATTCGCAATTGGCGTCGTCTTACCTTTCGCTGCTAACATATCCACAATCGTGATATTCAGATTAATCCGCAACATATAGTTGACAATGAATCCAAAAAATGCCATGTACCATAGCACAGTACGAGCCTTGACTGTGAAATCCAATTTTTTTTTATTAACAAATTTTAGCCTTTGATTAAGTGGAGGGTGAGGGTGATGGGCTCTGAAATTTTAACGTCTAACAAAGTCTCTACTATACTCTAACCATTTAAATTAGTAGATTTTTCTATGCGGGTTTTTCTCATATCTAAATTGTCTTGTCAGAAGAGTATTAAAATCCACAATGATGAAATGCGATCGAAACTGAAGGCGATCTGTGGTTTGTTTGTGTGAATTGAAGATCTTGAGCCAGATTACAATGTAACATAATTTTTTGTTGCACTTGATGATATTTGCGCGTACCTTCAGCCATTTTTCCCTGTTGTATCTTTCAAATTTAATAACTTAAATTAAACGTTTTTGGGTTTTTTGTAGGCGTTTTAATTTGACTCTAGTCCGCGTGTCAGTTGCTCGACAGGAAGATCGGGTGTTAAGGAAGATGAGACAATGCGATCACCGCAACGTCCCGTTTTGGGCTTCTCGACTGCCCAGACTAGAATGTCAAAAGCAATCCATTTGGGTATCCAATACGGATGGATACTGTCCGCCCGCTAACCACCCACACTTACACACACGTCACACTGAACTGATAAGCATCTCTCGGGCTTTATGCTGCAGCTCATCTCGTAATCTCTCTCGGTGTTTTACTGCACACGATGGAGGTGCGACGGGTGATACATAGGCATAAGCTCGTACCGACTGCCGATCGGGTGTGAACTGCGGGAAAACAAGATAAATTTGCGAGTTGACAATCTTTGTATTCTTTATGACATGTTGTGTTCCCTGCTTTTGTCTACTCTGTCTACCCACAAACCTATGTCTAAGGGGTTAGACTTGCTCTAAATATATGGAAGAAAGACATTTTAACGACCAAGCCGAGCAAAGTTATAAAAAATAAATGAATTGGTCCTAAAGTTAAATGAAAGTTATGAATTTTAACCTTTAGCAATGATTAATTAGCAAATTACTGAAGTTTCCTTCTGGGCTGTACTTTTGGATAGATGGAGGAGCTTCACTCTATTTCAAGCGGACGACTTCATTTTAAAAATAAAATTTTCGAGCTCAAATAGATTTTACAATTAGATTTTTCATATCATTTGCTGCATATAGATATATATGTGTGTTGGTTTGTGTATATTTTTTGTTGTTGTATACCATCAATAAATTCATTCCCAAGAACTAAACGTAGAATTTTAAACAATTAAAGTTATTGTTATTGTTGTTTTACATTTTACATGAGGATCGTTGCATGATGGCTCCTACATACGAGAATCTTACGAAAAACAGGAGTAAAGTAAAGTCTAAGGTATAGAAATGTTTAAAACAAATTGTTTGCACACAGTTCCACAGACTGATTGTGAGCTTGGCTAACAGTTGTTGTGCGCATCTGCCGTCGTGGGGGACACATGAGTCGATGATGGGCGATGAGTGGCTTCCCACAGACGGCTTAACACTCATCCGACATTCTCGTAGGACATGGCCGGGCGATCTGTGCTGGGGGCGGAGCCAAATATGGTAGGCGGGTGATGTTGTTGTTGTGCTTGCTGTTGCTGTTGTTGCTGCTGCTGTTGTTGGTGCGGATGTTGCTGTTGCTGGTGGGGATTATGGGCATGGTGTTGTGATTGCTCGTTGCGCAACTGGGCTAAGGGGAACATGATGTTGTGTGCCATTTGCGGATGATGCAAATGCTGTTCATTCGGTGGCGGCGGTGGCGGTTGCTGGTGGGCGGCATGCTGTTGCTGGTGGGCAACCGCTTCCGCGTGTTTCCGTTGATCCTTGTCGACAACGCTCTCCTCGTACTTTTTCGGCAGTTGGAATAGCGGCAACTGTTGGGCGGCATGAAGAGAGACGGCAGAGGATGCAGAAGCACCGGATGTAACGGCAACCCGATCCACTTGAGATTGAGGCGAGGTCTCCTTTTCGCTCTTTTTCTGTAACTGGTACATGCTGTGGGATAGATGGGCCGCCGCCGAGCTGGCGCTGCTAGATCCACTTGAGCTTTGCTTTTGCGACGAGGTCGAAGTTGAAGAGGCTGAAGACTTTTCCGCCTTGACAGGAGACTTCTTTTGGTACTTCTTTAAAATTTGCATTAGTTCAGACTTGACATCCAGGCGAATTTCCTCGGGCACACGCTTGATTTCCTCGTAGAGAGAGAGCAGGAAAAGTCTATCTGGATCCCGCTGTTTGCGCTTCTTGCTCTTTTTGGGAAAGGCGTCTTGCATGAATTGCAACAGTTTCTCCTCAAACGGAGATTCCCGGCTAAGTGATGCATTGCTGCCATGCTGTCGCCTTAGAAGATGCGGATGCAGGCTACCATGAAATGCGGGATGTTGGGGCATTCCCGAATGCGCCTGGGTCCCACTGCTGCCACTGACATGGTCTCCTCCCACCGTCCCATTATGAGACTGCTGCAGTTGACCTTGATAGGATCCACCATTCGATGAGCCCGGGGCATCGTTTGTCTCTCCATCCTGACCATGATGGTCCTGGCCATGAGACTGGGGATCCTTGGGATGTTGCATATGCTGCTGCTGTTGCTGCTGGCCTGCAGCAGCTGTCAGAATGGCATCGCAAAAATGTTCCGGCACATAATCAAATCCAGACATGAAATTCTCTGGCTTAAGCTCTCCATTCATTTCCTCATAAAAATATTCCGTGCCAACGATGTCAATGATGTCGTTATCCTCCTGATTTAACTCAATGCCAGGAGGCGGCGATCCTCCCGAGAGCTGACAACGCTTTAGTTCCGCTAATTTTTTCCTAGTGGTCAGGCGCATGTCTCGCCAGCACTGCAATTTAAAGGATAAATGGATGCTCTCGTCGATGAAGAGATCAACTCACCTTTTTCCATTGGATTATAGTCTTTTTGGGTCCAATTGTATTTAATGCTGCTTGGATTTTTTCCCAATACCACTCCTTCTCCTTCTTGCCCTCCATGTATTTTGTTTCCCGCAGTAATGTAATAAGCATTTTCTTCTGCGGCTTTGTCACTCGATCCTTAAAGAAACAGATTAAGGGACATTAAAATCATGAACAAAGTTTAAATTCCTAATAAAAAAAAAAAAAAAACAAATATGAACGGAACGAGGATAATATAAAAAGGATATGCACAAGATCTGCAATGATATCACTCGCACAAATGTTGACCTCCACCTTGCCTCAGCTGGAGTCCCAGTGTCTATAATTTTTTTATCCCACACACACACACAGAGACACAAAACCGCACACACACATACACACACGTACAACAGACAAGCAAGGGAAAAGCAATTTAATATTGCATTCCTCACCATGGCGAGCTTGGTGAAGTATCTACGTCGGCTGGAAATTTTGAAAGGTTGTCCTCCGGACTGGAGCCGCCTATTTAAAGAAGGAAATTTTCGTTTTTTTTTACAAGAGACTTTAACTTGTTTTAATTTTTCGTAGCCTCCTCCAACATTGCTACTTGTAGTCAGTGTTGCCAACTTAGCTTTTTTTAATTTATGGAAATGGTCACATTACAATAACGTAAAACTGGAGGCCATCATTTACGAGCAACGTAAGAGTCCCATATTTGTAATTTCGAACTCTGTCGCGGTATGTTTTATTCCTTGTGTTTGTCCCTTTCTCCAGTTTTGGCATTCTTTTTTACATATTATGTAGCATAAACAAAAACGAACGATTCGAAAAGTGGGTGTTCTTTTCATTCAACCAAACAAGGCTCTTAAAATACATACATCAAATCAGTTAATTATCTCATTGGTTATGAAGCCAAGATTCTATGGCCATTGGGATAGCACATCTATAATCCCTGTCAAGGTCGTTTAAATCCGTTTTTTTTATTCTAAATCAGCCGAATATGCATCCATTCAAGATAATATTAATTCAAAGTATTTTGAATGCTTGAATAACTTTAAGTTTCTCAACACTAATGCGGTTAGTTCAAATTGGGCTGCTAACGGCTATAAATCCGTTAAATATTCTTTTTTCGAAAAGAAAAAAAAATATTGTCATCTTAAACTAGTGATATTTTTTTAATTAATGTATTCAATCGGCTTAAGTAAGCTTGTATTAAACAACATATTACTAGTCATTTTCTAAATTTAATAACGTTTAGAGTTTATTAATTTATACATAATACGTATTACCTACAAACTATGTATGTATGTAATCTAACTTTTATGGGTTGCTGTGTTTATCCGGCTAACTTGTCTCGAAACACTTGACACTCCGTTCTCAAAAAGTGTCCGGAACAGGACGTTAGCATGATTGAAAAGGCCGTCCTTGAGAGAAACAATCAAGAACTGTGAGTCAGTGAAGTGCTCCTTTAACATGGTGCCAATATTCTGAGTATGCGACATATCTAGGGCGGCATCGACTTCATCAAGAATGTAAAGTGGAGCTGGAGAAAATTTAAGCATGGCCAATACAAGGGACAAGGCCACCAATGATTTCTGTCCACCCGACAGCTCACCCAAATTATCTTTCCAAACACCATTGAAGCCGACTTTTATCTCTAGGCCGCTTAAAGCACCATTAGTCATGACAGGATTAAGTCTAGCCTGGGCTCCTGGCAGAAGGGAACTAAAAATACCACTAAAATTCTTGGTAACCTGAGTCCAGGCACGGTTTAGCTGTCCTTGCTCTTCCTCGTCCATTTTTACAATTATATTCTTGATTTTCTCTTTGTCTTTCGCCACAATTTCACGGCGACGCTCGGTCTCTTTAAAATTCTCCTCCTCTCGTTCAAGGATCATAATGGCGTTCATGTTAAGCGTACGCTCCATTTTGTCCTTCTTCTCCTGCATTTTGACTAACTTGTTGCCCGCCTCAACAGGATCCTCTTTGCTGTAATCATAACGCGTATTCTTAACGCCAAAGAAGCTTTTCTCTTCAGGAATCCAGGGATACTTAGCCTCCAGGGCATCCATTCGTTTCTTGGCCTCCTTGGACTCACCGCTGATCTTGTTCTTTTCATTTTCCCTTTTCTTTATCTCGAGTTCAAGTTCTTGATTCTGCTTAAGCAGTTTTTCCTTCTTAATTAACAAGTTACGCATTTCCTTGTTCTGGGCATTTAATTGATCCTTCTGAGTCTTTATTGCTCGCTCAAGCTGGGCTACATCCGTGGCAGCACTGGAACTGTTCTGCTGAAGGGCCTGCAATTCGGATTTGTATTTCTCGAGGTCTTCCACCATTCCTTTGTGTTGCTCCTTGGCCGTCTCAATTGATTTCTGTATTTCGGTAATTTCAAGCTGTAAAGTCTCAAACTCCTGTTCTCGTTTCTTCCAATTGGTCCGAGATTTGTCTGCTCTCTGTTTGGCTGCTTTCATCTCGGCTGTAGCTGACTTTAATTCGCGCTCTCTATAGCCCTTGGCATCTGCCAGCTTGCTCTCAATATCCTTAACCTTGGCCTGGGAAGTCTTTTGCTTCTCCCGGGATTCCGCGATTTGTTGCTCCAATGCTGTGACCTTTGATTTCATTTCCTCAATCTCTGCCTGATTCTGCTGAAAAGTGGTCTGAGCCAATCGGCTCTGACACATGGATAGCTCATGTTGTCGCATTTCTAAATTCTCTTTCAGCTTGTTATATGAATGAGCTACTTGTTCGATTGATCTAAAAAAGGAAATGAGAAACATTTTAATCAAATGGCGATATTAAATAATCGTTTGAAATAAGAATTGTCACTAACCGCATTTGATGTTCGATTTGCTGCAATTCATTTGTCTTCTGTTTGTATTCCTTCTCAACTTGCTTGATTGAGTGCAACTCTTCCAGTACATTTGCTCCTTTGGGAGCTGCTCCACCCGACATAGTTCCAAACGGATCTACTATATCTCCTTCCAGTGTGACCGATCGACAGTTGATACGAGGATCATAGCTGAGAGCTTTGGCCACTTCGAGATTCTTGCATATTAGAGTGCTGCCAAATACGTACTTCATTACAGGATCAAAGAAATCATCGTACTGGATCAGGTCTAAGGCCCATTGGGCATTCTCTTTGCCAACTTTCTTTTGGGCATACTCAATCACACCTTGACTAAGGCAACCCCTTGAGATTTTATTGATGGGAATCATGCACACGCGTTTTTGTAGTTTTCCACGCTGCAAAATCTTCTTACTGGTCACATCGTCGTCCGTGACAAAGTGGTACAACTGATTGTAAAAGGAGAATGTTAAGGATAAATAAGATTCAATGGATGTCTTCGTTTAACTTACCGATCCGCCAGCTGTCATTAACAGAGCCATGGAATTTTTCATGTCCTTTACCTGGAACAGCTTTCCCACCATGCCTCTTACTTTGCGTCTGTTGAAATTCGGTTCGGGATCTTGATATACGAGATCGTACCTTGATGCATCACATGTGTCCAGATTTCTCTTGATTACTCGCACATCGTCTTGGAGCTGCTGTCGGCGATCCCGCAACTGTTCAAACTGTCCGCCTTCATAGTTTACTTCCCCCATCTGACGTTCGAGATGTTGGATTTCCACCTGTAGTTGATCTAGCAGACGCTTGTCCTTTTCATAGGCGGCATCGTTTGTTTGGGTCTCACTTTGTCGTTCCTTCAGAAGCGTCCTCGTATGACGCAGTTCCATTTCAGAGGTTTTAATCGTTGTCTGTGCCTCGCTAAACTGCTCCTTGGCCACTAGAGGTATAGAAAATAAATTTGTTTTCAAGGATGCATTATCCAACTGTGGTTTCGTTTTCTTACCCATCAACTGCTCTTGAAGTGTCGAAGCTTGACCATCTGCATTGGTGGACAAGCCCTGGGACACGGCTTCCAATTTCGCCTTGGCATCTTCGTAAGCCTTAGAGTCCCTTGCATCGGCATCTTTAAGGCCTTGAAACTCCTCATTCACCTGGGCCATAGTAGCTTCCTTTTTTTGCAAGGCGCGTTCATCGTCGGCAATGCTTTTGCTGGCTAAATGGATTTTTTTCTCTTCCTGCTGTATCGTCCCCTGGGCGGCTTTCAAACTACCAGATGCAGTGGCCTCCAAAGCTCGCTTTGCTGTTAATTCCGCCTCCAAGCCCTTGATGCTGCCACCCATTTGATCATCGATCTTTTGTTGCATCTCCTGCACCGAAGAATCAATTGTCCCTATTTCCTCAAGGTTCTTTGAGAGCGTCGACTGGCAATTAGTTATTTTCGTTTCAATCTTCTGTGCACTCGCCTCTACAGACTGAAGGGCATCCAGTTGCTTTAAATACTTGGCGGATATGTGAATTCTTATGAGAAACTCAATATCCCGACATGTTTTCTGGTATTCCTGATAAGCGGTTCGCTCCTGCCTAAGTTTGACCAACTTGGGTAAGATCTCCTCATCCATCAACACTGTTGTCTCCCGAACCTTTCCCTCCTTTTTCTCTATCAGATTTTTTGTAGCATCTCTTTTGGTTTTGTAAATACTGGTACCAGCTGCTTCCTCTACCATAGAGAGAACCTGATGGAACAATTATATTTAATATTATATCTTCTAAAACATACTCTTGACTCACCTCCTTGGGTTTCATATTAAGAACTTGTTGTATTTTTCCCTGCATAATAAGGAAATTCGGATTGTTTACATTCAGTTGAATGGAGCAAAAGAAATCTTGGACTTTTTTGTTTTGAACCAACTTTCCATTAATGAGAAACTTATTCTTTCCATTCACTACTACTTGTCGAGCTACTGAAATGTCGCGACATTTTTCATATCCTTGGGGGCATTGGGCAGGATTGGAGTTATCAAAAACAATTGTCACAGTAGCTTTAGAGATGCCCGCCTGACCATTTTTATACACCAAATCCTGCAGAGCTGAGGCTCGAACCTAAAAATCCGAAAAGGACATGAGGAATGTTGTTTCAATGAGTACCAGCTATAAATCGGGCTTACATTTTGTAAATTGCTAATGCCCAGCACAAAGCAAATTGCATCCAGAATGTTGGATTTTCCGGAACCATTCAATCCGGTAATGGCCGTGAATTCACGATCAAATCCCTCTATCTCTGTCCGCTTGCCATACGACTTGAAGCCATCCAGAATTAGCTTCTTAACATACATTTTGTGATAATTCAAAACTACATGAAATATTAACAATTTTAATGCCGCCAAATACTGATGCTGATGCTGACGCCAAAACAATAGTGTTGACAAATTGACAAAACTATCGATAGCACTATCGATTGTAATGCAGTGTTGAATATTATGAAATATTGCAATCTCATAGGAAAAAAATAACTGGTTGATTTTGTCAATTCATTTTTATTATGATTGTTTTTTAAATATAAAATAATTATATCCTAGGCGACGCTATCTCAATATTTAAGTTATTACTTATTTATGGATTTAGATATTATATTACATAAAAAGTATTTTTCTTTATTTACTGTTTTACGGACTTTCTAATTAATTTATTTTTCTTGTAAATAATATCAAAATTTTTTGCAGTGTATTTTTTTTCGATAGCATGCCAGTGCTGGCAACCGCCATTGATGCTAAGAGAAACGGCTTCTTAGTTTTAAATTGAACACTTTTGGACTTTTTTACTTAATTAAATTAAAGCTTCGCTTTTAAACTCTCACAACACTTTGTGTTGTAGCGCTTATACATAGTGCGCCAGAATTCCATTCGCTCTGCATCTGGATTCCGTGCCATTCTGCATTCTTTATCGAGCAACATAAAATCTAGTTGAAAAGATTCACCTTGTTGAGGCTTCTGCACTGGCTTCCAACACTCTGAGGGTTTTCCGTACCGGGCAAAGTTCGCCCAGAGATTAGCTAGTTTTCGCGACACTGTCAAGTCATCTGGCTCGTATGGTGTCTGGTCTCCATACATTTGAAAAATATAAGAAATATCATCGGCATGTGCTACTCCACGCAAATGATCATTTTGGAAGACCTTTTTGTACAGATTACGTCCGCCCACATAATCAAGGCGATAGAAGTAAAGGGGCGATTGGGTTTGACACGCGACGTGAATCTCAGCTGCATGCTGCATGTCCTTGGTGAAGTGGTAGTCCGAGAATAGGTCCACCAGATTATCGAGAAGGTCTTCGGTTACATTTTGACCATTGAAATAGAAATCACGTATGTCGGCGGTCACTGCTCCAATCTCGGGATCGTTGGGATCGTTAATAAGGTTTCGAGGAACGAGACGGGCCAAATCTTTGTCAAAGACATCCAATTTTCTTTTGGCTGCCGTCACCATGGCCATTCCCTCGCCAGAATTGTATCCCATTATCATAGGCAGAGATCCTAATGTCTCCCTTTGATGCAACAAATCCAAAATATCCTGGTCTATAAAACTGTCAGGAGAATGGGATGGTTCCACCACGGGCTTAAAAGTAAATGGTAGATGACGTCGTCGCTCATCGGATGTCAAAACTGACATTGTATTAGCTCCAATCCTCAGGGGAGTAACTTTCTCAGATTGCAGGAACTGAAGAAGCTTCTTTGGGTCGTTCAGAACATTCTGCTCTGCTCCCAATAGCTCGGCCAGCCGACGGGTCTTATACTCTGGTTGGTTTTGGAAAACCCATTCCATATTGCCTGTTCCACTCTGCATGATGGCCTTGTGGAATAATTTGTTGGCATGTTTGGCGTATGCATGAAGATGAACTGACGCTGCTCCAGCACTTTCGCCAAACAACGTAACATTCTGTGGGTCTCCATTGAAGTTGGCTATGTTTTGATTAATCCATTGCAGAGCTAAGCGCTGATCCTTAAGTCCTGCATTACCAAAGATGCCCTCCTCGGGCAAGCTAAGAAAACCTAAGGCACCCAGCCGATAGTTTAGTGTAACGACCACGACACCCTGTTCCATAAGATGCACTGGAAAGTGGCTGAAAAATAGCTCATATTTAATGTCCTGATTGTAATTTACAATTATTAAGGCAACTTACAAGTCTCTATTTCCATTGCCAAAGAAAAATCCGCCACCATGAACCCACACCATGACTGGCAATGGCGAATTCGAATTGGTCGACTTCGGTTTAAACACATTAAGGAACAGACAGTTTTCGGATCCTGCTACCTCAAGAGTGAAAGGATCCTTCTGAGGGGATACATCGCCATGCTTGCTGCAATCCAATTCATGCTGCTGGAAGCGCTCTAAAGGCACTGGACTCTGCAATATTAAATGTTTAATCCTAGGATCAAAGGTTATTCTAAACAACTTACTCGAAATCTTAGCTCGCCAACTGGCGGTTCAGCATATGGCACTCCCAGGAAACTTTCGTACTCCAATCCGTTGGGCATCCTGTGTTGTTCACCAACCACAATGCCCTGCTTAACAGGCACTTTCACCTTGGAGACCTGTCGCCACACATATGTATGTACATATATGTATGTATATTATTTTTGTATATTGTAAACAGATATTACATTTTTTAACTTACTTTCATGCTGCTGTAGAATCTTAAATAGTTCCTGCCACAACTTCGGACCTGCAATATCACGCTGGCCAACATTGCGAGATTAGCCAATCTTATCGACTCTCTGTTCTGCTGCAATTACACGCCAACTAATACTAAAAACCTGATTGAATGTGATGGACTTTGGAAGCGGCAGCTAACAGCTGATTCACGATTAACCCTACAGTGGCGGTTCCCCCGCTAGTCCAGCACAAAAATTAGAAATACTTTCAAGTAATTAATGATCATGAATGAATAATGAATAATTTTTAATAATATTACCAGAGCGAGAAATAGACAAAAGTAAAGAATACAATTAGTCAAATTTAAAATTTATGATTATTATACAATTAATCGAAACGATTAAATGATAAAATAAGCAATTATGTTTTGCATCCTTTTAATTATTAAAATTTATTAGAACACGATAGAGAGCACAGCAAACGGAGCAACTGCCTCTACAGGAGAGGAACCCAAGAACCCAATTTGCAATTCGTTTTACCTTCAAAATTGTTGATCAAAAGATATTGAAATGCCTTTTAGATAACAAGATGAAAAAACCAATTAAGCTATTTTGGGATACGAAAGTTTCCAAATCCAAAAAGTTTCTAAATCCATTTGGTCCATCTGAAAAATAGCAGCTACAAAATTATGGAGCTATTAGGTTCAATCATGCGTAGGAAAAAGGAATGTAAAATTAAATCTACTTGATTACACACGAACATAAGATGGAAATCTGTTACGAATTTCTGAAATACATTTCCAGAGTTTGCTTAAATCCCCAAGATTGGAAAATTTATGGAGCTGTTTTACTACGGCATTCTTGAAAATCAAAATCTCAAAGTTGAAGAATAAGTTTGGAACAACGATTAGACAAAAACCATTGCGCTTGCTTTCTTAAACAATCAATCATTATTACACAATTACAGCGGTATTAAACAATCCTGTTTCGATATAATATCCTGTCACGTTAACTGAATTAAATAAAAACCAGTGTCAATTTTACACATTTATAGTTACATTTAAAATGTTTCTAAGTTTTATTTGACTAGTTCCATTGCATAAACATTTAATACAAGTTCATTTATGGTTTTTTTTCTTGTGGTTTCCAATTTGTTTTCTTTGTGTGTGTGTGTGTGTGTGTTTGTGTGGTTTTTATAAAAGAACTTTCCTGGCTATAGCCTCCAATGGTCGAGTTTACCATTTGAAGTTGAAAAAATTGGTGTTTTAGTCAGTTGGGACAAGGATCCAAAGTTGAAGCCTTGGCAACTTGAAGAAAGGTTTGAGCTTTTTTCGCCTTCAAATTGAAGCTCACCATTGCGGGCCATGGGCACAGGTAAAATAAGTTCCGTACGGGGCTTGCTTTATATATAAAATTTTAGGTAAGGTAAGGAAAGGTTGGTAGGTGTAATAATAATAATCATAATAATATAATAATTGTTAATTAACTTTAGTTCTTTAAGCATACTTATATAGTTCACACCAAAAAGTTGGAAACATTTACACTTATGTACATACATACATGCTGCACACACAATTCATTTTAATCATCTTTTAGTTTTTGGTTGTTTGTTTTTTCTTTTTTTTTCAACTTTTGCAGTTTGTTTTTGTTTTGTTTTTTGTAACATTCACAGACATCCAAACACTTAATAAACATTTATATTGTATCATGTATATGGTTTTGTTTGTTTTGTTTAAATATATATATGTATATGTAGGTATAATATGTGGTAATAGGTAATTAATTATTTAGCAAACATCGAGAAACATCTACTCCTGGGGGATGTTGTCTAAATGTTAGGTAAGTTTCGAGACTCTTTTAGCCATGGTTTGTTGTTGTTTTTGTTTTGGGGGGATTTTGCTTGTGGGTTACATTAAAAATAAGGGTAAAAAAATTTGATTTGTTCACAAATATTATAATATTATTTAAATATGTAAATTGGTGTTTTGCTCTTCTACTTTTCTCTCTCTCTCGTCATCTGATTGATTTCTACTTTTTTTGGGGGGCAACAGAGGCGTTCAAGAGGGGGTTCTAGAACCTCCTTAGCGCCAATGTCCTTTTCAAATATAGACAAATGGCGCGGTGTATTAACTCGTATTGCTCCGAATTCTGGACCATGCCACCTCGCTGCAGCCGCAGATTGCACACAATGCCCAGCACATCGACAAAGATTTCCGGCATCTTACATAGCTTGTCGAAGGTAACCGGCTCCTCCTGCACAATGCGCTTTATATAGCGTATGGTGTTGCAGGTGAAGCTACTATCGCTATCCTCGTGATTAATATCTTGAGTTGCTTGCGGTGGAGTGGGTGTATCATCACTGATCACTAATGCCTTTGCAGGCATGCTGGTGAGCGAATAGGCCAGAGATTGCCTCAATTGTCTGACTGCATTTAAAATGGCTGTGAAACAGCCAGTCCGCCCGATTCCTGCCGAACAGTGGATAACTGGCAGAGGTTGCACCGCATTGAAAATATCCTGCTGATAGATCTCCATACGTTGCGCTTCCAAATGGGCGTTTGGTGTGGCTGTGCATTTCTCGTCGTAGCTATCGAACTCTGACTCGCATTTTCCCAAATTGAGAACATGGAGACATGTATCCAACAGTGTGTTAATATCTTTTGGCGAATGATGATCTGGCCAATCGGGATACCAATAGTGATAGCAGCAAATCTTTTGCAGATGATAGCTTCTACTATGGGGCACATGGATGCAATATATAAGCACAAACTTGCGGACCGAGTAGCCATTCCGTCTCACTATGCCGACATTCTTGACCAAGAAGAAACTGCTATTCGCCGGCAAGGTCTTGGCCAAATCTTCCTCGAGCGTCACCTTAACCGACTCAATGCCAATGTGATGTCTACTGTCCAGTACATCCAGACCTCCTCCACCTCTTCCCTCTTCTAGCTCAACATTGGCAGGTGTGTCCTTGCTGGCCGACATCCGCAAATGCTGCTCAAAGTACTCTCGAGCCGATGCAGTTAACTTAAAGACCTCACACTTGGCGGCCACCGCAAATACTTCATTTAATTCAATGGGAAAGTATATTGCACATTTTTGGCGATTTGCTTCCGTAAAATTGGTTAGCATAATGATTTTTTGAAAGTACTGCTGGAGCATGTGCGTCTTGTCCATGTGGGGACTACTACTGCTGCCGCCGTCCACACAGCGGCGTATATAGCGTTGAGTATTTTGATAAATCATTAGCCAAAATTCATAGATAGTATTTGGCAAAGGCCCTTGAGTAGCCACATAACATTTTGAGACATAGTCAGGACCCTAAAAAAAGACAAAGAGTGGTAATATGAACAATTTAGATCGGAATTAAGAGTAAACGCCTTACCTTGATATAATTGGCATTGATGTAGGGGGCACATCCTCGTGGACAGCGAGGGATAAGTTGGTATTTGTTAGTTCCTCCTGACCCTGCAGACTCTTTAGCTCACTGGACTCGTTTACAAGCATCACCCGGGAATGCTCGTTGGGGAGAATCGTTTTATAGCGATTCTTAGTTTGTGATCCAAAGACCATGGGTTTCTCCTGATGATTGAGCGGCAGATCCCAGAATTCTTTGTGCAATTCCCGAAAGATGCGTTTCTGCTCGGCTTCCTCCAGCTGCAAAATGGGTTGGGCCTGTGACATCCGTTTGACCACCGCTTGGTATGCCGTCAACAACTCGCTATCTTCCGAACTGGGCGGATAACAACTCGTGGGCGTGTCCGAGAGACGTTCATTCAGCGGCACTAGGGGCTGCTGCTTGCTGGCCTGATAGCTATGATCGAATACATAGTTCAGGCGGATCAAATCCAATTGATTTAGTGGATTGGATGCACTCTGAAGCATTTGTATGCTGGCCAAATAGATTTTAAATTCCTCGCTTGTGGTTTGAGGGGAAAGTGGGCGTGTCATGATATTGCGTACGCCCACAGCGCCGACACAAGTGCAGACGGCGGGCTCAAGGGCAGTAGTATTCTCTGGAGGATTACTGGGCTGCAGATCGGATGCAGAGCCAAAGCAGACCTGTCCAAAGAATTGCTTATTGACCTTGTTGGTATTGAGGTTCTCGGTGCTAAAGAATTTCCGTTGTGCCTGTGTAGAGGCGGCGCAACTGCACACCACCGACACCTTAGGATGCACCACATCCTGGGTGGCCATGCTGCTGCTGTTGTGGTGGGTTGTGGTGCTTAGGTCGCCTCCTCCAAGTATGCTGCCCATATTGAGGGTCAAGCTTTGATTGGAGCCACGTCTTTCAAGTAACCCACGTTTTGGAGTGGGCACATTGGAAACCGAAGCCGACCCTGAGCCCGAACCCGTGGAGTTGGTGCGCATGCCCAGCCTGTGATATTTATCAGCGGTCAGCATCAGGGAGGAGTTTAAATCGCCGCAGGATGTTGTAGTATGACCCTTGAGGGTGATGCTATGATTGGATCCACGTCGCCGAAACAGACCCTGACGACTGCCCTGACTGGTCAAATGATGATGCGATTGCTGATGACTTGGACCGGCGGGGAGCTGAGTGGCCTCCAAATTGCAACTGGACTTGGAGTTGAGAATGGAGCCCAAACTGTAATTCGAGATGCTTAGGCCACTGTTCATCAGATTGCCGCATGAGCTATGCAAATTGAGAGTCAAACTGTGATTCGATCCGCGACGCTGGAGAAGATTCATGGACGAACTGGATACTGTCGAGGTCTTCGGTATGGGCAAATCCATTGATTTCTGTTTAAATGGAGATTCTTGCTTGACAATAGTCGCCGGAGATACAGAGTTGGTGTTTAAGTTCGAGGAGGAGAATTCCACCAGGGTCAGGCATTCGGGCAGAGTTTTTAGGTTCGTGCTGGACGCATGTAGCAACTGATGCGGATGCTTGTGGGCACTACGAGGTGCCAAATTGGCTCCCAAACCAAATTTGGAACTGCTATCCACACTGGATGCGGATTTTAGCTCCGCCGCACTCCGCTGGGGCGAGTCACTACTCAGCTCAGACGAATCCAACGAACTTTGTGCCGTTGTGGCCACCTGATAAGGGTTCTGCTTGCGATGATACGTTAGCCAATCCGTCGAGTTATTCAGGCTGAGTCCTGGCGATTTACGACGCATGGATCGTCGGGGGGAGGATTCGAGGAACTCGCCTGCAGACTGTGGAGGGATGTAGAAAGCAGACCGGAGGCGGGGGGTTGCGGCAAATGATGCGAGCTACTGCTGACAGATGGTTCCATATCCTCGCAGCTGCCATGAGATTCAGTTATATTGTGCACCACGATGGACAACTCGGATTCGTTGGCCGCCGAATCTAAGGAGCGGGCCTTTTCTTTAGTGCTTTTAATGGTGGGAGTCTTGGGCTTGGTTAAAGGCGACACTTGATGTGTGGAGGGCTTAATCGGTACGTCGGTGATGCGAATGGTTAGATTATTCTTGTTCTTGCGATTCTTGCGTCCCTCCTGAAGTTGAAGCTGCGGCATGACCAGCACAACCTCTGAAGTAGCCTGATCCTCCGACGAGGAGGGCAACTCTTCCTGTTGCACCACATGATCAATTTCGGGAAAGCGAAAAAAGTTGCCATTCTTGTAACCAGCCGAATTGATAATATTTAATGGGGATCCGGATACATTTAAATTGTTGATGGAGGTCAAAAGCTTGGGAGAATAGCCAGACGTGGTCGTAGATTCATCTTTAAAGAGAATTGTCGGTGAATTGTGCTCACTTTTCGAGAGAAATAAACTGATATCCTGGTCGTTTTCGTCCTGAATTCCCTTGGGGATGGTGTTCTCCTTATCCTTGCCACGTTCCTCCGTGCTGCTACTGCCACTGCCGCTACCGCTACCACTACTGCTACTGGTGCTGGTAATGTGGGGCGAACAAGACCTACGGTCATACAGGGAAAAACGTTTGAATCTGCGACTCAAAGTTGGAGATTGTGTGGACTGGTGGGGATTGGGTGGCGGGGGATACGCAATGGTGAATTGTTTAGGTGTATAGGAACGCGCAGATGACTCCTCGGTATCAACCTCTCCTTTGGGCACTCCCATCAATCCCCCGCCAATGCCACCATCGGTAGTGGGAGAAGGAAACTCAAAGGAAGTCTGCATGAATTCCATGGGCGTGAAATAGGGCGTGCTTTTGTTGCTCTCCACATCCTCGCCGCTGTCGACAGTCGGGTAGTCAATTGATGCATTTTCCTTGTTGTTGTTTTTTGACTTGTCCATTATATACACACACCAACACACACATACACACCAACACCAACACCTCACACTCACACACGCCACTAGAATACAAATGCAGAAGCAAAGGCGCCCGCAGCGCCAATACCTTTGCCTTGCCCTGACCAAATTAATTTGGTTCTATTCTTCTCACTTAAGCAACATTCCCAAAAAAAAAAAAAGATTTTACTTATTTTGGTATCTGTTTTACAAATTCTCTTGTTTAAATTAACATTTAACTATATATTTCTATGAAAAACGAGCATCTTGACGGATTTTTGAGTAGCAAACGCAAGTATGAGCAGCAGAGTTGCCATCCTTTCTTGGAAAATATTATGGACCAATCACACCTGCCAATGCATTAATCGAACGTATTTACATATTTTCGTTTACTGATTAACAAAGAATCCGAATATCAAAATAACAAATATGTGTGCATATTTAACGCCAATTTAACGTCAATATCCGAATGGATTAATTTATTTCAACAGACTCTTTCGTTCACTTATTCGAATCAGTACTCAAAACATTACTAATTGGATTAAATAGATGAGAACATAAAACAATGTTTTGAATACTGAATCATTTCTTAAAATACACATTTAAAAAAAGATAAAAAGCAACTACTCAAATTAACTCAAACTGAAAATTTGCTTTGATAGATGATATTAATTTATGTATTTAATGCATTATCGGTTAGTGTGGCAGACTCAATTTCATTAAACGACCAACGATTTTAATTGTATTCCCGTTTTATAAATCCCTCATGGGATTTTATCACTAGATGTATATAATTTTCAATTACAGTTGCATTATTTGCGAGCACTGATTCGGCTTAACATTATCATTTTAAAAATGGCAAACCAAAATAAATACAATCTGCATAATACATACGCTTTACTATCTGGAGGCTGGCAGTTCTGACCGTTATCTTCTGGAAATTTGGGAACATAGAATTATTACTTGAAACATTTAAAACTAAACTGAGAAATTTTCGTTGATTTTTGATTGATTGATCGTGGCTAAGCTGAAATTGAGATCTAAGAAATTAGTTCATCGTATTGCATCCATCGACATAGCATTGAGCGATTCTGCGCCAAAAGGGCAGCAGACTCCAGTTGTAAACGCCTAAATCTGTTCATATCGTAGTGTATCAATTCCATCAGACGAGGTTTGTCCCTGAAGTGTTGAAGTGCCTGGGACACTATTTGGGGGCTGGATATGGAGCTGACACTACCAAATCGTCGTTCCAAGATGAGTTCTAACCGTTGCAGGTGATGGCCTAGATAATTGATGTCGTCCGAAAAAATGCAAGGCGATGCTTTGTTCGGCTGCTCGGAAAGTTGTATCTCAGGTGCAGAGACAACCGTAGAAGCCGATAATCTTTTCTTCTTTACTGTCAGTGATTCTTTTGGCGTGTCATTGTATTGTATGCACTTATGGACTAGTTTACCAGGCGGATGGGTTGAACCACATGCTGCCAACTGACTAGTCCTGCCCTTCTTCTGGCTGTTTGGCTTGGTCTTTTTGGGCTTGCGAGCCTTTTTTGTCACCAGTTTAATGGTTTGATCTGGGCGAAATTGTTTGGGATCCACCAGGATTATGTGGGGTTTTGGTTGCTCCACATCGAATATGCTAAATTTAGTATCCACCTGCTTAATCCTTTGGATCTTATTCTTAGACTGGATTTGACTTAACTTTGGAGATTTCTTGACACGAGGTGTTATCGTCACGTTGTACTTGGACGGAAGAGGAACGCTAGTTTCGACGGCCGCGGCATAACTCATACTCAGGGCTGAAGAGGATGAATTGGACACTGGCGAAGGCAACGACGAGTGTAGGTTAAGCGGCGACTCTAGTTTAATGTATTCTTGTAGGTACTCCCCCAATGGTTTACGGCGCACCGGTATAAAATGACGGGTGGGATCAACCGTCGCTCCTCTTCCTCCTCTACTACTCTTATCCCTCCCAGATGATCCATCGGTTGCATTGTTCTTTTTGCGTGTGACGGAATTCTTTCGTTTCCCACTGGCTCCCGCCGTCCTCGTTTTCGGTGCCGCCAGTTTTATGAGTTCTCGTTGCCCTACGACCCGAAAAGCGTTTGGGAAAAGATTACTCAAGCAAAGCACTGGGGCATGATGACAAGACTTACTTAAAATATTATTTTTTTTTTTATTTGGATGGTATAGTCGCTGTTTACTATGTTTTTTTTATGGTTTCTCAATCTGTTATTTCAACCGTAGAATTTCGGTGTGTTATTGAATCAAAATTTGTCAGAGCTTCTAACTACTTACATAGGTAGCACATTCTCTCCTACTGACAGCTAAAAAATTATCTAATTTCGTAATTTATCTTTTATGTGTCTGGAGCATTTCGAATAATTCCAATTCGTATTTTTTTTTTTTTTTAATTGATATAAAAATGTTTTTCGCTAATTTACTGCAGCGTAGAATCTTCCAAGGATATGGGTAAGAATGGTGAAAATTCGAAATCGTTTTCCTTTGACTTTCGCCTTTTTCTTCATCCAGAGCTCTAGTCCCTAAAAGGGCTTATGCAAGTGACTACAAGCCCAATACTTTCTTTTTTGGTGGCGGACTCTGGAAATTGCAGGGCGGCATGAAGGAAGTGGAATATATCAAATCGGTCAATCAGACTCTTATGTCTAAGCTACACGAACATTTGGATAAATGCAAAAGCGCCGCCTATCTCCAGAACTGGGATGAGTTTAAGAAGACATTGGATCATCAGTCTCTATATGATACCTCGTGTATGAATAAACACAAGAATGTGTTGGAAGAGGCATACTTTATGACTGAGGTGTGTATTTATAACCAACTCCCTTTCGTTTCTTAATCTTTTCTGGGTATTATCCTTTTTTTCAGAATGCCGATTGCATTAAAGCTTTGCACGATCGTGCCCAAAAGGAGCGTTCATTATTAACTGCTAAGAGCACTGAGAATGGAGAAGAACCTTCAAGTGGCTCTGCTTCTTAAAAATGTTGTTTCGTTGTCGTTAATTTCAGAGAGATACAAATAAAATTGTTAGTTCAAAAAAAAAAAAAAACGTTGAATTTTTCTTTTAACGAGCTGGCAACTCTTTGCTATTATCAATCAGCTGAGCGAATTTACGCTAGATATTGAAATCGAAATTGGTCACAGTTTTATATTTATCTATATTCATAAATACTATATAAATTGGTATAAAAAGGCAGACACAACACAATGTTCTTATTGCGTCGTCTTAACCGGCAGTTATATCCCAAACAATTGCAGTAAGTTCATTGAAAATTGCATAAGATAGACGAATTCTAAAAATATATGATTTTATTTCTAGATTTTCGAAAATGTCACAGATCGGCGAACTCGGCAGTGGAGCTGGCAAAGGTGGTGGGGGCGGTGGATCCATTCGTGAAGCCGGCGGTTCCCTTGGCAAGATGGAGGCTGCCCGTGAAGAAGAGTTCTTTTACAAGCAGGTTAGTTTTTCGAAAAGGTTGTATATGCCTACACACTTCTAAAACACAATTTATCTTAGCAAAAGGAACAATTGAAGAATCTGAAAACAAAGACTGTTCAAAAGGCTCCAGAGACTGAAAAGAAATGAATTACAAATTCAACTAAACTGTTAATATTTTATATTGATTACATATACGAATTTTGTTTAAAAAGAAAAGTTAGTTTAAATGGTGGAATTTTTCGAACCTTTTTTTGGATTAGGACATTAAAAAAGTGCTAGAATCTTGCCAGGCCAATTGTAACATAAATTATAGTAGTCACCTATTTTGAATAAACCACTCCGTATAACGTCATTTTCTGCTTTCATGTGAATGACAAAACAGCTGATAGATTAAGAACTTGGGATCAGTTGTTTACGAAATGCTGTGGAGATCCAGAAATATAACTGATAAGAGAAATCTGTAGACAGTGCACGGGGAGTAGCGAGTTGTGTTCAGTTTTACCAGTTTAGACAAGTGTGAAGAGCCACATCAATATAAAAATGGCTTCCACCATACAAAATACCGTGAAAGTGGCTTTGCGAAAACGTATGAAGGATGTAATTAAGGGAATTTCTCCAGAGGCTATTGCTGAACAATCGCGGGCCGTGACATTGAAGGTGAGCCAAAGACGACTCCACATGGGAAGTAATTTTGATTTTATCGTTCGCCCAATTCTTTTTAGGTCCTTGAAAGTGAGTCCTTTCGTCGCGCCCAACGTGTGAGCATTTATTTGAGTACTACTGGTGAACTGGATACCACCGCATTACTGGTTGAAATGTTTCGGTTGGAGAAAATGGTTTTTGTGCCCACCTACCAGGGGCAGACTATGAAAATGGTTCGTTTACGGGGAATCGAAGACTTTCAGAATTTGCCACTGACCAAATGGAACATTAAACAGCCCGATTTCAAGGAATCTCGTGAAGATTGTATGATCAATGGTCATGGTATTGATCTATTTCTAGTTCCCGGTGTCGCATTTACTCGCCAAGGAGCTCGGATGGGTCATGGTATGGGTTATTATGATAAATTCCTGACTCGGCATGCGGAAAAATATCCTCACAAAAAATCAGTTATCATGGCTTTGGCATTAAATGAGCAGATTGTAGGCCCCGATGAAGTCCCCATGGAATCTCATGACATTCGTTTAAATTTTGTTATTACAGAGAAGTGATTAAATTTGTCAGCTTCTATTATAGAGAGATTAAAATACATAGATAAAGTTGCTTAATCGAATAAACACAAATCAGAATCTTTATACAAAATGCTTGGCGGACCCCGAATAAGCTTTAGATTATACAAGTCGAAAATATACAAAAGCTTGATATTGTATTTTTTTAATGCTTGGGCATTAATAGCCTAACATCAGCCAATTTAGCCCAATATAGTCTTATATTAAAGTTGCATATATTTCTATCGTAAATAGGGAGGTCTGGAGCGAAGTCCACGACCACGAGACCGTCCCAAATAGTGTGGCGTGGAGTAATGCGGCTCGCTATTGCTAAAATGCGATTCCGGATTCCCGGAACGGTATGATGATCCAGGGCCCGACTCGGACCATCCTGACGGCGATCCTATGCGCATTAGTTTTTTTTGTCTAAAACGAAAATTAAACGAATTAAATTTAAAATTTTTTTTAAGAGTTTCCAGTTTTCTTCTACCTAAAGGCAGCCGCTGCGGAAATCCGTGAGCCGCGATTACGTCCCACGCGGGAACCTCTTAACATTGAAGGTATTTTATTATAGCCAGTGGGTCCAGTAGGCTGGGCGCCACAAGTCTCCAATGCCAGAAAATCATCAACATGCAGGGACGGAGGTCGCGAAGTATTTGGTGGTCGTGAACGAAAGAGATCGCCACGTGATGGAGGAGGTCTAGCAAATCCACGTCCTCGTACAGCAGAGACGAACATCTTTTTTTCAGGGCGACCAGTGGTGGGTTCTACTTCAACTCGACGAGTACGGAAACAAGGAGCTGTCGGTGTCATCTCCCGGTTGGACTGTGGCGATCCGGATAGATGCAGGACACGCTTGCAATCTCCTGTGAGATTCAAATCGGGATTCAGACACACATTGGCCAAGTCGGTAAGATCACAGGCGATGCGCTCGTACAAAGGTTCATTCATATCCTCAATAACCTCAATGGGCAGGGGTTCCAGCCAATAACGTGCGGTCAATTGCACATTCTCGGCAGTGGCACAAAACCGTGTGAATATGGGCCTTGCCTCATATTGAGTAACAATGCCTTCGGCTTGCGGTAAGTAGGGCTCCACATTAAGAGATGCCCCTCCTGCGGGCACAGCTCCCGTTGCAGTCGGATTAGTCTCAGCACCTGACTCCAATTCGCTGCTCATCTCAACCGCACTGTGTGCTGCATCCTGCTTGGACGCGTGCAATACTATAAGTTGCTTTAGATCACGCAAGGCTGCCTCATTTGCCACGGCCCTGTGCTTCTCCAAAACACTCAGAATACGGGTCAAAACTGGTGGTTTATCCAATTCAATGTCCTGAAACTCAACCAATTGAGCTAGTTCATTGGCCCCCCAGCTTTAGAGTACGTTGCGGCATAGCAGTCATGGACGGCGGAGGCTCAATTTGGGTCAGGGAGCGCAGTAGTAGAATTAGAGATTCAATATTGGCATTGTATTCCACTGTCTCATTATGCAGGATAACGCGTTCCATCCACGCCTGCAGCTCGGTGATCTTTTGTTTTAGTAACTGGGCCAAATGATAAAACGTGAAACTGGAAACAAAATTAACATTAATAAAATAAAAACGAATTCAGAAGGAAATTTGTAAATTTACTCGTGCTCCGTTAGGATAACCAAATTGCGCACAGCCAGTATAGAGATGCCATGGGTGACCTCCACACTTGTCAAGTTACTGAAGACCGCATCTATGACTCGGGGAATTAACTCTTTGGGTGGCAAAGCAGCAGCCAGATTAAGAGCTGGCTGTGCCATGGATTTGTGCGAAATAAGCGAAATTCCCGAATCCAGAAAACTATCCAATATACGATGCACAGCCTCTTGGCAATTCGAGACCACCTCGTTGAACTCATTAAGGGCAAGCAGCGATTGAAAGAGTTCCCAAAACTTGCCCGACAATATCGACAGCATGGAACTCTTTAACGGGGCAAAGGCACAAAGTCTTGTTGAGAAGCGTAGAAGACGCTCCAAGTTTGTAGTTGGTATGCAATTGGACCCATGATATTCATTGCACAGCAATTCCGTTATTGTCTTTGCTATCAGTAGAGTCATATTGGGTGCCAGATCTGACAATTGCATGCACACCCGTTGCAGCAACTCCGAAAGCTGGGGGAAACTCGAAGGGGCCAAGGCCTCCACAAGCTTGGCGATTTGTCCACTCTGTGGATGCAAATGGGCAGACCAAAGTTTACGCTCCGTAATCAGGCGTTGCTTGTGCTGCTGCTGCAGCTGATCACATAGAGGCTGCGGCATGGGCAATGGCAAGGGCAACAGCTCGGCTAGAAGCTTAAGACCTGCAAAAAAGAACTTAGCGATGTAAATCTCAGTGGAAATTGCAATTGTACGGAGATTGATAACAAAAATTAAAGTTTTTCAGATAAAATTTATGTAGATATTAATAAGAAATAGTTATTAGTATGCCAAATTTGATTACTGATTGAAGTATCTAGTGGTTAAACTAGAGTCGCTCGAATCTCTTACCTGGAATAAAATTGGCTGGTCCATCGATGTTTTTCAACACCTCACGAATCATCAAAGTCCAGAGTGACTTGTGCAAGGACTCCTCGTCCTGTTCGGTAGGCTGGGTATAAGCCAAAAGAGTTTGAACCACCTCAAGTTTACATTGCTCGACCTCGGCACCGGCCTGACAACGGGTGGGATAATAGTAAAGCAGAAAATAAACCTTAACAAGATGATCAATTGCAGTTAGGTCCTTGTAGGTGCCATCGCGACATAGTATGGCATAGGAGAGCAATTCGCGTAATATGCGCAAAGTGGGCAGCATAATCTGGCAGCAGTGGACCCCTTGGATTGTCATCAGAGCCGGGGCATGCATGCCAGGTTGCTCGAAATATGTGCAGAGACGTTCCAGAATTTGGATCATCAGTTGAACACCATCCGCCGCATACAGTTGAAGGGAGACAAAGCGATGCTTTAGCTCCTCAGTGGTAGCATGAGTACTGGACTTGAGGGGCACTTTGCTAATGGAGAGGAATCGTAAGATCCGCAAAGCCATGATCAGATCTCCAGGGAATGTGGTCAAATAATCCAAAGAGCGTCCGATCACCTCCACCAGGGGCATTATGTCATCGTAGACAAACACATTGATGGCTTCCAAGGGCTTCATGTAAACATACATTTCCTGTAACACAGCCGATACGGATGGTTCGAATGTTTCATGATTTTTGGCTAGCTCCAGAATGACTCCACCGTGCTCGATGAGGTAATCCAACTGCTCACAATACCGCACACAGGCATCGACCATATCTACGGCATAACTTAGGACGGGACTCTTGTATTTGGTGCCCGGTGAACTCAGCTGTCGCTGAGTCTGCAGGCGCTGCTCCTTCTTAATTAAGTCCATGAAAATCTTCAGATTGTTATTTAGACCCAACACTTCCACTGTGTGTTGACGTCCCGCTGGATCGCAAGTCTGCGAGTAAATGGAATGCATATGGGTGGAGAGTTTAATGGGATCATAGTCGGATGAAGTGGATGCAAAGACAATAGCATCCAAGTGATAACGTGTCTGCACTTTGTAGGCAAGTTCTATGCCCAGCCGAGCCAGACGAGGGGAAACAGGACGCATAATGGGTTGCATCTGCATTTGGACGGGAGCAGGCAACACCTGAGTGGGTAGAGGTGCAGCATTGGCTGCACTCTCTGACTCTTCTTTAAGTGTAGAAACAGGCACATCTATTTTATCACCGCCGTCCTTTTCCTTCTTATCGTCCTTATCCGATGTTTCTGCTATCGTTTCCTTAGACACATCTTTCTCTTCTTCAGACTTCACCTCCACTTGTTGCTGATCCTCCTTCTTTTCTTCCTTTACCTCGGTTTTAAAATCTTCCTTTGGCTTTATTTCGGCTGGCACTTCATCTAATCCCAACAAAATGGATACTATTAACTGTGTGACCTCAAACGCATTGTCCACAAAGTAGTCTATGCCCACGTGAGATTTCAGCAGAGTATGCATCATATCCAAGGTGCACAAGAATGTTGTAGGCGGAAGATTTTTGGAATTGCTGAGCATCACCAACAAAGATTCAGCCAAAGAATGCTGAACAAAATAGGATTGCAAAGCATTCCCGAAACTGCGTTGTGCGGCGGGATCGGTGATGACCTCAAATTTCTTGGAAACTGGAAGAAAGCGGCGTGGCTGTAGAAAACTCAACTGACTTGCCGTCAAGGCGTCCATGACCATCTCGAAAGCGTACTCAATTTTTTGACTGATGTCCGCTCGCGCCTTCATGTCATCCTCTCTCTCCCCTTCCACAAAAAGTTGGCGACAACCATCATGCACTGTCTCCAGAGCCTCATAGAGATGTAGCTTCTTGATAATGGCCTGCAAGGCATATTTCGTTCTGGTAAGCTTTGCCGTTTTGATGGACTCCACTATCAATTGGTAGCCACTGGTTTTTGAATCAAGAAAGTGCCGGATGCCCAGTCTGTTATCCAGCATGGAATAGACAGCCTTGAGTAACTGCAATTTGATGGATAACGCCATGTAGGGCTCCTGGTAGAGGCTAAAGACTGCCTCGAAGGGATCGAATTTGTGCTCTTTAATAAGGTAACGAATCAATTCCTCATTGCTACCCAATAGTTCTGTCATCCGGGCCCCCAGTTTGATGTGACGAATCTTAAATGCGGGCTGCGGCTGCTGACAAGCCGCCTGGAAACTTAGAGCGATTTGCAAAATGTTTGCCGCCTGACGTAAGTGCTGATCATCGTTCTTGAAGAACTGATGGAGCACAAAGTGTCTTCTTTTATGCTGCTGCGATAAATAACCTAGCTGATTGTTCAACTGTTCGCCAAGATACACAAACTGTTCTCTTTCATCCACGCTGACGGGTCCGTGCTCTTCATTGAAGGCAGCTACATTCTCACAACGGGTCTGCACAGAAAGCTTCTTGAAGAGCAGACGCAATGTCTCCAGCTCCTTACTGTAAAACGTGCACAAATCGCCTTGATAGACCAAAAGAGGACGCTGCCACGGTTCAAAGGCGTCAATGGCAGGCGGGGCAGCTGCAGCTGCGACTTCCAGTTCGCGCTCGTACTCCGCAGCGGCTGCAGCATCGACCCCATCGTCCTCAGGCTCATCGTCATCTCCCATAATCTCATCGTCACTCAGAATGGGTTCGAATTGTTCTTGCGGAGTGCCAGATCTTTCCTCATCATCACGTTCCCGATGCAACGATTCAGATGAGTGCCTATATCCATGGGAAGAGGAAATCTTGTAGTGGGACCGCGAATCATCATCATCGTAGTCCATGGTGTCAGGAGATCTTGGTCGTGCCGGTGAATCTATGGAGGCTGGTGGAGTGCGTGGCCATTTATGTTCATCGGCATCTGAACGGGAGCGGTCTGAGCGCTTGCGACGTGATCGATGACTTGAGTACTCGGGTGAACGTGACCAATCACGAGGGGGCTTCTCTCTAGGACTGCAAATACAATACTGTACAACTGAATAAATCATAAATTATTGTCTTGATTCTTACCATCTGAGGTATTCTCTTTCATTGCTCTCTGAGTGGGTATGGGTACGCATGGGCGGGGGAGAATGATCCGTGGACCGAGTGGAACGTCTCAGACGGCGCAGAAGCTGTTGCTGCTGCTCCTCTTCGGCATGTTGGTGGTAATGCTCGCGCGATAGACTATAATCCAACTCCTCATGCTCGTAGTCACTAACACTTGCCTTATGATTCGATGCTATCAATTGTTCGCTGGGTATCGGCTCAGGCCATCCCTCGTCTTTGAGGACCTCGTCCTGCAGTAACTCTTGGCACAACTCTGGCCTAGCTGGTTCACACTGCATTGTTGGACTGGCTATCGGTTCGGTTACCGAATTGGTCAGAATCCCATAGACAGCCAAAGTAATGGTACTATACCATCCTCGCAAAACCAAGCCATCTGTGGGAATCTTCTCCTGCGAGCAGTCCAAGTGTATACAATCATTTTGATTATATCGCAATATTCCCAAATTCTCAAATGCCGATGCTCCCGGCATTCCCAAATCATTCACAAAGAACTCCAAGTCGAATTTCGAGGGATTTGTTGCTCCAAGACGAACGCCACCAGGAAAATCCGCTTGCACTCGAGCGCCCAGTGGTATAATTCTCACCTGGGTTATGAACACTGGCTTAGGGAACTGAACCAAATCCAAATTGATGTCCTAAACATAATATGCAAATGATTTGGGAGTGTCAATCATTTTTTTAAGTCAAAGAAAATATTACAAACTTACGCTAACTTCTTCATGGGAGAACGTGTCAAAAAAGAGCAACTCGGCTCCATCGTCGGCTTCTGCCATTTTCATCAACAGGTAATTAAATTATTATAAAATTAAACAAATTTCGGCGTCGGCAAAATCTAAAATTTCCTGTTTGTTGAGCTGGGAAAAATATCGATGGGACCATTGAAATAGTTATCGATATGCCACCGATACTTTTCATGCTCAATAATGCGATATTAGTGATGTGCAGAAACTGTGACAAAGCGAAATCACTAACGTAATTATTAATTATTATTATTCCACACAATGTGTTTAGCAGGATCATTGCCTATGTGTTAATAAACAAACTTGATCTCAAATCTTCAATATTGTCGCGAAGATGGTATTAAAATTTTATATTAAAATGCTTTTACATTTTGTCACTGTGTCCAAAATATCACGCTTTTTTCCTATAATAATGGAACGGTCACACTTAATTATTACCGGTGGCGCCAAGGCCACATTGTTCTATGCAAATAAGTTTTTTACGTTGAGAGGGAAAGTCGTGTAAGTTTGCGGTACCGACATACAAAATAATATAAGCAAAATTGTTTATCAACGTTCCTATACATATATATATATATTAATTGGCATAAAAAATATATAGGTGTCACTGTGTACGATATTTTAAGACTTGTTTATTTTGCGTTTTATTTTTCGGGTTTTATTTTTATAACGGCACCTGGCAACAATAGTTGCAATTCATCGTGCTTTTCCATTTTTCATTTTAAATAAATTTGCACATTAATAGAATTGTGTATATTTATATTAAACCTGCAGATTTACCAAGTGAAACCACATCAATATGTTCGTTGTGCGTCGTAGTGTTGCCCGTCTGTACCCCAATGGAGTCCAGTAAGTTAAAACTTTGTTGCTAATTAACATAAGTATATTATGTTTCATCCTATTACAAAATCATTATGTACATATGCTCCTCCTATTGGCAGCTTTTCCTCAAGCTGCGATAAGATAAACAATAATTCGATTTCCTCATATTTCGACCCGCCCAAATTAGCTTACTTGGTTGCGTAATCAATGAGAAAAAATGTAATGCAATACTCCATCAATATTCTCTTGCAGATTGGCTAAGATGAGCGGCAGCCAAATTGGTGATTTGGGCAGCGGCGCCGGTAAGGGAGGCGGCGGCGGTGGTTCCATTCGCGAAGCCGGTGGAGCTTTTGGCAAACTGGAGGCTGCCCGCGAGGAGGAATACTTCTACAAGAAGGTAAGCAAACAAAACCCAATTGAAATTAATCTATGTATACAAAGTTTTATTTATTTTGCACATTGATCATCAATAGCATGGCTTGCCATTAAGGAGTTCTTGTACTCCACATTTCTGTATGCGAAAGTTAATCTCCTTGTAGTCCAATCCCCCCAGAACCGAAGGCCTTCTGCAAGCGATTTGATAAAGCCCAGATTTCTTCTTTACCCTCATGATTTCTCACAATCTTCAAACCACTTGTAAACTGTAAATTTCTCTCATCCTCGATGAGCATCACCAGATTCTGATGTGTGTAGGGGGTTCTAGTGTTCCAGGCCAAGATGCTGGCTGGACTGACAAGACCGCAAAGCAGCATTCCTGTTTCACTCATAGCAGCGGCCACACACTGACTGCCCCGCTTGCCCAGGACAATAAATTGATCCAAGGCCGCGCTTACATCGTTTAGCTTCCAATTGCTGCCATTGTTGACCACATCCAGGGGAATGGCCATTTGCCAATCACTTGACAACGAATGGAAGTACATCATTCGCTGCTTCACGCCAAGGGCATGAGGCGTCAGCGTGATGGACACAGTGCCATCCCACAGCTGGAAACTTTCGCCTGCTATGGTGAATGTGCCAAAGTCGGGATGCGGATATGTGAACTTGTTTTCAATGCGCCACGATTGGTGGGCAGCCACATCGTAGACCACAATTCCATCTCCAATCGAATCGGCCATATACACAAATCCTACATCACAATTGTGGGAATCCAGCTCAATGGTGGGCGTAACAAAGCGACTTACGTTCCGTTTATAAAGCCGCTCAGGCATTCGGTAGTGATGCACAACCTGACCACTCTCCAGGTCAATGGCATACAATTGGGGTGGACAATAGTGTATGAAGTCGATCTCTCCGCTATCGAGTACCCACATTCGTCCGCACTCATCGATTTGTGTGCGATACACAGAGGTGAGGCCATTGCAGTCAGCTCCATGCGATTTGTGCCACTCGTAGCTGGGATACGCCTGCAGTAGAGTGCCGTTGGGTCGGGCTTCATTTGTCACGTAGGCCAGAGAGTAAGGCACGCCCTTGGCGAAACGTGGAATGGTCACAAAAATAGATGGTGTAGGATCCCCATCTGCAGTATAAGAAAGTAATCAGATTAGCAGGATTCGTTTTACTAAGAGGATCTGTCTTCTTACGTTTATAGTAGACATCCACATCGATGGGTATAACACTGTTCGGATCGTAGAGACCTTCAGAAAGCACACGTTCTCTTTCACCTGGCGAGGGAAAGGCCAATTCTAAGTTTCGTGCCTCAAACACACTCTCCATGGCCTTGTTGGGCTCCACTTCATATTGGCCAGTTGTCAAAGCAGCCACAGAAAGAACAAGCCATAATATCGTAATCGTGTAATCCATTTTTGTCGCGGAATCCTTTCACTTTCCTTCTCACAGTCGTTAGGCGTGGCCTGGTGTGTGTGTGCTCTACTTAAAGTCGGAATCGAGACTAAGCCTGCGTGGCCACTAGCTGGCCCATGTCTTTCTATCACAAATCTCGGTCTCCGTCCAGCAGCAGGCTAATCGCTTTTTAGCTTGTTTGTAACTGGTTTAATTGCACATAAACTTTGTGCATTGAAAACGAGTTGCTAGTGTTGGCTAATTATGCACACCAACAACGAAACGGATAAATAAGCAACACACCGAGCCTGTTCCATGACGTCAAATTAGTTCGTTGGCCTATTAAGTGCGATCAATCAGGGCAAAGCCATTATATACATTGTTTTTTTGCTGCCATGATCCAGTTTTTGGATACTCGCAAATTGCACGTGGTGTGGGGGTCAGTACTGAAAAGTTGCTATACCCTCTTAATAAACCATGTGGATCGACGACCATTATATAAATTTTTGTGTATACTATATATACGGCTAGAAAAGTTCCAGAATAGAATTTCCTATTTCCAAATTTAAATCTCTTTGGGTTTTGCATATATGTAGTTCTCTGATGGCAAAAACTTCTGAACGATCTTCTAAATGATTGCAGACTCTTTATCGTATGTCGACTTGAACTCATCAATCTTAAGATATAGACAATCTTGACATTTTGGTAGTGTATAGGAAATTCGGCATAAGCAATCTTAGCCATGGCCTCTCTGGTCTATAATCATTGGGTAGAGATAACACTTGACACGCTGACTGTGAACTTTGCGGCATGAAAAATAATTCCAACGACAAAAACCTATGAATTTCTATGTAGGAAAATATTAAGTAACCAAAAAGTAAGAGTAAAGTGAACACTTGGCTAAGAATGTCAGACAGTCGATGAATGAACAAATCATAGTATTTAAATTGAAAATCATTAGTGCTGATAACTAGGTCGATTTAGTTACTCTTTTACTTAGACACTCTGGTGTTGCAAGAAAATTAAACATTTGCACAATATTTGATTTAATTGCTTAATGAAAAGCAAGGTAATCTAACTTAGACTTTGAAGAAAAGGGTATTAAATCATTCAATTAGATGTTCCATGCGTAACTGAACATTTTCAAATGAACTTTGATGCTGAACAATATTAATTATTCTAAATGAGATTTGATTATCTTATTTAACTTTGTTTTATGCAACTAATTGAATGGAATTACAAGATAATTCAAGCAAACACCAGACGATTGGTCAGATCATCATCGTTGGCAAAGAACACGCCACTTTGAACATCGGACAAGGATCGTCTCAGTATGCGGAAATTGACCTCATTGGCATTAAGAGTGCCCGCTGCGATTTTCTGCAAAAGCAAAAAGTGAAATATAAAAATATTGAATCTTCCAATTTCACCCGAAACTTGTTATGCATTTACCTGAAAGCGATTGGAGAGCAGCCAGAGTTCATCTTGACCAGCAAGATTGCGGACAACTTTCATGCCGCTGACAAACTGCAAATCATTGGCATTGGCTGGCAAGTTGCCAAAATTACGGGTGGAGTAGGGGGTGTTGACATTCCAAGCGAAGAGCTTGATGGGATTGAAGGTGACGCAATACAAGTTGTTTCTGCTGTCCAAAGCGGATGCAGCACACTCAGTCTTCCGCCTACCAAGCAGAGTAAACTGATCCGCTTGAGCCTCGACGCCATTTGCCCAGTTTTGGCGATTATTGAGCACACTCAAGGGTACCGAATATTCACTTACACTGGCCAGGGGATGGAAGTATAGATTGCGTCTATCGTGATTGATGGCAAACATGCCGTCCATAAGGTTAAAACTTTCTCCTGCAATTGTGTGTTGGCCGTAGTCCGGATCGGGATACATGAAGCGGTGCTCTGCACGCCACGACTGCTGAGCCTGATGATCGTATATGACCAGACCGTGGTAACTAACATCGGCAATGTAGATCATAGTTTTAGCACAATTACCACGAGGCGGAGGATCCTGGACCAAAACACTGGGCGTGATAAAAAGAGAGCCGCGTGGAATATAAGTCTCATTGGGGAAACGATAGCGATGGAGGAATCTGTCTGTGTTCAGATCGAAGAGCAAGAGTTGAGGTGGACAATGTTGCTCACCACCGATTAGTCCTGAATCAATGATCCACATTTGATTGCATTCGGTGATCTGGAGAAAGGTCTTCCATTAGTACAGAGTAATAAAGAGCTGCTGATCTACTTACAGCTACTCGAAAGGCGGATGTTATTTGATCGCAATTCTCTCCGTTTCTATTGTGCCAAGCATAACTGGGATATGCCTGCAATAGTGGACCATTTCGGCCCATCTGTTGGGAGACTGTTGCCAGCGTATATGGAATTCCAGTGACAAATCTTGGTATCGTGGTAAACACTCGCACTTTGCCATTGCTGGTGTAGTGAGCCTGCACATCAATAGGTGTTCCATTTTCGGGCACTAAATTTCCAGCTGCCTCTGCATTAGCCCGATCCTGGGCAGTGGGAAAACCGTATTCCAATTGGCGCCATTGCGTCAGAGTCTCTACCTCGCGAACAGGTCGCAAGGGCGGGCGAGGTGCCATAGGTGCGGCATTATTATAAGAAGCTCCCTCGACCTGGGCAATCAGCAGCGTCAGCAGCAGCAGAGAGCCGATAACAAGTTTCAGAACTGGAAGATGATGTTCCATCTCCGAGTCTAGTCGATTTGTGAATGAGGTTTGTCAACGGGAAGGCCGGCTATGAATACTTTTGTGGATCTGCTGATAAACACAAATTTTGTTTTCTTGTCTAGTTTATTAGTGCTATTGACTATTCATTAGAATAATGATTCTGTTTTGTTTGGGGTTTCTAATAATATAGTATTTGATATTTGTTCAGATGTTCTCTTGCTTGGCCGTGCTGCCTCTTAATATTATTGACCTCAATTTAAAGTTTTTCTTTCTTTATGCATATGAATGAATCACACTTTCTTTTTGCACCTTTTTCTCTTGTTGACCGCTCTGTTTGCTCTGTTAAATTTTAAACGAAGCCAAGTTGATGGCAGACTCGCTGTCAACTATCAACTGAGCCCAGAGCCCTAACTCTCGGCAGTCGGAAGCGATACCGTGACTACGCACAGAATCAGGTTCCTCCGATCGATCAACGGTTTTCCCCCAAAGCCTTTTCACTCGCCTATCGTAAGAGTCGTTGCTGCGCTGTGCTGATCAATATTTATGTTTTGCCTAAAGGCTAATTTGCAATTCGTTTTTGAATGAAGATTCTCACAGGTGCGTGCTAAAAAATAAATAAAATAAATTTCAACAAAAAGTTTGTATTATTCTTTACTATTTGTATTGAATACTGCGGATATTGGGGAATTTTCGTGCCGCCTTTTATAGTTATTTTGTTGTTGTCGTAATGAACCGTAGCAGGTGACAATTATAGATAAGACTTTAGTTTACCTAATGTATAATTAACTTACTAACGAATTTCACCTAGCCCAACAATTTTCACTTATCTATCTCATTACGTTACAGCAAAAGGAGCAACTTGATCGCTTGAAGAACGACCAGATCCATCAGGCCGAGTTCCATCATCAGCAGATTAAGGAGCACGAGGAGGCCATCCAGCGCCACAAGAACTTCCTGGACAATCTCCACAAGTAAATTTCGAATGCATCCAACTAACTATTCACACCTAAGACACATTCAGAAACAAATGCATTTTAAATTTTTCAAGTTTTATAAAAAGAAAACGCAAATGTGTACTTGTCCAGTTTATGCCCCTTTACTCACAAACTCGTTCCGTGTGCTTTCTACACAGAATATACATGAATAAAATATTATACTAAAGTGCTTTAATTAAACATTAATCTTTATTAATAAGGGGATTGATGAACTAGCGGTAAGTCTATAATTAAAGAATTTCAATGTTTCTCGTGTCTCCCAACTGGTTATCAATACAACACACATCAAATCGAATCGTCTTCATCATACCCTGTGCCATTCAGTTAGGGTTTCCAACCATGTCTTATCAACATTGTACAAAAAGTGTAGTGAGCCGTCACGAACATACCTTTTCTTCTCTGTATGGTGGGTCCAAAGATTAAACAAATTAAAACTAGCTTAGGCAAATTTTCATTACAGTTTATCAAACAGTTTAATAGTCAGATGTGAATATGTAATTACTGGAATATTATGAGAGGGTATTCTAGATTTTATACAAAATATTTTATCCAATTTGCCAAAAAAACACAACAACACACTCCATACTTAGGACAAGTAATAAGTACAGTCATTCTAATTAATAAACATATCTGTTTTTTGGCTCTTTAAACCACAAATATTTAAAGAATTTCGTAATACCCTTTATTCGAAAAAGTTGTATTAGAATCGCTACAAAGTATATAACGGTCAGCAAAAAGCATTGCATAGACGGGTTTATCTATTCAAACAAGTGCATATTTATTTGTCTGTGTATTATATTTTGTGTAAACTAATTTATGTTATTTATTAGCGCATTTATAGAACATGGTGTAGGGTATCAAAAAGTCGGAGCACCTAAACTATTTATGAAAAAAGTGAATTTCGAATTAAAGTATTATTTGATTATGACGACAAATAAATTTATAACTATCAAAAACATATATAAAGTTGGTCGAGATCAAACAAAAACAATATTTAAAAATAAAACGGATTATCTCTAAAAAATATATTAAAATGGAGATAAGGTGAAATGTCTATAAAATACGAAATGGACCTACAACATGTTAGGCAAAGATGCATCACTCAAGGAAGAGAAAAATATATACATTTTTACGATAAAATGAACAAATTTATTACTTCACAGTTTACTATACTAAATATGGTTAATTATACTAATAACATGGTGTGGTAGATCATCAGTGTAAATTATAATGTAGCAAAAGTGTTTTAATACCCTTACAATAAGGTATATTAATTTTGGTCAGACGTGTGCAACGCATAGAAGAAAACATTTCCTACCAAATAAAGTATATATGTACATATATTCTTGATCAGCACGACGAGACGAGTTCAAATAGCCATGCCCGCCCGTCTGTCTGGATCAACGCGAACTCCTAGACCGTTAAACCTACAGAAATTTAAAGTTTTACATATAGGCTTATACTGTTTGTATATCTCGGGCTCAGCCGGATCGGACCACTATATCATATAGCTCCCATACAAACCTAATGTTATAAAAATTAATTTTCGTTAGTTTTTTATACCTTTTAATGAGTATGAAAAATCGTATGAGTATACAATATAGCTCCAAAAGGAAATAACTTCGTTACCTTCTAAGCTACTATTATAAAAGTTAATATTTGTATATTTGTAGAATCGGGGAACTATATTATATAACTGTCATACAAATAGACGATGCAATATCATGCTGTATGCTCTGCATTCCTTAAGCCTAAGATTACAGGACGTTCTTTAGCTTTAGCCTTTTTATATATGTAAAACGTTTGTCCACATTCACGGCTAAAAGTAACAGAGGACTAACAAAAAACTTGCAAGGGTATACAAACTTCGGAGCGGTTAAAGTTAACCCGGCCCTCTGCGTTTTTTTTTGTGTTCTCTCGTGACGTTAATTTAGAAAACCAAAATGTAAGCGTTAATTGATTTTTGTTTGTCCATTTGCATTAATTTTACGGTTACAGTGTAATTCGACAATCGCCGCTAGAAATATAAAATGCAAATAGAAAAAAAAATAACAACTGGCAAAAGCATTAAACTAATTCACACTAATAGGTAAATGCCGCAAAGCAGGGGTCCTCGACTTAACAGGTCAAGTTATAATCGTCATATGGTCAATCGTCAAGGTCATCTGATCCTAGTTGAACTTTCGACTGTGGTAACTCTCAAAAATTAAAACTGATGATAATTGCGGTCAAATTGTTTTATTTATACAATATGGAAATTAATTAAAATATCTCTGATAGAATAAGAGTAGTTTAATATATAGATATACTGTTTTAAATTTATGCTCTGTCGGATCTGGGAAATATATATGACTTACAAATGAATACAAAGTCAAAGCATCACAGGTTAAAAAAGCAATAACCGATTATCACGAATACTAGATATAATATAATAATAAATGCAATGCAATTAACTAGGTAAAAACAAAACAAAAGAAAGCAGGGTATAAACAAACCCATTTTTACATGCCTTCATACAGCTGTGTTCACGAAAATAGCAGCGCCCTTGAGCTTTGACTTTGACCACAAATGCACAAATCTTTTTTAAATTCATAATCTATATTTACATATGTATAAAGAATAAAATTAGTACCATTTTGAACTAAACAAAAAGTCTCCCATTTTCAGAAATGAGCAGTATAGTAAAATAAAGGCATTTTAAGCTGTTCATAAAAATAGCAGTGACATCTAAGAATTAAAATCTGTCGATTCCAAAATATTTAAAACTTCAAATTCAGGTCACCTTTGGTTCTTGGGACTTAATACTTAGTACCAATTATTGGCAATAGTGGGTTGTCTCCTGGGCCGCATCGAATAACTTCCCGATGTTAAGTTTTATTGGACGGTTTTTTCTTTGTGACGCTTTTCTGAATGTTTCCCCATATATTTTAAATGGGTCACTAATCCGGCGACTGGGCTGGCCCTGGCTTTACATCGATTCCTTCGAATTGAATACAACCTTTTCGACCGTGTTCCTATGTTTTGGGTCGTTGGACATATTCCATATGATATAGGAGAGCTAAACCTTCTTTATGATGTCCACCCAGATATTTCTATTCATATTGCCATGAATCTTATATGAGAAACAAATCGTTTATATGAGAAACAAGCCCAAATCATGACATATTGCTTTAGCGAATCCTTTGGGTGGTATTCCGTATATTCTGGGCGACGTACATACTGTTTAGACTACAAGACTACATTGGACGTCTGGCCCGAGAATATTACACTACTTTGCAATATGAAGATTCATATGGAGTTTTGTGAAAATACAAACGTACTTTACAGGCTTCTAAGTTAAAAGTGTGACTTTCCTACGTCTTCGCGATACTAGCTCTTGTTCTAGGAGTCTACGCCGACAATTGACACCCCTTTAGATCACGTTTGACTAAATTAAAAGATGAAAACTGATTGAATCTACTGTATATAACTGCTATTTTAGTGAACAGCCAAATTTGTGGGGATAAACACAAAAATGTAAAAAACGACCCAAAAGTTAGTAAAATTAACGAAACTTTTTCGGTTTTCCTATGCATATTCTACCATTTTACAAAACCAAAGTCAAAAACTATATCTATAAAAAGGACAATGTGAAAAATTTTGAAATCTTTGTTAGCATCTACTGCATTGCTATATTCGTGAACACATACATATAATGTATTCTGGTTTTTATAACAAACATTCATAAACAACCGTTATGTCCGTACAATATTATATTTTAAAATTATATATATTTTAACTATTTTTCATAACGGAGTATTTCGAACTTGATCACAAATTACTTTCTATTGACATGTCCCTCGATTTTCTTCCATTAAAACAAAATCCGTCAATAAATTTTAAGTGTACCATTTCTTTTTTTGGACTAAAATAAAAGATTGAAAACGAAACGGGTTTGAGAAAAGGTTATTTTCCAAAATTAATTGCATCAACGCCAACATGGCCCCAACTTTATGAGAATTTGTGGGAATTTCCTCAGAAGGCAGACTTTTTAACAGAAATTCGCAAAAACTCAAAGTTTACTTAAACCAAAACAAATAAAACAAATTGCATAGACATCTTCTAATCGAATAAAAATCTTTCAATTCCTCAGAATATCTGTTATCTTCTAATTTGCATATAAATCCCACACAATTTTTTTTTTTTTTTTTGTTTTCTAAGTGGAAGTTTTTTTTTGTTAGGTCAAATTTATAAATTCATTAAGAAATTAAGCGTAACTAGTTCTCGGTTGATTTGGTAATCTGGGCACCGGTGAATCATAATAGAATGGCTTTGCTGGAGGTGGGGGCGGGCGAAACAGACGTCCTCCAGGAGCTTGAAGTGGTCCACTGTGCCGAGATGCCGCCGACAGGCCAAAAAGTGCCAGAAGTCCAAAGAGTTTCATTAGTTTCATGATGTAGCTTCGATTTGCAGTTTCCGACTGATTGAAATCCCCCTTAATCATCAGCAATTTATAGCAGCCCTCTAGAGTCAAGAATGGTGTTCCCAGATTGGGATTTTGATAAGATTAATAAAATATTTAAGAATTCACCGAAAAGAGATTGCATATTATTGATTTAAGTGTGAAATGCAATTTCAAACAGAAAAATAATAATCCTAAGCCGTTAATTAGGAACAACGAAACGACCAGTTTTGTGACATTTTGTCTGACTCCCCCCAAAAGGACGTATTTTGAAATAGGTCGATTTATCCAGATCTTGTAGCAATCGATACAATGTTTTATCGATAATCGAACGCTTCTATGTGGGAAGGCCTAGAGTGAAGCTTAAACGTCAGTGACAAAGTAAATTGTCATTGCTCAAAATAAATTCCTAGATATGAACATCTAGTAGGTCTCCGATTTAAGTTTCAGAGTGATTCCTGTAACATCTAATAGTTCGTGTAGTCGAGAACTAACCCGATTTCAGTTGCTAAGTATATTTTCTAACTATCAACATGGACAGTAAAAAGGACTCCGAAAAAGAATTGGAACCGTGGGAACGCTGCGTGGTCAATATTACGCTGCGCAAATCCAAAGACAAAGAAGAAATGGACCAGCGTCGCATTGCCTTTTTTAAAGAAATGAAACTTCAGACTATTAAATCGCCATTACAAATAAAGATGGAGGAAATGCTGGAGGCGATTCGCAGCAAAATTACGAAGAATCAGATCGAGGGCGTGCGCTGGTTTCGCGAACTGTTGAGTCAAGATGCTCCGCCCATTGATACAGTAATCGAACGCGGCATTGTCCCCATAATGATCAATTTCCTGAGCCACGGGACCTATCGGGAAGTGCAGCTTGAGGCCACCTCAGTGTTGCTCAAAATAGCGTCTGGAAATACGGAGCAGATTCGCTGCGTCGTGGACCACGGAGCAGTTCCTAAGCTGATTGCGTTGCTGCAATCGCCAAAAGCTAAAATTGGCGTGCAGCCTTCCGATCAAACGAAAACACGTGACATTCCACTGCTTCGTCAGTTGGTTAAACTATTGATGACTCTCTGTCGCTCAAAGAATCCTCCACCTCGGACTGTCGAGTTGAATCGTTTGCTGTCAGTACTAAGGCAACTTTTGTTGAATTCCGATGTTGACGTGGTTTCGGATACTTGCTGGGCCATCTTTTACCTGTCTGATGATGACTCCAGCTACAAAATTCAGTCTGTGATTGAGGCCAAGGCAGTGGGTTTATTGGTAAATCTTTTGGACAAGCATGAAGATAGCATCTTAATTCCAACACTGCGATGTGTTGGAAACATTGCCGCAGGCACAGATGATCAGACTGACGGAGTCATTCGTAATGGAGCCTTACCCAAATTGGTTCGCTTGCTTCAGCACCAGAACAGCGACATAGTCAAAGAGGCCGCCTGGACAGTGAGCAACATTGCTGCTGGAAATAGCGCGCAGATTGAAGCCCTTCTGCAAGCTAAAATATACCGCGAAATAAAGAATGTACTGGAGAGTGGGCAATTCCTAGCTCAGAGGCAGGCCATCTATGCAGTGGCCAATGCTATTGTCTCGGGAACTACGCAGCAGACCGTGACGCTCATTCAGGAAAATAATCTACTGCCATCGTTCTTGAATCATTTGAATGCAACTGACGCGAGTCTCAATAATGTGATCCTGGTCGGATTGGAACATCTGTTTTCTGCGGCTAAAGAACTTGGCATCTTGCACACTTTTTGCCAGATAGTCGAGGAAATGGATGGATTGCAGAAATTGGAAATCCTTTCATACAATGCGAATGCAGAAGCCTCTGCAAAGGCTACTAAAATACTTGATAATTACTTCAACTACTACGATATTCTAGATCACCAATAAAAAATGGACACAAACCCATCTTTGCTATCGATTGATCCCCCACTACACTAAACTCCACCCTCCATAATGTTTTCATTTTTCTGCCAACAATGTTTTGAATGACTACGAAATTGTGAAATAAACTTCAATTATATTTTAAAAATCTCTGATCTTAACCAACAAGAATTGAGTTATCTTGTATATTGAGCACAGATTCAAAGAAAGGAAGGATTATGGTTTTCTTGCCATTTGGTCCGATCTTTGCTAAATATTGACAAATATCAAAGGGTCATAAGTCTCAAAGAAATGCGTTATAACCGGCTAAGTGTATTTCTTAATTATATACAGCGATGGGTCCAGAGGAGTGTCCGGACGAGAGGACTATCCAAAATTTTAAACTACTCCCTTCTCTTTAAACTTGACACACTTCAAGCCACGGTCTTTTAAAACAATTCGTCGTATATCTGACAACTGTTGCAAATTTATATAGTTTACAATTTCATATCGTTCTTAATTCCATTCATGTACTTTTAAATAATTTTTAAAAATTATGAAAAGATTGCCAATTTTTCCAGGTGCTTAAGTACGGCATTTTAGTTAATCCGGACCTGATTATAAACGTTTTTACCATTAAGGATTTTAACAAGAAATTTATTCGCAAATAGGACGAATTTAAAGTTAAATCCACTTTGCTTATGTAAATTCTGATAGACCGATACATATGGATTAAAACTCGTTTGTTTAGAGGATCATAGATTCCATACTATGGGTATCTCGAATGCGTTGCTGTAAATCATAAGTACCATAGGAACATCCGTAACCACGAGTTCGACAGTTTTCGGCTTATGTCAATTCTTTTTTGCCGAAAAGTATGCAATGGATACTTCATTTTTTCAACACTGCCGTCCAGCTATTAAGTGTTCGGTCGGGTATACTATTCATTCTACAATTCTCCCTGTCAATTGCTTTGCTTACAGTATCATTATTCAAAATTACGATTAGAAATTAGATTGTTCTTGTTTATATTTTTGCTAAAGTTTTTGTTTAGGCTTTTATTCTTTGCGATGGGTCATCTCTTACGACGCTTTATGAATCAATTTGAAGGCGTTACCATCTGGAAATACTTCATCAAGAGCAGCATCAATATGCCAAAGATGTTTCGCAGTGATTCTGGCAACATCGATGCATATTTGAAAATGGAAGAGTTGCGCACGGTAAATGGGTGAGCATGGAGTTCAAGTTCGAAACTTGCTTACAAACATTTCCTATTTAACGCAGGAACGACAGGAGCTCGAAGCGCGTTCCCGGAAACTGGCCGCACAGCAGAAGAGTCTGGAATTCATGCTAACGGAGTTGACCAGATCCATCAAGCACATGGAGTTCGATGGTAAACACCGCGACAATGCCGAAAGTAAATTGCTACAGCAAGGGGAACCACACAAAGATGCGTCAAAAGCGGGGGCCGGCGAGGAGCAACGAAATACTATATCAAGCAATAAATAATAATAATCAGCAGCAGCAGCAGCACCCTCTGGTGTCGGTGTTTTGTAATATTTTTAATTATTATTTAAAAACCTTATCACTGGCACTAAGACAACAAAATCCCAATCGGGGAACACCATTCTAGACTCTAGAGGGCTGCTATAAATTGCTGATGATTAAGGGGGATTTCAATCAGTCGGAAACTGCAAATCGAAGCTACATCATGAAACTAATGACACTCTTTGGACTTCTACTGGCACTTTTTGGCTTGACGGCGGCATCTCGGCACAGTGGACCACTTCAAGCTCCTGGAGGAAATCCGTTTAGACAGCCCCCCACCACCATCTCGGCCATTTTACTATGATTCTCCACTGCCCAGATTGCCAAATCAACCGAGGACTATGTATGCTTAAATCTTGAATGAACTATTGTAACTTTATGAGAAAGAGAAATAATATGAATACAATAAGAATTGTGTATACCTTTGAGATTCATTTCAATTTTTCCTCTATCAAAATTAACAATAGTCATATTTAAAAAAAAAAAAAAAAAAAAAAAAAAAAAAACAAAAAATGTGTTCGGCTATATTCTTTCCCACTTCTTTGGTAACTCAAAAATTGTTGCAAGCTAATCATCTTAATAGTCGGCAATGCATACAGTAAGAGAAAATGGTATCTGAGATTAAATACTTCTATATTCTAATTCTAATCTCGCACTTCAGACGATTCTGTGAAAAGATCTACGGGCGAGTGACGTATCAGGAGAACGTCCACTTTTTGAAATTGGTTAGTTCTCTAAATAATTGTTGTAATTTGATTTTTATACCCTGCATCCATAGAAGAATGTTGCTTTTTTGATTCGGTCTTCTTAGTTTAATCAGTTGAGAAAATATGACATTTATCTTCAGTGAAAAAGTTGTCTACTGACCAAATAACGGTTAAAGTAGACTTAATATGTCCTTCCATTTGCTCTGCAGGGTATTTCCCAGTTAGAGCTGACGTTTACGTTTAAGTAATTTTTTAAATTTCAGCAACGGGAACAATTGAAGAATTTGCGGTTGAAATTTCTAGAGGAGAAGGCTCTAATTAAGGCTAAATTGGATCGCTTGGATGGGAAAATTGTAGAAATACAGGAAAAGCATATTGAACCTGAAAGTCGTAAAAAAAAAAAGAAGAAATCCATTTAGTAAGTTGCCTAGTATTTAGATGTCTATTTCTTTTAAAATTTCCCTTTACTTTTCGGCATTAAGTACAATCAAAAAATGATTACTCGAGGACTTTTCTCAATGGGCTTAAGAAGCCTTAGATTATTGAAATCTGAGCCACAATTGGTTCAGCTGGCAGTAACGTAAGTGATCCTCTTGAATTTAGAATGAACATTTGATTAATTGTAACCAATTTCCAATTGACAGGCGCCACATGAAAGACATCTATGACAAGGGCAAAGGCGATGAGAAAATACATGTCAATAAACTTGTATGTACATACATACTTATCTTGAGTGGAATCCCTCACATGCATATATATCTCTTTCATTTTCTTTGTTTTAGCAAATGGAGCAGCTTGATAAGCTTAGGAAAAAGAAGATTGAAGAACTGACAGCTGAAATTGATGCCATCAAACAGGAGATCAATGATTTAGTCAAGGAAAAAACCAGCGATTATCAGGAAAGGAAGAAGGAACTAGAGCAGAAAATTCAAGAAATAATTCAAATTATCAATGATATCATGAAAATATTGGGTGGAAACAAACGCTAAAACATTTGAAAATGAATCATATTCCTGAACAACTTGTTCGAAAAGTCATCTAAAAGTGAAATTCAATTTTATGCCGATTGGAAAAAAACCTTTTTCGTCAATAAAATCAACCAATCTATAAAGAGAATTGTTTCGCTTCCTTTTCAAAGTAGCCTTGAGAATAATTTCAAAATATTTAGAAATCAACCCACCTCATTGAATGTCAGATAGCATTGTAAAATTTAATGTATAATTAGTTACTTCACTTTCTTCTCTAGCCCTAGATCGATTGCCTTCAAAATTCCGTCTATCAAAATTATTTCATTAGCATGATGTCCCACAAACCAATCATTGTCATGAAGCACCTGAGAACCTGCTATATGCAGGACTTTATGTGAGTTGGCATTAACAAATATATGCAGATAAGCACTAGCTAATCCTAATCCCATGTACATTCGCAGGAAATATAGCATTAGTGAACGAGGCAGGGCTAGAGAGAATATACACTTTTTGCAAATTGTTGGTATTTCGAGTTTTATTTAGTTTCCCGGTAACCACAAATCCTTGTCCTCTTTCATTTCCAGCAACGTGAACAGTTGGAGAACTTGAGAAGGAAAATGCTCCATGAAAAGCAACAGGTTACCGACAAATTGAATCTAGTGGATGACAAAATTGATAAACTCGTTAAAGTAGCAGATTCCGAAAATAAATCTGCAGTCCAAGACAAAACAAGCAACATAGATGAGGACGTAAAGAAGTGACATCCAATTGTTTAACCAAACTAATCGAGTTCCATAGTCTAAGCCATAGACGACATTCCAATGGCCTTTAATTCATGTGTGGGACCGAATTTGTATTCATTTCATAGATCTACGACGGAAGGAAGGCTGAAATAACAAATACAAAATAAAACTTGTATTTCTAAAAATATGAAGCAATCATTCTTGATTCATACATTTTTGTGTTTAATTTATTTCCATACTGCAAAGTGAAGAACAAGTCTATAGGAAGTGTCGAAATGTTCGGTGGGTGTCCTTTACTCACTCCCTAAAATATTTTCATTGGCTTCCAAGATATCCCTTGAAATCAAAATATCTTTGAGTACATCTTTAGTTGGTAGTTTAGAAGTGTGAACGGTTCTTTAGAAAGAAACCCCAATAAGCGATATCATATTGGTTAATTTCATGGAGATACTTTTTTTCACCTATGTTTCTTCTAGAGCTTTATGATATAGTGGTCCGATCCTGACAACTACTTTATCTTACCCAGGTTATAAGTAGCTCAAATTCCAAGTTTCATCCCAATAGCTCTTAAGATGGCTGAGTAAAACGCATACGCATCGACTGACGGACAGACTGACATGGCTTATCGACTCAACTTCTCATGCTGATCAACTTATGCTGTGCGTTACAAACATCTGACCAATTTTAAAATACCCTCTGCGTATAAAAGAGTATAAAAATTGCAGTGAAAACAGTAATAATGTTTTGTTTGTATATTGATGAATTGAATTGCAAGAAAGGAAATTCCACATGTAAAAAAACTGCAAGGGTATACAAACGTTGGCATAGCCGAAGTTAGCTTCTTTGATATTTTTTTTTTAAGATGCCAATTAGAATACCCAAACGGGTTTCAATAGGAGAATGTCAATCGCCCGGTGATTCTATATGACCTTTCGCATCTATACCAATTTCGAATTTCGGCATCCAATGCCAATTTCACCCCAAAATAGATTTGGGTACCAACTTCTTGTCTAGGTTTCCATACGAACCATAAATCTAGCCTGGGAGCTGTCCGTTTTGATATAAACATAATGATTTGCCACTTGACCAAGAGAAAAAATGTAGTCAAACTCAATCAACTTAACCCTGACTATTTTTGTTGAAATTTTTTCAAATTTAGTTCGACTTAGAGAGTAGTCAATTCTCTTGCTTTCATTAAATTTTCACAATTTTACCAGAAACTCAAATTTAAGAGAAGAAATTTCTTATTCTTCATCATGTTGAAATGTTTTCGGTCAACACTTTTAGATGACAGACGATGTGGGAAACCAGTGAAGTTATTTTTAATAAAGCGTCTGCTATCTGATGATGAAGAGCTCACAAAGAGCAATGAAAATAAGGTAAGGAAAAATCTTTTATCCGAAATGATTCGTGTAAGATCAATATCCTTTTGCCTATGTATAGAAACCTTCCGTCTGGTCGCAGCATATTCAAAAGCTAGTCGAGGTAAGTGTGGACATAATGGGATCGTTCAGCTTTATATAAATAATTATGGTGATTGATTTTCTTGTTAAGAAACGGGAAAAACTTCAAGAGATGAGCTCAGATATTCAGAGGCAACAATCCGATATTGAGGTCAGATTACGTTTGAATGAGGAGCAGTTGAAGAAGGCGACCGATGAGTACAATAAGTTGAATCCAACTCCAGATAATTAAACTCCACAGTGAAGTAACAAATAAATTAAATAAAAGTTTGTTGAATTAAACTTTTTCATTTTTTTATTTAAAATAATTTTGTATTTCTCTCATTTACACGCTTTACGATGAAGCCTTTTTCTTTAAATTAATAATTTTTCTTTTACATATACATATGTATATATATAGTTTGTATATATACTATATAGTAGTTTATGTCTGTGTTTCTTTTTGTGTGTGGTAACAATTTTCTTGGGAGGAAAAAAAGGATATTTTGAAAATGGTTAGGTTTTTGTTTTCCTTTCCGTATGGCATTTAAACAAAACATTAACATAAAGTCTGTACAAAGATAAATTATAAATACTGTCCTTTGTTCCAAATAAGTTTGTGACAGATTAATTGATAACTTAGGACTACAAAAAGGGGGTGTGTGTGTGTGAAGTGTGTGTGGGTGGGTGGGCGTGTATTGGTATTTTGGGTTAGTCAGAAGAACTCAAGTCAAGAACATATACATATGTATGTTTTTTTTTTTTTTATAAGTACGTAAAGTTTGAGCAACTTGGAGAGCTTTTGTTTTACTATTATTAGAACTAATTGTAAGAACTAGTGATCTAAAAAATGAATGCTGGACTGGCTGTCGATGCGAAATCTATCTATGTATTTCCAAACAAGCACTTGACTTGGTCAAGTGCATCCTCTACATCTTGTGTGTGAGGTGTGTTTGTGTGTGTGGATGGTGTTTTTGTGTGAGGTAGCGGGAGTCTAGTAAAAAATAATATGGCATACTTTTGAGCGCCTCCTGGTCCTTTTCTCTTATGATCAATTTGTGTGCATTTACTTTTGCTTCTAGCTTTCTCCATAAAAAATCAAAATAAAAAATACTGTTCAACAATGCCAGGAATGTTGTAGAGTATGCAACTCTCTCTCTCTCTCTACTTCTCTCTTTCAAAATCTCTCCTTTTCTTTGTGTGTGTGTGTGTGTGTGTAAGTGTGTGGGTTTAAATGTATGTGTTACTTAAATAATAACTATGTAAATCATCATTAAATTTAAAACATTAGCAACTAAAACAACATAAAACCAGTTTAGATTTGAGCCCCTAACTGGGCAAACGTTTAGTGGCCAATTCCTGAAGCTTTTGGAGAGCCAATGTTTTGTTAATCTCAACCAGATCCCGACTATGCTTGGCCGCCTGCAATTGTACTTCCAGAATTTTCATGCGCATCATGTGCTCCTTGCTCTGCATGTCCATAAACAGACGGAGCTCGAAGTTATTGTGGCCATTTCCTGCGGATGACGATGTGATTCCTGCTCCGTTACTGCTGCTGCCAGTGGCTGTGGTGGATCGCTCCAAGGCCTGATTGTCCGATGAAGTGTGTACAATGGATGGGCTGACTACTGTGCTCAGTGGAGTTGATTGCTCCTCGTTATTTAAGCTGCCGCTGCTGGTGCGCTGTCTCTTGGCCAATGGTTTGGGCAGATCATCGTCCTCCTCATTGTTGTTGTTATTGTTATTATTATTGTTGTTGTTGTTCTGATGGAGGGCCACTGCCTGAGCCTGCTGCTGCTGCTGTATGGCCACTGCCGCCGCTGCTGCACTCGGAAATTGTCCCGTTCTCAATGCATTCAGAGCCTCCAGTGTGGCGGATATGTTGTTCATATTGAAATTAGCCTGAAAACCAGACATTTCGGCCCCGCTGGGTGTCAAAAATCCACCACCAGAGCTGGCATCACACAGACCAGAGGCTGTCGACACAGTGGCAGGACTTTCCACCTCGCGCATGCCATTGCGACTGTGATTGGGCGATACACTCAAACGTTCACCATTTGAGACATCATGATGATGATGATGACTGTTAAATGCCTCATTGAAGGTCTCATTTGTCTCTTCTTCTTTGATATCGACATCACACAGCTCCTGGGGCGGAGTGCGGCTGCTGCTTAAAGGAACAAGAGCAAAATTAGTTAAAATAACTAAAATCCAAACGAAAAGTAAACTTACTCATCCATATCATGCTCATCGGCTGTATAATCGCCACGATACTCGAAATCTTCTTCCAATGCCAAGGGAATTTTGGAATAATCTATGCCATCCAATGCCTCAGATTTGCAGGCCTTTTTCGCCTCTTGCATGAAATCCCAGACCTCAAAGGTAAATGGCGACGGCTTCTTGCGATCGGCCACCTCTGCCCCGAATCTGGCCAAACGATTATTATAGTCCAATATTTCATTACGCGTGCAAGCTGAGGGCGAAAGGAAAATAGATATAAAGAATGGACAAAAAATTAAATCGTGGTTAACCCACCTTTCATTCGTCGCCATTGCTCCTTGAGGCGATTACAAGTGCGATCTGTGCCAAATTGATTAGAGAACTTTTGATGGATTATTTTCCAAGCTTTGTTCTTGACTGCCGTGAGTCCTGCATCCAAACGTTTGTTCTCTATAATCCTCATATCCTTGCGACACAAATCCAATAGGTACTTTTTCTCCTGATGATTCCAATTCTGAGTGCGTTCACGTTTCTTATACATGTTCATCGAGGGACTGTTCATGTATTGTGTCATTTCTACACAAAAACAGAAGAACAATTTTAAGTTAGGAAAAAGTTTTTCTATTAGTTTTGGATTACTTACCCGTCTTCAAGTCGACGCCCTCCAGCAAATTGTGATTGGAATTCTGCCAGTTGGCGGCGATCTTCATAAAGGCCTCCAGATCGTTGGCTGTATACTGTTTGTTGACCTGCATAAGTACAGAGAGAGAGAGACAGAGAGAGAGAGGGAGAATGGTTGATTAGTCTTTAAATTATATACAATATACAATAAATGAGCGTTATAATTCGCCTGCTTTATGGCTATGGTTATGGGGTTTCGGTTCTCTCTCTTTTTCTCGTCTTAATGTCTGAGCTACTTGATCATGCAAAACTTGTCCAACAGATTCCAAAATGAAATGAATGTCTGGGATCTTTGATCCACACACACACAAACACACACACACATACTTGAGCATTCAATGAACCTGAGTTTCAATAACAACAAATACACCAAATGAATCGAATTGAAATTTCACATCAATTAAACAGAAGAGTCAGAAGAGAAAACAAAAGGATTTTTGAAGCCGTCATGATATGTCAGATATAAATACATATAGAATGCAGTCACATTAATCGATTTTCAATTAGCCAATACAAGCAATAGCCGTTGAGTTGGCAACAAATGTTGCCAGACCTTATCGAAATGGGCTAAGAAATTATGAATAACAATCAAATAAATTGCACACACACACATTCAAACATAAAGAGCGCGATTTAATTTATAAATTAACAAACACACTCACACACACGACAGCTGCCGACATTTTGTTTTGCCTTAAGTGTGGCTGTGTGTGTGTGTGAAGTGAGGCGATCAAACGTCGCTTTGACAGCCAATTATAGCAAGATCAGAAATACACTCACAAAAAACTTGAAAATATATACATATATATAAATATATATGTACAAATATATTCTTCCAGCATATAAAGCAAATTATATATACACATATTAAAGACTTAATACAGTAAAACATGCCTAAAGTGAAAAACATTTGAAATTCAATCAAAGGACAAGATTTTGAAGTACTTTTAAAGGACATTTGATTAAATGTGAGTGTATGTAAAACATGTAATTAGGATAGCAATAGAATTTATGGCAATGGAATCAATAATTAAAATACTGAATAAACAAGGACTTGAAAATTGTCATTTATTTTCAAAAGGTTCTAATAGCAATTCGGCCGAATTATAAGGATTTTCATTGTTAATAGAAAAGTTGTTTAAAAAAACTGCCATTTTTTTTAATATACAAATTTTTTAAAGTTTTACAAGCTTCCTAAAATAAACTTTAATGTTCAACATTCTATAAACCGATTCTATGACCAAATTGACACACATTTTCATTACATTCATACATATGTACCCAAAAGGCAGGCATATCGAGTTAACAAGATGTGTCGCAGGATATTTTGTAGATTTCTTTGTATTTTTTTGAAATGCTGTCATTGTTTTGTAAAACAAGCACAGTAGAACTTTAAATTAGATTCACATTCCAAGTACTTTAACATTTTGTAACTTTTTAGTTGGCTGATGGACTGGGGATAAATGGGATTTAGCCTAATTGGAACATACAACCTTATGTATGCTTTGATATTTTTATAAGATCGAAATGAATTAATAATTTGTGACACAATCGATGATTAAATTGTGTTCATTTTAGTGTGATCAAACTGTATGTATATCGGGTTATTTGCTGTTGGCTCACTTAAAACTCTTTCATCTCGCCACTCACCCACCAACCCACCCCACCCCTCTTGGCCGACACTTCTTGGGAGCTGTTCCACCACTCGTTATCCATCTTTGAACACAACAGCAACAACAAAAACACAATCGTCAGAGTCTTAAGTACATTTTATATGTGCTTTATTTCATTTCAATTTCTCAGTTGGCCACCCCCTTCTCCTACTACTGCTCTTATCCCCGCTCTTATCCCCCCTTGCCAATACTCCCCCACAAGTCAAGCATCCACAAGCTGCGCCATGTGTTCAATATTTATGCCGTATCTGATTTACAATTTCTATATACAAACAACATATAAAAGTAAATATATTATGTCTATATGTATGTGTATGTATTATATATGTATTTTTGTCGTCTATTTGCGAGTATTGAAAGGAAACTTTTTGACTCATTGACGCGGCAGAGGCGCGTGCGCTTATTATTATTACTTTTTCCAGTTTATATTATTAACAATTATTAATAATTATTATATGGTAATGTTTAAATTTTAGTTATGAGCTGCAAAATGAGGTTCTAGAGACTCATTTAAATTCTAGACAAGTGGCAATTGGCTGCTATAAGGGTGTGGTTAAATAAGTGACTAATAATTCAGTTTCGATTTTTGTTTTTCAATTGAGGATGATGAGAAGGAGTACCAAAAACCACAAAACTACAGATTCGATCTATCGAACTTCTCTCCACTTTTTGACACTGAAAATCGTTGTGCGTCGCGAAACAACAATTTATTAAACAAAAAGAAATAATCACTCCAATCAATGTGACTTTAAGAAAACTGGTTTAGGTTTTTGGAAAGAAACTACTACCAAAAACCAAAATAATTACTGGTAGTAGTAGATATGTATATATGCTATACTTTACAATTGTTGCGGCTGAACCTACACAAAAGTCCAACCTTGTGCCTTAAAATAAAGCGAAGGCATTGTGTTTTGCCCGCATTGACGACTACGACCGACGTCAAGTTTGTAAAGCGACGAGACTGGAGACCAGAGACCACGGTGCTCGAAATATTTTTGAGTAATTACCACAAATTAACAACAAAAAACTTAGTACAGTGAACTATTTTTGGCCAGTTATGAAAACGTCAGAGTACAGCTATGCCCTATGCTTCGAAATCGTTAAACTTTAGCCCATAACTATAGAATAAAAGTGTAGATTAAAAGTAGTTAATATATGTATGTGAAGGTTTAGGCAACGGGACTCCGTAAATCTTAGGGCACAAGTACTTGGAGACACTGTACTTGAGAAGAACCAAAACTAGTTTAGTTTAGAAATGTTGAGAAATCGATTAGACAAATTCTAGGGATTGGTATTCCCCACTTGGGAACAGGAGTAGTACTTGGAAGGCCAAAGTACTCCAAGTCAACGGACGGGAGTACCTCGTTTTGAGCCACTTGAAGTGATTTAACAAAAAACAAAAAATTCTTTTCTTAATTATTATTATTTTTCTTTTTCAATTTTTTTGTTTCTACACTTTTCCCAAATTTATGTATTATAATAATTACACACAACGAAAGAGAAAGAGAAAAGGGTGCTGCCAAGGAGAAGGGAGAGAGAAACTAAAAACGAAATGTCATCGAACGTTGAAGTGGACGAAAAAGAGCTCTGACTTTGAATGCTACAATTGGTTTTCGGTTTGGTTTTGGGTTTGGGTTCGAGATTGGGTTTGGTTTTTAAAATTGGGTATGGAACTCGAGTGGCTCGGCAAGCAAGTAGGCATTGATTTGAATATGTTTTTTCATGCTTAAACAACAAAAACTATATATGTACATATGTGTGTGTGTTTATTGTTCTACCGTTTTGAAGAGGGGAAGCAATGGAGTGGGGACGGTGGAAGGCAGGGGGTGGAGTAGACGCACTCATAGTTGTTGCGCTTAAGTGGAGGAGCCGGAGTGTAAAATCCATGCTCGCGGCATAACTGCCGCCGCCTCCCATTAAAATACACTTAGTTCCTACCATACGCCACATTTCCATAGATTATTTGAACAATTTTGAAAATAATGTAAGGCCAGAGATTACATAAACTTCAATTAGTTTAGTAAGAAACATGTGAGTAAATTAAAATTTCACATTTCACATAACCCGAATCAGAAAACTTTTCTCCAAAATTCATAGATTAAAAGAAATTGTTTTAGATTTCATTCCACGTCTATTAGTATGACGACGACTATGTCAATTTACAATAGTTTTCCCCAGGACGATATATTTCATATGCATTCAATTCATACACTACAGTAAGTCAAAAAAGTATTGGTACACTAGAATTTTTAGTGTATTTAGAATTATTGTACTGAATCCTGGCTTGATCCCTTGAGAGCCTTTAAAATCCTTGGAAAGTCCGTATTTGTTTGTCTTGCCAGAGATTTCCTTTGATATTTAGATAAGATACTTCGAATTATAAACTTATCACGGGAATAGATCCTGCAGGATAAAACTGGTATCAGATTCACCAGTTTTATCATATTGATCTTTCGCCTGGTTTTGTTCTACTTTTAAGACAGGTTTTATGTTCAGGGCCTAACCGATATTAGTCAGAGCATTTAAGTTTCGCTTATGCAAACAAACACATGCTTACATTTATAGATAAACACTTATGTGTGTATATGTGTATTTGTATCTTTTGTTATAATTTTGTTGTACTTTTGTTGAAGTATATTTTATATTTGTATGTTTTTTTTTTTTCGGCTTCGTAGTTTGGGTTGAGGCTGAGGCGGAAATTGACTCATGACTGTTGGCAACGAATTATGCTCCAGGTGTGCATGACAGAAACAACAAATTTATTAGAAATTGCTAGTTGCACACACACACACATTGGGGATAGACATACACACGTGCATGCATACAATTACAAACACTCTCGCACATATTTATGCAAACAAATAAACTAATTTCATGACGCACAACGCTGCGCGCCTGCGCAGTTTGTCAAAGCTATAAGTGTGTGTGTGTGTGTCTACTTACAATTGTAACTAGCTAAAAAAAATAAGTGTAAGATTTTGTTGGTTTCCCGATTTTTGTCAAACGTGCCTACACCCAAAAAAAGAGAAGTAAAATAAAGATTCATTACACTCAGAATTGAAGTCGACTTGGCGATACCCTCTAGCAGGTGGGATAACCAAATATCCAGGAACATTTGAGAGCGGAGACGAAATTTGACAAAATTGCAATAGGTTAGGGAGAACATACTCCCCCCTCTTTCGCCCTCTCTCCCCTCAGTAAGCAAACTCTTTATTTCAAGTAAGTACAGGGTATGAAAAATCAAAAACAAAGAGTGTAATGGCTAGACAACAAGAGAGTGTGATAGAGAAAGAGAGTTCATCGACTTTGAGACAAATTGCGTTTGTGACAATTGCCAAGCATTTGGCATCGACATCGAGTTCGGCATCTCACTCGCTCACACTCTTTAAGCTGCTGCTGCTCACTCTGGCTCTGGCTGCTTATGCGTAGGTACTAAATTATTGTTGTATTTTCATTAGTCAGCAGCGACGCCGGCCGCAAAGGCAGCCCACAAAAACACAAACCCCCGAAAAAACGTAAATCCAGGTTAGGTATAGAGCGCAGCTGCGCATAGTTTTTACTGCTATTATTATTGTTGTATTTGTTGTTGTTGTTGGTTTGTGACAGTCACCCGAAAGATATCAGCAAGTAGTCGTCCGACTGGCACAAAATGGATTACCTTTAGCTTTACTTGGTCTACTAGTGGGAAAAAGAAACAAATGGAGCAAAGCCAAAGACAATTTCGATATACTTAGATTTCCTTCTCTACATGTATCTGTATCTATATCTGTGTCTGTGGCTTTCTTAAGACAGCGAGAGAGCCCACACCCTAAAATCGTTATGACTGACAACAAGTTCATTACACTACTCTCCTCCACCCCCCATCCTTCCGCACACCATCCACAAAGAGACACATGTCCATACATACACACGTATACAGATGTACGTACATGTGTTCCTACGTAGATCACAAATTGTGGCCTCTCCCAATATGGTCATATTTGATTGTTATTGTTTTATGATCTTGATGATGATGATTCAAATGTATCTTACCACACACACACACACACACAAATACAACTCTGTTAGTGAGCAATTTGAATCGTTAAATAGATAATTAAAGGAAACGAATTACACATCAAAAGTTATGCTTAGTCAAGAATATCGAGAGATTTATGTGCACTTTGTCAATGGAAATTACCGATTATCGGTGATAAAATAAGATTTTCAAACCCAAGTCTGCTTTACCCCGGAACCAGCTAAGATCGTTCTATTCTTTATTACCCTAAACTAGAGCTGTGGTATTTTGGCATCTCTGTAGTCCTTTCAGTCCTATTTCAGGGTAAGTTTAGCTATTTATAGATGGAAAACTGATTATAATAATAATTACATATTATCCACGAATTCAAAGTCAGCATAGTCAACTAAGAATTGTGTATAAACTTTCTGGCAAATTTGATTTTGCCACTCCAAATCTTAGAAAGCCCTAATCGATGCCCATTTCTCCTTTTTGTTGCCGGCTTCAAGTGGACTTTTCTTGCCCTTCCTTTGCTCCTTTTAAATAACTCATTTGCTATGACATTTTGTGTCGTCCCATTTAAATTTTCAATTTTTGTTTCATTTTGCTGTACAAAAAGTTTCCTTAATTGTATGAAACTAATACATGCATATGTGTGTGTGTGTGTGTGTTGTGTGTGTGTGTGAATACTTTGAGATATTTTTTCTTGATGTGGGTTAACAGCCATTTGGGGTCTTGTGTCTCCTACTCTTAAGCATTTCACTTGGTTTTCAAACTTTTGATTGTTATTATTATTATTATAACTCTTACCCAGACCCAAAAAAAAAAACACATAATAAAAAAAAAGAGGAAAACAACAAGATATACACACAATTCTAAGCACTCGCCGCATTTTTGGTTTAGTCATTTTCAAAAAAGAAAAAAAAAATTAAAATTCATTTGAATATGGTTATATGAATGTATGTGATGTGTTGTATTATGTGTGTGTGTGTGTGTGTATCTAATTTCTATTTCTATTTCTATTGAGCATTATATTTCTTTGGTTTTATAATCGCATCAAGTCATGATTGTGCCACAACTTTGACTTCTTTCTCTCCATCATCCATCTCTCTCTGTCTCTCTCTCTCTCTCTTTTTCATCTCTGTCCCTGAGATATTTCTCGTTTTTATTTTCTGTAGCACTTGAAGGCGTTCAAAATAATTTCTGGTTCCATTTAACTTGGTCTTAAAATGAAAAATAAAAAGAAAAAAATTATAAAAACCCAAAACGAAACGAAACTCTTCCACTTGAAGTAAGTAAAAAGAAAGCCTCATCTCATGTCTCGTCCCGGCTCAAAGTTATTTTTTTTACTTTTTCGAGTATTTGGCTTTAATTGTTCCCCAAGCTGAGAATCTAAGATTGATTGAAGGGAGTTGGAGCGGTGGTGGGGAGGGCCAAAGAAGAGTTGAACGAACTTTACAATTTAAATCGAAATCTAAGCAAATGTAAATTATGGCCCAGTGATTATCATTAGATTGAAGGGGAGTGGGTAGGAATGGGGAGCACATGTATCTCGTCGCTACATTTAGAATGATTTGTGAGCCAATGGCAAGGCGAATATCGTATGCCAAAGCCACGCCCCAAAAAGCAGTAGCAATCCAAGCCACCGCCACCGCCGCCCTGTCATGTCGCAATGCGCAATAATAATTACAAATGATCAGATGTCAATTTTTTTTCTTTTTCTTTTTTTTTGTAACAATATTATTTTACAGGCTGCTTGTCTCTCCGCCACTTCCATCTCTCTTACATTCGCTTCTTGTCTCGCCTCACACCCCCTCCCCCTTGCTCGCTTTGGGGCAAAACTTTTTAAACAAATGAAATTTATTGTTAACGGTTAGTGACCCGAATTACACGTATCGCTTATTTATATCTACGGGGCCAGACCATACCGCCGACTCGCCGCCGATCGAAGCGTAGCTCTGATGCGTGAATGTAGTAGTATGAGTACGAATATGTGGCATGTATCTTTAAGTAGCAAAAGCCAAAGAGTCAGACCCATCGACTGGCTCAATCGAATCGAATCGACGAAGCGCGCTCAAAAGCACTTTTAATTGCGCTCCCATCGCCATCCGCCTACAATATGGTACTATATACTATCTTTGTATCTGATCTTAATGTGCGCACACACACACACACACTCACACCGAGATAGTCTTTATAGACTAGAACGGAACAATAGTTTTGTTTAATGTTTTGATCACAAAATATCATTCGAATATCTTTTAAGATGGAATTTCTTGTCCTTTTCAATTTCAAGTTAAGTTCCTCTCAATGAGCTACTTACATTTCATTGAATTGGCATTTCAGTTATGCGCCATGGCATTAATTAACATGAATGTTTGTTCAGAGCAAAAAAAATTGCTCATATATGTATATGAAAATGTAGCCACGCAGATTGCTTGAGCTTGTCAGCAAGACAAAACTTATGTGTATCTGTCAGATCTCAGTATCTATATCTGTGTATCTTTCTCCCTCTCTCTCTCTCTCTGTGTCTCTGTGCATGCGTCCAAGTCTTTGTACTTGGTTCGCATTATACAAATATACGTATGTATATATAAATGTGGATATGGCATATCTGTAAATCACGTTGCTTTACCATATGTTTCCCCTTCTTCTCTTGTTTTTATCCCTCATTCAATTCAGATACATTTTTTTGGGTTAACTCTTAAATTATTAATCCTTTTTGCCAATGTCACATTGTGGGAATCATTAGTAGAATTAGATCACACACACACACACACACACACAACAAATAAATGCAGCTGGCACTTTAATTTCTTTTACGTTTTTTTTTTTTTTGTTAACCATTCATTGTAATCTTCCTTATCGTTATATATTTTGCATTTTGCAATCGGCAATTTAAATGTTTACTTAGGCGTGTTTTTATGAGCTTATCATCTTTAGGTCGCTAGCTCGTTCTTTCATTGGTTCGTTGGTTGGTCGGTAAGTCGGCTAAAGCCAAAGGAGAAAGAAATTAAATTAAATGCGCATAACGTATAACAAATTGTTTAATTATGCCCTCAGTAAGAACAACAAAAGTGTTAACTTATTCTCTGATAAAAAAAAAAAACAAGAGAGCAACCAAACGAAACGAAACAACAAAAAAGACGCACCCAGAGACATTTGCCTGCTCCGGTGTGGTCTGGCCTAGTCTGGTGACGCCTTCTTTGTATAGTTTATAACTCTTTCCCGTTGTAGTTTTACGTAAAGTTTAAAAAAATTGAAAACTAGGAGCGGATGTATGTACTTAGTCTTAGTGATGGTAACGTGATCCAAGTTAATTAAGCCAAGTAATGAATTATGCCAAACATTATGGAAAGTATTCGAGTTATGAAAACTATTGGGAATCCATTACCTTGTAACTGTAAATGGATTGATTTATTGGTATCGAATGAATACAAAATTTAGAACGATTGATTTACAATTATTGGATTATAAAGTAAGTTGGATTAAATTGAACAGACTAATCAAGCATTTTATACAAGTTTATACCTTTAATACTCAGGTTCAACCGGAATACATATGAATAGCCAAAAGACATGCCATGAAATGACTAATTTTAGGGTAGTCGTAAGTCCATGTAAACAAGTTTATTGTATTATCTTTGAGATACTGAATTAGGGGTCGGCACCTTTTAGTATAGCAGCATTTACATATGTATAAAGACAAGATTTAAATTTTAATTAGCCACGAAAATTAAATTGGTATCAGTGACGAAGTTAAGTAAATTTACACAAGAAAGTCGCCCCCAATTGATGGCCTCATATAGTATCTACATAAGTTTGTCTATGTGCGTGTGTGTGTGTAAGTTTAGGTGTAGTCATAAGTATTTTCACCATTATACAATAATTACCTTTTTGCCGCTGCCTTATCGAACTAAATAAATATTAAATTGTAATTAAAGTCATGGGAGTGATTTTCGTTTCTATGTCTGTTAAATCAACAACAAATTGTTAAGGCTACATAATTTGTGTGTGTATGTCTGAGCGAGTGTGTGTGTGTGTATGAATGTTGAGCTCTTTTGTTTATCTACTCGACGCACCTTGTGTCTATATAATTGATAAATAAGTCAACTGACTTTACTTTGCATTAAATTGAACTGAAATTTAATTGCTAATTGCATCGTTTAGAGGGGCTTATAAAATTTTAACTCTAAGAACTACTATGTAGGGTAAGAGACATGTGATAGATGACGCTAATTAAGTTGTCTTTGTTGTTCTTGCTGTTGGTTTTTCTTTTTCTGGCTGCCTGCCTTTTGGCTGGAAGGTGGGTGACAAATGCCCAAGGCACTCGGTCAAATCGCTAAACAACACCAACAAACAGTAAGGAAAAAAAATAGTCCAACAACTATTTCAGATACATATTTCTATAAATACACACAGACATATCTCTTGTATGATTTTGAACACAGCTTGCACATTTTTTCCATATGTTTGTCTGTATGTACATAACTATGTATATAGTGCACACCTGGACGCAACGGTGGGTATCTAGAATCTAGACCCGGCAACAACAATAAGCCCCCAAAACGCCAGCAGCAGCCAAAGCCAAGTCAAGCCAACCGGCCAAAACCAAGACCTCTGATATCAACTGGACCACAAAATCAGCAACTGCTGCGCCTGCGCCGACGTCTAGCTTTCCTCCCGCCTTCGCTATCCTTCTCCTCCCGCAACTATGATGCATGACTCATATAGAGCGAGATATTCGTTTAGACAACATATACATGCATAAATTTATTATTAAGCTTAAGCATTAAATTATTCATAAATTAATAACGGTGACTATTCAATAAAAAAATTCTGATCATTTAATCTGTCTAAGTAAATTTACAATTTACATTTGATTAATAAAATGTCTATATGGCATTCCTTAAAGATCGAAAGAATATCTTCGATCTATAATTGCAATAAATAAATACAGTTGAATCCAGTTATAACGAATCCGCTTACAACATCCGTTCGGTTATAGCGACTAAAGTTCGATGAGTGATTGGTTGGTCCCAATACAAACTTATATGAAAGGGCCTCCGGTCAGTACGACGAAAATCGTCGGTCCCTTGAGCGTCGTTATAACCGGATTCTACTGTATGTACATATGCACATACATATGTGAATCAGAATGGAAGATATACATATATATTTTGGTAGGTAAATTTGTACATTTTAGAGGGAAAAGTCTTGGATATTGGAATAGTCTCAGCTTTATAAAGCTAAATATCATTCTTGGGGGAGGAATTTTCCATTATTTCAAAAAGATTCCTTTTAAATACCAAAATTGTTCAACTATAAACTGTAGAAAAGTCACATAAATCTATTTTATGCAATTTCATTTAAGTTTTTCAATTTTCATTATGATAATGTCGAATCCTAATGGCACATTTGGCTATGAATTGATTAAACTCCTTTCGTAAGTCTGCCTTTTCAGTGGTTCTGATACATTCCTTAGGTCCAGCAGGGCATTAAAAATGGGCCAAATGTTAGACGAACTGAACGTCTTTGCCATTTGACAAAGAACAAGAATCTAGGTTTAAAAAAAAACACTCCAAGGACACGAGTTCCACTTGAGTGAAAATGGTCCAGAACGCGCCTTATGTCATATGTAGAACCTGCTTCTCTTTTAAAATTTCCTCTAGAACAAGATGAAAAATTTCGATAACTTGTATGCATATACGCAAATTTATGATAATTTCTCTCTTTGATAATTTGTCAACCCCCTACCCCTCCTCTTGAAGGGCCCTAGAATAAGTATTTTGTACTTTTTTTGATGTTAACGCATCTGGGTTAAATATAACCAGTTATTGAAATAATGACAGTGCGCGCAGCTGTGTGATATGCTCGGCTCGACTCGGCTTGGTTTGGCTTGGCTTAGCTCACATGAAGGCCATTTGTCCTTTTTTGTTTGTATGGGGAGCATTTTAATTCGCAGTTTGATGTCTTTTGTCATATGGCTTGGGCATGTGTATATCTGTGAGATACTTTCTGTCGAGGAGGCATCATAACTTATGCATCAACGCGTAACTTGAGCATAAATCGCGCGTTGTCACCCCGAGAGAGAGAGAGAGAGAGGGGAGAATTCTCTGCGTCAACTTCTACTCCTCTCTGACTGCCTTTTGTCATCCATGTCTTGTCCGTCATCATCGTGATGATCGTCGGTTATAGTGATCGTTTGTCGTTCGTCTTTCTTCGTTGACTTGCCCCCCCTCCCCACAACTCACCTCTTCTCTTGTCTTTTCTTTCATTTTGATTGTTTTTTTTTTTTGTTTTTGTTGTCGTTAAAATATTTTTGGGTGTGTTCTGTATTTTAATAGCTCGAAACGCTTGCGCATTGCTGCCTGCCACCACTTCCTTTCGTATCGCACTCACACACACATATACTACCGCACTAGCACTCCCTCTTGCCCCCTACCATAATCTACCTCTGCTACATATATTTTAGCTTGTTTAATTTCTTTCGAATTTGTCAAAAAGAAGAGAAGTAGAAAAAGAAGAAGAAGGAGGAGTTGGGGGGAAAAAAACGTAACATGATTTCAGTTTTTACTTAAAGTACGCACACTCTCGCATTAGACTCGTTCCAACGCCGACGACGACGACGACGAAGACAGCTAATCCCCTTCGTTTAACAGATCTCACAGAGACCGAAAGGGAGAGAGCGAGTGTGTGTGAGCGAGAGGAGTAGCAGATACTCACTTTGAATTATTAAATCCTAATCTTGATTGTACATTTTCAGTTAGAGTTTCGTTCTTCTTTTGGAGTTTTGTGTTTTTGCTTTGGCTTAATATGCCTTCCCAATGCGATCGCACGAACTCGTCGATAATAAAAGGCAGACGATTCCAGAGATTCATTCAGGTAAAACTCCCCCACCTAGCGACGATGACGATGACGACGAAGATGATGATGATGATGTTGATGATAATGACTGGGCACAGATTTCCTGTGTGTGTCTTTGATTTTAGTCTCGATTTTAGAGGATCAACGAAATGTCGTCAGCTTTTTTTATACCGAATTCGCATTGATTTCGTATTTGTATCTTTTAACTCACTCACTCACACACACACACACACACCCAGCTAAGATTCAGCTCTTAATTCTTGACAAATGATTTGGGTTATGCGATTAAGCAGCAAACTAATAATGTTTGTTCATTCACTCATTTCGAAGAAACTTAAAACAGAAAACCAAAAACCAAAAACAACGAATACTTCAAATTTATGATATAAAATACCTACCATATACATTTTTGGTATACTTATACTTTTTTTTGTTTGTTTGGTAATTAAGTTCTCAGTTAAATTCCAAGCGAGTTAGAACTGCGTTTCAATTAGTCGATGGTTGCTTTAAATTTCTATTTAAAACCCATCCACACATAGAGCCACTTCCCTTGGCATCAAATTGCGCAGTTGTCGACGGAGAGATAGACACTAAAAAGATGCTATCGTCGACACAATGGCACTTTGAAATATTAATCCTATATTATTACAGTGCACGGAGCCCAACCCCGATTCCAAAAAATACGAAAAAAAGTTGTCAAGGCCCAAACCGAGGGTAGAAGTATAAATTGTTTTCTTTGCATTGAATCCATTTTTGTTGCCATCTGACCGACTAACAGGATTCTGTTTCTACATAGAACCCTTTAAAACTCACTTTTACCCCCTTATACACAGTTAGTACGCAAATCTTGGTATTAATTAAATCACAATTTTCCATTTCTCTTATTTGAGACTGCCGATATATGCAAATTCGGAGCAACATTTTCATCTGATTAACATTTTTGGGTAATATATGTATATAAAAATCCGAACATGGACGATTTTGAGGGGTGAGATTGTTGCCATTTGAAATGAACGAGAGATCGCAGAATCGTTATAGTTTTTGTTAAGTTTAAATGAGATATTAAGGTAGATATTAAGACTTTAATTTTAGCAAAACATTTCAATTCTATCAACAACAAAAACAACAACAAAATAATATTTTCTATGTTCAAAAGTGTTTTTGAAATTTCTTAAGAAATAATTATTAATTTGATCTAAAAGGGATTTAGGTCAAATGTTTAAGCTATGAATAATAATCATAATTTTCTTAGTATAATGCCATTTTACTAAGAAAATACTTATTATTATTATATATAGCAGTGTTTTCTTTATGGAAATTCTGCGTGGAAATTGAAACAATTGTCTTTAAACATTTTTGGCATATGAATAATTTGTGTTTTAAAAGCGTTTCTCTTCGTTTTGGCAATGATTAATTGTTAAGAAGACTTACTTGCCCCATTTTGGATGGGTCGGGCAGAGGCGACGACAACTTGGGGCGTTACCAGGTGGAGCTACCTGCGATCCATGGGATTCATAAAGCTGTCATAATTTATGACTTGAAGACGAGAAACAAGAAATAGTTCTTATTAATTGATAGAAGTCCAAACTGAAGAAAAATGTAAGGAAAATGCGTTTTCCCCCTTCATTTCGTTGGATTTTGTTTTTATTTTATTGTGACTAATTGCGATTGGTTGTCAATTGGTTTGCATGTTGCAGACAAATAAATTAATGGGCTTTTTATTTCATTTTCGGGGAAGAGTGGCGGCAGATCGTGGACTCAACTCATTGTTGTTATTTCTGTTGACTGACGGACTGACAGTAGGACGGAATCGGTTATGAGGCCCGCATCTGCAGCCATTTGTCGGTTAAAATAAACATTAGAGAGAAATGAAAAAAAAATAAAAAAAAATGTTCCCTAATTTTAGTTGGCGTGAAAAACTTTACCCCAATTATTTGTATATGTATGTGTGTATGTATGTGTGTGTGGAGTTTGGTTGTTGTTTTTCTTAATTTGGTAGCAAGAGCGGGTTAAGGTCTTTCCATAAGGCAATTGTCACATGAGCTAAGCCTAAGGGTACCCCTATATACACATACATATGTATATGTGTATGTAGATATATGTATATATGTATGTGTGTCTAAACTAAATGCTATTAATTCGTTACTTAATTGCTGCCGTTGCCGTTCTTATCGCGCGGGTCTTATGTTAGTTTGTGCGCCTTGAAAGTTGCTCGCTCCCCATTGAAAATAATTAAAATTAATTAAGACATTTTTGTTATGTATTGTATATAGATATATATACATACATACATACATTTGTAGTATGGCCTCCGCCTTTCTTTCAGTCACTGTCTTACTCCGCCCCCCATTTCCCATATCTTTATTATTATTATTTCTGTTGCATTGGCCAATCGTGTATCTATAAATTTAAATCGTCTTTAATTGAAGCGACTTCGAATGGGTTGTTTTTGGGTGACGACTGACTGTCCGCCTGTCTCTCTCTCTCTCTCTGTGTCCGTCCGTCTATTCCTCTGATATATTATACATAACCAATTGGTCTATACATACATATGAAATTGTGGTCTTTTGCGCAATGTTTTAATTAATATTTAATTACATTTTGGTATTGTAGACATTCTCTTGGTAGATCTAAAAAGCACCAAGTACTAAGCTGACTGATTTGTCAAGTTTTTGGGGTCGGCATTATCAAAATAAAAAGTATAAGAAAAAACATTTGATTGATGGTCAGTCTATTGTTTCGGCTTAAAATCAAATAAGGATGCAATGACTCAAGCCATTTGGCTAACTGAGTGATTGACTGACTGATAGATGGACATATGCATTCATTGTCTATGCTTTTCCTTAGAGTATTTCCACTAAAAGACTGACTGAAAAGACTGATGGAACGAATTAGCATACAATATTTATAACCAGAGAAAATATGGAGTGCATACACATATATATTCTCGATCTTTATCAAGACCTAATTCATTGGGGTGTGACTTTTAATTTATACGGGAGTAACACCAAATATGGTTGTCATAAATTTACATTTAAATCTAGTAATTAAACGAAACTTCTATCAAATTTATATGTAACTACATTTGCCACAAAGGTGATGAGTCCTTGAAAAGGATAGATGATAACTCTTTGGAGTCAAGTCGTTCTACTTAATAAGTTTTGACTGTATCGACAGTGCATTCAAATGAAGCGACTTAAAGAGGGTGTGGAGTAGATCGTTTTACATTATAGACAGTTTATGTTATATGAACATAAACAGAATCCCAAATACCTTTCAGCATTGAGTACTTTAGGTCTCCCATTTTGACCACCCTGCCCCTTCCCACCCTCTCTCTCTGTCTCTCTGTTGGCAATCGAGTGCCAATAAATAAACCTAATTGTTTATTTCATTTAAAGCTCTTTTCTTTTTAAATATTTATAAGCATTGGCTATAATAAATAAGCCAAACTGATTTTCAACGCCATAGAAAATGTGATTGGGTCTACATATTTTTATGGCACTTGGAAATTAAGTAGTCACATTCACCCAGCCACACAGACAGTCGGCCGGACCGGTCCGCCAGATGGTGAAATGAGGGAAACAAATGGGATGATGATAGTGACAAAAGAGGAAGCAAAAGAAGCGCAAAGAAGATGAACATACCATAAATGAAAATTGTTGTATTCAAATAATTGCCATTTGAATACATTTTTTTTATATTTTGCAAATCGCTAGTGACTAGTTTAAACGAGAAACATATAGATCAGCATTATTCATTCATTATGCACTATGAAACTTTATTATGGTAACAAGTATTTGCCCCCTTTGAATACCCAACTCAATTCAATATTTATAAAGCAAAATATTCATTTTATTGACCCTTTTGTGCTTGCACTTGATATCAGATCAATTTTAAGTTATTAAGTAAAAAGTCTTTATATGTAAAACTTTATCTTCGGAAGTGTTTTGCACGTTAAAAGAATGCAAAGAATGTTTATTCATTTTTAGTTTTTGCATATCAAAGCGAAAAAACTCTTATTACAAAGATTAAATGCTCACATACCAGATATTTGTATTAAGCAGTTTTGTGATTACAGCATATTTTCATATCATTGTAATAAATATCAGAATGCCGTTTAGCAAAAGATTTTCTGAATCACCAATCATCAGAATTGTTAAATGTTGACACCTAGTACATAGGTACATACATATATTTCGGAAGTCAATTAAAGAATAATTCAAAACCCATAGGATGAAATGGTATATCAAAGTCGCCAAAATGTATGTAACATGCAGAAGGAAGCTTTTTCGACACCATAAAGTATATATATTCTTGATCAGTATCAACAACCGAGTCGAACTAGCCATGTCTCCCTGTCCCTCCATCCGTTCGTCCGTATGAACGCGTAGATCTCGGAGACTATAAGAGATAAAACCACCAAACTTGGTATGTAGGCTCTTGTAGATCAATTTTATTCCAAATTTCGCCCCGCCCCTTTCCGCTCCCATCAATCTAAAAAAAAAAAATGTTCTACCTTGTTGAATCAACATTTAAATTTGATACTAATACCAAGCAAAATGCCAAATTTCATCAAAATATGACTAAAAATAATTAATAATTAATTATTCTGTGAATAATGTCATCTAAAGTGACCTTGTCCCAGGGCTAAATCCATTGAAACTCAAATATTTGATGATTAAGAATTATTATCTATAAAATATGCCACGATTATCGATCATACATATGTATGTATTCATCTCGATATCGTGTTAACTATAACCAATTAATAAAACAAATGTGGCTATTTGGCATTTTGGGGAAAATTGAAATCGGTATTGGTAATGGGAAATTGGCCTGAGTTCGTTGAGTTAAAACATACTTTGCTTTTAATTATAAGTACAACAACAACAGCAACAACATTGGACCACATTTCATTTTTCTCAATGAACAAAAAAAAGAAAACACAACATTTTCAAACGAATGAAATGAAAAATCAAGTAGAAAGAGACGCAAGAGACGCGCCCAAGGAAAACACGGCAAAATTATGAGAAGGAAGGGAGAAAAAATATGATTTGTGTAAAAGTTTCGACGCTACTCGGCAATATCGGGCATTCAGCTGTGATTAAGCACTTTAAGTGTAATTTCCAATTGCATTTGTATTGGTGGATTGCACTTAAAAATAGCCAGAAACGGGCGTTCTCATAAAGGCGAATCGAGTGGAGCACATGCTAAACCATAACTAAAATCTTTATGGCCAAAACAGATCTATCTGAACGATATCTGGGCATACGAGGGAACGACGACGACTGTGGTCGGCATTCATATATACACATGACATATATACATACATACATATGTACATATATTTCTACATCTATCTAGAAATATGTATGGCGGCGGCTGTTTTAAGTCAATTTTTGAATAATTATGAATCGTTTTTCGCTTTCGTTGTTCTCTAATTATAACAACATCATAATCATAATTTCAGTATTCGAGTATTTCTCATTTTCCCCAAAACACTTTTGTGATGTTCTTAATGTGCCAAAATTCACGAATCACACACACACACATATACACACACAGAAACTCAAATGAATAGAAATTGCAATATGTAAATGTATACATCTCATATGGTAAAAGAATTTTGGTCTATATAAAATTTATACATTTGCATTTTCAAGACGATTAATTTAAGTACGCCCTTTAAGAGATGTAAAACTATCGAGTTGTTTGTTTAGTTTAATTTTGTTCTGCAAGAGACGTCAGTTCATTTCATTATCCTTTATATAGAAACACTTTCAGTGTCCTTGGTATATTTAACTGATTTTTGGACAAATTTTAAATAAAATCCTAAATTGTATCCCATAGGAGTAGAATTATTTCAATCAAATTTTCTTTTGCAAGTCTTAAAGAGAATTGAAAATTTATCAATATTTTGTTTTCCGTTTCCTTTTATTCTGGGTCGGGAAATCACTAGTCGAGTTAGGAGGCACTTAAGGAACCCATTTTGTATGGTTAAGACCCCCGAGATCATTTTGTATATGTACATATATGTAGTTTTGAAATGTTCTAGTGTTTGCATGTGTTTCCTCAATTATATCCGCATAAGTCCAAGCGGAAATTCTATATCAGATAAATGTAGTTTGATTTTATGTGGTGCTAAATTACAAATCTAAGCTCCTTTTAAGGGTCTAAAACGTATTCTCCGGATATTGTTAGATGCCAATAAATATAATGAATAAAAATCAATTAATATTCAAGAATAAGCAATAGAGATTAAGACAAATTTATATGTATAGTACGTCACTGCAACAAGCAACGAGCAACGTTCGTTCTATGGTCGTTGAATGCGTGCCATAAAAAAAAAATCACAAACACACTCAAATCTTTATAATATGCAATCGTAATATATAGTTTGTATTCTTGTTGGTGTTTTTTTTTTTAATGACTAAGACTAAGGAGCGGTCGAACACAACAAAAATTAGCTCATAAAATAGAAATTAGCTAAATGATCCGCTGAATCATATGTATGTACATATGTATGTATATGTATATTTGTAGATATATCTAGATTCTATATATCTGTGAAACTCATAAGGGTTTTGAAAAGTATTTACCATTTTGTTTTGAGGTTTTGATTATCCTTTATTTTTGTTGTTGGTAAGTTTTGTCGGTGCAAAAGTTTGTTTTGTTGTAGTTGTTTTTGCTTTTAATCCCAAAGAGTTGCAAAAGTTTTCGATTTTTGTTGTTTTGTTTTTGTTTTTTTTTTTTTTTTTTGTTAACACATATTCAAATGTTTAGAGAGAAGTTTTTGCAAAAGTTTTGCAAATTCAATTTCGTGGGTTCTTTTCTTCTTCTTGTCAAGCACTTAGTTAGTTAGTTTTGTTGGACGCGTGCCGATTCCGTGTTGAAAAAGGAAATTTACTCTCACACACAAATAAACACAATTGTATTGTTGTTGTTGACACGGAAGACTCTGTTCCGTTTATTACTATATTTTAATAAAATAATATTAATAAAATATATATTTCCAATTTCTTCTTTTTCTTTTGCCGCTGCGCGCGTTCGCACTGCTGCACGTTTAGTCAATGACTAAGGGCGGGTAATTCAAAAAAACCAAAGGCCAATTCGCCCAGCCACACGAATTCTCTCAGCCATAGTGAATATTCGCCCAGCCGTTGTGAATAGTCTCGCCGAGCCATAGTGAATACGTCGACGTTGACGTCGAAGCCAGCGTCGACAGCAGCAAACACACAACAAAAACCAAAAACTAATAAAATCAATTACAAACGCACACACACCGAAACATGCTACGGAGATTCGTTAAAACCCGAGCTGTTTTAGCCCGAAGGCTCAACCAACACGACGAAGTGCTAGAAAAGAGAGACAGAGAGTGCGAGAACATTTTAGCTGTCTTTATGCTCTCTGTTATGTTTTTGTATAGTACTGGCCACATATCTAGTACACCATGGTGATAAGACCCAACCATGTGTTAAACAAAAAAAAAAAAACGCAGTGAATCAAGATTTTCTATAGCAAACCATGTTAAGACAAATTCCAATAAAACAGCTGTTTTTAAGTTAAAATAAATATCTCTGACATTCGCATTAAAACTTCTTTAACCGTCAGCATCCATAGCTTCATGAATTAAACGCAATTTGGAAATTTGGTTCTTTTTTTAGACAAGCTGAGAAAGGAAATTCCTGAGTTTCAATACTAATTGTAAGACGCAATGTAAAAAAGCCAAAGAAGTCTAGAATTCAAAAACAATCTTTTTGATACTAGAAATTTAAAAAATTTATTTCCTTAAACCCAAAACAACGCAACAGTGAAACTTGGTACAAATTAATCAGCGACGCAACTTTGAAAAAACGCTAAACGAAACGAATCAAAGCGAGGTATAGGTATTCAATTAAGCAAAAGGGAAAATAATTAAAGAATCGAATAAGCCACGCGGTAGATTATTAATCTTTACTTACATATGTAAGTGCAAATATCTAAGATGATTTTTAAATATCACGCAACGAAAATTTTAATCATTTACTACAAATATGTATATATTCTGCTGCCATTTAGAATTCAACGACAGAATTCTAATAATATTAGCAATAAAAACTGGTTTGATAAATAATCATCTTGTATGGCCGCGTGGTGTACTATACTTGTGCCCACTATTGTCGGTTTGAATATGGGCCAAAAGTAATGACAATAGCGGCAATTGTTGTAATTGTTGTGCTCTTTTTAGCTCTCTCTTTTTTAAACTCCCTCACTCTCTTTCGTTCTCTCTGGCTATCACTCTCATTTTGAGTGGGTGGGAGAGCATTTCTGTATGTCTGATTACATTTGTGTTTGTGTGTGTGTAGGTTCGGTGCCAAATGAGCCAAGCAAAACAAAAAGGCAAAAAATGCTTGTGCTTCACGTCTTGCCCCCCACAATAGAATGCTCTCCCCGCTGCCATACACAATTCGCAAGCAATTCTGATGCATTTATTTCGCTATTTTTGTTTTTATTTGCTTTTCAGGAATAAAGTTAGGAAATGTTGCAGCTGCATAGCATAGTTCAGGGAGTTACAACCCCACCCCAACCCTTTTTTACACATTTTTAAAAAATAAAATACATATCCTTTTACCCTCATGTCAACGACCGTTATTTCGTCGATCTTCAATTGCCCTTCCCATCGTCATTATAATTACACACATACATACAACATTCCCTCTCACACGCACACACAATACATATATACATATATATTGTACATAAATCGCAATTAATCAAGTGCAAGCCAATGCCAACTAGAGACACAAAGGAAGAAAAAAAAACGTTTCTAACTCTCCTCCTAACTCTTAACCCTGTGAATCGAAGCAGCAGCAGGAGCAACCCTCCTCGTATTCCTTTTCCTACCCAAAAACTAACTCAATCCAAAATCCCAACAACAAGTTGAAAACTCCGAGTTCTGTGAACAACAACAATTACAAGGCGAATTGTTTGGCTCTCCCTCACACTCAGATTGCCTCTCCTGCTTCCTCTCATTCCATCTTCCTTCATATAAACGGAGAGCAGCTACTAAAAATGTAATCATTATGCTTTATCGTAATAATCAGCAGCCGCAGCAAAAGCAGCAAAGTTTTGAATACCCTTGGAAAAAGAAACCTTTCTCAAGTAATCGAAGGGTATATTGGGATAAGTCAAAACTTGAAACAAACGACAACGAAATACAAATGTAAAGTAGTTAAAACGCTATAATGAATCAATAGTTTTGGTCTGTTCCTTTTTTTGTTTTTTTGTTATTTTCTTTTGTTAATGGAGACATATTCTTTTTTTTACTAATAATATGTTATTGTCTAATTTACATATTTTCATTAAACAAAAATTTGAATAATCATTTTGTTACTATTTTTATTTCCCTTTAAAGCAACAAATTAAAATGTTTTCTTTGTGTGTAAACAATTTCTTATCAAACTGTTCATTATGAATATGTTTTGAAACTATAAGATATGACTCCGAAAATCGCACAGAACAATATTTTTACAAATAAAGGAAATTATTTTCTTCACAAAGAAGTTCCAATATAAACGTAAATGAATTCTATAAATTAATGAAAATATTGGAATATCAAAGTGTAAGCAAATGAGAAAACTATTCAAATTTATTCCGAGTTTACTTATTTTTCTTGATGACATTGAGAAAGTAAGAGAACAGCATAAACATTTCTGAACTCAATTACTGGGTATTTAATAGTCCTTTCGGCCCATCATTATTACTGCAATCATCTCACTTGTTTTCCAACTGCCACATAGACGACGTACTAATACAAATAAAAGTACAAACGAAAGTCAGAGTATGTATATATAGCATACTTACATACATATATACATAAGTATATACTGGCTTACATATGTACATACATACAAATACATAGTAGAAATACTAGCCAACAAACAGGCAAACAAACAAACTAAATTACAACAATTCCAAAATTTATAATTGTGCACACACACACACAAACACACAGAGACAGAAAGAGTGAAAGGGCGAGTGGCAGAGTGTGTATGTGTGTTAGAAAGAGAGAATTTCAACCCACCACCCAAAAACAAGAGCCACCACCCCATCACAGCCATCATCATCATCATCGTCTCCTCGTTCGCTCTGGCTTTGGTTTGCCTTCTCGCCTTACAATTCGCCATGCCCAAGCCCAAGCACAAGCAAGGACGAGGAGCATACAAATTCAACAAAAAAAAAGGCAGTTAAGTTAAAATGTACTTAGAGTTTAAGCGTAACCCCGAAATCCCAATCCCAAACCGAACCCAAAAACGAGATTGTGTGTTTTAAGCGTTTTAGTTTGCCCTTCCTGCCGTCGTCTCCTGCATTTGTCCACCCCTCCAAGCCCTTCTCCTGTTACAGTTGAGAGCATTGGCATTGGCAGCGCTGTCGGCGTCAAAGGCGACGCCGGCGTTGACTTCATTGTCAGCCATCTTGGGCGGCGGTTATTAAATTTTATACAAATACTAAAAATGAAATCAAAATTTTCTTATTACAATGACTATTTTGAGACTCGGCCCGGCCCATCTCCCTTTCCTCCCCTACTCCACCTTCTCAATGGAATGGAACAGCTGTGCCTTGACTTGAGTCGGCTGGTATTGGGTTTGGGTCTGACTTTGAGTTTTACTTTGGTTTCAGAATGGTATGGGTGTGGGGGTGAGGTGGGGTGAGCTGGCATAGGGTGAAGGGGAGCAAGGGGTTTTTGCTGGGCTGCTGCTAGCGAAGCATTTCATTTCGTTTCATTTCTCATCGTCTGTATATTTGTTGAATGAATTGTACTTATGCCATACTTATCGACATTGCATTGTTGTTCTCAGGACTCTAGAAAAAGTTTCGGTTCGTTTCGTTTTGGTTTGCTTTGCTTCGGTTTGGTTTGGCTTGGTTGGTTCTTTTTTACTTCTTTTTGGGTGTTGGCAACTTCCAGAGCTGAGCTGGACTGGAAGTCCTGCAAGTGTCTAGTTAAAATAAAGTTTTCCATAAATATTCCAGGCAGCCATGAAAATGATGAATAAATTGCAATTTACAAATTTCAAAAAAACTTTGCCAATTAAACTCCAATTCATTGTTATATTTTGTAAAAGAAAGAGTACTAAAATGCCAAGAGTTGGAAACAAGATGATCGATCGTACAATATTTAGAGATGTTTATATAGTCGGTTGTAGGTCGGACGGCATGGCTAATAAACGCCCCTCAATTCAAACTTTGAAGCTCCAATCTGGATAACTGATAGTAAACATTCCTTCCATATCAAACTTAATCTATGTTGATTCCTCGGCTATAATTTGAGATCTTTAAAGAAGTGGTGAACCGAAACAGGACAAAAAACTTAATGGGATTGTGGAAACCCTTGAAGTATCGATCTCCTCGTAGATTCTCCACTACTTCGGCTCTCGCACGCCCCTTTACTGAGTCTTTGAAATGTTTGTGTAAATTTAATAGACTGTCATACAAATGTTAACAACGAAAATTACAAATTGGATGTTTTAAAGTAGAAAACTTTTCATTTTTTGATCGTATGTATCGTGTATGCACATTATCCTATATAGCTTCATTGGGGGATATCGGGGATTTGTATGTACATATACAAGGAAAATTATCCTAAAATTTGTTGGTAATAACATTTTGAAATATACGGGAACTCTATGGGAGATTTGTAAAATTTGTATGCAATAATGAAAGTTAAAAAGTTGTTATGGCATGTGGACCGATATCAGATCCAATCCGAGGACAATTGCTATTTAGTCATATTATTTCAAAGGATGGATATACATTTGTGGCTTGGCCGATAAGTTAAGATAGCATAAAGTCAAGAACTCCCATTTGTTTTTCCTTATGGCAATGTATTTTATTACTTCCTGCCATAGGAAATAGTTTCCAATAACATAGAAACACGAATATCATCTATGTATGTAGGTAAGTAAGTAAATAAGTATTTATTTTACCTACCAGAAGAAACTCATATCTTTACCTGTAGAGGCTACATACTTAAAATTTAAATTAAACATGCCACAAGCACTAAGAAACCGAAGAAAAAAAGGTACAAGTAGTATTTCAGAGCCTAAACAAATTTTAACTGATAAGCAGAGATTCCTAGGACAGGACAAGTAGTGATGAATAATACCAATCACGTAGACAACAGACAGAAAGCAAGAAAAAATGGAGAGTAAGAGTGAGACAGAAATAAATTGTCGGGGGAGTAGTGTAGAGAGGTAGAATAGGGGCCACCTTCGTAGCCTAATCAAAAGAGCATTGTAAACTAAGCCAAGACAAGATTGGAATTCTAAAGGATCGACGAAGAAAAAACATAACAGCCAAGCAATCTATAGAAAAGAAAGATCGGGCAAAGGTCGCTCGGTCGAACCTCTGCCTCTGCATATGGTAAAATGCGTAATCTCACACCAAAAATACTTTGTAGACAAAAACAACAAATTAAGTGCCAACACACATGCACACACACCGGCACACACACACACACAGAACATAGGGACTATATCTATATATCTTTGAAATGAAAACATTTTTCATGCGCAAGCGCAAAAGGCTGACGAGCAAGCCAAGAGACATTTGGACAGGCGGACAATTAGTTCAGACAGGCTTCCATCTCCCTTGCATCAACTAAAGAACTCTATCGCCATCTCTATCTCTGTCTTTGGCTCTCTGTCTTAGGCTCTGGGGTCTATGTTAAAAGGTCAGCCGACTGGTCTAGGCCTGGTCCGTGGTTCTTTTGATAGCATTGATCTATTGTGTGTGCATTGCTTTTTACATTTTATACGCTTCTCAATTCTCGGTTTTTGTGTTTTCTCTATCTCTATCTTACTTCTTCCTCCTAGAGACTTTGAGGTTCGTCAAAATGATTGATTTGTAGGTGATGAATTACAACAACATCAACTTGCATTCTAAGGTTGGTTTTTCCTCTTTTTTGGGTTTAGTTAAGAGCAAACCGACATACATACGTAGATATGTGTGAGAAAGGTACAGCCGTGTACCTAGTGAGGATTAAATTTTGAAATTCCATTTAGGAATCTTTCATTGTTGTTTGAATTCGTTTGCTCTTTTTCCATTTTGGTTTTTTGTTAGGGGTGCAGCTTAGAGAAAAAATAAAAACAGTTTTTTTTTTTTAAGATAAACTGATATCACGATTGGGGAAAATTAATTATTGTAAGTAAAGCCAATAGACAATGGAAAATACAACAACAAAAAGTCATGTGTGAGCAATGATTGTCATTTAGTTGATGGAATTTCATTGGAAATGCAATGTGTGGGAAATTTAAATCAGTCACTTTCGTCCTTTTCTGATCGTAGATCAATCAACTAGAGAAAAGCAGACCATAAATGGTAGTTCAATCCAATCCATAGGTAAGTTCTCTTGTATCGTAGAGACATCTTTAGTTTTAAAGAATGGAAACCTACCAACTACCTAAATAAATATCTTAACTATCTTAATCAAATTGGTTAAAGAAATTGAAGCAATCGAGTAAAAGAGGAAGGGTTTAAACAAAATATAGAATGATTTGCACTGACTTTTTTCATGAAAGGAAAGAGTTTATAACAAATAGATTTGGTAATTTTCTTTTATTATTATTATTATTTTAGACTATTTCATAAAAAATAAAAATGCTTTTTATTTTGTTTTTGGTATGTTTAGAAATTTCCACAATCCATTATTTCTGTTGGTTCAGCTGGAACCGATATTCTATGGATACCTACTAATCTAGTAAAGAAGTCAAACAGTTATGATTTTGTAATCAAATCAATTACATTATTCAATACATTTTGAAATTGATCAAATTTCTGTTTAAAGATTGTTGCTAATAGCACAAGAAATTAATGATTTTATAAAGTCTATCATATTGGATAATTCATGATAAAAATGCCTATAAAACCAGAGGGCCGGAGATAACAACGGCCACATCGAAGGATGTATACTCTTGCCAGCTTTTTCGATACTCTTCCCCCATTTATACCCGTCAAATTGGAGAAATGTTCGCCAAAGAACAGCCTTAGGCTGTAGGAATTAAGCGCATGTTGCATTTCATCTTATGTTTATGTGACAGCTATAAATTATAGTCATCCAATTTTGATCAAATTTGTCAATTATAGAGTATACAAAACTGACAATTTTACATTTTTTTTTGACAATAGCACAGAAAGTAACAAATACATTAGTAGTAGACAAAAGTCACCTTTCGTAACTTCGCCTAATTGGGCTGATCAAGAATATATGTATATACTTTATATGGTCGCAGATGTTTTCCTCTATGCGTTGCACACTACTGCCCAAAATGAATAGATTTGCAATGGTATACAAATGTAGGTATCTTGAATCACATCAGATATTATCTGCGTTGGCCAATTTCTCAGCCAGTTACTAGATTGCTTCCTCGTTAGGAGATTCGGGCCTCATAATTTCCCTTGCCTATAGTTCCACAGTTTTCCCGAAAAGATTAGTCGACTTTATCCCGTTTGTTAAGTTAGAGTTCTCTTGGTACAGTAAATTTTTTATATAATAGGGGAATTTAAAAAAGGGGGGTGAAAAACTAAATATATTGCAAGTAAATCACGAACAAGCGAATTCCTTAACTTTCCCTATTATAGTTATAGTTGTCTTTTTTATAAAATTCACTTTTAATTCAGTTGGCAGTTTGTGCCAGATGTTGAGAGACAATATAAAATATCTATTATCCATTCAATAAACAAGACAAACGACTATTATCGTATCATATAACATTTCGGTAGATTTCAATTTTAATTTCAGCAACGTCATAAATCTACTTTAACCTAAGTAATCGCCGCCCTGGCCCTGAGTCAGAATCGAAACGCAGAAACTAAGAGACTAAACCCCCGAGCAAAAATCATTGACTACCTGAAATTCAGTTTTCCAAGTTCCAAGTAAAAATTTTTGCGTCTTGTGCTAACACAAACGAAGCGAACAAAGGGAACACGTTATCCTTTTTTTCTTTAATGGTTCTGGTTTCCTTTCATGAATTGAGGAACGGAATAATAACAGCGCCTAATGCTGAAATCTATGCCAATCCTCGTCGGCTTCTTAAGCTAAATGCTAGGCATATAATCAACAAATGAAATGAAAAACTGTGTGGCAGGAAAGGAATTTGTAGGGAAAACTAAATGGTTCATTGTGTGTGAATCGCTCTCTCTCTCACACTCTCATTCTCTATCTCGTCCTCACTCTTTTGGGTGTATATTTTCTAGTTCTGCTGGTTTTCCTTTTTATTATTATTTCTTCTCTCCTCCTTCCTTTGCTTCTTTTACTTATTTTTTGCGCAGCTGCTTTTGCCATTTGCCAACTATCTATAGATTGTCCTTTTGTTTGAAGATTATTCTACATACACACACACGCACACACACACACACAGTTACAAACAGATACATAGTCGGTATTTGTACGCATAATTATACATTTTAGAGTTCTTCAAATCACGGAAACAGAGATCGAATTTCCATCATCATCGTCATCATCATCCGAATCAGGATGACAGGTGGCCGTCCGACAACCCCTAGATACCCCATCATGCTCTACCATTGTTGAAAACTTTCTTCCACACTAATAATGCAATAAGTTAAAACTGCAACCCCATCGACCCCCTGCGACCCTATCCAATTCCACTGGGTAACTATTAAAAAAGCTGAATTCGGCCATACCGAAGTTAATATACTCTAACCTGTTCATTATAACGCCGACAATTTCAAAGTATTCAAAATTTCAGAAAATTTGTTGGAACTTGTTGCTCTCCTAACCATATTTTTCATCTTCTATTTCTCGACTCTAATGCAATTAAGTTTAAAGATTATTTAACAAGTTATTCAAAGTTCTAATTCTCTTTCTCTGTTCTTTATGAAACCAAATCTCATTATGTCAATTCTGTTAAAAGTTATACTTTAGATATTTACGTTTGTAAACTAAATTCAATAAAATTAATCAACCAATTGAAAATAATTCTAATTTTTTGGTAGCAAAAGATGCGTTGGCCATCTCTTTCACACACATACAGCTCTTATGGAAGACTACGACTGATTCCTACAAATCCTTCATTATGGTTATACAAATTTTATGATTCAGAGCTTCATAGAACTTATGATCAAGAATAATTATACTTTACAAGGTTTGGAATTCGATTCCTGAGAAATGCTAATAATTTTATTTATATTTTTTCGAGGGTATAAAAAAGCTCTACCTCTCTCTCTGTATCTCACTTGCTCGCTCTGCCTTTGTGCAAACGTAAGGGGTTAAAGCTAGCAAACTATTATTAAACAAATTAAAATGTCTGCCAGAGTTTTTGAGGCGGCTATTGTTTTCTAAGCAAAAAGGGTGGCGGCAGAAGCAGCAGCGGCGGCGGCAATGGGCAAAAATTATGAGCAAAAGTGAGGCAAAAGTATCTACGACAAATTCATATCTAGATTTAACAGCCAGCAACAAAGCAACTATTGGCTGACTGCCGACTGAAACTTGACTGTACCTAAAAAATATTTGAAATTCAAATCTAACTGTTGAGAGCGTCGTCGTCATATTTGAATTTCCCTTTTGTGTGAAGTGAAGTGCTGATTGAACGAAACGATTTCAAAATCTAAAGTTAGGCAAATGTATTTACATTTTAGAGAGAAAGAGCAAGAAGGAAGAACGCAAGGGGACGCAAAAAAAAAAACGCACAAAGATACTTTTAGTGCAGGGTTGCACACACACACACACACTCACTAGTAGAGAGACAAAGATAGAGCTCGAGTTAGATATTTACCCTGAGATATGAATACGTAACGTCACACAAAAAGGGGGAACCATCATTCTCAACTCTAAGGGATAGCTGCTAAGGCAATAATCATCATAATACACATACACACACAAATGTATATACATTAATATATGTATACATTTATAGCCTACGTTTGTCCATCCATCCATCCATCCATCTATAGCAAAAATAATATTAATGAGCAAGTTTTTGATTACGCAGCCATTAGGCAGGCAAGCAGGCAGCCAGGCAGAGAGTTTGAATTTGAATTTCAGCTTCGACTTCTGTTACGCTTATGGCGGCTCCTTCCTTCGCCCTCTGCATCTCCGGCTCCTCGTGCTCTTATTGTTTCATAAATACAATTTTGGTTTTATTGTCTACTTTTTTGTTACTTTTGTTACTCAGCCTGTGCCCGCGCAATATGGCACTGTCAGTGGGTTAACTTAAGCTATAGAGCGAACGACCACCCTTTCCACTTCCTCAATATTTCCTCCATCTATCTATCAAATTTTTATTTCTAAGGTTCTCAAAGAGGGCTGTTGATTTGTCCGTACTTCAAGGGTTGTTATTTTAAAATTTCACATTACATTAAAACTCTGAATCACAAAGTGCTGAAAGATGTGCAAATTAGTTGCGCCCATTTGTTGGTGTTTTTCTTTGCCCATGGGAGAACCAACAATCCATATTGCTAGATTGTCAATAGACCCATTGAGATTTAACCAAACTAAAACTACCAACTATGTACATAGGGGACGTTGAAATCCATCATTATTCAATTAAAAAACATTCATTGTTTACGCTTTGGGCAAAATATTTTCACTCTTCTAAAATGTTCCACCTATTCCTAATATCGTGGGCTCTCCAGAACTTTTTTATTTTAAATCATTAACAATGGTATTGGAGGAAGCTTTCATAACAGTAACACACTTAATATTCTCTTAAATTTATTTATACACCACAACTTCAACAGTAAAACCAGTTGGGAATTACAACCGACTGCTCCAAAAACAATTCGTGCCTACTCAATCGAACGAATGAAATAATTTACATACAAAGGTCACAAAAATAAATGTCAAAGCATAGCATTTGGTTCCAATAAATTCAACTTTGGAGTTGTGAGCTATGCTGCTTTCCTCTTTTCGGTTTATCCAGTTGTAATTCCCAACATGTTTAAGAGCTAAAACCGTGGGTATGGCATTACAGTGGCATTCTAGTGATGATTAGCAAAGTCTGCTTTTGGGAGAAGATGATAGTTCTCTAAATATTGCAACTAACTAATATATATAACTATAACTAATCTCTCAGCGATTTCAAAAAAGACTACTAAGTAGTCGAGTTAAGCAACAAATTTAAATAAATCTAGTCTCTTTCAAAATTAATGAAATATAACTACATACATACTAGAAAATACCAATTGGGACGAAATTGTATGACTTTAAATACGACTATTAACAATTAATAGTACAGCATTTTCTAGGGATTAAAATTAAAATTACGATCCCGTCCTTCTTTCCTTTCATACTTCCTCCTTGGCGGTAACCACAATCAACATGTGTTTTAGAAGATGCCAACTGTTGACACTCGCTTCTTTCATTTGTTGTTGTTGTTGGTGGTAGTGATGGTGGTCTTTGTTGTTATCATGACATGCCGATATGGTAAGTTCGGGGCAATGTTGTTGTGACACGCCACAACAGCTAGAATAAGGTACCTTTTACTGGTTACCAGGCTAACATTGAACACATGCTCTCTGCTGTCGCTCACACTATGAAAAGGGAACGAAGGCGGGAGAAGAACACGAAGAAGAAGAAAGGACGACTACATTATATTGCATATTTAGTGGCATTTATTTAGCTACCAACCATGTCCTGGATAGGGCAAAAGAGTCCTGATCCCTGACCTATGCACATGTTGCCAAATGTGAAAACGAATAGCCAAAACAAAAAAGAAGGAAAAACAACAACATCGAAACGAGGGGGAAATCATCTGCTGTATGTGTATATGAGTCTGCGTGTGTGTGTGTATGTGTGTGTGCGTTCACCTTGATACAGGGTTAAGGGACACGGAGCAAACACACTCGTGTATGTGTGTGTGTCTGTGCGTACTCCCAGCATGTGTCGAGTGAGTTTCGGTAACGACAACGACGACCTCGGCTGCTGCTCTTCTCTCTCCATCCCGCCACCAACTCTCTTGCCCACGGAGCACGTGAGCGAACGAACGAGTGAGTGAACTGCGTCGACGTTTGTTGTCCTTTTTTTTGTCGATTCCTTTGGGCGCGTGTCTGAGAGTGTGTTAGACAGAGAGAGGGAGAGAATGAGAAAGTGATGGGGAATACTGCGTGTGTAGCCTCAACAGGTGTTGTTTTGACTATTTTTGACCTGCTCATGATGTCCTATAAATATACATATGTATGTTACTACTATGTATGTATGTGTGTTTGTGTGTGTCCTTGCCAGTTCTCAATTCATTCATGGACAGGAACAGATGAGCCGAAGGAATAAAGACAAAAAGCGGAAACAAAAGAATTAAAAATGCAATTTTATATTCTTTCGCGTTCTTTTTTTTTTTTGTCGGTCTACACGTTTTTATTAACTACAACAACAACAACCTCAATTTAAACTTGAATTAACAAAAAGCCAATGGCAAAGCTACAGCACCAACAACAACAAACAACAATAACAACAAAAAGTAACAACAACAATTACACAAATCAAAATGGGCGCAAGAATAATGGAAAAAGTTACTCAGCCTCTCTCAAAAGTCTCAACAAGTCAGACAACTTTGAGCTATCTATACAAAAATATGTACATACATACATATATACCGACTGTCATTTACATACACATAAATACACACATACACACCTAGCTATATATATTCATTCCATTTATACAATCTATACAAAGATATGTACATACATACATATGTATACATATATATAAAATAAGTACCCAAAAAATGACTGGAGAACGAAACTGGCAGAAGCGAAAGAGTAAAAGACAAATTGTTTTCAAACGTCGTAATCAAGAAATGATTTCTTTAAAATATGCGTCGACTACCATTTGAATTTCTTTTGGCTTATTACAACAACAACAACAACATGAACGTTAAGAAAAAGGGTTTAAAGAGTGTAATTTTGTCATGGACGACTTACGATATACCCTGATTCTAATCACCCGCAACCGACATTAACTAGATTGACTGTTCTTTATAGAGAAGTTGACATTACCTCCAATAATAGGAATACAAAATGTTATAATAAAATATGATATCGATTGCCAAATTTGTATAATGTTTCTATAACTAGGCCAATTTGAATAAAAGAAAACTATTTACTTTAAAAGACCTTAAAATCTATTCACGTCCAAAAAGTTGGTCAAACTACAATATAAAATAAATCCTCCGCTAAGTCGGCATAATTAATTGGATAATTTTCTCATACTTGTCAAACCTTTTTGCATCATTTATCAATTTGACCACAAAAATCAATATATCCTTGCGTTAGGGTATTGAAAAACAATGAGAGCGAAAGAGAGTCAAGGCATCACAACAAACAGAAGCAAGATTTCGACATAAACTTCGAATCATCGTCATCGGCATTTTCGTCATTATCATCATTGTCATTGTCCTTATTTCTGAGGGATGTTAGAGAAGAGGGATGCCCAAAATACATAGTTTGATATAAATCAGAGATAAGGAATAAGGAGTTTCAGCTGGTAAATACACACACACACACACATACACACAGACATATACAGACTGGTAGTATATTCTTACAAACAAATTTACAGCTCAAAGTACAGTTTGTTTTTTGAGATACTTGAACCAAATTGAAAGCGTCATTTTGCTTTAGATATCGATGCCGACAACGTCGACCCTAATGGAAATTAATAGAATATAGCACTACATATACATATGTAGGTATATAAAATTTATGATTTGATTACATGCACCAGCTATGTGTGTATGCATTTATGTATATGTATGTGTGTATCTGATCTCAAGTGTCGCAGTAAGTAGTCGACGATCAAGCTGTGCATCTTGTGTTTTTACATACATACATTTGCTAATGGTTTCTGTTTATTTCCGAATTTGACGAAAAGGCAGCTGGTTACAAGGGATTGAATTGAATTGAGTTGGATTGGTTTGCATGGGATTGATTGGTGTAATATTATTGCCCCAGCGCCCCCGAAGCAGTTTCTCCTGCTGTGATTGCTCAAAACTTCAACTCAAATTGTTGGCACTTGACGAGGGGCCCCCCTCCAAAAATACAAAAGAAACAAAAAATTGTCGCATTTCAAATGGTGTGCGGAGTGTTCCATTTTGTCTTCTCCATATGTATTGGATGTAGGGCACCCGAAAGTGTTTCATTACATTTTCTATTTATTTACAGAATGATGAAACTTGAATTTCTTGTAATACAGTAACTCAAAAGGTTTTAAGGACGGCAAAATGCACAAGAGTTCTTTCCAAACTCAAGGCACGATCAAAATACTTTCGCATTAGCATTCAAGACATGTTCAAACGATCTTCGGCTACAGGAAATATTAGGATATATTGCTAGAGGCATAGTCACCCTGTTTGTACTATGTACTAGTAATACCAGCTCGCTCGCACCTTAAAAAACACAATATTTGTGTTAGGCTCCACCCAAGTGTTTGTACTATATACACATATATCGCTTATATGACCAACCACTAACTGGTTTATTTAAATTAGCGAATAAAAATGTATTATTAATGCGAAAACATGTTTATAAAAGCTCACATACACACTCACACACACACAAACATCGGTGTATTCACTCATACAAAGAACCATATTCTCGCAGAGCAAGCAAGAGGGGTTAGCCCGCACAGTCAGAAAAGTGCGAAAGAGAAGGCTCATCCATTTGTTTAAAAAAAATACAACCAAATAATTTTTTGTACGTTTGTATGTCGAGAGCTTAGGGCGGGGCACGAAACGTAGTCCAAAAAGAACAGAAAGCTAAAAGAAACAAAAACAACAACAACAAAAAGCAAAAGGCAACAAAATCAAATTGCTAGCACTTATCTTAAAATGAAATTAATAAATTAGAATGGGCTGAGGACTTGAAAAGAAAGAAGGAGAGAGAAGGCAAAAACGACGATATATATATTTGAAATTCATTATAAACTTTTTTATTTTGTTTCTTGAATGGCAATATAATCACGTAGTCTCACACAATACATTGCATATTTTATACTGGACGAATTGAATTCTTCAAAAATAAATACAAATATATTTACACAACGTCTTAAATACTAATCAAAAATTCGAACCAAGAGTAGATCAATCAGAATGACGAGAGATTCCTTAAAGACGAGCAAAATACATTTGGTCTCAAATCTAAACATAGAGGGAAGATTTATCCAACTTTAAGAAAAGAGTGTCTAGAAAAAAATGAAGCGACTTCTGAAGAATATAATCTTAAACAGTTGAAGACAACAAATGACCCCATTTATGAGATATAGCAAATCAATATTCAATTGGAAGTTGCAGATCAAAAATTATATTTACTTAATTTCAAATTAACCCTTTATCAGGCAACTTTTCCCATAAGGATAGAGTTGTTTTTATTATTATTTTTAATTTTTTATATTTGAAACATAATGAAGCCCAAAATTTACTCATAACAAAATTTATGTGGGCTTTGTTCGTGAATAACCTTTGTTTTCTATAGTACCGAAAAAATATAGATTTAAACAGTCACATAAATAATTTGAAATAGTTTTTTGATAAGGAAGATGGTAAGGAAGATGTTTTTTTGGTCAAAAATATATGTACATACTTTACATTTCTATGCACAAAGATGGTTAAGAATTTGACACACTGGGGATTGAATGATCCGAAAATTTCGTTATCCCAGCATTCACCCTCTTTCCCTCAGTTGCATTTTAAGACAAAATGGCGCCATTTAAGCCGGTCAGTTGTTTAGCACATTTTTATTATCTTTAATTTTGCCGAAACACCAATGAATCCTTTGAGAAACTTATAAGTTAAACTACATTTTTTCACTGAGAAGTTGAGAAAAACAATATTTGAAAACACCAAATTGTGTATTTTTATACCCTTGCAAAAAGGGTATATTAATTTTGGTCAGAAGTGTGCAACGCATAGAAGGAGGCATCTCCGAGCATATACAGTGTATATATTCTTGATCAGCACGACGAGACGAGTTCAAATAACCATGTCCGTCCGTCTAGATCAGCGCAAACTCCTCCTAGCCCGTAAGAGCTACAGAGCTGAAATGTAGGCTTATACATGGTTTGTATATCTCGGATTCAGCCGGATCGGACCACTATATCATATAGCCCCATACAAACGGCAATCCAGTGAATTTTCTGAATAACTCGTTGATTGATGAGTTTATTACACCTAAACCGACTATGATAAATTTGTTCAAGATCGTGTGACTATATCATATAGCTCCCATAGGAACGATCGGTAGAAAACAGTGACTTTGATCAATATCTTCGTTATTTCAAATGCTAGGATTGTAGGCCATTGGCCTTTTCAGATAAATCGTCTTTACACTTTGATGGCTATAGGTAAGGAAAGAGTTACCAAAAAAGTTGCAAGGGCATACAAATTTCAAAAAAAATAATGTGTCAAAATGTAGTACTCTCATCTGAATAACTGGCATATATGCATAGAGTACACTGAATATCCCTGTGATCGCCCAATATTGAATGCCAAGTTGTGCTACAAAATCTTCCGTTTCTTGTCTTTAGAAGAAGTGATAATCCATCGACAAAGTTGGAAAAACGAACAGCGATTCACATTAAAAGGAAAATTGTTGAAACGGAAATCAATGCTTCCAATAGTCATTCAATTATTGTAATCGTCTCTTATAGTAAATTATACTAAATAGTTCACTATATCCAGACACAACTGCAATAAGTAATGCCATTATGTAATAACGAAGTATAAACATTTTTGAGCCATCATGTTAGGAAACGTATGTAAGTAACAGGCAAAACGGACTGTCTAATCGTCATAAGAATTGTGATTTCTGATTTCTATCCAATGCTAAATACACAATGCTTCAATGGAAATTATAAATGTATATATTTCGATAACCGCTTTATTTTGATCTACGAGAGTGATTTAGTAGTTCAACCTACTACACATAATTGTATATACCTTCTAAGTTATGTAGTAAGTGAAGCTAATATGTACTTTTATTTCTAATCAATATGTTAAAAAATTCGGTAAGTCTATGAAACAAATGGTTTTACAAAAAGGTATTTATAATTTATTTATAAACTGCCTGAATTAGTACAACCTTTGAAATTAGTAATTTTATATTTTGTTGATGTTTAAGCATATGTAACATTACTTAACAAAAATAAAAGTTAAAGCATTTTATTTATTTAAAGGATAATTTAGTTAGTGATTTTATTATACCATACACCCATAGGGTAAAATGGTATATTAAAGTCGCCAAAATGTATGTAACAGGCAGAAGTAAGCTTTTCCAACCCCGTCTGTGCGTCCGTCCATTTGTCCGTATGAACACCTAGATCTCGGAGACTATTAATTTGAGCCACCAAATTTGGTATGTAGGCTCGTGTAGTGTGATCAAGTTTATTTAAAATTTTAGCCACGCCCCTTTCCGCCCCCACAATTTCTAAATAGCGTTTATCTCATAAACTATTCTAGCTAGAGGCACCAAATTTGGTACGTATATCTCCCGTAATTTTGATTATCTCCCGTAATTTTCTACCTTGTGCAATCAAATTTGGCACACTTAAATACTAATATCTAGCTATAGACACCAAATTTGGCACACTAATAATACTAATATCAAGCAAAATACCAAATTTCATCAAAATCTGACTTAAAATAGCCAAGTTATGCATAAAACGTTTTTCCATAAGGCCAGAGATGGCCGTGGGCTGGTGGGGGCGCTAGGGTGCCCGTAAGCATGTGAACAGAATTTACTTACTTCATTTCCATCTGTAAATGCAGTAAAATATTTTTAAAAAAGCGCGATAGCAAACACCTTGAGGATCGTTATTCCCAATATTTTACATAGAAGAATTACTTTGTAGAAGAATTACTAAAAACTAAATACCGTTGCACTTTCGGGGTAAATTAATTTACACAATAAATATAACAAGCAAAAAGGATTTCTGATACTAAATCTGGTCTGGACAAAAATCAAAAACACACAATATAGTAACCAAATCGAAATGACATAAGAATCGGAGCCAACAGTTTTTCGAAGATCTACATATGTATGCAAAAACTTGTATTTTGTAAGGAAATAATAATTTGGGTTATCTAAAAGTCAAAGTCAACACAATTTGCCATTTAAATGGACAAAAAATTCATCGATCTACATATATCCTCGATCTCTACAGAATTCCCTTCGTTTCGAAAAATCAAAAATCAACAATTTTGTCGTCGAAAACTAGTTTTGGGCTTTAATTTTTTTGGTTTTTTTCTTTTTGAGTCGAGTTGTGAGTTGTGTGGTTTTTGTTGTTGTTCCTTTTTGGCCCCCCATTTTTGCATAAAAAGGCAAACATTTTAATTTCAAGTGACGCACAAGCATTTTTGCCTACACATTGGGCACGTATCCACACACACACACAGGCACAAACACTCTCAAACACTCACACACACCCAGAAGAGACTGAGATACAGATAGACATGTATCGTACCGAACAGAGAGTCAGACAATACATACCTTAGCCGCATACTTAACGCACTCGAGTGACAATAATTGAATTCATTATTACCACAGAAAAGCAGAAAAAAACAACACAAAACTAACAACTATTTTAAAAGGAGAGGGGGGCAGGCATTAACTGAGCTTGATTTGCTTTTGGCCTATAGGTAGGATTAACAATGGTTAGGTAATTAAACTGATATACATACAGACATACATATATCTGTGTACTTATGTATGTACATAGATTGGCCTTGGAAAAGACAGAAAAAATAACTAGATTTCGACTTTGCGTTCCAACAGCGATTCTAATTTTCTTGTCACTCCATTTTAGCATAAGTTCTGTTACCATTTTTATTTGTTCTACGTGTGCGGTTTTACTTATGAGCCAAAGTTCTCATTTCCAAGTTGTGTTCTGTCGTTGCTTAATTACCATATAGTCAGTCCATCTCTCTCTAGGCATTCCTTCTATGGTACACACTACTTATCCCAGTGCGTTTTAGCCATAAAACCAAGAAACCAAAAAACCTTATTTCTTTTTATATTGACAAGATGATCTTCGTGCAAAAGTTTGCGGTCTTTATTTTCTGCAAAATCTTTATCAGACATCGGTTGGGGTCAACAAACCATACAAATAGGTATGCGTATAGCCGGTGTACGCTCTTTCTCTTTATCAGATAATGAAGGGGGAGTGCGGTTGGTTGCTCGTCAAAAGACGTAACAATCGTCCGCACTCTCCACGCTGAGAGTGTGACTCAAGCATCATAAAGATAACTTGCTTTAGAGGTAAAATTAAGCCATTTAAACATTGATTTTCTCGTGATAACTTTCCAAGTTTAAACTCTTAACAGATATAGCCTTTGAATATAGACCTATTATTGATATATTAAAAGAAACTTGATCGAATTTACCCGATCCAACTTAAACAACTTCAACTTATTCTAATTGTCGGACTAAATCTTAAACAAATGAAGAGGTTCTTTCCCGTATTTCAGCCGAATTAGCAGTTTGAAAATTGAAAATTTAAGTAAAAGTTTTCAAATATTGGACTATTTTTGTTAAATTTCTTAATAGAAATTTGTAATTAAATTTAACAAATTTAGAGATTGTTCTGTATATTGTACACAGTCCCATGCGAAATCGGTTCAATCCAAAATAAATACATACAAACAACATACTTATGTACATACAGTAAAATCCGGTTATAGCGACACTCAAGGGACTGACGATTTTCGTCGTTATATCCGCAAGACGGACTAATCGGAGGCCCTTTCATATAAGTTTGTATTAGGACCAACCAATCACTCATCGAACTTATTCGTTATAACCAGATTCTACTGTATATGAAGTTCTTCAAATCAAATTCCCTAAGTGTTTTGTAGTGAAACTTACCATAAAGATATCATAAAATTTGGGGAACTTTAAACTTTTAAGTGCAGATTTCTAGATGTATGCGATTAATCGTCGAACACCTTTAGGGAAAACGTAATTTGCTGTTCTGTGCGATAGTTGTCGAACTGCCACTCGAAGAGCACCGATTTGCACTGATCGCGGGCACAAGGAAGGATGGAATATTGTTTGTCGTTTTTTTTTTTTTTTTTTTTGAGGGTATCCGAGACCTTAAAAAGCGTGCGCTGCTTCACATAAACAATAAATAATATCTAAAATCATAAAATGAAAAACTGCAAAAACCAAACTAAACAAAAGTCTCTCATGTGGTTGTTGTAGTTCTTGTTAGTGTAAAATTTTGTTTTTATTTATGTAACTCTCTTCTCCGCTCTTCCATTTGAAGAAATTTTTGCTGACAATTGCAATAGAATTGTGCTCCGACTAGGGTTGGATGGTGTTGGAGATGGTGGCGATTCCATGGGATGTCGACGACGAAGTGGGGAGTGGTGTGCGGCGGAGGAGGTGCTGCTGGTTACTTGTGGGTCTTATTTCAATTTACAACCAAGTGACGAAGTATCACAATTCAATGTTTAAAGTTTTTATCACGTTGTGTGGACGCCACACACACACACACACACACACTCACTTCACTTTCAACCGTGTGTGTATGTATGGACTGAGCCAATACAAACAACTAAATATGGAGCAGAAAATGCAACCCGCGAACGCGAACTGTAACTGAGGGATGGCTACTGAGGAGTGGGGAGAGGGGTGAGGGACCGGACAGGGGGAGACCCTCTCTTTTGCACGGCTTGCGAAGGGGCTCTTGTGAGGCGACTCTGGTTAATATGGCGCGACAGTTCGCTGGCGTCGTTTGCCGTTCGCTTAGTCAGCCCGCTTGCTGGGCACTAAATGTTTAGTAACCCAACTGAAATAGTAGCACCCGTGTTAGTATGAGTTCATGAAAATAATAAAAATAACAAAAAAAAAAAAAACAACGAAAACCATTTCGGTTTACATAGAGTTTCGCATGTAGCTACACGACTTGCACTTGGATTTGAATATGCACACACACAGACGTAGATATGGCGAAGGAGGAATAGGAGGAGAGGTTAGTGGGAACCAAAACGACGTCAGCGTAAACTGATTACCCCCGACGACGACGACAATCTATGGAGCTGTACAAGCGGCACGTACATAACGTTTGGTTGAAAGCGCGCCATGGGAAACCTTCATTTTGGGAGTTTGATTCTCAAAAGTAAAACACAAACAACAGCAACAACAACAACAACCGTCATCAACGAATGACTACGACTCAATTCTCGGACGACATCCAAGATAGTCAAGTTCTAAAAGTATTGCATACCCATCCGAAAACTGTGTCATACCATAGGAAGTCACAGTCAACACTAGAATTACATTAAATGCATCGTATTTAATAGAATTGCAGTTCCTAGACTGGAAATTCGTTCAATTATTTAGAATCGACTGTTATACTTTGCGAAAATTATTAGCAAGTTTTGCAATCTCGGCTGCATCAATTAATTACAAACATCGCTGGTATCCATCGCTTCTTCTTAAGAAGTAATTCATTTCGTCCCCTTATTGATAACATAAATTTTGGAAATTGAAAAAATTAGTCAAAATAAAAGTTATGTATTTTTGGTCAAAAATGAGACAGCACAATCATTTACACACAAATGTACACATGTATGTATGTATGTACATGTAGTTAAATTTCTTTAGTTTTAGTATGAGTGCAAAATATACACATTTAATTTCAATATCTGAATAAATCAAGAGTTATCGTTTCTTATCAAAGGAAAAAAAAATAATGACAGTTAGAAATTGCACATAGAGAAATTTACATAGTTGCCAACTTTTTTTCTTCATTTGATCTAGTAAGCGCTTTCTCACACACAACACACCATACATATGTACATATGTATGTATGTATGTATCACACAGTCACATACATACATATGTATGTATGTATGTATGTGCACACACTCAACCGCGGTCTGCCTGCCACTCAACTTGGCATTCCAAGTGACTTTGCACGAAAATGAACACGTGCTGCAAGTTTGTGCCTGTCAGGACGAATCTGGAAGAGAAGGGCATGGCAGTGGAGAGCGTGAGGGGAAAACTCCTAAACTATAGCTTGGTATTACGCCGCCTCTGACGCCAGACAAACCAGACAATAACAAAATGCAAAGCCCAAAAGTTGAATGCATTTGTGTTGTTGTAGGTGACTCACTCTCTCTCTTTCTCGTCTGCTCTTGCCGCATGCAATTGCCTGCTCTCTTGGGTCGTTAGAAGAGAGCGAGGGAGATAGAGACAAAGAGAATAATACTAAGAGCACACTGCATTTATAAATTAGTAACAAACCTAGCAAAAATGCTTGTACCAAGTTTTTGCCCCAAGTCCAATTCGGTTGATATGGAGTTTTAGATCCTAACTCCGTCATGCCCCCTTTTTTGAATCTACTGGGACTGGGTAAATGTAAAATTTGCGGTGGTGCGTCAAAACTTTAGTGGCCCCGGCTAACTTTTAGCAAAAACTTTTGATTTGAGTACCTGCCACTAACTAAGCAGGCACTCACACACACACACACACATAAGGAAACAGGGAGGAAGATATGGGGTGAAAAGTTTGCCGGCACAAAAACCACGCATTGAACTGCACTGTTATGGCAAAGAAAACTTTACAGACAGAAATTTAAACAAAGCGTACAATTTTAAACTTACCGCAGTGCTCGCCATTACCATTTAAAAAAGAGAGTTAAGCCCGAGACAACAAAAACGAATGAAGAGGGACTGCTGTATATTCTTGTAAAATCACAACTAAAACAATAGTACATTTTTTTTTCAAAATATTGCGGTACTTGCTGTCAAATGATGTCCGTCAACTTACCAACACTGTCCGTCAAGTTACCAACACTGTTAAACTCAAGTTAGCGACGGACCTCTGGTAACTCTCTGTTATGTATTTGCATTTTTATTTTTTAATTTTTTAGCTATTTATAAACTTTTTTAAACAAATAAAGCGTTAAATTATTAAGAATAAATGAAATTTTTGTTTTAATTCAATTTTAGGGGTTATTGAGCATTCCAAGTATTGACGTTTTCTCCTCGAAAAAGTCCTATTTTCGTTTTCGTATAGCTCCAATATACTGAAACGGCTCAATGTAGATTGAATGCCAGATTTTTCCCCAATTAGTTATCTATATTTCCACCAAGTTTGGTTACAGTTTTCACACAGTTTTCTAGAAAATTGAATTTTTTTGGTAAATATTTACTATCACTACTCGGGCCCAAAACGCGCTTAAAGTACATAAATTTGGTATCAAACGAAAGAGAAAAAATTCCACGAGCACGACCTCAGGTGCGCCTTGGCGATTTATTTCGTAGTTTTTGTGTAATTAACAAAAGAAAATTGAGTTTTTTAGCGGGATTAAAGCTAAAAATAGCTGAATCTAACTATTTCCAGCTAAAATAGTGTGGCTAAATATTACGACAATGTTGGTAAGCGCGCCAAATGGCGTTGCCAGATACCAAATTTTCTGGTATAAAATTGGCGCCATATTTAAATTTTTCCGGCAAATTCAAATGGACTGGTGACAAAAAAAATTGTATTTTTTCAAGAGGCAATTGGCAGAAATTTATGTATGTATATAATAGTGTGTTAATTGTTATATTTCAGTGCAATTAGGTTTATTTCAATGGGCAATGAAGTAAAGTTAAAGGTTGAATATGTTTACCTACATATGTATTTACATAAATGGAATATTGAATTTAATTAAGATAAAATAGGGAATAGAAAACAAGCCTGGTGTTTAACAATTTGATCGCGTTATTATCAAACCTTCTTGTGTCGGAATGACAGCAATTAAAATTCAAATTAATTAAAAATTCCTTTAAATATTATTTATTTTGATATTAATTAATATAAACTCAAGGATTTAATATTTACTATTACGGAAAATTGAAATTGAAATAAATAAATTTTTAATTAAATTGTTCGTGGTATCCTAGCACTGCATTGATAAAACTTTTTTATTAATGTGTTAGTTAGGCTAAAAATAAGATTATTTGGCTTCATTTAAAATAGAGCAAATTTATAGCATTTGAAATTTAAAGATAACCACATTCTATATTGATTTTTATGAATAGTTAAATATTAATTCACTTAGTACAGTAGTATTACTACTAATGATTACTACTGTTTTTATAACTGTGACCTACTATTTTTGCTGGTATTTCTTTTGTGAGTGTCTTTTGGGACCATTTAAAAAAAAAATTGTTTAATAACGGAAAGAACTATTAAGATTATGTTGTTTTATTGAATTGAGAATAAAGAAAGTAAAGTAATAGAAGTAAGCTAAAGAAAATAGAAATGCTGGTGGCGGAAAGGATTACTCAATGCAGTAAATAATTAAAGTGTAAGACGGCTTTAGATTCAGCATGGATGTAATTCTGATCATGATCAGGTTCCGAATTTTGATATTAAAAAAAATGTGTAGTCATTTAAGTTTTGTATACCCAAGATCCTAAATTTCTTATAAGTTTTCATAGTGACTGCATTTCCAAATTTTCTATGGAAGTAACTAGACTTATCTGAAAGTACATTCTTATTAACATGTCTAAGTAATCTGAAACTTCGATAGAATCTACCTGTTAGAATGACCAGAGAAGTGCCCAGGCAACTAAATTTTCGACTTTATTTTGATAATTATTTCAATTCATTGCCTCATTTGAATATTTGGCGGTTAAAGAATTTTAGCTTTGGGTACTATACGAAGAAATAGAATCCCAAACAACAAGGCACTTGATTACTTTAATGAAACATCCACGGGGTATGTCGGTTGAGTATGTCGCAGATTTCGACGGTGTTGACATATCACTAACATCGTGGTTGGACAATAAAATCATATCATTAGCATCCACCTATGGTGGTTGTTGGAGGAGAAATCCTGAATTTAAACTCATTCATTTAATTATTCTGATTTTCTTCCTTTTCCCTTTACATTGTACTTTGAATTGCTCTCTCTCGTAGCATATAACTTTAAGAATTTACTGTACCATGAGAGCTCGAATGCGACGAACACAAATAAATGTACAAACGGAATATCGTCGTCTAATCTTTTCGGGAAAATTGTGGAACTATAGGCAAGGGAAGTTATGAGGCATCGAATCTCCTAACAAGGAAACAATTTTGTAACTGGCCGAGAAATTGGCCAACAGTGGGATACTTCCCAAGGACAAAGTTTGTCGATTCAACAAAGCCAAGAAAGAATATGTTGAAATTGACCGTCCCTTGTACATGGGACGCGCTGATACAAGATACAAAATTTTACCAAGAAGTGGCAGGTTCGTATTTTTCACCATCTTTTATATAAACGGCTTTTATATAAACGCGTTCGTAAGGACGTATTACGCATTAAACTTTGTGGTTCTTCCGACTTTCCGCTAAATATTGTTGATATAGAGATAATAACGAAGCTTGAAACCTAATCAAATGGTGCGGCAGGATGAAGTTGGACATTGGCCTATCTGGGCAGAAAAGCGAAAAGGGTACAAGTACCCAAACTTCACAGCATTTTCACAAGTAATGTGCGATAAATAAATAATAAATAAAACCATTGTTTTTAAAACGTTCATCTTAATTAAACATACAGTGTATTTTTTATTTTAACTTTTGAATCAAATAAAAAAAAAAAACCGTGTCAAAATCGGATTTCGTGCCATACAAAGGGTTAAACATTTTTCATTCATGCAGGGTTAGAGTTTTAGTTTTTAATTTTAGCTTGACAAATAATAGTCGAAAAGTCTAATATTAAGGCAAATAATATTTAAAACATGCATCTCTCTTTTCAAAGTCAGCTTATTCATAAGATTTTTCAGCAATAAAATTGACGAGATATTTATATTTAGTTTGTCCGCTTGTGAAAAATAAATATTTTACAAAATGAAAAATAAAAACCGTGGCGTGTGTATTTGAAAACTTTAATTTGAGAGGTGCTTCTAACTAATTCGCTTATGCTGATTCCAAATATGAACTCAGTTTTTCCAAAAGTTACTATAGAAACTAAAGGAATTTAATATTTTAATCAGTATTTTTAAGTCTTATTTTTAAGTAATATTTTTAGTTTGAAATTAACTCTTTTTTGTTATTAATATTTTAATCAGTATTTTTAAGTCTTATTTTTAAGTAATATATTTCATCTTTTTTCGCAGTACTGGGTTGGGGAAAAAAAAAATGAAATTAACAATACGGTTTAAATTGCCCGCCAAAAGAAAACACTGTTTAAAATACGCGCCAAAAAACAAGACAGTCTGGCAACAACAAAACCAAAAATAACTGCGTTAACCAACACTAAAACGCAATTTACCGGATTTTTTAGCCGTTTTTTATTTTCCAACACTGAAATCTCGAGTAGCGATAGTAAATATTTACCTTTTTTTGAACCAACCATGATTTTCCCCATACAAAATGTGCAAAAAATTACGCCGACTTTATCGGGCAAAAACTCGGCTATATAGTAACGGCTTAATGAAGATTGAATGCCAGAATTTAGATATGACTTTCTGGAATATGTTTGGATAATTTTATTCGAAATTCCTCGTAACGTTTTCGAGAAAAATGCATTCATGTGGGCGTATTTGCAGCGGGAAAATATGTTTCCAACATTACGCCGCTCAGGCTCGAATAGGGGGTCAGGCAAATACAAGTTCGCTCAAATAGGGGGTTTTGGTATAGTGGTACGACTGCACCAATAATTTGTGATTTTAGCTAATAAGAATTTTTGAGAAATAAGATTCGAGATATAATATATACTTGAATGAAGGGACTGCTGTAGATTCTTGTATAAATCACAAATTAAATTAAAAAATAGTCAAATTTTTTTTCAAAATACTGCGGTACAAAGATTAACGATTATCCTATTCACAATAAATAACTGAAATTGATTAAGTTTATTTTTACTTAAGTTTGGAATACGAATAAAAGGTATGTACATATTAATTATAATGTTCCTCACTCTTCCCCCTTTCACTTCATGGGCTCAGGAGTATGTGGGACACCTGTTCCGGTGTCTTTTGCAGCATCTGATCGGGTTGAAAACCATTGGCAGGATCGTGGACACGATCATAGATCTGTTTATAAATCGCAACAATTACATTGAATGCACGACGCTGGACAGTAGCGCGATGAGAACTCGACATAATGAGCTGTATTTGTGGCAACAATAGCACATCGGGCAGCTCAAGGAATGCATCCATTTTTGACATAAATATCTTCAAAAGATTCGTTTCGATTTTAGTCTGATTACTCTGCAAAATGGTGTAAATGGGTCCCAAATTAAGATTTGCCACCAATGAAGACGCCTGCTCTGAGGTAAGGGTGTCCAACTGAGCATCCGACTGGGCTTGCAAACGTTCCACTCGTTCATCCATATACTCGTACACGGCCAGAGTAGATTGCATGTGGTAGAGGCAATTCAGTAGATAAACACCCATATCGATGGTGGGCAAGTGTGCGGCACTCTCTTGGACTGATTGCAACAGAGGATCGATGACGCAGCTAACAATTTTGGTTATATCTGCCTGACGACCATCCACCATAGTGGCCACTGAAAGAATCTCCTTTAACATATTCAACAATCGAGCAACACTTGGAGGTGGAACCAGATCCCGCTGAGGAGGCTCCAATGCCAATGTAGATCCAGCAGGACGCTGCAGGACACTGCGCACCTGGCTGGCCAAAGCGTTCAGATAGATTTGCTCACTACTTTTCTGCAGATCAATGAGACACTGTTCCAAGCTGCCACCGAGGACCACTTGCCTCATTATTTGTTGATAGAAACGCAACAGGTTCGATATGGTAAACAAAATGATGGTGTCCTTCTCTGAGCTGAGAATTGTCTCCACGCGCACCTTAAGCGGATGACAGACGCCATCGACTATATAGCACAAGGCCTTTTGCATCTGCTCCGAAATATCTGTGCAGAATATGAAAAAGAAGTGGGAATAATGTCGGATTTGGATGACATCTACTCACCATGCTTATCACACTTCTTAAACAACATAGCCAGGTTCTCTTTTTCATTGGGTATGCTCTGATGAAGCCAAGCGAACATATCTCCAATATATCTCTTAGGGTCGTGAGCATGCATCTCTATGGGTCTAGGATTGCCGCCGGGTCCACCCTCGGTCAAAGCTTCAATGAATAGACGCACCAAAACTGCTCTCCGAGCTATGGCGTATTCGTCGATGACGTATCTAAATTAGGGAATAGATTGTTATATATGAAAGCGAAAAAATGTTGTTCATTCAATCCTACTTAAAGAGCACTGGTCGATCCTGTAGACGACTCATTGCCTCCACAACTAGGGGACCAATTTCGTTGTTTTCAAGATTTCGACAGTGATTTTGAGTCCATCGATAAAGCCTTTCTAGTGCTCCCTCCTGATGCAGTGTCATCTCCTCCATGATATCCAAGGCAGCCGTCTGGTAGCCGCATTGCATTAAAAGCCGACACTCGGCATGTATGGACTGCACCCGATCCAGAACTTTGAAGAACTCTGGCACAATTGGTGCATCCTTGGCTGTTCCATAGAGCAATTGATGTTCGGGGACGGTCAGTTGAAATCTCGACAGGAAAGCCTGGGCTATCTGTTGGTGCACTTCCAGCCGCTCGCGTTCTTGCTGCATTGTGTTTGTTTGCTCAATAAGATCCTTAGTCAATGCTTTCGAAGTCTCCAAATCCGTTTTCATTGTCTGCACGGATGTGGCCATGGTATCCAAATCGTCACAAACTGCATCCAGGGTAAGTTTTACTTGCCGAAATGCTTTAAGGAAGTTCTCATTAATGCCCACCGATCGGTGCTCAATCTGGGATCGAAGATTTCGACGATTCTTTAAGGTGTTTTCGCCAAAAAAACTGGACAGGCCATTGAGGGCATCCAGCGTGTCTTTGTCCGACTCCAGACGAGTCTCGAGTATCTTATTGACACGTCTCTGTATCCTATCCTGGTCAGCATCCTGAGACTTTGCTTGCGCTAAAGTCATTTTGTCTGTTTTAGAGAAATAATATTTTTTATTATTAAAATTGACACATTGACAATATTCCGGTATGTCGATTTCGATAGGTTTTGCTTCGATTACGATAGGTTGCTCCGATATGTCGATTACTTTGCTCCGATATGTCGATTACGATAGGTTGCTCCAATATGTCGATTACTTTGCTCCGATATGTCGATTACGATAGGTTGCTCCGATACGTCGATTACTTTGCTCCGATATGTCGATTACGATAGGTTGCTCCGATATGTCGATTACTTTGCTCCGATATGTCGATTACGATAGGTTGCTCCGATACGTCGATTACGATAGGTTGTTCCGATGATTATGTTATCGTCACTTCGATATTTATCGAATTCAAATTTGAATACTTTACTCCCAGTTTTGCAAGTTTGTTTAATTAAATAAAAGTAAATCTAATACCATCCCGAATAAATTTATTTACTATATATGCTGGGAAGATAGTTCTATATCCGCACTATGATAAGTATAGGCGGATTGCTGACGGCTTCTAAGCATATTGGCGGACATTAAATGAAACCATTTGAATCTTGAAAAAAAATGCTCCACCCCAATGCTAATGAAATACAATTTTAGTGGTCGCTTACTCCTTTGTGGATGCTTCCTTATCAAATTAGAGGATCGATGAGTGTACATGAGGTCCAGGGCGAAGGTGCAATGCAAATAGAATATAGCGGCCGCATATAAGGCAATCATGGCATTCTTTTTGCAGCATATATAGAACCCATGGTGGTGTTCCTCTCGATTCTTAAGGAACATCAATTTAATATCATGCTCGGCCAGATACATATTCGCATAGACGGTCAGCATGTGAAGAGTACCCAGCAGACCACTCATTGCTGCCTCCAGTTTCATCGTTGGTTTCTCGGAATAGAACATGCCAATTATGGATAAGGCACAAATAATTGCCGATCCTCCATAGGTGGCACACAGTAGAAATATATGCCGAGTGCCCTCGCTTTGAAAGCATCTAATATGAACGTAGCATCCAACCCCACTGAGCACTAGCTCGAGCACCTTAAATAGCAGCCATACTGGCTTTTTGGAACGAGTTTGCATTGATAAGGAATTTAAATTAATATAATCTCTAGCAATATGCACATACAGAATAAATATATATATACAACTTCATGACATACTAAAACAGTTTAGAAATGTAATGTAAGATCTCATTTGATTTCTGCAAGACATCGTCAAATGAAATGAGTCAATAACCAGGGAAAGTAAAGGCAATTGTCAGGCAACTGAATATTGTACAATTATTTACCCAAATTGCATTCCCTGCCTATCACATAGTAAAAAGTTATTCTAAGATTTCTACTTTCTCCAGTATTGAGTAAATCGATGAATCTGCTCGACCAGTGCCGGCATTACAGCGGTAATGGATACATCGAGCAGGCTTTGTAAGTGCTGCACAGCTTCTTCGTCTGTTAGACCCAACTGGAGATTCTCTTCCACCTTTTTAACGGCCTTATCCGGCTCCAGAGCTATATCTGGCACTGTGGCATCCACCATAAGCGAGAACAGATTCAACATCACATTGGCATGCCGACGAAGATGCAAATATGCCGTATAGCATTGCTTGCGGAACTCATGATGATGCTCCGAACTGATCCCGCCCATAGCTTCGACCATTTCCTTGCTCAGTTTCATCGGTGGTGGCATTGGTTTGGGATCTCGTCCCAATATATACCCAAAATCAATGTGAAAAAGTTTGCCGTTCGTTGTCAATAGAAGATTATCCAAATGCCTATCGCCAACACCTGCAAGCAAAAATCAGAAATTTAACCATCCATCAGGTTCGGCGTGGAATTACTTACCCAGCAAATATGTTATTACGCAGTATCCAGCGCAGCTTTTTATATAGGTGTCCATCACCTCAGCTGATATGCCATAAGGGCCATTATCGCAGGGATGATGACGTCTAAAAAAAATTGTGTATGTTGCCTTCTCGGGCCAATACATCGGCCACAGTGCAGGAATCAATGTACTGAAGGAAACCATGTTTTGAGCTGGTGGCCAACACTTTATATGGGGTCAATTTAAGATCAAGATTTTCGCGACGCAGCAGCTTATCCATTAGGGTTATCATTTGGAGGATTAGCTGATCCTGACGCAAATCGTCTCCATGCTTAAAGATCGCCACATACTCATGATGAGCTATAGAAGTCACAAACGAAAGCCTGTTCAGAGATAGAAATATTGATGCATTAGGTATCTCAATAATCGTTTCGGGGTTTACTCACTTGGCCGGCATTAATGCACTTTTAAAGAGCGATGTGCGCATCGGTACAATTTTGGTGATGCAAATCTCTGGATCTAGGGGAAACGGTATGGGCTCAAAATTGGTAAAGTTAACCTTGAACATGTCCTGTTCGTTTAGAAGCTTTTGAAACTTCTCTGTCTTCTTATTTCGATTGCCTGGCTCCTTGGCCACCAGTTTGACCAGTTTAACCAGCTCATCAATGAAACGGCGTTGCTTGCGCAGATTATAGAAAATACCTCGTAAACTGAAATTTCCGTTCTCCAGGACTTTGAGAAACATTTTCAGGACCATGGCATACATGTCATGGGCACGTTCATCCTGTTTACGTACTGATTCCGCCACATCTTCCACTTCAATTGACAGATACCAATAGAAATAATTGGCCAGAGTGGGATTCATACAGGCTCGCTGTATAAGGAATGTACAGAGATTGGACGGAACAGTGCCGATGCTGATACCCTCTGGTAGAATCAATGCATTCGATGTTGAATCAGAGGCTATGGATGAGGCATCGCCAGTACCGGCTGCTGGACTTCCACGTCCTCCAGTGCCACCCGGACTAACACCAGTTGCCCCTGCTTTCTGACTGGATGCAATTACCGAATTGTGCAATGCACTGCTTGCCCCACTTAATTCCGAAATGCTGCTCTGATCTAGCAGGGAGCCATTATCATCGAGGATCGAATGTACAACATCCCGCTCGGGAAAAATGCAATTGTGCAGATGGAGAATATTTCGCGGATCCTCATATTTGAGAGCTTGCACCAATTGCAGCAAATATAAGAGTAAATCCTCATCTGGTGCTTGAGCCAAGCGACTTATGGCATACTTGCGAACCTGGGCGTGGGTGAATTGTGGGCTCAATAGTTCCAAGGCATCCTCAACGTCGTTCGGTGCCCAATTCGCCAACATCCAAAGAGCTTGCGTTACCTCATCTTCAAGTTTCCAGTTGATGCACTTGAGAAATTTGGTCAAAGCCTTTTTGTGGGACGATAAATAAAAGCGGAATTTCCACACCAAATCCTGCTCCTCACTGCTTAGGACATATGTAGGTGGCTGGCGATAGACAATGGTATGCAGTTGATCTCGAATATGAGCTGTTGGCTTGGCATCACGATCCGATATGCCAGATCGCTCTGAACGAGCTAAACGATGATGTTTCCGCTCCACAAGATTTTCCTACCAACGAAAAGTAAGATGAGATTGAACACTCCAGATTTAATTGCTTACCATTTGAATTTCCGAATCTGGTACTGATACCAGTTTTGGTTTTGCTGGTAGTTTATATTTGGCATCGCCATCGGGCTCAAAGTAGACGACAGAGTACTGAAAGGAATACACATTTTGATTAAAAAGTCTCTTCGTTAAACATGGTAACTTACATTATACTTATCATCGACTATAATAGCGGGAAACTCAATCATTAGAAACATGTAATCCGACATACGTTTCTCCCTTTCATTGATCACTTCAATTTCACGGAATGTCAAACGATCCAACCAATCGACTTTCTGGATCTGACCATTGCGATGCTTTTTGGCCAACTTTCCCAAGCGTTGCATTTGCGATTTGGATGATTCCTTGCCCTTGCCAGGCGTCTTACTTGGAAAGCTGCCATCGCCCTCTTGACCAAGCCAAACTCGCAGATCGTACATGCCTTGCCGGAACATTGCATCCTTGCCAAACATTGATATAGCTGTGCCCCCAATCACTGTCGTCTGTCCCGCCCCCGAGCAATCCAAAATAGTCATCACCAACATCGCCGAGCGTGGCAAGTCGGAAAATTGCAGGGGCAGCGTCACCCATTCATTCCAACTCCATCGCTTACCAAATGCCTTATAGGAACTATTTACGGGAAGGCAATAGGGCCGACCATTATTGAAAACCTGAAGGCGCACCTGAAAGGAGGGATATTCCTCGGAATAGAGACCAGAGAACCGTAGTGTAGGATCATCGAGTAGTTTCTCATAATCTGGCTGACGTTTCTTTCCCTCTAGTGTGCCTCTGAAAATGAGAAAGGATCTAATTGCATTGCTTTCCTTAATACAGTATCCGAATTTCGCATACACTTTAATCTGTACTCGCTCATGCAGTGATGAGCTATGTATATAACGAAAATGGTCATCAGGTTGATCCATTTTCAATAAATTAAACACTTTTTAAGAATCGTGAGCACAAAGAAAAACCCATAACATTGCTGATGGCTAACAGTGTGACCGTAGCATATGTCGCAACAGATGTTTACAATCCTAGAGTGGAATACACTTTCTGAGGGAGAGAGTATATTGATTTCCATTACCAGCATGCAGAACGTTAGACTATTTATTCAAAATCAATGAATATCTTGTGACAAAATTCCTAAAAATAATTCATTTTAAAATTATGGGAAAATGCAATTATTCCAATTATAAAGTTAATTATATCACTCATTTCAGTCAAATTTTGATTGTCCCAATGGCAAAATCTGGATAACTGAAATTGGTAAAAACAATTGCATGAGTATAGGTTCGAATCAAACAAGTTTGTAGGGGTCTTAAATCCCCTACATAGAATCAAAATTGAAAGATTTGGAAGCATAAATAAACTTGAAATACCGCACTTTAACCAGATAACTTAAAAATTACAAATATTTATTTAAAGCCATGAGCTTAAAACTGTTATCTAATTTAACGTTTATTCGAATACATTGTTGGAATCGTTGTAGAGTGAAAATAACAAAAAAATCGTTTGAATCTATTTACTCTTCTGTAATTAGAGTATTTGCGATCTTGGACTTCAACAGTTAATTGTAGGCGTGTAGTGTGACCAGGTATTGCTTACCTTCGTTCCCACGTTTTGTTTTTGTTGAGATCTTTCAAATACATTCAATTTAAAGTTAAAATGTCTATTAATGCGACTATTGGACTGGCTTTGGATCGTGTAGACTGGAATGATCTTGCAGAACATCAGGATCGGTTGCCGCGCATTTACACGCCCGGTGAAATTCTTATGCCGGAAGCTGGTTACATGCGGGGACACGGCACATTTGTGGAGGAGGAGAATATCAAGGCTTCAGTCGCCGGTGTTATAGAAAAAGTAAACAAATTGATTTCGGTCCGCCCTCTCAAGAGTCGTTATGTGGGTGAGATTGGTGATGTAGTGGTGGCCCGTGTCATAGAAGTGCAACAGAAACGATGGCGGGTAGACACAAATTCTCGCTTGGATTCGGTACTGCTCCTTTCATCGGTTAATTTACCAGGTGGAGAGCTTCGACGTCGCTCCGCCGAGGATGAGCAAATGATGAGACGGTATTTGGATGAGGGGGATTTAATCTCAGCGGAAGTGCAGGTAACTTTGAATTGAGTGAAATAATTAAATGTACAAATGAATGATCAACTATTTCCCACATGCAGAATATATTTGAAGAAGGCACTCTTTCGCTCTACACGCGCAGTTTGAAGTATGGAAAACTTTCGCAGGGCATTCTGGTCAAGGTTTTCCCCGCCTTGGTCAAGCGGCGAAAAATGCATTTCCATAATCTTCCCTGTGGAGCGTCAATCATCCTGGGTAACAATGGTTATATTTGGATTGCACCCACAAAGGCTGAGAATCAGGAAGGCGGCGAAGGAGGCTTTGCCCAGAATCTTAGCGAAGTAGTTTCACGTCCCGAACGTGAAGTGATTGCCCGGCTGCGCAACTGCATCCTGGCACTGGCTAAATGTAAACTTATGCTCTATGATACGAGTATTCAGTATGCATTCGACGAGTCTCTAAAATACGAGGCCTACGAATTGCTTCAGCAAAATGTTATCCATGATATAGGCGAACAGACGCAGGCACGTCTGAGGGATGCTGGCGAACAAAGTTAATAAATATTGTTGAAAGAACACCTGATTTTATATCTTTATATGAATTTATTATATCTTTCTGTGAATTCCATGCATCAAGTCGTAAATCAGATATTCTATACAAAGCCATAGGTTTTTTAGATTGCGAGAAATTAATTCAAAATTATTAAATATTTACATGGATGTCAATTAAATTTAACGATTTTTTTTTGTTATCAGTCTAATGTTGTGTATTGGCTGTATTAAAATTCTTTTGTAATATTTACCTAATACCTCTCTAGGGAAGTTAAAGCTGTGTAGGTATTTCACCAAAAAATGGAAATAGACTTTAAAAAGTTAAACAAACTAAATGGTTAAAATAACATACCTGTGCATATTTGTGTTGTACTTTTTCTCACTTAAACTACTCTAAAAACTAACTATAAAACAACAATGTAAATGTATGCATCTAAAAAGACGGATTGAACTGAAAAGGAACATATTTGCATGTACATATATAATGTGATTATCCGTTCCAGAACATTATGTACAAATACAAATACAAATACAAAAAATAATTTAATAATTTATTGCTAATAAATTCCCTACTTCAAATTCTTAATAACGTAAGAAAAAAATTTAAATGGCAGAAAAAAATTGACATTATATAGGGGTGCCACATAATATTTTTCATGAAAGGTGGCAACTCTTCGGGTTTGTGTATTGACGCTGCATCTTTTGCTTTTTTGTGTATTTTGAGAAAAGAAAAGTATTTTTGCCATGGCCGAAACAACAAAATTACGCGAGGAGGAATTAAGTAAAAAGCAAATTTGCCGCTTTTGCTTGGCGCAGAACAAACTCTCGTCAATTTTCCGGGAAAATCAACGTATTAAGTCAACAGCAGCTCTGCCGCTTCAAATAATGGCAATTACTTCGATCGAGGTGGGTACTGTAACTTACTAACTAAAAAATGGTTTCTGAACAGACTGATTGCGTGAGAGAATTGGCTAAGAAGCTAATCCAACCAAAGACAACCAACTCCAACTAGTGCTTAAACATTTATACCCTACACACTACCCAAATTGCACAAAAATGCATACAATTATCCGAAATTGTTAAATATGCTTACTTTACACACACACGCATGTAAAGCAAACTCACAGCTGTTCGGCGTTACCAGTAAACAAAAAAAAACCCGCATTATTCAAAATTGTATTCAGATTTTTATTTTTCTTATCAAAATTGTTCTTATACATGTATATGTATATATATTTATGTGTATATATATAAATGCATCTCTTCAGGGCATTTTCTTGGTCTTATAAACTAAATTTGTGGCGATTGTGATATGAGAAAGAAATTATCATGTAATGGAATAGAATGAATTTTGTCAACAATAACATTTCACATAATGTTGAATAAGTCTCAAGATAAGTCATTAACTAAATTAAAGCGAAGCAAATTTAATCCAGATATATATGTATATGCAAATCATTGGAAGAATATGGTGGGAGCGGGAATGGATGAATGGTCGATGATAGCGATGGTGGCGATACCTAGCCAGCTTTATTGCCACTAGGTTTATCTGTGAAACGCAATATGCGCGTTAGCATGGAAGTGACGCAGGGTATTTGCTTCTGCCGATCCATTAAAGGTGTAGAGGGCACGTTCGATTCAAAATCAATGGCTACACGCTGACTAACAAAAGTGAGCAGAGTTAGAATGTCATACTTTTTACCATTTGTGTTTAACTCCTGGATAAGCGATTGCATATACCAAGATCCATTCGTTGTGTTGCGCCAGGAGAAGTATCCTACAAAATGAGGCAATAAGTTTTAGGAAAATAATTTGCCAAAATACAAGTTATTGCTTACCTGGTATCGTTGAATATGAAAAGAGGAAGTCGGCATGTATGGGGATCTTATAGCTCATTGAGGACTCGCCGTCCGTTTCAGTAACCCCGTTTTTCTCCAGCATCACGCCCGCATCCAAACGATCGCCTTGACAGGCCTGTATAAAGAACAACTTCGGTTTGCCGGCCAACGTGGGGCAAATATGCGCTGTGAAATAGTGCCAAATGGCATCCAATTTGTATTGCACATCTTTGGCATAAATATAGCCATGTTCGCCATGCGACAAAATGGCAATAGCTATGCAATCATTATCCGTATGATCCAGTGAGGCGGCTTTATCGATATATTTCAAAATATCTCTCAATTTGCAGTCCTTATGCACTGAAACATCAAACCCCAGACCCTTGAGGGCTTTGCGCAGTTCCTCGGCATCAACATTAGTTCCAGCTCTCGATTTTAGCGAGGGTATATCGAAAAAATTCATGATTAAAGATAATAGCCTGACCGCGATATTTGTGATTCATATTATATTCGCTGGCATAACGATCCACTGGCATTCGGGCCACATATTTATTTATTGAGGATGGCACACCACTAAAAGAGCCAAAAACAACAAAAAATTGGCAAAAGAAATGGGTTAATAATTATTATAATCGTAGTGAGATTAGATAGTGGATGATAAGCAATCAATCTAAGGACAAAGTAGTTGATGATTAATTTCTTCATTTAACAAAGGAAAACTAACAATTATGGCAAAGTTTTATTTACATAATTAAATATGTGTTTTGGTTACTTCAACTCTTTCCTTTGTCATCCAAGAAACAATTTAAATGGTCATGTAATAAAATCTCTGAGATGTAATTGCAATATGTCCCTTTTCTTTTTACCACAACATTAAACTTCGATTAAATTCTAATGTAATTGCACCTGTCCCCCTTAATTGGTTAATTTTACAAAGATATCATTAATAAATTGAAATGAAAATAGATTTTCCCTGTTTAACAACTTAATAATTCATAATTTCCTATATAGATTATTAATTTTCTGTTTGTGGGATTTTTATTTCTGTTGGTAGGATGAATCAGAATTAATACTTTTGGGGGGAAATCCAAATTAGTTGGTCAATAACCACTTCACGCGATTTGGCTTTTTTCGGCCTTTACTTTCTGAACTCTTTGTGGCTCTTCTTCTTTTGGCATCACTGTTAACCAAGGGCACAAAACAAATACAAATACATAAACCAAATAAAGACTGCAAGTGCGAAAGGGAAGCAAAGACGCGCGCACATGCACTAGCACATACATTCATACATATGCATTTACCTCGCCGATGTTATTCCCGTTCCTGTTGCACCACCACTGCTTCCTTCCATACAGCCCTTGGCGTCAGTGTTATCAATAATGCTGCTGCGATTGCTCTTGGTTTGTCCATTGCTGTTGCCGCCGCTGTTGCTTCTATTGAGAAGACTAAAGTTTCTGGTTATACACTCGTCCGTCATTCTCTTGATTCTCTTTGAAATGTTCTGTGTCTGCTTGATGCTCTCCTTGTGCCTGGGCCCTGCCTTCCTTTTGTTCTCTTTCTCTGTCCCTTCTACAGTACGCGGGTGGTGGGGGAAGGGTTCTTGACTGTTGTTGTTTTTTATTGAGTTACTTTTTAACTAAATAAACAATAGCCAAACAGCTGTTGCTAATGTTTTTGTTAACTTTATTAATGCAAATCACAATATACGAAATGTCCTTTTTTGGCAAACACGATTAGCGTTATTTTTTTGTTGTAATCAATTAATTAACGGAGGTTAAGCGTGCTCAGTCGCCGCCGCTTTCAAAAACAAACTGCGATTGCATTTGTAGTTGTGCCTGCATGTGTGAGTAGTGTTGCCGTTTCCGCTTTTTTTCCGTCAGATATGGCTTTTTTAAAAGTGTGATTGCGGGAAAAATTCAAAAATAGCGGATAACTGGCTAAATAGCCATTTCATATTTGTAAATTCAATTCTGCCTAGTTTTAGTGTTACTTGAAGACTATTGTGTAAAATCAGTTATTTTCTAATTATTTTGCAAACTTCAACAAATATTACTAAACAGAAATTTGACTGTTGCACTTCCACGACAACATTTAATGAGCACTGATCGCCAGGCACCCATCGTATACAATATCACTAACAATTTAACTTTGCCCCAATATAATATAAAATTAGTCGGTAAATTCAAAATCACTGCGAATTTGTTTATCTTATAGCTTATTATCTTTCTTTTCTAAAATGACATCACTGCACCAGAGTGTTAACTCATCAAAAATAACATTTAAATTGTAGCTAAAAAGAGTTCGAAAATTTAAAAAATTTCAAAAAAAGCTGTTAGTTTTTTTTTTTTTGTTTTATATATGAACTAAGAACTTATTTAGTAATATTTATATTCTGAAATTAATGACAAAAATATTGTATTTTAAATAACGGTATTTCTTAGGTCATTAACGACGACGGGATGCCTTCTTTAATTTGCCTGGACTGCAGATTACTTTTTGAGCATTGTTATCGCTTTAAGCAAATGTGTAAGCGAGCAGAGACATTACTGAGACAGTATCCATTGACTGGGTCATTGCCTGAGGAGCCATTGGAAAAACCACGAGCCCCTCTTATAGCAACTCAAGCAAAAAAGGATTTGGGGCTTAAAGATGGACAACCAAAGAAATTATTAAATTCGTTGGTTAAATCGAATCAGTTGGTAATAGAAGATGTCCAGGTGATGGAGACCAGCTCATTGACAATTGCCTCTACCATGCCCGTCACGCCTACCCCGAAGAAGGGTAAATCTGCTTATCAAATGAAAGTAGAGAATAACCAAGAATTGTCCATGGATGATGTGCACAATTTGATTGCTGAGCTCGAGGAAGAAGCTCTGGCCACTGAACCTGAAGACACTCCTCCTAATCCAAATCCACCATCTGTACGTGCTCCGACACCCGCTACTGCTCCACAGCCAACATCTGAAGGCACACCAAGTAGACCCAAAGTATTGAACAAATCCTCAATTCGAATTCTAAATAAGGTAGCCTCTCAGCCTGTCGAGCCACGCCTTTCAACACCCCAAATCCAAAGGGATGAGGATGGTAATGTGGCGGCCATAGTTACGGAAATTATTGATCCACGTGATCTAGACGGAGCCGAAGATCCCACTAAAAATGCTGCCCCTGTAGCAACCAATGTATTCCCCTGCCCAGATTGCGAACGCTCTTTTCCTTTGGAGCAGCTGCTGGAGATTCATCGTCTGAATCATTCACGAAAACGCAGCTTCCAGTGCCCGGACTGCGATAAAAGTTTCTTCTCGAAATATGATCTGCAGAAGCACAACTTTATCCACACCGGCGAGAAGCCGTTCCAATGTACAGCCTGCGATAAGGCTTTCACCCGGAAGGCCCTGTTGCATCGTCATGAACGTACCCATACGGATATACCGAAATTTCTATGTCTATACTGTGAAAAGCCGTTCCTTTCCAAGGAAGAGATGATGAAGCACGCGGAACGGCATACGAAACAAAGGAATTTCCAGTGCGGCGTATGCAACAAGTCCTTCGCTTTTAAGCAAGGACTTGAGCGGCATGAGGTGAGAAACTCCATTTCATTAAGCGAGGATTTATAATATTTCTTTATATATTGAATCTTAGGTTATCCACAGTAATAATTTGCCATTCTCGTGTCAGCACTGTAATCGAAGCTTTGTTACCGCCTGTAAATTGGCCCGTCACCTGGTGGCCCATGCTGGCAAGCGCGTCTATCCCTGTAAATATTGCAATAAATCATATTTGCTCTCTCATCATTTGTCACGACATTTGCGAGTGCATAAGCAGGTATCCGGCACTTCATTTGTCTGCAGCATTTGCCGCGAAACGCATCAAACGTATGAAAGTCTGGTGGATCATTCCTCAGTTCATGCAAAAGTGGATTTGGTGTGCCCCCTGTGCAAGGAGAATATCCTTAGCACCGATCAAATTCAGAGTCATCTGCAAACTCATAAGGACAACGAGCGATTTGCTTGCGAATTTTGCGATTACATTTTCCTCAATCAGAACCAACTTCAGAAGCATATTGAAGATGATCATGTGGTTGATATGGTGCCCTACCAAGAGGCCGATAAAGAAGCTAACGGTGATGTGAAATCTGAAGACGAATCGGAATTCCTTCAAGAGCTTCTTGACGAAGACTGGGGGAGAGACCCACAGAGTCTTCCGCTTCACCGCCAGCAAAAATGATCAAATTGTCTCTCCCTAAGAAAACCACAACAACCTCATCCTCTTCCCCTGAAGACAAACGCCAGACACGTAGCCGAGATGGTGCTAAAAAACAAAAGTCACACGAAACGGCAAAGAAATCACAAAGAGACAGTGAACCCAAGAAGGAAGTTATAAACAAACAAGGTCGCCTAATTAGGAATGGAAAATCAACAGGCCAAGCAAAGAAACATTCCGCTTAAGGCAAATTCATTTTCTATCATTCACTTTGCTATATACAAATATCAATAAGCTTACTTCGGCTATGCCGAAGTTTACATGCCCTTGCAGTCTTTGACAATAATATATTTACATTTTAAAATTTCTTGTCCTGCAATTCAGAAACAAAACATTATTACTCTCGAGGTGATTTTTATTGACTGTATCTTGTGTTAAAGTTTTGGGATCTGAGGTTTTATATCCAATATTATCATATTGGTAAATTTCATGGGGTACTCTTAATTTCTTCACCTATGTTTTTTCTAGAACTATAAGAACAGTGGTCCGATCCTGATCATACTTTATCTTACCCGTGGTATAAGTAGCTCGAATACCAAGTTTCTTCCCGATAGCTTTAAAATGACAGTAAAAAGCATACGCACCGACGGACGGAGAGGGCTATATCGACTCGGCTTCTCATGCTGATCAAGAATATGGGACAAAAAAGTCTGCTTCTGTGCGCTACAAACATCTGACCAATTTTGTAATACCCTCTGCAAGGGTATAAAAAGCTATCACCAACTAATAAAGTCGAATATTCTCAATTCGTTGAGTAAGTTGATTAAATTTGAATAAAATTTATATGCTCAATATCTTTTGCCATTTGTTATCCCAGTAAATTTTATTTGGCCGAGTTAAACTAAGACCCAAAATCTTTGTTGAATTATTGACCGACAATAATTGTAAGGAACTATTAGAAAATGTTTCCAGCAACATAATACAATTATGAAACGTTGTCAGTTGACTAACATATCTATGCTTGAATTTAAAGACAAAGATTATGTTCCCGAAGGCTGCATGTTTTACAATACGTCCTTATTAAGAGGGCAGACATGGATCACTATCGAAATATCCATATAAACTAATCGATCTTAGTAATTTATGCTTCTTACACGCTACCCCGAGATTGATTCGATTCACTGATTCAGTTTTTATTCCATTTCAATAAGATTTCCAATGGGCGGCGGCAACATGTGTCTGTATATTTCGCTTATCTTAACAACTTGAAATGTGAATACCAAACAAACTACACAATCGTCCTCATCTATCCTTCTTGTTTCTAGTGCTCATAGCCATCGGGCAATGGGTTAACATGGGGGTTGTGGAACAAACTCTTTTGACCCTCGCCCCAAGGGAAGCGCTTCTCACGGCGACGCAGATACTCGTACTTGACGAATTCCTGGCGGGGATGGTCGTGCTCCTCCTGGTGCTTCAGGTAGGCATTTAACATGCACAGACCAACGGCTGGAGCAGCCACGAAGAAAGACAGACGCTTCCAGACCTTGTAACCACCTGGAAATATGCACAAGGAAACCAATTATAAACTGCAAACATAACTCTTGCCCAATAGCAAAATTACATAACCTTAACCTTACAAACTTGAAAGGATATTTAAATCGTTTATGGATATTTACCGGAATGTTCGCCAGCCACGGCAGCAGTGCCGGACATGTTCCTGGCTCCAGTTGCCACCAATTGGCGGCGAATTGCGTGATTTAGAACAGCAGACATATTATTCAGTTAAATCTGTAGTCTCCAATAATTTTTATTTTTTTCTGAACAGTGTGACCAGAAGCTGTCACTGCTAGGAATACCAAATACTACAAATTATATCGTGATGACACTAGGGCTGTCGCATTCATGCGAATCATTTTTTAGTTTAGCTTAAAACACCCATATGGTATATAAAATTGGTATAAGAAGAGTAGGAAAAACTTCACGATTTTCAACTTGGTTGCGCCTTTTGATTTATTGCCTAGTTTTTATTGTAATTAACAAAATAATATTTATGCTATTAGCGGGTCTAGAGCTAAAAGTAACGGTTGCCGCCTAAAAAACATCATATTTTGAGATAGTGTGCGCTGCCAGATGCCACATTTTGCTGCCAGAAATTGAATATTCCGAGATTTAATGAATCCAAGTTATGTACAAACATAAACTGGCTAGCATTTGTTAGCTAAATAGGGTTCAAACTTAAACGCTAAAGTAAACACAGTTCAAAATTCATAAAAAAAAAACAACAACAGACTGGCAACGCCATAATCCGTCAAAAATAGCTTAGAAGATTTTTCAGCACTGCCAGCTGTTAGCTTCCTGACCACTCTTGAAATCAATTGTGGACTATCCTTTAATAATTTGTTAACTATTTTCATTATTGCTGCAATAGTTAGCCACAATGCATAAACCAATGAAATTGGACCTTTCCAATTTCTTTACCGATGAAAGGAAATGCTCCCTGATCCTTCTTGATGAGAGCTGGAAAAATATCAAGAACTTGCAAGATCATATACAAAATCTTTTCCATTTGGTAAGTTGTAGGAACGATTTTAAAATTTCTTATCCTTTAACCTTTCACTTCCTCAGAATGGCATCAGCCTCTTGACTGGTGATGGGTCTTATTTGCCGCCAAAGGAATCCATAGAAGTACTAAGAAATGCCGATTGCCTGAAGTAGATACATATATATTAATTATTAAATAGATACACATGTACATCTAAATTTCTTGTTAAATTCTGCTAGGGCATTTCAATTCCAAAATCCAATTGAGGATTACACAATTGTGGAAATGGCTTCCACTTCTACAAGAAAATCAACTAAAAAGCGAAAGAACCATTCATCAGATTTGGAATTAGCCAGTTCCACTCCGAATAATGCAAAGCGATCAAGAAGCCAATTAGATCAACCCAGTTCTATATTACCCATAACTGAGAAGCAATCACCTAATCTTGAGACCAAAAAGAAGCGTTCGAGAAAAGTAGGAGCCAATGAGGATTTAAAAAAATGATGCCGATACACTGGAGGAGGAACTTAGCAACAAGGAGAATACTCTCGAGATTGCGAACACGGAGCAGGAATCTCCTTTAGTATCTACACAAAACTTACAAGCAGACTTAAGCCATAAAGAGGTCGTGATGGAGCCACTAATTCGTAGGTGCCCTGAAGCAGTTCTTCGTTGTGCTCTTTTGGGAGATAAACTTGGATACTCCACGGGTATTCAAATTGCCCAGACAAGAGTCTCCTGTTAAGATCTTGGAGAACATTCTAATACCAGCGATACCAATTGCAACTCTGGAACCGAAGGAAATTAAACCCATTCGGGAATCAAAGGAAATTGAACCCATTCGAGATGTAGCTAAAAAATCAGATATTGAGGATCAAACTTCTGATCTGGAAACGTCAACAGCAACTCAAATCAACGAAATAGAATCAACAGAGAAGCAGGAAGAAGCCAACGAAGAGGTAAATACTGCTAACGTTGTACTTAACTCTGATTCCGAAGATGATGATGTTATGGTACTGGAGGATTCAGATTCTGATGTACAACCAGTTGCCTCAGTCGTGGGTAAGTTTTCTTACACTTCAAGACGATGAAACGAACTAATCTGTCTGCATTTCTAGGTTCCGTAAAAACTGACACTACAGATGTAATCTCAGATCTTTTGCAGTATGGTGTTAAGCTGGAAAACCTGCCGAGCAAAGGTGACACCATAGTCTTCAAATTGCCAAAGATTAAAGGTTGTCCGACATCTGGACAAACGAAATTGTTAGCTGGCAGCTGCTGTTATGTGAATCGACGCACCAAAGTCATAACCATAAACCTTATCTGTATGTAATATTTCTGCCCTAAGCCAACACTGAATTCTCATTTGTCTATTTTTTCACTTGCAGCCTATCCTAAACATATTTGGAATTTGCTACGTCAATACAAGAGCAATCTTGACGAAAGCGAAGTTGATGCCCCTGTATTGAATGTAAATATCAATGACCTTATTGAGGCCAGCGTTTGCGTTGCAACTGTAGACTAAAACAGCAAGATACATTCCTTCATATGTAATATACCCATAATAAAAGTACAAATTATACAAAAAATGCGTGTATATGTGTATGTATATGCAATGCAGAAACTGTTTTCACTTAATGTGTTTCTTTATCTGATCCAATAGCTCATCGGCATCGTCGGCTGTCTTAACTCTCAGCAGCATAGTGGTGGCCTCCTTGTCTTCCGGAGTGGGTAGACAGACCATCATAACATTATTCTTGCCCAAGCGTTCGGTGGGGAGACCCTTGCTTAGAATTAAATTGACAAGGATGTTGCCTAAATTGGTATCAGCTCGGACCAGAAGCTGAGTCTTCTCCGAATCCTTGACTGGTTTCAAGAAAAGCGTGCCCACACCACGATCTGTAAAGTCTTTATCCTTTTTGACATACACTTTGCAACGCTTGGAGTATACCGCATCCTCCTCAACGACCTAATCGAAACAACAGCCATTAGTTTGGAAAATCGTCAGTTTTTCTAAGATTTTACCTGCTTGAATTCCACCTTGGGTGGTGTTTCTTCTTCCTCGTTTTCGGTGGCTGCAGCCGTTGGTGGTGCTGTCTCTGCGGGTTTGCCAAAGGAGAAACCTGTTGCTGGAGCTCCTTCGGATGCTGCTGCCGGTTTACCAAAACCAGAAAACCCTGAAGTACTTGGCTTTTCATCACCATCTGTCTTTAAGCCAAAACTGAACCCATTAGTTTTGGGCGGCGATGTTGCATCATCTTTGCGTCCAAGGCTAAAGAAACCAGGCTTAGTGGCATCTGCACCTGCAGCTGTGGCCGGCGTCGAGGAGAGACTAACTATGCTTGTTGCAGAGGAAGTTGTGGTAGATGTGATACTAGTGGTTGATCGGCCAAAGGAAAACAAAGGCTTGGTGGCTGGGGTGGTCGATGTTCCACTGGTAATTGTACAATTTGGTATATTTCCAAAGAGTAACGGTTGTGTCGAACCACCTATCGGATTGGAGGGCTTTCCAAAGCTGAAACTTGGCGCAGTCTCTGCTGATGAAGAAGTAGATGTTGTTTTGCCCGACTTGGCCACCTCTTCGTCCTTCAGCTCTTTCAGGTGTTTGTTGTAATTATCAAAGACGGGCGTTAATATACAGTAAGGATTCTCGTCTATGTTATCTTTGATAAACTTAATTACTCCACGATTCAAATCCGCGACATTCTCACGATATTCAGATGAAGGCTGGCTATTACTAGATGATGATTTTGCTACTATGGGAGAATTCTCCGATGGCACAGAGGCTTTAAACATAGACGTGGATACGACTTGAGTGGCTATGGATTTTACCGGCTCATTGTCTACTTTGCCAAATATAGAGGTGGAGGTGGAGGATGTCGATGTACTTGCTGCTTCCTTCTTGGCGCCAAAAGAAAATGTTGCCGCTGGCGCTGCCTCGTTCTTTGGCTTTGCACTATCGCCGCCGCCCAGAAACGAGAATGTCGATTGCGATGATGTTGTGCCGACCTCGCTGGTTGATGCAGGCAACTTGGACAGAAATGCATAGGGGGACGATGTGGATGCCGCCGGCTTACCAAAACCTACACAATCATATATCAATCATCATTATGATCACGTAATAATTCATTCAATTTACCTGAAAATCCACTGAACACGTTTTTCGTTTCGTTCGCAGTCTCGTCTTTGCCGGCGCCGGCAACCTTGCGGCGTGCCTTTTTGATAACGCGCAAGTTCAGTTCTTCTTGGGTGGCTGTCTTAAATGTCCCGCGTTGCTCGGGCTCCTCCTCCTGATCCCAGTTTTCATGGTTGAGATTGGATGTGGCTTGTCGTTTTGCAGACATTGCTCAACGTTCGCAAACTGTGCTAGCCTGTTCTTAAAACTATGCTGCAAATAAAAAGAAACTGCGGCAATTTTCGGACTGCTACGAAAAAATAAACTGTGCTAGAGATGGGTTTTGTTATCGATGGATTTTTATCGATAACAAATCGACATTTTGATGAAATTACTTTTTTGCGCCGATACCCGATAAAAATTAATTGTCTGCACCGGAAAAAATTAATTCTTAAAATAGCTGAACAAAGTTGCTTACATGAAAACAGTATTCCAGTAATTATCAGAAAATCTCGTCACGACTGTGTGTCCTATATTTGTGGAGTCATTAAATTCTGATCTTTCATCTGGACACAATTGGTTCTTGTCGCTCCTGGCGGGTGCAAAGTATTGCTTCCTTTTGGCAAAGCTAAAGACATACATATACACGAAGGACATGGTCCACTTGCCACCACCTACACAATAACGAATCGACCAAAATAATATAAATTTTTATTAAAAACTATAACATTTTAATTCAAAAAGCAATTCAAATGCCACTATATGACTCCCACTTGGTTTTGACTGATACAAAAAAGTTTATAACTTCCCTGTCGCCTCCCAGCGGACTATATGTATATGTATGTATGTACATATATAAATATGTATAAACTATTAATAAACTTAGAGATAATCTATAAATATATTGATATGTAAATAACATCTTTTAAATATAAATTGTGGAAATGTTTGTATCTTATAACTATAATCTGTAGATATTCCGCTACATATTCGACAATGTAAGTTTATGCCAAATTTGGCGAATATATGACAGAACACTCAAAAATAACGGTGCAATGTCAGAGTTGCATTCTAGGAGCAGCAGACATTGGAGGGTGAGGTATGTATTTACAGGCACACAGAGCAATACCATTTAAACAAGACGTCACAACACCACAACACCAATCTTCATATACTTTGAGTTGGAACGAAACTTAAACGGCTGCTATTTAAAACAAAGCTATTACAAATAAGTTAAATGTAATTGAATCTTCGAAAGTGGGACCAGGAGGATGATACAGAGGAGGTCATGACCCCAAAGACAATGCCCTGACCTAAAAAATAAAATAAAGTAAGTCGTCTCGCGACTTACATAGGTATACCATACATCAGTAAAGCAAATATTTCAAATTTATTAAACAAATGTTTTTTCACATGCTTTTTATTACAAGCATATCTTATGTTAGTATCTCGCTCACTCAAACATTCGAGCACCCTAGCACCTCACCAACCAACGGCCAACTCTGGCTTTATGGAAAAACTATTAGTCCTATTTTTAGTCCGATTTTGATCAAATTTGGTATTTTGCTTAATATTAATCAAATTTAAATGTGCCAAATTTGATTGCACAAGGTAGAAAATTACGGGAGATAATAGAGTTTTTTCAAATTTCGGGGCCGGAAATGGCGTGGCAAAATCTTTATATGTACATACATACAAAATGTGCGCATTTACCAAGCAAATATACATATCAAATATGGTGTCTCTAGCTAAAATAGTTGTTGAGATAAATGCTTTTTTTAAATTGCGGGGGCGGAAAGGTAGTGGCAAAAATTTGAGCCTTTTTTTAAATTTATTGATTCATTTAAATCTTTGAACAACAGATACACATCATAGGCGAAAAAACCCCAAGTTAGTTTGGGTTCATTCATTCGGCTTCAATCCGGATGAGCGTTCTTCCGACAACAATCAAGGAGCGACTCGTTGAAGAAGCTTACTAGCTTACCCCCTCATTTATTTACAGTATGCTGAATGATTCTGCTCAATCATACTCATTGCAGTTCTCTGGTACATACCAAAATGTGCACTCATTCAGTGAGATTGAGCTGTATCGGTTTGAGTCGAACGCTCACAAACAAAAATATGTATGACCGCATATTTTCCTTCAGCTTGATTATTTTGGAAAAAAAATGGATAAAAATAATTAAAAATTTATAACAGAGCAAATTGAAAATGGTACCTTTACTTTGTCCAGCAAATGCAAAGGACGCAGAGCGATTTGATGCCGATTTCATATCGATTTTGAATCTCTAACTTAACTACCCAAATCATGTGCAAGAAATCTTAAGTTAGTTCGGGTTTATTCATTTGTCTTTAATCGTATTTTACAAACGATCAATTCCGATGAGCGTTCTTGCTATAACAATTAAGGTTGCGACTTGTTCGAGAAGTTAATAACATTGCAATTGATTCAAAGCAATTAGTTGCGATACCCTGAATGATTTTTTCGTTTTAAGTGACTGAGCGGATTAAACATGTTGTAACAAGTGTTGAGCGGAAAGATTGGATTTTTTGAGGTTGGATTGATCCTGCTCAATCATACTCGTTGCAGTTCTTGGGTATGTACATATGTACTTACATACATCAGGTCACCTCTTATGCATGTGAGCCGAACACCTGCCCAGCATTTCGCCTCTATGTCGTTTTGTTTAAAAAATTAGTCATTTGTTTCCCCTTCTGTGCAATTCAGACTGATGAACATTAGCTATTCGGGTTAGGTAGGGCAAGTGCATAAATGCAGTACTCGTTTCTGCACACATAAATTATGGTCCACAATTTTATACACATTTAATAAAAACTTAATAATTTTTAAATTATTTATTAAGAGCCTTGACCGTTTCGCATAGTCGCATAGTTAATTGGAGATTTTTAACTGGACAGGTTAAAAAAAAAACAGGTTACCAAGAGGCATCTTTCTGGCTGAATCTGAAAAATTATAGGAAAAATTTTCATTGCATGCAATCGGGGATTCTATAAAATATTTGAAACTCTTTTTATATAAAATTTCTCATATAATTGCTTGATAAAAAAGAGAATTTTGTTGGCCAAGTTTTGATTGCAGACGACCCAAAGCTATGACAAAATCACATCAAACGAGGTCGCTTATAAAAGTCATGCAATTAATCTTAATAAAATTGCGGCATCTTCTTGAAATTTTTATATACCTGCCCAGTAAACGGGCAACAAATTATGAATTAATCGGATCGTAAACCAAAGTGCTTAATTGATCAAGTTTTATTCTTATAGTATGCATTTAGAATCAGCAAACAGTTAGGCAAACTCATTTGCATATACGAGAGTGAATCTCTGTCTATCCACTGGCGATCCATAGGTGGGCGTTGCAACCTGCAGAGATATAAAACCAGCGGTTCGAGGCTGCATCTGCTCATTGCTCATCTTACACTATTCCACTATGTGGTGGCAGCTAACGGTAAGTTGGATTAAAATCAATAATCAGTTAAAAGTTGACTCAATGTCCTCCATTAAGATTTCCCTGCTGATCTGCTTCGCTGTGGCCTTGGCTCAAAACGATGGGAGATACCGCCCGCCCCCCCACATCCGCAATAAGAGCAGGAGATGGCCGTTATCGCGATGGCAACGATGGTCGATATAGGGGAGGCAACGATGGCCGATACAGTGGAGGTAATGACGGGAGATATGTACATGTGGACAACAAATATCAACACGATAGCCGCCTGGCTGACCCATATTCGGGAGACAATGGACGATACGTTGGTGGAGCTAGTCGATCAGGAGCTGGAGGTGGTGGAGGTGGAAGTGGAGCTGCAAGTGGAAGTGGGCGTGGTGCCACAGCCACCACAAGATTGTCAACTCGACCCACAGTTGCGACAACATTGCGTCCAGTCACAGCCAATTTGGCCAAAGGTCGTGGAACGGGAGAAGGCGGTAATGGCTGGGCTATTATACGCCAAGAGGACGACGTCGAAGTAGATGGCTATCATTATCTGTAAGTATGAGTTTTAAATATCAACTGTGAATTGATTCAACTTTCTTGGAATCATTTGCCAAATAAGCTATGAGACCGAAAACGGCATTCTAGCCGAAGAAAGTGGACGCATCGAGAAATTAGAGGTAGGTGAAGATGGTCTACGGTCCAAGGGTTTCTATGAGTATACTGGAGACGATGGATTACTCTATCGTGTTGACTACACAGCTGATGATAATGGGTTTGTGCCAAGTGCTGAACATTTACCTACTCCTCCCCCTCCTCCTCCATATGTGGCCAAATTGTTGGCCTACTTGGAGGCGAATGCCGCGAAAAAGAAATAATGATTAAAATTTAGAATCCTATGTATATTGAGTGATAATAAATTGATGAGTAATAAATGGACATAAAAACAAAAATTGTTTATTAGACCTTATTGCGTCTTTATTCAGATTCTGATGAACTTTGAACTTAAACAAAATAAAATAATTGTTTATAAAATATTTGGGGTTTTTTTTTTGACGTAATTAATTATTAGCCATTACAATAATTGTTGATGTCTGTTACATTTTGGGGACCTGAATAATACTGATTGATTATACGATCTCGAAATCTCAGCTCAAATATAAAAAGTGAAGTTTGAAGTTTCCTATAAGGGGTTTCGATTAAAGTTTTTGTTTGGCCAAAAACTTGTGTAATTTTCTTGTTACATCGAACTAAAACACGATTCTGGATCATATTAGATCTTGTATCGAAAACTGGCTTATTTAAGCCACTATGGGGCACAGATCCCATCCATAATAATAATATTATTGAAACATGATTAAAAACGCATAACAAACAAGTGAGACGCGTCTCATTTGTCTTAATGAGCCACTCCCACAGCTAATAACCGACTATTAATCATGATCATGTCGGAGATCGGTCAACAAAAAACAGTTTAATCATACTGATCATCACTTAACGCTGGGCCTTGTCAGGTGAGAACAGGAAAACTCGTTTTGCCAATTGTGTGTGATATCGGAAGCGGCTTATATTTTGACAAGGTTTTAGTTGTGATAGATAAGTCGGTTGATGATCCATGTTTGAACTTTGCCAACAGAGTTCCCATCGTAATTTGACTCAATAGACTTCTAGGAGGAAGCTAAATGTTTGAAGAATTAGCTCAGATACGCCAGCAAGAATTGACTGGTTCCTAAACCTTTTCCTCTACTTCAGAGTTGCTAGTAGTAAGGCGAATTAGTCCTGAACCTATTAGTTAAATAGTTCAAGACTAAGCTTAACTATTCATTCCACTATTAGTCTCAAAATTGAAGATGACTTGTAATGTCAATTACTTATGTTCCATTCTTGCCTTTTCATATCCGTTTTGTCTAATTTCTAAATAAGTTTATACTACATTTAATTATGGTGAATAACAGTATATAAACTACGGTTAATATAAATATATATCTCTCTGTCTGTCGCCTTCTCTGTCTGTGAACCTGAAGGAATCTGTTAACATTTTAAATTATTCATCGAGCCAAATGAACAAATGCAAGCACACACAAAATAAATAAGATCTGTGCGTAATTTGGTGTTTTGCATGCATTAATTAATTTCAAAAAACAAAAAAAAAAAACAATGAAAACAACAACAACAAATCGCGACAACAAAACACAATATAAAATGTGTAAAATTCCAATTTCCCTCGCGGGCAAAAAATAATTTATATGCAAACGCAAATTACCACAATTTATAAAACGAAATTAATGAATATGGCAAAAACAATTTTTATTAACCTTTAACTAGTAAGTGACTAACTTTGCCAGGGTCTAGATGGCGCCTACCAAAAATTTATTTAAACTTTAATTACTTTAAGCTGGAAAAATATATGGGGATTCTTTTGGTTGTGAAATTCCTTTTAGGTGATGTCATTTGTCATTTTACTCATTTATTTTTATTTTTTCTCATTTGTTGTTCATTTCTCTTTTTCACACTTGTCGAATGTTGAAGAAATTTATGTTTCCAAATGCAGATCTGTCCAATTTGATATTGGATTTCACAATTGGCATTAAAAAGTTAAAATAACCAGAGAGTCGATCAAATTTCGCAATGTAACTAAATTTGTATACCCTTCAAAATGACACTCAAAAACCAAGTTGCTCTTTCGGTCTTAGTCGAGGATTATATAATATCAGTCTGGCAAAGACTAGACCTAAAGGGCTAAAGTACATAAATCGCATATGGGTCTCTCGATAATCTTCAGTTTATTCACAAATTTGTCTCTAATTCGTAAGGGCATTGAAATGTTACCTGGATAATTTTAAACTTCTGGGATGAGATTGGGGAATTGAAGGGTGACAAAAACAGGGAGAGAGAGAAATAAATTTATAGCTCTGCTTAATATATGTTTGTGTGGGAGCTTTGAACTGATGCCTGATACCAGATTCAAATACTGATCCATCCCACAAATATATATCTAATTACAACTCATTGTGCTCGGATAATTTGTTTCATTGTTTTCGTTTTTCAAACAATTTTTGCACCGATTTTCATGTCAGACTTTGTAAATTAAAACAAATGTTCACCAATTAATGGTCTAAATCATTTCGGTTTAATTGAATCGATTAAATGTGAATATCACTGCGACTGGCTACCAGAAACTCATCCATCTATTTCTTATATGCGGTTGCTAAACTGGCTTCAGTTTTTGCCTGCTTTTCGAATATTTATGGCCATACAATTTTCGATTTATGTGATGCCTCAATCTGTATTAATTAAATAAAAGAAACCAAATTCTCTCTAAACTCTCTTAAATATTTCACTCAATTTCACCCAAAATTGAATTCCCAAGTCGGTCTCTCTTTCTAATACCCTTTGTTGTAGTTACTAATTAATAAATGGTACGTTCATTTAATTTAATGATAGTTAATTAGTACAAATGAAACTAAATGGTTAAACTATTACTTTTACCAAAACTTAATGCATATAAACGTTATCTAAATAGCAAAGATAGGAATTTACAGAATGGTAAACGATTTATTTTGTTTATCTTACCTCGATATACTCTTCCTGCCTATGGGTGCAAGGTATATAAAATCAATGAACTTTGCAAACCGGCCACGAGAAACAAATTTTTAAGATCAGTGTGTGTGAAAACCCACGCAAAAATAAGTAAGTAACAATTTATGGTAATATTGTGATCGAATTGCAATTTACAAGCCGGCGAGAATTGGGACGAATTTTACACACACTTTATTGAATTCCTAGTCCTTGTCTACTTTCATTTGAGCTCAATAAAGTAAAAAATGCCTAACAATACATATCAAGCTGTTTATATTAACCTCATTAAGTTGCTCTGTGGAGATCTAATTTGACCAAAAATAGTTTTATTTAAATGAAGTTGACGTTCATAAAATAATTGCAGGGTTGAAACGGAAAGGTTGTAGCCTTCAAACTATGAATCGGCATGTGGTTTATATATTTGTATTACTTTTAAAAATCTTTATTAATGACAAATAATCTGCCACAAAGAATTTATCTTTGGTTTTCGCCCAACAATTTCTGGGCCTATACAAATTTCTGTATCAAACGGCTGCAAAAATTGGCGGAGAGTTGAACAGACCCGTAAATCATAAGTGGAGCAATTGCAATCGGAGACGAAAAGGTGGAGCTCCATAAGAGCGAACAATGCTGTCATCGGAACAGCAGCTGGAATTTTCTAAAGTCAACTGAGTTTGCGCCGCTTCGATTAGTCAAGCAGGTTTTGATTTTTTATGACAAAGCAAAATAATTTCAAAAAAATATTGAACTTTTAATTTTGGTAGTGCAGTTAATCCCCAAAGAATTTGCCGATTTGATGACCATTGATGTTCTTCAATGCATTGAACTGATGTAATCGATAAAACCTAAGTCACTTTTACTTGAATCACAAAAATACATTTTAATCTAGTTGCCTTTGATGTCACATTGTCGTAATCAAAGTAGGCGATGGTTTTAGTATTAATGAATGTTTTAATTGAAGCTGCCAAGTCGGCAGTAAGAGAATTACTCTCAAAAAGGTTAAAACAAGTAAAAGCAAAATATTTTCAGTGAGCTTCCAGACAATTAAAATTTGTCGAATACAAAGTGACGAAACCAACAATCGCTAAAGAAGAACCTACTGAAATACCCCAGGGATCAGAGTCTGTACTGAGGTTGGTCTTTTGCATGGTAGTGTAATTCAGATGACAAAATCTTGCATTACAGTGCCACCTTCTTTTAGCAGCAACCGCAATGGAAAGGGGGCGTCGACCTCGTCAGGTGCAACGGGCAAAAGTTAAGATCCAACGTCGCCGTCCAGTGGGTCCTAGGGCCACAAAGGATCGACCACTAGGCCGTTGGAAGCCCATCGACGATTTGGCCCTTATCATTGGTGTTCAACAAACAAATGATTTGAGCACGGTCCATCTGGGAGTCAAATTCTCGTGCAAGTTTACATTGCAAGAGGTGCAGCAGCGTTGGTATGATCTGCTCTATGAGCCGACCATATCTCGAATTGCTGTCTTGGCCATTCGAAACCTGCATCCGGAAATGGTTGAATCCGTAAAACGAAAGGCTCTGTTTAGCGACCAAGAGGAGGAACTTTTGGGCACTATCAAAAGCACGGAGACTCCTACCCTGGAGCAATTTCAAGAGCTTTTAAACCTGAATGCATCCGTTTTTTTTTGAGGCTCGCACTGGCAAATCTCTGCAAAAGCATTGGGTTCTGCTCAAGCAGTATAGCCTGCTGCCCGATCAAAGCGTCAAGTCTCTCAATTTAGAGGAGCCGTTAAGCTTCTCGGATGCTGAAGAACAAATTAACGATCAAGATCTTCAAGAGCCTTATGATGAGGCCTTGGAAGAAGAACTAATACGTAATGATCGCCGTATAAAGCGTGATATACGTCTTCTAGAGAACGAGCTCTCCCGTTGGGGTATCCTGGTGGGCACAGCTGCCACATCCAATTTCGAGTCTCAAACATTGGCTTGCTTGTGTGGCCGCAATGTACGTTACTTGATGCGCTCCAAGGAGATTTCTTTCGGTCGTGATTCCAAGGATTTCGTGGTCGATGTGGATCTTAGTCTCGAGGGTCCAGCTGCTAAGATTTCTCGACGTCAGGGCACTATTAAGTTGCGCAGTAATGGCGACTTCTTCATTGCCAATGAGGGTAAGAGGGCGATCCACATCGATGGCTGTCCACTTCTGAGTGGTTCCAAGAGACGACTCGCCAACAATTGCACTGTGGAGATTTGTGGACTACGTTTCACGTTCATTGTCTACTATGACCTCATCAATGCCATACGACAGGAAAACGCCAAGACGACAAATCCTCTTGTCTAATTGCCGCCAAGGTTCTGCAAAAAATATAATGCAAAAGAACAACGAGTTCTACAAATAAAAACATAATGCAGATTATGGAGTTCCAAACAAGTTCTCATAAAATTAATAAATAACGATATGTAGGTCTGGTTTGTGACATACAACCGCTTCGTTCGGTCTATCAGGCACATTTCAGCTCCATAATGTCCAAAGTGCAAGGCGATTCAATTCTTTCTGTAAAAGTAAAGATGAAGGATGTGCACCAAGTGAAAATATCTTAGATTTCTAAGACTATACGCATGGCTATTATATGCTATCTCGATCTTCTTACACACGCACTTTATCGTCATTGGGCAATGGACAACTCCGCCCTATTGGCTTATTTCTAGTCTAAAATTTGCTCGGTAAAAATGATTTACACTTATTAGTGTGGCAAATTTGATTGCCAAAGTAAACAACTTGGGGCAGGTAATTGGATTTTTCCTAATTATGTGGCTGAAGTAGGCGTCCGAATGCTGAAAAATATATAGGTATGTATTAAAAACATGCTAACGTTATATATGAACATACATTTTTAATCTCTGAATCTCTGAAAAGAGAGATAACGAACTTTAGTGGATTCGTTTATTTATATCAAAAGCTTTTTAACTATAAAGTTATTGAAATCAATCATTGCAATCACTAGCAAATGTGACCTTTTTCTCTGTCCAGCCTCTGCTAGGATGCTCTGGCTCCCAAGTTAAAGGGGGTCTGACTCGTTTTTTTATACCCTTGCGGAGGGTATTATAAAATTGGTACGATGTTTGTAACGCACAGAACGAACAGAGACGTTTTCGATCCCATGAAGTATGTGTACATATATTCTTGATCAGCATGTCATTTTGTCCGTCGTTGCGTATGCCTTTTACTCAGCCATCTTAAGAGCTATTGGGATGAAACTTGAAATTTGAGCTACTTATAACTTTTTTAATTGTTTTTTTCTGTTCTGTTGATTATCTGTATTCTTCAATGCATTCAACTGATGTAATCGATAAAACCTAAGCCACTTTTACTTGAATCACAAAAATACATTTTAATCTAGTTGCCTTTGATGTCACATTGTCGTAATCAAAGTAGGCGATGGTTTTAGTATTAATGAATGTTTTAATTGAAGCTGCCAAGTCGGCAGTAAGAGAATTACTCTCAAAAAGGTTAAAACAAGTAAAAGCAAAATATTTTCTGTGAGCTTCCAGACAATTAAAATTTGTCGAATACAAAGTGACGAAACCAATAATTGCTAAAGAAGAACTTACTGAAATACCCCAGGGATCAGAGTCTGTGCTGAGGTTGGTCTTTTGCCTGGTGGTTCCATTTCATTACAGTGTCACCTTCTTTTCTAACTTTTTTAATTTTTTTTTTCTTTTCTGTTGATTATCTGAATCAGATCAAGTATGAAAATGCTTAGGATCCGACCACTATATTATATAGTTATATACGAAAAGTAGGTGAAGCAGTTGGAGTATCGCTGTGAAATTCACTAATGTATTGGATATCAGATCCCAAAATCTGATCGGATAAATACAAAAAAAAAAAAAAAAAATAAAAACAAGTTATAGTCAATATATGTATAAGTCAATAAGTCAGCTCTGCTCAAGCGCTGCCTGCTGCCTACTTTATATTGACTGTAAATTGTATTCTATTTATCCGATCAAATTTTGGGATCTGAGGTTGTATATCCAAATCTATCATATTGGTAACTTTCATGGGGATACTCCAATTTTTACAAATATGTTTGTTCTAGAGCTATATGATATAGTAATCCGATCCTGACAATTTTCATACTTTATTTTTTCTGGCTAAATGTCTAAATCGACTCAGCTTCTCATGCTGGTCAAGAATATAAGTCGGAAACGGGTCCTTCTGTGCGTTACAAACATCTGACCAATTTTATAATACCCTCTGCAAGGGTATAATAATGTTTTTGTTTGCGTATTGTGAACTGAATTATTATTGCCAAGGACTGCAAGGGTAGATAATGAAAGAAGGAGAACAAATTAAGAACGACTTAGGTATATATTTTTTAATCGATTTTGATCAAATCTCTAGTTAGTATAGTGGTTGAGAAAATCGGTTTTATTTAGTTTGCAAGGGCGGTAGGGGGCGTGGCAAAATTTTTAAACTGTACATATGTACATACTACTTCACGAGATCTACTGATTCATTCGAACGGACGGAGGTGACTAGATCGTCTCGGCTGATGATGCTGATTAGATTAAAGTATTCTTTATGGGGTCGGAAAAGCTCTCTTCTGTGACTTTAATATACCAATTTCAATACCTCCTTTAAAACAATAATCCGGAATTTCGCTTCCCTTCCCGCAAAAAGTTACAAGCAAAAGTAATAAACCAAAAATAGGAAGCATCGTTAACCATTTTAGTGTACACTGATTTGAATGTGAAACTTGTTTAACTATTTTAATACCAGTAGAGTTTCTAAGGCTGGTGTTAAGGGTGTGTCAATAGCATTTCCTATTTGTCTAACAATAAGAAGCTTATAAGATAAATCTCAAATCAATTTGGAAAACAATCTCATTTTGATGAGCCGATAAGCAAAGTGTGACATTTGCGCCTTTCCGACTTCTCAATGTACAGTCATTCATATGGGTAAATGTCAACAAATGGCAATATCAACCCCAAAAATTGATCTTTTAATTGTTGAGAGAAATGTTACTTATTTGAATATTTATGATGTAAATGCAGTAATTTTTTGCTTCTTTATGTATTCCGAATGAATTCGAGCCAAATGATTCAAAGCCCCAATAACAGCACGCGTCGTGATTCATTCTGATCTCTCTGGCAATATTTTGATTTTTGGTTTTCACAATCGACTTCCACTTTAATTTTCTGTCTCGAATCGGTTTCGGTTTCGATTTCGTGTTTTTTGAGGGTTCAGCGTACGACCTTTCGAGTGCAGTGACTGACGAAGCAGATCTTCAAACTTTTTAATCACTGTTTATGTTTATATTTATGGCTTGTTATTAATTGTCTTAAGCTCGGCTGCATAGTCTGGCGGCGCAGGCGAGGAGGAAAGCAACCGTTAAGATGTTAAGGACACATTCCAAGCCCATCCCATGTCTTGGCCCAAAAGTCTCACCAGTCTCCATGTTTGCCCCGCAATTTAACAATTAAAATCATCATATGTATTTATTTTATTTTGCCGTCAACATAAGCCCGGCAACGACAAATTCCGGTTCCAACTTCATCTACATTGTCCCCATATCTTAATGCATTTCTCATTGTGGCAGGCGTGCGCATTGTTTTGAGTAAAATTTTTTTTAAAAAATTGCCTTTTTTTGTTTCTTTTTTTTTTTTTTGGTTGTCTGTATTTCCGTTTCTGTGTTATTTATGATTTCATTACGGCACTTTTATGGCGCTTCCGAGTGCCCCTAGGTAGGTGATGGAATTCACCGAATGTTGTCATCGCATCCCATCCTCCGAAAGAAGCAAAATAATATATATAAACATATTAAAATAAAGTAATCTATATACAGTCTGATTATTTTCCATGATTCATTGATTAATAATCTGTTTTTGGTGCATAGTAAAATAATTAATTTGTTTATATTAGACATTACACTGACATGTACTAAATTATAATTAAAAATAATTATTTAATTGATAAAATATGTAATTCAAATTAGGCCAGACATTGATACGCTACATGTGCATATAAATTATGGCAACAATAACAAAAAAAAAAAACAAAAAATAAATTAAAAAATAACAATTAACACAACAACCGAAGGTAAGAAGACACTGCCAAAGAGAAGAACTCGTCATCATCATCGTGAAGATCGTTTGTCTAAATCAAAAGGGAAGAGAAACTGAACTGAACTGAAATGAACCGAAACCAAAAACAGGCAAATTCTCACTCTCCCTCTCTCTCTCTGTCTCTCGCTTGATTGTACTCTGAGAATTTTGAGGAGCGGCAGAATTGGAGAGCTCGGCTCAGTTCAGATCACAATTTGCTATATAAATTCGGTTGTACTTGAACGAAAATCAAACATTCCTGTTCCAGTTGCCTGAACAGCAAGCAGGATTATAATATTATCTCACGCACAGAATTAATTTTGAAAAAGGACACAAAATGTTTGTGAAATCGTTAATTTGTAATTTGGTGCTGGTGGTGAGTAAGCCGAAGATCAAGGATATATACTGAAACTGTGAAATTGTGATACAACAAGTGCAAGTGATTTAACAATATTTAAATCGAAACAAATTCGTTTACACATCGCAATGGAATTTAATTAGCAAACAAAATGAAACCCAAAAGAATGAAAGAAATGAAATCACATAAAGATGATCCAGTTTTTAAATTAGAACTTAATTAAAAATATATGATTATTCGTTTCGTTTTGCCTTTTCGTAGGTCCTCATTGCAGTCTGTTATAGTCTGCCCGTTGATAACGACAATGGCAAGTATACGGGTACAGGGCATAATTTAAACGATGGCAAATATCACCCACAAGACGATGGACGTTACCATGGTTCTGGCTCAAATGAAGGTATTTTCGTGATGTTCTTTTGATGCCGCCACGCCTACTGATCGCATGTTGTTGCCGACGCCCACTAACCATGAGAGAAACGAAACAAAAAACTTATTGCTGTGAAATAATTACTAACATTTGTGTATAAATTTATTGTTGTACATACACACAGATACTAAAACACACACACACACACATACGCACAATATTTTTGATAATGCAAAAATTAATAACATCTAACATTTAACTTGATAAGCGAAATACGAAATGAGGACGGCGGCTCAAGCTCAAGGTTTTAATATGCAAAATTAATGATTCAAAATTCTCTTGCTGGGAGCTAAAGTGATCTCTTTCCTCTATCTCTCTTTCGAAATAATCAAACGCATTCATTGTAATTATTATATTGTCATATATAAATTATATTAACATTTGATTTCTTATAGGCCGAGGTATCTCACAGGATTCTTTAGGTAAAACATCATATAGAATTCAACACAATCACATTATATATCATATATATGTAGTCTACTCATCGATTTAGATTGAAGTAATTTCTTAAATTTACTAAAAGTATTTTTACTTGATGTAGATATTGTACAAAATTGTTAACATCACTCATCTGATACCCGAGAAAGCTTTTTCAATAGATCAATAAGTTTATCAAATGCGAACAATTTGTTTTTTATCTAGGTCGTTATCATCACATGGCCCAGCCTTATCAACATGTGAGTGATCATCGTGAATTGGGCGTATATCATCATATTCCATATCCATACGATGGAGGTTATGGTCCCTATGCTGGTCTTAATCTACCCTATATACATGACGCCAGACCATATAAGTAAGTCGAAAAAAACTGATTGAAGAGATAAAATATGTCCTAACTGAAATTCTTTTCTTTTGCTTTTTAGCCACGATCTGTACACAGTAAGTAATGCCGATTACAAAGTGCCTGAAATACGCTTGGAATACGGCTTCCCAGATCATGAACCGCATCACTAAACGCCACCAAAGGATCCCACCCACTACCCCCAATCCAAAAATCCCCCAGCTTTCATAACAATTCAGAAGCCTTTTAATTTTATTTTTAACCACAAACGAAAAACAAAACAAAATTCACATGAATCCTGCATGATTACAACATCCCACCGCATGATGAAACACAATTTTTGTATTGACTTAAAATCAAAAACCCAACTCAATATAAACAGTCCACAACAACGAAGAAACCAACTACAACCACTGAGCGAACCACAACCACTACAACCACCACTACGACAACTCCAAGACCCATTCTGTTCAACTACGATGATGAAGGACGCCACAAGATTCTGCACCAAGAAGAAATCCGCAAGAAGGACAAATACGATCACGCGTAAGTGTGTCAGAAGGAGCTCAAGTCGCATCTCGATTCTATGAATACTTTCCACTCCACAGTTTTCTGACTGAGAACGGCATCTACGGCGAGGAGCAGGCTAAATTGCATCATACCGGAGGCACTCACGCCAAGGGCCGTTACGAATACACCGGCGACGATGGCAAACTGTATCGCGTCAATTATGCCTCAAACGACGGCGGTTTCATGCCCGAGGGAGAGCATATACCCACTCCACCTCCCATTCCAGAGGCCATTGCCCGTGCCCTCAAGTATGTGGAGGAGCAGCATCGACAGAATGGCGCTCAATTCGATCATCGTGGCTTCCGCATTAATCATATGACCAAGGACATTAAAGCTCAACTCAAAGCCATCCATTTGGAACGTATGCCCAAGGAACTGGGCGATCAAATTCGAATGCTCGAGCATGAAGTTGAGCTGGCCGAGGAAGAGGAACGCGAAGAGCAAGCCGAGCTGGAACGTCAGGAACGCAAACGTAAAGCAGCCCAAGCCAAGAAGGCTTAAGCAAAAGCAATAGACCTTCATCCAGGATTCCCCATAACACCTCCTAAAAACCTTCCCCCAAAGTCATAACACCTACCCACCGCCATCCACTCCAATTTTCCCCACATTCCCCATGCTAAAACAGAAAAAAATCACAAAAAAAAAAAGCAAACGAAAAGATGAGGTAAGAAACTAAACACTGAGTTGCATCTCTGTTAATATACATATATACCTATGTTATTTTTTATTTATTGAAACATCAAGATATAACTATTTAATTTGTTGTGTATTAAATCGAAAAACCCAAAATGTTTATTGAAATAAATTTCATAATAATATTTGTTACAAAAAAATCCAAGAGATTAGTAATTGAGTCAACAATATACTCTACATATACTCTATGAAATGTGGAATACCATAGGTCAAATCACATTCGTTTGATAATGAAACAGTCGGCCTCAGTTTTTGTCAAATTGTTATACCGAATGCGGGCTCTGCTAATAAATTAATGGGTTTCTTGAACTTTAAGTCGCGTAAGCAAGTAATTCGGGTGTCGACTACGGGGATAACCTGATGTGGCGATAAGAGTGAGATGACATACATATATTCAGCCAAAGAAGGGAATTTATTTTTGTTAATGTGTATACATTTAAAAAATGAGTGAAATGCAAAATGTTCATCTATCAAATATTAATTACTAATCTGGAGCGATTTGGATGAATTTTGGATATGTTATAGAATACCCCCGTCATTTGAAGCTGTGTGAAATATTTCGGCGCACTATTCTATTTTTTCCTTATAAATCGCGTTCAATAGCTTCGGTGACTTATACGTAAAAGGCCGAGTGGACTTCAAGCTGCTCGGCGGTGTAATGGGTAGAGGTCCTGACTAAAGTTAACGGAACGCTGGTTCAACCCCCATCCAAAACTTTTCATTTCATTTCAATCAGGATCAACTTCTGACATGAAAAGATTTCCCATCAACAATAACGCGGTAAGGATCCTGCCAATAAAGAGGGATCAGTATCGACTTCTAACATGACGAAATGGTTTCCCAATCAACATCAACGCGGTAAGGATCATGCCAATAGAGGGATCAGGATCAACTTCTGACATGACGAAATGGTTTTCCAATCAACATCAACGCGTTAAGGATGCTGCCAATAGAGAGGGATCAGGATCAACTTCTAACATGACGAAATGGTTTCCCAATCAACATCAACGCGTTAAGGATGCTGCCAATAGAGAGGTATCAGGATCAACTTGACATGACGAAATGGTTTCCCAATCAACATCAACGCGGTAAGGATCCTGCCAATAAAGAGGGATCAGTATGAACTTCTAACATGACGAAATGGTTTCCCAATCAACATCAACGCAGTAAGGATCCTGCCAATAGAGAGGGATCAGGATCAACTTCTAACATGACGAAATGGTTTCCCAATCAACATCAACGTGGTAGGGATGCTGCCAATGAAGCGTGATCAGGATCAACTTGACATGACGAAATGGTTTCCCAATCAACATCAACGCGGTAAGGATCCTGCCAATAAAGAGGGATCAGTATGAACTTCTAACATGACGAAATGGTTTCCCAATCAACATCAACGCGGTAAGGATCCTGCCAATAGAGAGGGATCAGGATCAACTATTTACATGCCGAAATGGTTTCCCAATCAACATCAACGCGAAAAGGATCTTCTTTGGACCAGCGTTACTCAATACACAGGTACTACATAAAATAAAACAAAGATTATATTAGTATCGCACGAATAGGGAAGCTATGAGGATGGTATATACATATATAGTTTCGCGTCTAAACCCTCCCAAACAATGATTTTGCTGTCGCTAGAATCTAGAAAATCTCAACATAAATTTAGCTCACCGCTCACATTTCGCCACAAGGAAAATCACACAAGTTTTACTCAAACATTATAAAATAAAATTTATTTACGAGGGTTTCGGAATACCAAAATACTTCAATAAGTCGGAAACATAATCCGAGTTGAACATACTAAAATTAAGGTTCTTATAATAAGTAATTGGATCATTTCGGGCATCCAAAAGCCAAATTGGGGATAATATTGTTATGTTTTGTTGAATCTTAATTATAAAGTGGATATATAAAAATTGATAGGTATTCAAAATAAAAAGATCAAATGGAATTTGGAAGTCGCCAACTTAAATTATTCGACTTAAATCATCTTTATTTGGTGTAGAAATATTGTTCATGCTTAAATAAATTCAATCGAACGAATGTTATATAACTCAAAATACCATTTTCAGCTACAGTTTTTGAAAAAAATTCCAATTAAGCCTTTTTTTAGGGTAATATTTTTAATTTATAAATATTTTTTGTGAGAATCATAATTGTTAAACTAATTTAAAAAAGATTATTTTACTTATTTCCAATAAGAAAACACTTTGCAATGATTTAAGTGTAAGTTTCAAGATTCCTGTATGTTCATTAACGCAAGGCATTTTTACGAAAAGTTTGAATTATAAAATTAAAGTAGACAAAAAATTCTCCGTTCGGATTCAATTAGAATATAGTGCAAAGTATGTATATGATATCGTATGACATATGTATGATAGCAATTGACACAGGTTAGCTAACGTTATATACTCAGGCACAGCTTACAAAACTTACAGTAAACTTGTTTACTGGCGTAAAATATTGTGCCCTTAGTTTAAAGTTCTGCTACTGTGGACGTTTTACCCCCGATGAGTCAAAGTTTTATACAAAAAGTCTGATGTTCGTGAAAGAACAGACTTCAAGTTTAAGCTGAAGCAGTCCGGCATATGTAGCATGATATTTCATCGTTGGTTTAAATGTGACTGAAATATAACTAAATTACCCGATTTCCATAAAATTTATAAATATTTTTGACAAAAAAAATATTAATAATCATTTTTTTTTAAAACAGTAGCTAAGAAATGTTATTGAGAAACGTCAATCTTCGTATAGGAGCTATATGATGTGATCTGATCCGGCTGAATACGATGCGTTGATCCAGACGGACGGACATGGCTACTTGAACTCGTCTCGTCGTACTGATCAAGAAATTATATGTATACTTTATATACTCGAAGATGCTTCCTTCTATGAACTGCACACTTCTGATCAAAATTAATATATGTACCATTTTTGCAAGGGTATAAAAAAGGCTCAATTGTAATTTTTTCGAAAACTAGCTGAAAATGGTATTTTGGATTATATAACATTCATAAAATAAATTTACTTAAGCATGAACAATATTTCTACACCAAATAAAGACGATTTAAGTCGAATGCATGAAAAAGATAAACGTTTTTTTTGAATTGCGGGAGCGGTAAGCGGAAAATTTGAAATAAACTTGATCACTCTACATACTACATGAGCCTACATACCAAATTTGGTGACTCTATCTCTTATAGTCTCCGAGATCTACGCGTTCATACGGACGGACATGGCTAGATCGACTCGGCTGTTGATACTGATCAAGAATATATATACTTTATGGAGTCGGAAAAGCTTCCTTTTGCCTGTTACATACAGGCGACTTTAATATACCATTTCACCCTATGGGTCTATTGTATAAAGAATCGAGCTAACTTTGAAAAACCCAAATAGGGTTTTGCTATTCAATAGATGTACTACCAGAAAAAAAAGGTCCGGTACGGTTTGATTTCAACAACCTACAATTTGTTGCACAGTGTTATAAATGTAGACTCAGCATACACAGTTAAAGGCGATTATGAATAACGTTTCAGTTTTAAAACACGATTGTCGATTTCCTTTTACTTTTATAATTTTTCTTTGACGTTACTGTACTAGAAGGAGCTTTTTTTATTCGCAGATTGTTTGACGCAGAACCTGCTTTGTTTTTGCATAAAAAAAACAGGGAAATGCCAGAACGAACATGATTTTGTTTGTCAAGAACTTAGGACTTACCCATCCGTCCGGTCCGTCGAAGGACTTCGTCGTCCGCTGGATGATGATTAGGAATAAAATGTTAGGTTCAATCAAGTATTGGCATCAAGTTTGGCATTCCTACGCAATGTAGGCGATCTGGTGGACTCTTAATCCGCAATGATGAAACTTTTTCTGCCCGTATCCGATTCGGGCAGCTACATATTTCAATCGATTAGATTTGTCGTATTATCTCCATAGCCACGTTGTCTCGAAAATTTCCCTTTCGACTTTTCGGAATTCAATTGTGAAGTTACGTGCTCAGGTTGCCACAATACAAATTAATTCCAGCTAAGTTTTCAAAAAAATTTATTAGAAACGTCCAAAAACTTAAATATCCAAAAAAAAAAAAAAAAAATGACTTACGATCATAAGATTCACAAAAATGCACAATAAATGTTGTCCTATAAGTTCCAGATTAGTATTAAGTTAACAATTCGGCTTGGCCGAGAAAATTTCAGATTACATTTTTTTGTATTTTTCTGGAGAACCGGCGTGGTTTAGACGTCTAGCCAGGGCGGAAGTTCGTCAGAAATAAAGCTGGCAAACTATCGATGGTACTATCGAGGTATCGAATATTCACGTTTCTGCGCAACCATCGATATTTTTATCCACTATCGATAGTGGATAAACAAATATAACTCGATGCGTTTTTTTTCACATCACTTAAAATTTGGGTAAGTGGAATTTGTTAAAATAAATAGTAATCCTGTTTAATATTATTTAGTAATTCTTTCATTGGTATTGCAGGTGGTTTTGGAATGGACAAGTTTCTGATTGACAGTAACAAGGGTGAGTATTATATTTCATTTTATTCTTAGAAACGTAAAACTAATTTTATATGTACATGCATTTATGTATATAGATGGCGGCATCTGCAGTGTGGAAGATAAAAACACGGTGGGCAAAAAACCACGCATTGGGAATTCTTAAGTTTGGCAATTCTTTACAAGAATTATCGATGACAAAGTGTCGTTCATGTGGTAAGCTATATAATACAAGTGGAAATACCTCCAATTTGTTTGACCACCTTAAATGTAATTAATACTATGCTAAATAAATAATACCTATTTCTTTATATAATTTCAGTACAACAATTCTTCTTTGCGTGATGTTGCCTAAAAAATTAGCGATCGCCGAGCTTCCTTAAAACCAAAAAATGTTGATATGATTGTGTTTCTACAACATAATAAATGGATCTCCCAGTAACTTTCTAGTTAACCAAGTATGTTATTTTTCCAAATTACTATAATTTTTGTTACTCCTCATATATATGTATGTGCATACACTATAAAATGTAACATTTTTATTTTTGAATTCAAATGAAAACAAAAGACCGCACTATCGATAGTTTGCGAGCGCTAGTCAGAAAACAGTGGGGTTGCACTTGTACAATTATCGAACTTCTAAGCTCGCGTGATTATTTTTATCGACGCAGTCCCCCACCACTTCCTGAAATTCAAACTAACGCCTTAAGATTTACAAATAAAACTAACGACAGAAACTGGGCACTACATTATGTATCTTATTTTAAAGTAACATGTTATTTTCTACAACAAGAGTGGGAAGCCTACCCTGGGGTAGGAGTCAATAAGACAAAATTATTCCTTTTCCATATTTCTCAGAATAGGTCGTTAGCCCTGGTCTGTCTACTTTTCGCGAAGCAATATAAAGATTGCGGATTGGAGAGTCGATTAATCGAAAATTTGGTGCCGGAAGTGCAATAAGTACAAATCAATAAAAATCAACAACAATCGATTTAGATAAAAAGCTATTTAATGGTTTTTTAAGTGTTTGTTTTTTATGGTGAGTAAAAGTTGGAATAATTAAGAAATTAATTTTAGATGGAGATTCATTAACACGATTTTTTGTGACATTTTTGATATTTGTCAATGAAAAACAAATTTAAGATATTAAATAATTTATGAATCATAATGTATGTATATAGGGTATAACTTTTTCAAACACTTTCTTCTTATTCAAGGCCAATAATAATGAGGAGCAGTTTCGCATTTTATTAGAACAACAAAATCGAAACTTCTGAGAGCTAGCGAAAACTTTTCATGAGTCGTCATACGTGTGCTACGATGGACATCATTCTGAAAGATAAACCATAGCAAGGTAGTGTGTTAATTTCAGCCTTGTGTACTTTTCATTCACTTCCTTCCAAAGACATTGGAAGGAAGCTCGACGCAGATTTGCTACCCAGGCATCACATGGGAACAATTTAGACAGCTTTTCGAGCAGAGATACGAAAACCCGCCATGCCGATCAAGAATATATGTATGTATATATTTTATATGGTCTTACCAAAATTAATGTACCCTTTTTGCAAGGGTTGTAAACCCCGCAGCAATTCATTTCTTTAAATTTTGTTGTCGTAGATCGGGGCTGATAACTCTTATAGACTCCGAGATCATTTCACTGTCTTAGTGATTCTAAATCCGATCTGACTTAATGCTAGCTTTTCGACTTTTTAATTGAATGCTATTAATTTAATATTGTCAGTTTCATTCGTCCTAAAAGTAGGCAAGAATGATATCAAAAACTCTATCTTGAAATAAACTTGAAAACAATTGAGTCGAGCTTTTCCAACGCTTAAGCCACATTTATTAAGCTTTTTTGACTAATTTGTTGTCGCCTCTAATGCAATCTGATGCTAAATGCTGCTATCGTGTTTATATGTATATCAGGTGTTGAGATAATTGCAAACATATGCCAATTATATTAATTGATTATTCTGATGATTCATTACAACTTTTATTTACTTAAATTATAAATCAGATTATAAGCAGCTGCCATGCGATACATTCATCGAGATCCTCTGCAATTGATCCAGAAAAGAAGGTAAAATTATCTATAGTCAATAGACAGTTAGTATTAAGGGAATTGCATTTGCAGCTCCTGCAAACTACTATCAATGGCGAGTCTTCTGTATATTTCAAACATTGTATATGTCATTGTCAGTGGCGGAGCGTGCCCTCGATTTTGAGAAATCGAACTCAACAATTTGTTTGACCAAGTAAAATTTCTTAACCAAACTCTGATTTTCTATCTTTAACGGAGTTTTGTTGGGTGAAATTTACCCTTTTTCACCCCCCGTATATCCGCTACTGGTCATAGTTCCCATAGGAAAATTAGGTCAAAAATTGATTTATTCTTTACTATTATATCAACCTACAACAGAGTGAAAAGTTACAATTAAGTTGTCCAAATGGATAATCTGTTCCGAGTATTAATTTGGTTAGGTTGAAGCGGTTTTAACCGATTCAATATCAACTTTATCAGTTGATTAGCTAAAAGTTGTACTGGCAGTTGTAAAATTTGAATAATATGTTGAATACGAAAAAGCATTCATCTTAAAATAGAATTCTACTTTTGTTTGTAATCATATGCAACACCCATCCACAGTTTGTGGAAAATATTTATAGAATATAAACTAATCTAGAGTATAAAAGCGGCTAGTGTCAAGTGGCCAACGCCGAGCACAAATTAAAAATAATATTCCAATGGTCTCCACAGTTGTCACCTCCTAGTGCAGAAGATTTCCTAAGCCCCAATACTTTAGTCAATAAATGAGTTGATGCTTTGGTTTCATTTTATTTTTTAGGGTTTAGTTCCTTCTCGCTGGAATCTTTATTCAGCCAACAACAGCAACAGCTACCAACGATGAATATTGCTTAAAAGTACAGTTCGCAAATAAGCTACTGCCTGTTTCAAATGATTCAATTCCGGAGGACTGTAAATCTCTTTACCTCAAAGTAAAATCCTCAGCAATAAAAAAACTGTTGAAAATGATTTTCAATATGAATTGAGGCGATTTGTCCTGGCTTCTTCCTTCACCTTTCGTTTTATGTATTTGTCGCATATCTGGCATTTATTTTCATCAGGTACTTCATTTTTGTTTCGACTTCATAGTACAATCAAATGGATGCCTGCAATACTTAATCTTGGCTTAATATTGACGTCGGTTGCATACTTTATATCAAGTTTAACCGAATATTGTAAGTACAAGATACATATATTAAATGAATAGAAATGTACTATAATTCTTGTCATAAGGCGAATGATAGAGCTGACATTCTGAGGGTTCTAGTGATGATATCAAAGTGTTTCCAAAACTTTTCGGATCAATAATATCCACGTGTTTCCGCAAACTTTTTGAAAAACCTTTTATATTTGTCGTGTAATCCTTAAACAAGAATATAAATAAAACTAATCAGTTGAATATATATTGTACTTTAATTGAAGAAGGCTGATCATAGTGAATGGTAAATATTAGATATGTATGTATAAGCTAACCTAGTACATATAAGTTATGGATCATTTCTAGTGAAGGGTATGAACCACATTGGCAGCCGCTGGCTGGCTGGCATAGAAGGCGGAATTGACACCGTCATCTGAAAAGAAAATAGTTTTCTGTCAAGACTTGATCTCTAAGTGAAAATTATATAAATAATTACAAGTGATCACAGGGCGGAATCCGTTGGCATCGGCCAAATATTTGACTCCAACTCGGAGACCTTCAGGTGAGATGTAGGAATAGGCTCCTTCCACCTGCTCCTCCTGCTCGCCGTTGCCAATGTTCACAGGAACACCTTGTTCCTCACCGTGGAGTCCATTCTCTGTCTCGTAGCTGTATCGGTAGGCACCGGAGCCCGTGTTGACGTCATTGGATTGCTGTACAGCCCGCGCCACGGCATTGGCAATGAAAGGATTGTACTTGGTGTAGAAGTTATCATAATAACGACGCAAATTGTATAGATCGCGATTCTTGTAGTACAGATCCCTATAGTAGGGATTCTTCAGATATGGATTGTATTGGGTGCGTTGGGCATCGCTGGCAACAATCACTAAGATCAACGCGGCAAAAATGCAGGATATCTAGAAGAATTCAACACACCACAGAAAATACATTTCACGCATTCTTTAGTTAATCGCTCTCCAATTTGTTACCGTCTTCAAAGACATTCTCAGAACTTTCGATGCTGATGGATTAAACAAAACTGTAACAGATACAACCAACCACTCAACATTTTATATAGCCAAACGAAACGCACAAAAGCATCAAATTTCGGTCTATAAACTTAATCTTTTGTTTTTTTCTTTTGGCTTTGTCAATTTCCGTTTAGAATTTTGATTGTTATTTAAATTTGTACAACTCGCCAAATTGGCACAAATTGACTCGCGCTGCTTATGTTTAATCAAATATTATAAGCAAAAACGGTTAGTTAAAAAAAACACAGACAAATAAAAAGAAAGAAAAATGCGATTAGCACTCGCTAGGAGGGCTTAAATCGGAAGAGGTTAATATGTATGTATGGTGTTTTATGATTGAGCATAAAATTAGAATGAATATTTTGTAATTAACGTAGTGATTCCTTTTTTGAGAGAGATCAGCATGAATGAGTAATTTTAATGAATGAATGAATGCATGAATATGAATGAAGTTGACAGAGTGTCGATGCTGTGAGGGGGAGCAGACAAAGGCAATTGCATTGATGATGCGGCCTTCACATTTCGCGTGTAACTTGAGATTGCCAAGAATAGCTAAAGCTATTCAGCTCTAGCTCTGAGATTGCCCACATTTTCAACTTCATCTTTAGTTCATCTCAAATTCCAACCTAACAACAAAAGCCACCTCTCAGAATTAGTTGTTTCTCCTATCTGATGAGAATTATACCCTCCATTTAATGACAAAGGCAAAACGAATCATCAAAAGCTCAAACAATTTTGCATATTATGAATAGGGCGGGGATATCAGTAGACTATATTATATTTCTATACCCTGCAAAGAGAAATCAGTGAAATTTACTCAATTTATTTTATATGACTAGTCTAGACATTTAGCCAACAATAATAGACTATTAGTTTTCCCACTAGTAATAATCTGGTCGTGTTTAGGTAATGATTCCTTAACGTATGTTTTGAATAAGGAAAACTCATAGTATATCTCTCTTACGCACATATACATACTCTAATGGGCCTCTGTTCTGATGAAATTTGCTTTTCACATCAGCCAAATGTTAAATTCCTAATATTTATCGAAATGGCTTTGAAGCAGATGGTGATAATGATCAAAAATCTATATAAAATCTGGTGTTTTAAGGTCAATGATGCTTTCGCTGAACTTAAATCATAAGAAATTGTCTATATTTCTTGACTTAGATGCTACTAAGCTGACAGACAAACCTCTTCTCAGAGTGAATATGCCCTATAACTACATGATTATGCAAAAATGGGAGAAACATACAAATTGTGACCAGCAGGCAATCAGAGTTTGACACCACAAACCATTTAGATTATATCTATCGGATTAAAATAAAAGCAATTCCAGCATCAGATTTCAAACAAGTTCATTCGCAACCGAATGAATGTCTACAGAATGCGTTAAATAGATTAAACTCAAAAAGGCAAACAAAAGATATTTATTGTCATTTTGCATAAATTAGAGGTTTTATCGTTTTGTTTATACCCTATTCGCCATGTTGGGTATTAACTTAATTTCTAAACGTTTATGCATCATCTGAATCTTAAAGGAGTCTTTTGAGTTAACTTCTAAATAAGAACCAATTGGGTAAAAGGTCGTGTTTTCAGGTATAGAAACAATAAGGGTGAGTTTCGTAGACTGAGGATCAGCGAACCAATGGGATGCTGCATTCTTCCCTTCACTCAGTGTCAAATAGAAACATTTCGTCGTGCCAATAAACAGGCCCGGACCGAGACCATGAGGGCCCACCGGGCATACAAGTTGAAGGGCCGCCTTTTGCGAGGAAAACGAAAGGTACATATTTTTAGGTTTTACATCAAGTATGATCGTTTATGTGAATAAAATAAAAACGACGTCTTACAAACAAACAAAAAAATTTTATTTGCCTATCTTCCAAATAAAGGCCCTCCTACCTTGAGGGCCTACCTGGCATTTGCCATTCCGGGCCTTCCCACAATAAGCAAACATTTAGAAAATTAATTTAATAGACTTGAAAGGGAAACTTAAAATTTTATTTTTTATAAAGTTTATAAAGGATTCATTCTCGACGTCGGGTAGTAAAAAAACTTTTCACTCGAACAAGTTGGGAATTACGAGTTAATTGATTTGATTTGCCATTTGAAAACGAAAAATTAAGGATTTCATAACGTATTTAATTGTTTCATATAGTCTTAATTCCTAGAAATTCAAAACTATATGTACATATATATTTATGACGACTTTTATGGATTGAAAACTTAAACCTGAAACTGATACCTTGCATTCTTAATTCTTAGTGCTTTATTCCCTTTGTTAGAGTATTCATACAAACACTAGAATTCTTGAAGTTTATGGTTTTATCGATTTTCTTTTGTGTTCGTTTCTCATTTAATTAATTGGCTCGAATTTATTTATCGCTATTAGTTTTGGAGCTTCTTTAAATATTTTAATATTCATTGGAACATTATGGCATCTCCATTGAGGCACACAAAAACACTCACACTCACATTGGCATGAGTAAAAAAGAGATATATTAGTGGAAGACAATGGACATTTCATGTAATCAATGACAACAACCAATAATTGGTTATTCGCAAATAAATAATTCATTGTTGCGTGTCGGAAAACTAAATTATGCAACGTGTTAATTGTCTGACACCAAAAATATGAAAAAACAATTACCACTAAACAATTAGGCCATAAAATATTCAAAAGGCATCCTTTTTCCTGTGAGTATAAATTGTCGGGCTTGCCCTTCAGTTCAAACCAGTCGAACCTTTACGAAATGCCAAAAGTCGAGCAACTGCAGCAACCGGCGGAGCAGCAGCAACAACAACAACGATGTGACTATGATTACGATGACTTCACCTACATACCGAACATGGTATTTAAGTCAGTGGGATATGATTTTCTATCGGGTAGCAAACCGTTGTGGCAGCATCTCCTGCTGAGTGCATATTTGGGATTGTGTTTTGTCAGCAACTGTTACATATCGTATTACATGATCCTACGGATCCTGCAATGGGACACTTTGAGTGGTAATCCCAAGTTGATAATGCGCTATGCCGTCATGGTTTTCGTGATGCTCAATTCGGATGTGAAATTTTTGCATTTCTGGCATATCGGAGACGAATGCGTCTACTGAATTTGGCCCTTAAAAAGATTGTACCCCTCAGAGCAAAGGAAACGCTTGGATTACCAAGTGAACAAATATTTCTGGTCGAAATTTACTCGTTATGCTCTTTATTTGTACTACTTTGCGGTATTGCTAGTGGTTTTGGGTCCTTTTACCCAAACGATTGTTTCGTATTTAATGCAAAGGCATAAATTGGGAAAAGATAAATTTGTGTTCATAAGGGCTTTTCCCATGGAACTCGGTTTCAGTACTAAAACCCCAATTGGCTATGCAATTGCCACAATAGTCGAGTCAGCCTTTAGTCTTTTGACAATGAATGTGAATTTGGGTACAGATCTCTGGTTGGTGTGTCTGGCCACACAAATCTCCATGCACTTCGACCATGTGGCTAAAAGGCTACATCAATACAATCCGAACGGTGGAAACGAGCGAGAGAATATTCAATTTGTGATTGATCTTGTTAATGAACATCAACTGATCCTCAGGTAAGTGGACTTCAAAGATCTTCAGGATCTTGAAATTTATTTAACATCTTCAATTAGCTTGCATAAGGAATTAAATCATTTGTTTGGAGTGCTTCTGGCCTATAATCTCTTTAGCACGGCCAGTACACTTTGCTGCGTGGCCTTGTATACGATAGTTCAGGGCTTGAATCGTGAAGGATTTTCATTTCTGTTGTTCTTTTTCACCACAGCAGCGCAATTTTATGTGGTTTGCCATTCTGGTCAGATTTTAATCGATTCGGTGAGTCACCAAGAGTCTTTCCCTCTACCAATATTTTGCTTGATTAACCTAATGCATATCCTATCTCTTAGAGCACCAGTATCGCAACGGCTGCCTATACGCAAAATTGGTATGCCAGTCCGACAAGTTATAAGAAATCTTTACTCTTAATACTAATGCGAGCTCAACAGCCAGCCGAGTTATCGGCCAGAGGGATTATTATTATTTCCTTGGACACATTTAAGATAGTAAGATGTGCACTGAAGATTCATATATTTCGATAATTAATTAATTCCGTTAATTATTTCCAGTTGATCAACATAACATTTCGTTTCTTTGCCGTAGTACGTACCGTCTTGGGCAAGTAGTTTATAATGAATGTAAATGCTAATCGATGATTCGAATAAAATGTGTCTAAATATGCTAAGCTTATGTCTTGTCTCTTAAAATATGCAGAGAGATCAGACTCACACCCAGAGCATCTGACATTAATTACACATATGCCGTATCATTTGAAACGCCCACAGATACTTGCTTTGGCTGAAATCCCTCTGCCATTTAAAGTACGAGTATTTTAATTTGCATAACATGCATTAAACGTGGGGCCCAACGAGCCCAAGAAGATACTCAGACGGGTAAGCCAGCCTTGTGAATTGGGTTCTGAAGTTCAGAGATCTCGGAACTCACTCAAGCAAGGTCAGGTTCTATTCCTCAGTCAGTGGCAGCAGTGAACCAGTTTCGCATAGAAAACGAGAGCATGCCGACCGATCAATCGACTGGCTCTTCCTTGACCATGAAATAGGCTTGCAAAGATTAGATTATCTAACAACCTATCTGCATGCATTTAAGCGCCTTACATACATATGAGGAATTACGAGCTACTTTTTGTTAGATAAACTGAGCGAGCGAGAGATCTATTGACTTGTGAGATGTGGCCAAACCGCTGACATTTAATCGTAACCATTTACAACCTACCGGTTAGCTAGTTGTTGGCATCGGCTATTTGCAATTATTTATTAATGCTACATTGACATTAGCATTAGTATTAGCATTAGCCCAGTGTAAAGTGTGCCAAATGGGGTCGGACGGACTCCGGCTACTTGCGAAATTCTCAAAGTCAAATACCCTTCAAGATGATGCCAGTTGATCGTTTGATGGAGCGAATTATAATTTTACTCATAAATGTTTGCCTTTTTTGGGGCCTCATAAAAACCCATCATATAACTAGCAAATGTATATGTATGTCTGTACCTAGACGACCTTCAGAAGTGGTCAGCGGGGTGCAAGAACAGGTTCCAGATTACATCCAAAGAATGAGAAGATGATTACCCAGAACAGAACCGGACAAACCCAAACAACTGACATTTTCGATGTTTGTTGGTAATGCGTAACGATTCAAGGTTTACTGCTGCCGATAGAACAAAACTAAAAAGAAAATAAGAAAAAAATTAGGGGAAAAAACACATTAAAAAATAGTATAATAAATATTAAAATTAATGCAGTTGAATGTCTTCATAAGCAGAATTAAAAAACCAAAAATAAAACAATGAACAAGCCAAAGTAGCAGACTTTGTCTTCGACTTTAACTTGATTACTTTAGACACTTTTTTTGTTGTTGTTTTCTTTGTGCAAAAAACAGAAACAAAAATTCTCGCTAACTGGCAATTGTATTTTAGTTTAGCAACAACAAAAGCAATGGCAACAACTACAACAATAGCAATGAAATCTTTGGGACAATCTTGTCACGATGTTCTGTCGCCATCGCCGTCTGTCTGTGTCGGACTCGAAGTTGGAGCTGAATTTGAAGTTGAAGCCGCAGTCGCAGACTGGCCCCATCTGCTGGCCCAAAAGCTATAGCTATTCATTAGACGCGCCTACACTTTGGCAGCGACGACGACGACGCGTTTAGCAATTTTTTTTTTTTTTTTTTGTTTCTGTTTTTCTTTCTTTTTTTGGCACTTTGACCTCATGGTATAGCTTTAACTTTAACTTTAGCTAACTTCATCATGGACTGGCTGCAGCTTTTAACCTGCATCTTGCCATTCCCTGACTGACTTTGATTGCATTTGCCGATTAATGGCCACGTATTTAAATGCAATTTTTCACCCGCAAGCTTGGCTTAATTTTATTACCATTTTCATTTTCATTTCGAAGCAGGTGGCAACTTTTGCTGCTGTTGCTGTTGCTGCCGCTGCTTCTGCTGCTGCCTGTGGCAAGATATTTTACTGATAATCTTCATTTGTTAAGTTTGTCTCAATGTGGTATTTGGCGGAAGAAAATGCCTTAACGTTATTAGTAATTTTTAGATCAAATGATCCTTTTAATGAAATATTTTCTTAATATTGCTCTATTTAGTTGTAATTCGCAACTAGTTTCAGCTAAAGAGTAGTGACGACATGGAGACAATTTGTTAGTTTTCATAATTGAATGATATATATTCCTAATTTTCGATATTAAGTACCAAATTGACAACTAATGCAACTCTCAAGGGTTAATTAAACAGTCCAACTTTGGAACTCATTTCTGTTTCATCATCAGCCATCACCTTACATACCAACCTACTACCTATCTTACCTGCCTATACGAGCAAAAATATTGTTTTTGTTTGTTCAGAGAAAAAAAAACATCACGAAATGCCACAAGTCTGCCCTTTGCTTGTGATGCAATTTAGAGACCTGTAACTCTTTATTATAAATATGCATACAATGCTTATACACATATATACTTGTACATATATATTAATTGCGATTTAAATTTTATTCTAATATTCTCATTCTCAATTATACTTGCCCAGACCTGAGCGATGCCATGGCTATAGTTTTGGCCAACAAAATTTTAATAGAAGCTTTTGCGCTCTTCTTCCTCCGGTTTCTCTTTAGAGTCGAACAGCTTTTGAGCTCCGCTTGATGCAGTCTTCAGGTTGGTGTAAAACTGACATTTTGCAGCTTTGTTCCAATGCAGTTTCGTATAAATAGACTTCGCAGCCGGCAATGGACAACATTACAATCAAAACGCTTGTTCATTGAACAACCAACTCAATCCACAGCAACCGCTCTTAGAACAATTTGAATCGTGACATCTTTCAGAGGATTACGCAAACGCAATAATGAGAAATGTAAGTGTGGAATGAGTGTCCTTAATTGTCCAGGGAGAACCCTGTGGCGAATCGCGCTGCAAGTGATTTAATATGTTTTGCATCTTCGAAAGGCAAAAAAATAAAAATAAAAGAAAAATCACAACACGTTTAATTTGTTTTTGTTGCAACTCGTCTGGCGCGTTTCATAATTCATCTGTCAACATAAATCAATCAGTGAAACGAATGTAAACACTTTTTGCAAAATCCCTTTCCATCGTGTCTGCAGATAACCAAATATTACAAAGAGAGGCGACACCCATAAAGTTAGAGTTAACGTGTTTGCCATTTGGACGACGGACCAGACCGGCCTGGCAATTACGACTTGAAAACATGCATTTCCAAAGGTCACAAGAAAAGAGCAAAGAGACAACTGATGCCATTCGGACAGTCCGAGTTCTGGCCAAATGAACATTGCCCCGAAAAAAAGGCACAGAGCAAAAGTTAATAATATTTTCATCACACAATTATTTATTTTTCATTTTCAGTTTGCTTTGTGCCTAGTCGCTGCCGCATGGCTATCCATGGTCCAATCCGCTCCGCAGAGGGCAGAGGAACCGATTGCCATTATTAGCCAGGAATCAAACATAGAACCCGATGGTTCATACAATTACAAGTAAGTGCATATACTTTTAAGCTGACCAAATGAAATGACTACCGCAGCATGGTATACTTTTTGGCGGGATGAGCGAGTTAGACAATCCATAGTATACTTGGCCGTTGGGGGAGGCAAAAGATTCCGGTTTTAATCTCAAGCTGTCAGGTTTCTCTTTATTGAACTAAATTATCACCAATTATAATATTTGGATATAGCATTTGGATTTATTTAACGATAATGCGAAAACCCACGGCTTGGCGCCATTAAATGACGCATAAAAAATGTGGCAAAAATTTAATTATTCTATTTTTTTTGTATCTTGCCAGCTATGAAACCGCAAATGGCATTAAGGCCGAGGAAACCGGAACTTTAAAGAAGGCTACCTCCCCGGATTCAAGTGATGTGATCATTGCCAAAGGCTCCTTCTCTTACACCTCGCCGGAAGGCAACTTGATTACACTAAACTATGCGGCAGATGATGAGAATGGGTTCCAGCCACAGGGTGATCATTTGCCCACACCACCGCCAATCCCGCCAGCAATTCAGAAGGCTCTTGACTACCTGTTGAGTTTGCCACCAGCCAAGCGTCGTTAAATTCGCAGCCACTGGGCACCCGGAATAGGAACCAGGAGGAGGTGAAAGTAATGACCAAACGCCAATTCCCGATATGCTATGACGACACACTCTAAAGGATCTGCACCTTCTAGACACATCTGCTGTCCCCTACATCTATATCTGACTGAAAACAACAACTCTTAAGACCCGACACCTGCCACAACCTCCTCACACACACACACACACACTCCCTCTTACACACTCTTGCCCTATTCCCTCGCAAACTATCAATGTATCTAATATGTGTATGTAGATACTTCCTTCTGATCTTTAAGTCGCCGGAACTCTGCCATTTTTGGACCACTCATGTGATACATCTATGAATGAAAAGGAAAACAAGAAGAAAAATTCAACAACAAAAAAAAAAAAAAAAAAAAAAAAGAGAAGATTATAATAATAAATATGCATAAATATGCTATTCAGTCTGTAATATATATAGAGAACATCTAATCTAAGCTATTTAGTTGATGATAATGTTGAACTTTGTTGGTTAATTGTTTTGTCACTTGAGAGGATGGATAAAGAGGAACCTATTAATACATATCTTTAGCCTTAGCTGCAAATAAAGAATTAAAGATTCTTTCAAAAACGATTTCCAGTTATTTTTTTCCCCCCCAGATTCACTGAAATTAATTGTTAAAAATGTTTTCCGGTACGACTCTATTTAGTGTAGGGTATATTGAAGTCAGCACCTTTTACCTAGTTGGCTATGCCATGTTTTGATTTGGACTTTTGCATATTCAAGGCAAATGGACAAATATATTTTATGCAAATTCCAACATACATGACTATGGCGTTATATATAGACAAGTTGTTTAAGCAGAAGCAGAACCAGAATCAGAATGTCATCTCTGGGTATGACAAGTTCCCATCCATACTTTTCGATGTGTTTAGCATATTATTTTGATTTGTTTTTGTTTTATTTTTGATTTTTTTCTTTTATTTGTTTAGTTAACGTTAATGTTTTAGGTTGTCTGCACCAAATTTCACACCCATTCACGCGAAATGCCAAAGCTAAAGCAAAACGGAAAAAACAAAACAAGTTCAATATTATTTATTACTCAAATTTTGAATAAATTCTTGTCGACATTCTGGAATATATAAGAGAGTTTGTTTAACTAAAAGAGTTGCCAGTCGCCCCAGAGACCTTTGAACGTTTGGATTGTTAAATTTAGTTTACTTGTTAATTGTTGCTAAAATGAAGTCTATAGCATTAATTGTTGTTGTTATTTCTATTGTCAATATTGGATGCCAAGCACTTGGCAATAGCCAGAGCCAGGCGGACTTAATATCCCAGGAATCGAATGTGGAATATAATGGCAAATATCATTATCAGTGAGTTGGCCAACAACTAGCGGACTAGACCCCCTTCCTTCCCTAGCACTAATGCCTTTTTAATTCAGCTATGAGCTAAGCGATGGCTCAAAAGCAACCCAGGATGGTGTCCTGAAGACTGTGGATGCCCAACACGATGGTGAATCGATTCACGGCAAATATTCATTTGTTGGCGAGGATGGCAAAACCTACGTGGTATCCTATACAGCCGATGAGAATGGATTCCAAGCTGTTGGCGATCATTTGCCCACTCCGCCACCAACTCCTGAATGGATTGAAAGATCCTTGGAATATCAGAGACTGCATCCCTATCATCCACCGGAGCAGAAGCATTAAGCAAACCATCTTCAGCATAACTGTGACCAAATAGAAGAAGAAACAAACGGATCATCAACTATAAACTAAATGTGAAAATACCTGAACAGAACTGAAACAATGTAATAAAAAAAAATCAAAAGGTTAGTTTATTTTTTAGTAAATCGTTGTAGAAAAGAGAAGAAGTATGCAGAGCATAATATGTACATATATATGGGTATGAAATGAAGAACCACTCTCAAAAAAGTTCCGTAAACTGATTAGAATCAAACACATAAAAGAAATCAATGTAAAAGTCGTAGTAATAGATGAACAACTCGATTAAAAAATCTTAAACTTGTCGCACAGTGTTAAAATATAAACTTATACTCTTGATCAGATTAGCTTGTCTGTCAGGCTTAACTCTTCTTCAAAATTTTATAGCTAAAGAAAAAAATCGTACACCTACAATTCGGACTAATAGTTTCTCTCCTTTTGAAGTCGGTTACAATAGTTAAGGTTTTTTAAATCAAACTTTTATCAAATCCGGACTCTGTTACAAGTTAATTTCCATTTTCTAGTGGGACAAAGAAAGAAATATATATTTGGTAACGCACTTTTTCGGACTAGAAGTGCAAATTAAAGAGTTTCAAATGCTTTTGGTCATAGTACATAACTAAATTGGAATTGGCTGCGGCTGACCCAATGATGTGTGTTAAATCGGTTTCATTTAGCATTTGGTATTTAGTTTTTTTGGCACTCTTTGGCACACAAATCTGCAGCGAAGAGAAGACTTGCTAAACAGTCACTAATTGAGAGCTAAGTGCCTGAATAAGCAAGTATTTGAGCCAATGCTCTGATTTGGGCGTCAACTCAAGGTTAAATGGCGCAGATTCAAGTTTAGGTTAGGAATTAAGCAAAATTGCGAATTATGTAAGTCTGGAGAATGAAATTGAAAGTGAGATCTATCTACACTTTGGTGAGGTGTAGAAGTCTTAATTTGTTGTTAAGTGAAACAGCAATTACATTGATTCAAAGAAATTCCAACACCTCAGTTTTTTTGAACTGAAAGAAAGTGTGTCGACAACAAACACATTTCGATTAGAAAAGTTCATTGACCATTATTATTCAACATTTTCCACTCGCTGTGACATAAATTGTGGTTTATATTCCTAGCATATACGTTCATAGTAGAAATATCAACTTTGTTTTATTGCCCTGATTGTAGACCGTTGACCGTTAGATCTATTGGCCATTTGGCAAATTATTTCCATAATTAAAACGTGTGTGGAATTTACCATCCATAGATCATCTTTCTCTGAAAAAACCCTTAACGGAACAGATTTGAAGAACTCAACGGAACTTGGCCCCAAGAGAGAGAGGAAAAGATAGACGATGTCTGCATACCCTTACGAAACCGTCACAAAATTCCACTATCAATTTAGTAGTCTCTGATATGTGAGAACCTTTAAATTATGACAGAAAACGAGTACCCCCGCTTCGTAGGAAGGGTATCAAAAGTAAAATATAAAAAAGAATTATACGCAAATCACGTAGAAATCAGGGAGAGACAGACCGAAAGAGACATGACGCTCTGACGCTTGGCATGGGCATGTCACCTGTTGACATCGTCGCTCTTCATCTTCATCTCTTTGGCGGTATGGTTCCGATCTGATGTATGTATGTTTTGGTCTTCAGTTACTCATCGCGCCCGCTCGTTATTTTATTGCGAGAAGTACCGCGAAGCTTATCTAAGTGCGCCCATCGGTAATGGAGACGAAGCCAAAAGTGTGAGGCGAGAACTATAAAAGAGCTGGCATCTGCTTGGTCAGGCATCAGTCGCCAAATTCACCAGTTACCAAATAGAACCAGCACCCATCCAGGGAAAAAAGGATAAATTCAACAAAATGTACAAGTTCATTTGCCTCGTCTCCTCAGCCATGCTTCTTGTCAGTTGTGCCTTGGCCCGGCCGCAGGATCAGCGAGCAGCAGCTCCAACTACAACCACAACACCGGCTTCAATCATCAAACAGGAAAATGTGAACAATGCCGATGGAACATTCAATAGCAGGTAAGCTAGACGGAGGAACCCGAAAATGACCAATTTATTCATCCGTTCTCTGTCGTCCGTTCCTCCAGCTACGAAACCTCGAATGGCATTCGAGTTGAGAATATTGGCACATTGAAGAAGATTACCATACCGAGGAGTGAAGATGCCAACGGGCAGGTCATTGAAGAACACGAAGCGGTCATTTTGGTCCAGACTGGCTCCTACAGCTACAATGATCCCGATGGAAACGTGATAAGTGTACAATACGTTGCCGATGAGAATGGCTTCCAGCCTCAAGGTGATCACTTGCCAGTGGCTCCTCAATAGAAGAACTCCACCAAGCTACCTATTTACCTACCTAAATTGAAACTCAGCTACTACTCATCTTTCGCTTCAAATAAGTATTACGCACTGCCTGGAATGCCAAAAACAAGAAACCAACGCGAGAAAAACAAAAAAAACCATCATTTTAATTTCCATAAATTTGTAGGTTTAAGTAAATTGATCAGATTACACCTATTGCACACCCGATGAGCAAACGAAATCGAAAATAAATAAATATTAAACGCAACTACACGTTTTGATGCAATTTCCCAGCCTCGTGTGGCCTATAATATTACCAATGACAAACGTGATGCCCTTCACGCCAATGAGCTCATAATCTCATATGCGTAACCACATCGCAATGGCATTGTGTGGATACCGATCTGTGGTCATTGAAGTGCACTCGGAGTGTAAATCAACTTCTCTTTGCTTGACTTAACCACAAACATTTCCATTTAACTGTTTGCTCAATCTAAGATTTACGCACATGTAAATGGGCCAATCGATTACTCTCACAATTAAACGGCCATTAGACAAAAAAGCTTTTCAGCCATCACCAGTGGAATCGTTTTGGATTATGTACTTACCTAATTAGTCGACCCTAAGAGTTGGAGACATGTTGTTATTTAGCTTACGCTTCATCGTTTTGGCCAGCATCTGGCAGCTTCACTTAACGGCACAACTAATACCTGTAAGACGATCAAGCAAAGCTGTAATCCGAGCGTTATTTTAAACAAAACAACTTTCAGCACATGGGATATTTTATAGAGATTCATCAAATGGATTGCGAGTCCAATCAAAGTTATATAAACAACTTTGTTTGCAAAGTTTCGGCTCCACGAAATCGAAGTCTTGATGCCTCACTCCGAATTGTGCAAAAGCTAAATGTGTTAACTGGATCGCTTAAGGTGTCTATTCCCAATTCAAAAAAAGTCTTTACAAAAATCTTTGACATAACCTTTGACTTATGTAAGACCCTGCGAGAACGTAAGCGCAAGGCGTTGCTAGATCTGTTGGTAAAAAGTTTAAATCATGGCTCAAATGCCATAATAAGATGTCCTTTTGGCAACGTATGTATGATTCCATCGAAAATTCAATTTTGGTTATCCCATTGTCCTATCCTTCTCGTTGCAGGGTAATTATTTTTCCAAAAACATTACAGCTGGCGACTCTTTGCCTCCACTGTTAACTGAAACCGATTTCTTAGTTCATTTTGATGTCTTTATACCAAAACTGGCTCATGTGGCAAATGTGACAGTTTTGGGCCATTTGTTTGACATCTCAAAGGAGCAGGCCAGAAAGAAGAAGTTTTTGTAGAAGCGAATTACTTAATGAGTGTTTATGTACATATATTCCCTACATTTCGTGTTGGTTAAATTTATTACAAATATATGAGTTCAAGATGGCTATAATTAAACAGCAATATTCGTGCTAATTTGTTTTTTAAATAATTAATTCCTTAGAATTACGAAAGTCGAAAGGTGAAAACATAAAAAATGAAGTAGGTATGTAAGTCGTTTCGCCGACTTGAGTATACCAAGTAAACAAATAATTCAAATTTCGAAAACCAAATATATGTCCATTATCCTGCCTCGCCACATGGACCGCCTAGTAAAATACTAATATTTTGCATTTTACTAGTCCGATTTCAATAGCTTTGATGGTTTTTGAGAAAATCAGTTTTATTTAATTTGCAGGGGTGGAAGTGGGCGTGGCAAAATTTATAAACATACAAAATCTGCGCGCACACCAAGCCAGGGTTCATGTACCAAATTTGCCATCTTTAGCTGTTCGAATTTTTAAGAAAATTAGTTTTATATAAATTCTGAAATTATCTCCATCAAGGGTGTCACAGTTTCGATACCAAGCTGAAACCAACCCAAATGTAGGGTGTCGCTGCTTTTCCTCCAACATTTGGATCTAACTTTATTAATTAACTTTGATTATTGGGTTGAAATGCATATAAGCAATCGCTTAAAATGTTTAAAATGTTTTTGGTCAAAACGCCCCTACCAACCTGCTGGAACATGTACGTTTACATATATGGAAAAAATGAACCAAGTGGATATTGGCTGGCCAAAAGAGGACGAAGAAGCAACAGCTGCGAATAGGTTAATATCATACCGATTAATTGATTAATATTTATTAAATTTATATATTAAATATAGAAATAAATATTTTCAAATAAGAGTTCAAAAATGTAAGTAAATGATCGAAAAAAACAATACAATATTATTCTTGAAACCGCTCAATTCTTTTCAAAGACCCATAAAATAGCATTAGTTATAAAATAAAACTTTAGTTGGCTTTAAATTTTTGTCAATTTTAATTTAATTTCAAATGTAAACAATTGGGTTGTCCACTTAACTAACAATATTGCCCGGGAAATTGATTGATTTTGCAATATAATAATAATTTCTCAAATGTGTTCTAGTTTTTGTGGAACAGGCTTTACATTTTTCCATTTGCAAAAACGAATAAAAACGTTAAAACCAAAAACAGATTTATTTATTCGTGCATTGCGCCACCCTATTGCCTTCAGCAACTATCGAAATAGCTTCGTTTCTGCTTATGTGAGTCCAAAAAGAGTTCCAAAAATGAAATGTCTATGATTTCTGTGACACCAATATTTCAAAAACAAACTGCCTCAAACTCTGTAGAGATTTCTGGGACACCCGTGTATAGGTAGCTCTAATGTATTTCTAACTATTCTTTGCGAGTCCTACAATCTTATTTATACCGTAATGAGATCAATAGCCTCTCTTTCTTTTGTGAAAACCTCTATTTTATCGCACTTAGCTCGTAATTAGCTGTAGTTAATCATATTTTAATTGTTTGTCCCTTTTATATGTATTTATCCCGCGCTCGGTCGGGCGGGAGGAGGACAGCTTCTGCTATGTCATGGTGTCGTATGGGCCACTTGTACGTACTTCGTATTGTACGAGTCAACGTCCATTTCATATAGTCTCTAAGATCTGACACCTAGGTCTTCACAGAACGACTCGGCTGTTAATCCTGTTGATCATAATCTGCGCACATAGTCTTCGAGAAAATCAGCTTTATTCAAATGTCGGGAGCGAAAGTGGACGGAGAAAAACTTTTATACTTTCAATATCTGCGCGCGTATAAAGCGTTTGTAGCTAGGATAGTCTTTGAGAAAAACACTTTTATTTTAATTGTTCATACGGACAGACGGACGGACGGACATGTGGCTAGATGCTGGTCAAAAGTATTAGCACAATGAACTTTTTTCTGCAACTTTTATTTTTGGAGCAGGCACTGTGATGTTTTGGGGGTGCATGTCATATTATGGATAGGCACACTTAATCATAAGATTAAATAATCATGAATTCTTATCTGGAGACAAGCTGTTTCCTGTCAGTGATTGGGTTTAACAACATGACAATGACCCATGTCATAAAGGATCATCGCCGAGAGAGAGAAAAGACTCTTCTTCCCTCCTGCGAAAAGCCCGGATAAATTATCATTGAAAAGTTTGGTCATTCCTCAAGGGACAAAGAACAATGGATGAAGACCGAAATAGGGATAATACTATCATGGAGATAAGAGAAATTTGGTGAAAATTAACAATTTACTTTGCCTTTACAATCTATTCCAGCCCGTTGTTATAATTTACTTACAAAAACAACAAAATAACTTTGAAAATTCATTGACAACTTTTTAATACTTTTTCTAATGGTATCGACCGCAGCAGGCGAGGCATTCATTAAAATACAAATTTTCCTGACCAAAATTAATATACCCTTTTTGCAAGGGTATAATGAAGTAGCTATGTATTGCCGACTACTGTGTACCATTCCACAATCGTTTTAAATAAATCAATATTATTCTTATTTAGTAATTTATACAAACACTAGCAATTATGGCCGTCGGCTTAAGCGAAGAGTAGCCTGTGATCCCAACCCAGATCTTCGTTGTTCAGTTGCCTTAACGATTTCAATTACCACCAGCCAATGGCCAACTCCGATTCAATAAAACTCGGTGACTCAACTTTTTAATTACGCAACAACACCGTAAAATATTAAAAAAATTTTCATATCAGTAGGTCTAGCTTCGAAAATTCTCAAAAACATGGCAGATGAGCCAGAATTCCTTCTGGCATCCCGGGAAGAAAGCCCATACTGAATAAAACTGTGCAGAGGGGCATTCAATGTCAGGTAAACCTTGGTGTACATGTGAATGCAATGCTTATCTTCGAGAGAACCTCGGAATTTACTTTTCCAATGACACAAAAATTATATTTTTCGTCTTTAGCAATTGTTTTCTGTTTTTTTTTTTTTTTTTGCGCACATTTATTTGGCTAATTTTGTGCTCAATTTTATCCAAATAGGAAAGGAACAACGAAACTGTTGATATGAAAAACGCGAAGTGAAAAGTTAAAACGACGGGAGTCTGATGATTTGGGGCTGTATGTCGGCTGATTGAGTAGGAAAGTTTATTAAAGTTGGCTTGATTCAATTTTGAGGCTTTTCCTTAAAGGTGTGAGAAAAAACTCTTTCGGAGATTATTTTCCAAGAAACTCTTTCGGAGATTATTTTCCAAGATAACAATGACCCCAAGCACACTTTAAAAAAAGGTAAAGAGCATTTACATAGGACCAAATTAATGTATGGATTGGCCACTAAAATCACCTGACTTCAACCCGATAGAACAATTTTGGGTCGTGGTCAAACAAAACAATACAATATTGTGAATGAGTGGTCAAGTATGCAAGATCTGAAAGCCAAAATTTAAAATGCTTGGATAATTATTGTGCCAATGGAGCGCCCTAATTTGGCTAATAGTATGCGAAATGTCGAATTCAGGAGACAATGTACATATGGATATTCCGCGGTGCACAGTTGAAAACTGAAGCGCAAAAGGCCGCGATGTTTTGTAACTACGTAAAAACCTTCGTTTTTATTGCTCAATGTGAAAAAACATGCCATTTCAAAAATGTTTTTATTACATACTACAAATACCAGATTAACATTATTTACATATGTACGAAAATTTATGCCACTAAATGTATGACCAACAAATCGCAACCAAATGTGGAAAACTTGTGTTTTGCCAACATTTTGCAATGCTAAATCAAGTCGTAGTGTTCTTGAATGCTTTACAATTATTTTTTTCAATTGTTTTTATACCCTTGCAAAAAGGGTATATTAATTTTGGTCAGAAGTGTGCAACACATAGAACTAAGCATCTCAGACCATATAAAGTACATTTTGCGTTTCATTTTGCGGAGATTCAATTTGGTGAACATTAAACATTATGGTTAAAGGAAAACAGATGACCCTCACTGAAAAGGCCAAAATTGTCGAGTCCGGAAATAGCAGATAAAACTAATTTTAATGAAAGTTCAGTTCGACGCTTTTTGAAAAAATATCGTGAGACGGAGGAATTGGGGCGGACGAAAGGATCAGGCAGAAAAAATTGCACAAATGAACGGGAGAATCGCGTTATTATGAGAACGACCCTCCAGAATCGCTTCAAAAATGCCGTCGAAATTGCATCTGAAGTGCAGCAACGATTTGCGAAAGAAATTTCGGCTCGGACTATTCAACGACGGCTCAAGGAGATGGGCTTGATAGCAAGGACACCAGCCAAAAAACCTCAACCAGAAAATGAAGACAGCTCGCTTAAACTGGTCGAAAATAAGCAAAATTGGGGTCAATTTTAATGGTCACGGATCATATTTTCTGATGAGTCCAAATTTAATTTCATTGCACCCGATGGCTGCTTGAAAGTTCGGCGCAGAAACAGAGAGCGATATTCGGAAAATTGCTGTGTTGCCACTGTTAAGCATTCGCCTTATGTTATGATATGTGGATGCATTTCCAAATACAAAACAAAATTACTTATTATGCTTCAAGGGATGGTGAATGCAGAGAAGTACAAAGAAATCATTCTCAGTGGACTTGTGCCTAGCATTGAGTCGATTACTGAAAGAGAAAAAGAGCCCATATTCCAGGACGATTCTGCACCTTGTCATCGGGCGACCTGTCTAAGTGGTTTTTAAAGATTTAGTCATTCCGATAATTTTTTAATAAACTTCAACTATCCGCTAACCACAGATATCAATTTTGAAGTCAGAACTAGGTATTGAGTCCTTAGATTGGCCAGGGAACAGTCCTGACCTCAATCCTATTGAAAATGTCTGGGCCCTTATGAGTGCCAAAATACGAAAGCAAAAGCCAAAATCATTACAGGAATTAATGAAAACGATCGAAAAAGTGTGGTTCGAGGATATAACGGCGGAGTATCTGGAGACTTTGTACGAGTCCATACCGAATAGGGTCAAATGTGTTATAAAGGCCAAAGGTGATAATATTGATAACTTTATAATTTAATTTAATAATTCAGAATGAAATATTTTGGACTATATTGAAAATTCTTTGTTTTTTTTACTTAACCATTTTTTTTACTTAAGAGGGCTGTCCATAAATTTCGTAACGCGATTTTTGACAATTTTTGACCCCCCCCCCCCCTTTGTAACAGATTGTCACATTGCCTGACCCCCCCCCCCCATCAAGTGTAACGTCACATTTAAAAAAAAAAAGCTAAAAATTGTTTAAATATATGGGAAACTGGCCAAATAATGGCTTAAACATTTAAGCTTAAATTTTACAAGATCTATCAACTCAACTGCCAAACTGACAGCACTGGCTGACCGCGATCGGGAACTGGGACCGTATTTGTGCCAATGAACACACTTGTACAGCCTAAATTTGAATTTTTAACGGACTTTTTCTGTTTTGAAAGGTTATACAAATATATGTTACGTCACAAGTTTTCCGATCCCCTCCCCCCTATGTCACAAATTGTCACACACACAGTGACCCCCTTCCCCCCCCTGAATGCGTTACGTAATTTATGGACAGCCCCTTACTGAAAAATCAATTAATTTGTGTGATTTCAGAAAAATTGTTTTTTTTATTTGGATAAAAGACGTATAAAAATTAAATTTTTAAAAATGTATGTGGAATTGATAGATTAATCGAAAAAAATATTAAATTAATGATATTTAGATGAATCTCTGAGCAAAGAACGCACCAATTTGCAAAACGGTCGGGTGCGGCTTTTTTTTGTCGCTGGGTGTATATACATATATTCTTGATCAGCATGTCAGCCATGTCCGTCCGTCCGTCTGGATCAACGCGAACTCCTCCGAGAGCGTAAGAGCTACAGAGCTGTATATACTGCACAGTTTGTATATCTCGGATTCAGCCGGATCGGACCACTATATCATATAGCTCCCATAGAAACGTCAAAGTCACGAACAGTGACTTTTCTCAATAACTTCGTTAGTTTTTAAGCTATTGTCGTGAAATTTAATATAAGTTAGTTTATTGTAGCTATAAACGACTGTGCCGAATTTGGTAAGATTAAAGGCCGTTCTTTCGCAAACATTAGACCTTTTGAATAAAACGTTTTTACATTTTGATGGCTATGGGTAAGGAAAGAATTACCAGAACAGTTGCAAAGGTATACAAACTTCGCCGCGGTCGAAGTTAGCCCCGGCCCTCTGGTTTTATCTAATTTCATTTAGTGCTCTTTTTTGAACTCGTAATAATTACAATTTTTGTTTTCTTCCCTCTTTTATTACGATGCCGGAAATTTAAGAGAACTGTTAGAAGTTTTCGAGCTCAAAAAAATAAATACGGTTCGTTGTGTTTTGTTTAATGGTACAGAAACGCAAACACAGGCGTGGCACCCCACGTGAGTGCAGTTGAAGATCAACCTGCTAGAGAAGTCGAAAAACGGTACCAACCAAGAAGCCGACAAACAAAGGAGTCATCAGCATGAAGGAAACGAATTCACTGAGAATGTAACTAAAAATTTAAAAATTTAAGTCTGTTCTGGTACATCCGTGCATTCGCAGTTTTGAAACAAATTTTGCAATGTCACCTGCCGCCAACCTGGCGGAGGAGAAGTCCGCCAACCTGAACGAGCAAATGCAAAAGCACTGCCCCACTTGGGCTAGTTTTAATATAAACTATTTTAACATTTATACATATATATTGTGTTTTATAATTATGAGATAAATTAAAAACAGGATATAACTGTTAATATATTGAAAAAACTTCAGAAAATGTTTTTTTTTTAATTTAACGGAACTCTTTATAAATTTAAAGTTAAATGGTCACATTGTGTGACCAGAAAAACAACGGCAAGCAACTAGAGCTGTGCGAAATTCTCGATTTAGTATCGATACATCGATAATATCGATTTGTTTTCTTCGATGTTTTTGGCAGGATTTCCATCACTGGAAAAACAACGCAGTAAGAGCAGCTAACGTTATTTTGGGAATTATTTGTGCTGGCAGGCAGCGTTTACATCTCGATTCCAGCGTTTAAATTTGTTTACCAGATAAAGCATTTCAAGATTGGTGCACAAAATATTTTTGTGTTCCAGCAACTTAAAGCGAACGTATGTTCAGTCGGGCTGCAATCATAGTAAGCGAGAAAAAAAGATTGAATTATGTTTTATATTATTAAGTTTAAAAAAGATAGAATGATGGTGATGTGCTTCTCAGTAGAGTCCCGAGAGTAAAATAACCTCAGATATAGCTGGAAAAGTTTATTTCAAGAGTTTACAAAATGTACGACTTTTATATGTTTTGCCTGAAGTCCTAAAAAAACTACCATTTTTCACAGCCGATGGTAGTAGAAGCCCTTCGATTTTGGCCTGATCAAATTTTTGTACGAGTAGAGCAAATTTGGAATTAGGCATATCCTCCATACGTCTGAGCGGGAATTTGTACGGGAGACGGAGCGGCTAGGCAAAAGATTAGAGACGAGGCTTTAAATTGGCCAGTGTGCCAGACCCTATCAAATGCCTGCTTGACGTTAAAGAAAGCTGCGGTGCATTGTTCTTCAGTGTGCCATATTATCATTCATCAAGTTGGGCTTAGTGAAGTAGTTTGGTTGGTACTGTCGGGAAAGACGTGATCCATTTTCCACTATGTGACAGTTGCCAAAACCTCTGATGTACATTCAATAATTTTCAAATACATGTAAATTGTAGTTATTTGGGCCAGAGGCAATTCGGCTGACTCCGTGTCTTCATCCTGATCCTAACCCAAACTCGCCCCATTGATACAGACCGCCGTGGCAAATTAGTTTTATCTTCATTTAAGCGCTGTCCACCTATGACAGCTAGTATTAATATTATTATTTACATTTAATATTTTTTTTAGGAATTCAATATTTTCTTCTAAATTTTGGTATGGCCCAAGTGTTTTGGCTCCATTTTTCCACGAAGGAATTTTAACATATTCCTCTCGTGAAAAAGCGAAGAAGGTAGTTTTGGTATTTTTTTGGATTTTATGATTTTTTTGTAAATGGTTTCCAGCTGTGAATTCTTGGAAATTAAAATGGTGGTGGTGTTGATGGTGGTGATGGTGATGCCGACGCCTTCGATAGGCATGCTCCGCTCCATGAAGCTGCTGCCGTTTTTGCTTCTTCTTTTGGTCTGCTTCCCATATTTTGGTTGCCTCGATTTTCTTCTTCCATTTTTCCATGTTGGTCTCGTCAAGCAGTACCAGTAAACACCTGGTGAAATGTTCTGTTCTATTGGCAATATATTTGTTAATTGGAGTAGTGCAGAATGCATTGAAGGCAAGTCTAATGGCTGAGTGGTAAATTGTTTTGAGTTTGCTTAATACTGATTTTGGTGCATATCCATAAATAAATGTATGCCAAAATCGATCTTTGATATCCGATATTCATGATAAAAGTTAATCTAAAATTCACATAATTGGAATTCAGTAATTTATTTTATGACTTCGGCGTCAGATTAAAATCGGCCACTGTAGAATGAGTCGTGCAGAGTCGGAACTGCCGACCACTGCACTATATTTAATCAATCATTCAATTAGTAAACGTGGCAAATAGGTAAAATTATCCACTTGCACTAAATAGTTAGCAGTACCTAAAACCGAATTTTAAAAGTAATTATTGTTAACCTTTTTGCTCATAATTGTGTGAATAAACAAATAATGGTAAACTTAATATGTTATGCACGGGATCCTGACCCATTAATTCTTTTGCCCGATTGCTAATTACCTTGGTTTGGGCGCCGGAACCACTTTGCCAAATGTGCAACGGAAAGTGTCCTTCATCGTAAAGTTTGCCATTAATATGGCGTCAGTAAAAGTTATTTTAAAAAATAAACCGCTTGGAAACACCGCGTGTTGTTGACATCCCAACAATCTTTTTTACATTTTTTTTACGAAAGATACTTTAATATATATACTCCCAACCCAATGAATGATATTTTGCTGGGCCAGTAAGTAAATAAAAGAGCCTTAAAGATGTTGGAGTAATGTGTATTTGGTATTTAATATTGTGTTTTCTATTTGATTCTCTCATATATAAGTTTTAATTTCCCTAATTTTTATTTTGATATTTTATATCAAATTCACTTTAATTGGCAAAAGGATTTAATGTTTACATTAAACAACTTAAAAGTTTTACGAGTATAATAAACCCATTCACTCATTAAGTGCAGAGAATGGATAAACCCTTGATAACGTGGAACTCTTTAACCTAATTAGCTCATCTTGCATTCTTCTCCACAGCATTTAACTCCTTTTGTTTTTCCCCTCGAGCAGCTTGATTATATGCTTCTGATGTCTGACCTCCATTTGCTCTTTTTAGTTGGTTCTCTAAGAATGAAATCCGGTCCTCTTTAGTTTTTAGATTGAACGACTGATTTCCAAGTTTTCATTTGCCTTATCCAAGCTAGTTTGCATGTCAGTATTGCTGAAATTGTTGAAATAAAGATTTATTTAAAATATGAATTTATTTCTACAAACATGGTTTTAAGCTTCTCAGCCTCAGTGGGAAGGAATTGCATGGCGTTTTGACTTTCTTTGTCCAATGGCTTCTTCTCGGCCAATACATCCGATTCAGCTAACACCTCCTTTCGAGTTTCCACTAGGTACTTGGTTACACCTCGAACAACCTCATTTATTTGTTCTGTCCGGGTAATCTTCACCTTACTGTCTAGGTAAAGGCGCTTGAAATGGTCCGTTCTCTCCTCGGATTGGCGAAAATTGTGCTTCAGATCTATAATCTCCTTGTCACATTCCATGTGTTCCATGTGTATTGGTGCGTGGTTCCAATTTCGGCGGCAAAATGTCCGATTGAGTTACAGTTGAAGCATCTTCCAAGGTAACTTTATCGAAAGCCCTGCAATAGATGTTGAGTCGTGACGAAGCATTGCATGTGGGCCTGCTGTTTCAGTTGATCATCGGGAATTCCCTCGATGATATTGTCGATTAATTCCTCATCATCCATTTGGATTTCTGCTGCCAGATGGATCTTCTCCTTGAAATATGTTGAACAATTTTCGGTGGTCTTTCATTTCCGGTCTTGGAATTTGCGACGCAACATTATTTTGCTTTCCTTAATTTGAAAAGCGTTTGCCATTTGATTCAACAGCTGATTAAATATCTGTAGAGATATAGTTTGGAATCTCAGGTTAATTCAAAATAATATTTAAATGAAGTGCGTACGTCGTGTTGCATGTACAAAAAAAAGCCATACAAAACAAAAACACTCGAATGGACAATGCTCCAAATGAGTTGAGTGGGTTGGAGCGCGAGGCTGAACATGTTTGAATGAGTGAGTGCTCTAGCAAGGGACTCAGTTCAAAACGAATTGAATGAATTGCAATGCGTGAAACTAAGGGGTTGCTTTTCGAATGCATTCGAGTGACAAAGTAGTTTTTTCACTTCTTTTCCATTTCCATTATTCCTGAGCGGTACAGACTCAAATGAATGCACAAAATGTAATAATTCGACGACGCCATACACACACGCATTCGCTTAATTGTATGCACGCACTCACTCAATTAAATTTCAATCGAGTTCATTCTCTGTTTCAAAAAACAGGGCGGAATGTGGCGTGACAAAAATTTCAAATAAACTCAAGTTGGTGACTTTAATGTACCATTTCGCCCTATGGATACCGGTAAATAATATTAAGTAATCAGTACTGGGTATCGTTTAGTTTTGAGAAACGCTGGTTGAAGTACCAACTAACAGGCAAGTTTACAAGACGAGATCCAGTGTTAAACAATAAAATATTATTAAGAATTCAGGATTGGGAAACGGCAGTTGGAGGACGAACAAGTACTTTCAGTGTCGCCACACATCGTCTCTCTTGGCGCTATCTAAGTTTCCAATAATAATAAACATGTTTTTTTTATCAACAATCTATTTGAATTTGCCGCAATTTTTAACCAGAAAATTTGGTATCTGGCAACGCCATTTGTCCAACATTGTCGTAATGTTTGGCCACAATATTTAAGCTGGTAAGAGAAAGATTCAGCTATTTTTAGCTTTAAACCCGTTAAAAAATTTAATTTTCATTTGTTAATTACACAAAAACTAAGCATTTTTCTCTTTCGTTTGATACCAAATTTATGTAGTCTAAGCGCGATTGGGGCCCGAGTAGCTTAAGTATATATTAACCCGAAATTTCGATTTAGTATCGATACATCGATAATATCGATTTGTTTTCTTCAATGTTCGATGTTTTTGGCAGGATTTCCATCACTGGAAAAACAACGCAGTAAGAGCAGCTAACGTTATTTTGGGAATTATTTGTGCTGGCAGGCAGCGTTTACATCTCGATTCCAGCGTTTAAATTTGTTTACCAGATAAAGCATTTCAAGATTGGTGCACAAAATATTTTTGTGTTCCAGCAACTTAAAGCGAACGTATGTTCAGTCAAGCTGCAATCATAGTAAGCGAGAATAGAAGTTCGCTTAAGTTTAAGCATGTTGACATGCTTCTTTTTAAAAATTGTAAAGTTTGGAAAAGATTGAATTACATATGTTTTATAGTATTAAGTTTAAAAAAGATAGAATGATGATGATGTGCTACTGAGGACAGTAGAGTCCCGAGAGTAAAATATCCTCAGATATAGCTGGAAAAGTTTATTTCAAGAGTTTAGTGACAGTTGCCAAAACCTCTGATGTACATTCAATAAATACATATAGATTTTCTATATCAGTTATTTCGGCCAGAGGCAATTCGGCTGACTCCGTGTCTTCATCCGGATCCCTTGTTAGACTTTCGGTAGCCCTGAAGAGCTTTGGGTCCATTGATACAGACCGCCGTGGATAATTAGTTTTATGTTCATTATTATTATCCTGTTGGAATAACGGGCAATCAATAAATATATTGGAAATGTTGATTGGTGCGTTGCAGTGTGTAAGGAGGAGGCGATTTGTTAAGGATATGGCTGTGGTTTATATGTGTGTGTCCTAGTCCGATTCTGGTAAATTTCAATATATCACTTCGAGGTGTGAGTTGTTGTCGTTTTGTCTTGGGAGACGTTCTTGTAGTGTTGCGATTCTTTGGTGAATATTAGTTCCTTGTATATCTGTGTGTTTTGTTTTAGGAAGTTTGGGGTTATGAGTATTTTCTTCGTCAGCTGTCTCGTTCCCTGTTATTCCGCAGTGACCGAGGACCCAAAGCAGTGATTTTTTGTTATTATCGTATTTGTTCTATAGGTTCCTAATGCATGTGGAGTTTTCCGTTGCTGCATTGTTTTATTGTGCGAAAAAGCGAAGAAGGTAGTTTTGGAATTTTTTTGGATTTTATGATTTTTTTTGTAAATGTTTTCCAGCTGTGAATTCTTGGAAATTAAAATGATGGTGATGCCGACGCCTTCGATAGGCATGCCCCGCTCCTTGAAGCTGCTGCCGTTTTTGCTTTTCCTTTTGGTCTGCTTCCCATATTTTGGTTGCCTTGGTTTTCTTTTTCCAATTTGCCATTTTGGTCTCGCCAACGCTAGCAGTACCAGTAAACACCAGCACCACCACCACTCCTTTCATCATATCATGTGATATATTAACTCCTAATCTGCTAAGCACATTCTTGTTGAAATGCCTCCAGTTATATAACTTGTTAGTTATACTGTTTCGGGGTGGATAACAGTGCTCAGCGTAATAGGAGACGCGCCAACGGCAGAACGTCTGTGAATGTGCGTCTTAATTTGTTTGGGCTAACACCATTGTGCATTAGCCATTGACTTAGTTCAATTGCCTCACTCATCATCAGGGAAGTTTTCTCCGTTGCCGCCGCAGCAATAAGTTATTTATTTTACATATTTACAATTTCCCAAACGCAGGTGGGTTTTGTCCATCCTTTACGTTTCTTGTTTTTGTTGCCTTGTTTGTTTTAGGCTTATGGGACGTCTTCTTGGTCGAACTTGGTCTTAGATTTGCCATTATTTTTGATGATGAAAGGAAATGATGAAACGTTAAAATTTAGGAAACTTGAACGAAAAAAATTTGCTTAAAATACAAAGCAATTAACTTTAAAAAATCTCTGTTTTCTTCTATAAACTTTTTCTACTAAAAAATTTTGATAAATTTTTTTTTTGGTATTATTTGATGTTATTCCTTGAGAGTACGAAAACAAACTAAATTCACAACATAAGACCACATTTAGCAACTAATAAGTTATGAAGGCGTATAAACTTCGCCCGAATAAACAGCTCCATAGCGGTTTCAACCCGTTTCTCCTGGATCACCAATCGGTTCTCATCGTCGTTGTGATCGCACTTAGGGCAAAAGTGAATCAGTACAGACAAATCGGGAACCTCAGTGTCGGCACCGTTTAATGGATACCGGTAAATAATATTAAGTAATCAGTACTGGGTATCGTTTAGTTTTGAGAAACGCTGGTTGAAGTACCAACTAACAGGCAAGTTTACAAGACGAGATCCAGTGTTAAACAATAAAATATTATTAAGAATTCAGGATTGGGAAACGGCAGTTGGAGGACGAACAAGTACTTTCAGTGTCGCCACACATCGTCTCTCTTGTCGTAATATTTGGCCACAATATTTAAGCTGGTAAGAGAAAGATTCAGCTATTTTTAGCTTTAAACCCGTTAAAAAATTTAATTTTCATTTGTTAATTACACAAAAACTAAGCATTTTTCTCTTTCGTTTGATACCAAATTTATGTAGTCTAAGCGCGATTGGGGCCCGAGTAGCTTAAGTATATATTAACCCGAAATTTCGATTTAGTATCGATACATCGATAATATCGATTTGTTTTCTTCAATGTTCGATGTTTTTGGCAGGATTTCCATCACTGGAAAAACAACGCAGTAAGAGCAGCTAACGTTATTTTGGGAATTATTTGTGCTGGCAGGCAGCGTTTACATCTCGATTCCAGCGTTTAAATTTGTTTACCAGATAAAGCATTTCAAGATTGGTGCACAAAATATTTTTGTGTTCCAGCAACTTAAAGCGAACGTATGTTCAGTCAGGCTGCAATCATAGTAAGCGAGAAGAAAAGATTAAATTATGTTTTATATTATTAAGTTTAAAAAAGATAGAATGATGATGATGTGCTACTGAGAACAGTAGAGTCCCGAGAGTAAAATATCCTCAGATATAGCTGGAAAAGTTTATTTCAAGAGTTTAGTGACAGTTGCCAAAACCTCTGATGTACATTCAATAAATACATATAGATTTTCTATATCAGTTATTTCGGCCAGAGGCAATTCGGCTGACTCCGTGTCTTCATCCGGATCCCTTGTTAGACTTTCGGTAGCCCTGAAGAGCTTTGGGTCCATTGATACAGACCGCCGTGGATAATTAGTTTTATGTTCATTATTATTATCCTGTTGGAATAACGGGCAATCAATAAATATATTGGAAATGTTGATTGGTGCGTTGCAGTGTGTAAGGAGGAGGCGATTTGTTAAGGATATGGCTGTGGTTTATATGTGTGTGTCCTAGTCCGATTCTGGTAAATTTCAATATATCACTTCGAGGTGTGAGTTGTTGTCGTTTTGTCTTGGGAGACGTTCTTGTAGTGTTGCGATTCTTTGGTGAATATTAGTTCCTTGTATATCTGTGTGTTTTGTTTTAGGAAGTTTGGGGTTATGAGTATTTTCTTCGTCAGCTGTCTCGTTCCCTGTTATTCCGCAGTGACCGAGGACCCAAAGCAGTGATTTTTTGTTATTATCGTATTTGTTCTATAGGTTCCTAATGCATGTGGAGTTTTCCGTTGCTGCATTGTTTTATTGTGCGAAAAAGCGAAGAAGGTAGTTTTGGAATTTTTTTGGATTTTATGATTTTTTTGTAAATGTTTTCCAGCTGTGAATTCTTGGAAATTAAAATGATGGTGATGCCGACGCCTTCGATAGGCATGCCCCGCTCCTTGAAGCTGCTGCCGTTTTTGCTTTTCCTTTTGGTCTGCTTCCCATATTTTGGTTGCCTTGGTTTTCTTTTTCCAATTTGCCATTTTGGTCTCGCCAACGCTAGCAGTACCAGTAAACACCAGCACCACCACCACTCCTTTCATCATATCATGTGATATATTAACTCCTAATCTGCTAAGCACATTCTTGTTGAAATGCCTCCAGTTATATAACTTGTTAGTTATACTGTTTCGGGGTGGATAACAGTGCTCAGCGTAATAGGAGACGCGCCAACGGCAGAACGTCTGTGAATGTGCGTCTTAATTTGTTTGGGCTAACACCATTGTGCATTAGCCATTGACTTAGTTCAATTGCCTCACTCATCATCAGGGAAGTTTTCTCCGTTGCCGCCGCAGCAATAAGTTATTTATTTTACATATTTACAATTTCCCAAACGCAGGTGGGTTTTGTCCATCCTTTACGTTTCTTGTTTTTGTTGCCTTGTTTGTTTTAGGCTTATGGGACGTCTTCTTGGTCGAACTTGGTCTTAGATTTGCCATTATTTTTGATGATGAAAGGAAATGATGAAACGTTAAAATTTAGGAAACTTGAACGAAAAAATTTGCTTAAAATACAAAGCAATTAACTTTAAAAAATCTCTGTTTTCTTCTATAAACTTTTTCTACTAAAAAATTTTGATAAATTTTTTTTTTGGTATTATTTGATGTTATTCCTTGAGAGTACGAAAACAAACTAAATTCACAACATAAGACCACATTTAGCAACTAATAAGTTATGAAGGCGTATAAACTTCGCCCGAATAAACAGCTCCATAGCGGTTTCAACCCGTTTCTCCTGGATCACCAATCGGTTCTCATCGTCGTTGTGATCGCACTTAGGGCAAAAGTGAATCAGTACAGACAAATCGGGAACCTCAGTGTCGGCACCGTTTAATGGATACCGGTAAATAATATTAAGTAATCAGTACTGGGTATCGTTTAGTTTTGAGAAACGCTGGTTGAAGTACCAACTAACAGGCAAGTTTACAAGACGAGATCCAGTGTTAAACAATAAAATATTATTAAGAATTCAGGATTGGGAAACGGCAGTTGGAGGACGAACAAGTACTTTCAGTGTCGCCACACATCGTCTCTCTTGTCGTAATATTTGGCCACAATATTTAAGCTGGTAAGAGAAAGATTCAGCTATTTTTAGCTTTAAACCCGTTAAAAAATTTAATTTTCATTTGTTAATTACACAAAAACTAAGCATTTTTCTCTTTCGTTTGATACCAAATTTATGTAGTCTAAGCGCGATTGGGGCCCGAGTAGCTTAAGTATATATTAACCCGAAATTTCGATTTAGTATCGATACATCGATAATATCGATTTGTTTTCTTCAATGTTCGATGTTTTTGGCAGGATTTCCATCACTGGAAAAACAACGCAGTAAGAGCAGCTAACGTTATTTTGGGAATTATTTGTGCTGGCAGGCAGCGTTTACATCTCGATTCCAGCGTTTAAATTTGTTTACCAGATAAAGCATTTCAAGATTGGTGCACAAAATATTTTTGTGTTCCAGCAACTTAAAGCGAACGTATGTTCAGTCAGGCTGCAATCATAGTAAGCGAGAAGAAAAGATTAAATTATGTTTTATATTATTAAGTTTAAAAAAGATAGAATGATGATGATGTGCTACTGAGAACAGTAGAGTCCCGAGAGTAAAATATCCTCAGATATAGCTGGAAAAGTTTATTTCAAGAGTTTAGTGACAGTTGCCAAAACCTCTGATGTACATTCAATAAATATGCATATAGATTTTCTATATCAGTTATTTCGGCCAGAGGCAATTCGGCTGACTCCGTGTCTTCATCCGGATCCCTTGTTAGACTTTCGGTAGCCCTGAAGAGCTTTGGGTCCATTGATACAGACCGCCGTGGATAATTAGTTTTATGTTCATTATTATTATCCTGTTGGAATAACGGGCAATCAATAAATATATTGGAAATGTTGATTGGTGCGTTGCAGTGTGTAAGGAGGAGGCGATTTGTTAAGGATATGGCTGTGGTTTATATGTGTGTGTCCTAGTCCGATTCTGGTAAATTTCAATATATCACTTCGAGGTGTGAGTTGTTGTCGTTTTGTCTTGGGAGACGTTCTTGTAGTGTTGCGATTCTTTGGTGAATATTAGTTCCTTGTATATCTGTGTGTTTTGTTTTAGGAAGTTTGGGGTTATGAGTATTTTCTTCGTCAGCTGTCTCGTTCCCTGTTATTCCGCAGTGACCGAGGACCCAAAGCAGTGATTTTTTGTTATTATCGTATTTGTTCTATAGGTTCCTAATGCATGTGGAGTTTTCCGTTGCTGCATTGTTTTATTGTGCGAAAAAGCGAAGAAGGTAGTTTTGGAATTTTTTTGGATTTTATGATTTTTTTGTAAATGTTTTCCAGCTGTGAATTCTTGGAAATTAAAATGATGGTGATGCCGACGCCTTCGATAGGCATGCCCCGCTCCTTGAAGCTGCTGCCGTTTTTGCTTTTCCTTTTGGTCTGCTTCCCATATTTTGGTTGCCTTGGTTTTCTTTTTCCAATTTGCCATTTTGGTCTCGCCAACGCTAGCAGTACCAGTAAACACCAGCACCACCACCACTCCTTTCATCATATCATGTGATATATTAACTCCTAATCTGCTAAGCACATTCTTGTTGAAATGCCTCCAGTTATATAACTTGTTAGTTATACTGTTTCGGGGTGGATAACAGTGCTCAGCGTAATAGGAGACGCGCCAACGGCAGAACGTCTGTGAATGTGCGTCTTAATTTGTTTGGGCTAACACCATTGTGCATTAGCCATTGACTTAGTTCAATTGCCTCACTCATCATCAGGGAAGTTTTCTCCGTTGCCGCCGCAGCAATAAGTTATTTATTTTACATATTTACAATTTCCCAAACGCAGGTGGGTTTTGTCCATCCTTTACGTTTCTTGTTTTTGTTGCCTTGTTTGTTTTAGGCTTATGGGACGTCTTCTTGGTCGAACTTGGTCTTAGATTTGCCATTATTTTTGATGATGAAAGGAAATGATGAAACGTTAAAATTTAGGAAACTTGAACGAAAAAATTTGCTTAAAATACAAAGCAATTAACTTTAAAAAATCTCTGTTTTCTTCTATAAACTTTTTCTACTAAAAAATTTTGATAAATTTTTTTTTTGGTATTATTTGATGTTATTCCTTGAGAGTACGAAAACAAACTAAATTCACAACATAAGACCACATTTAGCAACTAATAAGTTATGAAGGCGTATAAACTTCGCCCGAATAAACAGCTCCATAGCGGTTTCAACCCGTTTCTCCTGGATCACCAATCGGTTCTCATCGTCGTTGTGATCGCACTTAGGGCAAAAGTGAATCAGTACAGACAAATCGGGAACCTCAGTGTCGGCACCGTTTAATGGATACCGGTAAATAATATTAAGTAATCAGTACTGGGTATCGTTTAGTTTTGAGAAACGCTGGTTGAAGTACCAACTAACAGGCAAGTTTACAAGACGAGATCCAGTGTTAAACAATAAAATATTATTAAGAATTCAGGATTGGGAAACGGCAGTTGGAGGACGAACAAGTACTTTCAGTGTCGCCACACATCGTCTCTCTTGTCGTAATATTTGGCCACAATATTTAAGCTGGTAAGAGAAAGATTCAGCTATTTTTAGCTTTAAACCCGTTAAAAAATTTAATTTTCATTTGTTAATTACACAAAAACTAAGCATTTTTCTCTTTCGTTTGATACCAAATTTATGTAGTCTAAGCGCGATTGGGGCCCGAGTAGCTTAAGTATATATTAACCCGAAATTTCGATTTAGTATCGATACATCGATAATATCGATTTGTTTTCTTCAATGTTCGATGTTTTTGGCAGGATTTCCATCACTGGAAAAACAACGCAGTAAGAGCAGCTAACGTTATTTTGGGAATTATTTGTGCTGGCAGGCAGCGTTTACATCTCGATTCCAGCGTTTAAATTTGTTTACCAGATAAAGCATTTCAAGATTGGTGCACAAAATATTTTTGTGTTCCAGCAACTTAAAGCGAACGTATGTTCAGTCAGGCTGCAATCATAGTAAGCGAGAAGAAAAGATTAAATTATGTTTTATATTATTAAGTTTAAAAAAAGATAGAATGATGATGATGTGCTACTGAGAACAGTAGAGTCCCGAGAGTAAAATATCCTCAGATATAGCTGGAAAAGTTTATTTCAAGAGTTTAGTGACAGTTGCCAAAACCTCTGATGTACATTCAATAAATATGTACATATAGATTTTCTATATCAGTTATTTGGGCCAGAGGCAATTCGGCTGACCCCGTGTCTTCATCCTGATTCCTTAAAGCTCTCGGTAGCCCTGAAGATCTTCGGGTCCATTGTTACAGACCTCCGTGGCAAATTAGTTTTATGTTCATTTAAGCGCTGTTCACCTATGACAGTATTAATATTATTATTTACATGTAATATTTTTTTAGGAATTCAATAGTTTCTTCTAAATTTTGGTATGGCCCAAGTGTTTCGGCTCCATTTTTCCACGAAGGAATTTTAACATATTCCTCTCGTGGAAAAGCGAAGAAGGTAGTTTTGGAATTTTTTTGGATTTTATGATTCTTTTGTAAATGTTTTCCAGCTGTGAATTCTTTGAATTTAAAATGATGGTGATGTCGACGCCTTCGATAGGCATGCTCCGCTCCTTGAAGCTGCTGCCGTTTTTGCTTCTCTTTTGGTCTGCTTCCCATATTTTGGTTGCCTCGATTTTCTTCTTCCATTTTTCCATGTTGGTCTCGTCAAGCAGTACCAGTAAACACCTGGTGTAATGTTCTGTTCTATTGGCAATATATTTCTTAATTGGAGTAGTGCAGAATGCATTGAAGGCAAGTCTAATGGCTGAGTGGTAAATTGTTTTGAGTTTGCTTAATACTGATTTTGGTGCATATCCATAAATAAATGTATGCCAAAATCGATCTTTGATATCCGATATTCATGATAAAAGTTAATCTAAAATTCACATAATTGGAATTCAGTAATTTATTTTATGACTTCGGCGTCAGATTAAAATCGGCCACTGTAGAATGAGTCGTGCAGAGTCGGAACTGCCGACCACTGCACTATATTTAATCAATCATTCAATTAGTAAACGTGGCAAATAGGTAAAATTATCCACTTGCACTAAATAGTTAGCAGTACCTAAAACCGAATTTTAAAAGTAATTATTGTTAACCTTTTTGCTCATAATTGTGTGAATAAACAAATAATGGTAAACTTAATATGTTATGCACGGGATCCTGACCCATTAATTCTTTTGCCCGATTGCTAATTACCTTGGTTTGGGCGCCGGAACCACTTTGCCAAATGTGCAACGGAAAGTGTCCTTCATCGTAAAGTTTGCCATTAATATGGCGTCAGTAAAAGTTATTTTAAAAAATAAACCGCTTGGGAACACCGCGTGTTGTTGACATCCCAACAATCTTTTTTACATTTTTTTTACGAAAGATACTTTAATATTAAAATTAAAGTATTAAAAATTAATATTTATTTATACTCCCAACCCAATTGGCGTATGAATGATATTTTGCTGGGCCAGTAAGTAAATAAAAGAGCCTTAAAGATGTTGGAGTAATGTGTATTTGGTATTTGGTCTTGTGCTTTCTATTTGATTCTCTCATATATAAGTTTTAATTTCCCTAGTTTAATTTTTATTTTCCATCAAATTCACTTTAATTGGCAACTAAACAGAAGGAATCTGATCACGATGTTTACGTTAAACAACAACTCATTAAGTGCAGAGAATGGATAAACCCTTGATAACGTGGAACTCTTTAACCTAATTAGCTCATCTTGCATTCTTCTCCACAGCATTTAACTCCTTTTGTTTTTCTCCTCGAGCAGCTTGACTATATGCTCCTGATGTCTGACCTCCATTTGCTCTTTTTAGTTGGTTCTCTAAGAATGAAATCCGGTCCTCTTTAGTTTTTAGATTGAACGACTGATTTCCAAGTTTTCATTTGCCTTATCCAAGCTAGTTTGCATGTCAGTATTGCTGAAATTGTTGAAATAAAGATTTATTTAAAATATGAATTTATTTCTACAAACATGGTTTTAAGCTTCTCAGCCTCAGTGGGAAGGAATTGCATGGCGTTTTGACTTTCTTTGTCCAATGGCTTCTTCTCGGCCAATACATCCGATTCAGCTAACACCTCCTTTCGAGTTTCCACTAGGTACTTGGTTACACCTCGAACAACCTCATTTATTTGTTCTGTCCGGGTAATCTTCACCTTACTGTCTAGGTAAAGGCGCTTGAAATGGTCCGTTCTCTCCTCGGATTGGCGAAAATTGTGCTTCAGATCTATAATCTCCTTGTCACATTCCATGTGTTCCATGTGTATTGGTGCGTGGTTCCAATTTCGGCGGCAAAATGTCCGATTGAGTTACAGTTGAAGCATCTTCCAAGGTAACTTTATCGAAAGCCCTGCAATAGATGTTGAGTCGTGACGAAGCATTGCATGTGGGCCTGCTGTTTCAGTTGATCATCGGGAATTCCCTTGATGATATTGTCGATTAATTCCTCATCATCCATTTGGATTTCTGCTGCCAGATGGATCTTCTCCTTGAAATATGTTGAACAATTTTCGGTGGTCTTTCATTTCCGGTCTTGGAATTTGCGACGCAACATTATTTTGCTTTCCTTAATTTGAAAAGCGTTTGCCATTTGATTCAACAGCTGATTAAATATCTGTAGAGATATAGTTTGGATATGAAAATGTCTGTGGAATCTCAGGTTAATTCAAAATAATATTTAAATGAAGTGCGTACGTCGTGTTGCATGTACAAAAAAAACCAAACAAAACAAAAACACTCGAATGGACAATGCTCCAAATGAGTTGAGTGCGTTGGAGCGCGAGGCTGAACATGTTTGAATGAGTGAGTGCTCTAGCAAGGGACTCAGTTCAAAACGAATTGAATGAATTGCAATGCGTGAAACTAAGGGGTTGCTTTTCGAATGCATTCGAGTGACAAAGTAGTTTTTTTCACTTCTTTTCCATTTCCATTATTCCTGAGCGGTACAGACTCAAATGAATGCACAACATGTAATAATTCGACGACGCCATACACACACGCATTCGCTTAATTGTATGCACGCACTCACTCAATTAAATTTCAATCGAGTTCATTCTCTGTTTCAAAAAACAGGGCGGAATGTGGCGTGACAAAAATTTCAAATAAACTCAAGTTGGTGACTTTAATGTACCATTTCGCCCTATGGATACCGGTAAATAATATTAAGTAATCAGTACTGGGTATCGTTTAGTTTTGAGAAACGCTGGTTGAAGTACCAACTAACAGGCAAGTTTACAAGACGAGATCCAGTGTTAAACAATAAAATATTATTAAGAATTCAGGATTGGGAAACGGCAGTTGGAGGACGAACAAGTACTTTCAGTGTCGCCACACATCGTCTCTCTTGGCGCTATCTAAGTTTCCAATAATAATAAACATGTTTTTTTTATCAACAATCTATTTGAATTTGCCGCAATTTTTAACCAGAAAATTTGGTATCTGGCAACGCCATTTGGCGCGCTTCCAACATTGTCGTAATGTTTGGCCACAATATTTAAGCTGGTAAGAGTAAGATTCAGCTATTTTTAGCTTTAAACCCGTTAAAAAATTTAATTTTCATTTGTTAATTACACAAAAACTAAGCATTTTTCTCTTTCGTTTGATACCAAATTTATGTAGTCTAAGCGCGATTGGGGCCCGAGTAGCTTAAGTATATATTAACCCGAAATTTCGATTTAGTATCGATACATCGATAATATCGATTTGTTTTCTTCAATGTTCGATGTTTTTGGCAGGATTTCCATCACTGGAAAAACAACGCAGTAAGAGCAGCTAACGTTATTTTGGGAATTATTTGTGCTGGCAGGCAGCGTTTACATCTCGATTCCAACGTTTAAATTTGTTTACCAGATAAAGCATTTCAAGATTGGTGCACAAAATATTTTTGTGTTCCAGCAACTTAAAGCGAACGTATGTTCAGTCAAGCTGCAATCATAGTAAGCGAGAATAGAAGTTCGCTTAAGTTTAAGCATGTTGACATGCTTCTTTTTAAAAAATTGTAAAGTTTGGAAAAGATTGAATTACATATGTTTTATAGTATTAAGTTTAAAAAAGATAGAATGATGATGATGTGCTACTGAGGACAGTAGAGTCCCGAGAGTAAAATATCCTCAGATATAGCTGGAAAAGTTTATTTCAAGAGTTTAGTGACAGTTGCCAAAACCTCTGATGTACATTCAATAAATACATATAGATTTTCTATATCAGTTATTTGGGCCAGAGGCAATTCGGCTGACTCCGTGTCTTCATCCGGATCCCTTGTTAGACTTTCGGTAGCCCTGAAGAGCTCGGGTCCATTGATACAGACCGCCGTGGATAATTAGTTTTATGTTCATTATTATTATCCTGTTGGAATAACGGGCAATCAATAAATATATGGGAAATGTTGATTGGTGCGTTGCAGTGTGTAAGGAGGAGGCGATTTGTTAAGGATATGGTTATATTCTGGTAAATTTCAATATATCACTTCGAGGTGTGAGTTGTTGTCGTTTTGTCTTGGATTTTTTTTGGATTTTATGATTTTTTTGTAAATGTTTTCCAGCTGTGAATTCTTGGAAATTAAAATGATGGTGATGCCGACGCCTTCGATAGGCATGCTCCGCTCCTTGAAGCTGCTGCCGTTTTTGCTTTTCCTTTTGGTCTGCTTCCCATATTTTGGTTGCCTTGGTTTTCTTTTTCCAATTTGCCATTTTGGTCTCGCCAACGCTAGCAGTACCAGTAAACACCAGCACCACCACCACTCCTTTCATCATATCATGTGATATATTAACTCCTAATCTGCTAAGCACATTCTTGTTGAAATGCCTCCAGTTATATAACTTGTTAGTTATACTGTTTCGGGGTGGATAACAGTGCTCAGCGTAATAGGAGACGCGCCAACGGCAGAACGTCTGTGAATGTGCGTCTTAATTTGTTTGGGCTAACACCATTGTGCATTAGCCATTGACTTAGTTCAATTGCCTCACTCATCATCAGGGAAGTTTTCTCCGTTGCCGCCGCAGCAATAAGTTATTTATTTTACATATTTACAATTTCCCAAACGCAGGTGGGTTTTGTCCATCCTTTACGTTTCTTCTTGGATTTAATGTTTACATTAAACAACTTAAAAGTTTTACGAGTATAATAAACCCATTCACTCATTAAGTGCAGAGAATGGATAAACCCAGAGAATGGATAACTCCTTTTGTTTTTCTCCTCGAGCAGCTTGATTATATGCTCCTGATGTCTGACCTCCATTTGCTCTTTTTAGTTGGTTCTCTAAGAATGAAATCCGGTCCTCTTTAGTTTTTAGATTGAACGACTGATTTCCAAGTTTTCATTTGCCTTATCCAAGCTAGTTTGCATGTCAGTATTGCTGAAATTGTTGAAATAAAGATTTATTTAAAATATGAATTTATTTCTACAAACATGGTTTTAAGCTTCTCAGCCTCAGTGGGAAGGAATTGCATGGCGTTTTGACTTTCTTTGTCCAATGGCTTCTTCTCGGCCAATACATCCGATTCAGCTAACACCTCCTTTCGAGTTTCCACTAGGTACTTGGTTACACCTCGAAAAACCTCATATATTTGTTCTGTCCAGGTTGGCTTATTTGTCAATTGCTTTACTTGGTTCTCCAATTCGGTAATCTTCACCTTACTGTCTAGGTAAAGGCGCTTGAAATGGTCCGTTCTCTCCTCGGATTGGCGAAAATTGTGCTTCAGATCTATAATCTCCTTGTCACATTCCATGTGTTCAATGTGTATTGGTGCGTGGTTCCAATTTCGGCGGCAAAATGTCCGATTGAGTTACAGTTGAAGCATCTTCCAAGGTAACTTTATCGAAAGCCCTGCAATAGATGTTGAGTCGTGACGAAGCATTGCATGTGGGCCTGCTGTTTCAGTTGATCATCGGGAATTCCCTCGATGATATTGTCGATTAATTCCTCATCATCCATTTGGATTTCTGCTGCCAGATGGATCTTCTCCTTGAAATATGTTGAACAATTTTCGGTGGTCTTTCATTTCCGGTCTTGGAATTTGCGACGCAACATTATTTTGCTTTCCTTAATTTGAAAAGCGTTTGCCATTTGATTCAACAGCTGATTAAATATCTGTAGAGATATAGTTTGGATATGAAAATGTCTGTGGAATCTCAGGTTAATTCAAAATAATATTTAAATGAAGTGCGTACGTCGTGTTGCATGTACAAAAAAAAACCAAACAAAACAAAAACACTCGAATGGACAATGCTCCAAATGAGTTGAGTGCGTTGGAGCGCGAGGCTGAACATGTTTGAATGAGTGAGTGCTCTAGCAAGGGACTCAGTTCAAAACGAATTGAATGAATTGCAATGCGTGAAACTAAGGGGTTGCTTTTCGAATGCATTCGAGTGACAAAGTAGTTTTTTTCACTTCTTTTCCATTTCCATTATTCCTGAGCGGTACAGACTCAAATGAATGCACAACATGTAATAATTCGACGACGCCATACACACACGCATTCGCTTAATTGTATGCACGCACTCACTAAATTAAATTTCAATCGAGTCCATTCATTTCTTTGAATGTATAGAGTGGATACGTGCAGTTCTTTAGACCAAAAAAGAGCACGCTAGCGCCGCGACCAGCCAAAAAACCACTCTGTTTCAAAAAACAGGGCGGAATGTGGCGTGACAAAAATTTCAAATAAACTCAAGTTGGTTAATATACCATTTCACCCTATGGGTGCTTGGTGTAATAAATAATAAAACCACATTTAACAACCAATAAGCCATAGCGGTTTCAACCCGTCGTTGTGATCGCGCTTAGGGCAAAAGACAAATCCGGAACCTCAGTGTCGGCACTGTTTAATTGTTTTGAGAAACGTTGATCCAGTGTTAAGCAATAAAACGAGAGTTAGAGGGCGCACAAGTACTCTCTTGGCGCCATCTAAGTTTCCTACCATTAGGGTTAACAGCTTTTCGATTTCTGTGTTGGGTTTGCAAAAAGGGTATATTAGTTTAGCCCAGGACACATCTCCAACCATATAAAGTATATATGCTCAAGAGATCAACACAACGATACGAATTGATATTCATGTCCGTCTGGAACGACGCGATCCTAAACTGTAAGAGACCTAGTCGGCAAAGTCACGAACAGTGTCTTTTCTAAATAACTCAATAATTGAATATTCGATAAAGTTAGCGCTCCAAAAACTGTTTGTTTCTTACAAAAATTCATGAAGAAAATACATAGTCAAATTTTTTAGTTCACCTGTTCAAACTGCAGCTCTATTTCAACGCTTTTCAAAGTGCAGCTCATTTTCAATGATAAGGTTGAGATCTATCAAAACGGTTTCTTAGAGAGAATAGAATCAATCCGCCCTTTACTTTTAATTTCACAGGTGCCTTCAGTTAACTCCAGAACACTCTCGATACTGCTAATTTGAATCTACGCACGATAAAAACAGAAACCAGGCAGTGGTATTTACATTTTGATACTCATGAAACTCCAATTTCAAGGCATTCTGGGCCTCCAATGCACGAATAGTAGTTAGACCCAATAACGTTTGATTTGTTTGAACGACAGGACAGGATAACGAATGGCTTAATAGCATTGTCAAAGTGATATTTTTGTGAGGCAATACCAAAAACTGCTTTGATTTCAGGTGCATTTAAAAATGTTACATCGTTGGAATGTTATTAGGTCTACTCCACTTCGCATCCTGTTTAGCGTCATTTTCGCCACTTTTTCATTCTAAGGTATAACTACACTTGAACGATCGATAGTGAATTTTCCGTCGAGTAAGATATTGTTCATCAAAAGCGGATACGAAATAGATACTCCTCGTTGCATTCGAAACATTTTATTTGTTTTCAAATTAGCCTATTCTAAAGCTTGCAGCGACTAGACGTGTTTGTATAAATCGTAAAATAATTAAGCCATCCGTTATAATTGGAGAATAAAACTAAGAAGACAACAAACTATTATACCTCCCTTAGGACTTTTACTCTGACCCTTAGGACTATCCGGCTCCGTTTATTTATATCCGTGGTTTATTCTGTTATACTCGTGGATAACGCCAAAAAAATTGAATCAATAGAGCGCCATCTCTCAACAGGTAGTATTTTCCTCTCACCCTTAGGACTATATTCCTTAGCACTATCCGGCTCCCTTTATTTTTATCCGCGATTTGTTCTGTTATACTCGTGGATAACGCCACAAAAGTTGAAGCCATGGAGCGCCATCTATCAACAGGTAGCATTTTCAAAAACCTTCTCTCACCCTTAGGACTATTACTCTCACCCTTAGCACTATTGCTCGCACCCTTAGCACTATTGCTCGCAGCCTTAGGACTATTACACGCACCCTTACGACTATTACTCGCATAGTGGGGATGCCATTATCATTTGCTTCTATTTTCAGTTGAACATCCAGGGACAACAAGGAAATCAAGTGGTTCTGCTGAATTCCTATGTTATTGTATGTTATGTTGTATTAACCAGGACTACATTTTCAAAAAGCTGCTCACGGATACAAGGCTATGCTGCTGCTTTTGTAGTGCAATCTGACAATAAAACACCTTGTGTTGCAAGCAGATCCGAAGTGGAGTGGACCTAATAACATGCCAACGATGTACAATTTTTAAATGCACACGAAATCAAAGCATAAAGTTCCTGCGAACAGTTTTCGGTACTGCTGACGGCCAACTCCCAATTTTCTCTTATATGTATTATCTTTACGTCAACATGAGTCATCTAGTGTTCATTTGTAAGTAGAGACACAAACATATCCCTTTGACAATGCTATTAAGCCATTCGTTATCCTGTCCTGTCGTTCAAACAAATCAAACGTATTGGGTCTAACTACTATTCGTGCATTGGAGGCCCAGAATGCCTTGAAATTGGAGTTTCATGAGTATCAAAATGTAAATACCACTGCCTGGTTTCTGTTTTTATCGTGCGTAGATTCAAATTAGCAGTATCGAGAGTGTTCTGGAGTTAACTGAAGGCACCTGTGAAATTAAAAGTAAAGGGCGGATTGATTCTATTCTCTCTAAAAAAGCGTTGAAATAGAGCTGCAGTTTGAACAGAGCTGGACAGGTGAACAAAAAACTTTGACTAAGTATTTTCTTCATGAATTTTTGTATGAAACAAACAATTTTTGGAATATTCAATTATTAAGTTATTCAGAAAAGACACTGTTCGTGACTTTGCCGATTGGGGCTCTTACAGTTTACATGAATATGAATTCGTATCGTTGTGTTGATCTCTTGATCTTATATACTTTATATGGTTGGAGATGTGTTCTGGCCTAAATTAATATACTCTTTTTACAAACCCAACACACAAATCGTAAAGCTGTTACCCCTAATGGTAGGAAACTTAGATGGCGCCAAGAGAGTACTTGTGCGCCCTCTAACTCTCGTTTTATTGCTTAACACTGGATCAACGTTTCTCAAAACAATTAAACAGTGCCGACACTGAGGTTCCGGATTTGTCTTTTGCCCTAAGCGCGATCACAACGACGGGTTGAAACCGCTATGGCTTATTGGTTGTTAAATGTGGTTTTATTATTTATTACACCAAGCACCCATAGGGTGAAATGGTATATTAACCAACTTGAGTTTATTTGAAATTTTTGTCACGCCACATTCCGCCCTGTTTTTTGAAACAGAGTGGTTTTTTGGCTGGTCGCGGCGCTAGCGTGCTCTTTTTGGTCTAAAGAACTGCACGTCTTCACTCTATACATTCAAAGAAATGAATGGACTCGATTGAAATTTAATTTAGTGAGTGCGTGCATACAATTAAGCGAATGCGTGTGTGTATGGCGTCGTCGAATTATTACATTTTGTGCATTCATTTGAGTCTGTACCGCTCAGGAATAATGGAAATGGAAAAGAAGTGAAAAAACTACTTTGTCACTCGAATGCATTCGAAAAGCAACCCCTTAGTTTCACGCATTGCAATTCATTCAATTCGTTTTGAACTGAGTCCCTTGCTAGAGCACTCACTCATTCAAACATGTTCAGCCTCGCGCTCCAACCCACTCAACTCATTTGGAGCATTGTCCATTCGAGTGTTTTTGTTTTGTATGGCTTTTTTTTGTACATGCAACACGACGTACGCACTTCATTTAAATATTATTTTGAATTAACCTGAGATTCCAAACTATATCTCTACAGATATTTAATCAGCTGTTGAATCAAATGGCAAACGCTTTTCAAATTAAGGAAAGCAAAATAATGTTGCGTCGCAAATTCCAAGACCGGAAATGAAAGACCACCGAAAATTGTTCAACATATTTCAAGGAGAAGATCCATCTGGCAGCAGAAATCCAAATGGATGATGAGGAATTAATCGACAATATCATCGAGGGAATTCCCGATGATCAACTGAAACAGCAGGCCCACATGCAATGCTTCGTCACGACTCAACATCTATTGCAGGGCTTTCGATAAAGTTACCTTGTCCGAAGATGCTTCAACTGTAACTCAATCGGACATTTTGCCGCCGAAATTGGAACCACGCACCAATACACATGGAACACATGGAATGTGACAATTTTCGCCAATCCGAGGAGAGAACGGACCATTTCAAGCGCCTTTACCTAGACAGTAAGGTGAAGATTACCGAATTGGAGAACCAAGTAAAGCAATTGACAAATAAGCCAACCTGGACAGAACAAATATATGAGGTTTTTCGAGGTGTAACCAAGTACCTAGTGGAAACTCGAAAGGAGGTGTTAGCTGAATCGGATGTATTGGCCGAGAAGAAGCCATTGGACAAAGAAAGTCAAAACGCCATGCAATTCCTTCCCACTGAGGCTGAGAAGCTTAAAACCATGTTTGTAGAAATAAATTCATATTTTAAATAAATCTTTATTTCAACAATTTCAGCAATACTGACATGCAAACTAGCTTGGATAAGGCAAATGAAAACTTGGAAATCAGTCGTTCAATCTAAAAACTAAAGAGGACCGGATTTCATTCTTAGAGAACCAACTAAAAAGAGCAAATGGAGGTCAGACATCAGAAGCATATAATCAAGCTGCTCGAGGGGAAAAACAAAAGGAGTTAAATGCTGTGGAGAAGAATGCAAGATGAGCTAATTAGGTTAAAGAGTTCCACGTTATCAAGGGTTTATCCATTCTCTGCACTTAATGAGTGAATGGGTTTATTATACTCGTAAAACTTTTAAGTTGTTTAATGTAAACATTAAATCCTTTTGCCAATTAAAGTGAATTTGATATAAAATATCAAAATAAAAATTAGGGAAATTAAAACTTATATATGAGAGAATCAAATAGAAAACACAATATTAAATACCAAATACACATTACTCCAACATCTTTAAGGCTCTTTTATTTACTTACTGGCCCAGCAAAATATCATTCATTGGGTTGGGAGTATATATATTAAAGTATCTTTCGTAAAAAAAATGTAAAAAAGATTGTTGGGATGTCAACAACACGCGGTGTTCCCAAGCGGTTTATTTTTTAAAATAACTTTTACTGACGCCATATTAATGGCAAACTTTACGATGAAGGACACTTTCCGTTGCACATTTGGCAAAGTGGTTCCGGCGCCCAAACCAAGGTAATTAGCAATCGGGCAAAAGAATTAATGGGTCAGGATCCCGTGCATAACATATTAAGTTTACCATTATTTGTTTATTCACACAATTATGAGCAAAAAGGTTAACAATAATTACTTTTAAAATTCGGTTTTAGGTACTGCTAACTATTTAGTGCAAGTGGATAATTTTACCTATTTGCCACGTTTACTAATTGAATGATTGATTAAATATAGTGCAGTGGTCGGCAGTTCCGACTCTGCACGACTCATTCTACAGTGGCCGATTTTAATCTGACGCCGAAGTCATAAAATAAATTACTGAATTCCAATTATGTGAATTTTAGATTAACTTTTATCATGAATATCGGATATCAAAGATCGATTTTGGCATACATTTATTTATGGATATGCACCAAAATCAGTATTAAGCAAACTCAAAACAATTTACCACTCAGCCATTAGACTTGCCTTCAATGCATTCTGCACTACTCCAATTAACAAATATATTGCCAATAGAACAGAACATTACACCAGGTGTTTACTGGTACTGCTTGACGAGACCAACATGGAAAAATGGAAGAAGAAAATCGAGGCAACCAAAATATGGGAAGCAGACCAAAAAGAGAAGCAAAAACGGCAGCAGCTTCAAGGAGCGGAGCATGCCTATCGAAGGCGTCGACATCACCATCATTTTAAATTCAAAGAATTCACAGCTGGAAAACATTTACAAAAGAATCATAAAATCCAAAAAAATTCCAAAACTACCTTCTTCGCTTTTCCACGAGAGGAATATGTTAAAATTCCTTCGTGGAAAAATGGAGCCGAAACACTTGGGCCATACCAAAATTTAGAAGAAACTATTGAATTCCTAAAAAAAATATTACATGTAAATAATAATATTAATACTGTCATAGGTGAACAGCGCTTAAATGAACATAAAACATGCTTAAACTTAAGCGAACTTCTCTTCTCGCTTACTATGATTGCAGCCTGACTGAACATACGTTCGCTTTAAGTTGCTGGAACACAAAAATATTTTGTGCACCAATCTTGAAATGCTTTATCTGGTAAACAAATTTAAACGCTGGAATTGAGATGTAAACGCTGCCTGCGTTGTTTTTCTAGTGATGGAAGTCCTGCCAAAGACATCTAACATTGAAGAAAACAAATCGATATTATCGATGTATCGATACTAAATCGAAATTTCGCACAGCTCTAGTTGCTTGCCGGGTAAATATTTACTTAAGCTACTCGGGCCCAAATCGCGCTTAAACTACATAAATTTGGTATCAAACGAAAGAGAAAAATGCGTAGTTTTTGTGTAATTAACAAATGAAAATTAAATTTTTTAACGGGTTTAAAGCTAAAAATAGCTGAATCTTACTCTTACCAGCTTAAATATTGTGGCCATATATTACGACAATGTTGGAAAGCGTGCCAAATGGCGTTGCCAGATACCAAATTTTCTGGTTAAAAATTGCGGCAAATTCAAATAGATTGTTGATAAAAAAAATGTATATTATTACGATTGGCAGAAATTTATATATATAATAAGGAGAAAAGTTAAAGGTTGTCCTGGTCTAAATTAATATACCCTTTTTGCAAACCCAACACACAAATCGTAAAGCTGTTGACACTAATGGTAGGATAACGCCAAGAGGGACGATGTGTGGCGACACTGAAAGTACTTGTTCGTCCTCCAACTGCCGTTTCCCAATCCTGAATTCTTAATAATATTTTATTGTTTAACACTGGATCTCGTCTTGTAAACTTGCCTGTTAGTTGGTACTTCAACCAGCGTTTCTCAAAACTAAACGATACCCAGTACTGATTACTTAATATTATTTACCGGTATCCATTAAACGGTGCCGACACTGAGGTTCCCGATTTGTCTGTACTGATTCACTTTTGCCCTAAGTGCGATTCTTATAGATCGAGATCACAACGGAAGATGAGAACCGATTGGTGATCCAGGAGAAACGGGTTGAAACCGCTATGGAGCTGTTTTGTAAGCAGCGTATTCGGGCGAAGTTTATACTCCTTCATCGCTTATTGGTTGTTAAATGTGGTTTTATTATTTATTACACCAAGCACCCATAGGGTGAAATGGTAAAGTCACCAACTTGAGTTTATTTGAAATTTTTGTCACGCCACATTCCGCCCTGTTTTTGAAACAGAGTGGTTTTTTGGCTGGTCGCGGCGCTAGCGTGCTCTTTTTTGGTCTAAAGAACTGCACGTCTTCACTCTATACATTCAAAGAAATGAATGGACTCGATTAAAATTGAATTGAGTGGGTTCGTGCATACAATTAAGCGAATGCGTGTGTGTATGGCGAAGTCGAGTTATTACATTTTGTGCATGCATTTGAGTTTGTACCGCTCAGGAATAATGGAAATGGAATGCAATTCCTTCAATTTATTTTGAACTGAGTCCCTTGCTAGAGCACTCACTCATTCAAACATGTTCGGCCTCGCGCAACAACCCACTCAACTCATTTGGAGTATTGTCCATTCGAGGGTTTTTGTTTTGTATGGCTTTTTTTGTACATGCAAAACGACGTACGCACTTCATTTAAATATTATTTTGAATTAACCTGAGATTCTACAGACATTCCCATATCCAAACTATATCTCTACAGATATTTAATCATCATTTTTAACCGGTTTATTTTTTAAAATAACTTTTACTGACGCCATATTAATGGCAAACTTTACGATGAAGGACACTTTCCGTTGCACATTTGGCAAAGCGGTTCCGGCGCCCAAACCAAGGTAATTAGCAATCGGGCAAAAGAATTAATGGGTCAGGATCCCGTGCATAACATATTAAGTTTACCATTATTTGTTTATTCACACAATTATGAGCAAAAACGTTAACAATAATTACTTTTAAAATTCGGTTTTAGGTACTGCTAACTATTTGCTAATTGAATAATTGATTAAATATAGTGCAGTGGTCGGCAGTTCCGACTCTGCACGACTCATTCTACAGTGGCCGATTTTAATCTGACGCCGAAGTCATAAAATAAATTACTGAATTCCAATTATGTGAATTTTAGATTAACTTTTATCATGAATATCGGATATCAAAGATCGATTTTGGCATACATTTATTTATGGATATGCACCAAAATCAGTATTAAGCAAACTCAAAACAATTTACCACTCAGCCATTAGACTTGCCTTCAATGCATTCTGCACTACTCCAATTAACAAATATATTGCCAATAGAACAGAACATTACACCAGGTGTTTACTGGTACTGCTTGACGAGACCAACATGGAAAAATGGAAGAAGAAAATCGAGGCAACCAAAATATGGGAAGCAGACCAAAAAGAGAAGCAAAAACGGCAGCAGCTTCAAGGAGCGGAGCATGCCTATCGAAGGCGTCGACATCACCATCATTTTAAATTCAAAGAATTCACAGCTGGAAAACATTTACAAAAGAATCATAAAATCCAAAAAAAATACCAAAACTACCTTCTTCGCTTTTCCACGAGAGGAATATGTTAAAATTCCTGTATTTATTGAATGTACATCAAAGGTTTTGTCACTAAACTCTTGAAATAAACTTTTCCAGCTATATCTGAGGATGTTTTACTCTCGGGACTCTACTGAGAAGCACATCATCATCATTCTATCTTTTTTAAACTTAATACTATAAAACATATGTAATTCAATCTTTTCCAAACTTTACAATTTTTAAAAAGAAGCATGTCAACATGCTTAAACTTAAGCGAACTTCTATTCTCGCTTACTATGATTGCAGCTTGACTGAACATACGTTCGCTTTAAGTTGCTGGAACACAAAAATATTTTGTGCACCAATCTTGAAATGCTTTATTTGGTAAACAAATTTAAACGCTGGAATTGAGATGTAAACGCTGCCTGCCAGCACAAATAATTCCCAAAATAACGTTAGCTGCTCTTACTGCGTTGTTTTTCTAGTGATGGAAGTCCTGCCAAAGACATCTAACATTGAAGAAAACAAATCGATATTATCGATGTATCGATACTAAATCGAAATTTCGCACAGCTCTAGTTGCTTGCCGTTCTATTTCTGGTCACACAATGTGACCTTTTAACTTTCAATCGCTTAAAATAAAATTATATAAAGAGTTCCGTTAAATTAAAAAAAAAAAAAACATTTTCTTCATTTTTTTTCAATATTTTAACAGTTAACAGTTTTAATTTATCTCACAATCATGAAACACAATATATATGTATGTATTAATGTTAAAATAGTTTATATTAAAACTAGTCCAAATGGGGCAGTGCTTTTGCATTTGCTCGTTTAGGTTGGCGGACTTCTCCTCCGCCAGGTTGGCGGCAGGTGACATTGCGAAATTTGTTTCAAAACTGCGAATACACGGATGTACCGGAAGAGATTTAAACGACATGTAATTATACCCTTGCAAAAAGGGTATAATAATTTTGGTCAGAAGTGTGCAACGCATAGAAGGAAGCATCTCCGACCATATAAAGTATATATATTCTTGATCAGCACGACGAGACGAGTTCAAGTAGCCATGTCCGTCCGTCCGTGCGTCTGGATTGACGCGAACTCCTCCTAGACCGTAAGAGCTACGGAGCTGAAATTTCGCATGTAGGCTTGTATATACTGCACAGTCTGGATATCTCGGATTCAGCCGGATCGGACCACTGTATCGTATAGCTCCCAAACAAACAACAAATCCACGAACAGTGACTTTTCTGAATATATTCGTTATTTTCTGAGTTCATGAAATTTAATATTGGTGAGTTTGTTGCACCTATAAACTGTGCCAAATTTGATCAATATCGGGTGACTATATCATATAGCTCATTCAAAAACAGTGACTTTTGTCAATAACTTCGTTATTTATAAGATTGTAGGCCGTTCTTTTGCAAACATAAGCCTTTTTAGATAAAACGTTTTTTCCTTTGATGGCTCTAGGTAAGGAAAGAGTTACCAAAACATTTGCAAGGGTATACAAACTTTGACGAGGTCGAAGTTAGCCCCGGCCATCTGGTTTTTAGTTACATTCTCAGTGAATTCGTTTCCTTCATGTTGACGAATCTGATTACTCCGAGGTTTGTAGGCTTCTTGGTTGGTATCGTTTTTCAACTTCTCTAGCAGGTTGACCTTCAACTGCACTCACGTGGTGTGCCACGCCTGTGTTTGCGTTTCTGTACCATTAAACAAAACACAACGAACCGAATTTATTTTATAGAGCATCGTAACAAAAGAGGGAAGACAAAAATTGTAATTATTACGAGTTCAGAAAAGAGCACTAAATGAAATTAGATAAAAAAACAATAGAAAAAAATAATTGTAAAGCATTCAACAACACTCCGACATGATTTAGCACTGCAAAATGTTTTCCACATTTGGTTGCGATTTGTTGGTCATACATTTACTGGCATAAATTTGCTTACATATGTAAATAATGTTAATCTGGTATTTGTAGTATGCAATAAAAACTTTTTGAAATGGCATGTTTTTTCACATTGCGCAATAAAAACGAAGGTTTTTACGTAGTTACAAAACATGGCCTTTTGCGCTTCAGTTTTCAACTGTGCACTGCGGAATATCCATATGTACATTGTCTCCTGAATTCGACTTTTCGCATACTATTAGCCAAATTAAGGCGCTCCATTGGCACAATAATTATCCAAGCATAATAAATTTTGGCTTTTGTTATCTTGGAAAATAATCTCCGAAATAGTTTTTTCTCACACCTTTAAGGTAAAGCTTCAAAATTGAATCAAGCCAACTTTAATAAACTTTCCTACTCAATCAGCCGACATACAGCCCCACATCATTAGACTCCCGTCGTTTTAACTTTTCACCTGGCGTTTTCCATATCGACAGTTTCATTGTTCCTTTCCTATTTGGATAAAATTGAGCACAAAATTAGCCAAATAAATGTGCACAAAAAAAAAACAGAAAACAAAACAATTGCAAAAGACGAAAATTATAATGTTTGTGTCAGTAAACGTCATTGGAAAAGTAAATTCCGAGGTTCTCTCGAAGATTAGCATTGCATTCACGAACCTATGTTCTTTGTCTCTTTTATACATTTATTCACATATTTCTCTATACTGCCAATATTTCTTAACAATGAGTATTCTAAAGATAATGTTATTAACTACTAATGAAATCTATCGTTTATTGTTCTAAATCTCCGACATATATATAATATACTACCCGATCCGATCGGCACCAAATTTTACTGAGATTTTTCATACCCTTGCAGAGGGTGTTATAAAATTGGTCAGATGTTTGCAACGCACAGAAGGAGTCGTTTCCGACGCAATAAAGTATATAAATTCTTGACCAGCATGAGAAGCTGAGTCGATATAGCCATTTTAAGAGCTATTGGTAGGGGATTTGAGCTATTTATATCCCGGGTAAGATGAAGTATGAGAATCAACAGGATCAAGAGTAGTAATGTTTTGTTTGTCTATTAATGAATTGAGTTGCAGGGAAACAGGGAAATTTCAATATGTGAAAAAAATTATTGCCAAGGACTTCTTTGATATTTTCTTAGTATAATTGCAAAATACCTTGCTGGTTAAAGATTTATGTATGTTCATGATATTATTTCTTTAAATTTGTTCTTGTTGGGTTCCGTAATACTTCGTATTCTCGGAATTAAAAAGATCGTTTCTAAATGTTTTGCTAAAATATTGCTATACTAAAAGTTTTGTGCTTTGGTTGACAACATATGTAACATCAATGCAGAATATGGAAAGATATGGAAAGGCAAATAAAGTTGCTCTAACTGAAAATCCGAACAGTATTCCATTCTTCATGGGTGAGTGCATCTGCTTTTTTGAAGGTGCAATTTATCAAGGTCAAGAGTTTGCTAAGCAAACTCGGGTTGGAATATCAACTTCTGGTTCAACTAGATTCTCTGCTTTTATCAAATGCCTGCGAAAATTGTTTTTACTTAAGTCTGCATACATAAGGTACTGCATGGCCGCCAACAGTAAAGTGTGAGCGAGACAATTGATTGATGTTATATCGTTATATCGATGTAAAACCATCATCTTTCAACGTCTACATTTTTACTATCAACTGGCTTTGTCATATTGCGGCTATTGTCAGATGTGTCGATGTTCAATTGCGTGATGTAAATTTCAATTAAAACAACGATGTCTATGCTAATCGATGGTTTCAATGTGAATAATCGATGGTGTTTTAACACATCGGGCTAATATCTCGATGCATCGATGTAAGTCTGATGGTTTTCTAATTTAATAAAGTTCTAATAATTAAAAGTTCTCATAATAGTATTTAAAATTAATCTTAAATGAATAAGGTATTAATAAAATATTGAAACCCGCTGGTCTCTTTTCTCATTGTTAGCTTTATCTTTCAAAAATTATTTGATAAAGTATTTATGGGCTTTATTTTTCGAAATAAAATTTCGTTTACCTGATTTGGGCATAAGCTCAATTTATTGTATCTGTTAACATTTTGTCAGTCGGTGAAAAACACTTTACGTTATGTTTGTTGTCAGTCTAAAAAAAAGTTATAGCTTTTTGAAATTATATGATCAAATTTAATAAGTGGCAAATAGAACCGATGTTTTGATTCAACATCGATAGATCGCTGAACATCGACATCAACAACATACATATGAATGTAAACATCGAGAAACATTGCCAAGAGAACATCGATGTTTTTTTACATCACTACTTAAAACGTTACATGGTCAGAAAACTTAGTGTTAGTGATGATTAAAGTATATATGTAATCCCCGTTTTAATTTGCTGTTGTTGGGGGAGTCAAAATGGAGTTACAATACATTGTTTGAACTAATTCCGACAAAAAGGAGAGAAACCATAATTGTGTTGTTGAATGAAAATATGTAAATACATGTGTACATACGTATGATCCCACTTGAACGACATCATCTGAATCAATCACCCGCTGCTCCTTTACACAATATCGAAGGATTCGCACGCCCTAACAGATGTTGTCCCGCTGATGAGAAATCGCGAATCCTTGAGTCCACATACACAAAGTCAGTCAGCACCTTGGCAGACTCAGACCCCCCATACGCACGTGCGAACGTCGTGAAGTTATAAAGTCACAAAATAATTGGACTTGACTTTATAATTGCAGCAAGAAGAGGGCGAAGAAGCTGGAGGAATGTCTCCTACTGCGTTCTGGGACACAGCATGTGACTCGCCAATTGACTCACGATTGGTGCAGGCGCACCCCACTCTCAAGGGTCCCTAGGGGATGAATGAACCTAAAGCAACCCCCTTTGGGAATAGGACTAAAATGCTTTTGTCGGTATAAGGAACGGACTGGGACGAACGCTTGGGTGGCTCTCCCTTTCCTTTTTCGCGGTCGTCTTCTCGTCTCACTCTCTCTCTCACTCTCTTTGAATGTGTTCTTTATGGTTGGCACCGGCATTTCTCTTCCTTTCTCTCTCGCTCTCTCTCTCTGCGCCTGCTTGTTGGCGAACCATTTTGTTTTAAGAGCTTTGCTTCTAACAAACAGACAACAAATTCACAAAGTCAGTCAGTTCGTCGCCGACGTTGAAGGCGCAAGGATACGCACAGCGCTTCCAAGAGGAATTTCACCATTTTCATTACCCGTACGTGTCAACTTGAAACGCGCGCCAAATTGATTAGTTTCGAAAGTGAATTTGAAAGACAATTAAAAACAAAGTGTATTCTATATAAACCAGTTCTGTCTGGCTTTCAATCATACTGGCCATGTCGCGACGAAAGCAGGCGAAACCTCGAGCATGTCTTAAACGTAAGTTTAACCAAATTCGCTTCCGAATGACATCGATTCCTTGACATTATATATGCGATTGATTTGCTTTGGTTGATTCGAAGATGTTTTAGACGGGGGATCGGACTATTAGAGCACTATCCTGACAAATCTTTGCTCATGGGACCATAAAATGTGACGAATGCAAATGGCCTCAGCCTCAGTTTCAGTCTCAGCTTAGCCCCTTCGAGCATTTGCTCTACTACCTTGGCTCTTGACTGCAAGGTAGTAGTAGCTTGCAGGAACATTCATTCCTTAGGGAACACCACACCTAAATGCAAGACAGGGGCGTCTAGAAGTGGGGGGAATTTGTATATAGTGCCATGCCTTTGGTCCCCGAATGAGTTTCAAACAGTTGAGTGTTCTGGTTAACCAACAAGTTATACTCTATAAATAAAACGCTAGGGTTAACGACTAGTTGATACCCTATAATGTGCGAGCCGATATCCAACACTATGCGAGAGAACAATTGACTATTGAATGAAATGGAATTAAAAATTCTATAATATTCACTCTATTTATTTAGATTGACTATTACAGAGTTACCCGTTCAACTGCAGGGTATTCAAAAATTGTTTGGCCCCAAAGTTGTACCATTTGGGAAATAGTATTGGATGGAGCCCGGACTTGGGTTCCATTTCCATTTGTACATAGTTGCTGCTGCTGTTGCTATTGCAGTAGTAAAGGCAACCAAAGTGCCGTTAATTTTTAATACAATTTCAAATTGTGTCAGTGTAAATAACAACAACAACAGCAACAATGATAACAAATAAAATTGACAATAAATCCAATGCCCATACATACATACATACAAAGACACACACTGGCATGAGAGTGGGTGGCCAAAGAGGTGGAGATGGGGGGGATCAGCTGTGTCAGTGGGTCTGCAACCCCCAAAGACAGCTGGAAAATACACACAGACACACACACACACATACATTTGCCTCATGCTGGGGCATACAAATTTCCCCAAAGTATAAAAAAACGAAACGAACTTTGGCTTGCGCATTTTTCTGTACTCTCTCTCTCTATCTCGCGAAAAAAAGCACAAAACACAGAAAACCCATTGCCATGTATTTCTCAAGGGAGTCGGCAACGGGCTTACTGGCCAATCCCCAAGGGGCAGCAGCAACAACAACAGCAGCAAAGAGGAGGCTTGGGCAACACAACAAACATGCGCCAACTCCCATGAGAATTCTCATTTGTTGACGGCGTTGGCAGTTTTTGCATGTGTACGTCCTACATACACCCATACACATTTACTATATGTACATAGATTCACACATACATGTATGTATTTATTTATACCCACAAATACATACATACATATGAATGTACATACATACATATATATGTATGTACATATATAGATTGTATAATTCCCTCGTTTGGACAAAACTCAGCAACAACAAAAGGTATTGGCCTTGTCATATTCCAATATTTTCTTTGGCTTTGATTCTGGCCCACTATTTTCACACCTAGGAAAAATACTCACAGTGGTCTCCAAAAATATACACACACATTTGAACTGCAACATAAACCGTTGAGTATCGGACATTTTCATCAGATTCAGAATGAATTGTCAATAGCTATTTCCATCTTTATGAACAATCGAATCGTTAATAAAAGTAGACATACTTAGCAAAAGTTATAAATATTCTATTTGAAATACATCTACAACTATTTAAATTTGTTGGACAATATTTTCTTCTATTCATAACATTGGTAAAATATACATACATAACTGTTGATTTGACACTTATGTTGTAATTCCCAACTAGTTAAAGCGTGAAAAATTACAATTCTAGAGTGGTTAGAAGCAGAGTCTGGGTATAAAGAACTAGATAAAAACTATATACATATGTATATATGTGTACTTTTTGTTCTGCTAAAAATTATGAAACTACCAATATGAAGGTCACAATTTAAGCATATAAATTAGTGTTAGTCCATCTGCATTTTTCAATTTAGTACTATATTTTCTAAGAGCACTATTGTAAGAAACGACGAAATGAGTAGGAATGTTCCAAATCAGCGCGATATATATTGTGTATCAGTTGGCGGTTTGGGTGCTAAATTGACCACTGTACAACCGAAAATGCTTTAAAATCCCTGAGTTGGAATTCCCTTAGCTGGGAAAGGCTTAGGATTCCAGCTGCCATAAGTTGTCGCCGATGTTGCCTGCTCCAAGCTTCTGCTCCTTAGCGACAACGGTAGCATCCTTTTGCCTTTCGTCCTGCCCATACCGAAGTCAACATGAGCTGAGCGCGGGTCCTTAGTGTATTGGCAAAAATATTTGCCATTGCCATTGCCATTGCAATGCGCGCCAAAATAGCAACAGCATCAGCAACAGTAACAGAGCCAGCAAAAGCAAAAGCAACATCAGAACCAGCAGCAGGAATTCGCTCTGGGCATAGGCCATGTGCAGTGGCTTTGCCTTATATAATGTGTTTGTGTATGTGTGTGTGTAGATGTGTTTCTCAGTCTGGGGGGGATATTGGCTGCGTCTAACGGTAACTAGTTTGGTAAATAGAATTTGCTGTGGGCGATATAGCAGTGGCTGGATGTAAGGATGGTTGGATTGGGCGGTGATGGAAAATGAGTGGGCCAAATCACATTGGGAATTCCTGTGAAGCTTCGGCAATGGCATTTTGACAGCTCCACCGAAATTCCTTAGCATACGTTGGCTTTAGCAAATGTCTACTTCAAGTATTTTCGATGAGATGCAAAATATATAATGAAAATATCCCCAATTTGAGTCAGAATCGTTAAGAGTACCATAAGCGTAACTAGAAAGCGCTAAAATTTTCTTTCATCAATGAAAATCCAACAGAATGTTTGCTTATTTTGCAAACTATAATTAAACATTACTGCCCCCAATCCTGGGATAGAATAAATTGTATTAAAATTTCTGGGGGCAAAGATAATGAGGCAACTTAAGAATCACTTTGAATAATTGGAAAGTTTTTGGTTAGAAAGCTGAGCTCATTTTCCGAAATCATCAGCTTTATTTTTAAGTTGTCTTACTTTGAATTTTATTGAGTGATTTTAGTTGTTAAAGCATTATGTGAAAGTCGGTTAGTTTCAATCTTTTCTTTGGATTGAGCTTGAGCTAACAACTATTGATAAAATTTATTGTTTGTTGCTTTTTAACAACACCTTCGGGTTTGTAATTTCATTATTTTTTTAATACTTCACACACATACATACATACATACATGATAAATATATGTATGTCTATTGCCATTATAAAAGTTGCAAGCGCGTTTTGTTTTCACTCTTGGCTCCCAGTTTCATTCCCATTCCCGTTCCCAATCCCAGTTCCACTTCCTCTCGCCCGCTGCTCACTTGTGCCCTCTACACACGCTTAGTAGCCATTTGGGAGATGGAAAACGTGGGAGCAAGCATTGGGGTATTTGGTAAGGGGGAATGGGAAATGGGAGGGAGGCGAAGGCAAAGGCACTGGTAACGGATTGATGGGTCAAAGGGGACGACGCTTATTATTACGTTTACAAATACAAGTGAGTGTGTGTGTGTGTGTGCACCTTTTTTGGCGGTGTTGGTGTGGTGGGTGGTGTGGAGTAAAACGCTTAAAAACATGCCACAGCCGAAAAACAAGTAAGAAATACTCACACACTCACATACTCATATCCATCTACAGCATAGCCATACATGAGTGTGAGACTCATTCCCTCACACTCACGCACATATATAGAGATACACACATTCACACACACACACAGCGACCGAGTGCGAAATGCACTCTTGGGGGCTTTAAACAAAAATGAAAATCGCTTGCATACATATGGGCGCTTACACACACACAAACAAACACATACACAGACATCCTTTTTGCCTTGCACAAAAAGGAACTTGACTGCGACGTCGTAGTGCTCGATGGTGGCGTTGTTGTTGGTGTTTTTGTTGCTGTTGTTATTATTGTTGTTGTGGTGCTTCGACAATTTTAACGACCATAACTGGTTCTCCCTGTGCTCTCTCTCCTGCTCATGCTCCTACTCCTGTTTCTGTTCCTTCTACTTCCTTGCACATTTATTTTAAAATACGCGGCACTTCCGCCGCAAACGGCACACAGTTGCCCGCACCAACAATTCGTTCCCCAGCCCCTCCACACAATCCGCGGGCACCCATTCCATTGCCTTTCAAGTGGCTCTCAGCGCGAGCCTTTTGCATGGAAATAATAACCAAGTTTTGCACTCCTTACGTCCACATCCATCTCGACACATCCTTCGTTCGTTGCTTCCATACTTCCATTATGGTGACCATGCATAATGTTGATTTCCATGGCGGCGATTCCTTGCGGTGTGATTCTGTGCTGGCATGTCCTTTTTGGCAATATATTTTGTAAGCCATGTTACCTTGCGAGGGTCGGTCACCAATACGAAATGAATGGTGAAAGGCCTGGCTCTCGTTTTTCATTTTTAGTTTATATCATTCACACTTATTTCTCAACCTACTGTATAGCTATAATTTTAAGTCTTTCAAAAATTTTAATATAAAAATGGAAAATTGAAAGAAGCGTAAAGGTTGCTTTTTCACTTCATAAAATCTTGTTTCTAATAGATTTTAACGAAAGAAATTGTGAAAAGCTTTTACTTTGAAATTATTTGTATTATTAATTTTTAGTTGAAAGACAAAAAGGAAAACTAAATTTAAAGTAAAATTTGTAAGATGCCGTTAAGGTAACATCTTGATAAATTACTGAGCCATTGCCATTCATTTTATAAACGATCGTTACTTAGCTGATAGTTTTAATAAGATTGTACTTCTAAATTAAGTTGTGGAATCAGACTAACTAGTTGAACTTTAGTTAGTGCATATGTAAATGATTTATCCACCTGTGGCTCATCCAGACCAGAGTTTCGTTTCTCCAACATTTGCCATCATCTCCGCACACACTTCGAATGCGAGAGGAAAAGAAGAAAAATTTTATGAAAAATTCAATTTAATTGCCGAATTACACATGTTCCACATTCTGAGTTTTGTTTCTGCCGCTGTCCTTTTTTCTGGTTTTGTGGAAGTTGTTGCACCCTTGCAATTACTTTTAAGGCGGTCTTGTGGTCGCCGTTGGTTTTGTTGCCGTTCGTTTTCTCCTTTTTTTGTTGTTCGTATTTTTGGAAACGACACCCCCAAGGCTCTTGCAGGACCATCGATCACGGGCAGCTTTGGTCGAGAGCTGGAGTTGGTTGTTTCGTTTTTTGTTAGCTATTGGCAATGGTTGGATTGTTGGTTGGTTGGTGTTTTTGGTTTTTTACTGGAGACACCACCAACAATAAAACACAAAACCTGTAAATAGAATTTTTAGCACGATTACCGTCTGGGGAGTACTTTAGAATAATCTGCAAAGTAGAGCACCCGACGACGACGTTAGCAGGAGATACAATTTGGAGATAACACATCTAACTAAAAACCGTTCAGCAATTCGTTCAGATATATTGAGAAAATGTTATCAATTAGATTTTAACTATTGAATTTGTTATTTGATTTTTATTCTGCAGTTGGCGAAAAGGAGGAGGACGAAAATGGTGGGGAGGAGATCGGCAATGTGGAGGATCTGCTAGAGCCCAAAGAGGAGTTGCTTAGTGCGGACGAATCCGATGATATTGAGGACGACGACAACCATGATGATGATGATAATTCTGAAGAGAAGCATGCGAGAGGAGAGGAAGGGAAAGCTTTGAAGCCGAGGCAAAAACCCAATGAATCACAGCCCAAAAGCTGGAGAACAGCTGATGATGATGCTGCTGATGCTGCTGCTGATACCACAACTGCTGTAAAAGAAGATGGAGACGAAGAAGTACAACACCCTGGAGAGGAGGAAGTTGCATGCACCACTGCTTTGACTGCTCCTGCTGCTTGTGTTGTTGTTGCTGCTTCAGTTGCCAACGGGCACTGCAAGTCCTTGTCCGTGGGCGACGTTGGCGTTGGTAAGTTTGACTTCAATTTGCATATTTTATTGCCCCTAGCCGAAAGATATATGCGATATACTATAAGCCAAAACGAAAACTACCGCCTCTCAAGTCTGTATTCCGAGTCTTAGCCAGTCATCGTCGTTGGCCATTGTCGTAGTTGGTTGGTCATCTTGGGCCTTTCCTCTGGAGTATTCACATGTCCGGCTAATAACTCTCGACAGTCTCATAAATAGCAAATGTTAGTTTTTGTTGGTGTACTTCCATTGCCGTTGACCCAGCAACCAGATGGCCCAACTCTCGGCCCCCACCTTCTTGTGTCCCCTTTCTTTTGGTCCAGTCTCTGGCAAAAGCCGTAGGTGTATTGGTGCCTAAATACTAACGGTTTAAAAATGTCTATATGTGTGTCAGTGTCTGTGTGTCTATGTAGAGAATACTTGTGGAGTGGTTTTTGTAAATTGGATAAGGTTAATACTTGTAACCACATGACGATATGGTTCAAATACAGGGTGTTATTTAAGAAAAAGTGTCAACTCTGTGATAAGAGATTTAATTTTTACATTTATATGGATCTTAAACTTAAATTTTCTAGAAAGAGAAAGAAAGACCCATAATGTATAGAGTTACCCTTTTCAAATGAAATAATTGTTAACAACCAAACAATAATGTTTATTCATTTAAATATTCGGTAAGATTAAATATTAGTAATAATATAACTATAGAGATTAAAAATTCTTTTAGAAAGTTTTTATTTTTAAAATTATTAAGATTATCATTCTTATTCTGCGGTTTTTATTTTTGGTTTTCCTTTGTTGGCACCCTGTATGTGGGTTGCCCATTGTGGACCTGCGAGCGAAGCACATAAACTTTGATGTCTCCATGTGGCTCCCGCCATACAGACACACACATTTACATATACACATATAGACACACACACACACACACACACATGTACATGCACATGCACGTGTATTCCTGTGCGTCAATGGATTATGGCACTTGGGTGTAAAACCATCGATTCCAATGACCAAAGCGCCATGTTTAAATGGAACGTAAACACACACAGACACAAAAATATACACACTTATACACACATACATATTCACGTAGGCATAATCATGTGTTATTTGTTGCTTTTTGCTGTTGTAGTTATTGTCAGGACGTAGAATTCCCGGGAGTGATGCGACAGCATCGTCATAGAACATCATCAACAGGAGCAGTAGCAGCAGCAGCAGGAGCCCTCTTCCTCCGCATGTCCTTCATGTTTGGACTTACTGGGTGCCGCCTCTTGTACCTGAGAGTTCAAGTTTGCGTCTCTATCCCATGCTGGCCAAAGAGTCGATTTAACCTCACTGTAGCTCACGGCGGGCGAACGGAGGAGCGGAGCCTTCACTAACGGCACTATGGAGGGCCAAACTTTATCACCAGTGCGCGTTCTCATATTCGTTCCTTCTCGCTTTCGCATAATATATGACAAGTACACTGCTGCACTGCTCCTTGTTTGGTTGTCGAGTTGCCGCCCCTCCGTTTACTGTCCTGGCCCGGTCTTGGTGCTCGTCCTGGTCTGGTCTCGTCCTGGCTTCAACTCCCTTGTGTGTTGTATAATGTTCTAAAGGGAAATCGAGAGGCTGTGATAAGTTTGGGGATCCGAAAATTGTCTTTCTGCTTGGCATTACTGCTGCTGCTGCTGCTGCTGCCGATGCTGCGGCTGCCATGAGAAACTCCGGCGAGAATGAATTGGCTCTTTTGTGCGCATCACCAACACGGCCCAAGTTGTGGCCCAAGCTTGGCACAGTGGTTTGAAAATAAATTAACTGGAATCCACCATTCACTCATCGTAACTCAATTAGAGCTTAAGAAGCATGTGAAACAACTTAAAAATGTCTTCCACAATGCCCTAAAAGTATACTACACTTATTCAAATAAATTTCAAATGAATTCTTTCGTTCCAATAAGCTGACTCTTCAAAAACACACTAAACAAAACCCGTCTTTAAAAAACTCTAAACAAACAAATGAGTTATTTGCGGTCATTTGGTATTCATAAATACATTTTCTGTTTTTCATTCGAATGCGCCCAATACGAGTCCATCCGGATGTGCCGACAATTACATCTCGGAGACCATAAGAGATAGAGCCAGCCAATTTGGAAAGTATGTATACTCATATAGTATGTATGGTGATCAAGATCCACTTGCCCACTTCTGCCCCATTAATTCGAAATAGAACGATGAGACGACTTACTTAATTTCATATTCCAATTTCCATATTTCCGACTGCTTTGTACAATCTTGACATCCTAATATATATAAAAAGACAAAATTTAGTTGGAGAAATGCTTCGCCATATTAATTTTTTTTTATTAAATTCGAAATTTTTGATAATCAAATCGATTCATTTCGGTTTTAATTTGAAGCCAGAAGTAAGAAAACTTTTCATTTTTAATAAATTATTACAAGTTCAAGAAATGTTTAAGTAGCATTAGAAATATTTGTGAAGTTGAAAATGGATTTTGCGTGTGGCTGATTAATCCTAAGACTGTCGTTGCTTCTTCTTTCTAGGCAAACTGAGTCCGCACCGCCGCAAGATTGAAATAAAAATGTCAGCAACTCTCATTTCTCTGTCTGTGTGTCTCGCCAAGATGACATTAATATGAGTTCTGCCTGCTTATTGATTATATTTGTGTTGCAATATTTCGGGTTATGCATAAATGTGAAAGAGTGTGGGGCGGGGAGCGGAGGCACATTGGGATGATATTTCTTTGGGGAATAACCTTGGTGCGAATAAAAATTATACATTGCCATATACATTAGCAAGCCGAGACGAAAATGTAGAAAGGATGGCAAATAAAAGGAGTGGATAGGTTGAGAGAGGAGAATTCGAGTTTTCCTATTCTCACAAGTGCGCAACAAAGAGGGAAGTCGTGTTTGTGTGTGCGTGGTGTGGGTGTGCGTACACTTCTGTGTGTGTGTGTGTGTGTGTGTGTTTGCTACTGCCAGCGTGTTTATTGGTATGCTCATTTGGGAGCATCTTGAGACCGAAAGAGACATCGTCTTGCTGCATAGTGAAGTTGCTCATTTTGCCATTATTATTCCTCGGTGTATTGAAAAATGAAACAAAAGTGAGTTATCGTATACACTCCGACTCTTTGTCTGTCTCTCTGTCTCGTTGGCTGGCTGGCTGACTTTCGCACATATACTTTTGCGGGGCCATAAAAATAACAGGTGCACAGAAAAACTGAAAACACATACCTAACCAGCTCCAAGCTGCCAACTCCGAGCTCCAAGTTCCAAGCTTTAGCTTTAGCCGCCAGACCCTACGTCTCTGCCTCGACAGACCCATGGGAGGCACAAAGGTGCGTAAAATTTTATGACAAAACTTCATTGCTTTCAGTGGCTTTGATTAGGGAATTGCATGCCAGCGTGGCAGGTAGGTTGAATAGAATATGGGATTTGGGTTGATTGTTGGCGTTGATGATGAACATACATACCTACATATGTACATTCCTCTACAGCAACATGCATGCTGATGTCTGGAAATTTGACAAATGAACCAGATACGCATGATTGATGATTGTCGATAATTTCGATAAACGCTTGACAAAAGGTCAAATAACTTTAGGCTTCAGTTATTGATCTCAATAGAGTGCGAAATCGAAAATGAAAACCCAACATTGGCATACGTTTATTTTTATGAATTTTAATGCCTAATTTGCGCATGTGAAGCAAATATCGCAAGACTTATCGATAATATGGATTTTTAACCTATCATATCGATCCATTTAGAACACATTTCACACAGAAATTACTTCAGCCATTTTTGATAAATACCTTCTGATATTTGGCCTTATAACGAAAAAAATCGAAAAGAAAGCCTTTGAAATTTTGATACATTTAGGTGAATTTATTTTTTTGAATTTTGTTTCTTTTCAACCAAATATTTTTGCATTTATCCGTGTCTGAACAATACCAAGGGCATTGAATAAAAAAATAAAATTTTTCTGCAAATTTGGTTCATATGTAATTCGAAAAGGAAAAAGAAATCATAAAACCATAAATAATCGATTTATCACTCGATAATTGCATCAGAGACATATTGAACTACTCGCATACCTAATCCCTGTAGGTGCCACCCATCTCCTGCTCCATTGCTGCCCAACTATATTTTCCCAAGTCTGCTTCGATTACATGCACATCGCCCAGGCGTCTTTATTATTTCGTTTCTGGAATTTAATTTTTTTTTTGCAATAATTTTCAAACAGAAACACACAAAAAGCATTTGCGCTACAATTCCCAAAGGGAGTCATGACGAGGATGACGATGACGACGAGGCAAAGGAGCAGCCGTAGAATATAGGAGCGTAAATTCATAGGGTCGGACTAACTCTGTCGAAGCTCAAATACCCTAACGGATAGCCAAATAAATTTACGAAATCATTCTACGAAATTTTGCAAATTGATATCCCTTTTGTAAGGACATATAAGAAGATTTGAGTCCATAATTTGTAGATATGAGATATTCTATATATTTATATATTTTGAAATCACCTGAATATGCTCTTTGAATGGCCAATAGACACAGGGTATAAAGAATGAGTGGGGAAAGGGAAACGAATCGAATTAAGAATCACCACACGGTAGGTGGTCCCATCTCACATAGGAGCTGAGAAGAAATCCTTGGGGAGTTTCTGAGTGAGTTGGACAAGAGACAACGGCATTCATTGTTGTTGTGCCGTTTGTTGCTCCTGCTGCTGCCTCTTTTGTTGTTGTTTTTGTTGTTGATGTTGGACTCTAGTCCGTAGTCTGTAGTCCGTAGGCATCGCTTTGGGAAATCTGCGCGAGTGGTTGCAGGCGAAGCACTGCAGTGAGATGGGAGATGGGAAAACTGCAGTAGCCACCGCCACAATCATAGTATTGTGGGCGTGTTCTTAGCTCGTAAAAACGGTGGCTGTCTAATGGCCGCAAGATGGCGCTAGTCGAATATGCAAATTTTTAGTTCGATTTATGACCCCAAAGCCAAAACACACACACACGCACACAAATATACAGTCAGTAATACACACGTTCACACTCTCATACACAGCGAAGGCTTCATTAACATCATGAGCCCAGCAAAAGATGGTAGTGAAAAACGAAGAGCCATAAAATTAGCTACGGTCGATGACGACGATGATGATGAATGCATTCCCCACACCCCTATAAAAACGCAAAAAGAGCCCCAAAAATTTGCAAAACTCAAAGCAACAATTCGACGAAAGCCAATTTCCGTCATACCAACACGACGTCGGTCCAAAAAGAATGAACCAACGGCTATGGGGGCGTGGCATATGAGTCCCAATAGAGATAGAGCGAATGTTGAATAATCATCATCGTTAGAGCCAGAATAGGACCAGGACCACAACGAGGACCAGGACCAGGACAGGGCATCCACCAACCATCCATCCATCCAGCCATCCATCCAAGCAGTAGCCTGCCAATGCGTTTTTGTGGCATGTTAAAAACTTGTCCAACCGCTAGATGGTTGTGCACGTGCCATGTAACCCAGAGTCCCAACCTCCACTCCATCTCCATCCCCTTCTCATTTCCAGACTCTGAACTCTACTCACTCCATACACACATAAACACAGACACACACGGAGAAATTCGTAAAATTTTGTTTCCGCTGATGAAGTATTCCCCAGATGCAGGACAAGGATTATTGGACGTGTGGCGTTCCTCTCTCTTTCACTCTCTCTTGCTCTTTCTCTCGGCTTTTACCTCTTCCTCGTATATTTCCTCTATTTTTCACCGTCTCTGTGCATGCAAAGTGGCATAAAAGCACAGCCACATCATCATTGACGACGAACCCATCAAAAGAAATGCTTAGAATGTTGCATGTGTGTGTCGATGTGGGTGTGTGTGTGTGTGTGTGTGTGTGGCCGCCATTTCACTAGATTGAAGGATATTTGGTTTTTAGAGGAAAATAGCAAAATTTCATTTTGCCATTAGAAACTAGTAAAAGCAAGTAGTTTGTTGCTTATCGTGAAATTGTGATTCAAAATTCTTATTTTCCCGAAATTCGATTCTATGAGGCTTCTCCTGCAATTATGGATTTACCTATAATATCTTAGCGCACACCCTTGGGCGTCGACTATGGACGGCTACCTGTCGAACCCGTCACGTTAAACGCTGCGTATGAGTAACATCAGGTTATAAGTCTCCAGACATTCGCTCATTGCCTTAGTAGAGACCAAAACTCGAGCTAAGCACGTGCCGGGACAGGAACAGCTGACTCGGTTCTATCAAAACAAGTGGCACACTCTTGCCCTTCAACCTCTTAGTTCACGCTCTCTTTCTCTCTCTCAACTCACTCTCTGTGAATCGATTTTCTCTCTTTGGGACTCTCTTTGTTCGGAAGCATGCGCCTGAGAGAGTGACCTAACTCTTAAGTATATTCTCTTTAGACACGCATCCTTCAATTGGCCTAGGAGCTTCTTTGGAGTAGTGAGTGCAGGTTTGCTTGGGCATGGAATTATAGTACCCTTGAGCGTAGCATAATCAAAATTTTCTTTTGAATCGCAGGGGACCTGAAGCTGGTGCCGAGTGCTGGGTACGTGACTTAGTCGAGAGTAAATCCCCCTTTGAATACCAGCCAAACTGCATTCTAACTTTAGTTTTTGTTTATCATATTTTGCAGCTGAGAATGAGCCAGGATGCAGTATGGGAGAAGTTCAAGATGATGATCAGGACGATGACTATTTGACTAACCTGAGCGACAATGATGATGAAGATGAACTGCAGAGTCTAGACAGCTTTTACTCAGGTAAGCGCAATACAAAATACGAAAATGTGTCACAGATGGATGCAACACAAGCTCCATCAGCAACTACTCCTACTCCTGTTTCTACAACTTATGCTCTTCCTGTTTCTGGTCTTGGCCCACTTTATGCGTAGTTGAAGCCATAACCATAGGAAATTGCCCAACGGGGTGTTATATGGCAGATGGCCAACGACACTCCAGGGTGCTCTACACCTGTGCCGTGGGTGTCGTTCCATATGCAGACCGGGCAGCCTAACTACGTTTTAAAAACCCCAAACAGCAATCAACACCAAGCTCAGACAGAACACATCACACCATTCCGCCCCATCAGCCAGACCCTACCCAGCCAGCCTCAGTCTCTTCGCCCCCAAAAGCTAACCAACAAAACTTCACTTTCACCATTGATAGCCATTTACGAGCTGTCGAAGACCCCAGACCAGACCAGACCATACCAGGCCAGAGCCAGCATCATGATCCACGGCCACGACATGACCTCCCTCCTTTCTCTTTCCCACACCTTCACCCCCCTCCTCCACCGCCTCCTCGTTCTTGGTCCCTCTGTCTTCATCTTCTTTTCGCCACATTTCTCTCTAGTGCCATTTCGAATGCTTTTCCAGTGTTATTTGTTTTGTTTTGTGGTGTCGACTCTCAGCCCAGAGTCCTCTCCTCCTCTTTATTTTTTCTCCATTTTCTTTTTCTGTGTGGGGGGTCTCTCTCTCTGTGTGCTCTATGTGTGTGTGCATTTTGTGTGCTTCATTTTATTTTTTGCTTTACTCAGAGATATGTCTTTGGCATCATCGTCTCGGTCTCGGTCTCACATCCTTCCCGGATTGCCTATTTTGTAGCTCATTCATTCATTCATACACACTTGCCTTTATTCAGCTTTGACTTGACTTGGCTGACTAGCTAAGAGTTTGTACAGCTACATTGAAAGAAATCTTATACATCTTGATTAACTCTTTTTTCATTATTGACTTAAAGATTATTATTGTTATGAAACTTAGCTAAAAGTCGGAGGAACAATTACAAATCAACTTTCTAATCTCTAGTTTCAACAAGAAAATATATTGTCAGATAATTCAACAGGATGAAGTAACAGGATTCAAACAGCTGCAATGAGTTATGTTTTAGGAAGTCATCATTGTGGACTTCAATTCAAGGTAATATCTAATGCTAACTAAGATAAGCTAAGAATTATAATCGGTGCAGCCAACTCAAATAAATATCTAAATAGATATTGAACATCATAGAGATCCATTGCTTTGCTTTTCTAAATTCGAAAACTGTTTACTTCGTATAGCAATTTTCTTAAAAGTTTTTATAGTTTAAGATAAGAAATTTAAGTTACCCATAGCGTTAACAATTTAAGTGTGCTTTAGGAAAGAGTCCTTAGAAAAAGTTTTTTCTTTATAGTTTCTTTCAGTGCATTTGGGCAACTCGCCAAGGTAACCTACGACATCCACTCAACACTTGGCCAGTTCAGTTCTTTTTTAGCATGCTTGCTTCATAAGTTTCTCACTTCCTTTTTCCTGTTGTCCTTTTACATTCTGACTGAGCCCCTGCCCCTTCTACAATTTCCGGTTCGTTTCGAGGCACTTGTGGTTGGTTTTGTTTGCTTTTTGTTTTTGTCTGCTTGGCTCTAAGGAAATCTCCATGGCTATTTGAGTACAATTTTGAAACGTTTTACGGTGTAAGATGTCTCTGCCGTTTCATTGCTGTGCCATGTGATGTTATGCGTTGCTCCTAAATGTATGCAATGAAATACAATTAGTTGCACTCGGACTGAGGTCCTTCCCTTAACCGCCGCGTAGTCTCAGATGTCCTCCAACTGTTTGAAATGGTGTGTGTGTTTGGGGTTTCTTTTTTTCTTGTTGAGATAAAGTTTGTCCAAGTCACTTCATTTGTTTGTCTTGCTTCCGCTTAAAGGGTCTCGAGGCTGCATTAGTCTTGTGGTCGTGATTTATTAATAGCACGTGTACTTACTCCTTTTTAAAAGTGACAAGCTGAAGAAGACAATTTACCATGCTCGTGTATGCAAATAGTTTTAGAGTTTCCTTTTGAAGCCAAAGGCAATTAATTACATATTTGTCTTACATGCAAAATGTCTGTCCCTCCGCCAACCCCCGACTCCAGTGCGTGATACTTAGTTGTGGCATCTGTAACTACATAAATAATTGCTGTCTTTGGTCAAAAAGACTGTCCGTGGCAGAAAGGTATTTGAATTTGGACTGAAGCAAAGTTGAAAAATTTGCTTAAAGCGTCAGACTCACCGTGTACTCAAACCGTTGCTTTCTCAAGAAGCCATCATCTCCATCATCATCATCAACAGCATGATGGCAAATTGCTTTACGCACTGACAACACGATACAAATCTGATGTGAGAGTCGGGCTTAGTCTCGATGTTAGTGTGGAAAACTGGTCAGCTGAGCAGCGGTGACAACTTCAGATCGGCGGTTAATGAACCTTTTTCTGCCCTTTTTCGTTTGATGTTCAACGAAAACGTTGTGTGCGGCTGGGCTGTCAAAAAGTAAACCGATCATCACGTAGAGAACTTTTTAAAGCCACTCGGACACTTTTCATATCAGCGTTTGCAACCATCATCGCGTATCTGGGTCAATGGGGCTAAACAAATCTAATGCTAGTTAATTTAAAGGTTTCATAAAGATTTCATTATTCACAAAAACGAAAAACAAACGACTTTAACGCTAACAATGGGTCCTATTGAATTTAAACGTAAAAACACTTTGGCAGCCACAAAATGCATTTTCCAATACAGTGCTTCACTTTTTGATGGACCAAGCACTTTTCTGATCCTTTCGGGTAACGGTGGTGATGTTACACTAAAACCGTTAAAAAGTATAAAAATCTATCAAAATAGTTGACTTTTAGCACTCAGTTGTTTTAAATTTTACAGTTCTCAAGCAATATGATTAGTTTTCATATTTTAAACTCTAACCAAAAGAATAAGGAATAAATATCTTATTTATTTTTCATCAAATAAACATTCTTTTCATGGACGCAAGTAGACAATTCAAAAATAAAAATAAAGTAAGTAAGTCGGTATACTATGCACCAGATGTAAAAATATTTTAAATTTCATATGTATGTCTATTAAATTCGCCTCATAGCATATGCTATCTCGCTCACCCTCACAAACACACACGAGCACTCTAGCGCCGAAACTAGCCTACGGCCAACTCCGCCCTTATGGACAGCCAAGTATTTCCCATGTTTCTAGTCCGATTTTTACAAAATTAGGTAGGTCGGTAGATTTTAATACGGCTCATTAGTGTACTGAATTTCTATAATCAAAAGGTTGCAGGAGGCAATCCGTTTTTCCTACATTCTGGAGGTGAAAGTAGGCCTGTTAAATATCAATAATCTGCACGCATACAAAAGAAATCTACATATCAAATTTGGTGGTTCTAGCTTTGTTAGATTTCGAGAAAATCAGTTTTATTTGATTTTTGAAGGCGGAAGGGGGCGTGGTAAAATCTTGAATCAATCAGAATCTGCGCCTATACTAAGCCAGTACACATTCCAAATTTGATACCATGTTTGACTAAATCTGTTGTTCTCGATCCTAATCTAAGTGGATTTTATTTGTGTGCCTATAAAGTTCATTTTCGAAAATATATTTAAATTCGGTTTCAATATTTTTAAATAGTATTGAGTAGCAGGGAAATCTTTATAGTTAGTCAGTTGAATATATTTTGTAAGATAAAATGTTCCTGCAATTGTTTTTTCTCGTTTCTTTCCATTTGTAGGCACTGATTAAACTTTGCCACACTCTATTAGTGGGTCCGTGGCATTTGTTTTATTTTCTTCTGTGGAAAACTTTAAAAAATGTAAAGCCCCAAACTGTGCACAGCGAGTTTGGTCCAAAGCCAATCTCAGGTGTAAAGGGAAAAACAGATATGCATTGGACACCAAAATGCTGAACAACAACCGCACAATGCAGAGGAAAAAAGTTGGTCCTGCAAGTCCTGCTCACACTTGGCCAGGACTTGCCAGCTCCTTGTTATATTTTCTTCTGTCAGCTGCAGTGTTGCAATGGCAATTCCCTGACAGTCGCGTATTGTTTTTATTCTCAATGGGCAATTTTTTCCAACAACTTTTCAACACCTCCTTTTTCCCGTATACCCGTGAGCATTTCCTTCAGCCTCAAAAGTTATGACACGCCTTCGCCAACGCCCCCGTCTTTGCCGTTCCCGTGCTGCTGAAGCTGACTGTGTTGCTGCTTTTGCCACCTTTTCAAATGATTTATGGCTGTTGGGTGTAAGATTTAGGAAACAACTGGGTGGCTAAAAAGAAAAACTTTCGCGCATAGACGGTTTCATTTCGCCTTTTTAATGTGGAAAGTGTCAACACATACACACACATACGCACTTTCAAGATAAGGTAAAATTAAAGGATACATGGTGATAGCAATTGGTTGCTGTTGCTGTTTGGTGTCTCCCATGTGCATACTTTGAGACACTTTTTGTCGCTGTTCTTCTTATGCCACTCGCATGCACAATTTCGTGTTACATCATTCCCCAGGGTATGATACCAGCTTCAGATACATTTTCTTTTTTACACTTAAAAGGATATACATCAAAATACCCTGTAACAAAAGGGTCATCTTATCTATTGAAGTTATCTAAGTTACAACCACTATGAGACTGTAGAAAGTATCAAATCAAAATCACTATCAAAACATTCACATTCTGGCAGATTTATTTGTATAAAAATATTATTTGTTGCAATTTACGCAACTTTTCCTCAAGTTCATTTGAGACTTTATCTGTACTGAAGCTTCCCTGACCTAACTTGAATATTCCTATCTATATTCTCTGCTAAAGTATGATTTTACAGTAGAAGTTTAATACATTTGAAACATTCGTTTTGATTGTAAATAGGCCCAACTGTAAAAGAATTCTTAAAATCACATTTTTCTACACTTTTAAATGACTATTTGGTCTTTGAAAAACATATTTTTGTTCTGAAATGTACTCTAATCAGTTTGACAATTGGCGGGATCGGACCACTATACCATATAGCCACAATACAACCGTACTTTAGTGCCAAATATCTTAAAATGTAGCAATATACAAAAATCCTATTTAAGTAAGCTTAATGTGAGCTTATGTATATGTATGTAGGAAAGTCTTATGAGAAACGAAACTTACTCGAGAAAGGCCAAAGTTAGCTTCATTGATATCTTTATATTGAACCTTCGATAAATAATGTCAGTTCGACCTTATTTAACCTTCAAATTGCTTTTAAGAGTAAATTAACTTTATTTCCAAATCGTTTTAAATTTGATTTTAATTTATTTGAAATATGAAATGTAAAACAAGTAGATTAATTGTTGGATGCCGAGAGTTGAGACGACAACAAAAGTAGGCTTAGCTGTTAAAGGATACAATATTATTGATTCAGCAACCAGAATTGGAAAAACGTGATAGTAATTTGTTCAAACATATATTATAATCTCATCTGGCGTTTATTTACAATTACAGTGAAACTGAACTTTTTCATTTGTAAAGTCCCTTGAAAAACTCATTACGTGCTAATATGTACAAATAGCGAATCAAAAGATTTCTTGAAAGAGTCACAGATGTCCCACTATACCTACTATTAAAGTGAATTCTCCCTTGGGACTGACGGTCGTATTAACTTTTAATCCTCTCAAGACGATATGAAGGTCATTACTTCATCAATTGTTTTTAATATTCAATAATGAAATTAGACAAATTATCCATTTCAGACCTAAGCACCGTTAAAGGGTGATGTAGAAATGTTTTATGAATTTACACATTTTTATTTATTTTTATTTGCAATCTATCCTTAAAGGACAATAAGCAAATATTATCAAAGGTAATCATTAAATAGGGATGGAATCACCACCGACTGCCATACCTTCGGATCTCGTACTTAATTGATGGGATGTTAAGGCCTCTGTAGATAACCATTCTGTGCATAAGCTCGTTCAGGAATCGCTACAGAATATCAATGCTTTAGTTACGCGCTGTGCCCCAGAGGGTCCATACAGGCTTCAGAGAGCAGCACTTTTTTGTATGTTCTGATCTCCTGACGAGTAACCACTGAATCTTGGACTGTTTGAAGTTTAGCTTTCTCTTGACCTTGATGTGGGATTTACAGGTTAAAAGCCTGTCGAGGATAAGACCTAAGGTACTTTACCTTATCTGTATTTACAAATAGAATGATTGTATGGATGTACTAATGTAATACCTAATAACTATTGTACATCCATACTTATTAGTAAATACTTTTGCATCGCAGGGCCAAAATTAGGGCAACTATTTGGGAAAATATAGTAAAATTTGTCAACCCTGTGACACTATTTCCAACTATAATTCATTATTCATACAAAATTAAATTACTTTTGTGTGTTCACCTTCATCTTGTTCATTACTTAAATGCGTGGAGCAACACGGTGGCAAGAACTACCGCAGAAATGGAGCTAATAAAATTATTTTATGTTTATTATTGTCAATATCGTTGCTCTTTGAAGCTCGTAAACCCAATTTTGTTGTACCTATGTATGTATGTACATTGTACAGTTATCTTGGCACTCACATCTTCCGTTGGCATTACTAAAGTCGACTTGAGTTCTAGTTTCCGTTTTGTCTCTCTCTCTCTCACTCCCTCTCTCATTTTCTTATCCCCTCTGTATGTGTGTTGTTCAGAGAGATATCAGTAACCGGAATCGGTTTGGTATGTTTACAAAAGACATCGGATGTGGCAATCGGGCATGGTAATCTGGCTTTATTCTTTTCATTGTTTATTTCAACTTCTTTATGCTCCAGTTTATGGCCATTGGCACGCGTATACTCGACGCTGGTCAAGTACCGTTTAGGTTGAGCAGCTGGTTTTATTTCAAGAACCAAATCTCTCTCTTGCTCCCACCCCAAAGAGCAACCACAACCCCAACACCAACCATAGAAACCACAAGCTGAAAGCACGTGCCGTCCCAGTAACCATCCCAATTTCAATCCCAATACCAATTCACAATCCACATTCATATCCATGCCGAAACCCTTTAGGAAACTTTACCTTTTTTGTGCTTGAATGAATATTCGTTTCGTTCTACTACAGGTGCAAAAGTCAATTATGGGCCTCAAAATCGATTCGGGCCAACACGTCGCCAGTGTCAGAAGAATCATTAGACCCACTGACAAGATCAGTCGATTTCATCAATGGAAAACCCGAACTACCCTGACTGCCTACCTGTTGACTTACGCACAATTGTCTGACTGCTGATCGATTTGTGTCAGCGACTCCTTCAAGATTGAGACAAACGCCTGATCCTCGATGCCTGATCCTTGATTGTGGTCGATGTTCAGCATTCATTTTTCATTCAGTGTTGCGTTGACTCTCAGTGTGACTATTTGACATTTGTTTTGAAAGGATCATCATTATACCCATCATCGGGATGACTTGACAAATATTGTTATTGGAGGTCTAAGTGCAACACTTAACAGATTTTGGTTCAATAATTATTTGTTTGATAAATATATCCCCGAAAATTGGTCAAGAATGAAACACAGTTGGGGGTATCTTGGTGATAGGACAGATAAGTAAATGAAATGGCGCCCACTTAATTGCTTAGAAAAAAAGCAAAAAAGGTTTCAATTTTTACGTGTTTATTTTGAAAGTTAATTCAGTGTTTCACTTTTAAACGAAATCATTCTATCAACCCTTTTACTGAAAAAAGAAGGGGAAATGCTAAAAAAAAGGTTTCCCTCGGTTGACCACCTAACGTACTGTAATTAAATGTTGTCCTTAACTAACTGATTAATTGTGCAGTTAATAAAAGCCATGGAAAAAAAATAATGATGAAGCCCAAAAGAAAAGCTACAGCAAAAGCTAAAAACCAAGGAAAAAATGAAAGGAAATGGAAGGGGAAATCTATGGAGACACACACGTTACTCGGGCAGCTGTCAGGACATCAAAGTGACAATTTGAGTGACTTTTTAGCTGAAAAACCCAATGGCTAATTTAAAATGCGCTGAAACAAAAGGACACTTAGGCTGAAGGACAATGGCTGATGACAGCAGGAGCATTGGATGAGTGTGCATTGCATATATTCGTATATATTTTTATAATTTATCTATTATGCATGAGGGCGCCGGCTTCAACCTCAGTATCAGCCTCAGAGCCTCATGGACCCAAACGAAAACCCTTTGCTGTCAGCATATCAGCATATATTAAGCAACTGACACATCAGCCCGCATTCCGCCTGCTCCGGTCCACTTGACCATCTCTGTCTAAATCTCAGTCAGAAAAGTTTTCCTCACATTAGCGCATTAAAAATGAACACAGACCCATATACCATATAGTACACACAGTAAAGAAGGGCTAAGTCAAGTTTGGGGCGTCAGTCAGCATATATACACCTGGACATGGATATGGACAAGAACACCCTTTCACCCACCAAAAACCGTCGTGCCCGTACCCACTTAGCCCGGCAACTACCCTCTCCCGCCCTACTACCTTTCGCCCTCCCCCCGAATTGTCGTGGTCCTGTCACAAAACTGTCACTCAAATGTAATTAACACAGAGACAGAGCCAGAGAAAACGAAAAACAACAGAAAATCTTTCTCAATGTCAACGTTGAGGTGACTTTTTGCATTTTTAAACCAAAAATTGCTGTGTAAGAGGACAATTAACTTTTCAAATTTAGGTTTAGATCTGATTTCACTCAAACAATTAGAGGCAATCGAAAGGAAATCAAGGTAAGAAGCTCATTGAGCTTGTTTCCTTTCCCCCTTATCCACTCCTTCATCGCATCCTCCTGCTCCTCAGTTTGTTTCGACATTTTTCTTAAAAGTTCTTTTTCGAACCTCATTAAAAATTAATTCAACGGTAATTTGTCCTAATGGTAAATACCAAAAATCAATTTAGATGATTTAGAATTTCAAAAAATGATTTATTTGTGGGTTTTTCAGGAGAAATTAACTAAGAAAAAAGGGACTAAGAAAGAAATGCAAGGTATTAGATTGATGGGTCCAACAGTTTAGCTTGATTTGCGTTTTCACTTAGTAGATTGGCCCAATCCAGATATAGCTTTCTCTAATCGGCACTCAAACCAAAGACTCAAGCAACAAACTGTTAAGAAAGCGACCTGCCAATTAACCAAAGCGTAAATCGGCCTGTCAATAGCACACGAAAACGAACGAAAGCATTCCATCTCTTTCCAACTTCTTGCAACGCATGCGCCAAGGGCGGCTTGGCTCCTATTGGCCGGAAGTCGGCTCGGCCAATGAGAGCCAAGTAAACTGAAAGTTGTGTTCAATTGTACAACAAAGTACAAAAACAAAGAAAACGAAAAACAATGCGGTACAAAAAAATGTGTGCAAAGTGATTTTTTAATTGCTTTAATAGTTGCCCCATCGTGGCAGATAGCGTAGAGCGCAGGAGGAGGTGGGGGAGCCAGAGATTGAGGACAGAAGAAGTCAGAGGTTTTGCTTGCTGTTGACAGTTGTCGGTGAAACTTTTCCTGGTTACTGCACATTTTGGTATTGCCATTGTTGTTTTTGTTGTGATTGTTGTTGGCACTGCATGCATAATTAATTTAGCTTTTAGTGACTCGAACAACATCCTTTTTGCGGCTGCCATCGCTTTCAGTCCTTTTCCAGTCCTGTCAAGGTCCATGTGAATATGCATTTATTTTTGCACCGCTTTTCGGTGCCATTTTTACATTTTGCCCATATTGACGGGCTTCTCAATTTTGCATTTTGCCTCGCTAATGGCTGAAACATGTTTGCCTTTCTTTGCCCTTTGTTTCTCTCATGCTTTCAAATTTCAATTTTTTCCTGCACGATGTGGTAAATGGAAACAAAATTTTGCGGTTTTGGCAATTTAATTCAACCACATACGAGTAGAGGGTGGAATTTTTTGTGGCTCTTCATGAATTCTAGAATTCTGAAGTTCTTTCTAAGTGTCTTCACTTAGACATTCGACAATATGTTTAAGGAATAAAATGACTCTATTACATATATCTTTTCGATGAATTTATTCGTCTCAAAAACTGATGTAAATGTGTGGTGATAATTCCCTACATGTTTTGATAATTACTTTTGTTGTTTTTCTGTCATAAAATTTGTAATTTTTATCCCCCATCAAAATTATAGTCTCGATCCGCTAAATAAAATCATAGTGTATTTATTCACTTATCACTCATTTGTCGTTAAAAAAAAAAAACCTTTCACTTATATTTATTAAAAAATATAAACTCACAAATTTGGTATTAAGACTGACTTTAATATATAGACAAGTATAGATGGGAAAATAAGGATCCGTTTCCTATTTAAAACACATTTTGCAGATGGTATAATAAATGCTTTGCTTTAAACTTCATGTGAATAAGTCAGTTCTTTATTTAAACGCAAACTTTTTCCCACATGTTTCACCTGCAATTTCTAAGCAGATTTCCCATGAAATTTGTGGGAAAAAGAGACCAGATAAATCACATCATCACCTGACATTTTGGTTAAATTAGATTTTTATGTGCACATAAATAAACAAAGTATTTATTCCATGTGTACGAGTGTGAGTGTGTAATTTGTCGAGCACAAATTAATGCCTTCTCCTTCTTACTGTTCTCTCCTTCATACATAAAAGAAAGAAGAAAAAAACAAATCGGAACCCATGCCCCGCCTTTTTACTGTCCTATCCAAGTGTATTATATACTTACACCAATGTACAGCTATCTCTCTCTTGCTTTTTCACTCTCTTTCTCTTTCTCGCTTTCGGTCTCTTCCGATTTGTGTGCGTGTGAGTGTGTGTGAGTGTGGTGCCTATATAAAAGAGCATTTTAGCTTGCTCACTCACACTCTGAGACAGCGCTATGTGTTCATGTTCGTGTGTGTATGTGTGGGGGTGGGGTGTGGGGCGCCATTTAAACGCTTGTGTTGTTGCTTTTCATTTGTCGCAGCGCTTGGGGCGAGAATCCCAACAGAGACACGCACACACACACACAGAGGCACACGCAAACCGAGCACACGAACAGAGAGACGTCTGCGAAACCAGTTCTCAGCTGCATTTCTGTTTCCTACGTCTACTTGGCTCAGATTTTCAGTTACATTTTGGTGCTCGGATCATATAGACGTGGTCGTCGCTGTCGTCCTCTCTATCAACCCAACACCAACAAGAACCAAGAACACCAATCTCAATAGCGGATACGGACACGGTTCCGGATCCGGATCCTTTGGTGCAACAAAGGTTTTTGGGATATACATAGATGTATAAAGACCGATATATAGACAACAGTGATTAATATATTAAACGATTAATGTGCAAAGTGCTTAAAGAGTTTCTCCTGTGAAGTGTGTCTTGACTATGCCATGATGGCTCTTAAAATGTTATATCGCGGTCCCAGTTCGCGTTTGGAGAATTTAATTGAAAAGATTCAGGCAACCAAGGAGATAACTGGTAACGGTAATTTCAACCTTTTCCTAAGAAATGCATAGGGATGCTTTAAAATGTAAAAAATTTATAGAAATAAAATGCTTTATTAATTCTTAATAGAAGTTTATTCATAGACAACGTTTAATTCATTATCCAACGAATCCTTCTTATTAAAGGATTTAAAAATTAATCAGAGTATACCAGTTTAAAAATAATTCTACTTTTATTAAACTAAACAGTTTAGGGATCAGATTCATAATTTTATAAATTTGATTCCCCATACATTTCAATCCCCTTGTCTTTTCTTTTAATTTCCCATTTCTCCCCAACTTCAATCTTGAATCTTTTTCTAACCTCTTTGACATTTCTTACCCTACCACAGCAATACGTCTTTTGAACAGTTTAATCAAATCTTTGGAACTTTCTATTTGACCCCTTAGAACTTTATAAGCGAATGGTAACGAACTTACAGCTCCCCGTCTATAATTAATCTGATGTATAGTTTCGTGTTTCCTAATTAAATTGATCTAAAAAGTTAGAGTGAGAGGGAAAGAGAGAAGGGAGAGGGATGCTCATAGATCCCACTGGCCACAATTAGGTTTAATTGAAAGTTATCCTAAACGGAAAGTGACAACACTTGGCGCACGTTGATGGATGAAATAGAATGGGGAATGGGATGAGGTCAGAACAAACCAGAACAGAGCATAAAGAGGCAAAGACCCACATGTAGTAAGAGAAGCGACATCGTAATTAAAAACTACAAAACCCACAACAAGAACAAAGCTCAATTAGTTTGCATGAAACTCATTTACAAGATAAGAGGTCTATGGGGGAATGGGGGGATCATCACACACACCCAACACCAAAAGCATTACACTGACCGAGCTAATTGAATTAAGCCCAGTGTCTTGTCCAGTGTTTTTGATAGCCGGCGTTGATTTCCTGTCTTAGTAACGCATGGGTAATGGTGACCCCGACGAGATAATAAGGATGCAGTTATCGCTGCCCACACAATATTAATCGCAGTGTTTTTAATTGCTCCAATCCCCCACCCTCCGTTCATTTCAGATATGTACAGCACTCACACCTCTTCAAGCTACTCGCCCAGCATTTCAGATGGAACCCTGACACCCAATTCCCATCACCATTTGCCCGCCTCGGCCGTATCCGGCTTGTCTGAGGATCTGCAAGCAGAACACAAGGCTCATGCAGAGCGTGACCAAAAAGATCCTGCACAGCTATTTAAGGCCAAGCGTCCCTCACATTTCCATCATCATCATCATCATCACTACCATCATCAGCAGGCTCTGAAAATTGCCAACAAGTTGCGCAAAATCAATAAAGAGGCCAACAAACTGGGTTCAGGCAGTGGCACTGGCGCCGCCGAAGACGGAGCAACTGGCATTGGAGGCGTCTCCTCGGATGCCACCACAAAGTTTGATAAGTTGACAGGCGAGGGCATTAAAAGCCGAGGCGACGGTTCCTATCAGTGTCAGTTCTGTGATAAATCATTTCCGCGACTCGGTTACTTGAAGCATCACGTGCAGGTGAGTTCCACGAAAAAGGGGTTGGTTTGGGTGGCTTTCTCACTGTGGTTAATTAGTCACTTGGCATTCCTGCTGCCAACGTAAAGCGCTTAGACTCCTAGGACTTGGGTGGTGGTGGTTGCGGCTGGATGCCTTTTGATTGACAGTTAACAGTTTAGGCGAAAAGGTTGCAAAATCCCCCCAGAGTTTTCGGTTGACAACTTGACTTTGCCGGAAACGAAGAGGGAGGAGAGTAAAAAGGAGACAATTAGTGAATTAAGAAAAATTAAATTCGCCAAGTAAATTCAAATTGGAAAGTAAAAATAACAATTGAGAAAACCCAAATAACGGTCGGGCGCAATGCACTCTAAATGTTCTTGAATTTGGTATCAAAGGGAAAGGTGAAAATTCCACTGGCACGACTTTGAAATATTCGTTCTTCTGTAATTAATAAATTAGAATTGAACCTTATAGGAGAAAAAGTGCCAAATGTAGCTCTTTCGGTTAAAGTAGATTTCTCACATTTCGCGATAATGTTGGAATGCCACATTTCTCTACATGATGCCAAAATATTCCTTATATATTATATTTTTCGAACAATCAGGAATAATCGAGTCTTCGTTTTTTAGCTGGGTGTTTTCAATCCCGAATAAAATATCAATCATTTTACTTTTCGAAGCTAAGTAGGAAACATTTTAGGTTCACCCACTTTACAGAGATATCAATGTTTATTTGTATCCAAGTTATAGTTACAATTTTTCAATTGTGTTTCAAAACCAATCATCAACTTTGCCGTGTTTATTATATTAATTAGTGTAATGTTTTAATTATAAATTGTACATATAAAAGTCTGTAAGCATCGACGAAAACATTTGAAACAAAGAATGAGAACAATACTGAAAGTTCAGTACTGCCTGACTGAAGAAAAGAAGATGTTCGATTTAGGAGAGTTCGCTTTATCGTGATTTCACTGTTTATATACTTTTGGTATATTAAGTATCTTGTATATGTGTGATTTACAAATCTGCTGATTAGGGTTGGTTGAATTTCTAACAATAATCACGTAAGGCTAGCTGCAGATTTAGATGCAAAGCTTTCTCTCTCATCACCCACACTTGGCTCAGTGGCATTTGCATAAAGATCGACCATGACTATTGTGGTTGGTAGCTGGCAACGCCCATGACATCAGCAGCAACTTGTTAACCCAATTGCAACTGTGTTTAGGACTACCAACCGATCCGCGATCCCGATGCAGATCGTTATCGTTACTAACGACGACAAGCTCGGGTCTAACATGAAGCTGCCGCTGCTGTTGTTGCCTTTGATCCTAGCGCCTGTCTCGGCCACGGGTTTGAGCAATTCTCGCACGTTCTCAGTACCGGACAGGACGGGATGGGATGGGATAGTAGGAGGAGTAGATGGCTATCCATTTACTTATGAAATTATGTTTTTGATGGTGATGATGATTTGCGCGCACAGTTTAAAAACCCATAACCAACACGACAAAGTTGTTTTTTTTTTTTGTGTTTTGCTTGAGCGGACTAAAGTCGCTCATATTGTGCAATATAAGCAAAGTCAATTGGGGGGCTGCATACAAATGGGCTAATTTTTTGTATTTTTTGCGCCGTCGAGTTCGACTTCAAAGTGCTCCACCGACTTTGTGTCATACCGACTGCCAAAGAACCCAAAAAGTAAACCGGTTAGGTTCCCCTTCTGACGGATTGTTGAATTGTGTGTGTTGCGCATTTAGATGAATTTTTGTCGCAAGCGAAACACCTACGAAACCATCATAGAATGCGGGGTATGCAGATTTTTTTGTGGAGATTCGGATTCAGGTGATGTTGAGACATCTATAAATTCAGGACAGGAGTGGGGCTTAAACCGAGTTAGACGACAGTTGACATTAGTGACCAGATGTCCGCGCTTGCCTCTTCTAAGAATTTAAAATAGGCTCAAGCTAGTTGAAAGAATTTAATTCAAGATTATTAAGTTGCGAAATTGTATTTTATTTTAGAGCCATGCCGAACATCTACCATTCAAGTGCGAGTACTGTGCCAAGCTCTTCAAGCACAAGCGTTCCCGAGATCGTCATAAGAAACTGCATACAAATGAGCGAAACTACAAGTGTCCGCATTGCGAGGCTGCATTTTCGCGAAGGTAAGCGCCCAGTTACTAACGGTCTAACATCCCCCTTACTAACTGATGTCGTCTCTTTTTGTATATTTGTTCAGCGATCATCTCAAGATCCACATGAAAACGCATGACATCCAAAAGCCGTTCCAGTGCAGCATGTGTAATCGTGGATATAATACAGCAGCCGCTCTAACCTCGCACATGCAAAAGCACAAGAAGAATGCCGCCATTTTGGCTGCTGGGGGCAATCCTAATGCCCTCAACTACAGTCCGAGATCAACGGGTTCCGCATCGGTGTCTTCGAGTAATAGTAGTTTGCACAAGCGTCGCTATGCCTTGGCTTTGGCCAATAATGATAGCAGTAGTCGGAGCCCGAGTCGTTTGGATTATCCAAAACGTTCAAGGATCACAAACACAAACCAATCTACACCTACTCCTCTGTTAAGATGCAGCTACTGCCCCAAGGTAACAGAGTTCAGTAGTCTAGAACAATTAAATGCCCACTTGCAAAGTGTCCATGAACATCAGCAGCAGCAGCAGCAACAACAGGAACAACAGCAACAACAAACAGAGCCAGAGTCCTTCGAGCTGAACTGTGAGTACTGCACCATGAAATTTGGCAACATTGCGGGACTTTTCCAGCACATGAGAACCACCCATTTGGATAGGCTTAGTTCGCCACCATCCATTGCCAGCTACTATGAGCACCTCAATCGCCTAGAAATGCCCAAGCAGATCAAACAGGACCTGTCTAGTCCACAGCGGAAAGCAGAAGAGCCAGAGGAACTACCAACAGACTTAAGTAGCAACAAAAGACAGATGGAGGAGACAACCCAAACTCCTGCCGCCGGTCCTGTCCCACCTCCAGGTGTTTTCTTTTGCAACCAATGCAATGCAGGTCTGCCGGACTTTGACAGCTTTCGCAATCATCTAAAGACTCACATAGCCGAAGGAATGCAATTGATATGTCCACATTGTGGGCTCACTTTGCCGGAACAACAGGAGTACGAGCGTCATGTGGTTGCTCATTTCTTGATCACCAACTCAGAATTTAATTGCAGTAGTTGCGGCAAGAGTTTTGCCAAAGCTGAAGATCTGCAGCAACATTTACTGGCCGACCATGTCGTGACCTTATTGAAGTGCTCCTTGTGTTCGGAACTATGCGAAAATCGCATGGCCATGCAGTTGCATCTGGCCTGTACCCACAGCCAAGAAACAAAGCTGTTGAGATGCAGTGCCTGCATGGAGCTCTTCCGTTCTGATTCAGAGTTCCATGTACATGTGAAGACACGTCATCAATTAGCCCTGGGCAATCAGAGCAGCAGCGGTCTGGGATCCGTGTCCAGTGGTGTGAGTCCAACCAATCCTCTCCAGTGCATGTTTTGTCGTGCCGTTTGCTCCTCGGAGCTAGAGATGCACTTCCATTTAGCGGCACATGCTCGACAATTCCGTTGTCCTTCTTGTCCGGAAACATTTCATGTCGAGTTCTTGTTGGACAGGCATATGCAGAGCCAACATGGTGGGGTGAAGGACAACAAGGAGCAAACCTCACCCAATATGGCCATGGGAAGTCTATATGTGAATGCATTGTTGCCTCCTCTGGCTGCCGCTGCCGCAGCCGCTGTAACCAATAACAACAACAACATTATTGACTACAACGTGGCCTTCAAATTCAAGGGCCTCTTTGGCGGTGGGGGAGGGGGCCCACCCACAGCGCCATCCAAGTTCTACAGCCCCCTGCAAGTAGATACAAAAGCACAACAGCCATCACCCCACCCGGCACTGATGTACGGACTGAGTCAGAGATATCTTATGGAAATGTATAAGGCCAAGTCCATTTCACCCGCTCCGCCCACAAGCACAGAGGCACAGCCGGGATCTGCGGCAGCACCACCCCCAACCACCTTCAGTTGCGGTATGTGCGAGCGTCAGGATCTTCGCAGCGAGGCTGAACTTCACTCCCACCGCAAGTTGGCCCACAATCTTAAGACCGGTGTCAGTCTACGTTGTGCATACTGTGCGGGTAATTTCAAGTCCAGAGCCGAACTGGAGCAGCACATGAAGAGCTGTCACAACTCGACAGGCAAGCACAAATGCCTAATTTGTGACGAGATATTCCCCTCACCCGCAATCCTGGCCGAACACAAACTGCAACACTCTAAGGTGGGACAGTCGGGCAAGTGTTCGCACTGTTCGCATCAATTGGAGGATGTGGCCGCCTTCCGCAATCATCTCACAGAGCACGGAAGCGATGGAAGCCTGCCGCTGGCATGCATTTGTTGTCGCCAAACTCTGCACTCTGAGTTCGAATTGTCCTTGCATGCCAAGTTCCACACGAAATCATCGGCAGGCACTTCTAGAGGCAGCCTCCAGGAGCCTGTGTGTGCCTTGTGTCTTGAGCCGCTTCCGCCCACTGGACCACCAATTGATGGCCACATCCCTGCCAAACTATGTGAGAAGTGTTTGCGTAAACATAATTTGAATGGCAAAAGAAACAAACTAACGGAGTCGCCTTCGGTCAATGTGGCTCCGGCGACCGCGACGGCTGTTGCTCCCAACCATCCCCCGTTTCTAGAGAATCGGTGTAATCTATGCAAAATGATTCTGCCTCATGCCCAAAAACTTCAAGAGCATCTGGTTGAACACACTTTTGCTGGCACCGAACAGCGTGGATTCAATTGCTACATCTGTTCGGCAGTGTTCACTGCCCCCGGTGGACTTCTTAATCACATGTCGGTGGAACATGGTGCCCACTCGCGACCCTATGATTGCAACTTGTGTCCGGAAAAATTCTACTTCCGAGCTGAGCTAGAACATCACCAGCGAGGACATGAATTGCGACCAACGCCTCCGAGTCGTCTATCCTTAAGTAAACAAGAGCCGCCCTGTACCCTAGGCAGTCCAAGTCTTAGTCCCGCAAATGTTAAACTTGAGCTCTACGAATCGGAAACTCAAGCCTCTGATGTTGACAATGGCGATGAAGGAACGACCAACGCTGCGCAGGAAGAGGAGGAGTACATTGAAGTGGAACAGATGCCTCATGAGACGCGATCGGAGGAGATAATGGAACGGTCTAGCAACAGCTCTTAATAACAGAAACACACAGACAAAAGAAGAACTGAAAAAAACCAACTTTAAATAGACAATTTATAAAAAAACATATTTTATTGTATTTATAAGACTAATTCTTTTACTCGGCAAATGACACTTTCTTGCCACTATACTGCTTTCAATTAGCATTACATTTCACATACTTAGTATCCGTAATATCCCTAGCTTATATCCGCAACTAAAATGTTCATTTGACATCTGCCTAGGGTAGTAGGTCCATAAAATATATATATACATATATCGTGTAGTTTTCTTAACAAGAATTTTGTGTGTGATAGTTTTTTAATGATAAATCATTTCTATAAACCATATTCTATCCATATACTAGAAATAACTAGATGAAATGACAACGCCTTGCGTTTTTCTTATTCCGCAGTATTTTTATGCCCAAAACGTTGTAACTTACATGCATAGTTATACATATGTCTTATATAAGCACCAAAGCATTTTGATTGTGTAGAAATACTTACAATAAACATAATATAATATATTAAGTAAATAAAACAAAACCCAAAAATCATAAAAAAAAAAACAACACAAAAGACCAACTGAGTCGCGTAATTCCTTTTATGACTTTACTTAGAAGCTCGGTTTGGTTTGGCTTGGGGGAAAATCTGATAAGAAGCCGTCGCTACATTTTATGGAAGCTGACGACATGCGTCGCCGAAAATTTTATGGCAAATATTTTGTTTTTTTTTTTTGTTCGTTGCTGTTGTCTGTTTTGTGCCTCCTCATTTCGGCAACCGCGACACGTAATGCCCATAAAAAAGGTGCGCTCCCCCGATTTTGGAGGTGACTCCTTGGACTTGAACTCGGCATTTGGCTTGATATTAATTCGCATAAGCCACACTCACTCACTCTCGCTCACAGACGAATGAGTGAGGACAAATTGGCATCTCAGTTGGGTGATCTCTATCTGCAAGACCGGTGGCAATTACTTGCCTCGTTTCTTAGAATGAAATGCAGCGGCGACGACAACCGGGCATCTTTTGGACGACTTGTACCTAATCCAGCACCTCGACTGTTCATATTCTGTTTCTCTTTCTGTGGCTGTGTCCAGCTAGTGCTGGCTGGTGCTTCTGGGAAGCAATTGCAAATAAATCGCATTTAATAAATTGCAGAGACCAGAAGGCCTCCAGCAAATCTCATCTTCATCCTCATTCTGCTGCACCTGTCCTATCCCGTGCGTCGGCAATCATCACAAAATCAATAAAAATGTTCATCATCGGCCAATTGATGATGACGGTCCACCTCGTTTAAGTCGGTCTTCTTCATGGCCTAAACACCGGCAGTAGTTAATTAGCGCCATGCCTGACATACCAAAGTTCGGACTTGGAAAACTTGCTCCAAGAGCAGCTCTGGCTTTGATCGAAAGTCGCTTGGAAACTTCATTGATCAGTTTTTCGCCGCCCAGACCGCCAGGCGCGTTCAACTCTCTATCTCTCGCCCCTACAAAGCGTTGTCTCTCGCTGTCTCTCTTTTCTCTGGCTATTTCTGCGAAACTCTTTTTTATTGCCACCGCCGCCGCCTCGGACACTAAATGCGTCACCAATATGTCCAAAACCACCAACATATCAAAGCATCACTCATCGATCCGACTTGGCTCATTTTTGGTATGCGAAACATTTGACAGGTTTTTACACTCCAGAGTCGTTGTGGCAAACCAGTGAGACAAAGGTGAAGCAAAGAGACAAGGCCTGAATGGTTTGATGTAAGGCTGAAGCTAAGCCTCAACGAGGAGTTTTCGAAATCTAGAATTGCCTTGGGATTTCTCCACTCCATTCTACATGGAACGTGTCCAATGTAAAAAAGATGTTTTCTTTTGAAATTTTCCCCAAACAGTAATCGAATAAGATGAAACCGTATATGTCGTAATTTCTTGTCAAACTTTGCTATACCCTGCTTTAATTGACTCGTACTGGCTAATGTTATCTTTCAACCAATAAAATCAAACAATTTTTGGTATTTCTACGAATGTCTCGCTTATTTAGTAAACTAAGGTATATTGATAACAATTACTCATACGCCTTTAGGATTGGGGATTAGGGTTTTGCTTAACTGTGTCTGACACTTGTCATCGATATGCCAAAGAAAACTTAAGTAAATTTGGTGGACAGACAAGCGTATGATAAGCCCCTATTTGGCAGCCAGAAGCAACTAGTCAACTGGACCAGTTCCTGAGGCAACCGGACAACGAGGATCCGGTTAATCCTATACTGATAATATTAGACTTTTAATTAGACTGCCAATTTGGGATAAAGACTTTCTCAGGCCCTTCACTATCCTATTCTGAATTCATTCTTTATCGAAATAGCCAAAAGGCATTGTGAATGATGTCAACATATTTGTTTGTATTTTTTTGTGTAATGCCACTATGTTAAGAAAAGATTGCCATTATTCAAGGTATCGAAATGTTTAACAATACTCCATTACGGTATTGAAGTAAATTTAGGTATGTCTCTTCATTGCATCCACTGTGCCTGGGCTGGTCTCCTATTTCTATGTTCGCTGTCTCCTCTATGAAGTCTGGTAAAGTGTTGTCTGGGCAAAAACTGGGCAAACGAAGGTGAGGGGGAGGGGTATAAGTATGGGTGGGGAGTCCCGACTCGGAATAACATTCGGACTAAGCTTGCATAACTTTGACAAATGAAGAAATGTTTGCATCATATAGAGATAGTGAGAGACAGACACACCCAAAAAACCAAAAATGGATATAAATGATGATAAATAAAGCTGGAGGAGATGTTCCGTATGTAGAACTCCTTTCGAGTGGCAATAGGAAGTGACAGGGCAACATTTTCGCATGCCTTATTAAACAAAAACAAAAGTGAAAAATTGCTTTTCCCTTCGTTTTTTTATTTTGGTATTCTGTTTTTGCAACCCTTGGCAAATGTTTCCTTCCGCAGGTTGGGAGGACGTTAAGGACACTGAATGTGTGCCAAACATGCAAGGTTCGTTCTGCCCTCTCCGTGGACTTACATTATATTCATTACCGGCTTATTAGCGTGATTTACCGATGGGGGTGATGCGGATGAAGATGAGGATGTGAAAATAAAGACGATGGTCCTTGAAGAAGGATGATACTTAATAACGGCAATGCCTGGGAAAGTGACTTCTGAAAGCGCCATATCCTTATAACATATCCGTTTGTCAATAATGTTAAGGTTAATGGTGAATGGCGAATGGCGAATGGTTAATGATATCGTGCGAATTTTCTTGATGGATGAGGGCAGGAAATGTGTCAATGGAAAGATGATTTCACTTGATTTACATAATATCCACCGCAGAAGAGGAATTTCATTTTTGAAACTTTACAATTCAAGCTAATGGATTTTCCGTATAGATATTAATGTGAAATTGGAATTATGAAGATACTCCGCTGTCAATTAGTTGTCACTTCCTGCCTTCAATTGAGACCAACACATTGTGTCAACTAATTAGCTAACCAAAAGACAAAAGACTCATCGAGTGGCTCGAGGCGCTAATTGGATTAATCTCCGCCTTTGAGGGCTTGATCTTTATCAGTATCAGGCGGCAAACGCAAACAATTAACATAAATTAAAACAGACTGCCTTAATTACACAATTAGATTAACAACAAATGTTTTCTATTTACTCAAACAACAATTTTTGGGCCGTGCGCAGGAGCCAAGCACATATGACCCATTCAGCGCCTTTCCCATTGGTTGATAGTCAAAGTACATAAATGTTATAGGGGAATGTGTAAGTGTGTGTGTGACGAGTAAGTAGGTGTTTATGTAAAGGAATTCGGTTCGGTTTCGGTCGGAATGCACTTAGGGCGTGGCATGGGTGTGATGGAATGAAATCGAAAAGCTGAAAAGTTTACACAAAATTGTGACTTTTGCCTAAATGTATTTGATAAATTCCATTTGGCTTGCAGGTTTTCATCATTTAGGAGCCATCAAGGGTTTATCCTTGAACTGTAATTTTTTGCTTGTATCCTAATCCTTTCACTTTAATGAAAAATCACTTATTAGCCTAAACTTAGTCTTTCCTCCGATTAAAATTGGGTCACCTCGCTCCACACTTAATTACCAAGATTAGGAATTTTGTGATCCCAAAGGCCAAGTCCAAAGATTGGTGTGAAAATAGATTTGATATAATATTAGTAGCTACTATAAATAGTATGTTTATCTAACTTTTCCATATATAATTTTCCACAAAACGTAAGCATAGACACTTACCCCTCCACTTTCCATTGCGGCATTCTTCTTCTACTTTTCTCCCACCCCCTCTCTTTGGAATTTATCCGAACGTGCCGTAATATCTGTGTTATGTAAATCGATATCCATAGGGAATCGTTTGATTGATTGATTGCCATTCATAGCACCAAATTACTTGTATATGGAATACAAAGGATTTCTGTTTTGCGGGCGGTTTGTTTGTCATGAGCAATTTAAAAAGTTGCCGGGACTCAGCCAGATGCAAAGGGATCACGATCACGATTACGTGGATCAAGCGGCATGGCACCTCCGCCTTAAGTTCTCGCGAAAAATTATAAAGGAACCTCCTGCCGAGCCATAGCCATAGCTGTTCCTGCTGCTGAGCAAAAGTATTGTGTTACCCAAGACGAGGCTCTCCTCGACTCAAGCGACCCAAGTTTGCTTCGCCTTGATAAGACACAAAAGGTCCTTTTGAAAGACAAAAGGACCTTGGCAGAGCAATCGCCAAGACATTTCCTTATGCGTGTTTATGCTTTGCGCCTGCTTAAGATTTTCTTATCACAGAAAAAAGATCAAATTTCTAGAACAACCAAAGCAAATCGCTGGGAAAGGATGTGGAGAAATATTAAGAGCTCAGGTGAGGTGAATTGAAAGCTTTTCGATGGCCGGTATAAGTCAAAGGAATTTAAAGGGAAATAAAATCCGAGAATTCATCGAAAGACTCACTAAATCAACCTAATAGCAATCGGTGGAAATCTGGCCAAGTTCTTGAGGAAATTGTCAGTTTAAATTTTGCAACAAAAAAGGTGTCAATGCTCTCTCCGTAAATGGATACCTCATGGGTCTGTGTGTAAAATGTTTCCATAGAATCGGAGACCTTAATTAAATTTTCGTTGAACAAGAATTGTGATAACTTGTTCTAAGTACGCTCGCCTTTGACTTCTTTTTTGGGGTCGGGGGTTCCCTTTTATGACCCACACAGTTTTGGCCCAAGCCAGAGATGTCTTCTTTTTTCATGTAGCTTCTTACGACAATGATCATGAAGATGATGATGGACAGAAATGGACAGGTTTCACAATTTGCCTGTTCAACATAACCTCGCCTCCTCCAACTCCGCGTCCACTTAGTGCGTCTTGACCTCTTGGTGCGTACGTGCCTGGCCTTAGAGTGTGACAAACTGGTTGTTGTTGTGTTTTTTTACGACTTTATACCGCGTACACCGCGCAATTTCAATTACATGAAGTCGATGATGAGTTCCAACCAGCCAAGCAACTAGTTGTACTATATAGAGCAACTCCAACACTTTCATTAGGACGAGATATCGTGAAGCAGGCAAACGGGAGCTGTAATAGCTGCACGCGCCCTCGTCAAAGTTCACAAAACAGACATAGTTTGCCACTCGGCCAGGTGCCAAATTTGGGGGCCAACCTCATGATAATTTATGCTCGAAAAAAGGTTACAACCGACTGGACCGACGTCTATGTAGCCCACATCTGGGCACGTGTCGGCGTTTATGATTTTTTCTCTTTTACTGGGTTTTTCCTACTGCATTTTAGATGTTCCCGAGGTGGCAAAACAGAATATTCAGAATTTAATCAAGTCGACAAGCCGCAAGGAGAAAGCCAAAGCAAAAGAAAGGCAAAAAGCAAATCAAATTTTCTAACTGGGACTCTAACAAGAAGAACAAATTGCAAGTTGCAAGTGTGAATCCATTGTTAGATAAAAGTTTAAAAACTAGAGGGCCAAGGCTGACTTTGACCGTGTAAGTTTTTTGTTGCTCTTTCCTTACCTAAATAGTGGAAAAACGTTTTATCTGAAAAGTCTAGCGCTTACAAACGGACGACCTACAATCTTAGTATAGCAAATAACAAAGTTATTGATCAAAGTCACTGTATTTGATCAAATTTAGCACAGTCGTTTATGGGTGTAATGAACTCACCAATATTAAATTTCAATAGCTAAATTACAATAGCTCAGAAAATAACGAAGCAATTGAGAAAAGTCACTGTTTTGATACAGACGGACGGACACGAACTCGTCTCGTCGTGCTGATTAAGAATATATATACTTTATATGGTCGGAGGTGCTTCCTCTCCTGCCCACAACCAGTCGCGCATCTACCTGGGGTAGGGTAAATTACCCACCCCCCAAAAACTCCTAGTCGGATAGAAAATCAGAATTTGGTTAAGAAATTTTACTTGGTCAAACAAATTTTTGACTTCGATTTGTACTTATTGTTAAAATATTTCGATATAATCGATCGTAAAATAAAGTCAATGGAGGCCTTTAACAGATTGTCTGTCAGATTGGGACGTGGATTGAGATGTATTATATGTATTTATTAGTATGTGTTCTTTTGTTTTAAATGTTAAGGTTCCAAAAATGACAATTAACTTTGACGCGGTCGAATTTAGCCCCGGCCCTCTGTTTTTTTTAATGCTAGTCAAATATTCAGTATAAAGACACATTTTTAAAACAAATTAATTTGGGTTTAATCAAATGTACTATTTTATTTATGTTTCCCTTTTTTTTCTCTTATGTAAAAGAAGAAATATTATATAATTTATATAATTTAGCTGATAAATAATCACAGCTAATGTGAAGAAACATGATTGTAAAATTTAGTGACTTTGGAAAAACTTGTAAATATGTATACGCACATTTTTATAGATGAAGAATCATATACAATAGGTCATGCAAATAAATTGTACAAATAAATAAATAAATTGTAATTTATGACAACATAAAATAATAAAAATGTTAACTTTTTTAACTTTTAACTTCATAGGTCTTCGCAAAAACGTTTAACTGTTTTTTAACACTTAGCGAATTTTGGAATTTATTACTTGATACTTTTAAAAAAAGAATAAAATAAAACCAGAGATGTGTAAGTATATTATGCATAACATTGTAATTTTTTACGTTTCCTCATCTACAAGGAGTCAATTCGAAAAATAGTTTAGTAAACTAAACTAAACTATGTAATGAAACAAAATTTAAAAGCTTTAAATTCTTAAAATTCAAGAAAATAACCTCTTATAAATACAAAACATGCCGTATAATGTATTTATATTCTAACCTTAAGCACATTGGTTGGCAAGACAATAGTCAAACTTTGACGCAGGCTATATATCATTCCGATATACATACATATTTATGTACTATAATCTACTGATTATATTTCCCCTATCAACTTCTAAATCTTTTAATCCGTATTATTGCAAGGAAAAAACATTTTTACACCTAAATTAATTGTCTGCACTTAATTTAGTAACTAAACAAATAAAAATGTTAAATTTCACTAAAATTAAAAAAAAAAAAAAAAAAAAAAAAAAAAGGCCGATACCTAAACACGCCCTTTTTTCGATTTTTTAGGTCTTTGATGTTGGTGTAGAAAATTAAATGAAAATAATTTAGACCTGTAATTATCTGAAACCGTCCCTCTTCATTTATGAGGACGAATCTATTGTTGGGTAGGAAATTCTACAATCCTTGAAGTCTTTTTAAAAGGCCCATCACCTGTACCAATGAATCGAATAGTTAAAGATGCTCCCAAATTGGCCTTGTAGAAGATTTTTCCATTTAGTGCGGCCGAATAATTTCAAACTTATAATTATTTGATAAACGGGATTCTTGACAACCAAAAAACATAGAACATGCACTACTAAAAAGATCAAACACAGTTTCATAGCAACACACAGCTTTTTTCTATTATTCGATCTAAATCTGACTAGAATCTTGCAGTGCGACATAAAGAAAGTGTGCATAGCCGACCGCCATATACAATTTTGGTCTGTTGCGGAGCACGGATTACAGATAACACCTAAACGGCGTCAAGTTTAGGTGAACTCTGTTTCAAGCTGTTCTTGCCAAATTAAAACATGCATAAAATATTTACATATTGTTTTCCTATAATAAAGAAAAGATTTTTGAAACCATTGCTATTTTCATTTTTTTTTTAATAACGTTCAGAAATAAATGTGCTAGGATATTTCATATTTTGTATATAGTTGTTGAGCCATTACTATATACACACTAATAGAAACAAAGGAGAAAATAAAGAGAAAACAAATAAGTAAGGATAAAATAACAATAACGATTTTAGATATTATCTGGTTAGATTACGATTTTAGATATTTATACCATACAAGCCCATAGGGTGAAATGGTATATTAAAGTCGCCAAAATGTATGTAACAGGCAGAAGGAAGCTTTTCCGACCCCATAAAGTATATATATTCTTGATCAGTATCAACAGCCGAGTCGATCTAGCCATGTCAGTCTGTCCGTCCGTCTGTCCGTATGAACACCTAGATCTCGGAGACTATAAAAGCTAGAGCCACCAAATTTGGTATGTAGGCTCATGTAGTATGTAGAGTGATCAAGTTTATTTCAAATTTTTGCCACGCCCCTTTCCGCCCCCGCAATTCAAAAAAAACGATTATCTCAAAAACTATTGCAGCTAGAGACACCACATTTGGTATCTATATTTGCTTAGTAAATGCGTACAATTTGTATGTATAAAGATTTTGCCACGCCCCTTTCCGCCCCCGTAATTTGGGAAAACTCGATTATATCACGTAATTTTCTACCTTTTGTAATCAATTTTGGCACACTTGAATTTGATACTAATACCCAGCAAAACACCAAATTTGATCAAAATTGGACAAAAAACAACCAAGTTATGCATATAAACGTTTTTCCATAAGGCCGTAGTTGGCCGTTGGCTGGTGGGGGCGCTAGGGTGCTCGTATACTTGAGTGAGGGAGATTATAAGATATGCTTGCAATAAAAAGCATGTGAAAATGCATTGGTTTAATAAATTTGAAATATTTGTTTTACTGGTGTATGGTATACCTAAGTCGGCGAGACGACTTACATACTTCATTTTAGTTTAAATTATCACCGTTATCAGCGTTTTAACGTATGCCGCCAAACGAAATGTCAAAAAACTAAAAGATCTGGCAACATTGTATCTACGATAATTAATCAAAGCTGTCGAACTTGAGATGCCAACATTGAGCATGAATAAATACAAATGGCAACGCTATATCTATATTTTTAGGGTAAGTTGGCAGCACTGGTGTGGCGAAATGTCAATTTTTTAAGGCGAAATTATCAATTTATTAAGGCGAAATTATCAACTTTTTAAGGCGAAATATCAATTTTTAAGGCGAAGCGCAAGATTTGAAGTCAATTTTCAACGGATTCTATTATAACAATTCATAAGTTTGGCTTACAATATTTATCATAAATTTAATATTTTAAATATTCCGTTTCTTTCATTCTATTTTGGAACCTTTTTGTAAATATGGTACAATTTTATTGAATAGGATTTTGGTTTATTTTTTAAATTTGTATATATGTATGATTATTTATGTATATAAATAAAAAAAATCGTAATTTAACTGTATCGTTTAATTTTTTTATCTCTGTCTTGTGTTTATATTCATTTTTATAAAACGAACAAACCACAAAACATTAAAGCGAAAACTGCAGCTTCAGAACCCGTTTCTCACGGTGTATAAAGTGAGGCGAATTCGCGGATGAGCAAAAAGAAATTCGATATATCGACATCGAAAAATTTCCATCGATTTATCGCACTCAATCGGTTCCATCGATAATATCGATGGTGCCATCGATGGTTTTTCCAGCTCTAGTTGAATGGTTCGGTTGTGTGGGTGGCTACTCGGGTGTTTAATTTGTTTAAACAATTGCTGCTTTGCTGTTTTGGATTTAAAAATTTTCAAAAGTTGTGCGCGTGAAATAGAAATTTGAAGCGAAACAAAATTGAATAAGTTGAATGATTTCTGAAAAAGTGACGGTGTAAACAAAATAAAAAGAACGGAATATAAAATATATACCGAAAGAGCATAATCAAAACGCAATCATGCGGATCTCTTGCAAATGTTTAAACATTACTGCAACATTGCCGAAATTGCAACGCAGTAATAGTATTAATATATGCGGGGTAGGATTGGATGGAGGAGCGAATGGCGGTGACCTGGTAACATATCTGCACAAGGAATTCCGGCGAATCTGTCAGATAAGTGAAATCGTGAACCACAATCAATTTACGGATTTCTTTAACAATGTAAGTACACGACAGCGAGGATTTAATTAACAATTTTCTGTTTCATATATTGATTTGGCTGAAAAAGAAAAAATGACGACGCCAACATAAAACATACATACATATGTATGTACATATATACATATGTATGCTTCCTCTCACCCACTCTGTCACTCTCTTTGGTTCTCGTTCTCGTTTTCTTTCTCTCCCTTCTATTATCGTTCTTTGTCGTACCGGCCTATTCTTGAGGCACGCATGAAAAGTCGTGTGTGTGTGTGTGTGTGTGTTAGGCCCATAGAGTGAATGGCAAGGGAAGTGATAAACGGGGAGGTTTAAGAGAATTCAAAAACACTAAAAAATAGGGTCATTCAAGCGTCTTTTTTGCCTTCCTTCCATCCATCGGGACAAACAATCATCATCGAAAATTGATTTCGCTGCCAGAGACTGCACCTGCCCTCCTGATCCTCATCCTGTTCATGTACTGTGACTCCTATTGGGAACACCCTGTATTGTCTGTTTGCCTTTTAACCTGATCGTTATTTTTAGTTCTCTGCGTCAGCAGCAGCAGCTTCTGTTTCTTTTAAGACTCTTCTTTTTATGATTTATGCGATTTTCCCTTTTTATAATGTACATACATACATACATATGTATGTATGTATTTATGCAAGTGTGTTTAGGTGGAACGCCTTTTGGCGTAAAACAAATTATTATTATATTTTGTTCGCACTGCTGGAATAAAATCACTTTCAAGTGTTTTAATTTGTTTTTGATTTAAACGAAATCAGTTTGAACTGCCACACACTTGTTTGATTTCTTTAACTAGTTTTAGTGGACGAAAATATTAATATAACCTTGATGATAAATCACTTTTACTATTTTTTAAATCATATGGATAAGGAGAAGAAATTTATGTATACATTTTATACATACATATGTATGTATGTATGTACATACGTTTTGGAACTGACTTAAAACAAAAGAAAAAACATCCAACAAACAAACTATCATAAATATAGAAAAATATTAAAATAAATCCTTTGTGCAATTTATTTAAATAAAAATCGTAACGTTTGCAACGATGATGGAGTAGAAATTTGAGGGGAAAAGCAATACTTTCGAATTTGAATCCATAATAAATACATATGTCCGTTCTGAAAACAGAAAACTTCAGTTAAATATACAAATATACATACATACATGTATGTACATACATATTCCTAGCATACATACATACATTGGGGGACAAAAGTTTTCACACACTTTTTCTAGGAAAAAACAATGCGAAGTGGGGAAGTAAATTTGATATTGCTTATAGTAAAAATATACAAATAGTTAACATAATTTAATGGATTATTGTAACAAAAAAAGGTTTACTTACTCCTCTTGAGCCTTCCCTTTACGAATTTTAATTTAAAACGGAAGTAAACACTGGAAATACAGATAAATTTTACTACAATTTTGTTTAATTTGTTCTCATATTTTCCTTACTTCCAGCTACAAATGTATTAATAAGGAAATTGCATAGTACGACAAATTGCATTTTCTTTTCCGTATGGACACTTTTGTCAGACACTGTACACAGTTGTAGTGGAAAAACCGTGCGACAGAATTGTTTTAATTTAAATGCTAAAGAACATTTAAATTAAATTTTACTGAGATCAGTGCATAAGTAAAGTAAAAATCAATTTCCCATTATCCCAAATGCTGTCAGAAGTCCAAATGAAACAGTACACAAACTTTTAGCCGGACAAACTACTCTTCTTCTTTTTAGTGTACTGTGTGTATCTCTCTCTCTCTCTCTTTCTCTTTGCTGTTTCCTTCTGCGCGTGTTTCGTGTGTGTGTGTGAGTGGCTACATTTTTCAAGGTTAAGTCTGTTTTTTACTCTCCCTTCCCTACATCATCTTTTCTCCCCCAATTTTTCATCTCCATCGTTTCCAAGCCCAGTAGCACTTGCCATGTTCTCCACAAAACTGAACAAAAATCTGAAATGTAGAAGGAGGAGAAGTGACGGTGGGAGTGGGTGGAGTGGAGGGTTCTAACTTGTGATATGCATTTTATTTGGATTATAATTCGAATTTTTCATTAAAAGCTTCTTCTACGCTGAGGATGATCATCATCATGATGATAATGATGGCAATGATGATGATGATGTTATTGTTTGTTTGGTTGCGGTCTACAGATCGTGTGATATGAATCTCCTCTGTATGCACCCACTTCAAAAGCGGTGAGGCATCAACAAACATATAATACACATACGATAGAGGCAAGAGAATCGTCGGGTCCGGACAAATAGTAGACTACAAAAGTGATATTTTGAATAATTCAACGAGCAAAATTGAAACAGAAAAGAAGAAGCTAAACAAAATAAGTTTCATACATCTACATAAATAAATAAATACAGTGGTTCATAGCTTTTGTGAACCACATCACAGTCAAAACTTAAATTGAGTATATCCGAAAAGTTAATTGTGTCATTCAGTATACCCTGTACACCAAGTAAATCCATTATTTTGAATCCATGAAGCAATTTGTTGCTTATTATGACTAATCCAATCCACGGAGCCTAACAAAAAGAAAAACTGATTCCAGATTGTGGCATAATTAAAATGTTTTCAAGTAACAGCTGACATATAAAATACATTTGTATTAAGTGTAAGTCCTTAATTCATGCCACTAGACAACGATGATTGGCGTCTAAAAGTTTTTGAGTTCTTTGGAAAACTCTTATTGTTAAACATTTGATTTGACAAAAGTCTTGTCTTCATTTTCTTGATTTCCTATAAAAAAGGCAATTTTCATTCATTTGTAGTGTAACTGAAATAGTCGAGTAAATATTCTGTACTAGATTGTGTGGTATAACGAATTAATTTAAATATATACATACAGCATGTATGTGTGTGTGTGTGTGTATATCACTTGATATATATATATGTGTGTGTGTGTGTGTGTTTCTCTATATAGAGAGCCAAACGGAACGCTTTTAGAATAAATTACGAAACCCAATGAAAAGAAAAAAAAATTAAAACAAAAACTTGTTTATACAACAACAGAAGCAGAAGAAGAAGAAGAAACAAAAATTGTATAAACAAGTTTTTGAGATTTCCAAATGTTGCCGGCTGGTTTGGGGACCAAGAGAATTCGGTGACCCGGGAAAAGAGGATCAGTTGGTTCGGCTAGCAGTGGCTCTCCCTCACTCATCCGCAGAAATTCATGGGACCACAAGAGGTTGGAGTTGGGGCTGAAAGTGGAAATGTTTCTATGCCCTACATAGGATTAATTCTTCTTGATCAAGAAAAAGCAACAGCAACACTAATACGAAAGGGTACTTTGAGTTCGGTTAGCCGACACATCTCTTCTTAGGGCCTTTTCTTCTTTGATGACCAGTTGACAGACAGCGCCCCATCATCATCGTCCATATGATATACACACTCACACATACATATGTATATGTGTATGGATATGTACAGTGAAAACTCTCTTTAGTGGATACCAACGTCGCCCAAGGAATGATCACACATTTTGGAATAAATACACAAATGACATTCGCTGTGAAAAACGCGGATGTGTGCTCCCTGATGATGTTTTTACTGTACACGTGTGTACGATATATTTGGATACTACGCATTCATAGGGTGAAATGATATATTAATGCCGCCAAAATGTATGTAACAGGCAATACACATTCGCTCTTGGGGGCTATAAGAGATTAATTTGAAGCTTGGTCACTGGGGGTTTATGAGAGCGAAAGAGATAGCCTCTTTTTACTACGCGTCATGACCAAAGAATCTAATTCGATATTAGTTGTTTGCAAGGTATACTTAAGTCGACACGCCTTTTAATTAAATTCATTTTCTTAAATATGAATTTATGTTTAAATTTGTCTTTGGAGGCGTTTTTGGAGTAGCTACCGATTACAAGGCTGTTCACTTTGTTTTTCTTTTCTGTTTTAATGTGGACCTGTTATTCAAAAACAAAAATATGCGCCACTTTAAATGGTAATCTCTTCTCAATACTCATCATCTTAATTTTTATTCATTCCTGGCACACGAATTTCGGATTTTGAATATATAAAATTCTTTCAAATCGAGATTCGTTTTGTTTACCAAATTGATAGGCTCTCACAAATATATTAATAATTTCATTGACTTCTGTGTCAGATTTGATTATCTTACCATCCATTCGACATGAATTTAAAATACATAGTTCGAGTTCTATACAAATACTCGTCAACTGCTTGACTCAAAAGCAAATCTCAAAGGAAACTATGAAGAGTCCTAGAACTAAAAACTTACACTTTCGTATATATTTATACGAGGGCAGTCCGATAAGTACTTAGCCCACAAATGAAAAATAAGTTTTCTCGAGGTCTGAAAAATGGGCCTCCGTGGTGGCGATGACTTCCTCATTCGACTCAAATAAGGTGCCTTTCTCCAGGTAGTCGATGTAGATGACACCTTGTAAATCCCAGAAAACGGTGGCCATCACCTTTCCGGCTGATAGGACAGTCTTCGCCTGGTTTTGACACTGTTTTTGACTGTTCCTAGGTCTCTGGTGTGTACGAGTAGATCCAAGTTTCGTCGACGGTTACAAAACGGTGCAAAAACTCCTTCGGATTGCGTTTAAACAGCGTCAAACACTGGTCTGATATCATCTTACTGTTGCGCTGGTTGTCCGGAGGCAACCATCGGGCCGACAGCGCGAAAATTCCATGCAGGATATAACCCACGCGGTCTTTCGAGATACCTACTGTTTTAGCTATCTCGCACACTTTCAATCGGCCGTCTGCCAATACGAGATCGTTGACTTTTTCCGCGTTATCCTCCGTGGTTGCACTTTTCGGGGCACCTGGAAGTGGCTTATCAAAAACCAAAGTTGCCAAAGTTTTTGGCGACCGCCATCGAAGGAGAAGAGTCACCGTACACAGCATCCAACCGCTATTTGACTTCACTTCGCGATTTTCCTTCGGAGTCAAAACAAAACCATTCGATTCGACTGAAATTTTTAGCTTTGTCCTCTATACACGATAATAAACTTTTCTTGCTATAGTGGCGCCACTGGGCGGTGGGGCTAAGTACTTATCGGATGACCCTCGTATACATATATTTTTTTTGGTAGTCTAGGAAGAACCAACCGTAAAGTATCAATCCTCAAGAAATCCTCAAAGCATCTTATGGGTGTTCAAGTGTTCAAGGGAAAAGGTAAGCAATTTCTTTCGTGTGTCGTTGTGAAGTGGAAGTGCGGGGAACATTTGTTAGCAGAAGCCGATCACAAAGAGGATCCTTCCGTTTAAACGGAGACGCCGATGAAGCTGGCCCATTGTCGGCCTCTTCTCCCGTGCCCCTTATCGTTTTGCTTTAACCATTAGTCTACTATTTGTACATATGTATTAATCAAACACACATGTTTGGACTTTCGATTATTTCTAGGTTATCAAATGGTAAAAATACAATGTTCTCTCTCTCTCTCTCTCTCTCTCTCTCTCTCTCTCTATGTCTCGCCCTCTTCATGTGTATGTGTTGTTGACGTCGTCTATCATCATTTGCTATTTTTTTATTGATTGATTTATTTATGATTAGATCCATGTATATATTTGGGAGAGAGACAGTTTTTGGGGTCTGTTATATTATCAGAAAATAGTGTAAAACATTGTTCAATTGAGGAGAAAAACAAGTTCCGATAGAAATGAAAACAAAATCAAAACTGCATTCAAATGCAAATGCAGTTGGATTGGTATTTTCGAGTTAATTTGTAATGCATTATGAAATCAAATCAATCCCTCCTCCAGCCAGCCAGCCCCCGATTTACGATCCACTGACTCGCCTACTTAGCACCAGTAAACAATAAAAAGAAAAAAAAAATTATCAATCAGCAATATGTATGATAGAAATGCAAGGCGCGGCTATGGCTACATTGACAACGCTTCAAACTATAAATAGGCATTATCAAATGTAAAGTAAGACTAAGAGATGTCTATATACACATTTACAATGGCTGTGTGTATGTGTGCGTGTCTGTTGGTTGGCAAATAACAATAGAAGTAAAAAGATAAGTAGGCGGGCCTCAAATATATACACGTGTATAGCTCCCTCCATGTATTTGTACCTACATATATAATATTATATACGCACTTTGTATACCCTTGCCAATTTACTCTCTTGATATTTGTGGTTTTTAAGATTTCTACTACTACTGCGACTTTATTGTGGACCATTGGCAACTGAGTGTGTGATAAGGGAGCTGGGCGTATGATAAGGTCGGCAAAATCTAAATACAGAATTTATAATTGTAAAAAAGGAAAACAAACTTTGGTCGATGAAGTCAAATCCGAGATATGCACAGAATCAAGCTGCAAGAGGGCTATAAAATTTATAAACCTCTAAATGGTAGACGAATGTGTATGATATATGATCTCGGACTTTTATAACCTTCACCTCAAAGGGTGTTCCAAAAGCATGAAACAGGAAGCATTTTTAACGCTATAAAGTGCATATATTTCCGATCGGTCGATGTAAGCATGTGTGTCTGTTTGCCCATAGAAAAAATCACACTTGGATCTCAAAAAAAGAAAAAAGCAAAACTAGAGCAATCAAATTTGATTTGTAGTCTCGTGTAGTTGGCCAAGGTTTTCTTTTATTTCTGTTCGCTACGCCCTTTTACGCCCTAATCTAATTTGCCAAAGCTAATATACAGAATTGGTTGCCCAATTCTAACTAAAATGAATATATCTTCGGTTTTAGTCTAGATTGACACTTAAATCCACAATGTGGTTAACCACTTTTAGGTCTATACTGATTAACGCAACAATTCGTATAAATCTATGTACTTAAAAAAGATCTTGCCGTTCCTCTATCCCAAAAATAAGTTATATAACACGTACGTAGAAATGGTAATTATTATACGAATTTCGAGATAAACAAAACTGAGATTATAGCCAATGTGTAGAATCAGAAAATACTTGAGTTTTGCTGACGTTCTCAAATGAAAAATGTTATTAATTTTATACCTATCCGTAATGACTTGATCCTTTACATTTCTAATGATTTCTCCCTCTGATAGGGATCAGTTTCGGCGGCATTTGGAATACTTTTGAAATTCCATTGTATATTTATCCCTGCATGAAGTTTTAACTCGATCAAAGTACCTACTTACCTACCCAACTGCCTACCTACCTGTACTTACCTGGTGTCGGCTCTTCTCTTTCCCTCAGAGGGGCAGCAGCCATTGAACCGTTGCGCGGCGTTGCCAGAATTGCCAATTCGTAAACAAAACTATAAATTCTCAATGTTTAAAAATAGAGAACTAAACACCTTTTTGGCTATAGAGCAGATTTTTAAAATACTTTTACGAGGCGAAATTCGTGTGTGCGCACAATAGAGCAGGGTTGAAACCGTTGGACAGGGGTGGCGGTTGGAAGAGAGTTGGTTAGGTAGGTAGGTGCAGAGTGGGGAGGGGGTTGCGGCACACACGTTCAGTTTGCGTGATTTGGCGCAGGGGTTAATTTTCGTTAGATGATGATGCCCTCTCTCTCCCTCTCCGTCTGTGTTCCCTCGCCCAGACCCCGTCCAATTATGCTTTGGGTTTGCATAAATATTTGCTTAAGAGGAGAATAACAAAGAAAGAGAAACCGAAAAATGTGTCAAATGTGCGGACTGAGATTGTTGTTTGCATGCCATAAACAAAACGAACCAAAAAAAAAAAGAAAAAATTAAGCACATTATATCGTACAAACTACATATGCATATTTACATTAATTATGCGCTCCCAAAAATCAAGGCAAATCGGAATGCCTATGCAATTTGGATGAAATTTGTTATATATGTAAGGGCTGTAAAGAGAAATATTTATAACGGATTGAAGACCAATCGGCAGTTAACCAAACTTTGAGCTCTTGAGGAATGGATGAAAGAATCTTTGCTTTCAAATTTGTTGAATAGTGTTATCAAACTATAGATAAAAATTCACATAGACTTTACAATTAACAGCAAGAAATAGCGGGAGAGAGAGAATGTCGCACCATCCGTTCGTATTGCTGTTTGCATATCAAATATATGTACATACATACATACATATATACATACATGCATATAAACGTCTGTATGTGAAAGAGGGTTGGTTCAAAAGAAGTCAGAAGCTATAGTTCTTTAAGGCAAGACTGAGTAGTGTAGATATTTTGAATTTCTACAAATGATGCAATACACCAAGACCTCGCTTTGCGTCGGGGTTACGTTCCAAAAAAACACGACGCAAAATGAATTATGATTTTCTATAGCCAACCATGGAGAAATCAATGATAGGATCCAGGACTATGAAAATACTATTTAATTTAAATAAATTTCTTGGTAGCAGTTGATGTTTGCAGCTTCCGCCTGGGATACCTTGAAACTTCTGTCATTGTAGGGATCGTTTTTATAAAAATCTCCATTGCTTCGACAATCAAGCTCATCGCTTTTGAAATTTGTTTAGAGGTTCTTGAAACATTTCTACTGAACCGTCACTGTCATCCTCTTCGTTAACAACTGGTAGATTCAGTTTCAAAAGTTCTTCATTCGAGAATTCTTGATTGTGCGAGGTTAGCAATTCTTTTATTTCAGTCTCCTCCATAACTTCAAAACTAGCCAACGCAAAACGCAGTTATAAACAGAAGAAGTAGTAGACGCATAGTGAAAATCTCTTAAAGGGGCTACATCCGATGCATTCTATTCTGTTTGTCTCTCTCTTTGTGTATGTTTCGAGCGAACCTCGTAGGGCAAAGCCGTACATGTATTTTGCTGCCGTGTGCGCTAAACAAACAACACACGGGCCAAAGAAAATTTGTTTGTCAAAGTTTTGATAACACCCGGTACATGTTCCATACTAAATAGTATATGTATGTATGTACATATATATATCTGTTCACCAGCCGGCGTCCTCCCTCTCCCCCGCTCTGTCCGCTTGAAAGCAAACATTGTTGCGTTTAATATACTGTTATAGCCCCAGACAAAAGTCGCGTCGTCTCTCTCTCTCCGGCATACACACATTGAGGTGTGTCTATTATATGCCTAATCAAACGATGTATAGGGTCCGACCCATCCAATTCTTCTCCTCCACCCTACCTCCACCTCCTTGATGTCTCCTTCAGACACACGTGCACACGTTTCCAAAAGCTTTCCCGACCATTGCATTTGAAATTGTTTGAGAGTCTCGACTGTTCCTTATCGGATTTTGAATTTTATTTACAAACTAAATCATATCGCGATCTTAAACTGTTGATAAGACTACACACAACTAGTTGAGACCAAGAGAAAATATGGAAAATTTATAAACTGAAATTTCTTGTACTTTGGTGAACTAGAATTCCAGGTTCGATTTTCAATGTACAATAGGAAAACTTGCTTGATTAATCATAAAAGGATAAAGAGTCGATGCATAAATCAGAGATGGTCCGAAAGTTCCATATTGTCCGTTACAGATGATACGAAATAGAGTCTAGTTTGGCTGAGAAATTTGAGAAAATATTGACGTTTGCACTTTTTAAGCATTACCAGGAATAGTTTAACTTCAACTTTTGGGCATGTCGGGAAACAACAGAAACGTTTTTTCCATATTAAAGCTTGTTTACTTACTAACTGTAGCCCTATGATAATTTTTTAGGCAACAAGTATACCAATTTCGGGTGGCCTTATTTCTCAGAATAGTCCCCATTGTCTGCTTTGAATTCCCTTTTGTTGTTGTTTTGGTGTGGGATAGGGTAGGCAAACCGAATAGAATAACATGGAATAAAGAGGAAAGAAAACATGAGCAACAACAAAATATTATTTTGCCAATTCCGTAATCCAAGAGCAAAAAGCTGCCCCGCACGCGTTAGGTTCCCGGTTGTCTAAAGTTTTTTATGATAATGGCCAAATGACTGCCGACGACGACGACAACCAACGACGCACAGTGGGTCGTTTGTCGAAAACTCTTTGTGTAAATCAATTTTCGAGTTGCTAAAAATGCTAAACAATAGTTTAAAAGGGGGTTGTATAACTGTTTAATTTATTTTATATTATTAAAAATTTGTTCTCTCCTTATAAAAGTTGCAATAGAATTGTAATGTAATGTAATTGTAATGTAATTTTCACACAAAACAAGCGATTAGAGCCATTCATTTTACTATATAGAAATACAGACCAAGCTTAAAGAACAATTTGTTGTATTGTTTATATTTGCTATGGAAAAACCTTTGAAAAAGAACAAAATCGGGTGGTTATCTTTATTAGATCAAAAGTTAAACCAAATATGACTAAACGAACCACTGTGCAACGCCGATGTCGATGTATATATACATACATAGGTATATATGTATTTATATGCATACATATATAGCATATGTATATAAATATTTGTATCTGTATCTGAGCGAAAACAAAAACAAATGATATGGCATTATTCTGTTTGTCAGCAACGCGACGAAGTCGTCCCGAACGTAGGCCGAAACCGACAAAACGCGCTCCGCTTGCCCATAGAAAAGTAGAAAAACAAAAAAAGAAACAATAACAAAAAGCCAACAAAAACTATTAAAGATTATATTATTTTGGTTTCTCCTTTGCTCATGATTTGTTTACAACATATTATCGTCTATGCTGCGTTTCTGTTTCTTCTCGCTCGTCGGTTTCTTTTTGTTATATTCAACGAAAGCAAATTAATAAATTAGTCCATAAACTTTTACAAGAAAGGTAAAATCACAATAGAGAATTAAAAAACAATAATAAACTGTAGAATAGTTGATTAGGTGTCCTGTTAAACAATAAAACTTCAATTATTTTATCTGTCTGGTTAGAAAAATAAATTAACTACCAGTAAAATATGTACTACATATATAATTAATGCTTAGCAATCAATTAAAGAGACCACTGAATGTCACCAAAAACATTGCACAACAAAAACAAATGCCAGACAAGCGAACAAAAACAGAAACATAAACAATGCCATTTCATTATGCAAAAATATATTTGTTAAAATATGATCCGAAAATGAATTGCGCACATTATATTTATCATGGGGGAAGTGTTTTCGTATTGCATAATGTCCTCCGCCCCCACCCACCCCAACCAGCCCGTCTCCACGGTTGGAGAAGAGGCACCAGACAGAACATAAACGCAGTTCTCCAGACACTTTTAATCATGAGAATTGTTTCCTTATTGCTGCAAATATGATATACTTAATTAACCGAGCTAACATTTTTAAAAGAATATGCACAAATATTCTGATCAACTGCATTTAACAGGGATTACTTAAATTAGTAGAAACAGTTTATGAAATAAGTTTGTGAGTGCGAAACTCTAAAATTAGAAATTATAATAATTCTCAAGGGCTCTCCCACCACTTTAAAAGTTTATTTCTTAACAATGTAAAACTTGGCGTTTCACCTAATAAAATGCATTTTAAATAGACACAAATTTACACATTGGCTTATAAAGTAATTACAATGTAAGTAGTATGTACTTAATTACTTGTTGAGTTGTCATGTGTTTCGTACTGTTGAGTAAAACATTGGATTGGAAGAAAGTGAACAAAGTTTTCATAACCAAAATGTCAAAAAAGACACTGGAAAGTATAGTTTTATTTGTTGAAGCAGTTAATAAATTGGAATAATACGTAGATACTTTATATCTGAAGGCATTAAGTTTTAAAAATAAAAAGGCATATTTATTTAATTGATGGGAATCCGGTTTCTTATTGAGCGCAACTTTCCCACAAGTCGCTTTTATCGTCATTTTAAACAATTTATTTGTATTGATTTCCGATGTTCCATTATGCATAAATGTACATACAAACAAACATATAGACAGACCACAAATATATTGTGTGTGTGCAACGAGGCACGTTCCCATCGATCGGTCGAGTCGATCTACTTCACATTTGGCGTAGTCATTCAAGAATCAACATTCGATGTGTTGTTTTTTCATATTAGCATTTGTTGTGTCGTTTTGTCTTAATCAAGTGAGAGAGCCATAAAATATACATCGAATAATATATATGTATATAGAAGGTAGGAGGTACATATAAATGGTTATTTAATTTGCCATACAGTGGCGACTGGCCACTAAATGGCGGCGCCACACCAACCAGCATAATTACCACCAAACGAGCAAACTGAATGTGAGAAGGGTTAATTGGCAAACCGAGAGGCGACTGCAGTCCCCTTTCCAGGCCTTCAAATGTTATTTGTTAATATGCTTGTTATTGTTATTGTCATTGCAGTGTCTTCACTCAGAACTGTTGGTTGGCCGGAGAGTCAATGACATTTCGCACATTGCAAATTGTGCAAGCCAAGTTGGGTAAACACACATTGCCCCCCCTTTCCGTTCCCCCCTACGCCTCATGCATTGCAGAACCAACGAACGGGTCCATGGGGAGAAAGGAAACATTGTGGGCAATATGTGTACCCAACTTTTTACAACTTTACGAGATAATGCCAAGAGTCAGCCAGACGAGAGGTTCGTGAAAAGTTATCGGCACTTTCCTCTGGCCAAAGAGAGAACAAACTAATTATGCTTGGCTCTGAGCTCACAGGTCATAAATTGTACTGCGATTTCTTTCTTTACAGATTGAGCCAAACTGGCTTGATGGAAAAACAATTTTACTCAAATAAGAAAGTGACATCATCATCAACTGTGATAAAAGTTTCTGATCAGCTATGATTGTGTTACCCCTCGTAGATATATAGCCATACATATATGGCTTGGGTGTACGCCTATCGGCAAGTGCAAAATAACAGCCAAGCACCAGACCACTTTAACTTTAGCCATGCCATAAACCATAGCAAAAAAAGGGGCAAATAACAAACAGCTGAGGCGGAGTGACTAAAAAGCCTCAATGTCACAATGAATAGCTAATCGAGATTAACAAATAAAGTAACAAATATCAATGTAGAGAATGAGAATTAAAGTCTATCGAGGGTATTTTGTACCCCTCTTTTTCCTTTCAATCATTTACCCAGTCCAAGTCGATTCGATGCAGTGGTAATAAAATTGCAGTTTGAGATTGGAAAAACAAATCCAGGCAAATATGTTTATGAGCCAATAAATATATTGATAGCTTCGAGATAAAACAAAAAGACAACAAAAAGCTGAGTAACACTTGGCGAATGAAGCATTTGCATTGTGCTTTTGTTTTCATTTGCTTGTTTACATTTTCTTTCCTCTTAAATAATAATAACAACTGTGACTAAAGCTGATTAGATATACATACATTCCCCGCTCAAAACGCATAAACAATATATTTAAGGGCCTCGCATTGGAAAAACAAATAATATACAATTTTTAATGGTTTATTTTTGTTTTATGGAAAATGATATGATTTTGTTTATACTCGTATCGATTATGTGAGCTTGCAATTTTGCTTATTCTGCTACAATGTGAAACGTTCCGATCCGATTTCCCAGAGTTGTCATATCCATTTCCATGCAAATATCTTTACTTGAGGCCAATATCAGATAAAAGTCCAAAGATAATAGACAACAGCTGACAAAGTCCGAAGAGTTTAATTTTTGTAAAACAAAAAGCCTTAACGTTTATACTTTCCTCGCTAGTTAAGCCAGCAACTAGTCTATAACAAAGGCAATATATAATCTTTCAAATTTTTAAATGTATGTAATTGAAATTTTGTTACAATAAATCAAGCTAAAACAGGGGAAAAAAGAGAATTCGAATTGAATCGTTCGTTTCTATACTTGAAGCTATTTGCCACAATTCGGATACTTAGAGTATAAATGTTGCGTAATAGAACTATCTTTTCAGTTAAATGAACTTATACAGATCACTTTTGGTTTTCGAATCGTAGATAAAATAGAATCAAATGGATATATTTACGGAAACACTAAACAGACTAAATAGATTGGAAAGCACCTTCTAGGCACAAAAAGAGCTGCGGAACAGGGTATCCTTGCGTCGGCTCTTCCAACATTGTCAGATCATTACTCATGAGAAGCTTTTTGTGACCAGTGCAAATGGACAGAAACACACAATGTGCCATTTGACTTGTGTGTTGACGTTTGCATTTTAAACCTACCTACATACGTTAATTCAATTCAATTTTTGTAGTCGTTGCTCTGCTGGATTGTGGGGGAGCGAGGAGTATTGTGTCAATTTTGTGGGTAGTGTGTGTGTGTGTGCGAGTGTGTCGTTCCTGTCAGGCGTCAATCAGTCCGTCAACACGTGGTTTATATCAACAACCACAAAAAATTCTTTTCTTAATACTCCCCCCGTTGATTAAGAAGAAATTAAATTTGTTTTATTAAATTATTCAAATTATGTCAGTGTTTAACAATATGGAAGTTCCCCTCCTCCTCACCGAATACTCAGAACAGAAACCAAAATCAAATTCAAGTAGTCATGTCATTTTGCGATCCAACAACATTTTGCCATTGCACTAATTGTTTGTTGTTTAGATGTTAATAGACTTTCTGCCTCCACTCGGCCCATCCACGCCCAACCTCCCGCCGCATTCTGTCTGATAAGCTTGCAGACACTCGATTCGAACATAATTGACAAATTTGCACTTGAACTACCGAGCGCTGGGATGGGGCTAGATGAATGCAGGGGTCGCTGGACCCATCTGAAAAACGAAAAGAAAAAAAACTAATCCAAAGGAGATTCAATCAACAATTGCAAGTTCTTCCTTTTTTTGAGCACTGCATTTTTCCGCGGTCTTCTTCCAATAAATGGTTGCATAATAATACCAAACATTTCAATTTCCCATTATTAAATGTAAAATTTATTGTGATTTCTAGTCGTAGAAACATGAATAAAATCCTTTGGATGGATTAATCTAATTTTTTGCCCCTACTCTAATTCTTTTACTTTATTTGAAAACAATTTTATAATACTTATACATATATTTATACTTCGAAATACAGGAAATCTACATTTTGGCCTTATAACAATAATATGTAAAAATATGAATATTTATACCCTTGCAGAGCGTATTATAAAATTGGTCAGATGTTTGTAACGCACAGAAGAAGACGTTTCCAACCCCATAAAGTATATATATTCTTGATCAGCATGAGAAGCTGAGTCGACATAGCCATGGTCGTCTGTCCGTCCGTCAGTGCGTATGCGTTTTGCTCAGTCATCTTAAAAGCTATTAGGATGAAACTTAGGATTTGAGCTACTTATATCCCTGGTAAGATAAAGTATGAAAATTGTCAGGATCGGACCACTATATCTTAATAGCTCTAGAACAAACTTTTTGATTTGATCGGATAAATAGAACACAAGCTACAGTCAATATAAATCGGTTCAAGCGCTGCCGGCAGCGCTGCTTCCTGCCTACTACGTCATCATCAACAGAGCACATCCATACACACACAGACGCAACGCTACATGAACTGTATGTGTATGCGTGCGGTGCTTTGATTAGGGAATGTTGTAAGAAGAAGAAATACATTTTACAATTAGTAAAAAGAGTAATAATTTGAATGTTTATGTTTGTGTATTGATGAATTGAGTTGCAGGGAAAGAAATTTCAAAATGTAAAAATATTGTTACCAAGGACTGCAAGGGTATATAAACTTTGGCATAGGCGAAGTTAGCTTCTTTGATATTTTTATGTATTATTGACTAAGGTTGAATGAAATGAGTTACGATATTTATTTGTACATAAATATATATTTATAATCTGTTCTTTTGCTTTTGCAGGTACATGGTCCCATTCCGGAATTAAACATTAACGAAATCAAGCTGGCCGAGCTACTCGTTGGCCTCACATTGGACATCGAGGTGGTGCCCACTGGCGTACAGAGTTGGCAATTTGTCAGCTGCATAAATTGCAAGGAGGTTGTGTGCGCCAAGCGCTTACCGGCGGGAGCGGATGGAGGAGTCCAGTCCAACAATTCCTACCTCATTAATCGTACGCTGTTGACCAGCAACGAAGAGTTGGCCCAACGTCGTGGGAGTAAATTGTTTTCCGAATGCTTCGGCATTCTTATTCTGGAGGGACAGGGCTCCAGTGGCATAGCCCCTTCTGCTTCCAATCAGAGCATTGGTTCGCTTTCGTCAATTTTTATGGATGAGCGATCGCTGCGATTGCGTCAGTTGACCACCAACCAACAGGCTCGCGTGCAGGCCGAAATTGCTAAGACGAACGAGCGGATTGAACGTTTTACGCAAAAGGAATTCGAGCTACTCAATAGTTATCGAGAGAAATCCAATCAGGACTATGCGCATCTGTCGCGACTGATTGTGGATTGTGCCATGAATGCCTCGCTTGAGGTACCCGACAATTGGTTGCCGATTGCCACAGGAGGAACAGCTCTTGTTGGAGCAGGGGGAGGTGCTGCTGCACGTGGAGGTCGACGAAATACCATTGGAAGTCGTCGCGATCTGAACGTACCCATCACACCAACCACTCCAACCACCGCCGTGACACAGCCACCCAATTTTCCGACATTGACGCAGCATCAACACCAGCTCCAGCCATTGATTTCGTGTGGTTCCTCTGTATTGAGTGCACGCAAAATGTCTAACTTTGATACACCGCCCGCCACACCAGAAGCCACGCCCATGAGTGTGGGTAATAGCCCCACCTTTAGGCAGCAGTCTGGGGGAATCCCAGCTAGAAACCCATCGGTAACCAATACATCGACATTGGCAATGGGCGGAGTTGAGGAGGCCGACGATTGTCTCTTCGATTTGGAAGACGTGGAGGAGACCACTATCACACCATCCCACCCAGTGCAGACCTCCAGTTTTGCCAGAGCCCACATATATCAACAGCAGCAGCAACCATACCAGAGATTGCAGTCCCAACAGCTTGACAACTCCATGGATAATGTGGACGAGGGAGTAGCCGCCGATGAAGCTGAATGTAAGTGATAACGATAGCAACAACAACAATGTTTGGTACTAATGTTTTTCTCTTTTTTTACAGATGCCGTTGATCTGGATAGCTCCTTGCCCATACCGATGCGTGGAGCTCGATCGATCCCAGCGCATATTATGAACTTTGCCAAAAGTCTCCCCATCGAGATTTCCAACTCTCCGCTGGCTGAGAGGGCAAACAACAACTTTATAGTAGAGGATGAGGAGGTAGGTTCTATCAATCAATCGATTATATGCCATGAAGTTAATATTGTTTCTATAATCCTTCTGCAGGTGTTGGACAACATCGATATTGCGGCCAGCATCCAAGCCCTAGCCAAGAGTGTTCATGGCGAGGCTGTGTTTGGAGATTTGCCACGTCCACGTCTTAGCTCTCAGATTTAAAAATAAGATGAATGTTGATGTGTGTGGAAGGAAGAAAGGAGACACATTGAGGACGAACACCATTACGTACACATATATAGAATTCAGCTCGTATTTTTGCATATTTTTGAGAAGAGAATATTTTCTATCTAAACTAAATTAGTTTGTTCGAGAGAAAAGAAATCATCATGCGCCTTCATACACATACAATATACATACATACATACATGTCTTATATACCCCTTAGAATACCCCACACATAATTTGGATATGTAATAATTATTTTTTTGTTTTCGGATGATCTTTCGATTGAAATGTGTATTTTCTTCGTACGACAAGTGTAGTATGGCTTTCTGTTTGGCTGTTTGCACATTTTGAATAATTAACCCTGATGATGTTAGTTTATACAATGAATAAGCTAGAACATCTATAACTATCTATATTATATATATATAATAACTATGTATCTATAATAAATATTATAATGGAAAAGCCAGTTGTTAAATGGCGAAATGAGACAAAAACACACACAGCAAGCGTCTAAACTGCAGTTTCTTGGGAAAAGTCGTCCAAATGGAAAGAGGAAACTTGTGAAATTTCTTTCCAGCGAATCATCAGTCAAAAGGGATTGGCGCACGAATCGGGGAAAATAAAGAGCACAAAATGCTTACTTAACAAATTACTTTCTTTGTTACAATTGAATTAAAGAACTATAATTACAATTGATAGACAGATCCGTAAACTTAACTATAAAAACTAAGATCTAAATCATTGATTAGAATCTAGAAAACACCAGAGAGGCGCTCTATTTCCAAGAGATCCGCTAATATCTCCTCAGTACGTGTGCCGATCTTTTTTGGCCACTTCATTTCGTTCTGAGTTGGCTAGCAGGCGATAGGACCAGATCAGATCACCATCGATGATGCACCGTGAGGGATTGATGCCCAGTCTCTTGGACGATTTCAATGTGCGATATTCCTTGGGATTAAGGCCACACAAGTGATCCTGATAAGAGAGAAGGACGTTTTGCAGCATGAGGAAACGGCGATAGACCTTCTCGGGAAGTGGCAAACAATAACCCAGGGCTCCATCCAATGTGCCGTAGACAACGAAATGTTTATTCTCATATAAGAAGGGCTGACGCTGATGTAGACCCCGCTGATGACACTGTACCCGGAACATGGTATTCACCACTTGACCCAGGTGATAGTCAGCTTTGCGTAGTAGTTTCTGTCCGCCCAAAGATTCGCGAGCCTCTGGCTGATACATATAGACAATGAGATTGCTCTCGGCATCGGTGACCAGGAAGCCCAAGTTGGTGTTATCCACCATGAACTCAATGCCATAGACTTCCAGGGGATTGAAGTCGCGTGATGCGAGTGACAGGGTCCGATATTCCTCCTGAAAGCGCAGCAAACTGATGGATTTGTAAACATCGGCAATGAAGATTAGAGATTTCACTGTGATGATCTGATGCACATAAATGTTCGTGTCGATGAAGGCCACGCCAATCAGGTCTCCATCCCTTAGTTGCCAAATGTAGATTTTCTGACCCAGACCAGTCACAAGAAAACCGAGAACATCGGAAATGGCTGAAACTGGACCCTTCTGTTCTTTCTTGAAGACTTCCTTTAATTTGAATTTGGTCATTGGTTTGCCCGGTTCAGGAACCACTTCGATGATGTCGTAAATGTGGATATTGCCGCGACTTGTAATATCCTCGCTGTAATTGAAGTTGGTGCCAATACAAAGGTACTCCTTGAGACCCGAGCGAGTGCCCTCATACGAAAGTTTAACGATCTTAAAAGCAGTAACGTGTTCCCACGGCTCAAACCGAATCGATGCGTCCGGCACTATTTCCCATGTTTCTGGTGAGATTAGAACCATGTCAAATTGAGAGCCAATTGGATAGATAAATCTTTCTCCGCGACTTTCCTCGGACAGTTCCTTATCCTCGCCATTGAAACGATAAAACTTGGTCATTGGTTCCTCGGTCTGGGTGATCAAACAATACACGCGATTCTCTCGGTGATAGACCAATTGTCGGGGAGTGCACCGCAAAGGAACCTTGCGCACAGGCCACGTTGAGTCGTAACTGAGGTAACTGGGCAACACGGAGATTTTCAGCTCAAAAGTCGTGTCGAAGAAGAGGAAACCATTCGGTATGTTGATGTTATTGAATGCAGCAAAGCTGCGCACTTCGCCATTTCCAAGAAGACGATGGATCCGTAATTCACCCCGAGAAGTTAGGAAAAGAAAGCAGGGATTTACCCCACAGATCATCACACCTGACATGCCGCCGACATTGTTGAACGGCCTCAGCTTTTGTACATACTTTGGTTGCATATTATACGACTCCAATTCCTCGTTCTCCTCATTATCATCGATATTTACATGAGTCGGCTGCTGATCAAGCAGATTTAACTGATCCATTTTACGAAAACGTATTTTCAAGTGACCCTTTGGATACCTAAACACCTGATAAATGAGGAGCTCCAGGCGTGTACGCACCAAGAGCAACGGTCGCTCACCATTTAAGCCCAATCCCACTAGAGATAACTCCAAGGGCAACGGCGAATTCGCGTGTTGTGGCATACAGGACTGGACGATGCCAGCCTTGGAGTTTTCCTGGGAGGTTAGTGAAATGGGGACAAATTCCATAGCATCCGTCAAGACCATCGCCCCATTGCCCACATCGTTGACCAGATAGACCAGCTTCATGTCCGGCATAGAGTAAATTTCCAAGGTACCACTTTGTCGAGCTACCACAAGCCAATAGGTGGGCTTTGCCACCTGGACAAGCATGCGACGCCACCAGTCGGAATTTTTCTGCTTCGACTGCTTGGCCAGATCGGCCATGGTGTTCATTTTGAAGGCATTTCCTGCATCACCGTACAGCAGATCCTCCTCATCTTCCACTTTCATATGCGGCTCGCTCTTCATGTAACCTCCGAAAGTGGAGCCAAACGCACTGTTCGATCCACTTCCAGTTAGATTTAAGATATCGTCACTTTTCACCGTAAATAATCCGGAGAGATCTTTGTACGCGGCTATGGCCACAACTGCTGGTGAACTGCTGATTGTATGCTTATTGATGGCCAGTCGAGGAGTGCCGCGGCTCTCTCGCAAAGCTAGTGTTATCACCTGACCATTGAAGACCCGCAGACAGACATAGGGATCAGCTATGGCCACTTGGACCACCGGCGAGCCCACATCAATGGGAACGTTTTGCACCAACCGCGTGCCTTGCAGCAGCCGAACGTGCCGTGTGGTCACTTGGACTATGAATCGATTCTGTCCAAGATTACCCACAAAGATCGTGGCCTGGTTGACCGTAAATCCAGTATTCTCAATTTCATTGATTTCCTGGCCCGTCTGCAGAACCAAAGTGGAACTCTTTTGCGACAGCAGCATAAAGTCATGTTGATCCTGACGACTCGTCTTTTTGGTGGCATCGTCAAACACTGTCCAAACATCGAGGCAGCCTTCCAGCTCAAAGCTGGTGATGATCTGGGGATTAATGCAATTAACGAAAACGGACAGAGCTCCATTTTTACTGTGCCCCGTTGCCGCCACTAATTCGATTTTCACATCCTGTAAAGATTCAGCATGAGGACGCAGCGTTGTGCCGTCCTCCTCGAATTCCACTCGCTCGCCGGCACACATATAATTGATCGGAGCCACATTGATCAGACTGTCGCACACCTCAAAGACAAATTTACGTAACTGGAGGACAGACGCCTTGGCTCCTGTGCCGTAAACCTACAATGAAATGGTTGAAAAATTAGTTAGTCAGAGAGTGAAGTGTGTGACATCATTTTTTTTGGGTTCACTAATTAGCGGGTTCTGAAGGTATAGCAAATATAAGATTTTTCTAAACAGTTGTTGTGTAGTCGAAACTTTCAGGGCATCCCTAAATATCCTTCTAGAGCTAAACTTTTATTTCAGAGAATTATATCTTGATATCTGGTATCGAAGTCATTTCAACTCGTTATAACTTAGACAACACCCAAAGGAGGAAAAACCTGATATCCTGACATTCACTATAATTTGAATGCTAAAATTTTGAGCGCAGATTGGATTGAAACAGCACAAGATATAAGTTTGTTTTGCAATTGGGCCACGATTCTATCCGTTCTGCTACAAATTGATTTTTAAATCAACACACATATTCCAGAATCTTTTCTAAAGTATCTTAAATTGTGGGTCAAAAGCACTTAACATCTTGCTATATTCATTTCGTATTTAGGTTTCAACATTCAATCGTGACATTTTCTACTCAACTGTTTTCCATACCTTAAAAATTCGCATAAAAATGAAACAAGTTTGTAAATTTTGTCACACTGTGCCATGGACTTACCTCTAATTCTTCATCCTCTATGCGACGAGACTTTGCCTGCGACGGGGCGGATGTCGCAGCTTCTAATTGATCCATGTCCAGAATGCCTTCGATCTCTGCCTCTTCTGAGGGTTCCTCCGCGGCTTGCTGCTGCTGTTGCTGTTCCACATCGTCCAATGTGATTACTGTGCTCTGATCCTCCTCCGTAAAATGCAGCAGCAGGGAATTGCCCAGTCGGGATCCCAAGAATATATATTCCATGTGGCACACACAGATGCAACTGGTCAACACACTAGCGGCTGCCTTATGGAAATGGAAATTCCTCACAGTTCGCATCGAGTCCACGCACAGTGTCAGCACATAAAGATCTCCCGTCCGTAAGGACACCACCAATTTGTCGACATCGATGAAAGCGAAATTTGCACAATCCAAGCTGATGCGGACGCCATCCTGAGGCTTCAGTGGAAAACTTGTAGAATTGTCCGCAGAACTATTCAAGCTGACGCCATATGGTGGAACACTTTGATTGAGATAGATCACGGCATTTACTGTCATCACTAGACAACCGCCAATGGGCTTTTGTATGGGCAACAAGCGGAGGCAGTCGAAAGGCAGATTGTTCACTGTCCAAATGATGGGATGGACGCGCTGCTGAATGTTTAGGGAAATTGCAACCAGAACACAGGTGTCGGAGCGTACCTTTATACGACCTGCACACGTGCGCACAGGCTCGTAGAGGATGAGGAGCGTGGGTTCATAATATCCATGCAGGAACTGTATATCGAGGACATTATCAATTTTTTCATCCAAATCCCTGAGGGCTATTAAATACGAAGCCATAATTGGAGTCCGTGTTACCAAAGCTGTTGGAGCTTTTTTAATGGGTTTCACATCCGCCAGCTCAATCTCGTCCAGACTGTTGTCCTTGCGAAAGGGAAGCACCACCAAACGCTTGCCATAAATCAGCATCACAGCGCAACGAGCATCCGGATCTACTCGAACCTCGGGTACATAATAACGTCCAGTCCAACCTCCTCGAATATCCTCCTCCTCAAAGTAGTGGAGGGAAAGCGTCTTCAGGGCGTAAGTGTCCGGATCGTGCTGCAGCACGGACAATTTGGCATCCTTGAAGCTGATTAGCAAAGCGTCTCTCATGGCGCCTGCCCCCGCCAAGGAGACACACTGCAGAGACATCACATTGCCATACAAAGAATATGTAGCCAGGCACTCAAGACGCATCTTTGGGGCGACTCTCATCTCGCTGGGATTCAACTTTTGCCGCTGACTAGCCTCCACGTTGGGTGCAATGCGGTACACCTTCAAAACATTGGCGCCGGCAACAACAAGATTCTCTTCCTGGTTGTTGAAAAAGCGGCACGAGATGGAAAATTCCACCGCGGTTGCGGCGTGTGTTTGCTTGCACATGGAAAACATGATGGGTTCTTAGCGTAATTGTGGAAGCCTCAATTCACATAATTCCAACAGGTCCAAGCTTCTTGTCTGATCCAATAGGCCAGTATCTACAATTAATTAATCCAAAATCTGACTACTTTTTCAATTATTTGCAACAATAACAACGGCGAATTCCATTTGGCACGGCGATTAGCGAGTGGAGTTGCCAGATATTTATTTTATTTTTGCCCTTGCATTGACAAAATTCCAAACATCATTCGGTGGTGGAAACGAAACCAGCCCTTTAATTCAAAAGTAAACTACCTTGACACCAGCAAGCTAAACAGATCGTTCCTTAGACCGACGGTTGCAGAGAAAGAGTTTTCACTGTACTGACAATCGAAAGTCGATTTCAGCGATATGGCAATACTGGATATCAACACGTGCGGTTTGTTTATAATTTCAACTGCAATTTGAAATTGCACGACACCAGCACCATGAAGTTTTCGTATAAAGTGAGTAATTAATTAAATTTCAGGCAGAATTAATCAGTCTAAATATTCACAGTTTTCGAACTTGTTGGGCACAATATACCGCAATGGCAACTTGGTGTTCACGCCAGATGGAAATTCGGTCATTAGTCCTGTGGGCAACAGAATAACTGTATATGATCTTAAGAAGTAAGTGGATTAGAACTTTATACATATAATATGAAGAGAGCTACATATATTCCATTGTAGCAACAAGTCTCGAACGTTGAGCCTGGAGTCACGATACAATTACACAAACATCGCACTGTCCCCGGATGGAAGTCTTTTAATTGCTGTCAACGAGCAGGGCGAGGCCCAATTGATTAGTATGGTTTCCTGTACGGTGATACATCGCCACAAGTTCCAGACCGGTGTGCAGTCTATTTGTTTCAGTCCGAATGGCCAATATTTTGCTGTGGCCCGCGAAAATTTGGTGTTAATATTCTGCTCGCCAGGAGAAATCACAGGCGAATACAATCCATTTGTTCTGAAACGAAGCTTTATAGGTGGCTATGATGACATTACCTGGTTGGATTGGTCAACAGATTCAAAACTGCTTGCCATTGGGTGTCGTGATAGTTCCACCAAAATATGTGGCATCAACTATATGAAGAATTTCCGCACATACAATGTAAGTGGGCACACGGATGCCATTGTCGCCTGTTTCTTTGAGGCCAATAGTTTCCACTTGAATACGATAAGTCGGAATGGACAACTGTGCCTTTGGGAATGCTCTTTGGCGCCATCGGATTTAGAAGAAGATGAAAAACCTACAAAAGCTAAGAAGAACAAGAAATCCCGAGAATCTGATAATGAATCCGAAGATGATGTTGAAAACGCTGTTGAAAAAACACAGAAAGATTCGTCAGGTGTTCTGGGTGATCTGAATGAACTTGGAGACGAAGATGTGAAGAAAACGCATCCTTTCTTGTATAAAAAATTGGCTCGTCATTATTTGGCCAATGAGCCGCGTAGGGAACAACGGGATGCTCTTCTAACTGCCGCCAACTACAATCGACGAACCAAAGTTTTGGTCACGGCATTTAGCACTGGCGCCTTCTATCTGTACGAATTGCCTGATGTGAATATGATTCATTCGCTGAGCATTTCCGACTATCCCATCTCGGCCGCCCTGTTTAACTGCACTGGAGATTGGGTGGCACTCGCTTCCAGGGAGATTGGTCAACTTCTGGTGTGGGAATGGCAAAGTGAACAGTATATAATGAAACAACAGGGCCACAGCAGTGAAATGATTTGCATAGCGTACTCCTCTGATGGCCAGTACATTGCCACCGGAGGCGAAGACTCAAAGGTAAAACTGTGGAATACACAGAATAGTTTCTGTTTCGTCACCTTCAGTGAGCATACAAGCGGAGTAACCGGCGTACAGTTCAGTCGTAACAAAAAATTTTTAGTAAGCAGTTCTCTGGATGGTACAGTGAGAGCATTTGACATAACCAGGTAGACAAATGTTGAAATATCCTTAAATCTTATGCTAATAGATGTATTATCTTAGATATCGCAACTTTCGAACATTCACCTCTCCGAATCCAGCTCAATTTGCCTGCGTGGCTGTAGACTATTCAGGCGAACTAGTTGTAGCCGGTGGCCAGGATATCTTTGAGATATATTTGTGGTCCGTGAAGACGGGCAAGTTGTTGGAGATTATCAGCGGTCATGAGGGTCCTGTTTCCTCTTTGGCCTTCTCCCCAGTAGCCACTTCTACCACATTGGTATCTGGCTCCTGGGACAAGACAATCAAGATTTGGAATTGTTTGGAAAGCAATAGTGAGCATGAAACCATCGATGCTCTGGTGGATGTTACATGTGTGGCATTTAGTCCGAATGGAGAAGAGGCAAGGCAAAGGAATCTACTAAACTACTAAGTGAAACTGATTTTACATTTCCGTGAATATATTTTCAGGTTGCTGTTGCCACTTTAAGTGGAAATATTACGATATTTGACGTAAAATCTGCTACTCAATTGAATACGATTGAAGGACAGAAGGATCTTAGTAGTGGACGTCTGGAAACGGATATTATAACGGCCAAAAAGAATGCTCAGGCCAAGTAAGAAGCAAAAGACTTTCTCTTGAACTTGTGATACAACTTTTGGTTTCTTATTTCAGCTACTTCTCGACCATTGAATATTCAGCTGATGGAGAATGCATTTTAGCTGCTGGCAAGTCGCCGAACATTTGCATCTACCATGTGAGAGAAGCCATTCTTCTCAAAAAATTCCAAATCACTCAGAATTACAGCTTAGATGGGCTAAATGTGAGATTTCTCCAAACCATAATGTGATAATGACTTTAATATGGTCTTTTTTTTTAAAGGATTTCATCAGTCGCAAGCATATGAGTGAATTTGGCAACATGAGCCTGGTGGAACAACGTGAGGAATTGGACAATCAAAAAGTGGTCATACGATTGCCAGGAGTACGTAAAGGCGACATGTCGTCCCGACGTTTTCAGCCCGAAGTTAGAGTTTTCGCGGTGAAATTCTCACCGACTGGCCAGGCGTTTGCTGCAGCTGGCACAGAAGGACTTTGTGTATATGCCTTGGACAAGGGTAGGAATTCAATTGTGAAATATGGTAAATTGTTGATTACATTTGTTTTCCTCATTTAAGGCGTTGTCTTCGATCCATTTGATTTGTCCTTGGAGGTCACTCCGAAAGCTACACATCAGGCTCTTCGAAAGCTGGACTATTCAAAGGCCTTGGTTATGTCCTTGAAATTAAATGAACCCAATTTGATAGCCTTAGTGCTAGAGCGTGTCCCTTACAGAGATAGTAAGTATAGTTAAAAAAAAAAAAAGAATTCGGGCAACCTTCATGGGGGGTCTAAAAATAGCCGCCGCTGTACGCCATTACCCTGACTCCATTTTCCGATCGAATGTGCAAATTTTCGCCTGCAAATGTTGCTGGTGGTTGGTTGTTAATAAACAGTTTCAAGGTTTCTCCGGGTAGCATGCCCTGCCTTGGTTAATAACCTCTACCCAAAGCCAACTCTAGTTGCATATACTCGTAAATATAATGTAATGTAAATTTATGGCCATTTGGCAGCACGTGCCTGCATTGCATGCATATTGAAATCCATGTCAATCTTTCACTCTCTCTCTCTTTCTCTCTCCTTGCAGTTGAATTGCTCTGTGCCGATCTGTCGCCAGATTTCGCCCAGCGATTGATGCAATTCTTGGCCCGACAGCTTCAAACAACTCCCCACCTTGAGTTCTATATGCAATGGAGTTGCTGCTTGCTGACCGCACATGGGAATCGCGATGGTGTTTTCCAGCACACAGGTTTGCTGGCTCTACATGAGAGCATGTCCAGGAAATACGAAATGCTCAATAAAATGTGCGTGTCGAGTTTACTAGATAGATTATTGTTACATCGTCTTAATTTTAAATTATAAAAATTGAATTGCAATTTCAGCTGCGACTATAATAAATACACTTTGAAGGTTTTGCTGGATAATGCCGACAGAAGAGAGAAACAGAATGAGGGCAAGGACACTGCTCCAAGCGAGGAGGACAGTGACGATGAAATGCTGCTCATACGAACACAAGATGATGAAGCAATGCAAGTTCAATTTGACGAAGATAACGTGAGCGATCAAACTGACCAGGAAGAAGACGACGAAGACGAATAATTAAATGTTGTATATATGAGTAAATATATGCAATGTTTTTATTAAGATAAATTTAAAGCTTTGTCAATAACAATAACTTAAAAGATGAAAAAATATATGTATGTATCGATATCAACCTATGCTTCTTGGTGTAGCAGATATAATTGTAAAATCGATATATATATAATCATATAGTATATTTTATAGTGGTTTAAATTCAATATATTTACATGTAAATATAAATTTCGTTTATTATTTCCTGATGTGCGCTATTTGAACTACAGGTAAATATATAAAAGCCACAGCTCTAAAAGTTTTTGCTTAGATTTTAATAACATTAATATCTCATTATGTATGTAAAGTTTTCTAAAAAAGCATTTATTTGTTTTTCCATTATTTTGTAGGTATGTACAATTCAAAATCAAACATGTATTGTGCTTAGTTTTAGTATATAAATAGTTCTATTATTATTGTTTTTTTTTTTTTTTTTTTCATTTAAAGCACCAATTAATTGTTTCACTGGCTGATTCTGATTTTTTGCTTAAGCTTAAAAACGAAAATTTCGTGACTCTGTGTGTGTGTGTTTGTTAAGGACCAATCCTAAAGATATACACTTAGGGTTATTGTCAACTAGCACAGTGTGATTTTCCCTAATTCAAATGAAAGAATCATACTTTGATAAAGATATATGTATATAAAATATATTGTTGTTAGCCATTACTTGTTGGTAGCAGAAGCGAGGTGAATCGCGATTCAAATATGAACAAGAATTCTATAGCTTCTTAGAGCAGTAAGTATGTACACGACGGCTTAAAGGAATCATTCATTCATTGTTAATGGAAAAAGAAGAAAGCTAGAGTATAACAAATCTCTTTTTCGTTGTGAGCAATTGTCAATATAATGCTCCATTATCTTTACATTTATATATGTAGTATATAACATAATATATATTATATACACAGGCAATTAGATAGCTTGTACTTTAAATCTTTGATATTGCACTTTTCTTGTTTGTATCCTTGATCGTCTTCCCATCATCCTGTGAATTTCATTTTTTAACGGAGTCCAGACATGTGTAGTCTTGAACTCCCCAAATCCTAGGAGGACTTCATGAGCAAAATAGGCCAATACAGAAGCACGAAAACGAAAAAGAGTATGGGAAAAACGGCTCTTGAAACTTTGTCGATCTCACGCCACATGATCTTCTCCACCCCCGTATCCGTGTCCGTCCAGGCCACGGAGAGAAGACTCTGTCGTCGGGCCGGTTTCGGCGGTCCTCCATTGCCCTGAAGCGAGGTCTAAGGAATTGAAATTGCGGCAAAAACAGGTGTGTGAGTTTCTCAATTGACTCAACTTACCTGCCCCGGTGTAGTAGGCGTTTGGGTGGCTTTACGAGACCGCACTGCTCCGCCCTCCCAACTGGCCACCGTTGCACATTGGCCCTTCTCCATGTTGCTTATGCGCTGCGTTCAGTTTATAGAATATTATTTATTAAAGCGAAATATTTCAATGGCTGCCTTACCATGGGCAGTACCTTGGGTATTCGATTCACCTGGTACTGATACTGGACATCCAGGACTTTAACCACCACAAATTCAGCCAGGGCAGCGAACACGGAGAGCATACAACCAGCCATCCATAGATCCAGGGCCTGAAAATCGCAATCGATCGTTTCCGTTTATCTCTCGAATAGGTAAAGCTTGTGGATAATTCAACTTACCTTCACATATGCCACTGGCGGAATATCTGCTCCTGTGAACATGGTGACCAGTGTCAGCATGCAGGTCACTAGCAAAGTAACCCGTCCTGGAATTGCATCCAAGCCCAGCCAGAAACTGAACCACGATAGCATGACCACCAGCGATGAGGGGGCGAAAGTCTGGATTAGATGATGACCGATTTGTCGTTCAAATCGAAAGTAAACTGTGAGCCGAGAGAAATTTCCCACTTTCTCAGGCATATAGCCATCGCTCTCCTCCAATTCCAGCGGCTGACCGAGATTGTATTGCAAGAGTTTCAATTCCGGATTGAGCGTCACTCCGGAGTCTGACCATCGCAGTTTGACCTTCTGATTGTTGGACGAAACTGCAAAATACACACGCACATATATCATGGGAAGGGACAGATGACAATTTGTCGGAACCTACAGCTCTCTATGTAGATGGGACACACTTGAATGTCCATGGGGTAGAGTTGAAATTCCATTTGACAGGCTATGATCGCGTGCATCCGGGCAGCATATCTTACCGTCTTGTTCTTGTACAACGTCACCGACGTAAACTTGTGCGTCAATGTGGCTATTTCTACAACGAAAAGACATCGAGAAGACGTTGCAGAGATGCGGAACAAAGTGATTTCGGATTAGAACTATAGAATTGGCATTGGGAAGTCACTCATTTTGCAAATCTGATTGAGGAAGTGGTTTTAGGTGTTTCTGCTTAGGACTTGAATTAAGCGCTCCATCATCATTATCCCCCATCCCAGAATCGAGAGGTCAAGAGGTGAGGCTCACGTAAAAACAAATAATATTCTCGACTCAATCGATTTTCGGTGGGTGTTGACAATGGAAATAGCAACAAAACCAAAAAAAGGGGAAAAATAAAACCATTAAGCCAAGGCGAGATCTTATCACTGCGAATTTTCAACAATAACAATCGGAGTAAGTACAGCGGGAACAAAGGAGTGTGTGGATAGGTGGGTTGGTTTTGTGGGTGTGGGTGGGTGCAGGTGTCAAATTGACCATGGCCTTGCAAGTGGGTATGGATATGGTTTTCGTGCAGCTAATGGTCAGTTAGACCCTTGATGTACATTGCATCTATGCACTTGTGTAACACAACGTGAGAGAGACAGGGAAGGAGCGAGAGAGAGAGAATGAGCAATGAATTTCAATTTCGAAAATCTATTTGGTTGTATTTTTAGTTCTTGGTTTATTGGCAAATATCTATTCAGTGCCATGAGAAGCCACTTAACTTTTAAGATATGATCATTTAATCAAAATGCCAAGTCCCTAGAGCACAGATTGGACTAGGACAAATATCAAGTACAAGTTCTTAATGACCTTTTACACACAGCATATCTTAAAATTTAAGAAAACCATTTACTTATAATGATAATGAGCGATTAATGCTTTGCTCTAACTACTTTGAAAATGGTTATGAGAGGGGGACTGAGTGCTTTGTATATACACAGAGAATCGATCTCTTGATTTGGATTTCATCGGTAAATGCTTTTTGGACAAAGTATTGTACAGAATACATATGATATGCGTATGTCTGCTTTGATTTTCGAATTGAGATTGAATGTCGTCGCATGTTCTATGGCAAAAACGCAAAAACACACATTCTAAATACTTTTTGAAAATTTTTGTAAATTGATTTGATTTGAGATGTGTTTAGTTTTTGGGTAGGTATACTTAAAGTTTTGTCTAGATGAAAGTTTTTCGAATCTCTTTCACCCTTATTGCGTAGCAGAGAGGTGGACGCAACATATGGACTTCCATATCCTAGGTAGAAGTTTGCATTGTTTGTTTAGTTATTTTCGTTTTGGAATGGATTGGTTAGTACAAAAAAAAAAAAAAAAAAAAAAAAAAAAAAAACGATAAATTTAAAAAAAAACAATGGATAAATATACGAATATTAATTTATCACTCTATATACATCAGATTTCAAATGCACACACAAAATTTAGGTGAAGAGACAAGTAAGTGCAAGCGGATCGTTACAGGACATACAAACAGAGACAGTTTCAACATTTAAACGTACCGGCTATTTTTGAGTTGAGGAAATATGGATCGGGCTGCCAAAAATTTTCAAATACTTCTGGAAGTAAGGTAACATAATCATCGCCCTCCTCGAATATATCATCGGGTATCTCCAAACGCGACTCGAGCCAGCGTTGATGTATAAACATGTCTACTCTGAAAATGTATATTGTATTGCTAACCACATTATGATTATTCCATCTCCGCAATCTCAGGTCATTCACTTACCTAAAGTCCATATCCTCTACATTAATTGAATTAATATCTACGACAAATATGCTAAAGTCTACTATCACTGGGGAGCCCTTCTTGGAGGGCGGGCGTATTTCTGAAAGATAAAAAAGGGGGATAAAGAGCCAATTAGCATTTACATTTCAATGGTTATTGTTATGGTAATGGTTATGTGGTGTGAACCTCATATACATCATACATACATAAATAATATCGGAAAATCTTATTCTCGGCGAAAATAAAACAAATGGCCCTAACCAAATGTTTCGTGCACAAATTCATTTTCGTGCTGGCTAAAATAGTGTCTGAACGGTTGGAGACGCCGGAGTTTCGGGGTCTTTAAAAAACGGAAACACTTCCACACACACACACTCACACACTCACACACTCTCAAGTTCAGGGGCACATTGTGGCTTTAATATGCGTAATTACACAACGAAAATCGATAGAACTAAAGGTGTTGATTAGCTTAAATTGCTAGTAGCAAACTTGCCAAAATTGCAAATTAGTTCGATCGAATCGATAACCTATTGCATTGAAATATTTTAGTTTAGAACTTATTCGATCAAATGACAGTTAATTGACATATGAAGTTACTAACTCGCTTATATTTTTGAGAAAGAACAAATTTGTTAGTTAGTTTCGGGCTTTAATCGATCGCTGCATGACGTCAAAGTATTAGAGGGAACTGAAATTTTTTTTGCGTCACAATGAAAAGAGGAAAAAAAATCAAACAAATCCAACACGCATATCCATATCCTTTTGCCGCCAGAATTGGTGGTTTCATTCCATGGTGCAAACAAATCACCATACCAAACAAAAATTTCCATAGATTAAAAAAATAAAAAAACACGAGCTTAATAAAAACAGACAGCAGACACCTTTTAAGAAGGTAAGTGAAGCAATTGTTCAAACAAACAAAAAAGTAGAGAAGAGAAATTCAACTTACCCTTGACATAATTAGGTGGAAGAACCACTCGCGGCTTAGCTGTATAGTTCACGTTGGCTTCCGTGGCTGCATGTGCTCCTAACCTGCAAAATGAGCAAGAACCGAAAGAATGGTAGCAAACAAATATGCAATGGATCCTATCCCCCTCCCCCTCGTACAGCCCACATTCGCATGCAATTTACCAACTATTGCAAACTTTGTCAATTTAAGTCTGAATTGGAAATTAACTTGCTTCATGTTAGTATCCCTGTCCGTGTACGGGGGTCCTTTTGTCTAGGGCAAAAAGGATTTCATACTTTGTCTGTTTTTATGCCAACAGCCGAATTCGTTTCGCTTTGGCGTTTTTGTTTCTGTTTCAGAGTAATTCGATGCCGTGATTCGTTTGACCTTGATTGCAAATTGTAGCTTCTTTTCTTTTCATGTTCTTTTGGTAGCACCCACTCCCCCCCCCCATCCCCCTTCATCATAGTTATTCATAAATTCTTTGATTATAGATCGATAATTTTGCATTATATTTTCTATTTCACTTACCACATAAATATGAATCCCAAGCCAAATGTTACTATTGCCCTTGTCTTGAATTTGTCAAGCATTTTGTTTTGGGGGGCAGGGGCAAAGGAACTGGGGGAAAAAACTTAAATCGAAATTCACTCAAATCATCTCACTTTACATCGACGTGGGAATTTCATTATTCGGTTTTGTTTTATTGCTCTGTTGGATTCTGTAACACGATTATTATCATATTGATATTGATTCGATCATATTTCGATTTTCGTTGCTTATTTCTTGTACACTTGACTTTCACTTGACCAACAACAAAAAGGACACATACACTTTAACACTGAACATAAAAACCGGACAGGATCATATGTATATACACACATACATACATACGTTTCTAGTATAGTGGGTAAATAAATTTGTCACGCTTCGTTTAAGCTCTGAACTCGAATAAACAATGAGAAGTGAACCTCTTGGATAGTTAGGCAAAAGTGTGCTCATCTAGATAAAGATGTGATGTGTCTGTTTGATACGGACGAAGATTCCGTTTCCCACAGCCGTGTGGTGGGTGTGTGGGAGGCATAAATTTGCGTATTGCGGTCGTAAACTGATATCAATCCAAAGAGAGATGAGCTCGTTTCGCTGGACAGACGGTCGCGTCCGAGTTAAGTGTGTGTGTGTGTGTGTGTTCGTAATTGCCCTCAGGCTTGTCCACACTTCCAACTAAGATTCAATTGAATCGCGTGCCAATTTTATTTTAAAGCTTATATTTTGTAAATACATCAAGAAAGATTTCCAAAATGTTACATGTGTATATGGTGGAAGAGAAAGAGAGAGAGAGAGAGAGAGAGAGAGAGGAGAGATGCTTATCCACAAGAATCTTTAATTTCAAACTTCCTGGCAGTAACTGGACCAAGCTGATTCCATTATCTATAAATTTGCTTATTGCTCTTCCCCTTCTTTGCTATCTATCCCTCTGACACTGCTCAGCTAGATCTTGACAATGACAATGGCAATGGAACTGTTTTTTTGTCTTCTCTTTTATTTTTGCATTTCAAATTAAAAATTTCACTTCCAGATCGCCAGATGAACCATATCCGGCTAAGCTCTCAAGTTTATACACATCTATCTATAGTGTGACAGTATTTTGTTTCAAATTCCGAGATACTTTTCGTTCAGATATGATATATGTATGTATGTACATACATATATGTTTCCAGTAGAATCATAAACTAAATGTTTTAATTCATCACTAATTGAATTAAAAAATGCATTAATATTAATTCCAGTGGTTGACTTTCAGCGGTTTAGTTCAAAGTTTGAAATCTTGATTAATATTAATTGATTTTAGAAGAGATTCATTTTATCCATTCGATTATTTAACATTTGGAAAACATCCGTTTTGAATTTTTATATTGCCGTCATAGTTGACACGATTTAGGTAGGTCAATTATGTGTGTTTGTGTGTGTGTTGGGCAATTACAGTAATTATGTAGTTAACTATTCGAGTTCGTGGTGTCGTTTTGGTTTCGGACTAACACGAGTTTTACGCTTTTTTTCCCCACGCTAATCCAAATTCCAAAACTTTGGTATTACTACTCTCTAGGAGTCGAGGCGAGGGGATGATGGATTACCGCCTTTGGGCCCGACGCGCCTTCGTGTTCCGTACTCCGTATCCGTTCGCCTTCGCTCAGTGACTAAAACTGAACTGAAAATACGCGAATTTCTTGCTCTGCCACTTTAATACAAAAAAAAGGAGAAAAAAGAAACAGAAAATTGTAAAAAAAAAGGAACCCCCTACCCTACCCAAGTAAAATCGACGCCAACGTTCACGTTCAATGAAGGCCCAGGCACGACAACTGTAACGGGGTTTCCATTTACAAGGAGAGAAGTTTGTGTCGGCCGTGCTCTGGGAAACATGCGAGCCTGGCAAATTGGTGTTGGGTTCGCTACGGTTGGAAATACTCAGGGATTTTTGTTTAATTATTTCATTTTTCTTTTATTTTTTTGTTGTTTATTTTGTACATTTAGAGTTTATTAATATAATTTAATTGAATGCTCTCCATTTGCATAGATTTAGTCAAAGGTTCGAACATGGAATCGTGTGTGCGTGCACCGTTTCCTCTTTTGACCTCTGATTGACGTCGGTTTTTCCAATGAAATGCATGCAATTTGACTTGAAATTTCCACAAAATAACCAAAACACTAAACAACTGCCAACAATTGTGATATAACGGACCGTAAGCGGATAGCTGTCTAGCTAGCTGCTATACCCATTGCAGAGCTAGGTCTAGGCCCAAGACCTTCCTTACCTTCCACACGCTGAATGTTAGACCTGGAAATGGTGACCCATGCCTCCCATACCATCAAATCTCGTGGGAAATTTCTACACACACTATATAAGTATGTACATATGGCCAATGCAAATACAAATCGCGTTTCTAGGACTAAGAACGTACGTACATACATATATACTGTATAAACTATCCTTTTGTTCGGTGTTTGTGTGTGTAGACACCTGTACTGTGTACAAAGTTAAGGTAAATTGGCATCCGTCACATTGACTGAGGGGGACGGAGAAAGGAACGCCATTTTGTTATGACATTTTGTTTGTTAGTTTGCCAAAATGGCAAACTGAAAACAATAACAATGACAACGACAACAAAATGAATTTTATTTTTATTTGAAATGCTTCCTCGCTAATGTTGATTTCGTTGGAAGCCTTGTTAGCAATTCGCCCAGCCTGTGGACGGCACCGTCATTGACTCCCTGTTGCAGACAGTTTCTAGAGTTGGAGCTAATTGTTGCGTGGAAATGCCGCGTCTATACTAACATATATACCGACAAGCCGACGTTTAATTGTCAATACTATAGGGTGTACAAAGTCACTTGACTAACGCTAAATGAAACTTAAAAATAAGACGAGAAGATAAGAAGTTGATGAAAAATATACTGTACATATTTAATAATAATTGATTTCATTACATTTCCAAACCATATAATAGCTTATCCAAAAGATTTCGTTTGTATAACTTCATAGTGGGGTACTTAAAGGGTATTTCAAGTGATTCAGTGGCTGTGTTAAGTTTTCCCCCATTTGTTTTGCTTTTGTCTTCCTATTCTGTTTAAGCACGCAAGTCGACGGAACTCGCGTTGGGGATGGGGGAGACCATGTTGATTAATGGCAAACTGACACTGGTGACGCCAGCCAACGTTGATCCAAGTTCAATAGTAGGAGCAGCAACAACAAATCACAAACATTCTGATCCCTATAATTTTGCGATTTTTTTCGCTCTGATTACAAGCAACAGTTTGAATAGGATGGGGGATTGCTCATCTATAGTAAGGGTTAATGAGCAGCTAAGAGGCCCGGAAAATGGTGGTCACGTGGCACGTGCCATTGCCATATGGTAGACACACACACACACACACGCTCAGTTAGAGAGAAAAGGACATGTTTACACTTTAATGTAAATATTAGTTTATGCAATTCAAATTTAAACCTAACGAAATGATAAATAACTAGACAATTGTTGAGCCCTGTTGGTTCGTACGTTGATTGATCTTTACATGGGTCTGCCGTTTCTTCTCCTCCTTAAAGGCTTCTGTGTTGGCCTTTCGCTCGATGCGACGTTCCTGTCTATAGTCTTTTATTAGACGTTTTCTTTCCTTCTTCTCCTCGGGCGTCTCGTCTTTTGGTCGTATGGACAGGACGCTAAGAGTGGAGAGGACAGATTTTGCACAAAGAGATTTGGGACCAGTTGCATTTGGTGAACTGTCGTCCAAATTGGCCAGGGCCTTGGCCGTCAATTGGCCATCGACGCCACCGCGTAAGACATTCGTGGGTAGACCTGTTTTTGGATCTATCTGAATGGGAGCGGCGTTTGTGCTGGAACTGGAGCGCCGACTACGTCGCGGTTCATCAATTAACTTTGGATGGTTATAACAATTCGAGTAGGTGGACAAAATAGACTCACAATCCCATTTCTTCTCTTTGGGATCATTCACTTCATAGTTGACCAGCTCATCAGTTGGATCTTGTTCACCATCTACCACATTGCGATACTTTTCAATGCGTTCTCGATCCCATTCCTTATTGTATTCCAGTGTTTTGTCTTTTTTCTTGAATTCCTGGAAGCATTGCATGACCACGGGATGTTTCTGGTGCCAATTGCCCTCAATATCCTCTAAAGATAGATCCCCCAGCTCAGGACCATCGTAGGATGCGTAAAACTTCTCAAAACGATCGTCCAACAAAGATAGTTGATCATTGCGACGAATGACACTGGAAGACATGGAGTATTCAGTGAATCGAGACTTAACCTCCTCGTCATCGAATCTTCGTTCACGCATCAACGGAGCCAGCCGATCCATTAGCTCTTCCTCATTTTCATCTTCGTTCAGATTGTCTGAATCGATTTCCATGTCATCATCATCCTCCTCCTCATAGTCGCTATAATCATCATCGTCATCGCCATCGCCCATGGCCTGCGCCACAAAATCATCCTCCAAATCCTCATTATCATTCTCACAATCACTGTCCAGAGCAGCCATTACATCTGGGTCCCAGTCCAAGCGTAGCGACTGTGGAGCCGCCTTATTCAGCATGCCCTCAGATTCTTCGAATTCACTGGCAAACACCGAACTAGGCAACTGGAGCTTGGGAGCTGTTGATGACGACGGCAACTCATCGCCCTGTCGTTTCTTTGCCTGATTCGGATTCTCCATGTACTCCCACACGACATCATTCTCGCGCTTCTTCAAGTGTTGCATGTAATCGTAGTCATCATCAAAGTGAATGCCAAATTTCTTTAGCTCCTCCTGCTTCTTACTAGGATCAAGAGGGGGTTCACTTTGCGATGGTCTTTGTCTGGCCCCAGCCTCCAAGAGCACTCTCTGCGGAGCAGTCTCATCAGTCACCAAAGGGTCATGTTGACTCCGATGCACAAGGTGGAATGTGACTGCTTTCTTCCGATCAATGTAAGCTTTTTTTCCCTTGCCCTGATAAAGGTAGTAACAGATATTTGAAATCAAGCTGAACTCTTTATTGTCTTCCAAATCTTACCATTTTTAATTGATTCCTCTACGAGATTTTACGCATTTATCAACAATTTGGAAAAAAACATGTGCGAAACAGATGTTGCCAACATCGAGCATCTGGCAACGCTCACGATAACGCTAAGATACTATCGCCACCGCCGGCGATAACATATTGCCATTTCGCTCTCACGCTCTGAATAGAAACAGCTGATTTTTGTTATGCTAACTGACACGGAAGAACTTATCAACTGAATGATAATAAAACTCCTACAAGTGGGTGCAACTACTCATCACAATATGTGGATGCTAAGGAAGAGTTTTTGTTACCGTCATTACAGCTGCCTTTTTTTTGCCGGACTGAAAAGATACACAAATTATATGATGTTATAATAAATTAATTTATGACTTTCCAGTCTTACTCCTTTTTGGATTATAGAAACTATCAAATGAGTCCTTACTGGACTTTAAAAAGTCTGTGTGAGGTCTAAATTACATTAGATTATAAAAATTACATTTTAAATAACTTATTACTTAACTTGAATTCATAATATATGTATGCAATGATATTAAATCACATCCCGACCGCTTTACAGAATTTTAAAAAGAGCAGGAGACTCTCAGAATCTTGGAAATAAATGCTGCTTTTTATTTTGTAGATTTCAAAAAGTGCCATGGGTATTATAAAATTATTTAGATGTTTGTATCGCGAAGAAAACGTTTTTGACCCCAGCAAGGGATATAGTCGCGGACAACTACCCCAGGAGGAAAACTCTCCTAGCATAATGAGAGTATTTTAATGTTTTATTTCAAAATTTAAAATAGATTTGAAGATTTTCAAAAATGTAGATTGCATTTAAACTACTATAGACAAAAACATTCAAATTAATTACTGGGCAAAACGATGTTAGATTGATTGCATATCTTACCAACACAACAACCTTTAAAAAACCGAACTAAAAAACTTTTACATTTGTCTACATACATATGTATCAATTTTATTAGTCATATCATAGGCATAAAATTTCAAATTTCTTTGACATGTCCCGTAGTTGGTCAAAACTACTTGAACCGTGGCTGTACGCCCACGGGAGCTTTCACTGTACTCATCTACCTTTTTATGCGTTGGGGCACACATATTGGTGAAGTGGGACAAGTCGTAGAACTGGTATGGGGGCATCCCTACTCAGACGGCTTTACTGAATCTACCATTGTCTATGCATCATAAGGTCCACAATTACTTCGTAGAGGCATCCGCGGGAATACTTTCGCAAAAAGTTAGTTTCTCGCTGTCCGGTATTACAAGGACAGCCGTGACAACGCAATTCTTATTTACCCGCCTTTTCTTCGTTGACGGTTCTTCTTGACAAACTTTGGAACACAAGTTCAGCTGCGCTCTCGATTTTGAAAACAGCGAGCGAATTTTAACTCTTCTCAAGGAGTGTGAAACTTTCAACCTTGGTAATGGTCGCGCACCTCTAGTCTACCACCTGTATACCGTACATATTTTGAAAAATCTGCATTTGCCTCTTCCCATTTCGTTTCCAACTTCCTGGAGGTCAGACCAAGTGTGATTCTAAACTAAATTAAAATTATGTCATAACATTTAACTAAATATGAATATTAATCTCCTTAAATACTTGGTAGACAAATTTAAATATTGGTGTTCTATAAGTTTTGTTTTTCAAATGCGGAATGTGAAACTAGTACGGCAACGCCATCGATATCAATTGTTGTTCACCCGCATCCGGCAGCACTGGTGTTGGGCAGTGATTCTGGAATCTGAAAATAAAATATAATAAAAATGGAAGAGAATGAGACCAAGATGACGGAATCCGCAGGCGCTGTCAATGGTAAGTCCAGTTACAGATCCACTTTGTCTACTTTTTTAAGTTTCTACTTTTCCAGGCGAGGGTGAAGAAGACGCTGCGAGTGAGATGCGAAAACTGCAAAATGAATTTAATGTCCAGCGAGCCAAGATGAGGGAATTGTTTATGCAGAAGGAGATGGAATTGAGTCAATGTATGACCGAACGAAAAAAATTGCAGATGGAACTGGACGAACTCAAGACACACATAATGGTAGCGGATCTAAAGTCGGAGAATGAACTGCGTATGAGGGACTTAAAGGCACAGGAGGAGATATCCTCCCTGCAACAGCTTGTGCAGGACACCATCGAAGAGTCATCCAACTACAAAAGCGAGCTGGAACGCATTAATTTAGAAGTAATCAAATATCAGCAACAGCAACAGCAGCTGCAGCTGCAGCAACAGTCGGAATCATCAGTGGGTAGTGGACTGGCTCCTCAAGTACTGAATCAAGTGAAAAAAACTTTGGGGTCGGTGCGAAAACTGGGAAGCGACTCCTTGAATAGCAGCTTCCAGGCGGATGATGATCATCCAAAGGGGAAGCAAGGCAATAGTAAGCAATATGTAAGTCCGACAGATGTTCCCACATGTTTGGATTCTTTTTAAAAAATTACCTCCTACAGGCCTCTGAAGATGCAGAAATGCTACATTCCATAGTCGAGCAGCTACAAGAAGAAATGAAGGCGTTGAAGGAGAAATTACGAGAGCAAGATGAACAGCTGCAGTCAAAGCCAAGCAGTCACGACGAGTCCTTGCCCATACACCAGTCCACATCAATGGAATTAGCTGACAGCTCTTGTGAGTCGTGCATCACGGCTGAAAAGAAAGCCGAAGAAGTGAGCTTGCAAGTGAAGAGGCAACAAAAGCAAATCGATTTGCTGCAGAGGCAACTCGTCGAGTCGCGCGAAACTTTGACCAAAGAGGCAGCGCTGAGGAAAGATCTCGAAGATCAATGGCAGGAAAAGCGAGAGGCCCACAAAACCGAGGTACAGAGCCTCCGTGAACAGGCAAAGACCCAAGAACAGCTGCTTTTGGATATGCAACAGAGGTTCCTGGAGACCAAGGACGAAGTTAATCGACAATTGCAACGCGTCACCGACGACCGGGAACGTGTCAACAAGCAGCTGGAGACATTGCAGGCCGACAATGATTTTTTGTCTGGTCGCTTTCTGGCGACATCCGAAGAGATTGAGAATCAGAATATAAATCTGCCCAATACAGTAGAGGAACTGCATGTGTTGATGCTCCGCCAACAGGGCGAATTGATTCAGGCTCGAGTAAGCAGCGAATATGAAAAGCAAAAGTGCGTCAGTTCGCTGGATGAGATTCAAATTCTACGTGCCCAGCTGGAGGAGAGCAACAACGAGCGAAGGGTGTACAAGAGGAAGATGCAATTAGATATTAAGTCGCTGCAGTAAGTTCCCCCGTCATTAAAAAAAATGAAAAAAATATGCCCAAGTCCTTTTTTTTATTGCAGAGATCGTGTTACCGAGCATTTGGTCACAGTTCAAGCCCATGAGACAACTAAAACCCAATTGGAACGGAAGGAGGCTGAGCTGAATAAACAGTTGTCCGATTGCCGTGTAGAAATCATAGAGTTACAAGAATCCAATGTAAGTTAGAACTCAGTTAATTATCCTGCAGACGTGCGTCACAATTAAATGTTACATTGCTTATGTAGGAAAAGCTTTCAAGAGCAAATGTCGAATATAAAACTAAAATAAAAACATTGCAAGAGGAGCTCTCTACAATGGAAACAGTGCAAAAGGATTTTGTAAAATTATCACAAACGCTACAGGTATGAAGAAAATATGAAACTTTTATTTTACAAATATTGCATAATATTTGGATTTAATAATCTATTGTAGATGTCCCTGGAAGAGCTTCGGCACGCCGATACGGAAGTACGCTGGCAGGACGACGACGACGTGACCAATTGTCCGACGTGTAATGCTGGATTTACGGTTATGGTGCGGAAAATTCATTGCCGCCATTGCGGCCACATCTACTGCGATAAATGTTTAACAAAAACGGTGCCATCAGGACCACGGAAACGTGTTGCCCGAGTCTGTGATATCTGTCACACATTGCTCACTCCAAATACTGCTCCTTACTTCAGTCGGGAGCAGCAGCAGCAAAGCCAACCACATCAGCAGCAGCAATCCAATTAGGCAAAGGATATTTGGCATAGAGTCTAAAATTTCCACATTATTTATTTTGTGTAATTCATAAATGTACGTCTATTAGTTTTGTCTTTTTCTTTTCTCCAATTTGTTAATAGATTTTTGATTGACTTTTGATATTATTTAAAAAAAAAAAACCCAAACATTTAAAATCTTCTTAAAACCTTGTCACAATAGTTGAAGTCATATCCAAAAGGATGATTCAAATAGGGTGGAGCGATTTAAATATAAATATAAATGTCAGATTGTCATTGTCCGATTTTTGACGGCACCTTCTTTATAGCTTTTTCTGTGGTAAGATTTCAATATTGAATTTAACTCAAAAAAAAAGGTAAATATATATACAAATTAAAAAAACTAATCACATGTGTGTATTCCTTACGTGTCCTTACCACATCCGCCTGAAAAAGAATGACATAGAGGATTCCATCATCAAGTGTTGGTCGTAATTACTAAATGAGCATGCAACAAGCACATATAAAATGCATTGGGTTTTTATTCAATTCAAACTATTCAAACAATTTGGCAATTTCGCATATACATAATGTCTTCATCGGGGTTTGCGAGGATACTCATTATAAATAATAACAATACGGGCATGCCCGGACAACTAAAAAATACATAAATCAACTTTTAAATGGAAAACTCTAATACTGCAATCTCTGAAGCACACAACAAGACAATTCATTTAAGAAAGAAAAATAAACAACAAAATCAACATCGCACACTGTGTTGGGTTAGGTAACTAAAGGTGAGGGGGAATCACATTAGCTGTAATGACAAGATAAATTAAATTCAATTAAGTTGCTTTGACAAAGTGGGTCTATCCGATTTGTCTACTCACTTCTCACCACACAACACGTCCGACTAAAATGGCAACTAGCGCAACTGATGCCACTCCCAATAGGCTGATCAGACGAGTGGTTGCTGTATAAATTGAAGAATAATAAGAATTCGATTAAAGCAAGTCAAATCGTCGATTAGATTATAATTCCTAGATCGAAAGCAAAGTGCATATCACTAATCATTTTCGTATTTTTACGGAGCAAACAAAGAAAGCAAAGTGAAATATAAATATTGTGCTCGATTTAGCGATAGGGGTAGACAGTTATGGATCTGAGTCAGTCATATGAGAACTGTTTATCCTTGGACATGTCATTGGAACATTCACAAAATATAACAAAATTCAAACCAATGACGGGAAACACTTACGTCTTCCATATTCTTTCCGCTTAGCGTTATTTTTCGACTTGAACAGGACACAACAAACGATGACGAACGAGAAATGGTAAGCATAGAAGGATAAGATAGCTAAGATGATGGTTGATGGTGGTTGTGGATGGTTGTCGATCTCCTCTAGAAGAATTCCTATTTGTGCGTGTTTTCTAGGTGCTTGTTGGTTGCTTTAGTTTTTTTTTTTTTTTTGGTTGTTGTTGTTCTTGTACGCGATTCAGAGATAGATAGAAGCAGGTTAGCAGAAGCAGCAGGACAGGATAGTGAGAGCTTATCTATATATTTTTATGACCGTGATGATGATGTTGATGAGCAAATCGATGAGTGTTGTTTTAAGTTGGTACTAAGTATAAGAAGATGAGCTTTGAGGTTTGGCTTTGAGCCTCCCAGATTCGGTTTGGATTTGCTTGAGAGAATGATACACAAATTGATGAATTTGATATCGGATTTGTTTTGTTGTATGGTTTTTGGCATTGAATGTGGCCTGTCTAGGAGATTCTATTGTCGGTTTTCACCTGCTCCGCCACCTCCACCGCCGTTTCCACCATCTGTGCTTTGATTAATTTCGCGTCCATGCTTGGTCAGCCATTCAATGATGACTCCATTGGACCAGCCAAAACCAGTTTGTACACCATATTCGCCGCCTCCACCATGGCCGCCATACTCCTCGGCATTGTACTGCAAGAGCAACAACAATAGATCTGTAGAAATTGTAATCCAGACGATGATTCGATGACTTACCTTTTCATACATGTTGAAGCTATCGCTGTAGGCCTTAAAGTTGGACAGGACCCAACGATGTGCCCACTTTTTGGACAACTCCTTGGCCGCCGTTGTGCCTAGATTGTTGAGGCCTTCGACTAGGATATATTGCATGGGAGCCCAAACATTGGGCATGTCCCACTGCTCACCAGTGTTGTACAGTGTGTTTGGAACACCTCCTGGGAACTGGTCGAGATTGTTGCGTTCAATGTACTTCAGAACGGAGGCTGAGATTTTTTCAGTGTCGGAAATGTTGTAGGCTTTCATCCAGAGGGGTGATAGATTTGTGGGTACAAAATAGTCGCGAGGCTTCTCATTGATTAAATCATAGTCCAGCCAGCAACCAGCCTCCTCGTTCCAAAGAACTGCTTGGATACCCTACGAAAACGAAACCATGGACAATGTAAAACAATGTTATCTCGACAAGGGGTTGTGTGTACATACCTCCATGATTTTTTGAGCCTTCTTTTCGTATTCTATCACCTTATCGGTGTTGCCAGCTTTTGAGTGAAACTCTGCAATTATTTTGGCATTCCAATGAAGCAAAGCATTCAGGTCAACGGCCACAATAGAACGTGTCTTTACAGTTGAGAGATTTCCCACATTTGTTCCATTCTCATTGATGAACCAACGCGAACTGAAATCCATTCCTGATTCAGCTCCCGATTTCATCTCACTGTAGAATGCTTCTTTGGCCTCCTCAGTTTCAAATACACGCGCAGTCTCTACATCCTCGCTGTAGGACTCTGGCCGGGGACCCGTTGAGAAGTCACTATATACGTACAGATCATGACCCTTGGCCTGGACTGTGTGGTTATTGATGAAATATTCAAACTCATGCTCCAGGGTCTCCAGGGCATTGATGGCAAATAGATCGTCGTTTGTGAAATCCACATATGACTTAACCATGGCCGTCAGCAAGGGCATCTGGGAGCGTCCCCAATAGTAAACTCGGCCACCATTTGGAATGAAACCGATTCTCTGCACAATGGACAAGAAATTTTCAATCATGCCACGCGCCGTATCATACATCTCGCTGTAGAGTAATCCTCGAATAATCCAATACGAATCCCAGTAATAAAACTCAATGAAGCGACCGCCTGGGATGATCACGGGATTAGGCACATATATGATGGAGTAGTAGTCCGGATTGTTTTTCACATCGTCCTTCATCTTTCGACCCAATTCCTTCCAAATGTTATTCAGATCAATACCCCATTGCTTTAGATCTGGATCGATGATCCCATCTACGAATGCTGGATGCTCCTTCCAGTCGGTGGGCGTATACAATTCCAATTCGGTTCCCTTCTCACCAAAGTAAGTCTACAAAAACCGATTGCCCTCAAATATCAATACTCATAACTAAGACTAATTGTAAGTTCCTTACATTCACAAATGTCTGGAGATCCTCTTTACTGGGTGTATTATTTTTAGCTGCCATTAATGCATCAAAGTCCTCCAGAGTTTTGGCTGGCGACTGAATGAGCTTCATATCCACAAATGTCTTTGAATCATCATATAATTTTGCCATTTGAATGGTGTGTAGTAGATTGCCATAGCAATAGATTTGACTGAAAGAAACGTGGAAGAAATGTTTTTTAATTATTTCGAATAGAAATTCTGATATAAAGGATCAAACGAACTAGAAGTATGGAGAGTATGAACTCTCATTCTTCTTCTTTATTCGACTGGATCAATTTGGATTCGATAGATTTTCATTCGAGTTTTGTCGATTCTCAATCCTACTCAAAAAGTGTGAAAACGGCTTCCCAAGTCAAGAGTGGATAGCGTCAATGGATGTTGATATGCCCAATAAATTAATCCAAAAGTAATTTATCTGACGTCATTAATTAGTGCAAATCAACAACAAATTGAATAGCCATAAAAAAAACACTCTCTGCCTCACAATGTGGTGCTGCTTAAGTGAACACACACCTGTGTCTACGTAAAACGTGTATGTATCGCTTAGATTTGTACATAGATAGTTAGTAGTTAGATCTAAATACAATACTTTGCGTCCGTCACTAAGGCGTCACGTTCACGATGCGAAAAGTGTTCTCAAGAAAGACAAAAACCAGCAACAACACGAAAAATAACTCAGATGGGAAGGCATTCAAGCATGAAATAAATGTATTTTAATTACTTGCTGAGATTCGAGATGGAACAGGAACAAATTACAAAAATAAAAAACAAGCCAAACAAACTTACCAGCTTTCGAAATTGAATTGCTCCACATCCTTGGCAATGGCATTTCGATTCAAGGCATCTGGCGACCTTGCCTGACACACATTCAGAACGATCAGGAGGCTCGACAGGAGCCCGAGAATTAATTTCATTTTAAACATAACAACACAGATTCGATTGTTTTCTTTTTTCTAGGAACTTTGTTTCTGGTTTTGTCTAATTTTAAATTTAATTTTATAGTAAGTACGAAATAAGTCACAACAAGTTAATTGAGTTCAGTTTTTTGTATTCTGTGTTGAAAGCAGCAATTATTCCCAACCATAGAACAACAAAAAAAAAAAAAAAAAAGTTTCCCAGCTGGCGTATAGGAGGAGATAAATCAATATCCTATATGTCCCTAACAAACTTTATCCGCAAACACGACCAGCGGCAGTCAGCGCAAGAATACTTCTGACTGTTTTCGATCTTGCTCAGTTTTATAATCTAATTGAATGCCGTCCTCGTCGACGACGACTCAACCAAGATCGGTGAGGTGAGGTGAGGTTTGCTAGCCGAAGCCCAGAGGTGATAAGGTGACGATGAGGTGACGGGTGGGGGCGTCTCTCGATAGAGTCGTGCTTTTGGGGGGCGCGTTTCGTTCTATTTATACAATCGTTTTTCATTTTCAGAACTGACCCGAACCGCATAACCGTAAATGTAGACGTAGTTGTGTTTCAATCTAACAGTTTCTAGTCTCGTGAACTTGACGAATGCATTTTGAATACCCTGTATTTCTGATATTGGAAAGGGGATATTAAGCGATTGAGCGAATTTAATGGAATATTAACTAAAATGTAATCAATAATCAAGTCTAAATCAGAGGTATAAACAGGTTCTATACAATTCTTAGAAGATTTCCATCTATTGTTAGTTGATTCTGTCTTTATATTTTAAAACTTCGTAACTCTAGGAAAAAAATGCGATTTTGATTTCTTGGTAGAGGGGTTTCCCATAGTCGGATACCCCCTGCACTGGCATGTGGAATTTCTTTTTATAGCTACTGTGGGATTTCAGTTTCGGATTGCTTTCCAGTGTATCTGCATTTAAATGTGCAATTTGATGAAACTCAAACATTTTCATATGTAAATAAATGCAATAGATAGCAAATGGAATAAGGGGTGTATTTTAGAGATAAATAGGTTATAATAATTATAATTTTTTTTTTGCTCGCTAATGACTCGTTTGATGGATAAATACATACATATATGAGAATAATTTCGAAATGGTTATTCAAATGCAATATGGAGCCCGCATTTACTTTCCACACAGTGCTTAATTAGTTTAGTAATTAATTGATAAAATGAATCCATCAAGGTAATGATGACCTTCAAGAGGGGCCGCAGCAGTATGTATTTGTAAGTAATTTGGACATTTTTAGGCCTACTTAAAATAATGCAAATTTAAAGCAATTAAATTGACAAGATGCCATAAAAAGTGAAGTAAACAACCGTGCTCTACTTACGATAAGAATTGGGTAAATTTCCTAAAGCCATAAATAGATTAAAACTAATCGTAACCTTTATTCATAGAGTCATTCCCAGAACCCAGAAGCCAATGTCTATAAGTATTCTGAAAAAATGCAACTGGTTCAGACTGATTTGCATTAACCGATTCCAGAGAATGAGATACATATGTATGTATATGTGATTTAAGAAGGAAAGACATACACATACATACTAGATAAAGTAAGGCAAATTAGTTTCAAATTTAAAACATACTTTATAGTTTCTGCCACGTGTCTAGTCTGAGTCCGAGTTAGTTAGTTAGTTGACCGAAATTGCGTCTTGGTTTATATTTATATTTTTGAATGGGGGAGTCTCTTATGAGTCTTAATTGAAATGATTTGCTTGAATAAGGATTACGTTTCTTTTCTCTTTTTTTTTTTTGTCTGTGTTCTGATGTGCGATGATGCGACCAATAATAATAACATCAAGATCAAAGTTCTGCAAAGCTTAAAATACAATACACTCTTCAAATTCATACATCTATATTTATGCCCAACTACGTCTTATGACACAAGAGATGAGGAGAGGAGAGAAAAACGTTCCATTGACCGGGAAATGGAAATTAAAAGTCAGCGACATGCCGCCCAATGATTTATAGCGTTTTAGTATGTATCTTAACTAATGTTTGCTGCGACTACGTTTAGCTAGTGACAAATACATGAATTATAGTTAGCCAGTGATCTATTGTCGTTGCTGGCTGGCTTAAGGGGATCGTGATGATATAAGTAGCCCAAGTTAGAAAGACAAAAAACACAATCGGAACAGTTGTGCAATTTGCAATTCAACTTGTGAGAGAGATAAACGCAAACAGATAAAAGAATCAAACGCGAGAACTTCATTGTCTTTAGTCCGATGATGACGACAACAGGTCGATTTAATTGGAGTTGAGTGATTTCTGTAATTTCATTCTGTATCTGTATCTATCGAATAGGTGCTTAGCGACATTTGATCAGTTGATCGTAACATAAATGGCAGGAAAATACCAACAACTAAAAAGTCAACATTCTGTTAAAGGCATTTCTCAAAATCAAAGTCAGATTCGAAATCAGATTCAAAAACGTACGATCTCTTGTTATGGTGGATTTCGGCTTTAGAGTAGACTCAATGCAAGATGCTTTTATTTATATATTTGTTTTTTTTTTTTTTTTGGGGGAAACAACAATTTGAATGGGCTTTGTTTTTATGGTTTTTGTTGTTTATATTATTTTTATTATTACTATTATTGTTAAGCTCGCGCGACTGTTTAAATATTTGAACGGGTGTAATGGACGATTCATTAAAAATTTTTAAATGTCGGTCTCTGACTCTGATGACAAATACATAGTTCAACTAGACAAAGCCAGTTGGCTGCTGCTGTTGTTGTTATTATTATTATTAATAACATTTGTATGTATGTACGTGTTAGGCATTGGCAATTGAATTTCAGTTATTGTTTCATTATGTTTTTGCTTGAGGGCTTCCGATTCCGCATAATGACAAGAGAGTGAGGAACAAAAAAAGCCAAAAGATAAATACAGACAATTCCGTTCCGGTTTAATTTATCAAGAAATCATCAAAAATTCAATGGGAGCCATGGGATAGTATGGATGACTAAATCTGATAGTGATAAGAACGCAAATTGAAATGTTAAGTAGATTTTAACCTTTAGGAGGGATCGGCCTCCTATGAAGACTGACAGAGATACTAACAACTTTGGTTACTGATGAAGTCAATCGAACATAATTTCATCCAACATTTGTTTTGACTTTTTGTGCAATCGGCTCATTCAGTCCGTCAGTAGAATGAATATCTATTTATTGGCTGAAATTTGTTCCCAAGAGCCGCACAAAACTTCTAACAAAACGTTATATACTTTTTGGTTTTTTATTTTTTTGACAAAGTGTATAGAATCCTAATGAAAACTTGTTTCTCAAACATGTTTCAATCTGTTGCATTGCCATGTGTATTTCAAAAACTTTTGGCAAGGCAAAAAAAAGTCAACTTCAAGGACCACGTTTAACATAATTATTTAATTGTCTAATTTCTGACAAGTGGCATCATGGATTTTATATTTATAATTGTTTGAAAAGAAATTAGAAGAAGAAAAAAATCGAATGGACTAAAAAAAAGATGATGTGAAACAGCTAAAATATAATTAGCATATCTGGTTAATAATACTGGCTTTTAATTTAATTGGGTTGTTTTATTTTTTGTTTATTTTTTGTTCCTTTTTCAACATTTTGACCAAAGAATACATACACACAGTGTGTCATCGTAGTAGCCATGGCTTGAGGCCAAAACTAATGCCTTTTTGTTTCTGTTTTGTTGCTATTCTCTAATTATTCAAATGCAAAGACCTTTTAACGGTTGTTGACTTGCATTCGATTGACATGACACACAAAATCTTCATCTATTGTCATTAAGATTTCAGACTGTCATTTAGATTTGGGTATAGGCGATCCTTTTAATAGGCTAAAAAAAATCATTTTCAAAGTGGCATTACCCTAGTTAATTGTATGTAGGCAGAGTAATTAAAAGTTAGTGCATTACACTGGTTCATTTTAGCAGCTGTAATCGTTATGAGTTCCTTAATATTGATAAATATTGATAATCCTAATTATCCTTTGCTTAAAGATCCTAGAATAAATGATGTTTCCAATTTGAAACAAAACAAAATATAATTATTTACACAGGTCTTAGATGTCTGGATGTTTGTCTTTAAGAAAATGTCTGTATAAAAGTGTTTTAAAAACTAAAACCGAGAACGCAATATTTGCTGCCAAATAAAAAATATTTCTTCAGCTGCTTTACATCTTACCAAGAAGGAAAGAACGAAGGAGCACAGATTGTCTGCAATGATGTCAGGGAGAAATTTGAAGGACTCGGTTAAGCCATTTCGAGATTGCCTAAAAAATGTAATTTTCGCAGTTTTGTATTATTATTATTCGTTGTGAATTATTTATGTTAGCGACCTCTTTGACAATGTCGAACTGACAATGACAAAACTGCGAAAATTACATTTTTTTTAGGCAATCTCGAAATGGCTTAACCGAGTCCTTCAAATTTAAAAGAAAGATAATTATAACGATGAAGTTTATATACCCTTCATATACCCTTATACGAATATTATACCCAATATTACGAATTGCCAAACGTGATAAGGTAATCATGGCTTAAATACAAAGTTTTGTTCACCATGGCGAAAATTCCATTCCAGTCAAACTGGAAAATCAAACTCGAAAACAGTAGAAATGGAATTTGTACCAATCGAAAGAGAAAAGTGAAAATGTGTCTCGCAAAATCAAAAATATTAATATACAATTGCATATCCATTCGCTGATTCTTCAGTGACGAACGAGAACATTCGTACGCATTCAACGTAAAAATGAAATGACCTTTCATAAAAGGTCAAAAGTTGACAAATTAAAAATAAACCAAGTAATTCGCACGCTACAAATACAGACTTTCCTAGAGAATTGCTTTCATGCGATATAGGCCAATAATTTTCAATAATTTTGGTTGATTTTACAACAAATATTTTTCGCAGAACAATGGAAATTGTTTGAAATCACTGGAAAATCTCTTAAAAGTAGTTGAAATTCTCAATGGCAAATGGAAATTTGACCCAAATCTTCGGTTTTGAAACATGAAATCAATTAAGGCTATTCAATTCGATATAATTGGATCACCAATTACATTGTATTTCCTCTGGGAAAATGTATTGAAGGTATCGAAAATAAGTTGCAAAATGAATATTTTTTAATTGTTTGTCAATTGTATTAATTTCGATGATTGTTATCCCCAATATTTCGTCAATAATTCGCGAGAACCTTTTCAATGGGCTTTCTGTAAGTACGTATTGTTATTTATTGCTCGTTTTTGTTTTTAGTCATTGACAGTTGGGCTGATAAGATTATTCGACTGTTCTATGAGCAATTATGCATTATACAATTTAAAGGTTTCGAAATGGCAATCTTTGACATTGATTTACTCTTTAAGTTTGAGCAGTTTGCTCTTCAATTAGATAATCCCTTTTTGATAATTTATTGAGAGCAAGGCAACCTTTAAGATTTTTCGCCCTGGATTCGGTGATTTCTTTGAGTTCATAAACAATTTCATCAAGTTCAACAAGTCGTTTTTTTGTCATTTGCCTCTTACAAGTTCATGGCTGTTTGAGCCACGTATATATGTACATCTATACTGATAAGCAGGCACTCCATTAGATAACCATTTAAGTTGAAAACTTTTGGTTGAAAGTAAGTGGTATAAAGACTTTGGTATACCCTGTAGCAAAGGACCATTTGAGATTTAGCTCACCCATTTACAAGTGTAATTCGGAAACCCCTTAAGAAGCTAGTCTCTGACTAATCCGACTAAGTTACAGAGTATACAATTTCGGTTTGTTTAATTTGACGATAAGGCAGAGAATTGAAATTAATGTCATTAAACTCCCCCTCCCCGCAAAAAAAAAAAAAATTCGACGATAATACCAAACATGTTTAAAAGCAAAGTAGTCTGGCTGGATTTCAAAAGTCTGTTATTAATTAGGAATATTATTTTTTAATTTCTCTTACTTTAGACACGAATGTTCAATTAAATGATATCCTATGACGTCACCCCGTTTAAGCCCGGTACAAATCCTAGTAACAGGTTAAAATCTCAAAAATATATTAGTAACTAGTAAATGAAATATAAAAACAATTAGAAACCACAAGAAATTGTGGGTAACTATGAAAAAATAATAGTTTAATTGCATTTTTGCTTTGCTTGCGTTTTTTTTCTCTTTTTTTGCATGAGCTTTATGTTAATTATTAAATTAAAATTGTGCTTTCAGTTTTTGTTTAGATTGGAATTTTATGTGTGTGCATCAACTGAGTATTGTTTTTGCGATTTTGTTTATTGTTTTTGCTTTTTATAATATTTTCATTATGTCGCTTTTTATATTCACTCCCCCATTATCTCGCTCAGCAGCTGATTACACTTGTTCGAGCGAGTAAATGGATGAAAAACTGTATTCTTCTAATCAAATCGCGTCGGTTTAGTTAGAGTACCCGCCGATGTTGATGCCGATGTCCGATGTTGATCGCTTGAAGGTAATTGCTGAACTGCCCCACCTGAAGTATTTGGGATACAAGTTAAACTGACAATGAGATTTACGTAAGAGCAAGCCGAATGAAAAAAGTTCCCTTTTCGAGAATCAGGCACGTTTAGACAGTCAAAATTGCTTCTGCTGTCAAATCTATGATAGGTTAAATTTGCCAAATTACCGCATACCCCGATGTGATTTATTCCCGTTTGCTAAAACCTAATCACTTTTCAATTTGATTTGTAGTAACATTTGCAATGGGCAATTTAGAATTTAATGTTACTATGGTGTTTTTCGTTTCTGCGTAACAAAATAAATATTTCAGCTAGTATTAGGCTTAGCGATAGGCAGAAATTCAATTCAGATAAGATAGAAAAAGTACTCAATGGATTCAATACAGACCACGTACTCGGCTCATTCTCTGGTACATATAATATGTATTTATAAATGAAGTCTGAAAATAAATTAAACTCCCACTCGTGATTTGGCACAGAAATTAATTAACTTTTGCTAATGCTCACAGATTCTTTTAATTTTGATTAAACGAGTTTCATTCAGTTGAAAATTTCTTTTGATTAACTAAACCGATTTACCTTGTTTTAGATGAGGTGTAAGTTCTGTTAAGCCAACTTTTACTTAATCGAATGGATCTTTCACGTGGGTAAAAACTAACAGATTGAAGAAAATATTTGACAAGACGCATGCCAGTCTCAGTCAAATGCCAAATGCAACTAGATTTTATTATTTTTCGACAGATAGAGAGATTAACTGAGACGTTCGTGAGCTTTTCGAGATGATAAGAATATTGGGAGCAGTGCTGCTGGTTACGCCGGAAACAAAACAAGACAAACGGCGGAAAGGAACAAACATTTCTTTCCCAAAGAAAGCTCCATTAAGAAGACTACAATTTTTGAACCTCGTAAATATCTCAGTCCAGAACTAAAACTAAGCTGATATGAATCTTATTTAAATTAAACCAATTGGACACAGAAAAGTTACACAAACCTGCAAGTATAGTAAAAGGTTTTACTTTCAGGGAAATCAATTTTAATTGATCAACTGTCGTGACAATCAACAGCTGCTGATTCTAGAGACAATAAAAAGCAAGAAACAGGTGTTAAAGTTAGAGGGCGGGGCTAACTTTAACAGTACCAAAGATCGAGTGTAAATAAATACACCTTTACTTCGCTTTACACGGTATTCGCCATACACGGATTCGTTCTAACATGGTTTTCAACAAAAATTTTATAAAAAGAATCGAAATTTTCAAATCCAAATTTCGATTTCGATTAGAAATAATGAAAGAATTGTGGATATTGCTTAATTTTATGCATTAAACGAAGTAAAAATAAAAACTACAAAAATGAAGACCCAATCAGAAAAAGTGTAGCAGCTTGGATGAATACCAGCATGAGAACCAGTTTATATATATGAAATGTGACTATGGAAACCATGGGAAAGGCTTTCACGAATTGGGTAGAAGACCAAAATCAAAAAAGGATTCCAATTAATACTAATGCCGTAATTTAAGCAAAGCAAAGCGATTTAAGCAAAGACATTCTTGCATAGACTAAAATTGAAAGGTGAATAAGAATCTGCTTGTTTGGAGGAAGGACAAAAATAACCACAAAAATTTTCTGAATGTATTGGCGCAGAGTCATACAGCCCAGACCAGATAATTAATGCTGTTCAATCCGCATTATTTTGGAAGAAAATGTCAATGAAGACCTTTCTAGCTAAATACAACAAAACAGACAGCGGTCATAAGGAGCAGGAGGAAGAGTATTCTCGAATAATTCAGTTGGGCCAAGAAACAGATATCAAAGGATAAATGCAAGAAATGGTTATAAGTTGCGAGGAAAAAATCAAAGTCATATTCATCACTAGAATATGACTTTGATTCTGACATTGAAAACAATGAACCCAACGTATTTAAAATTAATTGTTTAATATATAACTATATATGTATAATAATAAGCAACAAAAGCTTATTTTAGATTTTTTTCAAAATATAATTCCCAGCAAACTTTGACTACAGCCAACTCAGTTGAGGCAGAAAAAATTCCAATGAGATGATTTGATCCAGTGGTGAGTCGGAATTATACAACTTTATAAGGGGAAACGTGTGGTTGAAAGTGATAGTGATTAAGTTTGGTGAGATGATTTATTTATATATTTCATATATTTCAATGTTTTTAACTGTATAAAGATATGGTTTAAGTTGAATAAATGTCTTAAATCGTATTTATAGTCTTTTTTTCGTGTAAATTTTATAGGAAATAAAAATGTTTCTAACTTTCTAATCAAATTTTTTAATTAATTATAATCAATTTAATGCAATAAACAGATCAACATTGTTAACTTTCTTATTTACAAATAATTACTGCTAAAAAGAATGGAAATAAGTATAATGTTTAATTACGAAAAAATTTAAAAAAATTAAATAATTATATGGTAGACTGATTTTTAATTTCTTTAAAAATTACAGCAAAATATTATAAATATAATTAAAATAATACCTATTTAACTAAAATTTTTGGGAGAACCAAGACAACTTATTTAATTTTATTTTTGCCACCTACTGTATAATAATCTCAATGTTTTAAAATTTTACTCTGGTCGCACTCCTAGTCAACAAAAACTATATTTCATTCATTATGGCAGTTATATTTATTTACATTACATTTTACATTTTTGAAATCTTGCTAGCCAAAATGACTGAACCTTAGGACTTCCGGCTTCCACCTTAGCACTTTTTACTCATACCTTAGCACTTTTACGACCTTAGCACTTCGACTGAGCCTTAGCACTTAACAGCCATCTGTTAAACGGTTAACATTTCCATCGATAAATCATATCTGGCAAGCTGGCCATCACCAGCTAGCTGTAGTTCGCGGGCTTTTTTGGGGAATACAGAATTCTACGGAAATAAATTTAATGGAATATATGCACGTTAAAACAGCCAAACAGCGCTATGGACACTGACTACGGTACAAAGGCAGGTGTCTCATCACCGCAGGATGTAGGCAGAATTACTGCAAGGTAACTAAGCCTATTGCAGCAACAACAAAAGCGAGTCAATCTAACATAATTTTAATGTTATTTTAGATGATGGGCTTGCTGTCCACCAGCTGCAAAACTTCAGGCTTTTTGGGCACATAATTTGCAGACTTCATATATATCCACATGTTCAGTGCGCCAGAATTAAAGGTGTGTATACGAAATCTGGTGATAATTTTAAAAATATGTACATAACTATGGTCCAATGTGTTATTGAATTTTACTGAATACATTTAGTATTGAGAATATTCATAATTATTCTCGATAAGTTTTTCCATATTGGTGGGCACAGACGACTTTGTTTACCAGCAGGACTCTACACTCTGTATTTCAGTGTTTTTTAAGATTGTTTTTAAAAGTTCGTACTAGAAATAAGGATTTTGGAGAATTTCATTTCCCTTCAGGAGTTTGTGATGAGCTGTTTTCGCATTTCCGAAACAGCCAGATCTGGGCGAAAAAAAGCTGAAATAACATCAGTGATTGGAAGACCGTCATACAAAGAGCTCAATAAATAGAACTCAACAGAAAACATAAAAGAAGACAGTATGAGTGTCTAGCTCAGAACGAAAGCGAGACAGTACTGACTTTTTCAGTTGTGCTCGCAACAAAAGCGTAAGAAAAAAACGGTCAACAGTTATTTGCGAGCAATGCTTATCAAGTTAGTATTAAGAATCTTTGAGATCTATTTTTTTATCGTAGAACTATTCAAATCCTGAGGCTCACATCTATTTCTTTGACCATTAGTGTAAGTGAACTACATGCCGCTCAGAATTGGCCACAGATCAGAACGGATCTGGTCCAGGAATTTGTTCAACTTATTGCAGAAATGCTCGAAATGTCACAAGATTTGGTCTCTTATGGTCAAAATTATGGATGATACATTAATAAATTCTTTAACGTTGTGGAGCTGGGCTTTCGTAGCTCCGACAATAATATAAGCTCCGAATCATTCCTATTCCGCCTACAATGAGGTGTTTTGACCAAGCGTATGCGTCTTCTGCTCATGCCTTTAAAGATCTCAGTCACGTTCACCTCATGTTAGTGGCATCAAATTGCCCTTCTTGACCGGGATTTCATCTAATTCTTTGACAATGCAACGGGATTCATCCATAACTATCAGAATGCAGATTATCATTGATTCAATTATAATTAGATCAGAGAGCTTATGAAAGAAACCACTGCAATATAGAAACTCAAGGTGCTATTTAATCATGAGCTGGAAATGAAAAATAAGGTTGATCTGGCTTTTATCCACCCTTCTCGAAAAGTCCTTAAATCGTTTATGAAAATTGCATTCTATTCTAAAATCGGGTAAATGCTCAGGACGATTTCACGATTTCAGCTTTCTATGGTTTTCTATGCCCATGTATACTATTTAGCATATTAATGTGTTGTCATTTTATATGACGACCATTGAAATCAGACTGTTTTAACAAGAGGGGCTCATTTCAATCGAGCTAGTCTCCGGTGACAACAGACAAAGGATTAACATAGAAATCGAATGCTGTAATCTTAAGCCCCTTCCAGCAAAAGGGTCTGTCCCATTTTCCCAGACGAACGGAAAATGTGAAGAAAATAATAAGGCTTTTTTTGATTAAGTACTTACTGTTAAGTGATTTTGTATTTAATAAAGCTTATAATGATTACATTTACTGGAAAAAACCTTTGCTTTTAACTTTGAAAACAGAAGCCTATTTATTTGTAATGTAACAACAACCGAAATTAGCATGAAAATGAAATCTTGGCATATCAGGGCATCGACTTTTCTATACTGTAACTAACATGCCACAGCTAAATACATACATCCATATATACTTTTTGTTATTCATTCGAATAATTAATCATGGTGTTACTAATCGAGTAGACTAAGAACCTGCGTTCGATTTATGTATATATTTCTGGTCATTTGTATTTGATGTATTCCTAACTGAGCATACCCTAAAGCTTGTAAATGTGCATTTGCAGGGTAAGAAATGCAAAGTACGGTGACAATTCCAAGGTCGATTCGTTTACAACTCGGACTCTTACACGTGCTCAAACTGCATAACAATTTTTGTTAACGTTTATACTTTTTAGTTTTTGGCCAGAATTGACTGCAATTTATCACGACAGAAAGTATGTGTACATACATATGTATGTATATTTCCACAAGACAAACAGTATTTAAAACGTATTAGTTTAACCTACTTTTGAAATAGGTTTTGCACAGAATTATCAAACTGTAAATTTACCTGCTTATACAATCATTCACTAAACTACAATCATTTTTAGAAGCACAGTTGATACAACTTATAAATCAAAGCAGACTGTAGAAAAATATAATAAAAACTAACAAAAAGCCCTTCTCAACTACTAGAAAGGGTTAACTTGGAAATTTATATCTAGGTATAACCGTAATTTGAGATTTTCTTGGACCTCCCTTCCGATTCGAAGCTCACCTTTACTAAGTTGACCCCCAAAGCAAGAAAATATATATGGGTATTGATTTTAGCGCGTTTTACAATAGTCCACAGTCCATGTTCATTACGATAAGACAAAAAACGATAGTTTAATAAGTGCTAGTACTAATGTCTACGTTATTCGACCCATTTGGTTTCGGATATTCCTTTGAAAAAGCTTATTATGTATCGACAGAATAGGAAGCTAATATTTCAATACTCTTTCTTGTAAGAGTATAACAAAAGGCCATCCCATGAGGCCGGCTGACCGTGATAATGAGTAACTTTAAAACTCTTTTGCCTCAACTATCAAAGAGGAAAACAAAAACAGAATGCTTAAAATAAAACACAAAGAGACTAAAATTAGTAAATATCAACACGTGTATATATGTATATATGTATCCCTTGTATATATATAGATACTCTTTTCTCTATCCGAGCCACTTGAATACGCTCTTTTGGGGGGCTCGCGGAAAAGTGAAAGCAAACCAAATCATATGGTTCGGGTATGCATCAGGTGCAACAGATGTCTAGCCCCAAAGAATTGCAATAGAATATTATGCAATTTTCACAATTGTGGCGGAAGGAAATTCTCAAAAATGTAGAGAAAAAAAGGAGAAAAACGACTTACCCATTGCCATTGATGGACTTTGCTGGTGCCATGGTACGTAAAAATCGTTGGGCGAGACGACGAAGAGTTGGAAATTTCAATGTGACTTTCAATATGGTGTTGCTTTTGAATTGTTTTTGCTTTTAAAGTTCGGCGTCGATTTTTGTGTTTTTGTTTATCACCGAACATGTGTTGTTGTTGGTTTTATCACTGCGCAAACACAATATTCCGTTTTCCATTCACCATTCACCGTTTGCTGAACTCGTCGATTTGCGGTTTTATACCTGTTGCTTTTGCGAGACTCCCGACGAGACTGAAAATGAGATCGTGCGAGTTTTAGTTTTTATTAAATAATTTTAACTAATCTGTGCGTGTGAATATGTACACGTAGACGTAGTACATATCGGAGAAACAAAAACTGAGCGAGGGTGAACAGAAATGCCGCCGTCTGATAAAAAATGTTAAAAGAGAGTAAAATTGAGAGACGCGAACGTTTGCTGAACATTGAACCACTATTTTTATACTCTTTCAAAGCATTCACTCATTATTTATGCAAGTGGCCAGGGTTTGAAATTGTTTAAACAAAAGAAATTGGTGAAAATGTTTCACGTTAAATTCAGATGTCTAAAGCCGCTCGACTTGAAAAAATCCTGCATATAATAAGGAATTCATTTTTGTTCCTGTTGTCCCTAAATGTCGTGCAAAACGTATGTATCCTTCGTGCAGTGTATGCAATTTTCGCGTTTACTCTTCTCTTTTACTCCTCGTTTTTCTCTTCTGAACTTTGGTTGATGCAATTTGCAGCAACATTTGAAAAGTGACGCGTTGACAGTGAAAAGATATAAACAAAATATTTAAGAACGTATCACTTATAACATATGTTTGTATGTACATATACATACATATGTATACTTATGTGTGTACATAAAAATGAATGTGTTTGGTAAAATTTATTATGTCACATTTGTTTCATTTTTCAAGGTGCCCTTTTGCCAATTGTATTTACCTTTCTTCCCTTTATTATCAAACCGGTTCCAAAACAAAACATTTACGTACATACATACATATGTATGTACATAGATAGAAATGAGTGAAAATTTACAAGTTTCATCAACAAGAAAATGTTTTCAACTGAATGTATCAATGACCTTCGTTTGTGTGACCTTTTACTTAAATATTTAAATTTGTTACCAATTAAAGAGATTTTTATCATAAACAGATATAATATAATGTATAATAAATAATATAAATTATCGCATATATGTTACATATGTATTTAATTTTATCATACATAATTATAATCTTTGCGGTAAAGTTGTAATGAGGTCGCTTACCTCAGAGTTCCAGACTGACTGAGATTAAGGTATTGATACAGACAGAGGCACGGACTTATCAGATTTGGATATATGTATACAGGGCCGCAGAGATACAATATTATTCAAAGAATATTAGCATTAACAGCCTCTTCATTAGAAAAGCTTTTGGGTGAATAATACAAATGCAGACGAGACAAACTCTTTCAAGCCTTAGCCATCATGAATGAGAGAGCCATATTCAAGTAAATTTGGAGGCTGGGCAAAACCAGATCAACTTTGATTTTTATGAGATCAGAATGACTTCCAAGTCATCGACTTTTCGTAGCTATAACCTTTAACTTGTCGATAACCGATAACCTTCAAGGATAACCTGCTACGGTATTTCACTGGTAGCTGACATTATAATGATTACACACGGTAGAGTACCACGGACTTTCGGATACAGCAGATTACAGCACTCAACCAAACTGGGTCCCATGGCCTTCATCAATCCTTACCTTCTCGAACTGTTTTCAAATTTTTTCCGTCTGGGACCCGCATTAATCCCGATCCTGACTCTCATCTCTAATATTTATATACTATGTCTCGCACGAGATGCAACTTTCTAGGCGTCGTGCATTCCAAAATTAGTTTCCTTAATATATGTACATATTAATTATTATTTTGTAAATATGATGATGATCGGATTTATCGTGCAACTGTTATCAAAGTGCACTCAAAGAAGATGAGATATAGATATGGATCTGTTTATTTAAAGGAAGATGAATATGTATGCAACTACAACAATGTGGCCATTGATTGGATATTTTAACAAACAAAATAGTTATTTATAATCAGAATCCGAGCGCAAATATTAAAAAACGACTCAAATATCCAAAGTAACCCACTCATTATCGCCCCACGCAGCGGATGTACATATGTATGTATAATCTACATGTATGTATGTACATCGACATTTATTTTAGTGTCTCTTTGAGTCAATACTCATGTGAATGTGTATGGGAGCTTGGAGGGGCTCGTCAAGCTCACAGACACTCAGAGATACATATTTTTATTTCGTATTTTTAACACAAATTTCAAATTGTTGTTGAAAAAAAGTTGGGACAATATTCTTGAAGAATTTAAAAATAAACGATCCCCACTTAAAAGAAACATTCCTTGCAAATCTTTATCAACTTTCTTGAATTTCTCTTTAATTAAATCTGACAACTCCATAAAGAGAGAGATGAGGACACTTAAATGTGAATTATGACAGGTCGAGCTGATATTGTTGTGCATACACATACATATATGTATGTGACTAAATTGGGTTCAATTGGATGACCACATGGTCGCCATCGCCATTCGCACAGAAGATTTGCTATGCTTTACTATTGTTTTTTGTTGACGGAAACTTTAATTGAATCGTGTAAATTCATTGTTCTGAATTGTTTAAAAAAAGCAAGCGTCAATTGAATTACGGTCCAAAATAGAATAACTTGAATTGAACAACCTGTTCGAGCCGCGTAGGAATCTCCACGGGGAATGACAATTAGTTTGTATTCCAGCATTCCAGTACTTTAAGTTAAACTATTTAAATGGTAATGCATTTGCGACCTTCCATCTGGCATTTCACCTTGTCTACCAGCTGCTGTTTAGAATAAATAACTACTTATGCACTATTGCACTTTGGTGGGGGCCTGTCACTTTCTCATTACGTCTATAAAGAAAGATAAATACTCTTTACCGACTAAGCACATATGTATTTACATCTTATCTGATGTAATAACAACTTAATCTTCTATTTGCATTGCAATTAACTGGGGAATCCTCTCTTAATGTGTGGATTTTTCGTGTTTAGTGTACCTTTTTGTGTGTGTTTGTGGAATTTCCTAGATATCGCCTAGATCAGTTTCGTTAATGAACACATTTATCAAAAACAAAAATTAATAACAATTTAGCTCAACAGCGACCATATGAATAATCACTTCATTTCTAATTGACTAAGTTCTGCGCATGCGGCATTTCCATGGTTTAAATTTCGATACCCGATGTTGATACTCAAGATATAATTTGTTTCAGATAATCGTAACAAAATGCGATAAAATAACTTTTTCTTGGTTAAAACCTATTAACAACGATCCGGAGTACGTAAGACATAGTATGGCTATTGCAATTCTGCGGGGGTTGATGCTATACAAACAACCTGCTGTCCTTTTGGTGTTGCCTTTAAAATAATATTCTTTATGAAAATTGACCTCGAGCAAAGGCAAGGTTTTACTTTAATAAATATATTTACGTAAATATGACATTATTTGTTGTGGCCTAATTTTGGAGTAAATAAAAAATGAGTTGGCTGTTGAATATCTCTATTTCAAAAACTACAATGTTCTCATTTCATTAGAAGACTTTGCTAACCACTCTAGAATGTCGTACTACTACTTTAGCACTAGAACCGATTGGTAATTACAGCTGAATAAAGTGGAAAAGGGAAAGCAATACAACTCCCAAGTTAATTGTTTGTTGTTATATCCGAAAAGCTTCCGCAAACCGCGACTTCATTGTATATTGTATTTTGTTCAAAATAATATCGAACTCCACGCACCTCATCTTCATCCTCCACACAATCATGATCTTTCCAAAAGCTGGGCACACAAAATGCCTCCGAATGTGTTAAACCGTTGGTGTCTTCGGCTCTACTAGAAGTTTAGCTACCTTTTCCAAAATATTTCCTCCCTTTCATCTCCAGGTCCTTATGCATCTGTTCTTGTGCCCCTTTGAATTTGAAAGCCTCTTTTGTGGCTTCCTACATAGGAAATGTATCGGATGTGAACTTACTTTCTGCATTAATTTTAAGTATCGAGATCGATCAAATTCAATCCCGCAATAGATATTATATCTACTAGATGTTTATGTCTGATCCAGGTTAACTATATACATAGACGCTAGAATTTAGATATTTGTCATTTTTTCGATTTAGGTAGCATATTAAAAAGTTTACTGTGTATTTTTAAAAGAAATTTCCAGTGCTAGAGAAAAAAAATTTGATGCCACTGTGTTTTTTTAGTGCTTTGCAGTTGCATTACTAAGGTAATTAAAGTGAAGTTATTCAACTTGACATTTGTGTATTTATCATTTCAATGAATTTTATACATGTTTTTCTTATTTAAATTCCAATATACGATAACTAGTATTTTTACCGATTAAATGAAGTAACTAAGTAGTCTCGCCGACTTGGGTACACCATGCAGCAGAAAACAAAAATATTTTAAAATATATAATAACAAAAGCATTTATGTTCTGTTTACGTCCAACTCCGGCCTTATGGAAAAACGTTTATATGCATAAGGCCAAAGATCAACTCGCCTGTTCATGCTGATCAAAAATTCATATACTTTATGGGGTCGGAAAAGCTTTCTTCTGAATGTTACATACGTTTTGTCGACTTTAATATAGCATTTCACCCTATGGGTGCATGGTATAAAAAGCTCTCCGTCAACCGGTTAAAAGCTTTTTGCTGCTAGTAATATATTTTGATTGCAAAAACTTCGTCTGCAACCATTTCTAAAAATCTAAATGGACATGTCTTTGAGTACATCAAAAGGTGTATCAAATCCCGTCAGTGTGCTAAGCATCATCCAACGAATGCAATCCATCGCAAGTCACTATCAGTGCGCATTTCTGAATTTACCATACCTGATGATTTTGTAGGGATCGACCGATTGTCAGATCTCGACTTTAAAAATACAAACATATAGCCATCCATTATTTATCCATACATCCTCCATTAGGAAAACAGGCTTCAATGAAATTGTCTATGATATCCGTTAAAATAAAAACCATTTTAGTTGAAAACAAAGAACAATATTGGTACCATGCACCAAGTAAAGCATATGATTTAAATTTATAACAACAAATGTATGTATGAATACCTCGCTCACTCTTACAAGCACCTCTCTGATCTCTGATCAAGAATATATGGTGCCGCCACAGGCCAACTGCTAACTTTGCTATTACGGCTCACTTAGAAGACGTAAAAACGTTTGTACTGATAACTTGGCTTGACCGGAAGGGAGCGTGGAAACTTTTACACAACCGAAATCTAGGGGTAGGGGTGATACTGATCAAATATATGTAGACTTTATGCGCTTCCTTCTCACTGTTACATACATTTTGTCCTCTTTAATATACCATTTCACCCTATGGGTGCATGGTATAAATATCTAGTTACTTTTTCAAAGGTTGACTTTTTTCAAATTTTTATGTGATAAGTGGATGATCCCTTTATCCTTTTTTTTCAGAGGGTATAGAAGCTAAGATGGTAAGTCTGTCGAAGACATAATGATCAGGTTAGTAATTGAACAGGTGAGCTGGCGACCAACTGAAAGTCAAAACACAATAATTTGATTGTACAGGTTGCTCAGTTCGAATCACTGCCTCATGACCGAGATACTTCACGAATTCATAAAATTAATGAACCAGATTAGAAGTTTCTGACATGCTAAGAATTTTTGCACTTAACTTTAAATAAAAAAAATACTTTAAATTTATTATATGCGTTCAATCTCAAAGAGGTGCACTTCGAACACTTTACTAGATAATTGAAATGAAGAAAACAAACCTGCACAATGTCGATTCGACGATGAAATACTCTGTAATAACATGCAAGGAATTAATTTTGTCAACAAAATATTGCTAGAATTGCGAAGTCCGAGAGCAAACGACTTTTATGTTGTACCTACTCCCAAATGTTTGGTTTTATGTAGAGGGTATGTCAAAATCAATTGTTGATTTGATTAGCATCAATGAATGTATACTAAGATAAGCCAAAATGCTTAAATATGGTATGGATAAATTAGAAAAGGGTACAAATTTTTATCAAAATCACATAAAACTCATATTTTTTTAAAATGGGTTTTATTGGATTTGCATTCGATGATAAACCTAACTCGATAGACTTTTACTATTAATCAGATTTGCTCTAACAAAAACATTTCACTTTTGCAATTTGTCTCTTAATGATAGATTAAGCTATTATTTTCTTATTATTCGCAACAATATTTGACAAAAATTACTATTCGATAACACTGTGCTACAAATTTTACGCGCGACTTTTTTTTCAAAAAAATATACATATATAGCCCTTTATAGATTTCAAAATATGTTTCATTTCTCTATATTTTAAAACCCAAATTTTGGTCAAAAGTGTGCAACGCATAAAAGGAAGCATTTCCGACCATATAAAGTATATATATTCTTGATCATCATGTCGTCCGTCTGGATAAGCGCAAACTCCTCCGTTGGAGCTACAGAGTTGAAATTTTCCGTGTAAGCTTGTATATACTGCAGGCGTTGTATATCTCGGATTCAGCCGGATCGGACCAGTGAACACTGAACAGTGAATTTTCTCAATAACTTCGTTATTTTCTAAGCTATTGTAGTGAAAATCAATATTGGTGAGTTATTATACCTATAAACGTTACGTTTGACGCGATTGCTTTCAATTTAAACATTTGTTAGTTTATTATATCTGTTAATGACTGTTCCAAATTTGATCATGATCAAGTTACTATATCATATAGCTGCCATAGGAACAATCCATGGTAAACAGTGATTTTGATCAATATCTTCGTTATTTACTATGCTATGTAGGCCATTCTTTAGCAAGCATTATATTATATTATAGGTAAAAAAAGAGTTACCAAAAAAGTTGCAAGGGTATACAAACTTTGACGCGGTCGAAGTTAGCCCCGGCGCTCTGGTTTAAATATCATTTAACTAAGCATCAAAATGTGTAGCCTCAACTTGGGATTTAAATTTAATTTCATTTTAATATATTTATTGAGTTTTTCGAACTTCCAGAATTTCATGGAGTTCGAAAATTTTTCAAAACCAGAAAGACTATACTTTTTCACTAAGAATCGATTTACGAAATAAATGCTGTACGCCTTTGGTTTGTTTTGAAAACTGCCGAAAGTTCAGACGACAGTTATCGACAAAATTAAATGAACAAGGAGAGGTAAATGAAATGAAAATATTCGAAAAGAAAATCAAGCTAACCATGAAAACACGAAATGGGGTTTAGCAAAGGGTAAATTTTGAAGAAATAAATGGTCGGGTGTGGTTTGATGGTGGTGTTGCACAGTGTAATTGAACACTATTTAGTGGGTCATAAACCTACATATGATACGGTAAACATACCTATAAGTACATATTTATATGGAATATAAATCTAAACTAAACTTCAAGTACCTTTCTGATTAATTTCCAAAGACTTTTAAGCATTTTCAGGGCGGTTTCTATTTAAAGAAATGCTCCAACGTCCACGAATTTGAATGGAAAAAGATAATTGGATGGGCCATAAACATTTCAGATTTAAACAAATGGAGTAGGGCCATATCAGCTCAACCATCATTTATTGTTATCTATGATAATGAAAAGTGCCAGCTGTTTGAAAAAGTATAAAAACAGTGCAAACTGACTGAATACTAGAACAGTTGTAAAATGGTAAAATTGTTAGCCATACTGATAGCCCTTTGTCTGGGCCAGGCCATCGTGGCCGAACGTAAGTAAATCGAAATGAAATGACCAAGTGAAGTCTTAATAAACAAAATCCGATTCGGATTATCTAGGCATTGTGAACTGCTACTGGGGCACTTGGGCCAACTATCGCAGCGGCAACGGAAAGTTCGATGTGTCAAACATTAATCCCTGGCTATGCACACATTTGAGTTATTCGTTCTTTGGCATCAAGGACAATGGTGAAATTCAGTCCCTGGACACCTGGCTGGACTACGACCTTGGCTTCATCAGTCAAGCTGTTGGATTGAAGCAGCAGAATTCCAATCTGAAGGTTTTGGCTGTCGTCGGTGGCTGGAACGAAGGTTCCACTAAGTACTCTTCGATGGCTGCTGACTGGAACAAGCGCCAAAACTTTATCAATTCCGCTCTGAACTTGCTGCGTAATAATGGCTTTGACGGTTTGGATCTGGATTGGGAGTACCCCAACCAACGTGGTGGCAACTGGGATGATCGTGCAAACTTCGTCACCTTGCTGCGTGAGATTAAGGAAGCGTAAGTAGTGGGCTGTGATCGAAAATTATGATTGTCTCTAATTCTTTGTCATTTATTCAGTTTTGCTCCGTACGGTTATGAATTGGGTATTGCCGTGGGTGCCGGACAGGCTCTGGCCAGCACATCTTATGAGATTTCAAACATTGCCCAGCATGTGAGCTTCATCAATGTGATGACCTACGACTTTGCCATGGCATCTGATGGCAAAACTGGCTTCAATGCTCCCCAATGGGCGGTCGAAGACGCTATCAACTATTGGCTTAACCAGGGTGCTCCAGCCAACAAGCTCGTACTTGGTGTTGGCATGTACGGACGCTCTTTCCAACTTACTGATGCTTCCCAGAACTGGCCAGGAGCACCATGCCGCGGTGTGGGATCCGCTGGTGCTTATTCCGGAGACGGAGGCTATCTGGGCTACAACGAGATTTGCCTGAACAACTGGTACACCGTTTTTGACAATGACAATGCTGCTCCCTATGCCTATTCCGGTGATCAATGGGTCAGCTTTGACAACGTTCTGAGTGTGCAATGGAAAATGGATTTCGCATTGAGGAAGAATTTGGCTGGTGCCATGGTCTGGTCCTTGGAAACTGATGATTACCGTGGCCATTGCGGTGAGGCTTATCCCTTGCTGAACGCAATCAACATGAAACTTCGTTGGACATAGACTGATGATAACAATTGATTCGTACTGAATAAAAACAAGCAAAAAGAAAGATTTAGTTTTAAATGGTTGAAATTGTGTAACCCTATATCATCAAGCCTTGAGTGTTTATTCACTTTATTTAGTTGTAATTCTCAACTTGTTTTAGAGTTGAACGGTAGTTTTTGAAAAAGATTTTCAGATTTTTGTAGCCTACAATTTTATAATCTTACTCGCAAAAAATTTAATCAACTTTTGTTTTGCAAATGGTTCAGAAAAATTTCGATCTGAATAAAACCCAATCATCAAAAATGCTCTCCAAATTGAAATGTGCTTGGCAAAACATATAAAAAACCAGGGGGTCGGGGCTAACTTCGACCGCGTCAAAGTTTGTATACCCTTGCAAATTTTTAGGTAACTCTTTCCTTACCTATAGCCATGAAAGGAAAAATCGTTTTATCTTAAAAGGCTAATGTTTGCGAAAGAACGCCTACAAAAGAAAGACTACAATCTAAGAATAAGAAATAATGACGATTTTGATCAAAGTCACTGTTTTCCACCGATCGTTTCTATGGGAGCTATATGATATTGTCATCCGATCTTTATCAAATTTGGCACAGTGGTTTATATGTGTAATAGACTGACCAATATTAAATTTCACGACAATATCTGGGAAAATAACGAAGTTATTGAGAAAAATCACTGTTTGTGACTTTGATGTTTGTATGGGAGCTATACGATATAGTGGTCCGATCCGGCTGAATCCGAGACAAACTGTGCAGTATATACAAGCATACATGCAAAATTTCAGCTCTGTAGCTCTAACGGTCTAGGAGGAGTTCGCGTCGATCCAGACGGACGGACGGACGGACGGACGGACATAGCTATTTGAACTCGTCTCGTCGTGCTGATCAAGAATATATATACTTTATATGGTCGGAGATGCTTTCTTCTATGCGTTGCACACTTCTGACTAAAATTAATATACCCTTTTTGCAAGGGTATAACAAGCCAATGACTCAGTCGAGATAAAAACAACTTCCACCCGAATTTACAAAAATTTTAGATTGTTGCCAGAGGGTGGAAGATGAATTTCCAGATCATGACTTTTGCTGATTAACGCCTCTTGTAAGAAACTAAACGAAACCCTGGGTTAATATTTTTCTGTTATTGTTATACCATGTACCCATATTACCCATATAATTATATATTTAAGTCGCCAAAATATGTATATGTAACAGGCAGAAGGAAGATTCCGTCGATTAGCGTCGAAGGCCGATTCGTCCTCCTTCCGCATGAACACCTAGATCTCGGAGACTATAAGACCTAGAGCCATCTCGTTTGGAATGTAGAGTCGCGTACATACACATATATCAAGTTTTTGACACACAAACTTTTGTCCTGAATTGGCTATAAGGCCAGAGTTGGCGATAGAGTGCTCCTGCAAGAGTGAGCTAGACATGCTTGCTAAGCAGGTTATAAACAGAACTTTAGGTTGACGCACTTATGTTACTTATATTATATATCCAAAATATTTTTTTACCTAGTGCTTGGTCATAGTCGCCGAGAAGAATACAGTTAATCAGATTAGTATTCGGTTTTTTCTTTTTCTCAAGTAGTAGTTTATAATGTTTTCATTCCATAGAGGGGTATTCCAATAAATTTTATTCAAAACTATGTACTTACTAGCTTTTCTTATCTATAATGTCTGCAAAAGAACAGCCTACAAACGCAAGCTATTTATCTTATGTTTGATAGCTATGACATATGTATATATTTTTCAGACTGTTTCTATAAGAGTAATGTTGCATAGTCTTTTGAACTTGGCACAGTCATTACCTAATAAATGCATCGATCTATGAAATTATAATGTTTATGACGATCGCTTTGAGAACAGCGAAGAGCCCTCTGCAGCATACAGAAGGATTATACAGTGCTGCATCTTTAGCATTCAAGGAGGATTTCGCGTTGATCTACACAGACAGAAAAAATATTTATGTGCTTTTACGAGTTACGAAAATCAACTGTCATGTATTTATTTACATACATATGTACGACATATAAATATTTGATATTTGAGAATGGTTCTACAGTCCCCACAACTTTGGAATTGACGCTATCACTTGTTTACAGATAAAGAGGGACCATTATTATATTAAACGAACATTGTCTGACCACCACAGGAAATTCTTTAAAGTTTTTTTAAAGAATTTTCGTATCCCCAGATAATTTAAATCGGTCCAGGAAAATGCAGCCCTCTTTAGATTATTAATTATTAATAATTAAATGAATCATAGGATGTTACTTTTGTTAAAGTATGATTTGAGCCGGGGTTCTAAAACTTTTAAATTGTCTGGTCGATCTGACGCAATTTGTCTAATTTCATGCAAATTACCTATCAGATCACATCAGACATAAAGCTCTACTTTTGTATTTGTGACGTCATTACTTTGAGTCATTTTTTCATTTTGCTTAAAAAGGTGGGCAAACAAGGGCAATAAACAATTTTTCTTACTTCATGGAGAAGATTTCAAGCAACTTGATTTAAAAACATTACTAGCTCATGTGATACTAATTAGTTAAATCGAGGATTAGCAAAGGGGTAAATTTATTTACTATGTAATTAATTGAATTTAGATTTCGAATTTCGAGATTCTTCAACAATAACGAGATTAATTAAAATGCAGAGAAATAAATATGTAAATAAATACATTGCAAGTGTGCACATATATAAAGATAATTTGTGCGACAAGTTTGGAGTGTAAAGCGCTCATTAACAGTGCAAGTTTCAGTGCGGGGTCAAGATCTAGTTGGAAACATAGATCTCGAACTCATTGTAGGCCAACTCCTCGCCGCCGTAGGGGATATAGCAGCAGTTGTGTGATGGCTGAACCTTGCCCACGGTAATGGTGCCATCGTGGGTGGCACGACCAATGAAGAGCGGCTCACCTTCGGCTGTTTCTCCAGCTGGATAGGCATTTGGTGGAATAACGCCTCCTTCGACGGGAATCCATTGGCCGCCAGCTGCGCACAGCACTTCGTATTCGGAGTGGCCGTGTTCGCCGCCTCCCCAGGCCACATAGGTGACACCGTGGGTTGGATGCAGTTTTCCGGGAATCAAATCGCCTTCGTGACGTGCTCTAGCAATGTACAGTTGTTCGTTACTGTCGAAACCGCCCTGCAAGGCATTTGGTGGAACCTCGCCATTGGCAGCAGCCACCCAACATCCGGGGCCACTTCCTGTGGGGGCAGAGAATCCCATAACCGGAGCTGAAGCAGCGGGCTCTATGGGAGAATAGGTTTATTACACATCTGTGAATGATATTAATCAATTGCATCCTTTACCATCCAACAACCAGCTACCACTGGCTCCCCAGCCTGTGCAGATGCCAACAAAGTTAACGGGAAATAGATCTCCAGCGTCGTAGGAGAGGAATGCGGCAGCCTCGCCCTCACGTCCGACAGTGATAACATTGTCATACCATCTAACCCAGAAACCACGGAACTCGCCAGCGTCCAAAATTCCGGGTGTAGGTACTTCGACAACATCTGGCTTTTGGCGATCCTTGCGTATGACGGATTTGGTGTTTTCCCAACCACCAATAAATATTTCATAGATGGGACCGCCCTCCTGGTTTGTTGAGCTCAGGGCCAAATGAGCATCCTTGGGAGAACGCACCTTGAATACAAAAACTCCACCGCTAGCTGGGTAGAACTGGTATTCCAATTTGTCGGGAGTGGTAACTTCTGCAAGAGTCGAAAACAAAAGTGAGATTAAATCTTTGTTATCGTCAATCGTTGGATCTCGATTTGAAGACTGTACTTGGTCAGAAGGTAAACGCCCATTGGCCACCTGTCAACCTAACCACAAATCTAAACCGCAAATTATGTGAATTGATTTAATTTTATTTTACTTGGCTTTCCTCAAATATTTCTCACCCATAAGACATACATATCTACACACACATGTGTATTTATAATTATTTATATACTCAATTCAAAATGTTTGGCGTCTGTTGTTGTTTTTTATTTTTGTTTTCTTTTTTCTGTTTGCTTTTTAGTAGCGATATTCGCATGATGTCATGTTTATCTGTGATCGCAACAACAAAATATTCTAGCTCATTCCTCAACTCAAAAGCCGAGCTCTAGGCGTAGCTTACAGAGAGAGAGAGAGAGGGTGAGAGAATGAGTGAAACCGCTGCCTCCTAAGCATAAAAAAATTTTCCGCACTAATTTTTTTTGTCTCTACGATGACATCATGTTGATTCATCTCTCTAGGTCGAGACTGCAAAAACAATTTTCCTTTTGTATTGATTACTACCAAAGTTCAAGGCAAAAAGACATACTTCTTGTTGTATATACTGTATTTTGGCAATTCACTTCTCTTGAGTGACTCAGTTCTTCACCACATAGAGACAACACTATGCACACATATATTTTTAGACTCTTTGGGATGATGAATTCAAAGAAATCAATTAAATAGGTCATAAAAAACGATTTTTATTTGTCCACTAATAGGACGGATCTGCTAATTGATTTTGTGAAATCGTAACGGCGGTCACAAGGTGCAAGGAATTTAACTTAAATGGCTTTTATGTTGTAATTTGAGGGTCTAATGTTGACACAATTCGGTTTCCACCCACAAGTAGTTAGGCGAAAATAAAAAAAAATATTGAAAAGTTTATCCACTCACCAATTGTCATGTTGATTTTGTGTCTTTATTTGTTCTTCACCTGCTGAGATTCGAATTCAAACTGAGTGTTTGCAGAAAAGAAATTAAATTAATATTAGCCGGCCAAGCCGGTGGGTCTCGAAACGAAAACGAAACGAAAACGCAAAAATAGACGGCGGCACAGCAGCGCCACTTTACGAAAGCTTTGACAACTTTAAGTACACACATTGTAACGGAAAAAAATATGAAAAACTGCATAAACAAATTAAGCCCAATGATCATTTCGTAATTGAGCAAAAAAATATACACATCCAAAATCCTTTATCCTGTCACTTTAGATGGGTGCAAAAGATGTTTCTTAAAGACTTTTAACAATTTTTCATAGTGTGAAATGATAATTTTTTCTGACTCGAAAACTTTAATAATTACAATACTATAAAAAAATAAATGACATTAACTGAGCCTTAAAATTGAAATGGTGTCTACAACAACGTGGAGTCGAGGAACTTCAAAACCGTGCCTAAAATAAACGAATTTCACCATCTTGTTTTTGAACATTTCGAATTACACTTTTTGTGTAAACTAGTGTTAATACATTGAAATGTTCATGTTAGTAATGTTAAGGGACGACCTTTATCTTACATATTGTTCAAACCACAGGGAAGCTGGGCTTGATGATGATGAACAGCCGACCGAAACTGTGATTCGGTATTATGGGATGGGCTAGTTTGCCCACTAACCCTTTGTGGTTGGTTGCGGGAATGAATTGAATAATTCAAGAGTGGAGTTGCTTTATTCAACCGGGTGCTGCACCCAAAGACCAGCAGAGGTTTTAGATGGGCCTCGCCCCACCCAAGGGGATATGTCATGTCCGACCAACATGGCATTCAACTGGCACTGGATAGATTCTGCAAAAAGCAGTTCTCAAACGGGCGTTTGGCGACGCATCGTATCGTCACGGGTAATATTTGTCCATTGTGACTTATTTGAGTGCGGTGGTAGTAAACACTATTAATGGGTACTCGCCACGTAAAACAAATTTGACTAACAGGTACATACAAATTTTGATCTGAAAACCGAAATAAAGGCTTGATGGAATCAATCCTAGCCAGATTCTAGGCAATTATAAATGCCAATCAAAAACAATAACTCGCTTTTGCGGTCAAATCATGATGTAACGTAATCTTATGAATTCAAGATAAAGGTTTAAGTTTGGACTCTTCTATAGTTGTATTTAGACTTTTTGTTTAATATTTAATCTGCAAATGAAAATAGACAAGCTGGGCATAACTTATGTGATCAATAAACATTTGATTTTTTCACAGTAAAGCAGTCAATAAGTATTCTGATTGCTCTCATATATTGTTTGTTCATAGTTCATATACAGCTTAAGAAAAGAGAGTAGGCTAAGGACGAAGAGTAAAATAAAGCAAGCAGAGGCAGTAGCGTGTCGCAAAATATTCCTGTGAATATACATAACTTAACCGTTTTTGCTCTGCTTGCCTGCTCCTTACCTTGACAAGTCATGTCTGCTGCTCTCCATAATAAAAATTCTGCAAATTAAATTCTCATAGACTGAGGAAATAAGAAAATGTTCAAATGACGAGTCTGATCCCTGCCTAAATCTCAATCCATCTGGTTTAACTTTAACTCTTCTCTTTAACGACTCCATGATCAGTTTGGCAAATGACTTTTTGAGATCGATTGGGTTTAAATGATACCAAATATGGTGTGTCTAGGTAGAATAGTTTTTGACTTAAACGCTTTTTTTAGATCTAGGCGTTCATACGGACGGACGGACAGACGGGCGGACAAATTACCTTGACAACTGACACATATGTATGTATGTATGTACATATAAATATAAATATCTAGAAAATAAATATTTTAATTGATACAACTTATTTAATCAGTTCTTATGATTAAAAAGAAAATATTGTATGATTTGATTTTGCCTATTCGCAAAGATTGAACCACGAATTCCATTTTGACTTAACATACATTACATGGGGTTACAAAGGTGGAAAACTTTGATTACGTTTTGCCTATTATTCCAAATTGAATTCACCATGAAAACATTCAATAACAAAGGCAATAATATACGAAATATTACTGTCAAAAATACGAACTCGATATAGAAATATGTACTTATAGTATTTAAAATAGTCCATATACGACATCAATCGATAGAATATACTTTAAATATTCACGCAAATATGGTAAAACAAGAAAAAGGGACAAAAGGATGTAGATGATAACGATTATGTTTTGGAATAGTCTGCACAGTAATTGAATGTCACCAATATTCAAAAACTTTTTTTTTTTGTTTGTTTGTTTACCTTTATTTCAATTACCCAGCTCTCCAAGTGCACCTCTTTGAGATATGGGACATACAATAAATTAAAAGTATTCTCAATAAATCGAGAGTCAAATGCTTTAAGATGTCAAAGACTAGATTAGAATCTAGTTCATTGATTTTGTGAATATGTGGGTACTTGACAAAAATACATGATACACGTTCATGAATATGAAAGTAATAAACTTAAAGTGTTGCACTTGAAGAGAATAGAAATTGTGGAGCTAGCTGAGTTGGTTATGTCTCAAAGTATTTTGCAAATCGCACTTACTGACAGATTTGATCACAAATATGTAGGTACATGTACATAGAAGTATTTCTATCAATGGATGCAATATATTCAAAGTTCTTTATGACGACAACAACATCTATTAATTTAATTAAATTATACGGCCTGATACGAATAAGCTGTAGATAAGAAATCAGGAAACGATAATCGAATTGGTTGGCCAGGGTATATAAACACTGTTAAATCATTCCGGCAGCATAAGTAAAAAAGGAACCATCACTGAAGCAACGTCGTTATGAAGTTGTTCGGAATTTTAGCCTTGGCTTGCCTCTGCCTCACGCAGATGGTGGCCAGCGAAAGTAAGTTGGCTGGAATGCGAGTCCCTATAACTGATTGTTCACGTTGCCACACGTCTTCTTGCAGAGCTCATCAATTGCTATTGGGGCACATGGGCCAACTATCGTCCCAACGAAGGCAAATTCGAGCCCTCCAACATCAATCCACATCTATGTACTCACATTAGTTACACCTTCTTTGGAATCCGTGAGGATGGTGAGTTCCAGTCATTGGACACTTGGCTGGATATGGATGATGGCTTGGGATTTATCAGCAAGACCATTGCCTTGAAGCAAATCAACCCGAAATTGAAAGTTTTGGCTGTCGTGGGTGGCTGGAATGAGGGCTCCATTAAGTACTCTGCTATGGCTGCCGATCCGGCTAAACGTGCCAAGTTCATTTCCTCTTCACTGGACTTCATCCAAGAACATGGCTTTGATGGCTTGGACTTGGATTGGGAGTACCCAGCACAGCGCGGTGGCGCGGATGCTGATCGTGAAAATTTCGTGACTCTTTTGAAAGAGATTAAGGAAACATACGATAAATATGGCTTGGAATTGGGTATTGCAGTCGGTGCTTCTGAAGCGTCAGCTATTCTGTCCTACGATATTCCTGCCATTTCCCAACATCTGACCTTTATCAATGTCATGACCTATGATTTCCACATGGCTCTAGATGGCTATTTGGGTCTGAACGCCCCTCTACCGGAAGTGCAACAGTCAATTGACTACTGGCTGTCCGCTGGTGCACCACCTGAGAAACTGATTCTGGGTATTGGTTTCTATGGTCACAGTTATCAGATGTCCGACAGCTCTCAAAATTGGCCAGGAGCTTCCTGCATTGGACCTGGCACAGCTGGAACGTATACCCGGGAGAATGGATTCTTGGGCTACCATGAGATTTGCCAAAACAACTGGGCGACAGTTTTCGATGACGAAACCAGCTCTCCATATGCATTCCAAGGCGACCAATGGATTGGCTACGACAATCCTGCCAGTATTGAGTTAAAGATGCAGCTGGTGGAGTCTCGCAATTTGGGAGGAGCAATGATGTGGTCAATTGAAACTGACGATTTCCGTGGATTGTGCGGCGAGAGCTATCCTCTTCTTAAGACCATGAACAGAGCCATGGGCAAAGAGGTAAACGACAATGACGGAAATGGTAATGGAAATGATGGAGGCAATGATAATGGAAACGATGGAGGCAATGGTAATGATAACGATGGAGGCAATGGTAATGGAAATGATGGAGGAAACGGAAACGATAACGGAAATGGCGGAGGATCTAACGACGACTGCACCAACGATGGAACCTTTTTGCACAGCTCCGATTGCAGGTTTTACTATCAATGTGTAGGTGGCATTCGATACGATTTCGACTGTGGTGACCAACTTCACTATGATCCCAGTACCAATATCTGCAATTGGCCCAGTGAAGCCAACTGTCCGTACTAAAGTGGCCAAAAAAGTAACTCAATAAAAGCCAATTAAAAAAAGTCAAACCAAAAATTAAGATTTATAGTTTAGTAACTCTTTAAAGAGGGGCAAGAAAACGGTCAGGAGAGTTTGCACTTAGATCTCGAGTGATTTTAGACCCCCAAGCTACATTAGAAATTTTATATTTATGATAAGAGATAGTAAAATTAACGAGTATACTTATTTAGATAAGATTCAGATTTTCATGTATGTCGAAGACATGTGTTTACCAACTTTTATTGGAAACAACTACATACATATGTCACCATTCAGGCTATTAGTCATCAAAAGATATACGTAATGTAATATTTACTCTATGTCTAGAGTGTAAAGTGTAGGAATAAGTCTTATTCACCCAACTGCATTTCTATCGTAGCAATGCATTTACGATTCAAGAGAATTACATATGTACTGACATAACAAGGTGAACTTATAGCCAGACGGTCGTGGCTAACTTCAACCACGCCGTGGCTACCTTCTTCTTTGTATTCGCGGAACACCTTTGACCAAAATTAGTGTACCATATTTGCAAGGGTACAATAATAAATAATATATTATTTTATATGCAGTCCTCGGTAGATGAGTGTATGGATGTACATACATAGTTTTCGTTTAAGCCGAAGGCCTTAGTTACCAGTGCTTGTAAAATATAGTTAGGTTAATAGTTTACAACCATATGCTATACTTTAATAATAATTATAATAATAATATTATATCAGAGGTAGGCGCCCATAGCCCGTGCGGGCACTTTTGCTCGGCAATTGCTCGTGTGGACGTCTGTGTGCATGCCGATGTGAGCACGAAGTACAAGTTGAGAGCGTAAAAAAACAGCTAGTGTCGCACAGACTTTTGACGAAAGCAGTACTATGTCGCTTTGTTACGCAGCTACACGCAGAAAAATTAATGCTTCACTTTCTTACATGGCAACTTTAAAAATATTTTGCCATTATTGATATTTTGTACCTATTTTTTATTCGTTTCTTCACATACAATTCGCGCAGTGTAAAGCAGCTTACGCACACAAGCAAGCGCAAGCATACATTGACAGTTTGAGCTGGCTCTCTTTATGCCTACCCCTGTTCTAGAAAGATTCACTGATCGCCGTCCGTTACCAAACGTGCTCGTGCATGTAGTGTCTGCTTCGTAACGTATGTATTTGGGCATCAACGATTTTACGCAACAAATCTAGCACAGCCTATCTCGCTTGCTCTTACACAATGATGCCGACACGAAAGGTTTTTGCTTTGTCACTTCGTAGAACCACTAACCATAGAATACATAGATGCGTCAAACTCAAGATTTTTTGATTACAAACGCTACCCTGAGCGTGGAACCCCAGAGAACTTCGGCAAAAGCCGAACAGCGTAGAACCCCAGAGAGCGGCAGCGGCGAGAGCGAAAAACATTCGCTCGCAGCAGTGTCGCTACGCATCGAAAATAATTCAGTCTGGCACAGACTACCGAACGACGGTACATGCTCATGCTTAGTAGTGTGTGTGACGTGAAGTTGTACAACACCGCATTTCAATAGCTCGTTCGACAAAAATTTTTAATTTTCGACAAAACAGCGACTAAGCGAATAGGACATGCCCCTGTGGAAAGAATATCAAGAAATATTGGGATCCGTTTTGTATGTAGCCCGGTGGCTGCGTCAATAGAGTGCTCGATTGGCGATCGGGCAGCCGGGGTTCGACTCTCAGCTTGGCCAAAGTTTTTTATATTGTTTTATATATTTTTTTGATACATTTTTATTTACTTTTTACTATTAAAATTGTTTAGAATATATTAAATATAAATTTAATTAAATATATATTATTGAAAACCTGCATAATAAAGGTCGCCGCTCGAATTCGTTACCGATTGCAATGTACAGTATGTACAATCGGTATCCAGGGAACACCACGAGGAGGCCATTGCAATAGCAATGGGGTCATTTACGAATGACCTTCGAGTCGACTTGAGATGATTAAATTCACATTTAATTTTCTCCACGTTCCCCACCTACAAAAAAAGCTGATTAATAAATCCTAAGCAAATCCATATTTTAAAGAATTACCCCTGACGGACGGACGTTCCCAGAATACCGACTCTGTTGCTTATCGACCTTTTTTTATTTTAAGACTCTAAAATTTCTATTTTCCTATTGCTTTTGTGCTTTTCAGAAGCACCGCATAAACTATCCATCAGCCATTTGCTATTTTTCTTAAGCAGAACGAGTAGAAAATAATTTAAAATAAATTTTCGATGCTCGCTGCATTCATGCGCTTCACTGTACCAATCTCGGTAATTCGGGTCCTTCTCAACATTTGAAAGGCATTCATTAATAATTTTTTCTTTTATTTTGCGCGCATGTGGGAAATTTTTAAAGAACTGATGGAAAATCGTATAATGCTGCTTCATAAGGTTAAATAAATGATTTTGTGGGGCTTTAAGCATTAGGTTGTTGTTTATAGTTTTAAAATTTTTGTTAATGATAAAAAATTCCGATTCCTCATAATTTACGATCTCTTCTTTTAAAAGTTCTTTGCATGTATAGCAATTGAACTTTTGTTGGGCTTTATGGATAACAAATCCTACGAAATATCTCAATGAATTCTCAGTGGCTATACTGATTCCAGTTGGCTGTTCTTCATCAGCCTCGGATACTTCCATATTTTCATCTAACAATAAGATTATGTTAAAATCTTCGTAATACACCTGATCTTGGTCATTTACGTTTTCAATTGCCAGTTCATGCTTTGAGGCTATATGGCACCGACTCCTCCATGTGGCAGAATGCACCCGGGTCAAAATAAGCTCCATCGACGATTTTTGTTACTTCCACCTTCATCTTTGCCACGAAGTTTTCTTTGACATCCTCCTGTAAATTGCCAAGACCAGGAAGAGAGTCTAAATAAAATATACGCTTTTTGTGGGAAAACATTTTTAAATCTTTTTTTTTCCACTTTTACTCTATCTCGTTATTCTTTTAAGTGTTAATAACCTTCTTATTAAACTTATTAACACTTAAAAGCACTACAAAAAGTACTTAACAACACTTTTGCAACACTTATAACCTCGAAAATGTTTAAGTGCAAAAGTTATGAATTTGAAACAAATGTGAAACCAAATCTTCGGCGCCACTTGTTGACTCACACGAAGATACATGAAGGTCCCTATGGTTGCACCTTTTGCAGCTTTAAAACATTCAATAAACATTATGTAAAGGCACATGTCGCTCGCAAGCACGCTTCGGCAGGTGCTCCATTAAGGGAGCCCAACTCCCCCGTACTGGAGATTCCGCCGATGGCAGAAGGAATGATATTGGAGAACCCACAGACCATCGAGACGGAGCCTGAGGTACTGCAACACCCAGTGACCATCGAGACGGAGCCTGAGCCATTGCCAGCAGAGGAGTTAGAGCTCAAATGTGGACTTAAGTGGAGGAGCATGGCTGGCAAAAGGAAATACTTCTTCAAATCTTTAACGCCAGTCGAGGATGACACGGGTATCCTCCTAAATCCTGCCGTGGATTTATACAAGTATGTAATACATATGTATGACTATAAATTCAACTAATGTGTTCAATTCTTAGGCTCTATATTACCGTGGTGGTCCAAGGGGGCTTTGACAAGCCACCTAATTGGGAAGACGTGGCCTATCTTTGCAATTTGATCGTGAACCCCTCCAAGCTGTCAGCAATATACGAAAAATTCCTGTTGAAGTACGAGGAGCAAGAAAAGACCCGACTGCGGTACCTGAAGCAGCGCAACATCCCGATCTGGTGGGACTACGGGGAGTATGTGAGTAAGAAATACCAGCCAGTCCCTCAGACGAAAGCCCTTTGAAAAAGAGATTGTTGAAAACACTTTATACGAAATCTACTACAAGTATTTCATTCCAAGCATTGGAACACTCTTCTGCGTAAAAGACTCCTGGCTCTACGTCGTGAGGATGGACCCTCAGGAGTTGGTAGACTTTATGCTTTGCTTTAAGTAACACCCAGCTTCAGATCCCGGTGTATATAATAATATATAATATAACATAACAATGAAATTTAATATATGTATGTACATTATGGTTGCCTTTTTTAAATTCTTGTTTCTGAAAATAAGGTACAATTTTATTGTATAAATATAACTACAAAAAAACATCTTCATTTAACTGTTTCGTTTACAAAAAAAATTACCGTTTCTCACGGTGTATAAAGGGAGGCGAATTCATTCTCGAGTTTTCTTTGTTTTTGGTACCACTTTTTTTTTCTTTGTCGTTTGTGAATCATTAAGGAATCCATCGGAAATTATTATGGAGCCAGCTGGACAAATAACGGATGCCGAGAAGGTGCGAATTGTGTCCGATTTTATACTCCATGCTCCACCCGGCGAATTCAATGAGGTCTTCAACGATGTCCGCGAGCTGCTAAAGAATGATACCCTACTGAAGGATGGGGCCAGCCACGCCTTCTCACAGTATAACAAGGACCAGTTGACACCGGTGCGCATCGAGGGCAGTGAGCACAATTCTATCATATCGGAATACAACGATTTGGGTAAGCTTTTACCATAAATGGGCAAATGGAGATCATGACTCATTAACGCTAACTGGTATTCGACAATTGGTTGATATCACTGTTGGCTGGTTGCTTTGTTAAAGTATGTTGAAGTTATTAATTTCATTGACAACATTTTTGATATTATTGCATTGAATTCGAATAACATAGGATTATTGTTTGTACCACCCCTACTTCTTATTAGGTAAAATAGATGTTCTAGCGCATCTTGGTTTAGACGTGACAATATTAAAAAGAATACTTCGTGCCCTTCATTCCAAATATCGCTTGTAAGCATTAGCATTGCGTTTATTGATAGAACTATTCCATCTAAACAATAAACTTTTCTGCGATATAGACACTTCTTAAAATACTCTCTCATTTCTATTATGTATTTTTGGTTGTCACTGTCTTTCTGGATCGCTGATTTATTCGGATTTTTATCATAAATATTACTGCTATTCAAGCAATCAAACAACCTGTTGACTTTTTCTATAAATTTAGATGTAGCGATTGCCACATCTTCGCAGTCAATAAATTTGCCATACTACTGCTCTTATAAAAAGGCCTAGGGTTCTTGCGGCTCTTATATTTGAATCTATTAATTTTGTTAATTTATTGGCAGAGAGTCCAGTAGATGCGGCTACATAGCTCAATACAAATTTCCAGTTGGCATATAGTCCCCTCACCATGAAAACACATATTTGCTTACATAAAGCTTCAGTTTTTTTGTAGCCATCATCCACAAATCCTTCCACTTCATCACGGTGGGAATTATATTGCAGCCCTTTTCTAATGGAAATTTCATCAAATACTAATACGGCATTCTTGCTCTTTTCGTCCATGTTTTTAAATACAGCTTGTAAATTGGTTAATAAACTTTCATTAAGGCCCGGAACCATATTTTTTACCGGAGCCCATCTTAATAAGGACGATTTGCTTGGCAGGTTTAGCTCAAGATCGTCACGCATAAAATTATAGGCCTTCGAAGAATAAAAATTAATGCTTTGAGCAATTATTTTTTCATCTTCTATCCACGATTGCTTGTTTTTCAGTAACATAGTGCAAATCGTGTTTGAATTCTTTGATAGGCCTTTTTTCTTTATATTTTCAAAAATATTTTTGTTTGAGTTTTTTTGTTTCAGATATTTAATTTTTCTTGCCTTTTCCGTTTGCAAAAGAATTCTTAAATGTCGAGTTTTTTTATTGAAAAGTTTAATTTTTTGTTTTTCTTTTCTTAAATTCTCTGACATTTCAAAGTACTTTTTTCTGTAGTACGCTTCATTTTGCTCTTTTTTGAGGCAATTTGCACAAAATTCAATTTGTGTCTCAATAGAGCTGCCATTATTCTTATTCCCATTAATAATTGGGCTTTCAACAATATCCATGCTGTCAACCTGGGTTGCAGCATTTGGAAAATTCAAAATTTCAGAATCTTCTTATTATTATCCCTTTCCGAGATATTCAACTTTATGTTGGTTTCTTCAAATAAGCGAAGAGTCGGTATAGCACCTGCTTTCAGATATTTTACGCGGACAAATTTTTTTTCAAAATGTAAGTTGCAAATCAACGCCTTGTCAACATTGACGTCAGATTGCAAATTACATTTTGAAACCCACTGGCGACGGACAGAATCGTTTTTGGGAAACTTAAAAAGACGTACGGGAAAGTGCTCTGAGCCATCTCTGTGGCTTCTCAGGCACGACTTAATAACACATTTAAGCCCACTTTTTCTACGATCACTAACCTTGTTCATTTTTATTTACCTTTTTTTTCTTAAATACACTAACACTACACTTTGAAAAATCACTTGCAGAATAAAAAAGAATGAAAAAAAGCGCGGTCAAGAATAGTGCAAGCAGAAGGAGAAAAACTAGTAGATCAAAACAAACAGAGAAAGCGCGCCAAAACTAAGAATAGGGGGCACGACTAAAAGCAAAACAAAAAAAATAAAAAAAATAAATATAAAAAAGAGAGAAAACCTTATTTCACAATTTTAAGCTAGGAATCGAACTAGGCAGCATTCGGATCGCCACGCGACACAGCCACCGGGCTTCATACGAAACTGATGCCAATATTTTTTGATATTCTTTCCACAGGGGCATGTCCTATTCGCTTACAATTAGTCGCTGTTTTGTCGAAAATGAAAAATTTTTGTCAAACGAGCTATTGAAATGCGGTGTTGTACAACTTCACGTCACACACACTACGAAGCATGAGCATGTACCGACGAGTGTACACATGCTCATAGACATGTACATAGACAGAACGAAATGACAAGCGACATAGAGCTGCCTGCGTCGTTCGGTAGTCTGTGCCAGACTGAATTATTTTCGATGCGTAGCGACACTGCTGTGAGCGAATGTTTTTCGCTCTCGCCGCGGCCGCTCTCTGGGGTTCTACGCTGTTCGGCTTTTGCCGAAGTTCTCTGGGGTTCCACGCTCAGGGTAGCGTTTGTAATCAAAAAATCTTGAGTTTGGCCCATGATGAAATAACATAAGGTGGTCTCGTCGGAAGCCGAAGCTTACCGAAGTATACATACACTTAACTTCATTGCGCAGCAGTGTAGTCACATCACTGTCTCACTCACACTCAATACAATACTCAGTATTCTACTCCTTTCACTCGCACTTATTGCAAGCATACGTTAAGTGTATGTCTCTTGCCGACGGGACCACCTTATGTTATTTCATCATGGTTTGGCCCATCTATGTATGTATTCTATGGTTAGTGGTTCTACGAAGTGACAAAGCAAAAACCTTTCGTGTCGGCATCATTGTGTAAGAGCAAGCGAGATAGGCTGTGCTAGATTTGTTGCGTAGAATCGTTGATGCCCAAATACGTTACGAAGCAGACACTACATGCACGAGCACGTTTGGTAACGGACGCCGATCAGTGAATCTTTCTAGATTCTAGAACAGTCTAGAAACATTTGGACAGAGCGAATCGTGGCAAAACGTCAGCAGAGGCAGAGGCAACCCGTTGGCAGAGGCGAAGCTGGACGTAGCGCGTGGCAAAACGTCAGCAGAGGCAGAGGCAACCCGTTGGCAGAGGCGAAGCTGGACGTAGCGCGAGGCAAAACGTCAGCAGAGGCAGAGGCAACCCGTTGGCAGAGGCGAAGCTGGACGTAGCGCGTGGCAAAACGTCAGCAGAGGCAGAGGCAACCCGTTGGCAGAGGCGAAGCTGGACGTAGCGCGAGGCAAAACGTCAGCAGAGGCAGAGGCAACCCGTTGGCAGAGGCGAAGCTGGACGTAGCGCGAGGCAAAACGTCAGCAGAGGCAGAGGCAACCCGTTGGCAGAGGCGAAGCTGGACGTAGCGCGAGGCAAAACGTCAGCAGAGGCAGAGGCAGCCCGTTGGCAGAGGCGAAGCTGGACGTAGGGCAGAGGCAAAGCTGGACGTAGCGCACAGTGGTTGGGTTTGTATGGAGCGCGCGGCCAAAAGTACTTCTAGAGAAGATAAAAATCTGAAACTTTTTCCGAAATTCAATAAAAATAACATAAATGAAAAACATAAAAAAAATTGATCATATTCAACCTTCTTCAAAAGTTACACCCACTACAGTGGTCGCGCTTGTATAGAGCGAGTGACAAAAAATTGTTGTTATGGAGATATCATTTTGAAATGTTTTCCAAATTTGTATAAAAAAAATATCAAAGAAGCTAACTTCGGCAATGCCGAAGTTTATATACCCTTGCGGTCCGTGGCAATAATTTTTTTACATTTTGAAATTTCTTTCCTTGCAACTCAATTCATCAACACACAAACAAAACATTCAAATTATTTCTCTTTTTACTACAAATTTTTAAGCAAGGCACAACACGCATACACATACATACATACGTGTAGCGCTACGTCTGTGTGTGCGTATGCATGTGCTCTGTTTGATTTGCTGATGACGTAGAACCGATTTGAATTGACTGTAACTTGTGTTCTATTTATCCGATCAAACTCAAATTTTGGGATCTGAGATTTTATATCAAATTCTATTATATTGGTAAATTTCATGGCGATACTCCAATTTTTGCAAAAAATTTTGTTCTAGAGCTATATGATATAGTAGTCCGATCCTGACAATTTTCATACTCTATTATCTCCCGGCTAAAAGTACATAGCTCAAATATGAAATTTCATGCCGATAGCTCTTAAGATGCCAGCGTGAAGTTGATTTGCACAGACGGACGGACGGACGGACAGACGGACATGGCTATATCGACTCAGCTTCTCATGCTGATCAAGAATATATATACTTTATGTGGTCGGAAACGTCTCCTTCTGTGCGTTACAAACATCTGACCAATTTTATAATACCCTCTGCAAGGGTATAATAATAAGTAATAAAAGATGTCTCAAGTCATACATATCCCTTGCCACCCTCCTTCACCCCTAGAGACGTACACTAAGAAAGAAAACTATAAAAAATAAAGTACAAAAATAAAGGAAAATATTTATTCAAACGCAATTAGCAAAACAGAAAATGTAAGAAAAAAATGTTTCAACAAAACAATAATATATTAATAATTAGGTTTACTCATCTATTAACAATTGGAATGCACTGTTTAATAATTTCGTCTTTTTTGTGCAAGGTAGTTTTCTTTGACCAGCAATGAAAGGATCTGAGCTTAAAAGTAATCTATTAAAAAGGTCAGTGTTTGTTGCAACACGTGATATTTTTCTTGTGTGTTGCTCCCTAAATTTTTTAATGTCTTTATTTTTAGACTCTGCGGCTTCTTCAGATAATTCACCTATGGACACAAGCGCATAACTAATTATTTCTGGAGCATGTACCAGAACTTTATGTACAGATGGTGGCATATAGTACCATGGGTACAACTTAATTAGTTGTTTTGCCATGTCAAGTGCATAATCTCCAAATTTTTCTATGTTTATTTTATAACCAGATGATATGCATTGCAATAATGATGAGCACCTAAGTAAAACATTTTCATCCAATCCTGTAATTTGAGCAAAGAATGTTGTATGGAAAAAAAATTTTCTTGCTGTGTTTCCGTCGTTGGATGTCCCACTTCATCCACATCTTGGTCGGTCAACTATCAGTCCTATTTTCGTTCGGAAGTCTGCTTGAATTTGGCTTTTCTACTTCGAAAAGCAGCTTTCTCTTCTGAAGTAGAAACTCGCCAAATTTTTAACTTCAATCTATAGGAAACGTGTATAAAATATTCAAAAAAATCGTATGTATGAGTGCAACCGTGATAAGCCAAACTCATAACGTGCTTCGTCTTTCTTCTTGCCTAAACATTTTTCCAAGTCGTTCATTTCTGTCGGCTTTGCGTTGCATATGTAACATTTACACGAAGATGTTTGGCTTAGAGCACTACAAATTTTACCGTCCACCATAGTCAGCTGTAAATTATGTTCAACTTCAATCATAATGTCAGAAACTAAATATGTTGTGGATTTCAGAAGTTAAATTTTTTCCTTAAAATAGCTTTCTTCGGTAAGGGCCAATTGCGTTGTTTTTTTGTTTTTGAATTGAAACCTTATTGGACTACAGTATCGTGTAGATGACGGTCGAGGGTTCTTCCAAATTAATTTCCGCTTTTTAGGATCATCATCTTTAGTTATTAACTGTAGTGGTACATAAGAAGTTACAAATAAACTGGAATCGTCCATATTTGTCACGGTTTTTTGCTTATATTCGGAATGTCCAGAGCTGCCGTCAAAGCCCCACTTCCCAATTAACATTAAACCATAATCACCAACGGATTGAAGAACTTCTGCTTTAAGTTGCACAATTCTCGACACACTGATGTTTTCAGAATAGCTTGATGCTTTGGCTGCCAGAAGCTTTTCGTAGATAGGTAATAAGTTAAACGATATTTTACTATTTATAAATGTGCGTAAAGTCAAATATTGATGTTTGCTCAAATTACTCTCCACGAGAATAGATAAAACTTCATCTGCACTAAATTCAGAAAACCCTGGGTGGGATGAGTTGCAGGAGCGTAGAGCAGAAGCAATAGATTCGTCGGCTTTTGCTATCTCAGCAATTCTACGACGTTTTGTTCTATTAGAAGACTCCATAAAATCTATTTTCGGCCGACCAGTTTCTTTGGGTGTTGAATGGGATATCTTGTGGGCACAGCGCAAAGAAATCCTCTCCTTTTCATTCAGCCAAACACATTGATATTTAATCACTGAACATTTCTTGCGATCGTACTTTCCCCAAAAAGTTGCCATTCTTTTACATATGTACGTAATTCGTTTCGACACAACATCCAGGTCGGTAACGTAGCCTTTTATTTCAATTTCTTTGTTTACCATTTCAATGATTATCTTTAGTTTTGCAGCATTCAATCCTTTTTCTTTGCACCAACGATCGAAGATAAACATGCGTACAAAAACACACTTATGAAAATTGTCTGCCAAATTCAAAATAAATATACATAGTTAATAAATAAATTCGCAAACTGAAACATAACCACAAACAACGAAGACAGAACGAATAACAACAGCACAGTTCGACAAACAGATGTTTTGCAGCGCAAAACTGACCTTGAATAATGTAAGACGTCGTTGGTTTTTTTTACGTTAGTTCAGACATCCGCCAATTTCCGCAGCTAAACTAATACATTTATTACCGTAAAAGTCAGACAAATACAATGACATATAACTCCTTTGTGGTATTTTATGTGATCACAACTAAAAGTCTAACTAAACATAACATTCAACTTCAAAATTCATGTTAGACAATTAAATTTGGTATACTCAATATGACGTCGGACCTGTTTGAAGTGCAACTTTAAATGCGTAAAAAGCTTACTGAGCGCTACAGCTGCGCGAAAACGAACACGTGCTCATGATTTCAATGCTATTTTTAGAATGTCCCGTTGCAAATCCAAATAAAATCGGGTTGCCATTCAGTAGTTTGGACATTTATTAGACAATATGATTACATTTTGTCAACATATTTTGTGATTTATTTTTTGACTTTTGGCCTAGCGTGAGGTGAAACGTAAGCAGAGGCAGGTGCAACCCGTTGGCAGAGGCAAAGCTGGACGCGGCAAGAGACAAAACGTTAGAAGAGGCCAGACAATCCGCTGGCAGAATTTAAACGAAGACTTCGTGGGACAGGAGCGGAGTTGGGTAAATTTTTGGGGACTATATGTAGATAGTTCTAACCTTACTTGAATTTACTAAAACTAACCTTAGCAATAATTATTGGTATCGAACAAAAGAAAATATTGTAATATGGAGCTTGACGAGGTTATGGCATTGCGAGTCGCAGATTTGCGAAACAAGTTGGCCGAATTGAACCTAAGCACAGTGGGAAGAAAACGTGATTTACAAAATAGACTTCTTAATCATTACAATATTCAAGACCAGGATAGCGAGGAAAAAGTAGAATCAGTAGTTACAGCTACAGGCGAATGGCCTACAAATAATTTTGGTCGATCTTGGTACACCTTAAAAGATGTTGAGGGCAGTGTATCCTATTTTTCCGGCTCAGGTAGTCCCGATATTGATTTGTGGGTGCAAGAGATTAAAGAGTGTGCTATTACAGTACAATGGGATAAGCTACAGACCTTTATATACGCCAAACAGTTGTTAGCTGCGGCAGCTAAATCATTTATTCGGAGTCAACATGGTATACACAACTGGGAGATATTAAAAGCAGCATTGCGCAAGGAATTTGGTTCGAAACGATCAGCAGCTGAGATTCATAGAATATTATCGCAACGTTCTCAGAGAGGAGACATTACATGAATATTTGTATGCTTTAATGGAAATTGCCAAACCAGTGAATTTGGACCATGAGAGCTTGATAGAATACTTTGTAAAGGGCATTCCAGACTCACAAGTAAATAAAGCTATTCTATTTCAAGCCAGGAATCTAGAACAACTAAAATTTCAAATAGAAACGTATCAGAAAGTGCGTGCTTCACACAAGTCGTTAAACAAGTCTAGGCTCAGTCAGGAAAAAAGATTAATCAGGGTACAATAATAGATACATCTAAGAATCGAAAGTGCTACGGATGTGGTGATACATCACATATCAAACGAGACTGTCCAAAGAACGATCAAAAGTGTTTTAAATGTGGTAAAGTATGACATCGAATGGCCCAGTGCAAACCAGAAAATGCAATTAAATACGAGAGAAATACAAACGTGGTAGAAAATGAAGATGTAGTAATACAGCCGTCAAGCGAATTTACTCCGTCAGGGTTAGAACTTAAAGACATCGTATATTCTAACGTTATATTTAAAGGACTTGTACATACTGGCGCTGGTTTATGTCTTATGCGAAGAAAAATTTATTTTATGATTGGTTCGAAACCGTTATTGGGCGGAGCTAGACACTTAACAGGAATTGGCGACAGTAAGGTGTTGACTTTCGGTAGTTTTAAAATACCAGTGAAAATTGATAGTTTAGTTATGAACATGGAATTCCATGTAGTGCGAGATCAGGACATAAGTTTTGATGCTATACTGGGTCGAACGATATTGAACACTGTCAATATAAGTGTAACAGCAAATGGATCTAAGTTTGCTATTCGCAACGATATAGAAGTTTGTCACACCCATAGTATACCAAAGAGAGAACAAAATGAGTTAGATACTCAGTGGGCAGGAGAGATTGGAAATATCTTCATCACAAATATTGAAGAGAGGGATAAGGGTCCAGACATAAATCTTTCGCATTCGAACCATTTGATAAAAGGGGAAGTAGAGAAATTAATTCGAAACTACCAACCAAAAAGAAATGCAAACGCACCAGTAAGCATGAAAATTATATTCAGCGACGAAATACCTGTCTATCAGCACCCGAGACGTTTAGCCCTTTGTGACCAGGAAATAGTTGACAAACAAATTCAAGAATGGCTAGCAGAGAAAATAATTAAAACGAGTACTTCTGAGTACGCGTCTCGAAAAAGAATGGTCAGAAGCGTTTATGCTGTGACTACAGGAAATTAAATGAAAAGATACTTCGTGATAACTTTCCCATGGCTCATATGGACAGCGTTTTAGAAAAGTTGCAAGGTGCCAATGTGTTTTCAACTTTAGACTTAACAAACGGACTTTTCCATGTACCGGTAGTAGAAAGCTCTCAGAAATACACTTCTTTTGTTACTTAGAGTGGACAATATGAATTCCTGTATGTTCCTTTCGGTATTTCTAATTCACCAGCTGTATTTACAAGATTCATAATGGTTGTGTTACGAGATTTGATTAAAGCAAATGATTGTGTAGTCTACATGGACGACATCATCATTCCAAGTGCAGGTATAGATGATGGTTTGGCCAAGCTAAAACGCGTACTAGACGTGTCATCAAAAAACGGGCTACGAATTAATTGGAGTAAATGTCAGATGCTGCAAGGAAAAGTTCTATTTTTAGGGTATGATGTAGAAAATGGTACCATAACGCCGAGCAAAGAAAAGATTAGTGCTGTTTCGAATTTTCCCATCCCAAGTAGCAAAAAGGGGTTACAAAGATTTTTGGGTCTAACTTCCTATTTTAGAAAATTTATTGAGAATTATGCAGTAATCGCGAAGGCGTTGTCCGATTTAATGCGTAAGGATTCGAAGTTTGAATTTAAAGATATACACAAACTCGCTTTCGAAGAACTAAGAGCTGCGTTGACTAAAGAACCCGTCCTTAAATTGTTTAACCCGAAATTGCAAACTGAAATACATGCGAACGCTTCAAAACACGGATTTGGGGCAGCTTTGTTACAAAAGCAATCAGAGGATTATTCATTTCATCCCGTTGATTATATGAGTCGTAAGACAAAATTGTGTGAAGAAAGGTATCATTCTTACGAACTCGAAGTGCTTGCTATAATTGGAGCACTAACCAAATGGCGTGTTTATGTCCTCGGATCTCGATTCACCATAGTTACTGGTTGTAACGCATTCGCTATGACTATGAAAAAGAAAGATGTTCCTTTGAGAGTTGCTCGTTGGGCTGTGTATCTTCAAGATTTCGATTATGTTATTGTACATCGATCAGGTACTCAAATGAGGCACGTCGATGCGTTGAGTCGTTTCGCATGTTTTATGCTTGTTGAGGACACTATTAAACATCGATTAAAAGAAGCTCAGTTGCAAGATGAGTGGACCAAGGAAGAAAGGACGCTAGTCGAAAAGAAATGTTATAAAGACTTCTATATAGAGAACGAAATTCTCTTTAAAGACCCTAATTGTGAGTTGATTGTAGTACCTTCGGCAATGGAACATGAGATTATTAGACTTGCGCATACCCAGGGCCATTTTTCCGTCAAGAAAACGCAAGATTTGATCGAGAAATCATACTATATTCCCGAATTGAGAGATAAGGTTATTCGTGTGGTACATAGTTGTGTGGAGTGTATTGTTGTTAACGCAAAGGCTGGCAAAAGAGAGGGATATCTAACTTCAATAGAAAAGGGTGACAAACCACTTTGTTCTTACCATATTGATCACGTCGGACCAATGGAACTTACGAATAAACGGTATAATTACTTGTTGGTTATAATAGATGGTTTTTCTCGTTTTGGAGCACAGGCGTAGATGAAGTGATACGGTACTTAGAAGCTCAAGCGACAAATTTTGGGATCCCAGTACGATTGATATATGATAGAGGCGCGGCTTTTACTTCGCACATCTTCAAAAAGTATTGTGAGGATCACGACATCGTGCATTTATTGATTACCACCGGAGTACCGCGAGGAAATGGGCAGGTTGAAAGGATTCACAAGATTGTTATTCCGATGTTAGCTAAAATGAGTTTAGATAATCCAGCTTCATGGTATAAATACGTAGGGAAAGTTCATCAAATCATCAACGATACGGCACCTAGAAGTACTAAGATCGCATTGACATGCGTAGATCAGAGGATGTCGACCTTAAAGAACTACTCGATGATCTTCTAATCGAAGAACTAGCAGAACATAGGAAGAAAATACGAATGGAGGCAGTTGAAAATTTAAAACAAATTCAAGAGGAGAAGAAGAAGTCAGCTGATCTAAAGAGAAAAGAGGGAAAACGATTCAAAATAAATGATTTGGTTGGTATTAGGCGTACCCAATATGGCGTTGGTCTGAGACTTAAAGGAAAGTATTTAGGACCATATAAGGTAACGGCGATTAAAAATCATGGAAGATATGAAGTAGAGAAAGTCGGACAAGCGGAAGGGCCTAATAGGACATCAACTGTATTGGAATATATGAAATTGTGGGGACCGTCATTCGGGTCGAATATACTGTCAAGAGGGCCGAATGTGGGAAATGGCATTGAGAGAGAGCAATCCGAAGTGATAGAAGAGAGGAGACAAACACGTAGTGGCCGAAGAGAGAGGAGACAAACACGAGTTGAGAGAGAGCAGGGCATACGATCATTATTTAAGTTGAGAGAGAGCTTGTTAAAGAGGCCGCGGGTCATTCGAAAAGAGACTGTCAACTGAGTCGCACGTCAAGGTCCATAAGTAGTCCAGTGTTATTTCTATAAGTATGTTTAAATCTTAACAATATATTGAACTCGATTGTCATCAAACAATTCAAATATTAATAAATAAATAAATATAGTAACGATCCTTAAGATCAAGCGAAGTCGTCGAGATCATTATATGTAGGGTAAACTGTACAGCGGCCACTTTAGCTGACACCAAAAAACAGAGGATTCAGACTAAATGATAAGGTCAAACACTATTAACGGATATAGGAATGTATGCGTAATTATAGTAGATAGATAGTAAAGTCAATTGTCTATGGACCAACTGAATCATATAGGGATTACCAAAAGAATGAACACTTGCCAATATACGATCAATAGTGATTAATGGGGCCAATTAGAACATTACTGAGTTCGATTAATCGTCATTAATTACAGTCCACTATCGTTAATACAGACAATTCGGGATAATCCGACGCGATTGTTGTAACTAGGTTTTTTGTCTTTTTGTTTAATATTACACATTTACATATATACATACAAAGGCCCTTGCAGAGACTTTCAAACTTCTATTCGTCTGTCTGTTTATACATATGTATGTTAACTCGTCTCTCAGATATACCATACACCCAGAGTGAAATGGTAAAAATTAAAGTCGCCAAAATGTATGTAACAGCAGAAGGAAGCTTTTACAACTCCATAAAGTATATATATTCTTGATCAGTATCAACAGCCGATTCGATCAACCCATGTCTGCCTGTCCGTCCGTCCGTCCGTATGAAGTTTGGTATGTAGCCTCGTGTAGTATGCAAAGTGATCAAGTTTATATCAAATTTTTTTCACGCCTTTTTCCGCCCCGCAATTTAAAAAAAGCGTTTATCTCAAACTTTTTTATATATTTGTATATTTGCGCACATTTTGTATGTTCAAAGATTTTGCCACGCCCCATTCCGCCCCCGTAATTTGAAAAAAGTCGATTATCTCCCGTAACTTTCTGCCTATCCAGCAAAATATCAAATTTGGTCAAAATCGGACTAAAAATAGCCAATATATGCATATAAACCGTTGGCTGGTGGGGGCGCTAGGGTGCTCATATGACTGAGTGAGAGAGTTACTAAGGTATGCTAAAAATATGTATGTAAAAAGGATGTGAACACGTAAATGCATTTGTTATTATAAATTGAAAATATTTGTTTTACTGGTCGGCGGGAAGACTTACTTACTTACTTTATTTTTGATGCACATTTGTTGGAACCGGATCGATTAGAATAAAACTAGTAGCCTAAATGCCCTTGGAACTATGTATTAGTAAGAATGATGGATTACCTCTTAGTGATTCCAAACCAATCTATTCCATTTCATCTGACTTGGAATACATTTAGTTTTATATAAGCACACAAATGAAAGGTTGATCAGTCAGATGTAATTTTAACATTGAAAAACTAAAGCGGATTTTTGAACATACATACTTATTTAGCGTTGTCAAATGGCAAATGTAATTATTTTATAATAAAATTATTTATATCACGAGTATTAGGTACTCATATTTACTTATAAATTTGATCCGCCATATTACCTTATCTCTAGGCCATTTTCGTAACAATTATGGAATAAACCGAAAAACAAAGGAATAACACAAAATAAGTTGATGCATTTATAAATCTGATTAGCTTCGATCAAAATTTAAAATCGTCGATAATTTATTTTCGAGGTTAAAAATTACATAATCCAAGATATTTGGATACTTCGATACGTATCGTGCTGTTATATTTCATGTTAACTCGACTACGCCGGCTTCGGTGCCTTCGGTGACTTTAGTCCCACCGAATCGTTGTCCCTCAACAGCTATGAAATATTCTTTTTGACGTCACAAACAATCAACAAAGTTACCCTTGAATTTGAAATATACTTGTCTCAGTCACTTCAAATAATATTCTTAAACTAACTAAACTCGCAAATCTCAACTTGCCTAGTTAGCACAATTTTCAGAACCTAACAAAAAAATACTTATGTGAGAATACCTGTTCCCATTGGTACTCCTTTTACCTATCACATCGGGTGATCAAACCGTTTGTAATTTAAATTCCAAGTTAATCAAGCAATGCACTATCTAAAAGTGATTCTTGTGTTTATCGCTTCACTGATCGTGGGTGAAGCAGCCAATTCGGACTGTAAGTAAAATTAATAATAGAAGCATTTAGAATTAAACTTTCGCACCTCTCCTAGACAAAATCTTTTGTTATTGGGATGTCGAGTCTTTGCATTACAAAAACATTACTCGTTTCTTCACTTGGGATTTTGATCCCGAGCTCTGCACCCATCTGATCTATGGGTCGGCATTTAGCGTGACTGAGGAGACTGGCGAGTTGGAGCTGACAAATAAGTATGCCCTGTTGGAGAACGGTAAGTAGTAAGAGTAAACTAAATTGTATTTGCCATTAATATAAAACATTACAGAATTTTTGAGGGTTGGCAAAAAGTTTAAAAAGTATGGAAACGTAGAAAAGTTAATTTTCTCAGTGGGTGGCTTCAATGATAGGTCTGGCAAGTTCTCGAAAATGGTCGGAGATGTTCATAGAAGGGATCGCTTCTTTACCTCAATCATTGAGTTTTTGTATCAGTGGAGTTTTGATGGTATTCAAATTGATTGGAAATTCCCCACACAGCGCGGTGCACATCCAGAAGATCGCCGAAATTTCATTATGTTTCTAGAAGAGCTGAAGATAATGTAAGTCTAGATTGTCTCTGAATTTGTGATATGTTTTACCTTATATGTTCGTAGCCTTCAGGAGCATCAATTCGTATTGATGACTGCCGTCTCCGGTCGCTTGGATCAGCAGACTCTTGCATTCTACGACATTCCGAACATTGTGAAGTATTCGGATTTTGTCGGCCTGGTGCTACACGAAAATAGCGACCCTTACTGGTCACATCTTGGCTATAACGCCCCACTTCCTGATGTGAAATTTGCCGTCGAGCATTGGGCGAAACATGGACAAACGCCCTCAAAGCTAGTTGTCGTGGTACCTTTCTTTGTGAGGTCCTATACAATGCAGCAAAATAATACCATGGCGGGTGCTCCTAGCAAGGGTCCTGGTGAGCAAACCCAATTCACGCGCCAACCAGGATTCATGACATATGGCGAATGGTGCCTACGGTCTGGCAAATGGAAGAAAATGTTCGACTCAAGAGCTTCGGTACCATACGCTTTCCGCAACAATCAATGGGTCAGCTACGAGGATGCCAGTAGCATTTATGCCAAAATGGCGCTGATTCGATCCCATCGATTGGCGGGTGCCATGGCATGGTCCGTCGATGTTGATGATCACGGCGGCAAGTGCGGCGAGCGGTTTCCTTTGCTGCGTGTGATTGTTGCAGCCATTGGTGATCCGAAAACATTGACTACAGAGAGAACCACCACAGAGGGCATCGGTATATGTCCCCAAGACGGTCTATTCCGGCATCCCTGGGATTGTCAACAGTTCCACCAGTGTCGCGAAGGTCAACGCGTTGACTACGAATGCGTCGATGGTTACTATTTCGATCCAGAGGATGGCCAATGCAAACTGGCCAATTTGGTTAAATGTGAGAATAACTTTGTTACTTGGAAACCAGGACAAAAGGGCTTCAATGTCGATAATATGCCCTTGAATCTGAAGATTGTTTCCAATTAGGGAATGAAAAGTGAAGCTTATAAATGTCACTAAAAGTATGTCCAATAAATCTGTAATTATGGTGCACTACAGCGAAAAAGGGAGAAATATATTTTAAGTCGGAATAGAAGGGTTAATTACTTTCACTCATTTCGTAAGATACATTAAGGAGGCACCATCAACAAAGAATCCTCTATTCACATTAAGATAAGTACCATAATATTCAAGTGTAAAGTTCTTAAAGGTACATTTTTTTCAGAAGTAGTGATTCTCCCTTCATAAGCTGCTCAGCAATTCACGGTTTCGGCATAGTTACAGTTGCTAGTGATAGAATCGAAACTGAGTCCTTCAGGACAATCGAAACTAAAGCTGATGCCGGCATTGCAATAGTAGAAACGGGAACAATTAAGTGGATCGCGGATATAACCCATCGAGGTATGATCAGGACACTCAAAGCTTTGAGCGTTGATTGTGGCGTCGTCTTCTTCTCCGGCAAGTCCCGTTGGCGTATTTTGGCCAAAGAGAACCTGATTGATTGCACGAACTAGCGGATTGCGTCCTTCGCCACATTTTCCTTGGAAATCATCCGATTCCAATGACCAGATCATTATCCCGCCAAGTTGCTGATTCTTTGCATATTCTGCTTTAAGTGAGAGACTAAGACGGTTCTCATAGCCCACCCATTGACGTCCTTTGTATGCATAGGGCACTTGTTGGTCCGCCTGCCACTGTTGATTCCACTCGCTCAACTGCTCGCAAAGTTCATTATAGCCAAGGACACCTGGTTCCCTGGAATAAGGACCTGCAATGCCACGGCCCATGTGGGGAGAGCCCGGTTCATGCTGCTCCGGTGAGACTAAGGTGAAAGTGCGGCCATAAAAGGGTACTCCAAGTATGAGTTTCTCAGGTGGAGCACCAGCTGCCAGCCAGTACTTCACAATGGCATCTACATTGAGCTGCTGCTCCCGTGGTAAGCTATCGTTAGTCTTGGGAAAGAGCGGAGAATTAATCCCAAGGACAGCATCCCAAGGGCCATGCAAGTCGTAAGCCATTATGTTAATCAGATCTAAATAGGCTACCACCTCGGGTATGTTATAGGAGATTTCTGCCGAAAACTGAGCCGACCCTACCGCAGCTGAGAGCAGATAGCTAAATGGTTCAAGTCTGGAAAGAGGAAGCTAAGTACTGATATATTTATTTTCGGAGACAAGTATTTTTCGTGACTTACCCCTCCTTCAGCTCTTTTAATAGCGTCACAAAATTCTGACGGTCATTTAGATTTTCCAAGCTATGCCGCTGTCCCGGATACTCCCAGTCCAAGTCTAGCCCATCAAATCCATGACGCTGCAAAAACTTGACCACGTCGTCAATAAATCTCGAACGCTTCTCCGGGTCGCTGGCCAGCAAAGAGAACTTTTTCGATCCCTCGTTCCAACCGCCCACTGCCACTAGAGTCTTTAATGTAGGATTCCTTAATTTAAGGGCGTTAAATTTTTGCAAGTTCCCCCGTCCGCCATTGTCCTCCAAGTCCAAATATGGATCAATTACTCGGAGTGAGCCATTCTCATGAATACCCAAGAAGGCATAGACCAGGTGGGTGCAAAGAAAAGGATCAATGTCCTCCACACCGAATTTTCCTAATCCAGGACGATAAACGGACCAAGTGCCCTGATAGCAAACAACGTGCTCTGTAAAAAGGATTGAAAAGCCTTAACAAATCAAAGTCATGTGTCTTGCTCACTTGTCCTTTGTCCCTGGATATGCGCAAGGACGAGTGTTCCCGCTATTAGTCCTAATATCAGTCTGCTCCACATTCTCTTTTGATATTAATGAAAACTTGCACAACTTGGCCTCTATTTAAGCAATGGTAAAGGTGTCAGAAACAACTTTCTTTTATCAGAAAAATATTGTATTTGCAATCAAAGTGTTTACAAGGCAAACATCATGCAACATCAACACTCTGTAGAATGGACATGGTTGCACACTTAACTTGGGTTGAAGGTCAACAATTCATTCTATTCTCTTGGGTCTTTAGATAAGACTTAAAGCTACATATACTCTGGGAACTCTTAAAACTTCTTAAGTTTGGATAATTGATTGTTTCGCCGTAGCGCCAGCTTTCGCAGACGTCTCCAATATTGTTTGCTGTTGGGATCCAATTCGTCTAGAGGAATAATACGTTCTGTATTCAGAGTCCACAGCCATTCGGGATACTCGGAGTCCGGTTTGAGCTACAAATGGAAAGCAGTCAGTCGGATGCACAGAAGAGAAGCCTTAACTCACCTTGATATCCTCGCCAGATTTTAGATAGTTGCTCCCACAAACGTAATTCACTAATTTGGTGGCGTCCGTTTCCACAGGTATGACTTTCTTCTCCATAATAGGTCCCAATTTGCCCAGCTTTTTCTTTTTGCCGGCTGAAAGTATTCAATAAATATGCAGGAGTGATGTATTCCTCATGTTGTAATGATTATTCCTACCTGCTGCTGCCGGCTTCGCCGCAAATGAACGTACCAGCGCTGGAAGTGGTGCCACCAATATTCGCTGCTTCGCCAAACTTAAAGCCATTGTTAAATTGTTCATAGTTGCTATATATTTATATATATTCTAAGTAGAGCTGTGATATCATTCAGGATTAAACAAATCTGTCCACCTATTTACGATTACGAAATGCCTTAGCTGTATCAAGCAGTAATGCCAATATAGCTTGTTAATAAATAGCTAGACCGATGAAGAAATTTTCAAATTATTAATTCAAATTAACACTTTTCAACTAAATAATATTAATTTTTTGTATTGTAGAGTGAGAATATTCCGCTTAAACATTATTAAATTATACTTTAAAAGTAAATTATGTTTGCCTAAAAACGGCTAAACCGCCAGTACTCACACTGTCACACCAGACTGGCTAAAACTACGTAACCTGATAAAATTCTAACGTGAAACGGACAAAAAATTATGAAAACACAGAGCACAACAAATCGAGAACATATTCTTAACCTAAAATGCCGACGATTCGAATACCCTCAAATAAAACATTAGGAAAAATCTGCGTATATGGAGCGGTAGCTTCTATTTCAGCTGTTATGTTTATGCGATGGAAGCTGGAAGATCGGATACGGAACGAAAATTACTATAAATTGGCTATTCAGTCTGTCAGGTCTCACAAAGGTAACAACAAATTGGGATATCTATTTATTTATATCGACATAATTCAGTTACAAGTTTTCTTCTAAAGGTGCTGTAAGCTTATTGGGAGAACCGATAAAGGAATCAGGTTTTGATATATCCGATGTAAACAATTCTTGCAACGCTGAGAAAGCACAGTTTGAGGTGTCCGTTAGGGGCAGCAAAGATAAGGGTAAGAAATTTTACACGCGACTGTCCTTATTACTCTTAGTTTACATCTTATTTTTAATTTTCCAGGCACAGTGTTTTTTTGGGCTTCCAAATCCGATAATGTCTGGCTAATCGATCGGCTAGAGTTGGAAACTAAACAAAATCCCAATAAACGTTTTCTGCTAAAAAAGCCATCAGATGATTCTCCAGTTTATGCCTTGCCGGACAATCTCGATCAGCAAAAGGAAGACATTCTTCAATGATTCTACAGCGCACTCAAACGGCAGTTGATGCTGAATCTAAATTCTTTTTAAAAAATTCGGATCCGTGATATACTTATTAACTTAATTGCATAATCTGTTAAATCTGATTAAATTAGAAGTTCATGTCTAAGTAAATGGAAATGAGTTACTGAAGGTATTAACGAATTAATGATTTTAGTTTATTCTCATTAAATTTGACTAATTTGCAAGCAGTACTTAAATATTTATTGTTTGTTACAAATCTTAAAAAAAAAGAAAAGTATCTTTATTGTTATTCATGGAAATGCTAGAACTCGTTTTAATTACCGTCCATGGATTAGATTCTAAATGTAGTTTGAAAAAAATGAGAACGGTGCACATTCAAAACTTTTTGCTTTTCGAACGATAAAGGCGACATTTGGTGGTGATCCAAGTCCAAAAATTAATTGAATAATCTGTGTGTATATAGTATATATATATATATAAGTTCAAGCAAATTACAGACATTGAATTCATTTCTTTAATAATAAGCGCTAACATGTTCATTGCTTCTCTCTCTAAGCAGTCATGCTCAGTTTCTGCACATCCCTCTACAATACTCGCTTGGCCGTTGCAAGTGGAAGACTATTTGGCCTTTTATTTCCCGTCTGGGGGCCTGTTCCTGGCATCTCTTCCGCTTGCTGCTCTTGGTCTTATTGGGTTTTAAGCTCCTTGCCAATACTATAAGAAACAATTTTGCTCCAGTCGATTTTGGTTCTGGTAATAGGCAGTTGTCGACGCATTGCTTTAAACGTTGTGTCCGACATGGTTTGATAATTCTCCGAAATGGCCAATTGATATTCATTTTCGGCCTCTTCGATGAGACGAATGACTTCCTTTGCGAATTGCTGTTCATTTGAAATTACTAAGCTATCGCGACACTCTTTCGAGGACACTAGCTGAACATTGCCGTCCTCGTAATAGTGTACCTGAACCTTAAGCACACCTTTCAGTTCAGCAGTGCCACTACCCGTTTGAAAGGTCACATGCCACTGGGAACGCCACCGTCCATTCCAGTAATTTTTCGGCTGAAACTGATGATCTTCAATGCATATAGTTAGTGTAATCTGATTGCCCTGCGATTTTCCAAACACTGAGCTGACCTGCAAGAGCCAAAGATTAGAACTGCTGCGATACCTTAAAGACCAAAGATTATGTGTTTACCCCATGTCTATAATGATTGGCAGTATAGGCCAGCGCTTCGAGATCTAAGGCTGCCCGCCAGGGCTCGGCATTGGCATCACCATCTACATCCTGATATTCGGAGGCCTCTTTCCTTAAGTGATCGTATTTGAATGTTTGTTTGGTGCGAGGATCATAGAAGCGACCGTTTCCTGTAAATAGCTCTTATCAGTATCAACATACTTTAACAAAGCAACCAGCCAACAGTGATATCAACCAATTATCGAATACCAGTTACCGTTAATGAGTCATGATCTCCATTTGCCCATTTATGGTAAAAGCTTACCCAAATCGTTGTATTCCGATATGATAGAATTGTGCTCACTGCCCTCGATGCGCACCGGTGTCAACTGGTCCTTGTTATACTGTGAGAAGGCGTGGCTGGCCCCATCCTTCAGTAGGGTATCATTCTTTAGCAGCTCGCGGACATCGTTGAAGACCTCATTGAATTCGCCGGGTGGAGCATGGAGTATAAAATCGGACACAATTCGCACCTTCTCGGCATCCGTTATCTGTCCAGCTGGCTCCATAATAATTTCCGATGGATTCCTTAATGATTCACAAAGCAACGACAAAGAAATTAGTTACTTTTTCTTTCGCTTTGTTTTTATTTCGCCTTAAAAAATTGGTGAGTAAATTCGCTTTGTTTTTATCGATGAGCTACGATAGGTTTGCTCCGATAATGCCGATTACGATAGATTTCCGATATGTCTTGCTCCGATAATGTCGATTACGATTAATATAAAAAACTGGTCACACTTTGCGTTGGCGGGCGGAGTAAATATTTTAAATACTTGCAATGGTTTGAGCCATTAGAGGCCTGCACGAGCACATTCGAAACGCCAAACGAAATACCCATACACTTGCATTACTCGCACTCGCACATACTCGTTCGACCAAATACAGTAAACCGAACATCGGTCACCGAACGGGTAAGTGGGAGTGAGTGGTACTTACCGAACAATTCGGTACTTTCAAGTATGAGCATAACAAGAATCGAGTACCGAAAACTGAACCAAATACCGGGTACCGATCGGATATTTTGTTCGTTCTTGGTGTACCGAATACTGAACCTAATACCGGGTACCATTTGAATATTTGGTTCATCTCAATGTATGCACTTATGAACATCAAATCCAATAAAAAATAAACAGTATTTCAAAATCAAAATAATAACAACCTTTTATTCATGTAAATGTCATTTGCTTCACTTAAAGTAACAATATATAAAAATTAAATTCAATGTTTTTTTAAATTGAAATTTAGAACCATAATTTCATTTATCATATTGCTGTTCGTGGCAATGTTACTTCTTTTTTCCGAAATTAAGAGCCGGGCTTGAGAGATCTCTGATGATGCACTGCTAGCCGGAATGCTTAAAATTTTACAGCTCACTTTAAAAAGGAGTGGAAAATGCTCTTTATTCGCATCCCACCACTGCAGAACTTTAAACTCTTCCGACAAAGAAATTTTGAGGGACATGTATGCCTGAAGTTCGGATTCAATGGATCCAGTTATACTGTCAGTACTATAGGTAGGGATCAATTGCGAGAATATTTCGAACGTTTCTGATCTTTCGAATTTTTCTGGTACTGTGTCAGTTTCCAACCAATAATTCGTCATCAAATCTCTACATAATTGAATAATGTGTTCTTTTTCAGTTGCACTGAAAGGCATCAACTTGTTTGTGGGTGGAAACAAAAAAAATGCAATTTTGTGGTAGTCCGTGATATGGGGATCCACCACTGTTTTAAGTAGGTCGGTCAAAAAAGATTTTAGTTGGCTAGCTAGACCAGTGTCACTTAAATCAAACGTACTTTTTCTTTTTAAATTAAGCAAATGTGGTATTACAAGATGCAGTGTTGGGTAGTCTTCTCCTTCTAATGATTTGGAAGCCTTTTCGAAATACTCCAAAATTTTTGCAATCGCATTTAAGTTATTGATATTTATATTTTCTAATCTACAAATTTCATTTTTATCATTCAAAATGCTAGTGATATTATCCCAATTTTGTCCAATTGAAAAGAAAGTATAGTACACTATGTTCCACCTAGTCTGGCAAAAACTTTTCAGCGTAACATCAAGCTGCGAATTTATCCCTGATTTTTTGAAATATTTCACAAGCTTGTTGCAATGAAATAAAAGGTCGGATAACTCTGCAATGTCTCTAAAAGCTTTCTCAACAATATTATTTAAAAGATGATTTATGCAATGAATATGATGATTACTACGAAAAGCACTAATCATATTGGAGCCCCGGTCAGTAACGACAATGGCTTTCATTCTTCCATTTCCAATTCAAAATCACATAAAATATTTATGATTTTTCTCTTAATGTTTGCGCCTGAAATAAAAGACATTTATTGCATTATAGCAGTATGAAGTATTAATTAAGTTATTGTACTAAAGAGCTGCATGAATGATAGAAAAATCAATTCGAGTTAACAACATTTAAAATCAAATGAATGAATTGAATGACTTTGAAAATCGACTTCAACTGAATGAGTGTGTTGACGTAGAACTCAGTCGCACAACATTCAAACAAAACAAAACGTATTGAATGAGTATGAATGAGAGAATAATGAGTTGCTATGATTCGAATGCATTCGAATCCTAATTATGGTATTGTATTGTATATTTTTGAACTATGTACATGTGATTACTATACGACTAAACTAGTGTAATCGGTGGCTCAGGTCGGACCCACCCAGACTACAATACTGTTGTTGTCGGGTTCTCAAAACCCTCTACAGAGATGAATTATTTTTTTCCAATTAGTGAAATAATATTAAAAGGTAGATCCATCTATAATGGATTAACGAATTTTATAATACCCTAATAACTCTTCTAGATCAGATTTTCCAAGATTTGTCCCAAAATGTCTAATCAAAAACTGCGCTCTAAAGTTTTTGGTGTATAGCATATTCAAATTTTAGTAGCCCTTAATTCGTCATTTTTGATCAAATAATTAGTTGTTGTTGCTTTATTCGAATGATTCGAGTGCTTTAGTACATTTCGATGCTTTGGCATTCAACTCATTGCCTTTCATTAAACAGAGTTACATATTTCAGAGATTTGACAAGTACTAACATTCACACTCATTCATTTCATTGTGTAGTTGTCACTCATTCATTTGAATTCAATTCGAGTGGATTCATTTGACTTTGACTTTTCTCTCATTCATGCAGCTCTCTATATTGTACCTGTGTTGGACTCATGACCCATAGATTTGACAGCTAGCAACCGGGTGACCATTGCGCCTCCTTTTATAAAGTGCACCGTGCAGGATAGGTATGACCTCTTCAGGAAATCGTCAGTCCAAATATCTGATGTAATGCTGTCGCCGGTGTTTTTTGCTTTTGTAACATCTGCTTTAATATTTTGAGTCTCCAACTTGTACAGCTCAGACACCTTCCTCGATATGGTTGATGGATGAGGAGTAATGTCATCTATATTTACTCCACCACCATACTGTGCGCCTACTTTAGTAAATAGAGCCAATAATTTTTCAAGTCCCTCATCCTTTATTATATTGAATGGACGGCAATTTCTAACTGTCCATTCGGTAGCAGCCTCATAAATGCACTTCTTTGTTTCGGCATCGATAGATGGTGCGAGCGAGCCTATTTTAATTGTGCGTTTGGCTATTATATGGCATTTATGTTTAACTAAGTTCGAAGTACAATTGGAGTACTTGAGGATTGCAAAACATATTTTACATCCAACAATATTTTTGATTTCTTTACCACTCCCGTCAATTACCATGCCAAAGGTATCCCATACATCACTCCGTCCTCTTTTTTTCTCCAATTTGTATTCTTTTGACAGCAATTTGGTCTTAATATTGGCATATTGGTCACTTGTATTTGTGCTGTCCAATATGCACTGCTAATTTTGCATTTATGTTGGATGAATGATTTACCAATTAAAAGTATCACGTATAAGATATTGCGTACAACATACAAACATAAATACAACTACAAACAGTTAAAAATTGATACTAACATTTTTTCACATATATAAAATCTACTTACATACATATGTACGTACTTACAATGGACAGGACAGTGATTTCTGACAAAACATTTTGTTACTTTCAAACAAAATACCAAGTAACTTGAAAGAAGTATTCGTTTGTATTCATTTGTTTCGTTTGTCGTTCTCATTTGTTTCGGCTTGCTTTGATTTTGTATTTGTTTGTTCGGCTTGAAACATTCAGGAACTACGAAACAAAATACTTCGAGACTTTTCATCTCGTTTCATTCGATCCGAAGCAATATTACCAAACCAAATATAGGAAAATTTGTAAGTATTTGAAAGACTGAGGCAAATGAGTGTACTCGTGCAGGACTCTATTAGCCATAGACGGAAAAAACTAATAACGGTGTGAGTACTCACTTTTAACATGAAATAGTTATATCAAAAACCATGTTAATATATACAGAATTTTAGTTAGTTTTAACTTTACAGCAAGCAGTTTGAAAAAATTTTAATACCGGCAATTAAGAAGACTACTTTAAATGACATTTACTTCAAATACTAATGTTCATTTATTGCTGCAGTAGTAACTTTCGTTTTTAAGGTTAAATAAAAACGATAAACCGGGATTGTAAAATTTAAAGTTTTATATTTCTTTTTAAATTAACAACCAGGTAATGAAAAATGTCTACGTTTTCGTTTAAAAATTACAAACTAATAATTATTCGTAACTAATTTAATAATTATTCAAATGAAAATCGTAAGAAGTCAGACTGCTGAGATGCCTGCTGCTTTTTATTAGCAATTCTGGATCCAAACTGTATAGCTCGTTTTTTCAGCTGCACTGCACTGCGGAAACCCAGTTGATATCCATAGAGTCTTAAAAGAAATTTATCACCAATGCCTTCAGGAAAACTAAAACAACACCTTTGATTTGGCTCCAAAGATCTTACAAACTGAACAACATTTTCCTCGATAAATGGAGCCCTAGCTGTTTTTGAATTATCCGCAATAACTCGGTCATCACGAGCTAGATTGCGGGAAGGTATCCTTTGCCAGTCCAATTCAAGTTCATCTTTAACGGCTTGCTGGCGATCTTTGTCATCTCCAGTACAGCGTCTATAGGAATTTCTATGGCGAACGTACCCACCAAACAGTTCATCAGCCCCACTCCCAAGGATAGCGACTCTGGATGTGGAATCGTTGGCTAGGGTAGCAAAAAAGAAGGCACATCCCAGACTCTCGTCCAATACAGTCTGAAGAGGATATATAAGGTGTTTGATATGCGATGAAAGTTTATGCTGCAACTCCAATCGGGTCACGTTAACGTTAAGAGGCCGCCAATCCCGCTCCGGACAAAGCCGTTGTAGCTCCATCAACGACTGTAGTGAAGTTTGACGATCGGGAACATTCCAGCCATCAGTGCTAGAAGACTCAAAGGCTACATTTATGAGTTCAATTGGCTCTTCCTTGGGAACGAATCTGTCCGCCAGTAGGGCTAATATAGAGCAATCAATTCCCCCAGAAAACAAAACAGAGACTTTGGCATGATTGCATTTCATCGTTTTGCAATTTCTACAAACAGGTGCCGTGTTTTGAACACGTTCTGCCACTGAATTTGATAGTAACTTGTCGAGGGTACACAATGTTCTTTTAATCGACTCTGTCTCAAGCAACTCATGGTACAACTCATTGAAGTCTGTCTTGAATGAAAAGCTGTAAAAGTCAAAGTTAATTTTGCCATCTTCCTGACTGCCATTTGTTGCTAACCATTTAGGACAAATTGGATTTTCGAGTAGAATCGTCCATTGCATTGAAGATTCAAAACCAGAGAGCAGCTTTCCGGTATATTCATTTAATGGTTGCCAAGGATATAGAACACATTGACTCAAATCGTTTATGTTTAATTTGTATAACCCAAGCGGAGGGACCTCAAGTGAAATCCTCATCGGCTCCGAGTCTTCTATCCGTTCTTTTAAAAAATAGGAAGTGCTCATTAAATTTATCCCTTGTTGGCCGCTTTCAATGAGAAGTGAATTTCTGCCCAGTGTATCGCGTGAGAAATACAAAGTAGCAGTCGTCGTGTTATATACTACTAAGCAATGTGGACCCTTCAAATCCTTTAGCAACGAGATCAGATCGCTGTCCCCGTCGCAACTTGTCAATTTGTTAGCCAGCCATGTTGTGTCTGACATAGCCGAGGGTTTCTCGATACTGTACAAATCTCCGTTAAACAAAAGTCCATATTGACCGGCAATCAATGGTTGTTTTTGAGCCTTTGCTGATCCTTGTTGCCACAAAACGTTTCCTGCGAGCAAGACCCGATCTTGATCCAGTATCAACTCGTCCTGCACATCAGGGCCACGATTCCTTAACAACTTTCTTAAGGCACTATGCAGACGGTTCTGACCATTTACATTGTGTTCAGGACTGATTGCACAAAAAAATTCCACACATTGGGCATATATTGAGTAGTAGTTTCCACAGCTATTTGTAAAGACGTCTCGAACCTGTATTTTTTAGCCTGCCACTTTTAATCGATTGGCAGCACTCAGTATAAACTCAAATACCGGGAGTTTGGAAATACTGGGCGATAATTAATCGGAAAAAAGCGAATAGTGGAGGAAAACAGCGAAGGAGCGAAGAAAGAGACACGAAAAAACTGCCGTTAATGGTGATTTTGTTTTTGAATCGGAAGGTTGTGCGTCGGAGTTTCGGAATTCGGAAATTCGTCGGCCGCTTTTGAATTATTTAAAAAAAAATGAAAATAATATATTTATTTAATATTAATTGAAATAATGTAAATCGATGGTATAGAACCAGTTAAAAATAACGATCGCCGAATAAGTTTTCCATTGATAAAAGTGAGAATTCGTTGTACGTTTGCGCAGCTTTCCAATGGTAACCACCGAATGCGATTAAATAATAATAAATTTGATCAATTGCAATATCGTTGCAATCTGTGTAAAAAGTGCCTTATACAAAAATAAAAGGAAATAGTTGTAAATTAATGCAAAGACTGAAGCAACGCTCTTGAATACACACACAGTAATAAGTGTGCGAGCGAGAGTGTGTGTGTGTAACCACTTTTTTTATACCTCTATACCTGGAATTACCTGTTTGCGGTGTGCGAAAGAGAAGGCTAGTGAAGATTAGAAGAGAGAGAGAGCAAAAGAGCATAAATACTGTACATGCAGCGGGGGATTTCTCTCAATATTAATAGTTATTGATAAAATTTATAACAATTTTCCTGACGGTTGCCATGAAAATGCAGTCCAAACAAACGACAAAGAGCGTTAGCAACAGCAACAATTTCACACATTGAAATAACAACAACAAAAGTAAAAGGTGTGTGATCGCGCGTGTGTGTGTGAGTGTTTGTGTGTGTATATATACAAATACTGGGTGATTCACAAAAGAAGTTAAAAGGCAGAGATGGCGGATTTCAACTAACTGAATTTGCTAACGCCCCTGCGCTCCCCCCAGCTTCTTATTTTTTCCCCCTCCCCAAGGAACAAACCATACAAAAGTGTCTTCGAAAGAAAAGTGTCTTCACATACAAAACTGCATTCAAAATGACGACGAATCGTCGGAGGAAAAACTCGCAAGAAGCAAGTGCATCCCATAATAATCCTGCTCAACAACAATCACATCAGCAGCATAAACGGAAATGTCGAAAATATCCCCTACCCATTCTGCCCCTCACCATCAGTTTGGTAGTGGCTCTAATCTTCGCATTACCAACTCCTGCCCAATCGCTTCAACAATCGCTTGAAAACGACAAAAGCTACTTTAAGGACAACCGGAAACCCACATTCAAGAATTGCGATGGCTATGCGCCTTCGGTTAAGGAGGAGCAGTCAGAGAATACATATGTATTCCAGGTAAAGGCCACAGATCCTGATCCGAATCAGGAGATACGCTACAGCCTCGTCCAATCACCTTTCGAGCGCCCGAAATTCTTTATAAATCCCAACTCTGGCGTCATTGTCACGGCCCACACATTCGATCGCGATGAGCCCATTCATGAGAAATTCGTTTTCGTCACCGTCCAGGCCACGGATAATGGTCTGCCGCCATTGGATGATGTTTGCACCTTCAATGTGACCATCGAGGATATAAACGACAATCCGCCGGTGTTCAATAAGGCGCGATACGACGAGTCCATATCGGAGAACACTCAGGTAAACTAAAAAAAACATTTAATTGCATAAAACTGAATCTGGCCAAATACGCGGACCCTGGATTACTGCGGTTTGGCTTAGATTCAAATTCAGAAATAATTGGTCATTCTGTCATACACCCATCGCCCTCAATCGCCCACGACTCTAACTAATTAACCAAAGGACCTAACCTTTCGTGGGGAAACTAGTTTTCTTACTAGTCGTTGTCGTCGTCGCGTCTTCGTCTTCATCTCTTCCACCGCCTCGGCGTTGGCGTACCCTCAGTTTGAGTTCAATGCTCGCAATATCATCGATACCAAAACCTTGAAATTTTTCACGCATTGTGCGCATTGGCGGCGTTTTCCAGAGCTCGTTTTCATTTCAAATGAAGAACTTCCCACAACAGCTTTGCCAATGTCTTGGCAGATTATTCAGATACATATTCCTTCACTAATGAAATGGCAAAAGTTCAGTGGAATTGCCGATATTGATTTCTTCAACTGCCATTTGCACTCATTTCACTTGAATTTTAGTTTCTATGTTTTTTCCTTTTGGTTCGCAATGGCCTTAAAAGCAGATAGTAATTGACCAAAGTAAGAAGTGTATTTCAGGCTTTGTAAATTCTGCAATCAGTTAATCAACTTTCTTAATTTGCATGGGGTTTATTTGTAAGAGCATTAAAAGTTCGCAGTCATTGGTGAAGAAAGGCTTGGTTTCTTTCTCTCACTAATTAGCAAGCCATTCCCAAAGCCTTTCCAATAGATTCAGTTTACAACCAACATTTGCAGAATTCAGACAAGACCACGAAATATAAATGTGCATTTGGTTTTGGGTTAAATTAGGGTTGAAGGAAAGTAGCAATTGAGAGGACAAACAGACGAAGACAACCATCTAAATATCTTATATCTGATTTATTCTTTACCCATAAAATATATATATACTTACAGCCCGATGCGGTGGTCATGTCAATCAGTGCCAGCGATTTTGATGATGGCAACAATAGCATTGTCGAGTACGAGATTTTAAGAGAACGAGATTTCCAATATTTCAAAATCGACAAAGAGTCCGGCATTATCTACTTGAATCGAGCGATTGACAAGAGACCGGGGCAATCGTACACAATAAATGTGAGGGCCTACAATATAGTACCAGATCCGCAACAGGATGCCCAGATTGAAGTGCGCATCCGTGTTGTGGAATCTTCGATTAAGCCGCCCTCCTTCGTTGATCCCATCGATGAGCCGATTTACCTAAAAGAGAATCTTATTAATTTCTCTCAACCCATTGCCACGCTGCGAGCTGTTTCTAATATGCCCGATTCTCCAAAGGTAATCTTTGAACTGATCACCGGCCGCACGGAGCAGACGAATGGCAAAAACACATTCGTCTTTAATCAGATTGGCAACGAGGTCTCAATAAGTTTGGGCAAGGCTCTCGATTACGAAGCCATTACTGAATACACACTGACCGTAAGTGTGCGGAATAATTTCCAGTTGAGTGCCGAACATCAGTTGAAAATTAAGATTGAAGATGTCAACGATAACATTCCTTATTTCACGGAAGTCAAGTCGGGCACAATTTTGGAGAATGAACCATCTGGAACATCTGTAATGCAGGTGCGAGCCTTCGACAATGATGGCACATCGGCGAACAATATTGTTTCCTTCCAGCTTGCGGATAATCAAGAGTACTTTGCCATCGATCCACATACGGGAAACATCACGGCTCTAACGACATTCGATCGCGAGGAACGAGACTTTTACAACGTTAAAGTTATTGCCAGCGATAATTCGCCATCAAGTCTATTCGATAATGGCGAACCCAATCGTGGCCATCAGGTTTTCAGCATCTCCATTGGCGACAAGAACGATCATAAGCCGAATTTCCAAAAGAAGACCTATTTGGCCGACAAGCTGCTCGAAGATGCTAATACCAACTATGAGGTGATTGAGGTAAAGGCTGAGGATGAGGATAATGCCTCTCAGATTCTATACAGTATTGAAAGCGGCAATGTGGGCGATGCCTTCAAGATTGGCCTGAAAACGGGCAAGATCACTGTCAATCAACGCTTGGATTATGAAACAATTACCGAATACGAGCTAAAAGTGAGAGCCTTTGATGGCATCTACGATGACTACGCCACGGTCATCATAAAGATCGAGGATGTTAATGACAATCCGCCAGTTTTCAAAAAAGAATACAGCATTACCATACCGGAGGAGAAGACCTTTGACCACTGCATACTCACCATCGAGGCGTACGATCCAGATATCAAGGATCGCACTGCCGACCAGCATATAACTTACTCAATAGTAAAAGAGGATCACCGAAAACTCTTGACAATCGATAACGCCGGCTGTTTGCGGCTCATCCAAACGCTTGATCGCGACCAACCGAATGGTCACAAGAGCTGGCAAGTTCTAATCTCAGCCAGCGACCAGGATGGCGTTGGCACCACCTTAAAATCAGTCAAGGCTGTCTCTATCACGTTGCAGGATATCAACGATAATGCTCCCTTTTTGATCAACGAGATGCCCGTGCATTGGCAAGAGAATCGTAATCCGGGACAAGTGGTCCAGTTGCAGGCCAACGACTATGACGAACCACAAAATGGACCACCCTACACCTACGGCATTGACAGCGATGCCTCGCCCGATATCAAGAAAAAATTCAGCATCGATAATGATTATCTCTTTGCCAACGTCATGTTCGACCGCGAAGAGCAAAAGGAGTACTTCATCCCGATAAGAATAAGCGATTCTGGCGTACCTAGACAGAGTGCGGTTAGCATTCTGCATCTGATAATTGGCGACGTCAACGATAATGCCATGACCGAAGGATCCTCTCGCATATTCATCTACAACTACAAGGGCGAGGCACCAGACACAGACATCGGTAGGGTGTTTGTCGACGATCTCGACGACTGGGATCTGGGGGACAAAGTTTTTGCCTGGAAGAATGGCATACCGCACGATCAGTTCCGTTTGAACCCCAGCACGGGGATGATCACCATGCTGGAGCACACATCAGAGGGTGAATACCAACTAGTTTTTGTTGTCACCGAAGAGTCTACCTTCATACCCATGCACTCCGTTGATGCTGATGTTACAGTGGTGATACGGGAACTACCGGAAGAGGCGGTCGACAAAAGCGGCAGCATACGGTTTATCAACGTCACAAAGGAGGAATTCATAGGTGTACCCCGTGATGTGCAATCCCCAGAAGCGTACTCACTTAAGGATCGCCTGCAGCACTCCTTGGCCAAGCTGTTTAACACTTCGGTGTCCAATGTGGATGTGTTTACGGTATTGCAAAACGAGAACAACACACTGGATGTACGTTACTCTGCGCATGGATCGCCATACTATGCCCCCGAGAAGCTCAATGGCATGGTGGCCCAGAATCAGCAGAGATTAGAGAATGAGCTGGACCTACCGATGCTAATGATTAACATAGATGAGTGCCTAATCGAGAGACTGAAGTGCGAGAGTTCTTGCACCAATGAGTTGCACAAGAGTTCGGTGCCCTACATGATTTACTCCAATACGACCTCCTTCGTGGGTGTCAATGCGTTTGTCCAGGCCCAGTGCGTGTGCGAGGCGAGTGTCCTGAACTATTGCCTCAATGGTGGCACTCCCCGGTATGGGGAGAACGATATCTGCGACTGCATCGATGGATACGAGGGTCCCCACTGTGAACATGTTTCAGTAGCTTTCTATGGTAATGGACACGCCTTTTATGAACCCATTTCGGCATGCGATAATACGAGAATCGGCTTGGAAATATCGCCACAGCACGAGGAGGGCCTGATTATGTATCTGGGACCGCTTAACTTTAATCCTCTGCTGCCGTTGTCCGATTTCCTGGCCCTGGAACTCGACAAGGGATACCCGGTGTTGACTGTGGACTACGGTTCCGGCAGCATACGTATCAAGCATCAGCATATACAATTGCAACGCGGCCGCTCTTATCAGCTGGACATAATTTTGCAGCGCACCAGCATCGAGATGACTGTGGACAATTGCAGACTCTCGACCTGCATGAGTCTTGGAGCTCCTCAGGGACCAAACGAGTTCCTCAACGTAAATGCTCCCCTGCAGTTGGGTGGTACACCGGTGGATCTGGTACAATTGGGACGACAACTCAACTGGACGCACATACCCAATCAGCAGGGCTTCTTTGGTTGCGTCCGCAATCTGACCATCAACGACCACACCTACAATCTGGGAATGCCCGCCGTTTTCCGCAACATTGACAGCGGCTGCCAACAGGCGGTGGTCGGAGCGGTAAGCTTTGGCATTGATCGTAACTTTATCATAGCCATCATCACGTGCATAGCCTTGCTCCTTATAATCCTGCTGGCGGTCGTCGTGCAGAAAAAACAGAAGAATGGCTGGCACGAAAAGGACATTGACGATATACGTGAAACGATCATCAACTATGAGGACGAAGGTGGCGGCGAACGGGATACAGATTATGACTTGAATGTCCTGCGCACCCAGCCCTTCTATGAGGAGAAACTGTACAAAGATCCGCATACTTTGCAAGCGGCCGGCTTGGGTCGTGTTCCAAACGACATCCCAGATATTGGTGATTTCCTGGGAGGCAAGAAGGAGAACTGTGATCGGGATGTTGGCGCTTTCACCATAGACGATGTGCGTCACTATGCCTACGAGGGCGATGGCAATTCCGATGGCAGTTTATCCAGTTTGGCCTCCTGCACAGACGATGGCGATCTCAACTTTGATTATCTTTCTAATTTCGGTCCGCGCTTCCGTAAGCTGGCTGACATGTATGGCGAGGAACCCTCCGACACGGACTCCAATGTGGACGACGATCAGGGCTGGCGCATTTAAGAAAAAAAAACAAAATAGTTCATTAACCCATACATACATACATATAATGAAAAGATTGAAAAGACTTTTTACGTAATACATATATATATATATTATTATATAAAACATATGCTAAGTTGTGTGTTGTAAGGCCGGCCTAGCCGGACCTGTAAGTCGCCTCAACTAAGTAGATGATGAAGATGATAATGATAACGGAGAGGAGGAGGAACATTGCAAGGGCCTAGAAGATTACGTTTTTGTTATGGTTTTGTTTTCTGTACGTACAAACATGAAGCAAACAAACGGTGATCTGATCTTAAATTTACGAGTAGCTAAGCAACTGCAAACGAACAAAACAAAGCCTACAGGAGAGTATGAAATTGTTGTCCGTATTCTCCAGAAAGAATATACAACAAATATTACTCCCCCTGACCACACAAACAAATCGAAATCGAAATCAAATCAAACAAACAATTCCTATCAACATTTTGAGGAGGAAACATCGAGAACTCTCGTTTTGCATTTTCTTTTTGCAAACAATTCCCAATATTATTATAGATTTAGTTACTAAATTCCATCTAGTTATATCTAAGTTTATGTTTATTTAAAAAGGCATTAGTATTTTAGGATCCTAGACAAGCAACTTCCACAAGACAATTCGGCAACAAAACAAACAAATAAAGTTAAACGCAATAAAACAAATAATTATTATGAATTAAACAATTGAATTTCTTCTAAGGTTGTCGTCGTGTCTAATACATGTGTAAAAACAAATCAGCGATAAAAACAAATTGAAAGAATTAAGCAAAGCACTGTAATTATGAGAAGCAGTTAATATAGGAGCAAATATATATATATATAAATAGTATATGCATAAAATAAATCGATGCTATAAGTGGAAATCTAAAACAACAACAGACAAAAGAAAACAAAACTAAAAAAAAACACAACAAAATGTTCAATAAATCAAATGCGATATGTATTTTTGTAAGTCTTTTTTCGTAGTGGAGTGTAAAGAGAGTCTTTAATATTTTTACATGCCAAGGCACCCAATTGAAAGAAACTGATTAAATTTATTTATATACACCTAAAGTAAAAGAAATTATATCAATTTACTAAGCCAGACACAACAACAATTGTGTGCAACAAAATAAAATGTAAATGGAAAATTTATTTGTGTTGTGTTTTCTCTCTGAAAAGTTTGAGTTTGCGGCGAAATAATCATTTAGTAGGTACACCAAGGTTCAAGGTAATTTTCAGTAAATCTGTATTTCCACTAAACTTGGAATCTTTGCTTCCTTTCATCGATCTTCTTCCAGTGAACAATTACCTCGTATTTTGTGTTTTTTGAAAACTTTAAAATTATCTCCTATTGAGTTGTAAAAGCAAATGTTTACACTTGAAAAAGTCGGGGTAGATGGAGCAAGAGTCATTGACTGGCAAGTCACGAGGGCGGCGGAGGCAGAGGCAGTGGCAGCGGCTCCAGCTACTGTAAATGTTGGGAGGAAAAACGTCATTATCTTATCAGCATGTGTTGAGCGGAAAGTAGGCCGACGCCGATGCCGATGCCGAACAAATCGATTGCGGCACTAGCATTCAAACATATATTGGATTAAGAGCCAATGAAGAAAATTGGAACAGTTCATCGAGTAAACGTGACCGAGGGTAAAATTGAAATTGGTAGGTATACATACACACATAACTAAGCATTACTGTACACAGGTGCATTCCAATGGTTCTATTATCAATATATGCATGTATCTTTCCATTTAAAACAGATTCTCATCAATGATGTCAGAGCTGGACTTTTGTTGCCAGCTGCCAGAAACAAATTTGACGTATTGGGTCTGCCTGGGGCTCAACTGGAAAGTCTATACCTCTTTTGAAAGGAAAACTTTTCCCTCAAAATGGAATTTCAAATGAATTGAAATTTTGAATGACTTACAAGTGGATTTCATTTATGTATTTATAGCAGTATGTCAAGAGACCAATCGAAAACTCAAACTTTTCTTTTTTTAAAATCAATTAAAACCAAATTTTTCAATTCTCAAGTGTGGTAAGTCGGTTTTTTTCAGAAATTTAAACAAAAAATATCCACCAAAATCAAGAACCAACAATAACAGATGTCTTGGAAGCATTTTTTTGCATGAAATTCAGCCGGACATGCCAACGTGAGGTTTCTCCGGCACCGGCAACATGTGGCCAGGTATTTTCTGACTTGGGTCAGAGAGGAAGCATTGGAAGAGAAGAAGAAGAAAGAACATGAGGAAAAAAAAGAAAATGGTTGAGTAATCAAATAACCTCTTCGACTGGCTACCTGTCCGAAACTCAAGCTGCAGCTGCCTCCTTGACTCAGGTGTGTGTGTGTGTGTACGAGGGATTAACATAGCCAAGAAAAGAAGAACCCAAGCCAGGTTGAGAACTCAAACAACTACCTGGAAGTACACCAATATACATATATATTTGTATACATACATATCCCTTGACACCAACGCCAGCTGCCCCGGTCGGTCGGTCGTTCGGTCGCCTCTCACAGATACACACCTTTAACGGAAAAATGAAAGCAAATCTTTGTAACGAACTCGAGTTGAAAAACCGGTATTTCGAAAAGACAACGCCAAGAGCCCAAAGAGCTCTCGAGCTCTTGGCTCGATGTGTATGTATCCGTTGAATTCTTGAGTGAAGTTTTGTGTATTTGAGCGGGACTCTCCAAAATAAAAGAACTCAAAGAACGACTATGTCACGCACGCCCGCTTATTTTCCAAGGCGATATTGACAGTGATGAGCACGTCTTGTCGTTTTACTACCTGTTGATGGAGATGGAGATGCCGACTGCCAAAGTGCTGCTGGTGCTGATGCTGCTTCTGCTGCTGGTTGGAAATTTCGTTGTACTTTGATTAATTACAGGTGAATCAAAGTGGGGGTCACTCGTGGACTATTCGTAGTTTAATTACAGACGTTTGTTCCATTTCCCCTTTGCCTATAATTATCACTAGGCTAATTTTGTGGGTGTTTTCAGCTTATTTGCCTTAAAGTATTCCATTTCTTTTTGTTTTAGCATGCTCCAGTGGTTGCATGGGAAAATATTCTTACCCCCCCACCGCAACTCATATTTATGTATGGTCTTTAATAACTTTATGTAGTCGCGCGATCGTGGCTTATTAGTTGGTCAACATACCAACTCGTAGTTACGCATGTGGTTAGCTTGGAATGCATAATGAGATGTTGGAATTGGTGGAGCTCATAAAGGGAAATTTTCATAAACGGGTAAAAACGTTTTACAGCAAATCAAGAATTAATGAACCAAAAGTTGAGAGGGAGAAGCGTAGAAACGTGCTCCTTCTGACCATTGTGAGATGGCAATTCTTCGTCAATTTCCAATTTGCTGATGCTTGGCACGTACTCCGCCTCGGACACATCTGCACCGATCACTGGGTGGATCGACACTGGTGGCCAAAACATTATGTCCAGCTCAATATATTCATATGTTTTTGCAAGAAAGAACTGCCCCATAGGGAACACCGAAAATAATTCTTGGAATTCCATGTAAGACAACGCTATACCTTGCTTATTTATGTATGTATATGTAATAAAGGTGAAAAAATTCACACTCTACTTCTATAAAGAGGCGAATGCAAAATCTCAAAAGTGCCTTGGTATCGTCGTGCAGCTGAAACGCTTTGAAATATTGCAATTAAAGCAGAAAATATGGTCTTAAACTAGTTTTGCCACGTTTTCGCTTTGTGTTGTCTTGTTGGCCGGACAGACTTTGGCAGCGGGAGCCGCGAGGTTTCAGTTTCAATGTGTGGATACGAAAACAGAGTGGGGTATGAGGCACAGGCAACCTAACGCCAACGTTGACAAAACGCAAACGACAGCCAACGTAATGGCGCAGTAGACTAAACAAAAGCCTGAAAACAACCAAAACAATTTTCAAGCCATTTGTGGACTTAGTTATCCAAAATAAAGAAAAAAACCAAGAGAAAAGAAAGCGAGCAGACGCGACTCTAGAGTATAAAGTGAACTCTGTAGTTAACCAAAAGCGAATTATGAACATTAGTTGCCACTAAAAATATACAGACATGAAGGCCCTAAATTCCTAATTGTATTATGTAAAGTCTCTGCCAGTTTCCAAAGATTACAGATGCGGGGTGCATAATGGAAATGTAGAAAATAATACAAATAAAGTGTTCTCGCCGATTTGGGTTAAACCTGCAAACGTTAGGAACGACACGTCTCGAGAACTTCAACGCACCTAAGGGTCAGAACTTTCCTTGTCTTTATAATACCAGATCTGGACTATTTTGTTATGAATGACCATTGTGGAACACCATATCACTCCCAGAATATTCCAAAATATTATTTTCAAGGTAAAATTCTTGTTGATGAAAATTTGTGATAATTTCCTCTATCCCACCCATGATAACAATATAAATTAGATGAGGGGTTTCAAGATATAGCTAAGTATTTATATGAACCTAATTAAAAAAAAAAGAGTTTGGCCTTTGGGGATCCCCTAAAATTTCTGGTATACAGTATTTGTTAGTTTTGACACTACTTTAAACGATTTTCCAAATTTGAACACACGGTGTAAATGCCCCAGATAGAACTGAAACTGATAAAAACTAGAACAGTTTTTATCTTCTCAAGGAACTGTTGTTATTATTTTTTCGTTTTCTCGTTGTGCTGATGACGCATAAGGTAGATGAAAGACATATTGTTGCTTAGTACATTAATTAGAAATGTGACATAATATTTGGTATCGAATAATGCCAAATCCCATAAGGACAGCTGGCTAAAATATACATATGTATGTACTCTCATGGAATATTGAGGGTGAAATGTCCACCCACGACCTCAGAAGGTCGTTTATTAGCTTTTAACAGGACAAAAACATATTTTATTTTTGCTTTACCCAAAAATTACAGAGTTCCTTTCAGCTTTGGGATTTCATTTCATGGTGGAGGGTATCGAGAATGGTCTAAAAATAAGACATAAAATAAAAATAAGGACAGACTGAAACGATCAGGGTGGTGGAATCAGTACAACAATAATGAAGCGAAACAAAAACAAAACAATACTTGAACAACAATAAAATTAAAATGAAACTTCGGTTGAAACCCTACAAGTGAAATATGACCCTAATACAACTTTGTGCCCCCTTCTCCCTCCTTGCCACTCACCATTCTTTCCCCCCTCGCTGGCAACAGAAAAAGGAAAGCAACCCTCTCCAAATGGCGAGACATTGGACAAAGGAGAGCAATCCATATTCATATTCATGTTCATGTTCATGTCAGTGGCGCATTCCGATCGAGTCGCTTTGGAAAACAAAAGTCTCCCAGTTGAGTAAAAATAAATCCAATTGTGTTTCCTTTGACAATGCATGAACCGCGATAATAAGATTCACTAGGGTTAGATTGGTGGCGGAATTCATTTATTTTTATTAGATTTCATTCACCAGATATTTTCCTTTTGCATGCATATACTTTTGGCTCTTATAACGGTTATTTCTTCCTAAGAAATAATTTACCAAAATTGCTTGGCTTGACAAATTCGTAGAAAACATTGTTTGTTAAGTCCATTGCCGACTTTATGATACTCTCGGTGTTACACTCGGTCAGCAAATAAGAAAGGCTATGCATAGGAAAGTCAAATTTTATGTTTTGTTTATGCTGCGTAAGCGAATGAATCAACTTGGGGTTTCTCTTGAAGCGATCAATAAAAAGAAAAAAATTGCTTAATTGAACTGAAAAACATTTACGGAACCAAAAAACAAAACCCGATATTTGATATAGTAAGAAATCCCTTTAGAGCGTTGTCTCACCGACTGTGAGGTACCCTGTGCCAAATATACGGCATATAAAACTCATTCGACTTGTATCCAAACACTGAACACTTTATTTCTTCCTGCTGAATACTTTGGGGACTTTTATGCAATGAGTACGTGATAGAAGGAGAGACACAAACACGAAGAACAAATAAATAACTCAAAGAATTGGAGCAACAGGCAAACAAAAAGCAAAAACGTTGGCGGGTCAAGCCACTCAACCAACACAAATACATACATATACATTTTCCAATAAAAACTAACAACACAAAACAATCGAAAAAACGACACAAAAAACAAAAAACAGACCATTGACATAAAAGTTTCGTCTTACACACGGGGCAAAGGGCGAGAGGCACGCATCTTACTGGTCAAAATGGACGCCCGTGGAAGGTAAGCGATTAGAGAACCATGTGGGACCCCCACGACCCAAAAAAATGATGATGGATCGAGGATTGTCTCAGACATTTCAATTTAAAAACACGTACATTCCATTTTAAGGCACTTAAACCTCAAATTATGGTTCTCAATGGCCACACACATTGTAAGACAATTGCTGGATATGACGCACCACGGCATGGACATGGAAATGGAGCTTACTCTCAGTTCTAGCTGACACAAACAAAAGATGTCATCGGAAATCTTTGCCATTGTTGGCTAAGTAACTGACAAATTAGTCGACGGGTCATTCGGGAATTCGATGCTGAACCCATTGTGCTATGTACAGAAGAACTATTCCACTTGGTAAGTGCATTCCATCTAACCATCTAGCTAACCACCCTGGACAACAAATCGTTGCGTTTGGACACAAATATTCTTTTACAATGCCGCTCTTACTACACATATGTAAGCTCTTCTTTCATTTGCTGTCGCCACTCAAGCTAAATTGTTGGATGATGATGATGATAGTAGTGACCGTCTCTGGTGAGTATTATTAATTGGATTTTACGCAATTTAAACAATGAGTGCGAGTGCGAGTGAGAATAGAAGGCAGAACTAACATGGAAAAGTACAAGTTTTCGCCAAACAATTTGCGAATCACTTAAGAACTCAATCGACAAGTATCAACCACCTAAGAATCGACACCCATGTTAGAAGCGTAGTGTTTTGGATTACTTAAGATCAAAGTGACCTGATCGGAAGACTGGGATATACGGTCAACAACAACGGCCGTTTGATAAGCTTATGACAATTTAGTCCGGTACCATGCGTCTTTGTTTGCAGTTTGCATTTTACGCAGCAATGAGGCTAAGAACGAGGTCAAGCCTTCTACGTTGTATACTATTTACCATTAAGTGCAATTGCCTATGAAAAATACAGTCACATGTGGGGCCAATGTGCAGTAGCCATATATCTTTTCATGTTTGCCGATAAGTATTTGCATATCTCCCGATTTTTAAAGTTGAACGTGCCGAAGCTCGGTTGAAGTTTAAGTCACAGTCCATCGGCGGTGAGTTTCAAAGAGTCACCTGGGCAAAGCCAAAGTTTGGGCTGACATTGCATTTCCGTTTCCATTCCATTTTCCCCATTTCCATGGCATGGCGTCCGTGACGCATGCGCACGCACAATTTGGCAGAATGAATGTGGAATAGGCAGGAATGGAGAGGGTTGGAAAGGGATGGAATGACGGCACACTAAATTCAATTAACTCAAAAGGTATTTAAACAAATTAGAATGACTATTGTGACCACAAATTGCTGTTGTCTTTGTTTCTTTTCTATTGAACCGGAAATTCGAATTTGATGCCTTAAAATGTACCCATGGGAAATCATTTAATACCCAAAAACCTAATCTGCAAATTGAGTCGACGATTTTTTAATACCTCTTGCTTGAAGAAATATTGAATATATTTAGATGAAAAAGACAAACCACAATATAAAAAACATTCATAGCTTTTAGGACCATGTCATTAAATTTGATTTTGAAAGTGTGAAAAATAGAGGAATTGATATACTCTTCGACCACATGGTTAGAGGGTATAAAAGCAAATGAAGCGGAAATTTTAAACAAAAACCCGAGTAAACGAATGAGAAGAAAACAAAACCAAAAAAGTATCACCAAACAATTTCAAAAAAAAAAAAAAAAAAAATATTTTAGAGGACAACATTTCTGCCTAATTTGTTTATGTTTTCTTAACCACCAAGATGTGCTGATCCTGTCTAACAATGAGAACCACAGTCCTGTATGTAGTCGCTAAAACATGCAAAGTTAATCTCAAAGAAAGAATGAATCATAGTAGCATGAGTTCGTAGGATCATACTATTACCTCCTACGACACTTTTTGCCTTTGAATCTCTTCTACTTCCGGCGATTATTCAAAATCTTGGCACATTGTACTCCTTTAGGTTTTATGGCATATCCCCCCGAATGAATCGCCAAGTTTTTATACCCTTGCAAAAAGGGTATATTAATTTTGGTCAGAGGTGTGCAACGCATAGAACGAAGCATCTCAGACTATATAAAGTATATATATTCTTGATCAGCACGACCAGACGAGTTCAAATAGCCATGTCCGTCCGTCCGTCCGTCCGTCCGTCTGGATCAACGCGAACTCCTCCGAGACCGTAAGAGCTACAGAGCTGAAATTTTGCACGTAGGCTTGTATATACTGCAGGCATTGTATATCTCGGATTCAGCCGGATCGGACCACTATATCATATAGCTCCCATACAAACGGCAAAGTCACGAACAGTGACTTTCTCAATAACTTCATTAATTTTATAGCTATTGTCATGAAAGTTTGTATTTGTCAGTTTTATGTTCTTGTTAATGATTGTGCCAAATTCGATCAAGATCGGGTAACTACATCATATAGCTCCCATACAAACGGCAAAGTCACGAAACAGTGACTTTCTCAATAACTTCATTAATTTTATAGCTATTGTCATAAAAGTTGGTATTTGTCAGTTTTATGTTCTTATTAATGATTGTGCCAAATTCGATCTAGATCGGGTGACTATATCATATAGCTCCCATACAAGCGGCAAAGTCACGAACAGTGACTTTCTCAATAACTTCATTAATTTTATAGCTATTGTCATAAAAGTTGGTATTTGTCAGTTTTATGTTCTTATTAATGATTGTGCCAAATTTGATCAAGATCGGGTGACTATATCATATAGCTCCCATAGAAACGATAGGTGGAAAACAGTGACTTTCATCAAAAAGTTCGTTATATCCTATGCTAAGATTGAAGGCCGTTCTTTCGCAAACATTAGTCTTTTTGCATAAAACGTTTTTATACTTTGATGGCTGTGGGTAAGGAAAGAATTACCAAAACAGTTGCAAGGGTATACAAACTTCGACGCGGTCGAAGTTAACCCCGGCCCTCTGGTTTTTTTTAAAGTTTTCTCTTCACAAGAAATTCATCTAAACAATTTCAAAATCTTCCTAAAGCCTTGTGTAAACAATATTGTACTTTATTATTTCTTCAGATTTGCCGTCTTTTGCAGAACATCTCATAGGTTTTAAGTGCACAAATATGTTCGATTGTTTAGATTAACGAATGAATCGAGAAAAACAGGTGCCCGCATATGGTTGTAATTAGTTTCGCCTGCCTGATCTTGGCCAATAACTAAACAAATGTTAGCTAATACATTTCAAACACAGTAGATACATACATAACTAAATGGGTAAGTACTTTTTTGGCCATTGTATCTGTTTTTTGTTTTGTTATGCAAATCAAGTGTCGGACATTAGCATAATTCCAGCATTGAACTGTAAGTACCGTGGGTTTGTTGAGTGGGCGTGTCAATAGTTAAAAATTAACCGGCATGAGGAATAACTAGAATATTTCCAGAGTACGAGAAAGGTCAATTATGCGACTTCCTTTAGCACTTTCCCAGAGTGAGGGCAAAGGCGGCCATGCGAAGCCGGGTCTGAATCGCGACCCATCCTCAATCCTCTCACGCGACTTCGCCGCTTTACACAGTCGAGTGCATTTTCATCAAGGCAAGGGTGGTTCCGGAGGGTACGAAGGTTGATGGGGGGAGGGAAAATTTTAGCTTACAAATTTTGTTGTTTCTGTTGTTGTTGTTAGTTGGTTGCTAGGTTGCCTGGCCGCGAGTATTTTGTTTAATTTGAAGTTAACGTGGGGTTAGTAGTGACTGAGCAAAGTCTGTCATTATCATGATAAACAACATTGGGGTAAGGTAAGGTGAATCAACCACGAACAGGTGTCATCCGCTTTGCCCTTCCTCCCGCAGCCCTCTCTTCTTATCCATCTGACTACGTACATACATACATATGTACATTCTGATGTACACCCAAATTGCATACATATATGTAAACATATTTCTCTGTTCTATTGACTGCATATGTTTCCATGTCAGTTAATTTCTAATTAACAGCTAACTACTTTTAATCTCGTGATTTACAAATGTGACATATTTTTAGAAATACAACCAAACTACATTATATTTCCACAATTAACGTAATGGATTTCAATATGAAAACTGTAAACTGCATAGCTTACATAAAATCAGTCAATTTAGAATTCAATTATCTTGTTACATATGTATATATACAATGTATATACATATTTCTAAATCAAATAAAGTACAACTTTTTTAAACCACTTCAGAGGACATTATAAAATTAGTCAGATAGAGAGAAGAAGTTCCAACCTTATAAAATATATAGATACATACAATTCTCCATCAACTTGAGAAGCCGAGTCGATCTATTCATGTCCGTCTGTATAAACACCTAGATCTCTGAGCTTATAAATGGTAAAGCTATAAAATTTGGTGTGCGCAATAGTGTAATATGCAATCAGATTATATTTGTCCCAAATTTTCGGCACGCCCCTTTTTGCCCCTGTATTTCAATTCCTTCGGCAATACCCAAACTTTTTAGCATGAGACATTGAATCAAATTCGAGTTACAAATAAACTCAACAAAACATGAAAAAAAATTGTTCTTGATTTACCCTAGATATATTGGAGAATTATCCAATCCGAAAGGAAGAACGACCAAAATATGATTCTTTTAATGATGCTTTTGATTGTGTCGAACTTTTTAAGTTTTGTTTTAAATAAAATGGGTCTGTAGTGTACAAATTCCCAATTAATATATAATTTTTAAAATTTTGATAGCAAAGATAGAAAATGTTTAACAGGAGGATCATGGTCCACACTCCTTGTATCCGACTGGTCTACCAGTGCATTTGGAAAAGCAAGACGGTCCTAAGTTGGGAGCTATATGATATAGCAGACCGATCCGTCTGAATGCGAGATATACAACGCGTGCTCTGTAGCTCTTACGATCAAGATGGAGTTGGCTCTGATCCAGACTGACTGAAGGACAAGGCTATGTCATCTCGTCTCGCCTACCTAACACCTACCAATACTGATAATAACTCTTGATGAGAATGGATATTCTTTCCGTGTACTTTAAATTCGCAGATATCCTTTTTCAAAACTATTTTAAGTATTTATGTTCAAACTAAACTACAATGTATTAGATTTCTCGGAAAATACAAAATGAAAATGCTTTAATTGTATCTGTATCCTATTTTTCTTTCTTCTTGGTTTACTTTTTCTTTTTTTGGGCCAGTTGTGCCACTTTGAATACAGTTAACTCTTAACGCCATTTGCCGGGTAATTCGATCCATTTGTCATGCAATTTTCTTCATTTCTGGCTTAAAGCATTTTCGCTGATTCATTTTCCAGCAAAACAAAAATTGCAAAAGCATTGGGCAAAAGAACAGAAGGAAGCAGACAAAGAAACAGAAGTTTGTTACCATTTGGTTTTGTTTCGTACGAAAGCATAATTAAGAAATTAACTAATTAACTTGAATATGCAAAAGAATTCAAATAAAATACTGTGAATTAGTGACGTGAGAAAAGTGGAGAGACAACGAGAAATAAATATATATACAGAGAGAGAGAGAGAGAGGGAGAGAGAGCGATACAACGTATTTTTGGCACATTTTCACACGACTCGATGTTTCTTTTGTCTCTTAATTTGCCCAACGACTGTACTTCTTGCCGATATTCATCGGTATAATGAAGAGTTTTTTAAATTTACTTGGTTTTTTTTTGTTTACTTTTCTCTAGATAACACGGCTATAAATAGAGATTGCCAAGAGGGGAAAAAATCATATCTTATCTACTGCATTTATTTTATCTTTCATGATAACAAAAGGCAGGAGGAAACGCCGGGTTTCAATCGAGTATACATATGAGAGGAAAAACTGCACCCAGAAAGACAAACCAGAACCCAGTTCAGTTCGTTCAACTACCCCAATGCTAGCCCAACCCAGGCACCATTCCAAGTCAAGTAACCAACCTTATTGAACCAACAATACTATGCAAAATAAATGCTGTTGCACACAATCGAAAATGGACTCTAACTTCAAGTAGAAACCTCTGGTGACCCCGCCCTAAAAAGCAAAAAAAAAAAGAGACAACAAAAACCCAAGACTCTTGTAAGCTCAAGTCGAGGGTCAAACGAGGCTCCCCCTGTCTCTCTCTCTCTCACACTCTCTGTCCAGCTTTTGGTGTCTGCATCCAGCAAGAAATGAGTCACGAATGCAATTCCAATTTTCGGTTGAAAGTTTTGAAAATTGAGATAGAGGTTCACACACACACTAACACAAATACATAGTAATTAACTGAGCTGCGAATCCGATCACCTTGCCTGTGCCTGGTCACAAAGAGTTCCATTACCACTCAGCTAGAGCGCGGAGCATGCGCGACCTTCTTTTAGCGACATTTGCCAAGAGCCAAGAGATTATTCTGCCTCTGGCACTCGGCTGATGGCATTTTTGTTGTTGATGTTGCAGTTGCTGCGAATAATTAACAAAAATAACGAGTCTAACTTTGCTTATTTGACAGTTTTTCATTTCATTTCAATTCCAGTTTCCACATTTGAAGTTGGCACAGCTGCAAAACATTTTCGCAATTCACTATACAATACTCTTTCCAAAAGGGTGTAGTGCCATAAATGCTGAATTCATTCGAATAAAACGAATATGTTTTCTTAGTAAATGAAGTTTTCATAGAGACGTTCAGTACATCTGCCTGATAAGAAGAGGAATATTATTTTAAGTATCTTTCTTGAGTTCAAAATAGTCTTCCTAATATTTCCAAAGAGTCTTTTCATCATTTTTATTATACGGGATATACATTTTTAAGTGTTTTAGACTTAATGTTTCCTCATGGCGATATGGCATAATAGTTCCTCTTGATATCGAGAGTCTCTTCATAGAGTATACAAACTTCGCCAGTGAGAAAATTAGATCGACCCTCTGGTGTTATTTTGTTGCCTTTGTTGCAGATTTTTATTATTATTTGTTGCACTCAACTCACCCCTCTAAAGTGCAGGGAACAACCCTCCTCACTCATTGTCGGCATCTACATAGGGACAGCTGCTGCAGTTGGAAGTGTATAACAATTTGCAAAATGGAATCTTTTCAAATCATTGGAATTTGTATACCTCGTAAAGTCATTTGTAGGGTAAGAACAATCCCTGTTGCAAGTATCGCAAATAAATCTAAATCATTTCTTATAAACACAAAATTATAATTTGGAAATAGAAACCAAAACTAATCCGAATTCGTCTTTGGTTTAAAACATGTATAGCCATTGGACTTTCACTAAGCTAAGCTCTTTCAGCGATTGACATTAAAACAAACAACAGGGCAAAGTTAAAATCCCTTTGTGATCGTATAAAAAAGGACCTTGCTAATGCACATTTATTTTATGACCCTGTATCCTTGGAGAGAAAGGCCACAATAAAATGTTCACAATGTTAAAAATTAATTATACATAGTGTACGGTGGATTATTTTGGCCTTATGAACATACGGGTGTGGTTGCAATTCAAAATACTGAGAATGGAAGGATTACATTTACCCGAATGTGTGTATGATCGAGTGTCAATTGATGGCCCAAAAAATAAATCACATGCAACGGTTTAGGGCAAAGATGAGAAATCATTGAGCTGTCAAAGACTTAAATCTTTCAATTCAAATTCAATTAAAAACTCGTCGCTTTTTTAGGGTTCCGACAGATTTCTGATTGACAGCTGGCTTGCGTTTGAGCTTGAGGAGAGTTCCATAAATAAATACTTTTGGAACGAAAGGCCATAAACATCTATTTACGCAAGAAGCCTTGGATTTCCCTAAAACGCAATTAAAATTATATTCTCTAAATGGGGTCATGATCTTCCTCAGTCTTTCCCTACTTGCAAAACTAATCATATTTAAAGAATCATCAAATCTGGGAGTGGGAAGATATACCGAAGTTTGTATACCCATCAAAAAATGTTGTCGTTTAAATGGGGGGAAACTGGAAATCGAGTTTTCTATATTAAATTCAATTTTTCAGGCGTTCTAATAGACCTCACTATCTTTGCATTGCCAGGAAGAAACCTTGAACTTGGGTTAAGGGACGAAGATGGACCATTAGAGATCCTACTTCAAGTGTCATTCGGTGCAGATTTGTCCCCCCTTGAATAAAGTGTTTCCTAGTTCGATAGTCGAAAAAAGAGTATCCATAAAGTTTATAAGAAATAATCATTCAGTTATGAATGACTTGAACTAGCCGCACTTAAGCTTCCAATGTTTTTTCATTTTTAATTAGAAACATTCATTTTATTTATGTTCTTCTGACGAGGTACCAAAAAAGAGAAGACAAGGAAGGAGATTAAGTAGACAATTTCTGTGGTGGTGACTGGAAAATCTTTAATAATAAACTTTGCATACTACAACACGGAGGGCGAGGGCTGTCTCCATGCTGCACACTTTCGAAGATTTACCATCGCCCTCGGCCCACACGCATAAATCTTCTGAAGCTGACGCTCAGTGCCAGTGCGTGGAGCGATGGAAGTTGGCTATTAAACGACACCCAGGAATCAAAACACAAGATGGGGTAGTGCACTGTAGTTTGGAGATGATGGCGCTGGTGATGGTGACTAGATGGGATGCCGACGGAGATGGGCATCATGCCAAGTGGATGCTTTCTAAGAGATGGTAGAGGAGGGAGGTGTCCTAGAGTTTTGTTTACTTGTCTGTCATAAAATTTTAATGCCTACTTTGGCGCTAATTTAGTTGACGTTTCTTCTGCAGATGCTCTAAAAATCTATTAACTTGTATGTGGGGGAGTGGGGCGTGACCAGGAAGGACAACTGCCGGTTCGTGCCTGTGCGGTAGTTCCATGTCTACATGTTTGTTTCCATCTATATAATTTTATTTGACTTAATGTCATTGCCATTTTAATGACAATAAATAAACATGGGAATTCCAATTCCAAGTAAGTTTCTGTGTGTGACATCAGCAGAGGAATATGGATATACAAAGTTGTTCCCAAATCGAAGTAGACCAAAAGGGTTGGGCATTCTGTTAAAGTGAATCTGAAACTTGGACGATTCATAATCTGATGACAAATTTCTAGTTTATCACTATCGCATTGTTATCTTTGAGATTGTTACTGCGAAATCGGAAATAAGTAAGTTTCTTTTAAATCAAACAAAGTAAATAACAGCTGTAATCCATCTCCAGAGTAAATATCAATCAAAGGGAATATCTCAACTTTTTGCCAAATGAAAATTGTCACATCTTGTCCAGAAATAGCAGATCAAATGTGTTGAACAATATTTCGCCGTCTGACATGGAGTTGGCTTGGCATTTAGCGCCGTCTGCTTATTCCTATTTTTAGATGCGGATAACCGACCTCAAGAAGCGTTTCCCAAAGGCCAAGTACTTATGGATGTGATCCGATGTGATGTGATGTGCTCAGTAGGTACTAAGCAAGCACATAAAACAGCGAACGATGATGATGACGAAGATGAAGAGCTGATTAGTGTCAGGTTTTGGCTGCTTACATATGAATGTCTGTCTGGAATAAGTTGGGATTAGTTGTTGTTGTTGCTGTCGTCTTCAGCGGGCTTTAGTGGGACGTATTTTTCACTTAGCTCATGATCAACTTTGACCTCTTTTAAGTGAACCAGAGGCAGCCTCATTTGATTGCCAACGTTTATGCTTATGTCTTGACGTTTTTCCATTTTTATACTCTTACCCAAAAGCTGGAATAATTGTTTTCATGCAAAACATGACCAAAGCATGTACGTAAAAGCAAGATTTCCTTTTGATCAGTTTTCAAGCTATAGGAGTCGCCAGCGAGCTAGGAACTGAACCTTTCCTAGTTTAATAAAGAAAAGAAAATGTATAAAATATTAATATTTTACTCACCTCATATGTCATCTAGAGTATTTAATACCATGGTCTTCTAGTTTATTTTTTCCGCCCGAGTCAAATAACCAGTTTTTGTTGATCTCTCTGTCTCTCTCTTTCTTGCTTCTCTTTCCATCTCTTTCCATCTTCCTTTGGCACTCAGATAATTTCCAGTTTTCAAGTTTACCAGCTAAGAAAGCTGCATTTCAACCGAGCTGAGTAGCTGGAATTGCTAACTACTACCAACCAAAGTCAACTCAAATCTGCCAACTGTTGACTCAGAGTTTAATGTTGTTGTTGATATTTTTCCTTTTCTTTTTTATATCTTGCACCTTGTTTATGCATCGAAATGCATCTTTGACTATAATTTTTCTTTCCCCCTAAACATAACTGGCTTGGGACGGCGAATTTTCGACTTTCATGGGCCCAGGCTTTAAAGAATTCCCATTAATATTTTATTTCAGAAATGTTAATTACTCCTTCTGCAGGGATGTCCATAGAAGAATGATGATGACTCGGGTTTATATAATGTTTGAATCATCGAAGAATCTTTCTAGTTACAGTGCAGTTGTACTATGTTTATCGGATTCATTGGAATCAGACAAATATAGTATGTAAAGCTTTCAGAAAAACGATGGATTATGGATTTAGGCTTAAATTAATAATGTTATCATTATTTTTCAAATTATTTCAATAGTAAATTATAAATAAATTGCAGTAAGCAAATATGAAGAAAAAGGAAGTCATGCAGCTTTCTCAGAGCTTCATTCCGTCTCTGATTTAAGGGACAGGTCAAGGTGGGACATTTTCATTAGACGCCTGGTCTGCTTGCTGTTATCCATACCTCCGAATCTTGCAACTGTCGGAAACTTCTTAAGATCGAGCGACTATATCATACACGTCATCATAGGAACGATCGGCTTAAACTTTTAAGCATGTAAATTAATTCTTTATAAGAATCTATGTTTGACCGCTAACAAATATCTAATTAGCTGACATCAAAAACATGTGGGCCGGGGCTAACATCGACCGCGTCAAAGTTTGTATATCCTTGCAACTGTTTTGGTAACTCTTTCCTTACCCATAGCCATCAAAGTGTAAAAACGTTTTATCCAAAAAGTCTAATGTTTGCGAAATAACGGCCTACAATGTTAGCATAGGAAATAACGAAATTATTGATCAAAGTCACTGTATTCGATCGATCGTTCCTATGGAATCTATATGATATAGTCACCCGATCTTGATCAAATTTGGCACAGTCGCTTATAGGTGTAATGAACTCATCAATATTAAATATCAATTAATTTTAAAATTCAATTTCGAAAAAAGCTTAGAAAATAACGACGGATGGACAGACGGATGGATATGACTATTTGAACTCGTCTCGTCGTGCTGATCAAGAATATATATACTTTAAAATTAATATAAATTTTTATCGCTGATATAGTAAAATTACCAATTAAAATTTTAAATTACCCAGTCAGAGCAATAGCAATACCTTGCATAGGGTTAAATAATATATGTATGTATATGAAGGTCGTAAAAATGTATGTAACAGACAGAAGGAAACGTTTGTAAGTATATGTGTACATATGTATATACTTCATCAACATCAACCCAGAAGTTGACATACATAGATATACAGATCATAGATCTGAATTATCTATATCTAGAACTTCATAGATTCCACGCTTCCGCAAAGTTCTACAAACTTTTTCAAGTAAATGTGCCAAAAGGGCGAAGTTGTCTTTTGGCGGCGCTAAAGTGCTCGTATGTGTGTAAGAGTCTGCGAGATAGTCTTCAAATAATTCTTTTCCTGGGTCCATGGTATACCTACATACATATGTACATAGGTCGGCCATCGAATTACATCCATATTTAATTTTAAAATTTTATCTTGAAAAAATGTCCACACTTGTGATTACAATTACGAGTGTGATAAAGTCTTGCCTGGTAATGCGACATATGTACATACATATCTATATATATAAACTATGCCATAGTGCGGCAGCATCATGACCGTTTAACATTGACACTCATTTACAATTGAGGAAATTTTATTATACTCTGGCGGACAAAGACAGAGAGAAAGGAAGAGAGAGAGAGAGCAAAAGCATTGTGAAAATTGCTGTTGGTTTGTAACCCACAAAAGATGAATATTCTTGATCAGCATTAATAGACTGATTATCAACCTATCAATCTTTTTCACTCTCAGAGATCATTTCTTCGGAATCAGCTGATGAGATGGCCCTCATGAGAACCGATTGATTGATATGACAGTTATTCCACGATGAAATCGGTGAGATGAGGGCCAGACCTAAGGAGAGTATAGAAAGTTCGGCGACCAACATTCGTTTCTTTTATATTCTCGTTTCTTTAATTTTTTGCCTACTAATTACGTTTACGAGTTTTTGAATGAACTGAAATTATTTTGCTGTCCAACGGCAATTACAAATACATACATACATACATATGTACATATATACTGACTGAGAGACTATGTCAAGGGCGGGTGCAAATTTGTAATTGCCTTACGCAAGATGCAAACAATTCTATAGAAATCGATGTATGTATGTATGAATGTTAGTATGTAGCTTGATTATTCATTTGCAATTTATGTATCGATATGATTGCAGTCTTATGAATCACATAGCATTTGAAACCCATGTCTGAATGTGTTTGGATCTACTTTTCATGTGGAAAAATATGTATTCCCTTTTTTTATAGTCAACAAACGTGACATTTCTGATCGTTGTGAGGGGTGAAAAACAGAACGGAAGTGGAAAAGACAAAGCAAACAGTCATATGTGAGAAGAGAAGAAACTGATAAATCATGATATGAAAATGATATGAAAAGGTGAAACATTTGCACGACATTAACACCCACAAAAATGGTCGGACATGTACACCACCTCACCTCACCTCACCACACCTTGCCTCTGTCCCATTCCCGTTCCCATTCCTCGTCTCTTGTTCTCCCCCACGCAACATTCGTGCACGTGTCCACCGCACACACACTCGTTCAACTGACATTCTCTTCACTCGATTGTAAGTGGGAGAACCAAGAATATGTACATAAATAAATGTCATAATGCAATAAAATGGAGAAAAAAAGTGGCACAGCTTGAAGGCGACATGCGACCGCGACCCCCAATTTACACATACATATGAATATATACACACATGTGTGTGTGTATGCCAAGTTCTACATACATACATATGTACACATAGTCAACGTTTCTATGAATATAAAATTCACCACGAAACTGCATTATAATTTGCAGAAACTTCAATAAAAATATTGCGTCGCCCACTGGGAGATACCCTGTAGATCTCGAGGATATAGATATCCACAGTGGCGCATTCAGGTGAGTAAAATTACATAGTTCTAGGTATTGAAAATCTAAGTATTTTGGGACTTAAGTGTACATAGCCTCTAGCATAAGTTGTACCCTTAACAAACTTATGTAAGCTCCAACTTATCATCGAAGAAGAAATCAATGGATTAGCATCAAGACAATTTGACAAAAATAAAATTATATCATGGAAAGCAAGTTTGTAAAATAAAGTTATTGGAGCTATATACATATATTCGTTTGTTCCCACCGTTCTTTAGAACACTAAAGACAATCTTTATCTACAGACTAACTAATTTGCATATGTATGTATGTAGTACTTGCTATGTACATGGCCATTAAAAAACTAGAACGAGAGATTAATACACTTACAATTGTGAAGTGTATTTGTCAAAACTTTAATACAGAGAATAACCAAATAGATATGCAGGAAGGACTTTCCGTACAAATGTAAATACTGAGTATCAATTGTGTATCCATTTGATTTTGTTCTATTTTTGTTAGTACTAAGCCGAATTAGTCAAATTTGAAGTAATTTCAAAGGGTCTATTATTTATATTAAGATAATATACATACATATGTACTTATGGGTACATAGGGGACATTTCTACCCCTTCTTAACGTATCAACAATTTTTAATTTCGTCTGTTGCATACCTTTGGGGGTAGTTACAACCGTTTTACGTATGTACTTTCTGTATATTTGAATTGAAAATTGAAAAATTTCGTTATTTTTAATACACAACATAAGGTTAAATTCACAATAGAAATGAAAATAATATTTGTAACGTTGATACTAGGCTACTATTCTAGTTTTACCGAAATATATATCCTAGCTAAGTCGAGGAGTCTGAGGGTCAGTCTATATACCACAAAGAAGTCACACTATGCAAACTTAGCCTAAGAGATTAAACGAAATATCCATTTTGCAGTCCTTTTTGCAATGAAAATGAATCATGACGTTGAAAGAACCTTTGAATTTCCATGAACTCGCCTCAAAAGCTTTACTATCCATAGCTCTAGTTTAGTATTAGTGATGTCATCAAAGTGTGCACATATGTATGTATATACTTAACAAGAAAACTTTCTGTTCGAGTTAATCTATGTACATTTATTCAAACCTAAGAGTTTTCGCGCAGTCGCCCACGCCACAACGAAATACCACACAAAGATTTAATCTATTTTCGTATACCCTGAATCCATGGTGTCTATGGGTATATAGAGGTCTATGCGTAACGCCAAAATTTCGCAATGAGCCACAGAATAACAAAATGTATATAGGGTCATTACCTATTCGAATTACACAGAATGCGGGGTTATCAAGAAAATACAAATTTGGTTTTATTTTTTCGCTTTTTGGCTTGTCGAGCTTTCTGAAGTGTAACCAGAACCACAGCAAAAAAACATCGTGGTATTTGCAGGAAAGGAAAGACTTAACGATGTGACATGTGTCGCAATCTGGTAAAGGTCTTAGGTCTTATTTCCAGTGAGTTTACCATTTGGTTAACATCTCGGAAGAGATTGCAACTTTATGCCCAATCAACTTGTCAAATTTTAATTTGCAAACAGAGAAAAAACAGATTAATCTTTAGTTCCCCAGAAGATTCCATATTCTTATGTATGAATCCAAATTGTAGAAGATGTGAACAAACTTTGGACAATTTTCACATTTCTAGCTTTCATTTTGGCTTCAACCAAACAGTTTAGCCCTTTCCGCTCTCTGATTCTTTTGTCTTTTCAGCTATGTTCGTTTTATTCTCTTTTTGGCTTTTGTTTTTCTTTTGGGTGAAAATTATAGTTTATTATCATAATTAATTCAGTTTTATGTTTATAGTTTTGGCCACTCTTTTGTTGACTTTCGCTTTTGTTATGCCCTTGCAAAAACAAAATAAAAAAACCTGCAAGTAATGTATAAAAAAACATGGCCCACTTTTTAAAGTAAGTGTACACATTTATTTTTTGTCAAAAATGCCCTTGATTAGAATTTTTCGCCAACGACAATTTATTTCGAGATACATTTATCAACACATATTTGAAGATAAATTATGAAATAAAACCAACTTCGTTTTTGTTTTAAAAGCAATTTAATAAAAATGGATCCAAGTAAAGTTGTAAAGGACGGGACCTTAAAATGAAAACAAATTTATTGTTTTCCATACAAAAACACACATCAAGAGGGAGAAGGGGGTAAATTGTGTTGACTGCAACTAATAGTAAGTGATTTTTGGACTCATTAGTCGAAAGCATTTAAACAACTATTTTCCTTTATTGACTAAAAAATCTCGCAAAATTCAACTTATGATTTTTAAAATTTTCCTAAGAGCCAAAGTCAGGTCTTTTTAATATAGATTAAGATAGATCTACTTTCTGAATTATGATTTTTGAAAGCCAGCTGGCTATAACGATATTGGTTTGCTTTAGACGTGCTGTGGGCAGGTTTAATTTTATTTTGAGAATAAAATTTCAAATAATCTCCGGCCGTTATTTTTAATGGCCACAATTTTTAACACTCGGCACACTTCATGAATTTGAAAAAGTTATGCTCTCGCCGGTGTATTGACTCAATATGTATAAATGTTGTACAATATTTTGAAGAATCCCATTGAGAGTACCAGTGGGGTTGGTTGACTTTATTTGTTTTGGTTTGCTTGAGGGCTTAACTGCAGATAAACAGGGACTTAACGAGACCACTGTGTAACGACGACAACCAGCAGGAGGACAATGACAAGGGGTAGTCAGCATGTGACTAATGCAATCAGCCAGCGGACCAAACATTCCAAGGGTTCATTCCCATATCTTCATATTCGATGCAAAGAGGTAAAAAACTAGAAGTAACCAAACGCTTAAAGACCCTATATACCGTCCCGTATAGTGAACTGATCTTGAGAAAATCAAACATATGGAAAGGAAACCAATTAGGTTCTGTTATGTACATTTGCAATCAATCTTACTGTGTTCTAAGATCACAATTCTATATAAACATGCACACATTTGTGTATTAAGGACAAACATTGCTAAAAAACTTAGCAACTTTTTGATAGGGTATTAAAACCGCCCTGGGAGAAGTCTTTGTTCTTTGAGTCAAATGCAGATCCAACCCTGTTGAGCGTGAGCTTACTTCAAAAAAAAATAATGTAATTTTGTTTATTTTACTTTTTGTGAACCTTTTTGCTGTAAAGTGCTGAGATTTGATTACAAAGTCTGTTTGAATTTTCCGCATTTCTCTTGCCGCCATGCCCAGTAGGTCGAATTGTTAGACAAATTGCTCATACATAAGTAATTCAATTTCGATAATGCTCGGCAGTTCGAAGGGTACTATGAAATGTCTTCTCTCACCCACCTCCCCTTCTGTCCAATTCCGATTCATCTGAGGGTGATATTGTTGTGATTAGTTGGCCATGTGGTATGTCTAACATACATAAATTCTGCTGCCGACACTCTATAAATATTGGATATTGAATTTTTGTAAACTTCACTTTAGCTGCAATTTATTCTGATTTCGTCTAGGAGAATTAAAGTGCAGGAAGTACTTAGCTTTACCCCAAATAAAGATTCTCAAATGTCTCTAGAATTGTTGACTAAACTCGACTCCCTCGCATATGGCGGATTTTTATGGGAGTTGTGCGTGATCTTGGTCATTATCACGACTACCAGAAAAAGAAAGCAAATAACAAATGTCGCAATCAAGTTGCAAAGTCAGGACTAGGGAATACCCTATGAGTTTAAATAGTTTTGGAACACAAGAACTCGACTGAATCAACATTTATGGAGTTTATATCGTATACTTAAGTCTATATAAACCTGATATTGTGATCTGTGTAATCTTTTTATAGGGTAAATTTGACTCGTGATTTCAGCAAAGAAATAAATGGGCAAGGTGTAAATGGAGGGAGATAGTTTTTTTGTTATTGTATAATTTTGTATTTTATTATTTTTAATAGGCTTTAAAAAGAGCAACATCTAGGCTAGCTTCTTCTTCTGGGACGGCAATAGACACTTAAATGTGCGTAACGAAACATCAAAAAATGAACTAACGTTGGCCTGACGAATTTTGTGTACTCTCAAAAGTATATTACATTATGTAATTAACATTTCCCATTTAGTATTTTCCATGTTTAGGTATGATGCAATGTGTGATATATGGCAAAAACATTTGCTCACCCTTATTTTAGTATGATTGAAAACTGATGTACCCTATCAAAGTAAGAGCAACAGAAACTATTCAACAATTGTTAAATTGTCAATCTCACTCGCTGAACGGTAAACTTTTGAAAACTAACAGAAAATAGAGTTCAACTAATAGATACATACATACAAACTTGTGTGTGTATTAGTGTGTGTATGTAAGTACATAAGATACAAATGAAAACCGAAAAATGTGAAGTAAAAGCGGCAATTAAAGCTCCAAGAATGAAGCCAAAAAGGCAAAGGCCAAAAAGAAAAAACAATTCAATAGATAACAGTTAATGTGGAGCAATAGATTGCAAAAACTTGGTGTGGGTGTGAGCTCCATTCACAATGCTGCAGCTCGAATTCAACTAGTTAAAGAAATCAATCGAAAGAGACAGAGGGAGAGAGAGAGGGCTGAATGGTTGGAAATGGGAAATTGCTTTCCAATTGTCAACTATAAACTAAGAGGCAATAGAGTGGATTTTGAACGACATTCGAGCAAATGTTATTCACAGTGTTTAGTACCGTTAAGTTCAAAGACTTGAAGAAAAATTTAACAATTTCAGAGAAATATGAAAACGCAGATCTTGCGTCTGGTCCTCTTTTACAGAACACAGGGTCTGTCAGACAAAGTCGCCGATGGCCTTGGGTTAAACGAGACTATATCCATTGTTGTTCAGTTCGCTTAATGACTGGGGTAGACTTAGACAACTCATCTACCAAGGACTATATTATATAGTCTTAAAGTTAAAAGCAATGGAAATCAGAGAGATTATCTTATTTATTAAAGGCAGAAATATCTGTTTCGAGTTTGTATTGAAAAACAAGACCTTCCAAATTGAACATTTTATTATATTATATACTGATCCAATCCGCTAAACTCCTCAACTTGATAATAAGAAGCTTAAAAACCAAGTTTATAGAAACAAAAGAACAGACAGACATGGCTATAGCGAATTGCCAAAGACGGTAAAAGACTTTCCCTACATAAATGTTTCAAATCTTTTATACAAAAAGTTCAATCTACATCAATTAATGGGCTGCGATCCTAATTTTTTTTTCTAGATCATCTTGAAATTTGACACAATTTTAATTTTTTGACAATAGTTGGTATTTAACATAGTTGTTAATCTATACCTGAAATAAAAACTTTGAACGGACCTTTGGCAGTTAGAAAAATAAACTTAAAACATCCACCCTAAAATAAATACACCCTTTTATATGACACGACTAGGAATATGATCAACAATTTGGAAGTCTGATTCAATATAATTAAAGTATACATGTTTTTGATTTGAATTTTGATTGGACTCTGGCTATAATTGAATCAATTGCGTGAGAAATAATGGTAGACAGACTCATTCGGAAGATTTTCATAATTAGAGAAGCATTCAAAATTGTTCAAAAAGAAATGAATGGAATTGTTAATAATAGCCAATGCAGAGATTTCGTCGATGGGCCACCAGCATCATCTGCCTCGGATATGAGGGGAGAAACAAAGGAACAGATGAACCGAGAAGTGAAGAGTAAGCAGACCCCACAATTGAAAGCTTCCAAAATCGTGGCCATTGCACTCTGTGTACTTATAAATGCAGTTGCAGTTCAAACTCTCCTCCTATTAAGAACACTTAAGGAATCTGAAGAAATCAGATTTAAATGGTGAAGTTCTTTTTATCAATTGAGACTTGCGTATCGATTGCCATTTAAAAGAGAAAAGATGGATGGCGGATGGCCACTGAAGTTTACATCAGTCACAGTAAGAAGTCGATCCCAAGTCCGTCTAGTGGTGGCCACAGATTTATCACATCCATCTATTCCAACGGAAGCCACTTGAGAGACCAAGCATGCGCTCCATAGAAGAATGCCCCACTCGAACAGGCAAGTATTTATGATGCCCTCGCGTCTTCATATACATATATACATATGTACATATTGTAAATGAGAAGCATGGGTTCAAAAAAATATGCTCCAAGATGGTGCAGAAGAAAAGAATTACCCGGCGGAGGAATCTAGTGTGTTCGGTGTACCAGGATCGGTTGATATGTACAATTTTTCTGCATCATCATTAAGACTTCAGAATTGAAAATTATTACTGCTCCATTTCCAGTTGCTTTGGCTTGTCTTTCAGTCAAGCCCAAGAGTTTCAGTTTACTTGAAGCAAATGTTGCGTGTCTGCGAGTTAGCATTTGTGACGAATTTTCAATTGATTAATGCTTTACTCCCTTGCATATAACATACATAGAATTGCATACATATTACGTAGATGGGAATATATGTTTAATCATATGTGAGTTTCAAGTTATTTTAATATTCTTATATAGACTTATGAGGTCAGAGCAACGACACACGTCCGCTGATTTGGTTTGTAAGACCTTTCTAAGATGTTTAGAATCACTTCTATAGGCAAATCCCGACAAGGTCTAAACTTCTTTAACTTTAACCTTCGGAATTTGGCTCTGCAAAAGTAAGTCTCTGTGACGCCCCTGAACTCATCATTGGATAAATATCTACTAGGCGAGTGGGTTTTTGGGATTAGAATAAAAAGTTGAACGGGCCAAAATCTGGAAAATACGAAGAATGTGGCAAATGGCCCAAAAAACCGTCAATAATTCGGCTTAGTTGTGTATCGCAACCGATGTGGCTTGGGACACGAGAAGGTACACACACAGAAGTTGGAAGAATATATACCTACATATATTAAAAAATAAGCCAAAAAACTTGTTTATGAAACAACTCCACCTTGTGAATCTCAGAAAAATCCCGCTATTTTTGGAAGATCTTTTGGTCTCTGGTGTAAAGAAATGTAACCATGTTTCGTTGGGTCAGAAAAACCCCATCAACATCCTGAAATTGTTCAAAGATTGCCCTTATTGTCGCTGCCCATGACAAGACTGTTTCAACTATCTGAAGCAAGTTTATCTTCCGAATCCGAAAATGTAGAGTTTTATAAGAGGACGTGGAAAACTTCGACACCAGTTTACAACTTTTAGACATCGGTCTGTCGGCAAATGAATTTAATATATAGTCTTAGGAATTTAAAATTGTTGTTTCATTTGCTGCACCGAAGTCGGAATGTCAACCAACATAGTTCCTATGTAACTAGGAAGACCTTGCTATAATGCTGTACGCATTTTAATCTGACCCCTTTCTTCTGCTGACGATATCAATAACAATAAAAATGAAAAATGGATGGCAAGATATAAGACCAAAAGTATTAACTTTTATTTCAATTTTCTTTCACCAAAATATTAATAATTTGCCTACCAAATATGTAATTGTTTTTACATATAAAGTTTATTAATGTATGTTTGCCTGCATCAATGCAAAAAGTTAATTATTTACTTTGACAACTTGGACAACTTGGACAACAAAACAGCTTTTAGGTATATTAATTTCAAAACTGTGCAATAACCAGATTGTCGATATATATTACATATTACAATTAAATTTTTATTATTATTTTTTATAATAACGTCTAACCAATAAATAAGCACAATTATACAATTTGTTGTTAAGTTATTTTCGCCAAAATAAAGGATCGATCAACTGTTTATGTGTATAATAATTTTTCAATTTTTTAGATGGTTCGGGTTAAAAATAGATGTGTTAAACAAATCTAGTGATAGTATGAAAAATGATTAACCATCATCCAATAGTTTGCAACATTTTGTTGAATACGTTTAACATCTTAAATATTCACAAAAAGATATTCATCATAAATGGGTTTTAGACATTTCTGGGCATCAACGAAATTTTTTCAGAACTTTTGATAATTACTTTGTTAATTACATGTAAAGATGTGAAAAATTGTGAATCCTAACAAGTTGACAAACATATTTAACACAGTTTTTCTTTTAAAAACGATATTTTTTTCAATTCAATTTATTGCATCTGTTTGTTATAATGGTGTTCTGCTTCTAAAATATAATTCATTTGGAGTTCCTGTCATGTTACCATAGCAAACTTTATATAATCCGAATATCTTCTTTAAAATAATAGCATCTTTTTTTGGGAACAACTTTCGAATAGAAGTGCGGCCTACTGACGAAGGATGGAAATCAAAAGGAATTTAATATTTGAATGAAAATTATTTCACATTTCTCAAATTTCGATCCAAAAATTTACCAACAGATAAGCTGTAAATTAAAAGTTACACCCATGTACAATGTACATCATAAACACAAAAATCAAATTAGAACTTAACATTTTCACAACAATTATTTGGGAAATAGGCAACTTTTGTGTACCTCATCTTTTATATTTCCCCATAAAACTGGTGTTATTTAAACTTTTTCCTTACTCCACACTTGGTCCATGGTGACTTTCAGTGCAGTATCCCCGCATGCTTGCCTTTTAAGGCATGTAATACATTAATTAACAATTTGAATCCCTTTTTCCATCTCCTCAGTGTGGATAATTGATATTTGTACACGTCAAGCGTTCTGAGAGTCGCCATCTCCATGTTAAGCTGTCTCTGACTCTCTCGAAAAGGAAACGAAAATTCAATCCATCTCTCCCATCATCCATTAAAGATCCCCCAACACGTGCGCTTGTCATTTTTGTTTTGTATACCCTATACCAAATGGCAGAGAGGGTATATTAAAGTCAAGGTAGCCATAAAAAGATATTGTAAGGTTTATGTAAGAAATGTTTAGCTCAAAACTGATAACTCACACAAGTAAATGCTTTATAAAGCTTCCTTAGGGTATCTGAAAGTCAGAGTTGGAGTTCTTTTTTTCCTTATGACTTGTGGACGTCAATAGCTTCCCATTTCAGCTAACCAAATTCCACTTTTCCGCGTCTGTCCAATGCATTCAATCACTTCATTTGTTTCCATCTTGCTCGTCGTCTTCTGCTGGGCGGCGGCACGTTCGAAGTCGTCTTGGTAGTAAAATATTTTATTTACTCTGCACTTATGACCCCAATGCGGATCGGGTTAAGTGAATCTGATATACCCATACGAACACCCGTACATACACACATCCATACATATACATTAGCATGTATGTATGTATGTATATTTATATTTATAAGTTTGCTGCATTTGCATTTGAATCTCCCTTTCTACGCATTGTGGATGCATCTGATACCGCGCCGACTCTGTGGCTACAGTGGTTTGGATGACCTTAGCTCACAGGAACTGAGCCATTTGTTCATTGTGCCAACCGAGTGCAACTTCTCCCAACGAAGAGAGACTCAATTTTCCCTTACTTTTTAAACCGACCGAGCACCACAGTGTCGCCATGTCGATATGCTGGACTTTTGAAACCAACTAATTGAATGGCAACAACTGAATCGCGCTTTGACAAAAAACAATATCAAGACGCTAATTAGTGCCCTCCTTACTCCCAAGTGAAGGCTTTGTCTGGCAATTTCATCTGCGGTGCTTCAGATAAGATGGAGTCCAAGATGGGTGTTAATGATTAATTGGCGGAAAATTGGCATGACTTGGGCGATTTTATTTAACAAAATTTCTACTACTCGGGTGAAATTCTTGCAACAAGATCGTTATCATAGACCAAGAGGATTTGGTGTTAAAAAATTGACAGAAAAGAGCTAGAAACAAACAAATTCTTGTTGTGTTTTTCAATCATTCTGTTCTTCCTCGAAGCAAGCGGGCCATGATGATGTCATTCGCCCTGTCGTTTTCGCAGTATTCATCTGCCATAAATCACCAGACGATCGCGAAAGTCTTCAAGTTATTCGCTTCAGCTTGGAGGTCGGTTTGAGGCGAGATGGGAGTGGGTAATGGAGGATGCAACTATCTCAAGACAGCTGCCACAAATTAGTCAGCATCCAAGAGAAAGGGAGGGCCGCACGTTAATTTACCTGCGGGTTAAGCAAGTTACTCAACTGGTTTTTGTGGCACCAGGGAGTGGAGATCTGTGCCATATGTGCTTACGATCAAGGTGAAGTTGAGATTTAAGCATAAATAAATGGTTTTGAAAACAATTAGAAAAGTGTGGAAACAACACAATTTCATTAAAAATAAATCTTTTGTAAAAAAGCTCATCAAATTCTGCGAAGGCCTAAAGAGTTTCCCGTTGGTGACCTAAACAATCTTCGCGTAAAAAGAAAATGCAGGAAAACAGTGAAAACCACAAATTAACCGCAAAACTTATGAGATCCCAAAAGGTAATCCAAACAATTGGCAAAGGTTAAAGTAGAAAGGCACCGCAAAATAATAACCAACAAGGAATTTTCTATTTCAGAAGTTCATAAGATGTTTTCCCTGTGTGTGATTTATATGTGCTACTGGATACATGTGTTGGTGGTTAATCGAACCTATTCTTAGACTCACTTCTCTTGGCATAAAGCAGTAAACGGATTCTGATTTTAGGGCATAAGTGTTGATCAAGTCTGATGAAGATTCCGGGAAAACCCACGTTCATGACCCATTTAGGTCGTAACATTATCCGAGTCTGCACTTATCTGTATAAATTTTGTTTATGATTCATAACTCGCCATTCCACAGATCATTTCAAGAGAAAGACCCAAAAACAGAAGAAATAAAGAAACAGACAAACATGAATAAGTGCACATTCATGGATTTTAAAATGGGTTGCGAAAAAAAAAAAGAAAAAGCTCTTTCAAAGAGAGTTTGCGACTCAGGCATGACTTGTTCCCCCACGAGTTTCTCCTTTTGCACACTTTAGTTGACACATTGGTTTCGCCAATTAGATAGTGCGAGTTGTTGTCCAGTTGTTAACTTGGCCAGAAGCACTAATTCTTGTTGCACTTCTATCTCATAACAACATTTTTATTAAACTAAACAATTGTTATCACTTTCTTTGGGACTTTACGCTTCTGTTTCCACCTTGGCTGTCCAGTTCTTGGGACGTTCAGCAGTGATTGTCCAGTCGTTGGAGGCTACATTCACGCCACCGTATTGATGAGTAGGTGGCTCCGGGAAGAATTCCCAACCCTGTTCAATGGACATCTTCTTAATAACACCGGCAAGGCCCAGGAAGAGACCAGCGCATAGTCCAGCCACATGATTGTGTTTCCAGGCTCCAAAGACGCCGCCAGCAGCAAAACCGCCCAAAAAGTAGTTGATTCTGAAAGCAATAAAAACAATGAAAACGGTTTGTTCCTGCTTCATCAGTGCTACTCACTTGTCGTCCTTTCCGCGGGCATTTGTGGCAGCCAATGTAGTGAGCGTAAATGCCGTGGCCATGCCCATTAGCGGACCCGTGTTATATGCAAAACGTCCCAGAGTAGGCAGATACCCTTGTGGCTTCGATAGGGTCAGCACATCGACTGTGGACCAGGCCAAGCCGGCGGCCACAGCATATCTATTGGTGGCCACAATCTTGCCAAATGCATCCTCTCCATCAGGATGGTCGTAGTAATTCGAGCGCAAGATCGACATAGTTGGGCTAAAATAATTTATTAACAATTAGCTAACTGCCGAAATTTACGTAAATGATGCTGTTAAATTGACAGTGCTCAATTATGATGCTGTTAATTAACAGCGCTCGCGAATGATTCTGTTAAATATGTGTCAATAATGGAATATGTGAATGTGGGCCACGGAAGGAAGAAATCTCACGGTAATGGGGATTTCCCGGAAGGATTATTATTTTGCATACACTACATCCTTCAAACAATTATCAGCTACAATTGTGGCAAATCCTACAGGCTGTTTGTTCCTTCTCAGAAAATCGAATTTTTTAAATATGCAGGGTACACCAACTCCAAAATAGCCATTTGATTTTTATAATAACATATATTAGAATATATGTAAGTTATAAAGTAATTGAACTTACGTAATTTTCAATACAAAATTGCAAGTAAGTGTAACAATTTATGTTATGTTGATTTTTTACAATTCCTAATTTAATTTACTTTAAAAAAGATATTGTTATATTATATATGTTGTGTATGATTACTCTATCGCCGCTCTCTATCACTTCATCTTTTTCTGGTGCAGTAGATGTTTTCTTAGAGCCATTTGTTTATCGCGGAAGCTTTTCTTTACCTTCGATCGCGCCTTGTGCCTTAACATGCCAAAGTTTTTCGTCTTGCGCTTCTCTTTATTGGTCTTGGAGCAGTGTTCATTAACTCGACCATCTTTCCAGCCAAAACGTTCACGATCCTGCCGTCCAGCCTGCACCGTTTCCAGTCGCGAGTCCTTATCGTGTTTACGCTTTTTGTATATCATTTCAATGTTGTTAAGTTTGACGAATTCACTGCGATCCTGTTCCAGCGGACGCTTACGGGCATTGGTAACCGTCTTTTTCAGATTTGCAGCATTGATGCGCTTAAAGTCCTCGTCGGTGAAGATGCGGGTCAACGCTAACTCTTGAGCCGCCTCCTTTTGGTTTAGCATTTTGACTTCAGAAGATTTGTTCTTCTTCTCTTTTGAAGTGGATGATTCTGGATCGCTCTCGGCGGCTTCGTCAGAGTCTGATTCCTCATCATCATTCTCTTCTTCACCATCCTCTCCATCTTCTTCATCGCCGTCGTCGTCATCGTCATCCTTATTTTCGTCATCGTCATCCTCATCCTCATTTGCCACTCCTTCATTGTCGCTATGATCCACCTTAACCCATTCGCCATCATTGGAGTCGGTATCCTCATCACTGTCTATATCTATGGTCTTGGAGTTCTTCAGCAATGCCTCTGCTCCCAGGACAGTGTCATGGACTTCTCGCTCTCCGTATGCTCGAACCTTCCGCTCAGCTTGTGCTTCGGTCTGTCGTCCACGATCCTTTTTGTGCAGCAATGCCGGCAACTGTTCTCTGTAAAGCGAAATCAGGGATCGAGCAGCCATCATCACAGACTTTTCTTTATATGTTTTATACATGGCCAGGTCTTGAAGCAGATCCTGACCCATGGCCAATGGACAACGCATGCAAATCTCCCTTGTTGCATTCAGTCCGATTGCCATGACATCACTGGAGTTTCGCTCAGTAATGAAATTGTTGGCAATTGTCTTCAGAATCGGCTCGACAATGTCGCCAGGAACAAGTTCATGTGATGCCTGTGCCGCGAATTGCATTACTCGAGTGACTTGCCGCTGGTGAGGCTGAAGAAATCGGGTTATATAGGGATAATAGCCAAAGAGAAACAGTTCGTGGATACCAATTAAACGTGAGATGACATCCAAATGCATTAGCTTGACCTCAAAACGCTCGTTGGAGCCCTGCAGCTGCTTGAACAGACCCTCAGCCATGCCTTGAGGATTGTGGATCAAATGGATGCCCGAAAAATTGAAGGCCGGAGCATTCTTCTTTTTTTTCTGCGCCTTTACTGCCTGCTTTTTGATCTGTTGCAGTTGCTTTTGTCGTTTCTTGGTTTTCTTGGTCACACGATTGGCCATAATCGCACCCTTCAGATCAATTTCTTTCTCACTGTCGGAACCGGAGCCTTCTTCATCCTCTTCGTCGTGACCTAGGAAGAATTTTAGCGATGTGACCAACACTTTGGTTACCTTCGAAAAGCAGCCTACTGTTGCAATGACATTCACAGTCTTCGGGTCATTCCAAATGTTTTTCTTGTACAGCTCGATCATAATGTCGGCAGACATCTTAGCAGCCTTGGGATTGGCATCTTTGAGCATTGAGTACATGAAGTTTTGAAGACTCTAAGCAAATTGATAGATTAAAAATGTGTCAGGTGTTCATTTATTTATCCTTACCGAATTCAGCTTCATGTCTTTGTGCTTGGCATTCATGTTCTTAATGTCCGTGACTATATGCGTTTGTAAGAAGGTACGTAGATTCTTGTCCTGACAACGCAGCAGCTGGAAAAACAGCTCCAAAATGTCCAACGCTGGCACTAAATTTTTATTACGCAGCAGGATCAGGGCTTTGACAAAGCAATTTCGCATGGCAGGATCCAGAACAGTGGCGTAGTTCCTCAACTGGTCGGCCAAATGCACAGGAAACTCTTTACACACCTCTGGATAACACTGTGCCACCTGGGCAATGAACATCACAATGTCATCCAGCGATTTGTTCTCCTCGCTCGGATTGAGGGCGAACACGCCAAGCAAACTGAGGAAGTGCTGGTACTGGATGTGAAACTCATCACTATACGATTCGGGGTCACGTTTAATCAGGTTCTGCAACTGGGGAAGATTCTCCGGGAGCTGATTGTTATTAACACGCACCATAATGGGCGCAGTTGAAAAATTATTGTATTAAATTTATTTTGATTTGCACGTGTGTCCGCTATAGTCGGCAAAACAATCGATAGTACTTTTATCGACATCGATTAACTTGAATTCCTTTCACCTGCGCTAGAGTTGAATAGGAAATTTTTAGCCATATTAAAAACCTCCAAATTTCAGAGTGTTTGTTGAGAGGCAAAATAATGTTTATTCCAAATGCTTAAATATCTGAACCTAAAGGCTAGTTTTGCAAATATCTCAATAACATCGCCTAACAAAAGTTTTGAACTTAAATTACTCAAAGAAATCTTCATTTTCAAGTAGACATTAATTTTTTGACTATAGTTATAAACGAATAATTTTTTAACAACCAGATTTGACGGGAAAGAGGCCAATTCGGCAGCTCTATCACAGAGTCCAAGTCAATGGAGAACTTCAAAGGTTTAGAAGATGGAGAGGTAAAATTACAATATTACTTTGACATTAGTTGGCTAATTTACAATCTTTAACTTCCTTAGTTATCAGAAAGCGACGATGATGAGATCTACACACCGTTACAACGCCCACCGCCCTCTGGCACGGCAACGGGCGGCGGGAGGGTATTGGAGACAGGTGCCAGGATATTAAGCCAACAAATACAAACTCCACTGGACGATGATTCACAGTCAAACAGCGATTCCTCGTCGGGTGAATCCTCTGAAGAGGCCTGCATCAAGAAACTGCGCACCGATGGACAACATAATCGAAAAAGACGAATAAAACGTACGGTAATGATGCGAGTGGCGTTTAACACCGCCGAATCTGAAATGCAGCCAAGCCGGGCACGGTTTAAGAAGTATAATGTGTGGACAGCTGCTCTACAGGAGGAAGCCCTTAGTGAAAATATGCGCGGGTGTGACGTCACGCGTAGCAGCAGTGATCGCAATGTAGAGAACTATGACTTTTCGCTTAGATATCGACTTAATGGAGAAAATACGTTAAAACGTCGGCTCTCGAATTCCTCCGAGGATGAAGAGTCCTCGACTCATCCAGCCAACAAACGAGGGCGTCTGTCCACCCGCCCACCAGGAGAATATCCTCATCGGGGATCTGTAAAAAGTCGGCTCGGACACCGTTCAAAAAGAGGAACATCCTCCACCAGCGGTGGATCATCGGATGCCTCCTCTGAGCCTCGACACATACTAGATCTTAACGAACTTACAGGACGCGACTCCATCGATGTGGCCAAAGAAATGGCCACCAAACTGTATGAGGAAAAAGACGAACTTATGGGTAAGTTAAGCCATGAGTAATGATTCAATTAATTAATCCACTTGTCTGCTCAGTTCGCATAGTTGAGCTTCTGGGCATAGATTTGTCACTGGAGTTGTATAGAGAAACACAGCGCATCGAGGCTGACGGCGGCATGATGATCAAGGTGAGTTGGTGAAGGATATTGATTTTGTCAGCTTCTTACTTTCATTCATTTTCAGAATGGGAAACGTAGACGTACACCAGGTGGTGTATTCCTTTTCCTATTAAAGCATCATGATAATATTACGCCAGAGCAAAAAAAATCCATCTTTAAAGAGGACCGCCAGAGTTTGAACAAATCTCGCAAACAGATAGAAACGCTTATGCGTGATCGCAAAGTTGAAGAGCTAAAAATATGTCTAAACAAACAGAGCACCGATTTGCCTTCATTGAACTCACGGAAGGAACATTATATGCAGGGCGATGAGTTGAGCAGTAAGAGCCAACCGGGCAACTGTAAGTGTTTAAATTGGCATTAGAAAACGTCTGTATATATATTTACTTGGCGAATCTATTTGAACTGCAGTATCGAATCCACCGCCGTCGCCAGTAGGCCTCGAACAGGGTAGCAGTCCTGAGTATAAGACCCATGGAATCAACATTAATCTCGTGGACCATACGGAACTGCCATCAACATCCAAAGCCGCCACTGCTACAAAGGGGCAGCATCTGGTTAGCTACGACGATGATTTCCTAGATATTAACTGTAGCGAGATGGACTTTTTTAAAAAAGTATAGCGCTAAGCGTTACTTGGTAAAATATGTATTGTGCGTTAGATTTTTTCTACTGCATATCTTATAGCTAGACCCATAATTGTACAATTAAATAAATGCATAGAAAATAAGCACTTTAGACCTGGAGTTTGCGATGCTGAAAATCGATCCAAAGCTAATTAAAGCACTAGATAAGGCTTTTCCTAACAAATATGCTTTTCATTTTGGGCCTAAACGATCCTTTTTTAGTCTATTTAATGTAGATAGAAAGGAACTGATGTTTTCTTTATTTTTTTTAAGAAGACAAAACTTATATATATAAATTAATGACATGTCACTTCAAAGGCGTGAGCCAACAATTTCATATGTCCCAATACTAAATTCTGTTGAATATAGCCCAGAAAAAGATTTACCTAGATTACACGACAAAGAAAATCTGTTAAGCCTTTAGCATGAATTAAATTCTAAATCTACTTTAAAAGAGGTGGAGTTTGGAGATAGTATTCATCGACTTTGAATTTGATAAGCCCAAATTCAAACCATTATTAATCCCCTGAAGGCTTTAGTTAAAATATTGTGGAAGAAAATCGGTTGTTTTAATATCAGTTTTTATAGAGAGAAATGGTACATTAAAGTCGCCAAAATGTATGTAACAGGCAGAAGGAAGCTTTTCCGACCCCATAAAGTATATATATTCTTGATCAGTATCAACAGCCAATCTCGGAGACTATAAAAGATAGAGCCACCATATTTGGTATGTAGGCTCGTGTAGTATGTAGAGTGGTCGAGTTTATTTCAAATTTTTTTCACGCTGTTTTCCGCCTCCGCAATTAGAAAAAAAGCGTTTATCTCAAAAACTATTTTAGCTAGAGACACCATATTTGGTATGTATATTTGCTTAGTAAATGCGCACATTTTGTATGTATAAAGTTTTTGCCACGCCACTTTCCGCCCCCGTAATTTGGAAAAACTCGATTATCTCCCCTAATTTTCTACCTTGTGCAATCAAATTTAGCACACTTAAATTTAGTACTAATATCCACCAAAATATCAAATTTGATCAAAATCGGACTAAAAATAGCCAAGTTAGGCTTATAAACGTTCTTCCATAAGGCCTGAGTTGGCCGTTGGCTGGTGGGGGCGCTAGCGTGCTCATATACCTGAGCGAGTTACTAAGATATGCTAAAAATATGTATGTAAAAAGCATGTGAACACAATTTTAAAAAAACGTAAGTGCATTTGTTATTATAAATTTGAAATATTTGTTTTCCTGGTGTATGGTATACCTAAGTCGGCGAGACGACTTACTTACTTTATTTTCGAATTGTGTACACGATGGATGGAATCCAACAATATACAACTGTGTGTACATTTATTACAATTTTGAGACTCTAGCTTGTATAGTCTCTGAGATCTAATTGCTGATACGGGCGTATTTACTTCGCTATTGATATACACCAAAGGTCGATGCAAACACAGATTAGTTTTAAAATTTTGTAGGTGTTTCTCATTAATAATATTCGTAATTTAAGAAATGCCATCGTTTTTAAATTGAAACATTGGACAGTATTTATGAAAACTTTTCCTACACAAATAATGTGAAATTGTTAATAAGTTTAATGGTTTACGACTGGCATATTAAGTATACACATATACACACAGCGATTTGTCCTTAGACGGGGAGTTTACTTGCGTCAAAATTACATTACATAACATGTACAATAAGTTTTTAAGTTTTTTTACAAGATTTTCTGGTGTGAAACGTTGAAAATCAAATTCACATCTTATTTCCAATCACCAATAAAAGAACAACGACGTTAGTTATATGAACTGATGTACATTTTTATGCCGACGAGCGTAACATAAGAGCAAACTTTGCTTCGTATTGCTCCAATTGGGCAACCTGTAGAACCCGGGTATGAGACATCGTACATAGTTGTCGCCTTAGTTGTAAAAAATAGTAATAATTACACTGTGATAGGGGACTGTCCATAAATTACGTAACGCATTCAGGGGGGAAGGGGGTCTTTGTGTATGGGACAATTTGTGACATGGGGGGGGGGGATCGGAAAGCTTGTGACGTAACATATATTTTTATAACCTTTCAAGACAGAAAAAGTCCGTTAAAAATTTAAATTTAGGCTGTACAAGTGTGTTCATTGGCACAAATACGGTCCCAGTTCCCGATCGCGGTCAGCCAGTGCTGTCAGTTTGGCAATTGAGTTGATAGATCTAGATCGAGATACAGATGACAAGCAGTTGAAGGAAACTCCAATCATAGGTGCTGAATATTCCTTACGCTGCCCATGGGAAAAGGATTGAATTAACCGTAAATTTCTTAAAAATGAATCAATAAATCAAATACTTAAAGCCTTTATTTGGTCCTCGGACCCTAGTCGAAAAAAAAGACATGGCAAAATTCAATAGTTTCACCCTATTTCGGGTCCTGCGAGTCTAACTGCATCATTAGTTTTTTAAGTTATCACGATGGTTTCATACAAAATTTTTTGAGGAAGTTTTTCATAAAAGTTGTAATTTTTTTCGAAAATGGTATTTTTTCATTTGCTTCTAACTTATAAAATATTCAGCTTTTTTACAAACTTTCTTCAGCAAAACAAGTCAGGGCTACAAATGTTGGGAAAACATCGTGCCTCTAAATCCGTTCCCGAGCTTTAGGACAAAATGTAAAAACAATCGAATTTTGACCCAATTTTTTTTATGTTTTATGTGCTAAAATTGAAAATTTTTCATTCGAATCTTAATTATAATATAAGAATTTATTATGCTCAATGACAGCAGAAGAGACACGATTTATAATATAACCATTTAATCAAATTGATTTTTTTTTTAGATATGTTAACAAAATTCAACTAACTGTATTAATTGTGTTTTTTGTTTAGTTTTTCAAAAATATTTATAAAGTCGGAATAATAACTGCATATTATGTAATTCACAACAATATTAGTCAAGGGCGTTGCCTGGATTGAACACGGGGGGATGGGGAGGGGTGCATTTAAATCAATTTACTTAAAGGTGAAGTTGATATTACTTTGTATAGGTTTTAAAATCAAAATGTATTGAAAAAGTTAAGTTAAGAAAAAAAAAGTGTTACCCCTCACAAATTTAAATTCAGATTACGCCCTTGATATTAGAAATACTTATGTACATCCCGTGAGCTTTAACTACTCCAGCCGTTTACCGCTATTCTACTGATTTCATTGGGTACTTAGGCAAGCACCGTTAAGAAATTACCTCTATTGATCGTGTAAGCATAGATTTAAATCATAATTTTGACTTCAACGTTGCGAATAGAAGTGTTTTGCATTGAGCTTAATTTAAAATGAACAAGTTTTGCCGTATTTTGCTACGTATACGGAAAAATTTACGAGCCCTCTGAGTAGACGTAAAATATCCCCTGGAACTGGGGAGTACTTTAATTTACCAGTGATCAGAGACGTAAATTGGGCACCAAGCAATATCTGCACACAATGCAATAACAATTTGCAGAATTGGTCAAAAAGGTTCCGTGATAAAATGAGTTTTGGCATTCCATATGATTTAGATAGATCCACAAGGTCATCAAACGGATAACTGCTAAACTAAAGAAGAGTTCTACGAGTATGATCTATGCCAGTATGCCAGTACCTCACTCGGAGAATATTCCAATTCCAAGATGTCAAAGCCCAACAAGATATATTGCGCCAACATTTATCACCGTACCTGAAGAGCTACTATCAATGTATGAGCCATCGCAAATCGATAAACCTTGCCAACATGTCGAGATATCCCCAGCTTGTTTAAATACGATAGTAAGACAATTGAAATTCTCGCAATAGCACATCATTTACGATCTGATAATATTTTGCCTAAGGATGTAAAAAGTGTACCTATCGGAAGAGACAAGAAGAGCTTTTGGACTTTTTTGGAAATAAGCGACAATAATGCGTTTGAATACTAGAAAGATATCGTTGGGTTAATGGAACATGAGTCCATGAAAAATCCAGTTCACATTGATATTAGTTCCAACGCAAAGGAAACCTACGATTCAATGAAACTAATTATACCCTTGCAAAAAGGGTATATTAATTTTGGTCAGAAGTGTGCAACGCATAGAACGAAGCATCTCAGACCATATAAAGTATATATATTCTTGATCAGCACGACGAGACGAGTTCAAATAGCCATGTCCGTCCGTCCGTCCGTCTGGATCAACGCGAACTCCTCCGAGACCGTAAGAGCTACAGAGCTGAAATTTTGCACGTAGGCTTGTATATACTGCAGGCATTGTATATCTCGGATTCAGCCGGATCGGACCACTATATCATATAGCTCCCATACAAACGTCAAAGTCACGAAACAGTGGCTTTCTCAATAACTTCATTAATTTTACAGCTATTGTCATAAAAGTTAGTATTTGTCAGTTTTATGTTCTTATTAATGATTGTGCCAAATTTGGTCAAGATCGGGTGACTATATCATATAGCTCCCATAGAAACGATAGGTGGAAAACAGTGACTTTCATCAAAAAGTTCGTTATATCCTATGCTAAGATTGAAGGCCGTTCTTTCGCAAACATTAGTCTTTTTGGATAAAACGTTTTTACACTTTGATGGCTAAGGAAAGAATTACCAAAACAGTTGCAAGGGTATACAAACTTCGACTCGGTCGAAGTTAACCCCGGCTCTCTGGTTTTAGATTGTGTTCAGTATAAAAAACAATGGAAGATATGTGCTGACCTAAAAGTTGTTGCTCTACTCACTGGCTTGCAAGCGGGTTATACGAAAAACATGTGCTTCATTTGTCATTTGGATATGGTAATGGTAAGCTTGATTGGAAGTCTCGGACAGAGTATAATAAAAATGTTGCAGGTGTAATCCATACCCCACTTATACCAGCTAACAAAATATTACTGCCACCACTGCATATAAAATTGGGAATCGTACAAAATTTTATTAAAGCACTGAATCGGGAGGGTGAAGCGTTTCAATGCTTGACAGAAATATTTCAAAGATTGAGCGTGGCAAAAATAAAAGAAGGTAATTTATATAGTTTTTTCTTTTAAGGGCTGAAATAAACATATGAGCAAAAATTTCATTCTAGGTATATTAAATGGACCAGATATTAGAAAGCTAATTAAAAATAGCGAATTTTGCGAGATTCTAATTGTCAGACCAAAAGAAAAGATGGCGTGGAACTGCGTTCAAGCTGTTATTAACAACTGCTTGGGAGTGAGCCGTATTGAAGGCTGACAAGAGAATGTGGATGAAATGTTAGAGTCCTTTAAAGACATGGGTGTAAATACATATACAGTGAAACCTCGATATAACGAATCTGAGGGGGATCGCAAAATTATTCGTTATATCTATTGATTCGCTATAGGTACTGAAATGTAAAACCTTAGTATAACAAGGGACTTAACAAAAAATTCGTTATATTGGGTTTTTCGTTATAACGAAGTTCGTTATATCGAGGTTTCACTGTATCTTTAAAGATTCATTTTCTCCACTACCACAAGGACCACTTCGGACGACAAGTTCCGACAGACTCGTTGCTTGCAGATTTATGTTGGATCTTAATAAATGAAGCTCATGGTACATATATAATCCAAATATTGTTGTGAAATAAATAATATGCAGTTATTATAACGACTGTATAAATATTTTTTAAAAACTAAACAAATACAGTTAGTTGAATTTTGTTAACACATCTAAAAAAAATTAAATTTGATTAAATGGTTATATTATAAATCGTGTCTCTCCTGCTGTCATTGAGCATAATAAATTCTTATATTATAATTAAGATTCGAATGGAAAATTTTAAATTTTAGCACATAAAACATAAACAAAATTGGGTCAAAATTCGATTGTTTTTACATTTTGTCCTAAAGCTCGGGAACGGATTTAGAGGCACGATGTTTTCCCAACATTTGTAGCCCTGCCAATTCTATGAAACTTTGCTGAAAAAAGTTTGTAAAAAAAACAGAATATTTTAGAAGTAAGAAGCAAATGTAAAAATACCCTTTTCAAAAAAATTACAACTTTGATGAAAAACTTCCGCAAAAAATGTTGTATGAAACCATCGTGATAACTTAAAAAACTAATGATGCAGTTCGATACGCAGGACCCGAAATAGGGTGAAACTATCGAATTTTGCAATGTCTTTTTTTTAACTATCACAGTGTTATTAACAATAATATGTAATAATATATAACAAGTGGTGAAATGCTTTAAAAAATCAAACCTCCCTGAAAACCATACCTCCACACTGCAGATTTTGGGATAAGCAAGGGCAAGGACAACGGCACCACATACCAGACTAAGGGCAATCAAAAAAGATCAATTTTAACCACATTTTGTTTATAAAATATTTCAAAAACTCTTTGAAAATGTAGCAACATTCGACTTGGATTACAATACTTATGTATGTATATTATTCACCCCAAATTATGCTCTCAATCCTGAGGTTAAACAAATGAACTTTGGTATAGACTACTTAGCAAACCATAGGAAGTGATGACTATAATCTGTTAGAGACAATTGTATTTAAGATATTGAACAACCATTGGTCCACCAGAATCTCCACTACAGGTATCTATGAAGATCAGATCAGGTATGCCATGAAGGATAATTCTTCTCCTGCTGCCTTGGAACCATCCAAAATGAAAGGGGTTGATCGGCAAGTGAGCCGCAGTTGGTTATACCACAAACATTCTTAATATATGTACATATGTACTTAAACATAATTAAGATAAAAAACCAGAGAGCCGGGGTTAACTTCGACCGCGTCGAAGTTTGTATACCCTTGCAACTGTTTTGGTAATTCTTTCCTTAGCCATCAAAGTGTAAAAACGTTTTATCCAAAAAGTCTAATGTTTGCGAAAGAACGGCCTTCAATCTTAGCATAGGATATAACGAACTTTTTGATGAAAGTCACTGTTTTCCAACTATCGTTTCTATGGGAGCTATATGATATAGTCACCCGATCTTGATCAAATTTGGCACAATCATTAATAAGAACATAAAACTGACAAATACCAACTTTTATGACAATAGCTATAAAATTAATGAAGTTATTGAGAAGTCACTGTTCGTGACTTTGCCGTTTGTATGGGAGCTATATGATATAGTCACCCGATCTTGATCAAATTTGGCACAATCATTAATAAGAACATAAAACTGACAAATACCAACTTTTATGACAATAGCTATAAAATTAATGAAGTTATTGAGAAAGTCACTGTTCGTGACTTTGCCGTTTGTATGGGAGCTATATGATATAGTCACCCGATCTTGATCAAATTTGGCACAATCATTAATAAGAACATAAAACTGACAAATACCAACTTTTATGACAATAGCTATAAAATTAATGAAGTTATTGAGAAAGTCACTGTTCGTGACTTTGCCGTTTGTATGGGAGCTATATGATATAGTCACCCGATCTTGATCAAATTTGGCACAATCATTAATAAGAACATAAAACTGACAAATACCAACTTTTATGACAATAGCTATAAAATTAATGAAGTTATTGAGAAAGTCACTGTTCGTGACTTTGCCGTTTGTATGGGAGCTATATGATATAGTCACCCGATCTTGATCAAATTTGGCACATTTATAGCTTCAATAAACTAACGTTTATTAAATTTCACGACAATAGCTTAAAAAGTAACGAAGTTATTGAGAAGTCACTGTTCGTGACTTTGCCGTTTGTATGGGAGCTATATGATATAGTCACCCGATCTTGATCAAATTTGGCACAATCATTAATAAGAACATAAAACTGACAAATACCAACTTTTATGACAATAGCTATAAAATTAATGAAGTTATTGAGAAGTCACTGTTCGTGACTTTGCCGTTTGTATGGGAGCTATATGATATAGTCACCCGATCTTGATCAAATTTGCACAATCATTAATAAGAACATAAAACTGACAAATACCAACTTTTATGACAATAGCTATAAAATTAATGAAGTTATTGAGAAAGTCACTGTTCGTGACTTTGCCGTTTGTATGGGAGCTATATGATATAGTCACCCGATCTTGATCAAATTTGGCACAATCATTAATAAGAACATAAAACTGACAAATACTAACTTTTATGACAATAGCTGTAAAATTAATGAAGTTATTGAGAAAGCCACTGTTTCGTGACTTTGACGTTTGTATGGGAGCTATATGATATAGTGGTCCGATCCGGCTGAATCCGAGATATACAATGCCTGCAGTATATACAAGCCTACGTGCAAAATTTCAGCTCTGTAGCTCTTACGGTCTCGGAGGAGTTCGCGTTGATCCAGACGGACGGACGGACGGACATGGCTATTTGAACTCGTCTCGTCGTGCTGATCAAGAATATATATACTTTATATAGTCTGAGATGCTTCGTTCTATGCGTTGCACACTTCTGACCAAAATTAATATACCCTTTTTGCAAGGGTATAATAACACTAATTTAACATCTCCTCACCGCTCTCTCGTGACTGACATTTCTTTGCATTCGCCAGCTCCTTGATCGCAATAGTTAGGCTAATAATTATTCAAAAACGGTTTAATGAAAATAAGATCATTTTATTCTTGAATTAAAAAAGAAAACCCATTTCTTCCATTGTTTACAATTAATAAAAGTTTTGAGGTTTTCCTCCGGTTGTCCCTAGGCCACAAAAACTACATTTCATTCATTATGGAAGTTTTTTATCTACAGTATATTTTCATTTTTGAAATGTGTCCTCCCAGGCAAATGAATGAGTCCTTAAGACTTCCGGCTGGGTCCTTAGCATTTCGGGCCTACCCTTAGCTCTTCGACTTCAAATTTGTTGGCAGCGCCAATAATATAATGTTTACTAAAACTGGTAAATAGCGTTTTTTTCCACATTTGTGAATTTTCCAATACCAATTTCAGAGCAGCAAATGGTAAACATTTGCACAGTGTTTTTTTTATGCGGTTTTATTTAATGTTGAATGATCCAAATTTGTGAACAATTTATGTGTTATGAGTGTGACAATATTAATTGCTTTAGAGTTACAATCGCTGCGTTAACCGCAAGACTTAAGAATGCGTAAGACTCGTTCTCAAACCCGTACCCAGGCGGCTGAAAACGCTGCAGCAACCAATCCTCCGAATACATCGGCGCCAAACACCTTTGATGCAGGCAAATATAAGGTACGATTGAGATCTAGATATTAATGATTTATTTCAAAATAATAATTTTTTGTAAATGTAAATTAAATGATAAGGCATATGCCGTCAATATCCAGTGGCGCCATCTAAATAGCTGACGCCGCTATACATACACCAACACTTGCATTGGTTTCTTGGCGTCGCACAACACTGCCGTCATCCGCCATATTTCCTCAGACCGACAAATAGTTCGTGTGTGTGATTTAAAATATACCCGTAGAATTATTTGTTGTAAGAACGATGGCCAGTTTACAAACAAACTAGTTGTTGTTGACTGTTAGTTGCAATCTTAGTTAGTGTTAATGTTGGCTACTAGAAAAAAATTCGGTCTTAACTGCAGTCAATTTCGTGGATCGTGAACGCCATTGCCATTGTTGCAAGGTACATAAATGGATATAAACGAGTCAAAGTCGTTTAGTTTAATGATAAAAACGTATTACAAATGTAAGTGTGGCAGGTGAAATTAAATTAAATGTGTGTTTTGCTGCGAAAGAAGTCTGTGGGCTACATTGTAAAAATTTACAAGCCGGACGCACTTTCCTTCATATACATACATACATACACATCTACATACAAACATATAAATGTGACCTACGCATACATTTACACCAAATAAATGTATGTGTGTGTGTGTGTGTGCGTGCGTATTTGGCTTGGATGTCCCGCTTTTTGGCAAACATAGAAATGATGCATATATTTCTTTCTGATTCTTGATAATCCTGCAGGAATGTGAACAAATGGTGCAGATGCTCCGCGTCGTCGAGCTGCAAAAGATCCTGTCGTTTCTAAACATTTCCTTCGCTGGACGAAAAACCGATTTACAAGGCCGCATCCTTTCGTTCCTGCGTACCAATTTAGATTTATTAGCCCCCAAAGTTCAAGAGGTCTACGCCCAGTCCGTGCAAGAACAAAGCGCAGCCCTGCAGTACATCGATCCAACCAGAATGTACTCTCACATGCAGCTGCCGCCATCTGTGCAGCCTAATCCAGCTGGCCTTGTTGGCGGAGCACAAACCCAGGTACCTGTGCCGGGGGGCCAAATGTCGGTGGCTGGCAATGCGAACCCTGCCAATGTGTTGCCATTCCTTCATGCACACAACATCAACGCCCAGCTACCCATCCATCCGGATGTGCGACTGAAAAAGTTAGCTTTCTACGATGTACTCGGAACTCTGATAAAACCATCGACTCTAGTGCCTCGAAACACACAGCGAGTCCAGGAAGTTCCCTTTTACTTCACACTAACTCCGCAACAAGCCACGGAAATAGCTACCAATCGCGACATACGAAACAGTTCCAAGGTTGAGCATGCCATTCAAGTGCAACTAAGGTTCTGCCTGGTGGAGACGTCGTGCGATCAGGAAGACTGCTTTCCGCCACAAGTTAATGTTAAAGTTAATAATAAACTCTGTCAGTTACCTGTAAGTGTCCACCACTCTCTATGTGCATCGAATGTGGATAAAGTCTTGACTTTTTTCCAATACTTCTTGCAGAATGTGATTCCGACAAATCGCCCCAATGTAGAGCCCAAACGTCCACCTCGTCCCGTGAACGTAACATCAAATGTGAAACTGTCACCTACAGTCACAAACACCATAATGGTGCAATGGTGTCCAGACTATACTCGCAGCTACTGTTTGGCTGTATACCTGGTAAAGAAACTCACATCTGCCCAGCTCCTACAACGCATGAAGACCAAGGGTGTTAAACCAGCAGACTACACACGAGGGCTGAGTAAGTTATGGTAATGAAATATTTCTAACTTTAGTTACTCATTTATATTTTCCCTTCCTGCAGTTAAAGAGAAGCTTACCGAAGATGCTGACTGCGAAATAGCCACTACCATGCTGAAAGTATCTCTCAATTGTCCATTGGGCAAGATGAAGATGCTCCTGCCATGTCGCGCCTCCACTTGTTCGCACTTGCAGTGCTTTGACGCCAGTCTCTACCTGCAGATGAATGAACGCAAGCCAACCTGGAATTGCCCGGTGTGCGATAAATCAGCTATCTACGACAATCTGGTTATAGATGGGTGAGTGTAGCCAAGACATAACTTAGCCCTAGAAAAATGTAGTTGTATGTGTGCACTTGCGTGTGTGCGTATGTTGCTTTACACTGTAAAAAATGAAAATTCATCAAATTCTGTCTCAAATCAAGAAAACGAGCGCAGCCGATAATCTGATGCAAGAAAAAGACAGCAAAAACTAAGTAGCGATCAATTTTTTCATGTGTGTTCTCTCAACAAAGCGACATAGATCTGCTTGCTTCGAAATGCTGAGGGAAACTAAATTCACCCTCATGCTCTTGATTTTTTGTGTGAGGACTTCGCCAGCCGTTCGGTTACACGCATTCGAGGTGCCGAACGTGTTCGTCCCCCGGGGGATATGAGTGCCGGGCCCTGACTTAATATCTATTTAGTCTCTCGCGTACCGTGTGGCTTCGGTAAAGTCACTTTGCCTCATGGTTCGACTGTGTTTTAAATGTTAATGCTTAATGTAACGTAAACACTCGATATGCGGGTCTATCATTGATTCAAATACGCGCAAGATCTATCTTTGATAGAGGTGAGAGATTTTTAGAAAATTGGCTTCTGCATAGCTAATTACAGGCTAGATCCCAACCAACCAGAAGATAGAACCTGGAAAATTGCAAAATAAATGTCTTCATGACAATCATATTTTGGTCAATTGCTTAGAGTCTTTCATCTTTTACATGTTTCTGCACAAAGACTTTACAATTATTAGGTTTTGGCGCCTACCGATGATATCCAAAATGAACAATTACTTTAAACACTTTTAAAACAACTACTCTATACGTTTGGAATTAACAACAAAACCAAAGAGCCGGTTCTTTACAAAGAAAAGGCACTGTTCGTGACTTTGACGTTTGTATGGGAGCTATATGATATAGTGGTCCGATCCGGCTGAATCCGAGATATACAACGCCTGCAATTTCAGCTCTGTAGCTCTTACGGTCTCGGAGGAGTTCGCGTTGATCCAGGCTATTTGAACTCGTCTCGTCGTGCTGATCAAGAATATATATACTTTATATGGTCTGGCTTCGTTCTATGCGTTGCACACTTTTGACCAAAATTAATATACCCTTTTTGCAAGGGTATAAATATAGCTAAGATGAAGAATTTGATTTAAATTTAAAAAAAAAAAATTGAATTCTTAATATCAAAAGACAGAACAATTAATAATATAACTACTAACTAAATATTATTTTTTCTACCTATTCTAAAACAGAATATATATACGAGAAAGTTTAAACCAAAGTAAAAGTTCTATAGATGTCAAAACTATTATATTATTTTTTCAATGGATAGTGTATATCCATCAAATTATGTATAGGATATATTGTTTCTTAGATGTTTACAATATCGTCTAAAATTGTCATGTTTGTCGAGATCTTAAAAAGAATGACGCTATCGTTCACTTTAATATTAGACAGTTCAGCTGGGAAACTTTTCTCTGCTTTAATTTAAATGTTGAACTGTTAAGTTCTTTAGCACCCACAACAACCGTAGTACAAATCTGATTTAATTACAATGGCTCGGTTCTCTTTACATGTGTAAAGTAAACCTTGGACAGATTTTAGAGAATACTGATCATTTAAAGCAAAGAATGAATGTTTTTGGTTTGTATAACAGCGTGAATTAAAACATTTTCTCCGATAGGACTAGCTTAAATATTCGTCTTTGCTTTATATTATGTCGATTTTTCGATAGACTGCGATTTACCAGAAGTAGAATTGCAAAAATATGGGATACCTTGTACTCGTAACGTTCGTCATTGAAGTTTTGAATTTATATCTCTTTGATGAAATGAAAGATTCATAATTTTGCCTATATCACAACCTAGATCTCTAGAATTTAAATGAATAACCAAAAATAATATAATTGATACAAATGTTTCCTATTTGGACTTGCAGCTATTTTCAAGAGGTATTAGGATCGTCACTGCTGAAAAGCGATGACACCGAAATTCAATTGCATCAAGACGGCTCTTGGAGCACACCAGGATTACGCAGTGAGGCACAGATTCTGGATACACCATCAAAACCCCTGCAAAAGGTTGAGGTTATTTCCGATGATATAGGTAAGTGATCTGGCTAATGACGCTGCGCATGCTTAGATCATAAATTGATGAAACACTTTTTCACTTCAGAAATGATTGCCGACGATGCACATCCTGTGAAAAGAGATCTATCACCGGCGCCCGATGATCAGCCCACATCGACATCAAACAGTGAAACAGTAAGTCGATGAAATTGAATTCAATTGGGGTCTGTTTTTAACGATTCATTTGTTTTGTTCGCGCGTTTGATTGTTAACCAGGTCGATCTAACATTGAGTGATTCAGATGACGATATGCCGCTTGCCAAGCGTCGTCCGCCTGCTAAAGTAGCCGCTGCCAGCTCATCAGCGAATGGTAATGGTGGCAGCGGTGGTGGCCAACGTGCCTACACGCCGCAAGAAACTGGTACGTTGGATACATATTTGCAATAAGAAAGAGCAACAAAATCCCCCAAATCCCCAATCATAGCTCCTGTATAGCAAAAAATACAAATAATTATATATATATTTATATATAATACCTATATAGGAATATACATATATGTTAAGGTTATAGATTGTAAAGACCACACACACTCACGCTTTTACTCCCGGATAAAACAGTCTCATTTCGAGAATATCTTTTATATTATCAAACAAAAATACTAATAATAAAGAAAAGAAAGTGTAAATTAATATAGAATGATGTTCGACAAAAAGATATCAATAGTAAGGTCCTGTTGCAGTTCGTTTGAAAAGTTCTACAAAATAGCAAAATTTTGATGTAAAAAGAACTCTGCATTGATTGTTTAGCCATACGATTTCGTTACATTTTACATTCCATTTACACTTTCATTAGCCATTTATTATATGGTCGAAAGACGGGACACAGAATTCTGATTTTAAAATGATTTTAATTTGTCGCCATGTTCATGGATTTTAACCGCAATCTTATCATATGCGCAATAGCAACTTATTGCTAGACTTATTTTTAGACTTATACTAGTTTTTATTTAGTTAAAATAATCGGTTCAGAAAACTTATCTTCTAGACACAGGAGAGACTTTAGTTTGATAACTAGCATAAAATCATTTGGAAACAAGCGAGTAACCTCAAACCCAATCACTCGACTAGAATTGATATTTAGCCAAGCCTCATCGAGATTCCCATTTGTTCCTTGTCATAATTTTTGTGTTTGTTTTTGTTTTTTCTTTTATTACAGCGAAATTGTTTCTCAGTGTGTCGTAAAAATTGTTCAGTGTTTATTTATTTTTTCGGAATTACTGAATCAAGCTAAATTTAAATGATGAAGCGTGTGCAATTTGAGAATCTGTGTATTGTTGCTATTGGAACTGTTGTCCGTTTAAGTGGTTCGAGTCTCATCTCAGCCCTCCATTGCAAAGCCTTCATATTGTCAACAGATATCGGCACCCTTTTGGTTAATATTTCACTGCTGGCTCTGCTTGTTCAGTGGCGACCAATGAGTGGGAATATGATGGTGTCGTCGTTGTCATTCCGGCGTTTGGCTTTGCTGCTAGTAGAATCGGTGGTCATTTTGTATCTGGTAGATGTTTTGCTAGTACAAGTGTGGATACGTCTGCTCATATTAGTGAAACTAACTTGCGAAAGTTTAACCCATTGCATTTTTGCATCCGACGTTTCAGTTCAGCAAGTGAGCTATCTTATTTTTAACATGGCACGGTTTCTATTGGGATTGTCTATTTTCTGTGCCATTATTTGTTTTCAAAATTGGAAGCCTTTGATAAAGCAGTTTATACAGAATCTATGCTCTACCCAAGCAATCTCAGACGCAGACATTGAGTTTGAGGAAACCCAACAAGCAATTGGAAATTCGGCAGGATTATCAGATAGAAGTGTCTTTAAGGGTCTGGAAGAGCAGTCCTGCTGCTAATATGTCAATCTTTTACAGATTTTTATGCGAAATTCTTAATAATACGAACTTTGTTTACGTAAAAGGTGGGTCGTGGATAGACTAAAATGTATTTGTCTTTTATTGAGTTGGGTGCTTTTTTAAAATCAAATTCTTAAATGTTTTTTTTATTACTCGTATGTATTTTGTGAGGCAAAAAATGATAGTAATTCGAGCATTTTTGTTCTTTCTTGTTCTTTCCTACTTTGCTGTCTGATCTTTCTATTCTGTCTATTTTTTGTGTTTCCCCTTTTGCTGCCGAAGAATACCCCGAACAGCAGGCACAACAACAACCACAACCAGATCAACGAATGTCCTCGACCGGGTTGGAACAGCCGATGCCGCCGACTGCAGCTGCAGTTCATGCCAATGCCAGTCTGCTGGAGTCGCTGGCTGCTGCCGTGGCGGCTGCAGCTGCAGCCTCGTCTTCGGCCACACTTACAGGTTCATAGAGAATCACTCCTCGAACTCACGCTAAATACTTCTGATTTGCATTTTATTGAAATTTACCAGTTAGCTAGTCCTCCCCCCTCCCCGAACTTCCCCATTTGGCTTGCTAACTTATCCTAGAGGCTATTAACAGAATATCCAAATTTGTTTTGTGTGTTTGCAGGGCTTAGATAGAGTCTCTGCCCAGAGAAAGTGCGGTCCATTAATTGATTTGCGGTTGCTGTTGTTGTTGTTGTCGTCATCGTCCTTGGTGGTCAGGCCCCTCACATCCATCCAAACCCCACCCACCCGTATTGTGATGATAAAATGCAAAAAAACTGCAACTTTTACTGTTCTGTCACCCGTTCTGTTGTCCTCTTTCCTGAGCTTGCTCCAGCCAGCTACAAGATTATAATTAAAATCATCATAATTTTACACTTACGTATATTATATATTTAATTAATTTACCAAGAATAGCCCTAGCTTAAACACATACATCAAATGTTAATATTTAAGACTTATACACGCAAACAAAATGTCCTATCAACAATGAGAAGCCTTGAGAAGGATTGATTTACACATCTGCATCTCGATTTTCTAAGTTAATATAATAAGTTAAAACTAGTTATGGAATTTTCTTTCTAATCTTTATGGGATGGACACATCCAATCTTTTAATATTTTGCTTAAAAAATGGCTAGCAACAAAAACAAAGACATTCGGTCGACGAGTAATGTCTTTTACTGGAAAACACTCTCGGTTATTTTAATGGAGAATACACCACAATAGTAACAAAGCTAAAACAAAAAATCGAATTATCCTTGACCGTTGTATTTATTTAAGCCCAAGAATTGAAATCAAACTAAAATAATTGCCCACACAAAAAACAAGATCATTCAAAACTCACAAGCATTTTGATTACTGAACTTTGACATTGTATTTACCAACATGTGCATGAAAATACAGTATATATATCATATATCTGTGGATATATATATGTATTGTATTCAAAAACCAAAACAAGAAAAGTTTATGAGAATTATGAAAAATTAAATATTTTGTAAAAATGGGCATATGTTGTTTTATTTGCCATTGAATGGGATTGAGTTGATTAGTATTACTAGTTTATCATTTTTCATTCTGCATTTTTATTTTAACCGAGAAACAATATAATTTTCTTTTATTTTCAGAAGAAGCTAAAGATGTTAACCTTTCGCCTAAACCAAAATTGCGTAAGCAAGATGTTAAAGATGATTCTGTAATTGAGCTTTTAGATTCGCCTTAAGTTGCAAACAAGTAAAGTAATAAGTAATAACAGGCAAAACGCCAAAGAATTTATAGTAATTCTACAACCACAAAACAGTTGGACCACTCCCACATATTAATGAATATATTAAGGCACGCAACTGTGAAAGAGTTATCAGTTGGTTACAAGTACATATATGATAGAAATAAATTTTTATTTTAAGGATGATTTATATATTGTGGTCTTTGCGATGCATTTTTTTTTAAATTACAGCAGTTGGCGGTTACATTTATCGAAACCTATCGAAAAGCAAACCTGTTGCTGTGCTTTTCACCATGGGGGGTCATCCCCCCTTTTCCTATATTTTTGTAATGGCCGCTATGTTTTGAATCTGTGCCCTGATTACGACTTTGACCAAATAATTTTGGTAGGCCTTGAGTTTTCCTTTTTATTCCATGCCTTTGCCTTTTGGCTAACCATTTTTTTTTTTAGTTTCTACAATACTAGATATTCAAATATTTTTAATATTTATTCTAAATTGCTAGAACGTCCCCATTATAAACATGGAACGTAGCCAGTTGGAGAATTTGTCGATTATTGGAATTGGTACATTTATGCATTTGACAGGACTAAGCCTTAGCTCAGCCCTCAACTGCAAGACACCTATATTGACACCAGATTTCGCTTCTCTACTTGTCAATGTATCGCTGATGGCGCTGCTTTGCCATAGACGTCCCAGCTGGATTGTAGTCAAAAAATCGTCTGAGCCAGGACGCATGGGCTTGCTGCTGCTGGAAATGCTATTCATCTTGTATATGGTGGAAATAATGCTGCTAGAGGTGTGGGTTCGTCTAGTCCTTCTTCTAAATTTGTTGTGTGAGAGTACGATTCATGTCCTGCTGGCCTCAAATGGAGCATATTTGGTAGATAACGCTCCGCAGCTGTTCGTTTGGCTAAACGATGGGGTTTTAGATACCGCCCGTTTTCTACTGAGCTTTGGTATTGCCTATGGAACTTTCTACTCCCAAAATTGGATACCTTATTTAAAAGAGATAGTGACAAAACTCATGACTTTGCTAAATTTAAATAAATTAAGGTGAACAAATTGATCACTTAAGAATGGAAAGAAAAGTTCAATATGATTTCGCTATTTGTTTATTAATGGTGTTTGATTTTCTTTTCGTTAGGCTAATTCGAATTCTCGCTTATCTGTCTTTTAGGTTCTCTAGTTTGATTTCGGGGATTTTGAAGAGTCAAAGAAAATATTGATTTTAGCATGGAAGCACTACAATACGATAACATTTAAGGGTTAATTGGATGTCCTACTGATGACATCTTTAATTTCTTAGCCGTTCCTAACTATTTACAACACTGAAATCGTTGCTAACCGTCTAATCACACACTTATTTTGGTATTGAGTTTCCAATGTCCTCGTCCACGTAGCACGACCTTTAATCAAATGTCGTCCAATTGGTCATGCCCTTGCCGGATGATATTGTTCCATTTCCAGCTGTTGTCAATTGCTGCTCCGAGCCGTTAAGCGGGAATTGATCTAGTCCGTATTTACGTAACAACTCAAAGTCATCATCCGTCTTTACGGGCATTGTATTGCGCTGTGTGGGAATGTGGATGTGTGCCGCTGGTGGTACTGGCAATCGGCTCGTGACAGCAGCTACTGTTGCCATGTGTTTGGGAGCAAAATAAGGATAAAGCGGGTTGTTAACGCTGCTGCCAACGGCAGTTGGAGGTGTTATTCCTACGGGAAGAGTACTGGACTTTCGACCAAAGGTCGTATTGCCAATCTGTGGTAGGGGGCGGGCATTCTGATTGAGCGGATCGAAATCTTCCAAGTCGAAACTGGTGTTGTTACTATCGTCCAGCGATATCAGATCATTAACGCTATCATCCTGTAGCTGCTGCTGCGGCTGCTGTTGGAATAAGAAACGGTAAGAAGCAGGTAAGTTAGTGGCCAAGGATTTACTATGCACAACATTAAGGAGATTAGCTACGCATGGGCAGGCAGATGAGTTACTAAACATAATGGTTAGTGTGAGATGATGATTATTTAATGAAAGGCTATGGGGGAGTATTATAGGAACCGCAACCAGGGAGAAGTGGACCTTAGCGGCCTCTGGTGATGCTATGATGTTGTACCTCTCTCTTAGCTCGCGGTGTGGGTATCGGGGGCGGATCGGAGACATTTAACTGCGAGAATCTCGAAGCCGCCGTCACAAATGAGGCGCCTGAGGAGCAAGAGGACGACGATGATGATGAAGAGGATGACGCATTTGAAATACGCATAGACCCGCTTCGGTTTGACTCTAGATCATCGTGCCAGCAATTGCGCTCGAGACGGCTTATCCCAGCGCTGACAGCAGCTGCTGTGGTGGCCACTGCATTGGAGCTACATTGGCTACGACGCGGTGGAATCGGCGGCGATTGCATATCGGGCGGTGAATCAAAGCTAGACTCAGTGGTGTTAGCAGTGGACAGTGTCTGGCGCAGATGATGAGACGGCGTTGGTGGTGGTTTTGTCTCCACGTGTGGATGGTTGTAGTAGGATGTCGGCAGTGTCTGCTGTTGCTGTTGCTGTGGCGGAGGTGGACGAGCTGGTGGGGCTCCTCCTTTTGGCTGCTGCTGGCGAACATTATGCTCTACATTTGGCTTCAGCTGCATTGCGAATTACGCGACATAGTGTTGATGTGTGTGCGTGTGTGTGTGTGTGTGTGTGACATGATGCAGTTGGTGGTGGACAAACAGAGGGACAACACAGACAGAGACAACATACAAAACGAACAAAAAGAGCATGAAAAGAACACAAAGTTAACATTACATCGAGATGAGCGACAGATAAGCGCATTACGAATTAAGCGGGCGGCTAGCGACACTGCAACACTGAGGCTGAAGCAGCTCCAGCCGTCTCTCGTAGGCTTTGACCAGGCTACTTACGCTACGATCCACTGCCGGCGTCTTGAAGAGAGGATGGTTTTGGAGCTCTTGCGACAGATTCATTTCCGATGACGAGCATAACGAACTTGCCGAGCTAACAGCAGAAGACGCAGCCAAATGATGACCATAATGAGCAGGAGCAGGCGAGCCGTACGCATAGCCATTTGGCTGAATGTGCGAACTCGAGCTAGACATTGCCAAAGGAATGGGACCACGTCGCGTTGTCGTCTGCTGTTGGTATGTGGAAGACGACGTACTACTTCCTGGCCCATTGCTGCTTATACTGATCCCATCCAATCGCTTACTAGTCACCGGTGAGCTTGGGGCCGAATGATGCGAGGCCTTTCCGTAGACAATGCCGCTGCTGGTACCGTCCGGTCGATCCGAATGCTGTGGCGAGCCAAGTCCAAAGTGGAAGTTTGCACCACCGAATTGATTGCTATTTTCTCTCAATTTAGACTTGAAACCCTTATAGGCAGTCTTCATTCCCCGCGAACTCTCCTTGACCTGTGCACATAGAGGGCGGGAGGTGGTTAGTAAGCTTACTACTCGATGAAATACACACCCATACACACACACACACACACACACACACACAAACACACACAACATACAGATGCACAGTTATGTAAGAACTTTAACTGGACAACCACTCACCGATTTAACGGCAGATTTAACAGCCGGATTAGTCTGCAGGCGTAAATAGGCGCAACAATATATATAAAGCACACAATTGATCGTAATCCAAGAGGCAGATATGGAAGAAATATATAAAGAGACATACCGCGGGGGGAATACGTCAAAAACAAATGAAGGCAAATGAGAGTTATGCTTATATGTACATATACATACAAATATATAGATAAATATTAAGATATGGATGAATGATTGGCGGCCAAAAACAACAACTATAAATACTAATGCCTAAAATCGTTACGATGAATGGGCAATGAGGCCTACAATTTGTGATGGTCATGAGAGATTGTGTTATACAGTACATAGAATGGAATGGAAATGGCCCAATGAAAATGGTGGTCAATGTCATTGATGTTGTTAATGATGGACGGCACGAGGAAAATGTCTTATATCTGGGACTCTGTATATTAATATAAAATGCAGTTAACTGATTGCAAGAAACTCTTGAAATATTTATAATTAAAATTTAATAACATCCAATTAATGGAAAATTAGTTGCATGCATCTAATAAAGTCGAATCAGAATTCAATTTGTGAGAAAGGAAATCAAATGCAAGAAGAAGATATATCTATCTAAATAGACAAGTAATTATGCATAGGATAATTATATATTTAAAATACGATCACATCTTATGGACAAATAAGAGCTTAATCTGGTTTTGCCGATGTTTCTTTATTCTAATGGAAACTTAAGAACTGAGAGACTAGTTTGCATAGAAACTGACAGACAGACAGACGAGAACTAATCATATTTTCTATACGCCCTGTCAGAGGGTACAATATTCTTATAAATTGATTTAGGTTGATGTAATAACTTAACACAATCTAATCAGATATCAGGAGATTAAACCCTAACATAATATAAGTAAAAAAACTTATAGCCGTATTTATTAGAGTTTTAATACAAGTCCCTTTACAAGAGATTTTTATCATTGAAAGGAATAGGGATTGGGAGAGATTTGGTACTTCGAATTAAGAAACCGATTGATTAGATATATATTAATAATTAAAGATTAATCAATTGAATACGAAAAACAAACGGGTTTTAGTCTTGCCATTACGTTAATTAAATTAAAAGTGCAGTTTCAACGTTGTTAAAAATAAATTGGCATAAGGAAATTAAAGTGATAATCGAATCAACTAACATGGACACTAAGATGATTCTTGTGTGGAAAGTTACTGTCTATTTATTTGGTGGTGTATATTATTTGTGGAATTGGATTTGTTTTTGTTTTTTAAAGGGGTCTTGTCATCTAAATATAGTTCTTGGCAAATACGCGCAAAACTCTGCATTTTCCCATATCATACTGTAAAATAAATTAAATAAGGAAGATCATAAAATAATATAAAATCACTCAGGGAGAGAAAAAAAAAAACCAAAAAAAACGAAAGGAACAAAATTTGAAAGTAAAAGATAAGCTTAAATTGAATATGGAATGAGGAGAACATGTTTGCTTGGTCTATGATTGGTTAGAGAGAAGCAGTTGCTGTTTTTTCTTTGTCCTGTTTCCCATTTCCTATTCTCATGTCCCTCATCATATACATATGTTATCATGCTAGCTCACCTTGTCCTTGACATTCTTGAGAAAAACATAATTGCGGCCCCGTTTTTTCATTTTTTCTGCATAGCGAACCGTTTCTAGCTCAAATTCGTCAGAGAATCCAAGGCCACTGTTAAGCATTTTGAGGCGATCATCAATGAATTGTGCAAATATTTGCAATTCAACCATTTTGGCAAGAAATGGCCGCAAATGACCCGGACGAGACTCAATAAACTTGTCGTGATTAAAGCTCTTGCTGGTGTCATGGAACTCGACGGCATCCCGATAGCCGCCAATCAATTGCACCAGAGCGCCCAGGAATATCTTCGATACTCGATCTCCAATATGATCCTGTGTGTGACTTAGATTCTTCTTCAGCTGGGAGACAATCTCCGCCGGCAAGTCGTGCACATCATCAAAGGGACTCTCGAATATTTTTGTATCACAGTTCAAGATCACAACTTCGCCGAGCTCATCATTGGATACAGTTTCGAGTACAGCTTTCGGAACTCCAATTAAATATGGCATGGGCGCTCCTAAATAGTCCTTAAACTCCCACGGAAGCACTGGTATGAAAATATGCTGCCAGACCATGGGATAGAGAAACGCATTGGCCGCTTGAATACACGACGACAGCCGATCCAAATGGCGGGAAGTGAATATGATACGACGCTCCGCTAGCATGGCAGCAAATACGCCAATCATTTCCTTGGGATCCACAAAGTTATAATAGAGATTTAAATTGTGCTGAAATCAAAAGTTAGAGATTAAGACTTTGCTAGGGCCAAAAAAAGGGACTTCTTACATTCTGTGGTATACTGGGCAACTGGAACTGCAACGGTCGCTCAAATATAAAATGCTAAAAGGGGAGCGATATTAGTAAGAGGAATAAACAAAATCAATTAGTCATCAACCTACGTTTTGGCCACTGTTATAGAAGACAGTTAGACTACCTCCCGAATCGGGTACTCCGCGATTATATGCCTCCGAAAGGAAGGTACGAAAGCCATCGGGATCGGTTTTCTTCAGTTCCACCAGAACAGGCAGCAGCTTGAGGAAAGTATCATGCCACGGCAGATAGGTGATCAGCACCATTGCTGTGTTAGTCTTTGGGTCGTGTCGACAGAAGCCAAATCGCCATTTTGAGTCGCCGGTGGTATGAACAAATGAATAAGATTGTACAGAATCGCTAAAAGTAAACAATAAATAATAAGTTACGAAATTATCACTTCCTGACCTTTGTCGAATTGTTTAAGTCATAGTTTACACCTTCTCTCTCACTTGTCTGGGCATAATGAATCTGGAGAGACCACTTTGTCGTCATTGCCATTGTTTTTATGGGTTTTTCTTTTTCTTTTGGAGTTTAGATTACCTCTTAACCCAAATAAACTCAGAGAGACAGACGAAATGTCTTAAAACAGCAGCGACTTGTCCATGCCAACAGCAAAACGACTTTCGTCTAATTAAATTTGGCTAACGGAGATCAGTGTGAGTTACTCTTGAAAAGGGTATACTGACTATTCTGATTCATTTTGAGTTTGATTCATGTTACTGAGAAGAGCAAACTGATAAGATTCCAAGGGGAACAGTCAGTTTTTCTAAATAATTTCCTTATTGTAAACATACCGCATAACCACAGATCTGACCCGATGGAAGGCATATAGAATAACGCTTTTGCTCAAATTTCAAGATTTCTCTATACCCATAAAGTGTCTGTGACGCATTACCCCCCATCACTTGACCAAGGCCACATATCATAAAGTATATGTACTTCCGGTCTAATGAAATTGGATTGTGTATAATAGATTATCAGTCTTCGGGGGCCTCTTGGGTCGGTCCTGAACTAAAGGAGTCTCTAGAAAAATAGTGTATTGAGCTACGTGCTAATTTACTCTTTCCTTTAGCTTTGTGTGGCTTTTGCTTTTCGTTTGTGTGACGATTCGTTTGCTTTGATGATTATGAATTTGAATTCAAAAAGGCAAACAATTTTGTAATCAAAATCCAACATGAATGACCAGCAAAAATCAAAAGCAACAGTACCTGGGCACGTTTTGCATTCAATTTAATTTCTCATAAGCTTCACCTTGGCTTAAGCTCTGTTTCCATAAATCTTCAGTGGAATTACATAAAGAGCAAAGCGAGTCAGAGGCAATCTCAGTGTTAGTTGTTGATAGATAGATCATGGACGGCTCCAGGGGGGATGCAGTTCCCCCCCCAAAACATTCCTCTGTCTCGACTGACAAAATGCCAACAACAAAAATCAGTAACAAACAAAATCCTGATTTATTGATAGTAGACCCTTTAAAAATATTTTGTAAGCCGTCCATGTGTTGGATATACTCACACACATTTATTTATATTTATGATGTGCCTTCATTTATTAAAGTGGAAATGAAAATACGCAGATTATGCGGGAGCATTGGTCAAAAAAGTGGTCAAGAAACTGGCATTTAATTAAATTTGATTTCACTATTAAATAGTAACAAAGTGTAATGCACTGATACCCGTATTTATTTCATCCCATTGTAAAGGATTGAACATGAATATATACATATACATATTAGTTAGTTGAAAGAAGAATAGTCAATCTCTTTGTTTACTAGTTTTAATTTCTTCCAGGGCCGGATTTACTGATTACGCCCCAGTGGGCACTATAAATGTAGAAGGAATCAACAGCACTTCTAGTTAATATAATTCTACTATAACAAAACAATAGAGGAACCAATCGTAAATCCAGGGCTGGATGTTCTCCAAGACCTAAGATTGCATTCTTGAAGATCGCGCTACTCTCTCTTTTGGGGTAGTGCGTCATTGCATTATTTGAGTGAGAGAGTGAGATTTTGATTTACTGTTCTTTGAATGTCAGATAACTGTTCTTTGCAATGCCTTAGGGGGGCTGTTTCAAAAAGCTTTTTCTTTTGTTTTAATTTTGTTTCTGCGCTAATGTTTGTCATTATTATGAGGAATTTTTTTTGTTTAGAAGAAAACATTTTTAATTAGCTAAAAATTGTGTTAACTTTCGAATTGCTTATCTGGACTTTGTGTTTGTTACTGCTGTTGTTATTGTTTATTCGATGATAAATAGAGTTAGTGTATATAACATTGAAGGGAATCGAATCCTCTTCCACCCACTCACAGCTGGCAGATAAGTCACATAAATTTGGCATGACTAAACCAACATTCGAAATGGAAGAGGGGCGCAAAGAGAGAAAATAACAATTGACGTAGTAAACAAAACAAAAAATAAAAAGAATTGATACACTTTCAGGCGGCAAGGCAATTCAGGAAATGCTCGTTCATACAACAAGCTAATGAAGTAATACCAGACATTACTTTTGGCTATATAAACAACTACAAAATAAACAACAATACAAGCAAACAACGGCAACAACAACAGGTTATACAATTCATGGACAAAACTTAAAGTGAAGTGAAGTGGTCCGTTCGTGTTTTGTATGAATCATCCATTCACTATTGAGACAAAAAGCGACGTCGACGACGACGACGACTTTGTTTGTAACACCTCCTCCTTCTCCACTGCATTGATCATCATGATGAAAATTGCTAGTCGTTCAGTCAATGGACTTCTGACCGGAAATTCACTCACCTTTCGAGATCGCAGGGAAATGCAAATGATGGTATGCCGGTGAGCACCTCCTTATCGCGAAATCCTTCGGGGAAACTTTCGAGTATCACTCCAGCAGGTGGCGTTGGACCACCGTGCCTCGAGTTAGTGCCGCGCTCCAGGCCGCGATTCGGTTTGACTTCACACCAAAACTCAAAGAGTTTTTTCACATCGTTTCTGTGTTTAAAAAAGGAGAGATCACAACAATAACAATTTTTTAATCACTTTTCATTCTATCAGCAAAGTCGTCTGGCTGGGTGCAGGCAAGCGTAACGCCCACGAATCACGTTCCCGCTCCTCCCCCCTCGCGTAGGGGAAAGAGGGTGTTAACAAACATACTCACTTAATTCGGGAACCCATTTTTGTAGCGTTGTTTTATATTTAGCACATGGTTTCCTTTTGACTTTTTATAAATTTTAATGTTTTATTAATATGATTTTCACAATTTTAATACTCTTTTTGTGCTATTGCGGATATTCGCAACGTCATTTCACTATCATTCACTGTCTTGTATTCATTTTCATTACACTGCGCTTAGAGGTGATGTTGTTGGTTATTAATTTTCCAGCCACATTCAATTGTGTCGAGACAATAATTGCATTTATGCAAAAAAAAAATAATAAATAGAAAAACCGAGACCCAAAAACAGTTTCTTACGCCAACACTCCGCACACTAGCGCCGCTGCAAAAAAACAGCTGTGCAGTGCTGTAAAGCAGTCGATCTTTTTAAATTGCACAACACTAAGGGTGCGAGTAATAATCCTAAGGGGAGGGTAATAGACCTAAGGATGAGAATAATAGTCCTAAGGGTGCGAGTAATAGCCCTAAGGGTGAGAGTAAAAGTCCTAAGGGTACGAGTAATAGTGCTAAGCGGCTAATTTGAAAACAAATGAAATGTTGCGAATGCAACGAGGATTATGTATTTCATATCCGATTTTGATGAACAATATCTCATTCGACGGGAAATTGTACTTCCACCTCTTGATTAAGCCTTGATTTGCGTCGCATTTCAAAATGACTTTTTTTCGGTTTGCGTCCTTGTGAATTCGATTTGCGTCTCATTTTCGATTTATATGGCCAGAATCCGTTTCTAAAAACATTTAAAACCATAATGACTTTACAATAAAAAAATATATTATGCAATGCAACCGTTGCAACAACTGCTGCTGGCACTATTTATTGCTACATAGAGAATTGTATACAAAAAACCTAATCAAATTTAACAACTTTAGACCAATATTTAAAGAAAATGAAATAAGTAAGTCGTCTCGCCGACTTAGGTATACCATGCACCAGTAAAACAAATATTTCAAATTTGTAATAACTAATGCATTTGCCTATTTTAAAAAATTCTGTTCACATGCTTTTTACAAGCATATCTCAATATCTCGCGCAGTTATGCATAGCACCCTATCCCCCCACCCGCCAACGGCCATCTCCGGCCTTATGGAAAAACGTTTATATGCATAACTCAACTATTTTTTGTCCGATTTTGATCAAATTTGGTATTTTGCTGGGTATTAGTATCAAATTTAAGTGTGCCAAATTTGATTGCACAAGGTAAAAAATTACGGGAGATAATAGAGTTTTTCAAATTTCGGGGGCGGAAAGGGGCGTGGCAAAATCTTTATACATACAAAATTTGCGGATTTACTATGCAAATATACATACCAAATATGGTGTCTCTAGCTAAAATAGTTTTTGAGATAAACGTTTTTTTTTTAAATTGCGTGGGCGGAAAGGGGCGTGGCAAAAATTTGAAATAAACTTGATCACTCTACATACTACACGAGCCTACATTCCAAATTTGGTGGCTCTATCTCGTATAGTCTCCGAGATCTAGGCGTTCATACGGACGGACAGGCGGACGGACGGACAGACGGACATGGCTATATCGACTCGGCTGTTGATACTGATCAAGAATAAATATACTTTATGGGGTCGGAAAAGCTTCCTTCTGCCTGTTACATACATTTTGGCGACTTTAATATACCATTTCACCCTATGGGTGTTTGGTATAACAAATAAATCCGGCGGATGAAATTTATTAACTCTAAATGCTCGCAAAGCTGTCGTCCTATATGGATTATATAAATTCCCTTTTTTATACCCTTGCAAAAGGGTATATTAATTTTGGTCAGAAGTGTGCAACGCATAGAAGGAAGCATCTCCGACCATATAAAGTATATATATTCATGATCAGCACGACGAGACAATTTCAAATAGCCATGTCCGTCCGTCCGTCTGGATCAACGCGAACTCCTCCTAGACCGTAAAAGCTACAGAGCTGAAATGTTGCATGTAGGCTTGTATATACTGCACAGTCTGTCTCGGATTCAGCCGGATCGGACCACTATATCGTATAGCTCCCATACAAACATCAAAGTCCCGAACAGTGACTTTTCTCAACAACTTCGTTATTTTCTGAGCTATTTTCGTGAAAATTTTGTTAAGATCGGGTGACTATATATAGCTCCTATAGGAACGATCGGTCGAAAACAGTGACTTTTGACGCGATTGCTTTCAAATGAAACATTTCTTAGTTTAATATATCGGTTAATGAGTGTGCCGAATTTGATAAAAATTGGGTGACTATATCATATAGATCCCATAGGAACGATCGGTGAAAAACAGTGATTTTGATCGTTATTTCGTATGCTAAGATTGTAGGCCATTCTTCCGCAAACATTAGCCTTTTTAGATAAAACTTATTTCACTTTGATGGCTATAGCTAAGCAACGAGTAACCCAAAAAGTTGCAAGGGTATACAAACTTTTCGTTTCGTTTTGCGTCCCATTTTTCCACTCTCTATTAACGACGCAGACCGAGGCTTTGGTGTAATTATGTACATATATTTGATTTCTTGTTCTTACACACGTGTGGGAGAAGGTAATGTCGCAATGCTGATTATAATGATGATGAAGCGAAGTCCGAAGTTTAAAGTTCAACAAGTGAAAATTCGTGAAGGAGTTTCCAAGTTCCAGGAGTACTGCAACTTGTTCAAGTAGAATGCCAAGGAACGAATTTTAGAGAATTTCAATTCCCTTCGAGAGTTTGCAAGGCAGCATTTGTTCGTGAGCATCGATGAGCTGTTTTTGCCTTTATTGGTAAGTTTAAGACACTAAAAAACTTAACAAAAATACATAAACTTTTTAACTTGCAGAGTGAAGTAGAGGTTTGCGATTTCGGTGTACCAGCGGACTTAAAGGACTACTATCAAAGGGAGAAGCAACCCTTGGCAACTGTTGTCCAAAGGATCCATACTGCAAATATGTAGTTTGGATCCTTGGGCAACAGTAGGTGCGTGTTGCTAAATAAGAAGGGTTTGGAAAATTAGTGAGAAAAATTAGAAAGTGCTTTTAGGGAATATTTTAATTTAGAAAAAATCATTAATGTAAGTGACTATAATTTAGTATTAGATGGGGTGTTAGAATTAGTATTGATTTTAGCATTTAAGAATAATTGTTTCTGTCCAAAAAAATAAATGAATGAATAAAAATGGAACATTTATGCATATTTCCAATGAACGAAATATTTCCACTTGCAATCGTCTGTTCTCGGAACTGTACTTTTCAAATTGCGACGGTAAACAATCGTAAGTATTTTCTACAATTTTCTTTTTCTAAATAAAAATATTTAAAATAAGTATTGTAAGAGATTGTTTACAAATAGTTCAATTTTGAACAGAAATTTTTTTTTCAGACGGCAATATTACTGAAAGCAGACTGAACCAGATTGGCTGATGCCAAATTTGGTGATCCAAATTTGTTTTTTTTTTTTGTATATATAAATTTGTAATTATTTTTTTTATTAAGCAGTGCATTTGGAAGAAATGCCTTTGGAAGCAGTGACCCACGAAGCAGTGCCTGTGGAAGCAGTGGATACAAACCAGGAAGAAGTAACGCCTCCAGCGGCAGGGCCAAGCGGCAACCTTTTCAAATTCGAAAAGTAAACAAACGTAAATATTTTCTAAAATTTAAACAGATGACGTCAAAAATGGATCAAATTGTGCAACTGGCGCTTGAGTCAATCAAAAATGTATTTGAAGAGTTTGTTTCAAAATATTTCAATTTTTCTCGGAATTTCTTTTTTTAATCTTCTCATATGTTTTAGACGACAACACTACTAAAGTTACTGGACGGTGGGGTGAAATGTGTTCTCGGACTTATTGGTGTCACGAAAAACGCGATCAGCGTTAAGTAAATTTTTTCAAATTTTTGAATTTTTTTTATTCCGTTTCCGGAGCCGGAAACTCCAGGGTAGGGCCGCTGGCTATTAATTTTCCAGCCACATTCAATGGTGACGAGACAATAATTGCATTAATGCAAAAAAAAAAATGAAAAAGAAGAAACTCAAAAACAGTTTCTTACGCCAACACTCCGCACACTAGCGCCGCTGCAAAAACAGCTGTGTTGTGCTGTAAAGCAATCGATCTTTTTAAATTGCACAACACTTGTTGGCCTGAAATGCGTCGATGTACTATCGGTTATCGGTGCAATTGTTTTTATTTATTTTGTATTTTCCGCTTGGATTTCTGTTTAAATTGCTTCCCCCTCTTGATAAAAAATGCATATAATTGGATTTGTGTTGTCTTAAGTTACATAACCCTTACAAACGTCAAGAACCTAGTCAGAACTTTCCGTGACATCAAGTCCGGAGCCATTGGCATAATAATTTTTTTATGTACTAAATATCAAGGTAAGTACTGGCTATTTTACATATATATATATATAATTGGCACGATAATTACAGAACCACCCACTCAAATTCAAATAGCTAATACTACTGCCACTATTGATTTTGTTGCTCTTACACGCGTGTGGGAGAACGTCGCAGTGCTGATTATAATGATGACGACGCGAAGTCCGAACCCAAATCAATAGTGTTCCTTGTGTACTGGGTTAGTTCAAGTTGTGTGTGGCCACTCAGCAGTTGTATTTATTTCCCATTTGAGACAGTGTCAAAATTTGTAAAAATTGTTTTATTTAAAATTTTTATTTTCGAAGGTAAGACCAGCACACATACATACACAGATTGCGGCACGCTCATCAAAGGGTTGTTCAATTGGCAGTGGACTTACGAAAGGCGCACCCGAAATTCACTGCACGTCCAATACTCACTATCACTATCATTAGTGATAAGCATTAGATTTTAGATAATATATCTTATTGCCCACTCACTTGGGCCATGTTAACACTAAGGAAATGTGATTCTAGGCTTCGGAGTTGGCGTCATCAGTTCCATCGTTGGAGCCTGACCAAATGGCAGCCAACAGGCCAGATTGGGCCTGTCGGAGGCATCGAAACCACTGAAGGTGGGTCTAGATTCTGTATCCAAATTGAGCGTCAGCCGCAACTAGCCGGAGAATTGCTGTGAGTGAGAGACAATAGATAGGGGAGAGTGTGTGGTTGGTCGCTCAATCAAAATCCATGTGCCTACATTATACCCCAAGCGTGTGGCGATAAGATATAGTCTACAGTCCACTTGGTATTCATTTACCAATTGTTCGTCTTCGTAATAACAGCTGTTTCCCCCTCTTTTTGTTCTGCTTTGGTATTCTATTGCAGCTGCAGTTCCCGTTTACGGGTTCAAAGTTCAAAATTTGCAGTGAGGAGCCTTCACACAAGTTCTGACTCAGCCATGTTCTACTATATGTACGCATACCTTTCAAATTTGCCGCGGCTTCATGTGGTCGGTCTAGCCGTTGTAGCTTACGTAGTGTATTACCTCATCCAAGTTGTCAAGGTAAGCCAGTTAAAGTTTTGTTTAAATTTTCGTCAAGTAAAATCTGAAACTCGTTTTTAGCGACCCATAATTGCTTGCTCGGATGGACCCTTTAAGCAATATTTGATTCGCAAAGTTCCCACATTGGAAAACAAATATTGGCCAACATTCTGGTGTGTGGAAAGCCGTGCCCAGACTGTTATGGCGAGCCTGCTGCGCTCGAATAGTCTGCCACATGTGAATTACCGTCGCGAGATTTTGACCTTGAAGGATGGCGGAGAGGTTGCCCTAGATTGGATGGAGGAAGGCTGCTCCCCGGATTCACCCTGTATAATGTAATCAATCATGCAACTCAATCTTATTTATTATGTGCAAATAATAGAACTATCCACACTTTTCGCAGAATTTTGCCAGGCCTTACCGGAGAATCGCAGGCGGAATATATAAAATGTCTCGTTTTCGCCGCCCAGCAATCTGGTATGCGTGTAGTGGTTTTCAATAATCGAGGTTTGGGTGGCATTGAGTTGAAGACTCCACGCCTTTACTGTGCTGCCAATTGTGAGGATTTGTGTGAAGTAGTTCAACATGTGAGACGTACCGTGCCCTCTCATTGCAAACTGGGAGCCACTGGTATCTCCATGGGTGGCCTGATTCTGGGAAACTACTTGGCACGCAAAAGTGATGAGGCTCGCTCCATTTTCTCAGCGGCCAAAATTATATCGGTTCCCTGGGATGTGCACAAGGGTAGTGCCAGCATTGAGAAGCCAGTTATCAATAGCCTGCTGGGTCGCCATCTGGCTAGCAGTTTGTGCCGCACTTTACGCAAGCATTTGGACATCTATCGCGATATATATCGCGATTCGGACATCGATATCCAACGCATCCTGCGCTGCCGCACCATCAAGGAGTTCGATGAACTTTTTACGGCGAAGCAGTTTGGATATGCTCATGTCAATGATTACTATTCAGACGCCACTTTACACAACAAGCTGGACAATATTTCGGTGCCGTTGCTGTGTCTAAGTGCTGCCGATGATCCTTTCCAGCCCTTGGACGCTATCCCAATAAATGCGGCCAACAATTGCACTCATGTGGCCATTGTAATCACTGCAAGAGGTGGACACATTGGCTTTCTGGAGGGATGGTGGCCATCAACCAAGGATCAATATATGGGACGACTTTTTACAGAATACTTCACAAAAGCTCTATTCGACACGGACGGAGAATTTCAGCATACGGCCAATGAAATGCACGAACGTTTCCTCACCAAGCAGACTTCCGCTTTGGCCTCGACGACTCCGCTATCGCCTGAAAATGAAACCAATAAGGTCAAATTAATGTAGCTATAGAATTGATATTCCTTAAAGTCGTACACCAGATATACTAATCGGCCGTATACGTACCATCCTAAACTCATGTGATAAAAGAAAACAATTTGATCAAATTAATCTAACACAAACAAACAAATATTTTTGACTCTATGGAATACAATTAAAATGCATATCTGGTCTTTTTTTTTCATTTTTGGATTATTAGCAAATTATGTAGATTTGACTAGGCACGACTAACTCTAATTACCATGAACAATAATACTAAATAGATGGAATATTTTTTAGAATTCAGTATATTTAACTAATACCAAAATATTACAACGCTTGAAAACAGTTATACACGAATAAAAGATTATAAAGAAGCGAAATCCTATTTCCATTCAACTTTTTAAAGATTTTTCGAAACAAAAAAGTAAAGCAAAAATACAAATAAATGACCACTTTTAAGCTTATATTGGCTTGTAGAGCAATGTGGTTACATATTTCTTGCGGTAACGATGCGTGGCACTTAAGACCATGACTCCATCCTTGATGGACAAGGCATACAAATGGTTCAACATGACATGATTTGGCTCTGGCAAAAGAGTAGGCTCACACTAGAAAAAGACCATAGGACATTGATTAGCTTTTTAATTTTAATTTACTCCATCGATTACCCACCGAAAGTGGTGTGTCCTTGTTTAATATGACCTGAAGCAAATGAGGGGGTAATACCGGCGGCCCGGATACCTTTTCCCAAGGCTTAACCTGCGGCACTTCCTGGGAATACTCCTTCTCTGCGAAATTGGTCACATTCTCGCTATCTTTGGCTAAAGCTTGGAAAACTTCGAAATCCGATGCTCGCACGGAGACCAAATTATTTTTCTCACCCTTGTCGTTGTCAACGCTTTTCTGTAAAGATCAATTTAAAAGTAAGCAGTTTGTTGCTACATGAGAACAAATAAACAATACTATAGAATCGGGGTCGATCGAGTTGATTGAACGCAATGAGTCAGACTATAAAAAAAATGTTAATTGAACAGCGACGTCGAAATTCGAGAAAAATGTGTAAACGGAGCAAGAAATTAACTAGAAATTAACTAGAAATTATAATAATTTTCCATAGAACATGGAGCTTGTTTCTAATTAGAGAAAACAGCCAAAATCGGCCTCAAAAATGCTAAATTGGGGCATCACTAAACCCCTTCCCATCTTAATACATACACACATACATAGTACTAGCGATTACTTTGACTCCCCCTTTTGTTTACGGCGATTACACAACACAACCGAAACGAGAAAAAGAACGAGCAAGAGCAAAAATCAGTAAAGTGAACTGCGTCATTGCCCTTTGGATATAGTATAAATTATATCGATTTTCCCTATTTAAAGGACTAATGTATATATGATGAGGCTCACCAATTTGGGATCGTGTTTCCATTCGCCATCAACACAAAACTTATATTGATGGTCACCTTCTGGAAGATCGATAATAGTCACAAAATTTCCATGACTACGGACCATTGTGATTGGCCTCCAGTTGGAGAAGGTGCCCGAAATGGTAACATTTTTACCGCCGCCATCCCATCGTAGAACTGTTGGTAATGCTGTTTTAATTGGTTCTGCATCCTCATCACCAGCTATGAGGGACGCAACGGATTGCTGCTGTGTTTCATCGTCGTTATTCTCCATCGTTGTGCTGTCGTTGTCGTCTCCACTATTGCTACTGCGTAGTCCAGCTGTTGCTTCGCTGCTGCTATCAGCTGAGCGCTGTTTACTGGCCACTTCTTCGTCTTCTTGAGACGAGCCCTCGTTTAAAACTGCCGTATGCTTTTTATCGAATGAGAAAGCTTGGCCAGTTACAGCACCCACACCCGTTGCATTTTCTATTTTTTCGCGAAAATGTGCGGGAGAACTTGGTGTGGAGAGGTCGTGGCTGTTGGATTTATGGCGGTTTTGCATTTGGACGGTGGAACTGCCTGCGTTCCCCATTTTTCCAGTCAGTTTCTCTTTTGATATCAGCTACTTAATGTATTTAATTTAAATTGCTTTTGTTGTTTTTGGCACAGTTCTTTCTCCTTGACTGTCGTATGTTGTATCTGCTTCCGCGTTTTGTCCAGTTTGGAGCTTTATCTGCGTTGTTTCTTCTCTGCTCGTATATGGATGAACTCTCTTTTATTTTGGCATCTTAAAATGCAAAAAATTGCATTATTTAATAGTTTTTCGTCGTAAAAATTGCTAATTATAAACAGTTTACATATAAGTATATATTTATATTTGTGTGTATATGTAGCTTACTCACACACATTAAGAACGTCGATAACTCGATAACACTAGTTTACACCAAAAGTGAATCCGCGAATTGAAAAAGTATCTACAGGAACGTGATGTCGAGAAACTAGATGTTTATATCCGTTTATTTGTTTTAAGCAGCGTTTTCGAGATATTTGAGGAATGAGAGATTTTAGGCACATGATTCAAATAGTCCTATATACGTACATATGTACACATCTCGGGCCTTTACAATGATACATGGCAGGCAAATGCTGACGACCAGGGTGGCGAATAAATCGAAGGAACTAGTTTCTATTTTGATGCCACTGTAGCCCTGCGCAGATAAGGTTTATTTGGAAGAAAACCAATTAACAAATTTTTTTAATACATAATAAGCGGCAATAGGCAATAATATATTTATTTACTGCAAACTCCTTCGGATCCGTGCTGTAGAACGTCTTTATATAAAATTGCTGTTGTGGCTGGAGGTCAAGGTAAGAGACACTGAGATTTGTTCATTCGTTCTAGTGGCCATGACAATTTCCAAATCCATGCTAATTTCAGATGGCCGAATTGGTGAGAGATTGGCTGGCGGACTATCAGCGAACGCGTCGACAGCCGACCTCTTCAGAGACGGAGGCGTTTGTGGTGGAGCACGAAACGGATCCGGAAATTGCCGAAGCCATTTTCACAATACTTAATGACCGCCAACGCAATGTAGGTCTGGTTCATGATATTTGCCAGCAACTGCTATCTTTCTATAGATCGCCAGAGCAGACACTTCATAAATTTCCGCTACAATTCATTCCCGTTCTGATCTACACGTACCTACATTCCGTCGCTGCCGGCGACAAGAAATCCGCTCGCGGCATGGAGACGCTGCTAATATGCATTTACAATGGCGAAGTGTCCACCGACGATGGCGGCCAAAGAGTGGTAGCCTTCCGAATGCCCATTCTGGCGCAGTGCTCGGTCTACCACGAGCTTAAAAATCTACCGATGACGGATCTACGACGATGGGAAGAGAACTGCAATCGTGAGATCAAATGGGGACCCCATATGCGAATTGAGAATATATCGGCCCAGAACAGAATGCGGGTACTGACGGCACTGCTCTTTTGCTATAACCAGCAGGTGAGCCAGACACAGAAAACATCGCTGCTCCATTTGTGCCGAGTTGGTTCGCAATTGGTCAGTCAGGGATTCACCACCAAATCAGGTCATGGGCATCGCATGAGCTACGGGTAACATCAATATTCTCGAACCTTCACTCTGTTACATTTTTAATGTGTTGCGTTTATTTTTCCGTTAAGCACTGATCCGGCTACGGGAGTGACGTTTCCGAAGCCTTCCTCGCCCCGCATTCCCTTATCCAGTGGCTTTTTAACCGAACTTGTTCATGCCATTTATTTTGCAATGTTCAATGGCTATGGAACTATTGCTATTCAAACTATGGAGGATATACATCAGCGTGCCACTTACGAGTTGTATACGGAACTCATTTTGGTCACCAGCGCAGTGCGCAATTCTCTGCAAGCCAATCCCTCAGGGCAGCCCCATGACGGACCCATGGGACTGAGCGTAGCTCTGACTCCAGCAACTACAACAGTTACCACTTCTGTCTCGAAATCCATGATCACCAATGCTTCATTTCGTACGAAAAAGCTTCCCGATGACATACCAATCCAAGTGCAGGACTTGACTATGCCCCAGGCTCCACAGCAGCAACAGCTTGCTAGTGTATCGGAGGAAACCGAGCCCACAGGTGGAACCAAAGAGTCACCATCGACTAAGGAAAGTTCGGGGACACGCACTTCCATTATGCGTCCCAGTATGGAGGGCATCAAGGCACAGGCACATAAGGCCCTGATAGCAGGCTTCAAGAAATCCAAGGATAAAGAAAAAGAAAAGGACAAGGAGCCACCAAAACCACCACAGCGAAAATTCGATAAACATACTCAGCGAAACTCCATGTTACAACTGCAATCGGAGCAATTGAATTCGAGTGCTGAGCAACAACAACCCACCTCTAATTCTGCCTCGGATCTACTGCCTATGCAAACGCCTTCGTTGATCAATGAAAATGGAGGCGGAAGCAACAGCTTCAGCATTGACAGCGATCTAAATGACGGTGTGGGAGGAGGGGGAATGGGTGTCGGGGGCGGTGGCGTCTCTACTCTACCCACAATGAGCAGCAATACAAACTCCCTGACCAGTAGCGATATGCTGACAAAGAGTTTCGACTCCAGCATTGAGCTGGCACCCATAGGCCACAGCTCCAGCAATGGCAACAAGCTCAATGAACACGGGCACGGAATTGAGTAGATATACATACATATACAGGTAAACGTAGGAGATCAGATCAGATCACCAAGGGGCAGGTGCAACCAATTAGCCAAATTCAAGTATATAATTATAATCATTATCACGTATTAACTAAACAAGTTGAATATTAATTCGTTAAATTACCCTTCTATATATTAGTTAGTTTCGTATTTTCCAATTGTTGGAATTAAACATACATATGTATACTTGTGTGTATCGTTTAGATTCAGGGTATTATAGTCCTATCCTTTTCCCAGCTCACAAACCAAAACTTAAAACGGAGAACTCTTGTTTTGTGTCCATTTATTTGAACTAATCCAGAAATATACAGAAATATTTATTGAATGTTGACTTAAAGCTAAACCATGTTAATGATTTCAAATAAAACATATACTATACATAAATTATATGTTGGCTTGATTCGCATTCTAACGTCTCCTGAACTTACCCTGCAAAAATATGCGAGGCACATCTATTCCCTCCTTAACATTGAGTGTGCGTCTATTAACATAGTGGTTGCTGATGACATCAAAGCCACAATCCACAAAAAGCTGGGAGACTTCGTCCTGGGCAAAATAGTAACTGCGTGTGCCATCCTGGCGCATATATAGATTATTGGAGATCTTATTGCCGGGCTTAAAGCGAAGTTGGGCCATGTCGTATAGGCCGTAATCTCGAAATAGAACTAACCCGCCTGGCTTTAAGATTTTAGCTAAATTTTGTACAACTGTTTTAAACTTATTCGGATGAATCGCAGACAGCACAAAGATCATGGTGCATATATCCAAACTTCCCAGGGATATTTGTTGATGCACTTGCTCCGTTGTAATGTCGCACTGAAAGGCTGTAATATGCTTGACATCATACAACGCATGATTTTTCACAAATTCAACTGCTCGAGGCGAAAAATCACAAGCGTAGAAGTAGAAACCATTACTATCCTCCACTGTATGTTGGTCTTTCATCCTGTTGAGTTGGTCTTCGAGGAGGGGAAATACCAAATTGCCTACACCGCATCCCACTTCCAGAAGAAGTCGCCTTTGTCCTGGTCTATTGTTGTCTGTTTCAACGCTGTCAGCTAACAGCTCTTCGAACTCACGCGTCGTCCAATGTCTATCTTTGAAAAACCTCGTCTCATTGCGTTTGTAAAAAATATCCCAATGACGCTGTGCATCTATTTCCAGTTTGCTGGCCTTAAATTCGGGGACCAGTCGCTTATCTTGTTCTGCCAGCAATTGAGCTTCTGCGTCGGTTAGCACTTTGGACTTTTCAGTGAACTCTTCATTTATTCTTAAATTTGAAAATTTATCCATTTCTTTTCCATCCATTCTTTTTGAAATTGCAAAATCAGCTGTTAACTGTTGTCCATCCACATGTGTTTAAAAATTTTACCTCCTAGTGTTGAAACAGTGTTGTGTAATTTAAAATTAGTGGTGGAAAAAAGAGCGACTAGTAGCGGTTTTTTCAAAATTTCACAATTATAATTGATGTAAGCTCTTTGCTTTTAATTGGGTAAGAGTTCAGAAAATTGCTTTCCAAGCAGTAAGTGTGGTAAAGCCAACCGATTTGGCAAACATTTTGAAGCCGCATGTTTTTGTTTTTTTTTTCTCATTCTTAGTTTTTTATGTCTTGATTTAGTTTTGAGTTTCACGGGTGTTCTACTTTATAGATGAGTATCAGTGTATTAAATATGTTCAAATGATAGCCATTAATTACTACTACGTTTACTACCCCAGCGCTTAATCTGTCCCATTTATTTAAGAGCTATAGAGATAAATTTAATCTAATGGTATTTATTCGAATAACCTTCAAATGGTTGGCATCTTAAACTGGGAAGGTCTATTTTATTCACTTAAAAATAATATTGTTATTTGCTTTTCCTTCTACATGTGGTAGGCCTTTGATATAATTTTATAAATGTCATTTATTTATCGAATTTAATCCTGCTCCTCAAGGATTCCTGTCCTCGTTTAACGATAAAAATTTCAATTTCAGCGACGAAAATGCCGTTTTATTTAAATTTCAACCTCGCTGTATCACGCAAGGCTGCTTAAAGATATTCAATATTTAATAAAATATGTAACAAATAACAAAGTTTTGAAGTGAAAGAATCAAGCCAAATAGAGTCGGCTTATTGCTTTGGTCTTTTCGAATCATCTGCCCATGATAGTGGGCTCATCGGCCATGGCGATTTCGTCAGTCGGCGCCTTGGCACCCTTCTTTTGCCAGAATACCAGAGGAACATTACTCCGCACAAAATATTAACTGCAAAGGTGAACCAGGCCAGGTAAACACCATAACCATAACTAAAAGAGCAGAGAATTAGTGAAAAATATAGAGATCAGAAAAGTGAATTCTCACGTCAATTGTGCTCCATCCGGATAGGCGTAGAATAAATTATCTTTGGTGTAGTCAATAGATGAAAACAACACCTGAAGCACCACCAATGCCGTGGATGCAGCCACCAGGTGAATCCCACCAGCCAATCGCTTGAACATGTACCGCGGATTAAAAAAACGTATAGAAGGAGAAAACGGCTCCCAGACTCATGACAAATAGCGTGATGCAGGCAAAGGATGCCTGCGTGCGGATGTAATCTGAAAGGGTATACCAAGTCACTGCCCATTACAAGCTGTCTACCACGAATATGTTTCAACGGAAATACCAACCCATTAGCTCATCGTCGAAGCCGGGCTCATTGCGTAGGGTATTGGAGTTGGGAAACATGTCAATATATTTGCATCGCTCTGGGAAGGACGTACGAAAGAATGTCATTTCTGTAGAAAGTTCTTCTGGAAATACTCACGATTGGGAATATAACTATAAAAGGCTGTCTGGCCGCCCCTGCTTGGTGGTAACGGTGGCGTTAAAATCAAGATTACTCGCTCGTCGTTAAGCACGAATGCGGGAATGCCAATGTCCCGGATATATGTACCCAGAAGGCGGACGACTAGAGGATAATCTGTCCAATTGGAAAAAATGGCCTGCTGCGCTATCTCTGGGATGACATAATATGACCAGGTGTTGTTGTATTTCACCCTTTGCAGCGCTGCACCGAAGGTCTTTCTCTTGATGATGCCACTCACATCCAGCGGATCGATTGGAATTGGTTTATTGGCTGTGGCATTGTAATCCCTTTGACCGGCTTCCGTGGACATTATGAGCTTATGGAAGGCATTCCGAAACATCTGAAAGTCGTCCTCTTCCCCGCGGGCCCAGTGTGCAAACATTCGCCGACGGGCGGATTCCGTAAACTCATTAGATTCCTCTAGGCTCTCCAAAGCGAATTGTCGTATAAATTCCATGTGTGACAGATTGCGTCTGGCATCGTTGATATTGGTCTGTGAGGTATACGACATTGAGCTAAAATTCCGCACAACCTGAGCATTACTCAACGCATTGGGAACAATGGTATTCCGACAATGCCGCCACAGACCCGAATGGGAGGACATGAAAAAGCGTCGCGATTCGGGTATAAAAATGCCTGCCAAAATGCCAAGAATAACAAGCTTGACTCATACAGAAGGGTCGATGGGTGCACTGATTGTTCTCACCTGATCCACCCGATATGATAATCCAATGATCAGTTGCTATCGCCGTTATCCAAATGATTAAAGAGACTACCATAAGCAGACTACAACCAAGGAGGACGCGTCGCTGAAACATATATGCCTCCATAAGTGGCCGCCGAGCCTCATCCCGGCCGATTGTTGAAGTGGACACTTCGCGTTTCATTTTGCCACTCTTTGCGTTTGCCCGCCTTACACTTTATGGTAGGTCTCTGGACAATTTGAACGGATAATCCACACGCACATGGGACAAGGCACGTTCCTGTGAAGAGGCAGAGCCATAGTCATAGGCAAAGCGAATGTAATGAGGTCATGTGGAACAAAGAAACTATGCAGAAGCTACGAGAGTCTCGCATCCTTTATGCTAAACATTTCAAAAACGAATATACTTTGGTACTGTCTACCCAATTTGTCGGATCATATTTGGAGAATCGGGAATTCTTTTACAAACCACGGACGCAAGTCAAAAGTGGTTTTTCCTTGCTCAAAAGTGTTTGTTTTTCTTTAATTTTTTGTGTTTTTTTGTTTTTGACAGAAATTAAGCAAATTAGTGAAAGCTAACGGGAAAAATAAAAGGAATGACAAAATATGTGAATATTGCAAAAAATATTCAAAGAGAATTAGGTGTGCCTCTGGCCGTGTGGGTGGACGGAATGGCGGTACGACTGAACGGCTGAGCGGGAACGGGGAACGTGGGGATCGGTGCGTGCAAAAGTGCCATATAATTTGTGGCATGTGCTTATTTTATTTTTACATTCTTTGTTGCTGTGCTTTTGTTCAAAAACAAAATAACAATGATAATAATTTTCAAGTTGAAAAACCCAAGACCTAATAGACCATTTTGTCATATGAATTTTTGTTTCTCGCTTTTTTTTTTAAAATTTCTCTCGTTGCGAAAATGTTCATTTTGAACTTCTTTTTGATGTGCGACTTCCGTGAGTTATTTATAAAATGCAACAACTGCAGTTGCAATTCCGGAGGGAGCGGGGGACCCTTGGGAGGAGTTGCGTTTGCGTCATTAAGTACGTCATTTGGTTAAGTTAAGTTGAAGGAGCCGAAAGTTCTATCATCGACCAGAAATCTTGTGCCAGTTTTCACTCGAATTTCTTTTGAAATGGTAGTTTTTATACCATACACCCATAGGGTGAAATGGTATATTAAAGTCGCCAAAATGTATGTAACAGGCAGAAGGAAGCTTCTCCGACCCCATAAAGTATATATATTCTTGATCAGTATCAACAGCCGAGTCGATCTAGCCATGTCCGTCTGTCCGTCCGTCTGTCCGTCTGTCCGTCTGTCCGTCCGTCCGTCTGTCCGTCTGTCCGTCCGTCCGTCTGTCCGTCTGTCCGTATGAACACCTAGATCTCGGAGACTATAAAAGTTAGAGCCACCAAATTTGGAATGTAGGCTCGTGTAGTATGTAGAGTGATCAAGTTTGTTTCAAATTTTTGCCACGCCCCTTTCCGCCCACGCAATTCAAAAAAAACGTTTATCTCAAAAACTATTGCAGCTAGAGACACCAAATTTGGTATGTATATTTGCATAGTAAATGCGCACATTTTGTATGTATAAAGTTTTTGCCACGCCCCTTTCCGCCCCCGAAATTTGAAAAACTCGATTATCTCCCGTAATTTTTTACCTTGTGCAATCAAATTTGGCACACTTAAATTTGATACTAATTTGATACTAATACCAAGCAAAATACCAAATTTGATGAAAATCGGACAAAAAATAGCTGAGTTATGCATATAAACGTTTTTGCATAAGGCCTTTGATGGCCGTTGGCGGGTGGGGGCGCTAGGGTGCTTATATGCATAAGTGCGCGAGATACTGAGATATGCTTGTAACAAGCATGTGAACAGAATTGTGAAAAATAGGCAAATGCATTAGTTATTACAAATTTGAAATATTTGTTTTACTGGTGTATGGTATACCCAAGTCGGCGAGACGACTTACTTACTTCATTTATTTTGCGTGCCTTCAAGTTGGTTGCCTGACTGGCTATGCATGTGCTTTACTCGCCTTTTGTTTTAAACAAAATTCATCTTATTTTTAGATAAAATATACAGAGTGATCAAGCTGTGCCCCGCCAGTGTGGTCTACTGATGTGGGTCTGGGATAGGGACACGGACAGGGACAGAGATCGAAACGCCACATCGCGCCATCAATTTTTCATATCCACATCACATCTCATTGTCTTTTTTCGTCTATCATATTGACAATTTTGACATGAGAAATTTTCATTTCATGGTAAAAAGCCAAACACACACACACACACACTCATAAGATAAATAAATAAAAGATTTTCCTTCTGTTTATTTGTTTTTAATTTTATCTTTTTTTTTTAAAGGGGCATTGTATTTTCTATTTCTATTTATTTGTGTATTTTTTGTTGAATTCTTTTCTCTTGGCGATTTATTTTTAATTAATGCCCTAGACATAAATTATGCCAAATTCCAATGAACGGTAAAGTTAAACCACCAGTTAAATAATCTGTCACTAGATTTGATTTATATTATATAAGTGCACAATCAACATGAAATTAAGATGCTCAGATTGATATACCATTAAAACTGCAACCTGGTCGAATGCAACTGCAGATGCGGATTCGGATAGATAGATTTGTATATAGGATGTATTATAGGTAAGGGCAACTTTTAAATGAATTTTGAATTAATTATTTATTTAGGTATCCCGTACACGCCGTAAAAACTATTTCGAAAGATTTTCTAGTCGAGCGATAACAACATTGAACACGAATATATTATTTGTTTTTCGTATCGCTAAACAAACTATCCGACAGACAGTTGGACAGATCGCGCCAGTCCGTTGTCCGTTGACTTCTGCTGGCTATTGCAGACTGACTACATACTGCCCCACTGGCGGCCGCCCAGAGAAGGGAGCTAAAACAAAGCAACATAAACATAATTGTGGCGTTGGCGGCGCGCGTTCTACATATAAAGATATTTCATTATACTCATGCCACACTACTACATATGTACATACATACATATACATATGTATTTATAAATGTTCATACATATATTCTCGCCGAGTCAGATCAAGAATGGTGGGTATTCGTATACGACAGCCAGCTAGGCTGACTGCCACCTGCAGCATCTCCCGGCAGACGTCATTGTTTTTTAATTGCCCGAAATCAAACTAAAAAATACCAGAGAATCCGAAAAAGAGCTGACTGTGCAACACTTCCTATACACTTGGAATAAATTTCCTGCCAAAGGATTAGTTTTATTGGAGAATAAAATACTTTTCCAAATCGTTCGATATGTCTTTCATTATCATCTTGCCTACGTGTTTCACTAATATCTTATTGATAGTAAGATGACTCGTCTTTTTTTGGAAATTAGTTCAAATTGCTGGAGATTCAACCCACATAAAATATGTTTTGCAATTCTTTTTTGCAGAAGAGGAAGAGAACCTAAAACAAAAGAATTCTTCGCCGTTCTCACTAAACGTGTCTTCATTTTAAATTTAATAGCCAGTGCCTTATAGTCTCAGAGATCCAGGTGTTTATACGGACGACCAGACAAACAGATATATATAAAGATATATGTACTGTATGTATACTAAAAAAGTTTATGGAGTGAAAAGGCTTCAATCAGATATTACACATAAGGAGTTTAAAAATTTTATAAAAGATTTACTACTTGAAAAATGAATGTTCCGAAAAGAAGTGTATTTCGAAGTCAAATCAACACAACTCTCTTGGGTAGCGCCAGAACATGCATAAATTTAGAAGTTGATGTATTTAGGCATCTCTTTTTGTTTTTCTCAACTTTTCTGTATGTTTATTTTTGTTGTTCCTTGCCGCTTTTAACGGTACGTGGGCAGCTATTTTTATAACGCTCCGCCATTAAATGTTGACAACGCGCGCTTATGAATGCTGGCTAAACTTTTGGCATGCCCATTAGCGCATTATTTGGGGCCAAATGTTTGGGAATTGGTTGCGTGTACGTGTCTGTGTGTGTGTGTTTGTGTGTGCGAATGACGTTGTGTGAAAAACGCCTAACCACTTGTTGGACGGTCAGTGGATGTTCGTTGTCTATCCGAAATGCGCAGGGCTCCCATATCTAGATTTAGTTCACTTAATATATCGTTTGGAGCATTTCCCTGCTTCGTTAGACCAGCGATGACCGCTTGAGCCTCTGGGCAATTGATGCAAGCATTACGTATGGCCAAAATGCTCCATTCCCGCATCACTGGAAAGCGAAAAAACATACTAAATTCATTAGGACTATCGATTCGTTAAAACCAATTTTACTCACATGGATTGCGGGCATCCATTGTTGTACATTCGAGCAGTGTGGGCATCAATTGTGTGTCCAAAGCGTAGCCCTTGTTTGCCTGATTCTCGTATAGTAAATTGGCCGTGCACCGCACCAGCAGAGTTTTTAGTTCATAGGAAGCCCTGTGCTCGTGATCGGTATCCATGGCATTGGAGGTTGGTGCTACCTCCTCGAGCTTGGTCATTGGTTTATCTAGGCCTCCGCCATCCGGTTGTTTTCCAGCAGCAACAAGACAACGTAGTAAACTACTGACATTTATAAATAACGATTGATCCTTCTCATAGATTTGAGAATATTTATCCGAACCGGTTGCACTTGCAAGGATTTCCAGTAAACTATGGACCTCATGAGGATGAAGTTCATTGCTGAGTTTCAATGTTTCCCTTAGCAGACAATCCGATTTCAAGCGAAACTCCTTGGCAAAATGCTGCATCAAAAATGTGGTCAGGTCGCCATTGGGACTGTTTTCTCTTAGATAATGAACCACATAGTCTAGAAAAACTATTCTTTCTTCCGTGCTCAGTCGCTGATAGCAGGTAACACAAGCACGTCCGTTCTGCACTAGAAAATGCTCCAGAAAGAAATGTAAGTACTCAAAATTTTCCTTAGATTGGGTTTTCTTAATGGCCTCCCAAAGACGCACCGACGTTTGAAGTGCGTTATGTTCATTAATCAGTTGCGAGTCCCTTAAAAATATGTTGTACATAATCATTAGCAAAACATTAGTACATTTGTCCAAAGGCGGGGTATATGCCTGCTGTGATATTTGGTGGCCATGTCTCTTCCAGATAAGGGCCTGACTTGTCTCATTGTTTACCACGCTGTTAGCTAGAACTTGTAGGGTCAAATATTGTAGAGACAAGTGCTCTATTCGGACTGCCGGATTAAATGCCACATTTTCCAAAAAAGTTGTTGCAACAACAAAATTTGCGAAGGTTTCTTGGTTGCTGCGGCTTTTGGTCACCTCCAAGCGGAGTTTTCTTAACAGCACTGTGATTTCCTCTATATTTTCTGGAACGCTTAATGCAGTTACCGCTTCGAGCAGAACCTGCGTGTCGCTTTGCTTTAATCAAATGGATTTAATTAAAAATTTCATTGTTTTGATGCATTTTTCGAATATTTACCAATTCGTCAGCGCCAACGTGATCCATTCTTGACAGCGTTGCCAGACTGTTTGACATTGACTATCGATATATTAACGCAAGATATCGAAGGGCTATTTTACATTAATTATTAGTTTATAAAGAAACAAAAATCTATAAAAGCGTTGAGATACTGCCATTGCCTGTACTTGCCATTGTTTACTTAATTTATACATTTCTAATAATAGGGGGATTTTTACCTATTGTGTCGTCAAGTGTGGCCATACGCAGAATTTTTTCGTTTCGCCTTTGTTGTTTTTGTTTTATTTTCAATAAACAATTGAAATATATATGTAATGCCTGAAAGGCTGATGTACAAGAAAGGCAATGTCACTGCGAGCTCTAAAAAAGCGAGAATTGGGTCCTGGCTGTCAAAGTACAAGTGCATCAATAGCACCAACAACCACAAACGCAACTTCAACTCTCTTTAAAAAAGCCAGCTCGACAACAACAACTACGTCATCCAAGCGGTCATTACCTAGATCATTAACTAGAACGAAAGCGACGAACTTGGCCATCCACAGAGAACCCGTCGTTGTGGGAAGGCGAACACACTCCTGTCCTGACTTGAGGGAGCGTCATAGCATAAGAGTAAACAACAAGAACCTGTTGCGCAGCAAGTCGGAGGGGGATGTTGGTAACTTCCTTCAATATAATTCTCGAAATTTGTTAACAGCAGCTAACGCGAAATCTGAAGTGTGCCTGCAGAGAATAAGTTCGCATACCTACGAGCCCTCGGCTAATCCCAATCCATCAGTCATAACCATGCTTGGTGCGCGCTCACATCGCGACCTCACGCAATCGTCATATGGAGCTGATGCTGGTTCCCGTCAGGAGCGACGAATGAGCGAATGCAGTAGTCTGGCTTACAGCCAGGCAACAAGTGGCGGTGGACGCACTAGCTCCATATTTGCCAGCCAAATGACGCTATCGTCGGGCATAACGGCGGCATCGCCGATTAATCCAAATTCCCCTCTACGGGTGCCAATTATAGGCTATGAAGTAATGGAGGAGCGTGCCCGGTTCACCGTTTACAAGCTGCGCGTGGAAAACCCAGAAACAAATGACTGTTGGCTGGTAATGCGTCGCTACACGGACTTTGTGCGCCTCAATGGCAAGCTAAAGCAGGCTTTTCCACTCATATCCTTATCGCTGCCACGCAAGAAACTCTTTGGCGACAATTTCAATTCAGTCTTTCTGGACAATCGAGTTCAAGGACTACAAATATTTGTGAATTCGGTAATGGCCAAGGAAGAGCTTCGCAAATGCAAGTTAGTGCGTGAGTTCTTTTGCCTGGATGAGCCCCCCTCGTACTCTGAGTCCATGGAGGAATGCAGGGTAAGAAGTCTATAGAATCTGCAAACAACTCTTATTATTGAAAATCTACATTGCAGGCCATTTTTGAAGCTCAAGAGGAAACCATCGCGCACCTAAAGTTGCAGATACAGAATAAAAACGATCTCATACTCAGTTTGCAGCAGAAGCTACGTGAGGAAATAAATGAAAAGGAGCAACTGCGACAAGTCGTAAAGGACCTCAACTGCTCCAAGTAGCCGTGTAATGAGATCAGATGCAACCTGTGCTTGTGTACGATATTATGCTGAGCATAACTCTACACAGTCACATCAAAAATTTTCACAACCAAGTGCATATCCTGCTCACTTTATCAGTGGCTTAGTATTCGTATATCTGTATAGCTAAAATATCGAACTGCCCTTAGGTACTGCTGAATATATATAATTTTTTTGATATGTATTGAAAAAGAGGGCAATTTACAATTACTTGTAAACAAAGATTTATTTTAAAATAAGAGCAATATAAAATATATACTCCTTTACACTAAAATTGCTTTTAGTTTTAATTATCTAGCAAGATGGCTCAAAATGGGCAGCAAGGTTGATTACAAAGATAATAATACGAAATATGGTGGCAATATTGCAACTGATTCCACAGTCTTGAATCGAAGTGTTTATTTTAAAGGCTTGTCATGGCCGGTGGTCGCGCATAAGCTTTTGGAATGAATCCATATTTGCGAGTCTTGGGAGCGTAAGCCCAAAGCCAGCCATCGACAGTTTGATTATTAAGATCCGCATATATCCAGTCACCTCGGCGCACAGACAGGTCATCTGGCGCTTGTGCCTTGTAATCGTAAAGCATCACCAACTCAGTTCCGAGGCCTAATTGTTGCCGCTGCTGTGACGCCTGATGCTGACTGGGCACAATGGTCTCTAGACCATTTAGATTAGCCTGATGTTGTTGCACTTGGCTCTCATTGAGAGGCGTCTTTTGCTGATGCTGCTGCTGTTGTTGTTGTTGTTGCTGCTGAAGGACTCTAACACTGTCTGCTGGATAAATGAAATTGGCTGGCACAAAGCCTTCTTGGCCGTCGCTGCGCATTATCCAGAACCAATCGGTGTCCTCACGATTTAAAACTGTGACAAATTCGCCTCGCTCCACAGACAAATCATTTTCATCGCGGGCTATAAAGGTGTACAGGACAATGCAACGGCCGGAGGGCTCCTTAATGAACGGAGTACATTCAGGTTCCACTAGATGCAGGTTTATTTCGTTGGACGAGCCATTACCATTCGCATTGCTGTTGGTATTGCAAGATTCATCGTCCGGTTTATTCTCTGTTATTCCGAGCAGCGGTAGTTTCTCCTCCTGGAGCTGCTCTGCAGTTTGTTCACGTGGTAATTTCTTCTTAACGGCTAAGTCAGCCATTTGTGTCGAATATGGAGCACAATAGGAGAAAGGAATGAATCCTTCCTGCCTCGAGTCCTGACCAATTACGTAGACCCAATCGTTTTCGCGATACAACACGTTAACCAACTGGCCACGTTTCACCTCCAGTTCGTCATCCACGCATGGAGTAAAGTCATGAAGTACCACCATTTTTGAGTCAGGACTGCAGATCGATCATTGGATTATTATTATGTAAAATGTAAAAAGTTTCAATTTACATCACCTCAGTCCATGTTCCTTTTCTATTCCGACACGCACCAAAGTTTCTATGCTTGAAGATCCAGTAATACGTCCCATGCCTAAGGCCACAGGAAGGTCGCGATCCCGATCCCTTTCAATTTCGATGTTGGCACTTGTTGCTGAGGGTGGGGAGAGAAGTTTGTGGCTTAAGTCTTTCTATTTCACATTTACAACTACCTTTTTTCTTGTCGCGCCGCATGCGCACAGGACAAAGGAAAGCCATTTCAGGCTCTGTCGACTATGGCTTAAACAATATTGTATTAAGGTAGGACTATTATATTTAAATAGTTGCTTTGCTTTATTCTTATTTACACTGGTCGATGAAAACAAATACATACATACTTACATATGTATACGTTTGTGTATGTTCGATTGCAATTGCCTATCGATATCGGACACACACACATACATAAGAATAGGCAGGCTCTAAAACTAAAGAGAGACCAGAGAGACAGACCTTGACAATTTGGAAAATTTACTTCAATAGTTTTTCTTTTCTTAAAAAAAACAAAAATGTAAACATTTTTAAAAATGATTTCAATGAAAAAAAACTACATGGAATTGTTAACTATTTAGTTTTTGATTAAAAAATAATACTGATAAATGAATGAGGTTGAAACTTTTCGAAAACTTTTAACTTTTCTTTACTCTAATTTTGTTTTTTTGAATATCCCATGCTTAACTTTTTTGGTGAAGTGCCCATGGCACAAACATATTTATATTTTGGACCATTCTCTTCTGATTATCGCAAGCTTCAAGATATTTTTTTAACTTATCTTTTGCTAGGTAATTTCTGTCCAATTTGCTCGTCCAAAATTAAAAGTATTAACTATTGTGGCGCACTTGCGATTAACATCTATTGACATAGTATGAGGAAGCAATGAATGTCTAGTTGTATGTTTTAGTTACTTAAAGAAGGAGAGACCAACTCAAATCCATATATTTTGTACCCATAAATTTGAATATTACTTATTATAAAGAACCCCTGTATAAATATATGAAAATTGAAATTCCAAGTGCCAGTACTAAAAGTACTATAAATTTACGTCATAATAAATTTACATCTGGGAGAGTGAAACAATATGATAATAAAATAATGTGAACCCATAATTCTTTTCGTTTTTCGAATTCCCATTAACACTCTGAAATATTGTCTATCCATAAATTTTTCTTTGGTTTATGGTTTCCTGAGGGTAGAATTCTCCATATCAGGATTAACGTCAGAATGTGGATCACGTCTTAATAGAAGGTCGTAATTTTGGTAGATTGTTAGTTGCTGTATTGACGCACATCACGCCTAGAGAACTTAGTCCATAACTTAAATAACTCGAACGGAAACTTGATGAAGTCACCGAAAGTAAAGTTTTTACCGGCCTAGGTGTATCTTTTTTTTTTGGAAATCAACACTATTGCAGAGCCATTAAAAATCGTTTAAGTTTCCCTTCTGTTTAGATCATGGATCTCAATATGCTTACTTACTTTATTCCCAATTTGCTTTCTTACTCTATTAGACATCAGCTATTGAACCTTTCTTATTTTCTTTATTTTCACGAGAAAACAACATTACAACATTAGAAAATAACGAAGTTATTGAGAAAAGTCACTGTTCACTGTTTGCCGTTTGTATGGGAGCTATGTACATATATGATATAGTGGTCCGATCCGGCTCTATAAACTTGTTTCGTCGTGCTGATCAAGAATATATATACTTTATATGGTCGGAAATACTTCCTTCTATGCGTTGCACACTTCTGACCAAAATTAATATACCCTTTTTGCAAGGGTATATGTAAATATATATTACATACAAGTACATACATGAAAGGGTCAAATTGCGCTAAATTCCAATAACTACTATCAATATACTCATTACATACTTATCTGGCCAATGTGATCAGTCACCGATCTTCATATATGTATGTACCTACATAGGAACATAGGAACGATTGGTCGGGTATTCCGTTTTCAGTCATAAACTAATTGAATTTCACAACAATTTTTGTAGTGCGCCAAATTTGAGTTCGGGCTCTTTAATAGAAATGATCGAATGAATAATAAATATCAAAGAAGCTAACTTCGGCAATGCCAAAGTTTATACACCTTTGCAGTCTTTCGCAATAATTTTTTTACATTTTGAAATTTCTTTCCCTGCAACTGAATTCATCAATTCACAAACAAAACATTCAAATTATTTCTCTTTTTATAATAAATTTTCTTTCTTCTTGCATCATTCCCTAAGCAAAGCACAACACGCATACACATACAGTTCTTGTAGCGCTGCGTCTGTGTGTGTGTATGCATGTGCTCTGTTTGAGCAGCAAGCAGCGCTGTTTGCTGCCGGCAGCGCTGCTTGCTGTCTACTAGGTCATCATTTGAACCGATTTGTGTTGACTGTAACTTCTGTTCTATTTATCCGATTAAATTTTGGGATCTGTCAATTTATGTCAAATACTATCATATTGGTAAATTTCATGGCGATACTCCAATTTTTGCAAAAATGTTTGTTCTAGAACTATATGATATAGTGGCCCGATCCTCACAATTTTCATACTTTATCATCTCCCGGCTAAAAGTAGCTCAAATATGAAATTTCATTCCGATAGCTCTTAAGATGCCGGCGTGAAGTTGATTTGCACAGACGGACGGACGGACGGACGGACAGACGGACATGACTATATCGACTCAGCTTCTCATGCTGATCAAGAATATATATACTTTATGGGGTCGGAAACGTCCCCTTCTGTGCGTTACAAACATCTGACCAATTTTATAATACCCTCTGCAAGGGTATAAAAATACTTTTTATGCAGAAATCATCTAATTCGATACCCAAACTTTCAAATTTGTTTACAATGGGATCAGTGTATTATGAAAGATTCATACAAACATGTTGAGCTTTATTTTTACTTAAAACATTTTTCTTTACTTTGACACCAAAAGGAAACATTTCATTTTCTCAGGTAATTTATATTGCGTTTCAAAAAGTAAATTAAAAGATTTAAATTATATTTTTAGCTGAAGGAAATTGAAGGATTAATATTCAGAAGTTGTTGTGGTGATCAGGAATTTTGTTCATACATAAGTAACTCGACAGTAATGAGGATATGCGATTAAAGTTCACGAACGAGTTAAGATTACACGATTCATCCTTTGTCCTCGAGAAGCAGCAGGTGCCACACCCCCAAAACAACGTCTCCTTCTTCTTGTTGACTTTTGCTTACTACGCAGTTGATTTCACATCCCGCCGCCTGTCCATCTCACTAGCCATGCCACCCCATGCCCCTATCCCAATGAGATTTGTATGAGAGAGCCCTTCATAAACGATAGATAATCAATAATCCGGAGTCTGCGCACTGGATATCTCTCTGTGTCATTCACTAAAACACAACCTCGGCTGAAGAGGTGCTTATGAGGAAAGTGGGGAATGGGGCAAGGTGGTTCTCCCATGACTCGCTCGGTTCCATGTTGTGTCTAGTCGCCGCGAAATTGTTGCTCAACATATTTTTTCCTTTTTGCTGAGGAACCTACACAAATCGTGCGAGGGAAAAATAGGAACTGCTGCCAAAGTGGGTCATCTATTTTTAGGGAAAACACGAGCCTTTCTCCATGTAGTATCTATAAACATTGCATACATTAACCAATCCAAGTTACATGCCGAACATTTTCTTAACAAGCATCTTTCGCATAATTGTGAAATTCCCACATCCTGACACATCCCAATCTCAGCATGCAACACTCCACTTACAAGTAGGTAATTCGATATCAGGATACGGGAAGGAGCAACGTCGAGAACACAACTCATAAAGTCGCAAAGCGTCCTTAACTGATGATCATTATGCCCTTAGATAATTGGCAGAAACTCAAAAAGTTCTTATTGTCCGGACTAAGATTTCACTGGAGAAAAGCGACAGGATTTTCAATTTTATGAAACTGCCTTCAAAAATTATAAAATTATCAAAGAAAATGGGATATACCTGATTCAGATTATTATTTGTAAAGTAGAAGTAAAAGCTATGATGATGAATTCTAACCGTTATATGAGGAAAAAGTTCATTTCATTTCAAATAAATATATATATATGTATGTATATCGTATTAAAAGTTTTCCTTGATATTTGGAAATTCTCGATCAGCAACCAACCAATGGCCAATGCAAATTCAGTACGAAAGCCTCTCGAACCAAGCTGAAATAAAAAACTTTGTTCGTAATTGGATACGCTTTCTGATTTGGGGAGACTTTCATTGCGATTGCAGCAAAATTTCTAGATTTGCGTAATGGAAATTTTTAACTGAAAAATGCACACACAAGCCAACAAGAATAACATGTCACAAATAAACAAAAACCAAAAAAAAAAGCGAAAAGAAAAATCAAAATCAAAATAAACACTAGCACAGCAGAAAGAAAAGAAATAGTCTGAAAAAGCATGCCTATGAATGAATAATATGAGTATGTACATACATACATACATACATATGTATGTACATTCGAATATACAAAAATGTTTCTTTTTTGATTGAAGCAATTGGCAAATAGCCAAAGATGAAATTGATGTAGATATGAACATTGTGGATTATCATATAATATGGGGGTTTTTATTCAGATATTTTTGCGTGCACTTCGGGGATTATCTTCAGTGGCACGTATATCGTCACCCACGTATCCTGCCGTCGAATAGCGAAAAGCGCAGCAAATGGCAAGAGCAAGTCATAGGGATGAGGGAGTGAATATTCAAGGACATTCCCTGCCTAGGCATTAAGGCACATAATGTTGACAACAACACTAATGGAAGACGCTAAGAGTGTGGGCGTTTATGTGTTATATAAAGAGATATATGGACCTACTTACCTACCCACATACATTCATAGAAACCTATTTAATTGCCGTGTGTCTAAAGCCAAAGTCCAATGTTACCCCTCGCCACCAACGTCCTGGAGAGGCAAAATGTTCTTTATTCTGCAGTCACGTCCACGTCCTTGCCCCGCCTCTTAGCCGATTACCACAGAAAGGCGCGTAATGGACATCCCTGCCGCCCCCCAAGCAATGCCCCTCCAAATTCGGGGATTGCATCCATCGTTTCATTCACTTTTCGTTGTTTCTCTCGGACGCCGCTTGGGGCACGTTCGCCGATACCGTTATTTCCACTCAGTTGACGTCGGTTCCTCGTCTGGTTTGGTTCACTTTCTGTGTTGGCGTGTCTTTTCCGAGCGTGTGAGATGTGAATAAATAAAAAAAAAAGAAAGAAAGAAAGAACAACAACGACGACGACAACAAACAATTTAGAACTAGGTAAATGCTACTACAAGAGAAAAACAGAGAGAGAGAGAGATATATATAAAGAGAGAGCCATTATGAACAAATGTATTAAATAATGGGTTACAACAAACTGAATACTTGAGATTGAATGAGATAATAACCCAATTCAATAAAGTGCATAGAACAAATTGTTTCTTAAGAAAAATTTAAGCAAAAACAATTTGTTTATAGATTGTATTTCCGATCTGAAAACACGCACATACATACATACATATGTTACACATTTATTTAAATGCAAATGTTTACATGGAGAAGGATCCATTCAAAGTTGTTTTAAAAAAAATTTACGACTGACTGTCATCCGTACGACGTAAAAGACATTTCAGTGGGTATAAATATGCATATGTATGTATGTATTTGTATGTGTGTTTGTGTGTGTATCCCTACTCTATATACTTGAAATACATATGATTCTTCAATCCACAAATTGTCTGGGTGGAAGATTTTTCAACACGCTAAAAATCCATCATGCCAAATTACAAATTCTCGCTCATTTAAAACAATTACTACATATAATCTTTAATGGCTAGGATTAGCAATTAATATTTTATGACCTATACATACATACATACATATGTACATATGTATGTACATACATATGTATGTATATTCAAGGTTATCAATTCAATTTCGATATGAATTTAAGATAATTCAGTCTAAAAAGTAACATCAGACGACCTAGGCGCTCTCCGAAGGGAATTCAACGTTTTCCGAAAGTTAGTCGGTGATATTGTGTTTAAAATTCAAACTTCAATCTATTTCTAAAAAACGGAAATTTCATACTTTACATTTTAAACGAAAAAAAAAAAACATTTATATCTTATTTTTCACATATTTCAAGCGCCGTATAGGAACAAATCAGCAATAAAAAGATAATTATTATTGTACCAAGCATCAAGTAGATAAAAGATTATATTAAAGTAGCCAGAATGTGGACAAGTAACGGGGAAAAGGATACTTTTCTAACCCCAGCATCAACAGTCCAATATTTAAAGGATTGTACTTAAATTTAAAAAACAACATTCTCATCAGTCGCAGTCTGGAAGAATCAACAAGGATTTCAAAAAACATATTAACAGACATGCACACAAACATACATACATACACATGTATTAATTTAGTGATACGATTGTGAAATAATTTGTAGTTGTTTCACTTGGTGCATGAAAACCGAAGACGTCGCGAAAAATTAAGTAAAAAATGAATATCTATAACAATATCTAAAATCTGTTTTGACCAAATGAGTTATTTGGCCATTAGCCAACTGCAATTAAATTAGTCGTCTCATCCAAATGCAAGTCGTACTATGTACCTACTATTTACGTCTGTTTTTGAAGAACTTTCGAGAATATTCAGTTTTAATAAAAGCTACGGTAACTTAATGGCAACCAATTGCAATTGGTAATTGGTGGGCAAAAATGAAATTTTACATTTTTTGAATTGCACAATCAGTTTGAGGCTGAGATTTTGCAACATATGTACATACATACATACATACATAGATTCTTGTATTTACATAGTTTTTTTTGCTTTTATTTACAGTTCTTCGCGAAAATGGAAATGCTAATCATAATGGCCGATCCCAGTGCAACAGAACGTATAAAAAATTAAAAATAATTATAACAAAGTGTCCCCAACAAGAACTCTATGCTCTTTTGAAATAACCGCATTTGCATTTGCTACGTCATCGCCGTCATCGTTCGTATTTATCACCGTCACCAAAGCAAAAAAAAAAAAAAGAAGTGAGCGACAAGAGAACAAGCACAAAAGTTAAATGGAATGAAAGAGAGCGCGCGAGCGCAGATTTGCCGCTGGTCACACGCCCATCTCTTGATTAAATCCAACTCCCACAAGGCCAAAGTCTTTTAGGATCTAATCTGGCAAATAATTTCAATAATTTGCATATTAAATATAACATATTAATTAACTAATTAATCAGACAAGTTAATTGCAATCAAAGAGCTGCGCAGAAGAGAGCCGCAACCGAAAGAGCTTGAGAGAGAGAGAGAGAGAGAGCGAGTGTCTGAAAAAGGGTGGGTGACATCGGCACAGCGATAGAGAGCGACGAAGAGAGTTTCGTTTTGGGGGAGACTTTTGGAGCAGACTCCCAGATAGAAATTGCGTCTCTTGCGTGTCACAACGACCGGAAAGTTTTCGGAAATTTGTATTTGTGTTTACAACTGTATTAGTCGAGTGTGTAGGTGTGCGTGTGTGGAGCGCGTTTGTATAAGAAGAAGTTGGTGTCTGTTTTTCTTTCGTTTGCCTTTTTGTTGCCCATTCGCCGTTGCATTTTGCTAATAGACACATACAAATGTACATAAGTTAGCCGATTTGTCCCAGTGTTTGAGTGGGTTAAGTCTAAAATTTCGATACCCATACCCTAAAAAAAGGCACACGCAAAATATTGATTTTTACGTTTTTTGAGCGTCGTTGACCTCGAAGACAAGTACGAAACACTAACCACGTTTACCACCACCATTCAGTTTCTTGTATGAAAGAAATCCAAATAAAAAAAAAAAAAAAACGCTGTTGAAAAACATTCATCGAGAAATCAAAGAAAAGTGCAAACGAAACTAAAAAAGTAAAGCTAAAGTCTATTTTAATTTGGGGCAAATTCAATCGAGATTGAGCCGCGTTTTACATAATTTATATAATTGCTCAAGTGCTGAGCCAAATACAACCAACAACAACGACAACGACAACAACAACGGCGCCCGCGGAAAAACTCCGAAGACGAAGAAAAAAAAGGAGAAGGAGATACCGTCTCGTATCCACACATTTTCTAAAGCAGCCGTAGGCTAGCGGTAAAGAGCAAGAGTACCAAAGAGAAAAGAGTGCAAGAGAAAGAGAGAAAGTGCATCTTTGTCAAGTGCATTCATTGAACCAAAGAGCAAAAGAGTGCGAGATAGACCGACGGAAAGAAAGAAAGAGAGAGCGTCCGAGTGTGAGTGAGTGACGAGGCCGATCGCAGGATAACGTCACCCCCCACCCATTCACCCAACCACCGATCGTTGCATACAAAAAGCTCGACAGGTGCATTCAGTGCTCTCATTCACCGAAGAGAAGCGGCAGCGCATACAGTTAACTTAACGAGAAGTGTGTTCACTACATCTCCGAATTCAAATCATCTAAACAATCTCTAATCAATAATTGTCCAGATCCAGCTCCAGGTCCAGCTCCAGTCGTTGCAACACTCCATTTGCAGCAGAAGGCGCGGCATTAAGGAATTCCTCTGGAACCGGCACTATAATTCATTCACAACGTATTCGCTAGGAGTTCTACGACTGCTTGGTTTGAGCTGTTATAATTTAGATAGCGAAAATGTGCAGAGATCGCGATATGAGTTTGTCATAGATCAGCGCAATCGTCGGTATAAGGTCAAGAAAAAAACTAAACTAAAATTCAACTAAGGCATCTTGGAATCGGGGATAACTCCAGAGTTTGGATGTGGGGCCAAAGCCAAACAAAAAAACAACAAAACAACAACGAGCCAACGGACCAAACCAAACCAACATCAACCCAACAATCCAAGAATCCAAAACAAAAAACCAAGACATACCAAAGTTAACATCATAAGAAGCCTCTAGAAAAAATAGTACCAAAATACGAAAACCAACATCAACATCTGTATACGGCCGCGAGTGTGTCTGTGTGTTAAAGTTATTAGCGGAAATGTGACTATTCACCCATATGCATTGTCACCGATAAGTGCGAGTGAAATAAGGAAATACCTCCAAGTGAACCTCTGGGCAAAGCCGTTTCTAATAATTATTCCAAATCTTCCGAAAACGCGAACAAAAACGTCGTGCAACTGGCGAACGTACGTGGAAATAACAAAACCAGCAAAATTGAAGACTTTGCAAGAAATCTGTGGAAGTCCGTCAAGGCTTGCATTGTAAGTACCAATTGAAATATAAACACTACCAATACATACATACATATGTACATATGTATGCATATATTGGGCAATGATTGGTCACTTTTAAAGAGCTCACACATTGTAGTAGGTCAAGTCAAAATTATGTGTCATTTGGGAGCACAAAAACCCGTTTTTTCAGGTGATTTCAGACTATTTCCACTTTGTCGTAGACTTGGGATTGACACAGAAACATCCTGGATGCCCTCTTGATTCACGCAATTCTGTTGCCACTTTTGATATTTCAATTAGACTCAACTCACAGAGGCAAGCAAATTGAAAGAAACTACAAAGTGATTAACACACTCAAAGGTGGCTAAAAGGCGTGTTTACGTATATCGTTAGCTGGTTGAGGGAAGGGGGCAAGAGTTTTCAGCGTAATCCGATTCGAAAGAGACTTGTATGTATTGCATATTTTCAGACGCCTGGCACAAAAGTCCAAGCGATTCGTAAGAAAGGAAATTCAATGCGGGATGACAACTGTAATTGAACGAAATTGGAAATGGAGGCTACGATTTGAGAAAGTAAAAGAACTGAATTTCAGATACCCTTTAGCTCAAAGTTACCTACATTTTGGACTTTTGCCGGCATTGATATACACACATATGTACCTTTTGGAGAGGGTAAAAACATGAAATGGGTTTTGTCTATGACAAACAATTGTCTCTTATCTTGTTAACGTTGCACATTTGTCACTGATTTTTATTGTTCGAATTTAATCGATATTTGCTTTTTGTATATGTTGCTGCCTCTGTAGCTTTGTTTATTGTTTATACCAACACAATGTCACAGTGAGACTCAAGTAGAGGCCCCGCGATGAGTCCAGTGGAAAATTTTATTAACGTTTCCGTTGAAAACCCCATGGAAATATGCCATGTTGATGATTGTTTAATCCATTAGCTCTAAGGGGAGGGAACAGAGGCGAGTGGATTAGTGATCTGAGCTATGATGGGAGACATTCAAACTGCTGCCTAGACACGATAGAATGATATAATAATCTTCTATCAATTGTCAAGCCTAAATTCTTTTTAGACATGCCAACTTCAAAATCATTTTCCCACCATTTTGCATTTTTCTGGGCTGTTGACCTAAAAAATTGTTGTTTATGTACATAACTTTGGTTGCCTGGTAATCGTTGCATTCCATTTGTTTATTCAACACTTTTGTCAGGACTAGAAACATATGTCTACATATCTCAGTCTGTTTTGGTCTGTTTTGCCAGCTTTCTAATTAAGAACTCAAACAAAATGATTAGCAGGCAAATGAATTTCAACCAAATGCGAATAGATTGATCTATTTTTAGATCATCGAAAAATCTTTGCGGGTTTGTCTAGTTTTATTTTTAGAACTGATTAAATTTGCTCAACTCATTTTGGCCCACTTGGCGTGGCTAGAAAACCGTTTATTTCAATTGAACTATAAAAGGATAAATAAAATCCACAGTGAAAAGTCCGTGCACTTTTTCAAGATTGATACAATATATGTATGTACATACATATATAGATTGTCATCATGTCAGTGTCAAGTCATGTGGCCACAATCATTCCATTCATGTCTCTATGTTTCTCTTTAGACGGCACGTGATGGTATCGTTTCGTACCCGTTCAAATGCAAGCCAATACACTCACACACACTCACACATACAGAGACAAAAGAAATAATTTAAAATTTTGATATTAAATTAAAACAAAACCTGTTCACAAATGGAATTGAATGTATGTATGAACATCTCTTGACTATACGAATGCGAAGATCATAAATTATGCCAATTCTCCAGTCGTCGTCGACGTCGCCGCCTTCCACAGACAAAGTTCACAAAACTGGAAAAAGAAAATTTTACAAGTTTGTTGTTTTTGTTTTTATTTCCCTTCATATTTTGTTCTTTTTTTATATAACTCAAGTGCCGGTCATGCAGCATCATCAATTGAACTTGATTGTTTTTAACCAAAGCGAGTGAAATAACAAAAAGAAACAAAACAACAACAACAGGGAATTGCCAATTAACTGATACACTCTAAGTGATCAATGAATTGCAGGCGGGTGAATTACGTCACACAATTGTTAAAAATAAAAAGAAAAGAATCCTAGAAGAAACTATTTTGTACTTTAGTCTGGTCGAATAAAACTATTCCCGATATAGACATACATATGTATGTACCTAAATCGATCGTTTTTACTCTGATGCTATATAATAGAGTATCTTAGTGTCGGCTCTCATTCTCTTGTAGGTGTTTTGCATATATTTGTTCGTTTTGCTTCATTAAATTTTTGTGGGTTTCGCATTTGCATTTCAATTTTGTTTTCTGCCGTGGGGCCGAGAGACGTGGGCGGAGGGAGGGCTGATGGGAGGGGGTCTGGTAATATTCCATTGACATTTCCAACTCGAAACTCGTTAGGATATCGCCTCGAACTCTTTCGCAATGTCTTCTCTGCCTAAGCTTCTAGAATTGGATGCCAGCACGTGACTGACATTAGTTAGTCATTTGTTTAGTCGATAGTCTTTGCCAGCGTGATTAATGCGAATAATTAGTGAAATTGAATTACCAAATGGGAAACTATATAAATAGAAATTTGAGCAGACATTTTGCCATTTGCCAAGTGCTTGGCACTTGAAAAAGAAATGTTTGAAAAATTATTTTCATCTTATCAATCGATTTCTGTGCATTAATTATTAAATTTTTCCTATTTATCTTATCTTTCGAGTGATTAATTGTCGTTCAGTTATTTATATAGTCCATTCTGAATAAAATATTTACCCATTGACAGACAAAAGACAAAAAAAAACAAACACTAACAAAAGTGATCGAAACGACTTCCGTCTACCAGTTAGTGCATCCTTTTGAAACTCAAGACGAAATTTGTACCTACAGTAGAATCCGGTTATAACGACGCTCAAAAGACCAACGATTCTCGTCGTTATATCCGGAAGACGTACTAACCGGATGCCCTTTCATATAAGTTTGTATTGGGACCAATCAATCACTCATCGAACTTTAGTCGCTACAACCGGACTCTACTGTACATACACTAATGTTTCTCCCTTGAATTATTCAAATGGGCTATCTCGCCATAACTATGGGCTCATCTACTGAAAAACGTTGATTGGTTGGTCATTTTCTGTCCGATATTAAGTACGCACGAACATTTGTATGCACAGTAACGGCCACGAATATAAGACTTCTTTTTATACCCTTGCAAAAAGGGTATATTAATTTTGGTCAGAAGTGTGCAACGCATAGAACGAAGCATCTCCGACCATATAAAGTATATATATTCTTGATCAGCACGACGAGACGAGTTCAAATAGCCATGTCCGTCCGTCCGTCCGTCTGGATCAACGCGAACTCCTCCGAGGCCGTAAGAGCTACAGAGCCCATACAAACGTCAAAGTCACGAAACAGACTTTCTCAATAACTTCATTAATTTTATAGCTATTGTCATAAAAGTTGGTATTTGTCAGTTTTGTGTTCTTATTAATAATTGTGCCAAATTTGATCAAGATCGGGTGACTATATCATAGACCTCCCATAGGAACGATCAGTCGAAAACAGTGACTTTTGTCAAAAAGTTCGTTATATCCTATGCTAACATTGAAGGCCGTTCTTTCGCACTTTTTTACACTTTGATGTCTATGGGTAAGGAAAGAATTACCAAAACAGTTGCAAGGGTATACAAACTTTGATGCGGTCGAAGTTAACCCAGGCCCTCTGGTTTTGTTTTTTCTTTAGTTCTGAATTTCTCGGCTCCTACTAAGTTAATAATTAATAGAATGATTTGTTCTGTTATTTGTTGGTTATCCGGTAACCAGACCGTAAAAATGGTCTTCCTAGTTTAATCCGTTTTTTCACATGTCCATTTGAACAAAGAAAAGGTTTTTTTAAACATTTTGCTAAAATCTTAAATATCACAGATAGAAGTATGAACTATATGAAGTTGTAGATCTAGCAAAACTAAGATAAACTGCATTCCAAAAATTAATTTAGCTTGAAGCCAATTGAAAATCTGAATTTTATGTGGAAATTTAAAGTTCTTTGGGCGAGGCTATTTTACGACACTAGTTTGTACTTTTTTCCCTTGAACTACGAAAGAAAGTAATTATATTTTCGTAAAATTACATATTTTTCATTAGAATCGGATAAAAATTACATACTTTAGACAACAGTCTATCAATAAGGGACATTTTAGCTAAAACTGCCCTTCTAGTCTATTATTTTTGAAACGTATGAACCTTCCAAAGGGCGCCCGTTAGGTAAAAGGAACACAATCGCGGTTTTACCCATGAGACGTATCCAACCAGTCGAAAATATGATGCAAAAGTAGTGCATCGCACGTTCTGTATAACACATATTAGTGTGGCGAATTTGATTTCGTGGTTTTTAAAAATTGCCTGTCTTTTACATAGGCGGAAAGTGACATGGGAAAAGATTTGAACAATCTTGATCTGCATATACACCACATGAGTCTACGAAAACAGCTGTGATAATTCTAGCTTTCAATGTCTGGAAAATACAGGTGTTCATACAGACGAACAGACGAACATCTTCTTTGGAAGTAAAGTTGCACTATTCGCAAACTTTGTTTAGTCGCAAGTCTGTTCATGGTAAGTTGCCGCTTGGAATGACAGCTGCAGTTATTTCCATCGAAAGTTCTATACCTCCAAAAAAACACAAACAAAAATAATAATAATATGGTTATCTTTTGTCTACATCTCAAAATTCGTACTTTTTGTACTTTCCAATGTATTATTACTATTATTAAAGCTTTCTATCATTCGGTGTTGTTGTCATAAGGAAATATTAAACCATGCCACCTTTATATACTTGGAATGAAAACTTCACCATATTTTCCTTTTGACTACATAGTACCTAAGTTTAGGGCCTACGATATAGTCCCCATTGTGCCCATTACTTTGGAAAGTAAAGCAAATTACTTTCATTTGGGTTCAATTCAATGACGAGTTTTTAGATGCATAGATAGAAAACATCTACAGTCTTGTTTTGTCGTAAGCAAGTTAATAATACTAATTTAAGCAGCCCAAGAAGAAGCCACTACTACAAGACCAACAACAAGTCTCTTGGGAGTAAATTTTGTGTGTTTTTTTTATTTCCATCTGCACCAGTTTGGCGCCGGATAAAGCCAGTATAAGGCGGTGCTAGCCAGTCTGCCTTGTTATTCTCCATGTTACCAGGTAAACCCTCTTATCAAAAAAGGCGAAAATGGCAAAGATGAATTACGAATACCCTTGCCGAAGTTTTCTTTCTTTAAAACATTCTTAAAATTGCCTGGTAAGAAACTTTTTATCATCTTGCCGCCGAAAAACTGACACAATTGGGTCAAATGGGCAGATCAGACTATATGTTTTCTATATCTTCTGCCTAATGGCAAAAGTTGAGCTCACCTGACTCAGAGGAGTGAGACATGTTGGATTGTTAGGGTATAGAAATAAAGTACACACACACACACAGTAGTGAAAATGACTATTCAATATTTACTCAGCGTTTTAATTCACAGACACAGCCGAAAATGCCGCAACCTCTCGTTTCGCACGGATTTGTTAAAACGCGCAAATCGCACATCGCGTATACGCCGATTAATCCATTTTTAGCATCGTTATGCGAGGAGAGCAAATCATGCATTGTTGTGGGTGAGCCAAGTGACTTTGACTTTGTTTTCTGGTGCCCCTGTCAGTTGAAAGAGGTAAACAATTTGATTTGAGCGCGTGTCTCAACGCTGTGTGTGGTGGGTGCTCTGTTGTTGACCTTTCACCTGGGCCACCACCCACTCAAAACTCCTTCAAGTGGCCCCCTATAAATACCAGTTTTCGATTTCAATCTGGCCATTAAAATTCTGTAGTAGGTATTGGCAATAAACCTGTATAAATAGCCCCATGACGAAATTGTCTTATCTATGATATCAAATGTTTATCGCATGAATGTTAGTAACTTGTACCATTTGAAAAGTTTATACACTTTTCCACGATTATAATTATTTTGTAAAGGGTTTTGTTCTGTTTTCATTGGTTCTATGTAACTGACTATATTAACTGATGGTTGATTCACATCACTTACGTATGTTTTCCAGAGTTTGTATATTCTTGGAAACACTTTTATTGCATAAACAATTGATAAAAGAAAACAAAAACAATGACATCGCCATGAAAAACCACACAAAAACAGAAATCAACAACTTGAGTTCTATTTATGTGTGCAATGGCAAATGACGAATCTCCATCATCATCATCATCATCATCATCAGATGATAATGATTATGATAACAGCCGTTTGGACAGATGTCTGTAATAAGAAGTTTGTTTGAATGCGGTTTTTCAGGAAGTCAAAGGCAGATTTCAGCTGTTGGTAACTTCAAATTGCTTCCAATGACTTTTATTTGCACAATCAGTGCTTTGCCATAGTCGAGTAAAAAGTTTACAATTATATAGTGAACTATATATGTACATATTCTACGTACGTTAATGGCAAGTAAATTGCCAATATAAAGGTAAATTCGGTTTTCTTATAAAGAAAGTTTCAAAATATTTACATTTGTAGATTGTAAATATTTCGTTTTAATTTGAAGAAGAGTATTGAAATTATGAAAAATGAAATCAAGTAACTTGTTGGTAATAAGATAGGTGATAGGTTTCATCTGAGCAGTTGCAACAAATAAATATTTAAATAAATAAAACTTATATTGGAGAAGATATAGGCAAATGAAATAATCATTTTTGTGTATTCTTTAATCATTTTTGCTTATAACGAAATGAATATTATATGAATGAATGTAGCATCTGTTGCATGTCTCATTTGGATTCTTTAAATATCTTGATCCGAAAACGACTCTGGTTGGTGTTGGTCCCTTTTTAAAATTGATGAAACAATTCTGATAAAAGCTTCGGAAATTGTTTGATAAAGTCAAAACTAAAACCATTTATTACCTTTGTATTAACTTGTGTTTTCCTTTCACTTGTTGTTTAGTATTGATTTGACTTTTCGCCTACTTTGACTTTGATTAGAAACGAACTGAGCAATTCATTAAAAGAGATCACTCAATGTGTGTATTTTGTATTTAGTATTATTCTGGAATGCAATCAATTTTGCACTATCAGCAACCAAAAAGCCCCGTCAAATAGTAGAAATACCCTTTTTCCGCTGCAAGAGTGTAATTGATTTGATGTGTCTTAAAGGCCTTCTTTGGTCAATTAGCTCCACGCGTTCTCAAAGTCCATTTCCCTAGTCCTGGGGGGCTTAACTGAGGGCTTGGGTCTAGCTGGCTATGATCACGTTGCCCGAGTTGTCGTCTGTCGTCGCTGTCCGTCCAATTGACGTCAGTCAGAAGCGCGTGGGCTTTTAATTTGTGTATGTATCTTCATTTTTAATTGAATTTACCCTACACAGACGCCGCAACAAATTTTCGAGGAAAGAGTTATTGACACATATCTGCATAACGAACTGATCCCCGATCCTGGATCGGAATCGTTAATTGAGTTCACCTAGAAAATGTGTACATACATACATACATACATAGGTATGTATATTTGCCATTTTAGCTTTGCTTTCCGTTTTGTGACACTTTTGCTTGTTTTTTTTTTTTTTTTTTGGTTTGCTTATTTACAAACTTGATGACATTGCACTTGAAATTTTTGTCGTTTTTAAAAATAAGTACTGTAATTTATGTATGTATGTATGTATGTATACGAACTTCTGAATGTGTGTATCTGCATCTGTTTCTGTTTGTTGAGGAAGTGCCGTTGTTATTGCCAATTCAGTGTCGTCTCTAAAATTTCGATTTCATTCGAATTGCTGTCATCGAAAGGTGCATATCAAGTATTCGCACGATTGCCTCCGCTCCAATCACACAAATCTCAAACGCGTGTTTTTTTGAAAAGATAAACAAGTGCATAAATTAATACACTTAATTAATATGACCATAAAAAGTCGAAATGCTGACTGATATCGACACAAATTAGCGGGATTTATTTTTAAAATCCCTTGGAAACGGCAAAGCAAAATAAAAAACAAAAATAAATACACAAACCACGTTTGCATTTGGACTATCCTCTGCACAAGAGGGCGGAGGGGGAATGGCAATTATCTGTCTCGACAAACACCCCCAATTAATACACCCCCACCTAACCGACCCCTTCCACCATCCTGCCAGCCGAATGTTTACCTAAGCTTTCACACCTTTTTCTCTCTTCTACTCACGATCGATCAACAGGCGGCACATTGCGCAGGCGCTCTCACAAGCTTACTAGCTACCGTTTTGGTCTCTCTCGCGCTCGCCCGCCACCTACTCTCTGCCAAGATTTTCGCATATAATTCCCGAGGTCGCTTTTGAAGTGCCGTTAATAGTAAATCGGTGTGCCAAAGGAAAGCAACGGTTCTCGTTCTCAACGGTTTTTTATCGACGCCGCGCGGTTTGCCAATAGGCAAAACCAAAATAAATACTATATTGAAATTTATTTTCAAAAATGTGAAATGTGCCTTACGGTACATTTTGCAGTAAATCAAACATCATTTTTGAATTAATGACTTTATTTAAAGTTCTAAATTGAAATTGTGATTGCAAGCTCCCAGTTTGAAAAAAACATTTTGTGATAGGTTTTCTCTGAGTTTTGTAAATTTGTGATATATTTTTTTTGTATTATTTCTAAGACTGACTTTAATAGAAATTCAAAATGACACCAAGAATTATAACATATTTTCTGGTAAGAATAGTTTTTTACATATATTTATTATAATATAATTTATAGAGAGATTAAAGAATTACATAAGATGGAAAAATAGTTTTTAAGTAGAAAAATTACCAAATGGTAAAAATAAAAAAAAAATACTTTTAAACAATATCACATACTCAAATGAATGAAAGTGAAGAATTATATAAGATGACGAAATCTTTATTGAAAATTCATTTGCGGCTTTTATAAGAAATAACAAACATAAATTGAAAATAATTATATTTGAACAAAAAACAATTTCAATAAGTTATCAAGGTAAAAGATTATTCATTTCATGTAAGAGAAATTCGTAAGCTGGACTATGTCTCATAGGTCATAGAATCCGCTTAAATCGATTCGATTCCCTCGTTCTGACATGCCACATGACTGGCATTTCTGTCGATGATTCACATAGAGTCAATTAGTAGCAACAAGTACTTTGTATACTATGTACAGGGAGAGTTGTATTTATTAACCCATTTAATTATTGACCAAAATGTCATTCGGACTATTTGTATTCTGTAATTACTTATATTTAGGTCGCCTTTTGAGTTTGTCACGCCAACTGACTTAATTTATATGTGTTTGCCCCTCTTGTCTACTTGCAGTGCGGCATGCGCCATCCCACAACCCTCAACGAAGATGACTTAAGTCGTCTCACCGGTTCATCATCGTCGACAGCCTCATGTGGCAGTGCAGCCCCATCAGTGTCCTCCTCCACATCATCTTCGTCATCATCATCGCCCTCTTCTAATCCAACGCAACAGCAGCATCAGCACCAGCACCAGGAAGATGCAGTGCTCAGATCAAGCCCAGAAAAGGCTGTTGCCGAAGAGAAAAGTAGACATTTAAATAGTTCCCAGTCGCGCTTCAACTCCACATATTTACCCGAAATCATAAATCCACTTGAATGGCAAAAGTCACGCAAACGCAAGGAGCGTCTGGACAGCAGCTCTGCCTTCAGTCAGGATCGAAAATTGCAACGCAGCAATAGCGAGGAGCTGCTCACAGAGGAGCAGCAAAACCCAAATCAGAATCCTCCATGCTGTCAACCTCAAAAGTCAGAAGTCATTCGTCGCGTCTCGTCGGAGGACTTCAAGCGAACCGCTAGCTATGCCAGCTATTGCCAAGAGTTTGAGGCGGACACCTTGTCAGAAAAGAAGTCGCAGGGGCAGGAGAACAACTCGTCCCTGGCCAACAATGGCAATGCCAACCCGCCGGAGCCGAGTGCAGATCAAGATCGATCACGCAATGAGGCAAGTCCAGCCCGACAGCAGCGGGAAGCCAGTGACGATAGCGAATGCGAGCATGAGAGACGCCGGAGCAGCGAACGCTTCTGCAAGAGCCGTCAGCCGCCAGTACGAAAGTCTGGGATGGCCAAGAAGTCGACGAGCGCCGGCAAGTACATGCCTTTTAGGCGGGATGAGCAAACGGCTTACAAATACGATTTGTCCGCCCTAAAGTATGAACGCCGCGGCTTCATTAGTAGCAAAAAACAACAGCCCCAGCAGTGGGACACAACGTCATCCTCAGATCACAATGACAACAATCTAATTGACTTTCATCAGCAACAGCAGCAGCAACAACAACAGCAGCAGCAGCAGACCAAGCGTAGTTCCAGCATATCGCCGACACCGACAACAAGCTCCTCGGCTGGAAGTGATGACAGCACTCCAACTTCCGCCACTCCGGCACCAATCAGGGCAAAGCCTCCTCAGCGTCAGCAACAGAATCTAAATCTCACCTCAGCCCAAGAGTCGCTTCCATGGGAGCGTGGAGACGAACCCGCCCCCATTCTGAGCCGTCGCTACGCCCACTCTCGCCCCCATGTGGGTGGCAATATTGACGCCGCCGCCAAATTAGCCAAGGCCATGCCCTACTATCCCCAGCAAATGCCCAAACAGGCGACCAGCTCCCTGCAGCTACTCGGCGAGGATATGGACTGCCTAGAGCCCATGGATGCTGTGCGGGCATTTAGCTCGCTGGAAAATATGCGGACACGCGATGTCATGCAACAGGTTCTCCCCGCCATGATGGTGGCAGCCTTTCAAACGCCAGAGGAGCGCCTTAAGGTCATCAATCGCCGGGTTACTGCCTTGAAGAAGAAACTCGTCCAACTCGAGGAGTCACTGGAGCAGCGTCTGGGCTATAGACCCTCCCAAGCGGAGCGTCTCAACGACAAGTACATGAAAAATGCTCTTGCCGAATTAAGCAAATTGCGTAAGGAACGCCACGAGCTGAAGACTGATCCCATTGCGAAGCTGGGCCTCAAAGTAGTCGGAGGAGGTATCTCAGCTAATCAGAACGTCTCCAAAGTCAAACTGGACCGTATGAAGGCCACACTGGCTGAAATCGAACAGGTAAGCTTTGCGTCACAAGACCCCTCAAAAGTCATTAAATAAATCTACGACTATATAAATACAATCGACGAGAAATTAGCAAGTATCACAGACGTCAGAGGGACTTTATCAGAGAAGCTGAAGCTTTGGCAAAGCCAAAGTTTGCATACATTTTATAATGCTCACTACAACTTTCTGTCTCTTCCGATTTCGCCACGCCCCTTGTCTGTTTTCCTTTAAGATGAGCCCTTTGCATAATAATATAGGAGTTCCATTTAACCGATCTGAAAATGGCAAAGGAAAACGATCTTATACTGATCGAGAATGTATATACTTTATGGGATCGGAAACGTCACCTCATTCAATATTATGAGACCCACTGCAAAGAATTAAAAACGATTTCACTTTTGCTGCTCCTTTCCCCCCGAAAATTCACAAAAAAAAAAAACAATTTCGTTTAAAAATAAATTCCTTTCATCCTTAAATTAAATTGCAAAACGAAACCGAGTCCAATAGATTCAACGCTTTTCCATGACACTTGAAAATGTATGTACCAATTATTTGAACGAACTATGTATACCCTTGCAAGTAAATACATACATATGTATGTAGTTCTTTCTCTTAGAAGATTGCATAGCTTTTGTCTGAAACGTCGAATTTCTGGTTTAAATTTGCATATTTGTCAAATGTTTCCTAAGAGTCTTTTAAATCAAGGAAAGTAACAAAACATTTAGATTTGGGTATAAGCGGTTCAAAGGGGCTGAAGCCATGTTTGTAGCCGGAGATTGGGGATTGAATTGTACTTGTTATTTCATTACTTAAAACACTACACATCAACTTAATGAGTTCATTAATAGTATAAGTATTTCATCATATATCTGCAAATATCTGCCATTTGGACAAGCCTCCATTCCCCTATTCTACATATGGCCATATACGTCTTAAGAAAAACATATTTGTGTCTCGAAATTTTCTGAATATCTGCCAAAAAGACAAAAACACGCGCGAAATTGTTTTCTAAGCAGCAGCCATACAAGTGTCATATACGGATATGTATGTGTGTGTGTGTGTATGTACATAAATATGTAGTGATACACAAATACATTATACTAGGTATCCATATATTATACATATATTATTTGCTTTTCTGTTGTTTACATTAACGATTTCTATTTTGAGGGTAATTTCTTCGTTTCGCATTTTCTTGCCCCAACTGAGTCTGAGTGCTCTGTCTGTTTGTCTGTCTGTCTGGATGTCTATGTGTCTTGTCAGTGGCCGTGGCCATAAACCAAAATCAAATAATGAACTAATGCATGTCGCTGATTAATAGACTTGTTTACCAATTTGCCACTACGATGGGGTGATACTTGGTTCAAATTGTCATATGTTTTTCGAGTCCTTATATTTTCAATGGGGGGTTTATTTTGTGGCTTCATTGTTAATTATCGACTCCCCATCGGTCATGTGATTCTGTTATTAACCAAATTTGATTTCGTTGCTTTTTTCTTGTTCTCAGAATCTCAATGAGAAACGCGTGGCCAGCCAACGTTCAGAGGTGCTAGAGGAATTGTCACCAGATCAGTTGGTACAGGAGAAGACTGCCGTTCAACATGGCCTCTTGTATTTCGAGAGCCTGTATGGCCATCCCATTACCAAAGACGAGCGGGATGCTGCCCGTTCTCTATACGATCGGTATCGCCAGCTCAAGCGTCTGGTTTCGCGTACTGTCATGTTTGGTGCCGGACCCGGAGCCCCCGAATTGCCAACCATTTTGGAACATGAGGCTATGGTTTTTGAAGCCACATCCACACCACTCCAGTATTCATCTAACAACAGCACCGAGACCACCAACTCGCCGAGCGACTCCTTGGCGCCAAATACCCTTACTCAGAATGCTTCCTCCGATGAGTCGACAACTACAACCACAAATACAGCTCCGGAGCCGGTGGAGGCCAACGAGAATATTGCTGCCCTCAGCCTAGACCAGCTGTGGGAGCAGTTGGAGCGCGTGCGTGACGAGAAGACTCTGCTCAAGGCCACGATTCGCGAATACGAGTCCCTGTTCGAGGAGCAAAACGGCAGAAAGATGCTCAAACAGGATCGCAAATCCCTGGAAACGGAAACCTACGATCAGTACAAGGAGAAGAAGGCCAAGGTGCGCCTACTGCAGGCGCTAATCAAAAAGCATATTGGTCATTAACATTTATCCATATTAATTATTGACAATGATCGCAAAAAACAATGCTAGTTCACATTCATGCTAATTATTTATTTCATACAGACAGAACTTGAACAAAAAACAAACATAAACAAAACACAAAACTAAAGTTTAAAAAGAAAAAGCAAAACAAAATATATACATACAAGTAGTTTTTAGATTTACATTTACCATATATTCTATATAAATGATACATTTTATGAATATTGTTGATTCCTTATTGTTTTTTTAAAAAACACCCTCTATTGAATAATATGAAAAATAAATTTAAAAAACAAAACCAAATTGATTACCCAACTCCGTTTGCTTTCATCTTCATATTCACATTAGACTTCCACAAGGAATTGAGAAAACTCCAAGAGAGTTTCAGAACGTGGTCGGCGGACATCTCTCCTCCCACTCAAATTGGACAAAATTAGCAATGAAAACAAACGGAGGGGGGCTCGATCCTTGATGTCTCCCCCAACCTACATACATATATATGACTGAATTCGCTTTCATATTTCATGCGAAGAGTGTTTATTTATTAGTTTCCATCCAATCAAATATGAATTATAAAATTTATAAATGTTGTCTATGCATTCGTAGTGATGAATTTTTTCAACGATATCGATATGAATACTAGTCTTTAGATCTATAAACCTAATCCTCTATACCCAACTTGTATATCCAGGTGTGCTTTCCAATCAAAACAAAAGAAAAAATCAAATGTTTCAGTGTAAACTACACACCTAAACAGAAAAAACCAACACTTTTCTACGGCAACATAAAATGAAACTAGAAATTTTGGGAATTATATGAGGGAAACGGTCTGGGAAATGAGCTCGAGAAATGATTTTTTTTCTTATTTTGATCGGATCTTTCTTACGTTGTGTTGTATGACAAAGCAATTGGGTTTATTGAACGTGTGTATGTATATCCCGTGCATAACAATACAAATATACATATATTTACAAATAACATACATATGTATTGTGTATTTAATGAACATACATATATATAATATATATATAAATCTATTTACATATTACCAAAACTGAATGATGAATTCAACATTTACAAGAAATATTCTTATATGTATTACACAGAGAGAAGAAACGGCCCAATGAATGAAATGGGCCAATAAATGATTTTGTAGAATTACACAAAAAAACAAAAATAACCGTTTCAAAAACCAAAAATAAAATAGCTAAAATATCAGAGAGCTAAATGTCTATACATAAATATGCAAATAAAACATATATCACGTTATACTGAATAGCAAAAGCGACTTGTCTTTTATTTTTATTTCATTAACCACAAGTCATTGAATCATATAATTTCTTAGCTATAACTGGATGGTCCACTTGGCGCGATCAAGTCGAATGACATATGAATAGCTCTCCAGCCTTACAATGGATTTGAGAGGCAGCAATCAAACAGAGCATCTGAAAAGCAAATAAAACTTTAGTTAATTTTCTTAATTCTTTAACAAAACGGCATTATTCAATTGTTTTTGTCAGATTATTTTGTCATCAATTATTCTTATGACAGGGATAACTGTTTGGCTTTAATAGTTTGTTCATCATTAACAATTCGGAAATACTTTCTTGTTTGACAACTTACCTATTTGGGAAAGAAACATCAGATCTATTCCTTCCATCTGAAAAGGTAAATATACGTGCCTACGTGCCCAGCGAATGGCACAAATGCAGTCACAATTTGGTGGCAGCGATGGCGATAAACAGCAAGCCCAACAGGAGTAGATCCGTGCTCAATACTGTCCCAAGTTCTCGACCAGCAGGCCCGTGCCCGCCTTAACACATTGAAAGTCAGCAGGCCGGAAAAGGCTCAAATGTTTGAGAACATGGTAATTCGTTCAGGTGCGCGGCAAAATGGATGATGCACAATTCGTTAGCATTTTGGAGAGTGTCAATGCCCAAATGCCACAGAGTAAATCCACCGTCAAGTACGATAGACGTCGTGCTGCCATCGATAGTGACGATGATGAGGATTATGGTTGCTGATTTTGGTTGATGTCCTGCCTGCCCTGCTATTACCTTTCCAGATGTTATACGTAAGGTTTCTCACTGATGATATATCCATTTATTATTTTTATTAAATTAAACAAAGCAGCAACAAAAAAAAAAAAAAAAAAAAAAAAATTATCATCACATTGTTTTATGCCAAGCGTGGCCAACTTCAATCGGATATGGTAGCCTACAAAATACAAAAATTGAGGTTAGGACTCTACTGAAACCTTTTTACAAATGTTTTTATTCTATAAATTCTTGTCAGTTTATTTTATCATCAATTATTCTTATGACAGGGATAACTGTTTGGCTTTAAAAGTGTGTTCATCATTTGGAATTCTGGCCCCCTAATATCTAGACTATTCAAGAGGATCAACTCACCTTAGCTGATAACGAAGGCTACTCCGACATAAGTATGTGTTCGCGCCTTAATCAACTGAAATCTATAATAAGTGGGCGTTTCTGCAAGAAAATAAACAACTCGTGAGTTTTCAATGGTTACATAAGAGACAACATTCTCGAATTTTGTTTTCTTAGTCAGTCGTTAGAAATATCAACACAAAGTTCAGTTATATGCTTGTCTTTCAATTTGTTCATCAAACTAAACAGTGGCAAAAAAGCGTGCTACTAGAATTTTCAACAGAACTAACCTTACTCTTCATTTTTACAAGAAACCACGTGCACGTGGCTGGGGGCTGGAAAGTCAGTCAACACTGCAGCTTTCAATCATTTCTTCATCTTTGACAAAGTTCTGCATCGTGTTTATAGCATCCATCTGAAAAAGTAGTAATTTATTAACCCACATTCAATTTATTCAATTTTTCCTTAAGTGCATGTATGGATTGTATGTACATTTTTTTAAAATCAGTATTGGAAACCAATCAACACGTGTCTTCAGACTGGGGCGGTATTAAATAAACATCATTTAGAAAACTTATGCACATAATCCACCATTCTATTAGTTATTTTTTTCTCTTAGTAAATCATTTATTAAACACTTACTTCTCAATTTAGGGAGAGAGAAACGTCCGTCCCCGTCTGTTTAAAATGCGAAAAGAAAAATTAAAAAACATCGATAGTATGATGGAAATTAAAAAGTGCGATAGATCGATGGAAATTTTTCGATGGCGATCTATCGAATTTCAAAACAACATGGCAACATCATCCAACATGCAACCCAACCTCATCCCATCGAACTCGAGCAAAAGAGTCCAACTCCAACCACGCTGTCGAGCAAAAGAGTCGAACTCGAGCAAAAGAGTCGAACTCGAGCAAAAGAGTCGAACTCCAACCACGCTGTCGAGCAAAAGAGTCGAACTCCAACCGCGCAGTCGAGCCGTAGAGCTGGGAAATCCATCGATACTATACTCGAGCGAGTATATTACTTCGATGTAGTATCGATACATCGATGTTTTTTCCCTGAAATAGAGCTGGGAAACTATCGATGGTACTATCGAGGTTTGAATTGGCGCAAAAAGCAAGTACTGGCTGCTGCATATTGGGTAAGATAAATGAATAAATAAGCTTTAAATGTAACAAATTTACTATAAAAATCCATTTTAGATAAACTTCAGTGTGGGTTGGTGGTTCTGAGCATGGAGAAATATTTGAAAAACCTGAAAAGAAAGGGTAAATACACAACTCTATTTGCTGAAAATTTTTTTGCTGATATTTGTATTTCTTGTAGACAACGAAGAATCAGAACATATCAGCTCAGATGAGGAAAATAAGGAAACAAAAAGGTCTAGACTTGGGAAGTCAAAAGTTTGGACTTTTTTTTACAAAGTCCAATGACGGTAAGTCGGCGAAGTGTCTTTCGTGCGAAAAAGTGTATAAAACCAGCGGAAACACGTCAAATCTCTTTGATCACATGAAGCGTGTGCATCCAACAATAAACGTTGGAGATTTACCGGCGACATTACCAAGGATCGATGTTTTTGTCACTACAAAGTATGATGCGAATTCTCGTCGAAAGGGGGAATTGGATACGGCTGTAATGAAGTACATTGCTACTGACATGCGACCATTTTCAGTTGTGGAAGACACTGGCTTTCGAAGTACGCCTAATGTGTTCGATCCAAAATATAAGTTGCCATCGCGCAAGACTTTGAAAAATGTGCTAATGGCTGAACAATACGAAGCAAAATCCATCAAATTGATGGCAATATTAAAAAAAATTGATTATTGCGCAATAACAACGGATCTGTGGACGTCGTTGGCCAATGAAGCATACATTACAGTAACATGCACATTCATAACACATGAGTTTAAGCTGCAAACTGCCGTACTATCTACAAATAAATTATTGTCGGAAACCAATCACACTGCACAAAATATCAAGGACACATTGGAAACTGTATTTAACAAATGGAAGATTTCGTCGAAAGTAGTCGCAATAGTGACAGATAATGCTGGTGCGATGGTTAAAGCGTGCGATTTACTTAAAATTCGAAATATACCCTGCTTCGCACACACAATAAACTTAGTTGTGCAGAGCTGTCTTAAGCTAGATTGCTTAGCGGATATACTTACGAAATGTAAAACCACTGTCACATATTTTAAGTCCAGCTCTACATCATACAAAAAGCTGAAAGATTACCAAGATGGGGACATTAAATATAGTCTAAAGCAGGAAGTTCCAACTCGATGGAACAGCGCGTATCACATGATACAGAGAATTTTAAAAACGCACGAGGCTATTGGAAAAGTTTTCCTAAACACTTCAAAAGCGCCACAACCATTCACTGTGGACGAACTGGAAATATTATCCGACTTATCAAATTTATTGGCGCCATTTGAAAGTGCGACGACCCAAGTGTCATCAAATACAAATGTTACCATATCTTTATGCATACCAGTAACTTGTGGTCTGTTGCACAGTCTTGAGTCAACTAAGACGAGCTTTAACACAAGTGAGGGTGTAGCAGCCTGCACATGTTTATTGGAAAATATATTAACGAGGCTGTCCAAATATGAAGAGCGTTCTTTGCCACGAATCGCTACTTTAATGGATCCGCGATTTAAAAAACAAGGGTTTCGTTCTCCATTCAACGCTTCGCTATCTGAAAAGTTTTTGGAAAACGAGATGACTATTTTTCAAAATTCAACAGAAAATTTCGCAGTCCATTCAGCAGAGCCACCAACACCAGTTCAAAATCGGCAGTCCCTATTTACTTTTGTAAAAAAAAATATTGAAGATTTGCCGAGGACTAAACGATCCGACGCTATTGTTGACCTCCGACAATATTTGAATTTAAAGCATTCGGATGAGGACGTAGATCCCCTACAATACTAGAGGGTAACTATAAAAATTTGCATCAAACATTAAAAAAAATATATATATATAAACAACGTTTCTATAATTCCAGTATAATGATTCGAGTATAAAGAATCTGGTAGCTAAATTTCTTTGTGTACCTGCAACATCAACAGAGTCATTGAACTGTGAAAACTGACATAATGTGATTTATTTTTAATTTTTTTGGTTTTTTTTTTTTTTTTGAAACAAAATTAAGTTTAATTTGATTTATTTTTTAAGAGAATTGATCTCATTAGATCATAGATGTCTAATGACAAATTGTTAATTTGACTTTTTGTAAAACGAAATGAAGTTTAATTTGTTGTATGCCTTAATAGAGTTGATCTCATTAGGCCTCTTGAAAACTGACAAAATGTGCTTTTTTTTTTTTTTTGGAAAACAAAATGAAATTTAATTTCCTAAGCAGATGTTACTAAATACATGTTTAAAATAACTAAAAGTTGCTTGTAATTTCATTTTGCAAAATGAAATAATGGGCTTAGAACAAAAACGATAGTATCGATAGTATCGAATTTTTGCTCTCAAAACATCGAAAATATCGAATGGGACCACTATCGATAGTTTCCCAGCTCTACCCTGAAAAACATCGAAGCATCAATGTGGCCATATTTTAAATGTTTTTGACCACTGTAGCATACAACATGCAACCAAAGAGTAAAAATCGTGAAAAATAGTACCAACATCAGGTAAAGGAGTCGAACTCAAGCAAAAGAGTCGAACGTGCAACAAATAGGTTTGCTCCGATAACGTCGATATTATCGATATTTGATAGTCGGCACAAACTATCGATATCTAATCGCAATCAACCGACTATCGATCAAAAAGTCCCAAGGTCTGAGTCTGGCTGGGCGGGCACATTTAAAAAAAAAATGTACACTGGGTAAATGAACTCCCATAATGAAAATAATGAAATCTTAAAACATTGAGATTATTTACTACTTTTTATTATTGCGATACTTGTCTTTGAACAGTAAACAATGAAAAAAATGAGTTTTCTTTTTTTAATTCAAAAATAAAATGATTTTATTTTCATTAAACATTTTTTTGGTAATTATTAGCCCAACTATTGCGATCAAGGAGCAGCGCAAATGCAAAGAAATGTCACCAACGGGATGTCCGTTTTTGTTGCCCCCCCCTTGCCATTGAACTTGCAGAAGAGTCCTGATTCCCCTTCAGAAGCTATGAGATGTCAAATCAGTGTTTTTTTTTATCTTAACTATGTTGTAAGTACATATGTATGTATATTCAGAATGTTTGCCATTTTTTTAAAAACCTTGCTTTCAATATATAATAAACATCATGGTGACGTCTAGTTATCAATTATAATAAGAGAAACAAAAATAGCCATGAATAGTCTAGGTTAGTGATTCAGTCTAAAATAAGATAACATAATTTGCTAATCACTGGATATGCAGACTGTGACTAAACCTAATATTTTTCTCTAAAAATAAACTGGTGTTTCCTGTTTGTTCTCGACCAATACATATCGACTGGAAAGGGTATTCTACGATTCGATGCATTTGCTACTTCCCAGCTGTTGTTATGAGAAGTACATACAGACAAACAATATATGTATGTATACGCGTATGAACACATGCAAACATACATACATATGTATATACATACATACATACATAAGCGAGACAAAAAGGCATCCGGATAGTACAAAGTCCAATATTTTACACACACTGTCTATAAGTATAAAAATGACTAGTATATCTATGTAAATACAAACATATGTAGATTGTAAAATGCATTTTATTTAACAAAGAGAGAGCTCGAGAGTGAGAGTTGGATGATCGCATCGTGAAAGAAGAGTGAAGCGGAGGAAGTGCATTGGATGTACATACACACATGTACATACATACATACATACATAGGCACCATCGCTCTCTCTTAGTTACACAAAACAAAAAACCATGGAAACGACTAAAGAAACATGTATGTATGTAAGTATGTATGTATGTACATATACGCCTTCTCTTATTTTTATAACATGCACCCATAGGGTGAAGTGGTACATTTAAGACGCCAAAATGTATGTAACCGGCAGAAAGAAGAATTTCCGACCCCATAAAGTATATGTATATATTCTTGGTCAGCATCAACAGCCGAATCGATCTTGCCATGTCCCTCCGTCCGTATGAACACATATGTATGTACATTCATACATAGATCTCGGAGACTATAAAATCTGGATCCACAAAATTTGGTATGAAAATTCGTGTTATACTTACGGTGATCAAGTTTCAACTATTTTCTACCCATTCTTCCGCCCGCGGAATTTAAACAAAACTATTTTTCTTAAAGACTTACAAAACTAAAGCCACCAAGTTTGGTATGATGACTTGTTTAGTATGTTTAGTTTAGTATGTTTAGTATAATTTAGTAAAAACCAATTGTTTGGCTATCGAAGTTAAATTCGGTGCACAAGTTAGTCTTATACATTTCTACCAAATTATCAAATTATATGAGGCAAGAAAAATGAACCTAATAGACACGCAATCGTTCTTTGCATATTCAAATATTATTTCAGTTGGTGCACGGTATACCGAAGTCGGCGAGACGACTTAGTTGGTTCATTTTTATTTCGAAATTGATAAAACTAAAAACCGCCGCCCGCCGTTCTCAGTCTGATCGCAGGCGTTTCGCAGAACGGTTCAGCTCTTGGTCGCGGGAAGTGGACAAATTAGGTGCAATCCAGTCAACCAGCTTAACAAGAGGGAACAACGGCCTCCATTAGCCTATTTGGGTCTCGCTAATTTGATAAAATTGCAGTTGCCAGTGTGAGGTAGGTCGTTGTCGATTTCTCTATGATTTCATAGAGTATTAGTTTCATTCCATTGGGTAATAGTTTGTCAAAAATCAAACCACTTCAATGCCAATCCCGGCAATTTAACAATTTATATTAGACGCGTGTTGCTCAAATGCCTCTCTTATCAGGTGCTAGGTGAACTGTTTTGAACCTGCAAAGTGGATTGCTAATTGATAATATGAATCTAGATCTTTTATTAAATAAAATAAGACGCATTTACCTTGCACTTGCTAGTAAATTGGGATGTTTTTATTTATCGATTTCGATTGTCATCTCAATGGCTTGCAAAGCAGTTGTGCATTTGAAATGGTTCCAGGACTTATCATCTAATCGTGTTATCTCATTTAACTTTGTTATCAGTTGGTTTCTACCTATCTGGTGGACAACAAACCCCTCAGCAGAACCTCAAGAAAACCCCAAGGTTTTTCAATTGATGCCTATTTTTAAAATCTAGTGTCTGTCGCTATCCCAAAATTGTGAAAGAAAAAAACAAAACCGAAATCATGCCATACACATAAATATGTATAAATGCACAAGCCCACTAAAAAATATATAAAAGAAGGCAAAAGTTCAACCTAAATTTAATTATACGAAGTTTCTATACCCTCAAAAAGTGAGGAATATCAGTTGGTAACAAAAGATGACAAACGACTGCATAATATAGTTATACTCTTCTCTTATTTTTCTTTTGAAGGGAACTTGTATAAAAACAAGATTGTAGACACATTTAATAAATTTTTGGCACATACAAACATACTAATGAATACATTTTTGTATTTTTAGCTTTTATCAATTTATTCGGAGGCTCGACATACACACTCCTACGGGGGCAGATCGCAACATGGAGAGCGTGAAATCATTTTTCGGCAACTCGAACAAGGAGAGCAATCTGAGCCATCAACAATCTCAGTCTGGGATCAATTCTGGAATGAGTATTACAAATCGCTGGCATCGTTGGAGCAGTCATACATCCCACACAGATTCACACGGTGCTGTAAACTCGGTAATGGATAATGCCAATCAATTTGCCGATAAGCGCAAGGACAGTGATAATTACTTCTATATAATGTAAGTTAACCAAGCTATCCAAAAAGGATATCCTTTTTCTTGAAGGCATCGCCATCTTGACAAACAATCGTCAAGCATACATACATATGCATATGGAAAAGCTCTGTTTACTTGACGTGCCAAAAACATTTGATAACAAGTTCAATTCGATTGTCTCTTATCAATGCTCCAAATATATGGTGAGGGAAGGGAGATAAACATTCAATGCCTGACACAAAGAATGGGAAGGAATATATGGGGGGACAAACAGTCAGTGCTTTAAGTAAATTAAATGTCAGTTAATGTTCTCTTCGAATGCCTTAGTAAACCAGTTTTCTACTTACCTTGAATCAAAAACAAAAATGAAAACAAGCAAAGTAAATTTTATGCTCAATCAAAAAGCTTTGAGTGTGGGACGGGACGGACGACTATTGCTTACGTACATTTTGGTGGTTTCCCAAGGGGAGATGGAGGAGGAGAGGCGGAAAGAGGTGTCTCTCTAGAACCTGTTGAGGGGTTTGGTTATCCACTTCAGTTACATATTAGCCACATTTGCGTAAAGACCTCGACCATATTTAGAATGTGTGATTTCAGCTGACTCAACTTGAGTGTAATGCTGACTGCGAGGAGGGAATGCCCCAAAAGTAATATCATCGAATTTAACCAAACTGGGCGTGGGGGTTATAAAGTGCGTGACTTAATCAGCCAGCTGCCTCAGTGACAATTGAACTGGCGTAGAGAGAAGCTGTAAGCAAATCGGAGAAGGCTATCTTCAAGAATCTCAATATTAATGGCTGAATTTTTTGTTTTTTCTCTATCTTTCAGGTGGCGCGCTTGAAGATAAAGGCTGAGATTATGTCCGCGTGGCCAATAACTTTTTAAGATCTACATATATATATATATACAAACCAACAATCAAATACTTCTACTTTACTTTTAAAGAGTGACCTGCAGCAATCGACGTACATATTTGTGTAAAACCTGATTAGAAACATCGGAGAGTGCTCGCGCTGTGACTATATATTGCACAATCTCCCTAGAATCCGGTGTTTAGTGATATTAGTTATTTATTGACAAGTCTTTTTTTTATACAACAACCACAAGGAGTAAAATACATTCATATATATACATTTTGTAACATTTATACAATTATACATCCATAAACAATTCACTAACTGTCCGATCGATTCCATTATCAATATATGGACACGATTACCTTGCTGGGCCTTGCATCGTGGCTAATCAGCATGATATTGTTTGGACCCCTTATGTTCTTTGTCTGCGTCTACCTTCCGGAAGTTCCAGTGCGATATTTAAAAAGTCTGAGGCAGCAGACCTAATGTCTAGCATAGAATACAGTTAATTGATACCCATTATATTGATGCACAGACACTCGATCGATCGGTGGATTATTATAAATACAAATGATTACTACTTATATATACAAATTGCAAACAAAACGTGTAATTCTGTTTTTATTCGAAAGTGGCAATGGGAATTTTCATATTATTTAAGTATCCACTAAATCGTATGTCAACCCAAAATGATGCAAGAAGAAACTTAGTATTGACATAAAAACAAATTAAAAGTGTGAGGACTTACATGTTTTATTCTCTTTTTTTGTATTCAAAGTAGTCCTTTACACCTTTGATATGGATACAGAAAGCAGGGTTTCAAATGCCTTATTGATTAAATCTATAAAAAAGCCAATATGTTGTGGGGATAATCCCAGTGACATCTTACCAATTTGTACAAATTCTATGTCACGTGAAAAATCAAGAGTGCAGAGAACAAATAAGGAAAAGGATGACTCAGAGAGTTACTAAAGGCAGAAACAGAATACCTACTTCAAAGACAACTTTAAAAATATATATAATTATAGAAAAGTGTTTGACTTGTTTATTCACTTTACATTTAAATGTTTTATTATAGTACATATGAAAGTTATAAGTTTTCCGATCCATAGAAATAAATCTGACGTGGGGCAGGGAATGTCCAACAAAAGCTAGCTATATTTCACCTTAAGGAGGTGTGGCACACTTAAAATCTCACTTAGTTTCCCGATTTATAGCCCGTACACAATTTAGTCTAAATCTGTCTTAGGGGGATAGAGGTCCAACAAATTCTGATCTAAACTGCTTAAAAATCTGTTTACCTAATATGTGGTCACATGATTTATTTTCGTTCGTTCTTAGTAGTTTCGATTTGCCTAACCAAATCACAGAGTTTATTTTCGAGAAAGTTTGGTTTGTTCCAGTGTGCTACGTTGGACAAATAAATACAGTGGGAATAGATTGATTTTCAGATGGAGTCACATACATACATATGTATATATTTTGCTCCAATTCGGATGCAGTGTCTGTTGCGGAGTCTCAATTGAGGCTGATCTGAGAATAATCGTTGTCCAATTAACAACTTGCCGTTTCAGGTCTTGGAGTAAAAAGTGTGCCTAGACCGGAATATGTGACCCAACCGAATCTTTCTTACACTAGAAATTAGGCTAAATCGTTCAACAAAAATTTACATAAACTAATTAAAAGGAATTCAACTAGATTCAATCCTCCATGATGGTCTCCTCTGCCTTGACTTTGATGCGTTTTTCTTCCAAGTATTCGAGCACATTGTTGGGACACATGACTGCCCGGCCGAGGAACAAAACTGTCGACATCGGATGCAAGTAATCCGCTGCGAAAGTGTTTGCTTTCCAGCCGAAGAATCCGCTGGCCTTGACATCGGTGCCACTTATCTCATAAGGCAACAGATTGACGCCCACTTGATTCATTTTGGAGAATTGCACTCGAAAGTAATGACCATCGGTGGCCTTGATCCAATAGAAGCCTTCGTTATCCACATACGGTTTACTCTGAGACTTCTTCATGGCATTTGATCGTTCCAGATCCTGTACATTGAAACTTATATCGATGTCATAGGCATCCGGCGACAATTGATTCGTTTCGATGGCGCTCTTCAGGGCGTAGTTGTCCAACCAGTAACGTATACCAACATTTTCGAATTCCTCCATCACATGGTTGAAAGTGGTCTTTAGTTTGTCCAGACAACATGGAGGCGTATGTCGGTCCATGTAGAAGTAGAACGGACGATTGTTGTATACTGCACCGATGCAGGATTTGGTGGTTCGTTCGCAGCCAAATAGATCAATTACGGTAGCTTGGGGTAGAGAAAAGTTCGACGAAGAGAACTGGGCATCGATCACCAAGTTATGCTGCCAGGCTCCAGTCTCCTTGGCTGCCGGAGCCTTAGTGGGCACTTTATGAACCCTTCGAACGAGTCGCTTAATCTGCAATTTCTTGTACATGTCCCGAAATTGACGACGTCGCAGCTCCATGCGTCGCTGTTTCGTGTGGAAGGAGGCAAAGAGTCGTCGACCCTCTTGGAAGGATTGGGGAAATACCGTTGCCTACAAAAAAGAGAAACGGGTTTTCAATATCAGCTAATCTTTAGAAGGATTCCCACTACAGACAGTAAGATTCGCCGTTTTGGCTTGTATGTAAAACATCTCGGGAAAGGGCAAGGCAAATGGATCTGGCATGGCCCTCAAAGCTTCCACATCGACAAGGATTGCATGTTTCTGCAAAAACTGAACAAATCAAAGTTATCAAGAAGGACTAGCTTTAAAATTCGTTTTAAATTAAAACTCACCAAGTCACAATGGGCGCTATGATTGGAAGCTATCAACTCCAGCGTCCAATTGGGCAGATCCAAATTAAGTTTGACACAACTGCTAAAGGATTTGAGATTGCCAACGAATGGCACCAGCACTAGACGTTTAACCACTTCATCCGAGGCAACGGCGACGCGTTGCGCCGGATCCTTGACACCGGGCACAGTGTTGATCTCGCGTAGGATTTTCTGCAGCAAGTTCTTGCCGCTCAGCCGGACACTGTCCGGCATTAGCAGGACATATTTCGTGTGAACCATGGCCAAGGGACTGAGTTGTTGCCGCGTCTGACGCACGTCAAAGGCCAAGTTGACAAAGCGCACCGTGTCCTCTTCGCCGGTGGTCAAATTACGCTCGTAGCTAACTGGTGGATAAGAATACTCAACGCCTCCATCCTGCAGCACCATTATCGGCATGTTGGGTATAATCTCTAAGATGCTCTCAATGCTCGAACGTAGGTCCTGTTCAAAATTATAATGGCCGTAGAACATTATGGTGATGGATTTCCGTATGTGTTTATTGGCGTTGCGTATCTTATCCTTTGGCGATAGGGGCTTAGCTGTCGGACCGCTGACATGGCCATCTCCATCCCCATTGCTGCCACCCAATGCCCGAGAAATGCGACGCCAAAGGAGCGTGTTCCAGGCATAATAGATAAATATCAAATTGGCCACGAGAAATCCCAGCAGCAGCAGCTTGACCAGGCGCAGTCGGAATACCTTCATGATGATGCCTAACTATATAAATATCCTTCTACTGTAAGTATGGTGCACTACACACTCTCTCTCTCTATCTCGTCTCTGGCTTCCTACATGGTTAACTTGGCTTAGACCAAAGCGGCACAAACATTTTGATTATTTTTCATAAATTTTTACTTTTGTTTTTGTGCCAATTTCCTTTTTTCCACCCTCGAACAAGCAAACAGCTGATTTTTGAGGTCCTGTAAAAGCTTCAAAGGGCTCTTGTCAAGTTGAAAGCTTTTGCAACCCCCAAAAGATTGGGATAACTTCCGGATAACCCCACTCCACAACACTTGACACTCTCGTCAATTTTAAATTCCATTGGATAAATTCTTTACTCAAAAAATAATATTATTTTGTAACGGGTCGTTCTTCCATTTTACTCTTGTAACTATTGGGAAGTTTTTGAAACATAAAAAAAAACAAGTCCAAAGATTGTATACTTAATGGCAGTCGCTGAAAAAATCAACATCAAGATTTGAGAAGATCTGAAAAAGAAGTATAGACAATTTGAAATGTTTCTTTTTATACCCTTGCAATTTTGGTCAGATGTGTGCAACGCATAGAACGAAGCATCTCCGACCATATAAAGTATATACATATATGTATTATTCAAATAGCCATGTCCGTTCGTCTGTCCGTCCGTCTGGATCAGCGCAAACTCCTTCTAGACCGAAAGAGCTACAGAACTGAAATGTAGGCTTGTATATAGTACACTGTTTGTATAACAGCGACTTTCGTCAATAACTTCGTTACTTTTGACGTGATTATTTTCAAATTAAACATTTGTTAGTTTAATATATCTGTTAATGGCTATGCCGAATTTGATAAAGATCATATAGCTCGCATAGGAACGATCGGTGGAAAACAGTGATTTGGTCAATAACTTCGTTATTTCCTATGCTAAGATTGTAGGCCGTTCTTTCGCAGACATTCGACTTTTTAGATAAAACGTTTTTACACTTTGATGGCTATGGGTAAGGAAAGAGTAACCCAAAACAGTTGCAAGGGTTAACAAACTTCGATGCGCCCGAAGTTAGCCCCGGTACTCTGGTATCAGGACAGCACCTGGAAGCTTAATTTCCAACATTTTAAATACTTAAAGGAATAAGCTAACCAAATTTGGTGTCGTGAAAAGGATTCAGGGATATCAGGGATATATTTTTGGCTGGATTAGTCCGGTTATATACGAATCCTTACTTAATAAGTGGGGAATATGGCAATAAGCTAGAAATTTGCAATACTGAAAACTGAATTATGATACGGCCATGGCCAGGTCTCAAGGATTTCATTTGGTTACCAGCAATAAAGCTTAAAACATTCGATAACTACAACATAGTAACGGAAATACGATTAAAGAAATGAGACATTAATCTTATCTTATCTTATTAATATTATTTTCTTGTAATTTGAATAATTTTTGCAAAGAACAATCAGAAACTGCCCTGATCTTATTCTCTTTCGTTCTAGAATCTTCAGTTAATCTAGATTGTTAAATCAACATTTAAAGCAATTATTATATTATTTATAAATATAAATATATAAATAGATAATTTTGCGAAATCTTATTGAGTTTTAGCTCATTTGCCCATGCCGGCGAATAGCAGCGGAAAGGGCACCTCGTCGTTGGCCAAAATCTGGGGCGTCGGAGGACGCACTTCCCCCTCAGTGGAGCTATTCAACCAATAGGTTGTGACAGTTCCCTTGCCCTTTAGCTCAACATCGCCGCGTTGTTCCATTTGGAAGGTGCCGAACTTGTCTAAGATGGCCTTTGTGGCCGACGACACGTGAATCTTGCCTGGAAGGCCTGTACTCTCCATACGCGAAGCTGTGTTAACTGTATCCCCAAAGAGGCAGTAGTGGGGCATTTTTTTGCCAACCACTCCGGCACAGACCGATCCGGAATGCATGCCAATGCGTATTTGAATTTTGTACTCTGGCTTATGTCGCAAGTTGAAGGAACAAACAGCTTGGAGAATGTCTAGGGCCATGAGGGCTATCTCTCGGGCGTGCTTGTCGCCGTTGGGTTCGGGCAGGCCGGAAACCACTAAGTACGCGTCTCCAATTGTCTCCACCTTGTAAACGTCGTAGAAGCCAATGATCCGATCGAAGGTGCTGTAGAGATCATTGAGGAAATTAACCACATCCATGGGGCTGCTGCGGGCGCAGAGTTCGGTGAACCCGACAATATCGCTAAAGTAGATCGTGACACTGCTGAACTCCTCGGGCTCTACGAGATCCCCTGCCATAAGCTGCTGGGCAACTGGTCGTGGCAGGATTTGATACAATAGCTCCTCGGTTCTCTGCTTCTCCAGACTCAGTTGACGGGTTTTATCCTCCACGAGACTCTCCAAATTGTTGGCATACTGCTCCATTCGATTAAGCAAATCATCCATTAAATTCTCGCAGAATCCCCTGAAATTGAAAGCAATTAAAAAGATCGAAGATCTGAGAAAGTGACTAATTACTTCATAATGGTCCGTATGTTGCTTCTAATTGTGGAGAATGCTGGACGTTCCTCTTGATTGTCGGCCCAGCATTTTTCCATCAATTCCAGCAAATCCGGGGGACATTCTCGTTCACGTAAGTGGGGCCGGAATGGAGGATACTCGCATTGCCGAACTCTATGCAAAATGGTATGAACGTCCATCTGCTGGCGTGCCTCTTGGTATGGACCACCACGGTTGACAATCTCCTCGAGAATAATGCCAAATGAATAGACATCGCCACGTTGTGTGGCCGGGCAGCAGCCGGGTATAGAAGTCAGAGGCAAAAGTTCGGGCGCAATCCAAAGCAATTCTGGAATGACAAAACTTCTTATGTACTGTCTCTTAACCACATTTGACTACCCACTTATATAGTAATTCTGATCCCTAACGAAGTCCGACGGAGTAGTAAGAGTGCTTAGACCAAAATCCGATATCTTTAGTACAAATCTTCCATCGATCAAGCAATTGCAAGATCTCAGTTTGCCATGGGCAGCCACATCGCTGTTATGTAAGTAACTCATCCCCTTGACAATGTCATGAATCAATGACATGCGAAAATTCCAGTCCAACTCAATGGCCTCGTTTTCCAGCACATCCTTTAGGCTACCACGGGAGCAATATTCCGTCAGGATGAGCACAGTGGGCCGCGGCAAATCAATGCAAGCGCCAACAAATCTCACGGTATTCTCATGGCTCACATCGCGGGCCTGCTTGATCTCCCAAAGTAATTGGGGAGTGAGTTCCACTTTCTTAACATTCACCTTCTTGATGGCCACACGCTCCCCCTTGAATTGGCCAATGGTCGTATACACCTGAGTGGGCAGCGAAGTGAAACTAGCTATGGAAGCGCGCCCGGAATGGATACCGAACTGCTGCAGTGATATGTTTTCCACATCGAGACGTTGGAGACCCCCTTTGGAGCCGAACATGCCACCCATTTCGATAAGGACATCATCGGGACGAACTCGCCAAGACATATTATTCAACTCCTTGCTAAGCTTCATTTGTCTGAACAGAGAATAGGGAAAAGAGCTTTGATTAACTTGAATCAATTGCAGAGGGAAACTTACTTTTGCAAGAGGCAAATGACCAGGAAAACCAATCCACAAAAAGAGCCAGTCCAAAGATTGTATACATAATGGCAGTCTCTGACAGAAACCAAGAAGAAGAAAGACTTGAGGAAGGGAATCACGGTAGATGCTACATAAATACCATTGCCATGACAGTCTGGCGAGTTTCCCAGAAATCCACACGGTGGTACATCCGGTGGTGGCTCCTCTCGTCCTCCCGGCCAATGAATCTTTTTGCCATGCACTGCAGAATATTCCCTAGAATTCCACCCAAAATCAGGCATAAGCTAATCCCAATGTTTCTCTCACTCACTTGTGCAGGCCGTAATAGTGAGCCACAACCGAAAATTTGCCATTTATCGGATCGAGATCCAATATTGAGTAATCTGCATCCCGATCACCATTGTTGTCAATCCGCACAAGACCGGTGATGCCCTCGAAATTTCTATTCCACATGCGTCGTGTAATATTTACCCCATCCTTTATGTCGCCGCCTTCACTCAGTGTTTCGTTTAGAGCCATGCCAAGCAAATAGACGCCATCGTAGAAGGCTCCAATGAAAAAGTTGACCTCCTCATCCTCACCAAATGTGTAATTGTAATCGGCCAAGGCATTCTCCCGGACGTTATCTGCAAAGTCCTGGAATTTGGGGCTGGTAGGCTGCAGAAGACTTACCCTCAACAGAGCCTCATATGCCTTACGCGCCTTGGTGTCATTCTCATCCCCCATTTCCCAGTCCTTGTCACCCCAATAGGCACTCTGAAAGATCTCCACATCCAGAAAGACCCATTCGCCATTGGTCATGCCCAGATTATGGGCGGCAAGCATAAATTTCCGTACCAAAACGCCACGTACCGAAAGGATAACAACTGAGGATGGAAAAGCCATCAATGAAACCCAATTAATGTTGATCAATATCACCTCTTACCTCTAGCATACATGCTGGCATCTCTCAGATAGTTGTCATAGATCTCTTCTTCCTCGTTGCCATTAAGCTCCCGCACGAATTTCAGCAAACCTTCGTGCCGCAAACCATATTCCAAATTCTTGCCAACTGTCCAAGAAAACAGCTCCGACCTGTCCATTAGCAGGGCCACATGCTTCCAATTAAACTGACGGAAAACACTGGCAAACACCAAAATCAGACGGCACTGGCAATATGACATCCGGGTGAGGGTGGGATACTTTGATTTGTCCTTAAACATGCCCTGCCATCACGAGATTAACGAGAAAATTGTCTAAATCCGTGCCAATTGGATGGGGGTCAGAACTCACTGTACTCTCATTTTTCCATTTGTGTATGCGTCCCAATATACCAGAGGTTAATTCGCCTTCTGAAGATGGAGGCTAAGTCCATTAATATTATAAAAAGTTGAATTAGTAAAAAACGTTTTCCGCCGAATACGAGCCTATACCCTATACCACTTCACTTCAGTTACATTCACGGAACAACTGAACAATTGAATATAGTGAGTGAAAATTAACCGATTATGCTAGTAGAATATCCTTATTAACAGCTTTTCTAATTTTATGGTAATGAAAGTGAGAACAGTTCTCTAAAAAATCATCTAAATTATGTTAAAATTAAGCTTTTGAAGCGTACTCCCTCTCTCTAAATGCTCCTCATCCTATCTAGGTAGAGGGTATCAAAAACAACACAATTGAAACATTGAAAATTAAAGACCACTTGAGCTATTGCCAAGACCTAGACCCAGACCATTTAATTGCCAATGTCAAGCGGAAAAACGAAAGGTGGAGGCAATTAAGATAACTTTTAATGTGATTGCTTGGGATTAGGTTCCGCATTATTAGAAAGCATCCTGCTGCGCTTCACCGTGTTGTGTTGTGTTGTGTTGCGTTGCGTTGGGGTTAAGTTACCTGATCTCCCATTCCTGTTATTATGGGTGTATTCCAATAGGCGGCCAGGCGTGCCACTGGCTCAAGAGCGAATGCACAAGCGGGTCCTATAAACGCTATCACATCGTCCTTGAAGTGCATATCGGCAGCGAGTCCCGGAGCCCGAGAACCCGAACACGATGGGTAGCTAAATGCCATAGCAATTGGTGGAGGGAATGGAAGTAAAACAGAATGGAAGACTTACCTGGCCTTTTTTTTAACCAGCGTTATGTTATGGGGTCTAAGAAATACTTTATTGATTTGATCCAATGCCAAATCAACTGCTGGTCCACAACGTTCCAGATCGAATGGGGAATCTAATAGTATAAATTCCTTCTTTTGCATTCATTTCTAGACACCGATCATCAGCTACTTACCCAAATGGGAGGCCATCAGAACACCGACATTATATACACGCATGTAGCTTATGTCGTTTTGAATCTGGTTTAAATTTGATTGATACTGATGGGCCTTTGCCTCCCTGGTTCGTTCATAGACCGATTCATTCACACTTAACACCACATTTGTAGTGGTGGTTTCCTCCAGGAATTCGAAATCATCAAACGAGTCTATGTCATTGCGTTTTGTGCTTTGATGCAAACTGAAACTGGCATCCGAGAATGACATCAAAAACAGCATCCGTATGGTTACGCCGAGGATTAACCAGCTCCACATTTTCCTAGAAACTGTTGCGAAACTTCATAATAGATTACAATATCACAGAAATCAAGCAGGAATCTTGCATTTACATATTAAATTTTATTACATTAACGAAATTTTCAATTTCAAATTAATTCAAATGGCAAAACCCAAAAGGGGAAAAGCGTAATGACGCGATAACAAAATATTTTCCACTAGATGATTAAGATATTACCATACACATAGAAACAGACTGAACATTTGACTTAAATTTGCCCTCTTAAAACTTAAATCTAAACAGTTTTAATGTTTTTACTTATTTCTCTTCACAAAAAAATTTCACTTTGAATTTTTAGCAATCACTTGAAACAGAAACCGAATACGAAACGTAGAAACATATTCCAAACACTCAGCGAACGAATGAACGGGAGCCCAAAGACAGTTGGTCCTTTTATATCCCCCAAAAAGGCTCCTGGGCCGAACAGGACACGAAGTCATTTGGCCAACGGCAAGGCAAGGAGTCGGGGGCATATTCACTTGTTGCTCTGTCCATTTGAATTTAAATTGCCTGTAAAAAGGTCGCGTGCTGCCTGCAATTAATGCGTCTGCTCATTGTTAAAGAAAGCATTCTGTTATCTTATTCTTAAAGCTATCGTTTTTTTTTTCTCCATATTTTTACAAGACGATACTTTCACTTGCGCTGCAGCCCACCTCTGTTCCGCTGCAGAGATGGTGCTGTAGATGCTGCTGCTTTCTTCACCTCATCAATGGCATGAAGCATGCGTTGGGGTTCAGTTAAAAACCAGATCCACAGGATATTGCTATATCGCAAAAGTGTATCCTTCTTCTATAAATGAAAAGGAATTAAATCAATAAACATAGCACTCGGTTGTTTTGACTTACATTCTCCTCATTATATTGAGTGCGCAGTTTTCGCAGGCTTCCATCGAGATATTCTTCTTGCTGCTGGATGTTGAAAATGGGAGACAAATAAGCCACGTTCTCAAACATGGGATGATTTTTCAATGGCGAATCATAGACGAAGGGACGGAGAATTTTCTCTACGCGTTTCCTACAATAATTAAACAAAGTAGTCTTTAGCTCTGCCAGGGTCAATCGGAAACGAGTCTTTTTGCATTTTTAAAGGACTCGTTAATTCGTATTTACAATTTATGGAATATGTGTCATTTAGTTACTTACAGCTCGTTTATCTGATCCTGAGCCAGTATATACGATTTTTTATTGAGCATGCTCTGCAGTGCGTATACTAAGAGACGTCCAAATTTCTCATATTCGTACAGACAGCTCTTAACATCGCCACTTCGTATTGAACTTGGCTGATGACCCAAATGATTGGCCAACTCACAGCTGATCTCTTGAAGAAACTGAGAGCAAATGCCATGCTCTGGACTGGTCCACAGAGCGCGCATGTCCTGCACACGCTGCCAACTGGCTTGCGCCTGAAGTGTAAACTGCTCTGATCTATCTAGGCAATTGCGGCTCTTCTCCAAATCCAATTGAATAGCAATCCAAGCTAGCTCAGCATTGGACAACGCATGGGATATAATAGTGGTCAATTGTATGTTATTCTCGCGTCTTTGATTAGCCCTTTCGAGCTTCTGTTTTGTGTTCTCCAGAAGAACCAATTCAATACGTTGCTGCATAAGCTGATGGACATGTCCTGCCATGGAATTGTATAATGTGTCGTAGGTATTCTTTAAATGAATGTTATTAAGCAATTGCAAATCATGTGTCTCTCGCATCATATCTGATAGACTCAGACATTGAATGTGGGCGAAATCCAAATGGTCGATTAGGCTCTGAGTGCCTCTGGCCTTTATCTTCTTCTTAATAATAGCGATTGTATAGAATTCAAGACTAGAAAATAATAAATTGTCATGTACAAAAACTTATAAATTTCACAGAGTAATTAACATACGAGTTTTGTAAAACCTCCAGATTGCTATTCGCCACTTCCATATCGTCCACAAGACTATTTTGAAAGTCTTGATTATCTTGGATTTTGAAATTCTCTTTTAAGTAGAGATTGAAATACTGAACAAATGAATCGTTCTTGAGAAAATATTGCTCCAGCGGTTGTTGATGCATGAAAACCGGTGGCGATTGCTGAGAAGTAAATCCCTTCTTGGCCTCTTTGCTCAGTTTGCAGTTCTCCCGCTGCAAATCCTCCAATTGTTTGGCCCTAGTTTGACTGCTCGTGATTAGACCACGTCCTTCGTTTTGCAGCTTGGTTATTTCATATTCAAGATTATTCAGGTTATTCGTTATGATGCGTTTGCCATTCCTAAAACGGTAATTGCACAAAATGAGTACTTGTTTAGACAAATTGGAAGACGATCACTTACTGCATATCATCGATCAGGACAGCATATTCATGGGCAGCATCCTCCAATACTGCAATCTCGGAACTTAATGCAGACACATTTTGGGGCTTGTTTTTTAGTAGGCCAGGATTCTCGGCATCAATCCGCCGCAGGGCCAGCTCACACTCCGGCTTGTCCAGCCAATTTCCATTACGTACCATTTCATCACGTTCCAATAACTCCTGTTCGGTCAGTATGTTTGCATCTGTTATGTTTTCCGAAATAAAATTAAAGAATTTTTCAAACTGCTCGTCGTAAAGTATCCATTGGTTGGAGCTGTCTAATCCAAGCTTCCTAAAGAGCTCCGAGTTCTGAAAATAAACAAAGTTATTTGGCTTATAATTCGCAAGTTAGTCATTCCTACATACGCTCAGCAGATCGCCCATTGTAAAATTGCTCGCCTTACTCCGACTTATTAAAAAACTCAAGTACGCTAAATTTTGGGCAAATCCTTACGGAATCTTTGGCAAAAATACTGCCACTATTTCAATCCAATCAGTTAATAAATAAATGCATAAAACTTTATTTTATTTTCACCAATTTAAATTCATAGTGTGAACCGATTGGCAATAGCGCCAAAATACCTAATGGCGCGCTAACACCTATTACTACGTTTGGTATTTTCTCGTACTTAGTATTTTTTAGTTTATTTAAATTGGGTCACACTGGGTGAATGACAAGTAATTTCTGCATTTTGCTTTTCGCTTAACACAAACCGTAAAAATTATAGCATTTGTTAATTATGGTGAGTAAAGCAAGTTATCCAAGAATTATTGAGATTATTTCATAAATTGTTTAGGCTCGCCGATATGATTCCCGCACCACAATCTTCTCGCCAGAGGGACGTCTCTACCAGGTCGAATATGCCATGGAAGCCATTTCTCATGCCGGCACTTGCTTGGGCATCCTAGCAGAGGACGGAATCCTTCTGGCCGCTGAGTGTCGTAGCACAAACAAGTTGCTGGACAATGCCATTCCCTCAGAGAAAATCTACAGATTAAACGAGTATGTCGGGAGATGTTTGATAAATATTAGCATTTCAGTATATCTTAATTGATCCGATCTCTTGTAGAAATATGGTCTGTTCGGTGGCTGGCATTACATCAGACGCCAATGTTTTGACTGCAGAGCTGCGCCTTATTGCTCAGCGCTATCAATTCAGCTATGGTGAAGTGATTCCTTGCGAACAGCTTGTCTCACATTTGTGCGACATTAAGCAGGCCTATACTCAGTATGGTGGCAAGCGTCCCTTTGGCGTCTCATTGCTCTACATGGGCTGGGACAACAAGTATGGATATCAACTCTATCAATCAGATCCCAGTGGCAACTATGGCGGTTGGAAAGCTACTTGCATTGGCAACAACTTTGGCGCCGCCATATCCATGCTCAAGCAAGAGTTGGCCGATAAGGAGAACATTAAGCTAGAGGAGGCCAAGGATTTGGCAGTGAAAGTGCTTAGCATGACTTTAGACACCACCAAGCTGACGCCGGAGAAGGTGGAAATGGCCACGCTGCAACGTGTGAACAACACGACAGTCACTAGCATTCTGGAGAAGTCCGATGTCGAGAAACTAATCGAGAAATACAATAAACTGCAAGCAGAGGCTGAGGCCGCCAAAAAGGAGAAGCAAGCCCAGCAAACAAAATCTTAAGATTTAATCTTAATTGGTAATGTTATTAGGGGCATTCTAATTGGTGATTTTGTATTCTGGAAATAAATTCAAACAAATAAAATGTTCATTATGTACTTTCGCTGAAGGACTCGTTTACGAGCAATCACTGGGCCCTGGAATACTACGGATATTTTCAAAAAAACATCTTTCTAGCCTGATCTCGAATCTTTTGAAAACTCTGCAACTATTCAATTGACCTAGGTATTTTTTGTAGAATCTCAAATTCTAAATCGAAATTAATTTGATATATACACTACATCTTTGTTACCCCTCTTTTAGCTAGTAAACTTATAGAAGTCTTATAAGACGTGGCAGGTTCGTATTGTATTTTAAAATTGTCAATTGTTTCCCAAAAAAAAAAAAAAAAAATAATTTTTTTATTGGATTAAGAAGGAAAAGTCCAGAAATTCTCAGTACCACCGATTCGATAAGACCAAGGTTATAAAACGATCTTTGTTCGCTTTGTTCGGTCTGCTATCAAGATACTTCGTTTTGAATGTTCCCACAACTTTAGTTGTAATTAACAAACATTTTAAATTGAATTTTAAGCCATTCAAAAGTTATTTTCTGGCAAATGATCTTTCATTGCTTGACGATATGATGGCCAAATGGAAAGAATCTTCTAAAGGTAATCTCCATACCAAAAACTAGACAAAAAATTACATCACACATAATGTGATGTCGTTTTAACTTTTACTACTTTATGTTTTATGCATCGAAAATTAGTTTGTTTTACAAAATGAAAAAATATAACAATGTTATCTTTTTTCACTTTATTTCGAAATGTGGGATTCGAATTATTTTTAGTTTCGAAACATGAGAAACTCTTTTGAAATCTAGAAATTTATTATCAAATTGAATCATTTCTTCGAATCACTTGTCTTTTTTTCATTGTAAGGATATCAACATTTTGAAATTTTTGTTCAGCCACTTACGCCTTAAAGTAGACACCTAAAATGACCTTAAAACATGTAGCATCGGTTTAAGTCGTTTTAGGGCAAATGCCGTAACATAGTTTGTAAGTAGATACCATAGATAATATTATATTGTTTTTATATTTCCATGTTTAATGGGTTATGGAACCTTTGGCTGAGTAAATTGCGTACGCACAGACGGACATTGCTATATCGACTCAGCTTCTCATGCTGATCAAGAATATATATATACTTTATGAGGTCGGAAACGTCTCCTTCTGTGCGTTACAAACATCTGACCAATTTTATAATACACTCTGCAAGGGTATAAAAAAAATCAGTACACAGTGTAAGGTAAATTAGCATTATTGAGAGATCGAGATCAAATGGCTCCGAACCAATTTCAAACCCTTGGATTTATTAATTTCGGTAATTTTCTGTCTCTATCAGAACAATAGCTACAGTCATCCGATTTTAATTAAATCATAGTTATATCAAACCGACAAGTCTTAATGACAACTAGCGAAGTTATGAGATATTTGTACAATCCCAGCGCAAAATGTATACTTCTTAATATAAATTATTTTTGGCATCAATTTTCCCAGTCATAGTCGTAAACTAACAACACTTTCAGAGTGGTTCCCTAATGGTTATAATTTTTTCGAGAACTATGACACAACATGTTAATATAAGTATAACAATATCTGTACAATAAATGAGTATGGTTAAGATCGGGTGCATTGATGGCTTGAAATTAAAAATTTCAACGACCTGACTTTGAAAAACCCAAATACGTTATTCCAGTCATAGCAAGGAATTCCCGCTGGCGAATTCAATTTGCCTAGGAAGCGAGTTAATCTAAGGCGAATTCAGTCACTTATCACGACGTTGGTACTCTTTTGTTCGACTCACATGTTCGACGTTGGCATCAATTGTTCGCTTATTGAGGTTCGAGGCGAATGCGAATGTGACCGTATAGTTGCAAGTCGATAATACCAAATACCAGTCGAAAGAGTTGCGAAAAGTAAAAAAAGAGCGTAGGCGCGTGTTAAATAAATTAAATAAAAATTAATTTACTAAACTATCGGCAAATCGGTTTCCTAACGTTAAATTGCAACTACGACTATTGCCTGCGGAGAGAAACGCCATCGGAAATAGTTTTTCGTAAGCAGGCCAGTAGCAGTCAGCTTTAAGCGCGCGTGTGTGTGTGTGTGTGTGTGCCACAGAAAGTGGCAAGCAGAGCCAAAATAAGTGCATGTGCATATATATTATATTTTGTTAAAATAAATAATATTGGTTAAACAAATGATGTTTTTTAAATAAATTATGTAAAAATGTGAAAGAAAAGCAATAACCAATTTCTCAATGTTGTCAATACAACGAGAGCAGCGAGAAGCAGCCGTCCGCGGTAGCAGCGCTGTCGTCAAAAGCAAAGGAGGAGAAGGAGAATGAATAACACAAAAAAAGAGCTATAAAACGAAGCAAGAAGAAACGCGAAGCAGAGAAGCAAAAGAAAAATCGAAATAATAAAAAAAGCACACACACAACATATATTTATATACAGAGAGAGAGAGAGTATTGTTGGCGTGTGTGTGCGTAAATGTGAGATTCTGTGAGTGTGTGCGTGAGAGAGTGAAACGTATAAATAAAATTCAGCCAAATGCAGAAACCAACAACAAAATGGATAACAAAACGACACAGTTGGATTTTAAATTACTGGTAATTAAATAATGCTTCCCATAAATAACATACCCCATCTACCCCTATTCTTTTTTTGTTAAAATATACGTACACACACATGCACAAATACACAAATTGTATATACGTACACACACATCCATTCATGTATTTGTATGCATGTAGTCGACGACATTCCGAGTGTCTAATTGAGAGCAACGTGTAAGAAGAGAGTGCTAAAGCAAGCCAGCGAGTAAAAGAGAACGAATGAGCGAGTGAGATAGCAACATGTGGAGGAGAGGAGATAACAAATGAAGTGAAGTACAGTGTGCACTGGCCGCTTAATACTTAATGGTTGTTGTTGTTGTATTGTGAAAAGGTCGTCACAGAAAGGTTTTAATTTTTGTTAACCGAATGTACTAATGTACATATATGTATATAAATAAAACAGAAAAACAATTGTTCTGCTCTCGCTCTTATTGCCTTTCTGATGATGTTTATTGCATTTTGCTTTATACGCTCCAATTGGAAATTGGCAGGCATGCGAATCAACTGAAGTAAACAAAAACGTAAAGAACTGTTAATGAAATTCGCGGGAATTGCGGTCAATGGGCAGGAACAGTTTCAAAGCGAGAGACACAAGCACACAGAGAGAGAGAGAAATGTTGTAAGAGCCATGAAAAGAGAAGTGTAGCTTAGATCCTAGAAAGTTTAAGCTAGTAAATTTGCTTTATTTTCCAGTTTCGTTCTTAAAATATTAAAGAGCTTTAATTATGAAAACACAATCCATCCGCCAGAGCTTCTTGCACAATTTCCACCCACCCAAACATACATACACACACACACACACACACACATATTTGTAGAACACAACTTCCGCCGAGTTAGCTCCAACGAAACCCCTCTTTTTCCCTTTTGCCCCCACTTCCCCCTCCTAATTCCACTCCCACTCAATCTATATTCAAAGGCAAAAGCCATACCACTCCCATTTAGCCTACCCTTTTCCATTCCCAATGTTTCAGCTCGTCCCTTTCGTCTTCAAAGAGTGCCACATAATGGTATTTTTGTTTTGTTTTTTCATCTATTTGCCTCTAAAATGAATTGTATTTAGTTCCCCACTTCCCTCTCACACAATTTATCTTCTCTCTTATCTTGGTCTCTCTCTCTCTCTCTCTCTCCCACACACACTCTCGCATACACAAATACACTCTTACTTTGGCTTTGGTTTTGCGACCCATTTCATCATCATTGCCTTTGCTATTATTCACTTTTGTTTTGTTTTCCTTCGTTATTTTTCGAGAAAATATTTATTTTTATTTTTATTAGTTTATAACATTACAGTTACTTGGAGTGCTGAGTATACACACACACACATGAACACAAATTACATTTACATAAACACGAATACTACAAATACTACGAAATAACAACAACAACAACCAATTGAGCCCCAACATGAAGAATGTCTGTGTGTGTGTGTGTGTGTGTGTGTGTGTGTGTGTGCATGGGTTATGTTAAGGATAGTGAGGGAGGGGGTGAAGGCTATACAGAATAGTTCAAGAGAGTGGTGTGGCCCTCTCTCCGATAGGAAAGAGGAAGCGAGAAAGACTAACAATTGGGTACGAATGTGAAAAGCAAAGCACAAGTGAAAGAATAGTAAACGGCATTTTTTTGTACAGTGGAGCAAGTTTATGTTGTTGTTGTTGTTGTTATTGACTTTGATGTTATCAAAAACAATTTTAATTAATTTTCTAACTCTCGAGAGTAAAATTTGGATTTAAAAAGAAAAAAGAGAATAATACAGACATTTCAAATGAATTTAATTTCAAGATTAAGCCTAAGAAGAACATTATAAACATTATAACATATTAAAGTGTAGAACCGGTTTTTGTTTAGTTTTATAATTTACTTGGACAGTATTTAAAAAGTATGACAATGATATAATCTATAGTATGAAGTTGATCATTATGTTTATCCAAAACTTTGAATATTGACCTAGAATTGAATTTTGGACAATCGAAAATCTGAAATTGGCCTCCTTTTTTTTCGACTTGTCTGAGTTTTATGTTACCTCTGTCTATAACTGACTCTCCTGTAGGAACAACTCAAATTATAAATACACACTCAAATCTTGTGGCAAGTGTGTATTTCGTTAAAAAATTAAATATTGGGATTCTATAAACATCACTAAAGAAACTAGATGAAGGGACCCTTTTTCCACCCTCCACCCTTTCTCACTTTCAGTGACTCTTAATTTCCAAATCGTAATACATATATCTGACCCACTGCACTCCCAAAATCGAAAAACACGGCGGAGTGAGGCGGACTTGTGTCTATCACTAATAATATAATTTCTTTGCTATCAGGGGAGGTAACGAGATATTTTCAACAGCTTTAAATAAATGCCAATCCAAAAGCATTAACTAGGCTTAAAAGATTAGCATAGAAACATGTTTCGTATAAAAATTACTCCGGAGTTGAAGTAGTATATTTTAATTGGGACACATTATTTAACAAGCATCCCAAAGAAGTTATAGCCGGGTCTAATAAATACACCCTGGCACCTTCGTGTGGCGCTTGAGTGGAAATGTAAATCTTCGGACCTTAATTCTAGTAAGAAATTTTTAGAAAAGTTTTAGTAAAAATTCAGAAAATTCAGGGTGACACGACGTGTAGAGTTCTGCAGGTAAACAATGTCGTCTGTGCTTACGAATGAATCAAATTGTCGAGAATAATTCTGAATATTTACGGTACTAACTGTAAAAATCAATAATATATTAGACCATTGTTAAAATCTTTCAAGTTATCACCTGATTTGTTGAACCCACGTATTATTATTCTGGCCAACTGAAAGAGTGAGTATATTACGAATTATGGTCAACAAATTTCTTAAGGCTGGTAATTTTTACTGGGAATGACTTTTTTACTCCATGATACGGAAACTAATCATTGGGAATCTTTGGGAAACTTTGAATTATTTTAGATTGTCCGTTTGTTCATGAGTGTAATAATAATATGTACATTACCGTGTTCCCGAAAAAAAAATGGTGCATGTAAATTCCATTGATTATACCATACACCCATAGGGTGAAGTGGTATATTAAAGTCGCCAAAATGTATGTAACAGGCAGAAGGAAGCTTCTCCGACCCCATAAAGTATATATATTCTTGATCAGTATCAATAGCCGAGTCGATTTAGCCATGTCCGTCTGTCCGTCCGTCCGTCTGTCCGTCCGTATGAACGCCTAGTTCTCGGAGACTATAAGAGATAGAGCCACCAAATTTGGAATGTAGGCTCGTGTAGTATGTAGAGTGATCAAGTTTGTTTAAAATTTTTGCCACGCCCCTTTCCGCCCCCGCAATTCGAAAAAAACGTTTATCTCAAAAACTATTTTAGCTAGAGACACCAAATTTGGTATGTATATTTGCATAGTAAATGCGCACATTTTGTATGTGCAAAGATTTTGCCACGCCCCTTTCCGCCCCCGAAATTTGAAAAACTCGATTATCTCCCGTAATTTTTTACCTTGTGCAATCAAATTTGGCACACTTAAATTTGACACTAATACCAAATTTGATCAAAATCGGACAAAAAATAGCTGACTTATGTATATAAACGTTTTTGCATAAGGCCGGAAATGGCTGTTCGCGGGTTGGGGCGCTAGGGTGCTTATATGAATAAGTGCGCGAGATTCTAAGATATGCTTGTAAAAAGGATGTGAACAGAATTTTTTAAAATAGGCAAATGCATTAGTTATTACAAATTTGAAATATTTGTTTTACTGGTGTATGGTATACCCAAGTCGGCGAGACGACTTACTTACTTCATTTATTTATCAGATACTGGAAAGTACCTCAGAAAGCTGAGCTAAAAGAACGTTTACTTTTTTTTTAAAACCCAATCGGTGAACGTTTTAATGTTATATTTGTTTCCACATTGAGGAGAAGAGTAAATTGTCTATATTCAGTTAAAACAATACAAACATCAATCGATTTATTTTTACTCGGTTTGTCGCAGTTTTAGTTAGTCTTTGGTTTGGATTATTCAAAAGCGTTTTCATTTATACGGGACACCCTAAATAAAGGACTAATCCTGGATGAAATAATGTAATTGGACTTTTCTTCAGCTTCAGATTTCCATATTGTAACTGTTAACATGAAGAGTTAGGAGAATTTTATAATTATTAGTTTTAGTCACAATACCAAATTGCCAAATCGACTGGGCCACTTGGCCAACTCATCTACCGAGGACTGCAAAGTTGGAAGGTTTACGATTAAGTTGAAATACAAGTTTCTCTATTAAGTTTAAACCAAAGTTAAAATAAATTACTTAAAAGGAGGTCAAATATTTCATTTCCACCCAAAAACTCAAACTCAAATTCGGCCAGTCAAATTCGTCAGTCGTTCCAATTTTATTCAGCCCGACACAAAGAAATATAACTTTTATTCATATGATTTAGTAGCCAGATCTTGATTGAGTGTTTAAGTAAGGAAGATTGAGTTTTATAGAAATTGGTGGGAAAAAATTCTAGAATTTATTTATTTTTATTAATTTATTTATATTAATTTGAAACTTGCTTCTACGTTACCTGTGTAATATAGGAGTCCGATCCGCATAAGGCATATTAAATATTGATTTTAGGGAATATTTTAGAAATGATATTGATTTTTTAGTAAGTATTTTGACGATCAAAACTGTGACTCCAGGATATAGACCTCAATTAACCGATTCATTATGTTAACTGTAACATTCTAGTAACTAACTTAAACTACTCTTTTTACTCTCTAGTCTTGATTAACCACTTGAAAAGTGGAATGCTATATGGCAAGTATTACGTTCTTGAGTACCCGTAAAGCCATATCTGTCCGTCAGCTTCTATATATCTAGACACGCCACGGAATGTAAATTTTTCAAGCCAATGTTAAAAAAAATTGATATTTGTTAGTTTAATGTAACGATCGATAGATAAATAATTTTGGTATGAAAAACTTATTTGATTTGTATTCGATTATTAAATGAATTACGCATAGAATTCCCTGTAATTCCAGATCTGGATTTTTATGAAAATCGGATAAATTTATTATAAGAATTCTTTGATCATATTTGCTTATTGTCCATTTAGGATAGATTGCGAATCAGAAAAAATGTTATATAGTTGTCATATTAACAAAGTTGTTTAACATAGAATATGAGCTAGGACCTAGTGGGTAGGCCTCCACAGGACCTACTAGATCTACAATTGCTCTCGAGTTCGAACCCCGACGTATGTACACACATGCTTCCACATGCAGAGGATGAAATGCCAAAAAGTGAAAGTGAAAAGTGGTTTGCGGACAACACCATCAACGTCATGGAATGGCCTCCACAGTCTCCGGATTTTAATCCAATTGAGAATTTGTGGACTGATGTCAAAAAGGCAGCTCACACCAGCAACCCAGCATCAAATAAAGCACTTTGGACAGTTGTGAAAGAAATTTTGGAAAGGTTTCCTGTATCTAGTTGCCAGGATTCAGTGGATTCTATGCCAAGACGTTGTGCGACCGTAATAGCCAATAAAGGATACTCAACCAAATATCAAATATCAAGATCAAGTGTGTTACACTAGTTAAACACCATAGTTTTGAATTAAAAGTATTTTTGTTTTACATTATTAAGTTAATTTTTTGTTTTCGCCATTGTGACTGGATAGTGCTATTTTTGTTACCGCCTTATTTTGACCTGACCATTATGATAAGTGAATATATTTTGAAATACTCAAGAAATATGGAGTCCTTACTTTTTAATAACATATTAATAGATCCCTTAGTTAAATTAAATCATTTTTTGTTCGACAACTTTGAATTTCACAACATCCTATGGTGCTATTATTTTACCCGCAGCTGTAGGTGGCTTTTCCCCCCATGAAGCAATACTGAAAGGTAGCTCCGTCGGGGATAATGGAAACGATTGTGCTCACGGAATACAGTATAGGCCACATTGCTCCTAAGATTGTAGGTCGTTCGTTTGTGGAAATTCAGAATTTGTCAGGGTTACGGGGCTTTGTTTTCTCCATATATGTATGTATGTATGTACATACAGGCATTTTATTTTTCTGCAGCATTTTGAAATCTTATCCTGAATCCTATAATGGTACAGGATGGAACAAAAATACACCTCCCCCATCTTGGGTAATACGGTTCTAATCCTGCTCTATTTTTAGTACCTTACTTACACATAGAAAGGACAAATTATCCTTTCCCATACAAATAAGATAAATAGTCAAAATTAATGAAATTTGACTTCATTCCACACATTTTGTATAGGGGTGTGGGTCAGGGTTGCTACAATTGTTTGAGCAAAAATCGGTAAATCGTTGAAGGAGTGGGTGGAAGTATCTTTACCAAATTCGTTAATGAGATTTTCCATGAAAAACATCACAGTTCAAAATTTTGATATTATCGGATTAATTGAACACAAGTAATAGTCAATAAACATCGGCTCTGCTCAAACGCTGCCGACAGCGCTGCCTGCAGCCAACTGCACACATACAAACGCTACGCTACATAAACTGCAAGAGCATTGCCAAAGACTGTCGATGTCAGCTTCTTAGATATTTACTAAAGCTACTATAGTTTTCAGTGTTGGAAAGTGGAAAACTGAAAGTGTAAACTACTAATGTGGAGTGGAGTGGTTAGTCGCTAGATATGGACGAAAGAGCTCAACGGAGTTTTAAATCTGTTTATGGACTAGCGCCGGATGAAGCCGGATGAAAACTATAAAATGTTCTTACAGTTTTCAAAATTGTTTTCAAACAAATGCAGAATTGTATTGATTTCGCATTGCCACACGCAAGGCTTACGATGATTGGAGGAGACCCTTCCACAAACACCTTCCCTCAGAGAATGTGGAAAAGGGAAACTTGGAGCCCGGAGTAGGTGGTTCCTATAACGAGGACTTTAACAACAATGAGATTAAGTGGTATTTTTTCAAAACTTTTTATTCTCGAAAATATCGAAACCAACTTTTGAAAATTAAAAGGATACGAAACGGTTTTTTTCTCTAGGTTTGTTTTAACTTAATTTATACAGAATTGATATGGTAATTTACGCAGAAACTCGAAGGGCAGGGGGAGGGAAGAGGAGAGAACAAATTTCTCTTTTCAAAATTAAATTTCTTTTCTTTGTGGTGGTAGTTGTTGTTGTTGTAGCTGTTATTGTGCAGTTTTAATTAATTCCCCTTTTATATGCAACTCAATTAAAGTTTTTTTTTCCCCTGTTCTTTTTGTTTTTTATCACCCTTAATTGAGTTTACGACATGAATAGAAATGTTTGGGTTTGGGTTTTTTTTTTGGGGTGGGCAGAAGAAGAAGGACATGAAAAGGAAGAGCAGCAGGTTGACTGAGAGTGAAAAGCGAGAACTTAACTTTACATTGCTGTTTTTGTTGTTGTTTTTGTTGTTTGTTCGTTCGTTTGAGCCAATTTCATTAATAAAATCACTAGCTAGGGAAAACTGGTAGAAAAAGAGGTAAATTATGCAGGGCGATGGGGGGAGGGGTAGTGAGCTAAGAAGACAACGGAAATGCTATTTTTATTTGAAGAGGAAGAGACTTTCGCTGTGCGTTTGTATATGTGCGTGTGTGTGTGTGTCAGTGTATTGCAAAAGCACAAAAAGTACATAAATTTTAGTAAAAATTGCAAGCTTCTACTATACCAAGAGCAACGCGTTGTCATTTCCTTGTAGTAGTAGTTGTAGTAGAACCCCTCGTTCTCCTCGTCGTCATACATTTGACCCCCGTGATCCTCCCCGTTCCCGGTCGATTTCCCCTTTGTGTCGACTGCTTGCAGCGTTTTCAGTTTGGCCAACCTAAATATGTATAAGCATTTTGTAGATAACAAACTCTCTCTCTCACTCACACGCTCTCCCTCTCTCTGTTGGTTACTTGAGGTCTGTCTAAGTTTCTATGTATGTATGTATGTTTCTCTATTATGTGTGTGTGTGTGTGTGTGTGTGTGTCTTTGTGTTTGTGTTTCAAACAGGTACATAACAATAATAAAACGAACTAAATATTTTCGCCTCTCTCTTTCTCCCTCTCTATATCATCATGCATGCACGTGTGTGTGTGTGAGTGTGTGTGTCTGTGTGTATATGCAACTAAAGTCGAATAAATCAAGATGAAAATGCATTAAAAAAATTTCATTTTTATGTTGTCCCAAATGTTGACTACGAAATACACTACATCAGCATACACTTATTAAGTTCGAATGCATCGAATATTCCATTCATTCATTCATTGAAACGAGTATTTATACTCGAGTACTTATACTCAGGGTAATCAAGAATGAATATCTATGCAGTTATTAAAAGGCTTCTTCTTTAAGCAGAATAAGAAATAACCTAAAAATAACGTACGAAAGTTTGTAAAAAATTGAATATTTTAACGGTTGATGCTAATAACTGTGCTTAAATTATTGCAAGTCCATTATTATATGTATTTCTTTCTTTGCTTTTTTTGAGGGGAAAAACTCATTAAAATGCTAAATTAGCATAATACAGGGTAATAGATAGTCAGTCAGAGCTTTAAGGTTGTTCCAGTTAAATAATGTCCAATCAGAGAAGATCTTGGATGAAATGAAATGAAGTTGATGAACTTTATGAACTTTTTATGTTGAGTATTTACAATAAGAAGTCAAATCATAGCAATATTCCAAAATCACACACATAAATTACTTTACTTCTTTTCAATGCCAAAGAAATGACTTTTTGTATGTACTTAGGAATACTTTAAGCCTTTTGTGAGAAAAAAGTGTGATTAATCTTAAAGATTGTAAGGGTATACACAAGAAGAACCATTCTTATTCTATTGTAAGTTTACACTCACACACGCACACACACACACACTAAAGGCAATTTAATTAGAACACAAATAAAATGTAATTAAATATGGTCGGTCTCTTACTTGTTTTCCTATACATTGCGCACTATCGTCTCTCTCTTTCTTTATCTCGCCAACCTCTCTGTTATTTGCCTCTCTTACAAACACAAATACATATGTACATACATACATACATATGAACATACTTACATTAGCTATTCGGTTATGTTTTTGTCGCGTATTGTTATCTTCAATCTAAATTTACAACTTTGTTTTTGCTTTTTTATATTATTATTAATTAACAAGGCAAGGCGAGGCTGGCGTTGCCAGAAAGTTTTCAAACTTACTTTGGAAAATGCATATTTTTGTAATAATAATAATTCACTTACGTTGTTGTTGTTGTTTTCTGTTAGCATAAAGTAAAGGGTATTCCTGAAGCTTTCAGGGTTGCAATGTAAGTTTATTTTGGATTTTCCATCTCGTTCTCGCTCTCTGCACATTGCCAGCCCACTCTCTCCCACAAGTAGTGGGTGGGTTGTGGAGCGGAGAGGGGAGTGTGGTGTGTGCTTGTAACAACTACAAATCGCTGCAAATATATATACACACACACACACACATACATGCACAGATATGCATATATAATGGCAACTTTGTGTGGAATGGGGAAAAAGTGGCACAAATTGTGCGCTGTTTTAATTTCTCTTCCTCTTTATCGGCCTCCCCGCTTTCTGGGTTGTCATCGTTGTTGTTTTAGCGTGTTGCTTGTTCTTGTTGTTGTTTTTCTTTAGTTTTTGTTTTTTCCTTTTGGTATTTTTGCCATCTCTTAGTTGCTCTGTGTGTGTGTGTGTTTGCTTTGCGCTAATCGCTTGCGTTGGCAGCGCTGTCAACTGCTCTGTCTCTGTCGCCGTGTTGTCTGCTCCTCTGCTATGCTCTCTTCCATTCTCTATTGCTCCGGCTATGTGCCTTTAACTCTCTTTCCCATTTACTCTCTTTTTCTCTCGCCGTCTCTCTTGCTCTCATCACTCTAATTGCATTAAATTGTTTGGAAAATCATAATCAGTAATTGTATTTGATGACAGTTACTTTTTGTTTAGCTGTCTGTGTGTGTGTGTATGTATGTGTGTTTGGATTTAATTAAAGGAAATGGTTGTTCTAATTGGGTCTTTAACGGGAATAATTTTCTAAGAAAGCCTGCCAACTTGAAAAATTTTGCTTTCCTAACACCCACCCACTATCTACCAACCCGGTGGAAGATACGAGACGAAAGATTTCGTTTTGTTTTTCTTATTTATACTGCTCTAACAACTTTCCAAGCGAATATTTACAGTGTTTACCAAACGGACATATTCAATGAAATTGAATTCAAGTGGACTGTGGTTCAAACATTTCGATATGCCAGCAAAAGATGCACATTTTCAAAACTTTTTTCCGAGCGTTGTGAGAAAGCATTCTCATTTGGCTGGGAATAATCAAAAGTATTGACAGATGCAATTCAAGCTCTGAGCACGCGAATCTTTTTTTTTTCACTTTTTGCGCCAAAAACTGTAATTCCTAAGATATTGACTCAATTGAGTTAGTTTTACTTTTTATACCCCTGCAGAGGGTATTATAAACTGTCCGTCCGTCCGTCTGTGCAAATCAACTTCACGCTGGCTTCTTAAGAGCTATCGGAATGAAATTTGATATTTGAGCTACTTTTATGAATTGAGTTGCAGGGAAAGAAATTTCAAAATGTAAAAATATTATTGCCAAGGACTGCAAGGGTATAAAAACTTTGTCATAGCCGAACTAAGCTTCTTTGATATTTTTTTCATAAAATTTTTCTAAAGAATGGAAAGTAACTTTCTTTATACATATGTATATTGCGTCTGAAAAACTGACTTTATAGACCCTTAGAACTTATGACCCTACAGGAATACAATCTTCTGCTAAAAACCATTTGGGGTTATTGGAATTTTAAGAAATCTTTAAAATTTACTTACGAATATATGTTCTTATATCGTTTAGGTGGATCAGTCACTAAATCTACTGGACAGCCTCAATACGGCATTGCGGTGCGATGCTATACAATTTTTGCTGCAGACGCTTAGGTGCAAATATCCAGAGGCCTGCGACCAAGTCGTTAGGAATCTCTTCAGTCACATAATAAATGATAATGGATCGGAAGGACGACTGGAAGGGGGAGGTGGTGCAGGTGGAGGAGATGTGGCGGAGCTAGCGAAGAGTAAGCAACTTCAGCTGTTGTTGGCCACCAAAAAAGAGATGAAGAAGGAGCCGACGGACACCAAAACAGAGATAAAGCGTGAGAGTAATGCCGAATCGACAGCTGGCTCGACAACGGATTTAAATCAAAATTTTGAGAAAATTCTTTGCAAGGAGGAGTTTATGTGCCTCGATGAGGAGGAGGAAGAGGATTTCAATGATGGTAACGATACGGAAAATTCATCATCCCAGCAATATCCTGCTCGTCGGAACAACAATAATAACAATGTGGATGCTATTGGTCCTGGTGATCCTCTCGATCTGATACAAACGAATGCAAGTGCCGGCGGATCTGTATTGGTGAAGAGAAAATATGCGGCCAGTTTTGGTAATCCCAATGAGTTGAAACACGACCAGGAGCAGGAGGAGATCGATGGCAAATTGATGATTAAACGAAAACGCATTAATCACATGACTCTGGCTAGTACTCTCACTACCGCCACATCGCTGAAGCGAAGGTTAGACGATCGGCTGGGCGTAGGCGTGGGCGAGGGCTATGTAATACAGGAGGATAACCAGTACACGATAAGGTATCATCACAGCTCAGGGCAGTTCAGTGAGAGGGCCTTTAAGGCCCAGTTTCGGGCATTGTTGAGATTGGCGCTGAGCCAGCACCACAAACCCTTCCTCAAGCAGTTCTACGAGAATTTCGTCATCAATGGACGATTGCTGGGTACCACTCCCTCGACGAAGATACTGAAAGCGTTGCGGGAGGAGCGATTGGAAGAGTGGAGGAGGCAGAGGGAACAGCGGATGCTTTTGGTGACCTTATTGAAACAAGAACGAGACCTGGAAAGGGAACGTGTCCAGGTGGAGGAGCAAGAGCAGGATCAGGAGCAAGAGCTAGAGCAGGAACAGGAACAGGATGAGCAAAAGCAAGATCTGCATTTGCCAACCATCTCATTTGGTGATTCCGAATTGGAATCAGAGACTGAGTCGCAATTATCCTCGGCCGCCCAAGAGATTATGAAATTCGAGGAGTTTATTGACGAGGGCGTAGGCGCTGGACGTCTGATTGATGGCCTGGAAATGGAGCCGGAGATTGATGAAATGCTAATCACTGGAGCCGATCACGGCAGTGGCAGCGGCAGTGGCAGCGGAATTGGCGGCGGGATCGTCGGCATCGGCATTGCAGGCGGCGATGGCAGTGTAAGCACGGCCAGTGGGAGTGGCAACAGTAGTAACAGTAGCAGCAGTTTAAACCATGATAATGGACATCATATGTAAGTAAACCCACTTATAAAAAACAGAGCTTAGTTAATCTCTTATTTGTCTCATTGCAGGAACAGCAGTGCAAATCTTGTGATTAATGGCCTTACATCAAGCAATAGCAACAATGGTCAGCAGCTAGCCCTGTCGGATGAGCACCATCAGCCAGTTAGCAAACCATTGTCATCGCATCTTCATCCGCATCCGCATCCTCTCCAGTTACCTAACCCCTCGATGGAAAACCATGTAATGAAAGGAAACCAACCCCCGCCACCAGGGCATAATATTATGACAGCAGCTGGCAGCGGCGGCAGTGCATCCACTTCCATGCATCAACATCACCATACAAACGAGATTCACTTGCATCATCATCACCAGCAGCAGCAACAGCAGAATCGATTCAATTCAAGCCAGAATCCGCTGACTATGATGGGTGGCATGATGCAACAACAGCAGCAGCATCAACAACAACAAAACGAATCGCAACACCACCCAATTATGCAGAGACAATTTTCTCCCATGATGAATAATCGCCAATTGCCATCATTGGCTGCCTTGTCGAATCTAAGTGGAGCTGGAGGAAATCCTCAACATCCCCCTCATCCACATACGCAATCGCATTCGCATTCGCACCCCCCATCCCCATCCCCATTCGCATCCGCATTCACACGGTGGCATGCCCTCAAATGCCAGTCAGTTAAACTCCTCTTTGGATTTGGATGACAATGAGTTATCTCCCGACGAGGATGATGACGACTTGGACCAAGAATTAGACGAGTTGGAGGCAGCTAAACAACAATTAATCGATGGCGGCAGTAGCAGCAGCACATCACTTCAAGCTCCACCCTCACAGCAGGGCAGTGCGGGAAGTGGGGGGGGCCGGTGGCAGTCACACGCCTGGCATTAAGAAGGATAAACCCAGCTATAATTGCCTATTGTGCCCTAAATCCTATCGCAAAAGGAAATCCCTGCTAGATCATTATAAAATGCATCCAGGCTATTGTCACGATTGTGGACAGCCAAATGGGAATACGCTAGAGGTAAGGGTTGGAATGGAAAACAAAAGACTATAAGGCTTAATCTTAACTTTTCTACCTGTAGGAAATCATTCAGCACAATCGCACGATGCATGTGAAGGAGTTCCCATTTGTGTGTGAGACCTGTGGCGAGTCCTATTCGCGAAAGCAACAGTTCCATGCCCATGTCGAGTCGCATAACAAGAAGGAATTCAAAAGTGAGTCCAAGTGAATGTAAATTTCACCCATAAGGAGAAGCCAAATGTGCTAACTTGTTATTTTGCCCGCAAACTTTATTTTGTGATTCTAATCTATTAACTTTTTGATTCCCTGTGTAGCCTTTCCTTGCGGTGAATGCGGCTTAAAGTTCCCTCAAAAGAAGTTACAACAACATTTCGAGGAGACCGGCCATAAGGCCGATGGGGCCATCTGTGAGGTGTGCGGCGACGAGTTCCCATCAAAGAATGCCCTCTACCAGCATATCATTCGTGTCCACAAGCGGGACAATTTCTTTGAATGCCACATTTGCCATAATCGTTTCACCCTCAAGGCCAATCTGGAGCGTCACGTCCAGCTGCACACGGAGGTGAAGCGCACATATGTATGCGACCTATGCGGCTCATCGTATTTCACATATCCCGCACTCAAGGAGCATTACAGCAATGCCCACGTCGATGTCTCCGAATGCAAGTGTACGCTGTGTGGCAAGCGTTTTGGTTCAGCCAAATCACTGCAGAGGCACTTGCCATCCCACTCCGAAGAGAGGCCGCATTGCTGCAACTACTGCGATCAGGTGAGTCTGGATGAGAGTGAACCAGCATTAAATGGCAAAACCCAATTCGATGATGTCATCCTAATCGCTTTGATGTGCAAAAAAAAATAATCTGGCCTGTCCGATTCGGAATCTTTTTGTCGGAATAGGATTTAAGGCTTGTTCTCGCTTCCTATTCCGAGCTGAAGGCATCAGTAAAAGGAAATGTAATTCCAAATTTTCTTATACATTCATGAAAATTACGGCTGTTAAATATCTTCCATTAATCTGTAATATGTTGAGAACAATTCGAAGTATTATTCAATAATTTCGTTCCAATTGTTCTAAGCAGGCAACCAAAAAATCGAGTGTAAAAAGTCATGAAATGGAATTAACCTATTCTCGTTTTCGTTTTATGGTTGACAATGAACAACAAATAAAGTCGATGTAAAATTTATATACGAATCTTCAAAATAGTGTAAAAATTAAAATCTGCTGCATCGACTAGAATCAATTTAGGTTCAAAGCTATTTTTCTAAGGATTTGCCCCTAAAAACAAATTTCTTCCTGTATAATTAAAAATCTCTATAATCCTGTTAGCTGACTTAGTAGGCCAAATCACAGTGCCTCGAACATAGCTTCGAAAACGTAAACGATTGGCATTCCACTTGAATTTGAGAACAGAAATTTCCAAAACGGTAGAGAAAACGTTTCAAATCGACTCGATAATGAGAACAGGCCTGAATGATTGTATTTATTTTAGATATTTTTTAAATTAAGTGGATTGTTGTTCAAAATTTTCATATTCAAAGAACGTATTACCACTTTAAGAGATTTAAAAAATATTTTTAATTCTACTCTGTACATGGACGGACTCTAGGACTGTGAAATGGAGGAAATAAGCACGCTGAAAGTGTTCAATATTTGCAAAAAGTTTATAACTTTTCGTAGTTACAAGAACATAAAAATTGTTTACAAGCAATGCTTCATTTTAAAATTTTGTTCATCCGCAGAATATGCCAAAACATCTTTATACTGACTCTTGGTCGGCTTATTGCATACTTTTGGGAGCAATTTCCCTCATTTGAAGCAACCATTGATCAACATATAGGTACATTTCAGCATTCTTGCTTTGAATCAAATTCATGAAGATAAATTCAGTTTAAAAGTCATTACTACATTACATTCATGAAGATGAAACTTTAAAAACTTGGAACTTGAAAAGGTTTTTGCTATTTAATTGTGAAAATAGTCGTTTAGTTCGGTTAAATTTCGACAACCCCAATTGTCGCAAGGTGTTACTGGTCCTATAGAAAGATACTAACTTAGTAGTATAAATATATTAACGTAACTATTTTTGCAGACCTTTAAATGGAAAACGCATTTGGTGCGTCACAAGCAGACAATGCATGGCAATCAACCGCCACCGCCCAAAAAGGCCAAGCAGCGCTTTCCCAAGACGAATGAAGAAGGTAAATTAAATAGAATAAGCAAGGATTTTGGTTTATTATACAGTTTATTTGTCTATCTGTTAATTTAGCTGAATTGGCTGCCTTGACAGATATGCCGGGACCGCCGCCTGTGAAAGCCACCAAAAAGTCTAATGCCAGCAAGACCAAAACCCAGACTGGTTCAGGAGCAGGAGCAGGAGGTGGCAACCAACAGCAGCATCAAAAAGCAACGCCTACACCACCTCCTCCAGTGTCGACGACGCCGGGCTGTATTCAACAGGATCAATTCAATGCAGCAATGGTCAGCAGCAACAGCTCTCAATCCTCGACAGCTTCTACGTCGCAACATTCGGTGTCGACGAGTGAATCTCAACAGAATTCCATGTATAATCAGAGCTTTAATCCGGACAACACTAAAACGCAGCAGCAACAGCAGCCAACGCAGCAGAATGCGGTAATGCATCAACAGCATGCAACGCCACCACCAGCACAGCAGCAACAGCAGCAACAACAACAACAGCAGCAGCAGCAGCAACAACAACAAGTACGCAGCAACTCAAGTGACTTGCATTTGCAGCGTATGAATAGCTTTGGTGGTCCAGAGGGTCAGCAGCAGCAGCAACAGTTCCACTTTGAGCCAGGGCAAGTCCCCGCCCCTGGATATCCGCAGCAACATCAGCAACTGATTAATCAGTATCAGCAGCAGCAGCAGCACATGAGGAGTCATACGCCGCAGAGTCCGCATCCACCGCCGCCACCACCGCATCATCCGCATCCGCATCCGCATCCCTCTCAAATGCAGCCGCAATTTAATTCACCTCATCATATGCCGCCTATACATCATCAACATCAATTAATGATGCAACAACAACAACACCGTCATAACCAACGTTCACCTTTGCATCACCATGCGGCAGCTCAGCAGTTGCAGCAACAACATCAACAGCCTTCGCATAGTCCTCAACATGCTAGATTGCAATCACCTCAACCAGCACCAACAGCACAACAGCAACAGCAGCAGCAGCAGTTCCTGCAACAACAACAACAACAACAACAACAACAGCAGCAACCTCATACCACTGACTCCTGGGGTAATCTTAACTTTGGCCAACCACCCAATAATCAGCCAGTTGAACTTAAGGATAATAAATTCTATATAGTCGATTCGGCTGAATTTCTAGGGCTTCCAATGAATGTGCCGCCTGCCCAGCAGCAGCAACCTGCAGTCAAACCCCAGCCACCACAACAACAGCAACCGCCCCAACAACAAGATCCAGCTCTGGCTGGTGATCTATTGAGCTTCCAGCATATGTGGCCGGCGCAAGGCTTTAATCAGGCCGCGCCTCAACAGCCACACCAACCGCAGCAACCCCAGCAGCAACAGCCTCAGGCCCAGCCCAATCCGAGTGATCCGCATAATTACAATAATATAGGAAGCATACTCACGAATCTCATTGACACAAATCCACAGCCCATGGAATACAATTTTGATTTAATGGAACAACAACAACAACAACAACAACAACAACAACAGCAGCAGCAGCCACCGCCGACACCGCAGCAGCAGCAACAACAACAACAGCAACAACATAATTCAGGGGGCTATCCAGGTGCAGTGATGCGAGCGGGTCCCGTCTATGGAGGATCACCGGCAGTGGCCTACGAACAACATTTGGGCGATCAATTGCAGGTGGTCTCTGAGCAACAGAAGCAAAATAGCTTCCAGCCATATCATTCCCATGGATTGCAGCCTCCACCACAGCAGCAGCCACAACAACAAGCAATGCATCCCCATCTTTTACCACCACCAGGACCTCATGGAAGTGTCTATGAGCGAACCGGGGGAGTTGGTGTGGGTGTGGGTGTAATAGGCGTTGGCGGCTATCCAATGCTCGGCGATGAATCCAAGCCCGTCCTGCCGCCTATGATGGGTGGAATGATGCAGCAAATTCCCCATGGTCAGCCGGATTTACTATACTATCCAGTGAAGAACGATTGACAGGCTTCCAATCATCATCATCATCCTCCACATCCACATCGCTGGTGGGTAGAGCCAGCCAAGAGAGGCGATGTTTTTCATTGAAGAAAAACCAAAAACAAATTCAAAGCAAAAGCAAGATTCACATTAAAAAACACAGCAACAAGCAACTGAACAAGTTTGCATAGACTGTAAGATGAACGCGATAAATGATAAATGAGAATTGTAATTAATATGAAATAGCAATAGCTTGAGAAAAGCAAGCAGGGGAGAACTTACAATTTCTAATCCGACCGGCGCTATGATCAGACATATATACATATGTATCTGCATATATATACACACTAGTATATAAACAAAACAAAAAACATAAATTATATAATATACATATATATATTATATTATATATATGAAAAATTAATTAATAAGCATATAATACTGTAGTATATATATATAATAATAATGGCAGACTCTGATGCAGCAGACCGCAAGCAACTTTCGAACAAATTTTTAATGCTAGTTTAACCTTAATCACATAAAAACACATACGTACGTTGATGTATAATCAAAAAATGCCCTATTATACACTGATATATCCTCCGTCAACTTACAAATTATTTTAATGAACAGCTTGGCCACTCCCGACATCACAAATAGCCCAGAGAACATCCTACAACGAGTTGCAATCATATCATGAGGGGTCCTCCTTTTACGATCCCTATTACATAATTATATTTTTTGGATAGTGCTTGTTATTTTCTATTTAGTTAAAGAATCCCCCGTTTCTTGAAGCCCTTCATTCGAAAAGGGCCAGCCACATTTTTGTTAGATTAGTGCCTAAGTCTAGTTGATATAATATCTATATTATATTTATACATATATTCATCTATCCCAATGTAATCTTGTTGTGGCATTTTCACCCGATTCTCAATTGTATAGCATTTTGTTAAATTGTTTTGATTAGGCCCCTTGACTCCTCCCTTTAAAATGAAATATTTTATTCATCATCTTTCCTTAATTGTAACACAGGCCCAAACTCAACTAAGAAATAATTTAGCATTGTTTCCAGTTTTAAAATTTATTGAAATTCAGTTATATAAGGATTATACAAATTTAAGTGGAAGTTTAAAACATTTAATGTCTAAGACTAATTTTATGATTAAACAACAAATAAAACAAACAAACATATTCAAAAAGGACATATAAACAAAGCCAACAAAACTTCATAATAATAATTAAATTTGTATTCTGGATACAAAAAAAAAAAAAAAAAAAATGAAAGAAACAAAATGTAAAACGGCACTTAAAAAAAGAAACAAAAAATAAAACAATAATAAATAAATAAAATTTGTATATTTAATAAAAATAGCAAAATAAAAATGAATAAAAACTTCTTTTAAAAAAAATGACCAAACGATGTTTAATTCAAGATCGGGTTTGAATTGAAAACAAAGTCGAAAATTTCGCCAAACACTTTGAGTTTATTTATATCAATTATACAATTTAATAAAATGGAATTCAATTTCAATTAACACCTCCCATTAGATTAACAATTCTATTTTTATAACGCTTTGATATATCCTTTTCGATATGCGATTGCAATACACGCGTCTGCTGAAGCAGCTCATCCAAAACAGGATTTAGTTGCTGGCGCTGTTCACGTAATTCCACAGCCTTCTGCTTTAGCAAATCTCGGTTTCCCCGCAATTTCTCCACAGCTTTATTCATTTGCTGCAGTTTGGTGGCCAAAAGATTTGCGTACTTGGGCGAGTGCTTCAGTTGGAAAAGGTGACGTGTCTGCTCATCAGATGTCTGTTGAATAATTCTTTCGGTTTCATGGAGAAGCTTACGTATACTCTCGGCATCATGGCTGGCCATGTTGTCCATAAGGGAAAACATTATGTTGCTTGCGGACGACTCCAGTTGATTTAACTCGAAAAGACGAAGACGCAGGAATGATTCCAGTTCATAAATTTCATCAAAAAAGCGATCTCGATAGGTTGGCGAGTCCAAAAGAGTATATGCCTGGTCACCTGTTGAAACACAAAACATTTAATTTCAATTCTGCGACGGTAACAGTTTTCAAATTGGTCATACCCTTGGCTGTGCCACCATCCATGCCTGTGCCCTCTACCACAATGCCATACTCTTCTACGGGAATATCAAAATTAATTTCAACCGCATCTGTTGGAGCACTCTCAATGCCCCAGTCAATGTTGCCTCCATCGCTCTCTGGGAGATCGACATTCCCGAAGTCACCGTAGTCAATGATCTCGGCCGAAACAGTGGAGGAAGTACCACCATTATCGTCTGTACCAAAGTCAATTTCATTGCCAGCATTTACTGCTTCTTTGCCGGAATCAACAACAGTCAAATTTAATCTGATAGGTGGCTCCTCAACAACGAGTGGCGCTTCCTTGTGTATATATTGATATACCGTGGTGTTGCCAAATTCCACTAGGTGCCGCAAAATGGGGAGTCCTTGCTGTTGGCCACTAATTTCGGCATACAGATCGAAAGCTGGCTGAATTCTGCCTATATTTTGCAGTGACTTGGCGTAGAGTTCTGGCAATCCAGACAAGACTTCTATGAACTCTGCATGTAGATTGTCCTCCTTTACACCCAATTGCTCCAAAAGGGCCGCATGCTCAGCTAATAACTGAGTCTCCGGTTTGTTCAAGTCATGGGCACGCTTTAGGCAATCGTCGGTTTGTTGCTCCAGCTTGGTCATTTGCTTTCGCAATCCTGGAATCTCATAGTTGATATTTCTGACAAAAATCTGAGCCGTTTCAGCCAGATATACGGAATTCTTTTCATAAAGGCGGCATATTTCCTGCCAATCTTTCATGCGCTGACTCCCGTATGAACCGAAAACGCTTTTTGTATCCTTTTCAGTTTGTTTAAGGATCTCAATGATCTCCTTAACGTGAAAGTAGTTTATATCTAATTAAAAATGACGAGTAAATAGTTGCATTCCAATTAGAACTGAACGAGTTTTTAAGCTCACTTGTTTTTGCCAGCAATTGAATCAATTGCTCATTAGAAGGCATATCCTGCAAGGCATTTCGGATTTTGTTGTGAATTTCTCTAATCTCCAGCTGACCATTTTTTGGAACGATCCGTCTGCTTATTAGCCAATCTTGCAGCTTTAAAGTGTGAATGTCAATGGGAATTTCTGATTCCTGAAATGGACAATTATAATTAATTAATGGCGATTTAGGCAATTTAATGTTCCTTTAATATAAACTCACATTCATTTTCAATATTGTTTTTGTCCACGCAAGCTGATTCTTGTTGTTGTTGCCTTTGTTAGAGATCACAGTTGTCCGGTGACAAAAAACGATAAATTGAATCCGATAAAAGGCTTAAAATCAATCGAATCTTGTTGATTTTGAAATAAAGAATATTGAAAACAACAATCATTATTGTATAATAGATTCAATGGACCCATTGTGTTTTAAATACCAGTTTCAAAAAAATTCGATTGGGACACACCACGCTTTCAACATAAAACAAACAATTAACAAACCGTTATTTTATTTTGAATCAGCCGTTGAATCTTGGTCCTGGGATTTTGAGTAAGTTTTGTTTTAAACAATATATGTATTTAAAAACCTAAGAAATTCGCTTCAACGAAAAAAAGGCGTTTAAAAGATTCGAATGCGAATTTCATTCTTTTAACTATATATTCCACATAAGTTACAGATGCGATTTGCAAAAAAAAATAATTCCTTTGTTCAAAATGAATTTAAAAGTTGTATCCGAAAAAAAATTTCTAGCTTATATTGAATATGTCGAGGCGTCCTTTTCATTAAGACTCTTACTTTGTTCACTCATGTTTTTACACTTTTGACTTTTAACTTGTCTTGTTTTTTAGCACTTTCACTTATTCACGTTTAGTTCCCAGGGGGTTTATTGTTCTGAGCTCTGTTGCCCGAGACAGATGGTAACTTTTGTTTCTAATTATGTTTCTAAGGTAAAGATGTTTGTCATCCTGCAAACTCAACATTCCATGCAACATTCCGAGTGTCATTCTGTAGCCGCTGCAAAGATAAGTACCAGGGGTACAATTGACACACCTGTCAATCAATTGGAAGTAACTAAAACACTGTCCGACAAATATTTGTAAATATATAGTTTTAAAATGTCACAAGGGAAAGCGACTTAATTTAAATATTTAAATATAAATTTAACTTTAAAAGCTATGTTTTAATAATAAAACAAAATATTACAAAGCGAAGAGCAAAATTAAAATTTATTAATTTTTTTAGAAAACAAAACGTTGAAAATATGATGACCATTCCATTATATAGACGAAGTCGGGAAAGGAATTCAAAAAGTCCAAGGCAGCACTATCCCGACTATAGTCGTTACTTACATATTGACCAACAACCCCCAGCTCAAAAATGGGACGATTGAAATTGCCGCTTCCGTTAGACATATTGAAATCAATGTGAAACTTCAATGAGGAGTTATCCGAGCCATAGGAGAAGTATACATGATACGGTAGCCTTGTCGGTATGTCACTGATAAAGGACCATCCCTCTAACTCCACTCCCTCTAGCGGTTGAATGTATAAATTCATGTGATGCGGACCATTCAATTCGAATTCAAATCGCACAGTTTTGCCGCTCGGTAAAATGGTTTTGGCTTGCAAGTCCAGAGTTACAGTTCCTGGTATAATGACCTCATCTGCACGGGGCAGCCAACCAGCGTGAGCACGGGCTCCGCACCAGCTATTCCAGAAACAAGGCAGTCCACACATCACATATTTATCACAGTCAGAGGATACGCCATTCAAGCCAGTCAAATCAACAGAGTCAACAAAAGGCAAGTAAGTCCGCCTATCCTGATAGTCAAAATAGTAACCCGAATCGTCTACGCTCAAGGAGCCATCATACTCATAGAATGTGCGACGAGTGTGCTATAAAAGATAATAATTAATAGGTCCATTCATTCCGCATATCATAAAAATAATAAATTTTATAATTTTTTTTTATTATAACAAACTCTACTACGCTTACCAGAATGGTTATTCGCATAGCACTAGTTTTGGCGCGATAGGGAAAGCCAATGCTGGAGACGGCAATCATGCAGAATACAAAAGTGACCAAGCATAGTCCAAGCAGTATTAGCTTTGGCCAACGAAATATGTTTATGAGAGGAGCCATAAATCCAAGGGCCAATAATGTCCCCAAAGCGCATACAAGAGCTATCATTATATCCGGATTGGTGGTGCTCCCATTGCGTCCCATCATGGGAAAGAAAACCACAAGGAATGTGTAAAACAGATAGCAAATGTATAAGAATGGCAGTATCTGTAGAACTGCAACAAAGACCACCCAGCGGAGCCCTGGAAATAAAATGAAGAAAAATAAACAATTGTGAAACTAATTTGAAATAGGAAAATCTCACCCCTATCATGTAGAGTGCTAAGTAAATTAACCAAAAGAGCAGCTTCATAGAAAATCAGACAAATCATACATAAGTACGTAGAGCGTATCCCAATCGAAGTCAGGATAATGGCCACCACAGCCAGGATAACACAATGACTGTGAAGACCCATCTGCAATTGATAGCTGTGACTGATTTCGTTACACGGACGTAGAGAGAAGTATAAGGTAAGGGGCAAGGCCAAACCTATGACACCTGGGCATATGTAGAGTCCAAAGACGAGCCAGTTATTGCTAAAATACGTTAGAGATCTGTCGCCAGCATCAAAAATTACGGCCATAAGCAATGGCAAGCCAAAGCATAGAAGATAACCCACAATACAAAGCGCTAGTATAATGAGAAAGTCGATTAACACTCGGTTTAATGATCTCTGGGAAACCCGAGCGATTCGCCAGAGCGAAATAGCCACCAGGACTAAACTAATCACAGCGACGCAGCAGTTCAATATAATTCCAGTCGTTTCTGTATAATAAACCAGGAAGAGACCGAGGAAGTCAAAAAATACCGAATGTCCTTCGCTATGATCCTGCAAAAAGAGGCTCCCAATAGAGTTATCAATTAAAAAAGAAGATAAATTTAAATAATCCACCTGAGGGTTCAGCATTTCGCTGGCATTCGTGTAGGCCCTCACCAAAGCCAGAACATTTTCACCTGTACTCTGCACCGAACGCCCAGGTATCACGGCAAAGTTGTCGAATACAGTGTGATAGACGTATCCATTCTTTATCTGTGCCATATCCAAACCTTACTCGATAATAACTCAAGAAGTTAATCATTTTTAATGACACTTTTAAGCAGGACTCACCTGGTACATGGCCAAAGTCTCGGAAAATTCGAAAGTCAGTATCAGATGGCAGCATCCCCGATTGGAAGATCTCCTCAGCTAATGTTGTAGCAAATGGATGTATGGCATTTTGTTTGTAATACTAAATTCATATCCATAAGAAAAGTTTGGAGTCAGCTAGAGGAGGGATTTTACTTGCCTTCATTAACCAAGGATGATCGGGACCACTTTGAAATAAAATATCCCGTCCGCCACTACCGCCGACATCTAAATTAATAAGGGCTCTGGATAATTAAGGTGAGATTATTTCATTCAAGTCGACCTATTTGTAACTAACTTGCAATTGTCCGCCCATTTGTGTTGAGTGATGAAACCATGAGATGCTTGCAATGGATTTTCCTCAGCTCCATTGAATAGAAAGACAATGGGATGTTCGAAGACGGTAGAGGAGATGGCCATTTGACGCAATACCTCAAGCATTACTACAACCATTATGCCATCATCACCAGTTCCGGGGCTACCTGGCTTTGAATCAAAATGACTATTGACCAATAAATAAGACGAACTATTTGATCGCCGTGTGCTCAGCTTAACGGCAACATTTTGTATGCCCTGATACATATTGACCATGGAATTGAGCACATATGCTCCTGAGGCCTGTTGGACATCCACTTCCAGATCATAGAGATCATTTCGCATATCGTTGCGAACTTTTTCAAGTGCCTCGAGAAGGAAGGAGACTGTAGTTACTTCATTGGCAATACTGCCCACAACTTTGGGCCCGATGCGATCATAGGAATATAGCAATTGTTGAGCTCGTTCCGCCACAAATTCTCCTGGCTTTGACGGCTCCTCTTTGACTTTGACAATATCGGGCAAACGGTTAAAGAGGGGAATCACAATCGCAAAAACGAGAAGAACCCAAAAAAGTATAAAAGGCGGCGCATGGTACCAAGGCAGCCGCTTTCCACGTACGGTGTCTAATTTATCATTCTAAAAATGTTGTTTTAACTAGTTAAATGCAATATCAATATTTAAAATACATTTTAAAGTACCTTTTCTCGCATTTCGTACGGTCGTCGCGACTCTTAATCGTCTACTAACACCTACGGAATGGAGCAAAAACCTTGTCTTGGCCATTCATTTGGTTGATTACAATCAATTGCTCGTAAAGATTGTACTGATACGGAAAAGTAAATTTTGTAGTTTCCTATCTGCTTTTAAATGCCAACTGCTTCCTATCAAATGATGTGTATCCCTATGGGTAGATGACCACTAAAACCCTCTTATCTTATCCGCTGGCAATGGACTGAAACCACATTAGGGGCTCGTTTCCATATTATTTTATTCGCGTGTTATTACTTTTTATATCTCGCACCCGATACGATTGGTCGGCAGTGTATTTTTAAATTGGTGGCAAGTTTTTATAATTGAGTTTGACAAAGTCTACATTTAAGGTGAAAGAACATCGGAAAATAGAAAGCAGTTACAGGATCCTCGATATCAGTTTAGAAGTTATTTAGATGAGACAATTTGTCGAGGGTTATTTATTAAAAGTTCTCCTGAAAATAATAAGGTCAAGTTTTTACGATTAATGTGTTGTAAATCTATTCAGGTAGATAAACGTCAAAAGGGAGAACAGAAAAACTTCATTTGTTAATTTTATTTTAAAAATAATGAAGTCGTCTCGCCGACTTCGGTATACCACGCAGCAGGTGAAAAAATATTTCAAATTTTGAAAATCTTTTGATTTTTTTTTAAATGCCTCACTCGATTTTAATCGACTTTGGTAGGCTGGTAGAAATTATTAATAGGCAAAAAATAATCATTATCTGCGAGCATACTAAACAAATCTAGGTACCAAATTCGGTGACTCTAACTTTGTCAGTTTTCGATAAAATCAGTTTAATTAATTATTTGAATTAATTATTAGTTAATTTTCGATTATACTACACGAGTCTACATGCCATTTGGTGGCTCTAGCTCTAATAGTCACCGAGATTTATGTGTTCAATCGGACAGACGGACATGGCTAGATCGACTCGGCTGTTGATGCTGATCATATTCTTTATGGCGTCGGAAAGGCTTCCTTCTGCCTGTTACATACAATTCAATATACCCTTTCACCCTATGGGTGCATGGTATAATAAAACATAAAGCGAAACTAAAATATAGTGATGTGGAATTTAAAATTTCTATGCTGTGTAGTCATTGACAATGGCAGGGTCGGTTGATTCGGCGGGGCCGGAGGCATCTTCTCGGAACATTTGAGCCACCTGGGCGCTAGGAAGTATTTTTTGCGAACTTCCCGTTTTTGTTTTCCGCCATATATCCCACTCAACTGGATGCATTTTCTTCTTATGCGAATGCATATTCGCGTTTGAGTTAAAAGTGCGTGGACAGAAAGGACATTTATACAGTGGTTCGCCCGTATGCTGGGCCATGTGCTCCTGTAATGGAGGATCATTGGGTATTAGATGGTAATATAGATATTTTGTTTACTATCATTTACCTTAAGACTAATGTCCTTCTTGAAAGTCTTGCCGCACTGTTCGCAGGTATATATGACATTAGAGTGGGAGTAACGTTTGTGTCCGATTAGAGCCCGAGAATTCTTGCAACTCTTGCCGCACTCAGAGCAAATGAAGAGTTTGCCTTCGTCATTGTGACGCCGCAAATGTTGCTTGAGGTTATCCTCATCTTTTAGCCAACTCTCACAATCGGGACGGGGGCATTTTATACGTGGTCCACTTTCCTCAAAGTGCAGTCGAACGTGCTTCTCAAAGACAGCTTTATCCTTAATCTTTTTTCCACAAACATGACAGACATTGGCCGCTTTCCGATGCTGCATGCTTATGTGGACCTGCATATGATACTCGGTCGCAAAGCTACCAAATTATACATTTAGATTGAACTAATCATCAAGTTTATCCTTACTTACGCATTGTGTTTGGGACATTCTGGACAAATAAATTTTCGTTCATTCGCGGGCACATGAGAGCCCTTGTGCAGCTCCAGGAGGTTGCGGCGTGAGAAACGTTTGCCACAATCTTCGCACTGGAAATCACACTCCTCATCGGGAACATGATGGACCAGCCAATGAGCACGTAATACACTTGAATTGGCAAAAACCTTGCCGCAGTCCTTGCACCTAGGAAGAAAAGTTAGATCCTTGGAAAAAAGATCATCGGCTTGGCTACAAACTTGATATACTCGGGATTCTCATGACGACGGGCATGCTCCTGGATCAGGCAACGTTTATTTAGCTTTCGACCGCAGCATTTGATGTAGGGTCGCTCATCTGGATGTTTCTCTTTAAAATGTTCGCGGATGCCATCAAAATCTTGGGCCAAAAATATGCAAAGCTCGCAACCCATTACAATATACCGTTTAATAAGCTCCTCGTCCTCTTTGCAGAATGGTGGCCACCTTTGCAAAGTTTTAAAGGTTCTCCTTCCGGGCTCACGTTTTTGACCTTTTGTTTTGCCTTTTGACGCATCCTTTTGATTGATAAGAGGTCTTTTCGATTGAGTTTTTACGGGCTCCCTCTTCCTTTTGCGTCCACTTCGTGTGATAATTAAATCTATATCATCATCGTCTTCACTTTCTTCCTCATCCTCGGCATCATCATCGTTATCATTATCATCATCATCATCATCGGCATCATCATTATTATCACCATAGACCATACTTTCAATATCTGGGGAATCCCTCTCTTTCTTAATATCCATTCGGTTGTCTTCTTGTTTTGCTGGAGCCGGCTTCACATCCAATTCATCCAGAGGATTCACATTTATGTTGATATCATTGTCCACAGCCAAAACATCCGCTGGCATCATTACCTCCTCTGGCCAATTGGCACTGACCATTTCTGGGTCTTCCTTAAATTTGGAAGTTGTGGCATAAATAACCTGAGCCTCTTGTATGGAAACGTAGAATTGGTGAAATTCCGACACCTGAGTCCAGCAGACGTTACAGATTACTTTCGAGATTTCATCGTTGGGCTGAACCTGAAGAATATTCATATGTCATTATTATTTTTATTTGTGTGTGTATAAGAGGAAGAGGCGAGTTTATCAATTCAATTTGGACGTATGTACATCAAACCAAAAATGTTGGCGTAGAACTGCAGCCACTTTGTTGTCCACAGAACTGGGATCAAAGATCTGTAGGCACATCTGGGAGCCACGTACTCCCCTCAAGCACAGGCGACAGATGTCCATTTCGTGTACAATGCAATTTAATTCATTGGAAAAAAACTATTGCTTGTAATTTACAAATGTCTAGTGTTAGAGATGGAACAATTTGCAGGCGACTGGAGAACACTATGTAACAAAGTATTTTTTTCACTGGTGTGAAATTTCTATTGAAGAGTGTAAAATGTTATGAATTAGCTTTTGACCCCAATTTGAAACATATTTGATTTTTCACCAAATATAAATTGCATTTAATTTTAAAATATAATAAATATTTTATTTGTAGATTGTTTTACTGTTTGCTCAGTGTAATCGTTCGGAAGTTATCGATTGTGTTGCCATCTCTGGGGTTGGCACTTTTAACCAGAGTAAATGGGAAAAAATGAGTAAACAAAAAAGAAAAGGATGCCTCCGCCTTAAAGGTAATTTAATTGGATTGTAGCACCAACTGCGTAGTCCTCTAAGCCATGCCACACACTTTATTCGTTTAGCGTATCAGTGAAAAGAAGCTGGAAGCCTTTACAGTGGGCACCTTCTCCAAGCGGCAATTGTCTAAGAAGGAGTTAGAGGAGCAAAAGAAAAAAGAAGATGCGGCTGCTGCGGCGCATGTAATTATACAAATATCATTATCACATTGTGCGATGGAATAATTAGTTTCATTTGAATCGCCCAATAGGCTTTCAAGGAGTTTGTAGAAACTTTTCAGGAGGCCCCCACTCCCTCGTCGAAAGTGTGGGTTAAAGCAGGCACTTACGATGCTGGTTCCAGGCGCGAGGATAAAAGCGAAAAAGGAAAGCTATATAAGCCTGGTTCAAAGCTTGTCGAGAAAAGTGCCGCCGAGAAGGCCGAGGAATATGCTAAATTACTGGCCTCGGATCTTAAAAAAGATTCTGGTCCCCTGAAAAAGAAAAACCAAGAAAAAAAGAAAAGCAATTTGGAACTATTCAAGGAAGAGCTGCGGCAGTAAGTTTCTCCAGTAGTCAATGATAACAGTTCTATTCTATTTCAAGTTTCTTTTAGGATCCAAGAAGAGCGCGAGGAGCGTCACAAATACAAACATCTGGCGGTCTCCCATGTTGCTTCATCCCAAGCCCAGCAAAGTCAAAGTAGTTCGGATAGTGGCGGGGGCGGTGGCGGAGGCGGAGGAGGAGGCGGAAGCAACTCCTCATCCTCCAGTAACTCGCAGCAGACGTCAGGGACCCACCCATCTGGTTCCTTTGATACTGGAGATCCCAATACAACAAATCTATATTTGGGCAATTTAAATCCAAAAATTTCAGAACAACAATTGATGGAGATTTTCGGTCGTTACGGTCCGCTGGCCAGCATTAAGATAATGTGGCCCCGTTCCGAGGAGGAGAAACAACGTGGACGTAATTGTGGTTTTGTGGCCTACATGAGCCGCAAAGATGCTGAGCGAGCACTGAGGACACTTAATGGTCGTTATGTCATGGGCTATGAGATGCGTTTGGGTTGGGGCAAGACGGTGCCGATTATGAATACACCCATTTTTGCTCCGCAGGCTCTGCTAGAGTTGACTATTCCTCCGCCACCATCAGGCTTACCTTTCAATGCCCAACCGCCTCTGAGTGAAAAGGATACTTTGCCAAAGAAGAATTACAAAGAGTATGACAGCATAGAGGAAAAGGAGAACATGGAAAGGGTAAGAATAGGATAAAAGAAAGCTAAAGACATTGCAACAGAAATAATGTGGCATCTATTTTTAGATTCTTCATAAATCCGTAGTCAAAGTTTTTATTCCTACAGAGAAGTATGATTATCTTGAGACATTTATTGCGTGTATTTGTTAATATGAATCTTTTGCATAGATCTGTTTTAAATGTTATCCACCGCATGATAGAGTTCGTTATACGAGAGGGGCCCATGTTTGAGGCTCTTATCATGAGTCGAGAAATGGATAATCCGCTTTTCTCTTTCCTTTTTGACAACGAAAGTCCAGCTCACATATACTATCGCTGGAAGCTCTTCTCACTTCTTCAGGGGGATACACCCACAGAGTGGCGTGAGAAGGAGTTTCGCATGTTTAAGGAAGGCCCTGTTTGGCGGCCACCTGTTGCCAATTTCTATACACAAGGAATGCCCGATGATCTAGTGGTAGATCCTGATGCTCCAGTAGTTCACAAGGGTGCTCTATCTAATGCGTGAGTTGGTTCAAAATTTGACAATTGGAAAGATTCTCTAAAGTCCTATGATATTCTTTTTAGGCAACGCGATCGTCTTGAAGATCTGATCAGACACTTGACTCCGGAACGGGCACGAATAGGTGATGCAATGATTTTCTGCATTGAACATGCCGATGCAGCCGATGAAATATGCGAATGCATAGCGGAATCTTTGGCAAATGCCACTACTTTGGCATCCAAGAAGATAGCTCGACTTTACCTAATTTCGGATATTTTGCACAATTGTACAGTTAAAGTGGCCAATGCTTCATTTTTTCGAAAATCGTATGTAAAATTAACCTATGGAAGGCAACAAGAACCCTAAATTTGAGTACATTTAATTTTACAGAGTCGAAAAGCAGTTGATTGAGGTATTTGAGAGTTTACATACATACTATTTAAATATTGAAAGTCGACTCAAAGCCGAAGGCTTCAAATCACGCGTTTGTAATGTTATTAAAACATGGGAGGAGTGGACTATTTATCCCAAGGAATTTCTAGCCCAACTGCGGTCCACGTTTCTGGGCAGACAGGTTTGAAAAAAGAAAAACAAAAATCATGAAAATAAACGAAAATTATGTGCATGATAGTTTGTTCCACAGCCCCAAGCTTCACCACAGGCCGAGGAATCGCGCTCAGAAGAGGCTTTTGATGAGGATATAGATGGAGCACCGCTTTCCGGTGAAGAAAAGGACGACGAAGATCTCGATGGTGTTCCACTTGACGGAGCCGCTTTGCTTAAAAGCGCCCTAATGCGTGCAATGCCAGACGCCGCGACTTCTCAACGAGAAACTCACAAGAGAGACGAATATCACGACGAAATTGATGGCATACCGTGTAAGAATTGATAGCTGAGATAGAGATTCAACAATATTTATTTATTTTTTTGTATGCTTTAGTGGATGAGGATGTAGATGGCGTACCGCTGGAAAAGGTGTCAAAGCCTACGGAGAAGATCAAATTACCAGGATTTATTCCATCGAAATGGGAAACTGTTGATCCGCAACAAGTCGAAGCACAAGCCATAACCACCAGCAAATGGGATACATTGGATCCACCAGATCCACCAAAGTTTTTCAGCTCTGAAGAGGACAGCGATGGTGACAGCTCCGAAAAATTCAACGAAGAGAAGCGTCAAAAGTTGCGAGATATTGAATTAAAGGCCATTCAATATCAAGACGAACTGGAATCGGGCAAGCGACGCTTAGAGCCTGGTTGGACCTTATTCGAACAAGTTGAATACTTTCGCAAACGCTTGCTTACCCAGGTAAGCTTCTAATTTAAAAGACGACTTAATTATATTCTTTCTTAACTTTTTTTGTCGTGTTTGTAGGACTCAAGATCAGAAACTGTGGACTCTCCGCTCAGCTACATGCATTCTTCCTCCTCCAAATCGCGCAGCTCTAAACGAAGCGAGAGTCCGGCTCATTACAGCTCCAGCTCACGCAAACGATCGCACTCTCCATCAGAAGGTGGTCGGCGACGGGACTATTCGCCGGATACATCACGCAGCTCTCGTTCCTCTAAGCGTGATCGTCGTGAAGATTCGTATGGTAGCAACTCCTCTTCCCCTACCAGACATCGCGCAGAGAAAACAAGCAAGCTGAAGTACAGACACTAAGTTACGCAGTCAATGAATAAACTGCAATTAAACATTGATGCATTTCTTGAATATCTTTTCAAATACTAAATTTCAATTTATTTTAAATAAGGTATATGTATATATATATAGTGTATAGATTTATTTAAAATCTAAGTGGGCTTCGATAAAGTAGAGGAATTTCTGAAAGCCAGCTGAACCCATCATACCACTTAGATTCCGCTCTGCGTCATCAAGAATTTATTTTTAAGGAAAATTTCTTCAGACCCGATCATCTTCCTAGAACTAGCTCCAGTTATGTCCATGGCCCAGAAAAACCAACAAAAGGCTAACGCACACCACTTGTTATTATCATTGCGGGTGGGGGGATTGGGGGTTAAATATATAGTAATAAGAACTAGTCGGCATTACCGATCTAAAAGTAAATCCTTACAGCCTCTTCGGCATTTTGCTCAACGGGACAGTAGGGACATTTGAGTACATGGCCATTGCTGAGCTTATGCAATGCATCATTGGAGATGACATGGCCGCAGGTCAACTTCTTGGGCGGATTGTCCTCGGAAGTCTGCTGGCGTAAGATAGGGCAGGCAAATATAGAGTGAAATCGAAACTCTGGCTGGAGATCGATCTCAATGGGTAGCTCATCGCAACCATTCCACATGCCTAGAACCTGGCGCGATTGCATCACTTGTTTGATATTAAGAAGAGCGGGCAGTGCAGTACATCCTGCATTGACTACTACCGATAGAGCGGAGTTCTTGCTGATTCCGAGCAATTGGCAGGCGTCTTTTAGGAATATGAATGACAATTCAGTCCACATTTCCTGGGCAAGAAAATGCTTGTAGGGCGAGTTCTCTAGCCCTCCTGGTAAATATATAAAGCTGGCCATTAGATTGGCTATCTCATGCTCATAACGCACAGCGAATTTTTTAAAATGTGTGCGTGCATAGACGATAGCCTCATGCTGTGATTCCAGGCCATAGGAGACCAACTGCATAAAGCGCATCCTGTGCAAACGAAACTCAATTAGCGAATGTCGATCTAGAAGCTGCTGGGAGAAACGCATGGTCCATTTTAATGCATCGTCCAATTCACGTTTCTGTATTTTCACCCAAATGCCGTAGATGTCGGCAAATTCTCGCTCCGAGTCAAACACATCCTGGGCATGCTCCTCGGTCATTTTGCATTCCTTAATTAGTGTGCGAGCCACTTCGTCCATACCCTGGCGACAATAATGCTTGGCTATTGCCTTATTCAGCAGCATTAAATTCTCCTCATCCAACAAGGCATCTACTCTCATGGTTGAAGTGAAATCAGCACTAAAATTTCTGTCAATAGCCTTGCCTATTTTCGAAATGGAGCCATGCAGGTCCCGATGCTCTGTAGACAGCTTCTGGACTCTTTCATTGCATTTTAAAATCGCCTCCCGGATAATCTCCATTTGACGATCTGTCAGACGTTGCGGAGCTGCTGGTTCCGTCTCCACCTGCATGTTCATCCCATGCTCAATATCCATTGGATCGTCCACACTACCACTGCCAACTTGTGTGCTTGAATTCAATGTCGTCACCGTTTGTTCAGCCTTGCCAAGTACTTTCACCAACTCGGACATCAGGGAAGCTATATCACCTATATTTGTAATTAATTATTAAGATGTAATATTCAATATTTAACTTGTTAATGCCATAATAATATGTCACCTATTTCAGCGGATGCATTTTCGTGAAGCTGCTCCAATTTTGTGACCACTCTATCTAGGTCCTTCTCCACTGAGGCGCAGGCCCAAACTTCGTTGTTGTCCATGGAGAAATCCAGGAATCCACTCTTCGGCAACCTTTACAACGAAAGTGTATCGCAAGTGGTTAGCTATGGGGCTTTTACTCAAAATATAGGAGAGAAAAATACAATTTTTCAGATAATTATAATTGCGTATTTTTTTTTTGCGGGGGAACCGACTAGAGTTGCCACAAGTTATAACCAGACACAAAACAAAGAAAGCGTTGCCACATCAACGAATAATTCGAAACCTCGGCGAAAAATACCAGATCTGCTAACGGCGAAAAATAAATTTCCTTTTGTAATCAAATTATTGAAATTATATCAAAATTGTTTCACCAGGCATAAAACAAGAAAGACAAAACGTTACTTGTTTTGCCCAAACACTTGCTGCTTTTTTTTTTTTTTTTTTTTTAAATTTTTTGTCGTTTTTAGCCGCATTGTAATTGCGTTTTGTGATTCAGTTCAACCTGTTGCATTCGAGTTATACTGACCGACAGCAGGATACCTTTTATACCCTTGCAAAAAGGGTATATTAATTTTGGTCAGAAGTGTGCAACGCATAGAAGGAAGCATCTCCGACCATATAAAGTATGTATAGATATTCTTGTACAGCACGACGAGACGAGTTCAAATAGCCATGTCCGTCCGTCCGTCTGGATCGACGCGAACTCCTCCTAGACCGTAAGAGCTACAGAGCTGAAATTTTGCATGTAGGCTTGTATATACTGCACAGTTCGTCTCGGATTCAGCCGGATCGGACCATTGTATCGTATTGCTCCCATACAAACGGCAAAGTCACGAACAGTGACTTTTCTCAATAACTTCGTTATTTTTTCAGATATTGTCGTGAAATTTAATATTGGTCAGTCTTTTACACCTATAAACCACGATCCGTCAAAAACAGTGACTTTTGTGAATAACTTCGTTACTTTTGATGCGATTGCTGTCAAATTTAACATTTGTTAGTTTAACATATGTGTTAATGACTATGCCGAATTTGATAAAGATCGGGTGACTATATCATATAGCTCCAATAGGAACGATCAATCTTCGTTATTTCCTATGCTAGTATTGTAGGCCGTTCTTTCGCGAACATTACTCTTTTTAGATAAAACGTTTTTTCCTTTGATGGCTATAGGTAAGGAAAGAGTTATCAAAAAATTTGCAAGGGTATACAAACTTTGTCGAAGTTAGCCACGGCCCTCTGGTTTCTTTTAGGTTTAACTTTGAAGGCCAAAAAACTATTTTTAAATTTTATTTTGTCCTTAATTAAATAAAGGTATGCTTCTTCTATAACTATATGATATAGTGGTCCGATCCTGACAATTTTCATACTTTATCTGTTCCGGCCAATAAGCACCTTAAATATTCATCCTGAAATCACACAAATTAATTGATTTTTCAGTAAGTTGGCCCTCTTAAGTAAAAAAACAAGCAATTTTTAACAAAAACAAAATTTTTAATTTATTTTATTAATTAAACTATTTGCTGTTAATATAAATTATAATATAGTCCAAAATATTTCATTCTGAATTTTTAAATTAAATTATAAAGTTATCAATATTATCACCTTTGGCCTTTATAACACACTTGACCCTATTGGGCATGGACTCGCACAAAGTCTCCAGATACTCCGCCGTTATATCCTCGAACCACACTTTTTCGATCGTTTTCATTAATTCCTGTAATGATTTTGCCTTTTGCTTTCGTATTTTGCGACTCATAAGGGCCCAGACATTTTCAATGGGATTGAGGTCAGGACTGTTCCCTGGCCAATCTAAGGACTCAATACCTAGTTCTGACTTCAAAATTGATATCTGTAGTTAAAGTTTATTAAAAAATTATCGGAATCACTAAGTCTTTAAAAACCACTTAGACAGGTCGCCCAATGACAAGGTGCAGAATCGTCCTGGAATATGGGCTCATTTTCTCTCTCAGTAATCGACTCAATGCTAGGCACAAGTCCACTGAGAATGATTTCTTTGTACTTTTCTGCATTCCCTTGAAGCATAATAAGTGATTCTGTTTTGTATTTGAATATGCATCCCCATATCATAACATAAGGCGAATGCTTTACAGTGGCAACACAGCAGTTTTCTGGTGTCCTTGCTATTAAACCCATCTCCTTGAGCCGATGTTGAATAGTCCGAGCCGAAATTTCTTTCGCAAATCGTTCCTGCACTTCAGATGAAATTTTTCGGCATTTTTGAAGCGATTCTGGAGGCTCGTTCTCATAATAACGCGATTCTCCCCTTCATTTCTGCAATTTTTTCTGCCTGATCGTTTCGTCCTCCCCAATTCCTCCGTCTCACGATATTTTTTCAAAAAGCGTCGATCTGAACTTTCATTAATATTAGTTTTATCTGCTACTTCACGATTCGACACGTTTTGCTGAGCCAAAGCAATAATTTTGGCCTTTTCAGTGAGGGTCATCTGTTTTCCTTTAACCATAATGTTTAATGTTCACCAAATTGAATCTCCGCAAAATGAAATTTTAGCAACCGACAAGTCGTAATTTTGCAAAAAGTGAAGAAAACAATCGAGGGGACTCCCCAAAATAAAAGTTAAGCGACTAGAATACAATTTGGGGAAACCCCGAGCTAGAGAGGCAAAAGTTGCAATAACCTTAAAGTGCGGCTTTTTTTTTTTGTCGCTGGGTGTACCTCTGCAAGGGTATAAAAATATTTGGCTTTCTTCAAAGCAGCACTAAAATTACATATTTTTGTACAAAGCCAGAGAGCTGAGGCTAACTTCGTCCGCGTCAAAGTTTATATACCCTTGCAAGTTTTATGTTACTCTTTCCCGATCGTTCCTATGGGAGATTTATGATATAGTCACCCGATCTTTATCAAATTCGGCACAGTCGTTTATAGGTGTAATAAACTTACCAATATTAAATGTCACCACAATAGCTCTGAAACAACAAAGGTTTTAAGAAAAGTGCCTGATCCTGAGATTGCCGTTCATGGGAGCTGTATAATAAATGGTCCTATCCGGCTGAATTCGAGATATTCAATCTGTGCAGTATATTCAAGCCTATATGAAAAATTTCAGATCTGTAGCTCTTACGGTCTAGGAGTAGTTCGCGCTGATCCAGACGGACGTGCGGACAGACAGTTGGACGGACATAGATATTTGAACTCGTCTTGTCGTGCTGATCAAGCATATATATACTTTATATGGTCGAAGATGCTTCCGTCTATGCGTTGCACATTTCTGAACCTTTTTTCCTGGGGATAAAAAAGGGTGTAAATATTTACTTAGACATACCTATGCAAGGAATAAAAAAAAAATTTTCTCATTCTGAAAACAGCAAACACTTGTCCATTCATCGCAAATGTTTACTGTAGAGAATTTATTCCAAGCAACACGCAACAAACACACACGCATAAAAATGACACGTGCTGACTGAAGTAAATTTTCATTTGGAAATAAAAGAAATTTTTTGATTATTTTTATTACTCAAATATTTTTAAAATTATTATTATTAAAAATATTGATAATAATAAATATATATTTTGCTTACCATCCCATTTAGACAAAAAGGAAGAGAAAGAAAGAGAGAGAAATGGTTTGGCTTGTTACTATTTGAAAATAGGGTGACTTTGAAATAGAATAAAACGGTTTAAGTCCCTGTCTCCTTTGGTTAGTAGTTAGTGGTTTGGGCTTTATTAAATTTAAATATTGTTCGCCCGCGAATCGTCGAAACTGACCAATCATTTCTGACGTATTACTGTTGCATTCCAACTGTAATTTCCTGATTATTTCCATTTATTTAGCTTCTTTATGTTTCTCACTTCCAATTCATACGCTTGTTTCATCACTGGTGGCAAGCTGCTTTTCACAAACATCCCATCTATTGTATCTATTGTACTCATGTATGTAGATTATTGTGTAGTTTTATTCTAATAACTTTACATATGGATTTGAATATTTAGATTTTACGACTTTTACTAGGCTTTAAACAACATAAAACAACTAACGACTTGCAACTTAATTTGACTGACAACTGACGACTTCTGCTACTGACGCTCGACTCCTTTAACATCATGGCAACCTCCGACCGAAAGCTCGACTTCTTTAGGGATGCCACACAGTCGGTGCATGTATTATTGCCACCTTACACGAATGTGGGAGTGTTGTAGCAGGTGATGTACATTGGATGGTGCATATCGTCAACATGGTAGTAAAATTTGATTGCAACATACGCAAAGTGTCCGTAGTCCAAAGTAGGCAATTAAGTCGCAAAAATGTTATGTACAGGCCAAAGTAAGCTTTTCCGACTCCATAAAGTATATATATTCTGTATCAGCAACTTTGTACAGCCGAGTCGATCTAGCCTTGTCTGTCCGTCCTTATGAACGCATAGATCTCGGAGGTTATAAGAGAAAGAGCTACCAAATTTGGTATGTAGGCTCGTGTGGTATTTAAAGTGATCAAGTTTATTTCAAATTTTCAAAACGTTTATCTCAAAAGCTATTATAGCTAGAGACACCGTATTTGGTATGTATATTTGCTTAATAAATGTGCACATTTTGTATGTGTAAAGATTTTGCCATGCGACTACATACTACCATTTCACCCTATGGGTGTATGGTATAAAAACCCTAAATGCTTTTGTTTGGCATCCACAGATTACAGCATGGCAAAACGGGCAGATGTTTTCAATGCCACCATAACCATTGATAATCATAAGCAGAGCAAATGTTTCCCTAAAAAGTGAAAAATAACACAAGGACGGTAAATAATTGTACGGTTTTATAACATTAGCAGATCCGAATTTAACCAAATTTAATTTAGAAATCTTTGCGATTTCAAATCAATTTACTTCATAATCGTTTTTAGCAACAGCAATAAGATATATATATTTTTTTTTTTTTTATGAATTCCCAAAAAAATAATGATAATTGCATAAGTTTTGTTTTTTCGGTAAAATATGTGTACTGTTTGTAAAAGTTCTAAAACTTTCATTATGTGGGTCCACAATTTTCCACTTTTTTTTTTTTTTTTTAAATTGCATAATGTACTTACGAATGCATACGACAAATGGAGTGCGTTTGAAATTTTTATTGCAAAAATCCACGGGATCACATAAATAAAGAATTTACAATTTTGAAGCAAATATGACAAACCTAACCTAACTAAAATTAGTGGTCAACATAAAAATAAATTTTGAATCCTTTTTTTCAATGCTAAAAAAAACACTGAATTTTTGAGGTGTTTAAAAATTACCATTTTTCGACTTTGATCGCTTGCAGCTTTTAAAAGTTGCAGATAATTTACACATAAATGTAACTGGACGAAATACGAGATATAGGATTTTTAAATCATGTGCTCAAAAATTAGATTTCCGGAATATCTTGAAAACGGCGCATAATTCTACACAGTGTTTAAATATCCTTTAAATCATGTAATTTTCACAAATCATGAAAGGATCAAAATTTTGCGACAAGTCGCGACCTTGTTCGGTAAATTCAGATTCGAATCCAGTATCAAGCGAAAGTGATGAACATCTAGAGGTGCACGTTTGACGTTCCCATCTCAGGCGGTTCGATTGACTTTTTAATCGATATTTTCCGAATACCGAAATTTGAAAATCATTCCGAAATTCGGCAGTTACAGCAAAAGACAAGTGTTGACAACAATAACGAAACAAAATTCAAATTTTTAAAAATAATTACTCTAATTTGTTCAAAGAGAGAGAATAAATGTATAATTTTTGAAAAGTGATTTCTATGAACAAATGTAAAATAAACCAACAAAACCATAATTTATTTGTCTTGGGGCGGTTTTTTAAGACAAATCAGTTCAAACCGTGATGTCTGTGGCAGCTGTAAAACAGCTGTTCTAGGGGGTGGTTGCTACCAGAAGGAATCTCTGTTTCACATCCACCGTTAATGCCATCCGTTCCCCGAAAAATCAATGAAAATATTGTTGTAGTCCAAAATAAAATAAACGACAACTAGCAGTTTGAATTTAACAATATACATAAGTTAACATGTTATTCATCTATGTATGTAAAAATATATATGCATATATAAACAAAACTAGCAACAAAAGTTATAAATTGTTTGTTACAAGGCTGCAAAAAAAATGTTAAATATGTGTTCACAAGTTGACATTGAACCCAGCATTACAATACTACAAAAATAATATCTAAAAATAACGAAAACTAAGAAAAAACGCTGGACACGAGATTACATTTTTCATTTGTGTTGCCAACTTAATTACCAAAGAGCCGCCCACCGCCTCCAACAAAAAAGCTGGTCAAGTTTAAAGCCCGTTTGGAGAGTGGAAAACGGAGAAAGAGAGAATGAATAAAACATTTATTATTATATTTTACTTTCGCCTCAAGTGAATAGGTTCGAAAGCGAAATGAGTAAAAACGTTTCGTTTCAGCGAATTTGCCAAGAGAGCAACGATCCAATGAAATAAAAATTTTTACAAAAATCATACCCCAACGCGAGCTAGGAATACCGGTGCACTTCGTCGCCGCACTCATCCTCACACATTAGTATTTTTATTTTGACGGCAAGATTATGAAGAGAGATTTGTCTCTTGGCCATTCCCATTGACTAACCTTCAGATGCGAAAGGTATTTTAATTTTCATTCAAAGTTTGCGACTCCTGATGAAAGACAGTAAATTACGGCCCAATGTAATGTTTAAGTGTCCTGGGATCACAAACTGACTAATGTTTGCCGCTGCAATTAATTGAACTGAATCAAAAGGGTATTGGGAGTTCGACGATGCTTTAAACGTTTTGTCTTGTGAAAATTCGCTAATAGTTTGAAAATATCATTTTGCCCGACCAGCGACCAGTTCGGGAACAATATTCGAACTTTGCGTAAGCAGTCAGTGCACAGTGCGCCCAGTCAGCCAGCTCTTGGTCAAACTGACAATCCTATATTATATTCCAAATAGATATTTCTATTGGAAAGAGTGTGTTTTGGAGAAGCAGCAGCATTTGATGATATTATTTATGTTTACGCGATCATTAATTGTGAAGGAAAATGGCAAAGAAAATTTAAAGAAAGAAAATTATTGCTATCAAGAATTATGAGACAGACAGCCCAAGCAAAAACCGAAGAGCGTAGAGGCTAAAAATAAACAAAATAATAAAAAAAAAAAATAAAAACGCCAAATCGCGGGACTGCCTATTTATGTAATAAAAATTTGAAAACCAAAAACAAAAAACAATGTTTAGTGATGTGAAGTGAACTAAGGCTAATGATAATTATTATTACAAATGTAATTATATATATTTGGTACATGGTTGTGCCAATATCTGTGTATCTTTCAGATGATGATTTAAACAAACAAAACAACAACAAATAACACAAAACAACCAAAATGAGCCAACGTCAAAGTTAACCACGAACCAATCAACAAACCAAACAGATCAGAGCAGGAACAACTTATCAGCAAGAAGCGAGATAAAGTTGCCTTACGTTTTAGCTTTACCAATATAAAAATACAAATTAACCACGAACGCAATAAAGGAACAAATTCATCGAAGACACGAATTGAATCATTATGTCCACAGCAATCAAGAAACGGCCTGCTCCATCGTCTAGCCCAAGCGGAGGCGGAGTGGAAGAGGCCATGACTTCCAAAAAGACGGCACTCATCATAGTCACGGTTATTGGTTGCATTGCCATTCTGTGGCCCAAAGTTTTCCATCCCATGATGTTTGGCCCAGCCACGGTCAAGCCAAATATCAAGGATCCCCGAGGCGGAGGGCCAGGAGGTATTCGAATCTTAAAATACTTTTGTTCTTGTGACCATATTGATATTTTATGATTTCTTTACTTTTATTTAATATTATTTATGTTGTTCGTGTGTGTGCGTGTATGTGTGTCCCCGGGTTAAACCTTAATATTGTACCCAGGCTGTTGCGATGTCGTACTTGACCGTGAGGAATTCTTGAATGCATCGAAGCCGAGTCCCGAACCATTTGTGGGTCCCCATTTGTATCGCAAACAAATTAATTTGTATACGGGCGAAATAAGTAGGTTGGCTGCTAGATGAAGAGAGCAAAACTCCCTCGTCCCCCCACGACGCTTCTTTATTTTAAATAATTATTGCTATTTCATTGCCTTTTTAACGCTTTACTCAACCGAATCTAACTGCAATTTGTTGATTGTCATCTGAAAACAAAGTCCAAATCGTATTTACATATTTCCCTTCGATGTCATCAGGTTTGCGCCAGGAGCGACCAGCCCACTTGCATCCGGAATCGATATATCAGGCCATGAGAGAGCGTGGACGGGCCATTCCAGCCACGCCCACTGTGCCCATCGTTGAACGCAAAAATTCTCCAAGCAATCCGCCGCCTCGTATTGTTGATGGACGGGTGAGTCAAAGAAACTGAAAAATATTTGTCTCTTCACCTTCGCCTCTATCTCGTGATGGATGAGGGGTATGAGACACCGACAACCACACAAATTCACATCCACATACATCCGCATATCCGCAATTCACATCAGCGCCCTCGCTTAGACGTCATTTATAAATAGCCAACGTTTATTTTATTTGGATTTGGGCTTTGTTTTTATGACACTGCACGCAAATTGAAGGCAAAAGACAAGCAAATACAAATACAAATAGATGAAAACAGTGAATACTCTTTTGAACGGCCAAAGATCGTTGAGAACCAATGGGAGGTGTCCAATTCATTAAACGGATTCACACTGTAAATACGTGTGTAATAAAGAAAAGGAGAAAAGCGAAAAGCAAGGTGGAATACGGGATGCTGGGAGAGGACCCAATAATGATTAAGAAAATATTGTACATACATATTGAACTTTTGCCAAATTTATTGCGCCAGTTCATTTATCTTTTTTGGGGCCCTCCTATTTCTAGCTGCCCCAATCGTTCTCTTTCTCTTACTCCTGTCTGAGCGCTTAAACATTATTGTATGTTAATGAACAAATTACCAAATAAATACATTCAACTTATCTGTCAGGGCACACATGTCAACAGATTTTATTAGTGTAGATTGATTGGAGGCAATCTCTCATCTTCTTTTACTTTCCTATTTTATCAGCCTGGACCCATTCCTGGAATGCGACCACCCATGGGTGCAGGAGCAGTGCATCATCCGGCTCAGCAGCGAGGGGGTGGCATGGGATTCCTTATGCCCCTTTACACAATTGGAATTGTTCTCTTCTTTGGCTATACCATAATGAAGGTGGATTGTCACAAAGCATTTCTCGTGGTATCCGATTAATAAGCTCTCTTAACTCTCGTTCTTCACATTAGATTGCGTTCAAAAAGCAGGTCCCTAATGCACCCTATGGACCAGCCCCAACCGATCCCAGTTTCCGTCAGGAGGTTTTTGGCCATTCCAACCACAGCCAAGTGGAGGACTTGGGTAACACAAAATTGGGTGAGTCATAAGCTAAGGCCAATATATATTTAAGGATCAAAAAATACTCTTTTTTACTGTATATTCGATACACCCCACACGTAACTCACAAAATCAAAGCTAACCAAAAGAAAACCACTTCGTTTTTTGTATTTTCTTTGCTTTTTTCGCATCCATGCTGAAAATGAAAGGCTGGCGGGAACATCAAACAAGTAAGCCGGGATTCAGTTTTGAAGTCCATTAAGTTTGTATTGAACTCTTTTGAAATCGAAATTTGAGTCTTGAGTTTTGAAATATGTCCCCCTCATTTGGTTTTAGCTCAAGTATATACATAAATGTATATGTTTTTTTGTTGTCTTATATATGTCTCGATGTTGTATGTAAAAAAATATATATACTAATCCCGCCGAAATAAATTCACTATTTGTCCTAGGCACAACCACATACCGACACATTTTGTAAATAGATACTCGTATTTTAGTTCGTAGTCCTTATCCTTGTTGTTTTTGCTTCCGAATTTTTATGAAAACCACAAAACAAAAATCCGTACGCCAATTTCTAGGAATCGTCGCCAGCACAGCGGCAAAAGGAAGGCGCACAAATGGCACAAAGGAGCTCTACAATGCCAGTCTGTCAGCCACCGAAGTGGCCACAAATTTGCAGCAACAGCAGCAGCAACAACGTCAATCCTTGGCCGAGGTGGAGAAAACCATGTTTAATAAGGAAACCGAACAGTTGATGGAAATAGAAAAATTGCGCAAGAAACTCGAGGATACAGAACGAGCCATGGCCAAGCTGATTGCCGAAATGAACACGGATCAGTATGAGGCAAAGGTTAGATTCCTCAAACGCCAGCCAGAAGCTCGCCCTCTATCCATCATTTCCCCATCTTTATTTATACATACATACATATATCGTATCTCGTATCCCTCCATGTTTTAGTTACCTACCAACACACATACTTTTGATTCGCTGCGTTCTCTTCATATTAATCTTTTGATTTCTCTACAATTTTCATTTTTCAAGATGATAGCCATGAAGTTTCTCAAGAGGCAGACAAATTTCTAAACAAACAAGAAAAAACAAAGAAAAACAAAAAAAAAAAAAAAAAATAAAATTTCCTAAATCCGCAATAAAATCAAATCACAGATCAAGAACTAAGTACTTCTGATTTTTAAGCAACAGTAGATTAGACCCTCTTTGGAATGGATTTTCTTTTGCTCCCCTTGCATGGAGTCGACCTCCCTCTTTGTCATATTTAATAACATCTATTAACTTTGTGCTCGTCGTCTGCCAATTATCTACTAACCATCTTAAATACACACACACCTACATCTTCTCTCTCACTTTCTATCTATCTCTCTCTCTCTCTCATTCTCTCTCTGTGTGTGTGTGTGTGTCTGTTAACTAAATTCTTATGATGGGGACATATTTTACAATTCAAATTCAATCATTATAGATATCTTAATCGGAAATCTTTCTTAGTCGTTTCTCTCTGAACAATCATTTTAAACGCACAGCTGAATAATAAAACCAACAAAAATCATCTCATACTTTATATAGTACATATATTTATATACATAGTATAGTATGCTGAAAACAAAAAAGATTTCAAATATTCTAAATATGAACAACATTTCTGTTTCACATTTCTCGCCATGTAATATATTTGTACATTTTGACAAAACCAAAAAACGACAAATATGAAAATATTCGAATGAAAATAGTTGTAACGGCCATTCAAGGCTTAATCGATGCTGCCGATGAGCAATTGAATATTCGAGATGACGAAGAGCAGGCAACGATGAGGGCAACGAGTCAAGTTCAATCTGAATCTGATTTAAATAAGGTTAGATGGTATGGCCGTTAACAGGAAGAAGGGTCCCCCAAACGGCAATCGTTTCGAAACATTCAATATTTAAATTATTTACTTTGTTTTTGTGTTCCATTAACCTAATAAGATTTACTTCCGTTTTGTATTTTTCTTTCCGTTGTGTGTTCTGATGTTATTAAATCTTTTTGTTTATAATTTATTTTTAACCACTTCTAATTCAAATTGCGCTGCCGACCAAGTTGCATTTGTGATACTCCATACGTAGGATCGCCAAATCTAATTTTCATTTTTCCTCTCAATAGCAAAACGACAACGAAAACAGGAAACCATTAGACAAGCAAAACATTTCCAATGGGCATACAAATATCGACCAGGGTGAGCAACAGGAACAGGAGCAAGCGCCACAAACGACATCGATCACAACTTCATCTAAGCCACTTCATACGAAACGTCGGGACATTAGCGCTGAACGAGAAATGATGGTGAGTCCGTGTACTTCAGTTTGGTTTACACCAAATGTTTTTTTCCGTGCATTTGTAATAAATCTAGCTCGATTTAGGTTTTGGGCATGGAGTTAACAGCCAGTTGTGAGGGCGGCCAAAAATGGAATGCTGGACGCCCTCCAACTCCTGTTTTCCGAACAGCACAAAGCGAACATGTAAGTGTTGCCTTTAAGTGCCACATGCTCCATAGCTTCAGTCCAAAGTTACACACGGCAAAACCAACAAACTTATATCTTTAATGCGATATATTTATAATTATAACTCTTATAACCAATATCCGCTTGATATAGTACTCGATACTGTCATCTCAAACTAAAAATTCCAATTTCAGTCCAAATTGGATGAGAGTTTACCCGAACCGCAATCAATTTACTTGGAAGGGGCTTTAGCGCATGAGGGTCAGATTTTGGTAGCCGATTCTCAAATCAAACGCGAAGAGGTCTACGATCCTGAGCTTAATGGTTCATCTGAAGAACCAGCTGTAAGTCCTGAATCATATACATTCATACGTACATCTATAATCCTTTCTTACTATACTTAGGTCATACTAAGCAGCAAAATGACGTTATCATTGATTAATGTGGACTCAAATCAGCAAATTTGCAATCCAAACAAACCGGAAATCGAAAGTCCTTTGGCTGATGATATTGAAATTATTGGACATTATGACTAAGCATTACAAATCTCGGGGCATTTGATTTTTATTGACTTATTTTCACAATATACATGGAACAAGAACAGATCGAAAATAATTCAACAAGTTCCACACCACAATTACGACTGATTTAAAAACAATGTGAAAATCAAGAAGGGTTTAATCATAAATTTTTCATTTCCTCATTTTGTAGGTACATATGTTCATACATATATACGACTAACAAAGCACTTTATTACATTATTCTCCTCTTTTTTGTATGTTGTAATTTTAATTTCGCACTGTTCCGAAAACTGCTCAGTCTATATTAATCTAATCGATATCCTAAATATTTGTATGCCAAACAACGTCATTAAATGGATCTATTGTATCTTATTTTATGTTAGTTGAAACGAAACCTAGTCTACCACTATCTTTTTAAGATCTAAGCGCATAAATATTCATCACCCATTATCAATTACAAGCTTGTGTTTTATTTGCATTTGGACAATTAAAAAACCATGAGGCTAGCTTTTGGGGTCTATAAAGGATAACAAACTTGAATCATTGTGTATTTGCTGGCTCGTTCGTCTAATATCGTTTTTGCGTAACTGACAGCAGTTTTCGACTTTAGTTTGGAAAAATGGTGTTGTAATCGTAGGAGTTTTTGTTACTATAAATCGTTGGGTGCATTGCGGTCTATTGCAATTTATAAGATTACTCATAATGTATTGTCTAGTTTCATTTTTATTTCTTATGCAGTGAACTGACAAAAATATTAATTTTTGATTTCTTTATTTGGATACCCACTGGCAGTTCTTCAAAGGTTTTTTTACAATGATTTTAATATGTCTCTTTTATATACTCCTGCAAACGCATAGAAGGAAGCAAGTCCGACCATATAAAGTATATATATTCTCGATCACGAAAAGACGAGTTCAAATAGCCAATTCGCCCGGCTACAAGAGATGTTAGCCTGCGAGAGCTGTTTGCGACTAGACCTTTCACTGTATGCTTGAAAAAGTTTTTTATGTTTGCTAACCTTTAATGTTCTATAATGGATTAAAAAAAATTTTAACTTAATAACCCGAATCGTCCCAATATGTTAAGCAAGAATATCGTGGCAAAATTTACCAAACCTAAGCTTGTTTCGAGCGACTTTCAGTTTCAAAATTTACCTAAACTAAAGAAAAGAAATAACAACTATTTAAGTAAAAGAGGGATATGTTACAGAATTAAACAGTTATACAAAATGGTCATTGAACAGGATTAGGTCGGAATATCGACTTCATGTAGCTTTAATAAAGATTAATGTAATTAAATGAGTCAATTTATTATTTCATTTGCTTATAGACTTTCCATTAGGCTAAGGTTAAATGTATTTCAATTTCCATTTTATTTTTCACGCAATTGTGACATATTCCACTGTCTATCTACGTCGCTTCTCTGACTTTCTAACGCGCTTGGGTCCCTTGACAAAGCACCAGTCCACTTGAATAGTTTGTCCCATTATTTCGGCTCCGTTCAAAGCTTCTTTGGCAGCCAACGCTTGCTTGTGCGTTTCGTATTCGACGAGGGCATAGCCCTTGGAGAACCCAGTCCGGCGATCAAGGTTTAAATGAATGTTCTTTATTTCGCCGTAATCGCAGAACTTCTCCTGAATCTCATCCTCCTGGGCTTCTTCGTGTATGGAAGTTACAAATAATATCCAGCCTTCTACCGAACGTTGTGGACCTGGCTCCAGTTCATCTTCATCCTCGTTACGAACTCGCTCATAGCTGTGTATGGCCTCGCGGGTGTTGCTATCGGCACCAAAGCCGCGTCCCTTGCGATGTTTTGCTTTCTCTTTTAACCGCACGATACCCTCTGTGAGCAAGAACGTAGGCGGAAAGGAAAAGGTAAAATCATACCGGCTAAATGGATTATACACGCGTTTATACTTACGGTCACCATCCTCGTCTACTTCAAATTCTTCGGCATTGTCAATATCTAATACGTCAGCCATTTGGAATTAGTTTATTCTCACGAAATTGACAATAAATAAATAAATTTGTTTTCTAGCGTCGTTAAAGAACAAATGTGCAGAGAGTCTTCCTAAAGTAATCGAAAATACAATAAAAACTATCGATTGCCCTGCTACTGAGAGTATTAAAGGTATTTATCGCCAAGTTCTTATTGGCCGAATTATGAGTACCCTTGCAATTCCATTTCATTTTTTTAAGTTGGTTCAATTTATACAATTTTTTTCAATTTTAATATAAAATTATTTTATCTACATATATATGTAATGTCACAGTGGCATAACCAACGACAAAAAAAATCTCATCACTGGTTATCGATTTATCGGTTGCGGCAGAAAGAGAACATCTGTTCAGTCCTATTTAATTGCAATAGTTTTGAATACATGTCCCGTTAAAAATTGAAATCATTTGATGTGAACAGTTTGCATAGATCAGACAAATTGCGTTTAGCCGGTTTTCTTAAATAATCAACATTTGTACATAATTTAACGTCTATAAAATATTTACCAAAGTAGCTTATTTCCGGGTGAGTTTGACCTTGATGTTTGTTTTAAAGGGCGACCCCCAGCATTGGGCTTATCAATTAAAATCGGCCCATCCCATAGCAGCTGCGCTGTCAGTCAATAGCTTATTTATTTGACCTAGCGATCCGGTGAAAAATCTGTCGAAAATATAGTTGTTTCTCGGTTATAAATATTTTTTTTTTTTAAATAAAAATTACATTGTGAACGAAATCAGTTTAGAAATTGGTACTTCTTTGACAGTTCCGTTGATTAGCACTCAGAATCACCATGAGTCTCCCAGTAGCTCGAATGAAATGTGAGGTAAAGACCATGGCCTTGTCGGGCGATGCGGACCTGGATGCGCAAATTCGGTTATGGCTGAGGTATGACAAAAACCCAAGCACCTTATCGCAGATAATGGATGCAATTAAGGCAGAAGATTGGAACACGTAAGTGGCTTATCATACCTGTTATCTCAATATTGATACATTACTCTTCCAATTTAGACTGCGCCGACGACTGTGCACACGTATCACATTTGGAACAGCTGGATTACGGGGTTGTATGCGAGCTGGCTTTGATTCCATGAATGAGTTGGTTGTAATCCAGTAAGTAATTCGACGAAGGTTTCGCCACTTAAACTAATGCTGTCTCATTTCCTTTGCAGAACCGCTCAAGGACTATGCGCATATTTGAAGGAGCAGTTCCCAAACGAAGAGGACTGGAAAAGTCGTGGCATCGTTATCGGATACGATGGACGATACAATAGTCAGCGATTTGCTGAGTTAACCGCCATTGTGTTTCTGAATAACAACTTCCTTGTCTATCTTTACACTCGTTTTGTGGCCACGCCTTTAGTACCATTTGCGATTAGGAGGCTTCGCTGCTTGGCTGGAGTCCAGGTGACTGCTTCTCATAACCCTAAGCAGGACAATGGCTATAAAGTCTATTGGGAGAACGGAGCCCAGATTATTCCACCGCATGATGCAGGCATTCAAGAGGCTATAATGAACAACCTGGAACCCAGATGCGATTCTTGGGATGATTCAGCATTCTGTGCGAATGATCTGTTAGAGGATCCCTATGAATCCGTTGTGCCAGCTTATTATGATATTCTAAAAAGGTCCATTTCATGTCCATTAATGGAGGCGAACGGCAAGTGTAAGTTATCCTTTACTTATACGGCCATGCACGGTGTGGGTCATCCTTATGTCCGAACGGCTTTTGATAAAATAAATCTCAAGCCATTTATTCCTGTGCGTGAGCAAATAGAGCCGGATCCCGAGTTCCCAACCACTCCCATGCCCAATCCTGAGGAGGGCAAAACCTCATTGGAGTTATCAATTAAAACTGCCACGGAAAATAAATCTGAAATCATTTTGGCAAACGATCCCGATGCGGATCGGTTGGCTGTCGCCGAGATTGGTGAGGATGGTAAATATAAATTATTTAACGGCAACGAACTGGGTGCTTTGCTGGGATGGTGGTCACTAGAAAACTATAAAATGCAGAATCCCGACGGAGATATCTCCAAATGCTCGATGATTGCCAGCACAGTTAGTTCCAAGATTCTTAAATCAATGGCAGAACGCGAAGGATTCACCTTTCATGAAACACTCACCGGCTTCAAGTGGATGGGGAACAAAGCTATCGAAGAGGAGGCGGCTGGCAAAACTGTTCTATTTGCCTTCGAGGAGGCTATTGGTTTCATGGTTTCAACCAATGTGTTGGATAAAGATGGTATCAGTGCCGCCGCCCATGTGGCTACCATGGCATGTTATCTGCGCTGCAAGCAATGCATGACCCTGCAGGAAAAGCTGCGCGACATATACGAGACATATGGATTCCACGTTAGCATTTGTTCCTATCTCATTTGCCACTGTCCGCCCGTGATCAAGGCCATTTTCGAGCGCCTACGCAACTTTGACAACGATCAGCCGAATACCTACCCGACAGGAATTTTAGATGATGAGTTTGAAATAGTCCACGTAAGGGATTTGACTACTGGCTATGACAGCAGCACAAGTGACAAGAAGGCAACCCTGCCCGTTAGCTCCAGTTCACAGATGATCACGTTTACTTTTAAGAACGGAGCTGTGGTTACTCTCCGCACCAGCGGCACAGAGCCCAAAATTAAATATTATGCTGAGATGTGTGGCAAACCAGAGGATAAGAACTGGGAGAAACTAACGAACACTCTAAAGCGCATGGTAGACGCCATTGTCAAAGAGTTCTACGAGCCCGAGAAGAACGGTTTGGAGCGTAAACATGACTAAGAATACGGCGTGTGTCTGTTAATTGCCACCAAAATTATTAGTATCCATAACAATATTAACATTGCACAAGCCGAAAAAAACCAAAAATAGTTAACCATGGACACAGAGCTGTCTTGTAATTTACTGATATTCCAAACTGTAATAGTGTAATACTTTTAATTAACTAGATTAACTATTTATAAAAATTAAATAAATACATCAACAGCATTCAACTGTAAAAACAATGGTGGGGATATCGTTTAATGGCATAAACAATTCTGTGGCCTCGTTTTCTCCCGAACAGCGATAAGCAATTCCCATCCCCCCCCCCATATTGAAACCATAAGTACTTAAATCAATTACACTTGAAATGGTTATCGCTGAAATTAGAGTGCCAAATATACAAATTATTATGAGAAATCGAAATTCCACTTAATACCCGCCTTTGATTTGTCCATAATCTGAGTTTTCCAATCAGCCTATGAATACGCATATAGCCTATTAATGTACATTTTTTTTCGCGAATGTTGGAGGTAAGTTTGAATACATATAAAAACTAAATGGTTGCACCAGAAAGGAGCTCACTTTTCTCTTGAAATGTTTTTTTTGTTACATATGTGTATGATAGTCTTGCGATTTGAATCAAGTTCGGCAGAATTATAAATTATTATTGACTGTGATGAAGGACGAATGAACAAGTAAGTACTAATGAACAAGTTAATAGTTAAACAGGTTTGTGTAAGGGATAGTTAGTCCTTAATGGAAAAACTTTATCACATGGCCTATCTTTGTATTGCTTTAGAACGCGTCTTTTGTTTGCATGATACATTTTGGTACTGATAAGTATATTTCGAAAACTTACATATGACTTGGCTCTAGTTAGCCCGACCTTTTAATTAATTTCTACATCCATCATTCATGCCAAAGCATTCCTCGAGTTTCCCAACAAAAACAAAAATTGTTCATATTAAAGCTGGTTAAAAAAGGGTTGTGTGTGCATTTATTTTACGATTTTTGTTTTAATACAACAAATTCAATTATGGTTATTGTAATGAAAAATGCATTTTTCTTCTGATAATTGTCGATTCGTATATGTATAGAGTACTTCTTATATCGAATAAAAACAAGCATTTAGCTAGAAAAACGAAATAAAATGTAATTGCTTAGGCAAAAAGTTAGCTAAGTTATATAAGTATGCAATTAATATATAATCGTTTAAATAAATTGGTTTGATTCACTGGAACACACATACATTACTTATATTCGAGTACTAGTAGTGGTTTATACATTGAAAATTTTGTATCTAAAAATACATATTTTGATGTATGCATGGTTAAGATTATTGATCTCAATTTGTTGGCAATTTGTATATATGTATGTATATATATATGTATTTATGTATATATGTAAATGCAGGCAGTCTCTCTTTGCTTAAACCTTATTTGTCATATGTTGCATTCGAGTTAAGAGTTACATTTGAGTAGTCTATTTCGGATTGGAACTTGGCTCAATATTTAGGATTCATTTTTGATTACAATTGTGCGATCTTATTTGATTTAGGGAATGAATCGCGCCAAGAGTGCGCCCAGCATCGGTGCTGAGAAATGACACACCCTTTGCACAAGTCTTTCTATCTTAACTTAGTGCTACAATTTCTTATTTGCTACGTTTTGAGTTTAGATTCAAAAATATTTGAAATGTTTATAGGAAATCAGATGGATGAAGAGCTGCGTTGTTTTTACGATTGAGCGTCAAAAGACAAGCTCGTGATATGTTCGTATTTCTACAAAAAGTATGAACGAATATTAATTGATCTGTATGAATTTAAGTACTGAATGTTAAAACGTGAAATACAATTAAATCTATTTTGGAAACCCAAGCTCTCTTCAGACAAACACATGCAAATACGACGATTGCGTCTGATTGCTATGCGTGGGAGTGATTAAGGAGGGCTGTTGCTGCGTCTGGTGTTGCGAATTCTGGTGGTGTCATACGGATGTCTCTGAATTTAACTTGAGCACAAACTTGTTGCTCTTGGGGTCGACAACTTCTTCGGCAAGATTGAAATGCGGCAATTTGTGCACGGTAACCATAAGAGAGACATCGTTTTGAATTAGCTGAAAGGTGCACTCGTTGCCAATGGGTCGAGAAACGATGTCATCGCAAATGAGCGACCACGACTGAATCCATCGACGCTCCTTTTCGCTCTGCATCACCGGTGATTCGGTTAGATAGGGTTCGAGGAAAGCTCTAGGCGACAGATCATGCTTGAGGCAGTGCGCTAAATGCTTAAGAATGCTTTCAAAAGTATGCCGCGGCTGCTGCCGTGTGACTCTCAGGTATTTCTGCAGGGCCCGAGCCATTGAAGGAAACACGGCGGAGGCGGCTTCCTGCGGATCCAAGGGCAGCGCCGGTGCCGGCTCGTTGTGAATCCGTTTGATATGAGTGAAGGCCTCCTCTGCTGCTGTAATGAGTCGAGCCCGTCGTTTTTTAACCCTTCTCTCGTACTCATGCTCCTCGTAGAAGCGCTCATTGTGGGATGAGTCCCGCCTACGTGCATTCGCTGCGAGCACGGCTCGACTTTGGCTCTGCTGCTGCGAGTTACTTACTCCGTCCACCTCATAATACTTGAAACTATTGGAAATTTTGTTACGCTGTGACTTGGATATAGAGATCGGAATACGTTCCAAATACGGATTGAAGATCGGAAAGTCCACATAGTAGTGCTGCAATACCCAGACGGCAGCACGTTGAATGCTCAACTGGCCCAGCATGTAGGAGCGAGACACTCCATCCGGAGAGCGGATGATCTTGACGTAGTAGCATGGTTGCTGATGGCGCAATTCCAGCAATACGACAGCCACATAATGGATGAAGAGCAGAGTATCAACGAAATTGGTGGCATAAGCAACCAGAGATTTATAGTCAACGGCATCAGTCTCCACCACAATCCGCGCTCCATTGGTTACCTGCACGATATAAAATAGCCAATAGGCAAAAGTGCAAATGGTCACGAGTAGCAATACAATCCCGCGGTAGAGAAATATTCTAGGCATTGTGGCAGCAGTTCTTCGCATGAAAACCGCCCACAGTCCAATGGCCAGGAGCAGCAAGCGTGCGGCTAGGGAGACCAGCTGGCCCTTGCATTGCTCACTGCAGGCCAGCAACTGGGTACGCCTGGTCTGGGTTAATTCTGGATGATCAAAGGCCGAGGAAAATAAACCAATGTGCGGCATTACCACCATGGCGACCGGCGAGAAAAAAGCAGCACAGCCGAGAAGAAAATAAAAACTGGATTCCACATAGCGCCGGCATCGAAATCCGAATCCTTTATCATTCTCGCGATGCCACATATTGTTGACGTCCTCCATGGATATGCTCTGCTCCGAGGTATTACCTGTCACCGCAGTCGTGTTCTCACCCCAGTTTTCGTCCTGGGGTAGAATTTGGACTTCGATCACCTCCTGACCATCCCGGCTCTCACCATCGCCCGTCATGTTTACGCTTGTCTGGTAAGGCGCCATATCACTGCCCCGCTGGAATCCCTTGCCAACACCGCCGCCACCACCACCCGACTTAGATGAGTGGGTGCTGCGATGCGAGTGACGTGATCGATCTCTATCCCTGTGGTAGCCGTTGTTCACACTACCTCCGCCTCCTCCCCCGCTGGTATTGTTGTTGTGATTTCGAGAGCGTCTTGAGCGTCCACTGTGTTCTGACTTTACAGATTCGTTTTCCATGCTCTCGTTCTTTCAAACGTCCGCTTTTCTGCACTCTGGGCTGGCTGTAGCGTTGTTTTTTAATTATCTTACAAACTGCAGCTATTTTCAGTGTCTAACTGTAATTCAGCAGGTTTTTCATTTGCAGGTATGCGAAGGCGCAGTCCAGGTCGGAGAGGGGAAGGAGCAGAGTTATAAATGCAGTTGCAATCCTAAAGCAAGCGTACTCATTGAAATAACATTACTATGTTTACCCGTAAAGAACTTTAGGTTTCTGCATTTATCATTTCTGTCTTTAGCACCTCTTTTTCATTCATATTTTCACTATTTTGCACAAATTCTCGCGTACTTTGTGTTTTACATGGCTTCCATTCTAGAGTGGAGATGCACATCGATTGCTCTAGTGATGTTTTTCCATTTACGTGACATATCGATACATCTCAATATATCGAATATTTATTTGGCGGCAAAAATTTTAAAATGTACATCTACTATCAGTTGCAAGAGACTAATAAAAATATATCTGAATGTAATTTTTGGTTAAAGAACATTTACAAAATAGAAATATTTAAGCATCAACAATATTTCTACAATTATTTAGGTCGGATGCATGAAGAAGGAACCGGCATACATATATGCCATGGTTTCATTTCAACTTGCCATAAAAAAAACAGCTAACTTTAAAATCCCCAAATAGAGTCTTGTTACTGAAGTTGGGCTTTCAAAAAATAATGGTTTCAAAATGTGTTTCAATTAAAATGTAATATTCTAGAATATATATTTTTATTTATGGGTTGCAAAAGAATAGGTGTTTAAGTGAGTTGATTTGTTTGCAATCAGGCACTTTTCTTTAAACCTCCTATGAAGTAAAGATTTGTGTCAAATTCATTTACATATGATACACATATTTATTATTGGACTTTGTAGGCAGCAAGTAACTGTCTGGCTTGCTGGTTAATTGGATTTAACCGTATAGCTCTCTGCACCAACTTGAGAGAAAGCGTTTTGTCCACAGGTTCCACTGCTTGACTTACAAATATTGTGGTCTCAGCTTCTTCGCTAGCTTTAACGCTGAAAAGGATAGAAATATTTGTGATGAATCCTACCAAATTGCCTCTAATCTCACAGTGTTTTACCTAAACTCCAAACTGCGATGTCCTAAAGTCAAAGCAATTAATCCCATATTAGAAGTAGGCTTTATCATCGATGTATCATTTGGAAAGTAGTCCAGGAGAAATTTTAACAAGACTTTACGAAGCGCAGCAGAATGGGGGAACATGCGCACCCGAGTTTGAAGGTAGTTTAATGCCTGCCGGGGACCAACCTAGAAAACAAGAACAACTTTATAATCTCAAGATCTCAAGTGTTTTTTACATAAACATACATTTATCAAGTAATAGTGGGCTGTGAGATAGGAAAGATCTGCACAGTATTTCTCATTTGTTTGGTATGCATTCAGCTCGTTCATAATGGTTTGATTTAGTTCATTATCTTGATGGAGTACACCAAGAGCACAACCGGAGTAGTAAGCCTGAATAGGAGCATGCTTAAGAATGCATTGATAGAGCAGTGTCTTTGTGTCAGCTTCGCCTTGGAACGAATAAACCATTGATGCCATGGCCACCAGAATGGTTGCTGCTTTTTGATCATTCTGCCCGAGCACCGTATTATAAATTGAATATGATTCTTGTAGGTGGTTTGTTCTGTAGTAGGCCAAGGCCAAGCCAATGATTGGCTTAAATGTAGCGTGGGCCACTGCATTGAGAGCATTTACCGCTTGATCTGGCTGATCAAGTTTCAAATAAAGATAACCCAGATTGGTATACAGACTGTCACGATCCGGACCAGGTTCACATAGCTGGCATGCTTTGGTGAAGGATTGAATAGCCTGCTGATACAAATGTTGGCGGGCATATAGAAAACCCTGAAATGTGAGAGCGGGAACACTAGCTTCTCTCTCTTCATTCTGCACGTACCTAGAGTGGGATGAGAAAGTTAAATGAGCTTAATCTTGACTATTACTGATGGTGTTTTGCTCGCACCAATTGATAGCATCCAGAGCAGAAACATCTGCATGCATATGCTGAATGGCATGACGATTGTGTGGTTTCGCGGATAGCTGGGGATCGGAGAGCACATGACAAACCCAATGAGCAAATCCCATAGCTGCTTCAGGTTGATACTCGAACTGCTGGCAATGTCTAAACAGATCGAATGCTTCTTCTAGTTCTCCAATCGTTTCGGCCACCATGGCTTGACCGATCCAGGCATTTGGGTACATTGGACTAGACTGCTGGGCACGTTTGAAGGCCTCATTGGCCAGTTTTATGTTACCTAGGCGTATATAAAGTGCACCCAGATTGGTCCACGCTGTATACGATTTGCGTTCTAAGGTCACGGCCTGTATAAAACAATGCTGCGACAGAGGCAAATTTTCCAAGGATGCCTGCATATGGATGACCCCTAAAAGGTTCCAATTCTGCCAGCGATTGCCCCGCTCCTTAATGGCCATCTTGCACACTTTGGATGCCATATCGAGATAAATTTTAGCTTCCTCAGGAACATAGATGGCACTTAGGTAGTTTGCGAAAGCGAGCTCATACCAGAGGTAAGTATTCTGTTGTAATTTTAAGGCACGAAAATAGAATCGCTTGGCCAAATGCAGGAGATCCTTGCGCGACAAATAGGCGATCTCTTCCACATCTTCATCCCATTTGGCCAACTTTCCAGCTACATCCAAATTGGCCAATGATAGAGGTAACTGGGCTGTTTGGACAAACACGGTAGCAGTCAAACGCCACAGCCAAACCATGCGTAAAGCTTCTTTTGAGTGTAGAAACGCTTCTTGTAAAAAATCGACAGCCATTTGGAGATTTTGTTTGGCTCTGCCATAAAGATTCTGGGACTTTAAATTGGAAGCGAGACCAATGTGAGCCTCGGCTGCGCCCTTCAAACCTGGCAAGTATTTTGGATGCTGATGGAGAAGCTGATTGAAATCCTCTATGGCCTCGGGATACATCCGAATGGTCTGGAAAAATAAGTTTAGGTCAATCTGTACTACGAAATGATATCATCGGTAGGATTACTGTCTTGATCACAGCTACTTGAAGCAAAGCATAACTATTGTCTGGCACTAGCTCCATGATATGTTGAAAGACACGTATGGCTGAATTGTAGGATCCTCGAGACGCATATGCATCGCCTAGTGATTCCCAGTAGATCATACACTGAGAGTCATGTTTAATGGCTAGCCGAAAGCATTGAATAGCCTAAACAAGGTGAGAAAGACAGCGGAATATTTAGTTGATGCAACAGGATTTCGTTACATAAATGACCATACATTATCCAATTTTTTCACATGTAGAAAATGCAGTCCCAACTTATACTGTAGCCGGATGGACGATTGATCGCCACCTAAAAGTCCCAAAGTATTGGTAAGAAGAGCCTCATTAAGATCCTCCTCTCCAAGTTGCTGATAGATAAAACTTAAGGCATCTACAGCCTGTTCGGTTAGAGGATTGAGACTTAAACACTTTTCAAAGCATTTTCGCGCTCGACTTAGGTCTCCGGTAGCCTGGTAAATGCGACCCAAATAGTCAAAGCATTCCGCGCTAGGACTTAAGCGTGTAGCTTTAAGCATACAGTTCAGGGCTTCCGAAAAGTTTTCCAGTTTTATATAAAGCTTGCCACAGAGAAGAAGTTGCTGAAATGATTCGGGTTGGCCAATTATTCGAATTGCTTCCTCTGGAGATCTGAAAGAAGATATACAAATTTATTGAAAAATAAATTGACGCAACATTATTTGCTTTACAGTAGATATTCAGCCTGGGTCAGTTCATCTTGGGGTAACTCCTTTAGTTGCTGCAACTTGCCCAATTTAAAAAGACAACTGCAAAAGTTTTTTCTTTTAATACAGAAATTTGGAATTAGGCTAGGACTGCAAATCACATACCGAGCCAAAATTTTGGTATTCTCCTCAGTTTTTTCAAATCTCTCGAGTAGTTCAACTGCTTCTTGTAATTTTTTTTCATCCTTTTCATATGATAGACACTCAATATACCCCAAGTCGGACTGCCTTTGGTCCTGTTCTTGCCACATAAGCAGAGCCATTTTATGAGCACCTAATTTAATATAGATGCGGATCAAGAGTTTGATTGTTATTGCATAGCCGGGATGACTTTCCTGAGCCTGTTGAGCCAGCTGCCTTGCTCCGACATAATCTTTTTTAGCATACAAATCGAAAGCATTTATCAGTAGGGCAAGGCTTGATTTCGGATGTAACTGCAAAAGCTGTTCAGCATATGATTGAATTGGCTCCTTCAATTCTTTCATCCATAACGCTGAGTCTGCATTGGGTTTATCATGGTTCTCGCAATATGTTTTGCATATCCACTCGTACCCATAAACATCCTTCGGGTGGGTGATCGTCATTTGGCAGGCATTGCGGATGCAGGATGCATAATCCTTTTGCTTGTACAGCCATTTGAGATATCTTTTATATAGGGCACTCTGGGAAGTTTCGTCAAAGACTTTAACCAAAGCTTCCATTGTGCTTTTGTACTGCATATAGTAAAAAAATCAGTGAAAAAAACAATATGCTCTTTAGCCAATTTACCAGCTCATTGTCTTCTTCAGCTACAACCAAGTCTTGGGTATACCAAATACGGCCCAAATATTCCTGAATTTTAGAAAAATTACTGTTTCCACTACCATTTTGAGCTCTCTTTCGGAACTTTTGAAAACAATCGGCGGCAACTTTGACATCTTGAGTGGACAATACGTACAGCTTCTCCATATATTCCAATGCCTTCTCACTAAATAAGAAAGAAATGAATTCAATACAATCTCTCTAAAGAATACTACCTTACGGTATCAGGTCCATAAGTGTATCATAAATTTCGGGCAGTTCTGAGCTTGGGGCACAATTCGCCAATCCTTGTAGGGCTACTGTAGGCGGTCCTTCCGTGTGCTCAATCGAATTCCTTAGATATTTTGCCGCCTCCGACTTATCTACATTTTGATATGCGGCGCCCAACAATAAATAAGCTATAGCATTGTTTTTGGGATCGGATTTCAGCAAGCGCTGACACTTGTGGATGGCATCAGCATATTTGGCCAATTTAATTGTCTCCCGAATCTCCTTGATCAAAGCTTTGGATTCCTTACTCATTGTCCCTTTGTTTTGTTATCGATGCTGGTTGTTTTTATTTGATTGTCAGAGGTGGCAGTATCAGTATTTCGATGGATTTGGCGACTATCGACGATTTTAACGCTATAAAACATTATTATTGACGTCACAATAACACACACTACGCCTATTCTCTTACCACGCTTTTTGGAACAATAATAATTTTATTTGATATGCCTGTTTATTGCAAATCCCAGTGCGGTAATCGAGCAGTTCTCAGGGTAAGTTTCAACGAGAATTGCGGCTTTTAATTAAATTAATTATATCTTTTTAAAATTTTAGCGACCAAAGACAGGCGATGCTCTTTGCAAGGAATGTTTCTTTGCGGCCTTTGAAGCCGAAATTCATCACACGATCAGTTCCAACCAATTATTTCAGCCCGGCCAGAAAATAGCAGTAGCTGCAAGTGGAGGTAAAGACTCAACTGTGTTAGCCCATGTGTAAGTACCAATAAGTAATAATAAACATTTAATACAATGCGCAAATACATATATACACTTTTTATTTCAGGCTAAAGTTGCTGAATGAAAAACACAATTATGGATTGGATCTTGTTTTGTTATCTATAGACGAGGGAATTTCTGGGTATCGGGACGACAGTTTGGAGACGGTCAAACAGAATCGGGACGATTACCAAATGTCATTGAAAATTCTATCCTACGAGGAGCTCTATGGATGGACAATGGATCGCATTGTGGCACAAATTGGTCGAAGCAATAATTGCACCTTCTGTGGTGTATTCCGTCGCCAGGCTTTGGATCGCGGGGCCAAGCTGTTGCAAGTTGACAGCATAGCTACTGGTCATAATGCCGATGATATCGCAGAGACAGTCCTAATGAATATTCTACGTGGCGACACAGCTCGTCTAAGGCGCTGCACAGACATACGTACAGGTGGTGGCGAAGACTCCATACCGCGGGTAAAACCTTTGAAGTACAGCTACGAGAAGGACATTGTAATGTATGCCCACTACAAAAAGCTGGTTTACTTTAGTACTGAATGCGTATTTGCCCCCCAATGCCTACCGCGGTCATGCTAGGGCATTTCTCAAGGATTTGGAAAAAGTTCGTCCGTCGGTGATTATGGACATTATCTACTCGGGCGAGCAATTGAGATTTAAGGATACTGTAAAGAAGCCAGTACGTGGTACGTGCTCCAGATGCGGGTTTGTCTCCTCGCAGCAGCCATGTAAGGCCTGCGTCTTGCTCGAGGGATTGAATCGAGGACTACCAAAGTTGGGAATTGGTAAGAAGTCCAAAGGTGATCGAATGATTGCCGAACAAAATAGAGAATTGGATTTAAGAGAGCGAGCAAATTTAGTAAAAAACGATTTTTGATAAAGGAAACACCAAGTTTATTTATTTATTTTTTTTTTTAATAAAATAGTGAAAATAATATTATCGTCGTCTTTGGGTCATACCATCTGTAACGAAACAAAAAATGAATTATTTTATCGGATTTTCGTAAAAATGTAATAAGAAAAATCAAGAAATTAACTCAGCGCCAATTTTTTAACCAAGGTCCATAAACAGCTGAATCCGACTTGCCAGCTCCAAAAGAATATTGAAGAAGCTTATCAAGATTCAACTTTATTATGGTGTCTGTGAATGGTTTAAGTGATCATCAACGAATTTAACCTTTTGCAATAGTTTTGAAGAGGCCTAACTTACATCACACTCTTATGTCCGTTTCTGTTTGGGAATGGAACAGAATTTCCCAAAGTGCTGATCTAAAAAATTAAAAAGAAAAATAAGTTTTATTAAGATGGCCACAAAAGTAGTTAAAAGCGACTTCAATCGATTTTAATTTCAGTATTTAATTACAAATAAAGTGAATCACAGTGGTTCATATGAGGTGTCAGAAATGTAAAATATCATCAGAACAATGAGAAATTAATGAGATAAAAATAAACATAGAAATTACCATTTCCTCACTGAAGCTGACGAGTAAATTTGACCATCATCATTTTTGGGGTCTGCAATAGAATTAAATGTTAATTAGAAATATATGTGATGAAAAGTCACAGACTCGTCTAAAAAACGTTTTTAATTGTAGGCTTTGCAGTTGAAATATGCACCGCAAATTTAATAGGTTACAATTTGGGTTATGCTTGGGCAAAGTATTGTTTATTCTGCGAACAAGTAAAAAGCACTAGCTAAAGTGGTTGTTTTTCTCTACACCAGCGACTCGTGTTCACTTTCAAATTATTTCTCTATCCGATAAATTAATATCTTACCTATTTATTAACTGCCATGGAATAAATAAATATCCGGCAAAGCAGAAAATTCAATAATAAGAGAATCGGATCACATCTGTAACATAAGCGAAAAAAAAATGTTTGAAATATGAATCGATCTAAAATGTTCGTGAGCAAACTGTTTTGAAAAATAAAACTCAGTGCCAATTTTTTAACCAAGGTCCATAAACGGCTAATTCCGACTTGCCAGCTCCAAAAGAATATTGAAGAAGCTTATCAAGATTTAACTTTATCATGGTGTCTGTGAATGGTTTAAGTGATCATCATTGAACTAGTTCCCCCCCCATTTTTTTTTGAGTGACAAAACTCACCTTTTTTCAAGTTCGATCTTCAAAAGTTGATCTAAAAACAAGGAAAGAAGATGTCTCTTAATAACGGCTTAGTAGCGTAGATAATTCGATTAATTAATTAACCTAATTTCAGTTTTTAATTACAAATAATATGAATCACAGCGTTTCATATGAGGTGTCAGAAATGTAAAATATCATCAGAACAAAGAGAACTTAATAACAAAAAAAAAACCAATACACCAAAAAATTACCATTAATTGCAGTGCAGCTTATGAACAAAAAATTGGTTCATTGGGCCATGGACAGGACCATTTTAGCAGCCGAAGTCCATAGACTTCTCATTTCTGCAATGGAATACAAAGTAAATAGGATATAATATAGGAAACATGTTGGGTAACATTTTTTTGTAATGTGCTCTTTACAGATGAAATATGCACCGCAAATTGTGTGGAAAACAATTTAGGTTATGCTTGGGCAAAGAACAGTTTTAATCTGCGAACAAGTAAAAAGCACTAGCTAAAGTGTTTTTTTTTTCTTTAGACCAGCGACTCGTGTTCGCCTTTGAAATATTTTTTCCAGCAAGACATTAACCTTACCCAGATATAAAATGCCAGAATGTGGCGCCTAGCATTGCGTGGGGTCATCTGGAAATAAAAACAAAATGAATTTAATGCATGTCTATGCATTTGAATGTTTTTTATTGTATGCCAGGTGGAGAGGATTTGCTGGCCACGTGGTTTGGCACATTGACTCTCTACTTGGCTGTTTTATTTGGCAACATTGAGTTCTGCAAAGTAGCCTCACAAACGCTTTAATCCCAGTTATATTCGCTGCCCTTATTAATTTATGTAATTATTAATTACTTACATTTCCCAAAAATTCTGATATAGCATCTTGTCACGTTAAAAGCTTTTTACAAATGATTTTATTCTATAAATTCTTGTCAGTTTATTTTATCATCAATTATTCTTATGACAGGGATAACTGTTTGGCTTTAAAAGTGTGTTCATCATTTGGAATTCTGGCCCTCTAATATCTAGACTATTCAAGGGGATCAACTCACCTTAGCTGATAATGAAGGCTACTCCGACATAAGTATGTTGTTCGCGCCTTAATCAACTGACTTTTATAATAAGTGGGAGTTTCTGCAAGAAAATAAACAACTCGTCAGTTTTCAATGGTTACATAAGAGACAACATTCTCGAATTTTGTTTTCTTAGTCAGTCGTTAGAAAAATCAACACAAAGTTCAGTTATATGCTTGTCTTTCAATTTGTTCATCACCCGAACAACAAACCATGTGTTTGCAATTCATTTATATTTCTGGTACACACCTTTCACATTATTATTTTTGAACCTTTTTCTGCCATTTCCACGGTTAGAAAATTCTGTAAGAAAAAATTGCATTTGTTAATTATAAATTCGTACAGGAGATGCAAAATTTCTCATTGCTTATTAATCAGTCGTTAGAAAAATCAACACAAAATTCAGTTATATGCTTGTCTTTCAATTTGTTCATCAAACTAAACAGTGGCAAAAAAGCGTGCTACTAGAATTTTCAACAGAACTAACCTTACTCTTCATTTTTACAAGAAACCACGTGCACGTGGCTGGGGCTGGAAAGTCAGTCAACATTGCAGTTTTCACCCATTTCTGCATCTTTGACAAAGTTCTGCATCGTGTTTATAGCATCCATCTAAAAAGTAGTAATTTATTAACCCACATTCAATTTTTCCTTAAGTGCATGTATGGATTGTATGTACATTTTTTTAAAATCAGTATTGGAAACCAATCAACACGTGTCTTCAGACTGGGGCGGTATTAAATAAACATCATTTAGAAAACTTATGCACATAATCAACCATTTTATTAGTTATTTTTCTATCAGTAAATCATTAAAAGACACTTCTCAATTTAGGGAGAGAGAAACGTCCGTCCGTCTGTTTAAAATGCGAAAAGAATCGATGGAAATTAAAAAGTGCGATAGATCGATGGAAATTAAAAAGTGCGATAGTATCGATGGAAATTAAAAAGTGCGATAGATCGATGGAAATTTTTCGATGGCGATCTATCGAATTTCAAAACAACATGGCAACATCATCCAACATGCAACCCAACCTCATCCCATCGAACTCGAGCAAAAGAGTCGAACTCCAACCGCGCAGTCGAGCAAAAGAGTCGAACTCGAGCAAAAGAGTCGAACTCCAACCACGCAGTCGAGCCGGTAGAGCTGGGAAAACCGTCGATGGAACCATCGATATTATCGATGGTTTTTTCCATCGATGAACGAAATATCGAGTGGAGCAACCATCGATGGATTCCCAGCTCTAGTGTGGCCATTTCTTTATTTAGCTCTACTTTGCTTAGAAATTTCGAAATTCGCCTTAATATTTTCAGCTTACCCAACAAACATTTTGTAGGCATTTACGCTAAAACGATATGAGAACTGACACTATTCCTACGATGAATATTAAGTCTTACGTTTAGTTTAAATAATATTGAGTAGCTTTTATTTTATTTTATTGAATTCAATTCATTGTATGGATAAATTTGTGAAATGATATAATAATAATAGTTTTTCACGACAAATATAACTCAGGAACACAAAAGATTTTTATAAACGTTACGTCTCAGCTAAAATATAATATTAATAACCTTTCTTTTATTTTAAGTTTGTCCAAAATATTTATTTACATTTTCCGATGCCGTTTTGTAAGCAATAACAAATAAAACCTTTGAGAATTTAAGGGACATATGAAAAAACTACAAAATTTCAGTTATTTTGGATTTCCCCCAAGATCAGTTGTTTCTCAAATCTGTCGACTGATGGCAATTCGGTGGTCTCATTACCATTCCCAGCAGACATTCCCAGCAGCTGCAGGTTGTTCCTCCAATTATGCGAATTCCAGCAATATTAATAAAAATGATAATTCATCAGTATCTGAAAGTATTCATCCAACAACAAAAGCAGCAGCTACAACACAAGCAGCAACAATTGCAGCAGCATCAGCAACAAAAACTACAACGTTCACAGACGCCTAAAAATTAACAACTCAAACCTATCCATAAGTATAAAAATTTTGTTTTAAAAAATAACTTTTTTTATAAAAAAGAACAAAAAAAGTAAAGTCAGAAGCTAAACATCATCTTTATACTTGAACAATCTATGCGTTATTATTTAAATTTAATTTTTAAGTAATTTCATTACAATTACACATAATCTTTTGTATTTCGAAAAAACGTTTAATGAACCTTAAAAACTTTTAGTTTGATTTGCGGCAATTCGAGAACCATGAAATCCACTTTATTTTGCATATTTAGTTTATAATGATATTTGGCTCACAAGTTTTGTCAAAAAAATATCAATCACCGTAAGGCTTAGTAAAAACATTTTACTTAATTCACCTTTAAAAAATATACTAAATTTTTGGACTTTGATCACAAAATGTTTACAATTTTAAAATAAAATTCTTCGATTATATGACTTGACAAAGAGAAATATTTTGGCATATTTTAATAAGATCGTAGAACTAGTTGTTTGCTATTAAGTATAAAACAAAAAAGCGAATTTTTTTATTACTTAATTTTTAGGGTTACAAACATTATTAAACATTATTTTATTTATGATTATTTTTTTGTTCTGTGAATAAGACTTCTCAAAAATAATATTGTATAACTTTGCAGAAAGGCTAAAAATCTTTGGAAATCACATTTATTCATTCAAATGTGTTCGGTGTTTGATAATTGCATAACTTTAAGAATATTTTGGTCGTTTCACTGAAACCGTTCAAGAAAACGCCCCTTTGTATTGCGCCGAATGATTTCGTCATCATATTCGCCATTGGAATGAGTAAACATTGCAAAAACAAAAAAAAATAAAATAAAATAGAAAAATTGTTTAATTAACATCTAAACCAACTACTTACCCTGTTGACCCAGTACAGAAATTAAACCACCAAGCTCCATGCCATTCTTTAGCACAATTTTTGCCACTTAAAATTCTCATTATCCCGATCGTAAGTAGCGAATTTCCTATCCAACATTCTTGATCCTAGACTCGTTTATTTGAAGTCATTCCGTGTAGTTTATCGAGTCCAATGAAAAAAACCAAATACCTTACGATATTCCAATCACGGTAGAAGTTAACACTGCCACCCAATCGACGTTGGAAAACTGTAAAGTAAACAAACAATCCATGTGTTATTATCAATTTTTTCAAACTTTGGCTTTTTCTAAGCTTATTGAAATATTATTTTATGTAGTTTAATTAAAATTACACATAATCTTCTGTATTTAAAAAAAAATTAGTGAGCTATAGAAACTTTAAGTCTGTTTTGCAGTAATTTCAGATCGATGGAGTCCACTTTATAATATGTAATATAGGAAGCTCTAAAATGTTGTCAAAAAAACATATCATTCACCATCGAGTTGCGACAGACCCCGCAACATTCTTTAAAAAACTATTTTATACAATATCTGAAACATCAATACTTCTCATCTGATTAAGAAAATTAACAAAATAACCTTTCAATTTTGTGATTTAACTTGTGTTAACATTTTAATGGTGGGGTGGTCTGATCAGGACAAAACATGCGACAGCAACAGTTGCCGCAGCAGTAGCAACAGCAATCGAAGGTGAGCAAACTCCCAAAGTAGTTACTAAAAAGACACAATAAGAGGTTCGATTTTACAAAAATATGACAATAAGCAATTTTTTATTAATTATAATCTTTATATTCGATAGTGTATTCAATAACATACAAATATTTATATAATATATCAACATATGTATGTGGATCATCGTTAAAAAGTAAAACAAACAATATATATGTATGTATATATATATAGGAATATGAGAAAACACAATTGTTCTGGATCGATACTTAAAATAAATTAAATACAAAATGATTTTCATTTCGATCGCTCTTTTGATAATTTGGATCAAATGCAAAGTGCAGAGTAAAAAAGGACTAAATATGCCACAATCAAAAATAAAAAAGAAATTGTAACAGTTACCGATTTAAAACAGCGTATTACTTCTAAACAACAGGTAATCAAAACTGAATAAGAATTTACATGGCAGGTTGACTGAAAGATTTTCAATTAATTGGAAAAAAATAAAGGCATTCAGATTTTGGTCGAATATTCGGACTATTAATGTACTATCTTGTATTGCTATTAAATTTCGTTTTAATAGCAATATTAAAATTCGGCAAAGAAATCCAGACTTGAATGTTTGTACAACGCATCCCGAAGTCTTCTAGGTACTTGGGAGCTTCAAAGGTTTGGCAGCATCGATGACCATCAAATTTAATAAGCCTCCCCCCGAGCAGTCTTCCAGGGACATGATGGTCTTGAAAATGAAAAAAACCAACAAAGGTAATAATTAATTATTAATTAAATTTAACAATGTCCTCTTCCGTTACAACTGCCGATTGCATCTAATTACGTGTCCCTTGATCCATATAAATATTGTGTGTTACTCACAGTCATGTCATATTTGGCTGTAAAATGGCAAAGCAATGGACTTGGATGCTTTACATCTTGCTGATCGGACATCATCTGCATCAACTTCAAGCCAAAAAATGCTTATTGAAAGCCACACAAGCCGTTTTTGAATAAGTCTCTGATGTAGGAAACTAGGTTTACTGCAGAAAATATAAAAACTATTTGTTATTTCACTATTTGTTTTTTTTTTTGTCATCTTCAGATACAATAAACCAGCAGCCAGAGACATAAAATAAGAAGAAACATGTGTCTCCTTGTTTTTTGTCAATTTGGGAGAAAAGCCTTTTGTTGCTTCTCTGAAACGTTTTCAAACAAAATTTATTAAGACATATTAAAATTGAATATGAAATGTTAATGATAAATTATAAATCTTGCTAAATTGACATAGAAAAGTCATTTTTGATTGTTTCACTTGCTTGATGAAAAATGTTCATATACGTTTTCTTTCAGATTGCTTTTGCGTTTTTTCTTTCTTTTTCTGTTTCTAACTGTTTGTTTTTTTGTTGTATAAATATTTTAATTTTTTGTTTTATTTTGTCGCGGTTTTTTCCATATCATTTCTATTATTTTCCACGCATTTATAATTATCATCAAAAAAAAAAAAGTGAGGCAGGTCAGTTCAATTGGAATTCAATTCGGAATCTAATAGAAAAGAAGAAAGAAGAATTTCCATTTTCTCTCTCTTTCATTCTCATGAGAATGGCCGAAAAGCTAAACAAACTTTTTTCTCTAAACAAATTTTTTCCAATAATAAATTAGAATGCTTCGGCAAATTAGTTTTAAGTGCCATTAGGGATTACTTTAGTTTAGAAAAAATTAGAAATGTAAGTGATTATAATTTAGTATTAGATGGGGTATTTCAATTAGTTTATATTTTAGCAAATAATAATTTTAGTCTAAATAAATCAAAAAAAAAAAAAAAAGAAGTAATGTTTCTTTTTCCAACGTTCCGGAAATGGCAAAAAATTCGAAATGCAAATTGCGGCGCTACCTTTGCGACGCGGCACATTCTTCCAATTAGAACAAGGCAAGTATGTTTGCAACATGTTGCAAAAATTTCCAAATTTGTATTTTATTAATTATATTCTTTTTCACAGCATAAAAAAACAAACAAAAATGGACAACAAACAAGAGCAGAAGTGCGAGAGTGCAGTCGCAATTTTTGAAGGAGCTAAGCAGTTGGTAAGTACATATGTACATTATGCCACATTTCCCAAAGAAAAGCACACATGCATACGCATACGCATACAGTTCGTGTAGCACTGCGTCTGCGTGTGTGTGTATGCATGTGCTTGTTTGATTTGAACCGATTTGTATTGACTGTAACTTCTGTTCTATTTATCCGATCAGATTCAAATTTTGGGATCTGTCAATTTATATCAAATATTATCATATTGCTAAATTTCATGGGGATACTCCAATTTTTGCAAAAATGTTTGTTCTACAGCTATATAATATAGTGGTCCGATCCTGACAAATTTCATACTTTATCTAACTCGGGTAATGAAAAGCCCACAAAAACAATTTCATCCCAATAGCTCTTAACATGGCTGAGTAAACCGCTTACGCACAGACGGACATGGCTATATCGAAAATTTTTACTTAAATTTTGTCTTTTTATTTCAGATGAACCGGATGTTCGATCTGGCGGATGAAGCCATGGCTGAGGTGACTGGGGTAAGTTTCTAATATAAATTAATTGACATTGTAATATTGCAATTATTGTCTTTTCCCACAGAGAACGGTCGCGAAAAAGGAGAGGACAAGTCTCGCTGAGGTGGCTACGCAACCACTGGTTGTGGTTGAACCGCCACTGGTTGCTCAAGGACAATCACTGGTTGGTCAAGTGGTTGTCCTTGAGCAACCAGTAGCGGCTCAACCAGAACCAGTGGTTGCTCTGCCATTTGAGTTAGAGCCGGCACTGAGTCAGCAAAAACCACTGGTTCCTGTGCCTCTTGAGCCGGAGCCAGATCCTGTGCCTCTTGAGCCAGTGCCAGTGGTTTTGGCCGAACCAGTGCCGGAAACGCAAATAGCGCTTCCGGAGGAACTGCCGTGCTGCTCCAGAACGATGCGCGTGGGCACCATAGACTGGCGCGTATGGTGTCCCCGCGGGAAGTGGCGCATTTGTGTGCTGTGTTGCCGCGAATTTCGCCGTATTGGCGACATTGAGGCACACCGCAATGAATGCGCCGATCCGTATGCGCCATATTGCACTAAGTGCAATATGTATCGCATACGGAGTTCCCGAGGCTTGGCAAACCACAGAAGATCTTGTGGTAATGACAAGACGCGCCTGTCGTTCATCAGGCAGAAGCGGGTGGATTTGGTAGGGTCTCTTGAGGAGGCAAATACCACAGATTGGGCAATTTTTGCCGCAAGGTATTATGCCTCTCATGAGATCAGCCCAGGTCCACCCGTGAAGAAGCGGGCAGTGGCTATGCAGGAAACTCCGGAGGTGCTATTTAACAACCCCCAAGCGTTCACCGAGGTGAGTATCAATATTCAGTTTTCCTACTACATATCATAATAAAATTTTTTTCGTCTCTATTTCAATTGCAGGAGGACGACCTCAGTCAATCGCAATCCGCCGAGGATTGCCCCTCGAGGTCCTGAACAACAATATGGCCAACAATATGCCTCGTCGTCGTTCTTCAGCCACAATAGGATTGCATACGAGGCATGGCCTGTCGTGCTCTAGCAGGACTGGCCCGATCAGATCGTGTACGGCAAATTGTTAGTAAACTTCCACTCTTTGCCAGTGGCCAATTGCAGACCCTTATGAAGAATCCCATACTCCAGGCCGAGCATGTAATCTTTCAGAAATATGCAAGGCCAATGTGATAGCTCACACGCGGATTCAGTACAATGATAAGCAGCTCTGTCAATTGATTCTTCAGCATCTGGAGAGCAAGGGATTGCAGCAGACAGCACAAATTTCTTTTAGATTTCTTGATCCTGATTTATAGTGTAAATATCAGCAGCCGTAAGCATAAAACAGCGGAAAACATTGAAAATTTGTGTCCTGTTTCCAGAAAACGCTCATCAACTAAGATCGCCACAATTGCGGGTTCGTTCAGCTCCGGTTCAAAGACTGCAGTGGCGTCGTACTACGAACACGTATCTTTCCCTTCGGCGCTGACTTACGAGGCACTTGAAGAGATGGGCATAGGTATGCTGGACTCCGAGGAAAGTAGCTCATCGGCCATTGCTTTGGCGGTAAGTGCAAGTGCAACTAGTGACGAGAATTCCAAGGACACTACGCCTCATGCCAATGCACCGCGTATGGCCCACTAGGCGCAGCGTATCAATGTGACCCTCGTTTCCAACTCGGCAAATGTTACACTGGAGGACAGCAGTTGTGATAGCCACAACGCAACTGTAGTGGAACTTCATCCTGAAGATGCTACAGCTCAAGCCAAGATGATAGTTTTAGCGTCCCAGATCAGCAGCAACTCCAATTCTCCTAATAAACGGACTCGTAATACGTTGGCCACAGTTACAATTAATAGTCAAACTGATTCACCCAACAAAGTATGCAACCTTTAATTACTTCGCCTGGCCAAGCGAGGTAAGCTTAGGAACTCTCTATGATGAAGATATGATGGTAAGTCTCATCTCCTGAAAAAGAGCCCGAAGCCAAGGCAAACAGCTGGGTGGAATTGAATATCAAATGGTACAGACTATAGCGGAGCGTTTGCATGTCAATATTGATCTGCAGGTGGAGAATACCAATGTATCTCTTTTTCAGCAGCTAATCGATGGGTGAGTGCGGCCATGAAATGAAAAATTAAGGGAAATTGTTACAAATATTATTTCCCTATTTACAGCGAAATTGAAATGATTGTGGGCGGCATTGATGAGGATCCAAGTATAAGCCAGTTTGTCTCCAGTTCCATACCCTATCATCAGGACGATCTTACCTGGTGGGTTTCCAAAGCAAAGCGCAATCACGGCTTCTTCAACTTCTTGGCCAACTTTCAAGCCGATTCCTGGTTCCTATTTCTGCTCTTTATAGTAACCAGTTCATTTGCCATCCTAATGGCACAGCGGGTCTCTGGCCTTCGTCTGCGAAATCTGAACAACTATCCAGGGTGATGCGAATACTCTTTGCCGGCTCCTTTCTGACCGGTTTCTTCTTCAGCAATACCTATCAGAGTTTCCTGATCAGCACACTGACCACTCCCCGGAGTTCACATCAGATTCAAACGCTGAGCGAGATCTATAGCAATCGTATGATAATTATGGGCAGCACGGAGAATGTTCGGCATCTGAACAAGGATAGTGAGGTTGGTAATGGGACCCAATTGTTGGATCAGAGATAACATTGTCCCTTTTTTATTGCTTGCAGATCTTTAAGTATATACGTGAAAAATTCCAGATGTGTTACAACATTGTAGAATGCCTTAATGATGCTGCCGAAAATGATCACATTGCCGTGGCCGTGTCCCGTCAGCACTCCTTCTACAATCCGCGAATTCATCGTGATCACCTCTTTTGCTTCGATCGGCGAGAGTCCTTGTATGTGTATCTGGTGACAATGTTGTTGCCCAAAAAGTATCATCTACTGCATCAAATCATATGCAGAAATGGGCCCGTTATTTGGATATGGTGCGTGTAATACACGAGGAGATTGGCCGAGTGCATGAGTATCCGTTTAAGGCACTCAAATGGGCACAGTTTCAGGGTGCTTTCGCCTTTGCCAGTGTCCTGCTGGTCATAGCCAGTGGCGTATTAATACTGCAATATGTGGCAGCAAAGTATTTTACATAAAAGAACCAGAATAATTTCCCTTGCTCATATATTAGTTATATGTATTTATGTATACCATTTAATATTTATTTTTCTGGCTCATTATTTGGTGTAAAAATACAAAATTGCAATATGCCGTGGAATGCATTTCGGCATTTGCCGTTTGCTGTGGTCCGTTGCCGTTGCGGCAAAACTGGTAATGCCCAACATAAATATTAATGTGCAGGCTCTAATGCCAGGCTTAGGGCCGAAATTGATTAAGAAAATGGAAATGCCTAAAGACAAAACGTCAGATCCTGCGAGCTCGGACAATACATTGCAGCATGTTAATAAGACTAGTGTACGAGGTCCAGCTCAAGTAGAGAAAACAAAAGAAGAACCATCCAAAGTTCCTTCGAAAGTAAAACCCAACTTTCTGGATAGCGATGATGACAATGATGATTCGTTATTTGGTTCAGTCAAGCCAACCACCACTGAGGTGCCAGAGGAGATCCCTAAAATTAGTTCTATGCCAGCTTTGATAACCAAAAAATCGGAAGTTAAAAAGAGTGATCCGTTTATAAAAACCCAAAGTAAACTCTTTGATGACAGCGATGATGATGATGTGACCCATCAAGTCAGTGAAAACCCTGCTCCACAATTGGTAGCCAAAGAACCAGCCCAGAAAACAAGTAATGCTTCTGTGAAATCTCGGAATACACTTTTCGATGACAGCGACAATGATGATGATGATGATCTGTTTGGCATCAAAAGTGCCAAACCAACAGCGCATAAAGTGGTTAAACCAAATGTGTCTGCAGCTGTCATCCCGAGTAGTTCTAGTTCAAGCAAATCCATTCCATTAAGCACAGATAATCCCTTGTCAGATTTGTTAGGCTTTGAGTGAACAAATAAAGAGAAGTTAGGTGTTATATAAAACATTTGTATTTACAGAATCTTTAAACTTAAATAAACAATTAAAGAGTATTTTCAAAATATGAAAACTAACTCTATATCGATTTTATTGTCGGTACTCGTTACCAGCTATGGGTTAATCTAGAATTGAGAGCAAATTTTCATAAGTCCAAGTTGTTTTTCCTCTCAATCTTAAATGAAATATTCTTTTCGACTATGTTTAGGACTCGCTATTCGTTTTAATATTTTACTCGCTACTTTTAAATGAGTTAAACTTTAAACACAGGAACTTAAAGTCAACAGAAACGATTGAAACTTTCGGATAACTTTTTTTGTTCCTCTTTCATTCCATTATTTCCATTTAACTTTAAGTTGTATAACTGTTTGTCTTTTTCTCGCTACTCGTTGGTCTTCTCACTGCTGAACTTTAACTTGGACTGAGTTAGTTTTTTGGCTCTTTGGTTGTTAATTCCGAGGAATATATCTTGGGAGCAACTTGCTTTACTTACTAAATTATATATTGTGTATAAAACTATCAACTTGACTTGAACATTTTTAACTGTTAACCTATAGAGCCACATCTCGATACTATCTATAGTCGTCGGATTCATTGCCCAATGACAATTTACTATTCGCTGTTATATAGGGATTGGCATAGTTGGCATAACCAAAGCCGCCATAGTATTGCAATTGCTGTTGTGATCCCCGCCGATGCAGAGGCTGGGCAAGGACAGTTCCGGCAAAGCCATTGGTGGAACTGCCTGCTGCAATTGATGCTGCTGATGAAGATGTTGCTGATCCAACAGCATGGCCAAATAATATTGCTGCTGCTGGGTGTTATTCTGGAGCAAATTGTTACCGTAGTTGGCCAAATCGTTTTGCACCTTGCTAATGCCATCGAGATTCTCCAGCGAAATGCAGTTCCTCGAGTTTCGTTGGCGGTGGCTGCTTATGAGAGCCTCGTGGACATTGCGGGTTGGCAGGTGGGGAAGTCATTTGTTTGGGTTCAATGGAACAATAGATGGGATCATTGCTAGTGGAACCAATCAGCGATGGTGGCGATGGACGACGACGTGAGTCTTGCAGATTATTCTTAAGATCATCTATGGTTATATTAAAACATTTGGCATTCTTATCCTCAAGATCCAAGGCATGCCTGGGATTATACATGCCCGGCAAAGTGCAACGTAAATCCATCAGAGATTGAGCCCGATTTGAGGCATTTCCTAAACCCGCTCCCGATCGTTGTTGTTGCATTATTTGACTATGGTCTCATCACATATCTGATAGCCAGCATTCTCAAAGCCCCCGCCCATTCTCTGGCTAGAGCGACGTGAATCCGCCTTGGACATGGGCACACTTGGCGCTGGCGTCTGCAATGAGAGACGTGTGGCCAATCCTTGAAGCTGACTGAGCACTTGAGTCTCCCGACGCCATTTAATTCCCGTTGGTATAACGCAAATCAGGGCAAAACAATTGATAATCAAACGTATAAGATATGAGGTCAACTCTGTCAAGCCGTGCACCGATTGTAGACCCTAAAAGATAGGCAGAGACAATGTCATTTAAAAGAAGGGGAAAAAAATGAAAGGAACGGTTTCGGAATGGGGGTAGGCCATCCATTATTACTATTACTCTTACCCAATGTTGTGTGGTCATTAGCATGACAAAAAGCAATTCCGGTATGGACAGCAAACCAATCACACCCGACCAGGCGAATAGAGGCCAACATAAACCACTGACCAGACCGTGGATCAATATTGTTGTTGCCACAAACATTACAAAGTACAGTGAACACAATGTGCAGGCAGCAAATGGCAAATCGCCATGGGCCTCCAATAGCCAAGATACCTCACATGAAAAGGCTTCCAAATAGACAATCTGGAATGCAGAAAACCAAAGAAATGGAAATTAACCGACATTCGTCGTCAAAAGCGAAAACATATGTACATAAATAAATCAACCAGAGCAGACGAAATGAATGCAGAAATTGTCCAGATAAAGAGACATAAAGACACGTCTTTTTTGTTGGTTGGTTTTCTTCTACTTCTTTTTTTCTTACCATCATCCATCAATCAATTAATAAGCTCCCACTGCCGTTTCCCATACTACTGTAATGCAATGTCTGTCTGACTGACGAACTGAATGTCGCTGTCTCCGACTGACAACTCGTCTTCATCATGAACCAGAAAAAAGCAAAATGAGATACGAATACGCTACAATTCACAAAAGTTGACTGACTTTTGATATACCTGTTAGTCTGTAAGAGATATTTGAGCACAATCTTAACCATTTAACGGCGTGTTAACTATTCTTCTTGGGCAACAAACCAAAATCGAATGTAAATGATCGAAAATTCGAATCTTCTTTCGTAAATAATTATTATAACTATTTGCCTAGATGGTGAGAAAAAATGCCTATACCTATACTAAAATGTCTCTTTGTAACCCATACTTCTGGATAATTCTTGGCAGGTTGCAATCTTATTACTTCATTATCCGATCCTTCTCTTTAAAATTTAAAATTCACTTAAACTTATATATATATTTTATATTCCACATTAAAGAATGCTTTAATTCATAAGGGTAAATGAAATTTAAGCTTAAATAAAATAATATAATACTGAAAATCTATATTTGTATAAGTTTTTACTAAAATCTTAAGCTAAAGAAAATATTTCAGAAATTGTGAGAACTTTTAAATTCAAATGATTTTTAGAACTTTAAACTCTACAGTATAAAAAGAAAACATTTAGATGAGTTTTAGATTAAGAGATAGAAGATTATACTTCCAAACTCAATTCAATAAAATCTGGAACAACATTTTTAAGGCTTATTTTGTTGTGATTTCTGACCAAGTAGTATGAAGAAACGTTTTAAAAATTTGTTTTCAGATCAAAAGACTTTCTCGAAATGAGTTTACAATGTTTTTTTTTAGTATTCAAAACATTTATTTCAAATTATTTCTTGTGAATGTATTATCAATGAGAACAAACATAAAAGTTCCAACTGATATAATGTCTATAATCAGCAGATGTCGATTGAAGACCCATCCGATAAACCCTTCTGAGTGTACTTTTGCTAGTGCCATGTTCTTTATGTTTTTCATGGAATTTAATAGATAGATTTTAAATATACTTGATTTTTGTAACATATTGAACTATTTTTGAAAAATAAACCAAAAAATAACAAAACATAAAACAAACAAAAGGTTTTCGTACACATAAATACAACTAAGCAGAAACTGCTTATTATTCCTCAAATATTTGACCTTTAGGTCGGCGCTTTACACAAAATCCTTCTAAAGCTAATGAATTTAAGCCATCATTATTTCATAAGCGATTCGTTAAGGAAAATACTAAGTATTGTGTGGTAACATGTACTTTAACAGTCTAAAATTTCACACAATTCATAAATTTCATTTAAATCTCAAACGCTTTCCTAAACTTCTTCTTATTCGTAATTCACTTTCATAAATCAAATATATAAGTATATCAAATTTTGTTTGATAAATGGATAAATGGCTACTTCAAAATATTTTTTTGTTCGTTTTTAATACGTTTCTAAATAAATTTTGAAAAAATGTAACTTTTTAGTTTCTAAATCTATCGAAAGACCTGGGAGTAGTTGTAGCTAATAACTACTCTTATTTTAGTATGTAAATTCAGTATTTATAGTAAAATATAAATATGTAAGAAACTACTTACATTTGTATGAAAACTTAATTTGTGTAATTTTGAAGTTGTTCTTTAGTTTTTAGTTTCTAAGTTGTAAGTAATTATTGAAGTTATCTTTTCTTTTTGTTTAAGTTGAATAAACAATAAATTCACAAGGCAGAAAAAAAAGTTATAGGAAACATGAAACCCGATCATTGGGCAATTTAATATTAAGCAGTATATTTAAATTTATGAAATGTTTAATTCACTTTGAGACTAAAACATTTCTAAAACCTGGACCCATTGCGTTTAACTTTATGAGTTAATTACTTAAATTATTCTTAGATATCTTTTTAGCTAATCTACCCCACTAGTCGCTAGTTAGACTATGTCTAACGGGTATTAACATGTTGAAATTTTTGAGCATGTGCAAAATGGAAAAAAACATAATTTCATTTTCACTTAATAGAGCAAAAATGTTTTCGATTTTAAATGTGTGTGTGTGTGTAAATGGGTGTGTGTGTGTAAATGTGTGTGTGTGGTTGTTAATGTTTTTTATTTTTTTTTTATTTTAGTGTTTAATAACGGTAAACGACATGGCTTAAAGATATGACAAGCATATATCACTTATAACCAACAACTAAGTTGATTATGTAGTTGTTGTTGTTGTTGTTGATGTTGGTGGTTTACTTACCAGCAACAGTCCGGCAGCCACATAGCATATACGCCTTGATGAAACGCTCCATAATGCGATCGTTCCAAAATGTTTGAATCCGATTGCCGTTGCCCGATGGCGAATGCTTTTCACTTGCCTTCTGATAATTCATTTTTCGTGTTTCCCAGAGCAACAGATGGAGAGAGAGAGAGAGAGAGACAGAGAGAACGAAAGAGAGCAATAGAGAGTTGGATGGTGGGGAGGAGGAGTAGTAGGAGGATGGCAAGGTATAAGCTGGTTAGGAATTCTCCTCCAACAGCCCCGGCCTTGGCAGTAGGAGGTCAGTGGTGCGATGCGTCGTAATTTCGGTGGTATTCCCTCCAGTAGTTCCAGAATAGTCTTTGCAGTTTCCTCCGCATTGGTCATCTGTAAGTGGTAAATATAAGAAGAAGAAATTAAGAATTAGTTCAAAAAAATGTATATTATTTTAAGATTTATATTAAAATGCGTTCAAATTTTTTTAAATATAAAAAATGATCAAAAAAAAGAGGAGGTCTGCGGCTATCTTCGACCACGTCAAAGTTTGTATTAGTACACGGTGCGTATGGTATTTGAGGACATGTACATATCTTACTATATCTTTCCGAAATTACTTTTTTACAGTTAATTATACCATACACCCATAGGGTGAAATGGTATATTAAAGTCGCCAAATGTATGTAACAGGCAGAAGGAAGCTTCTCCGACCCCATAAAGTATATATATTCTTGATCAGCATCAACAGCCGAGTCGATCTAGCCATGTCCGTCTGTCCGTCCGTCTGTCCGTCTGTCCGTCCGTCCGTCCGTCCGTCTGTCCGTATGAACACCTAGATCTCGGAGACTATAAAAGCTAGAGCCACCAAATTTGGTATGTAGGCTCATGTAGTATGTAGAGTGATCAAGTTTATTTCAAATTTTTGCCACGCCCCTTTCCGCCCCCCAATTCAAAAAAAACGTTTATCTCAAAAACTATTGTAGCTAGATACACCATATTTGGTATGTATATTTGCTTAGTAAATGCGCTCATGTTGCATGTATAAAGATTTTGCCACGCCCCTTTCCGCCCCCGAAATTTGAAAAACTCGAATATCTCGCGTAATTTTTTACCTTGTGCAATCAAATTTGGCACACTTAAATTTGATACTAATACCGAGCAAAATATCAAATTTGATGAAAATCGGACAAAAAATAGCTGAGTTATGCATATAAACGTTTTTGCATAAGGCCTTTGATGGCCGTTGGCGGGTGGGGGCGCTAGGGTGCTTATATGCATAAGTGCGCGAGATACTGAGATATGCTTGTAACAAGCATGTGAACAGAATTGTGGAAAATAGGCAAATGCATTAGTTATTACAAATTTGAAATATTTGTTTTACTGGTGTATGGTATACCCAAGTCGGCGAGACGACTTACTTACTTCATTTTTTTTTAAATAAGACATGGAGGACTACAACTTAACTCAACAAATGAAGAGACACGCAGTTATTGTCGCATTATGTGCAAATCACACCGATTTAAAAATATCGAATTTTCTTAAGTGGCCCGTTCTTTTGTTTATAAGGTTCGCTGTGAGTTGGAAGCATCAGGGGGGCAACGCAGAGCCTGTTTCAAAACGCAAAAAACACGAGAAACTTGCACCATCCGATCGGAGGAATTTGTTCAAAAAGTGCAAGCGATTATTAATGAGGACCTATCAAAGTCAAAAGGGGCCCTGGCAAAGGATCTTAATGTTTCTGACGGTCTTATCCGTCAAGTTGGCCATGAAGATCTGGTATAAGTCCTATGTTATGCGAAGAGAACAAAAAAAGGAGAGAGCGATTAATCCGTTCAAATCGCTTTCTTAATGAAATGAAACACCCTGAAGTGGCGGAGATGTTATGATTTTTTATGATGCTTATATAGAGGTCCTGGAGACAGTTGTAAAACCCTGAATTGCAAGTGTCCGTGGAGATAGCCTATACATCTTTCAGCAAGACTCTGCTCCATCACACAAGGCAATGGTTACACAAGATTGGATGGGTGAGAATTTGCATGTCCATGGCGGTGAAACCAATAAACATCCTCATAACTCTGTTTCTTCTCTAAAGACTGCAATTAATACCGTTATGGTCAATATGAATAAGGATCATTTGATTCGGGCTTGCAATCGTTTTAGGTCACGGATCGAGAAGATTATAGCAGCCAATGGAAATTTTATTGAATAAGTTTATAGATATATTACCAATAAATATTGTGTAAAAATTTCGTGAAGATTCATAAAATTTTGTTGGAAATAGAAGCTTTTTATTTTCACTATCAACTTGTCCTTAAATACCGTCCCTTTTATGTTCTAACATTAACAGACAAAGGACTTTAACGTATCGGACAACAGCTAGTTTCCCACCAGGCTCTTTGCCCACCAGAAAGGGCACAAAAAAGGACCTAAAGCAGTGTTATCGAAAATATGGGAGTCATGCCCACATCTGTGGCATAGGGAGTGCGTCTTAATTATAACTTGTAACATTAATTTAATAGATATGTATAGATTTATACATATGTATGTATATGTACATAAATAAATTTTTCGCAACACTGTATGTACTTACATATTCGTCGGATTCCTCTTTCGGAAAGGCGCTCCGCGCATATATTAATACCTGGTTCCTAGTGTCTAAATCTGTCATGTACATGACAAAGATCTGAAAAGAATTGGAATAGATTACAATTGGATTGGATTTCATTACAATTACCTACCTTATGGACATATGGTTGGTCGTGATGCCAGAACTCGCCCAAGTTTAGCGTATACAGTTTTTGGGGCTGCAACTCCACCATCGCCTTGGTATTAAAATATGCACCGCTGTGCATCATAGAAATTCGTTCCTCCAAATTCTCGAGGAACATGGGCTTCACTACCTTGTTCATGTTCCCAAGGACGGGGAAAAAACTCAAGTTAAATTTTAAATTTTTAAAAATTATCAAATCTTCCATCTTTGTTAGCGCCTGTTTTTTCTCGTTTTGTTTATCGATGTACAATATTATTGGCGCATAAAGCTTGGCGTCTGTTTAGTTTATCGATGTCGATATACATACATACATACAGGGTGGGCCAAAAGTAGTCTTTTTTTTTAAATAGAAATAAAAATAAATGTTTATTTAACCCTTGAGAATTTTATTGGTCAAATTGGTCTTATTTAGAAAAAAAATGAGACAACATGGGATGACTTCTTTTGGCCCACCCTGTATTATTGGCGCAAAAGGACGTTAAGGAATCGATATCGTTATCGAAATCCAAACAAAAAACGGAAAAACACAGGCAACAAACCATAACGGGGTGAAGGACTCGTGGGTGGCGGCCACCAAAATGGCACCAGAGGCCATTACTAAAGCGATGGAGGAAATGGGTATGTATATGATTTAACTTGCTTTTAACCAATAATAACTTTATGGTTTCCAAAACAGCCAAGCAGCTGAAGTTTTGAAGCTACTCCTGGTCCAGACATGAAGGAGGCGTCATCAAAGTCCCGCCTTGACGTTTTTTGGCCGGAAAAGGGAAGTATTTTGGATTACAACTATGCAATTTGTGGTTCTAAATTTATGTTTTCTTTATTTTCTGTTGCATATGGGACACTTTGTTCGCGAAAAAAAAAGAAAGTATCTGTATTTCGATTTATGATCTAAAATTCATTTCCTTTATTTTCAGCTGAATTGAGGTCAGGATAGCATCATCGTCTCACAAAAGGAAAGTAATTGCAATACTATATACATAAATCAAATTTAATATTCTCTTTTTTCGCTTTTTTTTTCAGTTATTTATAAGTTTCTTAAAATAAATTGCAATATATTATCTATAAGATAAGCTTAATTGTACATATAACCCAAACATACTATACTGTACTACAATTCGTACTAATTAATGTAATGTAATTACAATTTCGTTCGAAATGTGTCATTTTTTCTTTTTAACAATGTTCAAAAATGTTTCAGAATCGAACCAAATAGGGAGTGCCCACTGTTCCAAGAGGAAATTCGCTTTCGTCGTAAAATCGAGTATTGCTCGTCGTCGTCATCCGTCGTAGGTTGTGGGTGTTTAGCTCATCGTCGTCTACGTCGTGGTCGTGCGTCTGTGTCTGGTTACCGCCGCCACGGATTAGTATATCCGCCAATATCTCCGCCTGTGGCTGGCCATAGTCTTTTCGCATATCTTCCAAAAACACACGAAATTTTTCACGTTTAACAGCTGAGGAATTTTTTAGGGCTCTCAGCTTGCAGATGTCTGTTTTTAGAAAGCGTTCACAGGCTGTAATGTGGGACGTAGGGCTTGGCAGCAATTCAATTATCAAGTCTACAAGTTGGCAAGTTCTCCAGGCCAAGTGCTGCTCCGCCAAAATAATATTCAAACTGGGCTGACAAAATGTAAAGGCTGGTGGCTTTTCTTTTCTGCTTAACTCTTCAAGCCATTGATCCATTTCAATGTCGCCATTGGCGCGACTTTCTTTTGGTTTGCGTCGTTTATTAAGCAGGGTTTAAAATATGCCCACTTTTTCGTAATCCTGCTGACAGGCCAATGCTCATCTGGCAACGCTTGACGCAAAACAACAGTCCGTGTCATGTGCAATGTAGCCAGACTGAGCACTAATAGCAACACTTTTCCTCGATTCTTTTGTTGTTTGCCTTCCTTTTTCAATAATAAACACATTTAACGGCTATTTAACCATGGACAAATTAAATGAAAATGGCCGACAAAAAAAGCAAATCAAGCTGGGAGAAATTGATACAGGACCCATATTGATAGCCTTGTTATTTGGCTTCATAGCTGTCGCCATCTTTGGCATACTCCGTCGACGTTCGGCCGGACCTCGCGACTTTCTTCTAACCGGTTTGAGTGAATCGGGCAAAAGTGCCGTATTTATGCAAATCGTCCATGGTAAACTACCCGAGACATTTACATCGATCAAGGAGAATATTGGTGACTATCATGCCGGACACTTGTCCGCTCGTCTAATCGACATACCCGGCCACTATAGAGTGCGCGACAAATGCTTCGAGCTCTACAAACGCAAGGCGAAGGGCATCATTTTTGTGATTGACTCGGTGACAGTGCAAAAGGATATTCGTGATGTGGCTGACTTGTTGTACACCATATTGTCGGATAGCGCCACACATCCGTGTTCGGTGCTGGTACTTTGTAATAAACAGGATCAGACGACAGCCAAAAGTGCCATGGTTACAAAAAGTCTACTCGAAAAGGAATTGCATACGGTGCGCGATACGCGGAGGCGTAAACTTCAATCCGTGGGCGATGATGAAGTGAATAACCCCATTACGCTGGGCAAATTGGGACGGGACTTTGAATTTGCACACATCTCGCAGAAAGTACAATTTTTCGAGTCATCGGCCAAGGACAAGGAATTGTCCAATTTAACCAATTGGATTGATCGCATGTTGTGAAACACAAACAAAACAAAAACCAGGCCAGACAGACAACACAGTTTAATGGACTGAATGTATTCTAATCCTAATCGAACGAATCGGAACTGCGCAACTGATATTTATGTTTTAACTGCTAAGCATGGTTTTTACATTGATTTTACGTACCTCTTAATTAAGGGACAAGAAAGCAAAATTGAGATTTAAATTGAAATTTATATCATAATCATAGCTTTAATATTGCTATATCTTTTGATAAAGAGGGGAAAAAAACGAAAACAATAAATAACAAGGCCAGCTCCTCTTCACCTATGGGTGAATCCTTAAATCCTTGCGTTGCCAGTCTCTGGGCGAGCTCTGTTGTTTGATTTTTAAACGGTGCTAACTGGGTATCTTAACACTCATTCGCTCACACAGTTTGGGTCTTCCGCACCATAGAGGAGCAATCGCTTGAAGTAGTTGTGGGCTGGCGTTAGACTAGGTTGAAATTCGATGTCATCTTTGCTTGCACTTTCCGTTCTCGATTCGCCGTATACCTTGCTGAGTACAGTCTGAAAGATTAAGCAAATGTTCTCTGTTGTCGTTGCAAAGCTGGTGGTAGACTGTCGTTTAGATTATATTCTTGGTCCTTTTCCTTGCGCTCCTTGTTAAGCATATCGTTTTCACCCCAAAACGTTGGGCAACTAAGACCTTGCGCAGCTCCGCAAACTCCATACACATACACCCTGTGTAAATGGCATAACTTAAAAACGGGATCTTTCCTATGCGACTCAAGTTTTGTATAATTTATCAATAATTACAAAACTTTAAGAATATTTTGGTCGTATCATCATTTGAACATATTTTAAAGGACTGAAACCGTTCAAGAAAACGCCCCTTGTATTGCGCCGAATGATTTCGTCATCATATTCGCCATTGGGATGAGTAAACATTGCAAAAACAAAAAAAAATAAAATAAAATAGAAAAATTGTTTAATTAACATCTAAAAAAACTACTTACCCTGTTGACCCAGTACAGGAATTAAACCACCAAGCTCCATGCCATTCTTTAGCACAATTTTTGCCACTTAAAATTCTCATTATCCCGATCGTAAGTAGCGAATTTCATATCAACATTCTTGATCCTAGACTCGTTTATTTGAAGTCATCCCGTGTAGTTTATCGAGTCCAATGAAAAATTCACCCGATAAATCACCAAATACCTTACGATATTCACGGTAGAAGTTAACACTGCCATCCAATCCACGTTGGAAAACTGTAAAGTAAACAAACAATCCATGTGTTATTATCAAATTTTCAAACTTTAGCTTTTTCTAAGCTTATTGAAATATTATTTTATGTAGTTTAATTAAAATTACACATAATCTTCTGTATTTAAAAAAAAAATTAGTGAACCATAGAAACTTTAAGTCTGTTTTGCAGTAATTTCAGATCGATGGAGTCCACTTTATAATATGTAATATAGGAAGCTCTAAAATTTTGTCAGAAAAACATATCATTCACCATCGAGTTGCGATTCTTTAAAAAACTATCTGAAACATCAATACTTCTCATCTGATTAAGAAAATTAACAAAATAACCTTTCAATTTTGTGATTTAACTTGTGTTAACATTTTAATGTGGTCGTGGGCGTGGTCTGATCAGGACAAAACATGCGACAGCAACAGTTGCCGCAGCAGTAGCAACAGCAATCGAAGGTGAGCAAACTCCCAAAGTAGTTACTAAAAAGACACAATAAGAGGTTCGATTTTACAAAAATATGACAATAAGCAATTTTTTATTAATTATAATCTTTATATTCGATTGTGTATTCAATAACATACAAATATTTATATAATATATCAACATATGTATGTGGATCATCGTTAAAAAGTAAAACAAACAATATATATGTATGTATATATATATAGGAATATGAGAAAACACAATTGTTCTGGATCGATACTTAAAATAAATTAAATACAAAATGATTTTCATTTCGATCGCTCTTTTGATAATTTGGATCAAATGCAAAGTGCAGAGTAAAAAAGGACTAAATATGCCACAATCAAAAATAAAAAAGAAAATGTAACAGTTACCGATTTAAAACAGCGTATTACTTCTAAACAACACGTAATCAAAACTGAATTAGAATTTACATGGAAGGTTGACTGAAAGATTTTCAATTAATTGAAAAAAAATAAAGGCATTCAGATTTTGGTCGAATATTCGGACTATTAATGTACTATCTTGTATTGCTATTAAATTTCGTTTTAATAGCAATATTAAAATTCGGCAAAGAAATCCAGACTTGAATGTTTGTACAACGCATCCCGAAGTCTTCTAGGTACTTGGGAGCTTCAAAGGTTTGGCAGCATCGATGACCAATAAATTTAATAAGCCTCCTCCCTCCGAGCAGTCTTCCAGGGACATGATGGGCATCATGGAAACAGTATCTTTCCATGACTCCACTTGGTCATTGTTGAGATTCTTCAACGAGACCTCGTCCCTGATCTTGAATATATTGCGTAAGGTCTTCGCAATGGTTTTCATAAAAGCCCAAAGAAGAGTCAGATTAGACACATTTATGGAGCAACATTCTTCTCGAATGTTTTTTAATTGCTCAACGTAGCTCTCTTTGAGGAAGGATGTTTTCATAATCACTTGCACGGTGTTAATGCAAAACAGGTCGAGTTCTTTGGCAAAAGTTGCAGAAAGATGTGTCGCATCAAATACCAAGGGGGGAGGCTTAAATGAACAGAGGTGATCTACATATTCCATTACGCTCATGTTCATACGTGCCCGATCCGACACAATCGCCACTATATTGCGTCGTAATTTCGGTGGTATTCCCTCCAGTAGTTCCAGAATAGTCTTTGCAGTTTCCTCCGCATTGGTCATCTGTAAGTGGTAAATATAATAAGAAATTAAAAATTAGTTCAAAAAAATGTATATTATTAATGCGTTAAAATGCGTTCAAATTTTTTTTAAATATAAAAAATGATCAAAAAAAGAGAGGTCTGGGGCTAACTTCGACCACGTCAACTACTACAACTTAACTCAACAAATGAAGAGATACGCAGCTATTGTCGCATTATGTGCAAATCACACCGATTTAAAAATATCGAATTTTCTTAAGTGGCCCGTTCTTTTGTTTATAAGGTTCGCTGTGAGTTGGAAGCATCAGGGGGCAACGCAGAGCCTGTTTCAAAACGCAAAAAAACGAAAAACCATCCGATCGGAGAATTGTCAAAAAGTGCAAGCGATTATTAATGAGGACCCTTTAAAGTTAATAAGGGCCCTGGCAAAGGATCTTAATGTTTCTGACGGTCTTATCCGTCGAGTTGGCCATGAAGATCTGGTATAAGTCCTATGTTATGGGAAGAGGACAGTTTATGTCCGAGAAAACACGAGAGCAGCGAGTTAATACGTTCAAATCGCTTTCTTAATGAAATGAAACACCCTGAAGTGGCGGAGATTTTATGATTTTTTATGATGCTTATATAGAGGTCCTGGAGACAGTTGTAAAATCCTGAATTGCAAGTGTCCGTGGAGATAGCCTATACATCTTTCAGCAAGACTCTGCTCCATCACACAAGGCAATAGTTACACAAGATTGGATGGGTGAGAATTTCGGGGAAAAAAAAAAAAAAAATATTTTTATTTTTTTTTTTTTTTTAAAAATAAAAATATTTATTTTTTTTTTTAATATAAATAAGATTTTTTTTTTTGGGGTTTGAATTTTTTTTAGGTTAGGGATCGAGAAGATTATAGCAGCCAATGGAAATTTTATTAAAAGTTTAAGATATATTCCAATAACCATGGCGAAAGTGAACTAACATTAACAGACAAAGGACTTTAACGTATCGGACAACAGCTAGTTTCCCACAGGCTCTTTGCCCACCAATAAAGACGTGCGTCTTAATTATAACTTGTAACATTAATTTAATAGATATGTATAGATTTATACATATGTATGTATATGTACATAAATAAATTTTTCGCAACACTGTATGTACTTACATATTCGTCGGATTCCTCTTTCGGAAAGGCGCTCCGCGCATATATTAATACCTGGTTCCTAGTGTCTAAATCTGTCATGTACATGACAAAGATCTGAAAAGAATTGGAATAGATTACAATTGGATTGGATTTCATTACAATTACCTACCTTATGGACATATGGTTGGTCGTGATGCCAGAACTCGCCCAAGTTTAGCGTATACAGTTTTTGGGGCTGCAACTCCACCATCGCCTTGGTATTAAAATATGCACCGCTGTGCATCATAGAAATTCGTTCCTCCAAATTCTCGAGGAACATGGGCTTCACTACCTTGTTCATGTTCCCAAGGACGGGGAAAAAATTCAAGTTAAATTTTAAGTTTTTAAAAATTATCAAATCTTCCATCTTTGTTAGCGCCTGTTTTTTCTCGTTTTGTTTATCGATAAACAATATTATTGGCGCATAAAGCTTGGCGTCTGTTTAGTTTATCGATGTCGATATACATACATACATACAGGGTGGGCCAAAAGTAGTCTTTTTTTTTAAATAGAAATAAAAATAAATGTTTATTTAACCCTTGAGAATTTTATTGGTCAAATTGGTCTTATTTAGAAAAAAAATGAGACAACATGGGATGACTTCTTTTGGCCCACCCTGTATTATTGGCGCAAAAGGACTTTAAGGAATCGATATCGTTATCGAAATCCAAACAAAAAACGGAAAAACACAGGCAACAAACCATAACGGGGTGAAGGACTCGTGGGTGGCGGCCACCAAAATGGCACCAGAGGCCATTACTAAAGCGATGGAGGAAATGGGTATGTATATGATTTAACTTGCTTTTAACCAATAATAACTTTATGGTTTCCAAAACAGCCAAGCAGCTGTCAAATTGAAGCTACTCCTGGTCCAGACATGAAGGAGGCGTCATCAAAGTCCCGCCTTGACGTTTTTTTGCCGGAAAAGGGAAGTATTTTGGATTACAACTATGCAATTTGTGGTTCTAAATTTATGTTTTCTTTATTTTCAGTTGCATTTCGTATGGGACACTTTGTTCGCGAAAAAAAGAAGTATCTGTATATCAATTTATGATTTATGATCTAAAATTCATTTCCTTTATTTTCAGCTAAATTGAGGTCAGGATAGCATCATCGTCTCACAAAAGGAAAGTAATTGCAATACTATATACATAAATCAAATTTAATATTCTCTTTTTTCGCTTTATTTTCAGTTATTTATAAGTTTCTTAAAATAAATTGCAATATATTATCTATAAGATAAGCTTAATTGTACATATAACCCAAACATACTATACTGTACTACAATTCGTACTAATTAATGTATTAACACTCACAATAATTAATAAAATATTACAATTTCGTTCGAAATGTGTCATTTTTTCATTTTAACAATGTTCAAAAATGTTTCAGAATCGAACCAAATAGGGAGTGCCCACTGTTCCAAAAGGAAATTCGCTTTCGTCGTAAAATCGAGTATCCTCGTAGATTGTGGGTGTTTAGCTCATTGTCGTCTACGTCGTGGTCGTGCGTCTGTGTCAGGTTACCGGCGCCACGGATTAGTATATCCGCCAATATCTCCGCCTGTGGCTGGCAATAGTCTTTTCGCATATCATCCAAAAACACACGAAATTTTTCACGTTTAACAGCTGAGGAATTATTTAGGGCTCTCAGCTTGCAGACGTCTGTTTTTAGAAAGCTTCTGCTTTACCCCTCCTTGACGTTGACGTTCACAGGCTGTAATGTGGGATCAATGTCAATAAAAACAGGAAATATGATATGCATAAGGCAGAATTTCTTAGTATTTGCTATTTAAGCATTCCACGGCTGTAACCTCTGCCTGCTGGACGTAGGGCTTGGCAGCAATTCAATTATCAAGTCTACAAGTTGGCAAGTTCTCCAGGGCAAGTGCTGCTCCGCCAAAATAATATTCAAACTGGGCTGACAAAATGTAAAGGCTGGTGGCTTTTCTTTTCTGCTTATCTCTTCAAGCCATTGATCCATTTCAATGTCGCCATTGGCGCGACTTTCTTTTGGTTTGCGTCGTTTATTAAGCAGGGTTTAAAATATGCCCACTTTTTCGTAATCCTGCTGACAGGCCAATGCTCATCTGGCAACGCTTGACGCAAAACAACAGTCCGTGTCATGTGCAATGTAGCCAGACTGAGCACTAATAGCAACACTTTTCCTCGATTCTTTTGTTGTTTGCCTTCCTTTTTCAATAATAAACACATTTAACGGCTATTTAACCATGGACAAATTAAATGAAAATGGCCGACAAAAAAAGCAAATCAAGCTGGGAGAAATTGATACAGGACCCATATTGATAGCCTTGTTACTTGGCTTCATAGCTGTCGCCATCTTTGTCATACTCCGTCGACGTTCGGCCGGACCTCGCGACTTTCTTCTAACCGGTTTGAGTGAATCGGGCAAAAGTGCCGTATTTATGCAAATCGTCCATGGTAAACTACCCGAGACATTTACCTCGGTCAAGGAGAATATTGGTGACTATCATGCAGGACACTTGTCCGCTCGTCTAATCGACATACCCGGCCACTATAGAGTGCGCGACAAATGCTTCGAGCTCTACAAACGCAAGGCGAAGGGCATTATTTTTGTGATTGACTCGGTGACAGTGCAAAAGGATATTCGTGATGTGGCTGACTTCTTGTACACCATATTGTCGGATAGCGCCACACATCCGTGTTCGGTGCTGGTACTTTGTAATAAACAGGATCAGACGACAGCCAAAAGTGCCATGGTTACAAAAAGTCTACTCGAAAAGGAATTGCATACGGTGCGCGATACGCGGAGGCGTAAACTTCAATCCGTGGGCGATGATGAAGTGAATAACCCCATTACGCTGGGCAAATTGGGACGGGACTTTGAATTTGCACACATCTCGCAGAAAGTACAATTTTTCGAGTCATCGGCCAAGGACAAGGAATTGTCCAATTTAACCAATTGGATTGATCGCATGTTGTGAAACACAAACAAAACAAAAACCAGGCCAGACAGACAACACAGTTTAATGGACTGAATGTATTCTAATCCTAATCGAACGAATCGGAACTGCGCAACTGATATTTATGTTTTAACTGCTAAGCATGGTTTTTACATTAACTTTATGTACCTCTTAATTAAGGGACAAGAAAGCAAAATTGAGATTTAAATTGAAATTTATATCATAATCATAGCTTTAATATTGCTATATCTTTTTGATAAAGAAAAAAACGAAAACAATAAATAACAAGGCCAACTCCTCTTCACCTACGGATTAAATCCTTGCGTTGCCAGTCTCTGGGCGAGCTCCGTTGTTTGATTTTTAAACGGTGCCAACTGGGTATCTTAACACTCATTCGCTCACACAGTTTGGGTCTTCCGCACCATAGAGGAGCAATCGCTTGAAGTAGTTGTGGGCTGGCGTTAGACTAGGTTGAAATTCGATGTCATCTTTGCTTGCACTTTCCGTTCTCGATTCGCCGTATACCTTGCTGAGTACAGTCTGAAAGATTAAGCGAATGTTCTCCTGTTGTCGTTGCAAAGCTGGTGGTAGACTGTCGTTTAGATTATATTCTTGGTCCTTTTCCTTGCGCTCCTTGTTAAGCATATCTTGTTCAAAAGCAACTACCTTGCGCAGCTCCGCAAACTCCATACACAACCCTGTGTAAATGAAGAGAAAGCTGTTAGAATTTCCTTCAAATTATTTTGCCAAAATAATATTCAGTATGCTTATCTGGTTGGCGATCATTCCTACGTAAAAGGATTTAGTCCATCATTCAATAACAAAAACAAAACTTGGAAAAGTTCTATTCCGGGAAAAGAAAAAAAGAAAAAAAAAACTTAAAAACGGGATCTTTCCCATTCGACTCAAGTTTTGTATTATTTATCGATAATCGATAAAGATATTGAACAATCGGTTTTCTTTAGTCCACGCTTTGGTCGGAAAATCTTGTCGCTTTTGTAAAGTCCGGAAGATTCAGCTAATTTACATATACTATCCAAGGACGAATATAAAATAAAGATGAGTACCCTTAAAGAAGATATGTCTTTGGGTAAGTCTAATGTACATATATCTCTTGGTAGATACATATCTTAAAGTTAATTGTACTCTTATTCTTTCGAATCTACGAGAATGTGTAAATGTCTTACATACATACATATGTACATACATACATACATACATAAGTATGCAAATATTTTCTTTCACACATTTCTTTTTGGGCTTTTCATTTTAGATGAATATTATGAGCAATGCGTATTGCCAAAACCAAATATACCCCGTCGCTATCCGGGGGTATCGGGCGGGGAGGTGAAATCGCAGAATCGGCAGGGCCGACGTTTTATTTCTTATAAGGATCAGGAGCCGTCTTCTGATGATGACTCAGACGATGAACCAGACAAAAATGTTCGTCAGTCGCGGCGTTTCGTTTCCTATAAAAACGACAACCATTCTAATAATGAGGATGTCAATATGGAGGAATTAGATACTAATGTTGAATATAATGGCACCAACTCAAAACAGATCAAATATGAGATGAATAACTTTAATGAGGTCTATGGACAGGATGGGACTCCAAATTCTACCCACGACATGCCGTCTGGCTCGGCACAATGGCGTATTCAACCGAATAATGTCAATCGGCCGTCTGGAGCACCTCCATTGGTGCCTAACAATGTACCACAGTCTAATGAAAGGACTCGCTTTGCTGCTAATTCTAATTCCAACATGGGATTTCGAAAACAGTGGAAACAAAAACAGAAGCAGCCACAACATCATCAATTTCGAAACATACAAAATCGACTGGGACATGGTTCAAACCAGAAGCAGCAACAGCACTCGATGGAGAATGGAATGCGCAATGCCTATAATGCATTTAACTATTCTTCCCAAAACCCAAATCAGGGGCACCGCTTGCCAAGCTTATCAAATCTTCTACAAAATATAACAGATCATTTTCCCCAAAATTATTCCATTCATATTAACAATAATTCCCAGGAGTCAAGCAATTCGAATGCCATAGGCTCTCCTTTTAACACGGTGTCCAATGTATCCAATCCATATCGTGTACAGAATGGTGCCTTGCCGATGGGTATGCTGGGCGATAATCTTAAAATAGACACTACGTCGTCTCAGGATCTAAATGTCTATCAAATCGCCAGTAATGTTGCGATGCTCCTTCAAAATGTGGTGCACAAACCTGTGCACGATCAACAGGTGCAGAATCAGATTAACTTTTTGCAGGTAATTTATCAATACGTGGACACATTGTCGTTGCTCATTTGTATGAATTGATCTCTTTTGCTTTATTTATAGAAAACTCATGGAAATCCAGAACCAAAATTTGGTATCGATATAACCATTAAGCCACAGGCCACTGAAAGACCAATGTATCAGCGATTCAAATAATTGCTCGGGATCCGGTCAAATTTTTTAGTTTTAGTTCGTAGATGTTAAAAAATCGAAAATTTAAATGCAGGGTGTCTTTGGCGCTTAGCTTTAGGCAGTGAGAAGAAGAAGAGGGCTCCGGATAAATGAATGTGAAATGGGTGAATGGCAAATGAAGCAGATGAAATGTATGCTGGAAATACTAAAAAAAGAGAGCTGTGGTCGGTCCCCACACTTTTTGTTATTGTTGCTTCAACTTACTGATAACAACTACAATTTGGTTGAGCCACTTATCAGCAATGCACAACAAGAGGCAAAAAGCAAACCCCGCTAATGATGGTGATGCCCGACAAGGGGAAGGTGGCAGAGAGTAAAGAGCGAAAGCGAACAGAAATAGAAACACAAACAGAGCGATAAATTTACAGCAAATGGCAAACAACGAAATAATCAATAAGTTAATCTGCTAAAGACCAGGAACGTGGACGTATATAAAAATAATTTACGCGAAATGGGGTAGTGGGGAAACAGATCAAACTCCTCCTCTACCGCTTTCCATAAACAACATAAATACTAGTAATAAGAATGAAAATACACTTAACCTCAACGTGAACAACAAAATTACAAAATACATTTAGTTCGTTTTATGTGTAAGAAGAAGAATTTTTGTTTCTGTATTTCTTTATATTTCTTTTTTCAATTTCTATACGCAAAGAAGACTATCAATTAATTTACCATTTAACTCAACAATTACAAATAAACGACATAATCAATTAAATGCCACATCATGTTGAAATCTAAGCAACTGCTACAACAATTTGCCAAAGGTAAGTTCCAAAATAATTGCTCCAGTCGGATGTTAGCCCCACAATATCCGATACTGCCAATCTAACAGCGCAGTTCCAAATCTGTGAGCTCATCCGTTTTGATTTCCAATTGCTAGTGATTATTAATCATTGTTATCAGCTAGTAGCTACATTGCCAGGAATCAGAAATCATGTCTACATTCCGTAGGTACATTTTTTGAGTTACTCGATATTTTCCATAAGAAGAGATGCTAAATTTTCTTTCGCTTATTGGTCATTATTATTTTCAAAGAAGTTAACTTTAGTTTTCGTTGAAAATGTACGAAATTTTCATATCAAACCAATCCGAGAGTTGGCAATCAGATCTTTGAGTAAAGGAAGGTCACAGAATGAATCTATGCGTAAGAAAAATGCCAGGTTGAGTAAATTGTCTCTGTTAAATAATAAAATTGTGTTGCATAAATTAATAATTTGTAGAGTACGCCAAGTATACGCCGGCAAATTTTAAATTGAAACGAGCTTTGGTGGTCACGAAGCTATCGCGCTATGAGTTCGAGCAGCTGCGTCATCCGGGCCTATCCAAAGAACAATTGGAGCAGAAGTTACGCGATCGTGGCACTGATGTGGAGATGGTTCTATATCTGCATAATCTGCACAAGGACTTCGAAAGGCGTGTGGTCCAGAGCTTTCAGGATGTGGGCTGTGAAGTGAAGCTGTCCAGCAGGTGTGTATGCCGTAGCTGTAGGATATGCGTTCTTGTCTTCTAGTCGTCGAGAATTGTTTCACCAAAAAACCACCAACCATTCAATCCACATAAATGTGTCTCTCCTGTGTGGCCCCTTCGCGCTGTTGACTTTACTAAACGAACAGACTTGAATTTAGAAGTTCACTGAGCAAAGATGTCATGAGCTGGGCGGATGTCATTGTCCCGGTTGGTGGTGATGGAACCTTTTTGCTATCTGCTGGGCGCTCCAGTCCTCTCTTTGCCCTAAGCCAGCAGAAGACACCGATAGTAGGTTTCAATTCCGATCCGCAGCATTCCGAGGGTCGGCTTATGCTGCCCAAGCACTATACGGAAAACCCCTCCGATGCGGTAGGACGCATCAAAAGTGTAAGCCAATTGAGAATGGGCATCCCTTGCCCCGTTAATATCAACTTTAATCTAATGCTTCATTATTGCAGGGTGACTTTAAGTGGATGCATCGGTCACGCATTCGTACCACGTTTCTAGGTAGCAATGGCGAAATTCCTGAATCGACCGATTTGTTTCGGCACACTGAGGTCAAAATGGAGCAGGTTAATACTGAACCTGAGATGCTGGAAAAGAATATGGCCTACAAGTACAAGGCAAAAATGAGGAGAGTTCTGCCTTATTTGGCCCTCAATGAGGTGATGTACAACATGAGGTATCTTTTTCCCTGCTTTAATTAATAAAGGATATTTTTCATAAAGTAGGTATTCATTGGTGAACATCTATCAGCCCGGGTCTCGCATTTACAACTAGTCCTGGACCACCAAGACTTGGTGAATAAGACAAAGTGTTCCGGTCTGTGCGTGAGCACTGGCACCGGATCCACGTCGTGGCACACAAGTATCAATCGGATTACCAACAGCGATGTGGAGCACTTGCTACGTTCACTGCCCAACAGCAGTTCGGCGGAGGTGCTTCGATTGCGCGAAAATGCCGAAGAAATTGCCCACCGCTATAATCAGAGTTTGCTCTTTGCCCCAGATGATCCCCGACTGTGCTATTCCATACGTGAGCAGATCTGTGTCGGTGTTTGGCCTTCACCCAAAACATTCAAAGAGCGAGATTTCGTACAGAATGTTTTCGTTAAGTCGCATTGCATCGATGCCAGTAAGTAGAACTTATTTGATCAAAGGAATCTCAATCTCACAAATTGTGTTTTCAATTAGACCTGGTTATAGATGGCAGCATATCATATCCTTTTAATGATGGAGCCAAAGCCTTACTGGAGGTCTATCCTGAGGATGCCCTCTTGACGATTGCCCTAGACTGATAACGATGGAATTAATCAATTTCCCCATTCTCTGTGTAAAACTTTTGCAAATTATTTAATCCGCATTTTGCCCAAACTACTTAGGTTAGTGCAATATCAAGTTCAATTTTTTTGTGTCTTGTTATAAACAATTTAATGTTCAAAGTTGGTTTTAACTTGGTTCGGTTTTCGTTTTTTTTATCGAATTGGGATGTTTTATGTCAGCCGTCCCACTTTTCCGTTTAGGTCTCTTTTCAAAACGCTCTTTGTCCATGCTTTGGAAGCGTTCATCTTGCATCAAAGCTTGTTTTTGATCGCTGCCTAATGACTGATCTTGCTGCTCCTTGCGTTTACGGCGGATTTCTTTCAATTTATCCTTTTGCTTTTTGCGATAACTGTACAAATGATAAAAGTCAACGATAGATTTTTATTAAGTAAGCTTTCAATGACATACAGCGCTTCCATTTGATCAGGGTCCTTTCCCTCAATGATCCAAGTTTTGCGTCTATAGTTTTGTGCACGTTCATCAAAGTCATTGTTGTCTAGTTTCATCTCGGACTCGCGTCGGGTGACGTTTACTTGCATGAATATTCGTTCTACCATACGCTCTGAAGATATAGTAGATATAATGCGAGTATATATAGTAGTTTTCAGATAAGGAAAAGCAGGTGTATATTACGGTCAATAGGATGCTCTTGAAGCTTTGTGTTAATTTCATCTTCAATGGAGCCAAGCAGTTCCAAGTCTCTGGGGAATCGAAAGATGGAAATAGACATGCCACTGCGTCCGGCTCGCGCTGTACGACCAACACGATGTATATATTCCTTGGGTGTGCGGGGCAACATATGATTGATAACCAACTGAACACTGGGTATGTCCAGGCCACGAGCAGCCACATCGGTGGCAATCAATGTGCGTATGTGATTCGATTTAAAACGACTTATTGCCGCAACGCGCTCCTTTTGCCGCATGAAGCCATGCAGGCAGACATTTTCAATGTCTAAATTTTGGAGGGTCATCGACAACAGTTGGCAGTACCTGAAACAGGTTGAAGGTTTAGAAAATATCCTCGTCCTTGGTTGGCAAACTTACTTCTTGGTGTTGGTAAAAATCATGACATTCGAATTTGGATTCTCGTCGCGATATTTACGCAAGGCCTCAATTAATACCATATCCCGATCATAGTCAGCACAAAGTAAATATCGCTGATCTAAGGTGTCTACAGTGGCAACTTGCGATTCCTCAGACCATTCAAAGCACTATGATAAATACAATTCAATTTACGAATACTCGATTGCCATGGCTGCAGATTTTACTCACTTCATTTGCTATGGGGAATATGCTAGAATCCTTTATAAAGTCCTTCATGGTGGCGGAAAAGAACAAGTTCTGTCTGGTTTTTGGCAGCGATTTCTCGATGATCGCCAAACTGGCATCGAAATCTCCATTCAGCATGCGATCCGCCTCATCTACCACAAGGTATTTTAAATTGTCGAAAGAGAAGGTATCACAACCAGTTAAATGATCCGCTAGTCGACCAGGCATGGCCACCACAATATGCGGACGCTGCATTAACTTCTGACTCTCGATCATCTGATCTGTACCTCCTGATACCACGCATACCCGCACTCCCATTGGTTGGCCAGCTACTAAAAATTGTTCAGATATCTGGTAGGCCAGTTCATGTGTGGGCGTCAGCACTAAAGCAAAGTGGCTAACAGGCTCCTCACTTAACCTTTCCAAAATGGGCAAAGCAAATGCAAAGGTTTTTCCAGATCCTGTCTTGGCCGCGCCAATACAATCCTGACCAGAAAGAATTGCAGGGATGCAGCTCTTCTGTATGGGTGTGGCATCTTTTAAGCCCACTTTGGTTAGTTGTTTGGCCAGCCAAGGGCGCAGACCCAAGGCTTGAAAAGAATTGGGTTCCTTTCGTTCCATTGATATTTGAATACAAAGAATCAAAACACAACAAAAGCAAAACGTGCACGACGACCAGGGATGAACATACACAACATCTGATAGTGCTGGAAAACGCCAATTTCTTTATTTATCGCAACTTATCGTAGTCGACATATCGGAGCAAAGTAATCGACATATCGGAGCCAAACCTATCGTAATCGACATATCGGAGCAAAGTAATCGACATATCGGAGCCAAACCTATCGTAATCGACATATCGGAGCAATACCTATCGAAATCGATATTATCGGAACAAACCTATTGTAATCGACATTTTCGGAGAAAAGCTTAATTTTGGCGCTGCCAGATTGTCTTGCTTTTTGGCGCGTGTTTTAAACAGTGTTGTTTTGTGGCGGGTCAATTGAAACCATATAGTTAATTTAAATTTTTGTTTTCTCCATCCCAGTACTGCATCGAGCAATCCTTTCCGCTATCAGCATTTCCTTTTTTTTTTTAACTTTAAGACCAGCCAGAATAAATATTTTATTTTAATTTGTTCTAAATTCAATAAAAGAACATAATCTTGAAATACTTTTCCGTTCTAAAAACTAATTTTTTTAGAGAAGGTCCCAAAAACACACAAAAAATATCAAGGAAGCTAACTTCGGCATTGCCGAAGTTTATATACCCTTGCAGTCCTTTGCAATAATTTTTTTACATTTTGAAATTTCTTTACCTGCGACTCAAAAAGTGACAAGCAGTAGGAAGCTTTTCCGACCCCAAAAGTATATATATTCTTGATCAGTATCAACAGCCGAGTCGATATAGGCATGTCCGTCCGTCCGCATGAATGCGTAGATCTCGGAGACTATAAAATATAGAGCCACAAAATTTGGTATGTAGGCTCATGTAGTATGTAGAGTGATCAAGTTTATTTCAAATTTTTGACACGCCCCTTTCCGCTCCCGCAATTAAAAAAAAACGTTTATCTAAAAAACTATTCTAGCTAGAGACACCATATTTGGTATGTATATTTGCTTAGTAAATGCGCACGTTTTGTATGTATAAAAATTTTGCAACGCCCCTTTCCGCCCCCGAAATTTGAAAAACTCGATTATTTCCCGTAATTTTCTACCTTATGAAATCAAATTTGGCACACTTAAATTTGATACTAATACCCAACAAACTACCAAATTTGTTCAAAATCGGACTAAAAATAGCCAAGTTATGCATATAAACGTTTTTCCATAAGGCCGGAGTTGGCCGTTGGCTGGTGGTGGCGATAGGGTGCTCGTATGCTTGAGTGAGCGAGATACTTGTAAAAAGCTTGCGAAAATGCATTTGTCTTACTTCATTATGTTAACAGATTTACTTTTGGTTTGTAATAGAAATGCAAAAGCTTTTACATTTTTAAAGGGTATTTAAAATACACAATACAATAAAAAGAAAAGAGTCTTAAGATTTTCTTTCTTGTAGAATCCCGTCCCAGATTGTTCTTAAACCACTGTGCATTAAATTCGATTTCTTCGTGTAAACCCATCGATAGTTTCTAAAATATTTACGTATGAAAGCTTCTTCGCTATTAAGCTTTATCTAATTTCCGCTTTATTGTGAAATTACTGTTATTGTTACAAAGAATCAAACCGAAACAGGCAAAAGGGTTGACTTGAACTGGCAAGTCCAACAAGTAAGCTGCTGTAATCAGAACAAATCCCAAGGAAAGACCATGGAGGACGAAGAGTCCGCAACCAGGAGGTCGGCTTCACCTCCTCCAATCGGTAATAACACGAATGAATCACCGCCATCGTCGTCATGTTCGCTAAATGTTTTGTGTGGCATTTGTAATGAGTTTTACCGGCCCAATGATATCATTTTTTCGACATACTGCGGTCATGTTTTCCACAAGGATTGCCTCACCCGATGGCTATATCGGTCACAGACCTGTCCACAATGCCGAACTAATTGTCATCGAAATCGCATTCATCGCATATTTCTGAACTTCTCAGAACGAACAGAGGTGGAGTTTGATGAGCCACCAAAGTCATTTATCCAATGGGTACCCATGGACTTAGACGTGCAGGCACCGAGAAATTCCCACTTGCCGCCGGAAGGTGCCATACAAAGTGGAACTGATGATGCCGGGAATGAGACTTATGTTGCCCGAGTCTATTTGCATGAAGATCTCTTGCCTGGCGGATATGCACCTTTGAAGAAGGCAATCCAAGCTCCATGGGATTGCAGAGGTCACACTCTTACTGATGAGGTAGAGATTCTAATATTAACTGATTGTGACTATAGTTGGGAACCGGCGACACATGGAGCTGTTCCACCAAATGCTCTTCATGCCGGGTATTCCGAACTGGGTGAGAGTCTGTATGCAGCTCGTGGCATACATGAAGGGCTGACCCTGCTGGGTAAGGTGCATCCATCGCACAGAGTAATGTACATGCCATATCGGGGGCAGGAAGTGAGTTCATCGACTTATGAAGTGCTAACCGTAAGGCCCAGAGAGCAGGCAGAGCGTTGAGCAAGGATGTTATAATTGAAAATGATAAAATCTCAATCTTTTTTCAAAAAATGTAAGTTGCCGGGTTTTAAATAAATGTGATATAATTTAAATATACTTAAACAAAATGTTTTTTAATGAACGAAAAACCCTGCAACATACATATGTATGCATGTATGTATGGCTATATAAGGCTAACGAAGCCTCAAGGATATGTGAAATTATGGAAAAGCTTCAAAATTTGAAGACTTGAAAATATCTCTGTTACCCCCATCTCAGAGCTTATAATTTTTATCTCACTCATTACTATATGTTTTTGACGAATTTAGAATAGAATATTCTTTCTATTACTTATTTGCCAACCGATGCCAGCAATGTGATAATCTAATCCGATGCGGCTGGGCGTAAAATTCGTTTTGCGAATTACATGGAATTCAAATATCGTTGGAATGGGTTGGATGTAGTTGCGCCTTTGTAGAAGCAGTTTTGGACAGTTAATCCAAGGGCGCCAAGGGCTAACTTTCATCAATTATTGCAATATATAACTTTCATCAACTTATTTCAGTATATAATTAAATTGAAAACAATTGTAATGTAACTGGAACATTAGTTTCCACAAGAAAATTTGATGATTTCCTAACTCCTAAATAATCAAAATATCCTATATTACACCGTATGATAATATATACCTAAAGAGGGGACAAGCCTGTTCATTTCTGTACAGACTTATTGTTCTCTGAGGGTCCTGATCAGGTCTTGACTACACTCTTGGTATAGCCTAACAAATGTTACAGGAAACAAAAGAACATTATTATTTTATGAATCATTATTATAAGTGTACAGTCGCTGCAGTTCAAGAACTTAGTGGGTCAGTTTGCTATAGAATTTTTAATAAGGTAGGTAGCAACATAGTTTGCACTTAGCATGTTTACTCACACATTAAAGGGAATTGATAAATGATCAATGTTGACTCACTCAAAAGGGACTCAGCATTGCTGAGGAAAATTCTAATAATACAATAACATTATATCAACGTACCTATAAATAAACCCATAAAGAACGATATCATTTTAAGGTCAAAAGCAATTTGATAACAATATTTTTTTAAGAAAATCGACAAAAACTTGAAAATTTTATTGTATGTATAATTTCTTTAATAAATGTGTAGAATCTTGGTTTCTTTTTTTGCAAATATTGTAACATGACATTTAGATATATTGTATATAAATATTTAGCTAAAAAATATAATTTATATGCTCAACGTGCATGTAACATTTAAACAACATGATTTTTACGATTTCTGTTTTTGTTTTGTTTCATTAGAATAGATATGGGATTTGTTTTTGTTTCCATGACTTTGTACTTAGTTTCTAAACAATTTGTATAAAATGTGTTTGTGTATATATGTGTGTGTGTATTGTGATCGATCTGGTGACTGACTATGAATATAAGCTATTTACAATATAATTTGTTTTTGTTTTTTTCCAATGATTGTATATGTAATTAATGCATACGATTTTTGAGTTTGGTTTCATTTTTCTGTTTGTTGCTGTTCTGTTGTTGAGCCTTAGTATGATTGATTTGTGTGTTCGATTGGAGATATATTATTTATTTAATGGGCACAAGTCAAGTCCAAGATTTGAGCTGTTTTTTTTTTTTTTTTTTTTTTTTCACACAGTCCACGCGCTTGATTAGAACATGCGTTTACAGCGAATCCTATATAACCAATTTATATATATTTATATATGGGGGGAACTTTTTAAGTAGCAATTAAAGGTTTTTTGGGGAAAAATGCTGGGACGCCCCATGTGGGTTATCTAGTTTACTTATTGGATTGCTTTACAAACTACTGGCCTATATGTCGAACGAGGTTCGTGTAGAGGCCGTTGGGCGCGTCGCCTTCTTGGGCAGGCCTTTTCTCATTTTTGCGCTGAAAGGTAGTTCATATACTTGGTGGTCTGCTGGGCATTGCGTACCAATTCGCTTTCATCTTTGGAAGATGGCTGTGACTGCGATTGCGACTGTGGCGATTCATGCTGCCAGCTGCCTGCATTCTGCGCCTGATGTATATCGGGCTGGGAGCGACGTGTGAAGTTGCGATGTCGTTGTGGCTGCTGGTGTGAATGATGCTGCTGGCGGCGATCAAATGTGCTAGACGCCTCGCTGGCTAGGCTACTTTGACTGCTGTAGCGGGGGAAGCTATGTTGGCCGCCGCTACCTGCGCTACCTCCTGCTTTTGCATGGCTTGGACTCTGACTGTAGCGATAATTGGATTTCCTGCCACCATCATCGATTTGAGATTTAGCTGGTCGCGGCAATGTACGTGCTCGCGATGAGCTCCGACTATTCGAATCTGGTCCATTAGAGTTATAAGCACAGTTTTCATCCTGATATGCATTGACTGCCGTATTGGATCGTCGCCAAGTGTCGCTATGAATCTTATGCCCACCAGCCTGACCATGATGATGTTGCTGTTGTTGGTGTTGTTGCTGCTGCTGTTGCTTCTGAAAGCGCGGTGGCTTGTCGTAAGTGTTGCGATTGTTGTACCGACCACCACGCTTGTAGCTATTTCCACGCTCATAGTTGCTAATGTAGGAGCGTTCGCTGCGATCATCCCGATCGCGCTGATCCCAATTGGAGTTAACAATGCTGTTATAGTTAGACCCTAATCCCCCGACTTGATTGCGTTCGTATCGCTCCTGGGAATGCTTTCTGCGATCTTGTATGCTATATAAACGTAAATTGGGACCACCTTCACTGCGCACACTATGTTGATCGTCGTCAAAGCTGGCACTAAACCGTCGTTGTTGGTTACGGGAGCGTCCATTGTGCTGATCACCACCATCGTTGTTCCCCCGATTAAATCGGGTCTTGCGCCAACTGGGTAGGGGCTTAGACTCATCCCGATCTTCACTGCTGGCCATGGAAGGATATTGGTCGGAGGTGCTGCTGAAATTTAAACGTAAGAATTAGAACACGTTTTTCACGCTCAAAGTATTACAATTTACTTGTCTTGTGATTGCTGATCAAGCTGCTGTTGTTTTAATGGACGGGGAGCATTACGTGGCTGATAGGTACGACGACCCCGGGCGATCGAGTCGAGGCGTCCTTGTGACGACGTTGATGTGGCATATGAATTCACCAAATTTTCATTATCGTACTGATCCTCGTCTGCCCCATTGCCTTCAGTCTCACAAAAGGAATCTTCACAGACCTGTTCGCTCCATTTCTTGGTAGAAGTTGGCTGCGAATCGAAAGAGTCGTGCTCTTGTGACGAGTTAAGAACTTTGTTGCCATTTTCTCCCTCCTGGATCGGGGCAGACGGCAAATCTGCACCGTTTTGGTTGTTATTCAAGCCATCATCTTCTTCCTCGCCTTCCTCCACAACCAGGTAGTCGGTATACATGGCTTCCAGCTCATTTCCGATGTGTCGAAAGTGACTGTAAAACAAATCCAGCACCATCATTAGCATGGCCTTCACTTTAGCTGTCAAGGCGGGCTGGAGGATTAAGTGACGTCTGACATGGAATAGCAACTGATCTATTTGCTTCTTATGGGTCTTGCGCATTAATTCACCATTAAGGGTAATCTGTGAGAGCACCAAACGTGCAAGGCGTGTGCCAATCACAACACTGGTGTCATTTATCTCCCGTATCAATAGATTAAGCAGCGAATCGGCCAGAATTGTGATGGGAGCATGATCCGCTAGTCGCACCCGATTATAATATTCACCCAGTAAAATAATAGAGTTGTAAAGACGATTCTTATCATGGACACGATATGCATCCGCGTTTATAAAGTTAGTCTCAAGAATTTTTAACATGGCACTGCGCACTTTTGTCTCCTTCATGGCCAGAGCATCGAAATTGCGCGAAGAGAAGAGCAGCGCAAACTTTAATGCCGTGTCGCTATCCGAAAGGGCCTTTTCATTCATATATTCCATAGATTCACTAGAGGAAAGAAAATGTAGGAAATTGCATATAAAAAAGAATCGACTTGAAGTCATTACAGAAGAATTTCAAAATTCTATAGGGATAATCTCAATTGGCTTACAATATTATATTTGTAGAACATATTTTAAAATCACCTCTCGTACATTTGAATTACGGAAAATGAATCATTTAACAATAAGATTAAATTTGTAATTTAAAAGAGAATCCCAGTTGGAAAATCCAATTGGGCATTTTTTTGATTTTTATGTTTTTATTGTTTTTAAATAAGGTAAAAAAAGAGAGGGGATATTGAACAAAGACATAATTGATACACTGTACACTCATCAATACATACATAAGTATCTATGAAAATACGTATGCATGTTTATATATTAATATTAATCATCAATCGAATACCATGAGAAAAAATAGAAGTGAGAGGAACTTACCACAACATCGTCTCGTCTTGCACTATGTTGCAAAAGTCAGTTTCAATGGCTTTGATCTTTGTATTATAGACAATACCATCGTCCTGCAGATTGAGGTCTCGCATTAAGTTGATAATATGGTCATAAGCACAACCACCTGTTGGTATCGTGTATTGGTTGGGCATCAGCATATTGCAAACATCGCGCAATGTTTGTACTCGACCAGATCCTCCTTCTACTTCGCTTCCGGCTCCACTCTCGCCACCACTAACACTGTTGTTGTAATTGTTGTAAGCGTAGGAAGATGAATTGGCGCCACTGCTGGTTGAGCTATTCGTTTTGTTGTTGTTATTGCTAATCATATTAGCCATTTTTTTTGTGATCCCGTCTTGCCTTGGTTATTTGTTGTTCTTATATTTTCTTGATTTTACTGCTGTGCTGCTGCTGGCTGGGCTCCACTTTTGTGTTAGTGTGTACATACATATGTGTGGTAAGAGTGTATGAGTGTGTGTCCAAGAAATAAAAGAATTAGCGTTGAGTTGACAAAGGTGTTGTTGTTGTTGTTGTTGCTTGTGGGGAAATGCGCATGTAAGATTTCCCTCATTTGTATGTGCGCCTTCTTCTTTAACTTACCGGAGCACGGCGAATTTTCCGTTGCGTTTGGTTAAGACTCGATTCACTTTATACAATACAGACATAAACTAAAACTGAAATTAAATGCACAACTGTTCTAAATTAGTTAATTTTGACTTGGATTTGGGATTCACAGTGTGACCCATTCATTTCTTTTTTAACAGTGCTGCCAGACGGTGATCAAAAACATCTGGCAGTCCTCAATCAATGAACATCTGTTCCATCTGTTTCGGCGCGCAAATTACTCCATCGTACTTAATGTTAATTGTTGTTTTAGAAAGTCTATTTTGTTGTTAACGAGTAACTGTTATGTTAGAATGTTGAATTTAAATTGTGTTATATGCGCCGAGCTGTTCTCACAATCAGACGATGTATATGTTACAACATGTGGGCATATGTTCCACCATCAATGTCTCATGCAATGGCTGCAGCGGTAATTGCTACCTAAGTATATTCATATCCTTTTAAGGAATCATATTAAATACCGAATTTATATTGCAGTTCCCAAACATGTCCCCAGTGCCGCAATAAATGTACAACCCGCAATGTTACGCGTGTCTATTTCAACCTGGCTAACCTGGATGTTAGCCGCATTGATGTGGGCAACTTGCAAGAGCAACTGGATAATGCCCTTCTTGCTTTCAAAATCAAGGAAAAAGAGACTAACAAGTTAGACCAGCAGATTAAAGACTTAAAAGACACACAAAAGAAGTGCATGAAAACTATAGCCGGTTTAGAGCAAAAGATGCAAAAGAATGAATTTGTAATGAGCAGCTATGTGGAACAGATCAAGGTGCTAAAAAGTGACAGTCAGGTGTTGGATACCTTGAGAAAGGAAAACAAATCGTTAAAGCAACAGATTCATACCATGGAAGGTGTTTCCGCTATGCTAGATGCCAATTCCGCCGAAGTGGAACGCTTGTTAAAGAATGAATCTAATCCACAAGTTCTGGCCAATTGGGTCGCCTCTCTTAAACGTGAGTTGCGTCAGAGCGAGACCAAGAAAACGGAGTTGAGAAATGTCCTCAGAGTGGTGCAGCATGACTTGCGCAAGGAGCTGGATATTAAGCGGTAAGTGTGAAATTTAAATAATTTTACCAGTTGGTTAATTGCTTATTACAACGCCAGTACCATGGAGGAGCGCATCTCACACTTGGAAAGCGATCTTTATCAAGCTCAAGAGAAGGTATATATGTATGTATAACCCGAATGTCGATAGTTAAATAAATTATGGTTTATTTCAGATTGATAACAAAGCGAGTAGTGCATCAGATTCTCTTAATAACTCTGTTGGATTAAATCAAAATATTCTTGCCCTAAAAATAGGTGAAAAGCGGGCCACCATCTCTCCGACAACGGTCAGTAATTCATTTTAGCATTATCAGTTTTAGTTGACTCCCAAAAATCTTACAGAAAGAGAACATCAAACGCATTGAAGAATCAACTTCTCCATACCTTAACATCAAATCCAGCAGCGTGGGACTGTCCCATTTACTTGCTAGCAAAGCAAAACTATCGCCGACCAAAGGAAGTAGAGGTTTACTAAGTGGTCCTCATGCAACAACCGGAGCTATCAGGAAAACAACTAGTGATCTCAGCGAAAAAGTAATTGAGTTATCAAAACATTGTGACTAATTTTTATTTGATATTCCATCCTTCTAATTATTTTAGTATTCCATCTTTAAGAAGCCTCGCCTAAACCTAGGCTCTGTAAGCACAGGATTACATACTGGAACAAGTTCTAATTTGGTGTTTAATGGTGTAGGTGGCTCTGAAAAGCCTGATCCCTTTGCCCAGCGGGACGAAGAGGAGAGGCAACAAGACCGCGAGATACAGCCACAACTTTTATCAAAGAATATCAACTCGCGACTCAAAGCTGGTACTTTGCGAAACTTCAAGCTGGGCAAATAATTGCTGGCAATTTTTGTTTGAAAAATAATCAGTGGTGAAGACTGTCTTAGGATTAACTCTAGTAGGATTGAATTATACGCTGCAGTTGCATTTAATAAGTTAGTTGTTATCTGTGTGATTAGGATAAGTATTATAAAAATATAAAATATGTGTATATATTGGATAGTCCTCATCTATGCGGCGATTTTTTTCTCCGCTTTGCCAGTCCACTCCTCGCGGAGATGGACAGCACAGCCCAAGTCGCGCAAAGCAGCTTTGATGTCCTGCTCCACACTAGGATGCTCCTTCATGGCTGCATTGAGCAGATCTTCGATGCCATAAGATAGCCAAGTTTCAGATTGATTGCGTGAACGTGACACCATATTGCGTATGGCCCAAGCCCCATTGCGTTGGACTATTTTGTTTTCAGGATGAGAGCGAAGTGACTCTACAATAATCTCGGCTATGCCTGTATCAAAAAAGGCTGCACTGTGTTCCTTAACGCGCAAAGTCAGTGTTGTAATGCAGGCCAAGGCGGCGGATACAATAGTTTCATTGTTCAGATGATTTTCCAAAAGCTGTTTGATAATTGGTGCCACTCCCTGTTGTACGATGTGAGCCTTAACAGCATCATGCCCAGCCAACGCACGCAGCAGCTTTAAAGCCTCACGATTAAGACGTACTTGCTCGAGATTTGTACTCATTATGTCAAAGACCAGCTTTAGACCTCCTGAATCGTCGATCACCGTGCATAATTCCTGACGTACCGCCAAGGTGCCTAAGGTAAGCAATAAATCAGCCAAGATGTTTACATCTTCAAATGCGGGCAACAGCTCTACCAGAGGAACAAGCATTTCGTTGGCTATCTGTCGGGCGTGTTCATGGGCACAACCAAATTCCACACGTATATCATCATCCAATACCAAGAAACGAAATACAGCCGTTAGATCCCTGACAAGTCGTTCGTTATCCTTGCCTAGCAAAGGCTTCATTATTTTTAAGGCGCTTGTGCTCATTATATTCTGTCTATTCATTTCATGCATCAAGCATGCTTTCTGCATCCACTGGAGCGTAAGGCATAGTACATCATTGCGATCCTCAAGTGCCAATAGCTTAAGCACTACTGTCAGGGCTTCCGCATCAAACAGATCTGGTTGCTTGTTGGTTAGACTATTTACAGCGAGTAAACATTTTATGAGCAGCTCCTCGTTCAGAACCTCTGCGGTCAGTAACTGCTCCAGAAGTGTGATTAATGCATCGTGAGCTCCATTCTTGCCAGCTAGCACACGATGGGCCAAGGATTTCTGACATTCCGAATCCAGGACAGACAAATAGTTTAACAGTTGTGCTGAATCCGTTGACTTCTCCCCAATGTGCGTCTTTATTTTGTCCACAGTCTCATTGATAATCGGCCTGCCCGTGTCAGCATCAATTGACAAATCTTTGATTATGTTGGCCAGGTTGATGCCCTGAGAAAGAAGTGTTGCAATAGGCACCAGCTTTTACAAGAAGTTCTTGTTAGTCTGACTCACCTGCGCCTCAAATTGTTTGATGGTTTCTTCTTTTGCTTCCGAAGGGCTCATAGAAAACTCCACCACATTTTCCTTGACGACATCGTCAAATGTGTCCTGTGATATTACCTTGGCCATTGCTTTAATACACAAACAGCTGGTCAACTACTTTCAGTCCAATTTTGCTTTGTTCATGCAGCTAACAACTTCCCACTCCTACACTCGCTCGCTCACTTACACACTTACACACACACACATACACATTTAAAAACAAGCTAGATCCACTAATCACACGCTTTGTTTTAATATTTAATAGCGCACTTGATAATGCATGCAGTCAAAAAGAAGCAGTTTGCTTCTTTTATTTCTCTTTTTGTTTTTGTAAGTCCTAAAATTTAAATATTATATCCAAAAATTAAGAAGAAAACATTTTTATCAGTGTCTACTAGTAAAAAGCTATTTTTGAATGCCATAACGGTAAATATTTACTTACGTTACTCGGGCCCAAAATAGCCTTAAACTACATAAATTTGGTATCAAACGAACGAGAACAGTTTCACGAGTACGACCTCAGGTGCGCCTTGGCGATTTCTTTTGTAGTTTTTGTGAAATTAACAAAAAAAAAATTTTTTTTAGCGGGATTGAAGCTAAAAATAGCTCAAATAGTGTGGCTAAATTTTTCGACAATGTTGGAAAGCACACCAAATGGCGTTGCCAGAAACCAAATTTTCTTGTAAAAAATTGGCGCCATATTTAAATTTTCGCGGCAAATTCCAATAGATTGTTGATAAAAATATTTTTATTATTGCGGAATAAGGTGCGCGCCATATATATACTAAAATATAAATATACTAAAATAAAATTAATTTATTTTAAAACTTTTATTTTTAAGACAAGATTATAAAAAAATTAAATATAAAGATTTTAATATACAAAATAAAAACCAACTAAAAAAAATGCAAAAATACTTAATTCCTCTGTTTTTTAACAATTTTAAAGTACGAGCTGTCATTAGATTAAACAAGTTTTTGAGCATTTGAATGTCCAATTCCGATTCTTGAATAATACTTTCTTACAAGCCCTTTAAATATCCAAATTACTTTCCGTGGGCATAAAGCCGTTGAATCAAGATGCTTCAAACATTATTTATCAGATTTTCGTCTAGTCTGCTTGTTGACCAGTCTAAAATAAGAATTTAAGAGACTTTTTATAAGCTTTTATGAGTTTTGTTGAATGGTTGGGTGCATTATCCTGCTAGAAAATGTATATATCCTATCCAAATGGCACAAAAACGGTCTCTAACAGCGCAACATCGTTTTGTGCATTTGCTCTATGCGTTTTAAAATGCTTTAAAACCCTTTTAATAAACGGGAACTTTGTCAATATAATCATATAAAAATTTATGGACTCATGAATCGAAAAAAGTTGGTGAGGCCTTAAACACCGAAGGCCACATTTTTGCATACCCTTAGACGCTATGAAAAATAGTATTCCTTGATAGTCTATTGATAAATTGTGTTGGTGATATTCGAAGTTTAAAATAAATCTGCGGTAGTAATTGCAGAAAGCCATTAATCGTTTCGTCGCCAGTTTTGAGAGTCGGGTATTCTTGAATGGTTTTAATCTTGCTTTCATCTGGTAAGTTTCCTTTATTTGTACATTTTTGTCCTAAAAACCTAACATCATGTCGAAGAAAGAGCATTTGTCCGGATGTATCTTTACATTAGACATTCGACAGATTTCAAAGACATTTATTCAATTTCTGATCATATGACTTTCAGAGCTTCCAGTATTTATTTGGTTATCCATATATAGGAGTGTTTGCAAGGGACAATATTCTTTATAACGGTGCAATTATTAATCCATTTGTGATCGTTTAAATCTGAATGATCCTTTATCAGTTGAAAGTTATGTTATATCCAAAGAGTTTTCCTCTAATTCTACTTGCAGTCCGGACATTAAGCCTAATCAAGAGAAATATTAAGCACGCCCTAGTTGGTCCAGAATATCGTCCATTCGTGGTAACGGGAATGTATCTGCTAATAGTTGTTTCTTAATTTTGCTACAATCAACTACAAATCTCCACCTTTTTCTTTGCTGCCAGGTAGCAACTTTTTAGTAACCAATAAAAATTGAACTGAGACATCGAGGGTTTTGGACCCTGATTTATTAGGGTCTATTATCAATTTGGTGGTTGAGTAATTCTGCAAATAAATTTATTTATAAAATCAAGCCGCAGTATCCCGGCACATGGGATGGGAAAATCATTTTCTATTACTTGGAAGGTGTGTTTCATTCAGAGATTGCTAACTTTGAGTCTGGTTTCGCCTATTGTAAATAGGACACAGGATCTCAGTACTTTCTGTTTTGTTAGTGATACATCAACTCCTGTGTCTAATAGTAATTTTATTGCCCCATCGTCAATTTTAGGATTATGTAGGTATAAGGGTTACGATTTCAGCTATATATTTTATTTGTTATATTTTTTACATAAGAGGACTTTCGAAGTTTTTGTTTTATCACAGATAGCATTACGATTTTGGAACAATTTTACTTTCTATTTTGTTAAGTATTTATTCGTGAAGATGCGGCTAATTCCGAACAAATACCAACTCTTTCCGGTTGCCAATATCTTCTGGTATGGGTGAGTTGGTACAAGTAATTAAAACGGGCGGATGTCTACTCCGTCTACATGGTACCGGCAGATTAACCTAAACCTCAGGCGAGTCAATATCACCATTTAGGAGCTTGTGCATAAAATAGCACCAACCACAATTCTACGGTTAATTAAAGAAGGAAGGTTAATCAAAAGAAGTCTACTAGAGTACGAAGACAAATTGACATTTCGATCCCAGCTTAAGCCACGAATAGCAAGAACTGCTTTTCAACGGATTCTAGTCTAGTCTGGTGCGACTCCATACTCTAAGATAGGACGGACAAGCGAAGTAAAAAGAACTTTAGTTGTATAGGGGTCGTCAAATTCTTTTGACCAACTTTTAATGAAACCGAGAAACTCATGGCCTTTGCGACCGTGGTGGAAATATGCGTATTAAAATTTAACTTATGGTCCATAATTACTCCCAAATCATTAGACGTTCTAAAGGACTATTGTTTAGAAACTAAGTGACCAGTTGAGAAGATGAGAAAAGTCATTATCCTACATTTGGTAGTGTTAAGATTTAATAGATTAACCTGGCACCAGGATTAAAAGTTTATAACATCACCTTGTGGCCGACTAAATGAATTTGACATCGTCAGCATACATAAGCACACGCGAATAAATAATGACTGATGGAAGATCGTAATAATGTGAAATGCAGAGGGCTTAGATGATTACCACCGGATTTCACAGAAATTGAATTAGAACAAGAAGACTTCAAAAGGACCTTCTGTTTTCTATTTGTTAAATATTCTCGAACCCATGAAAGAAAAAGGGGTGGAAACCCAATGTATGTAGTTCAGTTTAGAAAGTAATAGGGTATTAACAGAATCAAAGGCTTTGCTGAAGTTAGTGTATATGACATCAGTTTGTTTAGCATTTTTGAACCCCTTAATAATTATAGAGGTAAATTCTAAAAGGTTAGTGGTTGTAGATCTACGTTTCACAAACCCATGTTGTGATGGCGAAATAATAGAGCTGAAATACCCCTGTAGCTAGAGGCTTCGGACGTTTTGCCATTTTTATGCAGAGGAATAATAAACGACTCCTTCCATATAGATGGAAAAAAAGGAAGATTCGACAGACAATAAAAAGAATTTTAAAATTGGTAAACATATTGCGTTTCCACAGAACACAAGCTCACAGATCCAGGTAGACCATCTGGTCCTGGAGAATGAACAGGTTTAACTAGTTTGAATCCGCTAAGAAGAGAATTTTCAAATGATAAGGATACGGACTTGCTCGATATTCCGTTGAGGAATAAGTTGTTCTGAAAAAACTCACATATCGGCAATTGCCTGATCAATGCTTTTTTATTTTGACAGGAAAAAAAGATGTATGCACAGAGGTCTTACGCTTAGAATTAACAAAATTATAAAATTTTTTAGGGTCAGAAGAAAACTGAAGCTTACACCGCTGAAGATAATTCTTATAGCATTGTGTATTTAGCATCATCAATTGTGAACGAGCGACTGTACACAGTCCATAATCTGATAAAGGACGTGTTTTTTTTAAACTTTTTAACGACTCTTCACATTTTTCAAATCGGATAACTCTTGAGAGAACCAGGGAGGTTTGATAGGCCGCTCCTGCCTACCAAGAGGCACACAAATATCAAGGAGCGAATTAAGGGTATAATAAAAGAAACGAACAGCTGAGTTCATATCTCTACAATTGTACAGATAGGACCAATCGGCAGTAATAATATTTTAATTATGTAAAGTAAGTCTTATGAAAGCATCTAGGTAAAGGTAACTCATATGAGCCAAGAAAAGGTGATAGAGGGCAGATCGATTTTTTAATTTAATGTAGGATGAAATTTGTCTTCGGAAAGAACAAAGCAATGGTTCAATCCTAGCAACATCACAATACGAAGAATCTGATACAAAAACAAGATCTAACGATTTTCCATTAGAATTGAAGGCAAGATTGACTTGAGCTAAAAATAAGCCTAGAAGGCCTTCAATAAAGTCATGTGACATAGATGGCAGCAACATGGTAGATTCATCCGTTAGTGACCATGCTAAAGCACGTAAATTAAAATCAGCTAAAACTATGAGCATGTCTTGACTGGAAACTAAAGAGAAGACAAACTGAATTGCCTCTAAGTGATTTAAATAGAAAACAATGTCTAACAATAGTGGAATGTAGGAACAAGTAATAAAAGCATTAAAGGATTTAAAATCTACTTTTACAGCGACAAACTCAATCTCCTCCTTAAACGGTTCCAAGACAGCAGAGGAAGAATTTCCCTTTATGAAAAAAAGCCAACTTAGCAATACCGTTTACTTTTTGCAGTTTAATTTTAGCTATTAACTAACGCATTTGAAACAATTGAAATAAAAAGCACAAATTCCATTTGTTTAGGTATAAGGGCTATTTATATTTTCGTGTAGCTCACCACTAATTAAAATAATTGCAGTTGGTCCTGAATGGCACGCTGATCCTTTTTAGCGAAAAAGGTATTCATGTATATGTGGATTGGCAAATGTATTTGGAGATCCTTTAGTTTAGAAACGTTAACTGGAGATGCTTTAACTGGGCTTATTGTCTATTTTAACAACAGCCACATCTACGCGTATAATTTTTTAAATTAAATCCAAGTACCGTCTAAAATCGCTTAGTCTTGCTTGGTTTGTTACATTCAGAAATATTTAATAGTAGTCATTCACATAGTCAAATTACAGAGCAATCGCCCACTTAGTTCATGAGAACGGTGAATAACCTCTAACAAACAAACACCCATACATACATACGTAAACACAAAGAGGACAAGAGATAACACGGCACACACTAGTAATTTGTTCTCATTAGGCATCCAAACGGGCCTTCATTTGCGTTTGGGCAACTTGTAGTCCGTGGGAGGATGCAATTTTAGATGATCCAGGAACACGGGCTGTATGTCGGCCCTCCAAGAGATCTCCTCACGCAACATTTTAACGGGTCCATCCTTGCAGGTTAGCCAATAGGTACTCATTAGACCTTTTCCCTGATTTTTCGAAAAAAGCGAAAACAAAGATTTAAGTAAGGTTTTAAAGTTTTATAGTATAACAACTCACTTTGACATCAATAAGGCCGCGATGTTCGGTTTTAAAGCCTCCCACCTGCTGTAGTGAATCGTGCATCTCTTCGGTGATATGTATCTTTTGGGCCTCCCCGGTGCTTTCCATGCGTGAAGCCGTATTAACAGTGTCGCCAAATAAGCAATAGCGTGGCATCTTGGTGCCCACTATTCCAGCTACCACTGGTCCCGTGTGCACTCCGCATCTTATCTGAACGAATTCCCCAGCTCGAGGAATACGAAATAGAGACGAGGCATCCAACAAATCAAGGGCCATTGTTGCAATCTCGCTAATGTGCTTGTTGCCTACGGAACAGGACAAGGAAATCAGAACATATGTGATGAAAAACGAAAACATTTCCATAGCATAAATTATGGCGCATGAGCATAAAAAGCCAAATTAGCACAAGTAGGTTGGCTCTTGCGGGCTTCTGGGTCAATGGCTGCCCTGACGTCGGATTGACTAGAGCTGGCCGTTGTCACCCGAGCTCCTTGATTGATTGAAATTTGCATAAATTACCGTTTTTAACCGGCAGACCAGATGCCACCATATAGGAATCGCCGATGGTTTCCACCTTATAGACGTCGTAACATTCAATACGCTCATCAAATACACGATAAATGGAATTGAGAAATGTCACCACCTGTGAAATGTGACAATATAATGTTATTTGCATTTGCCAACTTCTTCGCCTTCTGCTCGGTACCTCCAACGGTGTGCAATCAGCCGCGATTTCGGTGAAGCCCACAATGTCGCTAAAATAGATGGTAACTGCTTCGTAGAGCTCGGCTGGCACCTGTTAATGAGGGAGGCAAATCGCGTTAAGTGGTGTGTGCGGGTGAATCTTGCTTGTACTTTCACCAACCTGCTGGGTTTGCTTAAGTTGCATGGCCACGCTGGGTGGGAGCATTTGGAATAGCAGCGAATCACTTTTACGTTTCTCACGCTTCAGTTCCTTGGCCTTCTGTGATAGATTTAAGGCATACAACTAGGGGCAAAAGTCAGTCAGATGAGGATTCTTACATAGCAACTCCACAGTTACCTGAATGGTGGCTGCTGCATTCTTTACCAATATAATAATAATGGGCGATACCAGTAACACAACTACCAATATCGCAATGCCAATAGCTTCTTTGCTATCTGCCTCCATTAGAGTTTCGTCAACATACTCCCTAAACAGGACAAACAAATTCTTATGAATAGAGAAGCGGGTTGTGGAAGAAAATCTCACTTGATAAAGCGGCGCAATGCCTTTTGCAATATTCTCAGATCCTCGGTATAATTATTCATAAGTTCGTAGTACTCAATGGCGCTTCGTTCATCGGATACGTTCGGTTTGTTTTTAAGCACAGTGTTGCTCCTAATCAGAAAATTAGATTTGGATAAAAAACAAACAGAAGGTTAAGGCTAACTTCGGCCGTGCACATATAGGTGATACTCACATAAGTTTCGCCCTATGAAATTTCTTGCTACTCGTTATATTTGTGTACATGTACTTTAACATAGGCGCGTAGTTGAGGGTCGAATTAATCATTTCTCGCGCCATAAACTCGTAACGCACATAGGAGACAAAGTTTTCAGCTGTGAGCGATCCTCGACCATAGTAGCGAATGCCAAACGAGGTGGCTATATTCTGGCATTCAATACTCTTTAACAGATTTTTGAAACCAACTAAATAGCTGTAAGCGATATCAAGGATGAGCATGTGGTTAATGGATATATCGGATGGAATAACTTGCCGCCACACGCCACTGTTATCAGTCTCTTTGATTTGCTCGTTCAGATGATGTAATAATCCACGATTAATCGATGTATACCAATTCATAACTTCTGTAATGGAACTATCTTCCGGTTCCAGCCGCACTCGATCTCTAAACTCATTGAGACGACTCTGAAAGTCATTGCGATTCAGCATGACTTCCCGGTCATCCTCATCCTCATCGGGCGCAGTGGGCACACTTATTTCACTCCACGTTGTCATGTTATTTAGGGCATGGTCGGTATTAGTAAACCGCTGTGTGAGATTGGCACTGCCCGTGAAAGAATATAATCAAAAATAACAAGAATGCATCTACATATATATGCATTTGTATATCTTACCGCTGTTTGCTTCCATTGGTAAAGATGTAGAAGGCCACCTCAGAGCGTTCTAGTTGAAGACGTGTTACCACTTTACCCAAATCCGTTGCAATAGTTACCTTTGGTGACAAGATATCCAAAATTCAAATAAATTAGAACGTTAAAATTTTCTTCCCTCTCTCTCTCTCTCCCTCAAAATTAATATAAATTAAATAGAAGATATATTAATATAAATTAAATACATATTTGGTTAAATATTTAATGGTCTACAAAAAACTTAAATCTACAGACAATTTGCTCATCTTGAAACCGGTTATTTCCAACATTGAGAAAAAAGGCTGCGACTAGTCCTAAACCGAAGTTTTGATATTAGTTACTATGGATTGAACAGACAGAATGACATTATACGTTTATAGTTATGTACATATGTAAGTATGTATAACAATATTCCTATGTAGCATCAACAGTCAAATCGATTTAGATGGATTCCTATTTACTCGTTCTTCAGAATATGGTCATTGTTGTTGCTGAACCCGAGTTCCATGTATATATTAAGTACGTGACCCAATTGAAAATCGCCCTATCCACTCAGAACTTGTAACTGTCGTTGCATATTTTACATTGCGTGCTTATCAATTCACTTTAGCATCTTACAATATTTTATATTTTGCTCTCTGTTGCTCTATTTCTCTTTCTCTGTCTATACATTCCACTTGTTTCATATTTTCTTTCCGTTGAGAACGCATTTGCATTATGAGGGGCTCAGCACTCAAGCCCCGAGTGTGTCTTGTCCTTGCGATGCGGGGTGAAAGTAGGAGAGGAAGTGGGTGGCACTTACCTGGCCAAACAAATATTTACCAAAGACTCTCCTTGGTCAAGTGAACATTGAATGAGAGAGAGATATAGAAAGAGAGAGAGATAGTGAGCGAGCTCGAGAGATTGAGAAGTAGGAAAGTAGGTGACGACAGCTAAAAAACCTATAACATTTAAACACTTTGGCATATGATTGAATTTCTGCCATAAATTGTAATTACCCAGAGGAAAACTCTCAGGACTCTCGGCAGTCATTCATTTTGGTCTTACCTGTGTCTCTATATCGGCCACATCGGCCCTGTACTCGAGTATCTCTTGCAGCGATACGGATGTTTGTACAATCAGTGCCAATATTGGTATAAATGGTAGAATTATCATCTGGAAAATGGATACGCATTTCAATGAGAGGCACAATAAGCAAAAAGGTTTCTTCGGTCCAAGGCAACAGTGGACAAAGTTTGTTAATTTTGGTATTGGGAAAATCTCTATGAATTAATCTAATTAAAATAGCACGTCTGTTTGACTGATGATTGACAAATGTATAAAATTTTAAATTTGTGTATGCTTTTACAAATTGTAACTAATTAATATTACCAAAAACATTAAGTAAGAACATTCAAATCGGATCGAAAAAATATGGTTTGATTGCTACTTTCCAAAAACATAGAAACTGATTTCTAAAATACATCTATGAAACCTGTTGTTATCTATTTATTTCGAAGTTTTACCCACTGTGCAATTGGGACAATCTATTTTCATTTGCAATCTATGCTCAGACATGACCAAAGGTGGCTATCTCTTCAGCTCGATACGCCCCTAGCTCTTGGTCTCGGGCTCCAGCCCCGATTCATACGACGTGATTAGTGTTTTTCTCGTGTGACCACTTCATTAGAGCGAGGGTCGCGCACTTTGGCACGTGACCCTGCCCCGTCGAGCTAATTAAGATGCATATGTCCTTGCTAATTTATGCTTCAATAGGAATTTATATCTGTCTATCTGTCTGTCTGTCTGTCTGTCTATCAGTCGCTATATTGTCTCACCTGCATCAGTTGCAGGCGCCGTCCGGTTTTTATGGTTGGATTCCTGGCAGCGGCACTGCAACACTTTCCACTTCCACCATTGGATATATCCTCGGAACTAATCGAGCGTACGGAAATTTTATCGAGCTGCAGATTGTGATGGGTGGGCACTTGCAGGAGACCAGCCGAACCCATACCCGTACTGGTTGCGGAATTTCCCCCTGGGGTGTTGGATACTGGCTTGGGTCGATGGGGCGATTCGGGATTCGATTTGCAATTGGTGATGTCGATCTTGACGCACGTGTTGGTCCTTTTGCTGATGCTGCCGCTGCTGCTGCTGTTGGCACCCGCTGGGGAAGGGTTTTGGTTCAGATTCTGCATTGTTTCTGTATTTAATTTGTGAGCTTTTCCATTTAGCATATTGTTGATTGTTCATGCGAATACATGTATATTTTTATGTATCCATTTAATTATATATGTATATATTTGTAGATACATATATGTACATATAAATATGTTTTTAGATGGGACACTATTTGATCATGATAATAAACACAAATGTTTATGGCTGCATAAAGAATTACACATAATTGTTGCGTGTTATACCCCACTTTCCCATCCCCAAATACCTAAATTCAGTCCCCTTGCCCTTCTTTCTACTCTGCTCAATGTCTGAAGGACACTTGTTGAGTTTCAATAGCCAGGGAGGTTGTTAGTGCAATAATGAGAAGAAGACGCGTAAAATAATTGCAAAAAAAAAACGGCATGAAGAGGAGATAAACACATATGGGCCAGGGTAGTCACACTCATATCACTTATTATACCACCCTCTTCCATACAATCATCAAGTCAGCACAACAAATTTGATGGATGAGCAACCAAGTCCACTCCAAGGGATGAAGGACAGGATGGGAGATGATGGGTAGGGGTTCTTGTTGTTGGGAGTGTGCCGCACTCAGAGTTTAATTGAAAGCACATTTGATTGCTTCTTTGTGGACTAGCGGTGGATTATCTTCTATTCTCTCAGTGTACCTCAACTCGAATGTAAACAATTTTCCGCGATGAGCTGTATTTGAGTTCACCTAAATGGACAACACACACATATCCCTTTTACTTGGCTGTTTACTTTTCACACTTGACCCATGTCCTTCCATCACCAGAGCAATTTTTATTGATTACAAATTTAATTGTCTTGACAAATTGTCATTGGTCAAGTCATAAATAAACGGAAAAAAACACATTATAAATTGTTGACAGAAAGCAAAAAAGAACTCGAATTTAAACCAAATCCCGAACAAAATGTGTTGAAACTTAACGTTTCATTTTCACTAATATATATCTTTTTTTTGGGTCTCTTTTGATTAGCACACACAAATAGCACATAAAAAAGTGTTTTCTCTTTTTATAACCATAAAATTAATGTGGACAAAATTCAATTATAGATATATTGAAAAACGGTTTATTCGAAATGTGCTATATATATACTATATATGTATATTTGATATTTCTTCGTTACGATTTGATGTGCGATTCTCCCCAGAGAAGCGTTGAACAGCAACTGAGCTTAAACCTGTTGAGTTTCGCCTGTTTATAGCGAATGTCCTTTAGGACCCAAGTCGAATTCCTCCTCCCAATCAGCCGTCCACCCATTTTTTGTCGCGCGCACAAGGGGAATTCTATTGAGCTATTGAAAAGTGCTTTTCCAGGAGGCAGAGATTGTCGAAGAGAAATAGACAGAGCTAAAGACAGGTAGAGAGAAACCGAAAAAGGAAACGTTTAAATGATTCTATACGTAAGAAAAAGTGTTCAAAACCTTTTCTCCCTTTACCTAATCAAACGGAGTGAATGTCGCGAATTTTTAAGCCCTAGGTTTCAATTCGAAACTGAAATTTAAAGAAAAAGGACACGTTTCAATGTGTTTTAAAAATTCAAGTAAAACGTATTGTGCAAGCTTTTCGGAGCTTTCGAATCTTTTAAAGAGCTTGAAATCCAATAAAGTTTAGCTAACCGTGGGCTGTCAAAAGGTAAATGCTATGGATGACATATGAATTTATTTCCACAGGACATTGACTTGGAGGGTTAATTCCAGCCCCACCAAATACTTCCACCATTTGCTCCACATGATTTACATAGTTTGGAGTGTGTGTTGTATATGTATATGTATTTATCCAATTATCTACAAGAAAAAAAGAAAAAACTTTGTTCTGGGACACAGTTTTGTGGTTTTCCCGTCCCGGGTGAGTGAGATCATCCGCCTAGGCCCTAAGGCTGGAAATAATTTGCATAACTAGCCGTAAAACTGATCAAAAACTTAAACAAACGTTCTGGCGATTGGCTGAAATGCGAGTGATATTTGAATAACAGAGAAACGAAACATTCGCTTGAAGTGAAGAAGAAACCTGTTCTAGACAGTAGAAAGAGCTGCCGCGCTGCTGTTGGTCGCACTATCTTGGACCACCTTGGATTTAGCCACCACCTCCTCCATCTCCTTCCATCTCTCTTCTCTCGGCGAACACAATTGGATCAGGTGTCTTCCACTATGGCGTCCAAATTGATGTTTCAATAAAGACTATAAATTTATGACTAACGAAACAAGCAAAACCATGCCGATTCCCCATTCCCCCCTTTGGTCCGAATTCCCATCTACAAGTCCCCATTCCGGTTGGATGATGGCGAGGTGTAACGGTGACAACGAGTAGGTGTCGCCATTGGTGCCACTATGAATTAATTTGGACAATTTATGAGTTAATCTCAACGGCTGACAACAGCCTAGGAATGTATGAGTGTGGTGTGTGTGTGTGTGTGGTATGTGTTTGTTTTCTGATCCACCCCGGTGGTCGATTGAAAATTAAATTATAATTTGATACCTTCTTTCTGGCTCTTACACCGATGCGGCATCTTCATCTCTCTGCCTCTCCTGTTTTATATGTTTGCATACATTACGAATTGATCGTGTCGCACACCAACAACATAATTACAACATCTGATTTGAAAGACTAAGTCTTTGTTTTGCTGGAATCACTAAAAGCTATTGATAAAAAAAACCCTAACCATTTGTTTTATCATTCATTTTTTGAAACTATGAAGTTTTTACATACGCGGACACATATGTATGTACATATGTCTGTATATATTGAAATGAAGTAATTCGTCTTGCCAAATTACGCATACCATGTACCAGTAAAACACATATTTTAAATTAATGATAACAAATGCATTTATGCATTGTATATACATATAAAACATTCTGTTCGCCTGTTTTTTACAAGCATATCCCGGACACTCAAGCATGTCAGCACGTTAGCGCCCCCACCAGCCAACGGCCAACTCCTGCGTATTTGGGAAACTTTTATATGCATGACCTAGCTATTTTTAGTCGGATTTTGATCAAAATTTTGCTGGATATTAATATCAAATTTAAGTGTGCCAAATTAACGTATAAAATTACTGTAGATAATCGATTTTTTTCAAGTTACAGGGGCCTGGTTAAATTTTTTAACATACTAAATGTGCCCATTTACTAAGCAGAATAGTATCTCTAGATAGACCTACTATTTAGCGACTTTGATATATTTACCATTTCTCGTTATGGGTGCATGGTATAATCATCTTACATATGTAGGCAGTGGAAAATGCTGTATCTTTTGAGCAGATCTGGACAGAATATTTCCCGGGGGACGAGCGTGTTCAGCGATTCCTATAGGTGTAAGTCGAAATTAGCATTATTAACACATATTTTACAATATAAGTATATTTTATATAATAAGTGAACAGAGATACATTAATTGGGTTGATTTTAGAAAGATCATGCACCAAGTTTAAGTTAGTTTAAGTTTTTAAATACTGACTCTATTGGGCTTAGACGTCAATGGATGAGGCTTTGGTTTGTAAATTTTGGCAGTTTACTGGTCTAGTCCGAAAGGTTTTGTTTGATTGTTTAAGAGATGAACTCTTTGCAACCGGAACACGAGTTGCATTTAAGGTCATGTTAACAGAGGGGACCCTCTACAGGATCAGCTTCTTCTTTGCCACTGGAGTTGGAGTGTATGTATATATTGATTTGCAGTGAGAACATACCGCCTTGGATTAATGGATTATTTTTGGCGATTTCGATTGCCAACACCCAGCGAATATCGAATAGTGTCAAAGGATTTAATTTACTTATAACGTCCTTGCAAAAAGGGTATATAAATTTTGATCACAAATTTTATACATATATATTTGGTCAGCACGACGAGACGTGTTCATATAGCCATGCCCGTCCTTCCGCCTGTCTGCCCCTCCTTCCGAAATTTAGAATGTGGGCTTCTATATACCACAGTCATTTTATATCTTTTATTCCGCCTGATTGGAATATTGTATTAGGCATCTTTCATGGGATCAACTAAATCAATAAGACTTTGTTATTTTCTAAGCTATTAACTTCAAAATTAATATACGTATTAATGACTGCGCAAAATTTCATGAAGATGTGCTGACTATATCACATACAAACGATTGGTCGATATATAATTGTGGTCCTAAAAATTGTTTTGCCTCTAATGTAATTAGGTTAGGTTAAATCTGGATATTTATTTAAAAATCCGATAACAATATTTTATAGCTGTCATATAAATAAAAAAAGTATAATAATATGAGCCGCAGATTCCTTTTTATAACCTTGCAGACGGTATTATAAAATTGGTCAGATGCTTGTAACGCACAGAAGGGGGCGTATATATGTATATAAGGTATATATATTCTTGATCAGCCTGAGAAGCTGAGTCGACAAAACCATGCCCGTCTGCCCGTCCGTCTGTCCGTCCGACCATCGGTGCGTATGCGTTTTACTTAGCCGTCTTAAGAGCTATTGGGATGAAACTTGATATTTGAGCTGCTTATAACCCGGGTAAATAAAATTTTCAGGATCGGACCCAGTAGCGGATCTACGGGGAGTAAAAAAGGGGTAATTACCGCCCGCCACCACTCCCAAAACAAAAAAAAGGTCGAGTCGGATAGAAAATCAGTGATTGGTATTTAACTTGGTCGAAAACATTTTTTACTTCAATTTACCCCCCTCAATCCACCACTGATCAATAATAGATCATGGAATATATAACGTCTGAAAGGCTCAACTAGGCTTACCTATGTACATGTTTAAATGTGAGTACTTCCTTCCAATCTATGGGAAAAACTACGATGACCAATTTTGGATTGGGTTTTTGGGCTTTCAATAGTCTTCTTGTTGGCTCTAGACATTAAGCGGATACATGTGACAGGGCATGAAGATTTTCATCTCTAGAGTAGGAGTGGAGTGTTGGCCGTTTGTTTGCGTGTGCCATGGCTATAATGGAGATATTGTCTGGAGCCGAACAATTTTTATTGTCGTCGATGTTGACGTCTCCTCGGTCTGCGATTGTTGGGTAAATGTTTGCGGCACTTATTTGACAAATTTTGCAGATTTGAGACCGGCGGAGGCAGCGTTGGGGATAAAGGGTAGGACGTCCCGGGGACGGTTACTCGACTAGGCACAAGGCACTAGACGAGCTTTTTAATTAATTCAAATGCAATTCAACTGCATGTCAGGGCCAAGTGATGCTCGTCTGATTGAAGCTGAAAGCCAACACGTGAGTGGAGTTGCAGCTAACTTGAAGACACTGTCACTTTTTCTTGGCCAACTCTTCACCTTGGCTACCACACTGTTAGACTAACTAGACTAAGAGATAGCGACAGAGGCAGAGGCAGATGAATACGAATGAGAAGTGAGCACTGTCGGCGGCAATTGAGGGAGGTGGGAGATGCCACTCAATAAACGTTTGTGATTTGTAACGATTGTGCAGTACATAAATCAGTCATAGATTTATTGCCAGAGATCTTTATACTTTATAAGAATGAATGTCTGTCTGTCCGTCTATACGTGCCTTGGGTCGTGGTCGTGTGAGTGGCGCTGCGTGTGGGTCGCATAAATTTCACGCTTTGCGCAGGCGCTGCCGCAAAACGATGTTCTTCTTTTTCTATTTCGACTTCCTCTTCTATTTCGTTCGATCTCTCTGTGTGTGTTTTGTTTTATGAATCACGCGTTAGGCTCCAGCTCCATCTATGCAATAGACATATGTCCATCCAAATATATATATATATTAGTACGCTTATAAAAGGAACCATTCTAACATGGACTTTCAAACTGGACACGCAATGGCTTTGTGCTAATTGCCCCCAAAAAGCAAAGGTCTTTAGTAACGACAAATGCCAAAAACATATCAGATTGCATGACATTTCTCAATTACCAACCTGTTAGGAAGATTCCATTAAAGACCAGTCTAATCCTTTATAAGCGGGTTCGTTGTCCTAATCACCCCTTTCATTCGTCCTCACAAATAAAAAACTGTGTAAAAACGATTTCCCTTTTCATTTTTGGATTTCTTAAACGTTTTGTTTCCCGTTAGGTTTCAATTTATAATTTATGGCTCGCAGACTTTTGCCTAATCCCTGGCATAAACGTCCCTCGTTCCTGTCTCCCAGTCTCTACGTCTTGGCCTCATACTAACACGAACCAAAAACAATAAAACCTCAAAACAAAAAAAAAAAAAAAAATTCATCAGTCAGTCACCTCGCCATTTTACTTTCTTGAGGGTTTTCGTTCGATTTCGTTGGCTGGTTCGTTCGTTTTGGTTTTATAATTTATTATCGCCTGAAAAGCATCTCAATTATGCCTCCTGGTATCCAGACCCAGACTTGGGCCAGAGACATGAAATCTGCGTTTCAAAAGACAATTACAAAACGAGAAAAAAGTGTTTTGTGTTTTTTTATCACAGAGATTTCTTTTTATTTTATATTCAATTAAACGCGGATGCTGATTATATCGTAAAGCAACTGATGTTAGGCAATAGCTAAACTTGCTTTCATTATATGATTATGATTCGTTACCTACTATCCAAGTACCTATATATGAATATATATATATGTGTGGAGGTAAACAGCAGACAACGCTGCTGCCATTCCGCGATTGCAGTTAAAATTTCATCCTCTTTGGCAATCGTGACGCTGTTTTGATTGCCCCCAGCCATTTGAGTCCGTGTAACCGCCTCTCCTCCATTTCATGGTCTGGATCTTGTCTTGTCTGGCTCTCCATTGTTGGCCACATTGTGTTTCTTTCTTTTTATTTTTTTTTGTTTTGGTTTTTTGTTCTCACTAACAGTAACAGCAGCCGCCACGATTTGCACACTTTTACTTTTTAGATCTTTTGCCTCCCCTCCCCTGCTCTTGCATCGTTTTTGGCCATGTTACCTGAACGAAACCCAAAACGGAACTATAAATTCAAGTGCCTGTATCATTACTGTCGCTGGTCCCCCATAGATTATAGCAGACAAATTGTCGTCATGTCTGCATGTTGTGAGCTGTATTTCAATTCAGGGATGGGCTTCGGTATATGGGTTCGGATTTGGGTTTGTGTTTGGGTTATGTGGCAGGTGCCGGCACTTTGTGCATGTTTTGAATGCCTTTCTTGTTGGCCCAACTGATTTATGCATTTGTGTGTTTACTGTCATTTAAATTCAAAATTCAACACTTCAGAACTCTAATGTGAAATGACAAATGAGGAATGGTAAATACTTTCAATTGTCATGGATCGACTTCACTTATATCCTCTACGAGAAAGTCCATGAAAACTTTTAGTCTGTTTAATATTTTTGCTTTTCGAGTGGATTGACCCCAGTTGTTACTTTTTCTTTGATTCCCCTTCTTTTTTGTGGGGTATATTATTTATGATTAGAGATTCATGACGGACATTTCGGACATTTATTTTGTGTTTCCTGACAAAAGGAAGTACCCATCTTCATTTTGATAACTGATATCATATGTTGCATGCCACATACCTTACGAGTTGTAGCAAGTTGAGAAACGGCTTCCATTTCCTTTTTGACAATCGATAGCTCTGGCCAAAAAAAGTCTCCGCCTCTTGGCCTCTGTCTGCAACTCATCTTTGTACTCTTGGGGTATGCCAAAATTGTCGTGTACATGTGCTACGAGTATTTTGTATCATTTTCGGTAAAGGACTTTAATGGGCAGCGGGTAGAGATTCGGTGGGGAGAGGGATTGAAAGAGGGAGGAGAAACCGAGAAATGCGCTAATTACACGCACTGGGCACTCGTTAATTGAAGTTGTCAACACAAACCAAGGGCATTCCGAAAAGTTATGCGATGCGATCGGAGCAAATCAAAAGCAACTCAGACCCAAAAACCCATGCTTCGGCTTTCAAAGTCGATGCATGGGGAGGGAAAGCAATTATCTTTGAATTGAGCTAAAGCCAGCAGCCAAATATGTGAAATCAAATGGAGAATGGCGCCATTAATTATCGCAAAAACGGATACATTTCTTAATAATTAATCGGGTGAATGACATACTGGACTGCAACAGCAGCTGCTTTTCCCCTGCTGCCCCTCCAATACACTGTCGCTTCAGTCCATTTCCATTGGCAAAGAGAAGGAAATCTTCATTCTACATTCCGGCTCCATTAGCAGGATGAATGCGGAGCCTAATAGAGAAACATTAGTCATAACCCAGCAGGACATCGTTATGGAGCGCGTGTCTGCTGCCTAGCCTCTCTGGGCTGTCACTTTTCCAGTTGGCCATTGGCTTTTAACTTGGCTCATACCATCCTGGCATGCAATTGAGAAATTTATTAAAAATCATTTCCATTAATTTGGTTATTTATGCGCAGGATCAAACATTCAATTAGGCTGATGTTATAAATCTCGAGTTCATTATTCACATGCTACAACTAGACACGGCTTCTATAAATCAATGACTATATAATACCTATACCTAATACAGTATATACTTACCAAGAGATGGAGACTATGTCATTTAATTTAATTGAAAAATAAATGTTATGATCGATTTTTGCTTTTGCTTAAATGCAAAAAGGTTAAAAGTGAAATATCTCCCGCTGACTTGCAACAATATCAAAAGTTTATTTTGTTTCTTTTTTTTCGATTTTGTGTTGTATTCATTGGTATTGTTTTACTGTCATTTTCTTGGTTTTTTCTTTGGGCACGAAAGTGGGCTCTACCTCTCTTTGTAACTGGCCTCTTTCCCCCCTCTCAAAAAAGATGCACAAAAGTCGATAAAATAAGCAATCCACTAGAGATGTACTATATCCATAAACTTTTTTAATGGAAAAACTACTCATCGAATTGCAAACACTCTAGCTTTGGGCACAAAACATTAGAAGAAGTTTTGCCTGTGCACATATTGGGTAATATATTAATTAATACATTGAAACTACATACCTAAAAAAGGCTTGATCTCGTTTCAATAAGTTTGAAAATGACAAGAAATGAAGTAAGTAAGTCGTCTCGCCGACTTAGGTATACCATACACCAGTGAAACAAATATTTCCAATTTTTTAAACCAATGCATTTTCACATGCTTTTTATTACAAGCATATCTTAGAATCTCCCTCACTCAAGTATACGAGCACCCTAGCGCCCCCACCAGCCAACGACCAACTACGGCCTTATGGAAAAACGTTTATATGCATAACTTCGTTGTTTTTTGTCCGATTTTGATCAAATTTGGTGTTTTGCTGGGTATTAGTGTCAAATTCAAGTGTGCCAAATTTAATTACAAAAGGTAGAAAATTACGTGAGATAATCGAGTTTTTCCAAATTACGGGGGCGGAAAGGGGCGTGGCAAAATCGTTGCATATACAATATATGCGCATTTATTAAACAAATATACATACCAAATTTGGTGCCTCTAGCTATTATAGTCTTTAAGGAAATCAAATTTGTTTAAATTTCGTGGGCGGAGGGGGCGTGGCAAATTTTTTTTGCAACAAATTTGTGCGCGTTTAGTAAAGGATTAATCATACTAAATTTGATGTCTTTAGCTATTATAGTCTTTAAGAAAATCAAATTTGTTTAAATTTCGTGGGCGGAGGGGGGCGTGGCAAATTTTTTTTGCAACAAATTTGTGCGCGCTTACTAAAGGATTAATCATACTAAATTTGATGTCTTTAGCTATTATAGTCTTTAAGAAAATCAAATTTGTTTAAATTTCGTGGGCGGAGGGGGGCGTGGCAAAAATTTGAAATAAACTTGACCACCGTAGGTAATACACGAGTCTACGTACCAAATTTGGTGACTCTAGCTCTTATAGTCTCTGAGATCTACGTGTTCATACGGACAGACGGACGGACGGACGGACGGACATGTCTATATCGACTCGGCTGTTGATACTGATCAAGAATATATATACTTTATGGGGTCGGAAAAGCTTCCTTCTGCCTGTTACATACATTTTGGCGACTTTAATATACCATTTCACCCTATGGGTGTATGGTATAAAAACATTTTCGTCACTTTATAGAGTATAAGCCTTACAATCAAGCCTTAACAATTACTGGTTGATTGGTTCAAACAATGTTTTAATTCAAATAAAAAAGCTCACAATTTATCCAAATAAGTTGACAAAGTTAAATCAGTTAACAAATTTGTGTTATGCCAACAACCGAAATAAACAGGAAAACAAATTTGGGACATTTACTGAACTGACGTTGACCTGCAAAAGAAACCCGAAATAAAACCAAAAGTAAATCTCAGTCTCAGTCTAAGCCGTAGTTTCAGTCTCTCTTTTTCTAACAGGAAGCTGAAGCCAAAGCTGGGCAAGCGGCAGGCAGCTGCTTATCGCCAAGTTTTATCGAACATATTGGCTGGGTGGGTAGTAGAGACAAGAGACAAGACACAAGACAACAGAGCTGCGATAAGGTGAGGGATGAGAAGAGCAGAACGGAGGGGTACATATGTATGTATGTACATATGTACATAGGTCTAGATCATAAAATAAAACTTAATAAAAATAATAAAAAAGACAAGCAAAATCAACTCTTTGGCATCATCAACAGAAAGCCGACAAAGTGGGCGTGGCCCAACCTATCAGCAAGGCCAGGCCTCCAATTGGAGCTGAGTTAGGCAACAAGTTTAGGTTTTTCCTCTTTTTTTTTGCTTTGATATAATAAATTGCATAGAAACATAAATTTAATTTTTAACGCCCCAGCTGCCTTTTTGCATGACAATTAAGACATCATAGAAAGAGAGAGAGAGCGAGAAAAAGATACATCGAGAGAGAGAGTGACTACAGGTGGACAAAATGGCGTACGATAATCTTGAAAAATACCCATCACCTCCTTCCCATGCCGCTGCACGATCACTCTTTCTCGTCACCTGCCCACCCCTAAACAATTAATGGCGCCCCAAGTCTGCTCATTTTGCACTCTCACATTTTTCAAGTGTGCACCCTTCGGGTCCTTGAAAAGTGTTTGCATACGCTCGCCAGGACCGCATTTGCCAACGCAGGCTGAATCCACTACAAAGGAGAAATTTCAAAACTATTAAAGAAACTCCATAAACAATTTATCTACAAGTATCTAAAAGGAATAAAAAATCACATGGGAATTCAAACTTTTGTATTTTACATTTGGATATTCAAAGCTGAAAACAATCATTATAATTGGAATTGAATTAATCAATTTATGAACCACCAACCAACTCTTTAAGACAAACATAACTTCAAATGGTAAAACGATTGAAAACTAAGTCCACATGGTTGGAAAACTAACGTAATTGTTATTGATTTATGTTTGAGCCTGTCTCATAATACATAAATATCGAATATGAGTTGGGCCGATTATGCAGCTATTATTTGCTTTGTTTTGTTCGGACTTGTACAAATATCAAATGAACAGATGCTGAAGAGTGCAGGCACTTGTTGAAAAGGATAAGCCGCTCCTGTATACTTTGTGGGATTGGGGACTTGGCCTTCTTTATGACCATAACGTACCGTTCCGCGTATGCGCACTGAACTCATATTTGTATTTGTCTTTGTTCAACAGTTGCTGGAGCTCGCGCGCGCTTCTTTGATTGATGACTTTCATTTGCCATTCGGACAGGTCTACATTAATATCAACAACAACGTCGTTTCCATCCCCGTGGAAGTCGGCGTGTCCAAGGCTCTTCTTCTGTTTGGTTTGTTTTGCTTTTTGGTGGGGCGTTACAATTGCCACAGAGTTGGTGGAGTTCGGTGCAGTCGTTTGGGTTGGGGAACACCCAGGAATTTAGCTAAGGTCGCTCGAGTGTTTGCTTAGTTATTCCAATTGCAGAACCCAAAACTCCGAAACTCTCCACTTTCCACCATATAAATAGATGAGAGCGCACTCGTGGCATATTTAGTTTGGTGATTCCACAATTTCTACTGGTTACTTTATGGATTTTAGTACAAATATGAAACAATCTATTAAATACTTAGCTCTCGACGTGGCCTAAGCATCGGACAACCATTACTCACTCAGCTTAATCCCAGCGTCTCCATTTGCCTTATGGAGCAAAAGAAAAATCACATGAGCAGCATTTAAACATTTTTTTGCTCGTTCACGGGGCGAGAGGCCAAGAGGAAAATGCAACACCAGGAACAGGCGATAAGCAGCTCGGGAAAACTGCACAGGCAATTGAGTTGTCCAGCTCCTGCTCCTCCACCTAGGTTCCATGTGCTGGCCGTAATGGCGTTGCATTTATTAAAGGCTTTTGTGCGTGCGGGCTTTCCAGCCTTTGCTAGTTCCCGTTGCCGTTTCTCTGCCCATGTCTTACTCGGTCGCTATGCTTAATCCATAAATGGAAATTAATGGTTTAAATACGAATGTCTGTGTAGTTGCTGAGCCTCTTAGCCGGGCTAATGGTGGAAGTTGCCAGTTGCTGGCATCGTGGTTGCAGATGCTGCTGCTGGGGTAACGGTATCAACAGAGTGCCACTGCAGTTCCATTTTCATTTGTTGGACGCCTGCAAAAATATTAAGACATAAATGTCATCAACAATGATACGGCCTGTTTGGAAGGCCTCGACATAGACCATGGACCACGCCGTAGGAGGCGTAGGTGACAAACACAGAACAGTGTCCAAATACTAGCAAAATGTTTCAAAGAAAGAAAAATTATATTCACTTAAAAATGGAACACGAACCTAGCTTGATGTGGTTCTGATTTTATTCGATTTTGACTTGCGAACACATAAAACTCCACAACTGATTAGTCTGGAGTGGTTAATGAAGCCAACAATTGCTTTAAATAGCCAACGCATAATCAAAACTTGCCAACAGATTATCGCCCACCTTGGTTCCCTAGTGCAGGGCTGATTAAGGAAGAATAAAAACTGTTGGTGTAACTCAATTGAAAACTCATGTTAAAATCAAAATTGTTGCATGCCTTTTTGTTGTTGAAACCGCTCCTGACTATCTCCCAATTGTCGTGGCTGCATATCCCTTTCCTTTGGTCAGAGGGGGCAGAAGCATGGGGACAATGCCTGGTTTATTGTAAGTCCTCCAGAGTCAGTTGCATAAAAATGATACCACAATTTATGGCCGACATCTAATGGGATTCACTTCTTCACACCGTCTGAGGAGGCTTCGTGGCGGAGTTGGCAGACTTTTGCATGCAATGCGTCTCATAAAACATAATCAAGTTCACCATTCACACTAGCCTACTAGACCACATCCTGCCTAGGGTTTAGAAGTTCTATGGTAAGATTAATTTTCAACGATACTGTCATATTTTCCTCCTCTTCCATTCGCTCTTCTTGTTGTTGTTGCTATTGTTGGGGGCAAAAGTTTTTATATGCATTTTGATTCCATTAAGTTTCTGCTCCAAATTGTCATCTGCATGTCGGGAGGAGAGATGGTGACAAGGGTGGTGTCCAATGTGTGGGGGTACAAAAGAATGTCCATTTATCATATATGTATGCATTGATCTGCGGTGTGTATTAATTGTTATCCATTTGCCATTTGGCAATCGCATTTATTGTTCGGAGTCTGCGGAGATTCGAGTGTATGTGTGGGCGTGGCTAGTACGTACACAAGTGTGTAAATGATGGTTACATACATTCATACATATGTGCGTTTCTGCCTTTCGATCTTGGCGATATTGCCAACATTAACATTTGTAATCGCTCATCATCTTGAGTTTCAAATTACAATTGAACCGGTTCACTTCAAAATTTATGTTAATTTTCCCTGGCTAGGTAAATACTTACACACAATATTTCAATTTAAGTTGTTAGCAACAATGATGTGAAGTTTGTTGCCTAAGTCTTTTGTTTTTACGGACCACACACATTGCCACCGAGGAGTGTCCGAAACGATGCTGGCCCATAAGCTCTTATAAATTTTTTTTGGTTTTCTTTTGGCGAGGGTCGAGCGGGGTGGTGGTGGTGGTAATAAAACAAGCCCGTTAACAATTTGCACAAAACCATTTGGCCTGTTCCACCTCTGACAAGCAAACGAAACGAATATGAGGAGAAATAAACAAACCAAGAGCGGCATATGGTGGCAGAGCTGCGAGAAGTAGTGGTTGTTGGCCAAGGGGGAAAGGGGTCAGAAAGAGAGAAGCACTACGCACGCCTGTTCGCATTCAATAAATAAAATGTCAAAACAATAATGAAATGAATTATGAGCGCGCATCAGCGGCAGGGCGGCGTGGGCCACGGCTGCGCATTGGCTGGCTGGCTGGATGACTGAGTCCCACGTCTGAAGGGGGGATTGTTTTCTTTTTTTCCCCCTTTTATTTATTGATTTCGTGCGTATGCACAATCAGCACGGCACACCGAGTACAGCAGCCGGAGTCGGCAGTCGGAGCAGCAGCAGCAGCAGCAGACGATCGTCCATTTCTCCCCTGCTCTGCCGCTGCCGCTGTCTGGTTACAATTGTCAGATTGAAGCTCGTTTGGGCAATTCGACTGGGCCAGGCTGCCAGGCCTCCGGCGTCCTTTTCGTAATGAAATCCCCCCCTTCATACGGCAATAGGGATGCACATTGGAGGATTAGTGGAAGCTCTCCGCTAACGTCAGGGAATCGCAATCAAAACTTTCGCTGCTAAACGAGCCAGTCAAAAAAAGAAAAAAACCGAAACAACAAATTCAACAAAAACGAAGAAAAAAGCAATTATTTCGATAAAAATGACCATTTACTGTCGTTTTGTGGATATTGAGACCCAATTTATGTGTATTCCAAAGCGAGGCCCAATCGAGGTAATTTCGAAAATATTGTACGATTGAGTTGGCAGATGAATTTTAATATTTTTATTTTTCCGTATTCGTTTGCTCTTCACTCGGCGTGTCCAAACTGGGTCAAGGAAGCTGCAGCACAATTGAAAAATTGTTGTTCAGCCCAAACAAGGTGAGAACTGAAATTTGCATCTGCACATTAAAATAATCAACATTTATTTTTTTTCTTATTCCAGCCATTAGCAATAAGTTGCACCAATAGAAATGGAAATCCAAGGAAATCATTGAATTAGCTTTTGATCTAATACGTGTCTGTTTGTATACTATCTGTCCAGTTTATCATGGTGAACTTCAGGGCTTTTGTTCAATATTCATTGTAATTGGTACGACTGGTTACTGATTATGGCATTTATGTAATAACCTGACTTTTTTTAATCATGAATGCATAGAAATAATATAATATATACATATGTATTGGTTTCTATTTGATAAGAAAGGGTGATTCTGAAATATATTGAGGTATTATTATTAACTTCAGTAGTTTATAGTTTCATTTATGATGATTCATTAAAATCCGGCGTCCATGTACATGTCTCTCAATAGAAATTAAGTGATATTTTTGAATCCTTCAGATGGACATCTTAATAAGAAAATCTGAACATTCAAAGTAGAACGATCAAAAGTACATATTAGTTAGTCTTCATTTTCTATCTTGTCACACCTTTGAGAACTTACAGCTCAAGCATACATAAAATAAGTCTAAACAGTCTACAATTCGCCAATTTTTCAAACGAAACCGTCGCTTTGATTGTGTATATTTAACAATATGTTAAGATTCAATAAACGTACATAGTTTCATAAAAAATATAAAAATTTTCTTTTTTAAATAATTCATATACATATATGTATATTTAAAATGAAGTAAGTAAGTCGTCTCGCTGACTTAGGTATACCATACACCAGTAAATATTTCAAATATATAACAACAAATGTATTTAAGTTTTTTTTAAATTTCTGTTCACATGCTTTTTACAAGCATATCTTAGTACATTTATATGTATGTCGGAGATTGAATTAGGCATTTCTAATAATTTGAATTGTGTGCCTACTGTTAAGGCGAATTGCTCAGTGTTAAGTAATGAATATCATGACAGATGTAGAACTGTTTAACACTAGATTTGTGCGATAACAGCATAGGCTGTCATCGAGTGTGGCTCGGTGTGTGGTTGAGAGAATTCAGTCTCTTTTTCTCTCTGAAATTCAACCTGACAGCACGTCGAGACTCGCTGCACAAACCCTGTGTAAAAATGGAAGCCAACAATGGAAACAACGATTCAGAAATACCTCAAATCCTTCACTCGCCGATATGTATATGTACATATGTATCTCGGTCAAGCATTCAAGCACCCCCACCATCTCCGGCCTTATGGAAAAACATTTATATGAATAACTTGGCTATTTTTAGTCCGATTTGGATCAAATTTGGTATTTTGCTGGATATTAGTATCAATTTAAGTGTGCCAAATTGGATTGCACAAGGTAGAAAGTTACCTTAGATAATCGATTTTTTTTTAATTACGGGGGCGAAAACGGGCAAGGGAAAGTCTTTACAAATTCAAAATGTGCACATTTACTAAGCAAATATACATACTAAATATGGTGTTTCTAGCTAGAATAGTTTTTGAGATAAAAGCTTTTTTAAAATTGCGTGGGCGGAAATGGGCGTGGCAAAAACTTGAAATAAACTTCTTTTACATACTACACGAGCCTACAAACCAAATTTGGTGGCTCTATCTCCTCCGAAATCCAGGCGTTCATACGGACGGACACACGGACATGGCTAGATCCACTCGGCTGTTAATACTGATCAGAAATATATATACTTTATGGGGTCGGAAAAGCTTTCGAAATTCGATACCTCAATACTTCGATATCGATACATACATATGTACATAGGTGTTCGTACGGACAGAGAGACTGAGAGAAAGACATGTCTGGATCGAGGATGCTGTTGATGGCGATCATTAATCATGCATAGATGCTTAGACTAACCAGTCTAAGACTCATCTTGTACTAATTAAATTAAACTATTTAATTTGTTAGCATCTCCTTAATAAATTTAGATGTTTTGCAGTCCTCGGTAGGTGAGTTGTGTAAGTGGCAGAGACATTTAGTCAACTGATCCACGAGGATCTGGGTTCGAATCCCAGGCTAGTGTATGGAATATAGTTTTCGTCTAAGCCGAAGGCCTTAGTTGCCAGTGCTTGTAAAATAGAGTTAGGTTGATAGAATATTCCAAATCAATTTCATGGAACAATAAAAATATATTGATGGAATCATAACTGATTGATTAACACAAAATATACGAATCAGAGTATCTTAAAGTCGTTGTTTAAGTTGATTTGTTTATTTTATTTCGTCTTGGAACTATAACTATTTCTATTGATTTTCCATTTAAGTCATTTTATTCATTTAATAATAAGAAATTTACATGCAAATTACATAATGAACTCTACTCACCTCTATATGAAATCAATAAATTTCTAACGATTTCAACGTCCCTACACAAACACACATACATACACCCAAAATATATGTATTGATGGAATATTATATGGTTTATGCGATTGATTTATGTGCTCAGAGTTTTTATGGTGCACTTAAGTGCCCAGCCATTATAACATTTTCCGCTGGATCAATGAGGTAAGGGGCATGAGGGATGTGGGAGGGGTGAGTCTGAGTCTGATTATTGGCTACAAATAAGGGGGCAACATTTGGAGCGACAAAAATTGTATATATATTGGCCAAAAAATCAGCATACACAATACATAAATAAATGACCAATTATGAATATATGAATATGGCCGTTGACCACGCACTTAGATAAACGAGGATGGATCAATCAATCAATCAGTTTATTTTTATATTATTCAAAACTATGGACAAACTTATTTAAGATAGTTATTGGTAGTCATTGCTTTGGATAGCATCTGTCCACTACTTCTTGATCAGCCCTCGCTTATGTATGTATATACATATTTTTTGTCGATGCACACAATATAAAGCTTGACCACTGAGCTGGTTTTTGTGGCCCTAGGCTGGTCAGATTGCGAGCAACCGGCAACATTCTTATTCTCAATTTAATGTTCAGATTTTTTGCATATTATATTTGGGATCAAGATAAAAATTACGTATGATCAAAAATCAGTTTGACAACAAAATACTTTATGTGCGCCATTCTTAACGCTGCAATTTAACAAAACGGCACATTAAGAGGGGGTAAGCAGATGAATGTGAAGTGGAAAAGAGTATAGGAGAGGGTGAGGAAGAGAGGGAGTGTTTGGGATAACCCAGATTTCGATGCTGTTGCTACGTTTCTGGCATGCTAATAAGGGAACATTTCACCTCGGCCCAATGTACGGAAAAGACGCCCGCAATCATTCATATTCATCATAAATGCAGCTGATCGGCAGCCGGCATCGAGATCCACATCCACATCAGTTTTAGTCTCTCTTGCTCTCTCCCTTCGACATTTTATTCGCCTGTCGCGGTATATCTGCGGATCGGAATCGGGATCTTGCCTTCACCTCACCCTGATCCCCTCGCACTGGCCCTGTTATTTGGTCTCGTATCTTCAACGTCGATCAATGCAAATTTTTCCAGCAGCAGCAGCAACAGCAGCAACAGCCTACGCTTTGCAACAGCAGCAGCGGCTCAAAAATTATTATTAAATTCGATATAAATAATATTTTTAAGCCACCCTTCCCCCGCTATGCCCCGATGCCCTTTTTGCATTTACTCCTGCTGCTTCGGTCTGCTGATTAATAAAAGACAGGCTGCCGTTGCTAAGATGGCCTGCGGTGCTTAATTCTGAGGCATCTGTCAAACTGAGCGAAGGTGCACGTTTTGTATGCGCAGCTTGGCTCCGGGTTCCCAAGTCTTCAATGCAGTCCTCTCCAGTGACCAGTCTCCGATCTCCAGGACCCACCGAGCAGCAGCCACTCTGTAGAATTGGTGTTCAAATATTTTTTAAAATACTTTGCATATGTGTGACACTCGCATAATAACGCTTCAATTAAGTCACAGTGCTTCTTTGACACGATTTTCCTTTGTCCCAAAAAAAAAGGGAAACATAAGCGAAATGAAGTAAGTAAGTCGTCTCGCCGACTTGGGTATACCATACACCAGTAAAACAAATATTTCAAATTTGTAATAACTAATGCATTTGCCTATTTTAAGAAATTCTGTTCACATGCTTTTTACTAGCATATTTCAGTATCTCGCGCACTTATGCATATAAGCACCCTAGCGCCCCCACCCGCCAACGGCCATCTCCGGCCTTATGCAAAAACGTTTATATGCATAACTCAGCTATTTTTTGTCCGATTTTGATCAAATTTGGTATTTTGCTGGGTATTAGTATCAAATTTAAGTGTGCCAAATTTGATTGCACAAGGTAAAAAATTACGCGAGATATTCGAGTTTTTCAAATTTCGGGGGCGGAAAGGGGCGTGGCAAAATCTTTATACATGCAAAATGAGCGCATTTACTAAGCAAATATACATACCAAATATGGTGTATCTAGCTACAATAGTTTTTGAGATAAACGTTTTTTTTGAATTGCGGGGGCGGAAAGGGGCGTGGCAAAAATTTGAAATAAACTTGATCACTCTACATACTACATGAGCCTACATACCAAATTTGGTGGCTCTATCTCTTATAGTCTCTGAGATCTACGCGTTCATACGGACGGACGGACGGACGGACGGACAGACGGACGGACAGACGGACATGGCTAGATCGACTCGGCTGTTGATGCTGATCAAGAATATATATACTTTATGGGGTCGGAAAAGCTTCCTTCTGCCTGTTACATACATTTTGGCGACTTTAATATACCATTTCACCCTATGGGTGTATGGTATAAAAATACCTCCACTTCTAGATGCATATCAAGAATATCTGACGTCAATTTTGATAAGCGAACGCATATTATTATTGTTATTATTAGCAATATATGGCGAAGCCAAAGCGGTGCTCGGCCAGAGGAGAGTGAAACCTTTATAATAAGCAGCAACATCACGAGGAATCCCTCCAAGCATTTCGCTGCATTTCTGCATGGATATCGGACCACAATCGACATGTGCTAAGGCAGCAAATTCCTGCATCAAACACACAGGTCCACAAGGGCCGAGAAAAGAAAAATAAGAATTATGCAAAAATTATGCGAGGCAGAACAATTTACAAAGTGCCCTGGATAGCTTCTGCTCCTGCTCCTGCTCCTGCTTCTCCTGAAACTACTGCTGCAGATGACTGTGCACTTCAAGTTGAATTAAATGAAGTGAAATTCAATTATGATTGCATATTAAAATGTCCTGCAATTATTAGAAGAAATTCCATTCGTGCTGATTATATAATCAAAAGCCCTGGAATCCATGAGATGCATTTAATTTTTTTTTTTTTTTTGATTAATCTTCTGAAAAATAGGTCATGCTTCATTATCCAGCCATTATCGAGTTACCATATGTACATATGCACACACCGAAAGTGTGAAAGGATTTAATAAAATTTGTGACAATCAAAGTGTTTTTTCGACCCAATAAAGTGTATATACATATTCTGTCTCTTCCGGAAGACCTTCTGGGAGATTTAAATTGACAGTATAGAATATAGTGTAATTAAGTTAAATAACTAAGTTAATTAACTAAGTAATATTAATATCTTAATATCTTTTTAAGTTGGAGTTTGTAATGAACACTCGTAAAGTCTCGTCAATTAGAAAGCAAATGACAATATTTGCCATAGAAAAATATTTCCACTGATCCCACCAATTGAAATCGAAGTAAAACAGACTGTTGTATTATGACAAGCACTAAATTGGCCGCTAGGTTCGCTAAAGTGCCCGTTTGATGATAAGAGTGAGTGAGATTACAAGTATCTGCTTGCGTGTATGTAAATGTACACATTTCAAATAGATTTTGCCTTTGATGCAGGGTATACATAAAGTCGGTGCTCAAGGGGGATTTGACTAGGGAATGAATTGAAATAGACGTATTGATTGATTTCTATTGATTTTCTGTGTGTTTAGCCCTTTGTTGCATTGTTCGTTTTAAGGATTTTATTAAGAAGGTGAGGGTGGAGCCTGCAAACAATTTGTTTGTGGGGACAAGTTTGTGTATCACTTCCGGCCCTACTCGCATTCTTTTTTCTCTTCCCCTTGTTGCCGCTGCATTTTTTAGGAATACATTTGTAGCAATCACGTTTTATCGCTGCATTCGGACATTTTAAAAGGTCATAACTTAAGACCTTATCGCCACAGGCAGACAGACAAGGCGACACACCGAGTCCAAGTCGGAGTCGGAGTCTAGCGACATGCAACATGCGAGCAATTCACTCACCAAAAGTCGCCGAAATTGATCGAACAAAGAGCAAAAAGGAAAAAAAACAACAGAAAGGATAACATAAAATGGCAATGCAAGTGAAACACGCAACAACTGAGGAGATGTCGAGAAGTAGGGAGAGAGAGACAGAGAGGCAGAGGGACTGATCCAGAGAAGATGCCATGGCACCATTACATTCCATTGAGCGCACCCTGATAATGAGCCATGCACACACACACACAGAGTCACACACAACATGAAAGGACACACTTTTTTTCTGAAGAGGTTGCGCTAAAAGCGAAATGATAAGCTGACAGCTCTGTAGTCCCACTCACTTGGAACCTTAGGTGGTAGTGGCACTTCCATCTTTAAAGAACGAAAGACAAAAACAAAACTTGCGGCGTCGGCGGCATTCTTGTGATAGCAACCACGGGGGGCCCACCTGAGTGGCCATTGAGTCTAAGTCGCAGATTTTGTGAAAGAAGGAATCTCCGTTTTTCAATTGGACTGTGACTCACTCTCAGGCGCTTGTTCCGTGAGGGTGCGGCACACACACAAACACACACACACACACAAAATTAAATCGCAATAAAAACATAACGATTTAATAAAACAAAAAGGATTTGCATTAGAATAACGTTTTTCAATGGAACTCCCTCCAGCTCTGGGATTTCTTTAGAAGACGGGAATAAAGTTTTTAGAGGTCACGAAGACTTAAGCTTTATTAGAATGGAGGTGAACCACTTAAATAGTATTTTGTCTTTTGAGACTACAGATATTATTAACAGGCATTTAAATTAAATATTGTTAGCGCATTTCGGCTGTGTTTTGTTATAACTGAGGAACACTTAGATCGGATCACCATATCTTACTTTAGCTAATCTCCTCTGATATACATACGCCGGTGAAGGGCAGATGAATTTTGGAACATACGTGGATCCTTAGCATACGTTCTAAGCAGAAGAGAAACAGCTGCTTTCCCCAGGCTAACTGTGTTTTTTTATAGTCTTCAATGAGTTTCTTCCACTCAAATTAATGAAGCGTATAAAAATGTGCGTTCTATTCAAAAAGAAGCGATAAGTTGGAATACCTTTTCTACCTCTGGCTGTAATTATGAACGAAGAATAAGTGCAACAACAAGAGGAACCGTAAAAAGGAAATTTCTTTCATTGTTACGAACCTTTCCTTTGAGTTTAATGCCTGGAAATGAGATACTCTTACCCTACCCTTACCCTCTAGTTGATACAATCCGTAGTGAGCCGATACGATTATTATCTAGTTTTCTATTTGGCTTTGTGTGTGTTGACATTCCGCCATTCTTCTTCATTCGTGACATTTTCTACGAAAACTCAATACAAATACAAACAGTTATCGTCGCTTGTTCCTTCAAATGATGCCTAAACACACCCATTCAAATGACATATCCAAAACGAAGACCAGAAATTTACGACGTTACCTCAGGTAAAAAGATCGAATAGAGACAGAGTGGATAGAGGGAGGGAGATGGACTCACAGATGGCTATCGAAATGTAGTCGGTGTAGATGACTCATCAAATTAGAGTCCATGCCGCGGGCGATAAGCGGCCTTACGAAGGATTAGACGGAGGGATTGAGGGAATATCGACCGAAAAGTGCTCATATCATTTTACAAATAAATATACATGGTAAACCACTTGAGACTTCAGACAATATGCTAGTGACTTGACACAGTCACAGAATTTCTTTTCAATTTTCTTTATTTCTGTTTCGGAATTGACCCTTTGGAAATTCGTTCAATGCTGGGAAAATCTTTTTGCCCTGGCCCAATGAACGACCACCCGAGGGTGAATCCTATATACATACAATGTCGTGATTATTAATTGCTTGACATTTGTTATTAACTAATTGGGAGGGAAACCATATCCTTTCTCTTTCTTCCCTCGTGACTAAATCTGTTGGACCAAATGCCAATACAATGCAGTATACAGTTTTACAGTTATCGACCGCACAATTATTCGTTCAATTTACACAGGAAGCGCTCTGATGAGGAGTGGGTACGAGTATGCGTGTGGGTATGGGTACGGTCATGGGCGATAATCCGACAGCAAAATATGCGAACGTTAATTACGCTTTTGAGAACGTTTTACGCACAGTTGCAAACGGAGGATGGGGCTGAAGGATGGAGATGAGAATGGGGCTTGCAAATGCAGCAACGATGCCTGACGGCAGATAATGTTGATCGTATGAATGATGGAATCGAACTGGGAACTAAGAACGGTCTGTGGCTGGTTTGCTCTTGGCAGAGTCTGGGGATCGAAATCGTAGCATACACGGGTTCTTTGATCGATTAGAGAGGCCTGGCGAACATTGCGTCCAGCAACAGAGCGAGACAGAGAGAGAGTGAGCGAGAGTCCAGTTCGAGCCAATTTGATTGAAAGCTTGCAAATTGTTTGGGAAAATCATGCACTTACGGCACTTGCCAACGATGTCATTGGCCTCGCCCCTTTCCTTTCCGATGCTCTCCCTCGGTGCTGCTCTTTGCCTTCTCGGTTGGCTCATGTAGAACCTCCCAGGTGCACTTCAGTTTTCCCCCACACTGTGCCCAAAATGCCATTTATCTTGACCCCTAAGTGCTGCATGTGGCGTTACTTTCGTTTCTGATTAATTTGGGTTAATTTGTTTTGGGCCTATATAAAAAGCCAGGGAGAGATAGAGAGAGAGATAGAGAGAGAGAGATAGAGGGGTAAAGAAATATAAAGGGAACCATCCCAACCAACAACCAAACGAAGTTGTAAAAAATAATATAAAAACAGTTTGAAACAAATTCCACTGATCTTGGCCAGTCGATTTATTGACACTTAAGCCGAAGATACATGGAAATGGGATATACTTTGTTTTTGAACGAAGAAAACTCAAAGTAGGGCGCCAAATTGTGCACGTCCTGGCCTGCGGGTTCCATTCGATTATGGGGACCATCAACAGCGGGTGGCCAGCCAAACAGCCTGGCAGGATCAATCCCAGTATATAAACATGAATGGGTTCATTTCGTTTTTGAAGTATCAATTAATTGGTTAATTATTTATTAAATACGAAACCTCAAAATCAAACTGGATCGATCTTTAAACTGTTTGCTAAGTCGCTACTCGGATTAAAGACATGTAACTTACAGACAGACAGATAGTAGGAGCTGCCTTTTACACACATAAAATTAAGTCAACAACAATTTAATAATTTGACGTATTAACACAACAGTGGGCTGATCCCAGCCAACAAATAGCAACCCTCAACCATGAGCCTCTGTCCCATGGCAATGTCTCAGTCAAAGTCTGTAAGTAGCAGCTAGCCAAAACCCAAGGAGACCGGAGATCGGCGACCCAAGTCCAAATACCACGTAGCACACAATCAGGCGCGTGCAATCTTAATGGGTAAATTATTGGTCCAGTAACTCCAACCGCTTCTTCTTCAGCCTAACAACAATTGGCGCAGTTTGTGTGTTTATGTGTGCTCTTCGTTATGTCATAATCGTCTTACTTAACGGCCTCCGCGTAATATAATAATCATTTATTAATTTGTTTTGGCCCAAGACCATAAAAATAACAGGTGCAGGTACGTGCCAGACCCAGACCCCAGACTTGAGACCCCCGACACTCTGATCATTTCTGCTTCTCTTTATTTTTAAGGTGCTTAGTTACATCATTTGTGCTCCATCATCAAAAAAATGACTGAAAATCAGACTCGAAATAATTTGCTGGTAATGCGGGTTGGAAAGAAACAGAGAGAACGAGGAAGGGCTATCGGTAGGGGGCTTTGTTTTATTTCAATTAGAGCAAAGGTAAATGCTATGTTGTCCTAGACAGAGAACCAACAACAACATCAACTCATCAACCGATTATGCCTCTGCACTCCACTAAGTGGTCCACCTCCAACGGCTCTGCCCTCTATAAGTTGGCACACGCAATCCGTTTAGTCTGATGCCAATTGGGGATTGTATTTATCCCCCTTTTTCAGGTCTCGCCCAGCAATTAACACCCGCAGCACCTGGAGCGGGAGCTGTAGCTGGATCTGCCGATGAAGCTGGAGTCGGAGCACGCCTTTAACTTTTATTTGCCCAAAAATGGATAACCTCTAATTTGCCAAAGCGCATTTTATTGCCATTCACAAAGACAGAAGAGAACGAGAGAGGATTGGGATGGTGAATCAGAGATTGGGCATCGACGCGTTCCACTTAATGACACACATAAGTCAGTTATTTTTTGCCTTTGTGATTTCGACTCCCGATTGTATGTATTCTTGTTGTGCTGTTTTCATTTTTTCGTATCATTTAACGCCTTTTTTTGTGTTGTATGTAAAATTGCCATTTCCATTTCACTTAAATGAAGCGTTTCAAATGATCTGTTTGGAGGTGCTGGTGTTTGTAGCATGATTGGGTAATTTGGGGCATTTAGAGACACGCAAAGTCGGACACAACAGACAGACAGAGAATAAACAAAGAGGAACCTTGCTTTTAGTCCCAGTTGACACAGAGCTGTCCAGTATGTTGGTTTTATTAATATTCCTATTGTATACAATCAGCAAAGGGGTAAGCCCAAAATCACACTAATAACCGAATGATTTGAAGATTGATTTGATACCACACTCCAGTTAACCGTTAATATGACAATTAGCTCATTCATCTGTATACCAAATCCGGATTATTGCAGCCAAAATATTTGCCAACTCACCACAAATAGTCGCCGGACTATGAGTTTTCTCACTAGTGGCTGTTTTTTCACCCACCCTTTAGATAATGTGACGGCAAGTTCTTTTTAATTAAAAAGAATGCAGTTTTTAAAAATCATTGAAACGATTCTTCTATCGCTTCAGCTAAATGTCATAATGTATCGGGCTCGTGGTTCGGAGTTTGAACCTTTTTTCTTAAATGCCACGGAGAATGTTTGCGATGTCTTAGATGCGCGATTGAAGAACAAGATTTTGAATACCCTCTTCGACCTGGTGTTAACCCAATTGCATCGCTATCACTGCCCATTGATGGGGAATATTACATTGAGCCGTGTTCCCATGATCTTTCATAGACTAATGCCTGGCATGTTTGGCTCTAGTCGATATAGGATCGTGGCTCAATTGAGGTTGCAGAAAATTTCCATTTTGATCTTGAAAGTTGGCTTTCGGCTGGGACCTTAATTAATTACCTCAACTTATTTGACAGCCTTGAGCGCAGGCAACCTATAAATAATAAAAACTTCCTATAAATCATTTGGGTGAACTGGGGGGATGATGGGCATGTGGGAGAGGGAAGTATGCACATACACAAACATGCGTTTGATAAGCTGGACATGAGCTGCAAGGAAAATAGGAATAGCTTAATGCCCCAGTTGCTTGCCAGATGGCCAGCTGCTGCTCCTGCGCTAGCTTCTGCTTTGGTATTTATATTCGAAAAGCGCCAAAGGCCGAAATACTCATACGCAAAATAAATATCGTTCCCCGCACGCACGAACCACTAAACAGTAAGAAGCCCTAGACTTCGAGGACGAGGCGACGGTTCACGTAATTACGAACCTGAAGTTGATGCCGCGATATTGGAAAATCGCTTAACAAGCCAATACTCTGAGTTATGACTGAGGCTGCCCGTCTTGGCTTTCCTCTCATTCTGAATCTGAATCCCTGGCCCCTGTCTCTGGATCTAACCATCGAAGATGTCGCTGTCCCAACGGCAGCAATTTGTTCTTGTTGTCGACTTTGCATGTCTCTTGTTGCCTAGGCTTGGCCGGTCGATCGGTCGGTCGTTTGGTCGGTTGGCTGGTTGGTTTCTTGGTTGTTTGGCTGTCTGTCAGTTTGCTTGTTTTGCATGCCAGACAGTAAGCCAGGGCCAATACGCGTACACATGGGCAGGAAACTCCGGCGGCTGCTTTGGCATCTCCTGATTAGACCAACTACAGCCCCATCTCCGGCTTGTAGTTCATGTAAAATTGCTGACAAATACAATGTAAACGGCCAAAGCGCCGTCTCGGCGCTCCACCCTCCAAAATCATGTGAGACTATTTTACAACTTGCTTAGTATTTCTTAGGAAGGATGTGAGAGTTTTTTGGAATCTGTATTTATCAAATTTGAGGTCAAAGAAACAAATAAAGTAACTACTTTGTCCACGTTTAGTTATCAATTAGGGATCGTAAGATAGGGTATGATATATAGTCGCATTTCTATTGTATTCTGTATAAATTGGTACATATGTATGTAATAATATAGAAATTAGGTAATTATTCTTAGACAAACAACAAAATGTTGAGCTAGGGGACTGTTGATGTCATTTTAACAATATTCATTCAGGGTCAAAACTGCCACATTCGAATGATAAATTTTATCTGGATCTGAGTAAATATTATTGGTTTTCATACGTCAAATATATCTATGTATAATCAGTATTAAGATTATTTCGCATGGTTCAAGGAATTTATTTATACGCGCAACCACACACACACAGTCAGACAAAATAAACTATAAAATTAAAAATTATAAAAAATTCAAAAAGAAATAAACGATTTTTTGTACACTTGATTGACAGTTCAACGTAAAGCTGCAATTTGCAATTTGGCACATTAATCATACGCCGCGTGTGCAGCACAAACACAGAAAGACACACACACACACAGTTGCATACATAGTCACACATACCGACGCAGAGATACATAGATAAAAACAGCATAGTTATGGCAACAGGTGGTAGTCGGACTCATTTGTGTCGATTTAGTCAGTCAAGAGAATGTGAATGGTGTCACCAAAAAAGGCAAATATTGAAGTATTCGAATTCGAATTCGTATTCGCATTCACAGTCGCATTTGATTTGTAAATGACATTCACTTTTTTTGGCGCGAAATCATATGTAATTATGACATTTGCAAATGTTTTTCTCAATAGGCGTGTTTAATGACTAAGCCGACTTGTGGACTGATCCAATGACACAAAGGCGTTTTGGGACGTGAAGTGGGGCAGATTGGAGAAGTCTGGCGGAAAAATAAAAACCGCAAGCGAACCGCTATCCTGATTGTTTGATGTTTAATGATGGCACAACCACAACTGAAATCGGTGGCTGCGTTAGGTAGGGACTTGGTGCGGTTGGGATGGGTCACACCTTCGCTCTTCGCCTTCCTTCTGTGGGGACAAAGCAATCAAATCAAATGAAAAGAGTAAACAATTTGTTGTCGTTGCCGCTATTGTTGTTGTTGTTATTCTTTGTTATTATTTATTGTGGTTGTTGTGAATTTCATCAAGAAAAACGCTTCAGTTGGCGATTATCTTGGTGGTTGTCTGCCATCGATTCAGTTTTGCGGTTGAGTCTGAGGGGGCAGGGAAAGGGGCACAGGAAACGGTTTTAGCTGCTGGTTTAGTGTCTGACAGAGCTGCTGACATGAAAAGCCTCCAAGTATAAATCGAAGAGACATAAGCTGGCTACTGCTACTGGGGGAAATTGGAGTGTATCTTACAATTAATTGATTCTCTATTAGTTTTCAATCAATATCATCCAATCGAGTATGGGTATGGCCCATTTCCACGAAGATCGGGACCGAGCCCATAAAGCGCAGCTGTCACACCTTCATCAAAACAAGATCCGGGGGAGTACGACTTGGCAACGGAGTCACAGCGGCTCAGTGACAATCATATGAAAAATAAAAACGACATCAAAATCATTTCACATATTTGAGTCATGCTTTAAAGTGGGTGGAGTGCGGGGACTACGATGCTCAAGGGGAAAGGAAAGGGGAAGGCTGAGGGATTTGTGAGTAATCATTAATTTGCCTCAATGAGTCTGCAATAGGGTAAGATTATTATTTTAAGGGATTATCATCATGGAACGCGTTTGGGAAGCGTTCGAAGGTTGGTCTTATAATAATTTCTTTCAATTGAATATTTGTCAAAGGTTTTTTGTTTCGTTTGCATGTTAACAGAGTTGGGCTAAAAACCAACACACTAACACGCACACACACACATGTTCGGTCTGACATTGCAACATATTTTTGTGTCGTATCTAAAACTTGTTTAACCGCATGTCAAATCGAGCTGCAGCGCAGGTGGAGATGTGGAGGAGGCGGGCGCTACGCTCACGTGCCATGCCCAAAAAGTTCCTTAACCTGTGCACAGGCAGATCCAGGGGAGTAGGAGGATGAACGGAACGGAGGCAGAGGTAGAGTAAAACGCTTTGGCTAAAATCACTAGATCGCTTAATAAGCAGCCTAGCTGTCTGCTCTTCTCTCGCTCGAATCCCGACCGCGGCCCGGTTCTGCAACTCCAACTTTAACTCCAGTTCGAAACTCTTGTTGTTGTGGGCTCCTTTGTGGGGATTCGGCACCGGCATAAAAATCTACACCGTTTTAAGCATAAATTGCCGCTGGGCATGCGCCGATATGCGTTCAACTCACTGAACTTGCCACGACTTTGACTTTGAATTCAGAGAGTTGCTTCTGCTGCGGTTGCTGCTGATGCTGCTGCTGCTCCACCTACTTCAACTCCGGCATTGGCTGTTACAGTTTCGCTGTTGCCTGCCGACTGGCAAACATATATATTATTTAAATTTTTAAACGATTGATCGTCCTCCGCCCTGAGTGTGTGCCGTAGTTGTGCTTCCTTTTGCATACTCCTCCTCTTAGCCGCCTCCTCTGCCGCAGACTGCCACTACCTGCTCCGTCCAGGTTACTCCTGCTGCCTCCCTGTTGTGTTCGCATCGTGATAGTTTGAGTTATTTAGTTGGCTGCTTTATTGCTCTGACTACGACTTTAGCTCCAGCTTGGTCCTTGGACTCGGTCGCTGATAACTCTGCAGGCTATTTGGGCGTGTTTGGAACCTTTGGCTTTGGATCTGACTCTGCCTGTTCCTCTGCCCGCTGCTTTAAGCTCCCTTTGCTTATTTATAACAAAATGATTATGTTTGAATATTGAGTGAAATTTGCATAAATGAGAAAGCGAAACGAAAAATCACTATTTTCCATATTATGCTTAGCAACAGGAAAAATAACTACATTATACTACAATTGCTCATGCTATCTGTACAAGTGAACGATTGACGGTTATCCGGAGTCTTGGTAAAAAGCTTGTGAATTAATTAAAGGACCGAGGAACCTTCCGCGCTTATTTAAAAGATAAGTCAGACAGCTGTTAGATCCAAAATATACGATTTACAATAATAAAACTCATTTGGTGCCTTAATATAGAAACTAAAATATTGGTATCAATAAGCTGACTGAAAATATACATGCCTTTTTGAGAACCAAATATCCAATTGGTAGTTTACCTACACTTGGGATTCTTCAAAATCTATAAAGGCAAATATTAGAACTTTGTATTATCCATATTAATTTCCATTTAATTTTAGAGAGTTGGTTGGTAATTAAGTGAATAGAGTTATTATGATGTTTTGTCATATAACTTCCTACTTATCTTACTTACGTGTTTTACAGGATCTTAATAGTATACAAAGACACCAACACTATCAAAAATATTGAAGGAATTTCGTAATTGTCTTAGACAATATTAGACAAATATTGGTGAACAAATATGGATTAACTTCGACCGCGTCAAAGTTTGTATAACCTTGCAAGTTTTTTGTAACTCTTCCCTTACCTATAGCCGTCAAAGTGGAAAAACGTTTTAATTAAAAAATCGACCTACAATCTTAGCATAGCAAATAACGAAGTGACACTAACAGTGACTTTCACTGTTATCCATCGATTGTTCCCATGGGGCCTATATGATATAGTCACCCGATCTTGATGACAGTTGTTTATGGTTGTAATAAACCCACTGATATTAAATTTTATGACAATACTTCAAAAAATTGAGAAAAGTCACTGTTTGTGACTTTGGCGTTTGTATGGGAGCTATACGATATAGTGGTCCGATCCGTCTGTATCCGAGATATACAAACTGTGCAGTATAGACTTATATACAAGCCAAATTTCTATCAATAAATATTAATATAAATAAAACACATTATCAGTACTTGCATCAATTAAACTAGAGTTTCTATTTCTGGGAATGTTCAGGTACTCCTTGAGGCAGTACCAATATTTAAATGGATTCAAAAAGGATGGTATAACACAATTTTGTTTATGAAATTATAGGCATAACAATTAAATGGGTTTCCATTGAAAAGTCGTTTCAATTGACACCAAATCGTTTGCTATTGATTTATGTATGTAGTTTTATTCCTATGGCCAGGCCAGAGACTGTGAGCTTGGTAATTTTGTGGCAAGTGTTAATTCCAAGTTATTTACACCCTTTTGCCCTCTTCACAACAATTTCCATAGTCTTGCATCTCCATATGATGACCATTTTCTTACCGTTTTATTTACCCACGCTCATTTAACGCTTAGAAAAACACTCATTAACATAAGAACAGAGTCACTTCCTTGGAACGTTTCGGTTTCGGGTGCTTGCCTACCCTTGTCTCTTTAGTATTTCTACCCCTCCTTCTAGTCGTCGTCGTCGTTGTCTTCTTCTTCTTCTTCTTCTCCATCATTCTCTTTTTGGAAGAAATTAAAATTGAAAATTCCTTTATTTCAATATTTTGACAGTGACTTGGCAGCGACTCGTTAAGAAAAAAACAAAATAAACTCAACGAGACGAAACGAAACACTTTTCTTTTTATACTCTCACATTGGGTATTATGAAATTGGTCTGCAACGCAATGCAACAAAATAAAAACTAAGGATCAAAGGCGGAAAGGGTATAAAATCTTCGCCATAACTGAACTAAGCTACCTTGAAATGTTTTTTATTATACCCTTGCAGAAGGTATTATAAAATTGGGCAGATGTTTGTAACGCACAGAAGCAGACGTTTCTGACCCCATAAAGTATATATATTTTTGATCAGCATGAGTCGATATAGCCGTGGCCGTCTGTCCGTCCGTCCGCCGGTGCTCAGACGTAGCGCTACATGAACTGTATGTGTATGCGTGCGGTGCTTTGCTTAGGGAATGTTGTAAAGAGAAGAACAAATTGTCGTAGAAAGAGTAATAATTTGAATGCTTTGATTGTGTATTGCTGAATTGAGTTGCAGGGAAAGAAAATTCAAAATGTAAAAATATTATTGCCAAGGACTGCAAGGGTATAAAAACTTCGGCATTGCCGAAGTTAGCTTCTTTGATATTTTTTCAGTTGTCTTTGTGTGTTGGGCTGACTTCATGTGAGTTGAGTTGAATTGTGGTGGTCTGGGTCTGGGTTCTGGGTTTATTTGGTATCTTGGTTTTGGACAACTTCTTTGAAATGGCCATAAAATGTGCCAAGTGCCTTGTTGACTGTCTCGAACTTGTTACAATTTCTTTCTTTCTATCTCAAGTACGGCATTTCGATTGCTAAGTGCGCGGCTTTCATTCCATTTCTAATTATCGAGCCCCCAGAATGGCGACAATTGCCATGCAAATTAACCATATAAATTACATATGAATTAAATATTAATTATGCACTGATTAGCCGCAACTCAATCACATTCCAGTTCAGACAAATATATCCACAATAGGCGGCTACCTGACACGATTTGCATTTCGCAAAATAAACACATTTGGTGTAAATCATGTGAATGTTTAAAGCGCCAATTCAATTTACGAGTCTTGACCAAGTCGTACAAAATGGTAGCAACTTTTTATGTAGAACTAACGATACCCTTTAATTTGCGCACTAAGTGCAGTGCAGATTCTTTTTGTTAGTTTTGAGAACGATCGCGGCTTTCATGAAAAGTTTTGCCAAATGCATGGTGCAACTTCTTCGATGCATCCGACTTAACCTCCTGGTCGGCTGTTTGGCTGGTTGGCTGTTTGGACGAGTAGTCAAGGTGGTAGAGCTTACCGCATTTCTTGTTGAGCTAAATGCCTTAACTGGCTGCTGGTTACTTGCCGACTGCCGACTGCATTCATTCAATTGCATTTGACAGGCATTTGGCATAAAAATATGCCAAACTACTTGGCCAACAAATTTGCATTAGCTCAAATTCAAATTTATGACAACTTATCGCCGCATTGGCATTTGCCTTGGCAGACGGCGACGCTCGTAGGCGTTTTTTATATGCAACTGACGACATTTTGCTTTCATTCGTATTTCTACAACGAATTCAACAGAGAAATATTAAATTGGTTAGAATTGAAAAAAAATAATAGCTATATTCTTTCTTCTCAGCTGACTAGTTGGCGCCATTTTCCACATGGACCCCCCTTTCTGACTCTTCTCGTATTAATCTTTGTGTATGCTCTGTGCACGAGTTTGGTTTCGGTTTTCAGTTTCCCAGCCAAAAACAAATTTGTCAAAGTAAATTTCAAACGAAATTTGTCAAAAGCGGATGCAAGTGAAATTGATAGGGGCAAAAGGTTTGGTTTGTTTTGTGTTTGCTTTTGTTTTTTTTTTATTGTTTGTCAAATGCAATTGAAATTGAAATAAACTGAAATGATGATAATAATAATAATAATGAAAAGGAAGGTGTGAAGAGGTCGCCCAGCCATCTTGGTCTCTGCTTGATCAAGATCCGCGCCGAAATCATTATGAAAAGACAGTAAAAATGAAGCCACTTTGACTATACCCTCGCCAATAGAGGTATGTTAATTCTGATCAAAAATTGGCAGGGTATCAATGGAGAATACCACAACTTCATTGTTCTAACTGCCTCCCTAGATTAAAGCAGGATTAAGGCAGGGCAGTCACTCAACTCAGATACAGTGCTGGACTTTAGCATAACTTTTTTGAAACTAGGCTTGGTATTTCTGAATTTGTCATCCACTAAACATTTCAAAGAATGTGCCAAGTATAATCAGAATGATCAGAATAATCAGAATATATTTGTAAACTATCAACCTAACTATATTTTGCAAGCACTGCCAACTAAGGCCTTCGGCTTGGACGAAAAACTACATCCATACACTAGCCTCGTTGTTCAGTTGCCTAAATGACTGGGCCACTTAGACAACTTATCTACCGAGGACTGCATATACATGAACTATGTTATGTAGATTTTGTGAAATGGAATAGTTTATGAAACGAGTTTTCTTTCTTATGTTTTGAATGGTAGTAAAACAGTTCGACTTGATATAATAACTCTAACAAATATTACTCAAAATTTACAAAACAACGTCAAAAATGAGCTTTAAATCGAAAATGAAGGGTGAGATATACTTGGATAGCAAATAATTTATATTACACTTTTTGTCAAAATAGTTCTCATCAATTAAATGAAAATCGGGTTCAATGTTAAATTTTAACAAGAATTTTAAAGGGTCGTTGTTCACCCGAATATGGAGTTACAAGGTATCACATAGTCGACTGTGCAAATTCTTTAGTCTTCCTTATTCGTGTTATCTGTATTCGAATATAGAATTCGCATAGCTTCTCTTCGCGGCAGTGATCGTTCATCTAATCTGTTTGGTGTTAAGTCCAAAGAAGCATATGTAATTCGATTGTTTACATGTGACTGGCTTCAAAATGAAATCGAAGTGTTAAGCAGGAGTAAGTGTAGGGGTAAGAGTTAAATCAGGAGGATCGGCAAGCGAATTGAATATATCAAAGTGAAGTCAAACTGGCATGTTGAAGATGGTTTATTGAAGCGATTTGCAGGTTACGCCTTGAGAAACACAGCTGGAGTGCAATTTTGCTCGAAGGGCAGTATTGGGGGTGTCTCTGAGTGTTCTCCTGTCATGGCATAGTACACCCCTCGGATTCTGCATTTCTTATTTACCTGTCACTCTATCATTTTTATTAAATGCTCCGCCAGCTTCGTTCTTGTTTGTCAGTCTCACTCTGATATATTTTCCTTGGCTGTCTTGATGTTTTGCTCAAATTGTGTCGCGGTGTTGGGCCAAGTCGGAGGCAAAGGCGTCGTCCTGAGAGATGCGTTTCACTCATATCCGGTTAAACATTCACACCTCAGACTTAGCTTAAGCGTAAGGGAACTCAAGATGGGTCACGGCACCAGAATACCAATACCAATACCAAGACGCAGTCGCAGACGAAGGCGAGTCATATGCTAAATTGCAGTTCATCCCCCATCATCTTCCCCCGTAGACTCCATGCTCTTCTTTCTTTTTCTTTTCTGCTGGTGCAGTATTAAATTTCAAACCGCACAGTTAGTGGGCAAGCGAGAAGGGGTGAAGTAACCGAGAACAGGCAGAGCAGAAATCTTGCAGATTTGTGGCGTAAAATTATGAAAATTATGTCTGACACATCCTGCTGTCTGCTTAAGGTCTTTGTTTATCCTGGGCAATGCGGCAACAAAACAAGAACACAACACAACAATAAAAAACAAAAAAAAAAAAAATCAAAAAGAAAGAAGGGAAGCGCCTCCAACACTCTACAAAATACGCCAGCAATGGCGACAACAACACCAGCAACAACAAAACCGGTGTTATTTGCATAAGTTTCGTTTCTTTTGCCTCATTTATGCGACAAAGTTCGTTGCTTAAGTCTTTCGTTTTGTCTGTACATTTGTTGAAGTTGCGAGAAGAGCCAGAATGGAGAATGCCAACGGAAGGCGAATCCCTTGACTGGGTTTAATTGAAAGTGAAAATGCTTATGACAGCTTACACTTTCGCATAAACCTGCAGAATTCTTAGCTCTGTCCTGGCAAATTGAATCAAAATTCACCTGAACTAAATACAAAAGAATATCAGTCTGGCTCTATTTACATTTGTCAGCATTTAACAAATGTTTGTATTTGATTTATGAACTGCAAGAATCGGCAGTATTGAGTAATTGAGTCATTATTTTGAAATGGCTACAGGTAAGCAACCAAAGCAAATGCAAAAATGATCTGCATAAAAATCAAGATTTTTAGGTTGCCAAGTGTTCAGGCAAAAGAAATGTGGATGTCGTGAGATTTTGGAGCTGCTGCCCCATCATGGTCTGGGAATCCGGCATCGACTTTGTGTGTGCTGTAGAGATTTGTCATTGTTAGATGGGTGTATTTTCTGTTTTTTTTTCTGGAGATTGGATTTTTAATTTGGGTTGGGTCAGCAAATGTCCGTCGCTCATGCTGTTATTGTTTGTGTGTGTTTATGTGTGTGTGGGTGCCGAGTGTCGCTTATTCCTGGAATCGAAAACCAGTTTTCAAGGCTCTTTTGACGACTCTCCATTCATAATTGCCAAAGTTGGCGAAATGTTTTGGTTGTGCATCATTTATGGCTCATCAAACAGATTGCCGCCACAATCAGCATCAGCATCGGCAGCAGCAACACCCTTACCTCCCCCGCCACCACCGTTACATACACACACACTTATCCACCGCTGTGGCCTTGGACCACCCACCGTCGAGGTGGTCAGTTGATGTTGATGCTGGGGCTGTGGCTGCAAACGGCATCAAAAGTGTTGCAATGAGGCATTTACAATAGCAAACGAGTTAATTACCACTGTGCGCGGCAGCTCCAACACATGCCTCGACCTTATAGAGAAGGCTCTTCGCTGTTGCTGCTGCCCCAACAGCAACATGACTACTACAACAACGCGACGCCGACGACGACTACCTGACAGGCAGAGGCAGAGGCAGGAAGGCAGGCAGTCAGGTAGCAAGGCAAACGTTTGCCAATCTGCCGCATTGATCGAGCAAACGATCTGCGATTGCAACTCCGTAACTGAAGCTTGTTTTTGTTTTTCCCCGACTCTTTCCATTTTTTCTTTTTCGTTTGTTTTTTTTTTTTTTTTTGCGCCTGCGCGTGTTTAAATTGTCCAAAGCGTAACAATTTAATATCGATGCCAAGTGCCGAGTGCCAAGTTTCGCCATCTGCATAGCCACAGAGCGAAGTTGGCAACATGTTGCTGCTGTTGCTCGCTCGGGTCTCTTCTCTGCGATTTCTACATTTTATTTAATTGATTTTTCCTCACTGCAAACACAAACACATAAACCCACACATACACAGGACACAGACAAACACACAGACACTCACACGCTTACTTAGTGGTGGCCATTAATTCATTTATTTATTTAGAGGGAAAAATTGGCAATGAATTAATCGTGCTTAACACCATTCTTGGCATTCGAAGCTACTAGGAAGATAACTGACTAGGCAAAAGAGAAACCAGCAAGGGAGGAGTGCAAGAGCGGAAGCACTTAGCTTATTTGGAATGGAGAATCTCTTCAGTTTCAGTCTGATTCGAAGTTGGAAGTTCGAGCTGCAAGTCTGGAGTCGAGATTCTGGTATGCGTGCGTCATTATCGCGCTTTGCATCATTAATAAAGCCATAAAAATAAAAATAAAAATCAACATTAAACGCCGGCAGAAAACGACAAAAATTTTTGTCTTCATATGTGTAAGTATGTATGTATACATATATATCTATGCGTGTGTGCATTGACTCGACTTTGTTCCTTTTTTTTTTGTTGTCTTTTTTGGGGAACGGCTAAAAACGTTTTCAAGGTCAAGACGGCTGCCAGCATCGAACCGAATCCGAAACAGGCAACCCGAAACTGGCAAAAGGTAGGTGATAAATGAAGTGTCTCTGCGCGAAATAGTCACAAATCAAAGGCTGGTTCTGGTCGTAGTTGTTGTTGTTGTTGTTGTTATTGTTGGTGGTGGTGTCGCTGAAGTTCAAGTTCACCTTCAATGCAAAAATATTGAATAACCCCCAAAAGCTTAAAAGCATTTCACAAAACATTCAAAAGTATTGTATGTTATTTGTCAGAGGTGAAGAATCGGTGAGAAGGGATCCATTGAGTGGAACTGAAATAAGAAATGATTGAAATATGGTTCAGAGTGTGAGAAGGATTCAAGGTCAATTTCTGACGTGTAACATTTTAAAGTTAGCCATGAAAAACACGCGAGAAATGATTCTCATTTGTTTTCATTCATTCGACATAAACTTGTATCAGTTAAAATGATAATCTCTTTTATTAAATACATAGTCTGATTAAACGATAAACGATTGAAAAAACTTAGAGTTATAGCCGAATTATAATCAAATTCATATAGTTTGCATATATTATACATAAGTAATTAAATTCTCTGCAGTTGCAAGCTTTGCCGTTCTTTTCTCGCTTCATGTCGTTTGAATTCCCAACTACTTTTAGCGTTGAAGATATGGTATGGCCAGTACAACTCTAGATTCTTTAGCAAAGTCTGCTGATGATAAAACTTGGTGGTTCTTGAAATAGCTATACAGACAACCTGCCCACCTTATAAATAGGTAAGATTTATTGACCTAAAACCCCGTTTCGATAAGTAATTAACTTTGAATTAAAGTGACTTATTTCTATTAGAATCAAAAGTTTATAGCCCTTGAAATATACTTCTGAATCGTTTTGCTATTAGAAAATCGACGCATCTGTTTCGAACATGTCATTCCCAATGAATAATAAGATGAGATTTGATTGTTAGAAACAGACAGAACGCTATTAAGCAGTCCTTGGCAGATGAAAAATCTAAGTGGCCCAGTCAATTAGGCAACTAAACAACGATTATCTGGGTGATGATGATTCGAACACCAGACTAGTGTATGAAAGTCGTTTTCGTCTAAGCCAAAGGCCTTAGTTGACAGTGCTTGTTAAACATAGTTAGGTTGGTGGTTTTCAACTATATCCTTTAGCAACAAAGAAATATGTACAAGGCATTAGAGAACTCGAAATTGGAAAAACACAAGACTTATTCTCCAATGCTCTTTCTTTTGTTATCAGTTTAATGTGTTTTTAAGGACTGAAAGTTTTATTCTGAATTTAAGGGATATATTCCCACATATCAAGTTGTAAATATAAATATAAATATAAATATGTACGTTGGAAACACGAACACATCTACTACATATCTCCATTAATATTTCCCAGTCTCTTATTTATGCTCATTCAATTTTTGTTTAGTCTTTGCCTTTGTATATTCTCATGTACTTGTCTCTTGTTGGGGTTGGATTTGTCGCTTATAATATGTATGCATATGTAAGAGTACAAATATATATATGTAAGTTTATGTATGACAACTTGGTAAAGCAAAAACATAGGCCAACCAAACAGAAAGAAAAAAGCAAGAGGCAAAAAAGCAAGCAACGTGCTCCAGAAAATTCCGACTTAAGTGCTTTTAATTATCCGAAAGAATTCAGTGGTATTCTGAGTTTGGTATCCTTGTTTGTCATCATCGTCATACTTGGGGCTTCGTCTTAAAATTACAGACGCGTTTGAATGGCGGCGGCGAAGGCCCTACCATTCTGTTCTGTTATTTTTTCATCCTTTTTTTGTTTTTCTTTTCCTTTTATTTTCTTCCTTGTCGTCGGTCATGCGGATCCCGTGTAGGTTTCCTTTCCTTTTTTGGCCATAAAATGGTAAAAAGCAGTGGCAAGCGATCTGTTTGCATACCCTCTAACAAAGCAAGAAAAGGGTATACTATGTATAATCAGCAAAACGCATAAATATATTCTCGATAAGGATCGATATGGAACAATTATTGCTCTTGAAATAAAAAAGCAAGAAAATGTAGACGAATATTACTGACAATTTTTAAATCATCCATTCTTCATAGGCCTCATGTGGCTGAATTCTGCCAAGAAAGGATTCAAAACACATCCCGAACCATTGTTACCTTATTATTCATCGGGCTGGCAGGGTAGTGCAAAGTCGGTGTACCCTTATGCAATTTTTGCTTATGTCAATATATGTATTTATATAAGTATGTATATTTATAACGCCAAAAGAAAAACGAAAGTGGAGAAGAGTAGCCCAGGCTTCGAATCGCTTGGATCGACCACACCCACAACACCACCATGAGTCATGCTGATGACCTCTGCTGCTGCTGGTCGAACTGCTGAAAGTCTTTGGGAATGTGTGAGTTGCCATAACGACATCAACTGGCGGCATCAGTAGACGGCAATGCTGTATGGGTACTTCCTGGAAACCTATCTAACGCACACGCACTTACATGCACTCACACAGTTATGAGCAGCCGCCGTTAGAAGACCACCGCACTCCCCGTTCAGTTTGCCAGTGTCAATGAAGCATTCATCGTGGCGACGATTGGTAGTTGGTGGTTGTGGTAATGGTGCCGTTGCTTATCGCAGTTCGAAGCTTTCTCAAGAGAAATGCCAAGCAACGAGAATTGCAACAGCAGTGCCTTACCTAGCTGCAGATCAAGTTGATTGAAGTGCTTTCAAAATAGAATACAAATCTGTGTGCACCGAAATGCTCTTGTAGGAACTAAACACACACACAACATGTGAAGGGTATGCAACAGAAATACAACCAAATATATATATTTGTATATACTATGTAGTAGGTACCTATATTTAGTATACTCAAAATGTATCCTGCTATCGGCTTAAGACTGTAGACCTATGCCACTTCATTGGCCCCGAGCCTCAAGGAACAGAGTTGGGCAAGTGCTTGAATGCTCGAAAGAGCAGAGACAACGAGGATGAGGATGCGAATGAAAATGAGGATGAAGACGAGGATGAGGTTGAGGATGAGGATGACAAGGAGGTGGTCGAGGATGCCAGCAACAGTTGTGCCAAGTCAGCGTGATGTGCGCAAAGTGACGAGTTTTTAATGAATTTGTTTAACTCAGGTCAGACCTGGCACCTATATGCCACAATACCACAGTCGTGTCTCAGTTGTTCTTTCATTTACTGTTGTTGTTGTTCTGCTTCTTCTTCTTCATCATCTTGTTGCTGCACAGTGGTCGAAAAAGTAACTTTCCAAGATGATAAAAGCGATACTATTTATCTTAGTTTCTAGCATATGCAGTGACCACTGTTTGTAGATTTGGGCTTACTTTTGAGGATGAGGATCACTTGGATGGGAATCCATGATGTTGAAGGCGCGCCGGCAGCCGGCGCAGCAAGTGCCCTGGCATTGGTGTTGAGGCTCAAGTGTCGGTGGTGCTTGTGCTTGGGCTAGGATGTGAGTTGACGTCTCATGACGATATATACTCGTACTGACACTGCAGTCAGATCCAAACCGAAGGCGAAGGCAAAGTAGTTTAGCGAAGTTCCTGCCCTCTTCAGGTCGCTAGATCGGACGTCATCAACGACGCCAGCGTCTAGCATGAGTGGTCTGGAATCTAGCAATGCAAACAAAGACTCTTTCACTTGAACACTGTCCAAATTGACCATGCCCAGTAGAAGAAGGAGGACATGGATGTGAAGAAGGGGCCAGAGCGATCTGTGTCCTTCGTCGTTCACTTTCGTTGACCACGCCGCGCCGGTGACCGTGTCTGCCCCTCACATACATACATTTGTACATTTGATACATACATACATATATGTACATACATATACTTGTGTATATTCGTTTCGTTTTTTCATTTTTTCACGTTGTTTGCCCTCCTCTTGTGTTGAACAAAATGTTCCAAATTGTTGCGCACTGCAAACATTTCAAGAATTTGCGCTTAACAAACTTCGCAAAATGCTTTTATTTTTGGTGCCTTCGTGTTGTTGTCTGAAATTTATACTGGCTGGCTTGCACTAGCTGCACTGGGCACTCTTTTTGGCAATATAATTAAAACGAGAGCCGCCATGGTCGCTTTCAGCGGAAAGTATCTTGTTTTATCTTTCCCACAAAACAAAAGACTTTGGCAACGAACTTTGCCTTTTTTTATATATATATATGTATAGTTTTTGTTGTCGTTTTTAACAAGCAATCAGCAAAACCAATCACAGTTATGAGCAGCACACACACACACACACACATTTCAACCATCATTTGTCAAAAAATAAAGAAACAGTTTTCGACTTTCTTGGCACATATTTGTTTAATTCGATTAACCTTTGGGGCTGGCGCTGGCTGAAGTATAACACCAGCAGGTTTCTTTCCCACCATATATTGGCATCAACAACAGACAACAACAACCAACAACAACAACATCGTCGCAGCTTGTCTATAAAAAGAAGATGAAAAACCAAAAGAAAAAAGCAACTTTGAAGTTCCAACAGACTTCAATTTATCATCAAAAAGTAGACATTAATTTTACACACACATTCGAAACCACAACCAAAAACATGGCAAAGCCACCCGGTTGATTTTATGCCTCGAAACGAGCTACAAAAATTAATGTTAATTAATTTGACTTAAACTGACGATTTCAACAGACACTTTACTGCTGGGCATATGGCAAAAACGAAAAAAAAAAAAAAAATTACCAAAAAAAGACAGAAGACAGACTGGCCCTAAATAGAAATCAAATCAAAATGGAAACCCAAACATTTTGAAGAGCAATCACCAATCATTTGGCCATTGAATCGCTTGAATTGATGGCGTTCGACCGATAATAATGAAAAGTCACAGCATCTGGCAACAGGCAACACTTAAGGGCCATTCAGTTTGCATTAATTAATTTGTGAATTTCTGAATTGATGCCGTGACTTCAATTTATTTTATTTCATTTGCTTAACATATTTTATTGTGTGTATTGATATTAGAAATATAAATTGCGAAATTCAATTAGACATTAGTCTAATATTTCACTTTATTAATCTAAGTGCCGCTTCATGGCAAAAAAAAAAAAGAAAAGAAATATAATAAAACACAAGGAAAGAAAAAACTGAAACCAAAAATCGTGAACTTCACATTTCCCCCTCAGTCTCTCATTCTCTCTCTCTCGCTATGTCTGCCTCTTACGTTCTCAGATTTGCCTGAGCTTAAAGGAATGCAGCGGCCTTTAGTGCTTTTTGTGTGTGTTATTTTTTTAGTTTTGGTTTTTCGTGTGGTTATGGTCGTTTTGCCGTCGCCTTTGTCGCCATCATCGTCCTCAGTTATGCTCTGTCTGTTTCTACCTTCAGACTCGACAATCCAAACTTCGTTTGTGACTCTCATTCCGTTTACAACGCACATTCGATCTCTTCTGCTTCTGCTTCTGCCTCTGTCCTCGAGTTAAAATTCTCTAAACATGCTGTCAAGTTATGTCTACATTCCTTGATCATATTTTTTCCAGGTTGGTTTTACTCTCCTCTCTGCGCCTCTGGATACTCAATTGAGCGCTGGGGATACTAGTTTCACATTCTTCTTCTTCTCCCTCAGCGTATGGGCTGTTATTAGTATCCCAGCATGGAAGTGGGAATAATCATCTCTTTGTCTCAGACACTCTTAACACTTTTTCTCTCTCATTTCCGCTCAATGTCTATCAGTCTTCACAGATTTGCCTCTTTGAGTGAGTCTTTATATTTCTCTTAGAAAAGTGCTCTTAAGTAAAAGTTTGAATTACTGTGAATTATAGTTTTGACCTAGCATTCCTTTAAAAAATTTATTAGAAATTGTTTGCTAATTTTTGAAATCTGTATCTATTTGAAAACAATGAGATTTGCCAAGTTTCTGGGTATAACTGATATGACCAAGGTTTTTATTTTCTTATTGTTAGACAAATTATGATAGCGATGTTTTTTTTTTTTGTTTTGTGACAAGAAGGGCAATATACATAGATTAAACATTAGAACGTGTGCCCATTGGGATATCAAACTATTATTATACCATCATGTCAACCTTTGTTGACATTGTATTTTCCTATTATGTATATTATGTATTTTCGCGGTTGATCAATAATTATTATTTAACTGATTGTTTCGGTTGAGTTTATCCAAAGATTGGAGACAATTTTATATTCAATCGAATATTTTTTCCTATTTTTCGGGGTTCACTTACGAACACACTTTCGTGGAGAGAAAATGTTATTCAAATATAATTTGATTCTCTGTATCATTATTGGGTTACATCTCAAAGCTGCACACGGCAAAAAGGTTTGATGTGAATTTACAAAAATTGAAGTGCATCTTGTTGAATGAAGTTCGTTTTTCTAGCGAATAATTTTCACAAAAATTCATTGCTCACTGAAGAGTACGAAGTTTGCCAAGGTCGAGTGCCTGCGAGAGGGTAACGACGTCTTGACCATGCACATGACCACGAATAATGAGACAATCACCAATGTGGTGGGCGAATCGGAGCTTTTACTCTATATGCTTAAACGGAGTGCCCCAATGCCTGTCCGTTTGAAGTTGGAGATATGCCAGCTGTTGCGGCGGGGCACTGAAGAGGGCAGGATGAGTATGATGACCTTTTTCTATAAGGGCATCAAGAAGGCGGGCGAAAATTTTCCCGATAAATGTCCATTCCACAAAGTAAGTACTGCAATTTTTACATTTCATATTCAATACTTTTTAGAACCAATTTTGAATTGATTCAGAATTCCACATACACCTTGAGACAAATGCAGTTTGATGCCAATTTGATGCCCAAGTATGTACCAGAGTATAACTTTACCTATAATGGCAAATTCTATGCCAATAATATATTGACAATGACCGTTTGGGTCACCGGAGGCTTCTGTAATTACAACGAGGATTGCACTGGATCGGCGACAACCATTGTTTAATTTAAAAAATTAAAATTGTCGTAATAAAACTCCGTCTCGCCGACTCACAAAGTCACTCTTTTAGTTTCACTCAAAAACCGGCATTCAATTCGAAAGAGAGAGAGGCACAAAAAAAGAGCAAAAGCAAGAAACAGAGAGAGCTAGCAGTCTGGGCTTGAGTCTGGTTTTTGTCTGCCTCTGGGTCTTTAACTAAGACCAACATGAGTTGGCCAGACGACAGTCTGTCTTAACCATTTGAACCAAGCGGTACGCATGCGCGCTCGTTGTCAACATTTGCCTCTCATTAGAAAATAAAACGTTCGGTAACAGAAAAAAATCATTGAATTGTTTGTGGACATATCTAAAAATAAACCCAACAACGACAGCCATAATAACAGAGCAACAGCAACAGCAGCAGCAACAACAACCAACAGTCACTGCCTAAGCAAAATGTAGACGGCAAACCACATAACAAGAGAAGTGCAACAAGAAAAAAAAAAAAAATTAAAAAATAAAAAAGCATAAAAATTCCTCACATCGTTCTGTTCGCGCAAGTGACGACCCAAAGAAACCGTACACCGAGCTCGAACTCCAAACACAACGGCAACAGCAACATCAGCAGCAACAGCAACGTGGGGCGAACAAAAAGCCTAAAATAAAATCAGCCAAAAGGTGCGAGACAAGAAATTAAATTGATAAACCTAAAAGCGAAACTCAGCCAGAACCTTTTAGGCCACTGCCCTGCCAGTGTCTGTGCCTAGAGAGAGAGACCCTTTTTGTGTTCGGACTTGGAGTTGGACTTATGCTTGCTCTTGCGCTTGGACTTGGTCTTGGACTTGTCGCCTCGCGTTGCTTCTGGGGCAATTATCAAGCATCAAGCTTCAAGCATGTGTAAGTGTGTGTCGGTGTGAAGTGAAATTGTGTGTGTTAGTGTGTGGTAAATAGCTATAGCTCAAAGCCACGAAATTGTTGTTATCGGTACGCCAAAATCGCCAATTGAAAAAATTGAAAATTACATGAAACCAAACAACAAAAAGCAACAAAAAGAAAAGGGCAGCAAACTCTAAGCCAGTGATCGGGGTTGGGGTATAAAAGGAAATTGTAAAAATATTAACCCAAAAGGCATATTTACAACTTACATACCACACAAAAGTCAAGCAACAACATCAGCAACAAAGATGTATAATAAAAAATTACAACAAGTGATCGTGCAGAAAATAGATCGATAAACTCCCAACTCCCAAAAAAAAGAAAGAAACCAACAACAACACCAACTAAAACCCAGTAAAAATAAATAAACGAAAAGACAAGGCGATCGAACGGAACAGACAATCGCCGGGCAGGACCAGGAACAGCAAGCAGCAACAGCAGCCAAAGGAATTGGGAGTTGGAAGCAGGCGCGCGTCTTGAACACGTTTTTTGTTTCAATTTCAATTGTGGAAATCGAAGAAAAATCGTAATAAACCGAAACGCCAAACGCGAACCGGTCGAGGACGCAGGTCGACCCGCACCAACAACTACAAGAACTCTGTAATATTTATTAAACAAAGACAGAAATTAATTTCACGACTTTTGTCGACAAGAACAAACCCATCCCGTCGGACGTCGGTCGCTTTCCGGCTTCTTTATGCCCAGCTTGAACTTTGAGCGAGTTTGGTTCTGACCATCATTACAACCATCATTGGCAAAAATGTACGACATTAAGCATTTGGAAGCCGGACAACATCAGCCAGAGTCACAGCCCCATCATCTAGATCTAGATCAGCCATATCAGCATCAGCATTTAGCCATTGGAGTTGGCCAATTGAATGAACGTTTAAGTCAATCGACGCAGCAACTCACCTGCAGTGTCATAACTCCCCCGATATCCCGGATTGAGCAACAGCAGACGTACCCATTCCCGCCAGTTAGTCCCATTGAAGCCACACACATGACGCTATTAAAGCTGCGACATCGTCGAGCCTTCCAGCGTCGAGCATGCCTGCTCAGCATATTGGCCGCTTTTGTCTTTGGCATGGCCTTGGGTGTGGTGGTTCCCATGTTTGGACTGCCCGATTATTTTGGGAGCAGCAGCAGCAGTGATGTATCTTCGCCCATTGTCTCAAAGCTTAACATAAGTCTGGAGGCGGAACGCGAGCATCCACCATCAAACTTTCCCAGCATCTATGAAATGCCCCCATACAGTGTGGCCTTTATTAAGGACTCGAGTGTGGAGCTAAGTGCAGAGCAGGTATTTCGCAATGCCTTCCATTTGGAGCAGGACAGGAACGCGCCCGACTCAATGATTGTCAAGAAGCTGGACACAAACGACGGCAGTATCAAGGAATTCCATGTTCAACGCACCTCCAATGGACTGTATCGCAAAGGCCCAGAACGTCGCCTAAGCAAGCCCAAGTCAACGGAGACCGTAAAGAAGCCCTCAATCAATGAAGCAATGAATGAGGCCCAATCCCAGATAAAGGGTCTCATCGAATCAGATATATATTGGGGTGAGCAAGTGGAACGCGCGTTACCCAAGGGATTCGCCTCACGGGATCAGCAGAGATGGGAAAAATACGTGGCCAATCAGGGCCAAGTGGTGCGACTCGAGCACGGATGTGGACGTATGCAAAACCGTCTGGTGGTATTCGCGGATGGGACTCGCGCGTGTGCTCGCTATCGCCAGAATACAGATCAGATTCAAGGAGAAATATTTAGCTATTATTTGGGCCAGCTACTCAACATTAGCAATCTGGCACCAAGTGCCGCGACAGTCATTGACACGACTACAAACGGCTGGTCGTCGGCCTTGGGCGATATTACTCAGGCTCAGTGGAAGGAACGCCGACCCGTGGTGCTAACTCGTTGGCTGGCCGATCTTGAGCCAGCCGGCATACCGCAACCCTTTCAGCCGTTGGAGAGGCATCTCAACAGGTATGATATCTGGAATCTGACGCGGAATATGCAGCGGGAGGGCCAAACGGCCAATCATCAATCAAGCATGCTTGAGGAGACGCAGTCAGAGTCAGAGTCAAAGCCAGAATCAAAATCGGAATCGGCGCTGCTGTTGCAGCGACTAATTGAATTGGCACAATGGTCCGATTTAATCGTCTTCGATTACCTGATCGCGAACCTCGATCGTGTCGTTAATAACTTGTACAACTTTCAATGGAATGCCGACATCATGGCCGCCCCGGCCCACAATCTGGCCCGGCAGACGCACTCGCAGCTGCTTGTCTTCTTGGACAACGAGAGCGGTTTGCTCCATGGCTATCGGCTGCTCAAGAAGTACGAGGCCTATCACAGTCTACTGCTGGACAATCTCTGTCTCTTTCGGCGACCCACCATTGAGGCGCTGAGGCGATTGCGTGCGGAGGGCGCGGGTCGCCAACTCCGCCAAATGTTCGAGTCGACAACCAGCGGCCAAGTGCGTGACGTGCTGCCCTCGCTGCCGGATAAATCAATCAAGATACTGGTGGAGCGTATCGATCGCGTGCTGGCGCAAGTACAGAAATGCCGGGATAGCAGCAGCAGAACAAGCACCAACAGCAACATCAAGGGCAGCAGCTAATGAAGGGATGTCCAGCGATAAGCAGGGTGTTGGGGGTTTCGAAGGGGGTGATTGGGATCATAACCTAGACCTAGACTGATAAGCTATACATACGTATGTACATCGCGTTGGGTTATTGTTCTGCATCCAGTGTAATCGATAGTTTTTTTTTGCCAAATGTTATTTATCATAATGAGAAGCGGGAGTAAGTCATACGATATATACATAGATGGGAGTAGGCTCCTGAATTGCCAAGTATTAGCAGGTGAATCGCGACAAAGCCGAGCAGAACAGAAATTAGAAGAAGCAGCTGAATCGTATTATGGATATAGAAACAATGTATTTAGGCCATAAGTCTCTAGTGTTAACCGATTTGTGATATTTGTCTAAGCCTCTTTTTTCATAGTGAAAACTAATTCAGTTATAAGTAGAGATGCTTTTGGTTTTTTAATTGTGTATAATTTATAGGCCATTCCAATAAGTAAACAAAATTAAAAATATACATTTTTATATAATGTTAATAATAATATAAACTTCAAACAATAAACAAAAATTCAACAATCGATGCATCTGTGAGAACTTACCTAGTCATGACAATAAATTGTCATTGATCGTTTCTTCCAGTTGGGCCAATGTGTGTGTGTGGGGAGGTGGAGAAGATACCAGTGATAGATGAGATGATGTTGGAGCAGCACCAGCATTTGTATGTGTGTCGCATTTGTCAACTTGCCGCACATATAACTTGCCACAAAGCGCGAGTTCGAGCTACAATTGAAGATGGGAGTTAGGCGTTGGGAGCTTGCCTTTTCATAATATCATCATAAGCATTTTGCAGTTTTGCCCTTCCTCTTTTTTTCTTTCTCTCTCTTTCCCTCTAACGCAAAAACAAACATAGCGATGAAGCCAGAAGAAGAAGAAAGATGAAGCCCATGGCGGAATGAGGCAATGCGCAGTTCAAGATACTTTCCTCACAACAGACTCAACACACACACATAGACACTCTGATCGAGGCAAGACAGAGGCTCACATGGGCAGAGAGCTCGCCTACATGCAGAGTCTGGGGAACGTCTCCAACATCTCCATCTCCAACTCGAACTCCATCGCTGTCCGAGACCCAGACCCAGGCCATGCCACGGCGGCTGTCTGTGCGTCTGCTTTAAGATTTAAGATCGCTGCTCATTAAGTGCGTCCGCGTGTCTCAACGACAAGATGCTGAGAATCTTTTTACTTCTCTTTCACTCTCTGTGTCTTTCACTTTCTTGCTCTCTCTCTCTCTCCCGCTCTATCTCTCTTTCTATGTCTGTCTCTGGCCTGGGCTCTCTTTTTTTCTCATCTGGTTTGGTTGCGTATATTTTATTGGACACCAGAGTAGTTCACGTAAATAAAACGAAATGAAATAGATGCACAAGATCTTGGGTATACAAGATGCAAATTGTGGCACAGAGAAAAATAACTATCAAAAAAGAACTTTTTCTCATCACATGGTCTCAACTAAAAGCCATTCTCTCGCCTGACCAGTGCACAAATATTAAGATAACCAGTTTGAGGCACCATATCTTTCACTGTCTTTGTGTGTGTGTGTGTGTGTGTGTGTGTGACTGCTTAATAAAAAATCGTTATGCTAGTTTAATAAATATATCAAATAACCTAAAGACGTGTTAGGGAACTTGTGACTTTAACACGTTTCAAACTTGCTACAAAACTCTTCTTTTTCGAATATCATTTTACATTTCGGGTCGGTAGCAGCGGCAACGGCAACAGCAACAGCAACCGCAGCAACAACAATGTATAGACCCATCCTGAAGTGGGGCCCCAGCATGAAAAAGTTCTCGCTTCACTCAAATCGGGGAACTGAAACCATATAATAAAACAATATAATTGAGATGAAAGCAGATAAAGAAAATAACTCATAAGCAAGTGGAGAAAGACAACTATATAATACCCTCGGCTTTATACCTTTTGGGTAAAAAAAAGGACCAGCGCTAATGCGAATAATATCCACCCAGAAAAACCGAGGAAAGAAAACTTTTACCGCCGGCTTTGTTTGGGGATGCAGTCACTTCCGCCCAACAGTTTCTAACTGTTCTATATACCCATTAATTTTATGGTTGCAGGGTATCATAAAAGTTCAACTCGAGATTTAGAAGTTTTAATAGCTTAAGCCCACCAACTGGGTTATTGTTTAATATTTATAGTTTTTCGTCTTCGCTTTTCAGTTTACAATTCACAGTTTACACACTCGACATTCCGAAAATAAAAACTGCAAACGCCAAACGCTGATCCCTGAACGAATGTGGCAACAATCATTAACAACAACAATCAAGTTTTATGAACTTATTAGTAAAAACTTTTACGACTCCATCCAGTCATCCAAAAAAGTGCTCGAGGGCCCCAATAAACCATAATGTAAAAACAGTTCTAGTAATAGGCCTTGTGTTTATATATGGCAGCACTTTATACTGGAATCTCCAATCGGAGGAAGTTAGGCGATTTCAACAAAAACTCACTAACATTTGTCAATTTCAATAGCAGACTGATAGATTTATTATATAGCCCAAGCTTGAATCACTGTTGTAATAAATAAATGGATGTATTTGTTAACAATTATTGTAATTGCGATTGCAAATCTAAATAAATTTTAATGGTTTCAAGTTTGAATTGTTTTCAACATTTTCAGGCTGGAACATCAATAGCTATTAAAATCATTCTAAACGTTATTGTGCCCATTTATTTAATCCCTATTGATCTATTCTACTCTCTCTATTCAATCTCTAGCATTGATATTTTGTGAATCAAAAAGGTAAGCAATAAGACGTTTCAAAATCTAATCAAAAACAACCGATTCTTTAAAAAATATTAATAATTAAAATAATAGTTTGATAAATCGAAATAACCAGAATACTTTCAAGTAGAAGTAGAATGAATAAATTGTTCAAAAAGCCTGACACTCACGTCAAAATTATCCAAAAAGTACCAAAGATATGGGTTACCTGGCATTCGGTCTTTCAATCCAATCCCAGAGGAACCCATGTCAAAACCTTTGTAGACGACAATCTCCGAGATTCGTTTATTGAATTCTATGAATGTGGTTCGATTTTGGACTAGATTTAATTCTACTTGTTACTGTCGAAAATAATATATCAATTTCATGATTGATTTTAAATATTTCTCAAAAGTTTTACCTGTTTTGGAAAACTGCATATTAAAACGAGTCCAATAATTTTCAAATCAATTTCATTTTCTTCACTCTTAATAATTTAACAATGTATTATAAATATTCAATTAATATGCAATGAGGTAGAAGTATATACTAATTTTAGGCCTTTTCTACTTACTATTATTAGATATTAACACACAGACAGATATTAATAACATTGAAATTGTAGAGACGGTTGGCTTGGAGAGAAATTGTAGGAAGGGAAAACCCTTAAGACTTAATATCAATATGGTAAATCAATGTGTATGGAATTGGGATACTTTTATTCTATATATTGAGTATTTAATGCGCCAATTTCTAAGGATTAAGGTTCAGTATCTACTTATGACTTAAAATCAAATTGAGAATAATGCATCTTCAAGCGGATCGAATGTTCACCTCGCTTCTTGCCCAGCTTGGAACTTGATTGTTGTTTTTGCTGGGCCTGGTCTGTGTGCTCAATAATTTGCATATTTGTATGTTTAAGCACACACACACTCACACACACACACACACACACGCACACATGCATAGATAAACGCAAATATATCGAAGTCTGCACATGCAATATCTTTTCGTGTTGTGTGTTTACTCTTTTCGCTTTTATTTAATGTCCATGTTAGTCTGGTCCGTGTCCAAGTCCGAGTCCGTGGTACTCCTCACGGCAACAAGCTCAGTTGAAGTTGTAGTTGTTGTTGGATCTGGTGCTGGTGCTGGTGATGATGCTGTGGTAGTTGCTGTTCCTGGTTTTTGCGTTTACAGCAAAAATTCTAAACAAATTGCTTCCGCACCTGCAGCTACAAAAAGAAACAGAAGAAAAAGAAGAGTAAAGAGAAGATACAGAAAACAAAATCAGTGCAGGGCTAACTAAATGCCAGCAATGGATAGAAACCTTATATAGTTAATTTCTTTGTATATGGCGTAAGAAAATGCATTGTATCCATGGATGGAATAGGGATAACGTCACTAAGGAGGTGTGGGGAGGCAGAGAAAACTGTTCTCAATTCTAAAAGAAGAACTATCATCAAAATAAAACATTCAAATATTTCGAAATTGGTTCCCCCTTTCCCCCTTCAGTCTGGGCCTAGGTCTCTCAAGTCACTTCACCTAATATTACATCATGTCATAATCCTAACAATGCCTCTGGCACAATGAACATAAGAGACCCATAGAGGGTAAGGGCAAAACAGAGAGTTTGACCATAAACTTTCGGCCATAACAAACCGAAATAATATTTACAATAGAAAGGGCAAGTGCCAGCGAAACTGCAATCCCGGCGAGAGAGTTTTCTTTTGAGAATCATACCCAAACCCTTAATGATGAAACACACCTTGGCCTCTTTGTTGGAATGGGTTTCTTAAGTGCGGCAGCCCTTGGGCGCTAAACAAAATTACGTGGAAAGCAAAAGGGCTATCTATCGAAACAGGCTCAACATTCAAAATTTATGGTCGGCAGCGGCATTTGGATTTCGGTTGACTTTGACTTCTCGCATCGCTGGGATTCTATTTTTTCTTTTTTTTTTTTTGAGAATTTATGGAAAACCCCTCATGCGCTTCATCTGCTTTCTTTTTAAACCAAAAAAATCATTTCGAGATGCTTAACTGCATTTTCTTGGGAGGCAACAAAAACAGATGAAAAAAAAGTTTGAATCTGAAACTGAAATCGAGTCAGTTTCTTGTTAACATACCTAGAATACTTATAGGTCGGAGAGGAAAAAAAGATGAGACTTTGATAGGTTGATACCCAACAGAAACAACAAGAAAACTACGAGACTCTGAAGAAGATGAAGTAGGAGAAACTAACGAAGAACTAAGGCCAAGTCACACAAAAGATATGATAAAAGACAATAACATAGAAGATTTCATGCTAAAACATAACTTTGTATTGAATCAGAGTTTAAAAGCCTGAAGCTCTACAAACAATTTATATGTTTGACAATTCATTAAACGATCTTCGCTGATTAATTTAACAAACTGGTCAATGATGATGCGACTGATCTGACTGATCTGACTGGAACGAGCGATGTCGCCTAGTTGACTCTAAGTCCAACACTATAGTTTGACATTGACGAAGTGCCGAAATTTATTTTTGAGTTTCTGTATCCAATACGGAATGTAAGAAGGCTTTCTCCGCCACCTCCCCTTCTACTCAGAGACTGCTACGCCCCGAGTTTTAAAATCTTAGTGTTTAGTCCCAGTTCTTTTCTCTATTGCCTCCCAACCTGTTTTCGTTTGTTTCAATTTCTTTCAGCTTCTTTTCTTATTTTTTGAATTTTTCGTCTTTTTTTTGTTTTGTTTTTCTTTTTTTCGAACGAATCAGGTGAAGTGAGTTGATTGATTGCGCTAATTTATAACGACAATGGGTCAGATCGCACATGGACCTTTGAGCTTCGTCTGGGTAGACAACATTGTTGATGCTGTTGTTCTTCTCTTCAGTTCTGTTCAGTTCACTTTTTGTGTTGTCTTGTTTTGTGTTGTTGGTCTGCCAGCTGGAATCCATTAAATACGGCCTTAGCTTCTGCCCACCTCTGCCTTCGTGTCCGCCCTTTTGCCTGTACCTGTGCCTTGGCCTGTGTCTGATGATGATGATGCGCACACACGGCTGATGAATGAATCTTTTCAATTTTTCGAAATTTTCAAACAAATTTGTCAAAAAAGAACACTGCCAACAAAAAACGAGAGGGGGATTGAGAGATGAAAGGTAGTGAGAATTTAGAGGCAGGGTGGAGAGAGAGGATAGAAAGAGTGATGTTTATTTCATATGCAAACTAATGAAATTTCATATCTCTCTGCCTCTCACACTATCGGGAAATTTAACTAGTTAATTGCTTATGATTGAATTATAAATGCATGCTGGATACCTGATCACCGCTCACTGAATCACATGAGCTCTAGCCATGGCTAATACGCTGCCCAACCAATATCCAAGTCCACATCAGTTATGCTTTGGCCCAAATCCGAAAACAATCCACGGCTCAAGAAACGGACAAACAAAAAAGAACCAACGAATAGAAAGATATAAATAATAAATTACAAGCCTACAAGTTCAAACTTGGTTTCAGACCTAGTCAAAGATCTATGTTTGACCTGCACACATCAAAACGAAAATGAGATGCTGCGAATGGAAATGAAAACTAAAAGACGAAGATCGAGATGAGGTTGGGTATGGGGAGAAACTTTAACACCTTAAAAAGGTCAGCTTTGTAGGGACAGACGAGTTTTAGTCAATTTTCAAATTATTTTCAAACAACAACAAATTAACAGACACCTGAACCGAAAAGAAATAGGCAGATCGTCGCACCGACTTCTATATACCGTCTACCACGTTATTTCATATTTATCCGAAGAAATGGAGCCTAGATCGACTCGGCTATTGATGTTTATCAAGAATATGTATAAGATTCACTCTGTCTGTTACATATATTTTGGCGACATCAATATACCATTTACTTCACCGATTGCATGGTGTTGATAGTCCAAGCCAAACGGGAATTGGAACATTTTTCAGATACATATGCGGGCAGGCAGGCTGGCTCTTTGTCTTCTTTTGCTTTGTTTTGTATTTGGTGCAAATGATTTTCTGAATAATTAAAAGAACCCCAAAAGCCATAAAATGAATGAATCCAAGAACCAGAGCCAGATTTGGTTTTTGTGCAAATGCTAATGGACTCGGGAACGTAAAGCGATAGGCAGATACAGAGAGCACCCTTAACTGAGAAATTTAAAAAGTTCGTAAAGAGTTGTCTAAATTTCATTTAAACAATCCAAACAATTCATATAGACCCCCCGCGATTTTATGTGATATATAAAGTGTTTGTCCACTGATCATGGATCAAGTTAATTATGCTGACTTTTAACAACTTGAGGTCGCGCCCCAAACAAAAATATGAACTGCCACCCATGTAATCGACTCGCTGACCTTCGCTTCGAAAACGCATTGAACGTAAATTATAAGCAGGCCAACGCCATTTAAACCGCACAATATAGTATATTAGTAATCTGGATAATGAAAATTTATGATTGCTTATGATAGATTTTAGCGTATAGATAAATGCATTTATGTGCACACAGAAAACAGAAAACGTTCTAAGCTAATTGCCTTCACCTCCTCCATTAGCGGCCGAGTATTCAAACAGCGCGGCGCCAGGGCGACAAAAGCTTTGTAATTGCAAGCAAATTAAATTGAAAATATTTCAACAACTACAGCGCACAGTACAGTTGTCTCTAGATAATTGCGATGATCACTGTTCTGTTCTATTCTATTTCTAGGTACACAAGTTGAACGAGCTCACTTATGTTTTTCTGCAACCCAGAGGATCCTTTCAAGTCATGACCTCAGACTCACCCCGGAGCCATTTGTATGAAATGCTATTCAAACCTTTTATTACCTAACTTCGGTATTGGGAGCCTTAATTCATTCTCGCAGACAATGTCGCCTTGTCAGTAACAATTCAATCTCAGGGAGTTTCAATGTTCGATTGCCCAGCACAATTGGTGGACGTTAGAAGTGGTTAAATAATTTAGATGGGCAGCCAAAAAAAATAATAGTCTTTTTGGACTTGTTTGGTTGGAGTTACGTGGCCGAGCTTAAGGATCATAATGGTAATTTGCCATCGTACACAAATGGTCTTTTCTTTTCTCCACTTTGAACCTCTGTACTACCAACTATGCCTTTGGTAAACGTTTTTGATTACTATTTTGAGAGTCTTCTCTTTAAACACTAAATACATCTTATTCATCTTTAAGCTGGTAGTTAGCATTTGTAATAGATAAAGAGATGAATGGCAGATTGTTAAGCAGTCTGGTAATTGATCTTTGATGTTATGTACAGTTGTTTGAAATGCCACAAACAAATAGCAAGTTCCAAGGGTATTTGCTTGAATCTTCAATGAGTAATCATGTTATCATGGAGGACGGGCTTAATGTGGCCCATGGGTGGAGTCATTCTGCCATGGTTGGCATTTCTGTTGAATCGTTTTCAGTAGATACTATTCGATTTCTTAAACGATTGGTGATAGAAGCTAATGCTAGTATCTACTGTCTTTATTGGCATGATTTCACTTGAATTTTCTCACACAACGAGCGTTCTCACTGTCGCACATTTGGCGCCGCTAAGCCGTCGGAACTGGGTGCTATGTTAGCGGTTCCCCGTGAGGCTAGTGGCCAAATGCTAGTTATTCTAGTTCTTTGATTCGCGTGGGCGATGCCAAACAAACCAGACAATGTGTTCTAATTGACTTGCAACAGTTGTTTCTATGTACATAGCATGCAAATGTGTCTGAGGCTGTTTCGTGTAACCTTCAGATCATGTTTGTTTTTCTCCCTCTTCCATTCCCTCTGTCTCTATCAGAGTCGTCTAACTTTGTTCTAATAATAAACCATTGGGAACAAATGCATCTCAAAAATCTCCGTTGATTATTTTCAACGCCTTTATCCGATATATGATTTTTCTTTTGTTATTGTGTTAAACTTTCATTAGCTTTCTAATGTTTGTCACTGGGGCTTACCCATACATATATTTCCCCATCCCCCTTTACCCGACCCCGACCGCTCTTTCCAGCCTGTCATTTCGTTTTACTGTCACTCAAATCTGTATAAGTTTCTTACATTTCTGTTTTTTTTTCGACTCTTTCTCTTTGATTTTCCTTAGCTTAGCGTTCTGCTTACGGTTGTTTCGACCCATTGTAAATATTTTTCCATTATTTTCCATTAGTTTTCACTCGTTTGTTACATGTGCCCGATTGTTTGTTGGTGTTGGCGTGGTCGTTACACAGGTTGTTGTTGTCGTTGTTGTTGTTGTTCTTGTTGCTGATGCTGTTGCATATTGGTTATTATCTCTGAAGCGCATCGCTTTGGTGAGTTGCCGATGCCTGCGTCGGATGAGTGTGAGTGAGCCCGTTTTGCGGCTTGAGAGTGTCTTGCGTCTTGTGTGCGTATTTGGCCAGTTGACTGGGCGCGTGAGTGACGGAATGATGTTAACCAAAAACCAGTTTCATTGACAATTATACAGATACACACACGCACACGCACGCACACAGGGAGAGGGAGAGGGAGACAGTGCGATAGAAGAAAGGAGACTGAGTGGAAGAGGGAAGAAAAGAAAAGGGAGTCTTCAGCAAACTGCGTCTTCTTCATAGGCTTTGCGGCTCATTATGCCAGTGTCGCACTCGTTGATCAAACTCCAACGGCGACGGCGAAGGCAACAGCATCAGCGACCAGCTCTTCTTCAGCGACTCTCCTCTTCTGTTTGTTAGTGTACGTATATACCCTTGGCCATGGGGCATATTAGTAGAAGTGGTCATCTGGTCAGCTTATAAATGTCACAATTGTACTAACCAGTTTAAAAACTTACTGAATAGATCAATCAACAATTGATCTGGTCTTAAATGTATTTGCAAGGGTATAGAAACTTCGCTGCGACTTGGAGAATACATAATCACAGTTGTTCTTTTTTCATTTGTTTTGTGTTTTTGCTGTTTGATTTTCGCAGCTTGATGGATGGTTGACAGAGGCAGAGCTGGCCGGCCATATCGTCTTCTATCTACTACGGTTCCTCTGGTCGAGACGTTTGCCTGTTTATTTGTCTTGTTTGATTTGAGTGCACACACAACTGTCATTGTGGCTGTCAAAACGCGTTAATATCACTGAGCTGTCAAATTACAGCCAACCGCAGAGCCAAATGTTTGCCCAGCCCATATCCCATCGTTGGCTGCCCACTTGGTAACTCAATTAAAATGTGATGTGATGGACGTTGATGGTGTGGGGAGTGAGGGAGTTAGGGAGAAGTAGCTTATTTTCGGCCATCATTACGCGACACCATGATGAGAGGCGCCAGCCACTGTTGAGCATCCAATTACCAACAAATAATCAGCAAAATTATACTCGCCTTGTTGATGTTAATAAGCCAAAATTACGCCAACTGCCACACGGACGCTCTGATTGGTCTATTTGAGTGACGGTGATGGTGACAGCGACGCTCTCAGTTCGCTACTCGCTGCTTGTTGGTTTTTGTGTTTTGTGTTGGGTTTGTTTTCTTAATGACTTTTGGCTTTTGCGCCATCTTGTTCTTCTGCTCTTCTTGCGGCTCGCCCTTCTCTCATCACCGTGGGCAGCTGAGAAAAAAATTTGCTTAACTTTTCGATCAAGTTCGTGTCTTAAGTCTTTTGTTTTGCCAATGGCATATTGTATGGCGTTTTAGCTGTTCTTTTTTTTTTTTTTTGCTCTTAGTTTGGGTTTTGTTAGTTAGTTAGTTAGTTAGTTTTGTGGGTGCGGTTGCAGGTGCAACATAATTACTTAATTAAGGTCCGAGATAAGCATCTCCGGCACCATGAAAACCACTAGCATTGGCGATATTATCATTTCCCCCTTACCAAAGTTGATGGCCAATATTTGGAAGCCAACCGAAACCTTTTACATCATGCAAAATCGAGCAAATGGAGTGGAAAACCATTAAAATTGGCCAAACCAAGCCAAGGCTCTGAGTTTTCTGTATTCCCGTTTTCTTTTGTGGCTGGCAATTAAAAAAATCTAGAACCCACACATAGCCCGACTTGGAAAGGTTTTGAAGCCAACCACGGCAAAGGTGTCAAAAGTTCAAAAGTTACAACCGCTACATTGCCTGTATTTCTCTCATTTTAGTTTTTATTTTTATGGTCTAGAGACACATACACACAAACACAGCTCATATAAAAGCAATTGGTATTGGGAACTGCTGAACTGCCATAAATCTTATAATGACAGTTCTTCATCGTCTTTCTCTGTGCCCTTCTTTTCTTGCTGCTTGCCACTTGACTTTGACTTTAAGTTTAAATTTAAGTTTGTGCAGTTTATTAGAATTTTTCGAAGCGAAGCGGTTCTTCAGGCCAACGCGTGGCTAATCTCGTGCAACGAAATCTCGACGTCTCAGATCTCTCTACAAGCATATTGACTCTTGTATTTGTTCCTTGGTTTATTTGTTGGTTTTTTACTCTATCTCTCTATCTCTCTCTCTCTGTTTCTGATGTGTTTTCTATTTTTTTGGTTATAAAATTATGTAAATCAGTTTTGGGTTTGTTTTGTGATTAATTGTTGGCCAGTCAAAGGCGTCAGACGCTGCCTAGATAAGCTTCGTTTTATTTACGATATTTATTTACTTTTCCCTGCATTCTATCCCTCTGTCACTGTCTTTTCCTCTCTCACTACTCTCTGTGTCTCTCTCTCTTTCACTCCCTCCATCGGTAAATCTTTGTCTTGTTAGCATTTTGTTTTGGCCTTTATTTGTATTCGTTGGTTTCCCTTGGAGGTGTGAGTGAGGGCGCGATAAGCTAATTCTAATTCCTTAAGCGAACTAATGCGTTTATAATTAACGCGATTCACCCCAACATCGCCCTCGTCTCCCCTAACCTGTGTATATGTATATAGGTATGTGTGGGCCCATGTGGGGCGTGCCAAAGGCATCATCAGCACCCAAAGGTGGTCAGATCCGGAGACAGAGCCAAAGTCTCTGACCTAGTCAAAATGAACACAAACAGTAGCCCGATTGCTGTACGTTGTTTTGGTGTTTGATTACAATTTTTGCCAACAATTTTCGATGTTTTTCTCTTTTATCTCCCAGCAACTGGCGGCTTGTGGCTAGTGACTGCCTGAGCCTCCATGTGTGTCTGGGTTTTGGGCCTTATGGTCACGTCGTCGTCGTGTTGTTTTACTTGCGTGAACATGCCTCAGAACGCGTGTAAATGCAGTAGCAACTTGTTTCCCCCAACCCCTCAGGCGATTCAAAACCATATCAAACGTGCAAATTGCCAAGCCAAAAACAAAAATATATATAAGTATTTATTTACCTATTGGAGAATCTACCTAAGAGTGAGGTAAATAGCTACATGTGTATAAACGATTTGCTAAGCAGAGATGGCAAACAAACAAAATATGTTAATCACAGATCTAGTTTTTAATACTTGGCACTTTGCATAATTTTTAATTTTCAACGCCATTGAACTTTGGCCTTAATATTCATGTTCAATTTAAAACAAAATATAATTTTTAACGAGGCAACTAAACGGTTTTTTGCTCAGCTACAAGCCACAAAATATATATACATACATAAAAATATAAGTCACGAATTTTGCTTTGGGTCTGGGTGAAGAAACAAAATAAAATCAAATAAAATAGGTAAAAATAAATAAAAATAAAACATTAAGTTGACCCGCTTGGCACCTGGACCAACCAGTTCCTATATACATGGCAGTAGCTGCCATGCCAAAACATAGATAGAAACGACAATGCAAGAGAGACAAACCAGCGGGCAGGCAAGAAACACAGGCAGGAAGGGAGGAGGGGAAAGCTTCAGAGTGAAGGAGACAGCCCGGGCTTATTAAGCAATGAAATATAATGCATGGCTCAGATTTATCACATGCATCCAGCCTTTTGTGTTGGCCCACGCAGTCAAAGATTGTGAATATTCGATTTGGGTTATGGCAAAATCGGTAATGGAAAATGCCAATGGAGTTGTAAATGCTGCCCTGATCCCTCTACATCTCTGTCTCTCCCTCCCTCTCTCTCTCGCTCACCCTCTCACACTCTTTCGATAGACTGTTTTACCATTCGAAATGAATCAGTGGCAAAGAGGAAAGAAAGCTTGGTTGACATTTGTGGCAGGCCATGTAATTGAAAGAGAAAATCAAAATGGAAATGGAAAATAGCAATGAAACTGTGATTACTGTGGTGAGTGCTAAAAGCGGTTGGGGGGAACGCAAGGGCTAGGCACACTCCTGGGTTTCCATTAACACTCAGACTTGACTCTTTAACTTATTGGACACGCCAGGAATTGTCTGCCATATATGCAAATGCGGCTGTCACCGGATTTGGAACTATGTATATATCAGCATACAGACATCAACCAGTAGCTCTCGATTCCCGACATCCCCCCCAAAGTCCTTTTCCTTACTGCCAGACTCCAACTCATGACTGCGAGTGTCATAACCCACAACGCCTCGTCGGCCTGATAACGGTTAATGCATTTAAGCTAAAATTATTACGAAAAAATAAAGAAAATAAAAAAGAAATTCGACAACAAAAGAAAAACATTACACCGCACGAAAAGATTAGTAAATATAAATTGATAAAAATCCAACGGTTTATATATGTATGCATTAGTTCGGATTTGAAATTCAATTATATAAAAGTGTAATCGATGTAATAGTGCCCGTCCTACGTATGTATATGCAGAAAGTCAATTTCCTAATGTTTCGTTAAACATAAATGATTGGCGATTCTGGGAGATTGGGAGATATTATATTGACAAATTGAAAATATTGGCCAACTGGACGAGTACCATATTTAAAGCCAAATTGATGTCTAGTTCTAAGAGTTTTCGGGTTCAATATGTTCACACAAACGGAGAGACAGCAATGGCTAACTATTGATCAAAATTTCGCATTGGAGTCTTGGCTAGAGATAACCAAACCAGAAGAAGCTAACATGAACATTGTCTTTTCTTCACAGTCTAAATGAACATGATTCTTTCGTGTTCTTTCGCCAAATACTCAAATGTTAATAACATTTTTGAGATGTAAAATGTATGATGAGTATCTGTTCAAAAACAAAAAAAAATATTTTCGTCATCCAAAATACCGTTTGAGCTGATCGATCGCAAGTGAGCTATATGAAATAAAGGTCTAATCTTGATAAAAGATGTCCAGATGTTGATAGATATATTAAACTTACCGACATTATATTTTTGGAATTGTTTCAAAAATAACAATGTTATTAGGAAATTCTCCGTCGTTGATTTGGTTAAGTTCAAGATACAAAATGCTTGTATGCTCTTGCAAACAAGACTTTATAATATTTAGGAGCACTGTGATCCATCTAAATCGATCGACTTTTAAATTCAGTCGAATTGCAAATAGAAATTCACAATACTACTTTCAAACTTAACTAATGTTTCACAAACTTTATTTTACGATTGCATTTGATTTTGGGTCAAATGCAAATTAAGGGTGCCCCAACTGCCAACTGTTTATATGGCAATGAATCAGCATTTAACCCGAATAGCACAAGGAAACGGCAGGAATTTTTAAAAACCGAGATCTCTAGCTCCAGAGTGAAATCGTGAAATTTCCCGTGTCAAATAGAGATTTAGTGGATTTAGAGATTTCTATGTTATACAGCTGAAACCGAGCGAATCTTAATGAAATTGTTCGTCAATTCTTTTTAAAATTTCCTTTTTATTTTCTCTAAATTGCAGTGTATTTTACAGTGTAATTCGGCTTTATGGCAGTTCCTATTGCCAATTCCGATTGCTGATGTTAACAAATGCGTAATGCATAATTTGCACATGGAGTGGGAATAGGATGAGGAGGAGGAGGAGAAAAAAGTGAGTACAAATATGCAAATGTGAACAAGACTTACATTGAAAGTGAGTCACTCAGTCGGTCATGTTCGTTGCCTTTGTGTCGCAGTCTTTTGTTTTCAGCTAGGCACATGTATGTAAGAATATGTAACTGTGACAGACAGACAGACTTACCCCTCCTGCCCACAAGCCTCTCTCCTCCCCACATTAGCCACATGCCAGTCGCCGCTCTCAACTCTTACGCACTTCATAATTCAATCAAGCTCAAATGTTTCGCAATCCCACACAGAAGGAATTTATTGTTTGAATCACAATTTTTCAATTGCATTTTGGCCTGGGTCCTGGTCCCGAACGACTTCAACTCCAACACTGTCAGTCCGTCAGTCAGTCTTTGTCTCTATCGGTCCGTCCGTCTGTCTGTATGTCTGTGTGTGTGTGTGTGCCGCTTGGCTGTCTAGCTTTTTGAGCCAATTGTACATTTCCTCAACTGACGTAGACTGAGGCTTCGGCCCAGCGCCAGCTGCAACTTTTGCCAATGTTTCTATTTCATGCACATTGACAGTTGTTCAAGTTGTTGCAGTTGTTGCTGTTTGCCAGCATGAAATTGTTAACAACATTTGTTAGCTGCTCCGACCACACTGCGTGCAGTCCAGAGAGTTGAAATCGAAGTTGATATTGGTATTGGAGTTGGAATTGGTCACCGCCTGCCGCCTGCTGCCTGACTTCAACTCATATTGACAATGAAAGCCGTTGCAGCAGCTACTTCAAAATGCTGGCATTTTGTTGTTGCCCTGTTTGTTTGATAGTTGGCCTCACTGACAGGTTAGCAAAAGTAAACAGAAATCCGAAATCAGAAAACAGAAACAGAAAACAGCCGAATTTGATTTGGAAAATTCCAGCGCCAGGGCAATAAACATTTCTAGCTCACTTCATATTGAGAGTTTTTTAAAGTTTTGTTTTTCTTTTTTATGTGCCTTACATTTTTGTAATTGATTTTTTGTTTTTTTTTTTTTTTGTGTTTTTTGCAGTTTTTTCGTATTCGGAGCATGACTTTTTATGGGTTTAGTTAGCGTTTAAGCCAACTTGTGGCATTGATTTATGTGCATTTCAACGAATTTGTTGCACTCAATGGACTAATGCACAAAAAAAAGTCAAAAACTAAACTGAAATAAACTTAACTAAACAAAATGTAACATTTTATGTTTAATACGTCTCCATTCTCCCTTCTCTCTGCTCTTTTCTTTGAGCAAATGCAAAAGAAGCAGAAGCAAACAATCTTTCAATGATTTCCTTATGCATAATTACAACTCATGGTGCACATTTTTGGCACGTCATCATCATGAAGAGGAAGAAGAAGAAGAAGAAGTTGCAACTGTGGGAACATCGTTTAAAAATGCCAAATGTATGACGTATACGTGATATGCTGCCTAATTGCCAAGTAAAAGTTGAGTATTTCTCTCTCCAACTCACATCCGCTTTTCTATTGACTGCATTAACTGCACATATCTCTCATTTGACTGGGCATTCAATTGACTCCAGCCTGCAGCCTGCAGCCTCCTTCAGTTGGGAAAATGGGTCAAACCTGTCATTTAGTTGACTGTGACTACGCAACGCGGAAATCGCCGAAAGGCCTTGACTTACTTATGCATTTCACCGCTCCTGCTGCCAATTGGCCGCTGAGTTGCTGGCCTCAAGGTGCCCGCTGACCAAATTAAAACCTAAAATGTCAGACGATTAGATTAGCACAATGTCTAGATCGACTTCAACTCCAACTCCGACTTCCACTTCAACTCCAAGTCCAAGTACGTGTAAGAGGCCGAGTTGAGGATGCTCCTTCGTTGGTTAGTCTTGCCCCATTGACAGGGCCGGTTTGTTATTCCCTGAGAAAGATATTTTATTGCATTTTCCAGGTAACTCGTACACGCATTCGTTCGCCGCTCCGCCTGCCTGCCGTTGGCTATAAATCTGGGTAAAAACGTCAATGCTGGCGCAACACAAATTAGGTTAAGACAATATTTTGCTAGACTCTCAAATGGCCACTGCCCAACGGAAAAACCCAAAGCGCAAAGCACGCCCACTGCTAGCCCATTTCCAATTCTAGGCGGCTGGGAACGATATGTAACTACAGTCAAAGGAGAGACGAACAATTCGACAGCGACAACCTAGTTCCAGTTCATCAAAATGCGAATTTCGAAGCGAAGCTAAACACCAAAATGCCCTAGCAACGAATGGACCTATTGATACCCTACTATTAAAATTCAGAAAAGTGAAGTAGAAAATATTATTCTGGCTGATTCTAAAAATGGATCACTTTTTTGTTGGCACCAATACTCCCAGATTGTTAACTCTTAACGATTCTGTGTGTATACTCAAAAAATGCTGGCAAAGAGTTCAAAATCATAAATTTCAAACGATATTAGGTTAGCCATATCGGCGGCAAAGGCACCAGCGTCGCCGCCGATGATGTTGCTGGGGCCAAACGCGTCGGTTCTGTGGTTCAAACTGGCTAGTGGATATTGGCCAGTGGATGGTGGCTTGTGGCTGGTGGCTAGTTAAGTGCGTAGTGGCAGAGTCTGGGGAGAGTCGCCTGGGATGGCTTTGGGTTTGCTAGTTGCTGAACATTTTCTTTTGTTCTGCAAGCGAATGGCGTGTGGATTTATTGATTTTGGTCAAAAGCCATGTTTAAGCGTAAATTATGAGCTGGACTTAAACGCTCCCTAGTTTCCAAGTGTCGGCCACGAACGGGCCACGTTGTGAAGTGGCGATGAAAGCCACTGATTTGTGGTCCAGTCTAGGGAATGGTCATAAATCCGGCCAATTTCATAACCAAACAGCAATTTACCAATACGCTACACGCCATCCCCCTCTCCTCCTTTTCTGCTGCGATCGGCTGTTGCACTCAACTAATTAGAAGGTTGCGACAAATTTCAGCAAGTGTGAAAAATCTACGCAAAATTCAAGTATTCCGCCAGAAACAAAAACAAAAAAATGCAATCTAGCCAAGCGCCAAATGGCTTAGATACGCCATAAAGCAACGATTTAATTAGGCGCTGATAATAATTGTACAACTTGTTGCAGTGTTGCTAAGTTGCCATGTGGAGACCTAGTTCTCGGCCTTAGACCACCACTAGAGAGAGAGAAAAGAGAGACAGAGACAGAGACATGACTTGCTGCAGGTGCTGCAGCCGTCTGCCGTCTGATGTCTGCTGATGTAGGCGAAACTGACGATAGTTTGGGGCTGCCCCGGAGTGTGCGATGTGGTTGGGAGTGAAGCAATTGGTTCGGTTGCCTATCGCACATGTTAGATTTGGCTAATTTCTGAAATTGGTCTCTACCCGTTCTGATATCGTCGAGTCAAACATTACCCCATTATTTATTAGCAAATTATTTTTCAGCCAAGCAACCAAAAAATTAAGTTTCGCATTTAAGTTTGACCAATTAATGAATCATCTCTGTTGTAAATTTACAAAAAAATCAAAATTAGGCAATTGTCTAGATATTGAAGGATTCCTTCCATATACTATTTGTTTATTAGTTTATTTGAATATTTTTAGGGATTGTAGTCATCAAAAGCTAATGTTTATACAACCCAAACTACTATTGATTCATCAGGTAAGGTTTCCCTCCATGTACAACATTTAATGACTTTTATTTACATCCATGTGTAAACAAGTTATTAAACGAATATGTGGTTATTGGGCAGGTTTCAGTACACTAGTTTACACCGAAAGTGATCCTACTGATTTAACGACGTGTCTATAATAAGGTCGAAGAACTCGATGGTCGAAACTATTATAAAGACAAAAAAAAAACCAGAGGGTCGGGGCTAACTTCGACCTCGTCAAAAGTTAGTATACCCTTGCAACTTTTTTGGTAACTTTTTCCTTAGCTATCAAAGGTTCCTCTGCTCTGATTACAATCTTCTATTCCCTGTAATTGGCTCAGAGCTTTCTATTAATATGATTAAAACTTCTATCCTATCCCATTTAGTTAATAGATAGCTATAGTATTTTTTATTTATTTGTTTGTCTGTTTTTCCTATTGTGTATTTGTCCACGCGATTCGTGCCGTGCGTTATACGGCTGCACCCCTCGGTCGGTCGGGTGGGAGGTGGGTAGTTATCTGCTTGGGCTCGCGCGTAACAGGCTTTGTCCTGGTGTCGTAGGGGCCACTTGAACGTACTGCGCATAGTATCGTCAACGTCCGCTATAAAGTGAAATAAGTTTTATGTAAAAAAGGCTTATGTTTGCCTACAATCTTAGCATACAAAATAACGATCAAAATCACTTTTTTCTACCGATCGTTCCTGTGGGATCTATCTGATATAGTCCCCCAATCTTGACCAATTTCGGAAAATTCGTTTATAGCTATAATGAATTTACTAATATTAAATTTCACAATTTGCGCTGATCCAGACAGACGGACGGACGGACATGGCTATTTGAATTCGTCTCGTCGTGCTGATCAAGAATATATATACTTTATATGGTCGGAGATGCTTCCTTCTATGCGATGCACACTTCTGACCAAAATTAATATACCATTTTTGCAAGGGTATAAAAATTGAGTAGTCGTCTCGCTGACGGTATTCCATACACACAGTGAAACAACTTTTTTAAATTTATAAGACCAAATGTATTTATTGCATACAACATTATATTTACATCCTTCATTTCAAACGTATGCCATGGCTATATCGACTCAACTGATGATGCTGACCAATGATATATATGCTCGTTATATACATGTTGGCGACATCGCTGTATTATTTCATTGGTATAAAAATATAAAAATATAATATGTACCTATAGAAAAAAACGAACTTCTAACTTTAAAGCTTAGCTTCTCAAAAATTTCTGGTCAACGTTAATAAACTAGAATAGTTTGGATTGGTTAATGCTGTTAAGAACCTATCCCAGGGATATCTTTGAAACTGGCACACATTGCATTATTAAATTGTGTTAAGCTGTTGGTCGCATTGGAATCCTAACAAATTTATTGACATTGTGCTCCAATGTGTCATTTTATTCATATTTTATAGCTTGTAAAAATACAGAGAAAAGGAAAATGCAATGATGAAGCCGAAAGTCGATTAGTATTTATGTATATGAGGCCAAATAAGTTACATCACTAATTGTAAGCCAATTTGTTTGAACTTGAGTTGTCAATTGTTTTCAAGACCCCCAAGAGATATTTTCAAAGTTTTTAAAGTCTGTTTTGTAGGCGGTTCGAAGCATTAAATGCATTTGGGAATCCATCATCAATTGGGCAATAAACAACCAGAGGTTGTTATCATAAATCAAAGAATCCCCCAAAGTTCATTGAAGAAGTCATTTTGTTTTTTATTTCCAATTAATTTCACATGTTTTATTCGGCTTAGAGACTTGCGTGGTGCTAAACAAGATCAGTAAATATGCAATCAAGTCTTCAAGTCCAAGTTTATTTAAAATAACTGAGTCTTTTTTGTCATTCCGATATTGAAAAAAAAAAAATACGTTCAATTTCCCTAGCTTTATCTGGACCAGAGTGCCATTGAAATGTTTTGATTAAAATGTATCTTAAATATAGGCACTATTCGATGGCGATATCAGAAGATTTTGCATAAACCCATTTCAATATATTCATAGCAATAGCATTTGAACAAATTTGATTGCTACTCGAAGCCATAAACATAAACATCTATTCAAAATACATATGTATGTGTGTTTGTACTTATATATATTTGCTGCCGACTTGGACATTGGGTCTGACTGACTCTGGCTGTGACTGCGACTGTGACTCGGGCTCATGCTCAATCCAATTGATCTTACAACTCGAATGCCATGTTAAACACCCTACACTCTTGTAATTTGTGTCCCAATAAAATAAATTTATGAACATCGATTGCAAAGTTGATTAGACGAAAGCCGCCGAATCACCGAGGTAGACCCAACCGAAAAAAGAAGGAAAACCAATAACAACAACGAGAACCAGTTTGTTCCAGTACCCGACCCGGCCCAATATGTGGCGCTCAGGTGCTCTTGGCGTTTGACTTAGCAGCCACTTGTAATATTTTTGGGGCTTCTCTTAATTGCAATTTGATGTTTTCTTTTCACTCTTCTTTTGCTTTTTTTGTTTTTGCCTTTTGTGAACTAAAATGAAGTTGTACACAAATTTGGAGAATAATTTTAGGTGCACTTAGCGGCACCGTGTGAAAAACTCGACATTTTCTCAGCCCTCAGTGCATGGTAAGTTTCGCTTTCTCAGAGAATCCCTCAAGTCACATCAAGCGTGTTTATTAGAGGCGGCGTCTCTCCTCCTCCTCCTTCTTTCTCTTACTCCTTTTGCTTATGTGCTAATTGATTGGTGTTAAAGTTGTATATAAATTGGAACAGCCTACGCCTTGATTGCGATCGGGAAGATCGTTTTAAATTAGTTTGTTGTATTTGCGCATTCATTAGCAGCATGCGGAACCGCTTTGTTGTTGTTGTTGTTCCTCCTTCACCGATTTTGAGGTTTCTCCTGAAAATGCATGTAATAAAGTAAAAATATTTAACTTGGAGCACTTTGATTTAAACCTGGCCGCATCTGCACATTCGTGCCCCAAAAAGTCACGATATGGCCAGAAAACAGAAAGAAAAAAAAACCCCCGAAACAAAAAATAAAAAATTGAAAGCAGCCAAAAAAAAGTGATTGATGGAAATTGCTCAAACTGTCATGTTTATGAACGTCCGCAGGATATGAAACCAAGACCCAGAGAGGACTTTGTGTAGAATGTGCACGCAATGCGAAAGCAATTTGTCCAAGAAGAGGAAGAGAAAGTTGTAAAATCAGACCAAAGCCGCATTTGAAATGTTCTTTGGTTAACCTTGAGATTCTCCACTCAAATCAATGTTTTATTGATCAGGCAGTTGCTTTTGAAGGTAATATCTATCAACTGTTTAATCCTTTTTTATTTTAAACATAGCTAAACCAAACTCTTAAATTGTAAGGGTATTCAAATAGTAGATTTTACTGATTTTTACTCACCTTGTTGCTATTGCATTGCTATTGTTGTTGCTGCTGCCACACACATCGCTCAATCGGCACATAGAGGCGACAGGAATCAGGAGTCAAAGGGAGATTGCGTGCTTGTTGTCAAGGTGTTGCAACAGTTATCAAAATTGGCATTGTTATAAGGCCAACGATGCGGCGGCCTTGGGGCAGCTTTTCAAAAAGTCATTGAACAATGCATTGCCTGACATTTGATCTGCTGTGACACTAACTGCAGCAAGTTTGTTGCCACCAGGAGGAAAGCGAACGAAATGAGGAGAAAGATTTGAGCAAAATGGCCATAAATTATGGAAAAAGGAAAAAAGCCCAAAACCAAGTTGCTGGAATGTAGCCAAGCAAGTGCAATGATCTATGAGCTTGACCGTGGCCGGGAATCGGCAATCCACTTGGCTGCCAGCAACAACGTGTGCCACAGCAACAGCAACTGCAACTGCAACCGGGCACCGCCAATCACGGCAGCCAATCGCTGTTCAAGTGTGCAAAATCGCGGCCATGCAAAACATGCTGGTGGTGCAAGACTTAATTATGCACTTGCAGCAGTTGCAGTTGCAAATGGAAAGATGGAGAATTGCTGCTGGAATGGCTATAGAACATCATGCAGCTGACCGAGATGGAAAGCGACCAACCAAAGCGACTAGCTTCGTCTTTAATCCATCGAGCGGCCATTTTTTTATATGCGCCATCATGTTGCCTCCCATAATTTTATGCCTCATCAATGACAGTGCGGCAACAGCAGATGTCTGCAGTGGCTAGAGACGACGACACGCCTCTGCAACCGGCAACTGACATAAAGGTAAACAACACCAACAAAACCACACACAGCAAAAACAAAAACAAAGTAAAGAAGTAAAGAATCCATCCCCAAGTTGCCTCGTCTCCAACAGAAGCTGCAACGACAATCAGACTAAGACGACTTGGCATGGTCGTTCATCCTTTGTGACGCATGCTTTCAACATGCATACCTTATCCTGGCAATCTGCCAGCCATTTTTCCAGTTGCAACAACAGCAACAAAAATTGTTTTCGTGGTAATTTGCACCCGGGGCATTTTAAATTCCTTGCCTCCTCTCTAGCTAAACAGACTCGCCGTCTCTTCTCCTCTCTCTCTCTTTTTTTTCCTCCCACCCCCTCCATCACATATTGCTGTTGCTGTTGCCCGTTGTTCATCATCTTCATCTTTGGCTTTGACAGCTGTTGGGCTGTTGGGCCGTTGGGCCATTGGTCTTCACATGGCCGTCATCCGGTCATCTTTTTAGAATTTACTTGTGGCTCCCTTCCGCCCTTTGCTTCTACCACTTCCACTGGCCATTTTGAAAATTTATATAGCCACATACATACATGTACTTGTAGTACTTACCATGCCTGATTATTGTTATTAACCAGTATAGATATTCATCCACTGCCTTGCTATTTGGCCGCTGGCCCCTTGCTAATCTGCCCATCAAAATCGATTGTACAAGGGCCGACTTCCAAGAGACCAAAGTGATCTCCATAAAGCTGGGTATACTCAGCGGATGGGAAGGTTTATTTCATTTAAATCTCGGTCTCTGTTTCTATTAATTGGTTCAACTTTCAACCTCAATAAAACCTAAAAGCGAGCAATTCAAGCTCTGTCATAAAAGCCATTATCGTGGCTTCATTTTCTATTTGAATACTAATTGGTTAGCTTTATGCCCGGATGAATGAACAAGTTGAGTTAAATTTAAATTGGAAACCATATGGCCTTTGCATTAAGATGATACAATTCATTTACCCCTCGGATGCATATTAATTTTACATATTAAAGTTGGTCACAATCTTCAAGTCGGCCCATGTAAAACCAAAGTGCAAATGGCTCGAAGATTGATCGGAGATCGCAGTGGCTGCTGGGACAGCTGCCTCCTGCAGTTGATTGGTCGCTGTCTGTCTGTCCTTTCGCCCTTTTTGCCTTTTTGGGGATATGCACGATGATGATGATGATGATGATGCTTTGCCCAATTTGCTCTGGCTGTGCTCCATGGAGAGATGTGTGTATGCCTTTCGGAAGTTGCCGCCCCTTTCATGCACCGCTCAGAGTGCAATTTCGCTCATCGTCTTAATTTTATTATCGACATATCAAACGAAAATTGTGGCATATAAAATGCGATACAAATCTGGTACAAGCTCGGCAATATGAGCGTCTCCTTCCTGCATAGTTCACCACTTTATTGAATGCACCTGAGTAGAAGCACCGAGAAGATGCTGCTGTGGTTGAGGCTATGGCTGTTGCCCTGTGAAGGACATTATTGAAATGATGTCCCCAGGCCATAGGCGGCCATTACTCAGTCGCATCGTGGGCAACGCCCCGATTGATCAATGCTCGACGATAGAGACTCAGTCAGAGAGACCGGGTCTAAGCTTAAAACCAGAGCCACGCTGGAAAAGGTAGTTGAAGCTCAGCAGTGGCTGGACTTGGTCTGACTTTGCGTTCTCTGACTCTAGTGCAATTTATGTATGACATGATCATGGTGGAAATTCAATTGCATGGTGTTCGGTTAAGCAGCTCCAAATACTCACATCGTCGTCTCCATCACACTCCACTAACTTCCCTTACCCTCTCTCCCCATCATATCTTTCTCACATGTGCCACGCCTATTTTTTACACTATCAGTCATAAAAAATTTATGCAACTGTTGCACATGGCGTGCCGAGAGTCTTGATCTAAGCGCACACCCACCGAGTGCGACTGCGCACCTAAAGACTCTATATACACAAAGAGAAACGAAAGTTATCGAAATTGCAACAGCAGCTTAAAATTCGTAATGTTTACCCTCCAATAAGCAATGATTTTTATCGATATGTTTCTTAAGGCTCTCTTGGGCATTAGAGGGTCACAACTATCAATCTAAAAATGATCGATGTCTAGACGAAAGTGTCAATCGATTTTCCGGATCTCTTTCAGGGATGGTACTTAGGCTATTTTTTATCGAAATTTAAATTAATATCTGGGTATAAATATGGGTATCGCATCCCCATGCAATGTTTTTACTTCGGATAGATTAACTTTTTAATCAAAATTCGAAATGGAACATTGAAAATCTGTCACTGATTTGCATAGAACACTGAGAGGGAACTAAAATCCAAATAAATTTTAATTTAATAGAAAAATCAATTATTTAATTCGATCAGAAGTTTTAGCTGAGGTCTCTCAAGTTTTAATTGAGGTTCAAATACCCAGGCATAACTAGTTGTAGTTAGTTAGTTTTCTCAGTTTCCAATGTCTAGACAATCTAAGGGAATTCAGTTTGAACTGCAGGAAAGCTTCAAAGTTCATAGCAAGCGTATATTTGTAAAATCTGCTAATCTATGTACCTACAATAATAAATAGTGTGTGATGTCAGCCTCAAATTCAGCGTTAATTCCAACCGTTCTCTTGGTATAAGAAGTTGTACTAGTTAGTTTCTTGACAAAGTCGTTTCACTTAACTTATTTCTTTATTCGTTCCTGGCTAGTAATTGACTTTGACGTTTGAATTGAATAATTAAAATTGAAGCTTTCACAGTGAATAGCACATTTTCACGGTTTTCAATGGACATCGCAACATCCCCAGGGGATTACGGAATGGCACAATCTCGCTAAGAAGATGCTGTTGTCTGGGAATAGGAGATAAAGGCAAAAAGTGGTCATAAATCTTTTTCATTAATTTAGAAAAAACTAAGCAACAAACAACTGACGAGCTGTCGGCTAACGCATTTGGCATGGCAATAATTTCAAAACTCTCACGTTGCAACACCCTAAGTGAAACTTTTTAAGACATGTATTTGTGCCCAGTTACCAGACTCACAGGTTGCCAAACAAATAAAACAGAAATGCAAAAAGGTTGTATAAAATTTGTATAAAATTTGATTTTAACCATTAGTTGGTGATGATTAAACAACCGAAAGTATATATGAGGCCATAACTATTAGTTTACGATTGCAAACACAATAAAGAACTAACAACTACGAATATTTCACGGTAGTATGTATATTTCTCCCAGTGCATTTGGCTCGCACTTCACCTCGATGTGAATATTGTGACGTGCGTACGCGGCGTAAATTGGTCTGCCAACTGTACGACCTCGCTCCCTGCCGTTGCCTTCTAAGCACTTGGCAGAGTTTAGTTTTTCCAAAAAATGTCGAAATACAAATCGATGTCCCCCATGCCCCAATAATCCAATCCCCAGTCAAAAGTCTGTAGTCCGTAGTCCGCAGTCAGACTGTTGTGTCGTGTGTGGCAATCGTAGATTTCTTGAAATGTTATTTATGCTTGGTAATTGTTATACTTTGGCCACATATCAGATGACACAGAGAGGGACATTTGCATTGGAAATGTGTCTAGCGACAAATAAATAAAATTGTTAAATCGCTGACACGCAAATGAAGGAATAACAAACTAGCAGAGGGAATAGAAGGAAAAAAAACCAGGCAATTGCCAAGCAACAAATTGACAGAACCAGATTGACAAGTTAAAGCTGGACTGCAACTCTTCTGATTCTTCTTCCACCTCTGACTCCGACTCTGACTCGGCATAGGCATTGGCTTATACAGCTGCATCATCTCGTCGTCAGTCAACCAATTTGTTTCGATGAATGACTGAATGAATTTGTTCACCCCTTGGTCATCTTGATAGCAACATCCAGAACCCAACCCAACACAACACAACACAATCCGAGAGCCCAGAGCAGGCGGCAACAGGTTCTTCCTCCTCGATGAAGATGGGAAGAGGATGGGTACCCGAAACACTTTGCATAGAAGCGTTTGGCAGGCTTCGCGATTGTGATCAGCGTTCAATCGAGCTTCGAGTGGCAAATGTGTCTGTGTGCAGCACTTGCTGGAAGCAACCAACAAAACAAAAAAAGGAGAAACACCCGAACACCGAGTAGGCTGGACAACGAAGCCTACGTCAAAGGAGGGGAGGGGAGGGCGATAAAAACAACAGCAGCAGCGGCGACATTGTCCCAGCATTGATTGCTCATGCTTGTTAGATGTTCCCTCTGATGATGATCATAATGACGACGACGACGATGACGATGATGATGATGATGATGGTAACAGATCCGTCAAGTAGAAAGTTCTGCTAAATGCTGACGGCTGGCAATGGTTTTACCGTCGGCAAAACAACTAAACTAACGAAGAAGATCAACTGCAGCCAAAGTAGCGCCATTTTGCCAGAGCTCCGCCTTAGTCACACACACACACACACACACTGTGGCATTCTTCGCATGTAATTGAAGTCGTTTCATGAGAACAGCTGCAGTAGCTTCTCTTTTTCGCCTTTTTTTTTTTGTTTTTCATTCGTTTTTGTAAAAGCAGAAGCCGAAGAAGAACCGCAACCGGCAGTCGGCCATCATCATTATCATTGATGGGGTGGGGGATGGGGAGAGAGAAGAACCTCGCCAATGAAAACCATGTGGCAACATCATTAACTCTTTTATATTTCGTTTTGCTGGGTATGGGGAGACGAAAAATTGGCCCAGAGAAAGTAATTGGCACTTGTTCACAAAATGGCGCCAACAACTGAGAGAGAGCAGCAGCAGCAGCAACCATTTTGGAAAGGTCACAATGGCGGTGGATGGGTTAACTGTTCTCTGGTGCCATTATGACACATGACACTTTGTTTTAAATATGAATTGAATTGAGCCAGCAGCAGCAGTCAAAGGCGGATACCCTCCTGCCCCTCCGAGAGATGTGGAGATGGAGTTGGAGCTGGAGACGGAGGCTACAGCGCGATCGGTTCTTTTCGCATAAATTCACAGCGGGAGTCTACCCCGATTGAATTTTTTTTTTTTTTTTTTTTTGGTTACCTCTTGAAATTCAGTCATTTGTTGTGATGGTTTGAAAAATTTCCAACCACAATGTATGGGATGGGGTATGGGTTTGGGCATGTGAGTGTCTCTCAGTCTGTCTCTGGTCTGTATTGGTCTTTTTGATGTCTTAATCTGTGGCCATTAATATGCCGACTGATAAATAAACTGTATTAATTTATGCGCAGTCAGTTTTCCTCCTTATTTCTTATTTGATTTGAGAAAGTTCATGCTTATGATTTAGATAAATGTAGGAAATTCCTAAGCTCTAGCTCAATCAAAAGCGAAAGAATATCTTTGTATCTGTTGTGTGTATGTACATATGATGAAATTTGATGACTTTGGCTTTGAAACCAAACACCATCTAAATGGGGTACGACCAGGCAGGCAGGAAGCCGAGGAGTCGGAGTCAGTATACCGAAATACCAAGAAGCAGCTACTTTGCCTCATCCTTGATGGGGCCCAAGTTGGCAAACATAGCACGGCATGTGGTTGCCTCTTCCTCTGGGTCTCTCTCGCTCCCTCAAGGTGTTGCCTTCACCTTCAACAAGGAGAATGCATTTGTCGCAACGCATCAGGCCGTGAAATATGCGAAATATAAACGCTTCTGACGCTTTTCAATTGGACGCACCGAAAAAAAGGAAAAAAGAAAACCAACAAATTATACGAAGAGAAACAGAGCAATAAACCTGGGAATGGGAAATGTATATCGATATGAATCGCATTTAATTAAAAATAATAATAATAAGAGGAAAAAAAGAACTCCCTCTCTAGATCTTTTTGAGCAACAATGGCTGTTTAATTAAAAACGTCGAGGAGTGGCGACGGGTAACGGATGGAGTGGGGCGGAGGCTAAATCACTTATTGAAAATTTGCCACATCATATTTCAAACTAAATGAAATTTTTTTTTTTATTTTGGCCACTTGAGATCTGTCGCCCGGACCCTTCTCCTCCATCTGCCAGCTTAGCCACACACCTTGATTTTTGATTTTTATTTGGTGTTTTTGAACTTTATACCAATTCGAAACCGTCTTGTCTATTTGTTCCACTTGTGGCAGCCAACGATCTCTGCCACTTGACAAAGCCGCAACTTGAAATGCGTTAAATTTGAATTTGTTTCTCAAGTGATCGGTATCGGGAGTGCGTAAAGGTTGACTGTCGCTCAAGAGGAGTGCCGATTTCTCTGATCATTGTCAACGGTAGCTAAAGCCGCCCTGGCATTGCTGTTGCTGTTGCTGCTTCTGACTGATAAGTCGTGAAAATTGTCCCCTTCTTTCAATGTCCAACCACAGTGAAATCGTAAAACGAAACTTAATACTTGGCGATTTGACAAAACAGAATTTTATGACTCTTTTCGGGGTGACTTGAAGACTTGGGGAGTCAGTGGCAGAGATATTTTTTAATGGCCCAAGAATGCTGCTGGCCTTTTATGTAGACCGATTCATAACCCCACATTTATCCCATTCGGCAGATGCTATATAGTTACATGATCCCCACCACCCCCCACATGCCCATAAATACATACATATGTACATATAGGTAGATATATTTTTCGACAAGTTTTTATGGCCTTTTTATGACTTAATCCATACCGAAAGGCCCACAATCAATACAGAAGACAAACATTGTTAGAGGAGCCAGCAAAATGGAACCGCACCGAACCAAAATGAAACGAAACGAAATGAAATGTCATAAACAATCATTTTCGTAGAGTCATTCATATTTTTTTGTTTTCGTTAGCATAACAATGCGACGCACACACACACACTCACTCACACACACACACACACATCACAGGTATGCACAGAAAAAAAAAACGTTTAAAATAAATAAACAATTTACATTTTTAATCAATTGTGGATTGTACGAAAAGTCAAGATTTACAGTCAAAGATAAAGAGCCAAAAAAATGTACGAATATGGAGGAGACACGGATGTGTGTGGAGGGGTAGAGAAAGACACGAGTGAGCCCGCAGGGAGTGTCCAATCAAACTAGGCAAAAATCAAATGAATCTAAAATTAAAAAGTAATTTTTTTGTTTTTTTGCACAATAATTCCAAATAATTCCCATTTGGATCATTTGACTTATCATGGTCATTAGATGTTGCTCCCTTTTCATGGGGTTCAAGGGTTCCAGGAGTCTGCTTCATCCGAAGGTTTGCCTAATTGACAGTCTTGTTGTCCGACCAAAACATTTGACACTTTTGTCTTAACGTAACAAACTGCCAAATGTTGGGAATCTGACAGATATACCTTTACCCCCTGGACATGGGGCAGCGTGGAGCAGGGCACATTGTTGTTGTCCAGTTTGAATAACATTCTTGTTGGTCGCTTTTATTCAAAGCATCCAAGCATCCGTGCTGCCTATTTACAGCTACATGGAAATGCAAATAACAAAAATATGTTCGATCTCTTGTGGCCACTTCCGCACCATGTCGGAGCCAAGCAGGGAAGGCCGTCGACGAGCAGGTGTGCGGCGGGGTCTGGAGGGACTGTTGAACTTTTAAGCTCTCTGCTCGATTTCTATATGGACATTAATCCAATAAATAATTCAATTGTGTCACAAATATCAAATCAATTGCGTGGGCAGAGTTGGAACAACAACACTAGAGGAATAATAATAATAACGCTTGTGACATAGCAGCAGGAATGGGGAAAGGAAACTGAAGGGGTGAGGAGGTGTAGCAAGTTTTACATAATCCCACAGATGCCAGTTAAAGATACTTTTCCGTTGGCCGAAATGGCTGAATGCTTGAACGGTTGGTCTCTTTGTGGGGTTAACGACCATTTCTATTTCCATTTGGTGCAGAAATCACTTAAAGGTAGCCAAGGGTACTGTTAGATGGGGGCTAGAGGCGGGGTCCATTGTCTCGAGCGACCACATCGAAGCGACAATTCCGTGTCCGCTCTGAATATTTAGTGATTGAGTCGCCCGATATGCCGTGGCGTGAACAATTGCCAATTGCTTTAGCAACAAACGAACCCAACAAACACTAACAACACAACACACACAACAAAAAACATTAAACGAGCATACAAACAGAAACAAATAAATGGCTGCTAATAAAGAAAGCCAAATAAATGGCAAGATCAACGGCAATGGCAACAACAACGGCAAGGGCTACAGTCCAATCCACAGAGGATTGACAGACAATTTATAATCCATAATGTTAATCAAAGGCAAATCACGTTGAACCTGCGGCCTTCGCCGCCAAATGACTTCATTAGCAAAAGAACGACCCACAAAATGCAGCAGCAGCAGCAGCAGTCGTACCAATAAATTGCCCAGAGATTGCACAAATCGCTGCAAGGCTGTCTTGGGAATTAACAAACTGTCCGCAAGCCCCAACCGCACCCACACTCCGCGCCCACACCCCAGCCTCAGCCCCAGCCCCAGTGAAATATTCTCAACAGAATCAAGATAGAAAAAAATATCCAGTCCGGTGGTGAGAAACTCCAACGTCAACAATCAAGCTGGGAACTAAACTACTACTTACTACTTCTACTACATTTACTGTTCGATTACGATTACGCACTAGACGGACCAAATTTGGTGCTCCAATCGAACATCTCATGTTCGTCAATGCAAGCCGTTTGTTGTTGCCCCCATTGCGGTTTGGCCAACTGCAGAACCAACTGATACGAGGCGAGATGAGGCGAAACGTGTTGATGTTGCTGCTGCTGATGGCTTGTTGCAATAATCGTCAACAATTCATTTTCACCGGCCATATAGCATTTAGTTGCACCTACTGAGAGTAGTTGAATCGGATCGGATCAGAAACACACACATACGAAATGGAAGCTAGCTTAACGTTCGCCTGTATTGGCCATATACATATCAAATTATTATTCTTTGAATCATGTTTTTCAATTCTAATATCTAAATGTATTCCATGTAAAAATTCATCTAGATCAAACACGCAGGGGCTTTGAGATATATCCGAGAAACGAAAAAAAGGATCTGCCGAAGTTCTCCTATGGCTGGCCCATCCTTTTATAGGACCTTATTTTTCTTTAGTCTAACATTGGAATATATGTATGTTTTGGTTGCATCTTACTTTGGCTTTTGTGAATTGTTTTTATTTTACATTCTGTAACTCTGGTTTTCTAAAAACAATTTGACACAACGTGAACCGATGAATGATTAGGATCGGGCAATGATAAAGACCAGACAACCAATATAAAATTACTTACAACTTTAGATATATCGAAATATAACTGTGCAAATTTCATTAAGATCGAGTGACTATAAGAGGAAACGGTCCATTTATCAATAATTCCGATATCAAAACAAATTTGACGTTACAGACGGACGGATATGACTAGGTCAAAAAACTTTTGATAGCTTGTTTAATAAGCAGAAAAAATATAAGCCAAAGACGTCAAATATAAGGACCTACAATGTGAGTAACATTTTTTAATACAAATACCTACATTTTGAATTTTGATTTGGGAATTGTTTAAGAAATGTAAAACCATTATGAAAGGGTAGTCTAAAATAGAACTTCAAAATATAAAGATATAAACTTGAGAAATGTTTTTTTTAATTTCTTTAAAATGTAGTTACAGACACTTGATAACCGCATACACATTTTTAAAAATACGAAAAGCTTGTTTTAAAATGCTGTAAACATTTTTAAATTGAAAAATAAACGAGAAAAAAATGAACTTTGCCTACACCGAAGATTATATATCCTTGTAGTACTTCTAAGCCTACTTTAAAAGTGCTTTAAAGGCATTTCTTCTGCGAAATATCTCAATAAAGTAGACTTTACGATCGCTGAATTCTATGCTATATAGTTGGCCGATCCGACAAGTTGTTAAACTCTCAATTGAGCTTCAAAAATCGTTAATAACATATGGCAGGACATGAAGTTGATATGCACAAACGGACATGGCTCTATCGACTCGACTTCGGACGATCAAGAATATATACATATATAGTTTCACTGCCTTAGAAACAACTGACTTATATAAAATAATACGCTTTACAAGGGTATACGATTGCGAAAAACTTGTCAAACCACAGTAAAAACTTGTTACTCCGCCCATTTAATCACATTCGTCTATACAAAAATCTGTTCGCCCATCACGTTAAAAACAGCTATTTCAAAAATAATTTAAAAATTATTTAAATAATGAAAATATTTAACTCTTTTAAGAGACCTTTCCCTTTTTGAAATCTTAAACTAAACCCAAATTGAAGTGTTGACTAATAACGTAAATATTTCGTACTTAAAAACGCAGCAAAAAAAAAACAAATATCTGTAAATATTTTATGTATTTTTAAAATTAAAAATATAATAGCCCCAACGCAAAATATATATACAAATATCCAAATAAACATTCATTTCTTTTTTGGGGACATCTGTCAGTGTCCTGGCAAATCAATTAAAAGATCATCCTTTAAGACTAAACATCGTGGACCACTGAAATGGCTTCACCAAATCAAATTGACCAAAGAAATATACAAAATGAAAACATAAACAAAAGTAAGTCATAAAATTAATATGACAATTATTGCTTAATTTCAAACGAAACATGCATCCACACTCTGTGGAAAACACAAGATTAGAACAGCGGCGCGCTATCAAGTAACCAGCGCTGAGCATGAAATATAAACAATTTTCAAACCCCGAAAACGTGGGGCATTAGAATAAGTATTTTTATACCTTACACCCATAGGGTGAAGTGGTATATTAAAGTCGCCAAAATGTATGTAGCAGGCAGAAGGAAGCTTCTCCGACCCCCTAAAATATATATATTCTTGATCAGTATCAACAGCCGAGCCGATTTAGCCATGTCCGTCTGTCCGTCCGTCCGTCTGTCCGTCTGTCCGTCCGTATGAACGCCTAGTTCTCGAAGACTATAAGAGATAGAGCCACCAAATTTAGAATGTAGGCTCGTGTAGTATGTAGAGTGATCAAGGGAGATGGCCGTTGGCGGGTGGCGCCCCCACCCGGTGCTTATATGCATAAGTGCGCGAGATACTGAGATATGCTTGTAAAAAGCATGTGAACAGAATTTTTTAAAATAAGCAAAATGCATTTGTTATTACAAATTCGAAATATTTGTTTTACTGGTGTATGGTATAACTAAGTCGGCGAGACGACTTACTTACTTCATTCTTTCTTTATTAAAAACAATTGTCGCTTCTTAGAGTTTAAGAGTTTTTTAAATAAAATCAGTTCATATTTTGAATTCAACGAATGAAGATAATGTACCGTAAGTTTTGTTAGCTTAGCCTTAGCCATTTCTCTTTCTCGTGCACTTTAATGCAAAGCCCCGAATTTAAGCCCAGAAATTCAAACAGGACACATAGTCTAAAACTCAAAATAGTGCCCTTACACCTTGAGGAAGTTGTAGGTCTACTAAATCTATGATAAACTTTATACCAAAAATTAAAAGTTCCAATTGGGACCAATTAAAAATTTAATAATAATTGATTGAAGTGTTATTTTTGTTGAACTATGAAACAAAGTGAATTGAATTCCCTGTCGAATGAGATATAATTACTCAAAATCCGAATTTTTGGTTTACAGTTTATCTTAGTTTCCCTACACCTACAACTTGCTCAAAAGGTTCAAAAGTGTATTGACAATATTTTGCCTTAAACTTACGGTACATTATCTAAGTACTATTACCAACTCAATGCTACATAGGATACATAGGATGCATTATTTAAAAATCGCATAAAGTCCAATTTTAGAGAAAAAAATACTTGATGTCCCCAAAAACGCCATATAAACACGATCCCATCCATTTTATCTATTAAAATGAAATACTTGATTTAACATTGTACAAATATTTTACTCAGTCCGAGATCGTCAATGAATTCTTTTGCTCAACGAAATAACTTTTTCTACATTGGTTCCCAATCTTAAAAAAATAAAGTTCGTTTTGCCGACTCAATTCATAATAACAATTTGATAGGGAACAAATTCTTAATTTGGCACCTATTCCTAACATTATAATTAAAATAATAATAATTCTCTTCACATAACGCACAGCACGATTTTAGCTACCTTGCTGATGATTTCGAGGGGCATGGCAAAAATTTGAAACAAATCATATCTGCGCCAATACATGGCTAGATCGAGTTGGTTGTTTGTTGCTGCTCAAGAATATCTATCTCTTGGGCGACTTTTTTGTATCATTTCACTCTGTGGTGAATGGTATAAAAACAAGTACCTGATACAGGGAATCTACATATTAAATCGAAAACTTGTTAATTTTGACCATACTGAAGTGTATTTACCCCGTAGAAACAGATTGTTTGGAGTCATTATCCCTTTCTAAAGTCGAATTGAGGCCTATTAACAAGAACTGATTGTGAAAATATAGTTACTCTATGATTTTTGTGATTCTTGCTTTCCCCTTTTTATAAAGGTTTACAAAAAATCGCCTGCTCGCCGAATTCGGTTACTTTTTAAAGGATTTTATTTTCCATATTCTCGCATTTCAATCATGAGCATTTAGTTCAATGCGTAATGAGTGTTCGCTTTATCACTGCCTGCTGTCCACTTGTTAGCCACTTCTCACACTCAGACACACAATTCCGATTCCGATTTCGATTCCGCTCCAGGCCGGGCCTTACCGCCACCGCCACGGCCAGCTACAGGTTCGTTTCAAGTGCCAAAAACCTGGCAGCCGGCTGTCACAACAGGCGCTAAAACAAACAGGCTAAGCGAAAACAAAACGAGAGAAAGAAAACACACACACAAAATGCTCATAAAAAATAAATGTTAAATGCTAACCAGAGTTGGAGTCCCAAATGGAGATGGAGTTGCAGTTGGAGTGGGAGCAAAGCATGGCCCTTTCTCATTTCTCCTGCGAAAAAGAACCAAAGCCGAGTCTGTCAGGCGGCTGACAAGCGTGCATCATCGGACCAAGCTTCGAAATCCGAGCTTCAACTGCATCTACAGCTCCAACACATGTCATGATGCCAAATTGTTGACTTTTGGCTGCCATGGGCATTTGCTTGCATATAAATAATGCATGCGACCACATAGGGAGCAGGAGGCAGAAAAACGCCACTCAAATGGCATACTAAGAGTTTATACTACCACCAGAATTTAGATTTGGGTCAGTGGTATATACTTCTTTTTGGAGGAATCCAATGCTTCCGGATGTAAACATATGTATGTACGTATGTATGGCAGGTGGAATGAACTGATCTGAAATGGAGTCATTTTGACAGGCCACTTTGCCAACTCATAGCTTTCATATATTGTTAATTAGCCTTCTTCTGTCCTGGCAGCTCATTAAAATGCCTGTCAGAAATGCTCCACCCCCTCACCACTCTGCTCTCGTTTGGAGCTCTTTCTGTGTGTTTAAGAAAGCAGAGGCGATAACAGAGGCATTGACATTATTAAATAACAATAATCAATAAATTGCATTAGTTTTCATTAAAGAAGAACAAGACAATGTCTTAATCTAAATCTTTTGCCCAACTCCCTTTCTGCTCCCACCCGACAGCCCTACCTACCCACTCAGAGGCATGGTCATGATCATGCAAATTATATATGTGTAGAGAGATACAGTAAGGGACGGAGGGAGGGGCAAGGGGGAAGAACTCCATGAGTCCTCGAACATTAACTGCGCTTTGCTGAAAATTTATGTTAATCGCTTGTTTTACTTTTAATTTCGCACTTAAAATTGTCGCCATGCTTGGGACCTCAAGTTCCAAGTCTCTCGGCCCCAGTCCCAGGTCCAGGTCCAGGTCCGAAACGCTCATCGAGGCCTGGGAACCTGTTCATGCTCCTGCGCGTGCTCTGCTCCTGCCCAGCCTCCTGCCTAGTCTAGCGACAGCATCGATAAATTTTATCGATTCTTTGACTCTGCTGTCTGTGACTGGGATTAAGACTGAGACCCGAGACCTAAGTCTGAGACACTGGGACTGAGACTGTGACTGGCTCTGAGATTTTAAAGCACATCAAAAGACAATAAAATATATCCACAAATACATAGAGCTCGAGCAAGAGGATGAAGGAGGAGTTGAGGAGGAAACCAGTTTAACCAAGCGAAAAACTTTAACTGCAAATTCTGATTTCTGTTTAGTGGCTGCATTTGCATTACCGTTGGTCGCACTCCCTCTCCCTCTCCTGCCACAAGTTTCGTTGAATTGAGTTGAATTGGTTGTTGTAATTTTAGTATTTTATGTGGTAACGATTGTTGTGGGACTTCAAATGTTCCAGCTAATTGGATAAGGTAATCCTCTCTGGCCCTCTTTTTTTCCTATTCTTTATCTAAGTCTAGGAGTGTTGGGTAATGCGGAAAGCAAGCGGACGAGGGTCGATCTATGGGATTACTTAATGAACAACCCTCGGTGTGGTCTAAATGTCAAGAGCGAAACAATTTTAACACACATAAGCCGCATGACAATTTAACGGGGCACTGGCGGGGCTGAGGAAAGGTGGACGGGGCAGGGGTTGCAGCTTAGTTAGATGCGGGGGAAAATTGTCAGTCAGGGCTTAGGCGTTGCCACATGTTAATCCGCCCACACAGGCATTTTTCAAACATAACCTCAACTCATTTTAATTGAGAATTGTCAACAGATTCGAATTCGACAAAAAAAATCAACACTAACACCAATAACACCACCACCAACAACAACAACAACACTTCTAATCAAGATCGAGTGGCGAGTTTTGCGGGCCTTTTTTGTGAAACCTTTTTTTTTTGTCAGTTTTTGGTGGGCGTTGCTCGCCATGACCAATGCGACTTGCAGCTGCAAATGCGGAAATGTTGCAACCTTGGAACAATTCTGCTAGACCAACGTGTGGCAACAACCTAGACTAGAACTCTGTTCCACTCCCGGTCCCGCTCCCAATCCTTGGAGTCATGTGGCAATGCACACGTAAATTAGCATAAATAGATTTCAATCACTAAGCAATAATTTCATTATGAGAAAGGAAGGCATCGGCATCGTCATCGGCATCAGCATGGATATGGATAGAGAAATTGGAATGAGGAGACGACTCTCGGGTTTGGGAATGAGAATGGGAATAAGCATAAGCATAACACGCATGTGCCATCGCAGCGAGCGATCTTTTTTATTGATTTTTCCCAAGTCAAATATGGCTTTGAACTTGGACTTTTGCGCCAATAATACACTCACACAGCGGGGCAGGCCAGGGCCAGGGCCAGAGCAAGAGCCCAGGCCAAAGATAAGAAACAAACGAAATATGCAAGAGATGCATGCAAACGGCCGATACCACGACCAGCAGCACATTTGGCAAGCCAAACAACCAGGAGACGAAGAAGGTGGAGGAGATGCTGCAGAAGGTAGCGGTGCTTCTGCCGGTGGTGGTGGTGCTGGTGGTGGTATGCTAACAAGACAAGCGAATTCGAATACCAAACCGTCGACTGAGACGGCGACTGAGCCGGCAACTTCGGCGGCAGCATGAACTGGCAAAATATTAATCAGCTATGGGAGTCTGGCCAGGTTCTGGCAGCAAGTGAGTGGCCACAGTCAGCATCAAAAACGATTAATTCACAGCAGGGGACACTCAGCAATGACTTAGGAGATGGAAGATGGAAGCCGCGAATGGAACACTGAGCGAATTATTCAAACAACGAAATTCGTTTCAAAATTAAATTAATCTTGGATACATCTCTTTCCTCTTCAATAGATAAACGTTCCCCCCAGTGGCTGAATCTACGGCGTCTTTCTCTCAGTGTACAATGCCACAGAAGTCCGAGTACTTGAATTGAGGAAGGCTTTTTTCCTCCTTACAAGTGATCAAACTTGAAACTGCGATTGATATTTATTAAGCAAAGCGATTCTAAATGGATATTTTAACCTTTTCTTAAATTTAAATTAATTATTTGTGATATTTTTTTCAACAGATGCGTAATGTTAGAGACTAAAACTGAATAAAGATATTAAGTAGCTACTATTACCCCATTTCAATGATTAACAATAATAAGAACTTTCCAAATTCAACATGAAGAATATCATTATGTAAATAGAATTTATTCTCAATTCAAATTGAATTGGAAACCAAAGAACTAAAATCAATTCTATGAGGTATTAAATAAAATCATTCTTCAAGTTAATTTATCATTTTGATTAACGAATTTCAGATGTTTATGTATCTATCATCGTGTTTAGATTAATTTTAAAAAGGCACGATTACTAAATTTAGTCTTTAAACAGCCACAAAACCGAAAAATTCTGTAGGTAGTTTGGGACATATTTGCAAAATTTCTCATTTGATTGCGCAAGAATATTTTTAAAATACTAAAACCGAAATGGCTAAAAGTGTCATCCATGCGAATAAATAGTTTATTTACTTAGTAAATGTTTAAAATTTAAATACTGCAGCTTTATATTAACCTGTAAGACAAAACTTTCCATTTACTAACATTATTCATAATTGTGATACTCAAGAAATACTTGAAATATTATTCTTCTAAAACACGTCTGTCGCCGCAAGCTTTTTAGTAAAAAGAAAGTATTTTTATTGTCCCTTACTTTGTCATCGATATAACATATTTCATTTCGGTACAACTTAATTGCTATCCAATAGTGCTTCTTAAGAAATAGCATAATTCAAAAATCTGATGGAGTTCAAATTTTGAAGTATAGAGTTGAAAACAAACCAAATGATCTGACTATTGCACTCATTGTAAATAGCCGAAAAAAATCAGCTGAGCCCAGGTCCCAGGGATTATGGAGCGTTAAATTTAATTCTGAGGTTCGATTGTTCAGATTGACTGTGGTTAGGGATTGTTTTTGATTCTTATTCATAAATGCGAAAATAGTTTTTCAATTGTGTTTTTGACCATAGTCTAGTGGTGCCGATATCTCGAATATCAAAGTTATTAGCAATGTTTTCGATATTAGATCGATGTTATAAATATATTATAGAGTTGTTTTACATTAGATTAGAGTTATTGTTTAGGTACATAAGGAGGACACTAGAAGAAAAATAGTATGTAGTCTACTACATTAAATGGTGTCAGATATATTCATTAATGTGTTGCAACAAATTGGTTGTAACAATTTTGTTTCGGAACTATAAAAGAATAAATTGAATGTTAGTAGATTCAGAAGATTTAAACATGGAAGTCTTTCCGACAGCTTGCTGATGCATTCTCTCCTCTCGATGCATCAATGGCTACAGTATTGTTCCCCTATACCGGCCTTCCTCTCAGCCATATTCTGCGCAGCTCCTTGAATACTGATTGACTGAAATCCCCAAAGAAATTTTCACAATTTACGCAAATCCCACAAATTAGTGATATACAATCAAAGATGCGGGCACATACAAATCTCCATATGGATATGTTTGCATATTTCTGTGTGTAGAGGTATACGGTGCGTTTTCTACATTTCCTTGGCGACTGTTGCTCATCATGGCAAATGGTAAAGTCATTTCTCATGTTGCCAAGATTTATGGCTTCCACCTTCTCAAGTCTCATGTGGAAGCCGCCTCGCAAACGCCTGAAATTCGCTGCTGTATGGCAGCAGCAGCAGCAGCATCATCGGCAACAACGAGATGAACAAACTGCCATTCGCACTAAAATTGAATTCTGCGCGTTTCGTTTGCTCAGTTCTTGCGTCCCGCTATGATTGATCACTAAATTGCACAAGCTTAAGCTCGGCGCAAGCCCACAACGAAGATGTTCCATGTGGACAGAAGCGGGAGAAGAGGAGGAGATGGAATTGTAGATGGCCGAGCAGGACGCTGACGTGGGAAGGGGATGGCGGTGGCGGCAGAGGTAGAGCATGTCTTTGATGGCCCAGCGGTGCACATTTTTGTTGCATGCTTACAATCAGATCTGTCAGATCAGTTTCCTCTTCGTGCGTTTTGTTTTTTGTGTTATTTTTTTGTGGTTTTGAGTTTGGTTTGTTCTTTTTTTCGGTTGCTTTTTGGCAGTTTTGTTTTGTTTGGTTGATTCGCCAGGTCTGGCATTTATTTAATCCGTCTGCCGTCTGGTCGGCACAGACCACTGGACAGGCCGAAGGAACCAACCACTACCACCACCAACAGCAGCAGCAGCAGCAGCACCACCTTAAGAGTCTGGGGCGTTTCATGGGGCGTTTTATTGTTATATCGACACCAGTAGTTTTGTGCTCAGTTTGGGTCATTTGCATTAAGACTGCTGCCTTCTTCCCACCATTCTACTACATAATCCCCTCCAGTTCCCTTTTTCCTGCTACCCCATTGAAGAATGAACAAGCGCAAGTCCAAGTCGAGGTTAAATTTCAGATGGACCACCACCAAAAAGGCCATTAAAATCGCTCAGTGAAAATATTTTAAGTGTTTTTTTATATGTCATTTTATTGCCGGGGACGTGCCCATCTTTTTATGTATATACCTACTTACCATCTTGGTAGAATTTGTTTATCGTTAATGGCTCCATTTACGATGTGATTCGTGATGAATATGTACCCCAGGTTGGGCTCTCATTCGCATAGAATCGACAGGCCCCTGCCCCTGTCCGAGAGCCGGACAGGCTGACAGAGAGACAGAAAGCTTCCTTCATCTTGGATGCACTGATGTTTGGAGGCTTATCTCTGTTGGCTTCCGTTGTGTTTGGCCATGCTCATCGATGATCCATAAAAATGCAAATGGATTAATAATACTAATATAATATCGAATGTGTTAGGCTTTAACCAAATAGGGGCAAGCATTTTCACACCTCACCCGGTATGATGGGAGAGCAACAGTCGCTCTTCCTATTGCTATTGCCGTTGCTGCGGCTGCTGCTTATGGACTCGATTTCATTTATGGCAAACACACATAGCACAAAACTTCCACCATAAAAATGCTCTTAGAAAGCAGACACACAGTCTATCTCACTCTCTCCCTATCTGTCTCTATCTAAGTGTGTGTGTGTTTGTGTGATTGTGTGAAATTAACTTATTGCCTTTTATTGGCAGTATAAACAACTTGGCAACATTTTCCAACTTGACCATTTGTTATGGAGCTACTTGTCGAACCGGAAATGCGACTCCGTTTGCCGACTGCCCGATTCCTCTAGTCCAGTCCAGTCCAGACCACCGACACCCTTGCCATTCTAAATTCGTCGTTGATCTACTTGAGTTTTCCTTTTTTATTGCCTTCTCAATGAACCATTTAACTAACGCTTCAAATCGAAACTCTGAAAACAAAATACCCCAACTCCAATTTGCATGCCATATGAACACATGGACAGTTGCCTGGGCCTAGAGTTGCTTGTGTTGCCGGTGATGATGTTGCTGCTGTTGCTGCTGCCGCTGACCTAACAACATGTTGCCAATGTTTTCTAGCCAAATAGGAGGAGGAGCTGTGTATGTTGCGATGATATCTCTCTTAGTCCGAGTCCAAATCCAGAATGCAGGAGCAACAGCTTGTGGGTCACACAAGCAACAACACACAAGATGTTGCTGCCTTTTCCATTGGTTGATGCTGCTGCTGACGTTGTTGTTGTTAGTGTGATGATGTGGCTGTTGCGCGCATTTTAATTGAATTAACATTTTTACTAGTGTAATGATTTCAATTAGTTTGCACCTCGCCATGTATTGTCAGGATGCTGTTGCTGCGGCAAAGACTCAGCCAGATGCCGAGACTCGAAACTCGAATGTATATGTCTGTCCTGTCTTGGTCTCGGAGACGTGTGTGTGTGTGTGTGTGCTTAGTTTGGCTTTTGCCTTTTGCTCGACTTGGCTGCCGGGCTCTGTGCATTTGCATTAATTGCTTGTTGCTGTTGCTCTTCGTCCTCTGGCTACTTTTGTTAGTGTTGCTGTTGCTTGTATTGGTGTTGCTAGTACTGCACTGCACGTGTTTGTTTTCTGGCGTTGTACTCGTGTTTGGCGTACTAATGGCTTAATAGTTTTATTGCCCCAACGATTTGCATTCAATATTGGGACGAGCCCGAATATCTTTAGGCTAAAAGTAAAGTTTTTTGTTTTTTGACCCAAACTTTGGAGTCACAAATCACAAGACTTATGACCACCTTCCCCTGATGCCCGCGTTCCCTTTGGCTATGGCATTTCTGAATGTCGTTGTCTCTCTGTGTCTTTCTCTGTGTCATTTCGTTGCGGCTTATCGCCGCAGTTGCATTCATTTTCGATTTTATTTCTGTGGCCTGCCTTTTGACATTGCCTGCGTCGGCGTTTGCTAAAAGCCCACATTGATAACAACAACAACAAGCAAAGCAAGAGCATGGATACAGCTTGTATTGAATGGTTCTCTCTCTCTCTCTTTCTCTCCGTGGTTACTCCTGCCGGGCGTGCATTAACTTAAGTGTAGGTTACTGATAAGCGTGGCTTGGCATTGGTGATGCATCGCCATCGTTGTGTGCCCTCCACGCCACCCTCCGACTGTCCGCCCAAGAGTGTGTGTGTGTGTGTTTGTGTGAGTGTGTGCTACTTTTCGGGGCCCTACATCCTGCCTTGAAACAAGTTTGTGTCTTAAGTCTTTTGTTTTATACAGTGCAGAAATTTTTTTTTTCGGTGGACTCTGCTGTGATTTTCTACTTCGAGCAAGTCCAGTGCATATGCATAAATAAATGCGATAAGACCAGTCCATGTTCGAGTTCCACTGCCTCACTTCAAGTCTATCTCTCTTTCTCTCTCTCTCTCTCTCTATCTTTCTCTTTTTCTGTGTCTTTCGGCAACTTCAACTCAAATTCCAAATCCTTTATTTTGCATATGTTGCGTTGTCTCTCATTTCGTCGCTTCTTTTTCTTCACTCACTAAAAGTATTGCAAGGGGGTAGATGGTACGCAATCTCCCTCTCTCTTCACCATGACATACGATGTGTTGGCGCTGCCATTCCACTCTTTTCCCCCCTCCTGTCCTCACCTAAGATTGGCACATACATACATTAAAAGGCAGTTGCATGGCTAAATTGAAATTCAGGTTCTCCATTCCGTTCGTTTTGCCCCATGAAACTCGCACAAATCAGCGTTAAAAATTAATTGTCTGTTATTATCGTGGATTATTCATAATTTATTCTAAGCTCAAGTTCAAGATGAAGTTACGAGTTTGTGCACCTTTATAATAAATTCAATTCAATCCATAATTATGGTCATATCGGGCAACCGTTTGGTTTGTTTAAGCGCTTAGACTAGGGCGTGACTGTCATTTGTCTTAATAAAACAAAAAACAAAGAGAAAAAAACTCATTTGCATACAAACAAAAAACGCGAGTGTGAGAGGCCACCGAAAAATGTCAGAAGGAACACATGTAATGTGCCTAATTACCAGTTTGAGAGTCCACTCCAGCTCCAGAAGCAGCTCCATCCATTCAAAACCAGTTGACCAAGGGCTGAACGGAGAGAGAGAGAGAGAATTTTTGGGGGTCCTCTGGTCTCTACCTGTCGGTCAATAAGAAAACGCCAAGAATGACTCAGAAAAACAAAAAAAAAAGACAAAAAAGCTAAAGTCAAACCAAAAATGCAGAAATTTATATGGTAACAACTTCAAGGAATTTGTCAAGAAAGAAGTCTCAACAGCGGAGCATTGTCTTCATCTCGTTTCGTTTCGTTTGGGTTTGGGTTTCGTTTGGGGTCTCCATTAAATGGACAGCAATTTGTTTGGGGCCGACTGTCACACAAGTTGGCACAATTACAGTTCAGTACTGTCAACCTTTAAGAGGCTTCGCCTTCTGTCCAAAAGGCTTGCGGCCTTCATTTTCACAGTTAACTTAATTAACTCGTCGGTGTCTCATTTGAGCCTTTCTCCAAAACCACACACCGAATGACATAAACATGATGATTTGAAATGCGTTTTGTCCGCGCATTTGCCAAGTAAGTGACTATTCAAATTACCTAGTTACCTTCGGGGTGAAAGCTATGAAAGCAATGGGAAAGCCACTGAAATGCAAAACCAACTCACTGAGCTTGCTTGTCACGAATAAGCATCGAATTTCAATTTCAATTTTCATAGCCATTTCTATTTCCTCTCTTTCTCCCCCTTCCGCCCTACCATCATCCTATTATGCGTGCTTATGTGGATGTAGGTTAAAACACTTTACACTTACTTGAGATAAATTGTAAATTATTTGCAATTTCTCAATTTGCAAATTGCTTAAATTGTGGACAACATCAACTAAAGACAGGGCACCCACCCAGGTGATGGCGCATGCTTCATTTATGCTGATCATATAAATTCCTCTTCCTTTTCTCTGTCTCTCTCTCTCTCTCTTGTCTCTCTTTGTGTGTGTTTCTCTCTCTATGTGCATGTCTCCTATGTAGCGAAAGAATGTTTACATGCGACACGTCTCCATCCGCAATGGTCCGACCTGGACTTGGTCTTCTTGTTACGAGTATTTGCCATGCTCGGATCGGGCTGCGGTTCATAAATTTTGCTACAACTTTGACTTTAACTCGTTCAACGCACTTCGGCTAAAAGACAGGCGACCAACATGGCCCCAAACAGAGGTAAAAGGAAATCTCAAAGCAAGCACATTGCACACAAGAGAAAGAAGTGACGACTAACAGACATTATCGACTATCCAAAGTGGAGATGCTCTTTAAAACAAAACCAAAAAACTATATTCAAATTATATAATAGTCCACAGACAATGGAAATCCAATAATAGATGAAATTGAATCTTTTTTATTTTTTTGCTTCATGTAGTTTGAATTCCCAACTACTTTTAGCGTTGAAGATGGCCATTAAAACTCTGGATTCTGGATAGAACTGGGTGATTCTTGAAATAGCTATACAGACAACCTGCTCGCAGTCGATTTTAATCAATAAGAATTAGACTCTGGCAAACAAGCTAATAGAGAATCTTTTTTAAAACTTTGTTAACTTTACTTTATACAAATGATATTCTTTTAAATTCAAATTCATATAATTAATGTTATGAACTAACGCAAAAGGTACATCAAAAATAAAAAGCACGAGCTCCACAATTTGTCACCTTTTCTATTACAATTACAATTTATCTTTAAAAAGTAAATAACTCCAAAGTACTCGTCCTGGATGAAAAATATTTTCGAAAGAAACCAAATCTGTCAAATGAAAGTTTGTATTGCCGTTTCCAACTCCGATATTTGAATACTCAAATATTTTTTTACATTAGGTCTGTCAGTTTAGCCTGTTCTCAAATGTCCCTTAGTTTTTTGATAGTCCGCAAAGTCAGATGAAAAATCAATCAGGGCTTTTGACCCCTCTTCCTCTGTTTCAGGGTATAAACATAAAAATGCATACAAATTGTTGGCTCTTCGTTTCCCTGCTGCTGCCTGGTTGTCCACCAAGTTAGTTGAGCGACCGACCGACTCGGCTCAGTCGTGTAGGTCCATCCGTCCGTCCGTCCGTCCGTCTGTCCATTTGTCTGTCTGTCGCTGGCGCTGCTGTCGTTTCTGGCCAAACGCAAACATTTTAGCCTTTTGAGCGCGCCTTGACGACAGATTTAGACGTTAAGCAGCCGCGTAAAGTGTCCCCTGGGAAAAACGCGGCTAAGCATGCTCGGTGTTGACAAAACGACGACGACTCCTCAGCCTTTAGAGAGTCAAAGTTGTTGTTGTTGCTACTGCCATGTTGTTCAAGTGTCTGAAGCTGTTGCTGGTCGAGCAATTTGTATAGCCATAGATGCAATCGGTGTACCAAATTTTAACACATTAACTGACCAGCGGCAACTTTTACGGTTTTGTTGGTGTTTTTGTTTTTTTTTGGTTTTTCTTCGATTTTAGCAGCTTGCCAGGCTTTGCTGCATATTTTCGCGCCTAATTTGCGGCCCCACCTCAAAATCACACACACATACAAATGAGAAGCTGGTCCACCTGCCCTCCCCCCTCCTCATTCCAAACTCGTGGGTGCTCCCCATCGTGTAGATGGATAGATATTTGGCCCAAAAGCGCAGCTGCACAGTGGTCGCAATCGATTGAATTGGCTTAAATCATAAATTATAAAGCCCGGCTCTAAAGTAGCTGGAATTTCGCTTTCAATTTTATTATTATTAATCTAACCATAAATTATTAAATATAAATTACCGTATAAGTGGCCTAACCGCAATTGACAATTTGAGCTGTGCCTGACAATTGGCAATTCAGGCAATTTGATTGATTGAAGCCCAAACAGATGCGATCGAGGTGATCGCTCGATCCACATGCGGTTACAAAATAAACAAATAGGGGGGAAATTCGATAGCAAGCAGTCCGGCAGAAGAAGAGCCCCATCCGCATCACCATTCGCAGTGGCAGAAGGTGACAAAACAGCAACAAAATGCCATAATTGATAGCGACACCCGGGGAAGGAGGGGGAGATACTCATCCGTCCCCTCCATTTGGATTAAGCACAAATTGTGTTTATGCTCAACACATAGAAATTGTGACAAGTTAATATACGAGGAGCAACAAATCCGATTATAGGCATGACTTGATTTTCATTTGCATGTGGCCGTAATTTCTTGTTCCGACCCTCCACCGATTCCCAGCTACTCCAGGAACTCCTAATTGCAATGGCCAACTCAGTGGCAATGGCAAGGGGAAAGTTGGGTTTGGCAGGGGGACGATGTTGCATATTAATTAATTATAAATTCCATATTTGGTTGCAGAAATGTCACGAGTGTGTGGCTGATTTTCTGTTTTATTGTTATGGACCCAATTGGATACCAGTTTGAACTTCATTTGATTGCATGCAGCTAATAAACCAAGAGAAAGAAAACCCAAAAAAAACAACAACCAAACAAGCTAAACAAAAGACTTCGAACTCCCCCTCCCCCAGGCCGGCTATTGAATTTAATTTGAAATGGGTTTATAATTTATTTGATACCTCATCCGATCGCAGGCCACAGACCACACATAGTCGCCTCAGTCTCAGATTCAGTCCCAGCCTCAATCGCTCTGGCTCTGGCCAATTTAAAAGCCTCGCTTAAAATGTTTAATTTAACATAAAAATCAAAGACGCCCAAAAGACACATAAACAAGCACATTATCGCCAGAGACACGAATGCGATAAATTTGTACAATAAAAACAAAAACTGATTTCCGTCTAATGCGATTGACACCTAAAACACACAAACAAATTTATCCACTAGCACACACACACACACACTATCACATATGTATTAAAAAAAAAAAAAAAGAGGTCTCTCTCTCCCCCTCTTTATTCCATCTTTGTTTCGCTTCATTTTCAATTCCTGTTAAACAAAACAAAACAAAACAAAAATCGAAATACAAGAACATAAATAATGTTATTAACATAGACACACCAAAAGCAACTGAAAAGCAAAACCACAGCCACACCAGAGGCCGAGTGGGTCAGGTTGATTAGCTCATCACTTAGGCCACTAAAAGAGACACTTCCATCTGACACTGATTGGTCGCTTTGGTCCACAAGTTGACAACGAGTAGTTGTGGCAGTAGACATCGTCCCAGTGTTTTAGGCCATCTCAGCCAAAAATATCTTCACGTATGTGTGTGTGTGTTTAAGCCAATCAATGAATGCCTACAACGCTGACGCTCCGACAATAAGTGGGCAGCCAAAAACTGTCCAAATGTCTCTTTATAGACACCCTGTCATTATTCATGGCATTAACAGCTTCAAAATATGAATCCATTCGCCTCTAGTTGGCATATGGAAAATCTCCAGAACGCTGACCAACAATTCATTTTATTTATAGAAAGTTCTATTCCAAATTCGACCCTCGACACACAAGTTAGGCATAAATAAAAATAAACAAAACTTTCGCGGTACCTACAGATATTCAAAGAATTTATTACAAAATCGCACCGTTAGTTTTGTGAAATATTTCGACTTCAAAATTAGTAAGTCGCTTGCTTTGCTATAACTAAATGATCGTTAGATCAATTCGATTTGTAATTTTGTTCATTTCGTTCTACATATATAAAACAAGACTTTATCCACCAAAATTTTTTTCTAATTTGCGAAAATAAAATATAAATCCTATCCTATGAGGCTATTTTATAACTAAGTTAACTTGTAGGTGGTACAACTATTCCCGATTGGCAAGAAGATTAATATTTACATATACATATGTACAGTGAAACCTTTATAGAGCCAACAAATCATTGTTAACTCACTTAAAAAGTGAGAGTACTTATTGGAACACATATGTACATGTCTCTCAATCTGGGAGTTTTTCGATATTGTTTTTATGTCATCCCATTTAATAGTTCCGATCAAAGATCTCACATTCATAAATTTGAACTCGTCTTGTCGTGCTAAGACGACGTTCCATGCGTTGCGCACTTCTGACCAAAGTTAATATACCCTTTTTACAAGGGTATACTAATTGTATATCATTGAAAAGATTAGTTAAAGATACTTTATGTTCAACAAATTGAAATACCGTAAAAATCAATCGAAGAAAACTTTCAATTTCCCTGACAAAAGTTACAACTCAAATACTTAACTTTGCGTCATAATTTGTATACCCTTGCAGAGGATATTATAGAATTGGTCAGATGTTTGTAACGCACAGAAGCAGACGTTTCCGATTCTATAAAGTATATATTCTTGATCAGCTTGAGACGATGAGTCGATATAGCCATGTCCATCTGTCCGCCCGTCGGTGCGTATGCGTTTTACTCAGCCATCTTAAGAGCTATTGGTTTGAAACTTGGGATTTTAGCTACATACAACCCGGCTAAGACAAAGTCAGGATTTTCTGCCTGTTTCATATAGTTCTAAAACAAGAAACATAGATGATTGGAGTGGCCCCATGAAATTTACAATAGTATTGGATATAAAACCTCAGATCCCAAAATTTGAATCTGATCTGATAAATAGATAAATCGGATCAAGCGTATATAAACTAAAGTCACTTAAACCAATGATTTTGTTCCTGTACTTTTTCGAAAATGCTCCATCTATATTTTTAATTAATGTAACCAGAAACCACGATTCTTGATTTCCAAATTTTTCAATAACTGAATTGAAAATATGGATTCGAAGCTCTATTTCTTGTTGACAACTTTCAATTACCTTTTGACAAGAATACAAGAACTTATCAGGTACATCAGTAAAAAGTTAATACTGACTGGTTGTTATACGATTATCAAGTAGACTTAGGGCTAATGAGTTTGAGTGGTTGTGCAGTCCATCAATATATCTTTGGCTAATCTCCGCTGTTTCATACGTTTCAATTGGTAACGTTGATAAATTCGAAAAATTGCTTTAGAAATCCGTACTTTGTCTTCAAGACTAAGCTGGGATTTATGTTCTAGAGAGACTACATTTTCTTTGATACATATGTAATTGTGTTCCCAGTTATCCTTAGACTTTCCCCTTGACTTTTGCGAAATTGAGTTTGATTTTCCAGTTGTGGAACCATTTTACTGTTAACCAAATTTCTCTTTGGAAATATTCAGTTGTCCTGATACTATACTACCACTTAATGTCATCGTTCGAGTATATTGCCACGTTGACATTAAATGCGATTGGCAAATCAGATGAAAATCGTATGAAGCACAGGAACTAAAACACTTCCTTAAAGACTGCTGCATTCATAGTAAAAAGATATGAGATTTCGCCTTGTGGTCGAACATGGAAGTGCCCATTGCCAAGATAAGACTTTAATAATAGTAATAATAGTCATATCGCAGTAAAAAGGGACATTAGAACTAAGAATCTTACATAGTCTAAATGGGACAATCAAGGCTTAAATGTATAAAAAGTCTAACGGTAAATAATTCGCTCTTTCGTAGGATGAGGGAATTGCAGTAGGCCTTGGAGACAACAGAACTAAATAAGAAATTATAAATATCTACACAATAAACAATTTGTATGCGTTGAAGTTGTTTCAAAACGAAAATTTGTATACTTGTTTTCCCGGCCCAAAGGATTCTTCTCCGCTTCATTTAATACAAAATACATGCTTTAGTCGGTTCTCACATATCGTGAGAGGTTGCGGCGAGGAGTGGGGAGGGGGGATAGATACTAACCTTCTAGTCGAGTTGAACAATTAGTTGACTGATTTATCGATGTGGAGCACAATGCACATTTTCGTTCGCATGGCTTCGGGCCAGCAAAGAGAACCCATTTGATATCATTTGATTTGATGCTGTGTTGTTGCTGCTGGTGTTGGTGGTGGCTCAGTGATTCGACGTGGTTCGGTGGTTTCGTTCGATGGTGTTTGTCAACAAATGTTGGCAATACATTATCGTAAAATTTGCTGAGGAATGTTGCAATAGTTTTTCGCAAGTCCGAGCAATTTGCGCGTGAATTATTCCAAATGTTGCCTAACAAATGATTCCACAACGTGGCCACGACTTTAATTGGCACAAACAAGGAAGTAGTTTGGCACTCTCCCTGCTCCTGGAGCAGCTCAGTGTGCTGAGAGCGGGCGAAGGGGAGGAGGCTGACTCACATTTTACATGGCTGGACTGGATGCGTGCGTACGTGATGTGGACAAAGGGATTGTGTGTTGGACTTTGGCAAGCAAATGAGAGGCCATAAAATCATATTCCAGCGAATGTCACACTTGAGTTCTCGGTGGGTGCAGTTCAGGGCGCATCTACGACTCTATTACCGAGTTGGCTTTTCGGGTTGGTGGGGGATAACATCGCGTGAAGCTTTTGCAGGCTTCCATTTAATTTCCATGGCCAATGGCTTGTTGCATTTGCTTAACCAATTGTTCAGACCCGGCAGAGAGGTATGGAGAATGGGAATACATTCAGGCAAGCGACAAGCTCTCTAGTCTGGGTTGTGGTTGTTGTTGTGGTTGCTGTCGTCTCCATGTAAGTAATTCCTGGAAGTTAATTTCATTAAGAGCAACTTGCAATGCGCGGCGTATTTATTAGCCACACGATATATTGTATGGGTATGGGTATGGGTATGGGCTTTGGCTTTGTTTTCAAGGAATCTGCCGGCTGCTGCTGCTGCTGCTGACTTGGCTCTTGTCCATGCATTTGCGGAATTCATCATCATCGGCGACAGGCGGCTAGAGCATTTCCCCTGAGTTGATGTTGCTGCAGCTTTTTGCAATTTTCATAACTTATTGCTGCTGCTGCAAGTGGCATGCAAGTGAGACAGCCGGATCCGGTTTAGTTTTACTTGGCACTTGTTCCAACTAAATATGGTGAAAATTTCCTTAGGAAAACACAAAGGCGGCCAAGTGCGATTTCCAGTTAATAAAATTAAACTGCAACTACTCCCCCTGTCCCCTCCGCCCATTGCATTCCCTCCTCGCTTCTTACTGCCACTTGTAAAATTCTTATTAATTGTTCCCGCAAAAACAAAGTTTGCCACATTTCAACTCCGCCTGCTCCGCATCCTCCTCCTCCTCCTTTGGTCATTGGCCATGCCGACAAGTGTTGTACACGCATTCCAAATACTTTTCTATCATTAGCCCGTGATTCTGTCTGGCTCCCTGGCTGGTAAACACCTGCTTGAAATACTTTAGGTTAGTTAGTTGTGTTTTTTCTTCTTTTTTTATTCGAACCTAGCACACACTAATCTTAACAATATTCGAAAATGCTTACATTCACAATAAATTCATCATAAACAGGGCCTAATTACAATCTGGCCCAGAGAACTACAACTGAACTGAAATGTTTACAAAACAAAAAAAAAAAAATGACGCTAAACATGAGTAATCATTTACATGAAAGATGACAACATAAATTACTTCTCAAGATTTCAAAGGTTTCCTCAGGAACGTTAATAGCTTTAGTCTAAATGATGTTCTTAGTAAAATAAATTATATACGCCAATCAGAATTAGAATGACAGCCAATATGAATAGCTTCGACTTCAACCCGTATTTCTGATCCAAACTATTTATCCAGTTGGAAAAGGCCACGGATACACTTGCGCCTTCGGGCCGTAGGGAACGGCGTGCTCGAGGCTCGTAGCCAACAGTAGATGAGGAAGTTCCAGCCACAGTGCGTCTGGTATAGGGGCTGCTGCGATCGCCAATTTTCTCCGCTCTCAACCGAGCCAAGTTTCGAGCGAATGTGCTCTCGTACTGAGATACCTCCTCCTCATCGTCATTATCATCACTCAATTGATTCGGGTACAAGTGGGCAGCTGGTGAATGGCGATAGCTTGTTGTGACAGAGCTGGGATTAGTCTTGGCACTCCCATAGCCTTGGGCGGACGAACTGGTGTAGCTGCTATAGCGACCGCCTTGGGTATTCAGATAATCATAAGCAGAGCTGCTGCCGCCAGTCCCAATTGCAGACTGGGAAGTGACTGGAGCGAGAGCTGGAGCCCGACTCTGAACCGGTGCAGGAGCTGCAACTGGAGCTCGACTCTGAACCGGTGCAGGAGCTGCAACTGGAGCCCGACTCTGAACCGGTGCAGGAGCTGCAACTGGAGCTCGACTCGGCACAACTGGCTCGTATTGCCGTGGACGTGGTGGTTCCACAGTCTGGCTACTGCTGATGTACTCGTGAGTTTTGGTTGTTGTCGTCGACAATTTAGTCTTTTGGCTACGCTGAAACTCCTGTTCAGCCTTGGCGGCTGCCTTTAGCATTTCCTCGTCCTCCTCGTCATCGGACTCTAGCACAATCAGAGAGTTGACCTCTAAAGTTTTCTCGTGTTGAATATTCCGCTTCGGTGGCTGTGATTCCTCCAATATGGTCTCCGGCTTTTTGGCTACATCTCGTTGCTCTATACTTGGAGGTGCCGTGTTGGTGTTGGATTTGCGGCGCGTCTGTATAGGAACAAGTGAAGGTTGTTTGGTTTTCTCCTCTGCCATGCGGTTGGGACGCTCGGTCTCTTTGGCTTCCTTAGTAGGTGTGGCCACTGCCAAGGTGCGGCGTGCTTTGGGTGCAGTTATTTGAGCAACTGAACTGGACGATGGCTGCAATGTGTCACGCCGGTTGGAGGATTTCTTTGGACTTGCTGCAGCTGATGATGGCGATCCAGGGGCCACGCCACTTAAAGACGCGCGCAAACGCTTGACTAAAACTTTTCGGCTGCTGTCCGTCACAGGAATGTTAGGTAAGCCCTGGGACACCATCTTGGCTCTTAATTCAGCATTGGACAGGATGTCCAGATCGTCTATATCAGCCATAATTCAAATGATTTGTGTTTAAATTACTTAATTGAACACTTGTAATATTTCGTTGAAAATTGAAATTTGGCGTCACTTTTAAACTAGAGATGGAAAAAACATCGACTGTATTTGTATCGATGTTTTCATTTTTGGATGTAAGCGACTATCGATGTTTTCTTTGTGCTCTAGCTGTCCACATTTTTTAAATTTGGACTTCTTTTCCATATGCGATGGAGAAACATTTTAAGAATGTGGAGATTTCGAATCACTTCTGTGTGGACAACATTTGGAAGCAAAGGAATGCGTCTCTGTTTTATAACATATATTTAACAATTCTAATTGTAGACGAATGCGTAAAGGTCCGTATTATTTTCCCACTTTATATTTGCCATTGTAACTATTGAAACTCTATTAACCAATGAATAACAGTAAACTAATTGTAACATTGATTTTAACTTTTCCCCGCCTGTTGCACTGTAATTTGAAAAAAAAAATACGTTAAGTCGTAAACATCGAATAGTCGATTGTACGAAACATTAATGTTTCGTATTCTGGCAACGTTCAAATGGTGCATTTGCTGCACTCTGGCAACGATCTATGACAAACAATTGTATCCTTAACAACACTACCGCAGTAGTCAGTTAGTCAACACTAAAATCGTCAACATCAGAAGTAAATAATTATCACCAAATGATTTATTTTATTGCAAATATTAAATACAGAATTTAACTGGCAAAACCAACATTAGCCATTGTCAAATACATAGACAAACAAATTGTAAATAACTTCTCAGATTACCAGCAATGGACATCTCCAAAGCACCCAATCCCCGAAAGCTGGAACTCTGTCGTACATATTTTCGAAGTAAGTCGGCCATTTCCAAACGAAAGAAAGCGTAGGAGCATTGTAATCCCTTCTAACATTTTTTGTTGTTGTCTTTAAAGCTGGTTTTGCTCTTTTGCCTTTTATTTGGGCCATAAATGTGTGTTGGTTCTTCGAGGAGGCATTTCGTAAGCCTGCTTACCCGGAACAGAGCCAAATTAAACGATGTAAGCTAAGATACAAAGCGCAAATTAGTTTTAATGATAAACAAATCATATATATTTGCAGATGTCATATACTCCGCTCTGGGCACATTGTTATGGGTCGTAGCACTCATCAGTTGGATTATTATCTTCCAGACAAATCGTGCTGCATGGGGCGCCACAGCGGACTATATCAGTTTCATCATTCCAATGGGCAGTGCATAGGTTACGAAATATCGATAGGCTAAGGACATTCATAGATTTTATAACTAACTCATGATATTAAAATGAAACTATTTAAACATTTTTCCTTATCTTCCTTTAATGGCAGCTTAAGTCACATGTTGACATTTCCAATAGAATCGGTACTTCGGGGAGTCTTTCTTTTTTATAGAACAAACATTTGGTTACCTGAAACATTGTCGCATATTGGTAAAAATCCTTTTGAAATGCTAACAGGATGCTCTTGAAGTAAAAGGATAAGCTAGAAGTAAAAATAATGCCCATTAGTGTGTGCAATCGGCGCATATGTCTAATGTGATTCTGGACCGTTCCCTTTACAGATTTGAATCCTCAACACATTAAAATCAGTTTCCTGTCCTGAAGAACCTATCAAATATGGACACGCAATGGGTTTTTTTTTGTAATTACATTTCTGTTTTATTCACATCTAAAGCTGATTTTGTTTTATAATTTGTTGGTTTTGTTTTTCTGTATACTTTAAATATGTGTACTATATTTTCATGATTTCTCAATTTCTTAGCCACTATTTGTTTTTGCTTTTGTTTGTTCTTTGTTTTTAATTGTATTTCGTTCATAATATGTAATAATTTGTAATTAATGTGTTTGTTTGATTTCATATAATTTCTTTTGTTCTGATTAGATACAATTTCATTGATTTAGAATGCCATTAAATTGAGGGGGTTCGTCTGTGTCTTTGTGTGTGTGATTCTAAAATACAATACATGTTTAAGTTTTTAAAAAGTCTGCTTGTACCAATCCTATATAAGACAAAGACCTCGTGTCATCCTTATATCGTTTTCGAACTGATCGATACGGTGATTTAATATACGTATATATGTATATAGATTGATCGTGCAATGATTGTTGCTATCCACCGTACAATTCGATCGCATCATACACATACGAAATTTGTTTGTTTGTTGCTACACATTGAAGACATAATTGATTATATTTGAAATTTGTCAAATTTTATGTTGGAGTAAGAAGTAGCAGGTTTAACTACTACTAACTACATCATATGCATTAATCAATCCACTGCACTCAATCCATTAAGCAATCGATTAATAAATAAGAACTTCAACTAATTTACAATACAAAAAGAGAGTCAATTGCAATTTATATTTACAGTCAATACTTTGTTTTTGTTTTTATTTCATTTATATATATATATATATATATACGAGTTTATATATATGTATGTGTATAAATTCTAAAGAATTTTGGGTTGTGTGGTAGGATTCTCAACTTTACTTGGAAAGTGGAGAGTTGGGATTGGGAGAGGCCATTCTTAGGGCTAGGAAAAACATTAAGTGCCAGTAAATCACGCGTGTAGTCTATTTGAAGCGGCTAGTTAACTACACTCTACACACATCCACATTCACAAGGATAAATTGTATCATATACACGTATATATATCATCATATCATATATATATATATATATATATCGCATATTCATATATGTATATATTATAAATATTTATGATGCTTAGAAACATTTGTTTGTTGTTGTTTTTGTTGTTGCTTGTATTGTTTGTGTGTTTAAATTTAAGAATCCATAAAGAACTTACAACTTATTGTTGAAAAACTACCAAATACGAATAGTACACACATAGTTACAAATATGTATATGTATATATGTATATGTAAATGTTTGCATATATATACACATACGTTAATATGTTTAGAGATTTATATATGTCTATATATAAGTGTTTATTAGAACGATGAATGGGCAGCGCGCCCATTTGTCTTTTAGATGCAAATCTTCGCGCAGCTCCATTCGCAACACAGATCAGGATACTAATGAATACAAATACACGCACACATTTACGACAACGCACTCTAAATGCTAAGTAATATCTACTTGTAGTTGTAAGTATATATATATATATAATAAATCATTAAACAATATTCAGATTATTCATATTTTGCCATTTACAAAGAAATCGAGTGTTGTTTTTGTTTTCGGTTTTGTAGTTTTGTTTGTTTGTTCATGTTCGATTTACGCCTCTCTCGTATGATATATTATATGTATGTATAAATATAGGTAATCTATATATCATCTTTATATGAATAATGTTTTATGTATGTATATAGTTATTTTAGGTTTTGTTGTGTTTTTTATGTGGTAATAGTTGTAATAATAATAATAATAATAATTTAAAATCTAATTGTTTTCCTTTGTTTTTTTCCTTTTTGTTTATAGTTAACACGTTAAACGAAACATACAAAAAATACTTATAGATATAAATAGTCGATTCTCGATTCGGATCATTTTCGGTTAACTCCTTCATATCATCATCATTATCATCATCATCTTCATCGTCATCTTCATCGTCGTCTTCGCCATCTTTTGATTCACTTGAGACACGCAAAGCAAGAGAAAGGGAGGGAAGTGGATAACAATTAAAAAATAGATCTTCTAGTTGTTCTTCACATTGTAGGCCTTCTTCTCGTTGCTGCCATTCAGTGGTTCTCATTTTGACGGTCCCGGCGGAAATGGATTTATCACAGCTACAGCAGCCGCCTGCTGGCTAGCCAAAACGGCCGCTGCAATGGAAACGGAAACAAACAAGTGGGTTGGGTTAGCCAGTTGCATCAGTGGGTAGCATGTTGGTGGCATGCACTAATTACCTCCATAGGGTGCCGGATACATGGGATAACCGAGTCCTACGTGGGTATGGTGATGTGTGTGCACATGTCGCTGAGGCGGCGGACTTCGGGAGTCGGCGGCACCGGCACCTTGAACCCCACCAGCCGCTCCATTGCCAGCGCCCACGCCGCCGACACCGCCAACTCCACCGGGCACGCCGGATCCATTACCGGATGGCCCGCCGCCTGGTGCGCCTGGCCCACCACTACTTGATAATGGTTGCTTGTGCGCGTCCAGCGCTGGGACTGTCGACACACCATGGGGCTTCTGGCCGGCCAGATCGGGTTTGTTGCTGGCACCACCCGAGCCCAATCCTCCTGGCGGTGGCTGTAGATTCAGCGGTCCTCCGCCTGCAGACCCAGGATTTGAACCGCTCTGATTTGGTCCATTACCGCCGCCCATGAGTACGTTTGGACCGGACCCGGGGCCACTGTTAGTTGGCCCGCCGCCCGGTCCACCGCCTCCTCCTGGCTGTGGTGGTCCTAAGCTGGGACTGCTGACGCTCACCTTGACGGGGCCGCTGCCGCTGGTGGGCGACTTGAGAGCTCGCTCACTAAGCTCGTGGATTTTGTGCGTGGTATAGTACTGGCTGGCCGCATGATGCAGTGCATCCAGTGCCTTGGTGCCCGTATTCCGGGACAGATCCTCGGGGGCATGGTACCGTGGAATAGGCAGATGGTAAGGCGGAGCATTATACGGTCCTGCGGCCGACATTAACACATTCCGATACATGGGATGATTCGGATCAAATCCGAATGGGGCGGGCGAAATATACGAGGGATGCAAAAAGTATTGCGATGTGGGTGGTGGAGGCGGTCCCTGGGTTTCCATAGTGGGCTTCTGTCCCTCCTGTTTCACCTTAAGCTGTTGCTCCTCCTCATTGGAGTTTTGCTTTTGCTTGGGCGAATCCTTGGTCAAATTGGTGGCCTTATTACTTCCTGGACCCGATTGATTCTGCTGCTGTTGTGACTGCTTTAGCTTTTGTTGCTGCTGTTGTTGTTGCTGCTGTTGCTGTTGCTGCTGCTGCTGTTGTTGTTGCTGTTGCTGCTGTTGCTGGTGTTGTTGCTGAAGATGCTGGTGATGTTGCTGCAGTACTTGCTGCTGCTGTTGGGCAATGGAAAGTTGTTGCTGCTGTTGTGCCTGCTGCTGAGCCTGTTGCTGCGCCTGCTGCTGCTGCGATTGCTGGTCGTCCTTGTGCAACATGCCCGGATGTGGCTGCAATCCGCCACCAGGACCACTTGCCGCACTGGCAGCAGCAGCTGCAGCTTGATTCTGACGACGATGCTGATCCGAAAACATGTAGTATCTAAAACACAAAACGAAATTAAAATGATAATTATTAGTATCAAATATAGCTACTATACACTTCAGAAATATATATTAAATTAGAAATTAGTCTTTGGAAAATATACTATATACTATATACTATTCATTTTATACCCTTGCAGAGGGTATTTTAAAATTGGTCAGATGTTTGCAACGCACAGAGGCAGACCCCATAAAGTATATATACTCTTGATCAACATGAGAAGCTGAGTCGATATAGCCATGCCCGTCGGTGCGTATGCGTTTTACTCAGCCATCTTAAGAGCTATTATTATGAAACTTGGAATTTGAGCTACTTATAACCCGGGTAAAATAGAGTATGCTGCCTACTACGTCATAGCAGAAGTTAATGAAAGTGCAATCGGATTTGTCGAAATTAAGCAAAGTTAGAGAAAAATAAAAAAGGATCCTTAATTGTGCATGGGACAGTCTTACATAAAACAAAGCAAGTTAAGGATGTTCAAATGATAAATTTCCAAAGACAGTTTGTGAATAGAAACCAATATCGCTATATAGCTTGAGATTCTGTCGTCCGACTTACCTTCTTAGCTCTTCCTCGCGTGCCGCCGCCAGACTCATTGGATGCCTCTGATAAATGCTGGGATAAGCTCCCAATGCCTGTAAATCTTTCGGATGCAGAGCATGAGGTTGCTGGGGTTGAGGTGGCGGTCCCTGTGGCGGCTGTTGCTGAGATTGCACAGACGGCGGCTGATGCGGCTGACCAGGATTCGAGTTGTGTTCTTGCTTAATCTCCTGTTTAACCATCGGTTCTTGCTTAATAAGTTTATTGGCCAGAAGCTGAAAAGGACATAATTCCATAAATGATAGGGAATGAAAGGAGATAAAATGCGGACACTTACTTGCTGCTGCGGCGGCATGTGTTTAGGGTTCTCATGCGGACTGGGACTCTCCTTTAAGCGCTCTTCCTTGATGCTAACTCCAGCTAGTTGCTGCTGTTGGGCTTGGGAGCTAGGTGGCAATCCCGGATGACCGCCCAATTTGGCCGCCTCCTCGGAAGCAACTATGGAGACTGGCCCGAAATTGGGATCTACATTGTACGGATAGCTAGACGAAATAAAACTGAAAATGATCCAAAAGAGATTAGTTCAAGTTTTTATATTTTGGGGTTTCATTTGACTTACTTGAATGGATAGAAGTGGGGTATTCCCTTTCCTGGACCTGGACCAGCCAAGCCGGCTGCTCCAAGTGCCGAAAGGCCTCCCAGTCCGGGTGGTAGGGATCCCGGTGGAGGACCGGCCACTGCACTGAGATTCACAGGTGGTGGTTGACTACCCGCTTGGGATGTTTGCGGCGGTGGTGGTGCTCCTCCTACTGAGCTGCTTTCCTTGCCATTGTTATCCGGCTGTCCTGGCTGCTGCTGCTGTTGGTGTGCGCCCACCTGTTGTCCGGGAGATGGTTTGGTCATCAGATCCAGGGGCGGATCCTTGTTCTTGTTGCTGTAGTCTGCCAGATGGGCGGCAACTGCTTGTTGATTGGGAGGCGGCCCAAGTAAATGTTGTGGTTGGGATTGGCTATTTGGCGGAGGAGCTCCAGGTTGCAATTGTTGTTGCTGTTGTTGTTGCTGCTGCTGTTGTTGTTGTTGTTGTTGCTGCTGTACCTGGGCAAGACTGGGCGGGAGACCTGGCGGCTTTCCAGAATCGGGAACCAAATACTGTTGCGGCTGCTGTTGCGGTGGAGGAGGTGCTTGGGGCTGGGCTGCCGGATAGAATTGATACATTCCATAGCCACCCAGACCAGGCAATTGGGATGTGGGTGTTTGGGGCACGACACCCACCACCTCTGGCGGTTTCTTGACTAACAGGTCGATGTGCTTGTTTGTCTTGTCCAGCAGATCCTGTTCGGCCACAGGAGTCGAATCATCCGATATATCACTGTAGGCCGGACTCTGCACATCCTCGCGAGAAACTCGACCATCAAAATCACCCGGACCAGGCGACTTACGATTCTTTTTCTGCTTGCTAGCAGCTGCAACAGATGCCACCGTTCCAAATGCAGGCGAAGTCTTAATGCTAGCCTGCTGCTGGGCATAGCCAGTTGGTGCTTCTGGTCGAGGCGGAGACTGTTGTGTCTGTGGATTTATCGCCGGTCCCGTTTGCTGTGCCTGCTGCGGTGCCTGTGGATGCAACGAACCAGTCTCTGGTTGTCCAAATCTCAAGACGCCCGCTTTCACTGTAGAAGAAACAAAGAAAGGCAGGCGAAATGGTTAGTTAAACAGTGGAACGGAAAACTAGACAGGTTGAACTTACATGCTCCCTGTTGTATTAATGCCTGTTGCTGCTGGTCCGAAAGCAGACCACCCATCAACTGCTGCTGATGTTGAGACAGAGCTTGGCCAGAAATGCCAGCGGTGATGCTTCCACCTGCTATCGGTTGATTACCTGTAGGCGTGAGCATCTGTGGTTGGGTTTGACATGTTGGGGGCGGAACACCCGGTGCCGTTGGAGTGACTGTTCCTACTGTTGCTGGTGTGACAGCCAATGGAAGATTGGGTAAAACTGGGGTGACAACGTCTGCGGCTACTGGTGCAGTTACTCCACCTGTTGTGGTAATCGGCGTTCCTGGCGGAGAAGCTGTTGTTGATGGTCCTGCTGCAGATGAAATTGCTGAGCTGGCTGTCGTCTCCGTCGTAGACGAGGACACAGCAGTAGGCGCTGTCGTTGTGACTGTCGCTGATGCCGATACCGTTCCATTAGTCACCGCCGAGCTGATGGCGGTGGGTGGTGCTGAGATGGGCGTGGCCGCTGGTGTTGCCGCACTCGCCGCCGATGTGCCGGACGCCGCCATGGGCACTGCAGCTGCCGCTGATCCTGGAGAGGGCGGCGTTGCTGGCTCTTCAGGTGCTTGCATGGAATCCTCATCCATGGATGAGGCCCCGCCGCCAGCACCATGGGCATGCGACTGATGATAGCGCAGCCCATTGGCATGCTTGTATTTCTTGCTACAGTCCTGCTCGGGACACTCGAGCAATACCGGAGAGATCGCGCAGGGCGAGGCAGTCTTACATTTCTTTGTGTTGATTTGCACATTCAGTCCAGTCACCGGATTGAGCAGGCTCTGCGGCTGTGTGGCCAGGCCACCGCCGCTGGCCGATATGGGAATTCCACTGGCATTCACCATATTGACGCCCCCCACTCCACCGGCACCGGCACCGCCAGCTCCATCCCCAGCATCACCATTGAGCGGCGAAGGGGCCTCATCTTTCGATTTGCGCTTCTCAGGACGCGGCGGCAGGAAAGCAGTGGGTGATGTACTAGGCGTGGCACCATTACCACCACCGCCATTGCCACCGCCAGACGACGAGCCGCTGTTAATGCTATTATTCGCTGCCGCATTCCCCGAGGCACTACGCGTTGCTCCACGTCCCTTTGTGGCGCCATTGCGCAGTTTTGAATGCACCTGGGCATGGGAGAAGTAAATCTAGATAGGACAAATTAAAGATCAGTTCAAGTGAATCGCCAACCGAAAGTAAAGAATACATACCGAGCTTCTGGTTTCGGTGAAATTGCTCAGATCGGGCGTTAAGCCCGCACTGCGTCCGCGCTTACCGCGTCCCTTCGGAGTTCGAGAATCTAATTCTTCAGTTGGTGAATCACAGAATCTGCAAAAGGTAGGAAACAAAAATGAATATCATTTGTAATCGGAATAATCCTACTAATTATAATCTTGAAGCTGTACTCGTAATGGGATAAAATTAATGAGCTTGTCGTTTCTATTTTTTTATAAAAATCAAAATGTACCCCAAGCCAAAGGGTGGACAATTGGGATTTGGAGGATTTGGATTTGGATCGGAACCAAAGATGAAAACAAAATTAAAAACTTATAAATTCAAAGGCATCTCTTTATTAATAATCTTCTAAAATTCAACTAAACTATTCTAACAGGGGCGGAAAGAAGGAAACCACCAACTCACCTTGGAGGAGCCCAATCGTGTCGGGTGCAATCGAGCAAGGTGCCTACGTAGGTTTTGCCACGCCACGTCACATTTACGACGAGAACACCGCCCTCAGTCTCGTGCCAAACGATGCCCTCAAGGGTGACCGAGGTGCCCGGCTCACAGGGACCCAGGCAGTCGGGCTCGGTTATGGTGCCCACCGAGGTGCCAATGCAGATGTCGACCATTTCCTTGTTACTGGCAGCGGATCCACCGACACCAGATGAACCATTGCCTTGCTCATGCTTCACCCGTTTGGCTGGCGGGGATTTAGTATCCTCATCTCCAGCTGAACCAGCTGGCACTGAGATTGTGTGGTGCATTGTGGCTGAGATCATGCCGGGAGCCATAAGCTTGGCCTGGGCCGCGGCAGCTGCCTTGTTGTCCGCAGAGCCGGAGCTGTTTCCACCGCCGCCGCCCCCGGAACTGCTCTGACTGGAGTTGCTGCCTTGGCCACCACCACCGGAGTAGCTGTTGGAAGCGGCTGCCGCCGCCAATTGAGCAGCAATGTGTGAACTAATTTTAATGGAGGACTCCTTACCCGGCGGCCCGGGAGCATTGGGTCCAGAACTGCCGGCTCCGTTGCTGCCAGACTGCGAGTTGGAGGAGTTAACGGAGGAAGAGGGACCACCAGCTGTAGCTGCCAATAGAGAGGCAGAGACCACAGCTGCCGGTGAACCAGCCGAGGGTGTGAACACTCCCGGGGGCACCGCCGACATGGAGGCGGAGGAGTTTACCACATTGGAGCTACTGCCGCCGCTGGAATTGGAAGTGGACATGTGGATGGCGCGTCGTATGCAGGCATGATGGGAGCAAGGTGATCCCACTTCCCCACTGCAAGAGCAGCCCGATCCAGCAGAAGCGCCGGACGAAGAGTTTTTCTCCGGCGTGTCCTTTTCCCCGGCTGCCGAGGCAGCCGCTGCGGATTTGTCCACGGACATGCGATTGGAATGTGCGTTCTTATCCTTTGTCTTCTCTCGTCTGTGGCCAGAACTGCCACGTTTGGTGCCCTGGGGTGTGGACTGTGTGCTGCTAGAGGAGTTGCTGGTGGAACTGCTGCCATGGCCAGTGCTATTCTGACCACTGCCTCCGCCGCCGCCGCCACCACTCGAAGAGGATGATGAGGAACCAGATCCACTGCTAGAACAAGCATTGTTCAAATGTTTTTTACTGCTACTCCCACTGCTGGATGAACCCGAGTTGCCACCACTCCCACTGTTGCTGTTGGATGAATTGCCGCTGCTAGCGCTGCTTGAGGAATTACTGGATGAGAGGGAAGACGCTTGATTAGAGCCACCACCCGAAGAATTGTTGCCGGCGCCGCCTCCGCCATCCTCATTCGAAGCGGACCCGGATACGGACGAACCCGATGAGTTGCCGCCACCGCCGCCGCTCAAGGCACCGTTCTGCTGCTGATCGGTGGCCTTCACTATCTCGTGTTTGGCCTCGGAACTCTTGGTGCCCGGCTTGGTGCGTTTGATCTTCATTTTTAAACCTTTGTCGAGCGTAGCCTGATGATCAATGGACATTTTTGCGTTCGATTTTCCACTGGAGGAGCTGGAGCTGCTGTTGCTGCTACTGCCGCCTTGTGAACTCTGGCCACCGACTTGACCACCAATGCCTCCGCTGCCCGCTGTGCTGTTGTTGTTGTTGCTGTTACTATTGGTGGTAGAGTTGCCACTGCCACCGGCTGATCCAGATCCAGATCCACCAGATGCTCCGCTGCTGCTGTTGTTATTGTTATTGCTGCTGCTGCTATTGGTGTTTGTGTTGCCGCCCGTTTGCGAGGACATGCCGCCAGCAGAGAATTTCGAGGCGGCCTGCTGCTGACCTGGCCCACTTGACGTCCCTGTTGCGGTTGCTGATGAGGAGGAGACCAGATTACCTCCCTTGGAGAAACCAGCGAATGTCGATAACGACAAAGTGTTAGCTTTGGAGGACGACGAGGAGGAGGAGCTGCTGCCACCGCCGCCGCCGCTCTGGACGTGGTTGTTATTGCTCACAGAACTTTGACTATTCAATTGGGCTACTAAAGCGGATTTAAAGCCTTTGGAGTTGCTGTTACTGTGATGATGATGATGGTGATGGTGCTTGCCGGACGATGAAGATGACGATGACGACGACGACGAGGAAGACGACGACGATGAGGAGGAAGATCCTTTAGCCACCAGGTTGCTTGAGCTACTGGCAGATGCTGCCCCAGTCGCTCCTGCAGATGATGATGACGATGATGATGTTGTGGATGCTGTCGTTGCTGGAACACCTGAATGGGAGGTGGGTATGGGTTGACGTGTAAATTTAATTGTGGTTGGCGATGTAGCCGACAAGTTGCTATGCAATTGAGTCTTGTGCGTCTTGTGTGTCCCTGAGGCGGATGTGGATGATGCGCTGATCTTGCCTGCTGATGCTGATGCCTGCTGATGTTTAGCATTTATCGAGGTAGCTTGGTTGCCACCACCCGAACCCGATCCCGTACCAGTACCCGTAACCGAATGCGCTGCTGATTTTTCAATATCCGCGTCTAGATCGTCCAACAACTCTGGTATTCCGCCAATGTTCCACTCGTCCTCGTATTCAAAATTTGTATCCTTCGATTCGCTTGAATTGGAGCTACTCGATGAGGATGATAATGATGAAGAGGAATGCGAATTTGATGCTCCTGTTCCTGCTCCTTTACTGCTTAATTCTAGAAAAACAAAAATGCAAAAGGCAAGAACAAAATATTAGAAAATAGTTTGCATTTTCTTTTCATTTTGCCTATTTTTTCCCACATTCTACTTACTTGCATTCGTATGTTTCCTAATTGAGTTGTTGTTGTTGCTTTGCTGATTATTCGCTACCTTCACTTTGTTGTTATAATTCAACGTTTGATTCGTTGTTGTTATTGCTGCTGCTGCCGTTGCCGTCGCTGTGGTTGTTGTTGTTGCTGCTGATGCTGTTGTTGTTGCTGTTGCGTTCGCTGCACTTATATTAGCTAACAATTTATTATTCTTAATATTGCTTTCCGTTGCTGCTACGTTGCTGCTATTCAGGGCCACCTTGAAAAGAAGAAACAAACAAAATTAAATTTAAATGGAAAAAATTTGAAGCAGCGGATAAGGGGTGTTGCGGTGGTAATTCTTCTGCCACTATACTCTATTTTTCCTAATACCTTCTCTAGCTTCCTTTCCATTCCATATTAAGCATTTCATTTATTTATATGTATTTTAGGTAATTTTGAGAATATTTAAAAATGTATAAAATTAATTTTTTTGCGCGAGCCTTTCATTTTCTTTTTACGGCGTCCTTTTTTCATTCCCGTTTGGTGGCAGAGCGGCAACGCAGATGAGACTGAACTAGAAAAAAAAAAAAAAGAAACACACACACAAACAGACAGGGCAAATGGAAAAGAGTCCCAAAAGCAACCACCGAAAACGGAACGCATACACATGCACACATACGCACAACTGAGAGCGGGAACGTCAAAGAGAGAGGAGAGTAAGGCAATTAATACAGTAGGCATACGATAGCATGAATACAATAATAACGGTTACGGCCATTACTTTTATATATGGATGAAGTCCTTTTTAGGTTGGTAATCTAGTGACACATATATACTTATTTTTAGAGCTTTGTATTAAAAGAACAGAATCGCTTGGATTAATGATCGTGACTATTCATTAGACGGAACTCACATACATACATACGGATGTGGTGTACCTGCAGCTGTAAATATTACTGGATTCATTATATCGAATGGTCCCTGTGTAAATCTATCCATAACCACTTCAAAATTTCAAGTGTTGGTAAACGCTTGCATGACTCAACCTCGCTCGTACCGCTCGTAAATAATCAAGAAAGACAACTTTAAGTGATTGTGATTGCATATGCCGCCCTGTTAACTCAATAAATCAGACTTCACTACAAAACAAATTTAAGCTACTGCCGCTCAATAAACCAACAACAAATCTATACACACAACTATGTGCCTCTGTATGTATGTATGTATGTATGTATGTATAAATGAACATTTTTTATTTAATTTTTGTTTTTTTTTTTTTTTTTTTTTTGCTATTTTAGTTGTTGTGTTTCATTATCGGTCTATATTTCTGCCACGCCGTTCTTATCGCCCCAACAACGGCACTGCAAACTGTTCGAGTGGCCACTTAAAAAAGCAAAAAACGACCCAAAATAAAAAAAATAAAACAGAAACAAAAAAAAAAATAGAAATAAAAAAGATGACAATAAAATAATTAGGCTCTTATCATGGGATGGGCTGGTCCGCCCGCCAGTTTTCTATGGGATATGGTGGGGTGGAGTGGAATGAAAGTTTGTGGGAACTTCTTACCTTATTCGGGTGGTGGCTAGTGTTCGCCTCGTTACGTCTCATTGACTCCATGCAGACGCAAACGATTGGGCGGCCGCACTGCGCGGGCGGCCCAAAGTACTACCGATAGTGGTGCCTCCTAGGAACGACGACGTGCAGCCAGCTATAGTAATTGTTGTTGTTGTATCGATGCTCCAAATGTTGTTGTTATTCTTAGTGGGAGCACTGTTAATTGGAACTTTGAATGGACTGGGGCTTTGCCGTCTTGTCGAATTTTCCAAAAAACGGCCACAATACAAAGAGACACAGGGCCTCGGCCCTCGGGCCAAACTGTTCATTTTCAAAACTGCAAATAGAAAACAAAAATAGCCAAGAAATTAAATATTTGCTAAATTAATAAAGCAATTTAGTTTAAAAACAATTTATAATTAGTCGTTGTTTGCAATGTGTTTCCCCCCAGTTCAAGTATTTTCGCAACTGATTAGCTTTATCTCCTTAATGAGTGGGTTTAACTATAATCCGCAAAGGAGGAGGAAAAGGCAAGAGCTCTGATTTACTATTAACTACATACATATGTACATATATAAGTACGTAATCAGACGAAGGAAATGCCAAAAGCAAGCACCACCTTAATGACTTGGTAATTAAAACACTTTGCCACAATTGCCTGATAACGTCTCTTTTTTCTCTAACCAAAGACTACTACTTGTCAGTAGTGCTCTAAATATGATTTAGCCATACAGTCACATATGTATGTATGTATACGTACATACATGCAAACAAACAAACATACCTACATGTGCGTGCTCAAGCACAGTAGCGATTTCGATTTCAAGATAAGATAACACACAACTAACTCACCACCACAGCAACAAATAAGGCGTCTATTAGAGCACACAGTGCGTGATGCAAGTATTCGTCATTCGCGTTTTTCCGCGAGAAAATTAAAACACAAACTTACTATTTAGTATTCTTTAATTCAATTTGGTTTATGTGTGATTAAATATTGCTCAACTGAGAAGCGATAAAACTATGGAAATTAAATGCAATTTCTTTCTATAGTTTAGAAACACTTTGTTAAATAACACATAAAAAACCACAAAAAAATAATCCTTTGTCAATTTTATATCAAAGTTTGTTACGCAAATTTTGGTGCAGATTCTGTCATTATAACCAAATATTTAATATTTTTTGCTGGGAATTAACAAAAAGGACAAGCTGCAGCTATCTTCGAATTGAACTACTAATGACCTTAAATGATTGAGACTAAATCCATTTCAGTGTTGTGAAATTTTATTATTAATTTGGGTTACCATGTTAGGTGATGAACGCTGGAAAGTATTTCAGCCCCAAAATTAACCGATTTGCCCAATTTGTTATAAAGAATTAGTATATATGTATGTATGTATTGTATTCATTCGCACATTAAAATAAAATTAAACTTAGGTTGCACTTTTCTTTTGGACTGTTATTTAAAGTGATGTCATGTTAGCCGATGAACTGTGTAAAGATCCCCCACCGCCAATTTGGTTGTTTTAATATAAATGGCCAAGCAGAAAAAGTTATCAAAAGCAGGCTTAAGTCTGTTTTAGTTAAATATTCTCTCTGTATTCGAAAGACCACACATAAGCCAATTTGTCATAGACATTAAAATGCCATACATATGTATGTATATACATACATAAGTATGTAAAGCGTAGAATTTGTTAAATGATTGATAGATCAGATGCGCTTGATTCGAAATTAGCTCTGCCTTTATTACTTCCTATTTGATGTTCGTTTACTCTTTATTCGTTGTTAATTAAGTGACTCCAACATCGAAAAAAATGCGTGGGCTCTGCTTGAATATATACATATGTTTAAAAGAGTTTATATGACGCTCGATCTATAGACGAATTGAATTAAGTTGTTTCAACATTTGTTTCATAAATTGCTGCAACAATTGATACATGCATATGTAGGTTTTACCAGTTTTATGGATTTCGATTTCTTATCTCTCAGCACGCTTTGTGGGTGGCGAAAAACGTGTGGCAAGTGGCAGTAAAAGACCAAAGAGAGCGATAGAACAACAAAAAGACCGATTGAAACACACCATAATTTAAACAATTCAATAAATTACTAATAGCCGAATATGCTGGCGTGGCTCTTGTTGAACATTCCACTGAATTTTTGGTTACTTGGACTATTTCATAATGTGGATACACTTTCCAAGTCTCCAAATGCACTTTGAATGAACTTCTTATTAAATGTATTATAACCTTTTTGGTAAGGGTATATAAAGGAAAAAGAATGATGAGAGCAGGTAAAAACGATAAGGTAAACTGCACGGGGAGTGGAGTATCATGGAGATGGAGGAAAGGTACACAGAAGTAAAGACAGCGCCGGTCATCGTTCTGATGCCATGTTTTAAATTGGGTTTGCGGCAATCTTGTGCATTTTGATAGTGATACGATTGAGAGTCGTTTGGTTAGTGCTCCCTCTGCAACCGCAACTTGTTACGACAGCCGTCCATTCTTGGGTCCAGAGCACTGTCCGCACGTACTAAAACATTATGCAGCAGCAGCAGCAGCAGCAGCAGCAAGAAACCAAGGAGAAGATTGCGCGGCAATGTTCAAGATTTATGACAACATCGCTTGCCTTCATCCGCATCTTTGTTGTACAAGATCGGGACGTCCCTTTCCATTCTCCCTACTCTTGGCCGCTAAATGAACGCCTCTGGGGAGTTGCAAGTGAGCTTTTATTAGCGTGTCGGTCGATCGGACTCCAGCGCAGTCGGTCCAGTAAGTGGTACAAGTGGTGCTGCTTGTGGTCGAGCTAATAATTCTCCCTTGCTCTTATTTCGTTTTGATTCGCTTCGAAGCGCGATAATTTGATTTTAATACACTTGCTGAGGGTATATCCAAATTGATCAGATCTCTGTTACGCAAACCATCCTAAAGGCAGAAACGAATTTCTATGACGTCTTTGCCGACGATTCTCCGACAATGACTTTTTCCCTCGCAATACTCAGGGAAAAACAAAGAAGTGCAAAATTATATCTTGAGGAACTGTTCCCCGGAGGGGAACAAATGGTTCAAAGAGAGTATCTAGTGTATTAACCATTCGGTGCATTAAAAATATCTCTTTAAATGGAGTTCTTTCCCTTAAAGCTTTTGCGTTGGCGTTGGCTGAACTCTCACGCCTGCCAGCAGCCTTTAATTAAATTAAGTGCAGAGCTAAAGTTAGGGGGAAACTCAAGTGCCGATCTTGAAAGGAGCACTATAGAATAAATTGAGAAGAAACAACAGCCAATTGCTTTGACTGACGTAAACACAAACACATCATTTTACAATTGCTTTTCTCAATGTGGATCACTGGGAAATGTCAAGTGGTTTTCTCTTCCCCTTCCTTCTATTCAGTATTGATAGATAAGTCACTGAAGTTGTTGTTTCAGAATTGTTGCATGTAGAAATGTTGCCTTCTCATTACACTGAGCGTGTCATTAACTCATTAAACGTGAATCGCGATGGTATCTGAGATCCCCTTGTTAACACCGTATTGATAATGAATCAGAACATTGTAATTGGAATGACAAATGATTCGGGCAATATTTTGCGCTATATAAGATCACATAATTCATATTGTGGACCGTAAAGTGATTTGAAATGCTTTCAAATTCGTGTTTTTTGTTAGTTGGACTTTGTGTAGTGATCCTTTTGCTTGGTAACTGCTCGGGAAAGGTATGTAAGGTATCTTTATGGATTGAAAATTGTTTCAAACATTTGGATGTAATTTTTAGCGCAACTGGGAATACGAGCTGGTTTCCCTCACCCCGTATTCCTCAGACGAGGCCCTTCTGAATACGTCAGGGCGAGTGGAGCGTATAAAAAGGGGCGAGTTTGGTTTGACAGTCGGAATCGATCTTAACTATGTTATGGACGAAACAACTATGGTATCATTGATGGACAATCTAAATAGTATCTATCATCCTATCTTGACTTATTTATTTCCCTCTTTTTAGATTGAAGCGACTGCTGAACGTAGTAATACTGGAGATGAAAGTGACTATAAACCAATACCTTGGACTATACCATTGCAGACACATCCAGAATTTATGAAGGAATATTACAATGATATGGTTATGGTGAATCTCGGTCCGTGTTCCAATTTACCAGCATATGAGGATGATTATACACCGCCATTTCCCGAGGGTAACTACCTCATGGAAAAATGTGTGCCCAACGGTGATGGATTTCCGGATATCGCACCTGAAGGATTTTACAAAATTAAAATCCAATTCACAGGTCCAGTTGACTGGGGATATATTTGTATTGTGAAGGTCACGACAAAAGTGTTGTAAAACGAACATTGAGTACGGAAAAAAATGAATATCAGATATATCAATCAGGTAGAATATTGTTAAATAGTTTGTAGATTGAATAAAGCAACCGCTAAAAAGTAAAGCAATTTTAAGTTGACCTCTAAAAATTGCTTGTATCAAGTAAAGTAAATCAATAATTAACGATTCAAGCTAATAATTGGTGGTCCTAACGGCCAATGGGTTCCTTATTATTAATCGATTTAAGTCCATTTGAAAATAATTTAAAAAACAAAGTTACTAATAAGTAATTCTATATTGGTTTCTTGTAACTAAGATTGTTGGTTTTGTTTTATTTTCTCATCCATTTCTTTCTTTTTTATACCATACACCCATAGGGTGAAATGGTATATTAAAGTCGCCAAAATGTATGTAACAGGCAGAAGGAAGCTTCTCCGACCCCATAAAGTATATATATTCTTGATCAGTATCAACAGCCGAGTCGATCTAGCCATGTCCGTCTGTCCGTCCGTCTGTCCGTCTGTCCGTCCGTCCGTCTGTCCGTATGAACACCTAGATCTCGGAGACTATAAAAGCTAGAGCCACCAAGTTTGGAATGTAGGCTCGTGTAGTATGTAGAGTGATCAAGTTTGTTTCAAATTTTTGCCACGCCCCTTTCCGCCCCCGCAATTCAAAAAAGACGTTTATCTCAAAAACTATTACAGCTAGAGACACCAAATTTGGTATGTATATTTGCATAGTAAATGCGCACATTCTGTATATATCAAGTTTTTGCCACGCCCCTTTCCGCCCCCCGAAATTTGAAAAACTCGATTATCTCCCGTAATTTTTTACCTTGTGCAATCAAATTTGGCACACTTAAATTTGATACTAATACCGAGCAAAATATCAAATTTGATGAAAATCGGACAAAAAATAGCTGAGTTATGCATATAAACGTTTTTGCATAAGGCCTTTGATGGCCGTTGGCGGGTGGGGGCGCTAGGGTGCTTATATGCATAAGTGCGCGAGATACTGAGATATGCTTGTAACAAGCATGTGAACAGAATTGTGGAAAATAGGCAAATGCATTAGTTATTACAAATTTGAAATATTTGTTTTACTGGTGTATGGTATACCCAAGTCGGCGAGACGACTTACTTACTTCATTTTACCATACACCCATAGGGTGAAATGGTATATTAAAGTCGCCAAAATGTATGTAACAGGCAGAAGGAAGCTTCTCCGACCCCATAAAGTATATATATTCTTGATCAGTATCAACAGCCGAGTCGATCTAGCCATGTCCGTCTGTCCGTCCGTCTGTCCGTCTGTCCGTCCGTCCGTCTGTCCGTATGAACACCTAGATCTCGGAGACTATAAAAGCTAGAGCCACCAAATTTGGAATGTAGGCTCATGTAGTATGTAGAGTGATCAAGTTTATTTCAAATTTTTGCCACGCCCCTTTTCAGCCCCCGCAATTCAAAAAAAACGATTATCTCAAAAACTATTGCAGCTAGAGACACCACATTTGGTATCTATATTTGCTTAGTAAATGCGTACAATTTGTATGTATAAAGATTTTGCCACGCCCCTTTCCGCCCCCGTAATTTGGGAAAACTCGATTATCTCACGTAATTTTTATACCATACACCCATAGGGTGAAATGGTATATTAAAGTCGCCAAAATGTATGTAACAGGCAGAAGGAAGCTTCTCCGACCCCATAAAGTATATATATTCTTGATCAGTATCAATAGCCGAGTCGATCTAGCCATGTCCGTCTGTCCGTCCGTCTGTCCGTCCGTCCGTCTGTCCGTCTGTCCGTATGAACACCTAGATCTCGGAGACTATAAAAGCTAGAGCCACCAAATTTGGTATGTAGGCTCATGTAGTATGTAGAGTGATCAAGTTTGTTTCAAATTTTTGCCACGCCCCTTTCCGCCCCCCGCAATTCAAAAAAGACGTTTATCTCAAAAACTATTGCAGCTAGAGACACCAAATTTGGTATGTATATTTGCATAGTAAATGCGCACATTTTGTATGTATAAAGTTTTTGCCACGCCCCTTTCCGCCCCCGAAATTTGAAAAACTCAATTATCTCCCGTAATTTCTTACCTTTTGCAATCAAATTTGGAACACTTAAATTTGATACCCAGCAAAATACCAAATTTAATCAAAATCGGACAAAAAATAGCTGAGTTATGCATATAAACGTTTTTGCATACGGCCGGAGATGGCCGTTGGCGGGTGGGGGCGCTAGGGTGCTTATATGCATAAACGCGCGAGATAGTAAGATATGCTTGTAAAAAGCATGTGAACAGAATTTTTTAAAATAGGCAAATGCATTAGTTATTACAAATTTGAAATATTTGTTTTACTGGTGTATGGTATACCCAAGTCGGCGTGACGACTTACTTACTTCATTTATTAACATCAACAATACAGTTTCTAAAAAAAAAACTTTATAGGATACCCGAATTTATCGTTCAATCAGGGAAATATGGAGTCGACCGTTCTTTAAAATAAATTCAATTTGTGATCCTGTTTGCTTTGTTTTTATACCATACACCCAAAGGGTGAAATGGTATGTTAAAGTCGCCAAAATATATGTAACAGGCAGAAAGAAGCTTTTCCGACCCCATAAAGTATTCATATTCTTGATCAATACCAACAGGCGAGTCGATCTAGCCCTGCCCGTCTGTCCGTTCATCCGTCCGTATGAGAAACAGATCCACCGAATTTGCTATGTAGGCTCGTGTAGTATCTAAAGTGATCGAGTTTACTTCAAATTTTTGGCACGCCCCTATGCGCCCCCGTAATTTGAAAAAACGCGATTGTCTCCCGAAATTGCCTAGCTTGTGCAATCAAATTTGGCACACTTAAATTTGATACTAATATCCAGCCAAATAACAAATTTGATTTAAATAATTGTAAAGCACGATATTCAATAATGTATATGGATCAGCAAGTGACTGGAATCTGTTAATCTGACTAATTAACATTAATCCACTTTGTTGATCTCTACGTGGTATATCGTGTAATAATAATTCAACATTTCTCGAATTCGAATAATGAAAATGAACAAGATCAACTGATTTATTCTACACTGAAAATGTTATATAATGAAACATTTTTTTGACAAGATTTTTGTTTTGATTTAACTCTTACGTGACTAGTTAAAAGAAAAACTTTATAAAGGAAAAACTGCAAAGTTCATTTGTATTCATACTTAACAATTGCATTGAAATGTTGTGGGGTTTCGGTTTACTAACCATAACGTGGCTATTATTATGGACTTTCCCATTTGGCACAAGCAAAGTAAGTAGAAAGGGAAACTCCGGATTCTAGAATATAGGGTCTCGATAGTGAAAACCTAAACCAAATTCAAACAATCCTCTTCTATATATAGCGTCAGTGGGATTATGAGGTCTTGTCGATTGATACTTTTACCTCTGATGAGAGTAAATTAAAAATTGATTTTCGAGTTGTTCGCATGGGACGTGGAGAGTTTGGCTTTTCAGGGGAAATTGCATTTAATTATGATGCGGATGAAACTACCATGGTAAGGATGTTCGTCTATGAAGACATTCCGACACTTTCTAATTCTTTGCCACTTGAGACAGGTAGAGGGGAAAGGTTATCGAAGCACGACAGGCGGTGAAAGCGATTACAAAGTTCTTCCTTTTGATGTACCCAAGCAACCGTATACTGAGTTTCTTGATAAACACTACAAGAATTTGATTATTAACAACCTAGCGGAGTGCTCAAATCTGCCGCAATACGAAGGAGACTTCATTCCGCCTTGGCCCAAGGACACATATATATTCGACAAATGTATCCCAAAAGCGGACGGATATCCGGATTTTGCTTTAGAGGGGTATTACAAGATGGTTTTCGAAGTTACCGGACCCGTTAATTGGGGTTTTACGGCAATTGTAAGAATTATAACCAAAAGAATCTAAAATTGTAAAAGAATTTCAATAAAGTACATATTATGGAAAATGCAATCATCTGCTTTAATTCCTTGAACAATTTAGTTCAAAGCGGTTCACTCCTAGGTTTGCCCTTTTTATACCATACACCCATAGGGTGAAGTGGTATATTAAAGTCGCCAAAATGTATGTAACAGGCAGAAGGAAGCTTTTCCGACCCCATAAAGTATATATATTCTTGATCAGGATCAACAGCCGAGTCGATTTAGACCGTCCGTCTGTTCGAATGAACACGTAGATCTCAGAGACTATGAAAGCTAGAGTCATCAAATTTGGCACGTAGACTCGTGTATTACCTACGGTGGTCAAGTTTATTTCAAATTTTTGCCACGCCCCCCCTCCGCCCACGCAATTGAAACAAACACGTTTTTTTTTTAAAGACTATAATAGCTAGAGACACCAAATTTGTAATTTATATTTGCTTAATAAATGCGCATATTTTGTATATGTAAAAATTTTGCCACGCCCCTTTCCGCCCCCGTAATTTCGAATTTAAATTTTGAATTTAGGCATACTTGAACTCGATTCTAATACCCAGCAAAATACCAAATTTGAACAAAATCGGACTAAAAATAGCCATTATGCATATAAACGTTTTTCCATGAGGCCGGAGTTGGCCGTTGGCTGGTGGGGGCGCTAGGGTGCTCGTAAGCTTGCGTGAGCGATATACTGAGATATGCTTGTAAAAAGCATGAGAACAGAATTCTTAATAAAAACGTAAATGCATTTGTTATTATAAATTTGAAATATTTGTATACTGGTTTATGGTATACCTACATAAGTCGGCGAGACGACTTACTTACTTCATTGTTGATTGACTTTACATCTGTTACAGTTTTCAGAGTGATAAACTTCTTTTGTTCTATATGAAAGATAATTCCGTCACCATGACAAACACTTTCTTACATCGCTAATTTAACCGATTTTATGGTATCATGTATTTTGACAAAGAAATATTCATATTTTCTATAAATTTCTGAATCTTTGACTTTTATTTCCAAAAAATCTAATCTCGAACTTGATCTTCACTAAACGGTTTTCTGTAATTTTTCTCGTCCTATCACCAATAAACTGAAAATTTGGTTTCTATAGCGATTTATGAAAAATAACGCACAATACCGGATATTACATGTGATTACAATTTACAACTTATTAGAGCCTCGTGTTAATACTGTATTAATAGCATGTGGGACAGTCAGAATCACATTAAAAATAATATTTGTTTAGATTAGCTAGGCAATTAGATGAGGCTCTATATAAGCTATGAGCTTTTAAATTTTGGAGTCAATGCTTAACGAAATGGGGTCAAGGCTGCTACTGCTGGGGTTTCTAATTCCATTTCTTTATACCTGCACCGGGAAGGTAAGTTATGTTCTTTGGGGTTAGGGTTAATAACTAACTAAACCGATTAACCTATGTAGCGAATGTGGGACTACGAACCTATATCTATTGAGCCTTTCACTTCGGATGAAAGTCTGCTGAAAATTGATGCACGCATTGATCGAATCAAGCGAGGCGAGTTCGCCATTTCGGCTACAATCCAATGGGACTATGATGCAGATGAGTCGACCATGGTGGGTATAGTCGTATTATGTGTAACACTATGCAGTACTCTGTTCTGATGCATTTCGAATAGGTGGAGGCCACTGGTTATCACAGCAGTTCAGGTGATGAGAAAGACTACAAGTTATTGCCATGGACGATACCCAAGCAACCCTTTTTTGAGTATCTAAACACATACTATAAGGATGTGGTCCTTAAAAATGTTGGCGATTGCTCAAATCTTCCGAGATTCGAGGGTAAATTTCAGCCACCCTGGCCCAGGAACACATATTTTTTGAACCAATGCGTTTCCCAAGGTGAAGGTCTGCCCCAAGTAGCCCCATCCGGATTTTATAAGATTATCTTCGTAACAAGTGGTCAAGTGAGATGGGGCTTTAATATTATTGTAAAAGTTTTCGCCAAATCCTTTTGAATCTCCATTAAAGTCTCAAATAAATGCAATATATGTATATTTATCATAAACCAAATCCTGCAGTACTATATCGGACATGTAGGATCACGACATTAAAGCTAATGTGTTCATCACATTGGCTAGTTCGACCTATTCTTTTAGGACCAAATCACAGCTAAATAGAACATTTTAGAAAAATCTGTTTTGGTTAGGAAAATTGGAAAACTTAGCAATAAGTTCTAGAGATATTTGGTACGTAAAAATTCTAAGTTCCAAGAACTTTGTACTCTCAATCATTAAAAAAAAGTATTAAAATATGCAAAAAACAAAATAATTGTGAAACGGTTTTTTACAATACAGATTCATGGGATTAAGATATTATTTTTTGATAGTTACACTAATAAAACTCGGTAATTGCCACTAATATTTATAAAATACATTATATTTTATTATATATGGATATGTAGTAATCTGCTAGTAATCTTTAAAAATAAATTTAATTTCAATATGGATGTGTTGTTATATTTATTTGAATTATTAAAAATTTATCTTACATATTACGACACGGTTAAATCGTGCCCAATATGGGAATTAGAACTGATTAAATTCTTAAAACGAGTAATCCAATAAATTCAAATGATTAATTTTAATTTGTTTGCATGTTGTCACACAAATATATCGTGTCGGGGGTCAACTATAAATACCTTTGTTAGGAAATACATTAATCCCATTTAGTAAAATGGTTCACCAATTGGCCATATTGTTGTTGAGTCTAGGATTATATATTTGTGAAGCCGGGGTAAGTCGAACAAAAGAACCCTTCTGAACTATACGAGTAATTCCCCATTCATCTCATCTGGGTAATGAAGCGTAATTGGGATTCTCAGCCGATATCGATTAGCAGCAACAGTACAGATGAAAACCTTCTGAAAATGGATCTGCATCTTGAGCGCAAGGGTCGGGGTGAATTTGGTTTTACAGGCACAGTTTATTGGAACTTCGATGTCGACGAGAAGACCATGGTGAGAGATCGACGATGAAAAGACTACAAACCACAGTTAATGACAAAGATTGCGCTTTCTTCTTTGATGTAGGTAGAGATGCTCATTTATCGCAGCACAACAGGCAGTGAGAGCGATTACAAATTGACACCCTGGTCCATACCGCGGCAGAGTTTTGTAGAATATCTGGACACCTTTTACAAGGATATTATTCTTAAGAACTTTAAGCATTGCTCAGATTTGCCCGATTTCGGGGATAAATATGTGCCTCCTTTTCCCCAAAAGAACTACACAATTAATGCTTGCACGGTTCAGGGTGATGGCTTACCGGACGTTGTTCCCGAAGGTTTCTATAAAATGGTGGCACAAGTTGAGAATCCCATGATGGTATATGTATCAGTCGTTTTGAAAATAACAACAAAATATTATTGAACTTTGTAGTTTGCTATTAATAAATATATATATTTCAAATACGATGCACTGTAATCGAAGGGCGTTTCCTCACTCCCGCTAAAGGAGGTTAAACGAGAATTGTAAAATAAATAGCCAGAAATCGGTTAAGTGGCAACAGCTGACGCACGTTCCGGCCCTCCGCCGATACCCTGACAAACCTCGTTCCCCATCTTTGTGCCGCCTCAACGAGTAGCTCGAGTGTGAAATTGGCAAGACATGTTTGAAATTGTTGTGGTAAAAAAAGTGTTAACTGTCCAAATGCCATGGCTAGTGCAGGAACAGCAACGGAAAGAAAGAAGGGGCAAGTGAATGGTGAAGAGGGTCCACTAAGGAGGTGGCGGCTGCCGTAACAACATGCTCGCAAAGAAAGAAAAAAGAAATGGGAGAAAAAGTGGCCAAAAAGAGTGTCGCCATACAAATGCAATTCGAGTTGCATTTCAAGGGAAAAGTCTGCACACTGTTGTTGGCTAATTTATTGCAAATTGTTTAAGCAACAAACAGGAGACCCACTAGAGGGGCGGGGGACTGTGATGGTGTGCCGAGCTGTCAGCCGATGACAGGGGCATACCGCTGTCTCCAGCTGCAATTTCAACTCGAGCTGTGTAGCCACGTTTTTGCTCACATAAGGCTGAGCCCAAATAGCCACTTTACACCCGACAACATTTTCGGTTCACTCTAATGTGCCGATATTTTAACGAGGGCGGTTTGATTAATCCATAAATGAAATCAAACTTTGCTCTTATGTTACACAAGGCAACCGTCAAAAACTGCACTACCGTGGAAGATAAAGAGACAAAAACTAATAATCATAATTTATCAGTTGGTAGAGATAGTCGAGACTGAAGGCAACTTTGTAAGTTCCTTTGTTAAATGACGGCACTCCATTTTTTAGAGTGCGTCGTCTCAGCTTAAACGTTTTTCTTTGTAAGCTAAGTATTCATTAGACCGCCCTCGTACATACATACATACTTATGCATATATGTATGTATGTGAGCAGGTAATTTGCATTTGTATCTCCACACCATCGAGAGCTCTTTGACAATATCAAATTGTTATCTGACATAAAATAATTACAACATTTTAATGCAGACAAAATTGTTGCCGCCGTTTTTAGCTGCTGTCGCCTGCCCGGTTTTTGCCTCAGAGCCAAAGTTTACTCCGCCGTTGCCAATTTGAGTGCCAATAAAAGTGCGTGTGCGCGCGAAAACAGAGTGAACTAAAGACAAAGCGAATATACGACAAAGAAGGGGGCGCAGAGAAGGGGCACCACATTATCGTTGTGTTGCCATGGATAGTTGTCGCTTTGCGCTAATTAAGCAAAAACGCAGCCAATTAGTTTAACTAACATGGAACACAGTGGAAACTGTGGACACGACGTTTAAAATAGAAACACACATTGACCAAATAAAGTTGTGTGTAAATAATAAAAACTAGTTGGATCTAGATAAATTTCAATTAAGTCCACAAACTATCTTTTACGAATAAACTATCCATCAATTTCTTCAAAAGAGGACAAAGTAAATTTCCCTAAAAAATATAAAATTCTTGACTTTGGAGGATCTATTCTCAACGAAATCAGCGATTATCTTCAAAATACATTAATTTTGAACTTAATTAGAGGAACTAAGCTTTACACTATGTACATATGTATGTATATGTATGCCTGTAATGTAACAAAACTAAAAATTTGTACTCTAAATGATGGCTTATCTGTAAAATGATAATTTTCTTTGCAGGATTTCAGCACATCTTGATTGTGACTAATAAATATTTGTCTGATTCAAGGTTAATTCAACAACTTTTAGATGGAATTTTAATCTAGCTATTTAATATAAAGATTGAAAATTCAAATTTATACATAATTCAATACATAGCTATGCATGTACATACATACATAAGTTTTTAATCAAATTTTCATTGGCTTGAAAATTTTTGCATTTCAATAATAATAATTATCACTTCCATCTACCTATTGTCCAAATGTACAAACATAAATGTAAGTACATATGTATGTATGTATGTAAGCATATGTATGTAGCTGTAAATGCAAAACATAAACTTCTAGCCACAAATTCCTCTTGGGTTATTTGCATAAAACATCATTCAATAGGCATAATAGTATTGATTGTAGTCAACATTTTAATGAAACGAGGCAAAAAGGTTAAACATATCTGCATTTGAGATGCGGCTATAATAAATAAACAACCACAACAACAACTCTCTGACCAAACTGTAGAGGGCGGGGGGCGTTGGTCAGGGTAAGGGCAAGGAGACTGATGGTTAGGGCTAGGCTGGGTTTCAGTCGTCAGAATGCAAAGCTTGTTAAAATTCATGTAATGCATTAACAGAGAACAACAACCACAAATTACACACAGAGCGACAGAGATGCATAAGACAGACAGAGTGTGTGTGTGTGTGTGTGTGTGTGTGTGTGAGAGAGAGAGAGAGAGAGAGAGTGAGAGAGAGAGAAGGTTTACAGATACAACAACCAAAAGGCCGACGGGCTGAAATGAAAAGGCAATTAAAGCGCAGCAGGCCTAAGCACAAGCAAGGAGAATCGACTGCTGTGGTTGTAGCTGTTGCTGTTGTTGTTCTTGTTGTTGTTGTTGTTACAGCAATCAATTGCATGCTTCAATGGACAAATATACGAGCATAGTCAATCTGAGAGTGAGACAGAGAGCAGGAGAGAGATAGACAAGTCTGATATGAACGCCAAAGCAAATGCGTTTGCTCTCCACTCTTCTGCCAAGTCAGTGTATACATGTGTGTGTGTGTGTCTGTGAGTGTTTGTCCATGTGCTGCATGTGCGTCTTTGTCGACATCGTCGCAGTCATTGTCCATGACAGACAGCTGTGGACGGACTGCTGCAGCAGCAGCAACAGCAGCAGAAAACGGAGCAGAGCTACGAATAGATGGACTCAACTAGATAAACCCATAGTTGCCATCCCATAGACCGACCGACAGTGTAATACCGCATTTGGCATCAGACCCTGGACCCAGCCTAGTAGTAGTGGTAGTGGAGTGAATTGAAGTGGAGTGGAGCCGTGGAAGTCATGCTCTTTGCGTCTGCATCTTCATTCCACACACACACACAGCCACACACACTTAAAACAGGCAGTGGCAGTCAAGTGGAACTGGCTAAAACTTGTTAACTTTTGCTACAAAAGGTTCGCCCCGAGTACCGAGTACAATACCAAGAGCCACGTCAAGTCAATCAAGCTATTGGCTTGGCGGCAATTAATCACACAAAACGAAAACAGAAAAAAAAAATATATATATGTATGTATATAGTTAAAAAAGACCAGAGGACTAGCTTAATCATGGCAATCAAGTCATCTAGCCTGCCTCATTACAACAACAACAACAAACAACATTAAAAACAAGTACAAGTACGAGAAATCGTTTAATTATCACTTGGCTGGCCCCGCAATTAACAAATTTTCTTCAACAATTATGGGAATGGACACACCCACTTCTGTCTCCATGTCCAGAAGTCCTACACAACACACTACTCTCTTGATCTGTTCCAGAGATATTTTTTGGTTAGACGTGTAATTACTGATACACACAGAGTGGCATAGTAACTAAACCCTTTAAAACACCTAAATCTGAATTCTTAACAGATATTCTTCGACGAATCGACGAGCAAAAACTTGGCGTTTTAATTATATAAGAACAGCCTTTGAGGCCTAAAGTAATCAAGTCAATAAACTATCAACAAAAACTGGAAAATCTTTTCTTTTTCTATGACTACGCAGTCTGGAAATGTAGATTTATTACATAATGGAAATTTCCGATAGGCCAAACTGCTTAACAGCTGATTTAATTTGGTTCGTGTTTCTAGTAAAGAATACCGCAATGAAAGTCTTTTCCATTGCCTATGTCTACAAGGCTTAAATGTCATGGTCTTTTCTTATCGCTATTTATGTCTTATTTGGAATATATGTACATACATATGTATGTATACATGAAACAAACAGAGATTGGCTGATTGGCATTGAATGATTCCTATGTACATCCAATTAAACATTTTATTCTAGATTGGTTTAAAGAACTTGTTTTAAGTGTTTCTTGTGAGGATTCTACTCAGTTTCGGCCTAGCTTTAATTCTATAGAGTTACATTCTACCAAGTAAATCTTCCCATGTAAGTAACTCTGTTTAAAGTTTCTCAACTGGGAATAAAAGAAAACCTTTTAGCAAATAAAATTGATATAACTTATGTTTTTACGATCAATGTCTGGTAGACGAGTAATAATTTCAGCTTCAATATAGCATAGATAAGAGACACCCTGTTTGGATATAGCCACAAGTACATTTTTCTTTCTCCCCTCGGTTATGAAAGACACCGAACTAGCGCACTTTTGAAAACGAACTCTCCGTTCTATGCTTTATATACATATCTCTGATGTAAGTACATATCTCTGAGTTTAGTTTTTTCCTTTGCTGATGCATTTTCATTTTGAAGTTCTTATTCCCATATTGTGCATCCGCTTAGCTTCTATCTTATCCCTCTTGTTCACCTTCGTTTTTTTGTTTCACTTCCTTCATCTTCACCTCGACCTCTTCCTTATTCTCCTCATCGACTCTTCTTCAATACAAACTCAAGTGCTTAGTATGTCCTCTGGGGACTTGGCTGCAACTTTTGATTTTTTGTTTGAAAGAAAAAAAACCAAGAAAAACAAAAAGGACAAGCAAAGAGCGGAGGAGCGGAAAAGAAGACTGCCTGCACTTCTTTTGGTGTGATTTGGCGGAACGAGCCACAACTTTGACTAAGCGAAGAGGAGGAGGAAAAAGGAAGCTCTCCATCTTGTGCATCATTTTTGTATATACTTCCCGAAAAACCGAACGAATCTGAAGGAACTCTTTACGAACACAAACAAAAAGGGTATCCAAATGTCGTCAATGGTAAAATAAAAAGTCCACACGGAGTTCTGGTATATTGTTGTTCTTGCCAATGCCTTTTACTGATGAAGTTGAACAATTTGAGATACGACAAGCAGACACACACACAAACACACACACACACACACACAGGATGAAGGAACAAAGAGTGAGAGATAGAGCCGGTTGGTAGGTAGATCGGAAGACAGAGGCAAAAATACAGACAGCTAGGGACGGACTGACTTGTGGAACGCTCATTTAGTTGCTTTCGCAACGACAGCTACTATTACATCCTACTATCAAGCAACACCACTGTGTGGCATACAGCACGGCAGGCACTCCGGCAAGTTCCTCTCCAAAGCAATCAAGATGCAAAAACTTTTGACGACGATGACGACAGCGAAGACAACGACGAAGGCACACGCAAATTTCTGTCTCTTTTCTATTCCAAAAAATTGCTAATTTATGTGATGATGAATTATGCGAAAGTTTAGCGACGACAACGGCGATGACTAGGATGACTCCCATCACACAACTTGGCAGTTTCAATTAATTTTAATTGTGCTCCTGCAAAAATATGCACGCCGCTTCTATGTATCTTCAAATTAAGGCGCACTCCCAACACAGGATCGTGGGCGAAAACTACTTTGGTTTGTCGTAGTCTGGTTTTGGCTCTTTCACTTGGCTTGCTGCACCTTTCTCCTCGCTAGAAAGGCCATCGCCATCGCCATCGTTTCCAACTATCGTTAAGATTTATGAATGCCGAATGGCTCCTCTCTTTGCCTGACGCTTTAAATTCAATTTAATATTTTTTTCGTCTTTTCCTTTTTTTATGTGAGGAGTGGGTTAAACAACAACAACAAAATTGTGGTTATTTTGTTGTTGCTGTTGTTGACAGTTGCACTTTATGGCCCATGCAAAATTCATGGCTTGGGCTTTCCTTCCATATCTTTCTCTTTCTTTCTTTCTACTGTTTCTTTTGGGGATTTTTCGTGCCTTAAAGGCTGAAAATTGATTTTTCTTTCATCTTACTTTTATTTGTGGATGTTGCGCCATTATGCTTGTGAAGGGTGTCGAGAAATGTGGGCGTTGTGCAATTGAGTTGTATGGATATTTATTTGCTAGTTGTGGTGAAATTAACAAACCTGCAAAGAAAAGGCAAAATAGATATAAGTGAGAAATTGTTGAAAGTAATGTCTCTACAAATACAAACAAACATTTCTATGTTGTGGCAAGATGTTGAATACACTTTGCCTTTTAAATAGGTATAAACATGTACAGTATATCCAATTTGTCTTAAAATGTGTCGAAACTTTAACCCAAAGAAAAACGTTTGCAAGTAACTGCAGAAATTGAAATACAAGAAAATTAAAGTTCCAAATTTTGTTTTAAATAATTAATTTCTATGCTCGATTTAGCTTACAGTCATCTAATCAATATAGTTTAAGCCTATGGGAACCATTTTATGTATATAGAAATCAATGGAAGTCTGTATTGGGATGCCTATTATGCAGGGGCGTATAAATTTGAGGAATTATTGATAAAAAGTAAGCTCGATTTTCGAACTTAACATCTCGAATCGGGAATCCCTTAATAACAAATTCAATTGAGCCCTTTTCTCCAGCAAAGTAGATTTTTAATCCTCAACACCTCTTAATTACTTACTTTTAAGAAGAGGAAATTTGTACACACATCTTGACGTACGTGATAAAAAAAACAAAATTCGTGAAATAAACCATTCATAATTTAATAATTTCATATTATCAACTAATTAATCTGTAATGCTTAACTAAAGCCCGTAGTTTTTTCTAATAGTTCTGTGCTTATTTTTTTTTTTTTCAATTCAACCAAAAAAAAAAAAACGTTTAATAGTTTCCCCTTTGAGTACAATGTGAACAAAACTAGTGATGTAGTTTAAATTGTTCGTTTTCAACCCACTTGGATTGAATGTAATTTGTAATACCCTCTCACAGCTGGCAGCATTCAGACGGAGGACGGAGGCACGGACCCAATCTCTCGGAGCAGGGCAATCAGTGCATTGTGAAGAGAAAAAGTGTCGGCGGGAAGTGTCTGTCAAGATGAGTTTGCACTTTTCGTGCTGGCAAAAACTCAACTCTTAGGATCGGAAATCTGGAGTAAGGCACACACACTCACACAGAGGCGGCAATCATCTATCTCTCCCTCTGCAGATGCGCGACGCCAACCAATTTGAAGAAGAAGGACCAGGAATAGCAGGAAGAAGGTGAGGTGGGGGGTACGCTGAATGTAGAAGGTGAGGTGCCCTCACTTTTTGCAAACTGAAATGTTTTCGTTTTACTGAGCACCAGCAACAACAATAACGACGTGCTGAGAGATGCCGTAGCGATTTTATTTTTATTTTTTCCCCGTATTTTTTGTTTTTTTTTTTGTATATTTTCACATTCAATTTTTTTTCTTTCTTTTTCCCCTCATTCTTTCTCTCTGCGCCAGTCAATTCAATTTGAAGCCATTTAGCATCAATTTGCAGTAATTTGACGTATAAATTATGTCAAATTGCCGAGCAGCTTGTCATTGGGTGTACTTTGTTGTTGTTGTTGTTGGTGTTGCTGTTCTCACTCAGTCACTGGCTCGTTTCGGTTTCGGGTTGCCTTTGTTGTTGTTGTTGCTGCTGCTGCTGCCGGTTTTGCACCTTTTTTCCACACACACACACACACACACGCAGTCACATACATATACAATGATTGTGCCGCCAGGTAGAAACCGTCAAGCGAACAAGCCAACGAGCATCAGTCGCAGCAGTTTACCCTATACTCAGTTTCAAAATCAGAGATTCAGATCCCAATCCCAATCCCAGTTCCATTGTGATGATGCTCTCTGTGTGTACCTTCAGAGTTTCGCTATCTTTGTCTCTCTCGTTATGTGGCCACGTTTGGCACTGTGTGAATTTTATTTTCGCTTATGTCGACACAAAAGAATTTCACTTAACACACACAAACTCACACACACTCGCATACAATACTCATGGGTTCTTTATTTTTTTTTTTTTTGGGACGAGACCAAAAAAGGGTCCAGAGTCGCCGTCGAACACTAAAAGTGCTCATAAAGCCGATATATAAACTACACAACAAAACGACGACAAGAGGGAGTCAGTCAGCCAGTCAGTCAGTCAGTCGTCGGATCACGGAGACGACGACAAACAGCGTCGAGGGAGGGGGAACAATTTTTACGCTTTTGTGAATGTTTAACATTCAAAGATATCATCGAAAAATTCACTGGAAATGCTTGTACAATAAAAGGAGAAGGAAAACAACCAGAACAAATAAACAAAAAATGATTCATATTCGACTCGGAGAATCGACTTTGGGATACCCTTGCATTACCCTTACAGAAAACAAATTAACGTAACTTCGTTCCTCGTAGCGGCCCTTTTGGTTGTCAAAAAGGGATTTCTCCCGAAGAGATTTTTTCCCAATTTCGCTCCTCTTTATTGACAATTGAAATATACCCTAAGAAATTGATTATAGGATATTGAATGAAACCAAATCGGAAGAGAGATACACACAGAAGGGGAAGAAGACGTTGTCAAAGCAAGCAAATGCCAGCCCAGCCAACAGATCGCCACCCCTCCCTTCCCAACCCTTCCCAAGTTTTGTCGCCTCTGCGTTTTAGAGTATTTTGCTGCGGCCGTTCATGCGTCGTAAACTCGGTAGTTGCAACAACAAGAAAAGCAAAAATAACAACAAGAACACCAACAACAAAGAACGCAACAAAACTTCCGCAAAATAGCAGGCAGTGGGCGTGGTTTCTTTGCATTGAAACATGTCATCATCACATCCCAAGGGAAAAAGATTCACTTTATTTAAAATTTAAAAGAGGAATTTCCATTTACATTTTAATTAAGTGAATGGACAAAATGGTGAATAGAAAGTGGGGGACTTTTCTCTTGGTTTACCCTAGCTCCTTGGTGGGTGGATGACTTGAGTTCTGCTCGGGTTCGGGTTTAGGTAGCGAGAGGCAAGTAAAACTTTATTATCTGTACAACCAATTATGCATATCATAAAACACTTAAAACATTAATGAGTGTCAGACAGCAAGCAACGCCAACATCGCCGGTGAGTCGTGCACGAGCCACAACCAGATCTACATACATATACACAATATGTATATGTATGTACATATGTATGTAGGTACGGGGAGTATGGTGGTGGGACCCCGCGGACACCCATAAAGAGCAAACAGACCAAAGTCATTTACCAGTCACTCAGTCAGCTTGTATGTACGTCCAGTTGTCTTTTGGGGACTACCTCCACTACCCACTACTACTTGACCACCACCTTGGCACGGAGTCATTTGTTTCATTCATTCTCTTACAAGCGACCAAAATTGGTAAGGAGGAGGCACGAATGTTGGGGGAAGCTTGACGATTTAGAGATATGAGCACGGCTTTTTCTAGTGATGAACCGAAAAAAGTTAACATAATTTGGACTAGCCGATACTTAAAAAAAAAGTTTAAACCTATTATGAACCTTTAAGTTAAGTTTATTTAAACTAAAGATATTATATCTTGACAATAACTTATCCAACGGGCCAGAGAGTGTTTAAAACTCTCTCTTTTAACACTGTTCAATTGCGATTTGCATCAGTAAACTGGACGATTCGCTACATTACACACCAAACATATGTATATTAATAAGGATTAGGATACTCTTTAAGAGACTATATAATTCTTAAAAGAGTTCAACCAAATGGCTTTATATAGTACTCACGAAAGCAGAAGGACGACATGGATTGGGCCATTGCTCTCACTTGACCATCTCTAGTAACGCCCCCAACTGTTTCAGTTAGTTTATGGGCAAAGTCAGCATGTTGCCACTTTATTGCCTGCTTTACATTTCTGTTAGTTTTAGTCCGCGCCTAGGGGCAACTACATAAGAGTGTCTTGTGAGTGTATGTGTGTGTGAGTGAGAGGGTATGGGTTTTGTTGTGTGTTTGTGAGTCGTGTTATGCTTTGCGGGTAAATTAAAATTCGACTTAATCGCTTAAACATTTAAAAGGCAAGCTAAAAGCCAGCAGGCATCGTCAGGCAGCAAAATCTCATGTCCTCCGCCTACTCCTTCTTCCTGCCGCATAGCCCCGGACCCAACAAAGCACAGCATGCCACCCAAAGTCCCCCAACCCCCCCAACCCCACACCTCTTTTCATTTCAGTGGATTTTGTTTCGTTTGGTGTAGTTGTTGTTGTTATTGCTTTTGCATGCGCAGAGCAACATGCGCCAAAGTTGTATGGCAACATGCTGCTATCTCTCTTACACCTGCAGACTTTAATCAAAGAGCGCCACACAACAAACATGGCTGCCGCACTCTTTGCAACTTCACATGGCGAGAGAAGAGAAGAGCGAATGAGAGATACCAAAAGAAATACACATAGAGAAAGAGAGAGTGTATCAGAGAAAGAAAGAGATATCCATACTTGTAGATAGATACTGAGGGAGAGAGATAGTGAGAGAAAGAGCAAACATGAAAAAGAGAATCCCAATGTTATTTTTCTGGGCTTGGGGGAACATTGAAGTTTAAAAGAAGGCGGCAGGGCAGAGAAAGGGGTGTGGTGGGCATTTTCGCTACTTTAGTTTTTGCACTTTTCACAGCCGTCCTATGAGACTCGAGGCATAATTTAAGCGTTAATTAAGATTTCCAAAGCTTAAACGTTTTTGCAGAAAAATAAAAAAGATACACATCGACACAGAGAGAACCAGTGAGAAAGAGAGGGGTAAATATCTCGTTATCTTGTGTGTCTGTATACTAACTCTTCTAATTCCTCCAAATGTGTCAATCACTTTAGTAGGAAAATTTATATCCTTTTAGCTGAAGCTAAAATTTTGTCAGACATATGCATTAATCTTTTCAAGTATGCGATCGATCATAAATTTCAGCTATAAGCCTTGCATTTTGTACATATTATAAGATGGACAATTGTCCAAGAAAATATATACAAAAATATATATTAATATGTATGTATTTATCTGTATAAATATGTATGTATGTACAAACATTCCACATTATATTGTCTACACACACTTGACATTAAGATTGTCTCCATAATTGACATTAAATTTTGCTTTTTTAGTTTTTGTCTTTTGAGTATGTGCAAATAAATGTAGCATTCCATGAATGGTACAAACTGCATAAAAATATTAATTAATATTTATTTATGTCTTTTTGTTGCAATAACTGGATTATGAAACATGCCCCACAAATGCAATGGCAATAAAATGTCAGGGCTTGGTCATAAAACAGTTGCCATTTCAATTACCAGACACAAAAAGTCACAAAACCCAGAAACTTAACTACCGCAGAGCAATAAACTTAAATGACGCACAAATAAATTTATATTTATGTAGACACACACATTGATATAAACCATGGTATACATGTGTATATTATATACAGAATATAAAATGCAATTTTTCTTCTTTTTGGTTTTTAACCTATTAACACATTATTGGCTTTAAGTAAGAAATTACAACATTTGGGTAACTTTGCTCTTTTTCTAAAACTTGTCAGGAGACGCAATACAACTAAAAATTTCTATCTTCAATACTACAACAACTAAGTGATTCTGCTTAATTAATGAATCCATCGAACAATAATTTTTTCTATCTATTATAGAATTGCAATCGTGACCTTGAAATTTTACTGAAACTTTTCAGTCTCAAAACGTGCTAGCTTGTTATTTAATCAGGGTGGTCATAAGAAGGATCTTAGTTGCTCAGGTTTGGGAAAGGATTGCAAAATTCATGATAAGTTTCTCACTAAGGCTTCTTTTTGACCGATTCCATGTTATAGTTTATCTCATCTCCTTAATGAACGGCTTAACTTAAATTTAGTCCCAGTATGCCAGAAATTAAAGAACAGTCAGACATGGGTCTCATGCTGATCGAGAAAATATATACTTTATGGTGACTTCCGGTCTCCACTTTAACATATACAATGAATATGAACAATTTGTTTAGTATAATTTTTCAATGAAACATTTTTGCTGTGGGTGCGTCAGGAAATTTAAGTGGGCGAAACATAATTCGACTTTTGATTTAGTTATTATTTGGACAGCAATTCGAGAGTTGTCCGAAATAATTGTAATATGACTTTGACATGCAATGGCAAAGCAAAGCAAAACGAAAACTAAAATGGGTTTTGGGTTTTTTTGAAAGACAAAACGAAAACTACACACAGAGCAGCGAAAAAAGAATTCTAATTGAGCACAGTAGCAGCGGGAACAGAGGTAGGGGTAGCACGGCAGCAGCAGCAATGTTGTTGATAGCAATCAACATCAATTAAAGCAGCTGTCTGTCTTTCCCTCTCTGCCCAAGTCGTGTAATTATATTTGTTGCCATCATCATCATCATCATCATCATCATCATCATCATCATCATTATCATCAGCAGCAGCAGCAACATCAACGTTGTCAATGCACTGAGGCGACTTTGCAATTCTCGCCAGTAAGTAGTAACAGCAGCAACATGTTGTTGCTGCGCCTCTGTCTGTCTATTTGTCATTCTGTCTGACTACCTCCGAGTGTGTGGTGTGTGTGAGTGTGTCTCGTCAGATGGCAACTGTTGATAATTATAATCCGCTTGTGGTTAAAATGGTGTTGCCTACCTTAGTAGCGATAAGCGCGCATGAATAATTATGTTGCGAGTTGTTGTTGCTGTTGTTGCCGTTGCTGCTGCTACTCCTGACAATGTCGCCTCTTGCCCAATGCGCGACAACGACTCATGAATAATTAATGCATTGGCCGGCCTGCCGCTGCTGCTGCTCCTACTTTTCTTGGCAAAATGTTGCAGCAGCAACTTGTCTTCTTTGGTCGCTCCCGCTTTGCTTTGCTTGTTGAAATATCTTTTCAATTATAGCAGGAAATCGTGAATTATATTTATGTACCTACATATATACAAGAGAGGGCATTGGTGCTATTATTTTGATTAAACTTGACAGTTTCTTTTTTTCTTTTTGCCTTTTTGTGCCTTTTGCCGACAACAATTAACACTTGAACAGTAGCACAGAAGCAGCACAAGCACGGCAGCAGCAGCTTTCAACTTAATTTGTATGAAATTTATGCAAAAATTCCCACATTAAATTAAATAAGCAATGGGCTATGGGTTCGGATTGGTTTTTTTTCGGGTCTAAACCAGAGAGAGAAACATTTTGAGGCGGTCGTCGCACAATTGGCACTTGAAAGGCATCAAGATACAATAGCAATAACTGCAGTAACAGCAGTAGGCTGGCTGGCTGGTAGGGAGAGGGGGGCTGGGCAGAGAACAACAAACAAGCCAAACAAGTATTGCTGCTGCCTGCCGTGCCAAGGCAACAGCCGATAAAAGGCAACAGCAAACAAAAAAGCAAGGCACATCCAAGGGTCGGTTCTCCCTCTGTCCCTATCTCTCTCTCTCTTTGTCTCTCCGTCCCACTCTTGGCTGGCTGGGAATTGAATTCCATTCAAAAGACAGCAGCCAGCAACAGCAGGGAGAAACACTAGAGGAAAGGAGGCTGTTTGTCATACTTGCAGCAAAAGCCTGGAGAACTGGAGGCTGTCCAAGAGAAATGGCTTACATGCATTTCTTTCTCCCTCTCTCTCTCTCTCTTTCACTCTGTCGTCTCTTTCCCTGTCTTTTCCCCCTTGATTATTTGAATGCAGGGAGCAGGCGTGTTGAGGTGTGTTGGCGATAGCATCTTGCATAAAATTACTGCTGCCAGCGACAGCAGCAACAGCAGCAGCAGCAGCAGCAGTAGTAGTAGGGAGCTGCAGCCACCAGCGACGAGTCTGAGATGCTGTGCCACTGATAGCCTCGAAATTGTTGGCAGTTGCAATTTGCTGTTTGGAATTTTAAGCGAGCCAACAATGAAGTTCAAGCCAAGCCAAGGAGCAGAGGATGATGATGCCGCCGATGCCAATGCCGAAGCGAAAAGGCAGAAGGAGAAAACAGAATGGCCAGACTGCAACATCATTCTCATGCTCATCAGCAACAACAGCAGCAGCAGCATCCAATAGCAAGTTCAGATAAACCTTAAGTTGTGGCGGCTGCAACTTTAACCCTTAGCAAGGCTCTAAATAAACGTATTCACCAATTGGCAATTACATTGATTATCGATTATTAGCTACAGATAATTATTTATTAGCATATACGCAAAATTGTCATTTTATCGACATCAATTGAATAGAGTAACCACAATTATTCAATTATTTGATTAATTGATATCTTTTAACCCCAAATAATTTGAGAGTTGGCAAACTGTCTAAAAATGATAACAATTTTTGGGTTCTGAGGTAGTTAAACTTTGGGAATTCTTTTCTGAGAACCTTTATAAGTGACCCAGTGAATATTTCTATTATCCATCTCATAAAGTTTGTCTTTGATGGGTTAAATTTTTGACTTATTCCTGGGCTTCAATTTTGCAATAACCAAACAAGTAAGAAAAAGAAAAGGGCCACAATACGAGCAGGCAGGGAGGCAGTTTCGCTCCTGCTTTGCGCCTTTCATTTTTGGCCGTCTTTCTGTATTTTTTTAGTTACTTCCAATTCAATTTTTGTTGCTTTTGCTGTTGTTGGCTTTGTTTTGTTTGGCTTTTGTGTAAAATCCGAATGCCGTGCAAAAATCGAAATAAGATATAGCAACAACAACTACAACTACAACAGCAGCAGCAGCAGCAGCCAGCCAGCACGATTTATGTTAATCAGACAAGAAGGCGGCGGCAAAAAGCTGACGAAGTGAACGGAGGGAGGTAAACGTGGATGGAGAGACAGAAATCATAGAAGCGCGAGGGGTAATCAAGACAAGGGGAGTGCGATGAAGAGGGAGCAAGTGGCAGCGCCAGTCGTTGCATTCAATCATCTTTTATCTGGCATCGCCGCCGCAGTGAAGGAAGTTAAAGTTGCTTTTGTTGTTGTTTTTCCCCCCGTTTTTTTTTTTTGCTCTATGAAGTTTGTAGAATATATCTCTTTGTCGCCTTTCGGCTGTTAATATGTATCGCCTAGATACATTTGGAGCACTTTCAGATTTTTCTCCTTTTGGTAGAGGGCAGAGTCATTCACGTTTTATAATTCGATTGTTCCTGTTCATTTCGTTTCTGTGAGACATCAATTTAATTCGTTATCGATTTCATTTCAATTTGCCAATTATTGTCTCTCCCTCTCTCTCTCTCTCTCTTCGCCTCTGTCCTTCTCTCTTTCTCTAGCTAGTTTTTACGTTGTTTGCGAGAAAGTTTTCATTAAGTCAGCATAAATTTAAGTCATAGTAGAAATGAAGGACATGTAATATGATTTCAATTTAGAACTAGTCAACATAATTAAGACTATCGTAGTTAAAAACTAAACTTTGAAATTCGTTACTCTATTCGGATCATTTTTAATGCAAACTCAGCTCCTATAAACATATGTGTCTATATAAACATTATATCTCAGCTCCTATAAACATATGTGTCTATATAAACATTATATCTCACTTCGAACCCAATCAAAATATACCCAACGTTAATTTGTATTTAAACTAGTTCGATTGTTATGCGAAATATATACATACATATGTACGTAAGTATATCTTTCGACATCTGTTAATAGTCTACCTGCAATTAGTATAGAATCAACGACTGAACTCAGATTGAAGAGTCATCTGGGTAAATTAACACAATTTACCGGGGAAAGGAAAATTGGTGGTGGTGGGCGATACGTGGGAGTTTACCAACCTGCAAATGAAAAAGAAAAACAACATTTAATTAATATGATATTTGGCGGAGATTTAATATGTATTTTGGATTAAAATGTATTTTTAAATATATGTATGTTTATATATCTGCTGTTTGCATTTAATTTGCAATCGAAATCCGTCAATTCTGTAAAGGTTGAAGGCTTTATAACCACAAAACAAATACAAATTAAATTGACAACTAAGAGAGCGGTAAGAGAGGAAGGGAACACAAAGAAAATACATATGGAAGGCGGGAGGAAGGCGGGGTAAATGTAAGTGTCGCCAGTCCGTCTACAGCTACAGTGGAAATTCATTAGCCAGAGAAAGAATTTCTTCTTTTTAGTTTCTTTTCTTTTCGGCTGTTTTTAAATATTTAAATATAAAAATAGTGTACATAAAACAGACAATGTTTAAAACGACCATAAAAATGAATTAGGGGACTTCATTTCTTTCATTTCATTTCCTTTTCTTTCTTTTTTTATTTTTGCTTACGTTAGATTAGTACACGGTGAAAAGAAAGATCGAGATACATTGAGAAAAACTAGACATATTTGAGATATTTGGATTTTAGCTTTAGGTTAAGGAATTTAAACAATTGAATTTTTCTCTGGTCACCCTACTGCTGAATCGCTGACTCACTTACTGACTAGATGACGGGCTGACTAGTTTTGTAGACTTGTTCTGCTTGTGCACTCGGCCAAAAAGAAGAAAAGAAAATAAAGAAATAAAGAGAAGAAAAAAGGAGGAAAAGAGAACTAGCAGCAGTTGTGCCATTTTGGCGCTTTTCATGCACTTTTTGCGCCGGATGTGCAGCAAAAAAACCCCCACACACACAAACACATACATACATGCACACATACATATGTATATGTATATGTGCAAATAAAATGCCAAAAACGTGAAAAAGAAAATGTTGTAATTTCAACAAAGCACCAAAAGAAAAAGGGCACAAAAAACCTACAACAACAAGTTGGGAAAAGTGACGGAACAAATTTTACCCCCTTTTTTGTGAAAAAAAACTTTTATCGGCTCTGGGGTAAATGCGTTTTTGATGCTGCTCGTCGAAGGGGGTTACACAATGGGAGGGTGGGATTGGGTTGCTTTCTAGTAGTTGTTGCATTGTGTGTGTGTTTTAGCCTCTGGCACTTGGCATAAAGCATCAACAACAACAACAACAACAAAAAGTTTATGCATTAAGCTTATGCCAATTATGAGTTTCTTTTGCGTTTTGTTTCATACTTTTCTGCTTCTTTAAAAACATAAAAACTCTCATCCCCTTCATCTCCCGTTCTACAGTCTGCGCTCCTTTCTATTTTATTATTTTTTTTTTTGTTTTGTTTTGTTGGAAAATTGAAACAACTTTTGCAATTACTTTCCGCAAACAAAACAAATGTGTGCGAGTCACGCAATCTGACGACTACTGTTGTACACCCCACCCGCCCAGACCCACCCCGCCAACACTCAATAATTATCCAGCATTGTTTGTGTATGTATTTATGCATACATATTCGTACATTCCATACAAAATGGTAATGACAATAACAAGACTGAGTGGAGGAGAGGCAGAGAGAGTGTACAGAAGCAGGTGGAAGAGAGAGCGAGAGCGACAAAAGGATTGAGAAAAAGAGGCAATATCAATATAAAGCTGTTAAACTGTTGTTTTAGCGCTCGACTGTCGCCTGAGTAACGAGTGTTGTATACAGTGGAACATCATTAGGAACACCCTCCTAATATATGTACACACGTGCAAAGGTTGTAGTGAAATAATAATTTATGAATTAATTGTTTTCAAAATACACTCAAATTATAATTGTTATGATCATCATTACAAAGAGGATTTAGTAATTTAATATATGACGTAAGTCATGGCAAATTGTGATTTCAGTAGTTAATTAATTAAGCTGTTAGAGAGAGAGATGTTAAAAATGTTTTTTTTTTTTTTTGTTAATAAAAATCTTTTGAAGCAAACACATTTCAATTTTAAACTATAACTGAAATCTGTATCTACTGAACAAATTTCCCCAAACGAACGTCAAACGAATAGAAAATTACTAGTATAGAGTGAGATTTCCTTTTTCTGCTCCTTTAACTTGTTTTTCTTCTCTTTCGTTGGTATGTATTGTATTGTGGTCTACGTCCCATTGCGGTATGCAACAATTTTATTATTACAGTTATTTGACTTGCAGAGGACGACACATCCACACAAGCTACTATAGAACACATTCACACACGTACATATACATGCATATATAAGCAGTTTGTGCTGCTGACTATCAACTGCCAGGCAGGAGCAAGCAGTCAGGCAAACAAGCAGCAGGCATTGGCATTGCAATTTGCATTGTTTGCTCACTCCGACTCACTCCTCTGTCTATCTCAGTCACTCTGTCAGTCTGTCTGCGTGTGTGAATACTTTTTAAACCCACGCCCACATATGTATGCACACACCTACGCAAGGGATTGCCGTCTCCGCAATTCTATTAAATTATGTGTGTATGCTCCCCACCATCCACTCTCACACCAACTTAATTCCTCTCTCTCTCTCTCTCAATCCACTGGTTCACTCTGTTAAATTGCCTTTTGCAATTGCCATAGAGAGAATTGTTGCTCACTAAATAAAATTTACCGTTAACACCACCACCACCATACCAACAAAACTCTATATATGTATACTTGTTGTCTGCATTCAATAATTCAATTATGCATGCCATTTAATGTCTCCATGAACGTACATTAGTACATACATATGTACATGTGTATGTATCTATGTACATATGTATGTATATTTGTGTGCATCTGAATCTATGCATGGGTTTGCGTGAATGAGTATAAAACAGTTTGTTAATGAAGTTTATATATGTAGGTGTGCATGCATATAGGGAATTGTTGGTTTTTACCTTTAAAATGTATGCGTTAATAAAAGAAACTTTAAGCATTTTTGTCCTTAAGAAATCAAGGAATTGGCAAAACATCCTCAATCTATCCTGTTGTGGATTTCTTTAGCTTGAGAGCAGAATGATCGATATATTTAAGCAGATGAGAAAATGAAGTATTTGGGACCTTACTTGTTTTTCCAAGACATCAACCTATACATTGTTACGTTTTACAACACTGTTCAATCAAAGTTACTAAGTTTCTCCTACATAAATTAAAAGCCTATCAAATTCCGAGTGGAATGAGATGTTGTTGAATAAAATTTGACTTGAGATTTGTCATGATCAAAGCGTGTATATTTTATGAAGCCATAACAAATATCTCCCGTCTCTTTCATTCTATAGCTTTTTAATAGAATGTATTGTGGAATTTGCAAATTTTGGAAATAAAACATCTTATATTTCTGTTAAATTTAGTTCAATTCCAATCAAACTTATCATTCCATTTGGCTATCTCAACAAACTGACAACAAACGACATGGTAGTCACAAAAATCGAAAACTAAACAGAAGTTAAACTTTACTAACCAAAGAAACATTATAAAATTTGATTTTCAGAGCAACTGTCCAAGTGACTATTTGTCAAACACTTGCTCTAAATGTCTAGACTATAGAGAATTTTCTTTACAATAATTGCTGCCTTTTATTTATGACCAGAAATTTTTTTGCTGACTTGTCTGAGTTCTAATTAAAACATTCTTGTTGTGTTTTTTCTTTGCTTGCATTTGCATACGCCCACAACGAAAACAGAACAAGCTGAGAAAAAAAAAAAAAAATAATAAAAATTAATGAAAAATGCCTGCGCGCATACTTTTTGAGTTCAATGTCTTCTCATAAATTAAACCAAATGTCAGCAAAACTTAATTTCATTTGTCAATTTTTGTTGAATGAATTCTATATTTAAATCACGTGGCCAATATATGTATGTATATGGTCGTATCTATATCACCTGTTTCTTTATACAACATTTAACACAAATAATTTGAATTCACTTCGTTTGGTTGATTTTTTTACTCTGTGTGTGTTCTTCTGTTTCTCAATAAATAGTGTAAATTAATTAGAGTGGAATTTATTTTGCGCACACAAACACACACACATGCATGGATAGAAAAACATTTATTAGCGAAAGGGTAAAGGGATAGAGACTGAGGGTAAGGCGGTGAGTTCTTCTCCTCCTCCTCCTCCTCCTGCTTTTGTCCCACTGACAATTTACGCCAAATGCCTGGTAATTTAATTGAAAATGGCAGCCTCGGGCACCCAACTGACTAGCCCCCAAGTCCCTGAAGCACACAAACACAAACACATACACATACTCATATGTACATATGTATCGCTATGCTTATATGTGTGTTTGTATGTATTTACGTGCGGCACTTGGCACGTTCCGTGCCAGCGAAAAATTCTCATAATAATTAAACGAAAACGCGTTGATTGCATGCAATTTGCATTTTACGACTGGCCGAGACGACGACAACAACAGCAACAACAAAACTACAACACGGCAAGCAGATATCAGATCTCTTATTTCCCCCCTATCCACGCCTCTCACTCACTCACTCACTGTATCCATTAGCCAACCATCTATCTGGGCCCACTCTGCATGTTAGGGTAGGCCGATCAGACCAGGTCGAGTAATTGAAACTCAATAAGCCAAAGCTATTATTGTTACCACTTTCATATGACGCCGCCCACAACAAAGTCGAATCGATAATAATGACGACGATGACGACACTAATGATTAGCACGATTAACCAAATTAGCTCCCGTCTTTAATACCTTCATACAAAAGGTAAGTGCGTTAGATATACTAGGATGTACAGTTGCGGTGAAAATAAACGCACCGTCATTCAAGGGTTCATTAAATTCCATATCAATCTGTGTGTCATTGTCATATTCTCAAATATATTAACTTTTTAAGTTGTTTCGTAAAATTTCAATCAGAATGAAAACAAAAAGTTACAATTTCATTATTACCCTGAAAGGACAATTTAAGCAAATGTGTAAGTTAAACGATTCGGCGGCAATAAGGCATATTTTTTGAACAGGATTAAGAAAAGACCAAAAAGAATATTGGGAAGAAGGACTTACTGGTTCCAAAACCTTTTTAAATTCATTTTTTCTAATGTTGTGCAGAAATAGTTTCGAGTATGTATTGGCAAAGTTGCTAGGGGAACGGCTTTCAGACTTGCCGTTTCAGTTTTCATTAAGACCGAGTATAATTTCCTTAAATTGAATTAGGATAGAAAAGGCTGTAAGGAAACGCAAGTTAAGATGAGAAACTGTTTAATATATAATAAATGAACTACTTATTTCACAGAATCTATTTATTAAGTGAAGAGAATCTCAATCGATTGCCATTTGTAGACCTGTTTAGACCACATTTAAAAGGCATTAAAAAGCATTTAATGGCTTGTTGTTGTTTCTTTCCCCCTTTTTATACCATACACCCATAGGGTGAAATGGTATATTAAAGTCGCCAAAATGTATGTAACAGGCAGAAGGAAGCTTTTCCGACCCCATAAAGTATATATATTCTTGATCAGCATCAACAGCCGAGTCGATCTAGCCATGTCCGTCTGTCCGTCCGTCTGTCCGTCCGTCCGTCCGTCCGTCCGTATGAACGCGTAGATCTCGGAGACTATAAGAGATAGAGCCACCAAATTTGGTATGTAGGCTCATGTAGTATGTAGAGTGATCAAGTTTATTTCAAATTTTTGCCACGCCCCTTTCCGCCCCCGCAATTCAAAAAAAACGTTTATCTCAAAAACTATTGTAGCTAGATACACCATATTTGGTATGTATATTTGCTTAGTAAATGCGCTCATGTTGCATGTATAAAGATTTTGCCACGCCCCTTTCCGCCCCCGAAATTTGAAAAACTCGAATATCTCGCGTAATTTTTTACCTTGTGCAATCAAATTTGGCACACTTAAATTTGATACTAATACCCAGCAAAATACCAAATTTGATCAAAATCGGACAAAAAATAGCTGAGTTATGCATATAAACGTTTTTGCATAAGGCCAGAGATGGCCGTTGGCGGGTGGGGGGCGCTAGGGTGCTTATATGCATAAGTGCGCGAGATACTGAAATATGCTTGTAAAAAGCATGTGAACAGAATTTCTTAAAATAGGCAAATGCATTAGTTATTACAAATTTGAAATATTTGTTTTACTGGTGTATGGTATACCCAAGTCGGCGAGACGACTTACTTACTTCATTATAAATAAACTTATGACTGCTATTTTCATTTGGCCAATTTCCTTTTCAATCAACGCAAACGGCTAACAAGCTGCTACAGCCCTCCTAATATGGACCCCGACCCCTTTCAGAAAGTCATTGACGTCTGCCAGAAAAGATCAAAAGAGTTTCACAGTTTTCAATATCTGGAAAGAGAAAAATCAACACACAATTTGCCAAGAAATCAAAAACAGAAAAAAACACACACACAGAGAAAAACGCAAATTGAAATTAAATTTAATTTTTTTCAATTTGTGAAATGAAAGCGCAGTTTAGTTTTATATTTTTGTACTAACTTCTTAAGCGACAAGCTAAGTACAAACGTTTATGTTAGCTTTTCCATTAGATTGTTGTGGCTTGTGGTATTTTGTACAAGTTTCCCCGCCTCAAAGAACACCAATTTGGTTTTTATTATTTTAAATAAGTCAAAGCATTGCGACAAATTCGTGACATTTGAGCACATACATGCATATGTGGATATATATCTGTCCTGATGGAATGTAGAGGGTATCAGACATTTCAAACAGTTTTGGTCGATTCCATTATACAAATTTAGATTTATCCCTATTACTTCTCTGATAAGGACAGATAAGATAAAAGAAACGATGAATTTTTGCTCCATTTTATTATCATTTGGTATCAAGTATTTTATTCTGTTCTTTCGATATACCCGTTTACTTAACTAGGTTACAGGGTGTTTGTTCAGATATTAAACTTTTTTCAATTATGACTATGTGGTATTTTTTTAGGGAGGAAGCCGTAATAGGAATGTGATGTGGGCGTTGCCTGTCTTAGATGGTTGTGCCACGCCACTTGGTTCATTGCCAAAAAAATATATATTTTGATTTTTTCTAATATTTCTTCTTGAAGATTTATGCCCGTGTACCCGGCAAGGCGAAGGCAAAAGCAAACATGAGGGAAAACATTCTTTTTGTTTTTCCCCATCATTTTCATCGGCAAAGAATGAGAAATCTCTTCAGGGCACTTAAACATGAGTTATAGAGATTCAGTTGGATATATACCAAGCAGATATATCCATGTATAAATGTACATACATACATATGTGTGTGTGTATATAATACTTTGTGCATATTTCTCTACTACTTATTATGCCGGGCCATTTATTTATTTGCTGTTAATTAATGTCAAGCATTTCAATAAACAATTAAAAGGAATGCGGCTCAATTGAAATTTATGAATGCCGCTTTTGGACCCCCTCGGCCCCGTTCTAGGCCTCAGTCTCTGCCCCCCGTCCATGGCCCTGGCATTGCCGTTGGCGTTCATTTAGTAATAAATTAATTTTGCAGGTTCGGATTTTTTGTTGTGTTTTAATGTTTTTTGTTGTGTTCCTTTTTGTGTTTCGTTTTTGGCGAGCTGTTTCATGCTTCATGGCGCATGAAATGCAACAGTCCAGCGCAACAACAAAATGTTGCATAAATGAAATCTGTTTCAGTTGTTGTTGCTGTTGTTGAGGGCAATGTAAATGTTGTGCAAACACAATAGGCGCCAGGCCATTTAAGTTTTAAATTCAGTTTGCCGATTCAAGTTAACATTTATGCAACCAGCCAACAAACCGAACAGACAGAACGATAGCCTGATGGCCAGCAGACGGCAGGAGTCAGAAGAGGCTGAGGCAGAGACAGAGGCTACAACAACGGCCGCAATGAGCGGCATGCCTGTTGGCCATTTTGCGCCTCACCTCAATTTGTGGGCACAGTGCCACGCCCTTTGTCGGTGCATTTATACCTATGTATGTATATATACCGATATCGTCTGACTGACCAACCGACCGACCTCCTGTGGTTTGTATTGCGTGCCAAAGTTGCCGCCTTTTTGCATTGGCCAACGAATGTCCTATCCGGGGCTGGAAAACGGCCGAAAGCAAAACCAAGCTCTCACAGAGAGACAGGCATAAAAAAAGAGTCGGAGAAGGAGGCCCAATAGGGGGAATATTCCGCGGGTTACACTGTCCAACTTTTAGTTGTAAACTTGTTGGTTTCATACGGAGGTTTTGTATTCCGGCCTTTGAAAATAAAGTTTAACGTGAATCTGGATTTAGAAAGCTTAGGCAAATGAAAAGTTTTACTAAAGTAAAGTTAATTCAAGTGGTCTTTTGGAATGCCTTAGTTCACATAATGAATCTCTTGAATCTAGATTGATGAGTACTCACAGTAAGCAATTACTTTATATCAATCAATGAAATTTCCTTGGTAATGTAACAAGAATTGTCATATGCCCTGTGGGGTACTTTCGTTTGCAATGGCAACGAAGATAATCATCGTATGAGTCAATCCAAAATAACATGCCTCGAAAAGCCACTGCTCATTCATACAGATACAAGTTGTTGAAAATTCGAATTAAAAAATACGAAATCGGCAGGATTATCGCAATGTTTCATTATTGTTTAACCGGAAGCAGTCATTTTGGATGTTTAGAGTCGTAAAAAAAAATAATCGTTTCAATAGGATGAATGCCAGACTCCTTCAGGGGCTCTCCATAAATTGTTGGCTAAAAGATATGCTGTTGGCCAGTGTCTGTGTGTCGTAGTCAAAACTTGTTTGCATTGTTTGCAATTAACAACGGGCCGCAAAAACGCAGGAATAACTAAAATATGCATGAAAACAATAATCAATGCAATGCACAACCCAAAACAAAACAAGAACCGACAATCAAACCAGGTGAACACACAGAAGCACACACACACATACATATGTACATATATATTCGGAACTAAAAACTGCAACAACTACAATAATAACATCGGCAACCAGGCAATGCAGTTTGCTCGATTAAATTTTAAGTGCCGTGTCATTAAAATCGCGTGAGAGGTCGCCCATAGTGTTTAGCCAATAGCACACGAGACAAGAGGGGTTGGTTTTGGGAGCAGGGGACGGGTAGATACATAGGTAGCTGAGGTAAGGTGAGGTGAGGTGTTTTGAGTTGGGTTAGGTAGGTAGGTAGGTAGGTAGGGTAGCGATTTGCTTGGACTGTTAAACGAGCTGTGAAAACAAAGGAAAAACGAAGGGAAACAATAACACAACAAGAGGAACAAAACAAGCTGCAAATTGGGCGGGGAATCAGTAAAAACTGTTAAAAACCGATGAGAAGAGCATAAAGCAAAGGGAATACGAAAGTTAATTGAGAATAATAAAGGAGAAACCACGATTACTCGATTACAATATTTCCACTCACTTTACACAGATTAGTTGAGAGTAACTTTATGAAATCTTAATTTACAAATATACATATGTATGTACATACATATATCAAAATAACTGAATTCATTGAGCATAAAAAGAGAGAGCATGCATAGAGTAGTTAAACTTAAATTTTGTTTTTAAACAAGGTCAAATAATTCGTCGAATAATCAGAGACCTTTACATATACGTTTATTTTGTACTACTTATAATTGAAAACAGATTCTGTTCTACTTCAAAATATAAGCAAGGCAATCGCTATTTGTGCAGTTCCTTATGGAAAAAGTTCATGTACATTTAATCAATACTTGCTAAAGATTTAAATACAGGATACATGAGCCGTGGTAATTTCTGAACCGTGACTTTAACCATTAACTTGATCATTAACACCCACATCATCATCATCGTCATTATTATCGTGATCATCAAGTTGCTGATTAGAATTATTATGGTTATCAGCGCTGGCATTATAATTATACCAAGTCAATTAGCCAAGAGTCGGGAAAATGCTCCCCTCATCTAACTTTTCTTTATTTTTCGAGGTCCTAGCACACACAGCGCGTTCTCTCTCTCTCTCTCTCTCTTTCTGCCGTCGTCGTCATCCATCCTCGTTCTCCTTATGCTCGTCATTGTTGTGTCATTAGGCCGAAAACATAAAAGGCGCAAAGGGGCGCTCTAATTAAAATTACAACAACGTGAAGCAAGTGAAAAAGACGTGAACGAGAGCAGGGAAAAGGAGCAAGAGCAACAATGGATAAGCAATAACAGGCAACACACAAAACACAGCAACAAAGGCGCAAAAGAAAGACGAAAAAGTAATTGAGTCGGAAAACAAGGGAAAGAGAAAAGGAAAAACACACACAGGAAAAAAACCAACCGAAATCAGGCAGCAATACAGCAAACAGACCCCAGCAACCCCCCAACATCACCCCACCCAAGAAGGGCCTGGCAGGAGGCGTTTAAATTAATGATGAGCATCCTGTTTGACCCGTCACAGGGTCGCTCGGCGAGAGTGAGGCAGGGCAGTCACTAAGGTAAATAACACACTTTGCCAATATGAGAAATTGAATTAATAAAAGAAGAGAACGAAAAAAAAATGTTGTTCTTAATTTGGCATATGCACGTAATTAAAGTAAATTTAACTACAGGAAAAACCCGCCCAACCACAATCAGGGCTCTTGCGAGGACTATTTCACTGCATTAATCATTTATTTCGCCTTGAGGGACTTGTCGCTGTCCACCCAAGAAGAGTTTTCACTGTATTAAAGCTGATTTCAGGCTTGACTTGGCTCCATCAACACAGAGAACGAAAGAATGGTGATTTAGGGAGTGGGATGCGAGTCAAATAAAAATGCAAAAACGTAGCTGCTGTTGGATTTTATTCGCGCATTTCACATTTTATCAGGCATTACGTATACGACCCAGAGTACGCTTAGTGTTTGCCTCGGGGGCAAGTCAGAAAGAGAAACGGGGGAGAAACAAGGGTAAGAGCAGCAGCAACCGCAGTCAGGGCATATCCTGTGTGGAAGCCTTATCCTTCTCTTTCTCTCCTCCAGTCACCCTTTCCTCCCTTTCCCTTTTCTCTTTAGCCTCCTGCTGGTTTACAGGACATATTTTTTTTATGCCCGCTCACTTCTCGTACATGGCATATCCGGTGTTGAGCTGGCAAGAAGGGGAACTAGTAGCAGGACACAGGACGACAAAGAGAGAGAGGCAAAGCGCGGAGGGAGAAAGAGGGCGAAACGTGCAATGGCAGCTGGAATTTACAATGCCCTGGCTCTGGCCCTGGCACACACAAACCCACACACAGAAACTCTGCGCACAAATATAAAATATCCTGCCAGCTTGTGTGGCGCTTCCTGTGTGTAGAAGGAAAGCACCCTCCTCCTCCTTCTTCTCCTATCACCCGCCACTGCCAGCAACCTGACATTTATTTTGTCGCAGGATTCTTGCCACTCCTTACCCCATTTCTATCCTGTTGTTGGGCGTTGCTATTGTTTTCCACAGAAGCTTTGGCAGTACTTTTTGTTTATAGTTGGAAAAAAACACAAAAAAATGTCCAACCATTTTTTGCGTTAAAGGGTTTAAAAGCTAAGCAAAGGAAAATTACTTAAATTATGCAAAAAAAAAATACATAAATGTAAATTTTAATAAAGTCATTGCTATAACACGTGCCTCTGCGCCACTCCTTCCTCAACACACGCACACACATTTTATGAGGGGTAAAAATATAAAAATGAGGGAAGTGAATTGCAAACACATGAATCTCACCCAGTCCCTGCCCCTTGTCGTCTATTTGTTTGTGCGCCTCGGTAAAGTAGTTAAATAAACGCACGCGTGGCAACAACACAAATGAAACGTGACAAGGACCGCCGCCACCGCCGCCGCCAAAAAACAACAGACAAATACAATCACCCCTCATTCCCTTCCTCATTCCACACGGACTCATTCAGTGTGGTCGCTCCTCATCCTTTAAAACACGCACGTGCCTCGCACTTAAACTCAAAGTTGTTTTGTTTCCTTTTTGCCCCTATTGTTCCTCCAGTTATATCTTATTTTTCTTTTCGTTTCATGTCCTTTTTGTGGCTTTCAATAATTTATATAACCGCCAGGGCAAGCTCAACTGTCCCATTCCACAGTTGCATGTCAATCACAAATTAACTGTAACCATTTAGCCAACTAGGAATGTGGGACTGGGGAAATCGGAACTCGAAACCGTGTCCACATGTCACAACATTCGACACTTTACAAGAAAATATTTTTGGCCACAAAATTTTGCTTGCCAGCTGTGCAAAAGTTTTTCCTCTCCCTTTCTGCTTCTCTTTCACATTCTCTTCTTCTCTCTTTCTCCTTCTCCCTCTCCCTCTCTCTCTTTCTCTCTCTCTCTCTCTCTGTGCCTCTCTCAACTTGTGTTAATTAAAAGTAAAGCGAACTATTCTAAATAATTAAATAGAGAAAGAATCGTGGAGTGGGGAGTAAGAGACATCTGCTGCTTCTCCTTTACCCGAATTCCTCTCTATTATCCTTGTCAAACGGATTTCCACAGCATGAACTGAGGAGATAAAGTTAGGCGCACAGACAGCGGCTTATTCCAAGTCTTTTGCCTAATGCCAACATCCCTAAGCTATGTATTTCTCATATAGACACCCACACACTAACACACATACATTTTCCCTTCTGTCAATCTATGGCGCCTTCAAGTATGCAACACATGTGATAAAACTTATTTACTTTGACTGTTGCTTTTTGCAGAGAAAGAAGAAGTGATATTTTCCTTTTAAAAAGTTTATTTCGGCTTTAACTTTCTCTGACAGTAGGTATAGCTTTAAGTACAGAAAAGAAATACTTTCATTGCGTTTGTGTTTAAGGCTCGGCGCTGTAACTAGTTGTGAATTATAAAAAAAACGGGTACTTTTTAAACAGGGGAAAGTCATTATAACTCTTTAGAATTTTAATTATTTTAATTCAAACTTAAGTAATGAGTATGTGATTCAAGCTTAGTCGGTCCGTTAAGTCGATTTGAAATTTTTCAAAGGATTCTCATTTTGATGTTGCCTTAATGGGTTTGTATTTTATCTACATTTTACTTATTTTAAGCATTTGCCAAGTTCCTGCCATACAGTCTTGCAACTTTTATTAGTTTCCTTTTCTGCTCTCTGTTTGTCGAGTATGTACTTTAATTCCTTGGTAAATCAGTTGACGCCCACACAAAGAAGAAGTAGAAATAGATGGAAACTTTTGTGTTCGCTGCATAACTCCATGATTAAATGTATGTAAATCAGAGTGAGAGCCACAGCGGGTTGGGGGGCGAGTGCACCGCATTGGCGCAGATTGGTGCTGCCAACTTGTGAAAATCAAATTAAGCAATAGCAAAGTACAGCGCTGCGGGGAGTAACGCAACAGGACGGGAGACCGATGAACGACAAAGACGACGACAAAGATGTGTGGCACGTGGGCGTGTCACAGTGTTTCTGTTGCTACACTGCGACAAATACGGAGACACAACAGTCAACAATGTCATCCGTTTGGGCTATGTGCCAACATTTGTATAACTTTTGCCTTAGGAAACGAACCCATCCACAACCAACCACCCAACACCCACTCACCCACGTATGCCCTTAGAAAGCAAACACAAGCAAGCCAAGCAACAAGAAAAAAGGGCAACTGTAAAACACTAGAAAGGAGCGCAACTTGAAAACGTTCCCTCTTCTTCGAGTAGTTTTGCAGTGATTTTACTTGAAAGGCTTAAACTGGTGGGGGAAGAAATGGTTGGGCAATGCCAAGGGAGTCCAAACAGAGCAGAGGACTGGGACAGAGACAGAGACTGGGGCAGAGGCAGAGACAAGTCCAAGTTGGCATACGAAATTGAATTGAAGTGTGTGCTTCAGTTTTGTGTTGCCAGGCAGAAGGAAGTAGTTAAGTGAACTCAAGGGAAAACTTTTTCGAGCACAAAAACAACAAAAAAGAAGAAATGTAAAAGAAAGTGATGGGGAAAAGAAGCAGACACAAGAGGAGAAGAACAAGACCAAAGGAGAAGCAGAAGCAGAAGCAGATGTAGAGGCAGAGCAGAGCAATGTATACACATTTCTTTATACCATGTCTTGCATAAAAGTTTCAAAATTTCCTTTTCTCTCCCTTCAACCAATCTCGCCACAGCCATCAGACGCCCACTCATCCTTTTACCGAACCATTTTCTTAGCTTGCGTTTTGCTTTTTTATTGCTGCCACTCGGATAAACAATTTTATCGTAATTATAAAATAAACGGAAACATAATTTATGCTTTTCTTGTTCCCGTTGAAGCAAATTATTGATTTTTCTATTCTTATATAAAAGGTACATCAAATTTAAAAGTTTTCTTTGATTACATACATATATAAGTTTATATGAGGAATAAAAATATCTGATTAAACACATAAACTCTCCCATTTTCATCGATAAATTCGTCCTAACGACGATTGTACAAGACTGCAAATGTTATCGAAATCGCTCTCTCCAATCGACTTGCCTCTGTGGGCGAGGCCTTCAATCTATTATAGAGAGTTAAAAATTCACGATCAGTCCAACAACGCAAATTTCGACGAAATACCAAGGGAATTTCATCCAACTCTTCGAAAAACTTGGTCAAATGAGCCGCCATCACAACACGCATCAGAGGCATGCCATTTCGTTCCAAAGATTGGGCAATTAACTCATCCTCCAAAGTTAATGACGCTAACGATGAAGATGCATTTCGGCGTTTATTTGTGATTGAAAATCGCCGTGCGTGATCTGTGTTTAGAACATTATTACAGAGCCTTGCCAACTTGGGTATAATAGCATCTGAATCACTTTCAATCTGCACTCGCATATCATAGAAATTCGCCAAGACACTTAAATCAGCAGATGAGCTAAACTTCTTGACATCCAGGACCTTCGATTCCTCTATGGCTTGAATATGCTGACTCAAAAGATTAAGACGAAATCGAAGAGCTGGATTACTATCGGTCATATACTCCAGTTCTTTAATAACCAAGGCAAATATTTTCGTTGCAGTTAGGAGCATAGACTGTGTGACCTTCAACACTAGCTGACCCGTAAAATCCAACATTTCCTTATGCAGAGCGACATTCTCAAAACTGCAAATATCGGTCGAGAATTTCGATTGATTTACCTGATTTGTATAAATATTGAAATCAATGAAATTGAAAAACTCAAAACTATGCGTGAAAAACAAACCCCAATTAAGAGTAGAAAAGTCATCCACTTTAAGGCCAGCCTTATCATCATGATCATAGCCAGATAGAGAAGTAAAGAAAAGCCGAGGAACAACTGAGCTTCAAAGCAATCATTGCACATCTATTTATACGTTCTCAAAGCCCACAAATCTGATTTTGATTCAATTTACTATGCAAATTCTACCTCTCTAGAGGGTTAAGCCATTTAGTGGGGACAAAAACAACTCAAATTAGTTGCATATCAAGTTGTGCAACGTAAAAATTGACCTAATCAAAAGTGCAAGTGTCACAAAGTGTCCACTTTGCCATATACCCATATTTTGTTGGGCAAACGAAAGCTTATTTAACCCCATATATGTATTCTTGTTCAGCATCAGCAGCCGAGTCCTGTACCTTTAAGCATTCAGCTATTAGTTAGTTATCCAATTCTTAAGTAAGCTGCTATATGGGACTGTTTCCTGCGATGGTTATGTTACTTTTAGTCAAGATCATACTTTATCTTGCTCGTTTCTTACTTACTTTTCAGCCGAAGCTACTTAAACAAGACTTAGAAGACTATTCATGTCATTTTAACATTAGAGTAGGTTTCTCTTATATTCAGGTAATCCAACTCAATTACCATTAATTTGCCTTAATCAAACTTTTTTGAGTGAGTCTATATATGTTTTATATAGCAAGTATTTCAAATAAAATCCTTGATAATAACAAAGCATCATCCTGCTTTTGGGTTTAAGCTAGTTCCAATCCTTGCAAGTATAACAAAAAACTTTCATATTCTGTGACATGGAATAAAACTTTTCTTTTTATGGCTAAAATGCAGGAAAATGTCAACGAAAGGTCAGCTCTTTTCATAAGTGTTTGTGTGTGCGTGTGTTCAGATTTTCATATACCCTACCGCAGTTTCCCTTGTATCTAGCCAACCAACCAAACTCTGCCCCGAACGAAAAGCCAAATAATTTTTGGCATTGATAAATGTTTGGCCTGTGAAGCGACAGACAAAGTTTTTTCTCCTTCTTGTTTTCCGCTTTTCTTTTTTCTCTTTCTTTTTTGTTTGTCGACAACCACAAACGCCCACCTATCGAAATACCCACAAAACTATTGGGATCAAAGACCACCCACTTGGTGGATTTGGAGAGAATACAAAAAGATTGTCACAATATCGGTTTGCTTGAAAGCTGAAAATCATTTCGCATTCCGTAGAGGAAAACACCGAGAGTAAAGTCGTCGACTGTGGAATACTCTACCACAAGAAGAGCCAAGAGAGAAGAAATAAACTTTGATTTCTGATTAATTCGGTTCGATTTATCGTTTATTTGACACTTGTCCAACACTTTTCACAGTTTAATATATTGATGTGATAGAGTATAAGATATTTTTTTTTTTGTGACCACGCCCACACCTGCCCAATTCTGTGTGTGTGCTTTCGGTGTGCCAACAAATGTCAAGTGTGTGTAGACATAGATAATTTGCGGAATTTGTTTAAAAACGAGACAACGATTGTTTTTCATGTGATTTTAATTTATTTATTTCTCAAGTTGCTTTTGCATGTTATTTTCTTGTCGCTGTTATTTTTTGTTTTTGGCAACTAATTTAACACAAGCCAGAAAACAAAAGACAACAGCAGCAACAACAACAAGAACAACATGAAAAATGTATAAATAAACCGACTAAAGGCAAACAAATTTAAATAAATTAAAAAGCCAATGAACAGAACTCAACACGGGGATAAAGGCAATGATGACAATGCTGAGGTGGCAGGCAGATGGGAAGAAGAGAAGCCCCTAGAATGGTCCAGGGCGGATGGGGATAGGGAGAGGGGAGCTCAATTTGTAGCACAAACAATTTTTCGCCGCATTTTGTGTAGTAATAAAATTAAATTTTATTAGACAAGCTAAATGCGTATACACAGCAAATAAATGCCAACAACAAATACAAATACAACTAAACATACATACATATGTACATATATGTAGATATATATGTATACATCGGCCTCGAATGTCCATAATTCATAGAAATATGTATATGTGCATCTATAGTAGTATGATTTCGCTTCGGAAACTCAAACAACATTTATTGCCCAATGCCCCGCGCGGAATATTTATTTGATTTTTTCGAATTTCACATTACACACATGCTACAAACTGGCTAATTGAATGTGATAACTGACTGCATTGATACCCTGCACAATGTGGAGACTAGGAAAATAACAAACACACAAACATTTGCATTACATCTTTTTGCTTATCATCTTACAAAAAGTCCAGCAGAAATGGGACATTTTAGATAAAATGTTTTTCGCCAAGGAAAGAGTGACATAAAAAATAAATCATTTCCTTGATTTTAATAATTTATTATCTTTAATTTTCTTAAAGACCTTTCGCAAAAAAAGTCACACCTTGAGTTAAGTTTAGTTAAATGATCTTTCCCTAAAATTTCTCGTATTCCTTACGAGCATCTCATAACATAATTTCCCATCATTATTGAAAAGAGGAAGAAGACAAACTTGATTTGAAAACAATTTTTAAATTGTCGTCTATTTTTAGAAATTAGTGTGGTTTTTTCTTTGGCCCACAAGTATTTTCATTTTGAAGCTGTCGACATTATTTAGTTTGACACATGTGTGTGTAGGAATAGCCGCCCCCTTCGACATGATCCAACGCCAGGGGCAGCCTCTGGGGGCCGTTAATTGTATGGGAATGTGTGCAGCAGCGGCAGAGGGAGGGGGAGGGCAATGGGTAATGTGGCGCAGTGGCAGGCAGGGCGGCAACCACGAGCTAAATCGATTTTCAAGTGGTAAACTTTGGCATGATATTTTTTCCATTGAATAAAACAAATTAACTTGTTTGTTTATAATTTTTTTCTCTTTTTTGTTCTTCTCCGTGTTTCTGTGTGCTTGTTTTTGGATTTGCCAAAGAAAGGTAAGGGGCGGGGAGCATTGGGCGGATGACTTTGGGCTTTGGTAAATTTACAAGCAGGGGGAAACCAAATCGCTAGCGGCTCTCTTGGTTTTGACGTGCCCATTCCATTATTTCCATTGAAATGACGTGCGGTTCGTATTTTTGTATTCTTGAATTTTGTTTCTTTTTATTTTTTTTGTGTTATTAGGTATTTTTTCCTGCTCACATTTTTCACACGTAATTCTGACAGTTTTATGCGACGACGACTGACTGTGTTTGCCCCTTGCCCCACCCCACCAACCATTCCATCCATTTCGTTTCGTTGTTTTTTTCGTTCTTTCGTGCGCGCCTGTTTCTGCTTATTTTGGCGTGTATTTCATTTTTGTATTCCAAATGTGCGAAATGTCATAAATTTTATGGCCAGCGCCGCGCATGGAAAACGCCGCTGCACAGAGAAAAGTAAAAATTCCTAACCAAATCAGGGCATCGACTATGCGATACTTAGGACTTTGCACATTGATGACGGATAAAAAAAATGCGAGTTTTCCGATTCCCTCGAGGTTTTATGTTAAGGGAAGTGTCTTCTCTTGATTTTCGAAGATTCTATTACACCCATTCAACTCGAACATTGCACGGTATTCGACGAAAAAAGAAAGCAACAATGTTGACTTTTCGGGGCAGGATGAGTGGATTGAAGAAGTAATGAAATTCGTATTCAGTTTATTTTCTTATGTTTTATTTGAATTTTTATGACAAAAAATGCAAATGGTGTCAAAACTTCATATGTTTCGCGCACGTTAAGATAAAGATATATCTACAAGGATTTATACATACATACATACATAAGTATGTATGTGCGTACCTATGTAAATATGCAATTTGTTTTGTTGTAATAAACAAACATTCACCAGCTCTTGACGACAACTGCTGACAAGCTAATTGGAATAACCTTGAACGAAGTCTCTCATTTTATTTGATTTAAAGCATCAAATAAATATAAATTGTGATTTTTAATTTGACAACCGTCGCGAGAATCTATTAAAATTTTGCGTTTTTTTGCAAGGGTATCTCTAATAGGAGGATCAGTTAAGAGACCAGGTGGGGCACCTCTCGCTACGCCCATGATTCCAAATGTGAAATTACTTTCAACTTAATTACCATCTAGCTTGGACCATAAATAAACTAATGCAAATAAACAAATATACTTGAACAAATGCTTAATTTAATTTTTGAAATTTGCCCACGAACATTACACACATAAATCACTATTTTTAAGGTGTTCTGTACCTTAATTTTGATTTTATCCGATTACAAAATTTTGTTATGAAACCGGAAATTTTATGAAATTCGGTTTGCTAATTTCTTTTTTATAGGGAAACATAGCTTAACGCTAAAAGTTGTACTAGTAAAACTACAAGAAATTTATATCACAATCTCTCACACATTTCTTAAATTTGTATACTCTTGCAAAAAGGGTGTATTAATTTTGGTCAGAAGTGTGCAACGCATTGAAGGAATCATCTCTGACCATATAAAGTATACATATATGTTCTTGATCAGCACGACGAGACGAGATCAAATAGTCATGTTCGTCTGTACGTCCTTCCGTCCATCTGAATCAGTGCACTCTAGAAACCCACGAGCACTCTAGCGCCGCCACTAACCAACGGCCAATTCTGCCTTATGAACTGCGGTGTAAAATACGTGGCGTGGCAAAATATAAAAATATATAAAAATTCTGCGCGCATACCAAACAAATCTTCATATTAAATGTGGCGACTTAAGCTTTGTTAGTTTTTGAGAAAATTAGTTTTATTTAATTTGCGGGGCGAAAGTGGGCGTGGCAAAAAGTTTGAACAATTAGTTTCTGGGCACTAACTAAACGAGTATATAAACCAAATTTGATGTCTCTAGCTGTTATACTTTTCGAGAAAAACAGTTCTATAAAAATTCTGAGGCGTAAGAAGGCGTGGCCGAAATTCCAATTTCGAGTATACATACCAAATTTGTTGCCCTCTAGCTCTTATAGTCTCCGAGATCTGCGTGTTCATACAGACGGACATGGCTAGATCGACACGTTTGTTGGTCCTAATCAAGAATATATATGTATACTTTTTGTCGGAAACGTTTCCTTCTGTGCGTTACAAAAAATCTGACCAATTCTATAATACCCTCTGTAATGGTATACAAACTTTCACGCGGTCGAAGTTAGCCCCGGCCCCCGGCCCACTGAATTTTTGTCTTTTCACTTTTCGTTGCTCTCATCTTTCCTCACTAATACATATGTATGTAAGTATGTACTTCAGTAAATTAAAAAAATATCAAAGAAGCTATCTTCGGCTATGCCAAAGTTTTTATACCCTTGCAGTCCTTGGCAATAATATTTTTATATTTTAATGAAGTAAGTAAGTCGTCTCGCCGACTTGGGTATACCATACACCAGTAAAACAAATATTTCAAATTTGTAATAACTAATGCATTTGCCTATTTTAAGAAATTCTGTTCACATGCTTTTTACAAGCATATTTCAGTATCTCGCGCACTTATGCATATAAGCACCCTAGCGCCCCCACCCGCCAACGGCCATCTCCGGCCTTATGCAAAAACGTTTATATGCATAACTCAGCTATTTTTTGTCCGATTTTGATCAAATTTGGTATTTTGCTGGGTATTAGTATCAAATTTAAGTGTGCCAAATTTGATTGCACAAGGTAAAAAATTACGCGAGATATTCGAGTTTTTCAAATTTCGGGGGGCGGAAAGGGGCGTGGCAAAAGCTTTATACATACAAAATGTGCGCATTTACTATGCAAATATACATACCAAATTTGGTGTCTCTAGCTACAATAGTTTTTGAGATAAACGTTTTTTTTTGAATTGCGGGGGCGGAAAGGGGCGTGGCAAAAATTTGAAATAAACTTGATCACTCTACATACTACATGAGCCTACATACCAAATTTGGTGGCTCTATCTCTTATAGTCTCTGAGATCTACGCGTTCATACGGACGGACAGACGGACAGACGGACAGACGGACAGACGGACGGACAGACGGACATGGCTAGATCGACTCGGCTGTTGATGCTGATCAAGAATATATATACTTTATGGGGTCGGAAAAGCTTCCTTCTGCCTGTTACATACATTTTGGCGACTTTAATATACCATTTCACCCTATGGGTGTATGGTATAAAAATTTCTTTCCCTCAATTCGTCAATACACAAACAAAACATTCAAATTATTACTCATTTTACTACAATTGTTTCTTCTCTTTGCATCACTCCCTAAGCAAAGCACGGCACGCATACACATACAGTTTGTGTAGCGCTGCGTCTGTTGTGTGTATGGCATGTGCTCTGTTTGATTTGATGATGACGTAGTAGGCAGCAGGCCGATTTGAGCCGATTTATATTGACTGTAACTTGTGTTTTATTTATCCGATTAGATTCAAATTTTGGGATCTGACATCTTATATCCAATACTATCGTTTTGCTAAATTTCATGGGGATACTCCAATTTTTGCAAAAATGTTTGTTCTAGAGCTATATGATATAGTAGTCCGATCCTCACAATTTTCATACTTTATCATCTCCCGGCTAAAAGTAGCTCAAATATGAAATTTCATTCCGATAGCTCTTAAGATGCCGGCGTGAAGTTGATTTGCACAGACGGACGGACGGACGGACGGACGGACAGACGGACATGGCTGTATCGACTCAGCTTCTCATGCTGATCAAGAATATATATACTTTATGGGGTCGGAAACGTCCCCTTCTGTGCGTTACAAACATCTGACCAATTTTATAATACCCTCTGCAAGGGTATAAAGAATGAATCAAAATACTTTTTTTGAGGCGGTGAAAGGTGTAAAGAGGAATTCTTCATTCCACCGGGTATTAAATAAGGCTTCCTTTCCTTAACAAATAGTTTGGAATCATTTAATATCATAAATAAACACCAGTTCAAAAAAACAAAATATGTTTGGAAAATCACCATTTTAATCGGGACCGAAACGTTAGTTCAGAATAATTTGAATATTTCTGGCACAAAATTATCCGATTTCTTTGTAAATGAATTTCATATATATTTCAAAGTTAGGCCGCTTATCATAATTTGCTCTTTTTTGTATCTTTTTTATTTGCCCAAATCTGAGAGTTTCATAAAAAAAAAACAAACTTTCTAGCCTTTCTCGTTTTATTTATTTATTTATTTATTTTTTTTTGTACTTTTTGTAACATTTGACTCTCAAAGGTACACATGTTTATGCCATCTGTAATGTTCTATAGCAATATGATTTCCTATCCGTAGACCAGAAACTCAAAATGTTGTGCATTTTTTGTTTTTGTCGGGACTCAAACTCTTTCCCGCTGCCTCCACTTTCCACTCTTGCTGGGCGGCTGGTTCAACAGTTCATGGCACAGAAGTTTTGCGGTTGTGTATGTATAAGTCTGTCTTTTTGTACATTGCGGTTTCGAAAGTTTTACGTTTGCCTTTATTTCGATAGCAAGAGCACAGGACAAGGCAGGGGGATAGGGGCTGGTTTTGACAGGTTTGTCGGAAATGTTTCATTAATGCAAAGCACAAACCAAAAATTACGAAAATGTGTGGCGCATACATAAATTTCACTGTCCCCCCGCTTTGTACACTCATGCCTTCTGTGGTCTTTTCCCACACTGGTTTCTGCTTCTATCATTCTTTCTAACTCTGTCTCTTTCAATGGGTAGTGGTCGCATTTTTGTTTGATGACACGCCAAGGCAAACTGAAACAATTTTTACTCAATTCTTTTCAAATACAAATTATGCAAATTAGTTGCAGAATTTAATTGTATTCCCTCTATAACTATATTTGCGTAATTCTCCTTCACACTCATTCTTTTCTCTCTCTCACACACTCTCTCTGTCTCTCTCTCTCGGGATGGGATTTGTTGAAAAGTGTAGTTTAATGTTTCAACATTCAAAGTAGCATAAAAATCATTTTAATTGCAAAAGTTTTTTAATTAAAATTTTACCAGCAAACTATACATTTTGTTGAATGTTGTTGCATGTGGCAGAGCCAGCCAACCAAACAGCGAGGGAAGCTTTACACTTGGTTTTATTTTTTGGCTAATTGGCACTCACCTGCAAATAGATAGAAAGAAAAACAGTTTGTTAGTTTTTTTTTAATATAAATATGTTTAAATAAATGCGCATTTTAATGCGTTATCAAATTCAACTAGTCTGCATATACAAAATTTCAATATAAACTTAAACAAGTGGTGCATACATTTATAGGGTGTTCAATGCGACGTCTCTTAGTTGCCCTTGATATGGAATCACCTTTCCAATGTGTTTACCAACACTGGGACTATTGTCAGTAGTTCAATCGATTTGTTAATATTAACTAATTCCATTTAATATTAAAGAAATGACTATCAAATTAGATAAAGTACCCTGTTTATTCTTTAAATTGATATCAGAGAGATGAAAAGGGAACTACAAAAGCAAAGTTAATTAATGTGACGCATAAATAAATTTATTGACAATTGAATGGTCGCAACAGGCGAAGAGGGACATGACGACAGCAAGTGGTAGAGGGGGAGAGCGGGAGGGAGATGCAGTCTAGAGATTATGCGACAAATGTGTGGATGGCAACACAATTGCTGGTTCGTCATGTTTACTTTTCTCTGCCCCCCCTTGCCAACGAGCAACCATGGACTGTGGTCTCGTTTAAGCCCCCCGGCAGAAGGTGGACAAGAAAAGAGCAACAAACAATTCAGCTTGGCAACGACTTGTCTTTACCCTAGACAACTTTCTTTAAACTTACATATAATAATCTTTAACTCCCCATAAAGAAGCATTATCAACTTAGATGGCCCATCAGTTTAGTGCTTCATTTGGTAGGTCTTAATATGCCCCATCGATTTGCTGAGCAAAACAGACGTCTAAAGACTGTAGAGATGATTTAGTAGCTCAAAACGTTTTATGAAACTGGTTTTTGTCTTGGTTTTTTTGTTTTTCTCTTGTAGTAAATTAATGTCAGTGGCATAACAATGCTGATTTCAGAAATGAAATAACAACTACACAAATGAGCATACCTAGATAAATGCATACCACAGATTAATTAACTAGTCGCATTTATTCTAAATTAACTTAAGATATATCAACTAATTATTCAATCAAAGAAAGTTACAGGTAACATAGCACCCACAACTTGTATTATCAACAGACTTTTTTCTTAAACTATTTGTGAATTACAATTACATTTACAACAAAATTTGTAGTGCTAGTCGGAAGTCGTAACTAAGTATACTGAAAATAAAAGTTGGCAACCAAAACTATGTCGTCTAAATACATCTTTGACTATTTCTAGATCTGAATCGGCCAAAATAAGGTTAATTTGAGAGCTCAAGGGAAAAATATGGCAACAACATTAAACAAGCCAAACTGAACATAATAATCCATCTCGCAATAGAACTTGACTGACCAGAACTTTTGATGTTGTTACTTGATTTTAACCTAAAAACCACTTTCTAAATGTATTTAACTGGTCATATTCTAACACTTTTAGGCCTTTCTTTAACCTTCTCCAAGTGTTTTAACTGTTTGGGCCAATAAGAGCAAACAAGCCAGAAATTTTGATATTCTGATGCTCGAAATAACTTAATTTTCTCTCGTTTTTTTTTGGACTCCACAAACCAGCTTCAATTAGCTGGCAGCGGCGACAATGTCATTATGCCGGGACCTCTTGAGATTGACTTTTAATGACCGGAAACAAAAAAGAACTGTAAAAAAAACTAAGGAGGAGATGGGGATGGAATTGGAACTGGAGCTGAAGCGACCAAAACAAAAAAAATAAGCCAAGTAAAAAAGAAATCAAAAAAAAAAAAAAAAACATCAGTGGGAAGAGGGAATGGAGAAGGATGAAGAGGGAGAATGACAAGGGGAGGGTGAAAAAAATATAATAAAAATTGCGGTTTTCCAGCAGAAGCAGCATCAGCAACCAGCAAAAGGCAGCCAAATGAAAAATGTTTCAACTGCCGCCCATTGCCTGTCCCACTGTCAGTTGTTCGTTCCACAATTTGCCCTCTTCCCAATCTTCTTGCCTCTTGCCCCATTCTTCAACTGATGATGATGACGGCAACGGCAAAGCGATGGCAGCGAAAGGCAAAAGAGCCGCAGACGAAGACCCAGCCCCAGACCCATCCAAAGACCCACAGAGTCCGAGCCGAGACTGACACAAAAAATGAAAAAAAAAAAAACATGGCAACGAATACCCAATACCCTGTGGTGGATATTCTAGTATGTCGATTCAAATTGTTGTTTAAATGATGAAATAAAATTGAACTCTTGAGTTCATTTTGTTTCCCATTATAAAAAAAGTTTGAATTTAGGGAAATAAAAAGGTATATATTAACTGAAAGCATTCTAGTGTCTGCTCTCATATACCCATTACTGGTGGGTATTAAAAATCTACACAGATTTCATCGTTTTGCCATTCTACAACTTTTGTTTCTCCCTTTTTCTGTTTTTTGTCTGTGTATATATATATATTTTTTTGTTTTTCGTTGTCGTCGTCGTCGCATCTCAGTGCTTGGGGGCCTCTTCTCCATCCACAACCATTTGGCCCACTCTCCTCTTCCCCAGCACTCCTCATTTCTTCACTTGGCTCTTTTGTGTTTATAAAAATTGAATTGATGAGTTGCCTCAAATGAGTTCAAAAGGTTAATAAACGTGCCCAACAACCAACCAACACACACACACACACACAAGAAGCAGCAAAGCCATTTGAATACAATTTTTATTTGAATGCTTAATATGAAGCAATTTATCTAATTGCACTTGATTCTAGCAAAAAAATTCAGAGATGCCTGAATTTCCCCCGTCCAACCCCAACAACGTCTTTTTTAAAAGTCTGGCAAATGGCCAATAATATTGATCTGTGAAAAGCATTTTGAGTGCCAGAGCCATAGACCCCCAGCAGCCGGCCAAGAAAATACTATACAACAACCAAATGAAAAATGAAAAATACTTTTAAGCAAATTATGCGCACGAATGCAAATTGTAGCTGACAACAATTGTGGGTGTTCAATTGTTATTGTAGCAGTTGAGATTGTTGTTGTTGTTGCCGCTGCTAAATTGAGCAACACCAAGTGCCAAAATTGTTGCCAGCACTTTGGCAATTTAATTATAGACCCCCAAACCAGCCAACCCACCAACAAGCCAACCATCAAAGAGCAGCGACAAGAGACCAGGCCAAGCAACCCAGTCCCCGCCCGACCCAATCACACCACATCGATGAGCCAAGGAAAGTGGCGTGGAGAGGGGGAAATATTGGTACGTTTGCATAGTAAATGTATATTATTTCCGTCTATTTTTTAACAATTGAAAAACCTAACAAAACAAAAGTGTAGTAAAATATTACAATAGGAAAGAAAACAGTTTAACGCAATTCTAGGCAGAGAAAAGGCTATGGTAGGTCATAAGGCTATGAAACAAATAACAAGCTGAGTTAGGCCATATTCAAGTCAAGCAGGTAATTTTTGTACTTTTTGGCTAAAAGAATTGTTGACAGACTTTTGAACTCAGTGGAAATTGAAAAAGTTAAGTGGTTGAAACAACAGATTTATTGATTTAGATTCTTGTGAGCCATTCTAGGAGGATCATGACTATCTGAACTCGTCCCGCCGTGTATTAATAATTTATAAATCAAAAGCACTTTGTTGTGAAAATTTAAATTGCATTTAATTAGTATTCACTGTAGTGACAATAGCCAATAGCAGGTAGATGCCCATGCCATCTTGCGGCAGCTTCTGCCTAGCTCGCTCTATGAATAGAGACATTGTGGGTCGTCGTCGTCGTCGTCGTCTCTGTCGACGTTTTGTCGCTTGTCTGTTAATTTATGCAAATTGCATGGTGACCAAATGTCTGGGGCGCGCCAAAATGCCTGTCATTAAATAGTCTAAATAGCTGCAACAACAACAATAACTCATATTGATTAAGTGCCGCATTATTTGTTGCAATTAAATATAATTAATTAAGTCTACGAGAGGCGCCATTTAAATACATAAAGCATAGTTACACACAACTCTCGTCTCGTTTGCTGCCACTATTCAGTTTTAGACTCTAGTTAGACGGGCTTACCATATTGTTTATACCTACATATATGCATATCTACTATAATTTATTGTATAAAAATCAATTTGCATATGCAAATTAGCAATTGTTGTTGTAAACGTTGTTGTTGTTGTTGTTGCTGTTGCTGTGAAGTGTTAATAAATTGTCACGCGCAAAGCAACAAACAATGCAAAGAATAGAGGAGAAAGAAAACAACAAGCAAGTTGAAAACAACAAATAAATGTTGGCTATAAACTTGCTTAAAGGCAACAAAACTGCAATTGCAATCAACAACAACTACAACAACAGGCACAAGGTAAACAATGTTGTTATTGTAAACGGCAGCAACTTAACTCAACTCAACTAAACTCTAGCCAGCCAGTCAGCCAGCCAGCCACCATCTGCAACTACCCCAAAGCCAACTTCATGTCACAATCGATTTGTTCGGTTGGTTCACTCACCTACCGCCCTGCCCCTTACCGATCTGACCCCTTGAGGTGGGGGCTGCTGTAGTCGTCGTTGTCGTCGTCGCCCGCCGACTCTTTCTAAATGCATTTTGGCTGGCTGATTTATGCACTCTCAACATCGCTCATACGCCATGTTAGCCGTGTTGTTTTGTGCCACCACTTGAAAATAATTATGCAAATATTTCATACACAAAATATATATATTTGCGGCACATTAATGTGCATAAAAACATATATGTATATATACCAACCTACCTCACAAGCATACAGTGGTCACAAAACAATGAAAAACTCAATTATTTTGTCAAACATAAATGGCCTAGACCTTTGTCTTAGCTGATTCTTTGAATTGAAAGTAATATTTATATCTTTGATGCAATAAACTCAATTCATGATTTGTCGTTAACATTCAATCAAAGTATAAATCCAAGTCGGTATTCAAACGGTTTAAGTTGTTCTCTACTGAGCTACTGTGGTGCATCACATATTTGAAGGACTTTGACATGTTCAGCCATACATATATGGTTAACCATTTGCTGCAGATGCTGCAACTGAGTGCAAAGAGAAATTGAATGGAACTTGTATGGTAAAAAGTAACATTAACATACAAATAGATTAAGCACAAACTATGTAGTGTTTTATCTGATTTAGGTTTCAATAAATGAAAAGCAATCTCACCGAGGATTTAGAAGGGAGTGTTGGGTCTCATGGGATAATTCTTTGTTTCCCGGACTAATTGATAGCACTTCAAGTGCCTTGGTTCTTATGGCTGTTAGTTCAAAGTTAGTTTCGAATTTTAATTGCTAGTCTCATTTCTATTACGCTGAAATGGTGTTCAGATCAATGTTTAGCCGCTCTTTTGATTTGGCCTGACTTCCTGAAATGCTTCCATTATATATATATATATTACCTGTAAAAAAATGTTCCATAGATATTCCTTTACAACTTTTGACATCATCACCATCATCATTTGGGGGAAGAGGCTTACAAGCTTATTGGCTTACAACAAAAGCCAGCCGACAGGCCGACCAACAGACAGAACGGCCGACTAAGCGGCTGAGTGACGCAGCGACTGTCATGTATGCCATTTGAAGCGCAGTGAACTCGTTTGGCAAACAAACCAAAACAAAATGCGAACAAAAAAGTATCTCTTTTTGTGTTTTTTTGTTATTTTTATAATGTGCCGCACGTCGTCTGTTCTCTGTGTGTGTGTATGTGTTCCCCACACCTCTCACCTAAAGTACTCGTTCAGCGCACTTTACCTTTGCGGGTGGTCTTTGGCGTATATGTATACGTACTTAGATATATATACATACATGTATATAGCTTGTGTATGCCCTACAACGATACCAAAACTTTACCTTCTACCCACACACACACATACATCTCCTCATGTCCTACTCCTCCTCCTCATCGTGGTGTGTTTGCTCTTGTTAACTTGTTCGCTTGTCATTCGTCTGTTTCCATTTCATGACATGCTTTCATGTCACTAAATTTGATTTTGTGTCGCAGACAACACACACGGCAGCCGCAGCCGCAGAGAGCGAACGAAAATTATGGCCATTAAATTGGCTTTTGGCTTTTTGCACGAGATAGATTTGATAGATACAAACAACCGACCGAACGAACGACGAGAGACCAGACGAGTAGAGAGTGGGCAGAGGATGGATGAATGGTTGGATGATGGTGTTTTTTTTTGCGCCCCTCACACTGCCGCTTCTCACCCGTTAGTCGGTTGGTTGTTTGGTTCATTTATTATTGATATTAGCCACGCATTCATTATAAATGACAAATTTCAATTTGGTATCTGCCAGTGTGTGTGTGAGTGTTTGTGTGTGAATATGTGTTTTGGTTAAACTTTATTTCGCTTTAAATTTATATTTACTTCACTTTGTGTGGGTCTATGTGTGTTTGAATTGTTTATTAGCTGCTTGCCCATTTAGTCATTTACTCGTTTTATTTTACTGTTTCTTTCCATTTTCTATTACAATTTCAATTGTTTTTTGTATTTTTTTTGCTTTTTGTGTCACAGTTGAGCGCACTAAACGCTTAATAATATGTCACACAAAACCAACATCTCATATCATTTTCAAAGGCTTTACGAATTGTATATGTGTGTGTGTGTGTGTGTGTGGCGCCACCATATCGTATAATGTGGCAACGCTTGAGTGCTAGAAACCACAACGAATGACTAAATGAGTGAATGAGTGACTGAGTGGGGTAGTGTGAAGCGGTGCAGAGTGGTGCGATGTGGTGGGTAATTGGGTGACTGACTTAATTGATAGATTTTTTGGGTTAGTCCAACTCGCTGAAGCGTTGTAGTTTCAATTAACCATTTTTGGTTAACTTTACTCAAAGGCTGATCTAGGAACACTTTTGCCCCTCAAAATATGCAATACACACAAAGTTTACTCTAAGGGTTGTTTTTCATGCACTAGGCATTGCTTATTATATAGACTAGAATTGATAAAATCGATATATCTCTTCTTTGACTTCGTTAAACTCTATCCTTTTGTTTTCTCACTGTCTTCTTTTGCAAAAGTTTTTTCATTGTTGTTAGTATTTGGCCATATTGACCAGTTTAATAGTTTCAGATTATCCATTTCACATTTCTTTCGGTTAAAAATAAAAGGAAAAAACAATTGTCTTACTGATTAAATCGTTTTATTAAAGTGTCAAACGGAAAACTATTTCAATAATCTACATTCAATATATTCACACACACACACACACACGCATTCGCCTGTGCTGTTTGGGCAATGTGCGTCATGCTCATCAACCACCATCCCAACTATTTCCCATGCACCCTAAATTCAGAATCATCACCAAACGCCACTCCAATTCCGATTCCACTGGCAATCCCAATCCAAGTCCCACTGTCTCTCTCTCTCTCTCTCTCTCAATTGGCAGGCAGCAAAAGCAACAGCAGCGGCGGCAGCAGCAGCAGACAGAGGGCGACCTTTTATGGCATTGGTATATGGACCCCCTGCGGTCGTTTGCATTGCCAGCCAGAAGAGCGAATGCCGTGGTGGCATGAAGAGGGGTGCCAGGGTTTTAGGGTGACGAGGACAGCTGGCGCACGGCAGGGGCAATTCGACAGTGACTGCGTGGACTGGGGCAGGGGCTAACATGATTTGCACGCTTCGCTGCTTCGGTTGCATTTAACATGCCTCAGAGCAGCGGCGCAGTAGCATTAAGAGCCAGAGTGACGTACGATAAGGGGAGGTGAAGGGGCACAGCAGGGCAGGGCATCAAAACAGTGTATTGGACTCTGGGATGGCGTGTGGTTTGGTTTGCTTTTGTGTGTAGTACCTCACTGCTGTGCTCTGCGGTTTCTTTATTTTCCTTCTTTTTTTCCATTTTTTGGTTCGAGTGACCAACAGACGACCGCATTTGGCTACAATTTGGTTGGACGGCGCTGCAGAACGCGTTTCGTTTCGTTTTCGTGCGCCATAAAATGCAAAATGCAAACTGCAACTGCAACAGCAACAGCAACTGCAAAACTGTAAACTGTATATGGAAATAAATTATGACACTAATGCACAAACGGCTGCGACAACTACAACAACCACGACAAACGAACGATCCAACGAGAGATCAAGTTTTATATATGTATAGTATATGTAGTATGAATTATTTAGCGGCGCCTAATGGCAATTAGTTGCAAGTGACACGAGCCAGTTCAACAACGGAACATGACTTGAAACAAGTTAGGGTAAGCAGCACTTACATAGAGTGAGAAATGCTTTGTATTCGACTCGATGGCTAGATATGTACTTAGTTAGTATGAAAAACAATTGGCAAAAATAACACCAGCTCAATGAGAAATTTAACGGGGAAAGCTTTCCTATCCCTCACATTTGTCATAATTCATGAAAAACCCTAGCAATTTTACAACTTTTTTCACGATAATATTTATGTAGTTGCAACCCGCGAGAGCCTTCATTTAGTGCGCACGGCACCAACTTTTTTAGAAATTCATAAACAACACCTCTAACACATGTATGTATTAAATTTTAAAGTTTATTGTTGATAATATTTAGTTGCAATTTTAGTAGAGATTCCCTCAAACTTTCATCATAAGCAACAACAAAACAATTTTTCGACAAAGTTAAAACTGTAATTAATAGTTTTTGGGTTCGCTCGAGATCAAAATTGATCCAAGGGATACCATCTATGCCTGTCATCAGGTTAGTTCATGTTGATTCAGAGTTAGGGTAACAATTAGGCATTAAAAGCTGGTACTAGGAAAGGATATTATCCACTATGTGTTGAAAATGTTTTATTTGGAGTTGTGCCTAAATTATAAGCACAAAAATATTTATAGATAAATGAAAGGAGAAAGAAAATGTCAGTGGGTGGGAAGAGAGAAGGAGATATATACATATATAGATTGTTACATAGATACACATCAGGCAACACTTTGGAATTGGTTTTTGTTGTTATTATTGCTGCTCTCTGAGACAGCTGTAAAAATTATCGATAAATGTTTAATAGCTCAACACGCACATTCATTTTCATTTTCAGATAGCGAGTAGCGCACACCTCCCCCCTCCCTCACTACGCCTCACCGCACCGCAACGCACCGAATGCTCATAAATAAATAAAACATAAATAAATCAACTTGGAAAGAGAATGCGAGAGATATGAAGAGAAGCAAACACAATAAACCAACGAATAGGAGGAAGGTACGGACAGACATATAGACAGACGGACGGACAGACAGAGTGGCGCAGTCACCTAGCCCCAGTATTCTTATTCTACAACGATGACTACTTGGAGGACTTGGACTTGGTCTCTGCTCTCGTATTTAATATGAGCAAACATGCGACGAGCGTGTAAATATTTACTAATGAACAATATTTACTTTGTTATTAAAGTAGTCGACAGATGGGTCGGTCCGACCAGACCAATGCAAGAGATGGAGTGGCAGGAGGGGGCTGAGCAGGGCCAATGCTTTGCGTGTTAATGGCTCTGCGAGATGGAGAGGGGGGAGATGGCGGTGAAACTCTGGCTTTTGAATCGTACCTACTTTGCCGTCGTAGTGCTGCGGTCGTGATTGCGGCACAACCACAAGATGGTAGCTATAGTTGCTCGTCTGCCACACACTCATAAACATCTTGATTGCTTCGTATGCCTCACTGACTGTGAACTCTCGCCCTCCACCTTCACCTCCGTCTCGTCACCTCCTCACCTCGTCGACGTCAAGTTGAATACGGTAAGCAGAAATAGAGGGAGAGAGAGAGCGAACTTCGATGGCGATAATTGCCCTAGAGGGCAAAACCCAATAGTGACAAAGTGGCATTACTTTTCAATTTCACAAGTGGCCTGCCTGACTGCTTGCCTGCCTGCCAGCCTGTCTGTATTCAGCTACAACATAATCAAAGGCATGGGCAATCGTTTAAAATTTATTTTAATTATGACCAAAATGTATTCACGGAGTGTTTTTTCAATAGTCGTCACCCTTCGCGCAACCAAGTCTCTTTAATGGCCAAAAATGCAACACAATCTCGCCGAAGCCTCCGGGGTGGAAATCGTAGAGAGAGAGAGAGAGAGAGAGAGAGATATGGCGAAGTGAGAGGGGGGGGACAGAGGAGGTAGGGCATTCTGAAAAGGCATGAATCATGCATTATATCCGCATCGTCCCCCTTTACCCAAAACTTGAAATGTGTTGCCACGATAAGGGATCGAAAGAAACCAACACAAAAAATAAGGGGACCAGAACAGACTCCAACCGACTCTATATGGAAGACCTGTTTCATTATAATTATGACCCTCATCAAAAATATTTGACTCAAGCGGTTTGTCAGAAGGGGCGACGAGCAAACGCAGAGTGGAGTGAGGAGTTCTCTTCCCTTTTTTCCACATTTCTTGTTGGTCCCTCCTTTGCCTTTTTCTATAATTTCATTGAGGATAATTTGAAATGCTTCCCTGACTCTCCTCTGTACATGGAAGACAGAGAAATATCTCTGTTTCTTCAACAGATTTTTATGGTGAAAAGCGATTACGCAGCAGCTCAGAGAGCTCGGAGCAGCAAAAAGTGCCAAAATAACGATTAACGAAGGAAACTCGCAAAGGGCACAGGCACGGGGACAGAAAACAAAACCAACTACGATGTATAATAAGGGTTGCTTTAGTTGCTTTTAAGGGTTGGCTTTGTCTGTCTGTCTGTCCGTCCGTCCGTTCGCCCGTCCCTTTGTCTGTCTGTCGTTCAACCGACCCTTTGTCGGCCAGAATTGGTCCGTATTTCTGTCTGACGGTCTTTCGAACTGCCTCTGCATAAGTAATGTAGAATTGTATAATGTTGTATAGCAAATTTTGACTTTGCCCCTTGGGATATTTGGCGTCGAGCACGCTTTTGATTGACTGGATTCCTTTTTTTCTTTGCCCCTAAGAAGGGTATAAGCCTAAAGAGAGGGGTATAAATAGAAGGCAGCTGTCGGGATTTAGAATATACGAATGCGGGGTGGATGAGGTGAATGTGGTTAGGTGTAACCATATCGCCAACAGAAACAGATTTGTTGCATCCGAGTGTACATACCTACCAACTGATTGAGTGTGTGAGTTTTACGACCCCAAAAACAAACAAAAATAGCTAAACTACTTAATACTCTAAAACGCTACGCGTGCTGAGCTCGTTTATTATACTCGATGGGGTTGGTAGGTGTGACACAGGAGGGAAGAGTGCTTGAGAGGAAGCAAATTTGTTTTGATGGCCATTGGTGGTCAACCACGCGTCTTGTTAATGGGACGTCAGCACTACGTATATTGACGTAGGAAACCAATCAGCATTATTGAACTATAGATTTCATTAAAACAAATTTCCCAGGCTCCTGCTTTTCTGTCATACTTCATTCACTACTTTAAACATAATCTTTACTTGAATATTATATCATTTCATGTTTTGCATTTGATTTGCCTTTCAATTTCAATTAAATTTCTGATGGGTTATTTTTCTATTCACCAAATGTCAGAACTAGACATCTAGCTAGACATCATCCAATGCATTTTCCCCTCCTTTGTCCAATTTGTTTTTCCCTCTATGAAACTCTGACATGAGAACAAAAAAAAAATATTATCAACATCATGGCTCCTTCCCTTCTCTTGTGTGCCTCGTCCACCCTTCTATTGCCCCGTTTCCATTCCCATTCCCTTGCCAGTACAGACCCTGTGTTATTGTTTCTAAAAACGCCTCTGTGTGTGTCTATGTGTGTGAGACTAAATGTATCTGTGTAACCCCCATCTTCCCCCTTTGTATAACTGGGGATTTCAAGCGTGTAATGTATGCTTTTCATGTTTTTATGCCATTGTTTGTGGGCATGGAGTTTCGTTTTCTTTCTTTCTTTCTTTCACTCCTTTACTGCCTGTAGCTATCACATTGTCGTTCTCATTCGCACACTCGTCGTTGTCGTTTCGTTCGCCATCGACGACTGACGAAGGAGGCACTGACAAACTGACGACATATCCTTTTGCCAGGCAACAAACCAACGACAATATAAAATAAAAACACTTTGGGCCTCCGAACAAATTTAAATTCAGTCTTGTTCCTGTTCCTTTTTTTGTTTTGTTCTGTTCTGTTAATTTATTCCAACTCTTCTTCTCCATATTCCTTTTCCGCGCTGCCCATTTGGCAAAAAATACAAATGTATACAGTCAAAGCTCAACCCTTCTGTCCCTTTTAGGAGGACAAAGGCTGGACGACTGTATCTATCTACTCAAGAGAGTTTTCACTGTACATGAACCGTCGGAGCTGATTGCCAAGAGAGGGAGGAGAGTGAGAGAAGAGAGGTGCCTCGTTAAGAGACCGAGAGTCCAGAGTCTGGATGACTTTGCCTTTTTGTCACTTTTCTTTTATTGCTTTTTTTTTTTGTGCTGTTACGTAAACACAACACGAATGAGAATGCGGATGATGATGATAGTGACAAGGATGTGGGACGATGTTTGGCATCGTGGGCACTTAATTAGATTATGCGCCTGCGCCTTCTCCTGTACGAACGAAAAGCCACTTGGATAATTAACCAGGCAAACGGTGTGAGTCAGAGAGAGACAGAGACAGACAGAGAGAGAGAGAGAGAGAAAGAGCGACAGTGTTGATTAATGTGTCGCTGGGATTAATTACAGATAATTATTATAAATAGAGATACACTATGTGTATGTGGAGAGGTGAAAAAGTATACAATATAAGATTAAGAAGAAAATGTTAGCAGCTGCCGACAAAGCGCAACAAATATGCTTAATAATAAACAAGCAACACGATGAATGATGGACCTATGGGTGGGGGGTAAGAGATATACAATTACATACATAGCCGACACCTTTTGTCAGGGAGGCAAAACTGTTCAAAGGGCATTCCTAACTGTAATCAATTTTTTGTTTTCTCTATTCGCAGAGGGGAGAGAAACACTCTCCTTGCAAAACAATTCGCGAAAAAAAAAACGGAGAACGAAAGGAAAAAATCACAAATCGAGGGGAGAATACTACAAAGGAATATTGCATGAGGGTTGCTCTTTACCCCAAAGGACAATAGCTTCCCTTATCCCTTATCACGGAGTTCCTTTACTCCATAGTTTAGTCATATTAAATGCTAATTTTCATTCGATTGGGCACAAAAGACAGCAGCCAGTTGGCTTCGAAAAATGTTAAGTAGCATGAAAATTAATTGATTTGCGGATTAAGTTTAGAAATATGTATATGCAGGTATGTACATATATACAAAACATCATGAAGGAACAAGGGGAGGAATTAAGGACTTGACTCTACCAAACCGGAAACTGTTGAAGTGCTATTGAACAACATGTATCTATAATTCATATAGAATACTCAGTCGAAACAGTTCAACAGAAGGCAAACGAGAATGGAATGTAAGCAAGGAGAGGGCCCGGCCCGGCCCAGCAGTAGAGAAACATGTAAACTAGAGATGGTAAAATCTGCATAGATATGTGCACGATAGAGAAAAGCTGAAGAGATTCAATAATAATTCCATGGAGAGGAACGATAAAACCTCACATAATATTTGTCTCCATAAATCTTTTTCCAAAAGACAAGTTTAGACTTTTAGTCGTAACAGTAGAATCAGAGGGAGTAAAGTTTTAACTCAAGACTCGAAATTACAATCACATTTTTCTTAATCAGTCATCATCTCAGTCCGAAATGATTGAATCCAAATAGCCATTGGGTGTAGTTGTTTTTTGCCTCCGACCAATATGGAATTACTAAAACTATAAAAACCTGAATCAGAGTGAATCAACATTATTAACTTTCTTGACGATGACGGTTAACAGTCTAAAGGTTTGGACTCCGTGCACTGTATTCCAGATTGTGTCCCATCACTGGCGATGCTTTTTAAGCAAATGAAAACCCGGAACGAAGCAAATCGTATGGCAATTGTGACTTTGGGACTTGCCATCGCTTTGGGCTTCAGCAGTTCGATATGCTTGCCTTGTGGTTGTTGTTATTGTTCGCTGATTGTTGTATGCTGTTTGGCATGCAAATTGTGTATAACAGGAGGAGATCAGGAGGGGTTCTCGTCGTCAACGTCGTCGTCGTTCTTGGTCGTGGTTCCAGTTCAATGCACAAACACACAGGCCAGGCAAAAAATGAAGGAAAAAAAAAAAAAAAAAAGAAAAGAAAAGAAAAAGCAACCCAGTCGACATGCGAGGTGAAGGGGAAAGAACCAGAGAAGTTGGCAACATCTTCGTACACACACACAAACAAACTCACTCACACATGGGCATGGACACGTTGTTGATGCATATCTAAAAGCATATTAAGAGTCCGCAACAACTACAATAACAACAACACAACAGTCGACTCGTAAGTGTGTAAAATGATCAGCAAGTTGCAAAATGCAACACAAGGAACTGCCAGAAGAGGAAGTAGAATGAGGTAAAGAGTAAGGCAGAAGGACTTGCCCCCGAAGTACATACATATAGACACATGTATATATACATACATATGTATGTATGTATGTATGTACATATGTAGGTAGATAGGTATACTTGCAGCATATACCGTCTGTTATGTGGTTAGGACAAAGCGCCGGCAACAGCTTAAGTATAGAAACAGACAAAGAGGCTTGGGCATGGGGCATGCGGCATGGGTCTGTGGCATGGAGTAGGGCAACGTGCCAAGCAGTACAACAGCGGCATTAAATATGAATGTGTGTAGAGCTACATTTGAAGGGAGCGAATGGGCATCACAGAGAGACGTGAGGGAAACAGGATCCAAAGTACACACAGAACCAAGACAAAACCAGGACCCAGGGCGATTGCATAAACTGTTTTGCAGTGAACTATGCGCATTGGAGCAACAAAAAAAGCTTCCATACAAATATCCGTAACTGATATATGTTTACAATATGTTGAAACATACATAAACGTCAAAATATTACTGAATAATGTTCACAAAATTCGTTTTACCTAAAAAGCACTATGAAGGATTTATTTAAAATATGTTTAACAACTTAAAGAGATAACTTTTTCAAATACTTCTTCGACTTAATTGATATACGAGGTTTTTTTTGGAAAAACCTCACATTAACTAACTAAACACCTTAGTACTGTTTTTTAATAAGTTTCTCTAGAGATACACTAAATAGCCGTAATATAACATACCTGTTATATTATTTCTACTATGACTAGGACGACTCTTAAGTGAATGGATAAGACTCACAGACAGTTGCCAAAAGAGTAAAAAAGTGTTGATATTAAAAACTCACAGGTTCCTACTAAGTTGCCTGACATCCCTTCTCGTTTATGGAGAAAAACTTCTTTGTTTTCGACACTCAACTGTTGAAAGAGCAAATTAAATTGCTGTAAATAACAAGCTAATCAAGGCAACTTATTATTATTTGCGCAGGAGACAATACGATATGTTCAACCAACTCTACAATCTTACAAATGACCATCGGAATAGCGTCAATCCTATTGATTTATGGAAAAGAATACGCATATAAGAAGCAGTCAAGTGCAATTTATTCAAAGTTTAATTCGGTTTATTTTACCACTTTCCCCCTCCCCATCTGCCTTAAATTTGGTTACTTAGCATTCGCCGCACACACAGACATTTGTGTCTACCCTCCTGATTGCCGTAGGGTCACAGCTGACGCATCTCTTTTTGTTTGTTTTGCCTAAATGGCTATGGCATATATTAAAGTCGTCAAATTGTCTACAATGTACAATGCGGACGGAAGCACTACCATCTCTTCATAATGGGTATATTCATTATCAACACCCATCAAAAACTCAGAGATCGTGCCCGTGTTGTTTGGGCGTAGGTACTCGGATGTATTTAAGTTGTCTACTTCTGTTAATGTGATGTATAGTGTATATCTAAATCGGTTTCCTGGCATCATTTACGGTATAAATTATCTCTGGGTTGTCTCTGTGTGTGTGTGTGTTTTGGTAGTGTTTCTACCCACGCACGCATTCAATTCGAAATGCCTGAGGGCAATAATAAAACAATTCCATTGAATACTCAAAACACACACACACGCCTCGCCATTGAGAAAAAGGGGCGAAGGGGAGGGCAGAAGGAGGGGGCTAGCCTTTGGCCATAATCATTTTGGTTTGTGCCAGAAAATGAAATCTATTGTCTGCCAAAAAGTTAACGCATTTTATTGCTATTGTTCCACAGCAATGCCAAAGAGCAGCTCTACTACAGAGCAGCTTCTTCTTCCCTTACTTCACTCCGTGGAGTCATTTGTCAAGAGACGAGAAAGAGAGAGAAAGAGCGAGTGACGAAGATGGCAAAGACAAGAGGTAGAGGGAAAAAATGTTGGCAATACAATATTTTGCCATTATGTCGAACAATAACAAGTCGACATAAGTAGATATGTATTTTGTAAGGCTAGAAACGGCAGTGGGATGGTTAAGGAGAGAGAGAGGAAGCAAAGGAAAGGCCACAAAAGGGGGCACAAGATTTAAAAAGGAAAAGAAGAAGGCCAGAGACCCAAGACCCAAGACAACCAACCAACAAAAACAACAATAACAACACACGAGAAACGAGCCAAGCAGGCGAATAGCTGCCAATTTCAGGCTTAAGTGTTCTTTTCTCCTTCTTCCCCTGCCTCACCGCCTGTCGCTTGGTAGTCACTCCCCCTCTCCCATGCCTTTTTCAGATACATTGAGCCAAAGAGCAACGACGCATATGAAATTTAATACCACTTCACCTTTTTTTTTGTTTTTTGTTCTTCTTGTCTTTTTCTTCCTCTTCGTTTGCTTCTTTTTTTCGAATGTTGCTGTTGTTTTTGGTCTTTTCAGTTGTTGTTGTTGTTGTATGGCATCCGGCGGCACTCCCCAGAGGGTGCCAGATTGAGCGCTTTATTAAACATATTTAAAAAGAAGCGCAAGCTGCTTCGGGGCTCTATGATGAAAACTGTGAAAAGCCAACGGTTAAATGCGGTTGAAAATGAAAATGAATTAACACACAGAAACACACACAAACAATGTGAATACGTTTCAAAAAAATGTTCCATTTTTTGCTCGTGCTATTTCCTAACTTTAACTCAACTCAAACACAAAACGTGAACATTACGCTTGAGCAAGCACAAACAATCTCCAAAGAACAAGAGAAAACCCAGAGGTACGGTTTGACCTTAACCGTGCCGAAGTTTCAATACTCTTGCAATCTCAAACGGGAGTAACACGACCCATATAGGATGCCAGTTTATCATACATTTGCATGACATAAATTGTATGAACTGCTTTCTGCTTGCTGATAGTCAAAATAAATAGACATACCCTTTTTGCGAGGGTATACAATTATACCCATCCACAACGACAAAGTTTATGGGCAAACATACTTTCAAAAGGAGTGAGGTAGGTGGTGGAATGGAAGTTGTTGCCCTTAGTTGCCAAGCCAAGTCCGATTTTTCTCAACCCGCTCTTGCATCTCACCCCTCTCTATGGATTTCCAACATGCTGGACTCCAGTGGCAGCCACCGTTGGAACTTTGCTCTTTCCCCAAGTTCTATGGACTCAGTGAAACGGAAGAATGCTACAATAATAAAACCAATGCACTAGCTTGTGAGACTGCACCGTTTTCACTACACCCTTGCAAACTTTGTTCGCTCTGAGATTATTGCAAACAAAATTTCTCAAAGGTAAAACCAGTTAAGAATTACAAACCGTATCCCATTTTGTGTAATTTAGAATTTAAGGATCTCATAACCAACATTCAACATCCCATGGAGTCATTTCTTTGTTGGTAAGAAAGAGAAAATTGCTTTATATTATTTGAAAATTTACGTGACAATTGTTCCTACAAATGCATTTTGCACTTATACCAAACTGGAAACAATCCAATTGGTTTATAATATGCAGGAAACTTGTTTGATAGGGTATAGAAATAAAATAAGAAACAAACCAGTGTAAACATACACATACCAAATCACGTAGTAACTTGGCACCAGAGGGGTAGAGTTCGAGGTGGTGGAAACGAAGATAATATATATAATTTATGCGCTACACACAACACTTCAAAAGGTTTGCCAGGCAGATAAGCTGTTTGTTTTAATTACTGAAAGATAAAAAAAAATAAAATAAAAAAAAAAGTAAAACAAACAAAGACACACACACACAAGACGGGGAAATCGAAGCGGAAACATTTCTAACTGCAAACTTGCAAGGCATTTGAAAAATTTGCAATTGAAACTAATTCGGTTAAGTGCAGCCAAATAAGAGGAGGGGGCAGGCAGGAGGGGATTGTGGAATGGAAGGAGGTAGCCAGCTACTAGCCCATAAATTCCATGTTGGCATGCTGCGAAACAAGTTGGTTGCACATGGAGCAAACCGAGAGCAGAGCATGCAGCATGCAACAAATTTCCTAGCATTTTTATTACAGACGGGGAAGAAAAAAATTAACACCAAAAACTATAACAACTTCAACCACAGACATCAACAGGCCAAGCAACTCCAACTCTGTCTCTGACTTGCAATCACTCGTCATTTTCATTTGATTTTACCCGTTTCGTTTTCTACACTAACCAAAAAGGTTTGGTCATTTCGGTTGCAAGTCGACTCTTATGTTTTTCTTCAGATCGAGCAACAAAGTTGAAACCACGAGACTTATTGGTTTAATTCTTTTTGTTTCTTTTAGTTGATTGCTAATGTTAGGCACGTGGAAGGGTAAACACACTTCGGCATCATTACCACAAATCAAGTTTGTCAAATAGCGGCACGTATTGAATGTCTAACAAAGCAAACTAACTGGAAACAATTTCCTAATGAAGATCGAATCAAATGAATTGGTGTCCCTCCTCCCGACCCACGGCAAAGTTAAGCTGATTTATTGTTTGACAGCTTTTCACAGCAAGATCAGTTGATTTATTCATTAAAAGTTGCAAAATTATATTTGTGTTTTCGCTCTCTCTACTAATCCCCAGATTAGTCGATTTGGGCATCGAATCGTACTAATTTTAAACGAAACTAAAATTACATTTTTCTTGAATAACTTGAGTTGAAGCTTTTCTCACACGAAATCATATCTACATTCACATTCATATCTCGGTATTTGAAAAGATCTTAACACATTTGCGGCGATATGAGTACAAAAGCTATTTGTTTTCGCTTATGAAAAAATATTTGTTCAACTTATTTGTGACTTTGTTTAATTTGTTGTTGCTGCATTGCGCCTTTTGTAAATAATAAATATTAAGTACCTCTACATACACACAGACAGACGAACATACAAATAAAACCTAATAAAAAATAAAAAATAAACCCGCAAGTCACCAAAGCAATTCCATTGTGAAAAGCGACGAACAGTAGAGAGGGAGGCGAGGGAAAGATTTGGTATGGGACTGGATGTGTTTTTGCAAGTTTTTGGCGCATTGCTGGTCCAGTTTTTCTGATTTCCGAATACCCTGTACATGCTCATTGTTAGACAAATCTTAAGATCCTTACAGCTGTCCTCAGTCCCTCTAAGTCACCAAGGAAATATCAAGTTCGCTTCAAATGGAAAATCTCATGTGTCTTTACTTTTCCTTCGAGTTTATACTAGTTATCGATTGTTTCAAAAGGAATAATCGATGTTTGGTCGAAACAATCTGATAGCATCGACGTACTTATATTCAATAAGAAACGATTTTTTTGATTTTGATGTTTGAAAAGAAATGTGTTAAAAATTGCTTTTTCTTTTACAGGGAATTCTCAAAGTCTACTAAGCTAAGTGTTCTTGCTGTTAGTCTTCGCTTAAAAGCTTCAACTTATTCCAGAGGGAGCTCAAAAGAGAGCGAAAGAGAGAGAGCGAGAGAGAGAGCGAGAGAGAGAGAGAGAGAGAGAGAGCGAGAGAGGGGGGAGAACACAAAGCGTTTCGCAATTTTCAATTGTGCACGTTAAATCGCGTGCCGTTTTAACACTTTATGTCTGCCGTCTCCATTCCCCCACCCCTTAACACATTCACTTTCCCACTTCACAATGATTTTCCACCACTTCTTTTCTCTAACTGTCTGCCTCTCCCCCTTTAACCTTCAGTAGCCGCTGCTGCTTCTTAGATGCGCCTAATTAAGCAGAGACTGAGAGCAGCGCGTCCAGCTAGTCAGTGTTTTGCTTGCTTTATTGATTTACGGCTGGCAATCAAGTGTGAAATTGACTTTTCTCTCTACCCCCCTGCCCACTTCACAAATCATTTCACTCCCCCCTTAAACAGTCATGGTTAAACAACTCTTTTCATTTTCTCACTCTGAGAGGCGAGTAAATATTTTTCATAAAATATGCAAAAGTTTTGCTGCATTTCATTTTCTTTCGTCGTCGTCGTCTTCTTCTTCATCATCTGGATGGCTGAGTGTCTGTCTGTCTCTTTTTCTTGCATGATTTACAAGCGGCTCATTAATCTCTCTATACAAGTGTGATACCCTTACATACAAAAAGGGTATATCCCCATAAATAAATAACACGGAGTTTTAATCAGTTTTAGTATTGAAAACAAGTCAGCCGAACAGATGAAAACTAGTAGAACGATAACGGTAATTTGTTCACTTGATTGTAGGGCATCTACAAATCGTTGCTGCATACTGCTTAGACGGATCATTTTTTCGTTTCTTCTTATCTTAAACGCGTTTCCAAACCAGATTCAGTGCCTATTTTCTCAGTTTTGTTTTTTTAATGAAATCAAACCTCTGGTTCATAAATTATCGGATTGACTTTGGCTTTGGAATTTAGCCAGTTTCTAAAATAGTCAAAAGAGCAAGAGTGAGAGAGAGAGAGAAAGAGAGAGCTCAAGTGATAGAGAAAGAACGAACAGGGATGGGGGAAGACCCACTGTGGCGACAGACTGCAGCTGCCTGACTCTCGGGTTGCCAATTGAATTGCAACTAATTTGTTGTAGTGGTTGTAGTTGTTGTTGTTGCCCCCACATTTTCATAGTGTCTTATTTGTTGCTGTTGCATGCTGGCCTCATAAATTATGGCAATTATGTTAATGCAGTCGAGCTAACCAGAAGGCGGAGTGGAAAAGCAAAGAGGTGTGGAGAGACCCAACCACAAAGAGCTTAGCCGTATTGAGCAATTTCATAGTATCAAGAAATCAAATATAATATCCACAATTATCACGTAAATGGCCATTATAATAACAATAATAATAAAAATAATAATCATTATCCACATGAACACAAGCTCAAGCGACAACGACAAGGAAAGAGCCATTTACTTAAATTGCAAAACGAAAATTTAAACAATTCGCAATAAAATGACAAGCCTTTCCATAAATCAAACATACATTTTGTAAAATTAATAAAGGTTGCCAGAAAAAATAAAAACCAGAGGGCCGGGGTTAACTTCGACCGCGTCGAAGTTTGTATACCCTTGCAACTGTTTTGGTAATTCTTTCCTTACCCACAGCCATCAAAGTGTAAAAACGTTTTATCCAAAAAGACTAATGTTTGCGAAAGAACGGCCTTCAATCTTAGCATAGGATATAACGAACTTTTTGATGAAAGTCACTGTTTTCCACCTATCGTTTCTATGGGAGCTATATTGATATAGTCACCCGATCTTGATCGAATTTGGCACAATCATTAATAAGAACATAAAACGGACAAATACCAACTTTTATGACAATAGCTATAAAACTAATGAAGTTATTGAGAAAGTCACTGTTTCGTGACTTTGACGTTTGTATGGGAGCTATATGATATAGTGGTCCGATTCGGCTGAATCCGAGATATACAATGCCTGCAGTATATACAAGCCTACGTGCAAAATTCAGCTCTGTAGCTCTTACGGTCTCAGAGTAGTTCGCGTTGATCCAGACGGACGGACGGACGGACATGGCTATTTGAACTCGTCTCGTCGTGCTGATCAAGAATATATATACTTTATATAGTCTGAGATGCTTCGTTCTATGCGTTGCACACTTCTGACCAAAATTAATATACCCTTTTTGCAAGGGTATAAAAAAATGTGGGTAGACAAAACCAAAACATTAATACACAAAAATATACAAAAAAATGTAAATTTGCCCAATCCGAGGTTTATATACCCTGCATTTCAACTAAATTAAGACATTTTGAAACATCTTACTTTATAGGGAGACAAAATAAGAAACACGCCGATAGTCACTTGAAACAAATTGCTAAACCATAAGTGATCCACTTAGTGTTAATCAACAAAAATTAATTGGCCTAAATGTTCTCGAACATCTTCTAATTGCCCAGATCGATGGTATCGATCGATCTCCCTTGTTGTTTTCTGAATCAGAAGGGAGGAAAATTTAATGTGGTGCTATTAAAATTAGTCGATTTATCAGATGTAACACCCAAACAATACAAATATCTTCCACTTGCATAGAATTTAATACTCTAACTATGACAAGACTCGGACGGACAGAAGGCCGTAAACAAAAACTAAGCAAAGTTATCTTTTTAAAAATTATCGATTTATTTACAGAAAAAGGAAACTTGAATTTGAGATCTTGGAATTGATCATCGTTTATTATCATAACAAATCAAATTGTAGGGAATATGTAGAGTAGAAATTCAGTCAAACTCCAGTTTACTTCTTTCCCCCCGCTCTTAGAGGGTCACGGATTGCATAAATTTTGATTTCTTGATGTTTGTTCCATCGTCTTCAAAGAAAACAACAACAACAACAACAAAAAGAAACAAAAAACTCGCAGCGGGTTTCATTTGCTTTGTGGGGAAGCAGTAAGAAATAAAGCATCATAAAAAGATATCAAAATAAATACACGATGAGGGCGGGGGTGGCAGTCGGAGCTTGGAAGCGGGGCACAAGAAGAGGCAACAGAGGGAAAAAGAGAAAACACCTAAAACTTCAGTAGCAGCAAACTGCGGCCCAGCAGGCGCTCTGCCTCATATTAATGTGGAAAACGGAGGAGTCGGAGACTGAGGCGGACTGAAAGGGAGGGATAAAGAAATATGTTTAGCTGGACTGGGGGTTGGGGGTGGGCGGGAACGGTTGGACGATTGGTGGCTGACGGCAGGGGGCGAAGTCCAAGACGAAGCCAGGCAAACAAATAAACCCAAGAAAACGTGGAAAAAGACAAATGAACAGAGAGACTGACAGACTTTTGGCCGTCGACTCGAGAGTGTGATTTGGCTTTGGCTTGATGGACTACCCAGTGTCGCTCCTTTCTCACCCATCCCCTCCCCTCTCACGCGTTTACCATTCTTTAACCCTGTCTCGCAAAATAAAGACAGTGAACGACAGTGACTGACAAACGCCGCAACATAAACAAGAACAACAACAACAACGACAACCAAAACAACAACCGTAAAAGAAACAAAATCTACAATAACAAAAGACCCAAAGAAACGCAAATGAAAAGGAAAATAAAAGCAGCCAAAAAGGGGCTGGGCCTAAGTGCGACCATGCCGAAGTATTTATACCCTACACCAGGTACTAAAATATGTATTTAGGAGAGACTAGTTCGGTTTTAGGCATTCCCAAGAACTTTTGGCGATCATTATTCATGTTACACCTGTTTAGTCCCTGTTCAATACTTTTAATGAGAATGTTTGAGCCCTCGATTAAAGGGTATAGAGAAAACAGGAAGAATAATAAAACAAAACAAACATCGAGCATATAAGAGCCGCCGGGCACATAAACAGTGTGAATTTTATGAGATACACGAAAAGCTAAAATATCCCACCACACACACACACACACACTCACATATTTATGTACATACATATGTATATTTCCAATCGGATACATTTTTTATGAGTTTTTGTTAGCTCGCCTTGCCATTCGGGCGAGACGGGAGACGAGAGAGGGGGTTAAAATCAATCGAACAGAGGGTCTATGCTAATTGGTAAGGATATCAGCATGAAGGACTAGATGGATGACCATTCGTTCGTATAGATTTCAGATATATTGTCTCGTTGGTAATGGGCGTAACTCATGTAAGTTAGCCTGCCTCTTTTTCAGCCAACTTTAGAGCTCATGGCGGTGCTCGCGGCGTTTAATAATACTATTTTTGGCAATAAATGTGTTGGCGCGTGTAGCGAAAACGAGCCAGATTAGAGAAACGTGGAAACGAAGATAGATACATAAATAAACCCCCCACACACACACATAAATACATACATATAATGAGATATTCTGGGAAACGTTTTGAGAGTTGCTAGTTTTAGTTACTTTTTTTTCAAACGAAAGCAATTATTTTCTTCTTCACTACTTGACGAGAAAGTCTCTAAAGAACCGAGTTCGACTAGGCCAAACTTGGTACGGCTGTTATCTATTGTTAAAAGATCAGTAGGTTGGCGTGTTTACTTTGCAAAATGAGTTAAATTTTAAATTACCACCTAATGTTACATGATTTCATAAAGTTCAGTTATACATATGTTTCCTCTCTTAAGGAGGGCAGGCAGCCTGCTTAAAACACTTAAAAAATAGTTGTTTTTTTTCAAATATCCGACCTTTACATTAGTAGTCACGAACCGTGACTTTGATCAATAACTTCGTTATTTTGTGAGTTATTGTCCTGAAATTTTATACTGGTCAGTTTATTACACCTATAAATGACTGTTCCAAATTCGATCAAGATCGGGTGACTATATCATAGACCTCCCATAGGAACGATCGGTCGAAAACAATGACTTTTGTCAAAAAGTTCGTTATATCCTATGCTAAGATTGAAGGCCGTTCTTTCGCCAACATTACTCTTTTTTAGATAAAAAGTTTGTCAACTTTGACGGATATAAGTGAGGAAAGAGTAACAAGTTACAAGGGTATACAAACTTTGACGCGATTTAAGGTAGCCCCGGCCTTTTGGTTTTTTCTTTTTTTCGTTACTAATTATTTTTTTTAATAAACAATTTTTAATATTTCTACAATTCTACTACCAGCGATGCACAATATCCTAAAGAACATGTGTAACAAATTTCATGGCTATTGCCTAATTTTTCCGGCCTGTAGGACTTCCATGAGTTCAAAAAACGTAAGAAAACCGCGTTGATAATTTGCGCTGCGGCACTGCGCGCACCGCTCCACCGATCCACTTAACGCCCGATAACTTTCGTAGTCTTACAGATTTCAACTTGAAATTTTAAATAAAACTAAACTGCATTCCAGATTCCAATTCGTTTGGTTTAATAAACAAGAGATATACTAGATTTTCTCTCTAGAAATGGATTATATTTAGAATTAAATTCTTTTTTAGTTCAACATTTAGTTCTTTGTTTAAACAAAACCCCTAAAAAGTTAATATTGAAGAAATTTATAAACAATCTAAACGTGAAATTTAAAAAAGATCGGATGTTAAAATAGATTTTTTGAAAAATATACAATCTATCGCATTATCCATTAAAAATGTGGCAACTAGTCCTCTTGGAACGCCTTGGGAAAATATTCTGAAATTTTGAATACATTTGATATTATTACGATTACAGTTTATAGAAAGTTTAGACTCTAAACTTTTACTTTTATATAGATTTGATTTACTGTTTACAGTTAGAGCATTTCAAATTCGACATTGAGAAAGCGTATTTGTACTTGCAGTAATGAAATATTTCTGCGGACATTTCCAAGGAATGGAATTTATGAAGGTTTTTTATTAAATTATTTATTTATTTTTATCTTTTTTTGTTTTTTTGCTTCTTGTCTGTTTTTTTTTAAGAGCTTCTTACACTCCATGTGTGGGCGTGGGAGTGTGTGTGTGTGTGTTGTCATAAAAAATAAATATTAATTGCGATTATCGCAGTGTGATATGGATGATTGGAGAGCGATATTTACACATTATAATTAATTGTTCATATTTATGGAATTTACCGTATATAATGAATTACTGAAAGAGAAAGGATGGGCCTTCCCCCCATGGGCGAGACGGAGACGGGTGGTGTGTGGGAAAAGATGATGATTGTACATATCAATTTAAATTTAATTATTATACATTTGCATAAAAATTAAACTCGTTTTAATCACCTAAAAATGAAAAAATATATATATATATATGTATATTTTTCTTTCTACTAATATGCAAATATGTATCTGTATCTGATTTTGCCAGCCAGCCTCAACAGTCTCAGTCCCCACCCCCCGTGGAGAGCACCCGGCAAGCATAAATTAATTATCAAAGCAGTCGTTTACATGCTTCGCTGCCCAATGAGCAAGTCAGAAAAAGCAGGAGGAGGAGAGAGTTGGAGTTGGCCCGCTGTCAGGCCGCGAACAACAGCAACTTTTGCGCTGCTCAAAGTCAATTTTCGCATATATTTTAAAACTAAAAAAAAAAAAGAGAGAAAAAAAACCTAAAAACATCATCACAATCAATTTGCTACGTTTTCTCGTGCTGGGAATTGACTTTTGTTGTTGTTGTTTGTAGCGTTTTCTTGTTTTGGCATTGCTATTCATGTTTCACATTGTGTTGTTGTTGGCTTTTTTTTTTTTTTTTTTGGTTGGCCCACATTATCTAGTGAACGTTGAACGCTTTCGTGCCCCTGGTGTTTGTTGTTGTATATATTATTACACTATGCAACAATGTCGCCACTTTTACGTACTCCAAAAGGAGACGACAAGTCGAAGAGAGACAATTATTCATTTGAGTCCCTACCAAGTTCCATATGACAAATTGGTCAACAAAGTTTTGTCTTCTCTTCGAATGACATACAAAATTGTGTAACTTAGTCTCCGAAGCGGTTATTACAGCAGAAGGAGGAAAGGGAATTAATAACAAAAATTTACCCATCAGAGAAATTCCAATTAAGGCTCGAAACAAAAACATTTGTTTGAAATTTACAATTTTCTTTTTATGAATATTGGATTGGTTCAAATAATACAAAGTTTTCTTTAAAAGTCCACAGGTCGAGGTTTCTTCGAAGCTGTTCAAAGTGTCCCCGATCCTTACGATCCTTACGAACTCTAACGACTTAAAGGTCCTTTAACACTCGACTAATGCTTATTCAGTTTTTGGTCATGAATCTGGGTTGCACAGTGTTAATACTATATTTGTGTTTTTGTTGTTGTTGTGGACTTGATGTTGTTTTTGTTTCTTTTTTTGCTCATTTTCGTCTACATGTGTTTAGCGTGTTCAGAAATTTGCTTTTTTAATGACTCTCTTGTTGATTGCCGGCTGGCGGCTAGCTCCAAACCACCTACCCCGTGACCTCCTCCCCTCCGATGCCTTGATGCTCTTTAGTTTAACTCATTTATTATGAATGTTTAACAAAATGACTCGTGTGTGTGTGTAAGTGTCTCTGTATGCGTTTGCTCATATTTGGCAATTTTAATTGTTTGATTTTTGATTATTTATGGATCGTTTGATTTGATTAAGTATTGGATATCACCACATCTAAATTCAGGCAAGCACTTTTAACAAATTTATTTCGAGTAAATTATTCTATGAAATGAAATTGCAAAAGTTTTGTCACTTGCATGGGCGTGGGGTACACATCGAACGGGTGGGGCTTAGAGGAGAGAAACGTTTGTCACTGTCGAGACATTTATGAAAATTGAACAAATCAATTAGGTTTAATCTTGTCGGTTCAAGGCGGGGCAACCAACAACAACAACAAGAACAACAGCAGCAGCTCTCCTCCCCCTCTTCCGACTGTTTTAACAGTAGTTTTTGTCTGTCTCTCTGTCTGTTTGTGTGTGGGATCATTGACAAATAGACTGACTATAATATGTATATATAGAAACTGTTTTGTCTATATGCTGCTGCTGCTGCTGCTGCCTGTTGCTGTCGAGTTGTGTCTTTATGGTGACCCTACCCAAACAGCACGTCAGACAGACACACCGAAAGACACGGCTCTTAGCAAAATTAAAAGCCAAGGAAAAACACCAGCAGCAGCAACAACAACAACACCCACATTGAAATCAAATTATGAACACTATAATTATATGTGTTTGATATTTTGTCAGCCAATTGACACATTTGTTTTCCGTTGAAGCTATTCGTTATCGCTGGTTAGAGAAACAACAACAGCACAAAGACAATTACCCATTGGCAACACATTCACACAGAAAGACCTGCTAGTACCACTTTTACCCCTCCATTCCCCACCGAACTCCGTCGCCACCTAATTCACATCTAGTTAACTTGGCCGTCGCCGTTCGTTGGTTAAAACGGGCATGTTGCTTGCAAAGTGGAAAAGTGTAAGAAGAAGCGCCTCAGTTTAAAGGCTATTGGGATAACAGTTTGGCAATCTTAGCAATCGAACCACTAGAACAGGACAAACAATCGCTCAAGAACTACGAAATCTCAACTCCTCCACCATTTTTTGAAGTAGGGCCCAAGACCCGAATAATGAAAATAAAGAAATGGTAAATTGTAGAGGCATAGATACTCTTTTCATCCTTAGGCTTTCCAGGTTGTTATTGATAGTCTAGCCATGATTCACCGAATCTAAAATAATAAAATATTAGAAATCAATTATTTTTCTTTTAGAAATTAATCGATTAACGATTAAACTAATCAAAACTCCTTTTCGATTTTCGTTATCAAATGATTAATCTTAATGTATATGTGCCGCCTTGTCTTTATGCTAGGAACTCCGAACGAAATGTCTCCTAAAACGACAAGAGACATGTCGCCGGTGATTCCTCAAAGCTCAGGGTTTTTGAACACACATTCAAAGCATAGAAATGTGGATTTATTGGGGACATTCTAGCCATTTTTATACCCTTGTTCCATTATTGCTTGCAAAGTACTTAAGAATTTCGAACTTTTTCGATACTTAAAAATGGACATTTTGGTTTTTGTGAGATGAAATATTCAAGCTGAATGTCCCATAAAGAAAAGTTTAAACACATTTTCACTTCCTGCAACTCTAAAAAGAAAAAACTTATCAAGAAATCGTAAGTTGAGCAAAAATAATAATAATAATAATAAACATCCTTTCTAATTTCGATAGAAAGATCATATTCTGAAATTTATTAATATCAATATCAAAATTTTCATATCGCCATCAAATCCAGAATTGTTTACACAAACGTATTGAGGGGTGGGGGAGTAAACATCCAAAAAGAGCTGCTGACTCTGTGGGAATTAACTTTATTTATGAAACAAGAACGAACTTCTCGTCTAACAATAAGCCGTCATCCAGTGTGTCTTTCGCGTGGTCAGCAGCAGACATTACGCACAGTGTGACAAATAATTATATATTTATGTCCATATGTATGTATCTATGGCTAGAGCTAGATACATTTGCCTTGCCACACACACGCGCACACACACACACACAAACAGGCATAGAGAGAAGTTTACTTGTATTCAGTGCTGGTGCTAATGACCGTAACTAAGTTGGCGTCACGATTGTGTGCGCCACTGGAAATTGCCCCTCATTCCTGCTCGCCCTCCCCCTTCTTGTACAATGCGGTTTTACTTTGTTGCCGCTTGTTGTCGTCGTCGTCGTCGTCGTTGTTGGCTTTTTCTAGCCATTTGTGCTAAAGCATTTTAATGTTCGTTTTGTATAATGTATGTATGTACATATGAACATGGATATATGTAGTGTTTGTATCTCGATCTCTATGCATTTTGTGTGAATGTGTTTGATGACTAAACACAGTTGTTTAAATAAACAGTTTGGCATGTTGTTTACAATGACGATTAACGATTCTGCTCAAAATGAAATGAAAATGTGCAGAGCAAATGTTTACTTAATTAAAACCGCTCATCAAATAAACACAAAAAAAATACAAAATTTAAATTTGTATCTGTATCTATCTACATATCTAACAGATACAGATACATATATATGCATACTTTAAGTTTATTATGAGGCAAACGAAATCAGAAATTCAAATCAATTTGCTTCCGGAATTGCCAACAGAACAAATAAAAAACAAAAGCAAGAAATGTTTATGTGTGTATCTGTGTGTGGGGGACCGATAATTTATTGCCCTGCAGTTCGACTGATCCACGATTGTCCGATGTCTTCCATATTAAGTAATATAATACAACAACATTTAGATAATTCAATCACTTGAGTATATTTCCTAATTTATTCAGTGAAAAACAATTTAATAAATAAGATATAAAAAAACACATGAGACACACACACACACACGTACACACGCAGAAGATGCATATACCTGCAGTTGATTGCCTCATTATGTAGGTAAATACAACGCCCAACTAGTAGCCGGTTAGCGTCTCACTTCCTTTCCTCCTTTTACTCACGCATACACTAAAACACAGCTTGCTATCTCTTTTTGACTTGCCGCAGGCTTCATTAGGCAGTAGCATCCTTTCTCAATCTACATATGTACATACATACATACATATGTATGTTGGATTGATATTCTCCTTCTCTTTTGCCAACTCCCGTAGGGCAGCACATTTTGTGCATGAGAATTGTCATTCTGAAACAACTTAAAAATACTAAACACTCAAATCCAATTCAAATAAATAAATCTCAATAAGGCACACACACCAAGAGGCCTGTCAAATTTTCTAAATTCCATTTAATTACAAATCGGCTTAAATTGAAACACCTTAATTGGCATTAACTTCGCTTGAGTCAAAAAAAAAAAAAAAGAGAAATAAAACAAGATACAAACGGTAATTAATCAAACTGGAAATCAATTTACTCTCTTGCTCTTATATCTAGCGCTATCTCGGTTACACTTACAAGTAGACTCTCCACAAAGCCATTGAGCGAGAGCGTCAGAGAGAAAAAAAAATGAACATCATTCGTTGCTTGAGTAAGTGAGATGGTGGGAGAAGCAAGGGCAGGGGCCACCTCAAAAAAAAAAATAAACACACAGCCATACAATCATGCATACTTATGCACATTCATACAAACATACATATGTATGTACATATATCTCTGGCTTATACTACTACTTGCCTTTTTATAAATCCAAAATAATCGCAATTTCTGCCGTTGATATGCTCGTTCCTTGTTCATAGACACAGCATACAGTTGTTACGTTGAGAGGGGAGGAGGGGGGGATTGCGGTTATTGTTGATTGGGGTGTGGGGGAGGGGATGAGTAGATATTGTTGGGTAGGCGAGGTGCGAACGAGGATTTCGTTTCGTTGTTGTTGTAGTCAATGGTGTTGTAGTAGATTTTCGCTGCTGCTAGCCTGCTCGCTCTACTTCAGCAAGAGCAGCAAGTGCGAGCGCGAGAGAGAGAGAGTAAGTGAGAGCGCATACAAGAGCGTAATAATCCACAAAAGAAACGCCAAAGTTGAAGAACTCTCCTTTCTCTTCTCCACCTCCACGCACCCTTTGCACTCACTCCACTACAAGGAAGAATTGTGCATAAATCCACGAAAAATTTTCCGATTTTATTTTCTTAGGAGAAGTGGCAGTTTTTTTTTCCTTTTCCAATTTTTAACAATTGTAGATGCGTATACACACGTGTATGTGAGAGTAAGATGATCGAACTTTTTCCGTTTTATGAAATACAATTTTTCTGGTTGTTGTTTTTTCTTTATATGCTTTTTGGCTTTTCTTTTTCACAAAATGTATTAACTTTTTATTGAGCTAGTTGTTAGTTTTTTCTTTTTATTTTCTCTACAAATAGACGAAGAAAAAAATAAATAAACGGCACTTGGAGTGAGAATGAGCGAGCGAGTAAGAAAAAAAAAAAAGAGCGACAAAGAGAGAAATAACTCCAAGCATTAAGCTCTGTTTGCCTGGCCTGTGTGTGTGTGTATGTGTCTTTTGCCAGAACAGAAGCTGACAAACATACAAACACACATATACACAGAGCTGTACGTAGAGCTAAGAGCTTATGGAGTATGATGATGAGCGAACGGGGCGCGGCGTTAGGAGGAACCCGAACGAAATGACGCGACGCGACGAACGAAACGCTTCTTCTTCACCTTGCACACGCGCGCTCCCGCTCACAAATTAGTGAGACGAACGTTTGTCGGCGTTCTTTTACCGCAATGTTTGTGCGAAACATAAAAAAGCTGACATATGTACATACATATACATACATATATATGTACATACATATGCATGGATGTGTGTGTATGTATGCACATGCGCCGCGAGAGAGATAGAGAGACAGGGAGAGAGCGAAAGAGAGCGCGAGTTGTTGTTGTTGGGGCCACTGCGCTGTATAGTAATTTTATTCCGGCACTATTTTTGCTGCTTCTGTTGTTGTTGTTGTTGTTGCTGGCAACATATTGCCGTGCCACACTCTTTTTTTACAACTTTTTTTTTATACATAGTGCATGGTAGTAGCGCTTGATGCTGCTGCTTGATGATGACGAAGATGATGATGATTACACTGCTCTTTTGGTACGCAAACACACACACACACATACACATACAAAGGCACGCACAAGTCAAGCCCAAGTGGGTAATTTGTTTTATGAGTAGCGGCAAATAGCACTTGTACATATGATTGTTGTTGTTGAATGACAGACCGACAGACAGACAGAAAAAGAGAGAGAGAGAGAGAGACAGGCCAACGAGTAATAATTTTTAATGCGTTTTTGGCATTTCTACGCTGCTTGGGTTAATTGCTTATACACACACATGCATACACACACTCTTACATTCACACGCACGCACGCACACAAGCTTGGGCTGAATCACACGCACACATTAACAACAAAAAACGCGTATTGATGGTATCACAACGATCCATTGCTGCTGATGTATGGACCATAATTTCATATTTTCTTCATTTTAACACTTTCTGGGTTTGGTTGTTGCACTATACTCTTCTCGTAAAACACTTTGAACTTTAAATTTTTCTTAGCACCACATGGCTTTGCTTACATTTTTCTCTTACTTTCACAATTGGCTTAACAAATCCCTTATGTTTTTCCTTTTGCAATTTTTTCACTTGATGGTTTTGTTTTTGTGTTTGTTTTTTTTTTTGTGCTTCTTTTTGTTGTTTTTCTTGATTGAATTCCAAATAAATTGGGTGCCTTGTTGCGCGAACAGCGTTTTATCCGTGCTGTCCGTTACGAACGAAGGAAACATACAAAAGCGAATAAATTGAGAGCGAGGCATGGCTAGCAACTATTAGGGTTGTCAGCTCACCCGAATGCAGGAAGTGAGATATACACATAAGCACCAAATAACCTAAAGTTGTCAATAGGTAAAAGAATCTTAAACTAAAGTTAAAAGCAATGTACATTAATTATGGTATAATAAATCTCTACTATGGTGTAATTGATTTTAATTTAGCTTTACTTGTGTTGGATTAATTATGTTTCTTCGGTCTGACAACTCTGCGGCACACTCAAATTCCCTCACTTACTCACGGACATACATACATACGTACACACTTGGCTCGCTCTCGCTCTCTGAGCGGCATTTCTTTAATGGCGGCTTCTTTGGGTATGTATAGTATATTCATCTCTTTCTGTTTTGTTTACAGTGCCTCGAATGGTTGCGTGCGAGTGATGCAAGTAGTGTATAGCGTCGTTCTAGTCGGCGTTTTGCTGCTTCTTGCTTTTCTTATTGCCGTTTTTGCGAATTGTTTTTGTTGTTGTTGCTGCGGGGGTGTTGGAAGAATCGGGTTGGTGTTGGCGTCGGGGAGTTGGATTGCTTCTCAACGTTGTCAATGTGCGTGCAGGATTGATTACTGATTGGCATGTCCTTTGGTCATAGGTTTGTTGCTGTTATTTTTGTTTTTTAGGTTTAGTTTCTATCTTTTTCTTCTTTTCTTTTGGGTAAGAGGAGAAAGCATATAATGACATAATGAGATTTATTAGGAGCAAAATAAAGCCATAATGTTCCGTTTGACCTTTGTATAACTTTGAGTGTGGCAATTTCGCATACATAATTCCTGCGATGACAAATGTGTATAATTCAGCAATTTCCGCTAATTATTTTTTGAAACATCTTACCACTAACCATAAAACACATACTGTGAAGGAAAAAAGTCAACATACACCTCCAATTTTGCAATAATTCGGATTTGTGTAATACAAATTAAAAATGTAAGTACGCAATAATTTAGAGGACCAAAAGTTAACACCATACGAGAAAAAAAAATTGCAAAAAATTTTAAACAGTTAAAGTTATTAACAAAAAACAGAAAAAGTAATGGAAAAAAAGTCTCCATATGTACACCGAAATCCCTCCTCTTAATAACGTAAAAAAACAATGATATTTGGTATTTTTCAAAACTTTTTCTACAAATTGCTTCTTTTTAGGTCTTCCTCATTGCTCTGAATATTATAACCAGGATCTAATCTAGGAAAAAATCGAGTAACTTAATGTTTCCGTTTCAGAGTATTCTTACAAAAGTCCTTCCAAAAACGAAACCAGTTGGCAGAAAAGGACGAAACACATCGCAAAATGTCCCTTAAGGAATTGAGAACTATGTTGCATCCCAAAAGACCCAATAGCTGATCCTAACTAAAGCTATACCCTGCAAAATATTACTTTGCGAAATCCATTTGTTTTTGTATGTAAAATGCACCTTAATACTTTTTAACAGTATTTGGTCGTTCTGGCGCCATTTTAAGTAACGTGACGGGTCTTTTTGGAATGCAACACAGTTCTCTATTCCTTAAGGGACTTACTCCTTACTTCGGCCACCATACACCCCCAGACCATCACCCCACCTCCGCCATGTTTGACAGTGGGCGCCAAATTTTCTTTCTTCAGAGCAGTACCACTTTTACGCCATACGAGTTTTCTTCCCTTTAAGCCAAAAATTATAACCCTCTTTTTTTCAATATTTTGCAAACAGTGTCTTCATGAATGGTTTAACCAAGCGAATTTTTAACATTTTCTTTTGGGTGCCATCCTAAATAATCGAATTTTTTTATGTTAAGCAATCTTAAGACTTTCATGACTATGTATTCACGCCACAAAATACCACAAACTAAAATGTAACTGTAATTGAGTTAATAAAGGTCAGCTGATAGCATAGGATGCCTCCTTTTCGATGCGTAAGAAAACTTACAATGTTGCCACATTTTCATCTTAAATTTAAAAAAAAATTTTTCTCGTGTAACAAGAATTATAAAATATCGTGAGAACCGAAAAAAAAAAAAATATCGAATAAATATAATAATGAAACAGACCTATCAAATTATAACTTTATCACTGTTATTATCCGATGTAAACTTAAATTTTCTATTTAATACTTGCATGTACGGATAGTTTTTCTGGTAAGTGTACATACATACATGGATCGGACAAACCTCCGATTTTTTGATTGCAAAGGCTAGCCTAGTCATGAAACCTCAGGGAACTTCGGCAAAAACACGAAAGTTCGTACTCTCAATGAGATCGTAAAGTGGGGAGAGGGCTGAGCGGCTATTTAAATTATAATTCCTGCGATGACAAATGTGTATAATTCAGCAATTTCCGTTAAATTTTTTTTTTGAAACATCTTACAATTAGTATGCCACATCAGCCTAAGCTTATGCTACAAAAAACTTACGTATGTTTTGATTAACAGAGTTCTGTTAACAAAGACTGTTTACCTTAATTTGAGTAGATTTTGCCCATTTCAAAAATACAATTTATTCTAGCCTTTAATAACAAGAAGTCACATAAAAACAACTCGAGCACTTCTGTTTTCTATTATAGTTAAAAATTGAAATTGTTAGTCCAGCATTTTGTCAAAAATTTGTTTTCAACCTAATATACTATGGGATTCGTTTCTACAAATGTATGAATGTATGTATGTTTGTACATACATACGCCCATTTGCCTCATCTTCGACACTTTTCCGATCCCAATCCCAATCCCACAGAAGTTCTTGTGGTAAAGTGTTTGCTTGTTGTTCTTGTATTGGCATTCGTGCACGCTCTTTCAATTTTATTGCTGTGATTCTGATTTCTAGTTGGATTTGACTATATACACACTCACACCATTATACTCATCCACGCCCACACACACACACGCAAACACACAGGCATGAACATCCTGGCATTTGGGGGAATTGATATGCTTGTGCGCTTTTTGCTAAAGTTCAAATATTTTTCATTTTATTGCTCAACTCACACACAAAGACGCTAAAGGACGATGGAGAAGGAGGAGTGACAGGAATACCATGTAGATGATGTACCCAAGGGTGCTCAGGCAAACAACATTTGTCAATGCTGGCAATATTTCATTTTAGCTCTTTCTCTCTCTCGCCCTCTCTCTCTCGCTTTGTCGCTGACTCTCTCTATCTCTGTTTTTGTGACTGGCATAGGCTAAAATGGACGGACGAGCCCTCAGTTTACGGCTGAGTGCCTTGCCAAAGGACCTCAATTTGGTATCCAAAAAGGCTTCAGTGGAAGTGCGTGTGTGTGTTTGTGTGTGTCCATATGTGTGAAGAGAAGATGGTGTGTGGAGTCGCTTGTCAAAATGAAAATAATCCCCCAAGAGGCTTTTGTCCTTTTTCTCAGGGGCGTAGTTGGGATCTCAACTATGAAAATTCCTGAACTTTGATTTACTCACCTCCTGAATGGATTACAAGCTGTTGCCAGCTGCTTCCCACTTAAGAAATGACTCAAATTAAGTAAAAGCTCTAGTTTACTAAACTTTTAAATATCGACCAATGTTTGCCATTGGATTTTGTATCCCCCCTTTACAACGCCCATGCTTGTCCCCCGCCCCTATCCATTCTCTTGAATAACACACGTATGTATGAATGTTTCCACATCGTTTCAATGGGATGTTGTTTTTCTGTGAAAATTATGTAATTATGTGCGTTGGAAAAACGGGCAAATAAATAAAATGCTCATGCTAATGAAGCTATTAATATTTTATGCGCTATTTAAACAACAACAACATGAAGAAGACGAAAACGCAGAAGCTGTAGCACCAGAAAAAGACGATAAAAGAGGACTTGGATGGCCGCAAAAGTCCTTGCACACAGCATGAATAATAAATAAACTAAAAGCAAGGCGCATAAATGTCGACCAGCTACTTCATCATTTTCATTATCATCTCGTCCTTTTTTGCGGGGGATATAACTTAATGTGATTTTCAACATTTTTGTTGACCATTTTGCATGAAAACATTTACATATACATACGTATACATATACATATACATACAGACATACATAAATACATACATATGATGAACATATTGTGCAGACACAGATTCCTTCGACTTTTTCTTTTTTTTCTTTTAAAAGCTAATGGCAAAATATCTCTGATGTTAGGAAATGAAAATCTTTTCTCACTTTGTCAGTTTGGCTTTCTATCCTTCTCTCTCTCTCTTCTTTCCCTGACAGTTTCACTTGCCACATTTTGTTGCAAAATATGATTTCATTGTGCTCAAATTGAATTAAATTTTTGGAGTGTGACGTTTCCTTTGCATTTACTCCCCCCAAAAACCCTGTCTTAATTCCTTACACAGGCTTTGGTATATTCGCAGCTGCTCTCTATGTCTATCTCCCTCTGTCAACCTCTCTCTCTCTCTTGCTCTCCCTTTATATGGATTGTCTCTTATTTTTGGCTCTCTCGCACCCATTGTCGGTTTTCCTTTTATTTTTTGTGTTTTTTTTTTTTGGTAGCTTTCCAAACGGAAGCGGATATTTTCAACGCGCCATTGTTATTTTTTGAGTGCGGGAAATTGTTCGTCGCAACGTTGAAATGAAACGAAAATGTACGAAACGAAGGCATGGCCCTTTTAGCAGGCACCGTATCAGAATGGGTGTGCATGGATGAGAGTGTGCGTGCGTGTGTGTGTGTGTCTCATCCGCTTCATGCTTATCATTGTGCTGAGAGCTTCGTTCTCATCCTTGTCCTGTCGCTGCTCCCAACGTCTCTTACTCTCTCTCTCTCTCTCTCACTCTCTTGGTCTCTCCTTTTCGCTCCTTCGGTTTGCTTCTGCTCTACTTGTGCCTTGTCGACAGCTTTGTTTGTGTTGTAAATATAATTTTACGACTCTGCCTCTGTCAGTCAGGCAGTTCAGACGGTCGGTCAGTCAGTCAGTCAAACGGATCTGTCGTGTCCTTCTTCTTTCTTTGCTTTCCTTTGCCATTCCTCCCGCTGTCGTTGCTTTTTGTCTGTCGTTTTTTCTCCCCCACTTAACATTTTATTAAGCGAAAATGCTTGTGCCGTAAAATGTGCGCTACATGTTGCCATCCCCCTGCCCTTCCCCATCGCTGACCCCCTTCCCTTCACCGCTTTCCCTGCACTCTTGCCACACGCAGCACCCTCAACTGAACCCTGGGGTCTTGGGATTGGGGTTCTGCTTACTTTGCCTTGCCCGGTGCCGCAGTCATCGTCATTTTCATTTCCTGTGGTCGTATTTATGCTTTTTATTTGAATTGATTTTGTTTCGTTCGTTTCGCCTTTTCTCCCTTTTTTGTTGTTGTTGTTTATTTTTTTTTCTTTTTGGCGTGAGCATGTTTTCTGTTTTCTATTCGAGTTTGGATATTCCTTCCCCTTCCCCTTCCTCCCATCATATATTCCTTGTAGATGTAGGGTGTATCTGTATGTGTCTGTATGAGTGTGCATTTGTGTGTGGACTGTTATGTAGTTAATACGTTGATTTCATTTTTATGATCCTTTGGCCACTTTAATGTTAATTTTATTATCATGCTCAAAGGCATCTCAAGGCAATTGGCAAAGTGACCTCAGCCGAATTATGAGAGTAGAAAATTATAGATATCCAACACAAGTGTTTAACACAATTCATCGATTTTAATCAACTTTTTTGAGTTTAGTTTTCGATTTTATATTTCAAAATACAGTAGAATCCGTTTATAACGACGCGTCGTCGTCTGGAAGACGTACTAACCGGAAGCCCTTCCATATAAGTTTGTATTGGTATTTAGTCGCTATAACCGGACGGACGCTATAAGCGGAGTCGTTATAGCCGGATTCTACTGTATACCTTTAAACTTAAATTTTTGTCATCAACAATGAATGCATTGTGCTACAAGGAAATTTTAGTAGAGGCTTTTCCACATTTCCAAACCCTTTTTGGGCCTCTCCCATGGATGTATCAGCAAGATAATGCGCCATTACATACAGCTCGGCTTGTAAATTCGTTCATAAAGAGCCAAAATGTGGACCTCCTAAGCTGGCCGCCCTACTCACCAGATTTAAATATAAGCGAAAATGTGTGGGGATGGCTGACACGGGAGATTTATAGTTCAGGAAAACAATATTCAAGTGTTCCAGAATTAATAAAAGCAATTGAAATGGCTTGGGATTCCATTTCTTTGAATTATTTGGCCAGTTGTATGAATCTCTTCCAAAGAGGATGATTGAAGTCTTGGAACAGAAAGGTGGCTCGACACATTATTAAGTCTATTTTTTTTACTTTCTTATTTTCTATTTTTGTATGTAAACGAAGTTATGCATATGTTAAAACATTGAAACGAATTCAAAATGTATTTTTGTTGAGGTGTCCTATTCAAGTGACATACAATTTGACTGCCAAAATTTGGTGTAGTTTAAGAAAACCATTTTCGTTATAAACTAAAGCAGTATCATGAAGTTCTTCATTTGTTTAAAACATAAGTATTAAATAATCTTTAAATAAAAAAAAAAAATGGATCGATAGCCTTATTGGTTGGGGAGTAGTGTGTCATGGAAAACATACGTTGGAGGTGTCCTATTCAAGTGATGAGGAGTGTATACGTATTCTTAAAGCCATTCGTCTAGGCCAATCATATTAAATATTTTGTAGTTATGATATGGAAAATACAGACCAGCCGATTGTTTCTAGTTTAAAAACTAAGAATAGTTAAATGCTTATCTTAAAATTTAAATTACTCATTCTCTTTGTGAGTTTTGCAAAAATAAGGAAACAAATATTTTGATTGCCATAGGTATTATTTCTGTATGTGAGTTTCATAATTGCCTTTTTATGATTGCCTTGCCAATATTATCCAGGAGTGAAGTCTGTGTGTGTTTGTGTGTGTGGTTAGCATGTGAGCTTGTGTGTGTTTGTGCGCCTTTCGTGTTAATTTGAGGCATTTCATGGCCAGCTACCGCACAAACACAAATCCACAAACATATCAAGGGTAACACGTTAATGGTTTGGCATACGCAACTAAATCAACAATTACATGGCACAAACCGCAAATGGGAGGAAGCCAGACACATAGGGATAAAAGGAACAGGGACTGAGAGGTGGAGGGAGGGGAGAGGCCGAGAAAGGAAGATAGAGTAAACTTGCCACATCATGACATTAGCCGCTGCCTAGCAGCGCTAATTTTGTAGCCACTTAATGTCTACAAGGCACCAAGGAACTGACAGGGCCATGTGGATATACACACAGTTGGTCTCATAAGTATGGAACTGAACAATATTTAATAATTGGAAATGAGGGCTTAAAGCCGTTGAATTTTCTTCCACTATCCTCGAATCTTTTTATCGTCTTTTTAGGTAAATTAAAAGAAACGAAGTGATCAATGTTTTATATTATTCTGAAAGTCTTGAATTGAGAGCTCAAAAATATATTTTGAATCTAAATTTCCCTTCTGTTATATAATGCATATTTCTCTATATGCTGAAAGCATAAATTTAACCGTGACCAACAATAAAAAGTCCAACGCATTAACTTTTGTGAACAACTTTAAAGCGTTTAATAAGTTTTAAAAAATTTAAATTTTTAGGATAAAATAAAATTCCGGGAGCGTCCATTTAAAGTCGACTCTCTTACTTATAAGTACAAAGTATGAAATTCATTTATTCGATGTATTATAGCATATACCACTCTTGATATCTTTAGACAGTATAGTCTTTAAGAAAATCAGTTTGATCTAACTGTACATAACACATGAGTCCGCATACCCAATTTGGAGACTCTAGCTCTTATAATATTCAAGATCGAGGGGTTCATTCGGACGGACATGCCTAGATGGGCTCAGCTGTCGATGTTGTCGATCAAGAATACACATATATATGTATGTATACTTTATGGGGTCGGAAAAGCTTCTTTCTGTGTGTTACATACATTTTGTTGGCTTTAATATAGCATTTCACCCTATGGGTTTAAAAATATCTTTGACTAAATTAGTTAATCGAAGTTTTAAATTTATAGTTTGTAAATACTTTTTGGCCTAAGTGTTTGAACAGTGTTTGTAGAAAACTGATAAACAGATTTAAGAGAATACATAAATGTACATATGGATGTGTACATACATTTTGTATGTATGTATGTACATACATACATATATGTATACATAAGTAGGATGCTTGCATTTGCCAAGTTTTAAAGGCAAACAAATGAAGTGCGTTTGTATGTGTGTGTGTGTTAAAGAAGCGACTTGGAGTCCAACTAGTTAACGTCACTTGAGTTGAAAAGTTTTTTGCCAGTTTTGCATTGTTTTATAATCAACTTGCACATAAATTTATATGCACGAAACTTTTCGTTCGTCTCTCTTCAGACCACAATGAGCAAAAAGGTTAACCGAAATACAGACACACACACACTGATAAATACATATATGAACATAGCATTGTAGTGAAGGAAAACTAATCTCAACAAATTATCTTTCTAGCATTCAAGCAGGGTTGATGGGAGATGGAGAATGGGGGTGGGGATGGCGATGGGGGAGATAGAACATCAACTTTTGCCACAGGAGAAAGTTTATTCTTTGGGGCTGTGCAAAAGTTGATGCGATTATGATTTTCAATTTTCAGCAGTCAACGCCGGAGAAACGAGAATGGACATCATAAAGTCCTGGCACGATACACACACACACCCACACATAAACATACAGATACAAAAACAAACAACCACGGGGTCCAGAGAAGTAAAAGCTATAGAAAACATGATGGATGGATAGCAGAATGAGAAAGGCAGAGAGAAGCAGTAAGAGTGAGAGAAGGTAGAGGAGGGCGAATGACTGGTGCTTGCGGGGCCCAACAAATAAATTGAGTTTTGTGAGCCAAGACCTGGACGGAACGGAACGGGACGACATGAGACGGAATGAGACAAGACGGAATGGGGAATACCGACGATACAGAAGCGGCAGCTGTTCCACTCTCAAAACAGTAGCACCACAGAAAATCCTTAGCACAGTTATAACATTTATCGTTGTGCAAACTGCCAGAAGCATCATCAGAACCAGCAGCCGCAGACGGCGAGGACGAATTGTGAAGGAGCGACAAGGAGAGAACAAGAGACTGAGATAAAGAGAGAAACAGCGACAATGGCGTGATAGTGAATTCACATAGTAGCTGTCATCTACTGAAATTGAATGGAATTGAACTAAACTAAAGTTGGCTTAACAACTAGAACTAGTATCAACAATTTCCAAAAGCAAGAATAATTCTAGTTTAGTTTGTGTCCAAATCGTTGGAGTTCATTTCAATGCGAGTTACATAACGATCTGAGCCATGTGGGAATAAAAAAAGTCGAATGTTAAATAATAGTCGTTTGAAAGAAGACCAGAGATAGTATTAGAAAGGGTTTAAATGGGATGGGACTTTAATTTAATTTCAGAAAATAACCACGTGATGAAGAAGTTCTTTAAATATCTGGCTTCGTTCTTAATATATACCTTGAAATTTGATATAAAAAGACACTGTATGAGAAATTTCTTTTTCATGACGACGCCCACAGTCGTCGTAACAACATGTCGCCTGAGAATTATTCTTGATAATGATACGAAAACTGTCATTAAGAATAGTCAAAGAGCCATTCGGGATAATAAAACTTGCTGAAGGTTACAAAAAAAAAAAAAAAAAAACAGAAAAAATAGAACACTAAATTAAGTCGGCTTGCGGACTAATTGTTTTAAATTTGCAAGACCAAATGTATGCATATAAATTTCTTTTTACATGTTCCCAACGAACAGTGGGCCCAATGACCACTATTTTAGGACATAATGAAAATCTTTTGAATATGAATCATATCGAATCTCTACCTATAATTATATGCTTCTTTAATTAATTAGGAATCCTGTCTTCCTATACAATAAGGGTTCTTCTATTCTCCTTAGCTTGTAGTTAACTAGCCGAACTTCTGCATAAAGCAAAAGAAGATAAAACAGAGAAATAAATAAAAACTTCGTATAGTAACAACGAAGGGTATAATTTTAAAAACTGCATTCATCTTTTTAAGTTGATAGACAACATATACATTCCATTTCCATGTATGTATGGATAAGGACATTTGGCATACATGTGTATAAGCAAAACTAATTATGTGTAAAATTGAAGTACATACATACATACATATGTAACATTAAATTGTTTAATTTTTAGCAATTTAGTCGATTCATATTTGAATAAACTTATGTCTATGTGTAATATATATTCTCTTCGGTCGATGCACCTGTCCAACCTTAGCTAATCTAACCCAGATATTTATTTTGACATCTGAATATGTATCTCGGTTTATATGTACATACATACATACATAGTTTTAGTTCATTATTTAAGCAAGTATTTTAGGATCCCTGCGCCTTCGCCATTCCCTCTGGGCGGGAGATTCGTATCATAACGGCAAAATGGGTAGTAAGAAGGAAAGTCTACAGAAAAAACCAACATTTTGTTCACATATTTGATTTGATTTATACAAAATTGCACGTTTTATGCTCCATGTATAGAATTGTGTGTGTCTGTGGGTCTGCATGTGTGTTTATGTGTCGGAGTTTGTTTGATATGTATGTATGTACTGTGTGTGTGTGTATGGTGTCCGTTGGGAACAGTCTTTTGACTCTGTTCTGTCCTTTCCTGGCCAGGGCCAACAGCAGCAGCAAAAGCAGAAATTTGCCTCGTTTATTTTTCATTCCTGTTCAAATTATATTGTTGACCATCAACAACGCCGCATGCTACCCCTTGCAAACCCCTCGTCAGCGCCATTCGTTGATTTTTGCCCAGTTTGTTTGACTGACAGCAACACCAACATACCAACATACCAGTCAGTCAGCCAGAACGAGAACCAGAACCCAAGCCATTGGACGGCACCCCAGTTCCTTCAATCTTCAGCGGCGACCCTTTTGTGTGCCCTTTTTTTTGCCGTTGTGCCCGCGGCGCATCAACAACATTAACGCGCTTCGTTGCTGTGCTCACCCATAATCCTTTCAATTTTTAAATCATTTTTTATTTCGTCCCCTGTTTCCTTTTTTGCCCTTTGCTTTCATGAAGTCGTTCCTTGTGCGACCCTTGCCGCAAATATGTTTAAAGATGAAAACGAAACGTGTGCATTTCGTGCTTCTTTGATTGATGCGCATTGTCGGGCTATCCTTTGCTATCAAAACCAATCCCAAATCACTTTGCAGCTCACCCAGTCTTTGGCCAGGCTTTCGTAATCTACTAAGGACAATGACATGTTTACCCAAGCGGCAACCCAGACAAATGCCATAACCAAAGCTCTGATCGTTTACACCTTTAAAAACCAATTCGCCATACCATCAATTACTGAATTTAATCAACTCGTTAAGCCCCCCCACACACATACACACAAACACTCACTCACACAGATACACAACACACAATTGCATCTCCTTCTCGGACACCTGCAACATCATCGGCAACATCAGCAGCGGCAGCGACATCAGGCAGTCATCGGTGAGGTAATTACGAAAATGAAATCAGTCCGACAATGTAAGCCCTTAAGGGCGGTTGTTCCCAATTGAAATGACCAGTGGGCGTGGCCAGATGCAGTTGATACTGTTGTTGGCCCATTGGCAGTTTCGATTGGATTGGCAGACCAGAGAACCCAGCAAAACCACCAGGCCAAACCGCATGGCGCAGTCACCGCAAGTGCTCGATTGTCAATATTTCCTACATTCCTACGCTGAGAAAAATGAAAATTGAATACTTTTAAGGACATTATCTTGAATCCAATTTTCCAATTACTCACAATAAGAAGAGTTAAAAATTTCTTCAACACCATTCATCATAGTTTCATAGAGTTTCTTAATAAGTCTGTAATTGAATGTGTTGTGGCTAGTGTAAGATGCAATTTAGGTAAATATTTGGAGGTTATAATTTTGGTTTAGTTTCCCAATTAGGAGAACCTGAGAGAAACTCAACATGATAATTATAAATTTTAAAATATTTGTAAGTTAAACAGCTTATTAACCAATAATAAGAGATTCTGATTATCTTAAAATCGATTATAGCTAACGTTTTCTACCCATCGCTGACATTGTGCACAATCGACACAGTCAAGTGGTTGGTTTTAACCATGCAATTGTCGGTTCTGCACTGAAACTGAACGCACCAAATTTATTTTATGTCGCCCAGGAAATCCTGATAGCTTCTATTGTATGTACCTGCGCCTTCCATCACAGATTATCATCTATGGTATTATTTGAACATTAACTTTGGGAATCCTTCTATGAAGCAGTCAGATGGTCTGAGTCCCAGAAGTCTATGTTTGTTGAGGGATTCTTATTTGACTGTTCAAATGTCCGTCTGTGTCAACACCTAAATCTCGGAGATCATAAAAGCTACAGCAAACAAATTTAATATAAATATTTATATAGTGTGTACGCCAAGACTGAAATTGAATTCAATGAAATAAAGTTTACTTATACTGTTGTTACGTGCCATTTCAAAATGAAGTAAGTAAGTCGTCTCCCCGACTTAGGTATACCGTACACCAGTAAAACAAATATTTCAAATTTATAATAACAAATGCATTTTTTTTGCTTTTTACAAGCATATCTCAGTATCTCGCTCACGCAAGCTTACGAGCACCCCCACCAGCTAACGGCCAACTCCGGCCTTATGGAAAAACGTTTATATGCATAACTTGGCTATTTTTAGTCCGATTTTGATCAAATTCGGTATTTTGCTGGGTATAAGTATCAAATTTAAGTGTGACAAATTTGTTTCCACAACGTAAACAATTACGGGAGATAATCGAGTTTTTCCAAATTACGGGGGCGGAAAGGGGCGTGGCAAAATTTTTACACATACGGACAAAATAGGGTGTCTCTAGCTGGAATAGTTTTTAAGATAAACGTTTTTATTTAAATTGCGAGCGAGGAAAGGGGCGTGGCAAAAATTTAAAATAAACTCGACCACTTTACATACTACACGAATCTACATACCAAATTTGGTGGCCCTAACTCTTATAGTCTCCGAGAACTAGGCGTTCATACGGACGGACAGAGGGACATGGCTAGATCGACTCGGCTGTTGATACGGATCAAGAATATATGTACTTTATGGGGTCGGAAAAGCTTCCTTCTGCCTGTTACACACATTTTGACGACTTTAATATACAATTTCACCCTATGGGTGTATGGGATAAAAAACCATAATTCAATTTTTTGCTTTATATTTGAAAAAAGTAAGGCATCTCAACGAGTTTGGTATGCCATGAACCAAGTAAAACGAATATTTAAAAGAGCTAATTTGGTCTACGCCAAACTTCATGTAACCTTGCAGTACCTTTTATACCTTAAATTTCTCAGTTGTTTTTCTCGAATAAGTTTTGGTTCTCAATAAATTTTTGGTTGTTTTTTTTATATTATAAAATATTTCTCACAAAATCCTACTTCCGCTGGAAGAAAACAGCAGGCCAATGACAGCATTCACAGTCCCTGCGAAAGGTTTATTCCAATGGAAAGTGATGCCATTCGGGTTACACTCCGCATCAGCAACGTTCCAACGGGCACTGGACCAAGTCATTGGCCCCGACATGATACCAAACGCGTTCGCCTACCAAGATGACATAGTGGTAGTAAGCAAAACAATCAAGGAACACATGGACCACCTGCAAGAAGTGTTCAGGAGATTAAAAGAAGCAAACTTGAGAATAAACGCTGAAAAGTGCCAATTCTTCAGAAAGGAGCTAAAATTTCTAGGCCACTTGGTAACAGAAAACGGCATTGCAACAGATCCAGACAAGGTGGCAGCAATACCCCAATTGAAACCGCCCACGTGCACAAAAGAATTACGGCAATATCTAGGAGTGGCTTCGTGGTACAGACGATTCGTACCAAATTTTGCTAAGATAACACACCCGTTAAACGCACTGCTCAAGAAAAAAACCAAATGGCATTGGAGCGAAGAGCATCAGGTAGCATTCGAATCTGTAAAAGAAAAACTCACGAGTGACCCAGTATTGGCATGCCCAGACTTCACAAAAATGTTCGTACTCCAGACAGATGCAAGCAACATAGGATTAGGGGCCATATTGGTACAAAACACTGAGGATGGAGAGAGAGTGCTATCATACCTGTCAAGAGAATTAAACCCAGCGGAAAAGAAATTAACCATTTATGTGAAATAGTTGTAAGATGATTTCAATATTTTTTCAATGAAATTTTTCGCTTTCAAGTTCCTTTCAGCTATTATAATCCGCTTGAGGCTGAAACCGATGGCAATTGACGAAATGAAACAGTGAAACGAAATTAATTACAGTGAAAAAGAAAGCGTTAAGCACTTGAGTGCACTTAAAAATCCAATAAATCATTTCAACAACTCAATGTCTCTCATATTTCAAATTAATAAAGTTTTTTTCGACAATGGCAAACAGAGAAAGAAAATGTTAAGTGTGACGATTGAGAAAAGACAAATATTTATTTAAATACCCTTTATTGAATTGAAAGGAATGTGTACACTTGATTTTTCGTGATCGTGACGTGACTTGATTCCTTTGATTTTGAAGATAAATTTTCCACAACTATCGAAATTTTTATTTTGAACTGAATTCTCGATTTCGGACCTGAAGTTATGAATGTTCTTTAAAAGTGAATGCTCGTCCAATAGAGTATATCTAAGGATAGTTTTAGAAAAAAGAAGTAAATAGCTTTATTTATAGTAGAGACTAGGAGTCTATACATTTAAAATCGTAGATAGGTTTGACTGAGATGGTTTATACAAGATACTTGGTAGTGTGGCAGAGAAATAGGACATTTGTCCTTATGAACTATGTGAAAGAGATATGGAGTAGGTTGTTTTTTTTATTTAAAAGGACATTTTCAAATCTTCTGAGAAGCGTCCTCCTTCTCTAGGCCAATTGAGAGATCATTAGTAGTTTTTTGGAGATGGTTTAGGTTAAAAGAAATTAGAGGTTGGAAGATCACTTGACTTGCTAATCTCATTCTTTTTCATTTGTCAACCTCAAAGATGTGAATGGATGGCCTAATTAAATTAATTAAACAAGGTATCTGGTAAAAATTATACTTTTTCTCTAGCTCATTTCATTTTAGTGCGCTAACCTAGTCTTTCCCTCTGACTGCACCAACTCAATCTAGTTCGCTGTTTCCTTTGAGTTTTCCAACTCAATTTCCTTGGCACAAAAGAGAAAAATCAAAAGGGGACAACAAAAAAATAGAGAAAGAAAATCGTTTGCCAGTTACAACTGTCAGGCAAATAAAAATCAAATTTAAAACGCTAAAGAAACTCGCTGGCAGAGCCGAAAAGCAGACAACCAAAGACAAACGACCGGAAGCATCAAGGTGGTGGTAGGGGATCAAGAGCGCCAGTTCGAAGGGGAGAGAGGGGTTTGGGTATGGTGGAGGAAGCTTACTGGCTAAATGTCGCAATTTTACGAGTCAATATAAAGGTGCCTGGGGAGTCATTTATAGGCGCACGGCGGTTTGGTTTTTGTTTGGTAATAAAAACGGAAAGGAAGAGCCAGCAATGTAAGGGCAGAAATAGGAAGTGCTGCCTTTTACGGCCAAAAGCTGCACATAAAAAATTTGTAGACAAGGGAAAAAACCAGTGTGTTTAAGAAGCAAAAGAAGAGGACAATATTGCAAAGGCAGAAACGTGGCCAAACGGGTTGTTCATGGCCGGGCGCGTTTTCCACCCATTTCTAAAGTCAAATATGATGGCAATTTTTATGTGTTTTCTCCTTGTGAAATATATTTTACCAGTGAAGCATAAAATATCCCGAAATGGAAAACCGACTCATGCCATTCTTCCATAGGCCACATTCTAAAATGATTTACAATTTAACCTGGTTTTTATGACAAATTCACGGATCGCTTGTAATTGGCATGTGAGACTTTATTGTTTAGAACAAAATTTTGCGACACATTTGAAATTATTTTTCATCTGCTAAATTGGTAAATTAAAAGTTTCGAATAAGTAAATCTAGAGTTCTAAATTATGGATAATGAATACAAAATAAAACTCAGGGATCAATTGGTCAAAAAATACTTCAAAATTTTAGCCTTTTACCTTGGTTTTTAATTTGAATACGATATCTTATAAGGTGTTTGCCTTCTCCTTAGGGCTAGGCATAATTCTAAGCAGGAACTAGACCTCAGCTTTAAATAAAATTTCTTGACATTTACCTTTAAATGGTATTAATTACTTTTTCATTTTAAAAGCGATTTCATAACTTAACAAAGTTTTCCAGAGAAAATATCACCAAACACGCGGAAAGTTAGTCATTGCTTTTCCTTAAATATGAGACTTAATTTAATCAAATTTTCTGTTCATTTCTCTGTTATGACAATGTGAGATGTTTATTTTTGTATTACTGCCTCACATTTTTAGGCATTTGAAATGTTTTACTGAAATATAAATAACTTAACTATTTGTTGATAAATGGCAATCGTTAAATCCTGGATAACATCCTGCTGCTAACCCCTTCTCCTCACAACCTTTCTACTGGTCGTAGTGAACTTCATGGACAAATGCGCTGAATTTTTTGTGGCCCGAGCAGTGCAATGATTGCAATTTCCATGGACTGTTATATCACCATTCTTGATGGTTATCTTTGGAATTTGTATACGGCCTGAAAGTTGATTTACTTGGTTGGAGAATTGTGGAAATTTTGCTATACATTTTCATTACTTACCGCCATATGCAACATCCACCAAGACAAAAAGCGACAGCAGCGAAACAAATATCACGTTCATCCACTTCATTGCAGCTACAAGCAAAGACTGCGACACTCTGATTAAGGTTTCGCGATTTGTCAATGCTTTTTATAAGCAATCAACACCAGCAGCAGCAACAGAGGCCGGGGTCGGCGCCCATCCAGGCGATAAGTCATACTAGAATGCAAAAAAAAAAAAAACCAAGCATATATTAAATATGGAATTGCCGATGATGGCTTTAGGTTTTTCCCATTTCATAAGTCAGAAACCCCCTTTTCAGTTGTCTATAAACCAAAGAGCTTTTAAGCTTCTCTATAGGAATTATTGGGATTATTTATCTTGTCAAGCGTCGACCTAGGGCTTTTTTTACTACACTATTAGCAAGATTTACAAATCTCTTGACTATCTGTAGAAACACCAAGATCTTAAAGATGGTTAGAGCTTAAACCATAAGGTTATACAATGCATTCCAGTTCTATTTGTAAATACATATCAAATGATATCAGTCCACTTAATTTCAGTTTCAAAATAACTCCTCACTGTTTTTCACAATGCATTTAGCATTCGAGAGTGGAATTATCTCTACAAAAATAGGATCCAAACTGAAAGAGACAAACTCATGACGTTTCTCCTGGAGTAGATACCAAAGAAACACTACCTACTGAGCAATTAATTAGGGCAAGTTACTCTACATTTATAGGTTTTCTTTGGGAGAACGGGGAAATTAAATACTAATAAATTCAAACCGGGGTCCCGACTTGAAGATGCCCTATATCAGAACAGAAAAAGAACTATAGCTCCCACAAAGAATAATCAAGACAACTAAAATTTCTGTCTATAAGTGTTTTATTTATCAGTCACTTCCACCGCTTATACTACAACCGACACAATCCTTGTTATGAAGATAAGTTCCTCCGGGCAAACGGCCACTAAAACCATCTCCTATGATGCGATCCTGAACAGGAGCTCGGGATCCAGAACCACCTGTAGCGGCACCACCGCTGGAACCACCTCCTATGATGACCGTGCCATGGCCGGGAGTTCCTTTGTACACCTTGTCACCCACAACTAGAGTCTCTGCATCTGGAGGACTGCAGTTTTGGCATTTGCCATTGATAATCACTTTACCAGCTAGAGAAACAGACAAAGAGATAGAGAGAGAGAGAGGCAACATAAAGCGGGGTGATGACTTCAATTTTCCTGTCATCGCCTACCTGTTGACTGGGCCACCAAGGCGGTGAGGACAACAAACGCAAGGCTTAGTCTTAGGTTAGTCATTGTGAGTGAGTGAAGTCTCAGTCGGTTCTACGGAAGGAGCTGAACAAGGCAAAGCTTTATATACCCAGCAGCCAACCAATTTTTAGGTGTTATCAGTAGGGGAAACCAGATTTTGTTGCCCCTCGGAGCAGGGAAAGAGCCTAAGATAAGCGAGAGAATCAACTTGCATAACTAAAACCGGTTCGAGAGAGAATTCTGGAGAATACATCACTTGGGTTTAACCACAATATCGATGTACGTAAGTATTGGTGTATTTATTTTGTTTTCTTTCTGTTTCACAGATAATCTCAGGTGGTCTAACCACGTATATTGCAACCGACGCAGTCGTTGTTCCGCACAAATGTTCCAGGTTGGCCACGGGAATCAATTGTAGTTATAGGACCACCGCCCCAGCCGCCATCACCATCACCGCCACCGGTTTGGATTATTTGACGTCCCCCCCATTGGCGCTTATAGCGATGACCCCCTGTGATATGCTGTGACACACCTCCGTCTCGTCCCCCGCCAATCGTCTGATGCAGTCCCCAGCTATTGCCGCCACCCAAGCTCCAATCGTCATCATCGTTATCCGCATGGCTCACAACGCGGCGGGCGGGTAAAGGCTTTGGCTTAATCGTTGTCTGATGACGTCCATGTCCACCACTGGACCCGCGGCTTGGTGCTCTTGGCGTGGTTGTCTGCGGCTGATTGCAGTCGATACAAGTGCCCTTGATTGTCACCTTGCCGGCTGGAAGCGAAAGTTTATCAGAGATCTTTCATGTGTTCTCTCTATCACTATTCTTTACTGACCTTGGGCAAAGGCCAGAGTGGCCAAGAGCACTGCAACCAAAAGCAGGGCGAAACACTTCATTTTGAATCCAAATTCATTCGTCCACTTCGCAGTCCTTTTTATACCCGTCAACAGCGACGACCCGATTGGCTCTAAGTTGTCGAGAATGCGCTACAGAGCGTAAAATTTATTTATATATATGCATATTTGTGGATTGTATGTACATTTTATACCATGCACCCTTAGGGTGAAATGGTATATTAAAGTCTCCAAAAAGTATATACATATGTAGGTATATCAGTCTGTCTGTCCGTCTTAAAGACATAGAGCGTTATGCTTGATAAACAGCATTTTAAATACACACATAAATACATTTGTTTGTTTGTTGATTTAAAATATATGTTTTACTTGGTGCATGGTATCCCTAAATCGGGGATACAATTTACTTACTTAAATTTTTCCTATATACAAACTGGAATTGCCCAGATTGTTGATTAAATTCTGCTTACCTCAATATACGTAGCGAGACAAAGCTGAACTTTTAACCTACCTTGAAATAGAGATTACAGTTTTTATATAGAATGTCCAAGGCACAAGGGAACAGGTAACTCTCTACATAAGGGATGCGTTTTTTAGTTGCCGAGTTGAATAAAGTACAGGTCTAAAAATCATCAAAAAGCTACCACAATTGGTTTGAAATACTTCAAAATTGCATAATTGTTAAATAATTGAATTTAATACCCAAGCAAAAGTTGAGTGAAATTACTAAAGAAACAACCAGAAGAAAGTCTTATCAGTAATTGATTCTATCTTTTAGTATACTATGGTAAATAATTCTATAACAATTCAAGAAATCTTGTTTGCAACATGTTTACAATTCCAAGAACTTCGACATTTCGAATTTACTAGAGAGCCACTTTAATCGCAGCACAGTGGCACAATTTTTAATATACATACTTAAGTTGGAATTGATTGGAAATACTCAAGAAAAGTTGTTTAACCCAAACAAAAGGAAGCTGTGCTTCAAATGGATATACAAATGAAGATAATTATGTCTATCTAAACTTGGCTTTAGCTTTAGCTTAAGATGATCAATCTGCAAATCGTAAGGTCAAATAAGACAACATTTATATGAAATGAAAATAAAATAAACTTCAAATTTAATTTAATAGAGTTACATATCGAATGATATACTTCATCAATTTATAATTATACTAATTTCCAGCTAAATTCTCCAGAATGAACATATAAATTAGGTCTTGGGTAGATGCACTTTAGGCGTAAGCAGAGAGAGAGAGAGAGCACAAAACAAGGCCACACACTTAATGCCAATGCCAATGCCCCAGTCCCAGTGTTCTAATGGGATTTTCCCTCAATCTCGCTATCAAGTCTACTCAGCTTGCACTAGCTACGTGGGGCCTTTGTTTGGGTATATAAGATCGAGCAAGTGTTCGCAATTAGCATCAGTTCGGCGCTAACCATTGAACGGGAATCAACCAAACATAAACAACAAAACACAATCAATATGAAATTCTTCTCAGTTGTCACCGTTTTCGTGCTGGGTCTTTTGGCTTTGGCCAATGGTAAGTCTTAATTTAGAACTCAAATGATTCGAACTTGTCGTTTCTAACAATGATCTTCTGCTTCTATTCAGCTGTCCCTCTGTCACCTGATCCAGGCAATGTGGTCATCAACGGGGACTGCAAATACTGCAACGTCCATGGCGGGAAGTGAGCACAACATGGCAACCCACGACTGAGAGTTGAAGTGTGGTGGGAGTTTACCTCAAACAGCAATAGAATATTTAAAAGAAATTAAATTAAGTTCGTAAAAAAAAAAAAAACACTAAAAAACATAAAATAAACCTCATTTTAATTTACAAGTAAAAAGATTATATGTCTGTATTTGTTTGAATCTATTGTGTCATCAAATTGACATTTTCTTTGTCCCTTTTTCATTGTGAAAACTTTATTAATTTAAAATATGAGAGGCAGAACGAGGGACAATGAGAGAAAGATAGAGAGATACATACAAAAACACAGAATTCCGATGATTTATTGGTTTTCTGAGTGCACTGAAGCGCCACACTTATAATTAATTTCATTTTGATACCCTATCTAACGGACATTGTCGACTTAGCCAAGTGTAATCACAATGCTCTAAACAAGGGTCCTATGTAGCCTTTTCAAATTCTATGATTTTGGTCTGGTACTATTATAGGTATAGTAAATCGACCAAAATTAATAATACATGTCGATGCAGGATTCGGTAAGGTTTACTGAATTTCTTTCGTTGAATCTTTCACGAATTTCATAATGAATTTAGTTGGAAAGGGTATTTAAATTTTGGCGCGTCAACTTTGGCTGTGGGGATTGTTTGCTTTGCTTCTGTTTTGCACACCCCTTCCATGTTCCACCACATTTTATTGCGCATACGCACTGTGTAATTTCATTTTTATATTCTTGTTCATGCTTTTCGTTTTCCGTGCATTTCATTTCAATCTCATTATGACGTCTTTTTGTTCGTCTCGCCTGTCTGTTTGCCTGTCTGTCGACAGGCAGTGAAAGTGGCTTACGAATCGGAGTTAAACTGAAACCCCTTTTTCCATGTACATCCACATTTATCCTTACCGCTTCCATCTCCCCCAGCCCGTTTTAACGTTTTGTGAGTGAGTCGTTCACTTTGGCAAGGAAGTCGGGCCAAGTGGCGTTTACTGTTGCAGAACGGAAGCCCTGCAGACCCGAGCTGTGCGGCATGTACTTGCATTTTGACCCAAGTACATGCATATTATATTAATTATAATATAATTGTGGTAATTTTTTAACAAAACTCTTGGGTGTGGTAAGGCTAGAAGATAATAATGGCAGCATAATGATAGCTTTGTTTTCTGTGTTACATGAGGGCAAGAAAAACCACTCAAGTTAACTTTTACCACTCCTGCTTAAGAAAATTTATTTATCCTTACATTTTCAGATGGAACTTCATTCTTGTCATCCAGCTTATTGTGCTAAATACAATGCAAATGGACAAAAGCCTTATCAGGCAGCCTCTATAGTTTCTGATTGGAATCAATGAACTAAAACTGATATTACTCAGTGAATTAAATATCTTATGTACCGACTAGTTTATATAGATGTAAAATACAGCGATCTCTCTATGCCTTTATCTACTATTACACTTTTAGTTCAAAAAATGTAAAAAATATTGTAAACTTAAACATTTGTTTACCCTAACTTTTTATTAGAAATATCCAAAATATAGAAGTACTTTAGAAATAAATTGGTATCGTCAGACGTCATTAGAATACAATTTGTTTTTGAGTCAACAGACCCAACTTATAAGGAAGCAGCGGAAAGACATTGCAACCATCAGGGCTGGCTGATTACCCTAACTTATTGTCGTTATCTGTTGAACAACACCACTTTGGTACGCCCTCTTAAGATACAGTCACCGCAACTAAATGCACCTGACTCATCTTTTAAGCACACTGCCTCATAAAAACTATCCATTTGCTTGTTTTATGTGTCAGGAAGATGCTTAAATATTACTTCTTTATTTAATGGCTAATGTTTTGAACTACTTTTCTTTTCAAAGTCATCACTTTTGTACGTCTTAGTACAGAAACGTGATCATTACTAAAGGATGAGCATACTAAGAGCATATCAAAACAAATAATCAGTATCAATTGTGTAAAAATATATGGACTTTTTATTACAGAGTGTATGCTGTTTCGATAGAAACATTAAATTAATGGATAAATACATGTTTCTAATGAACATTCAAATAAGATTCTTAACCCACCTGAAAAATACATTTCTGCATATGATTATGAATCTTGTCATCTCACACTAATCGTAAGTAAGACAAACTAAGTTCAAATGCGTAATTGCTTAGATGCAACAACGTAAATTTCTAGGTAAACAACTCTGAACGGGTTCCTAATACGTGGAAATACTTATTTATATACAAACATATGACATCTCATTTTAATAGACCGACCCGTTTTTCATTACCCTAAACCTGATCTTAGCACGTGAATTACTTGCCCCGTGTTGTTATCACTCGAATGGGTGGGATTAAACACTCAGTCGACTGGGAATTTCTCAGACTTGGGAAAATCCGAGTATAAGTCTCATTGATACCCCAGCGAGTTTGATAAGAAATGATGATGGGAAAACAATAAGTTATTGCCCTCAGTAGAATGTTTTTTTGGCTCTGATTTATGCTACATATATTAGCCAGGTTCGGTCAGAAAATATTTAGAAGAAGCATAGAAGTTTATGCTTCATATAGTAACGTTCATTTGTGTATAATATTTAATGAGTTTAAAGTTGTAATCTGTCCAAGTTGAGCAGACAGAGATGATCGTGTCCTTGGCTCAATGAACGTTTAATTCAGAAGCCTCTGGCCATTTCTTTTCTTTATTATACGTATATAAATAAACTGAATTATATAAATATATAAAATTTCTTATCTATTGTGGGTTTTCCCACATATATACATAACTGTACTCGTCTTGATATTATTTTTGTCTTTGCTTTTGTGTTTGTAGCCTCACATTTGTATAAAAGACAGGCGAGTCGGCAAATGAATCAGTTCGATTTGAATTGTTTAACAAAAATGAAGTGGCTCAGCCTTGTATTGTCTTTGGCCGTGTTGGCATTGGCCAGCGGTGAGTTGGTTAAAAAGTTTTAGTGATATATTTCTTAAGACATTCCTTCAACAGCCTCTCCCTTGGTGCCTGGAAATGTGATTATAAACGGAGATTGTCGTAGCTGTAATGTCCATGGTGGCTGATGGCAGGAGTACTAAATGAACCATAATCCCCCAAAAAATTATGTTTCCAAATAAATAAATATGTGGTATAGACAAATATAAAACCAGAGGAAAAAATTCTGTATGTTTACTGTATGTTTATTTTCTCAATTCGAATAGGAAATTAAAATTAACCGCCTCGTATATTGCAAACTTTGCAGTCGCCATTGATGATCACATTGCCCGGATGGAGAGGCTTGGCTGTAACAATAAATTGAGATAATTTTTATGATTATAAATTTATAGGTATTCAGAATACTCACCAGTAGCCAATGCCAAAAGGCCCAGAACAAAAGCAAACGACAGCCACTTCATGTTGTTGATTCTATCTTAGTAGCTGGTACTAACTAAACCTAATCGGCATCTTAGTGGCAGCTTTTATAGTCTATCGCATTTCCCCCTCTCTCCCCCCTCCTCGGACACTATGCACTATGCGATGATATATCAAATAAAAAACAAATTACGACTTTCTGTCTCACTAAATCAAAGGGTCGCACCGCATTTTGAGTACCCTGTAATATTTCCATAGTTTTTATGAGGTTTACGGAAAAGCAACTGCAAGAATAATCTCAAATGTTTATTAAATTTATCTCACAAAAGGCTTAATTGCCCTCAAAGCTTCATTAACTTGGCCGTAAACTAGACGGAGTTTTCAATATTTCTACATTCCACAATGAAGATTCTTTGACCCCGTCCTCTACAGACTCTTTAGAGTCAGAAACGTAAACCGATAGGTCGTCGTATCTATTGGATAAAATGCACAAGGTGCATGGTATTTGCAAGACATCCAATCTGGAAGCAATCATCTTAAAGTTTCAGCAAGAGCAAAAATTAATTTCAGGAATATTTGGCTACATTAATAAATAAGTTTAAACTTTTGTAGTATTCATATACCACGCATCCATAGCGTGAAATGATATAATAAAGTCGCCAAAATGTATGAAACAGACAGAAGAAAGCTTTTACGCCCGTATATAGTATATATATTCTTGATCAGCATCAACCGCCGAGACGGTCTACCCATGTCCGTCCGACCATATAAACACCTTGATTTCTGAGACTATTAGAGCTGGAGCCACCAAGACTCGTGAATGATGATGGAATGATGGAAAAAGAAAAAAAAATCGTAGTAAAAAGAGTAATAATGGTTTGTTAGTGGATTGACGAATTGAGTTGCAGGGTAAAAAATTGTAAAATGTAAAAATATTATTGCCATATCCAAAGTATAAATAGATACCCTTGCAAAAAGGGTATATTAATTTTGGTCAGAAGTGTGCAACGCATAGAAGAAAGCATCTCCGACCATAGAAAGTATATATATATATATTCTTGATCAGCACGACGAGACGAGTTCCATCTGTCCGTCCGTCTGGAGCAGCGCAAACTGCTCCTAGACCGTAAGAGCTACAGCGCTGAAAATGACCGTAGGCTTGTATATACTGCACGGGTTGTATATCTTGGATTCAGCCGGATCGAACCACTATATCATATAGCTGCCATAGAAACGTCAAAGTCACGAACAGTGACTTTTCTCAATAACTGTGTTACTTTTTAAGCTATTGTCGTGAAATTTAATATAAGTTAGTTTATTGTAGCTACAAACGGCTGTGCCAAATTTGGTCAAGATCGGGTGACTATATCATATACCTCCCAAAGGAACGATCGGTCGAATACAGTGACTTTTGTCAATAACTTAGTTACTTTTAATGCGATTGCTTTCAAATGAAACATTTGATAGTTAAATATGCCTGTTAGTGACTGTGCCGAATTTGGTAAAGATCGGGTAACTACTTATATCATATAGCTCCCATAGGATCGATCGGTCGAAAACAGTGACTTTCATCAAAAAGTTCGTTATATCCTATGCTAAGATTGAAGGCCGTTCTTTCCCAAACATTAGACTTTTTGGATAAAACGTTTTTACACTTTGATATCTATGGGTAAGGAAAGAATTACCAAGACAGTTGCAAGGGTATACAAACTTTGACGCAGTCGAAGTTACCCCCTGCCCTCTGGTTTTTATTAAAATCAAACTAGAAACATGCAAAATAGATAAGGCGGTCCATAAGGGCGGTGGTGGCCGTATGCTAATGATGGCGCTACAGTGCTTACAGTGCGTAAGAGTGAGCGAGATAGTTTATGCAATGAGGAACGCAAAGAGATATTATAGACATACCTTTGTACTTTTGGTTTTCGAAATTTGGAACTTTTTTCACTTAGTGCATGGTATACCAAAGTCGCGATTTTCTTTCCTCTTTTGGTAAGTTGCCAGTGTTTCTTTGTTTTACTCGATTTACAACTTTCGTTGAATGTGAAAAAAATATAAAATCCAGAGGGCTGGGGTTAACTTCGACTGCACCGAAGTTTGTATCCCCTTGCAAGTTGTTTGGTACTCTTTCCTTACTTATAGCCATCAAAGTCGAAAAACGTGTTATCCAAAAATATCAAAGAAGCTAACTTCGGCTACGCCAAAGTTTATATACCCTTGCAGTCCTTGGCAACAATTTTTTTACATTTTGATATTTGTTTCTCTGCAACTTAATTCATCAACACACAAACAAAACATTATTTCTCTTTTTACTAAAATTTTTTCTTCATCTTCAATTATTCCCTAATCAAAGCACTGCACGCATACACATACAGTTCGTGTAGCGCTGCGTCTGTGTGTATGTATGCATGTGCTCTGTTTGCTTTGATGATGATTTAGTAGGCAGAAAGCAGCGCTTGAGCCGATTTATATTGACTGTAACTTGTGTTCTATTAATCGGTTCGGATTCAAATTTTGGGATTTTATATCCAATACTATCAAATTGGTAAATTTCATGGAGATACTTTAATTTCTGCAAAAATGTTTCTTCTAGGTAAATGATATATTTAGTAGTCCGATCCCGATGATTTTCATACTTTATCTTACACGGGTAATAACAAGCACCCCAAAAAAAATTTCAGCCCGATAGCTCTTAAGATGGCTAAGTAAAACGCGTACGCACAGACGGTCGCACAGCCCGACATGGCTATATCGACTCAGCTTCTCATGCTGATCAAGAATATATGTATATGCTTTATATGGTCGGAAATGCTTCCTTCTATGCGTTGCACAAAATTAATATACCCTTTTTGCAAGGGTATAAAAAGGCAAAAATAGTCTTATTTTAGCTAAGTTGAAAATTTTGTGTTGCCACTTGTCGAAATTGGATACAATACCCTGCAGCACTGGAATTCATCAAGAATCTGTTTTCCTGACGGTTTCGAACTTTCAAACATTCAAAAATCTGAAACAACGTCGAAAGCAAAAACTTGATTTGCACTTGTTTCATTAAATAAAGTTCAGTATTTCTTCACGCTTAGTCCTTGAGGACAATCAAAAAGTTTAGTTAATTTTTCAGTCATTGTTGACTAGATTGGCCATTTGTCCAATTAGTCGCTTAGCATTAAAATTAATTCCTTTTAAATTTTCGAAAAATTCCCGACTGACTTGTACCTTGTAAGAGTATTGAAACAGCAAGGACAATTAAAATTGATTGGAACTTTGCAAACTTTTCATTACATAAAGAACATACTTTTCAGATAAAACCAAAAATTCAAGATCGATTGTTGAAATCGCCCAATATTCAGTTTTAAAGTTGCGATTTTTTTTTTTAAAAATTATCATTTTTTCCTATTCACTAAAAATGTCTCAACTTTGGGAGCCTCTAGCACCCATGAATCTCAACCGATTTCAAAAATTTTTTGGATTCATAATCTCTGAAGTATTTCCTATCGATTGCATATATCATTTTTGCCAAACGCGATTATGAAAAAACGTATTTTTGCAACGCTATCCGAGCAAAAGGCCCAACTGTGCGCCGCCACTAGCCAACGGACAATTCTGCCCTTATGAACCGCGCTGTAAAATATGTTCATTCGCATATTTCGCATGTTTCTAGTTGATCCTGATCAAGAATATATATACTTTATGGCGACTTTAATATACCATTTCACCCTACGGGTGCATGGTATAAAAACATGTTAAATTTTGAAAATTAAACAAACGATAAATATAAACTAAGTATCAAAACAAAAAACATTGACAAACATGATTTCATTTTGATTAAGGGAATCCAATATACATCTGTATATAGGTATTTTAAATACTTATTGTTAGACATTGAAAATATTGTATGACTCTGTCGCCTTGAACTCAACTGAACTGCATCTCTGATTGCAAATTCCGAATACTTGGCTTAGGCAATCTCAAATCTCTCAGCACTTATCTCTTCATTTAGTTCTAAGGGATTATATATGTTGTGCTCGGTAAAAAATCGATTTTTTTTTATTGTTTTATATTAAAGTACAGTTTCTGAAGAATGCTATCCCAAATTTTTGTAGCGATCCAACCAATCGTAGTTATAGCACCTTCAATCTTGCTCCTTCACGCGCGCGTGGTGCGTCAAGCAAACTTTCAACGCGATTATCTCGGAACCATGTTTTTTAAAAACTGTCGTTGCGGTGACCACGATAACTTAAAAAGTTGTTAACCGATTTCAAAATTTTTTTTGTTCGTAATTGAGTTGGTGTGTACTTGACTGAAGCGTTTTTTATACCCTTGCAAAAAGGGTATATTAATTTTGGTCAGAAGTGTGCAACGCATAGAACGAAGCATCTCAGACCATATAAAGTATATACATATATTCTTGATCAGCACGACGAGACGAGTTCAAATAGCCTGTCCGTCCGTCCCTCCTTCCGTCCGTCTGTCTGTCTGGATCAACGAGAACTGCTCCTAGACCGTAAGAGCTACAGAGCTGAAATTTTGCATGTAGGCTTGTATACACAGTTTGTATATCTCAGATTCAGCCGGATCGGACCATTGTATCATATAGCTCCCATACAAACGTCAAAGTCACGAACAGTGACTTTTCTCATTTACTTCTTTATGTGAATTCATTATAACTATAAACGACTGTGCCAAATGTTATTAAGATCGGGTGAATATATCAGATAGCTCCCATAGGAACGATCGTTCAAAAACACGATTGCTTTTAAATTAAATTTAAATCAAACCTTGCAGTTTAGCCGGCTCGAGGTCAATCTTACAAAAGAAGATTTTAAATTAAATATTTGTTAGTTTAACATTAACCTTTTTAGAGAAAACTTTTTTTTTCTTTGATGGCTATAGGTAAGAAAAGAGTTACCAAAAAATTTGCAAGGGTATTCAAACTTTGACGTGGTCAAAGTTAGCCCCTGGTTTATTTTAATGTTATGAATTTTTCAATACATTTGATAAGACGAAAAAAGACGGAAAATCGCTTCCGTTTTCAAAAAAAAATTTTTTTTTTTGAAATGTGGATCCGTCAAGTATACAAAAATATATTATACTAACAAAATTATTGCGTTTTTTTTGCTTTTCGTTGAGCTGCTGGACTGGAATCGGAAATTTGCGGAAATTGTTGTAACTTTTATAAATATATGTGAAGAGGTCAAGAAGCTCAATCAAAGTTGTTCTCAGTTGTTCTTTATGTAACCCATGTACTGTAACCTAACCACCCAGAAACGTCTATAATATAATCAATAAACATAATCAATATAATAAACTTTGCATATATAAATATATATATATATAAAATTTGTTTAATTTTTTAAACTTTTTTTGAAGATCAGACATTGCACTATGCAAAACGTCTAAAAAGTTTTTAATAAAAATATTTCTTCATGCCTTTATAAAAATCCAAACTTTCATCCCTTTTTCGCGCACCATACATATGTATGTACATATATGACCCCTTAAATAGGTATATAGAAGTATATATAGAATGTAAAGCATTAGTCTAGTCAGTTATATTGAATTGCAAATAAATTGGAATTCGATTAGGCTAAATAATGATTTTTGACCCTGATTTATGGTATAGCCAGGTTCGATTAGACTCTAACCGTTAGAGAATTGCTATTTGTATCCTTGGCTTAATGAGCGTTTAAAAAGAACGCTTCAGAAGCCTCTGTCAATTTTTTTTATTATTATATATATGTATATGAGTAAACTGAATTATATAAATATATGAAATTTCTTATCTATTGTGGATTTTCTTACATACATATGTATATACATATGTGTACATTCGTCTTGATAGTTTTTCGTCTTTGCACTTGTGTTTGTAGCCTCACTTTCGTATAAAAGACTGAGGCGAGTCGGCATATGAATCAGTTCGATTTGAATTGTTTAACAAAAATGAAGTGGCTCAGCCTTGTATTGTCTCTGGCCGTGTTGGCATTGGTCAGCGGTGAGTTGGTTAAAAAGTATTAGTGATATATTTCTTAAGATATTCCTTCAACAGCCTCTCCCATGGCGCCTGGAGATGTGAGAATAGAGAAATGTAATTACTGCAATGTCAATGGTGGTGATAGCGGACAAACGCACCCTAAAAATCGTGTTTCCAATTAAATGAATTTGTGGTATAGACAAATATAAAACCAGAGGAAAAAAATCAAATTCCCATTACTGTATATTTATTTTCTGAATTCGAATAGGAAATTAAAATCAACCGCCTCGTATATTGCAAACTTTGCAGTCGCCATTGATGATCACATTGCCCGGATGGAGAGGCTTGGCTGTAACAATAAATTGAGATAATTTTTATGATTATAAATTTATAGGTATTCAGAATACTCACCAGTAGCCAATGCCAAAAGGCCCAGAACAAAAGCAAACGACAGCCACTTCATGTTGTTGATTCTATCTTATATCCATATCCTATAACGAAATCCAACTGCATTCTTAATCCTATTATAACGGAAAGTTCGGTAGCTAAGGAACTAATGAGGATTAAGCCGGTATACTCACCGGGTCCAGACGGTATTCCCGCTTGTGTCCTGAGGTTCTGTGCGGAGTCATTGTGCTCGCCTTTACTTAAGCTTTTTGAGTTGTCCGTTACACTGTCCGAGTTTCCAACTATATGGAAGGATTCGTTTATTTTACCTCTTTACAAATGTGGCTATAAATCCGACGTCACTAATTACAGAGGAATTTCTAAATTGTCAGCGATACCTAAACTGTTTGAGAAAATTATGACGTCTCAAATACAGCATTTATGTAAATCTATTTTTTCGCCATACCAGCATGGGTTTGTCAAGAATAGGTCTACCACAACTAACCTTCTACAGTTTACATCTTTTGTAATCCAAGGTTTTAAGAAACAAAGGCAAACTGATGTTATATATACGGATTTCAGTAAGGCTTTCGATTCGGTAAACCATGCCTTACTATTACATAAGCTGAATTTAGTTGGCTTTCCGGATGCTCTGCTTGCTTGGATATCACAATATCTAAGCAATAGGAGGCAGAGGGTTCTTTTTAAGTCCTCTCTTTCTAAGATCATTTGTGTTGAATCGGGAGTCCCACAGGGCAGTCACCTTGGCCCATTACTATTCACCATTTTTATTAATGATCTCCCCACCGTTCTTTTAAATTCTAGAGTTCTTATGTATGCCGATGATGTAAAAATCGCTAATCGCATCGTAGACTCTCTCTCATGTCATACCTTGCAAGCTGACCTGAATGCTTTTCAGGGGTGGTGTAGGGCTAACTTGTTATCGTTAAACTGTTCTAAGTGCAAAATTATGTCTTTTTACAGAGGTTCTCCCCAATTAACGAGTTACTTTTTAAATAATTTTCCGTTAGAAAGAATTAATAATACTTCTTTGGTTGTAAAAGATTTGGGGATCTTAATAGACCACAAACTTAGTTTTAATCAGCATATATCGACTACTGTTAGTAGGGCTAAAAGTTTTCTTGGCTTTATAAAGCGCTGGTCGAAGGAGTTCAAGGATCCATATACTACCAAAATACTTTATACTTCTTTAGTCCGTCCCATATTGGAGTATGGATCTTGTGTTTGGTCTCCTCAATATGAGTTTTATCAAAACAAATTAGAATCTGTACAAAAACAGTTTTTACTCTTTGCCTTTCGTGATTTGCGCTGGGATCCAACTGTCAACTTCCATCTTATTCTAGTCGACTTCAGTTAATTAACCTTCCTTCTTTAGCTAATCGTAGAACTATGCTTGGTGTAACTTTTCTTTACAAACTTTTGAATGGTGAGATTGACTCTTCCGAGCTGTTGAGCCAAATTAACATTTCTGTTCCATCTAGAAGGACCCGCAATTTCACACCGCTTTTACTTCCCACTTGCACAACTAACTTTTCTCTGCATGAACCTTTTCGTATACTATGTAGTGACTACAACAGACTTTGGCACGTTATCGGTTCGGAAACATCGCTTCCCGGTATAAAAACTGCGATCTTGTCCTTCCTCGCTCGTAACTACTTGTAATCATCTTTATTTTAACCTATCCTGTTTTCTTTTTATATGTAACTTATTATCTTATTACATTTAATATTTTCTATTTCTTTAGTTTAATTTTATGTTTATATATGTAATACGCCTATGCCCTTAGGTCGGAGTGGGTAGAGGTTGTAATATTAACTTTACTTAGGGTCATTCGTAACAGGCCCGGGCCTGGTGTCATATGGGCCACTTGTTCGTATTGAGCGTTGTACGACTACGTCTAGTAGCTGGTACTAACTGAACTTAATCGGCATCTTAGTGGTAGATTTTATAGTCTTTCTCATTAGAATTGAGACAATTTCACATGTCTATCGCATTTCCCTCTCTCTTGCCCTCTAGCACTATGCAAGCGATGATGTCAAATAAAAAAATATCAAAGAAGCCATCTTCGGCTTTGCCGAACTTTATATACCCTTGAAATTCTTTATTATATTTAAAAATGAAATGTCATACATCAATAGCATTAGTTGTCGAATTATAAAAATGCTCAAATATTTTTTAAACTACTTAATTCAAAACACATTTAATGATTATACCATACACCCATAGGGTGAAATGGTATATTAAAGTCGCCAAAATGTATGTAACAGGCAGAAGGAAGCTTTTCCGACCCCATAAAGTATATATATTCTTGATCAGCATCAACAGCCGAGTCGATCTAGCCATGTCCGTCTGTCCGTCCGTCTGTCCGTCTGTCCGTCTGTCCGTCTGTCCGTCCGTCCGTCCGTCCGTCCGTATGAACGCGTAGATCTCGGAGACTATAAGAGATAGAGCCACCAAATTTGGTATGTAGGCTCATGTAGTATGTAGAGTGATCAAGTTTATTTCAAATTTTTGCCACGCCCCTTTCCGCCCCCGCAATTCAAAAAAAACGTTTATCTCAAAAACTATTGTAGCTAGATACACCATATTTGGTATGTATATTTGCTTAGTAAATGCGCTCATGTTGCATGTATAAAGATTTTGCCACGCCCCTTTCCGCCCCCGAAATTTGAAAAACTCGAATATCTCGCGTAATTTTTTACCTTGTGCAATCAAATTTGGCACACTTAAATTTGATACTAATACCCAGCAAAATACCAAATTTGATCAAAATCGGACAAAAAATAGCTGAGTTATGCATATAAACGTTTTTGCATAAGGCCAGAGATGGCCGTTGGCGGGTGGGGGGCGCTAGGGTGCTTATATGCATAAGTGCGCGAGATACTGAAATATGCTTGTAAAAAGCATGTGAACAGAATTTCTTAAAATAGGCAAATGCATTAGTTATTACAAATTTGAAATATTTGTTTTACTGGTGTATGGTATACCCAAGTCGGCGAGACGACTTACTTACTTCATTTTATTTATTCTTTCAAGTGTGATCATCACACACACACACGTACAGTGTAGCCTTGCCTGTGTGTGTATCATGGCTTCTGTTGATTTGATGATGACGTAGTAGGCAGCAAGCAGCGTTTGAGCCGATTTATATTGACTGTAACTTGTGTCCTATTTATCCGATCAGATTCAAATTTTGGATTTTATATCCAAATCAAATCAAATTGGTAAATTTCATGGAGATACTTTAATTTCTGCAAAAATGTTTCTTCTAGAACTAAATGATATAGTAGTCCGATCCCGATGATTTTCATGCTTTATCTTAACCGGGTATTAACAAGCCTCCAAAATAAAATTTCAGCCCGATAGCTCTTAAGATGGCTGAGAAAAACGCATAGGCACAGACGGTCGGACAGACGGACATGGCTATATCGACTCAGATCGTCTCGTCGTGCTGATCAAGAATATATATACTTTATATGGTCGGAGACGCTTCCTTCAAAGCGTTGCACACTTCTTACCAAATTAATATACCCTTTTTGCAAGGGTATAAAAAGGCAAAAATAGTCTTATTTTCATCAGGAATCTGTTTTCCTGACAAAGTCGAAAGCAAAAACTTAATTTGTTCAGTTCAGTTGTTCTTCATGCTTAGTCCTTGAGGACAATCAAAAAGTATAGTTCATTTTTCAATCATTGTTGACTCGATTGGCCAAATTAGCCGCTTAGTATTAAAATTAATTCCTTTTGAATTTTGGAAAAATTATATTCATTTTCAGAAGAATTTAAGAGTTTTATGAGTGAGTAAAGCGACTAACCTGTAAACTTGAAAAATATTAAAACAGGAAGGACAATTAAAATTGATCGGATTTAATTAATTATTGGCATACAATGATGTTTACATGTTTGCAGATATTTATAGCCGAAAATCTACTCAATCGAATAAAGGTGGATGAACGCGTTTTGCGGTTGAATCGACTTAACTTGATGAAAGCTGTACAGCTATCCTTCTGCTTCTGTCTGAGACGGGATGACTCCCTGGCAGTTGGACTGTCGCACATATTGTTGGCAATTAAGCCAATGAACCATTACAAACACCAGCGAAGAGCGTAAGCCATGCAAATCGCTTTTTTGGGGGAAGGTCGAGGTGGAGGTGGGTTGGTTGTGGTTATGGAGGTGGCACTCAATCCAGCAGCTTCCAGCCAGACGGTTAGCCACCTACCCATCCAGCAGTGGATTAGCGGGCTGTGGAAAAACGAGTATGTGCCACATTTGTCAACGTAAAAAGTATTACGGTTAAATGAACCCCTGCATAAATGCCAGAGTCGCACACCACGAACACACGGATAGTCGACACGTGTGCGTAAACAATTTAATTACAAAGTGTTGCCTCCGAGAAGGGCAGAAGCAAAAGAGCACCAACAGATGTTACTTCACCGCCTTTCCGCCCCACCAACCACCACTCAGTCGAAGAAGGAAAAAAGTTAATCATCCAGTCATCAGAGGGGCAGTCACGAATTAAAGACTTGCAATGAGGCAGAAATCTGAATTTGGGGGCAAAATTTAAGCTAATGATTACGAGATTCTTATGGTGGTAATCAGGATGGTATTTGAATATTAAAGAATAGCTAAAAATAGAATGTGGTATTACTTTTTCATTTTTAACCGAGGTAGCTGAAGTTTCTTGTATGTAACAGTGATACCTCAATATCTGAGAACAAAAACCCTTTTAGAAAACGTCCGTGTGTTTTGGTATATCTGTTTGTCCTGCTAGACTGTTAAAGCTGTGGATGAGACTCAAGTTCTTCTTCTTTAATCTATTGACCCTTATGGCTACTTAACCAATTACCAACCACTCTCCAACGGAGACGAGAAATAATTTGTTTTATGTTACATTTTTTTTTAAACGGAATACGACAGGTTCTTTGTCGTTAGCCTGTTTTTGAAAACAATCATTCGGCACGAACTGACGTCACAATCAGGTGGCATTATTTTAAGGATAACGAATACAGTTTCGGATAAACTGTCTTCATATCCTGGCAATAAGCTAAAACATCTTGTGTTAATCCAACGAAAGGAGTGAAAGGAGGTAAAAATTTAACTCATCTATAAGGATAGACAAAGGACTTGTGGGAACCCACAGGTCAAAGTTGTCGCCTACTATTGAAGACGAATCGGAGCCCCTGTCACAAAAGTTGCAGTTACTTCATTACTTAAATTTTGGAGAAGATTTGGCATTGCCTCTTTGGTATTAAAGTCGATGCGCTTGATGATCTGATCCAATAAACATGAAGTTGAGAAAAGGTGAGACGTCTCCCAATGGTAAAATCTATCTTTGATTACACCAAAAAGATATTGTGATCTACTGGCGTTTCCACGCCTTACAGGAATTTCATTCGAAGGAGCTGTAATTTTGAAAGTGAATTATTTATTGAAAACATTCTAGAGTCGGAATATGGGATTCAAAACTATATATTTTGATATGCCTTAAGTGTTGGATCATAGCGGATATATTGATGTTATTGATTTACAATTTTTAAAACACATTGAATATTTGACTTCGTTGAAGTTCATTTTAGTGTTTTTCCTTTTCTGTACTGATTGGTCTTTGGGCAAAACAATGAATTTACTTATTTATTTTAAGTTAATTAATTTTACCTTTAGAAATTGGTATGGTATCAATTGGAAAAAAGTACCAAATTTACTAAAAAACACTTGAAATGCCGAAATAAAATGTAGAATCTATGCAGCTTTCCAAAGTAAGTGATATATTTCAAATTTATAATAACAAATGCATTTAGGTTGTAGCCGCCATCTGCATCTTACACTATACCCTAGATTGGAAACCTTACTTTTTCTGGCCAATATTCCTGATAGCTTTCGTTTGGGAGGATTATTTTCTGGAAAACCGGCGAGTTTCCAAATACCCATTTCTGGTGCCGGAGCACGTGCATCCGAATTTTCGGTTGTCGTTGCCTTCTGGAATTGGCATTCGGACATTGAAAAGACACCGCCAAATAAACACCGGCAGTGCCACAGCGTTTCTAAGCTAAGGCCTACAGTGCGGCCAAAGTGTCTCATTTCCCGAAAGGTGTCCTAACCTTTGGTGAACCGGATTTTTTGTACGGCAAGGTTTTAAAGGCAGTGGCCTACCTAACCTTCTGCCGTTGCTGACCCAGACAAGTTTGTCTTTTGGCAAAATTCTGGATACCGCTTGCTGTTGCCCGATTTAGCGAATTCCATGTGACCACCTCGAAAGCTCCTACAAATTTTTTTGAAATTAACCTCGTTTTGAACGAAATCTTTAAGTCCCGATATTTTCATTTCTGATCTTATTTTTAAATTTCAAGTCCTAATCAAGTTTAAACCCAAAAAAAAAAAAAAAAAAAAAAGAAGGAGAATGTAAATAAGTCAAATATTGAATCAATTAAAATGTCGTTAAGGTTATATTAAATAATTCGAGTCGAGAGTAACGTAAAATAGAGTAAATGTAAAAGCAAAGTGAGTGAACGGAGTTTAATGGTGGTCATAAAGCGCGAAGGAGAAATCATCATATAAACACCTTCCCACAGTGCATCGATGGAAGGCCTTTCAGAGAATAAACTATGGGGTAAGTGCCTAGTGTATTAAGCAGTATCAATTCGGCGATTTTTCACCAAGTTTTTGCGAACTATGGAGAACGGTAATCAATTGATACTCTGATTTGTTGATGTAATTTCTGTTTCAGCGTTTTGTGATCAACCAAATGATTTGATTAAATTAAAAAAAAAAAAAAAATTGATTTCCGTAAATAATGTTTGACTCGAAGAGCAATCAAAAGCAATGAGTGAATTTGTGCGACTTGAAAATTTAAAATAACTTTAAAGAATTTAAAAAAAAAAAAAAAAAAAAAAAAAAAAAAGAGATAAAAGAGAACTTGAAATAAGATGAATAATTACAAGAAAAAGGTTACTTGATTCATTTAATATTCCTTCTATATTTTTTTCTATTCTATAATCTTCTACAATAATTAATAATGTGTAACTAGTAAGCTCTCTCTTATACTACTAGCTTTAGTCCCTATTATTTAATAGTTTAATTTACTTTGAGTTCCATTGTTTTGCAAGACTGAAAGTTCGGAATCTCAAAATGTTGAGTCATACCAGACCAGCTGTTTAAAATTAGTCTGTAAATATTTCTTTAAAATTTATTGTGTACAACAAGAATTGCTTCTATCTAAAATTATAATGAATTTGAATATGATTGCTTAAGCTTTGTAATTAATTTTCCTAGTGACATGGGTACATGAGTTGATATCGATCAGTTTTTTTTTGGGAATCTTTACAAATGCCAATAAAGATTCATGGTTGGGAGGGTATAGAACTGACAAGGTCCATCTACATCTTGACCTCAGTAACCGCTAGCTTGTGAACCAAAGGATACACCTTCATTTTTTTTCGTTTTTTTATTAACATGAATTACTTACTGTTTTCGTAAGTATTTTCTGCCAGACATTTGATTTTCATTTAAAGTTAGTTTCAGTAGAGATCCTAATAAAATAAAATTTTATAATTCAAGGTAGAGATTCAGCAAACAACCCCCCCACCCCGCAAGAGCTACGGAACCAGAGGATCTCGATCTGCTGCAATTCACCTACCGCCTTCTTTTGGTTATCGATACATTTATCGTCGCTGTGATAGGAGAACCGATTATATAAAAATTATGGCGCGCAACGAGAAACCGAGTAGGAAGGTTACAAGGTATTTTTAAAAAATTCTATTCGCATACTTTTTACAAGCATATCTTGATATCGCGCTCACTTAAGCAAATGAGCACGCCAGCGCCCCCACCATCCAACGGCCATCTCCGACCTTATGTTTGATTTGGATAGTCAAAATATCGCGACAGGCAATTGGGTTTTCCTAAACTATGGAGGCGGAAGTGTGCGTGGCATATAATTTTAATCAACTATAATCTGCGCGCATACTAAACAAAGTCAATTCCACCAAGAATTTATGGATTACCTAAAATTCATATAGAAAGTACGTCATTGAGACCAATTTGCTCATCAATTGGTTCTCCGTCATACGGACTATGCAAATACATAGTCAACATTAAAAATTATAACGGCAGACTCAACATAAGAATGTAAAGAACGCCTCAGAATTTAAGACACATACATTTGCGACGATGAAAGATTGATATCATTTGACATACTCTTACTTTTTCCAAGTATTCCAATAGAATTGGCACTTGACACTATTAGAGAAAAGTGGATAAAAATAAAAGCGCACACTAACATGCCAAGAGAACAGATATTTTAAATATAAGGACGACATATACACACAACAAAAAGGAATGCCTATGGGCTCACCAGCGTCACCAATAATAGCCAACAAAATTATGGAAGAACTCTTACACAAAATGATGAGAACACTACCACCTAGAGTTATGACGAAATATGTAGATGTAGATAAATTAATTTGACAGAAACATAATGTTTACAATAGAGTTAGAAAATGACAACAAATTGGCATATCTAGACACATTAATACACAGACGAGGAAACGAATTAAAATTAAAATGTTACAAAAAACCAACAGCATCAGGACAAACAACTTCAACTCCAAACATCCGAATGATGATAATGAATACAGCAAGATTTTGTATACAACGGATGCTCAACATATCGGACCCAATTTTTCAGGAAGAAGTGAAGGAAGAAATACGACGAATTTTAAAGGATTATGACTTTCCAAACCACACCATAAGGACTTTACTAAAATCTCACAATAAGAAAACCAATAAAAAGGTTTCGACAAAACGCTTTATATCCGTCACATATGTCCCACAACTGTCGGAAAGATTAGCAAACTCTGATTGCTATGACACAGAGCAAATACAGATAGCACATAAGCCCAACAACACGTTACGGAGTATTTTCAATAGGACAAAAAGCAAGATTGATACAATGGAAAAGAGTAACGTAGTATATAAAATACCGTGCAAGGGGACCAATGAGGAAAACTGTGATAAGATGTATATAGGGACAACTCAATCGAGGCTAAAAACCAGACTATCACAACATAGATCTGACTATAAACTTCGTCAACACTCCAATGTGCAAAAAACGGCACTTATGGCCCACTGTGCCGCCAGTGGACATTCCCCAAATTTTGACGAAGTAAACATAAGAGACCAAGAACAGCATTACAACAAACGATAAACTTTGGAGATGCTGCACATAATAAATACCCCGACAAATATAAGACTTAATTATAAGGTAGATACAGACAACTGCGCGCATTTATACAGGCATTTATTAGGGACAAGTCAGTGTGTATCTCCACGTCACAGTGTGCGGACGTGTAAAAATAAGTAGGTGTTTCTTGTTGTTAAGTTAATGGTAAAGTTAATCACAATTAAATGAAGAAGGCGGCCACCGATGAGTGGTCGAAATATATCGGAGAAGAATATAAGAACAAACTGTTTTTATTTTGTTTTTATTCACCCAACAAATTGACCTCGAGCCGGCAAAACACACAACTGTTTTATTTATATGTATTTAATTCAAGTATTTTTCTAAGAGGATGTTGTTTGTTTTTGTTTGATCAGTTTAAATTCATTCATTGATGTTTACATATTGATGTCTTCTCATTGTAGATTGTGAGTTTTCTCTTTGTTGATGAACGTACGATCGCCGACTATTGTTTATACCAAATTTGAATGCTTTGCTCTTTAAACTGCTTAGTAGACAAGCTTGGATTTGTATTGGATATAAGTTGAATGGGATAAAGTCTTCACACCATAATTTCATTCTGTATGGACCGGATTCAACGAAAACGCCGCCCTGGAAACTCCGTAACTACAACTACAACTACAACTGGGTGTGAAATCAGGAATACTTCTGCTGTTTAAAGTTGTTCTATAACAAGAGGGTCGCATATGGATAATTGTTTCAGTCAAGTTTATCAGAATTATACCTTGAATAGTATGATTAATTGTTAACCTACCGATGTGACATTGAATCTTTAAGTGTTAATTTTGAAATTTTGCAGTAAATTTGACGCCCTGGACATTTTTCCAAGTCTCCTATTTGCAAATCCAGACCTGACCTCATGTATTCAAAGTGTGCCATATTTACAAAGAATAAATGTTGAAAAATTGAATATTCAAAGTTAATGTTAATGAATATTCAAAGTTAATGTTTTTATTTCGTAAATATAAGATTTAATTCCTAAATTTAGTAAAGCTTAAGTTTAGTTGTACTCAAATTTTGCACAATTTGTTTTTCTTTTAGCTTTCATTCAATTTTCTGGCTGCTTCTGCTGCTGCAATCGCTCCAACTCTTCGAGTTTGTAGATCTTTTCCCAGAGTTGGCAAGCCTCGTTCCAGGGTGGTGGTGGGTCCATGTTGATTATTTGTAGCAAGGAAGCCATCTGTCTGCGGATCTTAGCGAGGACAACGTCTTCTTTTTTGGGTCGTTTCATTTCCCCATTACTGGATACTTGATGCTCTGCAACTCTCTTTGCATTCGGGGCTTGTACAACAGATTGCCGGAATTGGTGCCCCCCTTTGGATATTGTCTTTTCTCCGTCTAGCTGAAATGTTCGTATCGCTCTCTTCATTGATTCTGTATTAGCCCGTTGCATTGTCGAATGATTCCCTTCAAATAAAAGGTCCTTGATTGGACCTAGCTTTTAATAGAATACAATTGCCAGGTAAGGAATGGTCAGGTTTAGATCTCACAAGATTACTGTGAAGATTGATATTGTTCTTAAGCGAACTCTCTTTATTTAAACGAACTTTTAGATCCTCGCGAGAATAACGTTTATCCGATGTCCTTTTGATAGTATATGAACTACGTTGGCCAATCTAAAGTTGATGTGAAGCGGATTGATACGAGTCGGCGGGTAATTAAGGAGGGATTTCTAAGGCGGAAGATATTCGCAATTCGATATGCGATCAATGAGTGTATGCCCTTTAGGTCTGCCAGTTCTTTTTATTTATACAATTTCGAGATTGTTAATCGCTGACGCTAGCTATTTGGAAATATAGTTTGCTTGGGTCTCTCTTCAATGAAAAGAGCTTACATTGCGCTGCCTTCTTGAGTGATATTTACTCATAAATGTAGAGTATATTCTGCATTTAAGAGTATTTTTGAGCGGTGTTAATATTCCTTGCTATTAGAGTTTACCCAATTTTACGTAAGCTTTTAACTATCTATGTTCGTTCTAGTCAATCCTTTTTGACAGAGTTATGAATATGGATGACATTTTTTCAATAATACACTCCCTAAATTCTTTTGACAGGAATATCAAATTTACTTTGGAGCTGGAAGACAATGGAAAACTGGCGTATTGGTACTCTATGATCATCAGACGTGGAAACGAATTAAAATTAAAATGATATATGAAGCTAACGGCATCAGGACGAATCCTCAATTTTAACTCAAAACACCCTTAGACGATGATAACAAATACAGCAACGTATGTTCAACATTTCGGATAAACTATACCATGAAGAAACGAAAAAGGAAATAATAAATATTTTAAAGGACAACGATTTTCCGGACAACGTAATCAAGACATTATTCAAGAAACTTAAATCTCCAACTGACAATTCTAAAAAGACCTACTTATCTATCACTTATGTACCTAAATTATCAGAAAGACTATCACATTAGAAATGTTATGACAAAGATCAAATAAAACTAGCACATAGACCTGACAATACCCTCAAACACATATTCAATCATACGAAATCCATGATAGAGACGACAAGTAGAAGTAATGTGATATACAATTCCATGCAATGAACAAGTAAACATACCATGCAATACGATATACATAGGGACGACAAAATCGAAATTAAAAACTTGGATTTCCCAACACAAATCTGACTATAAAATGAGGCATCAGCAGCACTAATGACACACTGTGCAACTAGTGGCCATGCACCGAATTTCGAAGAGACAACAATATTAGATGAAGAGCGGCACTACAACAAAAGGTTCACCATGGAGATGCTACACATCATCAATACTCCGAGCGCCACACGACTCAATTTTAAGACTGATACTGATAATTGCTCCCATATATACAGACATTTACTTGACAAGAATTAGTTCATAACTCCACGTCAAACGGTGCTGACATGTCAAATAATGTATGTAAAAGATAGTTAATTGTCACATAATTGTTAAATGTTTCTTGTACTTTTTGTAGTTGCCCTGAAGACGGTTGCCGCTGCGCAACCGAAATTTATCGGTAGAAAAATAAACTAGAAACTGCGGTTTTTTATTTTTATTTTAATTAATCGACCTGAAACCTGATGACATCAAAACATTCAAAATTATATTAAAACGAAAAAAAAAACTTCATAATGAATTATTTTTTCTTGGAAAGTAAGTCACGAATCTAGTTTGGGGTCTGCAAAGAAAAGTAATCAAATGAAGGAAATAAGTCTTCTTGCCGACTTAGGTATACCATACATAAAACAAATATTTCAAATTTATCATAACAAATGTATTTACGTTTTTTTACAAATTCTGTTCACATGCTTGTTTACAACTCCGGCCTGATGGAAATACGTTAAATCATCTGTTACATACATTTAGGCGACTTTAATATACCATTTCATCCTATGGGTGTATGGTATAAAAAGGAGTTTTGTTTTAGGGACTAAAAACGAAAAGAGACATTTCTCTTTAAAGGGAAGGTCTCATGCCAGGCAAATTTAAATTCTGATTTCAATATCTGACCACAATCAAAGAGCAGACAGTCAACACATTTCGTTTTCACCTGAGCACGTGAGGGAAATTGCTAATCAACTGCAAAGCGCGTTGTTGTTGCCAAGGGTAAAAGCATCAGAAGGACTCTTCTAGCTGGTTGAGTGGCCATCCATATCCCCCGTCAGAAGCCCACAGGATTCGCCTTATGGTCTAGTTGTTGCTGCGCTCTGATCAGGGTGGCTCTGCAAAGAGTGACAGCTCATACTCAACTGCGTGGAATGGAGGTGGGATTGGGATTGGATGTGCAAGTAGGAGTGGGTTGTGACGAGTTCTTTAATGTATTTAACGTTGCCAGCATGAACAAACATTATTGTCTACTGGGAATTCGAAAGTTAGGCCTTTTGCCTTGCCCACTACCAGATGGACACATCTCTCGCTTTGGTCGTGAGATGGCACAGTGACAGGACTCAATAGCCGGTTGTCTATGTCACTTAGTGGCGCATAGACGTGGTTTTTCAGGGTTGTGAGTTGGGTTTAAGAGTTGGAGTATGTCGATGTTTAGCTCTAACATGATGAGACAATAAAAGGTGTGATGATAATGTTGTAAATCAACAAGACAATGATTTCCAAATAAATTGAAAACCCACAGGATGTGGGGAAATATTAAGGTCGTCCAATCTGTATATTCCAAAACTTTTTTAATAAACAATATCTCATTCGATAGCGAATTTAATTTACTTTATACATTTATAATTCTACAAAATATTAATTTAGATGCATTTAATACCGTCAAACTCTTAAATTGACCTCAAATTGGATTGTGGGTCTAAATTTGTGTACCAGTTTTTTTTTACTAAGACTGACAAAATTTACGATTTATAAATTAATAATAATAATACTGCCTAACTCAAAGCTGTAACTAAACATGTGCAACATTATATAAAAATCGGATAAAATCACAATTAAACAATGAAAAACTGTACTTTATAAATCGTTTACACTTAATCATCATGTTTTTAACAAGGATCTGTTTAATGATTTTAAATAAACTTTTAATCTTATTAATTAAGTTGGAATATTTTTAGAAAGCTTATTATGAAGTTAGAGTATAGAAGCGATGTGTGTCTTTCAGGCTTCCCTTAGAGGCCTCAACAGGATAGATAATGACACACATCTGTGTCTGATCCCAACTGAAAAGTGGCAAACGGCTATTCCACATTTTATGCGTCGCCAAATTGACTTTAGACATTGCACCTAAAAATAGAGCTAGTAGCTTATCTTTTATACCCTTGAATCTCCGACCATGCAAAGTACATATATTCCGGATCAGCACGTCAAATACTCTAGACTCTGGACCAACGCTAACTCCTCCTATACCATAAAAACTACAGAGTTCCAATTTGCATGTAGGCTTGTTTGTATATCTCGGTTTCAGCCGGATCACTATTTCATATAGTTCCCATACAAATGGCAAAGTCACGAACAGTGACTTTTCTGAATGACCGTTGTCTTTTAACTTAATGTGTTCAAGTTAATTATTGTTAGTATTGTATGCATATTCATGACTGTTTCAAATTTAATTATGATCGGGTGACTATAGGAACGATCGGTGGAAAACAGGGACTTTTATCAATAACTTCTTTACCTTTGACGTGATTGTCTTGTGTTCCACCCTAAGATTGTAAGCTATGCTCAACATTAGACTTATTAACTTTGACCGCTCCGAAGTTTGCATACCCTTGCAAGTTTTTATACTCTTGCAAAAAGGGTATATTAATTTTGGTCAGAAGTGTGCAACGCATAGAAAGAAGCATCTCTGACCATATAAATTATATAAATGGAATCTTATAACCTTTAAACTTATGAACTTGTAAAAGTCGCCAACAGCACCGATTGGCAAAGTTAGTCATTATTCAGAAGAGATATATAAATCTTTCTTACATTTTTCCCTCCTTCTATGTTCCAATTGTATTTTTGCATATTCTTTTATTCTTTGAATCTTCAATTGTTTAATGCATCGGTTCTTCGGAATTTTGCTTTTATCATGCAATTCGATAAATGTGTGGCCTATTTTTAGCTCATCTGAATCAAACCTATTGTAACTATTGTATTGGTAACTTCACTATTTGATTGACTGCGTGATTAAAAACAGCTAATTTTTTTTTTCGTATTTTAAAATTTACAGCAGCTTCAGTAAATTTTTTGTACCATGGGTCGCGGAAAACTTTTAACTGAATTTGAAAAAGGTCAAATAAAATAGAAGTGAATGAACAGACTATAGAAAAAATGAATAGGGAAAGAAATGTACAACATACAAAAAACCCCTTCTCAATGATGCTCGTAAGGAAGCATGACTTCGATTTGCCGAGAACACATGAAGAGGGAATGGAAGACGGTGGTTTTTCAGACGATGGACCAGTTGGTGTAATTATTATATCCAGGATATACGAAAGGAAGAATGTTTTTTAAGTCCTCATCACCGTTTTTCGGAACTTGCGAGCTTCATTTTGTCACCTCCAATATGAACGCAAATGTTAATAAGACTGAACTACAAAAGATTTTTCCCCACTTTTTAAAAATTTATGGTAATGTTTCCTGGATGTACCAACAGGCCAACTCTCCCATCCATACCGCACGAGTTGTAAATAAGTGGACCATAGTTGAAGCAATTAAAAAAGCATAATTAACTTACCCAATATTTTAAAATTTTGACTTATGTATATAATTTTGTTTGCATTATTTCGTTTGCAACTGAAACAGGCGAAATTGAATTTTAATGCCCTTCTAGGACCCATCATTCGCGCTCGTGAGTACGATATCGACATAAAAGTATGATATAGCCAAAAAGCAAGTTTGAACCTGAGTCTACAGTCTGTCAAAATTTGAACGCAATCGGTTCAGTAGTTTCTGAATGCATAGCGATTGTAGGTACTCAGAGGTGCATAAAGTATATATATTCTTGATCAGTCCGTCCGTCTAGATCAACGCAAACTCCTCCTAGACCGTTGGAGCTACAGAGTTGAAATTTTGCATGTAGGCTTTTATATAGTGCACAGGTTGTATATCTCGGATCGAACTCAATAACTTCGTTATTTTCTGAGCTATTGTCGTGAAAATAATTAGTAATATTAGTGAGTTCTTTATACCTATAAAGGACTGTGCCAAATTTAGTCAAGATCGGGTGGCTATTTCAGGTAGCTTTCATAGGAACGTTCGGTCGAAAACAGTGACTTTTGTCACTTTTCACAGTAAAACTTGACTAAAAGAATTTTGGTTTGCTGTTTCTTTTCTCTTGCCTTACTGACAGTCTCTCTGATTTGGGAGACCAAGAAAAAGAATAACAATGATACCAGGTTTTCACAGAAAAAGCAAAATCGAAAGGACAATGCAAAATAGCGCGGTGAAAAAAATAGCACCAAGCTCATGTTGTAATAGAAAATGAAGTAAGTAAGTCGTCTCGCCGACTTGGGTATACCATACACCAGTAAAACAAATATTTTAAATTTGTAATATCTGAGTATCTCGCGCACTTATGCATATAAGCACCCTAGCGCCCCCCACCCGCCAACGGCCATCACCGGCCTATTGCAAAAACGTTTATATGCATAACTCAGCTATTTTTTATCCGATTTTGATCAAATTTGGTATTTTGCTGGGTATTAGTATCAAATTTAAGTGTGCCAAATTTGATTGCACAAGGTAAACAAATACGGGAGATAATCGAGTTTTTCAAATTTCGGGGGCGGAAAGGGGCGTGGCAAAAACTTTATACATACAAAATGTGCGCATTTACTATGCAAATATACATACCAAATTTGGTGTCTCTAGCTGCAATAGTTTTTGAGATAAACGTCTTTTTTGAATTGCGGGGGCGGAAAGGGGCGTGGCAAAAATTTGAAACAAACTTGATCACTCTACATACTACATGAGCCTACATACCAAATTTGGTGGCTCTAGCTTTTATAGTCTCCGAGATCTAGGTGTTCATACGGACAGACGGACAGACGGACGGACGGACAGACGGACATGGCTAGATCGACTCGGCTTTTGATACTGATCAAGAATATATATACTTTATGGGGTCGGAGAAGCTTCCTTCTGCCTGTTACATACATTTTGGCGACTTTAATATACCATTTCACCCTATGGGTGTATGGTATAAAAATGCTAAAAAAAAGGGAAAAACATTTGCCGAAATAGTTCGTATACTGGGCTATTCCAACGAAACGATCAGTAACGCCATGAAGTTTGTCCCAAAAGTGGAGTCTCGTGAACGAAAATCCGTTATTTCGTCCTTACTCGTCAAGCGTCTGGCAAGACACAGCAAGAAAGAGCCGTTTAAGCCAGCAACAGAGCTTAAAAAGGACTTAAATATTTCTGCATCTGCATCTACCTTCTAGGCCGCGGGAAAATAATTCAAATGCTTGTAGTCTGAGAAAAGTGTTACTATTGACCAGTAAACACACAGCTAAACGCATTATGGAGGATAGGTTCTCGTACTTTCGTTTGCAGACCACCAAATAAGTACAGACCAATCGACACAAAAAAGACGGTGAAGCTCGGAGGTTCCAATACTATGAAATGGGCGTGCTTTTGGTATTATGGACTATGTCAGATTCATTTGCCTAAAACGATCATGGATCAGCACGTATACGTTGATATCCTGCAAAATGTAATGCTTCCACATGCAGAGGATGAAATGCCATTAGTTTGGGTCTTCTAGCAGGACAATGACCCCAAGCACACGAGCAAGAAAGCTAAAAAGTGGTTTGCGGAGAACACCATCAACGTCATGGAATGGCCTCCACAGTTTCCGGATTTCAATCCATTTGAGAATTTGTGGACTGATGTCAAAAAGGCAGCTCACACCAGCAACCCAGCATCAAATAAAGCACTTTGGACAGTTGTGAAAGAAATTTTGGAAAGGATTCCTGTTTCTAGTTGCCAGGATTCAGTGGGTTCTATGCTATAGGCAATAAAGGATACTCAACCAAATACTAACACACTAGTTAAACACCATAGTTTTGAATTAAAAGTATTTTCGTTTTACATTTTTATACCCTTGCAAAAAGGGTATATTAATTTTGGTCAGAAGTGTGCAACGCATAGAACGAAGCATCTCAGACCATATAAAGTATATATATTCTTGATCAGCACGACGAGACGAGTTCAAATAGCCATGTCCGTCCGTCCGTCCGTCTGGATCAACGCGAACTCCTCGGAGACCGTAAGAGCTAAAGACCTGAAATTTTGCACGTAGGCTTGTATATACTGCAGGCATTGTATATCTCGGATTCAGCCGGATCGGACCACTATATCATATAGCTCCCATACAAACGTCAAAGTCACGAAACAGTGACTTTCTCAATAACTTCATTAATTTTATAGCCATTGTCATAAAAGTTGGTATTTGTCAATTTTTTTGTTCTTATTCATGATTGTGCCAAATTTGATCAAGATCGGGTGACTATATCATATAGCTTCCATACAAACGGCAAAGTCACGAACAGTGACTTTCTCAATAACTTCATTAATTTTATAGCTATTATCATAAAAGTTGGTATTTGTCAGTTTTATGTTCTTATTAATGATTGTGCCAAATTTGATCAAGATCGGGTGACTATATCATATAGCTCCCATACAAACGGCAAAGTCACGAACAGTGACTTTCTCAATAACTTCATTAATTTTATAGCTATTGTCATAAAAGTTGGTATTTGTCAATTTTATGTTCTTATTAATGATTGTGCCAAATTTGGTCAAGATCGGGTGACTATATCATACAGCTCCCATAGAAACGATAGGTGGAAAACAGTGACTTTCCTCAAAAAGTTCTCTATATCCTATGCTAAGATTGAAGGCCGTTCTTTCGCAAACATTAGACTTTTTGGATAAAACGTTTTTACACTTTGGTGGCTATGGGTAAGGAAGGAATTACCAAAACAGTTGCAAGGGTATACAAACTTCGACGCGGTCGAAGTTAACCCCGGCCCTCTGGTTAAGTTAATTTTTTGTTTTCGCCATTGTGACTGGATAGTGCTATTTTTGTTACCGCCTTATTTTGACCTAACCAATATGATAATGGAATATATTTTGAAATACTTCAGAAATAGGGAGTCCTTTCTTTTTACTAATATATTAATAGATTGATTAGTCGAAAAAATTATTTTATGTTCGAAAAATAGATTTTTTTTCACAATTTTACAACTTTGAATTTCACAACATCCTATGGTGCTATTATTTTCACCGCAGCTGTAGCTGCCATAGGTGCGATCGGTGATAATATTGAAGGCCGTTGTATCTCAAACATTAGATTTTTTAAACGTTTTTCCACCTTGACGGCTAGGAAAGAGTAACAAAAGATCTTGCAAGGGTATACAAACTTTAACGCGGTCGAAGTTAGCCCGGCCCGTGGATATAATACAAAACGTTATGATTCTATATTCCTCTTGGGAAATGCCACTAAAATGGACATTCCAACAGGACAATGATCCAAAGCATTCCAGCAAACTTGCCAAACAGTGGTTTGCAACGGAAAAGATTGACGTAATGCCATGGCCAGCACAGTCCCCAGATCTCAACCCGATTGAAAACTTGTGGGGGGACGTTAAACGAAGTGTGGCCAAGTCGAAACCGTCCAATAAAGCGCAACTTTGGCAAGTCGTTCAAGATGCATGGGCTCAGATTCCTTTAAAGCGCTGCCAGGACTTAATTGACTCCATGCCGCAGAGATGTGAAGCTGTTATAGCTAATAAGGGGTTCACAACCAAGTATTAGTTCATAAGTAACATAGTTAATTTAATATATGAAGTTATAAACAAAATTTAGTTGACACATTTAACATTTTCGATTTTTGCTGCTATTATTTTGAACACGGCAATTTCTGCATTTTTATCATTTTTTACTTCAATTTATAAATGAAATAAGTTTTTTGATAAAGAAAAACACACTAATTTTGTTTTAAATTAAACTTAAATACTAAATTGAAAAAGAGAAATTTGGTCTGTAGTCAATATGATGTTTTTTTTCAATCTTAAAGTCAGAGCTTATACATATGCGCTGCTATTATTTTGAGTACAACCAGCTGTGTTCAAAATAATAGCAGCTCATCTTTTTCTTACAAATATGTCTATATTTTAGGCATGTTCATTCATGACGATCAAACACTGATGCATTTTTTTTGTAGAATAGGGTGTGGGAAAGAGAACAACGAAAAATCCCGTTAGAATTGCTTTTCTTTATCTTTTTATCGATAATTTTGCGTGAATTGGCAGAAATTTTGTTGTTCAAAATAATAGCAGCGCTTCATTTCAATATTAAAACCAGAGGGCCGGGGTTAACTTCGACCGCGTCGAAGTTCGTATACCCTTGCAACTGTTTTGGTAATTCTTTCCTTACCCATAGATATCAAAGTGTAAATACGTTTTATCCAAAAAGTCTAATGTTTGCGAAAGAACGGCCTTCAATCTTAGCATAGGATATAACGAACTTTTTGACAAAAGTCACTGTTTTCGACCGATCGTTCCTATGGGAGGTATATGATATAGTCACCCGATCTTGACCAAATTTGGCACATTTATAGCTACAATTAACTAACTTATATTAAATTTCACGACAATAGCTATAAAATTAATGAAGTTATTGAGAAAGTCACTGTTCGTGACTTTGCCGTTTGTATGGGAGCTATATGATATAGTGGTCCGATCCGGCTGAATCCGAGATATACAGCGCCTACAGTATATACAAGCCTACGTGCAAAATTTCAGCTCTGTAGCTCTTACGGTCTCGAAGGAGTTCGCGTTGATCCAGAGTGACGGACGGACATGGCTATTTGAACTCGTCTCGTCGTGTATATTTACATGGGAATACACCAAAATAATGAAAAAAATTGTACTTTTGTGGATAGAGGCAATCATTATTCAAATGAAAAGCGCGAATTGATATTAAGCCTTAGAAAGCAAGGGAAAACATACCGGGAAATCGAAAGATTGGTTCTTCTAAAATGATTAATAATGCTATCAACACAAAGCCGAAACCCGCGGCAGGAAAAGATCTACCACTGACATTGACAACCGACGCATTGTGCGCTCCAGCAAAGCTAATCCCTTTGCTTCTGCGGAATCCATAAAAGCAGATCTAAGCTTGTCAGTAAGTGGCGTAACTGTTCGGCGAAGACTTCTGGAGCATAAACTCAAGGCCCGAAGTCCAAGAAAAGCTAGAAAAGCCGAGTACAACATTTTTACTGTAGAGTGAGTGACAGTAATAAATGTACTCTTTGTAAGTAAGTAGAGTATATGTCACTTTTTTTCATGTTGTACACCACCAATTATGATAGATATTCAGCTTAGAACTCAAACTGAAGAAAGTGATAACATTATTCCATCCAGCCAATAAATATATGATATTTTCGCCGATTTTGTACAACCCATCCATAATAATAATATTCAATCTATTATAAGTAATGAAATTCGAAACATATCAAAATGTAAATATTCGACATACATAACGCAGACTTTGATGTTCTGAGTTGGTGGAAAAACAACAATCAGCAATTTCCCTTACTTTTTATTATACCATACACCCATAGGGTGAAATGGTATATTAAAGTCGCCAAAATGTATGTAACAGGCAGAAGGAAGCTTTTCCGACCCCATAAAGTATATATATTCTTGATCAGTATCAACAGCCGAGTCGATATAGACATGTCCGTCCGTCCGTCCGTCCGTCCTTCCGTCCGTCTGTCCGTATGAACACGTAGATCTCAGAGACTATAAGAGCTAGAGTCACCAAATTTGGTACGTAGACTCGTGTATTACCTACGGTTGTCAAGTTTATTTCAAATTTTTGCCACGCCCCCCTCCGCCCACGAAATTTAAACAAATTTGATTTTCTTAAAGACTACATAAGCTAAAGACATCAAATTTAGTATGATTAATCCTTTAGTAAGCGCGCACAAATTTGTTGCAAAAAAAATTTGCCACGCCCCCTCCGCCCACGAAATTTAAACAAATTTGATTTTCTTAAAGACTATAATAGCTAGAGACACCAAATTTTGTATGTGTATTTGTTTAATAAATGCGCGTATATTGTATATGCAACGATTTTGCCACGCCCCTTTCCGCCCCCGTAATTTGGGAAAACTCGATTATCTCACGTAATTTTCTACCTTTTGTAATCAATTTTGGCACACTTGAATTTGATACTAATACCCAGCAAAACACCAAATTTGATCAAAATCGGACAAAAAACAACCAAGTTATGCATATAAACGTTTTTCCATAAGGCCGTAGTTGGCCGTTGGCTGGTGGGGGTGCTAGGGTGCTCGTATACTTGAGTGAGGGAGATTATAAGATATGCTTGTAATAAAAAGCATGTGAAAATGCATTGGTTTAATAAATTTGAAATATTTGTTTTACTGGTGTATGGTATACCTAAGTCGGCGAGACGACTTACTTACTTCATTAAGGTTGCTTCCAAGTTATTAGCCGTTCCTGCAAGCAGTGCATCATCAGAAAGAGCTTTCTCTGTTGCCAAAAAACTTATTTATTAGAAACGCTGTAAAACCGCAACCACAGATGATAAGGTGAATAAGATTATGTTCTTGTACTCAAATGTTGAAGATTTATATAATAAGTTATTTTCTGAAATAAATTTGTAATAATAAAAGTTGTATTAGCTAACGTTTCTTGCATGTGACATTCTGATTTTTTACAGACTACACGAGCCTACATTCCAAATTTGGTGGCTCTATCTCTTATAGTCTCCGAGATCTAGGCGTTCATACGGACGGGCAGACGGACATGGTTAGATCGACTCGACCATTTCATCCCATGGGTGTATGGTATAAAAATAAGCTAAAATCTCATTATTTTCTAAAAGCTTTCAAATAATTTGAAATGAAATTGAAACGCAAAACACTTATCAAAGCTTTGCCTAGTTCTCTGATCATCACATACTCTATGATAGCAGTGTCCGAGTCACTCTAGAGCAAAGCAGTCGACTACGTAATTATGATGATGATATATTTAGTAATTCTCTGTGTGTTGTGCCACAATGTGAGCTGGGCGAATGTTGGCAGATTGGTTTGTTATTATGATGCGGCGAGCTATTCGCGACAAGGTTAGTAAGTCCCCATTGGCTAATCTCAGTGGGCCAAAAGTGTTCAAAAGGTTATCATCCAAATTGTTGTTTACAGGGCCAGCCCATATGTCGCTTGATGACTTGGAGCCAGCTTTAAATTTCTGCAATTTTCTTGTCTACGGTTATGTGGGAATCGATGTAGACACATTCAAATTAAAAACGCATGAGGAAGATAGTCAGCAGTTTACTCGGATTACTTCATTGCGGCGCAAGTATCCACATGTACGATTTTTACTCTCGGTCGGTGGTGACCATGACTTGAATGAGGAGGGCAAGGTGGAGACTGCGAACTACATGAGCCTCATAGCAGATCCAGAAAAAAGGAATAGCTTTAGGGCCAGTGCGAATGTTCTGCTGAATAGCTACGGTTTCGATGGATTGGACTTGGCCTGGCAATTTCCCAAAATGTCGGAAAAAAAGGAAAATGTGTTCAAGCAGGCCTGGCTAACAGTTAAATCATGGTTCAGATTCTCATCTCAATCCTTGGAATTGCAAATAGCAGAGATTCAGCAACAATTTGGGCAGTTAGTGAGGGAGTTGCGCATCGATTTGCAGCAAAGTGGCAAGCTATTAACCTTTTCCGTGCTACCCCATGTAGATGTCGAAAGTGAGTAATAGGTGAGAAGTCCTTGATTGTGATTTTCAAGAGTAACATCGTTTTTCTCGTTCCTGTAGTGTTTGTAGACGTCTCCTCAGTCATGGGCTATTTGGACTTTGTTAATCTTAACACCTATGACTTTCAGACTCCCGAATATAATCCAAAGGAGGCTGATATTCCATCCTCATTGAATCACATGTACGATCGGAATCCGACACATAACATTAAGCATCATGTAGACTGGTGGCTAAATGCCACATCCAATCATCAACAACTGAACCTTGGCGTAGTTGCCTATGGTCGCACTTGGATAATGTCACAGAAATCGGGCATCACTGGCTATCCTCCAATATACAAAACCGATGGACCTGGTCCCGCAGGCAATGCAACTCGTCTCGCTGGTCTCCTAAGTTGGCCTGAGATTTGCCAACAACTGCAGCATCCACAGCAACCGGACCAGGACAAACCACATCTTCGCAAGGTTGGCGATCCAACAAAGCGATTTGGTGTCTACGCCTATCGTTCTGCGGATGAAAACGGTGCGAATGGTTTGTGGGTGGGCTACGAAGACCCCACAACAGCTGCCATCAAGGCAGGCTATGCCCAGGCATTGGGTTTGGGTGGAGTAGCTCTCCACGATTTGTCTCTCGACGATTTTCGTGGCCAGTGTGCAGGTGAAAAGTATCCTATTCTTAGAAGCATTAAATATAAATTGTAAGGTTCTGCCTAGATTGATTCTAAATACATTAATTTTTCCAATTCAAATTCACTATATCCCAACAGGGGAAAACAATATATTGGGATCGGTATTTCTAATATATACATATATACGAGGTATGTACATTTTTTTAGCTTAAGTTCTTTTGTGTGCTCCAAATGTTTGTACTGATCCTGTAACATAATTATTTAACCGATGACTATTTTTAAAATTGTGTAGTTAAAACAGCTATTTTGTGTGGACCTAAATTTTTAAAGGATGACGTTTTGACCCAATGACAACTTTTATTGACAGCCCTAAAATGAAAATGTTGAGGCATGTGTGGAGCTGATTGAATTAAGCTCTCTATTTAAGCTTCAATTTGATTCCTCGAAATCGAACGGATGGATCCGCCATAATAATAAGAGTTACTCAACTGCTAGAATTTCAAACAATTGTTAAGTATGAAGATAAATATAAAATACAATACCAATGTTTTGATTGGTTTAGAAAATGAAGGAAATTTTTAAATTTGCTGCATTGTTTAATCATTAATGAATAGAGGTTCAACTTGTGAAACGATGAAACCTTTCATTCGGCTCGTTTTTTTTGCGCATCCATCGCAAGGTTTAAGGTTTGAAATATTTCGAAATTCAAGTTTATTGTTGATTGATTTATATTTAATATAAAAGAATTTAGTTTTTTTTGAAAAGTCGCCAAGACAACAAAATTAGACACAATTTATAAAGTTTAAAGAAAAACATTTTTCTGGGAATTTCTTTAATCCCTGGGAAATATTCTAAACAATCCAAATGTTTTATATCTTTGCAAATAGAGAAATAGTCATAATTTTCATTTAAATTTTAGTATAAAGTTTTCCTTAAAAAATGTTTACCTGCTTCATACATCAAATAATTCTTGTGATTAACAATTCAAATTTTTCAAGTTACATTTCGATTGTTTTACTTTTGGAATCACCTTAACTATGAAAGTTTACTTATTTATTTCTTTGATTTTGAATTTTCTTAACAAGTGTGTTCGGTTGTTGCATCGCGAGACCAGTTAACATCCAGCCACTATCCTTTTCTTTTCACTACCCGTTTAGGAGTAGGTTTAAACCTCGTGATTACATGCACCGAATTCTTGGTAACTCGAACACGGCAATGATTGCAGTTTCCCTGAACCTTTATATTACGGTTTTTCATTGTTTGTTTAGGGATATTAAGGCGGGCTGAAAATCGATTTATGTAGTTGAAAAATGTCAATTTTGTTAACAATTTGGATTACTTACCACCATAGCTCAAATCCACAAAGACGAAAAGAGACAGCAGCGAAAAAAATATCAAGTTCATCCACTTCATTGCAGCTAAAAGCAAAGACTGCCACACTCTGATTAAGATTTCGCCATTTGTCAGGGCTTTTTATGAGCAACACAGAACAATAATAAAAAAAGAAGCAGCAACCGGGGTCACCGCACATCGATGAGATAAGTCGTACTAGAATAAAAGACATTTTTTTAATAATAATGAAGAGCCAGTTCCGGTTAAATTGAATTTGAACGCCTTTCCAAAGGGTATTATGTTGGGTATGGGTCAAAAGTAAGCATAAACCCACATATGTATGTATGTATGTAATACATATGTATGTACATATATGTATATGCTTTGTTTTTGATCTACTTCTTCCTGATACTTTAATATTTTGCAATTTTTTGTTTATGATACCCTTGCAAAAATGGTATATTAATTTTGGTCAGAAGTGTGCAAGCATCTCCGACCACATAAAGTATATATATTCTTGATTAGCACAACGAGACGAGTTCAAATAGCCATGTCGCTCCGTCCGTATGTCCGTCCGTCTGGATCAACGCAAACTCCTCCTAGACCGTAAAAGCTACAGAGTTGAATTTTTGCATGTAGGCTTATATATACTGCAGGCGTTGTATATCTCGGATTCAGCCGGATCGGACCACTATATCATATAGCTTCCATACAAACGACGATGTCACGAACAGTGACTTTCTCAATAACTTCATTAATTTTATAGCTATTGTCATAAAAGTTGGTATTTGTCAGTTTTGTGTTCTTATTAATAATTGTGTCAAATTTGATAAAGGTCGGGTAAGTATATCATATAGCTCCCATAGGAACGATCGGTCGAAAACAGTGACTTTCATCAAAAAGTATCTTTATTCAAAAAGTCTAATGTTTGCGAAAGAACGGCCTTCAATCTTAGCATAGGATCTAAGATTGAAGGCCGTTCTTTCGCAAACATTAGACTTTTTGGATTAAACGTTTTTACATTTTGATGGCTAAGGGTAAGGAAAGAATTACCAAAACAGTTGCATGGGTATACAAACTTTGACGCGATCGAAGTTAGCCCCGGAACTCTGGTTTCAGTCTTGCCTCTGCGCAAATAATCAGAGATTATTGTGATCTCCAACCAAAAAGAGCTTAAGCCCGATTCCCACTCGATTCATCTGCAGGGAGTGGAATTAGAGGTGGGCATGGGCTGGGTTTTTGTCAGGTACCCGTTACCCGTACCTGTTTCGCTCAACCCGAAAAAAATTAGAAAAATATCAAAGAAGCTAACTTCGGCTATGCCAAAGTTTATATACCCTTGCAGTCTTTGGCAATAATTTTTTTACATTTTGAATTTTCTTTCCCTGCAACTGAATTCATCAATACACAAACAAAACATTCAAATTATTTCTCTTTTTATAATAAATTTTCTTTCTTCTTGCATCATTCCCTAAGCAAAGCACAACACGCGTACACATGCAGTTCTTGTAGCGCTGCGTCTGTGTGTGTGTATGCATGTGCTCTGTTTGAGCAGCAAGCAGCGCTGCTTGCTCTCTACTAGGTCATCATTTGAACCGATTTGTGTTGACTGTAACTTCTGTTCTATTTATCCGATCAGATTCAAATTTTGGGATCTGTCAATTTATACTATCATATTGGTAAATTTCATGGGGATACTCCAATTTTTGCAAAAATGTTTGTTCTAGAACTATATGATATAGTGGCCCGATCCTGACAAATTTCATACTTTATCATCTCCCGGCTAAAAATAGCTCAAATATGAAATTTCATTCCGATAGCTCTTAAGATGCCGGCGTGAAGTTGATTTGCACAGACGGACGGACGGACGGACGGACGGACGGACGGACAGACGGACATGGCTATATCGACTCAGCTTCTCATGCTGATCAAGAATATATATACTCTATGTGGTCGGAAACGTCTCCTTCTGTGCGTTACAAACATCTGACCAATTTTATAATACCCTCTGCAAGGGTATAATAAGGCAATAAACTTGTTGAGAAATTACACTGATTTTACATCTTTTAGTATTCTCCAAACCCACATCCCCCCGCACACGCGAAACGGGTAACCGTTCCCACGGGTAACCCGTAGGTTTCGGGTAAGTCGGGTACCCGTGCCCATCTCTAGTTGGAATCAACGGTCTATGTGAAATACCACATCCATCATACACCATCTCGTATCAGCTGATTTTACAGCTGCCATAGGCAAAGTTCCAAAGTGCAGCAAACAAAATAAATATGTATGTATGTTTAAATTTCTGCAATTGTTCTAACTTAAAATATTAAAGAAGCTAACTTCGGCAATGCCGAAGTTTTTATACCCCCCTTTTTCTTCTTCTTCAATCATTCCGTAAGCAAAGCACAACACGCATACGCATACAGTTCGTGTAGCGCTGCGTCTGTGTGTGTGTGTGTATGCATGTGCTCTGTTTGCTTTGATGATGACGTAGAAGGCAGCAAGCAGCGTTTGAGCCGATTTACATACATACATATATTGACTGAAACTTGTGTTCTATTTATCCGATCAGGTTCAAATTTTGGGATCTGAGATTTTATATCAAATTCTATTATATTGGTAAAATTCATGGGGATACTCCAATTTTTGCAAAAATAGCAATATTTTACACATATAGTTAGTAGCTTAAAAAGTTTTGCATATTTAAAACTCTTAATAGCCATATTACATTTATAGGGTTGCAAAACTATAGATGGTCCGTCTATCGACGGTTTTTCCCATGGATGGCAAGAAAATTTCCGATAGTACTATCGATATTTTCTATTGTTTTCTCATCGATGGTTTTTTTAAACGATGGCAAAACAATCGATACTATCGATAGTACTATCGGAAATTTTTCTTTTAAAGTTTACTGTTCGGAAACCAACTGTTTAAGGCGATACCGCCTATTTGATTTATTGTTAAATATTTCCAATTTGTAATTATTCAAACTGGTCAATAATAATGCATTTCGTTCAGAAACATTTACATTTTCAAACTTTAAAAAAAAAAAAAACAAAATAATATAAACCAAATTTTTCTCGAGACTTGATTTAATCTTCAAGTAAACTAAAGTTAATACTAAGAAAAAGAACAAAGCACGCAATATTTAACCTTATACTATAAGGTTCTTATACTAAAAACTAAATATTCGGTATATGTTACAATTAATAGTTTTTGAGATACAACTTACTTACTTACAACTTATAGCTAACAACTCAAAAAATATTCGGTATTTTTAACTCTTAGAGGTTAAAAAGGCAACACCATGAGATTCAAAAATAATTTTATACAATTTTGTAAACAATCGATAGTCTGAAACTATTATCGAGCTATCGCCATTTCAGAGAACCATCGATACTATCGATAGTACCATCGATGTTTTTTCCAGCACTAGTTAACTTCCCACTTTGTTTTCTTTATTGTTCGCTTGGAATAATGTGATAATATTCATCTAATGGAATCTTGCCAGGAAACTTCATTTGAATTCCATTATTTTTATTTTTAAATCTCCACTTAAAGAAACAACTTTGTTTCATTTGGTTTATTCACTTACATTTCAGATTACGACTCAAATGATTTTATTTTACCGCATTGAATTAAAAAACAATGTATTTAAAAGTTATATAATTTAATAATTATAATTATTACAGTTATAAGGAACGAGTTTACCTAACTATGCGACTAAAAAAAACTCATGATCAAAATTTACCTTTACTGTGGTTGCTTTGCTGGTTTGCAACAGCCATGCCTAACCAAATTGTATGTCTGATTCGCGGTGAATTTTAAAACAGCACTTGCAAAACTTGCGGCAAAATACGAAATTTGGCAATATTGTCCAACAATATCGACCAAATAGTACTTTGCGTTTGCTGGACAAAGTAAAGGTTCCATTTTCAATTTGCTCTGTTATGAATTTTGAATTATTTTCCTTCATTTTTTCCAAGAACTTTGAAAAATTATATATTCAATTAACAAAATGGTAGCTCGATTTTATAGACAAGTTAGATGTCCATAATGTTGCATCTTTAGCGACATCTTTTACTCCCACAAAAAAATTTTAGGTTTTATATTGTTTGTGACTTTTTTTATTTTGACGGACTTAAATATTCTTATTTTAACTTTTTCTGTTTTAATCATTTTATGAAAATGCCATTGAATGATCATTAACTATACGAGTTTAGAATCTATTATAGAATTATTAAGGACATATTTAAAATTTAGAAACCATTTAAATGGTGCGTCATGGGCATAGCCGCAATAAACATAAAACTGACTAATTTTGTGCAAAGATGAATTGCTTGTGTACTGTACTGTTCTATGTTTCCCGAACAGTGTGTGCAAAAGGGATCCGTCTCATGCTTAAACCTATGCAAATAGAATTTAAAGCACCCATGTCCCGTCAGTAACTGTGTCAAATAGAAGTTAGACATAAGCCGAGTTATAGCTGCTGTGGCCTTCGCAGCTTTATCTGCGGTATATTGCAGGTGGGCTTTGAGTATTAGCCTATGGTCAATCATGACTCCAAGGTATTTAATTGCAGGCTTTGATATAGAGCATCCGGCGACTTCGATCTTGGCTGTTTCCACTTTTTTTCCTGCTGCTTATGAGCACGGCCTCGGTTTTGTGTGGGGCTATAGATAGTGAGTTTGCCTCCATCCATTCCAAAATTTTGAACACAGCTGCATTGGTGTTTTCTTCCGCTTGCTGGATATCCTTGGCCAGAGTGACGATGGCAATGTTGTCCGCAAAGCCCACTATGCGAGTATCCGTTGGCATATGGAGTCGCAGAACCGTGTCATACGTGACATTCCACAATATTGGCCTATCACTGATCTTTGGGGTTCTCCGCTGTGATGGTGAGTTTCCGTGGGCCCACTGCCTTGTCGTAGAGTAGCACCCGATCCAGGAAATAGCTGCATATCAGGTTTATGATGTTTAATCGCTCCAGGGACGCGATAATGGTGTCCCAGCTGTCCGAAATGAAAGCAATTGGGATGGGCATGCAGGGCACGGTCCAACCTTCACCGGATGTTCCTACATGTGTTCCAATACCTGTAGATGAATGGATTTCATCTTAAGGTGTGCCCCCTTCATCCATTGGGTTGTGTTACTCGTCTAAGGGGCCTTCTTTTTGACCGAGCCATCTATAATCTCGTCTAGAATTTTGCCCAGTTCGGCCTTCAGCGTGCTAAGCGATTGCGGCGGTCCTTTTATTTTCTTCGGCGAGGTTCCACTTTCGTAATTACAAGGGCTTGCTTCCCTTGCCCGTTTGGGTGTCTCGTCTCCGCAGCCAGGTGAAACAAGAACTACTCGAACGGCTGGTGGGGCCGCGTGAAGAGTCTGTGGTGGCGTCCTGGCGATTTTGCTTCCTTTGGCTCCGTTTGTGTACGTTCCAGCCTTTTTGCTGCTGCTGTTGTTGCTGATTGTACTTAAGTCCGCTGTATCGGCCAAGTGTGCCACCGATGCAGTAGTTTTCTTGATTGTTACTATGGATGTTGGGGACTCCAGAATCCGTGCCCCGGCCGCGGTTTGGTTCGCGGGTGGATTTTTGTGGCTGCCACCTGGAGTAATTTCGCGTTTTCCAGCCATATTTGTTGAAACTAAAATGCATTTTATACCTACTGCCAGGTACGAAATTTCGTTAGTATGCTGCCGGCCGATGCGACGCAGACGCACACCACAAGCCGCTCAATATGAGGATAGACGCTTTGTGGATCGTGACAATATATAAAGTATAGCGTTGCCGCGTTCACCTTCTGCGTTCACCAAGACCATGTCCTCCAATTACGTAGCCCTCCAGGATAGAAAACTTTGATAATGCACTGGCACCCAAACTGCTGGACAACAGCATGCAGATTAGACTAGACTCTTTCATCCCGATAGCTCTTAAGATGGCTGAGTAAAACGGCTACGCACCGACGGACATGACTATATCGACTCAGCTTCTCATGCTGATCAAGAATACATATATATACTTTATGGGGTCGGAAACGTCTCCTTCTGTGCGTTACAAACATCTGACCAATTTTATAATACCCTCTGCAAGGGTATAAAACGATACTTAAGATCGCCGAAAAGATTACAGACATAATCGCTGATGGGACCCGTGTCTGGGCAATGCTCACAGATAGCCAAAGATTAAAATACCGACATCCCAATGAAAGAGACGACAGTCAATAAGCAAACCCGCGATTCACACAAACACGTACACACACCCTTGGCCAATATAAGTCCACCTGCAAGCACAACAAATCCACACTCTTACATACGTACATCACACTGATCACACACGCCCACTTACACACTATAAGCCTACTCTGCACAAACCTACACATATGGGCAACAAAACCACACACACGCACAACAAGTCACACACAATTAACACATGTAATTGTACATGTTTGCGCAAAACTTTTGTACTTCTAAATTAGTCAGTTTGCTTATGTTTATTGCGGCTATGCCCATGACGCACCATTTAAATGGTTTCTAAATTTTAAATATGTCCTTAATAATTCTATAATAGATTATAAACTCGTATAGTTAATGATCATTCAATGGCATTTTCATATAATGATTAAAATAGAAAAAGTTAAAATAAGAATATTTAAGTCCGTCAAAATAAAAAAAGTCACAAACAATATAAAACCTAAAATTTTTTTGTGGGAGTAAAAGATGTCGCTAAAGATGCAATATTATGGACATCTAACCTGTCTATAAAATCGAGCTACCATTTTGTTAATTGAATTGCTTAGGAATTGTGGTCTCGTTCCAATATCTATCGAATTTTTGTCATCGCGTAAACAAAAAATATAATTTTTGAAAGTTCTTGGAAAAAATGAAGGAAAATAATTCGAAATTCATAACAGAGCAAATAGAAAATGGAACCTTTACTTTGTCCAGCAAACGCAAAGTACTATTTGGTCGATATTGTTGGACAATATTGCCAAATTTCGTATTTTGCCGCAAGTTTTGCAAGTGCTGTTTTAAAATTCACCGCGAATCAGACATACAATTTGGTTAGGCATGGCTGTTGCAAACCAGCAAAGCAACCACAGTAAAGGTAAATTTTGATCATGAGTTTTTTTTAGTCGCATAGTTAGGCAAACTCGTTCCTTATAACTGTAATAATTATAATTATTAAATTATATAACTTTTAAATACATTGTTTTTTAATTCAATGCGGTAAAATAAAATCATTTGAGTCGTAATCTGAAATGTAAGTGAATAAACCAAATGAAACAAAGTTGTTTCTTTAAGTGGAGATTTAAAAATAAAAATAATGGAATTCAAATGAAGTTTCCTGGCAAGATTCCATTAGATGAATATTACCACATTATTCCAAGCGAACAATAAAGAAAACAAAGTGGGAAGTTAACCCAGCGGAGGCAAGCAATGAATGAACAACTTTAAGGTCTTGATTAGAGCTGGAAAAAACATCGTTGGTACTATCGATACATCGATGGTTTTGTATTTTTATAAAACATCGATGCTTGATGTGTGGTTCGAAAAGCGGCTTTAATGGAACGAATGGAATGGAACCGTTTATTTATCGATTATTTTCGTTATATACGAAATACCAATATATTGTAAATAGAGTTATTTGAAAATTATAACCTTTTCGGTATTTACCGAAATATTTGAGCCAGGGAAGAGAAGAAGCCACAGACTAAACGTGTATCAACTTATTCAATCATTCCTCTCTGTCACTCCCCTATAAATTCAAATAAAAAGTTTATCCATCTGATTTGCACAGAAGGCTTAAGACCGATTCCCACTGGCGACCATGGCACCATCACTTTGGGGTGCATAAGGTCTTGCCATGCCCAATTTTTACCATTCATTGTTATGGACCTGCCAGATGAAAAAATAATATCTTCACCCTGATCCCGCATGTATAGATAGGGGCTACCCCGGCTAAACAAACAAACAGGTAATGGACGAACAGATGTACACCAATACCATTCGTCTGAAGGAATCCCGACTCAGACGTGGATTACTTCAGACGCCACTCAATAAAACATCACATATAACAAACTTACTAATTTTGTACCTTAACACACTTACAGAAACTATGTCGCCGTCGCCGCTCCATTCGGACACCGGACCTCCTCTTCTGGATTATCGACTTCGAACGGGCACTCCCTTTCCAATGTGGCATTTCGATGAGGTATGCTACTCCCATATACATATATCATAATCATCTCCTACAACCGCATCACTTCATCCTGGAGTCGTCGTGCTCCAGTCTTCCCCTTTCCCCCCTTTAAAAAAAACACTCAGACTTGCATTTCTTGGATATTCATTATTATTAATTATAATTGACAAACGTTTTTTTTTTTTATCCTACCCTGCCTTGGTGTATATTTGATCAGATGTCATCATCAGATTATAATATTTAAATGCAAAATTAGGATGATTCCGGTTTTCTTTTCACCTCTTTTCTTTTTCTCTAGATCTCCTCTGTTCAAAGATGATTTGGCATAGAATTAACCACGACCGTAGAAGGGATGCGTCAAGATTAGCCCATTCGTGTTCTATAGCCAATTTAAGGTGTCCTACAGACGCAAACTGTCTTCCATTTTTGAAAACGCGAGCCGACAGAATGCCGCAAAGATTCTCGATTGGATTAAGGTGCCGGACCCAATGGGAGTCACTTCAATAAAGAAATTTTTCTTTTTTTGGTGACCTGCGCCGTGTGGATTAAAGCATTGTCTTGCTGTTAAGTCCAATTATCGCCACAAAGGTTTCCAGCGAATTCTATCAAAACACCGTCAAGAAGCTCTACATACATATATGTACATAGGCATTCATTCGAGTAGATATGAAGCACATAGGTGCCTTAATATATTGCAGAACGCGGCCCATACCATGAGGGTGCCACCGCCAAAACATCGCTTTTAGCAGGATAGTCCAGGAACGACAATCTTGCGTAACTCTCCAATATTTTTTGCAATTGTCTGGACCATCTAAATAAAATTTGTTTCGTCGCTAAAGATGATGTTGTGCCAATCCCTATGCTAGAATCGATATCTTTTGGCAAATTCTAAACGAGCCATACTATGCGGTTTCAGAAGCTTTGGTTTAGTGACCTTTGAGGTATGTTTAACGAAACGATTTTCGTTTAGAATCTGAACGATTCTACTCCTCGTTATTTGATAATCCAAGTGAGCCCTTATTTGACCGCTGCTCATCTTATCCTCGACTGCAAGACGGCGAATCTGGCGTTTGCATCGTTCGTCAATGCAGGTTCTATACCTGTTAAATCTGGTTGCTATCTCAAAAATCTTCGAGCCTCTTTCATGCATGCCGAGGATAATTCCCTGCTCGTAATCGGACAAACTTGTACCTCGAGTCATTTTAGCCTGACAACAATACTAATTAAGGTTTTTTATTTATACATTTTTTAAATGATCTACTTACAATAAAGATTTAAGCAAATTTTCAGAAATAAATCTTCAACAGCAGTACTTTACGTTCGAATGATCAGCTATTTACTATGCAGAGCATGATGAACCAAATCATGTTGCAGTAACGGTACCACAAAAGAGATTAGAATGACAAAGTTTTGAATAAATTTAAATATTTGTATTGTTTAAATATTTATTATTTTTATTATTGTTTATTATTTAAGCAGAAAAGGAGTTGATTAGGTTGCCTGTACTGTTTTTTTAAGAAACAAAAAACTCCACAGTTGTCAAGCCCGTACCGGCTTCTATAGGTGTTATATAAAGGAGTAAAATAAATTTATCTGTCTGTCCACGCCAACAGTAATATCATTTATCTACCAAAACTTAAAATGTTGCATTTTTCATTATAGACGCTCCATTATAGCATTTGTTCTTTAGAATTCTAACATAAGTCGTACTATTTCGTTTGCCAAACTTCCAGTTCCAGTACAGAAGTTGACTAGAAAAATTCCGTGGAAACGGTTCCTAATGCTTGGTCCAGTTAAACATGAGAATTGCTTTTAAACCGCTTTACCTAGGCTTTGTGCAACTTATTTTCTTTGTTTTTATTTCTGTTTGGGAACGCCCAAAAGTATGCTATAATAAATTGATACACTCTTTGGAGTGGTCTTGAAGGTGTGCTATATACCGGGTGAGTTTGGGGGGTGAATTGTATTGAGGCAAGAAACACCCAGACCAACAAAAAGCTTGTAAAAAAGTTGAAAAGCAAAATCGACAAAAAAAAAGAAACTCAGAAGAGGCAGTAGCAGCAGCAGCAGGTGAAGCATAAAGTAAAAGCAAACTCCTAGAAAATGGCACTGGGACTGAAAGGCAAATGGATGGGGTCGGATTGAGTGGAGTGGACTGGAGGACAGCGATGGTCTGAAGTAAAAGTTGAAATTAAACCAATTAGTTTGGATGCCGCCGTCGCCTGCAATGAGGCGCATAAACCCGGCTGGGGCAAGAGGCAGAGACCGGGACGCAGAACTTGGAGAAGAAGTTGGCTGTGTATTTAGGCGGAGCTGACTTTTTAAAAAGTGTATATTAAACGGCGACACGGCAACACAGAGGTATGTATGTATGTAGGTAGGCAGGTGGAAAAGTGGGTGGCTGGTTACTTCCGTGGCTGGCGCCCGTCATAAATTAATTATGATTTAACAACTTTAGCATGCACGACACGGCACAGGAAAACTTTGCGCTTTTCATTTTTACAACAACATTCTTTGTTGTTGTTCCTGCTGTTTTTTTTTCTTCTCTTTATTTGTCGCTTTGCAAGGAAAAAAAAAAACATTGATACAGAAAACGAGAACGAAAATTTTATAATTTTAATGAGGGAAAAAGTTTTTTTTAGAGTTTTCTTATTTGTCTCTTCTGTGGATTTCTTTTTTTTTTTTTGGGCCATAGAATGTTTTTCATTATGATAATGGTAGTGATGATGGACCAAACCAAGGTGGCCAGTTTCTTCTCCAGCTCATTGCTTGCCTGCCCCACTCTTGATATCCTCGAAAGCCTTCTGCCAAAGTTTATCAAACTGCTTGGGCAATTTGGCTCTCACACGGTCAGCCAATTGACGAGCTCCTCGCAGATTGACCTCTTCGTAGTACGGCAAAGCGGAGAGCCGGCCCAGCCAGGATGATAGTTTGGGATACTTTGATGCCTGAATGGGAGCGTAGCTAAGATGAAGAGTGGACAATGTGGACACTAGACTGAAGTCTGCTATGGTTAAGTGATCACCAGCCATGAATAAATGATCGTTCAGAAACTGCTCCAACAGGGCATAGGCCTCATGTAGTTCGACAATCTGCTCTTTTGGCAACTCGGTGACATTCTCCCTAAAGACTAACTTTTGTAATTGCTTAAAACAGGTGTGAAACAATATGCCTGATTCGAAGTGTAATCGTTGATCGACTACAGCCCTTTGCAGGGGTTCCTTGGGATACAAGAGATCGCCATCAGGCTGCTGTCCATATTGATTAACCAAGTAACCGCAAATGGCATGGGAATCCCAAATATATTTGCCACCATCGTCCTCCAACATGGGTATTGTGTGCTGGGGGTTCTTCTGCAAATATGCCGGATCCAAATGTTCACCAGACTGCATGTCCAACTGATGAAACTTATAATCCAGCTGCATTGCACGTAAAGTCAAAAGAACAGCTCGTACGGGGGGGCTAGTCTCAGTTCCATAGAGTATTAAGACCATTTTGTTGATTTCGCTTTTTCCTTGCTTCACAGAGATTCTTTTACCAGTGACTAGTTACGACTGACTGAAATTTAGTTTGAGGGTCTCTCCGCCGGGATTTTGTATCTTTAGATTAGATAAGATTATTTAAAAGACTAAGGCAAACTAAAAATTGTAAAATTTGATTATTATCACAAAGACGTCATAATGCTGCAAGTTTAGATAAGTTTGAGCTTCGTCAATATTTGCTTAGATCTTGATTACCTGTGATTGATAGAGAAACAAGGGTGGTGGGTGCACCTACCCAAGAGGGGACTTTAAAATTCCGACTTTTCAACAAATTTATGCTTATTTAAGACAAATCGAAAGACATTTCTTTAAACTTCCGCTCTCTCTCTCTCTCTCTCTCTCAATAGAATAAGACCCTCGATCAAGATATTATCAAAGCCCTTGCCCAACGGTCAGTTTCAGCCAATACAAATATATATATACTTTTATTTTTTGGTTTGGACTACTGGGTAAAAGTATATGAAACCTTTTGAGTGGGCATTGCGGAAACTGAACGTCAAAAGCTTTCTGGAGCTTTTGATGCCTTGCACTTAAACGTATTTAATTGATATATTAAATTCGCCAAGATGTTTGTAACAGAACGGTAAGTTTTGTTTTCCAATCCTTTAAATTAAAGTTTAGCACTACAAGATGACAATTTGACCTTGATTTAATAGACTATATCCAAATAGGAATATAGTCTCTTAGAATGTGAACTAATCGCGGTACTAAGGAAACTATGTCGTTACTTTTTGTGTATTCAAAGACACCTTATATACATATGTATTGGGAGTATCTTTCGTGCGGAGTTGACCTAAAGGTGCGCTAAGGTGAATGTATTTTTAATTAAAGTAACTTTTGCACTTTGCGCAGGGTGTATTAAAGTCGGTAAAACTAGTTGTTTCCCTTTTTTTAAATTTTGGTGGTTAGCTTGAACTTAAAAAGCTTACTCAGTAACGGACAAGTCGTCCTTTTAATCATAGCTATTCCAATTTGAATTAAAGCAATTGCCGTTCAGTTTATCTCTTGAAATATTGCCTGTATAATTGGGTGCTGCAAGGCCTCTTCGATGTTGATGTTGTAGCACACCACAAAGTATATATGTATTTTCGTGATCAAGAGAGAAACTGAGTCGATATGTCCGAATCTTTAACTTTAACTTCAATTTAAAAGCTTTTGGGGTGAAACTTGGTACTTAAGTAATTTATATACTGGGTGAGATGAAGTATAAAAGTCATCCTGATCGAACCTCTATATAATTGCTATACGAAAAATCTGTGAAACAGTGGGAGTATCTTAACCAAAACAGATAGTTAAGCTTGTAAAACATCATATCCCAAAATTTAATAAGATCGGTAAAATAGATCACAAGTTATTGGCATTATAGATCGGCTCTCCTCCAGCGCTGCTATCAGCCGACTACGTCATTCTTTGCAATCACCAAAGCAGCAGAACACACACACACACATAAAGACGCAAGGCTATATAAACTCCATGTGTATTTGTGGGTATAGCGAACTTGAAAGATATAGAGTAACTGTCAATATAATTAGTAATTTAAGCTAGTCGGGCTCAAAACGCTCTTAAACTACATAAATTGGCAAATATTTACCAATTGATCGGCATTCGGCAGTGGGAGAGGCGCGAAAAACTATTAGAAATAAAGGCAATTGGTCAGTTCGAAAACGAGCCCTACACTTGGAAGCAAACCTTGGCAAAAGCAGTTGTAAAAGTGGAGAATGAATTGCGGAGGAACCTTAAATTTCTTGAAGTATTCTTTAAAAAATATAAGCAGATTGAACCACAAGAAAACGAAAGCCAAATCAGTTTCGGATACCCAAGTTAATTCATCAAAATGTAGGTGAGCTGCTGAAAAGAAAGACACCATGACAGTCGAAGGAAAAGTGGCAGCTAAACGTTTTATGCTATTGTCGGTATCGGCATCTCCTGAGCTTTTTAAAAAACGTTTTTAAAATGAAGTTGCAAGTAAATCTAGTTTTATGAGATGCAAACACGCCACGTCCAACTGGTTAACAAAATGCCACATAATACATACAGTTGTATTCAAAAATATAGTAGCGCTTCACCTTACAACATCTATATAAATTTTTCGATATGTTTAACATTAAAAATTTAACTTTTATTTCATATTTTTCAAGAAATAGTATAAAGATGGGAATAGTGATTAGATTCCGTTTGTTTTACATTGGTTTTATAATTTTTTAAGGACTTTTCCGAAACAGTGCCTGTTCATATTAATAGTAGTGGTTACATAAAAGGCAAAACATCGATCTTTTCTGACCAAACCAATCTGGTATGTTTCGGATCGTTATCCTATTGAAATGTCCATTTTATAGGCATTTCCCAACTGTCATATAGTAGCATTGTATTTTGTAATATATATACATAAACATATCTATCCATAATGCCGTTTATCACATAGATAAGAAAAGCATGCAAATATTACGCTTATGCCACGATGCCTAACTGGTTTTTTTGGTGTACCTAGGGATTATATTAGGTGTTTGGTAGACGTCCTACATACTTCCTAGAGCCTTTTTCTTCAAATAAAACAATCTTGCATTACGAAAATATATAAGAATATATATACTTTATAGGGTCGGAAACGTCTCCTTCTGCGCGTTACAAACATCTGACCAATTTTATAATACCATCTGCAAGGGATCATAAGAGTGTAGTGTTTTAATGATGACCTACTCAACTGCATGCATCTTGTTGAATTGGGTGGCATGCGTAAATTTCTGGACTAGATTAGATACAAATAAAATTGTGAGTAAAATATCTAAAACTGACGAAGAGAAAATATCCGAAGCCTTAATATCAATGCGAAAACCGAGATCATTAGTATAGCTTCCGAATTGGAAGGCAACTGAATAAAGACAGTTTTTGTTGCATGTTGGGATTGTAGCTCTTAAAGATACAATGAATGGTGGCCAGAATTACGAGTTTTTGCTGCTGCTGTGCGCAAATCGATGATCCAATTTCAAGCTCCTCATAGTCTTTTGAAAATTATTTGCAAACTCTTAAGAGATTTGTGCGAAGGCCAACACAAATTTGTAGGAAAACTGCAGAAGATACTTTAATTGTGAGGCAGGAGGTAGAATAGAGTTAGCTGAAAATTGTTTAAAAACAAAGGGATGCACACTTAGCATTAGAAGACCAGATAATTTTTGTTTCATCGGTGAAATCCTCCCAATTTAGGTTGTTTCTTTCACTGAGCAACTTGGTGGAATATTTATTTTAGGGAAAAGATTTGCACAGATTAGAAGTTTTTATAATCAGCCTATTTGCTCATGTAGTGTAGGAATATATAATGTATATTTCACTGATTTTGAAATGGCTTCAACTTTAGAAAGGCAGTTATTAGTAGTTATTCCCTTGCTGCATCTATACTACAGAATTCGATTCAATCTCATAATTACAATTTATTTCAGATGCTGACGCTAGTAAGATTGTTATCTTATTGTCATTAATTCTTATAATTTAAATTTTTAATAGATTTCAGCTACCGAAGAAGTGACTTTGTCGCGAATTGGGGGGCCAAATGAAGGCGATGATGGCTGAGATGGCCTTTATGAAGGATCTGATGGCGGCTCAGTTGGCGCTGATCCGTCACTTGGCCACAAATCCATTGGGGACAGGCTGGAGCTAATAGACTTGGAGGAGCGAATTACGTCGGAGAGAAGCAATATTTATGTAAGTATACTGCTTCGAAAAAAGTATGTAGTCAATTTAATTATTTTTCTTTTTTTTCTATTGCAGACCTTCCAAGTGTTAATCGGCCAGGCGACTCGCCGACTTTGGTTTACTATACACCAGTAAAACAAATATTTCAAATTTATAATAACAAATAACATTTTTATACCCTTGCAAAAAGGGTATATTAATTTTGGTCCGAAGTGTGCAACGCATAGAAGGAAGCATACCCGACCATATAAAGTATATACATTCTTGATCAGCACGACGAGACGAGTTCTAATAGCTATGGCCGTCCGTCCATCTGTCTGTCTGGATCAATGAGAGCTCCTCCTAGACCGTTAGAGCTACATAGCTGCAATTTTGCATGTAGGCTTGTATATACTGCAGGGGTTGTATATCTCGGATTCAGCCGGATCAAACCACTATATCATATAGCTCCCATACAAACGGCAAATTTAATATTAGTGAGTTCATTACATCTATTAACTACTGTGCCAAATTAGGTCATATTATTTATCATATTGCTCCCATAGAAACGATCGGTGGAAAACAGTGACTTTGATCAATAACTTCGTTTTTTCCTATGTTAAGATTGTGGGCCGTTCTTTCGCAAACATTACTTTTCTTAGATGAAACGTTTTTCCACTTTGACTGCTATAAGTACCAAACACCATGCAAGGGTATACAAATTTCGGCGCGGTCGAAGTTAGTCCCGGCCCTCTGGTACAATTTTTACGTAAGTTGAATGGTCTAGTCCATAGGACAAACTAGCGATACACTCTCATTGTCTTAATTAATTTATTATTAATTGTTTATTGTATTGTCACATTTATTATTTCTCACTTATGTTAATGTATAATCAAATTAAAAAATTGTCCCATGAACAGATCTTTAAAAAAGAATAAAGGGAAAAAAAATATTCATTTAAATTTCTTTATTTCTATTTTATTAACACATTAAATTTAATTTAATTATTTATATTTAGTATTTTGTTATATTTTAATTTTTCTTAAATTTTTTGTTGTTTTGCTTGTTGTACATGTTTATGGTACATGTAATTCACCGTGAATCTCAATTTTCCAGTAATTTGTATTCAGGTGACAAACCGTAAATATTGTCAACACAGCTTCGACGTTTTTTATACAGGTGCATTATAAGAAAAAAAACATAAATATATTCGGATATGCCAAAATCCTTAATATTAGAGATATACGTATAAAGTGGCTGAGAAAGTTGTTGATATACCAAAAATAAGACAAATTGCAAGTCACAGATTTTTTATTTATCCCCAATTACATACCACACGGTCATAAAACTGTGGCCACTGCCACCAATAAGGATACAGCGATTATATCTGGAAGGATATGTTTGTGTCAGATTTGGAGGATAAAAGGATGTAATAATCCAATGATCCAAAGTTAAAACGGAGTTTAGTGTTGGTAAACGCTATATTTAAAGTAAATCTGGTGAGGGACAAATTTAAGCTGATCTGGCAACCGAATATTATAATGAATTATGTATATTTTGTCCTATAACATCAAATATTATATAAACTGAGTTTTAGCTGACTTCAGGTCAATAAATCTTACTCATTTATTTGTAAGATTTTAAATCATAGGCAGCACAAAAGGTGAGCAGGTTGTCTGTATAGCTATTTCAAGAACCACCAAGTTCTATCATCAGCAGACTTTGCTAAAGAATCCACAGTTTTAATGGCCATACCATATCATCAACGCTAAAAGTCGTTCGAAAAGAACGGCAAAGCTTGCAACTGCAGATTCCACCGTTTTTATAATACCATATTGAACACTAAACTATATTTGCCTTATGAAATCGTGAGGTATTGTAAAGTGAACCCAATTTTCCGTCGTAATTAACAACTGTTCCAAAAACCTCAGCTGAAATGTGGTAACCATTTGTAGTTCTGACAAAGAATATGAGAATTTGCACAATAATTTTACACAATAATTGTTTTAATTTACGAAAGGTTTGATTATTTGTTTTGTGCTTTCAAGGCTTTTTTAATTACCAACTAGACTTAATATTTTAAACATAATTTTGCTGTTTGAGGCAAACTCCCACTACACTTCAACTCTCAGTCCTGGGTTCCCATGTTGTGCTCACTTCATGCACGGACATTGCAGTATTTGCAGTCCCCGTTGATGATCACATTGCCTGGATCAGGTGACAGAGGGACAGCTGAATAGAAGCAGAAGATCATTGTTAGAAACGACAAGTTCGAATCATTAGAGTTCTAAATTAAGACTTACCATTGGCCAAAGCCAAAAGACCCAGCACGAAAACGGTGACAACTGAGAAGAATTTCATATTGATTGTGTTTTGTTGTTTATGTTTTGTTGAATTCCGTTCAATGGTTATCGCTGAACTGATGCTTATTGCGGCAACTTGCTCGATCTTATATACCCAAACAAAGCTTGATAAGCTTCTCTGCTGCATTTAAGAGAGACTGAGGGAAATCCCATTAGACCCCGAGATCGCAGCATTGGCATTGAGTGTGCGGCTTGTGTTTGGTAATACCCAGGCTGAATCTAGACAGGTCAATTTTCATTGTATGTGGAGTCTATATATTTAGAAATTTATAAATGAATTAAGACGAATCCCCTGCATCAACACGTTGGTTTTGCCCATTATTACTAGAATTCGAATTCCTTGATAAGATTATAGGAAAAACATTAAATAAGTAAACTATGTTTACATAAGTAAAGATTATGTATGTATATGAAGGCATTGCATATTAAATTGCATATATTACTCTACTCTATTACTCTTTACAAGATTGTGTTTTCATCAGGCATTTTTTTTTAATGTTAATCAATTGATTACGTACTAATCATTGATATTGAGCAAAAAAATAAACTCACAACATAAGACTTCCCTCAAAAATAAAACTTAGGAAGTAAAATAAAGGTAAAAAAAAAAAAAACTCAGGAAAACTTTTAGATTTTTTTTAAATTTTGTTTCCTCTTTTAATTCTCTAAAATTATTTTCTTTTAAGAATCCCGTTTAAAACCTTTGTTGTGCATTATATATACATTAGTTTCAATACGCGTCGGAGTTTCGCTTTGAGTTTAAAAATCAATGATAACTTATGTAATCAATTAATTCAAAATCGTAGATTTCTAATTCATAGTGAAAAGTAAAATATATAATAGACAAGTTATCAGAAGTGAATGATTCTTTTAATTAAAACCAAAAGGCCGGGGCTAACTTCGACCACGTAAAAGTTTGTACACCATTGCAAGTTTTTGGTTACTCTTTCCCTAAAAAATACAGCCGTCAAAGTGAAAGTTTTATCTAAAAAGACTAAAGAACGGTCTACAATCTTAGCATAGCAAATAACGAAGTTATTGATCAATGTCACTGTATACACCGATTGTTCCTATGGGAGCTATGATATAGCCACATGATCTTGATCAAATTTCGTTCGTGACTTTGCCGTTTGCATGGAATCTATTTGATATAGGTGTTCGATCCGGCTGAATCTGAGATAAACAGCCTGTGCAGTATACACAAGCCTACATACAATTTCAACTACATAGCTCTTAAGTCTAGGAGGAGTTTGCGTTGATGCAGACTGACGGGCAGACTGAAGGACCCTTTCTGCAAGGGTATAAAAATTAAGCAAGTCGTCTTGCCGACTTCGTTATACCATAACCAGGTGAACAAAAATTTTAAATTTCTAACACCAAAAGTAAGTCTAATAAATTCGCCTCCATAGCATATGCTATCTCGCTCACCCTCACAAAAACACACGAGCGCATTAGCGCCGCCACTAGCCTACGGCCAACTCCGCCTTTACGGACTGCCAAGTACAGCTCGTTTACACATATATTTTCCATGTTTCCAGTCCGATTAGGTAGATTGCTAGATATTAGTTTGGTTTCGATAATAAAAAAGTTGTAGGAGGCAACATATACTTTTTGGGGTCGGAAATACTTCCTTCTGCCTATTACATCCATTTTTGCGACTTTAATATACCATATCACCCTTAGGGGGGCATGATATAAAAACAGAAATGAAATGAAGTGGTTGTGGGTTTAGGCTCAACTCTATTAAAGATAAATGTCTATATGAAAATATATGATTTCAAAGCAAGTTTCATTATGCAACTTTTTTGTACAGAAAGCATTTTGATTTCAGCAATGCACTTTACACTTTTCACACTCTTTTTTAATCTCAATATAAATATCTCTGCAAAATTGACAAAAACATAATTGTGATTTCTGTTCGTGGCTTTTTATACACTTGCAAAAATGATATATTAATGTTGGTTAGAAGTGAGCAAAGCATAGAAGGAAGCATCTTCGATACAAAGTATATACAGTAGAATCCTGTTATAACGACGGTCCAGGGACCGTCGATTTTCGTCGTCAGACCCGTCGTTATAGCCGGAGGCCCTTTCATATAAGATTGTATTGAGACCAACCAATCACTCATCGAACTTTAGTCGCTATAATCGGACGGACGTTATAAGCGGAGTCTTTATAACCGGATTCTACTGTACATATGTATTGTTGATCAGCAGGACAAGACGAGTTCATACAGTCATCTCATTACATCTGGGACAGCGCAAACTCCTCTTAGACCGTAATACGTGCAGAGCCGAACCATCTTTTATGTGGAATTCAATTTCGGATCATAAAATAAAGTAAACTTTTTACAGATGGATGATAACTATAAACCTAGTTGAAATTATGGAAGCATGCGGCAGTTCTTTTGAATTTCTCATTATATCACTGACCACTGTACCTACGGTGTTTACTAGTTAGCTTTATCGATATTGCTCTTCAAATTTGGCTCGAAATTACGCGAACTCTACAGCTATATCATATCGATAGTATTGTGAATATAGGCTGTAGGCATTATACATATATTTCGGTTTCGGCCGTATCGGAACATTATATTTTACCTTGCTTGGTCGACAACAAAGTTTTAGATTAAGAGCTTTGTTTTTTCAATCCTATCTGATAAAATGAAATATTTTTTTCTTATCAATTGTACCAAACTACATAAATATCAATTAACTATATACGATTATCAATAAATCGGGTAATTAACAGAAATACCTAATACTATTTGAAGTTTAGTTAAAATATAATTTCTTTTTTGTGATTTACAATTTAAAGTTTCGCCTAACTCTTTTCCTAGTTCGTCCCACTCTGTATAAAAAATGTAACTGGAAAAAGGATACAAATTTACCATCCCCTGTTTTTATTTCTTCTTAAATTTAATTTCAATGTGAATTTTACTGGCTAGACCCACTCGAAACCTTCTCGCTGGGTATTGAATGCCAGATTGAAAATGGACTTTGAATTCGCATACAAAAAAGTCCATAAGATTGAGTAAACAAATTTTTTTTTCGTTAAAGTGTTGCTTTGTATTTTCCAGAAATTTCCATTATTGTATATACAAAAAGGGTATAGGAAGTGTGAGTTTCATTCTATGAAATTTTGAAATCAATGCTGAGCTCTCACATAAAGCTTACTCAATAAACAATTGTTCTGATGAAAGAAAGCCACTTGAAACTTTCGATCCCCCAATGTGATCTGAAAAAAGCTTTGGAGCTTTTTGGTTTGCAAAACAAACCGATGTACAAATCTAATCAAACCTGCTGTCACACATACAAACAAGCATATAGAGCATATGTATATCAAACTAAAAGTCATACATTTTCAGAGAAACGAAAGCAGTCAAAGCTAAAGTGTTGGAGTGAACAGAAGAAACCAGAGGGGAAGTCAATCAATTTTACAAAAAATGCCTTCTAAAATTATATTGTACGGAGTGGATCTGAGTCCTTGTGTCAGGGCTGTTCAACTGACGCTGAAGGCTCTCAATCTGGATTATGAGTACAAGCAGGTGAACCTGTCGGCTGGCGAGCATTTGAACGAGGAGTTCCTGAAAATGAATCCGCAGCATACGGTGCCTGTGCTGGATGACAATGGGTTCATTATTTGGGAGTCGCATGCCGTGATCACCTATCTGGTGGATAAATATGGCAAATCGGAACATGAGCTCTATCCGAAAGATGCGGTCAAGAGGGCGGTGATAAATCAACGCTTATACTTCGACGCCACTGTTTTATTTTCTTCTCTGGCCGCTGTAAGTGGACCCTTCTGGCGTTCTGGAGTCACTGTGGTGCCACAAGAAAAGCTGGATGCTGTCCAGGAGGCTCTGCGCTTAACTGAAGTTTTGCTTAGTGATACCCACATTGCGGGTAACACACTAACCCTGGCCGATTTCAGTTGCGCCACCATGGTCACTTCGTTGCCAGCGATTGTGGATATTGATCCTGTAAAATATCCAAAGGTTTTGGCTTGGCTGGAACGCATTAAACAGGAGGTTCCTTACTTCGATGAGATCAACAGTGGACCAGCCAAAGAATATTGTGATTACCTAAGAAGTCAGTGGACCAAATTGGGAGATTGAATTACTACCCAACCCACAGTTACCTACCACACAGACATACATACATACATACATATGTTCATACATACATAATATTATAATACAAACAAAATATTAAGTAAATAAACCAATTGAAATTAATTTAGTTTTCTAAAGCTTTACTTTGAGCGAGCTTTTCGCAGATGAATTCGTACAAATAGTTGTAATTAACCTTATGGCAATTTAGTTGAATCTAAAAACCCACCAAGAGCAGCTCTAGGAGACGAATATTATGACGATTGTGTTGTATGGTATGGACATTAGTCCCCCTGTGCGTTCCTGTCAGCTGGTCCTGCGAGCTCTCAATTTGCCCTACACATATGAGAATGTTAACTTACTCCAGGGTGAGCATCACACGGAGGCGTATCTAAAGAAGAACCCCCAGCATACTGTGCCTCTATTGGATGACGATGGTCTATGTATTTGGGACTCGCATGCCATTGTGTGCTATCTGGTTGACAAGTATGCCAAATCGGATGAGCTGTATCCCAAGGATCTAGCCAAGCGGGCTCTGGTCAATCAACGTTTGTACTTCGAAGCCACCATCCTGTACATGGCCTTAAGAAATATCAGTGTGCCGTATTTCTACAATAACGTTTCGATAGTGCCGAAAGAGAAAGTTGACAATGTCCGAGCTGGTTACGAGCACTTGGAAAATTTTATTGCTGATAATTCCTATGTGACAGGTGATAGTCTTACAGTGGCTGACTTTTGCTGTGCTGCTACAATATCTTCTTTGGCAGCTGTCCTAGACTTGGATCCTCTAACGTATCCCAAAACAACGCAATGGCTGGCACGCATCTCGGAACTGCCTTACTATGAGGAGGCGAATGGTTTGGGGGCCCAAAAGTATATCAAAATATTGAAGCCAGTATTGACAACTGAATAGATTGTAGAACTTAAAATTGATTTTAAATAAATGATTGAGCCAAGAGCTCATTAACTTAATTGCTGTTCTTTGTGTGATTAAATATGCTCTAAACTAACTAACTACACATACGTGTCCTTTTGTGGGACAAATGTTACTTTTCCTGCCACTTGACAATTATAAAAGGGTCTTTGGTTTGAGGCAATGTCATTCAGTTAACGTTTAGTCATCGTCATGGGTAAATTATGGCTTTATGGCCTAGATGCCAGTCCTCCGACTCGTGCCTGCCTGCTTACACTCAAAGCTTTAGAACTACCCTTTGAGTATGTCCAGGTAAATATATTTACCAGTGAACATCTCACCGAGGACTACATGAAGAAGAATCCCCAGCACACGGTTCCCATGTTACAAGACAATGAAAGCTATGTGTGGGACTCGCATGCCATTATGGCCTATCTGGTAAGGAAATATGCGGCCACAGATGACCTCTATCCTCGTGATTTGTTGCAACGCGCCAAAGTCGATCAGCGTTTACATTTCGAGTCGGGTGTTATTTTCGAGGGAGCTCTAAGACGAATCACCAGGCCTCTGTTGTTCTATGGAGCCAATACAATAGAGCAGGCCAAGGTTGATCATGTCGATGAGGTCTACAACTTTGTGGAAACCTTTCTTGAGGGCCAAGATTACATAGCCGGAGATCATTTGACCATTGCTGATTTCAGTGTAGTATCGACCATAACCTCGATTGGAGTCTATCTCGAGTTGGACACAGCCAAGTATCCGAAGATAGCCGCTTGGCTGGAGCGACTTAAAGAGTTGCCATACTACGAAGAGGCCAATGGCAAGGGGGCCAAGCAATTTGTGGATCTACTCAAATCAAAGAATTTCACAATTGTTGCCTAAAGAGAGATTAAAAGCTTTGTAGGCTTACAGAAGAGAAAAACACACGACACCAAAGAGACACGTCATTTTAGATTTTTATTGCCCTGTCATCATAACACAGCAAAAGCTCTCTTCCGAATCGAAGAGAAATTAGCCGCTTGTCTATATAAAGCACCAAGCTTGCTCACAGTTTAAACTAGTAGTTCCCTTAATTCCACAACCGCAACAACGTCACATACCATGGGAAAAATAACACTGTATGGCATCGACGGTAGTGCCCCGGTGCGCTCTGTCCTCCTGACCCTCAACGCCTTGGAATTGCCTTTCGATTATAAGATTGTCAATCTCTTTGCTAAGGAGCAATTGAAACCAGAGTTTCTCAAAATGAATCCCCAACACACTGTGCCCACACTGGACGATGATGGTTTCTATGTGTACGATAGTCATGCCATCAATTCATATCTGGTTAGCAAATATGGCAAAACGGATTCGCTGTATCCCAAGGATCTGCAGGAGCGAGCCATTGTTGATCAACGTTTGCACTACGATTCCAGTGTGGTCGGCACTAAATTACGGGCCATTCTTTTCCCCGTTCTTCGTTTGAATCAGACCGAAGTCAGCCAAGAGAAAATCGATGGCCTCACCGAAGTCTATGACACATTGGAACTTTTCTTGAAGGCCAACGATTACATTGCTGCCAAACAGTTGACGATAGCCGATTTCCATATCATTGCTGTCCTGACCACCATGTTTGCCTTCCTAGAACTGGATGCCGGCAAATATCCAAAATTATCCGAATGGGTAAAACGCATCAAGCAGTTGCCCTATTACGAGGAGGCGAATGGCAAGCGATTGGAACAATTCGTGGGCTTGATCAAAAGCAAAAATGTTACCATCGTTTAGTTTGCGTTAATGTTATTATTTAAAAATAAATCCTCTATTTAGATATTTACACACATACATTTGAAATTTAGTCATTTGTCTGTGAGTTTTAAACATTTGGTTTGGCGAACTTTGTCTTATTCCATTGACAATTAAGAGAGAGCTTTATTTGAGCTACGTCTTTGAAAATACCTATGTATATATACATATATGTATGCATAAGCTTGTATGTAGAAAGTGCCTATACACAAACGCATTCAGGTGTGTACATACAAACATTTGGGCAGATAGCCGAGTGAGTAATTTACGGTGCAGGAGCGTAGATAAAGTTTTTTTTAAGGGGATTTAGCATTGTGATTAGCGAATCAATAAGCGTATTTTTTTAATAGGAACATTTTGTTTGCTACCAAAGTGACTAAAGCTATACAAATGCCAGTAAGATTATCTTTTTTAATAGACATAATCAAAGTCCATATGACTTGCGAACAAACAAAAACTTGCCAGTAAGTCTACTTAATTGATTACTTCTTATCGGTCAATTAAGGTGGTTTTGTTGTATTTCTTATCTATATAGTACAAATCACTCATGAAGATAAGTATAAGATAACGCTATTAAAACTTTGTTGTTTGCTCCTAGATCTGTCGAACATACTCTTAAATAAAAATTATTAAAAGAGCAATCCGACTAAACACAGTAAACAAAGTGAAGTATTGATGACAATAACGATTTCCGTAACGAAACATTGATCGATTTTTATACCCTTGCAGAGGGTATCATAAAATTGGTTAGATGTTTGTAACGCACAGAAGGAGACGTTTCCGACCCCATAAAGTATATATATTCTCGATTAGCATGAGAAGCTGAGTCGATATAGCCTTGTCCGTCTGTCTGTGCGTACGCGTTTTACTCAGCCATCTTAAGAGCTATTGCGATGAAATTTTTTTTGTGGGCTTTTTATTACCCGAGTTAGATAAAGTATGAAAATTGTCAGGATCGGGCCACTATATCATATAGTTCTAGAACATTTTTGCGAAAATTGGAGTATCTGATCGGATAAATCGAATACAAGTTACAGTCAATACAAATCGGTTCAAATGATGACGTAGTAGACAGCAAGCAGCGCTGCCAGCAGCATACACACACACAGACGCAGCGCTACAAGAACTGTATGTGTATGCGTGATGTGCTTCGCTTAGGGAATGATGCAAGAAGAAGACAAATTTTTATAAAAAGAGTAATAATTTGAATGTTTTGTTTGTGTATTGATGAATTCAGTTGCAGGGAAAGAAATTTGAAAATGTAAAAAAATTATTGCCAAGGACTGCAAGGGTAAATAAATTTCGGCATTGCCGAAGTTAGCTTCTTTGATATTTTAAAGTAAGACTGGGTGAAGAGTCTGTGCAAATTTTGTGATCGCAGATTCGAATTAGAACGGACTTTGCACATACACCAAATGTGTCAATGCAAAAAGATTTCGCCCCAAAATAGACGCAAGTTGCAATTCACCGAGTTGGCCCACGAGAAGAAGCCCCCGTTGCCCAGTTTTATACGCAATGCCAGAACAACTAGAGATTCTGGTTTGTTTAATTTAAATTTTGTTACATGTATATTATCTTATGCCAACGCTGCCAAAGGCGCTGCCTTTTCTGGTGAAACTCCTAAAACAGGATTCACCCCAGCTGGAGCAAATCATTAAGGTTATGCATGCTCAATTGGTTCAGATGACCCAAATGTTCAACACCCTAATGGCAGCCTTATGCAAATAGGCCTCAAACTAGTATCTTGGAACGTCAACGGCCTATGCAAAAGATGGGCAGAAATAGACCTTTATTTAAAACGCAACCGCTAATTTCGGCCAGTGAAGAGTGATGACCCCAAACCAACAAACCCTTTTCACTTCATTTCAATGTTATGTACAACATGGCCGTTAACAAATTTAATTATTGTCCTACAGTGGACAGATTTTAAATATACTTAAACACAAAAAAAAAAAAAAAAAAAATAGCTGTGCAGATCGTCAGTCCTATTCGACTAAATAAGATTAAGGAAAGTATTCCAACCCCACCAAGCTTAGTTGTCACTAACAATAAGTACAGTGAGGGAAGGGCGTTTTCCTTATTTATATACATACCTGGGATTGACGAAGGAGAAATAGGAAATTTTAAGGAGTCATAACGTCGACGTTCTTCTCGTATACAACTCAAGGATTTAATCGATCGCACTGCTAGGCGTCTTGATGAAAGTATTTGACTTTACTCCACAAATAGGGATGTGATGGATTATCTGGCCAAAGCGCCTTTAAGCAGATAGTAAACAGAGGAAGGCGAAACTATTTCTGATGAAAATATATTGTTCGAGCTCCATCGACCCACTATTGTTGGCCTTTGTTCTTCAAATATGTAAAGAACTGTTGGCGACATAAAAAATCAAAATTTGAATCGAATCGAAAAATTTGATGACAAATAACGCATTGCGAATCGCCCTCCATACTTTCAATAATAAAAAATAAATTTTCCCAATCGGCATTAAACATTTTTTTTTTCTTTGTATTGGAGTTAGCCGCTTTAGGTGTTGCTTCATCAAATGCTGAACAGCAACTGATTTATATTTTTTTGGCAATCATTTTTTTTTTTCCTAACAAGCATCAATGGAAATTTTCGCCGAAGTGACATTGCCGAACAAACATGAGCGTTTACAGTGTACGCAGTGTTGCCAGAAATTCAAAAGGCACCACAAGCTAGATTTAAGGAAAAACTAAGCTAGAATAAGCTAAATATTAAAAAAAAAGCTTAAAAATAAGCTAACTATATAACATTTAATATACATTTTATTTTATTGATATATATCAATTATATTAATAAATTCATTATTTGTTTCTTCATATTTGTCAGAGCATTTAATTAATGATAAGTACTTTACAGGTACTTTATAATTAACACAACATTTGCCTTGACGGCGTAATCCATATCTGTAAAATTTAAAGGAATATATTAAGTATACAGTAAATAACCAATCATTTCACAAACAAACATACGTAAAATTGCGTTCAAACCTTTAACATTTAATTGATTTCGCAATTTACTTTTAACGATGTTAACTTGGCTAAATACGCGTTCAACAGCAGCATTCGACCAAGAAAGCGATAGAATCTGTATAGCAAATAATGCTAGCTGCCGAAAAGTGTTGTTTCCGCCAGCATCCTTATAATTAAGGACCTTGCGCAGCCACTCCTTAAATTCCTCAAAAGTAGTCCACAATTCGCGAAAATTTTGTTTATAAGTAACTTTTGGCATTTTCTCAAACTTAATATCGCTTAATATCGCTGTAGTATGACCAAATTTTAATAACGAAATATAACCATAAAATAACCAAAAGTCACCGAGAAATATGTATTATTTTAGTTTGATTTGATTTGCCCCTTTAAATGATCATAAAATGATCTCTAAAAAAAACCTTTATGTAGAAATTTTTTTAAAGCCAAAATAAGCTTTTTGAATTTTGAAATAAGCTGGATTTCAAGCTATAAGCATTTTAACCGATTTCCAAGCTATTTCATTTTTAAATAATCCAGATCTAGCTCAAAATAAGCCAAAATGGCAACACTGAGTGTACGTCAGGCAGCATCGCTGCGGCAGAGCTGCCGGGGAATGGGTCGTGCCGACCACTGCTGTAGAACAAACATTTTTGCAAAAATTGGAGTATCCCCATGACATTTACCAATATGATAGTATTGGATATAAAATCTCAGATCCCAAAATTTGAATGTTTTTGAAAAAATAGAGCACAAGTTACAGTCAATACAAATCGGTTCAAGCGCTGTCGGCAGCGCTACTTGCTTACGTCATCAGCAAATCAAACAGAGCACATGCATACACACACACAGACGCAGCGCTACAAGAACTGTATGTGTATGCGTGATGTGCTTCGCTTAGGGAATGATGCAAGAAAAAGAAAAATTTTTATAAAAAGAGTAATAATTTGAATGTTTTGTTTGTGTATTGATGAATTCAGTTGCAGGGAAAGAAATTTCAAAATGTAAAAAAATTATTGCCAAGGACTGCAAGGGTATATAAATTTCGGCATTGCCGAAGTTAGCTTCTTTGAAAAAACCAAAATTTATGGAAAAGTCTATTAAACGAAATTACAAACACCTCCTCAACGTCCAATGTAAAAAAAAACTCAAAGAGAATTTCACGACTTAGACGATTCAACAAATGAGGAGAATTGCTACGAATATGGAAAATAAAATATATGTATTTTATAGCTACCTTACACACTTCGTCGGCCAGGAGAAACAAAAACGGATTGTACACCTCGTACAGAGTACGGACTTTACACAAGCTTCTCTCGGAAACTGGAACTGAAAGTTGACCGTCCCAAGCACGGATACGGAAATCCGAATGATGAAAATACTACCAAGGAGATTTTTTGAATAACAGGTCTTAGCTGACTTTGCTCTGAATCCTATCCGTACAAAAAAACTTAACGCAACGGTTCATGAGATTTTGCCTCACAAAAGGACTTAATAGAATATCAGTGTGTACCAATTGGAGAGCTATCCGAAGAAGCAGAGGAATGTAAATACAAGGATCTAAAAAGGTTTAGAGGTAATATACATAGGTGTCCGATCCGATTAAGGGGTCGGAGCCGTCTCCTTCTGGGCGGTGCAAACATCTGCCCAATATTAAAGAGCATAAGAACAGGTAAACAAGGGGAAATTTAACGTGTGAACAAAAAATAGGACCCATAACTGGGACCAAATGTGTATTCTATGTACTACAGTTATTGCCTTAATTATTTTTTATACCCTTGCAGAGGGTATTTTAAAATTGGTCAGATGTTTGTAACGCACAGAAGCAGACGTTTCCGACCCCATAAAGTATATATATTCTTGATCAGCATGAGAAGCTGTGTCGATATAGCCATGTCCGTTTGTGCGTATGCGTTGTCAGAATCGGACTACTATATCATATAGCTCTAGAACAGGGGTAGGCACGCATACAATCAAAAATGAGACTTTGCGAAGTCTCGAAGTACGAAACTTTTTCTGCCTTTACACTGAAAAAAACCGTATAGCAAATATAAAAATAGGTAAGAAAATATTATTAAATAATGCATAATAATGATAATTATATTTATGATATTATATATTATATATTATATATTATATATTATATATGTATTATATATTATATATTATATATTATATATTATATATTATATATTATATATTATATATTATATATTATATATTATATATAATAGTAAAGGAGTTAAATGAAAATTTTTGGAATAGATTTCAAGACTTGAAATGAGTTTCAAAATTATTAGAAATGCACGACTGTCCACTTACGTGTGACACTTATTAAGTGGGGAAATTGAGAAACTTCGGAGTGATAAGTATGCACTTATGAAAAAGGAAATATATAATATGTACTTTATTATAAACTGTAAATATTAATTAAAAAATGTGACTATTTCCTCCAAATTAATAATGCCTTTATATTTCTTAATACTCAGTAGGTCAGCTAGGTGTTGGTCGGAAATTTTTTAGCTGCATTATGAATAAATTTGCTTATGTCATCTGTTCTTCGTGCAACAAGCCGGGGCGAAATGGGAATTTCGTGGACACGTTGGAAATATTCATTATTGTCACCAAGACATTTAAAAGCTCCATCATGAAACTTTTTTCCGTCCATGAAGGGACGACATTTTTGGGCCAAAGCCAAGGCAACAGTGTATGACGCTTTAATTATTGCAGAAATTGGTTTCGGCCGTTCAATTGTATCAGCCACAAATAGTAAAAAATATTTAGCTTTGAACTCCAGTAATTTTTCACTTCTTTCAGCGCCTACAATTGCAGCATAATGTTTATGTTGCGTATCATAATGTCTTTCAAAGTATGACCTAACCTGCCTAGGAAAAATTCGATGACAAATAACGTATTGCGCATCGCCCTCCATATTTTCAAAAATAAAAAATAAATTGTTCCAATCGGCATTAGAAAGGAAAGAACAATCTGGTAGTAACAACTAGAGTTAAAATAGTTTTTAAGGGATCTCAAATTCCAACAGAAATAACATTCCTATACTCAAAAGTACAAGTAAGTCCTTTTGTACCTTTTAGTCAATGCTACAGATTTAATCACTTTGCGCAGCACTGTAAGCAGTTAGATCAAAAATGCAGCAAATGCTCATGGTCGCATGACAAAGAAGAAATCTGCACACAAATCATTTGTATTAACTGCAAAGAAAATCACTCTGCTATTCAATCGACTGCCCAGCTCGCAAGAGAGCCTTTGCCATACAGAAATGTATGTCAATGGAGAATCTATCTAGAAATGAAGTAAAAATTAGATACCCAGCTCTTTTTCAAAGACAAAATATGATAGACACTAATGATATAACACAGTTTCCCATTCCAACATGGCAAAAAGAATCTACAACCTCAATTTTGCAGAACAACACAAAATTAGCAGCGGAACAGCTTCATGCTCACTTCCCATATAACAAAACTTTAAAAAACATGCAAAACAGACAAGATGAAGAGAAGAACTCTTCTGAGACAATGAGTAGCTGGAAAGCGACTCTAAATGATCACAAAATTTCTCTAAATGAGAAATACGTAAACACACATGCAAACAACACATTTAAATCAAAACCCACACCTATTACTCCCCAATTTAACCAGCCTACTGGTAGCTCCGCTGCTCTTGAAATGGCGGAAGAAGGCTTATCGCAGCTGGCCAAGGACATCTCATCATTCATAACTAATCCAGACATCCATCTGAACTCGGAACACCATAAGTTTTTAGAAATATTAAGAAACAGAATCGCACAAACTAACACAAAAATAGATATCATAAAAATTAACCAACTTAATTAAACTCATACCTTAATCCTTTACTTTTTGCTTTACACTCAACTTTTTATTATAATAGACATATGAAGATTCTGCAGTACAATATACAGAGCCTTACGCATAATAATAATAAGCACTTACTAAAACTATTTCTAGTAAAAAACGAAATTGACATAGCAATTATATCTGAAATTTGGGTTACAAACAATGCTAATTGTAGCTTAGCGAATTACAACTTTGTGTGCAGCCCTAGAGCAGATGGTTATGGCGGAGTAGGAATATATCTAAAAAAATATATAAAATTTACACAATTAAATTGTATTAGCGAAGTAGAGGTGATTTCAGTGTCCACTAAGAACCTAAAACATAATATAAATATATTTAGCGCCTCTGCAGCGCAAAGTCTGAATGAAGAACTATTTGAAAAAGGATGCAAAGATATTCTAGTGAGGGCAAACCAGACTAATGGATTAGCAATCATAGGAGGAGATCTTAACGCCAAATCACAAATATGGGGAAACACGATTCAAAACAACAGAGGCAACATCCTAGAACAATTACTAATAAACAATAACTTCTATTGTCTAAATTGGCAGTCCCACATATTCACATAATACATCATATTTTTCTGTCTTAGACGTCACGTTAATTAACAACTGCAACCTCAACCCAAAGTGGACAGTGACAAAGACAAAAATATCAAACAGCAATCACTTCCCAATTGTACTGGAACTAGACCAAACATACGAAGTACAGAATCAAAAAAGGACAAATCACAAGAAAATACTCCAAGACTTCTCAAAAATTCACATTTCTTCACTGGACAACCTGACCTCAACTACACAAATTATAACTAAACAGAATACAATTTCTATAGACCCAAAAAACAGATGCATACCAAAAAAATATTGGGACGAACATTGTGACAAACTCTTTAGACTTGACTAGAAATGCGAGCAGACAAAAATATTATAAAACAAAACTTCATACAGACGCAATAATATATTTAAAAAGCAATAGAACACTTAACAACTACCTACATAAGGTTAGAAAAAACAATATGGACAAGCTTATGGACGAAATTTCAAAAACTAATTCTGCAAAAGAAATGTGGCAAAAAATTGCAGCCCTTAAAAAATATAAAAAAATTAAACCGACAAAGAACGAAAAAAACTGATGAGGATCACAAAATATTCCTAAATCAAATGACGTCAGTACCTGACACTCCAGACTGTATTAAAATGAGTCTACCGGATAGCTGGTTACTACCCGCTAGCAACTCAAACTTTACAGAAAAAGATTTACTTGACTTTTTAAACTCTCGCAACCCGGACTCAGCAAGGGGTCTGGACAATATCTCTTATAGAATGCTTCTAGCCTTACCACCCTCAGAAATCCAAATTTTGGTGTCCCTATTAAACGAGGCAAAGCTTTCGACTCTGTTAACATTCCCATACTAGGCAACAAACTAATAGATTTAAGTTTCGATCACAGACATATAAAATTCATTTGCAACTATCTTAAATAAAGAGTATTAAACATTTCTTTTTCGGTGTATTCCAGTTTAAAAGGTTTTGCTTCATCAAATGCTGAACAGCAGCTGTTTTTTTTTTTTTTTTTTTATCATTTTTTTCCTGACAAGCATCAATCCATGATGAAATAACATAAGGTGGTCCCGTCAGGTGGTCCCGTATGCGTGCAATAAGTGCGAGTGAAAGGAATAGAATACTGAGTATTGTATTAAGTGTGAGTGAGACGGTGATGTGACTGCCGCGCAGTGAAGTTAAGTGTATAGTTCGGTAAGCTTCGGCTTCCGACGAGTCCACCTTATGTTATTTCATCATGGACCATACGATTTGCCGACAATAACATAAGATAGTCTCGTCGGCAGCAGAACTGTCTTAGCTAATAGCTATGCTTGCAATGAGTGTGAGTGAGAGGCCCTTGTATAGTCAGTGCGAATAAAATGGCTGTACAGTGTGTTGATTAACCCTCCGCTGGTTCTTGGGGTTTGAAATGGCCAAAAATACAAATGAACAAATAGATGAAGCAATTTTTTTATAGTTTTATTTTTAATAATTTTGAATTGCCTGCTAAGTGTTGTTTTTGTTGCTGTATACTAATTTTTTTGTTTAAATTCTTAATTCTCATAAAAATTTGTATCTTAAAATAAAAAGCCTTTACTAATTGGTCTACGAGCACATTTTGTGCAGCCAATATTAATTTTTCTTTAACATTTTGTGGTTAATAAAAATTGTCTTTTATATAATTTAAAAATATTGCCTCAAGCTGTGCTATACTATTTTTATACTCCACAGACGGTTTTGAATGTGCAACGTCTGTGCTACAATTGGACAGCCTTAATTTTTTAATTACATAGCCCGCAAGATATTCGATTGCATCCTCTGTCAACTCATACATCTCAGTATCTTCAGGTATGGTGTTGGGAATGACTACATAAAACTCTTCAGGCTCGTTCTCTTTGTTGGAAATGCGATAGCTGAAGTCAATGTTCAGACAATCATCATCATTCTCATTATCAACATTTCCGTTATTAGACAACAATTCTGTGTTCTTTGCTGAAGAAAATAAAATCTTATTAAAATATAATAACAAATGAAGAAACAGACATAGCACAAAAGACATTCACGGACAAAACGTTTCTAAAACAAAAAGCTAAACATTTTATTTGCTCATAGATTACTTTAATTTTGTCATACCTGTTATGTACTTTCTTAATCTATACTTAAATTGAAGCGGAGTTGGATGGTCATATTTTCCACGCCGCGACCGAATGGCACCAAAAAAATTTTCCAAAATATCTTGATTCAGATGACTTGTTATGATATATTCCATTTTAAACTTTTTTTTAAAGTATATATGTATATAATGCGTCAAGGGACGCATTACTAACTAAAAAGCCTTTCTGAAAGGGAAGTGTGTGTGATTTTCCAACAATATCACTGCTCATCACGTTTGAAACTTCCCGTAAAACTTTCCTTTAAGTCTCAATTCGCTTTCCATAAGTTAATAAGTTTAAAGAAATCGGCAGTTTCACAAGCATTCTCTACTTCATACCCTAGAGCATAGCATCGTCTGATGGAGCTGGCAGTTGTATTGGAAACAAGCTCTGTCCATAGTCGTTGGTTTCCGGCGCCCAAATCGGACACAATTGCTACTACTGGATATCCTCTACGGTGCAGCTTCCTTAAAATGGTGTTAAGCGTGTCCATGTCCATTCGGGTGTTGTAATCAAAATAAACTTCCATGATTGTCGTAACCCGCTCACAATTGCCAGTTGCACTAAATTGCTTGTCTTGTACACGACGTCCGCTGAGCTGTCATATTCGCAAGCAGCTGTAACCTTCATCTCGTCAAAGGCCAATACGCAAGGCTTATCAGTTTCGTCCACTTCCTCATTTGCCATTAGATCAATGACCACATCCAGGGTAGCAGTCTTTCTAACGACATCTGATAACCATCTCGATTCGGTAAAGGAAATCCTTTTCTGCATAGATGATTTTACGCCCGAAGGCCTGCGGTATGAAGAAGGCAAATAGACATATCATCTGGATTGAATAAAGTTCGTTTGCCACCATTTTTCAATATTTTTATTTGGGTTTCTGTGAATATTTTGCCCATAGACTTCCAGTTGGCGAAACTCCTCAAGCTGTTGTCGTAAGCTCTTCATCTCTTTTTCCATGACATTTATCTTTCGCTTCAGTATACCATTTTCCGTATACAATGTTTTATCTGTCACTTTATCTCTGCAATACCGTCACATATAGTTAACACACACTTAACTTACGCTGTTTGTGTGCTCGAATTAACATAGCCTTCTTTAATAATGTTTGATTCAGCCTCTTCTCCTTTTGGAACGGCATCTTCATTTAAGCGCCTCCTTTTATAAATTTGGCCGTTTTTAGATGCAAGCGTAAATTGAGAAACATCAAAATGTGTGTCGCCAATTCTGGAGTTTTCACCAAAGCTGCACCCTAGGCCTTCCTCCCACAACTTTCTATTAACAACACATTTTGGTGCGTGAATGGTTTTCACACCAGACACATTTTGCGACAAAATCAGCAATAACTCATTGTTCTTTTTTATTGGTCACACAAGGGTTTACAACTTTTAAAAAATTCGCCCGCAGGCAACCTCTTCATACGTATGACAAGCACGAACGCACTGAAGCTAACATAGAAACGACGAGCCGCTGCTGACGACAAGACTACCTTATGTTATTGTGTCATGGCGTGAGGCAGCAGCGCTGCGGCAGAGCTGTCGGGGAATGGGCCGTGCCGCCACTGCTCTAGAACAAACATTTTTGAAAAATTGGAGTATCCCCATGACATTTACCAATATGATAGTATTGGATATAAAATCTCAGATCCCAAAATTTGAATCTTTTTGGATAAATAGAACACAAGTTACAGTTAATAAAAATCGGTTCAAGCGCTGCCGGCAGCGCTGCTTGCTTACGTCATCATCAATTCAACTGAGCATATGCATACACATAGACAGACGCAACGCTTCATGAACTGTATGTGTATGCGTGCCGTGCTTTGGGAATGATGGAAGAAGAAAAATTTGTAGTAATGAAGTAAGTAAGTCGTCTCGCCGACTTGGGTATACCATACACCAGTAAAACAAATATTTCAAATTTGTAATAACTAATGCATTTGCCTATTTTAAGAAATTCTGTTCACATGCTTTTTACTAGCATATTTCAGTATCTCGCGCACTTTTGCATATAAGCACCCTAGCGCCCCCACCCGCCAACGGCCATCTCCGGCCTTATGCAAAAACGTTTATATGCATAACTCAGCTATTTTTTGTCCGATTTTGATCAAATTTGGTATTTTGCTGGGTATTAGTATCAAATTTAAGTGTGCCAAATTTGATTGCACAAGGTAAAAAAATTACGCGAGATATTCGAGTTTTTCAAATTTCGGGGGCGGAAAGGGGCGTGGCAAAATCTTTTATACATGCAAAATGAGCGCATTTACTAAGCAAATATACATACCAAATATGGTGTATCTAGCTACAATAGTTTTTGAGATAAACGTTTTTTTTGAATTGCGGGGGCGGAAAGGGGCGTGGCAAAATTTGAAATAAACTTGATCACTCTACATACTACATGAGCCTACATACCAAATTTGGTGGCTCTATCTCTTATAGTCTCTGAGATCTACGCGTTCATACGGACGGACGGACGGACGGACGGACAGACGGACAGACGGACAGACGGACGGACAGACGGACATGGCTAGATCGACTCGGCTGTTGATGCTGATCAAGAATATATATACTTTATGGGGTCGGAAAAGCTTCCTTCTGCCTGTTACATACATTTTGGCGACTTTAATATACCATTTCACCCTATGGGTGTATGGTATAAAAAGTGAAATAATGTTTTGTTTGAGTGTTGATGAATTGAGTTGCAGGGAAAGAAATTTCAAAATGTAAAAATATTATTGCCAAGGACTGCATGGGTATAAAAACTTTGGCATAGCCGAAGATAGCTTCTTTGATATTTTTTTTTTTTAATTTCGGTTTCGTCTTCACTCATATACAATTAAGTCATCCACATAAAATGGTATGTGGAGTTGCAATGCCAATTATTTCATCCAAAATAGCCACAATCATTTTGGAATAAATAATCAGTTCCCTTGTCTTTTTACTTTGGAGTGCTGGATTTATACTTGTAGTAATTAAATTTTTCCCCGTCTTGGAACCAGAAAAACTCATTTGCTCTACAAGAAGCGCATTACGATATATCATTTGTATACCAATAATTGTAATTTTGAGAAAACTCCATTAGAGATTATCCGATTTGGGAGTTCTCGGCGTGGCTAGAATTAAGTCATGTCTGATTCATATAAAATCAGCAGGAGGAGACTTCTATCCTTTCACTTGGGATATCAGATAATAACGGTTGGCTGAAGAATCTCGGTTGTGGTCCAAATATCTCGTTATTTTGCATTATCGCTGACGTGTACTTGTCAACTAGCGAAAACGAAATCTAGAATAAGGAAAATTCTATCACCCCGTGACTTTTTATTACGCTATACCCAGAATTTGGTTTTTTTCTTCTTGCCCCATCATTTGCATGCCCGTCGATTATTGCCGGGGACAATCTATCGACACTGCTATTAAAGTTGCCACGATATTTGGCATACATATCAAGACAAGAAAAACAACCTAGCGATGTTGTCCAAATGTCTGCCGAACGACAACGTCGATATGAAAAAATATCAAAGAAGCTAACTTTGGCAATGCCGAAGTTTTTATACCCATGGCAATAATTTTTTACATTTTGAAATTTCTTTCCCTGCAACTCAATTCATCAACACACAAACAAAACATTATTTCTCTTTTTACTAAAATTTTTCTTCTTCTTTCAGCATTCCCTAAGCAAAGCACAACACGCATACACATACAGTTCGTGTAGCGCTGCGTCTGTGTGTGTATGCATGTGCTCTGTTGAATTGATGATGACGTAAACAAGCAGCGCTGCCGGCAGCGTTTGAGCCGATTTATATTGACTGTAACCTGTGCTCTATTTATTCAAAAAGATTCAAATTTTGGTATCTGAGATTTTATATCAAATACTATCATATTGGCAAATTTCATGGAGATACTCCAATTTTTGCAAAAATGTTTGTTCTAGAGCTACATATATGATATAGTAGTCCGATCTTAAAGATTTTCATACTTTATCGCACCCGGGTAATAAAAAGGCCCAAAAAATTTCATCCCGATAGCTCTTAAGATGGCTGAGTAAAAAGCGTGCGCACAGACAGACGGACATGGCTATATCGATTCAGCTTCTCATGCTGATCAAGAATATACAGTATGTCCATTAATTGTTTGCAAAATGAAAAAAGGGACGCAAATTAAACTTTAACTTAATTATTTATTATAAAAGGCACTTATTTTCATGTTTAGTCCTTTACAATATATTTTTTCAGTCGATTCTGAGGTAAATAGTAAACAAAAAAAGTAAAAAAAAAGAAACAAAAACATAAACAATTCATAGAAACAAAAAAAAAAAAAACAGCAAAAAAAAATGTGTCTATTAATTGTTTGCAAAATGCAAACATTACATAAAAAAAAAATTTCTCTCAAAGATTAAGCTAATATTTGGCTAATATTTCGTATGCCCTCCTTTAGCATCTACCACTCCTTTGAGACGTTGCGACATCGAGCATATAAGGCCATTCATGTCGTAGTATTCCGGTATTTTAACCCACTCCTCATTTATGCATCGAATCAAATCGCCTTTTGAAGTGGGGCATCGTTTGGCTACTCCAGAGGCTTGTTAACATTGGATACTCCGAAGCTTAAACGTTTCTCAATATTAACAGCTGAAAGCAACGGCTTCTTCCTTGCTACGTGTGACGAATATTTGTGGATATTTAGCACTTTTCTAACAATCTCGGGGCACACGGATTTGTTGAGATTCATTTGAATGTCATCCACCAATTCTCTGAGGCTTGTTTGCGGTTTGTTTTCAATCGTTTTAAGGATTTTTGAACAATCCCGTCGAGAAAGTTTGTTTGGCCTGCCTGTGGAGGTCTGCAGATCCAGTCTATTCTCCTGTTCCGCACGTTTTATGATATTATAAACTGTTCTCAGTTTGACTTGGAACATTTCAGCCAACTCTTTTGCTGTCTTTCCTTTGTTATAATGGAAATAAACCAATTGTATCAAATTGTAATCGGTTCTTTTACCAGGTATTGCGAAAATTTGATTTGGACTATAAAGTGCACCGAACTCAACAAAATTTTGGAAAGAATGAGTGTAAAGAAGACGTAAGAAAAGCACGCGACGCAAAGTTTTCATATTTGATGTCCCGTTACTTTATCTTTCGTCTTCTTTCAATCGGTGTTTGCATTTTGCAAAGAATTAATAGACAGAGCCGAAAATGCCGTTACTTTGTTTTTTTCATTTCTTTTACATTTTTCTTGAAATTTTGTTTTTTTTTTTGTCATACCTACAGCTGAATTACGGATAAATAATAATTAATAAAAAAACCAGAGGGCCGGGGTTAACTTCGACCGCGTCGAAGTTTGTATACCCTTGCAACTATTTTGGTAATTCTTTCCTTACCCATAGCCATCAAAGTGTAAAAACGTTTTATCCAAAAAGTCTAATGTTTGCAAAAGAACGGCCTTCAATCTTAGCAAGGATATAACGAACTTTTTGAAAAAAGTCACTGTTTTCGACCGATCGTTCCTATGGGAGGTCTATGATATAGTCACCCGATCTGGATCAAATTTGGCACAATTATTAATAAGAACAGAAAACTGACAAATACCAACTTTTATGACAATAGCTATAAAATTAATGAAGTTATTCAGAAAGTCACTGTTCGTGACTTTGCCGTTTGTATGGGAGCTATATGATATAGTCACCCGATCTTGATCAAATTTGGCACAATCATTAATAAGAACATAAAACTGACAAATACCAACTTTTATGACAATAGCTATAAAATTAATGAAGTTATTCAGAAAGTCACTGTTCGTGACTTTGCCGTTTGTATGGGAGCTATATGATATAGTCACCCGATCTTGATCAAATTTGGTACAATCATGAATAAGAACATAAAACTGACAAATACCAACTTTTATGACAATGGCTATAAAATTAATGAAGTTATTGAGAAAGTCACTGTTTCGTGACTTTGACGTTTGTATGGGAGCTATATGATATAGTCACCCGATCTTGATCAAATTTGGCACAATCATAAATAAGAACATAAAACTGACAAATACCAACTTTTATGATAATAGCTATAAAATTAATGAAGTTATTGAGAAAGTCACTGTTCGTGACTTTGCCGTTTGTATGGGAGCTATATGATATAGTCACCCGATCTGGATCAAATTTGGCACAATTATTAATAAGAACAGAAAACTGACAAATACCAACTTTTATGACAATAGCTATAAAATTAATGAAGTTATTGAGAAAGTCACTGTTCGTGACTTTGCCGTTTGTATGGGAGCTATATGATATAGTCACCCGATCTTGATCAAATTTGGCACAATCATGAATAAGAACATAAAACTGACAAATACCAACTTTTATGACAATGGCTATAAAATTAATGAAGTTATTGAGAAAGTCACTGTTTCGTGACTTTGACGTTTGTATGGGAGCTATATGATATAGTCACCCGATCTTGATCAAATTTGGCACAATCATAAATAAGAACATAAAACTGACAAATACCAACTTTTATGACAATAGCTATAAAATTAATGAAGTTATTGAGAAAGTCACTGTTTCGTGACTTTGACGTTTGTATGGGAGCTATATGATATAGTGGTCCGATCCGGCTGAATCCGAGATATACAATGCCTGCAGTATATACAAGCCTATGTGCAAAATTTCAGCTCTGTAGCTCTTACGGTCTCGGAGGAGTTCGCGTTGATCCAGACGGACGGACGGACGGACGGACATGGCTATTTGAACTCGTCTCGTCGTGCTGATCAAGAATATATATACTTTATATGGTCTGAGATGCTTCGTTCTATGCGTTAATATACCCTTTTTGCAAGGGTATAAAAAAAAACCCCAAATTATGCCTTTTCCTATATTTTCCATCTATAACTTGAATTTGTGTCCCTTTTTTCATTTTGCAAACAATTAATGGACATACTGTATATACTTTATGGGGTCGGAAACATCTCCTGTGCGTTACATACATCTAACCAATTTTATAATACCCTCTGCAAGGGATAAAAACGGGTTTCATTCTATTTTTAAAGGAAAACCATGCTTGGAATATTTTCTGACTTTGACCTTGAATTAGAGCTGGGAGTCCATCGATAGTCTTCCACCTCGATGGTCTTTTCAGCGATGGAAGAAAACCCATAGTTATGATGGACTTTATCCATCGATGGATGAAACCATCGATATTATCGATAATTATGGTTCCATCTATCGATGGAAATTCCCAGCTCTACATTGAATATTACGCAAGACCAAAAATAAAGAAAAGTAAGAGCAAAGCGAAAAAAATGTTCTTGTAAAACATTTGCTTTTTGAAGACAAATTACTCGTGGTAAAACAAATTGCTTGTTACCCCCCACCTCTCCTAGCTGTCAACCATGTCTTCTTTGGGGGCTTCTTATTACCCGGTTAAGATAAAGTATGAAAATTGCCAAATTGGTGGCGGTTCGATTGGCCTTTTTAGCGATTACTAACTACTAATCGATTACTAGTATTTTTATCGACACTAAAAATTTGTCACTCACTGGAAACATTTGACTTTCACAGCGAATAACAATGAATGACAAAAACCAAACAATACATAAAATGAATGTATTATAGGGCTAATTAAAATCAAGAAATATGCAAAATTTTATATGTAAATTATTGATGTTTTTAAATTAAAACAATTGCAGAAATTGAAAGTTATTTATTTTTCACGCTGCACTTTGCAACAAGTCTGCCTATGACAGCTGTGAAATCAGCTCTTAAGAGATGGTGAATGGTGCCATTGGGAATCGCTGTCTTCAATCCACCGTTAATATCAAGAATTCCCCCAGAGATATATCAAACTTGATTTGATTTTATGTAGTGGGAGAAATCTAATCTTAATCAATCCTTTAAGTTAATCAGTTAACTATAGTAACTATCAAAAAATCGGAAGAAACAATAATATAGCTGTTCAACAGTAATTGGTATTAGTTTCATTTTCCTTGAAATATCTGAGTAAAATTATTGAAGTATTTGTTTTATAATTGACATTATCATTACATTAAAATATCTTAATGAAGTTTGTTATTTTTCACCATGAATTTTTTCTTTTAAATTTCCGATGGAACCATCGATACTATCGATTCTTTTTACCATCGCTGAAAAAACCATCGAGGGGGAGACTATCGATGGATTCCCAGCTCTACACCAAATAGGCGTTGACATTCACTCCTTTGCTTGCCACAACTTATGTTCACTTTAAATTTTCCTTAATTATTCTTATAAAATCTTGTGTTAACCTCCATCCAATGGTTAGCATTAAAACTTCAATTGATTTTTTTTTCAATCTGAATTAAAACAACAACTTTTAAATGTTTTATTAAGGCTTTTCACTTCAAGAAACTTTATTAATTATTACTAATTTCAAAGTCAAATGTTGCCATTGGGGTACATTGTTGAAATTGGGGTAGAGTGCGTTCAATGACCATAAATAGTTTTGATGTTCATTTGCTCATTTGCGTACGTTTCATTGCAATTTGCTGGTGCCGGCATATCCGCATCCAATGCTTCATGAAATAGCTTTCAATAAATGTTTTATCAGTTGCATGTTCATGTTGAGTAATATATTCTCAGACATTTGCGATCGTTGCCTTGATTATACCACTCAAACTACTATAGTCCCACAAGGTCTGTGTATCATTTTTCTGAGAACAATAGTCTGTGTTCGTCAAGTGTTGTGATTTCAATAATGGCTATATGTTGCACCAGTCCTTCGCCGTGTCCCAGGTAAATTCTGTGTCCAGGAAAGAGATACCCTTATTTTTGTTGGCTTTGCAAACGGTACGTACTCGGCCGTTGCAACTGGAAGAACCAGCCGTGACTGGTTTAGGTCTGCCGGCTTTACACTAACTCTTTTCCTTTTTGCGGAATTCTGCAATCAAGATATCGCAATGTAAGTCCTCCGGTTTTCAACTATACGAGACTGCCCCTTAACGAAGTTCTTTGATGGTGGCTCCATCATCTCTTAGGAATTCCCAAAAAGTCCTCTCGTTTAGTTACTACAATTGGCGCCATCTTAGAAACCAAAATTTGTAATTATCGAAAGTTCCGCATTGGACAGAAGTTCAAAACAAAATGAGACTACAAACTTGTTGGATGTACTGCGCTGGGATCTCTTACCGAGTAGCCTCTGCATCTTGGACAGCTTCAGATTTAGATGCTTTCTTTTGGTTTTGAGATGGGCTTTCCAATTCAAACGCCGGTCTATGACCAAGCTTTGCCAGTTCTTCGCGGATGAAGTCAAGTGGAGTGCTGTGGTCGAGACTACGGATTTTAGCCCTGTAAGCTCTTTCCAGTTTAAGCTGGTATATATGAAAGGGAGCTTTTTTTGCCTCTAGCGCAGCAACCAGTTTTCTGTACTGTCGAACGAAGGAAGTCATAACTCGAACATGATCATCTCTGCTTGCCTTGAAAGAGAAATCTGAACTGTCGACAGTATCCTTAATAAAGTTGATCATGCCATTGATTACGCCTACATTAGATATAAATATTGGTGGTATTTTGGGAATCTTCAGGGTCTGTATTGGAGCAGCGGTGGAGGCGACGGTTGTATGTATGTCGTTAGCTGAGGAGAGCAAACATTTTTGGGTTAACAGCAGCCTCGGCATTAGGCACGGCTGTAGTGGCATCCGGACGTCGAACTTCTCCGAGCTCCAAAGAGCCGTCGTTGGAGTCCGGACGATGAACGCCTCTTGTTGACAGTTTTTTAAACCTTTTTTCGTTCTAGTTTTGTAGACCAAGCCTTTCTTTTAAATGCACTTTTGCGTGTGACGTATTGTCATGGTAAGAGGTTGGCAGCACTGCCACTGGGGTCATTGTCAGCATCCTTTACGGCCGAGCTGTGGCCTTTTGTCCTGTCTGCTACAGTTGTAAAAGAAATCCCATGTTGTTGCTGTTTCGCGGATTAGTTTAGCGCTTTTTTTGTGTTAAATTACTGTTGACTTATATCTTCTTGTAAATAAATATTTTTGTTTAAAAGCAACAAAATATTTACATTTTTTGGCTTCAATGCCGATATTCTTTGAGAAATTATTTCTCCTGCCGTGCTAAAAATGCGTTCCGACTCCATTGAACTGGCGGGAACGCATAAATATTTATTTGCCATTTCAGCAATATCGATATTTTTCCATGCTCTTCAGGAGGCACAACCCAAGCTCAAAATGTTAAAAGATCTAAATGCTCTATGAAATGAAATATTGTATACATAATATTAGTTATATTCGTAAAATTAATTAATAAAGAAAATACGTACATACCCGGGGGTAACCATGTTGGTCCCTTCAAATAAATCCTCTATTTTCGATTGTGATGTATTTTTTTTAATTCATGGACTTAAATGTACTATTTTATTATTATATATTTTATTATATATTACAGTATAGTATATATTATATCAACTAATTTTATAACAAACAATCATATCATAATTAACAAGTAATTTTAGGAGAAGTTGCATTATTTTAACGTTTATTCATGCACTGTTTAAGATTTCATTTTGGGATTGCGGATTGTGAATTAGGACAATGAATTAAAACCATCGTTTTTCCACACTTTAAAGATTTATTAAACCAAATCACTATAAGAAAGTTCATTGCGCGAACTTAAACTACAATTGACAAAGGTGACATCAAACTAAATTAAACCAGGCGAGACTAGGCGTGTTTGACGATCTTGACGGTCAGTCGACGGTTAGTCAATACTTATTCGTGTAAAAAACAAGCTTTTCTTGCTTTAGAAGAGGCGAAAGCATCGATAACTGAATTCAAGTGCAATTTTCTCGCCAATTCTAATTCTAAACAAAAAGTTGCCAATCCAGACACTCTTGCTTGAGTTGAACATAGCATTGTTCTATGCAAACAGTCAAAATCGCAATTCAAATGAAAGTTTTTCGGAAAATCGCGGGCCCTTCTGAAAACTGCGGCCCCGGTGAAAACCCACCCGCAACCCCCCTTTCGGTGGCCCTGTGTACACGAGCTTCTCTGCACTGATGTCATTTCAGCTTTTTTTCTAGCCAGATCTGGCTGTTTTGGAAATGAGTTTGCGGGAAAGATTTCAAAACAGCGGGCGGCGGGAATTCCAGCTCTTTTAGCAAATTGAAATTGCCGGACAACTTTAATATGATAAAACAGATTGATGCTTTTTCTGTTGACAACATCTTGAAAATCAAAAACAAAAGCATGACTCCGATCCTGGAGTATTTTAATACTCCCAATATTGACCAAATTGAACGTTAGTACTATGAAGTTAAGCAAGTACAATGGGAAAATGTCGACGACACGGTTAAGTTCTGGAATGAAGTACTAAAATACCGGGATTCTGGCGGAAACTACAGATTTCATGAATTGGATTTAGTTGCTCTTCAAATATTGTCACTGCCTTGGTCGAATGCAAAGGGGAGAGGGTTTTTAGCCAAGTGAATTTGGTTAAATCCAAAATACGAAATAGGATGAGCGTTGATACGTTAAAATTTTAGGTATGGACTGCACCGAGAAAACAAATGCTGTTTTGATTACCAGCTACTGCCCAGCTGTCTAAATAAAATAGAACATAGAGAATAATATGCGAGCGATAAGGCAGATATTGAAAATCTAGTATTATTGGATAAATTAAATATTCTTGAATAAAAAATTCAATATATGAAAATCAGCTTTTTTCGACTTTTTTCCCGAAGATGCAGCTTTTTTTAGCTGTTTTCTTGAGTCGATTTAGCTGTTTTGGCCTTACAAAAAATGACATCACTGCTTCTCTGCTTACCGAAGCCAGACAAAACTATCGATGGTTGAAGAAAACCATCGATCTATCGCGATATTCAACATTCATCGATATATCCAAAAAAAAAACATCGATGGTTTTGCAGCCCTATTAAAATCGCCTCTGTGTATGACATAGAGCTGTGGAAACATCGATGTTTGACGACATCAATGTTTCGATGTTTTTTCCTAAGATACCAGCCTTGCTGAACATGCGTTTGCTTTCAGTTGAAGTTGCTGGAAGACAAAAATATTTTTTGGAGCAATCTTGAATGCTTAAATGATGAGATAATAATTCAATTTAATTCATAAACATATTTACAAGCTATATATGTACATATATGTATATTTCGGTTGCGCAGCGGCAACCGTCTACAGGGCAACTACAATAGAATACAAGAACATTTAACAATTATGTGACAATTAACTATCTTTTACATACATTATTTGACACGTCCGCACCGTTTGACGTGGAGTTAAGAACTAATTATTGTCAAGTAAATGTCTGTATATGTGAGCGCAGTTGTCGGTATCAGTCTTAAAGTTAAGTCGTGTGGCGCTCGGAGTGTTGATGATATGTAGCATCTCCATGGTGAACCTTTTGTTGTAGTGCCGCTCTTCATCTAATATTATTGTCTCTTCGAAATTCGGTGCATGGCCACTAGTTGCACAGTGTGTCATTAATGCTTTTTTTGGTGTGTCTGAATAATGCCTCATTTTATAGTCAGATTTGTGTTGGGAAATCCTAGTTTTTAATTTCGATTTTGTCGTCCCTATGTATATCTTATTGGACGGTATATTTCCTTGTCCATTGCATGGAATTTTGTATTTTTTTTGTCATTATTATTATTTTCATGTTTCAAATGTTTCTTTTTTTTCCAAAAACTAAAAAAAAGGGATTGTTGCGACTTGGAGGATGATGCTGGCAGGCGTAGTTTAAAGAAGACAGCTCGTTTTTGAGCCTCAGTGATGTTGAATGATGAGTGAAACGCTTCGTCCTTGAATCAAGGATCTAGCAAAGATGCGACTCGATGAAAATCGCGATTTTCATATTGACGTCTCAACGGTCTGCCTTTTACTAAGCAATTGGAGCATTCGCGATCTTCGTCTTTAAGTTAATCAGTTAACTATAGTAACTATCAAAAAATCGGAAGAAACTATAATATAGCTGTTCAACAGTATTTGGTATTAGTTTCATTTGCCTTGAAATATCTAGATAAAATTATTGAAGTATTTGTTTTATAATTGACATTGTCATTACATTAAAATATCTTAATGAAGTTTGTTATTTTTCAACATGAATTTTGTTATTTTCATCATTCTGCGTGGTTTACATTTCTTGCACCGAATAACCCTTTTAAATTTCCGATGGAACTATCGATACCGATACTATCGATTTTTTTTTCCATCGCTGAAAAAAACCATCGAGGGGGAGACTATCGATGGATTCCCAGCTCTACACCAAATAGGCGTTGACATTCACTCCTTTGCTTGCCTCAACTTCGTTCACTTTAAATTTTCCTTAATTATTCTTATAAAATCTTGTGTTAACCTCCATCCAATGGTTAGCATTTAAACTGCAATTGATTTTTTTTTTTTTAATCTGAATTAAAACAACAACTTTTAAATGTTTTGTTAAGTCTTTTCACTTCAAGAAACTTTATTAATTATTACCAATTTCAAAGTCAAATGTTACCATCTTTTGAAAGTGGGGTACAGTGCGTTCAATGACCATAAATAGTTTTGATGTTCACGTGCTCATTTGCGTACGTTTCATTGCAATTTGCTGGTGCCGGCATATCCACATCCAATGCTTCATGAAATAGCTTTCAATAAATGTTTTGTTATTTAACATTTTTGTATCATTTTTCTGAGAACAATAGTTTGTGTTCGTCACGTGTTGTGATTTCAATAATGGCTATATGTTGCACCAGTCCTTCGCCGTGTCCCAGGTAAATTCTGTGTCCAGGAAAGAGATACCCTTAATTTCGTTCAGATGAGCTACTAATTTCCGAGACTGTTCTTAAATTACTCTTTTAGCCCATCACAGAGAAGATTGAAGTCTTTCTTTCTACCGGGTATAAAGGACCCCGGAAATGATCATCGGCAAAGTCGATAATACGCTCCACTGGCCATTCGTTATCGGGATCAGTGGGTAACTTTTTGTTGGCTTTGCCAACGGTACGTACTCGGCCTTTGCAACAGGAAGAACCAGCCGTGACTGGTTTAGGTCTGCCGGCTTTACACTAACTAACTAACTGGTCAATCTGTTTGGCGACATTCTTCTTACCAGAATTCCTACCAGATTCCTTGGTTATCGGCTGGTCAATCTGTTCGGCGAGATTCTTCTTACCAGATTCCTTGGTTATCGGCTGGTCAATCTGTTTGGCAACATTCTTCATACCAGATTCCTTGGTTATCGGCTGGTCAATCTGTTTGGCGACATTCTTCATAGCAGAATTCTTTGAAGATTCCTTGGTTATCGGCTGGTCAATCTGTTTGGCGACATTCTTCTTACCAGATTCCTTGGTTATCGGCTGGTCAATCTGTTTGCGACATTCTTCATAGCAGAATTCTTTCAAGATTCCTTGGTTATCGGCTGGTCAATCTGTTTGGCGACATTCTTCTTACCAGAATTCTTACCAGATTCCTTGGTTATCGGCTGGTCAATCTGTTTGGCAACATTCTTCATACCAGATTCCTTGGTTATCGGCTGGTCAATCTGTTTGGCGACATTCTTCATAGCAGAATTCTTTGAAGATTCCTTGGTTATCGGCTGGTCAATCTGTTTGGCGACATTCTTCTTACCAGAATTCTTACCAGATTCCTTGGTTATCGGCTGGTCAATCTGTTTGGCAACATTCTTCATACCAGATTCCTTGGTTATCGGCTGGTCAATCTGTTTGGCGACATTCTTCATACCAGAATTCTTTCAAGATTCCTTGGTTATCGGCTGGTCAATCTGTTTGGCGACATTCTTCTTACCAGATTCCTTGGTTATGGGCTGGTCAATCTGTTTGGCGACATTCTTCATACCAGAATTCTTTCAAGATTCCTTGGTTATCGGCTGGTCAATCTGTTTGGCGACATTCTTCTTACCAGATTCCTTGGTTATGGGCTGGTCAATCTGTTTGGCGACATTCTTCATACCAGAATTCTTTCAAGATTCCTTGGTTATCGGCTGGTCAATCTGTTTGGCGACATTCTTCTTACCAGATTCCTTGGTTATCGGCTGGTCAATCTGTTTGGCGACATTCTTCATAGCAGAATTCTTTCAAGATTCCTTGGTTATCGGCTGGTCAATCTGTTTGGCGACATTCTTCTTACCAGAATTCTTACCAGATTCCTTGGTTATCGGCTGGTCAATCTGTTTGGCAACATTCTTCATACCAGATTCCTTGGTTATCGGCTGGTCAATCTGTTTGGCGACATTCTTCATAGCAGAATTCTTTGAAGATTCCTTGGTTATCGGCTGGTCAATCTGTTTGGCGACATTCTTCATACCAGAATTCTTTCAAGATTCCTTGGTTATCGGCTGGTCAATCTGTTTGGCGACATTCTTCTTACCAGATTCCTTGGTTATCGGCTGGTCAATCTGTTTGGCGACATTCTTCATACCAGAATTCTTTCAAGATTCCTTGGTTATCGGCTGGTCAATCTGTTTGGCGACATTCTTCTTACCAGAATTCTTACCAGATTCCTTGGTTATGGGCTGGTCAATCTGTTTGGCGACATTCTTCATACCAGAATTCTTTCAAGATTCCTTGGTTATCGGCTGGTCAATCTGTTTGGCGACATTCTTCTTACCAGAATTCCTACCAGATTCCTTGGTTATCGGCTGGTCAATCTGTTTGGCGACATTCTTCTTACCAGAATTCTTACCAGATTCCTTGGTTATGGGCTGGTCAATCTGTTTGGCGACATTCTTCATACCAGAATTCTTTCAAGATTCCTTGGTTATCGGCTGGTCAATCTGTTTGGCGACATTCTTCTTACCAGAATTCTTACCAGATTCCTTGGTTATCGGCTGGTCAATCTGTTTGGCGACATTCTTCTTACCAGAATTCTTACCAGATTCCTTGGTTATGGGCTGGTCAATCTGTTTGGCGACATTCTTCATACCAGAATTCTTTCAAGATTCCTTGGTTATCGGCTGGTCAATCTGTTTGGCGACATTCTTCTTACCAGATTCCTTGGTTATGGGCTGGTCAATCTGTTTGGCGACATTCTTCATACCAGAATTCTTTCAAGATTCCTTGGTTATCGGCTGGTCAATCTGTTTGGCGACATTCTTCTTACCAGAATTCTTACCAGATTCCTTGGTTATCGGCTGGTCAATCTGTTTGGCGACATTCTTCATACCAGAATTCTTTCAAGATTCCTTGGTTATCGGCTGGTCAATCTGTTTGGCGACATTCTTCTTACCAGATTCCTTGGTTATCGGCTGGTCAATCTGTTTGGCGACATTCTTCATACCAGAAGTCTTTCAAGATTCCTTGGTTATCGGCTGGTCAATCTGTTTGGCGACATTCTTCTTACCAGATTCCTTGGTTATGGGCTGGTCAATCTGTTTGGCGACATTCTTCATACCAGAATTCTTTCAAGATTCCTTGGTTATCGGCTGGTCAATCTGTTTGGCAACATTCTTCATACCAGATTCCTTGGTTATCGGCTGGTCAATCTGTTTGGCGACATTCTTCATAGCAGAATTCTTTCAAGATTCCTTGGTTATCGGCTGGTCAATCTGTTTGGCGACATTCTTCTTACCAGAATTCTTACCAGATTCCTTGGTTATCGGCTGGTCAATCTGTTTGGCAACATTCTTCATACCAGATTCCTTGGTTATCGGCTGGTCAATCTGTTTGGCGACATTCTTCTTACCAGAATTCTTACCAGATTCCTTGGTTATCGGCTGGTCAATCTGTTTGGCAACATTCTTTATACCAGATTCCTTGGTTATCGGCTGGTCAATCTGTTTGGCGACATTTTTCTTACCAGAATTCTTTGTGCATTTGCAATTAATTTTCGTAAGGGGACGACCTAGCTCAAATTGTTACATACAATTTTAGGTAATTTTTTCTATGTCCATGGATACAACAATTAAGGTAAGAGTTATTAAGATATTATGCACTTTTCATTCCCTACTAAAATTTTGTTCTTTTCAGAATCCATCAAAAATTCGATTCCGGATGAGCAGGCGGAAAATATGCAAAAAGAATAATGCTTTTTGCAAAACAATAAAAAAGTGAGAAAAATTTAAACATAATAATAATTAAACTTAATTTAATATCTTACAGAAATAGAAATAAAATAATTATAAGTACATATGTATGTGTATTAAATAAAAACCAATGCATGTTAAAAAACTAAATTAAATCAAGGTTTTATTTGTTTTTGGGAAAATGCGAAATGGGAAAATGCAAATTCGATTGTAAATCCGAGCTATAATTTAGCTGGGACATTGTGTCGACATGGTCGCCGTAAGCTCCGTTGAACACACGAGCGCCTTTGTTATTCGTCTTCAGAGGAAATTCCGGCGAGCATGTCGCCGAATAATCGATAGAATGTCCGAGGCGCTAGGACATGCAATGGTAAATGTCGCCGCAAATTTGTATGGCATGTCCCCTGAATGTCCGAGGCGTAGGGATGGGTATCAGAATCGGATACTTTCAGGTATCGATACTTGAAGGCTTCAAGAATGGTTGCTTAGGGAATGATGGAAGAAGAAGAAAATTATAAAAAGAGAAATAATTTGAATGTTTTGTTTGTGTGTCGATGAATTGAGTTGCAGGGAAAGAAATTTCAAAATGTAAAAAAATTATTGCCAAGGACTGCAAGGGTATACAAGTTGTTGGTTGCAGTTCATCGAACAAAGTAATTCATTTGTTCAACTTTTTGGGATTGTTCATTCATATAAGCGAATATTGTATTTGAACTATTTTTGTACATACACCAATTGTTGAACAGTTAATTAAGCTGAGCTCAGTGACAATTTTTTTTTTTTTTTTAATTTAGTAAAATATAGTAATACAGCATCGAACTAAAAACAGGACCACTTGCTGGGCCAGTCTGTTCAAAGAATTCTTAGATTTAAGATAAGGTCCAAGTAACATATGACAAGAACGTAAAATATTTACTAACAATGGAATTTAAAAAAATTATAGTAATATACAACGTATCTGAAGTTTTTTAAGGAAATACTCAAAAAATATCCGAAACTAAAAATAGCACCTCTATTTTAAATATTTACATAAAAAAAAAAAAAACAGAGGACCGGGACTAATTCGACCGCGCCGAAGTTTGTATACCCTTGCAAGTTGTTTGGTACTCTTTCTTCAATTATAGCCGTCAAAGTGGAAAAAAGTTTTATCTACCAAGAGTAATATTTGCGAAAAAACGGCCCACAATCTTAACATAGGAAATAACGAAGTTTTTGATCAAAGTCACTGTTTTCCACCCATCGTGCCTACGAGAGCTATTTGATATGGTCACCCGATCTTTATCAAATTCGGCACAGTCATTAACAGATACATTAAACTAATAAATGTTTATTTTGAAAGCAATCCCGTCAAAAGTAACGAAGTTATTCAGAAAAGTCACTGTTCGGGACGTTTTGTTTGTATGTGAGCTATATGAAATAGTGGTCCGATCCGCCTGAATCCGAGATCCTATAGTATATACAAGCCCACATGCGAAATTGCAGCTTTGTAGCTCTTACGGTCTAGGAGGAGTTCGCGTTGATCCAGACGGACGGACGGACATGGCTATTTGAACTCGTCTCGCTGATCTAAAATATATATACTTTATATAGTCGGAGATGCTTCCTTCTATGCGTTGCACACTTCTGGCCAAAATTAATATACCCTTTTTGCAAGGGTATAATTATAATATTATCCAAGTTTTTTAACGAAATGCTTGAAATACTAAAAAAATACCCGAAACAAAAATGGCACCACTTGCAGTATTTTGCAAAATACTGTCATATTTCGCAGGATTGCATTGTAAAAAACACCCAAAATTCACGCAAAATTATCGATAAAAAGCAATTCTAACTGGATTTTTCGTTGTTCTCTTTCCCACACCCTATTCTACAAAAAAAAATGCATCAGTGTTTGATCGTCATGAATGAACATGCCTAAAATATCGACATATTTGTAAGAAAAAGATGCGCTGCGCATATAAGCTCTGACTTTAAGATTGAAAAAAAAAAAACATCATATTGACTACAGACCAAATTTCTTTTTTTCAATTTAGTATTTACGTTTAATTTCAAACAAAAATAGTGTGTTTTTTTTATCAAAACACTTATTTCATTTATAAATTTAAGTAAAAATGATAAAAATGCCGAAATTAACCTGTTCAAAGTAATAGCAGCAAAAACCGTATATGTATGTTAAATGTGTCAACTAAATTTTGTTTAAAACTTCATATATTACATTAACTATGTTACTTATGAACTAATACTTGGTTGTGAACCCCTTATTATTGGACGGTTTCGACTTGGCCACACCTTGTTTAACGTCCCCCCACAAGTTTTCAATCGGGTTGAGATCTGGGGACTGTGCTGGCCATGGCATTCTGTTGCAAACCACTGTTTGGCAAGTTTGCTGGAATGCTTTGGATCGTTGTCCTCTTGGAACGTCCATTTTATTTTTTTTATGGCATTTCCCAAGAGGAATATGGAAGCATAACGTTTTGTAGTATATCCACGTATACTTTTCCATCCATAATCCCATTAATCATGTGGATAGGGCCTACTCCGCCATATGAAAAACAGGCCCATATTAATATTTTTACTCCACCATGTCTTACTGTCCTTAGAATTTGGTTAGGCTGATATTCTGTGTTTGAGAGACGACGGACATATTGTCTGGATCCAGTTCCACCGAACAACACAATTTTACTCTCCTCGGTCCAGAGTATGTTGCGCCACTTTGTTAAGGGCCATTTTAGGTGCTCTTTAGCAAACTGTATTCGAGCTTTGATATGTTTTGAAGTTAGAAGCGGCACTTTTCTTGGACTTCGGGCCTTGAGTTTATGCTCCAGAAGTTTTCGCCGTTACGCCACAGTTACGCCACTTACTGACAAACTTAGGTCTGCTTTTATGGATTCCGCAGAAGCAAAAGGATTATCTTTGCAGGGTTGAATATCTCGGATTCAGCCGGATAACTTCGTTATTTTCTAATCTATTGTCGTGAAATTTATTATTGGTGAGATGTTATGACACCTGACCAAAATTAATATATTTTATAAAAAGTGTATAAAAATCTCACACATTGTCATAGATTATGGTGAAATAAGATTAATTAGTCGCTGTAAGTAAAGCATAGCAAGACACGCTAACTAACTTAAATTCTGTGTTAAAGTTACAGCAATATTTTTAACAAGCCTTCTATCCTATATTTTTGATATTCTCAAGAGATTGAATGTACTTACAGACGCTGAAAAAAGCTTACTCTCCCTCACTCTCTCTTTTTTACACCTACGAGCTGGCAAAGCTTATCAAAATTAGTATAAATAGATTGGCTTGGTGTAATTATTTATTCAGTAGTGTTTGTTGTTTACATTCATTAGAAATATGTCGAAAATAGTTCTCTATGGCATGGACATTAGTCCTCCAGTTAGGGCCTGTAAATTAGTTTTAAAGGCTCTCAATTTACCCTACGAGTACAGAATTGTGGATCTGGTAAAGGGTGAACATCATTCAGAGGAGTTCCTGAAGAAGAATCCCCAGCATACAGTCCCACTTTTGGATGACAATGGTGTCATCATTTCGGACTCGCATGCCATTGTGAGCTATCTGGTCGACAAGTATGCCAAATCAGACGAACTGTATCCCAAGGATCTGGCTAAGCGTGCTCTGGTCAACCAACGATTGTACTTTGACGCCACTGTACTCTTTATGTCCTTGAAGAACATTAGCGCTCCGTTTTTCTTGAGAAATGTTACAAAGGTCCCACAAGAGAAATTTGACAACGTGGAACAGGGCTACAAACACTTGGAGAATTTTCTGGCCAACGATTCATATGTGGTAGGCGACACACTAACTATCGCCGATCTATGCTGTGCGGCCACTGTCTCCTCGGTGGTCGGCGTCCTGGAGTTGGACCCTGTGAAATATCCCAAAATAAACGGCTGGTTGAAACGAATTTCTGAATTGCCCTACTACGAGGAGGAAAACGGACTGGGGGCCAAGGCATTCATAGGTTTCATAAAGGGTGCCCTAACAGTTGTTTAATAACTAATTTATTACTAAATAAATAGCCTGTAAATGCATTTTATCAATAAAATATTTCAAGAGCTATTCAAAAGCTTTTCCAAACTTTTAGCGTGATGGTATAAGTATTCATAAATAAGCTAGTGGAATGGACTAGGCCCTTAGCAGCACTAGAGATGGAATTTTTGGGGTTTCTAAAGACCGCTTACATTTAAAATAAACAATCGATGGTTTTTATTATGGGTTATTGTATTGTAAAAAAAACTGTATAATCATAATGAAGACCCAATTCATCTTATTGTTAGTTGATAGGTGGTTAAAGTATCGTTTGCCACGTCAATACACATAGATATAATGTCCTTTCTGACCTAAGCTCAATGGGGCGAAAGGATACTAAAAATATTAAAAAGAATTGTTTAGTTTTCAAGAAATACAAAATAAAACCAGAGGGCCGGGGTTAACTTCGACCGCGTCGGAGTTTGTATACCCTTGCAACTGTTTTGGTAATTCTTTTCTTACCCATAGATATCAAAGTGTAAAAAAGTTTTATCCAAAAAGTCTAATGTTTGCGAAAGAACGGCCTCCAATCTTAGCATAGGATATAACGAACTTTTTGATGAAAGTCACTGTTTTCGACCGATCGTTCCCATGGGAGGTATATGATATAGTCAGGGTTGAGGTATATGATATAGTCATTCGATCTTGACCAAATTTGGCACAGTCGTTTATAGCTACAATAAACTAACTTATATTGAATTTCACGACAATAGCTATAAAATTAATGAAGTTATTGAGAAAGTCACTGTTCGTGACATTGCCGTTTGTATGGGAGCTATATGATATAGTGGTCCGATCCGGCTGAATCCGAGATCTACAACGCCTGCAGTATATACAAGCCTACGTGCAAAATTTCAGCTCTGTAGCTCTTACGGTCTCGGAGGAGTTCGCGTTGATCCAGACGGACGGACGGACGGACATGGCTATTTGAACTCGTCTCGTCGTGCTGATCAAGAATATATATACTTTATATGGTCTGAGATGCTTCGTTCTATGCGTTGCACACTTCTGACCAAAATTAATATACCCTTTTTGCAAGGGTATAAAAACTGTCTCGATGTTGTAAAATGTTGTTTATATCGCTTTTGCGTTACAATTAGGAGGCATATTTTTCATTTAAAATGAAAGTCATTTGTATTGATTACATTTTATTTCATATAACTGTCAGCTATAGCCCCCTAAGATGAATATACCGCACAGCCCTGCACACAGCCCTGTGACTGTGTCCTATTTAAGCAAAATAAGCCGGACTTCAGTTCCTTGGCAAACGACAAATTTTTTAAATGGGCAATGAAAAAGAAACCTTTGACTTTAAGGTTCTGTAGGATCACTGTCATTATTTTGCTTAGACTGAAGTCAGTCAGTTGATTGATTATCTCAAAAAGGTTTGGAAAATATTAAAACTAGTTTTTTTTATTTGAAAGGGCCAAAAATACAATATCAGAGTAAACTTTGTTTTAACTAATTATTTATTTATTTATTTATACTGAGATTGGGCAGTGATTGTAAATTAAAGCCAATAGCCAATAGCTATAGCTACTAGGCCTTAAGCTAATGTTTTAACTAATTAAAATAGATCTAAAAATAATTTTTGGGGAAATCCAATCAAAAATTCAAGATTTCTGAGACTGCTTAATTCAATCAATTTAGCTAGGGCGTAGAGTTAGTGATTTTAGTTATTCAATAAGAACACGACAGGATCGTTTAGTCGATTTTTCGTCATTTCAAAAAATGGTGAAATTAAATTCCGCTGTTCTTATAGAACAAAAATTGATTGGTAAACAAGATTAGAAGCTTTAGCATAGATACAGGGTATAAAAGTTCCAACAAACTCTAGTGAAATGACTTGCTCAAAAATCTACTTAATTGATTTTTCTGCTTCGTCATTTATTACCTTGGTATAGGGTATAAAAATTCCAACAAATTTTTTTCAAACAATATTTGTGACGAAAGAGCAGATAAAGAGAAAAATAAAAACCACTCCCTTGATTGTGAGTGCACAGAAGACAATGACTTGCCAAAGAGTTTACTCAATTGATTATTTCTTATCGGTCAAATATGGCCGTTCTTCTCTTTAATCTTTAACTGTATACTATGTATGCATGTATGTATGTATGTAGCATATTTGCAGATCAAGCAAACAAACTAAGAATACGATAACGTTATCAATGTTTTTTTATTTACTCTTAGAACCGGCTTTAGTAGCAAAATTTAGTTTTTAAGAGAGAACCTAGTGAAGTGAGCTTGAACTTAAAATTGTTCAAAGATAACAAACTACCCAGAATCCAGAGGGAGTGGATTCTCTCTTCCATACCCACGAACTTGCAAAGCTCGCACAGAATTCTGAACACATGGAACAAACTGCAGCCAAGTATAAATAGATTGGCTTGATTTCATTTTTTCTTCAGTGTGGTCTTAAATTTACATAAGTTGAGAATATGTCGAATATAGTGCTATATGGTACGGACATTAGTCCCCCGGTTAGGGCCTGTAAGCTGGTGCTCAAGGCTCTTGATTTGCCCTACCAATATAAGAATGTGGATCTGCTGAAAGGTGAACATCATTCGGAGGAGTTCCTGGAGAAGAATCCCCAGCATACAGTGCCAATTTTGGATGACAATGGTCTCATCATTTCGGACTCGCATGCCATTGTGTGCTATCTGGTGGACAAGTATGCCAACTCGGATGAGCTGTACCCCAAGAATCTCGGCAAGCGTGCTCTAGTGAATCAACGATTGTATTTTGAAGCCACTGTACTGTTCATGTCCTTGAAGAATGTGTGCGCCCCGTTTTTCCTAAGGAATGTGTCAAATGTTCCACAAGAGAAAATCGACAATGTGGAGCAGGGCTATAAACATTTGGAGAACTTTCTGGCCAACGATTTGTATGTGGTGGGCGACACCTTAACTATCGCTGATCTTTGTTGTGCGGCCACTGTCTCCTCGTTGCCCGGCGTCCTGGAATTGGATCCTGCGAAATACCCGAAAATAACAGCCTGGCTGGAACGCCTCTCGCAGCTGCCTTATTACAAGGGGGGAGAACGATTTGGGGGCAGAGCAGTTCATAAGTCATTTAAAGGGCGCCTTGACCATTGTCTGAATGTCTGTTAGCATTCTCACAATTATTTATAGAAACAAAAAAGGGGAGTCAATTGATATTATGAATAAAAGGTGAATCTATATTATTGTAGTTTAATTGGCGGGGGTGCGGCTAATCCACCAGTCAGGCAAACGCTTTTCTAATGAGCATACGAAAGCTCGTCCAAGCTTTTTGGCCAATTGAATATAAAGACAAGTAATGCATACCAAACCAACAGTGAATGTTCTTCGAATCAGAAAACAACATGGGTAAATTAACTCTGTATGGCATCGATGCGAGTGCCCCAGTGCGGTCCGTCCTGTTCACGCTGAATGCTCTGGACGTTCCCTTTGATTATCAGATAGTCAATCTCTTTTCCAAGGAACATTTGAGCCCCGAATTCCTGAAAATGAACCCTCAACACACGGTGCCCACTCTGGACGATGATGGCTTCTACGTGTACGATAGCCATGCCATCAATTCCTATCTGGTCAGCAAATATGGCAAAGATGACTCGCTCTACCCCAAAGACCTGCAGGAGCGTGCCGCAGTGGATCAGAGATTGTATTACGAAGCCAGTGTTGTGTATAACACCATTAAGAACATCGTTTACCCATTGGTCTTCCATAATGAAACCACAATACCACAAAGCAAATTCGATGCCATCTCAGAAGTCTATAAGACAGTTGACACATTCGTTGAAAAATTCAGTTATGTGGCTGGCGACCAGTTGACTATAGCGGACTTTCATCTGGTCACTATGCTCACCACATTGACCACCTTTGTGGACATCGATGCTGAGAAATATCCGAAATTGAATAATTGGTTGTCTCTCTTAAAAGACCTACCCTACTATGAGAAGGCCAATGCCAAAGGCCTTGAGGATTTCGGTAACATGATTAAGTCCAAGAACTATACCGTGTCCTAAAAGGAATAGGCCCAACTGCATTTGAATTTCACAAAATACATATGTATGTATGTATGTAATGTAAGATGGAGAAGGTACCAAAATGGATCACGGAGAGAAAAATTCAATTAAAATACAAAAATATTGATTACTTTTAGAAGTTGCTTTTGCTCATTAATCGACCACAGCTGTTTCCCACATTCTAACGATGATGGCATAAATAAAAGCTTTTTTTGACGTAAACAAATATGTATAGACATGTACTTTGACGAGAGAGTGGAAAATTTTGTGTCTAATAAGAGAAAAAAATGAGATCGGAGAGTTCCATTTTTTGTTGGGCTCTCTTTAATGTCTAAGTAAGTATAAAAGCGTTGTCTAATTTTCAGTATCATTCAGTACTCCAATATGGTCGAGCTAACACTTTACGGCGTGGATGCCAGTCCACCTGTCCGTGCCGTTAAACTGACTCTGGCGGCTCTCAATTTGCCGTATAAGTATGTTCAGGTGAATTTATTAGGACGGGAACAGTTATCTCCGGCTTTTTTTGGAGAAGAATCCCCAGCATACGGTTCCTACCCTGGAGGATGGCGGCAATTTCATCTGGGATTCACATGCAATCATGGCCTATTTGGTCACCAAATATGCCTCCAGTGATGACTTGTATCCCAAGGATCCCCTACAACGCGCCGTAGTTGATCAGCGCTTGCATTTTGAGTCTGGTGTGGTATTTGCCACAGCGCTGAGAAGTATTACCAAGTTGGTGCGAGCTTCGATTGCCGTGCCCCAAGAGCGGTTTGATGCCATTGTGGAGGCCTACGACTTTGTCGAAAAGTTTCTTCAAGATCATGAATACATAGCTGGCAAAAGTCTCACCATAGCGGACTTCAGTCTGATTTCATCAATATCCTCGTTGGTGGTCTATGTAGATATCGACCAGAGCAAATATGCCAAGCTGAGCACTTGGATAAAGAAACTACAGCAATTGCCCTACTACGAGGAAGCAAATGGAAAAGGCGCCAAAATCTACATCGATTCCATCAGAGCAACTAAATTCACATTGGCCTCATAGGCGAATTTCACAACATCTTATCTAATAAATTCAGAATAAGATTTGTTTCTGTCGGTTCAACAATCTTTCTATTATCTTATCTTTATCTTTCTATTTGGTAGCCTAACAAAACCAATTTGAGGTTTTCCAGTCGTGGTAATTGAATGAAGTGTGGATTGATGAGTGCACGTACATACTTATAGTACTTATTGTTAGATACGCGGTTTGCTATTCTTAGTTACGACGAATCAACTAAAAACTGGCATTTCGAAAATTTCTGGATAAAGCTGAATAAGTTTTAGCATTAGAGCGGAAAATAAATTTAACCAGAGGGCCGGGGTTAACTTCGACCGCGTCGAAGTTTGTATACCCTTGCAACTGTTTTGGTAATTCTTTCCTTACCCATAGCCATCAAAGTGTAAAAACGTTTTATCCAAAAAGACTAATGTTTGCGAAAGAACGGCCTTCAATCTTAGCATAGGATATAATGAACTTTTTGATGAAAGTCACTGTTTTCCACCTATCGTTTCTATGGGAGCTATATGATATAGTCACCCGATCTTGACCAAATTTGGCACATTTATAGCTTGAATAAACTAACGTTTATTAAATTTCACGACAATAGCTTAAAAAGTAACGAAGTTATTGAGAAAAGTCACTGTTCGTGACTTTGCCGTTTGTATGGGAGCTATATGATATAGTCACCCGATCTTGATCAAATTTGGCACAATCATTAATAAGAACATAAAACTGACAAATACCAACTTTTATGACAATAGCTATAAAATTAATGAAGTTATTGAGAAAGTCACTGTTCGTGACTTTGCCGTTTGTATGGGAGCTATATGATATAGTCACCCGATCTTGATCGAATTTGGCGCAATTGTTAATAAGAACACAAAACTGACAAATACCAACTTTTATGACAATAGCTATAAAATTAATGAAGTTATTGAGAAAGTTACTGTTCGTGACTTTGACGTTTGTATGGGAGCTATATGATATAGTGGTCCGATCCGGCTGAATCCGAGATATACAATGCCTGCAGTATATACAAGCCTACGTGCAAAATCAGCTCTGTAGCTCTTACGGTCTCGGAGGAGTTCGCGTTGATCCAGACGGACGGACGGACGGACGGACATGGCTATTTGAACTCGTCTCGTCGTGCTGATCAAGAATATATATACTTTATATGGTCTGAGATGCTTCGTTCTATGCGTTGCACACTTCTGACCAAAATTAATATACCCTTTTTGCAAGGGTATAAAAAGAAAAGTTTAGAGGAAATATGCGTGAGGTGGGTCGGAGACTTCTCCATTTGTTTTAAAGATGCAAAACTGTAATTCTTGATTAGCTATATAACTATTATTAACTCTACTTACTGATTTGAGTTATTACCCTTCATCGGGCCCCAAAAACTAACATAAAACGAATCGGTGCCGGTGTATGAGTGTTTCTCTAGATTCTTGATTACAACGTACATATGCTTACTTTTGCATTATTACTATTAAGAATGAAGAAGGTAAGTCGACTCACCGACTTGGGTATACAAATATTTCAAATTTATAATAACAAATGCATTTACGTATTTCAAAAAAATTCTGTTATTTGCTTTTTACAAGCATATCTTAGTATCTCGCTCACTCAAGCACGCTAGCGCCACCACCAGCAAACGGACAACTTCGGCTTTATGGAAACACGTTTATATGCATAACTTGGCTATTGTTTGTCCGATTTTGAATTGGTATTTTGCTGGATATTAGTATCAAATTAAAGTGAGCCAAATTTGAGTGCACAAGGTAGTAAATTACGTGAGATGATCGAATTTTTTTCAAATTTCAAAGGCGGAAAGGGGCATGGCAAAATCTTTACACATAAAAAAGTGCGCATTTACTAAACTCAGTCACATATATGTATGTACATATATATTATAGTCTTCGAGATCTAGGCGTTCATACGGACGGACGCAAAGACGGACACGGCTAGATCGACTCGGCTGTTGATGCTGATCAAGAATATATACATATGTATAGTTTATGGGGTCGGAAAAGCTTCCTTCTGACTGTTACAAACATTTTGGCGACTTTAATATATCATTTCACCCTGTGGGTGCATGGTATAAAAAAACCCGAGGGCCGGGGTCTAATATCGTCTGCGCCGACCTGCAATTTTTTTGTTACTCTTCCCTTATCCACAGACAGCTAACAATAGGTGGAAAGATGTTGAATGTATAGTCATTATATCTTTTTAAAGTTGGGCATAAAAAAAGTAGTAGTAGTAGTTCGACCGATTGTTCCAATGGGAGCTATATAATATAGACTGAGATACAAATTTTTATGAAAACTGCGTCAAAAGTAACAAAGTTATTGACAAATGTCACTGTTCGTGATTTGTATGGCTACTATATGATATAGTGATCCGATCCGGCTGAATCCGATATGTACATACTGTTACAAGCCTACATGCGAAATTGTCACTGTAGCTTCAACGGTCTAGGAGCAGTTCGCGTTGATCCAGACGGACGTACATGGCTATATGAAATCCCCTCGTCGTGCTGATCAAGAATATATATACTTTATATGGTCGAAGTTGCTCCCTTCTATGCATTGCACACTTCTGACCATAATTAATATACCCTTTTTGTAAGGGTATAGTGAATAAACATTTGTATTTCTATGCTTGAGGTTAATTAAAAAGCTACCAAACGATTTTCTCTCACCCTAAATCGACTTACCAATCTCCTCCACACTCGCTCTACTCTCTTACATAGCTCATTAGTTTGCCATGAACAGTTAAAGTTTTGGTTAGCTCTCTCTTTTTCCCTATACACTAGAGAATACAACTTTAGAGAAAAGAGCAGAAAGAGTTCTGAATATTTTTGTACTCTTAGTTTTTTGGGGAATATAAATAGTTGGTGATACTTTCTTTTAGCCTAGTACATATTTCACAATGGTCGAGCTAACACTTTATGGCGTGGACGGTAGTCCACCTGTTCGTGCCGTTAAACTGACTCTGGCGGCTCTCAATTTGCCGTATAAGTATGTTCAGGTGAATATATTAGGACGAGAACAGTTATCTCCGGCTTTTTTGGAGAAGAATCCCCAGCATACGGTTCCTACCCTGGAGGATGGCGGCAATTTCATCTGGGATTCACATGCAATCATGGCCTATTTGGTCACCAAATATGCCTCCAGTGATGACTTGTATCCCAAGGATCCCCTACAACGCGCCGTAGTTGATCAGCGCTTGCATTTTGAGTCTGGTGTGGTATTTGCCACAGCGCTGAGAAGTATTACCAAGTTGGTTCTATTCCTAAACCAAACTGTGATCGCTCAAACCCAAATCGATGCCATTGTGGAGGCCTATGACTTTGTCGAAAAGTTTCTTCAGAATCATGATTATATTGCCGGCAATAGTTTGACTATTGCGGACTTTAGTCTGGTTTCATCGATCACGTCGCTGGTGGCCTATTTAGATATCGATCAGGCCAAATATACGAAGCTAAGCAGTTGGATCAAGAAGCTGGAAAAATTACCTTACTATGACGAGGCTAATGGAAAAGGCGCCGCAATCTTTGTCTCCATGATTAAAGGAAAACCTTTTACGGTTGCTAAATAAATAATAGTATTGAATTTCACAATTTGTTAATAAACTATTTCCAGTCGCTGGTTAGAAGAAATGATTAAGATCCTTGTGTACGTTTTCAGATTCAGAGCCCTATCTCAGCGATTAGCAACTATACCTTTTTTATAACAAGTAAACAAAGTTTTCCAATGTGTGTAGTTATATTGTTATAGATAGGTAAGTACAAATGACATTGATCAGATAACTACTAATTTACCTGTGTGTATAGAGTAAACAGCTAGAGCTAGGAGGGATTATGCAACCAAAACAAATTGTGGCCAAGAGCTTTCAATTTACTAAAATGAAACAAGAAAAACGTAATTCACCGAATGGTGAATATTCTTACTATGCGAATTCTAATTAAAGTGGACTTGTCTAAAATTACCTCTGAAAGATTGAAACATCTATTTCAACGATAATGCTATCGAGCTTAGCTGTAATACAAACTTTTACAGGGTATGGAAATGAGTTTTAATCATTTGAAATGATTTGCAAAGCTTTTATGAGCAATTAAGCTGGCTGGATTCTCTACTTTAGTTCAGTTTAGTTGTAAGGCAACAGTTCAAGTGGGAACACGCGATCGGAATATGGGAAAACTAGTTCTATACGGAGTGGAGCCAAGTCCACCAGTCCGATTTTGTAAACTGACTCTTAATGCCCTGGGACTTCAATACGAGTACAAACTAGTTAATCTCCTGGCCGGAGAGAACAGAACAAAGGAATATATGTTAAAGAATCCTCAGCACACGGTGCCCATGCTGGAGGATGATGGCAAATATATATGGGAGTCGCATGCTATTTGTGCCTATCTGGTGCGCAAATATGCCAAAGATGACACGCTTTATCCCAAGGATTACTTTAAACGAGCTGTGGTTGATCAACGGTTGCACTTTGAGTCCGGTGTGGTATTCCAGGGCTGTATGCGAAACATTGCTCTGCCTTTGTTTTATCAAAATGTGACGGAAGTTTCGCGCTCGAAAATAGATGCCATATTTGAGGCCTATGACTTTCTGGAGAGTTTTTTGGGTACACAAACGTACATGTGTGGCCCGACCTTGACTCTGGCTGACTACAGTCTAGTTTCATCAGTGTCCAGTCTCGTGGGATTGGCAGCAATTGAGGAGCAACGCTATCCCAAACTTAGCAGCTGGTTGAACCGTATGTCAGAGATGCCCGATTATCATTCACTTAATGGCAATGGGGCACAAATGTTGATTGACATGTTCACTGACAAGATTACAAAGATTGTGTGATTTAATAAAGGTTATTTGAAAAATACATTCAAAAATACAAACATTTATTTTCGACTTAAATATCACATTAACTGTATTCTTATCTATACTAAGGACAAACTTTTAGATTAACTTATTCGAAAGTTTGTCAAATGATTATTGCACAAAAATGTTAGTCCTAACACCGTACACCACAATTTTTCTCATACATAATCCGGCAAACGGATTTTTAACAAGATTTTTATTTTTTGGGCGGACAGAGAAATATCGAAATGCAGCGAGCTTTGTTAAAATCTTTGGGTGCCTACTTTTCGGTTTTTACTTAAGAAAAAGGTGGTGCACAGTGTGATAAGGAGTGTAAAGAAGTACAAACAAGTTTCAGCTGTTTTTCTTGCGTTTCTCCAATGCCTTCCAAACGAGTTTCATGCGATGAACGCATTCACGATGCTGTGATTCCCAAAGTAATGTGGTAAGACGTCCAAGCGTGGCGTCGCCATTTTCCGCACTACGTACCCATTGCAAAAGCAGCTGGTAAATCACCTGTTTACGTATGTATATATAGGATTCTTTTGAGAATTGAACAAAATTCTTAAAATAACTAAATGATTTACCTCCTTGATATTGCCATGCATTTGGTGATCAATGATTGCTTGCTCTATTTGACCCTCGGAATGTCCGAGATCCCGCATCACCTGCTTCCAGCCTTCGCCCAAGTGTTTAGATACTGCTTCGATTATATGCCTATTCACCTCCTCTTGGGATTGCATCATCGTTACAATGCTAACCGTCTTACGGGCTGTGCTCTGCTGTGGTCTCTTGCCATCCATCGAATATGTGTCATCTGTGGTACTAACGCTGCTCTTTCGTGAACTGCTTGCACTTAAATTTTGATTGACATTGTAAACGGAGCCAAAATGCAAATTGCTGGCATTCGAGAAGTTCATGACCACCTGTTGCTGGGCGTTGTGCACATTCATTGTATTGTTGGTGTTAATGTCGGCATTGACATTGCCATTCACCAAGGCGCTACCTGGAATGTTGGTTGATTGCACCACATCCATGGAATTGTAATTGGGATCGGATAGTTCCCGTAAAACGGACTCTGTTAAATCTGCTGACGCTGTAGGCGTCTGCGAGGGTAGTGAAAGAGCTTCACTATTAACATTGTCCTGTTCCTCATCCAAAACAGGTAAGGCGTCGCTCTCCAGGTGTCCTTCTGTTGTGGCTGCCCGATTCGGGTCAACTGACTCCGTAGTAGGAACCTTATTTCCATTGCCAAAGACTCCAGGCAGCAGGTTCTTCAGCTTTGGCATAATGGGATGGTATGTTTCACAGCTTCCTCTGAATATTTAGAATCCGGAAATGCCACAGGTTGATAGAAACCACCTCTTGGGGAATTTTATTGTACGATTCCAAAAATTCTCTCTTTGTGTAGGGGTGGCCTCTAGAACTGCAAATCTATCGATGTCACTATCGATAGCATCGATATACCACGTCTTATCGATGTGACGTAAAATCAACATATCGCAACGGCTTGCACCATGGGCCAAATATAATAATTGTTGAAATATATTTTTAATCTGAATCTTAGAGAGCAAGAGCTGAAGCCAATAAAATTTTTGTTCATGAACTTCAAATAATATTTTTGTGATAAGAAAAAATGCCACAAAATTGGCAGTAGGAATAACGTTATTCTAAATTAATGACCAGTTAATTAATAATTAAGCTAATTTTTAGTACATTAATTATGATGTGGAATCTGAAAAAAAATTGTTTAATTCAAATGTTGTGATAAATGGCTTTTTGTATTACTAATTTAATTCATATTTAAGCTAATTTTTGGTACATTAATTATGATGTGGCAGCTAAAAAAAAAAAAATTTTTTAAACCAAATTTCTATATTTGTTTAATTCAAGTTTTGTGATAAATAACTTTTTGTATTCATAATTTAAACATTAATTTTTTTACGAGGAATTTCGATATATCTACACATATATTTTTACTTATGTGTATGTGCATGTGCCTGCTTCATTTAACAAGACACACGTTAAATTTGTTCTCTCGTTTGCATTAATTAGCTTTTTGTATAGAACATATTTTGTTAATAAATCCAATAGGTTTTGTTTGTCCGTAATATATGTATATCAGTAGATAGATTTCACTCCCAAATGGCCGCGTGATACGCATTCGATGGTTTTTTTTTTTTTTTGAAATCGCAGATGTTTCTATCGATGAATACCATCGGTCTATCGAGAGAGTCAAAGTTAATCGAGAGTGCCATCGATGGTTTTGCAGCCCTAATTTTCTTCTTCTTCTTTTGCCACGTTCACTTGGATTCGTACGTACGTGTGTGTGTGTGTGTTTTGCTTGCTGCATTCTCTCAATAGAAAGTCTTAAGCATAAATTAATCGTCAAATTCCCAACTAAGGTGTCCTCTTTTATAAGTGCTATAGATAATTGCATAAGTTAACACAGAAAAGTGCATATAATCACAGTTACTAAATGCAGGCGGTGAAAGGGTCCAAATTTAGGCCGCTTTACAGCACCTTTTTCCCTTGTTTTTCTCCCCCTCATATGATAAGTGACATGGCAACGTGGAGGTCTGTGGCCCGCAGCTGTGCCTTTTTAAAGTGGTAGCTGCATTTTTCCGAATGAAATATGTTTTTAAAATTTACGCAGAGTCGAAAGAACTTGCCTAACCAACAAAAAACTTTTTATGAACGAATATAAATTCGTGCGTGCGAATTTTAATTTCTTTCATTTTTTTTTTTTTTGCAAATCTATGCGTAGTCATTGTTTCTTTTGGGTGGAAGCTCTAAAGTAGCAGCAACCTTTCACCTGTTTTTTTTTGCACAACCATACGGCAAACGGCGGCTCGTTTCCGCACACAGAAGCACACATTGAGACAAACACCAACACAGATGCAAGTACGCACGCCCACGCCGTGCCGCATTGTGTTGCTCCAGTTTTTCTGTGTGTGTTGCTTGTGAATATTCAACAACAATTGTCCAATAAGTGGCCCGCATAATTCTAATCACTCCCACCACGCCCCCATTTACATATATGCAACAGACTGTTGAGACGGGATGCAGAAGCAAAAGGAAGTAATATCAAAATATTAAATAAATTATTTCTTTCGCAGAAGACACGCCAAGTTAGTCAAACTGGATTTTGTCAAAGGACTTAAATAGGCCGGATTTTTTGGATTTTACAGTACAGTAAGTGGAATTTTCATTTCATTTTTTTCTAGTTTACCTATTTGCATAGCTTTACTTGTGTGCTTGTATGTAGGCATAACTATATACATATGTATGTACATATAGTGCATGTGTGTGGGTAAGCATGGTGCCCAAGAAGTTAACGGTTTAATGCCTAAAAGTGAATACGTCAAGAGTTTTTGCACTCTTTCTGCTGCCCTCTTCTCTACGTTTAGCTCTTTAAATATACAGTCAAAACTCTCTTATGCGGACATTGATATCCTCCCAATTTTTATTGTCCGGTCGAATTTATTCCGCAAATGATGGTCGCAGAGAAATTGTCCACGCCAGAGATGGGTGTTCATTGAGCGAATTTTCACTGTATACATCAGGTACAAGAAATTTCCAATATATGTACATACATATATATGTATGTATGTATATGTATACAAATTCTTGCTTCTTCGTTTTCTTCAGTTTTCGGTTTAAGCTGAACTTTTGGCTTTGTCTTCACATTTGTCGACGTCAGCGCCGCTGCAAGCGTCGCATGTTTTCAATTTTTACCTGGTGCTTACAGAAAGGTGCCCAATACAAAGAGCATGATACACACTCACACAAACATGCATTCACTTGTCGATCGTTTTTATTGTAGTAGCCGGCTATCATCCGGTTTTTATATGGCTCTCCGCACTCCCCAAATATCCCCACCAACCCACAACTTCAGCGTGTGTGCGCTCTCTTTTTGGCTCTTGCTCTCCCGCTCTCGGGTTTTTGCTGCTGCTAGTTTGCCTGGTTTCTTCATTTGACACATTTTTCATATACTGAATGTGTGAACGTATGTATGTGTGTGTGAGAGTATGTTGAATGGATGGCAAGTTGAAGGGGGCCAGAGGCATGGCTTTGTTGTTGTTGCTTTGTAGAAGGGGGAAAATGTAGGCTACAAAAAACTTGTTCGAGGAACTGATTTAGAAAACAGCTTTTTCAACAAGTATGCATACAGCCAAAGATGATGATAATGATGATCTCGATCTCTGTTAGATATCTGAACGATCATCAGGGAGTATTTGCCTGCGTGGCACATCCCGGCCCCTTCTCTTCTCTTCCCTTCTTCTTCCCACTGACCACACACTATTCCCACTTATCAGTTGCCTTCTTTGCTATTACGTGGCCATTTCGCATAGAGAAGTTAAGAACTAAAGCGAATGCTAAAATAGATTTGGTTTATCAAGACTTGCCGTCGCGAACCTCTCCTCTCTTTTAGCGGGCAGGCACTCAATGTTTTTAGCCTTATCAATGGAGGGCTGCTAGCCGACGACATGCGGGTCGAAAGCTTATCAACACCAAAAAAAAAAAAAATGTACATAGAAGAAATTTAAGTGAAGTAAAAACAAGTAGGAGATAAAGAAACGTAGAGAGGGGAGATACAGAGAGAGTACAAAGGGGAACCCAAACAGAGATACGGAATAGGAGAAAACTAGTTTTTGAACAGCGAAATTAAATTCTTTTTAGAGTGCGTTTTTATTTGAGCCTACGAAAAACCAAAGAAGGTCTATATATACACCTTTGTATATTATGTACATTCATACACTTATAGTCCAGTGAAGCCACATGGAATCAAATTTCTCTCAAAGAAAGTAAATAAAGTCAAGTTGTAGAATTGATTAATTATATATAAGACTAGGCAGTTGTAAAAAGATCTCGAAGTGTCAGATAATGCATCGATATTCAACTATTTATCTATTTATTTACTTAAAAATATATATACATATATTTTTTTTTTTCAGTGGTACTGTAACGACTTGGAACGAAAAAGGACTCTTCTCTTTTTTTTGAGTAATGCAAGCAGCAGTGATGGAGGAATCTAACGGTAAATAACAGATCCAACTTTATTTAAACTTGAACTAATTTGGAATTTGAAATTTCTTTTAGCAATCAACATTGAGCAACAGCAAAGCGCCCTTAACAATGGCCAAGAGCAGGTGTCTAATAACAACGAGCAGCAACAGCAGCAACAACAACCATCATCACCCACTTTGGTGGCAACTCCCACTAGCACAAGCGGAGGCAATGCAACTCCCGCTTTTAGCTACGATGATCTGTTCCCGGCCTTGCCGACGAATACGTCATCGGCAGCGACGCTCTCAAGCTCGTCTGGTCCCAGCATAGCTCGCGTACAGAGCTCTCAGAATTCCCAGGTGAGTAAGAAAGAATACCTAAAAGCCCCCACCCACCCTTTAAATTATTGACACCATTTCTTAATCATTGTTGATTCTATGCCCATAGATTCTGACTCTGTCCGGTGAGGAACGCAAGTCCACGGAATCGGACAAATTTGGGGAAGGCGAATCGAAGCGGATTTGTCAACAAATCACCAAGGAGACGGGCGCCCAGATTGAGATTGTCAGCAATAAGAATCAATCGTTGACTTTCCTCATTAAGGGCAAACATAGCGAACTGTTGGATGCACGCCGTAAGATTCTAATGAGCTTCTCGACTCAGGCTAGCCGCCAATTGACCATACCGCGCGAGCATTATCGCGTTATTCTCGGCAAGGGTGGTCAGCGATTGCGGGATTTGGAGCGATCAACTTCAACCCGCATCAACATCCCCAACCAAAACGACGAGAGTGAATTTATCACGATCGCCGGCACCAAGGAGGGCATCGAGAAAGCGGAGCAGGAGATCCGTCAACTATCCGCGGAGCAATACAAGAAATCATCGGATCGGATCTCAGTGCCGAAAATCTATCATCCCTTTATTGTGGGCCCCTACAATGAGAATCTGAACAAGCTGCAGGAAGAGACGGGGGCCAAGATTAATGTCCCCCCCTCAGCAGGTGCAGAAGGACGAAATCATCATTTCCGGCGAGAAAGATGCTGTCGCGGCGGCCAAGGCCAGGGTGGAAGCCATCTATAAGGAAATGGAGAAAAAGTGCGCCACGGTTAGCGTTGAAGTGGCCAAGCCACAACATCGCTATGTAATCGGTCCCAAGGGTTCGACGATTGCCGAGATTCTTCTGCTTACGGGCGTCAGTGTTGAGATGCCACCAAATGATTCCACCTCTGAGACTATTACGCTGCGCGGCCCGCAGGTGGCCCTGGGCAATGCCCTCACCGTTGTCTACCAAAAAGGCAAACTCGGTCAAGTCGGTGGAAATCGATGCTCCGCATTGGATCCACAAGTACGTCATTGGCCGCAAGGGTGCCAATATGAAGCAACTGGAGGAGAATTGCCCCAATGTGAATGTGAATTGCTTGGAGGACTTGATTAAGTTGGAGGGTGATCCAGAGAATGTCGACAAGGCCGTCTCCTATCTGACCGAGATCATTCGCAACTACGAGGAAAATTTCACCTTTGAAGTAATGACTGTGAATCCCTCGTACTACAAGCACATTATTGGTAAGGCCGGTGCCAATGTCAATCGTCTGAAGGACGAGTTGAAGGTCAACATCAACATTGAGGAGCGCGAGGGCCAGAACAACATTCGCATTGAGGGACCCAAGGAGGGAGTGCGTCAGGCTCAACTTGAATTACAAGAAAAAATAGACAAACTGGAAAATGAAAAATCAAAGGACGTGATCATTGATCGTCGCCTGCATCGCTCCATTATTGGTGCCAAGGGCGAGAAGATTCGTGAAGTCAAGGAGCGGTATAGACAGGTGACCATCACCATACCCACGCCCCAGGAGAACACTGATATTGTGAAGCTGCGAGGTCCCAAGGAAGACGTGGACAAGTGTCACAAGGATTTGCTCAAGCTGGTCAAGGAGATCCAGGAGTCATCTCATATCATCGAAGTGCCAATTTTCAAGCAATTCCACAAATTCGTGATTGGCAAGGGTGGAGCGAACATTAAGAAGATTCGCGATGAGACCCAAACGAAGATCGATCTACCCGCCGAAGGCGATACCAACGAGGTAATTGTCATAACTGGTAAAAAGGAGAATGTTCTCGAGGCCAAGGATCGCATTCAAAAGATTCAGAACGAACTCTCCGATATTGTCAACGAAGAGGTGCAGATTTCGCCCAAGTACTACAATTCCATTATTGGCACTGGAGGCAAACTCATTTCGGCCATCATGGAAGAGTGCGGAGGCGTCTCCATTAAGTTCCCCAATAGCGATTCCAAGAGCGATAAGGTAAGCATCATACATATTAATAGCTTTTCGTGTTTTCTTTCAATAATTGCATTTGCATTTCAGGTCACAATTCGCGGTCCGAAAGATGATGTGGAGAAGGCCAAGGCTCAGTTGCTGGAGCTAGCTAATGAGAGACAGTTGGCCTCCTTCACCACTGAGGTGAGGGCCAAGCAACAGCATCATAAATTCCTAATTGGCAAGAATGGTGCCTCAATTCGGAAAATACGCGATGCCACCGGGGCACGCATCATTTTCCCCGTCGAACGATGACACTGACAAAGAAGTAATTACAATCATTGGCAAGGAGGAGAGTGTCAAGAAGGCCAAGGAGCAGCTGGAGGCCATCATCAAGGAGTGCGATGAAGTCACCGAAGGCGAAGTTTCCGTTGACCCAAGGCATCACAAGCACTTTGTGGCCAAACGCGGTCAAATCTTGCATCGCATTTCGGAAGAGTGTGGTGGTGTGATGATTTCCTTCCCACGACCAGGCAGCAACTCCGACAAGGTAACCATCAAGGGGGCCAAGGATTGCATTGAAGCGGCCAAGCAGCGTATTGAGGAGACTGTGGCAGATCTGGAGGCACAGACCACCATTGAGGTGATCATACCCCAGCGTCAACATCGCACCATTATGGGAGCCCGCGGATTCAAGGTGCAACAGGTCACGTCTGAATTTGATGTGCAAATCAAGTTCCCCGATCGTGATGCTACCGATCCTGTAGAGGGTCTGACCAATGGCACAACCGGAGTAAATGGCGAGGGCGATGGCATTAGCCAAGGGCAGGAAGATGGCTCCGAGCAGACAGTGGAGCCAGTGCGTCAATGTGATGTAATTCGCATAACGGGACGCATTGAGAAGTGTCTAGCCGCCAAGCAAGCCTTGCTCGACCTCATACCTATCGAGGAAGAGTTGTCGGTACCCTTCGATCTGCATCGTACCATCATTGGGCCCCGTGGAGCCAACGTGCGTCAATTTATGTCTAAGTACGATGTTCATGTTGAGCTACCACCCAGCGAACTCAAGTCCGATATTATCAAGGTATCGGGCACCCCCGCCCATGTGGCCGAGGCAAAGGAAGCCTTGGAGAAGATGATCGAGGACTATGAGGCCGATAGGGCTGATCGGGAGTTGCGTTCATTTGTCCTCCAAATCGATGTCGATACGGAGTATCATTCGAAGCTCATTGGACGCCATGGCGCCGTCATTAATAAGCTGCGTGCCGACCACGATGTCAATATTTCGCTACCCAAACGCGATGATCCCAATCAGCGGATTATTTCCATTACCGGCTATCAAGCCAATGCCGAAAAAGCCCGTGACGCCATTTTGGAGATCGTTGGCGAATTGCAGACGCTGCACCGTGAGGTTATTGAAATCGATACGCGCATCCATTCGCATATCATTGGTCAACGCGGACGCACCATTCGCAAGATCATTGAAGATCACAAGGTTGGTAGCCAAAATGAATGACCAATTAATCAATTTCATTAACGAGTTTTCAACTTATCAGGTGGACATTAAGTTCCCGTCCTCCGATGAAGCTCAAAATAATCCAAATGCCGTCACCATAATTGGTAAAGAGGAGGATGTAGAGAATGCCAAGGAAGTGCTGCTCAGCATGGCCGAGGACTATGAGCGGGACTACCTTGAGAACTTGCCACCATCGCCCCAGCCGCAGACTGTTGGCGCCTTCCTCTCCGCCAGCGGCGGCGTTAGCAACAACAGTGCTGGCAGTGGTGGTGCTGGTGGGCCCACTGAGAACGGTTTCATCATTAAGGACGCCCCATGGGAGAAGCAGCAAGCTAAGAATCTGACTGCTCCAAACACTCAATCGCAGGAGGATTTTCCCCATTTTGCTGCCGGAGGTGCTCCAGTGGCTGCTACGCCCATCACCTCTGTATGGGGTCCCAAGAACTAAGCCAATGGGGAAAAGAAGTGGAAACGGGGCGGCGGCAGGCGTGCGGACGTCTCTAGTGTCAAATGATATATACAATTATATCTATCTATATATATATGTATATCTTTATATATGGTATAGGTTGTCCTCTCTCCTAGGAGCTTTTCTACAACGCAATTTGTGCAGGTTAATTGAGCAAAAAAAAAAAAAAAAAAAAAACAAAAAACACATAACACAACAGAAAACATAATGACAAAAAACTAACGATAAACTATTTTTGTATAATTTGATATACACACACACACACATGCAGACACACACGACATGAAATTGCATTTATACGAACACTTTCGGTTCCGGTTTCTGGTTCCTGGTCCTAATCGTCTCTACATCCAAACCCGCAATTGCCTCTTTCCCAACTCCCTCTCTTTTGTTATCTGTTCTCTTCAATGCCAATTTGTTTGATTCATTTCAAGACACATATACACACACACACACGCATATATGCAACAACAAAACATGAAGTAATATTCTAATTAGTTAAGCAGAAAGTTCAAGAAATATTTTGTTAAATGAATATTGAAATACGGATAGATGAATGATATTTAAAGAAATCAGAGAAAGATATGATAAAGGAAACGAACGAAAAAAGGGAGGAAAGAAAAAAGCAAACACAAGAATTACTTACTATAAGCATACAATGTTAATTATTTACTCTCGCTGCTTTCTTTTTTTTATGATTATGATTATAAACCGATATAAGAAATCTATCGTCTTCTTTACCCAAGATTAGTTAATTATCCTTATTGGAGACAAAAGTGCATTAATATTGATTCTATTGTGCTTTTGAAAACAGAAAAAAGAATTAATTGAATTGTTTGTATGCTGATTAATTGTTTGTATCTGGAAATTTGTTCATTATTCGTGAAAGGATTTTCTTCTCCGCACGCCTGCTCCTGCCCATCATGAAATCATCGAGTAATGAATGACCAGCTTTATTCCCCCTCTGCACCCATACACATACCCCCATACACACACACACACACACACACACACACACATTTCAAAATGAATAGAAAAACATTTTTACATTTTGTGCAATTTTTCTTGATTTATATTAAATTGTTTTCGACTTATACACTTATTTTGTCCCGAACTTAAAAATTTATTATACTCGCGGGGGAATGTAGCGAAAAATGGGGAGGAAATTCATTTTTTTTATCTATGTCTTTTTTTCCCCCCTCTTTATTATAATATACCCCGCATTTTTTTTAAAGTTGAAACACTAAAACAATGAAAAATAACAATTTAATTTTTTATTATTGCTATTCAAAAAAAAAAAAAAAAAACAAAAAAAACCACATACAACGTCAAAAACAACATAAAAAGCCAATAAAAAAAGTAAACAAATCATATATATATATATTTAATTTTGTTTTAAATATTTTATTTTTGAGTTTGCTTTCTTTTTCGTTTTCCTTTTCACATTTATTTGACGGCATTGAAGATTAGAAAGCAGACGAAGATCGACAACATTTAACACCAAGTAAAACAGACCTGATATTGTAAATTTTTCAAAATATACATGCATATTTACAACAAGAGCAAGTACAGTAACAACAACAGCCACTGCATTAGTAACTAACTTAAGAGTGTAGAAAATACGACAACAACAAGAAAAATATAATATAAAAATGTATATATTTTCCTATATTAATGAAGCGAATGAAGAAACCAAAACAAAAAACAAAATCAAATGTACGAGAAAAAGACGAAAACGAAATATTTTCACTCGCGATGTACTGTTTTTTAATTATTCAAAACAATCTATTAACAAATATGGATATTTTCTTTTGAAATACAAAAAAAAAAAAAAAAAAGAAAATTTTAAATTTGAAGTGGAAATGCATTTTTAATATAATAGTTCTTTCTGGTTTAGTAGTCTATCAATTGTTTTGAAATCAAAGTTATTTCAGATAATGTCAACAATTGGTAAGTCATCGTTGGCACCGCTCTTCCCTTCTTCATTATCATAACCGCATTGATAATGCTCAAAATCTCCAGATTCTGGACTTCCTAAGTTGTTCTTCATACCAATGCTGGAAGCGTTTTCTGTTAAAGGCGGCGGGGCAGCCACCACGACCAGGACAAAGAGTGCAATTAGGAGGATCTAAACCGACAAATGATTTTAAACATTAAGTTCGCTGAATTTTCTGATCACTTACTACGAATTTCATGTTGCCTGTTGATCGTTGACTATAAAAAGAACTAAAAACTTGCTTCGCTTTTATACTAGCACATATTTACCCACAGGACCATAAAGATGCTTACAAATGTGTTGTAGAACAAAGGAAGCTTAAACCGTTGACTGGCTAATCACAAAGTCCATAAATATAAACATTAATTAAGATAGAAGTCGACTTGTCCATATCCTGTACTACATGGGGAGTGTTTGGAAAATGAAAACTATTTAAGTTAATAATAAAAAATTATTTAAGAAGTTAACTAAATTCTATTCTATATTAAAAACTATACATTATATTTTTTTAAGTTTAGTTTATTTTGAAATCGATTGTTATCTAGAGATGTTCTCTTTCTGCAATCGATATCGAGGGACTGACAGTCTGAAAGCCGACTCCAGCAATCGACTATTCGATATTCACATTAACCAAACGAAAATAGAAAAATTAATAAAAAAGGCTTGTGCGGTTTAAGACAAAAGCAGGCAAACAACACAAAAAGAAGCAACAATGGAGGATCGTAAGTGTTTAGCGTATTGTGCATAAAAATAAGCAAATTGTGTGAGCTCCTACAACAGTCCAATTAGCTAAGTGCAGGTGTTGCTTTTTGGCCAGGTCTTTGGTTTTCTTATTGGGAAACATGTCTTTTGTTTAAGACATTCGCTTGATTGGCAGAGGGAAGCGTAGCGGCTACTATTTAGTCGGCAAGTTGCTTTACTTGATTGACGACAGATCAAAATTTATTTACATATTATTTGGCATTCATTCCTGGGTAATGTGGTTAGCGTGAAGGAATTAAATTATTAGATGAGTCATTGTATTTTCCATTTCCCGACTTTGAGCGAAGAATGGGCAACCATGCAACGTTGGCGAAAAGAAAATTCAAAACTCGTGGGAGGAGCAAGAAAATATTTGCGAAACTGGCCAAGTAAAACAATGTTTAAAAATTTTGTTAAACATTTTGTAAACATATCAATTGTTGTGTATGTATGTACATACATACATACATATAAGTACGTGGCGAAATGTTTGGTTCGATGGACAGAGTGTAAAGAGGCGGCTGATGAATTCCGCCCAAGAATAGAATTTGGTTTAATTGACTTGATTCTAACTCAAATTGATGATGGATACAGTTTTATTAGTCTGCGATGACATTGCCAGGCATGGGCATATCAATTTGGGTCCCACTTGTTGATCGTTTTGCTTTTTCTATCGTTGGCTCTATTGTTGCAGCCACAAAATGAGCAAACCAGATTGGTTTTCTACCTGGCTCTTCCTCTACCTTCGCTTGCTGCTGTTGCTTTTGACCAAAGTAAAGACTCGAATCGAGTTTAGTTAGAGCTTTGCAGCAGACGAGAGCGGAGCTGCCCCAAGCCAAAGAACTTAAAGATACGAAAGACAGAAACAAGCGGAGATATGGAATAAAAAACTGTATTGCAAGCAAAAAAGCAAAGAGAGAGAGAAAAAAGAAGCAATTATAAAGAGACAAAAGAAAAGAAAATTATTGTTGGAAATGTGATATCCACAGAAAACGAAGCACGATTGAACCACATGCTACAGCTGCTGCTCCTCCTCCTCCTTCCTCTCCTCTGCCTCCTGGTCCCATGAATGCCACGTTGAAAATAGAAAGTATTTTTCTTTTGTTGTTGTCGGCCAACATGAAAAAGACCAGAAAGCTTGGCAAATTATTATCATCATTATGACGGAATCGGAGCCAGTTAGCTTGGAGTTCATTGAAGACTCCTATTTGCCGCGCATCGATGATATCACCTTGACCCCATCGCTAGATCAGGAAGAAACCAGTGCTTCGCTCCTGGATGATCAATCCAATTATGATTTAAGTGAAACCGAATTGTATTTGCGCAACTTGACACTCGATGACATCTTTTACGATGTGGACTCAGATTATGCCAACACACTAGAACTGCAGGCAGTGGAAACTGAGTTTTTGGCCCTCAAACTAAATCCACAGACCACGCCGTCCACATCACTGGCGAAGCGTTTCCGCCTGAAATTCTTTGCCAAACGTTCGATGCGCGATGTTAAGGTCACGTTTATAGATTTCTCGAAGCCATATCTGGCGAAAATATCAAACAAAGATAACTATAGAAAATTTCTGCATATTGGTGACCTGGGCAAAGGTAGCTTAAACACAAATCCTAGTTAATAGTAATTTAACTTCATTTTATTTAAATAATTATTTGCTCTGATTAAATCGATGACTAATTCTCAATTAACATATTTCCATTATGCATTCTTTGGCTTTTTGAACAGTTTGTGAGTATAAATGAATCGAAAAATAATTATAAACTAAAATACTAATCATTTGACAACATTTTATTGAAAACCAATATATATACCAAATACCAAAAATTCGTTTAAAAAGCCTTTGAGGACATTGCTTTCAAAGGAGGTACATACAAAGCCCAAAATTCCAATAAACTACATACAAGAAAAAAGAAATACTGTCGATTTCTGTAAGCCTAATAATAATCCACAATTTCTTATTAGATAATACTGCAAATCTGACGGAGCCCTCATCTCCAGCTGCTTCTGTGGCTTCTGCAGAAATTGCTGCCGAGTTTGCGGCTCTGACCGTCGAGGAAAAAGAACAGAGAAGGGCCGAATGGAGTCAGGTGAGTGGCAAGGAAATCCATTCCTGGTCGAATACTCTCGATACCATTTACATATAAATGTATGTGTTCTTTAGGAACTGGCACGTGTGGAGGAGGAAATCAATACACTGCGCACTGTCTTGGCCTCCAAGACGCGTCATGCCTCTGATCTCAAGCGCAAACTGGGCATCACCGTTTGGAAGGAGCTAACCGACGACGTTAATCAGGGCGTAAAGAACATTAAAGAGAGCACTGTGTAAGAAATACCACTAATTCGTAAATCATTACATTTGGCTTTATTTTGTGATAAGACACTTTTAATTTTTAACTCGGCTTTTGTTTTTTGATTATTGTCGATGCTAATTGAACTAATTTAGTTACCAATCGGTGGAGCAGAGTATGGGCACTTTTTCGAAAGCTGTACACGAAGCACCCTTGTAAGTTGTGAAAATGTGTTTAAGTGTTGAAACTAACCCAACTAACTTGCTTTTAACTCAACTTTAACACAAAAGAACTTCCCTCACCTATTTGTAACTAAACGAAGAAGCAAATTGTATCATTATGTGTTGGCGAAAATCATTCCTAAACACATCAGTGACTAATTTTTTAACTTGTTTCCTTTTTTTTTTGTGAAATTTAGATTCCAACGCACTGAATCGGTGCTCAAGTCAACAGGAGAGAAAACCGCTTCAGTCTTTGGCAGCATTACCAGCGGCATTAGCTCGAAACTTTCACAAATGAAAAACTCTGATTCGATGCGTTCTATTGAAGCTTCTGTTGGCTCTGCCTATGAGAACGTTAAAGTAAGCTATGAACACAACAATTTTATGTGCCAATCTCATGCGGTAACTACTATTTTATTTCTATATATAATATATACATACACATATTCACTTTTAAAACATATTTCATTAAAGTCACACCAACTAACAGTATGAAAATAGAAACAACTACACAATACGAGACTGGTTTAATTTGCATGCCTAATATTATTGCAATCTTGTTGCTTTCCCTTTGCATTTTGGCTAACACCTCTTCTATTCTATATAATTGTAGACCAAGGTGACATCGCGGTCGGGTTCGGTTTCCAGTTTCCCAGACGCTCTAGATGAGAACCAATCATCGTCGGGACTAAATTCACCCACAGACTCTCTGACAAAATAAAAACAAAGCCACAACATAAAACTATTTTCAATATGGAATATTAAATACGCGTCAAATAATCAATCAAATACACATACACACAAACACACACACACTCTGAGAAACACGGAGACACACTAATAAATTATTTAACTAACACCACGATCAGAATTTATTTATACATAAAGATATATGTGTGTGTTATTATAAATGTAATAATTATGGATTAACGCGTGTTTTTTTTTTGTTCTTGGAAAGAGAAATTACTTACTGCATTCTGTTACTATTGATAGAATTCTAAGTGTAATCACAATTAATGTTAATCGTATTCATTCCTAGCTCTTTTATAACTTGAAATGAAGATCATTGTGAAATTGTGTATAAAATATTTACAATTCGTTTATTTTTACAAACGTTTCTCTTCATTTTCTTCTTTAGGCTTTGAGTCGCGTGATTAGATGGCGTAACTGATAAGGAACAAGAAACCGAATATAAATTCCAAATTATTTAAATTGATCAGAGCTTTGCAGGCGAAAATTGTTAATTTTAAGTGAAACGCACCATCCAAATGTAAAAATTTCAAAACACACACACTCAAATGATGATTTGTTGCAGCCGCCTTTGATATAAAATTTGCTAAATGTGTATGAAAATAACTTAAAATAAATGCAAAATGAATACCCCAAAAAGACTACTGAAATTCTTACCATTGCCCCTTTTAATAGCAACTGGTGAATAGATAATACAGTTTGATAACAAGAAAGGTTTGAAAAGGGCAACTCCAATTGAATAATACAGAGGAAGACTGATGAAAGGTTATCATATCCTTTTTCAGGATGCTTTGAGGACGCTTATTCCAAATACCAAGTTATTGTTATCGATTGCTTCTCATTTTTAAGATATTCAAGATGAATCATTACTTTGAAATCGTTCTAAACAAAGATATCTTAGAGAAAATTTACAAGAATGACATTTTACGAAATTCAATAGCTGTTGTTCCAAAAATTAGGATCGTATTTGAGTTTTTGGACTCCAATAATATACTTTTACAGAAAATTTGCATTTTTCATAAAAATCGAATCCAAATTCATATTTGGAATCAACGACACCAAATTACCCTCAAAAAGACCGTTACAAAACAAAATTAACAAATATCAATCAAGTTTATTTCAAAGTTTTATAACATTTCCTTCAGCTCCTAATATTAAAATAAAACAGATTTCAAATTCCAAAATATTTTGTTCAAGTGGTGCATGGTATTTTTAAGTCGGTGCGTTGCCTTGTTTTAATTGCAATATATTTCGTATTATACCCTTGCAAAAAGGTTATATTAATTTTGGTCAGAAGTGTGCAACGCATAGAACGAAGCATCCCAGACCATATAAAGTATATATATTCTTGATCAGCACGACGAGACGAGTTGAAATAGCCATGTCCGTCCGTCCGTCTGGATCAACGCGAACTCCTCCGAGACCGTAAGAGCTGCAGAGCAGCCGGATCAGACTATATCATATAGCTCCCATACAAACGGCAAAGTCACGAACAGTAACTTTGTTACTTTTTAAGCTATGGTCGTGAAATTGAATAGTTTATTGTAGCTATAAACGACTGTGCCAAATTTGGTCAAGATCGGGTGACTATATCATATAGCTCCCATAGAAACGATCGGTGGAAAACAGTGATTTTTGTCAAAAAGTTCGTTATATCCTATGCTAAGATTGAAGGCCGTTCTTTCGCAAACATTTTTTTTACACTTTGATAGCTATGGGTAAGGAAAGAGTAAGCTCATTGTATGAATCTTCAATCTTCTGCCTAAAATCGACCGACAACCATAGAGTATTATAAATATTCCTCCAATTTGGAAAAAATTTGAAAAATTCAAGCCTTTTTTCCCAAAGTAAAAATGGAAGTCTATATGATTATTTACCAGTCTATAAGCTATAGAACTTTTTATTATAAATAATTATAATCGAGTAGTCCTGTATCCCAACCCTTACTAAATCATGAGCCGAAACATCTACGTGCCTACGTTGGTTTCTTTACAAAAACACGCAGGAAACATGAATAACTAAAACGTTGAAAAATGGGTCTAGGTGTGAACAGAATTTAAACGCTGCTTTACTAATTCATTTTTGAACTAAAGAATAAACATTTATTTTTATACCATACACCCATAGGGTGAAATGGTATATTAAAGTCGCCAAAATGTATGTAACTTCCCCCCCCCCCCCCCAAAAAAAAATTTAAAATCAATTTTTATATCAAGAAAGCGCACGACTGTCCAACCGTATGAACGCCTAGATCTCGAAGGCTATAAGAGATAGAGTTACTAAATTTGGTATGTAGGCTCGTGTAGTATGTAAAGCGATCAAGATTATTTCAAATTTTTGACTCGCCCGTTTCCGCCTCCGTAATTTGAAAAACTCGATTATCTCACGAAATTTACTACCTTGTGCAATCAAATTTGGCACACTTAAATTTGATACTAGTATCCAGCAAAATACCAAATTTTATCAAAATCAGACTAAAAATAGCCAAGTTATGCATAGAAACGTTTTTCCAAAAGGCCGTAGATGGCCTTTGGTGATGGTAACTACCGTGCTCTTATGCTTGGGTGAGCGAGATACAAAGATATGCTTGTAAAAAGCAAATAACAGAATTTTTTTAAAATACTTAAATCCATTTGTTATTATAAATTTAAATATTTGTTTTACTGGTGTACGGTATTCCAAAGTCGGCGAGACGACTTACTTACTTCATTCTTTAATTAAGTCATGTTAGCAAAATCTAAAAAATCAACAAATTCAATGTCCCAGGTTACTTGACCCATCAGATTCTTTGGTCTATAGTCGCAGGGATGCTATTATATCGTCCAAACATTATTCAATATGATCACACATAGATCTTGCATCAAATCGGAGAACTATAGGTGCAGATGATAAGACGTTACTGTCGGACGGTTGACTTTATGTAGCCACTTGAATAAATCATGATTTTGGTTGTAACCTAAACTACTTTTATTGGTTCTTGATGCAGGGCGGTATGAGACAATCTCAATCTCGGATTTTATTCTCAATCAATTCCGTTTTTGCGCGAAATGTACATAAAAATGTATGTATATTCTCGATCAGCATCACCGGTCGCGTTCCCAAGATGCTTATCTTACTTACTTAGACTTTCATGCCTCATATATGGAGGTTTGGGTTAGCTCAGAGAGCAGAATATACACATAGATTATTATAATAAAGTGTGGGAGAGTGAGAGTGCACATATGCAAAATGTTTGGAGAATCTATGGAAGCTGTGACCCCCGCATTAGTTCCTTCCAGAACAAGAATGTGACAACACGATTTCATAACGAATGCTTATGAGGTAGTCGCAGATAATAGTATTTACATAGATGGCAAAATATTTGTGCGGGGCTAAAGTGTCGAGGAGCGAGTTGGGTGGGAAGCGAGCTCTCTATTCTATTTGCTCACACAGTGCACAAATCTAATCTGAGGCAGGGCGCTTTATTTGATTTTTATTGGTTTTTATCAAAAAGGCCACAGACGAAAAGTTTGTGTAGTGTGGAAAATGCTGGGCCTTGGACGAGTTGTGCGAACGGCTGCAAAGCAGCACTGGCGATCCCTTTGCAGTAGTCCTTCAGTGACTGCCCCCACGGATTCGGATCCATTGCCCAAGCATTGCGATGTCTTGATCATTGGCGGTGGAGGCATGGGTGCCTCTTCAGCTTATTGGCTTCGCCTTAAGGCCAAAATGCAGCAACAGAAGCTCAATGTGCTTGTGGTGGAACGGGATGCAGGGGTAAGTGAACGCTTCGGCCCATGGATGTAGTCTAAGTTCAATTGTTTGATTTGTAGTACACATCTGCGTCAACTGTACTCTCGGTGGGAGGATTGCGACAACAATTCTCACTGGAGGAGAATATTCGCATGTCGCTCTATGGCTACGAGTTCATCAAGAATGCCAAAACCCATTTGGGAGATGTGGATTTGAATTTTCAGCCGAATGGCTATCTCATCTTGGCCTCTTCAAAGGGTGCCGACATGCTGGCCAGGAACTCTAAGTTTCAAAATGAACTGGGTGCCTGTAATGAGCTGATGGCCCCAAGTATCTTGGCCCAACGTTTTCCATGGCTCTGTACCGAAAATATTGCTTTAGGCTGCTACGGCGTGAACAAAGAGGGTTGGTTCGATCCGTGGGCGCTGTTGATGGGTTTTAAGCAGCAGGCTCGTGCTTATGGCGCTCAGTTTGTCAATGGAGAAGTGACGGGATTCGAATGGAATACCAAAGGAGGTCTATCCGGAGCCCTGATCTCTTCGTGCGACCCACAGCAGCCGTTACGGAAAGTGACTTTTGATAAATGTGTACTTGCTGCAGGAGCACATTCGGGAAAAGTAGCGAGTCTGGCAGGCATAGGCGATCCAAGTGCCACCATCGAGGTCCTTCGCACGCCCCTTCCAGTGGAGCCTAGGAAGCGTTACGTCTACGTGTTCAGCACTCAAGGACGGAATTGTCCCGGCCTGGCTACGCCTCTCACCATTGATCCCGATGGAACATACTTCCGTCGCGATGGGCTTACCGGCAACTTCCTATGTGGGCGCAGTCCCTGCGACGCAGACGAACCGGAATGCCATACGCTGGACGTGGATCATGACTACTTCGACTCACAAATATGGCCAACGTTGGCCACTCGAGTGCCAGCCTTCGAGTCAATAAAGGTGCAGAGTAGTTGGGCGGGCTACTACGACTACAACTGCTTCGATGCCAACGGAGTGATCGGTCAACATCCATTCTACACGAATCTCTACATAGCAGCTGGGTTTAGTGGTCACGGCATACAACAGACCCCGGCAGTGGGTAGAGCGATTTCCGAGCTGGTACTAGAAGGACAATACAAGACCATCGATCTGTCCCGTATGAATTTCGAGAGGCTAGTCCATAAAGAACCTCTGCTGGAGGATAATATTGTGTAACGGTACTATAGTAAAAGGAAAAAAAAAACCCAAATATTATCTAATCCGAAAAATTGGTTAGAACACCAAGAAAATAAACCATATTCACAAATTACTGTAACAATTTTATTCAGATTTGAAGTTTTTTTTGTATTGAAGTGATACAAAATTAAGCCAAAAAGCCATAGGGTAATGCATGTAACAGCAGAAGGAAGACTTTTCCGACCCCATAAATTCTCGATCAGCATCAACAGCCGACACGATCTAGCCATGTCCGTCATTCACACACCATTGATCTCGGAGACTATAAAAGCTAGAGCCACCAAATTTGGTTTAAAGACTCGTGTAGTATGTAAAGTGAGCCACGCCCGCATCGTCCCTGCACTTTAAATAAAACAGACTTTCTTAGAAACTATAATATAATTGGCATAAATAATCATTTAGATTATATGTGTACAAAGTTTGCGACGTCCCCTTCTGCCTTCGTGGCGTTAAGCGACCATTTCACCCTATGGGTGCATACCCAAAGGACGACGCAAACTTTCTACACAACCACAATACGGGCTCTTCCAAAATGAAAACATAAAAACATAAGAATGTGTAAATGGTCATTCAATGGAGTCTTGGTCATTTGGGTTCGACTCAAATGCTGCACTTGGCAATTGTATATAAAAATGTGAGCTGCACAGGTTTCTCTAAGTCCTGGTGCGAGGGCAGATGGCTGACTTGTTTGTTAACTTGAAGGTAGCTTAGCTTTATACACAACTAAACATCCCCGACCCGGTGGAGCTGTTTTATTTGCACAAGGTGCCAGCTATGCCCCGATTCACAGAAATTGTGGCCAGGGATGAGTTGCAGCCAATAAGAGTCAAGAATATTTTCAGTGATTTCGCTGTAGATGATTAAAAAGTACAGCGCGTAGAAAAGTGACAGAAAGGTGAGGAGAAATAAGGTGAGAAAGGTTGTTAAAAGATGGGCAAAGAACACGAAAAGGTTCGTGAATAGAGTATAATATTCCAAAACTTTTTCATATGTGTGTAAAATTTAATTTTTGCAGTGCCTATTGCATACTTTTGGGAGCGAATTTACACGATTTCAAACGATCCGAAAGAGAAACCTGGATACTCATAGAGACAAATTCAAAGAAGACCGAGTAACTTTGCATACAGAACTAGTCCGTTTTTTCACTTTAGTGTGAAATGGTCAAAATGTATGTAACAGGTAGAATGAACCTATATATGTATGTAAGTTACAAAGCAATCCAACGAACTGCTCTGACACTAAGCCTTAGAGCAATCTGTGCAGCTAAAACATTGATGTGTCGAATTTCAAATACAATCCAACTCAAGTGCACCTTTTGAGACGCAACAGCGGGACTAATAATCTAAAGTTTAGATTCTAAACATTAATATGCAGCCACAGCGTGGTGACCAAGAGCCCATGGCAGGACCTTACATACATACATTCGCAATTCTTATGTATTTAGTTTTAGATTCATTTTTGTATACTTAGGTTTAGTTTTCTATTGCTTGCTTCGAAGTATTTAGTTTTGTACGGCTGCTTAACCGATACATTTCTTGATCCTTAATACATATGTATATTGCTGAGTCACAAGCCCAGTGATCTAGATACTTAAACCGTATCTCATCCTGCGAGGTCCGCATCGAACTCGATCAACTAAGAAATCAAGTAAGCTCAGCTCGAACACAAATGTGCAGGTGTTCGAAGTGTAACAATTGACCCCAGCATTAGATGTGAGCTTAGACTAGACTTTGCCAAATCGGCATCAAATTTGTGAAACACATTACCAGGCAATGGGAATATTAAAAAATAATGTTCATCACATAACACTGTGCTGAATTTCGATGCAATCATTGCTAGACTCGACTGCATATAAACCGACAAAACGTGTCTGCGCATTCTCAGGCATCAATTAGAAATAGTCAGGCAAGGTGACTTATACTTAATCCAATACTATGAACAAGTTGGGAAAAATTTCACTCTTGTCACGAATAAGTTTGCCATGACGCATGAGGAGCAAGCAGCAGTTATTCTTTGTGCGGAGTTCAGGAGTGACGCTCTGGCAGCCCTTAGGAGGCCCATTGGTCCACTGGTTATTGGGTGAAAAGAATGCCCCCTTTTTCATTTTAGATACCCTTGATGCTATGATACTATCGATCTACTAACGAAAGCAGGAATACCTCTAAAAAGGAATGCATTCGGCAGTACAACTGAGGCATCCAGCACCATGCTTGCGATGGTGTAAGTTTCAGAATGAAATATGAGGAAACTTTCCCCATTGTGTTGTGAAAGACGCATTCAAGCAGACCTGGGATCGTCTGGCTAACATATTTTTTTGAAGTAAATTCAATAAAGATTTTCATAAAGTCCTGCTTTACATTTCCCACAGATTGCTCACGGTAATAATCTTTATCCCAGCCACAAGCATGGGGCAAAAAATATATCAAACAACAGACAAGTAATAATTAATACAGATGCAGTAAATAAAATTTTTTACCTAGAACTGGTGAAACGAGAATTAGAATGCTGATTAAAAAATACAAAATCTTATGCTCACCATCACGTTTGCCAAATCAAATATAATAAATCCTACTATTTTCGATCATGAAGATTCAAATTCTATTTTTACTTAACAGTTCACAGAGTCCACAACCATTCAAATGCTCTACAATTAATCTCATTTGTAAAAAGGACATACTTTCTCCCGTGGCTCAATACAACCCCAAACTACAGATCGTATAAACAAAGTAGCTGAATACGAGGGCGGAGTAAAGTCGGTCAAGGAATGCGCCTCAAACCCTGTGCCGGATGCAACCCACCTGGAGCCTGCGAGCGTAGATGACGGCCCCAATCTGCCAATCTAAATGACAACATGTATCTTAACCATAACGAATTGTAAATAGGATTCCTGGCGTGACACGATCATGTGTTAGGCCTAAATATCATTTGGGATCTAATAGACGATGTGACTTCGTAGCCCCCAAGGTTTCGTTCGAAGTCGGAGTATTTTTCAGCCTTCTGTACTGTAGCCTGGTCAGTACTGGCACCGGAGGAGTTCAGCAGCTAAGAGATTAGTCCAAGAGTCATGCATCAGCGAGGGCCATAATGAACCAACTGCCGTTGCAGTAAGTCTTAGAGCAGCTAAAACATCGATGTATCAAGTAAAAACGTTTCTGTCTAAACGGTCCATAAGGGCGGAACTGGCTGTTAGCCGGTGGCGGTGCTATATTCCTGGAAACATATTGAGGGGTGGGGGGCCAATTTGACATATGTACGTTGCAAGTGGGTTTGACAAATAAATGATATAATATATCAAAATTCGGGTTCGGTATTAGTTTTATTTGCTTAAACCGCTGCCATGCCAATAACACCAGAATAATCCCTTTTGATCATGTAAGTTAAACTACCCGAGAACATACGCGCTAGTGCAACTTTCCTACCGCCATGCACCCATATTATCGGCTGCACAATGTCCAGAATTATCCCCGTCGTAGGTAGAGAACTGCATATCCTGAGAGCCATCAATTTTGGACAATTCATACTCCATGTTCTCGTTTTCAATATAAAACTGCTCATAGCGGGCAAATCGAGTTTGTCCCAGAAAGTCCTCCAGATGAATATACAATTCGTTCTAGTTATGGCATGTGGCTTATCCAATCCAATAACAAAATCGCCAGATACGTTTCCAAAAGATAGTTTGTATTCTTGCCATTTCAAAAGAAACTTCCTTATTTGTGCGAAGTGCTATCACAATCCATCCGGCCGGGTACCTGCAATGTCAGTCTCACAAGAAACGGACAAGATTCCAAAGGCATGAACATTAATGTTAAAAATACCATTTGCAACCATTGTCTGTGGACAGGGTCTATAACCGGTTGCTTTTCATGAGGCTATAATCCCTGATTCATTTGGTTTACTCCCGTTTAACTTGCCGGCACTGTTTGTTGAACACCCAAAAGAAAGCGGTCTGTTTCAAATTCATTTTAATTGCCATTCTATTATTTGTTCAAATTTGTGTTTTTAAAACTTAAATGTTCAATGTGGGATGCATAGAACTACTGTCGATATAAGTCATATCTTCTCATATCTTTTTATTATACCCTTGCAAAAGGGAAATTAATTTTGTGCAACGCATAGAAGGAAGCTTCTCCAACCATATAAAATATATGTAATGCCATAGGAACCATAAGTGGAAAACGATAAAAAAGACACAGTCTAAGCTTAAAGGTTGTATTAGACTTTTTATATAAAACTTTTTTTCTCATTAACGGCTATAGGGAAGACAAGATTAAATCTTAAATTTAATCTTAAAAAGACTCTCATTTTTTTGCTCCTTTTTTTGAAAGCTGTTGAAAGCTAACAATTATGTCCCATGAATTCAAAGGTACTGCATTGGCCTTAACAATGAAACATGTTGTGTGTAATAGCGACCAAAGTCCAAATATTTGTCATATTTTGCCATTTTTAAAAAATAACCCAAGTTTCAGTGCCTTTCTAAAGAGTAAACAAATATCTTAAATATTTCTTAAGCATTCAGGTAAATGATGACGGGTAATTACAAAAAATACAAAAGGCTTGTAAAATTTTTGAAATATCAAAGTACACCACGATTGATCCTCTTGGGATCTTTCACATTTTCCATGTGGACACATTCTGAATAACAAATCTTAACTCTAACATCAAGATAAGTCAAATGACACTCTTTGGTGACTGTCTGTATTGTATATTTTATTTGAAACACATACTGAAAAATTGGGTATATGGTTTTGAATAATTTTGCTCCGTTTTTGGTGTTGCAAAGGAAAAATTTCAGAAAAAAACTGTAAAGGTTCCTAGATACAATAACCAGCAAATCACACAAAAAATGTTTTATTTATTCAATTCAAAACACCAAACGCGCCAACGGACTCGCCACCACTGTAGACAAATAACCAAAGTTTTATATGGACTTCTGATGTAAAGCATTTCCAAGGGTATTATATGAAAATTATAATAAACAATGTTGAATATCCCTATGAGACCAGCATGGGATACTTTTTGAATTGCTGAATAGCACAGCAAGGATCCCAAGGCTTATTTTCAATCAATATTCAAAAGACCCGCCAAAATGGTTATATTCAGTCTATCGATAAGATAACCGATATTATTATTCACATCAACTATCGTTTTTCAAAATTTACGATGGCTTGGTTATGTTTTTTGGGTTCAATCAATTCGTATGATTAAAGCTACAAAAACAAAGGAAAAATTAAAAAGAAGATAGGACCTGGTTAGGAGTGACATTACATGAAAAAGTGTATTGCCGTACACGATTCGATAAAACTAGCAATATGCGTCCGATAACGATATCAGTGTAAATTCAGTGCAGTGTAAATGTACCATAAAATTTATGTGGAGAATTTTATTCGGTTTGTTTTGTTTTTGTTTTTAAGCTGATCGAAAATTAAGTATACGCTACAAGTACAAGCGGTGCCTCCACGACATCGGGACGGGGAACCGGTAAATTAAAAGCAAACAAAAATATCTGAAAGAAAATACAACTTAATGCAGCTTAATTTAGGCGGAGCGGCAGATTAATTGAAGTAGAACTACAGACATACTCAGAATATAGGCCACCGATTTGTTAATTAAGATGAATTTCACATATTTATTTGTACTAATTTGGTTGGCCTATTTGGTATGCAGCGGAGTGTTGCTCTTTTCTCGCGGATTTCTTTTGGCACGTGTGTCCAAAACGGAATCGAGCACTTGCCGCCGACTGTCCACAAATCCCAATGATGTAAGAAAACTACCCCATAAAGGGTTAATATACATACTTATCACAAAAGTGTGTTTTCTTTTGTATTGTTCTTGCCAGGAATACGTTCTTTCACCGGAGGTTGTAAACGAGATCTTTAAAGATGTGAATGCCTCGTCCTCGTCAAATTTATGTCTTCCACAGAAATCCAAAGTCATTATACTAGTCATTGATGCGCTGAAGTACGAGTTTGGCGTTTATAAAGATAACCTAACTGAACCAACGCTGCCTTATGAGAATAAACTGAAAATCCTACATGAGCTCCTTAGGGAGAAGCCAGAACATGCGCGATTAATGCGATTTAAGGCGGATCCGCCCACAACAACATTGCAGAGACTGAAGGGCCTGACCACGGGCAGTCTGCCTACTTTTATAGACATAGGCTCCAATTTTGCTTCGCCCGAGATCAATGAGGACAACGTCATTGACCAAATAGTGAAAAGCGAGTTGCCTATGGTATTCCTAGGTGACGACACCTGGACGGATCTGTACCCGCGGCGCTTTAAACGCGCTTACGCCTATCCCAGTTTCGATATATTCGACTTGGACTCCGTTGACCAACAGATATTAAAACACTTGCCCAAGGAGCTGGCTAGCGAGGATTGGCAAGTGCTGATAGCCCATTTTCTAGGTGTGGACCACTGCGGCCACAAGCATGGACCCATGCATGAGGAAATGGCACGCAAACTGGGGGAAATGAATGATGTGATCAGGTAAGACGAGTACTAAAGATTTGCAATATCTGATACAACTATTTTCACTCGACTTCAGGTCTGTGGTGCAACAAATGGACGATGCGACTACGTTGCTGGTCATGGGTGACCATGGAATGACAGCGTCTGGAGATCACGGAGGTGATACAGATGACGAAACGAACGCTTTACTGTTTGCGTACTCGAAAAAAAACAGATTTTACGGCAGTGATGCGGGCTCAGATAGCGAATTGCTGCAGCAGGTATGACGAAGAGATTAGATAACTAGAATGAACGTCACGCATCATGAAGATAAGACTAACATTTTGATTCATTTGTTTAGATTGATTTGGTGCCCACACTTGCTACCATTCTGGGTGTGCCCATACCCTATTCAAATCTGGGACTGATCAACTTTAACCTGATCCCCGATGTTCCTGTACCGCATTTGAGTAAATTCCAAACGCTTCTACTGCATGTATGGCAGAATGCCCAGCAGATTTATCGCTACTTTTTTAGCTATGCCTTGGAAAATAAGCGCACATTCAATGTGGAGGAAATGGATAAGCTAGAAACCGAATTCATATTGCTCACACATCGAGTTCAGACCATATACAATGAAGCTGCCTTCAAGTCCTTTGTCAGGGATTTGAACGTACATCTCAGGGACATATTGAATGTATGTCGTGCAATTTGGGTTAGATTTGATCCCACTCAAATGTCGCAGGGATTGCTTTTCTGTTTCCTACCAATATTTTTTGCCTTTCTGTTGATCAACAATTCAAGAAGTGCGGATTACGGGAAAATCTTTAAAGCCAAGGAAATTTCCTATATATATTTGCTAAACATTGCCGCTGGAGTGTTTGGCTACCGCTACTATAAGAATTTCTCTTTTAAGACTGAAGAACAGGGTGTCATCTTCTTCACAAGCATCTTGAGTGCCGTCATACTGGCAATTTACACTCTGAAGCACTGGACGAGCATAGCCAATAATTGGTCCAGTGTTAAGAGATTCGGTCATATGCCTACACGAATAGTTCTATTTAGCAGCATGGCCATTTACTTCTCAAATAGCTTTGTCATCCAAGAGGCAAAGATTTTGTCCTATCTCTTGGGTGGTATCGTTTTGCTGCTTGCCTATGAACTGATCCAGTTGAGTGCACGTTTGGATTTTAAGCAAAAATTTAAGGCGCCTCAGTTTCTACGATCAACATTGCTGAGGCTTATCCTGGCCAGTTTGTTGGCTATCTGTTTTATACGCTTTGCGTTTACTTTATTCCGCTGCCGCGAGGAGCAAGGCAATTGCACGGACTTTGCCACTCAACAAGGATTTGCCACGAAAAAGTCTGGCCTGAGCAGAGTTTACATCTCGGCTGTGGTTATCATAGTGATATATACGACACTTACTCGTTTATATTTGCGATCCTGCGGTAATTTGACGGGCAATTCGCCAAATGTTCTATTAGCTCGATATGGACCCACAGTGGCTTCGATTTGTGCTGGTGGCCATATACTGCTCGCCAATAGTTCGATTAAAAATGTTCACCGGGTTCATATAGATGCCATGGCCTTGGTCATTTATGCTTTACTCATAGTACAAATTGTTGTTGTATCCTGGTCGCCATTGATGACCTTCGTACTGCCGCCAAGAAATCCGAATGTGATTAGTGTCAATGGCAAGGACAGCATAGTCCCAGAAATCTTTAAGAAGATGAAGCGCATGTATGAGGGAGATGACGCAGAACGCCGGCACGAGATACCCGTGGTCTATGGTCTGGCTACTGTCTACTCCTCCGTGATAATAACATTTGCCGTATTCCTTTCCATGGTGTTGATTGTTTTACTAGAGCCGCGTGCTGCCATTGGACTGGTGGCCTCAATGGCCGTTGGAGCAATTTTGTTGAGTGTTCATGGCATTCTGCGATATCGTACAGCTACTAATTTCGGTAAGTCTTTGCCCGTTAATTAACTTAAATGCCCTCTTACTAAATATGTTCAACAGAATCTTGTGTCCAGCCCACATTTACCGCCTTGGTGGGATGGTTTTTATTGGCCAATTTTTGCTTCTTTGCCACATCACATCAGACAACTTTGTCGCAAATCGATTGGCGGGCTGCATTTGTGGGTCGGACAACAGGCCTTGGGCAGTCGAATGTGATTTCCGGAGCGTTGGTCATATTGAATACGTTTTGTGGTCACATATTCTTTTTCACCATCTACGCCTTGCTCAGTACAGAGACGTTTTCGCTTTTTGCCCTATTTCCCAATCTCATACGAAGCAATAGTCGACTTGGGAAGGGCGACTCCGCCACTGCTTTAGCGGATGTGGCCAATGAGTCAGTGGGTTTCGATATGACTCGCGGTGAATTGACTCTGTATGAGTATGAGGATGTATTTCTAGGATCTAATTTTAAAGTGGCCACACAATTCATTATGCTGCAGGGCCTTAAGGTGAGTAGCAGCTATGAAAAAAAACATTCAACAATCAATTCCCACGTCGGTTTACTTTCAGATATTTTGCTCCATGTTAGCCTGCACCATTCACTGCCGTCACTTAATGGTCTGGAAAATCTTCGCTCCACGCTTCATCTACGAGGCCTTGGCCACGTTTGTTAGCCTGCCATCACTAATCTTGGGCTATCTTCTCCTATTACGCATCCACCGCGCCGTCGACTCACTCATCAAGCGCATCAATAAGACCAAAGTCAACTGAACTTATGCTTTTACAATAATTTCGTATTTTTTAATAAATGAGAACCAAATGTGGCAAATAAAAGACAGCAGAGTTTTTTGTTTTCTCCCAGGTGGACTTGGTTTTATATCTTATTTACTTTCAGGCTAATAATTACAATTTAAAAATTAATCATTTTCTTAAAGACTTTTCTCAGAGAAGGGCGCACATTCTATATGTCAGAAACGAAGATTATACAAAAAAATCCGATATTCCTATATACGTAAAGATATATGTATGTATGTATATATTGTATATGTATAGTTTACTCATTCTTCCTTAGCAATTAACACGAGCAAATATGACATAAAATAGTTAAAAATTAAGTACACATATAAATCTAGATCTTAAGTATCGGGGGATAGGCCGGGAGTTAAGTACGCGAAATAAGTAACAATGTGTGAGTGTGTGCATTTATGAGTGTGTCACAGTATAAACATTCACAATTGACTAACTAAATTTATATATTGACCGAATCAATTGTGAAGGCTTTAAATTATAATTTACACATTAACTTTTATTGGCTTAAGGGCACTAGAGAAGTTTTCCTTTCTTCTTTCTAGTTGGTATACTTAAACAAATATTACAATTGATTGCCAAATCGAAATCATAAGTTTTGTTGCTCATTTCAAACGCGTGGCTGTGTGTGTGTGTGTGTGTTGGTGGGGCTTAAGTGTATGTACGTGTGGGTGGGGATTGTAGAAAGAGATTCGCAATGGAATTCTACTGGCCATTTAGTACTAATGGCGTTTTTGAAATTCCGTTTGTAGTGCCCTTGTCTAAAAAAAAAACAGAAGAAAGAAATAGAAAATAAAATAGTCCAAAATCATAATGTTATGAAATTTTGAATTTAAAATTGATGAGAGATGTGAATGTTTGGTTAGCAGGTATAGATAAGGATTCGACTATTGGATGTGATTAAGTGAGCAATTAAAGGAAAGCAACTTTTGGTATAATATTCTTTGGCTAAGCACTATAAACAAGATGAATGAGCTTGGTTCTTTTGTCTAGTCACTGGTTTCATCGTAGGGATGATATTGTTGTTTTGGCTTCTTGACCTCATCCTCCTCCAGTTGCTTACCATGCGTCGCTGTACGACAAAACTTTTTGGTCGTGCTCCAGTCCTCCTTTAACGATAGATTGAACATGGAATAGTCTGGGTCGCCGGTTACCTCCTTGACTATGTTCAAAAATTTCGGCATGCAGTTCTTGAGAGCATCGCCAGTTAAGGATGAGTAGGTCTCTAACAGTACAAGGCCTTTGCAGCTGCAAGACAATAATTACATAACGAATGAGACTTTTAAAGATCATTAAAGAATCTTACCGTGGATGACCCGGCTCCTTATAGATATCCAGCTGGAAATATTGATTGTTAATTAGGAAGCAGCGCCGTTTCTTGTAAATTGTAAAATGGGCATCATCGCGCTGGGCCAGCAGATTCATGTAATCGCGATGGGTTAGCTGAGTCTTCACCTCGATGCGGGCCTGACCATGTACATTGGGACGGCGCTGGGTGTGTATATAACTCCAGTGATTCTTCTGCCCACGCTTACGCAAACGTGCCTGGACTTTGGGACCAGCCGATTGTAGATAATGATGTACGACATCGAAGTCCTGGAACGGTGGGAATTCGCTATCAGGCGGCAGAACAGCAACTATTAGGAAAGAACGCGTAGGTCATATTGTAAGTTCATTAACAATTGTAAATATTAGATAACTTACCCAAATATTTGAGCTTTCTCGATGTGGCTTGCAAACGATCGCCAATGTCAATGCCCAATTTCTGGCACACGGACTCAATCATGCGATTCATCTTGGCCTCAAAGTTGGTTGAATTATCAATGACATCGAAATAGGGATGACCAACCCAGGCAGCAGCCGATTTGTAGTCCAATTCTCGAGCCAAATCAACGCCCTCGGAGCGACAAGCGTGATCCTGCAATAAATTTGAAATGAAGTTCAACTGTATAATAATGCATACTTATGTATGTATTTTGCTTTATAAAAATATCGACTTCTGCCCTTTAGCCTGCACTATTAAGCCATTTACCGGGTTAATTAATATACATATACATAATTCAGTACCTGATGGTAATGACGCTTTCTTTTCTAATTGTTTAATTTGTAACAAAAGAAACGATCGAGAAATGTTTTTCTATGTAAATTCACTCCAACCACTAATTGCTTACCTCTGTGGAGTAAAAATCCTCGGCACCGTTAGCAGCCGATACCAAATGCAAGATTTGATTATATCGATTGTCTCGCATCTCGACAGGATTCCACTTATTGGCAGCCATCATTTTCTCCCATTTGTCCTTTGAGATATCTAAGGAGAACCATTCACATACAAAGAATAAGTCGTAATGGTTCAAAACAAGGTGACGGTATTCCACTTACATGCACTGGCATCCATAACGCCTCGATCGCAGATGATTAGGCAATTTCTTGTGCTCGAAACTCCCAGCTCAAAGTAGGTATTCTCGATTTGCACCATTGTGCGTATCAGATTCTCCTGAAATTTATATGCTGCGAGAGATAGAAATTTGTTTAATCAGCAGTTGTCTGGCTATTGCCGGAATCGGAATACAATTGCAAGCAAACTCCAAATGGAAATGTAATTAAACACATCAATGGATGGTTGGAACTTGGGATTAAATGGACACTTGGAAAATTGGGGTTCAATGGAATTACTAAGACAAGAGCAGTTCATAGACCTTTAAGAACATTTCATTATCAGTAGAGAAATAGAAACTGTCACGATGACTGAATAAGTAGTTGACGCAAAGATTGTGCCTCGGATTACGGAATGCTTTCAACCATCTGTTTAAACATGTCTCTCTCTCACTCTTTCTGTTGATAAGATTCAAAACAGAGAGCAAAAGTGAACCACATGTAATACGGAGACAGGGGTAAAAAGATGCCTAACGGAGATCCTGGACCTTGATTACGTTGCCATGCTGTTGCAATCGAATGTGCGCGGGTTGAGAGTGGGTAAGAAATGCAGACAGAAAGAAAGAGAGTGAGAGAGAAAAATAAAAGCCGTTAATTGTTGCTTTGCTCTCACAGTTGTTTCGTAGTATTACGAATTCTCGTTGCATTGAACTTGACCCAGCCAGTGCATTGTGTGTGCTTCGAAATTGGAATTGATCGATACCAAGGTTGAAAGCTTTGTCACATTTTACTTTTGTTTTTTGTTTTTTATTCGTGTTCTTTCTCTCGTTCTCCTCTTTTTGCTTTTTTGTCGAATTTCTAATTCAATTAGCAACGATGATATAAGAATACAATAATAACAATACAACAAAAAAACCGCAGAAAAGGAATTTCTGCTTGTAATTTCTCTAGGTATTGCGCATCAGCAAATGGAAAAGAAATCAGCTTTTTACGCCGATTTCAAACACGTTTAGATACATACATATGTATGTACATATGTACATATGTTTGCTTATATCGGACTTCGTTTTATGTTCTCTGTTAAATTAGTATGCAAAAGATTTATGTACGATTTAAATATCTCATTTCTGTTGTTTTGGCGGTACATTTTTAATTACATAATTAATGCAAATTAACTACCAGAAATTGGCGATCAGAAAAACAATTTCATCTATTGTCATCAATTCTAAGAGGGGGAATCAAATCAATGACAGCAATTAACAAGATCGAAACCAAGTTCAATCTGGCAACGTTCCCGCCGAGTCAAAAGTATCTGTATCTACTCAATATACACAATACATACATATGTATGTATGCAGATACATACACATGTACATATATATTTGTACGTTTTTTCCGTTCCTGTAGATGTATGTACATATGTATGTAGGTATATCTGTGTGAAATACACAACAAAAATAACTAAACTGAGTAATTAACGGCAAACTGCGAAGAGAGAGTAAACAGACACAATTTCGAGAACCATTGGCTAGGGGAACGCCCTGTGGGGGCGGGGACCAGATCTGACAAATATCATACTCTCGTCAGCGTCATCGTCAGCACGTGACGTTGCTCAAGTGCTCAAGTTCTTTGTGTGTGGGATTATAATATATATTTAATTAGCCCTCATATACATACATATATATAAATAAATTAAGTCAAAATGAATTTCAAAAGCTGGGAAATGGGACATGTGTGAGCGGTTTTCTATTTATTTTGGTAAATTATCGCAAAAAACATTTTCATTCTATTGTGTAATACAAAATATACTGCGGGTCATTAGATTAAAATCAACTGTTAAGAACAAAAAAAAATATACATAAATAAGTTGAAATTCAAAATTGTTGATTTTCTTAATTTTGAATTAAAACGACTGTTAATAGTACAAAATTGAAAACTTTTGCACTAATACTTCTGATATGAACGGAACACTGATTATTGGAGGCCGTTGTACTAAAAAGCTATCATAGACCAGACAGCATTAATTTCTTTCAAGACCTAATTTGAGATTGTCAACTAGCTCAATCTAATATAACTGATTGCAAATCTAAACGTTAAGTTGATTCTCTACATTATTACGATATTTAAAAAAACAAATTATGGATCTTATAATGCACATAAAGTTGAACAAAATGTGTATCTCTATTATAAATTTGAAAAATTCTTAGCAAAAGCACGTGTGTAACGATCTGTATGTACATATCTTTGCTATATTCATAAATTGTCGTCGTCGTCTAAATTTAAATGCCCCATTTAAATAATTTGCAAAAAGAAAAAAGAAAATGCTTTGAATATGAAACGCGAGAAAAGAATACAACAAACACGGCGACACGGCAGAAAACTGTTAGTGGTTGCACTGATGGATGATGATGGTGGAGGAGGGGACATTTTGGATGGATAGACGACAACGGTGTTAGCAAACGACAAGAAGAAAAATAGTCATAAATCAAAATCATGAAAGAAGGATAAACAACAAGTTAAAACAAATGTTTGCATAAGCGAATAAATAGGTAAATCTGTAAATGTCTTTTCTATAATCTATAGTTGGAGCATGTGGCAACAGATCTGTTGAAGATTTTAACTGTTGTCACGCTTATGTATGCACACACACACTGAAATGTAGACAGTAATAACGTCACTATCACCGCAGGAGATGCAACGTGGTGGATGGAACAGCAAGATCAGCGGCAGCAGCTCAACTCACCTTCACTGCCATTTGGCTTGGAGGCAGCTTTGGCCAAGCAACGTGGACAGGATGCAGTCAAATCGATGAGACTATGCTCCGGTGCGGCAAATGGCAGATCTTTATAAACATAGGTGGTAGGCGTAGGTGGGTCTGCGGCGAACCAATCAATATAAAGAAAGATCTTTTGCAAAGAACGAACAAAACGAACAAAATTGTGCCTATGCTATACTATCCTATACCATACTATATATTTTGCTCAGCACACGGTTAATGGATCGAAAGCACACGCCTAACATGTGACCAGGCCCCCGCTTTGTATCTTATCGGCTCCATTTTGGTAATTTAGATATAACCAACCCACAATCAGGCCGTAATTCGTACCCCCCACCACCTGGGCAGCTGCTCCTACTCACTCGCTCAATCTAATTGCAAATCCATAAATACGCAATAGACAAATTGGCTTAAAATGAAAAGAACTTTCTTTTTGTCAATTTCTGTCGCCAAATGGCACAAAGTCACGCAATTCTTGAGTCACAGAAAGGATATTGTAAATACATACTTAAAACAGAATTATAACGACCATAATTGATTGCGTAAAAGACGAAATATAGAATGAAATTTCATTGAAGACAACGTGACTTTCATGGGGACCTGCTGAATGCCATCGTTGTTGTCATTGGCGGATTCGAAGACTTTTTAGTATGAACCAAATTACGTACATCTATCTATCTATATGTAGTATCTCTCTTTGACAGCAGTTGCTTTGCTGGTATTTAAAAATAAATGCTTTTCACAGGCACACATACATGTGCATGTACGTATGTATATATAAATCAGTGGATCTAGACTATATTTATAATATATGTACAATATAGAGAATGCTTTGTGTTGGTCTCTCGAAAGTAAATATTTTGATTTATTTTCATTTTCGAGAAAATGCTCTGGCGAACTTGACAGTGTGTTGTGATTATATTCTTATGTATACATACTATATACATATATAATATGTGGGAGATGTCGGGAGAAGAAGGTTGCTTGCAAATGTATCTATGTATATGCTATAATCTATCCTACACATTATCTGCTTTTGTATATTTTTATGTATATTCTATAACTTAAGAACTTACCCTCTTTTTCGGTCAAATCGGAGAATTTAACGCCACCACTATACGGATTATTCAAACGGATGAGAAAGAGAAAAGAAAAGCGTTGCAAAAATTACAAAATTAGTTAGTTCATTTTGTTTATATAGGATTCCATAAGCATAACTGAGTTCTACTTTAACACTACATTTATTATTATTGACTATTTATGTACGTATGTATGTATGAATGTATGAAAGTTGGATCAAGCAGGAACATTAACTTAAAATCATATAGCATATATGTATACATATTGCTGCAAGAACAACAGACAGTTCATATTGTTTGCAACTTCAATATCAAAGCGAACTCAAATTGACTCCTTATCAGGGTATCGAACATAAGTATCACTTTGAGTAGCTTGTGACTATTGATTTTAGAATGTTTTAATAATCATTTTATTCATTTGCTTTTGTATTGTTTAGGCATTTACCTGAGTAATACAGTGGCCGTTTCAGGCACGCGGAAAACCTGAAAATATTTAACATGCTCATTGCTTTGTTTCGTTCGAATTTCGAGAGGGCGGGTTGGGCAATATATGTAGAATGTGTCTATTATCTATTCTTTCGCTTTTTATTATATTTTATTGATTTTTATTTTGCCCGCTTTGATGATTATATTTTTCGTTTCTTATGGACAAAAGGGGCACTACTTACAACTGCCCAGCAAAAAAAAAAAAAAGAACCAAAACTAATATTAATTAAAACAACAACAAATAGAAAAGACGAAGCTTTATATTCTTCTCTCTGTTTCCCGTTCCCTCTCTATGTCTTATATCTAACAGTCTGGTTTCGATGAATTCATTCTCTTGAATGGAGAAGTAAGACTCACCTTCCATCCCAGATTCTCAAAGAATGTGCAGAGTCTCGATTGTCCAGTTGTTTTACCACCACAAGGACCTGAAAGCAAATGAAGGGAACAAATACTTTATCAAGCTTGCAAGCCGCAGGTAGTTATAACTGCCAGGGTAAACATGGTTAAATAGATATGCACTTATGAACAGAGATCGATATTGGATATTATATTTCATTAGCCGCTCTCCGCTGTGACCCTGTGGACAATTATCTTCATTGTCATTGCATTTTGTGTGTGCATTGAACAGGAAATGAATTGGAATTTTCTATGATTGATTCTGAAACCAGCGACGACCCACTAAAGCCATTTCGAATATAACTCAAAAGTGGAAGCAATGGCTCTACGCATCTGTCGCATCGGTTCACATTTTGTATTTATCAATGAAATTGATGTTCCACGTGTTTAAATGGGGCCTGCCTTTCGAAAATTTCAAACTAAATTTATTAACAAAGCGAACTAGAGATAGTCATGGGTGAGAGTAAGTGAGATAGAGCAAAAAGGAATTCCATTACTTCTAAGTGATAAGACGGCACAAGGACAGACATACATATGTACGTACTTTGTCTATACATAGTCTATATGGGGTTCTTTCCCGTATACAAATCTTATCTGAGTGAGGCGATTCTATATAAAAACAGCAAAGTGCTTAGTTTATAAAGGAAAAGGTTCATTACCAGATATTTAAAGAAAGTGTCGAATTTCGAAATTTCAGTTTTGTGTTATAAGCGATTTTGCATCGAACTGAGTCAAATTTCGTCTGTCAGACTTTATTTTCACGACGAAGAATGTATACATAAATATTTATGTATATTTGTATAATGGGAATAAATTGTTAATCAGAGCCCTAATCGGCATAACATGAAATGATTAGAGTTCGACCACGCGACTATGATAATGAGTATAATAAAATATTAATTTTAAACTGGTTCAGGCGTTTCGGTCTTTTGTTAGTCACATTATTGTTCACAACAATAGAAAAATCCCGGTAGCCCGCGTAATTTGTAAATGGTTTTCCGAATAGCAAACTACAACCTCACATTCCCAGACGAAAAACCGTGAAAATGGGGAAAATACTGCCTCGCGACCTTGACACAATTCGTAAACAAAATTCGCCAACCCAATTGCGGGCAGACACTTGTAACAGATACACAAAATAAAAAAAAAGAAAAAAAAAGTCGACAAGCCATTGGGTAGAGAGTGTATCGGGATACGGAAAATGTTTTGGGGAAAACTTACCGCCTGTTAGGACGATTTTATAGACACGCTTCTCCTTGTTTGAATTGTTTGGCATCATTTTAGCTATCTTTAGGCTGGGCATAGCATTTGGTTTCGGTGAGGTCGACTTGTTGTTCTGATCCACTTGCTGCTCCTGTTGGCGCTCCTTTGTGGAGGTGTCACCATTCGTTCCTGCCGCTGTAGTGGCCGCCATCGTTGCCAGCACCGACTGTGTCGGTGGTGTTGTTAGGCCAGGTGCTATTAGCTGGTCTGCTGTTGTTGCCATCGTCGCTTTTCGTCGCGCGCAGCAACAGCTGATTGTGGTATCGGTATACGTAGAATCCTTTGGCCTTGTTCCTCTGTCTTATACACTCTTCTACCAGCAATGGCAACTGAGGACCGAATGCACGTGTGGCTTTTTAAGGTTATGACCACAAGCGCAATGGAGACGGAGATGGAGATGATGGACCCTCGTGTGCTGCAATATCTGCGCAATTGATAATTACATACATATTTCTTGACTTCGACAATGACTACCAGAGAGATTTGGGAAATATGACCGACACGCTATTTTTTGTTTTCGGATTTTGATTATTCTTTATGGCGGCAACTTCCTGTCCTTGGATTTGCGCGGCTCCCCCAGTTGCTCAAAACACCGAATTCCGCCTTCTACAATTGCAAGTGTAAGGGAACTTGGACGACATAGACATCAAAAAAGCACCACATCCGAGTTTTTTGCTATCAAAGTTTATTCGCTTTAAAACTGCCGATTAGCATTTTGATGGTGTTCCCAAACTGCAAAGACCGCATTCGATTCAGAAATTGTATTAGAACGACACGACACGAGTAAAAATTGGAGAAGATTAAAGCGCAACCGCTTATATAGGATTTCGTTGGCAAACAGCTGCTCTAGGGATGATTCATAGGTTATCGATACTTCAACAATTTACCGGTATTTATTTTACTCGAATTAAAAATTTCCCATAAGAATCTGCCCACCAGCAATATGTAGGTCTTGTTTCGTAAGGAATACACAAACACCACGGGAAATTGGCATTTCATAATGTTCCTGATCCTTTCGATAATCCTCCGTTCGGAATTTAGATTCAGTAAGAAGTTTTTCATATATTTACATAGTTTTACTATTCTTTGAGTTCTAATAAAAAATGCACTTTTAAATAAAACACATATCCCAGAAAAACAGTTTTAAGGACATTATTTGCGAACCGCAGAGGTTTAGCCCAGCGACCGGCGTTTTCCACTACACATTTACACATTACAGATCCATTTTTACAAAGTAACACGACAAAACTCTTAATTTATTTTTACCATTTGTTGATATTTGCCTTTACTTCTCCTTCTCCATTGAATCCTTTACTTTATCGAACTGCGACCACTTGATAAAACGTTTGCCAGGGAAACGAATGAACTCCATTTGATATACCTTTTGCTCTTATACTACTCTTGGTCTAGTTGTAAACGAATTTCGAATTTTACAATGGACATCAAAAGGTAAAAAAAGTCGTCTTGCTGACTTTAGTATATATAGTAAAAGTATTTATAAGAACAATTTTAAAGTCTCTAGCTATCGTAGTCCAACATCAAAACACCAAAAATGTTAAACAAATTTGATCCCCGTGCAATCTAGTCAAGTCTACAACTAAAATTGTCTCTACGACGTAAAGTCTCCTTTATCTACATATGTTTTCAAACAGAGAATCGCAGATGGCTAAATAGATCTAACAGTCTACTCAGATTAACTAAAACCAACTTAAATATTTGTTTGGCTTGGTTTTTAAATGGTGACCCTAATATGTATACATATATGTACATGACGGTTTCATAGAAGACAATAAGGACCTTTTCTGTGTCTGAATTAGTCCTCTTTTTCACACAAGAGGAAAATATATATACCCTTGCAGCCTTTGACCGCAATAATCTACGAGATCCGAAACGCTTTTTTACGCCTCAATACCTATATGTACATATGTAAAAAAACAGAGGACAGTGTTTCACTATGGATATGCCGAAGTTTGTATACTTTTGCAAATTTATGTTGTTTTTTTTTTATACCCTTGCAGAGGGTCAGATGTTTGTAAAGCACAGAAAAAGACGTTTCTGACCCTATAAAGTATATATTCCTAATCAGCATGATAATCTGAGTCGATATAGTCATGTCCGTCCATTGGTGCGTTTGCGTCTTACTCAACCATCTTAAGAGCAATTGGAATGAAACTTGATATTTGAGCTACCTATAACCCGGGTAAGATAAAGTATGAAAATTTTTGGGATCGGACCACTTAATCATATATGTAGTTGTAGAAGAAAAGTAGTAGAAGAAATTCGATTATCCCTATGAAATTTACTATTATGGTAGTTTTTTATTTAAAATTTTAATCAGATCGGAAAAATCGAACACAATTTACAGTCAATATAAATCAACTCTGCTCAAACTCTACCGGCAGCGCTGCCAGGAGCCTAAGTCATTGCACGAATCATCGGCAATCAACGCTACTTAAACTGTATGTGGTATTCGCGCCAATCGTGGCATGCATGTAAAAGGGAATGGGTAAGAAGAACATGAAATGGAAGTGAAGGAATGGTTTTTGTCTGTGCATTGACAAATTGAGATACAGAAAAGGAGTTTGGAACATGTAAAAAATATGGCCAAGGACTGCAAGGGTAGCCGACGTTAGCGTCTCTGATATTTTTATTTTTTGTCTAACAAGTCGAATTTCCGCAAAAGATCAGCCTACAAGCAGCTATTGAATATAGTTTGCCATTTAATCTGATGTTTGCTCAAACGCTGTCATATGACAGCTATATGATGTAGTTATCTGATTAAGATCAAATCTATTTGAATTGCAGACTATGCGCGTAGGTAACTATGTACCTATGATAATCTCATAATAAGCTTGGACCTATGTATGTATGTATGTATATGACATGGTGGTCCGATCAGGCTGAATCGAAATCCTATTTGAACTTGTCTCCTCGTGCTGATAAAGAATATGTTTACATTATATGTTTGGAGATGCTTTTGTCATGCGGTGCACACTTCTGATCAAAATGTTATAACCGGATTCTTCTGCATAGTCCGGTTATAATAACAGTCACGAGATTGACGATTTTCGTAGTTATTTCCGGAAGACCTACCATTTTCTAAATACTCCAAGGTATATTTTTAATCAAAACATAAATTCATTCATAAATTTGCACTTGGTGAAGATTCGTACGAACGAAATTTATATACAACGAGAGTCAGATAAAATCTTTTAATTTGCTAAAAGAATTGATAACGCAGAAACCTGTCTTGCAAATATTTAACCCCAAGTTTGAAACAGAATTACATACAGACGCATCGATTGATGGCTTCGGAGCAATTTTATTACAAAAGTCATCTGATGATTACATGAGCAAAAAGACGACTGAAGCGGAATGAAAATTCACTAGCTACGAATTAGAGATTTTGGCGGTAGTTGAAGCATTTCGTAAGGTCCGAGTTTACCTTCTAGGTATGCAGTTTAAAGTCATAAGCGATTGTATTGCGTTTGCAAAGACGATGGGTAAAAAAGATGTGTGCACTAGAGTCGCACGATGGATTCTTGAGATCCAAGAATTTGATTTTGATATTGAGCACCGTGCAGGAAATCGTATACGTCATGCAGATGCGCTTAGTCGCTACACCGCTATGATTATATCAGAAGATTACATACACAGTAAATAAAGGAATGTCCAAGCACAAGACGACCAATTGAAGGCCATAATCGATATCCTTGGTCAGAAATCTTTTCATAACAACTATTTTATGAAAGCTGGCATACTTTATAAGTTGGTCGATGATGAAGAACTAATTGTAGTTCTCTCTACTATGCAACGGGAAATTATTAAACATGCTCACGAAAGAGGTCACTTTTCTGTGAAAAAGACGAGGGAAATAATTGCAAAGGAGTATTATATCCCAAGATTAGATGAGAAAATACAACACCAAATAAGATGCTGCATTCCATGTCTAACACTTAATCGAAAGCTTGGTAATAAAGAAGGAGAACTGCATCCACTGCCGAAAGACGAACTGCCCTTTCAGACATTCCACATCGATTTTCTTGGACCCTTAGAGTCAACTCACAAGCAGTAGAGGCACATTCTTGCAGTTATCGATGGCTTTACAAAATTTTGCTGGTTGTACCCGACGAACACGACATCTACGAAGGATGTAATCACAAGACTACAACAACATAGTTTAATTTTTGGAAATCCAGTTCAAATTATTTACTTCTAACGAGTTTAAAGAGTATTGCAAGGCAGAAAATATCGAACTTCACGCAGTTACGACTGGTCTTCCACAAGCGAACGGACAAGTCGAACGCCTTAATGCTGTTATTATATCCGTGTTGTCTAAGATTTCGATAGAGGACCCTAGCAAATGGTATAAGTTTGTCGGCAAAGTGCAACAAACGATTAACTCAACGTACAGCAGAAGCACACATTCAACGCCGTTCGAACTACTGATTGGTATAAAGATCCACACAAAAGACGACCTTAAGCTGAAAGAAATAATTCACGATGAATTGATTCAGATTTTTAACAACAGAGGTGAGCGAAGCAGCAGATCCTTATTATGCAAGAAGGAAGACCTACAATTTACGTCGCAGACCTGCTTCTACATATAAAGTCGGTGATCTGGTAGCTGTTAAAAGAATTGAACTTGGACAGACTTTAGATAAAACCTTTTTTCACATTGACGTTGACATTAGCCAAGGAAAGATTACCAACAAAAAAATCACAAGGGTATACAAACTTCGGCGTGGTCGTGTTTCGCCCAGACCCTTTGGTTTTAATTACGCCTTGTAACTAAATTTGTCTGACTTTCTTTTAATACTTACTCGGTCTTATCCAAAAAAATTTTCAAATGGTTTGGTTTTTCGAAGAATTGTTTATATTTTGCATTCTATGTATTATCCTCGCAATCGGCACTAATTAAACTTCATGATATAACCCCTTATTTTGTTTTGTGCCCGTATCTCGTTTAACGCGGATTCGCTTAACAAGTATAATTTGCCAATCTTTATAAGTTAAGTTAAACTCTCAAAAAAAAATTGAATTTCCTTGATTGCAACAATGCGGGGTTTGTTGCCGATGTCGACAGAATCAAATGTAAGCATACGGTGCCTGAACAATCTGAAATGTATGTATGTCGTCATCGAAAAAGGTTTGTCTTCTGAGAATACGTCATCATATGTATATGTATGTATGTATGTATATTAAAGAACGACTAATCATGCACTGTTGACATTGTTAATCATTTCGGAGAGCGTTACCTGTTTGATTTACATGTGTGCCCCAAAGAATTGTTATATATTGTGGTGTTGACTTAACATTTCTTTTACTTAACTTTTGTGATTCTACTTATGTATGATCAAGGGGAGTATTAAGCGTATTATCAATAATTTGACCAAGCATTCTTAAACAAGCCAGTGAATTAAATGTTTGTAATTCTTTACAAGAAAATTGAAAATTCTTTAAGTGCAATTGTATGTAGATTTGTAAACTAATTAGTTTATACATACATACATAATGTGCATATAATAATGTGGATAATGTACTCCAATATTTCCCAAGCCGAAAACGGAGTTATTTTGCCAGATTGTAGTCGTTGTCGGTTGGGAACTAAAGAATAATCGTCATGAATGAAAAACAATTTTTATGTGGACCGCAAATTGGAAAAATATTGATTTAGTTTATTTCTATTTTGTTGATCCCGAGGGCAACTAAACCTGATGCGATACTTAGGTTTAATCCTCAAATGTGGCCAAATTTGTACATACATAACCAAAATAACTAAAGTTAGGTTTTATATGTAAGTCCCAAAGTTGCATATATGTAAGTCCCAATTCCGAGATAAAGGACTGCAAGGTTATACATACAAACAACCTTGACAAACCCAGAGAGAGCCGAACGTTCGTACGCTCGTTCGAGAGTAAGATAGGGGCAAGATGTGCACTTGACGGTACATGGGCAGGTATCGTAGTGTGTGTGGGTGACGTAAAGGTGATGTGACATCACACCTACAAAGTTCGCTCGGCGCAAAAGCAGTGATAGTGCAAGATGGTTGTGCCGGTAGAATGCAATCATATTTTTGCAACTTCTTATTTTTGCTTGATATACATACATACATACACACATACATGTGTCACAATTGTGTACCAACTACATATTGCATCTTGTTGCACTGCAAATACATTATTTTATTAAAAAGGTAAAACAACGTGGAGTGAAGAAAAGAAATTTAAAATTTTGTTTCCATGTTAAGGTATTCAGCACATTTCGTAAGTGACGTCGCGTGAGTGATCGAGAAGAATCCTTTTCAAAAAAGAACAGGCGAAATTTCAAAAACCCATGATTCGAATATCAAATCTTCACACTTCTTATTTATGCAAAAAATGTGAAAAGTTCAAAATTATCACACAACTTCCAAAGTTTGTCGATTATTAGCAATGATGCTAAAGTCATGAGGATTTAAAGTCACGTGAATAATAGTTTGATTTGTTAGACGTATTTAACGTATTGCATTTTATATTTTTACATTTTTGGGTTGGTTTTTAGTGGGAATTCCCGACTTATCGATACCAGAAGAAATTTTCCCTGGAGAAATTTGTGCTGACATTGTGTACTCGATAACGATAACAAAACCCTCCCATTGGGAAGTGCGATAAAGTAACATCTCTATCCATTTGTCAGAAAAAATACATTTAGCTTTGAAATTTGTGAACATACAGTTTCTTTAACCAATCAACTCTCTTTTGCATCTGAAAGCACTACGGATAAAGGTTCATTCAGTTGCTATGTACAATCCGGATCCCTTGTCCCTTTTCGAAAATCCCGACGATGAAAACCAGCGTGAGAAAATTCGACACCTGCAGAAGAAAATGAAGAAAATTTTGGACAATGAAACTGAGATAATGACTCTGTTGAGTCTTATAACTTCGGGTACAGAGTCATTTGATTCCGGGGAATCGGAGATTAAATATTTTCCCGTTAGAGATCTTGAAGAAATGGGCAAACTAGACGCTGAGTTGTCAAGTTTTAATAACCAATATAAACCCATGATGAAGCGGATACTTATACCCAACCCCACCGCTGTAACTCCGTTGAGCAAGACTCTTCCTAAATTGTTTTCAGCAGAAATACTCACGGAATACAATTATGAGGGAGTTAATAATAAAAAGCAGTTTAAACAATTTGAGAACATAAATGCAACAATTTTCAGTAAGTCTTTAGATTTATCAGTTGAACTTTCTAACTTATTTGTTGTATTTCTCTCAGATATTTTAAAGCGTGATGGCTACACAGACTTTGAGTATGTGGCTGAACTTCGATACGCTTTTAAGGCATTTAAATCACGATACTACAAAAGGAAATACGATGAGCGAAAAAAATTGGGTATCAAGAAGGTAAGTCAAAGTAGAGAGCTGCATGAATGATCCAAAAATCGATTTGAGTTAACAATATTCAAAACGAAATGAATGACTTAACTTGAATGAAAATCTACTTTAAGTGAATAATTGTGCTGAGGTAAGACTCAGTCGAAAACGAATTGCATGAGTTGTAAGACTCCCAATTATGATTTTAGTGTTTAATTAATGCATTCGAATCCCAATTATGATTTTAGTATTTGGTATTTATTTATATTGTATATTTTTGAAATATATGATAAAACTGATCTTGTCGTTGGCAAAACTGTTCTTGTCAGGCTCAAACTAACAACTAGTAATATAATTTTGAGGAATTGATCCATCGGGATGATGGATACATATGTTTTTGGGCAGTTAGGAAATAGTTTTTATTTCGATTTTCCAAGAATTGCCCCAAAATGCCCAATCCAAAACCGCGCACTATTATTTTTGGTATATTGAGTATTCAAATCACCACCTGTCACCATTATTTTTCCTACATTTGCTTTAAAAAGTCCCCATCAAATGAAGACAATGGAAATGATTCGAATGCCTTAGTACATTTCGATGCTTTGACGATTTCACAAGTGCCAGCATTCACATTCATTAATTTCATTGTGTAGTTGTCATTCATTCATTTGAAGTCGATTCAATTTCTATCATTCATGCACCTCTCTAGTTCGAAGAAACGTTGTATTTAGAATTGAAATTTAAATAAAACGAGAAAACGAGTATACAGAAAAGTTTTAAGTTTATTAATTTTTTTTAAAATTGTTTTATCATTTTTAGCCGAACAGATTATTCCCTACCTTCAAATAATCCCTTCACATGGAAAAATTGTATTATCAATCACAGTCGTCTCGTTTGGAAGACCTTCAAAGCAAATAACTTCGACTTCTTGAAAATAGAGGTACTATAAGAAAATTTTCCTTTCCTTTTTCTGAATAATAAGTTATGTATTTTTGCTCTATTCTACAGCACAACTCGAGGAGAGTATCCCACTTCCATTGTTCCAGAGTTCAAGTGGCTGACAGAAATCCCCTAACTGAACCCTGTACGAGTGCCGGCTAGTCAATGGACATTGCATTAACTTTGAACAAAAGTTTGCAGTGCCTGGTTTAGAAATGGCTGGGACTCCCTGGTCTAAAACAATACCATGGTTATGGGGTAAGCCTGGCGATAGGCATAAAACTATAGGGAGATACACCTGATTTAAATCAAACATGGACTCAAGAAGTGGAACAAGACGGGCTCGGATACTTCCCCAAACGTCGGTGGAAGGCGTTGTCCCAGAACCCGCAGACTCACCCGAGGCTTGAAGGATTCCCCAAAAACAACACCCCGACTAAGCGTCCCATAAACAATCACATTGGGACACCAAATAAAAAGAAATCGCGTGCAAACGAAGCACACAAACGACATTTGATCGTGGCATTGATTGATCGCAGCGACATCGGTGCTTGACGCAATGCTGGCAACGATGGGCTCCCCGACGACTCCACCAGCAACCTTTGATGGGGCGGGATGGTTAAACAGAGTCAAAATTCTGAAATGCAAGGACGACTATATTTTGCAGTGGGTATGCAAAACTATTCCGATTTTTCGAGGTCTTTGGAAAGAGACTTGAGGGTGAAAGAAGCCGACGGTACTTCAGCAGATCAGCAATTAAACAAGACACTTCAGAAAGATCATACAGCAGAAGTGAATCTCAGGCAACGTGTTCAAAGTCGTCGGCACCCTGTCTCCGAAGAAACAATTAATTTTAATCTTTTTTATGAGCGATGTAAGTGGAATAAAATTATACAATCTTTTATTAGTACTGGTGGCATTTGCCTTGCGAGTCATCCGAGTAACTTGTAGATCTCATTCTCAAAACTTCAACTAAAGTAGCAAATGTGTCAATTGAGTCAGCACCACAAATGTTGGTCCCACCCCATCACATTATTCTAGACCGAAGGCGGATAAAGTTAGTTTTGAACAAGACATGGAAAGTTGCTTAGTCCGTAACGTGAACAGTTAGCAATTTCAATGTCTCTCTTCAATGCCTCACCTTTCTTCTGCTAGACAAAACAAGTCAGTATAGTGTGACCCAATCATGCTAATAAATAATTTAAGACGGTTTCAATCTGGACAAAAAGGCCGCCGGACGGAATTCTATACAACAAGAACGAAACAGAAACGAAGCTGGAGAAGGGTCTTGAAAGCTATTTTAATCATTTTGGTTAAAAATTCAGTCACCTGAACCAAACTGCTTGATTAACGATTGTAAAGCGTAATAAATAAAAAAAAAAATGGTGCTCCATTCTGTGTTTATATTGACTGTAACTTGTGTTCTATTTATCCGATCAGATTCAATCTGAGGGTTTATATCCAATATTATCATATTGGAAAATTTCATGGGGATACTCCAATTTCTTCACCTACAGTGTTGGAAGAAATAATAGAAAGGGCACCCTATTTTAATTTTGAAATCTCATTTTTCAACGTTGGACAAATTATCCGACCTGAAAATCAGTGTTTAAGAATGTGGGATAGTACTTCTATTATTTTCATACATTTTTAAGTCTCATAGATGTCAATTTGTTGGTTTTAATTTAATATTTTACATGAAAGGTTTTAAAGTTAAATTTAATAACATTATATGAAGTATAAAAGCGAAATTATAAAAAAACTAAGAAATTGCAAAGATAGCCAAATGAATTGCCTATGAGTAAAAGGGCTTTCCGCTATTTATTGTGAATATAAGCAAGAGAATCGTGGCCGCACTCACGTCTCAACGTCAAAATTCGAACAGATTATCATGATGGATGCGAATAAAAACCCATTTCTTTCATCAGAAAAGCTCAAAAATAAGTTAAATAGTAGAACTATCCGGGCAAGATTGAAATTAAAGCGGCAAGAACAATATGGATAGACCAGATTTTGCTAACCAACATGTGCCTCGGGCCTATTTGAAAAACGTGCTGTGATCGCATGACACAAATGTAAATTTGTTTGGATCTGATGGCAGGGTGTTTGTAAGTACTGCTTATGATCCAAAAGACGCTTTAAAGACCGTTGGGCACTAAGGCGAAAAAATTATGTTTTCGGGCTGCTTTTCTTCTTCAAGTTATTTGATTCCGTGGGATGTCGTTGACGCGAAGTCTTGAAAAAAAAGGTTGGAACGAACTCATATTAATTCAAATATTTGGTAAAACCAAAAATTGCTATGCGCCTTGAACAACAATTTCATATTTTTTACTTTAAAGATTATCGTTTCTATTTCATCTTCCAAGGAAATAACAATAAATGCCTTCGTTTTTATATTAAATTTACTTTAGAATATACGAAACAGAATTTTTTTGATTCCTTGATTTAGCGTTTTGAAAATAGTCCATTCAGTTTAAAAAACAATAGTCTTTTGCCAAAGACAGACACAAAAGAAAATAAATTCTATGCCGTTTCTATTATTTCTTCCAACACTGTATATTTCTTCTAAAACTATGTATAGGATAAAGTGGTCCGATCCTGATGATTTTCATACTTTATCTTACACGTGGTATAAGTACCTCAAATACCGGCTGAATAAAACTCATTCGCACCGACGGACGGTCAGACAGACTTGGCTATATCGACTGAGCCCCTATCAAAATGCATGATGGCAAAAGTATTTTGACAAATGTCCAAAATAACAAAAATAAATAAAATTTTATGTTTCAACGTATTGTTTGCTATGTTTAATAAAAAATATACCCTCCTTTAGCATTTATTACTTTTTGTAGACGTCTCGGAGCCGAATCTAACAAGTTACGGATATAATCCAACGAAATGTTTCTCCACAGCTCTCCAACCTCAGAAATAGTGTCCTGTCGTGTTCTTTCGAGATCAGCACAACGCTGTCGCTTAATATAAGCCCTTAGGTTTTCAATGATGTTCACATCAGGACTTTGCGGTGGCCAATCCAACACATTTACCTCATTTCATTAAAAAAAACTTATCATTTTTGCCTTATGGCATGGCGCATTGTCCTGCTGGAAAACAAAGGACTCTCCGATAAGTTTATCCCGTGAAGGCAAAGCATCATCTTTAATGACGGTCAAATATTTATCTTTCGACATGGTTCCACCGACGGGAACCAAATCTCCTACGCCGTTATAAGCAACGCATCCCCAAAACATAACTGACCCACCCCAATGGCTAACTTTTTCACAAATTGGTCTCCTTTTTATGTGTGATTTTTGGCATTCTAACATAAAATTTTTTTTTGGAGCAGTGGAAGCTAAAGAAGCTTTCATCACTCCATAAAACTTGACGCCAAAACGATTGGGAGTTAGCAATATATTTTTTGGCAAATTCGAGACGTTTCAGCTTGTTCCTGGCAGTAATCTGGGGAATATCTCTGGCAACATATGTACGTTCCAAACTCTGTTTCCTTGAGGCGCCTACGAATTGACCTTTCGCTAATTATAATAATATCGTCGTATCAGTCCCGGGCAACTGTTTTGGGAATCTCTAAAGGGTTTTCTTTAAATTTACGCAGAATATAAGGATCCGCTGTCTCAGTTGTCTTGAGAGTGTTTTTTAAACTTGTTTATTTGATAATAAACAGTTTGGCGAGAAACATTGTATAAGTTACTGATATTTTCTACAGAAATACCAGAGTTATACTTCGCCACCATTTCACACATGACCATGTCACTTAATTCATTTGCTTTACCCATAATGTCGCAAAATATAATATTGATTTTTTATTTCATTGAACTAATTTTTAAACAATTATAACCACGTGTAATAATTGTTTACTCTTGAGCAGACTAATAAAGACTAAATACTGAGAATGTCAAAATACTTTTGCCCACCTTTCATCAGCTAAGGAAAGACAAAAAGCCGAAGTTAGCTTCTTTGATATTTTTTTGGTGCTATCACTTTCGACTTATAAAAAAATAATTATTGCTATTATCTTTCATACAGCTCTATCCAGTTTCTTGCATCATTCGCAAATAAGGAAGCCGATTTTAAATAATACAATTCTTATTTATACATGTCTTAATTTAACAACTTGTTTTTAAAACTTTCACAGGTTCGTTTTAGCGTCGAAGGACGAACTCGAATGTGTCCATCAACTGCATTAAATAATATTAACAATGTGTGCTTATGTGTATGAAAGTAGGTGTGACAAATTGTATAATGATTTGCAAGTTTGTAATTGTTCTACAATAAATACATTATACAATTCATTGAACAGCTATTTCAATAAGTACCCGAAATTGATGTAATATTTCAGCATCCGAGTTTTGTTTTAGAAGAAAACTGAAAATTGAGTTTTGGTTTTATTTTTCAGAATGCAAACATTTCTAAGTATATTTCGGCTTTTATGTTTTGATATTGTTTGTTTATTTTTAATCTAAGGATTGTTTTGATCGGCGGCATTCCAAATTTTAGTACACAATAACGTATACGCACAGTGGGACGGAAATAGGAATATTCACTGATTATTTTTAGACTGTTAAAACTTGGCTTGTAGGAAAGCTTGTCTCCCAGCCGGAAGTCGACCAAGCTCTCTGTTTTAAGGCAATGAAATAATCAATGATCTGCGCAATGTCGTGTCAAAATTGGAAGTCTTGGATGAAAAGGCAAGTTCCAGTTTACTGGATAGCGATGCTAAGGAGATCGAAATATTTTCTGAGTTTCCACGCCTGCCTTTGTTAGTCGGTCTGGCTTTCCCAAAATGAACACCTTTTTACTGATGTTTAGAGCATCTACGGCACTACAGCTCGACAGGAGAGGACTGGAACAGATGTTGGCAGACGGGATGGCTGTTGGGCTGCCCACAAAGAAATTCACGCGATCCTTCTCTGAGGATAGCGTCACTTCCAACTCTGGATGTCTGGTGGATTAGATCCCAGCAGCAATTCCAGCGCCTTATTATTGCATTGACCGTGTTCAGTGTGTTCCACCAATTTTCCCTGTATAGGCGTGTTGGTTGCCATTTAGGTAATTGGAGGAATTGATACGGTTCGCTCCGTTGCAAGTTAGGGATTTATCTGTACTCCAGTACCCGTGCAGCCCGAAAATTGTACTTTTGAGCAGTTCCTAAATAGCTTCTTTGCTGCTTGGTGTCTTCTGGCCGCTCTGCACTGATCGCCGGTTAGTTAGTCGTCAGCTTACGAAATCTTGTTTTCCAGAACAACATTTTTTACGAATTACAGGGGTTTTCAATTTCCCGGGTTCACCAATGGACGAAGTTTGTCAAGGGACCACATATTTCTTACGAAATTTTGAGGTTTTCGATTTAGCGGGCTACGAATTATCGAGACTCGACTATATTTAGATAGCCTATCAATTCACTTAGTACATGGTATATAGAACTCGGCGCGACTTACTTTATTCAAATTTGACTTTTATAGTTTTTTGGAAAATATGGGCATTTCAGCGGAAGTGTCAACCAAAAGCAAAAAATTAAACCATCTTAAAACTCTCAGAAAATGTTTAAATTTTAATTTAGCTACATATATGTATACAGTAGAATCCGGTTATAACGACGCTCAAGGGACCGACGTCATTATATCCGGAAGACGGGTGAATTCAACATTCATAAATCTATGCACAATAATCCAACCTAAAATTTTTCAAAAAAAATAAAAATAAATTTTTACAAATTCTGGTTTTGGCCCTAATTAACAATGCGTGCGCATAATTTTTTATAATACCATAAACACAACAGACATTTTTTGAAAAGATATAAGATACTCGTGAGAATTTTAGACCTTCTATTGTTTAGCACGAGCGCACCTCTAGTAAATTTTTCACGAATATCGAACTATCGGTAATTAAATATATCGTTCACAATATCGATATGCGATATATCGTATCAATATTTCTAACATCCCTAGTAGTAATATTCAGTTCTAAATTGAATTGCGTAGTTTTTGTTTTAAATTTGCTTCTCGCTAGGCCATGTGCGGAACTCGAATGCAATCAAAGACGCGCTGCATTAACAAAGACACCCCCAAATCGAATTAAAGCAAACAATCAAACGCATAGTGAGTTGCAATTGAACGGGCGAAACTAGCGAATAAATATTGTATTTGTAGTTGTAGTGTGTAGATTTCCACATACCACTACCACGTAACGTAACATGTGTGAGCCCAAGTGAAAGACAACCCAGCCAGCTGAGCGAGGTCGGTCGTGGCCAAAAGAGAAACGAAAAATTGAAAATAGATGAAAACACACATTATTGAAATTTGACAAATTTTGTTTTGTTGTAGATGACAGCGAGAAGCAAAAAAAGAGGCTAAAATAGGAAGAAAGAATTTATAATCAAAATTGTTTGTTTTCTGTTTAATATCAGTACGAATCGGGCGTGTTATGCTAATAATAAAACTAAATCAGCTCAAGTGCATCATTTTATCCAAACTGCGTCACACTTGGACACACCTTCTGGTTGTTGTTGCCCGCCTGTTAGACAGGATATATTATAAGGCGGTGCTGCCATTTAAGTGGGAACCTCAACCTAATAATAATAACAATAATAACAATAACAATCACATAATGGAGCAGGACTTGCCAGAAGACGAGCATGGTCAACAGGAGGATCAGGCCCAGGGAAACGCTAATTTCATAGCCCGCATGCAGGCCATTGCAGCCAACGCTATTGCCCTAGCTGAGCCAATGGACGCGGCCAGCGATATGGAAAACGAGGATGCCGATGAAATGGACGAGGAAGAAGATGAAGACGATGCCGATGTAGATTATGGTGACTCCGACTCTGATTTGGAATTCGAAGAGGTCTATACGGATGAATCGACTGAAGAAGAAGACGATGATGACGACGAAGACGGGAACAACTTTGCTGCGAATCGCGTTCGATCGAAAAATGCCCAAGAGATGCTTGTCAATTCTGAGCAACTGCTACAGCAGCAGCATCAGCAATCAAAGTTATTGCGTCCGTATAGCTTCCAGCCGTTGCGTCTGGTCAAGTGCCATTACAAGGAGAAACATTCTCCAGGAGGTTTTCCTCTGGCGCGCAGTGGCCATCGAATCATAGCTTCCAATTCGCATCTCTACTCGTTGGGTGGGTACAATCCACGCAGTGCTTCGGTTGCCACACGCCGTAATCGTTGCCAGCTCTTCCAGGAGCTGTGGAGCTATAATTTTGCCACCAATCGATGGAAGCTGGAGCTGAATGAGGAATATGCTGACAATATGCCTGTTGAGTTGGCCTCTAACGCATTAACCATTCTCAATAATGTTTTGATTGTAAGTATGAACACACACACACACACACACACACACACACCCGAATACATCGTTTAGATTTGTGCAGATATTTTATTAAAACGAGAAAACTCGTTTTTTATAATCTATAATTATGTACAAATGCTTTAATATGTGCATCCAAATCTGTTTTGTGAAAGAAGAATGAGGAAATCTTCATCTCACGCCCCGCATATATCAGAATACGGATTAACGGGACTTTACTATGTTTTTGAATCTTTTATCTTTTAACCTTCAAAATATGCTCTGTATATAGTACCCAAATCGTTGTCTTTCATTGATTCTTTCAAGTCTATATGTACGTAAAGATAAATTAAACCAAAATCCTATGATATAACTGGTATACATACATACATATGTACATTTTATAAAATTATATTTAATATACATACATACACATGTACATATGGATTGTATCCACATTCATAAATGTATGTACATACATATGTACATACATACATAAAAATGTATGTATGTATGTACGTTATTTGTGGCATTCATCAAAACTCAGTGGGCTCAATGCCACGCCCTGCACTTTTGTTTTCAATTTCTATTTTTTGTTTTATTTTGTTTTCTGTTTTGCTTCGTGCTTTGCTTTTGTCGTCACTTTTACGCCTCTGTTGCTTTGTTTATGCATTCTAAACATACTACGAAAATGTGGCTGGTTGTCGTCGACGACCAAAAGAAACGAACCACAACCTTTCCTCCCCATCATCTCCACCTCTTTTCGTTCCACTTCGCACCCCTGGCCACCGATAAACAGCTGCTAGCCCCCGACCAGGCCAGGGCCATTGCCGTCTCTTTTTTGTGCGCCATTTCACGGAGATGAGAGGGAGAGAGGCCATCAACAACCATCATCCACCCATCCCATCCCCCATCCCCCATCCCATCCTGTGGTCGTTCTCTATTTAAGTTACGACGCAGTTGTTGTCGTTACTATTGCTACTGCTACATGCAACAACTTGTTTTCCAAGTTTTCCCCCGTAATGAAAATCATTGTAAACCTCCCCCTCATCGCACTCCCCATCCTGTAGTGTATAGCCAAAAGCGCGCGCACTTTTCGCCTGGAGTGGAGGAAAAACGTGGCTCAACTGGAGTTTGTTGCTTTGGCATTTTATGCTGGTTGGTGGTGGTTGCTGCAATGCATTTTCTTACAATTAGTTTTAATGTTTTGATGATGAATCATTATTGCCCAGATACACAGTACACAGACAGACAGAAAGTCAGACACAAATACAGACTTACACGCACATGGGAAACATACATATGTATGTATGTATGTACATACCAGAGACACATGTTTCCGCTTATCTGTGGACTCAGTTACACCAAAGGTCTCTTGATGATAAGCTTTGCTGGTATATTCTTTTTTGCCTTAAATTATCTTTATCTGCTTATTCAATGCAATGTCAGGGGCGTGCGTTCCATTCGCTTCCGTTAAATGTAAAATGCTAATGTGAATGCAGTGATCACATAGCAAAGTGTGGGACAGAAACGGTGGGGGTTGGGGGTCAATTTCAAGCTGACCCTCCGTCAATTGCTAGCTCTTGCGGCCCTTTGGGCCAGTCATTTTCTCCTCAGTTCAAGAAGGAGATGAAAACGACATTTTATTTTATTTGAGTGAGACAATCACTTATATTTTTTTCTTTGTTCTCCTTGTTTTAGTCCCATGGCGGCACGGGATATCCTTTTGGTGAATCCTGTTCGAATGATTGCTATGTGTATTGTGCTGGCAATACCGGAATCTCTGGCGTTGAGCGTCTTAAGGTCACTGGAGATTTGCCCACGGCACAGTATGGGCCAGGAATTGTTATCCACAAGCATTATCTGTACACGATTGGCGGAACCACAGGATTCGATTACACTTGCGATGTATATCGGTTGGATTTACGCACCAGGATTTGGGAGAATGTCTATATCAGTCGGCCAGAGATGCGAGACGATCCAGAGGGACGCTATCGTCACGAGGTTGTTTACGATGGGAAACATATCTTTGTGCTAGGCGGAGGCACTTCGCAATCGGTGTACGACCTGCAACGAATTCCGGCCTACAATCTGGAAGCCAATTGCTGGAATTACTTTGACACATATCCCGATCGAAGCGTTACCGGCGGTTCAGTCGAGGAGACCAATAGAGGTTACCCCAAGCCGCGCAAATGCTTTTCCTGCGTGCAACATACATTGTACAATGGCGACATTGAGGCCTTCATAACAGGAGGTTTGCAGGTGAGTTGGGATTTAATTAGATCTATCCTGGAAGCCACCAGTAATAACATACGATTTGTGTTTGCTCATTGTTAGGGAGACTTTTGCACATACTTTTCCGACATTTGGAAGCTCAACTTGCGAACTAAGCAATGGACACTCATAATCACTGCGAGTCTGCCACGTCCGCTGTATTTCCATTCAGCCGCCCATTCGGACAACGGTTGTATGTATGTGTTCGGCGGCATTGAGTACAATGAAAAAGAGATGCGACGTCGGAATGATCTCTATAAGATGTGGATGACAGTACCAAAGCTTAGCGAAATGTGCTGGGATGCCGTCACATATTACAATGAAAATCTGGATTGCTTCGATCGTCAGAGCCTGTTGCGTGCTGGAATCCCCAAGAGCTTTGCCCAGCGTCTGCCACCACAACGTAAAAAGATTATGTCCAAGGACGAGGCAGGTGGATCGATGGTTATATCGCTGTGCTCCAATCCGAAGCGAGCCCGGCCCACTATGCATTAAATAGTTTATAAATAAAGGAGGAAGCGAATGTGACGATGAGCCGTTAATCCATCGCCTCCCTTCAAAACATACGACAAATTATACATACGCCTAGGCATATACATACATCGAGATATATGTATATATAGTGTGTTATATATCAACGACGTATGTAGGTTTATATTTTTAAAAAAGTTGTTTTCAAGTGTTTTTGATTTTTGAGCGCGCGCTGTGATCGAATACGAAGGACATTTATATTTATATATATATATATATATACATATATGTATTTTGATATTTCGAGACTTGAAAAGCGAAGAAGAGAACGATGATAACATGTGTTTAGAGCATGTAAATAAGATAACTAATTAAGTCTAGCTAGTGGAACACGACAGGCAGGCGGATAAACAGGACCGAACCAAACAAAAACCAAACCGAGCGGCGCATCCCCAAGTAACCTAATTCTATATAAGCGCATCTCTCTTTATCACTCTAGTTTTCAAGTATTTTGCACCTTTTCTTCAAATCTCTCTCACCACCCTACTCGAAGTGCATCAAATAATATTCAATATACATATAGATCGAAGACTACACCAAAACATGTTCATATAGGAAGGAGGCCACCACTCAACTCCCATGTATTTTTTCTCAAAATGTACATAACATTTAGCAGTAGCCATAACTATTTAAATCTAATCTAAGATCAGAGAAATGTGAAGTTCAAAAACAAACAGTAAATGCAAACATACAGCAGATGTCTATGGTCAAGACGAGCCTGCCCGGATTTCATAACGAAGAAATTGAGCACATAAATAAATTTGCTCGAGTTAAAACCATTGCAAACCCCCCAAGACTAAATTTGGTTGATTTTAAGTTAATAAAATAAATTAAAAACAATATAAATTGCATGTGTTTTGCCCTACGTCGACTGCCATCCTTGAGGATGACCCAGTTTGCCTTCCTCAGGGTTGGAGTCATGCGCATTTGCAATACGCAAAAACAAAACAACTACGTAACTAGGAAGCAGGAAGGTTGTTTCGGTGGTGGTAGAATTTGGCTGTTGATGCAAAGGGATTCATGATTTTGGTGGTGGCGAATGGGCCAGAATTGAGTGCAGTTTTGTTATTTACTGCGTAATAGAGCCATGACCTGGATAATCATCAACATTATGACGTCATATCAAAATGCTCATCGAATTTTTTAGTTTTATCAGTATTATCTTCCATACAAATATAATATTTTTGAATATATTTCGTCGTTTTAAATCCTAGATAAGAAGATGACAACTGTTAATTATTTTCCATAGTAAAGGAAAATAAATTAATTTTTTATATACGGAGTGTTCTGAAGTATTTCTTAGGTGGCTACTTGCTCGCACTTTGTTTTGAGTATCAACAATTATAAAAAGGTACTTTTTGTCGAAGTTCGCGGGTGGTTGTTGGCCCTTTCCTTCCTCCTCCGTCACAGGACTCTGCTTGTACGGCGGTCCAGCCAGTTTGCTTGATGTGGAAGTTAGTTCGTATAATTGAACACTTTGCATTCCAAGATTTCCACTAAGGCGATCGAGAATTGTATCTTGGAATGTATAAATTAATTGAATAGGTGCTATTTAATTTAACATTCAATATTGTATTTTATAAAAAGGACTGGAATTCAAATTGTCATTTTTAAAATAATACCGCTTCTTTTTTGTTTTATGTTTTAAACGATAGATGGCGCTTTAAAGTGTGACCGTTTAAAATCCACATATCGCTTGAAATATATCGATAGACACATTTTCTTTCGGTAATTGACAATTTCTTTGTTTATGTTTTTTTCTTAAAGGTTCAAAGTCATGTTAAAACCGAAAGCACTGACTCAAGTACTTAGTCAAGCCAATACCGGCGGTGTCGAGAATACTCTGTAAGTTGCTTATATAAAATTCCTATCAACTTGCCTTCTCAATCTCTGCTTAAAGGCTTCTCAGTCAGGAAGGAGATCTTCTAGCCTATTCGGGATATGGTGATAAGGATTCGCGTATTACAGCTGCCATAGCAAGTAATATTTGGGCTGCGTATGAGAAGCATGGTCGTAGTGCCTTTCGTGAGGATCGTCTAAACTTTGTCCTTATTGATTGCGAGTGCGGTCATGTAGCCATCACGCAGGTAATCTTTCATAGATGGATAACAAGTTGGGCCCATTAATCCTTTTACTAAACTTTTCCAGGTGGCCAGTGTCTTGCTGTGTCTCTCTGCCAAGGAGCATGTCGGCTTAGGCATGCTGAAGCAGAAGGCAATGTCCCTGGCCGCGTACTTGGAGAGGCCTTTAAAGCAAATTTCGGCCTCATAATTTGGAGAATTAACTAGATATAAGTCTATTACCATATTAAATAAACAATACTGAAGTTGCCATTATTATACACATGTATATTGTCTGTTTAAAATTGGATTAAAATTTGTAGAGGTTTTATTTTTTTTTTGTTTGAAAGAATAGAGTGTGTATGTGAACTTATTATTTATTGGGATTACTCTGTCTATGTGACTATGGATTTAACTTATTCAATAGCGTACAGTTTAAGAGTTCGGTCCATGCTGGTGGAGGCCAAATATTGAGCATGTTTTCCAAATCGTACGCCGGTAGCCAGAGCTGTATGGTCATTGAATATCTTCAGATCTTGCCATTGTTTGCATAGATACACCCTGGAAACGGATAAACAGATATAGATTTAGCTTTGTATTGATTAATTTGCCTTAGTGACTAACATAAACAAGTTCAGGAGCTACTTAGAACATGCATAAAATGAAAAGAAAAGTTTATCGCAAATATGAAGGTAAACATTAAATAGAATTAATGAGAGGCTTAAATATGTCTTTACACATTTTTGTATGTGCACAGAATTCATACGTCCTCGTGGTCATGTGGAACCGGAGCCACCGAAACCCATTAATTTAGTCATCGACGATTTCAATGCGGTAAGTTAAAAAAGATTGTAGCAGATGTTTTGAATATACATATATTATTTTTAATGATTTAGCGTGGGGAAATAGCTAATCCCCGTGCTCCATGTGTGGTAACTACCATAGATCCCGATTATATAGAAGATGCCAGTCTGCAGCGATTGGCCAAAAAGTTCCGCATGAAAACGTGAGTGTATTTAATATTCTTTTTTATCCATATTCAAAATTCCAGTATTTTTAGAGATATTTTGCTTTTGCGTGAAATCACGCGAAATAGATTCATGTATTACGCCACCCAGGAGATGTTCCTCAATAGAAAGCGAGAAAAAGAGCATCAGGATAAGTTGTATCAGAAGGCGGAAGAGTTTCATAAGTTTGCCGATGACTCACTTAAGAAAATGGAGGCCGAGGAATTCAAGAAAATGATTGAAGCACAGCAGAAACTAAAAGCTCTGAAGGAGAACAAAGTTTCGGAGGAGCTGAGCCAAGTGAAACTCGAGCACCAACGTGTTTTAATGGAGGTTCAGGAGATCTATGGACGTTTTCAGTATTTACTCAAATTGATTAGCTATTTTGATGACACCGTCGAAGAGGAAATCGCAAACCAAGAGGATGAGGAGAACAGATTAATATTGCCTAAGGAAATAGTTGGCATGGAGATAAGTGAACGTCAGCCAGCTGGATTGGAGCAAGTGCAGCAGGTTCAAGATTACATGGAGCGTGTGGTAAGACCATATCTGTCCAAGCGTCATCATTTGAATGCGGAAATCTGGATCAAAGGCTACGAGCGTAACCGCATGAAGGTTTCCAATTACAACCGGAGGTTTACACAATTGGCATTACTTAACCACATAGTGGGCATGCTGCATGACAAGGCTGTGAGCATCATTTAGACAGATGCCTAATGTCTCTATATATTAATTTGGTAATTTTTTAGCAAAAAACTTATGAACGTCAGGTGAGGGGCACAGTTTTCCTTAAGGATCCTGAGTTTCTACAACGCCGGGTAGCTGCCCTTCAACTGAGGGCCCACGAGCTGTTGGACGATTATGAACAAAGATACTGCAAGGAGTAAGTTTACCATCTTTCTCCCCAAATTTTACTTAATCCCTAAAAACAAATATTCCACAAGCAAACTGAGCATCAAGCTGACCAGTATAGTTCCCGTGATTCTAAAGCATATACGAAACAAAGTCCAGCCTGAGCAAAAGGAGACGAAAAAGGACACAGTGACACCACCAGTGCAAAAATCATCGAAGCAGTGGCGTACAATGGAAGATTTACAAACTCCTCTCCCGACGCCGAAAATGGATGCGTATAAGGATGAAAAGGACACCACTTTGGCTAAAGTGGAGAAAATACAATCGTATGCCTTGGAACTTATGGGCAAATTGGATACAATTACCCCGAATCAACTCCGAATGTTGGAGCAGCGCGTGCGTCGTCGCTTGGCCATGGAGAAGGAAATGTCCCGCCGAGCTCTTGTCAAGCAGAATCGCTTACACAACTGGATGGAACACTTTAAGAAGCATCATCGCTTACTGCAGGAGCAGGAGCACAAACACAAGCACCATCGAAAGAACAAAAAGTAATCTAAATAAATAATATTATCTTTCTCACCTAACATCTGTCCCCGCAATGGCCAAGTAGGTACCACTTTGATCAAAGCACAAATCCTTGACCTCATAGCCATCATCTAGTTGGATGGTCTTGAAATTCTTGAGCTTGCGCAGATCCCACAACTTAACGCAAGCATCATCTGCGGCAGTGGCCAAGTAGTATCCGTTCTCGGAGAACGATATGGCCGAAATGGGTCCAGTGTGTCCTGGGAAATTGGCCACATTGCTCTGCTCTTTGAGATCCCAGATCTTCACCTGGGCATCTTTGGTCCCCGTTCCAAATATCAACCCGTCCGGATGGAACTGGGCTGTGGTCAAACCCATTTCAGCAGTGTCGATGACCTTGGTCAGGAGTCGACCGGTGCGTATGTCCGAGAAGGCCCAATGCTTGTCGGATGAGGTGGACAACAAGTAGTCGCCAGTGGGATGCAATGAGAGACCCGTTACTGGTCCTTCGTGGCAACGCAGCAGGAGCTGCGTTTGTGAAGTGGGCACGTGCCAGATTCGAATGTTCATGTCCGGGGAGCCGGTAATTACAGTGTCCTCATTGGGATGATATATGACTTTCGTGATCTTTTTCGTGTGGCCCTTAAGAATGGCCACCACCTGTTCGGTGTCCTTGTTGAACACAGTGGCGTTTTTGTCATTGCCGCCCGTCAGAATTTTGCTGTGATCTGCACTGTTAATGTCCAAAGCCAAAATGCCGGGCACAGATGCTGAATGCAATCCCGGATGGGAGGCGACCGTGAGAAAGCTTTTCACTTGATCTGCCATCACCAAATCCTCGGGAACTGTACGTCCTCGTTTCTTACGCTCTTGCGTTAGTACTGTGGCCTTGTCTTGGAGCTTCTGTATCACCTCAGCACTCATGCCAGCCTGTTCCATTGGATGAGTTGCACTGCCACCTGCCTCGGCGGCTAGAGCTGGCTGTGGTATGGCCGTTGGAGCACTGACGATACCCGCCTGTGGCTTGAGCGTAGCCAAAGCTTCCCGGGCAGCAGCCACTTCCTTGTTGAGACGCGCTATAACACGGCAGGCAGCATCATGCTGATATAGGGCATGGGACAGCTCTTGACGAGTCGTCTGCAGCTGCTGTCTCTGTGTGAATGAATGTATCATCAGGGCATCCCATTCATCCTGCATTGTCTTCAACGTGGCCGGTATGCTCGTCGCACTTGGAGGTTTTGGCTTCACCACAGCCGGCGTCTTGATCTCAATGAGCTCATCCGGTTTCAGTTCCTTTCCACTAATGGGATCGCAGCCATTTTCCATTAAATACTTCTCAATTACTCGCTTCTCAAAAATGGCCCCAGAGTAGGGCGATACCACGGGCGTCTCGGGCACTTCATTTGTCACTGCAGGAGGCAAATAAATAGGCTAAGTTGAATTTTGATTGCCATGGAAAGATCATAACTTACGTGCACAAACTAAAGCCATTGCGTCGTGTTTATTATGCCTATTTATTGCAGATTTGACAAATTTTCACACGTTTTTTTTTTGGTAAACCGGCACAGCTAAAAATCATCGATGGTACAGTCGATAACGTCGATAAAATGCTGTCTTATCGAAAATGTTATATTCGCCAACAATCGATACTCAACGTCAGAGTCGCAAAGCCATTCGATTATTAAACAGCTGCTCAGCTGTTCAGAATTTTTAACCATTAAATGGTAACTGAAAAATGCTGAAGAACTTGTTGAGATTAAGACCCGGCACTTACATAAATGCCATATCAGCTCGCAGACTTGCGCTCTCGGACAAAACTGGGGAAAATCCTCCAAAGAAACATGTAAACCCCTTTTCTCAGGCCACTCCGGCTTCCGCATCTGTCGCAGAGTATGGTTCAAGCGAAACTACGGAGGAACGTGAGAAAAGGCTGAAAGTTCTCCAACTCGAGGCAGACATTGCTCATCAGGAGGGTCGTCGTGTGCCAGCAGTGGACTTTTTCAAAGACCACCATTGGCAGTATATCCTCACACTGCCCACAAAATCGTCGCGCATTAAATATTATGCCTATCTGTGGCAAATCGAAATGAAAAGAGAGTCGGAAAAACGAAAAAAAGAACAGAGAGCCGTGGATACAGAACGTCGGCTGGTGGAAGTCCGTAAGGAGCGTGCTGAGAACAATCATATTATATACGGCCTGGCCCACACATCGATGTTTTTGCGTATCTACGACACCACCATCAATCACTGGCAAAATAATCGCCTAACTCGAGCAATGCAGTTTGCTCCCAAAATGGTTTTAGACTGCTCCTACGATCAGCACATGACCATTAGAGAAGCTTCCTATGCGGCCAAACAGTTGATGCTCAGCTTCGCCGAAAACCGTTCGAATGACGAGCCCTTCGATCTCCATTACTGCAATGCCGACCTAGGGGGCAAATGCATGGAAAGTTTAAAGCGCTATATACCAACCATGCTGAATCCTGAGTTTCCAATGAATGTGCATACTCAGTGTTTTACCGAGTTGTTTCGGAAAGAGCAGTTAGTCTATTTAACACCGCATTGTCGTGAGGACTTAGTGAAATACAATCCAGATGATATTTACATTGTGGGAGCAATGGTGGACACTGTGAACAACGAGCCATTGTCTTTGGCCAAGGCAAAGCGATTAGGATTACGTATGGCACGCTTGCCTCTGGATCGATACCTGCAATGGGGATCGGGCTCAGGCAAATCTCTAACTCTCAACCAAATGATCAACATTATGTTGGATATGAAGAAGACTGGGGATTGGAACACGGCTCTAAAGCACGTGCCGCGTCGAAAGATAGTGGACTCGAGCCAACAAACGGAGCTGGAACGGAATCGCCGAGCATTGGGCACACGAGCAAGTAAATTGAATGTCAGAATCGATCACTTGCTGGACTTTGAGCAAGAACGTCGGCAGGCGACAGCCTTTGCTAGACCCAACAAAACGCCGTTACGTGAGCACAAGGATGGATTAGAGTTCCAATTGGACAAGTGGGCGACGGGTAAACAAAAGAAAAAGCAAAGTCAAAATTAAAACTGGTTTATAATTACAAATAAACTCCAAATTTTGGAATTACAAATTTGAAAATGATTGAAACATTTAATTAGCAGGTAGCTCTACAATTTCAAGGGGTTCTGCTGATGGCGGTTCCTCGTCAATTACAACCTCTACTTCTTCCACTTCCTCCTCCACCCCAACACATTTCTTGAATTTTAAAAACATGTTCTTGCCGTTGATGGCTTGATAGTTAATACATGGACGCAATCCGGCCTCTTTCATGAGATCCTTGGCCTTGGATTCAAAGCTTGTCAAATGTTCCTTGCGTTCCACAGTCATAAGTTTTGTCTCCTGAATCATAAGAGCTTGGTCTTTGAGAACATTGAAGAATTCTTTCGTTAAAAAGTTGATATAATTGTGGGCCACAAATGCGATATCAAAGACTGCGTGCCAGCGTTTAGCGCCCTCCTTCAGTTGGATAATTTCCAAGGCCGATATAAAGTTAACCGTGATGTTGGGCATCTCAATCCATGGCTTATCATAAATCTCTTGGTTGTGATCGTCGCTTTCGTTGTAGGTGAGCACCGGACTCATCTGGAGAAGGACAGAGCCATATCGACGCGAACGCGTTGGATCGTGCTTATAGGGTGTTTGAGTCTGCAGTTCATGGAAGAGCTCTAGTAAATTTCGTTCCACTATATCAGTAGACCTGTAGTCATTGTCTCCATGAACAGAATTGAGCATTCGCTCCTCTGACGTACGCAGACCAAAGCCACAAAATGGTCCCGTCCGAATATCGCCCACATATCCGCGGTGCTGATAGGATCGACCATTTCTATGCAGGCCTACTGCGAAGGTTTTATTGGGCTTGCAATGCTCGTATTCTGGGAATACAAAGGCAATGCCCGTTTCCCGCCAGTAGCGATACTCTTGCGAGCAAATCTGCTGCCCTTCTCGCTCTTTCAGAGTCATACTTAGATCCCAATCCCAGAGTCCTAAGCGATGATCATAGCGAGTCCCCAGTAGAGCCCGCGAACACTGTTCCCAATAACTCTTGATGTCATAGATGTGAATGGGCTTGGGTTGCCAGAAGTTGAAAGCCATTTCCAGACCATCTTTCTCTTTGTACTTTAGTCCTTTCAGGTTCAGCATGGGAGCTATACGCTCTAGTTCCTCCTCGTCGGTCACCATTTTTAGTAAAGTACGAGCTTTGGCTGCCACATAGTGATGCGAGGTGGGTCGCATCATTGAGTTCCCGTAAACGTCCATAAACAAATGAACCAGTCCCACTAGGCTGAACGAGTCTGACGATTCCAAGGCAATGGCCAGAAGTAGCATGCTCCTGGCCAGGATTTCCTCGCATCCTTCGAGCACATAGATGTTCAGTTTGGGCTGCACCCGATGGGTATAACGCTTTGCCAGAGTCTTTATGACATGCCGGGCGTCTGCTCCTCCGCAGATGAGTATGTTAAGTTCTGCTGGCGACACCTGGCCGGTATCTCCGTCTCCGGCCACCTCGCAGTCATCTTGCAATTTAAACGCTTTAGCGTATTCTTCGTACAAATCCAAAGCCGTACTGAGACCCCAAAACATAATATTTGATTCTCTTCAATACAAACGAAAATTAAAGAAGATAAAACGTAGGGAACTTTATCTGAATTCAAAACGACTTAACTTGTTTGACTCGTTTGAGCTCCGTTGCCAGGACTACTACCTACTCCATAACTCCTCAAAGTTTGCTGTTGTTGCTGTGTGTAGCTTGGAGGGTGGGGCGAGGTGACGGGGGGATAAACGGAAAAGGAAAAGCAACCATAGTCTATTCTGTTTTCTTCTCTCGTTCATTCTCATCATTTTTTTGCATCCGCCGCGAGGATTAGAAAGAGGCTCCGCTTCGTCTGTTCCTGCTGCTATTACTGTTATACTGTGATGCCATAACGGAAATTGCTTTTCAAAATCAGTGGCCTGCAGCGCGGGAACTGGCCAAACACGAATGCCCCGGAGAGAGAACTGAAGCGAGAACTGGAGCGAGAAGTGGCCGGCTGTTGTTCGAGAATAATGCATTATTCAAAGTCCGTACGATGCTACCCTGGCTCTGCGTTTCAAATGATTACAAATATCAAAATTGAGTTGGCCAATGATGAGTTAAATGAATCAGACTCTTTTAAAACTAAATAATGTACTTGAAATACTTGAATGAAGCTGGCGTAATAGTAGATCCATCGATTAAGTACGTAGTAGCGAGTAACTCAGCCCTCTAATACATATGAAAGCTCAATTTTTGTTCATTTCCAAATTTAAATATGTAAAACTTGTCGGCTCAACAAGTAAATTGTTCTTACACTTAACTGCTGATCTGTTTTTAGGTAAAAAAATCTTTCTATTTATCTCTTCATCGAGAAAGTATGATTCCCAACCAGTTCTAGCGTTGTGCAATGACATTTGACTTCTTTGGTGTTTAGAGAAGTTTCACTTTCCTTTTCTAGATTCTCAACTTTAGAATTTAAAGTAAACAATCTTCCAGATGTCTAATATTTCCATGGTGAGTAAATATCAATAGGCAACCAGCTGAATAATTTTTGAAATTTCTGAAATTTCGCCTACCCTGAAGATCTGAATTCCCCGAAACCAAGCCGATATTGCTCCTGGTTGGTCCGTACCGAATTGATGATACATATTAAATGCCCTGGGTGGAATGCATTTCGCTTACTCAATAGTCATTTTTTTACAAAGCGTAATATTAATTGTTCTATGTATATTACATAAACTATTTTTTGCACCGAATGTTCCAAAAATAAGTCAGATGATGCATTGGTTCGGATCTAGGTACATATTGTTAATGAAACCAAAACAAAGAAAAAACCCGGGGTATGTGCATTTGCCCCAAAATGTAATTAACTTTTTAAACAATTTTAAACACATTAACATTTCGAAATTAAAAAATAAACATTTTGACCATAGTGTATAAAAATAAATAATGCTGGAGTAAACAGTGTACGGTGATCCATCTGGGGACAGGGGTGCCAGATCCAAATTATTTACTCTGGCAAGGCGTCGGCCTCTTCGTCCGAATGGTCGCTAGCTTGGAAGATCGGATAGGGATCGATAAAATTATTAACGATAGAATATGCTTTAATACGGACATCCCTATTCGCATGTAGTTGAAGGGCTCTTAGCTTTTTTAGTCCACCCAGGTCATCGATCAGTATGCCAAAGGCCTCCACCCGATCCAAGCCCTCAGCAAGACTAAATAAATGAAATAGTCCAGTCTCAACAATGAAAACGATATTGGAATCGCTTGCTTCCAAAAGTTTGAGGAACGGTACCAAGATTCTATATTTGCCAACGAGTTCTGCGATTTGGTTTTGAGTTCCCGTACTTGTGGTATTGGTGACTGCCCAGGCGGCCTCCTTTTGAGCCTTAATGCAACCTATCTCTAAAATATCACGGATTTTATAAAATAATCCAGCTCTCATAACAGCATGAATCTGAGTTGGGTTTCCAGCAGTAATGTTGCTTACTGTCCAAGCAGCCTCCTTCACAATGCTATTCTTGGGGTGCTTCAGCAAGTGGCCCAATCTAGGTAGTCCACCACTGTCAATGAACACATCAGTTTGCTCATCCGTTCCGGAGACAATATTTCCTAAGCAGCGCAACGCTGGAGCTACGATATTTGTCTCATCTCTGTCCAAAAGAGTGACTAGGCGCGGCACAGCCCCAACGTCCACGACAGCCTGAATCTTGTTTTCATCATCCGACACGTAGAAAAAGGCCCAACAGACATCACTCAGGATTTTCGGATCCTTGTTTAGTAAAAGATCCGTCATGACTGGCAGCAAACGCTTCAGCTCATCGAAAGAAGCCGGGGGATCCTTGTAACGGCACAGGTTCGCAATCAGCCACACAATATTGGGAAGAAATACCTGCCGAGTTTTGTCGTTGATCAAAGGCAAAATGCCATCGATAACTCCTTCAGTAATAACAACGTCCCGAGCAAGTGCTCCATCGCCCGCAATGTTGGCCAAGGCCCAGAGAGCCATATCCACCGGATCTATGGATCTTGACTTCAGAGTGGCTACTAAGATAGGCACTCCTCCATTGTCAATGACGGCGCGCGTCTGAGCAGAATTGCCGGATGCAATGTTGGCCAATGCCCAGGCAGCTTCGTACTGCACCATTGGATCTTTAACCCATTGCAGAAACCGTAGGCATATGGGCACAATGTCGTGGGCGATCATCAAGTCAATGGGTGGATTGGCTTCACGGCTCAGCATCTTGCGAGCCACGATCACGGCCAGGAATTGGACCCTCACATCCTCGCTGTCCAAGGCCATTAACATTTCATTCAACGAAAACTGAAATGGCCATGTGCTTACTGGCTCGTCCGAATCCCCATAGTCGAAGTATTGATAATCATCGCTGTTGTTACTGGATCTGCGCAGCTGCACAGTGAGTCCAAAATACTGGGGCGCTTCCCGCTCTTCGTTGAAGCTATCCGATTGGTCCATGTTGACCAATCTTCTTCTCTTTTTAAAATTGTATTTTCCAGCATAAAAAAAAGGTCGAACGAAATTAGATTTGGATTGAATGTTAATACATAGTGTCAAACGACATGTGATTATGTAGCAATAAGGCAAAGCTAGTTTCAAAGGAGCCAAAGCTTGCTCCGATTTGCTGGTTTACTGGGTCGATTGTAAAAGTGATACAAACCATGTTTTCCCCCAATTTAGATTGACCTAAAACTGGCTTGAGTCCATGGGTTGACTTAAATTTCGAACAGGTCGTAATCTAGTTAGATTTATTATAAATGAGGACATACTTCTAGAGTAAAAACTCCTTCCTTAGAAAATCATGTAAATACAAGGAGATTTGTTCTAACTACTTTTTGAATATGATATCTCGTAAATGACGGAAATCATGTGATCTCGGTGGCCAGTCATAATCGCCGTTTTTCGATATTAATATTCCGGGGAACATTTCGCGTAATAAATTGGTCGTGGCATGCGCTATATGGCAATAAAAAAAACAGTGCCTAACTCTTGCGAACGATGTCGACCTGATGTCGATGTCTGGACAGATGACTGGCATTACCAACACTACCAGACGATATACATATATAATATATATAATTGACGTACAGTGCACTATGGAGTATTCGGACGATTTTGAAACATTTAATTCAAAAATCTATGTTTAACAATAATTTTCATTCTCATTGCATTGGGTGAAGTAATAAATATGTTTGGCAATTGTTTTTCGACAAAATGTGTGTTTTGCCCAAAAAAGTATGCTAAGTATATCATTAAACATAATACGTTTCCTATAGCTGTTTTTTTTTTTTTTTTTTTTTTTTATATGTGTATTTTAGCAAGGAATCGATTCACAAATGATCTTAACAAAGCTTTTAACTTAATATAATGTAATACGCCAAACAGTTATTACTAACAGTGAAAATTTTAATCTTACTTATATAAATCTATATTTTTAGTGGTGTTTAGTTATACAAATCAGCAACTTAGCGTATCATTGTCAGATATTGCCTTCTCTTCAGCCTGTGGATTGTCCTTTGGCTCGCAAGGGGTCTCGCCAGCCGGTTTGCATGTGTCTGCAGCCTATCATTGTACCTGCTGGTGTGGCGATTTATTTGGTCTTCTACCGTTTCCACGTCAAGATCCTGGTGTAATGGTGCGCCTCGGATAAACCATGGGCACCCTGTCATCTGCCGCAGAGCTTTGTTTTGAAAAGTTTGTACCTTTTTTTCTATTGGAATCTGCCGCCATCCCCCAGATTTGGACTCCATATCTCCAAGTAGGAGCTATTATGGCATTATATAGTGCCCGTTTGCATCTTAGTGGCAATTTACTTTTGCCATTTGTCAGCCAATTTAGTTTCGAACATTTGAATCTACACGTTTTTAGAGAGGCTTCGATGTGGTCTTTAAAAGTAAGGCGTTTGTCTAGGACTACTCCCAGGTATTTCGCCTTTTCTTGCCGTTAAGCCATACACGGGGAGGATGCTTTCTTCTCAATGTGAAGCATATATTTAAGCATTTGGCCTCGTTTAGCATTATATTCCATCTGCGAGCCCAGCTCTCAAGCAGATGGAGATATTCTTGCACGCCATCAGCAGCAGAATACTCACAGGACGAGGAATAAAACATACAGACGTCATCTGCATACGAAGCTATTAAGGACTTGTTTTCTTCCTCAGGCCTGGGTATATCAGAAGTATACACCGTGTATAGTAGAGGACCGAGAACACTTCCTTGAGGCACGCCCGCATCCACATCATGAAGACTGGAGACTGCAGATCTTACTTTGACTTGAAATTTTCTGTGTTCCAAGTAGGAGCGAAGAATGAGGTAGAAAGGAGGAGGCAGCATTCTCTTCAGTTTTGCAAGAAGGCCAACATGCCAGACTCTATCAAAAGCTTGCTTTACATCTACGAAGACTCCATTGCAATACTTTTTTTTATCAAACGCCGTCAGAATATAATTTACAACTCGGTGCACTTGTTCAACAGTGCCATGTCCCTTTCTAAATCCAAACTGGTGATTTGGGATGAGTTGCATGTTTGGTAGTCCAGAAATTCGAGTCACCATTACTCTTTCCCATACTTTTGAGACACACGGTAGCAAAGAAATTGGGCGGTATGATTCTGGATCATCTTCCTGCTTTCCTGGCTTGTGTATCATGATAACCCGAGCCAGTTTCCACTGTGTTGGAAAATGCTGCAGTCTTAAAATTGCGTTAAATATCAAAACTATAAAAAGCAGTGCACGCTTAGGCAACGCTTTTAGAGTGTAATGGCAGATCCTGTCATGGCCAGGAGATTTGTGATTTGGTAAACCTTTAATTATCTTTATGACCTCTTCCAATCGGATGGGATTTATTGGAAGACTCATTTGCAAAGGTGTATCTAATTCATTAAGAGTTTCCTCAACTACTACTGGGTCGGCAATCTGGAAAGGCTTAAAACGATTTTCCAAATGGTCAGCGAAGACTGATGCTTGTTCATCATCTGATCTACAGAAACGTCCCAGTGGGTGTCTAATGGGTACTATTCTCATCGGCTGCCGCTTTAAAGATTTCGTAGCCTTCCATAGAGAATACCCAGAATCCACAGTATAGTCCATAGCTTCAAGTTTTTTTTCAAAAAAGCAAGTCTTTTGAAGTTGTAACGCCTCTTTAAGTCTCTTACTCGTTTCTTGCCATGATGCCTTGTCACCTGGATGATGCGTATTAATATATCGCCGACGTTGTATTCTTTTCAGCTTAATCAACTCTTCTAATTCTCGATTTAGCGTGTATGAAGTAGACAATCTGTGGTTATTATATTGCCTATTAATATCCGGCTGGGCTGCCGCAATTTGGACTTTCATAGTAAAGAGATCAACCGCGGTATCAATATCTTCGCCAGTTTTTAATTCCATGTTGAGATGAATACTTTCATTAAGTTTCTGCTGGAATTTTTTGATATTGGCTTTCCTACTCAGAAGACCTGGTTCGGATATCGAGTTTATTCCCTTAGTATTCATGGTTATGATGAGTGCAAGGTGATCGCTGTGAAGATCCTAGGTGTCATTTATTTTCAGCATATCATCCGGAATCCCATTATAGAGCGCAAAATCAATGCAAGATGGCCTTCCTCTACTACCATAGGGATACCTAGTTGGGGAGCCAGTGCCAAGGACCTTTGTACTACAGGATGCCAAGTATCTGGCAAGCTTGTTGCCTCGGGTATTAATAGTGGAATCTCCCCACAGCCAGTGTCTGGCGTTCCAGTCTCCTCCAACCAGAAATTTATTACCTGCCGTGTGGAGCATATCTCTAAACTCGTCTACTTCAATTCGTTGATTCGGCCGACAGTACACTGCTCCTAGATCTAGTTCCCCTATGTCCGTGCTAACGCGTACTACGCTAAGTTGATATGTGTTGTTACTGATGGCCATCTGAGGAAAATGAGCAAGATCCTTTCTTACTAACACTGCCACACCGCCTTTTGCATATCGTTGGTAAATTAAGTTTGCTGGATATGCATCATAACCAAACAGTTTTGGAGGAGCATTATTTGGTAGTCGAGTTTCGCTAAGAAGGATTACGTCAATTTTTTTACTATGAGCATAAAGTTCAAGCTCTGAAGCTTTTTCTGGAAAGCCGTTGACATTCCATATTAAAATTTTTAGAGAGGTCATTTTAAAATGAGGGAATTGAGCAGATTTACAATCTGCGTTTGCGTAGCAAGAAGCTGGCATTGCATTTCCGCCAGATTGTTGATCGCTTTGCTCATTTATTTAATTGCTGCGAGTAACTCACTGTTCTCGCCCAGCTGTGTTTGTGGTTGTGCAGAGAAAGGTTGATGAGAAGGGGATTGTGTTTGTTGCAATGGAGGATTTGAGCCTCTTACAACATCTGAAAACAACGCCCCATTTGGGATAGCATTCAGCAGGACTTCCTGTTGTTTTGTATTCTTTGTAATTGATTGTGTTAGATTTTGTGTCCTCTGCTGTAGATGGGCGGATGTAGCACTAACGGAATTTTGAGCTTTTCTTAGCGAGGTGTTCTTCTTATTTGCACCGCTTATTTTGAGATACTCCTGATAAAAAGGACAGCCTCTATAGTTTGCTGGGTGATTTCCTGAGCAATGTACACAAGTTGCAGGAACATCGTCAGGTAAATCACAATCTTTGGTTCTATGTTTGTCGCTTGCACATTTCATACATCTAAACTTCATCCCGCAATAACCGGCTGTATGCCCATAATCTTGGCATTTCGAACAGTGGGTCACTTCTGAACGTTTTCTCATATGTTCAACTTTAACCCTCTCTCGGCAGATTGTTAATATGTCAAAAACTTCCTTGTTATTAGGAGCAATAGCAATGCTTACAAAAAACATGTTTAAGGGATTCTGTGTATTTTTATTTTTTGGGTTGAATATGTGTAACACTTTATGCTTTCGATTTTCCAAGCAAGAAGTAATATCCTTGTTTAGTGTTGAGTGATGTAATCCTCTAATAGCAAATCTAAAGGGCTTGTCTTCCTGTAGCTGGTAAGTATAGTACTGAATTTTATATGTACTCAGTTTTTGAGAGTTGGCATCATATGCAAATATACGTATGTTAAATCTAAATTCGATTTTTTCCATATCTACACAAGGTTCTAATAATAATTTTAAGTCGTTGATATTGTCTACATTTTTGACTACGATAGGCGGAGGTTTTTTAGTTGCAGTTTTATTATTTGTATGGGCAGCAGCTGCACGCGCTGCAGCAGATGTGCTTGGCTCATTATCGTTTAGAAGATCAACTGCTTCGTTGTTGACTTCGAAATCAAGGTTCGAGTCAGATCTTGAGGAAATATCATCTATATCCATGTCGTCATTGGCAAGTAAGGCAAATCGATTTGTGTTAGTGTCGCTGGAAGTTTTGTTTCCTACTTTCGCTACAGTCGAGGCATTACTAGGACGCTTGCGTTCAACATTACGCGATTTGTTGTTGGCTAATTTTCGCTTCATGTTTCTAGACTGGGACAGTACAATTCTATCTGCTACAATGCTGGATCCGTCATTTATATTTAATGAGTTTGGTGAATGTACAGATGTTTCAGTTCCGTTTGTAGTACCTTTCAGCGCCGGCGGTGATGGTTCGGTGGGTGCATTTTCCTTTGTACTAAGGATTGTACCAGCGGAGCAAACAGTGGTAATATTGGTGGATGACACAATTTGCTGTGACATCGATGTAGTTACTGTACAGGTTGTCGTAGTTCTTACAGCTGGTATGTTGCAGTTTAAGTGAGCAGTACCAATATCTGCTGGGTCGGTAAGCTGCAGTGCCAAATCCCTCGTTATTTGCGCACGAATTTCGGCTGGACTTGCACCAGCGAGTTGCCTCATATTCTCAGCAGCTAATCTATTGCTAGATTCAGAGTGAGTAGATGCAGTAGTCTTCTTGTTTAGTGTCTTTGTTGTGTTGTTTCTTCTTTGTAATTACAAGTCAGAAGCAACAAAAAAGAACAGTGGCAAAAGAAAAAAAAAAAAAAAAAAAAAAAAAAACAAGCAAGAATCAATGTTTTATCTCTCCCCTCTAATGTATGATAACACAAGACGAGGAGAAGTTTTATTGCCCAGTTGGGCAAACAACTGTTATTTTTGTAATGTTTCTTTTGTGCTTTTGTCGCTGCACTCATTACCGGCACCAGCAAGCTAGTGCCTACAATTAGCGGAACAACGGATTTACGCGAAAGCGCGGTAAACAAAGCAAGGGGGGATTATCTTTGACTTTCCGAAAACACGTCTGATCGCTTTGATGTCGCCGATCGAACCTCCTATAACTGTTGTGATTTTAATATTTTCTTCAAATTTAAATTTAATATTGGTAAGTCTATTACACCTATAAGCGATTGTGCCGAATTTGATCAAGATCGGGTGACTATATCATATAGCGATCGGAGGAAAACAGTGACTTTGATCAGTAACTTTGATATTTCCTATGCTAAGATTGTAGGCCGTTCTTTCGTAAACATTAGCCTTTTTAGATATATGCCCTTTTTCCATTTTGATGGCTATATGTAGGTAAGGAAAGACTTACCAAAAAAGTTGCATGGGTATACAAACTTTGACGCAGTCGAAATTAGCACCGGCGCTCTGGTTTTTAGGTGTTTTATGCACTGGGGCTATAAAAACTCAGCTTCCCAAAATAAGCTATGTATATGTATATAGTTTGTGGAATTGGAAATGGTAATTTTAATTTTATTAAAGCATATTTAAGAATTTTCGTGAAACGAAAAATTTTTTATATGCAAGTACTTCGATCTCCGACCACTGTTTCACAATGTAAACTCATTGCAGCCCATACTCTCAAATTTAAAAGTCTTAATTGGTTTAAACAAATCTAAAAATGAGAGACAGTTACGTATCAGAGCTTTATCAATGAAAGACTTATAACAAAAAGCAACCTTGGCTTATCAATAGAGAGGCAAATGAAGAAGATCGTTATATTCCTTAGTGCTTATTAAGGCCCTCCCACAGCCGCTTGATGCTTCCTCTAGTCCTTCCTAATTTAACTAACGTCATAAGTTTGAACTCTTATTTCAATGGCCGGCAAGAAGACACAAAAGACTTTGAATTTTAACGTGAAACTCATATACATACATACTTACCTCACAAAAGGCATACCTCTGAAATACTGATTCCTAAGTAAGTACCAAGTACTAAGAAGGGGGAGTAACCCCCGTAAAATCCTTACCCATTTCCAAGAAGTGCACTTTAGTATGCCCTGAAAACGCAATTACAACATGGGGAAGTCACTTTAACCACTTGTCTGAACGAAAGAAAATAGAATAATGTCTGTTGCGATAAAAATCGTTTATTTTACTGAATCCGGTTGTCCTTTGTTAGTTTTAATTTCTCTTTTTTCTGCTCCTAGTTGACAACTTTTAGTTGACAAACGGTTGAAAAACTTTCTAAGATATGGTAAAAGTTCCTCGAGTAAAGTTTTTAGGGAAAACGGCAAGGGTTAGCTCTATATGCAAAGGTGGGAAAGGAGGGTTGGGATCCATGATGCACCAAGAACATAAACTTTTGCTTGGCTTTAAGTTGCAATTAGGCCAAACATCCAAAAAACAGATGACAGATGTTGAAATGCTGAGTTGATGATAACCAGCTGGCACTTTTGACTTTTGATTCTGTTCTGTTTTGTTGGCAAGGTGTCAACATATTTTATGACTATGACTGGGAAACTGACAGCTCAGCCCCGCCACCTGCCGGTTCACATGCAAATATTTCTTTCCTTCTTTCCACTTGCCCGGGGTCTCCACTTTTTTTGAGCAGCGAGCGATTCATCAATGGGGGTTCTCGTCTTTATCCTTGGCACAAAAGCAATTATTTAAGGGGTAAAAAGAAAATAAAACGGGGAAAAAAATGAACAAAACCTTGAGAAGGGTTCGGATCCTTTAAAATTACAGACCTTAAACAATCGATGGATTATTATGTGAATACTTTTCATGTGGTTCGCCCCTCCACCCATGCACATTTTCATTAGGGCTCCCCTTTCAGTCGGTTCGCTTATCAGGCAGGCATTCATTGTCAATGCTTTTCCGCAAACTTTTCTCATTAGACAGTGCAAACAAAATGGCCGAGTCTGCGGTTTTCCCTCCCACATATTTTTCCCATTTTCGCCGTTGTTTGACATACGCTTGGCAAATGGTGTCATAATGGCCACAAAACTGCAAACAAATAACTGAAACGGATGGGGCGGGTGGTGGTGGATGGTGGATGGTGGAGCAGGATGCTTATGGCACGCCCATAATGGTAGATAAATCAATGCATAACGAAATCTGGCCCGATTTGGGAATCAACCAAACATTAATTGTTTCTTGTTTTTGTGTCAACTTTTCGATGTGCGTGACCAATTAGCCAACCAAATGGAAACCTTGACTTTGTGCTTCCCACATCATTAATTAAAACAGATTCGGATTTTGTGTTTTGTTTTTTGTTTTTTTTTGTTTTTTTGTGTTTCAGTTAAAGTTCAGTTTAATTTTGTTAATAGACATAGACAGTTGTGTGTTTTGGGAATGTGTTTACACGTGTGTGTCTGTTTTTTTTTTTTGTTCATTAAAAGTACATTTAGAATATACACTCAAGAGGTTCTCATTTATATGTATGTATATATATAATTATTTTTCAGCTACAAGGACATATGAATATTTGCCTGGGCCCATGAAATACATTTTCTGCCACACAAAAATGACATTTCTGCTATTAATCCTCCAACATGTACACTGAACCAGTTGCTCATTACGCGCCGGACGTGAGTTTAAATATTTGTCCAACTTTCAAATGTTTCAGATCTTGAATTAAAACTAAACCGGACATTCACTTTCGATTTCATTAACATCATTAACAAGTCGTTTTAAATATCATCGGAAATAGATATCAAACTTCTTCGTCCCGCTCCACATGTCGTATACGCGATTTGATTTCACAACTTTGTGGACCAGACCAATGTACACATGGTATATAGTATATGTAACTATATATATATGTTTGCTTGTGTCTTTGTGAAAGTCTGTACATATGTATGTATGTATGCCCGACTATGTTTAAATATAAGTGTGTGTGTATATTAAAGGTTAAACAAGTTCACATGTGGCATGCATCAATAGAAATATACCTAGTAGAAATATTATTCAATATTTTCATTTGTTTCTTTGTTTGTTTGTTTGTTTCTTTTTTGGTTTTTTGTTCTAGGCAAGAACCTCTGATTGTCAGATAGTTATTGAATGTTATCTACGTGAGTTTTTTTTATTCAATCAACAGCACAAATTAAATGCGAAAAACAGAATACGAAAGTGTGCAAAATCTTTAGATTAGAACATAGTTCCAGTTCCAGGCTAGATATGTGGATAAGCTTAAGATTTTATTTACATTTTGTTGAAAGTTTCTATTCCTATTCTGTTCATTTTTGCTTAATTTCTTAGTGGGTATGTGTGAGAGTGTCGGTTTTTATGTGTTTATATTGCATTTTCCGCATTTTCTTATAAATGTTTTTCATTTTAAGCATAGTTACGCTTTTAACCCCTCAAGAGTTTGTTTTTGCTTTTGGCATTTTTGAACATTTTTCTACACATAATTTAATACGCATGTACATACACATACTATTTATATATTTACTTTTCATATATATGTATGTACATATCTAGCACGTTTATAAGTATGTTTGTATATATGTTAATAATTTAATCAACATTTATAGGTACATAAAACTTGCTACAACATTAAAATTTCTCAATGGCTTCTTCTCACTTCCTTTGGTGAATTGCTCACTTAATCCTAGAAGTTTCTATAAAGTCTGAGACGGTGGTTTCTGGCTTCTTAAAAGGGAAAGAGTCTACATAGATCGCACATGCATACTTACATACATATGTACATATGTATGTATGCGTACGAGTATTTAGGCATATTTGTATGTATGTTTGTATGTGTGTTCCTAAGGATGTATGTAAAGCAAAGCGGTTTCTAAGTTTAACCAGAACTTTGTGGCTGACATAATGAATCCATCAAAATTCTAAGCTCATCATAGATAGATCCGAAATCTAAGATTGTGGACTATAGGTAGGGAAAGAAGGTTGTGTGTGTGAGTGTGTGACAATTGCTTACCCCACACATACATATGAAATACTACGCATGTAAAACACTGACTTGGACTTGGATTAATACTTAATTATTAGTTATTTCAGCTGTTATCTAGTCCTTATCCTTTGTGGTATCCTCCTCCTCCTGTAGAGAAATGATCTGAAGAGAGAGACAATTAGCATGAGAACTCTAGTAGAACCATCTACTACATGTATTTGTATATGAATTTTTATGTATATATATATTTGATTTCTAATTTATTTTTCATGCTTGTCTCTAAAGAAAACTATCTAGAAATATATTTACTTGCTGTTTTTGCAAATGAAAATTTTTCAAATTCTTTTGCATTAATCAGTTTTTAGTTTCCCTTTCATATGATTACATAATACCAGCAAATGGGTGCTAACTTACTTGATCAGATCCAGATCCGGTAGACATGAGTTCGAGGATTGTGTGTTGTATTCGAGTGTTTTCCTCTCACAATCTAACATTTGGTGATTAATGTACCTACTTGTATAATAGTATATTAAGTGTTTCCTATATGTATTTTAAGTTTATATGTGTTGTAAATATTTGTACGTATCTATTTATGTATATATGTATGTATATTGTTTGTTGAGCATATTTTGTTTAGTACACATTTCAGCATTCGGTTTTCAGTGAGTTGTGAGGTATATATCTGAGATATGAAGAGACATTTTGAGGGGTCAACCGATTGCTAACCGCGGAATAGAAAGAAAGTTTCAAGTCTAAAAGAAATCGTCGAAATCGTCTAAAAATACAAAAGATTTTACAAATATTACAATTTGGTTTCTCACTATAAAAATCATTTAAAGGACGACTTTTCTTGCAGTGTAGTGCATTCGTTTTTGGTGCCTTTGAACAACACTGAGAGAATTTGGATTTGTAATCGGTTCTAGGTGCTTATTTTTTGGGGGGAATTTCGGGGTAGGTTGGGAGTAATTTTGATCATGCCAATTGCGAGAGAGAGAGAGATCGATTTACTTTCTTTCATTTTCTTTGGGTAATTAAATTAAAGGTTTAATTAATTGTTGACATGGTTGCTGTTCTTGATGTTAGTATTATTGGTGTGCTTGTTGTTGTTAATACTGTTGTTGCTGTTGCAGTGAACTGCGGGAACTGGTTCTCGAGCTGTGAGCGGTGGCTGGTTGGTTGGTTCGTTGGTTGGTTGGTTGGTTGGTTCATTGGAATGGAAAATTAAAATGGAAATTTTCATATTGGCATTTTATTATTTGTATTTGGCATTGGGCATTTTGTCCATTTTGCAAAACCTTTAGCCAATATTTTGCGCTTTGCCAACAACAACAAAAGTTTATAACAAACTTCCATAGAATAAGGAAAAATTGATACAACGTATAATGAAAAGAAAATATTTGTTATGTACACATTAAGAGAGCTTTTAACTGCGACTTGAGCTAAAACTGAAATGGATGAATTGCTTTTGAGGTAATAAATTTTTATAATTATATTGTACATATGTACATATATATATGGGCATTTTCAATGTGGCCTTACAGAACATTCGTACGACAACATATTAAACAAATAAAGCTAAAAAAATATTATTCAAATAGATTTGTTAACAACATTTGTATACATGAATGGTCGATATTTTTAAGGAGCTCAATAAGTGTCCTACAGTAATGATCACGACGCTGTTCATTCATTCGTACATCACTTCAGGCTTTCGAAAAAAGTGTTTAAAATATTCCGCAGAGACCGCATTTGCAATATTTCATTGTGTAATAAAACACTAAAAAATAATTGTTTTAACCTATTACTATTTTAGGTATAATTTAAAAGCAATTTACAAATGTAAAAAAGGCACTTCTTTCGCTATAATCCAACACTTTGAATATGGTTCTAAAATGAGCAAGATTTGCCCCCAAAACAATGCTATGGGGATTCAAAGAATTTGTTAATTTTAAAGAAGTGTTGAAATCTTTTGCATCTAACTAGTTGTTTATTAGTAATATTTGCAAACAAGAGCTATTCGTAAACAGGATATTCTAAAATTTGTTTCTAAGATGTACAAACAAATTTATAAACTTTTAATTGTAATTTTGGATGCCGATTTTGCAACCACAGGTCCCCGTTGTCACAAAATCTTGACGAACAAAATCGGACAAAACCCGAGTTCATATTCAGAATCAGCGTACCGAAATTAGTAAGGGGAAACCTCTTAAATTAAAGTCAACAAAAAAAATTTATAATTCAAAGTAATTTTTGTTTTTGTTAATCTGAAATAAAAACAAATTTTCTTTTCAACAGCCTCATAACTAGCGAAATGAAATGTCAGAAGTAAAAATTGTTTGCTTAGATTGTTTTTAAATTATTTTGCTGACACTTGAGACAATTTCCTATAATTCTTGTACTTTAGGTATAGCTTGATGGCTTGGTGAGTGCCAATATATAGAATTAACTTCCAATGATGGGTAAAATGTTAAGATGGTCTTATCCGACTTATATAGCATAGGACTAAACAGTAATATCCCTAATCTAGCGTCACTAAATCTTTCAAAAAAGGTCCTTTAAGGATAGATTTTCGATATGTTCCGAGTATTTTTTTTTTTTTTTTATTTTTGTAAAAAGTGAATTGGCCAAGAAAATTGAATCAAACAAATTTGGTAAAACTAAAAGTTTAATAAAATAAAGTAAACCTCATCATATCTTGATAATTTTAGGCTTAAATTCTAAAATGCTCATATATGTAAATTTTTGTATATATGGGATATGAAGAATTGTAAAACATAGCAGAAACATATGCTTCAAGACAAAAAATTTTCGAAGTTCCCTTTGATTTAGTTCTTTTTTGCAGATTTTTGACTTGGCTCGTGTACGAGGTAAAGACAAAATGTGTGAAACTAACACAGAGACAAAAATAGAAAGACAGAGAGAGAAGGAAAGTGAGAGAGATAAGTAAGGAGACGGAGGGAGCAAAACATGCCAACAAGTTATCATGAATAAAAAAGGGCATGAAGCATGGTAAAACAAGTCGCTTACCTCTCAGAATGCTCATTTGATTGAAATGAGTTCAGTTTTGCATATGCCTTAATCCAAAAATTAAGCTCATACCATTTAGTATACCCACAGAAAGAACAAACGCACTCGCATCCGCTCTCGCATATGCATACGCATCCGCATCTGCATAATGCGTGGTCTGATTTGATTGCTTTTAATTAATGGAAATTGTGCGATTAAATTCATTACAGCGAAACCCCCCCACCAAGAACCGTAGTCGTTTTTTTTTTGTTTGCTCATCGAGTTAATCGTGCTGAAATTGAATTGATTGGAATTTTATGCATTCGATTGGAGCAAATGCGAATTCATAGTACATTGGCGAAATGTAGCATACTTTTTGGGGCGCATTTCCCCTATACTCAGTTGAATGAGAAAAATGTTTAACTTACGAGTCAGTCAAAAACTGAGCAGAATACTGAGTACATTGGCCACAGTAAGGATGTCTTCTTTTTAAAGGAATCATATCAGAGTCGGTCAGAAAGAAGATGGAAATCAGTAAGCAAAACAATAATATCACAGGCCCTATATAGCACTTTATAGCCTAACGATAGTTAATCCTTACTACTCCAGTGATTATTTTGCATTAGTTAATTGGTCGGATGTTCATATTCTTCTCATTTACTTACTGCATATTTCGTATAGGAATTATAAGTTTAGGAAATATCTTTTTATACTCTTCTCTTTTCATTCAGGCGAAGACAATTAACAATATCTCTTTGTTTAAATATGTTTCGATCTTCTACCTATCTATTGGAAAAGTATAATGCATATGGATCTATATTGAATCTTTAAGCGACTTGCAAATGTTATAAAATAAAGAATTTATGTTCCTAAAAAGTGAATATCTTACTAGAGCCTTTTTTGGGGTATGAGCTGAATCTGACTCCCTTTTGCTGTCTGGAATTTGTTTTTTTTTTCTCACTTACCTGCAGATTTGTTATGGTAAAACTACAACATACACGTCAAATGAAACAAATTATAAATTTAGCAAATTTTATTTGAACAAACATAAAAAAATCAAACGAGAAGAAGTGGTAACTACAACTAGGAATACTCAATATCTATGCATGGCAAGAAATACAAATAGAATTAACTTTAGGAAATAAAGTAAGTGAAATAATATTCGTGCAGTGTAACATTGCTGGGTTTTTTTTGTTTTGGTGTGGCTGTAAGTTCGTTCTGTTTCGCATTCTGTCATTGTGTCACGCATTCATTGCAAGTCGCTGGCTCCGGTTCTTGAGAATTGGGACTTGGGCTTGGAGTAGAGTGGCATGGGACGGGGGTAATTGATTTGCCTCGAAAAATTTGCCAGCGGCGACTGAAATAGCCGCAGGACTCAGAGGAGGAGGACATCGAAGTGGGATTTGGAGGCTTCTTGGCCTGAGGCAGTGCCACATTGGCCGCCTCAATATGACCCAGCGAAGCCTGTCGGGATTTGGGATGAAGCACAAGATCCGTGCGCAGACGTTGGATACGTCGGCTGTCGCAGTTCTCCACTACAATTATGGGTGTGGGTCGAACACGATGCGGCTGATTAAGCCGGATGTGGGGTTGGAGGGACTGGCAATTGCGTTGCCGTTGACTGCGCCACAGATGCGACTTGATGCTGGGCCAGTGAAAGAGTTGACGAAGGGTTATAGGTCGTGGAGATTCAGACTCAGCTGGCGCTGTGGACACGGACAAGGGGTGCTGGAGCAAATCCCTCACTAAGTCTGGGGCCACCCGGTCGTGCTGATATGAATGAGGTTCGTCTGTAGCTGGTCGGGTGGTAGTTGTAGTGGTTGTTTGAGTCAGTTGATCGCAACTATTGTGGTGTGGCGGCGTATTCACATAGAATTTTGTTCGGGTACGGGACACTCGCAAGCTATTCGTCTTCCATGCATCGTGCAGGGATCGCAGGCCCGGCAAGCGTGCAAGTAGATGGATGTGGTCGTAGGAGGCTGACAACATACCTGCTCGCTCATCCTGGTATTCATCGTCATCGGACGACTCCAGGCGGTCTTCCACCAGAGAGGTCTGCCGCGACAGGCCCTAATTTTCGGACACGGTATACGTTTGAGAGTGAAAGCGAACAGACACGAAGAAAGCATAAGAAAAGAAAGAGACAAAACAAAACCAAAAATCATAAATGGTGAAAGGCATCTACAAAGATCGTCAACGGCTTGGCAACGTATACAAAAGCGGGTTCTGCGTCTTGGCTCGTTAGCTATTGTCGATTCGCTTCAAACGCCGCCTTGGACTAATCTCTCGATATGTAATTTAGGACAACTTTGTACTTACCGCATTGTGACGTCTTCGCGGTGGGGATCGTTTGTTCCATAAGGCTTCAAGCTGATCAAAGTGCTGCGATTGAGCCAGAGCCGCTTGTTCGGGTCCGAGATTGGCTTGGGAGGTTCCGGTTTTGGTCTCAGCAATTTTGGATATCTCCTCCATACTGGCTGACACGCTGAATCGGCGCTTCAGACGCTCGTCCACTTGGGCCATCATCACGGAGGAGGTTAAATGTCCATATTTCTTTTGCCAGGTATAAGTATCTAATGAGACTTCCTTCTTGAGGAGTCGCTTCATTTGCCGCTTGGGACCTTGAGGACGAAGATCTAAAGAAGGCAATATATTAAAGCTTAATTTATTGGTTATATTTTTGTGACTTACCATCCACATCTTTGGCGGGTCCTGAATATATGGGCAACTTTACATATTGCGCCGGGGTATTGTGCAGACAGATCACAGGAAGATTGTAGCTATCAACCAATTGGACGAGAACACGTGACACCTCCAGACTAATGTCGAAATGTGTAAAGGGGACATGCATTTGGAGTGAAGTCAATGCCAATCCACGCTTTGTCTCCCATACGATCAAAGTTTTGTCATCGCTTCCCGAGACTGCCGTAGAGCCTGCAGATAAAAATAATTCAAGATAATTCTCTCTTCCTCTGTTTCCTTCTCTAAGGTAAAACTCACCGTCAGCCGACACTTTGACTCCAATCACAGGCCCTAGATGTCCTGCGAGTGTGTGAACCTCTTCGCCTGTCAGGAGATCCCAAATAATCAAGTTCATGTCCTTTGATCCCGATATCACCTGAGTCTTATTGGTAACCGAGACGGCAACACAAGTCACAGCATCACTATGACCCACCAGGACCTGGCTGAGTTTGCCCCCCTGTGGACTGCCAAATCTTTAATGACATGTCCCTAGATCCGGTAATGATGTGCATGCTATCCGCACTGATCTCGAAACAGGTGATCTCATCTGAATGTGATACCGAGTATTTCTCGTCCTCCTGGGTTAGGGACCAAATCTTCATGGTGTTATCGCCATTTGTGGAGCAGGCGAACCGCATATTATTAGTGACTGCAAGGTTCTTGTAAGGACCCTGAATGGTTTGCAGAAGGTTGCCCGAGTCGGCCATCCAAACAAGCAGCAGGGAGTCACGATCTGTGGAGATTACCCGCAAGGAATCCATAAGCACCACCACTTTTATCACCGGAGCTGCATGAGCCTTGAAAGTATTGGTTATCTCTCCAGCGGCCAAGCTCCACACTTGCACTAATCGATCCTCGGAGCCAGTGGTAAGGAATTCCCCATTTGGTGCGAATTTCAAGCAATTGACTACACCCGAATGCCCGTCCAAAGTGCACTGGAACTCTGGTGTGTTAATTCTCATCAGGTGGACACTTCTGCCCGATGCAATGGCCATTTGTTGAGAGTCTCGGGACAGATCAAAGCAGGTGATGGGTGGCAAAGTTGTCGAGGGAGAACGCTGTGCCTGCGAGTGCTTCTTCAAGCTTCGCTTTCGTCGGGGATTACGTGAGTATGGGTTGACATAGAGTTCCTCGTTGCGGAAGGAGTAGAATGTGATTTTATTGCCCCCCACAGTGATCAGAAAATCATCATTGTCCATGGCATATGTTGCGGTAACCGGACCCGGATTCGGAGGCATCGATCTCACCAGTTTGCCAGAGTGCATATCATAAATCAAAGCACGGGTATCCTCACATCCCACAACGCAACGCTGGCTGTCCTTTCCAATCGACATGGTGCGTATCTAAGATATGGTTACAATTGAAAACCGTGACCTAGTTTACATGTTTCAGTCAAATTACCTTTGACTTGTGACCCTTCAACGTGTGCAGCTCCTTGCCGGTGGCCAGAGTTCGTACATACAGAGCATTATCGTCACAAAGCGCCAGCAGGAAGACCTAAAACAAAAATATCATTCATTCTATTTCTTGCCAAGGCAGTAGTAATATTGATCTGACACAATAAAATCCTCTTTTCATTCCGGCTTAAGATAGTGACTAAAAAAAACCTATTTCAATAAGACAATTCGAAATCAGGTATTTGATGTACATTTATCCATTGAGATGTAACTAAGCTTGCTGGAATGAACCACATATTGTACATCTCTGATAAACGATTAATGGGGATAACCAATTACCGAATACTTGATTAGCCAAAATTGACAAATATGAACAAAAATGAATGAGACTGAGTAGTGTACAGGACCGAATGAGGACAAAAGCAACCGAAATCATTCAATCGAATATTAATAAATTGCATTCCCCACACTCATCGGGGCCCCAGGCCCTGAGGCGAAGTTGAAATTTTCCATTTTATCTGCAAAATGGCAAAAAGACAGCGACATGTAGATGGCCATTTGTCTGGGGCATTGCAACATTTCAATTTCCAGCGGAGCACTCAAAGGCAGAAGCATGCGGCCATGGCAAAGGCGTACTGAAGGTCACCTAGCGTGCTATGAAGCCATCAGGATGCTAGCGTAAAAGTGTAAGAAAGTTGATTTCCGTTTGCCATTTGCTAAGGACAAGCCAAGAGCCACTTCACCATTGCCAGTTTGCCATCACACTTTTACTCTCACTCACTCCGCCAGAAGGCTCAAGTGACTCTGGCTGGGGATATGTGTATGGTGGTTGGTGCTAAAGTGGCGGAGTGGTAGCTGTGTATATGATTATGTGAGTGTTTGGGTGAAATAACATTTCAATTTTGTTGCTAGAAACGTGAGTTTTAGCTGCCGTCGGCTTGTTATCGCCTAGGCAATTTGTTCAATTTTTGGCGGCACTTTTGTTTAATGTTGGAAAATTTTATTTAATGGCTACCTCAAAATGCGGTTAAGCAACCGGGATTAGTGTTTCTAATTGAGAGATAAGGTAAACGGCAATGGCAAAGAGAAATCGTCCAGATTCAAGATACGCATAGTGGTGAAGAAAGGACTGGAGGACCAGACGATACCAGTTCTCCTATTCCTGTCGGTGTTGTGTATTCTGTTTTTTGTGTTTTGTCGACCAGCTGAAATTGGATGCCCCATCAGGAGCCACCGCCAACGGAAATATCAGCTAAAACAAAACTCAAGTCAAGTCAAACTCAGAGATTAACGAGAAGTTTATTTTTTTGCTTTTCAGCATTCAGGTATGCTACAATACAGTTTGTCATTGTTTTTCTTGGGTCTATTGTCGACTCACTGCGAATATAAAGAGCGTGAATAAAGGAATGTGGCTCCTCCTAGTGAACACCAATTGTCACGCAAACAGTGTTCCTCCTCACTGCATCCCCTTCGTTTCGCATCCAATAGCGATTCCTAAACTAAATTTACTATAGTTGGCGTTGACAAAATACCTTATCTCTAGGTTTTCCCATTCCTAGTCCACCCCCAACCATTCTTTTGAAGATTGCTTTGCGTGCCAAATTGTTGCTAAGTATGTATACACATATATGCCCATACATATTGATAGGAAGGAACCAACTTGGTGCTGGGACTCTAGTGTTTTTTCTCTGCTTTTCTTTCATCTGCCTACTCTTTTTTCAACGGGTATTTTTTTTTTTATACTAGGAATAACAGCTGCTACTACTAGATTGAAACAGTTCTTTTTAATATGGTTAAAATAATGACTGGATGAACTTATACCTCAGAATCCGAGTTTGATATAGACAATTGCTTTCACTTGGTTCTTTAAATTTGGTTAGTAAGTTGACTTTCAGATTACGCATGGCTTAAGCAATTACAGACTTAGATTACCCCAATCAAGTGCGCTAGAACAGCCTATACTCTTCTATCTGATAGTAAAACTATTCAATTGGTCGCATCCCGTCTTGCTGTAGGGTATTTCAAAGTCGTTGAGCTGTATTGATTGCTGGATACTTTTTGTCACGCTGATTGACAACAATGGATTTGGTGTGTTCCATAATGTCGGAACAGGCTAAGCCGGAATCACTTATTAGATTTTATCCCTTGTCTTGTCTCTTGCCTTGCCAAAGCATTGACTTAAAGCGGTTGCCAAGTTGTCAGAAAACTTTATCTGTTCGGTATCTTGGAGAGTATCTTTTACATTCGTGCGTATCTTTAAATTGCCTTGAAAGAAAACTGAGCTGCTTTTCTATGTCACACACCCGACCCCGCCGCCCAACACTCGGTGGAAGCTCTAGTCTGCTTTGCTGACATTCGCTTAAACTGTTTTATTTGTTTATTTAAGTTGTTCTTGTTATTCCACTCAAGTGGAATATGCGACTTAAAATAAGGAAAAAGTGGAAAATGGAAAACTTTAAGGCGCTCAAAATGGCAATTGAAAACTCTGTAGCTGTGAGTGCAAAAAGAGAGAGAATTCATGTCATTGTGACAGAGTGGTTTTTATTATTATTTTGTATGTGTTTTTCCTTTCTTTCAATTGTGTTGTTGTTGCTTTTTTTGGCTTGTATTTGTTGAGATTGCTTAATGGCTGGGAATTAATGGAGATATATGACAGGCGAATTTATTTCATAAAATGTAACAAAAAATAGCACAAATAAATGGAATTTAAGCAGCAGCTAAGCTGCCCTGTTTTTTTTGTTTTCATCCCATGCGAGTTGGAAATCTCATTTGACAATTTTCTATGCAATTCCAAGGACTTGAAGCCCTTCCCCAACAAATCTCATCTGTCGACTAGATATACTCGTATTGCCTGTACTGACATTCCACAAGGACTCGCATTGCAGATTTTAACTTATTTTCTACCTTCAGGTGCCCTCTTTCCCCAGAAAGGGTATATGGCCACAAAGGACGTATCAACCATGTGGATTCTATCTCAATCTCTATAAATAGATGCTGACAAATGCACTCCATTCGGCTTATGTATTCAGTATAAAAAATATTTGGATCACTTTTTAACAATCAATTTCGAGCTATAACTTAATTCCTAGATATCAATACTTACTTGCATAGTTATTGAAGGGTATTTTACTTACCGAATTCCATGAGATATCGATACGCAGCACTGGGCTAGTCATTTGCATGGTATTCAATAAAGCGAAATTTTCCAAATTCCAAACGCAAATGGTTTTATCATGGCTCCCCGAGATGAGGACATCGCAAGCTCCAGCTACCAATATGCCCGTGACTGGGCCACGATGTTGGCTAATGCGATGTATCTAAATCGATATGGACGAGAACGTAAGGGGGAATAGAGAATATTGATGAGCTCATTGAACGCAATATGTTCGTACATAGTTTTATGGTAAAACAAGACAAAAAAAAAAAACCGAAAGGTTTTAAATATTAATAGGGGTAAACCACATCTCGATGGTCCCAATGTTGGTGGGGGATTGCGCTTTGTGTGCGTGGCACATGTGGTGTTGCCTTTTTGTCAAGTCCTGTGGTTTTTGGTCCCCCACACCGCCCCGGCCACCTTAGCTTGTTTGTTGTTCTCGTTTTTTGTGTGTCACATTTTGTATGCATTAAGTTAATTACCGCCTAGCATGCGATGTGTTGACAATGCCATGCAATGCCAATGTAGAGTAAGGGAAATTGAGGTGATAAGACGGTGACTGGTGAGGGGGTAGACCATGGCCGCAGGGGGGCAGTCACACAAAAATGCCAAAAGTTTGATAAATTACCGCACGACTTTCAAAATGCCAACGACATGAAAGGCAACACCCAGGAAAGCAGCAGCTACCAACATCAACAACGGCATGACATGGCGTATACGTAATATTGTAATTAATTTAATAAGCGCATGTAATTGCGTGTTGGTCGCTCTCTCTCTCCGTTCCTATCCCGGTGTGTGTGTGTAAGTCTGTGTGCGTTTAAAGTCAAGATTCCTGCTCACTGATGGCCAATTATGCGTCTATATGCATATGTGTTTTTTTTCCATGTTTCAAAAGTGACTTTAAAATGTGCCCAGGGACAGAAGAAGTGGTTATAAATCTAATTCATATGCGAGTATGTATGTCAACAGACTGATGCGAAGGACTCGACTAGACCTGTCTGGCAATCACAGTGAAATTTCAACATAATATGACTTACAACTCGGTTTGAGCGAGCTGCCTCCTGCGGCCTTCTGCCAGCTGCCTGCTGCTGTGGTGGCATGCCTCAAAGGCCGAGGCGAGCAGATGATGCAAACAGCCGCAAAATGCGTGGTTGACACAAATTTCATGTTCAACAAGCGACGCTTCATGACCTTGTCTATCTACATAGGTGGGTGGGGAAGGGCATCTGTCTGTGTGTGTGTGTGTGTATTAGTGGGGTTAGTGAAAGGGACAAGTGGAAGGCAATGTTTGGATTGGTCTTCCATCATGACTGGCCCAGGAATTATGCAAATTAATGTGGTCTGTTTGATTTGGCTGATGGTGAGGCTTGCCAATTAGTTCAGCAGATGCATTTTTCATTTATTTTGGTTGTATTTTCTGTGTGTTTGCGTTCATTTCTGTTGGTGTGTGTAAATGCAATTTCCAAAATGGACTACGCAAAACCTGAATACGGAATAGTGGCCATCAATTTACATGAATTTCTAATTAAATTTTACAACAAAGTCCACTTAATATTGACATACGAAGGACATTAAAAAAAGGCAAATAAAAAATAAATAGTCATCAGTTTTAGGACAAATTAAAGTCAGTAAAATGGATAATATCTAGGAAATGTCTTAGTTAATACAACATTGAATAAAAATTCTTGTAATGAACTATGTATATAGCTACAGACATTTAAAATGTCCTGTGATGTCTACGAATACTTTCAATCTTTCCTTTGTTAAGCTGAAATTCATGAAATCACAAATTATAGAAATTAAAATATGTACGCCAAAACTTTGTTTAAATAAGATTTTTGTTTGTTTGAATAAGATTTCACAAATTAAAATGATTGGAAATCCCAAACAAAAGTCAATTTGGGAGAAGGCCAGGTGACTAATTCAAAGTAATTACTTTGAAGGTGGCCTGATAGTTTCTTGTTTTACATTCCTTATACTTGTGATGCAATCGGAACTAAGCTGTAAAATTGAATTTTCGGAATCGCCTAACTAAAATTGTAAGTTTGAAATAACAGCAAAATCTCATATAATACTCAGAATAGATTTTTGGCTTACCAGTTTGCCGCTGGCCAGCTCCGTGATGGCTATGGTTGCATCATCGCTGCTGCTAATGATCAAGGTATTATTCACACCAGCTGCTACTCCCGTGATGGCTCCAGTGTGCGCACTGCGGAGAGTGAAAGAGGGGGAAGGATAAATAAATTGGTGCCTGCAGAGATTCCAATTGAACAAATTATGCTCACTTGATGTGTGCACGGCGTTGGCGTTGTGACACGTGCCAGACCAAAACTGTAGAGTCCTCGGAGCCAGTCAACAGCAATTCCGACTCCGGTTGCGGTGGTGCCACCAGCAGGCACGTGACTGCCGCCGTATGTCCTGCAGATTCGTATGATTAGCAGACGCTTTATGGCAGCCCTAGCACATTATACGTGCCAAACCTCAAGAGCCCCTGCACTCACCCTTGAATATGTGCTCCAGCGAGTTGCTCATTATGTGCCATTGCTGCACCTCCCCCGAGTTGGTGGCCAGTATCAAATGCTGCTTGGAGGGGGGCCAGACAAACCGCACGAATGACACCTGTTCCCGAGACGGTCATGGTGCGTATCTGGGAGGGCAGCGGGGCCGGTAGCCAGCCTGTTAGTGGCACCAGCAACGGCACCGCATACCCGTCACACCACGCTGTGGCCGATCTCACTGTCATGCTCAACAGCGAGTTGTCATCGTCGTCGTGCTCCGCGATGGGACGCAACCAGGAAATTAGCTGGGATCCCAGCTGCATGGGATCACGGGTTAGGACGTCGCTCGACTTCCGAATGGTATAATAGATGAGCTCGATGTCCCTATCCAGAATATAGCATCGCACATGCTCAATTAAACATCGGAGATAGCTAATCGATACCGTTTGCACCTGCAACGAAACCATACACGATATAAACAGAGAGAGAGAGAGAAGATGGGTGAGAAATCGCTGCAAATGCCAAAGAGCAAGGTTTTCTCTCCTCTCACGTTTTTTGGAATCGCATAATTAACTTAAGTGTCTGCTCGGTTCCATTTTGGGAATGTTTAATTAAATGAAAAGTGGCAATTGGCATTTCAACTTCTCGCCAAATATAAGTTTATGCATTTGTTATTTACGTTTATTTTTTACTCAACGGTTGCTTAATTAAAAATTCATCACGCTTTCCGCCAAACAATGTCATCAACAATAAGCCGTGCAGGTTGTTGCTAAATAAATGAAATTGAGTGCTTAATTCGCGATTTGCTCTTCTCTTCGAGTAGAGGAAAGACGAATGGCGAGAGGGATAAATTTGATTACTCCATTTTCATTTTTCAGCTGAAATAATGAGTTTTGCATTAATGTTTGTTGCCAATGGAGTGGAATAACAACAGGATTGCCCCATCCGACCCATCATTTGTGTGTTGGCAAAAAGCAAATGGCAAAGCCGAGCTCACAAATTGCATTTTTCACCCACACAGAGAAAGTGGCACGGACAGACGCCGTGAATTGGAGAAACGACAATGAGAGACAATTAAACGAGTGAAATGAGCTGACATCTGCCATTGGATTTAAAATTGGCGAGTAGAGATTCTGCTCATGGAAAATGACAAGCAAAATACAAAATTCGATTTTCTCTCATAATAAACCATGAAGGATGCAGTTTATATTCCTTTTCTCATTTGTTAAATTGTCCGAAATCATGAATTTTAATTCATCCATCTATTGCATTCATTATTCTCAACCATTTCTGCGTATTAGAAAGCCAAAGAAGTTATGATTGTACTAGGTATCTTCTTTATGGATTTCAAGTTTATATAGACATTTAACTCATTTATAGAAATGAGCCACAGAGCTAGTTCAGTGTTTATATCCAGTTAATATTATCTCTTACAATAGATAATTTTGATCAAGATCCGCCAACTATATTAACTAGCTCAAATTCGAAGAAATATACGAGAACTACTGTGACTCGTTTGCCATTAGTTCTTTAGCTAAATTTCAGAGAAGATATTAACGACAAGAGTAGTCGCTAGGAATTTCTTCTGCTCTCTTAGTCGATTTGCGTAAATGATGCTTGTTATTTTTGGTTTCCCAGGAACAAATGGTGCAAATTACGATTTGCACATTATCGAAATCCATACTTCATTAAGGTTAGCCCTACGGCTAAATTAATGACTTACATAAGTTTACGAATAAATATTTGTCTTCGATATCCGATTTGTGCTAGGTTCCATTAAAGGAACCTCCTCCTCTCGGAGATTAGTTAGAATACCTTGGATGACACATTTTCTAGTTGGTCGGAAACAAAAATGAAATGCATACAGAAAACTTATACATAAATACATAATCAAAATCATGGGAATCAATCTTTACAAAATTAACAATTCTGTACTCTTTTTCTTTCTTTGAAGAGATGGGTCTATGTGGAAACGATGCTATGTGTACCTAAGAAGTGTATTAACGATTTTGTTCTGGATTAATGTTCAATTTATTTGCCATTTGAAAGGACACTTTGTTGTTTAATATCCTTCATTGCCTTGGCTCGTTTCGCCATCGTTAAAAGTGAATTTGTTCGGCATAGTGGTCTTCGGATGGTCTATTAGGGCTTTATATGGCGTATATAAATCTATTTCACAGCCGGAAAATGACAGCAAACTTGTTTAACAACGTGATCAACAAATTAATTGCTGAAATTTGTCAGCCATTTAAAATTGTCCGGACAACAAACACAGCTAATCAAGTTGAATTCATCGCCAGTTTCTGTTTTGCAGTTTGCAAAACTAATTTCCGCCACGTGCCCGCTGGGTGGCTTGGTTGCCACGCCATGTCCTCGACATTCGAGGACTAATTGGGAGTAAAACGAGAAATTGGAAGTTCAACTTACCGCCGCAAGGAGGAAATCAAAATTGCAGACTGCAATCTGCTTGAAGCGGGTCGTGTCGTCGGACCGCATGAGATGGTGCCAGCTCTCCTCGACATGTCGCATGCTGTAGGATACATCTGCGGCAATGGGATTGTAGAAGGTGGATGTGTCATCGTTATGGTGCGTCGATGAGGACTTGCGGCCAGCAGAAACATTGTCCTTTTCGCGCTCTTTGTCCTTGTGTGATATGGATAATGTAGAGGACAATGATGCTGGGAGCAGTTCCTTCAGGCTAATCACGGATTTCGTTTCGCTTTTTGTCGATTCATTCTCTAGTGTACTCTCCTCCTCATCCTCTTGCGGAAAAAAAAGATTCGCCAGCTCAATGTGCAGTTGCCGCGTCCTCTGGATATCAGTGTACCGCCGTTTGGCCACTGATGCGCAGTAGTTATGCCGCCATTGGATCAGTACCTTGCCAGACATGATCTTGTCATGCAGCAGTAAAAGTTTATCTGAAGCGAGAAACAATCAATCATAAATCAATTAGCAATCTTAAAACCACTCACCCATCTCCCTATGGATTTTCTTGAAGCTGGAGAAGCTAAAAGAGCCGTTTTTAGTGTCAATGAGCGATTCTGGATCGTCAGTGGGCATCAGCAGCTCCAACAACTCCGTCTCGCTTAGCCCATACTCGGAGCATGTGATGTAGGCGGCTAAGCTGCCCACCGCCTGCTTGCCGTAGTGACGTTCCAGGGCATCGAACTGCTGCTCCACATAAATTTGGAAGCTCACGTCTGACACATCTTGGGGTATACACTGAGGCGGCTTTTTCAATCTGGTGGCATATTCGCCTAAGTTCAGATCAAACTGGTATTCGGCTGATCTGAATCTGTCCCTCTGCATCGGTGTGAACTTCAGTTGTTCCACCGGAGTTGTAGAACTGCAAATGATCTGTACATTCCAGGGCAAGGATGTAGGCAGCCAGGATAGCGCTGTCACTATATCGCAATCCAGGGGATTCAGCAAATGCAAATCGTCAATAAAGAGGAACAGGACATCGTTATTCATGTCCTCGACACGTCGCAACAGATTCTGGAACCAATTGCTTATATATAACGGATCGAACGAGGCATCCTTTGGCAGATAACCCTCGGGTATATTGAATATAATCGAAATCTGTTGGCAAATTACTCGCAGTAGTTCCAAATTGTATGCGGAGCGCGGCGAGGCCTTTGCGAAGCGTATGACACGATGCACACGAGTCGAGCTGAACCAACTGGTCACCTGGCCATACAAATGGCTGATAATGGCGCTCTTACCACTGCCATCGGATCCGCAAATAAAGTAAGGTGCATGCCGGCTGCCATTCCTGAAATTAGTCATCAGGTTCTGGCGTAATTGTGCCGGCACTCGAGATTCGATGAGGGCCGAGCTCTCGATGTGTTCACGCAGGATGCGCAAATGGGTGGCATGCTCGTGAAAGATTTCCTGTCGTGAGAGAAAGAAAGAGGAAGGTATAGAGACAGAGAAAGAGATGTAATTCATCACGGGTGTCTATATTAGATGCCAAAGTATCTCATCCGCTTCCGTTTCCCCCATCATCGTCATCATCATCTTGTCAGTATGCGACTGACATTCGGCGTGTTTGCCACGTAACTTTGTTTACCTTAATGTCACCTGGTGAGCACAGGCAAGTCAGTCATACCTAGTCATCGTTTGGTGTCTGGCTTTGGCATGTTTGCCACTAACAAGTACTCATCCCACTCTATCCAGTCGCTAACCAGGGCTGGAAGGGGATGCAGTGCGGTCGGTTTCGCAAATCTCCAATTGGAATTTCGTAAAATTAGATGGATCAGAAATAAACCAAGGGCAGAAGTAAATTAACTTAAAATGAACTTCTTGATTTAAGGCGCCCTAGATTATGGGCCTGGCTAGATTTATCCTTCAACCAGCCATGGGTTTTGCCCTTACAAATCCCATTGAAAGAGTAGCTGAATTGGAGAATGTGGAAATGGAAATGGCGGCCATTGCCTCTGTGGGTATTGCATTTCTTAAGAGGTCTTGCTCAGGCATTGAATCAATGGGACCCAGATGGGTTCAGAAGCAGTTGAGATGCTTAATTAGCTTGACATTTGACTTGTATTAATTTCGTATCATATAGAGAGGCCACATGAGGAGAAGAGTTGGGAGACGGTGAGTACTCTATGCATATTTCTTGGCTGTGGCTACAAATTTTGCAACATTTTGTCAAAGTTTCTAAGGGGTATGGAAAATGTTGGGGTAAATGCCTTTCGCAACACTTTCACTCTGGCCATGGCGCACGTTGCGCCTGAATACAGTTTATGTTGCCGCGTCGTTAAGTGCAAACAAGGACCAGAGTCATGATGATGATGTTGGTGGTGGTGGTGCTTCTGGTGATGGTAGTGGTACATTGTGCAGAAGTGTAAGTATGAGAGAAGCCATGGGCATGGGTAAGGCCACGTCCACTAATGGCATACAGGGCAGACTAAAGGAGAGAAGCTTCCAGCTTGCATTACGCGGCTACGTCCTTCGGTTTCCACCAAGTTGAAATGTTAAATGCTTTTAACAAAAGCCAACAGCAAGCGGATGCGCCTCCCCGCAGCCCACTTTTGACTAATGCAACTGAGGGCCAGAGTCCGAATGTAATTTGGCCCAAAAGTGTTCACAGCTCGTAGAAAGAAACCCCAACAAAGCAAAAAGGCCACGGCAATTGCTGCAATTTCAATTTCGTTTAAATGGCAGACAAAAAACGGAAAGAATCTTTCGGTCTAGTTGAAAAATCACACACGTTCTTAACTCCAGCTTAAAGAATCTTTAATTTATATTTTGGCAAAGCTAAGTGTAAGCCCCAAGCTTTTGAGAGATATAAAATATATGGCAAATACATATTTCTCTTATAAGACTTAAATCTTCTACTTGTAAAAACTATCTTACTAATAAATTTCATATTCATAATAGATGAGCTAAATTTTAGCAACCGCCAAGAAGTTCCAATACCTTAGATCTTTGGATTGCAGAATATTTTATTGAGGTGTAAAGTTATGTTGTTTTGTAAATTTACATTGTCAACAAAAATGTTACATACTGAAACTTAAATTTCAGTCTGAATTCAGAGAGTAAAGTCAAAGAAGTTTGAATAATGCATAATTTAGCCGCATTTAATAGACATGCCTCAAATTGCCGCAGGCTCTGGCCCCATTTAAGAGAATGTACGACCCCCATTCCCGATTTGCAATCCCCATGGCCATCATGTGGCTAATGCTGCTGTGCTACATCAACATTACTTCAATGGAAGTTTAATTCTAAAACGCTGAAACAAGCATTATACTTATTATTTTTTCTCTTTTTGGCTGTAATTCTGGGTATTAATTTATGACTGTTTGGGAATGCTTTGGAATGCTTTGCTTTAGGATCTGTTGATTAAATAAGCGTCCAGAAACGAGAAAAACACAAAATGTGTCTAAAAATAAATTAAATTTAATGCTCCAGGGCAGACGGAAAGCAGAGCAAAGTAAAGCAAAGCCAAAAGCACTTTGTAGCTTGTCTGTTGTGTTAATTGTTCTTTTCACTTTTTCCTCTCTCCCCTTCCAGGTTCGACCCACCAGCTAGGCAGCCAAGCAGCCAACCAGCCCACCTTACGTCCGCCCGTTCATCCCTCACAGACTCTTGCCACACAAGGCGCTGACGGTGTCTGCGTCTGTGTTTTACCTGTCTTTGTCCCTGGGGGACTCACCTGCACAGTCTTTTTCCTCCCCTTGATAACATCGGGATCATTTGTAATATGCGCCTCGATTAGCAGACGCAGCTTATCGGTGACTTTATTCTTGAATTTACTCAAATACGATTCATGGTCTTCATTATCCGGATCGATAGCCTCGTTGCCGCTGACACTGCCCGGCACACTGAAGCGAAAGCAGCCAAACTAATGCCGAATCAATTAAAATAATGAATCTCAGCTTACACTAGGGTGGTGTGATTATCTGTTGAAAGGTTCATGGTCAGTTCATCCTTAATTTTGCGCAAACGTTCACTGGCCTCGACATCCTTGTTGCTGGAGGAAGCGGCTCTCTCCCGAAATACGGCCAAAATCTTCTCGCTAGACAGACCTAAATGGAATTTATGCGAATATTTGCGTTGATGTTGAAAGTAGACTACCATTGCTTTTACTCACCCATTGCCCGCTGCACTTCGTGCTCTATCTGTGTGCGTCTTAGTTGCTGGATGCGTTGCAGAAGGTCTCCTTTGGCACCTGACTGAACCAGTCGCAGCAGGGATTGGTGGATAGTCTTTTGCAATTGCTGTGATTCGGCCAGCCAATCATCCACCGGCAACAAGCTGCAGCAGAAAAAGACCAACTAATCAATAACTAACGATGTGGTGGGTGGGAGGCAAAAGGTAACGAATCGTTCCGTCCCATGGCCCCCAATCAGCGTTTTATTGAGAAATTATTCAAATATTTGCCAACGAGATGAAAGCAAATGCGGATAATTGCTCCAAGTCATGAAACAGCAGCTAATGGCTATTTAACAGTGGAAGAGATTATGCCACTACTCACCGATAGTCCTGCTTGAGGACTCTTACAGCTTGATCTGAGTTCGATGTCGGGGATGGGCTCTGGGCATACCAACGCTCCAGCAGAGCCCTCTCATCGGCAGCAATATGTGCGTCGTCCAGCAGAGCCGCGAAGATATCCTCGTCCAGTTGGATGGGCAACGGAAGGCGACCAATGCCATCTCCAATCAAGGCCAAAAAGAACACACTCTTTGTATGGGCATGACAGATGTCAATCTCGTGTAGATAATCCTCTAGTAAATGCGGATCACGCTCCAGTTGATTCACCTCTAATGGACCCGTACCAAAATGCATATCCACGAATTCCAGCTGCGTAATTGGATTATATATTTGGGACACGTTAAGCAAAGTGTTATGTTTTTTCATAAAAGAAGTCATTTATTTAAATAATATTTAATAATATAATAAACCCAAAGCCCAAGCCCTTCCTTTCGAAAAGTTTGGAATTTGGATTTGGAAGAAAAAAAACTTTAAGGCGCCTTTAATATTCTTCGTAGAGGTTTGAAGAGCAAACTCGATCTTGAGCTGAGTTATGTGTCTATGCTTCGCCAAAGAAATGTTTTATTAGGCTTATGAAAGGTGACAAGGAAATCTCTATGAAATATGAAAACTGATGATTTAGAAAACTCAACTTTTAACTAATGCTTCGAATATATTTTAAACTAATCTAACAATAAAAGGGAAGCTGCTAATAGTAGTTTAGAAAAGGACCAGAATCGGTGATAAATGTATAGTGAATTTTAAAGACCACTCTATTCATTTCACATTATCAAGCGGTTTTATGTCCACTTTTTTATTGTTAATACCATTTTAAATATATGTGTATGTTTTTCATTTGAAGTTAATAAAATATAATAAAATGGAGTCCACTGTATTGACCTACCTCAATTTGTCGGTCATCGTAGAGCGATTGCAGTTCGGGCCCAACCAGCTCCAGGAGCATGCGACGCTCCTGATTGAATTCGTGTTTGAGGCTGGCCACATAGATCTTGATGAGAAGTGGCTTGGGCAAACGAGTCTGGCTGGTGGTGACGCCCCTCAGTGCATTCAGCACGCTTTCATCGATGGGCGCAGCCATTTCTGGGCCACAACCGATGAGGATTTGCTGAGTGTTGTTTGTAGTTTGCCCTTCGTCCTTTGTTGGCTCTTCGGTTAGCTTTGTTTATGGTTGTTTTCTGTGTCTCCACTCTACACCGTCCGTGTGTCTATTTGTATTTGTTTTTATGTGTGATTGTATTTGTGTATCTTTTGTTTATTTAACTTGGCCGAAATCCAGCAACAGCTTCGCCCTCGCGGTTTCAGCAGCGGCACCAACAGCGGCAGCTCCAAGCAGTCCAAGGCTTTGGCACATGTTCAGCATCCACACGAATATAAATACATGCGAGTGTATGGTAGATAGTATCTCGATATGTGAATGAATGTGAATATATTTTCCCTCATTCCCCCTCACGTTCAATCCATTTGCAAGTGGGCCAGGCACCAGCACCAGGACGACTCCCCGCCTGGGGACCTCTGCATTGCGTGCCAAAAGCTTATCCTTTTTAGTCGATTTCTGCTTTTTTTCTTCGTCCTTTTGCTTTTCCTGCGAATAAAAATTGAAAAGAGCAAATGTATTTATGGGCGCCAAGCAAAATTTATGTAAAAAGTAGCAAAAAAGGGAGACTGGACGGGATGGGCGGGTGTCGAAAACTTTTTTCACATGAGACACGAAAAGTTTAGCATGAATTGTGGCTGCTTTATGATGATCGGGACTAGCAGAAGTCGGCAAAGTGTTAACAGTTGACTGCAATTTTTGATTGAAACTGCTTGTTGTGCGGCCAAGACGAAACTTTCAACTTCTCCCAGTCATGTCGAAAATAATAAATTTCCACAAACATTGCCCACAGCAAAACATTTGCATACATTTCCAAAGAAAAGCATCAGATCCAAGATGATTTCTTTTTCACCAAACACTTGAATTTATAAAAAGTAAATATTTGACAATAAAAAATTAGTTTAGTTCTGACAAAAATCTTTTGGACTAACGCAAAAATTTAAATGCGTTATTAAGAATATTTACAAATGACTTTGAATAAATTTAGTTCCAGGACGACTAAAGAAAACAGTATATATAATATTCATTTGCTTTCACTTGGGTTTGTTTGACAGACCACCAATTGGGAGTCAGAAGAGTAAGAATTTTTAAGTGGTCACAAGTAAAAGTAACCTTGAGCAGGATAGACTTGTTTAGCCTTTAGAATTAATTTAAGAATTATTCCCTCGGCTTAACAAAAGTTTTGGTTTCTTACTCTAATCCTGGCCACGTTGTCTCCCAGCGTGACAATGACATCGCAATATAATTTAATAAGATTGAGTGAGAATTTGTGCAAAATACTTCTAATCGAACTTTAAGCCATTTCGCAGCCACAGAGGAATTTATGAGGGGGAGTAAGAGAGGCAAGAGAGACATAAAGGAAGGACAATGGGTCTCTGTGGCTGCCCCTGCGATGGCCATAGTCCTTCGGTCTCCCTTGTCCGCGCTCTCCCCGTTTGTTTAGTTACTAATGAAGACCCCTCAGCCTAGGGCCTTTCGGCAGCCCCGCCAAACAAAATCGATTGCAATTAATTCCGCTTCAATGAGTTGGCTAAATTGCTCGTTTGAGGACCAAAGGCAATGCCTTTAGTTTTGCCATTTAAGGTTTGAAGCCAGGGCCCCAGGTATGTGTTTCCTCACATACATATGTACCTCCGACTTCGCCACGTGTGTGTCTCGACGTGTGTGCGAGTCTCTTAAATAATTCATTTTCTAAAACAAATTACGTTTAATGAGCGTCAATGTCGATTTTTGTTTCAATGATGTGAAAATTATATATGTAAGCGTATAAATAAATACCCATTCATTGGCCACTTGACAAAAGGTGTGAGGTTTAATTCACAAGAACGCCCATCTAAATAGTTATCTACTAGGATCTCGCCGTGGATGTCGATGTCGATGTCTATGTCGAAGTCGGTATGTGCTCAACAGACAATTACCTTGTCCCAGAATGGATCGTTATGCCGATTAACCCCATTATTAGACAATTTCCGACATTTTGGGTTGTGCAGGCAAAGCGTTTCATCAAAACTGTCAAATAACAAAAACTTGCCAAGGACATTTAGCCATGGCAAAGGAAGTTATCGTTGTTGTGTCTCACACACTTTCCTTCCTAACTTTCCTTTGCCATTCTCCTAGTGCTACTGCTGTCAATAGACTGTCTTGGTCTATCATTTGTTCCCATTCTTCGGTATGTGGGCGTTTGGGTGTTAAATGACTTCCATTAGGGAAACGGAAACGGCTCTCCCTCTCACAGTGTGTGTGTGTGTGTGTGCATCCGTGTGTGGATGGTCACCCGTCGTTGCAGTGAATAAAAATTGTTCAACACTGAAAGCGAGCCACATCCACTCGATTTCATTTTAAATATTTACCAGAAATGCCACAAAGAAGGCATCTCAACAGTTGCCAACAGTGAAAGTGCATTTCAGCGGAAGCAGTGATGGGGAAAATGGGACACCAGGAGACAGGACTGACACTGGAAAAGATGCCAACGGGTTGGGGTAAAGGGAATTATCAAGTACAAGATTGCTTGACAGAAATGTGGAAAAGACATAACTATTTTGCTGTTTACATAACATGAACATTTTCGCCATACTTTTACTTTTTGCCTTTGGCAGTCTGGAAGGCTGCTGAAATGAGAAACAACATCAAGAAGGAGCGCCGCAGAATGAGAGCAAAATAACTAGATATACAGGATAATTGCAATGCAATGAAGCTTGCAAATTTGAAAACAAAATGGATAGATGGATAGATAGTTGGTTTATAAATCCACTTGGGATGAAATGCGATATTAAAGGCGTTAAAGAGAATATCAAGTATTCATATAGATTAATATATGATTGATCAGAATTAACACCTAGATCTCGGAGATTCAAAGGGCTATAGCCATTAAATGGTTAGGTAGACTTTGGCGACGACCCCTCTTTAAATTTTGCATACCTAATATAATAGTTTGCCTGTTATTTATATACTTCCATACCAAACTTAATTAAAAACCGATTGAGAATTGTAAAGCAATAATTAAAAACGTAAATATAGTAAAAGAACGGCAATCGCCACTGGAGGCGATGAAGTGCTCGATGGTTTCTTGTAAGCAAGATAGCCATTCTGTGATATAGCACACGAAACCGATTTAATATACATACCAATTCGTCAACTATGTTCTAAATGACATTAGCTTCCTTGCATTCAGTTATTCATTTAATTATGATTATCATTGATTGAATCTTACGGAAACTTATGCCCATATATGTCAATGTTGGTAAACATTTTGCAACACTTTACTCAATAAGTTCTACTTAAACTGAACAGTCTTTAAATGTTCAAAGTAACTTTCTCAATAGCTTAATTGAAAATGCGAAGTGCATTTATATAAAATATGCACCTACTCATTTTGCTCTATTTCAGATGTGTACGTACATACATAGGAACTTCATACATACGTAAGAATTTCATTCTTATGTATGTTTGTACGTATGTACGTATAGGTCTTTCTTATTGACCTCATTTCGATTATCAGTTGCATAATGGAACCAGATTGTTAAAGCCACTGAACATTAACCGTTAACCAAATATTGGCACTGACGCACAGGACATAAATAAATAAATGGCACCAAGTCAAAGACCGCAACAGGCAACACAAGCAGAAATGGCAAGGAATGAAAAGAGATGAAGCGAAAGTGAGGAAAAGGAAAAGGAGGCGTATAACAAACACAAAAGAGGCCACAGTAGAAGCAAATGGAAAAGCTGGCATAAATGCAAAACAAAAAAGAGGAAAATCAGCAAACAAACTGTGGCAGCATTTTTTCAACAGAGACAGGAAACGTATGGATTTATGGTAGGGTTAGGACTAGGACTAGGGCGACGACCAAGAGCATGGAATGCTATGCAGGATATAGGGGGTTATATGTGTGTAGATACATACATGCACACGCACACACAATCTCTCTCACAGGACTAACATAAGTACATAGTTATCCTGGCTGCTTAGCTGCTCATTTTTCCTGAAATATTTAAGAATGCCCAAAATTAGAACAGTCGCAGCATTTCATTTGCTTGTCCTCCCCCATTGCGCCAACTTTTTGCCTACTCTATTCTTATTTCTTCATCTTTCGGTTGCTCTCTCTCTCTCTCTGTCTCTCCCTCCTCATCACATTCTGCATGTTTTGTGCCTTTTATTACCTGCATTTGTATGCCAAGGATAAATGTTGCCACCACACTCAACTCTGACTATGTCCTAAAAGTATGCCATGAATGTTGTTTTGTGTCTCGACAAAAATAGCAACACACACACACTCATCCAGAGAGTGTACGTACATACATACATAAGTATTGTGTATATTTCTTATTTTTTGGGCACAGTCCCAGCTGTGGCTGGCGAGGATTGCCACTGCTCCAACTCTGGCTCAGTTCTCATTGAAATAAAAGTTTATGCCTCGCCATCAGGCCAGACGTGGCATCCCGCTCCTCAATGTTTTTTTCTCCGTTTTGGTTCTCTTGATAAATACAAAATTAGCTGACATTTGGGTAAAAGTTTGTGTTTTCCCCTCGGTTACCACCCGGACCATTCTCCTTCTTTCTCTTCCCCTTCTCACTGTGGCATAATTGATTTTTTTCATTCATTTTTTTTGGCTTTTTCGGCTGTTCGTTTGTCAGATGATGCGTGAAAATTGAGCAATTTCACCATTTCAACTGTTGCGGGTCCAATAAGGGGAATCGGGGAGTCGAATTGTCGAATCGTTGCCTTTCGTTGAATGTTTCCTGTAATCAGGCTACGTGTGTCTAGCTCGAAGCAATTTGCATGCATCGGAATCGATCTGGATGATTTATGGTCTCCAATATACTTAACACACTCTTGGCAATTAGAGTGGCAGCAACAGACATAGACATTGACATCGACGAGGATGACGCTGAGGATGAGGACGGGGACATGGACAAGGATATGGATGTGGATGTGAATAAGGACCTCAATTGATGTCGATTGCATGTGCTTCCACTATGCTATACTGGGTTTTTCAAGAGCTCTTCAGACTAGAAGAAGCTTGGCAGTTATGAAGTTAATTTGTAAAGCTTCGATGACCATTTGGCCCCAGTCGGTGCTTGGTTAACCGTCCTCAATCAGAATGCTGACCCTTGAAGGGTTCGCATTAACATAAAAACAGTATCTATACAGCCAAAAACCATCCACATAACCAGACCCACACCCACACACAGCTGCTGCTCGTTTGATTGTGACGAGGCTTTTAATTTGGAGACTCGAAAAATGGTTGCAATGCCTTTTGACAATTTTTATTCTTTTTTACTACCTGAAGGTCGTTTGCTGTGCCTTCTTTATTCTCTAAGCACATACAAAAAGCCCTACTTTCCTTCACGGCTCGATGCCAACCCCAGAGGCGGGCCAGGATTTCTAGTCTGGGAGACGTTTCTAATTAAAATGAAAAAGGATTTTTTAGTAAAAATCAACAAAAAATGCAACAGATAAGTATCTTAAATGTAAATTTAACTGGAGACATTAACCAATTAAATATTTCAAACTGAATTAACAAACAAAGAATTTCAACCCTTTTTGATAGTTCCCGCTGAATATCAGACGTATTTGTTAGAGTTTCTCCTTGCTATATTCGAATAGACCGATTCTAAAGTGAAGTAACTATGGATAAATTACATAAGTGGGAATGATTCTATTGATCTTTAGGTAAGATAAATCTGCCATTAATTATGATGTGATATCTAGGACTAAGGGGATTTTCAGGTGTTCATGGCAGTTTCCCTCTGAGGTGCGCCACTGTCCATCCTCATCTTATTTATGCACAGCAGGCAGTGACACAAGAATAGAATGGGAAAAATGCAAAAACAATTTCAAGTGCGTCTTTCATTTTGGGCTCTCACTTGTCGTTCTTGTTTCGTTTTCCTTTTCTATAGTATTCGCATTCTATCGCTTTGTTTTTCCTGGCGAAACGGCAAAAGTAAATAAGCTTGCACAGGCAACTCACGCAATTCATGCTTGAATACATTGTGCTCGTGACTTGGTAAGAGAGAGTGACAGATAGACAGAGAGAGAGATAGACGGAGAGAAAGAGACTGCCAACAAGTAGGAAGCTCCTTGCGAGACCTGGCCTACAAAATGACTTGGGAATATATTGAAAGCCGTAACAAAGTTTGTACACTCTTGCCGAAAATATTTCTCGACTCCAAGTGTAGATACAAGTTATTTTCAAAACAAAAACATTTCTTTAAAATAAATAAATAAGAATAAATCTTCAATATCAATTTGAGATTTACTATCCTTGCTGAAGGCAGAATCATTCTACTGAGGTTGTCGACAACAATTAGAAAATGGTTATATTTTCGCCAACCAAGTATTAACTTTACTAATTGTAAGTGTTTTTTACTGAAATCATTAAATTTTTAACTTGCTATAAAAGATTCGTTTACTTTTACTTCTTATAATTTAAGGTCCCCACATAATAGGCAATGGGTAAAGGGAATTGATGAACTTGGCACGAGTTGTAATAAATATCAGCTAAATATATGCATTAAGTGGGCTAGTAAGAAGGATTTCCACTCCACGAAAGGGTATAAGAAATATAGAAAGAAGTGTGTGGCATAAATCAAAAAGTCCTGCAGACAGCAGCCCTCCTTTTGTCTGTCTGTGGCTGAATTGAAGCCCAAAACCTTAACTCACACACACACACACACTTTGGCACCCAGAACAAACACACGTACGCGTACACGTACATACTTATAGATATATTTTTTAACAGCCGTGCGCATTTCCGGTCGCTTGGCAAATTCGATTTCATGCCATTGTCACATAAAATGTTCGCTGCCGAATTTCATGTCAATGAATTTTCTTGACAAAAAACTTTTGCTTCTCGTTTTCACTTTCATTCCCTTTCCCAATCCATGGCTTTCTTGTCGTCCTTTTGGCAAGTGCCTGCCTTTCGCCAAAGTCGACAATTTTTGATTCTATTTACACATTATTGTGGCAAAGCATTTTGTGATTTTCTGATTTTCGGCATTGTGAAAGGATTGTCGGCTTTTTGCTATTTAATTATTATGGGATTTGCCAATATTTGTGTTGCGGTTGGCCAATTTCTTGGCGAAATTCTTCAAAGTAATTTTTTTTTATACAAAAACAAATTCGGTACAGATTTCCTTTTTATTTTCCATAGTGTTTATCGTCCTTCGGGAGAAACAAAAATAAAGACAACAGTTCACCTTCAAATCCAGCAGAAGAATTAACTACTTAGAAGTTTTTTTTACCAATATTTTTCGATAAATACTTTTTTTCCGCCTTGTGTATATAATTTCAGGTGATTATTCACTGAAAACATATAAAAACTTTCCTACAGACAGAGTTTAGTCGGTTTTCTGGTGAAGAAATAACTTACATTTTTTGATTTGCATATATTTTCCCCCTTACTCCCATCACCTACAGGTAATGCCAATTTAAAATCTCTGGCAATTTGCCAAGCTCTTATAGTGCACGGGATTGTTAGATGGTTGGAAAGTCATCGCGTAATTGCACAATGAGCAAATATGATAAGCAGCTTTCAAGTTAATGATGCATGCCACGTTCTCCCCTGACATCGAAATCGACAGGGGTTTGATTTGCCTCTCTTCCCGACCATTTATCAGTACAAATCAGAAGTCATTGTCGTTACCATTCCCAGATCTACAACATTAATGGAATGGAATATTGGCAAAGTTTTTCTTTGGCTTTAACTTTATACAAGGGGATAAGTCATAAGGCAACATGACATAAGGATAAGGCTAACAAAAGCAAACATTGTGGGGGCTAAAGTCAAAAATTATTGATTTTTTCTCTGCGGTAAGGGTTAGGGGAATCAATTTTTATTGAGTTGGCCTTCTGCAGCAAAATGGGTCATACATATGTAACCACATTCAATATTCATGACTCAATCATGCCATTGTTTCTATAATGAAATAATTGTATGCCGTCCGAAGCAAAGTATTATCAACTATCCGCTATCCACTTTCAACTGCAGGACAAGTTGGCCAAGTTGCCCCATAGTTAACAAGCATTTCTTCATGTGGTTGTTGGTAAAATTTGCGCTTTTCATTAGACAAATTAAGCCAAAGGAAAACTTTGCTGGCGCCCAGGAAAATTAAATTTCAATTTAAACAGTTTGTGTGGGAATCAAAAGAGCTGTGCAAGTGGGTGAAGGTCTGGTTGGTGAGCCAGTCCTTGTCTCAATCTCAATAAAATACCAAAGTTTTCCTTTTTTTACAAGAGTCGCACTTAAGCTTAAGTAAGAGGGAGAGAGAAGGTGATGCTGGGAGAATGGAGTAGGAATATTCAAGAGGAACATGAAACTTGAAGCTTCTGTTGTTGTTGATGGCCTCTTTTGTTTTTACAGTGGCTGACTGACTGACTGGTTAGAGCATTTGGGCCCAGATTGAAGGCTGCTGCTGTTTTGCATGTGCTTCTGGTTGCTTCTAGTTGACCTAAAAGTCAGGTCAGTTCACTACAGCTCAGTTCAGTTGAGTTGAGTTCAGGCCAGGGCCAAAATGCAAAATGCAACCCAATAAAAGCAAAACTTGAAGCCGTTTCGCTTCATGCCCTTCCGCCATTTACCTCGCTGCGGCTTCCTTTTCGGTGCTTGGGCAAATTGGTTTTCCTCGTAGGCATTCTCAAGGCTCTCGGGGCTCTCCTATTCTGGCCCATTCAGCACATGTGACCCATTGTGTTGCCTGACGCCAAGTGCCAACATTCATTAAACGGTCGTAAACAAGTGGCGCAGATTGCGCTGAAAACAGCAACCACAATAACACTCTCCGGAAAAACTACAGCCACATGCCGTGGCCAGAAGAAGCATGCAACAGTTTTTATTTATGGGCCGAAGCGTCTTGCAAAAGCTATAAAAATTTTCCAAAGACACGCACGCGAATTCTAATTACTAGAACTGAAAAAGCTAGAATAGAGAGGGGAAGAGCAAAAGAGAGAGAGAGAGAGAGCCAGAGAGACAGAGAGCCCAAGGACTTTTCAGTGCACTTAATTGAGAACCCATAAAAACTAAAAATGTACACAGTGAAACTTTTTATAATTGATTTTAATATGATACGAGAAGACCCCAGAGAAAAAACGATGCTATGGTCATCCATCGTCATATTTTTAAGTTAAGTTTAAATCACCCATCGACTATCGTAAAGTACTCACATCAGTTTCCGCCAAGGCTTAAATGAATTATTATTTTTGGTTAACCCACAATAAATGATCAAAGATCATTTAATTTCATTTTCCGGTTACTCCTTTCTCCTTGGACACAATTCAAAGAGAAAAATAAGCGAAATGGAATGTTAAAGTCGCCAAGATGTCAGGCAGACGAAACTTTTTCGATCCCATATATGTAAATATCCTAGATTTTAAGAATCCTCAACAAGGGGTTGACGTGGACAGTTGCTTACTTCATTCTTTTGTCAGTTGAGTACTTATCGGATCGAAGTTATTTACCAAGTACTCTATTGACATAAGCATTAATTATGTATATGATGGTAAGATCTGCATACTGCAAACTAATGTTTTAGTATAGCCACTAAACTAGAGGAACAGGAACACGATATACCTTTCCAATCAACTAACTCTTCCCTAATTTCGTATTTAATAAACACGTACGTCATACGTTTTTGCACTTGAATTTTTGAAAAGTTGTTGGCACTTCAACGAAAAGAACATGAAAAAGTTGTACAAAAAATTGCAAAAATGATTTGAATAATCATTTAAAACAAATTTATCGATTAATCCCGCTTTAGTTATATACGAAATTGGGCTTTAATTATGACGAAACTAAATCAAGATTTCATGGGGAAATCGTAGAGGTCAAATATCGGTTGGGAGAAGAAAGTTTCCTTTATTTGAACAAGGATTCAGAGATATTATAGGCTAGAACCGTAGATATTAAAGGCTACTACACATAAAAAGTAACACAGATAGTTAAAATTTAAATATTTGAATCTTTGGCAAGTGGGAAACACGGTCTTAACCATATGTTAAGTTGAGACCAATTCAATCACATTAACTTCAGAAAATAATCTTAAGCATTGTTTAACAATTTGTGTAAAAAACAGCTCTTCAGCTCGCCCCAGAGATTCAAATGTTTCTATTAACGGACTTAGATACATCGACTCTAATGTTGATGTGGATCATGAATATATTTGTTGACTACTTCCTGCCTGTTACATACAATTGGCGTCTTCTATATTTGTCTTAATGCTTCATTCTATTTGGGACTTTGATTAACCAACAATTTCACGATTGTTTACTATAAAAAACACACGTAATTTTCGAAGATTTTCCAAGAAAAGGCCTCTCAATGTATTTAAGATTAATTGAAATATTTTTAAGCTAACGCATATTTGCTTATCTCAGATAATTGGCAATTACTTTTCAAGCCAAAAGGTTATACATTTTTATAAATAAATCTCTGGGTTGAGGATTATCCTTTCAATCCTTTGTGATTGCATACTTGTTGACCTGATCAAGTTAACATAAGCTATACGAGACAGACAGACAAACATATAATGGGTATATTTCCATAGTTATCTGTAAGAGTAAAAGGACTTTGTTGTTTTTATTGTTATTGCAACTGTTATCGTTTGACAAAGCATTCTTCATTTCCATTCTTGTTTATGCATATGTGTGCGTGAGTGTATGCACGTGTGACTGTGTGTGTGTGTGTGCGTATCCCGCTCCAGCTGTGCCCAGCAGCTCTACCCAACAAAAGTATTTCATATTTAATTAAAATTGTGGCAAACACACACACACAAATACACAAACACATATGAAAAACACGCAGAGTACTAAGACCGAGACACTTACATGGCAAAGAGATAACAATGGAGAAGGGAAAGAAAAAAATGAACGGAGCAACGTATGTTATTCATTGGCATAACCACAGACAGACACACGCACACACTCGCACAAAGGCGTAGTCGAATCTCATTTCGTCCTTAGTCTTGTGGCTTTTGAAAGGTATTTAACATACATAACAAACGATAAGTTTTTTAAAAATGCAACTAATACTTGGTTGTCCTATGATTAAATCACACGGGAAACAGAATTTTGTTTTCATTTAATTGTAATTTATGTGCTTCTGGTCAGCCAAGAATAACGTATACGCAGGGTGTGACAACTTGACTAGCAATATTCAGGAAAAGTTTTAGGTTGATGCTAAGGATAACGAAAATAACGTAAGCCTCATAAAAAGGAAGAAGTAACTTTCGATTCGTTGCAAAGTGAAATGGTATATTTTCACACAGTTCTAATCTATTGTTGTTTGTTACTTGGTTTTTCCTCGCTACGCCTATGGACCCTTCCAGATGCCCACACAGACACACACACGCAAATACTCTGTGCTTTGTCTGGCTCGAACTGACAAGAAAAAAATGGAAGTAGTGAAACGTTGTGCAAATATTTAAAAGAATATTTTGAATGCCGGCGTTAATGAGGTTTGGCTTTTACTTGGCGATAAGAGAGCAAACCAGATACCACTTGACAAGAGAGGTGGGGGAAAAAGAGAGAGTTGTTGATAGAAAAATATGAATATATGTACATAGATAGATAATGACATGGCCAATAAGCTATGTAAAATGTTTGGCTATTTCCAAATTCTTTTATGTTAAACAGATGCAAAAAGTCAAAAAACAAAAAATCAAAACAGACAAAATTCGGCCGAGGTATTAGCATCCACAACGCCCACCAGACCCACCAGCAACGTCCCCTCCACCACACGCCCCGGCTCTTGGCGTTGCTACTCAGACAGGCGTGGCAATTAAAGCGCGTGACGAAAACACCCGCAAATAATATTTCTGTTTTTGCCACAGATCGACGCCTGTTTACACCGAGAGCTGTCAGCATTTGTTAATAATTTTTATTCCATCAGCTTTTCTTTTTCCCCCTTCCCCCTATCCCCTGCTGTTGCCCTTGTATATTTCATTTCACGCTTGCTGGAGGAGAGAAGAAAGTACGCGAAAAATGCGCGTGGCAATGATGGGAAAAATTGTTGTAGTTGAGAGTAGCAAACAAATGGGTGGGGGTAGGGTTTGGAGTATGTGTGTGTGTGTGTGTGTGTGTGTGTGTGTGTGTATTGTGGGTTGCCCGAGGTGGGGTTTCGGCTGCAGCCAGGCAATGCCATCGGGACGTTTGTTGTTGTCTAATGGCGTTGCCTTTATTAAGTGGTTTGAGTGTTGATTTATAGCACTTTACCGCCGGTTATCCTGTTTTTAGCAGGCACCCTGCAACTGCCACGTGAAGGACACTCGTTCATTGTCCTGATCGTATGACTGTATGAGTCTCTGTGTGTGTGGCTATACATGGTTGTTTGTATTAATGTGCCCTACCTTCACGTTTAAACTTAAAGCGCCACTTTGCATTTAAAATGTGTGTGTGTGTATGTCCGTGCATGTGTCAGTGTGTGTGTGTGTGTGGTTCAGATAAATACGTTTTTCAGCTTATTACTCATACGCCACGTTATTCCTGTTGCTGCTGTTGGAGGTCCCAGAGAGACAGAGACGGGAACGACTGAAACTCAAAAGTAGACCGACCAGGCCAGACCGCACTTTACCTAATTGGCGATGGCAGGAAGAAAATTTAAAAAGTGTATAGCTATATGAAAAAAAATAAAAAATTTGATTGATGTTGAATAAAGGGAAGGGAACATTTTTTCGCTTACAGATGAAAATTATAAAAAATGTATAAATCAATTTATGTGTTTCGTTATCCAATTTCTGGCTTCTACGAAAACAAAAACACTTTAAAGAATTAAGGAAGTTAAATCATTCTCCCAACTTTGGACAACCTTATAACAATCACAGATGTTACCTAAAATACATTAAGCAAACACAACAAGCCGTTTAGACTCTTTTAACTTTCTCTTAACTTAACTTTCTCTCTTAACTGTCAACTTAGTTGTGATTATCCGGAGTCGATTCAATCCGATTGTATATCAGAGGAGTCTCGAACATATTCATAAGTATATTCGAACAACCCCCATGCAAATGAAAAGTGTGAAAGATGTCTAGATGGATATACAATATTTATTAAAGCAATATTTCGACAAAATGATGGTTGATGCATATCAGAATACAAAACAATGTTTACTCGGAATGTCAAATCAATATCGATGTATATTTTGTAAACTAGTCAATACTAATAAATGACATGTGTGTTTGTAAGGTATTTGTTCAAGTTTTCACAAAGACAAACTGAATTTTCAGCCTGAATTCGACAGTGAATAAATTCTTTTCAAAAACTGTCCAACTGGGGAAAGAAAACATTTGTATAAACGAGGGATGTGTGGGAGACTAGAGCCAACCAATTGAAAATCGAGTTGATGGGACAGAGATTCCCTGATAGAAATGAGTTTAATATCCACTTGAAAGAAGCTCAATATTCCAGTGCCATTTCCTCTCAATAATAATCTAATGATTTTGCTGTTCATTTAAGTTTACGAAAACAAAAAAACATATCCAACAAATTAGCGGATGCTTCAAAAATTATGCCAATTCAAAAAGCTGAATATTATTAATATTAATGGGCTTTTGGGCATACATTAAAGAAATGGTCGGACATTGAAATTGACTTATGCCACAATGGCCAAGGTCGGAGAGACGAAGATGATGTGAGAAGAAGAATTGCGGACCTTATTTGGGCCAACTGTGGCAAACAAATGTGACCCCAATCAAATTGGTATAGTGTATGATGAGTCAGCCCTTAGACCATACACTGAGAGTGAGGATGCAAATGGAAAAGTGGCAATAGCAAGAGGATGGCAGGATGCAACAAGCATCATCTCATACATATAAACAATTTATAGTTTCAATGAATATAAAACCGATTGCGAGAGCTGCGAGAATCGAATGAATGGCAATTAATATCGGTAGAGGGGCCGGGCCAGCAGCAGAGGAATGGGCTATTGAGCGGAAAGCAAACCCAATATTAAACGAATGGACGCACTTTGCATTTGTTTGTTTAGCTGTTTTCAACTTTTATGCCTCTCGGTGAGTGTGTGTGTGTGGGGGTGAGTGTGTTAATGGTGTGTGTGTGCTCGCAACATTGAAAATCGAGCGTGCAAATATAAACAAGTTTTATGTTTATACAGCTCAAAGACAGCCGCAGCGGCAACAGTAGCAACAATAGCCAGTAGCCAAATTACGCATACGCCCTGTCGGCAATTCGAATAAGAAGAAAACCGTTCGTCTAATTGTAAGCAAAAGCCATATATTTATTTTATACCTTTTGTTCGGCTAGAAAAGAACAAAAGGAAATAAATGGCTTTTCTTCCTAATACTTTTTTATGAATTCAGTGTAATAATTTTGCCGTCCTAAACACACAGAAAATTGAGCTAATTAAAAGTCGTTTCAACTAACTTTTCGACCAGAGGTCGAATGGCTTTGGATGCATCGATATTTGTATACCCTTACAAAATACCCGCTTTCATTTAATATTGTAGATTGATCAGGGTTTTATTATCCATAAATCAAAATCAATTTCAAAAGTATATCGACTTAAGAAATACAATGAATGATCTACAAGAAAATGTATTTTTAATTACGTACTAAATATTCGCAGTGATCCTTATTTTGAATTTCTGCTTACAATTATTAAAATATGTCTAATGTTTATGTTGTCATAAGAATTTAACAGGTAAAAATTGTATATACATATATATTCTTAAGCAATATAGTCCGTATAGCATCTTCGTTGGCCTGGAAAGTAAACAAAAAACTGAAGACTAATATGGTCTCCTTCTGATTTGGGGGTCTGACATATTAATTTCTATTTCAGTTTTTGTTCAGTCTTATAAAGGGGAAAACCAATTTAGATACTGCCCATTGGGAGTAAAATATAGACGATAAAAAAAATAAAATTCCATCTAATAATCAGAACTTAAAGCATCTTGAGTTCATGCAACTTTGTTCTTTCCACATGAACTAAGGAAGAATTCCATAGGGCGAAAGGAAAAGAACTAAGAAGAGAACAACGAAGAAGGTAAAAGTCGGTCAACTGAGAGCTGGAAAAAGAGCTTAATGAACGCATTCATTGTGATAGGTTTAGTAATAGAAGACGGTAAGTCACAATATATTGAAACTTTAAGAAAACAAAGGCATTATCAGGTTCCCCAGACGATTCATTGGATTATCGATTTAGATTAAATGTTGTTGTTAGTCTCCAATTGCACAACTTGTTTTACTTGGATAAATAAATAAATACTGTAATAAATAGTATAATGTATAAAGTAAAGCTTCAGTAAGATAAAGTGAACGTCGCGACGTTGACGCCTTTTGCTTATGGTTTCGGTTTCGTGACTCTTTAGCTGTGCCATGTTAGTTCTTAATTAACCGTCGATTAATTATTTGCCAATTTACCCTCATCAGCTTCTCGCCCCAACTCTAATTAACTAGAAGAAGAGGCATACATACACGTTGCCCATCGACTGTGGCCCGCCCGCTGTGGAGAAGTGCCTCCATGTACACGATGGTTTGTTCCTTTAGGTTTCTGTCTTTCTATTTTTGGAGATTTTGTTTTATTTCTGTACTTTTTTTGTCCTTTTTGTTTTGTTGGGAATCTCTTTGGCCTACATGTGGCTGGACTATAAAACTCGCTATATTAAATGTTGCATAATGAACTTGACAGACCTAAAATAAGGCTGAAAAGTACCTAAACACTCGTTCAAACACTCACAGCCCATATTCATATTTATAATAAGAATTCGTCGCAATTTCGCAGCCTTCCTTTATTTTTTACCTTTGCCATAAACATTTTTATTGGCCATTTTCAAGGATGAAAAGCAATGAAAGGATGTGCCCGCCACAACATTGTTTAAACCGAAGAGGGTAACGCAAAGCGCTTGGGGGAGCTGAAAGACCGCTAACATATAGTAAAACATTTTTCCCTCGTTTTTTCCTCTTTACTGTTGTCACGGCCATTCAATTATCTTAATATTGCGTATACGCCGGGTGCACAGTGAGGCAATTTAGTAATTCTTTCCATTGAAAAGAAAAAAAACCAAATAGCAATTGAAAGACAAATATACAAAGAGATGGCAGGATAGAAATATATAAAAATTGGTTTAATGGAGTAGGGAATTCAGCGCCCAATACGGAGAAGATAAAATCATAAATATAATTACAAAATATATTGGTTAAAGAATTATTTGCTTTGCTCATTGAAATAAATAGAACAAAAAATATATTGATTATCAATTAAAATATAAAACAAAAAACAACTTACCCGCAGTAAATTTGAGCCCTTCTGTTATTTCCTCTAGGCAATGACAATTAAAATTTTATTATTTGTATCTATAAATTGAAATATACAAAATATTTATATATCTATGTACACATACATATATATGTATATTCAGTTTTTCAATTGGCCACACACAAACATTGAGCTGTAAACAGAATTCTTAAAGTATAAAGAACAGGAGGAGAAGAGAGGGTCATGGTGGGGATGGCGTTAAGTGGGCATCTCTCATTTACATTTTATGCATATTTTAATTGCTTGCAGGACCGCTGACAGCTCAGCCCCTGACGGTCTGTCTGTCGGTCAAACTGGAAAAACAGTCAAGATACAGCAAAGCCAACAACAACTTGAGCCCTCCAATAGCAATTTGAAGGAGAAGAGATGGACATGGAAAAACAATGGCCGACCCAATATTAGAATCAGCCTGCTGTGTGTGTGTGTGTGTGTGTGTGTGTGTGATGGTGGTCAATGCACTTGGCATTATTTTCATTTCGTTTGGTTTTGTTTTCGACATGTTTATCTGGTCCTTCTGCGCGTCCATTCCTTTGCGTATTCATTGTTGTCGTTTTCATTTAATTGGAAAAATTTGTAGAGAAGGAAAAACTGTGGGAACTTTTCCTGGACTTGAGTAACTGGATTTGGCATTTTCCTTTTTCTTTTTCGTTCATTCGCGATTTCCTTTTGTGTGTACTTATTAAACTTCAATTAGTCAAGTTTTCCAATTAAAACTGAAAACGTTGAGGTGCAGTTTCAAGGGTTACGAAAAGGGATAACTCGGTAGAGGATCCTGAATTAAGAAACTGTGACCCTTGAAAATGAAAAAAATTATGCATTTTCTTTTGCATTGCCATTTGTATTTTCCTGTTTGGTTATTTGTTGCTCACATATCAAATACCAATCTCTCTGACATTGATAAATGCGTTTCGGACGAATTTATATTTCACCAATTCGAAACGAAACAGGAAAAGTCTCTCAACTTTTCCCAAGAAGTGAAACACCTGCTAAAGCTGAAATATCTCCCAAACAAATGTACCCCCTCCACCAACTCCACCAACTCCACCAGCTCCACCCACTCCAGAATCTCTTCCCAACTTCAATTACTGTATTTGTATTTCTATGTGCTTTAGTTGATTCACTTGTTTCACTTGTTTAACACACTTCACTCTCTCTCTTGGCTCCCCAAAAGCGGCTGCTCACATCTTCGCGCCCGTTTTTTTTTTTTTGGTATTTTTTATTTTGTATTTTCTTTTTTTGGTTTGGTTTAATTCTTAAAGGATAGATTTTTTCACTTTTCACCAGTTTTTCCAGCGCTGCCCGCAAACCAAACGCTTTGAACTTCAACGAGGAACTGAATGTGCCGCGACTGATGGAGCTCGGCAAAGCTTTCGTTTTAGGGGCAAAATGAAACGGAATGGCAATGGCACAGACAGTATGAATAAGCGGAAGGGAGAGAGCGAGCTTCTGGAGCTAGGCCATGTAGGAGGGGAACTGTGAGAGACTTTGGGGTAACTGCAAAGAGGTGGGTGTTGGGGGGTAATGTGTTGCTTTAGGGACACTTGTGGCATCGAAATGTTGCCAGCAACAAAAGGCTTCAAATGTTGCCACAAACGAGAAATATGAATGTTGGCAAAACTGTTGAATATATCTTTTATTTGTTTGCAATAAATTTTAAATATGCATATTTAAGATTAACTATAAACTAGGCGAGTTAGTCTGCCAGCTCGTTTAGTCCCTCACTTGTATGTTACTCGGACTATGTGTGGGTAGTTGGGGGAGGTCGTGCGAGATTCGGCTACTATATAAACACATTGTGAGGGCCATCTGTTTTGGCTAGGCACTTTGCTGATAAGATAAACAGTTTCATTTGCAGATATAAGCATGTGTGTATCTATTAGCGATCGGGAAGGTATACATCGACAATATGTATGTTGATATTGATATCTGGCAATCTTATTGTCTGCTTCAGACCCTGGGCAGGGGTAAAAACTCCAAAAGCTTTCCCCCCTCTTGCTAGCGGCATTCGTTCCAATTGCCATTTTGTTTCATCATCTGGAGGCAAAGACCTTTTGTTTCTTTCGTGAATAATTTCAAAAACATTTCTACGCGACTTAATTGTTTGTTTAAAGAAGTTAAAGAAATGAATCAAATGTAAAGTCTATTCTTGACATCCTTTCAACAAGCCACGACGAGAGGAGGCAGACGGCAAACACGTTAACCCTTTTTAGTCACCAACAGCAAAAAAAAACACAGAAACACACATGTCCTGTTTTGCCAGTTTTACAAGGATTTAATGCTCTTCTGTGCCTCTAGCGTCAAATTAGGCTTGAAGATTTATGGGGCCAAGGCACAGGACACTCCATTAAAGTGCGAATGCGGAACGGAATGGGAACGTAGCGGAACTTTAACTGTAATTAAATTGCTGGCATAACTCTAACAGGGAAAGGCAACAACGACAACGAGTTCCCTCCGAGTCCCTCCCAATGCTCATTCCATTTCACCCAGTTTTAACATTTACATAAAAGCCTTCATTATCGAAACACAAATAGCAGCAACAGAAGCAGCAGCAGGCGAAATGATGGCAACGAACTTTTGTGGGACACGGTGATGGTGCAGATGGCGGGGCAGAGCAAGGATAAGAGGGAATATGGCCAGGTGTCATGGCCTAGCCCCACAGTCTACAGTAAAATTAAACACGATTAGAATGAAGGCAGCAGGAGCAAACAGCACCAGCAGCAGCAGGAGGACCAAGAGCAACGGGTTGTCTGCCCTACTGGCATTAGCATATCATGTCGCTACTGCCTCCTACTGTATTCAGGGTAGCGGAAAGGGGGTTAAAAACAAAAATGGGGTGCTAAAGGGAGCCCGGCCCTTTCCAAGCAAAATCAATTTCAATAGTTAATAAGCCGCTCGCCTGCTGTGGCCCTTTTCCTCTTCTTTTTTTGCAAAGGATGCTCTATTCTTGGTAATTGAATAGATATACGACCGTTTGTGTGTGTGTGTTAAGTGCGTGTGTGTATCCTGCGGCGTAGCTTGGCTAATGCACTTGCCACTGGCTGTTGCATAAATTAATTGATTTATCAAGTGCAGGAGATAGAAATAGACACACTCACACACATTGACACACACGATAGGACCCCGCTGACTAGTGGCAGCTGTTTCTGTTGCTGGTGCCTTTAATTAGCATTTCTGGGGTTTTGGGACCAGACAATTAATACATATTTGCCACGTTAATTACAACTACCGCAGACTACCGATCGGTGGTCCAAATCCTCCATGCATATCTTTGCTTTCGGGGGGCATTAGATAATGGGCCACACGTGCCAGCTGCCAACTGAATTTATGGGTAAGCAAGTGGTTCAAGTTCAGGTCCAGTTCCCTCTTTCTCTCTCCCTCTCTCTCTCTCTCTTTGTTACCGCTTTTACGACCCATAAATCTTTGCATTTCAACACATAAATCGGTTGAAATTTCGCCCAATAAAACACAAAATTGCCTGATAATGCATTAACCTGAAAAGATAACAGAGAACAAACAAAGCAGCCAGCACGAACAACAATAACAACAAAGAAACCAACAACAAAAAAAGGGTCAAATTACCCGCATAGAGAAAGCCATTTCAGGATTTTCAATTTCAAAAATAAATATTAGATTTACTTGAGTTTTCCTTTTGCATGGCTCGCAAAATGAGCTTCCCTTTTAAGCTGGCAAATTAATCCGGTTTCAGAACTCCGAGGGCCACGTAGTTCATCATGGCAACAGATATACACTCGTATGTCGCTGGCTCCAAAGTCCACCTCCAACTTTTCTTTTCTGACTGCAACCGGACATTGTGGCTGGCATTTTATCCAGCTTCACTTCATTTTTTTTTACTTCCTTCCTTCGTTTTTTTGACCATTGGCAACATTCTGGGTCAAGTTTCTGATGAATAAACCGAACAGTGGCAAAAATGCACAAATTACGTAACTCATCCGTTTGCGGCCAGCTAGAGGGTAAATTTATTTCCACTAATGAGATGACTCCTCATTTTTGGGTTACTCTAATTTTTCTTTTTTTTGATAAAGCTTTAACCCAGTCAAGAATGATAGCAATATTACTAGCTTTAAATTGAATTGGAGCATTTAAACAAATGAAACATACAATGAGTCCAATCTGCCTTATCTATAATTATTGATTATTTTGCTGATGTGTCATTATATCTAATATTTTGGGGGAAACAGTCAACGTATTACTGATTTCTATTCGTTTTACAATGGAAAACCGTTGGCCTAATGGGTTAAACAGCTCACTTCCATTGAAGTTATTAAAACTAGTAACTGCATCTAAAAAATGACTAGAACTTGTCCAGGATAAACAAAAGACAAAAAGGCAATACATACAAGTAACATACCAAGTACAGACCCAAACCGCTTTTGGTTATTAACGTAAAAGTCTTAAGTTTAATTATACCATACACCCATAGGGTGAAGTGGCATATTAATGTTGCCAAATGTATGTAACAGGCAAAAGAAAGCTTTTTCGACCCCATAATTCTTGATCAGCATCAGCAGAAGAGACGATCCGTCCGTCCGTCCGTATGAACACCTAGATCTCGGAGACTATAAGAGCTAGAGCCACCAAATGTGCTACTTAGACACCTGTAATACCTACGATGTTCAAGTTTATTATTTCAACTTTTTGGCACGCTCCCTTACGGCCCCGCAAATTAAATAGATATTGTTTGTCTAAACATTAAGAGAAAATATTTAAACAAATAAGATAAAACTGATTTTCTTGAATACTAATAAAGTTAGAGTCACCGAATTTGGTACTCAGATTTGTTTAGTACGCGCGTAGATTAAGATTATTTGAAATTTTTGCCACACCCATTCCCGCCCCATAATTTACAATAACCCGATTGGCTTTCGCAATTTTTGAAATTAATTTAAAATAGCGCGGTGAAAAAATAGCATCAAGCACATGTTGTCATAGAAAAGACACATTTGAGAAACCCTCTTGTTTATTAGAAAAAGTTATGTTCTAAAGGAAAACATAGTTTAAAAACAAAATTAATAGCTATTTGTTGAAAAAGGATCGCGAAAAGCATAGCAGTGACGAAAAAGGGAAAGTTATCCAAAAAATACTAAAAAAAAAAAAAAAAAGGCAAAACATTCGCCGAAATAGTTCGTATACTGGGCTATTCCAACAAAACTATCAGAAACGCCAAGAAGTTTGTCCCAAAAGTGGAGTCAGAGTCAGAGAGCAAAAGCGAACAGAGCTTAAAAAGGACTTAAATATTTCTGCATCTGTTAAGACCATACCTTCTAGGCCGCGGGAAAATAATTTAAATGCTTGTAGTCCGAGAAAAGTGTCACTATTGACCAGTAAACACACAGCTAAACGCATTATGGAGGATAGGTTCTCGTACTTTCGTTTGGAGACCACCAAATAAGTACAGACCAATCGACACAAAAAAGACGGTGAAGCACGGAGGTTCCAATACTATGATATGGGTGTGCTTTTTGGTATTACGGACTATGTCAGATTTATTTGACTAAAACGATCATGGATCAGCACGTATACGTAATGTAATGCTTCCACATGCAGAGGATGAAATGCCATTAGTTTGGGTCTTCTAGCAGGACAATGATCCCCCGAGCAAGAAAGCTAAAAAGTGGTTTGCGGAGAACACCATCAACGTCATGGAATGGCCTCCACAGTTTCCGAACTTCAATCCAATTGAGAATTTGTGGACTGATGTCAAAAAGGCAGCTCACACCAGCAACCCAACATCAAATAACGCACTTTGGACAGTTGTGAAAGAATGTTGGGAAAGGTTTCCTGTTTCTAGTTGCCAGGATTCAGTGGATTCTATGCCAATACGTTGTGCGGCCGTAATAGCCAATGAAGGATACTCAACCAAATACTAACACACTAGTTAAACACCATAGTTTTGAATTAAAAGTATTTTTGTTTTACATTATTAAGTTAAATTTTTGTTTTCGCCCTGTGGCTGGATAGTGCTATTTTTGTTACCGCTTTATTTTGAAATACTCAAGAAATATGGAGTCCTTTCTTTTTTACTAATATATTAATAGATTGATTAGTCGAATAAAATTATTTTATGTTCGAAAAATTAATTTTTTTTCAAAATTTTACAACTTTGAATTTCACAACATCCTATGGTGCTATTATTTTCACCGCAGCTGTATGTGTGAACGTTTTTAACTAGGTGGTCCATAGGGCCGGAACTGGCCGTAGGCTAGAGTGGTCATGTGTTGGTAAGAGTAAGCGAGATAGCAAATACTATGATGAATGTAAAATGAATTAAAAAGACCTACAATGAAATTTGAAATATTTGTTTGCCTGGTGCATGGTATACCGAAGTCGGCGAGACGACTTACTTCACAACATTTTCAATGCTTCGTATGAAAACAACTTTAAATTTATAAAACCTTGTCCAAAGAGCTCTCGCTCTATACCTTTCCTTTTTGCTATACCCGCCCTTCCCCATCTTCTTTGCAAGCCCATTGTATGTTTACATAGAGGGATCACGCATGTAGTTTATGTAGTGTTTCGTCCTTTATGTTTGTGTGTTCCGATGGTTTTGGAGCAATGAAGTAGTAGACTGCTTGTCGTCCACGTTTGAACAGAGCCGATTTATATGAACTATGACTTATATGTGTAATAGGTTGACTTGTTTAAATTGTTTAGTATATGTGTATTTATTACAGGCAAGGGTGCGCTTATTCTATGATTCTTATTCTCGTTCGCACGACCGATTCGCAAACTCGTTCAACCCAGACTGACTCGACGCTCTCTCGTACTTCGCTCTCATTTAGAGACGAGCATGTTCTCTCCCTGAGAGGATGAGTACTACCGTCTTTAGTGAGCAAGCCTGCTACATATGGATATGATGTTTTGCAAAATTATCTCATTACCATTTGGTTAAGATGCTCTTAATCCTTCACTGATTTTTCGTAAAGCACTTAATGATATAGTGGTCCGATCCGGATGATTTTTATACCTCACGCAGAATAAAAAAGTCTAAAAACCGACGGACGAACGGACATGGCTATATCTACTCAGCTTCTCATGCTGATCAAGAATATATATACTTTTTAGGTTGGAAACGTCTCCCTCTGTGCGTGACAAACTCCTGACCAATTTTAAAAGGGTATAATAATCTATATACAAAAAATTTTTAACTCACCTAAAAGAAAAGTCCTTTCACAGCACAAACTCTACCACAAAAGTTGGATAGTCATTGCTCATTTTGCTCAATATGTTCAGTTGTTCTTTTTTTCGAAGTGAGTCAATTCACTTATTTCGGTCAGTTTCTCAGTATAAACATTCTGAATTTCGTTTGGATAATTACATTGATGAACAATAATTTCTGATTTTTAGAGCAACTATAACTTTAAACACTAAGTAATATATTATATTTTTATCAGATTTTTATACCCTTTCAAAAAGCATATATAATTTTGGTCAAAAGTGTGCAACGCATAAAAGGAAGCATTTCCGACCATCAGCACGACGAGTTGAAATAGCCATGTCAGTCCGTCCGTCTAGATCAGAGCAAACTCCTCCTAGACCGTAAGAGCTACATAGCTGAAATTTTGCATGTAGGATTGTATATACTGTAAGGGACTCGGATCGGACCACTATATCATGTAGCTCCCATACAAACGTCAAAGTCCTAAACAGTGACTTTTTTCAATAACTTCGTTATTTTCTGAGCTATTGAAACTTAATATTAGTGAGTTTGTTACACCTTTAAACGACTGTGCCAAATTTGATCAAGATCGAGTGACTATATCATACAGCTCCCATAGGAACGATCTGTCGAAAACAGTGACTTTTGTCATTAACTTCGTTACTGTTTACGCAAATGTCTTACAAATTTATATGCCTCAGTTAAACATAGCTACTGTGCTAGATTTGATTAAAGATCGGGTAACTATTTCATAGAGCTCCCATAGAAACAATCGGTGGTAAACAGTGTTTTCGATTAATAATTTCGTTATTTGCTATGGTAAGATTGTGGGAAATTCTTTCGCAAACATTAGGCTTTTTATTTGTCTAGATTTCGACCTTATTAAAGTTAATGAAAACTGGGTTTCAGCCGGCTTCAAGTCAATAAATCTTACTAATTTATAAGATTTTAAATCATAGGCAGCACAAAAGGTGAGCAGGTTGTCTGTATAGCTATTTCAAGAACCAACAAGTTCTATTATCAGCAGACTTTGCTAAAGAATCCACAGTATCCAACATATCTTCAACGCTAAAAGTAGTTGGGAATTCAAACGACATGAAGCGGGAAAGGAACGGCAAAGCTTGCAACTGCAGATTCCACCTTTTTTTATGTGCATACCCTTGGGCGCCATCAGAATTAGTGTAAAGGGCTTCGCCTTAACCGACTAACCGTGTGCCTATGATTTAAAATCTTATAAATTAGTAAGATTTATTGACCTGAAGCCGGCTGAAACCCAGTTTTGTTTAGGCTTTTTAGATAAAACGTTTTCCACTTTGTCGGCTATAGGTGAAGAATGATTAATCTAATAAACTTACAAGAGTATACAAACTTCGGCGCGGTCGAAGTTAGCCCCGGCAAGTATTTCGTTGACTATGAAGGATATATATTCTTGATCTACCGAGTCGATCTAACGCTGTTCGTCTGTCTATTTAGATTTTGAAAAAAACTAAAAGCTAAAGACAGCAAATTTCAAAGGTAGACTCTAGTAGTAAGTATGTTAGGACAGCGAGTTTGTGTCCCACTTTGCACCTATCGCACTTATTGCATTTAAATTAGCCAAAAACAATAAATTTATGAACTTTGAACTTTGGGACTTTTGAATTTGAAATAATTGTTTTCAGAGTGGATGGTAAACTGAAGTGGACTCTACGGATTATATACTTCATTTTAATAGCAAAATAAATTTAATTCCGCTTCAAAGGAGATGTCGTTGATTTTTAGTACATTTTGATACCTTGACCTTTATATTTATGACTGGAGTTGAGAATTGTCTAACATTTCCGTTTTATGTCATGTGTGATTTCCTCGATATCGGTTGAGACATTCCTGAGCTTTTACTGCGTCAATCGTCAATCAATTCGTAACAAAATGGAATCATTTTTATATAGATACTAATCTAAGTCGGGAGCATTTATTTGATGAGTGTCAGTGCTTTGGGGAACTTGATTTCAGGATTATTCATATGCCAACACAAGGATTTGTTCGTCGAGTGATGACATTCCCAGCCTCGTCTGGTTCCGTTGGCTCTTTGGAGATCCAGGGCCTGTCAATTGGGTGTCCGCTTGATGATTCATTGAATGAATGGCAAACGGACCATGGCTCGAGGGACAGAGACAGAGACGTAAGCACCTGTTCCTGTTTGGCTTACAGCGCTAATCCATCAACGCGCAACAACCCGAAACCACCAAATGAGGGAAAGAAAGGGAGGGGTATGAAGCTCATAGAAAAGTCACAGAGAGTGGAGGACGCAAAAATCCAATAAAATCCCAACGCCCTTGCTTAGACCAAGAACAAACAACGAAATAACAAGCGTAACAGGAACCACGAGCCTCCATTAAAATACATACTCGAAAAGCCCCTAAAAATCCATTCATTCAGGTGGGCACCATAAAAAAAACATAGAACCAACAACAAAAGTACCGCCAACCACGCCCACCAGTACTTGCACCATCATTCATTTCGAACGATAGAGAACAGGACATGGGACATGAATATGGATTTTCTCGTGTTCGTCCTCGTTTGGGTTTTCATTTCCATTTTCTTGCAGTGCAACATCGGGAACAACAAATTTTATTTATGCTTGTTTTTACAGTTCAATAAAGTTCAATAAAATGACAGACGCAAAAAACTGCCAAACATTGCCATGCAGGCGGAGAGGAGAGGAGAGACATTGAGTTAGGTGGGAGGATGGGAATGTGGTTGGTAGGACTTCAAAGTCGGTTTGATAAACGGGCCAGATCAAGTAAATTAAAGCGTTTTTCTCTCTTCCTCTCCTGGTTTATCCTTACAGGCATTTTTCAAAAGGAAACCACCCGAAATACGTACCTACATATTCATATCAAAACCAAACTGAGGACTGAATGAATGAAGGTCAAGAGTATTTGAGTGAGTGACTGAGTTGAGTATGTATGTTTATATGTGTGCATCTGGCATTGATGGACAAACATTTCAGAATATCAAACACATTCTACAAGGTCACCAGATGTGTGGCAGGACCTCTCTTATATATCTAGCCCTTTTTAGCTATTGTTGTCCTATGGGAAATCACAATCCGCTTTATGAGGTTAGTTCCGTTCGCTTTCTTCATAAAAGTTCACGGTTCAAATTTTTTCCAAGAGTAAAATATAAATATAAAATATTGAATGCAAAAGATTAAAAATTAACAATTAAACCGTGTAAGGGTTAACAGTTATATGATTATACCCCTCAAATAAAGACGGAAAACTGTTTTGCCTCTGAAGCGACGATCACCAAGAACTACCAAGTTCTTTTACGCACATAGTGATCCATAATTCTTTGAATTCCGTTCAAAATCGTATGAACTATATTACATAGTTGTCTTCTGTTTTGATTTGTTTTTATCTAGTGGCAGAAAACTTGTACCTAAAAAAACGTAGAGTCTTTATAAAGATCAACTTTTAAAAAAAAATATTGGTGCTTTTAAAAAGTTAATATAATTTCAATACGAAAAAAATCAGATTCGATTATTGGATTCAGCGAAATGTAATATATTACCAGAAAACAATATAACAACCTACAGCAAAATGTATATAATCATTTCGCGGTTAAATCAAATTAGATTGATGCGTCCCACTATAATTAGGGCTAACATCAGTGGCATTCATTGCCATAATTACTAGCATCAAATTTAAATTCGATTTTCGTTTCATTCCTTGAATTTAGCCACATGGAATTGGGCGAAAATAGCTGACCTCACAACTTGACACAAGGTTTTATAGATGCAGCGTGGAATAGTTTGATAAAAAAAACGATTCTTGGTGTTCATTTTCTAAAATAGCCATTCTTACCATGTACTCCCTAGATGCGGGCTACCGCACGAACAATGTTCTTGATTTTAAACTTAGGCTAGCTTAATGGGTTCGAAACATATGTTTGTACCCATGTTGCATCTTAAAGGCTATTTTATTTTTAATTGCTATAGGGCATCTAAAAATTGGCATCTCGACATGAACTATAAATAATAGTGACCTGCTTTGCCCAAAAAGTAGAGCTCTAAACTTAAATGTATTCTTGCATTTTCGGTGGCTTTATTTTATCACATGGAACTTAGGGACATGATATGACAAAATCACTTGGGTTTGCACTTCATCACTGGCGTAGAGGATACAGTGTGGTGTCCTGGTCCTGTTATTAGGCATTTGCATGACCAAGCAGTGGGTTGACGTTGATTGGGCACCGCCTATTACGATTTTGTTGGGGTTCGCCCTTCATTTGACTTCATTTTGCTGGAATGCTTCATATCTATATCTAAATAATGGCATGTCACTTTTAATTTGAACAACGATTTATATGCCTGGTCCCTGGACTGCCCTTCCCCTCTCAGCTATCTTATTGGCATTCCCTTTGACACTCAAGTTCATTTCCAATAAAAACGCACAAAACAAAAAAACAAAAAGCAAAAGAAACAGACAGGGGAAGAAAAACAAAAGTCAGGGGGCTCAAAGTCGGAAGCATAGCCACATTATACGGACATCTTCATTGTGCTTATCAGATTCTTTTAAGCACACTTGTCCCTGGCTATATATCCATTACGCTATGAGGAAGACATCTCGCCCACTCACTTGTGTCTGTTCTCGTCCTTGTTGTCGTACTCGTCGCCGTCGTCGTTGTCCTTGGACATTGTTTGTTTTTAAAAGGCATCGAGCGAACAATTAGCCCAATGAATCCTTACATTTAATTGTTATAAATGCCAAGAACAATGAGAGAATTAAGTAATATTTATGGAATGAATGGCAAGGAAATTCAAAGCAATTGGCAGGACAATCTCCTTACGCCTTTCTCGGTATTATTCCCTTCTTCTTTTTCTCTTTCTGTTTGTTATGTCTAGGCAAGGGAAGATCATTAATAACACTGGATTTTGCTCTGGAACAGCTGCTCCTACTCTCAGATTCGTTCATTCGTGGGTGTGTGGTTGTCCATTAATCTAGTGTGCCTTGAAACCTTTTTTCCATCTGCTTTTGGTGGTGTTGCCACTTTAACTGTGATTTCAATTAGAAGGAGAAAGCAAGGCGCAAAAGCACAAGCCAAATGAAATTATGAAGATAAATGTCACTCGTCAAGTGGCAATCAATTAGTTAATGCCTTCCAGTTCGTCCTTTTAGGCATCAACAATATAGTTTTCAAAGTTCTGTCAGCCTGTCTGTCAGTCTGTTTGTCGTTGAAATTATTCAATTACGATATTAAATTTAATGCCCAGGACACACTCACACACACACACCGAGTCAGTGGAGAGAGAAGGAGACAAAGAGACACAAAGTGACTGAGAGTGTGAGAATGAGAGTGCTGGTAACAGTTGAAAGAAGAGTAAGAGAAACAGCGAGTGCTTTTGATCCCACTAAAAGCTTTAATAACTGTAAATTGCTTTCACAAATTTGTCTTGAACAGACACAAGAACAGACTCCAAGAAGAGCCTTTTCCCCCACATTCGTCACCACCACCCCCTAAAGGCATACCTGGGCAACCTGTCGCCCGTTTATCCTCTGAACCCACCATTCGTACCGATAGGTCGCCCCTTTTGCTGTGTTCCGTGACCAAATATTTAAAGACCTTCGACGTGAGCAGCTCTTGAATTTGGAGACTGTTATTGACGTTTTTTTGTTTGCTCTTCTGCTGCATTCCAAATGAATATCTCCGTCCCACTTGCTCCTTCTTATTTGCCTGTTTGTTTCCACCTGAATCTATCTCCTTTTCTTTTTTACGTAAAATCCAATTATATTCACCTTTACAGCCAGAGCCAACCATTAACTAATACCGAAATCAGCTTAAAAATTTAATTTTTTACACCTCAACGAGGCTCGGGAAAAAGGGCTGCCGATAGAAAGTGAAAATCCGCTTATTTAGTTAAACTTGAATGAATTTTATTCCGATTTCATTTTCTTTAATTTCAGTTGATAAGCCAAATCGCCTTTGTATAATGCTGATTATATTTTGATTATATTTATTAATTAATTTGGACAAATCCTACTTTCAAGAGAATCCAGATTTTCGTGATCCAGATCCAGGTAATTTTTATAATCCAAAATCAAAGAAATCTGAGCATTCTTTTCACGCTTTAATTTGTAATGAAGGTCTCGCTCTCTCTCGCCCTCTCTCTTTAAGTCTGTGAAATGGTGGAAACAAGCTCCTTTAAGTATGCAATAGGTTGGAAGTGTTCAATATTTGCAAAAAGTTTATAATTTCAATGCAAAGTGTCTTTGAAACTGATTCCTTTCTATAGCAAAATATTGATAAGTGTTGGTTATGTTGAGATATGGCTAGAAAGTGTTGGAAAATTTGTAAATCATAAATTGATGCTGACTACAGTGGACATTATTGAAGAACTTCGAATAAAACTAAAACAATTTTAATCGAGTCCAAATTAGACACAATTTTAAATTTGCCACAGAGGTAGATATCTACCGTCTCGACCTAAACGAGAAACTTTCGTTAAAGTAAGACTAAAGACTCTTTTAACTTTTATTTCCTCTACCCGATGAACATTACTCTTTTAACCTTTGTTTCTATACTTAACTAATATTTTTTATATCCAATGATTAGAATAGAAAAGTCAAAAGAGTAAAGTAACGTTGTGTACAAGCAATGTTTGATTTTAGAATTTTTTTCATCCGCAGAATTATCCAAAACTTCTTTATACATACATATGCATGTTTAACAAATCGAGTTCTAATTTTTGCTTACGTATACGTATATTACATATGTAGAAATTTTTGTAATGTATTTATTATTATCTATGTGTATATACTCGTATACATATCATGTGAAATTTATATTCCCTGTTTTTTTAAACCGAAAATTAGACATTTTCCTCGATTTGGATTGGTTGGATTAACAGAACTCTCTTAAAACATTTTAAGTTAACACAATCATGTTAACATTAACATAATCCAATTTCAATTTCGAGTAAGTTTTTTTGTAGCATAATTTTGGGGTTGATGCTGCATACTTATAAAAAAAATAATAGATAAACGAAATAAAATAAAAAATGTGAGAAAAAAATCATTATAAAATTATGAAGAAACCAAAAATGTACTTATTGTTATCAATTGCGTGATTTTTGTAAAAATAAAACATCAGCTTTTGTTTTTTTAACAAGCTTTAACTTTTCGAGACTCATCTATTTTTGTAGTAGAATACCAAATATAAAATTGCTAAAATAACTTATATTTGACCATGAAATCATGCTCCTTTATCTTAACTACTTTGAAAATTTCAGTTTCAGATAAATGTTTAAGTTCAATCTAGTCTGAACCACTGTGCGTATTGATAGTATGCGCGTTGGAGAAAGCTTTCAAAGTCCAAAGTTTCCGAAACATATGATCGGTTATTAGTTGCTTTCCAGAGCTTAACGCAGCAAGTTGATTTCCATAAAGGTAAGCAGAATTTGAGATAACTCTAAAGCGATATATTTAATAATATTCTTTTACATTAATATGATAACACGCGATTTGTCCATTAACTAGTCCATTTCATCAAAAGGCAGAATGTCGCGTAAACCGGTTCTTTATTATACCCCGCGCAGCCCTCCTTGCCGGTCTGTCTTATTAACTGCCGCCGCTTTGGATGTGGATTTGGAGTTGCGGTAAGCATGACACCAAAAACCAGTCAACCATGTTTGATGTGTATCACCTGAGCACCGCTTTCTCTTTCTCCACTGCAGACTGGTTAATGTTAAGGCCGGGGAGAACCGTACACCCGAATTCCTGAAACTCAATCCCCAACATACGATTCCAGTTCTTGAGGACAATGGCAATGTGCTGAGCGATTCCCATCTCATTTGCAGCTACTTGGCTGACAAGTATGGTAACGGGAGCGCCGACTCACTCTATCCGAAGGATCCCGCCCAGCGTCGCCTGGTAGACGCCAGCCTCTATTTTGACTGCGGCCATTTGTTCCCTCGCGTTCGCTTCATAGTCGAGCCTGTTATATACTTTGGCGTTGGTGAGATACCAGAAGACCGCATAGCTTATCTGCAGAAGGCCTACGATGGCTTGGAGCATTGTCTGACAACTGGTCCTTACCTAACTGGGTCGCATCTGACCATTGCGGATCTCTGCAGCATTGCCTCGGTATCGACAGCCCAGGAATTTGCCCCCATTGAGGCCGACAAGTACCCGAAACTTATTGATTGGGTAAAGCGCTTGCAGGCCTTGCCCTATTACCAAAAAAACAATCAAGAGGGACTAGACATGTTGGTCAATCTGGTCAAGGGCTTGCTTGCCGAACGTCAGCAAGGCAAATAATCAATCAATACAATATTTGGCCATAACTAATAAAGTCATGAGTTTTCATTTGGCAGGGATGGATGGCAATACGATAGGGGCAAATGACAGCCATAACAGGAAAAGGAACCCGAACAGGAAAAGAAACTGAAATTGGAACTGAAACGGGCTGAGACTGGCCCGAAACTGGAGCACACAATCAGATTCCCCCGTTATGTGCATCTGTTCTCGAAGTAATGGCAAAAGTTTTGTTTTTATGAGCCAACAGGACCAACGACGTAACTTGAACTTGGTCCTCGACACCACTCCAAGTCGAGAGCAGGTCCGTTGCTTGGGTATCAGTGTGGGTGGCCATGGAGTGCAAGCCAAAACTTTTTCTTTGATGCTGTTCCCTGTCAGCTATTGTTGCTGTTATTGATTACAAGTTGTAAGTGATCGCATTTATATTTAGTTGTTGTTTAAGCTTGTTTGCGGTCCATTGTAAGAGTTTTGACTTTCGCCACTTAAATGTGACTTACTTCCACTCCTCCGCCAATTTTTAGCAGCTCAAAGTTTTCTTTAACCCTCCGGGAGGATAACCGCAGACTATGGACCACATTTTCACACAGAAAAATCATCTCAATTTCCGAAAGAGAGCAAAATATAAATCGGTTGCCATATTGATTATCAGATTTTTCGACGCTTTTTCTAACGTTTCCAAACAAAAGCTATTTTAGTAAATTATTGATTAATATGTTTCAATTAATGTGCAATTAGTTAACAAGAATTCGCCGACTCGCCGATTTGGGTATACCATGCACCAGGTGACACAAATATTTCAAATTTCGAAAACCAAATGTATGTCTGTTAAATTGCTATCTCGCTCACTCTAGAAACACACGAGCACTCTAGCGCCGCAACTAGCCAACGGACAATTCTGCCCTTAGTTAGTTTCTGCGCGCTAACTAAATGAGTATTTATATCAAATTTCATGTCTGTAGCTGCTGTAGTGTTTAAGAAAATCCATTTTATGTAAATTCTGGGGGCGTAAGGGGGCGTGGCCAATATTCCAATTAACACTTACATACTACACAAGTCTACATACCGAAATTGGTGGCTGTACCTCTTATAGTCTCCGAGATCTGCGTGTTCATACAGACAGACAGACACACGGACCTGGCTAGATCGACTCGAATGTTGATCCTGATCAAGAATATATATACTTTATGGGGTTGGAGAAGCTTCCTTCTGCCTGTTACATACATTTTGGCGACTTTAATATACCATTTCACCCTATGGGTGTATGGTATAAAAACGAAATGTCACACAGCCTTTAAAGTAAAACCTGACTAATGCGTACAATTTTATCGTATTTTGTATGATATCTTTATGATGAAGGCATCCGATTTTGATTAAAATCAAATTATTAATGTCTCAGCTATATAATAATGTTTTGCTAATTGTTTTTATGTATATTTTTAAACATTATTTAAATTTACCTTGTATGCATTTCGCATACAATCATTTTGCATTGTCATATTTTACGTTTTGTTGAAAGTTTTGTTTAGATTCGAATTTATGTAGTTTGTTTATATTATGTGAATTCACAGTACTTTCTATGCGTAGCCTGCGGGTTAAAAGGGTTTTTGCAGCTTGTTTATCACATTGCCAGCAACTCTTTTTGTTTTGAATGGTGATACCGAAAATGCTTGACAACAATTGCAGCAACAATGACAACAGCGGCAACAACCATAACACTAACAAAGATGCCACATCACTTTAGGGTTAGGAGGAGAGAGCTCAAATGGTAACTGACGGCAAATGCAGCACGATGCAGTAACCTGCAAATGTGGTGGGCCGGACGGGTGGGGCGATAGGGGAAGGGGCTGAACATTGAGTGCTGTGCCATTATGTGTGTGACAAATAGTCGCAACAAGCTCACACACACACACACTCATCCAGATATTGCCATATCCAATTTAAGTGCAACAGCCAAAAACGTAAAACATTTCTGACCAAAATTTTTCGTTTTCGCTTTTAGTCCATGTTCCTTCCAAATGCCATTAAATTGTGTCGTAGATGTAAAAGGTAGCCGCTCCACTGGCTTTTGCCTTTTCTTCCGTGCGTAAGGGTGCGAGACTTTGTGTACCTATGTGTGTGGGATTTAAGTTTAATACCTTCCAAAACAAAAAAAAAAGGACAACAAAAAGAATGTGGTCAAAACGCTTGCCAACCAAGTTAAGTAAAGTCAAGAACCGAAACCTCGGCCGGGAGAGCCAGTACAGAATCCTCATTCAGGGGCAACTGTTTGCCGCTCCCGCTCCTGCTTGTGATTAATGATGCCATCGGTGTGCCAGCCAGCCAGCCAGTCCCTCGCATTTCCGGTTCGTTTAAAGTTGAAATGTCCTTCTGTGGGTCGGGTCATTGTTTGCTCTGTTTCGCTCTGCGGTTACTGCGGTTTATTTAACAATCGAAATTAACTTCTTTTTTAACTAATATTTCAAATTAAGCACACTCACAAACGAAAAGGCAAACAACGTCATTTTATTTTCATATTTAATGATACAAATATTGATTTTGATTAATCGAAAACCATTTTCTATGTGCATAATTAAACTAATTGGGCAGACTTTCGACCGAAATGTCAGCAACATCATAGCCAATTATTTCATAAATTACAAGAGATAATTATGACATGGAAATAAATGCGAATTGCGAATGTAACACGAACAAGGATATGCTCTCTAATATCTGCAAACCCACTTTACCCAGTTCCATTGTGTGCCACAATAGCCACAATAGACATTCGACATGCCCCAAGTGCAGAGCTACAATTGGTTGGGTTCAAATGAAGCTATCCAATTATTTATCACTTGAATCCCCTGTAATTATTAAGCATTAAGATTGTTGCTCGTCGAGTGAATCATAAATGTGAGCTTTTCAATTAGAAAATCATTTGAAACAGACATTTCATGACCTTTGTCGATTAAAACGATTGGATATGGTTAAAAAAAAAAAAAAAACATTACTACTTAACATAATTATCTATTCAATTTTGAATATTCAATGAAATTTGTCGAGCTTTAACCGACTCACAATTAGATTAGTTATACACATTCAAGTATTTTAGGCCTATTTCAAGATCCACCAAGTTCTATCATCAGCAGACAGAACCTTAGACTTGTCTCAACGCTGAAACTAGTTGGGAATTGCAACTAATGAAGCGACTGAAAGTTGTGCCTCTAAACGTTTTTTACTAGAGGAGCAAGAGTGCTGCTGTGCTTGTAAGTGTGAGTTCGATAGCGAGAAAGAAAGAAAATCTTAAATAAATTTCAAATGTTTGTTTTACATGTTTATACATGGTATACCGAAGTCGGCAAGACGACTTGCTGACTTCATTTTACATATAGTTTGATACAAAGACCTTAAGACAATCTTGTCGAAGCAGTCGACAATAAGTCAGGATTTCAAATCTCTAAAGGGTTTTAAGTATTTAAATTAATAATAACTATTCAAATCGGCTCTCATTCGTGTTTAAACCTCAAAACCCCAACGCGAGGCACTGAAATGTCATGCGGGCGTTTAATTGTTAATTAGGCACACACAGTCAGAACCGTTACGCCCACACAAAGGGCGGGTCAAATCGATGATGTTGTCAATACGAATTGATGTCCATTTAGCTTAGAATGGAGAATTTACGAGCAAGGGGCGGGAGATGGTGATAAAAACTCAGCAGCACAACGTAGCTAATCAGTGCAATCAGCTTAGTTTTGTTTTAAAAACCAACACCATGACTCCCAGTGTGAGAGAGTGTTTGTGTGGGGGTGGGTGGGTGTTATAGATTGGTTGTGGATATGTGCGTGTGTGCTTAACAGTGTGGACAATGCCGAGGCGATTATCCTGCTCAACTCAACTTTGTCTGTCGTTCTCCTTTTCGTTCTCTCAATTCGGCTGGCTATCCGTCTGTCTGGCCTGCCTGCCAGCTGCTGATAAAGTTTTGTGTGTGCGAAGGAAGTGCAATTCAAATGAGGTCACTCAACGGCCAGGACCAACATCAGGACAATGACAATGGCGATGCGAATGAGGATGTGGATGTGGATGACGATGAATGCAGGCAACGCTCGACTGCACTTTGCCCCACTCCAATGTTCGATGCATGTTTGATTAAGTGCATGCAATTTGAATGCTGACAACCCGGCAACAACAGCAACAGAAACAGCAGCAGCAACATTTGCATAATTGGATATGTATATGGATGCTGTCTGCTGGGGAACTCCCAACCCAATCCTCAACCCATTCCACCCAACCCTCTAATCCCCAACGAAACTTGATCTGTAAATGCAAAAGCAAAGTTTCGCCTGTCGTTGACATGTCACTACGTTTTGCATTTAATCAATATCACTTTGAACAATACCAAAGGATGGGTGGATGGCAAGGGAGAACAGCAAATGCATAGAAATTATCGAGGTCAAAGCAAAAAGTTTTATCAACATTTTTGAGTACCTCCCAAAAATATAAGCAAATAATTTATAAATTGAGTAAATACAGATTTCAACATTTTAGCAACAAACTTTTCATCTTATGCATCTTTTAAATGAATAAACGTTTGCACAAATCTTTCTCTCACTATAAGAATATGCATAAGTTTCTACATATCTACATTTATTTTCATACATATGTAAAGTACATACATACATACATACATGCATGCATAGGTAGTTATGCATTCTGTTTAAAGTTCAGTACGTTGGAAGGACTTGCATAAATTATGGATGCGTGAAAGTTAACTAAAAAGTCCCTGAAAAACTCATTACAAAGTGCCCTCAGGTTTAGAATCAAATACTGCTCAAGTTCTAGAAGTCAGAGCCGAAAAGTCAAGTCGACGTCTAAGACCATTAATATGTTTATGTCTCTCGTTCAAAAGTTAATCTGATCCCTTATTCACATCTTCGCTACAGAACTATCAAAAATATAAAAACCAGAGGGCCGAGGTTAACTTCGACCGCGTCGAAGTTTGTATACCCTTGCAACTGTTTTGGTAATTCTTTCCTTACCCATAGCCATCAAAGTGTAAAAACGTTTTATCCAAAAAGTCTAATGTTTGCAAAACAACGGCATTCAATCTTAGCATAGGATATAACGAACTTTTTGATGAAAGTCACTGTTTTCCACCGATCGTTCCTATGGGAGCTATATGATATAGTCTCCCGATCTTGGCACAGTCGTTTATAGCTACAATAAACTAACTTATATTAAATTTCCATAGCTTAAAAAGTAACGAAGTTATTGAGAAAAGTCACTGTTCGTGACTTTGACGTTTGTATGGGAGCTTTATGATATAGCGGTCCGATCCGAGATATACAGCGCCTACAGTATATACAAGCCTACGTGCAAAATTTCAGCTCTGTAGCTCTTACGGTCTCGGAGGAGTTCGCGTTGATCCAGACGGACGGACGGACGGACTGACGGACATGGCTATTTGAACTCGTCTCGTCGTGCTGATCAAGAATATATATACCTTATATGGTCTGAGATGCTTCGTTCCATGCGTTGCACACTTCTGACCAAAATTAATATAAAAACATAAATTGCCGTACTGTGACGAAATACTGGCTCGCCCTCTGTTTGTCGTTTCCCAATCCTAAACTGAATTTCAAGTATTATTGTTGTTGTATAACACTGTCTCTCTTTTTGTAAAACTTGCCAAGGCGATTTGACTGGATTCCTAAAAAACGTTTCTATATTTAAGTATATTTGGCTGTAGGCTTGGGTAGTTAAAATGAATGGCTCACTGAACTGAGCCACTGAGCTGGTTCCTTCAATATGGCTCTTTTTGGCTCACTGGCTCATTTTGACTCAGTAGTTCAGTTTTGTTCACTGGCTCAGTTTTGCTCACTCATTCTTATGGCGTTCTTCTCAATTCTCGCTTAACTTATTATACAATGTCGTTAATTAGCGAAATTTGGAATCATTTTGAGGACTTGGGAACGCAACAGACTAAATGCAAGATTTGCAAGTGTCTTAACAACAAGGCCAATCATCCAGCAACTATTGAGACCGTTATACGAGTGTAAGGTATTTTACTTCAGTTCTCACTATCGGATCATGAGCCATTAAGTGAGCCAGTGAGCCAAATGAGTGGGTTGGATCACTTCGGAAAAAAGAATGAGTGAGCAGTTCACCTCAGTGAGCTGCTTTTACCCAAGTCTATTTGGCTGCCTTATTATTTCCCAGCAGCCATAGTACATCAATAGCAGCGTCACCTAGCGGAGTAGAATATATATAAAAATACGCGCCGATTTTTTACAAATATTTTGTGGGCTAACAAACAAACATTCTTTTGATTTTTATATATGTAGGTTTATAAGGATTTTGTGAAAAAATTACCAATTTTATAATTTATATACATATATTTAAAATTTAATTAGTTAACTAAAAAAAATGTAAGTTGCGGGAGATAATTGGTTCTTCTCCGAATTAGGACACCAAAAGAGACATGGCAGAAAATCTAAACAAACTTAATCTGCGAACATAAACCAAATCTACATACAGGCAGACGTGGATCGATCGACTTGGACTCGAGCTTCTTTCTGTTGCATATATTTTGGGGCTTTAAGAGCCAAAATTACTCAATCCTTTATGTATTGTATCATGCCCCTAAACCTAAAAACCTTTGAAATGACTGAAGAGCATTATTACGTTTGAATCTTGAATAAGGATAAAATCAAAGTGTTCGTCTTACGATAGCTTATTTGGCATATATCCTTCTCCTTTTCTACTTTATTCGATACTAAGGTCATGGACCTGAAATTTTATTATAAACTAGCGCTATCTGTTGGTATCTAAGGTATCTGCTGTACTTCAATTTTTCTAATAAATAAATCGGAAAGAATATCTCTGCTTGTGACAGATGTTCAATGACTTTGGCCTAATGCTGATTTTTTATCCCTCTTTCTAGGTCTCTCTGTGTGTGACATTTGTGAATCTTGTTAGGCACAAATTGCCCGAAAAACATTCAATAAAAACTGCAATAATAGACTACATATTTTTTGTGTGTTGCCAAACTTTTCCAATTAGAGAACAGCAACAACAACTGAATTATCAGGACAAACATACACACATACATACATAGAGGGCCTACGGATCCACAATCCACCGTATCCAGACCATACCGAAGGCATGTCCTTGCTGATTATGGGGGCTAAGTGCCTTTAACTCGAATGAAACGCCGTTTTCACGCATTCGCCTCATTGCGCTTCGCCTAGCAGAGTTTTTGTGCGGAATTAAGGAAGGGAGGGAGCGGGATGTATGGGTGTGGGGACTTTTCCAACCACCACTTCAACGCCTTTTCCTTAAACCAATTAGTCGCATCCCCTTTGCCAGAGGAGCTAGCAAAGCATTCACAAAATGTTGCTATGCCATTTTCCACTCCGTATCCATTTAGATTAACATGTTTGTGGCTGGTAATCAAAGAGATAATGAACCTTATGATGATGAAGATGCTGATGCTGATGCTGATGATGCTCTTGGGGCTGCAGTACCAACCTTTGCTTTGAGTTTACCTGGTTTATGTGGTTTAGCTGCAGATGTTGCATTCAGAAATGTTGTATGCAAAAACTTTGATTCAGATCATGAATACTGAGCAATATTCTCTTTATCTCTCACACTCTCTTTCTCTCTCTCTTGAATCACTGTTTGGCTAAAATTCAGACATTAATTTAAATGCCTATCTTATAGTCCATGCTGGACCACATAACGTATACGTGATTTGCATGTTCAACACTTTGAATTCATCATTAAATTGATTTTTCACTCAATACACACTCACAGACACAGACACAGATTGAAAATCTCTGACCTGACTACCCTGGGAGGCTTTAATTAAGAAAATATTCCTTCATTTCCCCAACCATGTTTTCTCTCCTCCCATCCAATTCAAAACGAACTAGGCGTGAATTCTTTGAACATTTTTCGCACCCTCAAAAGAAGAGGAGAAGAACAGAAAAAGAAAGAAGAAAAGAGAAGAGAACTATGCCAAACAAAAACTTGACCTGGTTCTCCCTTTTAGGCGCCTGGCGGCCATTCATAATAACTTAATGTTCCTTCTCACACAAAAATATTTTTGAAGAGGCCAAAATGAATTTAATTATCTTTTGATTTCTTCACAAAAAGTTGTTTTTCAAATGCAAATTATAGCAAAGCGACAGCTGGAATTGGAACTAAACCTTCTGATTTTTCATACTAATTCAAGACAAATTCAATTTGCATACCATTTACCATTAGTGAAACTGGAATGGCTTAATTTGGCTAACAGATTAGATTACCTTACATTGAAAGAGAGAAACAACAACGGAACTTCATTGTTTATGTCAATTTCGAGTTTCATTTTAAAAATTGTCTTTAAGTTAAATTTAAAAGTCGAAAATAGATTACAACGAGTGAACATAGTTTTTCATAAATTCAAATCAATAATCAACTCTACTTCAATTTGGGGTCACACACACACATATCTAGATATACAAATGTATGTATCCATACGCATATATATGTATATGTGTTTCGGTACCCCGAATTAAAGGAAAGAATGAAGTAAAGGAATTTCATTTCGTCTGCTTAGATATTTCATCTAAACATTTTGTTCCACACTTTCGCTAAACCTCTAGCATATGATCCAAGCTCCATTGTTGTTTGACAGGTGCCAGTTTCTGTGCATGTGTGTGTGAGCAGGTGTGTGTGTGTGTGTGTCAAGTTATTAAAACCATTCAAAACGTTTACTTTAGATTCAGGAACCCCCACAAACTCCCATTCATTGCCCACATCTTATGTATGCATACATAATTATGTGTGTGTGTGTGCTACGTGGAGTCATGTGTGCGTGTGGGCGTGACATTTGCATAACAGCATACACATGTTAGAAGGAACTCTACGTCTCCTCCTCCGGGCCTGAGCCATATTCTGATGCTAAGCCTATTGGACACAAATAGGTGTTTAAGGAATAACCATTTCCAACCCCATCGATAGATGAGGATTGTTCCTGACAAGGGTACACAAAATGTTCGACAAAATTACAAAACCGTTGCAAATTAGCAACAATAGAATACATACATATGTATGTATATATACACATATATGTACATACATACAATAAAACTAACACTATAGACGAAGGAGGGGGAATGGAGGAGTCACTTTACCGAAATGATTATTGCTATTGCCTGCGGATGAGTCGCCCAAAATGGAATAATAATCAAATCAAATTAGTAAGATAAAATAGGCTTGCCTACAAACCGATTCTCAGATACCATGTGCCACATTTTGGAGCAACTTGATGTTAATAATAAATACGCGAAACTTTCATCCTTTCCTCCTCAGCGAAAAGTTGCATGCAACAACTGTGACATCTAATTGTGTGGCGAATCCTTGAATGATCTGGAACAGCTCATTCCTAAGTTTTGTAAAAGTGACCCCAAAAAAGTGGCATAACTATGAGTAAATGCATGTCAATCAAAGTTTAGAGCAAAGTTTAGAGCTCTACTCTTTGCCGAATTCGACGCCGACTTACACTTCTGCTGCTGCCTCATCTATAGCATCCTCTATATTTGGCATCCAGCTACATTTATGTATATACCATGCACCCATAGGGTGAACTATATATATTCTTGATCAGCATCAACAGCCTAGTCGATCTAGGACTGTCCTTTTGTCCGATCGCCCGACCGTCTGCCTATATGAACACCTAGATCTCGGAGACTATAAGAGCTTCCGCCCCAAAAGTAAAACAGAACCCAATTATCTCCCGTAGTTTTCTACTTTATGCAATTAAATTTGGCATACTTAAGTTTGTTATCAATATCCAATAACCAAATTTGATTAAAATCGAAATAGTGAGATATCATTGTAAATTCATAATTGCATTTGTTATTATCAATTTTTATTTTATAATTCTATGTTTTTTATTTAAGATCTATCCAGGGGACAATTATTATATTTGATTATACATTAACATAGGAGAAAGAACAACAAGTGTGATGAAACGTTAACAATAAATAAATTCGATTTGACATTAACATTTGAAAGACAATTAGTACGGACTGATTAGGACAATGTCAGTGTGGAGCCTTAGAAGCTGCTCAGCTCAGCCGGAGAGGAGGTCTAGAGGTCTGGTGTGTACGTTGTGGTCCAGTAGCTTGATCGCTAGGATGTTTTTGTGGTTGCTCAGCCGCTCGATGTAGTTCTTCGCTCTGCTCTGGATAGTCTCGAGTACTGTCTCCACATCCAGTTCACGGAGTAGGATTTTATTCGTCATGTAGAACCATGCACCAGTTATCACCCGCAGCAGTTTAGATTGGAAGCTTTGTATTTTGTGGATGTTGGACGCGCTAGCTGTGCCATAAAGTTGAGTTCCATATGCCCATATTGGTCTCAGCATCGTGTTCTAAAGCAGGATTTTATTTTGGAGTCTCAACTTGGACCTGCCACCCAGGAGCCAGTACATTACCAAATTAGTTGTGCCTGGAGGATAAGTGAGGCACCCGCTGCACTTCAGCATGCGCCAGGAAGGCAGTGTCGTCGGAGTATGTGGCAACCAGGGGGTGAGGGGGGGGGGTGGGTTGTGGGGGTTTTTTTTTGGGTGAAGAAATATTCCTTCCCGGCACCCCCCCATTAAATGGTAGAATCTTGGTTTTTTTCCTCCCTCCCCTAAAAAAGAAGGACCTTGAGTAGATAGTTGGCATTGGAAGTTGCTTCTTTAGCTTATGTATGAGCCACGTTTGACGTCTAGGAATACAGCTGAGCAGAACTACTTCCTCTCAAGTGACATTGTGATTGTCTACACTAAGCGATGGCTTTGCTCAGGTGTGCCGTGTCTAGTCCTGAATTCGAATTGGTAGTTTGGGATCAATCCGTCGTCTTCTAGAATTGGCAGGACCCTTCTTAAAATTACTCTTTCAAGTAATTTAAAGAGCAATAATTATTTTGAATTGCCTTAATGAGGTAAGAGCCAGGGTGTACCTAAATCTTTGTAATACATTATGATCTGAATTACTACTAAATTTAACGCTCTAGGGAATGCCCTTGCTCTTACCACCTTCTTTTGTCTCAGAAAAAACAAAAAAAAACACAAATTGTGGGGTCCGAAAGGGGATTGAAAATAAGAGGTAATATCTTAGTTAATTTTTTGTTAAGATTTTATAGTCTCTCAGATGTAAATGATCATGCAGACAGACGGACAGACGATCCGGCGGATCCCATTTCATTAACCACATAGCTGGATCGACTTCGCTGGTAGTGCTGATCAGGAATATATATAATCGCAGTTTCGCAGAAGATTCTTTTATTATTAAGAAAATGTGATTTGAGAAAATGCGTCAAAAAGTTGAAGCTTTGGTTATTCAAGTGGGTATTTGAATTTAAAACTTGTGTTAGATCTGTGTAAATGTTTTGGCATTTTCCTTATTTTGTAGCCCACACAAGTCATAATCGTTTCAATAATTTTTTTTACTGGCAACTTTAACGTATTATTACCTATACGCCACCGTTGTACACGTTACTTTTAAATCGATAATCCGCATCCCATTTCATTAACTCGAAATATATGAGGTTCTTACTAACTATTTAATGTTGCTTGCTGTTCAGGCAAAAGGATACACAGGATATGTACATACTCAGCTTATGTACATACATACATATAGCACATCACATTCAACCCAACGGGTTTTATTTATTTTTAGTTTTACCTGCTTGGCTATTAAACTACTCTTTGTAATTTTAATTGAAACATAAAGCTTAAAGTCATAGTTTGTCCTTCTGTCCAGTTGACATTTGTGCAAGTTCATTCGTGTTTTATGTGCTACAACTGATAAAATGGAAACGGCCACGATAAAATCCCCCACTGACCAGCATTTTTGTCCGTTTTATTAAAGATTCCATTACGTGGCCCTATTCCTTTCGTTTGCCCAATAAAATCACATATTTATGGTGCACAAAAGTTTGCTTTCATCCTTTGCTCCCTGCGGGTGGATTGCCATTTCAATTTCACCACCAGGCCACATACAGGTGGGTGACAGGTACCTGGCAGCTAGGTACTACACTACTAGCCAACCAACTAGCACCAAGTCTGAAAGACAAAGCCAAAGCCAATGGCTTTTTTCTTTTGCCAAACTGCATGAGGGAAAAATGTGTCACGGACAAAGTTAACTTGTTGCCCCATTCAGGAGCAAACAACACGTAGGATGCATTTTCCTTCTCGCTTTCTTTTTTTCGACTCACTTGCCACCGACATGGGCATGAGCTTGGGCATGGTCTCTAGGGACCAGGCAGAGGTACAGATGGAAGGAAATGGGCAAACATGAATGTTATTTCATTTGCGTAAATGTTTTCCATACTCGCTGGTCGGGATGATGAATTGGTTTTGCGGTCTTTCCAGTCAAATGCACTTTGAATTGGTTTTTGTTTGATTTTGGGTTGTTTTATTTGCCTTTATGGTGGGTTCTGTTCTGGGTAGAGGGTCAAAGTGAAATTCATTAATACCAACATACACACACCACATCCAGAGAGTCGGCCGGCTTACAAAACTAATTTCGTTCGGGGCTAACCCAAATGCAAATGCCTTTTTTGTGGCTTTTAGTTTAGTTTGTATCCCATTCTATTTATCTCGGTCCCTTTCCATGGGTGCCCTTCACCTCACATCGCTTCTCTTTTGCCTTTAACAACAAATGTGTGCCACACTGCATAAAAAGCACATTTGTAATTTGTTCCATTTTTTCTCGCTCGTCTTTTTTGGAAGTGAGCAAGGATAAGGATGAATGAAGTCAGCAGGGAAAGGGAAGCTTCGATTCAGATTTTGTTTGTCGCCGCCGTCGCCGCCATCGCCGCAACAGCCGCCTGCATGTCGTTGCTCCTTGCATAATTTATGCGAAATCAGCGACGTGGCTGGCAAACAACCCGCACATACCGGCTACAGGACGGGACGTAGGACTGGCTCAAACAGCTGCCGGGAGGGCACTTTATTTGCCAGCACGTAAAATGCTTTATCCACGTTTCATTGTCACCAGCAAAGCAACAAAAAAACACAAAAGTAAAGATCCTATATATATGTCGAGACGAATAATCGACTTTATAATACCATTTAGCAATTATTAACTTAATTGAATAAAGGTGATTGTTCCAGATGCTAAAAGGAATTTGGGAGAAAAAGAGGTATAAATAGTGACAATTTTTACTCAACTTTATTGGTGAAATGTCCAAGCTTTTCGAGTCTTTCACTTGCCGGGTAGTCAGGTGGATACTTTTAATGAACCTTTTCACCCACTCAGTGAGATCTAAAGTAAAACTTTTTCAAGACTAATTCTTATCATCGGAATTCTCAATCTACTTTAAGATCATAAGTCATGACAAAAATCAAATGAACTTGTTCCATCATATGTATTTATTACCCCGAATGTTGATAACAATCAAAATGGCACACAGTCTGTGTGAGAAGTCTCTTACCTGCAAATTGACTACACAAATATTCCATTACCACTTTGCTGGTGCAGGGTATAACAAGCAAAGAAAAACAGAGATGCTTCATCTCCGCCCGACTACAAATTTTTGCGCAGCTAAAAATATTAACGCTTGAATCTCATACCTGTCTATCAGCGGCGAGGCTGAAAGGCTCTAGGGTTTCCAGGAGATGACAAAAACTTTGTCTTTAGTCATTCAGACTTCTATTTTTCAGCTTTTTTCGTTTCTTGTTTTTAATGGGGAGGGGGGAGTGTATGGAGATTATGGATAATCACCCTAAAAAGAGAAAGGCACGCAGGCACAGAGGCAGACGTGAAGGCACAGGATCGTTTGTTTTTATCGCACTTTTCACTTGAATTTTTTTTTTCGACCCACTTTGTGTTTATTTTTGCATAATTTTCTAAGCGGCTGTGCCAAGATTTTACTACATTTTCATTTACCTGCTGCCTGTGGACATCTTTTTTTGTTTTGCCTGTCTCCTGCTCCAGCACTCCGTCGTGTGCTTCTCCTCATCCTCTTGCATGTTGCGTGTGCAACTTTTGAAGTTTCCATTTCGGGGGGAATGCCACCCTCTTTATGCTGTTTTTTCTCATTTTTGGGGCTGAGAAAGTAGTATGGTAGGGTATGATGAGATTTGTAAAACGTTTGCAACAGCCTTTACATTTACCCTGCCCTTGGTCTTGGCCGTCGCGACGTGGCTAAACTCCATTCTTTATTATTATCATAGTTGTTGATTCATCAGTAAAATGACGTGACCATCTTTTCGTTGGGCGTTTTCTTAAAATGAGAGCAATTCCAAATCGAAACCCTGACCTAACATAAGGAAATCGTTTCTTTCTTTACTCTTACTTTTTGTTTGATATCTTCCTCATTATCCAAAAGTTATGTTACGAAAAACAAAACCAAAAAAAAAACACAAAACGAAAACAATTTCATTTAACAAGAGCAACAAAAAACGGTTAACCATTTTATACCAAATTGTATTATTGCTCTTAAAAGGGAGCTGTATCTTGGGGGTCGGAGTGAGTCAAATGGGGATGGATTCATTTTCTTACTGGTGGGAAATGTTTACTTTACTTTATTTTTGCCAACTTGGCCATTGGCATTGTTATTGCTCCTGTTCAGGCGTTCAAGGCAAATGAGTTTATGAGCCCCAAAACACAAAAAAGGGAACTAACATCTTGCTAGGATGTATGGTACTCGATGTTACATGCCTTGTGCTGGGTGCTGTGGCTCCTCGTTCCCAGTCATCCCTTTTATTCTGTCGGCAAAAAAAAAAACAAAAATATAAAAAGGAAGACTTTCCAACGTAATGAGGGTCAAACAACATTTGGGCTTTGGTTTTCAGGCTCGTGCTCTTGGCTCTTGGTCTTCTTGGTTGTTGCTTCTTGTTTGTCTGGGTAAACACTGGAGCCTTTGCCCGAGGACTCAAAAAGTGGCCACAAAACAAAACACAGATTTTATGTATAGTATATGTATGTTTATACAAGCTGTATGTACGTATGTAAGTACTTTTTGAAGTCAAAGTCTCTTAACTTTAAAGTATATTTAAAAATTGAACTGTGTATGTTAGTGAGTTTTAAATTCAATGCCTAATCCAGATAGGTAGATATGGACAATCATGGTCAAAATAATAAGTACATGAGCAAGTATTTGTCATATTTCAGAGTAGTAGTGAAATTAATACACACGATTTCTGAGCAAACGGACTTAAAGCTACTCAAATAATCAGCATAAAAAAGGTTACTCACATGTTCAACTTTTAATTATTTCACCCGATAAAAACTAAATATATAATTTTCAATATTTATTTTCATTTGTTTTCTTTATACCTTTTAGACACAGTTTCTAGTTTTTGTTTTGTCTCTAAATGTTGTGAGTAAAATGAGAATGCACTTAACTCATTCCACATACCTTGACCTCCAAAATCAACGAATACAATAGAATAATAATGACGTTGTCCTTGAATTTGTTTATATTTATCACAGAGGGAATCGGTCTAAATTGTTTATATTTAGTAATTCATAGAGAATAGGAGGAGTAAATTGATTTTGATTTTTACTCATCATCGGCAGCAAAAATCGCTTTGAAAAACGCATATTACAAATACAGATATTATTTTTAAAATTTTGTAACAGATGCTCTTCAGATGTTCGTAACACAGAGAAGAATGAGGATGGTAAGCCGATGTCCCAAGTACCCATGTCCGTCTGCACAATCGGGATCTACATCATCCATCTAAAAGCTTCTGAAATAAAAACTTATTTGTTAAACAAAGTTGAATTTTCAGGATCAGGCAAAAAATCAAGTGCTATTTGAATAAAGCAAGTAAGTCGTGTCGCCGACCATGCACCAGGTGAAACAAACATTTTAAATTTCGAAGACCATCATAGCATATGCTATCTCTCTCACTCTTACAAACACACGCATAGTTAAATACTTTTATGGGTATATTTCGCGTGTTTCTAATCCGCTTTTAGTTAAATTTGGTAGATCGGTAGAAATGAATAAGACTCACTAGTGTACCGAATTTTGATGCTGATCAAAAATATTTATACTCTTTGGGTTCGGAAAAGCTTTCTCCTGCCTGTTACATACATTTGGCGACTTTAATACACCATTACACCCTATGGAGGCATGGTATAAAAATCGGTATTGGAGTTGAAATAGCTTCAGTTAGTTAAATCAGTTTTGGTCTATAAACTGTAAGAGCTACAAAGCTGTTGGCTTCTATATACTGCAGGGTTTGTATATATCAGCCAGCCGGATCGTATTACTATATCATACAGCTCCGATACAAACGGAAAAGTCACAATCTGTGGCTTTACACAACAACTTTGTTATTTTCTAAACCATCGTCGTAAAAATTTATATTTGTTAGTTTTGTATACCTATTAATAACTGCCAAATTTGATAAAAATCGGATAACTTCATTATACATATGTACACGCATTGCTCTATCCTAAAATTGTAAGCCGTTTTTCGCGAACATTAGATTTTTTATTGTAAGATCCCAATTATTTACAAGTCTTTTAAATACTCACGCATATATCGAAACCGGTATTGTAATATCGATTGTTAGTAATAAGTATCGATTGTTAGTAATAAGTATCGTTTGTTAGTATTAAGTCGCCTATGGAAAATATCGGTATCGGCCTGATGCCGCACTGAAAGTTTTCTCTCTCTTCTTCCGGTGACGCTTGAACGAGCTAGACGCACCAACTGCCGAAAACTGCCGAAAACTTAGAAATTAAATCTGAAGACTCTAAACTAATCCTTATCATTTTAACTCAATAAATAGGTGTTTACATTATACAAATAGTTTTTTCCAATTTGACGGTAAAAGAAGACTAACAAAAACCCTTGCAACTTTTTTGGTAACTCTTTCCTTACCTTATCCATCAAAGTGGAAAAACGTTTTATCTAAAAAGGCTAATGTTTGCGAAAGAACGGCCTTCAATCTTGGCATAGAAAATAACGAAGATATTTATCAAAGTCACTGTTTTCCACCGATCGTTCCTATGGGAGCTATATGATATAGGCACCCGATCATTCTCAAATTCGGAACAGTCATTGAAAGATATATTATAGTAACAAATGTTTAATTGGAAAGCAATCACTTCAAAAGTAACGAAGTTATTGACAAAAGTCACTGTTTTCGTCCGATCGCTCCTATCTGATATAGTCACCCGATCTTGACCAAAATTTGGTACAGTCGTTTATATCTATAATGAACTCACTTATATTAAATTTCACGACAATAGATGAGAAAAAAACAAAGTTATTGAGAAAAGTCACTGTTCGTGACTTTGACGTTTGCATGGGAGCTATATGATATAGTGGTCCGACTGATTCCGAGATATACAACCCCTGCAGTATACCAAAATGTATGTAAGAGGCTACTATCTACGAGTGTACTAAGCCAGTACAGATTCCAAATATCTTTGAGAAAATCGGTTTTTATCTAATTTGCGGGTGCGGAAGGGGGCGTGGCAAAAATTTGAAATAAAGTTGAACACTGTAGGTATTACAAGAGACTAAGTACCAAATTAGGTGACTCTAACTCTTATATGTAGTCTCCGAGATCTACGTGTTCATACGGACGGACGGACATGGCTCGATCCACTCGGCTGTTGATCCTGTACTTAATGGGGTCGGAAATGCTTCCTTCTGCTGTTACATACATTTTGGGGACTTTAAAATACCATTTGACTCTATGGGTGCATGGTATAAACCAAGGGTGGGCACGAAAATTTAACTTGGGAGCCAGAGCATCAGCAGCAGAGGCTGGGCAGAAAAAAGGTCATTTTTGGTCTCGACGCACACAAAAATTTGTGTGTCGTCGTGGAATTTGCTGACAGAGGGACGGACAAGTCCCGAATTTTGCGGGGTGGGGAAAAGGGTCGCGATCGCGAGGTCGCAGCTTGTAGACAGAGGGGTGAGGGACGGGTAAGAAAATAAGGGTTGTTTTTGTCGAGTTCTTGAGATCGCGACCCTTTTTCCCCCTGCCCGCAAAATTCGGTACTTGTCCGTCCCTCTGCCAACAAGCTGCGAGCTCGCGATCGCGACCTTTTTCCCCCTCTCCGCAAAATTCGGGACTTGTCCGTCCCTCTGTCCACAAGTTCGACGAGTTTTTGTGTGCGTCGAGACCAAAAAATGACCTTTTTCTCTGCCCAGCCTCTGCCAGTAAAGAGCCACGGGAGCCAAAAGAGCCACTACGTGCCCATCCTTGGTATAAACATATAAAAACCATTCTTTTTCAAATTGTAACTTAACCTATTGGAACCTATTGACCACAGTGTAGGCGGATTACCTTACAACGTTACAAACTTACACACCTAAAAACTTGAAGAAATGTAAATTATAATAAGACTAACTATTTTACCCCAATAATGTCATATTTAACATCAAAATGCAATGTAATTTAAATGTGATTCATAATTTCTTGTTTTATTTATTGGGATCAAATTTAAATTTAATAGTGGTTTTTTACCTTATATTGGGATTTTTCGCTCTTCGTATATAGCTCGGGAACTATCGATATTGATGGATGGGAAACTATCGATAGTGATGTCTGAGAATTGTAAACAGCATCCAAAAAATTTTTAATTCAAATCGGTCTTACTGTTTTGTAAATTAAGATGATGTTATTTTAGTTATTTAAAGACATACAGATCATATCAGAACAAACTAAAATTATTTTAGTTTTATAAGCTATAAGCTTTTGTAAGTTTTTGTATTAAAGATCAACTCTTTTCAGGAATGTTCTAATTCAAGACAAAATAAATTAAAAAGTAATTAGCAAGAGTACTACTCCAAAAATATAAATATATCAACAATTTTCGCTTTAAGCAAAGCTTACTTATCATAATCAAATCTTATGAAACAAAAATATTTTGAGTAACAAACCTTTTTAATGGAATTTTGTTAAAGTAATTAACGATTTGAAACTTTGAATTTAAATGAACTTAAGCGCAGCCAAAGCGTTCTTTCTTTCATTTAAATTTAAAGAAAATTTTCACGCTCAGCACTATCGAGAGTGACAAAGAACTATCGATTGGGGCTCAGAAGTTTAAACATCGATACCTTGGTGCAGCCATCGATAGGTTTCCAGCACTAGACATCCAGCAATAAAAAACAACATTTATTAAATCAAAAATTTAAAAAGACTTTAAAATTTGTATAAGATGTTCTCTTACAAAATGCCTTGTGGAGTTTTACAAACAGATACCAAGATGACAGACACGGAAATCACCTTTACACCGAGATTGTGGGAACAGCGTTATTGTGCTGTTTTACAAATTTTGGAAGACCCCCGTTGGGCGCCCAAAATTAAAAGCGTAGTTGACTTCGGATGTAGCGAAATGAAGGTACTAAGTTTTAAAGATTTTCGAGAGCTACTTACGATTTTTCTTATTGATTTTAGCTATTCCAATTGATGAGACGAATTGAGACCATCGAGAAAATTCTTGAGGTATGTATGTACATAGTACACTTCAAAAAAGTATTGGCACACTTTAAAAATCCAACTTTAAAGAGCTGTAACTTTTTTGTCCTGGGTTCTGGCTATTTTTTCTAGTTTGTGTGTAATGCATAATAATATTTCTTACACTAGACCACGATCTGTCCACAATAGTGCCAATTTCCCGATAATATTTATTTTTCAAATAGAGTTTAACGATCAGTTTTCGGATCTCCAAAGAAATTTCTGCACCTCTAGCCATTTTGCCCTTGTCTTCTTAATTTTCTGATAAAAGTAATTGCAAAAAATGACAGAAAAAATGAAAAATAACGGCAGATTTCCATTGTGAAAACGAAAGAGCATTCTAGATTAAAACTTTTTTGATGAAAATTTGTGCCTATATTTACATTTTTGTATTTTGCAAATGAACCAAAGATAAAATTTAATTTTTTTTTTTTGTTCAAAATTAAATATAATATGTATATGAGTTTAATAAATGTAATTTATCATTTACCTATAGCTGTGTTAACAAAAAAGTTACAGCTCTTAGAATTTGGATTTTTCAAGTGTGTCAATACTTTTTTGACTCACTGTATTCACATCTGAAAATATTTCTAAAAAGCTTCTGCTGAAAATTCTCTCAAGCTGTTAACATATTAAAATCTTGTAGAATGAAGTATACAAATTAACAAGAAAACCAAGTGGATATTAATCCAAGTTTTATTTTTATGTGTTTAATGAAAATTTGATCGTGGCTTGGCTTCAAATTTTATTTTTAAACATTTTAGTTCTTAAACAATTCTTAATGACTTGCTTTATAAAAAATAAAACATTAAATGAAATAGGAGTTGATTACAAAAACGATTTCCAGTTATCCATGTTTAGATTCTTATTTGGAAAATACAACAAAAAATGTAGTCCAAGTAAATTAAATTTTGAACATATATCTGATTATTTTATTTTTTTGTCTGTTTTATTTGTATCCGGGTTTATGTTGCTTTTTATACATATTTATATCCTAAGCTTAGACTTAAACATTTTTTACGAAATAACCTTTTATCTAGTTTTTTTTTTTTTTTGTTTAATTAAATACTTTTTCTTCGTAAGGAGACTATGTATCCAAAGGGGATTTTGGATGAGTGTAAATGGGGTGTATCTGTGTGAGGAAGATGCCGGAAATTGGTAGTGGTTTGCATAGTGCATGCAATATAAACCTAAAATTGCATTAAGGATTATGCAATTATTCATATGTATTACCTAACAAAAAAGAGTCTAACACATTTGTTTCTTCAAAAATAGTAAAATCAAAATAAACAATTTAATCATTTGCTATCATGACAGCGATATACAAATCTAACATTATGTCCATCATTATTATACCACTCCCTCACTCTCCCTTTTATTTTATCCAACGGAGTTGATGTAGCAGTATAGAAGCATAAGTAGTAATTTATGTATGCACTTATTTGAATGATTCAACAATTCTCCTTATTTTTTATAATTTGCTGGGAACTCCCATTTTAACTTAAAAACAAAAATAAAAATGTTCATTCTACACATGATTTATTTTTGTGTTTCCTAACTTAGCACGTAGGCGTATCTGGGTATAGGCATATGTGTGTGTCCCCTCCTGTCACTATTAATTACTAAAAATACTTGAAAACCGATTTCGCAGCTTTCCCTCCGTTTTTTTGATCCGCTCTCTAATTGGCCTCTCCCCTTGCCTCTCGATTATTGGTTATCCTATCACTTGCGACAATGTCTGGATGACGCATGAACATTGCGCCCCTTAGCCCCATAGTTATTCTCATCATCGTAATCGCCATACGCACTTTGTATAGGCAACAATTCGGAATTGTTCTCAACGTCTTGCTGGACGACACCCATTATTGCTTCAGTCTTATGTAGACAGCGACGTGGTCGCCGCTGCTTGGGTAGTAGTTGTTGTTTCTGATGATGAAGATCCTCCTCCCGACGCGTTTGACTGGCCTTTAGTTTGCGCTCATTCTCACCGGTGGCCGAGGCGGCGACCGCGTGCTCCTTCCGTGTGGCACAGCCACGTTTATTGCTAGCGACGACTGTGGATAAAGGTGTAGTCTTATCCACGGCCACAGCTGTTGATTTGCCTTTGCCGGCTGTGGCTATGCGACCAAGCTTAGTAGTTGGTTGCTTGCTAGTTGTACGTTTACGAACCCTTCCGTGTCCACCACGTCGACCAACACGCCCTTCCTCCGAGTCGGTTTCCTCAGTTGCATCTTCATCTGCATTGCTCTCATCCTTAAAAAAAAATGGTATTGATTAAACCGAGTTTTAGAACCGATAAACAATTGATTAAATACCTCATCTTCCTCTTCCTCATCTTCATTGTCGTCGTCTTCACCCTGGTCTGCTTGGTTGTCATCTTCATTGTCTTCGTTGTTGTGTTCCTGCACGGTCAGTCCCTTATCACGACGACTCTGTTCCACGGCCAGTATCGCATATGTCGCCTTGCCTTCATATCTCCTAGGAAGACGTGATTTTAACGGGCATATCTCCTCCTCTCGCTCAAACTCTTTTACAGCCCGTTCCCTAGCTATTTGATCTGGATCTTGTAAAAGCACCTCGGCCCAGGAGAAACTTTTCTTTTTAATATTTTTTCTTCTCAGATTTTGAGCGCAGATTCTTTGGCGACACCCGATTTGTAAGCGAGTGCTCCTGAAATGGTGTGTGTAATGCAGAATTGCGAATCGCATTGCTGAAGAACTTGTTATTCACATCGAAAATATCGCATTTATTGCTAGCAGGAATAGCTCCTCCATCAACTTCATCCTTAATGTTAACGCAGGTGGATAAAATCTCATCACTACTCAGCCTCATCTGGTTGGGATCATGGCCGAGTCGGCGGTACTCACGCTTAAAAAATATTTCGATAACGCTGATAGTTGGGACGCTCCTGGTAGGACAATTGCCCGATTAGCTTTAGAAACTCGCCTAAATATTTGGGAATCTGTTTTCCATAGAACTGACGTAGCATTTCCGAGACGTCTGTCATGAACAGTTCCTTGGCCCGATGCACCTTCTCTTGCTGCTGCTGACTGGCGACTTCCTTCCAAGGCAAAAAGCCCTCAGACCAATAGAGTAGATTGTAACCCAGGCACTCCAGATCACTGCGTCGGGAATGAGCACCCATATGGGCATCCCGGGAAGTAAACTCCAAAGTGCCATCATGCGCTCGTCTCTGGTCCATAATGAATGGGCGGTGAACACCGCGGTCTTGATATTTGGAGGCCAGACCGAAGTCGATGAGGAAGACGTGCTCCTCCTCCACTGGAATAAGCTGGTATTGTGGCGGATTAGTTGTAACTCGCTTGCCATCACTTCTACGGGAACTTTCTTCCGCCATCGCACTAATTTCGCGATTTTTCATTATTTTCTGCTGACGTCGTGTGCCGAGACGTTTGGCAGCGGAAAATCTGGCAGAAGATTTCTTTGTTGAACGTCGAATCGAAGGTGGCAGAAACTCCTCAGACTCATTGTCCGAACTAACTGGCGACTGATCGCTGTTAGCCCCCTCCGCTTGCTGCTGCTCCTCCTTGATGGGATATCCATCCTCGTTAAACTCCTCACGATAGCTAACTCGCTTTGTAGGTCGCAGATAGTGCGACTTGACCATCTCCTCATACATAGAATTGCGCTTTTCGCGGCGACAGGATCGCACCGGATTGGAGCCGCTGAACTCGACACCAGTGCGCGGCCTCGTGCGTTTCTTATTCACTGGTGTTTGGTAGCAGTCTAAGCTATTGCTATTGCTGTTGTTGCTATTCGTGGTGGCTCCATCATCGAAATCCTCGTCTTCTTCCATGTCCTCGTCCTTTCCCTTACCTATGTGTGCAATTCGTTTCAATGCGAACTTCTCGTTCTTTAGGAAATATTCATCGTCGTTAGTGGTCTCTTGCTCTGAGCTATTCCCGCTGTCCGTGGTCTGTTGCTTTTCTTCGTAGTGCTTATCTCTGGACACTGTCTGCCTCTGAAGATACTTGCACTTGGATATCATTAAATTCTGGGCCTTAATATCATTGTGGCAGTACCCCTTGTCGTGCAGATACTCCAGTACGTTAACAATATGTATGGCCAGCACTAGAAGTGACTTCTGCTGCACTCGGGAGTTTTTTATCAGTGAGTGCAGATCTCGGTCAAAGCGGGGCAAGACCAAAAAGCGATAGCGACCATCCCCAAAGTAATGGGTGCCGGAGGCAATGTAACTGGGTATCCCCGATGGCGGACCCTGTGCGAGATGAGGTGACGATTGACTGATCTTTGCTTGCGCTTCCTCGTTTTCCTGACCATTGGTAACTGCTAAAGAAAAACGAAAAAAAAAAAAAACACATTAAAATTCAACATGAAATTGGTCAAAATTAATTTAATTGCTTACCTTTGGTCTGAGAAGTATGGATCAGACAATGAATTTCAACGAAAAGAGGTCCATTGGAATGTGGCTCAATTTTCACCACATATTTTGCACTCTCCGAGCTGACAGGACAAACAGTTTCGTCTGATGCCAGAAATATTTCGCCGAAATTTCCCTTACCTTAAGAAAATGTTTAAATTGGCGAGAGTTTTGGTAGACATGGGACTAGGGGCATCACTTACCTATAGGCCGTCCCAAGCGCCAGGGTTTTGAAAGTACATCTCTCAGGATTGTGCCATTGACTACAGAAGGTCTCAGACTATAGACGGGGCGAGGCGACTCAGTGGCCAGAGAATTGTGCTTCTCGTTGCTAGCCAAGCTAAGTAAACTATGTGCCGCCTGCGCCTGCGGCGTGTGCACAAGCGCTGTGCCAATGCCACCTCCTGATCCCGACGATAAAGAATCCTCATCATCATTGTCATGCGACTCGTAGCCATTGACATTGTGAGCCAACCGTTGGCACTTCTCAGCCACTACGGCCTCATCGCTGTCATTATCTTCTCTAATCTCCGCTCTTTTGCGTTTCCTTATACTTCGGTCAGTGGGCTGGCGTTCCAAGATCAGGCGCTTACCCATTTTGAAGTCCTCTCCCTGCTGCGTCCTTCCTTCCTTGCTGTGCCACGTGAGTTTCTTGGATTCAGTCTAGCATTGAATTTCGATCAGCCGATAAAAATTCAAGCGGTTTGTTTTTGTCTCAATTCCGTTGCGTGCGTTGCTTTTACCACCGTCTTTCTTTTCGCCTCTCATTCGCGGTATCTGCTAGTGGGTTGGTTAGTGTAGAAAGAAGCAGAGATGATTACAAATACATATATTTAAACTTATGTTCTCACTTGTAGACAATAAGTCAAACGCGAATTCTCCTATATTATATTTAAGATTCTGATTAATTATTAGTAAATTGTTGTTGTTTTTCTTTTCCTTTTGTTCGTTTTTTTTTTTTTTTTTTTCTTTTTAATATCACACAAATTCCAGTTTCACTTTGTGCCTTGGGGTCTGTCGGTACGATATGACTTTGGAACAAGTATACACATACAAATATACAAATACATGCATACACACTATAGGTACATTCAACAAAAACAAATATAATATTTTATCCTATTCGACGAATTTATCTGTAACTTAACGAACTCTACGGTTTTTTACTCCAAACGTCACACGTTTCCTTGTGATTTTTTCTTTGGCAATGAAATTTACACTGTAGGCGGACGGAGAGAAAAAAGACAGACACAGACAAACAAACGTATTGTAAGGAAAATCGATTTCATTGGCCGGCATTAAGATGCTTTGATTTTATTTAACAACTAAATTCATAGAATATTTCACGTCTCACTGCTGCTTAGTTAACTTTCGTCGCTTTTTACATTGGCAAACACATTTAATTGTTCATAAATTAAATTGATTTTTCAGTCCCATGTCACTCTTCTTCTTTTTGTTTTCACGTTTTTTTTTTTATTCACTGAAGAAATTTTCATCAGTCATTAAGAGCTAAACATTAGTGCTTACATTTTGCCGTGGATCCACTTGACTAATAATACATGTTCAGCAACTGTTCAGTAGTATTTTTGTTAATTTATTTAATTAGTTTTCACAACAATTACATATTCTATTTGTCTGCTGGCTAGCAAACAAGCCAATGTTTCATTTCCGTACTGTTCCGCCATTTTGTTACATTTCCATAAGTGAAAAGTGCTCGCAAACGATGCTGTTAAGTTAACAGCAGTGCTCGAAAATGAAGCTGTAAAATAAAACGGTTGGAAATTTAAATTAAATAATTAAACTGATTTTGTTCTTTCCCATTTTATTTTTTTTTTTTTTTAGGTGGATATTGATGAAGACCTGCTAAAGCGTAATTTACTTTTTATCAGACCTTTAGTTTCTGACTATGTAAGACAGCGAAAAAGACCGTTGCATGTAGATGTTCTGCAAGGTAGCGTAGCTGAATCCTCTCAAGAATTACAAAGCATAGATGTTGTTGTCGCACTGGAACTGTAAGTTACTTTCGTAAAAATTTTAACCGAATATTATAAATTATTTCGCATTTAGAATTGAGCATGTCTATGACGATGTCCTGGCCAAAATTCCATCGAATATTTTTGGGTTTATGCAGCCCAAGCTTGTGATAATCAGCACACCCAATTCCGATTATAATGTGATATTCACTCGTTTTAAGCCGCTGTTATCTAATGGATTTCGCCATCACGATCACAAATTCGAATGGACTCGAGAACAGTTCAAGTCCTGGTGTTTGGAAATCGTTGCCAAATACCCAAACTATATGTTTTCTCTATTGGGACTTGGTGATCCACCCGAGGGTTATACAACAGTGGGACACGCCACACAGATGGTCATATTTGTACGCAAGGATCTACTCGACCTGCCGCTGCTGACAACATTGATTGATCCATCTGCTCAGGCGGAGACCAAGTCTTATAAGCTTTTACATTCTATAGATTTTCCGTATTTTGTCGACACACGCACCAAGGAGGAGATCATTTGGGCTGAAGTTCTATTTGAGCTAAATCGCTGGAAGATTCATGAGGACAGCTATGACTTTGCATTGCGGGCTTACAAGATGCCTGTATCCTACCTTTTAAGTCGAACTGAACTTGTTGGAGCCACTCGCGGTATTCTAGACGAATTGCTAAAAAAAATAACAAATGCGTTGAGAATGAGTTTGTAATCATCGAGGAGTCCGATGATGACAGATCGATAGATGAAAATGATTGGGATAATCCAATCGAAGGGGACCCCAAACCAGATCAATTGTCAGATCATAATGAATGTGAATCTTGGGACTAAATAAAACTAATGTTTTAAATTATATGAATCATATGTATGCATGTATGTCTTAATGGGAAAATTAATCTGTTATTTGAGATTTTGTAAATCGTTAACTTTATTCACTCAATTTAATTAGATAACACATTTTATCCCCCGATATTTAGAGATTTGTATGTATGTGTACATATGTATGTTCATTTAATACATACATACATATGTACATATATGTAATAGTGCAGTGGTGGGTTTTTCCCATCTCTTACCCTAACTCGCTGTCCATAGGAAAAACATTGCAAAAACTCTTGAATTTGAGGTGGTGGACGCCAAGATGACGACGTCGCCGCCGTTTCGTCTGTCTCTAGCACCCGCACGGAAATTGCTTTTGTTTGCAACAACAACAACAGCAACAATTTGCAAACAAAACAGAGCTGACTAGAATTAAGGGGGATGCAGCAGGACGTAACATAAAATGTCTGCTGCGGTTGCCTGCCTGCCAGAGAAACGTTCGTACCAAACATAAATGTCCTGGAAAGGCAAGGGGAACTTTTAGTTAATAGAATCGGCGCCATTGCGGAGTCAGTCAAAAAGTTAGTTGCAAGTGAACCGCTGAGCTGTGCAGGCACGAAGAGTTGCCGCTGCGTGCCTGGCCCTGACGTGACAAATTCATAAACTTTCACAAAATATCATATAAATATATAGCATTATATATGTATATTCATCTATATACATACATATGTACATATATACCCTTTGTTCGCCTTGAATTGTATGTCACATGTAAATAGGAATTTAACTCAATTTTTATTACATTACCCCCCCGGCGATTGGCGTGTCGTTCCGTTCGTCCTATAGTCCTAGTTATTCGATATTTCGCAGCGGGCTTAGAGACATGGCCGATGAAGGTGAAGGAGGCAAAGAAGGGGAAAAGAAGATTGTGCATGTCTATCCCTTGGTGAAGGTTGGTTCAAAGGGGAGCAAACAGACTAAGAGCTGAGATGTACTCACTACCATTTCTTATCTTCTCAGCATTCGGATATGAATGAAGAGATGCGCACTGAGGCCATTGAACTGAGTATCACCGCTTGCGAGAAATATTCATCCAACTATGAGGTATTTATTTTTACAACTTTAACAGCTATAAGACTCTTTATATTCTTCTATTTTGCAGCAAGCTGCCAAAATCATTAAGGAGACAATGGATAAGAAATTTGGTATTTATTGGCATGTGGTTGTTGGTGAAGGATTTGGATTTGAGGTCTCCTATGAGACTGAAAACATACTGTATTTGTTTTTCGCCGGCAATTTGGCCATAGTCCTATGGAAATGCTCTTAGTCGAGCAATGTATAAAGGGGATGGGAGGGGATGCAGGAGAAAACGGGTCAACCAACAGTCAACGTATGTACCTAGAAACCGAACCACATTGCGAAACAGAAACGGAACTTTTGTATTAACTGTAGTCCTATATGAATGTATATATGTATACATAATATATATAAAAACATTTGGTTAACCTATTAATCAAAACCCCCATCCAACCCAGTGCATGGTCATACATATTTCCATGGTAACAAATTTCGTTGTTGGTAAAAATTAAATGAATTTTATTACAAAAAGTAGTTTAATCAGTGTTGTTTGACTTGTCCAATATTTACGCATAGACATCTTCACGATCGGCACCGGCTCCGTCGCCTCCATCTTCAAGGTTGGCAAAGAGCAGGAAATGCGAAGTACGATGCAATTCGTGGTAAAACTCTTTTGGATTGGCCAATTGCAGTTCGTATTTCATGTTCGGGTCGTGTCGAACGCCCATGAAGTTGTAATTCCAACTGCCCTGCGACGGGACCATGAAAAAGCCAAGGAACTTGTTCGATAGCAACATTTGGACACGTTCGTAGTGCGATGGCAGATAGCCCTTGGGATTGTTACCCTTGTCCGTGTTTTTGGATCCCCACTCGAAGCCCGAAGGGGTCAGTTTGTAGGCGGTTAGCGAGCAGGATCCTGGCGTAAATGAGCAGGTTATCACAATTGTCTTCTCTCCGTCCCAATGAGCGTTCTCCTGCATGATCTTGGCATGCGTGGTTATGTCTTGTGGCGATAACTGCGGCAACTCGTTGGGTTGCGTATGGATCCAGCCCAATGGTTCCATATCCTTGAGGTATTGATGTGTGGGCAGGGCGTTGGGCAAATTAATGGTTTGGTGGGTGCCCCATTGGGGAGGCATAACAATGCAACGGATCTCTTTCACCTGGGGATTGTCCGGCGGACTAACCCCATACAGATAGCCTGCAATCTGTGCTCTCAGATCAGAGATGGTGACAAACTTCTTCAATATGTTCTTCGGAAGAATGTATGTGTAGCCAGTCTCCTTGATGTCATCCGAGCTGACATATATGTGATTTGTGCGAAGATGCAAATTCGTCGCCGAAATGGCTCGGACTCGCCACTCTGTCTTGGAGCTAAAGGTTTGCGTCTCGTAGTTGGAGGTCGTGGAGGTGATAATCTCGTCACCATGCTTGTTCGTCGTCCGCGTTGTAGTAGCCGTCAATTGGTTCTGCTCCTTGGTCTGCTTCTCGATTTCAGCAATTTGTTGACGTTGGGCCGACGGGGCACTGATTTCCATACCCAGGATGATGTCACGAATCTCAGACTGGGTCAGCGAAGCCACATTCACGTTGTTCTTCTTGCCATAATCAGCCAATATGAGATCCTTCAGTTGCACCTCCACTTTGATCCATTCCTCGTCTGTCAGCGTGGGCCAGATGTGATGGGCTTCCGTTATGGTCGTCTTATCCGGCTTCAGGATAATCTTTGTCCGTTCCGTGTTGACATGCAGAGCGCGAAGAATCAAAATAAGTCGACTAAACGCCGTGTACGAGGAGATCGTCTTTAGCCAATCGTCGTAAAGGTTGAAAAGCACCATCTGTGGTTCGGTGGCCTTTAGAATCAGATCACCGAACTTCTCCACCTTGAGGCAGGCCTGGAAAGGCAACTGCAGTTCCGAGCCCTTGATCACAATATTCGGGAAATCAAGCAAATGAACCTCGAGGGGATCCAACATGCCCTTGCGGGTGACAATGATCTGCTTGGGCTGCTCCTCGACCGGCAAGGATCGAATGAGAGCTGCAACTTCTTCGGCGGTTTTCCACTTGGCCAATTGACCCAAACGCTTCTGGCCAGCCCACACAGAAGTGTGAATGATCTTCAGGAACAGCTGACCAGTGCGTGGGTTGAAGATGAAAATGGCTCCGTTGATGGGCTTTGTTGTCAGATTGCCCTCAAAAGTCTTGTGTATGGTCACACGATACACATTGGTATCGTCTACAAACCAAATGATCTGGTTGGAGAAGAGCTCACCATAGTTCTGGGAGCTAAGATACGGTTCAGTGGGCTCCGACGAGTACAGTTGGAGTGCTTTGCGAATGCGTTCACGCAGCACATATAGGGCAGGATTAGCCTTCATGATTTTGGCCATGGCTTGTTGGATAAGAGTCTTGCATCCTGGGAACCAGTTTCCATAAGCCGAGTGCAAATTGTATGCCAGGTCAATGGCAATGAGCACTCCAGTAGGCGAGGGATAAATAGACATGTTGTCCGTGGTGTAGTCGAGGAACTTCGCTCTGGCATAACGTTCCACATCGTGGGAGTCGTAGTCACCCCATCGCAGCTGGATGTCTAGCCAATACTTTTGCGTCGTGGTGTTGTCCATGGTGTCTTTTGTGTCTGCTAGCAGCGAAGGCCTCGACACATTCCATTTGTAGGCGGGGAACAGTAGGATGTCCGCGCAGGAGGAGTTCATTTTGTAGGATTTACGCGGGTGGATGGTCTCTTTTTGCACTGTCTCAATCTCCAGGGCGTCCAGCTCCTGATCGAACACCTGACACAGATCCATCACAATAGACTCGTGGATCTTTTGCCACAAATGGGCACGGAATATCTGAATGAGGGAAATCTTAAGCGTAGGAATTTTGCCGTGCATGAAGATACCCGTCAGATCCAACTGAACCTGGAAACCGACATAGACATTCGCTCGATTAATAGTCGGTGACCACCAGAGAGTGAAGCGACGATTCGGAATCTGATTGAGACCCGATCGCTGGGCATTTGTGAGCTTCTTGTATTTCATAGACTCCTCGAATCCGGATGCCTTCTCCCAGAACAAACCCTCCCACGTGGGGAAGTAAGTTCCCTTAAACAATGTGTGCTCTAAGATGCCCTCCACTCCGCCCAGAGCTTGAATCATGTCCGTCCGATAGTTGTTTAGATTCCACAATTTGCCGTCGTGACGTTGATGAGTCCACCAGAAAGGATTCTGCTTCAGCACCTGATATTGTTTGAACTCCGTGCGAATCCGCCAGCCCTTGTCATAGGCCAGTGTGTGTCGATCTTTTTGGAAGAGTGTATTGATCCGCGGAATGCCCCGATCCCAACTGTCCTCGAGATCTTCCAGTGTGAGGCGACGATTCTGTGCATTAGCCTCCTGCCGCTTTAGGGCATATTCTGCCCACACTCTCTGCGAGTCAATGAACTCACTCTCCCAGGGTTGTATGTAACGATATAGATTGGGAATCAACTGATCCTCATCATGCGACATACCCGAACGGAAATGAGTGATGCCCACATCCGTTTGCTTGGACCAACGAAGATCTGATTGCGGAATAAGCACATGACCCATACTCAACATTCCCAAGCCGCCCAATTCTTTTGGAGTATAAAAGACAACAGGTGGAAAACGTGAAGGCATTTTCGAGTTCAAACCGATCTTGATACGGGTTTGAATCTTATTCTCGCACTTGACCAGCAAATCTAGCAACTCCTGCGTGTTGACCACAGCTTCGCGGAAATACGTCATCAGTCCAATTAATGCCGTGTTCCATTTGTTCACAATCTGCAATATATGCCAATAATTCATTTTCGTTTGAATATTTTGATTTGGAAACTCACCTTGGTAAACGTCGTCGAACCGGATGCCATTAAAATCTGTCGTACACGATTGTGGAAGCGACCCAACGACTCATCATCCACTCGCAGAAAACATTGAGCTGTACGTTCCTTGGTAATTTCATTCTGCAAATTCCAGACACCATCACGATGGGTAAACTCCTCGTTTTGTGTGCGGCACTGGAAGAGAAAGATGAACGATTATCAACTGAACTCATATTATTATTAATTTAGTGGAACCTTTGGAAGAATGCGACACTCAAAGCCGCTCATGTTAAACAGTAAATTGGGATTATCCTTAGAATATACAGACACAAAGGTATTCTCCCAGCCAATTGTGGTCACCGAACGAGGCAAACGATTCTTAATGTCCCAGAAGACGGCGCGGCCCCTAAGAAAACAAAAAATATTAATTGAATTCAAATTATTTTTCCAATGGAACCTACAAATTAACATCGTGTTTCATTAGACGCATGCGTGCATCGCGTGGCCAGCATTTTTTATTATTGTAGCCCACAATGTTCTCATTGTTGGGGTCAGGATGCTCGGTCAAATAACGCTGGATGAGATCACGCGCCTCTTCGGCGGAGAACCTGAAGAACAAATGAATGCGATCCACATAACGGCAATAAAGACGAATGGGATGCGCTACCTCCGTGACAGCATCCTGGAATGTGAGAAAATCGTTGGGCATTTGTGGTGGACCGGCCATTTCACTCGAGCGATGCAGACCCAGGACCAGGAGGTCCAGAACCAAACCATAGTATTGCGTTATAAACGAGGAGAACTGTAGGCCACGAATGATGCCGTAGCTATTGGTGTGATTCATGTCCTTGTAATTGATCACCACATTGTTTTTGGCCGTCATATAATCCGCAATGTTGTGGTCCACAATCAAACGGAGCAAACGATTGAGCAGAGTCAAATCAATTTTCTCGTAAAGCTTTTCAAAGCGCGATTCCAAGAGAACGTTGCATTCTCCTTCGCCCACATCCCACACATCCTGCAGATTGTTGATGCCTAATTAAAAATAAAAGAAAAGCACAATTCAGTTGCCTGGTCTATCCACACAAAATTGAAAACTGATCCTGGATATCGAGTGATGTTTTCGGAGACATCTTTCCGGCGTGAGGTTTGCAACAAGGGGATTATCAAGTACATATCACTTTGCTACAAATCACACGCCCGAAATGCCCACAATTCGTTCTCCACTAATAAAATATACTGAATCGGGTTAATGAGAATCCCTCTACTACCTTGACACCATTTGTATGCCAAGAGTGGCGGTGGTTCTGTATCGCTGGGCTTGATCCAGGGTGGAAATAGTCGTCTTTTGTCTGCCTCATACCACAGATACTGATCCAAATAGGCATCTGTGATCTTCTCCAGAGGTTCCACCTCATAAACGGGTATCAGATGACTATACAAGTCCATAAACTCAATGCCCACCTGTAAATTTATAAGAAAAAAAACAAACAAAACACTTTAATTAATTGAACTTAAACAAGAAATGTTGTCTCACCTCTTTGAAAGCTCTTTGGGTTAACAAGTGACGCTTAATGCGTGACAAGGCCTCGTGGGGATTATCATAGGCCTGCTCGATGAGACCCAATTCCTCTCGCTGGCTTTGATTCAGACGCGACTTTACACTGTACGCCTCTTTGAGCCGCTCCAGAGCCAGGATCAGCAGCTTTGTGTCGTGCTTGTAGGACAGCGGAGGAAAAGGAATAGGAGCAAAGCGCCGTGATTCCAACCAATGCACTGTCGTGGTATATATGGCTACAGCTTCTTCGGGTGAAATGTAGGGTCCATCCTTGAGATAATTGTGTTGGCGTTCCTGCTCCGCCTTCAAATACAAACGCGTGAGTCGTCCCAAATTTTTCTTGCACACCGTCTTGTCCACAGTAGCACCGCGACGGATGCGTTCTCGATTGTAGTGGGCCGTATTTGTCCACCAATCCGCCTTCATTTTGACATATCGCAAAATCATGTTCTCAATCGGGATGGGAAGACCAGGTACCTTCCATGGGATGTTTGCTTTCCAGCAACGCCACGCCTCCGACAAATGCTGCAGGATTGTGCGCGCCTTGTTTTGCTTTATGCCCTCGGGCATCATATCCACAATGTCGTGCATTACCGACGCTCGCAACTCTAAATCGAAATGCGACTCGACACGCTGTTTGGTCACCGTCTTGGCTACGCCCTTGGAGTGGCGACCCTCAAATTGACGCGACAAAAGATTTCCCAGCCAACGCTCCAAAAGTGGTGTGATTCCTCGCATGAAGAACAACCATACGCGCCATCCCGGGGCCCAGAAGCCACAACCCGGACCCTTGCCCACGGGTCCCGTGTTGAAGCGATAGTAAATCAAATGCTTTAAATCCTTGCACATACGGATTTGACGCATCAATTTGTATTTGTATCGATACATTCCAGTCAGTTGGCCGACATGGGCAAAAATATACTGAAGGCCATCGGCCAGCTGGAAGGCATCCACATTGTTCAGGCGATATTGAACGTGCGAGTCTATGATTAACTTGGTCAGGCGCAGAATTTCACGGCACAAATGGAAGGCATTGCCGAAACGTGACTTTTTACGCTCCTTGGTTGTCAGAGTTTTAACGGGCTTCAAATTGAAATTATAGTCCAAATGCAGGTAATTCAGATTCTTTCGATGAATCAGAAGGTTTAGCATATTATAGCCCTGGCGACAAACCTGCAGACCAGCCTCCACCCAATCCAAAGTGGTGGTCTGAAAGAATTTCGTAGCCTTAAACGAACGGAAGAGATACCTAAATGGAAAGGTACAACCGACAGTAAAACCGAAATCTATATTGAACTCTACTCAAGACTTACCGCTTCTTTTGTGGCTTGGGTTTACGATGCTTGAGGGCATTGAGGACATAATATTTTAGAAGTTTTTGATAGCTGACCCGCACCTTGACCGGATGACCAGGCGGGCAATGCTCCTTGTACCAGCATTTAACCAAAGGCACATCAATGGCTCGCCGAGATCGTCCTGAACGCATATTAAATGGGCGCGGTGCCCACAACAAAGCAATGCCATTAGCCGTATTGTCGGTATAAAGGGGGTGTCCTGTAGAAAAGGCTGCACTTCATCCGGCAATGTAAACTCCTCATCATCATCGGGCAGCGGCTCTTGTACCTTTGAATTGGCATTTCGATGCGAGATGGGATTTATCAAAGGATCAAAGTAAAAAGCTGGCAAATCAGGATCTTCGGTCTTAATGTAGACCACATTGGGGGTGTGATACCTAGAAAATAAAACAAAACGTTTCTAAAGATCAGCTTTGATTTGTAAGAATGTCTTATTCCAATATGGATTAAGTACAAGTTTGTCTGCAACTATCAGCAGTTATGACTTAGTCTTTCCAATCATAACGAACATTTCTCATTGCACCTCCCGCACCATTATCGCTAAATTGGTAGTAAACTTGGGAGTCTTTTATTATTCTTACATGTCATTAGGCGCTGCTAATATATCTATAATTGACAACGCATTAATTCGATGTACTACTTTGTAGTAACTGCAGTTCGGGGCTTACTCATGGTTTTATAATTTATAATATATTTATCCCCTCTCGCATCAATGGACCAGAAATGTTCCATTTTCTACAGAATTCCCACATCTTTTTGTGATACATTGGAACACCTCACGGCACCTTTTATTATCTTGAAAACTTGTAGCATGGCTTTTCCTTACACGTTTGCACGAAAGGATTTCACGAAGTTATTTTCAATTTTTGTCAGCTTTTATATGCCTAAGGCTCTGCACAAGACAAAATGGGAACTGATTCAATTGAATGCTAAATCATTTTGAGTGTCTATTCCACTACATCATTTGTTATTGTTGTAACAACCGACAAGATAATCTAGCAAAAACCAACAAAAATGACATTCAAAACGTTTGACTATAAATTATAAGTTAAAGAAATTATTTTAGGAGCTTTTTCTACTTTTGCTTACCAACTTAAATGCACAAAGTGGGGCATATTGTTGTACAGATAGGGAAATGCAATTCTATATTCTGTACGAATCGGTTGTCGTATAATGACCTTATTAATGTCATTAAACTCGTTCCAATCCTCATCACTGTAATGAAAGGCAGAACAATTTATTGGACATGGTCTAATTTAGAATAAGTTTGAAAAACCTACCCAACATTATGATCCTTGATGAGTGGTTCGAATTTAGGTCCACCCGGAATAGCCATATTCAGAGCCTTGGCCGTGAAAAAACTCTTTGGGTCAAAGAGATAGAAGAAATTATTGTCCACGAGGTCAGTAAGCAATTGATTAGCCAATCGATAAAGCGTGGCCAATTGGGGAAGGGAAAGATTCCATTTCCGGTACGTTGAACCATTAACGAACCTAAGAAGAATATATTTTGAAACTCATTGAAAACACAGATTGTGGAGAATGTACTAACGGCGTGTCTACAAGGGGTCTATGGTCATAGAACCATTTGTGGACGGCGTTGTCTTCATCGTTATCCAATTCTATTTGAATGGCTTCCAATGGTTCCACATCTAGCACATTGTCAGCATAGTCTAGAGGCGGCTCCTCATCATCAAATGGCGGAAATCGCATACGCTTGAAGTGCCTACGATCACGCTTTTCACGTCTCATCATAATCCACATTGTTCTAGAACGGAGCCCAGGTTAATGAAATTCAACTTTAATCGCCATCTTTCTTACCCCCATTGTGCTATGTAGACGGGCTCAATAACCCAGGGAATTTCATTGACAAAAGTGATGGCTCCAGTAATGTGGTAGAGCACTTGAACATCTCGAATCTGCTCCCATGGCATAGGCATATTTTCCAGTAGCTTAAGCACTGCATGCGGCATATATTTGAGAGCACCCAAGTAGACACGTTTGTCATGACGATATTTGCGCGAGGTCATGTCTCCATGATCGCGTATAATCTTTCGTATGTGCTCTGGCGGCATATCCTCCTTTTGGGTGTCGATAAAACCAAACTTGCGTTTCTCTGCAAAGCGTTTTGATTGCAAGTGCTGCCATTTCAGGGCCTTCTCCTGCAGTTTCTCTTCCGTAATTATATCAGGTTTTGGTGTCGGTATTTGACCCAGTCCCGGTTGTCCAGCTGCCGGCGCTTGGATGCCATTAGTTTGCCCCCCAGCTGTAGGTCCACCAACCCCAACACCTCCAGGTGGAGGCAATGGTGCTCCTGGCGGTGGAATTTGCTGTATCTGGTTGGCCATTTGCTGCTGGGCATGTAGCTGCGCCTGTTGGGCATGGGCTGCCGCAAATGCCTGCTGCTGGGCCATCAATTGAGCGGCCCATGCATTTGGCGGTATCATATAAGGTGGAATTGACATCGTTTAAGAAGTCGCATCTAGGTCAATTGATAAATGGAAAAAAGTGGATCTTAGTAGGAGTCTCACATTAACACACACACCAACTGCAGACACAGACACGTTTTGTCTGACGCCGCGCATTTTGCAATTTTCACTTCACGAAAAAGGCATTAAAATCTTTATTTTATTGAAGAATTTAAAACTTAAAACATTTTCTTTTTTTTACTGACCCAAACTATTACCTAATTTACAATATTTATTCGCTTTTCTTTCTTTTTCAATCAATTTTCCCGGTTTTGCAAAACGTTTACAATGCGGCAGCCATTTCTATTAGTGGTGGGAAAACAATCGATGACACTATCGATCAATGTTGCAAATTCCAAAGTGATTATCGATACGAAAGGCCAGATTTGTTATCGATAGCTTTTCATAATTTAAAATCGTACCGCGTAACAGTGCAGATATTTGAATTTTTTTAAACATGATGATGAAAGGAATGAACAAATCGTGACAATGACCTGAAACATTTCGTCTGTCATCAAGTTTTTTTAAGACTAGGGGACTAATTAATTTTCCTGCCCACTATAGCTCGTCAACTACAGAGGACGATACTTTCGCCCTTCTAAACATTCCTACTATTAAATGTGGCTACTATTTAACCTTCTTTAAGCCCAACTAGTGTTTAATATTAGCGAGCAATTGGGCTGTCATGCCCGTCTTTTTTCTGATCGGACACGTCAGACCAATTTTATAACATTGCTCCACTTTACCGCCTTAATCACACATTGTCATGTCTGCCCCAAGTTTCATCAGGATCGGGAATTGAAGAGAAGCGCGTAATTCTAAATATATTATGTATGTAATCAGCGCGATTATAATTTGAGGATTGCCAGTTATTAATTATATCATATCGTCATCTATTTATTTATTTAAGTGATTAGATACTTTTTCTCGGTCACTGCGTCAACTCGAATGTATGCTAAACTGGAACAGAAACATGTTTTTGAAAATCTTTAATTTATAGTAATGAGATTCAAGATTTGGTTTCAATGAATGTGAAAACCTGACCCTGATTCATTTTTTGTTTCAATATCCAATTTCCTTTGGCTCTCACGGTTAATGACTTTTCCAGAGCTCGAATTTGTTTGCTTATTCAATTTGCATCATATGCAAATTCGATCTCAGCCACTATAAAAGATGTTAGGACTGTGATTCCCAATCACAGTTTACCTCAAACATTGCATCTAGCTAGAACTGCGAGAACGACTCAAGGAAAGGTGTTAATTTGGCTTAAAAATATTTACAATCATTGTGAAATTTTGCAAAACAATATTAACAATGGCTAAGGTAATCAGATGTGAACTACATTTGCTATTATAGACCATTCAATTGAATATTTATAATTTTCCATAACAGTTTTGGGTCATTTTGTTAGCCGTCATAGCGATGACTAGTGCAGGACCTATAGAGGAGGTAAGTAGCTACTAAACTATTTTCTAACCATTGGAATCTTTTCTATTGATTCTTGCTCCTTGTGCCTAGAAACGTTTAACCGCAGACGCCGAGCTCGAGGCTGATCTAGACACGGCAGACTCTATTGGATACGGTTATTATGCAGCTCCAGCCCCAATTGCAGTGGTTCCTAGTTACTATGGGCGCTCTTCCTATGGCGGATGGGGCGGTGGTTACAAATACAGCGGGGGCTATGGCTATGGGCGTTATTATGGCAACTATTACCGTCGTCCCATTTACCCTGTGTGGGGCTAAAAACTAGACCTAATTACATGAACCTCTTAACGCGTTTGTGACATCATCAAAAGTGCTTTTGACCTCAAAAATTTCACCCGGCATTATCACAGTTCACAATAAACATAACACACAGCACAAAAATTAATTTTAAATTTTTGCTTCACTTGCTCCGAAACCGGATTTTGTACAATCGCTTCCAAAGAAATTTCGGCAATTATGGCTCAGACGAGGCTTAGGCCAGACATAAAGAAGATTTTAATTAGCAACTTATTACGAGGTGAGCCCTAGACCCAAGTTAAACAAATAAAAAAGGTCATACAAATGTTGTCAAAAATTTTGCTACATTTTCGAAAGTTTTCAAGCGTTACATAAATATGCAAATAAATATAATTTATGAATCTAATGGCGGCGCGAGGATCCAGTGTGTCGCTTCTTGGAGTGGTGCTGCTTCTGGTGATGCTTATGGTTTGGTTTGGACTCTTTGCCCGAGTGGGATTGCCTTGGACTCCTTTGGGACTTCAACTTATGGAGTTTATGCACGCCTCCAGCAATGAGCGGAATGGCCTTATGGGCATGTTTGTGTTCTTCGGATTTTGGTAAACGATGTATACTGGAACGATACTGATGCGGTTGCAACTGGTGTTGGTTCAGGCTTTGGCTTTGACGCTTCTGATGGTGGTGTTGTTGATCACGACTTAAAGGCTGCATGGCATAGGCCATGGCAATAAGGATTGCCACAATTAGAATCTGTAGGAAAATGTAAATTAATACCGAGTCAATTTCCCAGAAAACTATCAAACCCTGGACAAAGGGGGTTTGGCTGCACTCCGATAAGATAACCACTTACACACACTGTTTTCTTCATTTTGTTTAATCAGTTTTTGTAGTTCTCTATTGTCTCTGGGGCCTGTGTAAACGCACTCGCATTCAATTGTCGACTGGTTTTTTGGAAACTCTTCCGCTGGTGTTTTTATATCGTTATCTTTTTATATGGTCGCCGCTCCACGTAAGTTCATACGAATGTGTTTCGTATGACCGAAAACAAAACAAAAAAGAGTAACGAGTTGCGAGTTTTATGTTTATAAATAATAATAGACTTAACAGATGATGTTTGAAGCTGGGCTTGGACATAGAAAATTTAGCGTAAGCATGACTTTGTCAGTATTAATCATTAAAATTTATATTACCCACGTGAAACGGTAGTAAAGTCCACAGTCTACATACAATTTGAGATTTATGTTCCCTTAGAATGTAAGGCCTACGTGTTCTTTTACAAAACTCTTTTCGTTGAACGTTCTAAATCTATTCCTTTTCCCTTGTTCAAAAAATGCCTGACATTTACCAAACATTTCATTTTTCTGCTTATTTTTTATTTAATTAATACTATTTAAAATAAAATGTGTTGCTGTTTGAGAAAGATGATACTTGTATTCTCCATTAATATTTTTACTCTTCCGTTGTGGATTAAAACTCTATTGCTCTTGTAAATTGTTAAAACATTACAACATTTTTGCTAATTTTACTAGCAAATCATAAATTGTAAATTTGTCTGTTGGAACAAATTTGAAATTCAAACGGCGTAGAAAGAATTTTACACATGTAGAAGTAATCTAAGGCGTAAAAATGAATGGTGTAAAACGAGGAGTCGACGAGGAAGTTCCTATTACCAAGCTGAAGGTAAGCTTACTGTTTTTATTACCAAAGATCAATAACATAAACGACTAAACTGTCATTTTCTTTATATTGTTTGCAGACTTGAAAAAACAAAAAAAGCTTCTCTAATTTTTTTCAGTATCATTAATGAAATCGATTTTCACTTGATCAAATTTTTTTCAAAAAAGGATTGTAAATGATTGATTTTCATTTGTACTCTTATTGAAAGGAAAATTTTTCATTCACTTTCATTTCCAATGTTTATGACATCAGATTTTATAAAACTCGTTTTTTTTTTTAAATCTAACAAATATACATTCATTAAAATTGTATTTTTTCAATTCCAATTATTGTAGTGCCAGTTATTGGAAAGAAAGTCCTATATTAAGGAGCTTTCTTTGTTCTTGTGAAACGAAAACTACGAACACGTCAGCTTAAAGGAATTGAATTCAAACTTTTTGTCCTTGAGACGAATATTGAAGTCAAATTTTTGTCTATAGATGATTTCCCCTCAAATGAGTTTTCTTTTAGTTTTGTAAAATAAAAAATCTGGAGCATATTTTCAGGATTTTTTTCTTTAAATTCCTGTATGAAATTGGAAATCCAACTAAAATTCGAATTCATCTATACTATCAATACTATCGGGAATGATCTGCCACGAATAACATAGTTTTATCAAATCCATAGTATCTCTAATACAAGCCTTTTATATATAGCCATTATCGAGTTATCTTTATCTTTTGAATAAACATTTGTATATATTATAAATACATACATATATGTACCTGGACATATACATACTTATGTATAATCATGAGTGTCTGGCATGTTTGCCTCACTTGAGATACAGATAACAGTCATTTAAAAAATATTGCGTTTTATATAAGTGATATATTCATTTTGGCAAGATGATTGCCAACTTTCCAATCTAACGTCCAAATGGTGCAAGATCCATGTACTTGAGGCCCCTAAATAATGTCTAGCAGGATTGTAAAAGAAAAACAAGTTTTATCTTTGAATTGCTTTCGTGCTTTTAGGGTGTTTTGTAATCTATTGATTTTAAAGTTTATTTATTGGATCTTTGCATAAGTGTGTGTATGTATATATTCTATGTTGTTAGTAGCATTTTATATAAATATATTAATGGTGGATTGCGTTTTACGAATGCATATAATCATTTGATCTTAACCAAAGGTTATTGGGATTCTTTTACTTGTGTGTGTGAATAAACAAAATCGATCAAAAAAGACACATACTAATGTCTATGTATATATATGTATGTAAAGAGAAAAAATAAAAAAATATAATAATGGGGAAAAACATAAATTAAAAAAATTGAATAATTCACAAAAATAAACTTAAAGCTAACATTTTTTTTTTTTGCATTTTTATAGTTTTTAAATTTTTTTTTGCATTTTTATATTATTTTTTGTTTGTTGTGGGATTATAAGTTTTGTGTAATAGTTTACGACAGTTGCTCTTAACGTGGCTAAAACCATGGATGTTTTTTTTTAATGGGCATAAAATAGAAGGACTACCGCGAAGCAAGGATACTGCCTCCGACGATTTCGGATGTTTCGATTTTGAATTAGAATAAATTTGAAGATTTTTATCATTGAACACATTGGGGCTCAATATGTCAGACTGTGGATTAGAGTTAATCGGGATAAAGAATGCTACGGATATTTTATATGATTTTATATGACTGTAATGTATGTATATGTTCCTCCATATTGATTATTGATTTGATATTAACGGGATTGGTTAATTATATCTTCAATTCGTAAATCGTTCGTCTCTTCTGCCATCATTCTCGTTTAGGGGGAGTCAACTACTCCTGGATGGTGTAAAGGAAGTAGTAGTTCTCATTGTCATTGATGGCGGCTGGTGGTGCCTGTGGGGCCTTTCTAGACATCGGCTCGAAACCCATGAACAGAAATGCTTCGATCAAGCGTGAACGTTCCGGTTGGTCCTTGCGCATGACCATTACAATGCCATCAACCTCCAATTTGTCCTCGGCAAACTCCAGCAATGAGATGAAGGTCTCCTTGGAGCCGGCTGGCGGTAAGTCCTTGGGGAAGGCGACATATAGCATATTGTTATTTGGGTTCAAGATCGACATCCAATTGGTACTCTGGTCTTCGGTGACGTGCAACTTGATGGAAATGTGCACCGGCTGGTCATGCTGCAATATCTGGCGCAGCACCTCTTGGCAATCATCTTCCGAGGACAACGAATGGATATCGTGTTGCATCGATGCCGACTCTAGGTCGGAGCATGATGAGGAGGTCGATGATGACGCCCGAGAGCTGGCCCCATAAAAGCTGCTACCAGCCGAGTCGACCGAAGACTTACGGCTGTAGCCTGGAATTGAACAACAATTGAAAAAGTGAAATAATGGTTTTTAAATAAAAGGTTTTTTTTGTTTTGTTTTGTAAATTGTATTTACTCACCCGTTAAGAGCGATGCCCTATCGTGATCTGTTCTGTGGTGGACAGGGACATCAGGACCACCACAGAGGCCCTACGCCGAGAGAGATGCGGTAGGATTCATTCGACATGTTCGTGGCGCAAGACGAAGTCGAGATGGTGCGGAATTTGCCATCGGAGGCCTTAGCTGCAGCAGCACAGGCGGCAATTCCGCTATCATTAAAATCATTTCTAACGATACTACTACTTAAAATTGGGTCGCTGGGAGAAACAAAAATAAAAGGAATTAAGAAAGGGATTAAACAAAATGTTTAAATTATTTTTTTTATCCATAGTGTCGATTTTGTAGAGCTCATTGTGATTATTTACCAAAGCATTTTTAAGTTTTTTGGGGCAATTGATGGCTTCTTCTTGAGGCCCCTTAACGGCGCAATAGTCAACAGTTAACTAACTGCCACAGCGACAAAAAGCAAAACCAATTCGTTATCGCTTAATGGCCAAGCAAAATAATTAAATCTACATTTTGCCTTTGTTGTTTTTTATGACGCAGGAAATGTTTATGGTATGTGTGTTTGTAAAGATAAGTTCCCCAGCTGTCGCAGTCTTATCTTCAAGTTAAACAAACGCGGCGATAAAAACGATAACGATACTTTTTAGGAAAATACAACCCTGTGCTTTTTTCACCATACAACATGGCGACGAATGGCAGCTGGCAACTCTGCAGACACTGACACTCACTCACACACACTCGCAAACGTATAGCGTGAAAATATTTTCCGGCATCGGCATTGCGAAAAAAACTTTGTTAATTACTTACAAAAGGAAAGAAAAGTGTCACAAATATGTCTATTGGTGTCCCTATTAAGGTTCTTCATGAGGCTGAGGGCCATATAATTACTTGTGAGACTATAACCGGAGAAGTGTACCGCGGTAAGTTGATCGAAGCGGAGGACAATATGAACTGCCAAATGACACAGATTACGGTCACATACCGGGATGGACGCACTGCCAATTTGGAGAATGTGTACATTCGGGGCTCCAAGATACGCTTTCTTATTCTGCCCGACATGCTGAAGAACGCCCCTATGTTTAAAAAGCAGACGGGCAAGGGCCTAGGTGGTACGGCGGGTCGCGGTAAGGCGGCAATACTTAGAGCACAGGGTGAGTCAAAATAATTGCAACAAACACTGCGGACCGTTTTAGACCGAATTTGTTTCAGCACGCGGACGAGGCAGAGGTGGTCCCCCAGGCGGTGGGCGTGGCGGAGGCGGTCCTCCTGGTGCTCCGGGAGGCGGTGGTCGAGGAGCTTGGCAAGGTGGCCCCACTGGCGGACGTGGACGCGGCGGATTGTAAACCCAGCGCCATCAACAGCTCATTAATGGCATTTCTAACAATTAAGTCAAGGGAATTCTAACTATATTAAAAAGGGGGGATTATTATTTGAATATACAACCAAGAAATATGTCGAAATGAAAAACCAAATCGAAGTAGTAGTTTTTCTTTTATTTTCCCCAAAGCCATTCAAGTTAGTAAAACCGTCGATTTTCGAATATTATACAAAGAGAGCAATTCCATGACAGTATTACAATTCGGATGTATTAAACTGGACTGTCGACGGATAGCTCTCTTCATTTCGCTATTCGGATGCAATTTTGTGCAGGGGTGGGCCTAAAAAATAAGACACGTGAGGTTAGCTGGGAGATTAACTGGGATGGGGTTAATTGTGCTTTGGGTCACGTCGAATATCATACAAAGAGAGCAATTCCATGACAGTTTTACAATCGTTTTACTGGACTGTCGACGGACAGCTCTCTTTATTCACTTATTCGCTTTCTCTTATAGTGTTATTAGTATTTATTGTGCTAAATTTAAAAACAATAACTATACAAAAAATAACGAAAATGGGACAGATACGAAACACAAAAATAAGCTAAATATTTGTCTTGTTTTTCCTTTATTGATGCCAATTAGAAGGAACCACACACAAAAAAAAATACTGCGCACTTGGCAAAAGATTTTAAATTGAGAGAGATTTACCGGCGAAACGAAAAAAAAAAAAAAAGGGGGACAACGACAGAGACGAAGGTGTGCGAGGGTGGCGGACAGAAGAGCACAATCAATACGGAACACGAGAACGAAAAATGAACGTATGTATGTACATATGCATGTGTATGTTTGCGTCCGTACATTAATAATAACTGCAGTTTATGGTCAACCTGATTGAACTCTCATTGCAAGTGACATAGTTTATGGATACCCACCCCTCTTCCTCTCCTTCTGTCGACAAATCCTTCAGCCGCTCTTCATTCTCTGACATGAACATAGTTGCTGCGGCCATTAAACCTAAATTCTTTTTCTCTCTTTCACTCTTTTAGTTAAAATCACAGATAAATCTACGTAGTTTTATGCCTGTATTTGATCAGTTTATCACAGTTTTGTTGCTTGGATGAGACTTTTTTATTAGATCTTGAAAGTTTACATTGAAACGATGTCGGTCTCTTGACGGAGATTGCGTATTGTTGTTTTTTGTTCTAAAAAAGCAATAAAAATCTGTACAGCTCTTTTGTTGTTTATCTCTGGGTCTGCCGTGTAGCGCGTTCAGTTAGGCGTTTGTCTAGCGACTGACGACATCTTAGTAGCAGTGGCAACATTTATGAGATTCTAGTTGGACATAATAGATACAAATGTAGACATTTAAAACAAAAAACAAGTACAGTTTCTCTGTTATAGTATACTAGTTTTTAAATATTTTATGTTTAGTACTATAAAAGGAACTATCTTTTAGCCTACACTTTGCCTATAGTACTTACAAATTTATATTTTTCGGTGTCCACTCTGGCTACAAATACTAAGTACTAAGCATTAATGAGCATTAAGTGAGGTTAATTTTTATAGATAATTGACCGAACTAACTATTGCCATGCTTCTAGCACATAAACATCTCTACTAACATTTGAGTCACGGATCCATTTATTTGTATTTAGATTGTGTTTTTTTGTTTTTTTGCGTCTGCACGTGCCCGACATGAATGTACATACATACATATGCATATCGAAAATGGAAACGAAAAGCAATGACAAATCAATATATGTATGTACATATGTATGTATGGACATATGTATATATGTACATATGTATGTACATACATACATGTACATATATTAAATTTAGCCAACGATATTGTTGCCGAAAACAAAAACAAATTACTTATACAGGGTGGGTGCTGCTGACTATGAAATGCCCTCAAATATATTATTTTGCATTTTCGCATTGTACATATGTATGAAAATATAGTGAAAACTGATCAGACAGCAAATATATATGTAATTTTAAATTTCTATTTATCCCAAAATTCTCTGAGTCACTTGATATTTCCTTTATCCATTACCCACATTCTTTGTAGTTTTGTAGAAAAATATGTATGGAGATGTACCTTTTCTTTCTCGTGTAGGGTATGCCAACGGAATATAGAGAAAATTTGCAGGAGGACTGTTGCAAGGGTGATTGGGGGCGGCGAATTTACGTACAAATACATATACATACATACAAATGTGTGACTTATTCCCTCACACACACACACTTACAAACATACGTACATACATACATATATGTATGTACATGTATGTGTTTCAAACTGGTTTCAGTTCCATATGGATTTACAGTTAAACTTAAACATACATATGTATGTACAAATGTTGAACTCACGTTTTTGCACCTTGCAATGAAATTAATATTAAATCCAAAGGCTAAAACTAAATTTAAGACACCGACACGTTCGCTCACATGAAGTTTAACAGCGTTATTCAAATTTAATGTGCAACCTTGTGAGACTGGAACCTTTTAGGAAACATCTTAAAGAACCCGATAATTTAGATAAGATTGTATCTGGGACAAAGGCACGTTAACTTGTGTAACTTGTGATGATGAATAGGATGAAGTTGTTTGCAAAGCGATAGGGAGGCAAATTCAACATCATAATATAAACATGTCTTAAACAACGTGTCAACAACTCATTGTAGGAGGAGGAGAAGCAGATTTAGATTTATAAGACAAGAATGTCATATAAAATAAACACAAGCACTTTTATTGTATCATGTGTATGTACATATGTATGTATCTACATACATACGTACGTATATTACCTCTTAGACCATATAACAATAGAGAACTGATAAGATAAAACAGAAAACTGACGTAGAAGAAGCTACCAGAAAAACTTGAATGATGCTGAAAGACGATCAGATCACAAGGAGGCTGACTATGCGACCCAATATCGAGAGCATAATGTTTCTCACATTCCTCTTTGTTTATCTCGCTTGCCACACACAACTTAATTGCATTGCAGCAAGTGGAATTTTCCGTTGTGTCCCTTACTGTGTGTGCGTGCATTTAGTCAGTGTATTGCTTATGGCAAATGTAAAGTTTCCCCCCTCTTATAAGCTAAGAAAACTCCCTTCTTGCCAATAATGGATGATGCAAGCAAGGTTTGACCCCAGTCACGTAATCCCAAAAAATTGCGCAGTAACAGTATGTGCATACATACATACATACATACATAGTACATACATATGTATGTAGATAGATTGTTATATGAAACAACCATATTTATTTAAGTTTTGTTAAATACTCTGTAAAAATACGACTTTCTCAGCTCATCAGAATTTATAAGGAACTTATAAATCCAATGTAATTGCAATTTTAAAGGCGGTTCTTTTAATTTTATTATCCAAAAAGTTTATAACTGTATGTACGTACGTACATATGTATTGAAAATTGTACATATATGTACATATACGTATGTATGTATGTACATACATACATCATACATGAACACAGCCTCTTCCAAAGTCATTTGGGTCGTTCGGTTCTTTGTTTACATTTTGAATAATTGGAGAGAGATAGGCAAGATAGACATGCAAATAAACCATATAGAAGCAACAGTCCAGGCAACAACATTTTTAAATAAAAGTGTAAAGATTATTGTTCAACTTTTTTACATTTCACATTACAAGAAGAATTCTTCTACATGGAGAATTTCTAAGAATAATTATACGCCGATTACTGTGTCCTGAATGTACTGGAAGTCGATCTTTGTGTGTTAAAATTTATCATTCAAAATTATTAAAAACATATGGATTTATACACATCAATGTACATTGTATGTACATCGACATTGTGTATATGTATATATATATGTACATATGTATGCTTGTATACTGATTTACATATATGTATGTACATACATATGTATGTACATACGTAAAGCGATCTCTAGAATTTTCTGTTGACTCTTGCAAAAATCATATGGGTCTAATGCAATGTTGAACTAATTGAAAACAAAATGGTAGAATAAAAATAATAACAGCAAACAGAGACGCACACAAATACAATTTAACTAACTGTAAACACACATAATACACTCATTGGGTGGCACATATTTACATACATATACAGAAGTGTAGCTGTATGGTGGCGTTGCCATATTGGTGGGAACGCAACCATCAATTATTACACAATTTCGGTGTGTTTTATTATTATGACCTAGTCATACCATAAAACAATAGACCTTGAACAAAAGATTATTCATGATTTTACGTTGACCAGCACCAGGCAATCAGTATTCTAACCCAATCAGTTGCACACATCAGAGTGTGAGCTGATGGGGTGGCAACACTGGAATATGCCTGACAAAATGGCAGCTGAGCGAACGTTGGCAAAGGGGGTGCAATAAAAAAGGGGGGGAGAAACAAAAACAAGTACAAAAAAACGCAAAATAAAGTAAAAAATTACATTTCAAAACACAAAAACATGTTATCTCATAAAACAAAGTGTGTGTTTGAAATCAATTTATTTACTCCACTTACGAAATGTTTGCCCCACTAAGGGAATTTATGTATGTTTATTTTTCTTTGTTTATTCTTATTTGGTTATGTATGACGCACATACACACACGCACACATAAATACATTTACATACATATGTATATCAATGCATATTTATGTACATACATATGTGATTTTGGTTAAAAAAAAAAATTTTTTACCACCACCTTTATTTCCACTTATACTATTACACTCTACAAACCATTACAACCATGACTACTTTTTTTGTTTTCTTATTTCTTATTCTTATGCCACCAATCGGAAAATGGGGGACACTATTTTCCATTATTTTGCTTTCTTTCTCTTTATCACACTACAAAATCGATTTTGCACTATTTTTATTTGTTTGCACTGGCACCTGGGAGGACCATTACTTACAGTTTATTATTCATACTTGATGGCATTTTCACACTTAATGGTTGCAAATTAACGCACAAAGAGTTGAAATAAAAGATTTTTAAATCTGCTCGGAGACTTTAACAAGCTTTCACCCGCTAACGGTGGCGCACTTCCTTCTTCGCTGAGAATTGGAAACAAAAACAACAAACACCCTCACAGTAGAGATGTGCGAAACATCGATGTAGTATCGATACATCGATGTTTTTTCCTGAAAAACATCGAAATATCGATGTGGCCAAGCTTTTAAATTTTTTTGACCACAAAAGAGTGCAGTTCATGCAAAAGAGTCCCCAACTTCGAACAAAAGAGTAATAATCGTGGAAAATAGTTCAAAAGAGTAAATTTTGGTACAAAAACAAGAACACCCACACTAGAGCTGGTCGATGGTCCTATCGATGGTTTTGTGTTTTTATAAGCCAAAGTTTGTATACCCTTGCAAGTTTTTTAGTAACTCTTTAATCTAAACTACCTGTTTAATCTAAAAAAGGTAATGCTTGCGAAAGAACGGCCTTCAATCTTAGCGTAGGATATAACGAACATTTTGATGAAAGTCACTGTTTTCCTCTAATCGTTCCCATGGGAGCTATATGATATAGTTACCCGATCTCTACCAAATTCGGCACTGTCATTTACAGATATATTAAACTAACAAATGTTTATTTTGAAAGCAATCGCGTCAAAAGTAACGAAGCTATTGAGAAGTCACTGTTTTCGACCGATCGTTCCTATGGGAGTTATATGATATAGTCACCCGATCTTGATTAAATTTGGCACAGTTGTTTATAGGTGCAATAAACTCACCAATATTAAATTTCATGACGATAGCTCAAAACATAGCGAAGTTATTCAGAAAAGTCACTGTTCATGACTTTGACGTTTGTATGGGACCTATATGATAAAGTGGTCCGATCCGGGTGAATCCGAGATATATAACCCCTGCAGTATATACTACGTGCAGCTCTGTAGATCTTACGGTCTAGGAGGAGTTTGCGTTGATCCAGAAGGACGGACAAACATGGCTATTTGAACTCGTCCCGTCTGATCAAGAATATACATATGTATGTACTTTATATGGTCGGAGATGTTTTCTTTATGCGTTGCACACTTCTGACCAAAATTAATATACCCTTTTTGCAAGGGTATAAGAAAAGTAAATGCTTTAAAAACACGTTTTACTCTTAACTTTAGTTATTCATAAAAAAAAAGTTACCAAATGAATGAATTGTTATTTACTAAATTTTAGTTTATAATAAAAATATAACCCCAAATCTTGCTTAGTCGCTTCGTTTTTATTTAGTACCGCTTTAACTATTGTTGCTCTCTTTATTCTCCCTTTATTCCATTGAGATTCGCGAAATAAATTAAAAAATACCACGCAAACATCAATGTTTTTCCAGCTCTAACCCATACAGTGACTTCGCCGAGCGAACGAAATTCACCGAGCAAGACTGACTAACCGAATTGAACATTTTCGATCCGCCAAAACGACTGTTTTCAAAATGAGTGTTTTTGCCAGCCAAAATGATATTATAAGCTTAAATCTAATATCATAACATCATATTTTAAGATTAAGTCAAGTTATGACATACATACACATACATATATGTATATTTTTCTTAACGCGTTAGTTTTAAACGATATTTTTTTTATTAGGTCAGTAGAAGCTAATAGTTTGTTTGCAGTGGATTTTTGATCACGTTTATCCAAATAGTTTAACATGTACGCAGTGAAACAGTAAAAAAAAATCAAATTACGCGGCAAAATACAAGGCAGTCTGGCACTTTCCAACACTGAATGTAGAGTAGTCTGCACTGAAAGTACGTTTTTGCCTTTTTCTTCTTCTTTTTCTGGGGGCTTTCTATTTCTTGTTATCTATTTTTCCCCCTCTTCTTATTGTTCTTTCCCTCCTACTAATTATAACGCTATTTCTTTTAATTCAAGCAGACTATTCATAGAAACCCTATTTTAACAATCCCCATATTTTTCGATACCCTAATATAACAGTTCGTTCCAATCGATGCTACCATCTCTAATTCTGATTCGACATTCGTGAAGGCGACCAGGGCAAAAGGAATTTTTCTAATCTATAAAACACGTGGAAAATTTGTTAATTTTTTAACTAAAAAACCATGAGCGCCTTTCCGGGAACGTTCGCGTTCGACGAATATGGTCGGCCCTTCATTATTTTGCGCGACCAGGATCGCCAAAAGCGCATCACAGGCACAGACGCCATTAAGGTAATTAGAAAATCCCAGGAAAAAGGGATTCCAAAGGATATTGAAGCATTAATTATAGCAGCGTGATTGATTTGAAGAAAATTTGTGCTTCAAATAAGTCTTCCATGAGAATAGCTGGTAAATCAATGACGCATCGTGGACGGAATGTTCCAGATGTTCTGTGCAGCCGGCTAAAACAGTTGAAGGAAAAACCAATATGCTTTATTATTTATTAATTTCAATGCAAATTAGCATTAATTTTGTTAATGTTTAATCGGTTTTATTTGATTATAAATATTTACGGTAAATTAGTTGTCTATCTGACGTCACTGGCACATTTGAGGTTAAAAAGCCGCACAGATGTTCGCCTACTGCCTTCTCCCTCACTCCACCATAGCGTCGTCTGAGTCACGCGCCATGAGCAAATATTTAATACAATATCTCTGGATTCTTTTGTTTTGCAGACCCACATCATGGCTGGTCGCCAGGTTGCCTCCATCCTTAAGACATCTTTAGGTCCAAAAGGTTTGGACAAAATTATGGTTAGTCCCGATGGTGATGTCACTGTGACAAACGATGGAGCCACTATTATGAAGCTGATGGAGGTGGATCACGAGATAGCCAAACTGATGGTTCAGTTGTCGCAATCGCAGGACGATGAGATCGGTGATGGTACCACTGGAGTTGTGGTTCTAGCCGGAGCCCTACTGGAGCAGGCTGAAAGTCTTATTGACCGGGGCATTCATCCCATACGGATAGCTGATGGCTTCGAGCTGGCCGCTCAATGTGCCATCAAGCAGCTGGACGCTATTGCTCAGCCCTTCCCAGTGGATCCAAAAAATAAGGAACCATTGATTCAAATAGCCATGACCACTCTTGGCAGTAAGATCGTCAATAAATGCCATCGCCAAATGGCAGAAATGGCTGTCGATGCCGTGTTGAATGTGGCCGACATTGAGAAGAAGGATGTAAACTTTGAATTGATCAAGATCGAGACCAAAGTGGGTGGACGCATGGAGGACTCAATGCTGGTCAAGGGTGTTATTGTGGATAAGACTTTGAGTCACTCCCAAATGCCCAAGGAACTGAAAAATGTGAAATTGGCCATTTTAACCTGCCCCTTCGAGCCACCTAAGCCCAAGACCAAGCATAAGTTGGATGTCACCTCGGCTGAGGATTATAGAGCATTGCGCGAATACGAGCAGGAGAAATTCACCCAGATGGTCAAGCAGGTAAAAGATGCCGGAGCTACCCTGGCCATTTGCCAGTGGGGATTCGATGATGAGGCCAACCATTTGCTTCTGCAACAAGAATTACCAGCTGTCCGTTGGGTTGGTGGCCCAGAAATTGAGTTGATTGCTATTGCCACAGGCGGAAGAATTGTGCCGCGTTTCGAGGAGTTAACACCGGAAAAACTTGGCACAGCTGGATTAGTGAGAGAAATGGGTAAGAAAAGTCATAAAAATAGTGAAGAAAAAACTTAACTCATCGTTTTTCTTTATATTTATTAGCATTTGGCACTTCAAAGGACAAAATGCTAGTGATTGAGGAGTGCCAGAACTCGAAGGCGGTGACCATCTTTCTGCGTGGCGGCAACGCCATGATTATTGCCGAGGCCAAGCGTTCCATTCATGATGCTATCTGTGTGGTTCGATCACTGGTAAAGGATTCGCGTATTGTCTATGGTGGCGGAGCCGCCGAAATCAGTTGCTCTCTGGCAGTAGCCAAGGAAGCCGATCAGTTGTCTACATTGGAGCAGTATGCATTCCGTGCCTTCTCTGTGGCCCTGGAAAGCATCCCATTGGCCCTGGCTGAAAACAGTGGCCTGCATCCAGTCGAGACTTTGTCTGAGCTGAAGGCCAGTCAGGTGTCGGAGAAATTGCCAAGTTTGGGTGTCGATTGCATGCTCACTGGAGATTCGAACATGAAGAACCACAACGTGGTAGAATCGTTGCACTCCAAGAAACAACAAATTCTCTTGTCCACCCAATTGGTTAAGATGATCCTCAAGATCGATGATGTGCGCTCCAAGAATGATGGCGGCATGTAAAATCAGATTACCTAGCGACACACATAATCAGGAGCATCAATCTCTTAATCTTCCCGCACACAGCTTCATCTTCTCCGCCTCTTTCACTTGCGCTCATCCTTATTTGTACATCTGTATTAATTGTTTATTTTTATTAATCAACACCTCAAGAAAAAAAACAACACAAGAACAAGAAAATTCTTTGGAAAAGAAGCAAAAAATTATATAAAACATGATCCTAATAATATACACAATTAACTAATCTCACACTTTTTTGCCATTGATGCTGGCCAGTTGCTTCCTATTCAGCTGGTCGAAGAAAAGTAATCCGGCCGCCCTTTCCACGGTTTCTGGTGGCACCTGGAATACGGACAGAGGTGTGTCATTGCTTATGACCTTGTTCGGCATAACATAGGCCTCCAAGTGAAGTTTTTGATCCGTGCCCGACTCGCCCACTATAACTTTGTAGAAATGGGTGGGGACTGCCACAGTGTTGGCCCCGATTACTTCGTATTTTACATACATTTTCCCGTCATCCTCCTTGTGGGGCAAGTAGAGAGGACCCGTGCACACATAGACATTGGCATAGACGTTGGTCAGCTTCCGCACGTGTGTCTCCAGCGTGTTCCATGCGTCCCGATTAAAGCCTTGACCCACCTGCGGTGCCATATTCGACAGCAGAAACGTTTCGTCACAGTGCTTCTGATGCAGGCGATGATTACCTGCAGCAGCCATGTGTCCACGATCGTAGCCCGATCGCCGGTAATCTGTATTCTGTGCCCGGAAGAACGGATGAATGCTTTCGTCTTGTCGGAATTCAGATTTGGCTCTATCTACTGCATCGTTTTTTGCAACTGTCTGCGCCGTCAGATGCTCGAATACCCAATGAGGAACGCGATTCCTTCGATCGTAAGACAAGACATAATCCGAGTGGGATCGCACATGGTCCAGGCCGGGAAAGCCATACTTCATAATCTGCGAAATACGTGAAGGGGTGGCACTGACATTCACTTCGTTTGCCGGGATAAGACTGGCTGCCGACACGGTGCTAAAAGTGGGCAAACCAGGCATATGCAATTTAAGAGTGTTGTCATTGACATTATCTCCTTGACGACGTTCGGTATATGAACCAAGGTAAAAGGCACCAAGAGCAGTACCACAGATTGCCAAAATGTGGCGTGCTGGAATTTTATTCATTTCGACTGTTTTTAATTGATAATAAATGGATTCAAAAACAAATATATTTCTTACTGTTACACGTATTTTTCTGTCAGCTGTTTCGATGTAGACTTACGTAACATCTGACAAATGACGTAACGTAAGGAATACACTTAACAAAATACTGTGTGCTGTCAATATTAGGTATAATTTTGTAACAAATCGTGGCATTTAAGTTTGAATTTAATTTTATTTGAATTTGAATCTCAGAATGAATCTATGTATATGTATATATATACATAATTACATCAATAAATCATTCCTAACGGAAATCCCTTGTCAAAATCCTTACCAAAACAGCAACGGGAATTTTTAATAAGTGATCTTTGAATTAGAGATGGGTACGGGCCGTGGCAAGCCTATTTAAACAACAACGTATTGGGCCCCTTACAAAATATTTCCGTGTTTTACCGTGTCAAATTGTCTATTGCAAATAAAAATAAACCACATTTTATTGAATTTAAACGCAATAATGGATAATCATGAATAGGCGCCTCAAATAAAATCTTATTTACTCGACTGCCTACCACGTCCGAATCCGTCTTGATCGACTCTCAGATATTCGTGGACCCCACATGAAAATGGATGGGCAAAGCATGATAGTTTTCCCTGTTGCTAACTTGATGTTGCACATTGTCGACAATGGTGCACTAGGTGTTCCGTTATCTTCGAGCATCTAGTCATATATGTAATGTATACCTCTCGAAGTTTCGGACAGCCAAAAATGAAATTCACCACTGACATGGGTACAATCCCTTAGGAAAATAAGTTCGAGTTCTGTTAGCTTGGTGAACTCCTTCAATACATCATCATTAATGTCCAGCGTCTGCCAAAAACGAAATCTCCGCAATCCGGCTAACTTTGTTATTTGCATGAGCATCTGATTAGTCAGTTTTCTAGGGTCCCAAATTTCTAATTTTACTAAATTTTGGCTCTTTTTGGCGACCAACTGATTGAGAAGCTTGCCAAGTACAGTTTCATGAGGACTGTCTACTATCTGAATTCTCTTGAGATTAGGCAGCATGGCTATCTTCTTGTAATCCGTTTGTTCATAAATGCAACAACATAAAGTTTCTACGGAATTTAGATAATCATAAATATTCGTATCGTCCGAATGCGCTGTACATACATATATTGAGTTTCTTCAGCCTTCCATATCGTAATTGAATCTTCTGACAGTAATCTTATACCACATTCGCTAAGGTTCAGAGTCTCAATCCAACTTGGAAGTTCTGGTAAACCGCCGGAGAGTTGGAAATTATTAGCAAGGGTGTCATTTCAGATTTTTCAAATTCCTCAAAGCTCCCATACTTCTACACGCTCCAACTTGGTATTGGCGAACATTTCAAAGGTGTTTTTTGCACTAAGAGAAGTGTTTGAAAGCTCCAAGGACATTAAGTTTACGTAAGAGCCGAAAAATTCGTAAAACCGTCCGCATCGTGTAGAAAGCCTTAACTGCCTTTTAAACATTGAAGTCGCGTACATCCTAGATGGTTAATGGGTTGAATATTTTAAAGTCGACCGTCTTATGTAGAGTGCGCGTATCCACTATTGCAAGTCTTGAAAAGAAGTGCAATATCGTAGGAAGTACAACTAATCGATTAGCGGCAGAAATTCTAGAATTCGGATCAAGCAATCATCAGGAATCTTTCTTATATGCGACTGCTCTGGCTCGGCATTGGGTGCTCCATAAGCCTCTCGTTGAAGCTAACTGTCACCTTGACATGGTGAATTTGACATAGCAATACTTTGGCTGCATCAGGTGTATTAGCAAAAAGAACGCGTTCTGTTTTTAGGAGTCGCTTGCCACTGCGTTGTTTCAGGCATGTGTGTGCGAAGTCAGCCATGTAATATTATCCGAATGCCTTTTTATAACTTAGTCAATTGAAAAGTACCTATTTTTTTTCATCAAGCACGAAATTCTGCAATTTAATTTTGTTGTTGTTGTAACTTTTAAATAAAATTGGTTTTCTTTTCCAAATTCATGTATTTTTATAAACAAATGTTCAACCTAATGTTGAACCAAATGTGTACCTATTATTTTGATCACGAGTGTAAACGCCGGTTACTACGATCCCGTTTACAACGTTATTCAGCTTATATTGATGGAAGGAAGGAAAAAACATTTGATTGGCCTTATACAAACATGTTCCCGGTCCCTTAAGTACCGTTATTAGCGGCATCTACTATATTTTGAATACATTATTTTTTGTGAGTAAGTATATTTAAAATCTGTCCATTGTAGGACAATAATTAAATTTGTAAACAAACATAGTTTACATAATATTGAAATACAATCAAGTGAAAGCCGCTGCAGGATTTATTGGGTTGGGGTCATCACTCTTCACTGACCGAAATTAGGGTGGTGCAGCTAGCACTACCAATTGGGATCTGTCATGAAGGGGAGGTCAAGAGGATGTAATCTCTTCAGCCTGCGAAGACAATGGTCATCTACTAAGTCAGCTGCAAGCCTATTGGTGTGACTGGTGAGTCTGTCGAGGTGGCGGACCCCATATCTGGGGATCTCTCTGTGGACTGATGGGATTTTCAAGTCTCTATGTAGAACTGAATTATGGACGTAGAACGGCGCACGCACCAGTTTGCGCAGAAGCTTGGTTTGAAATCTTTGCAGGATTAAAAAACGAAAATTTAACGAAGTAGAATTTGAAATTGAACAACTTCCTAAACCAGAGGGCCGGGGTTAACTTCGACCGCGTCAAAGTTTGTATACCCTTGCAACTTTTTTGGTAACTCTTTTCTTACCCATAGCCATCAAAGGAAAAAACGTTTTATATAATCCTTTATATAAAAAGGCTAATGTTAGCTAAAGAACTGCCTACAATCTTAGCATACGAAATAACGATCAAAATCGCTGTTTTCCATCGATCGTTCCTATGGGAGCTATCTGATATAGTCACCCGATCTTGACCAAATTTGGCACAGTCGTTTATAGCTACTCACTAATATTTCACGACAATAGCTAAGAAAATAACGAAGTGACTTTGCCCTTTGTATGGGAGCTATATGATATAGTGGTCCGATCAGGCTGAATCCGAGATATACAACCTCTGCAGTATATACAAGTGGCTCTTATTGTGAGTATTATTATCAGTTTGAACAGTCGTCGTAACAAACGACTAAACCTTTAAAATGACTAAACTATCAGTATCTATCAGTATCAACTATAGCTATCGGCATTGACAATAAAAAGATCGATAAATTAGAGATTCGAAACCGGATCCTCGTTGTTTTGCTGGCTGCCTTTATGCCTTAGCCATTTAGACAACCGAGGATTGCATTTATTAATTTATAACTAACTATTACAAATTTTGAGCTATGAAATGAAAAAGGGAGATAGAACTACTGTCAAACGAGAAATAAGGGATAACTATGATTAGACTCCTGATGGGCGAATTGTAAGGAGCGGCTTACAATTGTTTGAAATATATATAAAACAAAATCTCATCAAGAAACTATTATAATGTAAAGAACATACTTCAACAGTTAATAAAAGTTCTTACTTAAAATGAGCACAAGAGTGTAGTGCACGATAAAGTTCACAAAGAATTAAAATAATTAAAATTTGCTATAAAACTTCGATCAAGCCCATTTAATTAAATATCAACCTGCTTTCGTGGATAAACTTATCATTCGTGGAAGCGCTGCCGCCAAACCCTTATTGGGTTTGGCCAAGAAACCAAAATTAAAATAGCCCATTTGTAGAAGGAGTATATAATATACATAAATAAACCAAAAGCCATTCATTCGTTCATTTATTCACTAATATTTTATATAAAGTCTCGAAAATAAATAAAAAAAAAAACACAAACATTTCTTTTAATGCCAAATTTTAACAGAATTTACATATGTTAAACTTAACTAAATCTACAAAAAAAAACCTTAAATTTAACAATCTGGTAAAAATGAATAATAAATTTGCTTATAAAAATGCATATATATGTACATTATACGATCGATTCTAAAACTATTGGCTTATAACCTAAAATATTCTACTTATACATTTGAGTAATACTTATACCCGCCATTGCAAACATCCTCGCACAGCCCCTCAATCATAATCCTGACTAGCGACTAGCGATTAGAACATTTATATAAACAAACCTCCGTCCTATAAAACTTTGAGCACTTAAGCATTCAGCTTAAAACAATTTACGAATGAAAGGAAAAGGAATTGTCAATCGGCTGAAAAAGCTCTCAAAGGAATCCATTAAAAAATCGGTATGCATATTTGTTCTTAAGTTTTTTACATATTGTACATATGTATATTGAAGGGTATACATGACATGTAGGTGGAGATTTAAGAATAAGACATACATATGTATAAATAATTATACAACACCCATAACCACCAAACTCTCATAACAAATGAGGAGTCGCCTTATTGTTAGACCTGCACTCTAAATTTCACCCACCTATTGAAAAGTCGTGTCAAGTTTGGCTTAATAGATCCAGTCTAAAGAATAACGGTCTCATCGAATCACTCTAAGAATAATGATTAATTTATATGTTGTGTGTTAAGTTCAAAGCAGAAAAGACATAGCTTCACATACTTACATTTGTACAAACATACGAACTCATAAAATCATTTTGAAGAAAATCCTTATAAACCCTTCACGTTTTCAGTGTTAATATTCAGATTCCCGGGCTAAACCTGATTGGTTGCAACATTTAAGGCAAGGAAAAAACAATTAACTACGTATCTACGTGGATTTTATATTGAGTATGTATGAATGTATTATACAAAGAAACTTTTCCGCTGATCCATTTACAAATGCCAAATAAAAAACTATAAGTCTATTTAAATAAAATGCATAAAACGGCTAAATGTGTCAGGGCATTGATAATTTGAGTCAAAGTCAAAGGGATAAATTTGATTTTTTTTTTTTTTTTGAATGATTATTTAATTTATATAAATGAAAAAAGTATGTCACATAAAGTCCGACACAACGCAATTTTCCAATTTATGGATGCATCATTCCCCCTTCATCCCTCGCTTTGAGTTTTTTATAGTCTTACATTTATGTTTTATGGTTTTCGATAAAAATTAGAAAATATTGGAAATATAGAAAACATTGTCTTCCATTCTCCATAACGTCCCTGACAACAGTTTCCAAGCCTACTTTTCGAATACTCCTTTAAAGAATGACATTAGCCAAAAATATATTTTTGACAGCTTAACTAGTTAACATAAGCAAGTAAGGACTCTTACTAGAGCCCCGTTGTTAAAGCTTAGCATTGAGTAGGACATTGGACCCAGACTTTTGACTCCCATCTTCTCGGTTTTGATAAGTTGGTTAGTAGAATTGGTTTTTAATTGCACTTAAGAAGATGAAATACATGCCCACGATAAGGTTGGCTTAAAAAACTACACACCAATCGAGTGAAATTATTTAAAATTCCAGATTTTAATGATATGTAATCCCTATGATTCCGAATATAAAACCCATCTGTTATATTGCCGCAGTTGGGTGAAGACAAATGTGTCTCAATCCAAGATCTTGAATCAGGAAATCTTCTAAGGATCTGATAATCTGTTCTGATAGGGATCTGATTAACTCAAATGATGTAAAAACTGCATTCTGCACATAATCAACCATTAGGGGTGTTTCAAAATGTTATTTGGCCTAATGAAAGAGCCCATAAATTTTCAAAGAACAATAGTTTATAAACGGTGAAATTAGTGAAACATTAAAAGGATTTTAAAAGGATAATACAAAAGACAAAATGGGTTAAGCAGGGACTGAATTTCTGGGCTATATAGACTAAAAAACTGAATATGGATAGTAACGCTCTTCAAAAATTCGAGATGCTCCGAAACCAACTACAAGAATGAATTTCAGTTTACCATGGATGCATCGAATTAAGCGTTAAAAATATAAATCTTCTCTAACAATTGTGAAAGAATATTCAAATTTGAATTGGACAAAGATCATTTATTTCTCGCTAAAAGATCGTTTTTAAATTGAGTCTTATGCTAAAAAGCAATATAAAAGCAGAATTTTTCTACAAAGGTCTTTCTGGAAGAACAAGACGTAAAACTGGGGAAACGAAGATGAGCCCATAAGAGTCTTAACAAAGAAATCAAACAAGTGCTGGCCAAATCTAAGAAATGAGCTACAACAGTTTTGACAGTGTTGATGCTTATTTCAAAATTCTTAATTTTCAAACAAATTGATAAATATTCTGGAAAAAAGTTGGAAACAAAGGAGTCTCCCAAATGCTAAAGTTATTATGGTGGGCAACGAAATCAAGGAAAATTAAGATGTATTAAGCAGGAATATAATCTATTGAATCCGATAACCCTATAACCCATTCATACCTGAACGAATGAGATGCCAACTCTAAAACACATAGATCATTTAGAAAAAGCATTAGGAAGATAACAACTTCAACATCTACAATAGCTTTGGTAGAATTTTCTACATTACTAATATAAATTTTTATTGGGGAGGTATTTTAAAGGAAAAAGAAGAATTTCTGAAAGCTTCTAATACACAGTGACCACATAACCCTTTAGCATAACTCCAGCACTTGGCCGTAACACAATTTAAAATCGCAAATATTTTGCTGATCCACAAGGACTGTGCTTCAGATGTTTAATCGTATCTCATCCTAATCAACATAAATCATCTCATAAGTTGGATCCCATCAACGGTAAACCTCAACAGGAACCAGTGGACGGACCCAACATCTTAATTTATATACAAGCCTACATGCAAAATTTCAGCTCTGTAGCTCTTACGGTCTAGGAGGAGTTCGCGTTGATCCAGACGGACGGTCGGAAGGACATGGTTATTTGAACTCGTCTCGTCGTGCTGATCAAGAATTTATATGGTCTGAGATGCTTCCTTCTGTGCGTTGCACACTTCTGAACAAAATTAATATACCCTTTTTGCGATGGTATAAAAATTTAATTCATTCATTGGAACTTCAAAACACGATTTGGAAGTATTTAAACATAAATGTATGGAGTTGAAGTTGAAAAAAATTTCCATTTTATTATAATCAATATACTACTAATGTCAGCAACTTGCAAAAAGTTACTTAAAAAGGTGACGAAAAGAAGATAATGTATTGCAAAAATATTAATTAAAAATAAAAGAAAAACCAATCCATGTTGACTTAAGAAAAGAAGGCTCCGTTGTAATAACAGGCAATAATTCATGATACATTTCTTTCAGGAACCTACGTAATCATATACGATTATTAACATAAATAATGCAACATTTATGAATGAAGGGAATGAAATATTGAACTACATAAGTCCCTTCAACCAGTAGGGGGAGCAGGTAACATGCCCACTTCACCGCAGTCAGGTGGTCTCCAAATGTGTCTGGCGGAAGAATAAACTAAAAAGGTTTGTTAGAAGACGCGTTTAAATTTATTGGTTCCTCTCTAAAAAGATCGGTGTATCAATCAAGATGAATAGTAGAGTCTGCTCTTTTTTCCACTTTAAACAATAAATACAACCCAACTAACAAAAAACACACTAATTGAGTGAAAAATGAAACAAACAACAGCAACAATGAAATCTAGCAATCTAATTGTAAGTTAAAGGACATTTAAAGTTTAGCATGATTTTAGAAAATATTTTCAAACAAACACAAAGAACTGATACTTAAAGGAAAACCAACAAATTGGTTTAATATGTACAATAATAATAATGAACACAAGACAACTTATCGAACATCAGCCCATACAAATCCAGAGAAAGTGATAATAACCCAAATTGATGAAATTCATTTTGTTGAAAGAAATATAAAGCAGAAAGTTACTAATTATACATAAAAGTCTAAAAAATACCAAAAAACTTTTGCCATTTTTTTAACAACATTGAAAGAATCAAGATAAACCCAGGTAAAGCCCCAATACTGTTTGTTTAAGATTAAATTGAATTGAAATGGCTTCACCAAATCAGATTGACCGAAGGAATATACAAAACGAAAACATAAAACGAAAATAAGTCATAAAGATTAATATATCAAGTATTGCTTAACAGATTATAACAACGGCGCGATATCAAGTAGCCAACGCTGAGCATGAAATATAAAAATTTTGAACCCTAGAAAAACGTGGGTCATTAGAATAAATATTTTTAAGAACAGTTGTCGCCTCCTAGAGTCTAAGAGTTCATTTATATACACAACAGTTTGATACATGAAATCAGTTTATATTTTGAATTCAAGGAATGAAGATTGGGTTTTTTAGTTGTGGTTTAAAATTGCCGATACGATAGACTTTGAACAAAATGTTTATAAGTAATATATCAAAGATATATTATTATTCTTCAAATATTCCTCATGAAATAATCAAAACTCTTCCAGATTAAATGCTATTTAGGCAATTAAAAACACTAAAAATATACAGAATAATTCGAATCGTCATTACATTTGCAACATGCATTATTCCAATCATATGTAAGTTCCCTTCCAGCATTTAAAGACTCTACTGATAATATACAAATATTTTTCGACTCATATTCCTGATTGAAAACGTCATAAATTAACTATATAAATATTTTATCATCCTATACCAGGAAAACATGATACCTAATGAATTGCTTATGACCCGTTCAATATTTCTGTTTCGACTAGCCTTAACTATTTTCTTGTACTCTATTACAATCAGATTTTCAGCATACATACAAACATATGTTGTGAAATAATTTCAAAAGAGAATTTTACCCTCAGGTGAATTGAGTTCAAAGAATCTTTCAAATGCTTGATGGGCTTAGGCTATACGTTAGGAAAATAAATAAAACAAAAAAAATTATCACAAAATATCGAATTACTTTAACTGGGCAATGATTAATCATAACCATAAGTCTGTTATCCTTCCCCGGTCGGGCTATTTTCTAAACAATTGGGAGACTTGTATAAACAAAATCTGAAACTCAAGTGTTTCCCATTAACCCCAAAGCGTGAGAATGCTTAGTCAGTGTAAAACTAAAATAAATGCTCCCCCACTTAAGCGACTTACAATAACATCCTATAAATAACATTGTCTGCATTTTTGTACTTTTGTTTTTAACCAAATCTCGTTTAAACAGAAGTTTAATAATATGAATCTCAATTGATTCTCTGATTTTGGTAACCCCAACATGAAGATGGATGGACAACTCAAGCTCTTTCTCCCTGTTGACAGTTTGACGTTGCACATTCTCCGTAGTTGACCAGATTTACATCCAAGTGCCAGATGCAACATCGGGTTGTTGGGTCGGGTCCATTTTATTCTGCAATAAGAACAATTTGACATTGTAATAGAAAATTTTCCAAACCAGAAAGATATTATTGGGGTTGCTTTTATTTGTTAGTCACATATATTGCCGTCGGATTGGGCAGATAAGGAAATGTCCAAATCTTCAAAGAAGACTAAATGTTCTCTATATTAGCACTTAATTGCCCATTACTGAAAAAGTAAAGGACTTTTCATTTCGGCATAATCATTTGATTCCAACCTGTAAAACAGTAAACATACCTCAGGAGATTCTAGGAACGTGGCAAAAGAAAAACAAAACCAAAGCAATTCGAAGGACGAAATCACGAGTTACGAAGAAATTCATCAATATGCATATATATCTAGATCGAATGCTTCGTTGAGACGAGTTTAGTTTCCTCCCTTTTTTTTTTTTTTTTTTTTTTTTTTTTCTTGTGATTTCGTTCAGGCCTAAGTCTAACGGTAAAATATCGTTTTAAGGTGATTTCGACTTATGCATTTGAAGTATTTGTTTTTGACTTTTCTCATATTTTTTATATGATAGATTGATGGTTTTTGTGTAGAGAAATTTTGCGAAATTTAGTGCACTTTATAATATTTTTAATGTCCACATCACTACATTCGTTTGAGAACTGATCGCCGAATACGGGCTGGGTTCATTAATAAGTGAAAGCTCATTGTCAGTGTTGAGCTTTGAAGTAGAGCTTTAGCTTGATTAAAAAAACGAAGTTTGCAAGTCGTCGAGTCGACTTTGGTATACCTTACCTAACCAGGACTTTGTGAGTTACATTTTAAAAGCACTGGAGCAGAAGCTTTCCTTCCATCCAGAATAATATATCTGAGGGGCTGAGATACTTACATATATTGTATCTGCGATGCAAATAAAGTGTTCTTTTGATGATTCGATGGATTTGTATTTGGTAGTTAATTCTTTCGGAAGCCATGACCTTGTAAGATTCGAAAGGAATTCCGGGCGGCGATTGAATAAAAAATTTAAGATTTCATATGTTTGGAATTCAATTAGAAGCTAGCCTCAATTGGTATTAGTATACCGGGTCTTAAATGATAAATAATTGCAAAGGAAATAAACTAGCTGAACAATGTGTAGGAGAAATAAAGTATTTAAACAAAGTTTTTACGAAAAGTCCCAATCAAGGTGTACTTTGATGGTTGAAAATTTGTTTCTTCTTTTTTATACCCTTGCAAAAAGGGTTTATTAATTTTGGTCAGAAGTGTGCAACGCGTAGAAGGAAGCATCTCCGACCATATAAAGTATATATATTCTTGATCAGCACGACGAGACGAGTTCAAATAGCCATGTCCGTCCCCCTGTCCGTCCGTCCGTCTGGATCAGCGCAAACTCCTCCAAGACCGTAAGAGCTACAGAGCTGAAATGCATGTACGCTTGTATAATACTGCAGTGTGTGTTTATCTCGGATTCAGCCGGATCGGACCACTATGTCATATAGCTCCCATACAAAGGGCAAAGTCACGAACAGTGACCTTTCTCAATAACTTCGATATTTTCTGAGCAATTGTCGTGAAGTTTCATGTTGGGGAGTTTATTACACATACTAACGACTGTGCCAAGTCCAGATCGGGTGCCTATATCATATACAGTGAAACCTCGATATAACGAACTTCGTTATAACGAAAAACCCAATATAACGAATTTTTGTTAAGTCCCTTGTTATACTAAGGTTTTACATTTCAGTACCTATAGCGAATCAATAGATATAACGAATAATTTTGCGATCCCCCTCAGATTCGTTATATCGAGGTTTCACTGTATTTAGCTCCCATAGGAACGATCCGTCGAAAACAGTGACTTTTGTCAATAACTTTGTTACTTTTAACGCGACAGCTTTCCAATTAAACATTTATTACTTTAATATATCTGTTAACGACTGTGCCCAATTTGCGAAAGATCGGGTGAATATACCATAGGAACGATCGGTGGAACAGTGACTTTGATAAATATCTTCGTTTTGTCCTATGTTAAGATTGTAGGCCGTTCTTTAGCAAACATTAGCATTTTTAGATAAAACGTTTTCCACTTTGATGGCTATTAGTGAGGAAAGAGTATCAAACAACTTGCAAGGGTATACAAACTTCGGCGCAGTCGAAGTTAGCCCCGGCCCTCTGGTTTTTTGTACATTCTGCACCAAGAGTTAACAACTCATTGGATGTAAAACTTTAAATTTTTTGACCACGATAACTCGAAAAGTTGTTGACCAATTTTTGATAAAATTCACAAAAAAATCATTTTCGACCCAAAACTATAGGAAAATAACAATCAAATTTAATGTTAATCTTTGGAAGAAGTTTTTTACTTTGTTTTATTAAACACATCATCAAGTCCGGCTTATCAGTAGTTCGGAACTCGCTCTTCTCGTCCTGTAGTGGTAATTCCTAACTAGTTTATGCTTGTGTACCTCCACAGTGGAGACTGTTTCAGCTGAATAAAAATGTTAGCTACTATTTAACTAATTTTGTTTATTAAATTCGCGCACAGATGCATTGCAATACATTTTGTACACTTGCAACTTAAAGATATATTTTATGATATATGTATGTAAGTGTAAAAAAGATGGATCGCCTGCACGCAAACTGGAAGCTGTTATTAAAATTAAAGTGCCTGGAAATGTAATAATTAATAAGTTAATTAAATTTGTATTTTAATTTTACAACGACGATGACAATCTCATTGATAATCACGCTGGGAACGGAACATTGCACGCTTTTGTTCTTCGCCTGGTCTACATACATACATACTTAAAACGCTACTTGTAAGTGAGAGGGGATGGATAGATGGGTATTTTTTGGGGGTGTGACGTAAATGCTAACACGATTCCTTATTGCAATCGACGAAATTACTAAATTCCGTGGCGTTTGGCGGGCCTTCGCTATACAGATATGTGACGGGCCAAAGGCGAGCGGCGGCAAAGTCACTGAGACTCTGCAGACCACCGGGTCGAGGTGGATGCTGGCTGTATTCACTGCTGGCTGCCGTGGCCGGCTGATGTGGGCGCTTCTCTTTACTGAAGTGAGAATGGGTGGAGGACACTGTGCTGTTCTTATCGGGGTAGTACCGATCACTGCACTTGCGCCACTGATCTGGCTCGTCTCCCACGAAGCACCTATTGCAAACGAAACAAACTGATTAGAGCATTCAAGAAGGGTCACTTGGAGAGTCAATCACTCACCAGGGGTAATCGAAGCCTCGACTGTATCCACAGGGGTGATCTGCCTTACAGCAGTAGTCCCAGGAGCCCACTTCAGAGCCGTCCGTCTCGCAGGAATAGAAGCCAGTTATTAGATTCTTCTCACAGGGACTGCTGCGTCTACATGGCTTCCCGGACACTGAATAATGGCGCCAGGCCACGTCGCCTTTTTCGTTGCGAATGTGAAAAATTGTATTTAAAACTTTGATTTGCTTGCAGGGCTCCTAATAAGGAACATGCGCCACAGAATTGTTACATACAAGAACGGTTTGGGTTCGGGTTAGTACTAGGAGGTAGGGGCAAAGCCATTTGGATTCGTTTTATGATGGGATAGGGATTAGCTGTACATGTTTAGTAATCGTTATTTACATGCTATAATATCAATTAAAACTACGTTGGGGTAACTCCTTGCTCCCAGGCTATTTACACATGGATGGAGGTGCAACAGGTTAAGAGTTTCAGTTTACCAGGTTCCCGGAATATGTCCATGCGGCGATCGTTGTTTACGCGTGATCCACCAATTGTGTTGACTTTATCGCGGCAAGTCCAATCGAAAGGATTCCAGGCAAAGAGCCAGAAATCACGTTCCTTGGTGTGCGTGTAATGGACATCCTGTTTGAGTTCAGTCTGATCGAGATCCGAGAGTTCGCAGTTAAATGTGCTGGCATGGGAACTTAAAAAAAAACGATTAATTAAATGCTATTAATCCGAACGATTTATCGTTACCCATAGCTGAAGGCATAACACTTGAACGGGGTGGTCTCCCTGAAACGAATACATTCTTTTTTACACGCCATCTCCGAGGGCACGGATATGACCTTTTTAATAGCCTGAGGCAGCAATCTGGCTGGCGAGCCATAGCCCAAATAGCACACTAGAAGGATGACTTTGTAGTTAAAAGTGGACAAACTGCATTTCTACTTACACTTTTTGTGCTTTTCGTCGACAATGGGTTGAATTTCACAGCCATGCCCATAGCTGGCGCGCTCAAAGATGTCGAAGGCAGCATCTAGAATCAAGTGTCGCTCCTTATCCATATCTCTGACAGGCCAATCGCTTAACTGGCAATTGTCAATGATGCCAGCATGACGTTGTTGACCGTACCGAAAGGCGAATGCCCGACATGTGAACTTTGTGGAGCGGATGCACTCCATTTCACACTCGCCAACGTTGCGAACAGTTAGGGAATCCCTTACAATCGACTTAAAGAACCGTGTGGCATCAATGGCGCGAAAGAAGCACTCTACGGAAAGGATATATATCATGAATAATTTGAAATGGCAGGTCTTTACCACACTTACGTGCATTTCGGGGATCAGAAAGTGCCGTTGTGGTTGGGCTATGGGGTCCGTCGCTACGACGAGGTGGTGATCTGCACACGTCCATATCATCTGCCATCGAATAGATGTCATAATCACGATCCGGCTCTATGTCGACATAATAGTCCAACATATTGATGGGCCTGTCGCAGAGCATGCAATTATCCCGACCCGCTTGATTATAGCGATAGCTGAATGTATGGCAAATAAAACTGGGGCGTTGATCGGAGCACAAACGTTCACATTCGGTGAGAGTAGGAACATTGTAGGCATGCTTCACGGCGGTTTTGTGTAACCGGAAACCCTCACTCGTCTTGGCCGAACACTCTGAATTGGGGAAAAACTTCAATAGTGAGTGAACTTAAACATTCATTTGAATGCCACTTACCATCCGGTCCTGGACGACGTGTCCATTGTTGTCTGTAGTCATTCCGCCTTCTGGGATAGTCATCTTCATAGCCGGACCCAGGATAGCTCAATACCGAATTCGACTCCCGCGGTGGCTCGCGACGGGGCGGGCCCAATTCAAAGTAATTGAAATCATGCTGATCCTTACGCCTTTGCGACTCACTGAGGCCCCAATAAGAGGTGTGCTTGCTGTTGCTGCCACCATAACTGCCGCCATAATGACCCCAGTTGTCCTCACCGCCAATTAAATAGGGAACAAACTTGTTTGGATTCTTGTATGGGCCAAGACCAGAGCCGGGGCCAGGTGGGGGAACTGGACCATCGCGATCCAAGTAGTTATGAACAGGACGACTAGGCTCAGGCGGCCGATAGGGTGAGAAGTCGGGGCCAGGTCTATACGGTGGTCTATATTTGTCTATGCGATCGGTTTCGGGCCTTGGAGGAGGAGGTCTATAGGACGGGGAGCTATCATAGCCAGAGCTGCTAGGTAATGTTTCCCAGCGATCTGGTCTGTAGCGATCTGAATAATCTGGGCGAGAGCCAGAAGAGTGATCACCATAACTGCTGGGTGGTGAGTGGCCAAAGTATCCTGAACTATGCGATGAGAACTCATAGGAAGACGAGCTCCCAGATGCAGACGACGTGGAGCTGTGAGAGGAGAAAGGTCGATGCTCGTACGATCCACTCGGCGGTGGGTGAGGAGGAAGACCTGATGGACCACGATAATGATCCACGGCTGTGCTGATGGACGGACGATAGCGATCTCGCTCGCGATCGTGATCTCTGTCGCCGTAACCACTGGAACTCGGTCCTGGACCATTGCTCGGTTTAAAGTATATCGGTGGGCTGCTTAGCGGGCCTTTTGAGCAATCCTGACACGCATTCCTGCGGCAACTGCTTGGGGCATTGCGATCCCTTTCGTAATAATCGTAATCTGGATGTCTCAACAAATTTGTGTCTCTACGATTAGGACTCGAATACAGATCCATTTGCGACAATGGGATCTCGATCAGTTCACAATCGCCTTGACCATGCCCTGAGGGATCCAGCCGATAGTTGAAGCCCTCGCACATGAAACGCTTCTCATGACCGCACTCTCTCATACATTCCTCCACCCGCTCACAGGAGATGGACCGACGTACCCATTGGGGAGCTATGCGCTTGCCGGCCAAAACTCGACGAAAGCACGCTGAAATAAGGGGAAGTAGTAAAAGCAAATAATGATATCAGTCGTGCTGATCATGATGATGATGCTGTTAATGACGATGATGCTGTGTGCTTTGGCTATTGCCCAAGGGAGAAAAAGAAGAAGCAATAGTGGTAAAGAAAATAAAACGAAAAAAAACTCTGAAAATCACTGATGCGCAGCCAGAACCAAAGATCGGGCTGGGATTGCGGCACATCCGCTTAGTGTTTTCAGTAAATTATGTTCGAGTCATGTTTCCAGTCCAAGTACATCAGCCTTCGCCAAAAGATTATCTCGGGCTGGAAAATTGCTTTGTCGTCGTAGTCAGTTCTTCTTTGCTTCAAGAACGCTTATAAAAATTATGCAAATTACTTTACACCCACGACCGAGACCAAGCGAAACCCAGTCACAGAAAGGTATTTGACCGAATTAGGATAGTCACCCCGTTTTCGGCACCCCACTTCTCCAAACCCCTTACCTTTGGCATCCTCCACAATGATAATTGTACTAGTTATATCACTATGTCTCGTAGGACTTACGAATTTGGCTTGACTCTGGCTGGTATTGAGTATCCAGCTTATTAAGCACATATAGAACCCCTGGAACCACATTGGAATCGCCTATCGCAAAAACCCAGCCAAGCACTAAATAAATTTTGGGTAAGCGCGGTTTTTGTTTTAATATGAATTTTCACTAATTACGTAATCCGTGCGCACGATTTAAATTTAAATATTTTGAATGTCAACTCTGGAGTTTTTGTGGGGTTAGGTCATGTCATTTCAGGATTCACTATCTCACTTTCTCTCACGGTTGAGCACGATCGCGAGAACGATTTCCGAGCCCGACACGCTAGGTGGGCGATTCTAATGGCGAATGAATAGTGGATGTGGTCAAGCTTGCGGTTTTATACGATATTAGAAAACCGCGCGCTGTTTTCAAAGCTCTGCTTTGGCCAGAGAGCTTTTCGCTCACTTTTCTACGATTCTCCGAAGATGATGTTGTGGTGGGGGCTTGTTTTTGTTTTTGTTTTTGCCTTGACTGGGCATTGTTTTTATTAATGAACAATTTTTCGGCAGCAGTTCGTGCCTATCTGCGAGTATCAAGTATCGCCAACAGATTCCGAGATCGAGATGAGATGCACAAAGTTAACCAAGCGTTGCCATTCACTCAAGGATGCCATCATAACATCATAACTCGCATCATATAATTACAACGAGAGCAAGGTGTTTAATTAGCTCTCAAAAAACTATTGTCTGACTACAAGAATTTTATTTAAATGGCTAAATTAATTCAGGTTCGTGGCTTAAGTCTTTGCCCTAGTAAACTATTTTTGTTTTTTGGCTAGGTCAGCCAAACTAAATTGCTTTCAGAGAACTGTTGACAAATTTGAATCCATTCGTCTTCTTGAATCTTGAATACTCTCGAATTAAGTTGAATAAAATAGAAATTCATTGGGAGGAGAGATAATTGACTTGTTCGTATGGTAAAAAATATCGACATCGATCATCTTGCATCTAAAGAACTAGCTGAATGAGGAAAAACAACAGCGACTTGAGCGCATTTCCGTTTCTGAACCAATGTCACTACTGTCAGTGCATTGTGGGTGGTTTTTGCAGCATTCATTTCTGCATCTGTTGTACGTTTTTTCGGCTATCTAAAGATTTGCATACAATGAATGCTGCCTTCTGGGAGCGCCGCCCAGTCAAGTGCACCATCGTGTTCTGGGCTCTTGCACAATTCCATAAGAAAAAGAACAACGTAGTTGAAACCTTTGTATAACGCTTCCGCTTTGAGTATTCTTATCGTCCAAGTGTCGGTGGCAATCTGTCCCACGCCTGGTAAATCCGAAAATTACGAATAACTTACGTTAACGAACTAATCCAGCTAACTAACTTACTAAATAAACAAGGTGCACACACGCCAAGTCGCTACAAATTAATTGCGACGACAACATGAATATCATCATCATTATCATTAACATCATCATCAACATGTCAACTGTCCCATAGTAAATCTCCGAATCTGCCAGTTGAACTTGGGATTCTTGCTGGGCTTATGTCACCTGGGGGAGTTCATGTACTCTCGTCACACTTGGAGAGCTCAAACAACAAAAGTCATATAAAAGGAAGTTGAGTCAAAATCAAAATACAAATTGCTCTTTGATGAACTAACTGGCTGGGTAATTTTTGTTTTAGAAATGTAATAAATCTTCATGTTCTTTTTCCCTTGCCTTGGGATGAGATGAGATCATGGTGAGCATGGAGCACTGGAACCACCAATGGAAAATTTATTAAGTGTCAGTTTTCCGCTTCATAAAACCACCTACAATCAGTGGGTGGCTTTTCGAATTGAAAACTCCAAACTCCGTCGAGTTCAATTGATTAATTACCCAAAACACCGCATTGATAACCCAGATTTTGTTTGATATTTGCAATTTATCAAAGCTCTGACCCCGCATTATTTTGTTTTTAATACATTATGCGAGCTTTTTTAGTATTGGCCACATGCAAGCCACCCACCCACCGTACCAACAACCCACCAAACGGATGACGGGCATTATGACCAGACCCAATGGTTTTAGGTTTTAGTTTTGTTACGCAAAATCAAAAGCCAAAGAATGTGGGTCAACTGTCGGAATCGGTGTATGTATATGTATGCATATTTATACGTATGTGTGTGCAAGCTTGTAATGAGTTTTAATTGTGTGTCAGGTTTTTAATTCTAGATTTTAGTTATTTGTTTTTATAGCATTGTATGTAGTAGGTAAACCCAAGTGACCCGTGTCATAGGCTGGTTATCGAATCCAAAGAATTAGTCAGGGAGAGAGAGAGAGATGCAGGAGAAGGCGGAACTGGGCGAGGAGGAAAACTCTTATGTACTTACCTTTCATTTCATCCATCGGATAACCCAGATGATCACGATCCCGTTCGCTAGGACGCTCTGAAAGCAATAAATTAAATTTATTCTCTGATTATTACAAACGAAAAACAAAAACCATATGTTTAAACTTAGTGCCATTAACTATTGCAATGTTATTACCAACTGTTTAATCTGTCGGATCTCAAATAGAATTCAAAAGCCAAGACAAATAAAATGCTTGAAAGAAAGAATTCTAATTATTACTTAGTGAGTTTCCATGTCTAATGAATTCTCTCATGTCATCTATTAAATCATCCATTTTAGGTTTGGTTGAGAAACAACTAATATGTCCCTAAAAGATTCAATGGAGATTAAGTCCGAACTGGCTCGAAACTGAACAAAAAAAAAGATGGATTATTTGAAATCACAGACGGACAAGATGTACGTAACTCTGTTTAAAAGGGTTTTCAAGGATATCTTTTCCTTTTTTTTTTTTTACTGACTCTTAATTCTTATTTCCATTTCATCTGGGTCATGTCTACTTACTCCTGTTGCCTTGCATATAATCATCGGGATTGAAATAGGTTGCTATGGATTTGTCATCGTCATAACCATCGCCTGGTCGCATCTCGCTGCCATTGCGACGCACATAATCGTCGCGGGGCGGCATCTGAGGCAGCGGGCGTGCCATGCCATACCCGTCACTGTGCGGAGGAGGATCGGGTCGATTGATATAGTCCGGCCTGGGTTCATAGCTGGGAGTAGGTCTTGGTCCATACGAGGTAGGTGACGAACTGTCGTAGGGCCTGGGCGGGGGATAATCATTGGTTGGACGGGCTGGCGGAGGATAATCATTGATAGGACGTGGCAGAGGTGGCCTGGGCGATGCATAGCTAGGTCTCTCATCCGCTGGACGCATGGTAGTGGGTGGTGTATATCTTTCCGGCGTTCCATAACTGTAACCATTGCCGTAGCCCAAGCCGAATATGGGTCGGGGAGGACTGTGTGGTGTTGGCCTGACACTTTCATCATCCAGAGGAGCAAAAAGGGGCCTGTAGCGATCTTCGACCTCGGGGGCATTGGCCGCATAGCCGCCTGGAATGTAGACATCCTCATTGGGTGCCGGATAGTTGGGCTCATAGAGCATGGGGTACTTGTAGAGTGGATAGATGTCATGCGAGAAATACAAACGATCGCCCACGCTGCCCGGTGAAGCTGGCGGCGGCGGAGGTGGGGGCAGTGAGCCGGCGGTGTGTGGAGTGGGATTTACCACCAAGACTGGGGTGTTGCCGACATCTAGCGGTCGGTTGGGTAGGTTCACTGGCGTTGGTCCCGGACTAATTGGACTCGGTCCCGGATCGGGATGGGCAATCGAATTGTCGCTCAAATCAAAGCAATTCGTTTTGCGCGTGTACAAATCAAAGTCGGGATCGAAAATAACGCCCCCAGGCCGCCCACTACTGCCTCCGTTGCTATTGCCATACTGCTCCGACGACAACTGACATGTGCCGTTTCCGCGTCGATGCACACTGTACCGAAAAGTACACAGAAGATTGTCGATTTAGTTTCGAGATTGGGTAATCGTTTGACAGCAAAAGCAACAACAGCAACAACTCACCCAAAAGAGATGGACTGACACTTCTCGCCCGCCTGCAGGCACTTCTCCTTGCACATCTTCAATGAGTTGGTGTCTTCGGTGCGGAAGGTCTTCTCAAATGGCAGCATTGCCTCCAAAGCGATTCGTTCGAAGCAGTCTGCAATGAAAGAAGAAACAATCAATTTTCATATTAAATGCCAGACAAAAGATCAAACATTGCCAACGATCAGTAAATGAATTGAGGCAGAAGAAGTTAGGACGATAGGGGCTACTGACTGGCCTCCCCTAGAATTACATCATCCTATACATCAGAGTACCAGTTCCACTTGCACTTTCAAGGCCAACTCTCTGCCCCACAGTCGCCTGGGCCTGGGCTCGGGTCGGTACGGTAGGTTAGTTTTATTAGTTCTGCACTTGCCAATTGTGTCTGTCCGTCTCTTATTTTGGCTTTGTTCTTTATTTAAATTAGAATTCTAATTTTTTTGTACTTTTGTGTTTATTAACTTTGCGTGCCGTTGGGACACAACTGACTGCCAATTAACCCGTGTGTGGCTCAGAGGGTTTTTGTATTTACCCTATGAATAATTCAGAAAGGTCAACAGATGACAAAGCAAAGGTTTGTGGTGTTGCTGGTTCTGTGTGTCTGTGTTGGTGGAGTCAGTTATGCTTGATGGATTGGCTCTCGAGCTTGATTATCGTCAAGACGATGATGATGAATATTTGTCGATTTGCCGATCCATGATCCATTTAGAAATTTATTTTACTGTCTTCAGACTCAATAAACTTTCGCTTTTGCTTTTACTATTTTCATACTCAAACCAAAAAAAAAAAACATAGATAAACAACGAAAACTTATTTGAAACACATAAAATAAATTAAAAGATACAAGAACATGTATTTATGGGAGTTCAGAAAGAACAAAATTTGGTGAAGTCGATCTGCAGTAAGATTCGGCCAAGTCTAATAAGTAGGTAAGAAAATTATGCGTAAAAAAAATAGCTGAAGTAGCTTTCACTATTTTCCAATCATCTTTAAAATAGTCTAAATTAAATTCAACTATTCCATAAGTAAAAATCAGTTTGATTGGGGTTTATATTACTCAAATTGTTTCAATTATTTGGATTTGCAATTATGTATCTGGATCGAGTCCAATCCTGATTAATCCGGAGAATCTATTTATACTGCTTCATGTTCAAACAGAGCCCTAGGAAATGATTTTCCACTGATATATGTAACTGACTGAGATAGACCCTAAAGGTTATTTCTTGTCTTCTAGACTTGAAATTTGTAAATATATATTAATATTTATGGCAATATAGGCAACTGGCGCAATATTAGGCGTCTGAAAAGAAGCCACCCACTGGATGTATTTATTAGGCCAGGGATGGGTGACCAAGAAAGATGAAATCTGGAGACAGTTTAGCTCAAATAAATCTCTCTTTATATTGGGAAATTATGTATTCCTTCGCGTCTTGCAAATCAACGATCTAATTTTCTTGTTGTCCTTTGTGGGTAGATTGCAAATAAATGTCGAAGCGAACAAATAATAAAAAACGAGAATGAAGATCTCTTTGGCTGCGCCAGCGATTTTAAAATTGATACTTACTTCAATTATAATGCAAGAATTTTAAACGACTTTTCCGCATTATGAGAAATTTGTTCCTAAGCCTAGTTTTATAAGATTTGTTTGATCGATGGTTTCTATAAAAGCTATGTACATATACATATGTTGATCTCAATTAGGCAATAACAAACTTAAATACCAAGCTTCATTTCACTATATTTCTAATTGAGGGCGTGAAGTTAATATGCAAAGACGGACATAAGGTCATGTCTATATCGACTCGGTTTCTCACGCTGATCATGAACTTATGTATGTATATACAAATGTAGTCTATGGGGCTGGAAAAGTCTTTTTCTCTCACATTTCAGAAATTTACAAAGGTATTAAAAAGATCTTGTCAGAATTGTGTTGCTTTTTTATTTTGGACTCATGTACACTCCTTCAACCACTTCTTCAATTAACTCCTCTTATGAGGGATTTATCAGTTTTGAGTCCCAGATCTTAGATCGTTTCTATACACTTACCATTGCGAGCTGATACCAGCTGATTATCCACAGTTAGTGCCGCTATAAGATCGAGATCGATGATTATGTGTACTGCGCAGAGCCAGTATAGTATCCGCTGAATACGCTTTCTTTCGATTATAACACACATGTTTTTTCTCGGCTTGTGATTTCCACTGGAGAAACAATTTCCTTTTTGACACTCTTTTGTAATTGCTTTCTGGTATTTCTCTATCTAAAATAATGCACTTCCCTTTTCTTTTACATTTTCCATTTACTTGCTTCTTGTGTAAGACTTGGACTTGGAGCAACTGTTGGGATAGACGAGAGTTTGGTAACTGAAAAAGAGCCACCGATGTGAGGCGCGTAGAAACCTTCTTCTATTGGGGTATGTGGCGCCCCTTTCTTTACATTCGCATTCGCATTCGCGTGCCAGTGCGCTTCATTTCTTCTTTCTTCTGTGTATTTTGTTTATTGCTACTTCTGTTTCGGTTAGCTTTTTCTTGTTGCTGGCTGATGTTGTTGTTGTTGGTGCTCTTGGCTTTCGCGGCGTTACGTTTCGCTACTTTTCACATTCTTTTCACCGTTAATTATATTGCCAAAATATGCAGATCATTAAGAAGCTGAGCTAATAGTACGTATGAGTATGGGATAAGTTCCAGCTTCTTTTAGTTTTATGCCCAAACATTGCGGAAGAGGCTAAGAAATAGAGAGAGAGAGCGGGAGGAAGATAGTGTCAATAACCTGGGCCTGGGCAGCCAAGCGCACCCTATCAACTGTCTCTTTCTCTGTCTCTAACTCCAACTCTGTCACTTCCTTGACTCCAACAACGATGACGCCAGAGGGCGTCGGGGCTCCTGACCTTTCGCTCAACTATTTAACTTGGCTCAATAATTAAAAAAATATATATGTATGTATGTATGTACAAAATTCTAATGACAAAGTGCTCAGCAATGCGTAAATCTAACAATTGGCCAACTCATTGCCAAATGTAAAATCGAAAAGCCGAAAAACCAAATTATGAAAAAACAAAACAAATGTATTAAATTTTTAATTGTCTTTTAGTATGGCAATTAATTTGGGTTTTATGTCGGCTTGAGAAAGAATATTCACATTCGTATGATTAATGGCAGTTGGGATTCTGGGATTTCGAGTGAAGTCAGTTTTATTAATAAACTAGAACTTTCGTCTTTCTTAAGCTTCTTCTTTACGCTTGGCGACTCGGATAGCCGGGAAAATGTCAGCTAACGGTAAATGAACAAAACGGAAGTCGTTTCGCTTTGACACTTGCGAATTCTGGTTCAGTCTTTTTTCGGGGCTAATGACAAGAAAGTTCTGTCAACTATCGTATCGTTATCGCTTCGCTCTCACACCTTCTCACCCACACGAATTTCACTTGATTTCTGTTGGTAGTTTATTCTTTATTTTATTTTCTATTTTCGTGATTTTCGTTTTGAATTTTGTTTTTATTTCTTTGTTTTCAGCTCGTTACGTCTCGTTTGGTTTCACTAGCGACTCTCTACGATCTCCGATCCGCACTCGCTAAACAATTGAAACTGAATAAAAATATTCTGATTTAGTTGTATTCGAAACTCATCGAAAGAGCGAAAAGCAACGCCGCCGGCTTCAGCGTCGGCGTCGGCGTCAACGTTAGCATCGGCGCCGACGGCAACAAAGCATCGGTTCGAGCAGAAGCGTCAACGAAAAGGCATCGCCACACTCCACACTCAATGGCTCCATACTCCTCCTCCGTACTCCACCCTCTAGCTGGTTCCCCTCATTTGTTTAGTGCGAGAGGCTCTGCAGATCGTCATCGTCATTATCATTATCATCATTAGCATTACCCATGGTGCTGCTCCCACTTGAGACTGGAAATGGGAATGGAATGGGGTTGGAATTGGGATCTGGCTTAGTTCATGGCGCTTACTTGGTTACTGTCTTCTTCGTCTGTGCCTCGCTTTTTCCTTTAATAGGTCCGGCAATGACTCTTGAAAATTGTTTTTTTTTTATTTAAATGAAATTGTAACATGAAATAATTAACATTTCTGACCCAACGAAGGCGAAATACTCTGAATACTTCATTCCAAAAATATAATTAAAACTAACGATAATATATGAACAGATATCTGAATTTGAATAAATGGTAAACGTCTCTTGACTTAGGCACCCATATCTTTATTTAACAAAAATTGATCATCTTATGAGTAAGAATCGAGTCAATGACACAAAGGATAAGATGCAAAGTAATTAATAATTAGTATGGAAAGTAATTATGGTAATTATGGCATATACGGAATCCAAATCTGTGGATTCGGGCAGAACCAAATGTTCTAAAAGTCGATTTTGACGTTTATTTAATTTTAAATTTAGTTGTTTTTGTTTGTTTTTGCGAATATTTTAAACGTTTTGCTATAAATAATAGTTACTTTCGAATTAAAATTAGGTTGAAAATGTTCAATAATATTAGTTCGAAGTAGACCAATTAAGATGAAAATAAAAATACAAAAAAATAAAAATGATCTTAAAAGTCAACGAGTTTAACTAACTATCCGTATACTTCTTTACGTTTGATTTAAAAACATGTAATTAAATAAAGTACGAAATTTTTGAAATATTTATTTGTAGAACTGAAAATCATCGACGCCAAACATTATTTCATATGAAACTAAACACAATCATTAAGTTGAATTTTGTTTTTTAAAACCAAGCTTAAAAATGTATTTATTGTTTGTAACAGAGGTCTTAACTGTTAAATTTTTTATAATTTTAATGTCTGAAACATTTGATGAATCTATTAATAGCTGATCCACCATTATCCACAAAAACAATTGTAATAGGTTAGGCTGATTTTCAACTAGATCTACATTCTTTTATAGGCAATTAAAACGTTGTTTCAGTTATTCTAATCGTTAATAACCACGAAATGCTGAGAATTCAAAATGTGTATACATATAATATATTATTATACATATGTACATATAATTTTTTAACTTTGTTTAATTGTTCTTAAAGTCTCTTGTTTAATTATCTTCAAGCAATTACTGAACATTTATTTCAAACAGATTTAGATAAAAAAAGTTACGATTTGAAAAGTTACATTTTTTTAGGTGGTTGGATGGCAAACTGGAACCCATGATGGTTCCTTCTTTAAACTATTGACTTTGAATAGACTTACATTAATTTGGCTTAATGCATAAAACTTTGGCCAAAAGAAAAAATATTTTATTGAGTACAAAATATTACACATACAGTTGGTAGGTAGTGGTAGGTACAATTTAACTCATTCATCCTTGTTTTTAGATTGTTTTTAACTTGGCAAAATATTTCTAAATTTACTTTTACATGGTAGAGAGAAATTACAAACTGAAATCTACTTTAAAATCTATCCATGCCTTAACTGAAGCTCAACTATAGGTTTATACTGTATCTCGTTTTTTTAAAACCCTTTTTGGGTAGGGTATTGAAAAGTCAGTCTGATGATTGGATCATGGTTAGCGCAATTAGACACGTCACTGAATTGTTCTTTGCTTATAGAACTTAGTGGAGCACTTGAATTAGAACCACCTGCAAGAAGTCTAAAGAGAGAAATGGCCATAATCATATGGCTTTTACGCTTTGTTAGGCAAATGAAATTCAAAATTTAACGGACTGCACTTGAAATTTGAAATTTTGGCAGCTGCTGAAGCGTTAATTAGTGCAAGTTTTCACAAGAAACACACACACACATCCAAAAATCCAAAAACAGAAAAAAAGAGAAGAAATAAAACGAAACAAAATAGTTTGTTTAATTTAAAGGGCGGAGAGGGGGAAAGGCAAAGATTCATAATTGGCGACACCTTTAAGTGCTGCGACCTTGTCATGGTTGCCAGCGTCGTCTAATTCAGGCCGGGGCTGTTCTTCTCCAGCGCCTCGGCGTGGCAGCAGCGGCAGCAGCAGCCGTAGCAGAGGAGCACGCCAGCAGATGCAGCTCCTCGATTCTCCAAAAACTGAGCTGATCTCATTGCCTGCCTGCCTAGTATCGGTCTTCCGCCTAATTTGCATATCAGGAATTAAGAAGAATTTATTCAAGGTGCAGCTACCTGAGAATTTGGCTTAGAATCGGACGCCACACCTGGTCGGTCCCCCTTCAAGCGAACAAAAGATTACCAAATTGCAAATGCGATTTGCCGATATTTGTTGCACAATCAAATTTTTAATGTGCGTTTGCCTTTTCGTTTGCATTTGGAGGCTGCTCCAAATTCACCTGTATAAATATATGTATACTCAGGTATACAAAATGCATGCCCTCGCTGCCTTTTGCTTTTTGGCCCTATCAAAAATCGCATCAAAGAAAAAAGTCATTCAAAATTCACCAAACGATTGGCATTTTGGCGGACGCTTTAAGCCTGCCAAGTGGGAAAAATATTACCATCACGTTTTTCTTTGATTTTAAGCTGGATAGCGTGAAAATTTCAATATACAACGCGTGTCTAAGAAACAAACAAACCTATGTACATACATATATACATATATAAACATAGTGTGTGTAGATCAAAGTGGGCAGAGTTACGAGTATAGGGCGTAGAGTTGTCCCCAGGAATCGTTCGTTCATCATGTAATACCCCAATCCATCGATTGGCTAAACAATATGTTTGTACGATCCGATATCTGTTATGCTGCATATAAATTTTCAGTCAAAGGTGATTGACAGTTTTGGGCTAGTAAGTAAGTCGGAAGCAAACAGTAAAACGCCAACTGATAACACGTAAACAAAAACTCCATTCGAAATTCACGAAACGTTTCCAAACCAACTGCTTCAATTTCTTGTATAAAAGAATATTGTTTGGCATTGGATCGATCGAAGATCAGAACTGATCAATTAACTAAATTCCAGTTTTTATACTCTTGCGAAAAGAAACTCCGGCTAAATAAAGTACGTACATACACATAAGTATCCTTAATCATCAGAACGAGTCAAGGATGCTTAGTTTGATTTTTTCGAAGCCTTAAAGTATGTATATATGATCCAGTCATGTCCATCAGTCTATCCGTCCATTATATCGACAGTGTGGCACAAGTAGATATCGGAAACTATTAAAGTTAGAGCCACGAAGTTTGGCATGTTGTATGTACGGTGATCAATGTTATTTAAACACGCCCACTTCCGCCCCCGTAATTAAAAAAAAAACATTACACCCGAATTTTCTAACAAATGCCTAATAACGATTTCCAATGAGAGCGAAGTTTAGTAAATTAAAATTTATTAAAACAAAAACTACTTAACATCTAGATTGAGACAAGTTAGACTAAGCAATCTTATTTTGTAATAAAAAATGGAAAAAGAGCAATATAGGATTCGATTCTTGTTTTTGCAAGGGAAATCGCGAAGTGAAATCAAATAGCGACGAATGAGTGACTCTTCTCCTTCGAAGGCGACCGTCAAAAATGAGATGAGCCGCATCCATGTGCCCCGGAAAGTGCTACCACGGAGGATAGCGTGGAAAAAATCCACAATCTTGTATTGGCAGACCCCCGATGGAAAGTGCGCGAGATAGCTGAGACAGTATTTAGGGTTATATCGTAGGGTTACATCCGCGTGGGTTATATCCTGCATGAAATTTTTGGCATTTCTCACTGCGGAGAACAAGCGTCGCTTTGTGACCGTCGAAAACACTTGGATCTACTGGTACACACCAGAGACCAAGGAACAGTTGAAACAGTGGACTTCACCAGACGAATTTGCTCCGGGGAAGTCGATGACTGTTCTATCAGCCGAAAAGATGATTCCTGCCAATTACTGGGTTTCACAAGGTGTGATCTATATCGATTACTTGGAGAAGAGCAAAACAGTCACAGGGGCCTACTCTGCTAAATTCTCGACCCTATTCGACGATGAATTGAAAAAAGAAATTGCTATTTGGCGAAGAAAAACAACCTTGACAACGCACCGGCTCACACCTCCGCCGTCGCCATGTCCGAACTGCTGCCCCATCCACCGTATTCTCTAGATAAAAAAGTCATCGCCGCCACAGAGTCCTATTATTCAGACGTGTTAAAAAAGTTGGAGCATTGCTTGATCAAGTGAATCAATTTTAAAGGAGACTATGTTGAGGAATAAATAGACACTTATCCAAAATCTTCGTTTGTCATTTGTAGGTTAAGTACTTATCGGACTGCCCTCGTATATGTATATCTACATACAAAAAACTGATAACAGTGGCAATAGCAATTTCAAAAGACAAAATAACTAAACTCTTTTTTATCAAGCAGTCAGTTTAAAACTTATTTATTTGTGCCAAAATAATATTGAGTTTGTTAGTTATGTTTCTGAGAAAAATAATAAAAATGAAATTAAAAGAAAACTAAGAAATGAAATCTTTGCTATTTCCATATAATTTTTTACAATAAAATTTACTTTGCTTAAATCAAAGTGCCAAAACAAACCAAAAATTAAGTCTAAACTATTCAGTTCAGGGGCACTGCATTATGACTTTTTGGAACTCTCCTTTTTAAAATTAGTAGTAGAAGCCAGGAGGAGTTTGTTTTTAAACTTTTCCAATATCTGAATAATAATTTCTTATTCTTTAACAAAGTTTTTTTTTAATTTACAGAGAGTAAGTTTAATTTTTAATACTCTAGCCAAAAAAAGTATATCATAGATAAAAGGATCTCCTCATAAAAAGATAAAAATACCCTTATCAGCTTCATAGGAGGCATTAGTCAGGTATAGGTACAGATCGAATGACTATATAATAAAGATTCATAAAGATTATGAACTCTATCCGCCCAAGTGTTAATATTTTTTTTACTTTGCTGCGGTCTCAACCATTTGGCTTAATCGAATAATTAAATTTTTTGTTGTTTTACTTGTAAATAAAGAAAAATTAACACAAAGAAAGAGACGACCAAAGATAGACCTTTCCTCTGTTTTTTGTTTCTTTAATTCTACACTGTGAGAATATTTTAGGGCTGCAGGAGATTAGATGATCAATTTTTTCAACTTTAAAATAAAATTTCTGCAAATGAATTACCAAATAAATATATAATAAATTATTTAAAGAAAGGGACAACATTTTCGCCTTATCTAACGCCATGATGGATCGGGACAAATTTCTTCATTCGGGAGGGAGGAAAGACTATCCAAAATTGGCTTACACATTTCATTAAATTGATTCTTAAAACATTACATGGACTTAATATAGGTAGATCAAAAGATAATATTGATTGATATGCCAAATATCTATTAAATCAGCTAAAAAACAATTCATTCTTCAAAGCGATTCTGTTAAATAGTTTGGTGTCGGCTCAAGAATAACAAGAGCAATTAAATGTTGCTACCCAAAAATCATGCAATTAAATGTTGCAATCTCAGCTCGACCTTGAAATTAAAGTATTGCTGAAATTAATTCAAAAACTACTTTTATATAGAGATCGAAAACCATGTACTAGCCTTCAATTGTGCAAAATGACAAATGAAATTTAAACAATTCTCTTCTAAAGGTGAAACCTTTTTTGTTATTATTTTTGAATTTTTATGCATAAAAATACTATTCGAAAAAATAGTAGTTAACGAATATGATCAGATCCAACGTGAACTGGATACTTCAGTAAAAGGAATACACCAACAAATTAAGAGAATCACTCAAAAAACGAGCCTCTAAAAGGATTTTTGGCGATGTCCTGAAAATGCTAACAGTTTTTCTTAGTTGTTAAACGTTCCTAATGTTAGTTGTTTTTCAAAATAATTTTAAACAATTTAAAGAAAATTTGTTCAATTGCTTCTGACAAAGTCGGGGATTTATGTAGAAGCATTTATCATGATTGATACATTTATTTACGAGTAATTCACCACTAAGGCAATATCAATCTGTGTGGAACGTTTTAGCAGTCTCCCATGGAAAGCCGGTTTTCCTTGTCATTCATTTCCTTCTTATCATAAACGATTTGAGTAAAACTCTTGGCGAATTGCGTTCAATCATGTTAACTCAATTGACTCCATCTGTTGCCCACCTTGTGGGGATCGGTATATTATGCATAATACATATCCAGCAAAGCACTTGATGTCGTTATAGATCATTAAACACGCCCGCCACGGCCGTTTTGCCCCCTCGACCAGAGTCTCCAATCAAAGTCTCTAGACCAGCTGATGCAGAGATCAGCCATCTGCATTGGAAACAAATGTTTACATGACGCAGACACCACAGCCCCAATGACCGAGTCCCGAAAGCTATGAATGCGGAGGAATGAGGTAAGTGAATCCATTCGGTCTGTTCCATATTCGTGGAAATCAAAACCCGCCTAGCAGGAAGTATTTGCATTCGTCGTCATCGGTTGCTTGGCAATTTCGGAATCGCTAGCCGGTGTTCATGGAAAATGAAAGTTAGTAAGTATACTAAAAAAAAAAACTAAATAAATAATAATCTCCAGACTAGACCCCAGTAGACCGTCCCCCATAGACCCGGGGGGCTTATTGTGTTTTAGTGCTACTAGGCTGCACGCATGGGGAGCGATGTCTCCATGTTATATTTATCACAAAGCAAACAAATTAACCATTATGCAAGCCTAACCGGGCAATTTGTGGTGAGATATCCAATTGGCGAGGTTCCTAACTGAAAAATAGCTCACATATGACTGTCTTTATGAGGCAGGTTCAGGTCTGTTGGCTGAAGCTCAAGAGCTGCTGCTGCACCTGCACTTACCAGGTGGAATCTAGGCACTATTGCAACATGCCCATGCCTAATGTTATGTCAGGGCAAACGAAGTCATCTTTTTTTCTTTTGGGTTTTTGGGAGAGCCAAACGAATCTATAACTAAAACAAATCGTGTGATGCATGTTGTGATTAGACATACATATGTACATATATGTACATATCTACGGCAATTGTTAAGTAATTGCCCAAAATGCGTTTTATTGCAAATTTCCGTTACTTGCTTTTGGATCGTACGTGATCTGTGTTTAATGGTGACCCATTTAATTGGACAGCAAACGCCACGCCACGATTCAAGGTCGTTTTTGCGTCAAAGAAGTGAGATGTCTACTGTCCGATATGAGAAAGGAGGCAAAACACTCAACCTAAAACTGGAACTTGAACTCACGAAGTACAAGGAGAAGGAGGAGGAGGAGGCGGAGGCGAGCCAATTTCGGCCCTCACGTTCACTTCTTTCTTAGTTTTAGTGACAAGTTTCGTCTCTCCGAAGGCCGCTTTAGCTAAACGTTCCGTTCAATAGTAATAATCATAAATAATATTAATATGTGCTACTTGATCATTCACTTGGAAATGATCAAGTCTTCACCCCTACCAACCCTCTTCTCACCGCCGTTCGACTACTCCAACAGCAACAGAAGACTCTACAAGTCGACCAAAAAGACGACAACAATTGCGATTATGAAATTAATGTCATTCGGCTATTATATTACACAAAAGACAAAACAAAAAAAAAAGAAGACTTTAAAATATCTGCACTACATTATCACCATCCGGGGTCAGTCAAAGTTCGATTGTCAGGTAAGACCTCAAAGTTGGACATTTCCAGCAACCGATGCGTGGACAGTAGTGACCATTGGACAGTGGATACCCACACTCACGACGTCGGAGTTAACTTGATGGCAACAACAGAGAGACAGAGAGTCGTAAAACCGTTAACATTACATACATTGCCAGCATTCGAAGAGTTAACATTTCTCTCCTCTGTTGTTGTTGTTGTTGTTGTTATTGTGTGGCTCACGTATTGTCTGTGGTCTGCGAATTGGCTTTTGGCTGCATTGGGATTGGGTATAAAACAGATGAGTCGCCAGCCTTTGATTATCAGTCAACGGTGGACAACATTGGCAGCAGAAACAAATTTCAGGCAAATCCCCTCCTCGCTATCCAAAAAAAAAGACCAAATATGAACGCCTTGAACATTTTCGTAAGTGAACACACCATAAGGATAATTGAAAGTGATAAACGCCGTGATCAGAATGAACTTTCGTCTAGTGTGTGTGTATCGGTTACTCAGTGGACGCCATTCGGTTCCAGTTCGTTCAAATCGGATGACATATTGCAAATCGAAAGGAGTTTTTTCCGTCAACTGTACATTATTATTAAAGTATAGGATATTGTTGTAAACTATCAACCTAACTAAATTTTTACAAGCACTGGCAACTAAGGCCTTTGGCTTAGACGAAAACTACATCCATACACTAGCCTGGGATTCGAATCCGGATCCTCGTTGTTCAATTGACTAAATGACACTTAGACAACTCATCTACCGAGGACTGCCCGTTAACTGTACAATCCATGATCGATCTATATGTTATAAGCCTGTCTAGTAGAGCATTGAGTTAAAAAGTGAAAAATTACAACATGGACTTACTTCTGGCTTCGAATCTAACATTTGCATCTTCTTAAAAAAAATATTCTATGGGATTTTCCAACAATTCCTAGGACCTAGACGTGTTTATCAGTCATTGGTTTTTAAGATAGTTGTTCCTTGAGTAGTAATCAATTTATCATAATTTACTTTCAGGTATTTGTGGCTCTGTTCGCTGTGGCTTACTCTGCACCTAGTCCTGGATTCTTTGGCAAACAGTGAGTTGATTCTTAAAGTCGTAAATACTTGCATATATGTATAAGGAATACATTTCCTGTCTAGTCTGCATTATGCAAACTGCTTTATAATCTCTAACAAGCATTCGTATGGCTTTTTAAGCGATATTGGTTTTATATTGCGATAATACTCGTTCAATTACCAGCGAAATGAAGTAATCAAAGCACTTAAACTCAAGCCCTAACCTATGGAAGCCGGCTCGACTCGACTCAATTCGATTCGATTCGAGTTCAATTACCATTGAACTTACTTCGATTTGTTGGCAATGCGATGCAATGATTAGCCATAGGAATTTCACACAAGCCAACTACTTGGCGCATTGGCATTTAATTCATTTAATTTCATGTTTTTTTTTTAATTGCAAAGGCCTAATTAAAAATTCCGCACATTGTCGTTGTGGTTGTGGTTGGTGTTGTTGTAGTTGTTGTCCGGGTCTGGGTTTCCTGCCAACAAACCCCACCAAACCGTCCACAGCGAGTTCAATCCGCCCGATTAGCTAATAGAGAAACATTTTGTGCCAATTATGTGTCCTCCACTTAATTTGTTGGCAGCGCTTATCTGACTTTCGTTTGCTTTCCCCTGCTTAGTGAACATCATACAATTCATGTGCCCTACAAGGTCCACACAGTGCACCATCACCACGTCCAGAAAGTTCATGTGCCAGTGGTGAAACACGTGCCCGTGCCCATTTACAAGGAGGTGCCAGTCCATCATGTCCACCACGAGGAGATCCCGGTGCCAGTTCATCATGTGCATCATGAGGAAATTCCAGTTCATCACGTCTACGAGGATCATCACGACTTCCACAAGGGCTGGAGCCATGGTCATGGACACGGCTGGCTATAAGCTTCCGCCCTTCCTGTCCCCTCCATTCTGATCTGTAAATATTGTACAAAAACATAAATAAAATTAAAAACAACAAACTATGTAAATAAAATGATTTTTCGATTGTACCATATATGAATATGAAGGCAATGTCTGCCTTTCCCCATGGGTTTGGGCCATGTAATTAACCACTCGTTTTGCGAAATTATAATTTCCAGTTGCACTTGACCTTGCCTCGACCAAAAGGCGGCAATTAAGTTGGGAGTTTTGCAAGAACGACTTTCACAAATGCTTTTGCAAATGAGGGTCAACCGCAAGTGAATGCTGGGTGTCCGCACGATGTCCACTCCTTCTTCCAAGCAGCGGAACTCGTTCGGACTGCATTCTAGCTGCATGACGAAGAATCCATAGCACTAGACCAGAAACCACGACACAACATTTTGAACGATTTGAAGGTTCAAACCTTTGACAGAGATTCTGAATAAGCAAATCGAATTGCAGCCCGATCCATTTGACATCAAACAAGGTCCACGACCTTTAGTTTCCAAATGCTCCTTTGGAAATAATGTTAATTAAAACTCTAATTATTAGACCAACATTTTGCTTTTATTTGTCGCCAACAACACACAAAAAGATTGTTCAATTAATGAGCCTGCAACAGGTTCTTAAATGGGAATGGGAGGGAGAATGAATGCGGTAGTGGATACCAAGCTTATTGGCAATAGGGGAAGTTGGGGCATTGATGGGGAGAAACACCAGCAGGATAGAGACGCTCTGTCCACCCGGGTAGTGGAGGAGCAGCAACGGGTGCACCAGCATGACCAGCATTCACATCGCAATAGGGGTAATTGGGGCAAGTCTGGGGATTGATGCCAGCTGGATACTTGTCACCGCCAGCGGATGGAGCAGGAGCCGCATTCCAGGAGGGCTGTGGTTGCCATTGCTGTTGGGGCTGTTGCCACTGAGGCTGGGGCTGCCATTGCTGCTGAGGTTGCTGCCACTGAGGCTGGGGCTGTTGCCACTGTGGCTGCGGTTGCCATTGGTTGTGCGCCTGGGGATTGTGCAAACGGGCATTATCACAGATGGGGAAGCCGGGACAATCCTGTGGATTCACACCAGCTGGATACTGGGCAGCTTGCTGATGCTGTGGCTTGGCCAAAGCCAATGCCAGGCAGGAGACGAACAGGAGCTAAAAGCGTTTGTTATCCATCATTATCCATGTGTAATAGTCCATGAGGTGTCCACTTACCAACTTGAAGAACATCTTCTAGGCTATGTGGATGTGTGTGGGTGTAAATGTTTGTGGGTTTTGAGGGTGGGTGGGTAATCCTTTGGACCAAATTGGACTATAAAGTCGTAGGCAATAAACTTCCAATTGGATTCCTGGTCAATGCTGCACTGTTTTACCATGGCTCAGTCATCAAGCTTATATAGCAGCGAAGCTAGAGCTAGTGCTTAGAACCCGAGTAGCTGTCCCAGTCGAATCGGTCTCTCAGTCGGTTTCACTTTCAACGGCAACGGCAGCAGCAGCAGCAACAGCAACACTAAGTGCATTTGTTGCTGTTGTTTTTGTTGTTGCTGCTGCTGCTGCTGACTGATCTCGCGCATATTTTTCTTGATTGGCCCAACAGATTATTATTAGACTCTAGCTCTTTGTTGTGGAGCGCGCGAACAAATAAATCGAACGGGGTTGGACATATCGGGCAAGCGGACGGACTTACATTTATACAGAGATCAAGTTACAGGTATGCCGTCATTAGCAATGAACTAAGCCCCCGACTTGCATTTTGGCCAAAACACAAGACTCAGAAACTCCAACCAAAATAAAATCTTTGTCTCTTGGCAAACGCGTTGGCGTCTAACTCCCATATGGCCATTTGTTTCCACTTGGTACTACAACCGCCGGCCGGCCCTTGCCTTCTCTTCATGAATCACTCTCGATTTTACCATATTTTTTGGTCATTGTTTTGTCCATTGCCATGCCCCATGCTCCAGGTCCAGACCACATATCGTTGTCGACGCCTGCCCGGAAGGTTTTCGACCATATCAAGACCAATACCAATTCAGTCACAGTCACAGCCAAATGACAAAAGAGGAGCGTCGGGGCGGAGACAAAACTCTGAAACTGGTTTTAGTGCAGCGAACTTGCACTAGATTTCAATGCAAACATTCGAGAGGTGACTTAAGGTGCAATTCTAAAACTTCTCAAAAACTAGGGTTGCACACACAGTACATCCAATTCAGATATTCTCAAAATATGTTTTAATTTTTACATGAACTGTATGACAATTGCGATCCTTGATGTGTCCCAATGGGCAGTCGTGATTCCATTGTATTCAAAAAACAAATGTAGTTAAAATCATTTAAAACTATTAAATATAATACATTACTAAATATATAACTAAAAAAGTTTAAAGATAAAATAAAGGTTAATTTAATGTTGGAAAAATTTGACCAAAATTAATCCGCTTATAACCAAACTTGGAGGAGTGTGTCTAGGATTATTCTCGGATAAATGGAACCATTGCAAATGATTTCGTTCAAATGTTATAAGAAAATTTGTTAGCTTTGAACTTAAAATCAGTTCTTATCCGCTTTCCATTCAAATTGATCGCCTTTAGCTTTTGACTCAATAACTTCCTTACAGTGCGCACTCAAGGATTTTTGAAGGTAAAGTTCAGTAAGGTTGAAAACATCCTGTGATGGGTTAATTTCTTCCTTTGTTGCCATTTTCGAATCGGCACATTAGTTTTTCATTTATCCAGCCCTAGTCCCACTGTCATTAACTTGTTTAATATGGTAATATTCTAAGATTACAAAGTGAAATACCCGTTATATACCCACATGCACACTCGCTCGCACATGCATATACAATGTATGTATGTATGTATGTAGGTGCACACGCATGTCAATGCCAGCCAGCACCACCTTACGCACCAACACTTCCTGGGCTGGAGCTTGAGCATGAGCCTGGCTGGTTAACGGCGCCAAGACTTACGTCAGAGATCGGAGACCCCCAGAGTTATGGGTTGTGAAATTCAATTACAAGGCGAATAGAAAAATGCCACACAAATTATGAGCTAATCAGAGCCCCCTCCGGGCCAAGCACAAGACATACAAATATATACATACATACATATACACACATCATAGATATAGACAATCACACACCACACATGTGGGTAATGGAGAGACCATGCCCAATTGTTGGCAACGGTGTAACAGATTTAGTTTAATTCTTATAATTTGTGGGCCGCAGCCGCCGCCAGGCGAGGAATGTGCGCGGGCGCGGCTTTGTAGGTGGCTTTACTTTGGTCCACTCGTGCTGGTGTTGCAGCCAGATCTCGTTAGCCTTGATCAATGGCCCGGAAAATGTGTAAAGAAAAAAAGCCAGCGAAATTGGAATTGTTGATTGTTCGCATAATGCTTCACGTTCAATCCAGCAGTCGAACAGTCTGTCCGTTCGGCAGGGGAAGGCAGAAGGGAAGGTGTTTGTTCTCGCGCTTGTAAGCTGATCGATTTTTGTTGCCTTTTTTGTTGTTTTGCCACAACGGCGCTATATGTTTTAAATGTTTATTATGCCATTTTGTGTTTGTTAATTATCCATTTCCTTCAACAACATTTAGCAGTCAGTGGTCGAGGTGTGGTAAAAAGAAAGTTGTCCGAACAACAATGATTTGCATATTTCCAGTTTACAATTCCACTCATCTGTATTTCAACAATTTTCCAAAAAACAATAAATTCTTGTAGATTTAAGCTAGTGAGTTAGTTCTTTTTTTAGGGTGACCTTACAAGATTCGGATTAAAATTTCCTTAAATTTTTAAATTAGGATAAGTCGCTTTTTTTTACTTAATGGCCAATTCTTCGGCTACAGCTTTGCTGATAACAGTCTCTGACTCTGGCTCTGGCTCCAACTCAGGCTTAGGCTCCGCCTCGGGCTCCACCTCTTCGGTTTGTTCATCTATCTCCATTTCTGTAACAGTCGTTGAGTTTATTTCTTTCGCCTCGGAAGCGTTTTCATTCGTTGCCGTTGCTGGTAAGTCTGGCAGCAGGGCACGGCGAATTAGTGGCTGTTCATCTACTAACAATGGAAAATTAGTTTATAACACACGCTTTGCTGGACACAACTTACCAGTACTAGTACGCTCCTCATCGGATGATGAATCACTGTCAGAACTCTCGTTGCGACGTGCCGACAATGGCGTCTGGGATCCTGGAGGGGCATCAACCATTATAAGTGGACCCACTGGTCGCTTCTTGCGTGACGGATTCAACGCATTGCAAAACGCACACCGAAATGTGGTATATTCATACTCCTCTTGTGGCAGCATGCCTGATAATTGAGGCGAAAGAAGAATCCATATTGATATTCATCAATTTACCCGAATGATCAATTCTCACCATTATGGGCATGGCACTCTTTGCAGATCATGCCAAAGCGATTACTTGGTGTATCGCCCACAATAAAATCCATCAACCGATCGAGCGCACTGCGCGATCGATCATCGGTTATAGGAAACGGTGTGCGACGGCGCAGCTCTTGCCCGGGCGCCAGGTGTGGGGACGAGGACGTCAACGACAAAGCACTAGAATTTAGATTATTGTTGACGTTGCGATAGGCACTGGTGTAAGGTGTTAGAGGACGTTGTGGCTGTTGGCTGTCAGCTGCCGGCTGTGGAGTGCTTGGCTTCGGGGTGCCGGTTAATGTGCGACTCAACGATTGTAAGCTCTGAGCACGAGTTTGTGTGGCCAATTGGCCAGTAAGCCGACTCTGCTTCTTGTCACCGAACCGTTCCAAAAGATTTACGGCCACCTGACACCGAAAAAGAATTAAGACATCAATTTATTAAATATGGACTTGCTTAAAATACAGCAATAGTTTTAGTCAACGTTCCTAATTTCACCTGTGTAATTATAGTTTCTATTCAGTTGACACTTTCTAATTTCGTACATTATTGAATCTTAACAAAACTACACTCACAGATCTTAATCTACATATAAGAGTGTATTTCAAATATTCCTAGGACAAATTGATTAATTGATTCTAATCAGTATACTGATCCTTTTCAAAATAATAAACTAACAACATTTGGATGGAGTTTTAAAAACTGAAAAATAAAAATATAGATCTAAAAAACTAGATTTGTACATGAATGGAATTCAAACTTGAGTTTCTCGTTTTATAAGAATAATAACTAGGTACTGGACTGCATATCCTCCCTTTGAGAAACATCTTGAGTGAAGTAAAGAAAAATGGCCATTTATGAATTCTAGTTCATACTTCAGAATTTGAGAGTCAAAAGTGCTTAAAACGCTCTTGAACTTATTTTTTATGTTAGTTGATTGCAATTTGATCGACTAATCGTTTGAAAGAAATCAATGACCTCATACTGATTCGTGTGGATTGATAAGATTTTATTTAGTCTTATATGCCGCGTAAGAACTGACTACGCAAAAACGGATGGAAATCCAAGAATGAAAAAAGAATCCAATAAGAATGCATGTGGCAGACAAAGGTTGCTTGGTTCTTAAAATAAAGATTTTGCTTAAGAACTTATAAAATTATAAAAATACCATGTTGGCAAGGCTACAGATTTTGTGGAAGGATTTCAAAATGCAATGTTCTTAGTACAAGTCAAAACTATATTTACCTTATAGGTCTCTTTGTCCATGACCTGCTCCAATATCTTGCTCTTCTTCTCTTTCAGCTGCGAGAGCTTATCGCCATTTTTGTTAAGCTTGCGCTGAAAGTACCACGTAAACATTTGCCGCAGCAATATAATGCTAATAGAAAATGAAAACAACAACAATCAGAATAAAAGGCGACATTTAGCCAATTTGTGACCTCATCGAACTGAATTGGATGACGCTTAGGCATTACTCACAGAACGGGGAAGAGGAGCAGCGGCACCAAGTACATGATGCGCCCCTGTGTGGTCGGCGGGAAGTAGAAGAAGTAAAACAAAGCAAAGCCGACAATGTAAGCGCCAATGGTGAAGCCAACAAAGTTGGCCACGAAGCGACGTTTCTTCTCCTGGGTGTTGATCATATGTTTCTCCAGCTCCTGGATCTGGGCCTGCAGTCCCTCCAAAATGACTTGCGTCGATTTTTCTTTCTAAAATTAGAAATTATGTACATATGCAAATTTCGGCGGGGCCCAAAATACATACATAAGTATGTACAATACTCACGCGAAATTTCGACAAGACGAACCCCATTTTAAAAACTTATTTCCCGAAATAAAAAACAAAAGATTCAATCTGGAGTGTAAACATTAAAGCAAATAAACTAAACCTACTATTTAAATGTTGCTTTATTTTTGTACGGAAATTTGCTAAGAAATCTCGGCCAGTGTTACCACACTTGACAAGGCGGAAAATAACAATACTGATTAGGGTGGACCAATTCGTGAAATCTTGGAATGCGTTGAAATGACGTAAATAACTTTTTTACTTTCGTAAACAAAAACAGAATAATTCAAAATTGTAGAAATGAACATAAAAACAAAACAATATTTCGAGAAATAAAGATAGTATTTATTATTAAATGAATTATAATTTTCAATACATTATATTTCTATGTCTGCCATACTTAACAAACAGGCAGATATTACCAAATTAAATTGTCTGCGGACTTAATTGTTTTTAATAAATAAAAACAAATAATTTTGAGTCAATATTTCTTTATGTGAACCAAATAACTGACATTTCGCATTAGGGTGATTATTTATATTTTGAAACTTTCAGCTGGGCTTCAATAAACTTTATAGCAAAATTAAAACGTTAAAATAAATCAATTCAGTTTTCTCCTTTTCTAATTAAATTCGTTTTTTTTACTAACTACTTATTGTTTTACCCTAATGAGTTAATAGAAATTAGAGCTATACAAATTAAAGTGAAGCCACTGTGCAGGTAAAGAGCAAACAGCTGATCGAATATGTAATGAAATTTTAAGCGGAATCCAATTTTAATTGGTAGTTGACTGATCTATACAAAAAGATGTTGCAATTTGGCCGAAGCACGGTGAGTGCAGCGCTGCAGCATTACTGTCCACATAAGTTGGTGTCTACATGGTCACCCCTGGCCACTGCTTTCAATGCCCCCCCGGGAAAGCGAATAAATTTCACCCGTGAAGATGTGGGCCTCTTCCGCATGCCAGAGTTGCGGACCTTCGACGGCTTTTACCTTTTGCGAGACAATGTGGAGCACAAGGCCCAAGAACTTATAGCAGAGGCAATCTCCACCAAAAGGCGGCGTAAAATTGTCGACATTTTTGACGAACTTTCCGACTCCTTGTGCAAAGTTGCCGACTTGGCTGAATTCATTAGGATAGCCCATCCGAAAAACAAATATATGCAAGCTGCTGAGGAGGCGTGTATTAGTATATGTGGAGTCGTTGAGAGGTAGTGTTGAAGATGTCATCCCATGTGCCAAATGAGTTATAATCTCCTGCCCTTTCCCTTCTCCCCAATGCAGCTTGAATACACACAAACCTTTGTATCAGGCCCTAAGTAAGGTGGTTGAGCAGGGTGATATTCTTCCTACAAGCGAGGTGGACAAACATGTAGCCAATCTGTTTCTCTTTGACTTTGAACAATGCGGAATACATTTGCCCGAGGAGGAGAGACTTCGCGTCGTTCGTCTAAACGACTATATACTTCAATTGGGTCAAAAGTTTACGAATGGCGCTTCCCAACCGATCATATTGCAAAGCAGACAAGTCCCAGAGTCCATAAGGAACTAGTAAGAGACCACCATTATCCATTCGGAGCAAATCTTATTTGAATCGCTTTTCAGTTTCCCCCACTTCCGGCGACAATGTCATCATCACGGGTCTCTGTACTAACGCCGAAAATGTTCAAATGAGGGAGGCAGCTTATCGATTGTATTTACAACCTCTGGAGAGCCAAGAAGAATTACTAAAGGATCTGTTGCTTTGTCGCCACGAGTTAGCGCGGAGCTGTGGATTCGAGACCTACGCTCATCGGGCTCTCAATGGCAGTACCATGGAACGTCCAGAACTGGTGCGTGAATTCATTGATGAGTTCTCAGACCAACTGCGTCCGCGAGCCGAAGCCGACTTTACCTTAATGACCAAAATGAAGCGTAAGGAAAGTGGACAGACGAACGCCCTAGCCGAGATTTGGGATACTCCGTATTTCACCACTCAACTGAAGCGCCAATCGTTGGAGGCGCAAGCCAATGAGTTCCTGCCCTATTTTTCGCTGGGTGGCTGTATGGAGGGTCTAAATAACCTGCTGCAATCTTTGTATGGCGTTCGACTGGAGAACACAGAGATGGAGCCCGGTGAATCCTGGGCAAGTGACATCTATAAACTAGCTGTGGTTCACGAGAATGAAGGACTTCTGGGCTACATTTATTGCGACTTTTTCGAAAGGAGTGGAAAACCAAATCAGGATTGCCACTTTACTATTCAAGGCGGCAAGCGACTTCCCGACGGTGGATACCAGCTGCCCATTGTCGTTGTTATGCTGGGTTTGGCCCAGCCACGTTGGACGGGACCAACTTTGCTCTCACCTTCTCGAGTGGACAATCTATTTCACGAGATGGGCCATGCAATGCACTCTATGCTGGCACGGACAGAATTCCAACATGTTACAGGGACGCGTTGCTCTACTGACTTTGCCGAGGTGCCCTCGGTGCTAATGGAATACTTTGCCAGCGACCCTCGGGTACTGCGCACGTTTGCTCGCCATTTCCAGACCCATCAGCCCATCTCGGAAGACATGCTGAGAAGGCTGTGTGCGTCGAAGCATTTGTTTGCAGCCAGCGAGACACAACTCCAAGTGTTCTACTCAGCTCTGGATCAGGAATATCACGGAGAAGGGGCCGGTGAGGGACGAAACACCACAGAGATCTTAAAAGATGTGCAAAACCGCTACTACGGACTTCCCTATGTGGAAAATACAGCGTGGCAGCTCCGATTCTCCCACCTAGTGGGCTATGGAGCAAAATACTATTCCTATCTCATATCCAAGACCATTGCCTCTTGGATCTGGCAAACATATTTCGAGGCCAACCCTTTCAATAGGCAGGCAGGAGAGAAATATCGCTCCGAGATTCTGGCACACGGCGGAGCCGTGCCCAGCCGCAAATTGGTAGCAAATTTCCTGCAGCGTGAAATGACCCCGAGCATATTGGCCCACAGTCTTATCCATGAAATTGACACGGACGAGTCTAAGATTAAGGAACTCATTGTAAGCAAAATCTAAGCCGCTTTCGCCACTTAAATGTTTTTGTATATATATATATTTTTGTGATTAAAATTAGTCAACTGTCATCGCGAATCCGGAATTTATTTATGATTATTAGGCATTTTGGCTATATTAAATAGACCCCACAGCTGGCATCAGTTCCACGCCCACGAATTCCTTTGCGACCCGAACTCCCACGAAGAACATGCCAAAGCTCTTCACCAACATCCTGTAAAATAAAGAATGCCGAATATTCCGGTTATGTAAAATTCATAAATTACAATCAATCACTTACCACTGGAACTCATTATTGTAGATGCTGCGTAAAATATTCAGAGGATTTACAGATTTTGCCATTTTTATTGAATTTGTTCGTATGTTGCTATTGTAACTATTGCTGCTTCAAAATATTTACATATATTTTATAAACACAAATTTCAGCACGAGGAATTGTTTGACATATATTTCGTTGGCTACTGTTAGAGATGGAACTCCATCGATAGTTTGTAAATTATCGACATTACATATCGGAGCAAAGTAATCGACATATCGGAGCAAAACCTATCGTAATCGACATATCGGAGCAAAGTAATCGACATATCGGAGCAAACTTATCGAAATCGACATATCGGAGCAAAACCTATCGAAATCGACATATCGGAGCAAAACCTATCGTAATCGACATATCGGAGCAAACTTATCGTAATCGACATATCGGAGAAAATCCTATCGTAATCGACATTATTTTGGCGCTGCCAGATTGTCTTGCTTTTTGGCGCGTGTTTTGAACAGTGTTGTTTTTTGGCGGGTCAATTGAAACCATATTTCAATATTTTTTTCTTCAACCCCGTATCAAAAAGCTAGATTGGTCTATCTTGAATAAAAAGTCAAAAATAATAGCTGTTCCTACGGTTTTTAATAGAACTATTATGAAAGATGTATGTACATATATATGTATAAAAAAAGTAACCAGAGGGCCGGGTCTAGACTCGTACCCTCCGAAGTTTGTATTCCCTTGCCAGTTTTTTTTCCTTACTCTTCCCTTACTTATCTTAGGCTGAGGCAATCCAACGCATGTAAAGTCACCAATATTAATAATTTTACAAAAATAGCTTAGAAAATAACAAAGTTATTGAAAAAAGTCACTATTCATGACTTTGCCGTTTGTATGGGAGCTATATGATATAGTGGTCCGATCCAGCTGAATCCGTGATATACAACCTGGGGACTAAATACATGCCTACATGCATTTTAAGCTAATTAGCTCTTACGGTCTAGAATAAGTTTGCGCCGATACCAAAGTACGAACAAACACGGCTTTATGATCGCGTCTCGCCCTGATGATCAGGAATATATAAACTTTATATTTGCGTTTCACACTTTTGACCAAAGTTAGTGTACGCTTTTTGCAAGGCCATAAAAACAGAAATAATTAATTACTGACAATAATTTTAAATTGATTTAAAATACAACACAAAATCACAATGGCTAAGTTCATACATACATTGTATGTATATTTATACATTGTATAATATACAATTTAATATAATTGGTTCGAAATAAAAGTAGTGTTTGATTGACCAAATTATTAAATAAGAAAACTAAAAACAATAAAATTTCACCTCAAACTAGGGAACTAAGTGTCTGAAATGAAACCGAATTGGTGACCTGCTGTCCGAAGATGAAGACATCAAGAAATTATATGCACATGGTATATATTTTTATTAAACTAGCCTTTAACAGAATTGTTCAATTTGATTGAAAAATAATATTTGTAATAAATAAAAATGTATGTAAGGTCTCATCCTTCTGTTGCAATGGGAACTGCTACAGTCGCCTCGGTAGCAGATGATGTGGATTGCACTATCACCTTGTTGGGTAGTAAATGCTTAAGAGGCTTCAATATGTCAGCCTGTTGCAAATAGGTAAGCTGCTGTTCTTCCAATTGCAGAAGACTTATACCCAGATGAACTGTTAACGTTTGTGGAGGAAATACACCGTGAATACAACGCTGCACGTAAGGAACAAGATCATAGGCCAGGCAAGAGCAAAGCTTAACGAAAGTCTCACGCTCATTGCCGGTAAATGCCTGCTGCTCTTGACGATAGAACGCCAGAACACGTTGAGCCACCATTTCCAGGGATTCTTGCAGACTTTTAGTAACATCGGGAGCTAGTGCTTGCGGAGCACATAGGCGCAGCTCATTTAGGGCATTTAGATATCCATTACAGAGAGCGGCAAGGGGATAGAAATCTAATAGAGTTTCAGGTGGAGCAAACGATTCGGTTAATGCGGTAGTTGGATCCATTTGTTTGCGTGTGTGTAGCAAAGTGACCTTGTTAATAAGCGTGTACTTGTCCAATTCCCGGTTAAATTGTTCATTGACCTGGGCTATGTTTGACTGGAAATTCTTTTGGATGACACGTACAAAAATAGGCGCCATTAAACCACGAAAGTCGGCTCCAATACGACTAAATGAAAGGCCAAAGTACATGCATTGTCCCAAAACTGTTTCGATGGTGCTAACGCAGCGTTGCAGATCCGATTCGAGGGTGTACAGAAAAGCATTAATTTTTTGGTGAAGCCAGGCTTGAAAAAGGCGATCCCCATTGCAGGAAACACCGTAAAGCGGCTTGCAGTTGGCTGAAGGTCTAGTGTCCTCCTGTTCTTCTTCCTGCGGAAAAATAGCACGATATTGTGTAATAATATTAAACAGGTTGATGCGCGTCAATTCAATGGTCTTAGTCAAATGTTGCTGAGCGTCTTTCAAAGGTATGGCTTCTAGGCAAGCGGTAAGCCAGGAGTCTCGAGCTTGCAAGAATTTCAGCTTCAGTTCATTGTCTCCGAACGCCTGCATGCGACGCAGATAACCAACAATCTGCAAGCACTTGGGTAGTTGCAGGTCCAAACGTAGTTGCGCTACCAATTGGACCAGCATGGTGTGCCACAAAGCCTCAACGGATCTGACAATACTCTGAGAAACACAACGAAAAATTACGTATGAAATTATCATAATATGCCTGAATCTATATATTTTACCTTCACCACATTGATGTGTCCTTGATGTTGGCCCAATTTCTGTACATAGCTGGCCAGCTCCAAGGCCTCCTCGTAGCGGCCCTCCCTTATGCATCGCTCCATTAATTGTGGCAATTCCAAAATCTCCAGTAATTGGGAATTCTTTTGTAATGTAATAGAATTTAAACGTCGCTCTTCATTCAAATCCGCCGAGTCGAGGAGGAACTGTTCGCACTTGCCACTGAAAGCGGGCAACTTGTCAATCAGAGTACCCACTTGCTCCTCTGTCTTTTGGAATTCATTAAAAATTGAACGGGAATTTTCCGCCGTTGTTATGAAGGTTTTGTAGTTTGAAATGGCCAAATCCTGGGTTTTTTCCAAAATACTCTTGGTCTCCTCAGCAAGACGAGTTTGCTCCTTCTTAAGCTGCTCAATCTTGTAAGTGCCAAGTTGACTCAAATAGTTGTCTAATTCTGGGTTGCCCCGTAAATTCTCTGGAACGCCATCGGGAAATATCAATTTTAGTACTCTTTCGTTCTCCAAATCCATTTTATCACACACAATACGTGGACAAGTCCTCTACGATTTTTTGTTTATTTCTAAATGGCACGTAAACAGTAAACAGCTGTTAAGCCGCCATCTTGAAAAAGGCCAGATATCGAAAAACTTCTATCGATGTATCGAAAAAGTTCAATCGATACTATCGGTATCGGGACGTCGCACGTGCTGTTTCAAAACAAAAAATTTTGCACGAATTTAAAACTGCAGAAGTAAAACAAAATGGATACGAATGAGGAAAACGATGAGCTGACCATGGAAGTGATAGAGCCTGAAGATGCCGAGAGTGACATGGAACCGGAGAGCGATGATGAGGGTGAATCAAAACAAGCCAAAGAAGTATATCTACCGGGTCAAAAACTTGCCGAAGATGAAGAATTGGTATGTGATGAAAGCGCATATGTGATGCTTCATCAAGCCTCGACAGGTGCCCCATGTCTGAGCTTTGACATCATACCAGATGAATTGGGCAAGGGAAGGGAATTGTTTCCCTTGACCGCTTACATAGTGGCTGGAACCCAGGCGGCTCGTACCCATGTCAATAATCTGATTGTCATGAAGATGAGTAATTTGCACAAGACACAGGAAGATGATGACGACGACGAGGATGAGGATGAGCTGGAGGACGATCAAGACGAAGTGGCCAACAAGGAGGAGCTGAAAAAACCCCAGATGACATGTGCTCTTATAAAGCACCAAGGCTGCGTTAACAGGGTACGAGCCCGCCGCTTGGGCAACACTGTCTTTGCAGCTTCTTGGAGCGAATTGGGACGCGTCAATATTTGGAATCTAACCCAGCCGCTACAGGCTGTGGAAGATGCCCAATTGTTGAAACAATACGAACACAGCGAGGCACTGCGTCCTGCCTTTACATTCAGTGGGCATCAACAAGAGGGTTACGCCGTTGATTGGAGTTCCTGCGCTGACGGTGTTTTGGCAACCGGCGACTGCCGTCGCGATATTCATATCTGGAGCCCGTTGGAAGATGGCACCAGCTGGAAAGTGGATCAGCGTCCCCTGGTTGGCCACACACAGTCTGTCGAGGATTTGCAGTGGAGTCCCAATGAGCGTAGTGTGCTGGCCTCTTGCTCTGTTGATAAAAGCATACGCATCTGGGATTGCCGAGCGGCTCCCCAAAAGGCCTGCATGTTGACCTGTGCAGATGCTCACGAGAGTGACATAAATGTAATTTCTTGGAATCACACGGAACCATTTATAGCAAGTGGTGGCGATGATGGATACTTGCACATATGGGATCTCAGACAATTCCAGAGTCAAAAACCGATTGCTACATTCAAGCACCATACGGACCACATAACCACAGTAGAATGGAGTCCCAGTGAGGCCACCGTCTTGGCCTCAGGCGGTGATGACGATCAGATAGCTCTGTGGGATTTGGCGGTGGAGAAGGATGCCGATCAAGACCAGGCCAACACCGATAACGAAGATGTCCTTAACAAACTGCCGCCGCAGCTGCTATTCATCCATCAGGGTCAGAAGGAGATTAAAGAGTTGCACTGGCACGCCCAAATGCCGGGCGTTCTGCTATCGACGGCCCACAGTGGTTTCAATATCTTCCGCACTATCAGTGTCTAAATAACGAGATGATAATGGGCAGATGCACGTGTGTAGGCGTGCCCCCCTTACCTTAAGCTAAATAAAAGTAAATTCTTTGTTAAATACTTTTTTATTGTGGTGGATTTTATTTTCATGGAGCTTCTACTTTTGCTCATCTGGCTGTGGTTCCTCATCCTCATCCATCAACATCGTGACATTGATTAGATGACGCATGGTGGGACGACCGTGCGGGCAATTCTGTAAAGAGAGCGAGAGAACAATTGAAAGAGAATGATATAAAATCTAAGATTTTGACATTGGTAGCGGTTATTCCCGGTTAATCCCGAGATGATATACAACCGCGGCAGCCGCACACACAAAAAGACGTGTTCCGAGTCGCCTCCTTACAGCTATGGAGAAGTCACCAAAAGCAAGCGACCCACTCGACGACCAAGCATTGTTTCTTGCGGAGGCACCACTGATGGCACATTACAAACAGAAGCAACAGGTAAGACCCAGAATCCCATTCAGGAATATTACATCCTAGACCGGATTTTTTCTAAAGGAGCAGCCCAAATGGAGCTGGCATTTGAATTTGGCGGGCTTTGGCTCAACCATTGGAGCTGCCGTCCCAGTGGGTTACTGCACAGGAGTGATGAACAGTCCAGCTGTGCACATGCGAAAATGGTGCAACGAAACATTGATTTCGCGCTACGATCTTCATTTAACCTCATCGAGCCTGGAGCTACTGTGGTCGGCGGCCGTTTCTCTTTTCCTAGTGGGCGGAGCTTTGGCTTCTGTAACAGGCGCTTCGATGGCCAATAGGTTTGGCCGCCGTGGGTGCTTCTATATTTGTGGCATCCTGTTAGCCATCGGTTCCATATGTTTCTATGCCTGTCGTTTGCTCAGCTCTGTGGAATTGCTCCTGCTTGGCCGCTTATTAGTTGGCCTGGCGGGTGGCCTCATCACAGCGTTCATGCCCATGTATCATAGTGAGTTGGCGGCTCTGCAGCAGAGGAGTACTCTGGCGCCACTGTGTCCCATGGGTTTTACTGTGGGCGTGGTCATTGCCCAAATTTGTAGTCTGCAAACGGTGTTTGGTAGTTCAGAGGATTGGCACATCGCTCTGTCCTGCTATGGTCTATTGGTGATCATTTGCTATGCCCCACTTCATTACTATCCAGAGAGTCCTAAATGGCTATATATTGTGAAAGGTCGGAAGGAACAGGCACAGCTCCAATTGCAAAAGCTGCGTGGCTATTCCGAGGACAGTCCAGCATTGCAGGCGGAACTGGATGACATGGAGATGGAGGCCACATCCAAAGACACGGCCAGTGGCTTTTTGGAAGTCTTGAGAAATCCTCGACTCCGGCTGCCATTGATCATAACCTGCGCGTTTTTGGGTGGACAGCAACTATCGGGTATCAATGCGGTCAGTAGATAAACGAATAATTTATGTCCAGTTCTGATTTCATTGCCTGCTTCAGATCTTCTACTACTCCGTGTCCATTTTCCGGAAGGCAGGATTGTCCACTCAAGCCTCGGAGTGGGCCAATTTGGGAGCTGGTTGCCTTAATCTGTTTACCTCCTTACTGGGTCCAGTGCTAATGGAGCGAGTCAACCGAAGGCCACTGATGCTCTTCTCCACATTTTTCTGCACCATTTTCCTCTTTTTGTTTGCCATGATGCTGCAGTTCATAGTGAGTGAAACGAGGAGCGCTTAATGATCGCATCTCTAACAGATACTATTGTGAATTCCAGGATAGCTACAGCTGGTTTGCCATGGGCTGCATTGCCTGCATCTTTCTATACATATTCTTCTTCCAATTCGGCCTGGGACCCATGCCCTTTTTCATAGGAGCCGAACTCTTTGAGGTTGCTCCCCGTCCAGCTGCCATGGCCATGGGCAGTGTCGTCTATTGGATGTGCAATCTAATCATTGGAATGGCATTTCCCACGCTACAAAACGCCTGGGGAGCGTTAGTCTTTCTGCCCTTCTCGATTACCTGTTTGCTACTGTTTGGATTGACGAAATGGTACTTGCCCGAGACTCGTGGCCGCGATCCATCCGAAGTGGCGCCGCTGGTAGCGAAGGGCTTTAAATCAAAAGTTTTAGCAGCAGCCGTTCCCACCCAATCTTAATGTCTAGTAAATAAATGTCCAAAAGAGCTTACCCTCTCATAAATCCAAAAAAAAAACCCAGTCTTCTTTGGCGCTGTCACTTGCTGTCTCCAGACAGTTTTTTCTAAGCTATGGAGGCAGAAAGTGCGGGTTTTTTAATGGAATTAAAGGCAAGGAATGAACCAACCAACAGAGCCACTCGGTGGACCCCGCTCTTAGTTTGGAGCGCCATCGGCAGCACTGTGGGCTCGGCTGTTCCCTGTGGCTATTGCATGGGAGTGATAAACGCCCCGGCTGTGGTAAGACACCCCACACAGAATCTTTAATTAGAGTCCTTATCGCAACGTTTTGGTTTTGTTTTCGGCCAGCACATGCGCTCTTGGTGCCAGCAAACGTTGCTGGCAAACTATGGCCTCTCTCTTTCCGATGCCACATTGGACACGCTGTGGGCATTGATTGTGGCCATCTATTTGATTGGTGGCGTCTTAGGATCAGCCTGCGCTGGATGGGCGGCGAATCGTTTTGGAAGACGGGGCTGCTTTCTGCTCAGTGGGGTTCTTCTGCTTCTGGGTTCCTTTATGTTTGTCAGTTGCCGCTGGCTGCGTTCGGTCGAACTCCTATTAATTGGCCGCATTGTGGTGGGTCTGGGCGGTGGCCTGGTCAGCACGTGCCTGCCCATGTATCACAGTGAGATTGCAGCCATTTCGCAGAGAGGAACTCTGGGAGTTGGCTGTGCTGTTGGCTTCTCGGTTGGCCTCGTCGTTTCGCAGATTTTCACATTGCAATCTGTATTCGGTGGAGAGGAGACTTGGCATTACGGCTTGAGTTCCTACATTATTTTTATGGCCATATGCTATGCTCCATTCTGTTACTACGCTGAGAGTCCCAAGTGGTTGTATATAGTGAAACAAAGGCGTGACGAGGCTCGTCAAATGTTAATCCATTTGCGGGGCACGGATTATGGAATTGATCAGGAAATAGATGCTATGGCCGCAGAGGCCTCTGATAAGGTCACCTCTAGAGGCCTGGGCGATGTGGTGACCGATCCAAAGTTGATGCTGCCCCTGTTACTTTTATGCTCTTATCAAGGTGGCCAACAACTTTCCGGTTGCTCCGCCATATTTTATTACTCCGTGTCCATTTTCCGAAACGGAGGACTCTCTTCAAGTACCGCTGCCGTGATGTCCCTTTGTGCTGGAAATGTAAATTTGGCCGTCTCGCTAATGAGTCCCCTGCTGATGACCAAGTTTAATAGGCGCACCCTAATGCTGATGTCCTCGGGATTTTGTGGACTTCTCATGTTCTCCTTTGCATGGATGGTGGAATACACGGTAAATTTCATGGATAACATTCTAAAGTATTCTCTTTTCCAATCCTTTTCTTATTTAAAGGAGCAAGTTCCCTGGTTCTCCTATGGCACTATGGCATGCATTTTTCTATACCTCATTGCATTTCAATTGGCGTTGGGACCAATGCCCTCGTTCATTGGTGCAGGTCTGCCCTATGATCTTATCTTTAATGCTTTTAATCACAGCTTATCTCTTTACAGAGCTCTTCGAGGTTCCATCTCGCTCCGTGGCCCTATCTATTGGCAATCAAGTGGGCTGGGGTTGCAATTTTTTGGTGGGCTTCCTCTTTCCTTCTATGCACTCATGGCTAGGCTCGTGGATATTCCTAGTCTTTTCCACGTTTGGTGGGCTAGTCTTTGTGCTGACTAAGCTGTACTTGCCGGAGACGCGCGGGGTTGAGGTTACAACAGTCGCCGAATTAGTTTCAAAGGGCTTTAGGAGCAAGGTTATTAAATAAAGAATTAACTATAAGAAGGTTTAACCAATGATTTGATTTCGATGGATTTGCATGTTTCAGTATTTTTCCGCTCTATACTAAATGCTTTGCTAGTAAACCCGTAAATCATTGCTTAATAAGAAGTCTCTACTTAACTAACCTTTAAGATAGACCAGATAAGCTAATCTCGGCGTAAGACGTAGGAAAATGACGTTGAAAATGCATTTATCTAACAGAAAAATGTGTTCAGACATTTTTTCATGACAGCTATAAATAGAGATTATGGTGTAGCCCATTCACATTCTGTCCAAGTGAAGGAGCAGGGGTTGAGGTTTGGTTTTTTCTTATCACATCATTTTAGGCAAACTGACAATCTCAATTTTCTGCCTCTCTCTTATCCGAGATATCCGAGCACAAAATATTTAACTGTGACAATTCGCGCTTATTCTTATTCCTATCATGGTGTTGAAAATAAGCCATTTTTTGTTACAACTTTTTATTAACAAGGCAGATTTTAATCAACGAACTCAAGTATATATACATACATATGCTTAAATGACATATACATGATAGAGTAATACGCTTTTGATCATATTAGCATGAATTTTAGGAGATTATGTAAGTTAATAAAGTATCCATTTTGGTGACTAACAAACCACACAAATTTTTCCGAATATTAATACATAAGACAAGCGTTTAGAAAAGAAACGAAGTATATATACATATATGTATATGGTATATCGAAGTTTACATCCAAAACTACGGACGGACATGTGAATATAAACTAGTCCAGTCGCGTTTTCAAGACTTCTGACCAAAATTACGATAACCTTTTTCGAATTCTCTGACATCGAAAATTTGTTGTAAACATCGAGTTTAATTGTTTTTCTAAACCGTTGAAGAATAGTAACTAATTTTATAAATGTTGTCAACGAACATTTACAATTTACAAGTTTTTGTGGCTTTTGCCGCATATTTTCGTATTTTAATGACATTGTACAAAATGAGTTATGAAAATTCTTGCGTCGTCAAAATCAAAAAGTTGTGCCATAAAAAAAAATAAAACACCTTAAGTGTTCTCTTCTGTGAAAGAGTCAGCCGTAACAGGACAATCTGTTTTAGCTTGTATTTTAGAGCATTTCTTTCTTAAATAATTTCCTACATTTTTATCATTTGCTGTTGTCTTTGGCAAAAATGGATCTTCTCAGCTAGAAATGCAGTTTTCTTTAATTTTCGATCTATTTAAAAATCACAATGTCCTATGCAAAGTTTGAAAAGGATTCTGGGTTAGGGGGAGATACATAGAAATCAACTATGCCGGGAGTTGAAGGTTTTCCCTTTTATCGAAAATATTATATTTGACGTGGAGTTGTAAATGTCAAAAGGGTAGTAATTTTCGTTTTTATATTTTAAAAAAAAAATTTTAAATTGTAGTAAATAATTTGGAAAAATATGAATTATTATGATTGCCAAACGCATCGAGGAACCTAATTAAGGTAACATTAAATAAAATTAAGTCATTAAAAGTCAAAAATTAGTTCTCGGGGTCAAAAAAATGATATTTTGGCAATTGTAAGTTTAACTAATTATAAGTTGTTCGACCAAACAAGACCTAGCATCAGATCGTGCTGCCTTATCTCTTATCTCGACCACCTTTTCCTATAAACTTTACACGGTCGGAGACGCTTTTCTCATTCTAAAGTACATATAAAATTTCAACCTTTTATGACTTCAATTTTGACGGATCAGTCGAGGAAAGTGATTTGCCGTTCCCTACAATCGATATACATGATAAAAAAAATATTATATTGGGGTATCAAGAACTCATTATTTTACTTACGCATCTGGTTTATATGGTAAGGACTCACCCATGGCTGTTCTATTTCACCCATTTGCGTGATAAGTCTTTTCATAGTTGTCTTTCGGTTGAGAGCTTTTCCAATCATTACAGATTTGCGGCAAGCACGCGAAGCAAACATAGCTCGAATGCGGGAGGGTCTACATATAGTTCCCTCTGGCGCATCCTGCAGCATGAAAATCAGCTCATCAATGTCTTCCTTACCGAATTCCCAATTGCGGCTATAAGGTTTACCCAGCAGGCGGACCTTTTTAGTAGCTGGAGCTGAAGAGACGAAAAATCGTTCGCCCAATCAATGAGTATAAAACCAATTTTCATTTCTTACCCTCTGCATCGATTTGAAACTTAAAGCCGTTCTTTTCAAATACTGGCAGATGATCCATCAAGATCATCTCGTTTATAGCCGTCAGCTCCAAAGATTGTGGCATGGCCAAACGTTGGTACTCCAATTGGGTGCATTTTTGTAAAGTCTCGAAATTGTATTTCTCATCTGCGGCATGCTGATCCACAATAAAGAGATCATCCTCTAATTTTACAATGATGAAACCCAAATTAAACTGCCCTATAATCTCCATACGAGCGAAATCCTCCTTAGCAATTTCCTTTTGAAGTTCGGCCTCAGCCTTAACGTTTTGCGATGGATTAATTTCAGTTTTGAATCGCAGGCGCTGCAACTTGGCGCGAGCTCTATTTGTTGATTGTCGCAGCTCTTGGGCCTTTAATCCAGCAGAAATTTCCTCCAGCGATGTGCACAATTGCCCGCTGCACACATTGAGGGCAGCCGTTTCATCCTCATCCGCACTGTTCCCATCAAATTCAATGCGTTTGGGCATTTCAATGTGGTCCTCATCTTGATCATTCACAGCGTTTGATGAATCTGTGGAGATTTCATTTGGCTTGCTGTTCAAAGGATTCTCTGGCGGGACGAATTCCTTTGCCTTGGAATTGGGTTTTATCGACGGCTTTGATTCGGCTATAGATAATCGAGTTTTTATGGGAGTCAAAACCTTGCAATCAATGCGGGATGGCTGCGTCACCTCATCATAGGCTGCAACAAATTGAAATATTTGATATATAATATAAATCTAAATCTATATATCGATAATCAAATTACCCAAGGATTCGGTTTGAATCTGTTTTAGATTGAGAAAACTCTCATTGAGCTTGGATTGCTCCTCCGCCTGGCCCACTTCATCATCTGCTGTAAAACTTTTTGGGTTTTCTTTGGGGAGCTCTTGGCTAAGAAAGCTCTGAATCTTTTGTAGCTTCATGGAGCGGGCTGCAATTTCATCGGTTTCAGAACAACGACGTTTAACCGAAGATTGTGGAGCTGTGCCGTTGGTGTCGCCAGTGCGTCGCCATTGGGTAAGCACATCCATAAATCGCTGCGAAGAGGTAGCGGGAACTTCCTCAATATCCGTGCTAGTGTCATCTGGAGATTCTTCTTTGGCGAGTTTTGGTTCCAGCATGCTGACGAGAGTTGTGTTCTGCATTTGGAATGTGGATGGCATAGAGCCAAATGTGTTCAGCAAAGACTTTTTGAGTGCCAATATTAAGATTTTCTCATTGTTAAGCAAAAGTTGACGCTTATCTGGTGTCAGATTCACATCCACATCCGCACGGGCAGTCACAACGTTTAGGTAGATAAATGGCTGTTGTTGCGCATTGAAACGATGGTAGACATCATTCATGACCTTGGATATCTAAAGAAAGTACTTTAAATGACTTCAAAGTTTTGATAGCTGAATACTCACATTTTTAGGATCACATGGACGAGAGTTGACAAAGAAAAACTGACGATCCCGAGTGGAACGGCCTGCTCCATGACGACAGCTGGATATAAAGCCTTCCAGTTGAAATTCATTGCGATTTAACTGCTCCACATCCTGGGCAGTAAACTGTGTTGTTGTAGTATCGCCTGATGATTCCAATTCGTTCCTTAAGTCTACCTCAATCAGTTCACCCTTCTCAAAAGGCGACTTAAGTGTCACCAGATCGGCTGCTTGGCGTTGTCCAAACACCGCCGAAATATTGGCCAACACGTCGTCTGCCCCATGCGTTTGTAGGACTACAGATTTGACACCCTTGGCCGTTTGATTGCTACATATCAGGCGAACCCCCTTGGACACCAGACAATAAGCTTGTAGGATTTGGCACATTTTATTGAATTCCTTTTTGATATTGCGGGTAAAGTCCCGTCGACGCACCGGTAGTGTGGAAAACAAATTGGAAAGAATGACAGTGGTGCCGATTCCACGGGCACAGGGCACTCTCTTTTTAATCTTGCCTTCGTGATCGAGATCAATTTTCACAGCTGTAGGAAGAAGTCAAAATAAACAGCATTGTAACAACAAAAGTCCATTCCAGAACTCACCGACATCAGTGGACTTGTGACGGGTTTGTATGGTCATATCGGAAAGGGCACATAGAGAGCTCAATGCCTCGCCACGAAATCCAAACGTTTCCACTTCTAATAGGTCAATGAATTCGCGTATTTTGGACGTGTGATACTTGGCAGCTGTAGAAGAAAAGTAATAATTTTATTTGGTCCTTGCCACACTTAATTACATACTCATTGCCTCTAGATTAGTCTCTTCCACCCCACTGCCATTGTCGCTGACCTCCACGCCCTGCAGGCCCTGATCCTTGAGCTTTATCTCTACAAGTGTGGCTCCTGCATCTATAGAATTTTCCACCAACTCCTTTACGGCCACTGCTAGACTCAGAACGACCTGCCCAGAGCAAATTTTGTGAACTGTATCCTTAGCTATGGCTTTTATTTCTCCCGATGGAGCCGAAGTGGGCTGGGCTGAGTTATCATCTTCATCCATTTTGTTTGTCCTTTAGTAAATGTGCACAACCAAAACAAACGTTTCTTTCTTTTTTGTGTGTTAACAATTATTGCTAGTAGTTTTGAGATTCTCTTCAGTGTAAAACAGGATAATGTCAGATCAGCTGATCCCCTGTTGATTGGTTATCGTGAGTCACGAGTAACCTTATACTGGTTTTTTTCCTTATACTGGTTTTAGCGTGACAATAACAAAAGCGTAATTTTCTTTTTCTATGCTTTTATTTTAATAATTATTGGAGTTTTCATTTTGCATATGTATAAATTAGAATGTCAGGACCCAAACACTAGACTACGATAACCAAACGATCCATATAGAGTCAAGTATTGGCCACTTTATCTACATATGTATATAAAACTTCGGTCATGGGACAATAGGTGGATATTCAATCCAACAATAAAAACAGCTTGCCAGTTTTTAATTATCCATCAAAATTCAAGATGACTCCGTCATTTCCATCAAGTCCTTGCTGACTTATCATTCATTGGATTTTAGCTTTGCCATTAATGTGACCACCAATTAGTCGTAAGAGATGCTTTAAAGAATTCAATTCAATTCCGATTTTTAATGAAGAGAAGAAAAATCATTTCCCTGCACTATGGAGAGAAGACCAAACATAGTGGTCAATCCTGCTTAATCTCGTTTCCTCTCCTTTAGCTATGAAGATCTTGAAGATATTGCTGTAGTGGGTAGAATTATAAAAAGCTCAGCTCATGGATCAGCAGCGGCCTTAAAATTACTTATGCTTTCCAAAACCAATTTGATATCTTAACCCTCGAAGTTGTGCCTCCCAAGGCAAGAGAGAGAATCAATAAAAAGTTTCTTGAACAAATACATGTTTTTGGATTTTGAAGATTTGACCGCTGAAGATCGTAGTCCTTAGACCCGTCCCTCTGGCTGATTAAATATTCATATTCTTTTATTTTCTCAAAAACCAAACTGAAACAAAAGTCATTTATAAGTTTTCCTGAAAGATCTCTTCTTTATAATCAACAGTATTGGAATGGGTGTTGAAATAAATTGTTTTCTCGAAACTTCCAGCCAAAAAAAAAAAATTAACATTTATTTATTTCAACGCTTTACAAAAAATAGTGACAATAATCTTAAGCGATATAAAAACTAATGCATTGTGTATAAAGACTTGGTGTCGTTTTAATAATCATATAATGAAATAATTGTGTAAATGTGATGAAACAAAATGATGATGATGTCAAATATTATAGTATATGTCAAAATAACAGGATAAATATTATGTATTGTGTAATATTGCTAAGATAAAGAGTTCCTTATTATACGTATATGATTATATTTAGCTGGATGTAGCCACAGGGTCTGGGATATTAGCCGTAATTATGTCATCTTTTCTGGTCCCGAGAGTTTTTTTTTGTTGGTTTGTTTTTGTTTTATTTACTTTTCTCATTTGCCATTGTCTCCAGTTTTTCAATGATTTTGTTCATGTCCATGTCTTTGGCAATCTTAAGATACATGGTCCTTCTAACCTCGAGGAAAGATAGCCATTGGGGCAACTCCTTGGCAAGCAGCTTAAGATGCGCCTCAATATCCTGGGGTGTTAGACTTGTCCGGTAGCTGTTTTGAATCTTTTCGATAATGAACTCAAGAGTGCGAGTGCTTCTGGGGGGTTTGGTGATGAATGCATGATGCAAATGTCGCGCCAGTTCCGGCAGTCGCGTGTATTTGGTGGCCTCCTGATCCTGTGATGGTCGTCGTGTCATCGCATCTAAAGCTTTGGCTGCCTGTTTGGCTCGTATTTTCTCTATAAGAGATTTGGGCAGACCCTTCAGAAGATTGGGAGTTTCATCAGATGGGGCCGAACACTCTTTTACTGTGGGCGTGGCTGTGCTAGTCTCCTGTATTGCAGTTGATGGTGTCGCATTTAAGGTTGTCGAAGTCGCGGTGGCTACCTCCGCTTCTGCCCGGTCCTTTTGCAGTTTAGCCTCATACCGATCCATTGCACGTTCCATGGGTGTTGCACAATTAAAGAGATTTCGAGCCGTAGATAGTATATCTTTGGCTGAAGAGTACTTTTCCACATTTGGCGGTTGAGGCAGTGCACCCAGTTCGACCTCTGGGCAGCTCTCCAAGTCGAATTGCGGATGCCAGCGTGTCAAGGCCTTGTCAATGACAATAGGTGGGTCTAAGGATTGGACAAAACTCTTGTGCGTTTCCATGACACGCCCGAGGAGCAACTGGTGGAAACGCTGAATGCGAGCCGTCATGACATGTGGATTCATAGACGTCGACTGAGCCGACGCGAGCACATCGTCCTCGTCGATCTTATTCATGCGCTGCTGTTCCGGCAACTGCTCAACATTCGGACTGATGACCAGTTGAAAATAATCAGTCTTCGACACCGATCCAAAGTTTCGCATCTTCATCTGGCTAAAGATGTAAGCATCCGGATAAACATGCTTAATTTGGGCCAAGTGCGATTCGGTAAAATTTTTACGCAGCATTCGCTGTACGGCTGGCTTCAGCTTCTTAAAGGTGATACATTCCTTTCGATTGTGGAACATGGCCACCACCGAGTCTAGGCCCTTGAAAATATCGAGCAAATGCCTATACTTGAATGGCAATGGCAGTTGTCCCGCCTTGCTGGTCTCCACAAGGCTGGCAAAGCGTTTATAAGCCGGCGGCTCCACCAATTTGACAGGTGAACCATTCTTGGCCGGACTAAAGAGCAAACGCTTCGATACATCCGTGTGCCGTGGCGACATAAGTTCATTTTTGCCAGGTGTGGGTGGTGGCAGTTTTGTGGGTGTTTTGAATTGTTTTAAGGGGCTGCAATTGAAATATATATAAAAAATGCTTGTTAAAGAAAATTGATGAAAGAATCATTGAAAAGAATGCAAATTTAACAGGCTAAAACACAAATATTTCACCTTTCACCTGTATCTAAAGGATACCGTTTTCCCGTTATCTGTTCATAGATAACTAAGCCTAATCTTAAATTTTATCGACGATTACAAACATTACCTAAAACTAAATTAAACAAACCAAACTACAAAATATTACGAAAATTAAATTGTAGCATGAAATCTTTATAAATGATTGTGGGCTAAAAAGTGGCAACGACTGGATTTAGTGTTTTTTTGCTCATGTCTCGCCTACCGTATAATTCTTTAAACAGGCTCAAACTAAAATATGTTCACTGTGATAGACGAAAATATTTGTATTCTCTCCAATTCTCAGAAACTTTGTTTAAGAAGGTTAATGAGGTTGATGAAAAATTTCCACAAAAAATGTTTTAATTTTTGATGCAGTTCGATTTGCAAGACCCACATTCCAAGATTTTTCTTTTTTTTAACATTATTGAGTATTAAATAGGTACATTTGTCTGCTTTTAGTGATAAAATTTGTGAAATTAAATTTTGGGATGCCTTCATTCGAAAATCTAAGCAATTTTTATACAATCTCTGCTAATCCCATATCATTGGTTCTAAAATGATAATAATTAACAACCCAATATTCCAATGGTTCGTGTTGAACGTCTTTATATGCTGTCTTCGAAATTGAAATGTTTCATACTCGAAAATCATTTAATTTGAATAGATGGTTAAATAAGTGAAAGCAATTGCATGCCAAGTATGAGTCATGTTATTAATTTGAAAACGTATCAAATCTGTTTAATGCCTAATTTAATAGATGGGTCAAGTAAACTGAAATTTTAATTTGCTGATATGGATCAATATTGTAATTTTTTTCATAGAAATAGAAAGTCTTTTCATGATCCTTGTTTAGTTTAACTAGTCAAAGTAGTTACTTTGTAGGTATTTGTTTTACCCTCGACCATAAGAAAGTTAATGCGAAATGAGAGTGCCTATTACTAGTTCTATATAAAAATGTTATCAACTTTTTGTTTTGGATATATGTATAGTTTCATTTTAAAAAGAAAAGTTACAAAGCATCATTCCAACATGAACCTCTAATATACAGGAATTTCTGTTGAGATAAGGATAACAACCCCAGACAAACAAATAAAAACCGTTACAAAGTCATTTCCACTACCTGAGTTTCACACATTCCAATGCAAGGGATCAATTGGAAAAATCAACCCCGAAATGCAAGGGAATGGAATAGACAGCAGGGAAGGTCAGGCATACGAGAAACCTCTGTGCGAAGGGTAAACATTGCGCTACACACACACACACATGCAGACGAACATACACATATGAAAACCTTTCTTTAAGAAGCAATGCAACATAAATTCAAGTACATGTAAATTTTTCATAAAACGTCACGAACAACAAGTACAACAACAAGCACAAGAATCGCCAGTTGGTTCGTTTGGTAAAAATGCGGCATCAGCAATTGGACGCTTGAATAATAACCGAGGCGAGGCGACCCACCATACTCAGTCGCGGACGACCTCGATATATATATGTATATATATATGTACATATATACAGAATATATGTACATATGTATAAAATAAAATGATGTTACCCGGTTTTTTTGCTAGCTCTACTCTATGCTTCTGTTTACGATAATTCTAGGCCAAGAATAGGGTATGAAGTTTTGTTGCCTCACCTTGTGAGCACCTCCAGCTCAATGGTATCGAACTCCTTAAGCTGTACTCCCATTTGCGATGCCTTTGAGGGGGGATGGACCGGCCTCACGAAGACGTCGATTGCGCTCCTCTTGTTCCTTTCGTTGCTTCTCTAGGGCAGCTTTACGAGCCAACACAGCCTTTAATTCCTGCAGCTTGGCACTGCGGCTGATCTTGGTCTTGACCTCATCAAAGGTCAGTTGACGCTTGAGATCATTGCCAGGCGCCACTTTGATGGGCGAGGCATCCTTTAGGATTTGTTTGGTTGGCGTTCGCATTCCTCTTTGAACATTATCGGCATTTTGCTTGCACACGAATGCCAAATTGGTTTTGGGTGTCTGTTCATTAGTTTTTTGGGAGTAAACTGAAATATCCTCTTCATCGACCTTGCTGGGAGTGGGCGGTTGCTTGCGAGGTGAGAGATTTCCCTTTCGGATGAACTGTACCAGTTTTGGCTGTTTAATGTGTGCCTCAATCTTGCTAATGGGCTTCTTTTTTGCTCGCCGAATCTTGAGGAGTAGAGGCAATAAGTTTGACTTGGCGACCAGAACGGGTGCGTATACCATTCGCCATCGCCTTGAGACTGTCAATATCAGCATCTTGGCCTGTGGGAGTTGATGCTGCTCCAGATATATTTTGGGGGGCAGCGATTTCAGCGGGTTCCGCCAGACGCTGGAAAAAGAGGCACACATGAGCAAAATGGCCGCAGGATACGCCGCACACACACAAGCGCACAAACAGGCTTCACTTACCCTATTCTTAATTGTGGTGGCATCATCAACGGCTGCCCGTTTGCGATTACTAAAGAATGCTGCTACCGATGGCTGAGCCATTTTTAATTATTTATTTGTTAAGCGAAGTAATTGATAGCAATGGTAAATTATGTGCTTATTGCTTATGAGAAAATATCACTATGACCAAGTACGAATTTTATCTAAATTATCTGTCCGAGTCGTGCCACACTAATGATCAAATTTCAACTGGCCACGATTTTACTTTGCTTCCGAAAATTTTCCCTCCAAAATGAATGTAACGCGCCAAAACATTCCAGTGTTGGAAAACACAAAATTAGTCGATTTGGAACAGCTGTTATCTATGCATTGCGAAACACTGCTTGTCATTGTAGGGTTGCAATTAACATAGGCTAGCTGAATCCTAACAGAGCTCTGCTAGCATTTTGGGGCGAGAGTAAATTTGCACGTTTTGTTGTTGGCTGCATTTTCAAGCGTTTCTTTGCGAAATGCGCAACGTTATTGTTTAACAACTATCATGTTAAACCACTATAAGCCATGTGAGTACTGGGTTAATTGGAAAATAGAAATGTAGGCCAATATCTAAACTCTGCGTATGAAAGTAAAGTCGAGATGAAAACTAACGCAGTGGGTGTGAAAGAGTTCGCATTTGCTACCACTTGTGCGAAAGAAACAGCTAGTGACCATCTTCGATAGTCGATAGGCTGATGTCATCGATAGCTGCTTAAGATTCTATTGTAGCATATTGCCATCTCGTTCTGACTTGCTTTTTATTTAAAAAACAGTTCCGAAAACAGGCGTAGTGTAATTTTTACTCGGTAGCACAGTTGCTGAACGCGAAAATAGAGCAAAACAAACAAACAAAACGACAAGTGCTGGCAGCAATAGTTGGTCGCGAATTCGAATTGTGGACAAATATACAAAGTTAACTTTGATGCTAATTTACAATTTGGTTCCACAGAAACAGTTGCGGAAAAGCAGCAGCAATCTTTTTGGGAACAACTGTAAGCTAGCAATTCCCGTCTGCCGAGGTAAGTAGCAATAGAAAGCCCCTGCACTTCCCTCAATACCATTTGGCAAGGCGTGCGCATACACCTAAATGTACAAATACACGCAAATATTCACATATATATGTAAATGAATGTATGTGTATGGGTATGTATTTGTAAAACTTTGTACATTGCCTTATTGAGATTTGTGCACGTTGTTTTTCTTTATTCCCCTCACTGCCACAACCACCTCAACCATTATGATATCTCTTGCGCTATAGAACAGCTGTTACACCAAGAGAAGAACAGTTAGGCGAGTGACAGCGACGACACCAAAAGCAACAGCAGAACCAACAAAAAGAACAACAACAACAACAAAATGAACTCAAAAGCTGACGTCAACCGACGCGTTTTGGCCATTCAAGCGAAGAAGAAACGTCATAAGAACAACAAGAAAAGAGGCAAGCAACAAAATGGAAATGGATCAAATCCCTTGCAGGAACATCAACCGCAATCCCAGTCCCAGTCCCAAAATGTGCCAGCAGCGACGGAAAATTCTAATAATAGCCAGCTACAAAGCGAATTGCTTTTAGATTCGAACGTTGTCAAGGCGTCATCCTTAAACAATGCTACCGCATCCACCTCAAGCGGAGAATCGGGCAATACACCAGACACTCTCAATCGTTATCATTATCAACCGCCGTCAGCTGCAGCAGCAGCAGTAGCCGCCCAGTCCAAGTCAAACTCGACTTCAAATAAAAATCAGATCATGCACAATCAACAGCCACCGCGCAGCTCTTCCAATGATTCGGATGAATCTGAAATGAATAGCGAGAATGAGGAGCAGGAGCTTAAAGAGGACTATTGCAAGGGCGGTTATCATCCCGTTAACATTGGCGACCTGTTTCAGGGTAAGATATACAGCGCGATATCACCTGTTTGCACCTCACCCCATTCATTAACCATAGAAATATTAAATTTTTGTTTGTTTATTTCGCTCGTTCATTGGTAACCGAACCCGAAACGCAATCCACCCACCGAAGGTAGCCATATTGGTATTACCAACCCCGTCCATCTCATCCTCCCACCAAATACAACAACAACAGGTTGTCCGTGGTTGACAAAGTGGAAGCTTACCGACCCCCTCCATACATACATCCTATAGATACGAAATCGAAAATACAACGTATACATATAAATATACACATTTGTGTGTGTGTGTGTGCAGTTCGCTTAACGCAAGGGTTGCTTTTGGGTGGCTCAACTGCCACCTTTTAATTCTTTTTTTCGGCCAGCTTCTAACCCCAATGAGAGCTGCCGCTTTAAGCTTTTTCTTGCTTAATTTATGAAGCATTTTCTTTTTCAATAGTGCACAGCTTGTATAAACATCAATGTGCCACTATGTAGCAGTCAGTCAGCTGCTTTTCCAGGTTTTCACAATAAAAGAAAATTCAAGCCTCGGCCTTATGTAGAATTTGCGTTTGATGCGATAAGAAATCTTGATAACGTCGTCTGACGCACTGCAAACCGTTTGGATCTCTATATTGTTTTTCTATTAAATATATAGAGAATTGCTTATATGTACATACCTTTGGGATGATGCATATTTTTGTGACATGTTTGAGTACCTAATGAAACGTTAGATAAGACCATGAATGCTTTTGGAAAAGTGTCAACTTTTCAGTAAGAAAAATAATGACTTCACAGCTTTCAAATTTGCATTATTTCTTTTTGATTGAGGATACATATTTTCTTCTTTAAATTTCTTTCCTATTTATCAGTTTTAATCTTATCAAGTTAATTTAGTAATTGATATTTAAAGTACCCTCCACTTTAAGTTTGCCATATTTTTGCAATAATTTTGTCACTAACGAATTATCAGAAATTAAATTAAAGTCTAGGCGATTAATGCACAATTCACGATTTATGATTTGGTTATACAGTAAACACGCGAAAATTAAATCGGGTTTGTAATAAAAGAAGGCCCAAACTATTAAAATAGTCCTTATTTTTGCAACTGTTCCATGTATATTAGGTCCGTTTAGTTTAATATTACGTGTAAATCTAAGCCAGGAATCTTTTCCAGAATTTATACTTGCTCTTTATTATGTCTACTCTTGCCTTTTTTTTTTTTAAATTTTTTAAACTTTTCTCTTAAAATTCCTTCTTCAACCAGACAAGAGTGTATATATTTATAGTTTCTAAATGATATAGATAAATTAGTAGTTCCGCTTTCCACTTTCTTTTGTAAAATCAAAAGGATTAAATCAGTGCAGGGCAGTTCGAAAAATTTACTTATTTAGAGTTTATTCAGTATCTGTCGTATATTAAGAAAGTTGATTCAAGTTTTAAGCACAGATTGTCCGCATTTACATACAGTAAAAACTCTAAGCAACACAATAGCAACGAGAGTAGGAAATGATGATCGCAAACAAATTGTCCGCAATGATGGTGTCTGAAGTGAGGATTGACTGTAACAATACATGCGTACATGCTTCACTCGTTGCAAGTAAAGGCTGCGGCCGACCCCAATGGTGGTCAGTAAGCGCTGCATTTAATTAAATTGCCGACAACGATGACAAGTGAACAGATTTGCTCGCCTCTTGCTATGGTCTGGTCGTTCAGTGTCGTTTAAAGCGATTAAAATGGATTTATTGCCGTCAAAGGCTAACATTTGTGATTTAATTTTTCTGAGTGGTTCGTTTTGTGCACTTTTTGAACTTTTGAACGCTTTGTGAACAACCTTTGATTTCATTTATGTGTTTTTGTTTTCTCTTTTGGGCAGGACGATACCATGTTATCCGGAAATTGGGTTGGGGCCATTTTTCTACCGTATGGCTTTGCTGGGATTTGCAGGAGAAGAGCTATGTGGCGATTAAGATTGTAAAATCGGCTCCACATTTCGCTGAGACAGCTAAGGATGAAATCAAGATACTTAGAACGGTGCGTGAAACGGATCCGTCGAATCCACGTCGACAGAAAACCGTCCAAATGTTGGATGACTTCAAAATTACGGGTGTGAATGGGACACACATTTGCATGGTATTCGAGGTGCTCGGTGACAATCTTCTGAAGCTTATACGCAAGTCAAACTATCGTGGCATTCCGTTGGAGAATGTAAAGGCGATAACCCGTCAAATTTTGGAGGGCTTGGATTATTTGCATAGCTGCTGTAAGATTATCCATACGGATATTAAGCCGGAGAATGTCTTGCTCTGTGTGGATGAGCCCCATGTGCGCTCCTTGGCAACAGAGGCCACCCAATTGTATTGCATGAACTCCAAGATGTATCCCTCGCTGGTTAGTCGGGCACCCAAGGAATATCGAGAACCTCCAATTACTGGCAAGATGAGTAAGAATAGGAAGAAGAAATTAAAGAAAAAGGCCAAGAAACGCATGGAGCTATTTAAGAAGCAGCGAGATTATTTGGAACAGTCTGGCCAGCCAGCACCTGGAGAAGAAAGTATTGAGCAATCGAAATCTGGAGGTAACCATAGTGCAGTTCAAAATGGTGATGCTGAGGGATCCGACGGTGAAGGCGATGTGGAGCCGGCGGAGCTAGAAGTTAGTTTGAAAAAAGAGACGAAGTCGGAACCGGATGAGACCAATGGGGATGGTGATATTGGCATTCATGCTGCAGCTGCTGGGCAGCATGCAGTTAAACAAGAATCCAGCCAGCCCATGGAAAACAATGAAAAGTCTAAGAAGAAGAAAAAGAAGAAGAACAAACGTAAGTAGTAGTGCGATTCATTTTCAGTTCAATCCTAATCTTTACTTTTGACGTTTTCCCTAGTTAAATCAAACCAGCAACAACAGCAATCTCAACATCCCCAACAGCTCGAAAATTCGACTAGTAGCGGCGAGAGCAATCCATTGAAAACATCCTCAAATCAAGCTCAGACGAATGGCAGTAGCACCAACTCCAACTCTACCAGCACATTGAAAGGACAATCAAATGGCTCGTCCTCAAAGAAGGCTTCAAGAGCGCCCAAGCAGGAGCAACAGCAGCATCGATTGAATAACAACAACTTTAATTCGAAAACGAATTCAAACTCGAACTCGAATAGCAATTCGAAAATCTCAAGCATCTCCTCGTCGGCGACGACAACAACAAATGGACCATATTCAGAGCCCATACTGCCACCGCCACCTCCTCCTCCGCTGGCCAAGCACCGGCCCAAACGCGATCCGGCTCTGGAGGAGTGCAATGATGTTTATGTGAAGATTGCCGACTTGGGCAACGCCTGCTGGGTGGACAGGCATTTCACTGAGGACATTCAGACCCGACAATATCGATCGCTGGAAGTAATTTTGGGGGCCGGATATGATACATCCGCCGATATATGGAGCACTGCCTGCATGGTGTTTGAGCTAGCGACCGGCGACTATCTCTTCGAGCCGCATTCGGGTGATACTTACTCGAGGGATGAGGACCATATAGCCCATATCATAGAGCTCTTGGGTCCCATACCCCGTCACATTGTGTTCCGTGGCACTTATGCCCAGCAGACGTTTAACAGGAATGGTGAACTGCGTAATATAACAGGATTGAAGCCCTGGGGTCTTATGGATGTCCTGGTAGAGAAGTATGAGTGGTCAGATCCCGAAGCGGAGGCGTTTGCGGCCTTCTTGAAACCCATGCTTGAATTCGATCCGGCCAAGCGGGCTACCGCCTCGGAATGTCTAGAGCATCCGTGGCTTAGATAAGATACGATGCAACCTGGTTGTTGGCTGCGGGCCAGTAAGCCAGCAGAATCAGACGTAGGAGCAACGGAAGCATCAGCAAAATCAGCAGGAGCAGCAGCCTATGTTCAGTCATCTGCATCTGTGGCCACTTTGGCATCCATCTCATCGATTGCATCAACTTCGGCAGCGGCTATGGCAGCGCTGCGATCTCGTCCCTATATAGAGGCACCATTTGTAGCCACTGCTTCGGCTCCACCCACACCCCAGCCACATTTAGTTCAGAGTTCAGGTTCAGGTTCAACTACTCGCACCGCCCCAGCCACGCCTACGCAACGTCGCACTGTTAATCCCATAGCCGATGATTTTAGTTTTGCCATGGCCAATTCATCGCTTCATTCAGCAGATCCAGAGCAAGTAGTAGCTGCCACATCATCATCTTCACATGTCAAACCCAAGTCTCAGCGTTTATTTTGGCGTAAAGCATTGCGTCGCGTTTTTCAGCGTCGGAAGTGACGCCAGCTGCGACGTCGACGGCAGGACTTGCCCCGTTGGCGTCCCACTCGTCGCTGCCGGAGACGCCAACTGGCCGAACGAGTGCGCCGGATCTGCGCGTGCTGCACCTACGGCCAGGTGCTGATTCGAGCGGCACGCGTTGCTCTGCTTAGTTGCATCCGTTGGCGTACGCGTGGTCACATTCAAAACAATAACTTTTACTTTAGTAATCACTAGGGTGTCCCAGCCTGTCTCTGCTTGTCGTTCCTGCTGCTCCTACTGCTGCTGCTCCAGCTCCAGGTCTCCCCCATTGTAACAGTGCGACCTTCCCGTTCCCAATCCGAAATGAAATCCTTAAACTTAATCAGCGATATCGAGATATTTTTGGTTTACGTAGATCTTAATAATTATTAATTCAAGGCACTTAATTTATTTCCACTGTGTTTTACACCGATTAGACAATTTTCCGTTGCTACTACTACATATGAAATTATATGATGAATCGTATTACCACCTAAATATACATATAACTAAATGACCCATATAGTGTTTATAAATAACTAATCCTGTACATAGAGGGCAAGCGAAATATCTGCTTCTGTTGTATGGGCTTTCGTTTTAGTTGTAAATCCCTCCGCTCTGCTCCCCCCATGCTGTCTTATCCACCCAGGACCGGAAAGAACGTAAAAATAAAAGAATTGGCTGCCTAGATTTGTTATTGTATATTTAGCCAAGAGGCGAGATCAGCAATTAATTAAAAATATGAATTATATACATAAATAATTATAGCATATAGTTAACTAACTATTGTAGTTCATTTCATGTGAGATCCAACAATTGAATCAGTTTTTTTTTCGAAATGTGTATTTATTTTTTTTTTTATGTGAAATGTAAATGAAAGTATACATACATATATGCACATATATCTTGAGCTGAACAAAACAATAATGAAGATGAAAAATAGACAAGACGATAATGGAGAGAAGTGGTAGTTAAAGTTAGTTTATTCTCCAACGCAATTAAATAATTGACTTAAATAAGCAAACACAAAAGCACTAAGAACAGCAACTAAAATAAAGAATTTTAATAATTAAGCCCCCAAAATAGAAACAAAAGGGGAAAGAAAAAAAAAATAAAAAGAGAAAACGCTAAATAATGCAATATTCTTCATGATTACCAATTAGAGCAAAATAATTACAAAGAAACACAAGAAATGATTCTAAAAGTTATAGAAATTAGTGGAAATGCATAGGCACACTCATTCACACACACACACACACACACACACTTAGACACTCCTATTAAGGAAAAATATCTTAAAAGTTAATACCAATATAACAATACATTATAAAGGCCACTTTTAAGTTAAGGCTACATTTGATCGCAGTAATTTGTTCGCTGTGTGGCGCCGGATTATCAGAAATGCAGAAATGTTGATTGCCCATGGAGAACGAAGGTAGACAAAACAGTTTGGAACCGTCTAAATTGAAGAAAATATATATATATATATATAAATAGGTGTATTATTATTGGATAAGTGGCCTTATTATTCGGTTCTCTGCACTACACACACACACACACACACACACACACACACTACAGTATCAAAATAACTACCCAAATTTATAGCTGCATAATGGCAACAGCTTCAACTCGAAATTGTTCACACAAGAAAAACACAAAACCAATCGGACGAAATTAAACACTAATGTATGACTCAAGCAAATATCAAGAGTAAAAACTAGAAGAAGAAGCCAGAAGCTAAAGCTAAAGCAAAAAGTTGAACAAGAAATATATGTATGTTTAGTAGTAAACCCGAAATTAACTACAACATAATCATAATTAAAGCTAAAAGTTTTCTCCAGTTTTCGGCCATGTCGAAGTGGAAGCTGTCACGCCCCTTCTTTCTTGTCCTCCCCCTCTCTAAATATATATATACATATGAAGAATGCTCTTTGAAATTAGACTCAAACCCGACAAACGGAACAGAGAAACCCCATAAAACGGAACAGAATCCATAAGCTTTAACTTGTGTGCATGAATTCCAATATTATCCTAAACCTGTATCCCGCATCCCATAACCTGTGCTCTCACTTTCGCTTTCAAAGAGTATAATTATGAATTATACTGATACATAATTTATTGATGTAGTTATAAATAAAAACAACAAAAATATATAAAATAAAATACAACAAAAGAAAAGTAAAATGAAAAGAAAAGCAAATTACACAAATTGGAAAACAAATTGACAACCGAATGCATATTTCTTTATTTGGATTTCATGTTTGGGAGATTGCTGGGCGGTTGGTTTGGGGTGGGTGGGGATTTTCCATTCATTGTCCGTAGAATTTATCGCTGTGATATAAAAATCACAAAAGGCAGTCAAGCTGAAATTGAAAATGGACAGAAAAGGACATTTGAGCTGTGTGACCTTCGACCACTGTGTACAATAAGTACATGCTTACCTTTTGGCAACGTGTCACGTTTGTTTGCCCAAAGCTAAAGCTGCAAAATTGAATTTTATTTAGCCTGGCCGGAGGAGTGATGCTTCCATGTCAATGATGTATGTTTGTCTGTGCTTATGTGAGAATCGTATGGATGGATTTCCAGTATCTGCCGTTTCTCTATTGGACAAGTGCAATTCCCTTACCGAAATCAACTCGAAACAAAAACTTTTCTTTCGCTGCAATCGAGAAAAAGTTAAGACGATGTTTATCTTTTGGCCAAGCGTAGCCAATCCCCACAGAGAAGACTCCCTGACACAAGTGCAGACATCTGGCCAAAGACCATGGATCTGTTGGTTGTTTGCTCAAAGTTAGCAAAAGTATGCAAAGCTTATAGCCAAAGGAAGAATGTAAACGAAATGGAATTAGTGAAATCACACACATATATTTATATGTGTGCTATGCTATGCTATGCATGTATCTATAGATACATATATATATATATATACAGAGAATGGAATCACTCTCTTATTTTCAAGTTTTATCTTATTGTTACCATTACGATGATGTCCAACTGTGGACAAGATTAATTAAATGATAATGCCGTCGACTTTGGTATACTCTGCATAACTTTCATCAAGTCCATTAAGCGATGTTAATTCATTTGTGAACTAAACTCAGTTTTTAGGTCAGCGACTAACTCTGTCATCTTTGATGCTTTTAATAAAATAAATTTATCCGTAAACCATCCTTCTTAGTTGCCTACACATTTTTTGTCCTTCGACAGGATCGATTCGCCTGTTGATGAATATCTAAACTGATAAGAATCAAACTATTCCGTATAACATCGATTAATCTGTATCCACATACATGTGGTAATATTTCGCAATTTGCAGCTTATGTAATAAAAACTAATCCATGGATCCCTCTGTAATTGACCAACAGTTCGGAATTGCTGCAGAATGTAAAAAAGGCTCAGATTCTCTCTGCCGATCCACTTCCTGAAGCCTAGATCATCATATAAATGAGTAGAACCTACACGGCCAAAAATCCAATGCCAACATCTCCTGTTGATTTAGCTCATCCCTTTCAGATGAAATTAGAATCAGATTGCTAACATTCTACGAGTCGGTTAGATAGATGAGAATTTGTATCCTGTTTGACTCGTAAATTTCGAGTCCTTATAACTTTAGACGCTTTGAAATAGAAATTAGGATTGAAAAGCACGATATGGGCGTCTGTCATCAAGTGTCAAGAATCATACTCGAAAGCTTTGCTTTGAAAATAGCCAAATTGATTCGTTTTTAGGCAGACAAAAGAATATTCTTCAAGCGATCAATGTCTATAGCAGAATTAAGACGATTTGATAAAGTTTATCTGTAAGCTCTGCAGGCCACTAATTTTCTAAATAATAATTGGCTTCTGCATCTTTAATGTCTTCTGTCAACTTGAATCCATAAAAATTAAGCTTAAACATCTTTGCAGGGTAAGGAACAAGTAGAGAGGATGCGTGTTCTCGTCAGGACCCCTGGTTTTTAACTAATAATTTGGAGACTCCAAAGACGTGATTAAAATTGAACGCTTTCAATATTCCGACGGTGTTCATTACAACTCTGTAAGGGGTATTCACGCATGGAGGCTGGTGAGGGGTCAAGACGGGCAGTTTTAACCGTCTTGCTGCTGGAACCGTTTCGGGTAATTCAATTGCAATTTGAGCCTGCCTTATTCCCGCACTTATTTGTTTGCAGCCTGCGTTTCAATTAAAGTGATGCTAAAATAGTACCGTCCATTGAACTCATGTGTAATTAATTCTCCCAAAATGGCCCTTTTCGGTCAAACAAGTAAAAATTTGAATTTTTTTAATTTTTTCATTGACCGTTGATTGGCTCTTGAGTTTATATAATATAGGTAATTTTTTTGTAACATATTCGTTGTATGTACCTACATATATCGGTAAAAAATTAGACAACTTGCTCAAGAGATTTCCATTTATATTCAACCTACTTATATTTAGTATCACGTTTTCAAAAGTTGCGCACTTAGCGAGAAATTGAATTTGATTTTAATAGATAAACCGATGCGAGCGAATTGCAAGTTTCAAGTTCTTTTGGAATCGTGGCAAAGGATAAAGATCATAAATTCCAGTCTCTAAATCAGCATGGGTGTTCATTTGGAAAGACAGCCTGCCATATCCCGCTGAGATTACAGTTTCACACAGTTCAATCAATACCTTTCAGCCGTCGTGCATGTATCGTGAGAAGTCACGGCAATTGCAGTAGGTTGGCTGGTTTTTTAAGAGAGGCATGTGGCCTATGTATTTAATGATGGAGTATAAATGCAGAGCTATATTCTTTCCATTCCCAAATTGAGGTCTTGATTGTAGAGTAATGTGAAACAAAACAACCAACTAAAAACGAGTTTGCTCGCTATTATAAGTGGGCTTGTAAGCCTTTAAATCATCTTTAATTACAACAAAAATGAAATGATAAAATTCATGAAATTTCTGCAGATAATCAATTGCTTTAAATGTTAGAGTGCCAACAGTGCGTACGAATGATTTCTGCATCAAGTTTCAAGTTTCAATTAAAATACTTTCATAATTAATCCCTAATTGTGTGCTCCTTGCTTCCGTTTATGCCACCTCTATCCTTATCTACTTGGGATGGCCCCCCTTCCTTGAAACTTGGGAAGACAGAGTTTTTACACTTGAATTCAAGTGCTTAAAGGTTCCATTTGAATTTGATTTAGTTAAAAGTTGAGCACAAAGGAGACCAGCAGACCCGCTTCAATGTGTTGTATGGAACCCGGATTTGCTTATAAATGTCCAGCAAATGACAAACTTGACAAGTAACAACAACATCAACAACAAGGACAAGAACAAGAACAGTAAACAAATGGAGCAAAGTTTTGCATGCTTAGTATCCCTTCCAAAAAAAGAGTCACACACACACAATAAACCAGAAAGGATACAAGAAAAACAAAATAAAAAGAAAAGTGGCAAAAAAGTGAGAATAAAATTTGATTCAGACAAAAACTCGGTCAGAAGTTTCCCGATGCGTTAGTCGAGGAAGAGTATAAAACCCAACCAGTTGTGATCGATATTTGTCACATTTGCGTTGCTTTTGCTTTGTCGCAAAAGTTTTAAAAGGTCCGTTTTTCGAATGCGACGAAGCGCAAACGATTATTCAATTTGTTGTCCTGAGAACCTTTAATGTCCTTCTCAGTTGACGCCGCCGACGCCGTCTCCGTCTCACTCGAACTCTTGCTAACAAATCCAAAAATCGTTGTGCACTTTGGCAATGTCCTCGTTTATGTCCTTGTTAGAAAATGCCAGCGAGTGGCACACTGATGACATTAAGTAGCTGTCGGGATGCTCTGGATTAGATAGCAAAAGTGCCTGATGTTAGTTTAAAGTAGATAAACAAAGGCGGTTTCTGAAACCCCTTCAACCACACCATACCCCGCAATACCAACCCTCCCTCCAGCCGATGCCTTTCGCAGAGTCTCAGCCTGCCATATCCACTTTTGAGCAAATGTGTTTGTGTCTGCGGTTCCATGTGAGAACGTGGATGTGGATGTGAATGTGAATGTGGGTTTCATCTTTTCAGTAACATTTTGTCAACCGCACATCATCTTGGTTCACGGTCAAAGGAGGATTAATCGTACCTTTTGGCTTACCTCAAGAATATTGTTTCGAGAGTTGACTTCAGTTCAACTTGATGAGAGTTTTGATGTGTTGAACGACCTACATAAAGTATTCTGGAATTTAATTGGTAACCAAAGAACTATAATCTTAAGACTTTGATGTACATATGTAGATTTCCATATCTATGTTCTCCACAAGTTTTGCTTGAATTGTATCCTAATCATGGATATATATAAGTATTTCGTACGATCCGAGGCTCAACCACTTGTGGGTCAAATTCATAGCCTACTCCAGTTTCGGACTAAACTCCGAATATTTGTAAGAGAGTGTTCTCTTTTGCCTTCACCCACTTGTCTCTTTGTTTTCTTTCTATTTCTCTTTTTTTGTTTTAGCTACTTAATACAAGTTTCTTTCACTTTTGTTTAAGTAGAAGCATTGCATTTGTGTCTCTAAACAGAAACTGAAGTGAAACTTTAAAGGTTTTGCAAAGTTTTTCCACCAACAGATTTAAAATTTTCGGGTTTTTCTTCTTCTTCTTTTTGTGTTTTCATTTTGCTTAGACAAAGTTTCGTGTAATATAATTTTTAGTAAATATTAAATATGAAAAAGGCTCGAATTAATTAAAATGTATGAGCCATGTTTTTGCTTCTTGTTTTTTTTTTTCTTGGGATTCTCTTTAATGTTTAGCTTGACACGGTTTTTGGGTGTTTGTGTATGTTTTCTGGGTGTCTGTGTTGTTGTTTTTGTTGTTGATATGCTTGTTGTTGTGTGGCTTTCCCCCCATTATAAACAGGCAGCTTAAATAAACCTCTTTGGGGCAAACAAAGAAAATGCCAAAGGAAATTCCAAACTCATAAAAGACAAAAAACGCCCGCCCACCTCCACTTGGAATCTTCTATGTGCGAGGTGCGTTCCAATATATAATCATAATAATACTAATATATAACTTTACATAGGAAATTTAGATACGGGATGGCTTGGGTCAAGTTGATAAGAGACATTTTTAGATTAAAGTACCAACATTAGTAATAGAAACGACATCATGTTTAATTGTTTTAATTAGCAGTTAAATGGGAAGTTTCTGATTCAAATGGAACCAACTCGGTAAGTATGTAAAGATAGATAAAAAAAACTATTTTAAAAATTCTTTATAAGGATTACAAGTAAGGCAATGACAAGATCGCACTCTCAACCACAACCAAACAAACTTTGATAAACAAATTGTCATCCGATTATTATTTTCATAATTTTAAACTTTTACAATCGACCCTCGCAATCATTTGAGTGAAAAGGTATGTGGAAAAGAACGATGAGAAATTTTCCAATACAAACACAACAGAATAAAGACGACATTCATATTTATTACCATTCAATCCCTAAGGAAATATTTTATTTGACAGTCCTCGCTGTCCAATAGTTCATGTGTATATGTGTATGTATGTGGCCCATCATAAATTGTGCAATGCATTTACAAAGCGGTCAATAATTGTGAAGAAACGAAAAACAAACACAAAACCAAATATATATAGAGATAATGAAATCGTCAGCCAATTGAATTTGTAGAAATGAAAAGGAAATAAAAGCGATAGCCACTTGATTAGATTTATGCTTCTGTCATTGACTGGGGAGTTTGATTTTGTCTTTTTTCTATTTTTTTATTTGTTTTTATTTGTAGGGAAGGAAGAACGAGCCCCAGATATGTATGTGTCACAATCAGCTGCCACTTTAACGTGACTGGCCCCGCATTGGCTGAAGTTCTTTAATTTTGGATAAACTCAATATTTGCTTTAACTGTGTGTCTGGGCGTGGCAGTTAAGTTGAGCCGCCATGGCCCTAAGCAAACAGAACTTGTTTTATTTGAGCAACGTTGTAGGACTTTAAAGTGGACTATAATGAGTTTGTTCCTTTTTCCCTTTTAAAGCCACCAAAACCAATTGTGGTTAAGAGATCTCTTTCACAGCAACAAACATTAATTTCCACTCATTTAGCTACGCAAAACATCGAGACTAAATTACCCCCCATAAGCAAGAGGGCGAAATAAATAATTGAGTACAATATGAGTAAGTTAACTCTTTATTTCTCTAGTTTCAATCGTGGACTTAACCCTTTCAGCACCATATGAGAACTGCACTCTTATACCATGCAACCACAGAGCGAAATGGTATATTAAATTCGCCGAAATGTATGCTATGGGCAGAAGGACCTTTTAAACTTTGTACGCATATAATAGATCAGCAGAATTGATTGTCTTTTATTTTGAAGGATAACCTTGGAACTATATTATTTTAAGAACTACTTTTATTTTAAAATCGGAGGGATATAGCAGATTTTAAAAATGCTCTTCAGCATATCTTAAACGAAAGATCTTTTGCCTTTCTATTTGAGATCCTTTACAATTACAAAGAACCACAACAACAGAAATTCTTTTAAGTCTATCATACACAATGCAATTTCGGAAACATATTTTAAGTTAAAAATAACGAAAAAGTTGGACAGACAAACAGACGGGCGGACATAATTATGAATCGGTCGATGGTGTTGATTAGGATAATATATCTAGCGCTCACTTAAAACTCTCTTCACCTCTTTTAACACTAACTCTGTTTTTCAGGTTAGTTGGTTTAGTTAGAGTGTTAGTAACATAGTTAGTTACTGGTTGATTCGATGGTATATTCGACTCTACGACCACTTTGTAAAGCGACAATCAACCGAAAAAATCCCATAATACTTATTAAGTTAATCGCCTTGATGAATAGCTCGTCATTGTCTGCTATGTAAAAACAGTGAAGTTTGACCAATAAAAAGATTTTTTTAACAAGAATTTGTTTATCACGGTGGCTTCTAGAAACTCAACCTCACTCTTGAGATACCTCTCTTTCATAAAATAGTTTGTGATCCGAATTTCGTGGACTATTGGTTTGTGTTTTTATGTTTTGAATGTAAATGCAATGCGACAAAGTTGTTTTTATTTCACTTTTCAACATTTTACAATTTAAATGAGTGGCAGGAGGGAAGTGGGAGTATCACATTAGGTAGATATTAGTCAAAGTAAAGTATAACAGGAACAATTTTCAGATTTAGTCATAAGGAGGACTATGAATGGAAAATTGCCCGAAAGGATTTTCAACAGGTTTGCACAAATTTTGACAAAACGGCCACAAGAGAATTTCGTAATTTCTTCTTTTTCTATTAAAATTGCAAAATGCATAAAAAACCAGAGGGCCCGGGGTAACTTCGACTGGGCCGAAGTTTGTATACCCTTGCAAGTTTATTGCGTTAATCATTCCTCACCTAAAGCCGTCAAAGTGGAAACGACTAATGTTTGCGAAGGAATGTCCTACAATCTTAACATAGCAAAGACCGACATTATTAATCGACATCACTGTCTACCACCGATTGTTCCTATGGAAGCTATATGATACAGTCACCTGATCTAGATCAAATTCGGCAGAGTCATTAATAGTTATGTTGAACAGAGAAATATAAATTTGGACGACAATTGCGTAAAAAGTAACGAAGATATTGACAAAGTCACTGTTTTCGAATTATCGTTCCTATGGGAGCTTAATGATATAGTCGCCCGATCTTGATCAAATTTGACACAGTTGTTGATAGGTGTAAAAAACTCACCAATATTAAATTTCACGACAACACCTGAATCCGAGATACCTGTGCAGTATATACATATAAGCCTACATTCAAAAGTTCAGCTCTATACCTCCAACGCTCTTGGAGGAGTTTGCGCTGATCCAGACGGACGGATTTGAACTCGTCTCGTTGTGCTGATCAAGAATATATATACTTTATATCTTCGGAGATACTTCCCTCTGACCAAAATTAACATACCGTTTTTGCAAGGGTAAAAAACCAGAATGCAGGAAGCTTGTATACCCTTTAAAGGTTTTTTTTATTTCTTTCCTCACTTACAGAGGTGAGAGGAAATTTTTTTAATTAAAACTCAAATTTTCGCAAAGAAACAGAGTTCAAATTCAAAATTGTGCAGTGCGGTCTTGCAATGATAGCTTTATGATATGATATAGGCACTTGATCTTTATGAAATTTGGCACAGTCGGTAGGATTCGGTGATTAAGTTCTAAAAAGTCCTCAAAAGCACATTGCGTTATGTTCTTGGAGAATAGATATCTATGTACATATGTACATAGGTACGGTTAACAAATAAGCAATATGTTGCAGGAGAAAGTTTTACATATTCTTAAGCCGGAATTCACCTATTTATATCATGCATTCAGTTTCGGTGTCTATTAAAGCCTCATACAGGATCTCTGATACCTAGCACTATTAGATCGTTCGCAGAAGTTTATTTCACATTCATGCCAAGCCCGTTTCCTTCCCCTTCATTTTGCAGTTTTCTCCTTTAATACTTGGGCCGAATCAATAAATTTGGTACACTAATGCTTGTTATCAATATGAATAAGTTGACCTAAAATTTATTAAAATCGGATAAAACCTGACCAAAATATACCGTTTTTCAATAGGTGAAGCAAAATATAAACACTGTAGCTTGTGTTTGCATGTGTATGTATAAATGAGCGAGATATTTTGAATACTTATGTATGTATGTTGGTCAATTTCGTTTTTAAATAAGTAATTCATAGACAACTGAAATTATTTGGATCATTTCATAGAAGTGAAATTCTATTTGCTTACCTGTGCTAATTGTATTTTAATTGGCAATACTTGTTCACTTTTTGTTTGTCTAATATGGACGATGTGTTTCACACTGCATCCGGCTACATATCCAGGAGGAATCCTGAGAGCGAGCTTCCAATCATGTGCCTGGATGCACTTGTCTGATTCGAAACTGTTGGACTGTCCAACTCTTTCCCTTTGTTGTCGCAGTGCCCTAATCCCCTAGTGACCTTCAAAACTTGATGTAGATGTATACATATGAATACACAAACATAACGATTTCAAATGCGGTCTCGGTTGCCTTCCCAATGCGTTTGCCCCTCTCCCTCTTCCTGTTTTCGTTTCTGTTTCTGTCTCTGTATTGGTCTGCTCCGTATGTTCTGTCCTTCTATTTGACTGTTTGCATTTGACATTTTCAATTTGCATGACAGTTTCCACTATGGACACAACAAGCGCCCTTGCCTCAGCTTCAGTTCCAGTTCCACTCCTTAGCCCCAGCTCCACCTGTTCTCGTCCCGATTCAAACATCACATCAATATGTCACGTCGATGTGAGGGGGGAAGAAAATGGGTCTGTGACATGCTTGATTCGGGTGGAGATGGCAGGGAACATGAGTCTGTGGGATGAAATTGTAACAGATTTTTGGTTTACATTTCACGTAGCACGCGCTTCTTACCTCCTGGTTTTACTTTCTATTGCATACTTTTGGGTATATTCACTCAAGATTTTGTGTTGCAAAACTTTCTCCGTCTGGGTTTTAATTACTGATTGTAAGATGAATGCTTTGCCCCGACATCTTCTTCTTGTTTTACTTAATTAACCTAATAAAATAAAATGTCTTTCTAAATATCTTCTACTTTCTCTTTCTCTCCCTCTCTATCACCCACCATCTGCATACCAAAAAGGAAACTTTCAATCTTCTTAGTGGAATTCGAGTTGAATAAACTTTTTGGCCACCGCAGCGGCTAATTGAGTAGGTGGCCCTTATCGAAGACTTATCCTCTTAACAAAAAAACAAGTAAAGCAACAAATACTGAACCATTTTGGGACGTAATTCAATTGTGGAAATTTTCAAAGGAAAACTCTCTCTCTTTCTTCAAGTTGTTTGATAGTTTAAGCTTTTAATGGAAAAATCGTGTTTTTCTTTTCGTTTTATTTGGTGTTTCGGTTGGCCAAATTATGATATATAAAGGCGCCGCAACGTCATCATCATCTTTTGGAACCCTCAGTTCTTCATCGTTTGCCGTTTTATGACCGTCTCGCATTCACTTTTCCTTCTCATTTTTTGTTGTCCGGAAATTGCCGGAACTCAATGCCGACACCTGACAATTATAGCCGCAAAGGCATAAAGGTAAATGTACGTATATCTTCAAAAATGTGCCAGCAATTATTTTCTACCGCTGTCCGTGACTTTTATATCAGTCTGAACCCCTCACCCCCTGGTTTAGTGCTAACTGAGGGAGTGGGAACCCATAAATTAATAGTGAAAATTGATTTTTCTTTTTCTTTCTACTAGAAAATTGAAAATATTGTTGGTCGCAATCCAAGACAAAGCCATCCAAACTATGTTTGACAAAAACTAATGCGAGTATTTGTATTGGATACACTTAAGAAATTTTTAAGAATTCAACTATAAAAGGGTATACCCAAATTGAAATTTTTAAAGTAGAGTTCATTTCTATTGTAAGTTTAGATTAACAGCAAAAGGCTTTTTAAATTTGTTTGTTTATCTCATTTACTTAACTGTTTTGTAATCCAAAAACAAAGTAAAGAGATTAGTTTAGATTTTAGTTAGAGCAAAAAAAAAAATATAGTTAAATAAATAAAATTGTTTTTGTTTCATTTATGTAGTTAAAATGTTTTTTTTGCATTTTATCAGTACGCCAAACAAAAATTCAAAAGTCTTAAAAGGGTTTAAAGGTTTTTCCCTTTTTAAACTCTCTTTAAAAAATATTCATTTAAAAACGGAAATATTTATTGGGATTATGTTTTTATACCATACACCCATAGGGTGAAACGGTAGATTAAAGTCGCCAAAATGTACATATGTAACAGGCAGAAGGAAGCTTTTCCGACCCCATAAAGTATATACATATATTTGTGGTCGAGTTTATTTAAAATTTTTGCCACGCCCCTTTCCGCCCCCCGTAATTTAAACTCGATTATCTTCCGTAATTTTCTACCTTGTCCAATCAAATTTGGCACACTTAAATTTGATACTAATATCAAACAAAATAATAAAATTTCATCAAAATCGGAATACAAAAAGCCAAGTTGGCTCGTGAAGGCGCTAGGGTGCTCGTATGCATGTGAACAGAATTAAAAATCAGAGGGCCGGGGCTAACTTCGACCGCGCCGAAGTTTGTATACCCTTGCAAATAGTTTCGTACTCCTTTCTCACTTATAGCCGTCTACAAAGAGTAATAACGAATAGGAAATAACGAAGTTTTTGATCAAAGTCACTGTTTTCCGCCGTTCGTTCCTATGGGAGCAATCTGATATAGTCACCCGATCTTGACCAAATTTGGCACACAATAAACTCACCAATATTAAATCTTTATGACGATAGTTTAATAAATAACGAAGGTATTCAGAAAACTCACTGTTTGTGACTTTGCCGTTTGTATGGGAGCTATGTGATAAAGGGGTGAACCAGATATACAACCCCTGCAGTATATACAAGCCTACATGCAAAATTTCTGTCTAGGAGGAGTTGGCGTTGATCCAGACGGACGGACGGACATTGCTATTTCAACTCGTCTCGTCGTGCTGATCAAGAATATATATACTTTATAAGGTCGCAGATGCTTCCATCTATGCGTTGCACACTTCTGACCGAAATTAATATACCCTTTTTGCAAGGGCATAAAAACGTAAATGCATTTGTTTTACTGGTGTATGGTATACCTAGGTCGGCGAGACGGCTCACTTTTTTTAGCGAATTAAAATTCAACTAATAAACCTTTTTTTCGGTACTATGTCTGTTCAAAAATTGTTTGACCTCTATGTTTTTTTTGGGTCAGTTAAAAAATTAAAACAGTTTTTTTTATACTTTTTTTTGAAAGTTTGAAGTTTGTCTGATAAGACTAGAACATTGCCTCACAAAAAACATAAAATCCAATAGACTATTGCGAAAACCTCTTTTGGGACGATATTCTGGATACTACCAGGGGTATTTTAAGCGTGAACCAGAGAACCAGGGCTAACTCCGACCGCGTCAAAGTTTGTGTACCCTTTCAAGTTTTTTGTTACTCTTTCCATACGAATTCAAAGTGGAAAATCGTTTAATCTAAAAAGTTATTAGTAAGTTGTTACAATCTTCATAGCATAGCAAATATCAAAGTTATTGATAAAAGTCACCGTTTACCATCGATAGTTCCTATAGGAGCTATATGGTGTAGTCACTCGATATTAATAAAATTAAACACAGTCATTATATACTATGTACTATATATACTATGTACTTTATATGGTCGGAAATGCTTCCTTCTATGCGTTGCACACTTTTTGCAAGGGAAGAAAAAAGAATAAATAAATGGTTTTTAGTTTCCAAAATAATAATCCTAGAATGGTTTTTAGTCGAATGTAGTTAAAAATTGTATTTTGAGAGTCATCCTCATCAACATAATCATTATCATTAATCAGATTACGACAGGCACGCTCTATAAAATTAACAAAAGGTGTATATATTTATGTTTTATATTTTCACCTTTCTTGGTTTCTAATTTGGTCAGATATCATTATGATGGAGAGACAAGTGCATCATTAAGCCTTAGTTTGTAAAAAGTAAAGATTTTTTTTATAAGAACAGACTAAAGATATTAACCAAATAGTAAAACAATTCAGAGATTTCAACGAACTCTTTCCCCATCATAAGTCGTCACTGCAAATGTAATGCCATCGATATTGATATGTTATTCAACTTTGTGACTTTCAATTTTTGTGACTAAGAAAAGTAGTAAATTAAGTTGGCATTTGTGAATTTCTTTAAACTTGAATTTTGCAAACGATACCAAATGCCTTTTTCTTAGAGGCCATAGAATATTCATTTATATGAACAGTGTCAATTTGAATTCAATACAATTCAACTAACCAACGCCGCTGGCAAGAAACTGCCCAGTTTGACATATTTTCACACTTTGACATATTTATTTAAAAATATCTTTATATGCTCTGTGGCAATCAATTAAATATGGCTCTAAATATAACACAACCACAAAACGAAGTGTTGATATGGCGACTACAGGATACAAAGGGACTCAACTTGACGACTGTTTTTGTCAAATCATGCCAAGCTCGTTAAAGACTGGGCCAGATAGGCATTCCCCTTTCGAGAGGGGTCAGGCCAGTTTGCGGTTAGATTAGAAAATGCATCATCATAAGAGATATGTGTCCATCCGCAATTCAAACTGTTCTAAGAACAGTCAAAGACGAAGGCCTGAGTAGACTAAAAAGATGACCCACCTTCTATTTCAAACAACAAAATAAAACAACTAAATAATCTTTCTTTTTTTCTTTCAGTGGAACCTTCAAAGCTATAACAGATTGAGCTCAATATATGACAAATGTATTTGCTGCGGCCTAGACTCCTCCACATTTGCTAGAATTTATATCTCATTGATGTTTATTTGCCAGTTTTGTCGGTTGCTGCAGTTGCCATAAGTCATTGCACCATTACGAATTACTTTTACAAACAATCGATTTCTATTGTCGGGCATAGCTCGAGTGCCAGGGTCTTTCCTTTCGTTGTTTTGTTCTTTTATGTACATTTTACAAAAAAAAAAGGCTTGCCATTTGTATGTCATACCAAAGAGCATTATAATTTTCCTGAACATTCTGTGGCGCACAAAAGAAAACCTTTCCATTGATACACATTCAAGGGCATGTGCATAAGGTGATCAGTTAGAGACCCAGGATCTGTGAATGAAGATGTATGTCTACAATCGAATTCCTACAAGTCATAGGGTTTTGGCAGACTTTGTTAAAGAGCTCCAGAATGGCAATGGCCATCCCATATCTTCATCGCTAAAACTATTTGAGAATTACAACTAAATGAACGAACTGACATACCTACTTACATTCCAATATATTTCTGAGCTTTTCAAATAGTATTATCCAGAATTAAGCCTATTTACAAACAGATACGATTCTGAATTCTTATACCTTGCTGTGTGATATTTCAAATTTCACATTTATTTCTCAACATCCATTTTTTGAAAATACTCTACGACCTGTAAGAGTATTTCAGAGCCGTTCTCTTTTCTTTAGACTTGCGTATTTTCTTATTATTATTGCGGGCCAAAGTGGATTTATGGGGAAATACTTTTTCAAATGCCTTCGCATGATTATTACAGTGAGTAGGTGGGTAAGAGGCTGAGTGGGTGGTGCAACGGAATGCCTGAGTGGCGAGTGTGTGTGTGGGTCCACCCCTGTCAGCGCGCTTTCATAAGGATTGCTTCAACGCTTTGACTTGTTGCAGGCACTCCTTAGTTTCGCTTGGTTGACTTTTGCAGTTGCACTTTTCCTTTCCGTTTTCCGTTTAACCAGGCTCCATTGACAACCTCTCCAACCACCTAGCTCTATCTGCTATTTGCCTTTTTCTATTTACTTTTGGCAAATGGCAAACAATTTCCGTTTGATGTACCTTGTCTACTAGCCAAACTAATTGAGATTTCAAAGCATGGCAAAAAAAAATTCCATACCCCAACAATCCACCAACCCAGCACTTCGAAACCACTTACCCACATACCTACCACCAAAAATAAGAAGAAAGAACGAAAACAACATTGGCCCAACCGCAGACATCAAAAATGTAAATACCTAATATCCAAAGACTTGTGCAAGGCGGCGATGGGTGGAGGTGGGAAAGGCCTCCTCGTAGTTGACTTGTCAGACATCCTCCAGCTTGTCGTTGTCGTCACCGTCGTAGTAACCGTCCTTTCTTTCTTTATGTTGGCTTTCCTAGAAATAGAAGACAGCTATAAGCTGGGGCTGGAGCTGGAACTGAGGTTGGGGAACAGTTGAAGTGGAGCGCCAATGAATTAAATATAACCCATTCTAAAATGTATACGCCACAAGCTTTTCGCTTGATTGCGATTGCCCTCGCACAGCCCGGCAGCAGAAGCGGGAGCAGAAGCCATGGCTGGTTGTCCTTGTCGAATGGAACTTCGATTTACATTTAAACTGCACAAGGCATAGCGTGACGTAAGCGTTTCTCCTCCACCTATAGAAATGTATCTGTATCTGAATATGTATCTGTATTCGTATCTGTATCTGTGCTTGTAAATACATACATATACTTATGCAGGGGACTACAACAAAATATTGACTGGTTTTGGGGCCTAAATGGTGTGGCTGGTGGAGCTTGGGCGTTAATAATTTACCCAAAATGAAATGACATATTCTTCCACAATGTGCATTTCCTTGGCGCTTTTCCGATGCTTCAAGTGGAAGAGAAAACACCGTGAATTCGGTTAGTTCGCTGCTTTAATTAGTAATTGAAAATTATTTGAAAATTATTTTGGACAAGATAGTATCAGAAGAGACCGATTTGGAGCCCAAGTTTTAAATCCTGTTTTCGGTAATTACAAGCAAAAAGATTTTTTTCACCGTCATTATTAGACATTATTATGTATATCTAGTCATACCGCCCGTCAATCTGGATATCCGTTAAAGCTGATATGTTTCAATATTATATAGTCTCCATAGGTAAATTTTGTCAACAAAATATTTAATCGCCTATTTTGATAATAATACCCAAATAATGAACGATCTATAACAGTGGCCGGCACGGCCCATTCCCGGACTACGGCCTAGTTCTGCCGCAGCGCTGCCGTCTCACATACACTCTAAATGCTCGTGTAGGTTCGGCAGAAAAAAAAATGATTCTCAAAAAAAAAAAAAAACTATTGATGAAAACTGAGTAACTATATCGATCATATATCATCATATACACTTATAGCTGTCATGACAGACATTTGTGCTTTAAGATAAAGTTGTTATTAAAAGCTATCGGGTTGGAATTTTTCTGTGCTTTTTATTACATCAGATCAAATAAGAAAATCTCTCGGATCGGACCACTATTCATTCAGTCAGTGACATACGAAATGTAGGTGAAGCAGTTAGAAGATTGCTATGAAATTTAATACTGTGATAGTAATGGATATAAACCATCAGATCCTAAAATTTCAATCTGATCGGATAAATAGAACATAAGTTACAGTCAATATAAATCGGCTCTGCTCAAGCGCTGCCTTCTGCCTACTACATATTTGGTCGGAATGAAGAGAACAGCAGGCCACACACTCTGTGTGTATGCGTGGTTTGCTTAGTGAATGAGGGAAGAATATAAATAATAAGTATGTTGAATGTTTTGTTTGTGTATAGATGAATTGAGTTGCCGAAAAACAATTTTAAAAACGTAAAAATGTTTTTTTCAAGGATTTATAAACTTCGACATAGCCGAAGTTAGCTTCTTTCATGTTTATACTCTTGCAAAAAGGGTATATTAATTTTGGTCAGAAGTGTGCAACGCATAGAACGAAGCATCTCAGACCATATAAGGTATATATATTCTTGATCAGCACGACGAGACGAGTTCAAATAGCCATGTCCGTCCGTCCGTCCGTCCGTCCGTCTGGATCAACGCGAACTCCTCCGAGACCGTAAGAGCTACAGAGCTGAAATTTTGCACGTAGGCTTGTATATACCGCAGGCGTTGTATATCTCGGATTCAGCCGGATCGGACCACTATATCATATAGCTCCCATACAAACGTCAAAGTCACGAACAGTGACTTTCTCAATAACTTCATTAATTTTATAGCTATTGCCATAAAAGTTGGTATTTGTCAGTTTTGTGTTCTTATTAATAATTGTGCCAAATTTGATCAAGATCGGGTGACTATATCATATAGCTCCCATACAAACGGCAAAGTCACGAACAGTGACTTTCTCAATAACTTCATTAATTTTATAGCTATTGTCATAAAAGTTGGTATTTGTCAGTTTTGTGTTCTTGTTAATAATTGTGACAAATTTGACCGCGATCGGGTGACTATATCATATAGCTTCCATACAAACGGCAAAGTCACGAACAGTGACTTTCTCAATAACTTCATTAATTTTATAGCTATTGTCATAAAAGTTGGTATTTGTCAGTTTTGTGTTCTTGTTAATAATTGTGCCAAATTTGATCGAGATCAGGTGACTATATCATAGACCTCCCATAGGAACGATCGGTCGAAAACAGTGACTTTTGTCAAAAAGTTCGTTATATCCTATGCTAAGATTGAAGGCCGTTATTTCGCAAACATTAGACTTTTTGGATAAAACGTTTTTACACTTTGATATCTATGGGTAAGGAAAGTGTTTAAGAATAAACATCGTGTTCATCTGAGATGGCTTCACCAAATCAGATTGACCAAAAGAAATATACAAATGAAACATAAACAAAAGTAAGTCATAAAATTCATATGACAATTATTGCTTAATAGCAAACAAAACATGCATCCACATTCTGTGGAAAACACTTAAGATCAAACAGCGGCGCGGTATCAAGTAACCAGCGCTCAGCATGAAATATAAACATTTTTCAACCCCCGAAAACGTGGGACATTAGAATAAGCATTTTTAAGAACAATTGTCGCTTCTTAGAGTTTAAGAGTTTTTAAATAAAATCAGTTTATATTTTGAATTCAACGAATGAAGACTGGGTTATTTTCTCTGCTCTCCGGGAATCCCTATTCAGAAAGAATTACCAAAAACAGTTGCAAGGGTATACAAACTTCGACGCGGTCGAAGTTAACCCCGGCCCTCTGGTTTTTTTTATATTTTTCTTAAGTTTATCACCATTTATCATATGGCTTTATTCGAGATTGTCGGTTATATAAAATTGATAATAAACTGTTTAAAAATTAAACAACAAATGAAAGTTTTTCCTACGGTTCTCTTTTCAGTGATGGTTTTAGTTGACACGATTTCTTTATGCCGAGTGGAATGTATATAATTTACTCCTTTTTGCCATGGAAAACCTCTATTGAATTATATGTAGTATGCAATGTCCTTTCAATTTCCCTGCATTTTCCCCATTTAAATGAATATTGTTTTAAAATTGCTAGTCAATTGTTCAGTGGCTTCTGATTAAAATTCACAATTTCAACTGTAAATTTTCTCCTAAATTTGTATTGTATTTTAAATGTAGTTTTGGTAAATTAGTACGATTTGCAGGTAGTATCATTGTTGCAGCGAATACAAATAGAGTTCGTACAATTGGTTTCCCATCCTTCGAGCTGCCTGCCTCTTTTTGGATTCGCCATTATAATTTATTTGGTTAATTGTTCGACATAGTATTTGTATTTGCGTATATTGCATATACATAATATCACCTAAACCTATGGCATTTGCCGTAGAGGTAGTGAATGGCTTTTGTGTATGCCTGACCTCTTTGTTGGACCAGTGACTATTTCAACTTCCTCTTCTGCCCTCTCGGGTCCTTCAGTGTGGTATTCAATTCCATTGCTTTTGGCTGGTCCTGCATATTAAAAGAGTCGCGTAAATAAATAAGCATATTCAATTTTGATGAAACGTGAATGGTATCGAAATGTTTAACATAACTGGATACGTGACCGTAGAGAGCATTACATGTGGAATTTTGGAGTAAAGATATTGGATACAGATATGGAAATATAAATAGGAAGCATTAAGTGGCTTAACCACCAACCGTCGCGGCGGCTGCTGCATTGCAGACAGAGCAGAAGGACAATTGTCAGGCGATTACAATATACATTTGCTGATGAATAATTCACTTAATTGGCCCCTCAAGTGACTGCCATGAAGTAGAATTGCATAAAGAGTCTAGGACCAAAATATCAAATGTCACAGTGGAGGTAAATGACAATACGGAAACCGCATAACATACAAAAGGCAAACTGTGGAAACCACAAAACACATAACCAGCATTGGGGTCAGAAGGAACCTCTGGGGAGGGTGGTCGACCAGTTGACATTGAACTGAGCTTCTGCCTGCAAATAAATTCGAATTTCCAATTTACATTCGTATAACCAATATTGTTGATTGCCAAACAAGACACTAACAAACATACAAGAGACAGACACTCATGAATTGATCAACCGACCCGTAGAAGAAATTATGATTGGCCCACAGCAGTGTGGCCAACTATAATGTAATCAGCATGCAAATTTGCAGGGCGGCAATTGAAAAGGCATTGGAAGCCTCTGTAATGAACTAACCCAGTATCCACAACTCCTTCAGGCTGGCCTATACATAGGTTTTCATTTTAATTGGGTCCATCATTTACTGCGATCCTTTTCGCAAAAGACTGCCAGACAAAGGTTCATTATCGAATCGATAAGATGTCGTTGAAATTTCGTTTCGAGCGATTTTAATTTGAAACCCAAGCGACACAATACAAAGCAGATGAAGAGCCACATAATATCCTAGAAGCCAGTCGTCTTCGAGATACCCAGCAACAGGCCATCTACCATATATTTACAATTTAATGCGTGAATAGTTTGATTGTCATTAACTGAATTCTTATATGACTCGGTATTTGGATCCAATAGATGCATCCTGCCAGTAAGTCTTAGTTTATTCAAGGTATGCGACCTGCTTATGGAGTAATTTGAACCAGGTGAGCTCGGTAGAGGCTTCCAGTAAAATTCGTTTCTGCGACTAACTAGATGGGTTTAAAACAAACAGTTCAGTTTTTATGTGGATTGGATGGTAAGACCTTGAAGATTTTTTATTCTCTTCTCTTGAAATTGTGACTTTGTCTTTCCCTTGTTTGAATCCGTTCATTCATCCCTGGCAATTTGTTTATCATTGTTTTTTTATCTGGCATAAATATACAACTTAGTTATTACTCTGCAGGGTATATCAAACAAACTCATGGGGAGTTTTTCTTTGTCAAGGGTATTAGCGTTTTTTTTTATGGTTCCTGCTCCACATTGACTTCCTTTTGTTGACCCACTTACTTACCTTATGCCCTCTGTTTTGTTGAACGCTTTTGATAAGTTTTCCTTTTTCCTCAGCTTTTCCCTCATTTTCCCACCCGCTCCCAACATTTCTATTTATACCAAAAGTTTGTTGTCGACGTGCTTTTAAAATTTTCAACTTTTTCGTCCATTTGAATTTGATGTGAAAGTCTGTTGCAGCTTAACCTTGAACCTGCTACAATTTCTAATTCTATTTTCAGTTCATTAAGCGAGATTCTCAGCACATTATTTGCGCCAGTTCCTGGCTCTGCGTAGTTTCCAAGGATTAACTTTTCAGGCCCCGATTCCAATTGTAAGTTGGTTAGCGGAACGTAAGCAGCTGCAACCGTTGAGCTGTTGACTAAACTGTACTTAATCGGCACGTGCAGCAAAGCGAGAGACATCATCCTCATTCCCGTCGCCAGATGCAGATGAAGATGGGCAGATGAGTGGATGAGAGATTCATGCTCATTTAACTTTTCCAAGTGGAAAAGTCATGTTTATGTTCCAGCATGTGCTGCCCTTGTACATTGTTGGATATAGTTTGTCTGTTTGCAATTTGCACGATAATGACACAACTTGATTGTTGAAACTTAACTTAAGTTTAACTGGAACACACTATACTTTTGAAGAAGTCTTGAACTGGAATCGTTCCCCCTCAAAAGTTATATTTCAACCTGTAAAAGGTGTGATGTTGATGAATGAAGTGCCCCACTTTGTAATCACTCCAAATATCATTATTTTCAACCTATTAATATATTGGGTATGATTTAAAAGCAATATATAAAATATCAAAGAGGCGTTTCTTTGTTATAATGCATAATATCTCACACTTTGGATATGGTTCCAAAATGAGTAAAATTTTATCCATTTTTTTAAAGAATTTGCATCTTGTTAATTTTAAAGAATTATTGGAATCTTATGCATTTTTTTAATTGTTTATTAGTAATGTTTGCAAATGAAAGCTATTTTCCCGCATACTTATATACTTTTGGATGCCCATTTTCGCATCCCAGATCCTCTGTTTGAGCAGATAAAGGATGAAGAAGATTTTTATGAAAATATGAGATGTAATAGTGGTTTAGGAGAAATGTAAAGGATTACCTAGTGGGTGGACTTCATTAATTGGGAAGAAAATTGAGGGTAGCCTAGATCCGCTTCCCTTTAAATTTATCACATATGGGATATTATTGAATATTAAGATTATGAGAAGACCTTCTCATAATATAAAATAAGATACCAATAATATAGCTCTTTATATTTTTCTCACACTTCATATTCAATTTTAACATGGACATGATATTTCAATGTAAAATTCCAGTGACAGTCGTCAAAAATAAGGGAAAATAAACGTGTATGTGTACGGGATAAGTTTCTTTTGGAGTCTTATTTAACTAGAACATAGAATGTAAATTAGTCAAGTCAAAATGCCATTTACTAAATAACAATACCAGCTACATAATTATGGCTTCCTGTTGGTAATTTAATGAAATTTTAACAAAGGCAAAAGTAACATGTAAAAGCTTATCTTTGGGTTAATCGAAATTTCACTGCCACAGGCCATACAAAAACTACACACAGACACGCACGGATTATGAAAGACGCACACACATACACTCAGGAAAAAAAAGGAGAGTGGTGGAGGGGTAGCTGGGTCTTGAACATTTGTCATACACACACATTTGTTTACACTTTTGTGTTGTTCAATTGTTTGTGCCGACAGGCTAAACAATGGGAGGCAGCAGACAAACCCTCCGACCCACACGAAAATGGGGAAAAGCTTCTGTCGCATAACATTAGCATGCAAATTGCTAAATTGAAATTGTCATCCACATTTCCCGATGCTTGAGTTGTCCTTTTATGTATGTATGTGTGCAGGCAAAACCATATTTCGTTGGGTTTTGTTTGCCCGATCATCGATCGAATTTAACACGTCAACGGACTAGGGTTTACCTTTGTCAGAATCTCAAATCCTGATTACACTTACCATAAATGTCAGTAATTAGTCTAACAAAAATCGATATGACCAACAAGAAAGGCGAGACCCAAAAATAAACTCAAATTACAGAGTCGCAAATTGATTGATGGCTTGGCCCACCTGTCCACCTACCCATCGCACTCATCCTGACTTGGACGGTTGGCTGCCTGGCTGACTGACTGACTTACTGATAGACAGACAGACAGACAGGAAGAAAGTCCTAGTGGCTGATAATGGCTGTTTAATTAAAGGGCTTGCCCTTGATTTTAATATGCCATTAGAAAATTTTTGAAGGGCCAGCACATTTTGAGTTCTGCGTGTGCATTTCTCCTGGCAACGCTAATTGGGCTGGCCTATTAAACATTGGCGTAACCATGTAACTGCAATTTGAAGTTTCCTCTTGAACAAGTATGCAATTTTGCTCTTGTCAATTAATGCTAATGGCCACTAGGATGGTTACGACACTATTATGTAGTTGAGACAAAGTGAATTTTTGTATGCCTTTTTACAAAACAATTATTAACTTTATTACGAGGGCCATCTAATAAATAGCTCTGTGCAAGAATGTGTCTTTTTTATAGTTACAAACTTTGCGGAGTACCTCCATACACTGACAGTTAGCATAGTTGAGCCCGTCAGACGAATATTTTAGTTTTAAATTTCTTTGCTGTGCTTTAATTTTACAACTTCATATGTATACCTGTGCCTTGCCTATACTAAGCAAAGACTTTGATCAAAAAAATTGGTAAGTTTCATCAATTATATAGAGTGTAACTAACATTATTAATTACTCTTCCAGTTATTCCGTGAGTCAGTTCTAATATCCTAGCTAGAATATTAGAAGAACCATTAGTATTTAGATAATATTTATGATAGTAAATTTAATACAGGGGGTTAATAAAAGCCTTATTTATTATAAAAACTTGTATAGACCAATTACTCTTTAAGATTAAGAATACAAAACATATTTGAACAACATTTCACATTAACAGACAATACCAATCGATGACTTATGACGCTGAAAAAAAGTGTACAAATTCCTAGCACTCTGATATATAACAGTCTATGGAAGTCCGATCAAAAATATAAATATGTATATATTGCCCCTTGGATTAATATTCTCCCCCAAAAATGCGATATAGAAGAGCCTAAGATTTTTGAATAAGGTCAGTTCATATTTTGAATTTACTAAAGAAGGTTTTCGTCTCCTCGGAATCGCTTTTAAATTGCAAACTTCCTTTCCAATGAGTATTGAACAAGGAAGAAAAATCGTATAATGCTCATTGCTATTGAATCTCGGTCTCTGTTTAGCTCAATTCTTCCATTATTGCAACTTGTCAATTGTAGAGGAGCATTTTCAAAGGACATATGTACATATGTATGTATGTATATGTGGAAATAACCCTCTTGCGTATGCTTTTCGCATTCGCCAGAGGTTGTAAAATTACTGCTTTTAGTCCATGTCATGTAGGAAGAGCAACAAGTACGCAATGCGTGCCATAAAACCAAAAAGGGTTAGTCGTATAATGAAAATCCAACATCCAAGATGACTTCATTTACTTGATGAATGTTTTGTTGCTGCTGCTGCTTCATTAATATCTATAACTTTTGGATTTAGACAGATGCAAAGACATAATAAAGCCTAACTTGGGTTATAATCGACAAATTCATCAGCCTGACCAGCTCAGTAAGTTTGTTTAGAGAAAGTTTAGTTCGGCATTGGCTACAATTTGTTTGGCCAGACATTTGCCTTGACAACCCAGTCAAGTCCTTGGCAACCAGCTACTTCAACCAAATACCGCAAACCGCTTTCATAATTTTCAATTTTAATCTAATATAAATTACATGATACGCACACAATTTGAACGCTAATGAGCAAAGACTTACGGCGTCGTTGTTCTGGAGCTGGAGCCAGAGCCGGAGCTTGAGCTGAATCTGATGTTGGCTCCCCTAACAACATATTGCGTGTGAATTTTAATTAAAAAGTTTTCTCACTTACCAAACCAAGATAATCGCTTCTCCAGGTTCCAGATTCGAACTCCCTGCCAAGCGGATGCTCCCTGACGAGGGGGTAATGGTTAGAATCCTCTTCGATTGCATCGATTTACTTAAGACCATCATTTGACAGCAGCTTAAGCTTACTCTTCCTTAATCCCATCTCAAAGTAACCCAAGAAAATCAGTTACACTTCGCTGAACAGGCAACTAAAAAAAAAAGGATTCTTGTAATTTTTTTCCCCTTAGAATAGCCAAACCGGACCTATAGCATTAGGAGAACTTTATATATTTCACCCAAATCACAATTTTAGGCATCTTTTCCGTAGAGTATATGACGTTTCGCACATTTCAATTAAAAAGTAATCAAGTATGTAGGTGCATGGCAAGACGAAAGTGCAACAGATTGCTTCATGGGTGTTCTATTAATCGTTCCATTTTGCTCTATTGTTTCGATTTGTTGGTGCCAAGTTGCCGGGGTAATTAAATGCTGGCTGACACATAGGCAACAAAAGGGGCAGCAGCAGGTGGTAGGGGGTGGTAGGCATTAACTTATGATCCCTCGATGCCGCAACGCACCTGCCTCTACACATGGTCAGCGGTCTATGGAGGGTTGTGTGTGGCGCTGGTTCATGGGGGTCAAGTTAATACATTAGTAATGCAATTAGTTTCGACAGCTCATAATTTTTGTACGTTTCTCGATTACTCTTGAAATGATTAACTAGTCAACTGAGTGTTCTTTTGTTGCTTTTATCTAGGGCCAATGGCCCAGTTGCTCACAAACCACTTGCTTGATTCCTCTATTTTGCTGTACGTCTCGCCTCTCCATTTCTCTTTTTTCTCTCCAATGTTTGGTCTCTTTGGCACTTCTCTTTCTTGGCGCAGGCGCAGCAAAGTTACTCCGAAAATAGGCAGGCCAGGCAACAAAACGACGTCGACGGCCACGGCAGCGGCAGCGGCATCGGCGACAGCTACGACAACGACATCGATGTTGACGAAGCATACGTTGCGTATACGCAATGTTCAGTCGCTAGCTGGACGTGATGTTGGCCGCAAGGGCGCCACGGCAAACAAAAATACAAAGTCGACCAAAATCGAAACTTTCATCTATAAACAGAGTAACCAAACCGAAACAATAGTAACAAGTGTGGCCTGAAGGCAAAAGAAAGTCAAGTTTTTTGCCGCTGAAACCAACAAGTACCTAACAACTCTCTTTGTGACCGTCGTGAGTGTGTAAAAAGTGTCTGTGTTTTTGTGTGTGTGTGTATGTGAGTGTGAGGGTGTGCGTGTGTGTGGATGCAAATCAAAGCGCAGCACACCTGAAAAATATGCTTTAGATTTTTATTATCGCGACGTTTGACGTTTCGTTTGTGTACCGTGTAACTGGGTAAAAGTCGACAAAAGTCGGAAACTCAGCCAAAGTTTTGGGCCACTCTGCACATTTACATAAATGTACTTTGGCATGCGCGCCGCACCAGGACCTAAACAACATTGGCAACAACAACAACAACTCAACTCGACTCGACGTTTGCACTGAATAATTAATGCAATCAAGCAATTTGAACCCGTTTTAAGTGTGTGCGCCTGTGAACGTGAGCGCGAGTGTGCGAGGTTTCAAAAAAAGGAGTAATACCTAAAATAAGAGCTCCCTGCATCTCCATATCTATCCCTTATCTCCCTCCTCCTCGACTGACTTAAAAAAGGAATTTTTATTAACATTAATTTTGAAATGTAACCTCCGTAAAAGTACGAACTCAACCAAACTCATCCAATGCAAATGTAGACCAAAAGGATCAAACTAACTCATAGGAATCTCTATTTTTCGATATTCTACTCTACTATTTACTACTTACCTATATAAAAATTAAAGAGAAGAAACAAAACAACGGAACACATACATACATATGTATATGTTTATAAATCTAGTGCTAACTGGCTATTAAATACCAATCATAAATTAACGTAATAAAAGCCGAGGCGAGGCGTTTGACTTTTGCGCTGAAAGCAAATTTCAATTTTCACCCAAACAAAAAATATTCGAAAAACAAAAAAGAAAATCCAAAAAGCAAACCAAAATTGTCTGCAGACGACGAAGAAAGCACGACCAAGAAAAAACAAAAAAACAGCAACAAATAACTAATAATAATTTTCAAATTTATACGACAACAAAGAATACTCTCTCACAGACACAGCTGGCTGTGGCGATCTTAAGGCATAGAGAAATATATATGTAAATATATATATATATATATCTAGACGACATATTTATATATGTATATGTACTAGTAAAACACATACATATATATATATATATAAATATATATATAGGATGGTGCGTCCATATAGACCAGATCTATAGAAGCGTAGACAGTTTGGCAAAATGTGTTTCGATTAAAATATAAATGAAATTGAACTGGACACTGAGAGCTTTGACATGAAAAGCAAATCGTTTGCCAAATATTGTTGAAGAACCAAAATCAAACAGGGTAGAGAGATAGCCCAAAGAGCCAAGGGAGCACGGCCCTAACAAGTGGCGGGACGCAGAAGACAGAGAGAAAAAGCGAGAGAGGGAGAGCGAGCGAGCCTGTTAACTGAAAGAACGACCAGCCAACAGGTTGCCAACAATCGACGGCAAGCGGATAACAAGGCCACTAAAACTGAATCTGCTGATGGTAAGTAACACTTCTCACCACAAAATCGTGAACGCGGAAAGACTTGATGTATTCAAACCTTAAACGGTTCCAACATTGCGGGGCGGGCTTAGATATGTTGTTAAATTTTCTTACCACTCACAAGGTTTACACTGATTTATCATAATTTTCATAGAACTTATTTTCAAAAAGAATCTGGAAACACATCGACGGCTCCATAGATAAATTTAATTAGGAGGTTTACTTGGCAAGTAAACAGTGTAATGAGTCGAGATTGAAGTTTATTTTGTTATTGGACCTAGAAGGACTTCAATGTTTAGTCTTTTACATAATTTGGCAAATCGAAGCACACATATTGACTCCCACTTAGTTCGATTCGAATAGAGAATATTCGCAAGTAAGAATAAAAACTTAAAAAGGAGTTATTTATAGACGAACAAAAGGGTTTTGTGTAGACGACAAACTTTCGATAAACAGAATATATTTAGAGTATAAATTCTATTACAAATGATAGGTAATCTGCACAAGGGGACTTCAGATTGGATAAAATAAATTAAAAATTAAATTAAAAGAGGCACATAAATAGAGTAAATACTTGGTATTTCAAATTACTGATTTCAGGATAAAAGTTAGTGAATTTGCTCTCATGCGATGTAAAAGAAAATATAATTTAAATTTTTTATATATTTTCCGTAAAATCTGATTGTGAGACAGTTTCAATCCAAAGAAAGAAGAGATATATGTATGTAAGAGTAGTTAGAGTAGGTAAAAGGTGAATGCTGTACTGTTAGCTTTGGAAATAATTTTACGCTTCATTTAGTTGTAATTCTCAACTAGATTTAGCATCAAAGATTAAAGATTACAATTATAACCTGCTTATCTCTTTGTGCTACCCACGTAATAATCCTATTCGTAGGATGAGCACGCTCGGACTTTAACGAAAAGTTTGATATATTTCAATAGATTATCGATAAAAACATATAAATAAATCTTTCTAACAATACCCGAAACCATTGGATGACATTATCCATATCATTCCTATCAACAACGTGCATTTATTACTCTTTCCGAGATAAGGAATTCAATTACGGTTGTTGACAAATTCTCATCTTCGATAGTCATCTTTTGTTCCTGTCGGTGAGTAACTACAATTTCTGACAAATTTGCCAAAATATTCTAAAGCGGACACAAAACCTCCTTGGATGGTGTTTTTTATGCGTTCTTTCAAATTGCTCTTGGGAAATCCCATTATATGGGACTGTCTCGTGATCACATGTTAATTCGCTTGTTTTCTCCTTTCATCACATGTGTGAGTAAAAGTTTTTCGTTTTTTCGTGTTTGTTTTTATAGCAATGAAAACTGAAAAAAAACTTACCATGTCACAAAGTGCCATAAACAATTTTACAACATTTTTGCTGTCATAAGATTAAATGTGCATAAAATGTGCTGGGTGCAAAGGCAAGAATACAAAACTAAAAAAAAAAAGCCAACGGAGCACCAAAGCGACGCTCAAATTCTCTCTGCGCCGAGTTCAGTATACCCTTACTTTACTTCAGAAAAGATAATACAGTTTGCGGAAAACTAAGCCAATCACTCTAAAAGCCTCTATCGTTGAATGGACAATATTAATAAATAGTTTAGTTAGAGCTTTTTTTTTAGCTTGCCCGACTAGTACATGTAAATTGTATGCATACTCTGCGTATACGCAATTCTTGGCCAATAAGGCTTAATACATTTTTGCACTCATTACAAAATTCCGATCGGAATTATCTTTAAAAAGTAAAAATGGAGAAATCTTCGACGAAAGTTGTGAGTCTCCACCAATCTTCGTGTATAATAAAGTAATCCTCAGGGAAAGGAGGAGGAGAAAACAGGGAAAAGATATAATAAAATTACAAATTACATACATAACACCGAATAGAAAAACATGGACAGAAAGTGATTCACAGATTCATTTCTTTAAGGGATTCGGACACTGCAGGGCATTTAATTCGATACTCAATCGATCAATTATACATTCAAGGAATATTGTGACTCAAAATGAAAGTAGTCCTTGCAATAAGGGTATTCAAAAGGAACGCTGGGCGATGAAGCACCAATGGTTGTGGGCGAAACAAAAGCAATAACTATAAAACAAACACAACAATGCGCTTGAAATGTGAGAGAATGAAACACGACGAGTGGAGAAGGAGAGAAAAAGAAGCGAACCATACACTGACTTTATGGAAAGAGGAACAAGAAAAACAACAACAAAAGTGATACATACATACACACATACATACATACATTCATTCCAAGTTGGCTTTTTACGGTTTTATTTGTTGCTTTGTTTTTCTTTTTCGCCCCCTGGCTAGAGGCAGAACGATGGCTCGGGAGGGGTGTACCGGATAGCAGGCCATAAAGGTACAGACGACAGCATCCAATTACAAAAAGTGAATATTTTGAGACTTGTGGTGACCTTAACATTTATTTCATCTCCCTTTTTTTCTTTTTTTCTTCTGCTTCTTGTCTTTAAGTGACTTTCAAGTTCTTTTTGCGTCTTGCTGTTGTTAGTGCAGCTGACCTGAATTTGAATTCCGCCCTTTAAAGTCAAGCTTTTCCCTCAGCAAGGCAATGAATTTTGTACATATGTACATACATATGTATGTATGTAGTTAAAAAGCACTGACTTCAGGATACTGTGTAACAGAACGTTAACAAAATCGTAAGCCTGAACTAACTTGTCCCTAACAAATTGTGTCGATATCTTTTTATCGATATTTGTTTATCTTGACCATCTCTAATGATTTGACAACTTGTTGCTTTAAGACTGTTTGAAATACCCTTTTTTAAAAAACCCGAGACCAGACTTTCATATGTTTTATGTGCGATCAGGTGGAAAGAAGGTCAGCTCAACCCGCGACTGCGAGCCCCGTCAACGTAATGGCCACAAAATGAAGCATATTCGCTTGCTCTGCTTCGTGGTGATGATAATGAGGCAGGGGCTGGCCACTCACGCGACCGTGGACACTTGAGCACGTTTTACATAAATAGCGGCAACTGCCCACCCTGCCAGTCGTCCATTATGATGGCATGCTAATAATGACAGACTCACCCACCTTTGAAATATAGATATAAAAAAAAAGTCGCGAACCATGTCGCCGACCTGGAGCTACCCTATACCAAAAAGGAATATACACACAGACTTACTATGCAAAGCGAAACATGGAGTAATAAAAAAACACTTGGCTGGGTTGACTCTTAAGAAAGTCTTTTCTGTAAATGTCAATGAACGTTTGTCTAGTTTCAGAGTCAGATTCGTTAATTACTTTTACACAGATAATATACCCTATTCGATCCATTGTTGTAGAGGGTATAAAAACAAAGACTTTAAGCGTCGCCTGTCATTCCCACATTATTCACCGTTAACATCAACATTGAAACAGCCAGGTCCTGTTCCACTTTGCCCTGCCCTGCCCTCACAAACGATGTCCATCAAAGTGAGAGGTACAGAGTCTGGCAAAGCCCACAAATTATGATATTTGACTTGTGTACAATAAGCCAACAAGTGTCCGTTTTTCGTGTGTTTGGACAGCTGTGTGAAATTTAATTAGATTTACGATGGTTTTGTCCTGTTGCCAGCTAACACCCGCCAGTTTCACCTGCCTATCGTTCACTTCCTATACATACATACATTGTACATACGCACATTGGCAAATCCCCTTGAGGCAGGAGGCGGTGGAAAAGTGAGTCGTAGGCGAAGTGTGTGTCCGTTGCCATTGGATACCTCACGCTGAATCGACAGTGAGCCACAAAAGAGCTCTGCTCTGTGATGTTTTCCCTTGCTTTCTTTGTGCTACTGAATTTAGGCAATTTGTTTTACCAATCTTGATGCCCACTCAGCTGACTGGACTATGACTTTCTGGTCCGACTTTGAGCAGAAAATGGCAGCACGTCCTCTCGCTCAATTTCCTTTCATTTTCTCTCACTCTCTCTCTCTGCTAAATGGAAAAAAAACTAATTTTTGTGGAGTCGAACACAGAGGATTCGCAAACACGAAATTTCCCAGAAAATAAAAGAAGGAAAAAAACAAAAATAGCCAAAAGCAGCATCGCTCAAATTTCTCCCAACGTGCGGAAGATTTGTGTTGATTAACTGTCAGGTAAGAGCGTGGCAACTGGCAGCTAAGGAAATTGCCACCAGGCTCATTTGGCACAAAAACAATAACCTTTTGCATTCCAACAGCAACAACAATGGCTTTACATATATAGACAAAACAATAACGAGATGTGACATATTCTGCTGGGTTATACAAAAAACATGGACAAAATTAACGATAATAAAATAATAAAATATTAGTGTGCCACCTTAATAGGCACGGTTCTTGCCACAAAAATTATCATGAATAGGAAGAAGAGAACTGAGGACGAGTATAATTTCGAATAAATCAATCAGTCAAACGACTATTACTCCGACTGGATTGTTTATTAATGTTTATTTCGATCCATATTATTCTATTGTACTGATTGTGAGAAATAAAATGTGTATGTAAAATATGTATTGTATTATATTGTGCCGCTTTGATGTTTGTTAAGAACTATTATCGATTTCTCTTTTTCGATATCACCGATTATCCAGTTTTAAACATTTAAGAAGACCAATCAATAACGGATGACCAATGAACTGGACAGGCCTTATATTCGCTTTGATTTGCACATATTTGATTGTGGAATAGATTAGATTGAATCGCCGATCTAAGTAAGTTCAAATCGAAAGGGCTTTTCGAATGTATATAGCGTGTCAAATATCTAGAGTGAAGCGGCTGTCTGTGGAGCGCTAAATGCTATTAAAGTTTGACACTTTTCATTTTTGCATGTTATGATTTGATGTCACAAGCGTTGCTCTAACAGTAACTCAATGCAAATTGAGCACCCACCAGGTCATCTCTCGAGATATTTGACAGGCGATATATATACTCGGCAATATCTTGGACACCTTCCTTGTCAGCATTATTTGCACTCAAAAGTATTTGTTTGCATTGATTGAGTGTTATTTCGTTCCGGATGTTTGTACTCGATCTTACTTGCTTGAGTTTCAGACTTGATTTGACATTTTAGACGTGTTATTCATCATAAATAATTGTACTCCTGACAGTTCTCTGATAGAAAGGATCTCTAACCGTCTAAAAATCTTTGATTGGCACAAAATGTAAAAATTTTCCTTAAATCAATACAAAACTGTCATATTTTATCGTTGGATGTTAAATATTATATTTTATAAAAGCAAATAAAATCCGCATCCAACTATTTTATGGCTTAAATGTATCTACACTTTTTTGCCTATTAATAGATTACATTTAAATAATTTAAACCTACATTGATTCACTACTTAAGTTCGATTTGGAGGTCTGTTTTGTGCACCGTTTAATAAGTAAATGGATTCCTCAACAATGTTTTGTTATTTGGCTGTTTGTGAGTTGTTCATGAATAGTGAATACGAATGTTGAATGAAGATGAAATTAGTCATGCGTGTGACGACCCGAAATCAATATTTGAAAAATTACCTAAAAGGGACTCACACCAATAATTAGAGAAATAATTTCATTGATTAAATGTACATTTATCCATATTTCAATAAATGACTCTGACCACATCTCGTCACGATTATATAGCCATGTTTTAATGAAATGTAGTTTTGTTACACAACCTTCTATTGATTTCACCTGTAAACTGCTGAAAAAAAGTTATTGGGGAGTTTTTTTTGGCATGGTTTTCCCCCATTACATTTGAGATTGTTTTTACCAAACTGAAACAAGATAATTAGCCTGATGAATACCCAGGAAAACCAAACCAAACTTCTTTTTTGTTGCATTGAGTTACTTTTCTGTTGTTTACTTATTATAGTGTTCTGATGTCGAGTTCAGTCCCCTTAGAGTTATCTTTAGAATAAAACAATCAATTAACAGGAATTAAGACTATCAAATGAAACTATTTATACACTTGATATCATTTAGTTGTATTAAAAATCAGGCAAGTCTCAATTTATTTAAATAGACTTAACCTTTGTTCGTTAAATTTAAATTTATGCATTTGGGAAACAAACGTAATATTGTTCATTCTTGAAGAATCTTTTCCAGTTCTTATTAATGTATCATAATTCAAGAGTAGAACTTGGAAAATTGTTAGTTACCAAAAAAGTTATTCAACAGATGAATAACAATTAGTTACTCGTTCCCAATAGATCAGGAGCGTGGTAATTAGATGACTAATTATGATTGGGATTCCAGTTATACCTTCGGATGTGGATGTGTGAGTACATCAAGATATTATTCCGTTTGCATAATTAACCTTTTGTTTTTGCATTTTGCTGGGGAAAAATGGCCATAAAATAAATTGCAAAGTTAATAAACAAGTGGCCCAGATCAGAGCCATTGTGGCAGTTGGCAAAAAGGCATTTAGCTTTAAACACGTCGTTAACTGCTTAAATAGCAACATGTGTGTGTTAAGAAGAAAGGAGACGCCACAGACGCAGTCGATGCTGATGATGATGCTGCTGCCACTGCCCTTGAGGCCGACTGTCTCTAAATGTGTGTTCATTATCACCTGTCCGTCCGACAAAGATCCACCGACACGCGCCCACTCACATGCACACCACACAAGGGGGCAGAGATGAGTAGATATCCGAGACTTCATGAAGGGAAATGAAGAAGATGCGGGATGCTGACATCGCACAACGCATTCTTAAGTGCTTCATCTTGTCTTGTGAATAATATTTTTGGAGGAGGGGGCCAGCAACTGGGCTAAGATGGAAATTGCTACGTCTACCTCAAAACTCCCCGTCCATACATCCATCCATCGCCCCTGGCTCTATTCATCGTCAGAGTTTAGCTCTCCCGCCCTACCACTCTTCCCATGGCAAAATGAGCTGGCACATTTATGGCAGCCATTTTCGGGGCGAGCGACTGGCATTTAGTGCCCCCAGACCCATTCTCCCTCTATTCCTTCCTGCCTGCTGCCTCTATTACCTCCCTTCATACATACCTAATGAACTTTTGTGCTTTGGCAAATGGTTTGCTCTAAGCTTCAGGTTTCCTCCACGGATGCTCTAGCTGAGCGTGGGAGGTGGGTTCCCGTAGGGAAGTGGGGTGGGATGGGCGAAAAATGCATATTTCTGCCTATTTCAGTTAGGTTTCTTTTGTATTTATTCACATTTTGTCTGGCATTTTTATTGAGGCCAAGAAGATACTAAAAATATCTTCTGTTTCATATGACCGAGGCTGTAACTTAAGAAAGTTGTAAATTAGTTTTGTGCCACCTAAGCATAGGTATATACATATGTATGTACATACAGTTACACTCATGTGTTGTGCAGATAAAATTCATGAGTTCCTCATGCACACTTTCAATCGTTTTCCTCTGTTTGATTAAATCCTTGTCTTGGATTTCGTCGTAGACTACTAGGAACCTGTTCAAGTTCCTCTTCAATAAATTTTAGAGACTTCTAAGATATCATTTTCGTTGTCTTGGTGATATTGACGAGTGAGAAAATGTTGTAACTCCACCAACATTTGATGTTTCAATTGCTCACTCGTTCGCCCTCTTGATGGTCTCATTATACACTCACTCAAAAGGTATAACAATTCAAACTTAACATACGATACACTTGTCCGGACAATTATATCAACTGCCAACTCTTAATAAAAGCGATTCCTCTAGCCACTTTGTCAAGGTTTTCTGAGTGTATTCGTGATTCGGCATGACAATCTTAGACTTCTCCTTGACTTATTTTTGTGTTCAAATTTTTGAGTCCTTTGAGGAGTTTGCTCTACGTCGTTTGCTTCGGTCGTTAGCCCTGAATACAACAATTTGCAGCAAATATTTCAAAATGTCAGAACCAGCAATGGGCAAATGCCAGGAACGGGATTGAGAAGAAAAATTGTAAGTCAAATTACTTTGCCTATTTTCCAGTGGCTCTTGTTGTTGCTCTAGTTAACTCTTACTCGGCTTGATTGATAAATGGCAAATATTGACTAATTCATTGTTTTTTTTTTTTTTTTGCGATGTTGTTTGTGCCTTAATCCATTTTTGTTTATAATTTATTCAATTGTTTATCCCCCGTCACCCATATGCAAAGTAAACAATACTGTTCATGAAAATCGATTAATGTTTTTAGCATTTCGTTTGATTTCTATGATTTATGGCCAAAGGAAATTGATGGAAAATGCAACACGAATTGTTGAGTAAACAAAAGAGGATTTGTTTGGCCGATCAAAAACGTAAAAAATAATCATTGTTTTGTTTAATTTGATGTGGTTGATTAAGCGGAAATTGCTTCGATTCGTTACCAAATGTTCCATGTATTATTGATTTCTCATTCTCTGCTCTCTTAGTGAACTAAACAAGGCGAAAGTGTTGCAGAAATTTGCATAGTTTAATGAGCCATAAACCACAAACTGAATTAAACTGTAAGAAAACTGTGCACAAAATTACTCAAAATGTCAGTTGGGCCAATTTAAAAGGGCACAGAAAAAGGCACCACCGCCACCCTTAAGGAACTTTGCAGCGGATGCTGTAAGAAAACTAACAAAGTGCTCTAATAGAGCCAAGGGGCAACAGCAACGGCAACATTGGCTGCAACGGCAACTGCAATGCTGGTTAGATAGGTAGAATGAAGACATAAGGGCGCCACTTGGCTGGATGTTTTGGGGGCGTGGCGTGTTGTGTTGACGCATGTTGACGATGCTTTTGAATGGCTGCTGGTAATTTGCAATGCAAAAACAACATCAAGTGATGAAGCCCTATTCCAACCCATCAACCCAACGGCCCATCTGCTCATAGACCCATCAGCTTGAGCATCAGCGACCACCCACTCGTCGACCTTCGAGACAATGTAGAATACATATTCAGTGCGAGATTTCATACACTATAGTATATAAGTATATGCACATATGTATGTACATATGAATAGCGTATTGAGTTTTGATTAAATGGGCTGCCCCGTTTAGAGTGAATCCCAATCGGTTATCGTTGACATTTGGCTGTCAGTGGGCTTATCGCAATCTAACAAGAAAAGTTCCCCTCCATTCGGCTTCGTCACATCTCATCACGGATTAGCTATAAAAAGCTCGTCACAATTCCAATGAAAACATCAATCAATTGTTTGACATTGTCTGAGCACGATGCAACTGAATCTTGGTGCCATTTTACTGTTTGTCCTGGCCCTGGCCTTGACTAAGGGCGAAGCACGTCATCGCCAAGGACCCATATTTGATACCCGGCCGTCGCCCTTCAATCCCAACCAGCCCAGAGGAGGAGGACCGATTTATTAAAATGGAAAGAGGGACTCTGACACCCGCTGATGGCGTTAACACATTTGTTTTATTAATTTGATGCAATTAAACTTAAACTGAATGAATATCAAAGGCGCGTATAAGTAATTGAATTACATTAGAATATTGCTCATGGCATCTGGTGGAAGGGCTTCTCTCTGGCTGCTCTAGACTCTAGAGGAGCAGGAGCAAACTTTTGTTTTAGCTGCAAAATTTGCAAGTCATAATTGGAAATGTGCGTCTCCTGGGCGGAGAATAAATTGCTTTACAGACAAATAAAGAGTCTTCTGACATTTCAAAAGATTTCACCAAGTTTAATAGAAATTGTCCGCATTTAGCTCCCATTCAAATAGAAATGATAAACTATCATTATTATTTAAATGAATGTAAGCGTGATGGCAACTTACTAGACATATATGTATGTATATATGGTTACATACACATTTAGCCGATTTCTGACGCCTAAAATTGCGAATGTTCAGTGGGAAACTATTATATAAAAATAATGTGTGGGAAATGTGGACAATATTTTAGGAATATTTTTGAAAAATTTCTCCTATTTCTAATGTCAAAATGTGATAAATCTTTAATTTGGCGAACATTTGGCTAAAACTATTTGTTTGCTACTAGTTTGCTATGTATAAGCATATTTTTATGTATACAAATGTTCTTCGATTTCACAGAATTGTTACTCAAGTGAAGTGAAGGCCTTTCCTTTCGTTCGAGTTTCATACATTTTCTTCAGCTTTTCATTTTTCACGCGACCCTCACGCGACTTATGCGTGACGCATTCTGCATTTTATTTGACGTGACATTGACTATAAATCTGAATATTACGTAGTTTTCCTTGTTTGTTTGGATCATAAATAATATTTGTTGGGAATATTTTCGAGTCGAACAAAGCCAGCCTTCAGGTGTGACACGACGGTCTGGCGGATTGGCGGTCCGCCGGACCGACGGCAGGCGTGATGCCATTTATAATTTTAATGCAATTTACATTTTATTTGTGTTGACTCTTCGGGGGGCGTATGAGTAATCAAAGTTGCCATCGATTCTCATCTATTTCTATACGTATGGATTATATAGGTATATATGTATATATGTAAATATATAGTAGATATATAGAATGTTGAGTACGCGCAAACATTTCAATGAGCTTTACACACACAATTTTCATTTCGTTCTATTTTCAGATGCTGCGATCCAAGAAAAGCGCAAAGAAAAACACTTGCAAAAATTAGCAGCTCACTGTGCGCGCTTCGTCAACGAGCTACGAGCAACGACCAACGGCAACGGCCGTGCATCTAAAAATACATAGTGGAAGAATATTTTGTGTGCGCGTGACAGCTGCCTGTGACAACGACAGTTTAGTGACGTCATTGGCTGGCCCCCAAAGCTGGATGCGGATGCGGATGAGCGGGGCGGGCCATAGAAAGTGAGCCAGGCTAGCGTCAGTAACGTCATGGATGCGGAATAAACTGGACCAGCCGACCAGCCGATCAGTCGACCAGCCGAAGCCGATTAGCGTAAACGGCCAAAATGAACGCCATCGGCGAGTGATACTAAGTATCACGACAAATACAAGATGCCAAGTGGCAGCAGCGGTGCCAGCATCAGCTATAGAAAAATCAGCATTAAAACCATGAGAATCGCACGAAAGCACAGCAAGAAAAAAGAATCGAGAAACAAAAACAAAAACAGGAACAGAAGCACAAATTGTGCAAATATTTCAAATACTTACAGCTGCTGCTGCTGCTGCGGCTGCGGCTGCCGTTCTAATACCGCTCAAGTCTCAGTCTAAATTCATCTTCGATCATCGGCAGCAGCGTGGACTACTCGGTAGATAGTGGTATTGGCAGTGAAACTACCTAACCCCCGATCGTTTTTGTTGTTTGTTCCCGTTTGCTGTCTGTTGCTGCCGTCGCTGTCGCCGCCGTCGTAGCCGTTGCCGTCGTCATCGTCATAGCCATCGCCGTGTTGATAGTCCGTCTGATTGTTGTTGCTGATGATGATGATGATGATGATGTCGATGTTGATAACGATGATGTGCGGTACAGAAAAGTGTTTAGTGTTTTGTGTTTAGTGACAAAATCGACTTAAACGAGCAACGAAACGAAATAATACAAAACAATTTATCTTGCAATGGATTAAAGTGAATGTATATCAATAAAGTGAAACATAAATCATCAAACAACGACAACAATAACAACAAGTGCAACTAAAGAAAAATGCAATTAAATCTCAGCCACAGAAGTGAAAAAGAAGTATAATGTCATCTATAAATATAAATTCAAGCAAAGGATTTAAGGCCATAAGCAAATTGCCACTGCAGCTGCTGCTAGTCTAAACGGTAAGCCGAGTCCACTTAATTGGCCAACAACCAACCTGTGTGTGCGTGTGTGTGTGTGTGTGCAGATAGACCCTGGCACGAACAACCAGAGAACATTTAAGAATAACGTTGTCCTGCATCCATATTGGGGTAACTTCATATCTTGGCATCTTTAACTCTGTCTGTTTCAGCTTCATTCCATAACTCCGAAATGATTATACGTTGCGCATACGCAATTTTTGTTGTTTGTTTCTTTGTTTGTTTTCTCATGCTTGTTTCTTTCATTTTTTTGTTCATCTTTGGTTATTTTTTGGGTCCCATTCTCAGAGTGCGTGCGTTTCCCTTTCCGGTTTCGTTGAATGTTTTCATAAATTGAGTTTGTTCTCTCGACAGCAGCTTGTTTGCTCCTGCCTTGTGTTCACCTCCACTTCCACCTTATCATCTTCTGCCCACTCCATGTGATACGAATGTATCGTCTGAGTGAGTTCCGTATACAAACAAACATGTATACATATATAGATATATATACCTGGCATTCTTTCTTTCTTTATTGCCTGCTCATTTCAATGCAATTGGTGGAATTATGAGGAATTAAGCACCCACATTTATTAGACGAATGTGCGACTCAATGCTGGGCTTGTTATATTAATGGGGCTCGGGCTCCTTTTTGAAACCATAATTGTTAGCTGGCATTAAATTGATTGGATGCCAGACAACAATAGATATTCTTTTAGACAGGTATCATATGGACGATGCCATTCGTATTTCTTGTGATTCTGCGGCAACCTTGAATCATTCGAATTTACTTTCAAGTGCATTTATCTTTTAACATAAATATGCAATCGTTGAATGTATTTCGTCTGCAGTCAGCAAAAGAATTTAGTTAATTTGTGTTCTCTTCATGGTGGACACACAAATATAAATAGCCAACTATGTGGGGTAAGAACTTTAGCGTGGCATCTTGGCATATTGTCGGCGTTTAGGATCTGAGGCTTGGGCACACAACATGGTCACCTTCCCATGTAATTATGTATGTCTAGAATCTAGAAAAATACAAATTTGTACATACATACATACATCTATCATCTGTAGGTACATATATATTTATGTATGTTTTTCTATGTCTTTCTTGCCTTCACATTGCTCTTTCTAGTCGGCCGGCTTGCCTTGACAATGCACTTGAGTCAAGTTGCTTCCTCTGCTATCTATTTTCTTTTTTGCTTCTGCTGGGCGTCGCTTGCCAAATTACATGAGGGGGCAGGGGCATGATCAGGGGGTGGGGCTAGGGACCCGGGTGCCAAGAAGTGGGGAACACAAACTTTGCTTGTTTATTTATTTATAACATTTTGTTTGCTGCTTGTTTCCTCATTATTTTGTATTCACATTTTCATGCTGCAATTGTTGTTGCCGCCTTTCCCAAGTGCAAGAACCATGAATGATAAGCGTTGGACCAGCCTCCTTCCACCCCCCATCACGATTCCGTCCTCTTGTTTTAGGCCATTGTTTTTGCAGTTAATTAATTTTATACAGTTAGCGTTGCACTTTTATGGCAACAATAACAGCCCAACAAAATGATGCAACTTGCCTCCAGGCTGTGTGGTGTGTCAGTTGCCAGCAGTTTGACTGAAATTGCTTTCACTTTACTTTCCTGTCGCCAAGAGGCGTTTGTATGCAAAAGGACATTGTGTATATTCCCTTGTCTCGTTTTTTTTTTGTTTCTTGTTTTTTAACTTTCTTTACCTCTGCAGAAACTAACACACTGGGGTGGGGTGAGGAAGGGTAGGGACAGGCGAGAAATGGGGAGACGGAGAGGTGTAGAATCAGCAGCCCCGCCTGATTGATCAATGTTGACAGATTTAACGAGCTGGAAAAGTGCAGCAAAATAATTCAATTATCTTTAGAGTGTGTGCGTGTGTATACCTCTGTGTATATTTGACTGTGTTATCTGTTTATGTGCGGTGGTGTGTGTGTGTGAGCAAGAGAGAGGAAAATGCTTCAAGGCAAATGGAAGGGAAATATTTGCATACAGAATATGAGAAAGTTCCATCGTTTGGCTTTAGTTCCCTGGCCATTAAGTGACTGTGTATATGAGTGTGTGTGTGTCTGTGTGTGTAATTATTCATGTGGCGTGAATCCAGCTCCCCTTTGCTCCTTGCCGTATGCCTCTATTGCTCGCAACTAATAAATAATTCACATTGAATTAAATTGCGTGATTTTCTTTTAACTTGCCTTGCATGAAACATTCTTTCTTTTTCCTTTTTTGTTTGGTTTTTAATTCGTTTAATGCATTTGGTTGCTTTTGAATTTCGTTTGGGTTTTTCCTCTGTGTGCAGTTTTCCTCTCACTTCTGATTATGACAAGGTCTGTTTGGCTTATGACAATGCCAATTTAATCGCATTTAAGCTAACCGAGGCATTTATTGCGGCTTTTATACTATGATTAACTTAGACCAACGCATTTTCGATTTCCAATTAAATACTTTGATTTACATTTACAAAATATTCTTCGAATCCAGAAATTACGCATAAAATATGAACAATAACAAGAGGCAACAAGAATATTATCCGATTTATCGTTAATGATTATTTCGTATAGTTACTCTAAGGGGCGGCAACAGAGAAAGGATATAATTAGTTGCCAAATATCGAGAAATTTGAATCAATTCACTTTTATAGATATTTAAGTTTCATCCATGCTTGGCAGAGAGTATTTTGGCGTCGGCGAAACGAATTAATGAGGCAAATTGTAATTTATAATCTCTTGTTAAATTCATAAATTCAATTAATTATATTATATTAGCAGATTTGTGTATACCTATACATATAAGCAAATACAAATACAAAACATAGTCGGTCCATCCAAATGAGGTGAACCTCACCGCCTTATGTATATATTATTAGCTTGGATTATGTTATATATTTGAAATTGTTGTCAATGAATGTTCCAAGCGATTTCTTAAAAACAAAAACAAATTATTTGTTTCTTTAATAAGCATAAATGTATATTATAAAGCGCCCTGTCAAAATCTTAAAGAGAAACTCAGAGTGGAACACATTTTCAAAGGCGCATTGAGTATAACTGGCTGGCTTGGGAAGAAGGCGGAAATGTCTCCGACTTGAGGTGGCTTCCGGTAGTGCCTTTGTGTACTTAAGTTAACCCCACCTTTGAGTTACACAACAATACTAATAACATCAACACAAGATATATGGATTTGGGTTGAGACTTGTTTGTTTGAAATATATGAAAATTGTTGGTCTAGCGCATTCCAAAAAGATTCCTTTTCGAGAGATTCTTGCAATAGATGAAAGGCTGAAAATTTTCTCTTAAAATTCTAATATTGTTTTTAAATTTTTGTGGCATCGAACTTGAACTTGTTTAAATTACATATGTACTTACTTTTTTATTTGGCATTTAATTAAATTTATTTGGCTAAGCAATAAGTTTTTATAATATTATAATCCCAAAAACTGATGTATTGAAACTTTCCATGTAATGTTGAATACAAGAATAGAATTATAAAACAATCTATGGATGATGGACAGTTTTGATGTATGCATAAGTATGGTGGTATATGAGGGAGTATCATATGGACGAGCACTTTTCATTATGTTGGCTTTTAAAATGAATTATTAAAATCGTGCCAATGAATGGCAGACAGCCTGGCAGCCAGGCAGGCATCGATTATCATTAATATTTCATGTTAATTTAATTGATAGGCCTCATCAATTGGCTAATAAAATGCCATAATAATAAGCCTTGCATGTGGCGTCAGCACGCACTCATCGTGCCGTCTGCCTGTCATTGGCAATTTCTGTTAATTTGTCTGGGAGTCTCCTTTAACCGTTTAATGGTCAATTATGCAAGTTGGATTAGTTGGCATGAGCGAGCACTGTTACCTGGACAGGAACTGGCCATGCTAAAGGCTCTGAAAATTGCCTTGGGCCCTGCCGACATGGCCAGCCAGAAAGTTAGTCAAATTTTTGTTTTCTGAAAGTTTGTTTTGCCAACCAGTTGGCCACTTGGCCAGTTGGCAGAGAATCACAGAGAGAAGTTGGTGAGGTTAAGAAAGTAAGTCGGTGAAGTAAGGTCCCTGGCTAAATAATTTAATGAGCAAAAATACTCGCATGAATGAATGGAGCAAATGTTTTAATGATGCTGCTAAACAAAAGTTTTGATACACTTTTCTGTGTTGTGTTTTGTTTCATTGTGCTTTTTTCTTTGGTATTTTTGGGGCATTTTTATAATTAAACCACAAGCAATTATTACTAATGAATCTTTTCCTTTTTCTCTCGTTCACAGGTGTCTTCTCCATCTCCATCGGCCATGAGGCGGCACTCTAAATGACATTACGACCCCAAAAAGTTTGAACTCGCCTTTGTGATAACCTTTTTGAAATTGAAAAGAAAGTACGTTTAAGAACTTAGATAGAGCCACTTAATGTGTAATTTGTATACCCATGTTTTTGTAACTCTCTTTAATTGATTGGGAGAGAGACTAAGTAGACAACAGGAAGAATAGATAAAAGACAAATCTCTGATACTGATACCAATACCGATTCTGCTGCCACTGTTAAACAACCGACCCTAGAAAAGACAAAACTACAACCACAAACAGAAACTAAGTCCAATATCTAGACCTTAACTTAGACGTTAGTGACAATAGACAGAGTTAGACCTACTTATGTTGTCCACCATGCCACATGGGGACCGTGAGGAATGTACGTAATATACCCCGCCGATGAGCTCATCTTGATGACCTATGGTTTCTTTGCGCCACGTGTGAAACCTCGCCCCACTCTCGACTGCCTGCGTGAACCGCTCGTTCCGATCGAGTATCCAGCCAGAGTCCCAGCTACAACGAACAGCAATAGCACCAAAACCGCCGCCAACGTTACTATCTCCGTATCTGCTGACGCTTCCCCCGCCTATACCCATTCTTAAATCGGTAGCCGCTCCCACGCCGTCAAACTCCCCGCATCAGTTGTCAGCACCTGCCAATAGCAACTTCTTCAGTTTTGAGGAGGAGCCTACGCTATACCCGGTCCAGGCTCAATCACAAAGTCTACCGCCTACACCTACTCGTCGCACATCTCGCTCCTCTCTCACCCACTCCAACTCTCATCACTCCAACCATAGCCCCAACTCCAGTAAGCGCAGCAGCGTAAGGAGCAGCCGTTCCAAGGCACCACTAACACCACCGCTGAACCATCACCGACCACTGAGTTCGTCCATGTATCATGATGATGCCAATACCAAGACCACCACTGGAACAGGATCTGGTTCGGCACGAGCACCATTCCAGCGCAGTAGCGCCACTTACCTTGAAGAAGAGGGAGCCATTGGCGGCTTAGACTATGGCGGAGCAATCGCTGAACGTTCGCGTAGTCCCAGCATCTTCCTGGAACCACCTACCCCTGATCCCACACATACCAACTTCGGTCCTGGTTGGGGGCGACCCATGTCGCCCATGGACTTGCCGCCAGAAAAATCACCGAGCAGCACTGCTAGCAAATCACCGACCAGCACCAAGTCGCGTCTGCGACCCAAATTGCACATCCCCTTGGGTCGTCTGGGTCGCTCCACCTCCTCGGACACCAAGGAGAGCAATCGGCTGCGCGAAGATGTCCATGTGCATGTGGAGAATCCGGTGTTCAGTAGCGAGAACCTGCGGCAAAATAACTTTGATGCATTCTTTGAGGCCCGAGAGCCGGTCATCAAGTTGCAGCCTCGAACTCCAAACACGGCGCCGGCAGACGGTAGCGGATGGTCCCCACCGTTGGAGAACTGTGCGGGTGTCTATGACTCGCCACGTACCAGAAGTCCGGCGGGTAGACGACGCGATGGCGGTCTCTTTGCGCGTTCGCCACGAGAGGATCGCGAAAGGATGGGCAACGCACGGTCGCGTAGTGCGGATCAATGCGATGCGGGTCAGGCGGCAGGGCCGGGAGCGTCAACGGGAGCAGGGTCGGGTGGGGGTGACAGCGCCAGCAGATCTCACTCCAAAGGTGACAGGTGCCTTCCAATTCCACTTTATATTAGCTAATCAAATTGTTTACAGTTCCTTTGCTGCGCTGCTGCTGCTGCTAAGCGAAAGCAAACAAATATTTAATACAAACAACCCGTAGAACAACGTTTACAAGTTTTGGAATGATTTCTTACAAGTTTTTCTATGATGATGCTTTTCGTTCTCGCCTACCAAATTTGCATATTCCAAAATCGATATAAAATCTGAAGTATCTCAGAAATAAGACCCACAATCAAAAAAAAGAACACTCTAAATTGCATAAAATGAAGTCATTTCGTGGCTATAAAGTCTAAATAAATTTCATTCTCTAATACTGTCCCAGCCCCAATTATAGGGGTACTATATATTTGTCTGATCAAGAGCCTTTCGCTGAGATTCATCCTATTCCACACTATGAAGATTTTCTGAACATGTCCGTCTAGGTTGCCAGACTCGTGTAGACTCGTGTGGTAGTTAATATAACTTTTTGACTTCAGATTGCTAAAAAAAAGAACATGCAAGCTTTGGCCCAGCCAGAGGAAGCTTCTGATTACCATGTATTTTGTCCTGCCGTTGGAAAAAAAAGTTAGCTTTGCATCACTAAACCAATCTGAGCAGATTTTCATGAATTTAAAATGCTTGACTGCTTGCCTTTTTTATCTGCCTGGTTCCCCATTTTATGCCCTGCCCAATACAAGTAGCCCTTTCCCCGTTCGTCTACCATTTGTACATGCAAGGTGTTTGCCGTTTGTGCATGTTAAGTGGATTACTGGTATATGCCACATACGAACTGCAACTGAATTTGCGTGCCTTTGAGCACAACATTCTTTACACGAGAGCACGCACATAATTTCTTAGCCATGCAGGGAACAACTCTAACACAAAAGAAGGAGCACACCGTGGAGAAGGAGGAGAAGGAAAAGTTCTTAGTTAGTTCTCATGGTGCAGTAACAGCATCCATCCAGCTGCGACCCGAAATGAATGTCAGCTTAGCAGCGCGTGAAGTGTAATCAACAACAACACAAACAACACCGACCACGACAGTGAGAACGACAACTTCACATCCTTGCAGCTGGCACGTGAGGGAGCCTCAAGATGGCAGATGCCATCCGCAGTATACGGAACACGAATTGCCCAGCGCCACCCACACGAATTCATTTAAAAGTTCACAGCGCGGCAAATTTGATGACCAGCGGCAGGAATGGCAGCAAACTAAATCAACAGCGTGCGCTACGTGCTCCAAGAGAGCAGGCCAAGGCAAATGTCCGGGAGGACTCCTGACAATCTCAGACTTGCTCACGCCTTCTTGCTGCCATACCAAATTGCACATGGATAAAAGGATAAACCAGATGGCATTTAGATGGTTAAATCATTTCTATTGCATACTTATACGGGCAATACAAGGATGCAAGCCAAAGGCTCTCTCACTCTATCTCACTACATTTTTGCGTTTGTTGTTGTCCTAGTATCGTTGCATATTTCATGCGATCCATCGGTAATTGAGCTGCGTGTGTGTATTTGTGTTTGTGTGGGGCAGCTAAAGTCAAACAGTTGGACAGTTTGGACACTTTGGACACTAACTAAATAACGCAAACAAACGGCCAGGCGGGCAAACCAACAAACATGAAACATGCCCACGAGTCTCTTTTGCCGTAACTCGAATGAAATTACGCTTCATTTATTGATTGAATTTGAAATGAGCACTTCTTTTGGTCCGCAGTCCTGGTCGTGGTCCTGGTCCTTCTCGTGGCCGTGGCCCTTCCCGTGTTGACTTTTGTAATGGGCCGGAGAGAGTCCAACAAAAGCCGCACTCGAAATTTCCAAAATAGATGAGGAGCAAAACGGAAAAACCAAAGGAAAAATCGAATAACTGCCTCTGCTCACACTTCCACTGCCATACGAACTCATTATTTATGCATAAATACAAAAGGCAGCGATCTGTTTGATTGGCGAGGGGAGAAAACAGATTTCAGACTTCAGATTTGTGTATAATTCTTGGCATGCCCTAATGATTTCTTAGACTTCTGACTGACTGCCTGGATGACTGACTGACTGAGTGACTGACGCAATAATTCCAGTCCATGGCGGATAAAATCAAATTGAACACACACATTTCTGTATACCTATTCGTTTTGTATGAAATTTAATATTTGATTTTCATTTTCATTTATGTTTATTGTTTAAAATTTTTCTCGTTTTGCGTTTTTGTATTGCTTGGTTCTCGTTTTTCTTTTCTGTTGAGTTGATTAATTTAATTTGTATTTTTTCTTTTTCATTTCAATTTATTTATTTTGTTTTTTTGATTTTCTTGAATAATTGATAATAATGATTGCTTGTTTGGTCTACATTCCCCCTTTTCCACCATTTATTTAGATTCTTCGGCAAAATCTTCAAGTGGTCGAAAAAATCGTAAATTCTTTGGGTGGAGGGGACCACGAGGTGGTTCCCTTAGCCCCCAGGGCAGCATGGCATCCTATAACGGTGTGCTAAAGGATTACAGTCACAACAGTTTGAATGAGGCTTTCAAATCCCAAAACAATGTCAACTTTAAGTTAATTAAAACAGGTGAGTCCAATGCATTCGAAAGTTTATTTAATTTACTTTCTACGCTTTCTCTTGGATCAACTTCTCGGCTAAAATTGCCAGTGACACATTCCCAAATATATACATATCTATTCCACATTCCAAACCAATCTCAATCCCAGTCACACAACGAAAACACGCACAGCAGGTGGGCGGGCCAAAATTAAACATGTAGTTGCAGGTGTGCACAAGGATAAGTTTTCGTCTTTTACACCTGATACAAAGCGATTTATGTACCTGAAAATATATGTATCTGTACTGTGTACTCAGTGTGTGTATGTGTGTGCGTATGTGCGTGTATGTTTTTATTCGATAAGTTTTCTCTTTGCGTTGATTTTTTATGGCTTATTGATCTGTAAGGATGAGCCTATTGCCTGCCTCTATGTCATTGTCTTCCTCTGGTGATTGAGCCATAAATCTATTAAATTCATTGACTCTGCAAGCGTAACTAAACAAAAGGAACAAAAAGAACGGCAGTATGGGAAAACTTGGTTAGTTATTTGTTTTATCTGCGTACTAAAAGTTTGCAAAAACATTTTTCATCCCAACTTTGGTTCCATGTTCGGATCCAGCGAAACTAAAGCAATTATCGATTGTTGTTTCCTGTGTGGTTGACATACCTCTGGTGGGCCCTCCTTTATGAAGCGTCCTTGGCATTGGAGTCCCACCTGTTGCTAAACTCGCCGCCTGGCCATCGAGAGGTGTCGTCAACTTTAACGCTTAAAGTTAAAAAGCAAAGTCCTTTATATTCATATTCATATTTAAATAATCGTAAATGTTGATGGATTACCTGGCTGACAGGCAGTTTGGCAGTTTCGCTTTTTATGATGAAGCTTTTTCCTTCACAATTTTTATGAGCATTTTCCACATTGTGTGGCAAGTATGCGTGTGTGTATTAAAACATTTTGCTTAACAACAAAGTAAATGAAATGTCCTTACTTAAACTTTAGCACTATAAATGCAAAAGCAGCATTTAAGCTGATTTAAAGCTAGTCTAAGATAGGGTTTTCAATGGCTTAAGAGAGAGGAAAAGCACTCACAAGGTCTAAGGCGAAGGCACTTTTTGATGTCCATTATCATTGAGATAGATAAAGGACATCCACATACACACACACAAATTCGCTTGCAGAATATGAGGATGTAAAGGTTGATAACAAGCTTTTCATTTTATGTCTTTTCTCCCAGTATCCGATTTCAATGAAACACTTTCCCAACTCTATGAGGAACATGCAACTGCCCTACAAACTTTAGTGTCCAATTATCGCAAAAAGAATGCCGAATTGCGCAAGGAAAGGTGAGTATATGATGTCCTTGATTGGGACAAGTGCGCAATTATCATAGGTGAAAAACTTACAAGTGCGAATTCCCATTTTTAAAATTTTCAGACCAGCCTGCCATTTGGCCATTTTTCAGGCATGGGAAACATTCCTACAGGAAGCGGAAACCGATTCACAGGCCTGCAACGATGTGGCCAGCGTCCTCTCACGTCAGGTGAGTTCATAGTCACTGACAGAGTCATTTCAGTCGGCATTCTGGGTCGATGGCGTAATGCGAGAACCATGTCGGACCTTCGAATTAATCATGCAGCATCCAGAAATAGGGGAAAGTGGATTTTAATTGCTAGCAACAACGGCGAGAGCATCTAAAAATAAATACACTTGCCTTTTTATACCCTTGCAGAGGGTATTATAAAACTGGCCTGATGTTTGTAACGAACAGAAGCATAAAGTTTATATATTCTTGATCAGCATGAGAAGCTGAGCACACAGCCATCTTAAGAGCTACTTATAACCCGGGTAACACAAAGTATGAATTCTTATGTTACGTGTATCTCATCGGAAAGGGTATGCAAAGGCAGTAACTAATTGTGGTTAATTACTCTCTGTGTATCTCTGGTGGCAAGGGGAGAAGGAGGCTTTTGGGAAATGACATGTGTAATTTGAGTGCCGAATAATGTAATTTCACCCACTCCCCTATCCCATACTTGTGTGTGGGTGGCTTTGTTTATCCTTTGTTGTTATGTTTTATTTAATTTTGAATTTATTTTCCATTTTATATGGTGATTTGCATATAATTTTTGTACCCCATAAGAATAAATTAAGCGGGTATATAAATTTATCCGGAATGCGGCATTCTATCTATCTATCCTTTGTTCCTTAGGTGTTCGACAAAATAATACGGTTTATTTGTAGAGAAAGCGGGTGATTACTTGAGAACTTAGAATTTGACGACATTATATCTTATGATTCATAAACAATTCGTTGCATAATTTCAACAATATTGTAGAAGGATGGATTAGAAAAAGAAGAGATGTAAGCTTAACTGTAACTATATTTCTGACGTGTTAGGAATATAAAAACTCAAAATAATGGCCTTATTTCAGGCCTAATTTGGGATTCTAAGACATTGTTTTGTTTCTACCTTTTATTACAATTTCAGTAAATATCCATTTGGATAGTTTATTTATACTTTCCCTATTTTTGAAGACACAAAAACGAAGCAAGCTGATAATGATAGCTCAATTAAGGGAAAATAGTCTTTAATACTAGCACTTGGTCCTTTGTCCTTTTAGAAGGGGTATAATGTGAACTACTTTGCACATAATTTTTATTTCGTTTTTAGGTGTCGCGTCCAATGTTGGATAAATCCTTTCATCGCAAAGTTCAAAGCCGTAAAATATTTACACACAGGGAGTCTTTTGAGACTATTATCGCAAAGACTGAAGAAAAGCTGTCAAAGGTGAGTCCTGCCGAATGAATCGGTGTATTTAATTATAAACCGTCAAGATTACTTGGCGAAGGGTCAAAAGTGAATATGTTTAGTTAAATTTCTTGGCAAAGCGGATTTCAAATGTTTGTGCCATCTCTCTGCTTACATGTGTGTATGTACATACATATGTGTGTTTGTATGTAAGTAGAATCCACCTCTGGTCCGCTCAGATGGCAATTTATTGCTAAGCTACGTGCCGCATTCAGAGAGTGCGACAATTTGCCAGGGTCCTTGTTTGTGGATGTGTATTTCTGTGTGTGTCTGTGTATCGTGGCATATTTACCCTTTTTGTTATAACGCATAAATTGCTGAAGGCAACCGAGTAAATACCTTCCATTTCCCCCTTTGCCTTCCGACCCTTTTTTAGTGTCGCCTGGACTATAAGCAATGCCATATGGCCCATCGGCAGAATCCAAGCCAGCATTCGCTTACCGAATACATTGATGCACACAATGCGTACGTGCAGCAATTGCATGCCACCAACGGCATGCTGGAAGCCTATCACTGCGACACTTTGCCTCAACTGATGCAGGAGCTGGAGGAGATTCACAATGACCTAACCGGCATTGTGTCCGATTCGTTGTTGCAGGGGGCCGATGTAATTGCCAGCAAGGTGAGTTTTTCATTGCCATTAAATGGGGCAGGTTGGGGGAAGTGGCATGGTCGTGGAAGTGATTTATGTGGGTACATAGAGAACGAAGCTCCATCAGGTGGTTGGTTTGTGGTTGGTTGTGGCTCGGCTAGTTCTGTGACGCTCTTTGTTTCCTGGAAAATAATTTGTACACTATTATAATAATTGCTCATAGACGCAATTTACCCCAGGTAATTTGCCTAATGGTTGAAGGCGTGACCAATGCGGGTGATAATTGCGTGAGGGAATCGTCGGAGGGGCGATGTGGAAACCCATTTGGATTAGAAAATTTTGACTTTGCATTTCCACATTTCCTTAATATTCAGGCCCAAGACCAAGCGAAGCGCTACTCGAGCCTCACCAATCAATGTAATGGCGTGTCACCGCAGCAAGATCTCACAAATTTTGTGCGTCTTCTGGCCCAGCCATCGCAGGCCCAAAAAGTTCCTAGACGTGTGTTTGCACCACCTCAAAGTGAGCCCGGGGATGAGACGGGCGACTATAATGTGAGTATATCTACATTCATTGAGGTGTTAGTGTATGTGGTTGGCATTCGTTGTTGTTGTCATTGTTGTTGTTGTTGCAGGAGATAACGCCCAGTTTACGGAACGAGCTCGTCTTCGACCGCCACTCAACGTTGTCGCAGCGCTCGGCTTTGGAGTCGCTTAAGCGTGAGGCCATCGAATTGGAATTGCAAATACGTCAGTTGCAGGTGCGTCCAAACGGCATGGAGCTTGGATAATCTTTATGTATATATCTTCAACTTACGACTATTCGCAGGATTCAATTGATGCACTGAATCGCACACAGACCAGAGGCATTGAGGGGCAATTGTATAATAAGGTTAACGAAATGCAGGAGGATTTGTCCATGAAGAAGTTTGATTTGCGCGCCAAGCAAATTCATTTGGCAGCAATAAAAGCTCAGGTAAGTAGAGTGAAGCTTTTAGTCAATGCAAGAACCCCAATAAAGCTTAAAGCTTTTTCTCAGAAGCTCACGACCACCTGTAGATTAAATTGTGCCATATAAGTTTAAGAAAGGATTATGTTTCGCTCTACTTATCGGACTTCAAACATATTGGCGAAATAACTAAAAAGTTATATTTTTTCAATTTTCTGAGATTCTTGCCATCTAAAAGGGATTTGGGGACTTGGCCCTGTGAGTCCTCAGGCTCTTCAAGTTCTTTTGCACGCTTCAGAGTGCACATGAACTGGAGTTCGTATGTAGGTCAAACAGCTGAGTTTTTGACATTCGTTGTCACTCGCAGGGAGTGCGCATGTGACCAAAAATATTAACCTTCTCTTGGAAACATCCTCTCTCTCCCATTCTCTCTCTCTCTCTTTCTGTCTCTGTATTTGTTGCCCTAACTCTGCTCTTGTAACTCTGTTTGATGGCGTCCTTCGTTTAGTCCTGCGGTAGATTAGCTTGCTTGCGCTTGGTCAGTGCGGATAAAGATTTGTGACCAACATCAACGCAAAGTGAATTGTTGCGTGCACGTGTCATATTCAAAATAGATATCGAACTGATACAAAACTTTGTGGCCACCAGAGAAAAACTTTTATTGATATGTTTTTACCACAATGTTTTGTGTTTAATCAAGTTGTTGACATTTATACAACTGCAAATTATTGTAATTGTAACTGTAACTGAACTGTAACCTCAAACTCAGTGGGTCGTGTATCTCAGTCAGCTGTTCGCCGATTTCAGCCGAGAGAGACCATAAGAGACCGATAAGAGTGGGAGTAAGAGAATACCGAGAGCGAGAGTGATGCATTGTACGTAGCGTTGCCAGACCATCGGCAAAGACCTGACTGTGCGTGTCCGTGTGTATGTGTGTGTGTGTGCAGTTGAGCCTGTTTATAAAAGCAACGTGCACTGCTCGCTCCAAGTCAGTCACGTGCTTGCACTTCGACGTATTCCATTTCAAGCGCCGTTGTCGCTTCATTCCAATACTGCCCGTCGTCGTAGTTGTTGTTACTCCTGCTCCTGCTACTGAAGTGATCCGTTCGACAAATTAACCGTAATCGCAAACCACAGCAGTTTTGTCGTTGTTGTCCTTGTTGTCCTGGTTGTCGTCGCAGTCGCAGTCGTAATCGCTCGTCGCGTCGTCTGAGGTTTGATTGGCTGATGCAGCAGCCGAAACTAACAAACTAACAATTAAGGCATCGAAACTATTTTTTGTAGCATAAGAAAGAACAAACACAACAATCAAAAAAATAAAGAAACAAAATAAAAATAAATCAAGAAGAAAAAGAACAACATCCATAATTTTCCTAGAGCGCAAGTCAGGCAGGCTTTTATAAATCACTTCTGTTATTTCTTGAAGCGAATTCTTTCTAATTAATTCATAACTGATTGTGAGAGAGAGAAAAGAGAGAATAGTTAAGCAAAGCTATCCGTAAGTACGAGTAACTAATTCACCAACAACTAGATAAATGCGAACTAGTCGACAGCCTTGTAAAATACATTTAGCTTAGAAACTATCTAACTAAATTTGAACACGCATACGCACCGTGTGCCACAGAATTCGCTCTCTTCAAAATCCAAATCTTACTATCTATTTATTATATGTAGCACTATCGGAACCACAGAAATTCCACTTCAAATTTCGCAATTTCAAAAAAATAAATAACTAAACGCTTGTGTACATTTTCGTAGCGCCTAATAAACACACTATACACACACTTACTACACATAACTTATACACACACACCATAATATACATATATATACACACACTATATTGTAAATAACAAACTAATAACTTTTGCTAATCTAGTAGTAGCTAACACTTAATACCTTTTTAATATGTAACAAAATCGCTAGAGTCGTGATTTTTTTTTTGCATCTTTCACTTGTCCTTGATGTGTGTGCGTGAGGAACTCCGTTTGTGAACGGCACCCATTCACCTATAATTAAAACTAACTCTACATCATAGAAAAACTGTAAAGAGTCGCTTAAACCAAATCTAGTTAAGGCTAGACGTCTACTACTCGTATATAAGTTGATCCACACACCCAACTATATACGTACATACATACATACATATATAACTAGACTATATCAAATATCTGTGCACCATGCGCGTTATCGTACTTAAAAAGAATCGCACCAACAAACGCGGCGGCACTACGGGCACGCCCACGGCAACTACTTCGCGAGAGCCGCCAAAAAAATCGTACGCAAAAGTAAGAATAATATTCCTAATTCGATATTTCAATTGAATTTTTTTATATTTTCTTTTCAAATAAACCACATAAAAAACATTACAAAAAATAAACAAACAAATAAACACAAAAATTGCCAACACAATCAATTTTTGGGGAAGGTAAATAAAATGGAATAAAATAAAAATACTAATAGTTTACAAATTGCACCAATATCAACAGTGAGTGTCAGTTGTCCTCAGCATACTTTTGGGAACTAGAAAAGCAAATTACCAAACATTGCAATTGTTTTGTTTAGTTAGTCAAGCAAATCGGCAAAAATGTTTATTTTCCAATCATAGACATTATAAAAGATATCGCGACTATGACTACGACTATCCATCTAATCTGTTCCCTAGTGACTGCTTTACAAGTAATCAACTCAGCATGCTTAAGTAAAAGTTCTAAAAGTTAAATGAAGAATGCATATTTTTAATTTATACAACCCAAAAATTGGTTGTAGGGGCTTGGCATGACATTACTGAAACAGTTTTAAGTCTTAGCTAATAACTATACCTACATATTTTTATCATTATTATATTGCTATTCCATCAACTAACATTTATTCAATCCGCATAGTAGTATACATACATATATGATGTATTGTTTTATGTTTAATTTGCTTCACTAATGGCCTAGACTTCGCTTGTCCCTGTATAGAGGACTTCGACCTCGGAGGTAGTGCCATGTTGATGGTTGTGAAGATGCAAGTAGTATGACAGTACCACGACTATAAAGTACGACTCGAGAGCTAAAAAGCACAAAAGTGGTGAAAGGGGAGTTGGGAGGGGGTTACCTTAAGAATATGTTTAATGGATTTCGTTCTGATAGTTACCTAGTGAGATGGCATTTAATAACACGTGCTCAACAATCAGATCGGTAACGAGTGTGTGAAGCATGAAACTCAAAATGCATAGAATCGATATGTAAATCCAAACCAAAAGAAGCATTTTGCGTTGCTGCGAATTGAGGAATCAATTTAATGTCTTTCGTAACGATTCGAGCTACTCACAAACTTAACACCAAGGAATAACAAGAGAGCTGAAAATATGGTCACTGTGCCCATGCCCAGATTGTAGATGGGATGCTTTTCATGAACGTGATGAAGGGACAGTGTACTGACATCAGTTGTAGTAGAGACAACGGGCCCACTGCTTATGGCCATCTGCTTTTCATAGAGCTCACTGTAGCTCTGATAGAACTGCAACATACTGCTTAAGGCCTCGACCAGAGAAATTAACTGGCATCCCGTTTTCAAATCAAAGAAATAGCAGCAGTTCCTAAGGCCCTCCATTTGCCGATGATTAGAAGGGGGACACGGATTAGTGTTTTGTCTCTGCGATTCGCTAGAATCGCATTTGCTGCCGATCGAACTAAATGGTTGAGCAAGTAAATTTGGATAAAGGGACATTTTTTGTAAGCAAATCAAAATGACCCAATACTCAATGAATTATTTTTCGATGCTTGCCAAGTTCATTTCATTTGGAACACAAAAAGTCATTTACAATTTTCTGTTTTTCGATTAAGTTTCACAAGGAAAACCAATTTGATTTATATGGCTAGACGAGTGAGGGGTTCGCTTGATGATTTTGATGATGATGGCAATGGCAATGAGAAAAAGAAAATCTAAAACAATTCAATTTTCCAAGTGTGGAACTTTGCCAGGCCCATGACCGACTATTCGACACAATCAGTTGCCCATGAGCGAAATGCGAAATTCCTTTACGGATTTCCTTTTTAAAAGCATTTCTCGAATTGTCTGGACTGGGCCACTTGAACTTCCTTCTTCACTCTCGCTCATTCACCCAATCGACCGACCAAGCAACAAACCAAGCAACCGAACAATCATCCGTCTTCCTTTTCGATTCGTATACCCTGCAGTCAAATCATAGGTTGAAGGTATATATCTTACGGTCATAACACCGTCGTTTGCTAAATGGAATCTTATTGATTAGGATATTCAGTGTGTTATCAGCAAACAATCATCATCAGGAAAATATTGCCCACTTTGCTTCTAGTGCAGGGTATCTCAAAGTCGGCGCCAAGCTGCTACCACACTCTTTTCCTCATTTCGATTCCTTTGCGTTCACTGTTCGCTCACTGTTCTCCAGTTTCCGCAAGGCCTAGGGGCAAAATGGTGTGTTTCACATTTTATTTACTGCTCTTGTTGTTGGTCTTTGTAATTGCTTCGCTTCTGTCAGTTGCCAGTTGCACTGACAACTCACTTCTGCCGATGTTGCAGCTGCAGCATTATAATCCTCCATGTGGCATCTTAATTCAATATGCCGCAAATGATTTCATTTAAAATCGAGTTTAAATGAATTTGCATTTAATTAATTAGATGTGAAATGACATTAAATCAAGGTAAATACGATTGAAAGTTCATTGAATTATGCATAAACTGTGTGTCCAACCTCCGTTTGGAGTTGGATACGGTTTTCTGTATCCCTGGACAATGCGTAAGTCTTGGTCATATTCTCCACCCCTCTCCCTTTTTCTCTCTCCTCTTTGACTGGGCTTAGGTCAAAAGCTATGGTTGCCGAAAAAGGGTTAATTTTAAATTTATTGCGAATGGGCCAAATCCATGCAGAAAAAGGAAACCAGGAAGCACAAATGTAGGCGTAGGCGTAGGCCAAAAGTGGGAAAAACAACAATTTGCACGTTACCCGCAACAACTTCTGAATTTATGTATATCTGTGAGTGTGTGTGTCTGGGTGTGGGTGTTGGTGTGTGTGTGTGTCGTGGGTGAGTGGCTGACTGGCTGGCTGGCTGACTAGCTGGTTGGTTGGGTGACAGAGCGATATTTCTCTTCGCTGTGGTCTGACACGTTATCTGGGTTCTTTTTGGGTCTGGGACAGGTTCTACTTTATTTTATTGCTTTAATAAATATGAAATGCGTTTTCTCTTTTCATTTTCCCCGTGCTCACTCTCTCCCTATATCTCGCTTGCTTTTTCTTTCTCTGGCGAGTTCTCATATGGGCATGTAGTTTTCCGCGTAGTTTGTTTCAAGTGCCTTCAATTAGTTTTGTTTCTGTTTATGGTCTTGGTCTTAATCTTAATCATAATCTTAATCTCATGGCCTGGCCACAACTTAATTGATGCCGTATAAGGCATAATTTGCTTGAGCATAAATTTTAATTAATCATAAAAATGTTGGCATAAAAATATGCCACAGGTCTCGGCGCTTGCCATTTTTTTTTGTTTTCATCTTTTTCGTCTCTTTTCTTTGTTTCTTGGTTGTTATTTTTTCTCTCCTTGTTTTTGCCTAGCCATGCTTCCTGGTGTGGCCTCTCGCCTGGAATTCATATTCGTGTTTAATAATAAATCACAAGATGCCGTCGGGAAAGCAAGCAGTGCATCCACACACACAGACACACATTCATTCATCTACCCACACACATACACACAAAGGCATACACACAGAGGCAAAGACTCAAATGCCAAAGGAAGCCAAGGGAAAATGGCAGGCATAAAAGGATTTGTATGGCAAAGGCGAATTTAATTAAAGACATCAACGGGAACTGCGTTGGATAGCTCGGGATCAAATCTTTGCCGGCTAACCTACCAAACAACCAGTCAGCCAGCCATCTGTTCCAAACAAAAGTTTTAGCTTTTAATTGCCTCATACCATTAGCATTTTACCTGACTATTCAGACTACACTTTCCCTTTACCCTTCCACATTACCACATTCCCAATGCCATTTCATTCATCTCTAAACAATAGAAATTCATTTGCAGAAATTCTTCCCTTTCGATATCAATTAATCAGGCACACATACATACATATATTTATATATAGCAAACCGTTCGCGCCTATTCATCATTTTATCAAACGGATGTATGCCTCAGCTAATTTAGTGAATGAACAATTTCTCTGTTTTTGGTGGGTAAATGTTATGCAGTTTGCAATTGGTTTTTTTTATTTTTTTGGGTTGGTTTTGGGTTGAGTTGATTTCATTTTGCATTTGCTTGATAAATATTTAAATGAAATCTGAGCTGAAAAGTATGAAGTTGAAGGATACGATACCATTGCCACCTCCAATTCACCAACCCAGCACCCCTGGCCACAGAGCACTTGGCTCGTTGCCTGCTTTGCCTTTTTATGGTCCTTTTGGCAGTGTTTGGTGAGCTTTGGAGATTTCAAATTTGTTGACGCATGCCAAGCGAAAGTAGCGAAAACACTTTGGAAAACACTCTTTCCCTCTTCGCCCTTTTGCCCCTTTTAGTCTCCTGTAAGTATGTATGCATGTGCCCCTGTGTGTATGTGTGTGTGCATTCATTAAAATTTCATTTGAAAATCAACAGAAATGCTGCTGTAATCTCTTCTAGTCATTTGTTTTACCCCAGCCAAGACAGCTTGGCGATTGTCTTTCCTTTTGGCAGCAGCAAAATATCCTGTCAGCAGGCAGCAGCAGCAGCAAAGTCTATGAGAAATTTCTGTGAAATTGGTAAAAAGAGTGCAAGGACAAGCAAAGGCAGGCAAACAAACCAAAAAACAAAAAAAAAAAAAACAAAAAGAAAAAAATAGGACGGGAATGTAACTTGATATGCTTGTGTCTTGAATATTTTATTGCTCCGAGAAACTTGTGTAATTCTTTAGCAAATAACCCAAAACAAAAAATTGGCTTGGAACTTTTATTTTATTGCATTGAGTATGCCAGATATTCAATGCCATTTCCTCCATGTCCATTCCCATTCCATGCTCTTGAAATATGGAAAATTTCGCAAATCTGACAAGAAACCATAAAACCCCAGAAGCATAATTTCATAATTGCTCCATTCCATATGTAGAATGTTGTTAAGTTAAGTCGTATGATTTACTTCGGCAGCAATAGGTGTGCCATATTACTAGACCCTTTTTACTGTTATTAACAATTAAATTTATTTAAAAATAAAGTGAACTTCCATTAAAAGTCGAAGAATTTAGAATATTTAGAATAGTTTTATTATACATACCTACATAAACTTACAATAAGTTACAATGATCTCTATATAAATGTTGAAAGATAGCTGAAAAGATTCGCATTGTCCTCGGTTACTTCCATGCTCAGATAAGTATGCTATACATTTCTCACTTTGACCAATGCCCGCCTCGCACTTTGGTCGAGCAAAGTAATTGGTTTTAAATGTAAAAACATTCTTTTTTTTTTTTTTTTTTGAGTGGTAGAGAATCGCCATAAACTTATCGCATTGCTCCCTGAAACTGAGGGAAAACCCAGTTTTATCTGACATTCATAGTTTGTGTACGTTTGTGTTCTCGGAGCACCTTTTACCTAAGATAAACGCCGAGAGAGGAAGCAAAACAAAACAAAGTGAATGTAGAAGGAACAAAGGCATAAGAGGGAAACACAAAAATAAGTAGCGCTGCAGCAGTGGAACGAACAAGCAATGATAAAACTAGTAAAGCGTACAACATTGTTTGACTTTGTGGAATTGGTGGACCATAGAGCGATTCCCCCTTGTTTGCTCACATCTCCGCCTTGGTTTTGGCAGTTAACCCGTAAAGATGATAAATGCGAATGTCTTTCAGTTTTGAGTTGCTATTGCTGCTGCTGCTACTAAAAGAATTTATGGCTATGCGCAATCGTAATATTTCGGGAGGGTCCCAAAATGGAAAAAAAGGGATTGAAAAATTTTTTTTTTTTTTTTTTTTGAAATTTCTTCTTCTCAGCTTTTTAGATTGACAGCACAAAATCTGAAGGCGGAAAAGAAAGTGTGCGAAGTAGATGTGGGAGTGGCATTGGTTGGGTCATGGCCTACCTCAAAAGAGAAGAGAAAGTCACATTAATCAACACTTAAACGTTTAATTGCCCTACATTAATCTTGAGGTTAAGCTGCCTCTCAGTTTGCTTTCTGTCAATTTTGTGTGGCCTTTTTTTTGTTGCTCCTCTGGTTGCTTTTTTCTTGGTTTTATTTTGTTCTTTTTGGTCTGCTTCAGCATTAATTTTGTCATTTGGCAATTAACTTGCCATCTTAGCCCCTTGGCCTACCCGGACCGTGTCCTGCACGTCCTCTCTGAATCTGTCTCGTTTTCACGATGGGTGGCAAATGCGAGGCTCGCCGCTTGTAAATATTGATGAGCCGCGGCGAGAACTGCCAACCAGGCAACAGCAAAACCGAACAAACCAACCACCCAACCACTGAGCCTCCCAGTTGATGGAGCGTTGCCAAAATTATGTTCAAGCTTATGCTGTTGGCTTGCAGCTGTCGCAGTTTTGATTGAAATATGAGCATGAGCCATCGAGTTAATTAATTTTCACGTTGACATTTCATTTGTTCTATATTTAATGAGCGGGTTTTGGTTTCCACTTTCAATAATGCTTGCCCTGACTTGCTGTTTGCTGTTTGACATTTTCATATTTGCCATAAATTGCTTCTGACTTGTTTTCCAAAAATATTGTGGCAAACAAAGTTAACGCATAACAGACAACAAAGAAGAATCGAATGTTTAAAATTCCGACTGTAAAATACTCTATTAAAAGCATTTATTTCATTTCACGGAACAGGCTTTTCAAAATATAAGAATGTCAATTAGATTTAATTTGATTTGACTTGGTTTCGGAAGTATCAAAATAATCCCTTGTATGAGCAGTCTCGAGGTCATTTATTAAGAACCACCAAGTATCAGCAGACCATACCACAACATTGATACTAAAACTAGTTGGGAATTATTACTAAATAAAGCAAAGAAGGTTGATTTTGTATTTGCCAGGATGGGTAGAGCTGCCAACTAACTGCGATGGTTCACTATTTGTCACCAAAAAATGGAAACTTCAAAAAATAAACTTGATCTCCATTTTTATGTCTAATGGTAATGAGATATATAGCTCTTAATAACAAGAATAGAAGAATTGTGATGGTCTTTTTTTTCCCAAAAGCCTCCCATTGACTTTCATAGTGTATTAAGAAAAACTATAATACATACATTGATATAATTTTATTTGCCCTCTGCAACTTTGCAAGAAAAACAACACAACAGTTCGAGAGGAAAAAGAAAATAATAACTGTTACATGGCGCATAATCTATTAGAATGAACGAGAGATGAAGAGAGAGAATGAGATAAAGAGAGAGAGAGAGAATGAAAGAGGAGCAAGTAAGTAGAAAATATCCCCTTCTCACTTTCCCTGGGCATGTTTGCCTTGCCGAGTTGCATTTGCCATTTCTCAAAGGGAAAAGTTTTTTAGTATTTGCTTGGCACTTGTCTTTTATTTCGCCTTACACTTGCTGTTCTTTAGTTTACGCTGTTTTTGTTTTATTTGCTGTATTTTTATACCCTTGCAAAAATAGAATATCCATTTTGGTCAGGAGCCTAGTAGGCGACCACCTATATACTTTAAAATTTGTTCCTGATTAGCGCGTCCGTCCATCCGCCCTACCTGCTTGTTCACCTATCTATCTATCAGTCTGATAGGCCCCTGAAGCTGTAATACTCCTAGCGATTTTCATATATGTATACATATTTCAAAATCGGCTCAAGTCATTTTCACAGCGAATAGTATATAGGGTAATTTATAATCGGTTACCTAATTCTGTTGATAATAATGGCAAAATAAAGTAAAATGATTTTCTGAACAAAATTATGTTTAAAGTTCATATTGGAATTATATGATACACCTGATCTAAATGAAATTTGTTTCCAACCAACGATTGATCTACAAATCTATTATCGATTGCCTGTTTCTATTAAAGCTGATTTAGTCATTCGAGCCAACTTAAGCCGAGATATGGAAGAAGTATAAAAGAGTCATTATGACCTCGTTTTGTCGGTCTGTGGGTTCGAATACTTGGGTACTAGTTCGTCCAACTCGTCTCGGTCATAAACAGTTTTTTCGTAGTTAGAGACTTTTGCAAGGGTATTCAAACATCGACATGGTCTAAGGTAGCCCCTTCTGTTTGTTTTTATTTCCCGCTCTTTCAATTTTTATTTATGCAAATAAGTTTTGCCTCTGCTAGGCATTGTTGCAGGCCGCCGCCTATGCCGCCTCAGTTGCTTGTTATCGTATAAGGATGTTGTTACAACTTTACGTTTTTGTTCGTCCCTTCACAAGCTCAGTGTGTCTGTGTTTTTGGTTAGTTTCGAGCATATCCGTGTGTGCGTATTTCTATATGGGCCACAACGTGAATTCGAGTAGTGTCACGAGTGGCTGTTTGCAGTAAAATAGTAAACAAGCAAGCAAAGAAAGAAAGAAAGCCAGTTGTTGGACAACAAAAATAATACAGCTCGAGTGACTCCTTCTGGTCGTGGTCCCAGGTCCTGGTCTTTGTCCTGCTCCTAGTTCTCGTGGCAGTTGAGCTTGTCGAAAAGTTTAATTATCACTGTGTTTTCTGTATGTTTTTGAGCGGCCTCTCATGCCTCGCCTCTCATTTTTTCTTTTTCCAAATGACAGAAGAAGAGAGAAAAACATTTTGAAGTGTGTTGCTGTTTGAATTTCAAACTTTTCGTCTGCAGATAGTTATTTCTCTCCCCCGTTCCCCGCCCTTGCTTGGTCTTCATTGAGCATTTTTTGTGGTTAGAACTTTGAACTATGTTTGTTTCTGTTGTACTTTATGCTATTTACTAGGGGTCTCATCTGCTCGTGCTTGTGGTCAATAACTATTGCATACTTTGCGGTCAATATAAAGAAAAATCACGTATACGTCGCTTGCACTCCAAAACTGCAATTAACTTGATGCTAAAGCATTTTGTAATGCCAGGCCCAGGCCAACAAAGAAAATTTCCATATTCATTCGCACATTAAGCAACTAAACATACAGGCACACAACCGCATCTACACACACCATCACACATCCGCATCTACACACACTCACATACGCATTTTATCGCAAGCGCAATTTTTTTGCCTCAGCCTCATGAATTTTTATTACTGCCTGTCGTTAGTGCTTTGCATACATTATTAGCGGGTGATTGCTGGATGGAGAAAGAAGAAAGGAGAGATGTGGGTGGTAATATTAAAAGGCGATGGGGCCGAAGCTGTGTGGCTAGGGGGGTAACTGCAAATGTGTCCTGTGCATGTGCCTGCACATTTGCCATCAAGGAGTCTATGTGCAACTCATTTGTAACATTTGAAATATGCCAAAATGTTGCCATGAAACACACACACACACTACATGAGTGTGCGTGAGTGCAACTCATAAATCAATGGAAATATATTGCAAAGGCTTTTTGGTGTGCCCAGGTCACCACATAAAAATGACTTAGTTGGCTCCTTTTATTTTTAAGAAAATGATTTTTTTTTGCGGCTTTTTTTATTTCCACGAGTTAATAATGGAATTCTCCATTCAGCAAATAAATTTAAACTTAACAATCAAGACCAATTGCTTATGCTTAAAATAGAACTTGGTCACCATTGATAAATATTTACTGTAGATAATTTCATCAAACATTTGATTACTCTTTATCCTATTCCAAGTTAATTTCTTTAGGTGAAAAGATCATCATAGTCAAACCACAACAAAAGAAAGAAAAGATCATCAAAGTCAAACAACAGAGCTTTAGTAAACTAGTAAGGTAAAGCTGAAACCTTAAAGTTGCGTTAAATTTCGAAATCAGTACATACATAGATAGACATAAAAATGGTTAAATCATGCCGATATGTAATATTAAGTAATATTCATTCACAATGGAGTTGACAAAGCTGCGTTCTGTATACTTTTAAAGATTATAATGGACGCTTGGGATAAATATCAGGTCCACTGCAGTTGCTACACTCTAATCTAGTTCGTCCGTATGTTTGCAAAAATTGATCGACAAAGCCGTATTTAACCGTATTTAAGATTTGCTTTGGCATTTGAATGTGGGAAACTCCATTCGATTGGCGCATTTTGAGAAAAAGTTTATGGATTCATTTTATTTGTTATGAGATTTACTCATATCTCGATTTATAGCTCATCCTGGTTCAGTTCATTGCATATTTTGATTACCATTCGTGTAGCAGTTTTTTTTGGCTCTGCTTTTTGTTCAATTTCGATTGGTTTCCCAAAGCTTTTTGATCGTTTTCGTCCATCGCATTCACCTAAGTGGTAAACGATGCGACGTGATGCGGACGACAGACAAGTGAATTTGCATTCATCGCACGGAAAAGCGCGACAGTTACGAGTATAGCTACAGCCAACTCAGTGACACCATCAATTTGCAATAAATCAATGCGAGTTAACCGGATGGGATACGGGAACAGTGTGCCGCTAAGGTGCATAGTGGCTGCTGGCAGACGGGAAGCGGGTGGAATATGTCATTTAATCTTTGCATCTGCATGCCATGGTCGTGACAACTTGATTGCAAATCGCACCTGGTCGCATTGGCAATCCTCCATTCGTAAACCCCATCTGTGATGGGGATTGTGCTTCTTATTTGTGCTTTCCGACGCTGCGAGTTGCTCTTGCAGTTGGTTTAAAGGAGTTTAAGGAGCCCATGAGCAAGTATTACAACTTCATTCTGCACGTAGTCGGGCGCTTTCAATTAAAGCCTCGTTACAACGACAACTGGAGAAGGAGAAGTAGAAGGACGAGGACGGGGAAGAGGACAAAAACTGAAAGGGGAAACTTTACAGTTGCCATGTGCCATCGGGGGAAAATATGTTGAGGAAAATACAATAAATACTCAAAGTGGTGGGAGAAGCAAAATGAGAGAGGGCGTGATGGGTTTGCGGGGAGGGGAGGGGGTACGGGGTGGTAGAAGCACAGTTAGTATGAGTACGAGTATGTGCGAGCAAGAAGTAAGTGCATGTGGTACAAGGCCAAAAGTTTTTGCAGCATTGGCACAAAGCGCAGAACGTGGCATTTTCTTTTATACATTTACAGGTTTCAGCTAGCCTAGTTGCGAGTGTGTGGGCGAACAGTCTTGTGGGCGTGTCGCATTTAAGCCGCAAAAATCGCCTTGGGTCCAACCATCTTATGGCCCAATGTGCTCAGCTTTAGTCTTTAATAGAAAATGAGCATGAAAATCGCTTATTGTGCTGACAAATCGTACAAGAAAGCTAAATGGAAGCATGGCACAAAAAATAGTTTTCCTTTCATAGAATAATGTTGTGGTATTTAAGCTGCAAATTATGCTGGTGACAGGCTGAAGCTTCAATTAAAAAGTTGCACGAATTGCTATTAATTGGCCTTGGTTATTTGGGAATTTAAATGCACATTTTCTCTGTTGCTCATTTGCCTGTGAAATACAAAGAGACAGAACGGGAAAGAGAGAAAGACCCCCAAACGGGTGGCGCCCACAGTGTTAACGAAAATATTTTCAAAGAAAATATTGTTGGCTCTCTCACTCACTCACTCCGCCAACTCTTTCTCTGCTCGTGCGGCAAATGCATTGGCATGGAATTTTAATTGGATGATTTTTGCGTTCCAGCCACGTTTTACCAATTTTCATTGAATTTCAATTCAATACCAAAAACTATGTGTTATACATATGTTTTTCTTTCCTTTTTGGTTGCGAACTAAAAGGGGCTGGGGGGAGAAAGTCTTTGAAGAACTTGCTGTTGCTGGTAGATAAGATTTTGAGCCCAAGCCCATACACAATCACATCCCCATGCATACAGAGAAAGAGAGGGAGAAAGGGAGGGAGTAGTCTAGGCACGCATTTGCCATAATAGATGCCACTAGGCTAAGCTATGCATACATATGTATATATGAATGTATGTATGTATATGTATCTGCTCTTAACTAAAACTCATACATAAATGTATCTACATACTCAGCCGTATATATGTATGAATGTGATGATGTGGTCTGCCTTCTGAAGCGTGAAATGTATGACAAAATAGAAGAATGAATGAAAGAGAAAACGCAGCCAAAGCTGAGGCCAGAGCCAGAGCTAAAAATAAACATAACAATAAAAATCCAACAAAATCAACACCAACCACTGACTACTTGGCGCTCAGAGGAGGAGCAGCTTTGGAGCTCTCTCTAGCTGTCTTTGCTGACGGCGACAAGAAATCCAATAACAAATTATATGCGAAAGAGACAATTGGTCCTTTATTGCTGGTAACATCTACGTCTACCATCAAAGCGATGGCAGCGACGACTATGACTATGACAACGACGACGTCGTCGTCGTCGTCGACGACTTTTATGCGAAAAGTGCAAAATGATTTACGATTATGTTGATAAAATGGCTTAAATAGTATTTTCATTTTCTTGACACTCGAGTGCACTTTGGCAAGCTAGTGCTAGGTCCCTACTCTTCGCAGAGATTTCAATTGTCTGTTGCGGCACAAGTGCCGTATGATTTGTTTGTGCTTAAGCAACGACGACAGCCAAAATCAGACAAAGTATAAAGAATGAAGATAAGCGAAGACAAGAGAGAGAGAGAGAGAGAGAGAGAGAGAGAGAGAGAGAGAGAGAGAGAGGTGGAAGTAGATTTTTTCATAGCATACTTTTTAGGGCACGCGTGTGTAAGTGCGTTTGATTGTGTGTGGTTGGGTGACTGTCCATGTATGTGTCTGTGTGTGCTGATACCCTGAAATATTCATGACTATGTCTTGCCCTTTTGCCTCGTCCTTTTCAATTTGATTTTTTGTAGTGTTTACCAAGTTTTGCTTTAACTAAAATGTGGCCAACAAGTCTCTGACTTTATGAAAGTTTCTTGGAATATTTTTACCATTTTTGTTACTGCTTTTTTTCTTCTGCTTTTGTTTTTGCTTTTTTCTTTGCATATCAAATGTCGCCTTCAACTTGATTCAAACCAAAATTGGTTTCATTTATGCCTCCTGCAAAATGCTTAAATAATTAATTTTCCGTGACGCAGCAATCTGATTTCCCCACACGCACACAAACACTCACATTTTACCTTGCTGACTTTCATTCCTGTGTTCAATTATGGAAACGATGTTGCTTGCTTTTGCCCCCAATGATGATGATGATGATGATGATGATGATGAGCAGAATGAACAGATTGCATGTTGCATCTGTGTGGATACCCCCCACCACAGTCCCTGCTGTACACACTGCTTGAACTGCTCCCAGAGCTTTCAGTGGCTGTCTTCATATTGATTTCCAATGCATATGTGACAAGCATTCAACAAAGATAAAATATTTAAACCATTCACTTGACATATAATTGAATGAAACCACAAACATGACAGTCGAGAAGTTCATTTCGTTGTGGGCAGGTGGGATACGGAGTGTGTCCTTATTACCGTCTGATTGCGTAGGGTGGCGGCTCAATCTTAGTTTTGGCGGCCCGTAAACTTGCGCATACCAATTACACACAATTGATTTTCTATGGCCCAGCAAAGTAAATTGCCCGTAAAATTATTGCAAACACTCAAACGTGGAGGCACATAAATCACATCTGCTGGTCGAAATCCGCCGCCACAGCCATCAAAATTACGCCACATTGCCAAAAGCAATGATGCTGAAAGAATTTCGGCTAATTTTCGATTATTTGCTATTATATTGATTTCTTAGTTCGACTTTGGTCGACAGCATTTGAATTAATGATGAGCTGTGCGAGGGCACAGCACGGCAAATGCCTTTCCCAAGTGGACTTCAGGTGGACCTGGACTTAATACACAATGTGTAGGTGGGTCGAAGTGGGTGTGGATGTGGTTGTGGGTTCGTCTAGTGGGAGTGTATCTATGTATCTATCCATTGTCATGTCAGGCTGGTTTAATTGGATTTCCATTTTCCCTACTTGTGTCACGCAGTTGTCGTTGTTGCTCTTATTGCTGCCGATTAACTTAATTAATGTCACACTAATGACAGCTCAATGCGATTATGTTGACAACTGCACGAGGTGGCTAGGCATCATCAATACAAAAAAAGGTAGACCAAACCAGACGAAAAAAAGAGAAAGCGCGAGGCAAGGATAGTAAGTAAACTAAATGAAATTGAGAAATTAACAATAAATTGGAAATTTAATCGACAATTCGATTCCAATAAATGAATTGCTAATGCGCAGGACACTTTCACACACACACACACACACACACACACACACATACATACATACAGTTAATCCCCCGTTTCAATTGGTAAAGAGAAATGACTTTTTTAAACCCACTAATTAGTGTACATATATCGAAATTGCATACTAATTGATAAATTCGATTGGGGCAAGCCAATTGACTAAAATGGTGCAAAGGCGACTTTCAGCTCATCACTTGATCCACATAGCTTCACAGATGACTCCTAACAGACTGATTGTGTAAACAGGAGGGGTAGGCCCTGCCTTTGGCCCAATTGAGTATGCAAATCTGCAGTTGTTGGCTTGACTTGGCTGACTTGCTTTTGCTCAATCATCACCAGGCGAAGGCTCGTCATCGGCAGCTGCACCAACAGCTTATAATCGCAACTTAACATGCTAACAATAGCAGCAGAAGCATGAAGAGGAGAACCAAGAGCAAGAGTATGAGCATAAGCAGAAGCATCAGTGCAAACATCCTCCATATGCCGGATATCGCACAATCTCAACAAGAAGAAAAAACGAGAAGGGGGCAAAAAATTAAACCAGCTTGACTGAATGGCAAACTGACAGGCTGCCAGAAGACCTACCTCACCTTCTCTGGGATGTCCTTCTCTGAGTTTTCCTAGTAGGCTATGCACACTAAATGACTCACCCGCACATGCACATACCACATACCACAGGGCACAACAGCTGAGGAAGGGGAATTGGGGTAGGTCGTGTCGAGTGCGTTGCACTGAATTTTACAGCTTTTGTTTTGTTGCTGCTCAAGCTACTCAGGCTCAGTGTTTTATATGCGTTTATCTCTCTGCCATGTTGCCGTTTTCGTCTTCTTCGTCCTTAAAGAGAGCACACACACACACACACACACCGAATATAAGAGAGTGCAGTAGGGGATTCTTGTGTCCTTGTGCCTGCCTGCAAGCCTGAGCAACGTTTACAAACATGCAGTTGAGTGGCTCTGAGTGTCATTGTTCTTGAACATGTGTTGTCAATGTTAGAAGAAGAGAGGAGAAAGACTGCCTGACTATGACTGCGAGTGGGTAAAACGGCATTGCCTACATTTTGGGGCTGCAATTATTCTTTTAGTCTCAATTTACACAAACAGCTTAACCTTTAACTTGGCACTCACCTTACGCCCTTTGGCTGCTCACTTCGGCCAATATCTTGACTATGGTAACATTTCAATTTCAATATCGCCGCCTGCCACTTTACTGAACTCAACTCGACTCAACTGAATAGAAATAGAATAGAACTGAATGCTACAGAACAGAAGTCAACAGAAGTGCAAGAGCAAAAGGCGAATGCGAAAAAATATTTGCCCTCCCAGAAATTGACAACTGTTTGCTTAGTTGAGAGTGTTTGCCTGTTGGCTGTGTTGGATGCTTTTGACTTTGCCGTTGCTGTTGTTGCTAGTCAACCACTATACAGAGCTCGAAGCGGAAATTTGACACTCTCATTCTCACTTTCGCTCTCACTCCCACTTCTACTGGCATCTCCCTACGGGCTCAACATCCATCCAACCATTCGCCATTTACCCTAGAATTCTGAATGCTGTTGCAGCGCGTAATATCAGCTTACATTTTAATGGCAACTGGTCCCATAGTCAATTATATACATAGTTTCGTTAGCAGAAATATGCAATTACATCCTCTAAAAGGAAGACGGTCAGACTAACGGACTAACAGGACTCGCCAGTAAGTGGAAGACAGAATTTTTGTATCCATGACAAACTATTTGATTACCAATTGCCTTCTTTCTTTCCGTTTCGTTTTAGTTAGTTTGGCCGTTAGTCTTCGTTCTTTTTTCTCTCTCTGTTTTGGTGGGTGTAAGAACATCAAGGGTTTTAATTACAGCATCTATTTAGAAATCAAAGAAATGCACTAAAGGAAATGGCTAATGGTGTTTTGCTGTTACCAGTTACATAGAAATGGGCCAAAGGCGAGCAAAAGGCAATGGCAACTAGTCTAAAAATGCTTGTGTCTAGTCCTGCGGAAAATGCAATTTGCTTTTGAACAAAACTCAATATATGTACATACATATATACATATGTAAAGAAAATCAATATAACAATAGCAATAAAGAGATGAATTTTGATTACTTTATTTTACTTACTGATGAGAGAACCACTTGATTTGCAGCAGTTAGCGAGAAATAGTTCCACTATCCTTTCAAGACTCAAATTTGCCAACAAAACAACATTTTTTTTTTCGTGTTTAGTTTAGGTCTACATCAAAAACTATGTTTTAAACTTGTGTGCAGCAATATTTCCCAACTTTTACCCTTGCTCGGTCATTTCTGTGTGACTCAGTCCCGGTCTCTTTAATCAATAATCAGCTAATAGCATGGGTTTATATGCATGTGTCTTGTGTCATAAATTTGTCATAGGTATCTAAAGAGACTGAAACTTGTTGTCAACTTTTTCAACTACTACAAATACCAAAAATGAAAAGAAGAGAACTAACGACTGCTGCTAGTCGGCCAGTCGAATGATCTACCTACACTTTTTCCAACTTTAATCAATAAATTGTACTATTATTAAACTACTGGCACGTTACCATACACCCACACACTATGCCCTGATTCCGGAGCTCGGCCGTGCCACAAATATTTGTGTGCAGCTTGTGGCAGAGTCATCGTAACGATGCCCCAAAATATGAGCATTACACAAGCCCTGACAAGGACTTATTTGCAGTGCCCACAGACAGACATCAGAGCACATAAGGCTGGCAATGCGGGTGTGGCAATGTGAGTGGGCTCTCGAATGGGAAATGGGGAATGGGACACGGGACTCGGAGCATGCAATGGAGTGGCGACTGCATCTCTTCTTCTGTTCGTCTTCGTTACACTAACAAGCTGCAGTTTTCGTCTGTCCGTCCGTAGCCTCTCGTACGGAGAGCTTGGCCCGTAACTATGAGGCCAAAAGCCAAGCACAATATGTGAACGATGCCGAGCGTGCAATTTGTAGTCAGGCATCCGCATCCTTTCTCCTTTGCTGTGGCTCCTTCCGGGGAACTCTCTCTTTTGCTCGCTCTGGCACTTGCTTGCTTAATTTTATATCAAATTTATAACTGACTTATTGGCACTTGGCACTAAGATTATGCCTGCCGGGGCTCTATTCCATATAAGTTATTACTAGTTACGTATACGCAGTGTATGTGGGAAATGATGAAAGTTTTCCAACTGCCCTCAGGCCTGTTTTAGTATTCACGGTTCTTCGTTTATTCACTGCTCGTCTGACCGGATCATTCTAAGGTGGTATATGTGTGTGCACATATACATACATACATATCGAATCGTAGGGAAGGGCCATTCAAGCTCAAATGATGCTTTCATTTATGCAATTCGCAATATTGGCAACTCAGCAGCAGCAGCTCTATACTCGTCCTTTCTTACCATCTGGCTGCTCCTCGTTGACTTGTGGGAAACAGCTGGCAATTCGTACCCTTGACAAAGGGTATTTCGATATTGTGTCAAAGATGTGTCATCGACCCCAAGCACCTTTTTGATTTTCACCCTGATACAGACGCGTGACAAAATATCATAAATATCGCCAGATAGAGATCGCTTAAACTTGATACTGAATTATCGAATAGGTTTTTCTATAGGGCATTCAAAGTTTCCGCTGTTGGTCTCTTTTATGCATTTTTTCAATTTGCTTCTTCATTTTTTTTTTTATCAAAAGCAATTTTGCAATTTTCTTTGGCTTGGCCTTTTAATAAATTCTGCCGAGCTTTGCATTTTCAGCAGTTTCCGTTTGCTTCTTTCATTGGCTTTTTTTTCGCTTCGTTCTCCTTCCTGGACTGCGCTTTGTGCTGATTTTAACACTTTTCGAAATTTCCGAGTAGGCTCTGAAATTGGCGGGGCAAGATACTGAAATTGAAGCTGAAATTCGTTTACCCCATTATGCACGTTACCTTCCACACAGTGTCTTTTGCGTTGTTGTCGTCATTGCTGTTGCTCTTGTTGTTGTTGTTGCTAGAATTTTAATGAAAATTTAAATAATTGAAAAGCGTGTTGCAATGCCAGGTGGCATGGATAAGAGTACTTTGGCTGATAGTATTGCATATTAATGAGCATAAAGGGACTCGGCTCCGGTCGAGCCGCGTCGAGTCAGCAAGACTTTAAGAGGTCAGGTTTTTCTTTCCTTTTATATTCCTTCTTTTTTCCTGTCTTTTTTTGTATGTTAAAGCGATTTGGCAGTCAACCAAAATGTGATGCTACTCCCTCGCAAAGATTCCTACTGCTCTTGCAGTTCCTAACCGTCTGCACAGCGTTTGACAATGACAAATGAATACTTTTATGGTCGCGAACAACCAACCAACCAGCTCCCCAGCCTTCCAGCTGAGTAAGTGGAAGAAGCGGCAGTATTAAAAGTTTCGTGTTGGCCAAAGTGACACCCTGGTGGGTTGGCAGGTGGTCGGATAGGTAGGTAGGTAGGCAGCTAGGTAGACACTGAACGTAGGACGCAGGACCTAGACAAGGTGCGACAACTTGTGTGTACCATAGTTTGACTTGTAGTGGGGCAAAAAACGAAAATAGCATGGCTTATGCTCTGACAGGAAGTGGTCTCTGCTATTTAGTATGTAGTCCTGTCCAACACTTGGCTATTGCAGCCCCCACCACAACACCACCATCCGGCACTGTCGGTCGGCCTCTTCTCTATTTATTTAGACAGCCTCTCGTCTTACCTGGCCCCAGCCAACTGGCACCCCTCCGCACCAGCCTTCTCATCATCCTCTTTCTCCTCATCTTAATCTCCATTTACCGTTTGCCCGTGCGCTGTTTACCAAACGAATTAAATTGTTCGCCTCAAGTGTATTTTGTGCTTTGACGCACAAATATGCCGCAACAACTGTGATTGCTGCCCTCCACTCCGCTCCGCTCTGCTCGATTCAATCTTTCCTCGCCACAAACACGATGTCTATGCCACCGAAAGTTGCCTGCTATTATTTGTTGTTGTTGTTCACCATCAGCCTGCTGGCATTTTCCTCTAACCCAAACCACTCACCTCACCCCCAAGAAGAATTTGTTAATCTGTGCCACTCAATCAGCAAGCTGCGAGCAGAAAAACGTGCTCCACTAATTATGCACATGGCATTTTTACCATGGTCCAAAGTCCCGAAAAGAGTGCTCACAAATTTGTAGGTTTCGAGGTTAACCCAAAGTCCACAGGGAATTAAAACACTTAACTCCAAGTGAAAAATTTACTCCAAGAAGCGAAGATCTAACTCGAACTATTAGCATCATAATCAAAGTAGAGAATTAGAAAAATAGATAACAAATGTTAAAAAAGTAATTTACAGAATGAATGAGGACTGAAGTATGGACAGCTTCTACAATAAGTTTCAGTCATATCATTTATAGATTTTAGCAAGATTGTACTTATGTTCCTTATACTCCTTTGATCAAATCTCTGACTCATTCGATCTGTATGCTATCCTGAAAATAGTCAATCGGTATGCTGTAAGTTTGTACTCTTCTGTTATAGATAGGTATGTATTTTCCCAAAAGAAAATATACAAAACGTCAATATAAATCTGATTTTTGCTTTTAATAAAAATTCGTGCTCCAAAGGGCAAAGCTATAGATTTAACCATTAGTCCTTTTTTCACTTTTCTCTTCTCTTATTGATTGGCTTAATTTGAAGCACCTTTTCAAGCGTGTTTCAACTACTGTAAATGCCTGCGAGTCTGACGATGTGTATCAGAATTTGTGGTTATTAAGTTTCGTTGTCGATTGACAGTCAAATGTGTGTTCGACTCTCACCTGGGCCTATATGATTAACGACAGTACACACCTATACACTTAGATTCAGATATTAGATACATTCACATTATAGACACACATACACCTACAGCGAGGTTACAAATGTGGCCAGCATTTGACATCAATTATCGCACCTGTCCCTAGTGCCAGGTTGCACCCAGCCACCCATTGTGTGCCCATCCTTCCTTCCACTCTTCGGTCTGTACTTTGTACTCAGCATTACGTGTACGTGAGGCCCATCGATTTTCATCCAAATCCATGGAAATGGGCTTAAGCTTGTCGCTGTGTAACGCGGCTCATGTGCAGGCACGAATACAAGGCCAAGTTAATTGATTTTTTATTACCAGAAAGGCGAACATTCCACCATTCCTGCAAAATAACAAAAAAAAAACATCAACCGCCAATCCACCTGTCAGAAAATAAAAAAAAAAAAAAAGCGAAAAGTAAAGAAAAATGAAAATAAATTGACAATTTTCAATTTGAGTTGCGGAAATATTTTGATTTCCTGTTTTGTGGCCGAACAAGGGAATACATACATAGCATAGGTACACATATACATACACACACATAACTATATGTGTATGCATGTGTGTGTATGTGTATAGTCTGTTCAGTCAGTGCGTGGATAAGGGGCCTGAAGACTGGGGATGACAGGCACATATTTTCCGCTCCATTTCCCTCACATACACATATTTTATTTTTGTGCAAAAAGCGAGAAAAATGAAAAGGAGAAGCCAAGCCGAGCATTTTGTCAGTGCAATAAAAGTTTGCGTGTGAAACTGTCTGCCCAAGGCAAAGTCGTGGTACAATTGGGGAAGGAGGGTCGCCTGTTCTCGGCTTAATCAGCTGGGAAGACTCCACTCCAGCGGGTGGAATGATGTTGGCTCGTTTGAAGCTGCAAATGGAGATGGATATGGAGATGGAGATGGAGATGAGGATGGAGATGGTCTTATGGGACACATGCACTTTAAATTATGCATATAATTCGCCCACATGCCCAACTAAGTAATTAAGTAGATAGCAGCCAATGTTCCATGTTTATCCATGTGAGTATGTGTGTGTGTGTGAGGCTAAAATGAGTATTTATGACTCCCTCTCCCTCTATTTTGCCTGCTCTTTCGCATTTTAATTAGAATTTCATACGCCTAGTTGGCCAAAAGTCTTTTCTATAGAATCTCTGTACATAGGCTTCACTTGCTTTAGAGAACATCGTCAGCTCTGGGATTGGAACCCATTTCGGAAAGTGTCTATTGCTTAATAATTCGAACAAGGACTCCACCTTGGTACAGAACAAGTGCATTTTAAGTAAGCTGTAGAGATATTTCTTGAGAATCTCTCACACCAGCTTGAGCTATTGTTTTCATCCTCATCCATTGGCCCTTGCTTTTAGTCTCACCCTGCCATCTTTTCTGGGTATTGTGTAGGCTGTTGATATTGATTGATAAGTGGCTAGAAATACGATTAGGATAAAATAAACTCTATGCTCAAGTTAAGCCAATTGCTCCATTGAGGTCGAATGATAAATCGCCTTGGGAGCTGTCAGTTCTCTAGGCATAACTCTCTCTCTCGCTCTCTCTCTCTCTCTGTCTCTCTGACTGTCTCTCTATCCCTATCTCACTTGTAACCATTTATCACCAAAAAAGCCTTGGACTGTAGCAAAAAGGTTAAGTAAATTGCCAATTTGATATAAATGGGTTAAGTCGAACGAAATTTCAAGTAAATATCGCTGTCAAAATCCCTGCCTCATTTAAATTGGTAACCAACTGCTGGTCTATGCCTTAAAGACCATCGAGCACGTATCCTGCGGTCTTGTTTTGGTCTTGCTCTCCTTTGTACCCCATGTTATTCGTGTTTACTTCGCTCAGAGTCAACTGAGTATGTCATTTTATTGAATGAAAAACCACTCAGCTATTGAAAATCAATTTGCACTGCAGCACCAGTCGGAAAAAGGAACCTCCGCATCATCAGGAATCATTGGCTAAGGAAGGACAGTCTGTCACAGTTGGAGTTACAGTTCCAGTCAGGGCTAACAAGAAATAGGACAATAAATGCTCACACACACCACGCACGAAGAGAATTTTCCACATTTACACTTGCAATAATAATAAAAACACATAAAAAGAAACTCAAGCACCACAAAATGCAATGCCATTTGGCGGAGGTGTGTGTGTGGGAGTGTGTGATCAGCAGTCCCGGCACATGTCGCCTTTTAAACCAATTCAAAATCGAGTTAAGAGCACAAGGACATCCTACCCATTCAAGCACACCCACACAGAGGCAGGCACACACATGTCCTGCTCACCTGTTTGTATGCAAAATGAAGCGGCGAATGCCTTTCGCAAAATTGATGGCAGTCACGTAGAATGTCAGCCAGCATGAACATCTTGTGGTTGGGGGCAGTGGAGGGGATGAAGCGAATGAGAGGCTGGGTGCAATAAGAAAATCCATAAAACACAAGTACAAACTTGGGGGCAGGCCCTGACAGTTTCTTTTTTTGCTCGTAATAAAAATAAAAAGTAAAGAGCACGCAAAAAAAGAAATGCAAATTACAAGCGGAAAAATGAAGAAAACCAAAAAAAAAAAAAAAAAATTAAGGGATATGCGAGCATCTACTGCAAGTATCATTACGGAAAGAATCAGCCAGGATTTCAGTTTAATGAAAGCCTTTTCTCCGAAGGCCGCCTGGGAGTTAGGCCAATAAAATGCGCCATCATATGACATGAAATCCCATAAAATATGTACGCCAGTCTGAGGCAATGCGGGGAATGGCAGGATAATGCACGAAATCCACAACAAGCTAGAGTACTGTTGCCGTTGCTTCTGATCCAGGTTCTGGCAGGCGTTAAGCATGAGCCGATTAAGCGCACTTATCAGTTGCCTGCCTTTTGGCATGAATATAAGGTAAACAAGCAGGGTGGAACGTCAGACCAGGACGTGGACCTGGACCTGGCCAAACTGGACCACACGAGACCAGACCCTGGTCTGGTCCAGACCAAAAGGCAAAGGCAAACAACATTCTGCAATTTTAATTGTGGCCAATAAATTTTACATTTATTTTTTTCCGACTGCCAGTTTTTGTTGTTGGACTTTGCGTCGGAATTGGAGATGAGTCGGTTTTATATATTTATTAAGTGTTGCCTCTTCTCGACAAAAAGGGAAACACTAACTATTGAATACCCTTGATTTGCCTTTTTCCCCCAGCAAATTCTTTCTAGAGTTTTAAAACTCCAGTTACGGCAAGATAAGCACACAATTGAAAAGTTACGGCACATTTTTTTGTTTATAGACTAACTAAGCCCAGTTAACATTAGTCTACTTATTTAAAGGATGGGATCTAAAATGTATAAGGTTTTTAATTAATCGATAAACATAATGCAAGTTGAAATCCCTCCAAAACTAAGTAAAAATTTGATATCAGTATTAAAAGGTAACGTTCCCATTAATGGTAGACCTAAAAAAGAATTAGACAGTTGTCAAGATACTATCTTAAAGAACAAAACTGGAGTAGTCAAAGAACCTTTGAAACAAGTTTATACTTAGGTAAAGTCTTGCTAAAACAACAGGATGTAGTCCTAAGATAGACCTGCCTTCTATTTTCTTGACACAATAGAATCAGTACACAATAGAATCAATCATCAATAGAATTGAATTCAACTTAGCATCTTTTGGACTTTCTACACAAAATTAATTACCAACTGAAATTTGTAGAACATCATATTCTAGATACACTTTCCATGTATCTATTTTCCATCTTAAAAGGACTAATTTCTTGCTTTGGAAATTGAGAAGCAATATTTACACATGGGTACAATTTGTGAAGTTCGAAAAAATCGACAAAATTAGCCTGCAATATAAATATTATTACAAATCAAAAATAATTTGCAATGCTGTATTCTTTCTTTGGGAAGAGTATTTTATTTGTATAACTGGGAAAATGGTCCTGATGTGTGGTTCTTTACCACCGACAGGTTTAACCAATGTGACTAACTGACTGACAAGTCACTCTTTCCCCCTATAGCTTCTCTTCCATTCTGTCCCTCTCTCTATGTACTTATTTGAGCCATGTAATTAATAAAAATGTAAAAAGTCTTTGCTTTACACATTAACCATACGCCGCATTGGTCTTTGCGTTGGTTTTGCGCTTTGATTTTCGCGCTTTGCGTTTGAGGTCGCTTTGTGTTGCTAGCTTCTGGGATGCACTTTGGATCGATAGATGATGAATGATTAGATGCATTGTCATGGCAAATGTGGTTGCATAAACGCTGCTCTATATTTTGCGCTCTATATTTCGCACTGATCACATACAGATGGATAGGCAGAGGAGCGAACAGATAGACAGATAAAGAGATAGAGAGATAGACACACACATACACAACGAGAACCCATTAGAAGTTGCAACACTTTTCAACCCAGTTTTCATTCCCGTTGCATTCTCAGTGCTGAGTCATGTTATCTATCTACTATGTGTCTGTCGGACTCCCTGTCTTTCTGTCTGTGCGTCTGTCTGCGCGCACTGAAAAGCACTCACTAAAACAAATAAACACTTTGCGCATTGTTTCGTTTTGACAAATGCGTGTAATTTACGGAAATGTTTGTTTGTTCATCTCTCTTCTACTTCTACGCTAGTCCCCACTCCGACCCACTTCCTATCCTCCCTCGCGCTTATTTACCGAAATTGTCTTAGGCGCTATTTGCTCAGCTCTTACATATCCCTACTCCTCGACGGCAATTAGTTGAAGCTGGTTCTTGGTAAAAGCCATAAAGGCATTAGAAACTACCTCCAAGTCCCGAGTCCTAGCTCCTAGTCCAACGAACCTGCATACATGTATGTAGAACGGCACGGGCGAGAAATATAGGTTAACAACTGAAAAACCTATCGAGAAGTATGTGGTAGATGGATGGGGGAAAAGTTGGGTGCCCATCAAAGTGGCAATAAAGTGAACCCCTTGAATGGTTGTCTGGCTGGTTAGCTGCCATCTGCTATCAGTTATGTTTAAGCAGATGAAGCTTGAAATTGCAGCTATGCAAAGCTTTGGCTTTGCCTTTTGTTTCCCTTCTTTTGTTGTGGCCTTAATGAGGAAATTCTCTGGTTTCTTTGTTTTGGTTTTTAGCAATTTTGCCTTGGCTTCTCCATCTCCTCCATTCGATTCTCTCCTTGGCCATCTTTGTTGCTCCGCTCATTCCCTTTAGAAGTCGGGGCAATTTATGATACCTTTGTGGTTTCAATCTCTGGCAATAGGGCAGCATAATTAAAAAATTGTGACAGCCATAAATTTTGTTTCGGTTTTCCCATGCGGCTGGGAAAAAAAGGCAAAAGACTAGCAATAGATAACGGCTTGTCCATTGACAAAAAAAAGGAAATTACAAAACCTCAACCAAAAAAAAAAAAAAAAAGAGTAGATCAAAAGTAGCTTAAAAAAAGGCAACTGGAATCAATTAGAGCGCATTAAATGCAAGTGGAGTGGAACTAGGACTCCGGGAGTGCTTTTCTCTAAGCCTTCTTCAGTCGAGACACAAATGAGAAGGGGTTGGGTTGGGCTTGGACCAATGCAGCTGCAGCTGCTCCTTGCACTGATTGCAGGACTCACGTCCGAAAATTACCAACCTACCCAGCCATTGGCCATGACAGCATTTTGAAGCGATAAAGCAAAACTGCGGGCAGGACAACCTGAGGGCTGGGACTGGGAATGGGACTGGAAGTGGGAGTGGACTCTGGGAACAGGCTGCCCTGTTGTAAAGTGTCAAAACGTGTACTTGTCTCTGGCAGGGCACGCTGCAGCTCTCCTTTAATTTGAATTTTATGCACTGCATGCATAAATTTATGGCACAGAACACGCCTTCAAGAGCAACTACGACTGACGATGATGATGCTGCTTCTGATGATGATGTTGATGATGACGATGGACGATGACAACGATGGCGACGACAATGACAAAGCCAACATGACAGGCACATGTCCATTAAATGGGCGGGGCGCACTCTAACATTTATTTAAATGTGCTGGTAGCCGACGACTTCTTATCTTGTTGGCCCAGCCCGCATTTTAAAGCATTTCCCATTTTCCACTACCCATCTCTTATTTTCACAGCTTTAATTCACGAAACCACAAAAACCTTATTAGCTTTGCCAATGAAATTAATTTTTAATTGCCCAACTCAATTATTAATTTTTGATAATAAAAAAGAGAAGAAAAAAATGTCATCACAAAAATGGCCAATGGAATTTCGTTCGCCCCCTCCCAAAGCTTTTTTATGTGGCTCTTTGATGCATTGATTTTGATATCGTTGCCGCCATATGGACAAGCTTAATATCCTGGCTGTCAGTTCCGTTCATTCCCCTCCGCTTTTATCTTCATCACCGTCCACCATCTACCATCCACCGACTGATCCTGTACTGTGTGGCCTCGTCCCTAGCTCTGTCATATTTCAGTGCTGTCAGAGTGCTAAAAATACACACAAGTATAACCTGTCGAAAATACGAGCTAGCAAAATACAGAAAAAAATGAAATCATAAAATCAGAACGAACGCGTCCTACTGCATTATAAATGCTGCAATTGCACTGAGTGCAATGATTTTTCGATATGAATTGGATACATCGTGTACAAAGTCACGCTTCAGCCTGTCAGTTTGTCAGTCAGCCAGTCCTTCTGTCGTTCTGTCTCCGACTCTGCTTCTGACTACATATGTGAAAATTGAAAATCCAACTTTGCTATTCCATGCGTGCTTGTGCTTGAGACATGCTTATTGAATCGTGGCACATACTTATTTACGAAAGTATTTCATCAGAACCAAAATCGATTCAATAACTGCCAAGTCAAAAGAAAACTACAGCGCATATGTACAACAAATCCGAATTGAATAAAAAATCTGTGCCTATTCCTATGTGCCTAGTATCCATATGGGAATCCAATTTGGTTTGGTCCTATCCCACGGCTATTCCGTTGACAAACATTTGTTCTATCCCACTTTTCATGGGGATGCTATTGGGCCATCATAAAACCGGTCTAGTCCAGGTTTGTGGGGGACTATCGCTTGGAATAGTGGTCAAGTCTGGAACAGGCCCGTACCTTAACATTGGTAATGCTAATAAATTGCTAACTGGGTATTAATCAATCAAAAAGTGTAGTCTGTCGAAAATATTCTCTATCGAATCTATCTAATAAGTTTTTGATTGCAGTTGAATGCACGACTCTGAATCCAAATCCAAACTTCAGCTACTACAGCTATTTATGTGAGTTGAGTGGGTTTAAGTCTAAGTCTATTAAAGTATTTTAATTTAGTCGTTTACTCTGCTGCTTCGGTTCACTTCTTTTCTCGAGTCCTCGAACTATCTCTCTCTCTCTCTGCTGCTGTTAAACTCTGCTCATCGTAGTGTTAAAACAATTAGTGTTTGGGATTAAGCATATTCCATGAAATTGAACTTTTGGCTCTCTGTATCTATGTCTTTCTGGACTTCAACCATACGCATAGATTTAAGCCATGCGATAACGAGAATTAATTGTACGTCATGCTCCAGTTAGTCCTAATCAATTGGTTTCAAAAATCACATTTTACGGACAGGGACCAAAAGCGTATTATAATTTTAATGCAACGCATTTCAGAGATAATAGGGAAGCAGACGGGGAGATGGGGTCAGGGACAGGACAGGGGCAATAGTTAGTACGCCGGCTTTGCTAAACTATGGTCAAATGTCACACGTGGTTTTAATTTATGTTAGTAAAACGACTAAAGTATCTCTGTGTGTGTGTGTGTGTGTGAAAGCATAATTACATTTTGTGGTATTTGGCAAAGTGTTGATTATTAATTAAAATAGCTATATTTGCCACAACACGCACACATCCAAAGGATGGAAAGAGAAAGCCAACGATAAGGAGAGAGAGCGAGAGCACATCAGAATATCAGTTAAATATTTAACGTTTACGCCTAAATACTTAGTGTTTCATGTAATCATGGCTCTATTATGAGAGCATACATCCATACATACAAATGTATATACCAATGTATATGTCAATATATGTAAATGTGTGTGTGCCAGTTGCCTGGAACTCAAATCGCTTGCAAATGGCACAAAGTTTTGTGGGCCAACATTAATGTGTATGTGTGGCTGCGTGTCTGTGTGTGTATGTGTGTGTGTACGACTGCTAATGGCTGTAATTAAACTGCAACGTGAGACGTTTAAATGCAAATTGCAATTTTAGGCTTTGGCTAACAAGTTCTTGGAGAAAGCATTCTCATTCTGCATCTCATTTCTTCGTCTCCTTCCCTTCTCTTTCTCCTCTATCTGTATCTCTAACTCTATCTGTATCTTTATAATTGCAGAAGGAGCTGTTCGTTAGCAAAGTTGAGCCAACCTCGCCGCGCAACGAACGTAAATTTTCCGCTGCTACAGCGCCATCGATGAAAACAAAGTGGCTGAAAGCATTTAAGAGCCTAAAGCCGGCTGGTTCTGGTTCAGCACAACAAGCAGATAGGTGAGTAAAGCCCCTCTCGCACCCGTCCTATCTCCCCATTTCCCCCTTTCCTCTCAACACTGAGCCCCATCCCGCAAAAAAAAACTCCTCTTAGAGTAACCGAAAAACAACAAGCGAAAAAAAAAACCCATTAAGTCCAGCAGAAACCACAGCAAAGTATAACCAGCAGCCATCCACCTTCCCCCGAAAAATGGAAAAAAATGGCAAAAAAGGAAAACTAGATGAAAAAGGACGAAAGTGGGGAGAACCCAACTGCACAGATACAAATACAGAAGTGCAATAATGCGGGACGTGGCAGGGCTGGGGATAGGGGCAGAGAGAAGCATTAGCAACAGCTGGAGAGGGAAAAGTGCTGTGGCAAGAGGCAAGGCAATAGTGCATAAAAACCCGCACTTTAATATGACTAAAAGCTTGTGAAAACGCAAAAATATTCCAAGGATTGGCAACAGTTTCTCTTCCCCACCGTTCGTTTTTTGCCGAGTCGAGAGTTTGAGAGTGGAAATAAAGGAAGGCCAAACTCAAAATCACCGCAACCAAAAAATATTCCTAATAATTCCACAGTTTATGCAATCGCAAATTGATGCAAAGTAATTTAATTTGCCTGAGCCCAAGGAGGAGGAGGCATGATGCAATCTGTGGTCATGGATGGAATGGGGGAAATGTTTCGCAAAGTCCTTTTATATTAAGTTTACTCTAAGCTCTCTTCCCTTTAGTTGCTCCTACTCCCAATCTAAGTCATCAGTCTACTAATTATATTTACACTTTCTCTCTATTAAACCGTTCATTCACATTTCAAATACACCCATTTCTGCATATGAAAAATGCTTTTGATTTATCGAAAAATAAAAACCAAAACCAAATATATATATATATATATATCATATATATTCGCGTTATATCAGCCAACCACCCCGACAAAATCAAATGTACCACGCTGTATCAACCGTTTTGACTTTGAGGTAACCGAAAAAAAAAAAAGAGCAAAACATAAAATACAAAATCAATCACTAAACAACAAAGAAAATTTTCACAAAATATATTACAAATTCATTAACTAAATGGCATAACCGATAAACGATATAACCCTCTATTTACATTCATACACAAATGTAAAGTAATGATCAAAAATATCTAAGAAATGCTGTAAATGTTGCACGCTAAAGTAGAAATCTTCCCTAACTCTTCCATAAAAACTGCACTAAGGCAGCCAAACTAATTTTATATTCCATTTATAGTTTAATTGTATTATATAATTTTATTGTATCGCATTGTATTTCTTTTTTTTTTGTAATGAAGCCAAGTGCAATAAATTGCACCTGGGCTCTTAGCAGGGACCATCAATCACGTTATTTGTGGAGAAATTAAAACCAAACAGAAAATAGAAAAGCCAAAAGGGATTACAAATAACCCAGTCCGACAATAAAATACCCTTAACCAATGACAACAAGCTAGTTCGAAAACAAATTTGAGTAACTAAATTATAAACTTCATCTAACTATCCTAAATTGATCCGCTAACTACACATAGGCTGGGGTTCCAACACAATCCTTTTGGTCTATTGAGATACTAATCTTTGGACCCTCAGCTCAACTTGTTGCTACTAGCTTTGACTTTAAAGTCCTATGTGATTAGTTGATTAGTTCGAATCTCTCTCTATGATTATTTGGAAGAACTATAATGCTGGTAAAAGGTATAACTTAGGTATAGCTTAGAGTCTTTTATTGGAACTGATCCAGAAAACTACCATGTTCTGTACCCATATGTTTCAAGCATGTTGTTGTGGGTGTGGGTGAAGAATCCATAGCAATGGATTCACATTGCCGCCATGACCAGAGCCAAGCATTGAAAAATATGCGAAAAATTGCCAACTATAAATTTTCAAAGTCTGCCGTTTCACTCCCCCCACACACACACACAATTGCGCCCTTAAAATGGACTAGTAGACAACAGACAGATGGCAAAAACGCATCCGTATAGAAATGGGCTGCATTCAGTTGGTCAATGGCAATGGGAACAATACTTAATACCATGTCGACAGCTTGCTCTACCAATGATGATAAATCGAAAATCTTCACAGCTTAGGGAGGGGATGTGGGAAAAGGATAGGGCTAGTGGGCAGGTGGTGGTGAGATAAATCTCTTTAGCTTCACTAGAGGAATTATAACGAGAACATAAACCATGTACCTAAGTTAGTTATACAATTTCCCGAATATAAATATTTACAGAAGCAACGTGACAAGAAAATCGCAGTTAAAGTTTTCGCTTATTTCGCTTCGGCTTTTGCAATCGTATTCCCCTGTTTTTGTTACTGTTATATTGCAAAAGTTTTCGCATTGCTCTCGAAATTACAAAAATTACTAATACGACCCCTCGTCCAGCCTTTAAGCGCACAGCATGGCCTGTGGTGTTGGCGGTTGAGTTTAGTTCAGTTCAGTTCAGTTTTTCAGCTTTTGTGAGTTTGTTTGTTTCATAATAACTTTTTTGTTGTGCACAAAATGAATTAGAAATCTGTAAAATGGACAAATTATTTATGCATTTTTCGTTTACATTCGAAAAGCATTTTCCCCATAGTAAATTTGTTGTTAGCATACCCACACAAACACACACACAGTATATTTTATGGGAATTCTATTTAATCAGGTATTACACATATGTATGTATACAATATGATATTATATATACACATATATAAAAAACAATTTATTTGTAGTTGTCCCATCAATTAATAAATTCAAGTATAGGCTAACCAATACACATAAATGAATAACTATATTAATATTTAATTAGCTTAGCATATATGTATAGATATACCTATGTATTTGATTAAATTTCCTTTGAAAACTAATAATCATTTCTCGTCATCAGATCAAATGTTGCACTTTTCCTTTCTCTGTCTGAGTAAACAAACAAATTACTAACCTACAATTTTCACCCTATCTACTTAAAACGAGAAACAGGCCCAGTCCCAGTCCCTTTTAATTCATTCGAGGCATTTGGTAACAACTTTATAAGCCAACTTGCTGAACTGAATTGTTTGTTTGTTTGCCTCCGCTTCCCCTTTATCACCCCTGCTTCGTTGGCATCACTAGCATCTGTTGGTCGGACGGTCTGTCGGATTGTCGGTCTGTCTATGTGCACAATATAAGCCACTTACAAACAATCAGCACCGAGTCCCAGACTCCTGAGCCGCCCGTTGCGAACAATTGCTTCCATTGTTGCTCCTCTGTCTGCCTGTCCGCTGTCTATCTGTCTGTTTTACGGGTAAATAAAACAGAGGCAAAAATGAAACAACCAAATTACCAAATAAATTCATATTTATGTATATGCATGTAGTATATTCAGATGTTTCTCTTTCTTTCTGTTGCTCTCTCCCTTTCTCTGCCTTTCTTTCTGGCCATTTATAATAAAAAAAAATCGGAAATAAAATTGCTCAAAATCGAAATAATATCATCATATTTTTTACATATCAATAAGAATTAAAGTAATGCGATCAAAAGACACGGTTTGCTTTTTCAAGTGAGATAAATGGAATCACATACATACATATTTAATCACTTATGTGTGTGTGTAAAATGCAATTACAGAGCCTTTCAAATAAGAGAAAGGAAATAAAGCTGTACATCAAAAATATATATATATGTACGTATTGATTAATTCAGATTAATATTATGTAGATACATAGTCTGGCAGATTGGCTCTATAATTTTGTTATCGTAGAGCAACGTTGCCATAAAAATTCCAATGTGACAAAAAGGATTTAAATCAATGTATATTACCTAAACAAAAAATAGTTTTCGTTCATTTCGATTTCTGTAATTTATTAAAGAGTTTTTACCTGTTCCACTCAATGGAAATATTTTAAAATAAATCAAATTTCATCACAACTACACCAAAGTAACATGCTGATGTTTCTTTCAATTAGGTTTTTTAATATTTTAATTATTCAATATATGCACACTTTGTTTCATTTAATTCCAGTCAGATTGATATTGAAGTTATAAACAGTTCTCAAATTACTTTAAATCTTAAAAAACATAAAAATAGTTACCACTACATGACTATTACATTAGTCAGCAACTCAATCGGCCCACATTGCGCCATGATGGAAACCCTCTTGAAGCACTTTTAGAGAGCAACAACAGAAGCAGAACAGACAATAGATTAATCCTTTAATATGTGCATACATATTTATATAAGTATATAGTCCTATGTTGTTCGACCGCGTCCATTCGCACAAAATCCTTTATTGTCAAATACATTTCAGTCTGGTTCAGCAGAGCATTACGACTTCGGATGCCTGAAAATGATGTTATTTTCTTTTTTTCACATTTTTGACTTCAAACACACAATATACACCGAACAAAACAAGCAATTTTGATTAATGTTCATTGTCCATTGTCCATTGCCCATTGTTTGGTTTAGTCATTGTGCATATTTTTATATGAAATCATAAAACACAAATACAGAGAAAAACGCGTGTTTTGCACATGTAGTGTATGCATGTGTGTGAAAATGGAAATTTTGTGAATTTTCTCTCTTCTATTATTGTTATTATTGTACATATGTTCAGAGTATTATTTATTGGTAGCAGCAGACCAAAAGCGACGAGAAAGAAAGTAGGAAAAGTGCAACATTTTGTGTATACATTTTCACATTCATAGCTTGAGACTACTCTGTATATCGACTGAATGATAATATCATCCCGTTTTGACTAACTCACTTATGCTTGATCCCATCTGAACTTTTCACAGGCGTAATGGTGCCTCCAGTACCACATCGGAGCCGCTGCGTCCCAACTTGGATGGCAGCCATCATCTGCAGGAATACACGTACAAAAAGATAACAGCCTGTGATGTCTGTTCCCAGATACTGAGAGGTAACGCACACCCCTTCACCAATTTTCCCCAATTTTACAACATCCCTTCTTAAATTTGATACATTTTATAACTCTGTTTGCCTTTTCCCATTCTTGATGTTGCTCTTGTTGTTATTGGCAGGCCACACACGTCAGGGTCTTCGCTGCCGCATCTGCAAGCTGAATGCCCATGGCGACTGTGCACCAAACTTGCCCCGCTGCCAGCCGAAGCAGAAGCTGCTGCGTCGCCAGAAGAGTACCTCGGAGCTCGAGAATCGTGTTGATATCGAGGAAGAAAGTGAGTATTTGACTACATCTGCACCACAACTCATTGCCATTCCAAAAAATACAAAAAAAAAAAAAAAAAGAAACAAGAAACACTGCCTGCTGTTACGTGAGCCAGGCCTAATGCTGCAGCAGCTGAGAACGACTTTAACGACTATGTGAATATGTTGCACATAGGTGCCATTGGGTTTTTAAGTACCTTATCTACCTCTACTTGTAGTTAGTTAGTTCTGCCAACGTGGCTAACTGCCTACTCTAACAGCAGCAGCTGAAAACTCAACCCGAGACTTACCAATTTGCATGGCAATGTTTTGGTATTGCATTATCAATGTGTTAGTCCCGCCCTCGCCACTAATACCAACACCAACACCGCCTTCGCCCACCCTTCGAATGTATGTATATGCGTACTTACTGTATTCCAAGCGATTGAATTTGAATCCCACCCACTGACCATACTGGCAACATGAGCAACAAACTGTTGTTGTACTCAAGATGACGACAATTGGGAATAGGAATACATGTATTCCATTGATTTGACGTCTGCCTCCTGATTCCAGCCGCAGGCGCTGTGGATGAAGAGGCGGGTGCCGGGTGGGAGGGGAGACGAAGGTATCACTAGATTCCACAATGGATTTATGGCACTCCAGGGACATGATGCTGCAGATTGCAGATTGTGTGGCATTTCTGATTTGTGCCACAATTGAAATTTTCGGCGAAGAACTTTTGCAATTTTCCTTTAGTTCTATCAGTTTTCATTCTGTTTTTGGTTTTCCCAAATTTTTTTTCCTCTTTCTCTACCTCCCTTCCTGCCCTCTATCTTACTCTCTCTCTCTCTCTCTCGTGTCTATTTTTTTTGTGGTTTTTTACATATTTACTTTTTGGAATAGAATTTTGTAGCTACCAATTGAAGTGTAAAACTATGTTCAAGTGCAAAATACCTAAACATTTTGTTGAGGTTTTGGGTTGAGGTTGCATTTACATATTTAGTTTATACCTTTTACCTCATTGGCAAACCATTTGAAATTCTAAAACAAAAAAAAAAAAAAACACCGAAACAGCAAAAACTATAAATCAATCTGAAAATCCTTTTCCCTCACAACAAACATGTAACCGACCAAACGAACAGCATCACCACAGGAATCCGTTAGCCCTCAAACAGCCCAATCAGCCCAAACAGGGAGCGATGATCAAAATCTAGGCACGGCACATCTCTTGAATGTGCCAAATGCGAATACGAATGCGAAATTTCGTCAAAAGACGCCATTCATCAATCGTATCGCGCAACTAGGTACCCATATAATCGATTATCTGAATACTATTAGTATGCTACATACATATATACATAAATTCTCCATATATATGTATAAATATATATATATATATATATTGTATGCGCCAGATACTTGACTGCCAATAAGCTTGATTGAATTTTTTATCAGTTTTAAATTTCAATTTGTTAAATTTAGTTTTCCTTCGTTAACCGTTTTTGTTTTTTTCCATTCGTTTTGTTTTGTTTTTGTTTTTTTATTGCAATGATTGATTGTTGCGCTTTAAATTCACTTAATTAGCGAGAGGCGAATGATCAATAAATTCAATTAATTATCAAATACACCCATAAGCCATTTTTATAAGCCATAAGCCATAATCAAACACACTGAAATGTGAGAAGGGATAAATAACAAAAACTAAGAAAAAGAAAAAACTAAATGCAGCGTTTTGTAGGAGAACCCTTCGGCTCTTGCTCCTGGGGAAAAGTGCTCATTTTCCATTTTCTCTAAATGAAGCTCAAAAATCATATTAAACAATTAGTTGTACGTAGAGCATGTGTTTTAGACTTGAACATTTGGTCATTAGATTTGATTTGAATCACCCAGACATACATACTGTATCATAGTCCCTTTGGTAATGGGTACAATTAGGAATCAGTTAGTGGACATCACGTTGAATTCGAGGACACTTTTCGCGTAAGAGTCCAACACACACACATTTAGAAGTAATCTCTTTTGAATGTACAAGTAAACAGTTCCATCCACCTACCCAATTCGAATCGATTCATACCCCAATCAGCCACCCACCCCCCTATTCAGTGAAAGAAATCAATTCGAAATTTTGCAAATTATACTAATGCACTTCACTAATGCGCACTCACCTACACCCCACATTATGACAAAAACAAAAAAAAAAAATCAACCAAATCAAAAACAAATCGAAAAAAACTTTGAAAATTCGACCGATGTCCTTCACCAATCAATCAAAAAACAAAAATTAATGAAATCCAATATGAAACGAATTGCGAACACTGTCAACTTCTACGGCACTCGAAAGAAATAACCGAAATTGATCAAATTTATCGAGTGCTAAAACAAGCCGGCGAACTCAAATCCGGGCATATTCCAGCAGTTGCCGACAAATCCGTCCAGGGCAAGGCAGCGGCAGCATTGGATAGCAGCAGCGGCAATATCGTTGGCGGAACCGTCCTCACAGTGCCCATTCTGGGTGAGCGTGCTCCACCTGCCGATATACCCATTGTTGTCAATGTGCCAGAGTTGGCCCTGCAAGACCAGCACCCACAGCAGCAGCATCAACTACAACAGCAACAACAGCTACAGCAGCAACAACAGCAACAGCAGCAACAACAACAACAACGGAGCTTGGCTTCCGTGGCTCAGGCGGCGGCTGTCCGAGCCGGACGTGGGGTGCGTCCGCCGCCGGTGGCCATGCCCATATTGGGCGTGCAATTGCAACAACAGGAGCTGCAGCAGCAACGTGGCGGTCTGCCAGTGCCCACACAAGATATATCTAGTAGCTCAGGTCCGCCATTTACCAGCATTTAATTGCAACCAAAAAACAAAAACCAAAAAGAAAAATTTTAAAGCCCAGTAGTTTGTTGTGTTAAATCTCCTTCTATCTAAAACTCTCTCTCTCTCTTTATCTCAAGATATTTTCTTTGTCTGTCTCTGTCTTTTGAAATTTTTTTTTTTTTTTATTTCCTTCGTTAGCATTTTTTCATTATCTACCATTACTCCCACCTCTCTCGCCTTTTTCACTCCTCCCTCTCCTATCTTCACTCCTCTGAATAACCCTCTTTTCATTTCACAATCAACAACAATTAAATATCTATTCATTTTGAGAAACTTTGAGAGAACATTCACAAAATTTTACACTCGTAGATAATTCAGAAGGATTCAACTTTCACCCACTCGTATTTCGATCTCGCTCACTCGTTCACACACTCGCTCGCTCGCTAACTCCCTCTCCCTCGCTCTCACTCACTGTCTCTCTCTCTCTTATCTATCTTTGTCTGACTGTCTCTGACATAGATGCACCACAAAGTAGCGCATTTGATTTGTATTTAGTCAGTCACATTGCATTTTCTCAGACAACTCTCTCGCTCTCTCCCTCATTCTGCATTCCCCCGTAAATACTTACCCTTTAATCAAAAGAAAGTGCTCAACTGCAACAGAACTAAAATGCTTCGCTTGCAATTTAGATACATATTTTAGCCAACAGACACACACAAATGAAACTAAATCACAGATACTTGTTCACTCAGACACAGATACAGACATTCGTATGCATTTTGTGTATAAATAATATGCATAATATTAAAACATTGATGAATATGTAGCTACTAATACAAATACATATACATATACTTATACATAAATATATCAATTAATAGCTGCCGAAATTTAGTAGCTTAGCTTCAGCATCATTTATACATAAATAAGTAACAAATATATAGCATTTATATATCTACATACATATATCTAACTATTTAAATTTGAATTTGGTATTTGATTGAACGTAATTAATTTGTATATGCTAATAACACTTTGATTTTGTATTTCATTTTCGATTCTTAAAGCAAATTGAGTTCCAAATAGAATACGTGCCAGTGTGTGTGTGTGTGTGTGTGTGTGTGTTAGGATGACAAAGTAATAGCAACATCAACCACAGCAACAAATGATAGTCAACCAGGTGAAAAGTTATGGAAAACTTATCCTTTTTGTACTGACCATAGTCGAGTGATTTTTATTCACTCTATATCTCTCTCTCTCTCTCTTGTCCTTACTGTGTCCAAAATTGTCAATCGTATGATTGCACATTATGATGTGCTCCAGTTTGTCAATTGGGAATTGGGATTCTAAATTGGGAATTATTTGTAGTATTAACAAAAAACTCTTTATTCATATTAATTCGAAATTAATACACACATAAATGTTCCTTTTTTTCGTATTCATATCTTTTTTGATGCCAATTTTCGTTTCGCTTGCCAAAATAACAAAAAAACAAATAAATTCCAAACCAAATAAACAACAATCAACCAACCAACAAAACCATCAAAAACCCAACACAATCTATAAAAACCAACAAAGATCAACGCTTCGGACTGCCCCTCTATGCTCCTGCCCCCGTATCGAGTATGTCCAGTTCGGCGTACATAAGCAGTGGCTTTGGCATAAACTACTATACGGCCAGCACTTTGCAACAGCAGCAGGCATCTCCATTGCATCAGCAATCACAGCAGCAGCAGCAGCAACAGCAACAGCAACAGCAGCAACAACAATCGACTAGCAGCAGCAGTAGCAACAGAATGCAAACTGATCCTGGGCTTAGGCGACGATTATTTGCTGGCTTTCGGCCATTGTCCGGATTTGGAAGAATGCGCCAACAGCGATCGTCCCAGCATCGATCAATATCATTGCCAGAAAGTAATTACGTGACTTACCATCATCATCATCACTACCAACAACAACAACAAGAGCAATTGCAACTACTACAACAGCAATATCAATTCCAATTCCAATATTCACACACACCCAACTCCAATTCCAATATTCCCTTGTCAATGTTCCCGTTATCCCATTGCCAAAGACAACGTACAGCGCATTCATATGGCGATTTGTACGATGGCAACAATTCCTTTCTAAATGCAATAACAGCAAAAGCAACAACAACAACAATTGCATCTTCTACATCATCAACAACAACAACAACAACAACAACAACAACATCAACAGCAACAACAACATCTACTACTACTACTAAAACAACAACAACAACAAGAATCACGAATTCTTTTTGGAATAGTACTGCATTTATATAATTCCAATTCCAAAATTGATGTTTAGCTACATTTGTTTTAAATCTTTTGTCGTTGAATGAATGAATGTAAATTGAATATGAATACGATTGTTGAGTGTGATCGAATCGAATCAATTGATGTCTCCTCTGTGTGTGTGTATGTTCTCAATTATTTGTGTTTAACACTTTTAACCTAATGCACACTCAGACACACACACACACACATAAAAACACCCACACTCACACACCTCTCAGAACAATAAAATTTACTTTAATTTCAAGTCGTCGAAACAATGAACCACCACCATCTCCCACTGAGTAAATGCCAATTAGTCTTAACCCAGTTTACACTTGAGGCAAATGGCTCATTTCCGTTGCAACGGCAACAGCAACAGCAACAGCAAAAGCAACTGCAACAGCTACAGCAACAACTGGCATCATTTGTATACATGGCCGAGTTCCTGCTTTTTGTGAAAGGCGCCTGCTGCCGTTTCATTTTGGCCTGGGTTAAACTGAAAAAGAAACTTGCTGCTAACTGCAATTGCTGCCGCTGCCGCTGCTGCTGCTGTTGCTGCCGTGTAAATTACGAGCCATTGTCAACTTTTGTGTAAAAATGCAGCCACAAAACTCCCAACTAGATGTAAGCTCGGTGAGGGTTTTTGGGGGGAGAAGGAAAAAGGGAGGAGCAAAACTGTTGGAGACGCATACAAATGTTGCGAGAGACTCGGCGAAAGTTCCCATTTTTTTCGCAAGCAAGTTTTCCTCCTCTTTTGGCTTTTCTTTTCTATATAGTTCCCTTTTTAGTATTTTTTGTTTTCTGTCGGACTGAGTTCATTTATGCTTAATGTTTGCTGCATTTTTGATGCCATTCCTTTCGCATTTAAGAGTGAAGAGACGACAGACACTCGGCTTTAAGTCGCTTACAAAGTTTTCGTTTTTTTTTTTCTTTCCGTTTCTTAAGACTGGGAGACGGAGTCAGTGTCGGTCCCAAGACGAACATAATTATGCTAAAAATTGTTATGGCTCACACAGTTTTTTTCTACTTTCCTTCTTTTTTTATCCTTCTTGTGTGTGTTTGCTTTCCTCCATTCTTTTCCTTTTTGTTTGGGGGCTGCCTTTCTGATAATTTTGTGTTCTTCTTCTCAGTTGCTCTGCATGTTGTCGTTGTCGTCGACGTTGTCGTCCTGTGCCTGGGCAGAAGTTCGAGGCTGTGAGCACTTATTTCTCTAGGATTATTTTTCTGCTCTATTACTTAGTTCTGTTCTGTTTTGCTCTGGCCTCGCGATACTGGATCCCGGCTCTGTTTTATGCATGAACGCTGAGCATCTTAATGCTTAATATTTTCATTTGGGGTTTTTTGTGTTCATTTAAGTTAATTAGTTTTAATTCGCTTCGGCTCAGGCTTATGCCCAGGCTCCAAATATTTTTTCTTTCTTTTTTGCATGATAAAGTCACCCTGTCAGTCAGTCAACCAGTCAGTTAATCACCAAGAACAAATATTACATTTAAAAAACAATCATGTATATGAAATATTTAATACAGCCGCCACAAGTAGCAACCCCGAAATGACAGCTCGACCATTTGGGGAACCGCTGATGTTACCACGCACAATCCTTAAGAATCCAGTGAAGAATCAAGATGAGTCCAAGACCAAACGACGAGTGCGTTTAAACTAAGAAACGCTACCAAAGAGGACTACACCATGCTCTTATCCCTACCCCAACCCTTACCCAGACCCATTGCCTTGCCGTACAAATCCAAGGCCGTTAACACACACGGAAGCGTCACTAGATGAATCTATCATATACATTGAATTTCTATTATTATATAGTTCTTAATTTCTATTTTATAATTTCTAGACTCTAATTACTTTAACTAGAACCAATCCAAAAACCAATACCTTTACCCTAGAAGAAGAGCCTTAAGATACACTTTGCAAAGAACTTTGTTTTAGTTAGTTTATATTGAATATTTTTATGTATGTTTATTGTATATTTCAATTTTTATTATTTGAATGTTATTAAATGCACAGTAATTATTATTAAAGTACTTACTTGATTAGTTATTGAATTAACTTGTATCGACTAGTAGCATGAGTGAGCAGCAATAAGAGAGAGCTAGATTCAATTCTATTTGTATTGTACGTACGATTAAAGTATTAAGTTTGACGATTGCACAACTCTCTATATGTTTGTACGATTGTTGTAAATATTGAGAAAAGTAAAAAACCCAAATACAAAACAAAGAAACCATAAACAATTTTAATTCTTATTCTATGCATATTGATACACAAATACTAAATATATTCTGTATATATCTAGTAATACCACGGATGCTCCAAACGAGATGTATTCAATTCATTTTGCTTAACAGATTTTTGTTGAAGTTGTTCACACACACCCACAGAAACACAGCCAGAAAGACCAACGATGTAAGCGTTACACACACTCGCACACCCATCCATCCACACACTCGCTGTCTCTTGCCAAAAGTGTTGAATGTTGCCAAACACACAAAAACAAAACCAAAACCAGCAAACATATAAATATCTATAGCTACCAACTCACATCTATGTCCTTCTCTGAAAGGCCACTAAATGTTTTAGATTTTTCATTTCTCTGACTAAGCAATAATAGTTGATTTTTAGTTAATTATTTTCGTTTTGTCTAGAGATGTAGCTGCCTAGTTTTTAATCAAACTGTTAAAAGAAAAAACAAAAACCAAAAAAAATTGAAATTAAATTCCAAAAACTTTTTTCCACATTTTATTGCTTCTTTAAATCATTTTCTCTCATGTTGTGTATGTCTCGCGATACGAAATCAAACAACAAATCGAAAATCGATAATCGAATCTAAATAAACTATTCAAATAACAACACACACGAATTCTTCATGAAACAATAACAACCGATACAACAGCCCCGCACTCACCGCGCCGTCAGAAACTGAATTTGCGTATGAAATCCTTGAGTTTGGACTCACCCGAATCGTCGGAGTTGCATGGCCAGTTCAGGCGTCGCCAGCAGTTGCCCACGATGTCGACGGCAGGCGCCTCTACGTCGACTGCTGGCCCCGGCGTTGGTGGTTACTATCATGGCGGCTCGGGAGGCCATCTGGAGCACAGTACTCCGCCGTCGAATAATAGCCGTCTGCACTGTAAGTAGCCACAGATAAGACCCTCCTCTCCTTCTCCTTCTCCTAAGGGACGTGTATGTAACTTCTACTACTAACTACTACTACTACTACTTATCACAATCTCCTGCGAATGCTCTCTGCGTTGCACTTAATCCCAATGAAAAAGCCAACCGAAAATGGGCACCTCTTCAGCTTCCTCACCCGATCTCTTGATATTGTGATCAATGTGAATAAAGCTTTACTTTGATCTGAAACCAGAACAAATTATTATGAATTTCGATTATGTATTTCAATTCAACGGCATCAAAACTAAACACTGAAACCACGGATACATTTTCGAAACATTTCTTAACCTAACTTATTAGCTAGTTGTAGGCTAACTTTGTAAATACGTTGTGAAATTTATTTTGTTTAGTTACATTTTCCGTAATATTAGCTAAAAGTAGTTAAATTTTTTAATGGCTTTTGTCATCAGAAACACTGCCCATTCGCCTTATGTCTTCTTTCCGGCTTAAAACCCAATCCATTCCACCATTCTATCTACATCCACATCATCTGTCCTCTTGTTTTTATTAGCCATCTCTATGTAATTCTATCTTCATAAGTATACATGTATATATTTCCATTTGCTCCATTTTGCTTTGTGCTCTTTATCTGTTCTGTTGTCTGTCCATTTGCTTCTCGCCTTTGTCCGATTCCGATTCCGCAAAAAATTATCACAAAATGTTGAGCATGTTCCCAGCTATTAACGCCTCATGTGTCCCTTTGCAGCACCTTCGAGTCCCTCGCATCCTGGACGGAAACTGCTCTACGCCACACGTGGCATGCGTGGTGGCAGTGTCGACTTGCCAGATGAAATGGAGAAGTCGCAATCGTCGGCCAGCACTTCGCCATGCCTATCACCAGTAAGACATCCCCAGGTACTTCCCCTCATCCAATCCCAATCAGGAATTGCCTGTCATACATACATTTCCAATCGATTTTCCATTCCCATCCAATGCTTTCCACCGTCAATGCTGATCTGCTTCTTTTTTTCAAGAAATCACATCGTCTTTTGCCCACAAACCTCTATGTCATACTCTACAACTTTAAGGCACGACATGCCGATGAATTGGACCTAAAAGCAGGATACAAGGTAAGCATATTGTGTAGCATATCTTTTCGGGTCGTTATAAGTCAATTTCCGAAAATTTGATTTCTTTTGAAATATCTTTCATACAACAAATGAAGATTTTCCATATATTAAATTATAAATATTATGAGCAAATTTTCTGGATTCTTTCATTTTTAATATCGAATTACAATTAACTGACCGTTCCATCATTTGACTTCCCTACAATTCAAATACAATACAATTCAAATTATACACTAGCGAAATTTTGTAGGCACATTAATGCCATGTTTGCATACTTTTAGGCATTACTACTATTTCTTCGAATGAGTTTATAAACCAGAGGGCCGGGACTAACTTAGACCTCGCCGAAGTTTGTATACCCTTGCAAGTTTATTGTGTTGATCTTTCCTTACCTAAAGCGGAAAACAATATATCTAAAAAGCTTAATGTTTGCGAAAGAACGTCCTATAATTCTACCATAGAAAATAACAAACTTATTGATCGTACTGTTTACCACGAATTGTTCCTATGGGAGCAATAAAGTCACCTGATCTTGATCAAATTCAGAGTCAATAATAGTTCAGTTAAACTGAGAAATATAAATTTTTATGACAATTGCGTAAAAAGTAACAAAGTTATTGACAAAGTCGCTGTTTTCGACCGATCATTCCTATGGGAGCTTATTGATTTAGTTACCCGGAATAGAAAACTAAACAAATACCAATTTTTATGACAATAGCTTTAAAAATATTAAAGCTATTAAGAAATGTCGCTGTTCGTGACTTTGCCGTTTGTATGGGAGCTATATGCTATAGGTGTCCGATCAGGCTAAATACGAAATACACAAACTGTGCAGTATATACAAGTCTACATGCAAAAAATCTGTAGCTCTAACCATATACGAGGAATTTGCATTGATCCAGACGGACGGCTATATAAACTCGTCGTGCTGACTCAGAATATATATATATATATGTAGTTCAAAAATAAAATATTTTCCCCTATCTGGAAGTTTAAAAAATAATGGAAAAACGTAAACCGTATTCATTTTTTGGCGAAAGTATCCAAACACGGCGTGACCACACAAACGTCTTTCGATAGAAATGAAAATTGTATGCAACTAGTTTTCGAGAGAATTTGAATTTTATTGAATGTCATCAGGAACATACTGTGTTTGCTGCCACGTGGTTCACATGTAACTGAACTCGACTGCAGCAGATGTCACTGCGGTCGATACACGGAGAGATCTTATAAAACCCTTTTTATGCGCGCTCGCGAGTATAATATTGACATAAAAAGTAGACAAACCCCAAGCTTTAACCTGACTCCACAGTGTGTCAAAATTTGAACGCAATCGATTCAGTAGTTTCTAAATGCATAGCGGTTGTAGGTACTCATACAACGTTTATATACATACATATATATATATGGTTGGAAATGCAGTCAAGGTAACCCTAACTAATTCGATTGCGCTAATTTTCAATATAGACTCGGTTTTTGTTCATTACTTCCAGATTTTGTAAAATCGGGGAAATGTGGTTGCAAAATAGTATTCTATTGAAGGTTAAGGAATTCTTTTTTAACACTTTGAACAGATTTTACAAATAGCTTTCGTTTGCATACATTACTAACAAACAATTTGTTAGATGCAAAAGATTCCAAAAATTCCTTCAAATTAAAAGTAAAAAATTCTTTGAATTCCCATAGCATTAATTTGGGTTCAAATCTTACTCATTTTGAAACCATATCCAAAGGTAAAGATTATAGCAAAGAAGTGCATATTTTATAAATTGCGTTTAAATTGTACATAATATTGTAATAGGTTAAAATAAATATTTTATAGTCTTTTATTACACAATGAAAAATTGCAAATGCGGTCTATTTGAATATATTTAACACTTTTTTCGAAAACTTTTGAACTTGAAACACTTTTTCATTACCCCAAAAATGTCGTCCTGTCTTATTATCACCAAGTATGAAATAGATAATACATGATCTTAAAATTTAGCTCATTAAAAAACTTAGCTAGAAGTCATTTTGTAGCATGAATTATACGAAATATTATTAAAGTGTTGGAAAAAGAGGAACTTTACAAATAAGAACCTGTGCTTCTTCTTGTCAGCAGGTCCCAGATCGTTAGTTCAATGCCACCAAAGATAGAAACCGTGAATTAACTTTATATACAAGTACCCATTAATTAAACACGATACAACTCTTAAATCCTAAAACTACACATAAAATAATAACATACACTTAGAACGACTTACTTTGATCTTTATTTTCCATTTTTTTCCAACCATCTACGTAGTGAATTTCTTTTTTTATGCGCTTTGCACAACTAAAAACTATTTTTACAACTTGTTTGACTTTGAGGTCCTGATACAACAGGATTTTTTTTTTTTTTTAATTTTTTTCCATTTAATCTAAATAAAATATTACTCATAACAATTGAATGAGTCGATATGAGTATTCATACACAAATATTCAGATAAATCAAACATAGTTGTTAAGGGTAAATTAGGTTCCCGTCAAGGTTTCCACACTGGAAGTGAGCAGTGATTCAAATTGCAAGCGATAGATGCACCCCCTCTGTGTATAAAGAAACCCTGCCGCATAAATACATGAGTAAATAAATAAATAAAATGCTTTGTTTAATCCGCTAAGCAAAGAACTGAGTACACACACACACAGGGAGAGGGAGTAAGCGAAACCAAACAAAGAATATTGTCTGGGATAAAGTTAACGCATTTGTATCCCATTTAGTATTCACATATATGTACATATGTATGTGTCTATACGAATATATATTGACTGAATATTAAAAAAAAAAAAAAAAAATGTTTATTATTTTTCTTCATTTCCTTTGTTTACTCTATTTATTATGCACGCCCACAAAGTACAGCAAACAGCGAAAAGAAAATAATAGTTAGTGAATTTTTTGTGTACAATTCACGAATTCCTCCGTTTTTCTGATTCTCCGATTCTCTGATTGTATTGCAAATTGTGTGTTTCGCCCACGGCAAAACTGTTTTCACAAGAGCTATTGTTTTGCTTGTGTTCCTGCTGGTCCTTAGATACCTATTGCCAGAGCTACATTCGAACTTTTCCTCGATATTGATATTGTTCAAGGCAAACCCTCTCCATCCCTTTTCCTGTGTGGGTGGATAAAAACATATGTTTCGAGATATATTATCAAAAGCAGAGCATGTCTTTAAATGCAAAATCACCGAGGAAAACCCATAACCATTTACCGAATTGGCTCTAATTTGATCAAGGTGTGACAATTCACTTCAACGTTGCTAATTGATTGAAACTTTTCACGTCTGTCATCAAAAACTGCGTTAAATTGAGATTGAATGTAGAAAACCTTAATAATTTGGCGTTTCACTTCTATCATAAAATATATGTTTCAGTGCACTAAATAAACTAGTCACTGCGTGTTAGATGAATATATACCAACTTTTCACTCAGGCTACGGCGAAGGTTTCAAAACCTCACGAAGTTGAAGGGGAAAGTTGCCACATCTTAAAATATTGGCGCCCACACTTAGCCAGGAATTTGATCTGATGAACTGGCTTAATAAGTTGCTCTGAATTGAGACAGTTGATAAAAGCCGAGATCCGAGCTCTTTGATAAGGTGAATACGATATCGAAACTCGACTCTAGATGTTTTTCCTAAGCTCGGACTTAAGTACGTAGTGCAAGAATTCAACAAAGCCTATTTCTCTTTTTATAAAGATATTTATTTAGACTTAAGTTAGTCTGTGTGAAACTCCGTTTCGATTAACTGCAAAAAAGACGAAATCTAGATAAAAACCGGTAATATATAATTTTAAAGAAAGTAACTTGGGCTATGCCGCGCTGAACGGATTTATATTGACTGCAACTTGTGTTCTATTTATCCGATCAGATTCAAACTTTGGGATCTATGATTTTATATCCAATACTATCATTTTGACTTATTTCATAAGGATACTCCAGTTTTTGCAAAAATATTTCTTTTAGAACTATATGATTTAGTAGTCCGTTCCCGATGATTTTCAAACTTTATCTTACCCGTGTAATAAAAGGCAGAATATATATATTTTTGGGGGTCGGAAACGTCTCCTTCTCCTCTCCTGTGCAATACAAACATCTGACCAATTTTATAATACCCTCTGAAGTATAAAAAGGTGGGACTCGCAGCTTTGCCAGTCCATGCATATATGTATTTTTAAAAAATTCTAATCTCATGCTTTTTACAAGCATATCTCAGTATCTCACTCACTCAAGCTGACGAGCACCCTAGCGCCCCCACTAGCCAACGGCCAACTGGAAAAACGTATATATGCGGGGGCGGAAAGGGGCGTGGCAAAATACAAAATGTGCGCATTTACTAAGCAAATATACATACCAAATTTCGTGTCTCTAGCTATTATAGTCTTTAAGAAAATCAAATTTGTTTAAATTTCATGTGCGGAGGAAAGCGTGTCAAAAATTTGATGACGTCTACCTACCAAATTTGGTGACTCTAGCTCTTATAGTCTCTGAGATCTACGCGTTCATACGGTTGGACAGGCGGAAATGGGTAGATCGACTCGACTATTGATACTGATCAAGAATATATGTATGTACATATATACTTTATGGGCTCGGAAAAGCTTCGTTCTGCCTATTACGTACATTTTGGCGACTTTAATATACCATTTCACCTTATGGGTGTATGATATAAAAATACTTACTCTAATGCCCCACGTTTTCGGGGGTTAAAAATTGTTTATATTTCATGCACAGCGTTGGCTACTTGATCCGCGTCACTGTTATAATCTTAAGTGTTTTCCACAGAGTGTGGATGCATTTTTTGTTTGTTTTTAAGCAATAATTGTAATATGAAATATTATGACTTATTTTTGTTTTATGTTTTTGTTTCGAATTGTATCTTTCATTGGTGCATCTGATTTGGTGAAGCCAGTTCAGATGAACACGATGTTTATTCTTAAACAAGGCTCTTATATACATCCCTATCTCAAGTGAAAGAAAACGTACAAAGCGAAATTCTGAAGATAATTTTGAAGAGCCCGAAATCGTAAATGAAAGCCGCACATCTTTAACGCTTTTTCAATTAAACTACTTACTTCGTTAGGAATTAAATTGTGGTAGACTGATGGATATTGATAACATTGGATTTTAATATGTAAATGGGGGGCGCCAAATTTCTAAAGTCAATTTTACCAATATCTGACTTAAAATATCAAAGAAGCTATTTTCGGCAATGCCGAAGTTTATATACCCTGCAGTCCTTGGCAATAATTTTTTTACATTTTGAAATTTCTTTCCTTGCAACTCAATTCATCAACACACAAACAAAACATTCAAATTATTTCTCTTTTTACTACAAATTTTTACTACAAATTTTTAAGCAAGGCACAACACGCATACACATACATATGTACATACGTGTAGCGCTACGTCTGTGTGTGCGTATGCATGTGCTCTGTTTGATTTGCTGATGACGTAGAACCGATTTGAATTGACTGTAACTTGTGTTCTATTTATCCGATCAAACTCAAATTTTGGGATCTGAGATTTTATATCAAATTCTATTATATTGGTAAATTTCATGGCGATACTCCAATTTTTGCAAAAAATTTTGTTCTAGAGCTATATGATATAGTAGTCCGATCCTGACAATTTTCATACTCTATTATCTCCCGGCTAAAAGTAGCTCAAATATGAAATTTCATTCCGATAGCTCTTAAGATGCCAGCGTGAAGTTGATTTGCACAGACGGACGGACGGACGGACGGACGGACGGACGGACGGACGGACGGACGGACAGACGGACATGGCTATATCGACTCAGCTTCTCATGCTGATCAAGAATATATATACTTTATGTGGTCGGAAACGTCTCCTTCTGTGCGTTACAAACATCTGACCAATTTTATAATACCCTCTGCAAGGGTATAAAAAGGAATAACTAAAAATAGTAACACTTAGGTCAATTTTTAACAAGAAACTATTTAAAGGCGTCTTAAAAAATTTAATCCTGTCTTGCTTGGTTAATAATGTTAATAATGGGAGGACAATTAAGAAATAATATTATAGATTAATGTGGTTTGTATATTAAAGAAGCAATGGATGTTGTCTCAAATCTCCCGAATTCCTTTTGTTAATTACATAATCAATATTGCACTTGGAATCCAGGTGACTGTCATCGATACTGCTGATCCAGACTGGTGGAAGGGCAAGGTTTTGGGACGTGTTGGCTTTTTTCCATCCAAATATTGTGTTCGCCTAAATGCCAATGAGAAGCCCTTGCAGGTGACCCACAATCTCCAGGTATCGGATGGCGAGCGCGGAGAGAACATGACCTTGCTGAGAGACCAAATTGTCATACAGGTAAGTGAATTGATAATCCAAGAGATTCATGGAGTTTCATCTGGAAAAGAGATCAAGATATCACATCATTATATATGTATAATCTATTGTGTCGTTTAGACGGGCGATGAAGTCAATGGAATGGTGATGGTGCGCTCCGCTGACAATCGTCAGGGCTACTGTCCAATCAAATACCTGCAGGAGGTGTGACAGCCAGAAGAGCCAGAAGAGCCTCCTTCCGATGAGCGGGACAGGCCGCAGAAATCATCAATGCACACGTCGAGAATGTCGACGGACAAGACCAAGCGTAGGATTAGAATTGTAGTTACCGATAATAACAATTTAGCTAGTAGTAGTGTTGCACCTGCACCCATACCCATGACCCGCACCCACCAAATTCCCCGGGAAGCGGATGCCGAAACGAAACGTCTCAATATTGACTACGGCGATGATGGAAGCACCGATTGGAGCAAGGATAAGGACATTCTAATACTCTCCGGCCGACGCAACAAGAACGATAAGAATTGGGAGAACTGGGAGCGTATTCGCGAGCAGAAGCTAGAGAAGATGAAGAACATCTGCTTCGAAAGCTATCGTCAGTCAAAGAGAGACAAACTTTTAATGGCCAAACCAAGGCCTAAGCAGTTGGACCCCACCTGGTATACGGATAATATCTACTCAAACCGTTCGGACGACCTGGAAGAGGACTATGTGCCCGATTGCCTCAAATACGGCACCTATCGAACTCTCCGCGACATCAATGAGCAAGATGAGAAATTTTCGGAGGAGCGTCGCGGTGAGGGTGAAGGTTCCCCGGGCTATGGCCTGCAGCGGTCCAAGAGCTGCAAAGAGTTTCAATATCCCAAGTCACAGAGTTGGTGTTTTGAGGGTAATGTCTTTGAAGCCGGCGGAGGCGTGGCCAGCGCCAGTGGTAGCGGTCCCCCCACGACCTCCATATTGAAGAACCGAACGGGAGTGCCCAAATCGTACTCCTTCAGTGCCACCACCAAGACCATGCCCTTCGATATCATAGACTATGACCTTCCACCATCCTCAAACTCGCGGCGGGAGAAACGCGAAGCCTACAGGCGAAGCATGAACATGATGTATAGCAATAGTCTGGACGAGCGTACTCTGGCCCACAGATGCTATGCACGGGATCAATGCACGAACGCCAAGTGCCTTCTGGACGACATCTACCCGGGCTCCAGGTCGAGGGGTCGGGCTGGCAGCAACAGGAATCTGAATGCAGCCGACTGGCTGTTTGAAGAGCGGGCAGAGGCGGATCACCGTCTTAGAAGTGTTCCAACGACGGTTATCTGTTGTTGCACCGCGGACGACTATTGCTGCCACCGCCAATCCCAGCATCTGGGAGCCCGGCCTAGGTCGCGCCTGCATTGCCCGGGCCATCATCCTGCCGCTGAGGAGGAGGAGCATATGCACTGCCGCTATGAGACCGACTTGGATCACTTCATAAGGGCGGAGCGCGAGCGCCTTCTACTGGAGGACAAGTTTCTGGACGAGGATGAGCGCTATCTGGCCGCAGCCGCCCCAGCACAACGCAGTTATTCCAACTATCATCGACCTGCACGCAGCAAATCTCTGCTAGAAATGCAGCCACCCAGTCTTTTTGACGAGGATACGTGCTCGGACTCGACGGAAATCGATCTGGAAGACTTTAATATTGACCTGGAGAAATATTGGGAGCAGCTGGACAAGCCGCCTAGTCCCATTAATATGGACATGCGACGAAATATGCATAGCAATCTGAAGGTCAAGAATGTCAATGTGCGTTGTTATAATAATGGACAACCAATCGATCTGCACGACCGTGAGCATGAACGGCTGATGATTAAGAAATCGCTTTTAGAGGGCATGCCCTCGCCCCCCCAGATGGACTCCAGTGGATCCTCGTGCAATAATGTTTCTTCAAGTGGGTTTCCTTTTTTTGATAATGCTGGCTCATCCTCCAACCCCCATGCCCATGCCCATGCCCACGCCCATGCTCACTCTCAGCGGCATCGGCAACTACCACGTCCGGGCGTGCATACCTATGGCTATGGGCATAAGATCTATCCCGCTGCCGACACGTTGCCTTCGTATCAGTATAACAATTTCTACCCGGAACACAGTCATCCAACTGTGGGTAATGTGCTCACCCAGCAACCCTCAGCCGGCATACACCACCCCTCGGCCGGTGGACACTCGGCCCTCAGTCTGATCAACAACATCTTCTCCATCTACAAGCCCAATAAATACTCACCCGAGAATTGTCAGATGAACTACGAGAGCAAACCTGAGCCGTGCAAGAAGATGAATGTCCCCAGCACACGGCGCCCCTTGGGCGCAGCTGCTGCCCCCCATCCGCATGACTATATGCCCTCGTCAATGAAGCGGCCCCTGTTGGTGAGTGGCGATCAGCCGCACTTCAAGATCATACCCGAGAAGACTGGCCTGAAGATATCGCCGTTACTGGCCTACGACGAATACGGCGGAGGGGACAAGGCCGCCCATCTGAGGCTAAGCAGCACGGCCAGGCCTTTGATGCTTCCGCACTGATGGTGCTGGACCTTCCCTTGGTATGGTAATGGTAATTATTGTTAGTTATAAATGCTCACAGCCACCAAACTGCCGAACTCTCTCTCTCTATCCAAACAAAATAAAGAAGATTAAAAACAAAAAAATACAAAACTAAACCAAAAGTATAATGTAAAACTAAAGACTCCAACTTAAAAACCAAAACGCACAAATAACTGAGACCAGGCCCAATCATCGAACGTGGTAGTGGCATCTATGCTCCTCCTCCTCCTCCAACCGTTCCTCCTCCTCGTCGTCGTCGTTTACCATGCAGCAACATCACGAGCCATACCATTGGAAAAACAACAACAACAACAGCATAAGAAGAGTGTATGAAAATAGTTTATAGGTTCCGTCAATCAGGCAAGGCATCCCTTTTCACTCTGCAACACACACAAACACACACACACCCCAGATACACACACACACTCACATGCCCAATGTGCTTTTAATTCGCTTGAGAATTCGCTAGAGAAACCGCAACAAAACAAAAATACACTAACTTTTCGAGCAAATTTTTAAGCAATCACGTACCCAATATCGATTGAGATACAGGTACATGAATCTATATACAGATCTTTATGGAGATTAGAGTAATATTTGGATTAAGCCGTTCATATCGTGTTTCATCCAGAAATATTATAATTATCGTTCATACATATATACTTACATATATACAACTAGTGTATACCCTATTTCTATAGCCAATAAGCAGAGATTTTATGATAATGAATTGTGTGGACACAACTTTTTGGGCATCGAAGGAAAACGAAGATGAAACGAGAAGAGAATCTTTTTATTGCCACAAAATGTTTTCTATTTTTTATACCAAAGAAACTTTGAAGCTACAACCTAAACGAAAGTCTAATTGAATAGAAGAAAAGGTAGATACATACCTGAATAGGTATATATGTATGCACATACATATGTATGTATAAGTATGTATAATATGATCTCGATCGGGATCGAGTAAAGGAAGAAGAGGCTTGCTCTACGTACATATTTTGCGGCTACTAGACAGATTTATATGCTATTTATATTAACGGTAAGTGTGTGACCCCTAAAACAAATGCTTTTTACAAACCAAAAACCAAATGACAACTAAATTCAATTTAAAATAAATATATAAAACAAAACGAGAATAACTAGAATTGTATATAAAACCACAATGGAAAAATATATTTATGATGTATGCGTATCCACTGGCCTTATTTATTGAGAAGAAAACGCACACACACTTACAAACACACACCACACACACACACACACACACACAAACACAAACAACCAGACAAATGCAGACCTTTGACTTTGCACTTGAGAATTATTAAGGAATGAAATTAGTCTCGAAGAAAGAAGAGAAAAAACTATTTCCTAAGGCTTGCATCACTTTTGTTAATTGATTTTTGGCGTCCAATTTTACATAATGAAAAAACAAGTTAAGTGAAATATATACATCTGTATATGAGAGCTCATATATGTATGTACATCGTATTGTAGACACAACTAAATCGAATTAAATGGTAACAGAAATATATTTGTAGATTTTAAGCAACGGCAGGCGAACACAGGCAGTCAGTCAGTGAAACAGTCAGTTTTGAATTTGAATTTATTTTTAACGACTTTTAAAGATGGGAAAAATCGATTTTTTTACCATAAGGATAAACATTAATAAATTGTTCAACTTTTTGCTATTTATATAAGTGTACCCTATGGCCTATGAGATTAGGACTTAAGGGATTTTCTAGACCACACAATTTGCACAAACCAAACCAAAAACAAAAATGAAACTGTGAGACACACACACACGCAAACATGTCACACATAATGCCTAGGATACTTACCTACTATATAAACATTAACTGCACACCCCCTCCCCCAATTGCGATCTAGTCTACCATACAAACAAAAATCTACAAGTTTTAGCTATTAAGAAAGAAAGTGTATGTATAATTCAAATGGAATCGATGAACATGAATATAACGCCCAAATCTTATGAGTATGTAATTAAACAAAAATAACACAAAAGGGAGAACAAACGAAATTCAAAAAAGGATGTCACATGTCGGGCTCCTGAAATGCTGAAATTGGCACTTAAGACACAAACCCAACTATCCCGGAAAAACGAACAAGAAATTGAAGAGTTAAGAGAAACTAATTTAAACTATTTATTACATGATAGTAGAGTACACTAGAATTTACAACTGTAAATTGCGAGTATTGTGTGTAGCAACTAAAATCTTTGAAAAACCCAATTCGGCAATTGATATGTAAAACCATTTCAAATTTAATATACATATACATATACATAAACATACATACATATAAAATGCTTCATGTTTTTTAGTGTGTAATTTTTGTTATAGATGATACGAAATTGTACAATTGTGCGATTATACGATTTACTATGATTACGGGAATTGTATTCTAACTGTATCGGCATGTGAAGTAGTGCAAAAGTTATTGCTTCTAGAGGATTAAGAGACATCCAGCACGGAAATTAAAACTAAGCAAAACAGAATGAAATCCATACACAAAACACAACCAACCCAACACACACACACACACACATTGCATCGAGCGATTGCAGCCGAATAAAATAGAAAAAACGAAAACAGAAACCTTTTAAAAAAGTGAAACAAAAAACAACATAATGCTAAAAAACTAGAGAAAACAGGCAACAAACTAACATAAAATAAATATATCAAGTGCAATGTATACATATAGAGAGAAATGAAACGAAAGAAAACAAACAGAAATTCAACTCATTTTAGCACTACACGCAATTTAAATGTAAATGAAATCCCCTAACCACCACCCCCTTCAATAGACTAAACAACCTCTTCCCCCCGACCCTCACTGTTCAGCCCTTAACAGCGACCTCCCGTTAATTTACCTGAAATAAAAATGAAATGTTAAATTCGATGTAAAAAAAAAAGAAGTAATTTTCTTGTCTATTGGGTTGAAGTTCCTCCTAAAAGTAGGCAACACATTTGGGTTTGATTTGTTTTTTTTATTATGTTTTAAATTTATATCACATTAAATTTTAAATTAACGAAAATACAAAAATTATTAAGCGAAGCCATCATCGGATTTTTTCATACAATTATCGAAGGAGGGGATTCATTTGACTTGTCATGGAGCAAGAGAACACGATGAATTTTGAGCTAGAGCAGAAGGATCTTCCTTGTTCTCCCCCTTCTCCCACAGAACTTCGTTTGCTCATGCATATTTAATAGATAATATAATGTTTGTATATGTTTGTAGTACTTAAAGCTATCACTAAATTGATTTGTTAAACTAATTGCATCAGAGTCAGTCAAAGTTAAAATGGAACCTAAACTATTACACAATTGCCAGGGAGGTGCCATCGCATGGAGTGACCACCCATTTGTCAGGCTTTATGAGCTAAGGTCTGGTCGGGTTTCAGATGATGCTACTGCTGATAGAGTCGCTGATGAGGTTGCCGTTGGCGTTCCTGTTGCTACTGACGGTGTGGAGCTGGCATTGTTACTGGAACTGGCGGCAGCACCATCCAAATTCAAAGTGTTGCTGCTGGCAGCCTTCTGATTGGGGAAAAGAACCGAGTACGCTGGCGGGGGATCCAATTCCTCATAGTTGGGCGGCGAAGCTACATTCAACTGATGATCCAGGCCACCTGCTCCGCCATTGGCAGCGGCCAGCGCCGCCTCCCGTTCGTTGTTAACAGCATGCTGGGATGCTGAGGCTGCAAGGGAACGTATGGTTTCAATGTGAGAGTTCAGGCGACAACAGACAACTGAATAAGTGTGTGTGTGCGTGTGTGTTTGTGTGTAGAGAAAGTTAATGCCGGAAAGTGTAGGAAAAGTTAGACATAGACATAGTGAAAGGAAGTAACAGAAATAGTTATGGGTGGACATGCGCGGGAAACAAAGAACAATAAAACTCACATCAATACAGGACAAATGTCTATGTCTTACTTGCAACTAAAAAACTGAGCAATTGAACATACCCCAGAGGCCGCAAATAAGTAGGGCCCCGCCACAGAGGAGCATGCCAAGCATGAGATAGCCCCATGGTCCGTATTTCGACAGATCCGAGTGGATACCATTTCGTGTGGAATTACGCCGTGTGAAACCACTGCCGCTGCTACCAATGCCAGTTCCCGTTGTTTCGGCAGTTCCATTATCCTGCTTGGTCGTGACGGTCCCGCCATCCCCCTCGGAGTTCTCGCCAATCGAGTTGGGGGAGCCCTCTCCTGCGGCAGGCTTCTTCATATCTTTGGTATACACCTTACGCAGAGTGGTGGTTGACGTCATTGCTGTCGTTCCATTGCCTGAGGCAGTGACATTACGTGGCCCATCTTCGGGCCCTGTGGGCGCATCATAGGCAAACAAATTGCGGAACACTTCCAATGCGAATTGCTCAAACAGATCCGACTCCAGAGCCGAAGGCAAGGTGCCGGCACCAGGACGACGCTGTTTAAAGCACAGCTCGTAGTCCTCATCACTGTCGTATTCATTACTGTACGGACAATGGCGGATGCCATCACAGGCCAGTTCCTTAGAAATGCACAAAATGGGCTCATCTCTGAGATGGCAAAAACAAGAGAACAAAACAATTATTGCAAAATGCAAACTAGAGCTTGATTTTCACCCGCATTCACTCACCCAATCTTTAGGCATTGATGTTTGGACTTATCCTTGCACTGCTCTCCTTTGCCCAACACTGTGATCATCAGCTTCGACTTCAAGGCATTCTGACCATGCTCCCACACGATTCTTACACGGCCGTGGAACAACCTCACTGGATCCTCCATTTCCGATGCTGTGTCCTCCAGTTGGCAGGGGTCCACACGCCATTGGGCTGTGTGGGGATCCAAAGAGCTGAACTGCAATCAGCCGAGAAATGGAATTTGTTTATACATTAATAGCTAGATGCGAAAATAATCGAAAATCGGAAATCTCAAAGAACGTGATAAAAATAAAAACACGACGACCGATCAAAACCAAAAAACTGTGAAAACGTTTAACCAGGCAAACAAATAATATTTGAGATAAATTTAAATATTTACGCTGGAAAAATACGAAAAACATATACTTATTGTTAGATTTATTAAATCGGTTTGGCTATCACACAATGGTAAACCATATGTACATACGTATGTATGTACATATTTTATTGTATTTAGAAGAGAAACAGAGACAGACACAATGAGAACCAGGCTCGAGTTCATTAACTGAAAGCGCAATTAAGGGTAAACAATTTATAAAAAGGTGTGTCTGCCATAAAGAAAAACAATAACAACGAAACCTAAAACGAATAACAACAATAATTAAAGCATTTAATACACAACAAGCCTGATCAACAGCTGATATCTGCTTTAGCCAGCCTAAGAGTACTTCTAACTGCATTTCATAATGGTCCCTAGTCCAACTCGTTAGGAACAAAGGCCGTAATAATGAACCGCATCATCATTCCCATCCCAATGCTCAGTCACATCTCATGCCTGGAGAACAAAAAGACTGCTTACAACTCAACTGGCATGCAAATGGCTACCCATCACCAAGCCAATCCCCCCTGGGTTCTACCTAGTGTGGGTCTGTGTATGTACCCATCAAACGGCCGTTCTCACAGTTGACATAGCATAGTTTTTTATGGCTGACAGTCGCTTCGCTCACTCGTTTACTCGAATGTTTAAATGGCAATGCAACTGAAAGTGTTGCGTTGTGTTGCGAGTTTCGTTTTCCTGGCCAAATGAGACAAACGTGTTTCAAATACAAAGAGAAGCTTCAAATTAAGAGGGCCGGGCCTAACTTTGGCGAATCCGAAGTGTGCTTTACCCTGGAAACGCTTATTCAGACAAATTAAATGGAACTGTTCAACACTGTTCTATAGTTGCAATATCTAAAAGTTCACAACGAAGTTGAACTCTGCGTTTACGTAAAGAGAAAGATCAAAATTTGTAATTTTTTAAGTAATATGATGTCGATCTGTTTTTGTGAGGGTATAGAAAAATGAACCTCCAACCCAGCCTATGCTTTATCAGCTCCCCTAAAATGCGTTTCATGGAAAAGTCAACGCCAAAAATGGTTTCAATCGACGCGCTTATGCAAATAGGGCTGGAAATCGCGTGCTAGAATATGTGGGGGAGGGCTAAGGGGGCAGCTGGAACCGACTACTCGGACTCTTGGGCTAACTCTGACGTGCCCATTCTACCACACCAAGTGCTGACATGTGGCTTTTGGCTTTTTTCACAGAAAGTGAAACATGTTCAACTTTTTCAATGTCAACTCCATCAAATTGAACAGAATACTTATGAAGTAATATTGGTGGAAAATTTTATTTTCCAAGAGTTAGTTCAACTGGCGTCAGTAAATCTATGTGTACTTCGTTCTCAAAGCTTATTAGCCAAGGGTCTTAAGCCCAAAATTTTCAATATATGACTATTTGATTGAAAGGCCTCTTGATCTTAATAATGTTTTTAATTTAACCTTTTCAGCTTTGGGCCATATCGTTATAAAGCCTCTAACTTTGTCCTGCGCTACTCGAATTCCAGAGCATTGGGAAACAACATGTTTTTGGGGGCCATGACCTACGCTTAACTTATTGGGTTCCATGTAATTGGAGCCAATTTCAAACGTCGAATTGTCCCACCACAAAACAATTGCACACACACTCATATTCGTAAGATAATAGTAACTAGAAAACAATGTCATGATAAATACTTATATAAATTCAATATGTCAGAGAGAAAACCAATTATTTCACAATTATCGAGTAATTTGGCAATGAAATAATGAAAATTGCAAAACCAAATGAAATTGAAATGTTATGTTTTCCTTATATTATGAAAGATCTGGATAATCATTCTAGATCAACCTAGATGCTTTTATTTCTTATTTTCCGTCCATTATGAGGTTTACTTAGGCACTTAGTTTCTTCTTCAGTTGGACCTACCCACCGAAGTTAGCCATTGTGTGGGAGCTCTAATTCATTCAAAGAGTTCAATGCTTGATCTCTCCCCGACCCGCCACAAAGTACTTGAATTCTCACACTTTAATGCGATAGTTGAGCTTAAAAAAGAACGGAAGGTGCAGAAAATGGCAACTTCGCACTAATTACACTCCAAGTCCAGTGTACCAAAGGTCGCTTAACCTTGCGAATTCATAGATGTTAGTTATTGTTGGTTAGTCAACTTACAATATTCAATGGACAGGTGCGTCCCACCATCGTGGCTGACGGGGCCGATACAGTTCCTGAGCTATTGAGTCGATCCATCAGTGCCGACATTTCCGTCAAGCTGCCTGGCGACTGTCTTGATTTTGTTAGACTACCAGTAGCCGGCATGATGTTTGCTGATTGGGAGCTGCCAGGGCCGGGTATGGTGCCGACGCTTCCAATATTGTCGTCATTGGGTTGCTGGTTGTGACGCAGTTTGGGCAGGATGAGGCGCACAATGAAACCGTAGTTGGGTGGAGCACTCAGTATGCGTGTACAGGTAGAATGCTGAGCCCCAAACCCGCCCGGCTTCAGTTCTATAATGAGACTAGACTCTTTGCCCTCGCTCTCAATGAAATGTTCTGGCTGGGCACTGCACAATGGCTTGAATGTGGGATGTGACAGCAGATCACCTGGAAATAGTAGAAAACCGATGAAATGAGTTAAGAGTGAATTTTTCGGATTGGTAGGTGGTAAGTGGAGCAACCGCATAACAGACACATATCTCGAGACTCGCCTTGGAACCAAATTTACAATCATCTGTTAATTTTCATCAAATATATGTATATACAGAGATACCAGAGCTTGGGTTTGTGTTTTTTTGGGCTTGACAGATATCGAAAGCATGCAGCGACAATCAATAAATAACTGATGGCAACTAAATATAGTTTTTTGTGTGAATTGGTGAAATGATGACGACTCTTATCGCACGAATGACCAGATGGACACACGGGCTGACTGACAGGCATAGACATGGACAATTTCACGTTCGCAAAACTAAAACACAATTAAATTTGTTGTATTTGTGAATATAATTGAATTGAAAGGCAGGGGAAAGGCAAAAGGCATCCGCAATACCTATTCCCAAACATATGTACATATATCTACATTGAGAGAAAAACAACATCAATTGATTGACTATATTGAAATATAAAGGAGATTGTCGTGTAATTTCATTCCAAAGTCTTCAGTAGAGGGCAAAGAAGAATCAATTTGGTGACCAATTCGCAAATAGAATCACCAAATGGTTACAACAACTAACTGAACATTTTTTTCGAGTGTAGATGTATCTCCAAATGGTGTTGGATTGGTGGTGAGCGTAGTGTGTGGCTAGTGATCAGTTGCCCAGTCTCCTCCTCTGTTCAATTATTTTGCACTCGCATTTGAACTGTGCGGCTCAGAGGTTAAAGATGCACGCACACACATCCAGAATTGCGTCAATTAATAAACACACACAAACCCAGCAGACTCGGTGGCAAAGTAGGGGGCGGGATGGAGGGAAAGGCTGATATTGTTTGCCTTTTCTCGAGTGTGGTGTAGGAAAACTACTTTTGCATTATTATTATACTATATTCTGGGTCACTGACTGCCACTGCCAGCACCACGAACACACGCACACATATTGATATATATGTGCATCCATCTATATCTACATTATTATAACTATTATTGCAACATTTTATTATTGTTGTTGCTGCAGCCGCCCTCGCTCATACATACATATGTATGTATGTACATACAAACGTATTTTGCAATTGCCACATTTTGGACTATTAAAAATGAAATTCACTTCATTCGTTTGCCCAAGCAAAAACAAAATACACACAATTTGCATTTTATTGTTATTGTTGTAGTTGTTGTTGTTGTGTTTTTTTTAGCCCAGCTAATTCACATTTCGAACTTGACATTAATAGACAAGTGGCTATAGCTGACGCCGACGCCGATGCTGACACACGTGCTGCACTATAATCATTTAAGACCCACTTGAAATACGGTGAGCTAAGGTGAGGTGAGGTGCGGTGGGCCGGGGCAATACTGAAAATTGCATTCAACCACATTCAATTCATATTCACCCACTTATACATATATATATCATTAATTTCGGTTAAACGATTATCATCTTAATAACCATAATTAGGAATCATTCGCATTAGCAACTCGATGTCTAAAAGAGATCGAGATAAACCGCAAATGGTAAGTGCACATTTTTAAGCATAAACTGTGAGCATATACATAAGATATGAGATATATAGCATAAATTGGGCATTCTGATTACGATACCTTGCCATATCACTCAAGACTTAATATTCAAAAGTCATGAGAGTCATCCAAGTTGAACTTACAAGTCAGAAAATTGTAACAAACTACAGTGAAAACACTGGCTAAGAACCAAAATTGATTTGAACAGAGCTCAAGAGAGTTTTCTCTGAATGTTTTCCAACTTACCCACGGTTTCATACAATTTCAACCCATCTAATCCTGTCAATCTATTAGATAAATAGGCTTTTCTTCAATGTCCACCCTAGGAACTATCGGGAAATCACTGCGACTTATACCCTTGTTTCTATTACTATTATCATATGTAAGTATTTGGAAGAATGGAATCTTCGAGAAAAATAGAACCTGGTGGAGTAAGGCAAGAAAAATGGGAACATAAGGTGACCCTTAGAGATCTCCATCTCCTAGTTTCTTTATTTTTAACACTGATAAAAATATTACCTTACCCTAACCCTAAAAAAATAAATCTTTCATTGTCAAGTCATTTCTTTGGAGCTTCTATTTCTATCAGTATTACATTTACAAATACAAATATTTCTTTCAGTTTTTTTATATAAGTTAAAGCACTTAACAAATATATAGTAAATAAAAACTTTGCAGATGTCAAAAAAATAAAAAACAAAAACTTTTCTCCCCTAAATAAAGGAAGGGAAATTAAAAGTTTAAAAATGATATCATTCTGAAAAACAAAAACATAATCTACGTTTTTCATCTTCTGATCTGTGTCGCCATAAAACTTCAAAAGTGCTATAAATCGAACTAAAAATTTCGAAAGTGTCACGGATAGTAGCTATGACTAATAGCCTTAAAGTTTGTTAGATACTAATGTGAATATCTCATTAACTGAGAAAATACGAATGATGCATTTTGTTTGATATACGAACGAATATGTACCGAATGATGCATTTTGTTTGACATTCTTAATTTTAAACAAAGTGAATATTTTTCTTTGTCTTTGTCTACCTTATGGGTTTGTATTTCGTTTTTCTCTATTCATTGTGAAGCAAAAAAAAACTGTTGAAATTGACAAGTTTAGTTTTTTGAACCCATTAACCCATAAGCATTTATGTAGCAACCAGTTAGTTATAGAGTCTGGGAATTGTATTAGCCCAGAACTGTCACTATTTGTTGAAATAAATATGATCTATTGGTCATAAGCCGAAATTAGAGTTAATCATTGGAGACTCCATTAGCCATTAGCACTACAAAATAATCAGTTTTAACTGTTTTTATTATAGTTGTTGTTTTTTTTGTTTTGGTTTTGTGATGTGGAGACCGAGGCTGACAGATACTATAGACAAGCCATAAAACGCCAGCTTATGCCACTGAACTCCCGAGCTAATTGGGTTAAAAGCACATACACACTCGCCCATGTCTGCGTGTATAACAAGTTAAGTGTGTGTGTGGAGATTTGTTTAGTTAGTTGCAGTGAGGCATTAAGGTTAATATGGCTCTGTTTGAGGGAGATGTGTGGAGGCACAGCCAAACGAAGAAAGGGTCCGACCTTAACAAAATTTCACTCCAATATGCCGTTAATAATTTGTCTTAGTTTTTCAGAGCAGAACATTCATTCATTTTCGTATTTTGTTTTTGGGGGAAAGTTAAACTCGTGTGTACACTAAAATTGTCTGCATATTTATTTTACTAGCCAAGTGTGTATAAGCCATTTCGTTTGAACTTCGTATTCGGTTGGTCAAACAAACCAAAAACAATTTCTGAGCTACCATTTGGGTAAGGTCAGGCAGGCGAACAGACATACATATATATATCTTATGTATGTATGTATGTATGACAGATATATGTATGTATATACGGACTTACAGCAAACAAACTTGATTACTCAGATAAACCTCACAGCATAAACAAGTAAACAATTTTCAGAAAATTGTTCGACAGTATCTGCTGCCAATAGACGGTAAGTATCTGTGTAAGTGTTTGTGTAAGTGTGTGTTAAAGTGTGAGTGGCTGTGTGTGTGTGTAGGTCAAGCATCAGCTAGACCAGCCACTTGAATCTTTAAATTGAAAAAAACAAAAAAGGGCCTATTTAAATGCGTAGATGTTAGTCAATGCCGACAGATTCAAGTGGGCCAGTTTCCAGTAGCTGTTTAGATTTAGATTAGATTTAGACAAACAAAAAGCCAACTTGGCCAAGAGCAAAACTGCAACTCGCTTCACTCGCAACGAGATGGAGGACACAGGGAACACAGAGAGAGAATGATGGAGAGAGATTGTCAAGCATCGTTTCAAGTGGCGGTTGGGCATAATAAATTCTGTGGCTGCCACATGATGCGGACGCATGTTGCATGCTGCTGTTGGATGCTGCTCGTCATAATTACGCCCGACTGCCCACAGAACCAAAAAATAAAAGAAAAAATCACACACACCACTCATACAACTGAAAGAAAGAGACAGTACAGGAAGGGGGAAAGTTGGGAGAGACACTCGAAAAAGTTGTTGTTAAAAATTACACAACACACACACACACACACAGAGAGACACACACACAATGGAGCCACTCAACGCACAACCAGCAACAAAAACAAGTCGGCAAGTGCCCCGCCACTTGCTTTTTATACACTTCGCAAAATGCCTACCAGGTTGCATATCGAGCTGGCCCCAAAGAGGCGGAGGATAGCTGGAAAAATTCTACAAGCACTTCAGTATAAATATGTGTTCGTATCTATGTAGAGAAAGAGACCAGCGTCAAATTTGCATTCTCAACTGGTAAATTTCTACAGATTCAAATGACTATTTGCAATGAGGGTCAATATAGTCATAACATGTAATCTTAGCTTAATTAAATGTGTTTTCCAGTAAGGCAAACTGGGAATGATATTGATTTTTATCTTAGGAACCAGACTTTCATATGAAAAACATCTGAAATACATTATGAAAAACATTTGTGGAAATAGCAAACTTCTGTCTGAAGTTAATCTAGCGTATTATAATAACAAAATCATTTTTAGGTGCTATTCAGGTACTCAATTCTGAAAAATTTCCAACTCAATAGTTACATGTTTTGAATCAGTTAAAGAAACAATTTAAATGTTTACATGTTCTCGTTAAAAGTTCTCTCTTCCCTTTCATTTTTATTGTTGTAATTCTCAACTAATTTTAGCTTAAAGATGTTGTATGGCATTTCCAATCCTTGAGATTTGAAAAAATTGTCTTTCTTATTTTGCTTTAAATGACCTCGAACCCATTTAATTATGTTTTGAATATGTTTATCATTTGAAATTATTACTTAAATTATGTCCAACATTTCTCGCAAGTGACTGGAGAATAAAAAAAAACTTGTAAGATCAACAATAAACTCAATATAGAGCATTCTATTATGACACTTAATTACCTATATCTATCCACTAGCTAAGGTCAAGAGACAGGTCGAAGGGTTAATTACATGAACTAATATTCTCTTGGGTTTCCCTTTGTTTAATTGTTAATCATGATGTGAGATTGTGTTAGAACTTTTCTAATCAAATATCAATTGTATAGAAAAAGTGTATTCCCAGCTCGTTTCTGAAAAATTCGAGCTCCATTTACTTGTTTTGCCTGCGACAAAACTGGAAAAAATGGGTCAACTATCAAAGTCAGAACTGCAAGGGGTTAAGTGCTTGTCTGTCCCACTGAATACAGTGGGCTTCGTAGCCTTCAGTGCGTCCCCTCCCATCCTTCCTTTAGCCGCTGACTGACATGCATATATACATATTTTATATGCGAGTGTATATGTTTGTGCCAGGGTTGTATGCCACAATTCCCGTTGGCCAATTTTCCTAATAGGTCAAGCGAATGTGTTGTTGTTGTTGTTGCTGCTGTTGTCGTCTCTTGACTCTGTCTTTGTCGCTTGTCGTTTGTCTGTTTGCTCTCTGGACAGATGTGGAGAAGAAACAAAAACAGACTGAGAGGGAATGGGGGAGAAAGAGAGAAAGATAAAGAGAGGTACAAAATAAATAAATTGCACAATAAACAAGAAGCATTTCTTGTTCTTGCTGCTGCCGTGGATGTTGCTGCCGTTGCGTGCAACACATTTGCAGTGTAACGGCAACTGTTGCTGCTCAGTTGGTTAGCCGGTTGAACATGACTTTTGCCTTGCACCACATCACCTCACTGCCCCTCTTGGCCATCTCGTTGCGCTCTACCTTCCTCTAATGGCCTCATACATAAATCAAGTGAGAAGCCATTTTGCAATTAGCTAAGCAAGAGAACACACAAACCAAAAAATGCAAGCCGAAATATAACTCGAACCATTTTTTGTTCTCTAACAATTTGCATTTTAATTGAGGGTTTTTAAACCTAATTGAACCCCAGATGACATCCAGTTGCATGGCAAGCAGGTTTTTATCGTTCGCCCCCCTGCCCCCGAACCCCACTCCATTGAATCTTACACATCTCCAGGGAAGTTGGTTGAATTTTTGGAGCCATTCGCAACATATGTTGATTCTATTCTTTTTTCTTTTTCGTCTCGTGGCTGAGTTATAAACCGGTTTTCAAATGTTATATCGACACATACATACATAGGTCCATATATGTATATGTATGGATATGCAAATTGCTTCATGTTTCATTCTATTCTTGTTGTTTTCTGCCAAATTTGAATAGTGAAACATGGGACATGTGACTTGAATCAGATTTAGATACAGATACATGTATGTATGTAGATATGGATGTAGATTCAGATACTCGTATTGCGAGTGCGACCCAAGCGTAACAATTTCGAAACTTTAGAGTCTAGATTTCTATTTGGGCAACGAAGGGTTAATGCTAATCTTTAACCCGCCTGCTGACACTTGAAGATTTCACTGCCATTTCTCCTGGCTGGGCCGCCTTTGTTCTTCATTATGGTAAGACAGACGCCGACCAGGCCAGGCCATAACTGTGTTTCAATGACAATGAGGTCGGTCTCTTTTTTTCGTCGGTTTCGTCTGTTTTTGCTTTTTCTTCTTTTTTTTTGTGAAAACAATATTTTCTTTTCCGCCTGACGTGTTTTAATTGTTTCGTTGTGAGGCAAAAAGAACAAAACACAAAGCAAAACCCAAAAAAAAAGGCCAAAAGTGATTCATTTATATAGTTAACAATAAAATGAAACCAACGCGAAATTTCTTAGCTTATCAGCTAGAGGTTACCGTCAAAATACAATACAACAACAATGGAATGATATATACAAAACTTGCTTTTTAAAACAATATAGAAAAAAAAAACAGAAGAACACAAAAACCATGTGCACAGCAGCAGCAACAACAACATCAGCAACAGCGGTCAAATCGAGCAGGCCAGCAACCGGTTTGTCAGCAAAAACAAAACAGTTAATAAATAAATAAATAAAAAACACATCGAAATGACAGTGGTTCATTATATAGAATAAAGAACATTAAAAGCCCTCACAAAGGAACTCGAAATAGACGATCCACAAAAGAAAAGAAAAAACAAAATATCATTTGCCGAAATCAAAGTAGATCCACTTGTAATTCCGGGGGAAGTACCAGAAGAGCAACATATCACATTGCTCTAGGTAAATATTTAATTTATAAGAACGCTAATGTACTCTTCTATCAAATAGGGTAACGAATATGACACACCATTTAATGTGATCATATTTCACACACACACATAAGCATGTCCATGAGTATGTGTGTGCATTGAAATGTTGACACTAACTAAATATCGCATCCATTTCCCTTTGATATAGACATCAGAAATTGAGCAACGACTGCGACTCAGACACCAGCTTTACAAGAGGAATCGTTTCTTTCAGTGTATTCATGCAATTTACCAGCCTAATACATATGTAATTAATCCAGACTCCATTGCTTCCTTTTACCAATTTCTTCACACATTTACACACAATACACCAACAACAACAGCAGCGACCTATATGTATGTGTGTAGAAACATACATAAGTAGGAAGATGGGTGAGGATGAGGGTGGGGATCGGGAAATGTGTGGTTTAATACCAGTTAATTAAACATTTTCCCAGCAATTGCAACTAACCAAAGGAAACGGCGGCACTTTGGACGACGATGGCAGCGCTGGCAGCCAGCAGAGTGATCAGCGCCCAGGCGCAGTAAATCTGCAAAATCGGATGGCGTTGGCGCTGGCAGCGCCGCTGCTGCTGCGCACAGTTGAGACATATGGCCGATGATGGGAGAGCGAGAGCACTTGAAGTGTTGGTGGGTGGCGGACGAACTGCCGCCATGCTGCTTTGGCGACTTCGATGTTTCCGTTACTTGGTTATTGTTCGTTTTCGTCTTGTTTTAATTTAAAAGGCCGATGTTTTTTAGCTTTTCTCTTTTTCTCTTATCGTTTGACACACTCTCAAGGCACTGAAACACTGAAACAGTTGGGCTTTTGCATAAATAACGGTTCACAGTATTTCGCACACACACTCAAACACTCACGCGTACACATACAGCAACGGGATAAAACTTTACATTTGCCAAATTGAACAACACTTTTTGAACCCTTTTTTGTTTTTTGGTACTTCTTTCTTTCTGCGCCACCACGACGACTAAGACAGAGGCGAGGCAAAAGACTGCGTCTTGAATTTTGTAGTTCTTTCGTGGACTTGGACTTGGACGTGCTACGACGACTGATCGAATCGTACTGAGCCTCATTCCAAACCAAGCAGCCACCACGATGCCTCCGTTTCTGTCTCAGAGAACGACTACGCGATCTCTCTAGCCGATCACGACGACGAGTGGCTGTAGCTCCATTGCCATGCCGAAAACATGAAGCTAAGCTCTGCGGCGCTCTTTTCCCATGCCTTGAAAAGCGCTCTTAAATTTCCCCGCAATATGAGAAATCGACATGACGGTCGCTGCGCGGGACTTGGGAGAAAAAGACAAAGTCTTTCACCCACACACACCTTTAGCCCGCCAATCAGTGCAACAGTCCTACTTCTGACTCATGGAGCTTACGGCGTCAAACGGATTTTGCATTTTTTTCCCTGTCAGTTTTTTTGTCGTACTTCTCGTGCTTTGCTTTCTTGTTTTTAGGGGTTTTTTTTTTTTTTTTTGCTTGTTGTTTGCTGTGGGTCTGTAACCCAATTTTCAAACGAGTAAAAACGAAACAAAGCTAAAAAAAACGAAGCGAATGCATGTGGGAAGTAGAATGCGAAAAATTACAGCAAGAGGCGTTTGTAAGAAATCGAAAACAGTTCAAACAACATATGCCAAAAAGGAGATGAGCACACAAATATCTTGTCTTCCCCAATGCATGCACCCAAGTGTGTGTGTGTGTGTGTGTGTGTGTCTGATGAATGCATGAACAGACATGCCAGAATAACAAATTGGTATTGGCTCAAGGACGGTGGCAACAACTCAGGAGATAAAGATGAGAGAAGTTAAGAGTCGGTGAAGAAAGGCGGTCAAGAAAGTGGGTTAAAGTTCAGTTCATGTCCCCCAACCGATGGCTTAAGACCTGCAAATTGTGGTTAACGAGTTGGCAAGAATTTCACAGGATCTGCCATTTTTGTTATTTAACAATCTTGTACTTATGTAAGTCAATTTAGAACTATGTGGTATCTGAAATCAAAATGTTTATTTTAGAGTGACGGATATGTACATATGTACATATGTATGTACATACATACAAGGGGGTTGGTCAAGCTGGTCGACATATTTTTATACTCTTGCAAAAATGGTATTTTAATTTGGTCAAAAGAGTGCAACGAATAGAAGGAAGCATCTGCGACCATATAAAGTATACATATCTATTCTTGATCAGCATGACGAGACGAGTTCAAATAGACCGTTAGAGCTACAGAGCTGATTCAGGCGGATTGAGCCGGATCGGACCACTATATCGTATAGCTCTGATACAAACGGCAAAGTCACGAACAGTGATAATATTGGTGAGTTTATTGCACCTTTAATCAACTGTGCCAAATTTGGTCAAGATCGGGTGACTATATCAGATAGCTCCCATAGGACCGATCGGTCGAAAACAGTGACCTTGGTCAATGACTTCGTTACTTTTGGTGCGATTGATTTCAAATTAAACATTTGTTAGTTTAATACATCTGTTAATGACTGTACCGAATTCGATAAAGATCGGGTAACTATATAATATAACTTCGTTATTTCCTATGTTAAGATGTGGGTCGTTCTTTCGCAAACATTAGCATTTGTAGATAAAACGTTTTTCCACTTTGACGGCTATAAGTGAGGAAAGGGTATCAAACAACTTGCAAGGGAATACAAACTTCGGCCCGGTCAAAGTTAGCCCCGGCCCTCTGGTTCTTAATCGACTATATTTACCGACATAGAACATACATACATACATACATATGTACAGTATATGTATGAGCACTGAAAAGAAAGGTTAATTCATTGAACATATCCAAAACTGGCGTAGACAAAAATACCGGCAATGTGGCGTATCGTCATTTTACCGGTTTTTCATTAAATTTATGACATTTTTTGAAAAAGAAATGAATAGCTCCCTTTTACATATGTACATACCTAATTATGTATGTACATAATTATGAATTTAAAGAACTTTTCCGATTTTTGCTTTATTTCAAGATTTTACTTTAAAAATAGTGAGTAATTAAAGCATAATGAGTTTGAAAATGAAAAAATCCATTATTTATTCGATAACGGTTGAGTACTCAAAAAATGTGAGTACATACATAAAATACTCTTTGTTTTCGAATGGTTCCTATCATTTATAAGTCGGTTTTATTTGTTTGATATTTCGTTAATATAATTTGTTGAATTCCAATATGAATTCGAAATCATTATTGAGTACTCTGGGTAACCAAAGTATTAAAACCATAATCGGTAAAAACATGAACTTTTCTTGGTATAAAAGTTAATTAGCTCGGAGCATTGGTTAAATGTGAAATTCCGTTAACTTCGTGTTGGAAACATTTAAACGAAATCTGCCTTTTTTTGAATGTGAAAATTACCTTTAAAATAGTAAAAACTCATATATTTCTGTTTCACATTAAATTGGCAATACAAATGTGTGGATCGCAAACAGAAAAATCCCCAACTAAACTCTCAAATATTGCATAAGCCAAAACACTGCCGGAGAGGTAGAGGCAAGGCTCCACCATTCCCCCTCCCCTCTACCCCCCCCCTCTCCGACAACAACTGCCTGATGCAGTTTATGTTGCAGTTGTTATTGTTGTTGTCATTGCTGTTGCCGTTCGTCACTCCATCAACAATAACTCAGCCGGTATGGCCAGCATGAAAAACCAGGCTTCATTTATTAGTTTTACTTTATGCTTTTTGCTGTTATCGCTGCATTTGGCCGTTTGCCAGTCTAGTCGGTTGAGCTGCAATTGTTGTTGTTTTTGCTGTGCAGCTAAAAATAAACTGCATGGTAATTATAGCCACTCTGGCTGTATAGTGCGACTGCGACTTGTTGCACTTACATATGTACACAGCCATGCCCAAAAACAACAAAAAAAGACATTGCTTACAAAAACAGAAACCGAAGACCAAACCAGCCAAGCAACTACATACATATAGCTCACAACGAAAGAGAGAGAGAGAGAGAGAGAGCGAGAGAGAGAGAGAGAAAGAGAGCGAGAGCTTGTGAGAGAGGATGGGGAGTCTTAAGAGAGTGGCCAAGTGGCAGATTGCTCTTTGCTTATCTTTGGTCACGTCGTCCAAAGCAAATGGACCAGCCCCACAGCTTCTGTGATAGGTCACGTATGCGTGTGATTTGTGAATACTTGAAAATCTTGTCCTGCCATCAACTCCACTACAAACCGAGCATTATGCTCATGCCTAACTTCTTGCGACTGCTGCTAACCTTGGCCTAAATGCCAGGCCAAAGCCTGGCGAAGAGAGCAATCCAAAAACCAGCCCCAACACTTTGTATTGTGTGTAAGATATACTAAGCTTTAAGCTTTTCTTATCGAACACACAAACCCAAAAGCGTAACGGCAAACTTTACAAGACGATTCTAAGCGACTATAAAATAGTTCGATACTGGAATATTAACCTATCCTTTGCTTAAATAAGAAACCATTTCAAAGGTCAAATGCTCTATCTCATTTGATTTTTTAACCAAATAAAAGAGTTGGCTCAAGTAAATTTCGAAATTTGGAAGCGATCGAAAAATGGTTTCCTTTACATATAAATAGAAAAACCTAAGGGCGTTGGAAAAATACCTGAACAGACGGCCAACTACAGTGTAATTGAAAACCTAAGGGCCGGTTCATTGTGTTAATCTTTCCTTACCTATAGCCGTCAAAGTGGAAAACGTTTTATTTAAAAAAGCCCAATGTTTGCGATAGAATGTCCTACAATCTTACCATAAGAAATAACGAAATTATTCGTCGAAATCACTGTTTACCGTTGATTGTTCGTATGGAAGCCATATGATATATTTAGCATATGATATAGTTATGTTAAACTGAGAAATATATATATATATAAAAGTTTAGAAACTTTAAAAGTTGCTGGCAAACAACGGTTTAAATATACATACATATGTGAAAGAAATAGCACATCTATTTGTTTAGCTTACTTATACTTTACAAAGGTCAGAAACGATTCCTTCTTATTTGTTTCTTTCTACACTTTGAAGACTTTCATGTACCAAATCATCCACCCTGTGTTCATGGTATAAATAGTAGATCATTCTCATTAGTATAAACCGATTTCGACCATCTTCGAATGATTCTACCAGCTAGATCCGCTTGTGTCATTATCATGATTATCACTTTTGACTATATTTAAACTACATTATTATTTAGATAATACTTATTGTAAAACACAGTATTTTGATGCACGTCTGGACCTTTCTATCCAATCATATTCGAAACGTCCTTGATCTCCAAATTCTAACCAAATCAGAGAAATGCTAATGAGTCGGATATTTAATTTTTAATTTAGAATCGTTTCCACATTATACAAATTTGTGAGTAAACTAGAAAAATTGTAATTTCTGGACTTATGTAAATAACCTACCCCAACTATTTCGATTTTTCTATGTATGTATATTGAGTTGGTCTCAACTGAGCCACCGACTACTCTGGAGATTATACACGTATGTACATATATACATACATATGTACATATGTAATTCGATTCGAAATGCTCGGTTTACTGTAAATATTTTCAACTCCAAACTCGTGGGAAACCTTTTTATTTTGACTGTTATGATAAGTAAATCGTTAAAAACAAATAACCCAGCAAATAATTTCACATTTTAGTTGTTTATTTACGTAAGTGTAACTTAAATTACAATAACTGGTAACATCAGCAGAGAATATTTACAAAATGGAAATACTAAGAGGGGAATGGTGCCGCATGAAGGGAAAGAAGGCGATGGAATGGCCATAGATAGTGATGAACATCATTTTTTAGGTTGTTGAGTAGCTCTAAATGGCATGTTGATCGATGACGAGTTTATCTGCGACGCAGATGCATCATGGACTCCAGCGAGCTGGGGTCCAAGGTGGCAGCATGCTCTAAATCCTCACTGCTGGCATTTTCTTCGGCCACATTGACGAAAGTGCTGGAGAGTTCGCCATTTAAGCGATTGATGCTGCCAGTGGCAATGTCGTACATAAAGATTTCCTGCTCTGCGGCGGCGTCCACTGAGGATCTGAAAGGGAAGTGAGAATTCGTGAACATCGTTTCCCTTCCCTGGGTTGGGGAAAATACTTACTTGGCCACCAGTAGAACCACTGACTGCAGTTCCAAGTCGGTTCGCGCCTCTTTCTCTAACCAGCGTTTGAAATTATCTTTGGTGGGCTTCTTGACCAAGGTCTTGATAAGATCTCCGCCCAAGAACTTGACTTCCTTACTGCTATCCGCACTTCGGGCCTCACTGCTACCAGACGCCTGGGCTTCCACGGGTGCCAGCACGACCACACTGACAATTTTCTTGTCCTGTAACTCCTCGTTGTCGGGAATGGGAAACTGTGCTCCATTGATTTTCAAGGGCAAATACCGATTGTATTGCTGACGCTCTGTTCCCACATCCACGGGCGTGACGACAGTGGCATCTGTGCGCAAATACTTCTCGCTCACGCTTTGGCCCTGAGTCGCGTCAAAGCGCACTACTTTCACATCCAAGTTTTGTTTCTGGGGCAAGGAGTTGGTTTGCTTGACACGATCGATTTGCTTCTCACTTAGGGCAACCTTATCACCATTGGGTTTGACCACAGTCAACACTTTTTTCGTCTCGGCAATCTGGGCTCCACCACCGGCTCCATAGAAATGTTGCAAGTGTTCGGCGGGCAAGTTTTCTAAAGCAATGTCTCCCTCCTTGTCGTAGTCCAGAATGGAAATATCGGCATTGTTCAATATGCCAGAAGAGAAGAGTTGCTGGCGCAAATCATCTGGCACTTCGTCCGGCAATTGCAGAAGTGTTTGCGATGCTTTGCCATTGGGCGCCGATGCTGGCGATGCCTGAGTTGGAGATGCAACAGAAGTCTTGGTAGAAACTGTTGGTTGGGACTGCGGTTGTGGCTGTGATTGTTGCTGTTGTTGCTGTTGATGCCTTTGCTCGAGTTCCTTAAAGACATCCGAATGGAAGGTTGATACACTGAAGGGTGAATTATCGCCCAAAGAACCACTGATTGGAGAGTTGGCCGGATGTCTGGGCTGCTGTGCCTGTAGAGCGGCCGCCGAGGGTTGAGGATGCACTTGGAAAACGGGCTCATTGGGCAGAGGTTGGGATTGATATTGATTGTATGTCACATAGTTACTTGGCGGCACTGGGGTAACTACCATGACCTTCTGACCATGCGTCGACTCAGCATAAACGGGAGTTTGAGCTTGTTGTTGCTGCTGCTGCTGTGAACTTAAGGAGCCAGAGTTAGCCGTGATATAGTGACCAGTAATAGACGACTGTTGGACTGGCGCCAGATTTGGAGCTGGTATATCATGGATGACCTCATTACGTGTGCTGCTGTAGGCATATTGCTGATATTGTTGTTGTTGCTGTGGTTGCTGAGAGGAGCCAATTGGATTCTGTACGGTCTCGGTAATATGCTGCTCGAACTTGGGAATGGATTTCAAGAGTTCCGTTTCCTTAGACGGTTTAATGTCAAAGTAATTTAGTGCCGAGTCTGGCAACTGTTGCTGTTGTTGCTGCAGCTGCTGCTGTTGCTGTTGTTGCTGCAGCTGCTGCTGCTGTGGTTGGTGATGGTATTGTTGGGGTTGCTGCTGTGGCTGTTGATGCTGCTGGTGCTTCTGTTGGTAGAAATCAGCTGGCGGTGTGGGTGAACGCACCACAAATTGTGGCTGCTGCACAAACTGGGGCTGACGTATAAATTGATAGGGCTGCGGTGCTACCGCTTGTTGCTTCGCCGGGGACTGATAATGTTGCTGCTGCGTCTGTTGCACGGGCGATGGCAATGGTTTGGTCTGTGTTGTCGGTGCCGGCGTCGGACGGAACTTTACTGGTTGATATGGCGCTGGAGTTTGACTTTTTGGTGGTATTGTGGGGAAAAATGGCACCTGTTGCAGCTTGTTTGGAGGCTTCTGGTATTGCTGTTGCTGCGACAGCTGTTGCTGTGGCTGATATTGCTGATTGTGATTGACGTAGTACTGGGATTGCTGTAGCAACTTGTTGAATATTGTTTGCGACGACGTCGAAGGTAACTGCTGATGCGTGATGCTGCTGCTTGGTCGCTGCTGTGGCTGCGATTGCGTCTGTTTCTGGTGGTTGGGCGGCGGACCCGACAAAGCAGCTGGTGGCCTGAAGTAATTTGAGGTATGCTGATTGGGAAGCTGTTGATGTTGTTGCTGTTGAGACGGTATTTGGAATTGCTGATAGTTATTTGGGTTGCTGCCGAATAACAAATTTGAGATGGGACCAGATGAGTGAGTGCGTCCAAAACTACTTTCACGGCCATAGTCCGCACGAGTATTGGCAATGTATCCGTTGTCCGACTTAAGTCCACTACTAGCTGGCAAGGGAAGGGCCACTACTTGGCGTTGAATGCTCTCTGCATCATGTTCTTCCAAAATATGCCCCGTCTGATGTTTATTCTCTGCCCCAAAGGACACATGAATGCCGCTGTTGCTGTGATATTTCTCTGAATCGGGATGAATGATGGTTCGCAAGGTGGTGGACTTTACCGGGGGTAATGGCGTCACTGGGTATTGGACAATCTGTTCCTCCTCTTCTTCCTCCTCCTCCTCGTTCTCATCGTTGTTCAAGGAGGCGATCGGTGACTCCAGATGAAGCTTATTGTTCTGATCCTTCTTGTAGTTCACATAAAACACATGAACCTTCTCCTTCTTCTTCTTCCGCTTAGTTACAACTGTCTGTGGCTGCTCCACAGGCAAAGTTTCATTGGCATCCTTGATGATGATCTCAATGATTGGTTCCGGAGCTTCCAAATACTGGGGATAAGGAGCATAGGCCGGGCCAAAGTTGCTGGGATATTGTGCTGCAATTGTATTAAATTAAAAACTTAACCCGATGCGAGTTTCACGCTTTACTCACCAATCGCATTTTGTCCATTGTAGTATCCAGTTTGTGTGGGATAATACGAGGCCGTGTTGTCCACATAGCCAGCTCTCCTGCTGGCCACTTCGGGATACAAATATCCGGCGTTGCCAAAGTCATAGAGTGTCCTTTTGCCACGATTCTCGCCCGGCAGAACAGATTTCAAGTTCTTCGACTGGCGAGTAGTCGTGGTGGAGGTGGAAGTAGAGGACGCTGATGTTGGGAGAGATGATGAACTGGGCAAGGGTTGCTTTGTCGGCTTCTTTGCTGATTCAGTTGGTGTGGGCTTGGAGTCGCTCTTTGGCTTGGCAGTGGCATCCGGGTTGCCGGCAGCAGCAGCAGCTCCAACTGCCACCAATGTCAACGCGAACTGTAAATTAAAAGAGAAGAAAGTTTTGTTTTATCGCTCTGTCTGATTCACCGAAACAGTCAAAAGTAATATTTAATTATTTTGCACATAAACAACGCAAAATAAACACAGGAATATAAGTTAGTCAACACTCGAATAAACGATGCTTCGAACTACCTACTTGAAATATTTTAATTGATTTTTGTGCGCAAGGTCGAGACCCCGAGCTAACAAAATAAACACTTTTACCTGGCTGACAAGAAAATAAATAACCAAAATAAAAAGATGCCAGATTGGTGAATGCCAAAAAAGGCGAATTAAAACCGAAATAAAAGCAAATAACGACGAGTGAGGCAAAGCAAATGCGAAATTAGCCAAACCACAAACGAATTGTGGACTACGATGACGACGTATGTTGTCATCTCAGGCTAGCTTTGGGTCAATGTCAAGTTTGAGAGATTGAGTTGTTGACCACAGAAAACGAAATGAAATGCAGACAACTTGTTAGGTTAAAGGCAAGGCTCGACCTTATCGACCAACAGCCAAAATAAATACTCAACAACAATTCAAAAAAATAAATACATTTTTTGCGGTTAATGTTAATGAGCAGCTCAATCACCAGGCGGACAGATATGGCTTATCCGTGTCACTCAATTGAATCATCCCATTCAGCCCCATTCAGCTGTGGTGGGGCATTCCGTCAGCCATTCAGCCAGTAAGTTGGTCGAGAAAGTTTTGTATTTTTTTTTCGCCATAACATGCGGTGACGAATTTCAATTGACCAAACCCAAGACATACAAATCTAAGTCAGGCCCACGCCAAAAACAAAAACTGCAGGAAAAACTCAATTGAAACTTTCCCAAACGACGATGGAAAATGAAATACATACTTCATGTGCCAGACTGAAGTGCAAATGTCAAAGAGATGACTATGTGGGCGTCTCTGGCATTTGACTTGTATCTAAATAAATCCAAGCAATCATAAAAACAATAAAGAAGAAAACAAAAAGCCCTACCACTCTTTAAGAGCCAGGTCCGCACTTTGAAATGGAAAAATGAAAGTTTGCTAATTATTTGGCCATGTCTTTTGAAAGAAATTAAATCAATTTAAAAAACTCGGAGGTTTACAATAAAAATTATCACTTTCTTAGGCACCTTCTTGTGACTGGACCCCCGGTTAGCAGTAATCCCTCCCTGATCGTTGACACTAAACCTAACCCAGTCACTGCAATCTCACGCCAGTTGATGTTGATTATGGCATCGTTTGGGGCATTGTCTCTCTTTGGAGCATGTCAAAACGGAAGCTGGGCAAACGGTTTTGACAGCACTTGAGACAATCCTATGATTTTGTTTTGTTTCAAGTTTTCTTGTTATCGCCTTTTGTCTTAGAGGTTGATGGTGATTTCTTTCTCTGTTTTGTGTTGACACATATTTTGACAGTTTAATGGTCGCAGCTGGCAGTTTTTAATTGTAATAATTAAGTCTAGGACAACGAAAGTTATAAATTATTTGAAATTGTACATGATGTCAGCCTGCTGCCTGGCTTTGTCTCGCATATTGTATAACCTTTTGGCCATGATATGCTAATTATTGGTAAAGAGCGCACACAAGACCAACCGATTATTTAATAGAAATTGTCTCACACACTGACCTACACCTAATGCCATTTATAGTAGAGTGAGAGATAGCCACTGACGCCCTGAGGCAGGGAGATTGGCCACAATGAAAGCCCAAACTGTTGTGGTCACACATAAAGCCAAAATGTCAAAGATTTTTGGCAAGACACAAAAGCCAAAGCCAACAAACATAACACATATGGAAACGACAAAACGAAAATAATCAAATTCATCGACAGCAGCGACCACCAAAAAGAGTTCATGAAAAGAAAGATGCTAACAATGGGAGAAAGTTAAGACACACGCACACACACACACACACCACAGACACACACATACAGAAATAGTTATACACAATTAACATAACGAAAATGTTGACAAGCTAATAAATTTTGGTTTCAAGAGTTTTTCCTCAGTTGGTCAAAAGAATTATGCAATGTCCAGAGAGGGAGAGAAACAGAAACAGAAAGAGAGAGAGAAGTAAACCTTTGCCAAACAATCAGTTAGGAGGCAAGTGTAAATCAAAACGATTGTATAATAGGCCATCAGAAGATGGCTAACCACAGGACAACGTCAACTAGCCAAGTAACCAACTAACAACTTGTGGCAGCAATGGCAGGTGGCTCAACAGCAGCCGCAGCAGCAGCCCAAAAACTTTATGTTCGAGGCGTCTCTTTACAACAAGCGGCATGTTTTGTGGTTGTTTCTTTTTGGTTTTGGTGTTGGCGTTAGCCAAAGTGAAATCTGGCAAATTTTTGCTGCTGCTGCCAGTTGGAGTAACGACAGCAATCCATCCATCCACTTAGCTTAGAGGGGACAAATTGCTGCACAAATTCTCATGTGCATATACTCATTTTTCATTTTGGCCAGCTTTTGTTTTGGTTTGTTTTCTTGGCTCTTTTATTCTGCCATTAGCTGAATACTCGCATATTTGCAATCGTGCTCTTGATGATGAACAGTTATGATATGCGCCAGACGATCTACCATTGTTAGATGTTGCTGCTGTCATGTGAAAAGATTGCGATTGCCGCACCCCAGCAACATGTGAGACACGTGAGACAGCAGCAATTATTCTGTCAACAATTTGAAAGTCATCTTTTTTGCATCAGCCCTTCCCAGAAGAGCAGGTGGTTAAATTATACACCAAGAACGTCACAATGATGACTTGTGAATTGAGTTAAGTCGAAGTTATTTGTAAAGTGGCTCAAGAATTGCAGAATTCAACTCCATTAAAGTCAATTTGAATACAACCTCCAAAGAGGGTAATATCAAATATTTTGAGAGATCTTTATCGTCCTTTTGTTCCCAATCCTAATTCTGAAATGGACAGTTGAACAAAAACCGAAAACATTTCACGATTCACTCAACAAAAGCAATATCAATTTGGGTAAACTTCTTAAAATACAACCATATTGCCACATTTTCTGGGTAAAACACCTCCAACTGCGGATACAAACAATTTATCACTTTCTCGTCAGTCTTAATCCTTATAATTAAAGATTTACCCCCTTCCCGGGTTGCATAACCCAAAGTGAGGCGAGAGAAACCCAATTGTTGATGTGGAAATAACTGTAGCGCGACCAGGAGGAATGAATATCTGGAACTGGAAAGGAAGTGAGAAACTTGCGAAAACAAACCAAACGACTGGGCGACAAACTTGCCACGATGACGATGATAATGAAGAAGACAAAGACGATGATGATGATGTGGTTGGTGTTGTTGTTGGGAGGCCCAAAAAGGCGTTAAAAAGACCATGAAATGCCATTAATCGTTGCTTGTGCTGTTGTTGCTGCTGTTGGCGTGCCATTACTTTATTGTCTCTTAGAAGTGGCGTACGACCTGGTACCAAAATAAAAAACAAGCCAAAAAGAAATAATCATAACGGAAGTAAGCGACTCGGCAGGCGGGAAAATTTAGATCACTATAAACACTTGAGGGTCCAAACAAAGGGCAACAGAAACGGAGAAAAATATGAATTTATTAAATCGAATGAAAAATGAAAGTGAGAAGAGAGCGAGTGAGAGGTAGCTTGTGACCGAAACTACCTCAACGTGACATGAAATGGCCACAGAGCGAAGCCACCTGATGCTGATGTTGACGACGAGAAAGCCAGCCCAAAAGCCATCCCATCCCAGAGTCAGCCTCTAGCCTCAATGACGGCAACGTGCCGACAAGTAGCAACTTTTCGTGTGCGTGTGCGTCTGAATAGCCCAATGCCCCTGTCTCTGCCCCTGGCCATGGACCGCCCCCCAAAAACCACGCTTCTGGGTGTGGGAAGCAACCGCGGATCGACCTGTGCGTGCCTCAAGCTGATCTGCATAATAAGCACTGGAAAACAACGATGACGATGATTGTGATGATGATGCTGCAGAAGCAGACTCCCCATAGGATGATAGGAAAAATGTAAAAGTTGTTTAACCAGTCCAAAGAATGTTCACTTTGATTTCTTCTCACATAAAACAAATAAAAAGTTATGTGGCCAACATTAAGTAAATGTGACAACTCGATAAAGTTGAAGCGTTAGCAGTGTCATTTAATACTCGCAAATTGTAATTTACACCAATTGACCAATATTTTTCGTTGCTGTCGATATCAACGTGCTCATATGTCGCTTTGTTTGATTGTTTATTCATTTTTTGCCATGTGTCGATTGCAAATCACTTTAGTAATAAGCAAATTGAAATGCAATTGAAGAAATGTTGCGCATGAGCAGCAGCAGCAGTAAAAGCAGCAGCAACTAGTTATGCAAGCAGCAACAACTAGTGGCAAATGAAACAAATTAACTGCAAAAGGCACGAATGACCAGGCACACACACTTGGACATATTTGCATAGTTAGGTATGTCAACATGTAAATATCTTTGGAATTGTTTACAACGATTGGTCAGTGTAAAGATTGTCACGAAAAAAGGCAAAGCAAACGTCGATGGGAAAACAAAAGACTGAAGCAACGAACTCGACACACATGCTACACCATCTAAACAATTGCATTTAAGATGATAGTGGAAAATGAAAAGTTTCAAAAGTTATGCCACATGTATTCAAAACTGACTCGAAAAGATATCCTCCATTTGCAGTCTTTTAACATTTGAAAATTCTCAAAATTGTTAAAAACCTTATTTGTGAATCATATGCACTTTAATTTCTGGGATCTGATTAATCTCCTATGTCCCTTTTAAGATATGTTCGTTATCCTTTCAAGGAACATCTCGAAAATGAATTCTAGTCCAAAATATAAATGGTTTATTTTCTTTATAATAATTTTATAAATGATGAGTTTGTGTCGTAACAATGCGACCGGTTATATCGCTACGATCAAGTAAAACAAGTTTTAGCATAGCCTAAATACTCACAATTCAAATTTTTAACTGTAAGCAGATTTTAAAACGACATGTCCTGATTTCGAAGGTCGTCCCAATTTCTAAGTTAATGATGATAAGAATTATACTAGATAATTTGGTTTAGTCTGAGGGCTCTCATTTTTCCCTTTTTTTAGATATCAACAAGTTGACCCGGCACACGCTGTTTTCCCATATAAATTATTTCTAAGTAGACAAAAAATAATACGTTTTTTTGTAAGTGTGTAAGAAGAATTAGCTATATCAATCCCTTAATGCAATATGGTGAACATTATTTTTTGTTAGCCAATCTTTAGCTAACCCAAATAGACTGGATAGTTTACCGACTCCAGAACATGCCACGTATAATTGTCCGTGTGAAATCTTGAATCTTGAATCTTAAATCTAAGCCACAAATAGATATTGTTTGGCCTTGTGATTTATAGATAAACATTGCCAATGCCAATCTATGCAATACCCGTCATATCCCTTCCAAAATCTGAACGATGTGTATCAGCAATGAACTGAAGATTATTATTTCGTCTACGAATCATAATTTCTCGTGCACTTGTACGATCGCCATCCATGATTTCATCAACAACAGGTGCATTGAATGTACATCATTCTTGTTCATCGTTTCTTCTGGTTATTACATTTGCCGATCTTTTAGACATACATAGACTAAAGTCGTCTCGCCGACTTAGGTATACCATACACCAGTAAAACAAATAATTCAAATTTATAATAACAAATGCATTTACGTATTTTTAAAAAATTCTGTTCACATGCTTTTTACAAGCATATCTTAATATCTCGCTCACTCAAGCAAGCACCCTATGGGTGTATGGTATAAAAACAAATTAATGAAATAACCAAATGATGTTATTGCCGTAATGAAAAAAATTGACAAAAATGAAATTATGAAGCAAATATCCAGGATTTTCATACCCCTTAGTTATAAGGGGCAACGCTTATCACTAAGGACTATAAAAAATAGATGTTGGTTTGATTCATAGACCTCAATATGCTCACGAAATTTCATGGGAATCGGCCGGAAAGCCGTGAAGGGAGAATATTATATATATAGATAACCGAACGATTAAGAGCACGCCATCGGTGGTGGATCCATTCGCCCTTGTATTGGCTCTGTCTAGCCCAAGATTAGAGAAATGCTAAAGCATACATACATATGTGTGAGGCTTGATAATAATAATCCATGCAGGCCCATTTAAAGCCACTTCAAATAGACAAATGCATCCGTTTTACTGCCTTTTTTTCTGCACCAGTTTGGCGTGGACTGTAACTAACCCAGCTTAAAATTACTTCCTCTGGCGACTTGCGAAAAGTATTATTAGTTTTATGGACTTTTTAACTTCTATGTCGAAAATTAATATCAACTTTTTTTAACACAGCATCATTAGGGCAATAGTTTTAGGTTTTTCTTAGTTGGACCACAAACTTTCTTTATTGCTTCATAAGTCGAATGTCGGATCGTCGTGTGCCTCCTAATTGCAGTATGAGAAGCCGAAAAAAATCAATTAAGTATGCGATCTTAAAAAACATTTAAGAAAACCAAACAAATGCCATGGGCCGAGTCTGTTGAGGGCGGGCCCATAGCCACAGGGGGACAGTAGTAGACAGGGCCTTTTTGTCTAAATTAATTTACGATCAGAGTCTTAAATGTTGCGGCAAGGTCGTTGCATAAAATAAATAAAAATCAAATAAATAGGAATCGGTGAAGAAGAAAAAGTTGGGCATAAATTAAAGGCAAGACAGCCGGAATCATGTTGAACCCTGGCCAAGATTGGTCAGATATTTACATTTATGATGCAATCTACCTACTGGCCCCCTCTCACCGACTCTCTCGTTCAACCTATGAATCGATTCGTGTGTGTCTCACGAAGATGTTCATCTAAAAAGTTAACTAATTAAAAAGCCGCAACAAGTTAAAGCGCCAAATTAGGCGGAGAAGAGCTAAACCTAATCGACACTCAAGCGCATTTGTTTTAGTTCATCATTAATATTCATGGGAAATGCGTGCCTCAGCAGCAGCAGCAACCAAAGTTGTTCACTTTACTTGGGTAATCATTTAATTAAAATACACATATAAATAAAGAAAAGGCAAATATATCCCGGCCAAGATGGCCAGCAGCTTGTTTGGTTTTGTCTCGGCCAAAAAGCAACCAGGCAACCAACCCACAAAAACACAAATAAAAATACTGAAAACCGCATTCCGAAATTCATATTTTTTTCTTAATTTTTTCGCTTTTGTATGTCGCCGTGCCGCCGAGTACATTCACATTTGCACAATTTGGTAAAACTTGCTACTAACAACTCGTCTTCAATTGCAAAGTTTTTCCTTTTCGTTTTCGGCTGTGGACTCTCGACTGTCGACTGAAGACTGGACCTCGAGCGCATCTTTCAATTTCGATAAGCAAAATAATTGGAGGAGCAAAAGAAGAAGTGAAAGGCATTTGTCCAGTTGCTAGTTGCCAGTCGCCAGATGCCCCCGTTGCCCGAACTCTCAGGGCTGCAGCTAGAGAAGATTTTGATGTTTTTTGCTGCACTTGTCGCCGAAGTGAACTGAAAAACTTTCGGCAGCAAACCAAATACATAATAAATAAAACCAATCAACTTTCTACACTTCAAGGCAGCAAATGGACAGTTTGCATGCGTGCGGCATATTAAAATATGCTCGGCCTATTTGAAAAGACACGAAACTCGGCGGCTTATGCCGCTGATGGGTGCCACAAACAGGTGCTGAATGGTTTGCCCTGGGGGCAAGTGCGACGAGTATACGAGTAATACAATTGTACTCACTGAATGACTGACTGAAGTCAAACCAATTCTGCGGCAATGACAATTGAATTTTCATTTACCCGAATAGGTATGTTTTTTTCTTTCGAAAATTAGCCATGAATTGAGATTTCTATGCAGACACAATTGGCAAGCCAAACAATTTTCTGGGCCAACACTTGTGGCATTTAGTCGACTTACCAGCTCTAAATGAAATTACAAAAACTGAAATGAGTCTAAAACCAACAAAGAGTCTTTTGTAAAGGTTACAAACACACACACACATGTTGGACCAAATAGCCAAAGATCAATGATCATTATTAAAGTCTTCGTCTGCAAAATATTACAAAAAGTCATCTTCATTTGCGGCGGGGATTTTTGCACAATCAAGAGTCGAGTTTTTTTGAAAGGCAAACACACAGACTGAAAGGAGGGCAACTCTTGTCTTGATTTTGTTCAGTTCGAGCTGACGAAGAGCTGATGATGATGATGCACAGCAGCAGCAGCAGGAAGGCAAATGAAGATGCTAAATGAGTACTGACTGGATGTGTAATTTGGATTCTACAGCAGGTGGCCTCCAAATTGTGATGGCCATTAAATGCAATTTGTGTTTTGTGTGTTATTACGCAAAGAGAAGGTCCAACAGCCTCACTCGTTAGTGGATAAAGTTAAGAGCGAAGTTCAAATCGACAGATCTGGACACTCTGGGCAAAGTAACAGATTGGACAAGTCGATAGAATTGTCATTCAAGTATTTGAATACGTGTAAAATTAAACTTGATTGCAAATCATTTGGAAATGGGCGTTAAAAAAGGCAAAGTAAAGTAAAGGCAAATAAAGATAAGACAAGTATGAAAATAGGATAAATCACCAGAATTTTCCTTTTTTGAGCTATGCAAACTAAATTTCCTCATTATTTTTCTTCCTCCTATTTCAGTCTTTGAGTTAAACTTAAATATTTTATTTAGCTGCTTGAATTCGAGTCGCCATTGTATTGAAAAATATTTTCACGTTCGAGTAAATAAATTTTGGGCGTTAATATATTTAAATCGTTTTTTATCTTTAAGTATACCAATGTTTAAAATTTTGCCAATATTTCTAATTTGTTTTTACTAATAAGGGATTTCTTTCTTTAAGTTGAACAAATTACGTTAATTCCAATTGTTTTCATGCGATTTAATTTTATTTTAATTGAGCTCGTACACGTTGAGGAATACATTGGCTAATTGTCACAAGGGGGAAACCCCAGGCAATGGCAATGCTAACAAGTGCAGGGCAATAGCAAACAATGAGACGATTCTCAAGGTAGGCACACACCTCCATTTCCACCTGTCCACACATTTCCACACACTCATGTGCCCCATATCAACAGAGATCTACGGAGATAGGCAAACAATTTCCTTCGCGTAACAAGTGCCAAGTTGTAGACTGAGATTTTTGTGCAGTGAACCGGAAGGCAATTCACACTTGGATTGCCCTTCTCACTCCCCAAATGCAATGACACCATTTGTCAGTGTCAAGGAGTGGAAAAGGGGAGGTCAAGCATGGACGCCAATTAGAGTCATGGGCTTACATTAAACATTAGCCAAAGTAATAAGCCGAAAATATAGATAATGGAAGGATCATGGACTGAACCCACTCGAGATGAAAGCTTATAAGGGTTCGCAGTGGGATTGTATTTGAACTTACCAGCAAAGGTAGTGGAATTCGCATGTTTGGAGGATTATCAAAACTAATCCCGAATTTCCAGAAGACAACAGCAGCAGCTGTAAGTTAAGATTTAAATTTAATTTAAAAATAATAAACACAGTTGGAAGCACCAAGAAAAATGGGTTTAAAATTATTTAGATAATCCAATTTGGTTTTGGTTTGATTTTAGTTGTCACTTTTCACCCACGTATTGGCCGTTATCCTTAGACTGCGTATCTGGAGATTGATCACAAGACGCGCGGAGCAATTGTTAGAAATTGCAACCAGACCGAGTCGCTGCCGTATTATAACTGAAACTTCAAGTTGGCCGAAGCTTACAACTTGGCCAAAAGATACAAAGTCAGACAGACAGAGAGAGAGAGAGAGTGAAAGAAAATGAGAGAGACCGCGGGCTTGAGTTGAAGAAGACACGACACCTCCACCTAGTGTGTGTGATTGTGTGTGTGTGTGATTGTGTGTGTTTGAGGTTGTGTGGTATGGTGAGTTTTTTTCAGGTAACTTGCGCCTCTTCAGCCATCCCGCCGGGCCCACCAAAGTCCGCATCCGAAGCCAACTTCAAGTATTCTCAATCAAAGCATCGAAAGTGAATCTGAAAAACACATTACGGCTCATTTTACTTTCAATGGCAAATGCTTTGTATCTGGAGTCTATCATTACCGCCGATTCCCAAATAAGCGCAAATGAAATGAGAGTAGCTCTTGCAGAAAGCACAGAAAGCAAAACTGTGCCTCCAGGGAGACAGCAGCCAACAACCAACAACCGACAGTCAACAGTCAAAGACAATGTGTGTTAAAAATGCCGGCTAAAGAAATGTCCGGCAGACAAACGAAATGGGTGCACATTAAAAACTAGCCAGAGCCACGCCAAAAATAAAAAAATAAATAAAAATAAAAACATGGCAAAGCAAAGAGCAGATATGGATATAGCACAGACAACAAAGCTATACTGGACAATGGGGGACATAATGAACTCGGCTTTGAGTTATTTTATTATCTATTGATTACAAACATTTTGGCAGCGTTAAATAAGTGAAAGGAAAAGCCAGACAAACGGAAGCAATGTTCAAATGTCTTAAAGAATTTGGTTAGGAAGCAACCAGGTAATTAGGTGACGGAGGGGGCCAGACCCCCATTGATGAGGGATTGGAAAATTAATCGATCGATCAATAATTGAACTCAATCAAGGGTTAAAGGTCACGATGAATTTAAATCATTGCATTTCGCAAATAGAAATTCAAAATAACCTGAATGTGTGCACAGCAAGCTGAATTAAATTTCCAAATTGGATGACTCGATACAAAACAGTGGAATCGCGATAATTTGAGCTCTCTATGCCAAATTCTTTTGAATTCCTGGAGCGAAAGTGAACCAATTTCGTAGCTAAAATCTTTAGAATCTTCGAAAGAACATACGGGAGGACAGACGGACATATCACTTGCTTTTTATTAGTTTTTTATGGAGTCCGAAAGGCTTCTTTTTGTACACTCTACGGCTGGTAAAGTCGATCAATTCGGACAAATTAATAAATAAACATCAATAAATTTTCAATTCGATTTATCCGGTCTTTACTGTACGTTGTGATTTCTGCAAGAATTTCGTAAAAATTTCTATCAATCATTGTGATTGATGAAAACGGTATTTCTCAACGCCATTCAAACGGCCCTCGTATCAAAGTCGAATTTGAAATGTGAATTCTCTTTTAAAATTCATTATATGTACATACATTAATATGTGTTTGATTAATAAACACAACTTGAGAACCAAATAAGCAAAAGTCTTGATGGACAAAAATATTTCTAGTAGCTTGCATAGAAATAAAAATATAAAGTTTATGGGGAACTTTTGTATTGGTCTCATAAAACAACCTTCTTTTTGAAGGGGAATTTGATATATTTCTATCGTAGTTCAAGAAAAATGTTAGTTTTGAATCGGCTAAATCAAAAATTTAATTGCTCAATTGATTCTCAGCAAATAACCAACAGAAAACTTATGGTCGTACTACAATTGTTAATTAATCAAAGAATTGGTTTATGTTTATTGTATTGATTACTTTGTAAAGATTTAACCGTGTAAAATTGAGATTATTTATATCTAAACAAGTATTTAATAAATTAACATTTATGGTAACTTCAATGTCAAAAGTCAAGGGATTAAGGTGTTTCGATATACTTGAGTGGATCTTTGTGTAGTCAAGTCATATTCAACTCTTTGTTTGCCTAGGCATCAAAACTAGTTAACGAAATCTAAATTAAGCAGACAACCCATAACTTTGTGGCCATCAAATCGACTACACGCAGTATGCAACATCGACAACAGCAGCAACACAAGCAACTTTGGCAACTTCAGCTACATTAACAACAACAGCAACATCGACAACACCAACAATAAGCAAGTGACAAGAAAAAATGGATTTCTGTATGCAGTTTTGGAGTACACAAACCAAATGTGTTGCAGTCGGTGGAGATGATCATGAGTTGGTGCTGCTCCCAGCTGGTTGGATGTCTGGCTTGCTGGCTTGCTGGCTGGTCATGGCCATACAATTTGCAGTAACCAAAAATCAATGACCGACCGGTTTTGCATAGGCTTTCAGTCGCTTGTCGATGGTAACGTAACAACTTTCGCTGAAAAACGTCATTCACGGGAGCAACAAAAAAGCTGCAAATGGCAAAAGGCAGACTTGACTCGGAGTCATAGTCAGAGCCAGAGCCAGAGTAGATAAAGCAAAACGATATCATCACAAGCAGAAGAAATTCAGTTTCATTGTCGCCCCCATCCCGCCTTACTGGCTTTCTGGCTATTAATGTCACGCATGGTCTAGACCAGTTTTTTTCGATTTGAATTCGAGGCGAAAATTCGGAAGTGCAGCTTTCGAGCGGCGGCAAGGCATGCCATCAACATCATCCATCCATCCCGAGAAGAGAAGAGAAGAGAGGAGTCGGAGTTGGAGTCGAAGTCGGACACTGATTTGAATAATTGAAAACCACTTGGCCTGCAATTAAGAGCATAAAACGAAATGTTTGCTTTTGCTTTTCAAAGCGAGAAATCGAAGCGAATGCATGCACTTGGCTTTAGCTTTGGCTCTCAATTGCCGGAAAAATCGAATTGTTTGGCAATGACTCTTTGGCAGTCACCTAACATGCTACACATTAAAACGGAATTGGGATTCAAATTGAAATTGGAGTTGGACTCGGAGTTGGGGGGTCCGCGAGTTTCGACTTGTAGCGGAAGTTGTTAAGGAGAAAGACAAAAAATAACACTAAAACTCAAATTCAAACATGCACAACAAAAATGCAAAATGGGATAGACTCACGCTCAACTCGGACTTTAGTTCTATGAACATTGAGAGTTGGCCCAGGGCAATAGCTTTCGTATTAAGGCTAATTATCTAGAGCTGAGAACGAGACAGAGAAGGGACCATGTCCCGCATGTTTATTCAGTTAATTGCTCTACTCATGTTAACGCAACGTTTTTTTCGCGGCAAACGGAATGTGCATGGTTGCACCCAGGTATCCGGGCCACTACAAAAAGGTCACGTCGAGCAGGATTTGGTCCAGAGTATCGTGATGTCTGGGCACGGATTGATATGTGCTCTGCTCCTTATGAGTTGCCAGTTGACTTCTGGTCGGCTCTTAATCACGTCCAATCGCCCAGAGATGGGGGAGAAGCTGAAGCAATTGCTTTTCGAAATGAGCCTAGAGAAGCCTTTCAATACGGTGCTGGTATATGGAAAGGATTGCGCCTTTTTGCCATTGCTCAAGAACTTTGAAGTCGCATCGGTTGTTGCGACTGATGGCACCACCAATTTCGACTGGGACTTCTCGAGTTTAACCTTAATACTCGCCTGTGGCTGGGATGCAGATAGAGAGCAGAATTCCCGCACTCTATTCAAACTACAACGGGCTAGACGGTTGATTTACATAGAAAGCGAGCGAATAAAACCTAACCAAGTTTGTGGAACGTTTTTTGCCAAGGAGCAATATAATATAGCCATGATATATCCGAACTTTGAAGAGACTAGTCTCATCTATAGCTGCCGCAACTTTCAGTCACCCAACTATGTAGAGTTGAAGCTTCAAGAAGCCAGGACAGCAATTTTCATCCAACAGTTCATTAACATGCAGGGCTCTGATTTGGTAACCGATGCAGATCAATTGGCTCCACGTTCTATGCTATATCAAGACCCACACACCGGCGAGATCAAAATGATGGGCTACGTAGCCAACACAATCAACCACTTCGTGCAGAAGGTAAATGCAACTCTAAAGTTTCGATCGAAATCACAGGTTGTGGGCAAGACTATTTACTACGGGGACATTGAAAAATGGACGGAGGAGAATCTCTTGGACATAGGCACCTCTCTGGGTGTCACATTAGGCCGATCCAACCTAGACATTCTAACCTATCCGTATCTACTGAATTCATATTGTTTCATGATGCCCCTTCCAGCGAAATTGCCATATAATCAAATCTATATGGTCATAGTGGATCCCTTGGTGCTGGGTATCATTTTTATATTATTCTGCACATTCTCGCTGCTCCTAATATACGGCCAGCAAATGTCTTGGAAGGGACTGAGTTTGAGCCAAGTCCTGTTAAATGACAAGAGTCTTCGCGGCCTATTGGGCCAGTCGTTTCCTTGGCCAAGGAGCTCCAGCAAAAAGCTGAAACTGATTTGCATGTTCCTCTGCTTCGCTAGTGTATTGATGACCACCATGTATGAGGCCTATTTGCAATCCTTTTTCACCAGGCCACCACCAGAGCCATTCCTGCGCACTTTAGAAGATGTGGATAGCTCACGATATTTGATTGTGATTACCCAAAAAGAGGCTGATAGATTCTCGTTCCTCAAGAATCCCAGCTCGAACAGCGCTCGGGGTAATCGCACCAAAATTGTGGACAATTGGAATGACTTCCTTCAACTCCGCGACACCTTCAATGCCAGTTACATTTACCCTGTGTCCGATGCGCGTTGGCGCACCTATAAAGAACAGCAGAAACTATTCGAGGAGCCTTCGTTCTATTATTCGGATGACATATGCCTCAGTCGCATGCTCTTCCTCTGCATCCCAGTACGGCGGTATCTGCCCTATCGAGATCTATTCCAAGAGCACATTCAGAGGCAACAGGAATTCGGATTGACCTACTTTTGGATAGATAGGAGCTTTTACGATATGGTGCGCCTTCGACTAACCCCTCTAGAGGATTTCAGTCATCCACAAGTCGTCGCCGAAGCTATTGAACTAATCGATTTGTCCTGGATACTAGAACTGTATGTCCTGGCACTGATTTTGAGTTGCTGTTTCTTTGCTCTGGAACTATGTAGGGGTAAGAGAAGCTCAGGAAAAAGGATCACAAGGAAGGCAATTCTGAATTGGCATAATCGAAATTGAAAGCCTTTAAACAATTCATTATTCGCCGTGCACTCGAAGACAATCATTTTACAAAATTATTGAGAAATTCAATCCAGTTAAAACCCAACTACGATTCCTTTGCGAACCTATATAATATATTAAACTTAAATATATTAAAGATTAAAAAGTGTTATCTCATTTCTTATCTTGTTTATTTTTAAGTGAATTGAAGCCTTTAGAGGACTAACTATTTGAATTGATTTGTATTCTTTTTAGGCATTTAGTGGATAAACGAGTTTCGTTCCTATACATCCAAGAAGGAAGAAACTTTGACACCCAAAAAGAGAGTTGAAAGCAAAACAACATTGAATATCTGCATGAAATGCATGCGAAATAGGTTTATTCGATATATTTTGTATAAAATGTATAAACTAGAGGAGAAACTAGAAACGCATTCGACATTTATAGATTAACTAGATGTGCCTATGTATGTATGTACATATCAATAAATACCACCACAAAGTTGCTATATAAAATTAAATTTCTAAATCACAGGTAATAATAACATTGAAGGGTATCAGAAAATCAATTTGCTTTGTTATCCGCCACCTCCGCAATAGTGTGGATGGATGGCGGATACGCTTGCCGGTTGTCGTTGCCATTCGCTATTCAAATTTGAAATCATAAAAGCCAACAAAGGCTGCCAACTGAAATACATACATACGAACATACATCTATATCATCATCTACAAACAATGCCATTTGATTTTGGTTCAGTTTGGTTTGATCCGATACGCGATATTGATTTTGATGCGGTTTTAAAAGACACTCGGATATGGAATTAATTTGCGGACTGATTGTGAAAACCCCTCAATGGCACAGGCAAGTGACAAACGAAAATAAAGACATTGGCATTCGCATTTGGTGCATTCCAAGCGATGACAGACACCAAGCTGGGCGAACAATTTTTTTGATGACATGTCACATGCTTGAAGTCTTACATAAAGATCGCCGATGTCCATAAATGGGTGCACAATGCGGGTGTCTCTGCAGGTATGCCGAAGATTATGCAAAACTGCCATAAAACGGGCTAATACCATGACTTTTTGGGCCAGATAGTGATAACTATAAATATGCATATTTAAATCGAATCGTAAAAACTAAAATTTTAAATTTGTGCGTCACTTTGGCGCCGCTTATGACTCGTGCTTGAGGAGATTGAGTAACTGCAAACATAATGGTAAATACCCAGTGGGTGATCTGAATGGCTGTGCATTGTCATCGAGTTCACTTTCAATTTGACTGTTATGCCAAACCAAATTTGCATAGTGTTCAGAAATTTCTCATTAATCATGTTTCTTAAATGTGGATAATATAAACTAAGTCAAAACATTTTGCACATCATTATGATTCCCACTGCTGTCCAAAAGAAAACACGAGTATACATACATAAATATATCAATTTGCCATGGGAATCGGATCAAAGGAAAAAATCATCTCCCTTTCTGTGATACGAATTGCCCAAGCACCGCAACGAAAGTCTCCATGAAAACTGAAGCAAACATTTTCCACTGCATTTGTTTCTCATTTTTGTTGTTGTTTTTTTTTTTTTTTTTTTGTCTTTCTTTTTCAATTCCCCAATTCTGTTATTATTATTATAGTTATTGTTGTTGCTATTATTGATGGATGATGATGATGGGTTAACCATTTACCTCTGTCTATATCGTCATCTCAAACTTCATCTATGTCTCCGTTTCGTTAACCATCGCAATCTCTTGGCCTGCTCTCAGGGCCATTTGGATTAAATGGGTTTTGTTTCTTCTATTGTGGCTTAATGGTCAACACACACATATGGAACAATGAATTTTGAAGTCGGCGATAGGATAAACTCACTCATCATTCAATAAGTGTAATAGTTTAATTATTTTAAACAAAACCAAACAAATCGTTTGCGGTTGCGGCTCATAAAACTTAACTAATTCGACCTTTAAATCATTATAAAAATTTTACAAAAAGTGCTAAAAATGCATAATGATTTTGAAATATAATACATAATTCGAAATGTTTTCGGAGGTGTTAATTTCGTTGACTAATCTGTTTCAATGTCGACTTACTATACCAACCTATACATATGCATTTAGGAGGCTGTATCTTAACTAAAACTTGTGTTTTAAGGTCGCACACAAAAAGAAATACCACAAGAAAAGAAAAAGAGAAAAATACCAACGAAATACCTAGACTTCGCCCCCTACAAACCGCCAAACTACCACCAGTCGGGCGACGAAAACAAAAAAGTAATTTATTTTCTTCCTAGTTTTTGTCGCTTAAAGCCATTAAAACTCTTTTACCCAAAAAAGATCTGCAAAACAGTTGCACCTTTTCAACGGATCAACAGTTGCTTTCCACAACTCCAATTACCCATGGTTGGAAAGCACTTTGAACTGTGTTTTTGGTTTTTGTTTTTGTTTTTGGGTGCCTTTGCGTTCCATTCGGCTGGCCCGCAGCTTTATCTTTGTCTCCCGCAGCGACACCTTTGCGTATACGTAACATATTAATTATGCGGCCAAAACAACAACAATTCGCCATAAAGATTCGCTCGTACGTTAATTAACCAAAATTAATCAAATTCACTAAAAACAAAAAAAAAAAAAAACCAAAAAACAAAAAAATGAAAATGGGGACAAACTCATTGCCCCAATGAAAAATGAAAGTAGTTCAAAATTAATCTCTTTTCGGATTTAGAATTAAAATGAAATCTACGAAAACACCAACAATCCCCGCAAAACGCTGTTGCATGTCAAAGAGCAAACGACAAAAACAAACAAACACAACAACCATGTTCATCATTTTGTGTCTTTCTTTTTGTTAAATAGGAAACCCATTTTGTTTCGTTTTAACAACAAATGAACATGCAATTTGTGCATTAAGCGGCAACAAAAGTGTCAAGTGTGACAGTTTTGATTCGAGCTCCAATCCCAATGCCAGCCCAAGTCGCAGTCCCTTTCGTTTTTAAATATGTGTCTGTATGTGTACCCACACAGAGTTGAGTCGAATGGAGGAAGCACACCAAGTATGCTTTTGATGTAAATTTCCGCAATTTCAGAAATATAATTATCACAACAATTAGGGCATGGTGAAGGGGCATAAAGGATTTTGAAGCATTGGAAAACAAAACGCACAATTTTGAAATTTGTGTATCTTCTATTTTCATTTTAAGCTTATATATAAAACCAAGGTGTATACATAAATTGTAATTTGAATTGAATTCGAGAGAGAACAAGGATTATAAAAATAATAGATGTTTTCACGGCACCTTCGTATGATACCAAAGCTCTAACTGCAGTTAACAAAAAGGCCGCCTTTTTTATGTCGGGTTTTATAACTAAACTGCAAAGTTTATGAAAGAAATATTGCGAAGGTAAACAAATTTCCTTGTAAGATTTTTCGTCTGTAACTCAACATGAACAAAATGAATGTTGATACAGGCTTTGAAAGTAAGTGAATCATAACTACCGGACCAATATACTACATGGACCAATACATGGTATGCTGGTGGAAAGAGTTTCATTATTGGATAAATTCATTACTTCGCAGAGAAAAAACACTTTGTCTTTTCTTTGCCGCAAAGAGCCAATCGCTTCATTTCCGCCTACTGTAAATCCAGGGCTCAGTTCAAATTCCATACGAGAATAGTTTAAAACAAAATCTCCAAACCAAAGGCAACACTTTCAATTTAAATTTAAACATACCGCTCTCTGGGAGCATTTTTCAACACTGCGCCCTTAATGCTGCAACGCTGTTCATCGAAAGCAACAAAATACTAAAAATATCAAAGAAGCTAACTTCGGCTATGCCAAAGTTTATATACCCTTGCAGTCTTTGGCAATAATTTTTTTACATTTTGAATTTTCTTTCCCTGCAACTGAATTCATCAATACACAAACAAAACATTCAAATTATTTCTCTTTTTATAATAAATTTTCTTTCTTCTTGCATCATTCCCTAAGCAAAGCACAACACGCATACACATACAGTTGTACTTGTAGCGCTGCGTCTGTGTGTGTGTATGCATGTGCTCTGTTTCAGCAGCAAGCAGCGCTGTTTGCTGTCTACTAGGTCATCATTTGAACCGATTTGTGTTGACTGTAACTTCTGTTCTATTTATCCGATCAGATTCAAATTTTGGGATCTGTCAATTTATGTCAAATACTATCATATTGGTAAATTTCATGGGGATACTCCAATTTTTGCAAAAATGTTTGTTCTAGAACTATATGATATAGTGGCCCGATCCTGACAAATTTCATACTTTATCATCTCCCGGCTAAAAGTAGCTCAAATATGAAATTTCATTCCGATAGCTCTTAAGATGCCGGCGTGAAGTTGATTTGCACAGACGGACGGACGGACGGACGGACGGACGGACATGGCTATATATATAAAAAAAAACAAACCAGCTTAAGAGAGCAAATCTTGCGAACATGTTGGAGTTGGGCTCATCTGTTGCAGTCAGAGTCAGTTTTGCCAGAAATTCAGAGGCACCATAAGCTAGATTTAAGGAAAAAATAAGCTAGAATAAGCTTAATATTTAAAAAAAAGTTTAAAAATAATATATAATATATGTACATATGTCAAATTATATTAATGAAATTATGTCATCAATTTCATTATTTGTTTCTTCATATTTGTCAGAGCATTTAAAGATTAGTACTTTACAGGTACTTTATAATTAACACAACATTTGCCATGACGGCGTAATCCATATCTGTAAAATTTAAAGGAATATATTAAGTATACTGTAAATAACCAATCATTTCAAAAACAAACCTTATACGTGAAATTGCGTTGAAACCTTTAACATTTAATTTTTACTTTTAACGATGTTAACTTGGCTAAATACGCGTTCAACAGCAACATTCGACCAATGAAGCGATAGAATGTGTATAGCAAATAATTTTAGCTGCCGAAAAGTGTTGTCTCCGCCAGCATCCTTATAATTAAGGACCTTGCGCAGCCACTCCTTAAATTTGTCAAAAGTAGTCCACAATTCGCGAAAATTTTGTTTATAAGTAACTTTCGGCATTTTCTCAAACTTAATATCGCTCAATATCGCTATAGTATGACCAAGTGTTAATATCGAAATATAACCATAAATTTAGGCACAAAATTGCACAAAATACCAAAAGTCACCGAGAACTATGTATTATTTTAGTTTGATTTGATTTTGCCCCTTTAAATGATCATAAAAATAATTTGTAATCTCTAAAAAAATCTTTGTGTAGAAATTTTTGTAAAGCCAAAATAAGCTTTTTGAATTTTGAAATAAGCTGGATTTCAAGCTATAACATATTAACCGCTTTCCAAGCTATTTCATTTTGTAATAATCCAGATCTAGCTTAAAATAAGCCAAAATGCCAACACTGCTTGCAGTCAAGATTATTTGTTCGAAGAAAGCGAATTCAAAAATTGCGGCGAGGGCAAAAAACTGCGGCGAGAGCAAAAAATTGCGGCGAGCAAAAGCAACAGAGAGAGAGAAGCAACAGTTTTTGTAAAAATACTAGTAATTTGTTGTTTTTGTTTTGGGGCTGTGGGGCGGGATGGGGCTTCGTCTACGTCTAGAATAGCTATAGCTTTTAGTCGTCTAGTTTAAGCCACATTGATAGACGGGGGTGCTCCGCTGTCGTGTCGTTAAAGCTGAAACTGGATCTGTCTATATGTAGTAAAGAAAAGAATACAATTTTAATAATTTTGAAAGCAAGCCGAGACAAATGAAGTTAGTGTAAATTGAAATCAAAACGTCACGTTGACACGTAGCCTGGAGTAGGAGTAGTGATTAGACCCAGTGACCAGCACTACCTCACACAAGAAAGCCACCGAACCGTCGTCTCCCCACCTGTCGCCGTCATAATAAGCAAAAGCAATGCTGCCTCGGTTCCGGTCCCTATATGGCAAAATAATCATATTTTGCCTCATTGCGCTGTGCTTTATTCTGTACCACAAGGTGCAGACAAGCGGCGATGAAGATGCTCCAGCATTGGGACGACCCGGAGCCCTCAAAGGACACGCACGAGAAAAGTTCAATTCGTACAGCGACAGTGAAAACGAGATAGCTCGCCCAGCCACTAAATCACCCTACGAGCAGAGTATTCAACTGGATTTAGCAAAACAGCGACCTGGCCTCGGCAACGATGGAGTAGCGGTTCATTTGAAAGGAAGCGCCAAGGAGCGAGGCGAAAAAATCTACAAGAAGATTGCCCTCAACGAAGAACTTAGTGAGCAGCTCTCCTACAATCGCACGGTGGGTGACCATCGCAATCCTCTGTGTGCCAGCCAGCGATTCGACACCAATTCATTGCCCAGTGCCAGTGTAATCATAATCTTCTTCAACGAACCCTACTCGGTTCTCCTGCGTACAGTGCACAGCACTCTCAGCACCTGCAACGAAAAGTCCCTGAAAGAGATCATTCTGGTGGATGATGGCAGTGACAATGTGGAATTGGGTGGCAAGCTGGATCACTATATCCGCACGCGATTTCCCGCAGGCAAGGTGACTGTGCTTCGCCTAAAGAATCGGTGAGTGAAGGGAAAGGGAAAGCACAAAGAGTGTTTATTTGGCCCACATCATAAAAGTGTTTCGACTGTGGGCTAGGAAAAATTCAATTCAGCTAATCGAATCGCTTATGGGCTACATCATGATTTGAATAACTTGTTTGGAGCTCTTTTCTTCTGCGGCAGAACCGTCAAAAACACATTCAAAAGGCCAAAACTAAAAATAAAGAAGAAGCAACCGTGAAACCAGTTTTTCAAGCAAAGATTATTATGTATTTCTTTGGAGGCTTTATATACATATCTCTTTACACTGAACAACCCAAAAACCATTTGACATCATGTATTTTAAAAACTGATTTTAATTATGAATTTTTAACAAAATTTAATCCCTGTTACATTTGGAATAATGAGATTCGAAATCTTTGTTAATTCAATTCTTATTTTAAAAGTTTAAAACACACCAATTTGTTTCTTGTTGTGTAGTGTAATTTCGGCTAGTGTCTTTTTGGCATTCTTCGAAGGTTGTCGTCTGACCTAATAATTTTGATTTCTTGAAATTTTTCTTTTTTTTTTTGGCTCCATGCAACCTCGATTAGCTAAAGAAAGTTTTGGAAATCATCTTTGTATCTTTCCCTTTTACTTTATGCTAGCTTGGGACTGATCCGTGCCCGCTTGGCTGGTGCCCGCATGGCTACTGGAGATGTCTTAATCTTTCTCGATGCACATTGCGAGGGCAATGTGGGCTGGTGCGAGCCTCTTCTGCAACGGATTAAGGAGTCTCGAACTAGCGTTCTCGTGCCCATTATCGATGTGATCGATGCCAATGACTTTCAGTATAGCACCAATGGTTACAAGGCCTTCCAGGTTGGCGGTTTTCAGTGGAACGGCCATTTCGATTGGGTAAACTTGCCCGAGCGCGAGAAACAGCGGCAACGCCGCGAATGCGATCAGGCGCGTGAAATCTGTCCCGCCTATAGTCCCACAATGGCTGGTGGATTGTTCGCCATCGATCGTCGGTACTTTTGGGAGGTGGGCAGCTATGACGAACAAATGGATGGCTGGGGAGGTGAAAATCTTGAAATGTCATTTAGAATCTGGCAATGTGGCGGCACCATTGAGACGATACCCTGCTCTCGTGTGGGACACATCTTTCGTGACTTTCATCCTTACAAGTAATGTCATGCTTTGCGTTTGAATTGATAAGTTGGTTAATCAATTTCGTCCATCAACAGATTTCCCAATGATCGCGACACCCACGGCATTAACACAGCTCGCATGGCGTTGGTTTGGATGGATGACTACATCAACATATTCTTCCTGAATCGACCCGATCTTAAGTTCCATGCTGACATCGGGGATGTCACGCATCGCGTCATGCTACGTAAAAAACTTCGATGCAAGAGTTTCGATTGGTACCTTAAGAACGTCTATCCCGAGAAATTTGTGCCCAATAAGAACGTTCAGTACTGGGGAAAGGTCAGGGCAATCAATGCGAATCTTTGTCTGGACGATCTCCTGCAGAACAACGAAAAGCCTTTTAATCTGGGCCTGTATCCCTGCGGCAAAACATTACAGAAATCGCAGCTCTTTTCCTACACCAATAGCCAGGTGCTGCGCAACGAGCTCAGCTGTGCCACAGTCCAGCACAGTGATTCGCCACCAAGACGGGTCGTGATGGTTCCTTGCAATGAGAGCGACAAGTTCAATGATCAGTGGAAATATGAGGATCAACAGCTGGTGCACACCAACACGGGTTTGTGCATCGATCACGAGGGTCTTAAGAATATGGACGATGTTATTGTGGCACCCTGCGATCTGTCTAGCGAATCACAACGTTGGGCCATCGAAAGTAACTAACGGAGTGAAGACCAACGACGGAGAGAGGACCAAGAAACTGACTAACGATGACTGATCCTTTTAAATGAAAACAGACTCCAATTAGCGCAACAACTTGTAAATATTACATAATTCGAATGCTAGATTTACATATATATACATATTTTCTATATGATGTATACTAGAAGGAGAGGAGAGAAGTAAAAGAAAGTAAAGTCTATAAGTGTAAGAAGTAGTTAGTGCAAATCGAATCAAAAAGTCATCTAATAACGATTATATGTATATCCACATATGTGTTGTGTATTTTTTGTGTGTATAAAATAGAAGAAATGTTGTATAAATAGACCATTTGACGGTATATCCTACATACATGTATAATCATAACTGCTATGTGATCAGGAATAAGTGACATGGGAAGGGATACAGCTGCATTCCAATGCGGACTATTCGGGACCGCAATCCAATTCCAAAAACTGTCAAATTGTAAACTGAAAAGTGTTGTAAGCATTTATCTTTACTACAAAACAATTTTGCCATTTGTTTCCCCATTAATAAAACAACAAAAAATCTAAAAAAAAATTCAACTTTCAACTATGTGTCATCTCTTTGATCTCGAAATGTGTTAAACAAATAGAAATGATACTCGCATATGACGAGGGGTTGGTAGGTCTAGATCAAGGTCATAGTCAACGTGGTTAACCCAAATATTTGTCCGACAAGCACAGCTGGACCACTGTTCGTTCCCTCTCCCACCATCCAAACACATGCCCCCACCATATTTTACGATCGCCCCAACTCCATTAAACAAATAAAGAGATGTACATACGTTTCTTTCATTGCATGTTTGTATTTGGTATTTGTATATTTATAGATATATATATATATATATTTGTTAGTACATATTTCCTTTTTTTGTTTAAATTGTTGTTCAAACTTGGTGATTACTCTCTTGTTGTTTTCATTTACTTTGTTTTTGTTAAAATTGAAGTAAAATAAGTGTGAATTTCAGAAATTGCTGTTGCTGACATTTAATTGTTGTTAATTTTTTGCATTTGTTTTTTATTCTTTTACCAACTACCGTGAAGAATGAACTTAATTTCGTACTCGATTATCTTTACACTAAAAAAAATCAACAGAAGCACAAACAACTATTTATTTAGCCGGCTTCCGTGTGAGTGGTGTAGTGTGTATGTGCGTCTGTGTACAATAAAAGCAAGTTTTTGTCTATTTTTGTTAAATTTGATTTTGTTTTTATATTTTGTTTACTACTTTAAGTTATGGTAACGAATGATGGATTTACGTTTCGCTTCTGCTGTGCTGAAAATTTTAACCTCTAGTTAACAATAATAATTCGTTGATCGTGCTAAAAAGCTCTAAAAGTGCACAAATTTATTACGAATATCATTTTAATTCTCAACTTTAGATTATGTATATACGCTAATGTATGTATGTGTGTATACCTATATTTTTTAGTTATCCGTTCGCAAATCGTACACATATATATCTGTATGTATCTGTATCTACAATCGAATTGGGTGACAAATCGAATTTGATGCCTTGAGGAAAGAAAGGCATAGAACTAATTGTAAGTTTGCGTTAACTTCACAAGGTACGATTTTTGTTTGCTAGATTTGGTTTTGTGTGGATATTGCATTCTGATTCCCAACTAACCTACGGCTAAGGTCGATTCTATATTGTAATTAGTAATTTTGCAAGCAAGCGGCACCCAATGGCTGACTCTAATCTGATTCTTTTCATCTAATTTACACTTGAAGCCCACTGTGCATGCATGGATCTCATTACCTACAAACATACATTTGTCTGTGACTCTTTTGGGAAACATTTTCAAGCTCTATTTGAATGTTTTTTACGCTTATTAAATGCATTTAATTTCAGTGATTCCATCTAGTTTTTTTTTTTTGTTCCATAACAGTTTTTGTAGTTAATATTTTAAAGACCCAATCCCACATGCATATAGCGGCGGATTGGCTGAATGATACGGGTTTATTGGGGGAGAATCTAAACATGGACATCGAATTCGTTATTGCAAATATCTTCGCATATGGCTAATTTTCTGTTGGTGCAACAAATGAAAAAGAAAACGCTTCGTTATTATTTTACTTTGTGATCTTTCTTATCTAGGGCTTCTACGAATTATCCCTACACACACTTTCAAGCAAAATACGAGTAGAACTTCTTTTTCCAACATATGGATTTATGCTGAACTGAAAATGTATTTCAACTTTGGCTTGCCAAAGGATAATATGTATGTAAGGTAAGGTAAATATATATTTGTATACATGTTTGTATGTATATAACATATTTATGTATATGCAGTATTTGTAATTGTAAGTAGGTATGTATATATTGTAGTTTTTTGCTTGCCTTTTTGAATTTCTTGGACGTATTTTCAAGTATATTTTTGTTAAGTTTTTTAGTTTTGTTTTTAATTTTTTTTTCTTTGCTTTTTTTTTGCAGTTTTAGTGTTAGTATGTTATTTTGCAAGTAAAAAACACAGTTCGAAAATATATATCTAATATATATTGTATGTATGTAAATACTGGTTGAATGGCTGTATTTCATCCAGTCGACGCATTTTATATTTCTGTTGGAGTTATTAATTTTGGTTTTGGTTTCAAAGTGTAAATCGCTTATTGTTTCAGTTATGTTTCTAATAATTTCGTTCCATTTTTGGTTTTCTTATATATGTTGTTTTTTGTAAATTGCAATTTATCTCAGACTCAGAGTTTTTGGAGTGTCTTGGATGTTGGTTTTTTGGATGGATGGATACGTTTTTCGGTCTTACATGCAAACGTGTTTCTTTTCTTCTCCGCCCCTGCCCTGTGAAGGGCCGGGAGACCAATATCGTGTCATATGTGTCTCGATTATATCTTAAACATAAAATTAAATTATTCAACGCAATTATTGCTTCATTTTGTTACATTTTTATGGACAAACAAGCCTCTCCAGTGCTCAGAATTAAGTGTAATACAATACTTAAAAACGACGCTTCACAAACTTTAGTCGCACAACCTTCAACATTGACTTATATACAACTCAAATCATCTATTTGTATGTATATATATTGCACAATACGAAAAATAGAAACGGAAGATTCAAACGAAATCAAATATAATTTTCTGTATGATATGCAATTGAAACAAGGAAAACAAAATAAAGAAAACTGTAAATATAGTTCATATAATATATATTTAAGGTTGGATTTAGGTCAAATTAAAAATACATCACATCAAATAATACAATTTACATACTTCCAGCAGTCTTTTGCAGGAATATAGAATATGTTGCTTTGATTATATATAACTAAATATACAATTTGTGTAAATTAGTAGATAAATGCGCCTAAAACAGAATCTGAGCTCACAAACAAACGGAATCAATTAGATAGAATAGAAAAATATTGCATGTGTCGGTATCGGTAGGTCTTAGTTTGAATAGAATCTATAAGTTATATACAAATGATTTCACATATATATATATATTTGAAATAGTCCATAACAATTTAAAAAAAAATTATATTATAAAATATATATTTTAATAAGCTCATCAGGGTAAACAATTGAACTAAACTAAGGGCAAAGAACCAATGTAAAAAACATACATGATATGGTCATAATCAAAAATGTGCTTTGATTAAAAAGCAATTAGACGACAATTTTCTAAAAATACAATGGAACAAACGCAAACGATAAAATTTGAAAAATATTACACATACATTTCACACAGAGATATATAAGATAGGCTACTACGATCATGTTCAAGTAAACGTGGCTAGTAATTTCTCATTTCATCATCATGTCCTTATACTCTTCAGATTGGACACAATTTAAGGTATTGTTTTTGCTTTAGTTTAATGCTAGATTAATTAGTTATTTGTTCTGCTGCTTAGCCACCGCCATAAGTTACTACTTAAAGAAGAAGCGTGGGGTTAAAAGTGTACGCGCATGCATTAGAATTGCGGCATGTGGGGAGGATTGTGGCGAGTAGTTAAGTAATAAGCTAGCATATTATTCGCTTGTGGAGGGTTATGCTCCGCATTGTTCGTTGCTGGACGCGATGCCCTTCTATCATTGTCATCGTATCGTGTCATCATAATTTCTTTATCGTAGTCGTTGGAGGGGAAGGCGGTCTTAAAAAGGCCGTCGAGCGTCGATTGGCATAGCACTTTTTGCCATGTTGATTGTTCGCATCTGCAGCGCTACTGGTTGCACGCAATCTGTGGCAGGTCGCTGGCGCAGCCACAGTTGGGGTGGGGACCACGCTGGTGACAAGCGTCGATTGCCTGCAATTAGTCCAACGCTGCATCTGATGCGAACATTTTGGGTATAATCATTTGCGCGACGACACGTTTAGAGACTCGCCACGGCTCTTGGAGCGCGTCATCGAGCTGCTCATCTCTGTGGAAAAGACAATTAATTTGCATAGCTGACTTCGATAGCTTTAGTTTGCTATCCTTACCTTTGCTTATAATTTGACTCTTCTCAGCTGCCTTGTAGGCTCGCATTGCCTTGCCACGCTTATCCAATAGCAACTTATCTGCTCGGACAAAGATTCCATGCTTGGGCTTGCACTGGAAATACTGTATACCTTGGACAGTGCCATCGTTCTTTCCAGTGGGTGTGTCTAGCTCGACACCTATCCAGGCACCGGGCTGGAAATGTGTTGCGCCAATAAAGCTAATGACACCACTCGTATTATACGGCCGAATGAGTACCGATTCACCCACGACTATCCACTCCGGCAGCGTTAGATCCACCTCTTTGCCATCATCTGAAAGACGGTAATAGGGGAAAAATTAGTGTTGTTAGTAAAATAATTTTCACTTCGTATTCACCTTCTATTTCTGTGCTGCTGGACATGATGCTGGTATCCATGTGAGCTGCCAAACCCTCCATTTTCGCCACAGACGCTCTATGATGGTTGCGTGTCACCTGGACAGACGTGCTTGTGGTGGAACTGTTGGTGCTGTTGTTATTGTTGCTCGTTGGTGGCTGTGTATTTGACTTCTTTCGTCTCACTACCTTGCCTGAGGGCAACTGATCAGTTACAATGCCATCGCCTTCTAGTTCTGACTGTTGTTGGTGTTGCTCTTGCTCGGCAAGAATTTCTTCCGGCGCCTCGTCCTGCGATTTGTTGCCATTCTGATTGTCTGTGGCAAGATCGGGATGTGTACGAGGTTCCGCTTCAGGATCTTCCTCATTTGGCATATGTTTAAGACTCTCGTTGTTGTTGTTATTATTGTTTGGTAAATGTTCGCATTCCTCTTCATCGCTTTGTGCATTTTCCTTTTGTTGCTCCAGTGGATGGCTCACAGTTTCCTCCAACTTCTTTGGCGGCTTTGACTCTACTGGTTTCACTTTGGGCATGTCCTTGAGGAACGGATTGACTCGTGTCTGTCGATTTGGTGGTGAATTTGAGTTAACCCGATCAAAATCTAATCAAGAAGGAAAGTGTTAGTTTTACTTTCTTTTTACGAAATTCCTTCACTTACCAGGAGTCTCATCGATGCTCATCGAACGCATTGAAGCAATGTCCTCGTTGCTTAAATTATTGCAAGACACCGCCTGTGATCCGTACCCACTGCTCGACGAAGAGCTCATGCTGAGAGTAGCCAAGCCAGTCAGATGCTTCATATTAGCATTGGCGCTGGATGTGTAACTCAAATAGCTCTGATTGGAGTGACTGCTGACATCCATAAACGAGTCCATTGTCTTGGATGCCGTCAAACGGGATCTGTTGGCCAGGGTCTTGTGTTGCTGCCTTTCCTGCTCATATTCAGCGGCATATTCCGAGTCCGAGTAGCTATCTTCGGGCTCCTCGTCTAGCGATCGGTGTCCACCCAATGGCTCTTCATGCAGTGTGGTCATTCGCATGCCCAATAGCTTGCTGGTGGCCGGCGATGCTGTGGGCAAATAGGTGGAAAATTACATAAAAATATATTCAAAAGACATTTTATTTTTTAAATTTGCAGCTTTAGAGCAAGACAAACCACATACGTTTCGTTGGAGCAATTCTCAAAGTGTTTAAGTTCAAATTGAGATTCAAAAATGTTGGGCGCGCTGCATTCCACATTTCAGGCGGATGAATGGGGACAAGGAAGATAATGATTAGGTACTTATGGTTAGTTACAATGTGAACAATCAACAGATCATTCATAGGATAAATGAATAAACCGATTAGAAAGGGCTCCGCACACAACTAATTCACATGTGGAGCCAACACACAAACAAAAAATTAACTATTATATAACAATAGAATAAAACTAGCAACTAGGAACACATAGCGCCTCGTGCTTGAATCTTGTGCGGCTGTAGCTGCAGTGTGTGTGTGTGTGTGTGTGTGCTATGAGTGTAGGTGTATGTGTGTATCAGTGGGTGCACCAGATTGCATAATTGGGAATTATTTAATGGGTGGGGGGAAAGACGATGACCAAGTGAATATGTACACGAATTTTGGTTTGAGATGCATATGAAGAGAATGAAAGAGAGGAAGCGTCCGAAATCGAAATCATGACTTGAGATGGGGATCTATGAATACACAATTAGTTATTAGGATCAAGATAATATATACCAGAGCAAACATAACTAACACAAAAACTACAATAAAAATTACTTGCTAAAGACTAATAGTAATATGATCCTTCTTTAACTTTCCCTTCCCTTTGTTTTTTGTTTTTTAGACAACTTTGTTTAGAGATAAATACAATTATGTTTTGCAAAATTGACTGTATACATATATGGGTGTGTGAATGAGGGTAAGTGTGGGTATGATAGACAGACAAACTCAACTAACATTTAATGAATTTCAATCAATGCACTTTTGGAAATTTGTTGGGCTTAGTTTTTTTATGCCATTACCTGACAGTAGAGCTATGGTGCCTGTCAATGGGGTAATTGGTATTTGTGAATCACAGAAAAGATCGGGTGAAAAGAATTGAGAAAACGAACGAAAAACATCATTATAAATAAACGAGAGAAAGATAGACAAGAGAGTCACAAGATATTCTTAATGATATTTTCTAAATGATGTAATATTTTTTCGGTTACTCGCTGGATGAATTTTCATGGAACAATTGTGAATGTCAATTTAGATGATAAGCATGAAATGCATGAAGGATCATTGGATGTGCATTCGATAAAGAGAAACAGATATACATAAGCTCGAGTCGTCAGATATCGAGTGATGGCATTTGTGATTATTTTTTTATATTTGCAGTTGAAGTTGCATTGAAGCAAAGCAAATGAAAAGTAGGAAATTTCGTTTCTGATCTTGTATTTGCTCAAAAGCCGAAGCATAATAAAAATATTTCTGAAATGGGCACAGAGAGTTTTATCGTATGGTATAAGGATTCATCTTGTTATTGTTATCCGTATCATTTGATTATTTCCAACTACAATACAAATACAAATTCCGAATTACTTATATTTCAACTACAATTGTTTAACAGAGCTATAATTGCAAAATACAGATTATAGGTCGATATATAATCACAAAACAAAGATAAATCCTTGATCTAGGGTAGCCGCTGCATGTTAATTCGGCATAAGCATTACATATCAATATTTATATGCAGATTATATAGTGATAAAGTCGATTATAAACTTTTATCTTATTTCAATTTTTGTTTTCGAAAAATTGCTCAAAAAATTAATGGTGAATATAGTGAATATAAAAAGAATAAAAAAATCTGATAAATAAGACTCTTTCACAATCCATGTCCAAATACATACCAATGCCAAAAGCCTTTCCTGGCGACTCATCGGAGCTGCCTTTGCCACCGAAACTATGGCGATTCCTTATCGCTCCGCTGCCCGTTGAGGATGATGCTAAGAAATAGTAGAAAAAGGCGATTAATCTCCGAACCGTCTTGATGTATATGTTCTATTGTATAAAATCCTTACATGGCGAGAACTTATTGGCCAGAGCTGTGTTGTTTAAATCTGCAAAGGACTCGGATCGTCCCACATTCAAAAGGGATTCCATTGAGGCATCGAAACGCATAATCTGCATAAGTTTATTTATGAGTTTCTTAGCATCATAAATTGTATGTATTATATTTGTGTGGAGTGTGTGTGTGTGTGTGTCATTTACGTTATTATGATGAAATACAAATGAAAAATTGATTACAAACAAAAACCAAAAATAAATAAAAATAAATCAGTGAGCATATTCAGAAAAATAAAATTATGTGGCCAAAATCAAAATTAAATAAATAAAAGCGTAAATTTACAATGCACAACGTAGGACGTTAAATTTGCAGTACAAAGGCGAGGGATACATATAGATAGGATATATATTTTGTGCTGGGTTGTGGACGGGTGGTGTGGGTTGGGTTTTTGAGTGGTTAGAGGTTAGAAAGATTACTTACACTCCCAGAGTTGGTGGTATCTTTGACCGCCTATGATGTGCGCAGTGCGAAGCGACATACACAGCATTAACATATATGTATATATATATATATAGATATATGTATATACAGACAGAGGTACCATTACACACAAATATATATGGTTAGATTTATATAGAAAAAAGTGCGCGCCGAATTTCGTTGAAATTATTAATTCATTTTGGTGTTTAAACATTAATTTGAGTTAGTTTTTGCAGTTTTAGTTTTGTTTTTTTTTTTTTTGTGAAAGCGCATTGAAAAGTTGTGAAAAGAGAAAAAGTTAAATAGTTGGTTGGTTAATTTTGCTCGAGTGGGTGGATGTGATTAGTTACAATAACTAAAGTAAGTGATGGAAAGCTTAGAAGGCAAGTCGCTTGGCTGGACTGAGGAGAAATCGATCTTACCTGCGAGAAGTTCGGCACACTGACTGTCTTCCGCATGGATAGGGGCTGGCCATGGGCCGTTTCTAGCTCCTTTACAGCCACATTCTGTCGAAGACGATCCAATGTAAGAATGCTCTCCACAGCTGAAACTCCCCGGGTGTATTTCTCTGGAGAAGTCGATGTGTGTTATTGAGAATTAAAATGTAAATCTATAATTTACTCACCTATATAGGTTTCACCGTCACTGGCCGAGCAATCGTCACCGCTGGCCGCTAGCTGAGCCAAAGACTCGCGATCCTCCAGTTCTTCAGAGGCCTTTGGTATGTTGGACACAACCTCGTAGGTCACCCCGCTCTGCCAGATGGCATTTTCGCCGCGTACTAGACGGAATTTCTTCAAACGATCGGTCAGAGTTTGTCCCTTTTTGATGTTGATGCTGAGACGTTTGCGCAAGACGAGATCCATGGGGGCAGGATGTGATAGACGCACAGTGGTACGCAGTATGAGATAGACCCGCTCGTTGGCCTCAGTGACCCGATTGAGGGCTTGGCTATCGTGCATGGACGAGTCCCAGCTGGCCACACAGCACACATCCTTCTCCAAATGCTGTAGGATTTGCAGAGTATAGAATTTGTGGCCATGTTCTTTAGAAAGAATAGAATTGATGCCGGCTATGGAAAGTTCATCGTTGGTATTCTGAGCGGAAAGATCGTCGCCATTGAGGTTAAGGAAGAGAACCGGCACATGCGGCTCCATACCCGATGGTGGCTCCCAAGAGGCAGGTGCTCCTGGAATACCCGATCCGGGAGCCGGCACCAGTACGGCATTCCGTTCTTCTGTTAGCGACACCCACTGATGGACCAGGCTTAACTCTCGCTCTCGCTCCTGTTCGTTTTTCTCCTCCTTCTTAATGAGCATCTGAATCTGCTGGTCTAGATACTGACGACGGCGGCCCAGAGCTTCGCTCCATTTTTCCCGCAGCACCGTGAGATCCTCCTCCTGATACGAGTCTAGTGGTCGTTGAAGTCTCGAGCGCACAGTCACACTACCAATGGCCACATTAACAATCGACTGACATATGATGGGCAAAGTGCCAGAATTTTGCACAGGCTTGACGCGCACGTTCACGCGACGCTGTTGACCCTGGCGTAGTTGATAGATGCCACCGGTGAGGACTTCATTGCGATTGGTCACCTCCACAGGTGAATATTCTCCGCTATCGTTAAGCTCGTGGATCTCTACCCAAAGTTCAATCTTGCGCGACAATTCAGCCCAGCGATCAACCAGTGATCGGGCCTTGGCCTGCTGCTGCTCTACTTCCCAGCCCTTTGTCTTCGAGAACCCAGCACTGCGATGACCCCAAACTTCGATGGATAGGGCGCCCTCGATGCAGTGCTCGAGGAACTCCTCGTTAATGGTTACAGTAAAATCTTTGGTATGTTCAAATTTGAACACCATATTCTGATCGTGGGCTGTCGACTCGGCATTGATAACGGGCACTACCATCTCCTGATGACCCCAGAATGTGTACTGGCAAAAGACGAAGTTCGATAGGGACAAGGGCAAGCCGGAGGCGCATTTAATGGTCACGCGACAAGTGATCTGATTGGCCATGGGATCGACCGGATCGTCGTATTCATCGCGTGAGTCGCCAGAAGACTCTGAAACGGATTCGCACATACGATCCTGGGGCATTTGTCCAGCCACACGTTGAATTTCCACCTGAAGTCTCCCTGCCACCTCACCCTGTTGGCTTATGATGGGTGTATGGTAGTCCAGCTTGACATCATGGAAGAGTACTTCGAGGAATATGTTGGCAACGCCAATGAGATTATGATTTTCCTGCGACTCATAGAACGGATCCTGGGGCTTTGCATTGTCGTCGTCCTGAAGGATAGAATTAATCGGATTAATTGAAGGGTTTCTCATTGTGTAGAGCTTAATGCTTAGCAGCTTGATTATTTATTTTGTGGTTATGTTGGGTGAGAGGGTCAGTGGAAAGAAGTGGTGTTGTATCTGTAATTACCTTGTCATCGTATTCATCATCTGTGAACGGCTCTATAAGGGGCTGTATTCATGGGTTAATTGGAGGAATGCGTGTGTGTGAATCAATATACAATACAATACAAAATGGTTAGTACAGAGCACAAAATGGTAAGATAGAAATATCGAAAGATGGAATAAAACATTAATCGCATATCAATGATAGACACACACATACCAGGCCATTCAGAATACGCTCCTTGTGCTCCTGGTACATTTCCCGCATGTCGATAAGCTTGTTCTCCAGCTTCTCCATAGTCCAAATCTGACTGCCCGAGTTAAGGCGCTTTACAAGGATAGCTGGCTCACTGACAAACGCGCCACGCCGACGATTCGGACTGAGATTGGCTGGCGGTATCTGTAGGGTCACGGAGAATTTGGTTTTCTTTTCCATTTCCTCGGCCAAAAAGTTAGCTTCCTGCACCAGAGAATTGGCACGCATGATGTCGGTCTTCAACTGGCCCAAAGAGCGACGGAACATTTCATCACGTTCCTAGAATGGGGTAATTACATATATATCAATCCATGTAAACTTATATAAATGGCTAAACTCATTTCTTCTTACCTGTGCCCATTTCTCTACACGCATCTGGGACGTCGGCGTATTAGGCGTAATCTTGCCCATGCGCAAAGGATCGTAGGGGGCATATGGCGCATATGGAGTACTTGGCGATAGAATATTGCGCAATTGTTGGAACTGGCGCTCGTACTCCTGACGCTGCTTTTCTAAGGCCACCTGTTTATCTTCCTCGTGCTGACGTTCTAATCGAGCAATGGCCGTCTGGATGGGATCGTTGCTTAGCTCATTCTGCATTATTTCATCACGGGCGAAATTATAATCGATCAATTGGGCCGGGGTCTGGGGCTCCGATGTGCTTATATTGGTTTGATTGATTTTGGGCGAATTGACGCGGAAGAAATGATGGTTGCCCCACAAGATTCGATCGCCATTCTGGAGGGGAGTCTTCTCCACTGCCGCTGAGCCATTGACAAAACAACGTGCGCCTTGAACTGGGTCCATATATAATCCACTCTCCTCGATGGTGATGACACAATGCTCTGGTTGGATACCAAGACCAGAGAGCTGAATATCCGGCTGCTGACCACTAATGCTCCGACCACCAATAAGTGTGCGGTCCTTCAGATAGTAGACCAGCAGCTCATTCAGCGAGGGATCTGCATTCAAATTGACCAAATAGTATTTGTTCTTCTCCACCTTGATGCCACTGGCCTGGACACTAATGCCCATCTTCTCCAGGGCTTGTTGACGTTCGTTCTGGATGCGCTCTGTTTTCACCAGTTTTTCTTCCCATGTCTGCGAGATTTGCTTCATTAGATTCTCGCTTTCGGCCAACTTATCCTGAACATCACCCACTGGAGATCCAGTGGCATGTTTCAGCATGCTTCTTAGCGTCTCCACCTCGTGGCGCAGCTCACGTATAATTCGGGCATTTGGATCTTCATTGACAACAGCATGATTCACGATGCGCTTGGCCCGATCTGCATATCGTAAAGTTGACAGTGTCTCCTCGTAGTTATCTGCAGAGGGAGAAATTGTGGCCACCATTACTGTCTTGGAATTGCCGCCAAGATTGTCTTTTAGTAGCCAGGTTAAGACAGAGTCGCGATAGGGCACAAATTTGTCATTGCCTCCTTTTTTGCCATTAGATTGATCTGCCAGTTTCGAAATGACCAAACCCAATGTGGTTAGAGATCTAAAGAGAGAGAGATACACGGAATTAGGGAAAATAGTAGCCAATAAATCAATCATCATACGACGCTTACTTGTTTATGTTGGAACCCTCTTTAAGACGATCGCCAACTGCTCCGGTTTTAACGGCACGCTCGGAACCAGCCAAATCCACCAGGGACATGCGTGACACCTTCTCTCCGCTCACTCCTGTTGCCTGATCCGTGAGAATCTGGGTGAGAACCACTGAAAAGACGGCATGCGACCGCGATGACTCTGCATTCATATTGGTAGCTGCCACTGTACGCGACTTGTTGCCCTCGGTCATGAGATTATCAATGTCCTTGTACGATGCCACGGCCAATTGTGACAATCCATCCACATAGGGACCCATGACGTTATGTTCACGCACTTTTAACGATTGCTTGTTTGGCTTGGGGTCCAGCAGATCGTGGACTTTCTCATTGTAGATTTCCATATACGACACCTCGACCTTGTACATCAGCTCCAGCGTCGATTTGTTGGCAATAGCCGAAAAGAGTTCATCACAGAGTCGTGGAATTATGCCCTTGCTCTCTTGAGATCCCATCATAGTGTATGATTTACCCGAACCTGTGAGTGAGACACACCATATAAACACTGATAAGTCAATCGAAGACTAGGAGGAATATGGATTTTTCTTACCTGTTTGGCCATAGGCAAATATGCAGGCATTGTAGCCCTGGAATGCGTTATCCAGTATATCACGTCCCAGGCAGTCGAAGACCGTTTCCTGTGACGCAAACCCATCATCATCGGCGTTTAACGAGTAGAAGCAATGATCGAATGCAAATGTCTTTGGTTGTTTTCTGGTTGGGTAAAGGATTCAAGTGGATTGAATTAAGTTTGCTTTCATTGCACTTCTCTTGTTATTTACCTTTCGATTTTCTCTAAGCTTGGTGGATTCTTTAATATCGTCTGTTGTTTTTCCATCTCCACGATACATTTTGTACCCAATTCGATTTCTGCAAACAAAAGAAAATTAGAAAAACAAATTCATAAGCATTGAAGGAGTAAGATTAGAGGGGTTCTTCCCCCATTTATGCATGTATGTAAGTATTTTATATGATCTTGTAAAATTGAGATAATTTCCTTCCCATTTCCCCTCAACACGAAAGTGATAACAAGTTCAGAATAGCAAGCGCAGTTCAATTTTATAACATTCCTTCTTATATTTATACATATGTATGAACATATGTATATGAAATACCCGTACATATATTATATTTTCGTACAGAAGTGCGAAAAAGAATAAACAGAAAGCGAGGCGATAAATGAATACAATATACGCATACATATACATGAACACACTTGTACTTGTACATAGCGAGTGTATCAGAGTACGGACGGATGGATGAAAGGAATGAGGAGAGAGGGGCGCCAATGCCAAACTCAATGAAGAACCTTTCAAATAATTGCAAAACTAAAATAATAACAAAACAGCGTTGCCAAACTAGTCAGCGCAATAAATTTATTGCAACAGTCATCAGACAACAAAAGTAACAAAAACCAATGTGAGATACATTACCAAATCGATGACGAAGTTTTGAATACTCCGAAAAATGAAAATAGAAAAATACAAAGGAAAGCAAAGCCATGCTGAATGTACTGGTTGTATGACGAATGTTTGGTACTCTCTTTCCGAAGAGCGTAGTAAAACACTAGACAGCTTAGCTTTGTTATGCCTAGTTAATTCCCGTTTAAAAAACTAAACTGCCAATACTTTACGAAATTACGAAGAATACCTTTAAATGGTCTAATTGTCTACCCATATAAAAATCAGAGTCTTCCAGTCTCCCGATATATCAAGTGGAAATCGATTAAGTTTAGGAATACATTCACACATATGTATATACATATTAGAAAATGCTCATGAGAGCTCTCCACTTAAACATAAAAAATTTCCAAAAAGTAAAACATGGAGGATGTGTTTTTTGACATCCTGTAAAATTTTTGCATTTCCAGGGATTTTTATTCAGTATCTACGAATGATAATATTAAGTCAAACTGAGTCATTTAGTTTTGAACCTTTTATTCGATTAGGGCAAAAGCTAATGTGTTTGTATGGAATTATTCAGGCCTTTTTATGCCAAGTTCTGTCCTTAGCACAATTCGTGATGGCGGAAAGCGAGCTACGTCTGCCATCAACACATGTTTAAATGGAAAGCCCATACATATTTACATAGGAAGAAATGTGTTTGTATTTATGTATCCTGGTTTGTTCGGCGGCCTCCGTTACTTCCGTTCCGGTTCGTATTGCAACTGAAGGAAATGTCGTGAGACAAGTCAAAGACATGGAAGGACCCAATGGTCGTCAGACTGGCTTAGGCGTGTCATAAAATGTATTTGATGGTCTCATTTGGAGTTCTGGCCAGTTGACTTAACCTTAAAAGTCTTGACACGATGATGATGATTGTGTTGATGATGATGATGATTTTCTCTTGACTTGTCCAAATGTTGAAATTAACATACACACATAAGTGTAATGCTCCGAGACTTTGACGGAGACACGAAACACACACAGCGAGGAAAACAGGTTAAGCTTTTTTTTATTTTGGCCACAAAGTGACTTCATTTCGAGCTTTGCATAGGTTTTCGTGCTTGTGTTGGCGTTTGAATCTGTATTTGTATCTGTATATGTGTTTGTAGTTTTCATTTTACGCTTTGCTGGTTATAATAGCTCAAGAGGTCGCTACTTTCGGACATGGCCCAAATGCGATGCGTAAGATTGACTAATTTCCAATGGTATTACGAATGATAGGTATCATGTGTGTGTGTGTTGGCTATTATTACAGACTGTGGTTGGCTTTATCAACCATGAAACTTCGTGATAAGATTTTCAGCATTGCTTATCACAGACAATTTGTGTTTGGCTATGAAACCGAATGAAAGAATAGCACAAACACTCATTCACTCACACTCATGCATACTCACACTCACACTCATCATTCACAGATTAAACTCAACACTGGTTGGGGTTAAATTCGCGAAAGGTCTCCCTACACATCCAACCCGTATCCCGTCCCTGTCGTCTCCTTCGTTTTCGTTGCGCTTCTCAAGTGAGTCATGTCGTAAGCTAAATAAACGAACAAATAGGGAAGGGAGCGGAAGGGGATCATTACTGTTGACATTGGAAACTTTTATTTTTACTTTTTCGTTTTGCTTCATTTTCTGCACACACACTATTGTTAAGGAAAATTAGTTGGAAATGGCGGACCCAACAGACAGGTAGGCGAAAGACAATAACAACAAAGGCTAAAAAACGTGCTAGTCTAGGCAAATTTTATAAAATGAGGCCATTCAGCCAAGAATTTAAAGGAAATCCGTAAAACTTCAACGTAGGGAAAATCTTTTCTATGCATATGTACATAAATGTCTGACATGGAAGCATAGACTGAAAAATTTGTTTGACAGTGCCTTCATTGATTGGGAAAGCCCCAGGCGCAGGCATTGTTCCGTGTTTTCTTTTGAAGGGACGATGACTATCAGAGATTTAATACGATGATATAAAAACGATGCAATGCAGATGAGATTGAGATGTAGGACAAAATATATTGTGTTAAGAGCAACTTACCACGACGATTAAAGGGTCGCACCCTGACAGCAACTTTGATCTTATCGCTGGACATGGCGAAGGCAGGCAGCGGGCAGGTTCTTGGCGTATCTCTTTTTGTTTTTCCCTTGATGGGGAATTCTCTCCAAAGGGGGCCTGGAGAAGTAGCTTTTTTAGTTGCGGGGTGGGTGGTCTCGCAGGAATTTGGCTGAGCACGCAATCCTTACTAAGCAGGTGCAGAGTAAGAGGTGACTCACATACACAAACACTCACACATACGCACGCGAAAAGCAATAGTAAAGTGAAGTAGAGAGTGAACTAATAAATTGTGTGAGCGTTTCAATTAGCGCCACGCAGCAAACACCAACAACAAAAAAGTCCAGTTCATTCTTTGTTATTGTTTTTATTACATTCCCGTTCTCTCACGTTCAATCTGTCACACTCTCCCCCTCTCTCTCTCACACACACACACTCTGTATTTACTCGTTCGCGCTTAGTGAAATATTTATTTAGTTACAAATTAGTTAATTACAATTATCCTGCCCGATTTGCAAATATGTCAACATTGTTGTTTCACACACACACGCACACTAATTTTGACACAAACGTAATGAACTCGTACTCACAAACGCAGGTTAAAAATTGGCAAATTAAGGTAAGCAAAAAAAAAAAAACAGCAGAGCTCCAACGACGCCCGTTTTTGACTTCTTTGAAGAATCGATTTTTATGACTCTTCTCTTTTTTTGCAGCCTGGGGGTATTTTGTTTTAATGACCACGCAGTGCAATAGCTGTGTGGTTTTTTAATTACAGTTTAATTAACGTGTATTTTCTTCATTTGTTTTCTTAATTTTCTTGTTTTTTATTGTATTTAGCTATTTATCTATTTATTATACTGCGCTTTCATTTTATTCTTTTCGTCTTCGCGTCGTTTCTGTGTTTGATATGTTTGCCAACACTGACGGCCAGCTGATACAAAAAAAATATTGGGATGGATATTGGGAAAAAAGTATGGAAAATACGGGGATTCACTGATAATTTGTAGTTTTGCAGCACTGACTAAAATTAACATGGAATTCAATTTAAGCGACTGTTAATCATTTTGCTAGCAGGAAATCTTACAAAAAATATATTATTTATATTATTTCTGAAAAATTCAAATTTGAAAGGGAAATCTCTATTCAACACTTTTAAATTCAAATAAAAAAAAAACAGAATTAGCCAAAAAACAGCAGAATATTCAAATTCCAATTTAGTCAACACATGGAATATTAAAAAAATACATGGCTTCATTTTCAAGTTAGCAGGATTTATGTATATATTTTAATTAAAATGTTGTGAAATTTTTGCTGGTATTTTCAAAATTGGTCGACATTAAAGAATATTTCCTAATAGCGAAATGTTTGTCAAAAATGAAGTAAGTCGGCTCGTTAAATGTATGAATTCCATGCAACAAGTGGAAAGTGGAACATGTATACAGATAATTTTAAAAAACTTCAAAAAATCATAGTCTACACACCCAATTTGGTGACTTTAGTTTTGTTAGTCTTTGAGAAAATCAGTTTTCTTCAAATTCACTGGGCGGTTCAAAACTAAGTATTAAACAATTAATATCTGCATGTCCAACAAGCTGGTATACGTACCAAATTTGATGTCGTTAGGTAGTATCGCCTTAACAAGCGCCTTGAAATTGTCTGATATGTATAAAAAAAACGGAGAAATACAACTAATAAAGGAGTAAAGTTTTCTTTACCCTATTTCTTGGAACGTAAACACTGTATGCAAGTTAATGAAATTTGTTTCATTTATTTTTGTTTATTATCGGAATAAAATGAACTCTATTTTCAGATCGCTTACGTTCTTTAACTCAAAAAAGATAGTTTCTTAAGTTCATTGTAATTGTATTTTTATACCATACAAATGGTATATTAAAGTCGCCAAAATGTATGTAACTGGCAGAAAGAAGCTTTTTCGACCCCATAAAGTATACATATTCCAAATCAGTATCAACAGCCGAGTCGATCTAGCCATGTCCGTCTGTCCGTCCGTCCGTAGATCTCGGAGACTGTTAAAGATAGAGCCACCAAATTTGATATGTATGTATGTAGGTTCATGTAATATGTAAGGTGATCAAGTTTATTTCAAATTTTTGCCATACTATTGTAGCTAGAGACACCATATTTGGTATCTATATTTGCTTAGTAAATGCGCACATTTTGTATGTATAAAGATTTTGCCACGCCCCTTTCCGCCCCCCGAAATTTGGAAAACTCGATTATCTCCTGGAATTTTCTACCTTGTGGAATCAAATTTGGCACACTTAAATTTGATACTAATATTAAGCAAAATACCACATTTGATCAAAATCGGACGTAAAATTGCCAAGCTATGCATATAAACATTTTTCCATACGGCCGGAGTTGGCAGTTGGCTGGTGGGGGCGCTAGGGTGCTCCAATGCTTGTGTGAGCGAGATACGAAGATATGCTTGTAATAAAAAGCATTTGTTTAATAAATTTAAAGTATTTGCTTTACTGGTGTATGGTATACCTCAGTCGGCGAGACGACTTACTTACTTCATTTATTCTAAAAGCAAAGAGAACGAACAAGGAATTTGAGTCAGTTATCAAAGCAAAATAGTAACCAGCGTTTTGGAATCATGTTTAGTTTGATAGTTTTGAATTTCCTTATGACCCTTATGTCCTTGTGGATATATCCTGGAACTGCAGGTGCCTTTCGCAGTATATCTGCTTGGCCAGTTTCCAATTGCTGTTGTTGAATACTATAACCTATTTTTGGAACAGCTTCCTGATACCTACATAATAATTTTCTGAGTTGAGGGCCTTGCGCTTCCAATAATTGGCCCTATTGAAGATTTGTTCGAACCGCCTTTTTTATTATCCTGCCCCTTGAGTCATGCGGAAGCAGAGAACGCCCCCTTATTTCCGCAAAGTCAATGAACCTCCCCCTTGAGGGGACGGGCTATTCCAAGAACCCCAGTGACGTTGTTTGAATCAAAGCAAAACAAAATTAATAATGAAAAAGAAACTGAATTAGTGACGAAAACCTCGACAAAATAAACTTGCAAAAGCACAATAAAAGAAACAAAAAGTAAAAAAAACACACATTTCATTTCATTTCGGATTCGTTTCGTTCATTTTAATGTCGATGCTGAGTGGGTTGTTTTTGTAATTCCATCTCTGGGATACCTGTTGTTCACGTGTTTCAATGCTCGTCGAAGTTAATAAAGGTGCGACCGAGCGCAGGGCGCAACAGTTGGACGGAAAGCCGCGAACTAGCCTGAGCCAAGCTCAAAATCGAAAACGAAGTTTAAAAAAAACATAATAATTAATGATTTTGGATAGCTTACAACAAGCAACGCATTCAATCAAACTCAAATCAAATGCGTAAAAATTGGTGAAATTTAAAAAGTTATTTGATATACCGATAAAAAAAGACAGTGTCGAATATTGCACGAAAAGTAAGTGAACTAATTTATGGAGTGCATTTAAGTTCAGAATAAGGCAGACATATTCCATCTATATATATGTACATATACCGGCTTTTTTCTGACCTGTAGTATCAATAATAACGATTTCGCAGCATCGCGTATTCATGATGCAAAATGAAAAAAAAACGACCCTAATGACTGTATAATCTGTTTAAAAAAAAAAAAGAAATCACTATCTAACTTGCCTGCAACTGATATTGCCAACTATGAACTATGAGCCCAAAAGCGAACCATAAAATAACACAAAATGAAGAAAAATGAGATGCCAAATAACTTGTTACAAAATCTTTTGTTTGCTACTAAATGGACCATAAAATGGCCAATCTTCGGGATGCGATTTGCAAAGCCAAAGCTAAGGTGAGGGTTCATTTACATATCTAAACATACTATGTAGGTCTGGTTGACCTTGAAATGATTTCTGAATTTGGATATTCGCCTTAATTCGTGTCGATCAGCATTTGGAAAAAGCGATCAAATCCAGACAGTTGTACCTGGCCAATGGTCTGCCCACACATGCGTTCAATTGGCAAAGACAATATATTGACAGTATATAGATATGGTCAAATTGCCCGAAGGAAGGAGACAATATTCCAACAGTCAGTTGAGAACAAAACAAACAATTTTTGGCTTCTATAATTTATGCATTGGTAGGTACTTATGCCTAAATACAATATGTATGTATGTATATGAAATCAGCCAAAAGCCAATGCAAATATTTTTACAGAAATTGAGTTAAATTGGCTATTATGGAAAGATAGGTAGATATTCACTCGCACGTGTCCAAGATGGTCCCTGAACTTGACTAACCAGTTTGATTTCGACTTCTTCTTTGGTAATGACCTTTTTTTTGTTGAACACACTTGATAATTGCGAATTCGATTGGATGAATGAACTAGCCTATCAATTGGCAAGAGCTTTGGCTTTGCCAAACCCATAAACCTTCAGGTTCCTGCCTTGCCTTCTCTCGGAGGTATAGGAAGTTGACACTTTATAATTGCAAATTCGATTGTATGAATGAACTAGCCTATCAATTGGCAAGTGCTTTAACTTTGCCAAACCCACAAGCCTTCAAATCCCTACCTTGCCTTCGCTTGGAGGTATAGCAAGTTGACATTGGAGTGCACTTAGGCTGTAAATTGATATTGGAATTAGCCGTTGTTGTCATCTTATTTATGAATTGTGTACAAATGAGTCAGGTTGTCTATTTTATCACTGTATCTCCCCCTTTTCCATTGAGATGAACACTGTTCCAGTGGGAAGTTCATATTTGAAGTGAAAGATTATTTGCTTAACTCTAATTGTATTTGCTTACAGGGCTAACGACTTCTCGTATGTGGGGTACAAGTGCCCATTCAAGCTGGAACGTTTGTCAATTGTATGTGTTATTTAGTTATTGGACAATGCACTTTTATTCATGAATAATACAAGCGAAACTTTCGTTTCAGTTGCCATCACAAACAGCATAAGTATAAGCATAATTATGGAAACATATTGGACACGAGCCCTTACATTGGGCGCCATAATGTTCATCTGCCAGACGACATGTGCTGAATGGAATGCAACAGATGGGCTTTATCAACGTTTTAGTTTTAGCCCAGGCAACACGAGCAAAGCTGAAGAGCTAGCCATAATCCAAAGCCCCCCCCACCCAGCAAGATGAAAGGTACACAGAGTCAAAGTCAGAGTCGATGGTGTCACTTCTGGCGCGCAGCTCTGTCATATTTGGTCTAACTAAAGTGGTCAATGAGAGCCGAGTGAGTGGAATGTGTTACGCCCAACTGCAGCAGATTCAACGGGCCATACTGAACAAACAGGCGTGGGCTATGAAAGGTAAGCAATTGACCTTACTGAGAGATATGTGTCGACATACGCACAAGTATGATTACTTTAAGACTCGTGGTATTGACTTTGTAATGATTGATTTGTATTTAATTTCAGTTCTTGATGCGTCAGGGACGAAGCCATCGGGCTTTGTTTTTGGCCAAAACTATTGGTTGGGTAGTAGGGAAGCCTGCCAAGGTGTACAGCGTCCAGTGGGAATCACCCTGTCCAAGAACTACGAGAGAGCCATGCACTACAGCATTCTCACACAGAGCGCCCCGTTTGAAGTGGCATATCGAGTGATCTATTTGCGCCATCGTTCGCCTTGGCAGGTGGAGATTAAATTAATGTCAGAGCAAATCCTACACATCGGCCTGTGCCTGCCCAGTTCGTGCCAGTCGGAAGAGATCAAGCAGTTGGCCAGAGACTATGTGGCCGATCCCACCTTTACCGACAATGACATCTACGATATGCAGCCTGATGTCCTTTACGTAAAGGACTTGAAGCTTAGTGAGAAGTTCTTCCAGCGACGAACCTTTAAGCTAGTGGTGGGTTCTTTGCTGGTCACAGGAGCACTGATATTGTGCGCCCAGAAATTGCGACTTGCACAAAATCAGAAGGACGAGCCGGATGCGGCGATAGGTCTAGCTCCTGTAGAATCGGAGATGTGGCGTACATTGGATTTGATTTTAAAATGGCAGCCGCTGCAGAAGTTGGTGGCATGCTTTGATCTGTCTACCAACTGGCAGAAGATCTTCGCTGTTAAGGAAACCAGTGGCTGTGAGATTCCCATCATGAATGGCCTCAGATCTGTATGTGCCATCTGGATATTGATATTTCATGTGGTTTGGTACATGTACTTCACAGTTCACAATAAGACTGTACTTATTTCGTATGCGGAACAGATCTTCTTCCAGTATGTGTCGTCGGCTCCACTTCTCGTGGATGTGTTCTTTACTATAAGGTATGTCTAGCAAGAATTTCAGTTTTTCTCAAGTTAATCCTTATTGGGTTTCAGTGGGTTTTTGCAGACATACAACTTTTTACGCAATGTCCAACAAATGGAGGCAGTTCGTCGAAATGGTCTTGGAGGCAATATTAAGCTATTTGGTAAACTTCTCTTTCATCGTTATCTACGAATCGGTCCACTCTATCTCATTGTTATGGGCAGCGTGGACTTGGTCTTTGCTTATATGGGCGATGTCTCTGTCTATCACATCAATGAGAGATTCGACGAGCTCTGCACCCAACACTGGTGGCGCAATTTGCTCTTCATTCAAAACTTGTTTGATCATCGCGAACTCTGCGTTAACTGGAGCTGGAGTCTTGCCTGTGATATGCAGTTTTTCCTGCTGGCGAATATCGTCCTGTTTCTCTATGCCAAGCATCCGAGATACGCCAAGTATCTGGTGGTTACTGCACTTCTGGCAACCATAACCTGGTCCTACGGCATTGGCATTAACTATAAATTTGAATTCTCCTTCGATGCCACCTATGCCACGGGCACGCAAATCTACACGAGTCCGTTTGTTCGCATCCTGCCCTACATTGTTGGAGCGATCACTGCCTGGTGTTTACTCGAGAAGCGTTTCCACTATGAGCTGACTGAGTCGCAGACTCGCTGGCTCTGGCACTTCTCTTTGCTGGTCTTCATCATCTGTATTTACTCCACGGTAAAAAGGGATTTGGGTTATCTGATCACCATAACGCTGTTTGTACTGGGACGATTAATCTTTTCGTTGACCGTTTCTTGGATGGTTATCGGAAGCGCCACGGGCAGTGGGGTCTGGTGGTCCCGCCTGCTCGAGGCCAAGTGTTTTCAACATTTAAACCGTCTGTCCTATGGAATTTACTTGCTTAATCCGTTGGTAATTGCGTTTGTCTATAGCCTCACAAGTTCTAGCACCCATGCGGATCCCTTCATGCTGGTAATTTGCACATTTATGAGTAACAATTTCCTTTTGTATTAACTTGCATCTCTTTCAGTCTGTGGTCTGCTGTGGCTTCACCATTATTGTCTATTTTGCTGCCATTATGTTTTCGCTGCTTTTCGAATTGCCCTACAGCAATCTGTCGAGTCTTCTGCTGCGATCGCAATGGAAAGGGAAAAACGCTTAAAATTGTGATTATCTGTGTGAATCTAAGTCATTAAGTAATAAGAAGTATTAATTGTTATCCGTATTTGTTTTATTTTTGGAAAGCAGTTTAAATTTATCGGCTCCCACAACTAAGGGCACACATTGAAATGATTACACTGTCATTTTCAGACTTTGGTTGCTTTTGTTAAAAAAATTGGATTTTACCAAATTTAAGTTCTCCTTCGATGACACCTATGCCATGGCATATGTGTATATAAAGTTAAAAAACACTTATACGGAAGAAATTCAGCAAAGATGGCATCAAAAGGATATCGTTCACAAGTGTCGAACATAACTTTTACACGTTAAATTTTTGCACATTCCTTCTAGCGAAGGAGAGGTTGATGCTAAATTTCGGCTCGCCGACTTGGGTATACCAACCTCGGCGGAAAACGGGCGTTGAAAAATTTTGAAATAGCCAATCTCTGTGCGTTTATAAATGTAGTTTACATACCAAATTTAATGTCGGTAGCTGTTATAGTTCTTAAGAAAATCTGTTTTCTTCCGGGGGCGAAAGAAGTTTAAACAATTAGTTCTGCACGCTAACTAAATATGTACCAAAGTTGATGTCTCTAGCTGTTATAGTTTTTTTAAAAACAGTTTTATGTAAATTCTTGGGGCGTTAGGGGGCGTGGCCAATATTTTATTTAACTCTATACATTTAGTTACTACACGAGTCTACATACCAAATTTGGTGGCTCAAGTTCCTATAGTCTCCGAGATCTGCTTGTTTATACAGACGGACCGACGGACTCGGCTGTCGATCCTGATCAAGAACATACATATGTATATTATATATTCTTTATGGGTGTACCATTTCACCCAATGCGTACATGGTAAAACATGTACATAGGTACATATTCCACATTAATTGATTGTACGCGGTTTAGTGGGACAAAATGGCTTGCAAATTTGTCGTTAAACTTAAATCATTTTATTACGCACAGTTGTTTCATGTAATGTATGTAATGAATGTACGTACATCGCTGCTTCACTTTTAATGTTTTTATGTTTTTATCGTTAAAAATAACAATCTCAATCTATTATTTCTACATGTCTGCTATGAATTGAAATGCGTACAACCTTAACAAGTAACAATATTAATGTTTAATAAGATTTTATTTTAATTGAACTTACCCTTTAGATTGTAAATTCAAATGCAGTGGCAGTTTTATGTTTAAGTCCAATTTGCTTTTTTTTTTTGTAATTTGTGCTTAATGGTAAAGCGTATAAGCGAATATCTTTTCATTTAATTATCTACGACTCCTGTCAATATGAATGACTCAGACCTATCCTATAATAAATGATAATAACAATTATAAATAATAATTAAAAGCCAGAGGGCCGGGACTAACTTCGACTGCGTCAAAGTTTAGGGGGCTATATGATATAGTCGCCCGATCTTACTCTAATTTGGCACAGTCGTTTATGGGTGTAATAAACTTACTAATATTTCATAACAACAAAGAAAGAAAGAGAAAAGTCACTGTTCATGACATTGCCGTTTGTATGGAAGTTAGATGATATAGTGGTCCGATCTGGCTGAATCCGAGAAATACAATATATACTTTATATAAGTCCCTTTGAATAAGTCATATTAACATATTAAACCAGCTTTATTTTCAGATTTTGGAGAGGGTATTATAAAATTGGTCAGATGTTTGTAACGCACAGAAGGAATTCTTTTCATTTGTGTTTAGGGATAAAACAGCAAAAACTCAATTGAGATCAAACATAAATTATTATTGAAATTCAATTTCAACATCTTCAAACAAAAATATAACGTAACTTAAAATTTAAACTTAAAATGTAATAATCAAATTTAACAAAAAGAATTGTCTTCATGGAGATCTTTTAGTTACTAATTTAAAACTCATTGGTTTTTGTTAGTGAACTTTAATTTAACAGTATCCGGTTTTAAGGACGCACGTCGGGAATGATGTTGCTGGAATGAATAAGTACTTTTTGGCAAGCTTTTTGAAGTGCCACATCATTGTTGGCGCTCTGAAAAAATTAAATCGTTTACGAAAATTGAATGTTCATTTATAATACAAAAAAATATCTACCTTCCAATACATAGAAGGTCCTCATTTTCGTCCAGATTTTGGACCCGTGTAATAATTTCGTAGATTTGAATCAGACCGGTCAGTTCGTATTTTTCCGATATATCGATATTACCAAAAAACATCGATATTATCCGAAAGTTCAAGAAAATCGATAATTTCGATACAGCTGCAATATCGCACTTTTTAAATTCCATCGATGAATGTCCCAGCTCTATTAAACGGGACTTAAGAAATTAAGAGAACGAGGGAAAATACGAAAACTTTGTTAAGGAGGTGTCAAATTGCGAGATTGGCACAAAAAATTAAAACCTAACCCAAAAATTACGTCTATTTGATCCATGCCAGGGCCCGAGAACCACAAGGGCCACAATGAAGCTGGCGGGTCAGAACCAGACAGTCCAGACACTCCATCCCACGACATTCAAAGCAATGGCGACTCCGACGAAAACGAGGAGGAGCTGCTGGAGCGCATGCGCGGGGATGCAGTAGGAGACACAATGTACAGCAGAAGATTTGTATTGCAGACGCTGATGCGTCTCAGTCAGCAGGATGAAGGACCCCTGGGCCAGGAGTTGGAGGATGCTTTGTGCAAAGTGTGGGATATGTCTGTTTCACGTGAATTAGTGGCCCTTCTTCTGGAAAACGATGCCATCGGGCTGCTAATGTACGCCATCTCTGGCAGTGACGATGTCCGACTTTATGAAATCCTTATCGGAATGCTGGGCAATATGTGTGCGCAGGTAGAATGCGTGGAGCAACTAACCATGAATCCGGATTGGATTGAGACACTTCTCAAGTTGGCCACCTGCATGGACACTGGTATGCTGATACAACTAATGCGCGTTTATCAATACATTATGACCCATGTAATGAGTGGAAAGGAGAAATATGCCATTGATTTTTACATTTGCTTTGCCGCTTTTGAGGGATCATCCAGGCATCTAGGATTCATTTTGCAGCAGTCAGTTAGCGATGAGCTACTCTCAGCGACGCTGAAAGCGATCAATGCTGTGCTCGCCAGTTGTGCCATGGTGGAAGAAGAAAATGCAGGCACAGATCTCAATCTAAAACCATTCGCACAGGTTTTTCTAGTTCAAGAGCTCTGCGAGGGCGTTAACAGTGCATTTATGCGTCTCATGCGAGATGACCAGGCTAAACAGGCGGATGAGGTAAATGGAGATCATGGAGACGAAGCGGATGGCTTGCCCCCAAGCAACGAAGATACTGATGCCGAAGAGGATGCCGATGTCGGCTATTCCGCGTGTGCACCGAAAATTAATTGCGAGGTGGAGATAATTCAAACCTATCTGAATATTTGCACCATACTTGTGCAACTGCCGGAGGCTCAGGATGGATGTCTCATGGATGTCTATGCTCCCAATATTATGAACTGTCTGAATCGCATTCTGCTGTTCCTTCAGCAGCCATTGCAATTATTGCCCATGGGCGAGCGCCAAGATGAATATCTCGAGGATTTGGCCCATATTTGCAGTGTAAGAGACAAAAACCAAACGTTGAAAAATTTATAGCAACTCATATCCTGGTATTCAATTTCAGCGTCTAAAATATTTCTATCATCGCGATGCATTTGTTAATCTGCTCGAGATCTGGTCAAGACTTAGGCAACATATTGAGGACTATAATGAAAGCAACACTGGTGATAATAGCAGTGGCGACGGCTTCGATACAGATGAGGAAGACGATGTTCCCAGAGAGCAGTATGTCGAGAACGCCTTTAAGTTGCTCCGCCTTATGGCCTACATGTTGGTTAAGGCAGATAGCGTCGTGGATTTGCAAGAGATCATAAAAGTCGATAAATTAGAGAATTTTATGTCGTCTCTCAAAGCCGAGCAGGATGTAATCTTCAGCAAAGCCCTCGAGCGACTGAGTGAATCTCTGGATAAGGATCAGCGATCTGGCCAAGCCTAAAAACAAAGGATACTCCTTAAAGAACATACCACAGAAAAATGGACTGAGATTGTAGCTTACTGGCACAATATAAATATATATATTTGTAATCTTAATCTTAAACTAAGTTGAAACCTTTGCGTTTCCCAGGCCTTCCAGTTTCTGTCGCATCATATCGCTCCACGATTGTTTGCCGAGACGAACACCCTTCTCGCTCGTGCCTATGACTAGCAATTGATGATTATTTTCGTTTTTAAGTAGGAATTGACTACTATCTTCATTTAGAGCATGCGACACGTGTTTTAGCTCATCATCTAGTTTGATCACCGGGGCTCTCACATCAATATGAATGTCCTGCTCAATGACCTGGGATATGTGAATGACAGCTTCATGAACTAAATTATCGGCCACAATTTTGTTTTCACCTATCAGCTCACTTAGCTGAATGTTCAGGATGCCTCCTTTGGTCAGTACATTCAGAGTCCCACAGACACCAGCTAAAAATTTCAAAGGAATATGAGTGGAATATATTAATCATTAGGTACCAACTTACTCATATTGATTTCGCCGGCCTGATGAACAAACACTTCACTAGTCTTGTGAACATTTTTCAATTCCAAACGCCCAGTTAGGGTTTCAAATCTTGACTTCTCAACGTAGCAACAGTCTGTACTTATATTGCCCGACTGTGTCGAGCAATTCAAAACGTTGCCTTGAAGCTTTTCCATAAAAATGTTCTAGAATCAAGAAAAAAAAAGGGGATAGGAAGTCAATCTACTCCATTTACAGCTTACCCCATTGGTCGTCTCTATTTCTGTGTGTTTACCCAGTAAAGTGCCGAGACAAACGATATTGCCATTTTTGCTAAATAACAATATACAATTGGCCTTGCAATTTTTAGTGGTGATAATACCGTCAGTCTTGACATCTAGGGTTTCGCTTTGTATGCCTTCGACCCGCACATTGTCTTTAGCTTCCACTATTAGATCAGCCCTAACGGGTATATTGAGGTGACAAAAAATATTTGAAGAGTTCTCCTCTAACTTCTTTATGACCACATTAACTTCTTTTTTATCATCAGAGGCATCTACATTGAGTGACACATTTGTGTTTTTCACGGAATCGCCATGCAGCTGAGCAATAAGAGCATCGCCGCTGGTATATTGATGAACATCAGCTGGCTGGATTCGCACAAAAATATCAGAGTAAACATTGATCCTGGCATAGGGATTTACATAACGCATTAGCTCCTGGTGTACCATGGGCTTCGGTTTCGACATGGCTCCGTGGTTTGACTTGACCTTACTCTTTTTGGCGAAATGCCGAGAACTGTTGTATAATATTTGAGAGTGCCACAATTGATGCCACACACGCTGCACCTTAAACATTATTCCTTTAAAACTTGGCGGAAAGTTTTTTGTCTTGAAACGAATTGTTTTCTACTTTTCAAACACCTGTGCCCCGTTGAAATCTGTCCACACCTGGTGATGGCAAAATGAACATTATCGGAACAAACCTATCGTTATCGATATTATCGGAACAAACCTATCGTAATTGACATTATCGGAACAACGTTATCGACATTATCGGAACAAACGTATCGTTAAGTCTGAGCCGGAAGTCCTAAGGCTGAGTTATTTGGCATGGATTTGGATTTTCGAATTGATACTGGAAGATAATTTCGCCGATACAAAGAAAAGTGTGGAAATGATTAAAATGTAAGGAAATGGTGCGTCAAATGTCAGGATTGGTAGACGATTTAACTTTAATTGGGCCAAAAAGTGGATCTAGATTTGCTCACAGCCGTACCTATCGTTCTAAAGAATGCAATTCTACTAAAAGATTTGTATTTATTGGAGGTGTGTCCAAACGAGGGACACGGAAATCCAGAGGAGCAAAGTACCTCAGACGTCAGGACCTTCTTCACATTGGATTAAGCAAAACAGACCGAAAGAACTACATAGAGTGCCTAGAAGAAAACACTTTACAGGGGTGCGAAGAAACGTAATTGTATTGAAAATGAACAGATTAAAAAAAAAAAAAAGACTAACTAACCAATATCAGGCCATTAATAACATGCCCAGGAATCGAATTAGTACTACATAAATATTTATCAACCATATCATATTTGACATCGTATAAATATACTAAAAACAATATATAAACAAAAACATGGTTTCATGTGATGACAATCAGTAGCCAAACATTCCGAATCTGAGGCTAGTGTTTGGATGTAGATTTCGTCTAAGCAGAAGGCCTTAGTTGCCAGTGCTTGTAAAATATAGTTAGGTTGATAGTTTACAACTATATCCTATACTGTGATAATGCTGGATCGCCAATAGATCAGTAAGAACCAGGAGGAAGTTCAGAATATTTTGTAGCAAACCCAATTAATCTCAAACATACCAAAAAATTAGCCATATCAAAATACAAACATGGCACAAACGGTTACAGATTTTTTGATGTTTGCTTCAAACCTCATCCCAGAGTTTGACGGAAAAGCTGAAAACCTTCAGAGGTTGTTGGATACACTGTATTTAGTAGATTCAGTAAAAGGGGCTCATGAACAATTAGCAGTGTGCCTAATCAAAATAAAAATTAAAGGCTATACAGGCTATACGTTGTATACAGAATCTGTTGCAACAATTTTTGCCAAATTAATTGTTTATTGTTGCGACCTTTTGATTGTTAGTTGTGTGTTTTTTGCCGGCTTAAGGTCAAATTGTACTGGCGGTACAGTGGGCCATAAGTGCCGTTTTTTGTACATTGGAGTGCTGACGAAGTTTATAGTCAGATCTATGGTTTTTAGCGTCGATTTGAATGTCCCTATATACATTTTATCACAATTTTCCTCATTCGTCCCGTTGCACGGTATTTTATATACTACGTTACTCTTGTCCATTGTACGAATCTTACTTTTTGTCCTGTTGAAAATACTTCGTAACGTGTTATTGAGTTTATGTGCTATCTGTGTTTGTTCTGTGTCATAGCAATCCGAGTTTGCTAATCTTTCCGACAGTTGTGGGACATATGTGACGGACATAAAGCGTTTTGTCGATACCTCTTTATTGGTTTTCTTATTGTGAGATTTTAGTAAAGTCCTTATGGTGTGGTTTGGAAAGTCATTATCCTTTAAAATTCGTCGTATTTCTTCCTTCACTTCTTCCTGAAAAATTGGGTCCGATATGTTGAGCATCCGTTGTATACAAAATCTTGCTGTATTCATTATCATCATTCGGATGTTTGGAGTTGAAGTTGTTTGTCCTGATGCTGTTGGTTTTTTGTACCATTAATTTTAGCTCGTTTCCTCGTCTGTGTATTAATGCGTCTAGATATGCCAATTTGTTGTCATTTTCTAACTCTATTGTGAACTTTATGTTTCTGTCAAATGAATTTAGGTTGTCAAGTGTGCATTTTGTCTAACAATAAGAGTTCTTTCATTATTATGTCAGCTATTATTGGTGACGCTGGTAAGCCCATAGGCATTCCTGTTAGTTGTGTGTATATATCGTCCTTATATTTAAAATATCTGTACTCTTGTATACAAAAACTTACTATTTCCATGAATGTTAATTGAGAAGAGAAAATTCCCTCTCTTTAAATATATAGCAGACGAAGAAGAGCTAGTACAGACTCTTAACGACAAAGAAAAACAAGAGGAAACACGCACAAAATTCTCTTTATTAATCAAAGACCACAAAACATCTAACAAAGAAGACGCAGCTGATCGTGCAATACTTGACACAGTGGAGCAATCAAGGAAATTTCTTAGACAGAATAATGACATACTAATTTTAACTTCAGATAAAAGGAATAAGACAGTTGCAATGGATAAGACTGAGTACGACAAAAAAATGGATAGTATACTTAACGACTTAATTACATATAGAACTTAAAGGAAGGACCCAACCACTAGACTACAGACCAAAAACAACGCCAAAACCTAGAATAACTGCGTTAACCAACACTAAAATTCAATTTAGCGAATTTTTAAGCCGTTTTTTATTTTTCAACACTGAAATCTCGAGTAGCTTAAGTAAATATTTACCAGAATTTGTTTTTCTTTCTTTTCTCTCTTTGATTTCTTGCCATCGCTTGAAAGACGGTAAACCAGGGTGAGGCACCTATGTAGCCCGTGCTGACACTTTAGTTCGGCAATTGCTCGTGCGGCCGTCTGTGTGCATGCCGATGTGAGCACGAGAACAAGCTGAGAGCGTAAAACAAACCAGAGGGCCGGGGCTAACTTCGACCGCGTCAAAGTTTGTATACCCTTGCACATTAATGGGTAATTTTTTTCTTACCTATAGCCAGGCCCGACTAGAGGGGGGTGGTGAAGGTGGGATTCCCACCGGGCCCGAAGTTTTTAGCGGGGCCCGGTTTTTGATCGAAATTTTCAAATTTGGGAAAAGTTTAATATGTACCTTTACAACTTTATCTGAACCGTAAAAGAATGTCACTTGTGTATTATCTACTAATCGTAATCAGGCATTATGAACACGGGCCCGGGCCCAACCTTCAAAAAATGGTTTTATGTAAAAAAAAAAAAAAAAAACTGTCTAATTTTGGTAGCTTACTACCACCGGGCCCTGATATCTTCTCGACGGCCCTGCCTATAGCCATTAAAGGAAAAAACATTTTATCGAAAAAGGCTAATGTTTTCGAAAGAACGGCGTACAATCTTAGCGTAGGAAATAACGAAGTGACTTTGATCAAAGTCACTGTTTTCCAAAGATCGTTTTTATGGGAGCTTTATGATATAGTCACCCGAGCTTTATCAAATTCGACATAGTCATTAACAGATATGTATATTAAACTAACAAATGTTACATTTGCAAGCTATAAGATATAGTCAATCTTGATCAAATTTGACACAGTGGTTTATATGTACATACATATATGGTATGAAAAATATGTGTAATAGCCGATACAAAATAAGCATTCATTTTTATGACATTTAGGTAAAAGGTACCCAAGGCTCATAACCAGTGCTGCCAACATTTCGCTGCATGAAAACGCTAAATCAGCCTTGGAAAAAAGCTAGAAATAGCTATAAGTGTCTTTTCGTAACTAAAAAAACGTTAGAATATAAATTTATTGCTTTTTTTTTTTTTGTTCATTCCAATATTTTATATGATTTGATCAATGACTTCAAATTGGTTTATGTAGGTTTCCCTATCTTTCTCGCATCCATATACCACGCGGTTTATGCTTGTATATTTTTGGCAACTTCCGCTCGCGCTTTAAAAATTCTAAAATACCCTCTTAGTGGGCATGAAACACATGTTTTTTGCCATTCAAATGAAAAAATACTGTGCGTATGAATATGTGGCATCATAGAGCATAATAAAGTAAGTAAGTCGTCTCGCCGAATTCGGTATACCATACACCAGTAAAACAAATATTTCAAATTTATAATAACATATTCTGTTCACATGCTTTTTACAAGCATATCTTAGTATCTCGCGCACTTATGCATATAAGCACCCTAGCGCCCCCATTAGCCAACCGCCATCTCCGGCCTTATGGAAAAACGTTTATATGCATAACTTGGCTACTTTTTGTCCGATTTTGATCAATTTTGGTATTTTGCTGGGTATTAGTATCAAATTTAAGTGTGCCAAATTGCGGGAGATAATCGAGATTTTCAAATTTCGGGGGCGGAAAGGGGAGTGGCAAAAACTTTATACATAGAAAATGTGCGCATTTACTATGCAAATATACATACCGAATTCGGTGTCTCTAGCTGCAATAGTTTTTGAGATAAACGTTTTTTTTTTAATTGCGGGGGCGGAAAGGGGCGTGCCAAAAATTTGAAACAAACTTGATCACTCTACATACTACACGAGCCTACATTCCAAATTTGGTGGCTCTAACTCTTATAGTCTCCGAGAACTAGGCGTTCATACGGACGGACGGACATGGCTAAATCGGCTCGGCTATTGATACTGATCAAGAATATATATACTTTATGGGGTCGGAACAGCTTCCTTCTGCCTGTTACATACATTTTACTTTAATATACCATTTCACCCTATACACCCATAGGTGTATGGTATAAAAATACACCAAGTTACCAGATGTTTGAAAAATATTAAGTAAAGCTAGTTATCCTTGAAAAATACATAGCTATTATTCCAGCTAGCCGCTATTTCACAAATTATCCCGCATTTCCTTCTTGCAACCTACTAGATCTAGTGGGAAAATAGCTAAATTGGCAGTACTGCTCATAACTGTACTTTGTTTTAATTTTTTATTCGTTTCTTCATATACGATTTGCGCAGCGTAAAGCAGCTTACGCACACAAGCAAGCGCACGCATACATCGACAGTTTTCATTGGCTCTCTTTGTGACCCAGCGGTAAACAGAACAAAGCAAAGAGAGAAATGAAAAACATTCAATATTGGTCGTGCGGACTTGGAAGTGTACTTAAAAAGAGAGAAAAGATAATGGGATTGAAAAAACTGGTGAAGAGAACAGTAACAGTTTTTGGTGTAGCTGATAGAGTCCATCTCTTTCAATTTCGCTATACCCGGAGTTTCCCATCTTCTTTGCATGCCCATTGGATGCGTATACAGACGCATACAGATGCAGTTTATGCATATCGCTAGCGCCTGTATGTGTGCCTGTTCTATTGATGAAATATCTTGTAATAAGTGCGAGTGAAAAGAACATAGTGTTGAGTGCGAGTGAGACGGTGATGTGATTGTTTTTGTACAAGGTGGTCCCGTCGGCAGCAGCGCTGTTCACGACGAGGTCTTATTCAGTTGTCGTTGGACTTCGTCATCAGTTCTCTGTTGTCGGTTTATATATTTTACCATGCATAGGACCGTACAATTTCATCATGGTCTTGTCAGCAAGCAAACGTTCAGTTAGAGAGTGTACACTTCGGAAAGTAGGAAAAAAGTTTAATTAGCGAACGGATAAAAGAACTGAGAAAATTACAAAATTACCATAAATTGCATAAAATTTCATACAATTTAAAATGTTTTTTTTTTTTTTTTGGCAAATGTTTGTTAAGAAAATTTATTGATACCTTTTGTACATTATTTAGTATACTTTCAACAATATTTTAAAAATTTGTAATGAAAAAAATTTTAAAAAACCAACCTGCTAGAGCACGACAGGCCATGCCTCGTATTCAATCGGATGGTGGCTGAAGAACGACGAGGCATATTGTTGGGCATATTTGTTCTTCAGGACCTCGTAGGGCAATCGTGGGCGGATTGGGATTGACTTGGTCGTCGTCCTGCAATTGAAATAGAGACGAAAAAAAATTTTATTATGATATGTAGTAGGAAAACTGAATATTGATACTCACCTCGGTATAAGCTTGGGGGTTGTTGAATAGCACCTCCGGAGTTTTCGCCATAGCCACTGCCCGCTTCTTCACGGGTGGACCTGGGCTGACCTCATGGGAGGCATAATACCGTGTGGCAAACGTTGCCCAATCAGTGGCATTTGCCTCCTCAAGAGACCCTACCAAATCCACCCGCTTCTGCCTCAAGAACGAGAGGCGCGTCTTGTCTTTACCACAAGATCTTCTGTGGTTAGCCAAGCCGCGGGGACTCCGGATGCGAAACATATTGCACTTAATGCAATGTCCCGCTTCCGGATCGGCGCATTCATCGCGGTGTGCCTCGAGGTCGCCCACACGGCGAAATTCTCGGCAGCACAGCACACAAATGCGCCACTTCCCGCGGAGACACCATACGCGCCAGTCTATGGTGTCCACGCGCATCGTCCTGGAGCAGCACGGCTGTTCCTCCGGAAGCGCTATTTGCGTTTCCGGCACAGGTTCGGCCAAAACCACTGGCACTGGCTCAAGAAGCACAGGATCTGGCTCCGGTTCAAGAGGCACAGGAACCAGTGGTTTTTGCTGACTCTGTGCCGGCTCTAGCTCAAATGGCAGAGCAACCACTGGTTCTACTTGAACCTCCACCGGTTGCTCAAGGACAACCACTTGACCAACTAGTGATTGTCCTTGAGCAACCAGTGGCGGTTCAACCGCTACCAGTGGTTGCGTAGCCACCTCAGCGAGACTTCTCTGCTCCTTCTTCGCGACCGTTTTCTGTGGGAAAGACAATAATTTCAATATTACAATGTGAATTGAATTAATTAAAATTAATTTATATTAGAAACTTACCAGTCACCTCAGCCATGGCTTCATCCGCCAGATCGAACACCCGGTTCAAGGCCTCGAACTGGTGGCCCATCATGGTGTCCCTCTGAAATGAAAAGACAAAATTTAAGTAAAAATTTTCGATATAGCCATGTCCGTCTGTCTGTGCGTACGCGTTTTACTCAGCCATGTTAAGAGCTATTGGGATGAAATTGTTTTTGTGGGCTTTTGATTACCCGAGTTAGATAAAGTATGAAATTTGTCAGGATCGGACCACTATATCATATAGCTCTAGAACAAACATTTTTGCAAAAATTGGAGTATCCCCATAAATATAATGTCAATATGATAGTATTTGACATAAATTGACAGATCCCAAAATTTGAATCTGATCGGATAAATAGAACACAAGTTACAGTCAATACAAATCGGTTCAAATCAAACAAGCACATGCATACACACACACACGCAGACGCAGTGCTACACGAACCGTATGCGTATGCGTATGCATGTGTGCTTTTCTTTGGTAAATGTGGCATAATGTACATATGTACTTACCAACTTCCTAGCTCCTTCAAAAATTTCGACTGCCGAACTGTTTTTCTTGTCCATTTTTTTTTTTTTTTTTGGTAATGCTGTGGAAAAAAATATAATTTATAAAATATAATTTTGAAAATTTTTGCAAAATGTTGCAAACATACTTGCCTCGTTCTAATTGGAAGAATGTGCCGCGTCGCAAAGGTTGCGCCGCAATTTGCATTTCCATTTCCGGAACGTTGGAAAAAAGAAACATTGCTTCATTTCCATTGTTTTTTTTTTCATTTATTTATACTAAAATTACTCTTATTTGCTAAAATATAAACTAATTGAAATACCCCATCTAATACTAAATTATAATCACTTACATTTCTAAACTAAAGTAATCCCTAATTGCACTTAAAACTAATTTGCCGAAGCATTCTAATTTATTATTGGAAATATTACCCAACCACATCTGCCTACTGTTGCCCAAGGATCCAAACTTTTTATTCGAAGAATGAATCCGTTGGGCAACAGTCCCCAGGGACTCTTTCTCCTTTCAGTAATACTCCTTTAAGTCCGCTGGAACACCGAAATCGCAAACCTCTATTAATGCAAGATTTTCGATGTCCAGCGGCCTTGAGTATATCTGACACAATGTGTCATCCGTGTGCCCGTCATGGTTGAGCATTACATTTTGGAAATGAATGTAATCCCAAACAAATAGACTTTTCCCTTATTCTCTAGGAATAACACTCTAACATTAATTGGATTGCCATCAACAACAAAGCAAACCAAATTAGTGTATATGCGTGTGTTAATTATAAACTTCATTACTTCATTAATTAGTTTAATAATGGTTTCGGCTGCCAAATATTACTACTTGGTGATCAATGGTTCGTGTATATAATGCTTTTAGAGCCATCAAGCGCCACAGCCATCATAGTCAGCTTTTGACCACATCCCCGCTCCTTAATTTTTTTGGCAAGGTTCCGGCTTTCTCATTACCCTTTCCGGAATTAATTCGAATCTGTAATTAAAAACCAGAAGGCCGGGGCTAACTTCGACCGCGTCAAAGTTTGTATACCCTTGCAACTTTTTGAGTTACTCTTTTTTTAGCTATAGCCATCAAAGTGAAATAAGTTTTATCTAAAAAGGCTAATGTTTGCGAAAGAATGGCCTACAATCTTAGCATACGAAATAACGATCAAAATCACTGTTTTTCACCGATCGTTCCTATGGGAGCTATATGATATAGTCACCCGATCTTAACAAAATTTGGCATAGTTGTTTATATGTGTAATAAACTTATCAACATTAAATTTTACGACAATAGCTGAGAAAATAACGAAGTTATTGAGAAAAGTCACTGTTCGTGACTTTGACGTTTATATGGGAGCTATATGATATAGTGGTCCGATCCGGCTGAGTCCGAGATATACAACCCCTGCAGTATATACAAGCCTACATGCAAAATTTCTCTTTCACTTTGTAGCTTTACGGTCTAGGAGGAGTTCGCGTTGATCCAGATGGTCAGACGGACGGGCAGACATGGCTATTTGAACTCGTCTCGTCGTGCTGATCAAGAATATATACACTTCATATGGTCGGAGATGCTTCCTTCTATGCGTTGCACACTTCTGACCAAAATTAATATACCCTTTTTGCAAGGGTATAATTATGTTAATATATTTTTATAAATTTTTCTTCGTCTCTTAATCCTACCAGGGGGGGAACGTCAAAAATAGCTCGTCGATGCTAATTAAAAAGGCCTCATTTAAGAAGACCTCCATGGAGTTGAAATTTTCCAAAATTCTTTGTTTGACATTCACAAAAGCTCTGTTCCATTTTAGTCGTTTTAGATTTTAGCTATATATTAGTTTTCAAATTTGGACTAATGTTTATTTTATAACATATATGTAATAAATTGTTAACAGATTTCTTTAAGTGGACCAAGGACCACAAATGAACCCCAATGGCGAAGCCGTCGCTCGGAAGCGACAGGGAGGTTACACTTTTTATTGTATTATTTGTGAATTAGAATAAATTGTATGTCTTTCCAGATCATCGCGGAACTGCAAATTTTTTTTATATTAAAAAATTGTTTTTCCAATAATAAGTTGAATAAAAACGTAATGTTCGTTTATTTCTTATTGGTGTGTAGAGGGTGGCGAGTGGAGCATGTTCCTTTTTTGTGAAGAGAGACAATAATTGAGTCCACAAGGCCAACACCAGATTTTCTGATTAATACTGGCGCGCACAAAATTCAAATAATTTTTTTTCGGTTATCGATGAAATATATAGACTTGTTATCGATGGTTATCAATTATCAGTGACCAATCGATTTCTTCAGAATTGCAACTTTGGTTAGTCCAATTGGATTTTTTCACTTAATCGGGACGTGCATAATACGGAGAATATTGCTGTCGCTGTTAATTAGAAGAAAAACAAATAGTCAAAAAGCGATCCGTGCAAAATGTCTGGCAAAGATAGATTACCAATTTTCCCCTCCCGTGGTGCACAAATGTTGATGAAGGCCCGTTTGGCAGGAGCCCAGAAGGGTCATGGACTGCTAAAGAAGAAGGCGGATGCTTTGCAAATGCGTTTCCGAATGATTCTGGGAAAAATCATTGAGACCAAAACTCTGATGGGCGATGTTATGAAGGAAGCAGCCTTCTCATTGGCTGAGGCCAAATTTGCCTCGGGCGACATTAATCAGGTGGTGCTCCAAAATGTTACCAAGGCCCAAATCAAAATCCGTACTAAAAAAGACAATGTTGCTGGTGTCACTCTGCCAGTTTTCGAGTCGTACCAGGATGGTGCTGATACCTACGAATTGGCTGGTTTGGCGCGTGGTGGCCAGCAGCTGGCTAAGATGAAGAAAAACTACCAGAGCGCTGTCAAGCTATTGGTGGAGTTGGCTTCGCTTCAGACATCTTTCGTTACATTGGACGAGGTGATCAAAATTACCAACCGTCGTGTGAATGCCATCGAGCATGTGATTATTCCCCGTATTGATCGCACACTGGCCTACATCATCTCCGAGCTGGATGAGCTGGAGCGTGAAGAATTCTATCGCCTTAAGAAGATTCAGGACAAAAAGCGTGAAGCCAGGATCAAGGCCGATGCCAAAAAAGCAGAGCTCTTGCAACAGGGAATTGATGTGCGCCAGCAAGCAGACAACATTCTAGACGAGGGCGACGATGACGTTCTTTTCTAAGTATTAACGGGGTGCGTCTACGTCTGTGTGCATATTCCAGCAATACTATTGTTAATCTATTGTTCTATTGTTTCCATTTTAATTCGCCACCAATACTTATTGTATGTAGCTAAAGTATTTAGTCTATTCCAAATGTAAGAAAACTCTGTATTTGTATGTATGTATTCCATTTATGTAGTATACAAAAGTGCTAGCGCACAAATCATGCATTAAAATTTTGTTGTTCCATTTAGAAAGTGGCCATGATGCTCTTCTGTTGTAATCATAAAGAAAAAATAAAGGAATCTGGATTTGGATGGAAAAATTGGTCATCTGACTTATATTTTGCATTGGCAATACAATCACATGACTGCGAACATATGATTTGAGGTCGAAACAAGTGTTGGACACCGTCTGTATTTATGAAGTGACCTTAACCAAGCGTTGCCAGACTGTAGCCAACCTACAAGCGAATATTTACAGTGGCGCAAAATAGTCTCGTATTAGATTTACGCTGGAGTCTGGAGGAATACTACTTGAGCGCTCGGTAGTTGCGTTACTCGCTTTATTTCTGTTAATGTTATAAATATCATTTTATTAAGAGGTCTGGTTAAATGTTTATATTCTTGCAAATATTACAAAATTAGTTAGATGTTTGTAACGCAGTAAAGAACAAGTTTTCCATCACATATACATACTTGACCAGGTAGCAGTGCTGCCAACAATTCGTTGCATGAAAACGTAAATCAGCCTTTGGAAAAAGCTAAAAATAGTAGAAATGTTTCTTTATAGCTAAAACAAACGTTTGAATACATTTTTGTTGTTGTTATTTTGTTTATTTCAATATTTTAAATGATTTCATCAATGACTTCATCTTTATCATCTTGGTTTATGTATGTAGGTTTCATTGGTCCCTATCTTTCTCGCATCCACATACCACGCTGTTTTGGCTTTTAAATTTTTGGCATTTGCAACATTTCCGCTTTCATTTTTCAATTGTAAAATACCCTATTAGTGATGGCTTGTTGATGTTTTTTGACATTCAATTAAAAAATATTATACATATGAATAGTCATCATATATAGCAGATTTTTGAAAAATATAAAGTAAAGCTATTTTGTCTTGGAAAATACCTACATCTCCCGCATTTCCTTGTTGCAACCCACTAGTGGGAAAATAGCTAAATTGGCAGCACTGCTGGGTAGGCGAATTCACGAAGAAAGTCAACAGGCCACACTATTTTAGCCGGTCCTACTTGCAACTATAGTTGGAAATATAAATACATTAAGAAATATACTCTACAATAGCTATGCACATGTTTCAGGCTGTAATTTTGGCTGCCGGCCGCGGTACACGTTTGCCGGAAGTTTTGGGTGATGCGCCCAAAGCTCTGTTGCCCGTTGGGCCTTACCCACTGATATGGTACCCATTAAATCTCCTGCAACAACACAACTTTTCAGGTAATTTAAAAAATTTTGCCACGAGTATTCAATACAGCTTTGACGCTATTTCAGAGGTAATTGTTGTGGTGCTCGAGCAAGAAAGACTAGAGATTCAACTGGCCCTTGAACATACGCCGCTTAAGCTGAAAGTGGAGTATGCAACCATTCCCAGTGATAGTGATTTTGGGACTGCCGACAGTCTGCGCTATATATATGATCGCATCAAATCCGACTTTCTTGTAATGAGTTGTGATCTGGTTAGCAATGTAAAGCTGTACCCGCTGATTAACAAGTTTCGGGAACACGACGCTGCATTAGCCATGCTACTTTTTAAAAGTGGCTTCGAGTCAGATGTGGTGATGCCAGGTCCCAAGAGCAAGCACAAACCAGAAAGAGATTTGATCGGAATACATCCGGCAACGCAGCGTTTGGCTTTTGTATTTGCTGCCAGCGACTGCGAGGATACTCTGAATATTCAGAAACATTTGGTCAAGAACAAGGGACAATTGGATGTGTATAGTCGGCTCTCCGATTCACATATCTATGTGTTAAAGAAATGGGTCATAGACTATCTGCATAGTGTAAGTTGGAGAAGTAAAGCATTTAAGGGAAAACAAATGTTAACCCGCAAGTCTCTTGCAGAAGGAAAACATTTCCACCTTCAAGGGTGAATTCCTGCCACACTTGATCAAGAAGCAGCATGCCAAACGACCAGCCAAAACTACACAGGACACAAATTCGGAAGTGGGAGTGGCTACCAAGCACGAGGATCACATTCTCCATGTGAGTACGACACCTCTCTGTTTCGCACTTGCAATCAAACAAATATCTTGTCTTTTATTTAGTACGTTCCGCATTCAACACTCGATCAGAAGATTACACAGACCTCGCTGTTCAATCAATCCCTCTCCCATGCTCCATATCATGGCGATCTCGTTCGCTGCTATGCCATCCAGGCGCCTAAAGAAACAATTGGCGTGCGTATCAATAACACGCTCAGCTTTCTAGCCATCAATCGCAAATTGGCCAGCATTTGGTTGCAACTTTGTGGTGAATCGCATCCTTTAATCGCACCGGGCTCCCTGGTGAAGTCAACTCAGACAAAGGAAATTATTGTAGCCGACAATGCCAAATTGTCAGAAAAAACCTCTCTCAATTTCAGTGTATTCGGATCGAATTGTGTGATCAATCCGAAGAACATAGTGAGCAACTCCATCATAATGTCGAATGCCATAATAGAGGAGGGTTGCAACATAGAAAATTGCATCATTGGTCATCGGGCGCAGGTGAAGAGTGGTTCCGTTCTCAAGAACTGCTTGATTGGACCAAATTTTGTGGTCGAGGAGGACACCAAGACCCAGGCTGTGCACCTGTCTAATGCTGATCAGTTTATGGAGATCGACATTCAGTAAATGCTGGGATTCTTAACGTTCTTTATTAACAAATTCAGCTAGAAACAATTCAAAATCTAGTGGATTCACTTCCGAAACGAATAAAGACGGTAATAAAAAACAAAGGAGGTCCCACAAAATATTGAAATCTAATTTTTAAGTAGATTCAATTAAAAAAATAATATTTTCAAATAATTTGGTAACTCACTTAAAAAAAAACAATTGTTTGTGTTTTTTTAATTAATTTAATTTTTAATTTAAACACAATTTTTAAAAGTTTACGAAGATTTTTTTGGCTATCCGGATTTCTTTGTTCTCTACTGTATATATTAAATATATATTTTAAATATATATGTATATATTTCATTCATGGCTATGTATGTGTGTTGTTCCTTTTGTCCATTATTTCAAAAGTCTACTTTTGCTATACATTCATAAAAAAACCTTTTTTTAATTTCATTGCAATAACTGGTCAAAAGTACGATATACATTCTTTAAAGATATACTAAGCATACTTTTGGTCAATTTCATTGCATCCTTTAATATTTTACACCGTTCAGACAAAATTTGTTTTTGCACAGTTCTTATAATTACATATATTTATGTATGTATATATTATATTTCTTTACAAACCCTTTACAAATATTACGTAAGATACGATAGAAGTTTCTGCTGTTCTACGATCATGCAAAACTATATCTGATTGTAAGAAGGCTGTAATAAAGGCACGGAAGAAGGCCGTGCCTCTCCCCTATGGGGAGATTGCCTATGCAGTGGCAGTGCTAAAAGGAATTAAAAAGCGCTAAGTATTTCAGGGTCAAGCTTCCGACGCGAAGTCTAATGTTTCATTAAAAAATATCAAAGAAGCTAACCGAAATGCCGAAATTTTTATACCCTTGCAGTCCTTGGCAATTATTTTTTACATTTTAAAATGTCTTTCCCTGCAACTCAATTCATCAACACACAAACAAAACATTGTTTCTCTTTTTACTACAATTTTTCTTCTTCCATCATTCCCTAAGCAAACTACGCATACACATATAGTTCGTCTGCGTCTGTGTGTGTGTGTATGCATGTGCTCTGTTTGATTTGATAATAACGTAGCTGTGCCGGCAGCGGATGGGATCTGAGGTTATATCCAATACTATCATATAGGTAAATTTCATAGGGATACTCCAATTTTTGCAAAAATGTTTGTTCTAGAGCTATATGATATAGTAGTCCGATCCCAAAGATTTTCATACTTTATCTCAATAAAAAGCCCCCAAAAAAAATTCATCCCGATAGCTCTTAAGATGGCTGAGTAAAACGCATACGCACCGACGGAAAGACGGACATGGCTATATCGACTCAGCTTCTCATGCTGATCAAGAATATATATACTTTATGGGGTCGGAAACGTCTCCTTCTGTGCGTCACAAACATCTGACCAAGTGTTGTAATACCCTCTGCAAGGGTATACAAAAAAAAAAATAAATAAATGCCGCGATTGTTAACTTAATGTGGCTTTCTTTATTAACAAATTGAGTTAGAAGGAGGATTCTTCTAGCAGGATATTAAATATTACAAAATAGGTACACAAAACTCGCGCTATAATTCCACCCAGGGTGATGGAAAGGGGGAGTAAAGCTAAAAGTGGATGATGGACAGAAAAGGGGGCGACAAGACTGGTTGCTCTTCATTTACTTTCTTCGCTCATACAGATACTCATCCTCATAGTAACGCGGCGTTGTTGCTATGAAGACTTGCGGTCGGCGTTGCTGCAGCGAAATGTTTATTTCCTCGGGCGTGCGGAAGACCTGCTGGTGTTGCTGTTGCAGATGCTGCAATTGGGGGGCGGCTGTGAAGAAGCGATATGGCGTCGGCGTTACGGTTGGCGCCACTGTCTGCGGCCGCTGTGGTTGGATCTGAGCATGATGGAGCTGCTGATGATGCAATTGCAACTGTGGCTGAATGGTGGTTGCGGGCAGAGGTTTACGATAAGCCAAGGTGGTAGGCTGGGGTTGCGGCTGTGGCTGTGACTGATGACGGATCTGGGTGACAACCTGTTGTTGTGGCTGAGGTTGATACTGAACGCGCACTTGGGGCACGTGCTGCGCCTGCGACTGAGACTGGGCCTGATGCTGCGGCTGTTGATAAGCCACTACTTGACGGTGCTGTTGTTGCTGTTGCACTCTTGGCCTGGCTGGGGGCAAATCCTGCTCCTCTTCGTCATCGTAACGCTCGTGTTCGTAGTAGTTCTCAGGGAAATAGCGTTCGGAGTAGCGCAATGTCACATTGGGCTTGCTCTGGTGCTCCTGAAGATTGATCGGCTTGTACAGGTAATCGTTGACAATGTGGTATTTGGAGGATTGCTTGCAAATGTTGTCATGTGATGGCGGCATGCAGATTAAATGAATTTGATGGAAAGTAAATCCCTCTGGACAGATCCACGAATGCTTCTGATTTTCCTGACAATAGTGGAACACCTCGCAGCTTAGTGACTCATCGGCGTAGTAACTGAAATGAAAGAGAACACGGTTAGGAGAACTCCTTACAGGTTTCTGATAAGATTCTCACCCAGAGTTACGGTCATTGCAGGTAAAGGATGACTTGCTTAACAACGTCGACAGCCGATCGGGCTCTTCCACTTCTTCCTCCTCCTCCTCTTCGCTCTCCTCGCTCAGTGGTTTCTTGAGTTGGCTTTGACTTTTTAAGTAGTTGTTTTGTTGATGTTGTTGCTGCTGCTGTTTCCGATTTATATAAACCTGGCGCGCCGGCTCCTCCTGCTCCTCCTCGCTGTATTCGTATAGGGGTCGCTGTTGCTGCCTGTATGCGAGATGTGTTTGTGCCTGCGTCTCAAAGTCGTCCTCTTCGTCCGCACCAGCCGCATCATTCACATTCAGGGAACGTGCAGAGAATCCTTTCGGCTGGGCAGTGGTAGCCGTAGCTGAGGGAGCTCCAGTGGCAGCTCCCTGGGCTAGGCCAGTGGCTATTGCCAGGACTAGTAGTAGGGTTAAATGTGAACTGCAAAAACAAAAAAGCAACAAGCCGGAGACAGAGTTGAATTCAGGCAATTTATGATATGGGAAACTCTGTGGCAAAGCGAAGAAAAAAGTTGCAAAAAAACAAAAAACGCGGGAAAATATTTTGTTGTGGCAACGATGAAATCGATGCTGAAGATGCAGCTAAACCAAAGCCAACCATAGAAGGCAGAAGTTATGCAAGACCAAAGCCAAGAAAACTTGTTATGCCCAAAGGGAGGGCGGCAGCCGGGAGCAGGGTGCAGCGGGGAGCGCAAATCGTTGGCCAAGCAGACAAAAAAATTGAAACCAATCCAGAGATACCCTTGAGAAGGAGTTAACAGGAAAGCAGGGGAAAGAGAATAATCGAATGTCATTTGATGGATAGCCGAAACGAGGTCATTGGGTAATAGTCATCGTAGAAAATCACATAATAAAAATATAATATCAAATATTGTTACTTTTACTTTTCTTTCTTGCCTCACATGCCAATCGCGTGTTTTGCTTAAGTGCTTGACCAAGTGAAATGACAACGGGCGGGCGGAGTAACTCTGGCTACACTCTACTGAAGGGGAAAGGGTGGGGGTGAGGTGGAGTGCGATAATTAAGGCACGTTAATAAACCAAACTGCGTTATGTAACTGGCAATTCTAGTTAGCTAGTACGAGTAATTTGTCAGGTAAGTTGAAGCCTGTTTTTAGCTGGCTGCCTTTTGTCGCTGCTGCTGCTGTTGCTGCTGATGAACCTTTGAACTTTAAGTCGCCTTAGGAGGCTGCTGAGCAACAGCAGCTGCATTGTCACTGTCAACGAACCTTTTGCGAAACCATCATGGGAATACTCATCATGGCAATACTCTCCGTCAGAGAGCGTGTAGCAGTTTCTATATAGATCGTCCATTTTGAGCCCGATATCACAACTTGTTGTGTGCCCACTTGCATCACAAAAAATATCCCCAGACATTTCCTTGTGCTCTACATATGATCAACTCTCGTAATCTCCATCCATCCATCCATCCAGACCCAGTCAGGCTGTCTGCCATAAATGGCAACATTGCATGTCTCTGGAACTTACTCTGGTGCTGGTATGTAGTCCAGATGTGGCACAAAATTGCATCACATACCACTGGGGAGAGACACTGAGACTGAGACAGAGACAGAGACGATGCGTTTTATTTGGATGCTGATCTCCTCCTCCTGTCTCTCTTTCTATTACTGTCTCTGCTGCTGGCTCCCATTAACCACAACTGCAAGAGCGGTTTCGTTATATATATATGCATACATACATAGAAATGTATGTATGAATGAATCTAGAGTCTGCCACAAAATGTGTATGTGTGTGTGCTTTTTCTCGTTGCGTATTAGTTTTATGTTATTACTCGAGAGGTGCTTCGGACTATATTTGCTTTTGATTTCCTTAAATGTGTTTTGGGTGTGCTTTACGTTAGGCGGACAATTTGTTGGCTGGTGACATAACTGAACAAGTGTCGGCGGACGAAATTTTGAACATGGCAGAACATTATATAACATTCCCATTTTCCGCAACAAACTGGCATTATTTATCTGTGTGAAAAGTTATATATCCGAAATAGAAATAACATTTCTTAATTTCTTTCTAGAAGGATGAACTTGTAATTACACGTAGACAACTTTTGATTTTCCTCAAGTACTTTTTACTCATATAATCACATTTTCTATGTCTTCCGAATGGCAATGGATTACCGAGTAAAACATTCAATTGACATCAAGGACTTTCAGAGTCACTAAGTCAGAGAAATAGAGACACCTTTTTAGAATTAAACAAACATCTCTTTTCTTTCGACGGGTTTATCGTTTCCCTTCGCTTTTCCGAATTTACAGTCAATTTGCTTTCATTTAACAGTCGAGTTTGTTGCCTAAATCTTTTGTTTTCACTTAGTTAAGTATGAGGGAATGTATGTACCTACTTTATTTTATAGTTTAATTAAAATACAATCTCGCTAACAAACGCTTTTTTTTCACTTATTCAGCCTCTGGAACTGCCATTAAACTGTGTAAAGTGCCAAAAGAAAAACCCAAAACATAATAACCAGACCAAAAGTGGCACAAAAAAAACAAATTACATTGCACTGCTTTTTTGTTGTTAGCTTTTTCTTTCATTTTTTTTTTTTTTGTATGAAATTAAACTTTGTTAATGTGCGTGCATTTGTGAGGTTGATTTTTAATGTGGTTAGCTGATTTGCTTTTTTTTTAACCATGTGAATTATGTGCTTGTCCCTGTGTGTGTGGTATAATTGCTTGGCAATGGATTTTATGTGCTACACATTTTCATTGTGAATTTTTAAAAATCTGTTAAAACATTTTGCAGCTAATGCACGGCCTTTAGGCCTTAAGTTTTGACAATTAGAGCAGAGCTTTCCTTTTTGGATGTGGCCTTTCACATAGTTCCATTTGACGCACACCCAACCATATCAACTATTTAAATCGAATATCAAAAGCCAAATCGATAAAACTTATTTCCAATGTCTTTGACTTGGAAATGGCCGGGTTTTCGTGGTATCGGGGCGTGGTTGACAGCCTAAAGCCTCGGCACGCTTGGGCAATTGCGCATTTTTGTGCGTAATCGCGTTGTGTCTATGCATAACTGTAATTCCAAACGCCCCAAAAGCAAAAATGAAATGAAATATTGCGTATACGCCTTGTTGCCATAGTCCGTGTATATTTGATACCATTACCCCACTCCCTGTCCATCCATCTGGGTCAGTCTCTAGTTGGCTTTATATAATACGCAAGTATGTAATCTATCTGAATTTTAGAAAGGACTTTATGATGCAATTGACTTTTGGGCCAGAGATTGTGATCTATTTAGTTGGCATGGACCAGGCCCACAAAAAAAACACAAGCTGACTCATAGTCACCGTCACCGCCATCGTAGCCAAACAGATGGACAGCTGTGGCTTTCTGATTGACATAAATGCTCAACTACATGGTATATATAATATAAATTATTACACATTAGTGCTTACTCTCCTTCTTAGACAATGAGATTAGGTAACTGCCAACTGCACACCAAACTGTTGCCAACAGCAATGGAAAACCAAACAAAAGCCAAAGACAAGAAACTCCCACGCCAAGCCGAAAAAAAAAACAGAAACAGAGGGAAAAAGACTAGAAGGAAAAGTCAGAGACACGCCAAGCCAGAGGAAAATAAGAAAAACCGAAATGACAACAACAAATCTTGTGTGTAAATACAAAGATATTTGTGTTTGTTTGGGTTGGGGTTTTGAAATGTTTCAAAAGAATATTTCGTGGTTGCCTGGCGGCGGCGGCGGCGACTACAAATCATTGTTAACCACAGCTCACAGAGCCCCCAGAAGGGGGCCCCAAATCCAAATGCTAATTATAACCAACTCTTGTTTCACCTTTGGTGCTGGCATGGCCAAAAAAAAAAAAAAATATACACTTACTGCATGTCAATGAAATTGAATCTGAACTTTATTTATTATCCAATCAATGTGAAATTGAGTTTATCCTTTCTTAAGAGTATCCTTAAGAGGCGAAAACAACAAATACAAATGTTCGGCACTTCACTTCACTGAGTTGAAAATTGAATATTATATTTTTCGCTTGGTATCTAAAATGGTGTAATTGAATCTTTAAACATGGGAAATGTCTTCACTGTTGCACTTGCAGCGATTTATGTATCTGCGGCTGCTGCTAACTAACGGTTCGCGCCAGCCTCTAACAACAAAATGAATGGCTTTCTTTGGCTTGTTTATGTTTTATACCAAAAACCACAGGCCAGAGAGCGCAGACTGAAGACCATACTCTTTGTTTCTCTGGCTCTCTTTGGGTACATCTGTCTCTCTTTCCCCATGTTTGATTCCATCAAGAGGGCTTCTCTTTATTTATTTCGAGTTTTGAATTAAATGCGTTTTGAGTTTCTAGCGACAGTTATATTCTTTTGTTGTATGCAACGATAACAACAACAACCTCTCATGGGCTTGGGCATGGGCTGGAGTTTGGGACGAAGGCCAGTTTATCATATGAAGTTCGTTTCCTAAGTCTTTTGTTTTGCCAAATGACACATTTAAATTTGGCTTCTTACCCATAACCAATGCAAATTATAAATTGATTGGCTAGCCTATGTGCATATGCAGATGCATTTTAAACTAGAAGTGAGTAAGTAAAGTAATTAACATTTTAGCTAGCTGTTTTTTTCTCAGCCTTCGTTTTTATATAGTTTCAGTTTGCATCTGATGCTCCCACAGAAACCTGTGCGGCAACTCAATGAAATGCTAAAAGCTAACACTTACACACACACATACAGACACAGAGACGCATAGATGGAGGGAATTTGTTTTTGCTAATATGAATTAATTTACAATACTTGCAACAAGTGGAAGACAAGATGAAAAGGCGAAGAAGACGATGGCGATGACGCCTCCAACTTTATTTTAGTCTGTTGAACTTTTGCGTTTCTGTGCCGTGGCCGAAGCTGCTGTTGCTGCACTTGCATCTTTTACGTTTCAAATATATATACATATATATAAGTATATAGTTTTTGGCTAACCGCATTGAAGCATTTCAATTTGAATTGCTTGGCGTTCAATGTCTGGACACTGACCGCAGCAATGCATACATACATATACCTACATTATATGTAAGTATATCGTACATGTATATAGAGATATATAAATGATTTGGCAATGCATGCAAAGAAGCGTAACGCGAAGAAAGTGCAGTTGCTGCGGCTGCTTTTTAAAAAGTGTTTGAAGCCTGTTCACCGCCAATCAGTGGCAGAGCAAGAGCAACAGCTAGAGCCATAGCCAGGTGATATAACAAGTTCACATAATTTGCTGGCTTTTCTTTTCAGTGATTTTTTTCTTGTTATTACATATTTCCACTATATGTCTCGATATGTACGTTTGTTTGTTCGTCAAATGAAAATAAAAACTTGCTGCACGACTTGAATTTGGTTAATTATTACTTACTGCACAATTATTCCCAGGGCCCAGCCCTAATTATAATTATATGCCATGCCTTTATAAATGATTTGTTTGATTAGTCATCTCATCGAAAACGAAAAGGGAAACACTTTGGGAACAAATCTTTTCGAGTATGAGCTCGATATATACATACATATGTATGTACATAGTTTGGCTGCCTTTTAGCCATTGTCATCATCATAATAATAGAGTCACAAAATTCATTACACGACTTAACTGGTTAACTGGCTGACCATTATGCAAAATCCAAGTCCAACTGCGATTTCAGCTAGCAAAACTGAAAAGGCAGCAGCGGCAACGATAGGCGGCACGTTTCGAGGAAGTTGATTGTCACAAACAAAAACCTCTCATAATCATAACTGTGTTTTCTGTGTGTGTGTGTTTGCATTCAAAAGACAACGTCAAAGGCAACTACAATGTCGACAACGGTCAGGTTCAATGGGAAATTATTATAGACATGGGAGTCAACCATCATCAAGAAACATAGCCAGAGACCAGGAGTGAGTACACAGCAAGGAAAACGCCAAAGAAAGATATTTGTAAATGATTAAGCCTTGATCGCAACTTGATTAAAAATGAATGAAATGGTGACTCATATCGAAACAAATCAAATCTGGCCCAAAGAAAAGCGAATGCGTCTCAATGCAATTGAAATTGCAATTAAATTGACTTGGATATTCCAATTTTTCCAGTGTATGACCACCTGTTTGCACATTCCCAATTGGTAATCTGCTAAGTATGACTGGCGGAAAGATGGACCATGGAACGCGGGTGAAATTTTTCTTTCTCATATGCCTTATCCATGTGGTCAGGGCAGTCGAATCCATTGCAGCCCAGCACAGTGCGAGTTCCATCTTTTGTTTATTAACAAACTAATTAGCCTTAATGTGAGTCCAAAAGTCTGTTCGTTATGTCATAGTGCTCTACATTCATTTTCTCTTTTTTCTTTTGGACCTTAATTTACGTAAGAGTTTGAGAGAACTGCAATTTACTTATGATTTCATTGCTTAGTCACATAAAGTATGCGGATTATACATAGGTATAAAATGAAGTAAGTAAGTCGTCTCGCCGACTTGGGTATACCATACACCAGTAAAACAAATATTTCAAATTTGTAATAACTAATGCATTTGCCTATTTTAAGAAATTCTGTTCACATGCTTTTTACTAGCATATTTCAGTATCTCGCGCACTTATGCATATAAGCACCCTAGCGCCCCCACCCGCCAACGGCCATCTCCGGCCTTATGCAAAAACGTTTATATGCATAACTCAGCTATTTTTTGTCCGATTTTGATCAAATTTGGTATTTTGCTGGGTATTAGTATCAAATTTAAGTGTGCCAAATTTGATTGCACAAGGTAAAAAATTACGCGAGATATTCGAGTTTTTCAAATTTCGGGGCGGAAAGGGGCGTGGCAAAATCTTTATACATGCAAAATGAGCGCATTTACTAAGCAAATATACATACCAAATATGGTGTATCTAGCTACAATAGTTTTTGAGATAAACGTTTTTTTTTAATTGCGGGGGCGGAAAGGGGCGTGGCAAAAATTTGAAATAAACTTGATCACTCTACATACTACATGAGCCTACATACCAAATTTGGTGGCTCTATCTCTTATAGTCTCTGAGATCTACGCGTTCATACGGACGGACAGACGGACAGACGGACAGACGGACGGACAGACGGACATGGCTAGATCGACTCGGCTGTTGATGCTGATCAAGAATATATATACTTTATGGGGTCGGAAAAGCTTCCTTCTGCCTGTTACATACATTTTGGCGACTTTAATATACCATTTCACCCTATGGGTGTATGGTATAAAAAGCGAAAGTCAATCTCAATTTGAGCGCCTACGTTCTAATAAATGCGCCAAGACAGCTGAAGTTCAAGGTTGACTTCACTCAAAGAGTGGAGAATTGAAAATTAATTACATCGTCGATTCGAAGCAAGACAAAAAACTAAAGTTTTAAGTTCTCTGACTGGCTCATTAATGAGGCAGAAACTGGGCGTTGTTTTTAAATTAGCAGATCATTTAGTTTGGCTCTGAATTGGTTATGATGTCTGATTAAGTCATTTGTTGTCTACACTTGCTGAAGGTACTTCAACTTCGAAGAGTGTGAAAACATATGCACAAGAGGTTCAAAATAAATATTTGAAAAGGGAAAGAAATTCCAATTTAGAGATCCTGTAATACTATTTCGAAATATTGGTGTATAATCGAGTGACATCTTACTATAATTAGACGGGTTATTTCAATTTACTCTTCAACATTATAAAGTATTCAGATTTCATGTCGAATTAATCCAAACGTTTGCCTCCTGGAGCCTCCCCTTCTACCTTCTTACCCTCCATTGGAGAGCCCGTAGCTTTTTTAATGGACGAATGATTAAAGATTTAACTGACAACAACCCGCACCCACTCATAGAGTCATAACCAGCAGTTTATTTTACCTGCTATGATTTGCATTTCACATTCACATAATTTAACCTAACAATGGTTCAGCTTTTAGTGGATTAAAAACCGAAGAAAACCAAAATTAACTTCCCAAATGCCGGAACTTGTCCATTTGGAATGATTTGTAAGTTTTTCTATGTTTTGCTGCTTGGTTGGTGGTTAAAGTTATCCACGTTGTGCGGAAAATGCTTAAGATTTGTGCGGAAATACATGTATGTGGATAAATGTATTCATAATCTTGAACTTGACATTGGGCAAAGAAATGCAAATTGAAAATTTTGAACCAATAGCTCATAATTATGATACAACGCACAAGAGGAAGGAAGTGTCAATGGGAATGACATTTGGTTTGGTTTGATCTAATCTACTTTTTGCGGCTTAAATTCAACGTATAAACAACTACAAAAAGGTCAACCTTGACACTTGTTCAGCCTTTGTTATTTCTCTTTTAATGAAATATACGTACGTCAATATGTACAAGTAATTCAATTCAAAATCAATTGCAAGTTGACCAGGCTTACAAATTTACCAACCCAAAGAAAAAAAAAAAATAAAATACAAACCAAATCCGCTTTGAAGCATGAAGCGTGCCCAACACCAAAGATGGATGCACTCGTGGTGCCTAAGCTGGAGCCATGTAGGAGCCGGGGGCAATTGGGCATGGCTGGCTGGCTAACGGGCTCTACCGCTGACTTGAGGCGTTACCAATTGACGGAACAACAAAAGAAATGCTGAGCCATTTCATCTGGCCGGGGCTAAAGCGGGCTCATTAATTTCAGTTCAAGGCATCGTCTAATTTTTGTTTCGGGTTGGATTTATTTTTTTATTCACGTAAACTCGCACGTTCCGTTGCCGATTTGTAACAATAAAAGAAAAAAAATTCGCATTTCGTTACAATTTTCATTGTCTTGGGCGCAGTTGAGCTCTAAATTAATCTCCACAAAAGATGAATCGCCGACTTTGAGTTACCCTCTCCTGAGATGGTCGATGCACAATTCCCTACGCCAGATCCTACACGCTAATACGTTGACGAGTATGTGTGCTGCCAAAGATAATTTCCACAATCATTAGGAAACCTCAAGGAACAACTCCAACTTGTCTACATGTGTCCACATGAATAGCTTGCTAATTCTTGGTACCTACTCACAATTTCTCTGGCTGACACTTGCAATGATTGAATTCACTTACATATACCCTTCATAGCGACTGGATACAGGGTATAAACAAAACAACAAAGTAAACATCGTTGCCTCTCCCAGGCCAAGCTATTAATTATCACATTTCAACAAAGTTTTTTGTTTTTTTTTTTTTGTGATTTTCGTTAGTTGTGTTTTTTTTCCTTCTGACTCTGCACCGCCCTATAATTATTTGTGCAGTTCACTTTAATTACTTCAGATTTATTAAATTGGGTCAGTTTGTGGCTTGAACTTGAATTCCACAGACACAATGCGCTGAGACTTTGCCTCGATTTTGTTTTGCCACTGTTTTTGGTTTAACCGATAAGGCCTAATCGGGTTCTGCGATTTCGGGCAACAAGTTGTCTACCTTATCACAAAGAACAATTATTGATAAGGAAAACAAAACATGGGGGCAGGACCAAACCGATCCCTAGTCGATGATTGAATGCCCTTGGCGAAACTTACTTCAACAATAACTATGGATGCTCGTAAATAAACGGTTGGAAATTAGGTCGATCGGGAGTTTGGTTGTGGTTAGATAATCCTGGTATTTATTCAATTGCTGAGGATCCTTTGAGATTTTAAGCAAATAACACTTCTATCAAAATGTGTCTCGTATCGTATCGAAAGTAAAATACTCCTTTTCGAAGGGTATAGAAACCAATTGACTTCTTAAATTTTTATTGGCAATTTATGCATTGAAGCTTTTCAGTTGAATTCGTTAATTCTGTTGATAAAGAGTTTAATGAAACGTTTGAAATGCTTGCATTCGGATTGTATATATGCCTGTTTTTCCTGTTTATAGGACTCGGCATAATGATCAAAGTGAGTGTGTCAGGAGTGTGTTTTCCTTAAGACTACCTTTTCTTTTTTTGATCAACAGATTGCCTTGGTGATCGTTGGCAGAACAAGTCGCAGAGGTAAGTGCCTGTTGAGGATTGTTCATGGTAGTTGTTTTTTCAACATTTATTCATCGATTCAATGGGTTACAATCGTTTTTTTGATAAGATAATGGCACTTGCCTTAAAATTGCCTGAAATATCCCCACGGTCAGTTATCGAATGGCGTTTGTCATAGCCAGATTGTTGCTTTAGTCGATTTACTAGAAATTATTATAAAAATGTCGGATGCCGCTTCAGGTTTCGGTTATTTTTTGTTGGTTCTTCTATTAATTACAATAGTGAGTATTATTATTTTTGCTTTATCTGAGCGGTCGGATGGATAAGCTAATTACCAAAATTGATCCACAGTTCATTGTTAATGCATATGCCAAGGCAAAGCGCAAAACCAGACGACAACGGCAGAACAATAATCCCACTCAAGATCTAAATAGATTCAGTAAGTTAACTTAAAACCTATGTGTTTGAGTCGATCAGAACGTAAGCCAACGCTTAACTATTTCATTGCAACATTCCAATCAACATTACAATTATGGTTTAAACGGCGTCGTTTTTCATTCAAATCTCTTTAAATTCGAATTCAAAAATTTCATATGTGGTCTTTAGTCTTGAGTGGCAGGGATTCAATGATTGCATGATTAGTTAACAAGCTAATATTAGTATGAATCACTTGATTAGATAAAGAGGTGAAGTTGTGAAATATTAAATCAGATTTTAGCAGCTAAAAACCATTCGTCATTTTTAGGTAGTTCAAAGTTCAAACAAAAATGATGAACCAATTTATTTTAAACTTGTTTTATTGCTTCTACTTTCCACATATATCTCATCCTGTTATATTCAGTTATGCGTTTTACAAAATAAAAGGCAAACTTTAAAATAATGAGTATAAAAATCAAACTGACAACAGAAATTGACGATCATGAATACATATATAAAATATGCCTGCCCGGCGGTACATCCCAAGAGGAATTGCTTCAAGGGATTATGGTCTTTTCTATGTTGTATATAAAAGTATGTTAGCACAGCTTTCTGGTGGTTTGCCTAAAATTAGAATTGGATTTGCTGGAAATGCTCCGCAATTTCTGATAATGTCTTTACTCTACCACATATGCATTCCTATGTTTACTTATTTTTATTTATTTATTTCATTTTACACACATTGTTTGCGATTAATGACGCAAAGCTTTATCTCATCTTATCACTGAGCAGCCCAACTTATCAAAGTGATAAGTTTTAGTTCATGTTTTTGCCCCAGCTCATTTGCATGCATTTGCTGCTTGTTGTCCGCTTGAAATGTCTTTTGTGGAATATTATTATTTTATATCCTTTTTCCTGATATTCCTCATACTGTTGCGGGTAAGTGCAGTATCCGATTAGATTGATGAGTGAATCTGATTCGCCGATTTCTTACAGACCTATGTCTGCCCGCACTACAAATTGAGATCGTTGATCTGTTGCTTCGGCCCAGGGCAAAGTGCGACGGGTAAGTCTCTGCTTCAAGGAGTCACTGTTCTATTAATCAAAATTGTTTTCGGTATGAGAACTGTTTTCACATAATCCAAATTGAATCATTGATAATTACTCAATGTACACGGAGTTCTGGTTGTGTGGCCTTTTTCTGGTTATAATTCTGACTCTGGTGGCAAGGGTAAGCCCAAACAGCGTATCTTCTACCTGAATTTAGAAAACTCTCCCGCATCTATGTACATATCAAGGAGTGCTATCTGTTCGTTAAATTGAAATTGCAAGAATGGAATATGCGAGTTTATGCTCGGCTATTGCGCCATGAGATGATGTTGCGTTTGGCCATTGAGGGTAAGACTTTACCCCCTAAAAAGTATAAACAAATTGACACTCTTAACAACTCCCAGTTGTCCTAAAGCTTAAATTCCATTAAAAAAAAGCTCTTAAGCGATAAGATAGTACAAAAATACACTCATTGAGGGGGTATAATTGTGGCTAACACCGCATAGTGCCGATTAAATGAGACGATGTTTTCTGAATTACTTCCACGCCATTCCTAACATCAGTTCTCAAATCTAGCCCCATTCAGTTGGGTTCGGTTTTTTGCAAGGGTAAAATGTATCTTACCGATTTATACTATAGTATACTGCTGCTGATTCTTTTGGTGGCTGTTGTAAGTGTGCCCACTTCCTTTCCAAACTACATATGTATATGTAAAGACACTTCCATTCTGCAATCTAACAGTTGTGCTTTAAGAGTATACGTAACAATGCTTCCGGCGAATACGACGCAGAAGTTTCCATAGCCCCTCCCAGTCGTCGCCCAACCATAACAGGTGCGTATTCTAAACACTGAGAGAAACCTGCCAGAGAAATGTGTATAATTGTTTAATAATTGCTTTAGCTTTAGCCAAAATCAAGTGGTTTAGGTCGAGATTTAGCATTTCTTACAACTGCTGGACGTTAATTAGATATTTGTTCAGTGCATTGATAATGTCAACTGGGTGCCACCTGCAAATCCACCTCTTTATGTATGTGTGAAGAGTCATTCATTTGTGTTTATTTATACAAAATATATACATATATAAACTAATCATTGACTTGCCCAGGTAGTGATAAGAGTAGTAAGGCTGCCTGCCATGCCGAATTGTTTTATGCCATTTTAGTGAAGTTTCTTGCGCGTTTCGGTGGTAAATTCGATTTGGTTGTACCTTTCATTCAGATAGTTGGCCATTATGGGCTTGTATATATTTGTCTGTGTTGGATGGTTTCTGATTTTGTTAATTGTTGGCATTCTGTTGCGAGTAAGTTGGCTTGAATCTAGAGATCCCAGAGAACCATTCACCCAACATTTTGTCTGTAGGTATGTTGTCTCTGCGCCATGCGCAAAAACGTTGTGACCCAACCATCGCAGAGCCGTGCTGGAGGGCGTGGAGCAGTTTCTCGACAGCCGGCACGTGTGCTTCGCTCTATTCGGATAGATCCACCTGGCGCAGAGTTAAACCTCAATACAGGTGAGCAAGCTCATCCATCAACAGAAAATTAAGATAAAAGAGCTCTTGATGTAATTATTAGATAAGATATCATCAGATATCGATTGTGGGGCGTAAGGGTACTTCTGTTTGCCCATTTCTGGTCAATTTTAGTTATGTAGCCATTTGTCGTGAGGCACCCGCCTGCATATTGAAAGCAATGGGAAGACTGTGTAGACAAGGAAAAAGTTAATTCAGTTGCCTCCAGATTTCCCGTATTGCAACAATATGTTTGGCAAACTCCATTGGTACGAGTTCAGTGTGCTCCTAATTATATTTCTGGTCATTGTCTATATATCTGTGAGAGTAAGTTCGAAAATAAATCGATGACTCACATCAGTTAAACGCACAAAGAAAATCAGTTTAAAGTTGTTTTCTCTTGTGTATTATAGAAATATGTGTGCAAAAAATGCAAAAAGCATAATCCTGGCAGAGCTAGTTCCCCCCCAATGAGCAGATTCAGCGCCTCCTTTCCATCATCACCAATGGCCAGTCTGCGACACTGTTCGGTGGCAGGTGAGCAGATTCCAAAGAACTTGACATTGAAAAACCATTTTCCGTCTCTCTTTTTTCCTGTGTGAAAAAATTAAGTTGTTTGTATTTCCCACGGTATTAGACTGCTCTGAAATAATTAGTGATTTAATTGCTTTTGCACTCGAAAAGTTTATGAGTTTATCTGTATTAAAAGTAAACAAAAGATTTACACATTTAACTAAAGCAGAGTTTTTACAATTTGAGCACAAGTTTCTCCCATGGACAATTCCTTTCTGTAAAATATTAGTACACAGTACGGAACACGGTAAGCCGTGATTACGATAGTCGTCCCAATCAAGAATTTATACATATATATGTTGTCTTTACCATTTGAAAACATACATACCTAGAGTGTCCTTGGACCTAGTCTCCTTGAGGGTTTATTTACTTCTTTCACCGTGGATTCAATGAGTTCAGAGCATCTATGAGCAGAAATATTCCGTCTAGTCTAAAATTATGTTTTTTTATGACCAAACTTCGAATGATGAAACTCCCAGATTATTGATAAGAAAAACATAACACAAATAATGGACGACCCTCTTTCAGAGGGCAATTTATGCAAACCAATGTGCTAAAATAACTGGCTATCATCCATCGTTAGTTAACTAGATCTTCAAGACTTTAAAGTAGATGATATTTGAATATAACTCCTCTATTTAGACCGAGTTAACAAACTCAAGTCACGTGCAGTGCAATTATTTTTTATCATGGATGCAGTATTGCACATACATACATGTATAGTAGGTAGTTTTTGTATGGTGTATGTAAGTAGATACTTTTCTGAGTATGTGAAATTTCGTCACATGCAAGTCGCTGGTGTGTTTTAACCTCATCTTATCTTATCGCAATGTGAGACTTGCTTATCGCTCGCCCGCTTCACCTGCTTCGAACAAGTCAACTAATAAACAATCTGTGATAAGTTTCCGTTCCAGTGCCATTCCCATTCGCAGTGGTAGTCACATTTTCAAATGTTGTGATGGATAGTGGAACAGTTCCCCGGCAACCTTTATATGGATCGAATCTGAATCTGAATCTGAATACCCCGGCTTACCATCCCGTTGAAAGTGTGTGTGCTTTTCCCAAATGTGAACAATGGAGGATATTTTGGCCTATTTTTCGGGTTTTTTCATAGTCTTCCTATCCTGTGCCGTGCTATGTTGTTGCCTGCGTTTCTTGCTCTGGGCCTGCTATGAAGTGTGGCAACCACGGCGACAAAGCAGTGGGCAGCAGTATCCTAGTCAGCGGCAACCACGTAGGGGTAGGTGGCATCGAGTTTTCCACTTTATTCCATGTCGAATTGTATTTTGAATTTTAAAAGTTTAAACTTTTTTGAATTGCATCAGTTTGACGATAAGAGTAAATGAAAGAATGCAGAGTTAGGGCCAATAGAACCCACAGGATCTTTAGTGACATTGTGTTTTCTTAATCGGCATATTATATTTTATATTCGGGCAATCTTATCGTCAATTTGTGGTTTCCTTTATATAAATTAAAAACTGAAGAGTGATAAGCCTTCAAATTTTATTAAGTTGGCCAATCTAGATAGCGAATTCGTGGCTCATTGTGCCGCAATAGAAGTTTTCAGTGTTAAGTGACTATTCAAACGATTCGTGTGACGCTTTCTTTCTGTCGGCACAATGGATCTATTTATTATCTATGTGGCTGTCTTTTTCCTTCTCTTCTTGATCATGCCAATAGTATATTTTCTGCTACAGGTAGATCTACCTAATATCTATCTAGACCCCTAAATATCCGAGTGACTCCTTTTTTCCATTTTCCAAAAAGTTCTTACTCTGGATCATTGTTCAAAAGTGCTGTGGTACACGTTATCGAGGATCCCAGAATCATCGCAGCCGTGAATTTGCTTTCGGTATGTCTATGGTCCTTTATGGTATATAAATGATTAGATTAATCATACCTAACATTATATTTATGTACCTATGTATGGGGCTTGATAAGATTCTCGTCGATATAAACAGAAATTCGCAGTTTTAAATGGCTATTCAAGCGATTCGATTGGGGTTTTTCTTTTTCGATTTTGCAAATCAATAACGAAATGGAAAGATTCCTGATCGTTCTATTCGTTCTTTTCTTCTTCGTCATACCGGTGATATATTTTAGCCTACAGGTAAAATAAGAGCTTTGTTTTCAAAATGTTACTTGAATAACTTTTTAACAATTATTTCGCCAAAGTATTTGCTGTGGATTATAATAACGAAATGTTGGCGGGTTAGGCCTGTGCCAACCACTTTTGACCCGGTCAATCAGGATCGTCGTCGTCGTCAACGACGTCGTGGTGGTGGGCGTGGTGGTATGTATGTCCATTTTTAGCCATGATAGAACGGCTCTCATAAAGCCATAAAACTAGGAGTGCTTTATTGACGGGATACGAGTACCCATGCAGACTGGCTTGCTGGTTGATAAGGCGTCCGGCTTGTTGTTATATTGTTTGGCTTTGCTTACGTTTTAGACATTGCAAATTAAATGGGAGCACGATAAGGCATTTGGTTTAGTCTGTTTAGTGAGTTCGTTGCAAAATATGGGTGCTGTAGTAACATTTTTTCTGCTCCTCATAGTCGGATTTGTCGCTTATGTGGTGCTGCAGGTAAATCTCCCAGTTTCCATCAATGTTATCTATCCGAATTTGTAATAATAATCGAATTGACATTTTGGCATCAAGTGCGCTATTGTTTGGATCATTAGATGCTTGTGTCCGAGTTCGAGTCGGCCCACAACGAATGCCATGGATATGCCCGAGTGTAAGTTACGTCAGATCCTAATCAACATTCTACAGTCCGATATCTATCGCAAATATAAAAAATATACAGAATAGAGTTATCATTGTGCGTAGGTTGGCGATCAACGTTATTTCGACATTGTTGTGAGTGCTGCAATCTAATCAGAATATTTCTACTAGAGAAGTCCTCTACATACATACATATGTGGGACTCAACCGTGATTAGTAGACATTGACATCGCTTGGTTGCAAGTTAGGGGAATGGATACAGCTCCGCCATGAACTGGAGTAGCGAATTCGGCATGAATTTGGCCATATATCTAGCCATTATTGTTCTATTCTTCTGCATACTGCCCATCGTGTGCTTCTATGTGCGCATTGAAAATCGAACTCTGGCGAAGATTTGCCCGCCCCGAAGACGACGGCGACGATGGCAGCAACGACGACATGGTATGATATTGGTAACGTGTGCCGTGTAGGTTTATCTAATCGTTGACCAACAAAATATACATAAATTTATATACATATTATATATGTATGTACATATGTACATATATGTACATATGTATGTTGGAGGGGGCGAGCGATTATTTTCGTCAATAGATTTTTAGTCGTAAGGGGAGTAAGAGCCTCGAAATGGGTTTGACAGCTAATTTGATTATGACACTTGGGTTTCTGTTTGCCATATTTGTTATAAGCCAACTGATATACGTATGTAATTAGCCATTGAAATTGAACATGGAGAGCATTGAACAACTGCGATTAAAATCAAATCCAATTTCTGTTTCATTATGTTAGCTGGCCAAGCGCATGTACGACTCCATGTTGCTGAACCAACAGAGACGTCAGGGAATTGGGTATTGAACACACAATGTTAATATTCAATGATACTATAGATTCTCTTTGTCGCTTCTTTTGTTTGTTCATTTCAGATCGCCAAGGAACTGTTTACAGTGTTTCGGACGATCGACCGCACAATCGCTATGGCGACATATTCTTCATTGAGCCAGGCAGCGAGGAGGCAAATCGTATTCGCGAACAGCTAGAGAAGGATGAAAAGGATTTGCCCAGCTATGACGAAGTAATGCGAATGTGCAATCTAACTACACCTACAGCAGCAGCAGCAGCCGGAACAACCCAACTTCCGCCGACAATCGATGGCAATTTGGCAATTGGTATTGCAGCCTTGCCAGCACCTCCATACTCGGAAACAGATCCACATGCCAGCCCAAGCCAAACATCCGCATTCGCAGTGCCCGCCTCCAACCCACCAAGCATTAACGCCATCTCTATGGAACCATCGACATCGCGTGCTGCACAGACTCCAACTAGCTCAGCATCTGTGACTGTGACCCTACCGTCGACGGTGACCAACACGGAAGTCTGATGCGATATGGGAGTGAAACTCAGCCTGCCATCGTCCCTGTGCCACTCTGAGCCACACCGATGTTTCCAAGATCGGCGTGTGCTTCAAATTAATTAATGAAAATGTGTGATTTTAATAATTATATATCGATTTAAGTACTAGATATTAGAAGTGTAATATTGTAAATACATATTTATACAGTTTAGGCTGCAATAAATTACTTTAAGTGAATTAAATGCAAATCAAGCAATCAAAGAGAGCTGAATTTGTAATCTCTTTTCGTTTTGAACATTTCTAGTAAAAATTATAAATAATTTTCTGTATTCCGTTTTAAATTTTGCGGCGCGCCTGGACAATCTCTGAGCTCTGTTAATGTGTATGTAGCCCTGTCACTGTTAACTCAGCAGCCACATTGTCAATTTTATGGGTATCTGGCAACACAGGCTGAATTTTGTGTTGTTGCTTTTTTGCTCTTAAATTTTTGTTGTTTTCCTGAGTTCCAACTGACTTTTTTGTTTATCATTGTTAGGTTGCACTTTGCGCATAGGAATGAGTGCCATAAAGGTTAGTTGTTAAATTATCAGATATGGATACTATAACTTAAGTTTAGATTGAATTTGCAGTGCAAGTGCGTAAGGATGATACAAACTATGCTGATACCCTGAGAAAAGCGCTGGAAAACATGGGCCAGTTGGAGGAACTGGATGTGGAAAAGGGTCGCGTGATAATTCAAACTCAAAGGCCATGGTCGGAAGTCCATAATCTAATTGAAAGCACTGGCCACAAAGCTGTTCTCTCCGGCTTTGGGGGCCAATCAGCCGTCGCTGTCATTAACACAACCGGGAGTGTGGTCGATCGGACTCCGGTTCAGGGTGTCGTTCGATTTACAACCATAACAGCCAACGAGCCGGGCGTTGTAGTCGATGGAGTTGTGGATGGACTTAATCCTGGAACACATGGTCTCTATGTTCACGAAAGCGGAGACATTTCCAGAGGGTGTGCTTCCGTCGGAGGCACTTATAATCCTCGTGATTCACCTCCGACAGAAAGCCCTGCTGGTGATTTGGGACAGATTCAGGCAGATGCAGACGGAAGGGCAACATTTCGTTTTGTGGCTTCCGTACTAGAGGTTTGGGACATAATCGGAAGAGCAGTCGTCATAGCTGACAAGTCGAATATTTCATCAGATCAAGATCCAAAGAATCAAGGCGACGAGAGGTTTGTTGTTTCTTCCACCGCCTTTGCCAACTCACAAGTCTTTTTTTACCATCCAACAGAATTGCGTGCGGCATAATTGCCCGTTCAGCCGGAATACTGCAAAACTTCAAGAAGATTTGTGCGTGCGACGGAGTTAACCTTTGGGATGAGCGAAATAAACCGGCAGCCGGCAAGGGACGATCACAAAAATTATAATGATACATTTTATAGATTGCTTTTAAAAAATACATTTAATTTTTGTGGTTACTGTTAATCCAACTCGATTACTGCACCTTTGCGCTTTGCATCCGACTTCAATTGTGACAAATGCGTTCGGCATTTAGTTTTATAAGCCTGGACTAGCTTGCCACCCGGCGCAATGGCAATAGCCACGTGAATCTATAATGAAATAATTGATGTTTTAGGGCCGTCGTAATTAGATTTACAGGTTCATATCTACCTCGAGGTACGCCACTTCTTGTTCTAGATGTAGGGAATCATTTAGCATATTTAATACCACATGAAACTTGTCCATATCCAAAGCATAAGACATCTCGCCTATATTTTGTTTATACCATAGTGCGTAGTTCTCCAAATTTTGTTGCACATCCATAGTATTAGCCGATATTGCACGCGCTGTCAGCAGGAAATGCAAAAAGGAACTGAAACAACCAATGCTAGCCGTATGGATGAGGCGAGCTTTAAGGTATTCTAAATGAAAACAAATTTACTGGTTAGTGAAAGATACTCATTTGATGATTTAATTTATACTTTTGATAAAGGCCTGAGTCTCTGTCTGACCACAGCTGGCTATGGCTTGAAGAAGAATGATATAGAACTTCCAATTCTTAAAATTTTCCTCAATGGACTGTTTAAAGAGGTAGTTGAGGGCTTCCAGTTGATGCTTAGCCAATAACTGATCATAAATACGGAAACTTTTATTATGATTCTTTTTCACGACTCAAATATGTGTACCTTCAAAGCAATTGTCCTGATAAAAGTAAGCTCATCGACTCCTTCATTGATCCATGCACTGAAATTGGTAAAAGCTTCGCCGATTTCTGTCGACTCATGCAGCTCCAACAGGACGCCAAGATGCATATGCACACATACACCCAATGCATCAGAGGGCAATGATTCACACAAAGCCTCTACATATTTTAAATTACTGATCTTTGGATCTCGAGCCAAACCCATGAACAGATTACGCAACGCATCAATAAGGATAGATGTTATTATCATGCCGTACTCGGCATCTGGCGAGAATAAAGCGGTTTATAGAGTTTTATCATTTCATAACATTTCTTACCAAATGCAGCCGACAAAAACAGATTGGAAAGGAGCTCATGCTGACTCTCCAAAAATATAATCAAATCAACTTGTAGTTGATCAGAATGTTGCTTGCTAAGAACATACTCCGTGGCTGTGAGGATGCGTAGTTGCTGCAACTGGCCCAGGACGCGAAAGCTACCTACGTTAGCAGGCAACTGACAAAAGTATTTTGATACCAATAGCTACATATGTATGAACATATGTACATACATACATATTTCGGTATTGGATTAATATTTTTTGTTGTGTCGATCGGATGCATATGCTTACCCTTTCTTTGGCATTAAGATAGTTTAGTAGTGCAAGAAACTTTTCCTGGCTTTCGGTTGTTCCGGGTATTTGTAAATCACACTGCGAGTTTATTGCCCTGCAGATTAGTCCAAAACTATTGCTAACATTCAAACAATACATTTCATTGTTTCCTTTTTTACTTCCTTAAACAAAAATTATTAGTTAACACTGACAAACTCTTCAAATATGGGGAAAAACTAAATTCGGAGATTTTAAACACTATTCATGATGATCTACAGAATAACACTGCAATGGGAATGTCAAGCAGTGACAGATAAAGGGAGAATCGCCCGCCCATGGTCCAGTTTCAGAAATCTTTAAAAGGAGGATTTTTTCGCAACCAGATTTTGGATGTCGATGTAAACGATTACCTTAAAAAACCTACATTTTCAAGGCTCAGCAATGCTCACAACAATCCTTAAAAAAGATTGGTATTAAAGCAGCAATAACCAAATTAGCGAATTCGTCTAGTCTTATAGAAGATTGAATATAATTTTCGTTATATTTATGGATTCTATGAAATTTTTTAAACCAAAAATATATCAAAGAAGCTAACTTCGGCTTTGCAGAAGTTTACATACATATATACCATTGCAGTCCTTGGCTATAATAGTTTTACACGTTTCAAACTCTTATTCTGTAACTCAATTCTTTAATGTACAGACAAAAACCTTCCAAATATCATTTCCATTTCTTGCTTTCCTTCTTCCCCACATCTCCTTTTACATGCATGCCGCGATTGGCACGCGATCTGATTAAAATCTGATGTTTTATATAATAAACTATCATATTAGTAAATTTCATAAAGATAACTCAAAATTTTATCAAATATTTTTCTTCCACAACTATATGATATTGTGGTCCGATCCTGACAATTTTCATACTTTATCTTACCCGTGTTATAAATAGCTCAAATATCAAGTTTCATCTCAATAGCTCTTAAGACGACTGATTAAAACGCATACGCACCAACGGACGGACATGGCTATCGACAGACGGTCGTGGCTGTCGATTTAGCTTCTCATGCTGATCAAGAATATATATACTTCATGGGGTCGCAAACGCCTCCTTCTGGGCGTTACAAACATCTGATCAATTTTATAATACCCTTTTGCAAGGGTATAAATACATATCAAACTTAGATTATGTCGAAGTCTATATACCCTTGCAATGCGATGGCTAAACATTTTAAAACGTTCCTCTTTTCCTGTCCTTATGCTCAATAAATAAAAAAAATGCTTCAAAGAAATTAACAGCAGGTGTTGTCATAGAATTGCAACGCGATGTTGATATTGGCCATATGACCAAGTTAATTGATTAAACATATGTACATAGGAGTTAACATTTTATTTAGACAAACAACAGAGTCCTTTTAATGTCTTTGAATAAATTTAGCTTGTAGCTTTCAACTTAATGGAATTGATAGGCAAGTTAAAGTAAAGTAATTTGATAAAGGGATAATATTCTGTCACTAGTAATTAATATTAATGCAAAACTATATATTTGAAGAGGCCGACGATAAAGACGAAGCATCAGATGTCTGGCGCAGGCGACGACGGCGACGCTTACTGCTACGGGAATCGGAGGCATCGCTTTCACTACTCGAACTGCTGGAACTGTTAGATTTCCTGGCAGCCGTTGGCAATGGACTTTTGACAGCGGCATTGTCATAGTCGTCATCCTCGGGAAGCTCATCACTGGAGATGTTCTCATGCATGCGATATTGCTTAGGCAAATGGGACTCGGCTTCGAGGGGAGCCGAATACTTGGGTCGTTTGGCCTTGTCATCCAGCTGTTTATCCCCCACGGAACCATCTTGGTCCATTTCACTGCCGGTTTGCTTTTTAATGCTCTTCGCAATTACTCGCTTCTGATGATCCAACTGAGGAAATAGGTCTCTAGAGTTTTCTAGAGCCTGCTTAGCGGCATTCATCTCCGCCTGCTGGATGGATGAACCACTGGATGTGGCCAAGCGTTTAGAGCGAAAATAAACGGCCACCTTGTAGACTCGAGTATTGGTGGGACCACTGGCCTCCACCACCTTGTAATAGGGTATGTCGGGCTCTCCACCATCCATTGTACGTAATGTGAGACAACATTGCTGTAACTTTGATTTGGGATCATTCCAATCCTGATTCATGATAAACAGCTGCAGCCGTGGAAACAGGCAGACATGGCAGAACTGTTCGCAGTAAAGGAGTCCCTTATCCACATATAAAGAGCCCAGAAAGGCTTCTAAGAGATCAGCACGATCCTTCGTCTTGAGATCGGCCTTGGGATTGGCATAAACAGCATATTTGGGCATACCCAAATCATCGCAGACCACAGCCTGAGTACGGTTGTTGACCAGTGAAGACCGAAGAAGCGACAAGTGACCCTCATGATGTTCTGGAAAGTGGCGATACAAATACTCCGAACAGATCAATTGCAATACTGTGTCGCCCAAGAACTCCAGTCGCTGATTAGAGCCCAAAGTAAGATGGGTGAATCCTATAGACCGATCTGTAAATGCTCGGGCTAGCAAGCGGATGTGCTTAAACTTGATGCCCACAGAATCTTCGAATTTGGTCAGCTCTTTCAACACACGATAAGAATCGATGCAACTGCGGTCGCCCAAAGGTTCTTGCTCTTGTAATGGATGCTCGGGCAGATTCTTCCAGATGTTTAGTAGCTTCTCTTCCTGCCGGAATAGGGCATCAGTGAAAACTTCATCAGCCACCTTGATTCCACCATCCAGGAGTAGGGCTCCCATTAAAGCTTCAAAGCAATTGGCCATTGCATGTCGTAGCTCCAGTTCGTGACACAAATCAGAGCCATGAGCATACAACATAAACTCCTCCAGCTGCAATTTTTTGGCCAGCAGAGCCAAATGCTGATTCTGCACTATGGCCGCTCGATAAGTAGCCAATCCACCCTCTTCTAGCTCGGGGAACATGAAGAATAAGTGTATGGAACTGAGAAATTCTACTACAGCGTCACCAAGGAACTCCAGACGCTCGTTGTGTGTTATATTGGACACCGTTTCGTGGTCCTTTCCGAATCTGGACATAATGCTGACCAAAGTGTTAATACCACGCTTTCTTGTGTTCATGTAATGGATCTTTCGGTCTCCATACTCGGGCTGTCGAATACCACAGTTGGTTAAAGAATTTCGGGCATGATCTGGATTAGTGCCATAGTTTTCCTTGTACGAGGGATGTGTTAGAGCCAGCTGCAGTAGATAGCGATTTTTAAAGTGGTAGCCAATGCTCTCCTCCAGCAGATCCAGGGACTTGTGGAAGCGCAAATGACCAGTCAGTACGGGAATCAACATAGCATGTTGGACAATATCACACATAATGCCAGTGCGGAAAAATCCTTCAGAGCTAATAGCTACCGTGATGTTGCGCTTCATCCTGCCCTGTGTGCGCATTTCTTGTAGACGTTGTTCCTTATCCTCCAGCTTGCGCTTATCCTTAAACGATGGTTTCGACATGTTAGCCATTAGATGGCGGAACTTTACATATTCCCGCCACGCTTTTTTGATATTCGGGATTCCCGGCATAGCTTAACTGTGGGGGGTCGGATTCCAAAATGAACAATGGCCGGATGAGAAATGCCCGTCTCGCGATCCGAACATTCGGGTAAATCGGAATTATTGCGATCCAACTGGTCCACACGCAAAGAGCATGGCTTATGGCCGGGTTTGGTGACTAGCATTCCTTTGATGATGTCTACATAGTTTTGCCACTCGTGCTGGCTTATTTGGTTCAAATGGAGTAGCTGTTGGCGTTCCACCAGTTCGGCGGAGTTGTCCAGCAAATACTTCAACACCTCGCACATGGCCAAAACCTCCTTACCATTATCTGGGAGGTCTCGGACAAAACGCGGCAAGAAATGAAAAGCAGGACAAGACTGCTCACTGTTAGAAGCTCCACATGGTAAGAGGTCAAAATCCACTAGTTCCAGAAGCTCGTGAAACAGATATTTAACTAGCGAAAAAAGAATAATATTTGAATAATATTTGACAAAAAAAATTCATCGACATACAGAACAAATCCAGCTCATGGATGGTGAAGTTCTCTGGCATCTTCTCCTCGTCATACTCAATAGTGTACTCAATATTAAAACGAATCACTTTGCACACAGGAAGATCAGTGAGACGCACATGCGAAAGCAAGGAGAAGCCCTCAAACAAGAATTCGTGTTCATCATGCTTAATGATTGTCGGCGTCTTGGTCAGGAAATTCGTCGGTGGAGAGATGGTGATGCGATAATGGTACAGGTGACCAGCGTTGTTGGTATCTTTATCGCATAATCTATAGCCCGTCTCTCCTGGATAGATTCCATGCCGAATCCCTATGCGTCGTGATTTTGCTGAGCATCGACACAATGGACCATCGTTCATTTCGCCGGGATCGTTGTGCCACAAATCGGCGTGAACACGCTGTGGATGTTGCACCTTGCGTGACAATTCCTCCATACAGCAGTCCTGCTCAATCTTAAAGGCGTCCTCATCCGAATCATCATCGGAGGAAGAGGATGAGCAGGCCTCTGACTTGTGTTTATGGTTGCACACTCGACGTCGGGCCTTCCTTGGTGGGGGCACATATACAGGCAGAGTTTGGCGAACTCGATCTGCACGTTGCAGTAGTTCCTCGTCAAAAAGGGCGCACAGCTTTTGGAGCCGAACTTTTCCTTTGACTTCGTTCACGTTTTCGGTGCGTTCGTAGTAAAGCTCAGCGGGCGAAGAACGTACCCAGGATTCGGCTGGAGCCTCAGCTTCGCTAAGAGCAGTCATTTTTTGTATGTAGTCTTCTGGCTTTTCACAGTAATTGGAGCACCATTGGCGCAGCAGGCGATCGCGTTCAGTTTCCACCTTTGGCTTGCTTTTCTCAATTGGTTCACTTCTCTCCCTATAGCTGCGGGGCACATAATCCTGACCACTTCTATTTGGATAATGCTGAGAACGAGTCTGTCGGGGCTGATAGTAACCTCCACTGTTGGGATGACGCTGCTCATAACGAGGGCTGTAGTTGTAAGCAGAATACTGATTATAGTTTTGACTATAAGACGAATGACGGGGATTTGGTAGTCGGTGATTGGGTGCATAAGAGGAATAACGTTCCTCGTACTTGTAGCAATCGTAGTTGGAATAAGGCACCTGGCCATATTGGTCATACCCGGAAACCGGCTCTTGACCATATGTGGACGACAATGGCTCCTGGTACTGGTAGGCATCATAGAAGTAGGGAGCTCCTCCTTGCTGATAGTTATCATAGCCTGTTGCAGACGGGGCGGGGCCATTAGAAGCATATTTATAGTAACCTGATGAGCTTGAATTGTGCACATTAGCATCATTTTGATATGGCGGTGGTGTATTATAGTTAAAAACTGGCGGTGAAATTGAATTTAACTCTGCTCCTGGCGGCCTTAGAGTCTTCTCTCTATTTTCTGCAGGCGGCAAGGGCGGAGGTGGTGGTGGCGGGGGTGGGGGTTGACTGGGTGGTGGTGGCAACGGCGGCTGGTACATTTTCAACAAATTCTTAAGAAGTTTCTACCAATGTTTACTTAGCTGCATCAAATTCAGTGTTTCAAGTGTTCAAAATACGGAATACCAGCACCAGTGTTGCAAAATTCATCCTTTTCAAAAATACCACAAATATTCGAACTGTCGAAGTCCTAAGGTTGAGTAAAAAGTCCTAAGGTCTGAGGAAACAGTGTTAAGATTCAGCCGGAAGTGCTAAGGTCTGAGTCATTTTTAATGGGCGCGCACATTTAAAAAATGTACACCTGGATTTTTTTGCCATTCAGATTATTTACTATTATTTAATAGTGCGAAATGAGTTTTCTTTTTTAATTCAAGAATAATAAATGATTTGGGAAACACGGTGACCGATCAATTATTTTCATTTGCTACTGAATTCACCATAATTTATTCTTGAAAATAAACGTTTTTGTAGTAAAGTAGTATTCGGTAGGTTTGACTTTTTGAAGCATTTGAGCACTTTTTTATTATTATTTATTATTCAAAACTGGGTATGAGCCGGCTTCAGGTCAATAAATCTTACTAATTTTGTAAGATTTTAAATCATAGGCAGCACAAAAGGTGAGCAGGTTGTCTGTATAGCTATTTCAAGAACTACCAAGTTCTATCATCAGCAGACTTCGCTAAAGAATCCACCGTTGTAATGGCCATACCATATCTTCAACGCTAAAAGTAGTTGGGAATTCCAAACGACATGAAGCGAAAAGAACGGCAAAGCTTGCAACTGCAGATTCCACCTTTTAATGTGCATACCCATGGGCGCCATCAGAATTAGTGTAAAGGGCTTCGCCTTCACCAACTAACCATCGCGCCCAAATTTTTTGTTATAGTATATTGTACTATATGCAAAAAAGATGGTTTACAACAAGTGTAAAAACAACATGTGTAAAACGGCGGGCCTTCCGTTTTTGGTATTTGTCTAGATTTCGACTTATTGAAGTTAATCAAAACTGGGTATGAGCCGGCTTCAGGTCAATAAATCTTACTAATTTTGTAAGATTTTAAATCATAGGCACACATGTCGTTTGGAATTCCCAACTACTTTTAGCGTTGAAGATATGGTATGGCCATTACAACGGTGGATTCTTTAGCGAAGTCTGCTGATGATAGAACTTGGTAGTTCTTTTGCACCTTTTGTGCTGCCTATGATTTAAAATCTTACAAAATTAGTAAGATTTATTGACCTGAAGCCGGCTCATACCCAGTTTTGATTAACTTCAATAAGGTCGAAATCTAGACAAATTATTTAATATTGTTATTATCATTTAGTAAAGGATACGTCTGAGCCAATTATTTTAGAATTTCTCATTAATTTTCTGAGAATGGTTCAGAAAATCTGAAACCAAAAATATAAATATTTTCCTAATCTAAACACTATAGTGCATAAAATAGACTAGAATCAAAAAGAAAAGTTGAAAAATAAAAAAATCTCATATTATTGTGACTTGTTAAGGTTCTACGCATCGCATCGCGGATAGCAGATATGCAGAAATAATAGATTGAGATTGTTGTTTTTAATGATAAAAACACTAAAAAAGGAAGCAGCCAAGGTATGTAATAATAAATTGATTGAAGTATAACGTATTCAGGTCTTTCCACGTTTTCGACTTCCAAAAAATTGATCCATTTTTTTTCCTTTCAAATTATGTTTAATGCAACCTATGTATATTGATCTGTTTACGATTGATATAATATGTTTATCAAATGTCAATCCAGAAAGACATAAATACGAAATTCGTGTTTTACGGATGGCAAAAAGGTCGTTTTGTTTGGTGTGACTATTTTTTGATTGTGTTTGGTAAATATAGTGGAGAATTTAATGTCTAAATTTTAGTTTTAATTTATATGTATATAAACCACGAATAGGATAGACAAAGCAAAACAATCGAGAAAAACGAAGCAAAACAATGAAACAGAAAAGCCGGAAAGAACGGCAGCGCAGGCGCCGACCTTTCGTTTCGGAAAAGCTTTTGCCTTCCCCATGCAGAAAGCTGCGGCAGGATAATAAAAGCTCACGGCGAAGACCAACTTTTCACAGTCTGTGACAGAAAGACCACCGAGTAAGTGGCGATAGTTATCAAAGAGTAAGACAGAACTGAAGTCTGAAAAAAATGAGATAAATTTCTAAAAAAAAATTGTCCAAGTTAAGTATGTGCAAATAAAATTTATAAGGATGTGTGCTCCTGATATTGGCTGCACTTAAACAGAGGTAAGTACAACAGTCATTACCCACGGTGGCCGCTGGATATCAGTTTTAGTCAGTTGAATCCAGCCGAGCTGCACTCCAAGGTTGTGTCATGTGTTTTCGATTTTTCGTGCCGCCTTTAATGGAGAGTTTTGAACAAAGAAAGAAGCACCAATATTGGAACTGTCTGATTCATGGCCACCTTACTTTCCGAAATTTTCTACACCCTCACACCCAATTACACATCCCCATGCCCGAAGCGCCAAGCTGTTTACTCAATTAGGTATCAGTTTTCCACAGATTGGTGCTTGGGTGGGGACGGGGTGGTTGCATTATCTACGACGCATTCATTTCATTTTGATGTGATATGTGTCCTTTCTGTTTAACCGTATGCCATGATGGCGACGTTGAGAATGATGATGATGGTAATGATGATGATGTTGCCATAGCCTGCCCAAACCCAAGTCGCAAACATTCCATCATCATTGCGCCATTTGATAACTCAATGTTGACCCCAGCAGGCAATGTGGGTGCCCAACCCTCAATTCCCGCTCTCCCCTTCTCCACCATCCCAAGCTCTCGTCATCGACCTGCCACGTTTGTGCGTTTTCCTTTACCATTCCATCAGCTGACACTTGTTCGTGTGTTTATTTACTTGACTTTAACCTTTCCCATTGGCCACTCTAATTGCGTTCAGACTATTGGCAGCGAGCGACCAATTAATTTCCAATTTGTGTAATTGTCCTGACAATCCTTTATATGCTATTCATTTCCCTAAAATGCTCATCAGGTCTGTATGCATTTCAACGGTTGATACAAAGGTCTTGACATAAGTACTTACATACATACATATGTATATGTACATACATTCATACATATGTATATATGTACATATGTTTTCCTTCTTATTTTTCCATGAGACACACAACTTTTTAGCCGAATTGGCTGAAACGGAAATTTTATGAATATGAACAGTCGTAAAACCGATTTCCATTTGTCTTAATTGGGAGGAAAAATGTTTCAGGTGTATTTCAATTTTAGTGCACACATTTCAAATACAAATATGGTTTTTAAATGTCTTTTTCCTGGTAAGTATTGAATCCATTTCAAGAAATCCTTTCTATCACCAGATGTATATACCAAGTGATTCAATATTTTCTTATCGATTTGGAGTTTGGTTCAGATTGTCAAAAAGAAGCGTCTAGATGAATCTAGTCAAGCAAGAGTTAAAGATTCTACTGAATCAAGACAATAATTAGTAACGTTACCTTTTTTACACCTATCGAGACAAATAGAAAAACCAAATATTCCAAAATCCAAAGGATAATGTTTTCAAATTAAGGGTTTATATTGCTTAGGACCAATTGAAATTAATAGAGATTGTAGATAGATTCGTTGTGATTATTCAAGTCAGTTTCTCTTTCAGTCAGTACTTTCAGGAGATATGTAAAGTCAATAATCTGCAAGTCTGATGGGCGCTATATATTCATACATATGTATATATTACATCAATTACCTTTATGCGGTTGTAACTGAATTCATACCCTTTATTCGCGACTTTAACTTTCATGTATTCCCTTTAAGACAGCTTTTACTGTTTCTGACTTTATATTTATTTATAAGTATGTCTTATATATATCTTATTATATATAGAAAATGACAAGAATCCGGCTCAGCAATAACCTTGAGACTGTCAAGTGCAAGTAGAACACATTTGGAATGGGGAATAGTTTTTGTTTTCTCGTTCATTTTCTCATCTGTTCGCGACAATTGTAATGCAATTCAATTTATTTATAACTATGTATGTATGTATGTATGTACATATGTATGAATTCTTTCATCGGTTGGTACCATAAAATGCATTTTGTTTTTGACATGGCCCTGGGTATAAAATACACTATAAATAACTATAACATCGACTCCAACTGTGAACGCTCTTCCACCATAATATTCTAGGATAAAATTTTGATTGGTACTCCGGGCTGACTGGTTTAATTTTGTTTTCTATTTCTACCCCTTTGTTTGGTGGAGAGATTAAAAAAAAACGCTATCCATTTCCACTTGGCGCTTGACTGCTGAGAAATTAATGACATTGTCAAATTCTTTTTATTCATCAAGTAAAAAGATTTCGGTTAAGGTCTAAGTTACTTGGGGCACTCATGAAGAATGTATAATCGTACGGCCTTGTGTGTGAGTGTGTGGCCCAACTGTTGCTGCTATAGTTATGCAAACTCAAGGACGTGGCCTGACTGATTGTCACCGCTGGCGTTTATTTCGGTTTACCATACAATATTCAAGTCATCGCCGCTGCCGGGTGGTTCCTCTGCCTCCCACTACTCAAGCAATCAAACAGAAAGAACTCAGAGGAACTCTGCCTCCGCCCACGCAGCTGTAAGTAAAGCAATTGCATCCAGCTGAATGATGACACCACCGCCGGTTTTCTGCGTGGGTCTATGGAAAATTGTTATTTGCCATTGGCAATCTTCTTCAATACATAGTTACGCACTCGATGCCATCTACCTAGAGACATAACTGCATACATACATATGTACATACAAACATACTTGTATACGTATGTATACATAATATATGTATATATATACATACATACTATATTAAGTACAAGCGGGGGAACTGGAAGTTAAACTTTGATTTTACATCCTTTTCTTTTGTTTTTTTGCCTGCAATCAACGGAAAGACCAAAGTTGGGGGATGTGTCACAATGTGTAACAATGTGAAAAGTGAATACGACTACGCTAATCTATTTATTTACGGTCTGAGTAAATACCAATTAGATTTTATTGTGTGCAAAACTGCAAAAGGCTTGCCACACACACACACATCCATACCCGTCTAAAGTTAAATATTACTAAACAGTAAACAGCCTCAGCCCAAATATTAAACAAATATAACAATTCAGACAAACATTAGTTATATGACCCAGTAACATTATTACACAAAGAAAAAATTACCATTGAAGCCATGGCAGCCAAGGACTCATCAGTCATACAAAGTCAATATCAGCCCTTCGAGATCTCTATAAATACTATAGAAAGGACTCACAATATGTGTGGGAATCTCCCCAGAACAATATTGTCATATGAACCGTTTTTAAATTCTTGAAAAATTCACGGTGAAATTCAATTTTATAGTTCGGAATTTGCTAATTTATTTTAAGCCCAATAACTAGCCAACCAGCGAATATCTAGTACGTAACCTAAATATAATGACTAACTTATTTTAGGTAGGTACATACACATATTCGTGTGGAGGAAGAGATAGTGCATACATGGCAAGTGGCAAACCGTGGAACAGTTGGGGGGCCAGTGGCAAACAATTTTGGGGTGGACTAGGAGGCAAGGCCTCATGAAAACGGTAATGAGAATTTTCGTGTGAAGGAAAATAAGCATAATAATAGTACAAAATGCGACCAAAAGGAGAGCAGGCTCACGCGTGGATCCTTTGTGTAATCTGCATAACAATTAGCAGGAGAAGGCCCGGCAGATGGTGACGAACACGGAGGTGCGGCTGTGTCAAGGAGTTGTGTGTGCCCACACACTCATGTAAGTGTGCGATTGGAGTGGGTGTAGGGGTGTGTGCCAAATTTTCTCAACAACTTGTCGCGCGCCAACAACTAGACGTAGCCCCATCGGGGTCTGAGGCTACTCAGTTGAAGCTGGTTGGCACTGGGGCTTAAAAATCAGAGCACAAAGGCAAACGCAGTCAATTAATAATCTTCCTACTGCTGCCGCTACTGCCACGTGTCGTTTGTAATGGGCAACGTGAGGATCCGGCTCTGACTATGACTCCGGATGTGGCCATGGCCTCAGTGATACGCGTGTCTATCTATCCATTCAGCCCCCCTGCTCATTCTCTCGGCCACCCACTTTACCTCTCCCTCTCCACGTCTCACGGGGTGTGTGCATGTTCCTGTCAATCTGCACTCGATACACATCAATCATCACCCTGGAGAACCAAATTATTGTCTATTGGTTGACTGATACAAGCAACATGCATTATAAATTTTTCCAAATTTTCACTTCTTTACAGATCCCAACTGGGAAAAGACCCCATTGACAGGTAAATTGAAAAACAATTCCTACCAATTTTAAAACAAACGCATGCGATAAACAACCAAGATTAAACATAAATTAAAAGCAAATACAAATACGTTTTAATCCAAACGAACACCAAATTAATTGTGCTACACTTCCACTGTAAACTCAAAAAATCTGAATATTGTGAAACTATGTCGAAGTTTTATTTGTGAATCTTTTTCTCTTACTATCTTTACATATCTAAGCATATACAATTTCTATCTCTCTCTCTCTCTATTTCTTTCTCTATTTACCTATCTCTGTCTCTATGTTTCAATGCCATAAATCTATGTTGTGAATTCAGAACGACAGCAACAAGAACAAGAATAATGCCCAATGCTCATTAAAATTAACAAGACACCCACAAAACTAAAAACAATACCAAAACCAAGAACAACTGCTTCAGCAACAGCAGCAGCATCAGCAACTGCAACGCTAATTAGCTAGCCACATCCTGAAAAAACAATTGCAGATTTCTAGTTAAAAGCCAACGAAGTGAAACATCATCATGGCGCCATTCAAACTCAAATTCCGCATGGGCAGCTCGAGAAGCACTTCCCAAGAACATGATCCGGATCCGCAGGTGAATGAAGCCCTTCTAGGTGCACAACAGCAACAGGAGCAACAACAGCAACACCAACACCAGGAACAACAGCAGCAGCAACAACAACAGCAGCATCATCAGGCAGCAGCCAGCAGCAGCTCTACTCTTGATTCAGCAGATTGCAGCAGTCTTGGTTCGATGAGCAGTGAACGGAAGTTGCTGCTGCCTCCAAACAAAACATCATCGTCCTCCGTATTGAATAGCAACAGTTTGCGTTTGGGTAAGAATAGGCTAAAACACACCCACTGCACACACACACACACACATCTCCACATACACTTAGATACATACAAATATGTATATAAACATTTATAAGCGCACACACTTGACTGCCTGGTTGCACAATGTGTTGCCTGATTCTTGGAGGCGGTGGTAAGGAACAAGGAACCACAAAATCCCCCCCACCTATTACCTATCCCCTACGTTTTATTGTCATCTCCTCCAATTAGTAAAGTTAACCGCCTGACTGCTCACTATTTACTACTCTATGGTGTTTCTTTGTAGGAGCCCGTAGTTCATTATTTTGCCACCCTGCCCCTCGTCCTTTTCCTCATCCTCTTTCACCGCGCCCAAAACGTTGTTTGACTTTCGTATTTAAATTGCCTCTTAATTGCATGTCCGTGATTCTATGTACTCTTTAGGTAATAACTAAAATCCAATACTAAAGAAAAACCAGAAATTAGCCAAAATAAAGAAACCCTAAATTTGAATGAATAAATTTAAATTGTGTTCACAATCTTTGTAGGCTACATCAATCAGAGTCGTACACCGTGCATCAACGAATCGCCATCGGATACGGATACCGCCAACTTACCCACCACTCCACCCCCTTCCTACGAGCATGTGCTAGAAGAGGTAAGCCTATAATCACTTTGGACGTATGTATATCACGTATACGCACCCCTGACACCAAAACTGACAAGACATTTTCTCAGTTGTCCTTAATTACCTAAATCACCATCTTGTAGAGAAAGTTCTTCATAAATTATCCTTTATTTTAAGGTTAAAGGCCGTTCGTTTGCGAGATCATTAGACGTTTTGAATAAAACGTTTTTCAACTTTTTTATACCCTTGCAAAAAGAGTATATTAATTTTGGTCAGAAGTGTGCAACGCATAGAACGAAGCATCTCAGACCATATAAAGTATATATATTCTTGATCAGCACGACGAGACGAGTTCGATTAGCCATGTCCGTCCGTCCGTCCGTCCGTCCGTCTGGATCAACGCGAACTCCTCCGAGACCGTAAGAGCTACAGAGCTGAAATTTTGCATACTGCATACTGTATATACTGCAGGCATTGTATATCTCGGATTCAGCCGGATCGGACCACTATATCATATAGCTCCCATACAAACGGCAAAGTCACGAACAGTGACTTTCTCAATAACTTCGTTACTTTTTAAGCTATTGTCGTGAAATTTAATAAACGTTAGTTTATTGAAGCTATAAATGTGCCAAATTTGGTCAAGATCGGGTGACTATATCATATAGCTCCCATAGAAACGATAGGTGGAAAACAGTGACTTTCATCAAAAAGTTCGTTATATCCGATGCTATGATTGAAGGCAGTTCTTTCGCAAACATTAGTCTTTTTGGATGAAACGTTTTTACACTTTGATGGCTATGGGTAAGGAAAGAATTACCAAAACAGTTGCAAGGGTATACAAACATCGACGCGGTCGAAGTTAACCCCGGCCCTCTGGTTTATTGGTAGGTTAGGTAAGGGAATAGCCCGGTCCTCTGGTTTTCGAATATAGCTCGTTAGACAAAAAGCTTTTAAAATATTATTTCCTTAAATTATCGAATCTCTTTAGTTCTAGCTAAAGTGAACACATATGTATGTATAATAAATGTGGTGTTGAACAGAAAGAGATAGAGAATTGTAAGAGAAACAGCGGAGACGAAAACATTATAGTAATATTTCTATGCGTTTTGGTATGAATTTTCATGACAGAGGACACATTTAGAACCTTCGATGGAATAAATTCAATTGGAATTGAGGAATGGCTTTCAGAATTCAAAGATCAGGCTCTTTTAATGGACTTTAATGACCTTAGTTTTTGCAAAAAAATCGCTAAGAGACACGAAAGTATTAAGTATTAATTCTTGGTCAGGCAGACGAGAAAGAGAGAAAGAAAGAAGTCCAAAGCAGTCGACCGCAGTGTATTTGTTAAAAAGATGCCAAGTAACCTAATACCCAAAAATAAAGAAGTCAGCTGTTATAATGGTGGACATAAAGGCCATATATGTATGTACATATATAGCAAGTGATTGCAGCAATAAAGAAAAAGGTCGAAAATGTTTTAAGTGTAACCAATTGGGGTATATTCCCAGTAAATGCAGTCAAGTTAAACAAAAAATGAACAAAAAGTTATTTTCGACGTAATTGCCTTTTATTGAACTTGATAGACTGCAAGATGCAAAGGTTTTCAGTACAATCGATCTGAAAAACGGATTTTATCACGTACCAGTGGCCGAATCAAGTAAGATCGCCTGGTGTGTTTCAACGATACATAAACGCAATATTTCGACCTCTTACTCGCCGATGTATTGCACTTCCCTACGTAATAATTCCGGCAAAAGATGAAAAAGAAGCTGTTTAAAATTTAAAAGAGGTCATTACTACAGAAAATATATACCCAACTAAGCAATCATTTCAAAACCATTAACCGAATTATTAAAATCCAATAATAAATTCTATCTAGGTGCAGCAGAAGTGTATGCTATTAATTTATTAAAGAAGAAGTTGACCGAAAATTCAGTATAAAGATATAAAGAAGTACGAAAACGATGTTCATACAGATGCTTCAATAGATAGATGCAGTCCTATTGCAAAAATCAGATGAAGACAACGAATTACACCCTGTTTATTTTATGAGTAAGAAGACGGCCGATGCACATCGTAAGTTATCGAGTTATGAGCTGGAATTTCTAGCAGTAATTGAGGCATTAAACAAGTTTAGAGCTTATCTTCTAGGAATCTATTTTTGTTTGATAACTGACTGCAATGCCTCTGCGAAGACACTTGATAAGCAAAGTTTGTGCACAAGAGTTGCACGTTGGGTCTTATATTTACAAGAGTATAATTTCAAAGTTGAACATAGTAGAGTAGATATTAACAATAACTGAAGTTTGACCATCGGACTAAAGCAAGCTCAAATGCACGACGAACAACTTAAAGCTATTAAGCAAAAACATAACGATAAAAAGCTGTCCTATGACAACTATTTTCTAGTCAGATATTTTGTACAAGTTTGTAAATGACGTCGAATTGATTAAGGTACCAAACAGAATGCAAAAACAAATAATTAGCCGAGCACATCACAGAGGTCACTTCGCAATCAAAAAAACTAAGGAGTTGAATTGCAAGGATACCAAACATCGAGGATAGAATCGAAAAATACATATACCGTATACAGGTAAAAAACAGTATACCGTGTATCATGAGTAAACGCATCCTAGCCGTAACTGACTCATTCACTAAATTCTGTTGGCTTTATCCGACGAAGTCAACAATAGCAAAGTTGTCCGCACAGAATTCCATTTTCGGTAATCCTTCAACAATTATTTCGGATAGAGGTGCTGCTTTCATCGCAGATAGCTTTATTTAGTATGGCCGAGACGAAAACATTAAATTGGTGAAGACGACAACTGGTCTACCAGTAAACGGACAAGTTAGAGGTTGAATGCAATTATAAATCCAGTTCAATCTAAGCTCAGCATCGACGATCCAACGAAATGATACAAACACGTATCCAGAGTCCAACAAGCAATTAATTCGACATATGCTAGAAGTATTATTTTCACTCCTTTCGAGCTACTAATAGGAGTGAAGATGCGAAACAACGACGATGATCAGCTGATAAAACAAATCAATGATGAAAACATAGCTACATTTAAAGACGACCACACGAACTACGATGTAAAACCAAGACCCAGATCCTGAAGATGCAACACGTGAAAAGGAATTCCTACAATTTGAGACAAAAACCTGTCGCCATAAAGCGATCCCAATTTGGCGCCGGACCAAAATTGAAGACGTGTAAAGGAAGAGAAAAGAGGTTCTAAAGACGAAAGATGTGTAAAGACGAATAACAAAAGAACGACGCTCTCATTAAAAACCTAAAGACGAAACATTTACTATTCAATCCAATCATTTTTATAGTTACTAAAACATAATTATAATTCAAAATAAAACCTATTACTATATAACTAAATATAAACCAAAACGGGACTACTTATTACTACGGAATCAGAACATAGTCCGAAGACTTGTCGTATTAGGACAGAGATAGAGACACACATTGAGAATAAAGAGGAGCATTTATGCTGCTTGATTCTATTCCCTAGTTAAAAGTAAATCTGTTCATATTTATTTTTGCATATCGAGCTAAATCTTACATTTCATTTGCATTTTTAACTCTCATCTATTTAGAACACTCGATTGTCTCAGCATCAGCGGCAGCTGTCCACGGACAGTGCCGCCACACCCAATCAGAATAGTCGACGGAGTTCGGCAAACAGTTCTCGACATAGTGCCGCTCAGTTAAGTGCTGCCTTGGAGCAACACTTGGGCTCCGTGGGCGGCGGTAGCAGCAATAGTAGTATATGCAACGATCCCGATTGTCACCAGAACATCAATCAGAATTATGGCAATTGTGGCAGTGGCCATCTGATTGCCAGCAACAACAACAGCCTCCACAATAACAATAATAACGAGGGCGAGCAGCAGCAGATCATTGAAGGAGTAACTGAACTCGAGCTGCACAGCGACAACGGTGATTACGATTGCCAGGAGGTGGACAATACTGTAAGCGTGAGCGAGTTCCTCCTGGAGACGGAAATGGCAGCGGCCACCTCGGGGAGCGACGATAATGGCTTCGGCGAAACAGGCGACGGACAGTGCACTGATGCCCAGTGTACCCAATGCGGTGGCGAGGATGGATGCAATCGGAACGACAACGGGGAAAATGAATCGGTTGTTGACGGGGAAGAAGGAGGGGGAGCCAGCACCAGCAGCCACGCAGCACGCCAAAGTTTTTATGATCCACTCCTGAATCGAGGCAACTACGGTAACTACAGTGAGAGTAGGTTTATTAGCAATAAGCTTCCATTAAGATGCTATTAGATAATGACATTTACTTTCCACATTTTGCAGCTGCCAGTACGAAAGGGGCGTCCAGTGGGCCAGCGTGTCAAGAGGCCTGTTGTGCACAAGGATCGGCATCTGGACTCGGACGACGTCAGCAGCAACATCAGCAACAAGCAAATTGCCACAGCAATCTGTTGCAATCTCCAGAGATGATGAGCAATAAGACCAGCAAAGAGATCTACAAGGACCTCGCTAAACAGTGGGGAATCACCTGTAAAATGTCGGAAAGTTGCCGCTGCATGGAATGTCAGAGTCACTATTTTGATTGCGATTATGATGATGTGAGAATATCAGCATATCTATCAATTTTCCCGATTTTATACTAACTCCAAAAATTTCGAATGTTTTTCTTTTTTTTTGTTCCAGAACGAGCATCAGAAAACCGATGGCGGCCTTGGGGCTGGCACACCCATGTTTATTAGTGAGGTGATGCACGGTTCTGGCTGCAACATATTGTAAAGAGATTGCTGAAGAATGTCTACGACAAGTGCATATACACATATATTTACATGTACTGATGAGATTATAGCACCCTGTATACAAGGGTCTTGCATACATACATATTTGTATTGTGTTAACGAAAACCAATGTAATTTAGCACTGAATGTTTGCACCAAAACAATTATAAAATTTGCACGGCGTAGCGTAGTGTTCGAAATAGTTTTAAGGCGCAAGAAGAACAGAAAAGATACTAATGAGATTAAGAAGCCTTTGAAAAAGGCACTAAAAATTCATATGTATGTATATCTTTCAATTCAAACATACATATGAATCAATCTACAATCCAAAGTCTATATATGTAGGTACATTCCGATTGTAGAAAGTAAGTCTAGTTTTTTGGTCATTTTTGGAGATTGAATAGAAGAGAACCGATTGATTGATTTTGTGATTGGTGTGTACAAGGTAATAGCCCACCTAACAAAAGCAAAAACCATTTTGTTTCTAATCAAAATCTAATCATCACTCTAAAAAAATGAAGAAAAGTGCATAAATTAGTTTTAACACACACACACAATGGATTTTTCTTAAAATATTTTTGCTCTGAAACATTTGTATGTATTTTTCTACATTTTCTTAAAAGAAGGTTACAGAAGGAAAAGGAAACGCATGTATGTATATTTGAAGAGTGGCATTCCCGTGCCCTACGAAAAGAAACCAATTACTAATCTACCATAATCAATTCAATAGAATATTAACGTAATAATAATAGTCATAATAGTTCGGAGCGACGTTCAGCATTTTGGTGGGGGCTAATACGAGAATCGTTTTGATTTATCACTTTGATATAGTAAGAACTAATGAGTCCCTAGCTGAAGCAAACAAATTGTAAGTTACTCTTTAAAGAAAACAAAACAAAAGCGGGTTTCATTCGTAAACGAAACAAATAAACTCACAATTAACTAATTATAGCATATTCGTCTTAGCATAACTCGCACACACTGATCGAAATCGTTATAGAATCGAATCGAAAGGATATACATACATAAAATATAATGCCTAAGTCAAGTCTGTTAGCTGTTAGATGTTATTAGTGAAACGATATTATGCACAGAGGGTAGCCCAAAGAACTCGCATTTGAGGGGCAATCAATCGTGTAAATTGTACAAATTGATCATGAATACTTATATAGATACATATACCCTCGAAAGAAATGTAAACTAGAAACTAGTACAGAATTCAAGCCCTGCGCTTTTCATTTGGGTACTTACAATACAAAAGAATGTAAAAATACAATATTAAACACTTAAAATGCGAGTTTGATTCTTAACAACATTATCGCCATGATTGGTAGGAAATATTTTTCCGGTGTTGGCACAAAGGTTGGAATGCTTTACACTAGGGCTCGAACTCCAAACGCTGCATTTACTGGCCGGCTCGCCGCTCTCGTAGACAAACGATTCAGCCACATTGGTATAATCAAAATGACAGGTAACAAAGTGGCAGAGGCCGCCCACTTGCTCGCCACGGTCACAATTCGAGGCTACAGCAATGCCACATCCCACACGGGACACTCGATCGCTAGCGAGTACCGTAAAGTGACCCGCATCGAAGTGCCTGAAAGAGGAGTAAATACATTACAATGAGGGTCGCTAATGAGAAGTAAATACATTAGCGAGAACGAGGACCAATCACCTACTTTAATGGATTGAACGCTTGGATCAGTTTAACGGGATCCTTTACCTCCATATACTCGTCGAACATGGGCATCAGCGTCATTTCCAATATAGTCTTTACGCTGTGAGTGTTATTGCTCGATCCAACCATGCCCAAACACTCCCCAGCCATGGGAAACCGCTGGGTAGATCGGCACTCAGAGTGTCTAAAAGATACCGTGGCTGCATGAGTCCGTGCCATATAGGCCAGTTCATCGTCCCAGATAAGTTCCCGCATTCGACTAGCGCTGGGAAAGGTCACATTAGAAGCAGTCATGAGATTTCCGCTAGCCAGTCGACTGCGACAAGAGTTCAGCATACTCAAAATCATGTTCTGCAGACCCAAGGTGTCTGGGATGGTCGCCTTGTAATGGACTGATCCATCCAGGGGCTGCAATTCGCTGTCCAATTGGCACATGAAATGTTTCATTTGAGCCACATTGCAAACGTGGCTGGCATTGTGGCAATAATTGTAGGCGGCAACTGACCAGATCGAGATGGGCGTCATCAGCAGGAGCAACAGACGCATATTCACCACATTAACAGGAAATTTCGTGATAATAAATAAATTGAAAATCAAAATTTTAAAGTACATAGTAAATAAAAACTTATTCGTAATCTAAATTTAAAACACAACACAAAATTTGTTTTATTAATGTCAAGTTTTCTCATTTTTATTTGAAGAGTTCAAAAGTGTGATAATCACGGTTTTGCAATATACCCCTGCTTACGTTAAATAATTATTCAATTTTGATCAGCGAATTAGATATAGGTACTCGTGTATATACTATTATAATTAATGGAGTTTGAGATTGTGCTTATCCAGTTTGAATCGCCTTCCCTGATTTCTCTGATTAGGATCGGACAAATCGGACAATACGACAACTCAATAGATTTGCTGAAAAGGCATTGCAAGGGTATAAAAAAGTTCGGTGAACCGAAATGTACATCCGGATTTGATTTTGTTTATCAAAGTTTATTGTATTGTATTTTGTTACTCTTTAGGGATTGTGTTTTTCTTTTTTTGTAGGAAAGTTTGCCTGTAAACTCTTTTAAGAGCATGCAATATAATGTTATGAAAATTCTTTGTAGTTTTTGTTAATGTATTTTGGAAAAGATTTCTTTTGAGTTTTGTGTCAATTGTTTAAAGGGTTCCTTGTCTAACTCGTTCTTTATGATTGTTTATGATTATTTCTTGTTAGTTATTTGGTTTGAACTAATCAAATTACTTAAATAATTTATTTACAAAAGGCATTTTAGGGTACAACATATTAACAAGAAACGAAATTTAAAATAAGAAATAATTTTTGATGTGGTTTTTAGATTTTAAATAAAAGGTACATGGTTTTATTACATATTTTTTTCATTTTTATCTGTTTATAAAAATATTTGTGTTTTTGTTTTTATTCAGGGTTCATTTAACATTTCGCATTAGTTTTAATTGTAACAATTCTAACAAACAAATCACTTGTGGGACACTGTGCGGTGTAGCAAGGTGGGTAGATCAAACAAGGGATTGCATCTTCTTCATTAGTCTATTCGGGAAAGTTGGCGCTTCGGGGCAAGGAACAGCAAATTTATACACAGCACTAACAAAATTAATATTGCAATTTAGAAATTGATTTAAGTTAACAACCTGTACTCGTGTTATTTATATTATCTGTGTTTATGTATTTTTATGTGGGTAAGTAATCGTATTTGCGCTTAGCTCGGTCTTTCAATTTAAATTTTTGGATTATTAGTGTAGTTAGGTTTAGATTTGTTTTGTTTTTGATGAAAATTTCGGTACATTTGCTGGTTTGGTATTTAATATTAAACTAGTATAAAATATATATTCATATATGTATGTATATATAAATGTGTGTGTGTATGTATATACGCGCGATATAAATATACTTTCTCATTCCGAATATATGTCTTGTAAATGGTAACTATGTATATTTATTAAAGGTATATAATTATCAGTTTTAATTTCTTTTGTTTTACCAGAAATTTACACAATGCTGAAAGTTTGCTTTCTACCTTTCTCTTGCTCAATTGCTCACACACAGATTGGTTGATTATAAATATAAAGGTAGAGCGGGGAGGCACATAAATTGAAACAGAAATATCCTTATCCAATTTAAAATGGGGAAAGGAGGAGGGAAAACCAACTAGAACTAATTAAAGCATGTATTCTCTATTTGTGTCTGCCTATGCATTGCGGTGATGGGGTTGGTACTAAGGGGAGTGGGTGGGAGGGAACTAAGTAATATGTATTTACAAGAAGGCCCTAAACTATACCAGACTAGACCTCATATACGGAGGTTAAACAGTTTTCGGATTTCGTACAAAAATATATATATATGTATAATATGTATTTATGCATTATAAATTTATATCCATTTCTCTATACTGTATATATCACTTTTAGGGTGAAAAGTACAGTTGATAATGATGCTTGATGACGACGATTATGATTATGATGATAACGATGTTTGGCCATGATCTTAAACGCATGTGGAGGATGCATGTGACACATTGGACGCTGCTGCTGTCGCAGCCGCCGTTGAAGCTGCCTCTAGATTGAAGTCCTTGCTCCGGCAGCACATCTCACAGATGCGTTTCGTGTTTGGGTTGAGGAACGTGCAGAAGCGGCAACTCCATTCATTGGGGCTAGTCACAATCAGTTGTGTGGACACAGGAGGCGGGTGTTTGGCTATAGCGCCAGTTTTATTGCGCGACCCTGTGGCCCTATTGTCTATCGTAGCTGTTTTCAGAGCGGATTTCATTTTCTTCAAGCCGGCACTGCTGCTGTTGGGTGCGGGCGTAGGAGCTGCAGCCTGAACAACGCGGCTGGGCTCACGTCTACTCTGGTGCGTTGAGGAGGCAGACTTTGCTTTGTCAGGATTCGTATGGGCACCGGCTGTGGAACGTGTTGTTGAAGGTTTGGCCGTTGATACTTCGCGACGTTTGTCCGCCGGACTAGCCGCACCATTGCTCAAGGTCAGCGAGTCCAAGTCAAGACTCTGCATTAACAGATCTTCTCGGTCGCCCAGATCTTTTGAATAGCCAGATCGTTCCAGGTTCTTAAAGACATAATTCCAGGACTCAAAACTGCCCACACCCTCCTGAACTTTAGGCATCAGAGGAGGCGAAGTGCTGCCCACAGTTGTGAATCCATCCAGGCTAGCGGTTTCATATCCGGACATATCCAATACGGTAGTTGGTATATCTTGCTCATTAACTGGTACCCTACGATGGCGCCCATCTGCGGGAGCCGTTCCACTTTGCCGCTCCTTCAATTCCTTGTGCAATTTGCGATTATTGTCCAAAGGGTCCTGAAGAAAAACAAAAATAAAATTTGATTTAAAATTCGCCTCTATTTGAAGACATTCATTTGAAATACTTACTTGTGGCATCAGCTCAGCATGCCTATGCTTGTCAGTCGGATTGCTGCCGCCCGCCTCGGCCAGAGATCGCATGCGGCTGCTTTTGGGCGTAGGACGAGCATACACATACATGTCCTGTGCCGCGGTGGATCGTGACGTCTGCGGCTGAGGTAATGTGGTAGGCAGATCGTAGCCTGCATAGGCCACTGAGTCCCGGGGTTGAGCATACAAAGCATTCATTTTTGACCTTATTTGGCCAGACCAACGTGGAGTCGCCGCCTGATACATTCGCGGATCGTACTCATGTGCGACAAAGTCATGCTGCGTCAGTTGGGCACGCTCATCGAAATCGATAAGATGATGATCCGGCGGATATGTGCTCTGGCGATGTTGCATAGCAGCCAGCGCAGCTGTGGTCGCTGCCGAGGGCGCCGACTGATGATAGCCACAGCTGTGCATTGGAGCTTGTCCTGCCGCTGAACCTGACACTGGTTTCTCAATGGTGGCATACATATTCTGCTCCATCGTGCCATAGCCGTCGGAGGGCGAGACATATTGAGCGTTTTGTAGCTGGCTGGAGATGTTGTATGGCAGAGGGTAACGATTCCCGGGGGCATTGTAGGCACCAGCCACAGCCGCATATGAGGCAGTACTGCTAAGGCTCAATCCGTCCAGGCAATCGTAGGGCGTCTCATAAACATGGGGATGAGAGTGAGGATGGTGACACTGCTGATGCTGCTCGAACGAGTGTCGATGCGGCAGTACGGCATGTGGCTCATGATAGTGCTCTAGACTGCGGGAGTGCGTCATCAACGTGGTCGACGGCTGTGATGTCGGTGGAGTGGGATATGGCGGTAGGAATTTACCCGCCTCTTTGTACATGAGATTCGTAGGCGGGTTATTGGGATGGTAACCACAACTGGGATTCCCGTGAACGGCACAGGCAGCTGTTGACCCCTTACTTGGCGGTCCCGCTGCTGTCACGTTGCTGTAGGTGTTCTCAATGGGTTTACGCCTCTTCTCGCTGAGTCGATAGGCCATCTCCTTAATTGTTTGTGTGGTGCCTCCGACATGCCGTTCGCGATAATGGAAGATATCCTGCCAACTGCACGTGAATCCAGCTGCGGTTAATCCAGCGTAGATAGTTTTCATAATCTGACATTCCACATAGGCGGCCATGGCATCTCTAGAGACATTAGTTACTTGATCCGGACAAATTGGACCATCAAGGACAAAGGTATCCTCCGCGGTCTTTCGATAGCCCATGGCAAGCAAAAGCTTATCAGCGTCCACTAGATTGGACTGAACCTCATGCTGATAGTAGCCGGAGTAGGTCTAAAATAGAAATAAGAGCAACATACTGAATAAGGAACCTTTTGAAAAGAGTAAGATAGTCGCTTCTTACCCTAAGTACCCGAAACTCCTTGCGCCAGGGTTTCGTGAACAAATTATTGGCATACTGACTGATGGCCTCAAAACCCACTAACGCATTTTGGGCTGTAAAACTTGGTAATTCTCGCACCGTCTTCCGCAACACCTGCTCCGTTTCTGGTAGGAAGAACTTGCGATCATGCGGCACCACACAGAGAAATTCCTTGAGGCAGCCTTCCAACTTTTTACGCTCCTCCAATTTTTGGATACTTTCCTCCGTTTCAAGGAACGACCAATGGTAACGCAATATCTCCGCCCACAGATCAGGCAAGATTTCGCGAGGAACGAAGTCCGACATAGTGCTATGTGGTCAAGGACTCGCATTCAATGAGCCTTACTCTCCTGCAATAAGAGAAGAAAAACTAAATCTGAAAATTTGTTGAAAAAGTTCCACAAAACGTCTACTACAATGAGATACATTCTTTCATTTTTTTTTTTTTTTACGTATTCTTAGACCTTGAATCTTGGCTATTGATTTTCACCAAGAATAGGGGAAGGGCCACAAGGAACGGAGACGTCCCTAATGGGTTGCTGCTGCAGTTGCTTGACATGAATCACCATCGACCGCCGCACTACAACTTTATATCCAAGGCATATGCGTCATGGGCCCCTCACCCCTTCATCCTCGTGTTCACATAAGTAATATCTATCTTAATATATGTACATATATGCACATACAGACATACCCACATAGGAACAAATACTGGACTGATACCGAGCAAACAATGAAATTCTAGCGAGTTTCGTGTCATCGATATTGTTCGCAAAAGCCCCCTTATCAACCGGACAACAACTGACACAACAAAAATAAAAACAACAAGGCATGTGCAATACTATGTGATTAGATTTAGCTAAGTAACAATAAAAAAAATAGGCATACACATATGTATACAAAATTCGAAGACGACTTGCTGTCGCCCCCGACTTTGATATATCGTGCCCCAAAGGAAAGAATATTTCCTTTAGATATCTACAGATGTTAATGGCTCAACAAATCGTTGATACAGATTCATAATGTAATCGGAAACGCCCTGTTTGCCTGCATTTTACCTATAATTGATTCTAATTTAAGAATGAATCATCAAGATAAAAACTTACGAAATAATTATGGACGCCAGTGCGACACTTTTCCGATTGGCAAGTACTAGAACCAAAAATGCTTGGAGAAGGAATTTTATTTATCAATTATCAACGACGTAGAGCACCCTAGATAATCGATAATACACAATAAATTTAAATGGGGGACCTCCCCCCTTGTTTGCAATTTAATCGTACTTAACCCTCTGCTCGCGAGAATTACCTACTGTTAATTCGCGAATTTTTTAAATAAGAAAAAAAATTGTTTATGTGTTCCGAACAACATTTCCTCATACGAATTTTGAGAAATATTGTACGTAAAGTGACTAATGAGCCTGGTATCACCATTTTTATACCATACACCCAATGGGTGGATATATGTACATATATCAGTATTAACAGCCGAGTCGATCTAGCCATGTCCGTCTGTCCGTTCGTATGGGCGCCTAGATCTCGAAGGCTATAAGAGATAGAGCCATCAAATTTGGCATCTGGGCTCTTGTAGTGTGTAAAGTGATCAAGTTTATTTCAAATTTTTGCCACGCTCCTTTCCGCCCCCGAAATTTAAAAAAACCTTTATCTCAAAAACTATTCTACCTAGAGAAAACGTTTTTCCAGGCGATAGGCCAGAGTTGGCCGTTGGCTGGTGGGGCGCTAGGGTGCTCGTATGATTGAGTGGGCGAGATATTAAGATATGCTTGTAATAAAAAGCATGTGAAAATGCATTTGTTTAACAAATTTAACATATTTGTTTTACTGGTGTATGGTGTACCCAAGTCGGCGAGACGACTTACTACTTACTTCATTATACCCGTGTGCACCGCATAGAAGGAAGCATCTCCGACCATATAAAGTATATATATTCTTGATCAGCACGACGAGACGATGTCATATAGTCATGTCCGTCCGTCCGTCTGCCCGTCCGTCTGCCCGTCCGTCTGGATCAACGCAAACTGCCCCTAGACCGTAAAAGCTACAGAGAAATTTCGCAAGTAGGCTTGTGTATACTGCAGGGGTTGTATATCTCGGATTCAGCCGGATTGGACCACTATAACATATAGCTCCCATACAAACGGCACAGTCACGAACAGTGACTTTTCTCAATACCTTCGTTATTATCCCAGCTATTATACATATATAGCTTCGTTACTTTTGATGCGATTGCTTTCAAATTAAACATTTGTTAGTTTAATATATCTGTTAATGACTGTTGAAGATCGGGTGACTATATCATATAGCTCCCATATGAACGATCGGTGGAAAACAGACTTTGATCAATATCTTCGATAATTTCTATGCTAAGATTGTAGGCCATTCTTTCGCAAACATTAGACTTTTTGGATAAAACGTTTTTCCACTTTGACGGCTATGGGTAAGGAAAGAGTTACCAAAACAGTTGCAAGGGTATACAAACTCTGACTCGGTCGAAGTTAGCCCCGGCCCTCTGGTTTTGGTTTGGATCAACTTATGTACCTATTATTTTAGATGCTAGGCCGTTCTTTCGCAAGCATTAGACTTTTTAGGTAGATAAGGAAAGAGTGGGTCGCTTGGTTGGTTAATATCAACCAAAAATATCAATGTGATTTTGAACTTGGTTGTTTCAAAAATCTCGAGTGGCAAATTACTGTTGACATAGGCTTTTATTATTTTTAGATTAAATTCCAAATCGCGGTTGTGGGTCGGGCTTTGCTACGGACCGTATAAAATAAGAAAATTGGAAAGGCGGTTTCGTTACGGAAATCCTGAACCATAATTAATTGGCAAAATCATATGTTCAAGTATAGTAACTTTTAAAGCTTATTAACTTGATTTTTTTGGATCTGGTTCTGTTTGTGGCAAGATAGTTTTTACCTACAGAGAGTTGTAATTATAATTACTAAATTGACTGTCGGCTGTACACCATTCGCCCATTCATCCCATCACCCTACCCAAACCGCAAAAGCATTTTCAAAGTCAATTAATTAGAGACAAAGTCAGAAAAATTCACTCGAAAATGTCAGAAAAATGTTCATTGAGCTCGATAAGAGATACAAATGAATTCCTAATGAATACAACTGTTGTTGTAATTCGGGCAAATCTTATTGTGAACTAAATGCAAAAGCTAACTTTGTTGCATTTTTTAATTATTTACGCCCAGAGATTGACAGGATAAACCAAGTATGAGAAAAATTCAACGTCAATTGGACAAAAATTAAAAATACTATCTGAGGCCTGTTCCCCCTCGCCCTTGTTTCTTCTCCTATCTGTCGTCTCTCTCTCTCTCTCCTTCCTCTGTATTTGAATTGTTTCTATGAGTGATGGATAAATAATATAAAATTCAAGAGAGTTTCGTAAGAAATGTAAGAGAAAAGAATAGAATAAGAAAAAATAGGGAGTAGCTGTGGGAATTTTCACAATCCAGTTTATACTGTACAGAACGGGCAACTATTGTTGTTGAGATAGAGTTCCGACTACGTATAAATACTTTAACAACATTGAGAAAACTCTACATTTATTTATATTCTGAACTGCTTTCGCCAAGCGATCCGTTTAAGTTTGGGCAAATTCATAAACAATTCTAAACTGCATGAAAATAACCTTTGAAGCGAAAAAACGCAGAAGAGTTCGAGCTTGACAGGAAACGGAAGCGTTTGATTACATTACCAGATGCTCAGCTCAGGGCCAGGTCTAGAGAGAAAGAGAGAGAGAGAGAGAGAAAATTCTGCAAATATTCACAATCTGATTTCCCATTGTCGCTTGCTTTCGTTTTTTCTCTCTCTTTTTCTGTCAGTCTTTGTATCATTCGGAATCGCAACCTAACTGGCCAAATAAGAAATCTTACAAATGTTTCAAGTGCCGGAAGCCAACACGGTGCCAACTCCATATACAAACACACATACATACATACATACACACATACGTATGTATGCCTATCAGCTTTTTATCTACTTCGTTGTCTCACTCTCTTCCCCCGTCCTCACCACCAGCACCCCTTTGGCTGTTATCACAAAAACAGATAAAAGTCAAAGATCGTGCATTGGCCTCAAGACACAAACAAACTCAACAAAAAGCAACAACGTTGAATAACCTTGAGGAATGACTCATTTCTCTTTCTCGACCAGGCGCACAAACGAGTGGGAGCGAGTGAAAACGAACGAGCAACAAATCAGCACCCAAAAGCAAAGCAAAACAGAGAATAGGTGCAAAAGCGACAACAACAAAAACGCAGATAATCAAGCGAAAAGCAAGCCAGGCTAAGTCAACACAATAAATGAAATGTTTAACATGAAACACCGACCTTGCTCTACCCTGCACCTTGAATTTCCCAACTCCCTTATTATCAGGTGTCCTTCAAAAAAAAAAAAAAAATATTATTATTTAAAATTATAATTATTTTATTACAAGCTATAGGTGATAAAAAAAAAAGAAATTCATATTATTTAACAAACGGCCCTGTCACTTTAGAGAAACTGTATTTATATTTATACCCTTGCAAAAAGGGTATATTAATTTTGGTCAGAAGTGTGCAACGCATAGAAGGAAGCATCTCAGACCATATAAAGTATATATATCTTGATCAGCATGACGAGACGAGTTTAAATAGCCATGTCCATCCGTCCGTTTCCCATCCGTCTGGATCAACGCAAACTCCTCCTAGACCGTAAGAGCTACAAAGCTGAAATTTTTGCACGTAGGCACGTTGTATATACTGCACAGATTGTATATCTCGCATTCAGACGGATCGGACCACTATATCACATAGCTCCCACACAAATGGCAAAGTCACGAACAGTGACTTTTCTCAATAACTTCGTTTTTTCAACTATCGTGAAATTAATATTGATGAGTGTGGGCAAGTTCTATTCTAAGCAGACATAAAATTCTTTGCGACATACTTTTAGCTAAAACGTGTTTCCACTTTGACGGCTAAAAGTAAGGAAAGAGTACCAAAGAACTTGCAAGGGTATACAAACTTCGGCGAGGTCGAAGTTAGCCCGGCTCTCTGGTTTTTAACAAAAACCTTGTAAAAATCGGGGAAGTTCACTCTATGTCGAGCAGCTCTTTGTATAATGGTGGTCACGAATTAATGACGTTGTCAGTTTTGGGATATTGGTTTTGACTGTCTCAGTTCCCAAGAAAGTTATATTTTGGCAATTGGTAAATTCAATGTGCAGGGTAGTGCAAGGTCAAGATCACATATAAGAATACATTCTTAGTTGTATGGTAGTTAAAATTTAAAATGTTTTAAAATCTAATGCAAACAATTACAATAATCATATTGTATAAATTAAGTTTTTTTTTTAATGAAATAGCAATTACTAGTTTTAGTCTCAAACCACTGTACTGTGGAGAATTAATCAATTAATACTCCATATTTGTACCAGAAATATTCGCAGTCATCAGTGGTGTAGTTTAAATTTGAGTCTCTATCAAAACTAAAGACGGATCAATTTAGGTTGCAATTATTAACTTGTTTTGCAGGTAAGAGAACTTCTCTTATCTTCCTTAATTCAATAGCGAATTAAGTAGGGGAAGGTGGTTAGAATGGGACAATTTACTTCCTTCAACTACTACGTAAATCATTTGCACAGTGCACGCAAATTATTTACGGGTGGCTGGCAAAAGCTTATTACCGACACGCTCATTGCGACTCATCAACGACGATAGGGACCCACTTCCACTCATCTAGCTCAGCCGACACTCAGTTACCAATGACAACGACAGCAGAAGTTGAAATGAAACCCAAGGAAGAGTACGGGAGAATGATGAAATCGGCTTGATGCTATTGCAAGTGTGCACGATGCAGTCAGATTATACGCTCCTTTGTCAAGTTAATAATAAGAGACAAGGTCAAAAGTTAAATTATGCGAAAGTTCAAAACTAAACCAATATTCATTAAGAATAACAAAATGTTTATGAAAAAGCTGAGCATTCCCATATGTAGAAGGTGCTCCAGCGTCTTTTTTTATACCCTTGCAGAGGGTATTATAAAATTGGTCAGATGTTTGTAACGCACAGAAGGGGACGTTTCCGACCCCATAAAGTATATATATTCTTAATCAGCATGAGAAGCTGAGTCGATATAGCAATGTCCGTCCGTCCGTCCGTCCGTCTGTGCAAATCAACTTCACGCCGGCATCTTAAGAGCTATCGGAATGAAATTTCATATTTGAGCTACTTTTAGCCGGGAGATGATAAAGTATGAAATTTATCAGGATCGGGCCACTATATCATATAGTTCTAGAACAAACATTTTTGCAAAAATTGGAGTATCCCCATGAAATTTACCAATATGATAGTATTTGACATAAATTGACAGATCCCAAAATTTTAATCTGATCGGATAAATAGAACAGAAGTTACAGTCAACACAAATCGGTTCAAATGATGACCTAGTAGACAGCAAGCAGCGCTGCCGGCAGCAAACAGCGCAGCTTGCTGCTCAAACAGAGCACATGCATACACACACACAGACGCAGCGCTACAAGTACAACTGTATGTGTATGCGTGTTGTGCTTTGCTTAGGGAATGATGCAAGAAGAAAGAAAATTTATTATAAAAAGAGAAATAATTTGAATGTTTTGTTTGTGTATTGATGAATTCAGTTGCAGGGAAAGAAAATTCAAAATGTAAAAAAATTATTGCCAAAGACTGCAAGGGTATATAAACTTTGGCATAGCCGAAGTTAGCTTCTTTGATATTTTTTTATTAATTCTAACCTCTTCCTCCTTGAAGACGAAGAGCCAATATGTATAATGTCATCTCTGATCCAAAAACAAGTTGCATATTTGAAATTATACCTTTTCTAACAATCTGAACTTGAATTCAGTTCAAAAATTGTTCAAGTCCCGAGCAGGACGAAAAACTTTTTTCAATTTCAATTTAAAATGTTCAAGGGGAGGGTTTTATAAAATAGCCCAGATATTTTTAGCGCAGAGAATGAACCCACAAACTATATATGTATGTTCTTGATCAATTTAGCCTGTGTATACTAACTTCAAGACCCCGATTCGAAAGCTACTGACTTGAAACTTAGTATTTGGGCATTTAATTTCCTAATTGAGAAGTTTAACAGTTAGCTTCTTTCTCTTTGAAATCAAAATTAGTTTTTTACTTTGAAAAGATGCCATTAGCTCTTTCCTTTTCTCATTCGACTAGTAACTAAATTTCTTTAACAAAATCATGAAAATTTTTAAATGCAGATGATCATTGGAATTGTCTCAGATAGAGCAAATTACTTTTTAGGAGATTTGCTGAAGCATATTTCTTAAATTAACACATTTAAGCTCTTCAATAATATTATATAAAAATCTCATGAAATTAGTATTTTAGGTCAAACTTTGTGCAGTCACTGTATGTATGACTACAAATTCTTGAAATAAATTTAATATTTTACTCAGATAATTTTTTTTTAAACTTCATTTACCAGCGCTAACTTAAATTCATCAAATTGTTTAAAATTCTTTTTTGATATAGAGTATGTCAAAGTCGACGACCAAAAACGCATGCAAATGCTTCAAAATCTGGCTTTGTTCTTCCAACCTACGCTTACGTTTCCTGACTTTGTGCATTTCTATTTTGGTAACATCCTAAATAATAAAAATTATTTTTTGTTGGCAATTGATTCATAATAAGGAATTATATTAATTTTTGTTTTGAAAAATGTGTAAGTACATTTGAATATTGAGCTCCCAGATTTGTGAGTTCAGTTTCGTTAACGACTCCCAGATAAATTAGGGTATTCAGAGTTCATTGTTGTTTGCTTCATCTCATTGCAAATTAGTTTTAATTAGCTGCCCATCTGCAGATACACCCAGACACACACGTGTGTGCGTGTGTGTATGTTTTCCAAATTAAATTTTTAATAATCGCCCTCCACACACTCACTTCTATATGTACACACCAATACGAACGAAACTGCTGATTGACAAATAAAATGACTGAAAATATTGTGCTGACTAAATTTGCAGTTTACAATGTGGCCAAAATTGGATTTTTGGGTTGATTTTATTGATTTTGGTACATAGTTTGCCTGTGTGAGTGTGTGCAAATGTGTGTTTGTGCCCTTATACACTCTTAGTATATACAAAGTGATGATTTGGTTTATTGATTAGCCATTTCTGATTCACTTTAGCGCAACAGTTTGAATAGAACTGATTCGGTCCCTTTGTATCTCCTCATCGATTCTCTTTCTTGAACATTTCAACATTTCTTGCTGGCAAACTGACAAAAAGTTTCGTTTCAAGCAACGGGTAACGTACAGCCGGCAATTGTTAGTGGCAGGGTGCTCCAATTCTTATTTTCAGCCGATGCGTTACTAAATTTAGCTCACTCGGCTTAGTCAGAACAGACATGGGGCCACCAAGGGGGCGGAACTTACAGAAATTCCTTAAAATGCTTTTATGAATTTTCATTTTTGCATTATCCTTTGCATCGCCTTTCACTGGTGCGGGAGCGGCGGCAGCGGGGACACACAGGGAACAGATTTCTCTGCCTTCTGGTGTTTCGTTGCCAAATTTTGATGCTTGGATGTGTGCGTGTTTGTGTGTGTTGCCCCACAATCGCTATCCCTTTCCCACTCTCTTGACGCTGCTGGCGTACGTATGTGTAGGTGGTTTACGTTTATTTTTAGCACTCCGAAAGGAAACACGATGAGACTGCGACAGCTTCCGCAATTGATGGACCTAACTGGTCCGATGTTGTTTGTTGTTACTGAAACCAGCTGCTGTTGCCGTAGTTGAGATTTCGTAGCAGTTGCCTTTGTAATGCAATTAACAAATATTTCAACCTCTGCCAGTGCCACTTGTCACTGGCAATGCTTCTTCTTTCTTCTTCTCTTTATTTCACTTTCTTCATATATATTTCAGCTTATTGCCTTGTTATCTCACTGTGGTACAGCACACTTGCACTCCGAATTTAACCAGTTTTATGGTTTTCCATTGTATTTGCGTATTGAAATAAAAATAATAACAATTTAACCGACCGCGGACCCGTGTACTTACAATTAGAAAATAAAAACAACACTGGAAAAAAATTCGGAGAAAACCCTATTCGATACAATCATCAATCGATAAAGTAACCATTCTTCAAATATTCGATTTAAAAACACGGAAAAAAATTTCGAAGCATATTTAAATTGTCAAAATTTTGACCATGTGTGACGAGTCACATCTTTATTGTTACTTCTATTTTTCATACGCCCATGGAGAGCACATTAAATACCTCAACATGAAAACAAACTGTAGTTCTTTTTTTCTAATAGTCAATACTTACGATCGACGCCTCCCTCTCTTTCTAGCTACCGTCTGGATGCGGCTGCAGCGTCGACGCCAAAGAGCCCATGAGAAAATTGAAAGTGAGAGAGAGAGACGGCGATCATGACGCGTGCCAAAGCACAAGACGCATCGAATGTTTTCACCGTTAGGACATACATAAGTAGGCAGAGCAAGGGCGCGTTTCGAAAGCGAGTTAGAATTAGGAGAAACTTACTTCGCCAGTAACCACGAGAGTGATTAGTTGTCCAGTGAAACAAACAAGAGAAGTCTCAAGTCTTGGACTCCCCTCCTACTCCTTTCCCTTCCCTTTTCCCCCCTTCATGTGGTCTCAGTGCCCAATCCTAATACTCATCAAGGTCTCCAGATCAAATAAATGTTCTGTAGACTGGACTCTGGGACTGAGAATTGTACCCCAGCCACAGCTTCCTTACACATGAAGAGGTCGAAAGGAGAATAAAATGTTTTTTTTTTTGTTCTGTATCCTCGTCCACAAAGTCTTGCGTTTCGAATGCCTTTTGAAATATGTCGTATTCTATTAGTTATATTTTGAAAATCCCTTGATCTTCATTAATTGTGTTCTTTTATTTAAGTAAATTGTTTCAAGTAGGTACCAATTTCATTAGTACATTTCATCCAATCCTTCATCGTCACAAGCATCCAAAGAAAAACTATTTATATTTATTTTTTTATAATTTTTGACTTACATAAATTTATAACGATTTACACTTAAGCATCAAATTATATACATATACCAAATTTTTCATTCATTTAAAAAAATTTATTTTTTTTAAATTTTTTCTAGTACTGAATTTAGTTTTACAGCACTACTGCAGAAATTTGTAAAGCTTACAACACTGATTCGAAACAGCTGTTCACCACGCGCTATTGTGTTTTCCTATAAATCAACAAATAATGGATGATGTTGAGCTTGGATTTGCCGAGGAACGTGAATCAGCGTGGCTGAGCAATCGCTATTTTCCAAGTAAATTAGGTGGACAACCAGCATGGCTGGAATTAAAGGAACTCCCCAGTATAAAAGAACTACAGTGCAACAAGTGCCAGGAGCAAAAAAGTTTTCTCTGCCAACTATACGCATCCTTCAACGATGACCATAACTTTCATCGTTCTATTTATGTGTTTGTTTGTCGAAACAAAAGCTGCCAGGAGGCAAATCAACCGGAGTAAGTGGGAAGTCAAAGGAAAACCTATGTATCCTAGTAATTTATGATGCTCAATCGAATGCATTTCCAGCGCCATTACAGTGTTACGATCGCAGTTGTCGCAAATGAATGCTTTTTACTCCGAGGAGGAACCACAAGAAGACGGTGAAGCCTTGGTATAGAAATGAACGAATATGAACGTGGGTTTTATAGTTTCAAACATAATTGGTTATTTTCAGCCTCCCGTACCATGCCCAAAGAAGCTCTGCGCTGCTTGCGGGTGCCATGCTCCTCATGCCTGCAGCCGCTGCAAAGCCGTCCACTACTGCTCTTCTGCACATCAACGAGCACACTGGGCTCAGCACAAGGCAACTTGTGGTTCAACTATTACCACCGAAGCTTATAAACCTTTAGCAAACATAGTATTTCCAGAATTCGAGATTGTAATGGAGGTCAATCCACAGGAAAGTAATCCGGCTGAACCCGGTCGAAATGAAAGGGAATGCTTGGCTGAATTCGAGGAACTCCAAGCACAGGGAAAAACGGGAGATCTGAGCAATGTCTCAGAGGCCGAGATGGACAAATATTTTGGACAAACGGCGATGACTGTAGATGACAAAATCTTTCGTCATTTCAAAAAGCAGATTTCCTTAGAACCCGAACAGATTATACGCTATCAACGAGGAGGCAATCCCCTCTGGATAACTAATGTGGCCGAGACTGTTGAAAGTCAACTAAAAATTCAGCATTGTCCCAATTGTGGAGGCGAACGACAATTTGAATTCCAGATAATGCCTCAAATGTTAACCCTTCTTAAAGATGAGCAACTGGATTGGGGCATATTGGCTGTATATACTTGCATCAAGAGTTGTCCAATTCAGGGATATGTAAAGGAGTATGTCATCAAACAAGACATTTTGGAAACCCAAGGATAGAATATAAAACACAAGAGAATACACAGAAATTTTATTTTAACAATTAAGAAACGCAATGGGTTTTGGTGGAGTATGATGTAGGTGACAGCTACTTTAGCTTGATAATGGGAAAATAGTTATGTTTGGAGAAATCGAAGTCAGGCTGTCGTTTGAGACCCTTCTGGTGACCGCGAGCCAGCACGTTCATTACCACAAAGTTTGTTCGAGCGATTTGCAGCAAGTCCAAAATCTAACAAATATAAAGATTTTGTCCATATTGAGATTTCTGAAATGTGTTAACTTACTTCTTGTTCCGGATTCTGAATGCTCTCCAGCACATTGCGCGCCTGATCAAAATGCTTGGCGGCCAGGTTATACAGCTCCTCCACACTAGGTCGCATCATATGATCTCTTATGTTCTTGAATTCGGCATAAGAAACCGGCGGCGGGCTGGTCAACGTTACAAAGGGTAGGAAGCGGCGATTGTATCGGATCTCTTCATTGTCGAACTTAGACATGGGCAGACGCACACGTCCATCTTTGGTCAAAGCGGCCATGGCCTTGTACATACCTCCGCAGAGACTGAGAAGGGCATGATAGTAGACAATCTCACATCGATAGGGTCTTTGTTGCTTTTTATTCTTTCTTGGCTTGGCGGCCTTATTTCGATTCTTTCCGGAGTTGTTTCCACCACCCCCACTACTGCTGCCGTTTGCTTGAATCTTGCTTTGGTGCTCGGCATACTCCTCCTGGGCCAATAATATATTCTCAGTGCGTGTCAGGGCCGACACGAGGAAGCCCACTAAAAACTCATAGGGATACCAATAAATGTAGAGGAACTCGTGGACAGCATAGAGTTCCAGTTCAAAGCCAGACATCAGAAAGATTAGCATGGCACGGAAGCAATTGTACAGGACCCATGTGGAGAAGTGAGTGCTGTGCTTAAGGGCAGTGGCATGCATTTCATTGCCTTCGACTGCTCGTTCATTGGCCAATTGATTCATTAGCGAGTCCAGGCGAGCGGCCTCCACTTGTATTGAGTCAAAGTTTTCTATTAGCCGGGCTAATTTGTCCCGTTGTCTTGCCCGATTGAACCCGCAAATTCGTATGAATTGATTAAAGGTGTTCATGTTAATGCAGTACCGGAAGAAAGTCTCCAAATGCTGCTGCACCTTGGGATCCGAGGCCACTGGGTGCTTGGCATTCAGCACAGGCGGTGAGTTGAAGATTTGTACAGAGTGGCGAAGAAATTGCTTCATCGGCTGCTTTCCATGGACCAGACGAATGCTGGAGCTAAAAAGACTTTGCAACACGCTGCGAGACAGGATACACTGACCCGACTTGCGACTGTACTCGATGAAAAAGTTCTGCCAAGACAATCAGAAGCGGAATAGGTGACACATAGTTTGGGAAGGAATGATCAATGACTGCCTACCAGAGCCGAATAATAATCCTTATGGCGTATGATTTTGCAGGCATACTTAAAGCGTGAGATCATCTCTTCCAGAAACTGATAGCTACTTGGTCTGTCTCTAATTTTAATGCTGCGTGGAAACGTAGGTGGCTGACTGCGATCGTGAATGCGTGGCGAGAAACCCATTGGGTTGGGTGCCTCAGCTGAAAGAAAGTAATTTAATACATTTTCATACCAATCTCTTCTTTACAACTTACAACCGTCCACAGGCTGAGTACCCCGGTCTATGGTCCGCCGGATCAGAGGCATGAGTTCCGAGGCCACATTAAGATTTTTATAAATGTCATTAATAGCTTCCTCGGCACTGTCAGCCCCAGCCATGAGCTCTACCTGGTAAATGGCCTGGAAGAGATGACGCATAAAACGTAAGCGATGCACCACGGACATGCTATCCTCCGGCGATGATAGCTGCTTGCATTTCCGGACTAGACTATCCTCCACTTCTTTCAGCATTGTGGCAATGGAGGCCGGTTGCGCCTTCTCTGCAGCCAACAAAGCGGAATTACCATACAATTGAAAATCCTCTTCTTCATTGACCCCGGCCATGACAATAATGTTCTTAACGACAGCAATCAGGTTGCGTACAGCCGTACAGAATGCCCGCAATGGTCGATCCTGTATCTGTGCAGGAGCATGCAAATAGAGACACGTGAAAAGCACTTGATCCATGGAATTACCCTCTAGCCATGAGACAAAACAGGCAAATAAGGCATCGAAGATGCCAATTAGTTCAGCGGTCGTCAATTCATCTAACTTGATAACGCCCATCTAGAAAGAGAATCAACAGACATTAATCAAGATGTCAAGATCTCACTACTGGTCAAAACAAACCGCAACTGCAGCTTCAAAGGAGGGCGGTGGCAAGTCTTGTTTATCAAATCCCATGCCGACATCCATTTTAGGATCCATTATCTCAATTGCCGACATTGCTTCGAAAAGGCCAAACAGCATATCTTGGGCCAATTCGCCCGGCAGCAGCTCGGCACAAGCTTCATGGAACTCAGCAGTCACATCAACCCAGCCGTGTAGCGGATATTGTGTGATATCTTCAGCTCCACTGGCACTCCTTATTGTGCGTTGCACTTCAGGATCCATAAATCCACATTCGCTCATGCTCCACTGCTCGTGCTCCTGCTCCGCCAAATCCAAATCAGTCTGCTCCGTATGGGCACGGGCAGCGGCGGCGGCTGCAGCAGTGGCTGCCTGAAAATCCGGAGGTTCGAGGATGCTGCCAATGAATTAAAGTCCGAATATAGCCAACAACAATTACATAGGCTGGTTTATACTAACCTTGCATACATTTTGTCTACGCGAGTAATACGACACTACCTTGCTCCACCGTAAAAAAAAACTCTGCTAGCCAGTCTTTGGAACCTTCGGAACAACCTAAAATATCAAATCAAATTTCAAAACATTCACTTTATTCACTCGTTTTTAATTTTAACTTTTAATTCCATTCTCGCACAGCCACCCCAGGGTTGCTTTTCTGTAATTTCGATATCGGAGCAAAGTAATCGACGTTTTAGGAGCGAACCTATCATAATCGACATATCGGAGCAAACCTATCGTAGTCGACATATCGGAGCAAACCTATCGGAATCGACATATCGGAGCAAACCTATCGGAATCGACATATCGGAGCAAACCTATCGGAATCGACATATCCGAGCAAACCTATCGGAATCGACATATCGGAGCAAACCTATCGGAATCGACATATCGGAGCAAACCTATCGGAATCGACATTATCGGAACAAACCTATCGTAGTCGACATTATTTTTGGCGCGTGATTTGAACAGTGTTGTTTATTCGCAGGTCAATTGAAACCATAACAATGTGGTAAAATATTTTTTTTTTCCAACCCAGTACTGCAAAAAGATGAAAAATATTACTTAAAAATGAGACTTTAAATACTTCATGAGAAATTCAAAACTATATCTATGACATGATGAATCTAATGTCGGCTTAATTATTTACTGCATCGGGTAATCCTTTCGCCATCAGCATTTCCCTTTTCTTTAACTTAAAGACCAGCCAGAAAAAATATTTTATTTTAATTTGTTCTAAATTCAGTAAAAGAACATAATCTTGATAGCTTTTTCCGTTTTAAAACAAATTTTTTTCTAAAAAGGTCCCAAAAACACACAAAAGAAATAGCAACAAAAATAATAGGCCACAATCAAGTATTAGGTTAAATCATTACATTTCATATGCTACCAATTTTAGATAAAACCAAATAATCTTATTTTAAGCCTAACTAACACATTAATTAAAAATTACACGAACAAATTAATTAAAAATTTATTTGTTTCACTTTCAATTTTCCAAAATAGTAAATATTAAATCTTTGAGTTTAAATTAATTTAAATTTTATAGTGAAAGACCTTACGCGATTTGTCAATTCTTTCGGGGCATGAAATCTTTTCTATTCTATTTTTTTTTATACCATTGCAGAAGGTACATATATACATATGTATAGTATATATATTCTTGATCAGCATGAGAAGCTGAGTCGATATAGCCATGTCCGTCTGTCCGTATGCATTTTACTCAGCCATATTTTTTTTTTTTTTTGGGTGCTTTTTATTACCCAGGAAAAATAAAGTATGAAAATTGTCAGGATCGGACCACTATATCGTATAGGACTGCAAGGGTATATAAACATTGGCATAGGCAAAGTTAGGTTCTTTGATATTTTTTTGTTACTTTATGTTCAATAAACCATGACAAAGTTAATAATAAATTTAATACCACATGAATAAAAAGTTATAAGGACAAACTGGTGAGCTGTCTTTCTGTATTACTTATTTGACACTAGGAAGTTCAGTATAAGCAAATGGTGATTCTTAAAATATTCTTGACACTTATATTGCGACATTTTACAAACAGTACAAGTATCTTTTACATGACTCTGCACCTAAATCCATATACATATTTTCCATATTTATTGAAAATGGATACAGCCTATCACTCATTTTTGTGACATACATCCAAGTGTCTTTTACACCCTTTCAAATGTTTTGGGAACTCTTCGTGACCTTGGCCATAGGGTACAATCAACTAAAAAAGCCTGTAAATACTATATATACATAAAGTCACTGTCTGAAAATTAGGAATACAAGCCTAAAAAAATTTAACCCTTTTTAGGTTTAGGAGGGTTTCGTGTCGATCCAGACGGAAAATGGCTATTTAACGCCCTCGTGCTTAAAGAATAATATACCTATGGCTTCCTCTAGCGTTCACCCTTCTACCAAAATTAATATACCCAAATTAATTATTTCCTTTGTGGCTCAGCCAATTTTTATTTATTTATGTATTTGCAATTTGCAAAATGTTTGTTAGGTCAGGATCTTCTTTATTTTTTCTATGATGGAATGATGCAAAAAGAAGAAACAATTGTAGTAAAAAGAGTAATAATTTGAATGTTTTGTTTGTGTATTGATGAATTGAGTTGCAAGGGAAAAAATTTTACAATGTAAAAATATTATTGCCAAGATAATATTGTAAGCTTCACCAACTTTTTTCGCTTCATTTAGTTACGATTCCCAACTAGTTTAGCGCTGAAGCCAATGTACGGCTACAGCAAATTCTGGAGTTCTTTAGCAAAGTCTGCTGATAATAGAACTTGGTGGCTCTTGAAATAGGTAAACAGACAACCTGCTTACATTTTTGTGTTGCCTTTAAAATAACCTTCTTTTGGAAGATTGACCTGGAGCCGGCTAAATTGAAAGGTTTGATTTATATATTATATATTTCTAAAAGATCATTTAGGAATTTCGACCATAAAGTTGTGTTTTTTATTTTTGATTATCCTTTAAAAATGTTTTTTTGTTTTGAGCCAAATGTCTCTTAACCAATTTTTTAAATGCAATATTTATATATTTTGGCTGCTGTTATCAAATTATTCAATTTGTTATGGCTTTATCTGTTTTATTTTTCACAGAGTTAACGTTACTTCTTAAGAACATACAAAAAAAATATATTTATAGTGCTTTATATATTATAAAAATTGAAAAGAAATCACATAATTAACTACACACAATATAATGCATCTTATGAAACATCATGTATGTTCATATGTACGCCGTAAGGATGGGCAAACTGCCCTTTAAAGTCAGGACGCACAGGTCTTGATGCAAACATTGTTTATAATTAAACATTACAGTAGACCAAATAAACTTATAAAAACAATTAATTACTTACATATTACCGACTTCCGTTTCACGGCGTGTGCAGTAGCGTTCGGCAGGGGCGCTCTCGAACCTCCTAACGGTTCGACAGCAATGCTTTCGAACTTCAAACAACACAAAAATACACTGAGAGAAAAAAATGTTCCTTTTTTTAATATCTACTTATTATGGGCAATTATGATAAACACAAACACAAGGTGTAATCAAGTTGCAATTTGCCTTATAGTTTCTCGACTGCCAATCGTCAAGTATTTCCACCGACTGGTCCTTGAAATGTTTGTCCCGAAATGGTGTCAGGTTCTTATGACATGCGTCAAATTGAATGTGGGCATATCATTATCAGTATCATTACAAACAAGTCATTACAAACAGGTCTCTTAGAATCGTTGGAATGTTCCTATAGGTGTGGTTCGGTACTTGATCAAGGATGAGAATCAAACCGGCAAAGTGGAAGTGAAGTAAAATATGATTTTATGTAATGGTGGACTACAAACTTACTTTATCAAGCACTTGCTTGAGTCGTAGATCAGCTCCTGCTTCTTACTCTGAAGGCTCGTAAGAAATCGTAGACAGCTCTGCTTCTTACTCTGAAGGCTCGTTAGAAATCGGGCGAGAATTTTGTCGACATAAGAAATTTGAGAGACCCAAAAGTTCTCAATTTTTAATGAATAATTTTACTTACGATATAAAAGCCATCCGGGTAAAGTACACTCCTTCCACGTTGAGAATTCGTTTCTTGAACCTTTTACAATTTCTCGTCGAATTTCAGATATTTTCGACAGTTCTAGATAGAATCTATTTCCTCTTCAACCGAACCTTTGTCCGCCGTCGCCCTCTTTATCCGTTTCATTGCAGTGGTGGGATTTATATTATTTGCCCTAATTTGCTGATATCTGGGAATTTTTAACACCTGTCTAATCAGGTTTTGGGCCTCTTTATTTTATTAGGAAGAGATACAGATAAACAGATTCTGAAGTTGAAAATGCAGCATACCTTAGTCACGATATATAGTAGATTTTCTAGCAAAAATCACACAGATAAGAGTAATATTATGTTTATGTTTAAATAAATTATTTTTTATTCAGAAAACGTGAATTACCCTTATAACCTATATTGAAAGTCGTAGTCCTTACCCTTCAACTTTGATCTGAATAATTCAAAAGCAAGTTCTATTTCTGTTTATGTCATCAGAAGGCTCCAATACGCTTGTTATGACAAATAATAAAGAATGTTGAAATATATTGAAAGTGTAATGAAAGAAAAGTAGTCAAAATTCGGACACGTTGATTGTTGGATAATTTGAATAGTTTAATTTAATATATCCTAAAGTTTAAAAAAGCAATAACTTAACTTTGAAAAGAAATTAAAAATAGATATATCTTAGATTAAAAAAATACTGACATTTATTAAGTTGTCCAATTGATAAATTTATTTTTTCTGAAAAATATATTTACCATAAAAAAAACTCTTGAAAACTTAGAACCTAAACTTACAATTAGATTTCTTCAAAGTTTTTTTATGACAATTTTTAAAATCTTGTTTCAATTTGCTGTTGCCAAATTAAATTTGCTGACCCAAGACAGTAATAAAAATTGCATAAACAAAAAGCGAATTGAACAAAAAGAAAACAAGGTACGAAAGTTCTGTAATACCATTCAATAAATTGACATCAATGAAACTGCATACATCATCAGTTTTTAGCTCCAAACCGACGGCCACAAGCAGTTTGTGAGTAAATCGAGTCAGGAGTTGATAACAGCCGTGGAGTGAATCTCACTAGTCTCGTTTCGCTCCGGCACAAATGAAATGTTTTCTTATCGCATTCGAAAATAATTATTCCACACATTAGCTGGAGCGGTTCTGGTGTGGCATTGGTGTTATCTTATCACTCACTGTGCTGCTATCGGTCGTCTCCAATCCAAATTGAGCGCGATTATGAAACGGAAAAGCTCGCTCGCGCTTTCACTCTGTCCCTAGTCGAATCCAAGCCACCCTGTTCCTCTCACACCGAGCTCCACAGTGGGTTTCAGGGTTGTCCGTTTTGAGTGAGTTACACGAGTTTCCCAAAGGAAGAGCCAAAGCGGCGAACGCATTGAGATTGAGTGTCATAGAACTGAAAAATAGAAAGCGAGGGGTTGAATTGGTTTGTTTACAACAGTTCTGTTTCAGTTGCAAACGCGTTGCCTCGTGGTAAATACGTCGTCATCTCTTCTCCGTCTCCCACTCCGGCAATTTCTCTCTGTGTGTGCGCTAACGGTCAATTCGTCTGTGGACAACATAAATCGGCGGACAAATACAAATCAAACGGAAACACGGCACGCCACCAAAACAAAACTACCAAACCACAGGAGACCACAAAAGGAGGCCCATTCGAGTCGGAAAAGCAGCGTAAGTTAATTTTTATTTTTAAACAAATTTATTGCTTGACATTTAATTTGTGTCTAGAGGCGGCCCCCCTAAAAATGTTTCAAATAAAATAACAACATTCAATGTATTCGAAAACAAAACACACGCGCACATACACACAAATATATTACACACCATACGTCCATATATATTTTCATACTTATATAGGTTAATATATGTATATATTGATAGTTTTTGTAGTGCTTTTCGCGTCTTAATTAAAAGTGAAACAGAATGTGACGCGGCTTTTTGGCTGTTTGCCAAAGCAAATAGTCAAATAAAGTATTTGTGTTTGGAAATATTTACTTGAACATTTGTCATGCATTAATCTCGAAGCTTAAACGTTGAAAGTTAACAAAATCAAATTTATTATTCGTTTTTGAAAGTAATTTGCGGATAATAATACTGCGGAACCATGGAAAATATGAAATATCCACTTACATGTGTCAATATAAATTAATTAGTTAAACCAGAACTTACGTAAGTTAATTTTGTTAACGACAATACAGAAATATAGTGAGTTCTTGATGAAATAATTTATAGCATAATCTATTCTAGCTAAATTTAATAGCTTTGTTGTTTGTTTCACGATTAGATACGATAGTTTCCTCGAGTTATCAATAAACAAATAAAAGCAAAATAAGTTTGAATAGCACTTCAGTATTACCAAGAAAATGTAGATCGCTCAAGCCGCTGTGATTTAACCAACTTGAATGACAAGACACTATCGACAATTAAAGTTGCTTAAATACAAACGAACCAAATCCCACATAATTAAACAAAGTCTTATGGGTCGTGACAATTGACCAAATTAAATACAAACTGACGAACACACACAAAGGAAAAGATTTATATAGCATTCCACATAACAAACAGACAAATAACATAAAAATAACCAGAAAAAATGTATCCTGCACGCAACTAAAATCAAAGCTGTGCTTAGTCAGAAACTCCACACACACACATACACACCCACATACACACATTTATTTCAATTGATTTGGAATGATGGCAACGTGGCGTATAAGCAATGCCGATGGCAAAGCCAAAACGAAGAATTTGTTATCTTGGATAGGTTTTGGGCCGACTTCTGAGATACTCTCTACACGGCTTTCAATCAAGAGAACACCTTTCATATATACTTTCTGCATTTGCCAGCAAGCATATAGTCTCAGTTTCTTTGACTGCAGGGTACAGAAAGGAAAGGAAACTTTTGTTGCCGCGGCTGCTGCTGGGTTGCCATTGAAGCGGAATAAAGAAGAAATTCCAGATATTTGCCAGAGAGACATTCAGGCTCTGCCCTCTGTACACGTGTCCATACCCCTATTCACGTCCACATGTACATCGCTACCCCCATCCAACCACAGCCATTCGTCTCTCCTCTCCCGGTTCTTCGCCACATTTGTTTGGTTGTATCGATTTGATTGGATTTTATGTTCATGTTGTTGTCGGTTCAGAGTTTGCTGCGTTTTATATGCTTCAATAAAGTTGATCCCTGCATATGCCAAGTTAATTGAAAATAATGTAAGCCAAAATAGGAGCAAAAAAAGGATGTAGATTAATCGCATTCGGCCGACATACATTTATCATCAGAGTTTCATTTGCTTAATTGCTGCTGAAGTTAATGCTGCGCCATCAAAGTCAAGCAATTAAGCTAAAATGTTTGTCACTTGAAAAGTCCTTTAACTGAAGAACAACTCCTGCTACAACATTTGCTCATCCTGCTATGGCAGCTTCTGCTCCAGCTCCTCGTCTCAAGATAGAATCATAACAATGACAATAAAAACACATCAAAATCAATCTGTCAACAAAAGTCGTTGTCGACGACGACAACACTGAAGAACCCCGGGGGCGACTGTATTTACAAAGTGTCCTGACTACGTGACTGTCATCATAATCAAAAGCAGTGACGGAATTCGAGGGAGAAAGGTTGAAAGATATTCAAGTTATAAATTATTTTCTACCCGCAATGAGGTGTTCCTTTCAAATTGGAATATGAGATGTGTGCGATTGAATTCCAACATTATTTAATAACAGAGGAATTATTAAAGTTAGCCTTCACTCCACGGAGAGTCCGCTCCTGGTCACAAGGATGCTAGCAAAAGGCAGTCGAAGCAATCCTGGTTTGGGTGTGGGATCGGTAGAGAGTCATTGAAATTCTCTCAAGTATTTAAATGCAAAAATGGTAACAAGCTGAGGGAACTGAAACTGGTTGCTGGTTCTTGGCTGCTGCCTGGATGACTGCTGGCAAATCCCATTATCATTAGCACGCCGTCTGCAACATCATCATCATCATCATCATAGTCTTTATTGTTTGGCTGTAGAATGAAGGAAGCTGCATGCCGGATTTCATTTTATTACAAGAGGAAAAGCAAACAGCAAAATGGCGCCAACATTGTCAGAGATTTCAGCTTGTTGCTGTAGCCATTGAAGGCAGCCAAGCGGTAACAATAATGCCAGAAGGGTAGCTGGTGGAAGGGTAGCTTGTTGCCGTTGGCTTCCTGCCAACAATTGTTTGTTTTTTCTCTGTTTTTTTTTTTTTTCTTCTTTGTTTTCAGCCCAGTTGTCTGCTGTTTGTTCAGCGAGTGTCATACACGGCGTATGCGCATTGTCAGTGAAGGAGCTTATGCAGTTGCTGGTACCAAATGCTGGGCATATGTTGCCTGCCAGATTAGTTGTTGCTTTCGTTTTCTCATCGTTTCATTCCCTCTTTTTCATTTTAATTGAATGCTATGAAAAAGATCCTTTGACGGGCACTAAATGCAAATGATTGAATGTATGCAGTACAGCACAGCAAAAGCAGCAGCCTGCGAATAGGTTTGTCCCTGATGATGATGATTTTAAATGAAGTTCCCTTGAAACGTATGTGGAAATGAGAATTTAAGTGTTGAAAAATCTGCTGGTGCAGTTGATAGACAAATAAAATGTTCGAGGGGGATGTGAGAGTGGAAAATGATGGTAATTTGCGGACCACTGCTCTGGTAATGCAAATTCAGGGCAGTTTCCTGTCACCCCTTTACACTTTTTACATGACATGGCAGTTGACGATATGATGCATGAGCAATTCATGTGAAATTAAAACCACTGAAAAGCTATGTATAGACATATGAATAATGTACATGAGAACACAAATAGTTTAATATTAAAGTTGAATAAATGATTGCGAACTTAAAATTTAAGGATATAATTTTTCACATATAAAAGTATCTTATCACTATCTATCTATCTATATATATAAAAATGAAACCCGTTTCCTTGGTCTGGACCGATTTCACTAATTCTTTTTTTGTTGTATTTGTTATTATTAGGAGAAGGTTCTTACGGAAAAAAATATTAAGAAAATCTTTGCGAGCGCGAATAAAATGGGTTTTTATAACGGCTTTCCGTGTATCGACCGCAGTAGGCGGGGCCAGTTACATGTTGTAGGAAATTCATTCATTCCTGTTTTAGTTACAAACGAAAAGTTACTAACGAAATAATGCCTCTAAAAAAGCGAATTTGGGTCGTCGAACTCACAACGCAGAAAAATCAGAAGTAATATTTCGAATAGGACTGAAGAAGACGGGAATTGGTTCTGGAAGCGGATCGGCTAAGGCAAAGCAGAAGATTCTTATTGGAACCAGCCGAAAGGCGGGCAGCCAGACTTAAGCATGAGCGTTTGCGAGCCCGAGAGTCGCGGTCTGCACCAATTCAATTGCTTCGCTTGCAAAGACGTAAACTGCATACGGAAGGTAGCTGAATCCCGCGCACAGATAAGACTAGATCAACATGAGCAATACCATCGTATTGCATTTCGATATGACGCGATATGAACATAAATTTCTGAAAATGTACTTCATCGGTGATGATAGAGACGAAACCAATGCAAGATCTAGAATATATACCTCCAGCTACAGGAGCTTTTCCACAATCGAAGCAATTTAATGCGTTTGGTCATAATAGAAATAGTTGAGGTGGTGGCAAACTGGGAAAAGATTCCTAATCATCATGCACAGCGAAGCGTGGCATGGTTTCTAGCATACACACATACTTATAATAAGTAAGCTATTTTTGGTCTACACTAGAAATTACTAGAAAATTATTTATATGGCAAAACAATGTTTGCCGGGTTTTCTAGTAATTCATAAAGATACTCCAACTGCTACATCGAGTTTTTGTATGGCTCTCAATAATATACAAACCCCAGGCCAACCATCCCAAACACTCAAATTTTACACATTCTTACACATGTTATGGCGTGAGAATCATCTTCTCTGGGTTACAAACATCTGACATTCTGCAAGGTTATTAAAAGGAGAAACCCTTCTCTACGGTATCAAACTTTTATTCTCATTGTTTTGAAAATGTGACAAACCAATATTTTCCTTATTTCTAATGTCTTTTGAAACATTTACTGGTCCATAAAATTGATTTCCCCTTATTTTTTTATTGATTGCAATCATAGAGACATTAAAATTTGTCTGTGGACTTTGTAGGCAAGTGAACTTAAAATCAAAGTCTTTTATTACTATTAAAAACGATGTATTATGGCGTTAGACAACAATGTATGCTGCCAATGTTACATGGTAATGTTGTGAATTATTACAGTAGTCAGAGCAGAGCAAGCTAAAGTGGATCGATCTGTTGAACTCAAAAGTGACAAATTTGGGATCCATTAGACAGCTTTGACAACTTTGTTATCTAGTAAGCACGCCCTATACAATCATTTGACCCTTAAAAAGGGTCGACTTAATTCTTCTCCAAGCCGCAAAGTGAGTGGTAATATAACAGAAATCCCACAAAGTATGCAGCAGATTTTTAGTCACAATTCAGTATTTCAAACACTTTGAAGAACCTCAATCTGCCGGCGAACTAAACGAATCTGCAAATTAAATAGAAAGGATGTGATCAATAATAACCCACAAATAATTGTAAGTTTAATAGAGTTTTAAGCCTACTGAACTAGGAGATGGGAATTGGTTTTCTTTTAATAATAATTTTAAAATGTCTGACTTGACTGATGAGCTTACAAAATTGTTGATTAACTGCCTCAGAGTAAAACAGCATATAATGATGAGCAAATTTATTCTCGGCTGTTTACGGACTCAGCTAAACACATACCCGATTTAAGCATTTATGTCATGTATGTCGGGAAACAGATTAGGGCTCCAATGCGTCAAACGTTTTTTAAAAAAGGGTTCATTGCGAAGCTAATTCAAAACTCTATTGCCTAAATAAACTATTGGCCTTTAATAGAAGACTTCACTGTACATGCATTCCTCTTGAAAGTTGGATATGTAATGCGAAGCTGTTGCCAAGTGCACTTAGTGAGTCGTGCCGTCGGCAATGGTGTTAATTACGTTGGACAAAAAACTTTAATCAAAGGTTCGCAGTGAACATTTAATACAGCTCGGCAATGTCGTCGATCTCGGCCAACTAATTCAATTAATGCAAAGTCGGCCTTAGAACTCTAAAAACTCCCTTCCCGTCAACTTCGCCAACTTTCAGCTGCACCCACTCAGACTCCCACTTGCCACTTGCCTCTCTCTCTCTTGGACGCACAGTGCATATCCGACATTGGTTTTCAATTTCAAGTCACGTTCGGCATTTTGTGTTGACCCAACCAAGTTGTGGCTCAGCTCAACCAATCATGGACAAACAGTGGACCAGTGGCAAAGGCTGAAGCAAATCAATTCCGCTTTGGCCAGCCACACTCACTCACTCACTCACTTGTCGGAAAAGACAAAAATAAATAAGTCCAATCTGGGCAAATTGTACACGATTCGAATTGATTTATGGCCATAGCAAAGTTTACCTTAATGCAAATATATATGTACGTATCTGATTTATTTGACTTATCTGATTACATAAAGTACATATTTATATGACAGCAAATTTGTATATAATCACAATTACAATATAAAGTGGAGTTCCGTTTCCAACTGCGAGAAAATATTTACGAGACTCGTATATGCTGTAATTGTCTAGTGGAAAAGTGATAAATCTTGCATTGTTTGGTTTATGTATATATATTAATTCTCGGGTGTTCCAGCCCAAACCAATTTAAATTAAATATGTTAATTTTTCTTGCCCTCCCTCACACTCTCTCTGGCTCACCCCTCGCCACTCGCCACTCGCCATTCGTTACCATTTGCAATTTTGCCACAGGCCTGTGGTAATCCGGTTGTCAAGCATGATTTGCATGCTAGATGTATAATTTTAATGCTTAACTAAACAATTAATATTAATAATATCACAGATATTTTTTGACTTTAAAGGTGAAGTGAGGAGAGAGTTGAATACAACTGAACCACCTGACTCTAAGCTAATTGACTATGGAATAGCTAATTGGCATATGTAAGATCTCAACCTGACCTGACCTTAAAATGTCTTCATAGCGAGAAGGATTACGATTCAAAAAACCCAACCGTTAAGATAGACAGGTAGTTTAACTTAAGTATAAACACTAAGTGTTATCTATAATTCAGATCTTCTATGTGTTTAAAGGGTTAAAACGGACTCATTCTACTAATTTATAATTCTAAGTCATTTTTGATTTAGAATCACGTTGAACAGGAGTTGTTTAATACCCAGTCGAACAAGCTTTTTGCCATAAAATAAGAACCAAAATATACGATTTTTGTTTTTATGTTTTTTTTTTTAAATCTTCGTTGTTTTCAACTTTCACTTTCACATGAGAAAGATTATAATGTTTACATAGAGATAGGTTTCACCTGTCCTACCTTGCCCTTTATAAGATAGTGAGTGTTTAATAAAGTTAATAGATTGATCTGTCATCCGTAATTTGTAAGTTGCATGTGTCAGTTCTTCCATCTCAATCAGTGCTAGTTTCTATCGTTTAGTAAACGTTCAATCATTTCGCCTTTACGTACTCGAACCGAACACTGAACGCCTGACACTTTGACTTCATCTTAAATGGCGTTAATGTCTTTTTAATTATCACTAGGCAAACAATTGCTTGACATCGATCATTAAAATGAAACGCAATGCAGCAATCGAACTACAAGTAGAAGTATCATTAATGCATATGGGTTCTCGATTCCAATTCAAATCTGAATAATTAAACGCGCGAGTTGAGGTGCCGCTAAACATTTGTAACTGTCAATTAGTTGGCTTCCCGGCAAAATCCAACAACGCCAGGCCGAGACCGAGACCAAGACCGAGACCGAGGCCGAGACCCCACAGAAATCGGTTTCATACATAGTAAAGAAAATAATAACAAAATAAATAAAACTCGTTTTCAACACCCTGACAAAATTTGGCAGCCAAATTGCTGCCAATAAAGCAAATTTTCGCTTTGTGTATGTTGAAATGAATTTCCGACAGTTCATTAAGTGCATGACGCTGTTGCAAATACATCATCCGACATACGTAAATAGTTGGATATATATGGAAATGGAAATGAAAATGTGCAAGCAATTTGCTTGTGCAGAGCGAGTACGGAATCATCGATTCAAAGGGAAGACCCCAAAATACCCTGGTGAAGGAGCAGGCCCATTGTAATCCCTTCTGCATCCCTTCTCCACAAAAGTGTGAAAGAATGTTTCGATTGCAAAAACATTTGTACAAAGGAGGAGAGAAAACATACACTCTTTTCGCGGCGCCTGATATACCCCGTTGAGACCTATGTACACAGGGCACGACAATGCAATTTATTGCTCTATTCGAATGGTGAAACAACAAAAAATAGGTTCGCACTCGCCTAACTAACCCATTAAAAGCGCAAGGTTTGAATACTTATTGAAATTACTTGAGAGTTTCATAGAGAATAGTTTATGGGTATCAAATAAAGTTATGACTATAACGCTCATATGTCATCATTCAAAATTACAACCGACCCACAAATATCTCTCCCTAATGAGTCTAATCGGGATTTATATCTCTCACTGAACTTTGGAGAATGCTGTAGTTGCTTTCACAGGACTTTGCTTTCGCAATGTTGTAAAATTTCACTGTTTTGATAACTGATTTTTGTGGCCCAAAGCCGGATGGCATAGTTTGTGAGTTTAGCACCAATTACCCAGTAGTCAAAGTCTGCATATTCTTGCCAGTTAATCCAGGCAGTCTTTCCACAGGTGTTCAAGTGAAAACAATTGTTTAGAATTTAAGCATTTATCCATTTTTATCGAATAGGACTTAAACTTGTAAAGCAATTTTGTATGATTATTTAGGTTCTTCTTGCCAGATCGTTATGTCAGTACCTTCTTGTTGGGATTATCCACGTAGAATGTGGTTGAAAAATAATCCAACTAACACCTTTTCGAGGAATCCAAATATCAAGAGCGTGTTTAGTTTTTGTCCTTTTAAAACTTTTAGTAGCGCCTGCCGAAAATAATATATTATTTAATATAAACTGCTTATTACAACCTGTAAATTCATTTTTCATTTTTGAATTCCTAATGGGAAAATCTCAAACCAATTATAAATTCATATTCAGAATCCAAACCCGTGTGAGACGAATTATAAAATTGGAAAGTCCAAAAACTATTGCAGACAGTGTAATAAACTAAGAAAAAACAAAGTCATTGATCTGAAACTCTTCCCATGACCTTGATACTTCTTAGCACATCTAAGAAGGACACCCCAAGACTGACTGCAGTTACAAAGGCTAGAACTCTGGAGGACTCTAGAACAAGGAGGTCAGGCCAGAAACCATGGACGACTTGGTTAGAGGGGGGTATCAAGGGTCTCAAGGGGGGGTGTTCATTCGCCATAGGCAGGATCCAGTCAACCTATTGGATTAAAATAGATTCAATAGTTCAACTTCAGTTTTGAAGCGCGCCTCCCTTTCTATTCTTTTATCTATTCTTGACAGTATCAATGGGGGACATTGAATACAGTTGTCCGACATTTATAAAGCCTGTTTGAAAGTCTCTAAAGTCGTGTCATAAAAATTTGATTATATATGCATATACACATTTTATATCTTCAAATTCACTAGGTTTATTTAGGACATACTTAATAGAAGAAAATGTCCAGAGTGTCATTTTTGGTAGTTTTGGTTTTGCAGATGCTTTATTATCTTTTGATATTATCCGAATGGAAACATAGATTGCTTTATTTTTCAAAGGCAATAACAAGTTATATATACATTTGTATACATAGCGGAATATAAGTTATAATGTAAAATGGTTATTTAAAATTTAGATTGTGAGTCTATACTCACACTTTTTGATGGAGCCAAATTACTGTAATTGGCCACTTTATAGGTGCGTAAAAACTGTCAATGTTTAAAAATTATAATCCACGGAATATATGTATGTACTTTTCAATCGAGCAAAAAATCATTAATGTGAAACAACGTCCAGTTGGAGTTGGGGGCTTGTCCGGAACACGTTATGAAATGAAGGAGTGAATTCAACCTAAATTTAGCGGCCCAACATACATATATTTAGCATGTGACTGGACTGGATGATACACATTCCCGATCCCACTTTATCGACAACAAGTTCAGCATCGTTAACCGCAAATTAGTGGACAGTGAGCTGTGTTTCCCCCATACAGCTTAGTCTCTGACTAAGTATGACGATGCAAACTCATCCAATATGCTTTTAGCCGACCCAGCAATATCCTCTAAACTATGATGTGGGCACAGTGAAGGGTCACTGGCGACGGGCGTGTGAAAGATATTCCAACTGTTGGTCCATGCTGATCTCATGATGGTATAAGTTTTTAGTTGTAATTTGGTTCGCTCTTTAGTTTTGTTATTTGTTTTTTTACCATCTGACTAATTGCAACAATTTACAATACGACACACACACACCAGAACACACCAAATGATTTGTTTACGCGCCGCACAAATTAACGTTTCAAATAATGTATAAACAAATTAATTGTAATAAATTCCGCACATCGAATTCAATTTTCTATACGCTCTTAACCTGGCCGGTGTCGCTCGGTTGACTGGGTCGCTCGGAACCCTAAAAAGAAGCCGTTTACCCAAAAATTCTTCAGTGTTAACCGATAGAGATGAAAATAACTCAATAATATTATATATTAATGATAATTGCCCCCTCAGCGAGCGCCAAAGTAAACACAAATGCGAGGAATGCAAATACACGTTAGACCGAAAGAGAGGCAACAGCAAAACCCCCCACCACCGCCCACTACACCCTGCTACTGCTGCTTCTTCTTGGAGGGGTGTTCTTTTTGGCTTTTGTCGTATTTTGATTGAGCCAACGGCGTGTGCTTTGCCTGGGTGTTTGCTTGGCCATAATAAACGGTAACCACAGCTGGGTACCCGCGAGATTCCCTTCCCCAACACCTTCTCCTCCCACCCATCACAAAGGTAGTCGCAAGTAGTCGCCGAGAGCAACGGATGGGCTAGTGTTTGATAGCTTTTACGAGTACATGGACAGAACTGGGCTGGACAACTGCTGAAATATCATTCACATACTTAAAGAACAATGTATTCCAGATCCACTTGGACCCACTTTACGATTAACGCACAGAGTCAACTAACTGGTTCTACAGGGGAATCTCTTATACCTTGGAAAGTTTAAATAATCAAATTTGGATTTCAAGTTGTTTTTGAATCAATTAGTTAAATATTTAGATCTGTAATAGATTCCCCTGATATTAATTAATAATAAATTAAGAGCGGAAACTTTCCAATTCCGCTTTACATTCTCAGAATGTGTCTCAAACGATTAGCATTTCCCTTTCTTTCAATCAGACACTATCTCTATATATGCATGAACCCGAATAAAACCGTATAAATTTCCAAAGAGTTCTATAAAAATTGGCATCAAGTGCAAAATTCGAAAACTGGTTCTTACCAAGAGTACCGAAACCGCAAACAATAAAATTTCCAATGGATTCTGGTTCTGGGTTTTGTTTTGCTCCGGAAGTGGCCATCGTGTCGGCAACACGAAAGGGGGAAAGACCTGGCGTAGGTTGTGGAAATTTTATAGATAGGAAACATGACTTTGTCGGACAGACCAGCCAGCTTGGTGGCCACCAAAACTGGTCACGAACGGACCTCAGCTCCTACCCACTCTCCGACAGTCGCACTCACTCTCAGGGGCTCGCTCTTGCCTGCTTTCACACAGCACATCAGAAGAGAGAAGAGAACAGTACGGATGAGAACGCGATGAGAGATCGGAGAGCCTTGCCTGGCCTGGCGGAGTCTCGTTCTCTGTTGTGTTGTGTTTTGTGCTGCGCTGTGTTTTGTTTTGTGTGTCTCGTCGTTCGGGTCAGTCGCAGCACACACTACGTATACGTGTTCCCCATATATAAAGTGCAAACGAAGGCAAATGTTTGGCATTCATTGTTTGCACAAGGAAGGCAAAAGTTCGCAGGCAGAGAGAGTGTGTTTAAGACCTCCAAGGATCCTTTGCACCACCTTCATTTCAACAACGTCGAATTGAATTTTTCCATTTAGACAGTTGCATAATTAAAACATATGCAAATGTCAAAGCTGTAAATTGTTTTTTCATTCAACGTTAATCTTCTCTCTCTCTGTCATTGTGTGTGCGTGTGTTTCAGCGTATAAATATATATTTTTTGTTTATCAAGCAGCGCAAAAAGCAGCAAAAAAATCAAACAATAAATAAGAATCGACTGGCAAATAAACAAAACGCAAAAAAATAAACGCGCGCGCCAAAAAGAGAAAAAACAAAAAACAAAAGATAGAAAGAAAGAAAGAATCAACATCCACATAGTTGCCTTTGGTCTCTTGACCATTTCTTTCCGGCCATCGGTCCGTCCTCTTCTATTTGCAAACGTAATTTGCAAATAAACAAATCCAGCTCAAAAAAAAAAAAAAAACAGCTACAGCAACCAGCAAGATGGAAGTGCAAAATATGCCCGATCAGCAGCCACATCAGCGTCTGATCCTTGACTCCAGATGTGCGGTAAGTGTGGCACATGGTCACAAAGTATAAACAAAAGCCGTCCCCCATGGGACCAGGGGACAAATTCACTCAGGAACGATCCTTGATTCCAACACTAGACTAAATCAGCCAATGGAATAGTTTCGCAGGGTAGTAAATATTAAGCATATTTATCTACTTTGGGTGTGGGTTTGGTTCCGCCTTTGTGTGGGTTTCCTCTCAGGTGGAATGGTCTGCCACTCAGTTCAGTTAAGTTCAGTTCAGTCTATAAATACAAATGTTCGAGTGTGTCTACCCAATTGTAGACGATAATTAATGTAAACATTTCCTTGGGGGCTGGACTTGAACTGCTTTAGTATTCGAAATTTGTTTATGTATACACTTTCAAAGGGTCAAGCAATAAAGTTATTCAACAATGCACAGAAGAATGCAGTTTAGGTTTTAAATACATCTATGCAGACAGCATTCGGACTAACCATGTTCATTCTGGTCCATTATCAACAGACGAACTCACTTCAGAGCTTTATTTATGGGATATCACAAACTTGAAGAATACTTGAAAAACATAAGGGTATAAGTATTTCGATGTACAAATCGAACGAGATTTTGGCACTATCCATCGAATTTTTGGAAAATTTGAAGACCTCAAAAACCATGGCAAATATTGTTATGGAAATTTTATACGGAAACAGATGCTTGCTGACAATTACTGGAATTCACCTGAGTCCACATACGTTACTTCCTAACGAACTTCCTAAATATTGATGGAACAGCAATTAACAAAAGAACTCGTCTATTGTTTCTATGACAAACGTCATTCTGCAATTATTCGTGAATAAATTGTGTGCAATAGGAAATACTAATGTATGCATATCTTTGAATCTGTAAGTTATTATTGATCCCACGCGGTATTATATATATACTTAAGTCAATGATTCGAATATATCAGTATCCGTCGAGTAGCCGAGCTGAATATAGTTTAAAGAATATATAGTTTAGAACAGGAGCAAGGAGGAACAAGTAATAACTTGGGTTTAGATTTAGAAGCGGGAGAATCAGTAGAAATCCCACTGACAAGGACTCACGGTTGATATCAAGGTTTACAGACTCCGTCCAAGATATGTATGTTGATATAGACACTTGCCGAAGAAAATATGGTGTACAATTCAGAGAACAGCCACTTGGCCATTAAAAGCAATTAGATAACTGCTTTAGGCCGCAATAAAGTTTCTGTTTTTTATAGCTACATAATAAGCCAACAGTTTTATCGCATTTATTATCCGACTGTAATTTAGATTTTTATGTCGAAGCCATTTCACTTAAACGTAGATACGTGAAATGTGAGGGAAATTATTGAAAAGTGAAATGGAAACTGGCATAAAATACAAAATATTTACGTCGTCTCGCCTTCCGTCCGTCCGTCCATGTTTTGTCGTATCCGCCGTACATGTGGCCAGAGAAAACACAATAACAAATTAATATGCCTCTCATTTAATAGTCATAAATTATCGTATATATATATGTATATATGTAGATTCCATAGTGTAGATTTTAACGATTTGTTTTGTCTACTTTTGCAGCTGAACGATTTATATCCCATTGCCCGTCTAACACAGAAAATGGAGGACGTGCTTAATGTGTCCAACAAGCAAGCCGCAGCTGCTCCCACCGCGGATAAGGATTGCCCTTATACCATTGAGTTGGTTACGCCAGAGGATGCCGACGCCGTGATAGCTATGCTCAAAACTTTCTTCTTTAAGGTGAGGAAACCCCTTAAGCCCCAACCACCGCCCTTTGGCCAGCGGCCACTTTTCTATTAGCCTGGCTTGAAGTACACTGAACACCTGCTGCCAGGTGCTAGTACAATTCGTTAGACAATTGGAGATATCCGAAAAGCGAAATCTAATTTAAATAATGTTTCTAATGAATTTCAATTACGTGGGGCACGTGTTGAGAGTTTTTTCACTCCCATTTCAAGTTAATTAAATTAATTGAAACCAGAAATTCGCCAAAACAAAAGGTGCATAAATTTTCGATTTATGGCTTTTTCATTTAATCTTGTGCATTGCCCTTCCAAACGGGTGTGGGAGACAGAAACGAGTTTACAACCGCTTGAGTAGCTTGGATCGGAGTGAATTGGAGTGTCATGGACATGGACATCCGATCGATAGGCGGCATCACGACTTGCCAGAGATACTAAGCCGGTGCTAGCACTTTAGAAATCAATCTTTGTGTATGGTCTTGATCTTGGGTTCATTCAATTTCCATTTGCATTCGATGCAAGTTCCACTTCAGTTAACTTTAATACACTTTCAACAATGCATACTATGCCAATGCCACGCCCCATTTGGCGCCCACCTGGTGACTTGACTTAACTTGACTCGTTTAATTTGCCTTATGCAAATTAGCTAATTCCGTTTGCAATCTATCAAGTTGTCTTGAATCCAATTGCCTCCATGTACTATACTAGATGAACCTATGTAATGCGTGTCTAAATCCATTCAAATGGAAATCTCAAAATCACGAAATTGTCAGAGCCAAATTATATAAATATCACATAAAAATAACAGTCGGGGTTCTAATCCATGTTCTTCGCTTTCTTTTTTCTAGGACGAGCCTTTGAATACATTTCTGGATCTGGGCGAATGCAAGGAACTGGAGAAATTCTCTCTGAAACCCATAAAGGACAACTGTTCATATAAGGCTGTGAATAAAAATGGCGAGATCATTGGTGTCTTCCTCAATGGCCTGATGCGCAGACCCGTAAGTAAAATCTCTTTATCTCCACGTAGTTTCCGATTAATCAGATCTCCATCTCGTCCATCTCTCGACAGGCACCCAGCGATGTTCCCGAAAAGGCTGCCGACTCTTGCGAACATCCCAAATTCAAAAAGATACTCACATTGTTTGACCATTTGGAGACGCAATTCAACGTCTTCGACTTGTATCCTAACGAAAATTTAATTTTGGACGGCAAAATCCTGTCGGTGGACACCAATTACCGTGGTCTGGGAATAGCTGGTCGTCTAACGCAGCGTGCCTACGAGTATATGCAGGAGAATAAGATCAATGTCTACCACGTCCTCTGCTCCAGTCACTTCTCGGCTCGTGTAATGGAGAAGTTGGGCTTCCATGAGGTCTTCAACATGAAATTCTCTGACTATAAGCCCAACGGCCATGTGGTATTCAAGCCCGATCTTCCCCACGTGGCCATGCGCACCATGATCAAGGAGCTGCAGTCGCCCACAAAGCTGTAAAGTTGGCAGTCCTGTGGATAGAGAGAGAGAGAGAGAGAGAGAATGGATTCGCCGGGATCCTTTTAGGCATTTTGTACTATGTGATTCTTTAGTTTGTAGTAGCTTTGTTTTGTCGTCGGTGGCGGTTCAACTAATTTAACTTAAATTTAATTTAATTCGCCAGGCGGAATAATTTTTAAGTGTTTTCGTGTTTAGAATTGTCGTGCTCAAATGGATATCCAAGTCCAAATAAATTATTACCAATAACATAAATCAAAAAAAAAAAGCACAATTTATCGGATCTCTCAATCGGATGACCCCCATTGACTCGTTGGATTCTGCCTCTGAAACATTCAAAATATATAATACTAAGGACAAAAATGCAATCATGGTAGGCTGCTGGGATTGTTCCTTATATCGAAGTTACAGATATATATCACTTGATAGGAAACTTTTGCTTAATCTAAATCGTTGCCGTATAAAATTCGAGCTAAAAAAGTTCTTTTTTTTTATCATAAATGAACATTTTTTAATGAAGTTTTGCTCGTGGGCTTTTATATAATGCAGGGTTTGTATATTCAACCGAATCGGACCACTATATCGCATAGCTCCCATGCAAATACCTTTGCTATTTTCTGAGCTATTATCATAAAAATTAATATTTTGTTTTGTATACCTTTGAATGACTGCACTAAATTTGATCAAGATCAGATGACTATATCATATAGCTAAACAGGAAGAACTTTGTTACTTTTAACGCGATCGGAATAAAAGTCAATATGTAACAGCTCGATATATGTATCTATTAATGACTGTGCCTAATTTAACCTGCTCCATCCTAAAATCCTACGTACAAATTTTTTATACAAAACGTTTTCCAATTTGAGGGCTAGAGGTAAGGCAAGAATGGCAATAAAAACTTGCAAGGGTAAACAAGCTTCGGCGCGGCCAAAGAAAAACCCCTTCGAATGAAGAAATGTGGTGAAACAATTCACAATTAAAATTTTTTAAAAGTTTCTTGTTGTATTAGTAAGAGCTTTGAATTTTGTGATTTCCCTGAAAATATCTTTATTTTCCACACAAAACGTTTGGTTGGTACACAGATTAAAAATTTGCATTGAATATTGATGATGACTTGCATCGATGGTACAAGGAGTTGACATCAGCAGAGTCAGTTTTTCGAACTATGTACTTATATTCTTGATCAGCAAGGTTAGATCTAGCCTTGTCCGCCTGTCCGTCCGTCCGTCTGTCTGCCACGCCCCTTTTCGGCTTCGTAATTTAAAAAAACTCGACTATCTCCCGTAATTAAAAAAAAAAACCGATTATCTCCCGTAATTTTCTACCTTGTGTAATCAAATTTGGCACACTTAAATTTGATACTAATATCCACCAAAATATCAAATTTCATCAAAATCGGACTAAAAATAGCCAAGTTACACATACAAACATTTTTCAATAAGGCCAGAGTTGGCCGTTGGCTGGTGGGGGCGCTAAGGTGCACTCCAATGCTTTAGTGAGCGAGATACAAAGATATTCTTGTAATAAAAAGCATGTGAAAATGCATTTGTGTAATAAATTTAAAATATTTGCTTTACTGGTGTATGGTATGCCTAAGTCGGCGATACGACTTACTTACTTTATTCAAGCTTAATTCTGATTTCATTCGATTTTTATATATGTTATAGTTAGTGAAATGTTTTGATGTGTTAATTTGTAGCGTTGAGTTGGTGTTTTTGTTGAGATGGTTTACCGAAAATGTTGTGGACCCAAGTTTAACGCAAAACTAAGGAAGTAAAACTAAGATAAACGACAGCCACAAATTTTCAATTTGGCGCCGGGATCCAATTTTGTATGTGTGGTCTCCCTGCTTGGCCTTATCTTACGACATTTATTATAAAGTATAACTACACTTAAACTACGAAAGATAGTGAGTTTAATTTTCCGATATTTTGAGATATTTTTGATCGAAATGGTAAAAAAATTAGATAGACAGTTTTTCCTCTTTAATTCGGGGGTTCCCTTTTGGTGAAAACTAGTGTAATTATACACTATCTATATCTATGACAAAAATCCCAAATTAGTATTTAGACTCGAAATCTTTTTAGCATTTCCATTTTAAATAATTTTCAGGAAAGGCCATTGGTTACCACTTATGTTTTTATGATAAAAAGAAAATAATTTTATTTCATTCTTCTTAATTCTGATAATGGCTTGCAAAAACAATTTAACATACTTGCAAATATTAGTACCTAAAGATAAATAAAACGAGATAAACAAGACAGTTAATAATTACTATTTACTATCTATTTTTAATCAAACTCAGCCATATGTTTTAATATTTGCTATTTCTGTTCATTTAATGAACATACAAACCTTTCGCTTATTTAGCGCGATGAGAAATAATCTACAAAAAACTTTAACCTTTTTGAACTCAAATGACTATTTGCTTGACTATTATTTTGAATGAAATCTCCCAGTATTCAAATTCGAAAATTGTATTTAATTTTAAATTGAAGAGTAGAAGATTTATAAGTAAATGTCTCTATGTCAAGCATCTTGTCTTGAAGGATATTCTGGCCTCTTTTCGAGTCGGTACTAAATATGCTTTGATAATCTATCCCAAAGGAGTGCCAGGACTAGACATAGTTAATAGCGATCTAACATAAAACTAGATTCAAAAGAGCCTTTCTTTTTTAATTCACATAACAAAAACTTTATTTTTTTTTTAGAATTTATACTCTAGCCTCTTGCATTGCGGGCATTGCGGACATTGACCGACTTACGGGCTGATTTCGTGGATCTAGCGTTCCGACGAGCTTTAAGGCTCTTGTTGCGTTTCAGTTTTGCACTGCGACTGCGGCCACTCCGACTGCTCGTTGAGGCTGTGGTAGTTGAGCTTACTCTTATTGTCCTTACGGCCGTGTATTGCAGATTGGAGACATAGACTTTTTTGACACCGCCACCCGAAGAGGATGTGGAGGTGCCGTTGCTGGTTGTTGCCCCATTGGCTGTGTCCAGGCTATAGAGTGCCAGGATGCTAATAAGGCTGAAAATAATAACGAACTTCATGCTAAGGCGAATGGTTGAATTGGATATGCATAAATCGATTAAGTGGCACAGCTTAAGTAGTTGCCAAAATTTGACTTCATATATTTACACAGTTTGCTATCAAAGTGCGTGTGGCTTTTGAGAAGGTCAACTAAACTGTGTAAACATTTTGATCGTGAGCAAAAGCCAGCGCCTTACCTTGGAGTCGAACAAGGGCAAAAAGTAAGCAATCATATGTGAGAGAGTTTAAACTATAGTCATCTATTTTTGCAGATAAAATTTAGATCTAAGATCACACACTCATGAAAATCCATATTTAACAAGTCTTCAATAACCGTCTACTTTGAATCAGGCTGATTAAACGGACCCTTGGAGATCCGATGTATCATGCGACGCATTTGCTCTTCGTTGCCATATTTCTGAGCATCGGCCACGACGGCTGCGTGATGGGAGTTCGCATCAGCTGATATTTCTTCCTGCAATTGGCGACTGAGCTCAAATGATTGCCTGAAATATACAAATAAATGAACACATATATGCATGTTCAACAAAAGAAATCACGATATTCACGACTCACTTGACCGAAGTGAAACCAAAAATGGCCCCAAACACGCCGAGAGCTATGAGAAAAAGGGCCACCTGCCAGTTGGATACTCGTTTAATGCCCTTAATGCCATAGTAAGCTCCGGGATTGGGGCTGTAATTGGGTCTTACTTCCCAAGCCTGATATGTCTGATCTGACTCAGTTGCCTGGCTACGGGCTCCGCCCTTTGGCGTCCACAACAGGCTATCATCGTAGACTCGTCGACTTTGCGGTTTTACCAGAATACGATAGGCCTCCGAAATCCGGACAAAACGATCAGTTTTTTCACCATTAGTAGCATCGCTTCTGACGTCGGGATGAAACTACAATCACAAAAAAAGGTTCAAACCAGTTGTAAGAGGAATATATGTGAATTTCTTACCTGTTTTGAGAGCTTTACGAACGCATTTCTAATGTCTCTAGTGCTGCAATCACTGTTAACATTCAGCACTTCATAGTGGGTCTCCGGCTTGGGTGTTTTTCTACTGTATCTGTACAGAATTTAACGGATGTAAATAATTTATATAACAATAACAAAATAAATCTCTAATATAAAATCCCTACTTACTTACGCCTATGCACCGCGTCTATTCTGGGTGTAAAGCACGTTAGTCGAAACATTATTCGATGATGTGCCAATTGTTGGTTTAATGTATGTGCGAAATAACGTGTGATTTAAATAGAACAATTAAACAAATATAAATAAAACAATGCAATAACAATCAACAGCTGACTACGTTGCTTATGAATGTGGGAGACGAGACTGACCGTTTACCAATTCGAAAAAAATGTACGCCCATATGACACAGCATAAAGAAAACTGCTTGCTTTTTTTTACAGATAAAGCAGTATATTTCTTTAACTGCTGCTAGCTATTATACAGAAGGCAATAAAAAACAAAACGGTAGCATTTAGTAAACTGTTTTAATTTATTCATGGGACATTCATAGTTTAATAAGCGTCAAAGTTTAAATTTTTAGCTTTAATTAGTTAAAATGTTTTTTACATGTAAATCTTATTTTATTAAGTAATGAGAGATTGTCTCATCTCTAATATACCGCATTGAGTATTGGAAACTACCGACAAAAGTGCTAAAAAATACCGTAAAATACTTCAAACAAAAATTACAAAATATTTTTGTGTTATTTGCTGGGTCAGTTTGCTTTTGATAATATTTAGCTGCCACAATGAATGAAGGAGCACGTAAGACTATGGAGCTGCAGCGCCAGGTGCGTCATAATGCAACCGAGTATCAGAATGCAGTGAAAAATCTATACTCGTGGGAAAAGGACATAAAAACCAAAGAGCAGACACTGAAGAATGCCGCGAATGCCACTGCAAAAAACGTAAGTCATTATTGCTTATAATACAACAACACAAGAAAACCTTCTATGTTATTCCCTCTTTGTAGAATGTTCCAGTGCGCAGCCATGTAGAGAAAAATGAAGAAAAGGCAGCTAAACCTATTAGCCCAGTCGGCTCTGCCGCAGGTACCCCTACAGAAAAGCAAGACCTTCCCGTCGATCCTGTTGCCCAGCAACACAAAAAAGCCAATGATATTAAAGATCGTGGCAACACCTATGTAAAAAAGGGGATTATGACCACGCGATTGAAGCCTACACGGAAGCTGTGGAGGTTTACCCCTATGATCCCATATACTACAGCAATCGAGCGCTCTGTTACCTTAAAAAGGAAGAGTAAGGGTTCATAGAAAAACCAAAATTCTGGCAAAAAATACTTTTTCTTTTGCTTTGTAGCTTTACCAGCTGCGTTGAGGACTGTGAGACAGCTATTCGATTGGACAAACTTTGCGCCAAGGCCTACTATAGACGAATGCAGGCTAATGAATCGCTGGGAAACAACATGGAGGCGCTTAAGGATTGCACAAGTGTCCTAGCTATTGAGCCCAAAAATGTTGAAGCCAAAACAAGTTTGGCCCGCATCAATAATCGGCTACGGGCAAATGGTTGTATTAATACGATTTATTACTCGTTTACAATGCTAAAACTTTGCTAATTAATTTTCAGCCACTAAAGGTGGGCCGAATTTCACGCCGGACCGACCCGACTTAGTTGATATCCTTCCACTGGATAAACCGGCCTATAAACGCTCAAAAAAGCCCATGCGACGTGTGCCTATAGTGGATATAGTCTCACCCAGAGCCACTTCTAATAACAATACAAATCAATTGCGTATCTCAGATGATGATATTGATAAGATCTTCAATAGCAATTGCGGCACATTTGAAGAAGTTAAAAATAATACCAAACCCAACCTGGAATCTAACCCAATTCAAACACCAGTTGAAGATGTACCTGAACGTACATCTAATTCCCTGACCTCAGATACGGAAATTGCTCAGCAGAAAACTGAAACTATTGTCAACTCTCCAGCACCAACGTCTCAGACAAAAGCCGCTGCCGCAGTCGGCCCTGTGGAAGTAAGCAGTTTTTCATAGTAAATTTCTATTTGTATTAAACTTTGTATCCCATTTTAGCGAGCTTTGCCACCACAACCAATGAATACAGCGCAGTTCTATATTGCTTGGAAGGAATTGTCGCCCGCTCAAAAATATAAGTATTTGAAATCCATTGAAATTCCAAATCTGTGCAAAATACTTGGAGCCGGATTTGATTCTGACACTTTGACGGATCTCTTGCACACCATCCAAGAGTTCTATGTGCCCAACAAGGAGCCCACAACTGCAGCAGTTCTAAATGAGATTAGCAAAAACGAGCAATTTGTTATTCTGGCCATGCTCATGTCAACAAAAGAGAAGAATGGTGAGTTTAACCTAATCGTTACTTGTATTTGTTTAATTGATTGCTTCATTTCTATTTTGCAGTAATTTCCTCTATAATGTCTGAGCTTAAAACATGGCCGAATAAAAATACATCGCTATTGGCCAAATTAACCAAGGTTTATTATGTGGACTAGAATTCTATCCAAATACCTCAATTTGTCATGTACTTATTTGACTTTAAACTGTTCAACAAAAAATTATGTTTAAAAGAACCCAAAAGCAAAATTTAATGTAAATTATGTAGATTTCAAAATGGCACAGTAGATATACATACATACATATATATATATATATTTAACTTGAAATGTATATATAATGGCTTTGTTCTGGATTTGGACATTAGATACGCCATATTAGCTTTTATAGAAATAGCGAAAATGAGTCAATGACTCGAATGTTATTTCACTGTTTCCACATTGAAGTCCCTAGATAAATTCATTTGAAATAGTAAAGTCAAATGTGATAATTCCTACTAAAGTTCTGCCAGAAGATGTAACCAAAAACCATTAAGGCAAATGAATATTAAATAGCAAATTGAGTAATATGAATTAGTGTAATTTACATAAATCAACTGTATTAATTCAATCAGAGAATGGAAGCGACCTGTAACAGAGCGACTCGACTCCATTAAGTGATTTAAAGTTGCCTGAGAAGGGACCAGCAGAGAGAACGCATGTGTATCCATTACACACGACACTTTGCCATTGGTGAAAGAATCAACCCAGCGCCTATGATTGTTTGAGTTGGTTTTAAGGGGAGGGGACAGAAGGCTTTAAATTTATTGAGCCCGGTCTCCGATCTCGGATTTGTGTCATCTACTTTGTGGAGGGAACGATTGTAGCAGTAGCTAATTGCGTGAGAGCTCCAGTGACTGCACTCTAAGCGCACGGGGTCGGCGTGGGTCTCGTGTATTCGCTTAATCCCATTGTTGCCTCTACTAGTTATAATTTAATTTACATTTTTCTTAACAAACGCTGTTGTGATTTCTCAGTTTCTCTTTTGACAGCGAGAGTTACAGAGTTGCCAGCTATTATGGATTTTCATTGAAATAAAAAAGAGATGAAATACATTCTTAGCCATAGACAGACATGGGACTGCTATGAGTGGAACTATCTCTTTTCTTTAGAACTCCGGTACGGTATACATACGTTAGCAGAAATTAATAAAAAATGTATGCCAGAATTATTGTTTTTATTTGATTAAATTTGCTTATGTTTTAAGTTAATTATTTACCAAAGTATTGTAAAAGAAATACAAAATCGAACTTATTATAATAAATTATATAGGAAACACATAGCTCTAAATAACAATCTACTTTACCGGTTATCTACAAATTTCAACCTAGTGGCATCTCCATAGGCTGAAGCCAAGCTTCATCGAAAGATTGAGATACAAATTTAGAGAGAGAGAGCAAGAGTGGCACTGAGAGAACGCCTGCTATGAGCTTGACTTGCGTTCTCCAATCAACTACCAGTTGCTGTCCACACTCCAACGGATTTAGATACATTTGCCACCCGAAATAGAATCAGTTAAAGAAAAATATAAAAAAAAAACATAAAGTAACAACAAAAATAAAACACGAGAGACTGAAGCTGCAACAACAGCGACTACAAACAACAGAGAAAAAAGACCGATCATAATAACATTCCCATCGAGTATAATAACATTCACATCGAGTATACGAAGCGTGAAACACACATAAAAAACGGGAGAAAAAAATCACAAAATTCGTAAACAATCAAAGTAACGGCAATTTGTGTAAGTGTCTGTGTGTTGTGTTGTATTTAAAATACAATTTAAAAAAAAAAAAAGATATTTCAGAGAAGTATACTAAACACGCCCCCGCCCATAGATAAGAAAAAACGACAATAATGCAACTAATTGAAAAAGGAAACACAATTTTGAGTGGGAAAAACTGGAAAATCCATTTAAACAAGTGCAACGAAATACGAAAAACAAATCAAGAGAAAAATAGATTTCACTGTTCGACTATGTCCGTGTGTGTGTCTGTGTGCGTGTGAGACAGTGTTTTCAAGCAAGTGCAAAAAAAATGATATTAGAAGAGTCATCAAATCATACCATCAACAACTCAGCCAAAAATAACTTTTTTGTTTAAAAAAAAGAGAACAAAATATACCAGACTAGAATCCGGCAAAACAATTTATGGTATTTGGCCAGCTTGGCTCTGGTTTTAGAGAGCGGCTTAAAGAGGCCTCTTTCAGGTGCTACCGCCCACTGACAATCGTGTTTAATTTATGCTTAGCCCCCAAAAGCTGAACAAAAAAATTTATCTCGGCCAGCTTGCTTGCCAATGTTGTTAGCGGGTGAGGTGAATCTCTTGTCTACTCTTTGAGGACTGAAGTCTTCTTACTTGCTCTTCAATGTGCTGGCCACTGCTTGTGACTGGCTGCTGCTGCTTCACATTTTGTCTCATCTCGTCACAACCTGTGCCAAGCGCGCGATTTAAGCGTATACCCTTCTCTTCCTCCGACTGATCTTCCCCCTGCTCACCCCCGCTACGACAGCTGCCGTTACCCACGAGCCAATAGAGCCCAAAAAGACGTTCAAAGACATAAAATTCAACCGGTTGGTTGAGTTTCAGCAGCAGCAACAATCCAAGCAGACTCAGTGTAAAAATTAAAAATTGAAAAGAAAAAAAACATAAATAACAAAATCTTTTTTTTTTTTTTTTTCTTATACACATACTCAAATATATTTATAATTTGAGTTTTATTTTGCCTTTTTTTGCTAAAGGCTGTTTAGCATAGTTTCTTTTCTAGAGAGGGAGAAATATCTCTTTTTGAAGATCCGCTTCGCTTGTTTGATAATGGAATATTCCATTTTGATCGACCATTTACCCTCGTTTCGTTTTTGGTTTTGACTTTTACAACATCGCTTTTTGGTATTAAATCTTAATTAAGAATTACTTAGCAAATACATGTTAATTACAAATTATTTTAATCATGATTTCGTATTTAATGAAGTGAATCAGCTGGATTCTTGGCCAATACTCTAATGACGCATTTGTTGAGTCGCATCCTCTCCCTCTCTCTCTATCTCTAGTCTCTTTCACTGAACCATCTGTGCATATTGAACGGCTATGAATTAGATTTACCCCAGCTTCACTTATACTAAATAAAGAATTCATCAGTTTTGTACATATTTTTTGTCCAAATGGGTAGAAATTTTGGTATAGACAAATGTTAGCCAGGCCCTCTGGTTTTTCGGGCCGAGTTTACTTTATGATGAACCATCAGTTGTAGTGACTGTAAGTTATTTGTTAAAATATTTAGATCATTTATGTTAATTAGTTTGATTATTTGAGTAAATGTTGTTGGAGTTGTTGTCTTGGCTGACGCCTTTAGTTCTTTTTTTCTTTGATTTGGCACATTTGGATTGGATTTGGAGTGAGATTTGTTTGCTCGTCTGCCAACTTAATTTGACCAAATTGAAATCATGCGTCCGATTTGTGTTCGGGCCACCGGGCCATAGCTTCTTGCTGACCATTCTGGCCATTTGGCTCGTATCAAATGTAATTCAGTTGTTAGCGGTGTTAGATCACATGTCCATGGCAATTAGCACAGATCCACACAAACATATATACACACATACATACATTTATAGGTATATTTGTATCAACGCTTTATGTATGTATGTATATAGTAAATATACTTGTTTATAAATCAAATTTTGCTTACGTGCATTTGCTTCCAAATCGCCGCACGCCACGAGTTAAGTTGTTGATGTAGTTGTTATTGCTCTTCGGCATTCGGCAAGCTTTTGTTTTTATTGAAATGCTAATAAAATGCTAAAAGCCCTGCTAATACCAACAACAGCTTCGTGGATATACTCAGAAAGATTTCATCTCAAGGATGAATGTTTCGGCTGCTGTTGGCGCCCTGCAAAACCCACAATCATTATGCGTGGAGTATAATGCTTCCGGTTATATCTTCATCTGGTCAATCTGCTCGAATACAGGTTTTACTTCACTTATTTCGTCAATTCAAGTGAAACTCATCTACAAGTAGTTCAGTTTTTGTATTTTTTTGTTTATTTTATTGTTTGTTTCTTCTGTTGCGTCAAACTAAATCAAATCACTTGAGTTTATTACATTTTATTATGAGAAAAGAAGAGTGCGACAGAGATAGCGATAGATGAAAAGAGATGGAGAGAAGAGTGAGCAATGTTCGTGGGCTTGGGGATAAGGCGTTAATTTAATCAAAATCATTGTGCGACAACAGAAGCAACAATAACAATGCCTTTGACTGGAGACTTGATTTAATATAAGCTACAATATCTTTTCCCTTATAGACATGTGTTTATTCATATACATACATATCTTTATATATATGCAAATTGGTCAAGTAACAACTTCACAGAACTCTCGATTGTTTATACATAGGTAGTCGATCCTTTTTCAAAATGAAAAAATGTTATAAATAAAGTTCTATGAACTGATTTGTTTAGTTCGGAAGACTATATTAGAATGCATATGACAAGCATATTGATTATGTTTTATGTATGTATGTATGTGTTTCGTGTTTAGATAAAACTGTTTTTACAATTTCAAAGGTTACTTATATACTTTGCACTTACTTTACCGATTTAGTCAAACTACTCCAAATTCAATATTTTTCTCCATCTTTTGTCTTTCGAAATTTCGAAAGTATGATCATTTGATCTTGTTACAGATTGGGAAGAAAATAAATTATACGCCGCGTGTTCGAAACTTATTAATTTTTCATGGCCTACTTATCAGCGTTTTTCTTTAAGATTTCAATTTTTGTGTATTGAGTCTTCGATTGTCAACTTTTTTAGATACGTACTAGATTTATTTTGCATTTAAATTTTATTTTAATATATGCAAATATTTCGTTCAACTTAGTAAGTGACCCTCAACTAAAGCCGATAAGTCTCTGGCTGTCGCCGCGTCGCCAGATACATTTATCTTAGTCCGAGTGAGTGAGAGGCTAATTGAGAGAAAGAGAAAAATTGCGGGAGACTTGGCAAAATATATTAAATCTACGACGTCATTTTCTGGCCAGACTGTGTGTTCAAACTATAATAAAGTACATACATACATATGTACAATGCAAAAATGCACTGGTGTGACAACATTTTGATTGGAAAATAGAAAAAACCAAATACCAAATACATCTTACGCTTTAAGTTTCAACTTGATGATTCTTCTTAGACTGTTTAATTATGTCTAAGCCCAAGTTTTACGTTACACAGTTTTCTTTTGTCAATCTATTTGTAAAAAGGAGTGATTAGAGGATCAGAATATGCCCTTTTTCAATTGGATATACTGGGTAGCTAGAATAACCAGTAAAACTGCTTGACCTGAGAGCTGTTTTCATTTCTTTTTGTCGTTATTATGAAGATTCGATCAAATCGGTGAATCGTATTGCAATTATTATAACTAAACATTGATATAAGAACCAATTGAAACTTGAGTGAATGCGAGAGATAGAGAGAGACAGAGAGAGTGAGAACAAAATGTGTAAACAAATTTCAATTTCAAATGAAGATTTCTAATATTTATTTTTGAATTCTTAAAAACTATAGATCAACATGCTGTAGACGTTCCAGAAAGCAATCGGAGAAAGGACGATGCAAATGAAAATTTCCGGCTAAGAACATGGACTTTGATTTCTCTGACTTTTGTAAGTAGATTGAAATTAAGATGCCTTCTAAAACCAATAAAAAGTTTGTACTTATATTTATGTAAATGTGTCGTTTATATGTATGTCGATAATCTGTCCTTATGATTATCCTTGCATTGGCCTCATTGAAGGCTACCAAAAATAGATGGAAATAAACTAAATTGATGTAGCTAGAAACTAGACAACTGGCAACTCATCAACATATACCAACCAAGCCCAAACAGTCAGCCAGTCAGTCAATCCGCCAACCAACAGGCAAACAAGCCAACAAGCATTGAATATATATTTCTATATAATTTTGCATATGTTGTTGTTTGTCTCAATGGTCTTCTATTTGGTTTTTGTTGCTGGTTGCTTGGCATGCGACTTTTATGTGCCTCACGAAACGAGCAAATTTGTTTGATCAATAAGAGGGACACCAAAAATATTTGCACACTGATTGAAATATATTTTCTCCCGTATTCATATCCTGCCAGTTGTAAGAGATTTCCTAACGGATTTTGACGTGCCCCACGCGAGTACAACGCAAAAGAAAGAAAAAAAGAAAATTGATCAAAAGCGTTAAACAAAAAAAAAATAACATTCGAAAGAACAGAAATCGAATGATAAGCAAATTAATAATCAAGTTCTCTGTTTGTCCAAATGCATTCGACTAACTATTTGGTGCTATAGAAACAATTGCATAAACAAAAGGTTTTCAATTTCGCTAAATAACAATTTGGCTCATATTATATTTTCCCTTTCGTTTGGCTCTTTGTTTGTTACTGTGGTTGTTGTTGCTGCTAAATATTTTCGCAAATGCATTTTCACTAATCAGCGAGTTGTGAAAAGTGCATCAACCGTATTGCTCGCTCATACGTACATTAGATAATTGTTAGAAATTCATTTTTGTTGCCATGGATGCTGCCGCTGTTGCCAGTTATTAATAACTTGGCCAACTGTTAAGCTCGCTTGAGCTGTTCGGCTCCTAGACCAACTAACAAAGTGCCTAACTTACAGATATACGTATTAATCAACGCGAAACCTAAAAACCCACCATGGATTATCCAAAGGCATTGAATGGTAATAGTTGTAAATGTTGGGCATAAATTAAGAAAACACACACATGCACACAATGATAAAAATTGCTATTTGGCTCAATACTCGTACATACATATATTTAATATGGAAATATAAACCAAAACTGCGTCGCAATGTTTATCGATCAAACACAATGACATTTTTCGTCTGCTCTTCATTTTGTATTTGTATCTGTGCTCAGTGTCTGTGTCTGTATCTATGTAGTTGTCGTCGTCGACGTCTGTTCAATCGCCTTATCAGTTAAATTACTATTAATTCTAATATATACATACTCCAGAAATCTGGTTTACGCCCTTCAATTAGACTCATGCACTCAGAATTTTATTATTGTCAAAATGTAATTAAAAACATTGACTTTGTACATATTTTGTGTTTTAACTATCGTCACTATCGACATTTCTTTCTTCTTTTCAAAAATTTTAACTAGAGTATTATGAAGTAAAAGTAGATTCAGATTGACTTTTGGCCAATTAAGGTAGTACGAAAGATCCCAGGGAAACTATTCATTTTTTTTCTCATTACTAAATGGATTAGTATACGTCAAATCGAAACTAGGACTAGACTTCCTTTAGACAAAAAGTACTCTAACTATGTATGTAAACTAAACTTACATTAAACTAAGTGCTAAAAGACATAAGAAGTTCAAAATAATTAATAAATTAATTTATATTTTTCGTGCTTTACAATTTGTTTCTTTTTTCGTGAACGCTTTGGCTGCAGCTCGCCAAGATCTACTTGATGGTATTGACAATGAAGCCCTTGATCTGTTCATGCAAGTGGCCGCTGGCGTTGGTGCCCTCGATAACGATGAGAATAACCAGTCAGGTGGTCATGGACATAATCTTACAAATGTAGATCACATGGCAACAGGTGGTGGTGGAGGACTAGGAGGAGGAGGTGCAACTAAATTGGAATCCCCACACACACCACCAATGCAGGTCGGCAGCTTGACCAGCACACCTATATCCACACCGCATAACCAACAGCAGCAACTACAGCAGCAGCAGCATGTCCATTCCCATGCCCATTTGCCGGAAAGTCCACCAGATTCGGGGTCAGAACCCGCCTATAGTCCACTGGGCGAGACCCATGGCCTGACTCTTCCCGGCCGAGAACTTATCTATCCGATGTTGCAGACAGAGCTACAATATCCCTCACCACCGCATCCCCATCAGCATCAGCAGCAACAGATGGCACCGAGTGGACATCATTTTGTTGCTCCTCCAGCCGATGTACGAATTAAGCACGAGTCGGGACTTGTAATGAATCCGAATAGCCTAATGTGCCAGCAGCAGTCGCTGCAGCCAATGAATGAGCAACAATTGCCTCCGTTGCACCAACAGCAACACCAGGAGTTGCAGCAAGATCAGATGCTCTACCAGCATTATGATAATGGCCCCGGGCCAGGGTCTGGCTTGTATTCAGCGGGTAGCTATCAGAATTTATCCACCACCTGCATGCTGACTTCCTCGTTGGGATTGGGCGATCGTGTCCAGGTAATTGGAACTAGCCAATTGTCACTGAATCGCATCTCGGCGCCCTCCACTCCAGTCCATCTGTCGTCACGCAAACGTAAAATGTCGACGCAACTAGATTGTCCGGATTTTGGTGCTACTCCGAAACTGGACACAACCGGAGGACTGGTGATGAGCCCGTTGCGTGCTTCACATCATTCGCTGGCCTCCACACCGCAGGATCTAAATCTGAGCAAGACGCCCGCCCATTCACACTGCTCTGCGTCTGTGTCGCCGGCTCTGTCCGCCATCAATTCCCAGGCGGACAATAGCCTCGATGGACAGGCTAGTAATGCAGCTGCCGGCTCCGGATCAGGATCTGGTTCTGGCAGCGAAGCCGGCGATCCAGCACTCAGCCAATGCATTCGTTTCAGTCCTTTTCAGCCTGAGAACTGGCACAAATTGTGCGATCAGAGTTTGCAGGAGCTATCCGTTATCTACTATCGCGTGGATGCCGATAAAGGATTCAATTTCAGCGTCTCGGATGACGCCTACGTGTGCCAGAAGAAGAACCACTTTCAGGTTACTTGCCATGCCCGCCTTCAGGGCGATGCCAAATTCGTGAAAACACCGTCCGGCCTGGAGAAAATTAAGTCCTTCCATTTGCATTTCTACGGCGTCAAATTCGAGGCGCCCAACCAGACTATTCGCGTAGAGCAGAGCCAATCGGATCGCTCCAAAAAGCCATTTTACCCCGTACCGTAAGTGTTTTGTCCTTAAAGCACATTTTACTATTACTACTCACTGTCTGCCTCCCGCAGTATCGATCTCCAGAGTCACATTGTCAGCAAGGTCACAGTGGGTCGTCTGCACTTTTCGGAGACGACAAACAACAATATGCGGAAAAAAGGTCGCCCCAATCCGGAACAGCGTTTCTTTCAACTGGTAGTGGGACTGCATGTCCACACCACTTCAGGTAACTTCCCAGTGGTTAGCCACGGTAGCGAAAGGATCATAGTGCGTGCCTCGAATCCGGGTCAGTTCGAGTCGGATGTGGACCTCTGTTGGCAACGGGGTCTCACCCAGGAATCGATATTCCATGCGGGTCGAGTGGGCATCAATACAGATCGACCTGACGAGAGTCTGGTGGTGCACGGAAATCTCAAGGTATCGGGCCACATAGTCCAGCCGAGCGATAGCCGAGCTAAGCAAGAAATCGGCGAACTGGACACATCGGTCCAGTTAAGGAATTTGCAGAAGATTCGCATTGTCCGCTATCGCTACGAGCCAGAGTTTGCGGTTCACTCGGGGCTGAGGCGGGAGAGTGACACTCGAGAGATTGTGGACACTGGTGTGATAGCTCAAGAGGTGCGAGAGGTGATCCCAGATGCTGTGCAAGAGGCTGGCAGTGTAGTGCTGCCCAATGGCAATGTCATTGAAAATTTTCTCCTGGTCAATAAGGTGAGAATACTTTGGTGTACCGTTTCCGTTATCCACTAACTCGCTATACTACGCCCCTGTAGGATCGCATCCTCATGGAGAACATTGGCGCCGTTAAAGAGCTCTGCAAGGTGACCGGTTCGCTGGAGACCCGCATTGAGCATCTGGAACGTGTCAATAGTCACCATAATAGCCACCAACTGCGTGCCAAGGATTTGTTGGAGCCAAGCTCCCTACTGACCTTGAAATCGCCCCCAACCCCATCGTCGTCCATAAACAGCCGCCGCCGAGATGGCTACGAACTCTGCTCCAGTCGCAGTCTTCAGATTGTGATATTCCTTCTGATCATTGTAATGGCTGCCTGGTAAATAATCCAACCCGTTTCCCTACCGTTCCCGTGTAATTGATTCTTTTTTCTTTCGTCCAGCCTTGCAGCCGTTTCCACTCTCTACTTTGTGGAGCATAATAAACAACAACAATTGGACGGTTATCAACTATTTGGAAATGGCCATCTTTTTCACTCTGACTCCACATCAGCCACGCATCTGAGCGATGAGGATCGGCAATATTTCCAACACAATCTTCACACGCTATTTAAGAACAAAACCCATGTGGCCTGGCCAAGCTTGGCATATGCAACAAGTACCTCGAGACCCCCGCCTAGCGTACATTATTTTGGTGAGGACGAAACCGAGGAATTGTCCGCTGTCATGAGCAAGCCCCAGGTGTCACAACAACAACAGCAGCAGCAAAGTCAGCCAAATCTGAAACACAGTCGTATTACCACAACAGCTCCTAGCAGCAGAGTCGTCAGCAATAAGACAATAAGCAGTAAAAATGGCAAAAAATGGCCACTCCCCCAAGAAGTTCTACGTCAGAGTGCGAATGGGCAAAAACTGATCCAATCTGTGAGGCTACCAGGACGACTATCGACGCTGGCCGGAAGCAGTGGGAGCCCCAGTAACGAGAACCCCTCTTTGGTCTCTTCAGAGAAGCCGCCCGAGGTCATTGCCTTGGCCCAGGACTTCGAGAACAACTCCATAGACATTGATGCCCAACAGCAGCAGCAGCAACAACTACAGGCTAAGACCTCATCTCTGCCACTGCCTCTACCTTTGCCCACTCTTAAGCTGGATGAGCATATTGTGGTGGTGGGAACCATAGCAAGCAGCAGCACGGCTCCAGATCCATCCGTTGGCCAGGCTATACGTAAACTTAATACTGGAGATGCAGTGATCTATAATGTCTACAAGACAGTCTCTCCGCCCACATCGAACCTGGCATTGACCACCAATAAAGTCAGCACAGAACCTGCGCAGAGTACTTTGTCAGCCTTGGCCTTGGATGTCCCACCACCAGCTCAGCCAGTGCGAAACAGCAGTGGGCGTCACGATAATGCCGACGCATTGGATCTGCAGAACCTGTCCAACACGAATGAGTCCGTGGATAATCCCATTACAGCGCTCTTTGGATTTGAATTCACCGGAGCTGGTCTACGCGATTCTAGCGTGGGCCGCCGTTCGGCCAATCAGCGAAGTCTAGACTGGATTACGCAGAAGACTCTGAAGACGCCGATTTTTGGACAGCCCAAGGAGTGCAATGGCGATGAATCGGTCAGCGATAATTGCCAGGTATGTATCTCTCGATCTGTCCTTGTTTGTCTGTCTAAGAATATCCTTCATTCTCCCTTCTACAGTCAGTTTGTTATGATGACGTACCGTCTTCGCAATCCCAGACAGACAATTTGGATGCGAATGTGAAGCAACAACATGTTGAGGAGATAGATCTACAATCAGCGGAGCAGGACCAGGACTCCGACATATTAAGCGAGCAGCAACCAGCAGTTCTTGTTGGGCACTCGGGTCAGAATGAAACCGCCAATCCGGATGATGGCACCCCAGCAAACCCCCATCGAGTGTATCACGGCAAAAGCTCACACAACACTGAAGCCCAGTCCAAGCAGTTCTCAACCGAAACAGACGCCTCGACCAGTGAGGATGCCATATACAGGGTAGTAGGAGGCCCACAGTTGACACCCAATGCAGCTGCCGAGGTGGATCATGTCGAACTGTTGGCTCCAAAACCGGATACCGAGATAGGAGAACACTCGTCCATAGCAGTGGCCCCAGTTGTTCAGTTGGATTGTTGGAGCATTTCCACGTGTGTCCTAGCAGCTCAGTCGAACTACACTATAGATGTGGAAAAGTATTGTCCCACAGCGGGTAGCTCATTAAATATAAGTTACACGGTTCCAGTGTCGCGGTATCTTCAGGCCACCAGCCTTGAGCTCCATTTCAAGTAGGCAAAATAGATTGAGAATGCATTGATAAAAAAAAAATTAATTGATTACTTTATTTCTTCCTTTTAGTTCCAACAAGCCTCTACAGTGGTCTATTTGCACCGATGAGGATCAGTCCAAGGCCAAGACGAGTACCCAGTTAAACGAGGACGAAGATGAGGCTCCGCCGAGTAGTTGGGTCAAAGTGCTCAAACAAATGGGCAACAACAAGCTAATTCTGGCCCTGGACATACCAACGCGCGGCAATTTCGTGCGCGACTTTATGCTGCGAGCCAGCCATGACCTAGAACAGGTATGAAGTCATGAAACCAGCTCCCAATGAAAAGTTGCTAAATTTGACTTTTTTAATTGCAGCAAAAACTTTGCGATGACAACGCCCATGTGGCAAACCCTATACTCCAGTACAACTTTAGCATTATAAGAGATTGTGATTAGTTAAACAAATTAATTTATGGCACGGATCGAATCTGAACCAATATTTTTCCTTTGGCAATTAGGAAAATCAAAGATGAAATGCAAAAACTGTTGGTCAGCTGGCAGGACATCAAGTTACATTTATACGTAATGAAAATATTCGAAACAAAGCAAAAGACAAACAACAAAAGACACACAAAGCAATATTGAGAAATTTTAAATAAAATATTTAGTAAAGTCTTTCATTATAAAATGCCCCATGGTCTACATCAACTCAAATAATTTTGTCTTCAGCTAATTGTGTTTTACTATTTACATCGGGATCAGTGTTAAAAGCGAAACTTGTCCTTGGAGGGACTCGCCTTAAATGCATGAACAACTTCTAAGAGTAAAATTTATACTGTCGATGTATAAGAGAACTCTACCAAACCAGGTAGACGAATACAAGGGTTTGTATGCCCTTGCAAGTATGTATTTCTGTTAGTCTTCCCTTACCTATGGGGGTTTTATCTAAAAATTGTAATGTTCGCGAAAGAACGGCCCAGAATCTTTGGATGGAGCAATGCGGCGCATGTAGCATGCTATTTTATTGTATGACTCTGTGCCAAAAGCTTTATTAAACAATAACATGAAAAAAATCAATTTATATCCAACCTAAAAGAATGCTGTTCATGGTGATCAAAAATATGAATACTTTATGGAGTCGGGAAACCTTTCTTCAGCTTGGAGATGTGTCAAAACTCTCTTGGCCGGGTCTGAGAAGAAATCCGACTGGCCTAACAATATTTTGATTTTAATTTTTGGCTCCAAAAACATAACATTCTGTACATTCATCAGGATTTCATTGCATGTCACTGACCCAGCAACCATATATGTACAAGTATATACTTTAAAAAGAAATTGGAAGCCTCATCTTGTTTGAATCCAACTTTTTATGATAAATAGAGATATTCTTGAAAATCCCTCGGAAGAACTTATTTATATGCTTTTGCCGCACACGATGGGAGCACATTTTTAAACCCGATTATAAGCTCGAATGATTTCATAGAAGTGGCCGTAAAGAAGACAAATATGTGTAACCATTTGTCACAATTTATTAATTAAAGATATAATTTTTTTATTTGTTATCTGGTTATTTGTTTCAAATGTTTTTCTTAAAGCGAAAGCTGTTATTTGATCCATTAAAGTAACTCTTGGCGAATCATTTGGTAACCTTTAAAGAAAACCAAGTCTAATGCCGGAAATATTGTCCGAGTATGATATGGACACACTAAGACATGATTTATACAGTCATGTGCTGTCTTTAAAGCGAAATTGGAAGGAACCAACACTGATAAATATCTGGAGAAGTTTCTCTCAGAACAAATGGGCTGGGTATCTGGTATTGATTACATAGCCAAAAATATCACTGGCGATTCGGGGCTCCCTACACTGGGAGCACATGGGGAAAGCATCGAAAGAACTTTCGTTGAAGTAACATTTAGCCTATAAACACACTGGAAAAAACCTTTGAATACTTTAAATAATTTGAGGATAAATTGGGATTCAAGTAAATTATCTTACTACTCTTCCTTAATCATATCCAGAAGATGAATGTCGGGTGAAGTATTTTAGTAAAAGACATCCCATGTTTTCTGTACAGCCTTAGATCGTTCAACATTGATTATTTCACCGTTTCCAAAACAGAGTACTCGAGTAAAACTTGCATTAAACTTTAAAAAGGTTTAATACTGAAAAGTGTCGAGTGTCGTGTGTGCAACAATATGGAAGCATCCTTAGAACGACCTTTGCTAATCAGGGAACCGAGGACCACGTGGTAAATGCTCTGTGTGATTAATGTTATTGTACTGCATATACATATTCTATTAGGCAAACTGTGGTTAAATCTTTCCCGAGACTCTCAAACGTGAAAAAAGTGCGCGATTCATAGAAAAAAAAAAAAAAACTTTACTATTGAAAACAAATTACATACTTAACAAACTCTAAACATAAAATTAATGCTCATACTCCGAATGGTTGATCCTTGCCATCTTCATGGTATTTGATGTACGTTTCGCCATGAGTAAAGTCCTTGGTGCCCTCAAGGCGACCACGTGGGGGAGCCTTGTCATAATCAAAGGCCTTCTCCGATTTGCCAAATAATTGATTGGCCATTTCAATATCCTCACGGTACTTCCCGACAACAACCTTCTTGCCGGTGATGGGATCAGTTATGTCACCAAGTGGATAGACAACCTTTTCCACCGCGTGTGTGATTAGCCGTGTAAGACGCTCGGGAAGCTCTCGGATCAGGACCACATCACCGGTCTTACACACTTTTTGAGGGTCATGTGCGAAAAAGAATTCATCCTTTTTAAAATACTGAAAGACAAAAGCAAATGGATTTAGTAGGCAGCAGCATGGAGGGTGTTGTGGGTCAAACCATATTTAAGTTCTTATCCAGTTCCATACGACGAATCCGTATTTTGGATGCATTTTGTTTAATGCAGGGCATACATTGTCCCATCAACAATAAGCCGCGAGCTGACATAATTTTATTTTATTCTTATTTTTTTTTTCCTTTCGCCACTTTGCACAACAATCTGTTAGCTAACAGAAGTCACAATTGAACTGTTAATATACAGTGGTTACTGAAAATGTAAAGCCAACAAATTGTATCTAAAAAATAAACAAAAACCTTATTCCATCGAAATCCTAATATATCGTTACACTGTTTGCAATTCTTGAAAAATTTTGCTGGTTTAATTTAATATTATTTTAGTGTTTCATTAAATTTATTGAAAAATTCGTATGCCTCATTTAAATTGTATCACCTACAAATTTTTTTTAAAAATGTATAGACATAATAAAGTTGAAATATTTAGGAATATTGCACATTAAGTACCCGTACGAATACTTGTTGTAAAACTGTAACTAGTTGAACATTTACCGCTACAGCGACAATGTTGCCAGAAGTTCAATTGAATATTCCCTGATCTGGCCTAACATGCAGCAATCAGCTGACGGGATGAGTAAAAAAACAGCTCAATGCGAGTCCGCACTACAGGGATTATTCTTTAGCTAATCAAATCCAAAATCCCTGTTAAAAGAGGGAGCATCCTAGTATAGTTTAGTATTCGTTAAAGAGTTAAGCCGGTTAACTAGTGGAACTAATATCTGGGCGTTCACCATGGTGAGTAAACAAAGAAGCCTTATCAAAGAACTATCTGGACTGGACTCCGCCCTTTGTTTTCAGAGCTACGATGATGATGACTCCTTTCCAAAGGATTATGGATATGGAGCATACAATCAAGATGGTTTAGATTTAGAGCCAAATGCCACCAGCAGTAGCGAAACAAAGCCAAGGATATTACTAATGGGTTTGCGCAGATCAGGCAAAAGCTCCATTCAAAAGGTGGTCTTCCACAAGATGGCTCCGAATGAAACTCTTTTCCTCGAGTCAACTAGCAAAATTGTCAAGGATGACATCAATAATTCCAGTTTCGTCCAATTCCAAATTTGGGATTTTCCCGGCCAAATCGATTTCATTGAACCGACTTTTGATTCGGACATGATCTTTGGTGGATGTGGCGCGTTGGTCTTTGTCATAGACGCCAAAGATGATTATAACGAGGCCCTGACCAAATTCAAAAACACGGTGATCAAAGCCCACAAAGTTAATCCCAATATTAAATTCGAAGTTTTCATACACAAGGTTAGAAATAGAAAGAATTAAAGATTCGCGACAGCGAATGCGGTTATATGCTTATCAGGTGTAACATTTGTTAAATTTCCCACAGGTGGATGGCATTAGCGATGATTCTAAAATGGAATCCCAACGTGATATACATCAACGATCTTCGGACGACCTCGGAGAAGCGGGGCTGCACAAAATTAATTTGAGTTACCATTTAACTTCCATATACGACCACTCCATATTTGAGGCGTTTTCAAAGGTGGTGCAAAAACTAATACCCCAACTACCCACACTCGAGAATCTGTGTAATATATTTATACAAGTAGGTTATCTCATTCACAATTTATACATACATACATATATTACATATGTATTTTAATTTGCTTCCTACAGAACTCGGGCATAGAGAAAGCCTTTCTGTTTGATGTGGTTTCCAAAATTTACATTGCCACCGATTCGTCGCCTGTGGATATGCAAACATACGAACTGTGCTGTGACATGATTGATATGGTCATTGATCTATCCAGTATATATAGGTTAGTTAATCTATATTTTTTAGAACTGCGCATTCATCATAGCCTACTTTACCAATGAATAGCTCGGAGGAAACTGCGTTTGACAGCGGCAGCGCCAGTCTGATCAAGCTAAATAACAATACCATATTATATCTGCGAGAAGTCAACAAATTCCTGGCCCTTGTCTGCATTCTGCGTGAGGAGAATTTTAATCGCCGGGGCATAATAGATTACAATTTTATTTGCTTCCGCGATGCCATTAGTGAAGTTTTTAAGCTGCGTCTCATGAGCCAAGCGCGATTGGAGAACAACGATCAGGATGATGAGGATGATGACGATGACGGGCCGCCTCGGGCAACGCCATCACCATAATGATAAAACCAACATCCACTCACCTGGTTAACCGTGCATAAAGAATAATCAACTATTATTAAGTTACACGATTTTTGTGAAGACATTTTTTCAATTTTTATGTTTTATTTTTACTATACATTTTTTTCTAATCTATGAATGCTATTTTTGTTCCAATTTTGTTATTGCCTTTGTTTTCCTGTTTACACATATTGCTGCAACATTTTAAGACCCCCCACGCAAATGCAAGCAATCATCCAGCGGTTAAAAGTAACAAAAACTAATAAATATGTTATGTCTATTTTTTAAAGCAAACTAATTTTTTAAAGATAGTAAATCTTAGCCAAATTTTGTACAAACAAAGTAAATAATCTGTAAACTTATCCCAAAGTCAATCGGGCTACATTTCTCCCGGGTAACATTGTCCTAGCAGTGTCCTTAGCACCAACGTTGGGAAACACACTGCCAGTGCATTTCAATCTGATGTTAGCTCACGGCGCTCGTCATTAAAATGCGATCGGCTGTGAAAAAAAAACTAAGAAAAGCAATTTTTTGTTTGTTTTGTTTGTTATCTAAAAAGGCTAATGTTTACGAAAGAATGATCTACCAACTTAACATAGGAAATAACGAAGTTTTTGACCAAAGACTCTGTTTTCCACCGATCGCTCCTATGGGAGCTAAATGATATAGTCACCCGATCATTCAAATTTTCGTTTATATGTGTAATAAACTCACCAATATTAAATTTCAAGACAATAGCTTAAAAAAAAAAAAAAGTTATTGAGAAAAGTCACTGTTTGTATGGGAGCTATATGATATAGTGGTCTGATCCGGCTGAATCCGAGATATACAACCTGTGTACTATATACATGCCTACGGGAGAAGGCAACGAATGGCAAAGCAGAGATAAAACTTGCATTTGTGGTCCTGTGCATTTTAATTATTCCAATTTAAGATTAAATTTCTTGGGTTTACAAGTAAATACGTATTTATATATGTATGTATGTATATTTATAGATGGACTGTTGATCAGCTCGGAAGTTCAGTTCAGATAAACAGAAGCGGACGGTCAAAAATGGAATTTCAGATCAATAACCTCGTTGCTTTTTCATGCGAATGTCTGATTATTTTAAACTTTTACAAAATGTAAAATAAATGTCGGTGCAAAGATTTGTTATGATCGAATCACCATATTCTACACGTGCAGGAACACTTAGATCAATTGCTACAAAATAATATTTTACAAGAAAGTACAAATAGTTTGACGTTTAGACTTGGGTAAAATTAATTTTAATAACTTTCCCAGGTTACACTTTTTATTAAATTTTTAAATAATAATATTATATTATGTCCTTTCAATTACGGCTAGTTTTAAAGTCGTGGAAATATGAATTATGCGATTCCCATGATTTTACATATATGTTAAATTAAGCCAATTTTAGGGTAATTATTTCTGTTTTGCTGGATGTGTGGATTAATAACAAACAAAATCAAATGAATTAAATTCATCAAATTTGAAAAGAAAGTTGTTATGTGTAGCTTTTGACATAAACATTCATATAATTTTGAAGTATGTACGAATGAAACCTAATAATAAAACCCCCCACCGAAACTCATAACACATTAACTAAGTGATATTTCATATTTGAAATTTTGCTCAATATCTTTGATCCTAAAACATGTTAATCCCCCCGACAAATTTTATGGCTGCGCCACTGATTTAGCATAATAGCTTAATGGAAAACAAAATAATTTATTATAATCTTTATATTAAAGGGCAAATGCAAAAAGACACACCTGTTGTTTCTTCTCTATACTTTCTCCTTAACTATATTAACTAAAACTATGTATATTAACTCTACTTAAGTCTAAACTCTTATATTAAGTCTAAAATCTATTTAAATTAAAGAAAAAAACAAAACAGTAATTTCCATTTACTGTATCACATTTCAATTATAAAATAATAACAAAATAATAATAAAATAATAACAAAATAATAATAAAATAATACGAAAATAATGCATATTAAATAAAATAATACAATAATAAATGATAAAACTTAAACTTTATATCGCTGACGACTGGGTCGGGGTATCTTCCTCCTTCAATTGGAAAACAAATGTAAATGTTATATGGAATTGAAATTAAATTTCATACTAACCTCTGTGAACGCTATGCAATCTTTGAAAATTACATTTGGCGTATTTGCCAGCGGCACTGCCATCCTCCTGGCGGGTGGAGTTTGCTCCGCCAGTGGAGGAGCAGGAGCGAATACGTTTGCTGCCTAATCTCTCCAATCCGTCGATTCGGGCACCTCTTGTGACCCGACCAACTTTGCCCGCCTCGCACTTGATCATCCTCTAAGCATCGTTTCCTGTGTATTGAGAGCCCACGCTTATCAATTGAACGAACAATGTTGCACGCCGTGCATGTTTGCGATGTCCGATCAAAGCATTGGTCCCCTGGTGCTCGAGAAATAGGACGATCGTCCTAAACCGTCGGCCACATAGGACGCTTATTGAAGGGTATTCTGTACGTGGAGGTTTCATATGGTCGTTTTGGTGCTTTGGTAATCGGCTCTGGTCATTTTGGTGCTTTGGCGATCGGCTCTGGTAGTGGATCCAGTGCCAAAGGTTCCAGTGGCACTGGTTCCTCTGCCAAAGGTTTCAGCGGCACTGGTTCTACTGCCAAAGGTCCTGGTGTGTTTATCGCTTTCTACTTCCGCTTCTGTGGAATAAAAAAAGGGATTTCAAAAGTTTGAAAAGAAAAAAAAGAAACAAATTTACTTACCTCCGCAATCATATGGATTGCGTCTTTGGCGACGCCAATCTGCTCAAGCACAGATTTGACGCCACTCTCCGAAACCCTTGCTGAAAGCAAGAACACTACTTGGTGGGATAAAACCTTGATCGAGCTTCCATTCTACTATTTAATGAATAGTTGCGATTGAGTTAACATTTTAAAACTGTCAAAAAACATTTCGAACGTGGTGCAAATGGTAAGTATATCCCGAATATCTTTGAATCGAAAATATTCATGTTGGCGGAGCGAAAATATTCAATTTGGCTGGGCGAAAATAATCCATTTGGCTGGGCGAATTTAACACGGCTTGGCGAATTCACATTGTGGTTGTTGTTTGCATTGTTTCGCCGCTGTTGTTTTTAAATATTACGATAGGAAAACTGCGTGAAACGGCCACGGCGAGAGCATTTTCGAAAAGTGAAAAGTCAAGAGATGGACTGAATTAATTTATTAAATTCAATACAATTAGAATAATTAGCACTTCTGACGAATTGTTGTAATTGCAGTAGTCACATGCAAAAATTGTTAAATGTCGACAGCACTTGCCCTGGTAAATTTAAATGTGTGTTTGCCTGTGTGTGTGTGTGTGTAGTGTAAACTGAAACCAGTTAGTAGTGAAAAGCAAAAAGAAAGAACAAATTATTTCTTTCTCTCTCTGTGTTTGTGTGTGTGTGTGTTAACCGTAAACCTGGTCTGGTTTGTCGGGTCCGCTTTTCTTTGGCTTATTGAAAACCTACTGGTAAATTGATAGGAGCCCACGGTGGGAAAGTTGATAAGGAGCAGAAGGAAGTAATTGCTGCCCCCGGCTCTAGATCAGGTGCGTTAAATATCTAAACTTTCGTTAATTTGTTTCTTTATGATTCATTTCTTGTATGATTTGCTTTCTGGCTTTGTGGTGTTTGGTCTCTTTTCATTTCGATTTTGATTTGCGCTGACAATTTCCATTCATTTGACTAAAGTGAAAGGTGGTGACATTCATGTAACTTTAAATTTATTTTGCACACATTTTACTTTCCGCTTTTTTTGGTTTTATCATTTTGTTGTTACTAAACACAGCCATTTACCATTGTTTATTAACATTTAAGCTAATGCTAATTCCGGCGAGAGTTTTTATTGATTTTCTCTAGCAAATGAGTGTGTGTGTGTTATTGGTCGACAGATCCGTTCGAGGGAGGGCGGAGAAGAAGTCTGCCCCGGGTTGCCATCAATTTTAATGGACAAGTGTTTCATTTTCCTTCCTAGTTTTGCCAAAAACCACACCCAGTCTCTTTATAACTCTGTTCCCACGACCGGAAATGATTTCATATGGCCTAAAAACAACCCCTAAACAACAAAAAAGGAACACAAGAGAAACTACGCCGAAATTTAGATGCACTTCCCATTCGTCGGGAAGCATTGCAAACCAGAATTCTCCCTATGCCTACCCTCCTAAAATCAGTGTTTATTATTAATCATCTGTTTATTCTATTAAAGTTTACATATGTATGTATCTATGTATATCTGGCAAATACAGCTGTTAGATAAGGATAAGCGGCAATAGAATATCTTAAACAAACAATCAAGTAATTTAAATTCACGTACGAATAAAATAAATTGTATAGACAAACATTTGTATATGTGTGTGTAATACGTAAGGCCTGCCACAATGTCAAGCTCAGTGTCAGTTGGTAGGACATTTTTCATTTCCTCTTTGAGGTTATATCGAATCCTAAGCGAGAAAAAGAATAAAATGCCGGGTGTAGGTTCTTACTGCGTCGACGCCAAACGAAAAACACGTTTTCTTTCGAAAAAATTGATTTTCCAATATAAACACTTACTAGAAGAAAATAAACGATTACAACATTTCTTCTGGAAACCCCAAACAGACCAGACTAGACCAGGCCAAGTTCAAAATAATGAAAAGTAATAAGCATAATTTAACCATCTTATTCGCACGCATCAAAAAATGAATTTAATTAATGAGTTAGATCGTCTATGAGGCAAGTGGGTTTGTATGTGAGTGGCAAGCACGTGCTCTTCTGACCAAAAAGAAAGCAATTTGTAGGCAAATTAAATTGTTAACAAACCATGAAGTTGGTCAGTCAGTTAGTAAACCACAATAAAAACAAAATCTTAAGTTTTTCCAAGTATCTAATGAGCACCAAAACCCATTCATATCAATACAATAAGATACGTAAATACATATGGATGTATGTACATACATACATATGTATGAGTGTGTGTTTTTTCTCTGCTCTAAGCCAAGTTTGATCGATTTGCTAGTTTAGTTCTTTTAGATGCTTCGATGCTTCTACATTTCTCTTTTTCATTGTTTGCTGATTGGTCGGTTGGTTGGTTTGGTTGCTTTAAAAGCGGAAGCGACGCCATTTATGTAAATTGCTTGCGTGACATTTCAATGCGGCAATGCATATTATGCCTGAACGGGAACGGGTCGAATGGGAATACCGGGATGTGGCTGAAATTCGAAGCTCCAGAGTTTTTAACTGCCAGCTTTTTGTAGCTCCATTCAATCCATTCCATTGTTCCATCTAGTGACAGACCGTTGGATTTGTTTAGGTATGTGTGTAGTTGTTGTAATCAGGTTAAATTCACACTGTCTATAGCCACAACCTCTAGCTTAAAACGACAAAGTGCAGAAGGAGAAACTCCAAATGGTTGTTGACTACAATGCAATTGATTTCTATTTGAAAAACAAAAAAAAAGCTACCTAAGTCATCTACAGTGAATACTCCTTTGACCGATTTCGGTTTGGCAATAATTACAACAAACAGTTACTTTGTTAGGCACTGATCACTATCTAATAATTCTCCAAATTTGTTATTTACTTCAAAAATAAACACCTGCTAGGTATCTAACTCTTTTATCCAACTTGCCCAATAGACGTTTAACATATTCTCCTGTTTGTAAACTTGGCCCAAAAATTATAGACTGTTGTGCCGCTGCTTTCGGCTTTCAATTTCTATTGTATTTTCTAGTTTAGTTTCCTTTTGCCCCCGTGGACGCTTTAATTCGTTTGCTTAATTTGGTTTGCACACAACAAAACACACACAACACACAGGAGTTCAGCGAGGTGAAACGGTTAAATGTTTTCAAAACTGCCTCCAAGTGGGTTTTTTTCGGGAATGGTTGGTAGCGGGGGTGGAGGGGAGAATTCATGGCATGTGTGTTCATTGTTATTTTTGGGATTCCCCCGACCGCCCCACAATCCATTATGCTAACTAATCTTTGATGTGAGTGTGTGCCCCGTTTTATACAGGGTGTCTGGTTCATGATAACAACTCGAGGTTCATTGCACGCACTTTATGAACAATGTTTTTACATTTGTTATGAACAGTTCGTCCCCCGTCTCTTCACTTCTCGGTCGCCGATTTGTTGTTTCTTGCAAGAGTCACGTTTTGAATGCAAATCAAATGAGAAGAGCGCGTGCGCCCACAACGAAATGAAAATGTTTGCAAATTATGACTTAATGGTAGGGGAAAACGTGTAAAACAAAAACAAGAAAAAAAATGCTGAAAAAGCAAGAGCGATGATCTATAATAAATGTAATTTATCCAATTTCAAAAACTGCACTGAATGCATTGCTCATGTGCATTTTAAAAGAGATACATACATATGTAAAAAAATTTTAGTTATTGTGGCGAAACTGAAGTCCCAAGGAGCAGCTGTTGCACCCTTTCGGAGGTACCGATAAACCCTTTTTTGATTAAAGGGTATTGTGAATATCGCCACATGCCTCAAATGGCCGTTATTTAGGCTTATCATGTGTGTGTGTGTTTGCCCCTTGAGGGGCCATTTCAATTTTCTGCTTGTCTCTCTCTCCAAATTATGATATACCGTTACAGAGATCATACGGTTCTCCGCATCATTCGGAAAGCAGAGAATTGACCTAGTCAACATAATATGATAATCATCATTAAGATCTCGGCGAATGTCGTCAGAACCAGATGTTTTGCTCAAGTTCACATAAAACCAAAGAGAGGGAGATCGAGAGAGCAAGCTTTCGTTTTACTGAAAGCTTTTTTTGCTCTCTTAACTGGTCTTAAGAGAAAACTATTGGCTTAAATACTCTTTGGTAAATTCAATATGTTTCTTCAATCTTGTTTACTCTGTTATTTCTTTGTTAGATATTATAATCACATAACCTTTAAAGTTTCCTTGATAAAGGTTCATTGAAAGCTTGGGATTCAAAAAGGTCAACCATTTCATTTGTCAACATTAGTTTCTATAAGTTTGGTCGAACTTTACTAATATCGTGGTAATAATATAGTTATAATGTACTATGTATGTATGATTTGATATTATTACAATAGTAAAGACCGATTTGGGAATCACAAAGAACATTCAACCATTCTATAAAGTCTATGCACATGTTATACATATATCGATATCTTTTAAATGATTAGTCACTGCAAATCAGGTTTACTTACATATTAATTAACTATTCAGTTGATCTTCGCACTTAAGAATTTAATGCACTTTGGTATCGAAAAAAATGCAACATCAGCAATTTTTTGCGACGAGATGTGCAACCTAAATAAATCATTTGCACTTAGGACCCGTTTTAACAATTTATTATTGGGTAAACAAAATAAGTGTTGAGATAATTCAACATTTTTATTAAAGGAGTATTGGGGGAATATGTAGTCGGGAAAGTGATCTCGTAGAGTATTCCAGATGATTTCTCCAAGAGACTCGTACCTACATACCCATTTTCATTTTCCTTAAAAGAAAGGGAAATGTAAGTACGTAACTTTATATGACTACTTCGAAATGGACAACCTTGATTTGTTATTCTGCTGCCGGATAGTTTATTTATTCATTTCTTTTGAATGGGAATAACAAAAATAAAAGCTGCGAAGCGTCGCGACGCCGTCATCGTCGTGAAACGATAACAAATCCCACACGCGTGGCTAGTGCTCCGAGTATGTTGATGAGAAGGAGGCTATTGAGGATGGGGGAGGCTTTTCTATAGTTAGTTTAGTCTATATAGTTTTGTTATTGTATTAGTTCTTAAGCGACAAACAAAACAAAATACCTGCCCACTTAAAAACAAGTGCAAATTAAGTAATTTTTTTAAATACCATTCTAGGTCTTCAATCAGTAATCAATTGACGTGGATTATACATTTCCGGCAATCAGAAATCGATAACTAAAAGTGGTAAAAATTCCAAAAGAAACATAAAGATAGAAAAGAAAATGTTAATGTTAGTCAATTTCCGACAGATTATTCGCTGGATAACACAATTATCTTATGAATAAATAGGGTCATACTTTTCGTTAATGTTGATTTAACTTTTGCAATCGATTCCATAGAGCAAGCCAAAGTCGGGTTGTCAAATTTCTGCACTTGTTCCTATTGTTGTTTACCACTAAATACTATCGAGAGTTCATGTTATTGTCGGGCTTGTTATTGTAAATTTGTAATTACACACGTTTTGTAATTTGACTAAACCCATGCACAGTAAGTGATTGTTGTTTTTCTTGTTGCTTGTTTACCAACTAGTGAATACGTAGGGAGAGACATACCCACATACACATTGGTGTGGATATATACACATACAAATGTATTTATGTATATGTACCCGTCCCCCGCATTTTTCTCACTGAATCTTAATATCAACGAGCGAGCCCACAAATGCCAACCAATGGGAGGCAAGTAAACAACCGGCAACGCGGAAATGTTTTCATATTGTTTTTCTTACAATGTCTATTTGTATTACAGAGAAAAATAAATTATTAAGCTTGATGATTAGGGGAAAAGTTAGAAAAGTTACGTTTCTACGATCTCAATCTTAAGAATTGAAATTGAGCTTAGTGAGTCTTTATTGTGTTCTCAACTCAATAACTACTAGTTCGTAAGGTGATCAAGACTCGATAATCTTTGTTCTTTCTTGAAAACTTGAGTGAAGTTCGGTCAACATATAGCCATAGGTTAGGAGTTAATAGAATATTGGTATAATCGCTCTTTCCATTCTTGAATTCCTTTAAATTGATTCAGTATTTCAAGGGCCAAATTAATTTTTTGTTTTGTTTCTTATTTCCATATTCAAAGAAACTTTGTTTTTTTCAAACTCAAATGCTTACCGGTTAGTTTTAGGGGGCCTGCCCTCCGTTAAACTTCCGTCCCACTACACATGCCTATGTATTCATTGCTTGCCACCTAAAAACTGCGTAGTTTTCATACCTTGGGTAGTAAAGAGATCGCGGGTATATTGAAATCCTGATCACAATACTTAAGAATGCCTTGAATATGCCCGTTGTCTGAAGTCTATCGAATCTTGGATGTCAGTGTCTTAAAAATATTCAACTAAAAGATTGATGCAATATTAACACTAAATGGGTACAAGGTATCTTATAGTCGTCGCTAGATTGGGAATAGCAAGTTTTATATGTGAACACTTTATTCATCGTGCACGCGTTCAAATATCTGTATGAATGTATGTGCATACATATACATAGATACGTATTTTTATACATAATTTCAATGCTCTCAACTATTTTGGCCTTGATTTCGTGTTGTTTCTTTTATACGCCGGGTTATCTATCTATCTATTTGTCTATATATTATGTTCTCTCAGCTATAAACACACAAATAGCTCGCTTCTTGGAGCAAATTGATTATTGTTGTCTCATTCCCATCTACAAATATGGAAATATAACACGACAGCAGGAGATATATGTACATATGTATGTATTTATATACCATATATTCATTAATTGAGGGGCTCGTCTAATGCTGCCTGTAACTTGTTTTGGTTCTACATACTTTCAGTTCAAGAACCTGTTGGAATCTCCTTAACGAATTCAGCAAACCATTTAAATATTTAATGGAATTGGTTCAAAAAAAAAAAAAAACAATTCTGAAATAATAGTGGGTGAAATTTGAAGAAGCCGATCTCACGATACTACGGTGGCTCTTAACCACAGGCGGTTTAATAGAATATCGAGCAATAATCCAGACTTATTCCGAGAACTCTTTGCTGATAAATTGAGAAATGAAAACCTAGAATGCCTTCATCTATTTGCTTTAGCAATTTCGACAAACTCCACAGATTTGAAGTTTCAATATTTTGTATTTGTTTTAAGTAAATCCAAATTGCAGTCCAGTTTTGAATTGTTGTCCAAAGAAAAGAAGGGGGTTTCTTTCAAACAGCGGATTCCAGCCAAAAGAAATTAAACAGTCGCCGCATTGTGTGTACGTACAATTGAAGATAAGACCAAGATAAAAACTTCTTGCAGACGGCATTTGACGGCGTCCTCCCTTTCTCCATGCGGGTTCATCACATCAAAGTGCACATGTCGAACGGAAGTGCATAGGGCAAGTGTGAGGAGAAGGGGGAGTTGGAGCCATTTAATGACGTCCGTCTGATGCGTCTTGCAAATAGTAGTTGAACGGACAATTCATAAGGTTCAGTACACTTTTACCGACTACTCAAGTCGGACGGTTTGTCGGCAAAAGAAAAAACCCTAAGAGAGTGTACGTTTTGGTTTTCATATCTTGTTCCACGTACTCTTTATCTGCCGGGACTCTGTTGTCTTATCTCGGCATTTGTCAATCTTATCGCTCGCAACTGAAAAAAAAAACCGGAGTGAAACACTGTTGGCCACATTCAATTAACGTTTTTACGCCACTTGGCACGATATTTCCTTCTTATTTGCCCACATTATCCATTACCATATTGATTATTTAGCTTTGGAAATTGGTGCGTAAGGCTAGTGTGCATTAGTTGTACGAATTATAATTTAATTCAGTTATTTGTGTTGGAAAAAAATAGTTGTGGTGTCTATGTTCCTAACCTCAAACTCAAGAACAGATAAGTGAGACAAGAATTGATATATCAAATGAAATACATATAGATTTTAAAGCCACAGAGTGCGATAAAACGAAAAAAGAGTCGTCGTCGTCGTCGTCGTGTATATTATAGTCCGTCAGTCAATCGGTCGATTAGTCATGCCTTTGCCCTTGGCAAATCCATCCATATTATAAATATCATTCCGTTTTCGATTAGATAAACCTCTCGGTGAATGGGTAAATGTTGCCAGTTGTAGCTTCACTTTTGTAACTAATCTAACGGGCAAGGAACTAAACACAAACTAACAAACCCCAACCAAATCAAGCCTATTACCCAGAGCTTCAATATTTCTTCTACGCATACAGATCACAGATTCAGAGGGAGAGAAAGAGAGGGTCATTCTAGTGGACTATTCCAAACGGCCCAATCATCATGCCACTCTTCGCCAGGAAATCCTCCAAGCAACAGAACTCGCCATCTACAGCCAGCGACGCGGGCTCCGCCGATCATTACAATAACAGCGATGTAACGATGCGAAATCGTGCCTCATTACCGCCAACGATAAGCAATAACAATAACAACAATAACAATAAAGATAAATCAAAAGCTCCATTGGTTTTCCATTGCCAGTTGGCTCATGGCAGTCCCACTGGCCTCATTCATGACTTCTCCAGTGTCCGCGAATTGTATCAAAAGATAGCCGAATGCTTCGACATCTCTGAAAAGGACATTCTTTTCTGCACCCTCAATTCACATAAGGTGGATATGACTCGCCTACTAGGTGGACAGATTGGCCTGGACGACTTTATATTTGCCCATCGCAAGGGTAGACCCAAGGAAATTGAAATTATTAAATCGCAAGATGCTCTTGGTCTCACCATTACCGACAATGGAGCGGGCTATGCTTTCATAAAACGCATCAAGGAGGACTCTATTATCGACCGCATTGAGCATATCTGCGTGGGCGATCACATCGAGAAGCTAAATGGCCAGGATATGGTGGGCAAACGTCATTACGAAGTCGCCCGCATGCTAAAAGATATACCCACTGGCCAGACATTCACACTGCGTCTAATCGAACCTGTGCGCAGTGGCTTCCAGGGCATAGGTCCCCGGAACTCATCACGTGCCTCGGGAAGCAGCCTCGGGGGGCGCAATTATGGCAGTGGCAAGGAGACGCTACGCTTCAAGGCCAATGGCAATGCTCAGATCGAGCCCAAATTCGATGAGTCCACAGTGGCGGGAATAGATGCTATTAACAATCTCCTTGAGTCGTTTATGGGCATCAATGACACCGAATTGGCCTCCCAGATATGGGACTTGGGTACTAACAAGTCCAATTCTATGGACTTTGCCGAGGCCATTGATAATTCAGATCTGGAATCGTTTGGTTTTACGGATGATTTCATCATCGAGCTATGGGGTGCTATAACCGATGCTCGCCGCAAGAATACTACAGAAACTTCACCGACCACAGCGTCAACTAAATAGGTGGTCAAGAGACTAAGATATAGATTGGGTTTCTGCATTAGTGTGCTAGCATTTTATTCGATCTGCTGTCCCTCCCTCCTCCAACCTTCCTCCACCTTTAAATAAATTCATAAAATCATTTTTATCAATTAAATTTTGATTTATTTGTAGTTATGTATATCCATACATATATATGTTTATATATGTATATGTTGCCAATTAATTTGTTTTTTCTTTATTAATGCATTAAAGTACGAGTAAATATTTATTTGAGAATCATACAAAAAATATACATTATTTTACAATTCCAATTCGATGTATATAGTTTTTATGTTTATAATGAATAAAAATATTTAAATTATTACAAAATTATTAGTTTTTCCTTTTGGTTTTTGTAATTTGCTTTATTTGTTGTGGTAAGTTAGTCCCCCACTAAGTACATATATATTCGTGTTTTTGTTTTATCATTAATTACTGCAGTCTGCTCTGTCGAGATGAAAAGATTTATAGCAAAATGTTCTCATAATGATGCACACATGCTTCCTGTGTATGAAAAAGTTGCTTCCGTCGGAGGCTACTCTTTACGTGTCCACTGGGGTCAATGAATGTCCATATCGTATCGTAAGAGCTATCGTAATTGAAAATTTCGTACATAATGTTTTTCCCGATCGCTGAAATATCGATTCTTCATACCGCCATCGGAAATAGAAACCAGAGGCCCGGGGTTTAACTTTGACCGCGTCAAAGTTTGTATATCCTTGCAACTTTTTGGGTTACTCTTTCCTTAGCTACAGCCATCAAAGTGAAATAAGTTTTATCTAAAAAGGCTAATGTTTGCTAAAGAATGGCCTACAATCTTAGCATACGAAATAACGATCAAAATCACTGTTTTTCACCGATCGTTCCTATGGAAGCTATATGATATAGTCACCCAATCGTTATTAAATTCGGCACAGTCATTAACAAATATATTAAACTAACAAATCTTTCATTTGAAAGCAATCGCATCAAAGGTAACGAACTTATTGACAAAAGTCACTATTTTCGACCGATCGTTCCTATGGGAGCTTTATGATATATTCACCCGATCTTAACAAAATTTGGCACAGTAGCACGACAATAGCTCAGAAAATAACGAAGGTATTGAGAAAAGTCACTGTTCGTGACTGTGCCGTTTGTATGGGAGCTATATGATATAGTGGTCCGATCCGGCTGAATCCGAGATATACAACCCCTGCAATATATACAAGCCTACATGGGAAATTTCAACTCTGTAGCTCTAAAGGTCTAGGAGGATTTTGCGTTGATCCACACGGACAGACGGACGGACATGGCTATATGAACTCGTCTCGTCGTGCTGATCAAGAATATATATACTTTATATGGTCCGAGATGCTTCCTTCTATGCGTTGCACACTTCTGACCAAAATTAATATACCCTTTTTGCAAGGGTATAAAAAGGAAAAAGTCGAATTTCTATAAATGCTTGACTCTAGCATCGGCGTAAATATAACTTTTTAAACTCACAAATTTTGTATCAAGTTCTTGCGTTACTGGATCGCTGGATCCGTTCCTGACTGTAACCCTAGTTGATAGTTATTTCGGGCTTCGAATTTTATTGAACCATTCGTTTTCGGTAAAAGTTTACGAAAAAATTTTTTAAAAAATATGAAATTAGCGATTTATAATAACAATTTAATAAATATGTGGGATTTTGTATAAAATCTAGTTCAGACAATATCAGAATAGCGTTTAAATTGTGATATGAAGCTTGATTCCTATTTTTCTAAACACATTGCAAAGGAAGAAGAACTCCCACAAAACTCTGACAACTAGATCGATTTAAACTCAAATCAGAAATTCTAAAATCAACAGAAAAGTTCCTAATTACTAACTATAGGTTACGGGTTCTACACAGTTGAATTGTGTAGTTAAAGTAATTGGAATTAAAATTTGACACGGTATTAGACATTCGAACCACGAACCTTCGATTGCGTTATCTATTTACTTTTTCTAGTTTGATTCATCAAATATCTAGTATTTATGTACATACTTATAACATATTATTTTCCCACTCGTGAACAAATTCGTAGACATTTGACGAGTAAATTTCCACAGTCATAAAAACTGAAGAATTTCGCTTTGATTTGACCATGGACACGTGCTATTCTTGGCCAAGAGGACTCATTTCTCTCATCATTTGCCATTTCCTGTCCGAAGAGACAGTGAATCAAAACAAAGCAAAACAGAACCGAAAAGAACCAACTAGACCACATCTAGACGAGTTAGTCGGTATGCTGTAAACATAAACGGGAACTCAACATCGCGTCACACTGACGTAGATCACATCGTCTTACAAAAACAATTATCAAAACAAAAACCAACGCTTCTTAAAATGCAATCGAAAACAGCTGACTGGCACAGTTATTAACACAACAAGTGAGTAGGAGGATGAAGATAACGACACACGCTGAGAAAGAGCCAGAGAAAGAGAGAGAGAAGAAAAAAGAGTTAAGGAGAGACCGCCGCTTGGCAACTACAAAAACAAATTACATGACTATCCGGTTTTACAGGTTTTTCAGACAGCAATAGAAAGAGCAAAAACAAATCGATTGTTCTATACCCTCTCTCCTGCGTTATGCCCAATTGATTTCAAGTACACAATCATTTTTACCTAACAAATGGAATTATTTTGGTTTCTCGAAAAAAAACACTTTTCAACTGGATAGTTGAAATTATTTTGGTGGATACCAAACGTGGCAAGTGCTCTCTTTCGTTACAAGCTTCAAGACAAAAGCGATATGCCTTCATACATATGTATTGGCAAATATGTTAAGAGAGCGCCATTGCCTCTCTTTTTGCCATCTCTCCCTCTCTCTCTCTGCAGTGGCGTAGTGCTTAGGTTTAGATCGCCTGGGTCTGAGGATAATTTTGCCGTCTTGTTTTTTAAATACTCCAGACTAAACAGATTTTAAAATTACCGATTATATCTGTTCAATTAATTAATTCCCAAAATCCATTTTTAATCAAATTCCTTGCTTAAGTTACTATCAAAAAAAATTGAAAAAAGATTGTTGGATCTGTATTATATGTACATATGTACAAAAGTCCATACCTGTGTAATTTTTTATGAAATCAAGTTTAAACTGGTGTAACTCAATATATTTTGATTCTAAAAGAAATCTCGACATTAATGCAGAGATATTAATGACTACAAAGGCATTTTATCAATAAAACAAGCGAAACAACTTTGAAGAAGAGGAATCGTTTAAAACAAAGGACTTGTATCCGAACAAGAACAGCATAGTTATCAAATGATTTTCCCCCTCAAGCTACGCCACTGACTCGCTTACTCTCTCTAGCTAATTCAATTAGCTTTGAACGTTGTATAACTAACAAAAAAAGTATAAACTTTTTCATGCCACACTCAGTCTTGCTAAATCACTTGAGGGAGTAACAACAAAGAAGCGGAGAAGAAAGAAACTAACTAAGAAAAACGGCAATCTAAATATATTTATTTCACAGTGGAACAACAATAACGATATTAAGTGTTTGTGAACTAGCGGAAACAGAGTGAGACACGCCGAAGTTTCGCTAGTTTTTCCCACTTTTACTTAAGACATTGAATTGAAACAAGAAACGGAAAAGTCAAGGTAGTGAATTCTGAAAATTCAATTGAAAAATTTCCATTATACTCGAATTTGTGATCTTTGTGTGTCTGAGTGTATGTGTGTGCGTGTTTCTGCAGCAGCAATATTCATTTTCATTCTTGGCATTCGCTTCTGGTCGTCTGTCCCCATGGTTTTTCGGTTTGTGTTTGTTGATTTAGACTCTGGACTTTGATCGAGACAAAAAAAAAAAAAAAAAAAAAAAAATGCAATAAAATGCCAAAAGCACAGCACATAAAATGATGCTTAAGTTGAAATTAACCGTTCTCTGTTAGTGGTTTAGATTCAATTTAATTTGATTTGCGGGGCCTGGCAACAGCGCAACTTGTGTCAGCTGTGCGAAAATGTTGCTAAACATTTTCTGTTTCACCCTTTGGCAACCAATCGGTTTGGTCTTTGTCTGGGGTGTTTCTTTGTTATAGGTTTTGTCATACCCTGTGTTTGGGGTGTTGAATGGGCATGACACTAGCCATTGTAATATGATGGGGTGTTCCATAGGTTGTTAGGTCTTCCTTATTTACTGCAGGGTATCCCAAAGGTCTAAGTAAATGCGATTTTTGTTTAATTGCCCCATTTCGTTTCTTTGTTTCAAAAGTTTTGTGCGTTTTGTTTTGCTTGGCTCATTTCGCGTAGTATTCACTATGCTCGCCAATTTCGCAGGTGAAAGTAAAGCCAGAAGTGGCTCCTTTAGCCGTAACAGAGATGTATTCAAACATATGATTACACATCCATACATACATGTATATATATATATGTATTTATGTCGATATGTGTGGCGTGATCTTTGGCAATGTTTCAAGTGTTTCGATTATCAATAAATAAGTAAAGTTTCGTATTAAATATTTACTACTCTTTTATTGTTTACAATTTGCTTATCTTCTTCGCTCAACATTTATGATTGTGTTTTTATTTCGCAGTTTTTTTTATTTTTGTTTTAATTTAATCATTTTACTGTTGTCTAATCGGTATATTTTTTTGGAATTTCTTTTGTTTTAGTCTGGCTATGATTTCAAAGTATAGATTCCTTTAATTATTTTTGTGCAATGTTTAGACATTGAACTTTCCCTATGTATGTATGTACATATGTACATATGAGTCTCTATCTATGTACATACATACATACATACATATATAAATTTTTGATCTAGGCTTACTTGACTTGCAAATCGTGCGTGCGCAAAGCGATCGCGTGATATTTTTCAGTGGCATGATTAATATGAGACACACACATGCACATGCGAAAACATTTATTAACATACATACAATGTATGTATGTATGTAGGCACATCTCTCAACGATAATACCTATGGCGATTCTATATTGTTTATCACACAAACAGCTGTAGAACAGACCACTAAAGCGGTTAACCAATGTCCCTGTGTATTTCTTGATAAGCATTTTATCACAATTTATTTGCTGATAGAGACTCATAAATAGTTTGCAAGATATTCCTCAGAGTTGGCATTTGCGTTGTGATACGAAAGTCTCAACACCTTAAATAAATTAATGTTATCAATACCATTCACAGAACTTAACAATCACACATGTGTATATGTTATGTTCCCGATAAAACCAGATGTTTTCAGATTATCGATTCCATTGCACATTACTTACTGGCTAAAAGGGATATATGTACATACATATGTACATACATATCCATAAACTTCTGGGAATAAAATTCATTGACGAGCAACTAAATAAATACATATGTGAAACTGCAAACGTCATAATTAAAATGTAAATTTTGATTCTCAAATCTATTCAAGGGTATCTTATAGCCGAATTGTTCCAAGATTTTCCTCCCATTATGTTGATTAGCAACATGTTGCTAGCTTTCCGAAAAATGCCCAAGTCGTCTCACCTTGACTTTGAATTCGAAAATCTATGTAAAATTTGAAGCAAATCTTTTAATATCGTTCACCAGGTATTGTTCTGGTTGGCTCTGTCAAATGTTTATTTGTCTAGCAGCTGCACTTAATTAGCATTGAGGACGAATTCTTTTTTTGGTCTTGGCAACATGAAGAATTCTGTATGACCATAATAGATATGTTAGTCATATTCATATACAAAATACATACTTATGTACATATATACATCATTTACAATCTACATTTCACTCTTACCTTTTGCAGTTGCCAATAATTGCTGGGTCCAAAGGTGGGCAAACCCGAGAGAGAGATAGAGTGAGAGAGTTGCGCTGTTTCCTTCATCAATAAGCGGCGGTGGCCCATTATAAATGTTTATAATGGCCGTCATATAACTAACTGTAGGTGATACACAGCATTACGCGATAAGACAAGCGTAGTAAAGAGCGAGAGAGAGAGGGAGACCTCAAATAGAACCAACTCAGGATTATTCATCGAAAGAATTTCACACACATTTAATCAAAACACACTGACGAGATGAATCGTCTAGTGAGAGCCTTTAGCAATTTTCGGGACTTTTACAACGACATCAATGCGGCGACCTTGACGGGTGCCATTGACGTCATTGCTGTTGAGCAGGAAGATGGAGAATTTCAGTGCTCACCTTTTCACGTCCGGTTTGGTAAACTGGGAGTGTTGCGGAGTCGTGAGAAAGTGGTATGTATAAACTAAACTGGTCCTCAACCGAATGGGATACTAAATTGTCTCTGTTACCGATCAGGTGGACATTGAAATCAATGGAGTGCCAGTGGACATACAAATGAAACTTGGCGATTCCGGAGAAGCATTCTTCGTCGAGGAATACCCTGAGGATGACGACGAAGAGTTGCCCGAGAATCTGGCCACATCGCCCATACCAAAGAGTTTCCTTCAGTCATTGGAGCACAAGGCCAATGACACTCTAGAGGATATTAGCGGAGTTACCGCCGATAACAAGTGAGTGAAGATTTCGAAAATCCGATAGCTAGTTTTATTTTATTTCATTTCATTTTCTTAGAAATGCTAGCGATGAGTTGCAAATTCCATTGCCTTTGCCACGTCGCAACTCCATTGACTTCTCCAAAGAGGAGCCCAAAGAGACAGTCGCCGAAGGTGTCAAATTCGAGAATCAAGTTTCGGATTACACACAGCGCAGGTAGTAGTTGACTTCCACCATGAATAATCACAGTAATTAACCTTGCATGTGTTTTTCTTTTTTGTTTGTTTGTTGCAGACACACTGACAACACTTTGGAGCGACGTAATCTCAGTGAGAAAATCAAGGAATTCACGACACAGAAAATACGTCAAGAGTGGGCCGAACATGAAGAACTCTTTCAGGGTGAAAAGAAGCCTGTTGAGAAGGGAGAGAATCAAGTGGATGAGCTGAGGCCAGAGACACAGTCTGGAGCCGAAGTGTTTGCTCGACCTGCAGAAGTTGTAGCCCCCGCTCCCGCCATCGCCAATGTCCAAACCTCTATCAGCGAGCCACCCAAGGATGAGTCAAAAAGCAAAACCAAGAAGCGGCGCAAGAAGTCACAAATGAAGAAGAAAAACTCCCAGCGCAAAACCTCTTCGAGCAGTTCGGTAGGCAGCACCGGCGGAGGTGATACTGGTGATAATGTATCCATGAACTCTGTACCCGTGGCCAACATTGATGAGGGCGATGTTCCAGCGTCCATCACCACTCCGATCTCCAACGCCACCAATTCCTCATCCAACGATGAGCAACCCTCGGCCCCTCTACTGACGGCCCACACCGGCGATGACAGCCCCATAACTCCCAATCCCGTCTCGCAACGCATCGATCTGGACATTCATTTCTTTAGCGACACGGAGATCACCACTCCAGTGGGCGGAAGTTCAAGCGGAGTGGGACGAGGTGGTGCCGGACGCCCCTCAACACCCATACAAAGCGATAGCGAACTGGAGACCACAATGAGAGACAAACGTCATGCGGGCGATGATGAAAAGGCTGCATCCTGGAAATGGGGCGAGCTGCCGACCCCAACTCAGGTTGCGGAGGCCACAGCAATCGAACGACAGTCGATGCTAAGCAACGTCTTTAGCTTCATGAAGAAGGCGAATCGCATACGCAAGGAGGTCGAGTCGGGAGACATTTACCTGTCCGATCTGGATGCTGGCAGCTTGGATCCAGAAATGGCAGCTCTCTACTTTCCTAGTCCAAAGACCACTAAGGCGGAAGTTCTGGTGCCAGCAACTGTGGAAGAGGATCGGGAGAGCGGAAACGGTACCAGTTTGCCGCACTCGCCCAGCTCCCTGGAGGAGAACCAAAAGAGCATTGACTCTGACTTTGACGAAAGCAAACAGCAGAGAGACAACAAGTAGGTGGCCATTTACCTTGATACCTGCGGGTACCTTCTAATAAAGCTGTCAATTTCTTGTAGGTATCTTGACTTTGTGGCCATGTCCATGTGCGGCATGCCAGAGAATGGTTCTCTACCCACGCATGAGGATTTCGATCGTCATTTGATCAGCTATCCCGACGTAAGTATAGAGAGCTTGAGTCAAGCGATGTGTATGTGTATGTTACCTTTTGCACTTCACTGCACCGCGCCGCTGCACTTCATCAAGTTAAAGTTAACCTAAATGAAAACCATTTTCTTAAACTCATTTGCCTGCTGATCGCCCGCATTACCACTCTACTTGCCTGACCCATCGCCTGAACGCAGGTGTGCAAGAATCCCAATTTGTTCACATCGCCAAATCTAGTCGTACGTCTAAATGGCAAATATTACACGTGGATGGCTGCATGTCCCATTGTCATGACAATGATAACTTTCCAAAAGCCACTAACCGATGTAAGTGACACATTCTGCCTTCTATTCTCTTTTTTGTGTGCCAACGGTCCTTCCGAAGCCTCTGAAACACTAACCAAGTCATATTTCTATACTCCAGGAAGCTATAGAGCAGCTCATGTCACCGAATCTAGAGTCCATTAAAATGCCATCTAATGGTGATAAGCACGAGGAGATAGCAGCCCAGCCAGACAATGAGGGTCAACCTAGACGTTCCTGGTGGAGCTGGCGGCGCTCACAAGAAGCAGTGCCCATTCATAGTCATCCCAGTGCCCCAATCGGCAAAGAAGACAAGGGTAATCATTTCCTCGAGAACTCTCAACTCTGTCCATTTAATGATCAAATTCTATAATCTTTATCCAGATGGTGATCAGTTGGCAGTGGCCACACAAACCTCTCGGCCCAATTCACCGGATATCAGCGATCGTACGGCCAGCAAGAGCGACTCTCTTGCCAATCCGGAGAATACTTCGGCATTGGTGGACAATCTAGAAGAGCTCACCATGGCCTCCAACAAAAGTGATGAGCCCAAAGAGCGCTACAGGAAATCGTTGCGTCTCAGCTCTTCGGCAATTGTAGGTTTCTTTGGAGTGCGTCAGGCCATGAACCAGATTCATTTTCATTGATTCATTGCAGAAAAAATTAAATCTGAAGGAGGGCATGAATGAAATTGAATTTAGCGTGACGACTGCCTATCAGGGCACCACGCGATGTAAATGCTATCTCTTCCGCTGGAAGCACAATGACAAGATTGTGATCTCCGACATTGATGGCACCATCACTAAGTCCGATGTATTGGGTCATATCTTGCCCATGGTGGGCAAGGATTGGGCACAATTGGGAGTGGCTCAGCTGTTTTCGAAAATTGAGCAGAACGGCTATAAATTGCTCTATCTGTCGGCCCGTGCCATTGGCCAGTCACGCGTGACTCGCGAATATTTAAGATCTATACGTCAGGGTAATGTCATGTTGCCCGACGGTCCCCTTCTACTGAATCCCACATCATTGATATCGGCATTCCATCGAGAAGTTATCGAGAAGAAGCCAGAACAATTTAAAATTGCCTGCCTCTCGGACATTAGGGATCTGTTCCCAAGCAAGGAGCCCTTCTATGCGGGTTATGGCAATCGCATCAATGTGAGATTAGCTCTTGCTTAAGTTTTCAAAATGATTGATTGATTGTGTGTTCCTCTTTGCAGGATGTTTGGGCCTACCGTGCCGTGGGAATACCTATTATGCGGATCTTTACCATCAATACCAAGGGTGAACTAAAGCATGAACTTACCCAAACATTCCAGTCCTCGTAAGTAGCACATGTTATTGACTTTTATTGTATGGATGTATGCCTATCCTCGATCTGGTCCCGGTGTTTTCATATAAACTTTACCCTCCCACCTCATGTCACTCATGCAACATTGGTGAAATTCAGAGACCACAAAGAAAAAAAACGTATTAACTCCATCATGTAACGCTGCTAGGTGTTTAATGTATGTTAGGTCTTAAGTGTATCACTCTCTGCACCTAATCAATCAATTCAATAATCGAACGATTCGATGATATCAATCTAAGCATTTTGATTGTCAAATTTATACACAGTGGCTACATCAATCAGTCGCTCGAAGTGGACGAGTACTTTCCACTCCTCATCCATCACGATGAGTACGAGTATCGCACGGATATATTCGATGATGAGGAATTAGAGGACGAGCTGCAATTCAGCGACGATTACGACATCGACAATGGCAATGATGCTGGTGACGATGAGGATGTCGATGATGATGATGATGGCATTCACAGCGACGCCGGCGAAGACGATGGTCTTATAATGCGCCGCGTGTCTGCAAAAAATGAAGTACTATTGGTCAATAAGGATAATTGGCTTGACCACGTTCCTATATGTAGAGACTAAGCAGGGTACTCGCATGGTTGTGTTCACAATCTAGTAGAGCCTCAATTGTGATAAGTTTTTTGATAAGAGAAGAAAAGAGAAAGATTAGCTTTTTTGTCTGTTTGTATATTTAAAGTAAGTGTTTTACACCGCGTGCCAAGACCAAGTCTTTTGAATTATGGAAAGTATTCTATATGTTTTTTAGTCTGTAAGAGAAGCAAAGTGAGCCAGCGTTACTCCAAGTACCTATTCATAAGAGGCGTAATAAACATTATGCTATAATTCCTTTCCCAATATTGATTGGGCGAATGTTTTTATTATTCAGTGCGCCCCAAAGCATGTGACATGAGATGGGGTTTATATGAAAATCTGGGGCCTACATTAAGGCGCTTGGCCCCTATACGGAGCTAAGACAGTATAAAGCATACCCTTAGGCTGGCACCTGATGTGCTCGAGTCCAGCTTCTGCTACGTAGTGTATGATGCGTATAAGCCGGACGCATATTTAAACCTCAAACGTTTGTCCTCGTTTTCTACTATTTTTTTGTAGGTATTGCAGCATGACCTATATAGTGGATCAACTATTTCCCCCTGTGAAGCATAATGAAGCTAATGTGGAATTTTCAAACTTCAATTATTGGCGGGATCCTATACCCGACTTGGATATTCCTGAACTCGAAACGGAATTGGTGCCCCCCAGCAACAAAATTGATATAGCCACTCTTCGACCCATTCCAGAGAAGTGAACTTGCGGCGGTAGCAGCAGCAGCAGAAGGAAAAGGGAAATAATAAGAAGACGACCAGAGTTACTTAGCCCTATGCAAATAAACTATTTATAAAGCATTATCCAAAAGGCATACACACATGTATACATCTGTGTAGACATATGTAGGATATATATCCTAGAAACAGCATAAGAATACAGTTCGCTTTATGCTTTTCTTTGCACACACACACTTTCTATCCAATTGAGCTTACAAGAAAGAAAACAAAAAACGCCTAAAAGCAACTAATTTAATTATTATCTAAACTTAGACTCACAATTTATGAAATTTTTAGTTCAATTGGGTAATTAAAAATATTATTACAAACACATATATATAAATATATATATATATATACTTATAGTATATTGAATTATTTTTTTACTTATAATTTTTATAGTTCCTTTCTCTTTATTATATTGATTGAAGATTAATAAAATTAATTTTTGGATGTTGGCTTGTGATTTATGAAAAATACTTTTATTTATTTGTGATTAAGTTTAAATTAAATAATTAAAGACACAAAATTGTATTACTTATCACTACACATACATACATACATATATATATATTCGATGAAATATAAATGAAAAGCTTAATCATTTTGTCTAAGTTTTCTGTTTCAATTTGCACCGGATCCAATGACTTTCAGGGAATTGACTGCGCATGGAAGACTAAACAAAATCGTATTTCCAATTAAAATTGAAGTCAGTCGCGTCGGTATATCATTTTCCGTTGACAACAACCAGTTTAATTTTATATAGCATTCCCTACCCATGTCCTTCAGCAAAGCCTACCTTGCTAATTCCTTATACTTAGGTACTTCACGACCGCGGCCAAGAGGTTAACTTTCTAAGCTTGCCCAAAATTTAAAGTAAACAAGATCTGCACACACATTTTGTAAGTCTAAATACCAAATTGAATGGTTATCGCTCTTATAATATTAGAGAAGTCGACTACATTATACCATTTTACTCTGTGGTGTTTGGTATAAGATTCAACAAACCGAAGTTCGTTTACCCTTGCATTGAACTATTTATTTGGGATATAAGTTTTTTTTGGTAACAAGATACTCTCTTTGGACTGGCACTAATTGTTAGCCTTTACTTATTTCAATTCGTCTCGATTATCGAAAAAAAATTTCATCCGGAATTACATATATTTGTGCTTCTACAGTTATATGTATAAGTTCACAGCCAGCTCCAGACTCAGCTGGAATCATTATTTTTGAATCACGCATTAAATTAATATTAATGGGCTAACAGTTTCGGTTTAAAAATCCTACTTTCGACCCGCTCGCCGCAAAACTTTCGTCTGAATACTGCAAACCAATGTTTTCATAGGGCTATTACAAACGAAGGATAAATTCGAGAGAGTATAGAAACTCAAGATGCAATGGAAAATTTCATTGATTGCTGTCTGCCCATCTAATTATGATCAAATGGTTGAAATATGCATGAGCTTATGTATGATGACGATGATGAGAATAAATTTTATTTGTCAGCGTAATTTTGCAAATTCATTTAATGCTCATTTAAAGCAGAGCATTGCAAGCCCAGATCTAGAATCAGAAGCACCATTATATTGGCATACAAAAGAGACCCCTTAAACAGCAGCAAACAACGACGATGAGGGACTTATTTAAATGACCACAAACAGACGTGTAGATGCTTCTAAAAAGCCAGAGGCTTACGGTTCACATAATTTTGAGAAGGGTTTCCGAGCTGATCTCTCAAATGGAGCAGAGATCTGAGCAACTTTGATTCTTTTCAAATGTGAATGCCAATGGATTTTCTACTCAATTGAGGCTCTTTGAAAAACTACGCCCATGTACAAACATCATATTTATGTTCAGTAGTTTTCCATTTGGACAGACTTCTGTTGATTGTCCAGTCCAACAGATTTAGCTGATTATGATGAAATGATTATCATGAGATGATGGGGTCAAGTTTTAAATAAATCAGCTGATTCTTGTAACAAAATTTCATGATATACTAATTCACTCTAAACACTTCTTTGACAGGACTATGAAGTAGACCGGTAATTATATCTAGTACAAACCAGCGAAATCTGTTGCAGAGAATATTACTTGTCTCTCCTGCTCCCTCACAATGTAATTGAAATTAAATCTAAAGAACCGGGGGTCCATGTGGTGAGCAAGATTGGGGGTGCGGGGTTCGAGTCGAACTCAATTGAGCGCCACTCAAATTTGACTGACTTTGAGTGGCCCACGCATCAAAAAGGTATAAAAGCGGCAAACCGACGGGTGACAATCAACAGTTCTCTCTGGGAAGGCAAGTCCAGTTCAAGTCTAACGACCATTCTTAAGTCTCATTCAAAAAATCCTGAAAACATGAAGAACGGTGTTGCAATTCTGCTGTGTGCCCTGATTGGTCTGGTAAGCTCAAAGGATATTCCATCCTATGGATCAAACTAGTAAATATCCCTATTATCCCTGTTTTCGTTGCAGGCCTCTGCTGCCGATTACAAACTACGCACTGCCGAGGATCTGCAGAAGACGCGCAAGGAATGCGGAGAAGCCAACAAAGTGACTGAGGCACTGGTGGCTAAATACAAGGTCTTCGAGTATCCCGAAGATGATATCACACGCAACTACATCAAATGCATCTTTAACAAATTCGACCTATTTGAGGACACAAAAGGATTCAAGGTGGATAATTTGGTTGCCCAGCTGGGACAAGGCAAGGAGGATAAGGCCGCTTTGAAGGTCGACATCGAAAAGTGTGCCGATAAAAATGAACAGAAGTCGCCAGCCAATGTCTGGGCTTTCCGTGGATTCAAGTGTTTCCTTAGCAAGAACTTGCCCCTGGTCCAGGCTGCCGTCCAAAAGAAGAACTAAATTATGTCCAACTGAAAAGAGGATGAATCAGTAAAGAAGGAAGGAAGGAACGCAACAAGCCATTCGAACACATGCAAAGAATCCTTTGAATTTAAATAAAAAATCGTATAATAGTGAGCTTGAAACAAATGTGTGTTTTTTCTTAGTCGACTTTATTTATTTTTTTGTCGTTTTTTAATCTTTATCCGAACTAACATATATAGTTATATATATAGACATGACTTATGTAATGAAATCGGTACTTTAATCCGTCTTGCTATGCCTGTCATCTCTGCTGTATTAGATTTGATGTTGAGGACCTTCTTCTTAATTCATGGATTCCGCGCTTCCGACTCCGATATTTCGATTTCAATTCCCATTTCCCGCCCGCAAAGGAAAGGCAAAGAGAACTTGTTTCAAATGTGTTTTTCGTATATTTCGGTCTTCTTTTTACTTTCTTTCACTTTTTTGTTGTTTGTTTTTTTTTGTTTTTCGGTAAATTTAATTTCTTTTTCTGCATATATTTTTTCGTATATATAATTTAGCTGTACTTTTTTTTAAGTTATCATAATGCTCTTTTTGTCTACTTTGTTTATCTTTTTCTTGTTTTTTCACAAATTTTGATCATTTGTTTTGTTTTTTTCTATTTTCATTTTTTCATCCATCGCTTTTATTATTTTTCTTTGCCATCTTGTTGGAAGTCTCTTCTCTGTTCTTTTTTATTCTTTTCTTTCTCCATTTCCATTTTATTTATTTTTTTTTTTTTTTTTTTGATACAGATTTATACATATGTATATGTAATATTTTTTTTTTTAGAGAAAACTTAAAAAGTGTGAAAAGAGGGGTGTTTGGTGTTTTTGGGTGCTTCAAAAAACATTATAGCCAAGATCAAGGGATAATTTCTTTATCTTTTTTTTCCATGTTGATTATTTTTCTTTTTTTTTTTTTTTGATGTATTTTACTGTTTTTTTTAGTTAATTATTTTTTTGCTCTTGTTTCGTTGTTGCATTTCATGTATGTACTTTTATTTATTTTTTCCTGGCATTTTTTCATCTATTTTCTTTTCTTCTTTTGTTTTTTTTTTTATTTTGTTTTATAAAGAAGTTTTGGCAATAAAATAATGTTTTTTGAAATAATATTTGTAAAAAAATCTGAAATCAAATATTGATTGGATTAAAGAAATGTGTTGAGCTAACAAAAATCAAAGGGAAAGAAAGATGTTTAGTATATGACTCCCTTCATACATGATATAAAGTATATTATATACATATATGCATAGAATCCCAGCCGTAAGGAGTATCAGTCTGTTTTAGTGAACTTACCTTACTAAAAATTATGTTTAAAAAAACAATAATCAATAGGGCGCGTAGTAATTGGCACGTCCACGGTAACCTCTTCTGAAACGAAAGACAGACCAGAATTAGCGCATACCAGAGAAGGAAGCGAGGTTGTCTTCCACTTACATTGCGCGTCGTGCACCCCGGAAGGTGGAGTGACAACAGGCGCGAGACACACGGGCACCTCGTCCTCGGAAACTGCCGCGAGCAAATCGATTTGTGGTGGAGAGTCCTGGGCGGTTTGTGCGTTTGGACATGACCTAAAGGGCGAGATATAATAATTACAACACAAATACATGATGACCTTTTATTTCGTTATACTTATATGTATATATTTTTACCTTGATCTGCCGACCTCTGAACAACGTCTCGTTCATGGCTAAAGCTGTCTCAACGTACTCCTTTGAGCCGAATTCGATGTAGGCAAACCCTTTCGGATGCCCATCAGCCTTGTTGCACAGTATGGTTACGCGATTGATTGTGCCACAGCCATGGAAATGTGCTTCCAGCTCCTCGGCTGACGCTCCATAGTCTACATTGCCAACGTAAACCGATCGGGTGTCAATTTCCTGTTTCTCTTCAAGTGAAAGCGGCACTGTGGCAAGGCCTGTCGTGGAGCCGCCGGCCATTTGTTTGTCCACCTCTGATTGCATTTGTTTTATTTTTTCTGCCTCCTCCTCCATTTCTTTAACGCGTGCCTTTATGGCCTCCAGTTCAGGATCGATTTGCATGCTGCCCTCCTCCTTTTTAGTAAGAGATTTACCAATATAAGTAAGCTTATTAAAAAAGATTTTTGCAAACGCCCAAAAGAAAAAACTTTGGCAGACAAAGGAAACGACGCTAAAATGATTTGAAAAACTATGTGGCAGCACGCCGAGAATTCCGGAAAAAAAACCCATGTGGCAGCTCTGCGCGCCCTAAAAAGCCAGAGTGTCCAAAACGCAAAACGACCGGTGGCCCGAAGCTCAAAAATCTAGCCGCCACAATTGGGCTAAAAGCACAGGGCGAGCGGAGTTTCTCGGTGCTTATGGGAAGGCCGGGTGGTGGGAACCAGAAACAATGTTGCCATTGCAATGAAAAAAAAAAATGGAAAGGCAACTCGTTTTGGCTTATACATACGGATGTATCTTACCTCGACTTCATTGGTAATTTCAGTCTCCTGCTCGCCGTTTGTCTCCTCCAGCGACTCCAACAGCTGATCCTCATTCAAAGTGATATCTTCATCGGCCATTGTGTGTGTGATTGTGCCTTTTAGTGTTGTTGTTTGGTTAACTGTAAACGAGAAACAGATGGAGTAACGCAGTGGAAACGTTGGTTAGATGATGCTTAGATTATGGTAGCAACTAAATGTTGATTAAAAATCAATAAGTCGCAGCACAAGCATAATCCCATCCAGTCTTTTGTTGCCCAGATACCAATATTATTTGTGTGAAAAATACAACAACAAAAAATTCGGTGACGTTTCTGGCCTAGAGATGTGCGTTTTACACTCGCTCAAAAGAAAATGGCTGCTTCAGGAATAAGCAACTGAATATGTACACAAGTTACTAGTTGGTTGTCGCCGTGACATAAGTAAATACAAATATGTATATTTAGTCACAGACAAATGCATCTGGAAAGCCATTTAATTACTGTGCAATGACTTAGTTTGCTTTTTTGTTTAACTGTAGATAAGTAACCGTTTAGCACTGCAATTGTTAGTCACAGTGACCAGCCACGCAGTCAGAGGTTACAAGATTTTGCAACTAATATACCTTTTCTTTGATTGTGACTTCCTTGTTAAGATGTAGTTGAACGTTATCAAAATTTCAATTACTACACTTCTCACTATGTTCAATGCACTTTGTTTCAATTTAAATAGCTAATATTTACAGACAATACGACACGCGAACGTACATACTTTTTTTTTACCACCGAAAACGAATTCTCTTCGTTAGAAATGACACTAAAAGAGGGCGTGTAATCGGTATGCTATCGATACTTATGATATATAAGATATCGGAACTAAAGTATTTTCATTTTATTAAAATAAAAATTTTATAATGTCTTTTTTTTTCTTATTAATGCATTCACACTTGATTCTGCACAGCAAAAGAATTTAAGGAAATGGGTAAGTATTCACCTAACTACCAATATCTTCATGGTAATAATTTTTATATCACCAACAGTCCATCAATAACACGCAGTCCAAAAACTGTCATCAACAGGGCGGAAGGATTGCTATTTATGTATGTGTGTTCTAAGGTAAAACTTATTTGAGAACATTAAAAATTATAGAATATAAATTGGCTGAATATTTTGGTCACACACGAACTACTGTTTATTTCAGAACCGATCCCATATTAGAACGAATGAACAGAAAAACAGGAAAGTCAACAACTCAAAAGTTGTCTGAAACAACAAAACCGACAAACCAAACAGAATTGAATGTGGAAGAGCGTCAGCAACCAGGTGAACGATTGATGAGCGACTCCACTGATGATGATGAGGATTACGAGGACATTGAATATCTGGTTTACGCTGATTTTAAGAACCACTTTCCACCGCATCAGTTAAAACACGAAGATGCTGCAGTTAAAATTATAGGCATCGAGAGCGACAGTCCCGTGGCAGAGATCAATGGTCATATATTTCGAGGAAGCTACGACTTTGCTATGGGCACCAACTTATTTTTTCAAAAGGACAGTAATGCCATAGCCGGAGATCCGCTGTACGAGTCGGTTTGTCGTCAACACTATAAATACTTCAATAAATGTGATAAAGTGATTAATTTCGATCGAGTTTACATTGAAAATTTGCCAAAAGAGGAGCCTCTCGTCGAAGTAGAGCAAGAGCAGGAGGACACAAAGTTGTCGACCAAATTGAATATTACATACAAAGAGGCTATTGATAGCTTTGGCGAAGACCAGTAGGAACAATGGAAAATCCGATAGAGCCGCCACAACCACCAATAAATCTACAAGAATTTTTACAAAACTATCGTCATAAATTAAAAATTGAACCGATCGAAGACAAACCCGAGTATATATCGGCTGGAGTGAAGGCTAGTTGTTCTTTAGATCTGATAGCACTTTCTGATGATAACCCTATCAATGCTTTCCAACCGGGGTCTGAAATTCATCGTGCAAGTACCTTACAACCCAATCCAGATCTGCCAGTGCCGAAGACCTACACAGCCATCCAAGACCACAAGGCTAAATCTCGTCACAGTGCCTTTAGTCGCAGTCAATTCAGCCACCGATTGGTGGCTCCACCACCAAGCTCTTTTCACGAAGTGCTTCCACCCAAAGATTACGATTTGGAATTAACTGTACGTTGCTATCGACCACCGCGTGCCCATCATCGTGGCTTTAAACTAGAGACTCCTGTGTTTTCTGAGGAATTCATTTGCTTGGGAAGCAATTATCTCACCGAATTGCGCGACAAAATCTCTTGCATTTGCAATGGACGGCGGTTCGTGGACATAAGCGAAGACCCAGATGGTCCACTACCCACTCTCGATACAAATCCGGGTTACTTTTTTATTAATCGCACATTTTACAACGATTTGCGAAATCCTCACAATTGTGATTATTCGTCAACTGTCCGCAAATGGGCAGCTACTGCTCACGGTATACAAGATGAAGACTTCACGGTGGAGCGAATGGAGAACACTCGTTTCATAGATTTAACTGTTAGCTTAGGGGCGCCCTTACAATATCTGCATCATGGTAATTGTGAGCACCTATTTGTTATTAGCCAAGTGGAAGTCTTACGAACAGCTTGCGATCGCAGTCAATATCCATATTTGCGTTCTTTTAACACTTATAACCGACGCACATGCTACATGTGTGGACGGCACGGCTACCATTTCATCGTGGAACAGTCGCGCAGACAACTACATGACCCATCCTACTTGTGTAGGACTTGCTTTTTTAGTTTTAACTATGTGGATGGACAAAAAGTGGGCGAATTTAAAGCCTATCGGATATACGATAGCAACACTGAGGGAACTATGGAAACACAGCCGGATTTAGAAGTTGAGACAATGGGTGGAGATGAAACCAAACAAGAAGAGTTCACCGATTATACTGAGGAAGAAATGTTTGATTTGGACTTAATTAATTTATCTAGTAGTAAAGAAGACTAAATTACTAACTTTTTACAATGTTTGAAATAAAACTGGCAAAAATAATTTGTTAAATACTTTAATCTATACAATTCTTGGCGAAGAAATATTCTTGAAAATATATTCAAAGTAAGCTAACTGTAAATAATAATATGTTTTCTATGAATAGTATCACTTATATAAATTGTTTTTGGAATGCTTAGCAAATGGCCAGATGCACTGTTAAAGGGTCAAAAAGAGGATTTTTCTGTTGTCCTTTCAAAGATGATCTTAATGTTAACAAAAAAAACTTTCAAAAAGGAATTCACATATGTATGCAGATATGTCCTTCTGCCCGCCCGTCGAAAAATCCTAGAACTTTCGCTTGAAAAAATAACAATTTTCAACTTTGTCAAACATGATAAAAATAGATTACCTCATTTTGTATGCCATTCGATGAAGGATATTCGATAATGAAGATAATAAAGTTTGCGCTTTGACACTTGTAGGTAAAGGATAAAGGAAAGTCAGAAGTTAGCCTGGCAATCACATTAACCTGTCGCTGTAGACAAAGATATTCAATCAGAATATATTATTTTAACTTTAATTATTAAAGTATATACTTTTTTAATGAATAAGTCCAGTTAATTAATAATTTATTTGTTGAAATCATCATACATAAATTAATGTTAAACAAATAACATTCATACACATTTTTGCAACAATAGAGTAAAGTTTTGCTTAGAACAGATTCAGTTCCCAGTAAGTATTATATAAAGCTGCTTATGCTATTACTATATTTATTATGCGATACATATATGTAATTTCTAGATGTAGCAGAGTTTTGTTGTAGGAATCAGAATCAAATGCGAATACACGAGTATAACGTAAATATACAAATTCGTCTTAAGACTATTGTTAGTTTTGATTTAAGGAGAGATGCTTGGTTACACAGATTCGACCAAGATCCATATGGAAAACACGAATCAACCGAACATTTTTGGCCAATAACATACGTAAATATACATACATATATGTGTTTGTATATTTGATACTTTGTTAATACTAAAAGAGTAAAAGCATACACATGAAATGTATGTATGTAGAGTGAGTGCGACTGGGTGTGCGTGTGGTAGAAGTGTTTCTTATCCTTCTTGTCAACCTCTTTGGTTTCTGCGATGCGTTTACATTCCATGTTAAAGCTTATACCAGCAGCCAAAGCAGAAACTTCTGTCTGTTCCCTTTGCTTAGCTCTGAAATACCAATTCTCTTTCCACGGACAAGTACTCCAACATTTTTGCGGGTACAGGTAGTTGGGCCAATTCATCCATTGGCATTTGCCGCTGCAGGACGCGGCGACACAAGTCCTGCAGCTTGGGCATATTCAAGTATCGACTAAGGGGATATTTAAGGATCACTGGGAACGGCGGCTGTATCTCATTGGGTACCTTGACAAAGCAAACAAAATTATCATTGGTGCATCGATGTAAGATGTCGTCAATCATTTTCACAATCGATTCATATTTCAATTCCTCGAAATGCCAGAAATCATCACGAAATTCCAAGCGATAATGCAAAGTGACATTAACAATTCGAAAACTGAGTGTAAATTGGGAGCCACTAGTCTCAGAGTCGCGTACTAGAAAGGATCCAGTAGGCTTGTCGCTTAGCTGGCGCTGAGAATCTCGCCTGGATATTTCACCCCCAATACCAAACTTGACTGCAACGAGAACAAAGGCGTAAAATGAGTCATTGCAAACAAGTTTTTAATATGATTTTGTCCCACTTACTTGAGCATTTCTGAGCAGGCTTTGTACATGACCTCATTGGGTCCGTTCTGATCGGGTCGTTCCAGCCACTTCTTTCTTATGAAACGCATATAGTCATGGGTGAAGAGCAATGTTGGCTCCATACGGGATGTGGGTGGAGTTAGAAACTCATAAGTGGCATCTGTGGTGCCTCCATCACATTCGCAATCTTCGCCCATGGAGTGCCAATTGCGTAGGGAACTGAGTCTTTGGCCCATCTTTTGCGTAAACGAGAGAACATTGTTTTTTTGTCCTTACGCTTGCGCAGGGTGCCACCATTGGAGGAGCTGTTGCTGCAGCTGGCCAAGGCCATCGAGCAAGCAGCATCTGCGCCAGCATTGGGTCCACTTGCATCAAGGACGCAGCCTTCGTTATTGTTGTTATGTGAGGAGTTGACTGAGTCGGATTTTTTTACGTCTGGTTAAGGAATGGAACCAGCCACGCTTTTCCTTTGTTGATGAATCCTGCTGACTGCTGCCCCCACCAGCTACTCCTCCACCCACTCTGACTCTATCTCTATCCCCGTCTCCATCATCTACGTTCGTGCGTTGATTATGGCTGTTGTTCATTTTTATTGGAATTGGCAGTGCAGTTCCTTTCACGTATTTATCACATCATTATGCTAAAATCGGAACTATGATTAATGATAGTTAAATGATAAGAATTTGTTTTTGCCCCGAGAGATGGGCAGCAACAAAACGGTTAAGCACTGACAACATAAGATTTCTAATGTAGTTCGACTACGGTCACACTAAGTCGAAGTCGAATTTTCAGCGGGAAAAATGTAATATTTTGAATTAAAAAATTTAACCTGTTTACCTTTTTGAGCCTTGGGTAAATTGAAACCGGCTGATGGCCAGGTAGGATTTAGGTAGTAGGTAAGTAGGGTAGGTAAAATAATGTACTCTTGGATAAAAAAAACTGCTCTAATGAATTAAATATAGTTTTTTTGCAACCGAATTAAACGTTAAAACATTGAGATTATTTACTATTTTTTAATATTGCGATACTTGTCCTTGAACACTAAAAAATAAAAGATATAAGGTTTCTTTTTTCATTCAAGAACACTTTTGTTTTTCAAATATACACTACACTGACTTGAAACAGGCTAAACGCAAAGAACCTGTGTAAGCTCTTATTTCTAAATTCCAATTCCAATAGTTTAATATATGATTTAAAATAATTAATTAATAGTTTTGACTTACATGAAATCACTACCTAAATTTAAATTATAACGAAAAAAAACTGCACATTAAAGTTTTTTTAGTCTTCTATTTTACACAGACCCTCGATTTTAAGACGACCATTTTCAGCGGACTTATTGGAGTAATTAGTCGAAAGGTCGACTATTCCATCCTTTCAATTTTTTGCACCCTGGTGCTGGCGTTTCTTCAGCACCTCCTGCATCACGGCTGCTGTGGCTCCTGTTCTAAAATCAGCGAATTGAAATCTCGGGTATCACTAGACTTGTACTTGGCCTACGCGACCAACATTCGCCAATTTCATTATAAGGACAATGAAACATAACTGTATTGGAAGGCAGCATATGGCTGAAATGGAAAAAAGAAAGACTTTTGGAAAATTGATCATGAGTCAAGTAGGCACATTTCACACAGTGTAATGTATGTATGTATGTACATATGTACATAGGAAATTTTAGTTGCTTAACACAGACAGCAATTGTACATACTATTAGGGCCTACAACTTTTTTGTGATTTTTCTTAGGTTTATTCACGTTCCACTTATGTAAGTTCTGCCGGCTATAATTACGTGGGAATGACAATTGTAAAATTCTCGTCCGTTGGCTATCTCCTGTTGGCCGATTAGCAGTTTTTAATTCCTTTAGTCTCACGATTCATTTTAGCAATTTGAAAAAATTCAAAATGCAAAAAAGCAATTTCTGTAATTTGAAACATTTATCCGTGAAAACAAAGCTTTTTTATGTGGTAAATTTTTTTATTTTTAATAATGTTAAAACTTTAAATGTACACATTTATTAAAATTTATAATTTTATTTTGTATATTTTTTATCCATATGCATATTTTATTTCAATGGTAATTAGAATAATAGCAATTGTTTCTATATTAACTCTAAATGTTTCGCATCGTAATTAAAATTAGATAAATATCAGTCATCGATAGTTAATATCATGAAATCGTACAATCGATAGCTCATGTGACAATATATGGCAGTCGATGGATGTTCCATCTCTGGTTGACTTTTTTCTTCATCGAAACGTCCAACGATAACAACAACAACGTGTCCGCTTCGCGTAAATAACTTCCACCTTATTTTATTGTTGTTGGCAAGTGAAAACGCAAAAACGAAAAAAACAAGATTTACTTGTAAATAAATTGTTCAAAGTAATATTTAAGATTTAATTGCCAGCAGTTAAAAATTGCGCGAGTGCCGGGAAAGATATTAGCATTAGGGTACAGAGTGAGAGGGAGACGAAGACCCCGTCAAGGACATGAAAATTGTGTAAATTGCGTTTAACAAAATATAAATAAAAAATTATTGACTTCAAACAACAACAGAACATATACAGTACAAAGCTAGATTATTTATTGTAAGAAAAGAGTATTATTAACAAAACCAACCGAAATTAAGTTGGAAATGGCTGCCAATAATCTGAGACAAATACCCTTGACCTGCAGCGGGCATACGCGACCTGTGGTCCATTTGGATTTTAGTGATATATGCGATTCCGGTTATTTTCTGATATCGGCGTGCAAAGGTAAATAATTGTTATGCGGTATACATATATGTATGTATGTGTGGCCTTGTTTTTATTTATACTTCTAGAGTCTAGACTAGAGTAGCATCTGCTCTCACAGCATCTCTAGACAGCCTCTCGTACTCTCTGCCTACTAAAACCTTGACCCAAATGCAAAAAGAAAAACAAAACACATTAAAACAATTTGTTAATAAAAGCGAAACCAGTTTCGCAAACCCTTTTGGCAAACAAAAGCAACAAACTGAACTATCATGTTATAAATATTATTGCATTCTTTACCTTGATATGTCTGTCTACCTGTCGGCTGACGCCAGCCTCCGTTCGTCCGTCTCGCACAATCACATTCTGTCCGTCTTTTGATCAATGGCTTTTCGAGAGAAATATCTCAATAATAACTTGCTATTAATGCGGAAAGTAATCAACTAAGTTTTCAATGCAAAGCCAATGTAATTTTTTTGTTTTATCACCAGTCAAAGCGCCTGGTACATATTAACTGTCCCGGTTCGCCCCCTCCTCCTTAAAGTCCCGCTTCCCCTGCTTCTGGTTTAACAACTTTTTAATTTACGAAAAACTGAAACTCATTTCTCAGCCTTAAGTGAGTACAGGAAGTGCCTTGAAACTTCTATATTTATATACACAACTTCTCCGATATGTCGATTCATCAGAAAAGGCAAACAAAACGTATACACACAAACATATAACGAATGGGTCATACTCTTACCACAGCTTACAAAGAAGTGTACTGGGAGAATTCATACGCATACATAACTGCTTGTTGAATATACAGTGAAACCTCGATATAACGAACTTCGTTATAACGAAAAACCCAATATAACGAATTTTTGTTTTTAAGTCCCTTGTTATACTAAGGTTTTACATTTCAGTACCTATAGCGAATCAATAGATATAACGAATAATTTTGCGATCCCCCTCAGATTCGTTATATCGAGGTTTCACTGTATATTTCTGTATTTCCCAGATTTAAAAAGAAAAAAAGCTGTTCAAAATGAAAAATCTCAGACAGGACAAATACGAATTTTCATTGCTTCAAAAATTGGAATTGATGCATGTCTTTAAATTTTGAAGAACTGTAAATTATCGGTAAAAAGAATATAGATTTCAACTAAATACAAATATCAATGATTAAATGTGGTCTTATTTGATTATTTCAAAATATATTGAACACATTTTTTGGTGGAAAATAAATGTTAGCATTTTGATAAGATAATTTGTTCAAAACATCGAAACGATAACCGTTTGGATGGCGTCCCTGCTTCCAACCTGCCTCAAAATTGCATTTACCTCAACCGCCCCACGACTTCGTAGTCCCCCACCCGCCCATCTATGCATCGAGTGAACTTGAATGTTTGCATGCACACGACGCCGACGACTTTGTGAATTGAGAGTGTCGGGTCGTTGGCATTGGGTATAGTCATTCAGTCAAGGTGGCTTCCGGCCGTTTGACAAAAACACGCACGTATTTCAAGGGCATCTCGATTAATAGTGCGAGTGGTTTCAGACTAACTAAAAAGGATACATTCCTTTTCCGAATCCTTTGTAGGATTTTTTTGCTCACTTATAAATATTTATATTCCTTTGGGACAGATGACAAGAACCAAAATTGATACCTTAGCAATGTAAACATTTAAAAGTTTTGCGAGAACCCATAACTTACATATACACATATGCCTTGCCCGTTCTATATTTCAGATGGCAGTCCCATGTTGCGACATGGCGATACCGGAGATTGGGTGGGTACATTTGAAGGACACAAGGGTGCCGTTTGGAATGCAACCCTCAATCGGAATGCCACATTGGCCGCTTCGGGTGCAGCGGATTTCACAGGCAAGGTTTGGAATGCGGTAAGCGGGGCAGAGATTCACAGCTTCCAACATAAGCACATTGTGAAGAGCGTGGCCTTCGATACGCAGTCCGAAAACATTGTGACCGGGAGCAATGAGAAACTGGTGCGAGTCTTTAATTTGGAGCAGCCAGAGGCAGACCCGGAAATATACTGTGGCCATACTGGGGCTATTAAACGGGCTTTGTTCTGTCGTGGCGACAAATGCATTATCTCGGCCGCGGAGGATAAGACCGTGCGCCTTTGGGACCGCATGACCGGGATCGAAGTGCAACGCCTGCAATTTCCCAACAACCCCAATAGCCTCGAGATCTCACGTGACAATCATGTGCTGACCATAGCCCACGGGTCGAGCATTAGTTTCTGGGAAATTGATACGCTTAAAAAGCTAAAGGAGGTGAAAGTGCCGACAAATGTAGCGTCGGCCAGTTTGCATCCGGACAAGCATGTGTTTGTGTGCGGCGGTGAGGACTTTAAAATGTACAAATTCGATTATATCACAGGCAATGAAATCGGTATGTATGACTTTGTATGTACATAAATGAATAACAATATATTGCTTCTATATTCAACAGAATCCTTCAAAGGTCACTTTGGTCCCGTGCATTCGGTGAAGTTTAGTCCTGATGGCGAACTCTATGCCAGTGGCTCTGAAGATGGCACTCTGCGCCTTTGGCAGACCACAGTGGGTAAGACGTATGGCCTTTGGAAATGCACCGAGCCGAACGACATGAACAACTCAATAAATTCGCCACGGGAAGTGCCGGCAAACTGATGTTGGAGAAGCTCCAGTCGCTGTTATACAACAGTACATCATCGGAAATGAAAAGTGATTCAAGGGATGGATAAGAGATAATCTATATTCCGAAGCAAACAAACTAAATCTCATTGGCATTAAATGGTTAAATCACACACAAAAGCTACATACATATTGTGAAATGCAATAGATAATGAAATAAATAAATCTAAGTTTATCTCTTAGCAGAGTAGATTAGATGTGGGTGCCAGTGGCCCAGCCATGCAAATAAATGGTGGTGAAATTAAGTAGGGGTTCTCCCTGGTTTACTTCTGGCCGTTGCTGTAAATGATCGAACCAACGCGACAGATTCAAATAGGCTTCCTTTTCCACAGGGGTAAGACATTTCTTTAAATAAAATGAATCGGTTAAGCGATTTTTTCAATTGTTCAGAGATTTATACTGACCACTAAATTATAGATGGCATAATAGACAGCCAAATCGGCCAGTGTGATGAAGTGACCGACAAGATATGACTTGTTGATGAAAAGCCTGTTGAAGTCCGCCAGTAGTTGCTTGGCCACGTATTTATCCTTGGATCCGGGAGCCACATAGAGCACGGCGAATTCAATCCATTGATAGACCTGAGCCTCAACTTCTCGACTAGATCTACTGTTCAGGGCCGTCTCAGATTTGGATTCCAGCGCCAGGGTTTCCAGAATAGAAGCAAAGCCATTTACTGATTTGTTCTTGCTGCTACGAGTGACGACCTTGACCAAGGCAAAACGAATTGAGGCGAAATTAGAAAGAGTTATGCATGAATGTACGTACATACATATGTATATTTACTTGACAATTAGTTTTTGACAGTTACCTGCTCATCATTTAATTTCACCTGATCTGCAGACACCCCCAGGCAATTGGCAATCTTTTTAACGGTGGCTACGTCACACATTTTAGTTAAAAAACTACAAAATTCCTTGCTAAAGTTAGGAGCAACGTGTATGCAAGCGTCGTTGTTAGGGATGTTAGAAATATCGATACGATATATCGTGTATCGATATTTAATTCGATATTTAAGTTTGATGGCGATGTATCGATATCTGTTGTCAAATTCAAATTAATCTTACCGAAAACAATTTGTATGCTGAAATTCATGTCTGGGTATATTAAGTTTCGCTCTTTGGCGAGCATTACACTCTCAATAGCGTTTCCGTTCAAACAATACGACCGATCGGTTGGCATAATCTATAATTAAATAATTTTGTTATTTAGATCCACTGTCTAAAAATAGAAGAGTGTAGGGTTACCTAAGACTTTAAGTGGACTTTCTCGGAAAAGTTGTCTCAAAGTATTTGCGATTCTTCAGTAGGAAGCAAGCCAAGCATACGAGACTCAATGTATTTAATTCTATTTTATAAGTTTAACCCAGGCTTAGTTCATTTCATCCTCATCATCGTCATGGTCATCCATCTCGTCATCATCGTCTTTCTTACCGCTTGTAACATTAGGATCTGGGGTTTATGCACGACACTAACGACACTGGCAAAAAATATATACATATATGTAATTTCCGCTAAGAATTGTATGTGATTATCTGTGAAAGGTAGAGAAGAAGATTAATACTTACATGAAACTTATTACTGCACGACCATTTAAACCTGCGGATGATTTTGCTTCCGCAGTTTTATCTCATGTGGCGGCTTAGGTCGCCCAATTACCTTGCCACAAATGCTGCTTTGGGACATATCTGAAGACAGAAACAAGCAACAAATGGAAGTAATGTGTGGCGTTGTTGAAAGCGAGCTTAAGGGACTCACAAGAGTTGCAGAATTCGAATTCCTCCGGCAACAGGCTTGTTGCACAGCTTAGGCTCTACCTCCATTAAAATACCGCCTTTTCCATAACTATAAAATGTTGACCAAATTTTACACCATTCCGGTCTTCATTTCCATTGATGAAGTGGTGGTTAAAATCCGCGGGCTCGAATTTAAATGGATCGTCTTCTTGGTGCAGAACATTCGCAAGACCAAAAAGGTCCAGTTCTAGTTGCTAAACTTGCAAGTGGAAGTTTTAGTAGGCGATTTCAACACCTGTGCCATGAAATCTATTATAAACATTTTAAAGAAGGAGCGAGCCCTTATGCTACAAGGCTTAGAAGCGTTGCCCCTGGACACTCGACGAACAATGATACCAACAAGGATTCCATTTCTTTGGTCGCATTTCGTGCACACAATGAAGAAGCTTGTGTGACCATTTTTATCAGAAGGACTACGACGATTTCCGAACAGCTGTACGTCGATTCGCCACAGCCAACGGAATGCCTGGCAAAGTTTTTAAAGGTGTTGCGGAAATGAGTTTAATAAGGTAAGTAACTAATAAAATATAACACTGTGCAACACACAAAATCAAATCGTACCGGACCATTTTTTTCAGAAAGTACACCTATTGAATAGCAAAAGGCTATTTTGTTTTTTTTTTTAATTTAGCTCGTTTTTTTTTTTCATTTTATAGCGAGTTGAAACTTTACATCAAGGATGGGCACGTAGTGGCTCTTTTGGCTCCCGTGGCTCTTTACCGGCAGAGGCTGGGCAGAGAAAAAGGTCATTTTTTGGTCTCGACGCCCACAAAAACTCGTCGAACTTGTGGACAGAGGGACGGACAAGTCCCGAATTTTGCGGAGAGGGGGAAAAAGGTCGCGATCGCGAGCTCGCAGCTTGTAGGCAGAGGGACGGACAAGTACCGAATTTTGCGGAGAGGGGGAAAAAGGTCGCGATCGCGAGCTCGCAGCTTGTAGACAGAGGGAGTAAGGGACGGGTAAGAAAATAAGGGTTGTTTTTGTCGAGTTCTTGAGATCGCGACCCTTTTTCCCCCTGCCCGTAAAATTCGGTACTTGTCCGTCCCTCTGCCTACAAGCTGCGAGCTCGCAATCGCGACCTTTTCTCCCTCTCCGCAAAATTCGGTACTTGTCCGTCCCTCTGCCTACAAGCTGCGAGCTCGCGATCGCGACCTTTTTCCCCCTCTCCGCAAAATTCGGTACTTGTCCGTCCCTCTGTCTACAAATTCGACGACGACACACAAATTTTTGTGTGCGTCGAGACCAAAAAATGACCTTTTTCTCTGCCCAGCCTCTGCTGCTGATGCTCTGGCTCCCAAGTTAAATTTTCGTGCCCACCCTTGCTTTACATTATGAGGTTATTTTCTAGTTTGTTATATGGGCTAAATATCACTCACATATCAATTCCTTTTCAAATCTGAAACATACTCATTTTTTGCACAAATTCGATTTCGATGTGTTTGTCTTCACATTCTTTGCAACGCTATCAGATGAAAGTTAGTTCTTGGTGCTGAATGTGAAGGTGTTTTGCAATGATGGCTCTTTTCCGGAAAACTTTATTTTACGTTATGAAAATACTTGAGAGACATGAAAAACCACATAAAATATATAGTTTCTGAAGTGTATTATCTTATGAATTCACTCTTTATTTCTCCTATTTACTGTACAGCACTGAAGAGGTAACATTTTGCATTTAATATATGTGCCTGTGCAGTAGCCGCTCCCTTGCCTATATAGCGCCCCTTTACATGTAAGGCATGTAAATCGCGTAAATTGAAAATATCGTCTCACAAATAATCTACCAATCTGTCTACAAGAGCAGCTTTAGCCATAATGATGGCTTTTTGTATGCTTTTACGGCTTTATGTCATATGTGAATGATTGCAGAAAGTTTTCCCTTGAAATTAGTAGATTTCTTTGCAAAGCTAAACCCAATTTCATTTACTTTTACAAAAGTAAGAGCTGGGTAAAAATGGATGATATATTGATTTATTAACGACTATGTCCTTATATTGAAGCAAATATCATGATTTAGCCCCATCGTCAACTTTCAAATGCAAGCAAATTAAGATAACACAGATGGCAAAGTGGGAACGACCCTAAGTGAATTAGTATTACAAATTTAATTAAGCCGTGGCTACCTTTTCTAAGTTGAATCCTGGCTACGCTCTTGCTTCTAGTTTCGCAGAATGCTTTAATTTTACGCTAGGTATAGAAACGTCCCAAACTTTTATTAATTGTTTGGACTGCGCCCTTTGTACGGCTTTAATATTGCCGGTATATGGATTTCCACATAGTTTTGTGTATTGAATTTAAGTTAAGTGTTTTAAAGTGTCACATTTTAAGAACATCTGGAACTAAAGCCATTAAAACATTATGGTTTTTAAATTTCACCTTAAAATTTGAATGGAAATTGTTTTCTGTCGTGTAGACAACCAAATAATTTGACTTATTTTTTCCTATGTGTTTCCTTAGTAAACTTTTTTTTAACCTTTCTTTCAATTTATACATTGTCATAATTTGGGCAATTGGCTATCCATCGAAGCCATTCTCAGTGAAAAATAGAAAATTCTTAGACGATAACCTAATCTTTATTTATTATACCCTTAAAAAAGAGCATATTAATTTTGATCAGATGTGTGCAATGCATAAAAGGAGGCATCTCCGACCATACAAGGTATATATATTCTTGATGAGCACGACGAGACGAGTTCAGACTCAGCCGGATCGGACCACTATATCATATAGCTCCCATAGGAATGATCGGTCGAAAACAGTGACTTTTGTCAATAACTGCGATACTTTTGACGCGATTGCTTTCAAATTAAACATTTGTTAGTTTAATATATCTGTTAATGACTGTTAAAGATCGGGTGACTATATCATATAGCTCCCATAGGAACGATCGGTGGAAAACAGGAACTTGAATTAATAACTTCGTTATTTCCTATGCTAAGATTGCGGGCCGTTCTTTTGCAGACATTAGACTTTTTAGATAAAAAGTTTTTTCACTTTGATGGCTATGGGTAAGGAAAGTCTTACCAAAATAGTTGCAAGGGTAAAACCGGCCCTGTGGTTTTAATTTTGTAGGGGTATTACAATATTAGTCAATTGTTTTTAAAGTAGAGAAGGGCACAATTCCGATTCCATAATGTACATGTATACATTTATACATATTCTTAATCAGCGTGGGAACCCGAGTCTCTGTCAATTGACACCTTTACTTAGAAAGCTACTGGAATGAAACTACATACATATGTATGCATATTGAATATATGTTTCCTAGATCCAACATGGTTATAAACTGAGGTAAATTTATTTCTATTTAGCTTTTGTTGGCCTTAATTGAGAATTGCATAATTGTAAAAGTGATAGACTTGATTAACATATAAATTCCTTATTGAATTTTGGATTGCAGCTTTGCTATTGGAGAATATTGCACAAATTAATTTAATTTAAAAAATGGTTGAATTTTTTGTTCCAAATTTAAACAGTTTTCGTATCGTTAGCGGGCTTTGATAATGCCTCGAATGTAATATCATATTGCAATAAAAATATAAACACATTTGTTGTCGCCATTGTCAGCTGCAAAGAATCAGAACGCAATGAATCAAAATAATGGCTTACTTTCTGTAGACTTACAGCAGTAATAAATTGCAAATCCAATTGAATGACACCACAAACGACGTTTTCTCGAATTCCAGTCTGAAGTTGGAGAACAAAGTGTTTGCAACTCTCTATTAAATGATGACCGTCCGACAAACGCACCTTGTACATTAGAGCCAAACAGTTCGATTGCTGGAAGCAATTTCTATATGTATATCGAGGGAGGGATATTTCAATTTATTTCACATACCTCCACTTGCACGAGATGATTGAAGAAGAGAATACTAAACATCTTGCCCATATGCATGCCCAACCATAAAATCATGTAGCTCCACCAGAACCAACCTGATGTCTCTGGTCTGTCAATTGTTTTGTAGGCCAGAAAAAGGTTCAAATTGAAATTGACGAAGGAGCCCACATAGACAAAGAGTATGGAGACTTCATAGACTCGATTCACCGATTTTGTGAAACGTATCAGTTGAGCCTGCTGCCCTCGCAGTTTCTGTACTAACGATCGTCGTGGCTTACAATTAGACTCGCAGCTCAATAGCTCCTGCCGCAGGAACTGGTTTATTTTCTGTAAGCGCCAGGCGATTCCCTGAAGAAGCACATAATACTGAACGAAGGAAACAGAGCTAATTACGTTCGGTAGGACATAAGTGCCAATACTCAATAGCCATTTACAAAAGTTCCACTTGTGATAGCCCAAGTCGATTATAAAGGCGGAGAGTCCTAGGATGCCAACTAACCAGAGTTGTAGTTGCACAAAGTGCTTCGATCGTTCACAGTTCTCCATGTAACCCATTTCCAAGTCAAACTGGGCTATGGCAGTGAAAACAGTTTGGGCGCGATGACGCCATTGCCAGGCCAAAAACATTATATAGGCTATATGCAAAATATATGTTAATGATTCTACTCCATAAAGTAAACGTTCCAAGTCCGACAAACAAAAGGTTATATTAACAAACTCCAAAAAGGCAGAGAGGCATAACCAGGCATACGAAACCAACATCCAGCCAAGCTGAAGATGAGCATAAAATCGAGGCTGAAACTTTGGATAAATTGAAGACGGAGCTGTGCTAGCCAAAAGAGATGCCGCAAACAACCAGTTTAAGTCCCGATAAAATGAGTTGTTATTAGATTGTACTCCTTTCCAATTCGATGTGATTGAATAGCTTAAATATAGGTATACAATATAGAATATTACTTATAGAGATATATGTATACGTAAGAAAAGGTCTAAAAATATCAAATACTATCATATGGGTAAATTTCATGGGGACACTCCGATTTCTGCACCTACGTTTCTTTTAGAACTATATATATAGTGGTTCGATCCCGAACCCGGCTAATTCATTCATTCATTCATTTATTCACTAATATTGATATATACATTTAAGAAGTATGTGAGTGTGATATTCTAAGGGTTAAGAGTTCATGTTGCATTGGCATTTTCTACTTATTGGTAGATATATAACAATTTGCTAGACATTGAAGCTTAACGATAATACATATACTATTATGATAACTTGGGGACAAAATTTGATTAGGTTTTCTTAAATGCCATCAAACGAATAGAAGGTCCATATCTTGCTCACTCTACCATATTTTACGACTCTTTTTCAACATGTTAATGTTAGTTTATACTATAAACTAACTATAAACTTTATAGTTTGGTCATTGCTCGCTTTTTGTTAATTGTCCATATATTGTAACAACAATATAGAGGAATGAACGGATAGAACTATATCGAGTCGACTGTTAATGATGGACAGATATGTAAAATGTTCTAAAATATTCTACAATACATTCTGATATGTTGATAATGGCGACATCCTCTTCCATCCTCTATGGTCTGTATTTTGGAGATACAGTCTCGCTCAACTAAATAGGCTTGACTTTTTGGTTAGGTTTGAAACGTAGTATCTCTATTACACGCACTCCGATGTGAGCATTAAAGCTTCTGTTTTGTTAGTTTAGTTTTTATATTATTTTTGTTTTGTTTTCAGTAAAATAACAAAAATAGTCAATTTGATTTGGCTCAACAAAATAATTTTATCAACCAAAACTATTAACCAAAATGATATAAGTCGAAATTTAAAAGGCATTGGGTCAAAGGACTTTGATCAAATCTATTTATACCATGCACCCATAGGGAAAAATGGTATATTAAAGTCGCCAAAATGTAGGTAACAGCAGAAGAATGATTTTCCGACCCCAAAAAGTAAATACATACATATATTCTTGATCAGCATTAACATCGGAGACTATAAAAGCTAGAGCCGTCAAAGTCAAAACAATATTCTAGTTCATTAGCTCTAAGCGAATGGCAAACCAGTCCGAAGCCAATTCCCTAAAATTATTAAATGAAACAGGTAAAAATCGTTTATGTAGCTGTCATACAAACTTTAACTTAACTTCAAAGTTTAACTCTGTGGAACCCTGCTTAGCTGCTTAGGTAGTTATGATTTTTTTTACCTTAAATGTAGTACTCTTATTTTTCGCTTACGCATTAATACGAACGTTTCGAATCGATTCCTCTTAAACCAAGTGGCCTGGTCTCGTTTCTGTGACAACTTCCAGTGCTTCCACATGACTCTGATGGATTGACACCAAACTTCGGCTTAGACAGTCAATTAGCATCATTAAACAAATCAATTTTAATTAGGCGTAGATTGTCATCATTAATCATCAATATCAAATCAAATCAGATATTTATTGATGACTCTCAATAACACAAAAAAAAACAATTAGTAGCATTCTGAGTTTCCAGATGAACAATTCACAGGGAGACTCTCGTGTCGGTCTATTGTGGATCATTGGCCTTTGCCTTGCAGTAACTCCTAGTAGACGGAGAAGAGCTCTCCACGGTATTTGGTGTTTGCTTGTATTGGGCTATGTGTGGAGTTTGAACATTTGGAAGTGCGTCAGCTACAATTCTGATATGCTGACCATTGAGAGAGTGTTGTATCTGATGGAATATCCAGGCAATATGTTTATTGTTGCACTCATAATATATAATGTCATCCGCTCTGGACCGCGCCGCAAGTATATAGCCAGACAAACTAAACTTTTTCAAGTAATTTTCGGCCCAGATCAATCGAAGTCAGCTCATCTATTTCAAGCTAGATTAAACCGGAAATCATTGAAACTCTTGCTGATTACATTAGCTTTCCATAGTCTATGCTTACTGATTGACATGTCGTATTTTGGTTTTGACTGGGTCAAGACTTGGTCTAGTAACAGTGTCCATAACTTGCCAGCCGTTATAATAAGTCTTAATCTACTGCAATTCGATTTGGCTCTTCGCTTTTTGTGTCTCCTGGAGGAGCAACTGTGTAGACGTCTTGAAGAGCTTCGTCTGAGCCAGAGACCACCGATAGGAGTAAACAAACTTGATGCCAGGTATGAAATGGCCTTTTCACTTCTGGTCAATGCTGGAGGTGGTTCCTTGTTGTTGCTGGAGCAAATTCGTTCCGCCAGCTCCCAATTAAATCGCCTTCATGCGCAATTGATTGGGAGTTTTGGCCCAATCCTAGTCCTTAACTGCGGAAATTCCTTAATTAGCCTTTGCGAAGAAATGTTCAGTTTGTTTAAATTTTTCGAAAAACCAGAATGGGACGAGTGGCTACTATTGATATATCGATGTTTATGGTCACTCATGCATGCGGAACGTATTTGGTTTATACTAACGGCCAACGAAAGATTATTGGAACAGGTAAGCTGTACGGAATAATGTACTTTTCAAACTTAAAAGGAAGGGAACATAAATTCAGAAATACCTAACGAAAAATTCGAATTACATAATAGAAACCCGTTATTTCTATACTTTTCCATACTTTCAATTCAAGAGTAACTGATTCGCGCTATGAAAATTCGTTTTTACAAATACAAGAAAGATACAGAAGATCCTAAGAAGAGTTGTATGTCCTTTCTGCGATTTCAATAAAAAATCGACTGGGTTTAGCTTCTTTTGAAGAAAAACAATATGTACTTTAGAATTATTTATTGGCTTATAAACTTGATAAGGAGAGATACGGCTCAACAAGCATTTTATACTATCTTATATTAGTATAACGGCTATATGACATAGTCGGTGATAATCGGATTAGAGAAAAATGTTATATTTTCGGAATCATCCTTATATGATGTCGTCAACCGACAATATAAACAGTCACAGTTCGGACAGTTCGTAGAGATTATGGTTTCTTAATGGGTTATATGTATGTTGTGGTGCGGGAAAATGGGTAAAAGTTTGGATTTTTGTAAAGTCACCAAGACATATTTTTATTAAAAACTTTTCACACGTTTAGCGTGCAATGTCTGATCTTCATAAAAAACTTGACAAAATTAAAAAATTTTAATGATTATAAAAGTTACAACAATTTCCGCAAAACGCAATAATTTTATTAGTATAGTGTATTGTGATGTACTTGAAGGATCAAAATTTAAAACATTTGTTTTGTTTTTTTTGCAAACGGTCTCTTCTTATAAAGTATATTAAAAAATTCAAAACATTAATATAAAAAGTCATATGCAGGAATCCTTCGTCCGAGTACACACCAACTCAAATACGAACAATAAGAAATTTTTTTTTGAAATCGATTGACAATTTTTATACCCTTGCAAAAAGGGTATATTAATTTTGGTCAGAAGTGTGCAGCGCATAGAAGGAAGCATCTCCGACCATATAAAGTATATATATTCTTGATCAGCACGACGAGACGAGTTCAAATAGCCATGTCCGTCCGTCCTTCCGTCCGTCTGGATCGACGAGAACTCCTCCTAGACCGTAAGAGCTAACGAGCTGAAATTTTACATGTAGGCTTGTATATACTGCACAGTTTGTATATCCCGGATTCAGCCGGATCGGACCGCTATATCATATAGCTCCCATAGAAACGTCAAAGTCAGTGACTTTTCTCAATAACTTCGTTATTTTGTCAGCTATTGTCGTGAAATTTAATATTGGTCAGTCTATTGCACATATACCACTGTGCCAAATTTGATCAAGATCAGGTGACTATATCATATAGCTGCCATAGGAACGATCGGTGGAAAACAGTGACTTTCATCAATAACTTCGTTATTTCCTATGCTAAGATTGCGGGCCGTTCTTTTGCAGACATTAGACTTTTTAGATAAAAAGTTTTTATCTAAAGTTTTGATGGCTATGAGTAAGGAAAAAGTTTTCAAAACAGTTGCAAGGGTATACAAAATTCGACACGGTCGAAGTTAACCCCGGCCCTCTGGTTCTAATTATCGTGGTCACCGCAACGAAACTTTTGAAAAACATGATTCCGAGATTGAAGGCGCTATAACTTTGATTCTATTGGTTGGATCGCTAAACAAATTGGGATAACATTCTTCAGTAACAGTACTTTAAGATAAAAGAATGAAAAAAAATCGATTTTTTTACCGAGCACAACATATGTATATAACTCCTTAAGGTTTGGTTAATTATAGATGTATGTATGCACAAATAAACTGTATGCAAATAAGGTTTTTATTACGTTTACTTGTGAGGGAAATGGCATCTTGATTACTTTTTTTTATTAAAGGAATCGAAAACAGGACAAAAATGTGTATAGAAACATTCAACTAGTACAACTTAAATTACACCAACTTGTTTTATCAAACTGAATTTGAAACTGAAATTCTCAGGATACTCCCAAAGTATTATAAGTATTGCAAGTAGTGCCTAAGAATTAGCTTTAAGGGATTTAAGCTGTATAGAATGATTCCTGTTTTTCTTTCAATTCTTCATTATTATAGAAATGTAATTTTTCGATGCTTCTCAATCAATTGGAGGTATGTGGAACTCGCCTGGAGCAATCGGTTAACAGATTTTTGCTGGAAATTCAGGTCGGGCTAAGGCAAAGAGCTTGCGGTATCATCGATTTGGATACACTGGCCTTGGGTGGGGTGGGTTAACACACATTGAAAACTATTGTCTTGGATAATTGGTATTGTTTTTCATTGTTTTCCGTTGGCAGTTTATCAGTGCTTTTATGGCTATTGTTATATTCCTCATTCAAATCGAACTGGGCAATAAATCACTAATGGGTTTTGCCGTCAATAGATCCCACTGGAATTACGTTTGAATAAAAGGCTCAAATGTTTCAGAAAAGTTTCATTTGTGTTTTAATTCTGATATAGGAGATGACGATTTGGGCAGGTCGGACTAGACTTGTGGCCAAATGGATTTTACTTAGGTTGATAGTCTTGGGCAAAGTTGCAGGGAATTTGTTTCAGGCGCTCCTATCCCGTGTAGCTGACATAACTGCTCAGGCGGGAGCAGAAACTGGATTGTTGGCCATCAGTTTGACAGTTAATCGACATTTGCATGTCCTGGAGAGAATCATTTGGCTAATTGTGCTTATCAGTAGCATTTCCGCCGCCTTGATGCTTAGTCGTTTTCAGTTCACTCGCTACCTGACATCGCCCACGGTTATATCTGTGGATCGGGATTATCGCGGATGGAATGGCTCCTTGCCGGCGGTGACTCTTTGCTATTACGATCACATAGACTCATTCAAAGCCAATGAATACATACAGGAAGTGTGGAATGTATCGATCATCGATGAGGACTATTTCTATTTTATGGATTTCCTTTATGCAGTGGTCAATGCCACCGCTAGCAACTACGCCGAGTTAACAAAATTCGCCGAGGACGAACGATTCGATCAGATAGACTTGTACGAAATGATCCAGCGTGTGGATCGACCCTTTGAGCAAGTGATCAGTAGCTTCGATACCAATTTTCAGGTCCATGTTCAGATGGTGATGACCGAGCGTGGTTCATGCTATGCGATCAATGCTCCCATGTCAACGGTGCTAAGTGGAAAGTAAGTGTGTTCTATGTTATGAGGACCCAACCAGTAAGGAGTAGTTTTATCCTCGATGTAGGTCAGTGATCTATGAGGAAATGCCCCAACCGCTTTCATGTCAATATGGAAAACAGCAATGCTACATTCGCATGGATCTCTATGAGAGCACCGGCGTGGTAGGCTGAACGACAATGAGTTGCATTCAGTTCACCTCTATTTCTATTCACCGTCATCATGTTTGCCCTTCTAGTTGGACGTTCATTCGCCGTACGAAGTTTCCGCAACAGAAGCGAACATTGTGGCTCTACACAAATCGGATGAGATAACCGCTTCCTTCAAGGTTCTCGAAACTGTGTAAGTAGCCCACAACCAGAAACAGCAGACAACAGAGAGCGTTTCCAGTTAATAGAGTTCACTATGATTCACATTACTCTTAGGGCATCGAAAAATCTTCGCGATCTAAGTGTGGAGCAGCGAAAGTGTGTTTTTAACAACGAGGAGACTGTAGCATGTTCACATATCGGATGATCACTGTACCCAGTTATGTACATACATAATTCATAAATAATATCGAAAATATATTGTAGCACTTTGTCACAATATTTATGTATACACATTCAAGTACCATGCGTCTTCTGCATGGTACTGGACAGTGCTGAGTCGGCATATCTAACACGCGCAACGACTCAGTCACCAAGTGAACATGAGACGTCCTCACTCTTCCGCAGCGAGCATACATAATTATGTAAACATTTATACATAAGCTTACCGCTCCTCTGCTAGCTTCACTGGCAGCGTAGTCACGCGGACATTAGCTATACTGAACAATTGTTAAGATTTAAGAATTCATTCAATAAACAGAAGACGAAGTGAAAACACTGAAATCAAATGAGTACATGAAATCAACTTAGTACATGGCGACCGTGACAAAGGTCAAGGAATAAGGCCTGGACAGGAAATCTACAATCACTGGAGGGAAAATTGGAGTTAAAAAAAAAACGCAAAAACTGAGTGAGTAGGAGTGAGTTATGTCAAGAGGGGGAGTGCAAAACAAAATAAAGAAAAGAATAGCACACATAAAGTGGCTATTATATGCGAGCAAAAATCCACCCCCCTGGGCAACAGCCCAAAAGCTTCAACAAGAACTTGACTTTTTAAAGTCAACGTTACTTAAAACAAAAAAGAACATAACTCACGCTCACTCAGTGCATTTTGAAATAACAACAATAAAAACTAAAAAAACTCCTCCCCCCAACAAAAGAGCTACCAAAAAGGAAAAAAGAGTGCCCTGACGATTGCCCAGGACCATTGGACAGTGTACATTGCGAGTACACATGTATGCTGAGAACTGGTGCGATGACCGGCACCGGTACCGCCTGAGCCCATAGGCCCCGGACAGCAGCAGCGGTGACAACAAGCGCGAAAGGCAGACCGCCTTTTACGCCTTCGAGGGAGCATCAGCGAGCTAACCAGCGACGACCAGCTGATGCTGCTCACCTGACGTCTGACATGCTGACATCGATATAACTATAAAAACATATTAAATATTACATATTACATATATTGCACATACGAATAAGAAAATTTCAAATGTAAAAAAAAAAAAAAAGAAAAACCCATTGTTAAATTGTGCGGAATCCTATCTGCTCAATAGAAGTATAGCCTGTAAAGCTATGCGAACTAATAGGTAGAATTTTGTTAATTATACTTCATTAGTAGATCAAAAAAAAAAGTCACTCTAATTTTTATGCTTCAAAATAGTATCAGCAAATTTGATGAAGAATATACTACACCCGTAATGGGGCTAATAGAAACTAAAACAGTGGATTCCACTGCCAACGTAATTAACAAGGTTGAATCACAAAATATTGATTTGAAATTCACGAATATATTGTTATTGATAATTGTTGTAATATTATGTGCATATGTTTTATACAAAGCGTATTTATTACACAATAAATGCGTAACTAAAAGAGCCCTCAGCGTCGCAAACGATTTAGATAAAGTATAAAATTTTTTTCTATATGCACACAAACAATTGATATAACAATACATTCCGCAAATGAAACATTTTTTTTTATTGATTATGGCAATTTAAAAAAAAATAAATAAAAAAAAAAAAAAAAAAAAAATTTTTTTTAAAAAAAAAAAAAAAAAACTTATAACCCTGAAAATCTCAAAAAAAAAATGTCCACTATGGATAGATATTTCGAGAAAGTAAATGATAATAACCCTACAATAGTTGAAGATTTGTTGAACATTTTTAGAAGTGAGCAAATAACCTCACCTCAGCGCTCAATATGCTTAGCGCAAATCAAATTAGCATATTTAGACTTCACAGGAGAAACATTCCCTGTAAAAGGAAATAGTAGACTGCAAATGAGTTTCATTCTAACGCTACCATATGTATGCTGTTATCAAAACGCAGCGGGTACGTTACGTTTCTACTTGTTGGATGAAACACAGCACAGAAATTAGAAAAGTATAATGAATAAAGTAGAATTAGTACATTTACAAGTATACATACCATTTCTTGATTACCTGATACACTCAGGCGAAAGAAATTACAAATACAAAGAAATTAGGTATTGGATATCCAATAATTTTAAATTTGAAAGAAAAATAGTAGAACTTATGGAGAAAGCCATAAAGATAGCATATAATAGATTACTTGTTAAGGTGCCAAGAAGAAAAGACGTGCCTGAATGGGTTCACGAACTTTTCATGGACACAGTCGAAATGGTAATTATAGATGATTCTGATGTGGAAATAATAGAATCAGAGGATTAAATTAAAATGATCAGAGACAGAACACATGCCAATTTATTAATACAGAATCCCTAAGAATGGATTGGGAAGAACTTGTCCCATATATTCTTCGAATTAAGGAAACGTTTACAAAATCTTATAAATGTTTAAACCAAAACAGAAAAATCCAAAAAGGAACGTTAGACAAGCACGCAAAGATTCTTGTTGACTCTTTTAACGAAGCAAGAAGCCTAGTGCATGCAAACAGAGAAAAGATAGACGGAACAAACTGGTCAAAAGTATCAAAACTATTAACCAGGTTACGTTCTAACTTAGTTACCGTACAGAAAAAGTATAACCTTAAAATATTTATACCGACGATCCTAAACACACCTTTAACAATAGACGAAGAATTAGGAAGCCAACAAGAAATAGACTCAGAAGAAGAGGAGAATTTGGAATCTGACGAAGGTGCAGAAGTAGAAGAAAAAGATCTAAACGATCTGACAATCCCTGCACGATTGACATTATCAGAACAGGATAAAGATTCAGAGTCAGAAGGAGAAGTAAAAGAAAACATCATGGCTGATTTAAGCGCCCGAAGGGCATATATGAAGGACACTTCAAGCGCCATTCCAGAGTTCAATGGACAAAAATTACATCTCCGAAGATTCATAACAGCTTTAGAGATGGTAAATATGATGAAAGGTGATTTTGAAGATATAGCTGTTGTGGTAATAAAATCAAAAATTAGTGCCCCAACACTGTACACAGTCCAAAATGAAACATCAATTGAAGCAATAATACAAAAATTGCAAGACACTATAGTTGGTGAAAAACCCAACGTGATTAAAGCCAAACTAAACAAAACTACTCAGAGTGGTAAAACAGCTGAAAAGTATACATCGGAAGTCGACAATTTACGCAAACTCCTAGAAGCTGCGTATATTGACGACGGTATGTCGGCAGAAATGGCCCAGAGGTATAGCGTCGACGATGCTATAGAAGCAATGGTCCAAAATTGTGAGCAAGCAAGACTTAAAGCAATTCTTGACGCCGGCAATTTTAAAACCATGGATGAAGTAATACTAAAGTACTTACGAAAGAGTACTGAGATAAATGGAAAGCCAAACTCTGTTATGTTTGCCCAAAGAGGCCGTGGTAATTATAATAACAGATATAATTATCGGGGTAGAGGTAATGGTCGCGGTAATTATAATAATTATAACAATTATAATAATAATTACAACAATGGCCAAAATTATAACCAGAACTACAACCAGAGAGGAAACAACAGAGGTTACGGCAGAAACAATAACAGAGGGAATAGAGGAAACAACCAACAAAACAGAGGTTATAACTCTAATAATAGCAATGTTAGGGTAGCCCAGAATAATTCGGGAAACTCCCAACAACCTTTAGATACTCAACAATAAAAAATTACAAGGTTTACACCATCAGTCTCAGTAAAAGCACATTTGCAAGTTTCACTAACGTAGCAACAGGAAAAGAGTTAGTATTTTTAATAGACACAGGTGCTGACATATCCATATTAAAAGAAAATTCCGACAACTTCCAATATATTCAAACCAATCAAATAATAAATATACAGGGAATAAGTCAAGAAATAACAAAATCAAAAGGACTTACTTCCATAGAAATACAAACATCTAAATACATAATCCCACACGATTTTCATATCGTAAATTTACAATTCGCTATTCCTTGTGATGGAATACTAGGTATCGATTTCATAAGAAAATATAACTGTCAATTAGATTTCAAACCGACTGAGGATTGGCTTATAATTAGACCAAATAATTTACAATATCCCATATATGTACCAATAGCATACAGTTCTGGCAACAACTCCATAGTTCTGCCAGCAAGATCACAAGTTGTCCGAAAAATTGAAATAACCTCAGCGGAAGACAGTATATTAATTCCGAACCAAGAAATTCAGCAAGGTATTTACATAGCAAATACCATAGCATCTTCTCAAAACGCATTCATAAAATTACTAAATACAACAAACACAAATCAAATAGTCAAGATAAATAACTTGCAGTACGAATCACTTTCGAACTACGAAGTAGTTAAAACAAGTTCAGAAGATAGAGAGAAAACGGTATTAGCGACACTCTCGAAGAATTTCCCACCACTGTTCAATAGCCAACTAACCAAATTATGCACACAGTATAGTGATGTGTTCGGTTTGGAAACCGAATCTATAACTACCAATAATTTTTATAAACAAAAACTGAGACTGAAAGATGATGAACCAATATATATAAAGAACTACAGAAATCCTCATAGTCAAAAAGACGAGATACAAAAACAAGTCCAAAAGTTAATAGATGACAAAATAGTTGAACCATCGGTATCAGCTTATAACAGCCCACTGTTACTTGTACCAAAGAAATCACTGCCTAATTCCGAAAAGAAGAAATGGCGATTGGTAATTGACTATCGTCAGATTAATAAAAAATTGTTGTCCGATAAATTCCCACTCCCAAGGATTGATGATATTCTAGATCAACTGGGAAGGGCGAAGTACTTTTCGTGCCTGGATTTAATGTCAGGTTTTCATCAGATAGAACTCGAAAAAGAGTCACGAAATGTTACATCCTTTTCAACAAACAATGGTTCATATCGCTTCACGCGATTACCATTTGGTCTAAAGATAGCGCCAAATTCATTCCAGAGAATGATGACTATAGCATTCACTGGACTTGAACCTTCTCAAGCATTCCTTTATATGGACGATTTAATAGTCATTGGTTGTTCTGAAAAACATATGCTCAATAACTTAACAGATGTGTTTGAGAAATGTAGGCAACACAACCTAAAATTACATCCCGAAAAATGTTCATTTTTTATGAATGAAGTTACCTTTTTGGGGCATAAATGCACAGACAAAGGAATCTTGCCTGATGACACAAAATACGACGTCATCCAAAATTATCCAGTCCCCCACGATGCGGACAGCGCTAGAAGATTCATTGCATTTTGCAATTATTACAGAAGATTCATAAAGAATTTTTCCGACTATTCTCGTCACATAACAAGATTATGTAAAAAAGATGTAAAATTTGAATGGACAGCTGACTGTCAAAATGCTTTTGAACATCTAAAATCGGCATTAATGAACCCAACTCTATTGCAATACCCAGATTTCAGCAAAGAATTTTGCATAATCACTGATGCGAGTAAACACGCATGTGGAGCAGCCCTAACACAGAACAAAGAAGGACTCCAGCTACCAGTTGCATACGCATCAAGAGCCTTTACAAAAGGTGAGAGCAACAAGAGTACAACGGAACAAGAATTAGCAGCTATTCATTGGGCAATAACACATTTCAGACCATACATTTATGGTAGACATTTCACCGTCAAAACTGATCATAGAGCACTTACTTATCTATTTTCAATGATAAATCCAAGTTCGAAACTAACGCGAATGAGACTTGAATTAGAGGAATATGACTTCACAGTAGAGTATCTAAAGGGTAAAGATAATTATGTAGCAGATGCCCTATCAAGAATAACAATCACAGACTTACAAAACATACAAATCGACAATAAAATTCTGAAAGTCACTACCAGAAACCAAAATAAACAGTTAAAATCCTGCGCAGGGAACGAAAAAGAAAAAAAGATTTGCAAAAGCAAACTCTAGATGCTTCTAAGCCCAACGTATACGAAGTCATTGTAAATGACGAGGTACGAAAAGTAGTGACCTTGCGAATAACAGACACTCTATGCACACTAAAACATGGAAAGAAAATTATAGCAAGATTTGATGTTAGCGATATGTACACCAATGGAATTCTTGACCTAAGTCAATTCTTTCAAAGGCTCGAAAAAAGAAGCCGGTATACTCAATATCAGCCAACTCAAAGTGGCACCGAGCGAAAAGATCTTCGAGACCATCTCAATAGAGTCTTTTAAAATAATGGGCAAAAACATATTACAATCATTAAGAGTAGCGCTACTCAAGCCGGTGACCCTATTAGCAAATAATGATAAAGAAAAAGAAGCAATACTGTTTACATTCCATGATGATCCTATACAAGGAGGTCATACAGGAATAGCTAGAACATTAGCAAAAATAAAAAGACATTACTACTGGAGAAATATGACACGAGATATCTCAAAATATATAAAAAAATGTAACAAGTGTCAAAAGTCGAAAACGACTAAACATACTAAAACTCCAATGATTATTACTGAAACGCCACAAAAGGCCTTCGACAGGGTAATAGTGGATACGATCGGTCCATTACCTGAATCAGAACAAGGAAATGAATATGCAGTAACCTTAATCTGCGATTTGACAAAATATCTGGTAGCAATACCAATTAAAGATAAAAGTGCGAAAACAGTAGCAAAAGCTATATTTGAAGATTTTATTCTGAAGTACGGTCCAATGAAGACGTTCATTACGGACATGGGAACAGAATATAAAAATTCTATTATTACCGACTTATGCAAAAGTTTGAAAATAAAAAATATTACTTCTACCGCACATCATCATCAGACTGTAGGTACTGTGGAGCGAAGCCACCGAACACTTAATGAGTTCATACGCTCATACATTTCAGTCGACAAAACAGATTGGGATGTATGGCTACAATACTTCGTATACTGCTTTAACACAACACCCTCTATGGCACATGATTATTGTCCATATGAGTTGGTATTTGGTAAAACATCGAATTTGCCAAAACATTTCAATAGCATAGACAGTATAAACCCACTTTATAATGTGGAAGATTATGCTAAGGAATCGAAGTTTAGACTAGAGCAAGCGTATAAGCGAGCTAGATTAATGTTAGAAAAACATAAGGAAAAACAGAAAGTTAATTACGATAGAAATATCTTTGATTTCGATTTAAAAGTAGGAGACCAGGTTTTACTAAAGAACGAAACAGGTCACAAGCTAGATTTTAGATATACAGGACCATATAAGGTAGAAAGCATAGGAGATAACGATAACGTTACAATACTAGGCAATAAACACAAAAAACAAACAGTACATAAGGATAGGTTAAAAAGTTTTGTTTCATAATCATTTTATTTCTCTATATATATATAGTATGGCCATACATGAAAAAAAAAATATACAAAAATAAAAAAAAAATTTTTTTTTGCCTTTGTACAATATTTTGAAGTAAATCAATATTTCATGACTCGATTTATAAAACTAAAATAAAAAAAAAAAAAAAAAAAAAAAAAAAAAAAAAAAATTAAGAAAAAAAATAACTTCATATAATTACGTTATTTTTCTAAAGGAGGGAGATGTAGCATGTTCACATATCGGATGATCACTGTACCCAGTTATGTACATACATAATTCATAAATAATATCGAAAATATATTGTAGCACTTTGTCACAATATTTATGTATACACATTCAAGTACCATGCGTCTTCTGCATGGTACTGGACAGTGCTGAGTCGGCATATCTAACACGCGCAACGACTCAGTCACCAAGTGAACATGAGACGTCCTCACTCTTCCGCAGCGAGCATACATAATTATGTAAACATTTATACATAAGCTTACCGCTCCTCTGCTAGCTTCACTGGCAGCGTAGTCACGCGGACATTAGCTATACTGAACAATTGTTAAGATTTAAGAATTCATTCAATAAACAGAAGACGAAGTGAAAACACTGAAATCAAATGAGTACATGAAATCAACTTAGTACAAGACATCGAATCTAAAAGTAAGTACTATACGGATCAAAGGTTAGATCTAAAGTTAGAATTTAGGCACTTGATTTATATATTCAATATGTACATATATGTATCTCGCGGACCGTATTGTCCATCCACATATAGCAAAGAAATTCACCAACAACCAAATCTATTTTAGCCCATCTAAGCGATCTTTTTATATGATGTAATCTGTGCAAAGGCAATTCGTTTTTGATTTTAACTGGTCTACTTAGTCGACTAACGTTTCTTTTCTTTTTACTGCCTGGCCAGGTCTAACACTTGCAGCCGGCAGATCTACAAGGAATGACATTCCTTTATCTAAAACGCTGCGATACTAACTACAAATGTGTGTGCCATACACATACATATGTAAATCTTTTCCATGCACCTTTTAGCAAGTGTCTGGCGTGATCTATCTGTTTTATTTCTATATTTTTGTTTAACTGCCCCCCAAACCACACCACTGGGCATTTCGAATGGACTACATAAATCCGCTCGACGATTCGGTTCAACAAATATACAAATTTGTCGAGTCAAAAACACAATAAATGATTGTGTTTGCGACAAGTTCCCGAGTTCAGAACGATAAAGATTTATATTCATTTTGTATTTTAATTTCATTTGTCTAGATCTATAGCAAATCTTTGTGCCTAGCCCGGTGTCGGGCTGTAATGGCCCTCGAGATGTGCAATTGTGTGCCCTTCTTCTATCCATTTGTGCCCGGCCCTAGCTGTAATCCGGCTGGGTTTGAATGTCTCTTGGACTTCAAGTGGCCCATTTGGGCTCTTCACATATGCAAGTGTCCATCGACGTGCACCGAGATTGAATACACTATGCAGACGGTAAAGAAGAGCTCGTGGGGGATTAAAAACAACGAAGAGGGAAGTGAAATGGCAACGTCCAGTTTTCGTTGGGATTTGATTCCACCAAAGGTTCGCTTTCGCCACGACGTGGTCTTCAGCTTTGAGGATCTAGTGGGTAGGTGGATGTCACAATACTTTCAACATCGATTAATTCGATTCTGTTCTGTTGCAGTCTCTTTTGGCGGAGCCTTGGCCTTCATTGTGGGGGTCAGTGTGATGGGTTTAGTCCAAATAGGCCACGTTATTGTCTACAATCTGTTGCTGGACATGTTGAACTTAAGCCGTTGGCTTTATGCCACATTTAGAGGGTGGATCATCAGACACAGACAGATTAAAATGGAGAAGCAAAAGGAGTCCATGGCCAATGAGCGCATATCTTTGGCAGACACGGCAGAACTGCAATTTCCGACGCCCTCGTCGCCACCACCTCCATTTGAATATGCGAACTGAGTTGAATTGAATTGATAAGCGAACTGTAACTCAAATGCGGTCAAAAGTTTAATGTTACCCATAATGATGATGATGTTGATGTGGCTAAGGCTTTTCGCTGGGGGTAGAAAACCATGTGGCTGTCATTGTCGTTGCCCAGTTGGCTTTCAGTCTTTGAAGCGAACGGTCTTCGCTGTTGTACTTCAGGCGTCTATGTAAACTCGTACATAAATCTATTTGGGCAGATTTAAGGTTTCTTCCCGCCTTCATCTGTGAATGAATCCGTGAGCATGAGTGTCTGTGTAAGCTAAGAGAGATATGCAAATATCCCCAGTCCACTGACGACTAATTGATAAGATAAAACGTGTTGAAACTCGAGCGATAAGCAGATTAGTTGAATGCTCGCTTGAATGCAATTAAAAAAGACAAGAATCCCAAAATTTAAGTACAAGTGCATTGAACTCGTTGGACCTCCTTGTCCTCATTGCTGTGCGTCTGTCTGTCTGCCATTTGCCATCTGAATGAACGACTCCAGCTCCCAGGCGGGTGGGCCATCCTTGTGCCTGGAATGGAAACAGCTTAATTATTATGTACCGGCCCAGGAGCAGAGCAATTACAGCTTTTGGAATGAGTGCCGAAAAAAACGAGAGTTGCGCATACTGCACGATGGTAAGAAGCCAGCCATTTTAGGCATGGGAATTGGTTCGACTGGTTGATGATTGTGGTCTCCACTTCTCTCCCACCTATCCATAGTCAGCGGTCACATGAAAACAGGCGACCTTATCGCTATTTTGGGGGGCTCTGGTGCGGGCAAAACGACTCTGTTGGCAGCAATTTCGCAACGTTTGCGTGGTAACCTGACCGGGGATGTGGTTTTAAATGGTATAGCCATGGAACGGAATCAAATGACGCGCATCTCCAGCTTTTTGCCACAATTCGAAATCCATGTTAAAACATTTACCGCCTACGAGCATTTGTATTTCATGGTAGGTCTTAATGGTGGAGTCCAATATGTCGGCTAAACCAAAACGCTTTCCTTCCATTGTAGTCCCACTTCAAGATGCATCGTCGCACCACTAAGGCGGAGAAACGCCAACGGGTCACAGACCTTCTGTTAGCCGTTGGTCTCCGAGATTCATCTCATACACGGATTCAACAACTGTCCGGTGGCGAACGCAAACGCCTTAGTCTGGCCGAGGAATTAATTACAGATCCAATATTTCTATTTTGCGATGAACCCACTACAGGTTTGGACAGCTTCAGTGCTTATTCGGTGATCAAAACGTTGCGGCATTTGTGCACTAGGCGGCGCATAGCGAAGCACTCGCTGAACCAGGTCTACGGTGAGGACTCCTTTGAGACGCCAAGCGACGAAGGTGGGAGCAGTGGGGGAAGTAACTCAATACAGATGGAAATGGTGGGTGGCTCACATGAGAGTCTCCTGTTCCAATCGATGAGAGATATGCCCACCCTGAGTGTCCTGAACAATAGCCCAAATGGAACCCACAAAAAAGCTGCCATTTGCTCGATACATCAGCCGACTTCAGATATATTTGAGCTATTTACGCATATCATTCTGATGGATGGCGGACACATTGTCTACCAGGGACGCACAGAACAGGTGGCCAAATTCTTCACGGGGTGAGTGAGTTAGAAGCTCCGGATGGTGCACTGGGAAACGAATTGATGATATGCTTCTTTCGCTTTAGTCTGGGCTACGAGTTACCCTTGAATTGCAATCCAGCTGATTTCTATTTGAAGACTCTGGCAGATAATCAAGGATCCAAAAATGCTGGATCCATTTTAAGAGCTAAGTACGAGCACGAAACGGATGGCTTATACGGGGGCAGTTGGTTGCTCTCCAAAAATTATAGTGGTGACTATCTGAAACATGTGAAGAACTTGTAAGTATCAAGATCAGCTCAATCAGGCCCTTGACTAAAACCCTAAATTCATAGCAAGAAGATACGTTGGATATATCAGGTATATCTCTTAATAATACGATTCATGACTGAAGATCTGCGGAATATAAAGAATGGACTCATTGCCTTCGGGTTCTTCATGGTATGCCATCATTTTCGATAGCCTTAATTTGTTATTAAAGTTTTCAAGCACAGATCACCGCCGTTACGCTCTCTCTGATGTACTCGGGCATTGGAGGACTCACGCAGCGCACTGTTCAGGATGTGGGTGGTTCTATATTTATGCTCAGCAACGAGATGATCTTCACCTTCAGTTACGGCGTGACTTATGTTTTTCCCGCCGCCATGCCAATAATTCGTCGAGAAGTAGGCGAGGGAACCTATAGCTTATCGGCATACTATGTGGCCCTGGTGCTATCCTTTGTGCCGATTGCGTTTATCAAGGCCTACGTTTTCCTTTCGATTATATATGCTTCCATATATTACACACGCGGTTTCCTACTTTATATGAGCATGGGTTTCCTGATGAGTCTTTCCGCTGTGGCCGCGGTTGGCTACGGTGTCTTTTTGTCCAGCCTTTTTGAGACTGATAAAATGGCGTCGGAATGTGCGGCACCATTCGATTTGATATTTTTGATATTTGGCGGAACCTACATGAATGTGGACTCAGTGCCGGGGCTTAAGTATTTCTCCTTGTTCTTCTATTCGAATGAAGCCTTGATGTACAAATTTTGGATTGACATAGACAATATAGGTGAGAGGAAGGGTCAAATTTTTGCTATGCACTCACTGATTCACTTTTTAACAGATTGTCCTGTCAACGAGGATCACCCTTGTGTTAAGAGTGGAATGGAGGTTTTGGAACAGGGCTCCTACCGTACAGCCGATTACACCTATTGGCTGGATTGCTTTAGCCTATTGGTGGTTGCACTTGTTTTCCACATCGTGTCCTTTGCCCTGGTCCGACGGTATATTCATCGAAGTGGTTACTATTAATGGAGCGGATTGGTTACTACTCACATCGAATTACACATATGTATACATACATCAAAGTTCAGTTCAAAAAAGATAACGATTTTTTTACGCTTCTCAAATAACATTTCTTTGCACATTCAATATCTAAATTGTCGTCTTAAGAGTAATCCTCTTCGGATATAAAACAATTATGACAGTACTATTCTATATGACAGTTTCATAAAATTCCATTTTGTCTGCTTCTATGCAAACTGCTAGATACACTAAGTTTTGAGGATGAAATTGGTTTCATACTAAAGTGGGTACTTTTATTAAACTATCAGGAGTTCTCGGTGAGAGGATGAGTTGTCTAAGTGGCCCAGTCATTTAGTCAATTGAATAACGAGGATTCGGGTTCGAATCCCAGGTTGGTGTATGGAAGTTAGTTTTCGTCTAAGCCTAAGGCCTTAGTTGCCAGTGTTTGTAAAATATAGTTAGGTATCAACCTTATAGTTTACAACTATATTATATACTTTAATAATAATATTAAACTAGTGAATTATAACATGATTTAGAATGACTTTTATCCTATATCTGTCGATAAAATCATTCAAGATCCGCCAACAACGTCGCATCGTACGGACTCGTCTTTCATTTGTTCACTATGTTTTGTTAAATGGGTATACCAATTTTTAGGCAAATTATTCGATTTCTTTTTCAGACTTTGTGTATATTTAGATACTTCTATTTTTCACTTGAAAATTTTACATTATTTCAAAGATATGATTTTTTCTAAGTTTTAGGTTAGTTAAAAATTGCAATTTTGAAGTACAAACTGTTCTTGAGTTTAATGGATAATCTAGAATTTCAGTGGGTAAATATTGCAAAAATATGTTATTTAAGTCTTTAACATATCGATAAACTTAAAAAAAAAAACTTTAAAAATAGATTTGTATGAAGTTGAAAATTATATAAATTAAATTAAGCTATGAAACAATCAGTAAAGAATCATTAAGAAAAAAGGATAAACCAAAATAACTGAAAACCAAAATGGAGCTTTTTTTTAAATAAATATCTTTTAGCTATCGAAGGAAATCTGTCGCTTGGCCTTAACTCCAGAACTTATGCTGCTTGTAGTAGTCACTGGTGGGAACTTGCGAGCGGATCCATTGTTGCTTCCGCCTCCTCCCCCACCATAGTAGGGACTTATATTCCGCTGATCTTTGCCGGTAAAGTTCTTTTGAGCCGATCTTCGCTGCTCACAGTCTACATTCTCCCTCAGAGCCAGACCGCTTAAATTGCTTTTAGACGAACTATTTTGAAGGGACGGATTGGCCTGTATGGGCAGCTGGTGCTGTTGCGGCTTATTGGAAAATAAATCATCTGAGATGCGATCGATGAGGCTGGACTGAGTGTCAGAGCATATATTAGTCTGACTCATTTGGCTGAAACCAAAAGACTCAATCGAATTTTCGCTGCCAAACAGATTGTGAATGGATCCGCGTTGCGGTAGGGATTGCTGAGAGGAAGAGGCCGAATTCGAGGTTATCAATAATTTGCGTTGAGCATACTCTTCGGGACCTATGTATCCAGAGAGTCGTGTGTTTGAGGCGCGTTTAGCCTCGCTCTCCTGATTACGAGCCTGGATATAAATCTCATCCGCTTGCTTGCCAGCAACCACATTGTAGGCAAACTTTTTGGCCAGTCTGCGAATAGAAAAAAACATTGAAAATGATTACGAATATCTGCAGAATATCAGCATTCACTTACCGCAACAATGTCTCACTGTTGCTGGTCGAATGTCCCAAATAGAACTCTTGGAAAATACGCTTCACGATGCGTGTTAAGTCGGCCGCGTATTGCCGGAAACTCTCATGCTTAGCTGTTATCTTTCTCTCCTGTAACGCTAGGGAAACGGCCCAAAGTAGTTTCTGCAAGAATAAAACGTGATTAATAGTTTCCATAATTCCTTCTTGAATAAACCTTTGTATTCACCTTGCGCTGATTATCCGTCATGCTGTTGCTGCTTGTTCCACTCAAATCTGACTGAGCCCGCTGCAACGGCGTTCCAGAGCCGAGTAAAGAAGAACTGGTTGGTAGATTAATGCTGCTTCCGCTATATCGAGATTTACCCACTGCAGGATTCAAAACTGACTTCTGAGAAATTTTTATTTGTCCTGTTGCTGCGGCCGATACGGATGTGGAGGTACCTGCTCCAATACAAAAACTCTGGCTCTTTATTTTTAAAGCACGCGGCGTTAGTCCACTTGCTCCATTGCTGCTGGCCCTGAAAAGCTTGCTACTTTGGCTAGCCAATTCATTGGCGTCTTCCTCATCGCAGGCATTACGCTTGCGCTTAAGCAGCGTTTCCAACTGATAGCTTCCACTCTGATGGTCCGGCGAGAAAAGGGCACGCTTTGATTTCTCTACGCGATTGGCTATTTCTGGTTTGAACAGAGGCTTGGGGGGCATTAGCAACTGCTGCTGAGTCTTGGCTGGGCTTTGAAAAAGAGCACGCTTCGACGATTCACGCGATGGTCCGGGTTTAATGAGATCGGTTCTATAAAGACGCTTTCGGGCAGATGAAGAAGGCGTTTTTCTGTTTTTTTTCTTGCTTCCTGGTGTTTTTCTTTTCGGAGTGGCCTTTCGTTTGTTTCGTGCTTTCCTAGAAACAATAAAAATAATAATAAAATAAACTATAACATGGTTATGCTGAAAAAAATATTAACTGACTTTTTATCTAGTAAGAGTTGTGGTCCTATGGTGCTAGTTAGTTTCATGGAATTCGTGGCCAAATTTGCTGAGGAAAATATGGCACGTCGCTTAGCCAAATGGCTAAGGCGATTACCTGGCGATTGGGTCAACATTCTGTAAAATAAAAAAAAGAAAATGTAACGTAACTGAAAGACCAATAAATTTATTTAACTTACTTCATGCGCATATTGCGCTTTTTGGCACTGGATGGTGAACGTACATAGGATGTGGCTGTCTCCATACCCACATACCTATCCACCACTGACATGCTGAGGTATTCATTTTGTTCGGCAGCCTTGTTAAGGTTATAACTGACCAAAAAATTGATATTTAATATTTATTATGAGCAAGACGTATGGAAATATCTACCTCAATCCATGGTGTCGCACTCCTAGAACTTCTCGCCATCCCATTTGTTGAGCTTCCACCAAAGTATGAGTGGGCTTAAATATAGATGGAGTCATACTTATTCCACTATCCTCAATAGACGGTGGCGACGATGTGGTAGTAGTAAATGATGCCAAGAAGTTCAGAACTTGGGCTTTTTTATCAACAACCATGGTAATTATATCCATCTCTGGTGTGGTAACCGATGGTGGTGGACGTACACCTTGAAGACATCGCAGTGTGCGGCGATAAAGTTCCCTTTCTCGTCGACAATTCTCAAGGAAATGCGAACGTGGATCACTGCTTGTACTCAGCGATTGAGTGGTAATCGAGGTATCAAGAGTATGTTCGTCCACGAAACTCGACTCTGTAAGAGTATTAAGCGAGCAACGAGGTTGACACGCTACAATACTTTCCTCCAAAACTTCGGGCAGATTTTCGAGAGTTGAACCAAGACCCTTATCCCCATCGTCTTGTTCATCATTATCTTCATCCTCATCACTGGCAGCGAAAAGATCAGGAGACCGTTCATTATTATATTTTTGCTGCGAAGTATTAAAAGAAGTTTCCAACACAGTAGAAAGCCGAGGATTAGGTGGACGGGAGGTGCTGGTGCTAACGCTGGATTTGTTCTCATCGGTCAAGCTTTTAATTTTGCCATCAAAAGAAAGGCTGCCAGACAAACTGGTTGTGGTGCATGTAATGTTGATGGATTCAGCCATATCCACAGCATTACAGCTATTCTCCTCTACAACAGTATCATAGAATCGGGGAAATACACTTCTGCCTAGGTGAGTGGCCTGCTGCTGAAGCTCTTTGTCCGTCGTCTGTGGTTCTGGCAATTTTAAATTTGCCAATTGAGACCCATAGAGTCGTTTATTGACCTGACCGTAGGGACTGTCTCCAAAGCCAAGGAACTGAGATGTCTCTTGACTGCTCGGTTTATTGGATAATAATGCAATGGAAAGTTGTTCCTGTACCCTATCTTTGTCTTCCTCAATGTGCACGGATTTGGGTTTCATTAGATATGGTAAACTCATATGTTCATCGTCAGATATATGGCCCTCATTGTTCTCACTGAGCGAAGACTGTTAATTAAGATTTTCGTTAAAAAAATGTTTTCTTTTTTTCAATTTCTAACTAGTCTTACCCCGCTTCCTGTAGATGGTTCGGATTCGTAGCTATTATTAATTGTATTCCTAGCCGTGTTGGTAGTGGCTGCCATTTCACGCCTTAAAATAGAAATTGAAATTTTGGGTAAGCAGCACGCGGCATTATGTAGAAGGGCGTGAGAATATGGGAACGAATCAAATGCAGCTTATGTGAAAGTCAATTTTTTTATCTTATCCATCGATCAGGCTTTGTGCATACCTAGAGCATTTACCTTTTTGAAAATATGTGGCACTTTTACCCCAACCAACTCTGTTGTGGGAAAACTTTGTCTCACCCTCCACTCTAGTGCATGAAACAAGCGGAAAACGCGCGCAATTGCTTTGGTCACCTAATATAGCTGGATGCCTGAAGTGCGCACTTTTCACAAATGCACAATATTCCAAAGACTGCGTTTAAGGTATGTGCATGTTATTAAACACTTTAAAACAATAATTCATCGTTTAATTTATAAAAATCGAGCCGACTTAAATTTTTGTGGATTGACTGCGTTGCACGAACATCTGCCAGGGCTTCTATGTCTTTCTCGCTCTCCCTTACTGGCATGTCAGAATTTGGCGGTGGCACTATCGATTGTTTTAATTAGAGATGTGCACTAGGGCCGATATATTTTTTGGTTTACATTTGACATTCTTTAAAAACGAATTAACCGAAATATGTATGTACATGGCTTGGAAAAATTTTCCATTTATGAAAGTCGATTTTTTTTTTTAAGTACTTTCAAAAGCTTACGAGGTAAATCGCTGCGAAAACTCAGTGTTTTGCAGTTTGATGAACATTTTGTTGTTTTTGTATATTTGATATCAAGTTCTGGCAAAGTTTACTAAAATTCAATAAATTTATATTGGGAAACAAATTATTATATAAGAGTAGTACACGGAAACTTCTGTGTTTCGTCTCGATAAATCGAAAACATTTTCCCTGTGAAAAAATTTGCTTTTTATTTATTTATTTACATTCAAAGTTTTCCTGAATGTTGTGTTGCTATTGGTAAATATTATGAGAACCGTCAGAAATTGAAACTGCTAGCCTGTCCATCTCTTACAGTTTGTTCAGTTAGTCTGGTAGCGCTATTTTCCGATTGGATGTGGCAAGACTTGCGAAACAGCTGTTTTGTATACACAATAAAAACAACATTAACAACAACAAAATAATTGCTTAATATTTTAATATAACTTTTATCTTACCCAGTGCGACAGACAGACGCGAACGCTGAGCAACAAAGGCATTTAATGTGCATTCGAGACACTAACAAGCGCGATAAAAACAATTACAGCTAACTTAAATTTGATGCGTTTGCACTTAAAATGCATCATCGACAATAAAATAAACCAACAAATTCGTCACACCAAAGACAAATTCAGGCAAAGGCAAAGGGCAACATTTACAAATTCACATATTTGCAATGTCATAAAATTGATTACGAAGAAGCAAATATGCGCGGAATAGAGGGCAAAGTTGTGGTACTGGGATCGCGAGGTAAGAAGACTATGGAGATATGACCATCCCAATAGAACAATACAATCCAATGACTTTTAATTTTCATTCATAAGACGAGACCTGAGTGACGCTGAATGATTCTGAGTAATTGTCATGTCCATATTAACAAGTCCAGTGCCGATAAGAGGCCGAAAATTCACTGTGAATCGATAAGACCAACTGCCTTGAAACCCGCCAACCGAGGGTGGTTGGAAGAGGAGCAGCAGAAGAGCGGCTTAAAATTCTCAGACTCGCACATATAGTAGCAATCAATGATTCTCTGGTTCGGCCTCATTCTGCCTATCTGTTTAGCTAAATTCCATGAAGAGCATTGCACTTTACTTTACCTTCGAAAAAGGCATATTAATTTTGTTCTCTACGTTGGAACACTGAGAATTAGGTGTAAGTAGGTGACGAACCTTTGATGTTTTATTTAGCTGGCACACATTTGCACACCGAGACTCGTTTGTTTGCTTTCCAAATAACTTCTAGACGTAACATACATACATATGTATGCATTGTGTCTGTTATTTCCAATGTCAGATACTTGTTAATCTCAGAACTTATATAATCAAAGAGGAATCGGCTGGAAACTTTTCAAGTTTTAAGTCTGCGCATACAATGTAGCAAAGTAATGAAACTTTTAAACACAAATGTTGTTTAATCGCAATCCGAAAACATTTTTTTATATGCCGTCTTTTAAGATGATTCATAGATTTACTTATGCAAATGTATGTAGTATGTGTATATAAAAAAAGATATAAAAAGTCCCAATGGGGGGAATTCACTTTCAAAGCTAAGAAATGCGAGCTCCAGATCTACGTTATTTGTTTCCTTATCACAAAAGTGTTTACCGACCTTATGTGCGACTCAAATTATATTTATCAATTGCGTGTCGTTTGGCCATTCGCCTATAATCATAATTTTATCAATAATTGGCATTTTAGATTAATCCTTATAACCGTTTCTCTATTCTATTTACAGGCGTGGGCAAGACGCGTCTGGTAATTAAATATATGAAGAACTCTTTGCATCGAAATGAGAGCGAGGTGCCGACAATAGCCGTTTCGTTTTTTACATGCAACATCGTTTTGGATCAGGTTAAAATCAAATTACAAGTGCGTACAAATGAAAAACCAATGAAAAAAGCAAGGAAAAAATGAAAGCTAAAAGACATTTGCCCTTGCTTACTACCATAATCCTATTTGCCATTTTGGTTCAATGGTCAGAGCACAGTTAATCTGGGGTTTTATGCTACCAACTGTGGGCACGCCTCCGCTTTGGTGCTTTTTTTTGTTTTGGTTCTCACATTGCTTTGGACATTTTATTTAGTTTTTTATTTCGCAATTTCTACGTCCACTGCACTTTGTGTTTATTTTCCTTAGCTGCTAGTGCTGCTGGTGTTGTTTTTTTAGGTTTCCCTTTTATTCTGCTTTATTTTTATAGTTTATTGATAAGCTAAGCGCGCACGCCAGACACTCATCCTCCCCCGCCATTTATGCTGTAGGGTTGCCACCCCTTTTTTCGCGCATATTTTCTCTTGGTTGATTTTGTTTTTATGTTCGACTATGCAGCTTATGCCCCACGAGCCCTCCCTCCGTGTGATATAACAATGCCAACATGCAATAAGTTTGAAAAAGGGTTATCTACGAACTTTTATATGCCCTAAAAACATACATATGTATATACATGCATACAGATGTATGTACATATATGAAATCTAGGATTATCGTTAAATGAATCGGATTTTTTTGTAATCAAAATTTTTTAAAATTTTCTATGATTAAAAGTTAATTTGTATTTCGTTGTCTACTGCTGTTTTATACAAACAATCGAAAAAAAGAGACTTAGTCAACAAAAGTATAGATTTTGGAAATATCAGATAAATTTGTACATTCATAGATTCACCAAGCTACACCCATGGTTATTGCGTATTTGTAGTGTTTTTGCTCGATGTTTTTTTTTTCTTTCTGAGGTCACTTATGCCCCACTCTCTCCTTTGCGCTTTCTCCTTTCGCTTTGTGTGTTTTCTGTGGTTTTGTTCTTCAATTTAGATTGGCCCATCAACATGTCGTTGCCCCAAATTTTTTATGAAGATTTCAATGGTGGACCGACCATAAAAAGAAAGATAGAGAGCGTAGCACAAACAATATGATTGTTATTATTGTGGGAAAACGAAATTGCAGAATAAATGTAGAATGACTCAATTAAAGTTTTGCTATACATCTATCTGGGATTATTTCTTTGCAGATCTGGGATACAGCTGGCCAGGAGCGTTTCCGAGCCGTTGCCCCCATGTATTATAGGAATGCCAATGCAGCCATTTTGGTTTTCGATCTGACGCAGTATAAAACATTCACGGAAATCAAGTCATGGATACAGGAGCTACATCGCAATGTTCAGGATCCGATGATATTGACTCTAGTAGGCAATAAAATGGACATGCAGGCCCAGCGAGCTGTTTCCCGAGATGAGGCTTACCTATTTGCCACCTCCATAGGGGCTACATACTTTGAGACGTCATCGGAGACTGAGCAGGGATTAGAACAAGTATTTTTAACCACAGCTCTGGGACTGGTGCGCCTGGCCGACGAGGGCAAGAGTCGTTCCTTGCGCTCATTTGAGTCATGCGATTCATTGGCCTACACCAATACCAACACTGCCTTCAGTCATTCTGTGGCCGCCTTGGCTCGCAGCCCGGAACATCCGGCCTTTCGCTTGCCTTACGTCGATATTGGCTTAGCCGTCGACGATGACGAGGACGTGAAAACGAATGGTGTGGGTCGTCTGGAGACACCACCTTGGAGCATTGAACATATCGCCCTGGGTGAGGTGGAGAGGCCCCGATATTGTTGCTACTGAAGCATTCAACTGATACACAGAGGAACCATTGTGATGTTAACAAAGCAGACTAACTTTTAGTTCGAATACGATAAAATCCGATCATTTGGCACAGCTTAAGCGGTAAAGAAAGAACCAAAAAACTCCCAATACATTTAAAAAACAAACTTGGATACAAGCGTCAATAACAAGAAAATGTAAGAAATATTATTTAGGCCATAAACGAGCTGTTGGTAACTTCATGGACAAGGCGACTCAAAGCGGCTCATAGATTTTAGTTTCTAGATCTTAAGTTTCAATCAGCAATCGCCTCAATGCATATTATTATGATTCTAACTATTTATGTGCGTCCCTGTAAGCTCAATTTGGACATTAAAGCAACCCCAAATCCGAGTTGAAACGCCAACCCAGCGAAAACACTAGATTAACCCACAAACCACAAACACTTACACAACAGGGAGAATACCCACAAATCACAATACATACCTCACACACACACACACCCCATCACAACACACTGCAATTCATGTACAAAGAACACATTTTGATATAAAATATACAAATATTATACATACATATATATAAATATATACAAAGTTAAATACATAGTTGTGGAAGTGTATGTAAGTCAGTTAGCTGTGTCATTTGCTTGCAAGAACTCACCATTAACTTGGCCATTAACGCAGCAACTTAACGTGTAATTGGAATTTAATGCTCTCCCCTAACAAAGCCAAGGGTTATTTTGCGTACAATATACTATGTATGTAGCACTGTGTATTATGGAGGAGTCGGAGGAAGCACATGTACACCACCTCTAGTGCTTGTGCATTAAGATTGAGTTTCGTGACATGATTCTTAACATTGGCGGAGAGGGATGTGGAGAGTGAAAGAGAAAGCGACGGGAGGAGAGGTGGCTCCAATCTTAAACTGAAAGTCACTTTGCCAAGGTCTGTCTTTTTTGTTTGCGGCAACTTTAGCGATTAGTATAATATACTATATATACATAACTTATGGTCAGTTGATCCTTATATATAAATAATATGCGCAATTTAGCGTTAAGCGTTGAAAGCGAACCGAAAACTCATTCAAGTGTCGTCAACACATTTGCAGTCAGCTGGAGCTGGGGCTTCAGCCTGTCGATGGCCGTGGACCAACTGGGTCGTACTCCCTAACTGCCTGTTGGACGCGGCGTCAGCTCATTGATTTACCATTAGGATCAGGAGGCGAAGATGGTAAATGGTAAATGAGTTGACTCTCTCTCAGTTTCTCTCCTTCTTTGTCCCGCATCGCTTCGTGGCCCAATCGTTTGTCTATGTGTTTGTCTATTCAACCGGAAGTGATGCTCACACACGCATGTTCAGCTCCTTTTCTAGCCTTGTCTAGAGGCCCGTGATTGCGGCAACAAACACACACTCAACACACATAGAAATATCTCAATGTCCTGGGCTTGAGGGAAAATGGTTGCTATTGGTGTTTAGACGGCTTAATGATGTAGAAATGCATCAATGTAATCAAGGTGAGATACAGAAGGCCATATGCTGCACTGCAGCCCACAGCTTACCATCCCGTTTGGGTACCTAGAGTATTTGTGTATGCGTGTGTGCTAGTGTAACATGCATATGCAATTTGGTTAACCACCAGTTAATGTCCAAGGCAAATCGAGTAATTCATTTTAGTCTCATGGCGACTCTTTCTGGGAAAATTTGTTAAATCTACCAAAGAAAACAATTGACATGATTTTTTGGGCCTTTATTTGGTCAACTATCATGAATGAATACTTTTTGTACATTTGGTCTTCATCTTCTTCATCTAACTCAATAAAGAAATTTTCCTATATACATACATACATAGATAGATAGGCTTATAGTCAATATCTGGTCTTTTTGTCCTCTATTTAAAGAAAATATCCTTGGGAGGGATATACTATAGGACGATCATCATCACGATTCATCAGAACTAAACCTATAACAATGTACATATTTGACTATATAATCGTTTCCCCGCGTTTTTATACCCTTCCAAAAAGGGTACATTAATTTTGGTCAAAAGTGGGCAACGCATAGAAAAAAGCATCTCCGACCATATAAAGTATCTACATACATATATTTTTGATCAGCACGACGAGAAGAGGTCAAATAGTCGTGTCCGTCCGTCCATTTGGATCAAAGCGAACTCCTCCTAGACCGTTAGAGCTACAGGGTTGAAATTCTGCATTTAGGCTTGTATATACTGTTTCTCGGATTCAGCCGGATCTGACCACTATCACAAACAGTGACTTTTCTCAGTAACTATGTTACTTTTGACTCGATTGCTTTAAAATTAAACATTTGCCAGTCTGTTAATGACTGTGCTAATTTGATCAAGATCGGGGGAATTTATCATATAACTCCCATAGGAAAAATCGGTGGTAAACAGTGACTTTAATCAATAACTTCGTTATTTCCTATGCTAAGATTGTAGGCCGTTCTTTCTCAAGTATTAAGAGTAAGAGGAACAAAACTTGCAAGGGTATACAAACTTTGAGACGGTTAAAGTTAGCCCCGGCCCTCTGGTTTTGTATTCTTTAACGTATTGTCAGGCTTTACATGTGAAATAAGCGATTTATTATTAAAACACAAAACAATTTTTATTGATCCGATTAAATCGGCTAAAAGTCAGTCAAAGCTGGAATACATTCTTCGTTTATTTTGTTAAGCGTCAATTGTTGATGATTGGAAGTTAAAGCCTGTTAGTAGCTAAATACATACAACAATATTTTTATATGGACCTATGCATATAAATCGTATTACATGTCCGTTTTGGCATATTTACGAGCCTCTGCATGTCAAATCAACTAAAGTTCTGTTCTCTATGCCACATAAATTGCACACAAATACACACACATGAAAATCAAGTATGCAAACGAACAAATAGCTGGGTGAGAGGTGTTTGTGTTGAACACTTCCTACCCAATCCCTGTTTCCCATCCGACCTCCCATCATGACCTCCTGGCAAGTTGGTCATGCAAATGATTTTGAATATTTAACAAGCGTTTCGGTTATGGGCTGCAGTTCAGCGTATATTCTCGCTCCTGATGCATACTTTATGACGTCTCCACCATAAAGTATGCTCACATCTCTCCGCACTCCACCATCACATCGTTTAGAGGACGTGGTCCTACAGTATGGATACGGATGGATGAAAGGATGGAAGTGTGGGTGAATGGTACGACGTTCCTTCGTTCATTGTGGGCGTTGTCAACTATGCGGCATTATTACAGTTTTGGCTCGGACCAGACCTAACTACTTACTAATATGTACTTACTCCATCTGCACGTAGAGTGCGAGCAAATAAACATTACTCCTAAATGCAAATCACCATATAACATTTTACTCCTGGATTGTGGGTACACTTGTGAAAACAATCCCACACACTAGCACACAGTTGAAAATTTCAAGAGTTTCATGTATGAGTTGTTTGCTGAACTGAATCCCACTTTTGGCCGAAAGACTAAAAATTGGGCTTTTCATGTATTAGTCCAAGCTTGCGGCAGTAAGTAATAAGTAAGCTACAGATATCATTTGCATTGACAATCGACATGAGATGCCGTTTTGAGAGTCCATAGATAGTTTACGATGCAGAATCCTTAAGATAATTTATTTTACTGGAGAGTTTCAAAGTATTCAGGGCTCTATAATACGGACATAATCTGCAGTTGTGTTTTCGAGTTTTTTTTCAATCAGAAACCTTTAGAAACATAATCGAAATTATAAAAGAAGACTTCTCGGTTCATAATATCGGCCTTCGGAGCTCGATGTGGCTCCGATATATCTTTGTCATATTCGGATATTATTCGAAGGCTTCGTATTTATTATACTTATATCCAAGCTATCCACGTAAACGTTTTTCCATAAGGCCGGAGTTGGCCGTTGGCTGGTAGGGGCGCTAGGATGCTCGTATGCTTGAGTGAGCGATGAATGAATATGAAATATTTGCCTTACTGGTGTATGGTATACCTAAGTCGGCAAGACGACTTACTTTTTTCATTATAATAGACACTGCTCATTAATGAAAATAAGGTAATCTGCTGCTTTATTGTTCTTCTTATAAGTAAACTTAAAAGTCATTGCAAACTCACTCGACTTGTGCATTAAGGACTCTGTGAGAAACGTGTGACAGATGCAATAACCATAATATTTTGAAAATAAATTCAATGCAAATCCATTTAAATTGACGTTTTGGCAATTGAATAAACCAACAGGCGCCATTTAAGGCCAATAGGAAGACCAACAGACAAGCAAGGAGAGTTGCTTTGCTATTGCTAAAACAAAAATAACTTAAATGCCAAAGGAAAGTAAAGTAAAGCAAAGCAAAGCAGTGCAAAGCAAAGCAATGTAAGTAGCAGAGCAGACGACGATGCTGAAAGCAATGCAACGACATGGAAAGGACCACAACTGACTCTGAGGGGGGTCAGGCAGTTGCAAGCGGGTGGCAGATGCTCAAGAAGTCGAAGGAGATGCTGCGGGCATGCCGAGTCCCAACGACTGAAGTCTCAAGCTCAAATCCCACATGCATAGACAGCTGCTGTGGCTGTCTGTGTCTGCACAGAAAGAAGTGTCAACAGCATGAGCCAGTGAAAGCCAATGTAAGATGTGAACGACCAGTAGAATACCCATTACCAGCATAAAAAGCTTCGTAAAGGATTTTGATTGAATATTATTAAACTTATCAAACAAATTTAATTTAATTCGTAAACGCAAAAGAATGCATTAGGGCAGACAGATAAATGGCTGAAGCGGCTATAAGGATGAACTTACATATATTTGCCGGTCAGGATGTCCAGGATATGTTAAACACCTGCATGGATGCATACCATTCGGAAAATGAGACATTGTGTATATTTTGGTAGTTTTATTTTTTCAAAGTAACTAGTGCTGTATTTATTCAAGATACTATTGTAATGAATTTAAGACTACAACAGCAACAAATCATTTTTTTTGGTTCATGAATTTATTTCTTATTATCAAAAGTAAAATCGTAAATCTATGCATCGTCATACTATAAACACTTTGTCTAATCCAATATACCCAGGAGATCTGTCAACTGGTGAGAGAAGGAGAGAGAGAGAGAGAGAGAGAGAGAGAGAGAGAGAGAGAGAGAGAGAGAGAGAGAGAGAGAGAGAGAGAGAGTGCCAGAAAGAGATAGAGAGAGAATGCAGACATCTTGCAATCCAAATGGAATTTAACGTTATTTTAATTGAGCAATGTCTCAACCCTGAGCAAGGAACATCGGACTTAGGTTCGATTGCAACTCTAGAGAGCAGGACGAGCTTGAGGCACAACAGCTTCCTGGGTTTGCTTCACTCAAGGTTATTTATTGCAAAACAATGTGCATCTGAATTTCATTTGAAAAGTGCCACACAAATTGGCAATTTCTATACAATTACTATGGCTATAAATAAATTGCTTTTAAATGACAATCCTTGCCACTGGTTTAAATTAACAAATGGTGAATCAAGTGAACAATTTCAAACTGCAAATGTTATATATTTCTAATGAGTCGATGGGATGATGGCCGTTATCATCCATCCACGTCTAGAGATACTCAATTTATCATAATTTTCCAAATTACTTCATCACCCTCGATTCGGATGCGATGCGGGTTTGCCTACTCACGTTGCCAATTTGCCAGGATGGGGTCTGGTATCTACATACATATCTTCGTATGTAGGCAAGTGAAATGGAAATGGAAGTTGAGTAAATATGGCAACCATTAAAGCGACAAACCTCAAGCCAGCTGAACCTGAACCTAACACAAATGAACCTAAACCCGCTCTATCGAAAGTGTGCGCCTGGCAGGCATAAGGATACAATTTGTCTAGACCGAGTGACTCTTCCACGTTGTTTTGTGCAATTTTTCTTATTCGTATATGCTATACATACACTATACAGTATATTCCAATTCATGGGGCATACATATGTATATGTAAGCCTTGATTTTCAGTTCTATTCGGAAAAGCATATTTAGTGTGATAGACTGTCAATTAATCTTACTAATTTGTGCCTGTTTAAGATCATATAAAGACAAGATATTAGGTGGCTTAATGTAGTTGCGGCCTAACCGGTTTGTCCTATCCTTTGGCTGCATGTTGTAGTCGAAAAGAGGGTATAGAATTCGTTATCGTCAAATTCGATGGGGCTTTTTTTGTTGGTCGGGCTCTCTCACCCCTTGTATTATCAACACACGTGTTTGTAGGTACTCGCACACCCACTCACACAACCTGTCATAAAAGTTGAGAAATGCGAATGCCATGAGTGAGCGCCATTTTTGCTTATGTTGTTTGTGTGGTGCTTGTTGGACCATTGTTGTTGATGTTGTTGGTCTTGGTGTTGGTGGTGATGTTGGGGGTAACAATTCGTTGCTTTGTGCGTGGAGCATTGTCACCTGTTATTTTAGGATTTGTTGCTGTCAGTGCTTTAACTGTGCCATTTGCCGTTTTTTAATTGTTTGCGAGAGCATCAATGCCCCCGCAGGAAACACAATGGACACGAACAAAGGATGCATTTTTCCGAACCATTGCGATCCATCCAGAGTGTCCTTCAAGTTTCAACAACTAAACTATTTGTGTCTGCAACAGGTTCTTCTTCTGTGTGCGTGTGTGTGTGTCTAGATTGTAATTAAAATTTGCCTTTTCACGAAGAAAAACTTTGGGGGTCATGGCCATGGAAAATTCAGTCGGTCATTTTCATGCTGAAGCTTAAGGCAACTTTCGAACAGGCATCTCAGCAAAAATTTAAGGTCCACTGATTTTATTTTCTGCCTGCATCATTTGTCTGCTGACTACGCAGCCATGAATCTGCATTTATTTGGTAGGTACCTGAACCTCTTATAGGGCCTAAACGAATGCCACACAATGCGAAAAAGTCAAGTCACCAGTATGAGGCCAATGGCAATGTGTGCATAAATACTTTGGGTTATGGCTATGTCCCTCCTATCAGGGTGTATTTTGCTTGTCTGTGTGTGTACGTGTGTTTATGGGTGCGAGGGGCAATTGAAAGTGCCAGAACATGCAAAGCTATTAAGGTCTCCATCTCCCGATCTGTGACCTAACATCCCTCTTGCCGTTTTCACAACGGGCAGCTTACTTGGGTTCCTTACCTTGGACAGGCCTTCGTGGGATTAAATGGGAATTGTTGGTTATGGTCTGTGTGGGCATGAGAAGGATATGGTGAAGGCATTTGGTTTCGAGGCTGACGTTTGACATTGACTGGCTGATAATATAATATAAATATCATTGTTGCTTGCACATAATTAAGCAGGCAACTCAATGATGCCGGCTGCCAACTAACGAAACCCCCAAGGAAACATGTCTCTCTCACCCCCAACCCACTAACACAGATGTAGACCCACAAACACACAGACACATTCACACCAATTCACACATATGCACGGGCACAGTGGCACACTATGAAAAAGAACGAATTTTTGTGTAAATGCAATTAATAGGAATAGAATATGTAACACACCGTGCTGAAAAATTAACAATTAATTCAATTTCGAGGAGTCATAAAGTCAATACTAATCGAATACAATTTTATCATAATTTATTATAAAATCATACAAAGACAAAGATCGGATATATATTATTCACTCTAAGGCAAATTTGTCCTGAGCTAAGCATTCGGAATGTCCTTAATGTCATGTCTTTCAAAATTATTACAAGAATTACTTTTTTCAAAAATTACCAAAATATAGCAATCGAAAAATTGTTAATTTTAATGAACATATTTAAGAACATAAATGTAAACGAATCTATTTTTAATCTATAACATTCTTTTATTCAATTATCTTTATGGCAAAAATATTACATATGACAGAGACTACTGTGCCTTATGACTATATATACATATGTACATACAGTGGCGGCAAAGTTTTTGAGACAGTTTTTTCAATTGAACGCCATAAATTTTAACACCAAAACTTTTCACTAACATTAAATAAAAATCGAATGAAATCAGAATTTAAGATAAAAAAAAAACTGTCTCAAAAACTTTGCCGCCACTGTATATAGAGCTTTCTATATATATAGCTATATCTGTATATCTATTCGGTTTGCTAGTGGCATTAACTTTATTTGTGTTTGTTCCTATGGCCAAGTGTGTGTCTGTATGTGTGTGTTTATGTATGTTTGGATTTGGGCTTAATGCGTCCCAGCGCCAGTTGGTAGTTGGTAGTTTCAGTAGTTGCCAGTCTGTTGACTTTCAGCTTCGTCGCTAATTAAGCCTGTTTATCGGAGTTACTTTAACCATCCTTTTTTGGTTTTTATTTGCTACTAACATGTCTATGTCTTGTCAGTTTTTATCAGCTGGCTAAATTTGCTTTCACGCAAAACGTTTCAGACCAACCCAATCCGATCCAGCATCCCCTCCCCTTTACCTAAGTAAGTGCAATAATAAAGCGATTCTCGTAAATGCCACAAAGCCTTCAAGTTTCTACTCTAATTGAGTAAATTATCTAGGGAAATGAAAATGGCTCTATGTATGTATGTAAGTATGTGAAGCAGCAAACATGTTTTGTGGCAAACCAACATACATACACATACAAATATGTATATAGTACAAATATGTATATTTTAGTATGTTTGCTCCAGGACCGGACTTTCATGATGGAATTTTGATATTTAATACTCTGGAAGCGGATAGGAAGAAGTATCTCGAAACAGTTTATAAAGTATATATACATAGCAGATACCGCTTACAACGATATTACGCTTATAACGAATTTGATGGGTTTTAATACACACTTGTATAAAATGTGTTATAACGAAACTATATCCAATCCCTTGAGTATCGAGTCCAGATAGTCATGACCGTCTGTCTGTTAGACCATTAATGCTATAGTGCAAACATTTTGGATGTAAGCTTCCATACATATATTGCACATATATTGGATATATTTGCACTCAATATCGGACCACAACTAGTCACTAGCAGTGACTTTAAATAATAATTTCTATATTTTTTAGGCGATTGTCAGTTTTAATGTTCAGTTTAATGCACATACATACTAATGATTGTGATAAATTTTCTGTAGATTGAAGGATTATTCCATATATTTATCCACATAGCTACTTTAGGAAATTTCTACCCGTAAAATTTCTTTGTATGAAAAACTGGTTAGCTTTATTTATTTTTATTTCGCACATAACAATCTGTAAATCTGGCAAACCTTTATTATATAGTATTAGTTGAGGAAAGAGCCAGTGAACAACTTTTAAGGGGATAGAATCTTCGGTACAACTGAACTTAAGCTCTTTGGTTACACAGACCGTCATTTTTGAGGTCATGAAAAATTGTTTTAAGTTCAATAAGTGTCCTATAGTAATTGAGGGGTGCTGATCACGGCGCTGTACTTAGTTTTTTTTTGTTTTCACCAAGTCAGGTTTATTAGTAATGTTTGCAAACAAGAGCTATTATTCTTACACAGGATATTCTGAAATCTGCTAAGAAAGTTGAGAATTTTTATTATACCTTCTATAGTATACTTTTGGGCGCCTAATTGCCAACACCAGATCTCTTGATTTCACAAAATCTGGACGTGATGGACAAAAACCAAGTGTGTTATAGTTCCGTTTGAGTTCGTCTTTAAAAGTTTTGAGTCGGCCGATTGTTTTTGTTTATTTACTATAATAATTCCGGTCCTGTGTATGTGTGTAGTGCTTTGTTGTACAAACCAAAATCAGAAATCGCTGAGAAACGAGATTGTAGGAAAAAGAAATAATGCAATTTGCAAACGTTGAAAGAGTCTCTCCATTGTCTGTGGTTTACTTTGGCAATGACATTTTATTAGCAGCCAAAACTAATTCAATGAAAATTTATTGCTATATACATTATAAATGGCAAATGCTAGCTCTGGGAGATCGATGAAGTGAGCCAGTAGCTGGGGCGAGCGGACAATTAGTTGAATCCGTAAATTTGATTATTAAATTTTAGCCTGAAAATAGGCAATGACTTTAATGGGACACCTTGCACTTGAAACAAAAGCACAGAGTTAAGCAGAATATACGATTAGATAGAGATGTGTATGATGATGCTGATAATCTGACAACCTACGTTTGAAGTCCTAGATTCGTCAGTATCAGTATCTAACAACAAGAATTGCTATCGGGATGGGAATCACGTACGTACATGCGTGTGTGGGTGGCAAGTGGCCGGTTTTGGCCATTGAAAGTTTTTCTACGCTGTGCACTTAACCTTGGTCAGATGAAAAAGTTTTGTGAGACGCTTTTTAAACTGTTCAACTTAACCTTTTCGACAAAAATAAAAAATAAAACGAACAGAAAGGAATGGCATGGGGAGTAACGGAAAAGTTTTCTCTGTCCCAGCATGGAAGAGTTTTCATGTGCTTCATTTGTATTGGAAATCGAATTGAGTCGTTGGTATGGGAACTTTTAATTCTATACAAATAAATTGAACAACAAAATAGCTGAAATGGATTTCTCTATAAATTTATTTCTCATACCGTTTTTTGTTACCAGTCGATGCTCTTTTTTATAGCCTTGCAAAGGAGGTATATTCATTATATTCAGGAGATGGCAACGGCTAAAAGAAAGGATGTCCCACCATGAAGACCATATGTATATGCAACAAACACATTATGTACATACAAAGATAAGTATGAGCATAAGTTTTGTAAGAGACATGTATGTACATAGGTGAGAAAATTGTCATGCCAGAGCATTCAAATTTCGGCACGGCCAATGTTATGACGGCTGTTTGGTTTTTGTTGTTTTGTTGTTTTATCTTTTTGCCAATGTTGGCAGGGTGCGGCGAGAGGGGCGAGAAACTATTTCCGCTACATTGGTTGGCAAATATTTGTTACAATATGCCCAGTCTATTGTCAAATGATGAAAAAACAAAAAGAAAAAATGAAATAGCCAACAATAAAAGAGAAAACTCATACAAATTTCTAGATAAATGCTTGTAAATGCCGTGCAACAGTGCGTATGATTATTATTATTACAAAAGGATTTTTTTCGTTGATTGAATACCATATATGATAAATTTAAAAAAAAACCTACTTTGAATTCAATGAACTATGCAAAAAATACATGCCTAGGCAAACACTTTATAACAGGGACCCTAAATCAGAGTTCTGTTGTTCTCTTTTATTGAATAATTCATAGGTAGGTCGTTCTAGACGTTCCAATATTTATTATATTAACAAACAAGTATTTCCATTAGAATTGCTTAGTACAAAGAATAATTTTGTCCTTTTTTGTATACAACATCGTCATGGCAAATGTTTAAGCTTGAACTTCCGTTTTCGTTTTAAACTGCAAATATATGTATGTGGGTGTCCATGAATCACTTTCTGTCCTGCCTCGACAAGTGCTCACTATATATAGGAGCATGCCTTCCGCAATTACCAATCTCCCTCCTGGTCCATGCCGTGCTGAACACTTGAGCTGTCATCTCTCGAGTGCACGAGAATTGTGAAATTTGTGACCAAATGTTGTCCATACATAGATCATCTTGTTTTACAATAGTTCCGACTTGGTTCCTGCCTGCCAGCCAGCCAGCCAGTTTGCCTACTATAATTATGCAATCATAGTCCTCCCCATTTCAAGTAAATCATCCAGCCATCTCCTCCTATTCACATACACACCCACAGGGACACCCATACCCACACCCGCACTCACATCTACACTTACACACACTTTTGCATTTCTATCCATTAATCGTATGTGCGAACATGTGTAAGGCGCCTCTACTTCCTCCTTCACTCATTTGCCTTTTAGGTTTTAATGAGGGCATACTCAAAGCGGCTTTAAGCTGTTGTCGAAGGACTGAAGCAGGGGTTGCTAGTGGGCGGGGTACGCAAGTGTTTGTATGGCTTGACAACCCACCAAACGACCCTCAATAGATAATTGCCAATTAACGAAGCGAAAGTCTTACGAATTATCTGCACAAAGGAAGATTATTAATAATAAGAATACACTGAGGGAAATTAATCACAGGAATCATCATTACAGAGGGATATCTGTTGACAAAGGTGAGGGCCCTTCTTGCAGTGAACTTGGGTTTCGGGCATGTGCGTGCAATTAATGTAATTAAAGGAAACCCGCTTTAAACTCAATTTTATTCTTAGTGGCTAGCTTGCGCGTGGATTGGCTTGGTACTCCATGCAGGCCATGCGGTATCGATGGGTCACGGATTTGGAACATTTGCCACATCTTCTGATAAGAACTAGCTTGTAACGAGACAAGTGCACATCGACGATGAAAACTAGTCGGTACAGTGACTTACACTAATTGGTTATTGATAAGCCGAGTGACTAAAAAGGGAATTCATGTAATTGGATGGCCCAACACTTGGTTAAGGTATAAAAGCGGGTGGCGAGTCGTCAGTTGGGCAAGACATTCGAACGAAAACTATATTAAGAATGTTCCAATTGAGGGGATTGTTGTTCCAGTGCTGCCTAGCACTGGGCATGTTGGTGCTATGCCATCAGTCTTGGGCGGACCAACGGATTGCAAAAGAGACAACGACCACTTGTAAGCCAACTACCACTACTACTTGCAAGCCAGGTGCTACTACTGAGAACCCAGGAAAGGGTGGCGGTGAGGATTTATGTGAAGATTTCCAAAATCTTCGAGCAACCATCGATAGGGCTACGTTGGTTACCATCATCCAAACGCACTATGAGTGCGACTCGAAATTCCGTCGGGCCATGAGCTATTATAATACAACACGTTTCCACGAGGTGGCTCAAATTTTGCAGGAGAGTACGGCCTACAGATCGCTGTTGAAGGAGCTGCAAGATGACGGCGTAGACACTTCGGACCTCGAAAATATTGTCGATATAATCGCCTGCATTATTTTGCCCGTGCCCAAGGCCGACAATGATTGCGATTGCAGGGCGGTGAGGGGACACAGCTTCATGTCGGACATACTGCTTGCCATGCCCAAGCAGAAGGTTCATGACTATCTGTCTCTGGCCAGATCCGAAAACTCCAATTTTGCCCTATTAGCTAATACTCTTACATCGCCAGAATTCCAAGAGCGTCTTCGGGCCAATATGGTAAGCTGCAATTTATCAATTCCTCTCAAAGTCAATCACTTTAATATTTCATTTCGTCATTTCTGACCCATTTTAACGTTAGGTCAAGCGCGATATGGTTCGACCTCTGCGAATCCTGCGTCGCAATGGCTGGGATATACCAGAACTTTTACGTGGCGTCCTCACCATACTCTCCTGGTGAGACAGTTCAACACTTTGCCAGTATCCAACATATCCAACCCACTATGTAAACCAAAAAAAAAAAAAAAATATATCAAGCGAAATGCTCGGCCACCGTGTATTCGTACCTGTTTTCGGGATGGGTAACCCCCCGAGCGCTTAATTGCCCATTGCCTGACCAGATGGTTGGGGAAAATCTGTGCCAAAAATTTTGTGAATATTCATCGCAGTCACCTGTCCCGCCTGCTGTGACAGTGAAGGCAAGAGCGTTCGGTCTTTCGCTTGATTGCCAGGTGAATTTTTTCGTGCATTTATATTGCCAGTTACCTGCGACGGATATGGCTGGAATGCTCTCGAAATTCGTCTTTAAACGCTTAAGGGCAAAACAAACCATACTTTTTGAAACTGAACTACATTTGGCTATGGAAATATGAAATATGAATTTGTCTCCCATTTGGCCCTTAAAGCCAAAAAAGTAAAATTTGGCATGGCTCCCAATTGTCTGGCTGGCGCTTGGATTTCCCATAACTTCTATTCAAGAGTATGCCTCTGGCTGTATGTGCGTGTGAGTGTGGGTAGATAGCCTCTGGCTGGATGCTTGGATGGCCACTTGGCGGCGCTTGACAAACAAATTAACACTCGTTACACTTTCATTGCCCGCGCTCAGTTTACAACCCGCTGCTCGCTGCCAGATGCCAGTTGTTGCTTTTGGCAGAACTGAAACACTTTATTTTAGAGTGATCCTTGGCTACATGATTTTGGCACACCCTGGAGTAGTGGATATTTTCTGAAGTAGAAAGTTTTATTAGAAAGAATGAACTTTGTCACATAAAAACGAAAGAATATGTCAGTTACAACATCAAATTACTACCATGGCATGCTTGAAAGTATTAGGGCCACTTCTGACTTGTTCGGACTTATGTGAGTGGTTATAAGTTTTCAACCATATACTTATTATGAGAAAGTATCTATATTTTACTTGATCTGTATTTTCCCCTGCTAGAGCACTGGCCTTTTACCATTAGTTAGACTTAAATGAAACAGCTTAGACTATATACGTTTATGATAATGGAAGGCTATAGAACCCTGAAAAAATGTGCATTAGTTTCACCAACAATAATTGGCTCATTCTGATTGTTGTGAAACAAGGTCCACCCTATTTCATACAGTATGCAATCTTCATGAACGTTTTTTGTGTGGTAATGGCACCTCTACTCATGTCAATTGATTTATACCCCCTACGTGACTTCATTTTGGCAAATGGTTGACTCTAGTTGGGGCGTGGCAACAGCACCTGTTGTCGTCAGTTGCCGCTTATTAAATTAACAAAGTAACAATCTCCTTTGCCAGTCTCTCTCTCTCTCTCTCTCGCCGTCTCTGGGCTTTCTCTTTCGATCTCGTGGCATATATTCAGAGTGTGCGTGAGCATACTCAAATCCAGGGGAATCCAATGTTACATGCATTATAACTGTACAAACAAATCGTTTGCCTATAAAATACGTGCGTTGCCAACAAAATGAAAACAGCCTAGTCGTCTAGGCCATTTCCAATCCATCTCTCCTGCCTCTCTCTTTCTTTCTATTGGGCTCTCTCGCTTTCTACTAAATTCGTGTGTCAATCAAGTTAAATGTTAATGAATTACTCGACAGCAGGACAAACAGACAGGAGCAACAACAACAACATCTATGTAGATGCTGACAAGTTGTTTTTGGTTGGTAAGCTTTCTTGGCTTTAACTGCTGTTACCGTGGTTAGGTCCATCTGACTCGTAAGATGCTAGTCGCATGGGGTAGCTTAGGCAGTTTAGAATTCAATGCGTTAATCCAGTCAACACACTTTGAAAATATCAGTTATTGAATACATTGCGTCCTACATGCATATGTATGTCAATTATTGTATTTTAAATATTTTTTTTAAATGTCTCCAAAATCGTTCCGCTTACAGCGTTGTATATAAATTTGGCACACGAATATTTGATATCAATATGGACTACTACTTTCAACCAGAAACATAATATTTATGTTGTTTTCTTTTCTATACTAAAAACTTAGTTTTTATAAGTATTAAGCGAAAGAATAGAAACTTTTTAACAAGTTGACAATATTATATTATCTAAATATACTTCTGAAAGTAATCAAGTAAATGTGTGTGAATTGAGCTTAAATCTGAAGAATATCTTAAATGTCAGTAAAAAGTAGGATATAACGATGGTCTTTAGTTTTGGACTTCTGTTTGGGGCTATTTGTTTTTGGCCAGAGCAAGAACCCCACTCCATTCCCCTTAGCAGTTTCATTCTGACAGCGCTGAAGAACGAAATAAATCGTTGCATACTTACGTGCGCAAACAATTTTTGCCGTTTTATGTCCGATTTTAGCTTGTGGCCTGCGGAGGACTTTCTATATATCAACGCCTTATTGAATTCATTATGTTGTCAGCATGTTGGTTGATAAAACTGGCGATGAAAACAAAATCAAGCGCAAAGCCAGATGTGTTCAAATTAATTAATTATTTTCAACTGTTGCTACGCCAGTTTAAAGCCAATTTGCGGAGTTTCCTTTTAATGCTCAATGTTGATTCGATTGTTATACGATTAATTGGTGCAATCAAAAATGATAGTAGAAAAAATTAATAAATGATTTCATTAAACTAATTAGGTTCCCGTAGTGCATACATGACTAAATAATTGAATTTTTTATGAATTAATAAGCTCTAGTTTAAAAAGAGTTCATTTCAAACCGATTTTAAAAATAAAATTAATTATAAAACAATAAATGATTAATATCAGTTTCTCGCATATGTGATATACAGGTATCCCTCGTATAACGCGATAGTTACGTTCCAGAAGAATTGCGCGTTATCTAAAAATAGTTTTCATATAAATTTGGGGGTTATGTTTCAATAGGTTTTTTTTTTAAAATAAAATACATACAAAATAACAGATAACATCAATACTAAAGTTCATACTTTCTTATACAATTAAATACACAAGATATAAATAATAACACATATGTACATACATACATACATATTTCAAAATTCAAAAAACAAGCTAAAACAAATTAAAGGTTTATTAAAAAACTCCATTGTTATTTTAATAAATACTTTTTAATATAGTATTTAATCTGTTTCACTGTCTTCAAAGATCTTTGCACGTGGGCTTTTTTGGGGGAGCAATAGCTTCATCAGAAGATATTTCTTCAACATAGTTTTCGCTATTGGATAAGAAACTAGTTGTGGGACCTTGTGGTTGTTCTACTGGTTTTATAATTGCAAAATCTGTTATCAGTTTTTGGTGGGTGATTTTTTTAAGCTCCTTTTTCAATTTCGTAATAAGGTGCTAGATTAATATCTATTTCCCTTATTATTTTGCTGGATCTCTCCAGCGAAGGATCATTAGTTGTAAAGAAAGATTTCATTTTCTCAACCAAACTTAAACTGTACCTTCATTCATAATTTCATAAATGCCATCTTCGTTCATATCGTCAAAGCCTTCTCCACTGAAACGTTGACCTATCGTTAATATACGGCTCATTTCCACATGTAATGGTGGCACAGCATTATTTTTTGCAACAATCTCCGGCCACATGTTTTTCCATGAGCCATTTAGCGTGGACTGCTTTAATTCTTTAAGAGATTTTTCTACAATTTGAATGTTGTTTAAAATTGAGAAATTTTTCCCTTATTAAACACCTGATATCCACAAAAAGTTCACACTGGACTGATAATATAATAAATATTAATGAGCAAGAAGAGTACAAATATATATGCCGTAAGCATACCTGGTATACTCACACATGTTGTGAAGTCAAAAAAGGGTAATTCCCGGTTTACATCAAAAATGCATTACATATTATAAATATGTGGTACGCAAATTAGTGTGACCAGATTTTATAATTATGTATATTTTCCCCTTCGCGTTATATAAGCCTAAATATCGCGTTGTATTGAAACCCCTAATTTTTCCAAATCGCGTTATATCGAAAACGCGTTGTATAAGACCGCGTTCTACGAGGGATACCTGTACTAACAGACAATGACAAAATCAGTCAATGTTGCGTATTCATCCCATAAAAAAATCTATAAATGTAAGTCAACTTTGAGCAAAAAAAAAAAAAAACAAATAAACAGACATTCGTAAACCCTATTGATACCTGGTCGTCTACTTGTATACCTGGTATGCAGACATGTATAGTAGAGAGGTCGGGTCGAGAGGTCCACACCAATATTATAAAAAAATCCAGATGGTCGGGGCTAAATTCGACTGCGTCAAAGTTTGTATACACCCTGCAAGTCTTTAATTACTCTTTCCATACCTATTCTCTTCAAAGTGGAAAAACGTTTCAACGTTTCTCTAAAAAGTCTAATGTTTGCGAAAGAACGGCTTACAATCTTAGCTTTGGAAGTAACGAAATTATTGATCAAAGTTTACCACCGATCGTTCCTATGGTAGCTATATGATATAGTCACCCGATCTTGATCAAATTTGACACAGTCGTTCGGAAACCAACTGCCTAGTTAGACTGTTTAGCTAATTGATTTACTGTTCAATATCTTTCAAATTTGTATAACTATTACAACCGGTCAAATCAATATTTTTTCATCGACTTCAAGCTTTTACCCGATATCGATTACATATCGATACTCGGGAACTCGCTAACAATTTATGGTAGTATGACACTGCAATAACAATCTTACTGCAAAATATGGAATACAATTCAATAATTCTTATATTGTAACGATAATAATGCATTTCGTTCAGAAACACTCACCAATACTAAATTTCACGACAATTGCTTAGATAATAACTAAGTTATTGAGAAAAGTCACATTTCGTGCCGTTTGTGTGGGAGCTACATACATATATGATATAGTGGTCCGATCCGCCTTAGTCCGAGAAATACAAACTGTGCAGTAAATACAAGACTACATGCCAAATTTCAAACCTTTGGGAAGTTTAGGAGAAGTACGCGTTGATCTAGACGGACGGACTTGGCTATTTGAATTCGTGCTGATCAAGAATATATATACTTTATATGGTCGGAGATGCTTCTTCTATGCGTTGCACACTTCTGTCTAAAATTAATATACCCCTTTTGCAAGGGTATAAAAAACAATTTTCTCCATCAATATCAAAAGTGTCGCAATGAAATTTGGCAAAGGTATTGATTTTGTACCATGAGTTGTCCGTTGGTTGCTGGCGGCGCTAAAGTGCTCATGCTTTGAGTAGACATATGTACATTTGGCCTTCGAAATTTTAAATATTATTTTGCTTGGTGCATGGTTAACTTTAATTTAAATGAAATACAAACTTGTTTACTTTAACCGTTTGAATCTTCTTTCATTAAAAACTAAGTAAATCAAGCTATGAATAACGATTGAGATTATCGATCTTCGTTAAGTTGCCACATGCTTTCTTAAGAGTATTCTCCAGATTTGTTTTATTTTTTACTCTGTTGAATGCAAAACTAAACAATTTACCACAGTTTGTCATTTGCCATGGTTACTGCATCCTATTTGTTGACTTGATTTGTTCGCCAAATTGCATTATAGTAACGAACTTGGAGACTTGAAGACGACCAGAAAGAGCAGAACTTTGTGGGTAGCTGGTGGTGGCTAGCTATCACGAAAGAAAGCCCCCTTTCCCAAGTTGAATTACCAGATACAATTTCATTTTCGACTAACCCTTACTTGTTCTCCTAGATTGCTATCAATGTGTTCAATTTTTTTGAGTGAAACTCAATCTATTATTAGTTTTTTGTTTCCATTTTCGCAAATTAAATTTGTGTATGCATGCCCATTTTCAATTTAAAAGCTGTATTTCATTTAAAGTAATATGTAACTATACTTTCAGCTAAGAAATCCCTTTCAAAAAGGGAAGACATTCTAAATCATAGTTCGTTATAGCGACCTGCGCCAAGGGGCGTACTAATGTTCATGGAACAGTCATGAACATTCCACGACAAGAGAGTTCACGTTGACGTGAAATGAAATCAAGGGCTTATATGTTACAAGAGATATTGCTTATCTTCCATCGAACCGATGCATTTGCCTATCTTACATGTATGTATGTATGTTTGCCTTGAGAAAATTATGGCAATGGTAACCAAAGGTCAACAAGAAATAATATGATGTTGATCCTCTTATATAGAGTGTTTAAATTCTTAATCAGCGCTACAAATTAAGTTAAAATCCTTATCCATATCCACATCCTTCCGAAGTGTAAAAGCGACGATTTACTTCATTGAATTTGCAGTTTATTTTATTCGTTTGAAACATAATTTCCGATATTGAAGACAATTCGAATGTAGAGAAATTGGGGATCGGATTTAATGAGTAACTCACCGATTAGTCCGATCAAAAGTTGTTGATAGATTTTTCTTTACTAAAACTTTTTGACAAAAAGGCTGCTTGTAAGTAATCTGAAATAAGTGTAGAGTTAGGCTGGAGGGTTTGATGTTCCCATAATGATAGGGAATAAAAGGTCAAATTTGGTATTCAACTCTGTAATAGAAATATTCCTTATGGTAAGCAACATAATGTTGGGCAGTATTTAAACTGAACGCCGTTAACATAAGTACATAAATTGGATGTGATTACACTTACACACTCACGACATTATTACTATTCCCAAAACTACCTTTCACCACATTGCTAAACTCTGCTCTAGGCACAAGAAAAACTCCACTCACTGGGCAAAAAGTGGTTCGTTGAAGCTGGATCAGTAGTGGGTCGCTGGGCAGGACAGGCTAGGACTGACGTAATGATGATCATTGGTTAGAGATAAGCCTCGAGTACTGGCAGTTTATATGTACAGCATAATACATATTTATTTATGTTTATAGCTTTCCTTTTTCTTGTTCGCTTTTTTGAACTGTGTCTTATGTGTTTATTGATAAGACTTTGTCTCATACTTGAAAGATTTATGGACTTGGCTATCAGTTTGCCATAAATAAATATGTTTCACCATTGTGGCAAGTATCGAGAAGAGGGATCTCCCTTAGGCGGCCACCCAATTCATTCCGAGTCGCTGCTCCTCCTGCGGACAGCTGGTGTAATTGATAAATAAAATATTGTTGAACAAGATTTAATTATTTTGCAATTGGAGAGGCCTTCTGTTTTAAGTGAAATTTGCGGTTTGCCAATAATACATACATAAATAAAATGCTATCACTGGTCGCAAATGGCCATTCAATCCCTCTGCCAGTGGGTAATGCTCATGAACAATGCCAAGTGCGACCAAGTGTTGGTACTTAAATGAGGAAAAAGAGGTTAATTGAATAAATTAAAAATTAAACATAAAGTTCAACAAAAACGAAGCTTTAATGCATTTACATCAACTGTTGAAAAATGTAATCTTTGTATGAATCTATTGGGCGTTTTATACTTAAGTATCAGATATACATATGTATATCTGACATACATACATATATTCCGTATAATATTTTTATACCATGCACCCATAGGGGGAAATGGTATATTAAAGTCGCCAATATGTTTGTAACAGGCATAAGGAAGCTTTTCCGACCCTATAAATATGTATATATATTATTGATTAGCATCTAGCCATGACGATTTGACTATCGTCATCAAATTTGGCAGACTTATTACTTACTTACTTCAATACTTGTACTGGAAACGATTCCGGTTTCCTTGTTTAAGATTACCAACTACAGAGAAAAGCAAATTGACTCCTTGAGATATCTGGTTAATTTACATCAGATATCCATGCTGAAGCTCCGGATATGCTAAAGATAATTGTTCTTGCAACTTACTTTATTCTTAGGCTTAAGCTTCAAAGCGATAGGAAAAATGATGTAAGTATAAAGTGAATAAATATTTTGAATTTGAAAGACCGAATGTATGTCTACACATAGAATGAGCATCCTCTGGATTATTGTTAACTTGGCTATTTTCAGTCCGATCTTAATACAAATTTACGACAGATGAAATTAATAAAACGAAGTTTGATTGTGATTGTCACAAAATAGAAAACTGGCTTTTCTTAATTAAAAGTAAGGGTCATATTTCCTGTTTCATATGTACATTTCAATGGCTTTAAATACAAAAAATTCCTCAGCATTTCATACATATGTACAATATATATATGTACATATATGAATGTTTATTTTCAAAACCCAAATCACATTTTGCGTTACACATAACTGACGGGCAGTGGTAAACAGAAATCGTATCCTTCGAGCTCGTCAAGCTGACATAGAAATAAAAAACATATTATTTTTGATTTATGTTTCATTATGACTTTAAGCAGTCGAACACATTACAACAAAATAATGTAAGAGATTTTCAATTTTGCTTTAATATTCTTTGGGGATTTTCAAATGCTTCTTGTTCGCTAAAAAGTAAAAATGACTAGAGAGCCGTCAGTCACAAAGACTATTGCCGAGAAGTCACAAGCGAATAACATATTCAAGCAAAATATTTTACTTGTGAATCGCTTCAAAATTATTGGTATTTCATTAGGCTGGACTATCGAGCTGGGTAGTTACATAAAGCGATTTATCGCCTATCTGGCCTTCAAAATTTATGAGTTCTTTCAGCCCGATTGGTACTTCACCTATGATGAAGTTCCCCTATCTCCCGAAATGGAACAGACATTGGCCAACATATGTCGCAAGACTCTTGTTTTAGATTTAGATGAGACATTGATACATGCATGCTACAACGATCCGGACACGAATGACAGTGTTGGTTGCAGTCAAGTTCCTGATGAGGCAGTGCCTGACTATATGATGACTGTGAATATCGAGGAGATGAGTTCCATCACTTTTCAAGTATTTAAGCGCCCGCATGTCGATGAATTTTTGGATTTTGTTTCCAAATGGTACGATTTGGTTATATATACAGCCAGTCTAGAGCAATATGCCTCTGAGGTCGTGGACCGATTGGACGCAGGGCGTGGCATATTACCTCGACGCTTCTACAGGCAACACTGTCGTTCAAGTACAACCATCCTTTTCAAGGACTTAAATCTGGTGAATCAAGATTTGTGCAGCACCTTTATTATCGACAACTCTCCCAACGCCTATAGAGACTTTCCTGAGAATGCCATACCCATTAAGACCTTCATCTACGATCCTAATGACAAGGAACTTGTAAAACTACTGCCGTTTTTAGATGCGCTTCGATTTACCAAGGATGTCAGAACAATACTTGGCCGCCGCACACTCATTTAAACTAATCTATATTCATATACATATGTATCAATATTTCCATACAAAATACAAACATCTCTTCAACAAGAGTAACATGGCAACGAGTTCATCCAGGCCCTGACTGAGACCCTAAGGGCCCACCGGGCATACAAATTGAAGGGCCCTCTATACTATATGCTTGAAAATTTATTTCCGAGGAAAATGAAAGGTACACATTTTTACATTTACATATATTCCAAATAAGGGCCCTCCTACCTTGAGGGCCCACCGGGTATTTGGCCGGTTGTACGGTAGGCCAGTTCGGTCCTGGGTCCATCTAATGCTTTTCTTATCAGTCTGAAAGAAAGAAGAAAGTTTCCTAACTATGGTTAGGAGGCTTAAGTATAAAGTTTGAATTGGAGCGTATGCTTTAGTTTTCGTTAAGTAAAAAATGTAGTTACTCTTTGGAAGAGTATAAAAAGATAGGGGAAAAAAGAAGATAACAGAAATATTGAAATTACATGAAGTTTAAGTAGGAGCCAAAATTTTGCCAGCATTTCTTTGGTTTGGTTATTTGGCTTTCTGCTCTATTCTCCCTTATCTAGTTCCGTCCTAACCACTTTCTGCTGCACAAAAACTATTCCTGTTGCTTTCCCTACCTTCGTTTTGACAACCCCCCTACCAGTCCTTTGGTTTGCCCAATGGCCTCCAAAGTGGCCATGCGGGCGTTGCTTTCTTAACCAGCGCAAATATTTTAACCTACAGTAGCCGACAAAGTAAATAAATGTGCTCGAGATAAACTGGCGCTTTGTGTGCCGTTTCGGGATAATCTTTGTATTGCAACCACTTCGCTCCGCACTCACTGTTCTGTCGGCATTCTCGCCCTCATCGTCAGCTCCACGCCAGCCCATCCGGCGACACGAGCCACTCTTAAAGCTGGTGGCAGCTCTTAAAGTTGGGTATTTTGCATTTTGTATGCAAAAGTTAAATAGAAAAAATGAGAAAGAAAACAGTGCAGCATGCTTTCAGGCTACGGCTGCCAAATATGGCGCGTCGTCGTCCGTGTACGTGACTTTCGCACACGGTCTTAACCGGAGACCCGCAGACCGACACCCAAGTCATGGACATTTCCCATTGTTGGTCATTAATTTGAAGGCAAAGTCTGTTTGGGGTTTAACTAGCGCGCGCCTTTCATCACACTTTCATACACACACACACACACACACACTGTAAACCAAATATTTTGTAGTGTTAATACAGGGTGACCAAGATATGTAATAGATAAGCTGTGCATATGCTGGTAATATAACAATAATGTCAATAACAAATAAAATCCTGCGATGTCTATAATGGAAACTAATCAGGGGTACATGAAAGCCACACCCTGTATATATAAATGTACGTACATATATACATATATGTATGTATGTATCTACCCACTTTGTCACACAACTCACGTACATGCCACGTATGCTAGCCAAAAAAGGATTGTCCACGCGTTTGGTCAACTTCAACGATGGCTGGCATCGGTTTGGCTTTGGCCATCAGCTCGATTAGATGTTGTGGTTTGGGATGGTCGTCATCGTCATCATGCCCTAGTCGATGCTGTTCCACCCTTGCGGTCGTGTTTTTGTGGTTCCACACATTCCGGGGACGTGGACCGTCTGGCCGTCATGGTTTCGGGTTATAGAGTGATGAGATGAAGACTCCAACGGAGAGGGAGACGTGCAGTACAGAGACAGGGGAGGCAGGGGAGAGCTCTTGTGAGCGTTAAAAAATGTTTTAGCAGCGAGGTTTTTGCAGTTTTTGAGGTTAACAGCGTTCACGTGCTGGCAAAAGGTGCCGACAATGGTTGCTACACTGACTGAAAATGGCGTTGAGTGCTGCTGCTCCTTCGTCCCATTCGGGATCCTTCTGTTGGCCAGCTGGTAAAGATTTATCTAGCTGCTGGGACGTGACGCCGAAAATCGTGTCAACTTGAATTATGACGAATGTTGTCTTTGTAAATCTCAACTGGCATTTGTCGACATGGACAGAAAAATAAAAGCAGTGAAACTAGCATAAATCCTAATTCAAGTTTTATTGTCTTATCTGTAGGCTTTAAGTAAATTGCAGCTGCTTAAATGTTATCCCCCATAGGTTTAAGCGAAACGTGGAAGAAAAAGGCTTAATAGACTAGTAGGAACTCCCGAATTCCCATTCGAACATTAAGAACCATTTTTATTTCACTGAAAGATCGGTGTATCGACTTTTAGAGCAGGCGTAATTTTAATCTGTATAATCCAAAATATTTAAAATTTGCCATTAGGTCTGTTCCCTTTTTTCATTTTGAGCATTAAATCAATATTCTCTAATTTTTTAATTATTATTTCAAATGGCCAATTATGTAAAAATTATGCTATACATATTTCATTATATGCCATAGTGTCTATTTCGGAGTACATTTGTTATTTGTTTTACATATGTAAAGCATAATTTTGTGCAGGTGTATTTAGGCGTTTAGCTATTTCACCCTGAAATAATAATAATACTGAAGTTGATATTTTCAATGGGTCTCTTATTGTGATATGCAAGCAAATATTGAAAGGGTATTCAAGTAACGGCTCAACTGAATTAGCCGGACTTCAGCTTTTTGCTAGGCTTTAAAGCACGAGCATTAAATCGGGACCACCATTAACATTTACGATTTCATATTGGTTCCTTGGCCACAGCTGTGGAGTTCGGGCCAAGAGGGAATCGGATTCCCAAACACATGGCAAATGTTTGCCTTCTTCTATTGCTTCTCTCCATCTTTGAGTGCCAGAAACGAAAATACCGAATATGTTTGTTTGGCCTCAAGGATGAGTGCAACGAGGCAGGAAGACTAGTGAGAGCCTTCTGTTTGCCTGAAATTGTATTTCGAGTGCTCTGGAAAAATTATCGACTTAGTGAACCCAAACGGGCGTGAGAGGGAGAACAGATGCAGAGGGAAACAGGCAAATAAAAGGAGACAGATGCATTGGGAGAAAAGGAGGAGAGTCAGCCCAGCAAAGGGTATTCCATCGATGAACTAACGACCAAAGTTTTGCATTTTAATAGGCTCTAAACTGCCATCAATTTGCAGGTTTGTCGATTTGTCCGACCGTTTGTTTATGTTGCAGCTTTTGCTTCGAATTCGGCTTTGGGTGGCTATGACTTTGGTTTCAACCATCTGCTGCAATTGAATTTTGGCCAAGACCAATTTAAGTAAACTTGCCCACAATAAAAATATGCATCATGGGCATCATCAATCTAGCTCAGATCATGACTAGAAGTGCAAAGGGGCTGTCCCATTAGTAAAATTGCTTGAAATTCTTCGAATTGTTTCACAAAATGAAATCACAATGAACTGTGATAATGAACTCAACTAGAGAAAACAAATGGCACACTTAACTTAAACGATTATAAGTAAAGAGTCTTAGTATCTACATTATAACGCCCGATTAGGAAGCAGTCACAATAACGCTAGATTTTTTTTGTAGAGGGCTTATAATTATTATTCCGTATTTTAATGGGGAAAAAGGTTATTCTTAAGTCGCCACGTAAGTAGTTTTCCTCTCCTGCTCTAACCGACGGAGTAAGCTTTTGTTTTTTTATACCATGCACCCGTAGGGTAAACTCACCAAAATGTATGTAACAAGCAGAAGAAAGCATTTCCGACCGTATAAAGTATATGTAGAAGATCAGAAGATCATCAAGAAGATCAGAATCAACAGACGAGTCGATCTCCGTCCGTCCATCTGTCCGTATCAACACCTAGATCTCAGAAATTATAGGAGGTAGGTATAGTTTCTACGGCGATGAAGTGTATTTAAAACCTTTGCCACGCCCACTTTTGCTTTCATAATTTAGAAAAAGCCGATTGTCCTTTGCAAATTTTTGGGTATCAAAATCAAATTGAGCACACTTATTCGTCTTATTAATATCTACCAGCCTACCAAATTTTATTTCGTATGAACGTGTTTTACTATGCGGTCTATAAGACCGGCGTTGGTGCATGGTATACCGAAAACTGCGAGACGACTTACTTACTTCATTTTCAAATGATGTCGTACTACATAAAAGTTATATTTCCTGATCACTTGTAAAATGTACGATGCAAAATTTGAAAATATGTGTTTAGCTAATTGAATTAAGTTTGTTGTGGACATTCGTATTGTTGACTCCTAGAAAATGTTTTACCCAATCCCGTCGTCAGATCCAAAAAGGATACTGTAGTTTATACCCAACAGTAAGTACAAGGATATATATTTCTATTTTCATACCCCGTATAGAGAATTGATATACATATATAATGTTAAGAAAAGTCCGTCAATTATCTGTCCACATTCAATAGATATTGTATTCGTTAAAAATTAACGATGCTAAACGAGGTAGAAACATTCTAGACTTTAAGGATAACCGGGTCAAAGTTGGACATTAATTTTGCTAAGTAAGACGAGTGTTAGAGTATTTAGGTAAAATTAATTTTCATTTAGTTTAGTTTGTCATTATGCACGGTAAATGTAGCATCCCTGCCATACTGCAATTTATGAAGAAGTTTTTTACTTAAGAGTTGTAATCATGAAAATTTTCATGTGTTTTCTCAATTTTGGCTTTGTCAAGAGCTGCAAACAAAGTTCGGCAAATTAATTATTTTTGGTGAATGAAGGAGAATATTGTCAATTTAGGTTAAATTTAATGTCATAGCCATTTAGTCTAATGTGTTGCCATTATAGTTAGGATGATGATGATGATGACCGAACCCCGCCCACAATAGACAATAGATGGTTCTCTAACGACAAGTCACGTTCTCGTTTGGCTTCTTTGTCTCTCTGACGTGACTCTGTGATGCTAATGCGCTTGCAAGTATGCAATATATTTTACGTATGCAAGTAGATACCTGTGTGTTTGTGTATGTAATGTATGTACATGTGACTGTGTGTAAAGGGGGTGGGCGATGTTTGTTATGGGGATGCTCTATCACTATCATAAACATTAACGGCTTTTACTTACTCTCACAGTTCATGACAGCAGTCACTTTTGCACTTGACACAAAAGCAAGTAGGTATTCTAGTAAAAACGCTCCTCTAGCTACGCGCACAATTTCCACAGTGATTTTTCACATGCGACATGTGTGCGAAAGATTTTTCGCCTTGAAGCTGGCTAAAAATAAAGGCAAAAACAGGCGACAAAATGCTGTTGGCCTGCGACACTTTTAAAACGGCAATCTGTTAGAACTTTGCCCACCACAACATGAAGGCTTGATGTCTTCTGGGTTATTTGAAGGGTGTCTGGTGGCTCTGGCCCATTAAATCTTGGCAACTTTGACCGCGGTCTTGTTGACATGCCCTCTCACCTTTTGCGGTCAGTGGCCAGGCTTCAAAGGGATGCGCCTTTCTCTGCCAGCCTTGGTATGCCGGTCACGTTTCCATTCATTTAAAACATGGCTCAAACATTGAATGAAAATCAAATAAAATTAGTGAAAAGCCACGCATCTGTATTAAAATGGTAGAAAATTGTTTTCAATTTTCGTCTCTCTTATGCTTCTCATACAACACAGTCCAGCATCCAACAGAAGTCCCTAAAACTACAAAAGAGACGGAACGCCACATGTTTTCAAATGTTGTCAAACCGCCTTGTATCCAACTTGTTTAAACATCAAATTTGATTCATTAATAAGGCACATTTTCAAAGCTTCTTTGGTGATATGAAGTTATTTTTGCTTTTCGCTTTAAGCATTTATTTGCGATCTGTCCTCAAGAACTTAAACGAATTTTACCTTGTCCAAAACTTGGCGAGATAATCCATTCTGGTCAACGGGGCCACTTGTGCTTGCAAGTGGTTAAGGCGAATACGACGCTTATAAACTTCTTGGATATATAATTCCCCTTTGTCTTTTCACATAAATATACAAATGTTATGAAAAATTTTATACAATTTTCCGATAATAATAGACAGATACAACCCAAAGATTAAGAGGTTGATATTGACAATTTATTGTCAGAAATCGGCGTGATGGTAAAACAACTTTTTTCTTTTGCGGCGTCTGAGGAAATTTTGATTTAAAATTTAACATACGAAACTTTACCGTTGGACCTTGCCCTTGGATATAGGGAATGAATAAAACTTTGAAAAATAATCAATTGACTTTGAAACTTGATTACATGGAAAATATTGTGATAGTTAACTTAGTAGTACTCATACTTTTATGGCCGCCTACTTAAAAAATAGTGGAGTAGTGATAAATAAATCCCTGGAAAAAGCTATGCACATGAAAGGCGAATTCCCTTTTGTATGTTAAATGTAAAATAGACTTCGATGGAAATGAGTACAATCCTCTAGACGATTGATGTTGGCTCTTTATGTTGTCCAAATTAAATTCCATGGCCTGAAATTCTTAGAGAATACATTAAAACAGAGTAGACTTTTTTGTTTAGCTCTCAAAAAGCATTTGGTGAATTTTTTAATTTCAATACACATTTAGCTAACCCTAGATACCTTCCATGCCTGCTATGGATGGGTATATGCGAGTACATGCCACATTAATAAAATAAATTTTCATACACATATACAGAATTCTCACATTAAAACGTTTATCTACAGCCTCCTGTCTATTGGAATTTGAATAGAAGTAAGTACATATACACACATGTGCATAAGCATATGTACACACACACACACACATATATATATTATATGTAAAACACATACATCACTGTCAGCTTATGTGCGTCAACGAAACGGGCTTTAATTTTGTCTTTAAAATTTTCTCACAAATATCAAGGTTTAATGCTCTGACAAGATGTCAAACCTGCCTAATGAAATATTGCTGGCCGACAAAGCCAACAAAACCCCACTTCAATGTTACGCATACGCCGTGTTGCTTTTGCGCATCTTTTCACTCCCCCAGGCCGGCGATTGGGTAAGTTGAGATGTGAGAAGTGTGTAACGGGAGAGGGGGGGTGCAAATGTGTAGCATACTTATCGATGCTGTCAATGAATTTTGTTTGTGCTGTGAGCCGAGAGCTTAAAGTGAAATTTCTTTTTGGCCACCGCAAATGGCAAAAATGAGCCACAACAAAACTGACAACAAATTTCAAATTCAAATTTCTCACAGGCAATTATCCACATCGAGAGCCTGTTTGATGTGGCCTGCCTGCCATCCTGCCAGACTGCCACACGGCTGCTTTTGAACTAATCCAGCACCCAGAAAACCAACGAACATTGAAAGGGAAGACAAAAAGCATGACGACAGCATAAATAAGTCACAAAGAAAAATGTGTAAAATGTTGGGCAAATGCTTAAAGATATTCATAATTTATATGCTGTACTTTAAACCAAAGAAATGATTTCTTATAATTTAAATATACACAAGTTAACTTTTCTGTCAGTCTAATGAACCATCCGATTATATTTGTATGTATATGTCAAGCAACTAACATTGCGTAATATTGAAACAAAGAATAGTGCTGATTTAGCAAGTAAAGAAGATGAAAACGTTCTGTTTCTTAAAAGAAGATGTCAAGTGACTAAGAAAATTTCATTACTCCAAATATGTAAATCCACAGAGTCTGTTTTTTCCGCTATAGGGAGTTTTGAAAATTAAACAAGTTAAGATAGCTTTTGCGCTCCCTTAATGATGATTGGGTTTTATTTCCCTTTTTCCGGATTTCTGCTTTCCATCGTGGAACTAATTTGATTTGAGAAGCAAAAATATACTGGGGTCTTTGATACGATTCATATTGTACAAACGCTTACCATGCAAATTAGCTGACTAATTTGCTTTTTCTCTGCTTATCTTACATTGGAAATAATTTGAGTTGTCTAAGTTCAGCCGACGGATTTCAAAGTGAAATTCTTCTTATTTACATATGTGTATTCCTATTTTCATTCACTATCGATGTATGTATATTATTATACTTGTTCAGTATTGTTTACCCATGGATGAAAGGAAGATCTATCCTTAATGGAACCTAAATTACCAAACAAGGCAAGTCAAGATCTAAAGTTACATTATCTAACTGATTTGTTAATCATTAGATAATACACATCGATCAATTCGGTATGAGCTGCGATAAGGCCAACGTTGTTGAAGATGAATCAGAAATTTCATCGCTAATTTTACAAAGAGATAAATCTACAGATATGTATGTATATACATACATATATGCACATAATCGTTAGTTCAGATGGTCCGTCAATATCGTAAAACGGAGACAAGCCAATCAGGTTTATTAAAGACCCTACCGAAACTTGTTCTTTTTCAAAAATGTGATTTTATCTCAATCTGAAAAAGTAATAAATAACTTTACTCTAATTTGGGTAGAACTTCGTAGAATCAAATTGAAGAGGTGAATCGTTTAATAGGTTACTTCAATCTTTAATATTAATCAAATGTTTGGATGTCTCTTACAATTATTTCATTTCTCTACTGTCAAATCGGCTTCTCTCAACATATCAGCTCAATCTTCGAGGGCTGGCTAATCCGCATAACCAAATCATTTTAGCATAAATGAAAATAAAATTCAATGTTATATGAGCTTATATATGTACATACCTCTAAATTGAGTTCCACACGCTTGGGGAATAAAATTGGTATGACCATTTTAGCAAGGGTATTTTAAATTGTGAATACTGTGCGTCTTATTCATTTTATGGACTTTGATCCGTGTCCCATGGGTTTTTAATTAACTTTTTCGCATTGCTGCTGCCGTTGCCATGTGAATATAGATTTGTCCGGAATGAGAGCTCTAATTAGCCTTGTCAAGCAAACTTAAAGCGAGTGAAAACTTTAAACTGTAAGATGTGCGTATTTGTTTATGCTGAATGTGCGTGTGTGTGTGTGGAGGCACCACATGGCGTATGATTTATGTGGCTCGATATTTTGGAAATTTCATTAAAATAAATTGTAATTTATCATGGCCAGATCAAATAAATTACAGGCCAGAAAACTTGAACAGAAAACTTTGACCATTAAATGCTGTAAACCAAATGAGGCCAATGACGATTGTTTTTTGTTTATTTTTTTGGTTGAGGATTTTGTTTTTGGTTTTTATTTTTATTTGCTTGCAATTGATTTTTGGTGTCAGCTGTACGGTCAGACAGACACCAACACAAAAAGAGAAAGTGTATAAGACAGATAGAAGGAGCGACGGACCGTTGAAGGGACAGAGTGTAAGAGTGAGAGACATAGAGAGACGGAGGAGAGAGTAGCTTCTCAGACTCGACAAGTGTTGCTGCGGCTGCGGCTTAAGTTTGTCGACAAATTGAAAACTTTTTAGGTTAACTTGGCTGTGAAAACAGGCAACAGACAACGGCAAAACCGAGGAATGTATAAAAAGAAATGGCCAATACCATTGAAACTCTCCGCCCCCACATCCTTCGCGCAGCATCTTCCAACCATTCCGAAAAACAAACGATAAAGAGACAACAAACAAGCCGCCGAAACCAGAGCAATGGCTTGCCATCTGCGGTGGCTGTCTTCTCCGTCGCTCAGCACTTGTTGTTTTTGTCCTGATTGCATTAACCATCAAACATAAAACCAAACAATAACAAATACGGGACACTTGTTCCACCGAAAGTGCTAGACTGGTTAACACCCTTGATGATTGCATAGGCAGATGCTATTGTCAAGCGGAAGGATCTGCAGAACATTCGATACAGTTCAATGAGAAGGATTCGATTAACTTGCCTCGGTCAATAGGAGGAATGAAAGAAGTTTGGAATACCCTGTATGGCCAAAAGAAGGCGGACTCTGCATTTTTCCTGGACTTTGTAATTTTCTTAGCCCGTTGTCTTTTGTTGGCCAAAACTTTGGTCAACTATCGACTAAGAAGGTGTGTTATTTTGTTGTTTTTTTTTTCTTCTTTATGAGAGTTTACTTTTTAATATAAATAAATAAGAAGATATACAAGACTTTCAAGCTGCACGAGAGTAAAGTTTGGCAACAAGTTTTCAGAAGAAATAACTTTGCATCAATCAATCTGCGGTAAAAAGGAAACTTTTCTGGCCAACTGAAAGCTGCTTAACGAACTAAAAAATAAAAAATACGAACGGACAAAGTCAGAATAGTCCATATACATATGTATCCACACATACGTGGGGATGAACACACACATTTATACATCTAGAAGCCTTCCCCCGAGGAATTGTAGCACCTCGTAAACATGACGGAGGACGAACGAGTTGGCCTCGGATGGACCTGGACTTCCACAGTTAAGTCATCTTCTAGCTGAACGTCGCTGCTGGAGAAGGGCGAGGAGCCGGTGATCTCATTATAGCGTGGTTGTACTACACGAATGGAGGCCACTCGTTCACGCCATGTGTACCAGAAGTGGTGCTTGAAATTGTGGCCACCGAACTCAAAGATCATAGGTTCCTTCACGTTCAAGTGCTGATGAGCCTGATGCGCACTGATCATCATAAGACAGCGATCGCCCCTGCGGTAGAAATTGATTCGTAAGCATTCCAATGGCACCAAACTCATTAGTTCCAAGCACTCGATCTCCGGATCCTGGCCACGTCCCTCCCAGCATGGCTCATCAGAGGCCCATGCTTTGGTTGTGTTCTTAAAGAAATTGTCACAGCTAAAGACCACGTTTCGGCTGGTTAGGGCCATGTGATACTGGCGCAAACCATTTCCCTGCGCATCCACCAGGACAATGGGCCCCTCCACCAACACTGGTTCGTAGATCTCGTCGAATTCGAAGACCAAAAGTTTCTGCACTCGAAACATGCTAGTGACAACCGAACCTGAATCCCAATGACTTTGGCTATAATTTAATTGAAATGTCAATCAAAGTTCGTCTGTCTGTCGTTGCCGCCTGCTTACTTGCTTACTTGCTTACTTGTTTGTTTGTTTCTCAGTTTTCTTACTGTCGTCGTCCTTCATCGCCGCATAGTTATCGAAAACTATCCTAAAAGTCGTTTAGATCAGCTCGGAATGCAAATCATTTGCTTCATATCCTGCGAGTCATTTGCCAAGTTGAATTTGAATTTAAATTGCTATTTGCCCGTCAGTCTGGGACTCCGTCACCAGATAGATGGAGAAGTAAGCGGCGCAAATGTTAGCACTGCCCACAGTCGGATTAATGTCTAAGCGAGAGTCCTAGCATCGAAGGAACAGGCTATTCTAACGATGCAACTCCCGCCGGATGGCATAAATATCTTATGAATTCCTGAATGCCTTAAAATGAATCTGATGGCTTTGTGTTAACTTTGATTTAAACAATTGTCTCAATTATATATCTAATATTTAGACCTCGAAAATGAAATTAATCCACTATTGCCACACGATTTTTCAACCTAGCTTCTAAACTGCAGAACTTTCTCTTTAATGGTCACTATAGACTTTTTTTATTTTTTATAAAGAATGAAGAGATGATGCAAAAAAATTAGATATTCGGCAGCCTTTTCGGACTCGCACCTAGCTCAAGTAGAAGTAGTTGGCGTTGTCTATTTGTATGAGCACCTAGATCTTGAACACTTGTACTTTATAATATCTTGATTTATATAGAGTATTTATTTTGGCGTCGTGCAGGGAAATAGATTGCAAGAGTGTGTAAGCTGATGAAAACGTATTAAGAATTTTTCCCATCTGGTTGGGTTTCCCTTTGACATTGCTACAACTTCTTTGGCATAATGTTGGCTAATGGCTGCCGCAATTCTCTGTCGATTTACTTATTTCTTTTTCTACTTTTCCTTTTGCTTCCTCTCTAACTGCTTGTCCTATCCTTCGCATTCGCCTGGCAGAGCAAACACTTTTAAAATATTCTGATTTATGAAAACTTTCCCCGCCCACTTTCAGCAACTCTTGCTACTTTTTGTGTGTCTAGTGCAATTGGCGACAAATTATAAAATAAAACTTCTTGTTTTTTCTTGCTGCTCACTTTGTCAGCCATTTAATTTGGACGCCGCGGCACTTTGCTGGCTCTGGCTGCAGTTCTTGGCTGACTGTGCAGTGAGCACCGAGTAATAAAGGACGCAACTGAAGGACGCAAAAAGTTCTGTGTCAAGTAGCATCTTTGCAGAGTTTTCAAAGCAATTAATTTTCCAAAAATTACAGGGTTACACGGATAGACACGGAGTAAGATAGAGAAAGAGATAGAGCTAACGAGAGAGTTTGAACGAGAGAGAGAGAGGGAGAGAGAAAGCAGAAAAGTATAACTCACAAGACAACTTTCTTCGGGTCCTTTGCTAATTTGGTTTGCATATAAAATTACTTACATTTATTTGCGACCGAAAGTGGTAATCTCCAATTGATTAACTGATGCAACCAATTGCCACATTGTCACAAATCACACACAATTTATACCAAACACATGTACATGCATATGTATGTAAGTATGTATGCTTGTTCTCTGGGTGAATGTCTGACACATTTCTGTACGTTATTTGGAGAATTAATTAAAATTTCTCACTCGGCATATTTATGATGTCGGCGACTCACAATTAATGGACGACTGAAACAGAAATTGCTGAAGTGGCATTCGAATTTTGGTATTTCTCTCCTTTGTTACGGGATAAGTGAATGTCGAGAGGTGGTCGCATATACCGTTTCTACGTGTCCCGAATTCACGAATCTCTTTCTCAAGAACAATAAGTTGGACAAATCACAATGTGTAGTTAAGAAATATAGTTTACGCATGTGATTGATCAAGGACGAGTGATCGGTGATCACTCATGATTGTGTGTGATATTTGCGGTTTACGTTATGGCGCAATTGATTCTAAATGAAACTAACGTTGCGACGGTTTACAAGTGTATCTAGTTAGCTAACAGATTTATTGCTAAGAAGAAGGCTTAAAGTGATGTCTTTGGAAAAGTGATGCTATTACTTACATACAGTTACGAAACTGTTTTCTTTTGGAAAAGTTGCACCGTATGAACGTGAAAATTATATTGCTGGCTAGCAATTAATTTGTTGCGGGAGCTGTTCACGTTGAGTCTTATTTCGATTGAACAATTAATGCCCGGTAAATATCTTTTATTGCTTTAGTACTCTCTTCATGGTTTTGTATCACTTCAATTTGAGTATTATGTCCGAAAATGTAATTGCCTTTGGCTTAAGCATGTCCGCAAAATGCAGTTGTGGCTTTCTCTAGCTCCCTTGTTGCCCTTTCCTTCATTGCTTCAATTGCGCTTAAATGTGAATTGAGTGCAGCAATTAGAGAAAAGTAGGTACACACACAAACGCACTCATACACGTGGGCACTTAGCAATGCTTAACTGTGTGAGTGTGGGTTTTTCAGTTTGACTACGTAAGCTTTATTACCGCTTTGCGCTTTTCATTACAAACATTTCACGTTTTTATTGTTGAATGCTGCAGAACATAAAACACAGAGGCATATCCAGAACCTGCTCACATCCTGCCTCCGCCTTTGGGTCCGTACGGCTCACTAGGATTTCCATTCTGTTGTTTAGTGGCCACTGCCGCCTTTGCGATGTGTACTTTTCCGCTTACTTTGTACCATATTTCTTGCGTTTCTTTCTTTGTGGCAGTAATCCGAAGTGAATTAAAGTGCTGACATGAGTACAATAAGTAGATAACAGTGCTTGTTAAAGTTGGATCGAAGAAATAACTGTTGCATACTTTAATGGACCACTGCTAGTCAGACCATTCAGATATGCAACTCACCTTTGACTTTCCACTTAGTTGAAAGTATTCGTCCCATGCCAACTGTGATGCACTTAACGGCAGAAAGAGTTTTCACTTTTAAAGAGTGATTTAACTGAAGCTTCACGAAATCGCATTTGCTTACATTTGCACGCTCGATTGAAGCGGATGAGAACTATCAAGGACCAAGGACTAAGCCAACTGACTGTGGAAACGACATACACGCGACATTCGGCATGCAGATGTTCTATTAAGTGCCAAACAGAGGCTCCACAAATAGTCGGTGTGCGAATATGACGGAAAGGTAGGTAACAGTAAGGGCTGTGGAGGAGGGATAGGACTTACCTACATGGATACTAAAACTCAGTTGCCAGTGCCAGTTTCAGTTTCATTCTTTATTTTCGTTTCGTTTACGTTTTGATTCCTTCTTTTTTTCGGCATCAGTGAAAACGAGTAGGAAACTATTCACACTTTTCTATCTTTATCTGCATCTGCTGACGACGAACACATCTCTCCCCGTCTTCAATCTCCCCATCCCAATCTGGAATTGAGTTTATACTCAATTTTTGCATTTGGCGCTTATCGCACATCTCATCCTCAAAATGGCAACCGACACATTTGCACAATTGCTTGTAACTGACACGTCAGCCTTGTCCGTCCACATATACCCAAAGTTTACAAAGAAACCAAACGTATGTACACACTCTGGAGATGGAGCTAAAACTTCCCAGTCTGCCAGTCTTACTCACTGAACGACTGACTGGTAGTCAGCCGGGGAGAATGTCTGTATCTTTGCATAAGAGATGACACATTTCTATGGCAATCGGCAAATGTCGGTCGATTATTTAACTGATTGCGAATTAGTATAATCCAAAAAAAAGGAATAAGCCCATTACAATAATTACTATACTATTACTGTACTAAAATATTATTACTAAACTATTACTAATTGTTTATTTGTAATTATAAGAGAAGTTCATTTTATTAGAATGGGTGATTGAAATTTTGACTTTTCTTACTGCCATCACTATGTTTGTTTTCCATAACACTCGCTGCGTGTTTCCTTTACTTTTTGCCTGTCAGGTAAGGTGGGACTAAGGACTAAGGACTAAGGACTCAGGACTGACAGCAATCTTTGCACTTGAGGCAGATTTATTTTATATGCCGGCACAAACTTTCTAATGCAATTCACGTGTGCACATAAATGCAATTGTGTTTGTGTATGAGTGGGACATGGTGTGGGAGTGGGTATGGTTGTGATTGTGTGGGTTAGTGCGTGTGTATAAATATTTTCGTTATTTTCTTTTCGTTCTCTTTTGCTTTTATTTTACTTCGCATTATTTTCACACAACTTGTGCTCTGTGCAGACTTTCATTTTGATATCTAGCCGGGCATTCTAATTCGATGCATATGCTGTTTCTCCCCTCACCACCTCACCCCCACACCACTTACCCACCCTTCCCATCCTTCCACATTCCTTCACAATGGTGCCCGCTTTGGTAAGTGTCCTGTGTGTCAGTGGATTTTTGGTTTTCCCTTTAACATTTTTTCCCCAATTTTTCTATATTTTTTACTGTGCAATGAAAATATACATACAAATTCTGTGAAACATTGTTGAGGTAGCTTTGTCTGACATGAGCCTGGTCCAGGGTTCAGACCGGCTTTTTCAGTTGAATAATGAATGCCCAAGCAGAGGACTAGATAAAATTTTATCTCAGCACAGAGAAAATATTTGTCTGCCTGTGGACGAAAAACAATGAAAACCAATTAACATGAACATTTTAAGCCAAAGCTTCGATTTGGTACTTAATTCGAACTGAATCTCGCCCATTATTACATAATGAATTGTCCGTCCTTAGAGATGGGGAGTCATGAATATCTGATTGAAACAAAACTTATCAACAAAATAGGAGAAGGGCGTCAAAAGTTCGTGAGTTTTAAAACTTTCTGGTTAGTTACTTTAAAGGCAACACCCAACACCTGTCTGGTTAGGAACCATATGTTCCTATACGACTGAATATAATACTTTTGTGTCAACTGACTCAAAGCTAACAGCCGTTCAGGCCTTCATAAATATTACAGTCAATGGTCGAGAAATTGTTCACAGCGCAAGGTCGCCAGAAACCGTCTATAATATATTTTAAAAGAAATGTCACTCTGTTGGGTAAAGTTGTAGTCCCCACATATCCAAACTCTACAATAATAGATCTTAGCAAGTAAAAAGAGTCCTGGGAGAAGGTAGTTAAAAGAGCTTTTGTCGGGCTGAGTTATGTTAATCTTGACATACTTAATCTTGATCTCTGTAAAAGATATTTGCAGACATCTTTAGAACATTGGAACACAGTGGTAGAAGTTGAAGTTACTGACAATAACTATGACCTTTCTGCAATATTGGTATTCCTAAGTTTAATATATGTTTACTGTCCGATCTTGTCCATATTTGGTAAGGGTAATAATAACTTTAAAACAAAAATAATGAAGTAAGTAAGTCGACTCGCCGACTTGGGTATACTATGCACCAGTTGACACAAATATTTCAAATTTCGAAAACCGAATATATGACTGTTAAATTGTTTTTATATGCTATTAAATTGTTTTATATCATATTAAATTTGGCGACTTAAGCTTTGATAGTTTTTGAGAAAATTAGTATTATTTAATATGCAGGGGCGAAAGTGGGCGTGGCAAAAAGTTGAGCAATCATTTTCTACACCAAATTTAATGCCTCTAGCTACTATACTTTTTAAGAAAAACAGTTTTTTTGTAAATTCGGAAGACGTAAGAGGGCGTGGCCAAAATACCAATTAACTCTGTACATTTACATACTACACGAGTATACATACCAAATTCTTATAGTCTCCGAGATCTGAGTGTTCATACAGACGGACGGACATGGCTAGATCGACTCGGCTGTTGGTCCTGATCAAGAATATATAGACTTTATGGGGTCGGAGATGCTTCCTTCTGCCTGTTACATACATTTTGGCGACTTTAATATACCATTTCACCCTATGGGTACATGGTATAAAAAGTGAAGTAGAATGGCCAATAATTAAATCTTTCAAAGTGCAATTCCACTTCAAATTCAGTTTAAACTGAACATACTTCAATTAGACCAGGCATGAGGTATTAAAAATGGTCCACTATGTAAAACCACTCGAGCAAATCGATTTTATGAGACTTGACTTTAGTAGAGGTCATTCATACCTCGGTGTGCTGAGTAGCCAGGTATACCGAAAAGATAATGTTGGAACAGTATAGTATCAATTAATAAAATGAGATGTAATTATGAAATATTCGACTTGCAGCCCATGTTAGTTTTTTGTCGTTTTAATATCTTATTAAATATTCACAGAATTTTTAGACGATGTATATTTTGGACGAACGACTATCAAACTGTACTTCTTCCCTTACCTAAAGGCGTCGAAAAGGGGAAATGTTTTATCTTAAAAGACTAATTTTCGCAAAAGAACGGACTAGAATCTTAGGGTGGAGCGACGCGGCGGATGTTTTATGCTATTTTGGAGACTGTTTATATGACAGCTATACAGCCAAAATTAACGAGACTATTAATAAAAGTCACTGTTTTCGACCGAGAGTTCCTATGGGAGCTAATTATATACAAAGTCACCCAATCAAGATCAAATTTGGCAGAGTTATTAATAGGTATACTATACTAATACAATGCATAGAAGCAATGTATAGAAGCTCACATGTACCTTTAGCACTGTAGCTAAAACGTTCTTGTTCTGATGCAATTTTATATTAACACCGTTAACATCCTTTCATGAATCACATTACTAATTTTCGACCAATGAGAGTTACATAAAATATACATATAGTGAGATCGTATTGGTGACTAGTCGTCTTGGTATCAACGGCAAAATAAGCTAGCGGCTTTTGGGCATCTTATTTACAAGGCCATGACAAGTTGCCAATGAAAACAAGAGCGGACCGCATTATAAGAGCGTTTTTGGCTCTCAGAGACTATTTCCTGTTTTCGAACCCGAACAAATGGTTTTGACGGACAGGCATGGGGAACGATTAAGGAAATCATTATTGAAAAAGGAAATGAAAATGTTGAGAAATAAAAAAATATTTTTTATGTTGGTTTTTGAAGAAGAACATTTGAAAAGATTGCAAAAGTTGAATTGCGAAAAAAAGACAATTCTGAATTTGCCTTTCTAACAAATTTCGGAACAAATCAAAGACATTTAAAGCCAGTGTACATTATTAGCTTTTGTTTTGTTGTTGTTTTGCTTAGCTCAGAAATAACATTATTATGGGCCGTAATAAAAGTGAGAAAAAGAATGATCTAAAGTGCGAGAAATGGGGGAGAAAACGATTTAGTTCCTACTGTGAGGCAGCAGATGCTGTTAATAAGGTGTTGAGCAATTTAATTTTATTGTATTGTACACACACACACACACACACACTCATTGACACAAACACACGCAGGCACACAAACGTATATGTGTGTGTAGGTATGTTGTCTTTTGCCTACTTTAATTTTAATTGGCTCCACGCCCAGAAAGCACGTGAGTCAATAGCAGTGTCCTTGCCAACAACATGTAACTCCATTACATTAAAGAAGTCCCCCGTTCTCCCAGGCAACAACACCCCTCTCTTTTGTGTGTGTGTGTATGTGTCAGTGTGTGTTTGGTTGAATGGGTGAATAGGCTGCTTTATTGTTTTGCACATAAATTCGTTGCTCTCTTTTTATACCCTCACGAAAAAATGACGTCTGGTCGGAAGTATGTATATACGTAGATATATGTATCTGTTTCTGATCGGGATAAAATGCTGTGTCCAAATGTTAGTCATGTTTATTTCTACAGCATCCTGTTAATATTCCATTTCAATGCAAAGCTATGTATGTACATACGTGTGATCAGTTGGTCGATTTCTTCTTAAATTATGTTAAAGTCTTTTAGTTTCTACCGAATTAATTGTGGCAATACGAGGTATGATATAGGGTATTCAAACTTTGGTCAGATGAATGATTTTTGGAAAGTTTTTTCGTCGTGAAAGTCGTTAACATGTTTTTTATTTAATGCCATTTTGATGCGGCGAAAAGAAATTGCCGTTGGCATTTATTGCCATAATTAAGTGATGAAAAATGTTTGAAATCCAGACCAGCAATCGGCATTCAACATTCAGCATTTTACCAGTCACCCGACAATCGACATGAGGCACATTATCCATTATACTGCTTTACAATTGGCCCGGGCTAGCCGAAAAGCAATTTGTACCTACATTGTTATATTTTCTTCTGCATTTTTGTTTTTTGTGTTGTGTTGTGTGTTTTCCTCTGTTAAGTGTAATTTTCCTTTGTTTAACGAAACGACCTGAAGGATGCCTGCGGGTGGATGGGCAAGGAGCGAAGTCGAAGCACTTTGCTTTGAAATTTATGACCCAATTCGAGATGAAGTTTCTTTATATTTGTTTTCTTTGACTTGACTCGAAGCCTCCTGCTCAACTCATCGGCACCCAGTTTCCTAGCCCGATTCTCTGCCTTGCTGACTGTCTGCAACAGGCGTTTAATTAAATGTTCTCAGCAGCTCATGAAGAAGCCAATGGAGTAGCCCAAAAAAAGGCCTTCGGGGTTAACTACTTTAAAATAATGAAATTTCAAATTGTTCGTCTGCCATCACAATTTGAAGTATTTAATTGGCTTTCGTCTCTCCCTACATGAGAGCTTTAATAGTTCTGACCACTTGCCCCAGGCTTGAATCAATTGATGAAACTATTGCAATGGCAGAATGGGACAAAACTTAATCGAAAATGGCAAAAAATGAATGCAATACTTCAGAAAGAACACTTTAAAAGTATTTCAGTCATGTATTTGGCATCAGGTCAAGGAACTAGAATGAGTTCAAAATGATTAAATAATATAGTTAATCAAGGATTTTCAAAATCTTTTCGAAGCCTTTGTGGGTAATTAAACCTTGGTAGTTACTTTCTGGTGTTAATCCTAATTGATGAGAATTGTCGATTGCATCAAATGAAGAACATGTTTTATAAATTTTTACGAACAGGTTTTATGTTTAAATTTTTGTTTGTTAGCATACTTTTTGACCCACTGTGCTGTTTACGTAACGCCAAACAGTTTTTACCTTTTGTTGAGAAATTTTTATTTATATTTTTTGGTATTTTTACATTCATTGCTTGTTTGTTTTATTTTTTTGAAATTGTTTGTGGTCAGACATGCGATTTCAATTTCCGTCGAAATGCGTTGAAGCCGCTTGTTTGAATTGCATTTCATTAAACAGTATCCGTAAAAATAGAGCAGCCATGCGACGAGTGACTCTTGTTGCTGGTTGTGCCATTAACCGTAGAGAAATGATTCGGGAAAGCGGATGGCAACGGAGTTGGAGGTGGGTGACGGCGTTGGAGTAGTAAGGGGGCCGAGAGGCAAAAGTCAATACAAATAAAAAGCTGTTTTAAGCCACTTGCCAAGCGACAATTTTATGTAATTTAATGGGCAGAGATTCCGATTCCGATTGGGAATCCGTTTCCGTTGGCGTTCTCCCGCTGGCTGAAAGTTTAATTAATGCCGCATGCCTTCGTGTCACGTGCATGAAGAAACTTTTGCAAATAACTCCCATTGTCAGACGGGACTGAAATCAATATTGTAAACGTATGTACATATGTATACAAATATATATGATGTGTGTGTGTGCGTCTGTAATGATTGGAAATTCAATTTTCAAACAATTTAAAAACTTACGTGTCTTTAAATTAATTTCAAATGCTCCTTCTTGTATCTGGTTTCAAATTCAATACACGCACACAAACACACAGCAGGATACACAAACACATCCTGGCAGTTCTTTATGCAGTTGATAACACTTTTGTGCCTGCTTTTCCTTCTGCCTGTCATCCCTTAAAAAAATGAACACCAGAGGTTTTATGTGATATGCGACCACAGGATACCCCCTAAAAGTATGTAACAGTCTATAGTATAAAGAAAAAGTTAAAATTAAGATATACATACTTTGTACACTGTAAGGAAATCGAATTGACATGGAAAATTTAAAGTATATTTAAAGTTTATATTATATTTCGGACAAAAATATCAACAAACAAGTATAAGTATTATAAAAAAGTATGCAGTAAACTTAAACTTGGATTGATTGATGGTCACTCTAACGCCACCGTATGATTAGGAGCTGAAAGAGTTATTGAATTTGGCTAAATAAATACTTTAAATTCATTATGGTACGTTAAGACCGAAGCCAAAAAAAATATATTTTTGATACTTTTGGCATGACACATCCTAAAAAGAGTTTAGATATGAGTTTAAAGATGTCGCTTTCCAATTTTAGTTAACAACATCTAAAACCAAATGAATAAATTGAATTGGTCATTGGCCATTATTATAATTAGTTGTTGTTGCTTTAAAACGTCATAATAAAAATGGGACAATTCGAATAATTCGAATGATTCGAGTGCCTTAGTACATTTCGATGCTTGGACACTCAGTTCATTGCCTTTCATTAAACAAAGTTACGTATTTTTTTTAACACTGATTCATTTAATTGTGTAGGTGTCACTCATTCATTTGAATTCAATTCGAGTAGATTCATTTGGCTTTGACTTTTCTCTCATTCATGCAGCTCTCTACTAGGAAATGACTAATTTTCAAAAAACATTTATCCTTACAAACTGAAATTAATTGATCGACTCTAGAGCACAACATTTTTCCACACCGCTCTTGATTATGATGCAACATCAATAAGCATATTTACTAACTAATCTTTAATTGTTGCTTACTACTTGCTTTGCTTTCGGGATAAACATACTCTCATCTCGTAGCGTTGCCAAGGGTACGAAACGAAACTGTCGGCTGGAGAATTTTAATTTGAAACACAAACAACAGCATTCACACATCCGATGAAGCTTGAACTGTGGAGACTGGAGACGCAACATCATCAACAGCAACTGCCGTAAAACATTTAAATTAACGTCTCCTTCAAAACAGTGTATGTGAGTGTGAGTGTGTGTTTGTGAGTTGAAAAGGCATTTCTGGAATGGCAACATAAATGGCCAAAAAAGAAAAAAAGGGTCACACACAGGCATGTCCATAAAGATAAAAACCATAACGTGCTCATAAAGGCGCAAAAGGCGCCAACAATTTTCAAACAAAAATTTGTATGTGTTAGATCTTGCAAGGGCAATACATATACATATATATATACATATATGTATGTATATATGCGAGGTACACGTACATACTTATTGATAAGCCAGTGAGAATGTCATTAAATTGGTCTCCGATGTTTGGCTAGGTCTTTGTCTAAGATTTTAATGAACCTTTTCCTCCCTCCCAAACACAAGTGATAGGAGAGTCCTTTTTTTGTACATTCATTCGTTTGACTGGGTTTTCATTTAATTTATTTTTCAACATTTTTCATACATTTAATGTATTTTCCACTCAATAACTGGAATATTTAACTACATTAATGTATATAATATATAGGTATATATAGGCAAACAAAACAATTTTGGGCAATTGTTAGTTAGTTTTAGTTGTAGTTTTACATCTCTTTGTTATTATTCTTTTTTTTTTTTGTTGATTGCTTTTACTTAATTATTGCAGCTAATTGCACATTAACCGAACCATCAATTATTACTAAGTTGATTTTTATGTTGAATTACATTAGTGTTTTGTTGTTGGGTTTTTTGTTTTGTTTTCCGTTGTTTTTGGTTTTTTTTTTTTGGCAGAGATATGTTTATTTTACATTTTAACTATTTTTCACAAAATTTACGCTCTATATTATGGAAGTATGAATATACATATACACAGATATTGGCGGAATGAGAGGCGGCACTTTAAACGATGTGACTTAATTAATTACACACAAAATGCATTTTACTGCTGCTTCAAATGATTTTGTGACGTTTTCAATTAGTAAGCAATTTAGTTTCAATTATGTTAAATGCATATATGCATACATACAAAGTATATACAATATGTATAAGCATGTGTACATATATATGCATATGTACATTTAAATATATGTATAGATATACAATATAAATTCAATTTTCAGCTAAAACACATGATTTTCAACAAAATGGTTTCGTGTGTTTGTTTGCTCCATCTATCTGCGTGTGTGTGTGTGTGTGTGTGTGTGTGTGTGTGTGTGCGTGAGGGGGTGTTCATGTATTCATATGTATCTGTGTTATTTGCAAAATATTCACAACATTTTAAGGGGCTCATTAGAGTTGCAAATCATTTTGCTTAGCATTGCAAATACTGTGAACATTCAACACTTCCCTTCCGCTTCTTCTCGGTTTACTTCTCTCGCTGAAAACAGGCGTTTTAGGCTTAACAATAGATTAGACTAAGTAGTTGGTACTAGCGCAATAATAACAAATATCTATTAGCTAAGAAGTACTTACTTACCGACATATGCATGTACCTAGGCATAATATATAATCTCGTAAAGTCTTTGGTAATTTTAAACTCTTGGCATAACATACAGAAATATTACACATACATACATGTACATATGTATTACATAGATAATATCATTTCCCACAAAAGAAGCGAGCACGCAAATCGGTTTCTAATCGGTCACGAAACTTAATCTAGGTGATTTGGGAAGTAGAATGAGTTTTCGGAAACTGGTTTTGAGTTATTACAAGAGGTTAAACCTATTTAAAGCTGACCTTGACCTTGTTTCAATAAAAATAATAAGAAAATAATGCTTAGAATGCTTAGAAATTATTCTAAGATTCAATTTGGTGTTTGGAACTCAATGCCTTCATTCAGATCTAAACCGATTTGCCAGCCCGATCTTTCCCTTCATACAGAAACCTCCTTGGTATATTTCGAACGATCGTTAAGATCAAGCACCAATTTATCTGGACGCTTGGGCCTTGTGGTTCCACTACTTCCATTTGTCTTGTCCGTTTGGCTAGTTGAGTTATTCGATGCATTCGACACGTTCCCAAGTGAGGGGGCGGGAGCCGGAACAGGAGTAGGAATGGGAGTGGTACTGTGTTGCTGATCCCGATCGTCTGCATCTCGCGCAGGCTCCAGCTGCCTTTCGACAGTGGTTCTGCTGCCGATGGCGCCGAACAAGGCAATGTCGTCTGTGGAGTGGGCTGTTATTTTCCCCATAGCTGTGGACGATGTACTGCGATCCAGCAGTTCGCTGCTGCGAGTCTGACTGGGCAGACTGGTTGTCGGGTGAGTGGACTCCTCGCCACTGCGTCTCCGGCCATTAAGCTTATACTTACTTCTACAATTATCACAAATTTGATACGAAATGCTGACATCCGCTTCGAGGAGATTGCGTGGTCCGCGCTTGCAGCTGGTCGGCGGCGTGTTGGTGGCCGCCGAGCGCAGGGCTGGTCGACGTCGTTGCGTCTGATCCAGATCTTCCGATTGGGAACACATGCAGTCCAGCTTGATGTTTGCAAAACTAAGGCTGCCCTCTGGCTGAGGCGACCCCAACTGCTCGCAAGCGCTGCGCGGAGGACAGCAATAGTAGTGCTCTTTAGACGCGTCCAGGCACCGACTGCATATAATATGGCCATCGGCAGTGCGACGCAGCAATTGCTCACGGAAGTCGTCGCCACTAAGTTCGGTGTTCATGGCTCGATCCTCGTATGCTGTCGATGGCGGGGTGGACGATGGTGGGGTCTCGAGCACCATGGTGGGTATGCTGGTGCGTGTTACACCAACACCATTTCCTCCGCCTCGGCCATTGGCATTGTTGTTCTGATGCTGGTGCTGATGCAATTGCAGCTGCTGTTGATTGTATTTTTGCATCTCCGCATTGAGCGCCAGCAAGGGCAGAGCTCTCTGCTGTTGGGAGGAGGCGTGTGTGGCTGCTGCCGCAACCACCATCATGCCTCCGGGTGTTTTAAGTCCATCCAGTAGGCTGGAAATTGTCATCACAGCCACTCCCTTGGGTGGAGCCATCTCCTGTATGCGCTGCAGTTGCATGCTCAGCTGGCGAATCTCCTCCAACGCCTCCTGGTCGGACAACTTGTTCTCTGCAAGAAGAAGAGGGCAAGTGGCACAGAAGGCCCTATCAATTACTGCTGAACAAAAAAAAAGTAAGATATTGCATAAAGAAACGTTTTCACGCCGCTAAAACTTTTTTCTCGGCCAAACTCTGCTCTACGCCCTAAACTTTTTCTACTAACCACCCCCCCCCCCACTCCCCGCCCATTGGTCCCGTCAGCCCTGCCCCCATTTCGTTTAAATTGCGTAATGTTGTAGCTACTGTGACCGGCAAGATCCAAAACGGAAATGGAAAATAAAGACGTGAAAACGGGAAAAGGGGCTCGCTTTGTGGCTTTTAGCTGGCTCTTGTTACTGCTGCTTTTTATAACTGTTTTTCTGTTCTTGTTCTCAGTTTGAATTTTCTTTCCTTCGCTTTCGCCAGGACATGTGCTCCGCATGATAAATGGCCGTTCAATTCATGCGAAAGTCTGTCTGTGTGATTTAAGTGAAGTCCATTCAATGCCACCGCGACTTTTCAATAATAAGAAAATATACTCGCTAACATCTCGCACAGAGTTTAACCGAAGAGGATAGACCTTTTCTCATCTCTGGACTTGCGACTGATGTATGGAAAAAAGGGGTCTCCTTTCTGTACTCGTGGGACATAACTTAAAAGTGGGCACTTAACAGCAATGTGAGCTCACTGCAATCGTTTTGGGACATATCTGTTTATGAACTCTAGCGGACTATATAACGGACTAATAAGAAGTTAGTTATGATAATCCACACACTGAGCATAGCCTACTAAATACTTTATTTATACTATATAATTCTAATCTTCACTTTAGAAAGTATTAAACTTACTCAACGCTAATGTTAAGAATAATAATGAAAGAGAACCGAATATTGAGACCCCCCCACCCCCTAGGGCAAACGCCCATGTCAAAGACAGCTGATTTTACAGTCAAAGGGTATTTGAATTTCGTCATTTTGCAAAGTTTACAATCGAATTCTTTTTATTTGGTCTTGAATTTAGATTTATGGCTGCGAAATTATGCGAACTAAGGAAGGAAAAGATGTCGACAGTGGGCGAAATTTAATATAGCCATTACATGTGTGTGTGTGTGTGTGTGTGAGGGAGAGCGTTAGAATATATAAAGTTCCATCCAACACAGTTTTCTATTTTCATTTATTCTTTTTTTGCAAAAATATTTAAAATTCGCCATACAAATGGAATCTGCAGAAGTCGGCTTTTGCTGCTGGTTTTGCTGCTTTGTGATTGTTCAATTTAAATATGCAAATTGAAGGGCGCTTAAAAATGCGAATAGGAGAGGAAAAAAAGTGAAAGAAAGGAAAAAATGTATATGTAAATTTAACGCACAATTTACGGCAGCCACAAAAATGCGTGACGTCTAGAAATACGATGAGTAATAAAAAAATTAAATAAAAACCGTGGAGAGGCAAACAAAAAACCCAAAATGGAAACACCTACATACAAATACAAGGTCCGTATACATTTTACATACACATACAAAAATATAGCATAGTATATAGGGTCGGTCATAAAGCATTAAAACATAAAGCTGCCGAGCGTTTGGTGATAAACTGAAGTGTAAGTGAAATAAGAGTAAGACCAATATCTATATATTTGTATATGTGTGTATGTGTGTGTGTGTGTGTGTTGGTGTGTGTGTGTGTGGGTGTGTGGGTGTGTGTGTAAGAGAGAGTCACAACGAAGATGAATTACTACCTTAGTAGCTATCTAATGTTAATGGTTTTGAATCTCTGGTACAAATTTTCCAAATAGTTCCATCTACGCCCAATGTCTGGAGATGTGATAAACAAATATGGCGTCTTAGGCGGCGGCATTAAGGCGGAAGTTTACGCTTTGTAACGGTTTCCTTCCTTCCTGCCCTCAGAAACATAGACATACACCTACGCGCCACACACACACATGTGTATATGGGTATGAAGGATATCCACGCTCGGGTTAACCGCAGACCCCGACGGAAATTGTAAAAGCTTGTTTTTGTTATTTTTGTTTTTTTTTTTTTTTTTTTTTGGTAGGGAACATACATAAATCAACGACTGAAGATGACATTAAACGGGGTGTGGGGGGGTGCATGGGTCGGGGTACTGTGTGGGTGGAGGTCGTTGTCGTTGAGTCTAGACGACGACACCGTCGATAAACGGCAAGTGACGCCACTTGCTATGCTCGTTTTTAAAGACACTCTGACAAATCTGAGCCAAGAGAACTTAATCAGTCAAGCTCGGAGCTCTAGGCTCCAGTCTACGGTCTATGGTCTACTGCATAAATTGTTCTTCAAATTGTGGGCATCATTAGTCAAAATGTACATGTCTATGTCCGAATTCAAGTCCGTGTCGTTTGTCATAAATCGTGAATGTGCCGCCCCACCATTAGGACTAACGACGCAATTAGCTGCATGCGATGATTATGCTGATGATTCGATGCCTACCTGCTGATGTGGTGCCCACCACTGGAGCTGTGGATGTTGTCACCGAACTGGGATTCGCGAAAGTGCGTACTTGTGGCCGAAAATTGAATTTGGCCCCCGACGCCTTGGCCCCCCAGGCCGATATTCTCCTGATGCGATTTGCCACTCCGCAGAACAATATAGACCTGCAAATGCACGGAGAGACCAAGAGGGGAGGATAGCAGAAGTCGGTGTGACACATTGGCATTGGGTTTACCTTGCTTCCAAAGATGAGGGCCAGTAGCAGCGTCACTGTCAGTTGAGTGTGGCAAAAGAAAATGATGTACAATAGATCCGGATTGGCTGGAGATTGCAAAAAGAGCCTGGAAAAGGTAAGAAGATGAATTAGCGATGGTGGAATTATGTGTAGTTGAATGCGTAATCGGTTCTTTGTGTTATTTTTTTGGCACTTACATGGACACGTTTAGGAAGCAAGTGAGCAGGAATTCATTATAGATGGCCATTGAAATGAAGCGACTCTCGTTGAATTCGGAAGGAGCTTTTCGCACCATGATGCAAAGGCGAACGCCCCAGGCCAGAAACAACACCTCCACTGGCAAAGCAGCAGCAAGGATATAGCAAACACAGAGGGAAAGGAAGAAAAAGGAAGGTAAAAGGAGGCTCCGGGATAAGTATGCTGGAAAGTTTTTGTGCATTTGCATGGCTTTTAGATTTCGCTTTCGACCTTAATTAGCCCAACCAATTATATGGCCTGGCAAGTAGCATTATAATTACAATTCCATTATCATAATGTCTATCAGGTGGAAGCAACTGCAGCTAAATAAACTATGTACATTCCTTTCGTTGAGTCGCAAATGAAGCCAACTGCCAGCATAATTTTAGGTGGAAAACAAATCTGATTGCAACTAAATGTGCACTGCAGTAACATGCAATTAAAAATATGTAATACCCACTACGTGCCACTCGGCGAGTTCACCTAGCTGGGGCCAAATGAAGTTATTCAGCATCTGGCTGCAGTCAAAGTGCGTGACTGCGAGAGCAGTCAGCGAATCAGCGATAATTGTTTCGACTCTATTCTCTATACACATACAAACGAAATGTAGATAGATAAATATACATATACATACATATGCATAGTTGAAGCCGTATACGTGGAAACTTTTCTCGGCTATATGTAAAGTTTTTTAATTAAGGAACCATCTCCTGCTCACATCCTTTACATCCCTACCCAGCAGCAGACTTTCTTGTGCTTCTCGACACACGCGACACGCAGCTTTCGTCGTTTATGAATGTGACAGAGACGCAGCCAAACAGACGGACTGACAGCCAACATAGAACAAGGCCAAAACACGACAGATGCCAACTCAACTCGAATCCAATCTCAAATCAAATCTCTCGCCCGCTGCGTGTCCTGCAAACTTGTTAAATGTCTCAGATGCTTCAGTGAATGTCTCAGAATAACATGAAAATTGAGATCACAAACCATAATCACAAGACTTAAAAATTAAATTTAAATACACATAACCCATACTAAAAACGTATCAAGTTAAGAAATACAAATTTTTTTTATGATTTAATTTCAGTCAGTTCCATATATCTCGAATTCTTCACGATACTTTGTCAAGTTCTAAAATATGACATAAATATTATGTGCTTGGACTTCGAATAGAAAATTCAAATGACTGACTTGTTTTGTTTCACCACGAGGTCAAAACAAAACAATGATTACGATTCGCTCGGCAACTCGCTCACTCTTACAAGTACATGAGCACTTTGGGCGTCACGTTTTACAAGAACGCGTCGACAAGAATATATAAATTTATATGGTCTGATATCCTTCATTCTATACGTTGCACACTTAGCTAAAACCAGAGGGCCGGGGCTACCTTCGACCGCGTCAAAGTTTGTATACCCTTGCAACTTTTTTAGTTACTCTTTCCTTAGCTATAGCCATCAAAGTGAAATATGTTTTATCTGAAAAGACTGTAATGTTTGCTTAAGAACGGCCCATAATCTTAGTATACGAAATAACGATCAAACTCATTGATTTCCACCGATCGTTCCTAAGGGAGCTATTTGATATAGTCACCCAATCGTTATTAAATTCGGAACAGTCATTAACAAATATATCAAACTAACAAATCTTTCATTTGAAAGCAATGGCATCAAAGGTAACGAACTTATTGACAAAAGTCACTATTTTCGACCGATCGTTCCTATGGGAGCTGTATGATATATTCACCCGATCTTAACAAAATTTGGCACAGTAGCACGACAATAGCTGAGAAAATAACGAAGTTATTGAGAAAAGTCGCTGTTCGTGACTTTCACGTTTGTATGGGAGCTATATGATATAGCGGTCCGATCCGGCTGAATCCGAGATACACAACCCCTGTAGTATATTCAAGTCTATATGCAAAATTTCAACTTTGTAGCTCTTACGGTCTAGGAGGAGTTCGCGTTGATTCAGACGGACGGACAGACGGACGCACAGACGGACGGACGGTCGGACGGACATGGCTATTTGAACTCGTCTCGTCGTGCTGACCAAGAATATATATGTATACTTTATATGGTCGGAGATGCTTCCTTCTATGCGTTGCACACTTCTGACCAAAATTAATATACCCTTTTTGCAAGGGTATACAAATATATGGTTAACCTTGTACAAACATACGAGCTCACTACTAAGATTTTCATCCTAATGTAGTTTATGTTGTTTCGCATTTTTAAAATGTACATATGTATAGTGAAAGGAGCATACGCTGATGCCGTGCAATGTATTGTTGTCGTGGTAACGGTTTGCAATTTGCATTCGTCGCAATTCATGTTTTGCAAGAGCCGCCTACAGTGCGTATGGATAATATGGTTCACTGTGTTATTGCTATTTCCTTTTGGCTGGTCTTTGAGACCAATCAACTGTGACTTCATGCTTCGTCTATTAAATTATTCGTAGCCCATTCTCCCACCCAATAAATCACTTTATATATCTCTTTCTCTGTATCTCTCTCTAACACTTACTCGATGTGAATGTGTAGTCCCACCAGTCCGTTTTGCATAGGAACGCTTTGAGGTCATCGGCGGTGCGTCCAACTACAACATCCGGCGGCGAAACGAGAGTGCGTACCAGAAGGCAAGTGCCAATGGCTCCACATATGATGCCCAGCCGCTTAAGCAAAGCCGCATCAGTGATTTTAACGGCCTTGGCCGAGCGAACCCGAAAAATCACCGATATCCTATAACAGAGAGATTAGAATTTCATTGAGTTTTGCGAAAGTATTTGAATGTGGAAGCAACCTACCTCCAAGTCTTGAGCATCAGAGCACCATAAGTTAGCGAGAAGCCAATCTCACGTAGCCAAATGCGGGCGGTGCAGGTGTACAGATTCGGATTCGGATACATAACAATATTCTGAAAGAGAACGAAGACAACAAATGAGTACATTAATAAGCAATCGGCCGTTTAGTCAACATTCTTGACATGAATATTTCACCGGGATCCGTTGTTTGTCTCTAATAAATCAAGGCCCTACACAAATGACAAAGAAATGCATGGGGTGGCAATAGAATGGGGGAATCCACTTTATCACTTGACATTAAAAAATCATAAAGCACACTCAATGAACACAAAATGCCAAAAATGGCAAAAAATGTATCCACAGTCGTTGGTTTGACTTCATTGACTACCCATCCATCCCCCTATCCGTTTTGTTTTGACGTGTACAGCTTGAGATACTCCTTTCACTCCACACACCAACACACAGACATGCATGCATACACACACAGCCACACACAAGCATATACATATCAAATAAATCTTTTATCCAATGTCCAATGAACTCTCGTTTAAAGTTGTTTATTTTGGTCAGTATCCCATTAGTTTTCGTCACGAGTCATAAATCAATCAAATTAAATTGTGTAGAAATTGATTGGAATTGGCAAATGTCATTGCCATTGGAGCGTGTTTGAAAGGCAAAGATTCTTTCTTCTCTGTGTGTGGGTGTGTGGGAGTTACTTTTTTCGATTTAAATATGGAAATTTTTATAAAGACTGCTGTTTAAGATCGATAATATGCAAAGAACATTTCCGTTTTATGTATTTAGGCTGCGTGTTTCCATCGAATTATGACAACGTGCTGAATTTCTCAATTGAAAATACCTAAATTCAATCGCATTGATGTTCATAATTTGTTTTTATGATACTTGTAATACTTTTGAGGTTGTTAGGACTGGTAGACATTTTAATAGGTCCATGGTGACTGATTGTCTACTATAAAGGCATGTGCCAATAGTATTTTTTATAAATACTTAACTGTGAAACCAAAACAACCGATTCTAGGATTTCTATTGGTTGTTTAAGAGGCAAAGACTAATTTGCAAGTATATAAATACTACATCAAAATTACCCAAAGAGGCGTGCCAAAGCTTGTGTACCCTTGCAGGTATTATTGTTAATATTCTTTTATGCACAGTCGAAATGTTTTATCAGACTTATGGATTACTATATGCGTATGTGATTTACCAATATGATATAGTCATCCCAAATTTTGCAGTCATTAACAGTTATATGAATCTGACGAATATTTGCTTTGAATTGTGTCAAATTAATATACACTTTTCACAAGATATATTTACTTCGAAACAAATAAATCGACGCGGCATGTCGAATCAGTGATATTTGTAAATAGACAACGACTTTGATTCACTCAACCGTTTGATTAACCCTATCGAGTGAAATTTTTATCAACTTGTAATTAAAGGCGAAAACCACTTAATTTCAATTGGGGCATTCTTTACTTTATCAAAATTTTGCACATTTTATACCCATCAACTTACCGTGCAGTATATGAAGAATGCACCCAAGGCAATGACCCTAAGCAATGCTGGGCTAGCAGCTCGAACAACCTGTGAAAAGAAGGAAAACAAATATCCAGTAAGAAGATTATTAACATCGGTTAATTATTTCCTTCGGCTACTCCGAAGATTATATATCCTTGTAGTTTTGTTGAATCTTTTAAATATCGGAGCTTCCAATTCGGAAGTACTTGAACTGGGGACATAATGGAAGAGGTAAAAAAACAAACGAAAAAGGAATGTTTTAAAACAATATTTCTAAGTCTACATTCAACTTTTCAACCTATCGTTCCTACATATCAGTAGGTATTATCTTAGGAAAACCGATGCACTGGTCCAGACTCAGCTGGTGCTTGATGCTTACGAAAAATGGTGACCAATTTCATTGTACCATTAACACAGCAGAAAGTTTATCGTGTTGGTGGGGTTCATATGGAATTTCGTTACTTGGCCAAGCGCAAGAAAAAGTTTTCTTTAACTTCAAATGAAATTCAAATTGAAATTTCTTCATTCACACAATTTCACAGCAGCTGGGCCAGCAGCAGCCAGGAGCAGGCAACCAGAAAAAGAAGTTTGAAATGCAGTCACACTCGGCAGGGGATGTCAGGCAGCATGTTTAACGCCATTTAATTAGTTTGGAGCGTTCTCACACACACTAACCCACAGGGAGGGAAAAAGGAAACTGGATGACATTCGACGTAGACACAAATGCGACAGAATCGCATTAGGAATGAAAACAGTTTAGTTGGCGGGGAGTTCGATGGGAAGGCGTGTGCTGAGGAGGATAAAACACAAATGTCAGACAACGACAAGGGAATGAAATAATTCAGGGTCCTTCTCCATACATACATACATACATACTTATTTATATACTGCGTATATACAGACATTACGAATGTATGTATCTGTACGGAAGGCAATTGCGGACTCGACGACAAAGTTCAAAATGGTTTAAAACTATACGCCAGAGACACTGACTCTGCGACTCTGGCTCACTCTAGCTTAATGAGCGCCAGCACACAAGCACGGATACACATAAACACACACACTCATAACACATACAAGCATACACAGATGCAGAAAGGTTTTGTACTGGACTGCATTGGCCGGAAGTCGGTTAAAGTTTGTGTGAATGTTTGCACTTCCGATTATACGCGACAATCTCCGTTGTTCGTATCCGATGTCCGTGTCCGCGCTTCTGTCTCCTTTGTCCCCGTGTCCTTTGTCATCAGAATGTGAACGAACGCCGCACGTAGAACATTAACTTGAAACTAACAATTCTAAGCCGCTTAGCGGCTCAATGACAGCGGCTTACTGACCTGCCCTGGCCTTCTCTTGGCCAGGGATCGACTAAACTAAACTGGATGAAGCCAGGAATTTGCCAGCTATTCGTATAATATTTATATACATATAGAATTAAAAGTGAAAATTGGCCTTATTGCACTCATCGGGGTACTTACCTTGACTTGCTGATAGCGAAATGTGAACCAGGCAGCCGGCGGCAACAGACCGATGACAATGCAAGCCAGAGCCAGAATGCTGGTACGCATTGGCCAATTAAGGGCGGCTATGCATGGAGAGGCATCCTCACAGGAATCGCAGCCCTCAGCGCAGGGGAGGCATTCGTACTCGCTGTTGCTGTTGTATGTGGAGTTCTTACCCTGAAATGGTTAGATTTAGGATAGATATTTATTGCTTATATTTTAATTTTCTCTGTGTCTTAAGTTTCAAAACGTGTAAAATTGTAAATGGAAAATTTCAATTCAGTAAGGATTGTATTATCCAATTTGTACTATTGTGAATGATATTAACTTCAGGCCCACTGACAGTGTGGTTATTTCTCCCCTCCTTCCAGTTAAATCTGAATATAGAAACATTTAAACTGGTATCGTATATCAATCACCAATTTTAGTGGATAACTCCAAATGTCCCAATACCCAACGCTACTCTCATGGCTTACATAGTGGGAAACGGGAAAGAAGTGGGCGGAGACAAAAATTTTAACCAATCTGATCTATGCCGATTTTGATATTAGCTGTCTTAGCTTCTATAGTTTCTGAGAAAACCATTTTAAAATAATTTGAAAACCATTTTAAACACAACGCGCTTATACGGACGGAGTTGAGATCGACTCAACTGCTGATGATGATCAAGAACTTATATATGCATATGTATGTATACTTTATGGAGCTGCTAATGGCTTAATGCATTAATTTGGCTCGATTAAAAAATAAAAAAAGCTTTGAATTTTTAGATTTCCAACAGATAAATTTGTGGTGGCATATTTTCAAACATTTTGCAACTTATGGCGCAAAATTTACCGAATTTTTTCGTTAAAAATTTGTACAAGTGTATAAAGGAACTGGCTTGGGTCAGCACTTACCAGCATCAACTTCTCGTACTCCTCCTCCAAGAGGCTGCCGTTAAAGAATTTGTGCTGTGATATCACATCGGGAAAGTAGAAGCCCTTGCGGCAAAGGCATTTGTAGGAGCCACGACGAAAGCCCAAACCCATGATGGCCTCACACTGGAAAAAGAGAGCGATGTAAGGAGAGGTTTCAGGCATCAAGTGCTGCTGCTGACTTGGGAGTATTCCAAGTGGAGGGCTGACACTCACCATTGTGGTCCGCTGCTTGCACTTGTCGGTGCCGGCGAAGATGTTTAGCGGTCGCTTCGTGCCCGGAGTATGACGCTGGGGGCACTGGTCGATGTCCACGCGCCGCAAGTCGATATCAATGCCAGATGTGCCTCTGTGTAAGAGAATGAGCCGTGCAGAGTCAGCATTAAAGGCGTTAAAAATTTATGTTACTAATTTGTCAGTTTAACAATCAACTCGGCGATACTTAAACCAAAATGGCGCCCATTTATAAACTGGAATTCAATAAAAATGTGGAACGTACCGACGAAAGTTTTGGTTTGGGACCAAAATTTATGGACACAGGACTATTACACCAGTCCCGACAGTCTCCCTACCCACTCTCTCATTTGCTCGGTGTCTCTCTGTCTCTTCACATACGATAACAAAAAATAAATTCCAGCTCTGATTGCGCATAGTCCGAGATGGAGTAGTAAGGCCGGGTAAAAAGAATACAAAATAAAAGGGATAAAGGATAAAGGCCATGCGAAATCTACAACAACTAGCGTATTATGGTTCCGGTTTCGCAGAGAATTATTTTCTTGTCCGGGTAGATAGAGACTAGGCTGAGTTGGACCAGCTCCACCCTTGTCGTTTTGCAAAGACATAAAGTCATAAAAAGGGTGCACTAAGCCGCCAACGGCGACGTCGCAACCCCTTTCCGAGCATACCCCTTGCGCTCAAACAGTCAGTCAGGGAGTGAGCCGACTCCAGTTGCGAAATCCTATAGCCTCCCCGTCTCCTGTCCTGCACATTCCTATTTCCTTCCCATCTATAAGCAATTACACGCATACCGAAGCAGAAACGAAATGCTCGTATGTATATACATACATATGTAGTTCTGGGGGTCAGTTGGAAGGCACCCGGAACACATGTACAATTTGACGCATAATCCAAAGCCCACATTTTAACGCCGAAACTGTGGCCGGGTTGTTCTTATGTGTGTGTGTCGGTGTATACAAGCTGACTGACGTCAATGAACAAAGGGACTGATAGCTTGGGCATTATTTTTGGAAAACAAAAACCAAACTAAAAGGCCAATATGCTAATATCAATTCGAGCCAATACAGCTCCAACTTTACGGACTCTGCTCTATATATAATAGACCTAATTCAATTCCAACTTGCCATTACCACCCAAGTGCAGGATGAGATTCGTTTGAAACTCTATCGGAAGTCCTCTGACCTAGGCACCTAAAATATTTCTTTCAAAAATTATTTTTTTCTCTCTCTTTTTACTTCAATTTTGTTGGTCTGTGTGTGTGGCCATATCCGGGCTGGGTCTTGGTTTGATTCTTCGTCTGCGTCTGGGCGTTTCCATGCGTCTGTCAGTTAATATTGACATATCAGTTTGTATTTATTTGATTGTTTCTGACAACTTATTGATTGAGAAAAAAAGGAAAGGAGAGAAAAAGGATAACCAAGACGAGCCTGGAAAATGCACAGCGACCCAAGAGCAACAACAACAACAGCAGCAAGGACACAATGACCATATTACACTATAGTAATGATTATGTTAATTCTCCAGCAGTTGATCCCAACGCCTTTATGTCCTGTGGATGTGAATCCTGGAATTGTGTTTGGCCCCTTTTTCCCTCTCTCTTTTTCTGCTATTTATATTTTGCTGTGGTTTCTCGTTTTCCTTTTACCATTTCCCTTTGTTGTTGTTGACAGTTTTTCTTTTCTCGTTTCGTTTTCTTTTTTCTTTTTTTTTTTTTTGCAGATAATTTGTAAACGGATATTAGAAAATAAGCTTATTGAGCTGACCGAATGAGTTTTGTGTCACTCCGAACGGTCGGCCCCTTCTCTTCCTCCATCCCTATAGTGTGCGTGTCTCTCATATTGATTTATTAGTTTGCCAAAGTATGTCTGTGAGTGTGTGTGTGTGTGCGTATGTGTGTGCCCATGGCTTTGGCTAGTGATGTGACAATGTTGGTCTATATCACTGGCATATACTTGATTTATTTGACAAAACGCCTTTGATTTAGTATTTAAGCCTACAAATGGCCAAACATAGATATAACATTGTGTCTCTTAGTTTTGATAACTGATGTAAATTTGTCCAAAGGATCAGGGAGAGATGAGGGTCGTGGGGTTGAGCGTTTCCCAGATTGAGGAAGGAGTGATGGTTTTAAATTTGCCCAACGTCTGAGTGGGTCTGATTAGCATAATTGGTTTTCCGTTTGGGCGTTGGTCTTTTTGTTTACTTTTCCCATAAATAAGTTGCAAATTTTCTAATTAAATTGGTTGTCTCCCCTTTTGAGTAAATTTTAGACAGCCATTCCGAATTATTCAGATGACTTTAAGACAAGAAAGCCTTGCAAGCATATCGTTTCGCCGACTGTAAAATATTCTCATTTTGCTTTTCAAATAATTATTATTTCAATGGATTTTCATCCTTTCATTTGTAAATTATTTTTATTGAACTGGGTAAACTAATTTCTTATACATACATGTTACTATATTCGACAGTTTTATCATTTAGTCCACGATTTAAGGGTATTCGATGCATCCTTCTGAATGTTAAATATATTTTAGATTGTGTGGTTAAAATAATTAAAAATGATTCAATTTTTTTTGTCTTAAACTCAACTTGAATGTAGCTCGAAGATGGATCTCCATCACACTAAATTTATCAAATCATTTCCCCCATAAAATGCTAAAAAGCGTGTCCGATGCTTGAAAATTCTGATGAAAAAGTACTCATTACTTAAACAACTTTTATATACCCTTTTTATGTTAAGTGAGTGGAGTAAGCAGACAGACAGAGCACGTGCTGAGAGCTCAAGCACACGTTACGTGAATAGCTGAAATGCATTTTTGGAACTCATACTCGACCATAAACGAACACACACACACACTGGGAACATGCACGTACGAGCTATTTAAAAATGGCGACAGCTAATACAGCTGCCAAGTCCTTCGCTGCTACATAGCACTTGTTTTTGGATCCTTGTTGTTTTCTCTGTCGAGTTCATAAAGTTGACTAGTTGTAAGCGAATTTTGGTTATGGCAGGCAACAGCCACCAACCAGCAACATTAACATAAACAACAACAACAATCCCTATACGTGTAAAGTGTAATCACCTTCGTTCTTTCCAACAAACACTACCCCGATCCCTGCGTCACCGCCACGATGTCACGCACTCAACTTGTATCCATTTTGTAAACAACTCATCTGGTTTTGGCCGATGTCGCACTACGTATACGCCATGTGTGCCTCAATTTGCCTATAGCAAACTGTTTTCTATATTGCGACATGGTTAGTGGTCGCTGGCTTCGCTAGCTGTTAATGCACATAATCAGTTTTGTAGTTTGTACCTCGATAGGATGGCTTTACCTCTCCCTCTCTCGAAGCTTTTTTTACCCGACTCTGTCTATCACTTTCTCTGTCTCTCTTTTGTCCAGCCGCAAAAGACACATTGACGGGTACGAAATTGATGCCAAAAATGCGCACTAGCGAATGTTTGCAATCGTGTGGCTGAGATGGAGAGACCATCAAGCCACATCAAATTCAGCAAACTTGTAGACATTTTGAAAATTTTTGAATGAAATTAGGTTACCCCGAGCATGAAGTTCTTGCTCAAATTAAAGCTTTGCGATTTCACAGCATGGGGACAAAACTCAACCGAGCGACTGCATTCTTATTATTTGTTCCTCTATGCGGGCAAACCTATGTATCTTATATATCACGAATAAGTTTCAAAATGGTTCGCTAAGTTTAAGATTAGATTGGTTTCCCGTTTGAGTGAAGTAGTTCTTGGGGTTCGCATTGGTTTCACCACAAAACTGTGCGAGGTCAAACCATCCGTAATAATTATGGACTTGGCTGAAAATACTTTGAACCCAGATAAGTCTCCTACATGTCCAAAAAAAAAAAAAAAAAAAAGGAGCCATTGAGTGTGGAATCCACCTGGACCCTCTTGCCTTACAACCAACCTAAATATAATTCAAAAACCGGCTAGCTGAGTCTTGTTGTCCTTTCCAACTAAAACAATGTGTAGTCAAAAGAAAGATGAGGGAGCCGAGCTCACCTTCATGTTTTTGTAATGAATAAAAGTTAGCTTGCACTATGTAATTGGCCCTGTGACATGATATTGACACTGACATTGTATCCTGTGTTGTGCAATTGAGCGCACATACAGCGCAACAAAGAACACATTGAATCTCGATGATTGGCAGATGACACGGATGAAGAGTAGCATCCTCGTCGGTTCCTTATGGTCTTTTGTTACATACATTTATGACGAGTTGGTTTAGAAATTTAATGCAACTTGGGATTCCAGTTTCGTTACGAAAGACCCCAAGACCCTGCATGCTGGAGTTGTGGGAGGGGCAGCCGAGGAATGCCAATGCTGGCCCAAATGTAGCATGTAACGCAAATACAAGAAGCCTCAACGCACACATACACACATGGAGATTGGTCCTTGGTCTGGTCTGTGGCATGCATATTCATAATCATGAAGATATTCAGATGTTGCAACTCGACAAGCTAACAAGCCGCCGCTTTTCGAACAAGGACTCGGGTTTTAGCACAAAGGCATGCTTATTGCAATATTTGATATTTCCGTTTCCGTTTGCCTCATTATGCTTTGCCCACTATAAGATGGTGTACGGGGGCCGTATAGGGGAGATGATGGAAACATGAATGAATACATACACATGTATATCTGTGTGTGTGAGTGCGTTAAGTATGTGTGTGTTGGTTAGTTGGTTGGGAATATTGCAGCACAAGTCAAATAAATACAATGCTGAGATTACCGACCCACAGACGGGGCAAATCCTCCCGTCACTTGGCACTCCTCTTTTAATATTGAAAATTTGTTACATGTGGAGAGAAAAACAGTCTTAAAGGGAAATAAAAAGAAAGGGGAGGGCAAATGGGGCTCGGGTTGGGGATAAGTAGGTTCTCTGTGTGTGCGCGCTAACCGAAACTTAAATGAAATCAAATAAAATTATTGTCACAGCAGGAGGGCGCATCTCGCCTCGTCCCGGTTTTGGCCTCGGTGATCCTGGCGGTGGTCGTCTTTGTCCATGTCCCTTCACAGCAGGCGCTTAATGTGATTTGTTGTTTGTTTAGCAGCTGCTAATGCGCATTTTGTTCGGTCCTGCCAAGTGCCAAATAATTTTTAATAAAATTATTTTTAATTTAATGCTGATGCTTTGTTGGCTTTTGTCCGACTCGTTTCGTTCCGTTCCGTTCTGTTCGGTTTGGTTGCGCTTTTCGTTGTTTAAGCATATTTCATGCAATTAAGAAAAATGAACCGCATAATAAATTAAATCAATTAGCAACTTTTCCTGCCTTGTGCTCACCGACTCACCATCTCACTGACTGGCTGCTCTGTGACGGCGGCTACTAGCAAACGACACCAACAAAAACGACGTAAACAAATTCATTTTGCGGCCACAGCTAGCCAAACTAATGGGAAACTGATAGCAGCACATTATTAACACGAACCGGAGCCGGAGAGCCAAGAGACCAACCGGGCCAGAGAAACCGGAACAGCATCAACGGCCGCAAACTTTTTACTGCACAACTTTATTTTCATTTAGTCTCGGATGATGCGGAGCAAATGAAGAACGGGCCGGCTAGGGCAGGAGCGTGCCAGGGCTAAGCTGTTGAAACAAACGAGGTCCATTTTGACGAGGACAAGAGGAACAGAAACTCTTGCACCAGTTCAGCGCCAGTTGCAGCATTCAGTCTGTCTGCAACAAAAATGTTGCCAAACTCAACTGAACTAATGAACTTTTAACATTTAGACATTAATTCTAGTTGCATTTCACACTGGTTGCAGTGTTCAAGGAACAGCGAAAAGGAAATCTCGCCTGTGATTCACTGACCTGATTGCCAACAAAGAGGGCCAATCTCACAATGTTTTGAGCTTACCACGCCAGCAGGTAGAATCAAGTGGTCGTTTCATGGGCTGTACGGCTGCGATTGACTTGGACAGGAATTCTCTCTGACATAACTTTGTGTCTATATTTTTGTATCGTAAATTTTTAAAGGAAAGAACTCGCTCAAATGGACTGTTCCAGCGCTAATGCTTTCGTGCGTGGGTCCTGACATCCATTCAATTCAGTTCACTACACGACCCCAGAAGACGAACACCATATTGGACAAACCTCGTGAAGTTTTGATTTGGACAACGAAAACTTTTCCTTAGAGCAGATATTTGTTTCAGGTAAAAATGGTGATACAGTATTAGAACTTAAATCAATAAAATTGAAATATTGTCTAGATTTTGACATTTTAGTTATTAGGTTAATCAAATCTGCGCTTTAATCGGCTTAAAGTCAATAAATCTTACTAATTTATAAGGTGTATATTTTAAAAACTAACCGCATGCCCAAATATTGTGTAAAAACAACATGTTCAATACGGCGGGCCTTCCGCTTCATTAAAAATCTTATAAATTTGTGTGATTTACTAACCTCAAGTCGGCTAGAAACCAGCATTGATTTAAATTGAAATATTTATTTCGTAAAGTTCGGTAATTTTTTTTTTTTTTGGGTATAGGAAGGAGTGTTTCGCCTAGTTCTTATTTAGTAAACGATAAGGCGCTCTTGAAATTGGACATAATAATCTTGCATTGACTTTTAAAGTTCGATTATTCAGGGACCACGGTGCAAAGGGCCATTAGCGCGATCCGAATTTATGTTGTAACTAATTGCAGTCAGAATGTATATATGTATCTAGTAGTTTGGTTTCCGCCTGTCAGGGTTGCAGCTTTAATTTTTCCTGGCTAGTCACTCCCATCGACTGTGCGTGGAATTTATTGAGCGTGCAAAGTCATTGAACGTTAAATAGGCATGTGTGTGTGTGTATGTCTACATACATAAACAGCTTGGGGTCTGGGGACTGGAGACTGTTGGCTGTGAGCTGATAATTGATTGCTTTAATTAAATTTTGAAATTTCATCTGTCGAAGCGAGGGGAAAAAAATAAGACAAGCACCAGCACCTGGAAACAAAGCATTTTGCCCTACTCTGGCATCGCATCTTGCCTGGTATGGCTAATTAAATTTTAAGCGCTTTTTTCGCTTTTGTTTGCGGTAATTTTGTAATGCGAAACTTGTAAGTAGTCAGTGGCATAATGTTATTCACGACCATAGAGACACAGTTGCTGCTGTTGGCAATTCTGATCCCTGGCATGGTTCTGTCGGGGCACCGTCAAGTGGATAGGCCACAAAAGCCCTTGAGCTGGTGGCAGAGACAATACTATCAGATACGCTGTGAGTTGGAAATAGAATGAGTTCAGGGAAGTGATTTGAAAACGCATTGCAGGGAAGCAAAGATTACGTTTCACCACAACACCAGGGCCAGGCGGGAGGCCCGACTCTCAGGACACACGAATGGTTTACCCATGCTACTGCTATCATCCGCCCCAAGACGGTGAGTCGACGACGAGCCAATATGAGAAGTATATGGTTGAGGGCAAGGAAATATTTATATTGAATAAATAGCCATTTGAGTGAAATGGAATTTCAGCACCGGCCGAATATGAGAAGTGATGGAATGCAATTTCGAAACAGATTTGATAGCGAAAATTGAAACCAACTTTTGAGGAGAAATTCAATATTTATTTCATTTCTTCTATGTCACATTGTTATGTCTGTCCATGAAGGTATGGCTGATAAAAGACCACTTGGCAGACAAATTGTCTGGCTGTTGTTGTTTTTATCAACGTCGTTGTTGTTGTTCCTGATGTTGTTGCTGGTGTAATTCTCTGGTTGCCAAGTGATAATTACAAATTATGCATGAAGTAAGTAGAGTGGAACAACTGACTAATTGTTTGTCCATTCTCCTCCCACAACGCAATCCTTTCATTTGGCTTTTTGCCAGGTTTCATCATAAATATCCAAAAGGCTTTTATTCTCATCGCAACAGTCATTATGCTGATGGGACTAGAGATGCAACATCAACATGAAAATTAACATCATTTGAGGCACTCATCAGCCCTCTTGGTTAGTTCTAACCAACTCAAACGACCAGGACTCTAATTCTGGTTGTGGCTCTCTAATTGTAATTGTGTTCAAGTTGCTCGGGCTTGTAAGCAGCTTACTTCTCTGCCCACACCTACATAACGCCTCCGCCTACGTCCAGGCCTTTCGCCCTCCTCTTGTTTGGGCCTCATAAGTGGAAATATTTGTAATAAAGCGCTTGACACGCACAGCTGATTTAACAAATTTAATGAAATGGCCCCCCAGTGAATTAATTAAATATGCCCAAAGTGCACTTACTTACTCCCACTGCCGCAAAGTCTGACCAAATCGCGAAGCATTTTTAAATTTATTGATTTGGCCACGCGCCGTGCAATGGACTAGCCCACGAACGGACCCAACATCAATGAAATTTTCATCAAACTATGTAACTTGTTTTGCTCGGCTTCTGCTTTTCCCTTCACTTTTTGGAGCTTTCTTTGCCAACTTTTTTTTTGTGTTGGCTGGCTTGCTGCCTTCTTGCCCCAACATTCAATTGAAAAAGTTTTGGTAAAAGCGCCAGCAGAAGAGATGAAGAAGGAAAAAAGAACTATGTAAAAAAAGGCAACAAAAATTGAAAATTACTTAAAAATAAAGAAAAGAAATCAGCAAAATTCGAGGACAGGAAGCGGAAAGCATGCCATAAAGTTTCATAAGAACGTTGTGTTCTCTATGTTTTAACGTATTCCGTTTGTCAATGCGTGAGCAAAATTCGTTATCAGTTTTTGAGAAACTGGAGACACAAACAGACAGATAGAATATAAGAGAGAGAGAGAGAGAGAGAGAGAGAGAGAGAGAGAGAGAGAGAGAGAAACAGACAGAGAGAGAGAGAGACAGAGAGAGAGAGAGAGAGAGAAAGCAAGTGTAAGAACTTTCTCTTGCACGTGCCAGGCTAAGAGCTTTCCTTAAGTAAGAGCAAGCCATTCGGCTATTCAATTATTGCTCGCAGACAAAAGCCAACAAAGTTGCAACCAAATGCTGCTACTTCTGCTTCTACATGAGGACATCTTGCTTGTTTTCACATTTTGTCATCCTTTTTCATTCTTGTCTCCCTTTTTCGCTGACTCTGGCAGCTCGACATGATAGCCCGCTCTAGAATTTTGATACTCTTCTCGAAGGGTGAACTCATTGAAGCACTCACTTTGGGCCCAGAACTGTATCTGATTTGGGATGGGTATAGAAACTTCGACAGGAGCAATCCCCTATTAGCATTCCAATTTTCGATTTTGCTTTCTGTTCTGAGAATTATTTATGGAATGCTCCGTCATGTGCATTATTGCTGCAATTGTTTTGTTTTATTCTGGTTTGTACTTACTTGAAATGATAGCTGCCGTTCTCATAGCCAAAGAATGGAACCGTATAGGTTAGCATCCATATATTGCCACCGCCGCAATCGTAATATGGTTTCGACCATCTGCCATCCTCATATTTCACAGCCAAAGTATCGTCCTCGATTCTCTCCTCGGTGCGGTTTGAGTAAAGATGAAAGGCTGCAAGCACAAAAGATTGTGAGAATGAGTGTGTTACCAGTGCACCGGGCGAATGACATGGGGGTACAAGTGGGTGATAGTGGTAACAGAAGCCTTTCAATAGGTTTATGTATTATGCAACTTGTAATTAAAGAGCCCGAGAAATCGATATTCCTTGTCAAGAGGATGCACATTTGGGCATGTTCCAATGTGCAACAGGAAAAATATAAAAGTCTACACATTAAGAAATTTCAATTCAATTGCGAACTTCTAAAAAAACTAAGGTTATCAAAAAGTTTGAAAATGTGTAATAAAACTAGCAGCATTTACAGACTTGAATGGTCATTTTCGAAAAATAAGGTAAAGGTAAACTGTAAAGTCGGATACCTACTCAGCTGTCTTTTGCATGAAAAAGAAAGGGAGGGTCGATATTTAAGCTCTATGTGAATAATTCATACAACCGAAATGTTTTACCAAAAATTCTTTTTAAACTTTTTATTCATTAATAGGAATTTTGAAAATTCAAGTTTCAGTGTTTATCTTCTATTAGTCCTTGGTTTATAATTCTAAAATTATATATTACATAGACCGGCAAAACTCACACCCAGAGATCACTATACACATTGACTACGTCGTTTTTTGACAGACACATAAATGCGTAATCCTGTCATGCTGATTAAGAATATATGTACATAAGTGCTGTATATGGTCAGATTGTTTCCTTTTCGTTGCACACTTTCTGACCAAAATCATTTGACCCTTTTGGCAAGAGTGTAAAAAGTGTACTCCGGTGTCGGGGTCTAGGCGTCGGCTCATATTGGTCTGTGTTATTGTTTATGTAGAAGTTATTTAATTTGGTTTAAGTTTCGAATATTCTGTTGCTGAATACTTTGTATTTTCAGACGTCCATCTTTGTTTCTGCTCTTCAAACAACAATGTGCAGATAATTTGTCTAAGGTTTTTTGTGTAGTCAACGTATCCTTTTACATTTTTATACCATACACCCTGAGTAAAGATTCGAAAATTACGATTATAATAATTAATTTTCTACCTTGTGCAATCAAATTTGGCACACTTGAATTTGATACTAATACCCAGCAAATTACCAAATTTGATCAAAATCGGACAAAAATAGCCAAGTTATGCATATAAACGTTTTTCCAGTTGGCCGTTGGCTGATGGGTGCTCGTAAGTTTGAGTGAGCGAGATACTGATAGATTTTAAATTTATCTTAAGGACATTCCTACATTCTTTCACAAATAAACATTTGCCATACAGAAGTACTAGACCACAAACACGGTATTACTAGTTAGGAATCACACGATTCAATGGGGCTATAAGACACAAGGATAACAGAAGCTTTTGTATTTTATATTCAGTGTCGGATCTACATATATTATGAGTGAGATGATTTTGCAAAGGGAAATTGGCTATTCGAGAAGGGAAAAGTCAAAATTAGATCAGTTTGATAAGTAAAATATAAATTATGGAGATGGAAATTTCCTTTATGTAATGACCTTTGACCCGTTACATACGTGTGGCGACTTTACTTTACCAAAATAACCAACTTCATATTGTTTGCCAAATATTTATTTTTCTTTCTTTCAGTGACTGTTAACCTTCGCTGAAATCGAGTCAGACTAATGTCTTTATAAGTGCAGCACTTCAATGACGCACTGGGATTGGAATTGTATGAATAAACCAATAATGGATGGACATTAAAAAGAAATCAAGGATTCGATTCGTTTGTCGATATATAAAGGCTTTCAATTGGGAAGGCTTTCATATTTCAAGAAACTCAAGTAACAGGATGAAGTGGCCCCTCTTTAAACGCCTCAAACCAGCTCCATTGTCTGAAGAAGTGAAGTCAAAAGATGCATGCGTCTACTTCTATCGCTCCATGACTATAATAGGCTGGCTGCCACCTGAAAAGGGACCATACCGATGGCTCTATTTGCTTTGGACTGCCAACACCTTAATTTGGGGCATTTTCTATTTACCCTGCGGACTATTTGCGACCTATTTCGTTCACTTTGACAAATTCACGCCGAACGAGTTCCTCACCTCGCTGCAGGTTGATCTAAATGCATTTGGAAACTCGGTAAAGGCTTGTGTCACGTTTTCCCAGATTTGGCGATTGAAGAAGATGAATGAGTTGATTGCCCAGTTGGATGAGCACTGTGTGACGCCGACACAGAGGGAAAAGCTGCATAGAACCGTGGCTTGGGGCAATCGCACTGTGTTATTCTATGCCACAATGTACATTGCCTTCACCACCTCGACTCTGTTGTCGTCGGTTTTTGCTGGATCACCGCCCTGGCAGCTGTTCAATCCCCTTGTTGACTGGAGGCAGGGGGTTAGCAATCTGTGGCTGGCATCTTTAATGGAATACTTTGTCATGTGCATTGTCGTGATACAGGAGCAACAGTCGGACACCTTTCCCATTGTGTTTACCTTTCTATTTCGTGGACATTTGGCCATATTAAAGGATCGCATTGAGAATTTGAGGGCGGATCGTCAAATGACCAACGAGCAGAACTACGAGCAGTTGGTAACCTGCATTAAGGATCACAAGATAATATTGGAGTGGGTTCCGTTTACTTTTACTGACGATAACTCTCATTATTACACATGTTTTCTTTCAGATGCTGCGACATTATGCGCCCCATGATATCGGCGACTATATTCACACAGTTTATGCTGATTGGCATGGTCCTTGGTTTGGCCATAATCAACATATTCTTTTTTTCGTCCTCCATTTGGACGGCTGTGGCAAATATTTCATTTGTATTTGCCTTGCTACTGGAAACTTTCCCGTTTTGCATGAACTGTGAGCTCTTGATCGACGATTGCCAAGCCCTGACAGATGCCATTTTTCATTCCAACTGGATGGATGCAGACCGGCGATACAAATCGGCGCTGGTATATTTTCTTCACAGAGTGCAGCAGCCGATTCAATTTGTGGCCGGGGCCATTTTCCCCATATCTATGCAGAGCAACATTGCAGTGGCCAAATTTGCCTTTAGCATCATAACGATTGTCAATCAAATGAACTTGGGTGAAAAGTTTCGCGAACAGCATTAATATAGTCAATATATAATGTGACTCCAAATGAGTTGCCATCTAACGAGACTTTTATAAAGAATGTCAAACATAAGTCTTACTCTGGATTTTAAAATAGAAACCGAAATGATTCTCACAGTCTCTTATTCAATTCGTTAAATTAAGCTCTGTATTGTTTGCTGTTTGGAATTATTTATAGTTAGAAGTTTGTATAGCCTTGCAACTTTTTTGGTAACTCTTTCCTTATCCATAGCCATTAAATTGGAAAAACGTTTTATCTAAAAAGGCTAATGGTTGCAAAAATCGGCCTACTATCTTAGCATAGGAAATAACGAAGATATTGATATTGATCACTGTTTTCCACCGATCGCTCATATCGAAGCCGATCTTTATAAAATTCGGCACAGTCAGTAACGGATATATTAAACTAACAAATGTACATATTTGTCTAGATTTCGACCTTATTGAAGGTAATCAAAACTGGGTTTCAGCCGGCTTCAGGTGAATAAATCTTACTAATTTAAAAGATTTAAAATGATAGGCAGCACAAAAGGTAAGCAGGTTGTCTGATCACAAGTCTATCATCAGTAGATTTTGCGAAAGAATCCACAGTTGTAATGGCCATACCATATCTTCAACGCTAAAAATAGTTGTGAATTCAAACGACATGAGCTATATGATATCGTCACCCGATCTTGATCAAATTTGCTACAGTCGTTTATAGGTGTAATAAACTCACCAATTTCACGACAATAGCTCTGAAAAAAAACGAAGGTATTGAAAAAAGTCACTGTTCGTGACTTTGTCGTTTGGATAGGAGCTATATGATATAGTGGTCCGATCCGGCTGAATCCGAGATATACAAAAGCATACGTGCAAAGTTTCAGCTCTGTAACTCTGACGGTCTAGGAGGAGTTCGCGTCGATCCAGACGGGCAGACGGACGGACATAGCTATTTGAACTCGTCTCCTCGTGCTGACCAACAATATGCATACTTTATAGTCGGAGATGGTTCCTTCTAAGGGTATAAAAAGGGCGCCCCGGGAGAGAGTGATAGACGCTGCCAATACTGGTATGATACCATACCGCGTGAAATAACTATTTTAATTTTATAAGACCAAATGTGGTCTATGGGAATGAACCAAAAATCCTAGTCTATTAAATTAAGGATCGTTTCATATTTCCAAGTTGAGACTCCAAAGCAGAGCGAAGAACCACATCGAGCGGCTGACCAACTACGAAAACAACCTAGCGATCAACTTAGGCTCTTGTCCAGTAAGTTGATTCGCTTAAACGTCATCACCCACTGACCTACCTCTCCGGCTGAGCTGAGCAGCCTCCACACTGACTTTGTTCTAATCAGTCCGTACTAATTGTTTTCCAAATGTTAATGTCAAATCACATTTATTAATTGTTTACGTATCATCACACTTATTGTTATTTCTCCTATGTTAATCAAATTTGGTATTTTGATATTAGTATCAAATTTAAGTGCCAAATTTGATTGCACAGGGTAGAACATTACGGGTGACAATCGAGTTTTTCTTGAAATATCGGGGGCGGAAAGGGGCATGGAAAAATCTTTACACATACAAAATGTGCGCATTTACTACCAAATATGGTGTCTCTAGCTAGAATAGTCTTTGAGATAACCGTTTTTTTTAAACTGCGCGGGCGGAGGGGGGTGGTGGCGGAGTGCCAAAAATTTAGAATAAACGCGACCACTTTACATACCACACGAGCCTACATACCAATCTCCGAGATCTAGGTGTTCATTCGGACAGACGGACGGTCGGACAGACAGACGGACGGACGGACGGACGGACATGACTATTTGAACTCGTCTCGTCGTGCTGATCAAGAATATATATACTTTATATGGTCGGAGATGCTTCCTTCTATGGGTTGCACACTTCTGACCAAAATTTATATACCCCAAGGGTATAAAAAAAAGTATTCCTAACACGAATATGTTAAACGAGAGGCAAACAAGGTTTATAATGTCTTACTGGACCTTCATTCGATTCGACACTTCACACTGTCGATAGGAATGCGATATTCTGTTTGTATTGTTATATAAAGCATAGGGATTACAATCAAATCGAAATCATGTTAATATAATAAGAAAACTGACGCTTGACTCAACCCCCCTTCCCACCTTGTGACAATATCCCCAAAAAGTTCCCCAATTGGCATATATGTATAACTGCCAGCGAAGTAATTGACGCAGGAGAGAGTTTTAGATTAAGATTAGATATGTATGAAGCATATATATTCTTGATCAGCAGAATGTGTTAATGTTTGTATGGATAGTATACAGACAATGTGACCAATTTTATTTTACCTGCTGCGGGGATATATAAAAATGGATGAACCTTTCGTGTCTCTTGACACAGAATAAACTCCTTTGTACGCAAGGAAAGGTGTTATTGAAAAAGATCTTCCAAATAAAAATTAATAAACTCTACCAGTTTCGTTTTTCACAATATTTTGCAAAAATTGGCCAATTCAATTTAAAGCTTTGTAAAAGTTATTTGGGTGACATTAAATATGCTATCCCAGTTGATAATTGATGGTTATTGAAGTTTACGAACTTGAATAATTGATAACTGACTGTCCACACACTTAACACTTGCCGTGGGTTCGGGGCGTAATTACAGACCACACACGGAATTGGAATTGAAGGGGCTGGGCGTGAATTTAACAGATGTCCGATATGCATGTCTTGGGCAGAAGTGACAATGGGTATAAAAGGCGCCAGTTAGTGCTTGGAGTGCCACTTCTGCTGCAATGGTTGTATTCGAGTTAATCAATCCCGCGCCGCTCACTGAGCGTGTGCAATCCCGTGAGGCAAACATTTATCTCTATCGGGCCATGAAGCTAATTGGCTGGATACCACCAAAGGAGGGACTAACACGATATTTGTATCTATTCTGGACATGTGTACCGTTTGCCTTCGGTGTCTTTTATCTACCCGTTGGCTTCATCATAAGTTATGCAAAGGAGTTTAAGAACTTTACCCCGGGCGAGTTTCTGACTTCACTGCAGGTGGCCATCAATGTGTACGGAGCATCGGTGAAGTCCACGATTACCTACATATTCCTCTGGCGTCTGCGAAAGACGGAACAGCTTCTGGACACACTGGATCAACGTCTTCAGAACGAGAGCGATCGTCGCAAGATTCATGAAATGGTGGCACGATGCAATTACGCATTTCTTGTGTACAGCTTCATTTATTGTGGCTATGCCGGCTCGACATTCTTGTCCTATGCCCTGAGTGGTCGTCCACCGTGGTCTGTCTACAATCCATTTGTGGACTGGCGCGATGGACTGGGCAGTCTGTGGATACAGGCGATCTTTGAGTATATCACCATGTCATTTGCTGTGCTTCAAGATCAACTAGCTGATACGTATCCATTGATGTTTACCATCATTTTTCGAGCCCATGTAGACGTGCTCAAGGACCATGTAAGAAATTTACGCACTGACCCCACAAAAACTGAAGCTGAGAATTATCAAGAATTGGTGAATTGTGTCATGGATCACAAGTTGATTCTAAGGTGGGTGATTGAAAAATACTTAATCCCATTATAGATTATGAATTTTCCAGGTGCTGCGATATGATTCGACCTATGATATCCCGCACAATATTCGTGCAATTCATGTTGATTGGTTCCGTATTGGGGTTGACTTTGATCAACGTATTTTTCTTCTCCAATTTCTGGAAGGGCGTAGCCTCATTCTTGTTTGTCATAACCATTCTGCTACAGACATTTCCATTCTGCTATACGTGCAATCTGCTTATCGATGACGGCGAGGATTTGGCCAACACTATATTCCAATCAAACTGGGTTGATGCCGAGCCACGCTACAAGGCTACGTTGGTTCACTTCATTCATCATGTCCAGCAACCTATCATATTTATAGCCGGCGGCATATTTCCCATCTCAATGAACAGCAACATCAGTGTGAGTAATGGAAATGAAGTCTCCTATTCCGGGATTTTTAATTGACACTGACAATATGTTTTGTTATTCAGGTGGCCAAGTTTGCTTTCAGCATTATAACCATCGTGCGTCAAATGAATCTGGCCGAACAGTTTCAATAAGATTTACCCTTAATTCTATTTACCAAGCAAAGTCCCCTCCCAATGGTTATATAATAAATTTGCATAAAATTTGTATATGTTATAGTTTATCTAAGAAGATTTGCCTTTAGTTTTTGGAACGGCACTCAAAATGGTAATGGAATGACATAGAGGGTGAGTAAAGAATCCGGGGTGGCTGACGGGTAGTGGAAGAGGATAAGTAGTCGAATTTGCAAATTGTGTTAACAGACGGAAATTACAACAGCGGCACAGACGCAGACAAACAACGGAGAAAAGAACAGACGGACGGACGGACCACAAACAATCGGGAGCAGAAACGAAATGAGCAGTTGGTGAGAGGCTCAGACGTTGGTTCTGGTTCGAGTTCGGTTTCGGATTCAGGTTTTGGCCTTGTCATACAAGCTAGAGGCAACCACAGGAAGTATATATAACTGTTTACATATTGTATGTGATTTTTATTTAAATTTTATGTTAAACACGTGACTTGTAGCCAGAAAAACGAAACGAACGGAGCCTCATGGAGAGGCTAAAGAAAATAATAATAATATTGGATGGAATAGGAATGGGGTGAATTCTCAGGGACCAGAGCAGAGTAAAGTGTGTGGCAGTGGGCAAAAAGCAAATATTATGACATATTTTTGCGGTTTTCCGACCGCACAAGCTCCACATGAACCATAAACACGGGTTGGGGTAGAAACGATGTTCTGTCATGGAAACCAAACAGAACGCAAACAGTTTATATGTACAAGTTGCAGGATTTTACGTCCTTTCGTGGTTGGTTTGGTCTTGCCAGATGCAATTCAGTTCCAACAGGTTGATATATTAAGCCAATGTGTTTTTAAATTAACCTTTTTCCCGAACTGCTTCTCGCCATTTGGATGTCAAATGTTTTGCTTCTCAAATGTAAATATTCAATAGCTGCGAATGTATGATTCATTTAAAAGTGCAATTGATAGATCGGTTTCAAAAACACTGTTTATTATACCAAGCACCCAGAGAGCGAAGGGGTACATTAAAATACTAACAGGCAGAAGGCAGCTTTCCTGACTAAATGAATATATATTCTTAATCAGCAATAATGATGTAGCCATGGTCAAATACATATGTGCTCATTAGTATGCTCTTATGAATATAAATTAGTTGATTCACTTGGACGAACATAGTTTCTTCATTTGTATACGTTTTCGAGTCTATCTTAATAGGCTATTATCACCTTACTGATAAAAAGGGAGAGAAGTGAGGAAAGATAAAGAGCATTTCCAGGCATACAAACTTGAGAACAGAATATTTTAGAAAGTCTTTCTTTTGAAGACTATCTGGACGGGCGTCAAGAGAACCGAAAAAGTATTTGAAAGACAGATATTTCCTGTACACCATGGATCCGTCCATGTTTTTACTTTACGGAGAGTTGTGAAGGAACGCTATAAATTAGAACTAGTACAAGATTATGTATTTAAAAGATTGATATATACATATATATATTTGCGTATGGAGAGTCTTTCTGCACATATTATCGTCTAGAATCTAGAGCTACAAATATGTTATAATGTAAAATAATTTAAAGCTTTAAAATCCTATTTGGTTTTATGCTCAATTATCTCTGTCATTAATTATTCGCAAATTATTTTTATAAGCCGTTAAATTACATGTATTAAAATGCTTACTTTTTTTTTGGTTTCATTTTTGGCAATCGAAAAGCCATTAAATAAGTTGTACTGAATTAATTGTGTGGAGTTGTGCGTCTGCTAAATTTCTGATTCAAAAGAATTGGGCAACAACAAAATACTTGTACATACAGACATACATACATACATGCATACATACATACTTAATACATTATTAAATATGCAATGAAAAGGCAATCATATTTGTTAATTGGTTTTTCCACGAAAAAGTAAGCCAAACCACATAAATATAATCAAATTAATTGCACATGAATCGCTCGCCAATTGGTTGCGGTGCGAAAACTTTCACTATTTTCTTTATGCTCTCGTTTAAAATTCCACCATTATTTTTTATTTGCTCTTTGATTTGCTGCAAATTTAATAAAGTTCCGTTTGGGGCATCCAAAACACAAGATTCTCGCAGTCGTCGAAACAATTTACAGCCAGGCAAGGACGTGGCCCAAAGTCTTGGGTGGAGGCAAAGTTTGTGCGGGAAAACTTTAAGGCGAATGCAAATATGCAAATGCACACAAATTGAAAGTCAGGGAACGATGTGTTAGTTATCCCAAGATGGCCTTAAGGCTGGCTTCGTGCCCCACACTCCACCGCCTCCCATGAACGTTTGGGGCCATATATCATAGTTCAGTGCAGTGGCAAAAAAAAAAGGTCCTCTAAAAAATAACACGAAGGTCGTCAAGTGGTTCATATGAAATTGCTTTCGCCTATTGTTTGAGGTTGCAAATATAATTTTGTTTAGTTTGCTTCTACCCTGTACCTAGTTGCTGAAATGGCATAGTAGGGAAAATGTCTAAGCCTATGAACTCATATTTCGAGTGTGGAGACAATCTATCCAGTACCGAGTCATGACGACAACTTTGCTGATGGTAACATGACTAACTATAGATCTATTCTGACTGATTGCGATTAGTACAGAGAATCCAAAAGTTTAGACGCTTGTGTGCTATTGGCTTTCTTTTGAGGCTTTACTCGTTGTTTTTCAAACAAATCGAAACGAGAAATGGAATTTTATCTATGGCAAATAGTTGGCCTGGCAGACCGACTGGCCCACCAATCAGCCCAAAATACTATTAGTATGCATGGCTACGTATCCTTCGTGTCCATTTTGCGTTGTTTGTTTTCGATTCCGTTTGTCATTCCACTCTCCGTCTGTCCCCCTATCATCCGCATTTTTGGCCCAATCACGTTACGTGGCCTTTGTGTTTCGCAAAGCCTACATACATTTGTATGATTGTATGTATCTATGTAGATGTTTGTGTGCATTTTTCAGCGGCATCTGGTGCAATTTACCCATGCAATTCACGGCTGAGACGGTGCACATAGAAATTCCATGGAATTCCCTTTCCCCGCCGCTACTGCCGTATTAGTTATAGGTTAGCAAACAAATAATTTGCATGCCAACATCGGCAAACAACAGCACATCACGTGTAGGCTCCACAGAAGCGAAAGGGCTCAGAAATAGCGTGTACCGCATAGTATGTACAATGTCGGTACTCATCGACCTAAGCGTAACCTTTAATTTGTAAATTATTTCGAAATGTTGCGGTTGTCGCGGATGCGTTGTACATATGCAAAAAGTTCGACAAATTTGTCAAGGGGTGTAAAGCTTCTATAGCAAGATTGGAATTGTCCATAAAAAGGGGTCATAATATTTCTGCCAATTTCAAATTTGTTTATTGACTGAACAACTCTACTTTTTTTGTCGAAGTCAACACCAGCTAACTGAATTTTACTGAAGACTAACATGAGCCAATATATGAATGAATTATTTTCATCTTTAATCTTTCTCTTCATCCAAAGGTAAGACTAAACAGAGCGCCTAGCCAAAATGTCCTTGCATCCTTTATACTACATACCGTTAACGAATTAACAACAGATAGAAAGTAACAACTAAGAATCACCTTTCACCGACTTCGATATACCATGCAAAATATTTAAAATTACGAAATTAGATCAAATGCATATGTACATATATGGTTAATACATTTTTTTTTTTGGATGCTTTCAGCACGCTTTTGCTCTCTCGTTCACTCTCACGCTAACTCTACAGCAATCGGCCAGCTCCGGTCGTGAGTAATAAACGATCAGACGTACGGACAGGCGGAAGGACATGGCTAGATCGACTCGGCTGTTAATTCTGATCAAGGATATATATCGTTTATGCAGTCGGAAAAGCTTCCTTCAACATGTTACATACATTTAGGCGACTTTAATATACCATTTCACCCTATGGGTGCATGGTATAAAAACGGCCTACATTGAACTCAGAGAATGCAATTTAATACATTTGCTAATCTGAGTCGAATTCTTTCATATCAAATAAAATGAGCATAACAGACTTGTGCATTTAATTGGCACCTAATCTACTTTTGGGAATTGAATTGTTTACCTGCAGAATGCATTTTCCTCGGTTTCGAAGAGAATGGGAATAGTGAATGGTTGCCAATTAGAGACACAGGTAAGGAAGAAGCTAATTTGCATATAAAGTGACCCGCTCTAACCCCCTCCTAAGACAATAAATATTTATACATTTATGTGCGGCGCCCATTTTCGCTTTTATTTATTAGATTTTCGTACTTAATTGCTTTGGGTAGCCTGACATGGGGAATTTTCCTTTTCTTTTTTGATAAAATATAGTAAAATATGCGACTTCTTCTTTGGCCAAAATGGCAACGCAATTAGGCAGCTCGAGCGAATGCTGTTCTGCTGGTGGGGTTTGTCCTTGGCCTTTGGTGCTTGTCGTCTGGCTCGAGTGAGTAATGAAGTCGGAGATTAAAATAGGCAACAAATATAAATATTCAATGCCATTTGCTTATTTACTTTCATCTTAGATGGGTGGAAGTTGGAGGGAGGGGATACGCACATTCTCATAAATAAGATTCCTGAATCTGAACTTATAAATCAAGGACAATTTTAAGAGTACTTACACTTTAAATATTGCTCATTGCGCGCTATCACCTTCTCGGCGTTCTTGCGGGCCAAAAAGAACCATTCCGATGTATTGCCCAGATAATGATATTCCATGGCCAGATCCTTAGCGAAAATTGCTCCCAAATTCGGTGGAGGCAGTCGATATGCGAATGGGCAAAACAGTCCAGGCTGGGCTGGATGCTCGTTCCAATCGAAGCAGTTTCCGGCGGCAAATATATCATCATCGAACTCCACCATTGACAGGACCGAGGCATGCAGCAGGTTGACATCCTCCTGCACCGAGCGGGCAGTTGTCTTAAAGATTCTACAAGAGACACAGAGCAAAAAATTGAGATAACGAGAGAGAGAAAGAGAGAGAGTCAAGACAACGGATATTAGATGCAGAAATTGAATTTATGATGACATGCCCACAGCAAGGAAATTGCATTAAAAAACCATGAAAAGCGCCAAAAATGAGTAAGCCGAAAGGGAGATACCCTTACTAAAAAAAAAAAAAAAAGTGAATATTTAGGGCAATTCATCTGTTTCTGCTGACAGATACCTTAAACATTTTCAATTCTCAGACTTGATCACTGCAAGGAAAAACTTAGTCGGCATGTTCCCATTTTGGTTCTGTATAACAAAACAAGCAAGTCTAAAGTGGCCCAAAGGGCCACCTTGCCCCCGATATGCCTCATCTCTTTGCTGTAGGTACTATTTTTATAGCCCAGCTGAGTCGTGTCGGATGGTGGGGCCTGGGACAAGTGCATACTTATAGGCGCAGCGCATTATGCTGCCTCAAGCTGTGCTCAAGTGCGCTGCCGGCTGGCTATTGTCTGCCCAGCACGTTGTTCTATGTATATGTACGATATGCATGCATATAAGTTAACGAGAAAATTACGTTCAAGATTGTGCTTGGAGTGCACCACAGAGCTTCACCCGTTGTGAAAGCCTTTATTGTCGTCTCCGTTATTTTCCTTCCCTTGCGCCTCGGATATATTAATTAAAATGTCGCTTTAATAAAACATTCGCGCGTTTGTTTTTCACCAATACTTCTTTTTGTCGCCACCAATTTGCAAAATTTCAACAACAGATTCTCATGCGATTCGCTGGCTAATTGGGCGTAGCTTCATTAATTAGTTTCTCGTAGCTCATTTGTAAATGTCAACGGCATTTTGTCAAGCCGGTTACAGCCTCAAAAACGTCCTCTAATGACAAGGAGCTGGCCGCCAGAAGGAGGAGCCAGAGATAATGTTGCTACAGTTGCTGCTGATGCTGCATAATGCTGCTCCATGAAGTTGACATCAATTTCGATTCACTTTGTAATATATGGCACTTCACACGCTGGAAAGCCATCCAATATTAAAAAACAAAAACCACCTCAGATTCCAAACATACTTGCTTTCACCATTTATGCAGCTAACCAAATTTACTTTCCATTCCGATATTGATTGAGCCTAATTACTGTACAAGAGGTCCATTACAGGTATCGGTTATCTATTTCGATGTCTGTGCAAGTCCTGACTCCGGCCTTAGTGGCTGGTCATGTCTAAATGCCCACTAGGTGGCACTTTTGTCAACGCCATGTGTGTTTGCATATATGTACTACTCACGCCCCTCACACACACAGTTAGAGAGTACTCGTATATTTTGGAGAATATGGCAATTGCTGTTGCGGTGATTACACTTGCAGTTACGCATCCGAGCCCTGGCCAAAAGTGTGTTAAAGACACTTAGGCAACACTTAAGTGCAGCTGTACAAAAAAGGGTGAAAACAACAAGCTCTGCCAAAGAGACCAGGAACACAACCTGACACAGTCACTTGGAGTTCGTCGTGGAATCGAGTCGAGGAAGTAACTCGGTAAGTACACGAAAGTGCTTCATTCTCTGTGAGCAAACTAAAAACTAAACAAAAACAAGCTTACATTTGCGAGGGTCTAACCAAAAGTTTGACTTCCAATTGAATGGCGCAACTCAGGAATAGGAAAAGATGTCTACGTAACTTTCACTTAAGGTAGACCTCTAAGATTGTAGAGTCCATAACGTAAAAATTTAAAGAACTAAATTTATAAATCTTTTATCTGTAAATTTTTCGTTAAATTGTTATATAAATGCCTGTCTAAATTTGTGAGTTAATTGAATTAAACATTCTCAATTTCTAGAGCTAAATCTGGTATTTTTTTAATTTTAATAATTTCACAAAAAATCAAAGCAACTTTCGAGAAACTCACATCTCAGGTTGGTACGAATTTTTTAATGCCCAATTGGTTGCTGGAGCGAGCGTCTGTTTTTCTTTGTGTAAGTATGTAAAGTTGGTAGCAGTTACGAGGCCTCTTAAAGTCTCTGACATTTAATTAAAATCATGTTGTGACTACTGCAACATTTCTCTCTGACCAGAGCCATTCTGATATCTGAGGAGCTGCTTTGTCTGCTTGAGCTGTCTATCGGTTTTCAGCTTTGGCAACTTAGTCCTTGCGAGGATGACAGGCGGCGGCTAAGCTCTGCCACTAGCTTGTTTTACTTATTTTTCTACCATATGATGATGGCATTCAAATGAAAACCCATAAACAATGCCCAGAAATGCTGCGCTCTTTTTGATTTTGTCATGACGATTAAAAGTCTCGGGAAGGACAGTTGAGTGTAAGTAGACTCCGTAATCGATAGCAAGGTCGAATGTCTGTTTTATTCTTATACTGATTCTGTTGAGAATGACAAAGAGTGTAAATTGGGATAATGTGACGACTTATTCGCAATAATGTTATTACATTTATGCGTGAAAACCAATTAATTATGCATGAAAACTGAGTTCAAAAAAGAGGAATTGGCAATTTAAATCCTCATTGCAGCTCCTTTAGACGTCGTCACCCAACACCTACAAGAACATCCCCTCCTTCGCCACATCATTCCATTAAAAAGGATGAACACAAAAACAGCAACTGTAAAATAGTAGGCAGACCTGGAAGCAGAACTGAGGCCAGAACTAAATCTATGTCCTTCGGTGATGCCTTAAGCACCTTTACAAGAAACCTGGTCGACGACGCCGACATCATTGAAGGTTGAGGTCCTTGTGTTGTTTGGCTGAGTGTGTCGACATCTTAATTGAAAGCGAAATGTTCCAGTTTAATTATTCAAAGCACACGCAGAGTATAGAGCAGAGAAAGGTATCCCCGCCAACTCGTTGCCCTGCGACGTCTGCCCAAGAGGCTTAAGTCGAATGAATGAATGGTTGCGACCTTTTTGCCAAACACACGGACAGAAACATGGACAAAAACACGACGAAAACAGAATGAAACCCTTTTGTCTTAGGCCTTTTGGCGCCTTTTGTTTGTTAGGAAAGGCCGTAAATACCTTCAATACTTTCTTGTTATGTGCTATAACGGTCAAGCTTTTGTTAATTTTAATTAGGCCATAATTAAATGATCAAATATGAAGATAATAGCCAATGGTAAAAATATGTTGTCTTCGCGTTCTGTAATTGGCTTGGACCCATCAAAGATAAGCCGATTGCATGGAAAGATAATGTCAACCAATTGCAAAACGGTATGAAATACATTGACATTCAAAAATAATTCAGAATAATAAGAACTCCTTAATATTATAAGTCCGAAACAAACACAAGCAAGCATCGAAGCCATCGCAACGCAACAGGAAACATTTTATCGAATTTTTAGTGTTCATTAGGCTTTTGGCTAAGTGGGCTGAGGTAAGGTATTGGAAGTGTTTCAACAGACATTGTGTTATGGTAGAGGCGGATGAACCATTAGCTTAAATTGCAAAGAATTAAGTCGAGACTATGCAAAACGTTTAATTGCTTGCCAAACAAAAATTTAATCATTGTTACGCTTATTTCAATACCCTTTATAAAATTGGTTATGTTAAAGTTAGCAACTTCTGCATATATAACGACCAGAGTGAAGCAACTGCTAGATGTAACAGTCAGAAGGAAGCTTTTCCGACCATAAACGATATATGTTCTTGATCAGCATATTTAGCATAGTAGATCTTGCCTTGTCCGTCCGTCTGTCCGTCTGTCCGAATGAACACCTAGATCTCGGAGACTAGAAGGGATAGAGCCACAAAATATGGTATTTAGGCTCGCGTAGAATGTAAAATGATCAATTTTATTTCAAATTTGTGCCACGCCCGTTTCCGCCCTTGCAATTTGCAAAATTTAGCGAAATACACCATATTTGGTATGTATATTTGCTTAAGAAATGCGCACATTTTGTATGTGTAAAGATTTTGTCGATTATCTCCCGTAATACTAATTTGATACTAATATCCAGCAAAATACCAAATGTGATCAAAATCGGACTAAAAATAGCCAAGTTATGCATACATATAAACGTTTTTCCATAAGGCCAGAGTTATCCGTTGGCTGGTGGTGGCGCTAGGGTGCCCGTATCCATGTGAACAGAATTTGTAAAAAAAAAAACATGAATGCTTTTGTTATTATAAATTTAAAGTATTTGTTTTACTGGTGTATAGTATACCTAAGTCGGCGACGACTTACTTACTTCATTATACCCTTGCAAAAAGATATATTATTTTGGTCAGAAGTGTGCAACGCGTAGAAGGAAGCATCTCCGACCATATAAAGTATATATATTCTTGTTCAGCACGACGAGACGAGTCCCAGCCTTCTGGTTTTATTTAAAAATGCTTAATAGAGGGCAACTCGAAGTCGACTTCTCGAGCTCTTTCATTTAGTTATTTGCCTAGAAAATTCAGCTCAGACCAAGTTTAAACTGAAGAATGTAGAATAGTTGCGTTTATTTGATAAGGATATTTGAATGTAGAAGACATTAAACGTATAACTTCGCAACAGGAAGCACTGAATTGCATGTTTTAGCAAGATATAGAGTTAATTGTAATAGAATTTGTTAATTGAAATTGCATTTCACATGTTGGAGAATAGGCAATACCTTCCTTTACGGCCTCAGCTAAGTTAGATTTAAAGGAAATAGGCTTAAAGTAGAGATGCCCTAATGAACTTAACTCATTTTATTTATAGAAAAAAGTTCAATTAATATTTTTCTCCTTTCGTTCGCCCTTAGGAAAACATCAAAAGCTGGCTGGCTCGATAGCTGACTGACTTGTTGGATGGTTGGTTGCCTGTTGCCATCTTCATATCCAACGGTAGCAAAGTGGCCATATGTGTTCAATTAGCAAACTGGAAAAGGAGCTCAATTAATTAAAAAGTTGTTGCTGTTGCTGTTCTTGTCGGTTCTGCTGTTGCCTTTGCTTGGTTTGTTACTCTTTGTTCGGCTTGTGGCTAAATGACTAAATGAACCTCGAGGCATTTGCTGTTGACATGTTTATACCGGCCACAAGTCTCAGTACAATCTCCCACATACCGAAACAACCACACCCACACACACAAAAGGGCCACGCCCAGTTTCCTAGTGGTTGTTGTTGTTGTTTTTGTTGAAAAATGCTTTTTTGATTTAGTCCGTTAATTGCTTTCAAGTTGCGAACTTCTGGATGATTATTATTACTGGCGCGCAACAGCGAAAAAGTTGGCAAACATTTTTGGGCCAAAAGTTTCTTTTGATTTTCTTTGCACGCACTTCAAGTCTACTGAGGGGCGTCAATGGCGGATAAGAAGACGGAGAGATGGTGAACCGGAAGGCATAATGAGACGAGTGTTTCGCGCCTAAGACAGAAACTTTTCCTCCCAGCCCAAGCCGACATTTTGGCTCGCTTTGTCTATGACTGTTTCACTGTACATGGAATTTTCTGGTCTTTCCTAGTTTCTCAATGGCAACGGATGTAAGTAAAGATTAACTGAAAGCGGGCAATGTTTTTATTGCACAAAAATAGACTTTGCCTCTGAAACGAGCCACTTGCTGCGGTTTAAATGTTACGCATACGCCAAGTGGGACAGCCACTTGCAGGAGATGCAGGCGTTGTTTTTGGTCTGCCGCTGCTCGACAAGTTTGTTAAGCTGTTAAGTTATGGCAACATGTGTTGCACTCACACACACAGTGCGAGAGAAGGGCGAGGATTGAGCGAAGATGCAGGATGCTGGGTGCAGTGCAGACATTTGGCTCTGATAGTTGGTTTCATGTTCAAACTGGTTGCATTCAAAACGTTGAAAAAAGAAAAGCGAAACAAAATACAAATAGAGAAAAAACCACACACTGACACACAGCATCTACACTTAACAATGGATGGCAGCAGGCAGCAAACTACAGAAAAGTCAAAGTCAGATGCGCTTACTAAAATAAACCAACTGGAAAAAGGCCGCGGTATGGTTCTGAACAGATGAAAGGGGATGCAGACTGGAGACTGCCACAACCACCGTGGCGCTATACACGCACACACACAAACACGCCATTGCATAGGGTTGGTGTCAGTTGCATTGTGGCATTGCTCTGCCAACTGAGGGCGGGCAGTTGAAAATCCACATTAGGAATGTTTTCTGCGAAATGAAAACAATTTCCATTTTGGGCCAGGGAACAATAATAAAAAAAAGAGAACCAACGCCCAAGCGTATTGAGTTAACTTAAACAAGACTGGTGGGAAGTGGAGTGAAGAGAACTGGGACTGGAACAAAGAATGAGTGGTATTATTAGCACCACCCGTGGAGACCAACAGACCAAATCAAGTAGAGAATATTCAACTAATGCAAATGTCTGTACAAGGAAAAACAAAACAGAATACAAAGGAACACAAAAATAGATACGAAACAATTGCAAAAAATATTCATTAAATGAAGATTACAAAATATCAAAAAGATGGCATCAATTTAAGAACTTTCCGTCATATCATCCCTCACAAATCCCGTCTTCTCCCATCTCGAGCGCCCATTGAATGGCTTTTGTGTTTGCTGTGACGCAATTGTTCGAGGTTGTTGAAAATGGTTTCGTTGGCTAGTTGGGTGGGAAGAACCCCATGTTGATGTGATGGCATGCGCCTGTTGACCTTGTTTGTCGCGTTTTATTGCACTTGCATTGCAATATCTTATGCAGATTTCGATTTGTCTTAATCGAAATTCGAATGGAATTGGAAAAATAAGAGAATAGTGAAACGAGAAAACTTTGCTGGCCCCAAAACAAATCGAAAACAAGCCGGCAACAGGCAATAAATTATTTGCTCAACTTTTGGGATGTATGTATATACATACATACATACATACATATATGGGAAAAGTTCAAGTGAAAAACAAAATCAAAATCATGGTTAAGATGCGCAACTGTCAAAAGAGTTAGAATAAAGTCGCTCTTAGAGCGGAAGCAAGCGATGAAACTCGAGACTACATCTTCATTTCCACGCCCCGACTCCATTTCCAACTGCTCCTTCTTTCCTAAAGGCAACGACAGCACATTTAAGTACTTAAAAGTTTTTCCCCGATCCCTACTTCTTTTAATGAAAATTTGTTCGTTTTTTCCATTCAACACTCTACCGCCCTGCCAAGTAGGTGTATATGTGTGTCCCTTGCATTCTCCCATCCGGACTGTCGACACTTTGGGCGGCGTAAAAGAAAACTAACAAAAGTGGCCAAGGCAAGAAAACAATTGATGTTCGTAATTTCGACTTGAATTGATATTGTTTTTCCTGTCTGCCTTTTGTTGCCTTAAATGTTGTTCTTGTATCTGTTTTCGTTTTTTGTTTTCATTCTGTTTTTGTTTGAGCAACAAATAAACGGAAACGCTCAAACACGAGAGTCGAAAGTGAGCAAAACGGAACGAACCAAAAAACAAGCAAGAAGCAAAGATAACAATGTATCACAAAACAATAACTTCAATTAGTTTGTTCGCTAGGTGTCTGCTCCGGAAGAGGAACACGAACAGGAAGATAGGAAGAGCAGTGGCACGCAGTATTGGGCAGGATGATGAGTCTACAACTTTTGCAACAGCAAAAGGATAATATTTACATTAAGCTTCAGCCATAGAAAACCTCATTAAAATATTCTGATAAAGCTGTTGCAGATGATGATGATGGGAAAAGATGATCATCCGCAGTTTATTTATGTAGCTAAAGATAAAATTATGAGCAAGGGATTTTCCACTGGATAACATAAAGTTTGAAGTTGTTAATTTATGGCCAGATTCAAAGAGCTTCGCCATTCAATTCCCTAAAGCCACATTCCAGGCATTTCATATTGAGCGAATATAATGAAAACAAACGTGAAACATATGGATACTAAATGCAATAATACTCTGTTTATCTTCTGCCTCTTGTGCTCTACTCTACTCTACTTAACTGTACAGCGCGGCACTGTTGATCCTGTGCGCAAAAAGTCCTTTGACACAATTTAATTTATTGACATTTGACGTTTACAGTCAAGCACTTTGGCTTTTTATTGCTCCCTAGGCTAAGTCCAGGACAGGACAGGCCAGGCCAGGGTATGGCCGGGCCAAACCCGATTGTTAGATTCCGCTTCTCTCCTCGTTCTCTTGCTTACTCACTCACTCACTTAATTTGTCAAGTTGTCTGTACGGTTAATTGTTTATTTGTGTGTTTTATTGACAGGCGGCATTTGTTCATTAGATTTGCCAGTTTGTATTCCCTACACTCCCCTACACTCTCTAACAACATTTAAGTTTTTTTATACCCTTGCAAAAAGGCTATATTCATTTTGGTCAGAAATGTGCAACGAATAGAAGGAAGCATCTCCGACCATATAAAGTATATATATTCTTGATCAGCACGACGAGACGAGTTCAAATAGCCATGTCCTAGACCGAAAGAGTTACAGGACTGAAATTTTGCATGTACAAAACTCTGCCCATACAAACACCAATGTCACGAACAGTGACTTTTCTCAATAACTTCGTTTTTGGGCTATTGTCATTAAATATTGGTAAATTTATTACACCTATGTATAAACGAGTGTGCCAAATTTTATCAAGATCGAGTGACTATATCAAATAGCTCCCATAGGATCAACCGGTGGAAAGATTGTAAGCCGTTCTTTCGCAAACATTAGAGTTTTTAGAAAAACGTTAGAACGTTTATCCACTTTGAGAAGAGTAACAAAAAACGCAAGGGTATAAAAACTTTGACGCGGTCGAAGTTAGACCTGGACCTCTGTTTTTTTTGTTTTTTTTTTTTTTGCTTATTTTCTCTCTTTGTGCTTTTAACAAATTACTTTTTCTTGAACAAATGGCTTTGATTTCTTACTGCTCTAATCAAAGCATTTTTCCACAGCAGGACAACACACACTGGCAAAAGCTCTTATCGTAAAATTATGTGCAGTGTGTGTGTCTAGCAGCCAACTGGAGGGTATGACTATTGAATACCCTGTGGGAAGTCAATTAGGATTCCCAAATGAATCATTACGGAAGATGAGCTGATAACAAAATTTGCCCAAATATCGGAAAAGTTTCTAGATGAAACAATTCTGGAATTGTGCGAACGCTAGACCAAGCCAAGTTCCAACAATATAATCGATAAATATTTTTGGAAGTAAAACACCAAAAACGAGATTCAGCTTTCTTAGCTTAGAGATCCTTGGAGTTTAGATAATTGAATATTGATGAGAATGCGATCGATCGCATACAAGAAAGGTACTCTCAAAGTCGATATTTTGATTAAGTGCTTGACGCTTTTTCTATCGCTTTCTTTTGGACGAAACTAGCTGTGGCTATCCATTACCAGGGTTACATAAAAAAGGTAGCTGCTGGCATTTTTTGCCATTGGGGGAACTAAAGCTAAACCGAAACCAGAACCACAAGCAAAACCGACAAAAAACTAAAATGCTTTTTTTGTGCTACAAAGACATAAATTCAATGTCTAATGTCTGTGAGAGGCAAAACATCGACATAGACATATGTATGCAGGCAGCAGGATATAGATGACGTGGACACCATCTTGTTGCCACATATGCGTCTGTTGCTGTTGAAACTTTCGATTTGTTGTACTGCTGAAGAAGTGGAGTTGGAGGATCAGGAGGGACGGCGAACTTTGCTGCTGGCTTAACGAGAAAATACACCACATATCCTTCCCCACCGCTGACCAGGCCTATGTGGATTTGTCCTTGAGATTGTCACTTGGTCAGAAATCCAGATACCACTGCCCTGTGAAATCGATGACGAACTAAAGCAATAACAAAAAGAAACGAAAAGAAAAATGGAAAAGCAGAAAACTAACTCACGCACAGGCGAAAGAAAACTATATGAATTGCCTGAGTTCTGGTTGTCGAACTAAATGAAAGTCCCTGGCTTGGCAGCCCGCAGACCACTGCCCGCAGCGCCTTCCCCAAAAATATGGTTCAACTTTTTTCGTAAAGCGCGCCTGTCTGACTAAAGCTAAGTAATTGAACTTTTATCAAAGAAAAAGAGAATTGACGAAATATTTTTCAACTCCTGGACAACAACAAAATGACCACAGAGCAAGCACGTGGTAGCTGAGAAATCCATATGATTGCGTGAACTCAAAGTAAATTACAAGTAAATACATGCTCAGCTCAGCTTTGACCCACATGCCATACGTTATCAGTTGTTCTTAGTTTTTTTTTTGTTTTCGATTTCGCATCTGTTTGCTTATATTTAAAATCCAAATTCTAGTTAATTGTATACTCTTAGGTGCTCGAGAATGCCGACTGTCAAGCTGCAATCATCAGATGGTGAAATATTTGAAACTGATGACTGTGCAGCTATGTGCTCGGGTACGATTAAAACTCTCCTTAAGGATTGCCAATTAGACGATGCTGAAAGTCAAATAATACCTTTGCCAAATGTTAATTCAATGATTTTAACTAAAGTCCTTCTTTGGGCCAATCATCACAAGGACGACGAGCCAGTTGACGACAATGATGAGGAGCGGACCCATAGCATTAGCAAATGGGACGCAGATTTCCTGCAAGTCGATCAAGGTACACTTTTCGAGCTAATAATGGCGGCCAATTATTTGGATATTCGAGGTCTAATGGAAGTCACATGCAAGACAGTGGCAAATATGATTATTGGCCGTACACCCGATGAAATACGAAGACTGTTCAATATACGCAAAGACTTCACTTCCTCCGAAGAGGAATTGGTACGTAAAGAGAGTGAACGGGTGGAGGAACGGGACTAGTTGATTAGACTTCTATATTCAATAAAGATATTTACTCTCCATCACGCACTCATCGGTATTTAGCATAGCTCTTGGTAGTGTGTGATTTGTGTGATTCATCTACTCACCTGGTCAGCATATTTGCGCGATTGACCGCCACCTCAGCCTCCACACGGAACCGATCCTGGGCATATCGGTCGACAACGCCCTCACCCAGATTCAGCGATGTGCCGGCCACACAGTTTGAGCCCATCAGATGCTGTTGCTCAATGTATTGCAGAAATTTGGATACTAAATCAATTTTACTGTCTCTCGCATTGATCACATCGGCCGTTATCTTATTCGACTCCATGTTATCCACATCCAAATTATCACCCTCCACATCGCCAATGACCAACTGCTTGGTGTTGTCGTCTATTAGTACCTCTGGCGGATAACCGTCGTCCATTGTTACCTCAGAAGTGTCCATCAGAGTTTCAGGTTCGCTTTCAGCCTCGAAATTGATCTGTTTGACCTCCATGCTGGCCTGGGAGCGTGCCTCGGCCTCGGGTTCATTTGCATTGTTGTGCTGTTCTTCCAGTAAGTCCCACTCAGTGGTGGTGGTCGCATCACTACTACTACTGTCGTTGAGCTGCTGAAGTTCTCCAGCCGGCAACTTGGCCCGGTGCTCACCATTATTCTTATTATTGCCATCTCCTCCATCATTATTATCTTCATCATCATCGACTTCATTGTTTCGGCCATTTTGTTCGATATGAAGCCGCGACTCTTCTATGTGGTAATCGGATTCCGCAGACTTCTCGGTGCTCAATGGGAGTCCTTTACCACTCTTCTTTGCCCAACTGCTATTACCATTCACTGGCACCAGACGCGTTCTTGCCCCATTTGCGGTGCCATCACGAGGCGCAAATATCGCCGTTCTCATCGGCGATGTGGTCGTTGACAGCGACAGCTCTTCGTCGTCGTCATCATCATCTTCAAGATCATCATCATCATCTGCGATGTCATCCATGCTATTACCATCCCCCCCGTTCCCATCTGAATCGATGTCCTCTTTATAATTGGCATCATCAATGTTGGCACGCACAAATTGCCGGCCTGGATTGATACCCAAAGCTTCATCATCAGCTGCACCTGTGGCCTGTCGCGTTGTTGACATGGCAACTGCTAGGGGAATTGGTGCGATAGTTGTGTCCGTCTCCATGCCGTTGGCTGTTCCTTGCCCTGACTCTGACTCCGTCTGCGGCTCATCGCCAACCAAGTAAGCCGACTCTAATGAGTTTTCCAAATCAATCTCATCCGCCAATTGCATGACCTCACTTAAAGCTGCTGCCGCCTCATCTTCCCCTTCACTGCCGTCGTTGGTGGGGCGACCCTGCAGATGCTCAGCCTCTGCCAAACTACGGTGATTCTTGGCCGGGCGCAGCACACCCAGGCTCTTGTCGACACTTTTACGGATGCTCTCATTGATTTTCTTTTTGTGCAATTTGCGTATTTTATGCGTGACTGGAGGACTAGAGCTTGTTGTAGACTCTGCAAATGGAGACTGGGTGGGAGGATTCCAAGTGCTGTTAGTATTGCTAGTGCCGCTACTGCTGCTGCTGCCGCTGCTGTGCAGCAGCATGTGGGAACGAGAGCGTCCATGGCGAATGTTGAAACTGTCACCGACCATCATGGTTTCCGTTTTCGCTTTGATGCGAGCTCTAGCTGGTTGAGGAAACCCACCAGCAGCTGTTGCTTCTGCTTCTCCTGCAACTGCTAGATCCGCTTGGCCTTGCCCCAGCTGCAACTGCATCACCAGCATCATTGTTATCATTACCACCAGCAGCAGCTGCCGACAGACCCGCGGCCTCAACATCCTTTTACTGCCCCTCCCCTCTCCTCTTCGGCCTGACTTGCCGTTGGTGGACTCGAATCACTTGAACGGGAGTACTATCACTTGCAAATACAATGTAATCCCCTATGTGCTTCTATCCCTCAGGGAGTGCAGTGCACAATTCACAGTGCCTATGTGTCCTTCACGTTTTGGCTGATTGCCTGATCAGCGTTTTGTTGCTTTATTTTTTCCCCTCTATGCGTGTACGAGTTTATGGTCCAGGTTGGTGCTTGGATCGCTGTGGTTATCGATTTGTGACCCGATTGCTCCCGCTGTTGATTTTCAATCATCAAAGGCCATCGTCAATCATTTTCCCCCTGAACCACGCCGCATTACGCGGAAGGCCAGGGGCCCCGGAGTCGAGGCTTTGGCGCTCATCGTCATCCTCTCTTCCAACTTTAATTTTATGCTTGTGAGCTGCCAAAAGGAAAAAAAGGAGAAAGAAAAACAGAAATTCAATGATTAGCCTTCGAAGAACTTTTCAATGTGAAATACCAGATAACGGAGTGAGGCTAAATTTGGAAAAGGAATTGAAGTGCACAGGGGAAAAGTTTTAGGGTTGCAGCTAGAGGTGAGCACTAAAATCACGATTAAAAATAAATGCAAATTGGTTTCGAAAACTAAAATTATTTACATGAATCTAAAAAATAGATTTAAAAAAATAAAATATAAAATAAACGAATTCTCTTTTTGCAATAAACGTCCTCATCTGATTTAGTAAATTTTTACTCTTAACCATTTCTCTTAGCCCTACGCGTATTCTAAGCTTTGGCCCTCTAAATGTTAAGTAAATTATTCTGTTTTCCTAAGGTATATACAAAATTAAATATGCTTAATACAACCAGACCATCTCTAAGCACCGTGCTTGCTTCAGTTACTTTCCTTTTGGTCCTTTCTTTTGGATTTCAAAAACGTAAGCAAAATATTTGCTTTGATTTATGCGAATTTTTCTTTTATTTACTTGCCATAAAAGGCGACCCGCTCAAGGACACTTCCCAATATCTGTGAATGTGCTAGTGTGTATTTGTGTGTGTGTGTGGGTGTGCTTTTGTTTGCTTAAGGTAAGCAAAATAAGGTACCCAGGCAGCGGGCCAGAACCAGTCCAGGACTTGAACCTGGGGGCACTTCACAGCGGTAGAGGCATTTAGTTACAAAAGGCGGAAGGAACAATAAAGACAACAACAAGCCAGATTTCAAAAATTTATATTAAAGCGGCAATTAAAAATTTCCGCACCTACCCAAAAAGAAAGAAGGGGAGCGTCGGCAGCACAGCAAATAAGCAATTGTTGTTCCTACTGCTGTATTCCCCCTGAGTCTCATGTTGGTGCCAGCGGATAAAACATTGCGCATTCGCCACGTTGCGTGCGCTTGCATTGTGCTTCTGCACAGAGGTGTGGCTGAAGCTGGAGGTGGGGATGAGGTAGGACCGAACCAAGGCCGAGAATACAAATTAAACACCATTTCTTAGCATTGCCGTGTGATTTTCAGCTTGGGGACTTTGTGGCGGCCTCAAAAAACACAAAAGTCACGGCTATGAAGGCTGGATGAGTGGCATAGTCAAGCCAAGTGAGCTCAGAATCCGCATAAATATTATGGTGCAAACAAATTATATGCCATTTAAATGTAATACTAATTTTGAAAAGAAAATTCACTTCGCGGCTTCTGTTTTGGGATTCATTCGTCTTCTACTTCCGCTTTCCTGCTTTCCCCGTTGTTGGTTGGAAGTCAGCATAAAAATTGTTTATGTACGAGTACTATACACACACACACATGGGGAGTTTGATGTTGAAAGCGAAACAGTGGCAGAGACGGCGCTTCCACTTCTAATTTCGGATTTTATGAGCCATAAAAATTGCTCCAAGGCGAGACAAACATCAACCCAGACAACGTAGACAACGCAAGCAACATAGCAAACAGTCGAAACGACAAAAGGCAAAACAGAAAAACGGCAAATACACATAGCAACAGCAAAAACAACAACAACAACAACAACGGCGGCACCAGCAGTAAGAGTAATTGACACCCACTTTTAGTGATACAGCAGGGTACAAAGAGAGTGATGTTGGAGTGTCAGAGGGGAAAGCAAATGTGGACAGTGAAATGGAATAATATATCCAAGTGAAATTTGTACTCTGTTTATACGTTTCGTTTGTCACGAAATCGTAGTGACCAAACAAATTGTTCACAATAAGTCAAATGTGAGTTCATCGATTGAAGAGTTTGTTGGCTGAGAAACGTTCGATTGAGATAATTCGAACCAGAACTCACAGATTTAGTCTCTGTTTATGGTAAACATGAAGTTTAAGAAAACTGTCAGCATATAAACACGAGTTCCTGCCATTGTAGAACCTGCAAAAGTATTGTCTATAGCATTCAAATGCAAAAAGTATCTGATAAACTTTGTTTATGCATGCAACAGCAGCATCCCCTTCCTTAGCCCCAATCCCACCAAGGGCTTTAGTATATATTCTCTTAGTTGAATTCCTTGGGGTTTCGCATTGGCAAACGAACAAACAAATCAAACAATAAATTTACAATTGCTTGATTGTAAATTCATGATTTCCTTTTCGAAGGAAGCACAATATATTTTAGGACATAAGTCAAAAGTCAAATGAAGAGCCCTTCATCAGTTTACCAGTTGCCTTTAAGTTTGCTTAAGACAAGACAGTTTTCAACCCAAAGAGCAAGAGTTAATCAAAATCATCTTCGAATGCTCTGTCAGCAATGTCTCCGGGGCACAAAAGTTCAGGATGGTTAACCCCTTCCACCTGACACGGCTAATGCATTACGACAAAACGACAAACAAAATAACCAAGAAAAAAACAGCGTCGAGGGCAACACGTGGGCCATGGCAATTTCGTCGTATAGGTGAGAGACAGGTAGCGGAACAAGGACGACGGAGGAGGACCGCAAGAAGGTAGCATTTGGTTGCCAGGCAACATCCTCATGCACTTAACCCTTGACAGACACACTCACACTTGAACATGTGGCTCCCGCTGTTGCTGGTTGACAGCGGAATTTTCCTTCTCTTTTTTACTTTCTGTTTTGGAGCTGGAGCGTCATGGATGAGTGGCTACTGCAAGTAGTAGTATCAGTAGGAGCCTTGTCCTGCCCCTTCCCCTGCCCCAGCCTCCGTTGGCTGTTGGATGTTTCAAAACTAACAATCCAATTTCAACTCAAAAGCAATGCCATTGGTGACTCTGGTGTGCCTGGGTGCTTAGCCTGATTAATGCTCAGCCAGGCAAAGGTGCTGCCGCCTGGAGGAGCCAGTGAGGGAACAATCTGCAGTTTTCAAACAAATTGAATCATAAAACTTGTACCAGCAATGCATGGTCATAGGTTAGACCTTTATATTTTTGAAAGTTAAAAAAGTTTATTTTTTAGAAAAACTCAGAGCAAACAAACAAGCTCACTAACACATTGACCCAGAGCGAAAAAGGGAGAGAGAAAGAGAGAGAGAGAGAGAGATATAGTCGGAAAGAGAAAGTGAGGGGGAAACAAACAAATAACCCGAGGGATACACTGAAATTAATTGAAGCTACGTAAAAAGATTTTATGCATTTTGGCCTCGGCAGCCTTTTTAGTTTTTTCAGTGCCAACTAGTTAGCCACACACACACACCCACACACACACAACCACACAACTACACATACATACATACACATTCGTTTGGAAAATGTATTAGATGTCTGGTAAGTACTTGCCAACTTTTCCGCTTGTCTTATTTGTTGCTTCTGTTGTCGTTTGGAAAATTTATGCAAACACATTAACAAACTCAACGCATTTGCTTGCCCCGGTTGACGTTTGTTGTCCTTGCTGCCTGTCCCAGTGACAAAGTTGCCTGCGTTAAATGAAATTCGAGTAATTTTTCTGCCGCTTCGAAATGAAATGTCTGCGCTCCCTCAAAAGGAACGGAAACGGAACAAAAAGCAAATGTCAAAATGGCGGCACCAGCAACAACGTCTCGTCAACTCATCACCATCATCAGCAACAGCATTGGCATTGGCATCAGCATCGACATCAGGAGAAGCCATTTCTAGGTCCAGGGCCAAGGCATCACCTTTTGTTAGGTAACTCACATTATGAGATGGCGGCGCAAACAAAAAATGACATTTGACTTTTAAATTGGATAATTTTTTTCGCTTTTACTCTAGTACAGCCAATCAGTGGCAGAACGAACAAAAGAAGGGGAGAAACGAAATGGAAAATAAAAAGGAGAAAGGAAGCTTAATAATAATTTAATGCTTGCAAAATTATAATTTGCTCCTCGCATTAATCTTTTTGACAAATGCTATTGATGAGAGTTTAAGAATCTCTATTCCTGATTTTACATTGTGCTTATGAGTTGGTTACTCTCTTATGTATGAGTTCACTTCAACAGGATGCTTTGAATTTGCATACAAATGTTGCACACTTACACAAACACTTTTCGTATGTGTGTGCTTTAGTGCCACTAATACTGGCTACAAAAATCACATAAAACGCAAGCAAATTGCTCAGATTATGTGCCACTTGGGTTGCCTTTCATATGGAAGCTGCGCCCCCCCTTACCACTGCTCACGTTGCTCCCTCCCTGTCCTTCCCTATGCAGCGTCTTTTATGGTCATGTTGTGCTAGTATATACACTTTTGAAATTTATGAAAATAAGAATACCACAAGTCAAGACAACGCGTTGTTCCTTGCCGTCATCTATTTGGGGGTTTTTCTATCAAAGGAAATTTTTGTTCATTAGCTAACATTTGTGGGGATTATCTCTTGCTGTCGCTCCTGGTTTCACGATGGGTACGAGTCTGTCTGGATATTTATTTATTTATTTATCTGTGTGTTTGTCTCTCTGCTCTCTATTACGACAACGGATTTTTACATTTCCCATTTTCTCGCTTTTTCGCCGTGCTGGTGAGTCATTTGTATTGTTTATTTTTGGTAGAGCTCAACCAACGCAAAATGCATACTTAATGTAATGCTCACTTCACAATCTTATTTTCATTTTTACAATCATATTTTGCCAACGTTTCATTTTTTGTGAGAATTTAAAGGAATTTAAATTCAAAATTCGCCCACTTTTCCCACAAAGAAAATATGTCTTCCTCTTTGAGTTAACGATATCTATGCATAGCATGTGAACATTCCCAACATAATTGTGTTGAAAAGCTTTCTATAAGCATAATTTTACCAACTGAATATTTATTTTTCCATTTCTCTATACCCTATTGCAGTGAAGAAACCTTATTAGTTTATTAAGATGTTGGAAATGGAGTAGATAGAACATGGGATGCCATTGGAATTCTTATAGGGACGAATTTTCGACCCTTATGTAACTAAAACCTGGGAGCAGAAAACTTAAAAAAACCAAATTGTAGCGTTATATTATTATTATTAAAGTATAGGATTAAGTTGTAAACTATCAATCTAACTATATTTTTACAAGCACTGGCAACTTAGGCCTTCGGCTTAGGCGAATTCGAACACGGATCCTCGTTGTTCAGTTGACTAAATGACTGGTTCACTTAGACAACTCATATCGACGACTTCAGCAATTGTAGTAGAAATTTGTACTATGCTGGATCTCTCCTCAATAGTGCAATTATTCACAATTAGTGATAGTAGTTCATAGATTTTTGTTTCTTAGTATTGTATGTAAGTGCAATAACGTTTATTTTGTTTTCTAGTTATAAATCTTCCAAAATTGGTAATATTTTAATTTGTTCAGTGTTGTTTAGAGAAATAAGAAAAACAATAACAAGTTTCTAAAACTATGTGGGTGACATACATGTACATACATATATGGATCATAAGAGCATATGATTAGGGTATATGTCGTTCGCTATAGCCACAGTCTGTTCATTTCTTGGCTATATGTGGGCAGACTTGCTTTAATACTTATTTTTCCTACATAATTGCTTTTCTCACCGCGCTTACATATGGCATACTTTTGATTGTTTTCCACATACAGGCATACATTTTTTATCTATGTGCGTGTTTGTGTGTCTGTGTCGCATAATGGAATCTTCATGAAAATGGATTTGGATTTACGCAGAGCTTAAAGGCACTGCGATAAGGATATATTGGTATACATAAGACTCGTGTGGTAGTCGGTACGTGATTTGACAGGAAGCGAGTGCCAAATGGCAGATTATGTCGCCAGCCATTAAATCACTGGCAGCAGGTAAAATATGCGATGCTTAAGCAAAATCAATTCTATTTATACGTGAGCGCATAAATTACACAGTCAAAAGCAAACAGAAGCAAAATCCGAATCAGAGGCAGTAAGAGAAACAGAAACAATGGTACACTGGAACGAGAACCACATACCGAGTAGGAGCTGGAGCTGTAGTAGATGGAGACGTGCCACATGTTAAACGCGTCATGGTAATAAAATGAAGCTGTAGCCTTAATCCTAACCCAGAGCAAGACGACTGGCAGAAACCGTTTGCTTGGTAAACTGTTTATTTCAAGTGAAATTTATAAATGGAATTACCAACAACAAGAACTTTCCCAACAGGATGAGCGAGAGCGTTTTTTGGTTGTGTAGGCGTTGGCATTGGCAACCCTTTTCCAGGCTGAGCCTGTGTGCCACGTGTGGCAGATTGTCTCTATTAGTTTCCACTTTTATTTGGACGCATTTATAAAAGTTGTCAATTTCAATAGGTTAAAGCAAATGCGAAATGAATCACATCTAAGTTTGTTGTGTATATATGTACATATATCAAATTTGGTAATAATTTGTATAATTCGCGCTCCAATTCGCATTGCAACCGTATTATATTTATATCTGTATCTGCATTAGATTTGATTTGAAACTGCTAAAACAAAGTAAGTGCTCCTAACTAGACTACATTTGGTTGATGGTAAACCAAAATCAAACCGATGTTCATTTATTATGCGCATAATTTTACTATATTTGTCCTCCCTTATATTCTGTGTCAATTTGTTCGGCTGCTGTCAATGTGTTTTGTGGCTGGCTGATGTCATATGCAACGTTTTAATCTCTCATTTTGGTTGGCGGTTAGAAATGGTAGTGACTCCAGCCCCAGTTCCACAGATGTGTACATAAATACAGAGACGAGAACGAGCCTTCGAGTGGGCATTCAGTTGCAACTGTCAAAGTCAATTAGAAGTTGTTTGGTTCCATGTGCAGGCAAAAAAGTTTGCCCATTTGTTGGTCTAATAATCCAAATCCCATAGACATATCTGGCAGGTCAATAAATTCCTAGGCCAGACAATGTCTAGCCAGTCAGTGAACAAAACAACAATCAAATGCCTTCATTTTGCTTTGACAATGGCCAAAAACAATGCTGGCAAGACAAATGCCAAAAGAAAACACAATTATGCCCAATAACTCATACGCCCAGTGGTCGCTCTTTAAATTTTCTCCATTCTCATGATAATCGTCAAAGTATTGGCGAAAAGTTTACAGAATTAGAAAAAAAGGAAAAATGTGAAAACCGAAATCGAAACTGGAATTCAACTCATTTTATGGTCGACAACATGACGACGCAGTTTATTGACCAGCCTTAGGTTAAATGAATGCGAACCAGAATCAAAAAATGAAGTAACTAAGTCGACTCGCCGACTTTGGTATACCATGCACTAGGTGACACAAATATCTCAAATTTCGAAAACCAAATGTATGTCTGTTAAATTGTTGTTATATGGCTCATACCATTTGCTGTCTCGCTCACTTTAGAAACACACGAGCACTCTAGCGCCGCCACTAGCCAACAGCCAATTCTGCCCTTATGAACCGCGTTGTAAAATACGTTCATTCGCATATTTTGCTTGTTTCGATTTCCATAAAATTTAGTAGTTTGGTAGAAATAGATAAGATCAATTGGTCTGCCGAATTTGATAGCGATAGTCAAAAAATTGCATCTGGTAATCGATTTTTTCTAAGTTATGGGGGAAGAAATGGGCGTGGCAAAATATTAAAATATATAAATTCTGCGCGCATACTAAACAAATCTTCATATTATATTTGGCGACTTAAGCTTTGTTAGTTTTTGAGAAAATTAGTTTTATTTAATTTGCGGGGGCGAAAGTGGGCGTGTCAAAAAGTTTGAACAATTAGTTTCTGCGCGCCAACTAAGCGAGTATATAAACCAGATCTGCGTGTTCACGGACGGACGGACGGTCGGACAGACGGACATGGCTAGATCGAATCGGCTGTAGGTCCTGATCAAGAATATATTTTACTTTATGGGGTCGGAGAAGCTCTTTTTCTGCCTGTTACATATATTTTGGCGACTTTAATATACCATTTCGTCCTATGGGTGCATGGTATAAAAACATGCAAAACAATCCAATCCAATGGAAAAGAGGCTCGCGTAAGCATAAACTGAAACTGTAGTAAAACTATTAAGTAAATTGTCGGACGACTGCCAATCGTAAAAACTGAAACAAATCCCCGGTCTAAACATACATATGTATATGATAGTATAGAAAGATATAGAAGTTGCCCGATGACGCAAGCAGAAACAACCAGAGAGGAAATATCGAATCATTTCCGTTTTGGTGTGGCGCAATTTTAAAGCCAAAAGCGTGTGTGTGGGGTGGAGAAGGGGGCTGCTGTTGGAATTGCAAAACAAAAGTTAAATGCCCATCAATAACACTTTCCTTACGGCTTTTCACTGCCCTCTCAATACTCCTACTCTTCACCCCTCCATAGCGAGTGGCTAACCAATGTGATTTATGACATTGACTGAGGATGCCTTTTTCTCTATGTTCTTAAAAAATGTGGAAAGTTGGTTATGTTTTTTTCGTCTCTCTTTTCTGTTGCTGTTGTTATTGCTGTTGTGGGTTGTCATGTATAAATAATCAAATCCAATTTGGTTAATGGCATTGATTCTATTTTGTCCATGTATATATATATATGCATTTAATATACACAAATTTACATACATTTTGTACTGTCGGGGCATGAAATTTAAAAGAGCGCACAAATTTTGTGCGCGCATGCAAAATGTCTGATTTTTAATTTCCTGCCCATGTCAATCAATCTGGGCAAAAAGGCCTTGAACATGAAATATACGTGCGTGTTTGTTTGTATGAGTGAAGGGCACGAGGCTGTCTAACAGGTAACTGGAGTCAACCACATTACCCGACACCCGACACCCTAGCCTCTGAAAACTACATATGTATGTATGTACACAGACTTTCAGGCCAAGGGTCATTCTCATTTTGGTTTCACTTTTATTGCAGCTCGTAAATTAATATAAGCGTAAGTAAACCAACAATCTACACATAAAACTGAATGGATATGGCCCTGACGACTAGTGACGAATGAAAAGTGGTGATGGCACTGGAGCTCCACACAATGGGTAGGCCATAACCAGTCATCATCACGGATTCAGCCGAGATCGCAAGGCGAATTGCGCTTACCCTGAACTCACTTGCCCCTGCTACATTGTCAGCTGACTAACTAAACCCTGTGCTAAACGGGGTAAGAAGTTTACCTGCCATTGTGTTTTACTCGATTTCTCAGGCTCTGGTCACATACACGCACGAATTGTCAGTCAAGAGACGGTGAAATGCTTGGATATTGTGTTCTTTGTGCCATTCGGTGTGGCAGCCAGCACGATATACACACACAAATGAAAATTTAAGATGACAATTTTCGCGCGCGTGGCCTTGCCGTCTCAACCTTGACACTTGACACTCTTCCCCATTGTCATAGGCTTTACGGTGGCAACGGAATGCCTTGTTGATAAATGATATGCTTGGCAGGCAAAAACTTACTTTTTCCTCAGTGGTATTTTTCTTTTTGCAGATGCACTCAGCTTAAAAAGTTGTGCCCACCGACAACTGTCGCCATAATTCACTTTACAGGACAAGCGAGTCGAAGAAGCCGTGCAACAACCAGGAAGAAAGTTCGTAACGACAATTGGCCAAACAAGTTTCAGACTCGGGCACACACACAGAAACTACACACAAAGTCAGTCCCAAGTCTGTAGCAGTTGGCCGTCTGGGGAGAGAATGGTAATAAAACTTTAGCCTCGCCTCCCAGTCTCATCGCGGCCTTCGGTACATTTGTTTTTCGCAGAACCACAGCAATTGTTGCCATTTGCAAGCGGCTCAATCACAGCTAGGAACAAGGTAAAGGAAACTTCAACGCAACTCAAATCACCTGACAGCACATTGCAGGGAATGGTCGAGGGGTTTGAGCGGACTCACAATCATTTGCAGCAGAAAAGAAAGTGCCCGAAATGACAGAGGAGAGCAGAGACAAAACGGAAACAAAGGACGAATGGCCTTGTCCAATGGCATCGAAAGGCAAGCCAGAAGGAAGAACGTTGCATGACAGGCATTCAAATAACTTGTCACTCAACATGGCCAGCAGGACTCCTAGTTGTTCCTTTATGTCGAATGATTTTTTCATACTTTCTTCTGCTCATACACCAACAGGATTCTGACTTGGGTTTGCCAGTGAAATGTAATCCAATTGCAGATACTTATTTAGTGCCAATGTTCGATAATGAAAAGCTACTAAAAAATTAGAAGTGGCATCAGTATAGCCCCAATAAGTGGGCTATAAAAAAGCATACGGACAAAATCAAAGAACACATTATTTCGCCTGTCTTGGGATGGGCTAACTTCCTTCTTCTAATTGCTCTTTCCTGGAATGTCCGTTCACATTGTGCATCAAAGCAAAAACCACACCACATAATTAGGACTCTATCAAAGTCCTCGCCTCGCCCACATTTCGGCACTTTGGCCTGTCAATCAGAAGCAACAAGCAAACCATTTAAAACCGCTTAAATAATTGATATGTATGCCGGACCGCAATCAAGCCAAGTTAATTAATGATTAACACGCAACAATCATAACTAATTTACTGTGAAATCAGGGCGTAGTTAAAGGTGACCCATCACAAGTGACGAATGATGAGACGAAGAGGACGAAAAGGAGGCAAGGACGGTGGTTCGCGAGTGGGCCAGTGTGCTTTCCCACTTGACTGCAGTTGGATTTATATTTGATTTTTAATTGACAATTATAGAAAGTTGGCGATTGCGTAGAAATTGGTCTTCATTGGGCAGCCAAATCATAAATAATTATGCGAAATGAATTTTACTTCAATGAGAGTTTGATTGATTAAGCAGAGAGCACGTAAGTTTCTTCCAATATGGGCACAACTTATGAGAGATAACTAGTAAGAGTCGACAAAATTTGGTGGTACAAATATCATACAATTCAATGTAATATTATACACAGCGTGTGATTAACAAGCTGTTTTACTTCGTGCGTGGTATAGCAAAGTCGGAGCAAAGACTTCTTTTTTCCAGTTTTTCTGAATAAACTTTTGGCTCTCCAATAAATTAGTGTTTATTTTATGCCATGAAATTTGAACACAGTTTAGTTAAATGAGTTTTAGTTTTTGTTCGTTTCTTTCAACCAACAGTTTCATTTAATTAACAGCGCATTCACTACTCATTCACTCACACACAAACACACGTGCACACGCATAGGAGAGTCCTTCAAGCGGAATTAGTGATCCGAGTTTCCTGTTTGTTGGCTGGTTATTAAGTAATCTCAACACAGACTCACAGAGAGAAGCATGTTTATGTAAAGAGAGAGAGAAAGAGAGAGAGAGGGAGAGAGAGAGAGAGAAAGAGATACAGTGTAAGAGAAAGAGTGAGAGGGTGGGGCCATAATGATTTAGCAAGTAGAACTGAAACCGAAACTAAAGTGCAGCCGCTTAATCCGATTTGGCAAACCACAAAATAGAAATATTTAAGAGTAAACAGAATCTAAATGCTCTACAAGTTCAAACTATTATAGGGTATAACAAGTTCATCCAAAGTCACAAAGTTAATTGCAAACTGTCTATACAGGTTAATGCAATCAAATAATTGTCTGCCTCCTTTATCCCCACACATTTCGTTTTCATATCTGCCTCGTTTTTCTGTTTTTGTGGGTTTTCTTTTCTTTTTTATATTTTAATTACATTTGGTTGTGTAAACAATTTTGACGCATTAAGCGCTTACATAAAATAATAATTAAATAGAATACAAACAATCCAGTGGACGATGGAAGAACGTATTTTATAAATAATTATAATGCCCTGTGGGTGGTGGAGGGTGTGCGGTATTAAGTAGTTATAAAATTATGCAAATAATTCTGACCCTGACAAATACATACATATATTGGATTGAAGTATGGGAATGGGTGCGGTGTCAGTAAGGCGGACCGGCTAAAGACATTAAAATCCCCAAGTAAAAGCATTTTGGGAAGCAATATATGTCTATGTGAATGGAATTTGAATCTGAACACGTGTAGTCAGAATTCAGTTCCGCAAAATGTCTAGAATATCAACCTAAGCCTAAAGAAACCAAGAATAAAGCAAACAGCAGAAGAAACCTATAAAGAAAAAGAAAACCAAAGCAACAAAATGAATAAGGAGAGTACAACACCAAAAAGGAGGCCAAAGAAAATATAAAGGAAAAACAGCTGCCAAATGCCAGCGGCCAGTTTATGGAATTTCCCGCTGACTTCTCTTTTAGAGCTGTTTGTGTTGTTGCTAAATATGAGAGCGGGGGAAAACTCTATGTACACTTGGTGGAAAACTTTTCCAAATGCAAGGAACTTGTTGTTTGGTTTTAAAGATTTTAAACAAGAAATATCCCGAAACCGTTTAATAAGAGATGTGAAGCTGTACGCTGTGAAACTGGCCAAAATGATTGCTGAACTCTTTTTATACCCTTGCAGTGGGTATTATAAAATTGGTCGTCTGTTCGTCCGTCCGTTCGTCTGTGCAAATCAACTTCACGCTGGCATCTTAAGAGCTATCGGAATGAAATTTGATATTTGAACTTTGAATGTTTTGTTTGTGTATTGATGAATTGAGTTGCAGGGAAATAAATTTCAAAATGTAAAAAAACTAGACCTGCAAGGGTATAAAAACATCGGCATTGAAGTTAGCTTCTTTGATATTTAATAATAACGTCGCGTCAATCCAGTAAGGGCTGATATCTGTTTGGTTCTTACTCCGTATTTTTCAATTTATTCCGACATGCAGAGATATCTAATGCATATGTTACGGCCAAAAATACGTTGGCTAAAGTTTTTAAATATAGCATAATTGCTAAGTTTCTTAAAAAATCTTTATTAAAAGTTAGAAGTCCTCAATTCAGCAACCGACCGGCAACAAAAGTTATAGAAAAACACTTTAATGAATGGATGATGGTGGGTTCTTTATTACATATCAGTTGCTAGACTTCTAATTTATCGATTATTTGAACACTCATAACTTTTTGTCGCCTTGAAAATTTGTCATTATATATACATATTTTCCTCACAACGCACACTGGACTAGATGTCGAAAATATTGGCGGAAACTCTTTTTTTTTGAAGAGTTCGTTAAAAACAATGCTTTCTCTAATATTGTATTGTCAGGGGCATCTAGAAATCATAACAAAAAAATGTAATTCATAACCCTGAAAATTTACCAGGCCCTTAAAGTCAGCTAATGGGTTACGTTAACTTTCACTCTGCTGTCTGCGCAAAAAAGTAGACTTTAAATTGCTATATGTAGAGACTTTCTTTAAATATTTAAGTGAATGAAAATGAAAAATGATCTTGAAGGTATCTAGTTTTTATACCATACACCCATAGGGTGAAATGGTATATTAAAGTCGCCAAAATGTATGTAACAGGCAGAAGGAAGCTTTTCCGACCCCATAAAGTATATATATTCTTGATCAGTATCAACAGCCGAGTCGATATAGACATGTCCGTCCGTCCGTCCGTCCGTCCGTCCGTCCGTCCGTCCGTCCGTCCGTCCGTCTGTCCGTATGAACACGTAGATCTCAGAGACTATAAGAGCTAGAGTCACCAAATTTGGTACGTAGACTCGTGTATTACCTACGGTGGTCAAGTTTATTTCAAATTTTTGCCACGCCCCCCTCCGCCCACGAAATTTAAACAAATTTGATTTTCTTAAAGACTATAATAGCTAGAGACACCAAATTTGTATTGTATATGCAACGATTTTGCCACGACCCTTTCCGCCCCCGTAATTTGGGAAAACTCGATTATCTCACGTAATTTTCTACCTTTTGTAATCAATCAATGGCACACTTGAATTTGATACTAATACCCAGCAAAACACCAAATTTGATCAAAATCGGACAAAAAACAACCAAGTTATGCATATAAACGTTTTTCCATAAGGCCGTAGTTGGCCGTTGGCTGGTGGGGGCGCTAGGGTGCTCGTATAGTTGAGTGAGGGAGATTATAAGATATGCTTGTAATAAAAAGCATGGGAAAATACATTGGTTTAATAAATTTGAAATATTTGTTATACTGGTGTATGGTATACCTAAGTCGGCGAGACGACTTACTTACTTCATTATTTATGTATATATATCGCAATTATTGCTTCGTGCGATGTAGCTTTGTTTATTAGCAAATTTGTGACGTCGGGTTTTTTGCAATTGTCTTAATCTCAAATTTCTCCAAATTTTTGTGTTTCGTGGAGTAAAAGTAAGGTGGATTGTTGGGGATTGTAACAAATTGAGCAGTCTTATTTGTCAATATGTATATTGTGGGATGGTATTAATTTTTTTTGCACTTTAAGGCACAATTTTGTAAACATACACTTTTATTTAGAAATATCAAAGAAGCTAACTTCGGCTATGCCAAAGTTTATATACCCTTGCAGTCTTTGGCAATAATTTTTTTACATTTTGAATTTTCTTTCCCTGCAACTGAATTCATCAATACACAAACAAAACATTCAAATTATTTCTCTTTTTATAATAAATTTTCTTTCTTCTTGCATCATTCCCTAAGCAAAGCACAACACGCATACACATACAGTTGTACTTGTAGCGCTGCGTCTGTGTGTGTGTATGCATGTGCTCTGTTTCAGCAGCAAGCAGCGCTGTTTGCTGTCTACTAGGTCATCATTTGAACCGATTTGTGTTGACTGTAACTTCTGTTCTATTTATCCGATCAGACTCAAATTTTGGGATCTGTCAATTTATGTCAAATACTATCATATTGGTAAATTTCATGGGGATACTCCAATTTTTGCAAAAATGTTTGTTCTAGAGCTATATGATATAGTAGTCCGATCCTGACAATTTTCATACTCTATTATCTCCCGGCTAAAAGTAGCTCAAATATGAAATTTCATTCCGATAGCTCTTAAGATGCCGGCGTGAAGTTGATTTGCACAGACGGACGGACGGACGGACGGACGGACGGACGGACGGACGGACGGACGGACAGACGGACATGGCTATATCGACTCAGCTTCTCATGCTGATCAAGAATATATATACTTTATGGGGTCGGAAACGTCCCCTTCTGTGCGTTACAAACATCTGACCAATTTTATAATACCCTCTGCAAGGGTATAAAAACACACATTAAAATCATGCTAAAAGAGTTTTGCCTTTGTTTTATTTTTTTTTTTTTTTCCAGACTCTGTGAAAAAGATTTAGTTAAAGTAATTAATTTAAGATAGTCTTTTATCCATTTTATGCATCGTAATGTCAAATTAAAATGACATATCGAACAATTAAAAAAGCCCCTAAAAGTATGCAATTTGGTCAAATTTTACATTTTTCTACGAATTACAAGAAATAAATGGTCAAATTGCAAAAAGAAAAAATATCAAAATTATTTTTGAGAAATTTCAATACTCCAGAAATTGAAATTAAAATTGTAGTTTATGTTAAAATTTTCGACAACTGGACCAGTGTGCAGTGTGGCAATGAAGGAAGCCATATTTGAGAATGCGGCTAAGTGTAATGATGGATTGCTTATAAAATACACTGTGAAAAGATAACAGTTTGTAGAATTCTCGCATTACTAAAATCATGATACAACGAGTTATCTGTTTAGGTTCTTTAGAGCGAAGGCAAATGGCTGTAAATGGCTGAATTGCTCACTGGCTGACTGAATCGTGGTCGTGTGAGTAGTCAGTCCCGACTTTCGTCTTCTGCTCCCCTCCACATGGCTCAGCGCAACTCAGCATGGGTCAGCGCGATAGTGACTAACTAAAAAAACTGCAGGCATCAGCATGAAGTTGGGTAAATTTGCATTCATAAAGCAGTAGCGCGCATTTAAGCCATTTGTATGCAAAACAGAAAGTTTGGAAAAGTGGCAAATGGAAAGACCAACCACCACCTCTGAACATGGTCTTGACTAGGACAGCCCAGTCCCAAGATCTGGCCAGCGATGTTAGGGACGCGAGATGAGTGCGTGCAGGTAAGCGATTCAAATTAAAACAATCATCAGAACCAGCAACAGCCGAAGCGGCTGGAAGCAATTAAGCTGAATGAAGCATCTAATAACTTTGCCTGCCGGATGGCTGAGTTAATGGCTGGCTGGTTTTTCACATGCTCTAGACAAATCCGCTTAATGACATTCAAGTTGTCCATTTCCGTTTCCTTTTGCCATCGTACCGCCATCATTTTTCTTTCTCAGCCAGAGAAGGACTTTATGCTTTGCGCGAAAAGAAATGTACGGAATTAATTAGGCGTTAATTGTAATTTTGACTAAAACAAAAGAGTTTAATTAATTTACCTACATAGGGCCTAGTGCTAGAAGAATTTTGCTCTGGCTCATGCAAGGGCATAACGGGGAAAGTTAGCTCAAATACAATTTCACACTTCGTCTGGTGCCCATTGTACGGCTTCAAGCGGCTTCCGAGGCGTATGAGCGATTTTTTCTTATTTCGCTTTTAATGGTTGCCTGCGCCTTTTGGCCTCTCTCTCTCTCTGCCTAATTAATTGACTTGCTATGCTCAAGCTGCTCTGCTTCCCCTATAAACATTAACTCTTTTACCTATGACTGGCTCTGATAAAAGGGGCGTGGCTGGGCTGCATTGCCAAACCTTGTTCAAAAATGTTTTTTTTTTTCACTCGCTCTCGCTGTTTCTTTTTTTTTTTGTTGCATTCACAAATATTGTCAAATAATGGAATTTATCCTCCTATATCGCGTGTATGCGTGTGTGTGTGAGTGTGTGAATGTCCTTTGTGAACCGAACAAGCTTTCAATGTAATTGAATTGAAACTGGGTTTTGTGACGCCTCTGCACCCCTTCGATACCGGCGGCACATTTGCACGCCATGTTTAAAATAAAAAAGGAGAAATAAAATGCCCGCAGCTGGAAAATTCACGTTGGGAATTAGTAGGGGAAAGGGGGATATATGATTTTATTATGAATCGTTTTTTATTTCGATATATTTCGATTTTGCTGTTATTATGGAATTTGCATGTCTGGCCAGTAAAACGTTTTGGCATATGGAAAATTGCACAATTGAATTGAAGCAGAAGCTGCTTGCATTACGGATCGTGTCTCGATATGCATATATATATATGCATCAGTTGTGTTGATTTGCAAATTCACAGAGTGATTTTAAGGCACTCTTCGATTTCTGCAGCTCATTGTAGAAAAATATTTACTTATGCAAATCTGTTGCAATCAATGAGTTTGAGCAAAGACCTCGCTTCATTTACTTTATTTTGTTTCTTATGCAGATCTCATTAAGTGGCGCCTAGAGAAATGCAATAAAAATCTTCGCATAGTTTTCCTTTCGAAAGGTATGACGACGCAGAGGAATTTCAGTTGCAACTACAAGTTAAAATCAACAAGCAAAAGCGAAAAAAAAACAACAGTTAAAGAATAGTCCCAAGAAAGAATTTTTTTGTTTTTGGTTTGAAGGAACTAAGTCATGCAAAAATAATTCGTCCTTAAATGGTTGGTAAACAAACAAAGTGTTTTATTTTTTGCACTTCTATTTTGCCTAATTGAGATTTAGCTTACCGGTAAATATATTAAACTATATATTCTCTTAGTTAAATTCGAATTCAACTAATCAATTTGTTTAGATTCTATGTATTCGATATGACTAAAGCTAATAACCTCGATTTGTCTTATGGTTGCACTTTCACTTTACTCGCAATGCGATCCCACACACTTGTCCACTTGGCTCCACGGGATTGATCTCAGACTTTAACGTTCTGGGACGAGTTGATCAGAACATACACAACCGCGTCGCGACGTGTTTAAAAACGAACTGAAAATCACATTAGCCATCATCCAAATCAGAGATTCCTCTGGCTCGTCATCCAAACGAAACTCACCTCGACACGAACTCGGCAACGACTGAAGTAACGACGACAACGACCACAGTTTAAGCCCGAGGCAATCCAATTGGTTCGGCCTGGCTCGGCCGACTCGACTGTGGGTCTGTGGGACAGAATCCAAAGGCGAGTGTAAAAGTGAAAGCCGTCCCCGTTGCCGTTGAGGCAGGTTAGTAAGCTCGTGGGCTGCGATGTTTTTGCGATGTTTCTTTGATTATACTGGAAGTGCCATCTATGATGAGAGATTTTGATAAGAACTCAACCTTTCCAAACCTTTAACTGTTGCATGCAACATCCTCTTGTCGTAAACATTAGGCCATCTGCACATGTTGCAAAAGACTACAAACGATTTTCTTTTACTCATTGCCAGAAATTTGCCTACTTTAATGATGTTGTTTCAGAATAAACATAGTGTTCATCTGAAGCGACTTCCACAAATCAGATACACTAAAGAAACTATATATATACTTTTGTCACAAACAACTAACCTAGCCATATGCTAGAATTACACACGTTGTGGGAAAAACACTTGTAATTCTAAACTAACCCAAAAGATCACAATGGCAGGATGTCAAGTCGCCGACGCCGTGCCCAAAATAATAATAATTTTCAAATAAGATCCTGTAAGAACAATTGTTACCTCTTACAGCCTAAGATAAAGCCTAAGATAACTCCACAGTCCATTAAAATAAAATCAGTTCATATTTTGAGTTAAACAAATGAAGACTGGGTTATTTTCCTTCTCCCTGGAATCCCTATTCAGGGATTGATATGTATTTCGTAAGCATTTAAAAATCCATGATAAATATATTTTTCATTTTGATTTTAAATGTGAACTCCATAGCTTATTTCTGGCAAATTTTGGCAAAATGTGTTAGCAACAAGTTGAACGGGACACTTCAGAAATGAGAATAGCTCTTAAGTCGTAAACATGAAATGACATGCACTGATTGATACTGTAAACAACTGAAACGACTGCTTGAAAATACAGTTCCTGGTATTTGTTAGTCAACGAAAAGGAATAGAATACTTTAGAATACTTTAAGGAACGGCAGTCTTTGGTAGATGAGTTGTCTAAAAGGCCCAGTCATTTTGCCAACATAACAAGCAGGACCCGTTTTCGAGTCCCAGTCTGTCATTGTATGGATGTAGTTTTCGCCAAACCAAAGGGCTTAGTTGCCAGTGCTTGTAAATTATAGTTAGGTTGATACTTTACAACTATATCCTATACTTCAAAAAGAGCTTTAGAGAACGAATAAAAATTCGCGATCCCATCATTTAGCATCTTCAAATAATTAAATTAAGACGAGAGTCGCGACTCTCCAAACACAATAATTTGGAACAAATTTTTAAGGGCTAGCATCTTACTTCCTAATCAATTACCAGATCTCTTTTTCTTCTTTCAGGAAAGATTGGAAGTTGAATAGCGATTCCCGGAGAGAAGGAAAAATAACCCAATCTTCATTCGTTGAATTCAAAATATGAACTGATTTTATTTAAAAACTCTTAAACTCTAAGAAGCGACAATTGTTCTTAAAAATACCTATTCTAATGCCCCACGTTTTCGGGGTTGAAAATTGTTTATATTTCATGCTCAGCGCTGGTTACTTGATACCGCGCCGCTGTTATAATCTTAAGTGTTTTCCACAAAGTGTGGACAGACGGACGGATATGGCTATTTGAACTCGTCTCGCCGTGCTGATCAAGAATATATATCCTTTATATAGTCGGAGATGCTTCCTTCTATGCGTTGCACTCTTCTGACCAAAATTAATATACACTTTTTGCAAGGGTATCCCCCCATTTCCCCAATTTATGCACTTTTTAATTTTCAAAATCAAAATCAAAATATCTTTGGCATGTTTACTGAAATACATGGAAAAAAGAAAGCCGCTAATACTCCTATTGGGTATGAGTTATATGTTCTTGGACTTTAGTTTTGACTTTCTCGACTCCGCAGTAACTTAATGAACATATATTAAGGCCAGTTTAATTTTTAACTGTTTTTCATCATCTGTCATCGTTTGCTTTTCAAAAGGAAATGGCCATCTGAGTGCCAAAGGCGTATTCATCGATTAACTTGACTTTAATTATTTGATTCCATGCTTTAAGTGCTTTTTTAAAAATTGCTGAATTTACGCCGTGTTTAAATTTGTTTAGCATACTAACTTTTTAAAGTCTGATATCAACTTATCTAGCGCTCTTAAATGTGGTTCAAAATAATTTCGATGTTTTCCAATCACTGTCACTTAATTCCAGGACATGCGCAGAGCCTAACTCTCAACTGTTGAGTACCGAATGTCCGGCTTTTTTTGTCGAATGGTGAATTTTGCAAGCAACTGATAAGGGCAACTGATAAGAAATGCATTGTAGCTACACAGCAAGAACAACAACAATAGAAGTGGCTAGAGAAGAGCAATTACTTGATAATTTCCTCTACATTATCGAGACGCAGTTGGGGAGACAGAAAAACAGAGAAATGCAATTAATGTGCCAGATTTTACAATTAGTGAACTACCTCAATCAAAATAATGCAGTCAATTCCCAGACAGAGGAAACCATGCGGCTGCATCTGTGTCCCCCTTTCATCTCCGTCCTTTCCCTTGCTCTTCATTGTCATTGTTGCTGTTGTCGTAAAAATTGTGCGCTGCTTTTAATAGGAAATTCGTGGTCGTCGTCTCCCTCCTCTTTTGTTTTTTCTCTTTTTTTGTTTTGGGCGAGGGGGGCAGACTTTTAATTATGATAATTACATTGCTGTAGCTATGCCAGTTTCGTTTAGAGCGAAGGGGGCAAGCAGCAGGTGTAATCACCTCTTTATATAAAAGTGCAACTGGGGTGATATATTTCGGTATTTCAAATTAACAAATGAAACTTCTTAAAATAATTTGCAAATTAAACCATTTCACACAATTTTGTCAATTGCTCTTCAAGAGAATCTAATTAAGTGAATTCTATGTTGTGTATGGTTAATCTATCAGTATATAACATTCAAATTCAATGATTTCTAGAAAATAACGAAAGGTGTTTGGCAAAGTTTGCTACTTGAATCATTCTTTTAATCTTAGTTCTTAATCTTAACAAAATTAAAATTATAAAACTTTAAACAAGGAACTAGAAGAGAGCAAATCAATAACTAAACTTCTTATGCCTGTGTAGCCATATCAGTCTGTCTAGAACGGTTTAAAGTTTAAAATCTATTTCAAATTTTCAAAACTTTTATGTGTAGCATATTTAAAAATGTATATACTATTATGTGCCATTAGATGCTCTTATTATATGTGCTATTCGGTTTGGTGCCCTTTAATTGATTCTCACGCTATCAGTGAGTACTTACAAAAGGACAATTAATTATTACCTATAATCCATTCTATAACCAATTTAGTTTATAAAACCGTGGGCCTGCGGCAATCGACCAAGCTAAAAGATAAGAGAAAAATTTCGGACAATAACATAAAATTTCGGACTACGCCCATGTAAGGCCTCTTTGCGCTCGTTCCTTATTTCTTAATTAATACGCTGTTTGGTAATTTTATAGTCACTCATATGAACATGCATAGCTACATTTGGCGGTTATAGTTATGGCGCTTTAATGGCAATGGGTCTCCGCTTATGGACCCCTTAATAATGGACATTCTCGGAAAATATTTGTGTGATATTTTCCATACAGATGCTTGTTGCGATTTCGATTAATTGGGCTATGATTTCAAAAGTCTGTCTGTGCAGTGAATAACAGCACAGAGAATTAAACAAAGCAAAGAAAAAAAAAAAAAATGGCAGTGCATTGAAAAATCCAACAATTCTATGCACGGGGCAAATTAAAAGTTTTGGCATTTAAACAAGAACTAAAACGACCACAAATTAAGACTCCAGATTGGGCTAGGCGAATTGTACGAGAACCACATAACATACATAATACATATGTATATACATATGTTGTGTTATGTCTTTCCCACGATTTATATTTTTATTTGGTTTTTCGACATGCATGCAACAATTTATGGTGCTGTCAACAATATGGCAGCCGCATGGCTTTTTGTTTTTTAATCTTCTGCTGCTGTCCCTGGACATGCTAATTGCAAGTGAACATTTTTGAACCATTCGCCATGATTTAATGCGCCATAACTTGGCTGGCCAAATTGACAGCGAATGCGCCATAAATTGTGTAGCATACTTTTTAGCGCAGCAGATTTGATGCACACACTCGCATTCGCACTCATACACAGACTCGTGGCAGAGAGGCAACCGCTGACAAGAGCAGACAGCGGCAATAAAACGAACTAAACGAAACATTTACATTTCCTGTCAGTTTCATTAATTATGAAAAGCATTTTTTCAACCACTTTCCAAAAAAGAAGATACTGAAATAGAGGGGGAAAAATAAATAAATAAAAAAGTTTCGCTGTCGAAAAGTAACCAGAAACTATGCAATGTTATTTTACATTTCATTTTGAATATGCAAATTTTTGTTCAACTTTTCACATGGCATGCAAAACTTTTTACCCCATCTTCCATTTTATCATTTTCTCAATTGCGTTTTAATTGCAATCATGTACAATCTTACTCAAAGGCCAACAAATTCCTGAATTGACTATGAGAAACAGTTAAGGGAGCCAAGCAGGTGTGTAACTTCAGGTAATTGCTATGATCACGCAAGTTTAATTATATAATTAGGGGACAACCAATTAGTAGGTGCTCTATCCCTTGTATAAAAGGCAACGAAATCGAATTGGAATCAATCAGTTGAACCCATTATGGACATCAATAGTTTGAGTTTCTTCAAGAGCCATTGGACAGCTTGGAAGGTTTTGGGTTCGGCCCACCAACAGGTACAATGGCGAGGCCTATACAGACTGGTTACCATTCTGGCGAATCTACTGGTGACCATTGCCTATCCATTTCATTTGGGCATGTCGCTGTTCCGCAACAGAACCTTGACCGAGGACATTCTAAATCTCACCACATTCGTCACATGCCTAGCTTGTTCACTCAAGTTCCTAATCTACTCTTATAACTTCGAGATGGTGTCTAAGGTAGAGGATCTGCTGCAAAAACTTGATCAACGCGTTAGCGGACCCAAACAAATTGTCATCTACAGTCAGCTGAGGAATCAACAGCGTATGATTCTTTACATTTTTATTGGCATCTACTTGCCTTGTGCCATATTCGCGGAGTTATCTTTCCTGTTCCAGGAGCAAAGAGCTCTTATGTATCCTGCCTGGTTTCCTTTTGATTGGATTTCATCGACCAGAAACTTCTATATAGCCAATGTTTATCAGATTGTCGGTATCTCGTTTCAACTGTTGCAAAACTATGTGAGCGACTGTTTCCCTGCTGTCGTTCTGTGTCTGATCTCTGCCCACATTAAGATGCTATGTCTAAGATTTGAACATGTTGTCGACGAAAAAGAGCTGGAGAACTGCATAACCGACCACAAGCATTTGCTAGAGTAAGTGGATCTTTGAGAATAATCAGAAAATCTAATTGAGACATATCTTTATATAGGTTATTCAGGGCTATTGAAGCGTTTATGTCGTTGCCCATGTTCATCCAGTTCGCTGTTACTGCCCTAAATGTCTGCATTAGCATTGCGGCCTTGCTCTTCTTCGTTAGTGAACCGATGTCACGAATCTATTTCCTGTTTTACGCTATGGCCATGCCCCTGCAGATCTTTCCCACTTGCTACTTCGGCACAGATAACGAGTTTTGGTTCGGACGCCTCCACTATGCCGCTTTTAGCTGCAATTGGCTGGACCAGAGCAAGACATTCAAGAGGAAACTTATGCTTTTCGTGGAACGCTCCTTAAAAGAAAGCACGGCCATGGCGGGGGGGAATGCTTCGAGTACACGTCGACACTTTCTTCTCCACTCTAAAATTTGCCTACTCACTATTCACAATCATCCTACGAATGAGAAAGTGAGGACAATAAATCAGAGCTGGAACAGCATACACAACGGAAGTCAGTTAAAGTTTCCGTTGCTCAACTGAAAGAGGGAATAGGGAAGAGGTCAACAGATGCAATGATGATAATTGATTTTGCCAATGGGACATGAGTCATGTGCGGACAGCAGCTAATTGGAATCACTCCGTAGAAAATTTGCATTGTATCTATCGGTCTATCCCAGGGGACAGGGTTTAGGTGGGAGGCAAACAAATCAATTGCTTCAACTAGGATAACAACAATCGTACAGCTGGTTTATTGTTGTTGCTATTGTTGGTGCTCGCTTATTTATTTGCACAACGATAAGACATTAAAAGACTTGCAGGACTTTGTGTTTGGGGGCCAAAGTCCGTAATGCGCTTAAGTCCGGCACTAAGTCATGTTGAATCTGCAAAGTTAACATTGTAAAACGTGGAGCCGGATGCGCACGAGATGGGTGAGGTAGAAGGAGATGTAGCTGGAATTGGAGCGGGAATACAGGAAAAGGTTCAAAACCCAGCAACAATTTATATCCAGGCTAGCCAGCTTGGGATTGGCATCGATTTGTGAGTTGATGTTGATGTGTTTCGGGTTGGAGTCAGCCGCCAGCCAAAAGTTGATTTGAATTTATTACAAAACGCATTTAGTTCACTTTCATTTTCCTTTTCCATTTTCTTTTTGCTTCGTTGTTGATTCCCCAAGCAGGGCACGTAGTTATTCAGTCAGCTCGTCTGTCGGTCTTCGACCAGTCACGCCTTAAATTACTCTCCACACGAAATATGCCCGGGCAGTGGTTAATTTTTAATCAAAATAATATCTCCCAAAAAAAAGACAGAAAAAACAGACAAGAAACGAAGAGGAAAGGCCTCTCCTCACCTCACAAATTGGCAAATAAACTACTTTCGTGCTTCTCTTAAAGCTTTCCAGGACACTTCTCAAGCATTTAGCAGACTCAGCTGTTTCTTCTATAGAGAAAATTGTATTTTGCCACTTGCTTCATTTACTTATTTGAGTCTGGCCAACAGAGCCGGAGTACTGACATTGTCGCCATTTTGTCAGGACCGCCATCATAATAATCATCCACATCATCATCATCTCATCAGCATCAGCATCAGGGCCATGTTCGTCTTCGCCAAACTCTGTAAGTCATGCAAACTGTTACTTGAAAAGTCCATTGCATTTGATGGTTGCGACGGCAACTTAAGTTAGTTGGCAAACTTTGTGCACTGAGAAAAATATATAACCCGGAAATGAGACGAAAGAACTAACAATAAGTTATGTCGTTAAAGAGGAATTGCCGAGAATGTATTTTAAATTTGGTCAGCGTTGCTTTTGTAGGTTTATTTGTTGGTCTTGTTAACTGGAGTGCAATGACAAATTTTTCACAAGACAGATGGAGTCAAGTTTCAGTTTAGCTAGGACATAGTTGTTGAAAATTTGTTCAGCCATTTTAACACTCCAACTTGTGTGTGCTCGTCTCATTATATGAGAATTTAAATAAAACTTTTGACTTTTCTCTTCACGTCATATCCTTAAGATATTTGACATTCTAATGTTTATCCGTGGATTTATCAATGAAAGCTTTGAGTACAATCGCTTAGTTAATTAATTAGTTAATTGGTCTTAGCTAAACATATATTTAATCAACTTGAGATATTCAAAAAGGTTTTCGAAAAAAGTACTTATCGGAAAGTCAAAATGTGACGAATTCTTAGGGCTATTCTCTAAACTCAAAAGGTCATTAGTAGCGTTTAGACCCTTACTCTCTTGAATTTGTAGTTAGTGTTTAACGTACCAAGTTATCACCTGCCGATTGTTTATTTTTCACAGTGTTCTTTCAATTGAAGTGGCCCCATTGGCTTTGGCCATTTCAGTAATTCGTTGTTAAGCGAAATGTTAATACAATTGCCGTGCAAGTGGTTGCTATCGTTGCTGCTGCTGCTGGTTCTGTGGCAGCCACAAGTGGATATGTGGCAAGTGAGTTTGGCTTTATCTATGTACCAATGTATGTATGTGTATATGGGGGGACCACTTCAAGTTTCGAACTGCAAACTTAAACACTCAAGCTTATTACGCGGCAACAGGTACAGCGGCAACATCGACGACAGCAACATCCGGAGGTTAAATCAATTTCCCAATAAGCTAACTTATATTGTTTGGTTAACTTTGCATTAAATTAGTTAGCAATTATCGTCAAGAGGGAAACTGAAATGAAACGAAACAAACTAAAAGTAATTTGAAATAGCAAACAGAACTTGCTTGTTGTCGAATTAATAGTTTTCTTATTGGAAGATACACCCACATTGCCAAACACAAAACCGACATTGCTACACACACACACACACACATACACACACATTGAACTTAACACGGATCAGAAGAAACCATGCAAAGCAAAAAGGAAGAAGAAAGTTTTCAGGAAAAACACACATTTTCAAATTTGAGGCAAATCAAAAAATACGCAAACTATGCCAACACCAAAACTTTTGTCAATGGCTTAAGTTTGATGACTAGAGAGGTGGCGGGTAAGTTCGTCTGAGGTGATGGGTGGTGAGCAAAGGATACTTAAGTAAATTACAAGCTTTCATAGTCTTTTGGAATATTTAGCCGCAACTATGCCTATGTGTTTCTGTTTATCTCCCCACACAAATGTACATATGTATGTATGTATATACATATGTACGTATACATACATAAGACTCACACATGCAGGAACATCAGCCACCATATGCTAGTCCAAGAAACAAACATGTATAAAATGGGTAATTTTATAACCGGCATAAGAAAGTCACTTAACGTGGAGTATAGAGAGAAAGTGAACAAGAGGTAGAGAGAGAGAGAGAGCGAGAGAGCGAGAGAGAGAGAGTACCCTATACGTGAGGGGGGTGTTCCGAGGGGATGCGGCAATGGCACATTATGCGGCTCGATGTGGCGAGTGAAAGTTAATTTCGTTGAGAAATACATACAGTAACGGGAATTCCAAAAGGCTGCGGTAGCGGCACCAAAAAGAAACTAGAAGAGGCGGAGGCAACCACGAATAAGTGGGGGGAGTGGGGGGAGTGTCAGTAAAAACATTTGCCTAAACTATGCCATTAACATGCAAAACTTTCATAGCAGCCAGCCTGACTCTGAGCCTTGCCTTCTTCTTCGACTACGGTCTCTCACCATTCATCTACTTCCCTCTGTATTTGCCAAGGCACGTAAATACTTGCCAGAAACTTGCACGAATTAACAACAAAAGTTGTGTGTGTGTGTGTGTGTTAGTGTACTTGTGAGTCGGAAAACTTTAGTATAAAATAACAGAAACTGCCAGTGGCAAGTGACAATAACACAGTTTTCCAGATCTCAGATCCGAGTTGTTGAAAGGATTGCGCTTAGGACTTTGGAGTTTGAGAAGCAATGTGCCAGTGCCAAATGTCAAACAATTTGTGGTTTCCTCAACTCTGCCGCTTCATCTACTACCACTGGTAGTATGGTCCATGTGATTCGACCACTGATTTGTGCCTCTGTTTAAAGCTTGAGGCCCAACTCCCATCAAAATATTTATATTTATAGCCCAAAAACTTTATGACAAACTCGGCCTGGCCGAGCTGAGACTGCGCCTGATGCCCATAAAAAGCCAAAACACCATCCGTATAATGGCTGCTAAATACTCTGACGCCCTCTGTTACTCTCTTTCTCTCTCACTCTCTCTCTCTCTCTCTCGTCTGTCCCTCTAACTCTAGGTCTTTTTGCTTGTCTGTATCGGGAAACCAAGAGTCCAACTATAACTCATTATGGCTAATGAGCGGTATTTGTGCCTGGACGGAGACGCCTTCGTCTCGAAACTACGAAATTAGTTTGACTTGTCGGCGACAGACAACTTCTACTTCTCCATACAAGCACACACACATATATACACATACATGCTCAAGAGAAAAGAGAATATGAGTGAGTAAGCGTAAGAAGGAAGGACGAGGAGACTGAGGCAAATAAATGTCAACTTTGACTTTGCCAGCGGATTACGATTACTGACAGCAACCAAAACCCAAGCCCAGAACCTCGACAAGTGAGTGAATGTGGGAGGACAAGCTAATTTGCTTTGATACTTGACATCTTTTATCTGAAATCGACTTAAAGTACCCACAAAAACAATTATAAAATATATCAAAATATGCCATAATGAGCACAAAAATGAAAGCGCCGTGACATTACGTGATAAATAATAAGGAACATCAAAATCTTATAAAATGAAGTAAGTAAGTCGTCTCTCCGACTTGGGTATACTATACCAGTAAAACAAATATTTCAAATTTGTAATAACAAATGCATTTGCCTATTTTTCAGAATTCTGTTCACATGCTTTTTACAAGCATATCTCAGTATCTCGCGCACTTATGCATATAAGCACCCTAGCGCCCCCACCCGCCAACGGCCATCTCCGGCCTTATGCAAAAACGTTTATATGCATAACTCAGCTATTTTTTGTCCGATTTTGATCAAATTTGGTATTTTGCTCGGTATTAGTATCAAATTTAAGTGTGCCAAATTTGATTGCACAAGATAAAAAATTACGGGAGATAATCGAGTTTTTCAAATTTCGGGGGCGGAAAGGGGCGTGGCAAAAACTTTATATATACAAAATGTGCGCATTTACTATGCAAATATACATACCAAATTTGGTGTCTCTAGCTGCAATAGTTTTTGAGATAAACGTCTTTTTTGAATTGCGGGGGCGGAAAGGGGCGTGGCAAAAATTTGAAACAAACTTGATCACTCTACATACTACACGAGCCTACATTCCAAATTTGGTGGCTCTAGCTTTTATAGTCTCCGAGATCTAGGTGTTCATACGGACAGACGGACAGACGGACGGACGGACAGACGGACAGACGGACGGACAGACGGACATGGCTAGATCGACTCGGCTGTTGATACTGATCAAGAATATATATACTTTATGGGGTCGGAGAAGCTTCCTTCTGCCTGTTACATACATTTTGGCGACTTTAATATACCATTTCCCCCTATGGGTGTATGGTATAAAAAGTGTTTTGGAAGAACGGAACCGATCAAAATATTTGAATATTGGAATAGTCGAGTCACTGATTTCATCTGTGACAGACGTCGCAGTCATTTCAAGTTTTGCTAGTAAAATGGACATGCTTAAATCGCGGATCAAAGAAGCATGAGGTTGAGAAAATCTTCTTTCGATTTGGTCAGCTATAACAATTGTAAAGCATTTTCCGGCATTTATGTTATATATTAACTTAAATGCCGGAAAATGCTTTATTATTATATGACATATTAACTTATGTATTTAAAAGAATTCACAAAAACAAATAACTACATACATATATTGACCAAGTGAAGATGGGATTCTCTTTGTTAATCTATCTTTGGACACCTTATTGGGGACAATGTTTTTTTTAAAGAGAAACATCTTACTTTAGCATTACTAATTCAATATATTGCGCAATATTGTATTATAATTTTAATATATTGCTTAATAATTGCATTTGATATTAATTGCTTATAATTGAGCAGAGACTTGTCGATTACTCATCCCAAATGCTGGAAGAGAGACAGTTAGAGATGAAGTGAGAATACATTCATAAATATCGTATATACATATGTATGTGTCTGTATATTTTGTGTCTTAAACGTTAATAAGGAGATACAAATAAATTTGATTGCACAAACGGCATGCAGTGTGGAGTACAGTTTATAGTCCATTGATTGCCATGGTGTCGGTTATCCATTGGACGTATTCGGCCACATTTGTATATAGTCCAGGCAAACTAATTTGTCCACACGATACCACACCCCGGCTAACAATGCCAAACTCAACCATTCGTAGGGCATATTCGCCCAAATAGGGAACTGGGGCCTGCAATGGTCCGCCTGAGTCGCCCTTGCAGGAATCTTGTAAATCACCTCCACCCACACATAACTGGCTAAGAGGCACTGCACGTCTATAGGCCTGAGAGCAGGCTGAACGTGGCTGAATTGGCACATTTGCCTGCAGCAGATCATCCGAGGCAGAGCCATTCTCGGTGGCGCCCCAACCGGTTACAAAATATGTCTTTTGCTTCTCAGCTTCTTGCTTCAGTTCGTCCGTAATGGGCAAGCAAATGGGTTTAATGTGCTCTGTGAAAGAGGGCATCGGCATTAGATTACAACCTTTTTCAGGGAGTAGAGAGATTCTCAGCTTACTATCAAAACGAGCGCTAACATTCAGACGCAAGAGGGCAATGTCGTTTGAAACAAGTCGTGGGTCATATTCCTCGTGAAGTAGATACTTCTCAATGCCAATATCCTGGACTGGCGGAGCGCATTTCGTTTTCCGTTCTTGCTTCTGGCAATCCTCCGAAGTTGAGATTTTGTGTTCGCCCAATCGAATCTGATATCTACGTGGAAAGATTTGATAGTTTCGTATATCGAGGCATTTTCAGTTTTATGGTTTACAAATTTTTTTGAAGTCCATGTACACAATGGGCAGCTGTGAGAATGTAGCCTTTACAATTATAAAAAGAGAAAGAATTAATTTCAATAACCAAATGAGTCTGATTGGCACTCACGTTCCGGAGATCAGAGCACCACCGCAGAGAAAACGCGGCTCTCCAAATTGATGATAACGCAACAAAGCCATCCAAGGACGTGACGAGAGTTTCACCTCATAGCCGTTGGCCACTCGTGTATCGAGATAGGAACCGTTGGCCACTGGTGTATCGAGATAGGAACCGCATTTGAAATCTTTATCCGTAAACAGAGACATCACCTTGGAGTTATGCTGGATTTGGGATTCAGCACAGCAAAAATGTCGCTGCAGCAGGACAAAAAAATGTCGATTAGAAAACTAGTTTTTGAGCCCCCCATCCCGATACGATAAGAACTTACAATGCCATTAATTTCTCCACAAGATGCCTTTTGCAAATACTTGGCGTAGTCAGGTGCTACAGATATTCCAGATTTTTGAGCGCTCACTAGACGCTCTTCCACATCCTTGCATGAGGTATAAGGCATACACTGACCCCCATGGCCATTGGGAGTAGTGCAGGTATCGGCATAGGCTTAGCGGGAGGGGGAAAAACAAAAATAATTCAAATATTGAATATTCAAACGATTAGCTGGAAATGTATCTTACCCGCTCGAACAGATTCTATGGCAAACAGAAGGGGAAAAGCTAAGGCGATAAGGAGGCAATTGCTCCTTATCATTTTGAATACAAAAAAACCTGATCTAGATTCAGTGTACTGTCCCGAGTGATGCTCCAAACTCAACTGGGAGAAACTAGACCTGAGCTCACAAGTTTTAAGAAACACTCAATGCCATCAGAGATAGAGAGAGAGAGAGAGAGGGAGAGAGAGATAGCAGCAGAGAACACTTATTGCGTTTTCAGGATATTCCCCCAAATTTTATGGTTGACGTGTTTTTCCAACAATACCATTTGATCAAAAACATAAAACATTTGTACTTTCACCTTTGATTCTTGGTTTGCCCGATATCTCTTAGAGAATTGAGAATGAAGCTTTGGCAATAACAAGTTGCTCTTTGTTGGATTCTAGAGCTTTCATTGAACTCATCTCAGATGAGACGCATCGAATTTGAAATACCCTGAACTTAAGAACAAACGAAATTAATTTGTTTAACTTGTTCATTTTATTTTATTGTTAACCGCACTTCATCATCATCATCATCATAATCATCATCTGGTAATTGGTTTGGTTGGATCGATAAATTAAAGTTGACTTTAGTTTAACCATAAATTATAACAAAGCTATTTAATTGGATTAATAAATATCAGACATAGTTTAACAACAAACATCATCTTGATCATTTTGTGTATCCCTATAAAACAATTGTATTGTATATAGAAACTATATACGTCTACAAGTTACATACTCGTATTAAACTAAAAACTCATTACTTAGATAGTTAAAAAACAAATTTAAAGGTTAGCAGCTGCATTTGTAAGTTAGTTTTGTTTGTGGTTTGGGGTTTTGGATTTACTCTCACCGTTTCAGTTGTTGCTGTCATTAGCCAATTGTGCTAGATGGTCGATTTTTTTTTGAGGGGTTGCAGGGGATTTGAAGAAACTATATAATTTCTTCTTCTTGATTTTCTATAGATGGCAACGAAAGAAACATAGCAAAAAAATATGTATCAATTGTTGTGATTTCATAATAATGTTTGGATTTTTTGTTCTTTTTCTTTTTGTTTGTTTCTTAGCCTCGTCTAGATCGCCCACTTCAGAATTAGTTAGTTTAAAGCAAATGATAGAAATAACTAGGAGTAGAAGTATATAACTATATACTGCAGGGATTGTGAATGACTTTGATCAATATCTACTTTATTTCCTATGCTAAGATCGCAAACATTAACCTTTTTTAGATAAAACGTTTTTTCACTTTGATAGCTATGGGTAAGGAGAGAGTTTTAAAAAAATGGAAAGGTATAGAAACTTTGACGCGGTCGAAGTTGACCACGGCCCTCTGGTTATTTATTGATTATTTATTTTTACTTATTTAGTATGTCCACATATAGATTACTCACTGTAATCTGTGGTATGCATAAATGTTATTACAAATACATTATAGCACTTGGCTATAACATTTATACATACAAATCCAACTCCCAAGCATTTTCGGTAATACGGCAGCTTTAAGTGCATTGGACTGGTGCTGAGTCCGCATATTTGCCACGGCCGACGGCTCTGTCACCAAGTGAACATAATACTTTCCTTCTGCCGGGGCGAGTCTTCGCCAGCCTCTTTTGATAAATATGTATGTATATGTAAACATTATACATAAGCGGACTGCTCCTCTGCCGGCATTACTGGCAGCGAAGCTACTCTGTCTTTCGCTGTAGGATTCCATTGTTAGAAAACTAAGATAAGAAAAAACTAAGAAAAAAATTTGAACATTATTAACATATATGTACATACATATTATTTTTATATATACATAATTTGTCAATAACTTGTTACTTATAAATTGATCATTAAATAAGCTTCTTTTGATGTGAAACATATGTAAATTTTACATAATTTTACATGCATCGTCGGTTATGGCCAAGCATACTCTGTGTTTTCGGCACGGGACAAAAAGGAAGACAAAAAGAAAAAAGTTAAAGCGGAATATTGCATTGTTGTTATTATTTACCATTTCGGCACGCGTCGCTTTGTTATTTTCGTTTCTCTTTCCATTTAATTTAGAAGGAGTTAGAAACTTGTGAAAAATTACAGTGAAAATATTCAAATTATTCAAAATATATAAAGGTAAGTTTACAATGTATTATAATGACTTTCTAAAAATTATTCTAATACATTTTCTTTGAATATATTTCAGAAAGCATCGTTGGTCAACCGAGTAGGTATTTCAATGAAATACCCAAATATTCAAGTTGTAAAATGAAATAATATAAAATAAATAATAATAAATTAATAAACACTGAACATTCAATGTTTATTGTAATTAAATCAAATTAGTTAAAAATTAATAAGAAATGAATATAAAATAATAAATTACATTTTTCAAATATTGCTGTGAAATAAAAATTTAATAAATGAATAAATTAATTAAAAGAAAATTTTGCATTTTGTATTTTATTTTTATATGGACAACACTATCGACATTGAATGCAATTGTCGATGGAACGTCCTCTGACGCGCATGCAAAGAAGATCCGTCGATCTACGGTCGAAATTCAAAGCAAATGTCGATGGAACGTCCTCTGACACGAACGCAAAGAAGACCTGCCGACGTACCGTCGACGTTCAGAGGAAATTTCTTTGCAAATGTCCCTCAAAACATTTTCGAAAAACCACCCCCGGACATACAGTCGAGTTTGTCGCTCAGTTGTCCCGATTGTCCTTATTGCTAGGCCATCTAATGTTATATGTCGCCGCAACTTAAATGAACGTGTCGCCGCTATGTCCCCCAAGACAGCGGACATGTCCGCGGAAACTCGACGGAGAGTCTCCGCAGACGCGTACTGCAGGGCAGCGCTACATGAATTGGATGTGTATGCGTGCGGTGCTTTGCTAAGGGAATGATGAAAGAAGAACAATAAATTGTATTAAAAAAAAATAATAATTCGAATGGGAAGAAATTTCAAAATGTTATTGCCAAGGACTGCAAGCCGAAGTTAGCTTCTTTGATATTTGAAAATGCTTTTGAATTATTATACCAAACATTTTAATAGGTTAAAAAATTATGTTTTTAGTTCAAGATTATGTTATGCTTGTCTTATACAATAAAATATTGTAAAAGCGGTTACTTTGAATAATTTAAACTTTTTTTTTTTTTTTTTTGAAAACCTGATTTGATGGACAAAAACCAAGTACAGGGTCGTGATCGGCACCCACCAATTACCATTTGTATTACATTCAATTTTAAACCTTCCACAGCAGAATGGCCGAACTTTTAGATGGGCGTCATTTTGCCATTGCAAGTGGCAACTGTAGTGTTGGTGGACGGGGCTGCCTGCACAAGTATACTAAATGCTAGAGGATTGAACTCCGGACTGGTTTCGTTTGCAATCGAAATGTCTTTCCCATTTTCTAAGGTTAAGAAATTTAACGTATGTATGTTATTATCGTCAGGATTTGCACTCGGGATTGGGAACAGCAACTGATACCAACGGATGGACTGGCGGAACATGGCTAGACCAACTAGCAAGTTGACCCTAATCAAGAATATATACTGTATGAGGTCGGAAATGTTTCCTCCACGATTTTGTTTCGTAGGGTGATGATGTAATCGGGTTGCATGTTTGTGTAAATTTTAGTAGACAAAACGAGAATCTTTATGAATCGTGAAACAAGAATTGGGCTTCAATTCATTTAGATTCTGTTATCAAACCGACTGTTTGAAACACTTTGTCGCACCATTGTCGAATATGCACCTAACATTTAAATAAAAGCGATAAATTGGCGACCTGGGCCTTGGCATGAATGTGGTGATTACGAGCTCGTGAGTTCCTCCCACTCTGCAGTTGGCTTTAATCACATGTGTAACAAGCTGCCTCATAAATGCTAATGTCCCAGAGGAGAGAACCATAAGGAGCGCAAGGCGGTGGGCGTACACAATGAACGTGGCCAAAAGGCATATATGCAAATGTCAATAACAAATACGCACAAGCGAAAATAAGAAGAAAACACAAGTAAGTACATATAAATATAAATAAATAAAAATGAAGTAAGTAAGTCGTCCCGCCGACTTGGGTATACCATACACCAGTAAAACAAATATTTCAAATTTGTAATAACTAATGCATTTGCCTATTTTAAGAAATTCTGTTCACATGCTTTTACTAGCATATTTCAGTATCTCGCGCACTTATGCATATAAGCACCCTAGCGCCCCCACCCGCCAACGGCCATCTCCGGCCTTATGCAAAAACGTTTATATGCATAACTCAGCTATTTTTTGTCCGATTTTGATCAAATTTGGTATTTTGCTGGGTATTAGTATCAAATTTAAGTGTGCCAAATTTGATTGCACAAGGTAAAAAATTACGCGAGATATTCGAGTTTTTCAAATTTCGGGGGCGGAAAGGGGCGTGGCAAAATCTTTATACATGCAAAATGAGCGCATTTACTAAGCAAATATACATACCAAATATGGTGTATCTAGCTACAATAGTTTTTGAGATAAACGTTTTTTTTGAATTGCGGGGGCGGAAAGGGGCGTGGCAAAAATTTGAAATAAACTTGATCACTCTACATACTACATGAGCCTACATACCAAATTTGGTGGCTCTATCTCTTATAGTCTCTGAGATCTACGCGTTCATACGGACGGACGGACGGACGGACGGACAGACGGACAGACGGACGGACAGACGGACATGGCTAGATCGACTCGGCTGTTGATGCTGATCAAGAATATATATACTTTATGGGGTCGGAAAAGCTTCCTTCTGCCTGTTACATACATTTTGGCGACTTTAATATACCATTTCACCCTATGGGTGTATGGTATAAAAAGAAGCTAAAATAAGCTTGCTTTCTCGCATGGGGCAATTATTACACGTTTTCCTCTCAACGGGGCTGCGTCTGGTGGCCCCAGCAATTTTGCAGCGCTGAAAGATTACAGCTGGGGATGTTATGAGCAAGTGGAGGATTTGCTTGAGGTAAACATTACAATTGAAATTTTAAATGCCAAACCATGATGATGCCAATGATACTGATGATAATGACGAAGATAATGGGAATGGTGACAGCGTATGTATATATTGATGCGTAGGTATACATAGGTGGCTTTTACGGATTGGTCTTCGGTAGCAAGACACGTGCAGATTTACTCATCCTTGAAAGTTGCTTGTGATGCGGGAGGCGGTAGTGGGACTCGTAGGTCCTTGTCGGGGATCCAGGGTACTGATAACGTGTGATTTAATGTCTTTTTAACGGGTTTTAATGCGATTTTCAGTTAAATGAGGCGTGTCAATCGATGGGCCCTGCCATTTGCCCTTTATTCTCATTGATTTGTGGTTCAGTGTCTCGTACTCGACGCGTCGGAAACAATGCCTTTAATGGGAGCCAGCTGGTTAGAGGTGCAAATTACTTTTTAATTTGATTGCACAACCAACATAAAACAACAAAAAAATAAATAAATAAAAAGCCTAAAAGTAGGCAACACTCACCTTCAATATGTAGGACCAGCTGTTGCTGCCACCTTTTGGGCAATTTATAGAAAAAAATGCACATCGTTTCGAGTGCCTATGCACGAAAAACTCCTCCACTTGTTTTTTTTTTTTTAAGTTTTTCTGTCGAAATATTCGGAAAACCGCATTGAAATGAATGCCATCAATAAATAAATTTCATTGCATAAATAAATTCAGCCAGGTCCCAAAAATAAGCAAAACAAAAAATTATCTGTCGATTCGAAATGGGAGTGAGAGATGATTTTTCAATCCCAAAACGGGGTCAATGGACGGAAAAAATTACATACATACATCTTGTTCTTAATTTAATTGCTAAATTTAAAGAATATGTACGTATGGAGTTGCAACTAGTTTCACATTCATAGACTTACTCATATTATTATGATGCATACAGACAGACACTGAGAACTTTTATTACATGCCCTAAGGAAAGATATGAATACAGCGTAAGAAAACTGAGCGAACATAAATAAAATTTCGACTGCTGCAGTTGTATATTTACATTTCCAATTTGGGCAATACATTATAATTTTTTCACAAATATCTTGATTAATTCAGTTTGGTTTCTGTAAGATTTAGCTAACTTTGCGCTAATTCAGGTGGAAAACTGCACTTTAATTACGACCATTTGCCATATTTTTTGTCAACCTTGACATGTTTGTTTGGATTTACGTGCAGGCAAATAGATAAGCATTTTGTTAAAATGACATTAAATTGCTTGAATGCCAGCCGGTCGAGAGCAATTTAAAAGTAATTTCGTGATCATCAAATGCCGCATAGCCGGAAAAGTAGAAGCCCAAACAGATGATCTGCTCCATGGAGTATTTACTATACAGAGAGCGTGACAGACAACTATATAGGGATAGAGTTAGCTGGTAAGGGGTAGATGGGTGGGGAAAGTCGATGATGAGAGCCTTTACTAGACCACTTTTACATCTGACCATGATACATGTTGGGAACTAAAAGTCATTGTATTTCGTTTGAATAAAAGCAAATAATTTAGTTGGATATGCATATTTGTTCAACGCCGTCCAGTGCACTCTATTTAATTTAATCAATTTGGATTTTAATTATGCAAAAAGCTAATAGAATCGAATTTCCTCCCATACGATGCACATAACAGCAACTCAATTTGGTATAGCAACAAAATAAATATTCGTTGAATTCAGTCGGTGTTATGCTGAAACAAGTAAAGTTAAGTTCTATTAGAATTTGTTTGCAATAATCGCCCCCAATGGCAGTATCCTTAGCTTCCTGGCGTGTTATTATTACTAAATGAGACTGCCAGAAGAACTTCGTCACTTGCTATTTCCCTAACTGACTCGCTACTGGCAAATGGATTCACGTGACTCAGCATCGATAGCAGCATCTACACTCCTTTGTTTAACCTTTTAAACACCTCCCTTGCCCCTCTGACCCATTGATTTCAGGATTTAGGGAATCTTTCATTTATGAATTTGCTGGTTATCAAAATAGTATCACGTGCGCCATCCACCAATTATTGTCCTTTTATTTTATTCTGTTCATCTAACGAAAAGAATTTCATTTCAGCCTCAAATGAATCTTCCTCTTGAACTTGTAACCATTTCACTTTAATCGTTAGCGTTTGGTCTTGTTTTTAAGTCATGCCCTGAATCACATTTGGGTTATTTGGGTTTAAAATGAGCGAGCAATTAGGTTGGTTCAATAAGTCTCAATTTATGTACATACATATATCGGTTGGCCATAAATAACGATGGAGTTGGCGGATGCTGTTGTTAGTTCAGCAAAGTTTCTAGACCAGTGCACAGGTCAATACATAGTAGCAATAAAATTGGAAAGTCGGAAATCCACTCTTGTACACTCATTTGTGGACAAATAAAAAAAAAACCATATAGATATACACATTTGCAATTGCCAGCAAACAAATCAAGTGTGAACTAATTGCTAACAAGGTAAACTTAGAACGTAGACCGTATATATGTAAATATTTGCAGCACACGTGGCGTATGTGTGATGCATCCACTGATGATGCAGTTGCAGTTGAATTGGGCGAATGGGCATTGAATGACTCACAGCACTTCGAAAACATCGCAATCAAACTAAACTCAATTTTTACTATTTGTAATTTGTTTTGTTGTTTGTCCCGTAGGGATTGTGTGAAAAATTTGCCCACAGACTAAAGCCCAAGTGAAAGTTGTTAATTGTTGATCAGAGAGCCAGTCCTGGGAGTGAAGCCGGTTTTGGTTTTCGGTTGCATTTAGCAATCTCTTGTATTGCAACTGACAGAAGCGGAAAAGAAATTCAAAAACGTCAATGGTCTCGCCATATCAATTGGTTATCTACTTACTGACTTAATACACTTTTGATACATTTAATGCACTTGGAGAAATTGATGTCAAAATGACTATCAAAAAAAGTAAATTTCAACAAAAATAAGGTTCAATATGAGTTTCAAGAAACAATTTCTATTTCTTATTCAGACTAAAATCATTTCTGTTCTTTGTTCATATATCGAATTTTCTTCAAGTGTAGCCAACTAATCAGAAACCCCATCATGTTGGTCTGTTGTTGCTTTTTCGCACTGCCTAAAGAGCACTCGAAGCTGTTAAAGTCTTTTTTCGAGCAGTTCATAAGCTACACAGAGCGAAATAATGATGATTGCGAAAAACCCGAATTTCAAACTGCGCACGCGCACCAGCCCAACTATGTACGTGCTTTCGGGTCGTCCCATCTCTCTCTCTCTCTTACTGCTTCTCTTTCTGTCCTTCTTTCTGGTAATGTTTACCCCATAGCAAACACGTTAGGCGCCAAAAAAGAGCCGAAAACCTACCTAGCAACCGCCCCTCAAGCCGAGCTCCCTGGCCACTCTGCCAGCCATTCCACTTGCCATTCTCCGTCACACAAAAAGAAAAAAACGGAGAAGCACAACAAAAACAAAAAAAAAACGTGAGACGCTTCGATGCCGGCTTGAATCGAAGTGACGGAGCACCAACACCAGCCCCAGGGGCCAGGCTTATTTGAGTATCTGTAAGAGACTCTCAAGTATTCAGTTGCGAATTTCATACAAAACGAGACGGTTGACGACTTTGCTTGCGTTGCCTGACAGAATTTGACGTTGCGCTGTTTGACTATTTTCAGTGCAAAAAGAAAACACAAAACAAAAAGTTCACACAATTCAAGTAACTTTATCAATTGCCAAGAGCACAAAAAACAACATTGTAGAAAAAGATCAAAATTAGTCAAGTCAAATAAGAGCAATAAAAAAAGTGGCAAAGTGATTTCAAGTGATTTGTGAACAAAGCAAACATAGTTGCAACAATGATCGAGAGACGCAGTCAATTGGACAAGGTAATTGGTAAAAGGGATTTCCCAAGGAACCCTCTTAGAACCACACACTTTCTCTGTTAACTCTACTTAAACGAACCTAACCTGGGACAATTGCATCCGACAAAGTGGTAATTAGTTAGTTGGACACTCATGAGAACAATAGGCACGGAAATCACTGGACAGCAAGATAAATGACTCTAAGATTGTATGAGTGAAAAGTTTTATAGCCAGTTTAAACAAATTCTACAACAATTTAGAACTTTGTTAACTTTTGTATTCATTTAGCGAGTTTGTTGTTTGCTTTTTTTCTCCCTCTCGGATTATTTATCTGTTTATCTTTCCATATTCGCGAAATGGATTCTATAGCTGTGGCTACCTATTGCCATATACCTGGAAATGTGATTCAATGAGAGAACTTGACTTTGACTCATTTGCATGAGCAAAACCAACAACACACAGAAAAAAAAAAGAACGAAATGTTTTTATTTTATAACTTTTGCTTTTGTTTGCCGTCAATGTTTGGCAAAGAATATAAAATTAAAAAAAAAAAAAAAAATAATCACATTAATTATGCATATGTGCGTGCCAAAATTACGTAAGAATTTGAAACGAAAGTAAAAATGTTTATTCTCGTCAGATCGTGAATAATTCATGAGTCTGGATCTGATTCACTCAATGGTTGTTATGAAAATCTTCTCAGCTTCAATCGCGTACAGCGGAAATGGGTAAAAATACATATCATATCGTTTCATATCGTATTTTTGGCCAACTGATCGACATAAACCGACGTCAGCAGCGATATATAAATATATATATTCAGATATATGTACGTCAGAGACATTTGGGAGTGATCACAGCTGCATATAAAGTGGAAGCCAACGGGAAGGGAACGTTGACTAGATTCCTTGTCCATGCTGTGATCCGTGTCACGTAGTCCACGTTCTCCATTCAATTTCATTCAATTCACCCACATAGTTACTTGCATCTAGTTGGCAGTAGGACTAGCTTGTTGCTGGTTTTCACTATGTCAATAGTTGGTTAACTTAACGTGACCAGCTTTGCCATTAGCATAGCACACACAACACGTGCCAGGAACAGCCGTTCGGCATTTGATTGTTTGCCTATCTCCATCCCTCCAACCTCGCCCCACTCACCATATTTCTGAGTCTCTCTCCCATTATTAATGAGCCCCAAAGCACAATTAATGCTAATAGCAAACTGTGCGCCAAATGGACTGCCAAAGAACGTGATTGAAGAAGAAGGTGGACTAGAGAGAGGGAGCCAAGTAAAAATGACAGCCAATTAGTTGGCAAATGGAGCCAAACATTAAATGCACCATTCAAATCTAAAGCGGAATTTCATTTTTATATTTATCAAAGTGAAACACAGACTCTAGAAATTATCAAGCAAAATCCAGTTAAGAAACTTGGCCCTGGAATCGCAAATATGTAGATGGTCCAAATGCACTAGACCGTGTTTTTTTCTTCTTACTTTTGCATTTACTGGCTTTGTGTTATTTATTAAAGTGTTGAACAATTTAATATTACAAAATTATTGAATTTAATTTAACAAATTGATTTTACTTATGTACGTATGTGGATGGGCGTAGTCAGTACTTTTCACTTAATTGATAAATATGAGTTTTTAATCACATACAGAAAACTAGCCCAGTAAATCACATTTCACTTGCCTTGCCCTCTCCTTGCCCCGTCATCCCTGTCGAGCACTTTAATTAATGAAAGTATCCACATTAATGGTCAATCGGCCCGACCTGCCCATCGTTTTAATAATCACTCGTGTGGGTTAAGCTATAGCCAATTTGGCTCTGGGCACAGAATGTGGGATATATGCAATTTAAATAAATGCACCTACATACGTACACTCTATACTATATACATATATAACAGATATATTAAAAGTTTGTTCACTTTTTGTCAATGTTTAAACAATAAATAAATTAATATTTATGTTAGCTAAAAAAAGATAGATGACGAGATAGGAAGATGTAGTAAATAATGGGTGAGGAATTCCAGTTTAGATCAAAACCTTTTGTTAATTTTTACTAACCTGGCCCTGTGATTACGCATATTGCAAATATATCAAACGCTCTTCTATTAAGTTTTCTCTTTTTTTTAAACGTCTCGGATGCTATCTCACTCTGTAATTTAATTAATGCAAATTAATTATATTGATTATTTGAGGATTAAGTGGGTGCTGCCAATTCTGTGGCTCTTGTGGTAATTACACCTGCATGTGTTGCAATGAATGTGTGTGTGTCTGTGTGTGTGTGTGTGTGTGTGTGTGTGTGTGCGTGTGTATGAGGGTGTACAAACATATACCATTAATTAGCTGGTTGATTTACGACTCCGCCCAACAATTGCTTGATTCAAGCAGTTAAACCTTGCCTAGATTTAATTGTTGAACTTTGCTTTTATTCTCCCTTCTTACGATACCACACACCTAACATAACACTAAAGACTAAGTAAAACTTAATTACTTGGTAAACGCAATCTCTTAATTATGTTCCATTACCATTTGTTAGCTAATTGTTTGACGCATTGTTCTCACCGCAAATCAACATTGAAACACACATCGAATGAAGAAAGAATAAAGCGAAATCGACAACAAAGGCAACTTGCTAATAATCAAAATACATTTTTTGATTGTTCCTGAAAACGATAGACTAAACAAAAAGAGAGACGAATTGAAGATCAATAGACTGATCCTCTTCAGTATCAGTGATTAAAAATTGATTCATTTTTGATCAAAAGTGAACGATGAGTAATTTTTTATTTGGGTATGCATACCTTCAGTATTATCCGAAACTCGGCTTGGACCCTATTTATTTCAACTATTTGTTGTTTCTTCTTGCCAAGCACGTGTGTTTGCTTACTGGTTGTGGGAGTTGTCAGTAGAAGGGGGACTGTGTGCTTCGGAAACCCAAAACGAGAAATCAAACTGAAAACGTTTAATCGTATCTTAAGGTTTTCCGCATAAAAGTTCACGTACTTGCGGTATGATGATGGGGCTAAGCGAAAGAAAAAACCAAAACAAAATTCGAGATTCACAGAGAAATCCACAAAAAAAAAAGAAGAAAGAAAAAACATAAACGAATGGAAGAAAAACCACGGCAAAGCAAAACGAACGATAACAAACAACAATAGCCCCAAAACGAATACGAAGAGAAAAAAGTATATTCAAAAACTGGCTATAAAGGCCTGACCCTGAGCAATGTCAGGGGCTTGGGCATGGGCATGGGCTCAAGTTTGAGTTTGGGGCAAAGGTAAGTGTGACCGCGCAGCCAAAAGGTTCGAAACCGTTGAACGCCAAATGTTAATGTGTTTGATTATGGAGACGCACACACGCACACACACACACATAGATCCGTCTATCTTTATCCACATGGACCACTCAGGTGGATTTTGTTGGTCTGTCTATTCAAATTTTCTGCATTGTCAGCGTTAAAGTCAACGGTAGCCTAAACGTCGGTTCAACTCGATTCAATTTGACGCTTTGTGCTGCTTTGTTATTTTCGGTTTCTAGTTCAAGTTTAGGGTCAATAACTGCCGACTGCATTTTGGTCAAACTGGCAATTGACTGACTACGGATGTGGGTAAGGGGAGATAGCTGTATGGCCGGGGCTCGCGCCGTTGATTTGCAATTTGTAAAATTGCCAAACAAATATTGGTTTTCGAAGAATGTAAAAAAGGCGTATCTCAACTTATAGCCAAATGGCTGTAAACACAAAAACTTTAACAATGTCTCGCTGTTCGACGAAGAATTCGAATTTGATTTTATATTTATCTTTAGACAATATGAAAAGGAGAAAAAAAAACAACAAGCCTCTTACTCATCTCTATTGTAATTCATTGGTGGGGCAGGTTCAATGATTTATTGATTGATTTGCCCGAGACTCTCGCTGGTAATAATGGTCTTGGGGTTAAAAAGGTTACAATGGACTTTTTACAATGTGCATTCAGTCTGTGAATGGGTGTAAATGGAAATCGCTTTAGGGTAGATCAGTCAACGGGGGGGGGGAGTGGGGAGGAGATGTAATATCCATTAAATAACCATTGCCTATTTCAACTTTCCCCATTTGCATCAAAATGGTTAATTAGTTCCCTCAATTGCTTAATTTGTAACTTTACACAGGGTCAAGTTGTGATTTAGTTAAATATCGGAACATTTACTAATAAATTGCTGCCATGACTAACTACCAGCTAGTGAAAGCTTGTATCAAATTTTGATTTCAATTAAGAACAATTCCATTTTGATTAATTGAATGGGACTGCCTAATGAATCTCTACAACATATAATTACCACATATACAATGTATCTCTTATAGCAAATCGGCAACTCTCATTAATTTTTGCGTATTCATTTATTGTTGTTTCTTGCTTTTTTGTGTTGATGTTCTCTTTTGGAGGTTTTTGTTTATTACGAAACGAATTGCATTTCATTAATTAAGCTATATGGCATATGATATCGCCTACATACAAATGACGAGTTCAAGGTAGTTCCGGAAGTTCCAATTTTGCGGGCCCTTTATCGGCTTGTCAGGCTCCCTTCTTTAAGTCAACCTCTTTATTGTCTCCCCACACACACATACACAATTGCATTTGCATCTGCATCTGCGTCTGTAATTGTATTTGTATCTGCAGTTGGAAACTCGGTCAGAGTGAGGTGAACAACTGACTATCTCGATCAAGTTCACTGAACTGCAATGAATTACAGACAATTTGACGATATGATTGTATACAGACTATATGAACATAAGGCTTAATATGGCATTGAAATATACATATATGTATATGCTTGTGTACATATATAATACTTATGTGTTTTGGCTCAGATCTTGATCCCGTTCTCCGTTCTTCTAAGCCATAAGTGTGTCAGTGCTAAGAAAAAGCCGTATGTCCACTTTTCTTTAAACCAGTTTTCTCTCTGTATCTCTCTTCTTTTCTCTTAGCTGATGAAAGAAAGCAGTAAAAAGAAATTGTTGATGTGCTTACAATCATGTTTATATGTATGTACACACATACATATATGTATGTGTGTGCAAACTCTCAAGTGGGATTGGCAACTGAAAACTGGGAACTGCAGTACTGGCTACTGACTGCGCGAAGCGCTGAGCGATCAGCTGAGAGGTGTGAGTGATACCTCGTTCTCATCTCATGTAAAACGAAAAAGTTCGATGAGAAATAAATACATACATACATATGTTTGTATGTATCTGCTTATAGTGTAGAAGTGTGCTTGATGCTACGTGTTGAATCGTTGTATATATGTATGTATGTATGTATATTATATATATTTATTTATTTATACTTAACCAGCGCATGCGCTACCCTCAGTCGCTCAATCAATCTGTCGGAGTCAGTCCGTTTCAGTTCAACCACGCAGACGCGCTTACTCGCGGAACTCGCATGTGCAGTTCCAATTTTGGACACGATAGTTTTGAATACACATACATACATAAGATACGCTCCGTAAAAATATATCTTTATACGATCAAAATGACAGCCGGTAGTGCCCATCGCATCACCAATGAGGTGAGTTCCTGCTTTGCCAAAAATACACACAGAATTTAAACCAAAATACACAAACGACCAAGTCCGAAGCCTCCGCTACCAACTGAGCCCGCTCCTCCATCCATCGTCGAAAACAACTGGAAGTGGCTGCTAATTAGTGCTGGCTCATTAAAACCACACAGAATGGTCAAACGCAAAGTGTTCTGGAGCAGCAGAAGCACTCGAGACCCAGAGTCGAAATGCAAAACAAAAGCATCATTTTATGCCAGGAAAGGTCAGACCTGGTGGAGGGTGGTCTTTCGAGCCAGGCAGAAAATTATTAAAATTAATAATCAATAAACACAATTAGCGCATAAACAAACAAAACTCAAAAAGAGAGAAACGAAACGAAACCAAACCATCAACGAAACATGGAACCCGTTTCCCTCAAACACTTTTGCTTTTTACAATTTGCATTTTGTGGTGCTCAGAACTTTTGCCGTTGGATTTGGCAAAAATTAGAATAAATTAGTATAAATAATTAATTTTTCTTTTTATTTTCGCTGTAAGGAAACAGCTGTGGGCCATGAACCAAGCCAAATCAAAACAAATCAAGTTCCATAGAAAAGGAAAGCCGAGAGAAAATAGACACCGTTCGATCATCTGTGAATGGGAAAACTGAAATGCAAATTATAATAATGTTAGTTAAAGGTTTGAGTCGAATTCCAAGAAAATTGAATGCCACAAACAAGAGGGCAAACAAATTATCAAAATGTATTCAAACATTTGCGTGTTCTGAATCGCAATTTAAGCCGGAAGCAAATCAATCAATCGCCCATATCTCTATTAAATATCAAAGAAGCTAACTTCGGCATTGCCGAAGTTTATATACCCTTGCAGTCCTTGGCAATAATTTTTTTACATTTTGAAATTTCTTTCCTTGCAACTCAATTCATCAACACACAAACAAAACATTCAAATTATTTCTCTTTTTACTACAAATTTTTAAGCAAGGCACAACACGCATACACATGCATACATCGTATGCATGTGCTCTGTTTGATTTGCTGATGACGTAGAACCGATTTGAATTGACTGTAACTTGTGTTCTATTTATCCGATCAAACTCAAATTTTGGGATCTGAGATTTTATATTCTAAAAAATTCTATTATATTGGTAAATTTCATGGCGATACTCCAATTTTTGCAAAAAATTTTGTTCTAGAGCTATATGATATAGTAGTCCGATCCTGACAATTTTCATACTCTATTATCTCCCGGCTAAAAGTAGCTCAAATATGAAATTTCATTCCGATAGCTCTTAAGATGCCAGCGTGAAGTTGATTTGCACAGACGGACGGACGGACGGACGGACGGACGGACGGACGGACGGACACGACGGACGGACGGACAGACGGACATGGCTATATCGACTCAGCTTCTCATGCTGATCAAGAATATATATACTTTATGTGGTCGGAAACGTCTCCTTCTGTGCGTTACAAACATCTGACCAATTTTATAATACCCTCTGCAAGGGTATAAAAATATCAATATTCCGCACCACTGTCCACTTGTCCAATAGGAAATCAGTGGCTCAACATTAAATTTTCATTGGTTAATTTACAAATCGAATTTCACTTTTTGCTGTTTATATATGAAGCCCTTTTGTTGGATCTAATAACATCATTTGTCTGAACGATTGAATAAAGGCAGATCATTTTAGTTTTACGATATTAATTGACTGCTTTTTACAATAGTATATTATAATTAGGAGCTCATGCTTCACGTACTTTTTGGAGTCCTTTTCTCTGATGCATATGTATAGGAGGTCAATTAGCCATAATTGGATAAATATGTTCTATTTTAGTAGAGAACAGTCTTAGTATCTCCTTGTAGCAATTGCGAAATGAGTTAACAACTCTTTACTCACATTTTCTTTATCAACTGCTTGTATGTCGCTAGCTTAGAAAGAAAAATATGAAATCATTTACATTGCGTGGGCCCAACCAGCCAGCTACTTCAAGTTGCCGCATTTTGTTGCACATCCTGACTTTGGCTCGATCTGTCTACCAGACAATGAGCCCTCGCCCACAACAATAAATGCGTTGGCGCTTTACTTTGTTTGTTTCGCGCTTTTCTAAGACTGTGTTGTTTACCGGTTTAATATTTGCCAAAGTTTTGACTAAGAATAACAAAAGATTTTTTGTTGTTTTTCTGTTTTTGCTCATGCTAAATCAACAAATGAGGCGAACAATATACTCAGACTAAGACCGAAACTCATAATCAAAATGATCCAACTCATACATAATATTACGTATACGCCCGCAAAGCTCTCTGCACCGTGTCCAAACATTTTGTCTGCCATTCCATTATAAACTTAGGTAAATGTTTAACCAACATTGCGGGTTAACCACAAATGTTTTTCATGTTTATTTGCTCAAGTTTCTCATAGACAAAAAGTAGCCAAAATTTAATTTTCATTTTCAAACGAACAAAGACAAAAAATGAAACAGAAACACCCAACCCGAAATTGAAAATGCAAAATGCAAATGAAATTGTTTAGTTGTGGTCATAAGCCGGCCGGTAAATACTTGAAGACTTAACAAAAAAACCAAAGAAAAAATACTCTAGCATGACAATTTCCTCCTTTTGGCCTTTGAGAAACCTCCCCACCCTCACCCCAAAACTGAAAAACCAAGTGTACCACACCTCGAGGTAGTTCTAAAAGTTTTTGTTTTGCTATCTTTCTGTGGCTAACTTTCAGGGGAATGCTTTTTGTTCTTATGCAAATAGAAAATTTTCTCGAAAATGCATTTCCAACTCGTTCATACATACATATACATGCATACACCGACACATTCAAAAAATAAGGAGAAGCTTTGCATATAAATCAGAAAAAGAGGCTCAAGTTTTTTCCATGTCGTCTGACCTGTAATTTGTTTCTTTACTGGAAAATAGTTTGTGCATGGGCCTTAATTGCGGCCCCCACCCAAGAATTACATACAAATTTAACAAAATTGTTTAGAATGAAAATGACATAGCCCGAGATATAAATGTATTGATTTACTCTCTTCCTTTCAATTTCTTTTTTAATTTGAACTTATTTTTTTTTTTTTGTTTTACTTGGTGGTGAAACAAAATGGTGCCTGATCTCATAGCTATTACATATCGATGTATTAGATTTCACACTGAATGGAGTAAAAATTTACTTCAGAAACAGTAAAACAATACATTAAACTAGAAGATTGTCAGCATGTGATTTTAAAGACTTGACCTCGTTTGGTTTAAACAATCACAGTTTTTAGTGTGCATTTTTGATGGGAAACATATAATATTATATAACATGCACTTAAATATGTGCATGATTATTTTACTGTAAAGGTTCTACCAACCCAACTCCAATCCCAATCCCAACCGAGTGCTCTTCTTTCGTTTGCCGGAGTTTGCTTTTTTCGATTTCTTTTTGGTTTCTCGTTTTGTTGTATCTTTTTCCTTCCACTTGAATGAATCATGGGTTTACAGTTGATTTATGCCTTTCCTAAATGAATTTTAATAATTTCAGCATTTAAACTGTTGAGTTTATATTTCTGTGTTTCGTTATGCTTTGTTTTAAGTTTTCGGCGCTTCTGACCACGCATTGTGTGTGTGTGTGTGTGAGTGTGTGTGCGTGTGTGTGTATGTCTATGAGAGAGTATCTGTGTTTGTCACAGTTTGTTATCACAACCAAACTGAACAGAATCTTCGGCTTTTAGCCTTCTGCTTGCTTGTTTCTGCTTCTTCTGCACATTTGACATCAAGGGTCAGGGTGAGCATTTGCTTAATTAGTTATTTAATTACCCAGACTAACATACTCACTAAGTTAGCGTGTCAAGGCTCTAGGAGAATCTTAAGCGGAGGAGCTGCGGCTGAGTAAACAATAAAAAAGATACAAATATACAAAGACTTAAAAAAAGCCAAAAAACAAAAAAAAAAACATCACACATACCCATTAAGAGGTAATTGAAGTTTGTTTTGAGTCTTTTGCAGTCCTCACTCCCCGCCCCTTGCCAAATGCAAAGTCAGTGTCGCTTAACAATTTTTTGTCATGGCTGGTTGCTTCAAGAGTTGACCCCCTCCTTCTTCCATATTGGTTGAGCCATTTCAACGATTTCAATAGCTAATGGGGGCGATGGCGACGGGGGCGGTGGGAATTATCAAAAGCAGACACACAACAAATATAAATACAGACAGATAATGCTGATGGATTTTTGATTTATATATGTGTGGGCCCCCCTTGAAACCCTTGCTGCCTGCCAGCTAAACAACCCAACCCCAAAATGGAAGACTGAAAAATGTTATTAAGTTCCCTTTGAAGCGTGGGGTACAGAGTTCAATTCTTTTGAACCACAAACTTAATTTGGCCAATCTGTGGGCCTTGTCTGAGGATGAGGATCAGACTTGAGGGGAAAACTCAATTCTCACTGCCAAGTGGAAAAACCAGATGCGTCTATGCATTTATGCACCTATGGACCAAAGAAACATCTACAACAAAAACTGGTTACGCTTGGCAAACGCAAACACTGCCGCTGACACGCCGCATGTTGGCCTTGTGCTAATCCACATATTCAGAATCTCCCGCAGCCATAGCAATAGCTGATACATGGCTTTGGTATTGGTATTACCTCTGACTCTGATATTTCATTGGCACAAAACCATTGAGCCGACTGTGTTAGTGCCTCAGAACGCTGTGGGCCAACACACGATCAAGACTCGCAAGAAGCTCAAGCGGGGTTGCATCTATCTCCGTCTCTGGCCGTGTACCATATCGCATGTGGCACGAACTGCCAGCCGAGCTTGACTGAAACTTGACTTTGCATTGCCAGAACATTGCATTTCGAGTGCCAACATTTAATTGCAGCCATCAAGATCAAGAATGAGTTTCAACAATGATGTATGTACTCGCAAAGTCAGAGTGACTTGTGTCGATCGAGTGACTTCTGATTGCGTTGCCCGTTTCGTTCGCTGATTCGTTAGCATTAAAGCGCTGCTTAAAAATAAATATTGATTGCAAATTGTTGTCATTTCACTCATTTTATTTGCAGATAATTATTACGGCCATGGACCGATTCGTTTGGTTTGTTCTTTTGGTGGTGATGTCTCATTTGGTTACCGAGTTCACGAGAGTCACTGGATACGCACGTGGGTCACGACACGAGTTGGTGTTGGTCAATGATGTGAGTAAAAAACCATAAAAACTATTATAATGAGTCTCCAATGAACTCGATGGGAAGATATCGGTAAATGTCTATACTCTCACAATGCGAAGTCAAACACCTTAGACAGCTTAGAGTTAGTTAGTAACTACTTAACCGAACTCTTCCTGTGACATTTTATGGAACTCCTCTAAATTGGTCGATATTTAAATTGAATTTGATTTTTTTAGAGCTTACTTCAGCCCATGCCCGTACAAAATATGCTGCTTTATCCCAGTCCTGGGCATTATGAGCAACGCCCAACTGCTCTCTCGGTGAATAGCATACAACAGAATGCGGCACTGCTGTTGGGAAGTCTGGCTGCGGGTGTGGCTGCAGGCGGCGGTGGCGGAGGAGGAGGAGTAGGCAGTGGCAGTGTCGATGAGATTTCTGCCACCAACAGCAACCTAGCTAGCGGCGAACCCAGCTATCCGCTCTTCAGTATCCGTCCATTAATTGACAGCATTTTCGAGGTAAGTTGTAAGCATTTTTTAATTAATGTAACCGCCCCTCTACCTCTGCTGGGCTGGGCGCCACCACAAAAAACCTTTTGATATTTAGTGATTTTCAAATTTTCAATTTCGCAATTGCCGCAGATACCAATATCGACGCTGCGTGCTGTCAACAATCTGGTGGGCAGGCTAACCGGCGGCTATAGGCAGCCAACGACGTCGGAAATGGGCCAAAAATCCGCCATCACAATTGAGGCAACTGATACGTCCCTACGGCTTCCTCCTGGCCCTAACCATAGCCATGGCAACCATGCGATGGGCGAGGACTTCAAACTCTCGACGACAACTACACAGCGCAAGCAAATGCGCGAGGAATTGGCGTAGTTCGAGTTAGTTCCTTACACAGATGGAGGTGAATGTGGGGGAGGAGATGACAGAGTTCATCCCGCTGAAAATTTAAATAATTCTAATTAGCTTTATACGTCAACTTTGACCTTAGGCTTGGGCGAATTTCGTGAGTGATTGTTGTGAATTTACGTAGTTATTTTTGTTCTGCTTGTGTGTTTCTCATTGAATTCATGTAACTTACGAATAGATGTCGTCCTTTGTGATATATGTAAAAATAGTTTATAGCTCTTACAATTAGACTTATGGTATTTAAATGAAAAAACAGAAAAAAAGCAATAAATATGTATATGTATGTGTAAGACTATCATTTTATCCACTGAAATAGTTTTATTCTTCCAGCCTTTGTAATCAATGTGACATTGCTATTTCAAACAAATTCGACTAAATTGAAAATATCTGTGAATCACTTTTTGAATAATCATGTATTTGACAAGAGCTACAAAAAACCAGAGGGCCGGGGCTAACTTCGACCGCGTCGAAGTTTGTATACCTTTGCAACTGTTTTGGTCATTCTTTCCTTACCCATAGCCATCAAAGTGTAAAAACGTTTTATCCAAAAAATCTAATGTCTGCGAAAGAACGGCCTACAATCTTAGCATAGGAAATAACGAAGGAGGAATTTGCGCTGATGTAGACGGACAGACGGACGGACAAGGCTATTTGAACTCGTCTCGTCGTGCTGATCAAGAATATATATGTATATGTCGGCGATGCTTCCTTCTATGCGTTGCACCCTTCTGACCAAAATTAATATTTTATTTATTTATTTAGACTATGATTAGTAGGTAATTGTAAATTACCTCTAATCTATGTATGTGCTACGTAGCTATAACTGCTAATATACCCTTTTTGCAAGGGTATAAATTTATTCATTCATTGGTATGTATGTATGTATATATGAGGCATATACTGATTTCCAAGACTGTTTGCTATGCTAAAGTTAAAGATAAAGTTTCATTTTATTTAAGATGTACCTTTCTTTAAGTTAGTGAGACATTAAATGCATATTTTGCCGATGCCTTGATTGATGAAGGATTGATTAGTTGCTTTTATGGCTCACCGAATCTTTTGTAAGATAATAAAATTCGCCAAGGCCATGATGATCAATTAGATCTTTCATTACGGCAATTCAACGCAATTCAAGAAATGAGCCCTGCATGTTCTTCAACATCGGAATTGTCCAATCCTCTCTTCGCGATCATCCGTTATACTCGGACTTCCAAAATTTGGCTGTCGACTTTTTTTAAATATTTGCCACAAAACACACCTGAACCACTTTTGTGGTCATACATACATACATACACATGAACTTTTGAATCCCAAAATGTTGCAATGCAAAATGATTAAGATGTATTATTTTAGTACAGACTTCCAAAATTCCAAATCATTTCGTTGGTGTTTGGGAATCCAATCCAAAAACCACAAGTCGATGTAGTTGGTCTGGCAATTGGTTTGTACTTCGAAGACTATTAGAGCCTTTACAATTTATATGTAGTAGCAGTTTAAAGTTAGAGAAAAAGTGCTTAGAGGTAGCTTACTTTTGAGAATTGGGCAGTTTGTGGTACACTGTGTGACAAAATTGCCAATATTGTTTCAGATTCCAGTATTTCAAAACTAAGAAAAACTGTAGGTATACTAATAAGTTCCAGGACGTCTTCAAACAAGGATATATACATATGTATGTATGATAAAGATATCTTTCGTATCTGGTTTTTATGAATCACTTAGTTTAATACCAAAGAGTAACGAACCAACAGCCAACAACCAAACAACTTGAAGTTTCGAATATTTTGTTTGACTTTCTTGCATTTATTCGATTGAGTAAAATAAGAAAGTACAATACCTTCTGTTAAAATAATTCATTACAATTACCTATTTTAAAACATAATCTTCTCTATAAAAAGGAGTGTTTCTATGAAAAATTATTTGGAGATATCCTGATATTTTTTCAATTCAACATGCCTTCAAAACCCTTAATAGCTGACCCATGGAAAAAGGTTTTTTTTTTATCGTATTATTCAACTTTAAGCTCTCAGCCCAAAAGTATGTGTGCAATGCCGAAACATAAAAAAATACTTAATTAGATTCAACTGTTTTGGAGAGGCATACCTTTAGGCTGAATATACACTACAGACAAAAAAATTAGTATTCATACGCAATAGCATAAAAAGAAAGACAAAAGCTATTCATTTCATATACATATTTAATTTTAAAATTAAAAACCCGATCCTGACTACAATATGTGTGCGAATTAATGTCAATTCGTCCCATCAGATGAAGTCAACAAACGCATCAAACCCTCATATCAGTTTCAAACGCTCATGGCAATAACAATGAACATTTTTGCAGAGCAATGCCACTGCCCCTTGGTTATCAACAAAATGTATGAATATGCACAAAACTGGCATAATGTGCTAATATATGAACATATGTATGTTGACTCCGGAAGTCAGTCTCAGACGAGCCGAGGTTCACATTCTCTTCCCTTATGTATAACTCGGATTATTTGACTGATCCGTTGGAATTACATGATACGAATCTAACAATAATTCCAAATATCTTATAAGTTTACAGTCTTCAAATTATGTGGTAAGTAAAGTAAAAATGAGACACATAATTTGTTATATAATTATTTTGTTTTTGACTAGAAGTATGATATGGGATTCCTTTACCAGTTTTAAGAACATAAAGAAAAATTTCCCTGTCTATGTGGGGTAATGAACGCTATGACAACCTTATATGTATACACATGGACTTATCTCTTAATGCAAATGACTGACCATTTGGCCCAGGGCATTCCGAAGAGATTGAAGTGAAAATTAATATAAATTATTTACTAAAAAAAGGCCATCGGTTGATTTGTTAATTAGAAAATCAAATGGCGACACGCGCCAGTAAATCATACGTGCTGGAAACTTTCGAGAAAAAAAGGACTGAGAACAAATCGAATTGAATTTAATTATTTTTTGTTCGCCCTTTTTTCCTGGCATTTGACTTTGCCCGGCACGTGCGAATCGAATTCGGTTCAAAAAGCACAGAACGAAGCCAAAAAACACATTAACGGCCGGCTATTTTGTCATTTGAATATTTAATGAGCCTCTTGTTAGGACAAAAGAAGAATGCCAACCATGAAACATTGAACGGAGCATCGAGAAAGAAGAATAACCCCAAATGGAAAGTTAAAATCGGAATGAAGAAAAAGAATACAAAAAGAAATCAAGACTGTCACCCGACCGAAAGTAAATCCGCCCTCAGACCCCTTCTTTTAGTCCTTGTATGTCCAAGTTGTCCTTGTATCTCATTATATTGTTTCTGGTTCGGCCATTGTGGATAAATGTACAAATTGGCGCACTGGAAAATTGACCTGCAATGGCGGTGAAGCGAATGAAACGACAACCACATCGTTATGGTCAACTGCAGCCAATGCCGACCACATGCACAACCGCCAACCAGGCATTGCCAAATGCTTCACGATTCACTAAAAATCAAGAGTAAAAGTGCTTTTATATGCGGCCACTCTATATACAAATTGAACATGACACATACAGTGAAAGAAATAATAGTAATAGTCTTCACCCAAAAAAACATAGTTGGATTCCAAACATTTCATTGTCTGGTTAAAATTCAAGTAGCGAATGAAGAGATCTAACCCAATCTTATAAAATTTGTAAGATCCCATCCTCGTTGGGTAAAAATCTCTAAAAAATAATTTTATAATTATACCCTTGCAAAAAGTGTATATTAGTTTTGGTCAAAAGTGGTCAACATTTTGCATCCTTGTATATACTGCACGGGTTATATATCTCGGATTCTGTCGGATCGGACCACTATATCATATAGCTCCCATAGAAGCGATCGATCAAAGACAGTGACTGACAAAATTTATCTTTCATGTTTATCACTGCGCTAAAATTTATCAAGATCGGATGACTATATCCCATAGGAACCAACGGTCGATAACAGTGACTTGTAAAATTTAATATTCGATTTGATTTAACGAAGCTGCTAACGACTGTTCCAAATTTGATCGAAATCGGTTAACTATATTATATAGCTGCCATCCAAACTTATAATGAAAAGGCATGTTAAATGAGCCTGAGTAGGGTAGGAAGAATGAAAAAAACTTGCAAAGGTAAACAAACTTCGGCGTAGTCGAAGTTAGCCCCGGCTCTCTGGTTTTTTTTTTTTAATGTAATAAACCTGTTTAACAGTTAAACTTCTATATGTTTTAAATTGATTAATTATATGTTTATAAGAATCAAATGAATCAAACTGGTTTAGTTCATACATAATAATTATGACTTTGCGTTTTGGCTTTCCTCACCAGTCTGTAAAGTATTCTGAAAGTGCCTGCATACATTCAATGGATTCTCACCAGTTTCTTCAAGTGCCAATTAGATGTTAATTGACAGAAAATTCAAGCAAATTTTGCAATGTTGTTGCGTCATCAGCTCATCGATGAGCATTATCTCTTCAGATAGCATCAATCGGACTAAATGATCGCAGAACAAAGTAAAATGGCAAATCCTATATAAAGACAAGCTTGCATATTTAATTGCGCCACAATTCCAGTTTCCAGTTTCGGTTGGGAGGCATTACAACAGCCTTCTGTCTACGTCTCTGCCTCATCGTCAGTCTGACAGTGATAGTCATAGTCTGGACAGCTCGAGCCGTTTCGAAGTTTCAAGTTTAAGCCCGGCTCTCGACCAGCGATTCATTGCTAAAAGGCAGCGCGACGCGAACGGTCCGACGACTCTGAGATTTATTTGTTTATAACGAAGAAGGCGAATAAGCAAAAACAAAGGCGGAAAAAGTGTGTAAAACAAAAAGTGTTAATAAAATAGAAAAGAATCTCTCGTACTTATGCTGGACTGGGTGGGGGTTTTGGGGCTGTGGGATACCACACCTAGATCCAGAACCAGACCCAGACCCAGACCGGACGCGCCTCGCATACGAAAGACAATTAAAACTTTTGTTTTTCTAAGCTGCCATCAGAATGAGTATCTTTATTCTTTTGTTTCTTGTTTCATCCTGTGTTCATAGGTTGAAAAATGTTTGCCATACTTGGAGCACTTTGTCTCTTGCAGACGATAACTTTGGCCCCAGCCCAGGTGAGTGTTATCATTGTCCTCCGGGGAAGGGATGTCGGGTTCATGCAAATTGGTTCATAGCACCTGCTCCATGCAAATCACTTACAATGCCGCAGACCCAATCAATACAGTCACAGAGACATTCAGACAGAGAGAAATAGATAGACATGGACTCCACATGTATGGAGACAGATCCACTCAACCAGGCCATTTTGCGGTTAATTCTTTCAGCTTGTTTTGTGTTTATGTTGCGGCCATGTGTGGCGAGGTGCCAGGCTATGTAAAATGAAAATATTTTAATTACAGCTCGGTGAGTTTCACATTGAACTCGCCACCACATGGTCAGACCTGGAAACCTGTTTGCCCCACTATCCCAGAATGCGCTATGCGTCTGTTTATTTATTTACAATTTGCACAAAAGCTAAGCTCACTAAAATATTTCCACATTGCCTATTAGGCCGATGGCAGGTGCTCGACGATGCCCAGGAAACGATAATCATTTTTCATCAAAAAAGTTCAATATACTCTAAGGATTTGATATCAGTCGTTTCGTTTCCATGAACCGTTTGAAGTAACTCTATTTGGTATTAAATCAATTTGTGTGATATATTTTCCTTTTTAACTATTATTAGTGTAGAATATATTCTAAGGTCTTGCCCCCATAATCGAATAAATTCATTTGGTCAAGACCATGTCCTATCATAATAATAGGCAGAAATCATTCAGGACTCACAAATGTTCCAAATGTTGAAACCAAACTTGATTACTGTCACTTTTCCCCTTTCCTCAAATTCTTATTAATCGCTGAATTCCATGCACATTTTCCTGCATAACCGAAACCACGAAATCAATAGGATCACTTATTCCTGCGGACAACATAATCGAAATTTGTATTAGCTACAAAGCGCAATCCAATAATTGGAGCAAAAAGCTCTTCGGCCATAGCTCTGGCGTTGATTTCATTTGCGGTTTGGTTGCATTTTACCCCAAAAATACCAACATTGACTCGGTTGCAGGTCCGACTTTTGATTTTCGCAATTTGGGTAAAGTGCTCAGTGGTTTCAGACGTGGCCATTAAACTGTTGGCCGTTATGCAACAAGCACAACCAGCAAATCACTGAGACTATTAAATGCCGGTAATGAAGAATTTTGTGCTTTGTTTTTAGTAGCTAGTTTTTCAACACTTCCACATCCAAGTCCGTTGCCGTTGCCGTTTCAGTCACTGTCTAATTGCAGGCAAAAGGCGCTCGCACAACTTGGCAATTAAAACTTGGGTTATCCATTAATCTTTGGCTAGCTAACTATAATTATACATCATTTTAATAACTGTTGCCTTGAACTTTAATCCACTTGATGACTAACTTGGAATGTTTTTGTGTAAATGTAGTAAATGTATTTAAGTATATTACACATACGCCGTGTCGACTAGCGCTTTGCCATTGAAGCCAAAAACCAAATTTCCGAATCTTACTCTTGCCAAATTAATTCCATTACCAGGTTTATTGGAAATATAAAAAAAAGAATCAATACCACAATGTTTGATATTTAAGATTCGTCTATTGTCATTCAGCTTTCATGAAGGACATTTTTTGATATAAGTGTCGAGTTTCCTTTTTGCATAGAATGGCTAAAATAAATTCGGCAATGCCATGTTTCCTTTCTTTTTTACACCATGCACTCTTAGAGTAAAATAGTATATTAAAATCACACAAAATGTTTATATTAGACAGATGGAAGTGGGGTTGAGGGGTTCGTCAATCCCAGTCAGTATCAATACTTTTCCTCAGCATAACCAGACTAGTCGGCTTCGGATAAGAGCTAATGCCGCAAAGTTTGTTTAAAAAAAATAAATAAGAAATTCAAGAGACTGAAGCGTGCTTCTAAAGGTGAAAATAGATATACATGTATGTAAAAATAAATGAATTGTGGTTAATGAGCTTGAAATATTCGTTTTACTTGGTGCATGGTATTCCCAAGTCGACACTTCCACTTTTTTCATTTTTCGCCTTTTCCCTTTTTGTTTACGGCCCACGGGCTTATAGAATTTAGATTTTAATCTACGCATGCATGAATTTTGCATTTGTTAGTACAACAATAAGAAAAAAAAACAAAGTTTTCTTTTTCCATTTTGGCGATTCTTGTCAAGGCGAATTGAAATTAAGAACCCGAGTAAAGTGCCCCAAGAAGGGTTACTCAGTTAGAGTTAAACATAATTTTAGCACTCATTTCTTTGGAATTCATGCAAATTGCTGGGCTCGGGATGGACTTTGTGGGCAACCGAAAGGAAGATTAAGTGAGTACTCTTTGTGGGCCATGACCCAAAGCCTATGAATTTTGAGAAGCACAATCTGCAATCTTTAGCCATAAACGTAAATTAGTTGAAACATACAATTGTCCAAAGTGCCATTGTGTTTGCCCAAAGGAGGGCGATGTGGAATAAAGTGGGCTAGGAGTGGCAGACAGTTGTTTATGCCCATCAACTCATTATTCTTTTGACTTTGATGATTTTTATCTAGATTAAAGTTATGGCCAAAAGCAAATGAACAACATATAACCAAATCGAAGTTATATACATACAAGCCAAAAAACAAAAGCAGGAAAAAGTTTTCGTCCAATTGTGCTTTGTGAATTATTTTAAACTTGAAATCTCTTTATACTTTTTTCAAGATTTTGTAAAAATATCTCTTAATTTAATTCTGGAAATATGACTCGAATCAAATTACAATTAAAGTTTGAGTATAAAAGAATCGTCATAATTCTTTTTGCAAAATCTCTTTGATTCCCTACAAATATTTGAGTCTCATCTGTCTAAATATTATCCATGATACAATACAGAATGTCGTACCCTTCGTATAGAAGGTTACTCTGCACTTGAGATTATGTTATCATATATGATATATAAATAAATCTTCATACATAGTTAAAAAGATGTCTTACTATATTTCATGTATACAGCGAAAATGAAACTAAAGATAACTAAGATCTATGTTCGAATGCCAGTCTTGTGTATGGACCTGGACACTGTAGAATTAGTTGACTGTGCTGAAAAGGGTGTCGTTCTGGTTTTCCTTTGTGTAAGAATCTTGCTGGCCATTATTATTTCCATTGAAATAAAATTCAATATGTTTCACAACATGTTTCCGACGAATGCAATTGAAATTTTCAATCAATTAATCCCAAAGGGAGTCTACACACTTACTTGAATAATGGAGAGATAAAAGTTTTATAAATCAGTTTGTATTCAACTTGTCCTTCAGCCAACCTCGGCCTCATCCCCCAAAACCGAACCCGAACGCCCACTGTTAGCCACAGTTTCTGCCTCTGTCTCAGCCAATGAGGCAAGTTCTGCCGTCTTGTAAATGTGATTTATTTCTTAATCGTATTAAAGCTGCTTATATTGCATTTTCAGTTCAGTCGATGGCAGAGCGGTAAGCAGGGGTTGCGGTGGAAAGGGAAGGAGTGTTGGCGTTTTGAGAAAACTGATTTAGTAAACGGTTGACTTGGCTTACGCCGGCAAAACCAAACCGCTTAGCGGCTCACAGGTGTGCATACGTATATATGTGTGATAGTGTGTGAGGGTTTAAGTGGGTGTGGGTGTATCTGAAAGTGTGCGTGTGAATCGTAGCCTTACTGCATTTGCATATCATTACCAGCTGAAGCAGGAGTAGCCAGAGTAGATGGCACTTGACATCCTCAAACACTTTAAACAGTTGCAAATATGTTAAAGACTCTACACCAAAGAACTGTTCTGTCGAAATAGCTTAGATGGTCCTATATGACTTTATAGTATATGGGATTTTTCCATTAATTAAAACCTTATTACGTATATTTAGTTAGTATGTCTTGAGAAAGTCTGCGTCACATTCATGAGTTTCTATTGAAATCAATTAAAAAAAACGAGTAGAGAAAATATTTTTTAAAGAGAAAGATATATAAACAATGTCACAGATTTAAGCCATAAATGGCTAACATGAAGTGGGCATCCTGCGAAATGTTGAGATTTTTGTGTCTTTGAAAACGGACGACAGCAAACGATTGACCTATTCCTCCCTGCACTAATATGGGGTCAGAGTCATTGCCATTCACTGCAGTCAGGTCCTCTACATGCAGGGCCGTAATTGTATAGCCATCGGCAGTCTGGGAAAGAAATTTGGAGATTTATAGCACAAACATACAAACACATTTGTATTCGTATACTAGATATCTGCGGATCTCTCACCTCTGAACCGTAGACAACATCTCTGGTGTGCATATTGTGGGACAGGTAAATGTCTTCTGTGTACAATGTGCTAGCGTATTTATTGACATGGCCCCAGGTGAATGAGGTACCAACAACGCCGTCAATCGACTGCAAGAGCAGAGGCAACAGCACTAGCAATACGCACAATGGTCGCTTGCCAGAAGATTCTGTTATATTTGTCATCATGACAACAACATGGTATGATTTCCACTACCACTTCTCAGCAGCAACACCTCCTCCACCAGCTGACCCAGCCGCCTTCTCGATTCACTTTCAGGGTCGTCGACAGCCTTTACTTGAATTCGATGTTGCCTTTCACTCCCACATATAATGGACGGGGCAAGTTCTTTGGCTAACCCAAAGTGTGAAACTCAAATGAGCGGCTGTCAGGGCAACCAAGTTAAATAATATTGGTGTCTATATCAAGAGCCCGCGCGCTTATCAGTGTTCAGGTGTTTCAGCGCTCTAATGAGAGCACACACGATTCAAGTACAATTCTTAATACCAAATGCTTGATACTCTCCCTTCCATTCACTGCTAACGTGGCCAAAAGTTGAACCAAAACTAAACTGACTACAATTTTTGCTGGTATTCAGAGTATTTACTATTCGACGCTAATAAGATAGCATGCTTATCTTTTATGTTTTGTTTTAGTTTTGTTTGCGACCACTTTCATAATTATTGATAAAGTATATAGCTCATGACGCTCAGTCAACTCGTTTAAATTTTACCTTCAGCTCTGTGGCATGTACAAATACAATATGCAATCATTCTCTTTTCCCTTTATCATATGCTCTCTCTTTCTCTCTCTCTCTCTCGTAGTGTGTCTTAGCTTCTTACGTTCTAAATGTTGATTAACAAATTCATATAGAATACAGAAAAACTGAGTAAATATTTGAAACACATTTATAATGGGCAAATAAAGAGTGTGGATCTAATCGAGACCTCCTACACACTTTAAGAATGAAATTCAATAAATTACAATTAGAAATGTGTATCTCTGTTGTATGAGATTACTTCCCCAATGGCCAAGGCACGTTTGTAGTGCCTTCATCTGCATATTTTCATGAGGTGATGATGGGTTGCAAAAAAGAACTTTTGACATTGACTAAATGGAAATTTATGCCAATGTCAAAAAATTCTTATTGGAGTTTATTCAGCAAGTCTTGAAACCTAATTTCAATTGATTGGCACACACAAAGCCGAACAGCCGAGAGCCAAACAGCCTCTAGGTTTTTGGCATAGGCATAAGAAAGGTGAAAAGTTTCCTTAATATTTTGGTAAAAATGACCAAGGTCTTAGGACCTAAAACTTTTAGGCGGAGGCGGCGGGGCGACAAAACTTTCGATAGCATTAAGTATACGCAGCGTGTAACTAACAAACAAACTTTTTGGGGTCCTTCTCACATTTCGCCGCAGCTGATTACTTTGCGCGACGGCAAGGTGGGCGTCAACTTCGCTGGCTATCATGCCGATGCAGGACTGGGTGGCTTGCTTACCGGAAACTCTGCCCATGGTGGTCTAAGCGCCTCTGCCGGCACACCCTGGGGGGCAAGAGCTGCTGCTGGTCTTGGCGGCGATCTGGATGGTAAGTAAATGAGCACGCCACGCAATACGTTAATTGATTTCATTTTGCTTAATTTACGCATAGGTCGCGCAGCTGGAGTGGGATATGCAGCCGCACAAGCTAATCCTCAAGTTGGAGCCAGTGCTCTATTGGGCGGCAGTGCGGGTGAGCACGGCTATATTGGGGCCGAAGCTCACAGTCCCGGCAGGGTCGCCATTTCGGCAACACAGCACAATAAGCAGCCAATCACATCCGGACCGCTAGGACAGACACCGCTCCCAACAGTCGCCAGTCATGTCCAGAAGGTCAAGCCACCCAAGAAGTACTCACTGATTAAACAAGATGTAAGTAATGAAAAACAAAAACAAAGCACTTTCTAGACATTTCGTTTACCTCAAAATGCAAAAAAAAAGACCAAAAAATTAAAAATCGGAACAGTTTGATATTTATGTATATACAATTACCGTTTCTGAAAGTCCGTGTTCAATTCGGCAATCAATCTTCTGACTAACTCTTTTCACCCCACAACCCTAATCACATTCCCCCACAAATCATATTCATGTATTAGTCGAACCGCAGAGTGGACAACGAAAATCATGTTGAATCAGCCACAGAGCTGTCCGGACCGACACCTTCCCTGTCTGCAGCATCGTCATCTCCACTCCACCAGGCAGCCGTGCCAGCTGGTTCGCTGATAATTGTCAAACGACCACGCCTCCATGCAAAGCGTGAACGTCATCGCCAGCGTACAATCTATGTAATGCAACAGCCGCAGGATGAATACGTGGAGGAGGTGCAACAGCTCGTTGAGGTAACCGGCAAAGGACACATACATATACAGAAAACACATTTACACATCAACGGCAACAAATATCGCTTTGAGGCTAAGCACACCAACCAACCCCTTCAAGTCCCCATCCTCCCAAGTCTGACATGGTGATGGCTGAAACCAAAATGTTGTTTTCACTTTATGCAGACGACATTTGCCTGGTTTAGTTTCGTTTTTTTTTTTTTTTTTTTTCGTTTCGATTTCGGGTGGCAGTTAAACAGAAGTGTTTTTGGCATTTATTTAATTTTTGGGTTTTTGATTAAATGCAACTTCGTATTTAACATCATAATCATCTCTCCCCAATGCCAGGTGCCATTGAAAAGTGAAGCCAAAGTGGTCCATCCCCATAGTTACACCAAAACGGTTGAGAGACCCCAGTCAGTGGACAGACGTGTCGTGGCTTCGCAAGGCAATCCCGTTGGACTGGCCCTCGATGTAAGCATACATGCATATATGGTACTTTTGGTTACATGGAGATTTAATCCAACTTCTCGCACCCAGATTCCCATTGGCATTTTGCGTTCTCTGCAGCAATCAATTGGTGGTTTAATCGGAGGCAATGCTCCCCCTGGTCAAGGCATTCCGGCGAACTCCGGCTAATATACATATTTAGTACTAAATATTGTATTAATTTTTTCGTTTTATCAAAACTGTGTCAGTATAACAAATAAATTTCACGAACTCAAACCTTTAAGTACATTTTTCCAGTGGGTGAAATGGGATTAGGTCGCCAATGACTTATGTGATTTCCAATGGTTTGGTATTTAAATTTACGTCAAAAAGCAGTTCTTAGTTATTCAAGGCTTAATATGAAACTTTGCAAATGATCCAGTAGCATCGCCGAGGCACCATTTTCTATTCGAAACTCTGGTCCGAGTTTTTATCCCAGGCTTCCTAGAGTCTGCTCAAGATTTGCGGAAAAACAACTGGAGATAAATCTATTGGACAAAGGTAAACAGACAAGGTGCCTGAAGCTATAGCCACCAAATCCTCAATGAGATTTCATACTTCCATCATACTTGGCATATCCCATGCCAACTTAACAATATAGTTATATGATTTTTAACAAAATTGATTGAAATATATATTATTTTATACGAAATTTGTCTAGATTTCGACCTTATTGAAGTAAATCAAAACTGGGTTTTAGCTTTTCAATCTTACTAATTTTTTTGTAAAATTTTTAATCATAGGCAGCACAGAAGGTGAGCAGGTTGTCATCAGCATTGCTAAAGAATCCACAGTTGTAAATGGCCATACCATATCTTCAACGCTAAAAGTAATTGGGAATTCAAACGACATGAAGCGAGAAAAGAACGGCAACTGCAGATTCCACCTTTTTTATGTGCATACCCTTGGGCGCCATCGCAATTCGTGTAAAGGGCATCGCCGTATAGTATACGATAAAAAGAAGAATCGGCATCCGATTAGCTTGCTTGAGTCAAAAAAAATTATTTCGTCCCTAATTCTGGCCTATCAGAACGTACGGGGACTAAAGTCTAAACTCTCTAGACTTTATGTAGATAGTTTAGCTTTTGATTTTCATATTTTAGCTTTTACTGAGACTTGGCTGTAGCCTGATATTGCCGATGCTTCAATTTTACCCTCAAAATATTTAATATATAGACATGATCGGACTATCCGTAATGATGGTGGTGTTTTGATCGCTGTAGACTCGGCGTTCTCGTCTGAAATTGTCCACTCTTCCAATCAGGAGATTGAAATTGATTCATTATTACTGTTGCCCTCCTTCTTCCCCTGCCTTCCTCCTTACTCACATTGTTTCATAGATGGTCTGCTAACTCAAATAAATCCTGTCCGGAACAGTCGTAACAGATCACTAGATCTGGTATTTGTGTTGGATTATTCCAACTGCGATGTTTCCAGGACTGATCCCTTAGTTATCCCTGAAGACAACTTTCATCCAACTCTGGATGTAACCATTGACGTTCCTTTTGGGGTTATGTCTCGACATAATAACTCGATGCCTCCAACCCGATGTTTTCGCAAGACAAACTTTACTAAACTTAAAAAACTTGTTAACTAATGATTGGACATATCTGTATACTTTCACGGATATGGACTCTGCCATTTCTGTCTTCTATAAAACTCTTGAGTCGTTCTTTGATGTTTGTGTCCCGCATGTGACTCAAGGATGGTCTGATTATTTCTCACGTGAGTTATTTAACTTGAAGAACGTAAAATCAAGATGTTATAAAAGATTTAAAAAATCCGGTAAAGCATCGGATTATTCCCTATATGTAGTTGCTCGATCAAATTTTACGGTGCTGAATTCACATTACTATAAGCAATATCTTCAGCGATGTAAACTTAGACTTTCTCGCGATCCTATAAATAAATTTTTTTATAAATTTGTCAATGTTAAACGTAAGACATCAGTGCACCCATCTTACTTGTCTTTCGAAAACAATAAAGCTGACAATGATCAGGCAATTGCCGATATGTTTGCTGATTTTTCAAAACAACTTATTCCTTTTCGATTTATCAAGCACATCATCGTTATCCCCATCACTTGCAATCGTCTAATTGCAAGTTCGGTTCTTAGCGTGCTCAGTTCCGTCAAACCAATATATGCACCTGGCCATGATGAAATACAAGGCTGCGTATTAAGGTTTTGCGCAGAGGTCCTATGTAAGCCAATACTTAAGCTGTGGAAGGAATCATATATTATTCTTCTTCTTAAAAAGGGGAAGAAGTCCGAAGCCTCCGATGATAGAGGTATTTCTAAATTGTCTGCCATACCCAAAGCATTTGAGAAAATAATAACATCTCAATTGCAGCATTTTTGTAGCTCAATCGTCATCCCAACATGGGTTTAAAAAACGTAGATCGACAACTTCTGACCTATTAGAATTTACATCTCACTCAATCAAAGAGTTCAAGACTGCCGTGAAAACTGACGTCATTTATACTGACTTCAGCAAGGCCTTTGACTCTGTAAATCATACTCTGCTTTTATATAAGTTAAACGCACTTGGCAATTCTTCAATATCTTTCCAAGCGTACACAAAAGGTCCTCTTTAAGTCTTCATTTTCTAAGACCATCCAAGTGACTTCTGGAGTAGTCATTTGGGTCCATTGCTATTCACTCTTTTTACAAATGATCTTCCATTGGTAGTGTCACATTCTCGGGTGCTTATGTACGCGGATGATGTCAAGCTTTACCTCAGTTTTAAAGACATATCGTCTTCTTGCCTACTTTAATCGGATCTTAATGATCTTCAGAGTTGGTGTGAAATCAACCTATTAAACCTTAACGGCTCTTAATGGAAAGTTATGTCTTTTTATAGATGCACTCCATACTTAGCAAGTTATTAACAACACTGCCTTAGAACAGTTAGATATTATGACTGACTTAGGCGTTCTTATGGACCATAAATTAACTTTTAATCCTCATATTTCTGCTACAGTTAGTAAAGCTATGAATGTTCTTGGGTTTGTGAAACGATGGTCAAAAGAGTTTGACGATCCGTACACAACCAAAATTCCGTAAACTTCTTTAATCAGTCCTATTTTAAAGTATGGATCTTGCATATGGTCACCTCAATATGAGACGCACCAAAGTAAAATTGAATCTGTTCAAAAGCAATTTCTGCTTTTTGCTCTTCGCGGTCTAAATTGGGATCGCAATGTCAACTTGCCATCATACTCCAGTAGACTTATTTTCATCAATCTTCCTTCTTTAATAAATCGTAAAGTAATGCTTGGTGCTATTTTTTATTCATAAACTTTTAATAGGTGAAATAGACTCTCCTGAGCTGTTGAACCAGTTAAACCTATCTGTACCCCGTAGACCTACTAATAATTTTATTCCTCTATCCTTAAAACACTGCAGGTCTAACTATGTATTCTTGCATAAACCTTTTCGAGTCCTACGTTCTGATTACAATCTTCTGTATCCCGTTTTTGGTATTGGTTTTGGTATTCCGTTTTTGGTATTTGTCTAGATTTCGACCTTATTAAAGTTAATCAATCATGAAGTTAGCTATACAGACAACCAGCTCACCTTTTGTGCTGCCTATGATTAAAAATCTTACAAATAAATAAGTAAGATTTATTGAGCCCAGAACCCAGTTTTGATTTTATACGAAAGTTAATTAAGAAGTTTGGTATTGATCGCATTAGAGACAAAAAGTTTTTCTGGCTAAAATTATTTTTCAATCAATAGATACTATATGAAATAGTCGTCCGATCGTGACAAAAATTTGTATATTATGAACAGCTAATATTAACTTTTATGACAATTGCGTCAAAAGTTTTGTGACTTCTTGTTCCTATGGAATGTGTGTTAAAAATTGTCTAAGTCATTAATAGGTCTATTAAACTGACAAATATTAATTTTAATGACAATGAATAGTTCAAGAAGAACAAAGGTTTTTGAAAAAAGTCCCTTTTGTGAATTTGTCGTTCCTATAGGCGCGATATGACATAGATCCGATCCGATAGATGTCCACATGAAAAATTTCAGTTATAAATTTAAATTTAACATTAACAATGCATCTTAAATGTTTGCATTCCACATATTAACAAAACTAAAACACAGTCGGGGTTAAATAATCTTCCAAACATTATTGTGAATGTTACCAGAAAATATTTACTTTTTTACAACTTTGTCGCCATATCTGTGCTCCTGATAGCCAAGACAGATGTACTCCATACGAATAGACTACCTCATTTTTTTTAGATTTAAAACTAAACTTTGTCAAAGGTTGAGCAGTAAACTACTTGTATTGCAATTTTTTAATATTTTAGACCGCCTATCAAATTAATGTGGGAGGTGCAGCATCAAATACAATGTAGGAGAACCTCTAACAGTGAAATTTGATGTATTCAGTATTTAAATTTCGTCAAATCGTGTAACGATTGTGGCCATATAAAGTGGAGATCTGTCTGACCTTTTTCTCCTAATAGTGATTGAAGTTATTGTATTTTGGACTTTGTCCGGAATCGTACACAAAATAATACGTTAAATTTCTAAATTTAATTTCGCAGATTTGTTTGAAGCGGTTTGGAATTTGAATTGTAGGTTTCCCTTGCACCTGTCGTTATTTACTATGATAAATGCAAGGATGATAAACCACAATAACAAACAGAAGTATTTCGTGGAAATCATTTCAAAACGTACTGCGAATAGTGTTTTAAACATATACATATCTGGAAAAGCGTTGTGTTTGTTATAAAAGGAACAAAAGGCTGCTACCAAGTGAGGGGGATAGGAGATGCCTTTGTTTGTTCAGGAGAAAAGATATGGCGGGCACACCCAAGACCTAGGGTCCGTTTTCTGCTTCTCTTTTTATACCATACACCCATAGGGTGAAATGGTATATTAAAGTCGCCAAAATGTATGTAACAGGCAGAAGGAAGCTTCTCCGACCCCATAAAGTATATATATTCTTGATCAGTATCAACAGCCGAGTCGATCTAGCCATGTCCGTCTGTCCGTCCGTCTGTCCGTCTGTCCGTCTGTCCGTCCGTCCGTCTGTCCGTCTGTCCGTCTGTCCGTCTGTCCGTATGAACACCTAGATCTCGGAGAATATAAAAGCTAGAGCCACCAAATTTGGAATGTAGGCTCGTGTAGTATGTAGAGTGATCAAGTTTGTTTCAAATTTTTGCCACGCCCCTTTCCGCCCACGCAATTCAAAAAAAACGTTTATCTCAAAAACTATTGCAGCTAGAGACACCAAATTTGGTATGTATATTTGCATAGTAAATGCGCACATTTTGTATGTATAAAGTTTTTGCCACGCCCCTTTCCGCCCCCGAAATTTGAAAAACTCGATTATCTCCCGTAATTTTTTACCTTGTGCAATCAAATTTGGCACACTTAAATTTGATACTAATACCGAGCAAAATACCAAATTTGATCAAAATCGGACAAAAAATAGCTGAGTTATGCATATAAACGTTTTTGCATAAGGCCTTTGATGGCCGTTGGCGGGTGGGGGCGCTAGGGTGCTTATATGCATAAGTGCGCGAGATACTGAGATATGCTTGTAACAAGCATGTGAACAGAATTGTGGAAAATAGGCAAATGCAATAGTTATTACAAATTTGAAATATTTGTTTTACTGGTGTATGGTATACCCAAGTCGGCGAGACGACTTACTTACTTCATTTGTGTTTGGGCAAGGGGGATGAACCCGTGTGAGAGAGCAAAATATTTCACACCCTGGAACCACAGGCACTTGGTGTGTGGGTGGTAGTCACACATGAATGAGGGCACGGTAGACGCAAAGACCTATAAAGAACAACAAGAACAACAATGGTGGATGTAGGAAGGGAGCTGGTTTTTGCTCTAGTATATATGTACATACATGTATTCTGCAAATATGCTTAAACATTTCGATGGAGAAGATGAACTGGGTATTGGGGGAGTGGTCGGTAGTTGGGAAGCTCTGCTTTTTTTCATGTTTACCTCGCTGAAAGTCATGACTTTGTAAATTATCGTGTGTGTATGTTAGTGGTGTGGTTGTGAATGTCTATATGTATGTGTTTGGACAGGGAAGGGTCAGAGGTTAGTTATGTAGTTAACAAATTGAAATTGCTTAATTAATGTTCAGCCCAAATATTTTTGTCGGAATCTAAACTTGAAGGTAGGTTTATAATTACACACATTGCACATTTTGACACAACGCAAACCATTAACAACTGGGAAAAATTTGTTAAAACTACTTACAAATGTACATATGTATGTGCAGGGTGGGCCAAAAAGAAGTCATCCGGGCCAAAAGAAGTCATCCAATGTTGTTTGGATCTTATTTTTTTCTAAATACTTTATTTTATTGTTTATTTTACCAATAAATTTCTCACGGTTTAAATAAACATAATTTAAAAACAGAATCACGGTTTTTTATTAAGTAAAATGAAGTAAGTAAGTTGTCTCCCCGACTTAGGTATACCATACACGATTAAACCAAATTTTTCAAATTTGTAATAACTAATGCATTTGCCTATTTTAAAAAATTCTGTTCACATGCTTTTTACAAGCATGTCTTAGTATCTCGCTCATTCAAGCATTCGAGCACCCTAGCGCCCCCACCCGCCAACGGCCATCTCCGGCCTTATGGAAAAACGTTTATATGCATAACTCAGCTATTTTTTGTCCGATTTTGATCAAATTTGGTATTTTGGGGTATTACTATCAAGATTAAGTGTGCCAAATTTGATTGCACAAGACAAAAAATTACGGGAGATAATCGAGTTTTTCAAATTTCGGGGGCGGAAGGGGCGTGGCAAAATCTTTATACATACAAAATGTGCGCATTTACTATGCAAATATACATACCAAATTTGGTGTCTCTAGCTGCAATAGTTTTTTGAGATAAACGTTTTTTTTGAATTGCGGGGGCGGAAAGGGGCGTGGCAAAAATTTGAAACAAACTTGATTACTCTACATACTACACGAGCCTACATTCCAAATTTGGTGGCTCTATCTCTTATAGTCTCCGAGAACTAGGCGTTCATACGGACGTACAGACGGACATGGCTAAATCGACTCGGCTATTGATACTGATCAAGAATATATATACTTTATGGGGTCGAAAAAGCTTCCATCTGTCTGTTACATACATTTTGCGACTTTAATATACCATTTCACCCTATGGGTGTATGGTATAAAAAAGTTAGAGCCAAACAACATCGGATGACTTATTTTGGCCGACCCTGTATATAACATTTAGGAGTCAGTCCGTTTAAATTAATAAATAAATAAACCGATATAGCCATGTCCGTCCGTCCGTCGGTGTGTATGAGTTTAACTCAGATATCTTAAGAGCCATTGGGATGAAACTTGGCATTTGTATTTGAAATTTTGCAATATGATAGTATTATGCGTATGCGAGCTGTGCTTTGCTTAGGGAATGATGGAAGAAGAAGAAAAATTGTAGTAAACATCGTAATAATGTTTTGTTTGTGTGATGATGAATTTGAGTAGCAGGAAAATAAATTTCAACATGTACAAATAATATTGCCAAGGACTGCAAGAGTGTAAAAACTTTGGCATAGCCGAAATTAGCTGCTTTGATATTTAATTAGAAAATCAAATCATCTGACCACCACTGTACATGCATGTGCATATGTATGTTTGGTCTAATGAATTTAAAATAGTTAATTCACTTGGTGCATGGTATACCGTAATCGGTGCGACGAGTAACTTTATTTATATCTGTTTTCTGCGACTGGAGAAGTTAAAAGGCAACGGCGCTTGCTCAATTTGCTGGCCGCGGTCGCCTCATTAAATTTTACGCACGTGCCGCACAAATTATATTTAACCTTACCCCACCACCTCTCCTCCACAAACACATACATACACACACACACACACTCAAAGTTTTCGCTCCATTCTATATATGTATTTTAAGAAATTTTCTAATTTAGAGAATAAATAGCTGGAGCACAAAGAAAACGTTTGTTAGGAAATTGAAAAGGTTCTTTCCTACTTTTTAGCTGCAATTTATGTAGGCACACAAAATCTATATATGAATGTGTATGAATGAATGAATGAATTTCACACACATTCTCCCACACACAAGGACGAACAACGCGCGCCCGAAGGTAGGCAATAGCAAAATCTTAAAGTCTACCGACGAATTGTGCATGAAAACTGAAGCTTAAAGTATTGTTTGATTCCGAAAAAAATAACTGTTGATCATTATTGACCATTTACAATGCGTCGATAAATCAAATAATGAGTCTCTTACTATGTATCGCTGTTCACTTGCATGAAGAGGCGGGTACATTTCCCATAAAGTAAATCTAATGCAATGCAAATGTATATGGAATTTCTACTAACTACACGATGAGGTAGTAGTTTTTGGTTACTTGAGTTACCGGTATCAAAACCATCTGCTCATAGCCCACCGAAAGGGACGGAAAAGACATCGTCGACAGACTGTCTTAAATATTCATAGCTCCAAGTTTGTGGAAAATTGAGTGCAAACAAGTAGACATACATATTCATATTTTTCATATTACATTATACACAAAGTTCTCTTCACAAAACAAAAAATAAAAGGTAAAAACCGGTCCTATGTTGGCAGAAATAAAAAAACAAGAAACTTTCCATTCAACTGTCACTTTTAATTTAAGTTTGGTTGGTTTTTATCTTAAAAATTGTTCAATGGAAAGGTAAGGTTCTCGTATATCGTACATCCCATTATAATTAATTGAAGCAACGGACTTTTCAGTGTGGGTTGGAGAAGGGGCGTGGCATGTAAATTCAAATGACACGTGCTGCTTTTCATGTAAGTTGAGTGTTATTTACGAGGCGTGTAACATATTTTATGCAAATTGTCAACAGTACGTGGTAGCATAGAAGAATTTACCACATCAGCCACTGATTCCCCTTCTAACCCAAACCCATTTCCCTTCATTCTAGCCAACCTGTTGGCACCCAGCAACCAATCGACTTTCACTTCGCGAATTTGGGCAGTCAGTTCATTGACACTATAGAGCAACCGCAAATATAAATATTTATTGTATATCAGCAACATTTCCACAGAAAATGCGTCATTGAACTTCTAGGAGGAAAGAAAGGCCGAATACAGAATATCATGTAATAAATATATATGTACAGACAAAATAATCCAATCCAATCCAAACCACTTGGCTTCTTTGGGTTCTTTTTCTTTTTTAAAGCGTTGCATAATATACCCACTGCGAAGTGATTACAGGGTATAATAAAGTAGCTTTCCGTATGCTATTGCTGTCCTCCCTAGAAGCACATAGAGATAAATTGTATAAATCTCTTTGAGCCCAAAATAAACATTAGGAGTTGAATAAAATTAATGAACATGACTTTGACTTCAATTTTTCTTAGCCCAGCGATCAAAATGCAATGTCTTAGACCCAGCAAGAAAAATAAAATTCATCCTGAGTCCTGAGGGTCGCCATCACCTCACCTTATTGCTTTCTTCACTACCCTACCATCATATCATACTATTCGACAGTCTTTTTCTTACCTTGTGGTAATAAAATCATAAATCCCCGTGGCCCAGGAAGCGGAAATTATGTTGGCCTTGCCACATTTTTTTTTTTGGCTTAACCTTTGTTTCTGCTAGCCTTTGCTGGCTATGAATGATTGCAGTTTAAACTCGACCCGTAGTTATTTTAATGCTACAGGAGTTTTTGTTTCGCTTTTCTTTTGGGTCGCATCTCAGCCGCAGTACCTTTTCCGGTTAACTTTCCTTCGTCCCCGTTAATGGACCCTCTTTGCCACCTTCATGTATTTGTCTCGTTTCGTTCGGATCTTTGTGCCTTGACTTTTCTTTTCTGCCTGTTTACATTTTTATAGCTGCAGCAGCATAATTAATTTCATTTTACGATGAGGCTTGTTGCAAAGAAAAGGGAAAAACCAAAATGCATAAAGTCAATTAAGTGAAAAGTCAGCGGTAGTGGCTTAACTGAACACCCAGGCAATGAATCAAAAACTAAAGTAGTCCATAAATCCTAGCTAGGGTGCATTACATATATACATACATACATATATCTGTACTGATTAACACTAATCAAACAAGTATATTAATAGCTGTCCTCGGCAAATGAGTTGTCTAAGTGACCCAGTCAATTAGGCAATTTAGCAAGAAGATTGGAGTTCTAATCCTCAGGCTAGCGAAAGCTATTCTAGCTAGTGCTTGTAAAAACTAGATAATACTATTAACAATAATAAATGGATATAGGATATATAGGGCACAAGTTTTTTAACTTTATGAATAAATTTCCGCCTAGATAGAGTCGAACCCCCTAATAACATTCGAAAATAGAGAATACTGTAGGTAAAAAATTGCAAATAAAAATACCCGAGGGCCTTCCCGATTTATAACGTTGAAGAATTAAATAAAGTCAACTTTGCCAAAGAAATAAATAATATATAGGACGATGGACGAGCATTTTATTAATTAATTAACTTTGATTAGAATAATTAAATAAAAGGAAGCGGCTTATTCTTATAATTTCAAATTTCCCAGTATGAAGTATTTAAATCCCACTATTTGGAATCAAACGAGATTTAGCTATTTTTGGCTAAATTTGAATTTAGGCGGAATAAATAAAACAGCTGGTTGAACAGCTGTTGCCGGTTCCACCCATTTGGAAATTGTTCACATTTCTGATTTTTAAACAAATTATAAAATAGTTTTAAGTATTTTTTCTACACTGGATTCTTATTTTATTTGGCTGACTTATCAGCTCGTGCGATTGTGACACTCAGTATTTGGCGTATCCGCAAATTAACAATTAAAGACTTAACTCGTATTTCAAGTTCCAACTGGTCATGTTTCGTTTGTTTATTCTGTTTATTCTGTTGGCAAAATAAGATACTCCTTCAAAGTGCATGCATTAAAAGGTTAAGTTAAACATTTAAATTAATGTATATTAATGGAATTTCATGGATTTTATGTAGAATCACTCACGCAACACTTGTTGGCAAACCTTCAAAGGCGGAAACACCAACGACAATTCAAACAAACAAAAAGCCAAAACATTCGAGTCGGAGCCTCGGTGCTGAAAGGACGTGCTCGGCAAAATACGAAAAAAAGGAAAAAGCCAAGTGACCCCAACAAACCATAAATCCCGCTCTTTCCGTTTTGTTTGTGTATCTGTGTGTGTGTGTGACAACGGTCTTAGTACGAATTTGAATTGGCTCCAAGTGCACTGATTGAATTCACACAGTTGCAACTTTTGTATCCATTTTCAGTGAAAACTCCAAAATGGAAGACTTTGAGAGCATTAAGCCGAGCAGCTCGGTGGTTAAACTAGCTACTTGCCTGGAGAAAATCTACAGCAAAATCGTGGAGAGCCGGCAGAAGCAAGTTCCCGAACATCAAATCAAGGAAATCGAGTTCCTAAAGCAACAATGCAAACACGAGCACATGCAATTGAGTCTGATGAGCTGTCAGACTTTGGTACGCCTTGTAGAGGAGGGAGTCCTGGAGGCCACTAGTATGCAGAACACACTCCTATCCCTGCTGACCAATGCAAGGTAAGGCGAACGGTTAGGGCACGGGCGCGGACAACGACCCACATACTTGGTAGACATGTCTTAAGGGCGCACGCTTCGATTGCTTGCATAAATTATTCTAAACTACTTTGTTGGAGCTGAGACTTAATGTATAGAACACAATTTAACACTTACCAATGCCTGAGCTTCGAATTGCTACCGCATCACCAGAGCCCTTCTTCTCTCACACGCAATACCCTGGAAGCGAATGCCCCCAATTAATTGCCAGGCACTTAACACGTCATGTGGATAAATGCGAAAATGATTTATACCGGACTGGGCAGGAAACTAGAGTTCTTGTTTGGCATTGGGCTTGGTTTCCTGTTGACCGCAATCGCGAATTATGCATGAGGCGCCATAAAATCTATTAAGCATTTCCTATACGCATAAGTAGTACCGCTGCTCAGAGCCTTGATGAGCGCAACATTGAACTTGAATTCAAGGATTAGCCGAAGGACATTAATTAACCTTGCATTGCCAGCTGCCACTGCAAGTGTAAGCAAAAAGAATTGCATATTAATTGGCTGAAAGAGAAACCGCAATTACCGCAACTTGGCTCGGCAATCCTCGCCCTGGTGTGAATAGTAATTACCGCGTCCAACGCAAAGCGATTTGCCCGCCAGAATCAAATGAACTGCACACATAGTACATATATGTAGGCAAGGAGGCGGAAGTTGCCGCTAAACGCCGTTGAAGTCGTTACACCTTAATGACCAACTGGAAAATCAAAATCAGTTCAGGGCCAAATACATACTAACATCGCTAGAATCATGCTAGTGATGGATAAAGGCTTTGCCAAGACTTCGTTCTTCAAAATTTGAAAGGTTAGAGATGGGCGTCGTGTTCGGGTGTAATGGAAATGGTAGGGAAAGCGACGGATAAGGTGTCGATTTGGACTACTCCGACAACTGTAGGAACTGACAGTTCTATCTTAAAGAATCCTTTGGTGATAAACTCGTACAGTTCGCTGAAATAGTAAAGTATAGTATTTAACATTTCCTAATCTTCTTTTAAAGTTATAAGTGTTACAGGAGAAAAAGTAAGGGAAATGTCGACAATAAGGAAATTGTGTAGAAACAAATACAAATTTTCTAGAATGTTTATACTAGAAAAGCCAAATTGATTGCGGAATGGGAAAACAAAATTATAACTGAACTATTTGTCAGAGTGTGGCATTATACAAGAACAACTTCCTTACTCAATCCTAAAACCCTTGATTACCTATATCTTTTATTACAATTTGTTTAGCCCCATCCACTTTGCCGTTATAACAGAGAGCATACTTAACTTGCAATTACTAAATCTGAAGCGAAAAACCACTCTATTGAAGGAGCAAGAAACCTACTTATGTCCTTACGGCATGAAGACGCAGCAACATCCTATAATTTCACTCTTGCAACATTCCAGCGCCAGTATGCACGATGTGAGCAATAAGATAATTGGAATCTGTTTGCACCATGACAAAAGGTATCACACCATTTGGGTTAATTAATAATTAGGTATATTAACATAAATCCTTTTTATTTTTAGTATTCGCGATTATAGCGTTGAGTACCTGCGTCCCGTGTTCCTCTATGTACTGTGTAATCCCAAGACTTTGCCTGATGTCAAGCCAATTTGGACTTGCCTGCTTGGCTTGAGTCGAAATCAGCCTGAAGCCAGGGATCTCATGCAGGAGCTGTTGTCGTGGAGTAAATTTAACAACGCCGGCACTTGTCTCTCCACCAGCATATTGGTGATTGAGGCCACTGACTACTTTTTGCACCAGTCCGATCATGCTCAGTCCATTGATCTTTGCATATACCAGGCCTGCATTATCAAGCAATTGGCCATCTACGGCATAGATCCCAGACCCAGTTTGCAGTGTGTGTTAAGGGTATTGCATGCCACGCGTGAGCACACTCAGAACCATTATCATGTGCTTCTGGTTCTAATGGCCGAGACCCTGCACTTGTTGTCTCCCTTCTATCTGGCTGATCTGTTAAGGATCATAGTCTTTATAGTGGTGCAAGAACAGTGTGGCCACGAATACATTTTAAACATGTGTCTGGACGGTATTATTCAGTGGATGTCCCAGACTACGTTTATCCCCGCCGAGGGTCTTGCATTGGCGAAGCAGATAGTTGACCGAGTGCTCGATCAACAGGAAAAGAAAATGACAGAGAACACGATTTCCACTAAACAATTGCAGCCCGCTCATATACGAAACTATCATCCGGATATTGCCATAGCATTTGACTTGGCTGTACTGGTTGAGTCTTTTGATAGCTCCGAGAACAAGGATGTCTTTGCATTTGTGGATGCCTTGAACGTCAAGGCTAACACTGCATTCTGCCAGCGCCTGCATTTATTCCTGCGTGCCATGTTTTTGTCTCGTGAACCAGCCTTGGATTGCTGGTTCAAAATTTACGAAGTTATACTCCAGATAATCAAGGTGAATGAAGGCATAGCCTATGATTTCCTTATGACCTACATTTTTAAACTGGCACATGAGAACAACCCAGAGCTGCAGTTGGAACTGCTGAGAGGCCTGGCCAGCTTTGCTGTGTCTAAGGTAAGTTATCGTAGACCCAAAGCCGATCCTGCTGCTGTTTTCGTCATCTCTGAATGGGCTATCTCTCTTTTCACAGGATAATGTACCCATGATTTTAAATACTATTCGCAATTTAGCCACCGAAAATGCCACCTTATGTATTGACTTGTATCTTCGCTTGTGGCGCGTGGAGGGACGCACTTACCCCTTCTTGCTGAAACAGATTGCTCAACCTCAACAGGAGAACAGCAAGCACTGGGAGCTGCAAATAGCACGCACTTATGCCATGCGAGAAATCTGCCAGGAGAAGTAAAATATTTAAATGTTTGCTTTCCCAGACAACTAATATACGTATTTTGTTAGACCCGCCTTGCATGGCTCTGAAATCCTGCCACATCTAAGCAACATCCTGAACAGCTGCACAGACGAGGAAGGCGATTTGGCTACCTCCATGGCTTTGGATGCAATCTATGTCCTCTGTGATAGCCACACAGTCAATATTGCTTCTACCTGGCAAGCCTTGGGCAGTAAATTTCGCAACGAGCAACGAACCCAGACTCTAAGATCGCTGTACAGATTTTTTGGTTTGGTTCCCCTGCTGCAGACTCCTACGCTGGAGTATGAGAAATTGGCAGACGATGCCCTGGAACACCTATGGCAGGCCATTAGTCGACCTGGAGTTGACGCGGCCCAAGTGCGCAATGCACTATCCGCTCTTAAGAGCTACGAGCCCGGCTCCACACTTAATCTACGCCACATTCCAGCCCACTTTCGATTCGAAATTGTTGGTGGAGCAGTAAACAGTGGTGGTCGTGATGTAATCGATTTGCAGCAGGAAGCTGTGCCTGGCGAAGTGTGGGTACAATTATTACAAAAAATACGACCGGAGTGTGGAGATGCAGCTGCAGATCTCATTGCCCACTACATTGCAAATGAGATTAGTTTTTTCCGGAGGGAGCTATATCGCCTACCTGAAGGCAAACCAGAGCCACGTAAATTGGTTGGTTTAGGTACCAACAGCCCATTGCGTGCAGTCAGCAACTACCTAGTGAGTCAAGCCCGATTTGGCGACTATGTTCCAGAACCCTACGCTGTGACATTTGCCCTCAGAGCATTGTCCAAAAAAATTCGTGAAGCCCATTCCGCCGCTGGACTGGAGTTGCCTAACCAGTTTCTTTCATTTGTCTTTTGACGCGAGGAAATTCTGCATTATGATAGCCAAAAACCAAGCACAGCATTCTGGCACAGCTCGACGACTGTTGGAAAACTTCCTGATTGACTTCGAGCCGAATTGTTTTGAAGAGGATCTTTTGTTGCTCTTCTCGCTGCTGCCGGAAATAGCCAACAGTGTGAGCCTACAAATTTTAAAAGCGTTCGCCGAGAAAGTGGCTGTCTATTGCTTTAAGGAATCTCAGCTAAATGATTTTAATGAAGGTAAGCTATTGTGTAGCTGAAAAAACTACTGAATTAATCTTCCAATTTTTGTCCAGGTTGTCTTTTTGAGAAATTCCTTGAGAGCGTAAAGCATATATTTACTGAGAAATGCGAGATTCCCGAAGTCCTTGATGTTTTCACACTCATTGTGGAGCGTTATATGGACTCAATGAATTTAGACTCGCAACTTTTTGAACGCTACACTGAGGTAGTTGCCGTGTTGCATCCCAATGCCATTAATGGCCTAACCACGCCCGCCAACTGGTGGGAAACTCCAATGGGAAAGTTAAAGAAAGCCACAATCATACGCTGCTACTTGGTGTTATTCAACGACAAATTGGCAAATCCCCTCAAATGGCTAACACCAATTATTGATGCATATGAACGACGGCCGGAAGAGCGCGGCTTCTTCTTTCGCCATCTGGCCTCCACTTTGTATGCCTTTGGTAGTGATGAGAATGCCTGCAATTGGATAATGGAAATATTCCTCGAGATTCAAATGCTTCTGGCTGAGGCTTCAAGTAACAAGGAGAAATTAACTAGAGCACTGTATCTGCTGGACATATTCATACTGGCTGTGGATGTCCTCTCTGGTTGTTCAGTGCTCATGGGCAGCGTGGATGTGGTGGCCACTGATGACAAAGAGCGGCTTTTGCTTTTTCCCGAAAGTCTTCAGTTTTTGTGTGATCACATATTTTGGAAAGATCAGGAAGCTAGAATCTACGAATTTCTCTATAGTCTCTATAAACATTCTTCGATTCCACCAAACTACACAGCAGTTTTAAAGGACTCCATAATCTGTTCACGTAACAAATCCTATTTTGACCAGAAAGGTGTTTGGACCAAATACGTTGGATTACGTAAATAAAGTCAACTCTCCAATTTGAACCGCTAGTGCACTTACACGCATATTTAATACACGTATCCACATACATACATGTTTTATTGAATCTTAACAAATATACAATTTTACGCACCATTTTTAAAGTTCTTAAATTATCAATAGACTTCCTTAGTTTCTTGCATTTTAATTTATGCCCCTACTGATATAGACTATCGTTTGGCAAGTATCATTTATATAGGAGAATTTTAATCCAGACGGACGGACGAGACAGAAGGCCGTTCTTTCGCAAACATTAGGCTTTTTATACCATACACCCATAGGGTGAAATGGTATATTAAAGTCGCAAAATGTATGTAACAGGTGTAACATGTATTCTTAATCAGCACCTACAGCCAAGTCGATCTAGCCATGTCCGTCTGTATGATCGCGTAGATCTCTGAGACTATTAGAGAAGACACTATAGATAGAGATAGAGCCACCAAATTTGGTATGTATGTATGTAGGCTCATGCAGTATGTAGAGTGATCAAGTTTATTTCGAATTTTTGGCCACGTCCCTTTCCGCGGCGCAATTTTAAAAAACGTTTATCTCAAAAACTATTCTAACTAGAGACACCAAATTTGGTATGTATATTTGCCTAGTAAATGCGCACATTTCGTAAATGTAAAAATGTTGGGACACTTAAAATTAAGACTAATATCCAGCAAAATGCTTAATTTGTTACAGAAAATATTCCATGATTCAAATGAAAAATCCAACTTGGGAAAGGACAAATTTGGCCAGGATTTTTGTCCCAACGGCAAGGAAAATTGCAAAGAAACGTGGAAGAAGCCCCCCGCAATACATGCGTTCCGAGGATCCAATTATATGCATTTTTTGTCAAGAGGGGGGAAGCAATTTAAACAGAAATCCAAGCGGAAAATACAAAATAATTTGGTAAAAGATTTTCTCGCATTTTATAGCCAATTTCATCCATCTTTCAGCCAAGGCCAAATACGGTGCTCGTTTCTCTTCGTCCATGCGTTCCATATCAGCTCCAAACCCATGCGATTACTTCGCGTCTCATAGCGATTCATGGAGATTACGATGTTATCGAAAATATATTCTCGCACTCCCAGTCCACAGATGAAGTCAAAGTGATTCCACCGCTTCCAAGGAACTTTGTATACGGCCTCTACGTTTGGTAGACGTGATACCAACCGCCAAATGTCGGCCGGAGCAACAATATAATCATTTTCCGAGAAGAATATCGTAACGGGCGTGGTCACATTTTCCAGAGCATATTCGGGGGGCTCCAGCTGCTGATAGTGCAGCCAGTTACGCTCCGGCCCATAGTCATACTGTCGAAACTTGGTCGACACATAACCCTGGAAGTAGTGCATCAATTGCTTTACCGAGCCCCCCGCCGGAAAATTGGCCATTAGATCGGGCAGCAGAGTCTTGTTGAGGAAACGGGTGTCGTACCCCACGGCTGGCCAAAGCCGCGTGATGCAGACCAAGGGCTTCTCGTTCTCCAGACAGGTCATGGAGAGGAATTTCTTAAAGAACTTGTTGGTCGAGAACATCTCGACACCCTCGAGCATTTTGGATACATAATTGCGAGTACCCAGAATCGGCCCTATGACCCTATGAACTATGACGCCGTCGAAGTTAGCCTTTGAAACATTGAAGGCGTAGTGTTAATCCCCATGCAAATCATTATTAAGGGTGTTTGTGTTCAATATTTCTTTCTTATAATCAGTATATCGTTATAAGCCGAGTATCGTTATATTGGGCACTGTGATAACCAGCATCTAAATTAATAAACCCCTTTTGCAAATGTATAATTAGTCATGGAACTTAATAGGTCCTCTAAGTGCTAAAAAAAAAAAGACTTATTGGAAAACATTGAAAGTAAATTATTAGCAGAAGTAGAGTTTTAAAGTTTTTGGCGCACAAAGATGCAAAATTATTTTTGACTTATATGAAACTTTTCCCTCAGTGCATTCTGTTTTTAACAAGGTGACTTTTTCTTCCAAAAAATGAGTCTAACATGCTCGTCAAACCTTCTCAATTTAAAGCAGTGCTGCCAGATTAAGTTTCGAGAAAGCTTCAAACTTGCCATGGAGGTTCGAGGAGGTTTGAGTAAGTTCGAGACGAGGTTTCGAGCCGAAACCACAACAAGTAATTTTTAATTATAATTATACTGGAAATTAATCTGAACTCTTAAGACAAGTTTGTGTTATTTTTAGAATTTTAGGTGTAAAAACCGAGGCTGTGCTCTCTAAACAATATAATCCAGTGAAAGTGTTTTTCTATATGGAAATCAAGGGAATCTGTAAGATTCCGATTCCAAAACCTAACGTAAACAATGGATGATATAAAGCTGGCAAAGGTAAAGTATATTTTTTTTATTATGGCCACCTACATAAGTGTAATCCTTATCAAAAACCAATGTCGTACGTGTTGTGGCCGATGGGTCAGTTGAATAAAAATCCTTTCGATCTGCATCTGTGAGTCATGCCCCGTTATTTATCCAAAATCGATGGCCCAACCTGAGTTCCTGTGGCTTACCTTGCCGGCACTGTTGGCCCTTCCATTTACCCAATGCCACCCACACTTCCACGCAAGGACCAACTGTGCAACAAATAGAAATAATCTATATTAATATGTGTACAGACGCACATACAAACAAATGTAGATGCCTGAAAACATGCGCATAGACGGCCAGTAAATAAACCCAAGAACCGCCCACCAGCCACCCTGCTTTGTAATTTTTATTGGCCAAGTTGAAAAGGTTTCCTCAACCCAGATGCTGGGCTAAATTGAAATTTTCCATTTCGAAATGTTTAAAAACAGGCCTCACGTGGCGATTGCCCTTTGACTTTGCATATTCGTTTTTCCGCGAAACTTGGCCTTGCCTTGGCTGGGAAAACAAAGCATTCAAATGGAATTACAAAAACAAGATCTTCTGTTCTTGTTTTCATATGGATTAACTTGGTTTGAATAATTATTATAATTTTGTTTTTTGATACATTAGATTTCGGATATACATTTATGTACATGTATATATACATAAGTAAATATGTTGTGTTCTTTTTACTTAATATGAAGCTTTTTTAATGGCAGTGGGTATTTGTTCACAGTCACACACAAGAAAATATCCAGGGTAGGCCGTGTCTCTTGGCACACACAAAATATACTTTCTCAAATAATATTCGACCTTTGTGGCTCTATTCACACCGAACTGGTAAGACTTAGAAATGGCAATAGCTAAAATAACTCAATTGTTTAGCTTGAAAAATTCCGAGCTTTTGATCTTTCTTGATCAAAAATCCTGAAGAGCATTTCAAAAATATGTTCTAGATCCGTTCGCGGGCATATTTAAATGCAAAGCTGAGTTTAATGTCAAATTTACGCCCCTCTAATGGAATGGAATAAAAAATATTTAAATATTTTTACATTTTTTATCACACACCACAACGAAACAAACATCAAATTTTTGCCGTCTAGAGTTCTTTTGCCGCTCCGAATTTATATTTTATTTTCCTTCGCCAACTGCGAGAGAAAATATCCCTGGCCAATTTCCCTACACAAGCGAAGGAAAGAAAATAACCATAGCTCGCTTTTAAGCGCGCGACCATCATACATGGAGCTGAGTTCACGTCCACTGCTGGTCGGGAGTGTTTCGCGCTGGTCCTAAATCCTGTTGGAACCGCAAAGTGTCCGCCCACCTACCACAAAAACACAACAAAGTGACGCGTATATATGTAGATATATTGTATATTGTATAGTGGTAAATTGCAGTGTGTGTGTGTGTGTGTGTGTGTGATTGTGTGGGTGAAAGGCAAAAAGTGAAAGTCTTGTGCCACCCAATCCCACTCACGTGATTTGATTTATATTCACGGGCGTTGCTGATATAAAAGGGTCTTACAAATGTTTCTCTAGTTAATTTAAAATCAATAAACGTTTTGTTCCCACCTCCCGGTCGTCCTGTTCGCCCTTCGTACTTATTAGCATAATGGATTTTACCAGATTCATGAACAAGTTTAACGAAATCGAACGCCAACTGTCTCCAACATCGGCCCTACGCCTGAGCTTTGACAACATATCGCCGGAGACAGAAGAACCGCCCGATGGTAACAAAAGACTCTGGGGCGTACCAGTGCCCCCTTTTGTCTCCGACAAAGTCGTCTCATGGATCGAAGAGGAGTTCAACGAGGCTCCAGTTTACTACAATGGCAATTGTGTACTAAAAAAAGGTAATAAGGCATACACAACCCTCAGATAGCAGATTGCCATTGTTCTGCATCAAGTAAATCCCTTTTCCAGCATTGCTGTAGGCGCTTGGCCGGAAAATATGCAAATGGCATCTCGAGCAATATGCTCAGGGACCACAGGGACTTCTCAACTGCAACGGGCGAAACGCTATATTGTCATTTTCATTTTGACTGCTTCAATAATACATATTATAAACTTAAACAAAAAATTGAAATTCATCAAAAACAGATTTTAACCAATCCTGCTCGAAGGACCAAAATAAATAGAGATTCCCGGATAGAAGGCAAATAACCCTGTCTTCATTCGTTGAATTCAAAATATGAACTGATTTTATTTGAAAACTCTTAAACTCTAAGAAGTGACAATTGTTCTTAAAAATACTTATTCTAATACGCTCATTTTCGGGGGTTGAAAATTGTTTATATTTCATGCTCAGCGCTGGTTACTTGATACCGCGCCGCTGTTATAATCTTAAGTGTTTTCCACAGAGTGTGGATGAATGTTTTGTTTGGTATAAAGCAATAATTGTCATATGAATTATATGACTTTCTTTTGTTTATGTTTCGTTTTTTTGTATATTTCCTTGGTCAATCTGATTTGGTGAAGCCATTTCAGCTGACCACGACGTTTAATCTTAAACAAATTTAAAGGAAAAAGCGAGGTTTCATATCGTATGTAAGGCTGACTGATATTTTTACAAGACATGAATTTGTACATTGTTCCAAAAAGACCATAAACAGATTATTAAAGATCCGTGAAATTCTTAATATAACTAATAATTTTGGAGGTGTTGTCACAAAATGAGAAAATTGATTAATATTCCACCAACAATATATTTTATATATATATATACTTACATATTTTACCAATTGTTTATAAAAATAGAGGTGGTTGCTGGTAAACGAAACATAATTCAAGGATTTATCATTTGAATTCCTTAGAGGTCAGGCTGTTCATCCTGGCCTTAAATGAAGAAAGAAAAGCAATTGAATAAAATTATCCTAACTGGCGAAATTTAAATGAAATATAATTATTCTAATGAACATAGAAAATAGGAATGCACAAATGCCTTAGGAATGCACAAATGAAGGAATGGGGGAAAAAAAGATAAAACGGACGACATCAAAAGAAAACTGCTGGCTAACCAACAACAATTTAATTTATCTACTGAAGAATCGTAAACTTGAATAAAAAGCCCAAAAAAACAAAACCGAAGTCAGTCGGGAAATTCTGAAGTTGAACCAACTGACCAAATAAGCATCTCTTTGCCTTCACTTGAATCGAAATACTGCTCTTATTTTTTGACTTGTCTGGGGTTGGATGTGGGTGGCTGCAAAATGTGAGCTGCTTTAATGGTTGACGTCAGCAAAAGTCGTTTCAGTTTGGCATCAAAGAGGGAAATTATGGTAACTTTTTGATTATTTTTGATTTACTTTATTTTCAGGTGGAAAATGTGCGTATGATCGATCGATATAATACAAAGAATCCGACAGTTGGAACTTTGTATCTAACAGCCACACACTTGATATTCGTAGAGCCGGATAGTAATAAGGAGACCTGGGTAAGTTGAATACTATAATCCAAAAAGGAATGCCATATGACATCATCAATTATTTTATGATTGAAAAACAAAAAAAAAAACAGAAAATTAATTGCCACATAAATGTGGGAAATGGCAAACAGAAGACGGTGTCTTGGAACGTGTTTAAAAGTGTTTTAGTTTGACCTCGTCTCTTCCGCCTTCTTTTTCTTGGCTCGACTAAAGTGTGTGTCTTTGCTCTCTTTGGCTCCCGCTACTTGGCTCTGGAGGGTCCTTAGGTTGAGTGTTAAAAGTTTTCCATGTTTATTTGCCAACTTTTTGCCTCAAGGCTTTAAAGTTCTTCATTTGAAGACGCCTTAAAGCTGACATAGCAAATGTTGCGTATACGCCTCATATGCTGTATGTATGTATTATTCACAACACAGTTTTAAATTGCTTTGACTTTGTGTGTGTTGCGCTCTCTCAAACAACCAACCAAACAACAAAAATGAAAAAGGCTAAGAGAGGAGAGGGGGGGTTGGTGGCCTGCCAGGACAAGGGATTTGCATTTGTTGCACATTCAAGCTTTCGTTTGTCAGTGATGAACAAAGCCCCAAAGTAGACAAATGAAATGTTTTAAAATAAACATGTATACAACATATAAATCATGTTGTTTGGATTATACCTTTATGTTAATAAAGCATTGTACATTTCTTCTACAATATATGTCGAGATGTATCCTCATCATTTGTTCATAAGGGAAGCTATCTTAATATATCTTTATCGCCCAGCCCAGCAAATCTCTCTGGAAATTTTACTTGGATCAAACAAAATAGGATTAGTCTCAGCTCTGTTGTAAATGTAATTTCTGGGCTCTGACTCGGAGGGCCAGGCATGTAGCTGCATTTCGAGTATTCTGGTTTCTGTTTGACATTTGCGGTATTCGTTTCACAGGTCACAAAACATGCATTAGATTTTAATTGGTTAATTATGACACGGAGATGGACTTTTACTCGCTCAGTGGCCTAAGAATTATAGCTCTAGTTAATTAAAAGTTTGAGCGAAGCTCTCTGGCTCCATCAGGGTGTCAATTATGCGGATGGTCTGTATCGATTTTTCTCTGCCAGTGATTACAGTGTTCCCTTCTCCGGCCTATAAATTTTTAAGTGGCAGTGTCAGTGAAAGGAACCATTTAACGGTAGTTACCATTTCTTTCGTACAGATTTTACACATGCACATAGCCAACATTGAGAAGTTGCCTCTAAGCACGACGGGGTCACCTTTGCTAATACGGTGCAAGACATTCCTATCGGTGACATTCGTCATACCCAAGGATTCCGAGTGCCATGATGTTTACACGTCACTCATTAAACTATACCAGCCAGGTGGGTGAATGGAAAAGTTCTTCATTTCGCTTACTAATTTCAAATCCTTGCATATGGATTTCCCATCAGTTTCCATCAACAAATTGTATTGCTTTAACTATCAGCCGGCCAAAGACGATTTCCCCAAAAATGCTGGATGGGATTTCTTCAAGTTGGACGCCGAGTTCAAGCACATGTTGGTGCCAAATGACAACTGGACGCTGTGCAGCATGAATGAGAAGTATGAGCTATGCGATACATATCCTCGCCAGATCTATGTACCCAAAGAGGCCACCACCCTAATGCTGATCAGCAGTTCCCGGTTTCGATCTAAAGGCCGTCTTCCAGCATTGACCTACTTGCACAACAACAAGGTGAGTAAGTGGGTATGATTTAAAGAAGTGCCTAAAGTATTTTTCGATGCTTTTGGTTTTTTGCCAGGCCTCGATTTGCCGATGCAGTCAACCCTTGTCCGGCTTTAGTGCCCGTTGTCTGGAGGATGAGCAAATGCTGGAGGCTATTCGCAAAACCAATCCCAATACCGACTATATGTATGTGGTAGATACACGACCAAGGGTGAGTAGAACATACAGAAGAAAAAACCAGTTTAAAGCAAAGACAATTTTTTTCAGATCAATGCCATGGCCAATCGGGCCGCCGGCAAGGGGTACGAGAATGAGGCTTTCTATGAGAATATTAAGTTCCACTTCTTGGGGATTGAAAATATTCACGTACAGCGAGCCAGCTTGCAAAAGGTCCTGGAGGCTTGCGAACAGAAGTCACCCACAATGGGCGCTTTTATGAACGCCCTTGAGTCCTCCGGATGGTTGAAACACATACGTTCCATATTGGACACGTCTAGGTAAGTAAATATTGAAATTGGGAGTTAATACCCATCCACCTTACCAATTGTTGACAATTTTCTTTGGATTCGTTTTAGTTTCATTGCTAATGCCGCCGATAAAGGCGTCTCTGTGGTGGTCCATTGCTCGGATGGCTGGGATCGCACCGCCCAAGTGTGCTCCCTTGCCCAGCTAATGCTGAATCCCTATTATCGCACAATAAAGGGCTTCCAAGCGCTAATCGAGAAGGATTGGCTGGCCTTCGGTCATAAGTTCAGCGAACGTTGTGGCCACATTCAAACAGATGCTAGAGAAGTTTCGCCCATTTTCACACAGTTTCTAGACTGCACTTGGCAGCTTATGACGCAGCGCAACGATTCCTTTGAGTTCAATGAGCGCTTTCTCCTCATACTCCACGATCATGTGCATTCCTGTCAGTTTGGCACCTTTGTTGGCAACTGTGAGAAGGATCGCTTGGATCTGAAGCTTTCAGAGCGGACATTTTCGTTGTGGGGCTTTATGGCCAACCATTTGAATGAATACATTAATCCTTTGTACAAACCAAACGTTGATGAATCAATCAAAGCCAATCTGGCCCCGCAGTGCATCAAGTATGGACCGATTTTCCTTTCACGTCATTTTTATTGACACTATGTTCCCATTGCAGATTCTGGCGAGGAATGTATTGCCGCTTCGAAAGTGGCATCCATCCGCGAGAACCTTTGGGCGACTTACTGCTGGATAGCAAAGAACATTGCAATTCTCTCGAGGACCATGTTCAGCATTTGACCAAACGTATAGCCAGCTTTAAGAACTACATTTCAAAATCGGCGAAGAAGCTACAAGATGCCACAACAACTTCCACCATCAAGGCCCCAAAAGAACCCACCACTAGTGAGATCAACGACAACAAGTGAGGAACTTAAATTAAAAAGCAGTTTCAAACAGAAAAATATCCTATTTCTGTGATTTTAGATACAACTACGATAAAAAGCTAAGCGAATTATCCGCCGCCGATGATGACCATCCCCTCAAAGCTAACAACATGTCCTTTGCGAACCTCTCTTTAAATTCCGAGCAGACAAGTCCCCCACAAGCGCTTCCGGATGAAATAAACTCTGTCGCGGTCGACTGGAAACCCATGCGAAATGTTACCACCTGTTCCTGCTCTACCCCCTTCGACCAGTTTAGCAAAAAGGTAAGTTAAGAAAGGAAAAGTTAGAAAACATCCCAACTAAATAGAACATTTTTTTGGTTTTAGACCCACTGCTGGCGCTGTGGAGACATTTTCTGCGAACGCTGCATAGACAAAAATGTGGCTCTCCCAGGACATGATAGTGGAAAGGCGGTGCCCGTGTGCCGTGGCTGTTTTCGGCAGATGCAAAAACAGAGCCCATAAAGAGATCCTAGTAAAATCCTTAGTAATGCTAGATCAGCCGTGATGTGTGAAAAGAATATAACAAAATTATAAGTCATTACAAATATTACATACAAATTATATATTTACTGTTGCATTTGCATAGTCTTAGCTGCTTAGTAGCACATTCAAAACTAATGATATGCATGAGAATCAAAAGTGTAAGAGCTAGACGAGCGATTGAAATTCAAGCCTAAGGCCATATATGAGTCGGCCACTATATAAGCGCACTGCATGCAAATAAAATAACAAGATATTTGTTTTGTGATTCTATCGATTCCATATGTTTACGATTTTCCCACACGACATACAAATATAAAGTACAACGTTAAATTAAATATGAAACCAGAGGACCGGGGCTAACTTTGACTGCGTCAAAGTTTGTTTACCCTTGCATGTTTTTTGTTACTCTTTCCCTACCTATAGCGTATTAAAAGTATAATGTTTGCGAAAGAACAGCCTACAATTTTAGCATAGGATACAACGAAGTTTTTGAACAAAGTCAATGTTTAGCAATGTGCTATATGATCTAGTCACCCGATCTTGATCACTAACATTAAATTGCACGACAATAGCTCAGAAAGTATCGAAGTTATTGAGAAAAGTTACTGTTCGTGACTTTGCCATTTCTATGGGAGCTATATGATATACTGGTCCGATCAGACTGAATCCGAGACATACAAAGTGTGCAGTATATACAAGCCTACATGCAAAATTTAGCTCCAACGGGAGATGTTTGCGTTGGCTTTTTGAACTTGTCTCGTCGTGCTGATCAATAATATATAAACTTTATATGGTCGGGGTTACTTCCTTCTATGCGTTGCACACTGCTGACCAAAACTATAACTTCTGACCTTTTTCAAACTTATTTAGCATTGATGGGCATTTTTTTTGGAATCTTGCTTAAAGTTACGACACCAGGACGAAGCCTTTTTAGCACAGGAGTGTTCAGCCGCCTATCACATGGGCGAATAGAGGAGAATAAGCCTAGCGGACTAAAAATAAATTGAAGAAAATAGACCCAAAAAGGATAGTTTAGTCCATGACGGATCCTTTACATAGTGGCGAAAGAAAACAAATGTTTATTGACTTGATCACAAGAAAGTGTAATAAAAATAATTTATTCAACAATTGCAACGGTTTCGATTATCAATCTTGTTAATATCCAATGTCCGGTTTGATGCGCAGAATGACGGGAACACTCGTGCAGGGCAGAATGGCCACTTCGGTGACCACAGCACTGACCAATTCGGGTGGCGTTATGTCATAGTTAAGATTGAGAGGCGTGAGCCGAGAATTTGTTTGCCAGTTGTTAAGGCAGCACTTTTCGTTTCGCACCAATTGATTGGGATCGCTGAGCTCGTTGTAGACAATGGCGTCGGTCTGGAAGCGTTCACTGAACTTGTGAGTCTCACAGCAGACCAACACAGGGACATTATGAGCATGGGCTACCAGCGCCACCTGGGCTGTTCCCGTGCGGGCCATCACATAGCCGTTGGCCAACAGTGCATGTGCCCCTAACAGAACTTTGGTTGCTTCGGGCATTACATAGGCCACAGCATTGATCAGAACATAGGAACAGGGTATGCCATGGACATGCAGGCGCCGCAGCATCTCCTGACCCTCGCAATTGGGTCGAGAATCGATAACAATGACTCTAAAATTGACCAGCCGTCGCTTAGCCTCTTCGCAAATAAAATGAATTAGAGACGAGCAGCCGAAGGTTAGCAGGACATCGCCGTCGGTAATCTTCTCTTGCAAGAAACTGCTAATGGCCTGTGCAGCTTTGCCGATTTGGTTCTCTATGTAGGTGTCGATAAAGTGACCCAAGAGTTCCTTCAGCTAAAATTGAAAACCAAGACAATTAGCGGGCTTAGTTTAATTCAACCAATCAGGTACTCACCTCCGTCTCTGGCATATCGGTTGGCAATTGAGTTAGCTGATTCTTAAACTGTTTGTAGGCATTAAACACGGACACGGCCAGTGGGCGACACTTGTGCAAATGATCAACATGATGCTTAACAGCTGCATCAAGACTGCGACCGAATTCCTTTTTGGCCGGCGTTTCAAAGTCATTTACTACCTGTCGCAGGGCATGCAGAAAGGCAATACACCGCGCATTAGAGCCGACTACCGTGCGCTGGGCATATTGGACACCAAGTCGAGCTATGCTGGGGTGCACCAGCGCATCGTTTATAAATAGACTGGCATCCTTGTCAGCGGTCAGCAGATGGTTGAACAATTTTACTCGACCCTCCGATTTTGGAGTGATGTTGCCAATGCTTTCAGGGGATTTTGAGGGCGATAAAGGCTTGCTAGGTGATAATTCAGTTCTTCTCGGAGGCGTGTTAGTAGTATTGCTCTTGGACTTGTTTGCATTGAGACTTGTTCCCTGCGATTGGGAAGACTTTCCTTGGACTTGGGCCTGAGCCTTAGCAGCACGCTGGGCCTCTTGAACGGCACGACGCTCGGCCTTTGTCGATGTTTTTTTCTGCAATAGAAAAACAAAAGTTTATATGAACGAACTATGTCATCTGACATCCTTACCTGTTCTGTTGGAGCCGTCGCTAATGAAGTGGCCTTCACTGTTGCCTTCCCTGAGACTGCATTTCCCCCGTCTAAAGTCACTTTACCCAACTGTTGCGCAATCTTTTCAGTGCTTTTATTCGCCTTTGCTGCTTGTTTCGCTGCTTTTTTTGCCTCTCGTTCCGCCTTGATTTGATCACGACTTTTTTCACTTACGCCTCCCTCATCCCCGGGAATTCCTGGCGAGGATTTAACTGTAGCAATTGGTGTGGGCGCAACAGCCCCATGCGTTTCAACAATGTTCTTTGTGCAGCCACTGGTAGTTGTGGTCGTTGTGAGTTTGGTAGTTATGGTTGTTTGCTCCACTTCAGTTATAATTGTGGTACCAGCTAGTGATGCTGGTGCTGGTGCTGGCGCTGATCCCGGTTCTGTTGGTGCCGCAGGAGTTGATTTTTGTTTCTTAGCCAGTTTATTTATCTTCTTGGCCTCTCTTGCGGCTATGATTTCCTCGCGGGTTTTCTCATCCTGACTCGCTGGACTCTTTACCTGTGGCATAATGTCTTGATCAACTAAGGTAACGATGCCTCTCTGAATTTCGTTATCTTTCACGCGATTTCGTTTGTTTTTAGGTCGATTACGTTGGCGTTGCTTCTTTGATTTGCCTTGATTCTGAAAGGGTGGGACGGAGAGTAAAGTTAAAGATGTTTGTCAAGTGGCACTTTTTTTAATTAAATCGAATTCAAAACGTGCAATATCTAAAAACTCAAAAATTAATAGATTATTTGGCTGAGTCTAGATACCTGGGTCGCCTGCTCACTTGATGCCAAAAACATGATTGATGGCTTAAAAAGACACAGATATGCGAAGTTAAAAATAAGTTAACAATCAAAGTTAAAGAATCTTCTCAGATAATATTGTTACCAGCATCCCATAATCTTAAAAGCCCCACGTTAATTTATCTTTTAAAAACTTTTCATTTCAAGTTACCTTAATTCTTGATTTCTTAATTTAAACGTTGAATATACTTTCTTTTTGGGGTTATGTTTTTAACTTGTTGTTTATTACCGTTTTTATCTTATAGCTTCGTATTTCTTGAAGATTAAATGATTAGTATGTTTACAGACGCGGCTTTTGCGGTTGTCTAAATAGTTTACCTTGATTAAGCTACGTGTGGAGCTCTGCACACGTATACTCAATTTTAGATTATTAGCTCAATAACAAAAACAAACGAAAATAACAAATTCGCTCCTCATTTCAGAATTAGTGGTTTCGATTGTGGTCTGGCAGCCCTGCGCAGCACAGCCAAGTTCACTTCAGAGTTGCCACTTGTCGACCTGTTTTCTGGCAACATCCATTTTATTTGTACGTAAGTGTAGGTTCGTAACTTTAACATCTCGAAAATTACATAATTTAGAAAAAAAAATATATCACAACTTTCTGTTTTGCACCGTCAACAGTGACTAAATCATTGTGAACTATGGCCGACAAAGTTGCTGCTGAGAAACCTGCCGGACGCCCAATGCGTTATCCATACACATTCTCTGCAAAGGTGGCGCAGTTTCCGATCAAACATTACATTAAGAATCAGTGGATCTGGCGCTATTATTTCATTGCAGCTGTAGCATGCGTGCCCGTGTTCTATAAGATCAGCAAGCTGGGTAAGTACCGAAATCATTAAAGACAGAAAGTATATCAAACTAATTATTGTTTGCCGTAGCCAACTCGCCCGAGAACAAGAAGAACTGGGCCGAGTCACAGGCTAAGGAGGCTGCTGAGCACCATTAATCCCAGATGCCGAGTGGTTGGAATTAGTTCTTAATATTGCAGAGCTGTTTTGTTTTGGTTTAAACCTAACATTGGCGAAAAAATGAATTAAAAATAAAAACCCAAATAAATAAAATTTGTTTATTTGTGAGATAAGCCTGTTAATTTAACAACATCATTTGCGAGCTATTTAGCAGTGGGAATCGGATAAAAAAAAGTGGTGTTCGGAGCAACACTTTTGAAACAGCTGCCATCACACTGGTACAGAAGCATATAAAATCACAATAGACTCAATATATTTTATTTATATTTTTTTTTTTAAGAAATCCGCCGCGTGTCTAAAAAAAAAACAAAAAAAAAAAAAAAAAAAAAAAAAAAAAATAATTAATTTTTTTTTTTTATTTATAAATTTATTTATTTTTTTTATTTTATTTTATCGAAACAAAAAAAAAAAATATATTATAAAAAAAAAAAAAAAAAAAAAAAAAAAAAATTTTTTAAATTAATTAATTTTTTAATTTTTTTATTTTTATTTTATTTTTTTTTTTTTTTTTTTTTTTTTTTTTTTTTTTTTAAATTTTTTAATAAAATTAAAATTTTTTTATTTAATATATTTTATAAAAAAAAAAAAAAAAAAAAAAAAAAATTTTTTTTTAAAATTTTTTTTTTTTTTTTTTTATTTTAAGGGGGTTTTTTTTTTTAAAAAATTTTTTTTTTTTTTAAAATTTTTTTTTTTTTTTTTTGGGGGGGGGGAGAAAAAAAATAAAAAAAAAGGTGGGGGGGTTTAAAAAATTTGGCGGGGTGGAAGTTTACCCCGGCCCTCTGGTTTTAATCTAACATTTGAAGAATGTAAAAATTTTAAGTAAATCGAAATACAACTGCCAAAGATATAGCGATATAGATATTGGCTTTCAGTAGAGATGTTCGAGTTTTTAAACTTTAAGTCGATTTTCTGACAAACGGTATTTTGAATTCATTGAAATTTTCAAATTTTTTACAAAAATTCAATACGTAATTGAGCATGACGTGACGAAAAGCTTTTTTAAATTAAAAATTAGTCAAAAACTCGGCCGAAAAATTTCTAAAAAGAAACGCTCAGTCATTACCAGCAGATATCTTTTAGCTTTTAAACTCAATTTATCCTTCTTTGTTCCGATGATCCTGTAACCCATGAATATATATATTCGAAACGAACAGATATAATTTATTTAAAATTATATTATAATATTTTTTTGTTATTTTTTTTTATTTGCCATCTATCCTAAATGGACAATAAGCAAAAATTGTATAAAGTGTTCTCATTTCACACCGCCGAATCTCTTAATATACAGGATGTTAAAGTCTCTGTGGACGACTGAGTTGCTTACTTAAGAAGGCGCTTTAACAATTCTGTGTAGAAGCTTGTTTTACAGAATGATATAGTAATAATTAAATTAAATATTTTTAGATCTGGCCCACTGTGTAGTAGCTAGAGACAAGATTCTATCGATAATTCAAAAAGTTGAATTATCGATATTTTCATCGAGGAAATTCCCATCTCTAACTGGCAACCGGCGGGAGGCAAGCACGTTTATTTTTGTTTTTTCTTCGTTTTTAAAAAAAATAAACATTTACCATTTTGGCTTCAAGTGCAAACATTAAACAAATATTTTCCAATTCAAAGTACTGCAGTCTGTCATGTCGTTCATTATTAAATGCGTTCGCAAATGCAATTCGAGGTAAACGTTTACGCGCCGCGTATACGTGAAAAACAACAACTTGAAGTAGGCCAAAAGAGGAGTTATCACTGCAAATAAGCCATGGGAGATTTTGCCGATTTTAATTTGGATCAATTACTTAACTCGCCACCGCGGCCAACGTCCACGGGTCCTGTGATGTGTCAGCCCATCTGCATCACACAATCTTCAGGAAAGCGCAGCCGGCTAGCCGAGCGTATAGCCCAGAGCGATGAACTGATACGCCAAGTAAAGCGCCTACAGGGCGAACGCCAACAGCTGGCTGACCTGCAACGCACAGCTCAAGAGGTGACAGACCTGTATCAGCGTGAAAAGAAACAGCGTCTTGAATTGGAACTACAGGTGAAAGAATTTGGCGAACGATGCAAATCGTTGGAGAAGCAGCTAGATGCCCAAATATTAAACTGTGAGAGTTTGCAAGAGGAACTTACAACCCGAGGACTGCCTATGGATGCCAAAGATTTGGTGGATGTGTTCATGCAACTGGCCCAGAGGGCAGGTGAAGACATAGGGCTGATAAGACGGGAACAGAATATGATAAAAAAAGCTTAAAGACTTCTGCAAGATGGCCAAGATTAACATGCCATCTGCAAAAAGCCAGCATCCGAATAATGGCAGTTGCCGGCGGAAAGGTTTAGGAACATTGGCTAATCTGAGGACGAGCAAGGCCACTCTAACCAATGAAGCGGTCATTCCAAAGGGCCCTGAAATGTGTTCCATAGGTGTGCAAGTTGGTATGCGTCTGGAGATGCGTGATCAGGGTACCCAACACAAGAATACAACAACAACCAGAGGTACCACTACTGCATCGTTCATAAAATATCAAGATGCGGGTACATGCTTTCCGGAGCCTAAACCGAAACTTAATGTTCGCCAGATCCTTGATGAAATGTTATCATGGCGCGATCCCCAGGCGATAATGCCGCTTAGTCCTATAAATGATAGCCTGTTGCCGGCAGAGAAGCCCTACACTTTCGTCACCTCAAGTGTTGGAACCTGCACCACGTTATGCAACGTTCAGCGAGAAATTGACTTTGTGTCCATCATGCAGCCAACACAAATCAAAGTCTCTAATTCCCGCCCACCATCGAGAACCATGTTTGATAGCGTTAAGGATGAGGCGAATTTCGCCTCACACCATGCCAGAGAGATGCTCAACTTTCTACCTCGCCTAGATCTGCCCAGCTGCCTGACAAATGTACCAGCGCATGCCTTTGAGGAGTTGTGGCAGGTATTTGGGCAAATGGTCTTGAGTTTACTCCAGCGTCGTACAAATGCCTCGCAAACAACGCAGTCGAACATTGGTCAAGCCGATTTCGCCAATTGGCTCTATGCTTTATATGAGGGGACACAGTTGCAGGAGCAGAAGATGCCACGACAGCATGAAAAACCGTGCCAGGATCGAATGGGAGATGAATCTACAGCTTGTGAGGGTCCTGGTATTAACATGGAACCAAGTTCAGAGACCCTTCATGTAGATCTTAGACCCATCCAACTGCCAGCAAAAAATTATCATCAGGATAGAGAAAGCAAGAAACAGAAACGCAAAGGTAAAACCAATTGGCGTGGGAACTCCAAAACAAGACGCAAGAGAAAAGAGAATTTGGTAAGCGAAATGGTTTGTGATATTACGAAAAGAATGGAGCCGTTTTATACCCAAAATGAGCATATTGCATTAGAGCACCCTCCTCCAGGAGGAGTTGATCTGGAATCTGCTAAGGAAAGCCTATTGAAACCAGGATCTACCTATGATCCTGAAAATAAACTTTGCGGTAATCAATAATGAATGTGAAGCTCCCTTAACACCCAACGAGGAACTGCAGCAGCTTTTTATACCAAGTATAGAAAAATCTCAAAATGAATCTGGTGCAGGGACATTGGATGTTGCAAAGTCCTTCAATACTGCTAATGGAGCCCAACCAGAAACCATCGAACAAATAACAGAGTGTCCTAGAATTAATCATATAGACCTAGATCCAGCGGTATCCTTCAAAAAGTCCCAAAACGAATCCACACTGCCAAATTCAAACAAAACCCCACAAATGGCTTCCGAGCCAAGTGGGTGGCAATGCCAGCTATCTGGAAACTGCTGTGAGACTCCTACATTAAAAAAAAACACTTCCCGGTGAATGTGCTATTCAATTCCTCACCAATTTAAACGCGTTCAATGGGGCCAACTGTGATAACCTGGAATTCGAACTTGACGAAGAAGAACTTCGTTTGTTACAGCTGACCAGGGAACAACCAACAAATTCTCCATGCAAAACTAAACAATGGAACACAAATGAGTCAATTCAGGAGAAAATGGAATCAATATCCGACGCAGATTCCGAAACCCTTTTACAAATTACTGACGCCAAACAGGTCAATGATTCTCTAAAGGTTTCTCTATTCGGCAGTGATTCAGAAACCGAAGACCTCCCATTGGAGGAGCTAAGCGATGTCGTAGATGCAGTTTCTGAAGACGATACGTTCAGCGATCCGGGAATTTTGATTATTGATGAAGAGGAAATATCTTCCAGCCAGTGTGTTACTCCCACTACTTCACCTTTAGTTTCGTTTTCGCCATCTCCAACGGCAAAACGCAAACGTCACCGAAGTAAAAGTGAATCTCCTTCAGATTGTGAATTTCGTGTCACTCGTCAGAGAACTAAACAATTGATGTTAGAGAAGCAGACTATGCAGGAAGAGAATAACACAGAGATGCCAAAGAAAGAGACAACTGAGGAGGATAATAAAAAATCTTTAAATTCCTTTCTAGAAGAATCCCCAACATCGCCTAATCCGGACTATGCAGAAGAAGACTGTGTATCTTACAAATTCCCAATTGAGATTCCTCTCGAGAGTGCTCCAAGTCTCGATCAGGAACCCACTGCTTTGATAAAGCATGTTGTAGCCTTTACCAAGGCAGAGGCCAGAGAACAGAAGAAAGAGAAGAATTGGAAGCCACCGGTTTTGGATGCACTACGTCCAAAAATAGTTGAGTATTTAATGAACAGTCCAGATCTGGAGTCATCCTGTACAGATTTAGCAATTGCATTGCAAAGGATTACTAAGGACGAAGCAATACTCATTGAAGCCTTGATCAACATCATCAGTGAAATGGATCAACCTAGCCACAATCCCCAAGAGATTGATCGTTTAATTAAAGCCTTGCATTACCTAAGCACCACCACCTTCATCACGATTATACAGAACTTCATGAATGCCTTAGAAAAGCGCCTGTTTAAAATCGGCAAACAAAACGCATTAAAAGCAAATATCGCTCAAAAATTTGTGAAAGTTTATCTAAAGCTAATCCAACTTCAATCGAGTCTAAGCCAAGAAGTCTATGTGAATCCTGCACGCCTTTTAATCGTAAAGATTCTCTATCACTATGACCGAGATATGGCCGTGCTAGTATTGGAAGTGCTTACTGAATTCCCCACGGTGGTGCCCCATCGCGAAGAACGTAGCTATGACAATTCAGACCCCATTATTACAGTCATCAAGCATCTACTGATGAACCGAAAGTACGATATGCACGATCCCCAGGGTGCAGAACGCACTTTGCTCTCTAAGCTGCGATTCGAATATCACTTCCTGCCGTTTGAGCCGACGCGTCACCAGGTGGTTCAGAATCTTGTAGAGAAACTAAAGGTTGGAAAGCTGCAGCAAGATCTTACCTACGCCTTCGCTCTGTTTTGCCGGCGCAGCTATTCGCATCCTTTGCAGGTAGTCAAAGAAGTGCTTGGCAACCATTTGATGCCGCTGGCATCTAGCTACTGCGATCTGTCCACCCAATGCGAAGATTACGACGATCGTCTCCAGGTTTTGCTGCAATGCATTTCGATGATTGTGAAGGAGCTTCCGCTGGACACAGATGTATCTGGATATGTTGTGCTCTTTAGGCGTCTTCTGATGGCGGTGACAAGACCGGGAGTTCAGCAGGCTGCCGTTCAAGCCATACTACGCTTGCAGAAATTCGGCTTCAAGTATGCCTTAGACGCATTACAGAATTACACACCCAACTATGCCTTGACTCCTCTAACTAGAGCCATGATGCGCAACTTTGCTGTTCGCCGTGAAAAGTATCAGCGCCCCCAATAACAAAGAGAAGGGGGGAGGAGGGAAAATTCCCGGAGTGATTCCTTTGTTTTAGGAATTGCGACTATTTATTTATGTATTATATATATTTATATATATAGAATTTGAATTAAACTAAATGCTAACTGCAATTGATTTATACACTTTTTTTCTTGATTTTTGGACTTAAGAACTAAAATACAGAAACAATTGCACTTAGAAAAGAAATAGGGAGCGGGGTGTTATGTATAAAGGGAGTAACAATATGGATATATCGCGTTACCAACAAAAATATTAGAGAGAAAAGCGAAATTTAAACATTTACAAAATTTTGTTGATACGACTGTACAAATAACATTGATATATATATGTGTAAGCATGCTGGATCTACAAGCCGAAATGCCTTGGGACCTGAACTTTATTTGCCCGTTTATCAGGTAATGCGCGGATGGTGATGATACTTAGGTACTTCTTAATCATGCAGCTTTGACTTTGCCACTAAAAGCTCGACTGGAGAGGATTCCCATTGATTCTTCTTGCTAGATTAGTTTGTTTAGCTGAAAAGTATTAGAAATTAGGTAAAACTTGTATTGAGAAATAAACAAAAAAAAATCAGTTATTTGTTATCAATAAGATAAAACAGCTTTTGAAGTTTGAAAAGATGAAAATTACGTGTTCAACGATTGTCGTACGATTTCTAATACACTTAGTAACAGATCATACCAAAGATCGACGCTGATGCTCCTTCTCCAGAGCGACCTGAGCCTGTTGCGGAGAGAATTTCAGCACTGCTGAAATCACTTTGACCAAAGTTTCATTGTTTGTATTTCCGGTCAGATACTAAAGGGAGACACAGGAATCGTGTACAGAATGCTTGGTTAATAAAAAAGGTCACTTTATACACACTTGGAACATTATGTTTTTGAGATACTCAAACTCCGTATTAGCTGGCACTCCACTATCACTATGTTGCATGGATACCTGAAGATAAACAGAGAGATAGATTCGATTTCTATATAAAAAATTCTAGTTATAAGCTTAGCTAACCAGTGTTTCATCCAACTGCCGCGATAGCTTGGCATTCTGAAGCCTCAGACGCTCATTTGATTGTTCGAGTATAAGGAAATTTTCACATTTCTGCTCTAGGAATAAATTTCGGTTGGTGACATCTTGGACTTCGTTCATAATCTCCTTGAGTTTGGCCTCCAGTTCGGCCTTTTCGTCGACTACCACCGACTGTTTGATTGTTTTGGGCGCCAGACTTGCCATGAGTTGTTGTGCTTGGATGCCAGCTCGCAACGTTTCGAGTTCATTAATGCGTTCGGCCATTTGCTTGTTATTAGATTGCAGTTCATCAATTTCCTGTTGCAGGTTTGATTCAATTCCATGACTCTTGTACTTTAACTCCTCCAATTCACTCTGCAATTCGTCATTAATGCTGCGCAAATTGTCAGCGTCAGAATTTAATGGGGGGACTGAAGTAGTCGAGGGTGATTCCTGTTTAAGTGTAGCAATTTCCTTGGAAGAGTCTTCGATAACGGCTTGAAGCCGCTGTTGCTCCTCATGTGCCTTGGAGAGTTCAGCTTGTTTTTCCACTAGCTGCTGCTGAATTTGAAGCAGCTCCTTTTGAACCGTATCATTCTGTTCGGTGACAAAACTGGCATGCTCTCGTTGTCGGCTTAACTCCAGTGTTTGTTCTTCCAATGCATATTTCAACTGCTTCGTTTCCTCTTTGGCAGTTTCATTTTGTTTATCCTTATCAGTCAATTGGTTTGCGTGTTCCTCAACCTTATCCTGCAATACATATAATTCGCACTGCAATGATTTTAGTTTCTCCTTAACCTCGATACTTTCAGCCAATTCCTGCTCCAGCTGTTTTGTGTGTTTGTTAAGATATTCATTCTCAATTTGAATCTCCTCGAACCTAGACAATTTGTCAGTGGTCTCTGCTGAGTTCTCAATTTTGTCGTTTCGTTGGGACAATTCCTTTTGGAGTTCGTCGATTTGTAGGCCGTATTTGTTTTTCAATCGCTCTATTTCCAGCTGTAAGGCATCATTGGCCTCATGTAGACGTTCTACATCTCCATTAGCGGCGCTCCATCTTGCTTGCAGCGTAGATAATTGAGATGAATGTGCCGCACTCATAGCCTGGATCTTCTCCTGCACGCTTTTCTCAGACTCCTTTTGAGAATCAAGCTGTTCCTGAAGGTTTTGTATAGTTAGCTGCATTTGGGATTCTTTTTCGAGGCTTTGGTCGTGTATTTGAGAAGATTCGTTCAGCTTTTGGTGAAGCCTCTGAATGGTTGCTTCTAGTTCGGGTACATTTTCTTTCTTTAACAAGTTTGCGTCCGCTTCCGCTTTCAAAATTTCTTGACGAAGATTTTCTATAGTTTCCTGCAGCTGGGATTCTTTAGCCAAACTTTCGGCATTAGCTTTGCTAACTTGCTTAATTTGCTGGCTTAGACTGTCACAAGTCTCACGCAGATGTTGCTCTTTTTCCAAGTGGGCAGTTTGCAATTCTGCCACATTGGACTCCGCATCTTTCAATTGTTGCGCAAGGTTTTCGCATTGTTTTTCTTTTTCCACTTGATACGCTTTGGTTTTGCTTTCATTTTCCTCGGCCTCCTTCAACTGACATTGCAGCTTCTGGATGGTTTCCCCCAGACTTTGCTCATTGGCTTGGTTTTCCTGGTGGTTCGCTTGCAGTTGCTTCGCCTCATCTAGTCTCAACTGAAGTTCGTGCAACTGGGTTTCCTTATGTGCCTGATTAGCCTCCAATTCGACTATGCGTTCGGATTGTTCTCTCGTTTGATCCATTTGCTCCTGTTGCCTTTCTCGTAGTTCTAACAAAATTTGTCGATTCTCATACAGCTCGTTTTCCAAGTTTGTCTTTATTTGGTTCAAGTCCGCACAAATTACATTCTGGGACTCCAACTTATCCTGAGCTATCAAATTTTCCTTTTCATAGGCATCGCATTTGTCCTGGAGTGTGCGATAATCGTGGTCCATTAGTTCTTGGGCATTCTGCAGTTTCGAATGTTCGTCCAGGACTTGCTGAATCTTCTTTTGTAGTTTTGACAGTTCATCCTGTTTCGCTTGAACTTGCTGTCGAAGATCACTGTGTTCTTTAAGCTGCTTCTCCAGATGATTGGTTTGCTCTTCAAGAAGGCAGTTGCGTTCGGCAAGTTTTGTGTTCTCACTCTGGATTTCCTCCAACTTGGTTGATGTAATGATATCCTGCTGCTGTTTCTGCTGCAAATTATTAATATGTGACTCCAGTTCTTGTTTTTCTTGCTCCAATTCTCTATGCGAGTCCTGAACCTGTTGCAAATGGGTCTGCATGGTGCCGATCTCTCCTAGAATGGAAACTACACGTGCTTGCAGATCTTCCTTCTCTCTTTCCTTTTCTTGGGATTGCAACTGGAGTGCCTCTATTGCTGAAGCCTGTTCACTAATCTTGGCCTGATTTTGTTCCTGTTGTTTCTTTAATTTATTTAATTTTGCGATATTGGATTTGAGTTCCTTCTCCTTGGCCAAAACCTCTTGCTGACTGCTGCTCATAGACTCCAGTTGGGCTTTCAATTTGCTTATTGTTTCACTCTCTGTACTAGCGTGTTGTTCGTTCAAGATTTGCATTTCCCTTTGCAATTGCTCCAATTTAAGTCTGTGCTGCTCATTCTCAGAGGATTTCTCAGACGTCAAGGCAGCTATAGTTTCTCTTTCAATTTCCAGACACTTTTCAGAATCCTGTACTTGCTGTTCCAATGTGTCCAATCTCTCCTTCAGTTTCACATTTTCGTTCTGCACATGCTGAAATTGTTCTTCAATATCAATTTCTTTGTAGCGCTGAACCATTTCATTCAATTGATTATTATGTTGACTCAGGTCCTGCAGTTTCTGTTCATTTTCTAGTTTAAGGGCTTGCAGTTTTTCTTCCAACAATGCCACCTGTTGCTCTTTGGCTGCAACAGTCTCCTTGAGAAGATGTTCAGAAGCCATTACCTTGGCATCGGCTTCCTGTTTTGCCGACTGCAATTTCTTTAACTGAGACTTTATTTCTTCCGTCTGGGTGTCTCGCTCCGATTCCAGTTGCTTCAGTTTCGCCTGCAATTGCCGCAATTCATTATCCTTATGATCGAGCTCTGTGTGGATATCCTGCTTGGTTTGAGCCAAGAGCAGAACATTCTCTTCCTCCTGCTGGCGCAGGGCATCGTATTTCTCCGTGATTTGCTCGAGTTGCTGTTTAAGTTGTTGTATTACTGTTTTATCCTCTTCAACTTGGCTACCATTTGCCTTTGCCGCAGTTTCGTCCAGATCGATAAGCTTTTCATTCTCCCCAGATCTCTCCAGCGCAGCTGCAATGTTATCAGGATTCTCGCCGAGTAATTTTAGTTTAGTCTGGTAGGCTTGCATTTTGCAACTCATGTCGTCCATTTCGATTCGCAAGGCTTCTTCCAAATGGGCCTTGGCCTGTTGCTCCAATGTACATTGCTCTCTTAACTCGCTGATTCTACGCAACGCCTTGTCTTGGGTCTCTACCAATACGGACTACAAAGCAGAAAATAGTGAGGTAAAAAACATTGAGGTAAAAAACTGGCATTGAGTCATCTTCATACCCTGGCCTTCGTACTATCGCGCTCCAGTTCCTTATACTTCTTGGCCAAATCGGTGTATCGACATCGATATTTATGATAACGATCTAACGACTTTTTGTATGCATCGTATAGCTGATCCTTGGTTATCACATCCAATCGAGCGGTTGATGCGGAATCGTCAAACTCACTGCTAGTCTCATCCAGATCTGACTGAAGGTGGTAGACCTGAAATCAATTGATTCACAATAATCGGTTGTTCCTAAGAAGTGCTGATTGCCACTTACGGCTGGCGCATCATAGGTAGGCAGGCGAAAGGAGACATCGCTTGCCATTGACGAATTGGACAGTTTTCGTGTCCTTGATACCGCACCAAGGCCATTTAAAGACTGTGTGGAGGAACGTCCTCTCAGCGAGGAGGCACTAGTGGCCGGTAATTTCTGTATGCGGTATGGTGAATTTTGCGGTGTGTCTGGTTGGATAAATGCATGAAATTCATTGTAAAAGTGTACTAGAAATTTTATGCTTGATCAGAATCAGAGATAAGAATTACCTTCCTCAGTGATGCTAAAGAAATTTTCATTGGTGGCACTGGTGTTGGTATTGGTGTCGGAACTGTTGGGTGTGCTGGATGATGATGAGCTCACAGCGGCCTAGAAAACAGGTAAGAGCCATTATAGTGGATTTCTTGGGATGTTTCCTTTTCTAATTTTTTTTTGTTGCGACTTAAACAGCAGCTGGGCATTTGGTTCATTTCAGAAAATGGGTCAAAATTGCAATTGTTGCTATTTTTTCTTCCACTCCCAGTCCCAGTCATTCCACCCATACACTCACACACACGAGCACACAGGTAGCGTTTGTATTGGTGTGCGTATGTTTTCATTTTCATGAATTTTCTATTCGATTTTCTCTGTCTTACTTGAGCCGCATTTGCGAATTGCTGAAATTTGGACGGCGACGCCTTCACCTCCTCGATAAGTTTGTTTTTTAAATTGGCAAACATCTTGAGGCTATTGTTGGACTAATTGTTTGCAATTTTTAAAAACATTAATAAATGTATAAATACGTGTCTGCGACAACTACAAAAAACAACAACCATACGGAAGTGCCAGTGTTGAAAATGATACAATGGTTCGACTTATCGATTTGTCGATAAAAAATGTAGTCGGCCGAAAGGGTTAGCGCATACTTTTAAAAACAAAAAGTAACATGGTTTTGCGTAAAAATAAATATATACATAGATAACTCTAGAATATGTATATGTCCGCCCTATTGATTGACACCCACAGTCAAAGCAAGCATTTACTTTTTCGTCGAGCCAGATGAGTAAATTTAGTTTTTATTTTGAGTTTTGATACTCGGACGCACGAATAAACATACATACATAAAATAGACGCAGTATAACATAATTCGATCTTGTTACCAAATTTTAATCGATTAAATATGATTCTGAATTTTTATACTTTTATGCGAGGATTTGGCGAATTCGGTGCCATGCTCCTCTACATGGTTCTCGGCTGCATGAGTGGAAACGCAACCAGTCAGGATGCAGGTTCTCTTCTGATTTCAAGTCTGCAATATGGACTGACTGGGATGACTGTGATGCATATATTTGGATTCATATCTGGGGCCCATGCCAATCCCTGCGTATCGATTGCTTGTTGGATTGTTGGATACATACCCATGGACATGATGATGCTCTACGTCTCGTGCCAGCTCACTGGAGCTTTGACGGGGTACTTTCTTTTGCTGCAAATGTTGCCCCAGGAGGTGATTGATAACAGCAAGCCGGCAGTTTGCCTGGTGGAACCACTAGCTAGCCTTTCCAACCTACAAATTGTAGGCATTGAGTGCTTCCTCACGTCCGTATTGGTAATGGGCTGGTGCGCTCTCTGGGACGTTCGAAGTGGACGTTTCCTGGATTCGGTTACCTTGAGAATGGGCTTTCTAATTACGGCCTGTAGCTTTGCGGGGGTATGTATACAGTTAACCTTCTGTACAATTACTCAACAATAGTTCTAATGTGCATCTTTCCTAAATTTCCTGGTAGGGTACATTAACCGGTGCCTCAATGAACCCAGCTAAGACCCTGGTGCCCACTATATTCCATGGAAATCCCGAAACAGTTCTGCTTCAATTGGGTGGCCAAATATTGGCTTCCGTAGTTGTTCCACACATTTGGCAGTTTGCCTACACGCCACGTTATCGTCTTCGTGAGTCGGCTTCTCTTAACCAGCCATGTCTCTAAAGGTTTCGTACTCTTTTGCGCTAATAAAAATTTAAATTTCTTAATGCTTAAAAGATCAAAGTGATAGTTTACTTTAAGATCAGAATAAGACTGTTCGTATTTTCGTTGAAATATCGAATCAATGTTTGGATCCCGTTGAGTTAGGTCAAGCTTAAACAAAAACTCAGCGCAGTTTAAATTAGTTAAGTTTTATAAAACGTTTACGTGAAAATGCATTAGTTTTTGTATCACGGTGTCAATCCAAATTCTATATTATATCCGTATACCTTACAATGTTTAGACACAGCACACCTGTTTTCCGTTAAATATTTTTGATATTGTTGGGGACAGTGCTCAGAAAGGGAAACATTTTGCATAAATTCAAAATCTTTTGTTAACTTACATATATATAGGTTTGTACCCTTAAGGAGTTTTCGCAACGACCTCACTTCGGCTATGTACCCTTGCAACTTGTTTGTTTACTTCCTTTTCTAAAGATCTCAAAGTGAAAAAAACTTGAATAAAATTCAGTCAGATAACACAGCAATACGATTTTCTTCTTTATGTAATTTTACACATCTTTATACCCTTGCAAAAAGGGTATATTAATTTTGGTCAGAAGTGTACAAAGCATAGAACGAAGCATCTCAGACCATATAAAGTATATATATTCTTGAACAGCACGACGAGACGAGTTCAAATAGCCATGTCCGTCCGTCCGTCCGTCCGTCTGGATCAACGCGAACTCCTCCGAGACCGTAAGAGCTACAGAGCTGAAATTTTGCACGTAGGCTTGTATATACTGCAGGCGTTGTATATCTCATGAAATTTAATATTGGTGAGTTTATTGCACCTATAAACATCTGTGCCAAATTTGATCAAGATCGGATGACTATATCATATAGCTCCCATACAAACGGCAAAGTCACGAACAGTGACTTTCTCAATAACTTCATTAATTTTATAGCTATTGTCATAAAAGTTGGTATTTGTCAGTTTTGTGTTCTTATTAATAATTGTGCCAAATTTGATCAAGATCGGGTGACTATATCATATAGCTCCCATACGAACGGCAAAGTCACGAACAGTGACTTTCTCAATAACTTCATTAATTTTATAGCTATTGTCGTTTGTTTATATATATAGCTATAAGTTTGTTTATTGTAGTTATAAACGACTGTGCCAAATTTGGTCAAGATCGGGTGACTATATCATAGACCTCCCTTAGGAACGATCGGTCGAAAACAGTGACTTTTGTCAAAAAGTTCGTTAAGATCGAAGGCCGTTCTTTCGCAAACATTAGACTTTTTGGATAAAACGTTTTTACACTTTGATATCTATGGGTAAGGGAAGAATTACCAAAACAGTTGCAAGGGTATACAAACTTCGACGCGGTCGAAGTTAACCCCGGCCCTGTGGTTTTTTATACCCTTGCTCAAAGTTTATACTAATTTTGGTCGGAAGTGTACAAAGCATAGAAGGAAGCATCTCCGACCATATAAAGTATATATATTCTTGAGACGAGTTCAAGACGAGACGTCCGTCTGGATCACCACAAACTCATCCTAGACCGTAAGGGCTAAAGAGCTGCATTTTTCCATGTAGTACTGCACAGGTTGTATATCACGGATTGAGCCAGATCGAACCACTATATCATATAGCTCCCATACAAACATCAATAACTTCATTAGTTTTGGTGTTGTATTGGTAAGTTTATTTCACCTATAATAGGCTGTGCGAAGTTGGATTAAGATCGGGTGGTATATTATATGCTCCCATAGGAACAATCGGTGGTAAACAGGAAAAAAAAACTTGCAAGTGTATACAAACTTTGACACGGTCGAAGTTAGCCCCCCGTCTGGTTTTTTAATTGAATTGATTTATGGATCTATGTATATATGTTCATATATCGTTTAATAGTTTGTTGATCTGTATTGTTGCAAAACTTTTGTCAGTGTACTTGGTCTTAGATTTCAAGTTTTTAATTTTGATAAGAATCAGATAAGATTTGGACTATTGGCATCCACATACTTAGTATGTTTCGAGATATGGCCGACAGAGGGGGATCGACTTTACAATAGTTAAAATCTTGACATAATTTACGCAAATATTCAATATTTATTTACAAATTCGTTTTCATTGACCGTTAACCTAAACCAAACACTAAACAATGCACACTAAACACTATGGAATTTCCACATCCTCCCTAGCGTCCGGCTTCGTGGACATGGCGCTGGTGTCCAGTTCCGAGTCCTCCACTTCGCGTCTAAATGCATGTTTGTATATTAGCGACGTGACTAGGGCGGCTAATAATGGGCCAACCCAATAAATCCAATGGTTAGACCATTCCCCATTCCAGATGGCTGGAGCGAATGAGCGAGCGGGATTCATGCTAGCGCCAGTGAATTGACCCTTGTAAAAGACAAAAATGAACAATTGGCTTACCAGCATGTGAACTGTAGATATCTTACCGCTGTCAGAGACAGGCAGGAAATGGCCAATCCGAATCTTACGCCCACTGAATCTTCGAACTTTGCATTGCGGGGATCCCAAACGCCACAGCAGATGGAAATTAGTACACAGGTAATGAGGAACTCAATGAATACGCCCTGCAGGGGAGTAAGATTTCCATGGATGAAGGTTACGCACACACCTTCTGGCGTCTCCTTCACTGTAGATGGAGTTTTCCGGCATCACTGCTTTTAGTAAGCCATAGCCGATGAAGGCGCCAATCATTTGGGCAACGAAGTAGGCTAAGGCCATCGGCAGCGAAATCATATTATAGATGTAACTGGCCAAAGTTACGGCGGGATTGAGATGAGCTCCGGAAACACAACCGAAACACTGGATGCATATCAAAACAACGAAACCAAAGTTGAGAGCGGCCTGGAAGTGCGAGTTGGGGAACAACGAGGTATGGATGCAGCCCATGCACCCGAGAAACATCAGCATGGCGGTGGCAATTAACTCGCCAAAAACGATAGCGATCTTGTCGAGCTTTTGGGGCTGCAGAAGGCAGCATGACGATCGACTGAAAGAAAGAGGAAACAACAATAAGAATTCACGCCTGGAAAAAGTGTAGTAATAGATCCTGCGATCACCTTGTATTCAGACTGCGGTCAGACATTATTGTGTGCGACGGCGTGGCCGGTTTCGTTTGGATTGTTCTTTAAATGTGGCCCAAGTGCAGCACAACTGTGTTGACCGTGTTGATTAGCCGCTAGCCACTCGACGAATACAACAGTCCGAATACGAGTACCAGTTGGCTTTTAATCTCGAACAACAATGCCCATTATTATCAATTATCAGGTTTGAAATCGGCAAAGCCAATTATCAGCCTGCCCTTCTTATTTACTTAATTTAGTTTAAGTATTTCTCAACATTAGCATTTGGCGCACGCTGAGGGCGCCTTCCCACTCTGGGACATTCCATTGACTCGTGTCCCTCCCGCTTAAAGGTTTTAGCTTCTCTTATCTAGACAGTTTTCGTCTGCTCAATTTGAATATATTATGAATACGTAAAATTAACTTAAATTATGTGGTATGAAATACCAACCAATCTCTTATATTCTTGATATCATGCTGATAAAATCAAAGGCCGGAGCAGAGGCAAAACAGGCCCAATCAATTTTTAAAATCTTTTATCACGAGTGTTTCTTAGGATATTTTTAAAAATTAGAAAAAGCATCGCAAAAGCATCCTAATTGTCATTTTGTCTCGATAAAATCTTATTCTTTTATTTAGTAAACGAAATTGATCATTAAGTTAAAATAGTTGGAGGACAAAGATTATCCGACTTGATACTAGAATTCTTCAATTTGGGGAAGATCCTGTACCCTTGAAATTCGAGTTATTTTAAGATTTTTCATTTCTGTAATCAATTTTTCTATTATATACATAATTCCCTAACTAACTCGACATTTCTCGTTAAGCCTACTTTAATGAGATTTTTCCAAAGCACTACGTTATAAGATACTTCTTATCGAGCTATGGTTTCTTATGCAGCTAATTGTTATAGTGTTTCGAAATGACGAATTGTCAATCTTACTTTCAATTAGCCAAGATAAACCTGCAAAACCAAGGTTAATTCCAGAAGCCTTTAAATTAAGGGCGTGAAGTTTATTCGTACATACGGACAGACGGGCAATGCAATATCGAATCGACTTCTCATCTTTATCAAGATTATGGAGTCGGAAAAAAAATTGACAATTAAAATTAAATTATATATGTATCTTCAAAAATGAGTAAAATATATTTGTATTTATATACCTACATTATATTTAAATTAAGTTTAATTTATTCAATCGTCATACGATCAACATTGTCTTATTTTAGAAAACATCTTCACAAAGTTTTCGTGTATTGTAGATTAGAAAAGCAATTTCTGCCAACTTGTACAAATAAAATTAAGTAATCATGCAACTATTTACTCTAGCCCAGACTTGGAAACTATGATCGTTTCCGACCATCTCATTCTCTTTAAATTCTCTAATTTTATCATATTTTTATACCTTTGCAGAGGGTATTATAAAATAATTTACCCCATACAGTAAATATATTCTTGGTCAGCATGAGAAGCTGAGTCGATATAGTCATGACAGTCCGTCCGTCCGCCAGTGCGTATGCGTTTTACTCAGCCATCTTAAGAGCTATCGGGATGAAATTTTTTTGGGCCTTTTTATTACCCGGGTAAGATAAAGTATAAAAATCATCAGGATATATTAGTTCTAGAAGAAACATTATTGCAGAAATTGGAGTATCCCCATGAAATACCAATATGATAGTATTGGATATAAAACCTCAGATCCCAAAAATTGATCTGATCGGATGAATAGAGCACGAGTTACAGTCAAGGCCCGAGCGCTGCCTACTACGTCATCACCAAATCAACAGAGCATGCATACACACACAGACGCAGCGCTACACGAATTGTATGTGTATGTGTATGCGTGCCGTGCTTTGCTTAGGGAATGATGGAAGAAGAACATTTTTTAAATGTAGAAAATATTATTGCCAAGGACTGCAAGGGTATATAAACTTCGGCATAGCCAATGTTATGATATTTTTTAAGTAAGAATCTCTGTCCTAAATGAATGGGTGGAACAACAAAAATTAAAATTAAAAATTATCATTTGATTGAATTTAAAAAAAAATGCATTTAATTAATGTATTAGGTGACCTTTAAGCCCAAATTTATATTATGAAATATTATATAAAAAATCGACATCTTTTTTAAACTCATAATATGCTTGTGTTTTAATCCTCTAGTACTCGAAACATTGTAAAAGTTATTTATAACTTTACAATCACTTTACAATGTCATTATTTACATTATTTTTAAAAAGGGCCAAGCACCAAATAGTATTGTTGTTTGATTTTCAACAACCATTTTCCAATAAACATTTCAAAGACGTAAGAGTTAAGGTAAAATAAAAGTTTGTTTGAAAAATAAAACCAGACCTAAAGCTTCCTCATTGTCGAGCGCAAGGAAAACTTTATTCATATGTGCTTAATGACCTATTAGCCATTGTTAAGCTTGTTAAAGGGTCACTTTTACTTAAATCACACAACTCTAGTTCCGCAGGACTTTGGGTTGAACAATCTAAGTGATTTTAGTGGAAAATATTTGTCTTTATGTGTTTAGTAGCGGGGGCAGCTGCCCGATTTGCTTTGTTTCAATTCTGAAGTGGTTGGATGATATCTCTCCATATATAACTTGCAGGTTGTCAATCATTGTGGACTTAAGGCGTAATCGTTATATGCGCATTTCAGATATGATCGACTGAGTCATAATATGGATCAATCAAGTCTTATCTGGGAATGCACAAAAATACTAGCAGCCCCAAGGTATGCTACAGGTTTTTATTACCTCAATAGAGCTTATAAAAAAAAACTAATAAAAATATTTAATTTAAAACTACATGTGTGGAAGATTTTTTTATGGAGCAGGAACTATAACCTCCTCGATAACTCGGAGTTTTGCCGTGGAACTTCTCAGTTCTATCTCTTCGTCACCTTTGAAAGCAAATCTGTAGATGAGTGCAGCGACCAGGCCAGCCACTAGTGGTCCAACCCAATAAATCCAATGATGCTCCCAGGAATTATTCCACACAGCAGGTCCTAGGGAGCGGGTAGGATTCATACTGGCGCCGGTAAAGAGACCCTGAAATAATAGTTCAACTCAATATAAAACTAATAAACATGTATCGTTTCAATTACCGCTGTTAAAATTAAACTAGACACACACAGGCCAAATCTTACTGGCACTGAGTCCTTGAATTTGGCGTTACGCGGGTCCCACACAGAACAGGCCACCGCTACCAAGCAGCAAGTGATGAGAAACTCAATGAACACTCCTTGCAATACGGTTATATCCGTGGCAAGGACTGTAACACACACGCCTGCTGGATTGTCCACACCCTTAATGGCATTGTAGGGCATTACAGCCACGAGCAGGCCATAGCCAATCAAGGCGCCAGCCACCTGAGCCACGAAATACGCAATGGCCATGCGCCAGGTGAGCACGCCAAAGATCCAGGCAGCCAAGGTTATAGCAGGATTCAGATGAGCACCGGACACACAGCCATAGCACTGGATGGCAATCAATATGGCTAGGCCAAAGTTCAAGGCACTCTGGAAATGGGAGTTGAGAAACAATGGCGTCTGGACACAACCCATGCAGGCGACAAATATAAAGGTAGCAGTGGCTACTAGTTCACCAAAAAAAGGCGGCCACTCGATTCCTATGCTGGGGCTGTAGACGCCACCACTGCGAGCGAGACATGCTGACTGACTGAAGTCGAACTGGAACTGGAACTGTGCCCATGAAGGTGGGCACTTACCAGCGCATGGCACCGATACTTAAAATTACCAAAAATTGTCAATCAATCAATATCAATTATAAAACCTTAATGCTAATTATCATACGGATATGTGGCCAGTTACGATATTCTCGCCTTGGCTCTGCTCACAATTTACGCAAAGTCCCATTCATGGGAAATCAATTAATCAAAGCGACTTTAATTAGGCGCTCCAATAAACCTGTAGAACACAAAACACACTCTACGAAGATCTGGCCTCTAATCTTATCTGGCTAAGATCTTTATCAGTGGCCCGAATGAGGCGCTGAGACTTGGACAATGCCCAACAACGCAGTTAAGGTCAAATAACAATAAATACCAATGCTTACATAATCGATAACACCGAAGCAGAGTTCTGTAAATATTAACCTTAATTTATTTATCCTTTTACAAAGGAGCTGAGAAAAACAAGAGTTCATTTACAGACTGCATATAGAACCTGGAAACACTTGAAGTATGAGCTCTATGTAAATATACAATTTTCGACAATATTAGCGAAATATTTAGGCCTATTTTTCCGCATCACGACTAAACACATACTTATAGAGCAGGGATCCAGTGACCGATGCTAGGATGGGAGACACCCAATACACCCAATGATTTTTGAAGTACATATGGATAACAGCCGTTGCAAAGGCTCTCGCTGGATTAAGACTAGCTCCAGTGAAGTTAATCTAATGGGTGAATGAACAGGTCGTATGGGTAATGCTGTTAAATGGCGTCAAACTGTTAACTTACACTAGCTAGACAGAGCCCCGCATAGCCTAGTCCAAAGCGAATACTAGTTGAATCGGTGTTTTGTTTATTGCGTGGGTCCCAACAGGAGCAGGCAATCCACACTAGACCCAATGTGACGAAGTACTCTATAAGAAGGGCTTGCCATACCTCTAATCCAGTTTGGACTTTCGGCACACATAAATCGTAATTCCATAAGCCCTTAGGTAACGATCCAATGATAAATCCATACCCTAGAAAAGCACCCAGCAACTGGGCCACGAAATATAGAATGGCATTGACAATGGAAAGCCTTTGATGAATGGCCGCAGCGAGGGTCACAGCTGGATTGACAAAGCCACCAGATACGCATCCGAACCACTGGACACATAGTAATACTGCGAATCCCCAGGCCAAGCAACTGGATATAGTTGAGATCTTGAATATGTCTACGGAACTGATACAGCCAATGTAAACGTATAGAGCAGTTCCCAAAAGTTCAGCCAGGAAGAGAACAAAACAATCCCACAGTCTTTGCTTGATGGGTCTGTCGGAAAAAGGTATTAACAATGTAGGCAAGACGATAATGGTGAGTTTGCTCGAAATACTTTTTATCATCTCTCTGTTCATCTGCCATGGTTGTATATATGAATATAATATAACAATTTGCGGAAAATAAAAATATAAACTTAAATGTGTTGTAGCAATTTTTAGCAACGAACTGACTTGAATAATAACTGACAAAGGAATGAGATATTATCCGAATTCAATTTAAAAGGTTGACAAAAAAGTGACATGATTTTCAAAGATTGAAACCGAACATTAAATTAAATATTAAATTTCTCAAACAGCGCTTAACCCGGTATTAGCAGGGGGCAACAATTTCAACCCTGTCTGCCAGACTTCTGTGGAAGTTAAGAAATCTCCGAGCATTGATGATCCAATGTAAGCTACTCGCTTTAAGTTTAAGCTGTACTTTTTTGCCTCGATGTGCTTGCGCCAAGTTAGTCTTCTGTCTAGGTGGATACCAAGGTAAGTGACATCCACGGCTTGAAGAATTAGTACGTTGTTTAGCATTAGAGCTGGACAGTTTCTTCTGTTAAGCGTAAATGTAACATGTTTGCATTTCTGCTCGTTGACCCGGATACGCCAGGTTGCTAGCCATTCCTCTACGACCTTGAGGTGTTCCTCTAATTTTGCAGAGGCTTGTATTGGGCATTTGCTGAGGATTGCCGTGTCATCGGCAAAAGTGGACGTTGTAAAAATAATTAACGAAAAAAAATAACGAAGTTATTGAGAAAAGTCACTGTTCGTGACTTTGACGTTTGTATGGGAGCTATGTGATATAGTGGTCCGATCCGGCTGAATCCGAGATACACAACCCCTGCAGTATATACAAGCCTACATGCAGCTCAGCTGCTTCATTCAGCTCTGTAGCTTTTACGGTCTAGGAGGAGTTCGCGTTGATCCAGGCGGACGGACAGACAGACGGACGGACGGACATGGCTATTTGAACTCGTCTCGTCGTGCTGATACTTTATATGGTCGGAGATGCTTCCTTCTATGCGTTGCACACTTCTGACCAAAATTAATATACCCTTTTTGCAAGGGTATAAAAACGTCTCGCAACTACAGCGAAAGCTCTAGTTCAGTATTTATACAAAAACCGTTCAGCCAAAACTTTAGGCTTTTCAGCGCGGGCAAAGAATCAATTTTAGACATATGGTTTCGTCGTGATAAGTCTTAGAAATTTTCGTAAAATTTGAATCTGGTGGACGATTATGTCGTGTTTTTGCCTAATACAAATTAACCAGCCCTTTACTTACATATATATGTACATATGTATATTATAGTATAGTATCAAGCCGATAAGTCCGTCTTCATGTGCAAACAAACGTGAAAGGTTAAACTCGTTCTGAATTTTGAAAATATATCACTTTACATCCTTTATAGAGTAACAGAATATTATGGAGGGCCCATAAATCCGATTTAGCTTCGTCAGTAGGTGAAACATCTCTTAGCCTATCAACTTTTTTTAAAGATTAGCTATTTTCATTCTTACTGAGTGAATCTAAGGTCATTTTGGAATTTTTTTTGTCCTAAATCGTGGGATTACAAATATTGTATATTGGTTGATTCTCGATTCAATTACTCGAAAGGCACTTGCATTAAATCGTGAGCTTTGGCAAAATAATCTATTATTGCTTATGATCGATCGTGCCTACTCTGCACTTTGCATACTTTACATTTTTATACCTTTCCAATCGGAATTGGGCAACGCATACAAGAAAGCATTTCACAGAAAACATGACAAGTTCACATATTAATGTCTGTCCGGTCGTTTGGATTAAAGCAACTTCTCCTAGACCGCTCAAGTTGGTATCGGATGTGACTACTACAACGTTTAACACCCATTTTTATGGGTATTTTTCGCAAGGGTTTGGAAAAAGGGTATATTAATTTTGGTCAGAAGTGTGCAACGCATAGAAGGAAGCATATCCGACTTTACAAAGTATATATATTCTTGATCAGCACGACGAGACGAGTTCAAATAGCCATGTCCGTTCGTCAAGATCGACGCGAACTCCTCCCAGTTCGTTGGAACTACAGGATTGAAATTTTGCATGTAGGCTTGCATATACAGCACAGGTCAGTGGCGGCGACCTTAAATTCTGATTTCATTCGATATTTATTTAATGTTAGTGAAAAGCTTTGATGTGTAAATTTATAGCGTTCAATTGGTCATCCTATTAAGATAATGTACCGTAAATTTTGTGGACGTATCTCTAACGATTTTTTTTTTTAAATGGATTTTGATAAAAAGACCCAAATCTCGGACCTGGCAAAAAAAGACACATTTCAAAATGTGGACACCAGTATATACAAGCCACAGTCAACTCTGTAGCTCCGGAGTTGGTCGTTGGTTGGTGGGGGCGCTAGGGTGCTCGTATGCTTGAGTGAGCGAGATACTAAGATATGCTTGTACAAAGCATGTGAACAGATTTTTTTTAAAATACATAAATGCATTTGTTATTATAAGTAAATTTGAAATATTTGTTTTACTGGTGTATGGTATACCTAAGGCACCTAAGGCAAGACGACTTACTTCATTTCTTAATACCATCGTTATTTTTTAAGCATGTGTTATAAAAAATAATATTTGTCAGCCTAATACATATATACTCTAGCGACTATGCCGATATGCTGCCAAATAAAGCTAACAAGTTGTACTGACGAACATTATTTTTGTCCTTGCTATCAGGGCTATAAAATAAATTGGAGTGATCCCGCTTCTGCAAAATTTGACCGTTGTAAATCTTGTTACATGGTTTAGATGCTGCCACGAAGGCCATTCTAACACTAGAGAAGCTTAAAATTGCATATATTATATGTACTTATATGGTACGATTTAATGCATTAAACAATATTTAACAGGATCCGAAAACGGTTATTAAAGCTCCTTTGCACGATTTGGAGACGTTTGAACTATTTGTCGTATCGAAAAGAAACAACTTTTAATAGTTACGAGGAATCAACCAAAAGATTACAAAATATTGATGATTATTTGCACACAAGCATAATGAAATTTTTAAGAGTCTAAGCCGTCTATTGAACTGACTAATACATAATTTTCATCATAATAGCTTGGAAAATAACGAAATTATTGACAACAATTACTTTTAGCGGCTTATGGATCCAGACTGAAATACACATAGCCCTCAGTATTTTCAAAATATATATTAGCCATAGTTTTTACGGTCTGGAAGAAGTTTGCGTTGATCTAGACAGAAGAACAGGTGGTCGAAGTTTCCTCCTTCTATGTATTAATGACTTGTGTCAAACGTGTATATACACTTCGTGCAAAGGGTACACAAATATTTCGAATATAAACAACCTTAGGTGTTTATACGGGGGAAGGAAGAGTAGTTGTAAATAAAGAAATTATCAATATTTTTTTGTTTAAGATAACTTATAGAATAATATATATATGGTTATTATGGATCTTTCTAAGTTCTTTATTATAATCGAACGATTTATATTTGTGTACAATGTATTGCATTTAATATAAAATTCGATGGTTTTTATGCTTAAAACTAGATTTGTTAAAGGCTTTTTGTTAAGGAGTTTGCTTTCTTTCACAATGTCTTTGGCACATCACCAGCAAGCTCCTCTACGAGAGCTGCACATCATTGAGTTCACGGAGTTTCTCGTTGCTGGTGATCTCCGCCTCCACCACCTCCCGCCGGAAGACTGCCTTGTAGGCAATGGCAGTGACAGCGGCTGAGCTGAGGGGAGCCAGCCAGTAGATCCAATTGTATTCAAAGTGTGTATTCCACAGAGCAGGAGCAAAGGACCTGGCAGGGTTCATGCTGGCGCCAGTAAAGGGTCCCTAAGAACAGAGAAAGAGAGAGATTCGTTTTCACTTCTTCAGTATCAATTTGTGCTTGTACTTACCGCCGCACAGGCCAAACACGCAATAGCCAAACCGAAACGAATGGCCACCGAATCATGGAACTTTGAGTTACGGGGATCCCAAACGCCACAGCAGACAAGAACCAGAATGGCTGTAATAACAAATTCAATGCCAAAGGCTTGGGCACTGGTAACCTCAGCGTGTGGCACTGTCACACAGAGACCAACCCCCGCACTGAGAGTCGTTTCGGGTAGGAGAACCTTCAACAAACCGTAGCCAATAAAGGCGCCCAACAATTGGGCCACAACATAAAGGAAAGCTAGGGGCAATGATACCATCTCATATACATAGGCAGCCACTGTTACGGCTGGGTTCAGATGAGCACCGGAGACACAGCCAAAACATTGAATGGCAATCAATACGGCGAAACCAAAGTTAAGGATAATCTGCAGATGACTGTTGGGGAAGGACTCAGTCTTGACGCAGCCCATGCAGCCGAGAAAGACGAGAATCGCTGTGCCCAGAAGCTCGCCTAGGAAGCAGCAAATTTTATCCAGTGTCGATGGCTTCATTTTGAATACTTTCAAGCAACTGAAATTGGTGTGTAACGAAAATAAATAACTAAGCCAACCATAGTGGAATGTTTGATAAAACTTAAGGTATTACGCACTCACTAACTCTCTATCTCTTTCTTTCACGCAAGCACACAGACACAAGCACACAATAAAAGAATATTTTGTATTTTAATCACTGCAGTTCATCAATCATATTTGCATATCCTGGCAAAAGCCCTTCTATTAACTATCTGCAATTGTTCTTACTGTACTTAGCTCTAGCCAAGACCTGGTCATATTTTTAGCGTGTTCATGCTGTTCTACAGATTGTCGAGGGGTTGATTCTGATACTGGTTCTTGGTGGTTGTCAACTTCTGCTTCTGCTGCTGGGGACATAGTTAATATCATCGATTTTTCCCAAAAAACTTAGTAGACACGTGCGAACTCAGTTGGAGGTATAAAGACACTACACTTATATATGAACGGGAAGCTATCACGAAAATGTTCAGTTATTTGATTGACTGTCAAAACTGAAAGATTATTTGCCAACAATACGAACAACAACCACCGAAAAAATAATCAAAGCCCAGTAAAATAATACACATTGATGGGATTTATCAGTAAAACCACTCGAGAGCTAATATTGTTGGAAACTTTTCACTTGCTCTGCACGGCTGCACCATTTGGATCGATAGAGGGTGAATGATTGGGGTCAAGGTTAAGGATTTTTGATCTGTTTGAATGGTATTTACCGATCCACACACTCGCGACTCATTTTGCACCACTCCTGCGCTTGAGAAAACCAGAACAATGTTTATATGGAAAAGAAAATGACAGCTCCACTGACTGGCCAATGTCAATCTGAAGTGTTTGTGGGCTATAGACAAATATTTATATCTATATCTCTATATATCATTGCGTAAATCAAAAGCCCATTTTTAGATGCTGCGAGAGGCTAGACCAACGAACGAACAACTTGTCGAGTCGTCGAATCTTTTCGCATCCCCTCATCGTGTGTATGGCGTGAGAATAATGTTAAATCCTCAGACCCCATAAGAGCATAAACCAGTCAGGTTCTTAGAATTTATGAGTACATCTCGCTAATCTTTCTCTCTATCACTCTCGCTGTCTATCTCTCTTTCTCTCTCTCTCGCTCTTGCTAGCAATTAAGACATTGAAATATATGTAAAAGTTTATGTATCAAAGTGCTACTGGAATCTTATCTGATAGGGCTTAGATTTCCATGTTTACGTAGTTTATACTACTCAGAACACCATAAGGCGCATGAGAATGAGAATGGAGAAGGGATTGCGGGATAGGGTTGGGAGCTTGGATGCGTGACGTGTGATTGTTTTTTTATTTTTTTTTTTTTTTTTGTTTTTGTTTTGCAGCAATTGAATATCAATTACCATGAGCTACTAAGTTAACTAAGATGGAATTGCATCAATTGCAAATTGCAATTGCGTTTTCTGTGCTACGCAATCGCAACGCAAATAAATCACAGCAAGACGCAGAAAAACAATCTCCTACTATGTGGAAAGGCGTTGGTTGTCGATCAAATTGCATGCAATTTACTTTAAATGTCTCAATCACACATTAAATGAAATGGAAACCCAGACAAACATCAAATGTCAGCACTCACGTCAATATCAATACAACTTTTTTAACTTAGACTCTATTTAACACTTCGATTTGGGTTTCTTTTCTAAATACCCATACGAACAAATAACAAAGATATCCTTATCGCTTTTTCTCAATACGAAGTGAGATGGAGAAAGTTGGTGGATGAAGGAGAAAAAACATCAGAACGTATTTGAAGTATAAACATCCTTTTATTCTATAATTTCCTTCTTCCCAAATCCATAAATATAAAATTATTTAATTCAATATTCCATTTGTTATAAAAGCTTATTTCACGATAACCTATTTGATCTTTAAAAACAAAAAAAAAAAATGAACATTAAAAAATGTTGTCTTTCTATTTTAAATTTTTATGACGTTTTTATAGGCATTCAAAGTTAATCCGCAACTAACCTCACACAATTGAGATGTTTGATTAAGTTTTTAACGTATTTCCCACCTAATATTTACAGTAGTCTGGGAAAATATGCTTTCGCCATTAGCCCAGTGTCTTAGAGTCAATGTTTGGCCACATGATTGACAGCAAAGTATCATGACAACAAAAAACAAGGGACCGAGAGTAAGGCACGTTTTGGCACAAGCGGCAAAAAATAGATAGCAACCCAAAATAAAATCACGCGATAGTAAATATAATAATCTTATGTTTCAATGTAAAGCCAAATCGGTTATTAATAATTGAATTACCACCTCCAGATTGATCTTAATAGATTTATACTTTTGCTGCTAATTCATATGCAGGATCACGCATTGCCTGCGAGCTATCGAGGCATACCCATGTAGTAGGCACATGAACACCTACTCGATGGTAGCCCATTCGATCCGATGGATTCGGGGGATTGATTAAACAATGGGTTTATTTTTATATTTTATTTTCATTGTTTGTCTAAGTGCCTAAACGTGCTGTATTTTTTGCAGAGTGCTAATTAGAAAAGCGAGTGGAAGATCTTGGGTCGGCATCTTCCTACGGAAGTTACGTACATATGTATGTCTATATCTGATAATAGGATTTCGATGGCGAGAGCTTTTTATTGACAGCTTTTTGAATTAATGGAATGAATCAAGCTTTCGAACGAATTAAGTTCGAAAAAGTTTTGCGATCAGCTTTAAAAAAGAGCTTGGTGAAAAGCTTAGGACCATGGAACTCAAGAGCTAAAGGCAATGTGGTAGGATCAAGAGAATAGTATACCCAACTAACTAACTAGCACTCACATGATTGTGTAAACTTCCGTGATTGAATACCATCAAACTCGATATAGTCGAAGACATGCAAGATTTTTTGGAAGATCTAACAATAAACAAAATTGAGACAATGAGTGAAATTTTGGGAATCCCGATGGTATTGAGCTTGGTAGTACAGATTATAAGGAAAGCAACACTTGCTTCACAAATGATTCATCCATTTTCCACAATCAACGTTAAATAATCAAAATTTATTATCATAATGATAAGGTCTCCAGGCTATATTTGTTTATATCGGCTGCTTAAGAAGTGATTTGCGTGAAGAGGGCCCATTAAAACGGTTTCCATTGGCCATAAAGTCCTACCCAAATGATTATTTGGTTACAGACAAAAGTCCCGATGATAAGGCAACTGATTGGGAATAATTGCCTGATAATTGTGATTTAGACGAGCCATTCATTTCAAGGGGCAACGATTTTGAATCGAATGGAATATGAACTTTATGTTTACTGATAGTTCATCTAATAAATTATTATTGTCAATAAATTTGCATCGATTCATATTTGTTATACATATGTACATCTGTATGTATATCAGTTGGATTCTATGTCATTTTCTGTTACGATCATATATGTATGTATGTATATATTTTCGGCGCAACTTGTTGCCAACTGTCATTAGAAACTAATTTAACTCATTATATACTTGGCACGAGGGACTGGGAATGGGAGTGACTTGGGGACTACTGACTGACTAGCTGTCATTTCCATTTCCATTGATCGGCGTCATTGAGAAACATTGAATTGTCTTCCGCATTTGTTCAATCCAGCTCGTTTAAACTATTTGTCTTCTGCCTTTGCAAATATACTATGTACATGGAATACTTCTTATCATTATCTCTTATCAGTTGCAATCGCAACTGTTGACGTTTTATATTTATATTGCGCCACAGCCCCAGAGAGCTACAAAAGAGCGACAGAAAGCGCCAAGCTACTTCAGTATTTGAATTATATTCTGTATATTTATTGGACCAACATGTTTATGAACTTGGCGATAAACGGGAAAAAGACCGAAAAAGAAAACCAGACATTATGGACATGACTCTGTCTGAGAAACATACGCCCTCTAGACACTTTCAGCTAGTTGCTCGATGGGCGGAGGTCTCACCTTATCATGGAATACAACGGCGCACACGACATTGTTGAGACTGGCGTCACCTGAAGGCCGATAGGCAAGATAGTCGTCTCACTTGATAATTAATTATTCCTAACTAAATAATTGTTTATTCAATTCCCAACTCATCACATCATATTATAAAACTTCAAATAGTAATTCCTCCACCTCGGGTGAAGGCGAAATTATCATTTTGTTATGTTTGCAGTGTGGGTTTATTAGTTTTTTCAAGCTTTTCAGACAATATAGAATAATTTACATATGTACGTCGGATGGACGGTCTAAAGAAGAAATTTCTTTGTACTTCTACTCTACAAATGGTATTGATACTACTATGACTCGACATGGTCCTTATAATTGTCGTATTTAAGGACTAAGGTCGACTAAGTGCGTCAATTTTTTGTAATTGACAAGACAAAACTTAATGCTTAATACTTCCCTTTGCCTGTTACATGCATTTGGCTACTTTTAATATATTATTTTACCGCAAAAAAGAGGAATAGAAGGGATTTTCGTAAAATAAAGTTTTTAGGGAACGTTTTTACCTAATTTGCGTTAATCTCATGTTCTTGTTGTAGCAGAAGACAATTTTATTAACTTTTTACAGATTGGGCAAGAACTTTGTACACTAAGAACAGAAAACAGCTGGGCCTAATGGGACTCAGTGGGCAAAAAGATAAGTAAGTGGAAAATTTAAAGTTGATGAAAAGGTGCCAACAACATTTTATTTTCTAATAAAAAACAAGAAAAATAGGTCAGAGAACATATACATACATAAGTGATTGAGTGAGCAACTGATGAAGTGATTGAGTGATTAAGGGAAGTGTTTCATTGATACGAGCCGATCCAGCAAGCACTTCTTCGTAGAGTGTACATACTCAAACACTCAACTGAATATTGACCTAGGTTTAGAAAAGCAAACATATGTATACTTTCATTTGATTTATGGTTCCACAATTAAAAAACCTAAAAGCAAACCAAATTGATATCAATGTATTGTTTATAGGGTGATAATGACTTTTTTGTTCCCTTGTATTCCAAAAAAACTGAGAAGTAAAGCAACACAAAAATTAATCCAAATCAGAGCTTATAAATTATGCAATGCCATAAGCCAAATGAGGGAATGACGATTCCGTAAATGTTAATGGAACATCGACTTTGGCTATACCCTGTACTAAGCTGTGTTCGTTAGCCATGACTATATTTAATTGCATTTTTGTTGTTGGCAATCCCAATTTACCTTCTTTGCACAATAATAAACGACAAAGTGAACTTTAGAGTACTAACGAAAACGATTTTCAAACGCTAAGAAAATCAATAGAATGTTATGCTTTGCTGCTCTCCTATATTGATAATCCGAATATAATTAAATCATCTCAACGAACTGTGAAGTATCAACAAATACCGCAACTCATCCAACACGAATCTATTCATTCAAAATATTACCAAAAAAACTAGTTTTCTCCATGACCGATTTGACGCAATAATTCGAGATGAATAAACATCGGCCATGTATGTATGTTGGTACATATATGCATACATACATATGTACATGTAAGTATTTACATTCATACATACTTATATCTACATAGAATCTATGTTTGTCAGTTAAATATGTTAGGAGTATTTGAAGCTCCGATTGATTTATCAAAATTTGGTTATTAGCACACAAATTAACAAGTAACCCGTGAGTTTCCGTTTAAGAGCACGCTTGCCACTTTTAATCAAAGACATGTGAACAGGTGTTAACTTCATGTTGATTATATAAAACGGATTGCCACACGCGGATTGCTGACAACTCTTTAATGTGTCTATAAACTACTTCCACTTAATATTTCCAAAGCGATATCTGCTCCAAATAAGAACAATTTATAAAATTTGTTGTTTTATCAGAACATTAAGACCTTGAGCACAGTCGCAAGTACCAAGGCAAGGCTGTTTGGGTCAGGTCAACATTGAGATACTCTAGCCGAATTCCAGATTCAAAAGACTTCTTAATGGGAAAACCTTCTTATAATGTAGTGTAATTGTTGATCCAAAATCATTTCAGCCATAATTTTATATTTTTGTTGAAAACCAAAAAAACTTTTATTCGACATTTGACAAGAGTGTAAAAATGTTCGCTTTTGTGTGGGTAGCAAAATTTTGGTTTGGTCTTTCCCTCAGTGCGCAGATAAAAATGACGTGATTACTGTGGCAAATATTTAAATGTTTAATTTCGGTATTTTTATTATTTTGATAATGTTGATATAACACTGAAAGGAAGAGCCAATCGCGACATCCTCTATACCCCTCTCTGTCTGGATCTAGCAGAGTATCAGAAAATGATCAATGGAAATTCGCAAATCGTACGATTGTTCAACTATATATGCATATACATATGTATGTGTGTAGCACCTACTTATCAGGAGCTGACCCCAAACGGTAAATTTGATAAGAGACCAAATGAAATACACGAGGCGCAAACTGTCTTAATTAGTATAAGAAAAAAAATGTTGCTACACATAATAAAATCTATATACACACATGAATATTTCTTCAAAAAGTAGAACAGCACGTATGTGTGCGGTGTGTGTTTGTGTGAGTGTGTTTTTGAAATATAGTATTTCCAAACATCTAGACTGCCATATTTTAAAAATAAATACTCTCCGGTACGCGTTTTAATGCCTAATACTTGCCTCTATTTTATATTTTCTTTGACTTTTTACTCTTTCAAGCCGGGTATATCAATTGCGATACAAAGCTGGCAGTATACATCAAAATTCTTTTTAAATTCGCAATGATATCGATGCGATATGAAATTCGTTGCAAATTATCTCAGTTCTTTAAATGCCTTCACATTCACATAGATAAAATTATATATTGGAAGGGTATAGGTAATTCGGAAGGCAGTATTCCTTTTTCTTTGACTTTACGGTTTGTTTTCTTTTCTATCTAGTGTTAAATGAATGTCACGAAAATGCAACTTTTGAACTTTTCACACACGCCTCTAATTTTGTGTATTGCGTTAGTTAGTTAGCTGCTTAGTCTTGTGTTCAATTTTCAATACCGAACCGACTTCTCTTCTAGATTATACAACAGCTTAATGATCCCCGATTCGATTCGTAAACTGGCACGTGGTGTGGGGGATCAATTGCATTAAATGCAAAATAATGCACATAATTATTGATCAATAATGAAAAATGTGGGCAGAGTCGTTAGATACAATACGAATGGCAAATATTGATAAACTGTGCCCAACAGTGTGCCCAAGTGCCTCAGTCTTTGTCTCGAGCGTTTGCTTAAAATGCCTAACGCACACACAAGTGTCAATTTCTTGGCAAACCCAAGGCCCATAAGCCCCAAAGGCGGCAAATGTAATTTGGTCGATAAGTTTGGAACGCAAATTGATTTGAGAATAAAATTTACACATTTCGGGACTTTCGCTCTCCAACCCCACACAAACAAAAGCAACCGACACACACACACAAACACACGATGTCATTTGTATTTATTAATAACTTTACCAGGAAGTTGACTCCACAAATATGAAAATGTACTGAGATCGCGTTGGCAAAAAGCTGCTTTTAATCAAGACACTTTGAGCCTTTTTATACAAATTTCACAGAGTTCCAAAAAAAAAAAAACGAAAACCACCCAGAGAAAAGAGAGTTGAAATATGGGGACAAGATTGCTAATTAATTACTGTCTTCCACTCAAACACGCACACACTCACACTCTTGCGCACACAACACTAGTTCACGCAATTACTCCAACCGTACAGGTGCTTGGAGGGAAAACTAACCTGCTCTATGGATCGCTTATTTGCTATTAAGAGAGCCCGCGGCCAGAGTCAGCAGTAAACTGTCCGATCGCCAAACACTACGCAGCTTTGTCGATCCGTTCACATCCACCATGGCGTATTATTGTTGTTTCAAGGCAGAGCGAAACAACCACGCTGCGCTGCCTGCTGCCTTCTGGAGGCGGCTGCTTATCGCTCGTATTGCCAGCATTGCCGTTGGCGTCGACATGGGCGTCAGCGCCAGCGTCGACTTTGGCGTTGTGTTGTTTGTTTGTCACGCTAGTGATGCGAAAGCTCTTTCGGGGCCCAATCAAAAACCGTTATAAGCGTGAGCTTTCGCGCTTTTAAACTGTTTCATATCTTTAAGAAATTTAAAGGTTTCCATTTTATTTATTGGATAAAAGCATGCGGTGATCTAGACTAAAATACGAACTTGGCTATCAAATCGGACCCTTTATATAAAGTATAGAGCTCTAGAATAACATAAAACTGGTGTAATAATATACATACGTTTAAGTGGAGTTCATAATTCAACTCATCCACCTAGAGTTAATACGAAGGTAGTAGTTAGTCTCAAATAAAACAACGGTGCGGAGTTTATATACCTTGCAAGTTTTTATGTTATTGCATTTTTATCGCATTTTTCTATGACATCTATGTATATGTTTAAGTCGTCCGAATTCGAACAACTTTGACAGATGATTGTTATGTGCAAAGTTATTTAACTAATAATGAAAAAAGAAGTTTTTAAGTTTTTCTAACCATTTTTTTACTCATCGTTTTGAGTTTAAAATTATATGATACAGACGGTCGACCTACATAACATTTTTCACAATAAATTGTTATTATAGGAAGTATTTTAAACTAACAAAAGTAAGATTGTACATCATATTTATACCCTTGCAAAAAGAGTACATTAATTTTCGTCAGAAATGCGCAACGCATGGAACGAAGCATCTCCGACCATACAAAGTATATATATTCTTGATCAGCACGACGAGACGAGTTGAAATAGCCATGTCCGTCTGTCCGTCTTGATCAACGCGAACTCCTCCTAGACCGTAAGAGCTACAGAGCCGTTGCACACTGACCAAAATTAATATATGTACCCTTTTTGCAAGGGTATAAAAAGTGAAGTAAGTAAGTCTTAGGTATAACATACACCAGTAAAACAAATGCATTTAACTTTTTTTTAAATTCTGTTCACATGCATACGAGCATCCTAGCGCCTCCACCAGCCAACAGCCATCACCGGTCTAACGGAAAAACGTTTTATACATAACTTGGCTATTTGTAGTCCGAATTTGATGAAAATTGTTATTGTGGTTGATAAAAGTATCAAATTTAAGTGTGCCAAATTTGATTGCACAAGGTAATCTTTATCTATGTAATCGAGTTTTTTAAATTACGGGGGCGGAAAGGGGCGTGGCACAATTTGTACACCTACAAAATGTGCGCATTTACTAAGCAAATATTCGTACAAAATATGGTGTGTCTAGCTGGAATGGTTTTTGGGATAAACGTTTCTTTTAAATTGCGGGGGCGGAAAGGGGCGTGGCAAAAATTTGAAATAAACTCGACCACTTTACATGCTACACGAGCCTACATACCAAATTTGGTAGCTTCATCTTTAATAGTCTCAGAGAGACAGACGGACGGACGGACAAGGCTAGATCGACTCGGCTGTAGGTGCTGATCAAAAACATATATCGTTTATGGACTTTAATATACCATTTAAATCTATGGGTGTATGGTATAAACCCTCTTTTTATACCCTTGCAAAAAGGCTATATTAATTTTGGTCAGAAGTGTGCAACGGTTTGTATAGCTCGGATTCAGCCGAATGGGACCAGTATATCATATAGCTTCCATATCAAATAGCTTCCATATCATATAGCTTCCATACAAACGGCAAAGTCACGAACAGTGACCTCTCTCAATAACTTCGTTATTTTTATACCATACACCCATAGGGTGAAATGGTATATTAAAGTCGCAAAATGTATGTAACAGGCAGAAGGAAGCTTTTCCGACCCCATAAAGTATATATATTCTTGATCAGTATCAACAGCCGAGTCGATCTAGCCATGTCCGCCTGTCCACCCATCCGTCCGTATGAACGCCTAGATCTCGAAGGCTATAAGAGATAGAGTCACCAAATTTGGTATGTAGGCTCGTGTAGTGTATAAAGTGATCAAGCTTATTTTAAATTTTTGCCAAGCCTCTCCCCCCCCCACCAATTAAAAAAACCATTTATCTCAAAAACTATTGTAGCTAGAGAAACCTTATTTGGTATGTATTTTTCGCACCCGAAATTTGAAAAACTTGATTATCTCTCGTAATTTTTTACCTTGTGGAATCAAATTTGGAATCAAACTTTGACGCAGTCGAATTTAGCCCCGGCCCTCTGGTTTGAATATAGTATATGTATGTAGTATACTATGTATAACAAAAATATTTAGGAGCGACGGTTAGTTGGTTAAGGCAAAGCCCTTTACACTAATTGCGATGGCGCCCAAGGGTATGCACATAAAAAAGGTGGGATCTGCAGTTGCAATCTTTGCCGGTATATTTTCGCGTCCTGTAGTTTGAATTCCCAACTACTTTTAGCGTTGAAGATATGGCATGGCCATTACAACTGTGGTTTCTTTAGCGAAGTCTGCTGATGATAGAACTTGGTGGTTGTTGAATTAGCTATACAGACAACCTGCTAACTATTTGTGCTGCCTATGATTTAATTCTGTAAACTGTACACTTCTGACCAAAATGAATATACCTTCTTGCAAGAGCATAATATGCTTTATGTAAAGTCCTAACAATTCAAACCTCTGACGGGATCCCAACTTCTTCCACAAATTGTACTTTTTAATTTTAAGTGTAGCTAAACTTTTGGTTCTAATCAATATATGTAAATTGCAATTCAGACGATAAGAACTCCAAATAGATATTGATAATTTCTGGGGGCCTGATCATATTGGGTGACATTTATTCAAGAGCAACCGATAAACAAAAATAGATAAAAGTGCGCAACATGGTAGGTACTTACCCGAGAGATCGTCTAGATAAGGAGTCAGGCTTACCTAGGGCTTGTTTTTCCCTGATTTAGGTATTTAATTTTCATTTAGCACTTGCACAATAACCATTAAAACCGATATTTATGGACGGCATTAAACATATTTTCACTTCACTTCACAGCGATTGTATTTCATATGCTGTATAATTAAAACGCGAAGTGTTGTTGTGTGACGATTTGCATACCCGATTCCTTCAAATAGTTAATAGTTATATATAAATATGTATAATTTATTTTAAGTCTCAAGTTAAAATTTAAGAATAATAAATAAAATGCTACTAAAGCTGCCACAAAATGAGGTAAAAAACGTAGTTCAGCCAAATCAATTAATAAATAAATTCAATGAAACGGCATCAAAGCGAAGCGAAATTTAATTTATTTGTTGTTTCCCATTTCAGTGCCCTTGCCCAAAGTATTACTCATTTGACATCGCCGCACAATATGTCGTTGGTTTACGGTCCAGACACAATAGACCACGGTATTATAATAACGGATATTGTGTACAAACTAAAATTGAGTAATACACTCAACTCTTAAATTTAAAAGTCCAAATGAAGCTTCATTCTGCCTGTTACATACATTATTTATTACTTTTTAGAGATTTCTTATTTTTAAGGGTATACACATTTCAGTGCTAGCCGAAGCTACAAGACTCTATAACACTTTTTTTAACTTTTTGGAATAGATTGATAACTTTTTATCGAGCACAGACTTTTCGGCTGCCGTATGAGCATGATCATGACTATGATCATTTCAGCTTGTGATTTATGTTATGTCTGGGCCGAGCTTGTTTGGCCGACTTCAGCCACAAACTGGTTAACTGGCTGGCAAAAATAAAAAACCAAACCACGCCAAGCACAAAAAAATAAACATAATAATATTCACATGACAAACACAACCTAATGCCACGCATTTCCCTTGTTTTCTTCGAGTTGTGTGTGTGCCAAAATATTTATGCGGAAAAGTTGTTTTTATATCGTTGCACACGTGACGTATACGCAATGCGACTAAACGTCCGAAATGTGGGTCAAAACGATTGAATAATATTATTGAATAATATTATTACAATTAATTTAGCATTAATTATATGCAGGTCTATTCGAATTCGCACCTTCTTAATGATTTCTTGATGTTAGCCGACATTTTCAAATGCGTTGCTGTCTGTTGCTGCTGCTGCTGCTGCGGATGATGACTGAGCTGAGCTGAGACTGTTTCCAGTTGTTGTTGGTGGTGTTGTTCTTCAGGCATGTTTTCACTATTGTTGAATACTTAAGATTCAGTTTATTGCTCTGCAAAATTGAATTACACGCACACTTGCACTCGTAATGCTAAATTTATTCAGTTTATTCACCGAACTTTACAAATGCTACACTTTTCGCCGAGGCTTTTGTTGCTGGCGTTGCTCTGCGTGTATTAGCGACAGTATCTGACAAAGTCTGTATTTGTATCTGCATTCAACAGCTGCCCCGCATGTGAATTTAGCTCCAACGCTTCCGATTGACTGACAGACACCGACACGATGACGAAGGCAGAGAGTCAGCGCTATGTCGACGTAGTCCACTAGCCCAGCCATGGCATGCAAAATGGCAAAAGGCAGCCCATAAAACAAACAGCAAAAACGAGTATGAAATTTAGAAACACAAGCGAATATAATAAATAGCAATAACAAAGAGAGCAACAAGTGTTTTTTCGGTTTTTGTTTTGATTCCACAGACGTTTTATTTTTTGGGGGAATTCTATTTTAATTGACAGCGTAATTGCTTTGATTCCCGTTCATTGCCATTTCTCTCAGTGTAGTTTTTAGTTTCTCTTTGGCTTTATTGATTTTTTATCTATATAAGTAGTATAGATTTATATAGCAGATCCCCTTTGACGCAAAGATCGTAACTCATGCACATACGATTAGATTTATTTTACCCCCTTTTTTTGTTTTAGTGTCGCACACTTTGCGTGTGGCTATATCAGCCTTAGTGGAAAAATTGGAGAAACATTGCCTACGTACATACATATATGTACATATATACATATATATGTACATACATACATATGTACCTATTTGCTACACTTGTTAATAAAGTTCGTTACGCGCTCATGTCAGATGGGCCAATAAAGTTTTATAACTAAAATCAGAGCTACTGTAGGCATCTGTTTGCTCATCTAATTGTAAGCCAGAAACTGTTGATGCGGGATGAATTGCCCGGCAATCTTTATGAAACTAAATTACGTCTTTCTGGCGCCTTCGAGCGATAATATAACTGCATACTTTGCGGCTGGTAAAAAATAAAAAACACATTTTCTGGCAATAATGTTAATCGATGTAAATCGATAACGCCCTGAATAAATTCAAATGCATAGTGTCACGCAAATCTCTTTTGACGGTTTATTTATAAAAAATTGAGATTACCTGCTTCTTACAAGGATATCTCTCTATCTCGCTCACTCTTAAATGCATATGAGCACCCAAATGCCACCACCATACACCGTACATTGGTCCAGATGTCGAAAATTTTTAATCTCTTTTTTTCGCCCAAAAAATTTATTTAGAAATCATAACGAAAGCATTTATTTAATAACCCTCCAAATTTAACAGGCCCTTAAAGTCAACTATTGGTTTTCGTTAACTTTCAAGAAAAAATACTTTAAATTGCTATATCTAGAAACTTTCTTCAAATACTTAAGTGAATCAAAATGGAAAAAGACCTTGAAGGTACCTAGTTTTAATTTTTTGCATCGCAAATATTGCTTCGTATTATGTATCTTTGTTTATATGCATTTTCTGAAATCATGTTTTTTGCAATTGTAATCTCAAATTTGTGTGTTTCGTGGTGTAAAATTAAGGTGGATTGTTGTAAAAATTGCTCAGTATCATTTGTCAATATCTAAATATTATGCTAAAATGCTCTATTTTTGGCTTGTATTTTTGAGTTGAGTTAAAGTGAATTAATTTTGGATCGTCTACTCAGGCCCGACGAGAGGGGGGTGGTGAAGGTGGGATTCCCACCGGGCCCGAAGTTTTTAGCGGGCCCGGTTTTTGATCGAAATTTTCAAATGTGGGAAAAGTTTATCAAACAGAATTGAAGTAAAGGATTTGTGGTAGAGGGGTGGGGGGGGCGTAGCTTACTACCACCGGGCCCTGATATCTTCTCGACGGCCCTGCGTCTACTATCCAATTAATTCATCGTAATTGTAATGGTAAAATAAAATGGCTTATCGAACAACAAGCCTAAAAGTATGCAATTTGGTCAAATTTTACATTGTTCTACAAATTACAAGAAATAAATGCTCAAATTGCAAAAGGAAAAAGTCAGAAATATATTTTACGCATACAAAATCTGTCCCTTTACAATGCGAATATACATACCAAATTTTGTATCTAGTATAGCGTGATGGGCGATAAAATCGATGTAATTTTTCTATAAATTAAATTTGATTATAATAACTATAATATTAAAGATTGTGGAAAGATCGTTCAAACGCACCTGTAAAAAAAAAAACGTCCAAAAGCTGACATGACAATAATTACGGGTCAACATCTAAATACAATAACCAACAAATAACTGACAAATATTTCTTCATTAAATTTCTTAGGAGCCGAGAAAATAAAATTCAAAGTTAAAAAAAAATGGGAAGCTAGCCTGCTGGCCAGTGGCCACCACTGTGTATACCTAATGGGGTAAGAAAAGATTCCTTCTGCCTGTTACTACATTTTGGCAACTTTAATAAAACATTTCATCCTATGGTTGCATGGTATACAAAAATATTAAACATTTTGTAAAACGGAAAACCTTTAAATTGCATTTACACCACCAATATAAAAATCGTCTATAGTATCGCCCACTTAACTTTACTGTTAAAAGCCTATTTTTCATCCCTAATTTCAAAATTTCCAAAGATTCCTAACTGTTACTGCGTAAGAGGATTTGATCTAATGATAATGAAGACATTGAAAGAGAATACAATACATCTCGTTTCAATACAGAAAAGTTCATCGGAACCTTCAAAATTTACCGTATGGAAATGTAGTCGAATTTCTCTTGCCCAAAGCGACCTATCCTCCCTATCGAGGTTACACTATGTCTCCTCAATTTGACACGTTATCTACATTAACTGTAAGTGAAGTTCACATGGCGCAAAGCTCTATGTTTAAGCTTAAAGCTTTCGTCGAAAGCCAGGAAATCTGTGGGAGGCGTTGAAATGTTTGCATTTTTAAAATCTTTATTTGCGTTATGTTTTGGAATATGTTAAGAGAGCGGGAGGGAAGGCTACTCACTACCCCCTACAATTGGTAAACGAATGGGCTCTTGTCCAATCGTAGATCAAAAATCACCGACTATTGGATCAGATGCCGATCTGTGTGTGTCCTCGGTCGATTAACAGGAATTAACATTGTGCGGCTAAAGTTGACTCAATGTTGACAGAATTGACAGAGTCGGACTTGGGATTTGGGTATATCCGGTCAGAATGACGGGTTGACTGTGAGTATTCATATGTATAATCGATTTCACACTACTTTTTAATCACTACAAAACACTTTTATTGTTTGCCTGCAGCGTGAAAAGTCAAACAAAAGCGCCCGAGTCCATGAACAAATTGACTTGGCCACATAATTAGGCACTTGCCTTAGCCCTTGTTGTTGTCGTTGTTGGTCAAAACGATCTCACGCAGGTTAAGTACACATAGAGGCATTGAGAGGCATAGAGACATGGCAGCAGAGAGAAAAAGGTCTTTTATTGTGCATACCCGTTGACAGCTTCAATCCATCGGGAAGGGGTTTGGCCAAACTTGGTAGAGCGAGGCAGATTAAGAGAGCTCCAGGAATTGGGGGTAGGGGCAGGGATTGCGATAGCGATAGGTTGGGATCCCGCAGTCATCGTTTGTTATATTTGTTATTTATTTTGCGGTTATAATACGTCTTTTTTATTGTATTTACGAAAACATATTGCCGTCCTTTCAGTCACGACGGGTTTTTTTTACAGTTTAACCCAAACAAAATGATAAATTGGCTTTGTACGTAAATTCGTAAAAGGAAAATCTGTATGTGAAAATATTATTTATACAAATGTACATACATACATACATATGTATATACGAATGTACATACAATAGATACGAAGTGGAGTAATTGTGTAAATATCTTGTCGCTGCATGACAATAAGTCGAGCTCGGGTGCACCTCCCCCTGCCCCTGCCTGCCCTCTACGCCTCTGACAATGAATACCACATTATTATTTTGTAGTTTGTCAACCCAAACCCCAGTAAGAAAGGGGTTTTTGTATGATGAGCAATGTGATAATTCAATGTCTCTCAGCCAACGCACGAATAAGATGTCGATGTCGATGTGGATGTGGATGCAGATACAATATCTTTTTATACAGTCACATAGACTGGTACACAATCGTACTGTGGCTGATGATCTTTGTTGTGCGGCGATGATGACCGGGCGGCAGTGGTTTTAACATGCCAAAAGAATTGTAATTACTTTGTATCTGTATCTCAACAATGGCATCAGCATAACAAAGCCCGAAAGGCTGTAAGCTCCATCTCCCTTTGCCTTCTCTCTCGCTCAAGCATTTAATAAGCATGTCAGAGAGAGAATATAGCTCGCCTAAATAGTGTCAAATGATTAATTGCTTTTGTGATTAGTTGGAAATTTAATAGATTTTTTATTGCAGCAAACGAAACCAAATTGAAATTCTATCAAGGTACAGCAGCAGCAGCTGGGAGCTGAGACCTGGAGATGGGACACGTTGTCTGCATTCTTATCCATTCTTTCTACCAATGACTGCTGCATCATTATTACCCTCAGTTCCGTTCGGCACAAAGTTCAGTTTAGTTATTTGTCAGTCTTTTTACATATTTGTTTGTGTTTAAAGGAGAGAAAGAGAGGGACGGTGGAACCAAAAAAAAGGGCCGCATCATTGCTACCAAATTTTGAATTTAAATTGAAATTCACATACGTCACGCTGTCAGCAAAAGTCGACAACTTGTTAGCAAAAATATTTCTTGTAGTTTGCATCCAACCCTCGACTGAATTCTACTTCTTCTATATTAAATGTAATGCAACCACAAACAGACTAAAAAAAAAAAACATAAGGAGAAGCACACACAAAAATCCTTAAGCCGACCACAGCCCGAAATAGATACTTGAACCTAGTCCAAGTTTCAATCTGTTAAAATCCACACAAAGTCACAAAGGAGAACAGACAGAAGGCACAAAATATATATTAAGTGCGACATTGAAAGGGGAAATTCAAGTGGAAATTACTCAATTACAACCAGTCGACAACCCCTCAAAGAAAATGTGTCGTGGAATTACTTTGGTGTCCTTATTGATAAGTCCTCTTCATGTGGGGAAACCCTACAAGAAAAAAAATACAAAAGTGATAATTACACTCCATAAAATGGATTGTGGGAGTTCGACTCGGGTAGGATTGAGACATGGTCGGGGTAAGAGACTCCAATTATGTAACCCGATAAGAGCGCTAAAGGAAAAGTAGAAACAACACAAAAAAAGCAGACGAAACTTGTGAAATTAATAACTCACCTTCTTAACTACCCCTCCTCTTCCAATATCATTTCCTACAGACTACTCCCTGCATTGTCTACTTCTCGTCAATGACCAAACATATTTATTACAAATAAAGAGACAAACACAAAAGGCAAACAAACAAATAAACACTCGGCCAAAAAGCAAAAGAAGACGGTACAACAAAGCGTTTCGAGCATTTAATAGGCTTAACTAACCAAGTCCATGGGCTGAGATTGAAAGCAGAGGGGCAGGCGGAGAAGCCGGGACAGTGATGGTAGGCAGAAAGGGGGGATATACATATACAAGTACATATAAGTGTTGACATGTTGGCATTGCTGTTGTTAATACAATTTACCCAACAATTTGAGAATAAACTTAATTTGAACATAAACTCAAGCCATCTTGTATCTTTGTATCTTTTTCGAATATGTAGTTACGTCTACGCATGAGTATATCTAACAATTGTGATCTAAAGCCAATCGGGATGATTAACAAGTTGACGATTAAAATTACTTTGATAATGTCTTGAGCACGTATCCCACAGACGCGAATATATCCATAAGATGCAGCAGTCTGCTCTCATGCGATTGGTCGTCGGACTATGAAACTCGTTTGGTCGTTATTAAACAATTTGATAGAGTGTACGATTCAAAGGCATCCGATTGGATGAAGCTTCTTAATTAGTCTCTCTCCTACATCAATTTCAACGGCTTTTGACTCACCTCCACATCCTACACAAACCCCCCTCACACGCACACGGACACACATGTTCCCTATGCATCTTTCATTTGAGGATTTTGTTCCATTACCATTTGTTTTCATTTCAATTCCAATTTGTATGCGCACGCTCTCGTTCATGCTCTTTCTCTCTCTCGTTGTCGCCGATACTTACGTTGAAATTGCTGCTCTGCTCGCTCTTTGATTATTTTATCTGGCATATGGTAACCAATCGGATGGCCGTTTCATTACCAGGTGAACTATTGGCGTTTCCATATCAAAAAACACAGCAAACTAAAAAAAAAATATTTTTAAATTAAAGCGCACATGTACATGCTCACACACATACACATGGTATTATACATAAATATGGTACGTACATATGTACATACATATATGTATGTATGTATGTATGTATGTACGTACCACACCTTTGGCACATAGCGAGGGTTAGTCCAGAGGCTTTGTATACGAATATCTTTTCCTTAATTTTACGACGCCAACACCTGACCTCTCAACAGACAATTCATTTTACGCTCTTTTAATTGAGTTAGCTAATTAAATGGTCCAGCACGTTTACCCTCAACCTCACCCTCACCCCGTGTGGGAACTCTCACAGCTTTAGCGAACATAAAAATTTGCAGTCTAATTGTTGGTGGCATTTTATTGTGATTGGATAGAGCTAGGACTAGGACGAATGGTTGCTGGACAGCGCTGGATGTCTCTTCTAGATGAAAATCAAATTTACCGATATGACAGTTTAACAATTAAGAAACTACTCCCGCATTAACATAAAACAACCTGGGGATTATACTTCTTAGAATACGATCAAACGAACTAATTAGACCTACATATATAAAAATGAAATCGGTCGGACGACTTCTCAAGTAGTACAAGTATTTTAAACATGCTTCATAGATTATGCCATCTCGTTCACCATGAGCATTCAAACGACACCACTAGCCTACGGCCAGTGTCCTAATGGATCGTACATACATACATACATATGTACATACATATGTACGTATAATTTGAATAAATCTAATCCGATTTTAATAAAATATGGTAGTTCGATAGAAATGAATAAGACTAACTAGTGAACCGAACTTAATTTCGATACTAAAAAAATGGGAGGCAATCGGATTCTATTTAATTATGGGTGCGGATGTGGGCGTGGCAAACATTTCTGCGCACAAAAATGTGTTTTCTTTAAATTGCGGGGACGAAAGGATGCAAAACTATGAAATAAACTTGATAACCGTAGGTACTACACGAGTCCACATACCGAAATTGGTGACTTTAAGTCTTATAGTCTACGAGATCTAGGTGTTTATACAGACAGACAGGCGGACAAGACTAGATCAACTCGGCTTTTGATGCTGATATATGTACATATATATACATATATGTATATATATATATGTAAATTATAAGGTCGAAAAAGCTTCCTTCTGCCTGTTACATACACTTAGGCGATTTTAGCCGGTGCATGGAATGAAAAGGACACTTCGACTAATGGGAGGAATAATATGATTTGCATATTAACTGATCCTTTTATTTACAAGAAAAAAAAATTTGAGGGATATTGACCATGGCAGACTTTTGCTGGTTGTGGTAATAATTATTCTCGTTTAAAGTTTGAAATTATACTTATTCAATTTTCATTTTCGTGAGATTAACGGTTTTCTGCAACATTTTGTTGATGCAACGCTTCTCGTCATTTTTTCCCAGGCCCTCAGTTTAAGCGCAACTAGCCGAAGTTTTAGTAATTACTATGCACACAACGACGGGCCTCCGCCTCCAGCTCCACCTCAGCCCCACAGAGCTAACTCCACCCCCAATGGACTCCCACCTCCATCCAATAATTTCACGCAGTGCTAATTAATTGCCCAACAATCGAAGCATTTTTGGGATGAGACGTGGGAAAATCCATGTGAACGGAAACTGAATCTGAAGCGGAGAACTGTGACCGAAATCTTATCGCTTTGGTTTGGACCAAGCGGACGAGAGTTTTCACACCTGTCTGCCGGCCAGGTCAATTGATTTCACCTCTCGAATTTATCACATAAACTAGACCCACACGCAGGCAGCAAATTCAATTAGTAATAAACTAGACCCTGAAATGAGCCCCAAGCAACATGGATTTAGATTCCAACAACCATATGAAAGCCAAAGAGAAGATGTTGCAAAAGCCGCTTCCACACATGCGTGTGACTATAAAATTTATTAAAGCCCAGGGGCAGTGAACATGGGCAGTTGAAGGGTGGTAGGGAGATCGCAGCAAGGACCATTGCAGCATAGCAGATATAATAAAGTAATTCAGGGAAATCATTTGCAGATACGAGGACGACGGGCGACGGGAAAAGCGCATTTGAAGTAAAAGGAGCGAAAGGCAAAATCACAGTCGATGGGCAACAAGCTGTAAACTTGTTGCACAAATGCCATAAGATGAAAACACAAAGGGAAAGCGACGGAGAGACGAGGCATGGCAAAGGCAAAGGCAAGAGAAGGGAAGGAACAATCTACAGAAGGGAAACCAGCACCAACGCAGCGTAAAGAGATCAAAATGAAAACATTTCAGTTTTAGAACCAGAAACAGGGTCCTCGTCCTCATCCTCATTCAACGCCACACATCCACATACCCGTAGCCATACCCATTCTCTTTGTCGTGGATGCATGTAGTCGTGGTCGTCGATGTTGTCGTGGCTTTGTGTAAATCATTGAGGGCGTATAACATTTGCTCTTCATTTGTTGTATTTTATGCGTACATCTTCGCGGAAAAGACATAAAATTATTAAAAATCGTTTAAGTATTTCGGCATCTTTCATCGGTGCCACAGCGGAAGCAAAATACAGAATTCGCTGCCTCCTACTCCGCGAACTCCAAAACCAAAACGGGAGACCCGAGTTGGTGAAAGAGCAAGCGAGATGGAGCACTTCGGAGCGTTCGGTCTACAACAATGTTTGCCCTAATCATTCCATCGCCACACACTATCTCCACCTCCTATTTCACATCCCCCGACTCCAGTCTTCCTCCCAACGAGCGACGAGTAAGCAAGATGTGCGGGTGTCAAGTGATCGATGTATCTTCCCCGATGAACCATGCCGATATGGAGAGCAAGTCGGCGACTAGCCCTAAACTATGTTAAATACATGTTATTAATGCCATTATAAATTGATTTTCATTCTGACCCACTCTACTTTCCGATGATTCCTCTCGCACCACACAGACCTATGCATAACGCCGTGGTTCCCAACGAAGAAACAATCTAATGATTTCCCATTATCGTGTGCGATACTATAAACATGTGCGTTTAAATTAATGATATTATGCTCTCAGGGCAAAACTTGTGGAGTGTGGAACAATCTATTGGATAAAACGGGGTTTAAAGAACAGTCATCTATGTATGTAAGCTGATCTCAAAGATCTGTAAGAACCAAGTCAAGTCACTCATTTTCGAATTTGCAACTTTAACCCCTTGAAGGTAAGTAAGATGAATTTCGATATATCGAATACTTGTGTGTGGTTCACTTTCTTAATTAGGACAGAGTTGAATATATGTAAAGCCGACATATAAAATTTCAGGTCGGAGATATTGAAGGGGTTTGGAAGTCCTTTCAAGCTGTGGAATGCATCTCGGCTATTACGCTGGGACAATCAAAAAGTGACTTCGAGTCGCAAAGTACCATGAGAGTGAACTCTGTACCTGTACTTTTGAAGCGTTGTTGGGAGCATTTAGTTTTGCGGTTACCAACTTTGCAGGCTGTCAGACATGGGTTGGCATCGAATGTGAATACCCACACATACATATGTACATATGCGAATAGGTGTATATGAGGAGTATTCATAAACACGCTCGTACGTTTTAATATTTAGTGTTAATATGTTGACGGATTTCTGGTCATAAACACTTTTTGTGTGGAACGGTCCACGTCCACAAGCATGTCGACGCAGTCCTCCTTCTTCTCAACCTCTTGTCTCTCCAACTCGTACTCCTTTATCTCTCTGTCTCTCTCTATTTCTCTCTTTTTCTTGCGAACTCTCCCGAACTCTAAGGCGTCTCTTTCTCCTCCACAAGTTGGCTACAATTTTGTTTAATGATGAATTTTTGGTTGGCTGACTGGTTGGCCGAGTTGGGTCTGAGCCTGGGCCGCGGGAGTTCATTAACATAACAAACATTGTGAGGTTTTGGGTGGACCGACTGGTTAGGGCTAGGGTTAGGGTTTTTGGGGAGGTGGAGCCTATACGCATTATAACAATAGTAGAAAACCTATTAACAACAACGATTTTTACTGTTTGTTGTCGACTCGGTGAAAAGGGACCGGGTTCAGGAATGGGACGTGGGGCCAAACTGAGGCTGGAGCTAAGTCTGGGTGCGGGTCTTGAAGCGGGAATTCGGCATCAACTCCGACTCGGATTCGCTGCGCATCGCTGCATTTCATATTTTGCAAACGGCACGCACATGAAATGACATAAATTATGTGGCAATCAATTATCGACCTGATGATCACAGGCACGTCCACAAGGCCCTGCACTGCACAGTACAGCAGCAATAATAATGACGATCGCCATAATGAAGCTGGAGTTGAGGCCAAAGATGGGCCAGAGAAGCGTTTAGATCTCTGGACCTATTTGCAATGGATCAGCATTGCGGAAGAGCTATGGCCCATTTGGTTGTGGCATCAACTCTCACCAGTCAGCAGTCACTACTAACCAGTCACAGAGTCACATAGAGTCAGTCATACGGAGTCGCCCTCCCCCTCCTGCCCTCTCTTTTTGTCAACGAGCATCGCTCTTTTCATTACGGTCCACAACGAAAAAGCAGAAAGGCGTTTCTCTTTATGCCTTTACATTGTGTATCTCAAAAGTGCAACTCTTTAACTAGTTGCATTTTTAAGCATAAAAACATTAAAAAAAAACCCCAAATACATCATCCATATTCATAGTGCAATATGATTTTCCATAAATGTATGTATGAACGACAAAAAAATACCAAACGTAGGAACAACAAAAAGTCCAAAGGGATTAGTACACTGATCTATAGCCTAGGCAAATTAAAATGGAATTGTTCAAGAGAAATGAAAATTGCATTTCTTCATCTGCTTATGTCTGCCCACTGTCGCTTTCTAGCGGCTTCTAACTGCTCCAAGGAACCCAAACAACATCAAGGAATTGTTCCGAAACTAGCCAAGTCCATCATTAGCAGACTTACCGAAACTTCTCTTCCAATATTAATACATATTACTTGACTTCACAAAATGGTATTTAGATTTCTATTCCTAGGTTATAGATTTCCAATTAAGCTGAGGTAATTACTGAGGTAATTGGCTTTTTGGTTTAACCCTGTCTATGATGTATTCTGGTCTTCATGCCACTGTGCAGATAATTTAGTATATGGAGTGAAGTGTATCTTTCATCTAGCTGTGTCTTCTCATCCATCTCTCTGTCTCTATCTCTCTCTCTCTCTCTTTTTTGTGTCCGTTTCGACTTTTTAGACTGAAATTTGCCATATCATCGACATGAAGTTCGATGTAAAAAGTTAGCTTGTTGTATTTCATGTGTTGTATGTGTGCGGTGTGTGTGTTTGTGTGTGTTGTCTGTCTATTATTTATTGCCGTTGAAAAGTCCGACATTTATTATAATTCGCATTTTTTTGTTTTACCACTTCGAACGTTGGCCACGTCGTCCATTTTTTTTTTTGTATTTTTTGCCTGCAACATTTTAATATGCGGTTGTAAATTAAATACGCCCCGTTGTCCATATACACATATCAACAAGTGTAAAAGAGGCAGATGACTGTTGTTGTTGTTGTTGCAAGCAATTAATTGCTTTTCAGCATTAATTGAGTGGATGGCGACGACGACTACAACAACACGAAAGGTCAAAAGCCTGCTAATAAGCGTTAGACAAGTTAATTTGAATATCTTTCGCTGAATATACATACATAGACAGACACATTTGGGTGTGTTTGTGTGTGTGTGTGTGTGTGTGTGTGGATACACGATTCTCATCCGCTGTTAGAAAATGGATTAGACGTGGCATTAAGGCTAATCGCTTGGCCATTACGCAAAAGCATTGGCCAAGACACAAACAGAATAGGCCAGATCAAGAATTATAAAAATAAACCTCATCGGCCCCATGATCATCATCATACTCATTATGATCATCATCGTCGTATCAAACACATATTTTGATAAATAGAAAATTCCTCTAACCCCCTCCCCTCCACCGCTTCACCTCATGTAGCGATTTATAAAAGTCACCAAAATTAAAATGGAAATCTGTAGCAATGAATGGACAGCAGCAACTGTGTTGCTAGTGGAAAAGTGTTTGATGTTATGCTATATGGGTGGGATTTGATTTCATCAACATTAGCAGCAGCAACAACGGCATCAGCCAGGCCATGGAAATGATAGGCTGGAAATGGAAAATCACATAGGCGTGGGTGGGAAATTGTTGTCATAGCAGCAGCAGCGGCGGCGTAGACGGACGCGGCATCAGAATCATCTCTTCCTGTTTTTGAATTTGCAAAATATCTCGACCTCTGTGTGGGCGCCTTTTGAGACAACAAACTAAATGTCAACCACACATCAGTTTAATTAATCAACGTGTATGCGTGTGTGTGTGTGTGTGTGTGTGCTTGTGCACTGTCGTCAATCTCATTTTGTTTGGGCTCTTGCTTTAAATTTGAATTCGGATCTAACTCGCCCAGCCTAGAATAATTTATTTATTTCTACACCCTTTCTTCCGAACGGGTATCATTGTTTTCGTCAAAAAGGAAACGCAGAACCATAAAACGAATAATACTTGTAAGTATCGATAATTGGAATTCAACCTTCTATCGTCTTTATATCTTTTTGATAGTCTTCCACTTTTCTGTCACATTTGCGACTGAATATTATACAAATAGATACTCAATTATTTTCGCCAATTTACTTTAAGCTGCCTTCTTTTTATAGAAAAGTTTATTGTTTCAGAATGTACTTTGGTATAGTTATAGTTGGCATCCAGTCCAAGTTCCGTAGCATTTAGTACTAAGCATGTTTTAGTGCTGTGAGGGTAAACACAATTCGGTTCACCTTCAATGTGACCGGCCCCCGATTGTTTTGTCTCTTTGGCCAATGGACGTAAACAGCTGGACTTGTTGGCTCACATTTAATTTAATTTCTTTATCGAAATAGTTTAGTGTCATTTCCTTTGTATATCTCTCAGTGTGTTTGCGTCACTCTAATGTGCTGCTGGCGTTCGGCTCTTGGTGCTAAATCGATAGCCAACGTGTCGTATGCGCAATAGGTACTAATCATTTGAATTGTGGCCGATACACGGAGCACCTCAACAACACAACCAGAAGCAGAGCAGAAGCCCCACAAATACACCGGGGGCCAAGCGATATTCTATATTGCATATATAATAAACATACAATAAATAAGCTTGCATGTATTAAAACAAAAGGCGAACTGTGATGAAAGAGAGAGAAGTAGGTAAAAACAATGCCAATTCAATGTCATTCCACATCACATTTGCACTCGTATTTATATGGTTTTATAACCGATTCCACGACTTGGCAACTTTTCTTTTCGCATTAACATAATGAAATTAACGAAATTAAATTATGTTAATTCGACGCCATTGTGAATTCATTTATTAGAAGATCAATTAAGTAAAGAGTATTATCGGAAGCAAGTAAAGAGTATCGAATACATCTAACGAATCTATTTCAAATATTAACGAAAAGGAAGGGATCAATACCCTTGCAAAAAGGTGAAGAGTACATATACAGGGGTGGCAAAACATTTCGTCTCCTAATTGACATTTAATGCAATTTGTAAATAATGTTATTGAACACATTGCCGTCGTTCTATTAAGATAATGAACCATGTAATGTGACATCCAAACATGTAATGCTTAGTTTCAAGATAAATCACAAATTTCAAATTTAGCCCCAGGATTCAAATTTGGACACACCAAAAATATTTGAAATTTTATATGAGTTTTGTGGGAGTTTTAACTTATCGGAGTTTCACTGTAATAATTGATTCAGAAGTGTTATGTTTGACGACCTATTAAAGTAAGTAAATTGAATTCCCCGTCGTATCATATAGATAGACTTTATTCAGTGCCGGATAAGCCATATAGACGGATTAGCAACTGCTACGGGCCCGAGTCTTAAGGGGTCGGTGCTTATAGCGTTGTTAAACGATATACATATGCTGACTAAAAAGTCGATTCATTTATCACAATACATTAAATGGACGATGTAATTTGAAATATTCGGTGAACTCTTAAAAATGCTTACTTTAAGACCCTGTAACTTATCAAAATTTTAACCAAGTGATATCACATTTTAAAACTTTTTGTAGGTGGAATCACTAAAGATTATATGAAAACATATAAAATATTTACAAAAGAAATCCCAACTTTGTGTCTGTAACACTGTCAAATTTCGACATGTTTTCGAAATTTATAAACCAATTTTCTTATTTCGAACACCCAATTTGACCAATTTCTGAGTCGAAATTAATTTTTCCAAATATCCAATTGTTTGATTTAACAGATTTAATAGATATACATAAGTAAAAGTTTTTGAAATCGGTTATGAATTGGTGAAAATAAAGTTTTTAAGGAAAAAGACAGACTAATCAATTTATGTTAAAAATTCTAAAATAAACCATTTCCTGTGCAATTCGTTGTTGACCGTTTATCATTCATTCTCTAAGTTATTTTCTAATTTTAATTCTAAGTTTTTTGATTGCTACAGGCTCCATGCTGGCTTAGTCCGGCACTGTCTCCATTGCCTTGCAAAAAAAGTCCAACTTTATTCTTGGGTATCAAGCTCATTTAGTAGGAGACTCAAGGGACTGGCAATATTGCTTCGTTATAATAAAACCTTCCTTCGTTATAAGCGGAAAATCGTGGTAATCGTTATTACTGTCATCTTGTGTATATGCCAAATAGTATTTATTTAAGGATAGAGACAGTTTTGACCTAATAAACTTCACGCTAAAAATTTTGTTCAAAGTTATAGCCAAAACAATTATTTGCCCATGAAAGAAATAATTTAAATAATTTAAATTTAACAGGACAATAATACTCAATGCGAATCAAAGAAGTATTAGAAAAATATAGTTTTTCAATTATCTCCAAATTGGATACTGGGGCCAAATTGAAAATTTGTCGTATATAGTTTATCTTATTGCTAGGCCTAAAATGTTTCCTTATAATGCAAAGGAGAACTGTCAATTTTACAAATATGTCTTGCCGAGTTCATACTTTGCGGCTTTTTATTAAAATTTACTTTAAAAAAACATTTACAGATATGCGCACAAAATTAACAGTACATCGTCTCAATAGAATGACCGACTTAATGGTATGATTTAGCTCATTAAAACTCTTCACTACCATTATATACTAATCGCATGAAATCGAAATTTAAGATCTAAAAATTTAGGTCTGCATTTTTTTCCCGCCACTGTAGATAAAAGATAGATTCCTATCTCTATATTCCAGGTTCTCTTTCTATTCTAATTACAAGTTTGCTTCAGATTATATTTAGTTGAGATTCCTTGGACGCACGACTAACCCGTCCAAAATGGTAAATTCCTTTTTAGCGTAGCCTCAAGTAATTAATTTTGTTAATATTAATTGTGAGCGTTTTTTATGCCAAATGAGGAGAATTTGCGCGACTTGAGCCGAATCGAATGCAAAACGCCCACTGTATATGCCATATTTTGAAATTTATTGTATTTCATTTGAGATCCGCTTCAATCAAAATTTTTATGTCAGAGATTAACGATTAAAGTCATTAGCAGTTAAGATCGAGATCAGTCATTCAGTTGATGCTGTTGATGCTCTCTTGATGCTCCCAGATCGCAGACAAAGGCTCCTCCGAAGAGAACAGTTCATTCTTTTATCGCTTTTGGCATTTTTAATGTTGTGGCTGAGATTGGTCGGGGTTTTGTTTTTTTCTTTTTATTTTTTGGTCGGGCTTTATTGTTTTGCCTTCGACTTTGGTTTGGCCGGGAATCGAGTCGAATAAGGCTGAGGCCAGGACGATGGGGCATATTAAAAGGGCAAAGTTATAAAACATTAGCGCATATTAATCATTTTTTCTGATGTTTTATACGAAAATCCATTTATTTATTTTGTGTTTAAAATATGCGACCACAGATGCTGTTGCCTGATGCTCCACTCTCCAGTGAAATTCAATTAAAGGCTTGAATGTAACATTCCCGGAATGGAATGGACGGGGCAGGGCAGGGTGGCTAGGCGGAAAAGCGGAGAGGGAGGAATGGAGGGAGGGAGAAGAGAGCGACGAAGTGCATTACACGGAACCTGGGGGCCGGACAGATGCCGCTGCCGTCGTCAGAAAGTCTCTGGTGTGTGGGGCTCCTCTTTATGTAGGGAGAACTGTCAAAATATTGACAGCCGCATCCGTTATGCTTTTTGCCCAAATTGATATTCTATTTTTAACTGGGCCGACTTCGACTCGAGACTTCATTAAAAGTATTTTGTAAAATCTAAACAAAAACTAAATATGTAAATAAGAAAAGAAACACACAGAAAAATAAAAAATACGATGAGATACGATGAGTTAATGATGGTCCGCCTTAAACCGCATCATAATGGTCGTCACTGTGGCCATTCCTACTCCGATGCGATGCTGTAATCCATTGACAAGTTCCTGACAGTTGGCCAAAGCTGCAGATACATACAGCCATAGATGGACAGACCCTCGGATTTACTCGTAGATTGGTTTTTGTGAATGAATTTCTAACTGTCCGCTGTCCATTTCTTACAACTAATTTCAATATCGAAACCTTATTGCCAGATATCCAGAGGCGGATGAGCAAATTATTAATGAAACTTGGAGATTTTATTTTTATGAATTTTTCTCTTTCCCGTCGAGGCCTTAAGCCAGATTGTGGATGAGTGTGTGAAACGATATAAATGCTATACGATGGTTGCTTGTCTATGCCATACACTCATACACTCACATACACAAACACACCAACTACGAGTGGGCTAAATATCATCAATTATCACCGATGTTTTCGAGCTCATTCATTCGTAAGTTTATTTGTATGTATGTATGTAAGTTTGTCCATGTTGATCTGGTCAATCAATTTGGCTTTAACCTGGCCCACGGGGCCAACAACGCTTAACAGGTAAACAGATTGTCAGTTAAATGAAACGAAAATCGCTTTCTCACACGTTTCCATCGGTTTTTCAAATTGACAAATTGCATTCTCCTTATTAATGATTGCTCATAAATGGTGTTTTATTAATTAACCGAAACCAAAGCGATCGATCTGGCTCCTATCAACATTATCTTCTTCTATTTCGGGCGATGAAATTTTTAAATAACAGGCTAATTATATGTATGTACATTTGTAATTAAATTCCAATTTTTTATATTTTCTAAACGATTCATGGGCGGCATTCAGCCCAATTTAAATGATCCTCATTTGCAATAATTAAAGATTAAAGGTTAGATTGAAAAGATTATGAAATTCAAACGGTACCGCGAGGTATTATTCGATCGTATAGTCTATTCAAACTGCATTTGGTCACCTCAGTTCATCCAGTAGATGTGTCTAGCTCTAGATATTTAATATATTTATATGTACACAAATATGTTCATATATAAATATGGATGATTACCGTAATAGTCCTTTGAGTCACCGAAAATCCAATTTCCAATATGTATCCTCAATTTCTAAAGGTGTAACGTAAGAAAACAAATTATTATTTCTGGACTGCTTATAGTTAATAATAATATTAGTACGCGTTCTTCGCTTTAATAGATTAGGAATTTACTTTTAAGATGATTTATTTAAATTTACAAAGATTGAAATAATTTGGTTATTTTTGGTCTTAAGAAAGTGCGTTTGTCAGTCATTTTTTGGTTTTTTGTTTTTGATTTTCAAAGCACGAATGTAATTGCCAAATCACTTAATACTCATCAACTAATGAGGCCTAAAAACTGCGACAGCACCGACGGATGTGTGGATAATAAAGCATACAACTAAGCATACTTATAGCCATGTACATATGTATATATTTCCATGTATATATTTATTATTTGTCTCTATCTCGTATTTATTTTCAAATTGTTTCGTTTTCGGCACAAAACGGACACACAAAATGCAGGAAATGGACGTGTTGACAAATAAACGATGTCTCGTACTTCGTATTTACCGATATGTGTATCTATGAATTAAACACGGCAACAACAGCAACAACAAATACTCGAATTTCACCTGTGAAGCATTTGAAATGCGACGCCATGGGGGACGTACTTTGAAAATCAAATAGATGTGGCCCAAAAAAATGAAAGTTAGCACAGACACGATGACAACAACAAACAGGCAATTGTTATAAGTATCTCATGGATACATAGTGTGTGTGTGTGTGCTGCTGTGTGTGTGTGTAGGTGTGTGTGGCTATGTAAGTACTTTGTGGTGCGCGTGCGAAAATGCTATGCCCATTTATTGAGCTTTGATAAATGCCTTTTCGTTTGAAGCTCAACCGATATAACCGCCCAACCACCCAGCTAAGACCCATCCTCATCCATTGCCACCACCACCGCCGCCACCCACAACTCATTTGCCCTACGAATTTGACGTCGTCTCATTAGTCACATTTAAAATTGTATTTAATTACTTTCTCACTTCATCATCAGTCAAGTCTGGTGAGTCGTATTTGCCTCGCCTCGTCATTGGGGCACACCGTTGTGATAAAGGGGTGGCGGATGGCGGGTAGCTGACGTCTGATGGAGGGTGTGCGCCTGCGCTCCCAACCAAAAATGTCTTAGCCTTAGCTTTTTATTTGCTTTCACAGACAAGGCGTCGAAAATTGATATACTCTGCTGCTGTCTCTGCTGCTGCTGCTTTCATCAATTTCAAATTAGTAAAAATCGAGCCAACGGAAACGGAAATTATTCACCATCCATTTGTGGGTGGCTATCTGCTGAGCGCATCGACAGTGGCAAATGTATCCTCCTTTTGGCCATTACAAGTGTAATTTATCTCGCAAATCATTAATCAACCTTCGGCTGATGTTTTTCTTTTCATTAGAGCTTCATATAGGGATTCGCATGTCATATATTAAAAAAGACTAAATATCTACGTTTATATTGTAAACGCCCCTCGCACGATCGCTAAACTATATACTTATTAAGCCTTATCATTCGCCATTTCACAAAAGGGCGTACTTTCAATTCGAATACTAAACCACGCCAATGGCATAATGTCTGATTGAAAGATATACAAAAAATGCTCCAATACAATCCAAACACACAGGCAGCATAGAAAACTGTGCTACAGCGTTGCGTATGGACAAATTTATAAGAGATTAGCAAAGGTTTATCACCTAAAAATGAAAAGAGATTTAAAAAATAAATACAAAGTTGGAAAATCTCTGATACCAATTGCTAATAATTGTTTGCTTTATTTTCAACATTTACATAATGATCTAGATTGGTGAGAAACTGTTTTTTTTTTTTTGTTTTGTTTAATTTCCTATGCTGTGCAGTGTATTGCGATTACAAATTTAATTGACCACCTCCCTGCCACCTTAAATCCGATTGGCTGATGCTGGCCAACTGTTGGAGAGAAAATGCGCACATATACATCCAAATACACACACACACACACGCGCGCACCCAGGCATATTATGTATTTAGATAGAGAGAGAGAATGGTCATGCGGCGAACGGAACGCGGAATGAAACATTGTAGATGCCGTTTCATTCGTTCGTTTTGTTTCACATCGTATCTTGATGCTCGTGTGTCATTTTCGAAATTTTTTATTTCCAATTGGAGTTCCGTGTGCGTCGGTCATGCGGCGGATAAGTGCGCGATTTAATTTCGATATCAAATGTAACACAGATGGACGAATTAATTACTAATTAATAAACTGGAGCATCAGCCGCTGATCCAAGCGAAATCCAACCTTTGGTTATGGATTCTTTCCGTGTGTGGTTTACCCCGTTTTGTGTGCCTTTTGGGCCCGTCTATGTTTGTTAAGGAGTATTTCGCATGTACTTACTCGAATACGAATGCGAAATCGAATGTGAGTGGATGTGAAACGAGTGTATGTATGTGTGTACAACCCAAATCAACCGTGATCGTAACCCATAACCAGGCAAACATTTAATTAGTGTTAATTGCATTAAACAACAGTAAAAAGTTTTACCAAATCAATTTGCAACTAAACAAACAAAGAGAAACACAAAAAGAAACCAAATAGACGACCAAGTGTTAAAGCGAAAACAGTGAGAGAGAGAAAGAGCGGAGCGATCAGTGAACGGTTCTTTAACGAAAATTCCTTTTTGGTCTTTCATTTATGCTGATCTCGTAGTTCGATCACAACATAACGGTTTGCTTCACAGCAGAGCATATCCAGCAACGAAGAGAGTCTAAAAGAAACATATCAACAACAACAAAAGAGTGTCTGAATAAAAGAGTGCAAATCAATAAAAGAATTCAAAGATCTTATTAAAAAAAGTTGAAAAATTCAATTCTGGTGATTTCCTATCATTTTCGGCGAGAGAGGGCTATCAACAAATTGCGCTTCCAATGCAACTGCGTGTGCATCCTACTATGGATTGTAGCGGCCGTTCAAATAACATTGAACGCGATTCCGATTTGGGAGACGATTTGGTAAGTCCCCTTCCCCCTTTTTGAACCCATAAAAGCAAAACCCTTCTCCCAATTGACCAAGTGATTCGTCGATTAGTTGTATTACTCAAACAAAATATTGAAATCCTTTTTGCAATTTGAAAATAGACATATCAACAATAACAGGTGTTAATCTTGACTAGCCGACGGTATGTGCCCCGTATTATTGATAATGATCTTCTCTGTATACCACTGGAAAATAAATGGATTCATGCAATTCAGCTCAATTGTTTGCAGATGATTCAAAGCCTAATTATAATGTTGAAAAAAGACAGTTTGTTCAACCGCTAAAGGGAGGGGAGGGGTGACTGGGGGTATTCAATCATATTTTTGGCGTTGATATTTTTTCAGTTTTGTTTTCTGTTTGTTAGAGAGCCGTTAAAAGGTGACATGCTAAATGGACATACAACGTATTTATTATATACACACACACACACACACACACACACACTCAATGAGTGAGAGAGAGAGAGTGTAATTGGAGGGTTAAAGGGAGATGGAGAGAGAGATAGAGAGCTAAGTGCATAGCATACTCATAAATACAAATAGATTCATCTGTTTTGAAGTTGGACCCGGTTTTCGAGCCTATCTTCTGCCTCTCGATATTGACTTCGTCGTCATTTTCTTCTTCTTGCTCTTCTTCTTGTTGAGGTGTCTTCGCCGTGGCATCTCGTTCACATTTCATCAATTGAAAGATCTCTTTCAATTCAGCTTCTTTGATGGCGTTCATATGTAAATAAATTGTTCAAATATTTGCATTATTTGTTAGTACCTTAAATGAATATTAAATGGGTTTTATTGCCTTGTCTGTTCTTCGAACCTGGCTAACATTCGATCTACAGGTAAGCCAACAGCCATGCATGCATCTAACCAATTTTTGTTGAATTCAAATTGGAATAAAAGTCTTGTTAGTTGTTGCTGTGCTGCTGCTGCTGCTGTTTGTGTTGTTGCCTTTTTTTATTCTTTTGTTTTCCTTTCATTTTTATTATTGTTAATAGGCAGTGCCGGCACACTGGGCCCAAATCGTCGATCAACAACGAGCCAGACTTTATATACACTTCAAGGCGGCAAAGTTATTTACATAATTTTTAATAGCCAAGATGCTGCTGCTGCTTGGACGAAGAAGGAGGGAGGGATGATGCTCCTCTCTGATAGCAAGTCTTACGCAAACATTCTATCTGTACTTAGTGCCCCTTCTGCTCCACCTCCACCTTTACCCCTTTCCCATTCCCATTCCCGTCATTGTCATCGTCATTTCTACTCTTCGATTTTTCGATTCTTCTTGTTTTTCATTTAACTTTTTTTTAAAATTTTTATTTTTGGGTGTTAATTGAACTCCAACTGTGTGTGTGTGTGTGTGTGTGTGGTATGCGAGGGTGCACAATTGGGTATCATTTACAAAAACGGTTAGAGGGGAACGGCAACGGATACTGAACTCTAAAACTGGCCATGTGGGTGTGTTTAATTAACCATCGAAGTAACTTCAACATCAACTCTCACTCTCAGTCACTGAATCCGTTCGCAGTCTCTTTAAAAACCCATAATACTTATGCTGGTGTCATTCGCGCGTCCGATTTTTAATATCAAAAATCCTAGGGCAAAACGCAAAACTGAGATTTTGCCTCGAAAGTCACGATTAAACCATAATGTGGGCTGTCAAAAACTCATAAATTTTCAAATGAAGCAATGGAGAGCTGCGGCATACTAGAGAGTCAAAGTCGGTCTTGCAGTTGGAGTTGGACTGGGAGTCGTGCCTCGTCATTCGAGCAGCACTTTAATTACTTGGGTTAAACTCGAAATTTAAAATAATTTCATGTTGTTGAATTTTCGTTGATTTTTCTTTTAATTTTTAAAATTGTTTTTAAATTAAATCATGATATGCGACAATTGGCCCAGCTTTATATTATTATAGAGAATTGACCACACACACTGATCGGAATCTGACTTAGCCTCACTTTCGGTCTCCATCTCCGACTCCGTGTCCGTGCTAGCACGTGCTTTCGACGAGCAACAAAAACCAGAGATTTATACGGGAAAGACTAAGGGGTTTATTCCCACACTAAATCGTTTAATATAGAGGGGCAAAGCCAGGCGGAATCGGTCAAATCTCAGTTGTTGACTCAGATTTTAACACGTGGTCAGTTTATTTAACTTTTCTGTGGGTTTTAAGCCTATTAAAAGGAAGATATGTCAATCGTTCCACTGCATATCTTCAGATTAGAGACGAATTGATCGGTGACTAACAATTTGGAAGACTATAGAATTTGCTCATTTCGATTAGATCCGTTTGGCTTTACGCTTTGCCCGCTGGCAATGGACATAGTGGAGAGGGAATGGTGCGGAGAGAGAATGAGGTGGACGGACATCGGCACCTGTTATAATTTGTTTGGCTTCTTGTACGCTGACAGCGAACGATTTTTATTAAATTCTTTGTCTCGAGGGCTGCATACATATATCTTATTCTTTTTGTTGTTGTTGCATAATACACAATGTGTGATTGTGTGTGGTGGAGAGGGGGTCAAAGAAAAGACATGCTTACATATTTGATGAAGTATCTGGGCTGCCCCCTTTGGGGGGACTCTTCCCCATTTCGTTGCCCTGTCCCTTCATCTCGATCTGGCCACGCCATTTGATCGCTTTCAACCGCAGTGACAAAATAAATTTGTTTTTCTTTTAGTTTTCGGGCCGCGAACTTGAAACTATGCAAATCCGTGTGTGTGTTCGTTATGTCATTTGAGGTTCTTATACACAATATTTTCTAATTTAATTTACAACAAAACAAGAAGGAATGGAAAAACGCAAATACGGCGACAAATGTCAGCAAAATGAAAATAAATAACAACAACGGCACAAGCAAAAACAACACTCATAAAAGTGACGATTATTATTATTACAGTTTATTTTTTGCTAATGCCATTGTTGGTTGTTTTTAATGAATTTATGAATTATTTCCCCAAACCATAGCTAATAAAATAGTTAATTGGATTTTTCCAGCGCAGCTGCCAGAACATTGCAGGCCAAATAAGCGAAAACGAATACATATGTACATATGTACATACATACATACGTAAATACATGCATGAATTGCGAATGCGAATAAAATGTGAATGCAAATGAATATTATCACAGCGCTAATAAAATCGGAAGGTTTTGCACTAGTTCTTACAGAGTCGACACCAATTGAGTACCCTACAATTCTCCGAATTTATTTTAATTAAGCCCTATCATCACAAATAAAACCAAAACTAATTGTTGTGTTTCCGTTATCGGATCTATACTATATATGTATGTATGTAAGTATGTACATATGTATGCACAGAGATGACATCAACGTCACACCGCTTCGCAGGGATGTTAAAATTCGGAGCACTTTGCTTCCAAGACAATTAATATTCCCATCTCGCTCTCTGCAAAAGGGTATCAAAAAAGCTACGAACCTTCTTTTCGTTTCGTTCCTTCGTTTCACTCACGAGATGCATGTATGTATGTGTGTATGTACATATGTGTGCGTGCGGGCAAAAGGGCGTGGCTTCGCAGTGGTCCGTTGTCGTTCGTCCGACACGAACAATGACTTGTACGGGGGGTGAATGAGGCTGTTCTCTAATGAAATGCATGAACGTAATGAAAACTGTAATATGGAAATGGAAAGCTTTCGTTTTAAACGTGCAAAGACAAAAAAAAATTGCGATGTATAATTTTGCCAAAGCGAGACAAACAACGAATCGCAATAATATATATCATTTAACCAGATTAGGATCACCATTGGTGAATTTATATTCATACCTAGATACATATCTAGTTACTAGTAACTAACTATCCTACTGTCTGTTCAGTGAGGACTAGTCCAAGTTCAGTTGTTTGACCACTTAAGAACGACGGCTTTCGATTAACTTGTTCAAAGATTTTATTGGTGGGTAGGATTTTGGGCCAAGACGAAGTTTCGAGATGAATTTGGTATTTCTGGTAGACCTACTAAATAACTTATGCTAAGGTGTCATAGGTGAATGGCAAAGTTAACTCTTATATAGAGCCAAACATTGATAAATTTATTTTTACAATCATTCCAAAAATCTTTCCTAAGATATAAAGTTATTTCGAAGAACGATGGCACTTTATAGTAGTAGCTAAAGTAGATTAATCGATTTCATTAAAATTCATAATGTCAAATTACAATGTACGTAACTTCGATTTAGTTTATAAAGTGTAAAATTTAGTTACAGTAGAATCCGGTCATAACGGCGCTCAAGGGACCGACGATTTTCGTCGTTATATCCGGAAGCAGCAAAAAATTTTTTTTTTTTGTTTTTTTTTTTTTTGGTTGCGATGTTTGTAATAGATTTGTAAATAACACAAATTATATTTTTAATCGAAACAAAAACTTCATAAATTTGCACTTGGTGAAGATTCGTACGACGCGTCGTCGGCATTGTACTTCGGCTCTCTTTTTTTCCAGCAGTATTGCTGCATTGCTAACTCGACAGCTAAAAATAAGAGTAGTGAGTGCGGAAAAACCTCTGTGCAGCTCCTAGGGACAAAATATCACTGACAGATACATACGCCCATTTTAACTACGCCATTTAATGCTTAAATTTGTTTAATTTTTGATTTTTTTGATATATTTTTTTCTCGAACAGTGAAAAATATCGTCACTATAAGCGGTTCGTCGTTGTATCCGGAAGACGTACTATCCGAAGGCCCTTTCATATAAGTTTGTCTTTATAAAGTCATCCAACTTTAGTTACTATAACCAGACGGACGTTATAACCGGATTCTACTGTTTTTGTAAATGAAAAAAGTAACCTGAGCACAATTTGGAAGAAAATTCAGCTCCGTTCATACTACACTAGTCTATACAAAGACAAAAATGTCGTGCGCATATAGTCTTTGAGATTTATGTAAATAAAGTAAGTTTTTGTAGCCTTATGTTCATAAAGCCGGATAAATACATAGGCGACGGACATGACTAAATTATTCGGTTATTGATGCTGATTAATAATATCGATATGTAACTGTATCTTTTATCGAAACGGAGATGCTATAAACAGGAGATGACTGTTGCAGTTCTATGTCCATATTTCAATACTCAATTTAAAGTAGAATGGATATTCCTAAATTAAAATTAGTTAATATTAGCGATTCGGGCCACTGTAAACTATAACCTTTCATAGAAACTGTCTAACGAAAATCGTAATCTATTGAGAAATATATATTAGGACAGAAATTTTGGAAAATCTTGTTTAAGTAGGCTAAGTAATATTTGAGGATCGAAAATTATTTAGTAAAATTCATTGAAGCAATTGACCGGCCAAATATTTTAGACTAATGTACTAGTGGTAAAAGTGGTTGTGTCTTTCATGGCTATTAAAAAATATCTGAATATGACTATCAAATGAATAGGTCTATTAAATACAAAGCGTCTTGCTAAAACCGCCGTTTACAATGAAGTGTGAATGGCGTTATAAAAATACTATGAATACTTAAGAATCAGCAAGTTGTTGCTATGGTAAGGATCTGCAGATGACTGTTGTTTAAATCAAACTCAATTATATGAAAGTGTCCATAAATTGTCTGGGAAAAGGGCCCTTTTGGACAGTAATGCGATAGAAAGCTTTTTCTTATTAATTTTCATAATGCCAAAAACATTTCCTTTAATTACAGTATGCAGATACATAGTATGTTTGTATGTACTCACACACACACACAGACACAAAGAAGTATGTTTGTATATAACCGCAACAAGCCCAAGCCAAACCCAAATGTAAGCCCAGACCATCTCACCGTCTCCATCTGGGTGCCTCCCTTTACCCGCCTCCCCCTACACACTCCTATATTTCTCCATTGAGCACTTCCAACACATCAGGGAAGGCAGGCAGGCAGGCAATAAAACAATGCAGTTTTTAATTATTGCCCGCCTGCAATCGAAGCTAGACCCAGGCCAGACCCTGGACGTCGACTCTGACAGAGACGATGGAGATGGAGACCCTGCCCAGACCAGCCCAGCCCAACCCGATGTATGTACATATGTATGTATATGTATATTGGATTGTTTGCTGGTCGTTGGCTGTTTAACCGTTGCATTTTGCTTCTTCTTCAACTATTGTTTTTTGTTGTTTCTTAACCGGTTTTATTTTTGTGTTTTTATTTTACGCGAAAATTTCGTCTGCCCTGCGTCACTCACACACGCACAGCATAGCATATGACAGAGGGTGGTTGCGGGGGGAGGGAGGGTTAGGTTTAGTGAAGGCACATCGAATGCGGCTCGCCAGCGCCATTATGTTTCGTGATTGTGTGTGTGTGTGTGTGGTTGTTGCCCATTTCATTTTCTGTTTTCTTGTTTCCATTTTTATATTTTATTCGCTTTATTTTTTCCGCTTCGACGCTTTGGCTAGCGAATGAAATCGCGTTTGTGAGAGACGCACACACACACACACACACACACATTCGATCGTACAGAGAGCCGGCATAAATACATACATACATCCGTACATACATACATACATACATACGTATATTCATCTCTCAGATACGTTTTGCATTTTAATTTTATTCTTTCATGCTCTCGATGATGCCTGGGTGCCCCTCTTCCGCCTCCGCGTCATCCATCCTCTGACTTTACGTGGTCCTTCTCTATCTGCACGCTAGGGTACGCAACCACGTTGCACATGCATAAAGTTTCCATTTCATATCTCCTTTTTATTCGTTTCTTTTTCGCCGCTGGCACTACGTTTGCCCCCATCCCCTCTCAATGCCCAGCGTTCAAATACTTAATTCGCCATGGGGCACCATGCGTAAATGAGCAATTTTTCTTTATATTTATTCAAATAAACATTATGGGGACATTAATGCATATGTCTTGTCTTTACCTCCGCATGTATGTGTGCCCCATTTTCCTCATAAGTAAGTTTGTCGAATATTATTCATTCAACATATTAACCCCAGATTTCAATCATGTCACCTAAGTCTACATAAGAATACATATGTACATATATGTAACTAGTAGTGTCTGCATACATTCTTTCAGGATAAGCCTCAAGAAACAGAGATGTAAATTTCAATAAAAAAATTGATGTCTATGTTTATCGATGGCTTCAATGTTAGTAATGGATGGTACTTTAAAACATCGGGCTAATATGTCGATGCACTTTTGTACACACATATGTCTGATGGTTTTCAAAAAAAATACGGTTTTATAATAATTAAAAGTTCTCATAAGAGTATTTAAAATGAATCTTAAATGAATAAGGTATTTATAAAATATTGAAACCAGCCGGTCTCTTTTCTCATTGTTAGCCCTGTCTTTCAAAAACAATTTGATAAAGTATTTATGGGCTTTACTTACCGAAATAAAATTTCGTTTATCTGTTTTGGTCTTATTCAATATATTGTATCTGTTAACATTTGGACAGTCGGTGAAAAACACTTTACTTTATCTTTGTTGTCTATCCTAAATCTCTTAAAGTTATAGCTTTTTGAAAGTTTGAAATGGTTTTTGAAAGACAGGTTCATTTAATTATTTGTTAAATTTTGATAAGTGGCAATTGAACCGATCTTTTGGTGAAACAACGACACATTGCTGAACATCGACATCGACAAAAACAACGGTAAACATCTAGAAACATCGCCAAGACAACATCGATGTTTTTTTTACATCACTGTCAAAAATTAATTATCATACATATGTTTGTAAATTTGAAATTTTGTCTTCTTAGTTCTTGTTTTGTAATGGACTAGGAAAATAAATGCCTTAGACTTTTCTGTAAAATATTTAATATTTCATATTTACCCATTCTAATACATATATTTGATCTTAAATACTAACCTATTGAAAAAAGTGGTGATGAATTGGTAGATTAAAAATACAAGACACTTTCCGCCAACAATATTAAACTTAGCCGCGGAACTCGTTTGGAGTCGTTTGGAGTAAAATTTTAGATTTTTGTATGTATATTTGGGTACTTCGGTTTGGCGCTCTAATAGGGTATTAATTAATACTAAAGTACTTACCATTAGGAACTACCATAAAATGTAAATTTAATTTGACGCCAACTAAGATATATTTCATCAAAATAACCAAAAGAAGTGCATATTATTAATGAAGTAAGTAAGTCGTCTCGCCGACTTAGGTATACCATACACCAGTAAAGCAAATATTTTAAATTTATTAAACAAATGCATTTTCACATGCTTTTTATTACAAGCATATCTTAGAATCTCCCTCACTCAAGTATACGAGCACCCTAGCGCCCCCACCAGCCAACGACCAACTACGGCCTTATGGAAAAACGTTTATATGCATAACTTCGTTGTTTTTTGTCCGATTTTGATCAAATTTGGTGTTTTGCTGGGTATTAGTATCAAATTCAAGTGTGCCAAATTACAAAAGGTAGAAAATTACGTGAGATAATCGAGTTTTTCCAAATTACGGGGGCGGAAAGGGGCGTGGCAAAATCGTTGCATATACAATATATGCGCATTTATTAAACAAATACACATACCAAATTTGGTGCCTCTAGCTATTATAGTCTTTAAGAAAATCAAATTTGTTTAAATTTCGTGGGCGGAGGGGGCGTGGCAAATTTTTTTTGCAACAAATTTGTGCGCGCTTACTAAAGGATTAATCATACTAAATTTGATGTCTTTAGCTATTATAGTCTTTAAGAAAATCAAATTTGTTTAAATTTCGTGGGCGGAGGGGGGCGTGGCAAAAATTTGAAATAAACTTGACCACCGTAGGTAATACACGAGTCTACGTACCAAATTTGGTGACTCTAGCTCTTATAGTCTCTGAGATCTACGTGTTCATACGGACAGACGGACGGACGGACGGACGGACGGACGGACATGTCTATATCGACTCGGCTGTTGATACTGATCAAGAATATATATACTTTATGGGGTCGGAAAAGCTTCCTTCTGCCTGTTACATACATTTTGGCGACTTTAATATACCATTTCACCCTATGGGTGTATGGTATAAAAAGGATATCTGCAGGTACTTTTTGCATTGAAGATGGAAGATTCTGAGAAATGTCGAATAAAATTACAGGATCTTTGTGCACTTTAGCTACACAACAAATATAATAATTATTAAAATTGAGATGAGCTGGATTTTACTTTTATAAGGCATATTTTTTAAAAAGCAACTTAAAGACTTAAGTTTGCCCCGTCAAATTCCTCAGGAAAACGCAAACTAGAATATCTCCAAAATTGCATGATTAATAACCGCGGCTTTTTAGGGTTTTCCAACCATTTCTGACGATCCCACCACTATAATGGTACATACATATATACGTACCAATTCGTATAGGATAACCAGAAATATTTTGTAAAATCTCCTTTCCAAGGGGAAAAGTTTATTGAAAGCGTTATCAATGTATCTTTATCGTCATGCGAATGAATCTAGTACAGAAAAAAATGTAAAGAATTCGAACGCATATCTATGTACCTTTACCTCAGTGTACACAGTATCTACATTCCTGAAAAAGTCGGTAATCTTATGAAGGATATACATATAGCCAAATATATGTAGCCTTATTTAGTTAATAATATATAAAACAAACATTTTACAATTAGTCGGAGTATTAAGTATCCCTAGATTTAATGAAGTTAATATTGAGTGCAGTGTATGTTGATAAACTCTTGTAGCCGTCTTAGGTAATATTTTAAAGAGTATTCAGACTTCGACATGAACAACGTTATCAAATCATTTGTGAAAGGGTTTTAGATTAGTTTGGAAGTTGCTTTTTCGTAAACCAGAAGTGCTCAGATGTGTGAACAATTTAAACATTCAAGGAGTGGAAGGTCCTCATAAGAGGAGAAATAGAAGTTGAGACATTCAAAATCGGATAATATATTTTCTAGTTTGATTAGTTGATTGGGCTCGTTCTCTGTAAGTCATATGCAAAACGTGGTTGTTTCTATTGTTTGTGCGCAACATTTGAGGCATAATTTCTAAGGAAAATCAACAGGAACAAGTAAGGCTAATAAAGTTGGGACGCCAGCACGCCTCGACCCAAAGAAAGAGACACTCGAATTATAAGGACATTAAGGCTAATCTAGTTTACGTTTTTCAAGTTAAATGAAGTAAGTAAGTCGTCTCGCCGACTTGGGTATACCATACACCAGTAAAAAAAATATTTCAAATTTGTAATAACTAATGCATTTGCCTATTTTCCACAATTCTGTTCACATGCTTGTTACAAGCATATCTCAGTATCTCGCGCGCTTATGCATATAAGCAACCTAGCGCCCCCACCCGCCAACGGCCATATCCGGCCTTATGGAAAAACGTTTATATGCATAACTCAGCTATTTTTTGTCAGATTTTCATCAAATTTGGTATTTTGCTCGGTATTAGTATCAAATTTAAGTGTGCCAAATTTGATTGCACAAGGTAAAAAATTACGGGAGATAATCGAGTTTTTCAAATTTCGGGGGCGGAAAGGGGCGTGGCAAAAACTTTATACATACAAAATGTGCGCATTTACTATGCAAATATACATACCAAATTTGGTGTCTCTAGCTGCAATAGTTTTTGAGTTAAACGTTTTTTTTGAATTGCGTGGGCGGAAAGGGGCGTGGCAAAAATTTGAAACAAACTTGATCACTCTACATACTACACGAGCCTACATTCCAAATTTGGTGGCTCTAGCTTTTATAGTCTCCGAGATCTAGGTGTTCATACGGACAGACGGACAGACGGACAGACGGACAGACGGACGGACGGACAGACGGACGGACAGACGGACATGGCTAGATCGACTCGGCTGTTGATACTGATCAAGAATATATATACTTTATGGGGTCGGAGAAGCTTCCTTCTGCCTGTTACATACATTTTGGCGACTTTAATATACCATTTCACCCTATGGGTGTATGGTATAAAAAAGAGAAGAAAAAACAAAGGAAACGCAACACCACACACTACATACATATGTATATACTTACGAAATCCATATACATGGATAGATTGGTATACTACGTATGCTCTGGCCACATAATCTTAATCCTTCACACAATAAACGCCCCTGGTTGCCACTGCTCTTGCTCATTGCAGAAGGCTCATGGTAGTAGTTGATTCTGATCCTGTTTGCATGCTGCGCCCTTCACAGCTTGCTGTTGCTTTGCTTCCTCCTGCGGCACATTACGGATTCCAAAGCGGCCACAGCGGTGTGTCCTTTTGTTTTAAATTAGCACGGCATGTTGCACATGCGGCACGGGTCGGGTTGGGTTGGTTGGTTCGAGTTGAAATCTTTCTCTCTCTGTATCCGTCTGTTTGTCTGGACGGACAAACTCCGATGCAACAACCCTGAGAACTGGAAAGACTTCCTACAATTTGTTGACAATTTTGTATCAAGTTGTAACAGCAAATGGAAATTAACTAAATTGCATTTGTGGTCGGGTCGAAATACAATGATAATAAATAAAGATAGATCGAGAATACAATAATGCAAAACTAATTAGTGATAAAAACTGTCAGCGGTAAATAAATTAAATATTTTACCTACCTATACGAAATGACACTTTGCACTTAGATGCCCGGAGAGACAGAGACGGAGAGATAGTGACGGAGACGACTTCAAAATTGAAATTGAAGTCGCCTGCTTCTTTGTGTGCCCCCCGCATGGAAAGCTATTAAAGTAAATTGCAAAGGCATCGCGGCATATAAGTATGTATGTACATATATGTAGATAGATAGATACATACCTGTATGAGTTCGAGTACAAACTCTAATTGCGATTTAATGTCTTTTGTGGGCTTCATTTTCGTATGAAAGTGCCTTAGCTGTGTTTTCTTTTTGGTTCACTGGAATGCGATAACATAGAGCAGTAGCCTTTTTTATCAATGCCTGAACCCCACTGCTCGGCGAATTTAATGGAACCAATGTACTGCCGCGGAGAAAGGCGATAGTGGGAGGCGGAAGGGAATGAGGTGGGTCAACTCGCTGCACATCTCATTAGTTGTTACTCCGGGTGCGTTCCCCCCTTACTCAAATTGCAATGACTTGATGTTTTTTGTTTTTTCGGTACTAACAACTAACTCAAACTAGTTCATCTTATCGCTCTATGGTGATTTATGTGACGCTTATTGCAACTATTATGACTTTCAGAGAACCGACATACTCGAGTTTCATACAATGCCAGCGACTCCATCGGCCACATAAACAGATTTTTCATAAAGTCGGCGAATTTGTTAAAGAAAACCCAGTTTGACTCCTATTTGCGCACAGGACAGCAGAACACGCCAATCAAATGTAAAGGAAATAATCCTAATGACATGCTCAGATGTTGGTAGATACAAATTAGCTACTGACTCTTGATGTTGTTGAGAATATTGTAGGCACCAAGAGACTTTTAGTCTTCGGAAAACTCTATGACGCACACATTTTCCAGATTCACAGCAAGTTTTTTGATTGAGTTGGAATATTATTTTCTATTTTCAAGATGTATGTGTGCATGCCATGGATTGTGATAAAAATCAGTCTGGATATTTACAGCTTTAATCTATGTTTCCATTGATCCGTTTATAGTGCTTCCCAGGAAATTCCAGTTTTTCTCGGAAGGCAGACACACAAGCACGTACATGTATTGCCTGTGAGTGTGCGGGTTGTGTCAGAAATTCGTTGTGCATTAATTAGACATTTTATAGGTGCAACTTGGCATACCTTTTTGCAGACCACAATTGTAAGATTGTTTGGGCCTGGTCAACAGCAAGAGCCGTAGCCTAGACCCAACCGCAAGTAAAAATGCAGCCTACCGAAACATCACAACACACACACACACACGCACACACATACATTGCTATGCATATGTGAACATACATACATATATTTCGCATAGCTTCGATAACTTACATTAATTTGATGCACATACAACAGAGCAACTGAAACCGCGAATCGGCAACCGAGTTAAAGTTAACCAACCAATCGGCCAATCCTCTTAACCAACTAGCCAACACCGACATCGGCATAGATACCAACACCAACACAAACACCAAGCATCATCTCTCGAACCAAAGACCAATGTCCAATCAATGAGATGCACAAACACAAGGGCAGCCGACTCTCGCTCCCATTTCACCATTTATGCGGACTCGTAGTCAAAAGTTGAAATATCTATAGAGAAGAGAGACCTGCCTCTGTGTACAAGTGTGTATAGCAACATTTTTGCAATAAAAAGCGTTTGCATTTGCGCCAACTTCAAAGAATTCTTGGGAAGAGCAAAGCCTAAGCATTGTCTATGCTTTGGTTTTGGTTGCATTTATGATTACAGCAACGACAACGTCAACAGCAACGATAAATGTTGCACATACGCATACACACCACACACACAGACACACTCACCTCATAAACCTCACACACACATGTGTAAGATGGCATCTCCACTTTGGGTTTTGGCCTCGCTCTTTGCCTTTGGCTTCTCTTGGCTTGGCTTACTTTGTGTGGCGGCTGCTGTTGCTCTTTCTTTTCTGGCCAGTGGACCTCTTGGGGCTCTTGGCTGTGTTTAAATTGAAAATTCCCGATTTGCACACAGTCACAGATGCGCTTAATTTGCACCTCTCCAAATGCATAAAAAAGCAAGAAGCCGTGATGAAGCTAACAGCTTGAATTCGCCGGAGTTGGAGTGACTCTCGGCCATGCGTGGCGGACTTCTTGCCAAACAGTCACGGCTGATGTTGTAAAGCTAAAAAAAAATGAGTAAGGAGTGCGAAATGAAGAGTGGGGGATCAGGAGCGGCATCGGCCCCATCCCCTTATGATTAGAGAGGTCTAGTCCGCTCCTGACTAGGAGCCCCTTCTACTTTTCTCTCATCTTCGTTTTCGTCTGGTTGATTGCCGTTTTTTCTTCCTGCCATTGTTAATTTATTAAGTGGTTACCTTTGTTGTCGCACTACCCAAAAGGCAAAAAAAAATCTCTGCCAGCTTGTGTTTCCTCTCTTTTAATGTCTCTGTTTTGGCACGAGTCACAAGAAAGAAAGAGAGAGAGAGAGAGAGAGAGCGAAAGAGAGAGAAAGAGAGAGAAAGAGAGAGAGAGGTAGAGGGAGGACACTGAGATATCCGAGAACAATGACCATTCGTTGGTTAAGTGCTGCCCACGCGGGATTCTCGAAAAGATGATGATGATGATGCCGCTTTTTATTTGATTTCCAAGTTGACAAAGTGGGGGACATTAGGCTGTCTCAGTTGGGTGTCAATTGGTGCGGCTTGTTGACATAAGCGCCGTCATTAATTTACAAATAAAGACTGATCCAATCTCAATTTCAATCTCCCACCTCCACCACCACATACACCACAGTCACACGGTGATCGAACTGATGACGAGATGAGGGACTGCGATTCGGTGGACGGTGAACAGCATCAGCATCAGCTTAGTGCCAAGGCAGCTATAGCAGCCCGTCTCAGTCACACAGTAGCCGGTGGCCAATTTGCTGCCACTGGCGGAGAACAGCAAGCGGAACTGGCCCTGGGTCATCATCATCCACAGCTGCCGCCCAATCACCCGCTGAACGCATTGGGCAACTTTATGGGCATCGGTGGATTACACAGCATTCCAAATCTGCAGCATAGCGATGTGTTGGAGAAGCTCAAGATGCAGGTGCGTGACATGAAGGTTGGACTGATGGTAAGTGCAATAGAAGTATAAATTTATGTACATATCCGGACGTATTTTCCTTATATTTGATTTTGTAGGAGCAGGACTATGCCGCGGCAGCTCATGCTGCTGCGTTTGGCGCCAACATGCTGCCCACAACAATCAGTTCAGCTTTTCCACTGCCTCACAATTCAGTGGCTGCAGTAGCTGCAGCAGCGGCCACTTTTGCTCCCACATCGGTCAGCAATGGAGCCAGCTATAATGGAGGAAGCGGTGGGAATTCCATCGCCAACAACACAACCGCAAATGGAGCACCAGGGGGCGGCGGCGGCACTGGGTCCGGCACCGTCTCCATGTCAGGAGCTGGCGCAGGATCCGTTTCCACTGGCGGTGGGTCCCATCCCTTTTCATTTGCCTCCCCCACAGCAGCACCCAGCGCCAAAGAAGGTTGGTATTCCACATCCTGTAAATGTGGAGAGTCAAACATTTAAAATATTTCGCACTCAATAGCCACCTCCTCCTTACGACACTTTGCAGCTAATTCCGCTTCAAATTCATCGACATCCAGCGAGGCATCCAATTCATCGCAGCAGAATAATGGCTGGAGCTTTGAAGAGCAGTACAAACAAGTCAGACAGGTTAGTGCCAGTCAATTGAAAACTGAGTAAACACGAGATGCAACTAGCCCAGCAGCCAGCAGGCAGTCAGCAAGCAGGCAAACTATCAATTAACTACTAATAGCCCAAAAGCCCCAGAGCCAGGGATAGAACCTGAGACAGAGACCGAGGCAGAGATAGATACAGATACCGAGCCTACTGGATCCAAGATGAAGCGTCTTGGTTAACCAGTTAAGAAAAAAGTTGCCAGCTCGGCCTGGTTTTGATCTCGTTTTGCTCGGCTTGAGGCTGCGTTTAGTTCCGGTTTTGTGTCTGTTGTTTTGCTGCAATTGAGTAATTAATATGGAAGCACATCTTTAAGGGCGTCTGTTTGGTGAGAAAATAGCCCAAAAAATGTACCAGATGCTGGCTGCTGGACCCAAGAAGAGTGGCAATTAGGCTTCGATGGCCCAAACTTTCACGCTTGACCGAGGCCGAAATTAGTCTAAACTGACCCCACCGAATACCGAACAGCGTGTGAACCTCAACATCTTTTCGGCGAATAGACAGGCTCATAAAACCCAAACTTCGATTAACTTTGAATGCACCCTGTTGCCAGTTATTCCCCCCTTGCATTCCCCTTCTAATAGTTCCACTCCTTTTTCGCACTCAAGCAATTCATCACATTGGCCCGCATTCATTATGCTCTATAAAAAGTGCAAAAGATACTTTTGTTTCTGAATCTCAAATTGAGTATCTGTATCTGCCGCTTCACGCTTAACACCTTCGCTTACACCGCGACAATACGATGATTGCGATGCAAGTAAAATCTATAAACCGGCCCAGTGCTAAAAATGGCGGCTTTCATTACTTTTGGAAAATGAGATGAAGCGAGACAAAGCTATGCGATGATAATTATGTTAATTACTTCTATGAAAAGCCATTTTGAATTTATATTTGGTGTGCTTTTTTGGGGGGATGTGGGGTAAATTATTTCTATATCTTAGCTCATTTGCCACACTCACACTCAAAATTCGAGCAGTCAGTCTATCGCCTATCTATCTATCTGTCTGTCCATCTTTCCGCAGACGAAGACGAAATATTATTTTTGGTATATTCTTATTTAATTTTTTTTTTTTTTATGTATTTGCTTTTCGATTTTTTTCCTTATTTTCTCGTATTATTCCGTAGTTCTGGGAGTGCTTCGTCTCGTTTACTTGCTTTACCCACGTTTGCTCTCATTAATCAATGTCAATTATCTGTACATACTGAATAATTATGTTTAATTATAGCGCACACTGCCAACCAAAAGCATTTTCCAATATATGATCGTGGTATTGTGTATATGAACACACATATATGTACATACTGTACATACATATATGTAGATGTATCTATATTTATTTAAATATATTTTATTTCATTTGTAATTCTATTGAAAGAATTTGCCTTTATTTTAAAATTTCGCTAGTGTTTTTCAACTTAACAAAGTATCGTGAGTTGAGGGAACTAGTAAAAGGGAATGTTCCATAATGGAAATCGACTGAGTCATCAATTGGGAAAGGCAACGTTCTAATCCATTTAAAACAGTTCCTGAACGAACAGATTACTCTCGGATCAACTTAATTTTAGTGAAAAGAAATCTAGTTTATCTATTTTTCAAATTAATACGATACACGTCGTCAAATCGAGACAGCCTTTTCTTTAAATAAATAGATTCATTAAAATTGATATAAATATAAAGTAATAAGGCGTTTCTTAAAGTTAAAATAAAATTAGTTAAGTTGAGAAATATGTGAGAGAGAAAAAGAGGGAATCAAAGAGGGATAAAACATGAAAAGTTGAAATAAAAATTAGAAATCTGGTCGACACATTTTTCAATGACAATGAGTGTGAAATTCTTAAACAAATAATATGTAGCCATGCAGCCATAGATGCAGATGTATCTTATGCATGTGTGACTAAGTGGATAAGATCCTTAAATTATGCTCGCAATGCAGCGGGATAACACTTGGAAGGACCAAAATGCAACGGGATATTTAGATATAAATTGGAAACCTTTTTTGCCACTGCCTGCTTATACACTTACTCTGATAGTTATAAATTACACTCTACAACATGCAGACACACACACACACAGACAACATACGCATGAAATGGAATTTATAGAATTCTTAGAATGAAGGATTCAAATTTCAAGCATCGAGCTCTAGAGAATGTAAGAGAGAGAGAGATGGCATCGTTTAGGTACAAAATAAATCTAGCGACAAATAAGTGAGATTATTTTTATAACCCAAACCCAAAACGAGCGATTGCCTCCTTGCGTGTGTGTGTGTGTGTGCCATGTGCCCAAGGATACTTACGAATAGTTATAAAAACGATTATGATTGGTCTACAACTTCTGTGTTAGGGGATTTTCTCGTTGTTCGCGTTGTTTTTCATGTTTATCGTTTTATTGCTGCGGATTTGGAAACGGTCTCAGGTCCAGGACCTAGACCGACTCCTAAGTGAATTTGTCTGTGGCTGCTTCTGTGATGCAAGGAGTCCCTTGCCTCAGAATGGCAGGTTTTCCAACCCTTGTGTGTAGAATAAAATCGGACTTCATTTTACGGATATTAATACAACGACAAAAAATGCCCAAAGAGATGCAGGCAGGCGGCGGCGGGAGCGGTTGCTAAGGGAAAGATACACACATGTAAATGTGTGAGTGTGTATGTTTGTCATTTTGATTTTGTCAGTCGACATCGACAGCATCTCAACATATTTTTAGTTGATAAACGACCTTTGATGGCGTTGCATCGTCGCCCCTGATCGAAGAGAGTGTAAAATTAACAATTATAACAATATAATATCAAATATTTATTTCTATTTAATGTTAAAAAGATCGATTTTCAATATTGATAATTGCTGATCTGGAATAATAATAATTATAAATAATATATAAAGTGTTGAAAAGTGAAAGCAAACTATCCAAACAAGTGTGTTTTGTGGCAAAATGTTAATTTCCGAGGATCAAATCCAAGAGGTATTCCCATCCAATCAATGAAAAAATTTAATTAAAAGTTCCATCAATTCTCTGAATGAACATAATAATGATGATAAGTTCCTGATGATGAAATAATGTCGAAAAACAACTTTGAAGTTGAAGTTCAATCAATGCCTCCTGTGCTGTGCCTCTGCCCAGGAACAAAAAGTATTAAGTATTAACTCTATAGCTCTCTTGTGGGCGTCGTGCATCATAAAAAATATCCAACCAGTCGTCTCTCCAGCTTCATTCGAGTCAACAAGTCAGCCAGCCAGCCAGCCAGCTCGTCAGTCAGTCTGCTCCGAGTAGAGCTGAGACGAGGCAATAGCAAACTTGTTGAACCCTGAGAGTGACTCCGACTTGGTTTTAAATCATTTATGCCAGGCAAAGCAAGGCAATGGAAGACGCAATGGCAATAGCATAGGCACAGGCAAAGTCACAGGCTCCGGCCCAGGCAATGGCAGTTCATCATCATTCGCATTGACTTAGAATGTTCACCCGGGCCCCATGAAAGAAGGTATCTGAATGTGGATGCAGAAACTGAAACTTCTTTCTGCAGTAGGCGGAAAATATGATGAATTCCAAATTTGATGAGTTCAACTCTAGATAGTGTCATTAATTTTCAGACTAGGTTTACTTTTACCCTTTTTTTTAAATAATGGTTTACATGGTTCTTGGTTTTTTCCTGGGGCAAAGGTCAAACCATGAACTAGTCAAGGGTAAGCACGAGATACATAGAGGAAAATGCATACATAGATAGTAAGAAATATGTTTCATCTTGATTAGCTTGCTATGTATATTGTATGTATATCATTGAGTTGACCTTTTTTGAAATGTTTTGTGTCCTTCACGCCTATTCAGACTAAGGGCTACATTTCAACCCCCAGTTGAACCACTCCCCCTGCCCTCGTTTATGCCCCTGTCGACGCGCATCTTTTGTATTAGCCAACAATGAACAATGGCCACCATTTTGTGCCAATCCAATCCGTTGCTATAAGTATTGCCCTCAATATTTTTAGGTATTTATGTATGCGTGTACAACTTGTATCCATCTGATTCTTATATATTCTTTTTTTCTATCTCTTTCACGTTTTAGCTCTATGAAATTAATGACGATCCCAAGCGCAAAGAGTTTCTCGATGATTTGTTCTCGTTTATGCAAAAGCGCGGTAAGTTCAGATGCATTCTAAAGATATCGGGGAGAACGGGCGGAGTACTTGAACCACACTTTGTTGTTGCCATTTGCATATTATGTATCCCTGTCCCAGTTCATCATCACCATTATCGTCATCATCGTCAGTTGCATCTTTGCTGACTCAGCCAGCCAAGTGTTTTTTTGTCCAACTCACTTAAATTATGTTAATTGAATAAATTTCTTGGCACTTTTGATATTTGATTTGAAAGCAAAGAGAATTTTGTTAAAAAAGAGAGATAGTGGGAGAGACAGAGAGAGAGAGAGGGAGAGACAAAGCGAGAGAGATGGAAATGTTTATATATAGATTTAGTCTGGGAGAAACAGGGACAGCGAGAAGCGAGGAAAAGGGATGGGTAGACCAACAAATGATGCAGCAACCATTAAAATATGCACCGAATTCCTTGGAAGACAAGTGAGAAATCATTATGAGGCTGCCTTTTTTGTCATTTTGTCACTTCAAATTACTGTCAAACTCATACACACGAACATATATAGTTGTGGCACTGGTAAAGGAGGGCCAGAGGGGTCGGCGTGGGGGTTACGAGTGTTGGCAATGGTGGCGAGGGGGTCCCAGCCATATGCATATTGGTACTTAAACTTTTAACGGCAACCAGCCTATTTATAAATGCAAAATACTTATGTTTGCTTTCCTGCACTTTTCTCATTAATTATCAAAATTATCACGGAAAGCAAAAAACAAAAAAGCGACACTGAACCATTTGAATTGAATTAGGACCGGAGAGGCCGCAGCCCTGCCATGTAAATAGCCAATAAATAATATTTCCTGTCCATCATACTCTCCATTTGAGTCCTTAGCTATTTGTTGCAATGGGTCCCCAGTTAGGTTTATTTATATATTACTTGTATATTTATTTGCATATTTGCAACATGCAAAACAATCATTAATACCGAATATGCTTGGTCCAACTGAGTTCTGCTTTTACCGTGCACCCATGGAAGGAAATGGTCCATTAAAGTCCCCAAACTGTATGAAAAGTCGAAAATAAATGTCTCCGACTCTATCAAATACAGTAGAATCCGGTTATAACGACGCTCAGGGGACTGATATTCGTCGTCGCATCCGAAAGGCGTACTAACCGGAGGCCCTTTCATATAAGTCTGTATTGGGACCAACCAATCACTCATCGAACTTTAGTCGCTATAACCGGACGGACGTTAAAAGCGGAGTCGTCATAACCGGATTCTACTGTATATAGTATATTCTCGATCAGCATCAACAGCCAACAAGTTGATATAGTCCCCGACAAATTGGCATGTTGTGGCGCTAGGATTGAGCGAGATGGACTTTGTTTGCTATACTGATCTCATGAATTTAAATTGTCTATTGTAAATAGCCAAACTGTCCTTATGCTTAACCGAATAACAATTATAATACATACATAAACTTAGATCACGACTTGCTATAATCCGTCTATAAATGAAAATCTTTCTCATCAGTTCAATCTCAGGTTTTAAAACATATTTAAGAAAAATTTTAGAATTTTGCATATTATACCACAATCAAATTGACTAGTGTCCATAATATTATGTATGGCCATTTTCCAGAGGTTTTTTTGGTCAGTATGTTGATACTGACTACATCAACAATGTTAACGAAGCTAATTTTAAAAAGAATCTTTCCGAATCTATCTGAATCCAAACTAATTGACTATATCAAAGGTTCTTGTCGAATTAGAACTTCTTTTAGAGTGAGTTGTCCTCGTTCTTGGTTTGTCTTGCCATGTTTATTGAGGTAATAGAATAACTCACCAAGCCCAATCCGCGGACTTATTCCGCAGTTTACTTTCACATGTTTATGCTATGCAGGTTCTCTTTGAGAAAAGAATGAGGTGTTAATGCCCAAGCTCGACTTGGCCCCAAACTGGAATTATTTGCAGCTTGGCAGATCATGGATCTCTCTTTGTCTATCTAACTATCTGTGCTCAAATCTGTTGTATTGGGGGCGGTGGGGGATATAACGTGCGTATGTATGTACATATATATGTATGTATGTGGATCTGGGAGGAGGTTGACAACTTAATGGATTTTAATCTGTCACATGCGTTCAAGTTTTGACATATGCATGCTCGCTGGTAGACGGCGGCTCGGTCAATGGGAATCCTCCTCGTACCCAGGGACTGACTGTCTAAAGTGTCTGTCTGACGAGGAAGCGACCAAAAAATCAACCGAAAAATATAAACAGACGAAATGCGCATAAAACATGTATGTACATACATTGTATTTGTAGTATCTATATCTATATCTAGGTATATAGTTATATTGCTGTACAATTGTACAACTAACTGTAGAACGGAAATTATGCTCACGAAATGAAATGAAACCGAAATAAAACAATTCTCTATGACTATAGACCGTGAGGCCCCGTGTGTTTTTATTTTCTAGTGATGTGCATACATATGGGTGTACATACATACAAATGTATGTATATGGAAGGCGTGTTTGTGCAACGAAGAGCGGCGCAATTCTTAATTAAAAGACGTCAATCACTTATCAACTGAAGGCGCTATTTTTGGTAGACAGACCCTTGCCAGATCCCCGCAACTCAGTCTAAATACCTAGCGAGGAAAAATAAACTCAACTAAATCAGTTGTCAGTGCGCATCATTTGCTCTTATGATTTCCGACTCGATCAAATTTCTACAAATTTCCATTAAAAATCGCCGCGTGACATCTAAGAAAAATATAAGACCATAATAAAAAAATAAATAAATATCGAGCAAAAAACAAAAAAAGAAAGAAGAAGAAAAGGCCCCCAAACGTGGACAAGAATGTGTAGTACATCTTTGGATGGCATGTGCGTGTTAGACTGAATCCTTCGATATGGCATCTTCCATCTGCGATCTCCTTGAGGGCAACTCGCTGCTGCTTTAATGATTCGATTGGATCGAAGACTGCAACAAAGTTAATCATTAAATTGCCATTGATTATGTTATTTTTTTTTTTTTTTGTTGTCGTTGCTGTGGTTTGTGGCTCCAACTGTGGCTCGTGCAATGATTGATACTCAGTTTTTGCTTACCTACCAAATAAATCGTTCAGTTCGGTTCATTTATAAGTTTTTCTCGTCTCCCTCTCATATGCATACCATCGGCACCCGATTTCGATTCCAATTTCGATCGAATTTGTTTATATGCATAAAAAACAAAAACGTATTTTCATTCAATCAACACGTCCATCAACGAATTTGATTGATTCCTTTCGGGCTCATAAAAAAACAACAACGAACCAACAAAAAAAAGTGGGAAATATACAAAATTCAAGAGTTGGAGAAACTCTCTGGGGCAGCATCAGACACAAGAACAACAGCAACAACAACAACTACTCCCAGCATCTCTCGTAAAAAAGTCAAGAGGAGCAAAAGAGTTGGGAGCAACATCATCAGCATTATACAAAATCGAATTACTCACGTACCAAGTTGGCAATTATGCAAGTCGATTTACTTTATATGTGTGTATGTACATATGTGCTTAGGCAATCTACAAGAGATGGAGCATACTATATATGTGGCTCCTTGCAGCTCAATCCGTTCAAGTCCTTTTACTTTTTCCTTTTTTATTTTAATTTCCACTTTGCTCTTTCTACATTCGGGCACGTGAACTTTTTTACAATCTATGATAATAATGATGGAAGATGGGGAGTGGAGGATGGGGAATGGAAGATGATGATTAGATGCCATAAACAGTTCGACATATGTACAAACATCATGTGTATATGTTATATATAGTGGGGAACCGGCAACAATTAGGATTTATTTCTGTTTTTATCGGTCTAGGCTACTAGTGTTAATTGGACTCTATTCATATATGTATGTACAGCCCCTCTCGCCTTTTTTCACTCTCTATGTGGATATTTGTGTATATAGGATAAATCTGTTTTATGGCATCTTTTAATTGTATTTAGCTTATTGATGCGTTTAACGAGCTCGCGCTCAACAATTTACAAGTGCAAGTTTTATTACTGATCTCGTCGATTTGTTTTGTTTTTCTATTATTTTTCTTTTTCTTTTCTTCCCTTTTTTGCTTTGCAGGCACACCTATTAATCGATTGCCGATAATGGCCAAATCAGTATTGGATCTATATGAGCTATACAATCTGGTGATAGCTCGCGGCGGCTTGGTCGATGTTATCAATAAGAAGTTATGGCAGGAGATCATAAAGGGACTGCATCTTCCGTCGAGCATTACCAGTGCGGCATTCACCCTACGAACCCAGTAAGTACAAATCCTGACTTTTTGCTAAGGCCTGATGGTAGGTGAAAATGGACAGCGGACACCTGCTGACCAGGTTCGAGTATGCGCAAAACAAACACACACAGAGGGCACAGAGAGAAACTGGCAAACTGGAAAAGCAAAATCAAACATTGCAGCAGCCGATCAGGCGGCAATCGATCAGCTAAAGATCTGTTGTTGTTTAGGTCCCTGTCACCGACTTCGTCGCTGTCTCTCTCTGTCTATGTCAATGTGACTGCCTCTGGGATTGTGATTTGTGTGTTTGCTCATCGCTTTCGTATTTACACGATAATTCAACTTAAATGTCCCACAGGACGAGTGTCATTGTTGTTGTTAATGTTGTATTTGCTTTTGCTTTTAATAATTTTATGCATCTTGCAGATACATGAAATATCTGTACCCATACGAGTGCGAGAAAAAGAATCTGAGCACTCCAGCTGAACTCCAAGCGGCCATCGATGGGAATCGTCGAGAAGGACGTCGCTCTAGCTACGGTCAATACGAGGCCATGCACAGTCAGATGCCATTGGTAAGCAATTTGCAATGGAGCAACGTCCGCATTTAAATGCATTGACTCCCGTTACAGACGCCTATTTCACGGCCACCTGGGATGCCCGGAGGCATGCAACAAATGTCGCCACTGGCCCTGGTCACGCATGCAGCGGCCGCCAACAATCAACAGGCTCAGGCTGCAGCCGCTGCGGCTGTGGCCCATCGCAGGCTGCTGAGTGCTCCTGGATTTGGTCAAATGCCCAATTTGGTAACTCAAGAGATAGAGAATCGTATGATGGAGTACCTCCAGCTGATCCAGGCCAAAAAGGAGCAGAGTCTCACACCCATTCATCCGCAGCAACCGCAGCAGCAGCAGCCACAGCAATCACATCAGCAGCAACAGTCTCAACCAAACCAGCAGCAACATCTCCACCAGCAACGGCAGCGTTCCCAAAGCCCGGAGATGAGTACCCGAGAGGCACTTAGTGCTCAGGTCGCCCTGTGGCACATGTACCACAACAACAGCAGCTCGCCGGGTTCCGCCCACAACTCCCCGCAGCAAGGGTAAGTGATGAGCTTTGGCAAAGCTTTGGAGAAACACGAAGCTTTTTAAAAGCCCCAAAGCCCTGGTCGAAAGCTCTGGCTCTTTCGAAAACAGTTAGATTCAATTATCTGTTTCTTCTTTTAGCGAGGCTCTCAACCTTTCAGACTCACCTCCCAATCTCACAAACATAAAGCGGGAACGCGAGCGCGAACCCACGCCTGAACACGTCGACCAAGAGGAGACGCCGCATCAGCCGCCCCCCGCCAAGCGTGTGGGCAGTGGCATAATGCCCCCCGGATTTCCGGCCAACTTCTACCTGAATCCCCACAACATGGCCGCTGTGGCCGCTGCAGCGGGCTTCCACCACCAGGCCAACAGTGGGGCACACCATCACCATCACCATCCAGATGCAGTGTCCGAGGGGGAGCCGGAGGATGATTACAGCCAAGCCGAGCATAATACGACGGGCAATTCTTCCACCATGCACGATGACAGTGAGCCGCAACAGTTAAATGGCCATCACCATCATCAGAATCACTTGGACAAGTCAGATGACTCGGCCATTGAGAATTCGCCAAGCACATCAACCACCACAGCATCGGTGGGCCACCGGCACAGTTCGCCAGTGTCCACCAAGAAGAAGTGTTCCACCAAAAGTCAGTCTGGATGCAAGGATTCGCCAGCCAGCGGGAAAAGTTCAGTCGCAAGTAGTGGCAAGCTGAATGCCCTAGAGACACTAAGTCTGCTATCCAGCATGCAGTTCCAAGTGGCGCGCAATGGTAAGCAGAGTGATGGAGAACCCTCGAGTCCAAATGCATTCTCAATCCGTTGTCATTTTGATTCAGGTACAGGCGAGAATGGCGAATCACAGCTAACTGTTAACTTGGAGCTGAATGGCATCAAGTATTCGGGCGTTCTTGTGGCCAATGTTAACCCCTCAGACGAAAGAACAGATGCTAGTAGAGGTTCGGAGACATGCCATGATAAGACCGATGAGCAACCGCATGCTGACGCTCAAAACGAGAACGGCGCAGACGACGACGACGATGCTAGGGAGGAGGACGACGACGATGAGCCGGCTGCGGTTGAATGTTCTTCTGCCAAGGAGATTGTCCTAAACGAAGCATCTCTTGATCAGGATATGGATGCCACTGCCATTGTGAATGGTGGCAGCAATAGTGTGGGTGTGGGTGTGGGTGTAGGTGTGGGAGTATCATTGCTAAAGGATGCGGTGGTCAGTTCATAGAGTAGTGTTAAGAAAAAGGTTGTAGTGAGTATCTAGAAAAGGAATACCAAAGTCATATTTTTCAGAAAAATAAAAAAAAAAAAGTAAAACGAAAACAAAGCAAAGCAAATGAAAAGAAATCACACTCAGCCGCACAGAAATGCCAGCATATGTAAATATACAAGACAAGATGGAAACACCGGACGCGACAGGACAGGAAATAGGACGAGGACACAATTTTAGGCGACATCCAGGCTATTGTTAGTAGTGGTCCACTCAACACAGAAACTGCATTAGAATGAGGGAGATTTAGTTGTCTGATTGAATAGAATCCCAGCCCTTCGTCCCAAGAGTAAGACTAAAGTGTTTACCCCTAGAATGTAGAACTGTACACAATATAATATGTATGAATGTACATCATATATCTATATAGTGAAACCATTATATAGCTTAGAGGTCTGTTAAATTTCCATATTTGCATAAAAGACAAGCCCGCAGGCAATCTAAGCTTAAGCCAATCATCACCTTGCGACATCAAGAAAATAAAACTAACATATAGGTATATAGTAGGTACATTACTCCACTCTCTATACACGATATATATATACATATGTATGTATGTAGGTTAGCAATTAGGCTTCATTTGGAAATATCTTTGTGTGTTAAATGGGTATATCACATATTGTTTTTAGAGGCAAAATTTGTTTTTATTTTAGTTAATTTTTAGGCTTTCCGTGTACATATCAATTAATAATGTAATATTACCTTTATACAAATATATGCAAATACATGTATGTACGTTTGCGATATATGTAGTATATTCTTACATCGTTGTTATAAGTTCACACACATACACACACCCACACACATACACAAACACACATATATATACCTAAGTATATAGAAATATGTATCTTATTATGACCATATTGAATACCCCATAGAGATATAATTTAGACATAAAGCATAAGCAAGTAATGCAATAATTATATGTATTGTCATAAAATTCAATTGCGCAATTGGCAAAATCACCTTCTCCCCCCTCTCTTGTAATCCAATTCCGCCTCCCATGCTTATATCCCAATTCCTACATACATGTATGCCTCTCACTCTCCTTTTAAGTAGGTACTATAAAGACAAGCAGAAAATAGCCGCAGAATATAAGAAAATATACAAACAAGCAAACCAATATACATATATCGTGAAATATATATGAATATACATATATATATAAATATGTATATGTATATGTATGTGTAGTAACATAAGCGTTTATTGATTAATAAATCTATTTAATTTTAGTTCAAATTCAATTCGAAATGGGATTCTGTTGAGCGATACAGCAAAAGCTAGTCGTAAATAATATCTTTGATGATCGTAAAAAGGACTAATTAATAGTCAAGACGAGAACAATCGTCCGGAAAAAGACTAAATCTCTAAGTCATACAGGAGCGTAACCACTTCAGGGATTGGCGTAAAGAAGCTTGCACAAGATTATAATGCATATCCTTGTTATTTTATGAAAACGAAAATATTTGCTTTCCTTTTTATATTTTGACGAGGCGAAAAAGTCATAAACACACCAAAGTGGCCGTAGATTATAAATCCGGAAACGGCAGCTGGAGCAGGAGACTTATACGGTGTGGGGCAGATGGGCAGAATGGGTAACTGATTCGGAGGGCAAAATGCACACACCAGACAAACAAAGTGATGAAAAACAAATGTTGTCTGAAGGCAATGGATGCGTGAAAACGTCGGTGGGGGAAAGTTGGCTTTGGGACCAGGACTGTGGCTTGGTTTGAGGTCGAAAGCCAGGCCAGGTGAGGCCCAGTGCTAACTACATTAATGCATAATGTTCATTGTGGCTGACGGTGGATGAGCATGCTGCTGCTGCTGCTCCCACTGATGGATCCCACATAATGAGCCGAGCCCATTTTGAGGGAAACATTTAGCTGAATCTCTTTAGTAGCAATGTTTAAGTGCCAAGTGCGTTTACGATTTACGTCTCACAAACTCTTGGACGTTGGCAAGTGGCTAACAAACTGATAGCCAGAGGAAGAAGACACTTTTTTGGGTGGGAGTTTAAACAACAATTCGCTTTTTGGCCATGACAACGCAATTACTCTTATTTAACATGATGACTTAATTAACAATATTTAAATGTTTACAACTAAGACTCACCACACACCTCACAAAATCCATTAAGTTAATAACGTTAGAAATTTTATAATACATATAGGACGAATTAGCGAATTGGTTCTCATTTTCAATATACTTACATACATATATTTAAATTTAAGAGGAATTTGATGCCTGATTGAGATCTGTAAAAGTTTTAATGAAACGAAGTTTTTTAAAATGGTCAGTTTTAATTGAAATTTGAGAAAACTGAAGCTTTCCTTGAAGATTTTTAAACAGAATTTAGAGAGACTATTAAGCCTGCAATCAATGGGTAATTTTCGAATAGAAGTTCGGTATGAGCGCTATTAATGTAGAAAAGAAAAAACGATTTGCAACGTTCCACCGCAATCTGGACAAAATTTTTCAACGATTCGCTATTTGGCCCACCTTGTGTATTGCATAGATTGACGGCTCTTCTCTTTTGAAACAAGAACATAAATATTAAATTGATACAATGCAGCTTTAAATTATATAATTTAAGATGATGCAAATTTAATTTCCAATACATAAATATTTGTTCAATCATTAAACCCAATTTCTACAAACAGTGTGTAGAAAATAAAAATCACACAAATAAGACCAGAATGGAAGAGCGCAGGAAGTATTTTGATGCTCAAATTAAAGGCCAATAATACAGTAATAAAGTCGCCATCATAGGTACACACACACACACATTGATGGCGATGGAGATATACGCACCTTTGGAGGCACCGCTTAAAAGTATTTATAAATTTTATATAATGCGCCCCTCTGCTGCTTGGTATACAATAAGAAAGCTGCTTTCCGTACCCCAGACTCTTTCCCCAGGCCTTTCATCACCCCAGCAATGTCGGGATACACGTACATACATAAAGTACAATAGCGGTTTGCCCTTTTTGGGTGCCTTCTCTCTATTATTTACCAATACAAACTAAGCTTAAAAAAGAATTTGTAAAATTACCTATACACAGAGACAATGACAAAGCCAAGGGAAAGAAGGGAAGAGAATTCGAGTGAGAGAAAGCGAGAAGGGTATACATCCATACATACGTACATACATATGTACATATATAAAGGAGCAACAGAAAGGAATAAACTGAGAGAGAGGGAGAGAGAGAGAAGAAGCAAGCATGTGTACTCACAGTGTTTAATACAACAATTGTGTACGAATTTTTTAGAACACGAGCAGGCAGTGGATTTGACCGATTCGGTTTGATTTCGATTCTTCGGCTAATGTAGCGCAACAGTTGTCCTTTCTCCAACTTCCTGGCATGTTGCCAAAGCATAAACCAAGCAACAACAACAGCAACATCGGCAACAGCAACTTGTTTGACGACGCCTGCGCATAAAAAATGTATAGCATACTTATGTGAAATAAATTTAAAATTTCAAAAAGGAAACTGAGTATTGCCTGTCGGACCTTCCTTCCACCATCACCACCACCAGCGTTAGCACCCACATATACATGTAAGTATGTATATCGGTCGAAGCTTTTCAGATGTTTTCCATTGTACGTGTGTTCATGTGTGGGTGTTTGTGTGTGTTGGTGGTGTATCTCAACATTTCGCAAAGCTCCTGATGGCATGCAACAAGCTTGTTGATTTGTTTGTTTGCTGTTTGCGTATATGCCATTCAGCCTGTATACATACCAACAGCTTCAGTTTAAGTTTCTGCTGCTGCTTCTGTTTCAGCTCCAGCTACAGCTCCAGCTGCTAAGCATAAAAAAAGCGCTCGGCTACGACGTCGACAACAGCGAGGAACGACCACCGCACTTCACTTATGTAGGATTTTTGCACACTTGAGGGTTTTAGTTCAGTTTTGTCCGAATTGATAGATACACGAAACGCGCAATACCCACGCTTTGGCATCGATATACATAGATACAGCTACAGATACAGACACAGCTACAGATACACACACACATGCATAATACTTTTTACTCGCTTTTACCGTGTTATCCCGCAGTGAATTTTTGACTCACTGACTGACTAACCGCCGTAGCTATAGCTTTTGGACCCTGCTACGTGTATGTCTATATAGTATCTATCGCCATCAGCAGCACGCTTCCAATGGGAAGCATTTGGTTGTTCCCGATACCAATACAAATGCAAAAAACCAGTGCCAGCGCCAACACATTGACTCTTTGTCGACAGTTGGCATAAATGAATGCACGGTGATTTTTTATCATCACAAAAATTGTGATTTGCCATTAAAAAAATAATAAATAAATAAATTCTAACACAAAAAATAAAAAAAGAAAGAAACATAAATTAGCTAGCGTAACAGTTAAGTACAGTGATCCAAACGAAATGTGAATTAGTGAAATTGAAAAAGTTTTGCGAATCTCCGAACCGCAGGTTAGTTGTCAAATATCTCCCATAATACACACTTTATCGTGCAAAGAGGCAAACCACATGGTCCCACTGAGTGCTTTCCGTGATTTGTTTTGCCATGGACTAGCTAATTGATAGTAAAGCCCAATGCCCGACAGCCCAACAGCCTGACTCCCTGATAAAAACAAGCACATGAAACGCAACTAAATGAAATGAAAGCAAACGTAATTACAATTACCAGAAGAACAGCAAGTCCCATTGCTCCTATAAATACTTGTCCATGACATAAGTGTTTATGTATCTTTGCACATATATGTACATATATATGTATGTATGTATACAACACATAAAACTCACACATGCACATATGAGTGAAGCAACAAAATGTCTTGGGGCGATCGAAGGTGTCTGAGCTGCTTTCAAGATGAATGCAGTCTCAAACAAATTAAGAAACACAAACTCCGAGAAACTTGTAGGAAACATTTAAAATCGTAAAAAAAGAAAGACCCAATAAATATATATGTAGGTAGTGGATTAATCCAAAAGCAGAGGCGTAAAATGTTATAAAACCTTTCAAACCAATAACGTTTTCAAATACCTTAGAATTTGAAGTATGGGAAAGGATTTTAGCCTTATATCTAAATAAAGCTGATATTTTCGAATAATAACAAAACTAAAGCCACCAATTTTATTACGCAGACTTGTTTAGTATGTGCCCAGATTTCTATATACATAGATATGAGAAAACGGAAAAAACTTAATAAAGTGAATATTAATATCGAATATGTAAAGTCTAAATGTTAGTTTCAGATTATGAGATTGGCTTATTTTGAAATTAGTTTTTGTCGGAAATCGTCTGAGCACTCCGTTTTTGAATCAATAAAATGAATTTTTCCCTTCTCTACCGTCAGCATTGTAAGCAGTAATGACACTGTCCATGCTCTACATTGACAGTATTGAAATCATAGGTGAAAGTCCCCTCCTCCATCAAGAAATATCAAAGAAGCTATCATCAGCTATGCCGAAGTTAATATACCCTTGCAGTCTTTGGCAAAAATATTTTTAAAGCTTTCTCCCTATTCTTACAATTTCGCTATTCCCGCCCTTTGCAAAGGACTTTATATGTGTACACGCATACACATGCAGTTTATATAGCATTGCGGCTGTATGTGTCTGTTCTGTTGATTTTGAGAAATGACGGTGTTTCTTTTATCCGATCTTGGTCAATTTTGGGATAAGATCCCACAAACAATGAAGCATGTAAGTAATCTCGCCGACTTAGATATACCATACATCAGTAAAACAGGGGCGAATGGCAAAATCCTTAGACATACAAAATGTGCGCATTTACTATGCAAATATACATGCCAAATATGGTGTCTCTAGCTGCAATAGTTTTTAACATAAACGTTTTTTTTTTTGAATGGCGGGGCCGGAAAGGGGCGTGGCGAAAATTTGAAATAAACTTGATCACTCTACATATTACATGAGCCTACATTCCAAATTTGGTGGCTCTATCTCTTATAGTCTCCGAGAACTAGGCGTTCATACGGACGAACAGACGGACAGACGGACGAGCAGACGGACATGGCTAGATCGACTCGGCTGTTGATACTGATCAAGAATATATATCGTTTATGGTCGGAAAAGCTTCCTTCTGCCTGTTACATACATTTTAGCGACTATAATATACCATTTCACCCTATGGGTGTATGGTATAAAAATAAACTATGTCATTAACAAATTTGGTAATTTGATTTTGTGTATAGCACTTAATGATATAGTCGTCCGATCTGAATGATTTTCATACTTGATCTCACTTAGGTTATAATTAACATTAAATACCAAGGACAGACGGACGGACGTACATGGCGTTACAAATGTCTCCCCAATTTCATAATACATCATTTCTCTGCAAGGGTATAACAGTGCTCCTGCTTCATCGTCAGTTTTGTAAGCACTGATGAAAATATATTTGCCTAGCATAAGTCAATTAGCTCGATTTTAATAAGGAGGACCTGTGTTTAAGTCTACACTAAAATAAGACTTGGATTCGAATCTCGCCCATTTTTGATTTTCTGTGCAAGTAATAACTAAACTGCTCACTTTTTAACAGTAGTCATTAGATTAGTAAGTGATTACATTTTTGACTGATTTGTATTAACAACAAGTGATCACATTTAAGGTTAACAGTAATAATTACTTACATTGTAGTTTTCTGATCGACTACTTTGTAGTTTACTAAGTAATCTTTACTTTTCTGGAAGTTTTAAGCAATCGGTCTGTGTCTGTCCCTTGCAAAAGTAAGAATGTGTATAGGACTGGAATCGACATTTTGTACCAAGTAAGCCTTGCGTAAGACTTTTCTTCATCAGCAAAATTCTAAATCTTGTAAAAACAATTTTTTCAAATAGGAACCTAACCCTGTTTTTGTATGGCGTAAGACTCTTTTTTAGGAACATGTTGTATATTTTACCAGTTTTTGTTGCAACGTAAATAGCACCCCAATCCTTCACGGAACTTTTCCGGGAATTTCGTTTGAGTTTCACATTTTTATACCCTTGCAAAAAGGGTATATTAATTTTGGTCAGAAGTGTGCAACGCATAGAAGGAAGCATCTCCGACCCCATATAAAGTATATATATTCTTGATCAGCACGACGAGACGAGTTCAAATAGCCATGTCCGTCCGTCCTTCCGTCCGTCTGGATCGACGCGAACTCCTCCTAGACCGTTAGGTCTACAGAGCTGAAACTTTGCATGTAGGCTTGTATATACTGCACAGTTTGTATATCTCGGATTTAGTCGGATCTGACCGCTATATACCACGTATAGCTCCCATACAAACGGCAAAGTCACGAACTGTGACTTTTGTCAATAACTTCGTTACTTTTGGTGCGATTGCTTTCAAATTTAACATTTGATAGTTTAATATATCCGTTAATGACTATGCCGAATTTGATAAAGATCGGATGACTATATCGTATAGTCATCTCCCATAGGAACGATCGTTTTATTAGATAAAACGATTTTTTCTTTGATGGCTATAAATAAGGGAAGAGTTACCTAAAAATTAGCAACCGGCCCTCTGGTTTATTCTAAAAAACCGTTTCAACTAATACATATGTAAATATCTAATAAGAATTTTGAAAACGTTAACAATATTGCAACTATAAATTATGAGACAAATACTTTCTTGCAATTGCAAGTGTATCAAACTTGAAGACTATAAAAACATTCAATAAAATAGAAAAGTATTGTACTCGGACGTCTCCTCGTTTATTTGTAATAAGTCGAAAACTCATCTTTTTTTGTTTATGCATCGTTAGCTTTTCACATTTTTGTGTCAGTGTGGGGATGATTTGTTGGTTAAATTGCGTAAACTTGAAAAAATGTTTGCAACATTCGACTTAATTATTAAATATCTTACCTATGATAGAGCGCAACTATCGTGTTTAGTGATTAAACTTTAGTCACGAGACCAGCTCCGATCGGCCGAAATGTTTTTCTTCTCTAGCGCTCTCCCTCGTTAGTTCTCGCGCTCTCTCGAAGTCTTTGCTTTGATTTGATTTCTTCGTTTCCATGCCACGCCGAATGCCACTCGCAGACGCTCTGCTCTCTCTTTAGCTCTCCGAATCTCCGTCTGGCTGTTTGCGCTGAGGTCGCCTCCTCTCTCCATCTCTCTGGGGCTCTCTCCCCTGTGGCTGGCTGGGTGCTTGGTGGCGTTACCAAGTTCAGATACAGATACTCGTTCGCATTCGTTCGCGCTGTTTGCCTTCACAATTGTATCTCAACACAGATTGTTTTAGGTTTTCTTTCATATTGTGTGTGAGTGTGTTTGGTTATATTTTTATTTTTTTTTTTTTTTTTTACGAAATTTTCTGTTGTTTCTTTTGCGTTCAGAGTGTGTTCGTGTGTGTCTGTGTGTGTTTTCTTTTCGTTTTTCTGTTAAACATTTTCGTATCGTATCGCGGGGCTTTTGGAGCTGCGTCTTTGAGCGAAAAATATCAGTTTGACGTTTTGCTTTGACAGGCAACCGTCGTCGCTGGTTGCCCCGCTGGTCGTCGCTGGTTCGCGGATCTTGAGATCTAGTGCGAGAATTAATTTTTGTTTCGCCGGCAGCCAGCTGAAAAGATAATTCATTCACTGCCCTCACGCGCCGCGCTCACCTCCAAAGTAAACCACCCAACCACCCACTAACCCACACTCAAATGGAAAGAAATCAAATTATCGCAGCCGCTGTAATAATTAGAAATCATATTCACTCGATTTGTGATCAATTGATATACATATGAGTGCTTCGTTTAATTCGCTGCGTGCGTGTGTGTGAGTGTCTCTCTGTGCATGTCTATCTCTCAGATACAATATTTAGTCTCTGGTGTTATCGTAAGGCATTTGTGACGTCAGAGATGGCGAAGTTACTTGTGGTGCAGCTGCAGCTGCTGTTGAGGCTGTTTTAATCATTTTTTTCCACCTTTTTGTATTATTTTTCTTATTGCTTTCAATTTAAGTATGCAGTTTACATATTTTCAATATCTTATGCGTGAAAAATAAGAACTACAACAACAACAGCAGCAGCAACCTCCGTGCTATGAACGTGACCTCCGGGTATTAAAATAAATTCTAATTTGTGAAGAAAAGAGCAAAAAATGTTTTGTTATTGTTATTGTGACGATATTCCGCGAAGAAGTATTTGAGTATACACATATACATACACACAAACACACACATTTATATGCATACATACATATGTATGTACATATATATGTACATGTGTGTGTTTTTGTATGTGTATCTGAATACACTATGTGTTTCTGTGTGTGTGTACGTGTATTTGTTTAATTTATATCTAGAGTCTGATATAAATATTGAAATAAAATATAAAATATCACAAGCAGCAGCAACATCATCAGCAGCAGCGACAAAACAAAATTATATTTTGTTGCTGTTCATTTTATTTTGTTCTTCTTTCGGTACGTCAACAGATGATAATGGTGTTCTATATGTACATACTTTAGTTTCCAAATATTTTACACTTTCATACATATATACATACATATGTACATATGTATGTTCATATATAGCCTTTAATATTATAATAGATACATGATGTATGTACATACATATGGATATACATTGAAAAATTTGCTTTGGTTACGCGACATTGTCGCATAATGCTTGCTCTCTAGGAATAAAAGGAATATAAAATTCATTAAGACATAACATCTTTTCGATAGCAATTAAATTTTGGTGTTGTGAGGGGGTATACTTATATATATTGTTGGAAATTTTCATGCACCGGGCGTACCAAAAACATTTCGTTTTCAATTTTTAGTTGCGGCGGTGTGCCTCTCCATCAACGGGCAAGGCGAGGCACATAAAAAAGCGCTTAAAATGTTGTCGCAGTCATGCATACACGGCAACAGCAGCGACATCGGCGGCAGCAGCAACAGCAACGACAGCAGCAACAGCAATAGCAACAGCAACAGCGACGTAGATGCCCATGCCCATACTTGCAATAAATAATGCGAAAACATCGCCTTAGACTTTATTTTTTTTTTTATTCGAATACCCTGTAGTCGCACAAGTCAAAAAGTTGTGTTCGAATGGTCAGAATGCAGCAGTAGGATATTAACACACACGCAGAATGTTGGCCATGCGCTATTTGTTTGGGTCCTTCCAAATAAGACGGCTTGTCGTGTTTAGTGATAACAAATGATAAAGGACAGCATTTGCTGGAATCTTTGCTGGGCATCCCGAAGTCGGAGACTGCGATGATGACTCGATGTGCGGAATTTTTAAATTTATATATGTACACACATATATTTTTTCGTTTTTATAAGCAAACCAACAATAAATTTGCAATTTGCGTCGAGTTTCGTTAAGTTTCGTGTCGGTTTTAGTTTCGTTTGTATCCGTTTGAATGCGTCTCCTGACTAGTGACCCATTTCGTTGATTATCTAATGACTAATATATTTCTATTATATATTTTTCATTTTCACTATCTATGCGATACGTTGTCTCACAATCAGTTATTGTTTTCCCTTCTTGTTGTTTATTTTTTGTTTTTGTTTTTTTTTTTTTTTTTTGGCCACAATAGCTAGACGCACATATCAACTGGTGGCCTCCGGTCTTAATTAATTCTCAATTTTAACTGTTTATTAAAAAATTGAAATTGTGTTTTTTTTGATTCCAATTTGCCTCTGCTGGTGGTGGGTGGTGGTTGTGGTGCTTCGGTGGTGTCGGGTGGTGCTAGGTGTTGTTTACAACAAATAAAATTGATGGCCCTCGTGCATACTGATTTCCATTTTCATTTCTGATTTCGATTCGAATTCACAGAGATTACAACTAACAAGTTATGAAACTAACCGCTCATCGTGCCCATCATTGTTAGTTGCATGTTAACTAAATGGCAAGGGATGGATAAACATAGTGGTATAACTGCCTATTTATTTTCCGAACAGCAACTACATATGTATATGTATTTGTATGTTTGAATAACTCTCTGCTATGTGCACAATTTACACAGTTATTGTATTGTCAACTGTTCAAGAATATCCCCTTTACCGTCCTCGGTTTGCCCCTTTGCCTCGTCGAAGAGCTCTCAGTCAATCTTGAATGGAAGGCGAGATCTTTGCGTCGCGTTAGCTATCTTTTAGTTTAGATCGGCATTTGTAATGCAAATGGGCATCTCGTCTACTTCTCCCCAAAACCCACTCACAAATATCCAAGCATATTCAAGACCAAGCAATATATTCTTTATATATGTGTGTACATAAACACATAAATATATATATGTATATATACTTATATGTGTACGCACATTCACATTGGTTATTAATTAGAGACCCCATCATCTAAACTGCGGCCAACCTTACGCTTGTAAACGCCTTCTTTAAGGTCAACGTCATAAAAAAGAGAACACTAAAATCTGGACACTTGTGACACACAATTTGTGAATTGAATTGGTTATTGCCTTGAAGGTCGCCAAATGAAATTACATTATCTTAATTGGATATTTGCATATTCTATACATCCTAAGCAAATTAATCAAGCATTCCAACCTGATATAACCATATCAGACAAAAGGTAATAGATCTTACTGATCTCAGTGCCATAAGTGTAAATTCTTATTTCGATCCCAGACTGAACGACTCTTAGGACATCGAATATTCACAATTCCTCTGCGAATTCTTCATTTATTGAGTCAAAAAATCACAGTGCAATTAAAGAAACGAAAGTGAAATAGTTAAATGCTAATTTGTAACAAACCTTCCATATAAAGGAATCGGCTTCTGCTTGACAGGGTATATCTAGTATGACATCTCGACCAAAATGTCTTTGTCTTTGTGGGAAACTTCTATTCGAGTTGATAATTTCAGTATTTAATACAAATTTGGCAAGGTTCCCTCTCTCAGTGTTCTAACGGCCCTGGCCCCACTGCCAATTCTAAATTGACCATTTCGCTTAGATAATTACGAGATGGACATTGAAACTATTACTCTCATATGCTCAGATGTGTCAGACAAGAGAAGGAGAAACGGGGACAGGGAAGAAACCGAGAATATTTTCATTGAATTTCAAATGTTCATATGCAAGCAGTAAACAACATTCAAAGCGCAGCAGCTGCAAGACATCAACGTAAGAAAGATTATTTAGATACAAAATTGCGCCGAGTTCGTTTTAGCTAATGCGAATATGGATATGGCTCTAGATAGTATTGATTGGTGGCAAACAGTTCCCGCAACTGTTTTGATGTATGTGTGTGTGTGTGTGTGGCTATAAATTATATTATTAACCCACACACACACACACACATTCTCGCACCCACAAACTCATCCTGATGATAATGATGCTATTAGACAAATACCAACAAGCACCTGCATACTAATAACTTGCCTTGGTTGCTGCATCTAATGAGTTTGGCGTGTCTCTTCCGTTGCTTTCGACTTAATAGAATTTGGCACTAAGTCTCCACCACCCCCTCCGGTACTTGTAACGCGCTATCTCACAGGTCTGTGCAGCTCTCCATGGCCCTGCTGATGTGATTAGGTTGTGTTCTTTTTCCTTCGTATTCTGTATTTTAGTTGCATACCAACAGGCGCTGCTTATAAAGGTCGTCCTTGGCCTCATCGTCGACGTGATAAACAAATTACGTATACGTCGTTATTTATTTGAGAAGAAGCAAACTTAAAAGAAACCAAGTGAACAGCAAAAGCCATTATTTGTTCTTTTTAATATGGTCGAAGCTAAAAATAATTTGTTTAAATCAACAAACAGACAGTCGCCATGGGCTATTGGACTTTTCTATATACTCGAGGCTGTTGCTGATGATGCTGATTCTCGTTGAAATTGCCTGGGCAATGTCTTGGATATATGTACACATGTACATATGTATGTGTTCGAATGTAGATGTAGGTGTATATATATTGTAGTTCCTGGGATGTGGATGATTCTGTCGGCTGCTGTCGGTCTATTGTATCTTCCTGCTGTGATGTCTAGTTTGTGTCTTGTTGTGACGCCTTTGTTTTTGTTCAACACACAATGCAACAACAAGTGGAGAAAATGGTGACTTTCGTGTTCTATCATCCGCATGGCTCCAACGAGTCAAAGAGAAAGTCAATCAATGTCGTGCATTGCCAACATCCCTAGGCTGCATAGAAAACATTTCACTTACAGATATAGATAAAAAACGGACCTTCCTTTAACTAAGTAGTTGAAATAGGTCGAACGACCTAGCCCTCTTTTTTGACTAATCTAAAAGTGGTTTTGTGGGCCCATATCAGTTGATTTGCTTTCAAAGTTTTATCTAAATATTTAAAATTGCTTTCGCACTTTTCTGTTACCTTCTGCCAACTGACGGACGGTCTAAGCTGACTAGCTGACTGGCTGACAATGGTATTTCTATTCCCCCTCTCTATATCTATATTTCATTTGATAAAGAAATGACGTCTATGACGTAGCCAAATACCCACAATTCAATCGTTTGATGCATACTACATACGTGCCAGCAAAAAGGTTCACCCAGGCTAGGGCCTACACGAGTCGAATTTCTTAACTTTTGGGTCTTCAAAATTTAATATGACAAGACCAGGAGCACCTTCGCCTTGCTTTTGCCTGTTTCTTTTTCTTGTTTCCTTCTTTTTGTCTCTTTTGCATTCATTTAACTTATCCACGTATGTATAAGTGAACACCTTGACTTAAATAATCATTGCCAATATTTGGGCTTTTTATGAATTTACAATATATGTATGTACATATGAACAACAAAAAGTTTTGGCAATTTTTACTCCACTGTTTGCTTAATTATATTTTTATACGATATATTTACCTACATATGAAACGGGTGCGCAGGCCAAATTGATTTCTCGTACATTTTTTATGAGCGGCACCCACTCAAGGAAACTACTTGAAAATAATCAAAAGTATCGCTGTCATACATCGAAATCAGCCTCATATAGAGCAATAAATATGTATTCAAAGGGAGGGGAATTGGAAAGGGAAACTACTGTTTCATTGTGAAGTCTAAAGATATCGAATTGTAAATCTGATAATCAGGCACGTTTTCGATTTTAAATAAATTAATTCAACTGAATCGATTTTTTCAGTATCTCAATTTCCAATTTAGGAAGGTTGGCTGATATCGATTTTTATGAATCTGCTCAAACATTGAATTCAGTTTTAATGCATATGTACTTATAATTTATTTGTAAGGGCCGTCAAACTAGTTTAGGGTCCAAACTCTAATAATTGTCACTAACCTGATACTGAACCTGCCCCTAAACGTTATTCGCCGTAAATTAAGTGCCTTACTTTTGCACATGGTTGAATGTTCGTTATTTCGCTATAACAAGAACAAAAAAAGGTGTGACAAATAAAATTTAAATTCACCAAATAATGGCCTAATACCTTATTCATCTTTCTAAAGTTTTCCGTCTAATTCTTGGACTTTTGCAGGAACGAGGCGAAATGTAACCAGCAAAAGTCAATCAGCTAATCAATAGATCGCTGCCCAAAAATGTATCAATTATGTTATCCACAAAAACCGCACAGCAGCAACAGCAACGACAACAGCAGCAGCAAGAAGAAGAAGTACGACAACAACAGCAACATAGAATTTTCAATGCCAAGGGAAGCAGCCAGAGAGTAAGCCGTAGCAGCAAACTGAAGAATAAAGCCAAACAGCGACCGAAATCCAACCGAAACCAACATCAAATTAGCATAACCAAAAGAGGAACAGCAACAGGAGAGGCAGAAGCAGGACTTCTTCTTCGTCATCGCCATGGGCTGCTCACCAAGCACACTACCCACCAGCTCATCCTCAACAACGGCTCCGGCACCGGGCGCTCCACCGCTATCCATTGACGCCACTGAGAAGGATGGCAGCCGCCTCTTCTGTATCAAGTTGCGTCGCAGTCGGTTGCGTCGGTGCAGCTGTGGAGCAGTCACTCTCACACAGAATGGCGATGGAAATGGCAGCACTGCAGGCAGTGCAATATGCGGGGACAATCTCTGCAATCAGGTGCTGTTGAATCCGCTGCAAACCAAGAACGAGGCCGACTATGAGAAGGTAAGAGGCATTCATAGTCTCCCACGATTCCCCTTCTTTCCGCTCCAATTTTCTTGGACAACCCAATTAAGCGCCGTATCCCGTTTTCCCATTTCCTTTGACAGCTGAGTACCGGCAAAAAGGACTCGATTGTCACAGTGGCAGCATTGGGAAACTTCACCCACAGTGTGGTGCGTCGTGCCACCGGCAGTAAGTACAGAATCATATAAGTCATATTTATTCATTTGCACTGACATTAAGGAGGACTTTATAACTTCTCAATAAACTAAACTACACGATCTATCTGTTTGCATTATTGGATTGAACGTGAAGTGAAATTTGATAATTAAAAGGCATTCCAAGAGTATTTCTAGAGCATGAATTGTTTCGGTGTGGCTTGGCTTCGCGTTTCGTCCACAAATGCTTAGGAACTGATACATCAGTGAGTTGCAAACCAGACACGAGGGGTGAAGGGGTAATACCTGGAAATATGATCTGAGGACAAGTCAGCTGGCGCTAGGCGCAGCTGTTTTGTTTCGACGCCCAATTAACAACTTGCCCCAGTGTCTGAACCTGAATCTGAGTCTCAGACTTAAGTCTGAGCTTCACATATCAATGGAGAGAGATACGTGCATGGGTACGCGATGGGGTAAGGTGGGTAAGAGGTAAGAGTATCGGTAGATGGTAGCGTTAGCGGTAGCCAAGCAATTGTCACAAAGAGCGAATCAGTCGAGTGTGTGCGTGTGTGTGTGTGTGTGACTGAAAACTTGATCGTGACCGATCGCCCGAGAGGTAATCAGAGAGAACGAAAAAGAGAGCCAGAGGCCGCCGTAATCTACCCGTACCGCTGCCCCTTACCACCAACAACCTACCCCTACTGAGGCGGTGTTTTCGCTCTACCAAAGCAAACTCACTTCAAAGCTCAGCGCTTTGGCAACAGCTGCTTGCCATTTATGGAGTCAGTTGCTTGGAATAGGTTCGCCGTGTCGGTCTGCTTTTGCGATATTTGGCCAAAAAGTGTTCACCACATGCTAGTGTACAGAGCCGCTACTGTATTTGTACCTGTATCTACATACATATATCTTCTATCGAGCCTGCCTATAATGCATATGCAAACGCTGTCTTTCGATGGTAAAAACCATTTGCGTTTATGGCAATTGCAATCTCCCATGCGGCCAGCCATCTGCAAATGTGAAGTAGAATCCATTGAAATCGATCGTTGACAAAGTGACTGAAAGCAAAACTAACACGAATTCGGTAGAGTCCAGGGACAACCAGTTGAGAACCCAAACACAAAAAAAAAAAAAAAACCCGATGCAATTAAATCGAATCGAAGCTAAAAAAGAAAAATCGTTTGGCTGCAATTGCCAGTGTGGAAAAAAACAGCTCCAACAGCAACACACTCACACACACAAAAAAAGAAGAAAAATAATAAATAATACTAAGTGAAATAAAATAAAAAAAGCGTATAAGAATAAGATACACACAACCAACATATCGAAAAAGTGTTAAAAATCAAAATAAACTTCACAACTAAGTGTGCCAGCAGCAACAACAACATCAACAACAAAAATAACATCAGCAGCAACAAAAACAACAAGTGTAACGAGTGGCTAAATCTTTTACTAGATATTTTGTATCTGAATCTGTGTCTGTATGCGAGCTCGTGTGTGTGTGTGTGTGTTTGCAAGACATGCAAACAATCAAAGATACATTTGTAGCTTGATGCGTGTATTTCATTCTTGAATTCAAATTTGAATACATGTGCGTGTGTGTGCGTGACTGGCTATTGCTTTCTGTCTCGCTGTTGTGCGTTCCATTTGCACACTGCACTCGCATTTTAGCAAACATACATATGTACATATACATTTGTATGTATGCAAATCTGCTGATGGAGGGGGTCAAAAATATGAATATACTCGTAGAAATTACCCGTTTCACACAAGATCAGATTCACATGACAATCTAAATCTGGCTTCGTTTTACACGCGACTGTTCGACTGGTGATCATCTATCCTCTTCATTTTCTCTCTTTTTGCCTCCGCCTTCGATCACTCTCTGGATGTAGATACATCGATCAATTTATTCTCTCAATGGCGCCAAAACATCAACATCAATATCAATCACACAAAGTCAAAAAGTAAACGAACAAAATGAAAACGAAATCAAATGAACGAATACAAATAAATATAACTCGTATCCGATGCTATGTATGTTTGTATGATGTCAATGTCGATTCATTATGTCTGAATGTTCAAATTATAATCCCCTGTCAGTGAACAAGTGGCAAGTTTACTGCAGTTTATCAATTTTCAAATTAATTAACCCGCAGCGTGGCCAACCCCCCACCCAACCCTGCCTTGGCCATTGATCGTTTTCATTGAAAACGAAATCAAAACTAAAATCAGAATCAAGATATCATTGCCCCGGGCACTTTGATTCAATTGATTGGCCAAGTTGTTGGCACAAATCTTTTCTCTTAGGCATGGGACAAGCAGTCGCATTAGAATGCGATTTTCGAGTTTAGCGCTAATTACAAGTATTTTTAGAAGTCGCGCGTATGCGAATGCCGCCGCGTACGCCACCCCGACCCACCCATTCCCATGTCCCCATAAAGCCACGTGAAGCTTTTCACAAATATTGCCCGCCGACCAAAAGATTAGATTATACCAACGTCGACGACGACGACGACAACGACATGGAAGACTGCTAAATTTCCCCCACCGATATGGTACCATTATTATGATTGTGATTATTATTATTATCATGGCCACTGTCCATGTCCAGTGGCTATCAAGGGTATCGCTGACTAAAGATGATCGTGCACGCCCCCATCCTACATAGGTAGTCCATCTGGTTCAGAGGCATGGCCAACTCTAGCCAAATCCAATAAACAGGCCGAAATCCAAATTGTTTTACGCCCTCTCACAATGGCCCCCTCCCAACACCCACTTCCTGCAGCGAAAATAGTTAGATGTAGATTGTGCACGAGTTCAAATACTCTTATACATTTGCGTCTGTGTGTGTGAGAATTGGGTGTTGTATGTAGACACCAGACACACTCAAATGGCTTTAGTAGGTGAACTGTGCAGCACAGTATCTCTATGTGTACTATGGGGCCTAAACATCTGAATACTATGAGCAAACTTGCCTGATATTATCTTATCAAAAATTAATTGGTTGCCATGACAACGACAAAAGCCGCTAAAGGGGCTCCCCTCCAAAAAAAATAAAAAAAAGACCACCAAAATGAAATATAACAACGAATCAGACTATTCCGTTTAAATAAGCCTCTACCCTAAATAGAATCTTTCCAAAATGCAATCGATCATTAACTCGACAATAAAAGGATATGTTCCTAAGTTCTTAACAATATGAATTTTTCCTTTACTTTTTACTTGATAAACTGCTTAAGCAATTTTACACCCGACCTCGTATTTGGGTCACTTTGAATTGAAATGCTGTTGTGTACTTTTGTTGGCACAATGCTTGGCCCTTGGCACTTTTATTACTTTTGAATATCATATCTAACTAAACTAAATTTCACCTGCAGTTTTTCAATTATAATGCCATCTAAGCGCCTTAGGTGCTGGACCCCCCTCACGACGATACATATATGTATGTACATAAATACGAACAGAGAGCAAACGGGGCACAGAGTCCAGAGACCAGACAGTTTGAGCTGTAGCGCAGTAAAGCGACTGGGTATGGGGGCCAGCAGTTTCAAAATCCGTGCGAGAATTATCATCTGGCAAACAGTTTCTCATAACGGATTAGTACGGACGTAATTTTATCGGTCTCTCACTCTCTCTGTCCGTCTCTCTCGTCTGTGGCGCTGAGTTTGTCCGTGTCACTTTGGTCTCCACAATTCGCATTCAAATGGGGCACTTCAGAACCAAATGAACTCGATTCGAATTCAGTACAACAAATTGGCTCTGTATAATTCACAGTTTCTTCCTTTATCAAACTACAATTAGGAGCAAATCGATCGACATTCGCAAGTTCTTTCAAGTGGTCGTGGATCAAGTGCAGCAAGAGGAAAGCGAAGGGAAGTCCTTTCTGTTCCGTTGAATTTTACACACTAATGAGCCACTATTGAACAAACTCAGACTTTGGTGTGCGTAATATGAGCCTTCATGTGAGCCACTGTTGTAAGTATCATCCCCCGGGCCCCGTCAGTCCACGCCGTACATCATCACCGTTCCCCTTTCTGGTTCTCAGTGTTCCCAAAATAGTTTGAATTAAAAACAGGAGGAAAAACGAAATAACAAAATTAAAGGCACTAGAGTTGGCCCTAAAGTCTGTTGCTCCATTTGCTGCTTCTGCCCCTGGCCTTCTGGATACCCTGCCTCTTGGTTTTATCTAAACAATTTATCGATTTTCGTTTAGATTACAACGCATGTACCGCAGAGCCCGTCTGGCACTGGGCAGCAGCGGCATCAGCAGCAACGGCGGCGAGGCCGCCAACGATAAGATACCCCCCACCCATTTGAATATACGCAAATATTTTCTCTATACATACATACATACACGTCTATGTACATAAATTTCATACATTTTTTCTACCTTTGATATATGTATGTATGAATGTTTGTATATAAATATCTTTACATATATATATTTTATATATTATATGCATGCTTGACGCACTCCCGCGTACAATCCTCTCGTATAGTAGCCACACCGTGTTTATGCTTTTTATGCATGGGCCAAATTCATTTGTATCTCAACTTCTGGCCCAAGCATATGCATGTGGAGCAGGTTATCATTACGCACTAATTGTCTGAAATCAATGCCACATTGTCTTTGCCGTCGTCGTCGTCGCAGTCAGATAAATGGACAGCAATAACAAAATCAGCAAGTCAGTCAGCCAACACACTTAAATTAACATAAATTCGTATTGTTAATTTAAAGCGGAAAAAATACAAACAAAAAATAGGTAAAAGAAAGAGTTAATATCAAAAACAATTGCAAAAACTAATACAGATAACAAGCCAAACAAACATGATTATATCTAGCCAACCAAATTTGGCTAGTGCTGCTGGAAGTGGAGGCGCTGCTGTCGTCAGTTCTGGGGCGCCACTGCCACAGACATCAGCGTCGGCATCCGAAAGTTCTGAGAAACTGCCGCCCAATTGCAATTGTGCGGGTGTGGGCGTGGGTGTGAGTGTGGCTGTGCATAGTGTGGGCATGGCCACAGCAATACAACTTCAACAGCAGCAAGCACAACCACAGCAACAAGAACAACAAAAGCAACAATTACCACCAGCCATAGAGGCAACAACAACAACGGCAACAGCAACAATAACAACCACAACAACAGCTTCAAGCAGGGCTTCATTAACGCGTCCGGCCTCCGAGTCCGAATTGGTTGTGGGTAAGCCTTTTGGGTTAGACACACACAAACACACGCACGCACACATAAACACAAAACAAAAACATTTTTTGGAAAATTCTTAATTAATATTAGATTGAAGGTGAAAGCCAAACTTTTAACCACAAAAATAATCAGTGAGCAAAGATCCTACAATGCAATGCCTAAAATCTTTACCCAACTTCCTTGGAGTTGAGTGCTTCTTTTTGAATAGCATTGACTTCTCGAAGATATTTAAGTAAAAACAAAGCAAAAAATCATTGTCACATAACGAGAAAGCTATTTTAGCTTTATCGACTTGGTACTCATAATTTGTTTAATGTCATTATTTGCAACTTAGTTGGTTCATCAGAATTTAAACGCTAAAATTAGTTGGGAATTTCAATTAGATGAAGAAAAGAACAGATTACTTTCAACATTAGATTAATGTAAGAACATCATTCTTAATGTTTAGTTCTAGAGCTAAAATAAAGGTTCGGCAGAAATAAAACCACAGGGCCGGAGCTAACTTCCACAACGTCATACTTTGTACACCCTTGCAAATATTTTGTTACACTTTTCTTACGTATACATAGATGTCAAAATGGATTTTTGTTTTATCCAAAGTTCTAATGTTTCCGAAAGAACGGCCTACAATCTTATACGAAATAATGAAATTATTGATCAAATTCACTGTTTACCAACGACAGTTCCTATGGGAGCTATATGATATAGTCACCCGATCTTGATCAAATTCGGCACAGATATATAAACTATTGAATTTGAAAGCAATCGCGTCAAAAGTAACGAAGTTATTCATAAAAGTCACTGTTTTTTTATGACAATTGCGTAAAAAGTAACGAAGTCCTTAACTTTGGACTTATCGTTCCTATGGGAGCTATATGATATAGTCGCCCGATATTGATCAAGTTTGGCAGAGTCGTTTATAGGTGTAATAAACTCACGACAATAGCTCAGAAAAAAAAAAAAAGTTACTCAGATAAGTCACTGTTCGTGACATTGACGTTTGTATGGGAGCTATCTGATATAGTGGTCCTATCCGGCTGAATCCGAGATACACAACTAGTGCACTATATATACTACATGCAAAATTTAAGCTCTTGCGCTGATCAGACGGACGGACACGGCTATATGAACTTGTTAATATACCCTTTTTGCAAGGGTATTATTAGGTGGGTAAGTCGTCTCGCCGACCTAGGTATATATGTTATTTATAATAACAAATGCATTTACGTATCTTTAAAAAATTCTGTTCAGATGCTGTTTACAAGCATATCTTAGGATCTCGATCACTCAAGCATACGAGCACCCTAGCCCCCACCAGCCAATGACTCCGGCCCTTTGGAAAAACGTTTATATGCATAACTTGGCTATTTTTAGTCCGATTTTGATTAAATTTGAATGTTAGTATCAAATTTAAGTATGCCAAATTTGATTGCACAAATTTGATTACGTGAGATAATCGAGTTTTTTCAAATTACGGGAGCGGAAAGAGGCGTGGTCAAATCTTTACACATACAAAATGTGCGCATTTACTATGCAAATACACATACCAAAAGTGGTATCTCTAGCTAGAATGGTTTTTAAGATAAACGCACTTTTAAATTGCGGGGGCAGAAAGAGGCTTGGCAAAAATTTGATATAAACTTCATCACTTTACATACTACACGAGCCTACATACCAAATTTGGTGACTCTATCTCTTAAAGCCTCCGAGATCTAGGCGTTCATACGGACGGACAGGTGGACAGACGGATACGGCTAGATCGACTCGGCTGTTGATATTGATCAACAATATATATACTTTATGGGGGCGGAAAAGCTTCCTACTGCCTGTTGCATACATTTTGGCATCTTTAATATACCATTTCACCTTTAATTGTGTTTAAAGAAAACTCGAAAAAAATTTTTGTTGAAAAATAATTTTTTGCGAGACTATTTTTGGATTTCTGATTGTATTAAACTATTCGCACGTGTTCTTTAAGAGGAGACCAAGTGTTACCCCAGAAGCTGCGCTCTTCTTAGCTCAAACTCATTTGCTTGCTGCTACCATTGTCGTATTCCTCGGGATTCTGCAGTTATTTGGCTCGTGTACGTGTGCCCCTTTTATAAAGTGTTTTTGAAATGCCAACGTTTACAATTAAATGGAACGTGCAGGAGAAATAAATGTGTGAGATGTGGTGTGCGTGTGTCCATTAATTAATACATATATACTTTGGGGTCGGAATGGCCAATGCAAAGGTGATCCTTTGACGTGATGATGACAACTGGAAGAAGTGCAAATTTGTATGTAACACAAGGTGCTAGAAATCCAGCTATTAAAACTATTGCCTGAAATTGGGCTTTAGCCCCAAAATGCACGCAATAAAAAATTTTTGTTGCCTGACATTGGGCAAGCAGCATTTATTTTGAGTTTGTCTGAATTGCAAGAGGTCTAAAAGTTATTTTGTTTACGTTGCGTTTTACAGGCACAGGGACATCGGGCACTAGTTCATCCGGCGGTGGCAACAGTCGACCAGGCGGTGGTCATCGCAAGTCATCGCTTGCCTTGGTTCTCACTCCTGAGGATGAGCCAATGGATGTGTATCAGGTGAGTGAGTGGTGGATAAAGTGAATGAAATCAATTTGCATGCCAACCAAAAATAACATTTTGGCCCTGGGACAAAACGAATAGTGGTGAAGCTTAGGGGTGGGTGTCTACGCACTACCCACTAGGCAATGGGTGATACGTCTTTTGATAAGATATCTTATCACAATCGACATTATATAGAGTCCCGTCTCTCTCTCGCTTTTTATCTCTCTCTCTCTCTCTCTATACATATATCTGTTCTCTGTTTTACTTTACGCCTCTCCCTGTGATCTTAATACACTTTCAAGAGATGAATGTTCATTAAAATACTTTCTGATTTCTCAGTGTGGATGAAAATATTTGTTATTGTCCGATTAGATGGCAGTGAATTCAAAACTTCGACTGCATTTGTTTTGTCTTTTATTAAATCTGGTAAAGTTTTTCCAGTAACAAAATCTGATCATCTTAATGACATCCCAAACAAGGGCCACGTAGTTTTTTTTTTACGTTTTTAAAGAGTATCGTATGATCGGTAGCGATTTTTATTAGCTCTCTCCGTAAGTTTTACTTTACATTTCGCTTTAAATAGCCGCTCACCCATACAAACACACATACCTATGAAGCATTGGCACCGACTGCCTGTCACACATAAACAATGCCCCGCTGCCAGAGAAATCAAATCAATTAACATTGAAGGTGGGAAATCAAAAAGTAAAGAAATAGATTATACCCCCTTCGCTGTCGAACTCAAGTCAATTGACTCAGTTCGGCCTAGTATTTCGACCAGAAGAAAACAACGGAAAACAAATAATAACAATATTTAAAGGAAAACTCAAAGTCTCAAGTTATTTGATTGAGTATAGAGCTGACATATATTACATTGGATGGAAAAGTTCGCCAGCAATGCCTAAATAGCCAGCTTGTTGTTGGTGTAGGACATTGAAGATACGACTGGTGTACGTCTTTCGAAAGACTTTGCAGTCCAATTGATATTGAGATTGAGTGGGTCGTCTGAGTGTCCGTTTTATAATTAGCAGAATGCGCAATTGTTTGCCAAAATTTACAAATGTGTTTCGTTCGAAATCGTCCTCTACCACCTCATCGTCGCGCCGACGACGACGCACAAGTGATTTGGACACCGATTCGGAGTCCGATATGGAACAGTATGTGGTGGCCAAAGCTGTTAACGCGGTGGGTTTAGCTAACGTTAAACCTACAGCAAGTCGATGCGATCAGCGACGCGATAATAATGACGATGAAACCAGCAGCAGTCGTAACCGGCTGATAAGAGAAACAATAACAACAACATATACAAAAGCAACAGCAACAGCTGAGAATTTGGATCAAGACAAATCAAAGGGCAGGGAAGCGGACGAAGCAACCAGAAATGGCCTTATCCTGAGCGAAACTAGGTCCTCAACGGAAATGAAAATCACCGACGAGTCCGCCTCTGTCGCCCTCCAAAGTACACGGACATTCGCTTTACGCAACTCTTGCAAAACACCCGAGGAAATTGAACTGGAGTATGAGGCGAATGTGAAGGCCGAAGCCGGTGATATAATGACACCTCTGCCTCGAAGCCTAACCTTCAGTATGGGACGACAAATGCAAACGGAACTAGTCGAGGTCATTCGCAATTTGGACACCCAAACACAGCGTCAGAACAATCTCTCCATGCCGGAGATGGAGCGGAATGCTGATGATGTGATTCTAGTGCACGGTGACGATGGGGAGGATTGTGTGGTATTGCGACGGAAAGTTTCGTCCATATCCTTGGAACGCAAGGCTCACAGTTTATACGAACGACGGATGCCCAAAACCCCCAAGTTGCATTTAGTCGTCGCCGGCAAAAAGAGGGAGCCGACCGATGATACTGATGAGTATAAACTTTTTCAGGTACAAAATTTTTGTTTGGGTTTTGAAAACAAAAATAACTGGAAATTTGTAAATCCATCCATGTAACTTTAAATGCCAGTTGCGATTACATTGTGACAGTAAGCTTTTACATTATCAATTGAAGTCGCGTTTCTGTTTCACATCCTTCCATTCATGATGAGCAAAATCCCTGATTTCCACATATCGAATTTTTTCTCTTCATATTATAAATCTTCGCGCGACCAAAGTCACCAGCCAAGTCACCTCCAGCCATTTCCATCAGGCACAAGCAATTTTATTTTAATTTATCATCATTTAAGCGACACACACACACACACAGAAAAGCTGAAACACAGGGACACAAACACACAGACAGATACATACGTATACACGCATGTGCGTATCTGACAGATACACAGACACATTGTACATGTACAAACAGGTGACACAGACGGGGAAGCCAAGTTAAGCCCTCTTATTTTGATGGCAAATCCAGAGAGAGAGAGAAAGATAGAAAGCGAGGCTATAGATTTTTATTAAATTTAATACACATTGCTTTATTTGGTTTGCAGCGAAATCTCATGGACTTGAAATATCCAACCGTGCTCCCACCGAATCCTCAACTTAAGGTGAGAAGCCAGCCACAAGGCGGCAGGATTTGTTACTCAGCCAGCGAATTTAACTGATCGGCTTTCCTTTCAGGCTCTTTTAGTTTTTCACAAAGCAGATAGCATTTGCGAAGTGGTCACCTTGGCCTGCCAGCGGCATCAATTGGATGTTACTCTGGTAAAGTCCAAAGAGGAGGCTCTGGATACTCTCCAAAAGTCATATGCCACGGCCCAGTGTTATCATCTAATTATAATTGATGCGCGTTCCACCAAAAATCTTGATGCCGAGCACATTGCAAGGTGAGAGAAAAACCAAGCAAATGGGCAAAGTTTTCCTTTTCGGCATTCACTCAAACTTTTTACTTTACTCCGCCCTACCCCGTCCTACCGCATCTTGCCTGTCCTCTGTCTCTGTTTCTTGTAGAACTATACGTCACACCCACGGACATCATTTAACGACAATAATTGCCGTCTGCAAAAAGAGGTAAGTTGAGTTCATGCGACTTTTTAAGTTCCTTGTTGTGGAGTTACTTGGTTGTTGGTTGGTGCTAGAGTTGGACTCAATTAACGACTTTTGCAGTTTCTTTGAAAAGGATGATGTGCTAATTGCTCTATTAGACGCTGGCGTTAATAGAGTAAGTTAAAAAGAAAACTTTTCTACGTTTTATTCCTGGCTTTCTAATTGACAATTGCCCCCCAATGCGATCAATCTTCTTGCCTCGTTTCAGTGCGTAGCGGAAACAACAAACCTAGCCATGTGCAGTGTTGAACTGAAGCAGATACTGCACTCAATCATAAGGCCCCACAATGTCATGTCCACTCAACAGGTAACAAAGTCTTTTGGGGGGACCCACACTAATTCAATTAAGTTGCCACAAAACTCTATTTACTCTATATATAGGCGCTCTACACGGCCCTGCATCGGCTGAAGGAGGTGGTTCTCATCACGGATGACGTGCTACGCATACAGTACGCAAATCGCGCCACCGAACGTCTGCTCAATATGAGACTGGTAAGGAAGGGGGAGAAGAGTGTACTTGCACTTGCAACTGCAGTTTTAATGAGTTTCCCGTGTACCACCCCAAAACAGGATGAAATAATTAGCAAACCATTAGCCGACATTTTTGTCTCGGACCTGTCCACCATCAGTGAGCAGGGTAAAAGCATTAAAGAATTTGATGGAATCCTCACAGTGCGACGAAAGAACCAAGAGGGCATCCCAATGCACGTCCGTGTTGTGCCGGTGGCCTGCATCGGCAGGTAAGCTTACAGTCCCAGTCAATCAGTGTGGAGTACCTACCCCCCACACTCCATAGCTCCAGTATGAACTAATTGAAAATCCTGTTTTCAGTGCGCCCACCCATTTGATTTTCAACTTTGACATACCCGGCGGCCAAATGGATTTTATAGCCACTCTACCCCAGCCAAAGGAGGCACCGCGGGGATCTTTACATTCAGTGAGGCGTTGCAGTTTTGATGTACGTTCAATTGCCTCAGATGGATTGCGTCGGACAAGTCTGGCTAAGCTTACATCCCTGCCGTTGGAGGCGCCGATCACTAAAGTATGATTTTTTTGTTGCCTAAACATATCCAAATTGGTTTTGACTATAAACAAACAAATTACTTACTCTACTCTACCACTGTGGGTGTCCGTGTGTGACGTGTGTGTCCCGGTGTTTTGTATCCCGTTGTCTTAGCAAAAGTCGTACATTCGTATACTTGTACAATCAAACAAGCACAAACTCTTCAAAACGTACAATCACACGCACACACAAACACACACAGATAAACAAAAGTAGTTACAGACATGGCACAATCTTTTGCTTGCAATTCGCAACTAGTTTAAGCCCTGTTACAGTTTTCTCAATATTGCGTTTAAATTCAACTAAGTAGGAATAATATATATAATATCCATGTTTGAAATTCAAACTTTGAATATATATGTACATATGTACGTATGTATTTATTTTAACAGATTTAACACACAACTTCACTAATCCTGCTAACATACATATGTAGGTACATATGAATTATTTCTTTGGTTGAGGTTAAGGGGCTAAATATGCATATGTACATACATAGTTATGACTAAGAAAACTTTTAAATTTATTAATTGAAGGATTTGCATCCACATACATATATGTTTATATATATATGTTTTTATGTCAAAAAATTTCAGTTTTTATACCCTTGCAAAAAGGGTATATTAATTTTGGTCAGAAGTGTGCAACGCATAGAACGAAGCATCTCAGACCATATAAAGTATATATATTCTTGATCAGCACGACGAGACGAGTTCAAATAGCCATGTCCGTCCGTCCGTCCGTCTGGATCAACGCGAACTCCTCCGAGACCGTAAGAGCTACAGAGCTGAAATTTTGCACGTAGGGTTGTATATACTGCAGGCATTGTATATCTCGGATTCAGCCGGATCGGACCACTATATCATATAGCTCCCATACAAATGTCAAAGTCACGAAACAGTGACTTTCTCAATAACTTCATTAATTTCATAGCTATTGTCATAAAAGTTGGTTTTTGTCAGTTTTATGTTCTTATTAATGATTGTGCCAAATTCGATCAAGATCGGGTGACTATATCATATAGCTCCCATAGAAACGATAAGTGGAATATCCTATGCTAAGATTGAAGGCCGTTCTTTCGCAAGCATTAGTCTTTTTGGATAAAACGTTTTTACACTTTGATGGCTAAGGAAAGAATTACCAAAACAGTTGCAAGGGTATACAAACTTCGACGCGGTCGAAGTTAACCCCGGCTCTCTGGTTAAACATATATTCACAAACCCCTTCCATAAAAAAAATCACTGGGAAAGCAACAGAACTAATTATTTTCGTTAAAGAATGGTAATACACCAGTAAAGCAAATATTTCAAATTTATTAAACAAATGCATTTTCGCATGCTTTTTACAAGTATCTCGCTCACTCAAGCATACGAGCACCCTAGCGCCCCCACAAGCCAACGGCCAACTCCGGTCTTATTGAAAAATGTTTATATGCATAACTTGGCTATTTTTAGTCCGATTTTGATCAAATTTGGTATTTTGCTTGGTATTAGCATAAAATTTAAGTGTGTAATCAAATTTTTCAAATTTGATTAAGATATTCCAAATATTGCATGATAATTAAAAAACATCGCTAGGTCGACTCAGCTGTTCATGTTAATCAAGAATATATGTATGAACTTTATGGAATTTTTTTATGAGAAATCAGCAGCAGTTATAACATCTACATGAATGTAAATGATTTATTAACGAAGTCGTTTACTTAAGCGATTTGAATTCCAAGTCAAGACATGTTCTATGTACATACATATATGTACTACATATATGAAGGATATATGTTAAACAAAATAAGCCTAATAAACCCTTTATGAAAATTCCATATTATCTAAATGTAAGCCCCTAAAATGCCTTATAAAAGATACATATGTATGTACATAATACAATACAACTTAATATGCACTTATTGTTAGTTAAACACATATGTATGTATGCATATGTACATATGTATGACACCCCCTCTTTCATCACCAGTAGATCCGATACTGATAATACGACTTACTTTCAATCCTCGAATTGCACTACTAAACATGTTTTACATATGTATGTATATACTTCTCTTTTTATCTCTCATTGTTTCTCTTTTTTACTTTTATGTTTTTGTGTACTCCAACCATGAAACAAATCGAAACAAAACAAATAAAAACACAAATAACTAAAAAATCATGTGCAAACTGTACTGCTATGTACTGGTTCCGTTTACTCGTTCGTTCGCACGCCCGCTCGCTTCTTCGATCGCTCGCTCATTCGCTCGTTTGCTCGTTCGTTTTGCTCTCTGCGCGTGGCTAACCAATAAAAACAAAACCAACACAACACAACAACAAAAATATAAAAAAAAACCCCATTGTGCACACGCACATTAGATAATCAATTTACTATCACAAGTACAGGAGAATTGTTCAGCCGATGAGGCGCGTCTTATTGACAAGGTCCTGGAGTTCCTGAAGCGAGAAGGGCTCTACAGTCCGCAAATGAAAGAGATCCGCACCGATGATCCTATTGCAACTGACTTAATTGGTGCACTTTTGACGGTATGTTGCTTGGCCAAAATTCCATATGCATATCTACATACATATGGTGCTCTAACTAATATTAACGATTCTCTTTAATTATAGGGTCCCAGCGTCTACTCGTCCCGCCGCAGCTCGAATGACTCCATCATACGCACAGGCACTTCGACACGAACTGCCTCTATAGTGCCAGCTAAAATGAAGGTGAGTCCATTTGACTCAAGTTTTCCAATTAACTCCGTCTATCCTTTAAACCAGGCCAATCCTATCATCATGGAACTACTTGAAGAATCTCTCAGCTGGGACTTTGACATTTTCAAACTGGAAGAGATCACCGACTACCATCCCCTGTTATATTTAGGCATGGATATGTTCCGGCGCTTTGATGTCTTTGCCACATTGAATATCGACGAGAATGTGTGCAAGGCCTGGCTTGCCGTTATCGAGGCACACTATCATAAGAGCAACACATATCACAATAGCACCCATGCGGCGGATGTAATGCAGGTAGGAGGCAGTCCCTTGATATCCATTAATGTGACATTGCAATATTATTATCCTTACATAATATATATTTATATCATTTCGTGATTGGATCACTTTATTGTTTCTAGGCCACCGGTGCTTTTATTACGCAGCTGTCCAATCGGGATATGATGGTCATGGATCGCATGGAAGAGGCTACGGCTCTGATTGCGGCAGCAGCCCACGATGTCGACCATCCCGGACGATCTTCCGCCTTTCTGTGCAACTCGAACAATCCGCTAGCCATACTGTACAATGATTTGACAGTCCTAGAGTCCCATCATGCGGCTATTACCTTCAAACTAACATTGGGTAAGTGGAACATACATACGTAGATACATAACCAGAGGTCAGGAAAATTGGTTTTTGATTTTGAACTTCCTTTTGCAGGTGACGACAAGATAAATATTTTTAAGAATCTTGATAAGGAGACATATAAATCGGCTCGCAGTACCATCATAGACATGATATTGGCCACCGAAATGACACGACACTTCGAACACCTGGCCAAATTCGTTAGTGTCTTTGGCGGCGAAGAGCCGCGTGAGATGTCGCAAAGTGAAGAGGAGACCTCCATACTGATGCGCCGCATGCTCATCAAAGTGGCCGATGTCAGCAATCCTGCCCGGCCTATGCAGTATTGCATCGAGTGGGCGCGGCGCATAGCCGAAGAATACTTTATGCAGACAGACGAGGAAAAGCAACGACATCTGCCCATTGTGATGCCCATGTTCGATCGTGCCACATGCAGCATACCAAAGAGCCAGATTGGTTTCATCGAATACATCATACAGGACATGATGCATGCCTGGGAGAGTATGTGTTTTTTTTTTCAGATGCTTTAGATACACTTGTTATAATCCTGTCCACTTGTCCTTCTAGGCTTCATTGACATGCCCCAGCTCATTACCTACATGCAGATCAACTACTCACAATGGAAAAAATATGATGAGCAAGGCGTCAACACGTTGGCCGACATAATGGCCAAGCAGCCGCCCGTGGGTAACAAACTGACAAACTCCAAATAGCATACGGCCTTCCGGAGATTATTCTCGGGTCTACTGAAGCCTTTGCCGGCCCAGGCGCCGGCCACATCCACAATTGGCGAGACGACGGAAATGGAGGATGTGCTCTAGTGTCAGATTGGCGGCTGGCGTCGCAGTCTCTCGGTCTAGCCACAACCTATAACTTACTAACGACCCACCCACCCACACACAAACATATCTCGGACTAACCCAGCTAATGCCAGCTCCTGCTACCCCCTAGGCAAATGGAAAGCGGGAGGCAAAGGCTAAATGCAAAAACGGTGCCCTTTGGTGTCACAAACGTTTGAAGAGCAAAACAAAAAATTATAATAACTAAAAACTGAAAATGAAATATGTAAGCTAAATGTTATTGGGCTGGACTCAAAATTTAGTGTTTAAAACGAGAAGCATCACAAAAAAAAGAAAAAAATAACAACAACAGAACTAATGTATGTATGTATGTCATGTATATGTATGTAAACTAAAGTGCGTGCGCATGTGTGTGTGTCTCCTGTCTGTGTAAGTGTTAACGTGTTTAGGCTAAATTCAAACAAAGAAAGAGGGGAGTAGAAGAAAACTAACCAAATTATACATATGTAGGTATTTAGTCCACATGGCGTGCGCGTGCGCTCATCAAGTACCTAGTTAGAAATGGCTTTACGATGTGCCGAATCGGTCAACGCCAGCCTATACTCTATAGTCATCCGAAATCCGACTCCAACCTGCCTAGCCCATCCGAGGCCAGTTTCATCAAGACAATCTCTTTTCGAAAATCATCTGTGACCAATGCTCACACAGCCATTTCGAAGGCACAAAGGATCTGCGGCAAACTGTGGGAGACTGTGGGATATCCTTGAATTACATATGTATACCTAAATATTTAATTGTTATAAACCAATTACCAATTCGAATGCACATTTGAGACATGTGAAATTTAATGGGGCCCTCTTTACTGATAATATATACTACTACTACTACTACTACTACCGACTTCATAAGTAACCTCTACCAACCCAACTACCTATGTATGTATGTAGCTAACTATCTATCCTACCCTGTCCTATTCTAAGCATCTAAGGTACGAGAAATCAAACTATGTTTAATAGTTAAGAAAATCCTTTTTGAAATCTTTTTTATCTAATTGACTGAACAAATTACATATACATATACACATACACACATATATATATATACATTTATGTATATAATTAAAAGCAAATCGATAATACGTTCTTGTTAATGCAAAATAACTATATATACATATATATTCGTAATAAAAAGAATGAGAGATAAATAATAGTAAAAATAAAAGAAAAATAATATACAATATTTATACAACTTTTACGATAAAAATTATATATATATATGTATGCAAATGCTATCGATATCGGGCATCAGCATCAGTTATTTACATAGTTACAGTTAAATTTTGTTATATGTGTTAACAAAAAAAAAAAAAAAAAATACAGAAATACCTTTCATCTCGTGCTTGAGCATTTTTTGATAAACAAAAAAATTATACAAAAATTATTATAGCAAAAAACTAACCAAAAACCAACCCTAGGTCCAAATGTTGAAGCCAAAGGTCATTGTGATCGAGAAGGACGAGGAGCCAATGACCCGGCCCCGGTCCCTTCCCATTTCTGCTTCAGCAATGTTTAAATCTTTTTCTATATCACAATGTATTCAACTCAATCTCAGTCAAGTTTTGAATTCAAATTCAGGCCTAGAAGATTGACTCGAAACAGGAGCGATTCAAAGTATATATATGGTACACATATTTATACCTAATTGTTGTTAATGTGTGTGTATATGTGCGTGCGTTTGTTTGTTTAATTGTATGTGTTTAATATTTACGAACATGATGATCTATAAGACAAATTTCAATTTCAATATTTCATTTTCAAATACAAATAAAAATGGCGCTCCTAAAGCAAACGGCAAATAAATAAATTCTATATATTATACGGTCCTATATACATATACAAATAACTACTTATACATATATATTTCTAAACACACAACAACAAAGAAATCTTTACATAAAACTATGTACATTTGTTACTACATCTGTTTGCTCCTTGCAGGTTAAGGATTCTAAATGTTAAGATTTAGTCAAATTTATTGTAAAAGAAAACGCAAAAAAAAAAAAAAAGAAGAGAAGAAAACAAATAATAAAAAAATCAATAAAAATGAAAATTATCTACAAAAAAAAAAACAAACAAAAACACAGAGTTTCGAAAGTGAAATTTTTCTGTTACTTTTTTCGGTCAAGGGTAAGTTTTATGTTGAACGGTTCATACGCAAACTAAATCTGATAGCCAAAGAATCAAAATATGTACATATATTCACTCATCAATATTCCAGTCATCCAAGCCTTTTAATGGGAACATTCCGTGCCCATTGTTAATGCATCCAAATGAGTTGCTTAAACAATTTGAAGCTCGAGTTGTGGCGACATAATTTCACCTGATTCAAAATTGACTTGTCAAAAGGTACACAGAAACCCAGCCCAGCACCTAAAACTTTCTTTTGAGAGCCCACAAAGAAAGTCTTACAGCACATCGGCAACTCAAGCAAGAGATGACCAGAAACAAGTCTGGTTACGACCATATGCCAACTGCCCAATGCCTAATTATATAATGCCGAAACGCTCGAGACGACATCGTGAGTTATAGTTTAATCTTCATGTTATTGCCACTCCACTCACATTCACATCACTCACATCGAACGGTGAGAGAAATTCTGGTCCGATCGCGTGCGAATGTTCAAGCTCGGCTCAATACATTTGCGTCAGTCAGCGAGATCGGTTTAGTTCGATTCGAGTCGATACGATGCCCCAGTCGAGTTTCTTTGCCAAGAGCGTTCCCTTTGACCAGATCGATAAGTTAGCCATTTCCGGTGGCTACTCCTCGATTTATGCCGCCCAGCAGCCGAATGTCACAGTCGTTGGGAATTGGGAGCAACGTTTCTGTCGCCTGGCCGATACCTTTCAGCCGGTGCTGGATCGGGTTTACAACTTTGAGGTGCGTGAGGACGATGTGTGGATTGTTACCTTGCCAAAATGTGGCACAACTTGGATGCAGGAGTTGGCCTGGCTGCTGATAAATGACTGTGACTTTAAAACGGCAAAAGAGGAGGATCTTACATTGCGTTCGCCTTTCCTTGAGTTCAACGGCGTTGTCCAAAACGTGCCTCATGACACCATTGAAGCGGCCGATGCCTTGAGCTCCCCACGTCTGATCAAGTCGCATTTGCCCGCCTGGCTGCTCCCACATCAGATCTGGAGCAAGAAACCCAAAATCATCTATGTCTATCGCAATCCCAAGGACGCAGCCATATCGTATTTCCATCACTGGCGCGGCATGGTTGGCTATCAGGGTACCAAGGCGGACTTCATGCACTCCTTTATCGATGGTTATGTGAACTTTACGCCCTGTTGGCCCCACATCCTAGACTTTTGGCAATTGCGACACGAGGCCAACGTCTTCTTCACTAGCTACGAGCAGATGAAGGAACATTTGGGTGAGGTTATCAGAGAGGTGGCCAGATTCCTGAAACGCAATGTCAGTCCCGGGCAAGTGCAACATTTGGAAGAGCATTTGTCCTTCGAGAGTATGCGCGACAATCCTGCATGCAACCACGTCAAGGAATTCGAGAGCATGAAGGCGGCTTCTGGCCGTCATGTCGAGGAATTTAGGTAAGCAATGCACAAGATTATCACAATTGAAATACAATCAGAGTTATGGCAAAAATCAAGTGACTCTCCACACAGGTTTGTTCGTCGTGGTGTCGTGGGCAGCCACAAGGATGAGCTCACCGCCGACTTAATCGGCGAGTTCGATTTGTGGTCGGACGTCAATTTGCGGGACTACAAATTGCATATGGATGACTTTGCTAAATACAGCAAGTACAACAGCAAGTAATTTTGAATTTGCTTTTTTTCTTTTTTTTTGCTGTTTTAATGTTATTGTTGAATCAAGTAGCACGAGTAGACAGTAAGCCCATAGTGATATATGTATGTATGTTTAAATACTTAATAAATAAATAAAGAGCATGTTTTTATTCAAGTGCGCAATCAGACATTTTTATCAGCTTCACAACTATCTCCTAAGAGAACGAATGCGGACTCTCTTTATAAATCGAATTGGGGACAATGCACCTGATAAGCAGCCCCACACCGAGGCGTAATGCAATCTCTTTCTGTATTTCATGAAAATAAAGAGAAAATCTACACCTGGAGAATTTTAGCAGGGCGGCATACGAAAGGCGAATTTTCATAAGAGACTTAACTTAGTACTAACAACTAACCAACTATCAATTCACTAATGAATAAAGAGAACGCACAAATTCTCAAATAAGAATTTCTTCAAGTGTAGTAACAAGCAAAATCTATGACAAGTAGTTAATCGAATTGCGAAAATAACATTGGAAAACTCCAGTTGTTGCATGACCAGGCAAGACAAAGAGATCAATATATTGCACTATAGAAAAGCTGTGTAGTAAGCTCAAGTAATCAATTTCGACCTTCAGAGATTCGTTTCAGAGAAAATACAGAATAACTTCGTTAGTGTTGAACTTTGCAAGATTTTGTGTTACCTTTAGATGACAACCTGAAAAATGTAAATCCCTCAAATGTCATGTTTACATTTGACAATAATTGCCAATATTTGGTCAAAAAGTAACTATGCCTCGGAATACATTATTATCACTTTCAAAGTAAACAATTTTACTGCCACATTTGGAAAACCGAACGACTCTGAGAGAGATGTGTGATATAGTCACACTATATTTGACATATGTAGATATTTTGAAGTACTTAAAAACACAACATTTATGTATTCACCGATCGTACCTGTAAAAGGTTTTTAACAAACATAGTGTTCCGATCCGCTTGAGTCTAATACAAAATGCCTGCCTATACAGAAACAACCTATGGAATTTCAGTATGGAAGGAGAGGGTCTATATGAACTCATCTCGGCTTGTTGTTTAGGAATATACAGTCAGCACAACATTTATTCGTACAATATAAATTCAAAAGTATTCAGCTTCATAAATAGAACTCACACAAGATTTTCAAATAATGCATTTGATTTGTTTTGGGTATTGTTTTTTTTAACTAATTCAAAAAACAAAAACAAACTTATCAAATAATAACAATTTTTTCGCACACAATTTAATCGTACAGTGCACATAACAAATGTTTTTGATTATTTTGTTGGTCCTTCCTTTGTAGCAACAGACGTAAGCAAATTCCGCCCAATTTCGATTCGATTTCGATCAGGAGACTATGTAAGAAACTTGAAGCCAAGTCCTGAACACTATAAGCAGTGTGATCTTTCAAATTAAAAGCTTTGAAATCGATACCAAGTTTTGATATCCAGCCTTATGCAAGCAGTTCGAAAAGCAGGCCAAAGTCATCGCGTTTAATTTTATCATGGACACATTTGCGATTTCTGTCGAGTCCACTATATCGACTCAGCTTTTAATGGTGACCAAGAAAATATATACCTTATAGGATCGCAAACGTCTCCTCCTCTAAAAATATGAATGTACGAATAAATGATGTGCAGTCAGTATGTACAATGTATGTATGTACATATGTACATACCAAAATTTGCGTACCTTTCTTGCAAGAGAAATCTGAAATTTAGATATTGCAGTGATACCTTTTTATACCATACACCCATAGGGTGAAATGGTATATTAAAGTCGCCAAAATGTATGTAACAGGCAGAAGGAAGCTTTTCCGACCCCATAAAGTATATATATTCTTGATCAGCATCAACAGCCGAGTCGATCTAGCCATGTCCGTCTGTCCGTCCGTCTGTCCGTCTGTCCGTCTGTCCGTCTGTCCGTCCGTCCGTCCGTCCGTCCGTATGAACGCGTAGATCTCAGAGACTATAAGAGATAGAGCCACCAAATTTGGTATGTAGGCTCATGTAGTATGTAGAGTGATCAAGTTTATTTCAAATTTTTGCCACGCCCCTTTCCGCCCCCCGCAATTCAAAAAAAACGTTTATCTCAAAAACTATTGTAGCTAGATACACCATATTTGGTATGTATATTTGCTTAGTAAATGCGCTCATTTTGCATGTATAAAGATTTTGCCACGCCCCTTTCCGCCCCCGAAATTTGAAAAACTCGAATATCTCGCGTAATTTTTTACCTTGTGCAATCAAATTTGGCACACTTAAATTTGATACTAATACCCAGCAAAATACCAAATTTGATCAAAATCGGACAAAAAATAGCTGAGTTATGCATATAAACGTTTTTGCATAAGGCCGGAGATGGCCGTTGGCGGGTGGGGGCGCTAGGGTGCTTATATGCATAAGTGCGCGAGATACTGAAATATGCTAGTAAAAAGCATGTGAACAGAATTTCTTAAAATAGGCAAATGCATTAGTTATTACAAATTTGAAATATTTGTTTTACTGGTGTATGGTATACCCAAGTCGGCGAGACGACTTACTTACTTCATTCATCTTACATTCAATCTGCGTTCATACTAGACAAGACTCCGAATCTCCGATAACTAAGTTTTGCACAGATGTCGACGTTTATAGACCACTCACTCTCACCATGCGAGTGTAGGGTATTATAATGGTCGTCCGCCTAAGAAAAGCTCGTTTTCTTTTAAGAGAGGCAGGCCAAAGAGATCGCGAATGAACGCTGATATCAGAAATGTCGAGAATAAACAAAAGGTCTGTTAAGAGTTGTCCATTGTATCATCATTCTGTAATAGTCGTTTTATCTCCAATAAATTTGTTTTAACTATCAGTGTTTGTATGCCACATTTAGTAAATAGTCGTATTGTGTGTAGGCAATAATTCATAACTGAAAAAAATAGATTTCTTTTAATTAGCTGCAAAAATCGAAAAAACTTTGTTACTTGACATATTAAAAGAACTAGTGTGCTTGTAAGAGGAAGCGAGGGAGCTAAACAGCGGGTAAGAAAAATTTTAATTATTTTATTTGGTTTTATAAATTTGACATACATAATTGTTATACTTGGTGAATGGTGTGCCGAAGTCGTTGTTCGAAATTTTCTCAAGTTTCGAGTATATTACTAATACGCTTGGTAATCCAACTCTCAGTAATTCTCTGCAATGGATCGCGAGCTGGTTACCCCCAAAAGCTATCCTATTAACTTGATTGACAAGGACTGGAGCAAGCGTGATTTGTATTTTAAGAAAGATTCCACGGATTTTTTAGACAAAGTTCATGATTTGAAAGTAAGAGATGATGATGTTTGGATTGTTACTTATCCAAAGTGTGGCACTACCTGGATGCAAGAGTTGCTATGGCTACTCATGAACGATTGTGACTTTGAGACCGCCTTGTCTACAGATCAAGAGATACGCAGTCCATTCATGGAGTTAGTATTCGGGAAAAGTAACCACTTTTAGGGGACAAACAGAGAAATTTAAAATTAACATATATTTCAGATTTGGTTTCTATACATACGGAGATGCAGATGGAGCTATTCAAATACTGGAGGATCTTGATTCACCTCGTCTAATTAAAACTCATCTTCCCTTGGCATTGTTGCCTGCTCAGCTTTGGCAGAAGAAGGCTAAAGTGGTTTATGTCTCCAGAAACCCTCTAGATGCATTCGTTTCTAGCTTTTACCATGGACTGTCATGGGGTTTTTATTACGGCCAAACTATGGATCAATTTTTTGAGAACGAAATACTGCGGAAAAGAATAGTTGAGGAAAACCCCATTGCCCATTTCGCCGAGTTTTATCAGATTAGGCATGAGCCCTGGATTTACTATACTAGTTTTGAGAATATGAAGGACAATCTACGTGGCGTGATCGAGAATGTTGCTAAATTCCTAAATAAACCCAAAACACATGAGCAAATGGAACGCCTTCTGAAGCATTTATCTTTCGAACAAATGAAAAGTCAGTTGGCTGAACTGTAATTTATACCCTTTTACTGAATGCATTATCTCTCTTAGACAATCCAACCACCAACCACCTGTGGGAACGCAAGATTGTTAACCATCCGAATGCTGGAAAAGACGACCACAAGTAAGATCATCAGTCTACATAAATATCATAATGATAAGACTACAATAGTCCGTATTTTTCTTAGATTTGTTCGTCGTGGCAAGGTGAATGGCTATAAAGATGAACTGAAGCCTGACATGATTGCCAAAATAAATTGCTTTCTGAATGCAGAACTTGAGAAACATGATGTAACACTAGAAAATATTTTACTACTGAAAGAAGAATAGTAGTCTACATTTTTAAATTATTGTGCAAAATTACTTTTTTTTAAAAAAATATGCAATAAATGGTGTAAAGTATATTAAATATATGTCGTTAACTAGTTTTACTTGTAAGGATAAAAATAATAAGTTTCTATGTTAAATAGCGGTTAGGCTGTGGATGTCTCCACTTTCTTGGCATTGTCTTCCTTGGAAGAGGGACCAGTCTGTGTGATTTGCACTAGGCGTTCAGTCGATGGAGGCGGTAGTTGCTTCATCGGCGCGGTTATGGTGAGAAGACCATCCGAGGACAAGGAAGATGTGACAGTGTCTGGGTTGACATCGCCTAAAGGAAGAAAATAAAAGTATTGACATCTACTCTCTCGTGTTCTTTCAAGAATAACTCACTGGGCAACTGATACCGCCGCGAAAACTGACGCGACACAAAGCCATGCTCGTCCTGTTTCTCCTCGTGTTTGCCTTCGACAATCACACATTTGTCAGCGACCTTCACGGTGATTTCGTTTGGTGAGAATTGCTGCACATCTAGGATCACCTCGAATTTCTCACTGTCAATGTTCAAGGTGGAGCCTGATTCCTGCTTTTGAAGGCTGTTCTTTTGCCAGGGACGCAGGTAACCAGATCTCAGAACAGTGGGACGAGAATTCCAAACGGAGGACATCAGATCATCTCGCCGCAATCCCTGGCCAAAGTGCTGATCCAAGAGGCGCGATGTGCGCATTGGGAAATCGAGTTCATCCCACCAGTCACGGAACATTAGAGGCACTACAGACATCTACGTGAACACAGAGCGAATTGAAAACCAGTTAGTTGCACACACTAACCGAGCCTTATTAATCCTTGGTCTCGTACCTTTGTTTTATCCAAATTCAGCTGCTCTCCACACGTACACGTCTTTCTCTATTCAAGTTCGAAATCGTTTTGTTGGAAAAACTTGCCTGTCCACTGGGTTATATACCATAAACATCGTTCTCAATAAGAAATGTTTACATCTGTAGCGCTAAAAATATGAAAATTTATTCGCCATCTAATTTTAGCCAGGCGTCATACATTTTGACTTGGTTACACATACACGCATAGAGAATTATATAGATATACATATGTATACATATATACAAACCATACATATGCAGTAGATTAAGTATGTACATACATTTGTATGTACATACATACATTTGTGCATATTTTGTTATTTTGGCTCTATTTGTTTGGGTTTGTCAGAAAACGCAGAAGCCGGCTATGACGCTGACCTATGGAATATTCTATAACATTCTCTAGACTAAATCGGCTAACCTGCCTTGATATCTTAAAGATGTCTCTACCTGTGGCCATGTTTGGGTAACACCTTGTACATACATATATATGTAAATAGCTAAACAATTGTATCTCAATCTACCCAAGAAGAAATAATTTTGCAAAATGTTTTTTCAAGTCTTCCAGAAATTCTTTTTGCAATAGACATAGACATATGTATTTTGAAAAAATTTGTATACCCCGTATTCTAGAACTCTAAAAAGGGTATATTTAACACAAACAAAAAGAGCTCTCTCTTCTGCGACAAGTCCTTGTCCCTTGGGACGAACAGGTACGTTATCAGCTTGGGAAATATTGAATGGAAAAATCACTGATTGTTCCTATGGCAGCTTTATAAAATATTGGTACAAACCGGCTAAATATGATATATACAATGACTCCAGTCTGAATGGTAAACCCATCCTATCATTACCCTCTAGTACTGCGCACTATTTTGTAGATGGTGATATTCCTACTTACTAGGAAACGAGCTTTACTAACTTTGCCAACCCTAGGAATGTCTTCATCGTTTCCTTTTTTGTATGAAATGTCCGCAAGAAAGGTCTATTGCCAACACGTGATGCTAGGAGTGGTCATAGGAGTAACCAAACTATAAATACATACATACATAGGTAAACAATACAAATTGTTGTTTTATTTTAAATTTGAATTTATTCATTTTATTCAAATGTTCTATTGTTAATATCAGAACGGAATACAGTACAAGCACTAGCAACTATAGTCTTCGGCTTAGACGAGAACTACATCTTGGCTCGGTGGCCTCAATGACTGGGCCGCCCACACAACTCATCAACCAAGGACTGACATTATTTTCTGTGTTTGTTTCAATCTTCTAATTATCCTTTCAATATACATTTTGCTTAGTAGTTATCTGATGATATTCTTAATGCAGCTCGTTCGATTTTATATGTATGTAAATATATTTTTAGTTATGTATGTATACATATGTACATACATACATATGTATATGCATGTATGTATATCTACAAACTAAACTGATGTATTTTTATATTTTTGTTTTAATTGACAAATATTTGTATTTTCCTACCTGTAGAATATTTTGATCCACATACATATTTATACGAATATGAGTAATTACGGTGGTTCATTTTAACTGCCGCTAACTTTTTAACCAATAGAGATTTTTCAGGCACTACAGACATCTACGTGAACACAGAGTGAATTGAGAACTAGCTAATTGCACACACTAACCGCGCCTTGTTAATCCTTGGTCTCGTACCTTCGTTTTATCCAAACAGATTTTTCAAAAATTTTACCGCAGAGTCTTATCCAGTTACAGAGTTAAAATATTGCATGTAGGCTTGTACATATATACTGCAGGGGCTGTATAACTCGGATTCAGCCGGATCGGACCACTATATCATATAGCTCCCATATAAACGGCAAAGTCAAACAGTGACTTTTCTCAATAACTTCGTTATTTTTTGAGATATTGTAATGCAATTCAATGTTGATTTTATTACACCTATAAACGACTGTGTCAACTTTCAAGATCGGGTGACTACATCATATACATACATAGCTACCCCATAGGAACGATCGGTTGCAAACAGTGACTTTTCTCAATAACTTCGTTACTTTTGACGCGATTGCTTCCCAACTAAACATTTGTTAGTTTAATGTATCTGTTAATGACTATGCCGAATTTGATAAAGATCGGGTGATATCGGTGTATATCATATAGCTCCCATAGGAACGATTGGTGGAAAACAGTGACTTTGCTCAATAACGCATCTAGCCATGTCAGTCCGTATGAACCAGTAGATTTTGGAGACCCCTAAAATTAAATCGATTTTCTCAACCACTATACTAACTAGAGATAACATATTTTGTATGTATATTTGGTTAGTAAATGCGCACATTTTGTATGTTTAAAGTTTTTGTCACGCCCCTTTTCGTTTCCTTCTGCCTGTTACATATGTATGTATGTACATTGAATTTTTTTTTTGACGGTGGGTCGAATAAGCTGTAACCCACTGTACACTGTACATACATACATATGTATATAATTTTAACATCAAAATAAATGAGTTTTTAAACTATTTTAAGCATCTGCTGCTGAGTCACGTCGCGTGCGTCTAGATTCTATTCAGATAAAAATATTTAGATGTGACGTATTCGAAGGGGCATTGACAAATTGTTAGAGTGCATTTTGACACACATATGTACATATGTATGTACATATGTATACATACATATGTACATGATGGACAAACAAAACGCGACACCCTGTATTTTATAGGGCATATGATACTTCCGCCTACCGTCCTAAGCACTGCCCCAACCACAAAACTCCCGCTATTTGAGTGCAAGTGAAAGCCGACCGACCGACCAATTTATGCAAGGCTGCCGATGACGATGCCAAGGCAGAGGCAAAGGCATTCGACTCATTTACAGCAGGACATGCCGTACGAGAAGTACAGTGAAGCACGAGTTTAATTAAGGAATAAAAACAAGAAAAGCAGTCCCCAAATAGGAAAAAGGACGACACTGGGTACAATGCGGGAGGTGAATCGGCCAACAATTTATAGTGCATTGGGCGGCTCGGTTGTTATGAATGTAAATATTGTGAAATTGCAGGCAACTGTACGGCTGTTGCTTCTTATTGGCATTGTTTTGGCTGGCGGATGTGTGGCCCACCTGACAAAGCGGAGCTTCTCGGACCAGAGTGTCCATGGCTACACCACAGAGCGCACCTGCTGGTGGAATGAGGTGTGCAAGGAAGAGTTCCAGAGTCTCTTCCGATGCAAGTGTCCGCAATTCTCGTATTGCCGGTGAGTGAAGTAAAATTGCTTATAAAAGTGAAAACGAATCATTTGCAAGAGCCCCTTTCCTGCAGGTCGCCGGGACGCTATTACAATGCCTACTGCTCTATGACGGATACAGGCTATATTTGGACACAGCCCAATTGGGATTGGGGGCCATAGCAGTAGCAGTAGAAAGAGCTTGCCGGGTCCTGTGACGTCAAAACACTGACTGCGAAAAGTATGCTTCCATTTCCAGAGTGGCCTCTACAAACACATACTCTCATCCGCACAAATTGATTGTAATCATCATCGCAATTGATCCCCATTCTGTTTCTTTCACCGATTGGCTATTGTTAATAAATTAAAGGAATAATTACAATGAGAAAAATTTCGTTGAAAATTATATGTATGCCGAGCCCATTGTAGCGGGAATTGAAAAATCAATAATATGGCTAGCAAGGTCACAGTGACCCATAAATGTATTCCCCGTCGATTGATAAAAAGGGGAAAACAAGAAACTCTTTTGCATTAAGACTTGTACAATTTGGTGAGAGATCTGACAAGGATAACCCAACCAGCCGGAGCGACAATTTTATAAAACTTTCATTTTCATTTGTATTACTTTTCAAGCCCACTGTAGCCCCTGTATCCCGGCGCAGGCGTCGGCAACGAAAGCGAAAATCGAATCGAAAGCGTAGGAGTCAGATAGTTTGTATGAGTGTGTGTGCCTTGCATGTATGTACATACATATGTAAAGGGTCCACAGCCAGTTAAGCTATTGCCATTGCCAGCTCAACATATAGACACGCCAACAGATGTTGGCTGTGGGTAAAGTCGCCTGAAGAATAAATCCAAAGAAAACCAACTAGAAAACATAATTCAACGAATTCGCACCATGTGGAATCTAGTAATTCAGTCGGTAGTGCTGGCAGTTATGTGCCTCGGACTCGCATCGTCCTCCAGTAGCAGTGGCAACCACCTGCCAGATGCTGCCATCAAATTAAATGAACGATTCTTCGATCAGGTGCGGGAGCTCATCAAACGACGTATGCAGGAGAAGGGCCTTGAGGTGGTAAGAAATGGAAGAAACCCTCCCATTTGCCAATTGGTACCCACAAAAATAATATATTGTTAGGCCCACGAAGCGTCCTTGGCTAGAGATGAATCGGCTTTGCAGAATCAGCGGAGTTATGATAATGTCCCAATTGCACCTGCTAGTGTGCCCACTCCGGTGCTGGTTGAGAATTGGCCCACAGAACAGCACAGCTTTGGCCAGGTCACAGCTGTTTCGGTGGATCCCATGGGCAATCCAGTGATTTTTCATCGGGCCGACCGCTACTGGGATGTTAAGTAGGTCAACAGCTGTCTGTTCCCCCACACCAAAAACTGGAGTAACAAGTGTCAAATTTCTTTGCGTTTCTTTCATTTAACGTTCAGCACCTTCAACGAGAGCAACATCTACTATTTGATTGAATACGGTCCGATCAAAGAGAAGACCATTTATGTCTTGGATTCCAAGACGGGATCCATTAAGTCGGGCTGGGGTTCCAAAATGTTCTATATGCCGCATGGCATGACCATAGATGGACATGGCAATTACTGGATCACCGATGTCGCAATGCATCAGGCCTTTAAGGTTATTGCCCAAAACTGGGAGTGCCCTGTTTTTAATCGAATCCTAATGCCTTGTTTCTAATCACAGTTCAAGCCCTTTGAATCGAAGCCCCTTTTAACCATTGGCAAACGCTTCCGGCCTGGCTCATCCGTGAAGCACTTGTGCAAGCCAACTTCCATTGCGGTGGCCAAGACGGGAGAGTTCTTCATTGCCGATGGCTACTGCAACAGTCGTATCTTGAAGTTCAACGCAGCCGGCAAGCTGCTGCGTACCATTCCCCAGCCTCCTGAGTTTATGTCCTTGCAAGTACCGCATGCCATTACCTTGCTAGAAGATTTGGATCTACTTTGCATCGCAGATCGTGAAAATATGAGAGTGGTGTGCCCCAAGGCTGGTCTCAAGTCGTCCCATGGCGAGGGACAGCCGGCTGCTACCATTCAGGAGCCCGATTTGGGACGTGTCTTCGGTGTAAGCAGCTATGGCGACATTGTTTTCGCTGTGAATGGACCCACATCAATGTTGCCAGTGCGAGGTTTCACAATCGACCCACGCTCCGAAGCTATCATTGGGCATTGGGGTGAATTCACGAATCCGCATTCGATGGCTGTGAGCATCAACGGATCCGCCTTGTATGTGACAGAAATCGGCACAAATCACCAGACGAACCGTGTTTGGAAATACATTTTGGCCTGAAGTTAAAAGGTAAACATTTCTGAAAATCCACCACGCCTGCATATCCCTCTCCCACCCCCCGTATATAAATACAATACAGCCAAATAGCCTGGCTTTTGAATGGAAGATACTAATATTACTTATTCATTAATAGTAAATGTTAAAAGTTATACAATTTAAGTGTATAAATTTTGCTTGGACAAAAGGAAATACCACAACAAACATAACCTCAAATCTCTTATGTTCTTGCACTTTAATGAGCAATCATAAAACCGAAAACAAAAATGGAGTTACAAAAATCTGCTTAATTAACTAGAATTTGACTACATATAGTTTAATACACAAAAACCAAAGGCACATTTGTGAGGAGGGGCGTGACCATATATGTAAACCTTAACCATAGCACAGAGTCAAACATATTACTGGACTATTAAACACATTTATGTACTTATTATATCAAAGAGCTATGTATCATATGAGATAACCCTATATACATATATATATATATATATATCTCTATATATATATATATATAAATAATATATCTATTATCTAACAATCCATGTAAATTATGTATGTAATAAACTGTTGTTATTATAACTTGTACTACAGCCCACAAAATGAACGATAACTGGAATCAATGCAGTATGGAATGATAAAATTTTCAACATTATATGAATTTATATACCTCACCCAATCATAATGAAAGTGATTAAGCTGCGCGAAAAATAGAAATTACAACATTTGGCCCTGATATTCAACATATTCAACTACTCAAACTTGGCCAGTTTTCAGTCTTTTATACAATAATAATAACAATTCTTACAAAATAAATATGAATTATGGACTGTCAACATCTGAGACCTAAATTAGGCTTCCGCACCACGTAGCCACTTTTTGGAAAATGCTAAAGTCTCATTTAAATGCTTCAGCCAGTCGGTTAACTCAGCCTGAGTGTCCGCAGAAAAAAAACTTCCATAGACTCTCCCTTAATTCTACAATTCAGCATAAAGGTCCGAGCTCGGGCACACAGCTCTCTAGGGACAGGACCTACTGACGATCGCCGATTGGTGTCTAGTTGCAGATTGATGAGTGGTGGATCATCGCTTAGATTATTCTCCTGTCGCCAAACACTCAGCTGCACACCTTCCAGCGTGCACCAGTGGCGATTCCAATGATGTTTAGACTTTGAATCCTGGACATTAAGATAGGCAGCATATTGGACCTTGGGCAAGCGGACCTCCACACGTCCAGTCAGCGTTATGCACGGTTCAAGGTTAGTGGATTTTGTGTGTGACGTTAAGGGCAAAGACCAAGAACGGGAGCTGCGGAGACACATCGCGTCGCTAGATTTCGTTTCACTGGCCACTAGTTCGAAGGGAGCCAGTTGGCTAGGTCGCAAAGAGAAGGACGCATGCAGGCGAAAGCGAGATACAATTTGTTCTCTAGACGTCGAACTGCTGGATGAGCTACTCAAGCTAGTGCTGTCACGCTGTTTCTACAAAAGGTTGGGAGCTGGTCATCGCTGGTAAGAAATGCAAGTTGAAACTCCAACTCACCATTGTCTTAGTCGGCTCCAGAGCTAGTGTGGATACCTTGCGTAGCCGCAGCATAAAGATCTGACACCGCAACTCCAGTGTGTCCGCCTGGTCAGAACTATAAAATTCCAAACCACAATCACGAAAGACAGCCATGCCATTCTGACACTCCACCGACTGAGTGGAGCAAATGCGTCCCTCACACTCAAATGTGCTGATGAAATAATAATTAAAGAACATATCCTGGCTGGCATCAGCTCTGACTGGCAACTGCATGCCATCTATGAGAAAGCATTGAGCCTTACGCCCGTCCTGCGATTGAATCTGGGAACGGCTAGCATCAGTCAACGATTTCTGTCGCAACGTTGAGAAGAGCAGCAAGCGCTCGGCTTCCACCATTTCGGCAGAAATTTCCAAATCAGGCATTTGCCGGCAAATGCTCACTGCTGCCGCCAGCTGCTCGTTCGTGGTGAGAGAATCATTCAGCAGAGAGTCGAGCTGAAAGCTGGCATAAGTTGTGCTGCCATCTAGCTCGCCCTCTGTCTGATTGGACTGATCATGCGACTGATTGAGACTGTGAGTTTTAGCAAGAATTAAACTCTTACCCCTGCGGTAAGAGCGTCGCACAGCATCCTTCAACAGGCGATAACGGGCCATGGCGCTTACTGATAGCAATTGACTCTCGGTGCGTGAAGGCAGCGTGTCGATAAATTCATCCAAACTAGCAGAAGGCGGCTGGTGAGGTGAGGTTGGACAGCTCTGGCTGATATTGAGACCAAACGGGCGCACTGGCGTTGCGGGACCATCATTTATATCTACGCTGAGTGAGCGCGTGGGCTGAAAAATCAAATCAAATTTTACTCAAAGTGAGTTAAGTTAAGAGCATAGTTTGTATTTGAAAGAATGGAAAAGAGGGTACAGTTGCAAAAAAATGATTTAGAATATATGTATGTATGTATATAAGAGTATGTATGTATGTGAAAGCGAAAGCGATAAAGAAACCAAAAAGTCCTGGATGCTAATGAGAATCAACAAATATCTCTACCTTAGTTGTAAATCGTGAATCTGACTTCTTTTTCGGTGTGCTCTGATTCTCCGACGGCGGGGACAGGGGCTCAATTTGACACGAGCCGTAGACCGTTGTGGCAAACGATGCTCCACCAGCACTGGCATCCACCACCATTTCGCACTCTTCATATAGACCGGCTCCACTTTCATGAGGCAAGTCATAGGACACAACATCAGCGCTGGTACTTTTAGCAATTTGTCGCAGACAGTTCTACATAAATTCATTGAATTAGATTGTTTTTATTTTTTTTGGGACTAGATATACTCACATTTGGCACTTTCCCCAGACGCGTACTCTCGTCCCTGTCGAGCAAAATTTCACTTCGGCATAAATTATCAAGGAAGATCTCGCTCCTCTGCAGCGACAGCTCGGACTTAGAGAGGCTACGATTTTTCTTGGGGGGTGAGTGCTGTTCGCTAATGTTGTTTAGCGACTGATGAACAGTTGATGGGGTCCTTCTACTTTCAGTTGCTTGCGTGAGAACGTCAAAGCTAGAACTTGGCTCCATTGGTAGAGGACTAAATTGGAAGAAGCTGCCGTTCTTGAGAGATTCCTGTAGAAATTTTCCCAATGCCACCGGCTGTGTTTTCACCTGAACCTTGCAAGGCTTATTCACTTTGGCATAAATTGCATCGGGGTCGATTGGAGGGGGCACTGGGGCAGTTGTAGCTGTTCTTTCACTTACAGCTAGAGTGCTGACACCTACGCTGGGGGTGGAAAGTGGTGTGATCTCTGGCAAAAAAGCTGCCGTTCTATCTTCATACTGAGGACTACCTCTGATACGCAGACAGTCTTCTTCAATCTCTGAGTATATCGGCTCGCTGTTGTGAAGTTGTTCTACATACCGATGCGTTTGTTGTAATGTAGCCTCGTCGGATGTACTGATAACTGAACGATGTGGTCCATCCAGGCAATCAAAAGTAACGTTTTCATGAGGTTTCAAGTGATTCAATTGCGTACAATCCTGTAAGTTAAAAAAAACCAAAACCCACTAAATTTACTGTTTTGTCACTGTAAAAAGACTACATTTATATTGGTCAAAGGTAAAGATGGAGGCAGATCTGTACGAAATCATTTTTACAGACATTTTACAAATCTTTTATACACTAAGTTTTTACACTAATTTTTCATAGCACGTAAGGGTATGCACATAAAGGTGGTCTTCGGTATTGTAGGCTTCACCAACATTTCGCTTCACTTAGTTGCAATTCCCAACTAGTTTTTACGTTGAAGACATGGTATGGCTATTACAATTCTGGAGTTCTTTAGCAAATTCTTTTGATTATAGAACTTGGTGGTTGAAATAGCTATACAGACAATATGTTCACCTTTTTGCCTTTGAAATAATATTTTGGAAGATTGACCTCGAGCCGGCTAAATTGCAAGGTTTGATAAAAAAAAAAAAAGCAATTGTGGACTGTATTTTTGGTGAAATGCCTTTTATACTAAAATCACCTAGATAATATGAAATTTGAATATTTATGAAATTATGAAAATTTTTATAATTTAGAGGAAATCCGTGATCCGATTGTAACAATAAAAAAATCAAATCAAAAGCAGACTTCTGGCATTTAAATTATATTTTAAGCAAAACAAAACAAATAATAATTGTGGCCCATTCTGCGCCTGTATGGATTTATAAGTTCTAGGCTTCTTTAAAATATATATTCTTCGATACGATTTGCCAATTTGAATAATAGAAACACGTTAACGCTCAATTCAAACCAAAATTAAACTCAGCGCGCTTTGTGACATTAACTATCGTTAATCGATAAATTATTGATGCCATCACTATGCTCTAAAAGACAATCTTTCCCAAAACAGCTGATTTACATATAATTTTGGACCACTTTTTGGCATCAGTTTTATCCATTAACTCCTGACTGGTGAGATGTGCCAAACTCTAATCCGCTCAATAAATATTCAATTATCTTTCACACACGGTCGATCACTAATCAAACGGTTCAGCAGCAACCGTAGCAAAAAGCAAATGGAGCCCCGATACGATTTTAAAAGAAAATGGGTGACGTTGTCCAGTTCAGACAATTCTCGTCAACGACCACCAAGTTTCAAGCTTCTTTCGTACAACATTCTGGCCCAGGACTTGCTGGTGGAGCATATAAATCTTTATTTAAAGATTAAACAGGAGTGGCTAACCTGGCGACGTCGTTTCGAAAACCTTCAACGTGAAATAACAAAGCTGGATCCTGACATACTTTGTCTGCAGGAAATGCAGTATGATCACTTGCCCCTGCTCGTACAGGGCCTTCAAAGTCGGAGCAATGGCAAACGATTAGAATATGTATACAAGAAAAAAACGGGACATCGAACAGATGGATGCGCCATTATATACGACTCACTTAAGTTCAATCTAGTCGAACAGCGGTGTGTGGAACTCTATGATGACCGTGTAACGCTCTTGAATCGAGAAAATGTAGCCCTATTGACAAAGTTTCGGCTGAAAGAGAATCAAAAACAACCGGAGGAAGAGCCGAAGGAGTTTATTGTGGCCACCACTCATTTGCTTTACAATCCAAAGCGGCATGATGTGCGCTGTGCCCAGATTACAAAACTGTTGGAAGAACTACAATTGTTTACAGACCTAACTAAGCCCATAATTTTGACTGGAGACTTTAATAGCGAACTTGACTCATCCCCAATCGAAGTGCTGCATTCACAGAAATCTTTCAATTTCGAAGTATTGGATACTGGCGAATCTGCAGCGTCTACATTGCAACACGATTGGATCACTGTGGACTATATCCTGCGTTCAAACTGTGCCCAAAGTAAGCATCAGCTCCATGTGGATAGCATTTATACCTTGCCCAGCATCGACAATTGTTGTGAAACTGGGCCTATACCTAACCACTACCTCGGATCGGATCACTACTCATTGGGGGCAGTTTTCCGGTTTGTTTAGCCAAATAAACTTGACTCAAAATTATTGTGAAGACATGCATTTCATTTCCCCAAATCGAAAACATACATAAATCATATAAAGAGCTAACATTTTTTATGGTGTTCTACCCACCCTGCAGTCACTCACCTGAAATGTTTGCACAGCCCGATCATCGCTTGCTTCCAGTTTGGCTCGAATACTACTAAGCAAATAACCCATTTTTGTGATGGTTACGTCCTGATCAAGTTCTTTCTGATAGGACCGATAGGTTCTAGTAGGCTGTTCCGTGGATTTAAAATCTAGTTTTCGACCTCGATTACGAGGCAATTTTTTTGGCGATGTTCGTGGAGCTGGGACTTGGCGGTCAAAGTCAAAGCAGGGTCTTTCCGGCTCCAAATCCGTTTCATTTTGCTGTTTGCCGGAGCTAGCCGACGGTGTGGACTGCACAGGTGAATGATAGCTACCGGGTGGAGATAGAGATTGCAAATTGAGTTCCAGATTGGATCGCGATTGCATGGAAGTTTGAACTCCTACTGAGCAATGTCGAGGCGACGTTACCGGATGGTCTTCTTGTTGATGATTGGTTTTCTTGGGTGAAACAAATCGAAGAATTTTTTGTTTAGACTGATTCAGAAAATTCTTTGATTTCTTTCCTAATGATTTTCCTTTTTTCGACCCATTCCATGGTGACAAATTACGCCACTGTTCTCCCCAAATGAATTTCTGACTGGCTTGTCCTCCTTTTGTCGGATATTTGATGGGCGTATGCTTCTTCCCCCTGTCAAGATTCTCGCATACGCCCCCATCTACAGTGTCCAGAGAGACTTTAGGCATCACCACTCGCGGTTGTATCTGTTGAATTTGATGCTGAGATGGCAATTGCCAGCCAATAGGCACTTGAGGCTCTGCCTGGGATTGATGAACTTTGCTCTGATGATTGAGCATTTCATCGATTTTCGGCTCTGCCCAACCAATGATTATATTTTTCTCTACAGGTTCTTTTCTACTAAGAGACTGTTGAATGTTTTTCGCATAATGTACACCACGTTTAGATTTCACTATACGCTCCATATCGCTCAACGATGGACACGAAGGTACAACGGCTTTTGGTTTGCATTTCGGTTTCTCCGTTGCCGCTAAAATAGAGACAAGAAATTATTTTCTGAATATCTATTCCGTAAAATTATTACTTACACATTGGATAGGACTTTCTTTTTGTCTTTTTAGTGGGTGACGTACATTTGGGTAATTGAATGCCACGACTTTTAAGAAACTCATCGAGCACTTGCTCAGCTTCCCGCACCGAAGCAGCCGTTGAGGTCAACGACGATAAAGAGAATTTACCATCGAGACTCTGTGTGATGCGGCGAGGAGGCTTTGGCGGCGGTTTATGTGCATCACGTGTCTTGAAGCTCACCTCGCCTTGAGATGAGAGTCGTTTCTGAAGCAAGCGACCTCCACCACCACTGGAACTGCGACGCGATCGAACACTTTTCAGAGAAGTATCAACCTCCTCTATCAAATGATGATCCTCTTTTATAGGCGCCGAATCATTCTGCTCGCTGATATTCGACAACGGCGGGGCCGTGGGCTCATAAATCCTGGGCTGCATTCTGCCTACTTTGGGCGCCTTAACCGGTGAAGATTTGGATCTGCGACTTGTCTCAGACAATTTCTGACGATTTACTCTTACTTCCGAGACAACACAATTGTCACGAAGCTCTTGAATAATGTGTATAAGTGGAGCATTCTCGTCCGTCGTACATAAACGGCTAACGGCAGTTAAGGGTCCCAATGCCGACGGATTACTTTTACAACTTGGTTGGTTCTCCCCTTTCTTCGATCTGTCCTTCGGCAGTTGAGTAGAAAGCTGATAAATATAACATATAATGCAAAGAAAAATAGAATATTCTAATTATTGGAATATTTTTAAAAAAAGGGTTGTTGGCACACCTTTTGATTATGAAGGCTCTCCGATCGCCTGCTGCGTTTCTGGTGGCGCACGTGCGAGTCACGCGTTCTAGTTGGAACAATTATAGAGCCACAATCTCCACTATCGCTAGTAAAGCAATAGCAGAAACCATTTTTGCACGGCTTGCCTTTGCGTTCTTGGGCCTTATTACAGCGATTCTGGTTAATCAGGTCTGCGTCCGCCGAAGCGCCTATTTGGGGATCAGGAACGACCATTGGACCAGGTGTGTGGATATTCTCGCAGTCACGACTGTGTATGGAGACACGTCTAATGCGACGAGCTCGGAACTCGTTTATGCATTCTTGCAAACTAAATGATGTGCTCGAGCATGAATCTTCTTCCTCCTCATCTTCGTCGTCGTCCTCCTCCTCCTCTTCTTCGGTATGGTATTTGGAACCGATGAATGCCTGTGCAATAAAAAAAAACAAATCGTTACCCTAGTTAATTTACTGATAATCATTTCGTGCTTGTTTACCGTGGTCATTTTTGGCTCGGATTTAGAAGATAAGCATGTGGCAATGATTCCAGCTCTTTGCCCTCTTACTCGTTGCACACGCACACAAGTGACGCCCGCATTTTCTTTGGGTTTTCTTTTGTGCCGCTTTTTCGCCGTTATCAAATATTAGAGATGGCATAAACCATAGAATTGGGAATACTAGCAAACAGCGCCACTGAGGTTTTAGTATTTTTGTGTCATTCTGGTATTTTCGCTCCATATGATGCAACAGGGAAGAGCAGGGGCAACATCTCTGTAGTTTACTCCGACCGCAAGACATTTGTGAGGACTAAGTTGTGCAACGTCTATTGTTCTAATCCCTAAATTACAGAATGTCCAACAGCCATTTATTCTTAAAGTCAGGATTTCCACGCGCTCCTTTGCAAAATGGACTGGGTCGCTTTGTTTGCCAGTTGCAGAGGATTACGCTGAAGTTCTGCAAAAACAATGGGTCTAGTCGCGGCATGCGGTAAGAATGTTTCAATTTTTTCGATCACAAATCATACTTAAATTTCGATTCAGGGATTTTATTGAGAATCATCTAGTTGATTTTGCCAAAGAGAATCCCGGAATTGTAGTCTACGTCAAGCCGCGACGTCATCGCACTCCTGTTCTAGTCGGAGAATACTGTAAGTACGAAAAGTTCCTACTTTGAGTCCTTGCTGAATCTTAACACGTTACAGTAAATGGAGAACGCGAGTGGCTTAGCTGTCGTAATAGTACTCAAGACGAAATTTCAAAATGGATTGACTTATTAAAAACTCAGAATGGCAGCTCCAGTTCCCTGCGCCTTCGCAAAATGTGGCATACCGATGTGCCCTCCATTCAAGGACCTTGGACGCCGTTCATGCTACGGTCACCAGATGCCCTTAGTCAAAAATATCCCAGCAGTGAAGCTTCCAAGCCACTTGATGCTCCAAAAACAGCTACCGAAAAGTTAATTGAATTGTTTAAACAAGAAAAGCTTGAAGATGAAGCGTATATTAGTAAAAAACACGCTAAGTAGCGATAATTACAACAATTCTTTCTTTATTTATCGTAGTCAAAATAATTTGGTGTGTTTATAAACAAAATACATTTCAATAAGCTCAAAGACTGTCATGTTTTTTTAAAAAAAAAAAAACAACATTTTAATATCCAAAATTTATTTGTCAACCAGATCGAACGATGTGTATCGTTACTTATAATGATATAGAAATCACGATATGTTTTGTGTCTTAAATATTGAATATCAGATACCAATACGTAAAATATCATAAATAGGCTTAACACAAAAGGTTATTTGGTTTTTTGGAATCCAAACAGAGAAAATAGCATAACAAGAACATTTTTTGTGTATTTTTTATCATTTGATTTTGAGTGCGGAATGTGTTGGAAAAAGTTTCTTTGTGGAGATCAGCAGAGTGGAATGTTTTTAAGTACATAAAAATAGAGTGAATTGTATATATATACATATTTAAATGTGTGTGTGAATTTAGATTTGATAATTGGATATAGCGAGTTCAAGAGTATCAAAAGACGAGTACAAATACACAAATGCGCACCAAGCATGCATGGCAAAACGATTTAAGTGATTTTTTCATCTACCATTTTGAGACAATAGTTGCAATATCATCGATTAGATCATTTAGACAGAATTACACATTTATAAAAAAGATTTCTACAACATATTTACACCGACAAGTAGACAAATCAAACAGTATTTTTAAGGAAATTGCTTTAACGAAATGCAGTTTTTCCCACTTAAATTCTATACTTTGAGTACACAAATGTTGTTAACAATTCTAGTTTCAAAATAAATCAAGTTGGACGTATTTTTTTTAGTTTTAAGTTGATATTGTTGTCAACGGTATCACCATTTTAAAAATTGAAAACTTTAGTTTTAAAAAATGTGTTCTAGGCGTGTCCTATGATTAGTACTTTGTATTTTGGTGTTGGTGGGTGCAGCGCGTATATTTTTTTGTCTTCCGCTATATCTTAAATAGCCCCATATGTATTTGGTTTCATTATCTATAGCCTTTGCATGCATTCGACATTGGTTCATATATCGCCCGTCTCCATTGCTGAATTAATGTCTGCCACAATTTTTCCCATTACTTCGCGATAGGGTGAGTCGCGTTTGAACGCAGTTTCCAGAAGAGCTGCATCGCCAAAGAAATCAAATACTTCATCGATGCGGCCCAATGATTTCTCTGTTAAATGGGGCTGTACAATCGACTTTAGGGCCTTGTGCGATTCTGCTATACTTTCTTGCAAATAGTTTAAATCGAAAGTGAAGTCCACTTCGTAAAATGATATAATGGATAGCTGAGTTTTCTAGAAAAATATCAATAAAAATGGCTATCAAGATCTGTAAAATATTTATGTATATGTTTATATGAAATAGGTTCACCTATGACTGTGTATAAACTGAATATTGCTTGATCTATGGACATCAATTTGTATTACCTGAAATTTGCGTTTGAAATATTCAGCCTTCTGAATCTCTTCGTCACAAAACTGATTATTTCGATGTAGGACACCAATTTTAATGACAATTTTAATGATATTCTTAATCAATTTCTCTGATCGGGCCTTATTCCCCGTATGCATCTTACAAAGCCTGTAAAGATTATCCAGTAATGACGCTGTCGTGCCGTCAATGAACGTCTTTGCTATGTTTTTTGTGGCCATGCGTGAGAGTATCTTCTTCTGAGCGCGTAACCCAATATCTTGTGACTTGAACACATTATCCGTCATGACTATGAGAGAGCAAGAAAATCGTATATTTTAAAACTATTTGAATTTCAAATGATGTGTATTAAACAATTAAGACAATAGCCATGTAAATGTACATATGTATGTGTATGCATACATACATATGTATATGCATAACGACATCGCAAGTTTTACCTTCCAAATTCCAATAGTCGACACTCCAGAGCAACAAGCTCTGCCGTAAGCTTGCCACCGACATGATAGCCGACTGTTTTTCCAAGTTGCAAGCATGTTAGAAAATTATTGAAAGAAAAATTTGTTGATAAGAAATTTCCAATTGGGCACAATGTCGATCACACACGCAATATCTTTATCTACACAAAGAAACCTGTTCTTTATTTGTCGCTTTTTTGTGCTCGAAACTCTATGGATGAGTGAATGACAGACATCCAGCTATAATTCTGAAGAAATGACTGCGGTACTCCTTGAATTTAATGGAATGTATTTTTTATGCATACATACATACATAGGTACAAAGGTCTCGAGCTCTAACGGATTTATGAACACGTATGTATGTATACATGTACATATCTAAGCCGTAAATGGCTGTAACGGCATAAGGCAATAACGTTTCTAATCTATCTAGAAAAGGAAAAGCATTTCGCAGAGAAACATGACAGGGCTTCGTGTTAATTGATAGGCAAATGTCGTCTAGCACTTAGTGCAACATATAAACATATGTACATTATTTTCTTCTTAAAAGATTTTATATTTTGTGATACCAAGGAAATATCCAAATATTCACATATACTACATATAACATTAAAACTTAACAAAGAAAACTAATAACACCTTAAAATTTAGAAATTCGAAAAAAAGTATACAACTTAGCCGTCCCTGGTCTTTAATTATTTAAAGTGGAATTCTAACTGCTTTTTCCTGTCTTATTTCTACCTTAGTATTCCCTACACGGGCAGCTCCAAAAGTGTTTAAGGTCACGCGAATTGCAATGACATGGTCTTGCTTCCAAAAAAATCGAGCCTAAACGGGGCGTCGGCCTCTCACCGACCACCCCCTCGCAGTCAAGGACAAATGGGCTTTTGGACACAATCACACAAAGCAAAGGCGGAAGTGCGCTACACTCCGTACACTGGCTATGTTAGTGGCCGAAGCCGAATGCCGTTTTGAAACAAACCCAAAGACATTCACAGATACATATATACATACATATGTATGGAGAGCTTACAACAGTCTTTATCGTCAGTTGCGTTGTCGTTTCTTTCATTTCTCTGCATTTGCGTGTTTGATATGGTCGCTGTTGCTGTTGGTGTTGCCTCACACATTCACCGATTGGGAGTTGAGGTTTGAGGGATTTAATACCTTTATTGATTGAAACAGGCTCACTTCACAGAATTCACACTCACCTGTTTCACTAATATCCTGGGCGGAGTATCCTTGGCAAAGAATAATGTGCAGCTTTGATGAATCAGCCGTAAATTATCGCATTTATGCCGAATTTTGATAAATTTTACTTAATTATTGAGTTAGTTTAAACTTATTTTATGCAATTCAAACATAAAACAAGCAGGGGCAGCAACAAAACAAAAACAGCGAAACGATAGGCAGAACTATCGTGTCGTGTAATCAATTAGAGATGGCCGTAATTTAACAGTGACTTTCTATCAAAATATATACCAAATACATCTTAAAATTAAATGTTCACTTTATTATACAGAAACAAATAATAATCAAATCTTTCTAAAGTTTTTTAGTACAAGGGACAAGACAGCATAAATTGAGCATAAAGTAGCAATATATATATACACCCAGTCACATATATTTGTGACTGCTTTGTGAGTATTCACAGCTTTATTATTCTAAAATCACTTTTCTTCAAACTCTGTTATCGATACCATTTTAGGGTGTATCGGACAATCGATCGCATCTTTATAGTGCAGCAGCTGCGTCGTTAAGAAAATGTACTAGATTCTGTTGAGTTTGTTATTTATATTTAAAAGAACATTGCCAAAAAATTACCAAAATCCTGTCTATAACACTGCTTTCCGCACGTCGCTTGCTACAAAATGAATATATATAGCAAATTGTTAAAGCGAGAGCGTGGACTTGGTAAGTATTTCGAATGGCGGGAGAATTTCACATTTTGGCGGTTGAATATTTTCTGTACCGTACCGTAAACTGAATTTAACAAAGATAATTAACAAAAAGTATTTATATAGTTAAAATTAGAAAATATTAGTATATCAGTCAAGATAAAACATTGCATGTTTTAAATTGAAATTCAAAGCCTCAAAGAAAATTTGCTGATAACGCAGAAAAAAAACCTAGAAACTAGAAGTAAAAAAATGCTCATATGGTGGGAATTGCACTAATTGTTGTTTTTTCTTTGTCTATTGCTATATCTCAATGAAGTGGACGATCGGACCTACGACTTCGCTTTGAGTCGGCTTAGCGTAGCTAAGGAGGACAGCTGGCGAGGCATCGCTCCATTTAACTATGGCCCTGACTTTAATCCAGAGCCACCAATTTTCTCGGCAAAGTTTGCCAACTGCAATGGCTATCGCCATATTTTGGCCATTGCCAATGAGGATGGCAAGATAGCGCTCCAAGATACCACCCAAAGAAATAAAGATCATGAGGAGCAGTCGTTGAGCGGTCCGCAGTGTCATTTCAATGCAGTGTTCGATCTGGAATGGGCCCCAGGCCAGATGCGTTTTGTTTCCGCCTCGGGTGATCACACAGCTCGACTATGGGAGGTGACGGGGTCAAGTATTCGAGGACTAAACTCATATGTGGGCCACACAAGGTCCGTTAAGACAGCTGCCTTCAAAAGAACGGATCCCGCTGTGTTTGCCACAGGGGGACGTGATGGCGCTATTTTAATTTGGGATATACGAGCTAATCTTAACATGGATCTTACCTCTAGAGTGGACAACTGCATCTACAGTGGTCACACAGGAGGACCAGGCACTCCCATGTCCCAGAGAAAACAGCGGACTCGCACTCCCAAAATGGCTTCGGCGAATACGTCAAGCAGCATCACAGGCCTAGCCTTTCAGGACAATGATACTTTAATATCGTGCGGGGCCGGCGATGGAGTGATTAAAGTATGGGATCTACGTCGGAACTATACTGCATACAAAAAAGAACCTTTGCCCCGCCATAGCCTGCCATATGCCGGCCAATCCACTTTTAAGGGATTTACCAATCTGATTGTCGATGCGGCCGGAGCGCGGCTATATGCAAATTGTATGGACAATACAATATACTGTTACAATCTAATGTCGTACTCCCCACAACCGCTGGCCTGTTATAAAGGTCTGCTCAATTCAACGTTCTACATCAAATCCTGTCTTAGCCCAGATGGCAAGTATCTGCTGAGTGGCAGCAGTGATGAACGGGCCTATATATGGAATCTGGATCATGCGGAGGAGCCATTGGTAGCTCTGTCGGGTCATACGGTTGAGGTCACCTGTGTTGCTTGGGGATCCACTCACGATCGGCCCATAGTGACCTGTAGTGATGATGCCCGCCACAAGATTTGGCGCATTGGACCTAGTCTGGAAGAGTTTAGCGAAGCCGAGAAAGCAGAACAATATCGTGGTCAGTCAAACTATGTTAGGAAGTTCAATAGGAAAATATCATTAACGACCACGGCCAATCATAAGTACAATCTGAGAGATTTGGAGTCTACTCCCCGCTCTTTGAAGCGTTTAATGGATCAAAATGAACGGACTCCTGGATCGATGGAGAAGATATCAATGAAGCGATCTTTCTCAGATATGCTGGGAGTAACAGATGTCGAGCACCAGGCGCAGAAACGTCCAAAACCCTTGGAGTCACGCGGACGTCGATTATTTGGCCCCGCTTCGTCTTCCTCCTCTTCATCAAACACAAGTGTAAATCAAGAATTCAGGCAAATTCATTTGGCCACTATAGGAGAAGAAACAACTACATTTAGCAAGGAAAACACAGGAGCCCTAGAAGAGGATGTCACACCATTGCCTAAGCTTCCGAATCCTAATAACACGCTCTCGCCTCTCAGTGAGAATATGAATCATGTTTATACCTCGCCACCTACCACATCAACTGCGGCAGCACTGCCATCCTCCGAGTCGTCAGCCGCTCCACTCTCCTCTGTGATATACTCGCCCACATCCAACCTGCCCAACTTCGTGGTCGACGGGGACGCCCCTCATCTAGGCATTATGTCACCCAAGCGTAAGGCTAAAGAGAAGGTGGACTGGTTAACTAAAATCCGTAAACAGAAACTTATGTCAAGCAGCCGTGGTGGCAGTTCCATTACCTTCAGCGAGAAGATCAACGATGAGCAGCAGTCTACGGATATGTTGGCATCGCCACGGCTGCAAAGTTTGCGCCAATCCGAATGCAGTCCCAGATTACAAACAACGCCCAGGAGGCGTATTTCACACAATGACGGTGGTGGAGCTGCTGCACCTCGCACCCCCACCTCCAGTCGCAGGAACAGCGAGACAACCCTGTTACGTTTCTTTAGTGTGCAACGAAGCACCAGTGTGGTGACAGAGGATGCACCTCCTCTATCACCGCCTCAAGCACCACTGCCCAGCTCAGCCAATTCGCCTCTCACATTAAGACCCTCCAATGCGGCCACAATAGGCAGCGATTGAAGAATTTTGACTGGATCAGGCACAAATTGGGCATAAATATCCTTGTATGGCCAAGAGAAGTATTCATGTTAAATGATCACTAGCCAGGCTTAGATTAGCAAGAACCAACAGTAGGATGAAAGGAATAATTTTGGTTTCCGATGAAAAATCCTTTTGCAATGTAAATAATATTTTTGAGTTTCGGTTCCTATCGAAACCCAAACTCCTTAGTTCAATCGAAATTCGCTGTTAAAATTGAGAAAGTGATCCGATCATGGCACTTCAAGCCTTATAAAAAGTGCCGAATTTTGTCCTGTTTTAGGGAAATATACTAAGATTTCGAATTTTATATCCTCCAAAGTTTACCTTTTTTTTTTAACAGTTGTAAAATTCTGTTTAAATATAAATTTTAATTAAATGCATTTGATTAGTTTGCATTACTACATTAGAAATTTTAAGTTTTGGCTGTTGGCCCCAAATCACACATCTATGATTTATCAAATACCCCCAACTAGTATTAGTATAAAATTTGTAGTTTTTAATTGGACATAATTGTAAGTAATTTTCACTATAGATAGAAAATTGGTGACCAATTCCCTTACCCATAAAATAAAAGACTAAATACATGTAATTTGCATTTATATTGTTATAATCTTTGGCCCACAATTTCGATCATTGCACTTTTTTATGAGTCGATCCGTTCGACTGTTGTTGCTTGACGACTGTGTTTAATCTTAGGGTTTGGTAGATCTGGCGGGATACTCCGGCCAACAAGAGCAAATGGCATAAATGCAAAGCCGCACTGGACACATTGGTGCTGGGATACGTGTTCCAACAATATTCAATAATGCCCAAAATTAGATAGCGCACACCCAGTGAATACGGAGTAGACCAGACCAAATAGGGAAGAGTGTGGAAATACCAAACGTAGAACTGGTAGTGCAGGGAACGGGCACACATGAGCCCAATAAAATTGCATAGGAAAAATGGCAGGAGAGCCAACTGGGTGCACTGATCGAAGTGAATGTCATAGGGCTGCGGAGAGAAGTCCTTTGGAGTTGGCGCATTCGCACCGCCAGCAGATTTTTGCAATGTTTTTTCGAAGGCCTTTAAAAACGATTTCTGTTGGTGGCTTAGTTTTTCCTCCTCTTGCACCTCCTTTTCAATTTTTTTTTGCTTCTTTTGCTCGCGATTCTTTTGAGCTATTTGAGGCTCTACGTGCTCCTGCACGAGACGCAGGCGCACGTAGCTCTGGAAGTACGTCCAAGAGGGTTTTGCAAAGATCAGCAAGAGTATCAAATGCGCTCCTAACAATGTTATGTGAAATGTCCGCCACTCAAATATATCTTTGGGTAAAAATCTATAATTCACAGTCCACTTATGCTCAAAGATGCGTCCCAAATCAAAACTGCCATGCAAATACTCCAACGGATACGTCATCAGAAAAGGTGCCCCCAAGATCAGTTGAACTCCTCCGCAAATTGTCAGTTGTATAAGAGTCCTGATCACTCCAAGATTTGCCAAATAAAAGAGCAGAAGAGCCGGGGCAAATAATAATATGTTCATCTTAACTCCCACGGCTATACTGAAGAACAAACTGCCCCAACACCAACGACGGTCCACGAATAGATTAAGTGCTGCATAGAGCAGTAGGATGGCAATTGGATCATTAAACAGGCGTAGCACATAGATTGAGTGGATGCGATAGGAAGTAAACGCGCTTAGAACTAGGACATAGGGAGGCACTTTCCGACTTTTAGCGTACAAACGGAGCACAAGACACATTTGTAGCAAATATATTCCGGCAAATACATATTGAGCTAGTCGAACATTGGTTCCATGGGACGTGATGTAATAGAGAGCCGTGTAAATATAGACGAAGGCCGCTGGATACACCAAAGGACCAGTGTCTCCTGCAAAAAGAGAGAAGTTGTTATAGTTTACCAAACAACTGCTTTTATAAAGTAAGCTTGAAAAACGCCGTTTTTCATTATATCGCAATTAATAATATACATAGCTGAATTTATTGCATAATCTTTAGATTATTAAAGATCTGTTACAAATTTTTAAATTTAAATGAATAAAGATGTGCCATTTACAAAAACATTGCGAAAATGTTTGGTGTAACAAGTCGCAAGTTTTTACAAAACGAAAACTGTTTCTCGATCCATGGTCATTTTACTTCGTAAACAAATAAGTTTTGTTTTATTCAAATCAAACTTTCGTCTTTCGTCGCTCAGTTTTTGCTTAGTCCTTAGCACTTCCGGCTCAGTTTTTACTCAACCTTAGCACTTCCAGCTCAGTTTTTACTCAGTCCTTAACACATCGACTCAGGCCTTACCACTTCGATGGAAGATATATCGATGGACGGACCATCGATTGTCTTGCAGCCCTACCGATAAAAATCGTTTTTGCTTCTTTTTGCTAAGCGATTTTCGATCTATCGAAAATCCATCGATACTATCATCGATAGTCTAAAGTTACGGCATGTGTTTCTTCTGTCTAATTTAAGTTTATGGAAAATGATATCGTGTAAAAATTTATTTGTATTTCGGAAGCTGTCGACAGTAAGGAATTGCCGACAGTATCACGTCCATTTGCGAGCGGTGTTGTCATGCAGTTCCAGCGACCCCACAACGTCTTCAACGAGAGCTGCCTCAACATGGAGAATTGTGGACCTCTTAGACAAGACGAAGAACACAGTAGCAAGAACAGCCCCAGGCTCAGTGCGCACGATACACACATCTAGCACCTTAATGGCCAAAGATTACTACTCCGCACTGGGAGTAGCCAAGAACGCCAGTGCCAAGGATATTAAGAAGGCATACTATCAGTTGGCGAAAAAATATCACCCAGACACTAATAAAGACGATCCAGACTCTAGTCGCAAGTTTCAGGAGGTCTCTGAGGCCTACGAGGTGCTTAGTGATGACCAGAAGAGGAGGGAATACGATACCTATGGGCAAACTACCGAGAATATGAATCGTCAAGGAGGTACAGGATTTGGAGGTGCAGGCCCATTTGGAGCCGACGGTTTTTCCCAGAGCTGGAATTTCCGCTCTAGCATTGATCCAGAAGAACTTTTCCGCAAGATATTTGGCGAAGCAAATTTTCGATCGAACAGCTTTGATGATTTCGCTGATTCGAAATTTGGCTTTGGCCAGGCCGAGGAGTTGGTAATGGACCTGACTTTCGCCCAAGCCGCTAGAGGAGTTAACAAAGACGTAAATGTTAATGTGGTTGATCAATGCCCGAAGTGCGCGGGATCTAAGTGTGAGCCGGGTACCAAACCTGGACGCTGTCAGTACTGTAATGGCACCGGATTTGAAACCATATCGACAGGTCCATTTGTGATGCGTTCGACCTGTCGCTACTGCCAGGGCACACGCCAGTACATTAAATATCCCTGCCTTGAGTGCGAGGGTAAGGGAAAGACAGTGCAGCGACGCAAGGTTACAGTTCCCGTTCCGGCTGGTATAGAAAATGGCCAGACAGTGCGCATGCAGGTGGGCAGCAAGGAACTGTTTGTCACTTTTCGTGTCCAACAAAGCGACCACTTCCGGCGGGAAGGAGCTGATGTGCATACGAATGTGGCCATCTCACTATCTCAAGCGGTGCTGGGAGGCACTGTTCGTGTGCAGGGAGTCTATGAGGATCACTGGATCAATATTGAGGCTGGAACCTCGTCACATCACAAGATCACCATTAGAGGCAAGGGACTGAAGCGTGTAAATGCCCATGGCCACGGTGATCACTATGTCCACATAAAAATCGATGTCCCTCAAAAGCTAAGCGACGAGCAGCGAGCCCATGTCGAGGCCTACGCCGAATTGGAGTTGGACACTCCCGGCCAGATAAATGGCATAGCCAACCGTAAAGACGGCAGTAAGAAAGCAACGTAATTACTTCCTTTTTGCTGAAGCTAATGTCCTTATTAAAATTGTGTTTCGTTCATTTCTCTCTACTTGAAATACAAGATTTATCACATTTTAACAAAATCTCATATCACATATCTCATTGAAATACAAGATTTATCACATTTTAAGAAAATCTCATATCGTTCTTCTAATCCTACATACTCGTTGCAGCGCAGGCGCGAGCAGCAAGAGTGATGCCGCCAAAGCAGGATCAGGAACTGAAGAAACCACAGAACCGGCAAAAGGCCAAACCGAACAAAACACCGCACCACACGTCGAGGGAGAAGACAGCAGAGCCCGGCAAAATGAAAGCGGAGGCTTCTTGAAAAAACTTAAATCAATGTTTAATTAAAAAATTTATTTAATCAAACTATCACTTGATCCAAGGGTGTTTGTTAAAGTTTAAGCAGATGTTGCCCCCTATGTTAAGCGTTATTTTTTTAGTCTATGGGGGTTAAAGATTTGTATTCCAAAACGAGGCAGAATTGTACGAAGAAAATAAACCAAATTGACACTCCAAGTCACCAAATTAGTTAAATCTGTTTTTTAACCGTAGGAGGCTTAAACGTGTATCGAATTTGAAACAAAAAGGAGATAAAAAAGTCGAATATCTTTTAAGTTGAAGTCCAAACTCTTAATTGACCAAAAACTAAAGGATAAGATGACTAGGTACCAACCATCACAGCCGGTTTGTATTTTTTAATAAATATTCTAATTCCCAAAATAATCTATGTATAGACAAATATGTATGTATGTACGGTCTTGTCTGGTCTGGCGTCCAAAAATAAACCAAAATCATATTGTGTGGTTCGGGTACTTACCACGCAGCAAGGCATAATTGGTGGTTCCATTGATAAATCCCTCGCACTCCTGCATATAGGCTATCCAATCAATTTCCGTGTAGGGCACGCGACTTATCACCACTAAATTGATAACAGCCTCCGCCAACACAATTAAAACACTAATAATGGGCAAGGCAGCCGGCTCAAATACTAGGTACTTAATAAAGTTCCAATTTAGGTATTTATCTAGTTGACTCTGCAACAAGTTGTTGGATTTCTTGCGCCTAGTTGAGGCCCTATTGGCCATGTTGACTTTCGGTGGGGCCATGTGAGGCGTAACAATACAGACTGTGTTAAAATAAAATAAATATAATTATAAATCAACTAATAAACCACACGGCAGAGCACAGACGCACACACACATTCAAAGATTCGACATCAGCTAAAAAGCGTTATGGCGATGGGAGTTTTTAATGAAGGTTTATCGATAACAATACATATTTCAAAACGAAAACCGCAAACATAAACAACATAGTTTTTAAAGAAAACTACATACAAAATTCCGGATTTCGATTGGTTTCTAAATAAACATTTTTTGGTAATCTTTAATTTTCTAGATCTAGAACTTCTTCAAAGAGTATATCTTGATATTAAAGATTTTGCAAAAAAGATGAGATGACCACATTTATTGTTCATCATTTATACAGTGGCTCACAGCTTATTTGACCCACCTCTTTTTTCAAACTTTAAAGCAACATAACTTTTTTCCAATGGTGATATTAACAAAAATTAAATGCAGTTATATGTGTTAATGTTAAAACTTAAAAACTACCTTAATACTACCAGGATAACGATCCGAAGCACACTTCAGGCATTGTGCAAACTTGGCTAATATGGAATTGCCCTCACGTCATTCAAACCACCGGCGCAGTCACCACATCTCAACGTGATCGAAAATTTGTGGCCAATTTTGGACAATAATATCCGAAAGCGCCAAATAAAAAACAAAAATTAGCTAAAAACTGCCCTTATTGAGGAATAGGCCAAAATTGCCTCGGAAATTACCCAAAAACTGGTAGCATCAATTCCAAACCGGCTAAAAGCTGTTGTAGAATTAAAGGGGGCCACACCAAATACTGAAACATTGAAAATAAGACTTAAATCTAGAATAGTGACCCTCTAAATTAGTTGGGTCGAAAAGGCTTTGACATGGAATTGTTCTTATTTTTTAGTTTTTGGTTAACCATATCTTAAAATTGAAATAATATATAATCAATGAAGATTGTTTTCTTAACATTAACAAACATAACTGCATTTAATTTTTGTTAATATCACCATTGGAAAAAAAGTTATGTTGCATGTTGTTATGTTACAGTGCTTTGCCACTGTACATAAATATGTACAATAATTAAGAAATTACAAATCTTCTTTAAGTGATTTGGAAGCTGAAAAAATAAGAGTTAAAATTTCTTCTGCCTACATACACTCCCCGACAGCCGGTTAGGACCCCCTGACACTCGGTTTAAACGTATTATCTTCTGATCAATGAAGATCTTCACCGTGACTATTTTATTAAACTTATAACTAAAAACATTTTTTTTTAAATTGATTTGACGATCAAGTGAAACAACTAATTTTATGTATACACTACCATGCAATTGAATAGGGAAGGAATTTCTTCATGAATTGCCATGTTTTATTCAAAGGAAACAAACAAACAAACATCGTTATTTCCTTTGCTAAGATTGTAGGCCGTTCTTTAGCACGCATTAGACTTTTTCGACAAAACGCTTTTACACTTTGATGGCTATGGGTAAGGAAAGAGTTACCAAAACAGTTGCAAATGTATACAAACTTCGACGAGGTCAAAGTTAGCCCCAGCTCTCTGGTTTTTAACTTTGAATTTGATTTTCACGGCTCCCAAGAAACTTAATGAAGAAATTTTTATTGGTTGGTTACTGTATTTAGATGACACGTAATTATTGTCGCTTTCGACTTTTTTTACGTTTGAACCTTAGAGGAGATCGCGTAGATTCAGAAGTACGGACAGACGTATACCTAGATTTCGGAGACTACATGAGCTAGAGCCACCAAATTTAGTATATAGACTCGTGTAGTATGCACAGATATCGAGTTTCTTTCAAATTTCTCCCAAGCCCCCGCAAATTAGATAAACTCGATTTTCTCAAAGACTATACCAGCCACAGATATCAAATTTGGCGTGTTTAAGCTGTTCATACAGACGGAGATGTCGATCCGGCTGTTGATGCTGATCAAGAATATAAATACTTTATGGGGTCGGAAAAGCTTCCTTCTGCCTGTTGCATATATTTTGGCGACTTTAATATAGTATTTCACCCTATGGGTGCATGGTATAAAAGGCAAAGATAATTATAATTTATTAATTTCAGCTTTTAAATATATTTTTACACACGCTTCACTATGTGACCGGTTACATTTCACTGAAAAAACTTCGTAAACTTATCGGTGCTCTTCATCCCGATACTCTGCATCCATAAGATCTTATTGCCGGCATTTCTAACATGGTTTTTATTTCGGCAACTTAATATTTTATATTTAAAGGATTCATTTCAGAATATTTTTGATCCACATGATAAAATTAATATTAAGACATAGAATATACCTAAGTGGTACATTTAGTTATGAGCACTGAATCAATTGTTTGCCATTGTCATTAAGTATTGCCTAACGAACATAGGAATCGGTTATAAAAACTTTTGTACTTATCTTATTCAAAGTATTTTATTATATTGGTACATAGCATATATTCCCACCTTTCTAGCAAATAATATACCTCTTCCCCTTTCAGCTATTTGGCAACTTTGGCAGTGATGTGAAAATGAAACCAAATCAACTTATAGCCAATTTGTGTGGCAGATTAACAGCCCACAGCTGGCAACCAATGCAGCAGGGAATGCAAAGAGTGAAGTGGAAATGGAAATGATCGGGATCTCGGTTTCCCTACCATCGACCTGGCAAGGGGGACGCAATGTTAGTATTGGGGTTCGTGCGGTTAACGCATCGCTGACAAATATTGGCCAACGGCATACTATAGTAGATATATGCATGTATATGTATGCAGGTAGTTTGGATGGAGTCGATGAATGTGGCTTCGGATGTAGGGGTGGCAGTGCGAATGTGCGCAACATATGCATGTAAATGTTGGCCTTTTAAAAGGTTACAACTTCATGTTAACGTATGACCATCATCCTCGCCCACTTGCTATAACATCCTTCCGAGCCTTATCGCCCTTTGGGTGCAGCGCAATTAATTGGCAACCACCGGATGTGAATGTTTTTCCTGATTTCCCTGTGCCATGTCTTATTTTTTTTTTGTTTACTTTGCCCATTGAGTTTCATATTTGTATGTATGTATGTACAATGTACATACATATGTAGTTTTAAAAAGTTGACAAATGGCGTACGTACTCGAACATTCCATATTCTTCGCTTATTGCCCTTTATCGTATCATTTTGTGCGTACAGGTGAAATCCTAAAATGGCTGCAATTATTTACAATATGGGGCTGCTTATTGTTCGGGTTGATTAAGAAGGAAGGGCATTAAGAAGGCTCCAGATTACAGAGATACCAGCCAGAATCGTGATGTGTCCGGAATGCAATATGCAATTTTACATTTAACTGATTGCTGCTGCTTCAGCATTCCATTCAAAATACTCATATATATGGTATATGCTCGTTTAAATGTCAGATTGCTCATCACCTCAGATTTAATTCTATTGGGATGAAAATTGGTCCATAAACATTTTATTGTCATAACTGGGTTAAGTTCACTGTAATTTCATCAGTGATCAGTTTCTTCTGTTTTTGAACCCAAACTTGGCACAGTGTCTTTTATTAAAAGGGCAAGGTGATCAAAAAAGGATGTTAGAGTGATTGAGAAAGATACGAGGTTAAGCATATGGATAACGCTGTGAAAATGTACATATACATACATTATACAGTGATTCGATCCATTTGAATCCGAGATATACAAACCATGCAGTATGTATATATAAGTACAAAAGCTTATATTGTCTGGACGTTGACGCGTACAATGCGAAGTACGCTCAAGTGGCCCATACGACATCAGGACATAGCCTGTTTCGCGCGAGCCCAAGCAGAGCAAGCAATGTTTTAAGGATAGAGGAATAAAATTTCTAGTAGGTTTTCGGGGTACAGATAGGTTTAACTGGTTCAATAGCTCAGGAGAGTCTATTTCACCTATTAAAAGTTTATGAATAAAAGTTCAGTTAACAAGAGTTAATTTTTGAGACATCTCAGAAAATAATGAAGTTATTAAAAACAAAGCCACTGTTCGTGACTTTGCAATTTGTATGGAAGCTATATGATATAGTCATCCGATCCGCCTGGATCCGAGATATACAAATTGTGCAGTATATACAAGCCTACATACAATTTTAACGGTCTAAGAGGAGCTTGCGTAGATACAGACGCTGATCATCAATATACATTTGTACTTTTGGATATACAGTAGAATTCGGTTATAACGACGCTTAAGAGACCGACGATTTTCGTCGTTATATCCGGAAGACGTACTAACCGGAGGCCCAATCAATCACTCATCGAACTTTAGTCGCTATAACCGGACGAACGTTATAAGCGGAGTCGTTCTAATCGGATTCTACTATACTTTATATGGTCGGAGATGGTTCCTTCTATGAGTTGCACACTTCTGACCAAAATTAATGTCCTTTTTGCAAGGGTATAATGAATGTGTGTATGTGAAGAACTGGACCAATTATTATTAAAATATTGAATGTACATATGCATGTATGTATGGGTATCTTATGTTGTCAGAGACAGATAATAAACCGGTTTTAGCTACTCAAAGAGATGAATCGTTTTACTTTCCGAAGTAGAATTAGTCAAGTTTAGAATCGAGGAAATTGCATGAGATATACATATGTATGTATATGTAATGCATATGGACATTCATGCAGTTTTAGGTATTGATATTAATGTTGGCGTCTCAACTTTGTGGGTCATTCGAGTGTAAGTTGGTTATCGCATTATATACATATGTACATTTATGAATGTACATATGTATGTACATACTTCACTTACTGTAACACTAAATCGGTCATTTGTTATCAGAAGCGTAGCCATTGCTCTAACACCATCCTACATAAATAGAAACAAAAAGGAAAATTCTTGTTCGAACCGTTTGATGGGAATGCAAAAACTGTTTACTAATTAATAATAAACGTCGACTTCTATTTGTACATATGTAGATACATATATGTACAGACATATGTACATACATACATACATATACATATGTATGCATGTAAATATATTTAAGAACATACAAATGTATGTACATACATAAATAGAAATATGTATGTACTCACGCTTTGAATTGTAAATATATATGTACATATCTACATACATTAATACATAATGAAAATGTATGTATGTACATACATACATATGTATGTTTATGCCCCCGAAAGTACTGATAAGAAAATACACCCAATCTAAAAACCCACAGAATCACGTAGTCTCACGCTAATTGCAAATATTGAGCTGCAAAACCTTTGTACCGCAAATGATTGGATTCTTTTGGCGGCCCAATTGATTACAAATAAATATATGTATGCGAATACATACATACATATGTATGTATGTATGTACATATTTTAGTCAAACTAATATCAATCCGACACTATGGATCAGTTGTCTATCCAACCTGATAGTTAAAGATATGTATATGTATGTACATATACATATATAGATGTACATATGTATGTAGGTACATATATGTACGTTTGCTGAGCTTTGACGATGCTACGGTGCCATTGTGTGTAATATATCTATATCTATGAATGTATGTACATACCTACATACATATGTATGAATATGGTTGTATGGATGGAGCTTTCTTTACGCCCCATGCTTCAGTTGTTGTGACAGAAGAAGAGTCAACAATTGTTCATGCTATTGTTGTGCCCTGGCACTTTGCATTGACGCCTCGGGCTAAAAAGGGGAATGGGTGGTGCCAGCGATAAAGGAGAGGGGCTGGAAATGAAAATGGGGATGGGGATGTTGGCGACGCGCGCGACCAAACAAACTGTTGATTGAGCAGACAAACAGCTAGCCAAAGTAAGAGCACATTCAAGTCAAACAGACACACACATGCATACACAGACACATACACAAGCCCATAGGCCTCAGTTTTAGACTTTTCGCTGGTTGCTCTATCTCTTAGGCGTCAGAGAAGGGGGCGGCAGTTGGGGAGAGTGGGCCATTTAAGAGTTCAATCATATGTAGCTAAACCGTCGTTGTCAATTTTTATACACACCTAGTGGTAATAGGCACAATGGGTATACGCGGATCTTTCAAATCGAGCACCTATTAATTTATTTTAAATTTTTGCATCGTCTTCTTTCGTGGTGCAACTATCGCAATGAAAATTGACCTCTATAAGTTGGTATTAATATCAATCCATAAAATATTGAAATAGGACTACAAATATCCAAATTTTGCGTATAATAATACATACATATATACATTTACATACATTGTACATGTACATTCGTAGTTGATTTTATAAGTAAGTTCAATATATTTGTTCCATTTGGAACATTGGATTCCTTTTCCAGTATCCGTTTAACTTCGTTTAAGTTGCCAGATTTCATAATAAATAATGTGTATCTGCTCAATGATTTATCCTGTTTAAAAGTTATAGTTACTTTCGAGAAAAAGAATGAAATAACAAGCAAAAAGATATTTCATTTGCCAAGTTCTCCCCCTATGTACAGGGTATTTTGTCTTTTATATTTTATGCTGTTATTGTTTCTGCTGTTGTTTCTCTACAGAGTCTGACGACATGTTGTTGCTTTTACATTTGCACTGCCCATATGTTGAAAAAATATTAAAAAGAAAAATAAAACACCAGCCAAAGCAAAAACAGAAAAACAACTTCTAGTGTGAGCACGGCCGATTAGGCTTTAGCGATACGCTACTTCGAAAAGCGAAATACTCTTAATGTCCTTATTATCGCCTTTACAAGATACAACAGATAGTTTTTGTTTATTTATATTTGCAACCTGTTGTTTAACTAAAGCAAGTATTATAATTTTTTTCTAAGTTCACACTAAGTTCATACTGATAAATTGCTTTCATATCACTGTCTGTATGTAATTTTAGTCAATGTCTAATATATTACCAATCTGATAAAGGACTAATTAAGAGATGAAGACAGGGGCATCGTATTATTTGTCTGAAATGCTGAATGTTTCGAAGAAGATTTAAATACTATTTTTAATTTTCGAACTTTGATTAGTATCTGCCTGTATCTGTCTGTACCTTATTTGAATTCCATATGACAATAGTATATTACGATAAGCAGAGTTGTGTTCAAGTAGCCATTGTACGTACATATGTATGTACATACATACATACAAATTGAATTATAGGTCCCACAGATATGACTACATGAATTTAACTCGGTTTGATTCCCTAAAAAAATATTAGTTTCCAAAAGTGATGGTTTACATAAAATAAATGTTGATAAAAAAAAAAAAGCAAAAACGAAAAAAGCTTACCAAATTTCACATTGGGGGCTATTTTACAACCCGTATTTATTTCCATTAGAAAATTTGAACAAAAAAATAGGAAAGAGATTTACCAGCTGTAAGTAGGGTGCATGGCTATGTAGGGTAACCAACGGCAACAAACTTTTCGTATTTTTACACACACATACATACATACTACATCGATGTGTGAATGTATGTATATACATAAATTTGTAAGAATGTATATCTATCTATCTCTCTCGACTGCATGTAATAAGCTTAATGCAAGTGTTGAATGTGTGGGTGTATGCGTTCGATGCCAGTCGCTCTCGTGTGTGTAAATGTGTTTCTGCTGTTCTGTTTATGTGTGTGTCCTCGTACTTCGTTTGCCTGTTATACTCTTATACACAAAGAATATTACTTTTGGCCACAAGTTTAAAACGCCACAAGTTTAACTAAATATGTATGCACATACATTCATACATATATCGTCCAAACCAATCAAATTGTTTCGAATAATATCCTATTTACATATGGATATACAAATATCTAAATATTTTAAATGTTCGGTATATATAAAAATATTTCTCGTATTGGTTTGTGCCTTTTAAATTTATAATAAGTTGATCCAATAGCTTAATTTGCGATGTCCAAGGGTATACACGCTTCGGCATCGTGCACGCGAATCGACTCTCTGTTTTTCATCTTTCTCGTTTCTTGTTTCAGTTTGATTTTGTCAGTGGCCGCGTTCGGTTCTATTGGGGAGTAACGGCTGCCTAGCAGCAGCAGCAGAGCAGCACTAGACCTTCGCCGTCTCCTCTTACAGAAAGCCTTACTTACCTATTTTGTTTCCCCTCTTAATCCTTATAATTTCTGCATAACAAGAAACAAAAACGTGTACAAATAATCGAGAAGTCGGGAACGAAATATTTTAAATTTTTTTGTTTCCTTTGTTTAATTTATTTTGATTTATACTGGTAATTTAAACAAACAATAAGTTAATACTATAATAAAACACGAATTTTAATTTCCAAAATTAAAAAGAGCGCGCGAAATAGCGTCCAAATAATCACAATAAAAAAACTCAAACTCATTGTTATTGCATGGAAAATTACTACAGAAATTTTAGTTGTTGTTCGGTGGGCAAAACAAAAATAACAAAACGAAAACAAAATCAAGTCAAAAACAAAATTCAAAAAAAAAAAAAAAAAAAATTATAAATAAGACAAGAGGCAGCAATATAAAAGCATAAATAAATTTGATGAATATAAAATGCGATCAGCATAAATAAATTAAATGATGCTATGATTTTGTCCTATTGTCGTTGTTGTAATAAAATTTAAATTTGTACGGTTATTATTGTTAGTTGTGGTCATTGTTGTTGTTTTTGTTGTGAATTTGGCGCCAAAATAATGAACTCAACAAAAAAAAGCTTACCAAATTTTAGATACTTTTAATGAAAACCTCAAACATTTATCGCCATGCATATGAACATATGTACATACTATGTATGTATGTATATGTAATAGTTATACATACATACTAGATAACCTAAAGAAGTACATATCTTTGAAACAATTACATATCTTGAAATTTTCAAAAATAATTTTTGTTTTCCACATTCATTACAAATCAGAAGACACGAAATTCTATTATCATTTTGCTACATTTCAGACACTCGTATAAATTTTTTGTACATACATATGTATGTGCATATGTATGTACACATGCATATTTATTAAATGGCTTGAATTATTTTATTTTTTTAGCGCTAAGGGTATGGGCCAGCCCTGATTAAAGCCATAATAATTATAATAATAACAACAACAATGGATACACGTGCCACTTGCCATTTTTTTTTTTTGTATTTTCCAAAACCCAATTTTCTCTTTTTTTAAATCCAAAAAAAAGAATGCGTATTTATACGTATATATGTACATACATACATAGTATATATTCTATATTTTCTTTATCCACAGTGTTCTCTTCTGTTCTTGCTCTCTTTCTCTCTGTGTTTACACTATCCAACTGCAATTTGGTTTTTGTACCGCGAAAGTTGAGTGTCATCGCTGCCGACACCTCCAACCAGCCCTCTCGATTGCCGTTGCATCGTTGTATGTGTGTGTGCTTGTTATCAAAAGTCCCGAAAAACCAGTGTGTCCGCTTTATCAGCGAAGAAAGAAACAAAAATCCAACAACAAAGCCGAAAAAAGCATATTAAAAAAAGAACGACCTCAAAAACAACAACAGCAACGGCAGCAACAAGCGGTCGCTCTCTCTCTATCTTTAAATATCACTCGCCCGCTCCCCCATTCATGCTCACGTCGACACTGTCCTTCTCTTCCGCGTTTCTGTTGTTATGTCGTTGATTTCCAGTATCGTCGCCAATAAAGTGACATTGACAGAGCAAGAGAAAAGCGACAGCTAGAGAGCTAGTTTGGTTCCCTTTTCGTTGCTTGATTCGTTCCCGGTTCCCTACAACCTGATCCCGGTTCAATATCGGTTCACGCGTACCCGCTAAATAAAATAAATGTAGAGATACAAATATTTTCACTGGTTTTATGGGTAAGTTTAATCATTTTTATTCATACTGTAACTGTTGGGTTTATGTCCAATTTTTTTTTTTTACAAAGACTGCTCGTGAAAAAAACCTGTTCATTGTGGTCATAAAAAAAGTTTCGTTTGTATTGTTTCTAGGCTTGATTGATTTGACCTACACAACGTGTTAAATTATCGAAATTATTCTATATGTAAATATGTAAGTAAAATATTCTACATATTTAAATGCTGTACAGCAGACTTATGTACATACATATGTACATCATCTTACGCTCACTCAGACAAATGTTTTTAGCCCTTATGCCTTCAACCCATTTTCAAGTAAATTTTTATAAATTTTCGGTCTGGTTTTTTTTTCCTTTTCTTAAAGCACACACTAGACTAATTTTCGGCGATGCCAATAGATGTCGATAATTTTCTGTTTTTTCTTTTTGGCAATCAATTAAGGGCCCTTATGTACTACATATATTAATGTATGTATGTAGTGTTCATATAATCGAAAGGCATATTTGGAACTTAAATATAATTACTATTCTACCCTATGTGTGCAACACCAAACACATTTTTAGACTAGCACTAAATTTGTTTTTATCATAGGCTCAAACGGTATATTAAAGTCCTTTTCCGACCCCAAATATCAAGTTTACATCAAATTTCTGTCACGTCCGCAACCGCCACTATACACTATCGAAATCAAATTTGTCACACTAGTTAGTGTTTTAGTGTTTTACTAAGTTGTTCATCGGGGTATGGTATACCAAAGTCGGCGAAACGACTTAATTACTTAATTCTTTGTTAAATAAGAATTTCTGGTAAGTTTAAAGATCCATTGAGTAATATGGTAAAGGAAGCTGCTTCAAAAGCTAAAAGAACTTTTATGAATTAGGGAAACGAGTTTTAGTCCCAGTCCAAGAGGCTTTTGGAAATGTAAGCCAAATTTTTATAATTGTGAAAACTTTTTACCTTTGGCAAATTTTTAGATACGTTTTGGTTGTTGGGTGTTAAAAAGTCTGCAACTGATTGACGTCAGCAGAAACATTCTGCAGAAAGATTTTGGTTAAACTCCTATGTCGGGAAGTAACCAGGAATTTCCATTTACCATGTGTAGGCTAAAGACCAAATATGCTTGGAATTGAGTTGAGTTGCATTTTGCTTTTGAATCTACCTTTTAATATTTGCCAACGACACAAACCACAATTCAAAGCTGCAAAAAGTTCTTGATTGACTGTCTGGTTGGCTGGCTGGTTAGCTGGTAACTGGGTGGTTTTCTGGCTGTTGCGGTTACAGCATCTAGTCGGTGCCAGGTTTATGGTTTCTTTAAGAAATGGTTACATAATTGCATATTTGCAATTATCAATCGATGCTTTAGCAACTGCAATATCAACAGGTGAATCCACATCCAATTCCACATCCTACACATTAGCTACATATGTATGTGTATAATTAACCCAGGCAGACACCTCACAGAAACCAACGCAAATAATTTGAGAATTTTATTTCATTTCATGTGCTACAAGACTCAGCATTTCGCTGAGTTGAGTAAAAGAAATTGGCACTTGACCTACCACACGGAAATCTAAATTAAGCAACAGCCAACATGTTTTGTGCGTTTCGTTTATTCTGCCTCTCTGTCTCTGCTTTTGTCTCACTCCTTCCCCTTCTTATTGTATCTCTATACGGTTTGCTGTGGCTTCGTACATATACATGTAAACGTACATATGTTTGTATGTATGTACATTATACTTAAATTGTTGCTTTGTGTGCATATGTATAATTAAATTTTGTTTTACTGTTTTACCAGTGAGCAGTTTATTTCAATAACAAAGTGTAAAAACGACCCTTTTTATTCGATATCCTATACAAGTTTTAAAGCCTCGTAGAATTCTCTTAGAGCTAAAATTTTATATGTCTTACTGGTACTGGCATATTCCACTATTGTTGCCATATGGCATTGTACTATAAATTTGTGTTTTTGGTTTATCAGCTGGCATCAGACACAAAGGTGATAAGACAAACACTTGGCAACAAAAAAGTATCCATAGTTGCAGATAGCAGTTCAGACAGACCAGGAATCAGCCATCTTATCGAGTAATTCATACAAAGTTAGTTAACGTTTCTCCCGATAATTATATTACTGAGTTGGATTAATTAATTCTTACAATCTGTAAATCCCTCGTATATTAAAACGAAACTCGTTTAAATAAAATAATAATAATTATAAATGTGAATTATGAAAATGAATGATTTATCTCAGTCTTTAAATAATTAGTAATTAACATGTCGTATACGTAATAATATGATCGCAATACACTCAGGCGAACTTAAATGAAAAATGAAAAACAAGCAACAGCAAAATGAAATTAAAGAATTTCTGGTGGTTAATGCCAATTATGATATCAACGCGGTTACTATGACAACGATTCATACGTAAACACGCACTCACGCCCTCACGGACACACGCACACACGAAAACAAATGCACTTACACAAACTCAGTACACAGACATTGCCATGGAACAACTGTTGCTGGCGAGTTGTGCTGTCGACGGTTGCTGTTGTTAGGCCATTGTGTGTGTGATGGGAAATCACTTAAACTGAAAATGTTCATTGAATGTTGCAATCAATTTTAAGCAGCTTTTGAGTGGATTCGCTTGGTTAGATCTTCGGCAGGCTTACTACCAATATATATGTTCTGCGCGGGTTCCAGATTGTAAGATAGAGGGTTGCATTGCTTAAAATTTTCAGTTGAAAACATGTTTCTTTAGCCGATATATCGAATTATATTGAGGAGTTCATCAATTTAATTACATACTCAAGCTTTAAGCTTTGCATATTTCATTTGCTTGTAATTCAAATTCATAATCAAAATCACTTGTTTCTTTTATTTGTAATGAGTTTAATCAGATAAATACACAAATATTTGTCTATTGTTAATTTAGTTTCTTCAGACTGTTTGTAGTTGTTATAACGAGAACAAATATATTGTAATATTTTGTAAAGATGCAATGCATTTCGTTTTACTTAGAATGCGTTCAAGTTCTACCTAAACCTGAACCATTATGGAATTGAACAACTGCAATAATTTAGTTACGTCCAGTGGCAACGAATTGCTACTGAAATTATGTCACTTCTATGGGCTCGAAAGCGAGGTTAGTGAACTGGCAACAAGAACTATCAGAGTCATTTTATATTTACAATTATTTATCTTTTCTTCTGGTTACCTTACTATTGTCCTGACCACCACTTAATGATGTCTTTATGGCAGATTTCAACACAAAGTATTTATGTATCTTGCAGGCGGCAACATAAAATTGTTTACACATTTTTGATCTATGATGTGTATACAAATAATTACAATTGTTCAGTAGAAGAAGCCGATTGAATTAATCTGTAAATGTCCAGTTATAAAGCTTTTGGGAGGAGACTAGTCTGCATGGGTTAAGTTTGTAAGGTTCTCCTGATTGGAACACCACAATCTACATACATACATATATGGCGCTTAATATTTAAACTTTAAATTGAACAGCAAAATTTTGTTGTTTTCTATCGAGAAACATAGAATTTTGTACTAATTTTGCTGAAAAGCTCAGATCTCATCTTATCTTAAAACTACTTCTTACAATGAGATCTTCTGTAACTCTTTTACCTTGTTTAATTTGTGGATTCGGTGGATTTGCGTGAATGTAACCTGTTGCTAACAGAAAATTAAGTAAGTCGTCTCGCCGACTTGGGTATACCATGCACCAAGTAAGTAAGTAAGTATTTCTAATTTCGAAAACCAAATGTATGTCTATAAAATTGTTTTTACATGCCTCATAGCATATGCTACCTCGCTCACTGTACAAACACACGAGCACTCTAGCGCCGCCGCTAAGCAGCGGCGATTAAATACGTTCATACACATATTTTGCATGTCTCTAGTGCGATTTCTTCATACTAAATTTGGTGGCTCTAGCTCTTTACTCTCCCAGATTTGCGTGTTCATACAGATCATGCGGATCGATTCTGCTATTGATACTGATCCAGAATATATATACTTTATGCGGTTGGAAAAGCTTCCTTCTGCCTGTTGCATACATTTTGGCGACTTTAATATACGATTTCACCCTATATGTGCAGGGTATAATGAATGATTCAGTTAAGCTTCGTTACCTAATTCCGTTTATTTAAAAGGAACATACAAAATATTAGCCCATGTAATGCCCTTTCCTAACTAAAGCCACATTAGATTACTATTTGTCTGTTGCGATAGAAATGCCATATCCTGTTCGTATTGTACATATGTATGTAGCATTCGCATTCACACTCTCAAATCATTTCACCAGGATGGCATTTTGAAGTTAGCAATTTTTAATTTCAATATTAAACAAGACTGAGATTGTAGTAGCACTTCGTTAATAAAGGTAATATTGTTTTGTTCTTGACAAAAGCACTTGCAGTAATCTACAGATGGATTCAATAGTCTAAATACTTAACGTATGAAAACACTTGGAACTAGTTTGACTTTGCCTTTAATTTAACTTCAACCATGTCGATGTTTGTAAACGAAGTTCGAAAATGTTCATTGCGGTTGAGCAGCACGATTATGACATAAGGATATTGGGGTTCGATCAGCTTATTATACATATACCACACACCCATAGGATGAAATGGTATATTAAAGTCGCCAAAATGTATGTAACAGGCAGAATTAGGCTGAAAATTAAATAAAACTGATTTTTCAAAAACTAACAAAGCTAGAACCACAGAATTTGCTATGTAGATGTCTTTAGTATGCCCGTAGATTATTGATATTTTATATTTTTGGCCACTTTCGCCTCCAGAATTTAGAAAAAACCGATTGCATCCTGCAACTTTTTGATTACATTAATGAGCCCTATATCTACATATATATCTACCAACCTACCAAATTTTATTAATATCGGACTAGAAACATGGTCCTTTTACTAATCGGTCCTTAAGGGCCAAGTTGGCCGTAGGCTAGTGGTGGCGCTAGAGTGCTCGTGTGTTTTTGTGAGGGTGAGCAAGATAGCATATGCTATGAGGTGAATGTACAATATGTACCTATGTATGTATATACATACACTTTATATCACCTGGTGCATGGTATATCGAAGTCGGCGAGACGACTTACTTACTTCATTTTTATACTCAAGACGTTTTGAATTTCCTTTGCTTGAGGCAAACCATATATGCTCTCCAAATGCAGCAGCGATGGAGTTGTAATAGAGTTTTCATAGTTCTGCTGAAATGAGGTGTGAAATTTACCCAATTAGTAAAATGAAATTATTGCTAAGCACAAATCAATTGTGACTAATGAAGCGATTATGCTGTTGTTGTTTTTGTTGTATCTTTGGCGCAAACAACAGTTAGTTAATAAAGATTGATTGGTAAATGGTTGAACTTAAATAATTCAATGTGATATGGAAATAATAAATAAAATAAACAAATCTAATCTAACCACATTTGGTTTATGACAGAGTTCTTGCCCTAGCAACGACCAGCCATGTGTAATAAATATGTATGTATGTATGTACATATGTACTAAATTGGGTCTACTTTATGCTGGGATAATGAATCCTGATACTTGTTACAGGATATTTTCAAGTCTAAATACATTAAAGAAAAATTTGTTTTCATTTCATTTTCTTATTTACGTTAGATTATTTTGCACTCTATATATACATACATATACACATACATAGTTCTTGGTGCTATTTTCGGATTGGTTGACTAGTTGTTTATGTCTTAGCTTTGTTGTATTTGTTGACTATTGTTGTTTTTGCTGTCAACTACTCAGACGTAGACATAGATACATATCTGGTAAATGGAAATTAAGTTTGATTAGCGTAATAGAATTTCCACTCTACTGGCCAGTGAAATGTGTCAAGAGATTTAAGTAACAATTGCATTACAACTACAAGTATGTGTAATATTGTACCCAGATAGATATGTAGCAGTGTTTCTTAATTAATGTTGTTGAGAAGACTCAAATTGTTTTCAAAACTGCAAATGAGACAGCGACTTTTAAAAAAGCACGTGTTTTCTGTAAGAATGTTATTCCAACTTTGTTTGTCTAACTAATGTAACTAACTAATGTTGATAATATTCATTCTGCATGATTACTGCAATCTTTTATTGCATACAGTAGAGTAGAACAGAAATTAGTTATTGCAGTGAGTGAAAAGGATTGCTTTGACAATTTTATTCGAGTCTGCAGTTATTATTAAAAGTAAGATCCTTCAAAAATGTAGTTTAAGTAAATCGAGGTTTCCTATAAGATATTATATATTTAAAGTGAATGGTGAATATGGTGTTTACCCCTATCGAGTAATTCCAAATTTGAATAGTGCATTTTATATATACATATGTATGAATGAGTGTCGTAGTGTACAATTAGAAAATATCGAATAGAATGCATCCATGCAATCCATTTATATATGCACCTATATATTTTATTGTGCGAAATAAACAAGTTCATTTTCACATTAAATAGATTTCGCGTGCTGAGCTGTTTACCATTTAAATTGCATTTGGCGACAATCGACAGATGTGCACACGTAAATGCAGCAAATGCAATGCCAAAAGTATTTGGTTGGTATCCGTTCCCCCATCCATTACGTATCCTAGAGCATCCGAGCATACAAGCATCTGACCATCTGACATAATGGGCATTTCAATTGTTGGCAAGATGCAAAGCCACGCACAAATTCAACAAATTCGCTATTTTAAAATTGAATTTGAACTGCAACGGCAAAGGCACAGTGTACATACAAAGGCGAACAACAGGTATTATTAGCACATGAAAAATGGAATATCTACTAAAAGTTTTGTACAATCATTAATTGCAAATGGGTTCAATGAACTCGTGACGAATAAAAAACAGCAAATCCCAAACAAAATCAGGCAATATGCAAATGAAAAACCTCACAGATTTGAGATGGAAACACACAATGCATGATCGCACACAAAGACCCCCACACAAAATACTCACACTAAAAAAAAGGCAAATGCCAAACTCAATATAAACAGCGCGTGGCTAAATCTATACAATACATATGTGTGTGTACATGTATACATATATGCTTCGGCACGTTTGTGTGGGTGCCCGGACAATCAGCGTCAATGACAATCGTCATCACCGTCATCGTCATTTGCCAGTTGCTCTTCCCAGACACCGCTCAGCAGTCTAACCAAAATTCTGATAATCAATTTAGACTAAACCTATTATAGGGTATCCCCGAAAAGAGACCAACATCAATTGCTCTCCTTGATAACAAAACTTTCTTGGCACTTATTACGGTTTAAGATGCGCATTACGCATACGCACTGAGAGCCTGTTAATTTTGTGCCCATTAGATAGTTTGACTATCAGGCATAAGCCCACGAACGGAGTCAGCAATTGTCGCCCCATCTATCCTATATTATTGGAGGAGGAGACCATACTATAGGGCAAAGGCAGTTGCGAAAGTCTCACTATATTTTTGGCGAATCTTAACATTAAATGGTAATTGATGTAATTAATTTACTTGATTTTGAGTGCGATCAGAGATCGTTCTGTATTTCGTAGATAAGACGGGAGATCAACTCGCTGCAGGCGTTTTGCTGCTGCCGGAGAAACGATTCTGAATTCACGACAGCCGGATCTTCGTCTTCGCCAAAACCAGCAACTGTGATTAGGACGAAGGAAAAGACTCTTAGCCCACAATGATGGGCCACAATTACTTCGTGGACTAGTGACATGCCGACTGCATCTACTCCAAGTAAACTTAAAATTTTTTGTTCGGCCTCTGTCTCATAGACGGGTGACCCCAAGCAGGCAAAGACTCCCGTGTGCAGGCATTCTTCGTAGCCCAACGACTTGCCTATCTCCACACCCCTTTCCAACAGATGATTGTCATAAGCGTTTACCATAGAGACACATGGGCCACCGAAGCGAGAATCGTGCAGTCCGATTAAAGGCGAGGATCCCATCATGCCAATCAAATTGATGTGATCCTTAATTAACATTATATCGCCCACTGCATATCGGGGATTGACGGCGCCGGCGGCACTAGTGAAGAATACATACTTCACCCCGCACAATTTCATGACATGCACCGGCACTGTGCAACTCGCTAGCTCAAATCCCTCGTAGGCGTGGATGCGACCCTGCATGGCTATTATTGTGGCGCCCATTAAAGTGCCCACGACCAGCTTGTTATCGTGACCTTCCACTGGCGATACGGGAAACTGTGGGATATCCCTGAATGGTATGTCAACGGGATTCTCAATCAAGTTCACCATCGAAGACAGTACGGTGCTGCACACCACACCGAATTTTGGACGAATCCTGCAGGTTCGTAGGATGTACTCTGCCATGGCGCTTACATCGTCGTAGCTATACAGAAGACTTTGTGGGGTCACCACAACCTGCTTTGGTCCGGCTTTGGCTTCCGCCTCTTCGGCTTCTTTCTGTTTCTTCAGCTGTAGACGCCGTGCCAAAGGACTCTTGGACGCGCAGCATTGTTGACACTTCATCTTGGCGAAAGACAAACCCGAGGGGAAGGCCAATTCAGCACTTATAGCCGGACTCAAAATCCAATTTTTTGTTTTTTTTTTTTCTACAAATATTTGTGTTACACTTTACAAATCACCATATAAGACTAGCTAAATATTTGACAAATATCTCAGACAGCGATAGATTAACACAAAGATAATAAGACCAAATACTAGGAGTCCGTATAGAATATTCGTATACAAAAAGCCTTTAAAAAAGTTATCGCCTAATCAATTAATCAATCGATTAATTTACCTCATATATCAAGGGTTCCCATAATGGCCCAGGTGGATCCTAAGGGGTCGTGAAATGAAAACTGAGACTTTATGAAAATTGTTAAGAATAACTACTACAATAGTTAAGAATAGTTAAGAATAACTACTACTACGAGACGAGTTCATATGTCCGCCTTTCCGTCTGTTCGTCTGTCTGGATCAGCGCAAACTCCTCCTAGACCGTAAGAGCTGAAGAGCTGCAATTTTCCAAGTAGGCTTGTATATAATGAAAAGGTTGTGTATCTCGGATTCAGCCGGATCGGACAACTATATCATATAACTCTCATACAACCGGCAAAGTCACGAATAGTGGCTTTTCTGAATAACTGCGTTATTCTAACTCTTCAGGTGGGCCGAAAAAAAAACGTTTTCTCCATATTTGCTCTTCCGCAGAGCGCATAATTTGCATCCTTTGACTTTTCTATCTTTTGCACCCTGCTGAAGGCTTGGTCTGATTGTCCATGGCAGTCCTTATTGTATGGCAATGGAAATCAGCTACCTTTATCGTGCAATAAAACTAAGATATATAATTTATTAATTAATTTGTGAAAAATATTTAAATTAAATATCAATGTACATATGTAAGTAGCTTCGCAAGCCATAAACGTACATACATATATGTATGTGTATGTGAGCTTTAATAAAGTGTTTACACAAGGTATATGTGATTTTTGTTGCTCATACGCAGTGTGTGTCAACGATATTCATTGGGTTTGACTGTTATTTTTGCTAAGTTCAATGTCACTTTAACTAGAGTTCATATACCCACCCCTTACTTCCTCGGAATCGTTCCTCCTGTCCCTCATATTTGCATGGCAATAAGTTTTTTATAACAAACTAGACTGATACTCGTACATGTAGGGACACTCGAGCAATGTGAGAGTCGAACAGCTGCCCCTGGCATGAGTTGGACTAGCCTTGTCTGGTCTGATCTGGTCTGTTGCTAATTATTGGGGTAAACTAATATGAAAAACAACAAGTTATACAAAATTTTATATTTGTTTCAATGCGGTTTTTTTCAACTCATCCACACCCTCTGCTTCAGCCTGCTTCTTCTTCTTGGCCGTTGTCTAAGCATGAATAATTTGAGTGTGACTTTGGGTAAATCGCTGAAGCGTTTAGCATGCTCAAAGCGATTGGTTAATCAATAAAATTATTAAACAAAAACACACACTCACACGCACGTGCAAAAGTATTCAAATTGAAATAGAAAACTTGTTGTTGTGATAGTTGTTATTTTGTTATTTGAGTGAGCACAATGTGGCTTAAGTTACAAAAAACAAATGCAGGCAGAGAACGCCCACAAAAAAAACATCAGTCGCCATGGACAGTATTTTTAATACCCTCTATTCACGTGTATACTTGATTTATCAAAACAGGATTGTTTTCATAACAGTCTGTGTCTATGTCGAGGCTAAAAGGTAGTCGACGCTCTCGTTTCGTTGGATTTTTTTCTATAATATGCTCATTGTCGTTGGTTGATATTGGATTGACGATGATTCGACGAAACCGCAAAGAAATTATCAGGCGAATGCATTAAGTTACATTTTAAACACTCTGGGATGGCAAATCGGACGCGGGTGACGCGATGAACCAGAGATGTGACCATACTCCAGGTCACTTGTCTGGTTCATGGTCCACCCTTATTGTTGCTCTCTCTCTCTATCTCCCTTTTTTGATTTGGATGTTTTGTTTGTCACTTTTCGAGTCTATGCCAAAAATTTCAATGTTTACACTGTAGATACATTTGTGCCTGTTGCTTTTATTGCTGGTATTCCGGCAGGAAAACCAAGCAGGCCGGTGGGGCAAACGGCTGGTGGCTGCAAACTCGATTTGGCCATAATTTGCAGTACTTCTCTTTCCGCATCTCTGTTATTATTTACCCTTTATTTCAGTTTGCTGTTTATTCTTTATTTTTGGCATTGCGGTTATATTTTTTCTTGAAGCTTTTTTTTTGCCTATTGAATATTTTGACTGGCATTTGAATGCTAATTGAAGTTATATTTCGCATTTTCCCCGTGGTTGTTAAGCTGATGAGTTGGTGGATGAGGAAAGAGAGTGAGGTTATTAATATAAATTATAAATATTTACTTGGCGAACTTGCCAAAATTAAATTAACAAAATTCTGTTATAATATATATATATACTTTTCTCCTTCTCTTTCAGTTTGAACCTAAGAGCAAAAAAGAAGCACGAGCAGCACTAACCTGTCAAGAATTAACTGCGATTAGTCAAGTTACTCAACGTTCAACCAATGAAAACCAACAGCAAATACAGCAAATCAGATACCAGAGCAGCAACTACAACATCGTTGACGAGTCGCCTTATCAATTTGAGACAGGGCAAAAGGGATAAAAATATTAAAAGAATTCTAATTCATACATACAAGTGTCTCAATCACAATCCGCGACTGAAGATACTCACCTGAAACACACCCACACAACTGGAAAACAATCAACCACCGAACCACCCACCGAGTTAAGCCAAGTTCGCCCTTTACTCCGTCTGATGTACAAAAGTCCAGTGAAAAAACAACAAATAGCGAAAAGATCAAGAAACTCAACCGGACTTGGACCCTGCAACTGATACTGCAATAGCCGAAAACAATCCGGTTTTCTTGAAAGAGCCACCAAACTGCACGGCAACAACGACAACCACAGCCACAGACGAGCCCCCTTCAGTGATTGGTTTTGTTTTTGGTGTTGGCCAGTTTTGTTGCTCCACTTTCGTCGTTGTCGTTGTTTTTGATTTTAATGTTGTCGTTGTTAAGCAGTAGCTGCTTGCCGTGATTGTGATAATAAGAGAACAAGAAAACAAAACAAAACTGGTATTACTCTACGACCGCTATTAAAAGCAAAGTGATTGACATCGAAAAGCCAAGTGGATCGGAAACCAACCACAGCTATCTCCACTCAAATGTACTCCGCTATTGGTTATTACGCGGGCATGGGACAAATCGCACAAGACGTAAGTTCATGCAAGATATACATATAGGCATAAGCTTAAACAATACTATATTTTAAATGCTGTTCTATTGTGTTTTCATAAGTAGAAGTCTTTGACCATTGTCTTGAGCACTCGTGCAACAGGCTTCTCATTTTAAATTTCCATATTTATGTTCGTTAAGGTACCTGTGGTTCCTGATCTGTTAATCTTTATTTTTGTTGGTTAGATGAAAAATATTGCATTTCATTTAAGGAAAACTAAGTGCTCATACGGCTTTGCTTAGACATTCATCAAAAATGTTTTTAATAATACCGGAAACATAAAAGGGAAAACAATGTGATATTAGTAAGCAGTTTTACTTTGTAAGCATTTTATGTATATATGAATGTACATATGCCAGTCGGACGGAAAATGTAGTTACATACATATGTATGTATATCCTTTTGCATCGCTATCTGCCTTCCTAGTCATTCATTCTTTATGCTTATTGTTTGCAGATCTGACCATAACATATTATATGAACTTGTGCACTTGATGAGATACATCCTCCTCTTCATTTCAGCAAATTTTTATTGCATTTTCCTCTGTTAATGAAAAGATATGCGCACCACAACAAAAATGCACAAATAAAGTTATTTCACTTAAATTTTCATAATAATGAAATTGAATAAAATGTACAGAATGTTACAAAACAATAAAAGTTAATTTAACAATAAAAGTTAATTCCCCACGAAGTGGTTCTAGTTCAAACTACAGAAAATAACATAAGCAAATCAACTGAACCTTATTATCACTCTTCTCATTAGACAAAGACTAGACTTATAGTTTATGTACATGCACACTATTCCAATTCCTTCTTAAATTTATTCATTTATTGTTGATGCGCAATTTCTCCCCATCACATTGTATTGTTCATACACACATACACATATGTGTATACAAAACATACATATATAGAGAAACCTTGATAAGCCTTTGATAAGCGCTCGTCTCATACATGTATATAAATGTATGTATGTTTGTTTTTGTTCTAATATTAAAAAAAGAAACAAAACTTAATATAACGAGAATAAGAATGTATAAGCATTGTACTGGCCATATATGTATAAGATAACATTTTTAGTCAACTTTTCCATTAGACTAAATAGCAACGAACAATAAGAAGAAAGAAACTGAAATTGGGTCATCTAATCAGCAAACGATGCGAATGTTACGTAATTTTGACTGACCTGGAGTTAAATTTAAATAAAATTAAATCCCCAAGGCTTCTCCAACAAATAAATTACAAAAACTTCAATTCACATTGCGAACAAAGTGTTAAGAATTTACCCAGCCATGCAGATCCTGCAGCATAGCCAAAGTAATCTGATTGTTTATCGCATTAAATACTGTCGCTGAAATCACAGTTGTCGAGTTTTCCCAAAAATCTAATGTTGCGAGGACTCGAGAGTGGAATATTCCCAGACACAATAACCATGGCATCGCCTCATTCGACAGGTTTTCGCATACTTCTCTAACAGACCTCGGTTCAACCTTTTCGGTGTGCTTGAAAGGGTTATAGTTTATTACAATGCGATTGCTTTTACATTAAAATTATAATATGTAGATTTCATTAAACTGTGTGTGCATGAAAATGGAAATGTCATAACGATTTTCCGATTGCAGGCATCGAAGCTGCAAATTAAATGTTAATAGAAAATATCAAGTGAAATAAATATAGATACTTTTTTATACATAAGTACATACATACATATAAATAATCAGAATTGGTCATTTTGTTCAAAACGTTAATTGAAATGACGGCGTTCGTTGTTGTTTTCGTTGCTGTCAAAATTTTCAGGGGTTAAGCATTTTATTTACGCATCATAAAACAAAAACAAAATCAAAAGAAATCAAAAATAAAAAATCTGAATAAATTTGTACAAAAATACTGCAAACAAAAATAAACAGATGTGCGCAATTCTCAGAGCCTGGCAATCGTCCAAAAATTTGCCCAAGTGACTGAATGAGTGACGGAACTCAATTCGAGATGCGAAAACTGATGATGATGATGGCCCAGAAATTAATTTGGGGAGAGTGATCACCTTGAGAATGCATCCGAATATTCAATATACATACATAAATTTTTTTTCTTCTGAGTTTCTGAAAATTTTAGTTAATTTTGACTATTTAATTGAGGAAGTCATAGGAAAAAACTTCCAAAGTCTTTTAAATAAAAATATGTCTATAAAGAGTTGTTCTTAGCTAGATTTGACTGTAGAGTTTTCTAAAAAAAAATGCTTTCTTTCTTTTAATCTGTTTTTATAGTGTTTTATATGTATTGAATATACATATGTACATACATATGTATGTATAAAACAATAAATGTCAGAAAAATATTTTTGATATCTACTTACAAATATAGTTTTCTCAGATAAAGTTCGTTAACCTTGGTTAAATATAATAAACAAAATAATAACAACATAATAATTGCCAATTATTAAAATTTCAATTTGTTATCAATTAGTCTTTATCAAAAAGAACGAAATTATCTCGAATTTCGCATGTTTTTTGGTTTTCCTAGTAAGGCAGGACTCTATGTGCTAACTTTTCGGAATAGTTAATTAATTAAAGACTGTTTACTTTATTAATCGCATTAGGTCGCAGATCTGTAAATATTTCAAAATGCAAATTGGTTTAGATGGGTGACTACGGGGTGAGAGGGCGGATAGAAGTCGCTGTGGTGTCTGTTAAGTTCAAAATAGTAATGCATACCTCATAATTTGTCACACTTTTGCTTTTGTCAGTTTGCCACTTTTTGTGTTTCTGTTCAATTGTTTGCATTTTATCAGTAGACAAAGTGTCATGCCAAGTACCAGACAAATTGGTGCTTCTATGTACATACATATACGTACATACATACATACATATATGTATAAGTCCAGGATCGAGTCACGTCAGTCAGTGCCAATACTCAATAACACGCACCCACACATGTATATGTAGTTCCACACATAAACACATTGAGGTTGGTCAATATTTGCCTCAGATAGATGTGTGTCTGCGTGTGTGAGTGCTCGAGTATCTGGATAAACACACACACTTGCATTTGCGAATTGTAAGTGAGAGAGTCATGCACAAGTGGAAAATATTTTGCATGGCGATTCAAACAATGGCACGACAACACAAAAGGCAATTGGGCAAATGCAGAACAGAACATAATACTTGTACACTACCACATACCCACTCACATTTGACGGTGTGTGTGTGTGTTAGCTTTATAAAGAATTGTATTGTGCGCATATCAACAACATATTTGTATATACATATGTACACTTACATACATATATTCACTACGACATCAACAACAAATTAAATGATAATGATAATTGCATTTCCTATCGATATAAGCGGAAAAAGTGCAAAGAAAGCAGAAAATTGTTTACTCAGACAAGCTTCTCGTATTGTGTAACTAAATAAGTGTAATATGTATGAATCCTATAGCCATCGACTATGGTCAGATCAAATCAAAGTTATTAGAGATACATATGTATTTACATATATATTTACATACAAATGTTTGGACATCTTTTCAATTCAATTTTATCCTTATCCTTCATGATAAAAGGGATTCCAAAAATACATATAGTTTCTTCATGTTGTCCAAATCTATTAAAGGAGAGAAACTAAATGAATGTAAGATTAATTAAGCAATCTGATGGCTTGTTAAGATAATGTACTGCAAATGTTTTACTTAGCTTTCGACCCGCAGTGGTGAACTACATTTTTCCCAAATGTCCCTTTAAAAGCGAAACTCGTTTTACGGGGATCGGGAACGTCTCCTTTTCCGCTACTAACATATGACCAAAACCCTTTACAAGCGGGTAATGAAGTATTAATGAGTAATGCGATGTCTTCAGTATACCCTGCACCAAACAAATATCTCGCTTACTCGTATAACGAGTGATGAGCGCCTCAGTGCCGACAATTTCAATTAGATCTTTAACAATATTGGATAGATATTAATTACACAATATTACTGCCAAATTTCTTCACCTGTTGTAGTCTCCGAGATCGAGAAAACCTTCCTTCAGCTTGGTAATGTTATGAGCTCAGAAAACAATGAAGTTATTGTGACTTCGCCGTTTGTATGGGAGTTTTATAATGAAGCCATCCGATCCGGCTGAATCTAAACCGTACGAAAAATAGAGGCCCATACGCAAAGTTTCAACTCTGTAGCTTAAACGGTCTTTGCGTCGACCCAGTCCGACGAACGGACATGGCTATGTGAACTCGGCTCGTCGTGCTGATTGAGAATAAATATACCCTCTATGATAGGAGGTGCTCCCTTCTATGTGTTGCACACTTCAGAACCAAATTAATATACCCTATTTGCAAGGGTGTACAAATTGTTTATCACGTCTAGACAATTCTTTATTATTATTATCTACGCGCACACTTACATTAGACAATATGTAGGAATTATGTTGTTGTTATTTTTGTTTTTCTTATTATGAACACATGCAAATGGGAACTACTGGAAGTTTATTCCGTCTGGTTTGTGTACTATACCCTGCAGTCACTAGATGAATCGGGTATCTTAAGCTCTTCTTGCTATGAATTTACATATTCCGGCTTTAAACACTTGAATATTGGTATACAATAAAGCTAAACGTAAAATTGAAGGGAAGGGAAGTCGGTTCATTAAGCTTTAATAATAAAATTTGCAAATGTGTATATACACTCATAGACAAATAAATAGGTGTGAGGATTTGAAAAATGTCCCCATAAAAAATATATGGCAAGTTCTACGTTTAGAAAACTGATTCTCTAAGTTTCTTAATACTACCATGAAGTAAAATAAGAAAGTACCAAGAATAATACAACCTGCAATTTGGCAGTCTAATGGTTTGGAATTGTTTTCCTTAACAAGATATTTGTTTGCCGTGTAGAGTCTTGCAGGTAGATAATATCGTCTGTGCCAACGAATATGGATAAAATTATCGAGAATAATTGTCAATATTTACGATTTACATATTTTTCAAATTATCAAAAGATTTGTTAAATCATTACGAATTATGGTCAAACAATTTGTTAAGGCTGGTAATTATTAATGAATGACTTATCCCACTTAATTATGGGGTGGGAATTTGGAAGGTGGAAGTTTTCCGGTCGTAGAACTGGCCAAATCATTTTAAAATAAATTCTCGTATTCTGACGCTCACACCTATTTATTTGTCCATAAGTGTACACATGTATGAATGTTTGAATGTACATATGTACGTGTACGTGTACGTATATAATAAGTATTTCCATACTTCTTAGCTGGCTTACATTATTTTATAACACCTGACGTTTTTTCCACTTTAGTTGTTTACCTACATATGTACATATTTGCTTACCTATTTGTTTGCCATTGCCTTTGCTTGTGCCTATCGTTTTTTATACTTATTATATTTCCATTGCTACATCTATTTCCATTTCATTCTTTCACTCAGACGTTTCTACCATTTATGCTAATTTATTTGCTTGTTTACCAGCTTTTGTTTTAATTTGTTGAGGTTGAGGCCGCTCTGGCTATGGGATGACATTGGGGGACGTGGTGCGGGGGTAAGCGGTTGGCACGCCCACGCCTGGAACCGAGTGGAATGAAATGAAATAGAACTTAAAAACCTGCGTCTAAAATTCAGTTCACAACTTTAAAATTATGGCACATTACTGAGCTAATTATATTAATTTATTAATATGTTGTGTGTGTGTGTGTGTGTGTGTGTGTTTGTGTGGAACTGTTGCAAACACAAAGGAAATCAAAATTAGCTTACAAAAATTAATTACCCTCAATTTGCATAAGCTCAAAAAAGCGTAAAGCGCGTTATTCCCTTGTGATGTTTGTTTTTACTCTTTTATTTCGTTTTGTGTTCCGCTTACATCCGGCAGATACAAATGGCAGTCACTATATGTATATGTACATACATGCATACTTATACTATTTATGTATGTATGTGAAAATATTCACTGCTCATCGGGAAACAGCAGAAAAAGCTGACATTATCTTTTGATTTTAATCGCCACGCTTCATGATTTCGCACGTAAACACAATTGCCGCAACAGTGTCCAAGAAAATAGTTCCCTTATTGAATATGCATGAGTGTAGAAATATACAATTATTGTTAAATAATAATATGTGCCGATGTGCTGTACCTTCATTTGTCCAGATTCCGTATGGCCCCCATTACAAATAGTTGCACTTCAGTTTCTAAATGATTTTGTTTTCTATAGTTTGGGGTAATTGTAATGAGATTTAGATTGTCCCAAAGTAAACTCGATCTTTTTTATTTGGTAATGCTTTCAATGTGTGAAATATGATTTTCATATTGTTTCTCCTAATTGATATATTTGAAAAACTCGTATTCAACTATCCGAATGTGTTAACAGGATAGTTATTGACTAGAGAAGAAGCCTTGCTGATATTACATTTCAAACTAATAATAAGACGCAATGACACTGGGTAATGCCCAAAAGATGGCCACAAAGTTTTAATTAGGCATAGCAAAGTGCAATCCACATAGACACATACCCATGTAAATGTAAATGCAATTGAAATTGAAACCCAATTAAATCACGTATACGCCATAATAGACAAACAAAATTACGCAAAAACAACAAACAGCAACTGAAGGCACTCGTACTACACACAAGTAGACATGCTCGGTAGGTTGGTTGCTGGTTGTTTGTTGGTCGTGTTAATGATTTCTCCTCCTTCTCCCCCTCCCTCTCCAAATCGTCCTCCTGCTATTTTTGGTCTAACCCAGTAGCAGCAGCGGTGCCTTTAGCAAAAACCTAACGACTATGCCTGAGACAAATGAACTGCAATGAACAACCTAAGTTCTATTACTGAATTCAAACACCATTGAGACATAGAGAGAGTTGTATATTGTAAATTGGCATTAAAGTATTTTTCTTTGCCAGAAAGAACCGAAACCGAGAACTATTCAGTTCTATTGGTCTGTATATCCTAATATAAGCAAGCAGCAAATTAGATTTAAAATATGCAGCATCATTTCAAGACAGTCTTAATGGGCAGTTCTCATGTAAGTATGAGAGATACTTGCACCAAGTGAACTCCTAACCAGACTAAACCAAACTAAGCCAAACCAAAAGTAAGTTTGCTGTGGATCAAAAACTTGTTTTTGATTTTCCCAAAACGGGTTTGCTCTGTAGTAAGTATATATCGCACGTACATACAAACTCACTAACACCTATATGCGGGTGTATTTACGTGTAAGTGTGCTAATTTTCCATACCATATTTTTGAAATATTTACACATATACATACGTATGTATATACATATATAGTAAATGAAAATGTCAAGTTAAAGGTTGGCTATCGCTTGCGTTCAATTAAAAGCAAACTTGATCGTTTATGCTGCTTTTGTGAGTGTTTTCTAGGGGTCTATTAAGACAACTATTGAATACTTGACTTTTGCTTTTCATGTTGCAAATTAATTTAAATAAATTTACATAATTTCAACCCGCTATCACTGCCCTCCCCACCACTCGCCGCGGTTTCTCACAAAAGATAGACATTTGCATGAAAATAGTTTGGAATAAATCACATTGATTAATGACCAAAACACCAATCTAACTTTCTTGTCTAGTTTGTGTTTTGTTAAACATTTGTTAATTCTGTCTGATGCCAGCTACCAAAATATATCTCTTATTTCTTTAACATTTCGAACGAATAAAAAATTAATTAATTATGTGAAAGTGTTGGCATTTTTCTGTTTGTTTGTTTTTATACCCTTGCAGAGGGTATTATAAAATTGGTCAGATGTTTGTAACGCACAGAAGGGGACGTTTCCGACCCCATAAAGTATATATATTCTTGATCAGCATGAGAAGCTGAGTCGATATAGCCATGTCCGTCTGTCCGTCCGTCCGTCCGTCCATCCGTCCGTCCGTCTGTGCAAATCAACTTCACGCCGGCATCTTAAGAGCTATCGGAATGAAATTTCATATTTGAGCTACTTTTAGCCGGGAGATGATAAAGTATGAAAATTGTGAGGATCGGACTACTATATCATATAGCTCTAGAATAAACATTTTTGCAAAAATTGGAGTATCCCCATGAAATTTACCAATACGATAGTATTGGATATAAAATCTCAGATCCCAAAATTTGAATCTGATCGGATAAATAGAACACAAGTTACAGTCAATATAAATCGGCTCAAATCTGCCTGCTGCCTACACGTCATCATCAAATCACCAGAGCACATGCATACACACACACAGACGCAGCGCTACACAAACTGTATGTGTATGCGTGCCGTGCTTTGCTTAGGGAATGATGCAAGAAGAAGAAACAATAGTAGTAAAGAGAGTAATAATTTGAATGTTTTGTTTGTGTATTGATGAATTGAGGGAAAGAAATTTTTAAAATAAAAAAATATTATTGCCAAGGACTGCAAGGGTATAAAAACTTTGGCATAGCCGAAGTTAGCTTCTTTGATATTTTAATGCATACTTTTGTCACAAAATACAAATGCGAATCTGAATTTCGAATAGTTTAACCGAATTAAGTCAAATGTGGTAGGCGTTAGTTCCAACTAGATCTATGAGTTGATAATGATTTTCAAATTGATATTTTATGATAATCATCGAATGATTTCCAATTGGCAATGGTAAAGCACCTTTTGTTTCTATACCATGTAGTTATATATTCTTGATCAGCAGCCGAGTCCATCTAGCCATGTCTGTTTTTGCGTATCATAATGAATTTTAAAATAGTTGTTTCACTTGGTACATGGTATACCAAAGTCGGCTCGAGGACTTACTGAATTTTTCAATGTGTGCGTGAGTGGGTTGATATAAAAAACTTGATTTTATTAGCCTAGCTTTCGATCAGATCCATATATGAAACGAACCCAATCACCATTAAACCAGCAGTTTATGATATGAATATGTTCAACCCATGCATAAACGCACACTCACACAGTATCACCTTCTTTTATTTACATTATTTTACATCATTTACTACATTAGGGGTATGCAAATGAAGTGTATCAACTGAAAAACCCAAATTTACAACTAATCGAAATATGCGTCTTAACGCAACAACAATAGTTATACCATACACCCATAGGGTGAAATGGTATATTAAAGTCGCCAAAATGTATGTAACAGGCAGAAGGAAGCTTCTCCGACCCCATAAAGTATATATATTCTTGATCAGTATCAACAGCCGAGTCGATCTAGCCATGTCCGTCTGTCCGTCCGTCTGTCCGTCCGTCCGTCTGTCCGTCTGTCCGTATGAACACCTAGATCTCGGAGACTATAAAAGCTAGAGCCACGAAATTTGGAATGTAGGCTCGTGTAGTATGTAGAGTGATCAAGTTTGTTTCAAATTTTTGCCACGCCCCTTTCCGCCCACGCAATTCAAAAAAAACGTTTATCTCAAAAACTATTGCAGCTAGAGACACCAAATTTGGTATGTATATTTGCATAGTAAATGCGCAAATTTTGTATGTATAAAGTTTTTGCCACGCCCCTTTCCGCCCCCGAAATTTGAAAAACTCGATTATCTCCCGTAATTTTTTACCTTGTGCAATCAAATTTGGCACACTTAAATTTGATACTAATACCGAGCAAAATACCAAATTTGATGAAAATCGGACAAAAAATAGCTGAGTTATGCATATAAACGTTTTTGCATAAGGCCGGAGATGGCCGTTGGCGGGTGGGGGCGCTAGGGTGCTTATATGCATAAGTGCGCGAGATACTGAGATATGCTTGTAACAAGCATGTGAACAGAATTGTGGAAAATAGGCAAATGCATTAGTTATTACAAATTTGAAATATTTGTTTTACTGGTGTATGGTATACCCAAGTCGGCGAGACGACTTACTTACTTCATTTTTTATTGAAGCTAATCCCATTGAAGATGTAATTTTCAAATCTAACGTTCTTGTCACTGTATTTATATGCCCTGTACTTATAGGATAAAATAGTACATATATTAAGGTCGCTAAAACGTATGTTAACGTCTAGTCGATGTAACCATGTCGGTCCGCCGTTTAAACACATACATAGATCCCAGAAACTTTGCAAGATAGGCGCGCTCCGAAGTTGAAGTTTTCGCCCAAAGTTGGTTGTCATTTACAAATCTGCATTAAATGTTTACTGTTTGTAGTGAATACAAACAGATCATGATTTCTTCAAAAAATTATTAAGCTGATTGTAAGATAATACTATGTACATAGTAAATGTATACGTTTATTGTTCTAAATTGTAAGGAAGTCGATCTATTTTTTATCCGATTTTGATGAACAATATTTCATTCGAAATTTAATTCACTATATTTCGTATTTCAAGTGTAGTTATAATTTTGTGGGAATCAGTGGCGATAAATGACGCCAAGCAGAGAGACCATAAAAATATATACAAAATTCAGGTTTTCAATTGGCTGCAATTGGGGCCAAATTGACAATTTGTGGCAAACTGTTTTACTGGACCTAAAACTTTTTTTAGGGTCCAAATTCGTGCAATCAATTTTACAAATTTTAAGAATGTATCTTTTTTTTTTTTTTTTGCCAGATTTGATTTTGGTCTTTTTATCAAAATCCATTTAAAAAAAAACCGTTACGTCCACGTCCACGAAATTTTAATTTTGCCGCTACTGTACTTAAACTTAAACTTAAACCCTTCCTTCCCTGCCCTTCTTAAACCTAAAAGTGTAATAATCGCGAAAGAACGGTCTACAATCTTTGCGTAGAGCAATGCGATGCATCTAGCTTGCTATTTCATCATCAGATTTTGATAAAATTAGTCAATAATTATTATTTTTTAAGACCATCGCGTTAAAAGTAGCGAATCTACTGTTAAAAGTCACTGTTTTCGACTGATCGTTCCTATGGGTGCTATATGATTTAGACGGACGGATGGGCGGTCGTGAATGTCCCTTCATTTGATTAAATCTACCGCTAGAGAGTCCTCTTATGTGCCGATTGTGGTAAGCTTCCAGAATACATAGAACAAAACCTGCACATAGTGAATTATTTAAGCTTTACATCTTACAGATAATTATATAGATCAGCATTTACAGGCTAGTCTCTTTAGCCCGTTTCTATCATATTCACGCTAGCAAGTTCAAATGTAATTACTATGCATGGCTAGTCGCATTGGATAAAAAAGTCCTTCTAAGGAACAATGTTTACCATCACAAGCTGATTATTTGTGATCGAAAAAAGTCAAAAATTTGTATGCCCTCACCAGAATAATGAAGTAATTACGTCGGTTTACTGACTTTGGTATACCATGCAATTAAAAATATATTTTCAAGAGCATGCTTCATAGCAAGCATATGCTAACTCGCTCACGCTAACGAACAGGATTCTATTCTATAATTTTAATGTTTTTGGTCCGATTAATGTAACATTGGGTAAGTCGGTAGAACTTAAAATTAAAGTTATTTTCTGATCTTTATATGGGATTACAATAAAAGTAAATAACAGTTATTTGTGATACGGGAACAGATTTTTGTGTTACTGCAAATTGAAAGGGGAATTAAATAGGATTGTGATAGAAACAGTTTCTTATACAACATGTTGACCCATTTCCATTTGGCTAAATTCCGCAAAAGTCGCAGCAAAATGATGTTTCGTCTGTTTATGTTTATCTTACTATACATATATACATATGTATGTGTACGGTATGTATGTATTTACAATATGTATATATTATATATCTTTATGCAGTATTTGTAGGCGTCCGACGATAAACATCTAACTGATTACGAATACAATGTGTCTGCACACAAGCAGCCAAACTAATTTCGCTATCAAATACAAAGAAACAAGCAAAACCAACTAAAAAGTCATTGAACGCTTAATAACATCGCCCTAGTTAGTTCAGGCAGGCAGTCGGAGCAGCAACAACAGCACAAAAACAAAATATTTAAAAAACAGCTTTGATTAAATTTTTCTTATTATGTAGTATAGAATGAGTAGCCAAAAACTAAAACATGTGTGCGTGTTGCCCAAGTGCCAACGAGATGCCTTATGGATTTGCCTTTAACTTGGGTTTACCTTTAATTTGCAAGTTGAAGAGCTGTGCGATACCCTTCCATACTTGATTTTAGTGGGAGTGGAGGGCAGTTGAAGCAGGAGTCCGAGTGCTAAGTGAACTAAGCTGCTTAAAATTATCTCACACTGGCACTGGCACCGGCACCGGAGGCTATTCAATGGCCTCAACTAATAATAGACAACAGAGCAATCTTCTTAGCCAGATACACAATACACCTAACCCGAAATTGCATATTGCTGCAGTCTGCATAAGCCATTTGATAATTGTTTCCTTGGCCTATCTCCAATACGCCATATGCACTTGGCTTTGTATTTCTTTGCAAGGGCACTTCCTTTAAAGTTGGCCAGTGCCAGCAGCCTTTTATTAAGGTATCATTTCCCCAGCACCCATAGGGTGAAATGGTATATTAATGTCGCCAAAATGTATGTAATAGGCAAAAGGAAGCTTTTCCATAAAATATATATATTCTTGATCAGCATCTACAGCAAAGTCGATCTAGCCATGTCCGTCTATATGTCTGTCCGTCCGCCCGTCTCTCCGTATGAACACCTAGATCTCAGAGACTATAAGAGATATGTAATATGTAAAGTGATCAAGTTTATTTGCCCGCCCCTTTCCGCCCCTTCAATTTCAAAAAAGCGTTTATTTCAAAAACTATTCTTTGCTTAGTAATTGCCCACATTTTGTATATGTAAAGATTTTGCCACGCCCCTTTACGCCCCCGTAATTTTAAAAAAACTCGATTATCTCGAGTAATTTTCTACCTTAAGCAATCACATTTGGCACACTTAAATTTAATAATAACCAGCCAAATTAATAATAAGTAGCCAAGTTATGCGTATAAACGTTTTTCCATGAGGACGGAGTTGGCCGTTGGCTGGTGGGGGCGCTAGTGTTTGTTATACCTAAGCCGGCGAAACGACTTACTTATGTAAGTATATCATTTCTTATTCTATTTATTTTCAGTGTTCCAGCACAAATACAGACTTCGTTGATATGGATCTCGATGATTTGGACCAAGTGACCCAGGTGATTGGCTATCATCCGCGATACAAAGATCATTTTCTACACACCCAGAACTTTATAATGAAAGGTGATGGACCATTGCCGTATCACTACCGATACTATTTGGCCATAATTGTGAGTAGACCATATCGAAATTTATTACCAAAACAGATTAAAGCAACTGTGGACAGAATATTTTTATTTCAATTATACTTGCATTTTGTTGCCATTATCATTCATAAATAGGGAGGGGTGTGGGAAAAGACGGGCCAGAATCAATTAGTGATTGCATTTTGCATGAGCTAAATTTCGAATTGGTTAGTTATTAGTTAGTTATTTCTGTCTACTCTATAACTATTGCTAAACCATATAGCATGTCAATCACAAAAGCACCATATTTTTGTATTCCCGAGCTGGATTTTAAGGAGCTGGTATACACAATCAGCTGGTATATCATATCAGGTCATATCATTCTTCCGTACAGAGTATACACAAGTCGAGGTATATTTACATCTTCGTTTCACATGTTTCCCATTTGACCTTAAATAAATGGCATTGAAATCGATTATTTGCTTTTTTCCGTCAGATGAAATTGCATTTAATTGCTTTTACGGAATTAATTTTTTCTGCTTTAAAACTTGTTACTTTTGATTCTAATTTTATTTTAAATACTTTTCTCTTACCTACCAATAAAAATGATCATAATACCATGTGAAAATATCAAAGAAGTTAACTTCGGCTATGCCAAAGTTTATATACCCTTGCAGTCATTGGCAACAACATTTTTACATTTTGCATTTTCTTTACCTGCCACTCAATTCATTAATGCACAAACAAAACATTCAAATTATTATCCCAATAGCTTTTAAGATGGCTGAGTATAACGCATACGGACAGACGGACGGACATACGGACATGGCTCTGCAAGGGTATAAAAATGATTGCTACCTTCGACAAGTTATAGATCCAAAAACTGTATTGAAAGAATCTCCAAAACAACCTCGGAAGATCCTTATTGAGCCCAAAAACCCTTTTTGCCTAGGTTCATATAAACAAATGTTTTATTTAAACCCTCGAAACAGCAGAGAAAACAATTAATGGCTTTTTAAAATACTATTTGTTCCAACAACAATTAGAAGATAGCGAAGAGTATTAAATTAAATTAAAATTCATTTGAAAATCAACGTAACTGGTCACATCTTCCAGACTACCGCAACAAGCAATACAACATTTGTGAAAGCTTTATCAAATTGCAGTCGCCTAGTCAACAGGCGAATATATGAAAGTAGAGTGATACCAAATTGTAAACTTTTTGCAATAGGTATATCTTTACTTTCTCTCGCTCTTTTTGTGCAAAATTATTTAAGTATCAGATGAGTCCTTTGGAGTTGCTGTATTTTTTACGGACAAAGCTGCAAAAATTCTCTCAACACAACCCATAAATAAGCGCCCACCTGTGAGGTGTCTTCGCTACATCCAGTCCATTCCATTTCCTTCTGTTCTGTTCTATTGTGACGTCGGATAGGTGCACTATGGCAGTCCGTTCTGTTCATCATGCATTTGACTGACAGGAAGAAGAGGGGGTAGGGAGCACGGAGCGTATTGTGGGCGATGCGGCATTGTATTGTGTGCATTGTTTGCCTCTGAGCAAAATTAAGCATATTAGCTCACCCGTCGACTGGCGCTGTCAGCTTGCATTTGCTTTTCGCTTTTTGTTGCTTGTTCGGTTGGTTGTTGATATCCAATCGATGCCAGATCTCCTGCTTCCCCATGTCCTCCATCCCATCGGGATGTCTAAATATCCACAACATGAGCAAATTATTTCCACAGATTTGAGCCCCCTTCTTCTCCGTCACCCATCCTAACCTATCCCTGTCATAACAACATACCTGAGGCTCTGTTCCCCCTCTCTATGGCAAAACAACACACATACATATGTACATATGTGTGCAGTAAAACAGCATCTGAAAAACAGACTAACCTTATAAACGTCAACGTACGTTTGTACCAATAAAAGCAACAACTTCCATAAAGCCCTTTTCAATTCGGATCCGTACAGACATATCCAGTAAAAGTAAAATATAGAAACATAAAGAGAAATAGTATAAATTCTGGTTGTCTTTTCCCTTCCATTTCTGTTTTCATACCATGCATTTACACGGTGAAATAGTATATCGAAGTCACCAAAATGTTTGGAAGAGGGAGAAGGATCCTTACATTAATAATGTCATCAGCAGCTCTTCAGTATAGTGCATGGTAAACCGAAGTCGTCCCGACGTCCTACTTGAATTTTTGTTCAGTATTGCTGAGCAGTTGAGTCCTTAATGTGCTTATTAATTATTTTCATACATTTTCGGGAAAGCAGCTTTAAAATTTGTTGAAAAGTCAAAGGACCACGACATAGTTAGTGGGCCATGGTCTTCTTTCTATGTCCTTAGTGCATGCATATTGCTTTTAACCGCAAAGCCGATTTGTAAGACAAAAGAATAACTTTGACCAACAGCAGCAACATTGCTGAAACAAATGAAAAATATCAAAGAAGCTAACTTCGGCTATGCCAAAGTTTATATACCCTTGCAGTCTTTGGCAATAATTTTTTTACATTTTGAATTTTCTTTCCCTGCAACTGAATTCATCAATACACAAACAAAACATTCAAATTATTTCTCTTTTTATAATCAATTTTCTTTCTTCTTGCATCATTCCCTAAGCAAAGCACAACACGCATACACATACAGTTCTTGTAGCGCTGCGTCTGTGTATGTGTATGCATGTGCTCTGTTTGAGCAGCTGCCGGCAGCAAACAGCGCTGCTTGCTGTCTACTAGGTCATCATTTGAACCGATTTGTGTTGACTGTAACTTCTGTTCTATTTATCCCATCAGATTCAAATTTTGGGATCTGTCAATTTATGTCAAATACTATCATATTGGTAAATTTCATGGGGATACTCCAATTTTTGCAAAAATGTTTGTTCTAGAACTATATGATATAGTGGCCCGATCCTGACAAATTTCATACTTTATCATCTCCCGGCTAAAAGTAGCTCAAATATGAAATTTCATTCCGATAGCTCTTAAGATGCCGGCGTGAAGTTGATTTGCACAGACGGACGGACGGACGGACGGACGGACGGACGGACGGACAGACGGACATGGCTATATCGACTCAGCTTCTCATGCTGATCAAGAATATATATACTTTATGGGGTCGGAAACGTCCCCTTCTGTGCGTTACAAACATCTGACCAATTTTATAATACCCTCTGCAAGGGTATAAAAATAGCAATGAAGCTAACTTTGGCTATGCCAAGTTTATATACCCTTGCAGTCCTTGGCAATAATATTTTTACATGTTCATGTAGCTTTGTGTCTGTGTGTGTATGCATGTGCTCTGTTTGATTTGATGATGACTTACAATTAGTAGACAGCAAGCAGCGCTCATCCCGATAGCTCTTAAGATGGCTGAGTAAAACGCATATGCACCAACGGACGGACAGACAGACGGACATATCTATATCGACTCAGCTTCTCATGCTGATCAAGAATATACATACTTTATGGTGTCGAAAACGTCTGTTTCTGTGCGCTACAAACATCTGACCAATTTTATAATACCCTGCAAGGGTATAAAATGAAAATGCCGGGAAACAATTTGTATTTTAAATATTCTCATCTGTATGAACATATGTATGTATGTCCTTATTGACAAATGAAAATGTAGGGCCATAGACGACATACTAATAGGAATTAAAATGGCCCTGAAAAGTAATTCTCTGAGTCACTAATATGTAAAAAGTGCAAAATTCTAGGGCAGTCCGATAAGTACAAATGAAAAACGAAAATTTTGGAGATTTATTTCTCAACATAGTCTCCTTTAAGGTTGATACACTTGATCTAGCGATGCTCCAACTTTTTAACCCGTCTAAAAAAAAGTTTTCTCGAGGTCTGAAAAATGGGTCTCCGTGGTGGCGATCACTTCCTCATTCGACTCAAATTTCTGCCCAGCGTGTAACTTTTTCAAGTTTGGAAACAACGAGTCAAATCTGGAGAATACGGTGGATGGGGCAGCTGTTCGTAGCCCAATTCGACCAATTTGGCCATGGCGACGGCGGAGGTGTGAGCCTGTGCGTTGTCATGGTCAAAGAGCACTTATTTGTTCGCAAAATGGAGCCGTTTTTTCTTTAATTCAGCGTCGAATCGGGTAAATAATTTAGCACAGTAGGCCCCTGTGACTGTTCTGCCTTTCTCCAGGTAGTCGATGTAGATCACACCTTGTGAATCCCAAAAAACGGTGGCCATCACCTTTCCGGCTGATAGGACAGTCTTCACCTTCTTTGGAGCAGACTCGCCTGGTGAAGTGCACTGTTTCGACTGTTCCTTGGTCTCTGGTGTGTACCAGTGGATCTAAGCTTCGTCGACTCCTTCGGATTGCGTTTAAACAGCGTCAAACACTGGTCTGATGTCGTCTTACTGTTATGCTTGTTGTTCGGAGTAAGCAAACGCGGCACCCATCGCGTTGTCAGCTTTCTCATGACCAAAATTTCATGCAGGATATAACCCTTCCGGTCTGTCGAGATACATACTGTCTCATCTATCTCGCGCACTTTCAATTGGCACTTTCATTTGATTTCACTTGGCGATATTTCTTCCAAAAACAAGAATCGAATCACCGACCGATATTTCTCTCTTTCCATTTTTCTAATGGCAAAATTCCATATGCCTTAATGAACATCGATTTCGAAACGATCAAATGTTGACCATATAATAGCCCTCAGGCACATAGCATGTTGTATGAGTCGTAAAGATCCCGTCGGAGATCTGGCAAATGTAAGATTATCTAAGATTTTTAATGGTATGTCAAGGCTCCATAATAGAAAATACAATGCGATTCAAAAAAAAGAAAATAAGCAGACAGGCAAAAGAGTGACAAAATATATACATGTGTATGTACATACATACGTATGTATGTATGTATAAAACAGAGGACCGGGGCTAACTACGACCGCGTCAAAGTTTGTACTTCCTTGCAAGAGGGTATTATAAAATTGGTCAGATGTTTGTAGCGGACAGAAACAGACGTTTCCGACCCCATAAAGTATACATATTCTTGATCAGCATGAGAAGATGAGTCGATATAGTCTTGTCCGTCTGACCGTCTGTCAGTCCGTCTGTGCGTATGCGTTTTACTCAGCCATCTTAAGAGCTATTGGGATGAAACTTGGGATTTGAGCTACTTATAACCCGGAAAAAATTGTTAGGATCGGACCACTATATCATATATGTAGCTCTAGAAGAAACATTTCAGGAGCTGCCGGCACTGCTGCTAGCTGCCTACTAACAATAAGTCATCATCAAATTAACAGACCACATGCATACACACACAGGCGAAACATTACATGAACTGTATGTGTATGCGTGCCGTTCTTTGCTTAGGGAATGATGGAAGAAGACGAAAAATTGTTGTAAAAAGAGTAATTGAGTTGCAGGTAAAGAAATTTCAAAATGTAAAAATATTACTGCCAAGGACTGCCAAGGTATATAAACTTGGCATAGCCGAAGTTAGCTTCTTTGATATTTCGGTACTCTTTCCTTACCTATAGCCATCAAAGTGGAAAAACGTTTTATCTTAAAAGTCTTACATATGTTTGCGAAAGAACGGCCTACAATCTTTGCAAATAACGAAGTTATTGAACAAAGTTACTGTTTTTAACCGATCTGTATCAAATTCAGCACAGTCATTATATTAATCAAAAGTAACGAAGTTATTCAGAAAAGTCACTGTTTTCGACCGATCGTTTCTATGGGAGCGATTTCATATAGTCGTGATAGGTATAAGAAACTCACCAATATTAAATTTCACGACAATAGCTTAGAAAATAACGAAGTTATTGAGAAAAGTCACTGTTCGTGACTTTGCTGTTTGTATGGGAGCTATATGATATAGTGGTCCGATCCGGCAGTATATACAAGCCTACAAGCACAAATTCTTACGGTGTAGGAGGAGTTTGCGTGGATCCAGACGAACGGAGAGACGGACGGACGGACGGACGGACGGACATGGCTATTTGAACTCGTCTCGGCGTGCTGATCAAGAATATATATACTTTATATGGTCGGAAATGCTTCCTTCTATGCATTGCACACTTCTGGCCAAAATCAATATATATTCTTTTTGCAAGGGCATAAAAATGAGAGTGTATTATTAAAGACTAGGCTTTGATTTGTTGTTGTCCAGAAATGGACAGACTAGACAAACCGGCGAGCCGATTTGCCGATAGACAGAGTCATCGATAGAACGCTAGATAGACCCAATTTCATGTTTTATGTTATTAATTGGATCGCAGGCAGCTGCTCGACATCAGTGTCCCTATCTGGTAAAACGGTACGAAAAGGAGTTCATCAATCAGGGTGGCAGCAGCGATTGGCTCAATGGCTTGGAGTACATACCTCCCAAATTACGTGCCATATATGATATAAATAAAATATTAGCACACCGTCCATGGCTGTTGCGCAAGGAGCATATCGAGGTAACCACTTGCATCATAAATAAGCCGCCATCATGACTAAACTCTGGCCAAATTTTATTTTGCAGCGCCTGACCAAGGGCAAAAATAGCTGGTCATTGTCAGAGGTGGTCCATGCCATGGTCCTGCTATCACATTTCCATTCACTATCTTCGTTTGTTTTCTCTTGCGGTCTGACACAAAAACTGGATGGTTTGTCTAGTCCCAAATTGAAGAGTGCTCCAGCAGAAATAGCTCCCAATGGGAATGGTGTTGCTGCCGGGTCACGTCAGACCACAACAAGTCCTATACATCAACAGCAGCTTCAACTGCAGCAACAGCAGAAAACTGTTTTAGGTGAGATATCCCTAAATGGCAGCTCAGCAAACCCTATAGACAATTCAACAGGTGGAGCAACTGGGGCAGCTGCTCTTAATGGCTATATGGGTAAGAAGTTAAAAGTTGTTAGTTAGTTGATTTATTGTCTTTGTGGTAACTGACCTTTTTTTTTTTTATTGTCACAGCTACCGCTCAACAACAGCCGCAGCAACACGGCATTTGCGTGGAGGCTCTTATGGAGCGTATGAAGGTTTTGTCCCAGAAGCAGGACGAATGCAGCGAGGCAGAGCTAAGCAACCGTTTTAAGAATGTTGAAATGCAAACGGCTGAATTACCAGCAGTCACTCCCGAGGCGGCTGTGGTATTGCCACCCATAATCTCCCAATACGTGGACGATCCTAACTTTACGTATCAAGACTTTGCCCGTCGTGGAGCCGAGAATATCAACACATTTCGCATACAGGACTATTCTTGGGAGGATCATGGCTACTCATTGGTAGATGGGTAAGTGGGCGATCACAATCCTCCTACTAAACTCATAAACGACTCTTCTCGTCGCTGGCAGCTTGTACAATGAGGTCGGTACTTTCTTAGATGAGAAATTTCGTGCTGCCTATAATCTCACATATTTCACAATGGGCGGCATCAAGAATGTAGATACTTCAAAGTTTCGTCGAGCCATTTGGAATTACATACAATGCATCTATGGCATACGTCACGATGACTATGACTATGGCGAGGTGAATCAGGTTAGTTGGTGCGATCGATCTATTTAAGGAATATTAACTTTTGTTCTTAACCGAATCGATCTTTTTTTCCAGTTGCTTGTCCGTCCCTTGAAAATGTTTATAAAGACAGCCTGTTGCTTTCCTGAACGCATTACCACCAAGGACTATGACAGTGTGCTGGTAGAGCTGCAGGACAGTGAGAAGGTAGGAGTTGGTCTTTCATTCTGTTCCATTGTTAAACTCTCATTCTTTCTATTTGCGCAGGTTCACGTGAATCTAATGATAATGGAAGCCCGTAATCAGGCCGAACTACTCTATGCACTGCGCGAAATAATGCGCTATATGACTTGATCTCATTAAGTGAATAAAAGATTCACCCACACACATACACATCTACAAATAACCTATTACATATACAATATATACATATTTCAATCACACTCAAACAGGCCTGTATACAAAGCATATGTTTGTTATTTTCAGTTCAAGACGAAAAGTAACAGAACAGAACACAATGAAGTGAACCAATTTCACACTACAATACATGTATAAACTACCTATACATACATATATGAATATGTAGAACTCGATTGAGATTTTTTGTGCAATTGCCAATTTGAGTCAATGTAAATAGAAGTAATGAATTTAAATAATATCCGACTATAATAATATACCCTAATACACATTTTATTGCATAATTTCATAATTCAATGTCAACGTCCAATTTTATGAGTGTGAACAATTCTTAAACCAAATACTATGTATCTATGATTAGCTGTTGTAAGATACTTGAATTCAATCGAACTAAACTCCATTGTAAAGTCGAAGTTTAGAACTACCGAGCAGATTTAATCAAAACTGTTACAATTTATTTAATTATTTTTCTGTTTCTTTCTCGTGCAAGCAACCATCAATCAATCACTGTACATATGTATTATGTTTTGTTTTAATTATTTAAGTGAAATAAATACATTTTTTATTTTAGTTATACAAGCAATAAAAATTAAACTACATTTCATTTCTTTTCTGTTGTATGTATGTATATTCCTAATTTTTCAAAAGGAGGGGATTATTAGTTCTAAATCATAAATTTTATAATTTCGACTCAATTTTTGCTTTCATTCAATATTGTATATATGTATTTGGTTTTTACACAATCAGGTTTCAAATTTTCAATTGCAGGGCCATTGAGAACCTAACTTGAATAGGAGCTTGTGGGATGTCGGTACCGTTGAGATTAGGTTAATCAAGATTTGCTGACCCTAAACTACAAAAATGTTAAATGTTTATTGTACTTATTGATGATTATACATATATACGTACTTACATAGATAATGGATGAAACATAGTTTTAGTAGTATTTAGATATGTGTATATACCTAGTAAGGTCTTGAAACAGGTTTCGTGATATCGAATATGGTATAATATGCTCAAATGGATATATTTGAATTAGAAAATAAATGTCCTAGTTAAGTACTATAAAGGAGATTCCGATCTGGATCAATCTGTCAAGTCTATTTCTTTCTGTTCTCAGCCTTAACTCTATTCTTAAAATATATTTATTATGTGGAGAACCATAGTACATTGTAGATGAGGAAACTAATTGCTGAAGAAAAATTTAGTGTTATTTCCTAAGATGGTGTCCATTCTATCTTCTCAATGCTATCTTTTATAAAAATCTCAAATGCTATGCGATTTAGGACAGTGGCAGAGAGAGGAAGAAAGGAAGCTCCAATGGAGAGAAATATTCTTTATAGTTGATAAATGAGTACTATTAAGTTCGTGTTAGCAGTTTACTAGTCCAAGTAAAGCGAGTTAGCAACAATTGTATATTTCTCTGACGAGCTATGGATTATTCAAAGATGTGATTTTAACAAATATATATACATAAATGTATACCTTTGCATATAGTCATATACAGAAAATGCGTATATATATTTGAACTAGAAGTAACACGAAAAGGCAACACTTATACCTACACACATACACACTCGTAAATGCAAACGAATAGATATAATTTAGAATATTTTCTTTGGACACTTATTCGCTCATTGATTTCTGTGATTACCTATGATTTTTTTTGCGTTTATGGAACGTAAAGTGCAAGTAAAAGGTGAAAGATATTTGTATGACTTTACAAAATCAATAAAATATAGCTCAAAATCTGCGGAAGGCTGTTATTATGTATAGTTACATGCTTACATTTAAGGATAGACTTAACCTTAATACTAACGAATTTATTGAAATCACTTTGTGAAATTTTCATTCGGATTTAGGTGAACAAACAGAAAGCCCAAATCTGGTTAAAAATCATGATTTTTGAGGTGAATCTATTTTGAAAGACATGCACACATACATACATACATTGTGTTTATCAAGTAATGTAGCAAATGGTATTAATCTAACGTAATTGCTCAATATCGAATTTATAAGAAAAGGGAATCTGTTTAACAGGCTCCTAAGCCAAAGCATAAAACGGTTTTAATCGGTGGGAAAATTTAAGAAAAGATAAATTTATATATTCATAAGTAACCAAAGTGTAATATGAGTTTTATCGAGTTTTGTATGTCTAACATAATCGTAATCAACAATTTACATATGTATGTATATGTATGTGCAGTCCTCGGTAGATGAGTTGTCAAGGTGACCCAGTCATTTAGTCAACTGAACAACGAGGATCCGGGTTCGAATCCCAGGCAAGTCTATGGATGTAGTTTTCGTCTAAGCCGAAGACCTTAGTTGCCAGTGCTTGTAAAATATAGTTAGGTTGATAGTTTACAACTATATCCTATACTTTAATAATAATTATAAATGTATGTATGTGTAAGTAACTGTAAAACTAAAAAGTATTAAATAGAGCACCTTTTGGTTAAAAACCAAAACTCTTGGACAAATAATAAGCAACAATGTATGTAGAAGTTAAGAGCTGAACACAATACATAGATATACATGTGTCTATTTGTGTACCTATGTAACAACACATTCACCTATGTTCTTAATAGTATATAAGCGTAACTAAAATCTTAAATTTATATATACATACATACATAGTTATATATGCATATATGTAATTTTAATTGTAAGATTGTAGTTTTTCTGCGTTACCTAATTCAGTTGCCATGTCGCTGATCCTCTTAACCCACATCTGACTGCTTCCTGGAGGTTTTGCTTTAATGGCTTTTACTTATTTGTACTCTTAATTAATAGACATACAGTGTACAGTGTACGTACAGTGGCGGACACGAATTTAAGACGTTTTTTTATACCCTTGCAGAGGGTATTATAAAATTGGTCAGATGTTTGTAACGCACAGAAGGGGACGTTTCCGACCCCATAAAGTATATATATTCTTGATCAGCATGAGAAGCTGAGTCGATATAGCCATGTCCGTCTGTCCGTCCGTCCGTCCGTCCGTCTGTGCAAATCAACTTCACGCCGGCATCTTAAGAGCTATCGGAATGAAATTTCATATTTGAGCTACTTTTAGCCGGGAGATGATAAAGTATGAAATTTGTCAGGATCGGGCCACTATATCATATAGTTCTAGAACAAACATTTTTGCAAAAATTGGAGTATCCCCATGAAATTTACCAATATGATAGTATTTGACATAAATTGACAGATCCCAAAATTTGAATCTGATCGGATAAATAGAACAGAAGTTACAGTCAACACAAATCGGTTCAAATGATGACCTAGTAGACAGCAAGCAGCGCTGTTTGCTGCCGGCAGCTGCTCAAACAGAGCACATGCATACACATACACAGACGCAGCGCTACAAGAACTGTATGTGTATGCGTGTTGTGCTTTGCTTAGGGAATGATGCAAGAAGAAAGAAAATTGATTATAAAAAGAGAAATAATTTGAATGTTTTGTTTGTGTATTGATGAATTCAGTTGCAGGGAAAGAAAATTTAAAATGTAAAAAAATTATTGCTAAAGACTGCAAGGGTATATAAACTTTGGCATAGCCGAAGTTAGCTTCTTTGATATTTTTTTTTTTGACTTTAGTTCTAATTTTTTCGGCTTCTAAATAATTTAATGCAATAATTTTTCCTTAACTTGTTGGTTTTTGTATTCAGATGATGAACTGCCCTTCTATTCTCCGTCTCTTTCTTTTTATGCATATGACCCTTCCCAAGGCCACTGGGCAGTTTTGCATAAAATGTCCCATATTGATAGGCAGCGCTGCTTGCTGTCTACTAGGTCATCATTTGAACCGATTTGTGTTGACTGTAACTTCTGTTCTATTTATCCGATCAGATTCAAATTTTGGGATATGGGATATTTTTAGGAATTTATGTCAAATACTATCATATTGGTAAATTTCATGGGGATACTCCAATTTTTGCAAAAATGTTTGTTCTAGAACTATATGATATAGTGGCCCGATCCTGACAAATTTCATACTTTATCATCTCCCGGCTAAAAGTAGCTCAAATATGAAATTTCATTCCGATAGCTCTTAAGATGCCGGCGTGAAGTTGATTTGCACAGACGGACGGACGGACGGACGGACGGACAGACGGACATGGCTATATCGACTCAGCTTCTCATGCTAATTAAGAATATATATACTTTATGGGGTCGGAAACGTCTCCTTCTGTGCGTTACAAAAATCTGTCCAATTTTATAGTACCCTCTGCAAGGGTATAAAAACGTCTCAAATTCGTGTCCGCCACTGTATATACCTGTACTAACATAAAATAGTTAATCAATATATCAATAAGAACTTAATTATTAATGTTTTAAGAATCTTGATGTTTGTGGTGTTGATTAAAAACCTCAGGAAAAAAAACATTCTCTTTTTACCACGACAAAGTTTGGACTATTCTTATCCCATGCACCGAATTCGACGAGCTGACTAACGTATTTCATTTTCCTTTCATCTGATGCGGCAGTCGGGTAAAACATATCAGTAAAACAAAGTAAGGTATCACTTAAATACTTAAGTACATATTGTTATGTCTTTCTACATCTTGAATAACCCCCTAATAACTTCGCTTACATATGTGTTTATATACAATTTTTATTTAATTAGAAGATACAATTTGTAGATGTAAACATTCATACATATGTATAATGGTTTTTTAATCGTACAATTTCAAATCGATTTCGTTATATTATAATTTTTATTTTCTTATCATTACATAATTTGTGAATTATTGTTCGACTTGTTGTGTTAAATTAAAATTTAGTCGAAATAGAAATTTATTTTATGTGTATTATTGTTGTTTCTCGTTTGCGTTTATGATTAAAATATAGTTGTAGTTTATTTTCTTGATATGGCGACAAAGATATAAGTTGCATTTAAGTTTAATAAACTTCCACAGAATTGAATAAAAAAAGATTGGTCTATGATGATCTCGACAATTGCTTGACACTTAGGTACATAGACGATAATGTGAAGCATGACGCGATGTCGATATAACATATACAGCATATAATTTCAGCATAGATTTCATTTTTTTCCGAGGGAATTCAAACACAAGAGTTCTCAATCAATATGAGAAGTGCGATTCATTTAAATTCAGTGTCATACGTTCATTTTAAATCAAAGAGAAATTAGATAACAATCCATAAGTTATATAATAATAGTTAGTAGTGTTGTTGGATTTTATTGCAATGTTCAACATTTAGGCACAAAATATATTGCTTTTCAATTGGGTATAAAAATGATTGCATAGTTAAAGGTTTAGAATATAGAATAGAGTTGAGAACTCGGGTCTTTTTTCGCTCCATTTACTCGATTGGAGGTCTCAAGATAAAAATAACTAGTTATTAAAGATAATACATAATATGTCTGCGCTTTGCTCGTTAGGAATCATAGTTGAAAAAAAGTTGTATAGTTGAAATAGAAAGTACAAAATTTGGGGAATTTATGTAGAGGAGACAGTTTTCTTTGGAGAATTGGGATTCGATCCGGAGTTGGTCAGTACAGTTTCCTTGGCTCGTTCGTGCTCGTCTTGGAAAAAGATTTTCGTAATGACAACATCGCCAGTGCTTAATGTCTGAGTTTCCGTATCTACCAGTTTAACCACACGCTTGTCCAAATGACGTAGAATGGGTGTCACACTACGCTCCCCATGGCAATTGCAGTTCTTATTGCTGAAAAGCAAAAATTATATAGTAAAATAGTAATGGAATGACAATTTACTTACTTTCTTGTTTTCTCGCGTACGATTTGCAGATTCTCCGTGGTTGCAATGCTCGAGCCTAGTTGCTCCTGCATTGAGTTAGATGCTACAATCTGGTAAAAAAAGAATACAATGATTTGTTAAAACTATAGACTTGACTCAAAGTTAGTATCCACTTACTTGGTCACACGGCAGCGATGTGGCTGTAGTTAGTATTGCCTCCAGCTTATCAATGCGTGCAATGCGGTCCATAGACTTATTTTGTAGAATTTCCTCCAACATTTGCATAGACTCAGTCAGACTAGGCGGCTCTGAGCTAAATCGCGGCGAAAAAGTTCCCGATAGCGAGTTATCAGATGGTACTGAGTCCAAGCTAGGAAAAGCATCATTTTCGTTCGGCTCTTGTTCATCCTCAGAGTCACTTTGATCCCTGAAAAAGCAAAGAATATATCAATTGAAACACTCGGACATTTTGCAGCACTTACTTGCTGGGATTGCCGGCCGACTCCATCTTCTCAAGTTTCTTAGCCACTTTATAATAGCCTTTTAATCGCTCCTTTTCCTCCTCGGTCAAGTCCATGTAGCTAAAATGAGAAATTCAAATTGGGTTGCTATCGGTTTGAAATTTACTATTTGTTTACCGCAACAGACGAATCTCCCGATTCGAGAGGACAATACTTTTACTGGTTTGTCCTAGTTTCTGCTTGAGATCGGAGACTTCTGTGCTGACCTTGCGCTGTTTCTTGCGTATTTTGACCTCATTGGGTTTGATTTGCATTAAAATTTGCTCCGTACACAATTCCGATAAGAGTTGCCTGTTCTCCGGTTTGATCTGTCTCGCCAAATTGCCAAATAGCTGATCATGGATAAGAACTAGAACATCTCCAGCCGCATAAAGCATCATTTCGCGGGTTAACGGACGCTTGGCCCAAAACTTCTGATCCCGGCGATAGATTTGCTTCAGCTGATCCTTGATAGGATTGCATGGCGCATTGTATTGCTCGCACAGCGAGTTCAGAGATATGTATTTGGCCTTATAGACCTGTTTGCCGTTCTCCTGATATTGTAGGATGGCATGTGCCGCCTGCGTGTCAAAGACGTTCCTTAATAGGATCCCAAACTGAAGATACAAGTTGGCAGCGTCGTTGCGGCAATCATGAATAACCTTTATGACTTGTTCGTGTTCTAAAAGTGTCTTAAGACCACCATCACTGACCATAGCCGGACATGATTGCACATCGAAGAGAAAGGCCTCACCACGGCCAGTGCCAATTTCGATAAGAGTGATTTCGCCCTTAAGGCCAAGATTGATTCCTTCACAGTCTAGCGAAATCACAATGCTCTCGTTTTTGGCTGCATATTTGAGCAAAATATCGGTGACGAATACTGATTGCTTAACATTAGCTATAACTGTAGTGTTTTGCAGTACTTTGATCTTCCACGTGTCGCCCACAAAGTAACTGTGACTAGGTGACTGATTTGCATTAGTCTGATTGGCATTACTGGGGTTCGAATTCGCTAGGATGTTGTGCAAGGGACTTGACTGAGGGGAGCCGGGGGAAGCAGCTGAGTTAGCCGACTGCTGATTGGCCAAACTTAGTTTGTCCTTTTCCAGATTCTCGGCTAGAGTGCGTATGACCAGAGTATTGATGCGTTGCTTTAGTGTCTGATTTGCATTCAGACGCTCCGTTGGGCTCAGCGTAGAAGACTGCAGTTGCTGTTGGTGACTCTGTTGATGCGGCTGCTGCATTCCGTTGTTCGATATGGGATTAGGTCCCCCAATCGGACCGTAACAAATATTCGAACTGGGGGGATAGTTATTCTCACACAGATTTTCCAACTTTAGCTCCGACATGGGCACATAGCTGTCAAAACCAGAATTGGGCTCTGATTTCGTTTGACCAAAGCCCTGTTGCTGTTGCCCAGTTTGACCGCTCACTAATACATTTGACACTGGTGCATTCAGCTTAAAGTTGGGCGACGCTATGTTGCTGCTGTCTAAACTGTTGTTGTTATTATTATTGTTGTTGTGGTTATTGTTGTTGCTGTTGCCTGTATTGCTATATTGCTGTTGGCCAACATTGTTATTGCTACTACTGACATGACCATTACTGCGAAGCGCCGGACTCTGCAATCGCTGTTGAACCGAACTAATCTCGGTCCTTTGGCGGGAGTTCGCCTGATGGCTATTATTGTTTATGACATTGAACTGCTCACGAGTCTGGGCTTGGGCCTGCTGTATATGGGTGTCACTGAGCTTGGGCTTTTGCAGCAAAGTGACTAGATTGGCTTGTATGTGAAAGCAGTCGGAAAATAGTTTTAAGAACGAGCTAAGATCCCCGGGCGTCTTGAACATACGCAGCCATTGATCTTGCGGAAAATTGCTGGTAAGCAAATGGAAGAGTTGATCGACTAACAATGGGCCCTTTATCTCAATGCATTGGGCAAAGAAGTCCAGCATCTGCTGAGTGCCTCGAGTGTCGATATTTGACTGAGGCAAATGCAAACGATCACGCGCAGGTAAGTCCGTCATGTTCTCACAGCCCACCAGCATAACATAATCATCGACAACCTTAAAAGTATCGGTGTGCTTCATCAAAAAGTCAGTGAATTCCTTGATGTGCTGGCCTGGAATGGCATGGAAATTACAGTACACTTTCCAATCAAAAGAAATATCAATTCGATACTCACCCGAAATATGCCGCACTTGGGGCGATGCCTGCGAGCGATGGCCAAGTAAGCTTCTAACTGGCACCTCGGCAGCAGCTCCATATTGCAGCATCTTGTTCTTAAAGTAGTCTTTAGCCTCTTGTATATAGTCTCGTTTGCCCCCGTAGCTGCCATCATCCGCATTCGTGTGCTGATAGGCGTTTACCTGGACATAATCACCGTCGACCAGAAATATCGATGGATATTGGGCGAGAAACTTCTTCAGACCTTTTATGTTCAAACGATGGGGAAATGAAAAAAGGATATAATTAAGGATTTTATGTCAATTACAATTAAAAGACCCATTAGGGCGAGTTAATGCAGTAAAAGTGTAAAAATATTGCACCACCCGTCACTACCAGTCAATCTAATTAATTTTCTAAAAGCTTTATCAAATTATGTCGAACGCATAACGTCGAAAAGGATCCATGGCTGCAGATGATTACTTTAAATGAATTGTCTGTGTATGTTAGTTAGTGCGGCATATCACTGTGTTTCCTTCAATCGGAACACAGCTTTAAGTTTAGCGAATGAAATGTTTTTGTATGTTGCATATGCCTGGATTCCCATAATTAACATCATTGTTGGTAATTGCATAATCATAAAAACGACAGCATTCCTAGAGTCACACACAAGTGTACAAGTTTGTTTGTTGTAAAGTTGGCAAAAGTTATTCGATTCATAGTTTTCCCACTGCCATTAAAAAACTCCTAACAGTCATACACTGAACGAAATGAAAGTGTAAGTGAAATTTCTGCATAATTTCAGTCCACAGAAAGCACCGTTAAATCGTCTTAGATAACAATTTCACGTACAGTGTAAAAAGTTTCCGTAAAATGAAAAGTGAATGCACTCAATTCATGAGATAGACAAACGCGACGGCTGCTTCGGCAGCGCGAGCTATTTATTTGATAAATCAGGTCATATTTGGCTGACTGAATGCCCACAATAGCTCTCCGTCGACCTCTGTTCCAGACCCATTCCTGTTATTCTTCCCCCATCCCTGATCCACGAAAACAATTGTTAGCAATGCGATGAGTACTCAACTATATAGCCATATGTTTCCTCCCATCACATCCCCATCTTTCGTTGTGTCGTCTATAGTCTATTTTCCATTGTTTGTGTAATATGATGTGACACGGCAAACGCGCTACAACGACTGAGGGATTCCAAATATGGGAGGGGAGATAGAGAGCGAGGTAAGTTTATTGCGTGCCAACGGGCCAGAGCTTCGGATTCATATTGTTGTTGTCATACTAACTTTGCAACATGTTTGAAACAAAATTTAATACGCTTCAAATTGAATTCGGGTCATATTTTCCAATTCGCTATCTTTGATTAAGCGAAGGTGAAGATGACAATCTAAAGATTTAACAGGACAAATCCTACCAAATGAGCCTCAAAATAGACAAATTGCTAAAATAAAATGTGTGCCCTTTCACATTAGTGCCGTGGGCAAGTGGAATCAGGCAAAGTCAAGGGTGTCAGCAGCAACATGTGCATAATTCAATTTTATGTTTACTTAGAGAAATTGAAATTTTTCCAAGTGACGTAAATCGAAGTTCATAAAAATTGTAAGGCGGCTGATATTAATATTTATCGGGGTAGGACTGGGGGTTTTGGAGCAGTAAACTCTAACCTAAATATTTGTATATATAAGTAAAAATCTATTTCCCGTCCCAATTTGCCCAACACACACTCTTATTGTACATTTCATTTCTGTTTGTGTGTGTTTAGCCGCAATTCTTGGCAAACAACTTGCTTGGCTCTTATACCCTTTAATATCCCGTACTCTTGCAAAACGGTATATTACTTATGGCATCCGCACCTGAGAATCCGAAAGGAAATGGAGAACGGAGGACAAGTGCCTAGTAAGTACAGGGTATCTTAAGGTCGGTTCATTAACGGATATTCTGTGCCAGCGCGGAGCAGGTGGCACCGTGATGGGGGTTGAGTGTACGGGGAAAGGAGCTAAGTGGGGTGGATTTTTTTATGACTCGACCCACTTGGACACATTTTGTGGCAATTTTCAAAATGCACTAAGGACACTTGCTATAAATTTATGTATATTTATGCTTGCTTATTGGTAAAATGTGTTATAAAAATTCAGGTAGTCTAAAAAGGGTTACAAGTACGAGTGTTTAAGAAGTAGGTATGTACATATGATGGTAGAGAATCATAAATTTGGGATTTTAATGGTAAATATTAAATGAATATGAAAGTGGTGAGAAGCGTTTTTATTCCCATTCTTTCTCTTAATTAATTATAACCTAAATGCCTTAATCAGTATGCATAAATGGAGTCACATCTGGGGTTCTGCCACCGCCATATGTAGTTACCTTAATTTTAAGATATTGTATATTTAATTACATTACTAGAATCGAAGATCTTATTGCAAAGCAAAATTTGTTTTTTAGATAATGATTAATCTACTGCCATCACTCAATCTAAACATGTATTTAGTTATTGTTGTTTCTAAGGGACTTTACAATTTATCAACACGATAAGCAAAACATCTTCAATAGCTGAGAAAATAACGAAGCTATTGAGAAAAGTCACTGTTCGTGACTTTGCCGTTTGTATGGGAGCTATATGATATAGTGGTCCGATCCGGTTGAATCCGACATATACAACCCCTGCAGTATATACAAGCCTACATGCAAAATTTCAGCTCTGTAGCTCTTACGGTCTAGGAGGAGATTGCGTTGATCCAGACGGACGGACGGACATGGCTATTTGAACTCGTCTCGTCGTGCTGATCAAGAATAATATACTTTATATGGTCGGAGATGCTTCCTTCTATGCGTTGCACACTTCTGACCAAAATGAATATACCCTTTTTACAAGGGTATAAAAACTTGAATCCTAATATTTTCTATTTTTAAACCTATTGAGATGAATCTTGATATTGCGCGTTTTTAACGCTTTGAATGCTTATATATTAAGTATGTAGATAGAAGAGCTGGGAACATTTTAAAATATTATGCCGAAAAACTGCAACTGTAGTATCTTCTATAATTCTGTCCGTTTAAAAATAGTTTTTCTTTGAAGTTGTGCAGCTTTTTTGTCAAAGTTTAGATTATTGAATAAGTGTCTCACAGGCGGTCAGAGGGATGTGGGTTCATCGTTCGAAATCTTGATTTTTATAGCAGCAACAACAAGGGTATAAACATAGAGATGCCTGGCTCTGTTAATCCTGAAATATTCACACTTTTGGCCTGATATATGCGTAGAAATTGACTATGTATGAATAGCTTAATTCGTTACAAAATAAATAGCAAATTATACGAAGTACCACCAAAATATTTGTACTAATTACTTTGAAATTTTGGCGGCAGGGGCGCACCCCAAACCATCCGCACTGCTCATTTGGCAAAATAATGAACAGCAAATTTATTTGGTAGGGCAAAAATCAATGTTTTAACCCTCTTCCATCTCCGGCGCACGTTACCATACATTTTGTCATGGCCATTGAAACGCAGGCACGCACGCAACTGTCAGGAGTTAAAGTTAGGCCTTAAAGGATTTTTTGACTCTGGGGGAGGGCATGATGATGAGGGCATTGGAAGTCGACAGAAGAAGAAAGAAATTGGATGAGTGACTGGCTCACTGTCGGATTGCCTGCTGTTGTCGTCATAAAAACGTTTGGTTTATTTGTGTCGAAAATTGGAATGTTTAGCGGAAATGCAAAACGTCAAATGAGGCAGAATAAAGACCTAAAGAAAAGAAGCAACTGAAACGTGTAGAAAATCAAGACCAAGACGAGTAAACAGAAATGGAAGGCGAAACTCTTAGCTCGAAGGGAAACCTTTTTAACCCTGTCACAATCGATCATGTAGTTAGATAATCATTTATTTTCAGTTACACCAACAGCACATAGACGTTCCTTATTTTATCAACCCCCTTCGACTGGGCAAAATCGTCAGTTGAGGTCTAGTTTCGACCTTCAGACTGCAGCAAGACCATCTAATTGTAAGTGCTACGGAATTATCGATTACTCATAGATTTCATTTAATGGAATTTGATCGAAACCGATGACTATTACTGTCTTACAAACAATTGAGACAATTCTATACTATGTATGAGTGTGTATTGGTTTTTTAAATGGAAATGCTATTCATTATTTTTTCCGTTGACGAAAACTTGCAAGTGTATAAAAAATCGCCACGGCCGATTTTTTTTTTTTAGTCCACTCCTCTGTAAATTTATTACACATGATTATTGAGAAATCCTTCTGAATTCACTAGAGAAGAGAAACCTTGACCGTGCTGACGTAGCACCTGTAGCACCTTTATGAAATCCATCCGGATCCCAAAATCGGTGTCAAAGAGTCAATCCATGCACTATATAATAACTTTTTAGAAAAAGCTTTTAATCGTAGACAGGATTGATAGGACTTCCATTACTCAGATTGAGAATGCGGATCAAAAGAGGGTCGTGCGATAAGGAAAACAGGGTATACAATCCGGTTAGCATACGGCACTTGATCGAGAGTCGATGGAGAGCCGATGAGTTAATTATATGATTTGGCATAGAAACAAACAAACTAAACAAAATTTTGGCGTTGAAATGGCCAAGAATGAGGTTAAAGATATTTAAGAAAACAATTAACACAGTTTTGAGAGTTCTTTTATTTGGAAAAAGAATCAATTTACACAAATTTTTACTCTTAAAAAACACACAAAAATACAAAGGTAACCCATGTCAATCACTGGGGAATATCTATGGTCGTTCCAGACATTTATTATTGAAGCAAGAAATGGAACCGAAAACTGGAGGGTATATGGAGGCGAAGAGAGAGAGTCATTTCAACTCAAGAGTATCATGCAATTTTATTGAAATTCATTTGAACATTTTTGTCACGTAATCGACACTTTTTCTATTACAAAATTTTCTATGCTTAACTGGCACACACTCCGACCCAATCGAATACCCGGCCCAAAGACTCCGATTGAACCGCCTTTTACCCACATTGTAGCCAAGGCAGAAAGGTCAGGAAGGGATGAGGAAGCATTATCAAGGGTATTGCGTGTCTTAACGGTTAATACATATACTTACTGCTACTTCTAGCCAAAATAACACGTTGACAAAAATGGTCAAGGCATAAAATATGTTTAGAGGGATTTTCATACTGGTTATATCTCTGTTTTATTCCTCGATCCCTCGGGACTAAATATTTGCGTAGCTCTTAGGGGACACAAAGAAGAGATGGCTTACTTTTTCAAACAACTCCAATTAATCTTAGTCTTTATGTCAGCTAATGTTTTTTCTATTTTTTCATTTTGAAGCCCAGACAATGCATCCGTCCATAAGGTAAATGAATGTCACAGTCAGAAGAAAGCTTTTTTGAGAGGGCCACTACATTGTTATTGCATTTGGTTCTAAGAACCAAATTGTTCTTGTTTCACTTGATGCTTTGTATACCGAAGTCGGCGCGATGACTTCCTTCATTTCCCTTATCCACATGAGATACACCTGTTTTGCGTGCTTTACTCTAATTAAAATGTATCGTCTATATAGAATTTTATTTCCTCAAGTCAATCACTTCCGTTTTATACATATGTAAGTAAATATATATATATATATTTCTTTTTTACAGACATCAAATTATATATTTGATAATTAAGCTATTGGTACTTGCTTAATAGGCGCGATAATGGTTGCAAAAAGTTTTGCCTCTGAATTTTTCCAACACTAACAAAACTAAAGCCACAAAATTTAGTATATACACTTGTATGTGCGCAGATCATGATTTATAAAATTTTTGCCAAGCCCACTTAATTTGAAAAAATGAAGTAAGTCTTGTCGCCGAAAATTATTTAAAACCAGAGGGCCGGGGCTAACTTCGACCGCGTCAAAGTTTGTACACCCTTGAAAGTTTTTTAGTAACTCTTTCATCTAAACTAACTGTTTAATCTAAAAAGGGTAATGTTTGCGAAAGAACGGCCGTCAATCTTAGCGTAGGATATAACGAACATTTTGATGAAAGTCACTGTTTTCGACCGATCGTTCCTATGGGAGCTATATGATATAGTCACCCGCTCATGATTAAATTTGGCACAGTTGTTTATAGGTGCAATAAACTCACCAATATTTCACGACAATAGCTCAGAAAATAGCGAAGTTATTCAGAAAAGTCACTGTTCGTGACTTTGACGTTTGTATGGGAGCTATATGATATAGTGGTCCGATCCGGTTGAATCCGAGATATACAACCCCTGCAGTATATACAAGCCTACGAGCAATTTCAGCTCTGTAGCTCTTACGGTCTAGGAGGAGTTTGCGTTGATCCAGACGGACGGACGGACGGACGGTCATGGCAATTTGAACTCGTCTCGTCGTGCTGATCAAGAATATATATACTTTATATGGTCGGAGATGCTTCCTTCTATGCGTTGCACACTTCTGACCAAAATTAATATACCCTTTTTGCAAGGGTATAAAAATTCTGTTCACATTACAAGCTTACACTTTTTACAAGCTTATGTATCTTAGTATCTCGCTCACTTAAGCATACGAGCACCCTAGCGCCCTAGCGTTGGGAAGTGGGAGCGGCAAAAGTTTGAAATAAACTTGATCACTTTACAGACTACACGAGCCTACATACCAAATTTGGTGGCACTATCTCTTATAGCCTCCGAGATCGACTCGGCTGTTGATACTGATCGAGAATATATACTTTATGGATTCGGAAAAGCTTCCTTCAGCCTGTTACATACATTTTGGCGACTTTAATATACCATTTCACCCTATGGGTCTATTTCACCGATGCTTACGTACTTGCGGTATATACATACATACATATGTATATGTTTGTATGTACATACATATGTATGTATGTATATGTATGCCGCAAGCTCGTAATTCTGATCTGATTTTAACAAGCAGAGTTCAATCGATCAAATGGCCACCATCTGGTCCAAAAAAAAGAATAATTTTCCCAAAACATCGCAAACTTCTTAATTTGCTCAAGTCCAGAACTACATCTACATATGTACATATGTATGACGTTAAACTTTATTTTCATACGAGTGTCGAATTGTCCTTGCCGCAAGCAGGATTCTTTTTTCATTTGTTAACTTTGGAGGCCGAACACTTTTTAAAGCCAATATTTAATTGTTCCTAATTAAAAAGAAAAAAACCTTGTTCAAATAACTTTTTCCATCTCAAGTCTTTTTTGGAATTTCCAACTACATAATTATAGGTAAAAAAAAAAAAATAGGTCAATGTATGAATTTGAAAAGTAGTCAATGTGAACTTAATGTTTAATAAAACCCATGCGACTCTCTTTGTGTCACATACAAAATACCCTAAACCAGATAGCCAGGGCTAGCTTCGGCCATACCGATGGTTGCATATCCTTGCACTTTTTTTTTTTTTTGGTACTCTTCGTATGTATGTTAATTACATCGATTGGTGACAATCAAATAGAAGGTAAAACAAATATGTATGACCAAAATTATAAAAACTATATTGCTTTTATCACAGTAGAATGATAATGTCTTTATTGACTTGAAGGCTGATGCAGATCCCAAAAAGTACGAATATACAATACATATATAACCAGCGGGCCAGGGAAACCTTCGACCGCGTCAAAATTTGTATACCCTTGCAAGTTTATTATGTTCATCTTTCCTTACCTATAGCCGTCAAAGGGGAAAACGTTTTATCTAATGTTTGCGAGAGAAAGGCCTACAATCTTAACATAGGATATAACGCAATTATTGATCAAAGTCACTGTTTACCACCAAGTGTTCCTATTGGAGCTATATGAAATAGTCGTGCGATCTTGATGAAAGCTCAGTTAATAACGAAGTTATTCAGAAAAGCCACTGTCCGTGACTTTGCCGTTTGTATGAGAGCTATAAGATATAGTGGCTCGATCTGGCTAAATCCGAGGTATACAACCTGTGCAGTATATACAAGCATAAAAAAAGCCTACATGCATAATTTCAAGCTCTTACGATGGCTATATGAACTCGTCTTGTCTGATCAAGAAAATATATATATCGTCATATCGTTATACCTTGATATCGTCCGAGATGCTTCATTATATGCGTTGCACACTTCTGACCTAACTTAATATACCCTCTTTGCAAGGGAATAAAAATATAATAGGTATACGGTAATCATTTAGTCGTCTATCCATAAATATGTATGCCCCACATTGTGGTGTGCAGAATCTTTGAGTGATGGGGACTGAAATTAGGCCATTTAACTTTAGGATTTGACTGATTTATACCGTTTAGTTGATGCAATTATCTTTGTTCAAGAGTCACGCACAAACTTTTTCTTTCATAAAACAGATGTACATATGTACGTCAGTTAGGCCATTATTTAACAAATCGCATAAACTGCGAAAAGCGTTCATTAAATGTTTTTCATGCTGCAATTAATGTACTCAACACGTGTGAAACAAATCATGCTGTACTATCTACAGTCAAAATTATTTGATTTTCCTTGACACCAAAGCTAGAAATTGGTAACCCATGATGACTTAAACTACACACACTTTTCCAATATTTCTAGAGATTTATACTAAATCAATCTCTTCGAGGGGTTTTTAATCAAATTTTCAATTTTTTTCTCATTAATGTCTAGTAAATTGTTACATATTTAACGAATGAACGCATTACCCTTCGTATATTACTCTAACATATTAAATGTATGTATATATCAATATTAGTGACTCATTAATACAACCCTACCAAAACCAAACAACTTTGTTTTTTCGAACAATCTCTCGAAGTTCTGTCACCTAGTTTTTTTTTTTTTCAATTGAAACTGAGAGTGAATTCTGTAGCACACCTGATAAAGTATTATCTAAAATTTGACAACGCAATGGTATCCTAATCTTAAGATTGAGTTTCTGTATCCGAAAAGACCTAAGCCCCTAAAACTTCTAATTATAATGTCCAATGAACTTCAAAAGAAAGTACATTGCACCTTGTTCGTCTGTTTTTATTCGTTTTTTTTTTCAAGTGGAATTTATTTTTATAAATTTGAAGTTGTTTTCTATTTTTACACAACCGTTTTCGATGAGTAGTGATTATGTTTATGTGTAGAAATGTAGGAATCCCAAACATTAATATGAATAACAGATTGAGAATAAGTAAGCCTGGATTACATTAGGGGTTTGATTTCGTGTGGGTTTTCTCATAAAAGAGTGTCAGAAAAAGGATGAAGCAATGGCCTTGCAGTTGAACCCGCAGCAGGTGCACGCATCCATTCACAAGCAGATACATATGAATTGGTCTTTTGTGTCTCTAGTTGTTTATGTATCTTAGTAGGCTGAAGTATTTGTGCATTGTGGACAATCAAGTTTCTCATGTCACCCAAATGAGTGAGCAGAGAAATCGTCACTCACCTGACTGACTGCCACCGGCGATTTGGCGCATTTCCTTGGTGAATTCCTTATTGCCAAACTGACAGGACAAGTCGTGGACAGTGCGTGGCTCACCTTTATCCAGGAGACGTTCCAGGAAGAATAGCAATGTCATGTTGCGAGCCATTTCATATTCCATGGACTCCATGTTGAGAGCTGCAGTTGTTCAAGTGTTTTATCTTTATCCACTTCTTCTATTATCGTTTGCTAAATTATTAATCAACGGTCAACGCAAAACGTACAACAACAACCGACAAAACACGCCTCACTGTCACCGTCAAGTTGCTTATCTGCAAAAAACAAAACAACAACGAAAAAGAAGACAAGAAAACAGGTAAAACTGAGTAAGAAAGTCACTTATGCAATGCGTCGTAGAAAATGTGTAAGCAGCAGAGGCTTAACTAAAAAATAAAAATAACAATAATAAAAAAACAGAGAGCTCGGTTAACTCCGGATGTTCCATACATCACTATTCATATATTTCCATTTGTTTACATATGTACATATGTATGTCTGTATGGTACATAAAGATATACCTTACATATATAAATATGTAGTTCGATTCGATAATACGACGAAAAGCAGCGCTGTCGACTGCGTATGATCAACTTATGTTCTATATATCCGATCTTATTCAAATTTGGAGACATTATGTTTCGCAGTAAAAACTATGTATTAGTCAACTTTTGTATCTCACCCAGGCGTTCAGTTGATTTGCACTGGCTGGCGGACATGGCTATATCGACTGGACGTATTTTAAAATAGTATTAGCAGGGATAAATAGAATCCGCAAAAATGCCTCTGGCTTGATAATTATTTACTTTTTAGTAGTACATGGGGCTGTATATATTTAAACCGCAGACAACAAAAACGTATATGTATACATATTAGTCAAGTAAGGTTGAGTTTCGTTTCGTTTTTTATTTGATTAATACATTTGCACTTTTCCCATTTCTGTTACTCTTTGGCATCTGCTGTAGGCTCAACTCAGGCTCTGGCTGAGGCTTCCAAATGTTTATTTTTATTTTGCATTTGTTGTTGTAGTTTTTACTACTACTTACTTGATAGTCTAGTATACAACTGCACTCACATTAGTCACTATGGGGAGTATGGAGAAGAAAGGGCAAAACTGCAGAGTAGTAAACTTTGCGTCTTAAATAATTGAGAGCGACACGTAGCCGAAACTGAAGGAACAAACACAAATACACATGCTGCAGGATTATCCTTGCGGCATTTCTTTCCAAGCTGCTCAAAACATCGATACGAACTGACTCGCAACAACAGCTCCAGCAACAGCAACAACAACCGCAGCCGCAGCAGCATAAAAACAGGCGAATTCAGTCAGTCAGCTGTTTGGTGGGAACTCGAAATGAAACAGGGACGGTTTGAGTGGAACCAGCTGACCCAATAATAATACAACATTTGTGTACCATGAGAGGATTGATCTCTGACCATAATTGTCTTGCTGAGTATGAGGTTATATCAACATAGAACTTAAAAAAAAATCAATTTTATGTTTTTTTTTTTTCATAATTTGAGTTAATATTTAAATATTTATTTTCAGATAACGTGATGATTTTTTTTTTCCTTAAATATTTTTTGTATTAAACAATTTAAGACGAAAATTTGTGCTTTAACTTTTGACTTCGACAAGACGCTTTTTTGTCAAAACATATTTTTCAAATTGTCAAATTGTTGTTAAGTGTATTCATAATATACAAATTTTTAAGTTAATAAGTTAAAAGCTCTTTTCAGAAAAAACTCATGTAAATTGGCCTTTTCAGCTTCCTGACTAGATATAATCTCTTAAATGAATTAATTCGCTCCTGAAGACAATTTCAAATGAAGGCGAAATCAAATTTTTATACCCTTGCAGAGGGTATTTTAAAATTGGTCAGGTGTTTGTAACGCACAGGAGGAGAGGTTTCCGACCCCAAAAAGTATTCTTGATCAGCATGAGAAGCTGAGTCTATATAGCCATGTCCGTCCGTCGGTGCGTATGCGTGTAACTCAGCCAATTTAAAAGTTTTTACGATCAAACTTGGTATTTAGGATTTTTATATCCTGGGTGAGATGAAGTATGAAAATCATTCGGTTAGGACCACAATCATTAGTTGCTAAACGAAAAATCGGTGAAATGGAAGTATATTTACCAAATTTGGTAAAAAGATAGTTTTGCACAGGACACGAATCTAATTGTAAGTGGACAAAATTTGTGTCCTAAAGGTAAAATTGTTATGACAATAGTTTAGAAACCAACGAAGTTATTGAGAAAAGTCACCGCTCGTGACTTTGCTGTTTGTATGGGAGCTATATGATGTATGTATATATGTATGATATATCCGACTGAATTCGAGATATACGAAGCTTACATGCAGAATTTCAGCTCTGTACTTTTAACGGTCTAGGAGGTCGGAGGGGGAGGGTATGGCTATATAAAATCTTCTCGTCGTGCTGATCAAGAATATATATATATATATATGTACTTTATATGGTCGGATATGCTTCTTTCTAAGCGTTGCACACTTCTGACCAAAATTATAATTTCCTTTTGGAAGGGTATAAAAAACGCAGCATGGCGCTTAAAATATTTTTGATAAGGTCTTTTCAAATATTGAATTTATTATGATCACAAAAATTGTATGCAATGCAAGCTGTTTTAATTGCAGCAGAATTTAGTGAATGAACTAAAACCAGTGTAATACAAAAACCTGTTTTAAGAAAGGCAACCTTAAGTCACAAGAGTTGTAGTTTCTAAATATATATACAAAATGTTTTTGTACACATTTGTTCGATTTTAATCGGTTTGATAAAAACACTGCAAACTAAATGATACAATGGTATTGACCTAAGAGTCAAAACAGAAATAATAATATAAAATCGTATTTAACATTTTCTATCTTAGAAAATCGGCTAAGCTTAAGAATTGAGATTAATGTCCGGAACGCTTACATAATCTGCGACATCTTAATATGTTTTTGAAGAACAATCGTTTAGGAAACAAAATGTTTTTCTGTCCTAATTTATTTTTTTCCTAACAATATTATTATTAAAGCCGTATATAACATTGACAGCATATAATAATATACTATTACAATAAAAACCTAATCAATCTGAATTATTTTGAAAAGTAAATTGTTTGTGGTTCTTAAGAAGTTTCGTTCCTGTTAGCAGGAGGCAAACATAATGTATTTTAAATTCATTTTTATACCCTTGCAGAGGGTATTATAAAATTGGTCAGATGTTTGTAACGCACAGAAGGGGACGTTTCCGACCCCATAAAGTATATATATTCTTGATCAGCATGAGAAGCTGAGTCGATATAGCCATGTCCGTCTGTCCGTCCGTCCGTCCGTCTGTGCAAATCAACTTCACGCCGGCATCTTAAGAGCTATCGGAATGAAATTTCATATTTGAGCTACTTTTAGCCGGGAGATGATAAAGTATGAAATTTGTCAGGATCGGGCCACTATATCATATAGTTCTAGAACAAACATTTTTGCAAAAATTGGAGTATCCCCATGAAATTTACCAATATGATAGTATTTGACATAAATTGACAGATCCCAAAATTTGAATCTGATGGGATAAATAGAACAGAAGTTACAGTCTACACAAATCGGTTCAAATGATGACCTAGTAGACAGCAAGCAGCGCTGTTTGCTGCCGGCAGCTGCTCAAACAGAGCACATGCATACACATACACAGACGCAGCGCTACAAGAACTGTATGTGTATGCGTGTTGTGCTTTGCTCAGGGAATGATGCAAGAAGAAAGAAAATTTATTATAAAAAGAGAAATAATTTGAATGTTTTGTTTGTGAATTGATGAATTCAGTTGCAGGAAAGAAATTTCAAAATGTAAAAAAATTATTGCCAAGGACTGCAAGGGTATATAAACTTTGGCATAGCCGGAGTTAGCTTCTTTGATATTTTTTATACGTTTTTAACAAAAATACATTTTGAACAGTTGGGCAATTAAAGACTGCTTAGACTTATCTCATTTTTGTTTAAGTTGCAGGTGATCATGTATATTTTTATTGAGTTAATTGGCTGTTCAATAATCTCTCCACCTGCGAGAGATGTTTTAATAAAAATGTTATCAACATCGTGTCTGCGGAAGAACAGAGGTGCGGTCGTGGCTAAATGAGCTTGTCCGTCATGCTGATCGAGAATATATACATATACATACATGCATTAGTACATAGTTTAGTTTCGGAGACCAAAATTAATATACCCTTATAAAAACAGGAGATGAAGCTGAAGAAGTGTTTGATGCCAACGGAAATAAAAATCTCACAATCAGTCTCAGTTTGGAGTGGTAAACCTACAAAGGTTTCTAATAAGATTAACCTTTTTATTTTAAAGACAATAATTCTAGTAAGAAAATTATCCATTCATTTCTACTTGTACGTTTTAACTACATATCTATTTTCTTGACTCTATGTCTCTTTCTCACACAAATATATTGATAAGCAAACAAAAGGTAAACCGTTGACAACAAATACGTACATTCATATGTATGTATTGAGAACAGCTAAATATATGTATATATGTAGAAGCAGCAAAAACAATAAAAACAACAACATTAATAATGCCGTCACATTCCACAGCTTGATTGGGCAGAGCGCGTCCAACTGGATATTGTTTGTGTGTGTGTGAAACAAGAAACTCTCAAGTCTTTTTAGACCAAACGCTCTCATATTGAACCAAAGAGTAGAAGAGAGGAAGGTGACGATTGCAGCATTGAGGGGGCGAATAAAGTGCGAGAGATGGCAACATAGAAACAAGTGCAAAAATGCCAAGCGACTATAAAAGAAAGGTAAAAACTGGTAAAAATAATAAAAGAAAATATTTTGCAATATGCAAAAAGCTAAAAACAAAAGACAATGTCAAGAAAGAAATGTTTATTAATACGAATACGAAAATGAATACGAAATGAATACGAATAGCCACAGCAATAAAATAGGCAAGTGGGCAACAACGAACTAAACGAAACGAAATAAGACAAAATAAAAAAGGGTGAAAAGAGCGCCAGCGAAATGTCGGTTATAATTACCTTCAAGTAAGCGTTCTGTCGTTGTTTTAGGCAAAATGTTAATGTTGCTGTATTTAGTTAAGTGCACTTGTAATCTATTATTAGCATTAACACTTATTAAATGAAACACAAATATTGATATTGGTACGTAAACGCGATACGGATCCTCGCGTTGGGGATTTTGATCTTTAGCTCTCTCCCTCTTTTCTCTCGCACTGTTCCGCTCACTCCGTCTCACAGTCACTGTGCACTCACGGCACGTTGTTGTATTTGTATTTAACTAAGACAACTTTTCTTAATTCAATTATGCATTAATTACTCGTTTAACATTTTTTGTCTGCTTTCGGCGTAATTTCAAAAGGAAACAACAACATGTAGCAGTCTCTCGTACTTGTTGTTATTGGTAGTCAGGTAGAACTTTAATAGTGTTTTTGTGTGCGTGGGATTGCTGCTTGTAAGGCACGATAAACGTTAAAGGAAACCGAGCTTAAATCACTTGTTGCTCCAATTTCAAACTCGAGCAACAGTTGGATTATGCGTCAATAGAATTTATATTAACTTAATTAAACAAATATCCGCGAGAAAACCAACAACAAAACACGGCTGCGTCGTAAAAAGTAGAGCTGCAAATTCCATCGATGGCACCTTCGATACTATCGATACTATTCCCACGCTTTTATCGAATGGGGGCGGTAGCGATGACATATTTCGTGAATATAAGCTACTCGATATTTCAGTGTTATTTCAACAAGTCGGCGGCTAAATTTGGTTTAGTGTGGGTAAACGCAATATTTATTTCGCGCGTAGTTTAAACTGTGTATTTTTTTGACAACTGTTTTTTTTTGTGCCTTCCTAAATAGCTGTACCCAAAATGTGTTATCTGGGAGCGCTATTTTCAACTCATTTTTATAATATTATTACGGTGCCACCTTACGCATGGAATAATCTCTAAATTGTGTATTATTTTTATCAAAATCTAACTATAATAAGTCGTAACATATGCTCTGCATATTGTAATACGAATTTTTTTTTTTGGAATGAGGTTAACAAATACTTGCAAGGGCCATTACGGCTCAAGATAGTCTCGGATCTCTAATTTAAACCATTATTTGTTTGCTAATCAGAAAAAATGTGGAAGTTCGGATTTCTCTATTCGTCGTCATATTCGGGAAAGCTACTGGACATATCAGTTTTGTAATAGATCATCATCTTTCACTTCTCGACGTCCTGTTGCCAAAGGACTACAATTGCACTCTTTCTCGGACAGACGGCGCGTGAGTAACTGCATTCTAAAAAGTTGGGTGGAGTTCACTGCGTTCTGTCCTTCTTTGACTGCCATATCCTACGCTGGCATGTTCTTTTTTCTCTTTGGAAAAGAGAATGGAATGGAAGGCTCCTTGTTAATTTTAAATATCTCCTATTAATGGCTAATGTTTATCAATTATTTCAGCGATGCAATAATTGGTTCCGAAGAGGTGCTTGCCTTTGTCTACCGCGAGAAATTATGAATACCTATATTAGTGTATCGTAACATTTTGTATTCGGAAAATTTTGAACCAATTATAGTTTTGACGATAACAGCCAACCTTTTCATTACTAATACCTATCATTAGTGATTTCATTTTATCACTTTAAAGAAAATCTTCTATACAATATTCTATCACCTAAAATTACATTTACATGTTTTGCAGATTTTCCTATCAGGTATTTTAAAATCCAATATTTGTAGTATTTTTGATTCATTATTAGGCAATGCAAACAATTAACAACGCTAGTTGTTATTCCTTAGATTTATGATTTACCACTTTTGCATCGCACATTAAGACTGTATATCTACATATGTACGAAAAACATTCTTTTCAAATAAAACAAAAAGAGTCTAGATCGATTGTTAAAATCTCCCAATATTCCGTTTAAAGTTGCGAATTTTTGTAAAAACCAGAGGGCCGGGGAAAACTTCGATAATCAAAGTTTGTATACCCTTTCAACTTTTTTGGTAACTCTTTCCTTACCCATAACCATCAAAAGGGAAAAACGTTTTATCCAAACGTTTTATACAATATTAGCATAGGAAATAACGAAGATATTGAAAAATCGGCGCAGTCATTAACAGATATATGTTCGTGACATTGTCGTTTGTATGGGAGCTAAATGATATAGTGTTCTGATCCGGCTGAATCCGAGATACACAACCCCTGCAGTATAACAAGCCTACATGCAAACTTTGCGTTGATCCAGACGGACGGACATGGCTATTTGAACTCGTCTCATCGTGCTGATCACGAATATGTATATTCTTTATGGTCGGAGATGCTTCCTTCTATGCGTTGCACACTTCTGACCGGAATTAATACAAAATTAATATACCCTTTTTGCAAGGGTATAATTATCATTTATTCGTACTACAATTTTGTCAACTTTGGGTGGCTCTGTAACCCATAATTGATAATCGATATCAAAAAAGTATTGCCACAATTTCATAGTAGACTTGGAAAAATACAAAAAAACAAAAACAAAATAAACTAAAAATTAATATTTTGTTGAGCCACCTTTGGCTTTTATGACAGCTTGAAGGCGTCTCTTCATGCTTCCTACCAAGTTCGCCATCTCCTGGCTTCCAATTTTCTCCCACTCTTTATTAATTGCAGTTTTAAGGGTATGCTTGGAAGTTATTTGATAGTTCCTTATTTTTTTCTCCAATAATCCCCATACATGTTCTATGGGATTAAGATCTGGTGATTGTGGAGGAGTTTTAAGCTGCTTGCAGTGATAAATGAGCCACTCCTGAACCAAAAACGAAGAATGTTTTGGATCGTTGTCTTGTTGAAATAGCCATTGCGATCCACTAAGGCCTAACTTTTCAACAAAAGGGGCCAAATTATTTTTTAATATTACCAAGAAAGCATACTTGTCCATATTGCCTTCGATAAAGGTCAGCTGACCCACCACCCACGCTGCACATCAGCCCCACACCATGACATGCCCGCCACCATGCTTGACGGTCTTACGTATACTTTTTTCCCCCATCTCTTTATTGCCTTGATGCCATACTTTTTGGCTACCATCGGATCCAAATAGATTGAATTTAGACCCATCACTAAAAATCACTGAGTTCCAAAACAAATCCGGCTCATTTACATATTTTTTTGCAAAATCGAGCGTTTTTTTTTTGTTGGCCTTTGAAATGTACGGTTTGCGCCTTGGTACTCGACCATGAAAGCCGGCCCTGTTGAGTGTATTTCGAATAGTTTGAGGGCAAAAGTTTTCCTTGAAGCTCTCCTGCAACTCGTGACACAATTTTACAGCCGATCCCATAGGTTTTTGAGTAACTGCAGCCACAATAATCCTTTCCTGGCGAGGAGTAAATTGTTTTGGGACGTCCAGTTCGGCCTGCTGGTTCCAATTTTCCGGTAGTAACGTAATGTTTTATAACATTTCGAACACTTGAGAGCGATCTGTCCACTAACTAGCCAATTTCCCGATAGGATTTGTTTTTAACATAATCAATTCACAAGTTTCTAAGGAAATTTCTGCTCTGTCCATTTTGATAGTGTCTGTCTGAATTTAGATTGAAATCTGGAAACTTTTCTAAGAAAATCAGAAAAAAACCGGAAAATAGCCACAGCAAAAGAGTTAGACGTTATGAAAAAATTTACCAATACTTTTTTAGCGTGAATGTGTGCCTATTTTTTAGTTTATTAAACATAACTGCGAGAAAATGTTAGGAAAATAAATTTTTATTTGTGAATTAGATAATTTAAACCATATTCTACAGAATTGCATTTTTATTTTGGGGTGCCGACAAATAAAACAGAAATTGCATGGGATCAAAGTTGAAAATTTTGAGTGTGCCAATACTTTTTGGGCTCACTACCTGTAGTTTCGAATTCAAATTTACTCCTTGCATTGCGATTTGGAAGAGTCGATCTTTTGATTAATTACTCAAATACGTCCACGGAAAATGGTCGTCTAAAAAGTCGAGACTTTATGTAATAAAGAAGATCCAAAAAAATCTTTACTGTGCAAAATGTATGTATGTATGTATGTATGTACATATGTATGTACATATATCACTACGTCGCGCAGTGGGGCCTTTTGGTATTTTACATTGCAAAAATTATAGCTTCTAAACCAATAAAGCGATTTTAAAAATTTAAAAAGCAAATGATAAAGAATACCTTAAGCTTCAAAATGTTTGTGAAAAGTGCTCGGCGTTCGTGGTGCTGTAATATTCAAGGTCGAATTCAGAAAATATTTCAAAACATGTTTTTCCTTTAAAAATGGAGCGAAACCAGTTTTTTTCAATCACAAATGGATTTTTTTTATTGTTTTAAACGACTATGTAACATTTTTTAATTTGATTTTTTAACATAATTACAAAAAGAAAAAAAAGAAAAATTTTTGAAATTTTTTTAGGTTAATTTTGAAAATTTGCTATTGATGGCTGATTTTTTCAAAATAATTTTCAATTTTTACATCAATATCTAATAAACTCAACATTTCGGGACTATGGTTGCTATGATCGCACAATTAGTGGGTCCGAAGAGGCTGCTAGCATCTTAAAAAGGTCTTTGTTTTGTCTATCCCGAGAAGTTTTTAATGTATTAGTGTAACTGAACCTTTTGTAGTCCTTGTTTTTACATTCTGTGCTTCTCCGGATAGCTCTCCAAGTGGTAAACACTGATCAAAAGTTGAGGAGTCTTTGAAGTATATTCGGCAAATTTTTCACCATTTACCATTTCCTTGCAATTTATAACATTCAAGATAACAGCCAACCTTTTATTGATCTCTTGACTAACACCTGTTATTAAACATGTCATTTCATCATTTTCAAAAAATCTCCTTGAAGTATTTTCATCATTCGTGTTTCCGTATCTGTACTTTATGAGGTCAACTTTTAGTCCCAGCTTCCGAGAGTATTCAGCTTCTATAATCTCCTTCCGGCTCTGAATATCCCTACGAGATGTTTTATCAGTTTTTGTTTCTCATGGCCGAGGAAATGTGTAAGCTAGCTTCAGAATAAAATCCATAATCTTTTTTCTGCAATGCAACGGAGAAATTCCATATTCGTAGCAGATTTGCCAGATTTCTGCCGCTTGCGATCCATTTTCTCCTTAAGTTATATTGTGTATATATGATTTTTACCTTATGCTCCATACTAGCGTTTAAAAATGAAACGCTTATCTCCTTCAGCAATTTCAAAAACATTTAAGTTTTCACACTCGGGGAAAACTTTCAAAATCACTTGATTCTTTAACATAATTTTTGCACAAATAAATAAAACTGTCTTGAATTATATTGACAAATACTATTCAGTCCGGATTTAAGATGTACCCACTTATGAAGATAAAAATTGACTGTCGCAAACGAGAGGAATAATAAGCTCTTTATGTTATATTTAACTAGGTAGAAAGACAAATCGGTATTACCCTTTTTGTATTTAGGTAAAAAACTTAATACTTACATCAAACTAGGTAAACGGAAATAAAAACGACCAACCTACAACTAGGACAAATTTTTCATGAACTTAAATAACATTTACCTGTCTTGTCAGTTTTTCCAAAGCAGGTAATTAGCAATTTATCATTGTAGAAAGGCATATTTGTATACAGGTAGTATTTGCAAAACAGCATTACGCAATGTTATCATTCAAATACAAAGAAGCTACAGGCCGATACGCATGCGCTCTTCGTCTTCCTTATACCTGCAGCGCATTTTTTAGGCGAGGTTGCCTTAGTTTTATGGTTTACGCATCGGTCTCCGCATATTGGGACTATATACATATGATAGGTAAATATTCCACCTACCTAGTGTATGTGAAATCGCCCAATATTCAGTTTTAAAGTAGCGCTTTTTTTTTTAAATTATAATTTTTTCATATTTACTAAAAATGTCTCAACTTTGGGCGCCTCTAGCACCCATGAATCTCAACCGATTTAAAATTTTTTTGGATTCATAATCTCTGAAGTATTCCCTATCGATTCCATATATCATTTTTGCTTAGGGAATGATGGAAGCTTCTTGATATTTTTTTTGTAAATGTGGCCGCCCAGCAAAAATATCTCAGACCTTAGCACTTCCGGTTCAGACCTTAGCCCTTCCGACTCAGACCTTAGGACTTTTTACTCAGGACTTCGACAGTTCTAAGTTAAAAATTTGGTCGACTCATTGGTTCGACGTTGGTGCGCATCGGTTCGCCTCATCGGTTCGACGTTCTGTTTGTTCCACTCTTTTGTTGCATGCTGTTGCTCTTTTGTTGCATGTTCGACTTAAATGGCTCCAGTTCGGCGTCGGAGTTTAAATCAAGTTCGATACATCGCCCATAGAATTTTAAGGTCGCCAAAATGTATGTAACAGGCAGAATGACGCTTTTCCGACCCCTTAAAGTATATATATTCTTGATTAGGATCAACATACGAATTGATCTAGCCATGTCCGTCTGTCCGTGGCTCCACTTGATCTATGTACCTTAAGAGATTTGTAAAGCTTTTCAGCCTTTCTATTTTAATTTTATGCTGTAGGTCGTCAGCAGTTTTTTTCTTTTTTAATTCTCAAAAGGGGAACCACCTAAAGGGGATATTAGGGATTTTGTGTCAAAATTTATTTTTCTTCCGAGTTGGAGCATTCAACAAATCAAGCCCGCAGATTAAATGAAATATGAAGTTTAATTTATTTTTAACCATTTATAAAACGAGCAAAAAACAAACTCATTTACATATTAAATCAGCTTTATTTTAAGTTTTTTTTTTTTTTTTTATTTTTTTACCTTCTACTTGTAAAAGTTGCATGCTTGCAGGAGACCTTGTAAGGACTAATAATATTTAAGATTTTAGCAAAAAACTCTCACCCAAAAACTGAGCTTTCTTTGTTCAGGTGAATCCTGTGGCAAAACGGAATACTATAACTAAGAAGACAATTTTTACGGTTCATCATCTGAATACAATAACCAACAAGTTAGCAAAAAAAATTATTTAATTAAGATAGGCAGAAGCCGAGAAAATCATACGTCATAAATTCGTGGCTGTCACTGTAAAAGTTTCTGGCAATGATGCCTTTTATATTGGGGGCCTACTTTTATATGTATTCTTGATCAACAGTACAAGACGAGATAACTAATCATATAATCATATATGTACATACTAATGTAACATATAATACATCATACATTTCTCACAAGCATACGACGAATTGGTTGTTATATTGAACTTAAATTTATAGGCCGACCATCTGTTTTATAGGTTTATATTAATGCTAATAACCAAATCGTTGGGCTCAAAGTTACAAAGTCTCTCACAATTCCAAGGACAACAATAGGCAAAAAGTTTACTGTAATTTTCATGAGATATCAATGCTTTCACTTTCGCGCCAATACACCATGTCGAGACATCCTTTTGATTTGTGATCCCAACGCCCCGATCAGGTTACATGGCCGCACGCGTGGGAGTAATTTTCTCGCAATTAGGATGCGATTACGATAATGCGACCGAGCTTCGAGTAAAGGGTAATTGAAGAATGAACAACTCAACCCACTTCTGGTCTCGGTCTCAATTTTTTTTTACTGGTGTGGCCACGTGCCATACGAGTAGTAAGGTCTTGCAACAGGGCGGTGCGAACAAAAGTTTCAATTTGATATTCCCTTGCCTTGACTTGGTCGTAGCGTCTTAGGGATGTTTGCGAAGCAAGGATTAAGTTTTCAAAGGCAGCTGTGCCCAGGGTTATGGTTCCTTCTCTCGCTAACTCTCTCTCACTCTCGCTTGCTCACTGCTCTCTGGCCATGTGTATGTGTGTGTGGGATTTGTCCGGAATTTGAATTTGACAAAGTGCAAAATCCTTTGCACTTTGAAGACTGATTGACTTCTTATCCTTGAATGGATTTGAATAGAAATTTTATTTTACTTTTTCTTGCTAATGGAAGGTTGAGTCCCCTCTCCACAAGCTCTTTGGCGCTGTGTGTGTCCTGTATAAACAAACGGCAGATAATCAAGATGTAAAACACAATCCGACAAGCGTGTGGCTATGACGGGCGCGGGTGGCCGTTATAGGTTGTAATTCAAAACCAAACAAAACCGTTGCGGAATCAAAAGGCAAGCGGCTGGCAAATTACAGCCTCCGTTCTATGCTACATTTTCAATTCGAGGAGTGAATGGATCTGGTGGGGGAGTGGAGCACAGGGGATGACAAAGGAAAAGGAAAAAGCGTCGCTCAAAAATTGTGAAACGGAATTTCGCAATTTCACTTTGTACTTTGGGAAACTGTTATTAACTTAATGAAGGAGTCTTGTGAGCGCACAGCATTTACCTGACACGTGATTCACGGGCCAAAAAGAGTTGCGCAAGGGGAGGAATGAGAATTTTATTCATGTATTCTTCTTCTATATTTCAATTGGGTATATTTAAGCCATGCAATCGCAGTTGATGCAGAGTATTTCAATTTCGACCTACCGCTCAGAATTTTTATTTTAATCTCCTTGCTGCTGCCGGTGGCAGATCATTGAAGGTGTTGATTTGGCAAGTGTGGCAGAAAATGTGTCAAACGATGGATTCATAAGTTACCTCCGATTTCTTGAGATGCCAGCCAGCTGATAAAGTGCCAAGTAAATCGTCATTTACATATATTCAATTGCAAAGTTTTTACAGGGTGCGGACTAGCAAGTTATCACGGAAGTCACTGTTACTATCAAGACATTTCATTTTATAAATTATCTTTTTTTCGTATAAACAAGTCATATTCATATTAATATTCTTAAACAATGCAATAAAAGGTAACACCTAGATAGAGACCAGGGATGGGAGGGATAAATATCCAAGAGATTTGCAAAGATAAAATAAGAGGATCACAATAAATGGTGAAAGTAGTAAAGTAATTTTTTACTCTTGAAGCATATTCCAGATTGTCTATTCGTCTAAAATATGAATTGAGATTTTGTTTTGCATTTCACGCAGATTTACATTCTTGGTTTTGTTTTAAATTCAATGACTTCAACGATGATGACTAATTCATATTCATAACTTATCTTTCTAACCAATTCGACCAATGGCTATTATAATTTATGATGGTTCCAATGTACGAGCTGCTATTACTTATCCTGTACTTGGAATATGAATATTTTGGCATTTGGTTAATTCCTGCCACACTGATTTCAGGGGGTTACGCATTTAACAAGCGTTGACAAATCGGTTTGGTTGTTGTAATTAAACCAAGAGCCAAGTACACATCATCACAGCACAGATGCATATGCATGTGTACATACATACATATGTTTGTGTGGGTGTGTCTGTGTACCTATGTATATGTGTATCTGTATCTGGATCTATCTCTGCATGCGCGCTCTGCTTACAATGTGGCTACGATGAAGCTCATCTGGCAAAGTGGCAAGTTAAGTAAACAGTTTCATTGTGCGAATTCAATTAAAATTTATTCAAAACGTCAACGGCAGCTACTCGAAGCGGCAACAAAGTCCCAGAGTATCTGTAACTGTTCTTTACCTCACACAGACGCAGATATATATATTTACATTTACATTTACATTATATACATAGACAGAGACTGCCATTGGCAAAGGGGTGTGTCTAGATGCAGGGCACGCCTACCCATTGGCAAGAAAGAGACAAATATAGGTATATTGAAACGAAAGTCCATATACATATAAATTTATACTTATGCATGTATGTATGTATCACCACGTATCCATATACATTGTAACTGTGTGTGCACTTGGCGCTGTTTCTCTTTCTCTGTCTGACTCTGTCTCTGTCTTTGCCTTTGCCTAGGCTTCTGCTTTTTAAGCTACTCTTGTTGCTGCTGTTGTAAGTGGTGTAAATAGCAATTTGTTGTATGGCGCCGCCGCCGCCGACGCCCCCGTGCACGGTAGCGCATTCAAGGGAAGCGTTGACAGACAGACTGAAGTCGTTCCGAGGGGGATGCCAGCCGCATTCGCGCGTTTCTGCCATATCATCGCCTTCGTCATCATCATCTTTTTCATCGACCATTTTCAAAAAGTGTCTTTCCTCTTTTTTCTTCAGCTTTTTGTTGTATCATTCCATTGTATGAATATTCGTAGATACTACCTGCCCAGTTGAGTTATTTTCAACTTCCGCTATACCAATACCATCGTACCCACCACACCCGATTTCGCCATCTCTCCCTGTCTCTCTTTCTCATTCTCTTCCCACTCTTCACTGTTTAGTTTCAACTAATAAAATAACTCAGCAACAAAATGATGATGAATTTTTCTGTGGAAATGTTTCCGCCGCTGATTTATTCAATTCTATAATAGTATATAGAATGAAAAGTTTGACGAATATTAAAGAATCGAGATGGATTTCAGAGACTTAAAAGCATTCTTTAAGAAATCAATAGATGAATTAAAGCTTAGTTAATACATATGTATGTATGTATTGGCTTGTATGATTACATATAATTATTTAATTTTGGTATTTTACAAACTATTTTAAGAGGCTGGACAGTTTTACTTGTTGTTAAAGCCCTCGGACAGTGGAATTTGTGAGCCTGTTTAATCGCCCAACAAGTAAAATTTCTCTGTTACAATTCAGCAATATTTTGTTGATATATGTATCTACGTATATATGAGTGTTCTGCAAAATTATTGGAATTATTATAACACAGGCGAAAGGATATTTTCGATCTCCTCCTATTTTTATTGCCGAAATATATTTTAATACGTAGATATTGTCGACAATTTATGTATATTTTCGATTCGAACTATTCTACTTTTTGTACTCATTCTACTTATTCCAACTTGGGGGTAATATTTTTAAGCCTAAAAACTAGAGGGCCTGGGTTAACTTCGACCGCGTCAAAGTTTGTATAGTTTGCAGGTTTTTTGTTGCTATTTCCTTACCTATAACAGGTAAAGTGGAACAAACTTTCATCTAAAAATTCAAATGTTTGCGAAAGAATGGCCTACAATCCTAGCATAGCAAATAACGAAGATAATGACAAAAGTCACTGTTTTCTACCGATCGTTCCTATGGAAGCAGTTTGATATAGTCACCCGACCTTGATCAAATAAAGAGCAGTCATTAATAGTTATGTTAAGCTGAGAAATATGCATTTTTATGACATTTGCGTAAAACGTAAGAAAGTTATTGCCCAAAAGTCCCGGTTTCCCACCGATAACGCTTTGGGAGCTATAGATATAGTCACCCGATTTTGAATATGGCACAGTTTATGGGTGTAATGAATTTACACTGTTCGTGACTTAGAAGTTTGTATCGAAGCTACATACATGCAGGCCCGACGAGAGGGGGGTGGTAAAGGTGGGATTCCCACCCGAAGTTTTTAGCGGGGCCCGGTTTTTGATCGAAATTTTCAAATTTGGGAAAAGTTTAATATGTACCTTTACAACTTTATCTGAACCTTAAAAGAATGTCACTTGTGTATTATCTACTAATCGTAATCAGGCATTATGAACAAGGGCCCGGGCCCAACCTTCAAAAAATGGTTTGTTAACCGTTTGTATTTTTATTTCTTGATATTATCAACTCGATAACTTTATAAACATATTCTATTCTAAGACAAATTATTTATTGTGTGGCACGAGTTTACAACATTTATCAAACAGAATTGAAGTAAAGGGTTTGTGGTAGAGGGGTTGGGGGGGAGGGCGTAGCTTACTACCACCGGGCCCTGATATCTTCTCGACGGCCCTGCATACATGATATAGTGATCTGATCCGGCTGAATCCGAGATATTATCAACTCGATAACTTTATAAACATATTCTATTCTAAGACAAATTATTTATTGTGTGGCACGAGTTTACAACATTTATCAAACAGAATTGAAGTAAAGGGTTTGTGGTAGAGGGGTTGGGGGGGGAGGGCGTAGCTTACTACCACCGGGCCCTGATATCTTCTCGACGGCCCTGCATACATGATATAGTGATCTGATCCGGCTGAATCCGAGATACCCCTGTGCAATATATACAAGACCACATACAAAATGTAAGCCCTGTAGATCTAACGGTTTAGGAGGAGTTTGCGCGGATCCAGACGGACGGACATGGCTATTCGAACTCGTCTCGTCGTGCTGATCAAGAATATTTGGTCGAGTATGCTTCCGTCGATGCGTTGCAAACTTCTGACCCTCTTTGCAAGGGTATAATTGAACTAAACTGTAAACGGTAAAAAGAATTCGTTTTTATACCATACATCAAGCTTTTCCGACCCCTTAAAGTATATACCATATATTCTTGATCAGTATCATCTGCCGAGTCGTTTGTCCGTCCGTCGGTCCGTCCGTATGAACGGCTAGATTTTGGAGGCTATAAGAGATGGAGCCACCAAATTTGGTATGTAGGCTCGTGTAGTATGTAAACTGATCAAGTTTATTTAAAATTTTTGCCACGCCCCTTTTCGCCCCCGCAATTTAAAAACAGCGTTTACCTCAAAAACTATTCTAGCTATAGACACCATCAAGATTTTGCCGCCGTGATGGCCGTTGGCTGGTGGGGGCGCTAGGGTGTCCGTATGCTCGAGTGAGCGAGATTCTAAGACATTCAAAATAAACGTAAATTTAAAATATTTGTTTTACTGGTGTATGGTATACCTAAGTTGGCGAGGCGACTTACTTACTTCATTTATTTTATGTGTTTAATCAAAACAAAAATGTTCATAAGATTTTGACTTATAAAAACAGACACGAACATAATTTTTTAAACAGAAATATGCCAATGAACAGCTCGTTAGAGATTCATTCAGAATTTCTGCTGCCTTAATTGCTTTGAAAACCCATTTTACTGTCCTGCCCGTGGTCGAATATATCTTGAAAAATGTAGTCCTCCTTAGGTTCCCCACAATGACCATATCATTTTCCACAAGAACATATTCATTCACAAGAACATATTCATTCCTTTGACGTTTTGTAGTTGATTTCTTCCCAAGCCAATACAGTACTGTATCTTTAGTTTTCAATATCTCTTGAGAGTAAACTGCTAATAGTGATAAATACATACATACATATATTTCTAAATTTTTTGGCATTATTCTGCTTATTTTTTCGAAACGCCGTAATATTCGATTGAATTGTGGAAAATATCATAAGCGGAGTCGTACTAAGTGGAGGCCCTTTCTGATATTTGTATAGGAACCAACCAAGTCATCGAATTTTCATCGCTACAAACGGATTTGCTATAACCGGATTCTAGTGTATATGAATTTCTTTTACTATAGTCCGCTGCCGCTGTTGTGAATGTAAATGAAATTGTTTTCTAGTATATTTAACCATAATTAAATATAAAATGTTAGAAAATCGATAAATACTAGTACAGTGAAAACTCCGTGTGTGCCGCTTGCGGGGCGGTAAAACCCGTCCGGCTACGACAAATGGGTACCTGCGGGAGCTCTTGTAGAGGACAGCTCCCTCTACTTGTATACATTCCTACATTTACATACATACATATGTGTATAAGGATGTACATTTAATATTCTTTTTATAGTTAACACACATAAATAATATTTTCATTTAATTTTATAAAAAAAACTTTTTAAGAAATGTATGGATTAGGCAAGCCCCCATTTACTCACAACATTTTCTGATCTGTCAAGCCCATCACATTGAGCGGTATCAGTGGTAGCTCAGTTCCGCTTCCTTCATTTCTATCACCAATGAAGCCATTTGGCAATTTTGCTAATGCCGTCTATGCCCGATTTCAATGTCTACGGCCAAGCATATGTTCTTTGGCCTGCAAGCGGCTATAATTGTTTAGCGGTTTGTTTACGATTTAGGATAATGCGTTATAAAGCCAAACACGATTGACTGAGTCTCGACCCAACTGCGGCTGCAACTAATAGACTATTAGGGAACTGAGAGAATTCAGAATCGAAGCGGGCCTGATCGCTTGCCGCTGCCGAGGATAATGCACGGAAAGTCCGTATTGTTTTCAATGCATCAATAGCCATAATCGCTGGCATCAATATTTAGCCGTAAAACCGTGCATAAACAATAGAATGCCAGCAGCAAATCCTCTGCCAGCGTCCGAATGAGGCGATTAACACCTAAATACCCAAATATGTGTGTCATTAGAGGCGACAAACGAAGAATAATGCATTGACAGGGTGACGGCTTTGAAAACCTTATTGACATCCCAGATACAGAGACAGATACAAACTCAGATTCGAGCCCATCTCTCGAACCAGATTCCGACACCAATTCAGATCCAGATTGCCATCCCAGTTGTTGTCTGTGGTTATCAGCAATATGTGCCCGTGGTGGTGTCGATAATGCGCATGTTTTCATTTTCAAAAATGTTGATAACTTTGCCCTAAGCCGATTTCTCCATGCCATTCCCCATACTGAAATGGGGTTGGGCATGCGCGGCAGCCTGCAAAACGATCTGAAGGAGCTCACAGAAAAGGCAAATGAAGCCGCGGAAAGAGGGAGTCGACCAAAAATGTAAGGTGTCATTTAGGGCGTTGCTTATGAGCTGGCGTGTGACATAATCGGGGGGCATGTGTTTCTGTGGGGTCCATATACTTAAGCCGATTAAATATTGATTAATCGAATGTATATCAAGTGCAATCTAAAACTGTATATAAATTTCTTTCTGTCGTTCTTTTCATACAAAAATCAAAGAAAAATCAACCTTATGGCTAAAGTATTTTGAATACTCTGTACTCCTACACACCAAAAGCCTACATAGGTAGGTCCTAGTTTTGGGCTAAGCGACTCATTTTGATGAACCAGTTCACTAACTCACATTAAAACGAGTTACAAAAAAGAATGAAGTAAGTAAGTCGTCTCGCCGACTTGGGTATACCATACACGAGTAAAACAAATATTTCAAATTTGTAATAACTAATGCATTTGCCTATTTTTCACAATTCTGTTCACATGCTTGTTACAAGCATATCTCAGTATCTCGCGCACTTATGCATATAAGCACCCTAGCGCCCCCACCCGCCAACGGCCATCAAAGGCCTTATGCAAAAACGTTTATATGCATAGCTCAGCTATTTTTTGTCCGATTTTCATCAAATTTGGTATTTTGCTCGGTATTAGTATCAAATTTAAGTGTGCCAAATTTGATTGCACAAGGTAAAAAATTACGGGAGATAATCGAGTTTTTCAAATTTCGGGGGGCGGAAAGGGGCGTGGCAAAAACTTTATACATACAAAATGTGCGCATTTACTATGCAAATATACATACCAAATTTGGTGTCTCTAGCTGCAATAGTTTTTGAGATAAACGTTTTTTTTGAATTGCGTGGGCAGAAAGGGGCGTGGCAAAAATTTGAAACAAACTTGATCACTCTACATACTACACGAGCCTACATTCCAAATTTGGTGGCTCTAGCTTTTATAGTCTCCGAGATCTAGGTGTTCATACGGACAGACGGACAGACGGACGAACAGACGGACATGGCTAGATCGACTCGGCTGTTGATACTGATCAAGAATATATATACTTTATGGGGTCGGAGAAGCTTCCTTCTGCCTGTTACATACATTTTGGCGACTTTAATATACCATTTCACCCTATGGGTGTATGGTATAAAAATTGTGCAGGTTCTATTAATTCTAGCCTTGTTTCTATCATAAGTAGAGCTATTTAAATTACAAACCAGAGGGCCGGGGGGTAACTTCGACCGCGTCAAAATTTGTATATCCCCTCCAAGTTTATTGTGTTAATCTTTCCTTACCTATAGCCGTCAAAGTCGAAAACGTTTTATCCAATGTTTGCGAGAGAACGGCCTACAATCTTACCATAGAAAATAACGCAATTATTGATCAATATGAAATAGTGATCAAGAAAATATATATATCGTCGTATATATATGTTGATATCGTCCGAGATGCTTCATTCTATGCCTCGCACACTTCTAACCAAAATTAATATTCCCTTCTTGCAAGAGTATAAAAATATAATAGGTATGGGCAATCACTTAGTCGTCTATCCATACATATGTATCTATGGATCACATTGTGGTGTGCAGAATCTTTGAGTGATGGCCACTGACATTAGGCCCAATTCCCAATATTCTGTTTAAAGTTGCGATTTTTTCTAAAAACCAGAGGGCCGCGGATAACTTCGTTGTTTTTGTAACAAATTTGGCACGGTCGTTAATATGTGTGAGTTTATTACCAAAATGAAATTTCACAACAATAGCTTAGAAAATAACGAAGTTATTGAGAAAAGTCACTGTTCGTGACTTTGCCGTTTGTATGGGGACTATATGATATAGTGGTCCAATCCGGCCGAATCCGAGATATTCAACCTGATCAAGAATATATATGGTCGGAGATGCTTCCTTCTCTAACCAAATTAATATACCCTCTTTGCAAGGGTATAATGAATGAACAAGGTCATTTACTCATTGTCAGTTGCTCACTTGTTCAATGACTCTGTTGTTCAGTTCCTCCCTGACACAACTCAACTGAGTTACTGACTCATTAGTCTAGTTTGTACTGACTTTATTGTATTCTAAGGATTCTCTTGAGAAAAGACCGGTAGTTAAAAATGAAGTAAGTAAGGTATATTATAGATTAGTAAAACAAATATTTCATACGAGCACCCTAGCGCCCCCCACCATCCAACGGCCAACTCAGGCGTTATGAAAAAATGTTTATATGCTTAACTTGGCTGTTTTTAGACCAATTTCGATCAAATTTGGTATTTTAAGTGTGCCAAATTTGATTGCACAAGGTAGAAAATCACGGGAGATAATCGAGTTTATTCAAATTACGTGAGTAGAAGGGGGCGTGGCAAAAATATGAAATAAACTCGATCACTTTTCATAACACACAAGCCTACATTCAAAATTTGGTAGCTCTATTTCTTATAGTCTCCGAGATCTAGGTGTTCATACGGACAGACGGACAAGGCTAGATCGATTCAGCTGTAGATGCTGATTAAGAATATATTTATATATATGTATATATACATATACTATGTATATACTTTATGGGGTCGGAAAAGCTTGCTTCTGCCTGTATGCGACTTTAATATACCATTTCACCCTATGGTTGTATGGTATAAAAACAATAAACATGTTTGTCAATTTGGCAGCGAAGCCATCTGATACATGAGTATAATCTTAGAGCCAACATTAGATAGAGAGTATTCCATTCAAAAATTTCATTAAAAAGTTACTGACTTTTTTTAACAGCCATCTGACTGAATATATGACTTAATCAGTGGCCCTTTGGCCTTGCTACAACTCTAAACAAATCTGGTTACCAAATCCAGCAGCAAGGTTCAATGGTGGGTCCCGAGTCATGTCCAACCAAGCATATACATTTTCATTTACTATATGGGGTTAGCTCCACCATGTGTTTTGCACATCCTTAAAGATGTACATATTGGGATCCTTGCGAACCTTCGGATTTATGTATCTATGTATCTTTGCCACAACATCATGAACCACGCGATCTATAAAACGATCATGTCACGCAGCTTCGAATTACATTTAATTGTTGAAACATTTTGTTTTCGATTAGAATTACTTGAGACCAGGAAGGTCGAGGGTGGAATCGTAATCCGAATCTGATTTCGAATCCATGTTGCGGGCTTAATTTGTAAAAGAGATAACATTTACACGTCAAAGCGTGATTCGGGTGGGGGCTAGGAGGACTGGGCGTGACTGTTGTTGCGGGTGACGACGATGATGAAATGACGTGATGCCGGTGGTGGTGGTGGTGATTGGGATGATTTTCAGCTGAAACAGAATAAGTTGAGGCTGATGAGTTGGGATGTGGCACTAAGTGAATTTGAATCTCAATTGAATTGCGAGTATGAGTGTATACATATATGTACTTCTCGTTTACCGTTTTTATACCATGCACAATTTTTATACATGGCATATTAAAAACACAAAAATAATAAAAAAAAAGGTAAACGAAAGCGTTTCTGAGCCCACAGCGCCCCATCTCCATCTGTCCGCCCTTCATCTGGCAGATTGAAAGTGCTTGAGCCATGAAATTTCGCACTAGCACTCGACTAGTATTTACGCAAATAAGGTTCATTTCAAAAATGAAACAGATTCGGCATATCAAACTTTATAAGAATCGAAATAAAAATTGCCAAGTTATGCGAATTAAATTAGCGACACTTGGAGCATGGTATTCCAAAGTCGGCGCGATGACTTACTTTATTTGTGGTCTTTTTTATTATTATATTTTATTTTTGGTAACGGGCGCTTTACGCTTGTCTGGCGAACCCAATTATCTTTCAATATAAAGGGGGCAAGGGCAACGAAAAATGCATCCTCAAGTTACACACACTGGGAATAGAAGTTGTTGCTGTAACGGATTTGTTTGGCAAATCCAAAAAGCCAAAATGGCAACAGCTCGGAACACAGGATGAACACACACAACGGATGAGAGGGGCGTGGGGGAGGAATACAGAGGGGTTGAAGCTGGAACTTGCGTAACCCAAATCTTGCCTGCGGGCGAAACATCTTTATTAATTCATAATTCAATCGGAGTACTATGAAACAGTAAGAACAATGCCTGTTCAGGGCCTTTGCCTTTTGCCTTTTTCTGTGGCTATCCTCCTCCTCCTGGGCCTTGATTTAACTTCAATTTTCCCTTTCTCTATAAAGCTAGAAATAGCCCACTCTCTCTCTTTCTTTATCTCTTGTTTGTGTGCAAGTCTCTTGTTTTTCAGTAATTTAATACGATTTTTCAATCTTACAACAATAGAGCAACAATATGAAGACGTCGCAGATTATTTGTAGGGGCAGAAAGCTTAGTCTCAATTTTCGTTGTGCATGATGAGGAATGGCGATGAGAACGAATGAACTAGCCAAATTGTTAGGCAATTGGAAAATTGGAAAAGCAATTTCATTTAATTAGTTAAATGAAGGAAAATTGATTAGCATTGGGCGAGGGAAACGTAAGTAATTTTATTATAATATAAATTTAAGCATGATTGACGTGAAAGCAAAGGAATTATAATTGAACAATAAATAAATTTGTAATTTTCTACTGCATTTACTGCATTTTCTTGTAATTCCTATTGTTAGTGTCTAATAAAATCTGATAAATCGTTTTTTGCAATCATCTGAAAAATCTGCCAGCCACCCTACTCTCCTTGTTTCCCTGTCTCCTTGCTCATCGCCTCATCATTCTTCGCCTCCTAGCAATTTAAGTCTTCGGCCTCTGCTCATGAATATATGCACATCTTATTTTGTATGTTTTTGTTTCTAATCCGTTTCGAAAATCTGTAAATCCAAGCGATCTGTGGGCAACAATAACAAAATCTACATTGAGCAACGGAAATGTTTCCATCAAAATCAGAGGCTGAGTGCTTTTGTTAATCCGAGAACCAGGACCAGGGCCAGGACGAGTATATGTACATACGTATAAGAATGAGGATAGAGACCGCAATGAGGCGAGTCTCGTTGGCATGACAGAAATTGTTAAAGATTTTGAACCGCAAACAGCCACGCCCTAAGCATAGAACGCCTTTGTTTTGTGAGCAGCATCTTGATAAAAGAATGGAAACGTCCGGGTCTTGGTGTAGTTCTGGGTTTGGGTCTGTGTCTGCCTTTTCAATGCTCTTATGAATTACGCATTGACGCCTTCTCTCTCGCTCCTCGCTTTCTCTATTTCTACTTCTATTGACTCACTGGCTGACTGCCCTTTGCCTGCTGCATCTGTATACCGGAATCCGAATCTGACTCCTTGTACCCTGATAAAGGCATCTTCATCATTATCATCAGTCTATAAATCTCATTAGGCCCGCCAAGACGACAACAATGCCAGCGACTGAGCCTCATCTTTCATTTGAGATGACAATTAAGACAAGTGTCAAATTATATATAGCCCAATGGCAAAGTAGACACTTTCAGGTGCCCCACAGACACGCCCAACTCTCACTAGCCTTTGGGAACGAAGAGTGCTTAAGTATGTATGTTCTCTTCATATGCCTCCAGAAAGGGTTCGACACTGTGTGGCATGTGTAAAGTGTTTGCTTTGCGCATTTAATGCGGCAAATATTTTGACAAAGCTTAACCATAGAACCAAAAAAAGGAAGAGAGCAAGCAAAAAAGAACTTTTATATCCCCAACTCGACTCAATTTGTCACGCTAAATTATCATAATATAGTCGACGAGTTTATTGATTCGCCTTGTTGACTGTCGACCCAAACCAACCCGGTCCAGCCCATTCCAAGGTTCCATTGCCGACACAGATGCTCCCCTTACTGGTGGCTGGCTGATTGTATTTTTGGTGGTGGTCGACATTTGTTTGCCCCGGGAATTTGCATTGCCATTGCGCATTCAGTCTCTCCTTTTATCCACCCAACCCACAGACGGACGGACAGCCAAACAGTCGGAACAATGCAACTCTTTTTCGTTTTACGAAAATTTATTCAAAACGCGTTTGTCTATTTACAGTACATTTACGCATTTAATGATGGGGTGACCCGTTTACCACATCTCATCACCCCTCCCCAACTCCAACTCCAACTTCAACCCCTCCCAAGCACCCAGAGCAGGCGGAAAAAAAGTGAGCAAATGTCTGTCAAAAGATTTTAAAGATGCGCAAAGTTAAATATGTTTTCTTTGTTTTGCGGTAACCGAGTAAACGTAGTCCCCTTTTACCAATATGCAGGAAGGGCCAATAAACCATAATACAGTGGAGCAAAAATGAAATCAATTTAAAAATGGGACACTTAGTCTACATACATACACTATAAATATATGTATATGTATGTGATGTCGAGACGGAACTCAAAATAGGCCTCCATGATTTTTATTATGAAGAATCTGATTTAGTCTGATCCGACAAAAAGCTAGTCGTCCGAAGTACTTTTGCCTACCTTTTTATTCAGACGGACCTAGTGTTATTGATCACTTCACATTCGACGGCTTGTGTTTGGTATCATCTTTCTGTAAACTGCTCAATGGTGACGTTAGTTCAAATAATTTAAAGGATTTTCTTGACTTTTCTTTTTCTTGGAGGTAGAAAAAGCGTTTTTCCTATTCACCTTAGAGGATGTGTCACTTACTACACCCCTACTACTATCCTTTGTTTTCTTTTCCAATGTTTTAACAACTCTTCTTACCTTATCTCTCCTTATCCCTCCTGGTTTACTACGCATTGTAAATTAGAATGCATTCTCTTTTACAATTAAATAATAATAATCTTTCTGTCTCTTTACATCAAAGCCGCCGATAACATTCTGGACATCGCATTGCTCACAACCCTTCCCCGACCACCTTGGCTCTGAATCGGGATATACCTGGCACCTTGTGCAAATAAAAGACCACCAGCGGGTCGGGGTTGTTTGGTTGCGAATTTGGTTTAAGCTTACTTATTTCATGGTTAATTGTTAACTGTTTTAAGCTTAAGCCTATTGTTTAGCCGACTGCTAAATAAATTGCTAAAATAAGTAAAGTCTAATGTCTATTAATATTTTCTGAAGCTAATATACAAATAAATACGCTAAATTACTATTGATATAAAAAAGAACTCTGAATTCTCTCTATTTTGATACTTTTAAATGAAATTGTTCGAATGGAATGATATGCTATAATTTATTTCAACTTCACTTACCAACAAATACACAATTATTAATTCATTTCATGTATCAAAATATTTAGTGATGTTCCACAGTACATTTTATTTCGCTGGGGAGGGTGAAGTGGGGGCACAGACGAAAATGGTAGTGGGATGAATATAGGGGCGAGGGAGTGCTGTAAAAACAACAATTGACGAACAGAACATAGAAGCAAATTGCATAAAACCATTTCGCCCCCAGGAGGGGTGCATAAATTCAATTTTAAATATGTAAACCTTTTACATTAAAGCTTCTTTCTTTCGTGTGTTTCAATGTGTTTGCATGTATTTTGTGGTTAAACTAATTGAGTCGTCTTTTAAAATATGTAAATGCAGCAACCTCAGACAACCGCCCCGCCCCCAGAATCGAAAATCCATGGCGTTAATAACATAGTTCAACCCTCGTTGTCCCTTGGTTTCTTTCCGACTCATGACTCTAGGTACGGTCCAATTTTAGATCCAGTTCCGAATCGAGGGCAAGCATTAATTTGATAAAAAAACAGAGGCAGGCAGAAGTGACAAAAGATTGCTCGGGCAGTCAGGGAGTCAGTTCACCTCATCCGTCGCTGTCGCTGTTACTGTCGCAATCGCAGTCCCTGGCCCTGCCCTTGTCTCTGTCTCCGTTTTGTTTGTTGTTTTAGCTGCAGCTTTGAGTTTTTGGTTGAACGCTTCTTTAATTGGTAAATGGCCTTCCTTTTGAGTAACACATTCGCATTCATACACAACATATCGACTTCCCTCACCTGTCTCCGATTGAGCTCAGAGTGTAAAATCAATTTGTGGATTATATGTAGCTTCCTATTTGGATGGGCCAGGGGAGCCGCCATTTTGTGGCTAATTGAGACATATGGCAATCGTCAGAGCAGTGCAACTATCGATTCTTCATTATATTGTCTGTTTGTCGGCCAAAAAAGGGAAATAAGGTCAAAAGTGTCACATCATGCGTAATGATGACGGTGACGATAACAACGACAAGAACAACAACACAACGACGCCATGACGAGGCTAGGAGCCAGACCAAAAATAAACATTATTCTAGGTAGTTGCGCTGAAAATTAACTGACAATTCGGCGTATACTTAATGCGGCCAGACTACAGCTACTGATAATTGCGCTTTCAAGTGTTTTGCCAGAGACAGGAACGGGCGACGACTGGCGACCGAAGACTGCGTCTGACAACTTGCATATGGTTTTTGGGGGCCGCATCTCACCTTGTAATTTGAGCCGAAATTTATGTAAAAAGGAAGCACTTATCCAACTAGTCAGTCATCTAGGTCCATTAATCTGGCAGTTGCTGGCGCTTGTATCTAACAGATTATATCGCGTATATGCATATTCTTTATCGGAATACGATTCTATATACACATGCGCATCCATGTAAGTCGAATGTTCCCAGACAACTCCTGAGCCCATAATGACGATGATGTGGTGCATTTGTACTATACCAGCGAGTGAGTGAGTGACAGTGACGCGTCATTTTTAGTTTTGGTTTTTGGGCTCTTCTGCATCTTTGACTGTTTGCCTACTGCATATTGGATATTTTCATAAGGCAGCTAAGTAAACCACTCAAGTAGGACATGGCAAGGCCGGACATGTCATCGTTGGCGCCAGTCAGTCAGTCAGCCAGTGGGCAACGGCAACGTTCGATTCTCGCCCCTTCCAGGCCTTGCAACTGGAACTGTCTCTTTGCCACATGGGACGGTTGTTGATGCTGTTGATTTCAATATTGTTGTTCTTTCCCTACGACTCGTGTGTAGTTCTCTGTGGGTCTCTGACTTCAACTGTTGTTGATGTTTACACAGAAATTGATATTTTATTTCAAAATAAAACAACACGAACAACTAATACTACTATAAGTCAAACGACTTTACAAAAAAAAGAGGAAATGACTCCATAACTATAGTATGTTTTCGTTTCTTCTTTACATAAGCAGATATGAAATTGATATTCTTGAATATTATCGCGAAATAATATTCTAAAACATTTTTCCCCTGAACTTTTCGTTTGTTATAGACTCACTATTTCTTAACGACAAAGTTACAGTAAAGTTACAGAAAAATATCTGGATAAAAGTGTAGTAAATAAAAACAGAATATTTTCCTTGTCAGCATTCCAAGACGATTCGATATACCCATGTTATTCTATTTCAAATGACTATACGGAGCTTCATTTTATTCATTTCATTTTATTAAGTTCTGTCTACTATTCAAACAAAAGTTAAAATTGTGTGTAGTAGCTTCATCTAGTTCAAAAAATTCCTTCTGAGTTCCTTGGCTCGGATAAGGCAAATCTGATCGCTGTATAAAGTAACTCTCATTACCACAAATACGTTTTTATTTTCTTAAGTTTTTTTTCTTGCCCGGTACTTCGTATTGCCAACAATTTTCATGATATTTACAACCCAATCCCATTGCCTCCCTATTTAAAACAGTAATTTCGATGTGTATTTTCAATTTTTTTTTATCAGATTTAAATTCTTAACTGTTCATTCGCTTGTTTCATTTTTATTGCATTCTAAATATAGGTATATATATGTACGTAAACTCTATGATTCGCATACTTAAACTCTATTTACAAATTACGTACACACAAAGAACTTAGAATGAAAACGTTACGAAATTCAGCTCCTCAGATCAGCGATCAATGGGATTCTTATGCATACTCGGTCTGACTTAAATAGCTATCTTTGAAAGGTGTGCGAAGAAGATCGTCTTCCGGATAATGAATTTGGGATTAGTATGTGTTTCTGGTTGCGGTTCGGGAGTATAAGGATCAGAAAGTCGTTTGCCAAATATCGGTTAGAAGTACAAAATAATCGTTATTTCTCGAAAGACGCTCCGGGAATGCGCTTAACTACTGACGACTTAATATTACAATTGAAACAATTTTCATAAGCTGGGCCTTAGTGCAGAATGCGGCAGATGGGAAAATGGTGATGGATAGTGGGAAGCCGCGTCGAGGGTAATCGGCAACTCAAATACTTTGATATCATGTAATTTCGGGGGCACTGTGCTTTAGTTCGGGCGATGTAGAGAACGGTCGGTGCAGCAACTGAGCCGCACTGTGATGATGGTAGGCCGAGGTTGTGTTGCTGCTAGACTCATGGCCAGCCGCAGCTGCCACAGCTGCAGCGGCAGCAACTCCTGCAGCAGCCGCAACTGCCACTGCCGATACGGCAGTTGAATTGAGTTTTTCGGGTGAGTTGATCCGCAGCTTGGGAGCCGGCGGCGGTGGAACGCATTCCACGCTGTAAGCTGCCGCGTAGCCGGGGTGATGCTGATGTTGGTGCAGATGATGCGTGGGAGGTGGCGGTGGTCCGCCGGCGCTTCCGTTTAGAGCCAACGGCTGCGGCAGCTGCGGATGTGGCCTGATGACAATAGGCTGGATGGGAAACTGCTGGGACATCTCCTTCAAGTTGCTAAAGCTCTGCAGGTAACAGCCGGCATTGAACAAACTGCTTGCAGTCGTATCCAGCTTAAAGGGAGGCAGACAACCAGGCGGTAGCGAACCACCTGCAGCTCCGCTGTAAGCCGTCGGCAGTTGAATAGGTGTAGGTGAAGGCAACGAGCTGCTTAGATCCCGCGGCTTGTCATCGTCCACACTTAGACTCTCCTCTCGATCGTTCGCTCCGTTCGAAGTGCTGCCAGGACTGTGCTGTAAATGGAGACTACTCGGCACAGGCGAGTGTGTGCCTAGAGAAATATCCGAGTCCGAACTATCCGAGGGTGTGGGTGAGGCCCCTCCGTCAGCCCGTCGACTGCGACAACCGAGACCCGAATTGTTTTGGTTGTGCTGAATTCTGCAGCGGTAAAGAAAAAAACGGAAGACAGAATCGTTAGTCAAAATCACAACTTACAATTAGTAAATATATTCCATTTTTTTTTCTTCAATTTAAAATTATTTTTATATTAATTATATAATATAATGCCTAATCAACCAAAATGAATTTTTTTGACCGAATATACACATTAAGTAGTGAATGTTTTTATGATTTAGTATAAGCCACTGGTTCTCCTCTTCTCGAAACCTCTTACACCCTTTACCCTAACCATTCAGGATCCAACAATTGCATTTCTATGTCTTTGAATCATTTAACAGCAGGTTACATGAAGTTCCATATGGGTTAATTAGTCAAAGCTCGGCAGTTGCAGTGGACCATTAGTTGGCTCATTTATCGTCGGCCTCTGAGCCATAAATCTGACACAACTTTCACACATGCTTAAAGACAAATTGTCTTTGGCCTCGAATAAAAGAAAAGACGTACCGCACCGCATGACTTGACCAGCAGCCGCAGCTGAAGAAAAAGATGACTTGATTAGCCGCCGCCTCATATACATCATCATCTGCATTTGGGACTCCTGCAATGTCATAATTATCGGTTAGGATTCTCTCAACTCGATGGCAACAATTTGTTGACCCATCAGCATTAATAATGCCGACTCCAAATCGTTGTTGGAGTCGGAGTCGCGCCTTGGAGTTGGGGTCGTAGTTGGAGTCCTTTAGCGGCTCGTGTTGTGTGATTAATGATGCCCATGATGAACAAGCGGCAGCGGGAGCTGCAATGCCAAATGGACAACTTAGTTGTGGCAACTCAGTTGGAACTGCAGTCACATCATTGAAATGTATCAGTGGCTACCTTTTTCCTCGTTCTTTTATCTGCATCATTTTTTGTAATTTTTTATCCCATCGCTTTTGCTTTTGCTTTGCGGCATTAAATCGTTTAGATGCCTAATGTGCCAACTTGATGGATCGCTTTTGGGGTAGCTGATGAATTGTTAGCGAAAGATCAGGCAGGCATCCCGCTGATGGGATTTTAACACACAATAAAGAAAACCAAGGGGCCTATCGATTGGAAAGATTGGTTTTTCTTTGGTAATTGGAGCCAATCAAACTATATGAGAGTTTCAGAAAGAGAAAAAGTTTGCGGTGGGTCGTTTCAGATGAAATTGTAGCTTTTGCAGCGCAGAAGCAGAAGTCACAAAGGATCCTGAGTTTAAATGGCATACTCTTGTCTGCTTTTTGCCTGGTAGCAAACTTTGGCACGGGCGAGTCAAGGCCATTTTCCACTTGAATTGAGCAACCGGCACGCTCAGCTTGAGCCAAAAAGAGTGAAGCATATTTGGATACATGAATATGATATACATTTTCCACACAATTGACTAAGCAAAAGCAAAGGGTTTTTCGATATTTTAATGGAAATTGGATATTGTGTGGCACCTAACCGAAATGACACATATGTAATTACCCGCTTGGACATCTCCATCCCCATTCACAGCCATATCCCTCTTCGATACCCAAATGCATCACAGACAGAGGCAGAGAGTTTGCTGAAATCCGAAACCCATTCGCGTAGAGACATTGAAATGTTTTTTAATCGGCTCATGTCAGAAGATGAAGATTCTGACTCAGATTTTTGAATTGAAACGAAATTGAACTCAGTCAGGCTGCAAGAACATTGGTAATACGATCTCCAAAATGTGTGCTTACGTGTATAACTCTTTGAATTCATAAATACGGCTTAAAGACCATGAAGAAACATGGCCGAACAGATTAATAAGCAGCTACTATATAAAGCAACACACCAATCTTAGGCTGAGTTCAAATTGTTTTAAATTATTGACACTCTGCATGTAACTTACAACAACTACGAACAGATATTCCTTATATTCCTTATTGTAGTCGTAATAAATGGTGATTCAACGATTGAATGATAGGGAAAGAACTTGTTAAACTTTAGAAAAGAACAACAAGGCCAAATCAAGCAACAAAATCCTCTAGAAAACGATTTTCATCAAATTGTCTCGCATTCAAATTGAATGTTATAAATTGTGTAAATATTTAGACAATCGAAACGGCAGACGTTGACATAAAGAGCAGTTCCAACAGCAATCCCAAGGGATAACTAGCACGAGCCGAGGGGTGAGGCATGAGGGGTGGTTAGGCCTACATTTAAGTGCAATCAACATTTAGGAAAATTTTAAGTTCGCTACCTATTTTGGGAGATCTATTGACAAACCGGATTTAAATTTGTTCGCATTTGAATTCTGTTTTTTTTTTTTTATTTTTTGCCGTTGAAATAATGAACTACCCTGCCATGTACGAGGGGGAGGGAGTTGGAGTATATGATAAAGATAGATACTGTGAGATGATGAGAGAGAGAGATGATGAGTTACGGCTTTTGCAGAGCTCGTTTCAGTTGTGAATGAACAAGGCAACAAGACATTCATATCAACATTCACATTCACATCCGGTCGTCATTATCGACGACTTTGACCCTCTTGTTGATTCTTATTAATTTCTTCAATACACTTTCTTTATGGCATTGAAGTGTCCGACGTGTCTGCTTTTCCTTTATCCCGTCATCGTATGTTATCTTCTTCTTATACATAAAGCTGCTGATGATGCTCCAATTTGTATATTTTTCTCACAAGCCACCGAAAACGGTAGTTGTGTTGGGCAAACATCGTCGAGTGCTCGCTCCACCGGCTCCCCATCATATGGGTATGGGTACTTATCCGACCAACTCGAGTGCCTCTGTCCGAACGCGCACCCAAGTGGGCACTCGGACTCGGATATTGACAATGGATGTGGCTTCTGCCAGACAAGACTAGCTCGGACCTTTCTTCATTAGAATTTGAATCGGATGCCTGGGAAATCTTTGAGCAGTTGCTTCTCATTTCTGGCTTCTCAATCCTTGTCCTCCTCATCAAACCAACAGCAAGTGTTTTGCGTGTTCTGTTTGTTATTTCTTTGATTGATCATTGACATTTACAACATATTTGTTGTGTTTGCTTTTGTCCATTTCGATTACACTTCTTGTTGAATTTGACAAATTGCTGGCTCATTTCTCAGCCTCCCTCCCTCACAATCTCCCTCCCGATGACTCCCCCATCTTGTGCACTAACTTCCGCCCACGGTGGTAGTAATTTGGTTTTGCTACCATCCTCTCCTAGTACCATCTGAGTCGAATCTCACCATCTCAGTTGGCTATCAACACGAGCCACGCATTTCAATTTTCGTGTAATTCACGCAATAAAACAATTGACGCCATTTGGTTGCCTTTGTTTTGGATTTGCGTTGAAGAGCCTTCTTTTCGTATCGCTGTCGTGGATCATGTAGAGGTAATTGATCAAAATTAAAAAGCACAAAATTGAGCTGCCATATGAGTCATATCTACATGCATCATTGGAAACCAGTTCCGAATGAATATTCACATTTTACAAGATGTCGTATTCCAGCAGTCTATTACCCAATAACCCCATGGTTACCGAATAACCTAGATTTGACCACAGTTTTAGGACAATACCAACTTTGAGATCCGTTCTTAATAATATTTGCGAATACTCTTCAGTTCAATTGTCAATTTGCTAGCAATGAAAGAAAAAACTGCCAACAAACTCTCATTGGTTTATTGTAAGAGCACGCAGACAATTTGGATTTTTAAAATTTTTAAACTTAAATTGAGCGATGGAACTGCTTGTTTGTGAAGAAAACTTCAATATTTAGTCTGTGAAAACGAAACTTCCATTCACAAGATGTCTTGCATGTTTGGTATCGGGGCCCCAGTGGACCTGGTATAGTCGAACTTTAGAAGGGCTTTCAAACTAACCAAAGTACATATGTACATATATTTGTCTCATGATTGTATGGGAACTATATGATAAAATATATTCAGATTTTTAACCAATGTGAACTGAATTTTTTAAAAATACGTAAATGCATTTGTTATAATAAATTTGAAATATTCGTTTTGCAGGTGTATGGTATACTAAGTCGGCGAGACGACTTACTCCATTTCTAAATATATAGGTACTTACATACACATATTTTAATAATATTTCCAACTCTGTTTTTATGGGCTTCAGAGGGCAGCCAAGCGTGTGAAGTTTATACTAGTTTGACTTGATGTACTCTTACATACATATACCTATGTAACTATGTGTATACCAATATATCGCTTTTTATATACATATGTAGGTACCTATGTATGTACATATATATTTCTGATGTCTTAATTACTCAATTCGGGTGCGCTTGCCTTTCTCCATCAAGACTCTGAAGTAGTTGGCCTTTCTAATACACAGAGGAAAAGGCGATGGAGTTGAAGTTGCAGTTGTGTTTTGATTGATTTACCAACTTGCGTAAGCATCTACATACCTCCAACCCGTGCCCGTTGCCGTTTTTATCTCGATCACCATTTTCGTTTCTGTTGATCTTGTTTTGGCTGCGCCTGCCTCAGCTGCCAGTTTCAGACTCAGTCACTTCTCTGCCATTTACACCCCATACCCATTTAACATTCTCCCGTCCCTCTTAGCCCCCTTGCACAAGTGCAGTAGCAAAAATGTTAACAATTTTTTCAGCGCACAATGCTTGAACACTCAGCGCCTTGTGTCTTGGTGTTTCGGTATCTTGGGATCTTCGGATCTGGTTAGAATCTGTCTTGTTCCTCTGTCTCACCGACGCGACGTGTCTCTGTACATCTGTCCGTCTGTCGCTGTCGAAGTTGATGTTGCCGTCGTCGTTCAGGCATATGAACGGCTTTTAATTTCATATTTTTTATATGTCCCTTCCCACCATCTCATATATACATACTTTTGTTCAAATCGCTTTTTGCCTCTCTTCTGGGGCTTAATAACACGATGACTATACGAAACTGAATCTTGACTTGGCCATCGGGCTGAGAAGGGGTGGTCAGGAGTTTGGAGGTTGGATGGAGTTGTAATGGCTGCGTATCCGTTGGCCCGACTGGCGTTGTAGCTGCTTTACAGGCGAAATAATCGCCATCATTTTAACTAATGACCCGTTCCGAGAGGCTGAAGGCGTATTGGCAGAGGAAGGGGAATACAGTTTGAGCAAAGACTGGCGCTTTGTGCAGATTCATTCAATTTGAGACTCTGCCGCCTGTTCCTAACTTAATAAACACGGTCGCTACTCTCTCCGATTTTTCTTCGTTTGTTCGATTTTTTTTTTTTTTTTTTTTTTGGAGCTGGCAAAGAAGAGTTCCAAAGAATGCCAAATGTTGTCTCGGCTCCTTCTTGGGTTTCGCTTTTTGTTTTTTTTTTTTTTTTCAGTTAGCAGGTAGATGTAGAATCGACTTGAAATATTTGCGCATCTGCAGGAGCAACGAGCACTCAAGTACCGGCTCCGACTTGGCTTTGTGCAGTGTCATTCCACTTAACTTGGCCTGCTCTCAGAGCAAGATCTAAACGGGGTTGGGATTGGGATCGGCATCAGTTTCGGGATCTCCTTCATTTTCACTTCGCGCGAATTGGTCGAGTTTTTATTTTTTGTTTCAAATTTTGCAAGCGGTTGCACCTTTCAAACTGAAGCATGGGGCTGAGTTTACATTGCTGTTGTTGTTGTAACTGTCGCACCGTCATCGTCATCATGATTATCAACATCATGTTCAACATCATCATCATCGTCATCATCATCGTTGTCGGCGGCGGTCAGTTTAATGTGGCCAAATGTGACGACCGCAACAACTAGCAGAAATTGAGAATACTTCACTGGTTGCCGATGCCGCCACCGCCAATCGGCACGGATCAATGAAATGGAAATGCCACATGCTCCTGAATGATCCCCTTGCCCTGGCCCTCGAACACGCTATAGCCCTCATCCTCAATCTCGTCCCAACCCCACTTGCACCGTCACGCTCACCCTTTGCCTTGGCACAGCCTGACTGCTCCTTCTTCTACTCCCACTTGGCATATCATTTTACCCAGTTTGCTTGCTGTTTGCTTCACGGCGCTTTGGATCTCAAATTACTTGCCTCATATTAAAAGTTTAAGTTGGTGGAATTGAAACTTACCGATTCTTAGCCGCAGCAGCACGATCTCGTTGCCTGCGATTTTTAAACCAATTGCCCACTTGCGTGGGATTTAGGCCAGTGGCCTTGGCCAGTTCGCGTTTTTTCGTGGGGTTTGGATAGGGATCCTGTAGGTACCATTCGCGCAATAAACTTCTCGTGCGCTCCTTGAAGCAATGAGTCTTTTGCTCACCATCCCAAATGGTGGGTGGCAACGGAAACTTCTTACGCACTCGATATTTGTCGACGGGACCTTCACAAAACCGTAAAAGGAACAAAAACAGAAGGATCAGAAAATTAAAGCCCTGACTATATTATATAGATGATATCTAACTTACCCAGTGATCGACCGCGCAATTTTTCGGCTTCAATGTAGTGAGCCTCCAGCCACATGGCCTGCAATTTGCCATACGAAGCTTTTGTAAATTTATGATTCTCTATTATTGCATAAAGTTCCCTGGAAGAGAGATATGTATTGGGAATAAGTTCTGTGAATCAGTTGAGACTTCAACCCCATCAATGGAACACCACACCAGCCCCCGACCACCACGTGGTTGGATTGATGCCCTGCTGGGTGTATTTTCATTTTGAAACACTTTCCTAAGCAATTTGATTGTCGTCATCGTCCTAGCTAGGCTTTGGGTAACTGGCAATGACAGCTCACCAACAGCAGCCGAGATCTCACAAACAGTTGGGTACGTCAAATGATTTTAATTGGAAGTCATTTATTTACCAACTCGAAGCAATCAAATCACTCGAATCACTATTGATTGATTGCACTGCCGATTACATATGCATCCATGTATGTACATATTTGTCTATAGCTACATACATATGTATGTATATTTACATTGGCGTATTTATGTATGTATGTATATTTCATATCCAACAATCAATGTCTGTTTGTTCTAATAGTTGGCCCATACTTGACTTAACCATAAACGATTGTAATATAGCTCATAAATCATGCTCGTATATCATCAAGTGTATCGGGTAGACAAATGCTGACTAAACGGACAGTTCAGACTTGTTTTTTTGACCTGTTTTTGTCATTAAAAACACTGGTGGAAAAATAGCAATACACTCTGAGAAATACTTTCAGATAAAATATAAACATACATATGTTTTTCGTTTCTTATTTAATAAACCATTTGAAAGGTGTCTAATTTTAATCTATTCTTGTACTTAATAAAAAAAAAGGTTCCATCTCAATCAAAAAGCTAATTCATTAAGTTTTTGGGTTTCAATCATGCATTCCTTCGCATACAATGAATTATTTCCGGTTCTGTTGAGATTCAGATTTGGAAAATGAAATGTGAGAATTTCAGAGCAAATTTCTCTAATTTTTTTTTTTTAGATGGAGACGGAAGCCGAAATGTCAGAGCTGAGCGCTTGTTTTGGCATTGTTCGAGTCGGTGTTTTATTAATCAAGTCTGCTCCATTCTCTAATTAGTAAATTAATGCCTTTGTTTATTCATTTAGGAGATCTCGGATCCTATTGTGTTCTCATTACGATCCCAACACAAAGCTGATGCAAACTATCAAATAACAAAGCGTCGCGTCGTTTCACGAGGGTAATCAGGGCTGAGATCCTTTAGATGCTGTTACTTGAGCTTTTCGTAAAAGTTGTGTGTGTGTTTTTGTGTGTGTATAAGTATATTGTATGCATTTTGGCTTTTATCAATTGAGAAATCCTACCTGAAATTACCAACATGATAGGCGACAACTGCTCTAGCGCGTAGCACCGCCTCACAGTTGAGTATCTCATGCATATTGGGCAGGGCCACTGGCAGGCTCCATAGGAATCGAGCTAGCCGTTCAATATCGCCCGAATCCTCCAGAGTTTTGCACACGATCTCCACTTGAGCCGCCGAGAAAGCCAGAGTGGGTACTGCCAATATTGGGCTAGGTGCTATAATCTGATGATGTGTGGGCGAGAAGGTCTCTGAGGGCGGCTGCGGCTGTTTGCCCTCCGTCGGTCCAACGGCCATTTTATTCGTTGAATCCACTGTGAACGAATTCGCATACTATTCCGCACCGAAATGAATCAATTTTTGTTAGTGTTTCGATCACAAGAGCAAAATAATATTAGTCACAATTTAAAATCGAATCGAAATCTTTATTTGAAATCACAATCACTGGAGAATGTCTCTTTATCTCCTAAATATCAGTGGAATTTTAGTAAATTCTGATTACACCACATTCATTTTATATTTTTGCACTATTTTATTAGATCACTCGCGAATCGGAAAGTTGGATCTTGGAGGCGGCGTTGGTAGTGGTGGTGGTTACAGGCGACGGCGGAGGAGGACAAGTAAATTACGCACTACTGCCGGTGGTCGGAGCACGAAACCAAATGATTGCCAATGAGCCAGCTTATGAATGCGATACCCGGCAATGGCAATGGCCGACTCCGAGTCTGACTATGAAATTGCAACTGCGCTGTGATTGTGATCCAAATCCGCTTTGTAGACGCCACTGGGCGTACTATGATCCATCCAGCCGACGAGCGACCAACCCAAAAGCCAAACGAACAACCGAACGACAAAAATACGCCAAATAATGGTCTTGTAATTGAGATGGCCTACTACGCGAATGCGAAGGCGATACCGACAGCGACGGCCGATGGCTGGCAATGGGTATGGCAACAGCAACGACAACGGCAACGGCGCACAACAATGACGCGCCACAGATACAGATACTCTGGCAGCTAGCTCAAGATACAGCTAGCAGCTATGCCACTTCTGCCAGCTGCAGATACATTTACAGATACAGAAACGAGTTGTTAGCCACCAATACCAATGCATTTGCCTACATATACTAATACCAATACCAACAACTACTACAACTACCAGTTGGCTACCAAGGCGCGGCTGTGCAATGCTCTGAGAGAGATACGGATACGATACTGAAACAGAAACACCACCAAACCTACCCAAAGCCATAGCTGCCGACATCGCTGAGTGGCCATGCGTCTGAATGGCTTCTCTATCGCACTCATTTGGGCACCCATACAGTTCTTTCTCTCTCGCATGTTCTCCCTTTGACTGTCTTGCTCTGTCTGTAGCACTGTCGCTGGCTCTTTCTACCTCACAGCTCCCTATCTCTCTCTCTATCTATCTCTCTCTCTCTCTCTCTCTCTCTCTCTCTCTCTCACTCTCTCCCTCTCTCTCTCACATACTTGGTACGGTGGTGCATAATATAGCCTCGGCATCTTTTAAATGAACTGTATATAAGCCCTACACAAACACTCATGATATACACACATAGTCACCCACACACAGATGCAGGCGGCGGTTCGCATACAGTTGCAATACAACAGCAAACAGCGGGTTAGGGTTGGAAGTTGACAACGTGATGAGGCAGATGCCCCAATATGTTGCGGGGAAGCTGAGACGTAAGTAACGGCAACTGTCTGATATTGATAAAGGAATCAAATAAAAATTTAAGTTAAACTCTTACAGTGGTTTCAAATCTACTATAAAAAGAGAACGTGTGTCTTAGCTGTCTTACATTCGCGAATGGGATTAATACCATGCTCTAATAGGGTAAAATAATACATGTATCAATGTGTTTGCAACTGTAGTGGTTAATAGATATATTTATTATAGTTATAAAAACTGGGTTTCAGCCGGCTTGAGGTCAATAAATCTTACTATTATATAAGATTTTAAATCATAGGCACAAAAGTTGAGCAGGTTGTCTGTTTAGCTATTTCAAGAACCACCAAGTTCTATCATCAGCAGACTTCGCTAAAGACAAACATTATAGTTATATTTATTAAGATGGGTTTATTTGGGGTCTGCTTATTAGTGTAACCATCTACATATGTATGTACAATAAGCATACTAAATAGTTGTGGTACGTCGTATTATATATATACATTTGAACATTGTACATATGTATAAACCGTGTAAGATATCTACAATTTATGGCCATAATATGTACTTTGGAGTGGCCAATTTATTCTGAAAACTCGAAGCTTTTAATTCGGTTTTTGGAAAAACATAGATTTAAAAAGAAAGAGCTTTCTTCATAGGTAAATTAAACATGTTTTTAAAATTATTCAAGCCTAAATAATTTATTTTACATAAAGATTGTATATTCTTGTTCTTGTACACTGATCCAATGATATTAACGATAAAATATGAAAAACTGTTGGCGATTTCTCAAGCTTTGCAAAGTCAGTTGAACCACTGTAACTATAACATATTGTTGAAGTGTAGCAAAATGTGTGACACCATGTGGTCTTGCAACGCCTGCCCCAGGTCTCTTGTATTTTATCACCCCTCTAGAAAATTCACATTTCCACTTTGGCAGAATCGGGAAAAATATGTGTGTGTTTTTGTGAATACATATGTACATATAAAGAATATTTGTTTTTAGTCATATACGAGATTTCGGATTTTAGTCGGACAGGACAAAGGCAAGAATTGGAAGGCCTTCTGGCCATGGATGGGAGGACACGCTAATGTATCGTTGGCTCTTTGTCCGGAGTGTTAACAGATTAGTTGTTTACATGCCACAAGTAAATGAGTTTTCCGAAATTGCCCACCCCGACAACCCGCTCACACCTTGTCACCCGACCACATAATATGCATGTGTGTGTGAGTGTGTGTAGACATTTGCGCCATTGCCGCTTCTCTAGTTGGCTTTGGTTTGCAAGCGGTGTCATGTGCCTCTCTATTGGATTGGCCTGCCTCTTGTTATACCTGAACGATGACTTTTTGAATAGTTGACTGAGCATTTAGGATAATGGTATTACACAAACGGCTACTGATTGCAGCCATGTCAGATTGGATGGGGAAACGCAGATTCAGAGTATAACGGGAAGTTTCTTTGATGCTCTCTCCTTTTTTGTCGATCACCGCGAAAAGTGAATCTCCGAATTCAAGACAATAACCTGAAATCAAAGAACTAAGCACCGTTTTGGAGATATCCGCGAAAAGCTAGTTTTCAGGCACATGATTGAAATATGTATTCCTATATGTAAGTATATCTGTCCCAAACTGTATTGTCCAGTCACATATATACATACATACATGCATACATGTATATACATATGCATGTACATTGTACATTGTAGATAAACCGAAATGATCATTCGTTAAGACCGCTTCCACTTTACTTTTTACTAGGAAAGGATGCGTCAAGAATTTTCTTGTGGCCTATACCCATTTTTTTGGATTCGTAGACAGATTTATTAACGAATTTTTGTAATATGAAGAATCCTTTGCATAGGATATTATAAAAGAGGCGATTCCGACCCCACAAGATATATATGTATACTACCAAGGACTGCAGGGTATAAAAACTTACAATTAGTTTCTTTTTTATTACACCATGCACCCAAAGGGTTAAATGGTATATTGAATCGCCAAAATGTATGTAACAAGCAGAAGGAAGCTTTTCCGACCCCAACAGCCGAGTCGATCTAGCCATGTCCGTATGACCATCCGTCCGTCCGTTTGAACACCTAGATCTCGGAGACTATAAGAGGTACAGCTACCAAATTTGGTCTATTTGACTCGTGTAGTATGTAAAGTGATCGAGTTTATTTAAAATTTTTGCCACGCCTCTTTCCGCCCCCACAATTTAAAAAAAAACGTTTATCTCAAAAACTATTCTAGCTATAGACACCATATTTGGTATGTGTATTTGCTTAGTAACTGCGCACATTTTGTATGTGTAAAGATTTTGCGACGCCCCTTTCCGCCCCCGTAATTTGAAATTAAGTTTGATATTAATATCGAGCAAAATAAAAATCGGACTAAAAAATTGCTGGGTATTAGTATCAAATTCAAGTGAATATACATACATACCAAATTTGGTGTCTCTAGCTATTATAGTCTTTAAGAAAATCGGTTTTGTTTCAATTGCGGGGGCGGAGGGGTGCGTGGCAAAATTTTGTGGCATTAAATTTCTGCGCGCTTACTAAAGGATTAATCTTACCAAATTTGATGTCTTTAGCTATCATGGTCTTTAAGACCCCTCCGGGGGCGGAGGGGGGCGTTGCAAAAATTTGAAATAAACTTGATCGCCGTAGGTAATACACTAGTCTACGTACCAAATTTGGTGGCTCTAGCTCTTATAGTCTCTGAGATCTACGTGTTCATACGGACGGACGGACGGACATGTCTATATCGACTTGGGTGTTACATACATTTTGGCGACTTTAATATACCATTTTACCCTATGGGTGTATAGTATAAAAATGGCTATATAGACTAGATATTTTGTTCGACTTTGATCGCCCGCAGCTGCGAGGAGCCTCTAGAAGGTTCAAAATTTATTCTACTTAGATAAAAGATGAAAAATAATGCATTATATTTTCAATCTTATCCACACTAGATGCATCGGTCACCCATTCGGTCTCTTTCCATCAAAAAGTGCAAGTAATTGGCTTTTCATTTCATCTTCTTCAATTGCTTAACGAACCTCACAATTTTGGGTATATAATATCATATTGTTGGCTAATTTCGCTTGCGGGCTTAATCAAAATATTCAACTGTCAAAGTGTAACTCATAACTTTAAGTCCAAGCTGAAAAGTCGAACTGTGTCACTGGCGCAATCAAATCATACGCCCAGTGGTCCAATAAATGACAAAATCCCAACCACCCTTCTTGACATCAACTCCTCGAATATAACGAGATGGCTGGCAGCTGCACAGAGAGCCTTATGAAATGTAATTAGGCCAAAAAACCAAATACCGTTATATGTACATAATGGATCAAAGCTGAAATCCATTTATGAGAAAACAATTAAAAGGCAATTAAAAGCGATTTTTACACATTCTATATACAGAAATGATTGCAATTTGGCTGGGTTAACTTTAAAGGGTTTCATTACTCCAAAAATTACGGCAACCGGTATGGGGGGGGGCGGAGTAGTGAATTCATCTAAAGGAGATGGAAACCAATAAACAAGAGAAACAAAGACAACAGACGAAACGTAGCGAACCGTTTAAACAAAAGGCAAGGGGCATTTCATTGCCTTTAGGCAAGAAAGTAAAATTTGTATATGGTCTACGGTCTAGAGTCTATATATGAAATATAATTTAAATGTTTTTCTTTTTTATTATTTCTCTTTTTTGGTAGATTGTGGTTATTTGCCCCCCTGCCTGTATGGTAAAGGAACACTCGGAACTTTTGTTGTCGACTGCGACTCAATTTATTTAAGATAATTTAATCTGATTTCATGTACCTGAATATTTATAAAAGGACGAGGGTTGCTGGTTTTTCGCCTGGACTTTGTCAACCATGTTGGCAATGCAATAAACTTACGAGTATTATACACACACACATACACACACACACACACACACACAATCATGTGTGCATAAATGTGTATATTCATGTCGAAATTTATAGAACAACTTCAACACCTAAATGTCAATCATTGGATTTTTTGTCGTTTGGCCCTTTCTCATCTCAATTTAAGCTGACCCCAAATTTGTGTGGAATGGGGAAACGAAATTGAATTTAAACGTTATATGTACAAATAGATTTTCATGGCTTGAGGTTATTGAGGATACTTTTTCTTCTCCCGAAATTTGTACCTTTTTCTTGGGACAAACAACAGTTCGTTAACCCATAAAAATTGCTTATGAAATATCAAAAGAAATTTATCCAAAAAAGAACTGTCTGTGTAATTAAAAAGTTGTCGCTGCAAATATTTAATATTTTAATTTATACGAAATTCAATAAATCAAAAAAACGCACTGATTGAGAGGATGAAGAGGACTGAAAAGACCTAAAACACAGTGAATGGATGCGGACTACGACGATGATGATAATAATAATGATTCAAGATCGGCGCTGTCCCATGGCATTCGTTTAATTTACATCGTTCCTTGCCGTCGTCCCCGCCAGACGCGCCGGCGTTTGGTCGAAACGAAAGACCCATTCTACGGGTTCTGGTGGCGATTGGTCTGCATTCCATAGTCATAAGGCCCGTTCCTATGAAGCTGGCGGCGGCCTCCAAGAAAAATATCTTCGAGCATTACTTTGCACAGGAATTCGAACAATTTACGGCAAATGTATTGAGCTGAATTTAATAATTATGATGAGGCCAGCCACAGGACGAAGCAGATAGAGTCCGAAACAGAACCGGCAAAACAATTTGGAGAAACACACAAGCCAGTTTGAGAACCACACAGCATTTCTCCTGAGTTTTTGTCGGTTCCACCTAATGAACATGTCAGTAAGAAGGAAACGTCAGACGCAGTAGCGGAGCGGCTCAGTGTCATCTGCTTGCCCAAGCCATCACCATCAGCACCAACAGCATCAGTGCGTCAAGAGCTGGACCACTTCGACCGGCTACTGTGCATTCAAAGGTACGCATATTAATCATTTCGCGAGTTGACTCCCATTCGACCGGTACACTATGCAAAAATTATGTGCCAATCTTAAAACTTATCTTTTTGATTTGTTGGTATCATCAAAAGACAACAGAAAATCACACCATCCCTCAAATGGTGAAAGTAGACCTTTAACCCCATCTGGCAGCGTACTTAATAAATTCACCGATTTTTCAAAGTGTATCGAGCAACAATTGAGCATCATCACACAACTTGACATCCTCGTTCTTGTCGGCATCCTCATCGCCAGCGTTCGCCCATGGTCAAGTGATACAGCACGGAACATGCGTGAAATCTTCTTTAGACCAAGACGACACAGCCCGATGGTAAGATTAAACTGTCTGTGCGTGTGTGTATGCCTGTGCCAGTGCTTTTTGTGCGACACTTTGGCTGTCATGCCACTTTTGATATTGCCACGCAAAAAGTGTGAAATTGTCGGACTACTGCAGTCGCAGGAACAGAAACTACAACGGCCACAGGCAATACCGGAATGGGAGCTCCGATATGGTTTGTGTTATTGGTTACCTGTAGGTTTAATTAAGTCATTAACACCAGGGACTGCCAGTTGCCACTTGGGGGGATCCGTCAGTTTACTGAGTTTCGAACTTAGCCATTTTTGGTCAAAATGATCTCCCTCCCTTCGGAAGAGTTTATACTGTCCATCCATATTTTTATCAATTACGTAACTGAATGAGTTATACCAAAGACGACAGTGGTTTGTCGAGATCTGCCACGCAAAGATCCCACGGTTAACCGTAAATGATAATGAGGAGTGTAGTATAAGAACTATGCGAACTTCATTTTACCTCTTAGGTTTGCATAACAAGCGCTAACTGGATAATTACTTGTGGGGGGATACTTTTCAGATTGTCTTAATCGGTGCTAAAAAGCCAACATTATACAATGCATACTTGAGTTAATTGCACCATGCTAATGTAGTCGAAGGAAGGGGAAATATGCAGCCCTAACGAACACCTCAATTTGAATTGTCGATCATTATAAAACTGAATGGAGTTTCCGTGTACGGAACACCGCCGAATGTATACTCTGTGCCCAGATGGTGCAACGAATGTACAACAACGCGGACGGACATTCTAATGAATGGACTTGCTTTATTTCTAAGTGCAGGGTGTTGCAAATAAGGAAATACACAAAAATCGATAATGACATCAAGAAGGCGACCGAGTTACACCTGAAAATAAAATATGTACCCTGTCCGCTAACACAGCTGAAATCATTCAACAATATTCTGATCAAGGGTATTAAAAGAGAGCCGTTAATCGTTTTGTGTTGCTGGCTGTTGACGAGGTGCTGCCTATTGGAGTCTTGGCTGGAAGTAGTAGGGGAGTCAATTAATGAATGACTCCCCTGTCCGCATGTGCCGCTTCCCCTGCTTTCTGTAAAGAGCTATACAAAAGTCAAGCCAAGCAGCGCGTCAAATGCGCAATGAGCTTAATTCGTTGCGCTGCTCAGACCTCACCCTCTCTCTTGCAATTGGCCTTTCAGTTGCCTTTGTTTTAATATTTGTAATATGTTCCCCTTCCATTTTAAACGGAGTGAAGATTTCTGCTTAATTGAACGTAGACCGCTTTGTTGACATCACTGAATGGTTTTTGTTTTTTATACTTATATTTCGGTTGCCTTTTTTATATAAATTGTAGTAACGCCTACCCAGCGGCATGTTTTCACTTGGTGCTTCCTTTTATTTTATTTTTTTTTTTTTTTTTTGGCAAGAGGGAGTGTCGTCCATTGTTCTTGTCCACAGGTCATTAAGTGTGGACTGGTGAGGGTAGGAGAGAATGGAGAGGGCTATTAATTAGATAAATATCTTGAGGAATTGCCTACTGAGGAATTCAAATAGTAACGTAATTAGATTTGGTTTTCACAACATTTATGTTTCAACTTGGTAGTGTGAAATGAAAGTGGCAATGGATGTAGAAGTAGCCAGGTCATTTGGCGGTTGCGACTCAAATACCTAAAGCAATTAATCACCCAGCTCGAGTCGAACTGAGGCTAAGTCCCGGCCAACCATGTGTAAAACGCCGCCCTGCGGTTTGCGACAATTTATGAGGTGATAATTATTCATCGCCAGACTCACAGGGCTGTCATAATATTGTAATTATCATTACATCGGGTCGGGCCAAAAGAAAAGAAATGCAATTTAAACGGTTCGCAATTGCATTTCAGCTATGGCAAACGGTCCAAACTTTGTCTACTTCTTCTCATGCTTCCCGTTATGTCCTTACCAAGTTGGTTTCCTTATTGACTGTCGCCTATGTAGGCGGAAATGAGCCCAGGCAGCGAGTCAAATCGATCGATAACATCCTCGGCAAATCCGCAACCTAATCACTAACAAGGAAATGATGGAACCACCAGAAACAAAAAAAGGCACAAACAGTAAAATGAAACTTGGCTAAAAGCAGAAAGCAAATCAAATCAAATCATCTTTCCTCGATGCAATTTGAAACCAGGCAACAAAACACCTTTCATTGGACACCACAAGGTCTTGCCAAGAAGATTAGGCTAAAGCCAAATGAATTATGTCTAAGACCGAATAGGTAAAGGGAAATTTGATTTCACGACTGAAATCTTCGAGGCGTAAAACCATTTCAATTGTTCTACTTAACAGATTAAAAATCAATGGAAAGATTTGCATTGAACAAGAAGAAAAGAAAAATATTTGAAAATGCAACGAGACTCAAAAAATCAACATTGATTAGTTAGAAAAAAATTTAATTAATCTTTTATTTCCAAAACAAAATAATTTTTGATCTAATATTACATCACAGAATAATACGATACAGAAATAAAAGTTAAAATTAAAATATATACACACACTTTCCACACTTAAATAATATTTTTGCTTAAGGTTAAGAGGCTTATTTGTCTTGTATATTAGTTTTTAGATTTGGGTCAGTATCTCGATTCCGATTTTCAGGAGCTCCGCTAATATCGACAACATTTCCGTGGGCCCAGAAGGCCGACCGAAGTTTGTATCCCCAGCGCATATAGCTTTTATTTTTATTTTTATATAGGAAATTTAATAGATAATATAGTAAGTTATCCTTTATGAGGTTTGAGGCGGTCTCTATAGCGCATGCTATGTCGGCCTATTAGTTCAGCTATCGTGGGTAGGTCGTGGTGAAGAACCAAATTTCGCACATACCATTCTGCCCCTCCAAGGCGACCAAGCACTTTGTTCTGGATGGTTTGGACCTTTTTTATAGTAGATGCAGCTGCAGAGCCCAAAATAGGAAGGGCGTATGTGAATCTTGGTACCACTATCGCCTAGTAAATTTTTACTTTATTTGCGAGGGACAACGTGCTCGACCCTATGAGCATCCAGTCCAGCATTTTGCATTTTCTGGCACATTTGCTTATTGTTTTTTAAACATGTTTTTTCTAATATAATCTTCTGTCTATCGTGACGCCCAAATATGTGTCATTGCTAACAGTCGGAATTGTTTCATTGTTGAATGTTAGTGCAGGGCAGGATAATCTCAATTTATAAAGCTCAAAGCTCGTTGTAAAAGCTGTGTGAAGCTGAAACAACACAAATAAAATATTAACATCACAACAAGAAATTTATCCAATTTTTACAAAATTTCGAGAGCGATGGATTAAGCAAGATAATTAACAAGTCTAACAATAAGAAATAAATTATTTTTCGACCAATCGTTCTTAATATAGATAACGATATTGTCAACCTTCTTGATTAGATTTAGCATTGGATCGGAGATATGCATCTCATGCATTATATGGAAGCCTTCATGAAACATTTCAGCACTGTAGCTTAAACGTCTAGAGTTTGCTTTGATCCGGACGGACGGACGGACAAACATACATATACTTTGTTTTATGCGTTGAACATAAATAGAAAGAAAATGTGTCTGGTTATATAACAATTAAATGCACGAGTATTTAACGTTATATAAAATGAATTACTAAGTCATTACGTCTATTTTGGTCGAAGACTCTTTCATCGAGAGCTTAAGATATGACTATTGACGGAGGATCGGAGACAAATGATAGTGAAGAACAGAAGACAAAGAAAATCTTCAATTCAATGGATAAAGTTTTCGAATTTTCAGTCATCCAGCATAAAATGAACGGTGATATTAAAGAGCAATTTGATTTATTTATAAATCATGCTAAATTTAAAGCAAATAGATATATTTTATTACTTAGACAACTATGCAGTTAGTTAAAACTGTGACAAAATTATTAAATTTTCAATCCAAGACTAGAAATGTTACTAGCCTATACGCAAAATTTTTGTACCATGCACCTATAGGGTAGAATAGAATGATTTTCGACCCCATAAAGCATATTTATTCTTGATTAACATCAGGCGAGTCGACCTAGCCATGCCCGTTTGTCCGTCGGTCTGTCTGTCCGTATGAACACCTAGATCTCAGAGGCTTTAAGAGCTAGGTCACCAAATTTGGTTTGTTGACTCGTATAGTACCTACTGTGATCAAGTTTGAATAAAAGTGTTTTTCTCAAAGTCTATACTCGCTACTGGTATCAAAATTGGTATGTACACTTGCTTAATACGCGCGCACATATTGGTTGTCTAAAAGTCATGCCACGCCCATTTCTCCCCTTGATATTACTAGCCCACAAAATTCGGTATAAAAACTCGTTTAAAATGTGCGGAGGTTTTGATTATTTAAAATTTTTTCCACGCCCCCAAAATTTAGTAAAAACCGATTGCCACCCGCAATATTTGATAGTCTTATTCACCGAGCCACTAAATTTGATGAAGATTGACCTTTTTATGAAAACAAATCTATTTGAAACAAACCAAAAATTGGAGCAAAAATGAAATAAATACCTATCGAATAGTTTTAATTTCTAGGAATGCCCAGTAATTTATTTGGGTCTTTGCAATTTGCAACGTGGTGGATAAATGTTATATTATATGAATGCCACACAAATCATATAGGCAATTAAAATTGCTGTCATCAGTGAACAGAGATTTTAATTAATGCTGCAACCTAAACTCCAATTCTATAGAGAAATACTAATTGCAGTAAGTGATTTTCCATTAAAAATAGTTGTTAGCTAAAATTGTGTTATTGTTAGGACCATTGTTAAGAACAATAACTATCATGCCACACCAAAAAATCGTTGGAAATTTATTTACCTTTATTTTCTTGAATAAGTTTCCGTACAATTCTTCTGTTTCTCAAATATCTATTTTTATACCATGCACCCATAGGGTTAAAAGGTATATTAAATTCGCCAAAATGAATGTAACGGGCAGAACCAAGCTTTTCCGACCCTATAAAGTATATGTATTCTTGATCAGCATTAACAGCCGAGTCGATCTGACCTTTTCTGTCTGTCCGTATAAACACATTCATTTGGGACACTTTAAAAGCTACAGCCACCAAACTTGGTAAATAGACTCGTGTGGTAGAGAAATCATATTTGGTATGTATACTCGCTTAGTAAAGGGGCAGATTTTGTGTGTGTACAAATTTTACCAAATTTGATCCAAATCGGACAAAAATGAGCCAAGTCTTTTTATACCCTTGCAAAAAGGGTATATTAATTTTGGTCAGAAGTGTGCAACGCATAGAACGAAGCATCTCAGACCATATAAAGTATATATATTCTTGATCAGCACGACGAGACGAGTTCAAATAGCCCTGTCCGTTCGTCCGTCCGTCCGTCCGTCCGTCCGTCTGGATCAATGCGAACTCCTCCGAGACCGTAAGAGCTACAGAGCTGAACGTAGGCTTGTATATACTGCAGGCGTTGTATATCTCGGATTCAGCCGGATCGGACCACTATATCATATAGCTCCCATACAAACGTCAAAGTCACGAACAGTTACTTTTCTCAATAACTTCATTAATTTTATAGCTATTGTCATAAAAGTTGGTATTTGTCAGTTTTGTGTTCTTATTAATAATTGTGCTAAATTTGATCAAGATCGGGTGACTATATCATATAGCTCCCATACAAACGGCAAAGTCACGAACAGTGACTTTCTCAATAACTTCATTAATTTTATAGCTATTGTCGTGAAATTTAATATAAGTTAGTTTATTGTAGCTATAAACGACTGTGCCAAATTTGGTCAAGATCGGGTAACTATATCATAGACCTCCCCTAGGAACGATCGGTCGAAAACAGTGACTTTTGTCAAAAAGTTCGTTAAGATTGAAGGCCGTTCTTTCGCAAACATTAGACTTTTTGGATAAAACGTTTTTACACTTTAATATTTATGGGTAAGGAAAGCATTACCAAAACAGTTGCAAGGGTATACAAACTTCGACGCGGTCGAAGTTAACCCCGGCCCTCTGGTTTTTCCATAAGTCCGGAGTAGGCCTTTGCTCATATGCTTGAGTGAGCAAGATACTGAGATATGCTTGTACAAACCATGTGAACATAATTTTTTAAAAATACATAAATGCAAATGTTATTATAAATTTGAAATATATTTGTTTTACTGGTGCATGGTCTACCTAAGTCGGCGAGACGACTTACTTTATTTTTATTTACACAAACTTAATTTAATACAAATATTCCTTTTTGGGCTCGGAAACTTGTTCATCTTTACAAAGGTACATATAACTAATTTTATAACAGCCTCTTTAAAGATTCAAAATGTAGATACTCAGCTCAAGTATTCCTGAAATAATAAGGAAATTTAGATTAAGGAATCTGGGATTTGTGTGAAATTTAACATAGTGTAAAGGTTTAAGTACTACGACTATATTTCAGTGCTCCTAGAATTGTGTATATGCAAAACACCAAACAAGGAATTAATTATAAATTTGTAAGACATCAGTCATCAGATATTGGTCGAATTGGGCAGTATTATAGCTTACTACGTGAACTTGATGGTTTCCTAGTTTTATTTATATAACTTCTTACACCATGCTTATGTAATCTAATTTAAAATGTAATGTGCATTACGACCACATAAAGAGTATGTACATGTGTTTGTATGTATTCTTGATCATTATACATACAAATAGAGACGATCACACTTATGGGTATTATTATGAATCATTCCGACATTGATGAAATTCGGAATAGATTTTAACGTGTAATATTAACTAGCAAATATAGCACTGGGCCTCAACAATTTTGATAGCTCAGTAATACAGTGTTGGCTCTAATTTGTAATTAACACCCAACTATTACGTGAATCGATTATTGATTTCTTACATCCTATGTACCTATATGTGTTAGAGAATTCAATAATTCTATGTATGTAGCTTTCCCGGGCCATGAACTTGTCTCGTTCCTCCGATCGAGAATATGACTTCATAGATACTATAATAATAACCATTCGGCAAGCGAGATAGACATGACTTGTTAAAAGAAATTAATACATGTTTAAACGTATTTGGAATACCGACCTACTTCATTTAATCAGTTTTTAAAGTATTTTCCAAACATAGTATTCAAAAATGGAAGTTGCCACCAATTTAGTTTGCCTAAAAAACTCAATTAGCTTTTAGAAATTCTTGTTCAAATAAGAAGCCACCTTTTGCATATATGTATGTACATACATATGTCTAATACATTTATTTACATAAATATACGAATACATACATATGTATGTACATAAAATTTTTGTACATACAATTTTTGGGCGGAACAAAGAGAGTGCAACTACATATGTATGTATATGGCGGTGACTGAATTTCACATTATACCATTATTGTCGCAACATTCTGTAATTTGAACTCTTAACACATCAAGTTGAGACAGTTTGCCCGGGACTGGGACCAGATCCATTTTGCTTTTTGCAATTCGAATTGAATGGGAAATTTAATGTATTGTACTGAGTTTCATTGTTGTATTTCTCTTTTTCGTAGGTATTGTATTGTATGCCTGCCTGGCATGGTCTTCTAATGGCATAATGTGCCTTCCGTTCCATGAATTTGGTCTCGTTGGGCAACAGTAACTGATTTTTTAATTTCATTATGGCGCACAAAAGGCGTGCCATATACTGATTGTGACCTGTGACTAAGCGGGCTAGCAAAGTCCTGGAGAGCTAACTGAAAGAGGGATGGGAGGGCAACTAGGGCAAATCTGTGGTTTTTTCTTTGTGCGTGCCTCGTGAAAGAGAACAAGGAATACATTTTGTGCACAATTTTATATTATTTGTATTGCTATTGCAAACTTTGTACAGAAGAACCTTGCTACAGCCTTCTGGCTGTGTCTTCCCCACTAAGCCCAAGGTTGGGAGGAGTTGATAGAAGCGTATATTTTACGGCGTTCGGGGTTGTTTGTACATGTTGGTTCTTAAGCTGGCAGAGTGGGTGGGCCGTGGCGAATGAATAGTGGGTAAACGAGAGGGTGAGTGGGTGTGGTTTCCAACGCCCCACAATGCAAGATTCAACGATTCGGCGCCATTTTCAAAACGCATCAGCAAAACGGAAAGTTTCCGTCAATGGCTTATTCCCAAGTATTACGTAACGCAATGTTAGAAGTTTTTTAATCAAGGGTAAAGTGATTTCTTAAAATCGCAGAAATGAAGCAGACGAAGAAGGAAATGTGTTTAAAACATTCAAAACAAATTGAATGCACCTTGGAACTTAAAGTAGCTACAATCGATCAAAGAAAAAATAATAAACAATGTTTTTGAAACCTAATTTGATTGTAAATTCCCATTTTGTGAATACATAATATTCTTGATCAGTATCACCAGTCGATCTATGTAGATATGTCCGTCTGTCCTTATAAACAACTTGATCTTTATTACTTTACAAAATGTGGTTAAAATGTTTGTAAGAGACAAAAGGAAGGCATCCGTCTGTCCGTATGCACATCGAGATTCAAAAATAAAAATTTTCCCAAAAAATTCCCAATTTTATTTACAATTTTCAGTAAAAAAATTAATTTAAAACGTAATAATCGTATACGTATACATTTTTATTGATTACTCTTATTTTTGAACAATTTACTTCTCTGGTTCCAAAAAATGACATAGATTAAGAGATCATACTTTTATGCAAATATATTGAAGTAGTGTAAGGAGTTTGTGAACTATTTACATTTGTACACATCTTCAAATTAACTTAAAAACTATGAGAAATCAACTCCCATTTGGCCCCTTCACTTGATATTGTCCCATTTGCCATGTCCATATTCCAACATTCGATCAACCCTTCGACTCCGACCACCTTCCTTTCAACTAGCTCATACAGACACACACATGTATGTATGTACATACATGTATGTAAAATGACTTCTACATACATATGTCATATGCTCATGATGTAACTGGCTGCTGCCGACAGATGGACATGGACATGCTGAGAAGCCCCATTTGATTTTGCTTTGAATTTAATATTGAAGCGAGAAACTGCTATCGATGATGGTGTTCTTTCCTACTTCCACTTCCATCCGACTCCCGCCCCTTTACAAGTGAATGCAGCTTGCTGAAAATCACATAATATGTCATTTAATAATCAAGCACAATAACGACAATGAGACAATGTGCAATGGCAACAACAACACAGCGAGGCATGACTTCTATATACACGACACGTACAATATATATATGTATATATATACTTACACACATATGCATGTATGTATGTATGTTATGTACAGCAGCCATTGGCACAATCAACTTACGAGCACAGGCACACACACACACAGAGGTTTTTGCTGTGCGTTGAAATGGAATCCCTGCGGCTGGTTCTGGTTCCTCTTCTCCATCAGGCTGTTCTTTCGTTTTCGTATTCCCCTTCGCCTGCTCATTGCAAATGGGAACAAAAAAGTTAAATAAACGTTAAATGAAAAATTCAACTCAATTGAATTCGTTAGCACGAAATGTCGTTCTTCCATCGACGTCGAGTGGAGATGAAGGAAACTGACTATTGTGTAAAAAAATACCTATGTATGTATGTATTTCGCGTAAGCTGTACATGAATACATATGTACATACATACAGTCATGTATGTATGTAAATGTGCCAACTATCAGCGATGGTTTGTTTTTTGGACACTAGTCAACCGAAAAACTACTCATAGAATACCAAAACTATTGGGTCGGAATTCCATAAATGAAAATCTATTAGAATCAAAAACATTAGCAAATATGTGTTATTCATAAAGATGCCAGGACAGCAATTCGAATAAATATCAATGTGTTTGCCAGTTTGTGAAAATAATTTTGAACCAGAGGTCCGGGGCTAACTTCGACCGCGTCAAAGTTTGTATACCTTTGCAAGTTTTTTTGTTACTCTTTTCTATAGCCGTCAAAGTGGAAAAACGTTTTATTTAAAAAGTCTAATCTTTGCGAATCTTAGCATAGCAAATAACGAAGTTATTGAAGTCACTGTTTGCCACCCATCGTTCCTATAGGAGCTATACGATATGGTCACCTCATCAAATTCGGGTGTAATAAATTCACCTATTTAAAATTTCACGACAATAGCTTAGAAAATAGCGAAGTTATTGAGAAAAGTCACTGTCACTGTCCGAACCGGCTGAATACAAACAGTGCAGTATATTGTAGCTCTTCCGGTCTAGGAGGGTTGATCCAGACGGACGAACGGACAGACGGATATGGCTATATAAACTCGTCTCGTATTGCTGATCAAGAATATATATACTTGATATGGTCGAAAATGCTTCCTTCTTTATATGTATATATTTGAATGAACTTATGTATGTATGTATATACATACATATGTATGAATAAAATAATATACAATTAGTATCTATAATTTTATAACTTTCAGTTAGTCAAATTTTTATGGACGCTTCTTCAAGAACTTCGTGTATGAACTGGCTTAACTCTGTTTTGAAATCTAGACAATTGTGTGCAAACAGTTGATTGGCCAAACACTGGCTACCCAATGGCAAAAGCCGTTATTTTGGTTGCTCCAATACTGGCAATTTCGATACTCAAATAGGGGCTGTTATTTGAACCCTTAACCGCCAACCGTGAAATATAAATTTGCTTCAAACAAATGTTTCGATTGTTTTAAACCATTTTTATTTCTAAAAAAATTAACATGCCTTTTTGCAGCTATAATTACAATCACTAATTAAGTAAATGTTCGGTTCTTCTTATTTATCTCTATTAAAATTCAACATGTAAACTTCATCTGCATTTGCTAAAAAATGGTTTTTTGCATTATTAAAACGGCTGCTTGATTTTAAAATGAGTTGAGTTTTGTGACTCTTTGTGTGTCGGTGTTTGTGTGGGTGTGTATGTGTGAGAATAACCCATGGATTTTTATTAATCGTAAAAAAACTATAATGAGAACAACAAACCATTTTTAACATAAAAAAGAATTTACTAGATAAATTCATTAATTTATATATGTTAGAAGTAAATAATGTACAATAAACAACCAAATTATTAAACAACAGTTAAAAAAAATACCATATTTTGGACTACAAGTTATTAAGTCTAAGAACCAAAAAAACAAATAACTTTACAAAACATTTTGTCTTCAGATAAGTGTTTTTCTATCTGAACTATGTATGTAGCACATACATTAATGCAACTATATACATATATATGTATACATATATATATACATACATATATATTTATAAGTATATATATATATTTTTTTATTTGATTAACTATAGAAATTTGTGAACCTCATGGACGGATGTTTATAAATCTGAAGTAAAATTTTGGGCGCACAGTTGAGAGTTGCCGGGAGGCTGCATACAACCCGCAAAGGCGTCAGCAAAGTACGTTAAATGAGTGCCGGAGACAGGAGAAAGGGATGGTACAAGAGAGGATGTGGTGAGGAGTTTGGGGAACAGGGTACTCTTTTGATTGATTTATACTAAAGTTAACTAGACTAATCAACAGATTTGATTTGATTTTTTGTACAGTGTATACGTTGTATTATATTATTATTTATGTAATGCTACATATATCATAGGCATCTAAGGCATAGTATTTTGTGTGTTTTCCTTTTATCTATGTATGTATATATATATTTTTTTGTTTGTTTAAACAATAAAAGTTCATATTATGCACTTTTGTTTGTCGGTTACCAATTATTTACAACAATTTTGTATCACATTTGTTATCATGTTTTTTTTTTTTTGTTTTACAAAGTTTTTTTTGTCACTCATTCTCTTTCTTGTGGGAGTTGTATGCAAACTTTTGAGCAGCACTGTGCGAATTTTGTTCAAATATGTCAGTTATGTTAAATTTAACTAAGAGCTAAGTGAAAGGTACGAATATAATAATTTAATTTTTTCGGTTACCTTTTTCTGTTTGTCTGTGTGTGTGTGTGTGTGTGTGTGTTTACATAACCTGGCTATAAAGTGTATTTTTAACATTCCTTGGTGTATATAGATTTTAGTTTATATTTGTTTTAATATACGTATAGGTTTATTCTTTTATAATCAAAGACGATGTTGTTGTATTTATATCTCACTATTAAACTCTGAAAACATAACAAATTTAAAGCCAAGTTTAAAACTTACGTTTCATTACGTTGCATTATGCTACAATACGTAACGGCATTTGTAACGGCGTTTACGTAGGGCCAGTTGAACTGGCTGGAAATTATTGCCAAGTACTTAAATTTCTAAAATATCTACAACCTAATTGCATCCATAATAACACTACATAACAGAATTGTTTCTGGGGGAATAGTGGGAAAATGTATTTGAGTGAAGAGTATCACTCCCTGTCATTCTAAAGAATTTGGTTCATTTTGGACACGGGCTTGGGGATTATGGGGATTTTTAGGTAACTACGTAGCTCTCATAATTCTTATTAATTTCTCATTTTCTTGGTTCAAGAGAATTTCTTTAACTAGGCTTATTAATGATGTACTTGTATGTGATCGGCGTATATATGTGTACGTATGTATGTATATGGGTGTGTGTGTCTGTGGACTTTGTGTTAAGCTTCCTCATTCGCTGCATTGTCTTTAAAGCCGGCAAGCCCCACTTACTTAGTCCTTACCGGCCAACTGTGGCTGCTATTGATGACTCTTACTCAACAGATGCGAGTTGAACTCGTAAACGTTGTTCAACTGCTCGCCACAAATGTTACACTTCCAAGGATTGCTTTCGCAGTGGCAGCCCTTGTGGAGGAAGTACAACGTCTCGTCGGGGAATTCAATGCCGCAGAAATGGCAGGTGAGAATTTGTTTGCGGTTCATTAATAGGTCTCCATCCTGACCTGTTGATGTAATTGTCCCATTGCAAATGGGAGTGGAGCCACCATTGCTTTGGGCAGTGGGCGATGAGGCCCCACCACTACCACCACCACCACCATTTCCGCTCCCATTGTTTCCTCCTCCATTCATATTTAACGCTGATCCCGATCCGTTGCTCATATTCTGTGGAGGCAGTATGTTGTTATTATGCTCTAATGGTGTGGCATTTCTGCTGATCCGATTATTTGCTTTTGCGCATATTCGCCGCTTTAGATCTTCTCGAAGTAGAGATTTTAGGGGGAGAGACCTGGGATACATAAAAGAAACGTTCCATGAAATACTACATTGTAATTACATATAAATTCTGGACTTCGTTTCGATTCTATCTTGGTTTTGCAAAAGGATTTAAACATGTGGTTCTACCTTGATTAGTGAGGTGATTCTGTTGTTGTTATCATTGCAATTATTATTATTGTGGGAAGCAACTTCTGTATCACTACTGGGATCACTGCCATTGATCTGTTCCTTCTTATCCAGCTCATCCTGTTGCAGTGGCTCCTGTGAATGCGGAAAAAAATATCGATCATTATCTCTCTCTGACAAGGAAAAAACTCAATAAACTAACCTGTTTAATGGGTATAAGGCTAATTGAGGGCGTTATGTGATTCTCATGGTGATGTAGGTGATGATGATTATGACTCTTCAAGCTCAACGCGCCTGCTGTATTACTGGACGTAATAGGTGTAGCCTTTGTATTGCAATCCATGGGCAAATCCACAGGGGATTGCATCATCAGAGTACGTTCTTTAACCTTTTCGCAATTGGACTCCAAGCTAACATTCGTTTTACTAGTACTTCCATTGTTGTTGTTGGTGTTGTTACCCTGCAATGCAGATTCACGCCATACGCAAATCAACTAAGTTCTCTCATCATTGGAGATTGCTCTTTGAAGCCATTAAGGGAATAAGAGGGAAAATGGGAAACTTACATTAAACAGCTCCGTATTGCCATTCTCGTTCAGCGTCGAGATCTCTACATGAGGCGTAAGAAAATGCATGGGAGGTGTGGCATTCTCGAGGCTACGCATAGATTCGCCGCTGTCACTGGCTGGTGGCGGAGGCTGCTGTAGCGGATTCTGGCCGCCTTTCACTTGTGCTGAAACAGAATTTAAACTTGGAGGCGGTACGTAACTGGCCGCTGCCGCTGCCGCAGCCGCTGAAGCTTGTGATTCGAGGGCCAGTAAAAGTGACGAAGTTCCACCTGGACCGGGATTGTCCAAGTCGATGCCATGACGATTAAAAAAATGTATGCGTAAAGACTTCATCGATCCGGCACGATAACTGCAAAGCGGGCACGTCTTAACCAGGTCATGTTGGCCCACATGTTCGTTCTGAAAGTGAGCACGCATCGCAATCTGTCGTTGGAAGCCGCGATTACAGATGGGGCAATGGTAGGGTAATGTTTTGGTATGTGTTGTAAAATGCTCGGCGAGATGATCCTTGCGGAAGAATCGTTTTTGGCATACACGACACTCGTATGGCTTGACTCCCGTGTGGCGCATTTTATGCCTTCGCATATTGGCTCCGTTTGAGAATTTCATGTTACACACATCACACTCGAAGACCTTTCGGGAACTGCTGTTACCACTTCCATTGCCCGCTGGCGAGGAGCTGGCCGATGAACTGGAGCCATTGCCATTAACACCCGATAGGCCTGTGGATATGTCCGTTTTGTTGCTGCTATTGATATCCATGTGACTAATGCTCATGTTCTCCGGCTCCTCGTTCTTCAGGCGCCCGGTGGCCGCTGCTGCTGCGGCCACTGCTGCCTGACCAGCTAGACATTGGACCACGTGCAGCAGCAGGGATGCTCGCGAAGTTGTCTCAAAATTATCGCAACGCTCGCATCGGAAAGTCATGGGCGGCGAATGGGGGCCCGTAGATAGATTTGTTGGTGTCGGTGTAGGGGAACGTACTTCCGGCTTCTCAGATTCTGTCGCCGTTGCGGCTGCTGCTGCCACTTCCTTTAGACTACGGAGGGCCAAGGCATTATGATGCAGCAGAGCTGCTGCTGTCGGCGACATGTCTACTAGAAGTCCTCCACCGTCTCCACCTCCGATGCCTCCTCCGCCTCCCACACCACCGGCCGCATCCTTAAGTGCAAGATCCATGCTAGCTGCTGAGCTGATCGTTTCGGCCATCTGTAAATCACAAAACAGATAATTTAGCTACGCCGCGCCCAAATTTTAATTTTCTATTTCGGTTTAACATTGTTTCTCAATACTCTTTAGTTTTTGGCATTTCAAGTGGTTCGTCTTGCATCCACTTACTCCTCTTGCAATGCCCTGTAAACTCTTTCAGACTCTAATAAGCCAAATTGGTGTCAGCTTCGTTGTATTCAATGCATATAAATGGCTGCAAAACCTGCTGTGAAGGGGTCTAAGAGGGGAATTCACCGAGAACTAAGCAAGCACAATTTTTTGGCGGCCTCCATGCCGTGTGATTGCTGCCCGCTAAAATACCAAAGTTATTGAGGCCAATTACTGGTAAGTTTTGCAGGTGGGCAATCATTTGGACACACACTCAGGTTAGTTACACAAATATTATTAGAGAAACTAAATCCGGCTGTGTCAAAGTTTATATACCCTTACATTTAATGACCATAAAATCATGTCTGTTTCTTATAGAGTCGCTATACATCATGCAGTGTACTTGAAACCGTCCGTGAGTTTTACTGACGAACAAAAATTACAAGGAATTTCAAAAATATTTAACGCGAACGAAAAGGAAGTCAATATAACTTTGGCAACCATTCTCGGTCCAAGTAGTACATCTTCCGTTAAGTATTATGTTTGCAATTACATTCATATGTACATACATGTAAGATTTGCTGTGTAAACATATATTTTCGTACATTTTTATAAGTATTCAAAGTGTCTCGATCAAACGAACAACCTCCCTGCCATCGGCATATTAGTGCGAAATGTTTCAATAGACTTTGGATATACATATGTATATGTACATATGTATGTATGTATGTAACTACCACTAATAATGCACAGTCGGATAACGATTTTTGACAAAGGACCTTTTATGATAATGCATCGATGAATAATTTGTGCATAGCCGATCAAATCGGCCGATGGGAAAATTTTATACAATATTAAAGCCAAGTTAGTAAATGCTCGAGCAAAAGTGTCTAATCCATACATTTAGCCTTATGAAATTGTAATCCATGCCACCACGACTCACATATCTTTTTTATTTTATTGTAACGTTTCTTAGAAAGTGAACTTGGGCAAAAAACATAAGGTTTAGTAATTCTTACTTCATTTAATTTTGTTAAACAAAAATATGGACAGTAAGCGCTAGCTACTTGTATGCATTGACCTTTCTTACAATCTTAACAAATCTGATACTAACTCAAATCAAGCTTTATCGAAGAAGGATAAAGTCAGCTTTAGAGGCCCAAACCCTAAGTTTTTCTTTCTTTTCTTATCACAATCAATTGAGGACTCTAGGAAACCTAAAAATAGGCTAAGGCCGCATAAAAACAGGCCTTTTTGTGAACCGATTTTAGCTGAGTTGCTAAATCGATGGAAACTACAAGATTATTAAAATTCTACTCAAGTTCTACTAATCGCATAAATATTGAGACGCTGGAATCTTATTGTATAAATGAAGAGTTTTTCAGGTTCGCTTTGTAAACTATTTAACTTCTCATTGATCATTTTTTAATAGGTCAAATGACATTGCCTGGTCATTGATCAATATTATAATTCACCATCATTCAAAAGCTCTTTGCATCTCATTTAAACCGAAGACCTTCAAAACTTGGCCATTAGCATTAGTCGTTTTCGTCGTCAGATCACACAAAAGCCAAAAAGAAATAAAACCATTGAGGCGACCTCAACCTCCGATCCAAAGCTTCCCTATAAAGACGCCAATACCTAAATTATTTATTTATATGCATACATTCATATGTATATGCAAGTATTTTTATAAGCCATCTATAGTGACTCTAGCCCTAGTTTTTATCTCAGGTCACGCAAAATGAGGGCGCGCTTTTCGTCGTCTCCTCCACCTTCACTGCCTAGGCCTATATATACATACACAGTGTGTATGTGTATGTGTATTACACACATATATATTTGGGTATTTATAATTACAAATTCACTTTTGTAAATAAAACAGGTTTTTTTGTTTAATTCAAGCTTCTTCTTTGGGACTCAAGCAACTCAAATGTATAAACTTATAAGCATTAACGCACAGAGTACCCAAAATGATGAAGAAGAAACCTTTGCATTTTTAGTAATTATGAACCGCTTTGGCTTTAGCATTATAAATGCCATAGTTAGACATTGGCAACCCAATGAAGTCATTGGGTCAAGTTTTAAAGTGCAACTAGGTCATCATAATCTTCAACAACAACCTCTGCTTCTACCTTCCTCTGTTGTTGCCCGCGCGACCTAAACAGCTTGGGGTGTTCCGCATTTTCACTTGGTTGCTGTGTTCCCAATTTAAAATACCCCAAATAATGAAAGAAATAGAAAACATTAAATGCCTGCTAAAATTAAGAAAAAAAAAACACATTCGAAGCTTTACTCTGAAATGCGAAAAATTACAAAGCGACAAAACAAAAAAAGCGTGAATAGGGCCAACATAATTGGAACACTTAGAAAGCCCTTAAATACATATGTACATATGTATGTAACACACAAAGGCGCAAAGCTTCAGGAAAACCCATTACGGCAGGCAGGTTGGGATTTTGAAATTCATGTTATTTGAAATCGAAATGCTGTACCCACTTTGTTGATTTTGATTGATAATATCTATGTATGTATTTACATAAAATAATTTTTCAGTTTGAGGTGCTGTCTTTTTTTAGGATTTTCTCGAATCCAAAATACTCTCTATTCTTCCATTTAGACTGGTCCGTTTCTTAACTCATTTCTTTTAAATCTTTAGTTCTACCGATACACCTATGTATCAATCTCTTGAAGAAGTTATAGGTCAAGTTGAAAATACCGGATATACTAAACTGTTTTAAAGCCAATTGATTGTTAATTTGTTTGGTAAAAACAATATTTCCTGAAAATTACCTCGATTCTCTCTAGTTGTTCTTCATACTGTAAATATGATAAAGCTTTATAAACATTGAAGATTTGATGAAAAGTCTTAAGGAATGACGACAAGCTTTTATGCTCGACCACTTTTAAAAACTTGATACTAGCTTTTCTTTTTTACTTCTGGGTTTATGTATCTTGAGTGTTCATCATAAAATTGTTGTTGGAAACCACTCTTTGTGATCTCTTAGGTCACTCTGAAAACATAATAGACAGTTTCAATTATAAGATTGTAAGGAAAATGTTATAATTACAATATTTCACAGAAGTTCGATTTGCAACATAATCACTTTTTTATTCATTTATATAACATTAACTTTGGCAGATCCTAAAATTAGTATATGCACAGAAATAAGATTTATACCCATTTTTGATTTTCATGTGTGGAAACATAGAGTTCTCGATGCCAATCTGTATGCGACTTGTAGGGCAATTGACGATTCAAATAAAAATGTTCAAATACACACATATATATGTACATATTTAAAAATCATTTCATTTTGTTTTTGTTGATGGTGGTCTGTGTGTTTGGGGTTTTTAATCAAATTCAGAAAGGTCCAATATAACAGATTTGACCTCAACAGCATTTTACCTACTGGTTTTCTAGTGATGGCTCTATGAAAAAGATGTCGATGGAATTATAGGAAAGTGGCGAATGGACACGATATAAAAACAATGAGTCAATCGGCCGTTTAGGTTTTCAAGCAAATCAATGAACCAAATGTAGTAACAGCAACAACAACAAACATTGAGAACTGTGTGACATGTGCGTTAAAACGCGAACCAGAACAAACACAAGCCAAAAAAAAAAGCGATCCAGACGAAGGAGAAGACCAAGATGGGGAAGAAACAAACCACTTTCCACGGTGACATACTTTTATGCTACGTGCTCTTTTGCTACTTTTGCCCGCTGCTTTTATTACAACAAAACGTTTGCGTCGACAACGACTGCGACTGCGACTGCGACTGCGACTGCGACACTACTCCCATAATAGAAAGTGGAACAGGAATTTCCCCCTTGTTCTGCACACATTCCCGCCCAACAGCAACCATAGACATATCAATGCCAAAGAAGCGGGCACACGATGATTTCATTTTAGGTCTTGCAGCTCGGCCTCACCGTCTGTTCATTGCGAAACACTTGCCACGGCCAACAAGCAAATGGCAACGCAACGACAACAGCCACAAATCTCGAGAAAAGCAGCATTAAAAAAATATTCGCTAGGAGCCGAGCCCCAATAGCATATTTACAGAGAGTGTAGAAGAGAGTCCACAAGAGAGAGTATGAGAAAATATGAAAGAATAAAAGCGCATGTCAAATTTTTTGTTTACACCGCTGATTCTGAAGCTCTCTCTCTCTCTCTCTATTTCTCTCTGAAAGTGCAATTGCAATTTATCAACATTAAACGCGTGAATTAGTTTCTAATAGATCCCCCCTGGGTTGAACACCCCTTCCACTCGTGCATCCTCGTCCCACTGCTCTGATTCATATGTAAGTAGTCCGCTCTGCGCTCTCTTTGGTAAGTGGCACTGGCGTATAGTTTTTGTTGTGTTGACCTAATTATACGCTCATTTCGATTCACTTGATTTTCTCTGCTCACACAGGCACATCATCAGTCATACACACACATATGCACACAAACAGATACATATACACTCCAACGTTTCGTCACTGCGACAAGTGGAGCACCAGCAACGATGGGCTTCGGGGGGCGGAGCGGTTAGCGGGATGGTCGGGCGACCGCAATTTGTTTTGGTTACTGGGACGCACAATGTTATTGGATTTCCACCATCGTAAACGTAAGAGGAGAAAAACCCCAATCTCTATTTGGTTTACTCACACACTATTTTACAACTCTTCTTGGTTAAATATAAGAGGTAACGGTAACCGCATCCCCAGCATTCAAAAAACATTCGCAACGTAACCTTTTGCACTATTCACTAAATTGAAAGAAACTATGTATGTATGTATGTATGAAATTTGATTCGTTTCAATCGTAGGGAGACTCTAGCTCTATTTGAGGGAATAAGTTCGTGACGTAGTTGGATACCCTGACGATACCGATACCGATTCCGAACTCGAATCTTCATCAACGACGTCGACAACGACATCAAAGCGCACGAAACGATGAACTGAAAAACTTAAACTGCAATAGCAATAGCCGCTGTCACTGCCACTGCTGCTTTTTTGTGCCGCTGCTGCTGGTACTGCCGTTGGGGTCTGCCAGAGTGGAAGTAAAAAAAAACGTCTGACTGTATCTGTTTTGTTTTCGGTCGGAAATGCCATGGGCGGACCGTTGCAAGGGGTGTTATCGTATTATTTTACCTACCCATATAATCAACGTTCCCAGTCTATGTTTTAGACATTTTTTGTCACATTCTTAATAGTTTATAATTGCATTAGAAACAAACGATTTTAACTTGTATTATTCTTAGGACACAACTACCTACTAATACACCCTTCCTATCAAGCTCTTAACGCCACTGATAAAGATTTGCCAATCGTAGCCGCACAAACATCCACATAGAGAGTTAGAGAGAGAGAGAGAGAGAGAAAGAGAGACAGATCAGACGCAGCAGCAACATCTAGTACAACAACAAGACAACGCAGATGGCGGTTGGCGCAAGCAGCAGAATTTGAAATTAGGTCAACAGGTTTAGTTTGGTAGAGTGGTGGAAAAGGGGCCTTAAGAGCATACTCGGCAGTAGCACTCTGTGAGACCTGAGATGATGATGATGGTGACTGCCTACACTAGTTACTTGAGCGTGCTGGCTGTCTTTGCCAACAACCTCGGTTGTCTTGTGCTTTGACGTTACGCTCGTCGTCATTATCATCATCATAATTATCATCTAACCAAAAACCAAAGCAGAAGCTAGCAGCAACTGCATCGCCAGCGACTACATCCAAGCCAGAGCTGTCTTCGCCAACGCAGTGCGCTCAATTCATCGTTTCATATAGCATACAGTATTGCAATGTGGGGGAAGAGATGCATGGACATATATGTATCTATTTACACATTTTCAGGTCCGGTTCTTAGGCGTTGGAGGGAATTATGCATTGTAAATTTTGGCACAATTGACATTATTCCGATAGAAGGTACAATGTTAGCATATTTCTGTTAAAATTGGATTTCGGACCCACATCCTTTAGTTTCGAAATTAAGAGTGTGTTTGTCATTTTGGTAATTCATAAGGTTTTGTTACCGTGAAATCGACAAATATGATAAGAATAAGATTGTGAAAATAAGAAGTTATCTTGATTACATGGAAACAGGAATACGGGCATGGACTTTATTAGTCCGCTCCTGCATATAATATATTGCGTACACACAATGGTTTGAGTGCAAGGGTTGAAGTGAGGAGGAGGTGAAAGAGTACAATGACTTAGGGAGGGTAGAGAAGATAGTGTTCCCATTTTCATTCAATGCAGGCAATAGATAAACGAAAACTCGGACACTTGCGGGTGTAAAATGGGTCAGAACACCCTAATATGACACTCTTACATGCATAGCATAAGGAGATGAATCAAAAGAATTAAGTTAAATTAGAAGCAAGTCTAATTAACTAGAACCAGATGAGATCCAAATCCATTCGCCACCATCTTAAGTTTTGGCAAAGATTTACCAGATGTTCCTCCAACTTCAGTTTAAAGCTAAATAAGCACATATGTATGTATGTATGTATGTACATGTACATATATATGTTTTGTGTGTTTGACAGAGATTGCCACATACTTCTTGGTTTCTGTGTCACAATCACTAACACACACGGAGACAAAGACGAGACGCCGAGGAAGAGAGAGAGTGAGACGGACAGCGAAACATATAGAAACGAATGTGTATGTATTTGTATTTGAGGTAGAGGTGAACTGCAGCCACCTGCAAACAGATTAATCCCAGTAGAAATTGAAACTGGCTGCGGCAAGTTTAGAAACTGGTATAAAAATAACACACATATACACGCACACTCACACTTTTAGTTATGGGCCCCATCGACCTTGTAGGAGTATAGTTTGTGTCTTGGAGCATGCCCGTAAACTGGGCCAACGTGATTGCAACTGAAATCAGGTGGGCGTGACGAAGGTAAATGTGTGTGTGTCTGTATGAAGGTGTATGGGAATATTTTCTACCCTTGGGTCTTTATAATCCATAATATTAGAAAATCTGTCGAAATTTTGAGTATCCAAAATAGCCATCATTGTGTTCAAGAAGGTGGGGTAGGAGTGAAGAAGCAAACAAAATTTCGTAATAATGTAACACAACAGCAAAAAGAAAAACGAACAACTAAAAGCTATAAATGAAAATGGATTTCTAAAAAACCAAGCTGCTAGCCTTGTTAAATTGTTCTTTTCTCGTTTTGGTTCTATCTTGTTGTTTTATTTTTTGTCTGTTCTTTTTTTCTACCTTCAGTGCAACTGGAATATTTCGCAATGCTCTCAAAAAAGCGTTTCGATTTGGCAATATTTTTTCGTTGGATTTCAAAATACCACAAGGTGCATTCTAACACATACACACACACACACAGCCACACACGCACAGTCAGAGGCAGTGCAGTTGAACGTTGGCTCCCTCGTTCGCTCTCTTAATGTAATTATTTATTTTTTATGTGTGGTTTATTTATTAGTGGAATAGCAACACAAGGTGCATAAGAATTGTCTTCAATTTCGCTTTTGTTGATTTTTTTTTTTTTTTTCTTTTTTGTTTTTGTTCTTTGGAGTTATTTAACTAACCTCCCACAAAACGTGAATTTGTTGTAGCTGGAACACAAAACAACAACTACTACGCCAATAATAAAAAACAGCTTTAACAAAAGGGCAATGGGCAAAATTTTAAAGCTTAACTAATTTTAACAACGACAACAAGAATAACAATATTAATAATAATAAGTAATAAGATGATAAATTGAACGGACAGCGCGCCGTGGCCACATCCGAATGGGCCAAAAGAAAAAGAAACACTGAAACTACAAGCGTTAAATCTGCGCGAGCGCCGCGCTCAGAAAACCGAAACAAAAACAACTCAAGCGATTCCGATTCCTCAAGGCCTACACTATTTAGGCCAACAAATAATGTACCACAACGAGTTTTGTGTGCAGTAACAATTGTCTTGCAGTTGCCGATGTTACCGCTTATTATTGGTACTGCTGCTGTTGACTGTTGGTGTTGTTGGAGTTCTAACCGAGAGAAAAAAAATTTCAAAATACTTCTCGCAATTTAAAGTTTCCCGCTCTTTAAAATAGTTGTCGTTTTTCATTTTATCGACTATTTTCATAGGAATAAGAAAATAAGATTTGGGTTATCGAAACGCAACCAAAACCATTTGAGACTACACAACGTTATATTTAACAAATGACGAATTGAGTCCATATCAATTAAGAGGTTTATGTATATGTTGTGCTCGGTAAAAAAATTGTTTTCTTTTATGTTTTTAAGTACAGTTTGTGACGAATATTATCCCAAATTTTTGTAGCGATCCATCCAATAGAATCGAAGTTAAAGCGCCTTCAATCTTGCTCCTTCACGCGCGCGTGGCGCGTCAGTCGAACTTTCAACGCGATTATCTCCAAATCATGTTTTTCAAAAAGTGTCATTGCGGTGACCACTATAACTAAAAAAGGTTTCAAGCAATTTAAAATTTTTTTTTTAATTTAAGTAATTAAGTTGGACGAAGAATTCCTGCGTATGATTTTTATACCATACACCCATAGGGAAATGATATATTAAAGTCGCCAAAATGGCAGAAGCAGAAGGAAGAAGCAAGCTTTTCCGACTAGTATATATATGTTCTTGATCAGTATCAACAGCCGAGTCGATATAGCCATGTCCGTCCGTCCGTATGAATGCTTAGATCTCGAAGGCTATAAGAGACGGAGCCCCCAAATTTGGTATGTAGACTCGTGTAGTATGTAAAGTAATCCAGTTTATTTCAAATTTTTGACACGCCCCTTTCCGCCCCCATCATTTGAAAAAACTCAATTATCTAACGTAATGAAATGCAACTTAAATTTGATACTAATATCCAACAAATAGAGCCAACTTATGCATATAAACGTTTTTCAATAAGGCCGGAGTTGTCCGTTTGCTGGTGAGGGCGCTTGCGTTCTCTTATGCTAGAGTGAGCGAGGTACTAACAATAAGATATGCTTGTAGTGCACTTTTTTGGAAAAATCGCTCCCGTTTGGAAAATTTTTTTTTTTTTTTTGGAATTTTTGATAGTTTAAGTAAATTCTTTTGCTATTTGTTTAGCTACTGGACCTGGCATTGTGGTCACGGGAAGCCTGGGGAAAAGCGTTTTGAGGAAGTTGTTGTAACTTTTATAATTATTAACATTTTGGATTTTGTCAAGCTGTAGTTAAAATTCAGACATTGCCCTGCGCAAATTGTAAAAAGTTTTAAATAAAACTATAAAGTAACTAAACTTTTACCCATTTCCCTGCACCACAACATATGTATATAATCCTTTAAAACAGGATACTCGGAGCTCAAGTTCGATTTTATACATACCAGGGACTGTAATCATTATGATTTTTATTTCAAAACATGAGAAATAAAAATGATTTTTAATTAATTGATTAATCATTAATTTTGAGCAAAACAATAAAAATAAAAAATTTATCGAAAAAAATAAAACTCAAGAAATAATCATTATTTTTTGAATTCTTTTTTTTTGCTCAAATATAATTTTTATTTCTTATATTTTTGCTCAAAATTAATGATATATGTATGTATATCTAATCAATTGATTAAAAATCGCAAACGTAATTAGAAGTGGATGATTTTATTAAGAAAAAAAAAAAAAAAATCATTTACCATCCCCGATATTTACACGTTATATAGTGGTTGTAATATTGTAATACTTATTTTTGGTTTTACAATTTTTATATTAAAAGTTTTCAATATATACATATATTATATACGTAGGTCTGGCGAGCGATGGAGGGAAAAAATTAGAACATAGTTTTCCTCCGCGGCTAGATTTTTTTCGGCCCTGTATATACTGCAATGCTTTTAAGTGGGCGATTTATTTTGTATGCTTCTTTAAAAAACGGGTTTGAAATAGATGGAAAGCTTCTCTTATCTCCTTTATATACTCCATTGGGGTGTAACCGCGTTTTTGTTGAATGTCTAATAAAAAAAAAAAAACAGTAGTGTTATAGATTTGAATACTTTTGCCGCATATGTACTTACCAAAAATGGCCCTGTTTATATTTTTAAATTGCTTAAATGACTCTTTATTGCCGATTCCTTCAAAATTTAACTGCATCAATAGCTGGTCCTCAAACAACAGGCAGAAACGTTTCTTCAGAGGTTGAACTGACGTGGTCCCAACTGGCTTTAAAATTTTCGACATTTGTGATATCTGAAATACATTGCAAACAGTGCAACAAGAATTAAAAACATTTATGGAGACTGTTGCTTGTACTATTTATTTACATATACTTGTATACTTCTATTGCATGTATCCCTTTTCATCCAGGAATCGTAAAATGGTCGTCCTTGGATGAAATTTTGAGCAAATCACCTCAACATCTTGGCGTATCTAAGTAGAATTCTGTTTCAACGACTTGAAGGAATGCTTGAAACCACAGTACTTGACTTACAATGAGAATTATACTGTTCTCTTCAGTCCGATTATAACTACACCTAGACCTCGCTTTGCGTTGTTTCGGTTTGCGTTTTTTCAAACTTGCGTCGTCGTTACATTTCGTTGTTGCGTTGCCTAAGAGTCGTTAGTTTTTTTTTAATACCTATTTTTTCCAAAGGTGGCAGCACCTTTCGTTCTAATTGCGCTATGCTATCAAAACTGGGGAATTCCCGGTTCGTTATTTTGGCTCACTTTAGTGAGTTGTGCTTTTTAAAAGAGATCAATAAATTTTTCGTGTATTTTCTGATTATAAAAACGGTAAATATTTTTAATATATATTTATTGGCAAAGTAGTATTTCTTTTTTACATAAACGTAGTTTTTAGCCAAAGAGTGGAAAGAACAAAGCTGGTGGAATTACAAAAAAGAACGATCAGATTGGAGACAAAGTTAGATATTCTGCGGCGAGTTAATAAGGGCGAGAAGGCTGTAGTTATAGCAAAGACTCTTGGTCTGGCTGCAACAACTGGATATAGGAGATAGGAGAGGCTGCAAAATCTGCGACATCATTAGATGCTAAAACGATGATTCGTGCGAGGAGTTCTTTGATGATTAAAATGGAATCATTGCTTTCTATTTGGATTCAAAATCAAGTTACCATTAAGTAGGAAGGAAACTTTTGAAGCAAGTCAAGGCTGGTGTGAGAGATTCAAGGTTCGAGCGAATCTGCACAACATTGCTCTTAAAGGCTGCAAAAATCTACCCAACAGAGCATTAGTACAAAAAGCATTAATTCATGATGGTGGCTATGAGCCGAAACAAGTCATTAATGTTGACAAGACTGGACTATTTTGGAAACGCTTACCTCAGAGAACCTTTATATCTAAAACAGAAAAATCTGTGTCTCTCAGTCTTCAAAACTGGGTTTTAATGTGCGCTATTCCAGAAATTAAAGCTTATTGCGACAAGGGAAATTTAAACTTTAAGGCTTTGGTTCTGGTAGATAATGCTCCTGGCCACCCAGTTTACGTTGATCAGTTGTCAGAAAACGTGAAATTTGTATTTCTACCACCTAACACGACACACGTTATTCAGCCTATGGATCAGGGAGATATATTGACTTTTAAAAGTTATTACCTTCGAAGAACCTTTAAGATTCTTATAAATGAGACTGATGGACAAGATAAACCTACTATGCTACAGTTTTAGAAAAATTTCAATAAATTGAAAGCCATGGAAATTATTTCCGATTCGTGGCAGGAGATAAAACCATCTTGCAAGAATGGTGTTTGGCGCAAAATATGGCCTGAATGTGTTCACAAAACACGTACTGAGGAAATTGGTGATACACCAGCTGTTTTTCATGAACTTTCGAATTCTGCCAAAAAGTTTAATATTGAAGATATGGAGGAGGCTGACGTAAATGAATTGCTAGCCTCGCACAACCAAGAATTCTCCGTTTAGAAAACTCCAAGAAACAAAACATAACCACCAAACAAATTTCCGAAGCAATGTGTTTAATTGACGAAGGTATGGAGATTTTATTAAAAAAAAGATCCTGACAGCGAAAGGAGTCTTAAAGTGTCCCAGGCGGTAGCTGTGAATATGAATTGCTTAAAAGGTGATTGAAAAAGCAAACATTTAAACGGTGGATTTACTTATTTCTCAAATAACAACATTCAACTTTAATCTGAGATAACTTGGATCTGTGTGAGACTTATTGTATTTGAAACTATAAAGAATAGTGAAGCTGTATTTTCTTATCTTTGTTTGTTTTATGGGTAACTAATAGAATTTATTTGCATTTTTGGTATCATACCAATGTTTATCATTCTTTTGAACTGTACAAATGCGTTACTAAAATATTAGGACTTACATATTTGTTGTTAGTATCAGCAAGGGCTTTATCCAATATCAACAAGTCTTCAGTCTTTTTCATAGGAAAGAAATCGGATTCTGCAGGTGGAATTCTATTTTGACTTTTTGACACAGAATTCAACAAATCGAAAATTTCATTTTGATTGCGTACAATTTTGTGTAGTTTTTTTTTGCAGTTTCTTTATTTTCTTGTACATAGCTAAACTTGGAAAATAAGAACTCCTAATATTAGATGTCAATATTAGGTTTAGTCTTAATTTTCAACGGCCTGCAAATTGCCAGAAGTCAATATGAGAGATAAATTTAACGTGTACATACATATATGTATGTACATACATGCATAAATACTTACATACATTCATCTTTGCGTCTTTCTCAATTGGTGCAATAGCGGCAGCAATACTCCCGACTTCGTTATCTTCCTGGTACGGAAACAGTGTACTGTGCCCGGGGATTCAATTTTTATAATTTCGACTCCTTGTCGTATATCTTAACATGATGAATTTGCAAGCCCTACTTCGGAGAAATATCAAGGGAGCGGGGAAAAAATAATAATAATCGACAAAAACACTCGCAGCAGCTTTATCTAACACTGCACTTCTAAGTATCGTGAGGGCATGTAGATAATTGCTGCATCAACAGTATCGATAGTAATGGTTTGCTTATAGCGCTTGTTTTGCAACACTGTTTTATTATAAGTGCGTTTCTCGGCGCATTTGCAGGTACGGATTGTGTGATTTCGTTGTTAATTTATTGTACCCCAAATAAGGCGCTATAAATATACAAATTTAATATTAAATTGTAACTGCAGTGTGTGTGCGTATTTGTGTAGAGTTTTTCGTTTGAGTTTAGTTGTTTTTATAGCTAAATAGTGCGATTGAAAAATTGAAATTAGCTGGATTGGCTGTTGTCTGGAAAGCGGCAGGCGGCAGCAACACTAATTACTTGACACCATTGATTTTCATAAGTGTGAAAGAGACGTCTCTAGTGTACAATATTAATGGCGTCGTGCACATGGCCAAGACAGCGAAAATGCTGTAGGGTAGCAGAACAGATTTTCGTATAAATATTTAAAAAGAACTCATCCACTTAAAGTATTTTAGGTAATACACATTACCTTTATTAACTGTGAAGACAATTGAATCAAAAATGGATGAATTTAATATTATAAAAAGAGCATCATAGGTGCTTCTGAAACCATTTAGAATTGTGTTCGAATTTTGTATTCCTCTTTGGTTGTATCATTCGGTTTCAATGCCCTTTCCCACAAATTCAGTGTTGCCAAATGTGGCAAAAACTGTTTCTCTTGTGATTTCTATTTGTACATTTTGTTTATACTTCGAATGTAAATCAAGTCAATTAAATGTATTGTTTAGTTACCGGATTCAACAAAAAATTGTTGCAAAATATACACAATCGATAATTTTCGATTGTATCCGATAACATTTGTGTCACAAAAGTTTATAAATCAATTTTTTCTGTATGCAAGAGCTTGTACATTTTTATTTATAAGGTAAAATACAGCGAAAACTGGAAACCGTTAACTACTAAGTGTTACAGTCTTCCATACTTTGAAATCATATTCGACTAAAAACTAAGTCTATTTAAAAATTTTTTTGTCGGAAAAAAATGGTTGATGAGTGTGCAATGACGCGACATCGGCGTCGGCGTTCTAAAGCTGCAGCGTGAGCAAACCTGTGTGACAAATTAATTATGTCGAGTTGCAGTAATAATTGTGTTGTTTAAATAAAAGTTTCAAACGGGTGGCCATTGCAATATATTGTATCTTCACTTACATTCTCACCTCTTCATCTGCCCTTAATGCTACCTGTTTTTGGAAATGTGTACATATGCCAACGGACTTTCCACCCTCTCTACACCTCTTTTCGTGGAGTTTCGCTTTGTTTGTGCGTACGATTCTTGCTCGCTCTCTTTGTCATGTCGTATGCGAGTTACTGTGTGTGTGTGTGTGTGTGTGTGTGTGCGTATTATATACATATATATATATGTATTTATATATGTGACTTTAGATTTTTTTGTTTCTTGATTAAATGTACATTGAACTCTCAGTTGGCGAATTTCTGGATATTTGTAATATTTATAATTTTTTTTAGCCACATAAACTCTAATGTCACCAACTTACATTAGTATTAGTATTATTTGAACTTCCGAATTTTCTTTTTTTTTTCTCGTTATTGTTAGTATACAACAGTTGGCTTAGAATCATATACTAATATTTTTTTCTGATTATCTTTATTTGTTTCGTTTTCGCAGCTAATTTGTATATACAGTGTACATAGAGATGAGCACACAAACTCGTTCAGGTGGCGGAGGAGGTGGAGGCAATCGCACTCAGAAAAAATCAAATTCCACCAATTCTGGTGGCAGTGGTAACCACCATCATGATGCAGCTGGCTCACATCAAGCAGCCGCTGCTGCTGAGAAGAAACAGCAGCAGACAGAGAAACCAGAGAAGACCCAACCGAAGGCCACCACGGAACAGTTGCGTATTGCCCAGATAACCAACAGCACAACAGAGGACCCTCAGATCAATGAGAAAGTAACCCTATTGCTGACCATGACTCAACGTTCCGAAGAAGAAGTTTGTTGCGCCCTCAATGAGTGTGACTACGATTTGGAGGCAGCAGCCAATTTTTTGATTGAAATTCTACCACAGGCAAGTTGATTAGAGGATCGTTTATTTATTATGATTATTATTATTATTACTTTCCGATGTGCAGGGTGCTTTCGCAAAGTACGAGAAAAAACGCAAGAATAAGGCTGCAAATGCCTCTAGCACCGATGGAACTGTAGGTGATGGTGATTGGGCGGACGGCAATGTAAATGCTGCCGATAGGCGAGAGAAATCGCGTAATCGCAGTGCCAATCGTGGAGGACGCGGAGGTACTGACAGTCGAGGCTGTAAGTTTTACCACTCCGGGGAATGCAAAAGATTTAACATAATAACTTTGTGTTAACAAAAAGTTATAGTCTATATACTATTTATCGTTTCGGTTACGTAATTAATATTCATTGGCAGTTAATATTGATTGTTTCCGATAATCACATCAGCATAACAACGATACCACCGTGGATTTTAAATGGATTTTGTAGTCTTGATGAAATATCGAACCGATTATTTAAATATTCCATCGTCGAAAATCATTTCAATTAAGTTAAATATTGCCCATTTATCAATTCGATTGCATTCCCTTGATGTTAACTAGTTGATGTAAAGGATAACCAACTCTTTCTTTTTCTACCAATTAAAATTTTAGGGCGCGGCAGAGAGGCACGTGAGAATGATCGGAATAACCGTGAATCTCGCGGAGGTGGTAATACCGGGGAGCGTGGTGATGAACGTACCAACGACAATTATCGCGGACAGCGAAATGGTGGCAGAAGTGGACTCGGGGGTGGAGGACGAGGTGGTGGCTACGTCTCACGATCGGGCCGTGGAGGTGGCCGCATGGGCGTACGTAGTGGTGGACCACGAGGTGATCGCAGCGGCGGTGGCGGAGGGGGCTATGGTGTTGGAGGCGGAGGACGGAGCGGTGGTATTTCTAACGAAGATCACCATGAAGTGGAACTGTGGGACAATACCATTGCCCAAAATGCTGAAAAGCAGCAGCAGTCCCATGATGATGCATGGGGTGATTGGAATAACGAGGAGTACGAGGGTTCACTAAAGGACAGTAAAGTGTTTACTACCAGTAATCTGGTCACACAGACAGCGGCTAGTGTGGTTAGTTGTGAATTGTCGGCTCCACCAGGCCTGGAGCCTTCTAGTAGTGTTCTGGAGGACAGTAGTGGACCCTCAGCAGTGCAACCGCCGTCAGCTCTATCGGGATCAACAACAACGCCGCTGTTGCAATATAGCGCAGCTGTGAGCAATCCACCGCCTCAACTGCAACCAAACCAGAGTACGCAAAACTCCATCAGTGCTGCTGGTGTGGCAGCCAATAGCAGCTCGTCGTCGCCGTTCGTTTCCACCGCCTCAGATACATTCTCAAGCGCTGCATCGGCTGCAGCAACTTTGGTGCAGCAGGCTCAGCTCCAGCAGCAACAACAGGCAACGCCTCTCAAGCCGTCGGCGACGCTGTCGGTGGAACAATCTCAGTATTTCAATTCTCTATCTTCACAAGGTGGCAGTCCTGGGGCTTCAGTTCCCCAAAATGCCGCATATGCGAATGTGTTTGCCTCGGCACCCGGCACAGCTCAAGATCCCAACCAGCAACAGCCGCAGGTTCGACGGGCTCGCGTTAAATTGCCTCCGCCTTCCAAGATACCATCGAGCGCTGTGGAAATGCCTGGCGATAATGCTCTCAATAACGTTGGCTATCTTGATGTGCAGTTTGGAGGTCTGGATTTTGGTCCAGACGACAGTTTCGATGCTATTCCAGAGAAATTTAATGCCGGCAGTGTATCTGTTGGGGGTGTTGGCGGAATTGAGAGCCAGCAGCAACCAGTGCAAGTGGATGACTATCAAAGCAAATCCCAGCAGCAGCAGTCGGCTCTAGCAGCAGGACTGCAAACTTCCCAGATAGTAATACAAAATTAGTTTTCGTTTTGGCCCTTACTTATCATTTCTCTTATTAGTTACAGGGAGATGCCTTAAGTTCGGCAGGTTATGCAACGCGTGCCTCTTCACAGCAGCAACAAAGTTCCGGGTCATCTGTGAATTCCGGCTCAAGTGCATTGGATCAACTGACAAAAAATGATCCATATGGACAGGTGGCAGGTGCAAGTGGTGGTGCTGTTGCTGCTGCCGCCGCTGTGTATCAAAATGTGTATCAAGCCAGTTCGGTGAATAAGGCAAACAATGCGTATCAGAGTGCTGCTCAAGGTGTGGGCTACAACAGTTCTAGCTACACGAATGTCCAATCTTCGGTAGCTAATAGCTATCAGCCTCAGGGATACGCCTCCTATCAGCCAAATGCAGTCAATTCCTATCAGCAACAGCAGCAACAACAGACTAGCTCTGGAGGCACTGTATCGGTCAGCGGTGTGGCTGGCAGCGGCGGATCTGCAACACAAAACATTCCGGTCGGTGTCGGCAGTGGCAACCAAAATAGCTCCAGGTATGTTTCTGAAGGCAACTAAGTTATTACTCTATTTCCATCATTCTAAATTTGTTACCCATTTCGTTTGCTCTAACAAACAATTTAATATGTTTTTTAACTTATCGCAATCACCCAATTACCATATTATGTGCCTTTGCCCCCCTGCCTCCTTTTGACTTGCATTCAATGACAGCGCTAATGCGAATTCCGCATATCTCACATCGGGCTATTCTACACCACAAAGTGCTTATCAATCTAGCCAGAGTGTCTATGGCAGCGCTGGCCTCTCCAATAGCAGCGGGTAAGTAGTAATTATTTTCTTTAACCGCCTTTCTCTTTTTCAAATGTGCATGTTTCTTAAATTTTAAGTTTTGGTTTTATTCTTCTGATTTTGTACCTACCTTCGTTTTGCTACCGAACTTAACATTTTAATTTTAGTATACATATGAATATTCGGAAGCCCTTAGATAAATCAAATTAGGCACAAACGATTTTTTTCCTTACGAGAATCGCTCTTCCAAAAAAGGGTCGTTTGAGATCGGTCTGTTGCGTTCAGTTGGTTATTCTATTGAGATAATGTACTGTAAATTTCGTGGGCGTATCACTAACGGTTTTTTTCTTTAATGGACTTTGATAAAAAGCCCCGAAATTCGGACCTGTGGAAAAAAGACATTTTCAAAATTTGTAAAATTGAAATTTGTGTAGTAAAACTAAGATAAATTGCGTACCACAAATTTTCAATTTGGCCCCAGGATCCAATTTGGAGCCAATTGAAAAACTCAATTTTGTATGTATTTTTTTGCCCTTCCTGTTTGGAGTCATTTTACGCCACTAATTCATACTAAAGTTATGAGTACAGTTGAACTACAAAATATAGTTAATTAAATATTCTGTCGAATGAGATATTGTCGGATAAAAACTAGATAGACTTCGTTGCATATATACATATATTTGTACATTGTGTGTTTTTATGTTTGCTTGTTTGGGCTCTTTAGGTTTGCCGGCAGCGCAAGCAACTCGTCCTCACAGTATGGCAATTTTAGTGCAAGCGCCAAGCTTAAAGATGCCACCACAGCCGGTGGTGGGACACATTACGACAGGTAAGCGAAAGCTTTCATTTTGCATGTCTACTAATGAGTTGTTTTTAATTAAAGTTTAAACACAATCGACTCAATCCTAAACATTTGTTTGTTTCTTTCAGTGTTTCGACCAGTAGCGGCGTTAGTAGCAGCAGTGGAAGCACTGGCAACGGAGCTGGAGGAATCGCTAGCAGCACAACGGGGGCCAACCAAGCGGTAGTGTCAAACAGTAAGTTAAAGAAAAGGAGGAAAGAAGTTTATTATGTACATTTATAATTTACAAAAATACCAACATTAATCTAGCCAACAATAATGTGAGTGGTAGCAGCACGACCAGTAGTGGTGCGGCAGGTGGCAATAACAGCCAGGTTGGCGTCGGTGTTGGCCAAGGTGGCGTTGCCAGCTCCCTGACAGGTGTAAGTACCGGAGTTGTAGGTGTGACCGGAGGTTCTGCTGTTGGCGTAGGCGTCGGAGTTGGCGGCAACAACAATACCAACAGCTCGGCTGTTGCACAAACATCCGCCGGAAGCGTAGCAGTGCTTGCCTCTCTTACCAACAAGAACAGCAGCAGCAGTAACAGTAGTGGCAGCGGCTCGGGAGTCACAACAGCGGGCAGCGCTGGTGGAGGCGGCGGTAATAGCGGCGCTGGAACTGGTGCTGGTAGTGGTGGTGGAAGCGGCGGCGGCTTAGTGCCCACCAACATCCAAATGGTTAGTCAATATATTCAGACTGGATTGCCATGCTATCAGCATCCAGTTTATTCCTACGAGGAATTACAAATGATGCAACAGAGAGTGCCACATGTGGTGAGTTCATGGAGAAAAGCAAAACCCAAACCAACCAACAAGTTAAAAAAAAACAATCAAAATCATTCGTCAACATCGAATTATCAAAGCAAAAACAAAAATTCAACCGATCATCTTGAATCGACTTATGTGTTTAGTGTTCAAAATTTCATTCTTGTTCTTATAATAACAATAACATCAAGTACATAGAGCTCGCCTCTCCCTTTCTTGTCTGGCCGCTCTGTTCTGCATATATGTACTTATGTATTCGGTTTTTCAAGAAGAAAACTAGTATTTTTATTCATTGGTCTCTTTTTTTCTTACATTGTTTGTCCGAGAAATGCAACTTAAATAGGTACAAAATCATTTATTGTTTAGAAAAGGTGAACTTTACCCAAGGGTATTTATTTTATTATTATTATATATATTATATTATTATATACATGTACATATATATATATTATATAATAAATACCCTAACTAAGTTACATGCCTGTAAATTCATCACCATAGATAAAAGTTCATTTGAATGCTTCAAGTTTTCCTCAATCCTTAAGAACCAGAGAACGAAAAACCAATTTCAAAATAACCAACAATATAAAAGATAATGGATTTTCTTCTGCCGAACCCAGTATATATCCACATATATAGACATACACATTGTATACAAACTAATAATGATATCAGTGTGTCTTCTCTGTGTCTTCTCTAAATGTGTGTTTGTTTGTTTGTTTGTTTTTTTTTTTTTGTTACATCCATATAATTAAATATATTAGTAATCAAAATTTTCTTCATTTCATTCTACTTCATTAAAATAAGATAATTAAAATTCAAAAGGCCAAAAAACAAATCCGCATTTCATTTACATAGTGCTTCGTTCATATCATCCATTTATCATAACAATCACATTACATATAGCGTACTTACTCTATGTATAATCGGTTCTTGGTCCAGCTCTTATCCATGCTTCCTCCTCTTGTTTGCTTTTGGCACTCCATTATGAAACTAATTGGCAATTCTCACGCTCATTAATAAATAAGCTTTAACTAACTCACTAACTTATACGAGAAATTATTTAATTTCACTTTGTTTTAGGGTGAGATTTAATCAATTCCTCTTCCCGCCCCTTAACACAGACCGACAACACGCTATAACCATTGTACTGATACATTTTCTCAAAAAAATATGTTGCTCGTATTCAAGTTTTTGAAATAATATAATAGATGAAAGTGTCATCCACTTATTGGTTATATTTATAAGAGAAGTTTCTAAAGATTTATATTTTTTCGATTATCAAAGGTTATAGATATTATGTCGGCCTGTGTATTTGATACTCCTTGCCATTTCCTACAACTACTACTAATACCCAAAATGTACATTCTGCTAATCAAACAAAACATTTATGTTTAAATTTGTTTTTTACTTATTAAATAACTTATCATTTTGCTTTGTTTTTTGTGCGCAAAACGGGTTTGCCAGACCACTGAATGTCAGATATTTTCATCACAGTTACAGTCGGGCAAAGCTGCTTTTACATTCATTAATAATTTTATGGATTTTAATTTCAAATACGATTATTTAACTTCTACCATGTTCGATTACCGTTGCAGCAAGGATATTATGATTTGAACTACACGCCAACTAGCTTAGGTGCTGGTCGTGATAATATAGGTTCAGTGGCATACTCAACCATGACTGATGGACGCTTCGCGCGCACCGACAATAACTCCAGTCCTGTTAGCAATGTGAGTTTGGTATGAGCTGTAAAATCTTCGCTTTGTTCATATCACAAGCAAATTGTCCATATCCTTCTGTTTTGCATTTCCAGATTGATAGTAATATATGTCTTGAAAAGCAAACACAGATCCCAAATCCCTAAAATAAGGAAACCAATTCGTCTTTCCTGTAACAAATTAATCGTTGGTTTTTATGTTTTTCGCCATATTTAGGTGTCTAGCACGATGTCGCAACAAGCGGGTTCCAGTGCGCCGATGCTGAATGTTCCTTATGCCTATTTTTATGGTGGCAATGTAATGCCCGGTGGTTTTCAATATGGCACTCCTGCCATTTATCCAGTGAGTTTCTGCTCAACCCCTCATTTTTCAATAATACTTATTCCAGCAATAATTTAAACGAATTACGTTTTTAGCAACAAATACCAGCAGCAAATACTGCGTCGGGTGGACAATTTCCGAAACCTTCGTATAGCGCTGGTTATGGATCGACTAACTACGATACGCTCTCACAGAACACACAGGACTATAGCAAAAGCGGCTACTCGTCAAGCGTCAATCAGCAAAGTAAAACTCAAGCTGTTTCTAATCAACCACAATCGGGTACTGGTTCTGATCTGACTTCGTCAATGTATGGCAAGGGGCATGTGGCGCTAAACAAAGTTAATGTAAGTACTATATAATTAGACATTGAAGTTATCTCAACGCACTGTTTTGTTTATCTTTCGTTACAGTCGTATGAAAAGCAGAGTTTCCATTCGGGTACACCTCCACCATTCAATATGGCCAACACACAAGCTGCCGGAGGCACTTCGGCCCAACCGTATGGCATGTATCTGCCAATGCCAGCCGCTGGGCATCATAACATGATACATCAGCCCATACACCAGGTAAAGCGAGAAGATATTAACTATGAAGTACAGCAAGTTCAACTTGACTATGGCCAAATGTGGCACAAAGAAACAGACGAATATGCCACCAATACTAGTGATAAAGTCACAACTGATGGTGATCAGATTAGTAACGGTGGTGGGGGCATAATTGATAATAATAATATGGATGACTTTGAGCAAACTGTCCACCGCTACATTCAAGACGATGTCAATGGCATATCGTTTTTTGCCGATTGAGCAACAATCAGATATCTTTTCCGCATATTTTACATTTTAAATTTCACTTTTTAGTTTTGCATGTTATGCCAGCTTATTCTGTTTTGTATAATCATAGTAAGTTTGCTAAAAAATAATATCACTTTTTGGTTTTGCGGGCTATGCAAATACAAATATACCATTACCGGAGTTACTACATTATTGATTTATCCATATGTGTGTCTGCAGCCATGTTAACCAACAACTACTTTTGTCCTTGCAGCTTTCTTGTCCTTAAAGCTTTCTTGTCCTTTACATGTACCCTTTCCCATTTCTCAATTTATAGCATTCAGTATCTTTAACAACGCACAACTTCTAACATTTATTGTTGTTAAATAATAGCCTATTGTTCGTCTATTATTCAAGAATGCTGTTATGCTTATTAACTATTTTAGGCTCATGGGGAAACACGCCCGTGACAACGAATATTATTTTTGACCTTCACTTTCTGATCTTCACTATCTGTTTCATACGTTTGCATAATATGTACACTAAATGTCATATCGTAAAAACATTGTACAACATTTCTGTATATCATTTTAAACATTTTGTAAAAAAAAAAAAAAAATTCTGCTTCGCGTTATTTGCAATGCATTGCAATTAGGTCTAATTCGCATCGTCACATAGAACTTCTGTTTCAAAAGAAAATTTATTTAATTTGATATTTTTCAAAATGTCCAGTGGTGCTCACCCTTCATATCCAAAAATATTTCACTTTTATTCTGATCTTTTTTTTTTTTTATTATGTTTATTTATTTTAAACATGCATTTATTTTGGTCATAAGCTTAGCTAACTTTCTTCCAGCCCATATAAATGTAGCTTCAGTAATAACTACGATAGATCATATCCAATTAACCTAACTCTCTGCTGTATAATTTTATAATATTTTTTCTGTTGTAAATTGTTAACTAGCGACTGGCAATTTCATGCATTTTCGTTTAGTCTTCTACAATATGTATATTTGTTTATGGGGTTAAACTTGTAAACTTAAGTTAGAAAAAAGCATGAAATTGTTCTCTTTCTTTCTCTTGTTGTGCCGACTCTTTATTCTTTATAATTTCTTTTGATTTTTTTTTATTGGGACAACATTAGATGGACGGCAGGATTCATAGCTCATCCCGCCGGGTAAGTTTCTTTGTTGTTCTTTTGCAGTTTGTTTAGTTTTTGGATCTTTTGTTTGTAAATGGTATAAGTACATCGCTAATCAACCCTTGCACTCACATCAACTAACCTATACACAACTTTATTACATTTTTTCTTTTAATGTTCACATTTCATATATACATACAAAAATTGTAATTTTTAGGATGATGATACAACTCAATTTTATCAAAATATTGACATGCATAGATATATCATGCCTGCAGTATGTTCATATATGGAGAATAAGTTATATGAAAAATGAATTGTATTCGTGTGAATGCTAACCAACACATGCAAATATTTAATATATATATACATATATCTCAGCTAAGCTCTACTCAAAGTATTTAAATTCATTTGCTTTGTGCAACTCGCAATCATACTCAGTTGAGTGATTTCACCGTTCAATTATCTAATTTGCAGGATTCGAACAGCGCTGGCCAGCGCCAACAATCAAGCAGCCAATCGAAGTCAGCCGGCAAGCAAGGTTATTCACCCTCGTACTGGACCGGACAGAACTAGCTTACGGAGAATACAATTTGGCGTCCGCTGCAGATAACATTGCAGCCAAGCGGCGCAAGTCGAGCTAGCGAATTTTATAGCATTCGCCCTACAAACACCACCACATCCACGCCCATTCACTTTTTTAACAAGAAATCGTTGCCTATAACTCACACAACCACTACAATTACAACAACCTCAGCAGCTGTCAATGCTCCAAGAACAACGACTATAACAACAGAAGCAGTAACAAATGTAGCCACAACCAGAAACACCACAACAACAGCAACAGCTTCAGCTTCAGCAGCAACTGCTGTACCAGGCACACCGAATCAGTTATTGATGCTCGTTAAGAAGCAAACACGTAATGTCGTGCCCGATGAGGAGCAGAATTCATCGGACGATGATTATCTAGTGTATGAGGATAAGAGATCATATTTTACTTAATAAGAGAATGAACAATAGAAAGAAAGAGATGTTTTTACCACAAATTTGCAATGCGCCTGCACCAGCTCTTTCCGACACTCCCGCTTCTTCGAACATAAATATAGCTATATATGAATATAGTTATATATATAAAATTTATAGGAAATATATGCGCATATACATATGGCAAACTTTTTTGAGAAATTCTGAAAATTCTCAGAATTTGTTGCTCTCCCACACACACACACACACACACACACTCACACACAAACACATACAGCAACATCAACATAAATATACCAATTACCATTTCATACAAATAAAATTACAAAGATTAAAGGCGTAAAACGATTTAAACAAAAGATGAAACAAAAATAACAGATTTAAGTGAAAAGTAAATTAAAAATTATATATATATATATTAAAAACGAAAAACAAATACAAAACGTAACGTGAATGAGAAAAAAAAAAACAAAATTAATTATTGTAATCGGTTTAAACTTATATGTATAATTATAACCTTAATATTTAAACTAAATACAAGAAAAGAAGATACGATTAAATCCAAACAAAATGCAAGAAAATATTACCCTCTTTTATTTGTTGATGAAATGAATTTTAAAAATCTTGTAAGGTGGTGAAATAACTTTGAATCTCATTACCATTTATTAACATATTCTGATCAGCAGATTGCAAATCTATTTCGAAACGTACCCAGTTTGACTTTGGAATGTTTAGCAATGATGGAAAATCTTTTTATACCCTTACAGAGGGAATTATAAAATTGGTCAGATGTTTGTAACGCACAGAATGAGACGTTTCCGGTCCCATAAAGTATATATGTATGTATATTCTTGAACAGCTTGAGAAGTCTGTGCAAATCAACTTCACGCTGGCGTCTTAAGAGTTATCGGAATGAAATTTAATATTTAAGCTACTTTTAGCCCGGAGCTGATAAAGTATGAAAATTGTCAGGATTGGACTACTATATCATATAGCTCTAGAACAAACATTTTTGCAAAAATTGGAGTATCCCCATGAAATTTACCAATACGATAGTATTGGATATAAAATCTCAGATCCCAAAAATTTGAATCTGACTGGATAAATAGCACACAAGTTACAGTCAATATAAATCGGCTCAAATCTGCCTTCTGCCTACTATATCATAGCCGAATAGCCGAAGTTAGCTTCTTTAGTATTTTTTTTTTAATTGGATGTTGGAAAAATTTGAAAAAAAGTTTCTAAATTAATTCTTTTGTTAAAGTTATTAAAACAAGTCCTCATTTAAAAAAAAAGAAAATTTTGAAGTATTTTAGTTAATTATTGTCTATTGGGATACTAATTGTGACGAATTTTTCCTTTTTTTGTAAGCTCATACATTTTTCAATTAATGTGACTACACAATACGGTTTACGAGATATGTGGAGAATTTTCGAGAATATCTTACAAAAGTGCTCACTATTGAATTTCGGGACTTCAGCTTATTGTAGACACGCCTTCAAGTTGAAGGTTTACCCAATGTCATTTATTTTTGTAAACCAGTGTAATTAAGTAATTAAACTGTATTTAACTTTCTTTGCTGAATACATATATAGATTACGATATTTGATGGAGGATAATAAATATTAAGTGAAAGCAACAAAAGTATTACCCAAGGTTTCCTAAAAACAAAGTGCATGTTAAATGAAACACTCATTAACGATGTGAAATAGAATTATATATAAAATGTTTATTTTTTTTGAGATAATATACAGCAATACGTTCTATTTGTTTTAAATTTAAGCAAAGGCATAATTATTTTATATACTTGAATAACTTGAAAGTACATATAACGCAGTGCGCTATTGGCTGTGCAATAATTTATTGAAATCTGCATAGGACGACTCCAAATCAAAGAGAATTTGTCGCACCTGGCTTTCGCTCAACGCATCGGAAGCCTGCATTTCGTTAAGAGCTGACAGCCATTTCTCCACTTTTCGCTTTGCATCGAAATCTTCTGGAATCAGAGATAACCTATTCATGTTGTCGGCCAAATCCTTAACATCGGGCTGCAAGGCATCCATCGTATTGATCTGCAGACGTAATTTATCCATTATTGTGATGAACAGGGAAACTATTTCCGCAATGCACTTGGATGTGTTGCCCTTGTCATCGCGTATCGTGATGGGGCGATCCTCACGGATGCGTTCCAAGGCAGCCGGGCAGTCAAGGCGGAACTTCTTAACAAATGCGTCCACTGTGGGGAACTCGTCACTCTGGACTTGCTTGAAAGCTATCTTGAATTGAACCAAATGCTTAGAACAGGCGGCTGTGTACTCCTGAGGTGTGATGCAGTCACGGATGTAGGCCTTTTCCAGCTGTTGTATGGTGTTAATAATGGCATACAAATCAGCCATGTTGTCGTACCGCTCACGCTCACGAGCATTTCGAAACAGCTTCACCTCTTCGTACAGCTCAGAACTATTCTCATGCATGATGTGGGTTCGTATACATAAAAAAGTGGCAAATTAACGAAATACCAATGACTGTGTCAAATGTTAGTGACTTTGTTCAGAAAAAAAATTCCAGTGTTGAGAAACGCATCACATCGATTCAAAGTATGACCGTTCATGATTTGACAAAATAAAAATATTTTAAATATATATTTTAAATTTTAATGATCGCAGATTTTATGACCTAAATGACAGTCCTCGGTAGATGAGTTGTCTAAGTGGCCCAGTCATTTAATCAGTTGAACAACGAGGATCCGGGTTCGGCTAATGTATGGATGTAGTTTAAGCCGATGGTACGATGGTGTTCCTTGCCAGTGCTTGTAGAATATAGTTAGGTTGATAGTTTCCTATACTTTAATAATAATAATGACCTCAATGACAAATCTTCGTAGTTAATTTCAAATTAACAGTCAAAACATGTACACACTTTTTTAGCAAAAGCTTTTTATGTTAGTAGTAGCTGGGGGATGGTAGTTGACGTTTTGTTTTGTTTTAATAATAATCTTATCTCTCATTATTAGTGCACTGCCAATTTGTGGGTTCACATTGTAAAGATAATAATCCTACTATACTCCCCCTATGATTGAGCATTCGTTAGCCAAATATTGTTAAATTAACTACCAAGGAAACGGCAGACCAGAGAACACCATAACTACGCTCATTTAATCTAAAAATTTATGACCCTTAAACTAAACTTCATACATATGTATGTAGAAGTACATCGGCTTTTCGATATTATTGACCGACTAGCAATGCAGAAGCATAGAAGTAAATATTTTGTTTGAATTTCATTAGAAGTTAAACGCTTAGGTTGCTTTAAATTTCAAAACCCCTTTATTAAGTGCAATTATATTTAGTTGCAGTGTTGCATACATAATATATAAAAACAAAGGTGAAATGAGTTTGAAACATGAGGACATAAATAATGTAAGTAAATATTTCTTTCTTTGAGTTCAGTTTAATAAATACGTAAAAGTAGATACTAATTAGGTATTACAAATTATACATATACGCATAACCAATTTTACATATGTATGTATATACTTAGTACCTTAGATCCACATTCAAGGCAATAGGCAAGGAACATTTTTATTTTGCTCTGATATCTGCTCGAATGTCATAAAAATGATTTTGCTTGCAATCCTTCTTAAAACGGCACAGCTTGTTCGACTAGTTTATAGCCTTGGCCTGTATAAGTACGCGGTGGATAAATTACAAAGAGACTAAGCTGCAAAAGAGACAATATACAGCCAAGGAAGTTGGGGATCTGCGAAAAAAAGGTTATATATTACTATATTTACATATTGATATTGGGAATGTATCACCTGTATAAATGAATCAGATATTAGTATGCCATAGATTAGCCACTGCAAACTGACGAAAAACGATGTTGATATTAGTGGGAGGGGTAGACTTTCGGAATTTTTAACCCTTATCACATGGACGAGACTTGTTAAGGGTGCCGCAAAAAAAAACAGACAGTGACAACACAGCAAACGATGCCTTTCAATAAAAAAAGATACATTTTAAATAAAAGCTTACACATATGTACATACATGTGCACATATATGTAAATAAGTATTAGCTAAACGTGCTCTTTCAAAATTTGGTATACCTGTTATTTGAATCATTTGCTTTGGCTGTGCGGTTAGTCCATTTGTATACCAAATTACTCCTATTAGGATAAGGAGAACAATTGCAAATTGTTTGACGTAGCAACGTTTATTAACTGTAAACACGTAGAATGTCAAAGTATAGACCAGAAACAGAGTTGCGCCAATTACATTCACTAGAACAACGCTTTGCTCGTTGGTTAAGACGCCATAGCGCAGCCAAAAGCTACAACTGTTTAAACAAACAAAACAAGAAACGAATTCAAAATTTGAGTATCAGTAAGACCTTTAATAACACCATTGGATGTCGACGTAGACAGTTCTCTTTTAGAGAACTTACGATAAGAAGCCGCAAATAAAGGGAAGACCGGAGGAGTCGCCCGTGCTTTTCTTTTGTATATATTTCCGGCATACGATGCTAAAAGCGGGAAAAAGGTTAAAATTATGTGAATTATAGTTCCTTTTTTGAAATTATTGTGTTTTATAATTTAACTCACGATCCTGAAAGGAATTGAAAAACAGTGCTAATCACCGCAGTGGTGGATAACAGCGAATCATAGGCTAACGCCGACATATCTTAAGCTGTTTATATAGATAAAGCTATATACTAGATTTTAAACTGTTGTTAACGTCAACAAAAGAAACAGCTGATGATGGCAACAAAACATCATCAGTTCCACTATACATATATCGATTACAGCATCGATAGTATCGATTTGTAATGATAATAAATGAGTATTTCTACCCGATTTCCACTGAGCGCCATGTCCTATCTTTTCGGTCGATATTTTCCAAATCGAAATTATCGGAGAAATGTATAGCTTTGCCAGATGAAAACTGCGTTAACGTAACGTGCCGAGACTCTCTTTCTCTCTTTTGTTCGTTCTCTTTTGGTCCACGGACGTTGCATGTTTGACTCCTTCGCTCGAGTTCGACTCCTTTAGTAAACTCGACATTTCAGTGTTGAAAAGCGGAAAAAGCGCTTTTTATGGATTATGGTGTTGCCAGTCTGTAGTTTCCTTTGGCGCGTTGTTTGGCAGCCAATTATTTTTCTCTGAATTATAAAATCGAGGACAATTCGGCTGCTCTGACAACCGATTCTGAATTATTTTTGATCTATAAGATCAAGAAATATTGTAAAGTCAGCAATATTTTCGTTTGTTGAAAAAAGTGTGAACAAAAGTTTCAAAAAGCCCGCGTATTCGAGCATCTGAAATTTGGCATCTGGCAACACCATCTCAAAATTTGACTTTTTTTAGCCGGAAAATGCTACTTTTAGCTATAGTCCCGATAAAAACATAATTTTTCTTTTGTTAATTATACAAAAACTACGTAATAAATCGCCAATGCGCACCTGAAGTCGTGCTCGTGGAATATTTCTCTTTAGTTTGATACCAAATTTATGTAGTTTAAGCTCGTTTTGGGCCCGAGTAGCTTAAGTAAATATTTACCAAATAATTACACCGACTACTGGCAAATTTTCAAATTTTTTATTTGCTTTTTTTCGCAACTAAACGAAACACTACTATTTTAGTGAACAGCCCAATTTGTGGGGATAAGCTCAAAAATGTGAAAAGCAACTCAAAATTAGTAAAATAACGGTACTTTTTCGGTTTTTCTATGTTTATAAACCATTTTACAAAACCAATGTCAAAAAACTATATCCGTAAAAAGGAAAATGTGAAAAATATTGAAATCTTTGTTAGCATCTACTGCACTGCTATTTTCGTGAACACAGCTGTATATAAACAAACATGTACGAAACACAACGACGCAACAATGTACTCTAAGACATCAGGCACAGTTTTGCAGGCATTACTAACAGCCAATTACAGTGAATGGCATACACATTTAATTGATACTAACGACGGGACCATTTGTTTTAACTCCGTGTAAACACTTTGTTTGGAACCAACCATAACACTTGCGTTGTCCGAGCCGATTCCAATCAAATTCGCAAGGTTTAATTTAAAGTTGTTAAGTTCCTCGCAGAGGGTTTTCACGATCGTTTTTGAGTCGACTGCCTCGAGCGGGACTAAGGATAAAAATGTGTAGACCATGACGCTCCGTTTTGAACTAAAATAGTTTATGGCAAAACCTATACAGAAAGTAATTAAGATTAATATTGTTTTTCAGAATGATTAGAATTATTACACACTTATATCGGTACTCTCATTAATCAATAAATTAGCTCTATGAAGTGAGCAGCTAAAACGTTTTTGATTATGCTTGTGCACTTTCTCCTATGTCCTACTTTTCTTTGCACCGCAGTCCCAAACGGTCCACAGGTTTGATTGAACAATGTGTTGCAATATACAAACACAGTCCCGCTTCTTGATCGCAAGTTTTCAATGAGATTGAAGAAACAAATGGTAGTTTGTTAGGCTGTGCAAAATCCGCTGATGTTGACTTGTTTAGCAGTCTTGGCATGTGCGTGCAAGTCTGAAAGCTTATTTGCAGTACTATTTGCTCTCATCAGCTGCATATATAGTCAACCAATCTTTAAATGCAGGATCTTGCATCCATATAATACGCAGTTTTTGCTCATAAATTTCTGGCATTATTATGTTCCGCCTGCGCTTTGAAACTTGTAAAATACCCTCTTAGTGATGGCATAAAACACGATTCGGACTTCACAGACATCGATAAGATTGAATGCTCGATTGGCTTTTCGATGTTTTTTTGCGATTCAAATGAAAAAATACTATTCGTATTTATGTGGCATCATAGAGCATAAAAAAACACCAAGTTACCAGATGTTTCAAAAATATAAAGTAAAGCTAGTTTTTCTTGAAATTCTTGATCTATGGGAAAATAGCTAAATTGGCAGCACTGGTTGGGGACTCTTTTTTTTACTCTTTAGTTCCAAGTTGGGGACTCTTTTGCATGAATTCTTTTGGTGCATGTTGGAAGCTATTGTTCAGTTCGAGTTCGTTAATTTTCTTGTTGGGTTCCATGTGTCAAGCGCGAAAGTGATGCGGTTTATTTCTTAACAAACGCCGGCGACAGCAATAAAATTGTTATTAACAATTCCGTGCCTTATAAAGTGTTTGTGAAGTGCATTCTATTAAAATATGGCTAATAAAAGTAATTATGGCCAACATCAAGCCGAAGTCCAACAGTTGAATCCACAAAATACAATTGAGTTGATAACAAGACAGCAACAGGTGAGATGGTATAAACACAAAATTCTCAGACTCTCTCCTTCTCTACTACATTTGCACTCTTAAAATTTTAAATTTAAACTGCACCGATATATAAATGAAATGGCGGAACTTATTTCCATTTCTGTTGATTCTTTCTTCTATTTTTTTTTTATATTGCCTTGAAATCTTTCACATACATATGTATGTATGTATGTACGTACATATGTGTATGTATTAAAAAATTTGGACAAATTTCGTTGTGGACTATGCTACTGCGGTTTTTTTATACCCTTGCAGTGGGTATTACAAAATTGGTCAGATGTTTGTAACGCACAGAAGCAGACGTGGTATTTGAGCTACATACTTTTAACCCGGGTAAGATAAAGTATGAAAATCATCGGGATCGGACTACTATATCATATAGCTCTAAAAGAAACATAGATGAAAAAATTGGGGTATCCCCGTGAAATTTACTAACAGGATTGGATATAAAACCTCAGATCCCAAAATTTTAATATGATCGGATAAATAGAACACAATTTACAGTCAATATAAATCTGCTCAAATCTGCCTGCTGCCTACTACATACATCATCATCATCAAATCAACAGAGCACATGCATACACACACACAGACGCAGCGCTACACGAACTGTATGTGTATGCGTGCCGTGCTTTGCTTAGGGAATGATGGAAGAAGAAGAAAAAATTGTAGTAAAAAGAATGAAACCGTTCTGTTTGTGTATGATGAATTGAGTTGCAGGTAAAGAAATATCAAAATGAAAAAATCGGCATAGCCGAAGTTAGCTTCTTTGATAGCGTTGCGTATGTGTGTGTGGTCTGCAGCGCTTTATATTGATTTATATTGACTGTAACTTGTGTTTTATATATCCGATCAGATTATAAAACTCCAATTTCTTCACCTATGTATGTTTCCTATATAACTACATATACATATATACATATAGTGGTTCGGCGTTACAAACATCTGACCAGTTTTATAATAACTTCTGCAAGGGTATAAAAATCCGCGATTGGGAGTCTTTGAGACTTTTATTTATTATCTGCCTTTCAATACACACATATAACAATCTTTGGTAAATATATTAACATTCATATGTACATACATACATATGTAGTTACATACTACATTTTAAAAACAAACTTACACAAGTTTGGTAAACCTCATCCAACGAAATGTAAGTTGTGGTATCGACGTCGGCATCTATTAACGAGTTAACTTCTACGTTTTATAGCCAATGTTAAATATTAAATCAATATCGCCAAATATCTGAATTTGTGTATTTTACATTGAGGAGAGAAAATTGTTCCTCTTTCTTAGACCTTAATATACCATTTTACGGTGTCACAGGGTAAAAAACGTTGACATTGAAACTGTGTCAGGCGATATTTTTAACCTTTGGTGTATGTACGAATGTATATATATATATGTATATAAATGTACATTTTGATATGTGTGTATATTTAAGCTTCTTTGTATAGTTTTTCAAATACCGTCCACGTAAATTTCTTAATCAATCCTTATCAATCCCTGCTATAAATTAACTAGAGATAACAAATATGTTTTTGGAGTATGCAAATATAAATTGAAAGCGCTTTTAAGCTCGTCAAAAATTATGTTGAAGCATTTTTTAATAAATTATTTCGGACATGGCTTAGGTCAAGACTATCTCTAATTTAATCTAAAAGATTTTTAAACATAAAAGTCGTAAATCAAGAAACTGAACTGTCGAAAAATATTTAATTAGACTTCTATAAAAGTCACCTTCATACAAATTACGCATGGTCGTTGTTATCATTAATGCAAGCTAAAGTTCACTTCTCTTTTACTTTCTTCAACTACAACAATACTGCTATGTATAACAATACTAATACTACAACAATTATACAAAATTTTCGATCTTTTAATTTTAATTCAATTTTTGTTTAATTTTGGTACTCTTAGCCATCCCAATGGAGTAAGCTGCTTATATTGGTGGCTTTTGCAACAACAATTGGCGGTGCGGTTCCAACTGGCTATTGCATAGGCGTTATCAATGCGCCGTCTAAGGTACTAAGTTCGAAATTGGTCAAATTGATTCAATTAATTTTGTGTACCCTTACAGCTAATGAAAAATTGGTGCAATCAAACGTTGCATGACAAATATGGAAGCAATTTGAGTGTAAGTTCCTTGGATTTGTTATGGTCATCGATAGTTTCAATTTTCCTGGTTGGAGGCGCCATCGGATCGTTAGGTGGGGCTGGAGTAGCTAATAAATTTGGCAGGCAAGTTAATCGACTGATTAGATAAAATGTAACTCTCCGGAAATTTGTTTATACAATCAACCACTCAGCCGTCACTCATTAGTATTTGTTGTAGAAGCTGACAACTTTAATGAATGATAAATGCAAATTATGGTATTTGCATAATGTAAGACGCATTTTCATTTACACTTTAGAAAAGAAGCAAACAAACTTATTGTTGGACCTTAATTTCTTTAAAGTATTTATGTACTTGCTAATTAAATATGTAAAATTTAAAGTGTAGAAAGGATTGATTTAAAATAATAAAATCCTTTTTTTTTTTTATAGAAAAGCCTGTTTTCTCATTTGTGGTGGGCTGTTTACCATTGGAGCTTTACTGTTCTTCTTTTGCCGTTCCGCCAGTTCAGTGGAAATGCTCGTAATTGGGCGATTCACTGTTGGCCTCGCATCTGGTTTGGTTACAGCCACATTGCCCATGTACCTATCGGAAGTTGCACCTCTATCTGCACGCGGCACCTTGGGTGTGTTTTGTGCTGTCGGCGTCACAGGAGGTGTCGTGGTGGGACAGATTTGCAGTTTAGTCAATGTCTTTGGCACTGAAGACCTTTGGCATTATGCGTTGGCTGCCTATATGCTGTTAATTGTTGCCTGCTATTTACCTTCATTCGTCTTTCCGGAAAGTCCGAAGTTTCTCTACATAGTCAAGGGGGACCCCGCAGCTGCCCGTCGTGAGCTTACCAGATTGCGTGGCTTAAATGCGGATGAGTTGATTTTGCAAGAGATAGCTGAAATGGAGGCAGAGGCCAACGCGAAGGTGCAATCTAGCAGCTTCTGTGATGTACTGCGGGACTCGAACTTTTTATTGCCCATATTCATTGTCTGTTGCTTCCATGGCGGCCAACAATTGTCCGGGATTAATGCGGTGAGTTGTTGTAGATCTAATAAGTTGACTTCTACTAAGTACAAAAATATTGACAATTGCAGATTTTCTATTATTCAGTATCTATTTTTGAGAAGGCCGGATTATCTACGGTAAATGCTCAGTGGGCGAATTTGGCAGCCGGAGGACTGAATTTGATGATCTCTTTGCTCGGGCCAATGTTGATGGCCTATTGTAATCGACGCACTCTTATGATGTTTTCCTGTGGTTTATGCTCTATATTCTTGTTTACCATTACCTTTGTCCTCTACTATATAGTGAGTAAAAAGGATCTCAACTAATATTATGGTACTTAACCCAATTTTTACGGTAGGACTTTGTCAGTTGGTTTGCCGCCGCTTGCATATTTTGTATTATGGGCTACATATTCTTCTATCAATTTGGCCTGGGTCCGATTCCTTACTTTATTGGTGCAGGTAATTGAACAGACAAATACGTCGCGATTCTTCCCTAATTGAATTTCTCAAAACTTATGAGTAAGCCGAAGCTTATTTATTTTGTTTATTTATAGTAACGCAAGGTCGTCAAAGACAATATTGATTACAATGTTTTTTTTTTTTTTTTGTCTAACCAACTTATTCGCATTAAATGGTTTATCAATTTGCAGAACTCTTTGAAGTGGCTCCCCGTCCAGTGGCAATGTCTATGGGAAGTCTGGCATCATGGACTTGCAATTTTGTAATTGGTATCTCATTTCCCAGTCTTCAAAATGCCTGGGGTGCATTTGTCTTTCTACCGTTTTCTATAACGTGCGTTTTGTTATGTTTGTTGACAAAATTCTATTTGCCGGAAACGCGTGGACGCGATCCGTCCGAAGTAGCATCACTTGTCTCGAAAGGCTTCCGCTCGAAAGTGAAATAGAGTCTAGCACAAGTAGTTTAAGTACTCTAAACTTAAAGCTAAGGACCAACTGACATTGTGGATATCAGGCCTTTAAAGGTCAATGCTCAGATAATACTTATTCTATTTAAGTAGCATTTTTGTAATATATAGAATAAAACAATTGAAGGAACGTAACTGTGTTTTCTATCATCGTGACAACTATGCTCAGCCACAGGCAAAATTTTGTGTTTTATGTACCTATCAGAGAACTGCAAAATTCATTTTTTTTCTTGATTTACTCATAGGGTAAAATTCTCACTCAGTTCCGCTCACTGATCGAAAGTCAGCGTTGAATAAAAAACTACTTACAGATTATATATTTTCATATTAATTGACAACGGCTATAAGAAAATAACAGAAAATAAGAATATAACAAATCAATCAAAAAAATAAAAAATATCAAAGAAGCTAACTTCGGCATTGCCGAAGTTTATATACCCTTGCAGTCCTTGGCAACAATTTTTTTACATTTTGAAATTTCTTTCCTTGCAACTCAATTCATCAACACACAAACAAAACATTCAAATTATTTCTCTTTTTACTACAAATTTTTAAGCAAGGCACAACACGCATACACATACATACATACGTGTAGCGCTACGTCTGTGTGTGCGTATGCATGTGCTCTGTTTGATTTGCTGATGACGTAGGACCGATTTGAATTGACTGTAACTTGTGTTCTATTTATCCGATCAAACTCAAATTTTGGGATCTGAGATTTTATATCAAATTCTATTATATTGGTAAATTTCATGGCGATACTCCAATTTTTGCAAAAAATTTTGTTCTAGAGCTATATGATATAGTAGTCCGATCCTGACAATTTTCATACTCTATTATCTCCCGGCTAAAAGTAGCTCAAATATGAAATTTCATTCCGATAGCTTTTAAGATGCCAGCGTGAAGTTGATTTGCACAGACGGACGGACGGACGGACGGACAGACGGACATGGCTATATCGACTCAGCTTCTCATGCTGATCAAGAATATATATACTTTATGGGGTCGGAAACGTCTCCTTCTGTGCGTTACAAACATCTGACCAATTTTATAATACCCTCTGCAAGGGTATAAAAACAATGAAGTAAGTAAGTCGTCTCGCCGACTTGGGTATACCATACACCAGTAAAACAAATATTTCAAATTTGTAATAACTAATGCATTTGCCTATTTTAAAAAATTCTGTTCACATGCTTTTTATACCCTTGCAGAGGGTATTATAAAATTGGTCAGATGTTTGATATAAAATCTCAGATCCCAAAATTTGAGTTTGATCGGATAAATAGAACACAAGTTACAGTCAATTCAAATCGGTTCTACGTCATCAGCAAATCAAACAGAGCACATGCATACGCACACACAGACGTAGCGCTACACGTATATATGTATGTGTTGTGCCTTGCTTAAAAATTTGTAGTAAAAAGAGAAATAATTTGAATGTTTTGTTTGTGTGTTGATGAATTGAGTTGCAAGGAAAGAAATTTCAAAATGTAAAAAAATTATTGCCAAGGACTGCAAGGGTATATAAACTTCGGCATTGCCGAAGTTAGCTTCTTTGATATTTACAAGCATATCTTAGTATCTCGCTCACTCATGCATATAAACACCCTAGCGCCCCAACGTTTATATGCATAACTTAGCTATTTTTTGTCCGATTTTGATCAAATGTGGTATTTTGCTGGGTATTAGTATCAAATTAAAGTTTGATTACTGGAGATAATCTTCAAATTTCGGGGGCGGAAAAGGGCGTGGCGAAATCTTTACATACCAAATTTTGTGTCTCTAGCTGCAATAGTTTTTGAGATAAACGTTTTTTTTGAATTGCGGGTGCGAAAAGGGGCGTGGCAAAAATTTGAAATAAACTTGATCACTCTACATACTACACGAGCCTACATTTCAAATTTGGTGGCTCTATCTCTTATAGTCTTCGTAGATCTCGCGTTCATACGGACGGACAGACGGACATGGCTAGATCGACTCGGCTGTTGATACTGATCAAGAATATATGTCGGAGAATTTAGAGTGCCTAAGAGTAGGCTAATGTTTTGTTAATGTTTGATATGTGAATTGTGTATGTCACCTGTAACTATGGTATGTCCAACACTGCCCTTTGCAGTTTGACAATTGGTATGTTAAGATTACAGGATGACTCGGCAGATTTGAGATGCCTGACAGCGTGACAACATTGGAAATGTTGTCGAGTGAGGTTTGGTGTTGTCATTGAAGTAGGCATTTGCAGTCTAAAAATCAGACTTGCCGGAATAACACCTAAACTCGCTGCGCTAACAGTTTACTAATACAAAGTGGGAGTGAACAGTAGAAAGTATTCAAAGTAAAGAAAATGGAAAATGCTAAGAACAACAATGGATGTTCGACATATACTTTATGGGGTCGGAAAAGCTTCTGCCTGTTACTTACATTTTGGCGACTTTAATATACCATTTCACCCTATGGGTGTATGGTATAAAAATATGAGCGCATTGGAGTAAATTTAACTCAACAGTGAGTTCGTGTACATACGAATGTTTGATCGGTTGAGCCGAATGACACGATTATTCGGCTATTTTTGTGTATGATTTTTGTTTTTGCCATCACGCCTAGTCGTTCTCTAGTACCTATGCTAAAAATAATGAAGTCAGTCGTCTCGCCGACTTGGGTATACCATGCACCAAGTGAAAATTATATTTCAAATTTCGAAACCCAAATGTACATATGTATGTCTATAAAATTGCTTTTGCATGCCTTATGTATGCTACCTAAACCAATCTAAGTACCAAGTTTTGTGACTCCAACTTTGTTAGAGAAAATCAGTTGTATTTAATTTGCGGGGGGCGGAATTAGGCGTGGCAAAATTTTTAAAACAAACAATATCTGCGTTCATACTAAGCCAATACACGTATGTAAAATCGGTTGGATGGATCGGCCGCGCTGAAGTTATCCCTGGTCCTTTGGGTTTAAAGTGTTTTATGGGTCCTTATGATGTTGGAAAATAACCTGCGAAATGGATTTTCCACAGAAGTCACACTCTTTGAGGCCGCACTCCAAAATTGGCGTTCATGTGTCCGTCCACTTCAATAACCTTTCTTACTTCATCAGCCCGTCATACAGGCCCATATCTTCAGACTCCCGCCGCCCAATTTTACACTATGTTTAAAATGGCAACGTTTCAACTTTTCTCGGTTTTTTTTTCAGAAACATTCTGCCATGTGTAATATTTATTTATTTTGGTTTCATATGATCAAATTAATGTTTTCTCGTCCTTAGAAGTAAAATTCTTGTACTTTTGGCAAAGCTCAGCCTCAACTTTTGATGACTCTCTGTCAGTAGGAATTTTTTTTTCTTGGCACGTCCATGGTAGTAATTTTGTTTCTATGGGAGCTATGTATATAATATAGTCAACCGATCAAATTTGGCACGGATATTAACAGATATTTAAAATTGACAAATGTTTAATTTTAAAGCAATTCCGTCAAAAGTAACGAAGTTATTTATAAAAGTCAATGTTTTGACGTTCCTATGGAAACTATATGTGCCGCAGGGAGTTTCGTTTCTGCTAAAACAAACTTAAGTTACTATTTTTATAGCGATCAGTTTATTTAGCGCAATTTTATTATTGTTTACAGGTTGTCTGATATAATTACTAATTATTCGATCCGACGCTCCGAGGCTTTATCACAAACCATGATGAAATAAGTACAAGGTGGTCCGCAAATTGTACGGTCCTATGCATGATAAAATATGTAAATATGCGCTATCATGTCACAAACTCTCGGTTGGTTTCCTCTCGTTTTCTCCAGTGCTGCCTATCCCCTTTTCAGGGCTGCTAATGACGGCGGTAACACGAAGTAAAGAAGTTATTTACAAAAAAAAGTCACTGTTCGGGACTTTGCATTTGTATCGGAGCTATATGATATAGTGCCTAAAAGCCAAATTTCAACTCTGTAGCTCTTACGGTCAAGGAGAAGTTCGCATCAATCCAGACGGACGGGCGAACTCGTCTCTTCGCGGTGATCAAGATCCATTCATATTTCGATAGAAGCGCAATATTATCCAAATGTTGCAGGAAAAACAGCGAGATTTGAAAACTGTTAAACGATATTTCTGTGGCAAATGTACTTTTAGGTTGGTTTCAAGTTGTTATCGATTTCTGTTGCACCCTTGATAGACTCGTATGTATAGTGATAAAGTTTTTTTCAAATAAACAAATTTCAATTATTATTAAATTTGGTGTGTATACTGGCTTAATACGCGCACAGATTCAGTTTCTTTCGAGATTTCGCCACGCACACTATCGCCTCCGCAAATTAAATAATACTGACTTTCTCGAAAACTTACAAAGCTAAAGTCACCAAATTTGGTACGTGGATTGTTTATTATGCGCGCAGATTATGATGATTCCAAATTTTTAATACGACTTCTTCCGCTCTTATAAGTAAGATAAAATCGATTTCCTGCAATTTTTTTATCTACTGAAATCAAATTAATCTTATTTTTACCAACCTACCAAATTTTGACTAGAAGCATGCAAAATATACTTTTGTAACGGGTGTTTTTTTACGCTTTTGGTTTTTCACGTTGGCAACACTGACATACCGCATGATGTTCATGACAGTTGTGAAAGTGAAAAATGCTCAGTTTAGTTTGCTATTTCATCATGGAAAGACTTACGCCCGAACAACGTTTACAAATCATTGAAATTTATTATCAAAATTCGTGTTCTGTGAAAAATGTGTTTCGCAAATTACGTCCATATTATGGTCGACACAACCGACCAACCGAGCAAGCCATAAAGGCAATTGTGAACAAATTTCGCACACATTTTACTTTATTGGACATTCAACCATCGAATCGTGTACGGAGAGTGCGCACAGAAGAGAATATTGCAGCCGTAGCGGCCAGTGTCAATGAAGTCAATTGGTGCATTGGAAGACAATATCAGTCGTGTTATTGGCGAAATTCCCTTAGACATGCTGGAAAAAGTGGTGCAAAATTGGACCTTCCGTGTTGATCACTTGAAACGCAGTCGCGGCCAACATTTACATGAAGTCATTTTTAAAAAGTAATTGGCAGAGATTGTTTTATCATCTCAAATAAAAATTTAACAATAATATTCAAATTTTGTGTGATTCATTTCAATTTTAAAAACCAAACGCTTAAAAAAAACACCCGTTAAAAACGTCGCGAAGTTTACGGGGCAGGGTCTCTCTAGGCAACATCCACACCTGCAGCAAGGCTGGCAGAGGCTCCGACATTCTTCGCATAGCTTGTGATGCAGCCATGATACGGACTGCTGGAAGAAACTGTGCGCAAGTGCAGATGCGCAGCCACATGGGTCTACTGCCCAAACTAGTTATGGGCAAACTCGCCAAGCGTATAATGCCAACGGATCCAACCAAGCTGGTTCCATAGTTCCACGCTATTCCCTTCAAGGCCGATTAGAAATTTAGCAGCAAGCGGAACGCCATTTCCACCGAAATTCACGAATGTTTGTGAAGTCATAGAATCAGGGAAGAGCAGAAACATAAATGAAGCGCCGGACGGGGTCCCGGCTCTTGTAATCAAACCGCTAGTTTGCAAATACACGTCGACGTTTGTGGAACTTTTCAACACATGCATGCTGTTACGGGAGTTTCCGACGAAGTGGAAGCTGCAAAGGTTAGTCCTGCGGCTGGATATGCCGACGGACACTCACAAGTGGGCTTTACGGATGACATTGCCATAGTCACTGTGGCCAACGATATCCAACAACATTTACTTCCATGATCTTGGAACACAACTTTTAGTCACATACGATATTTTTGCCCTTCTCTTCAATGAAAAATACATATTTTGTTTTAGATAATTTGCGAGAAATATTTAGTTATAAGAAATGAAAATAAATGGAAGTGAATATTTGAGGTACATCACACATTTTCCTAATCACTTTCTTCAGGCTCAAACTCAAATATTCGTTCTAATGAAGTAAGTCGTCTCGCCGACTTAGGTACACCATACAACAGTAAAACAAATATTTCAAATTTTTAATAACTAATGCATTTGCCTATTTTAAAAAATTCTGTTCACATTCTTTTTACAAGCATATCTTAGTATCTCGCTCACTCATGCATATAAACACCCTAGCGCCCCCACCCGCCAACGGTCAACTCCGGCCTTACGGAAAAACGTTTATATGCATAACTTAGCTATTTTTTGTCCGATTTTGATCAAATGTGGTATTTTGCTGGGTATTAGTATCAAATTAAAGTTTGATTACTGGAGATAATCTTCAAATTTCGGGAGCGGAAAAGGGCGTGGCGAAATCTTTACATACCAAATTTTGTGTCTCTAGCTGCAATAGTTTTTGAGATAAACGTTTTTTTGAATTGCGGGTGCGGAAAGGGGCGTGGCAAAAATTTGAAACAAACTTGATCACTCTACATACTTCACGAACCTACATTCCAAATTTGGTGGCTCTATCTCTTATAGTCTCCGAGAACTAGGCGTTCATACGGACGGACAGACGGACATGGCTAAATCGACTCGGCTATTGATACTGATCAAGAATATATATACTGTATACGGAAAAGCTTCCTTCTGCCTGTTACATACATTTTGCCGACTTTAATATACCATTTCACCGTATGGGTGTATGGTATAAAAAGCATGTTGCGAAGCTTTTTTCCCGTTTGTAGATCTGCATTTTACAAAGCTTCGTTTGAAATAATGTGTTCTTAGTTGTTGTGAAGTGAACACATGGTGCTGAGTTCGAAGAAAAAGTGCCTTTTTATTTAATTAAATTGCGCGTATAATATTAAATATAAATACTTCAAAAGTGAACTATTATGTACAAATCAGGTAAGTTTACAGATTACGAATTAATTTGGTTATCAAAATTGTTGTTGGTGTGGGATGATTCTGACGATGACGAGAATAATGAAGAAAATGAAGAGGATACCGAAACTCAAAAGACTTTGGAAGATTTTATTGAAGAATCTTTAGAAGATGCTATTACCAAAGGTGATAGTCTCGAATGAATATACATAGGTCAATTAAAATGTAGTAAGAACGAAACCAGTAGTGAAACGGTGCAGCAAATTTTTGAAAAAGTAAATCAAGATACTCTGAGATTAAGAAAGAATACTTCAACTCTAATTGAACCAATTAGCTATTGGAAAGGACTTGAAAAATCTGGGGAAACAAAGGAACCAATTTCGTATTTCTCTGTATATTTCGATTATGAAATTTTGGATAAAATCTGCTTCAGACATGTTATTAGAACTTTCTAATATTAATCACCGCTCCAAAAAGTGGTATATGCGCATTGTATTTTGGTGTATAAATATGGCGGTGGTAAATAGTTGGCTTCTGTATCGTAGAGATTTGAACTGCACCAAAGATAACACCCGTCACATGCCTTAAATACAATTTCAACTGGATAACGCAAATTAACTTCTTCGATCTAGTATGCAAATTCAATCTCGAAAACGGGTCGTCCAGCACAACTTGTGCTCAATATTGACTCGCGCGATTCATCTCCAGCACCATCTTCCCCCGCTTTATCAATTTTATCCACTCCAACATCTAAAAGAAGTTATGTTATAGAAAACCCTAATGACATAAGATATGGCAAAATCGAACATTGGATTCAATGGGGTTCAAAAGGCAGGTGCAGACTGTGCAAAACTGGATACCCACGTTCAAAGTGTTCCAAGTGAGACGTTCACCTTTGCTCAAATCCTAAAAGGAATTGTTTTGTGTCATACCACACATAAGTTTAAGTAATAAATATATAATATTATAGCAGAAGACCAAAGAGCATCAGAAAAAATGTCTTGAGTTTAAACGTATTAAAGTATTAAAAATAAAAGAGTGAAATAAATAAAATATTAATTCATCAATTACGTAAACGTATTATTTTAAACATCTACTACTCAGGACCAATGTTGCCTATAGGCAGGATATGTAGGACTAAAATATGGATATTTGTGGCCATATTAATCGTAATATGCAATCAAATATTTTTTTAGTCTTCCCATTGTAATTCAGTCCTAAAAGGGTTAATTTGTTTAAATTTCAATTGTATTCATCGAATCATTTAAACTCTGACATAATTTGAATAAAAACGATAAAAAATATATCATTCAAACTAATTCACTTATTTTCTAACATAATCGACAGTCTCTTTAACGTCAACTTTCTAGATCAATTGATAAACAATTCGCTAAGCATATTTTTGAGAAGCTTCACATAGTTCTCTTTCGCTGTGATGCGGTGCAAACTTGTGACTAACATTTAAAATTCATATTGACTATTGAGTGTGTTTCCTTAGTTATCACTATGTTGTGACGCAAAGCTACATTAATTAAATTCAAAGGTGAGGAACACACATTAACAATTTGTGGGCTTAGTCAAACAGACGCTGCTATGATAAGAAAACATTAGAAGCAAAAACAAAAACGATATCTAGTTGAAGAGGCCTGGTATTTCTACGTACATATGTGCATACCTATGTTTGTAGGGCCGTGTATGCCAGGTATTTGTTCTTCTGTTTATGCAATTATATTGGCAATATATATGGATCTATATTTTGATTGATTTATACTGATAGTTGGATGTTCATACATATGTACATCCAGTGCTGGTAATTGTGTCTGGTCTATTGTTTAGTCTCACTTTATCGTTAGTGGTAGAAAGAGCAACATTTTGTAGTCAAGAATACGTCAAGCAAAAAAATCTATCATAATAGTGATTTTTATATATGTACATATTTTGTAATTAATAACCGATATACATACATATGTATGTAAGTTTGTCGCCTAAATCTTTTGTTTGTGATTTATGCGTATTCCTTTCTGGGGGTCTGTCCCATTTTGCAGCCGGTGGTACAACCAAACATGAAGGACGGATGGACCCCGCTTTTGGTCGTCATTTGTGTGACAATCACTTTCGGTACAACTATCCCAGTGGGTTATTTTCTCGGTGTGGTCAACGCTCCTGCAGAGTTGATAAAGAGTTGGTGCAATGATATTTTGGTCAATGAATATAACACCACGGTTAGTTCGACACAACTGAATATAATATGGACATCCATTGTTTCTATATATCTAATTGGAGGCATTGGAGGTTCTTGTTTCAGTGCCTGGTGCAGTGACAGGTATGGACGGTAAGTGATTTCGAATATGAGTGAAGCTGGCAAAAATAATAAATGCTACATTATTTTTCAGCAAAGGTTCACTTATTATCAGTAGCCTGCTTCTCATTATCTCCGGAATTCTCTTCACATGGTGTCGGACCGCCAAATCGCTGGAAATGCTAATGACCGGTCGCTTTATAGGAGGCTTGGCCTCTGCCTTAATCTTCACTGCTCAACCCATGTATCTGCTAGAATCGGCTCCCTCCCAGTTAAGTGGTAGTGTTGGGGTGTTCACTTGCTTAGGTATAACAGGAGGGATACTACTTGGCCAGGTGATAAGCTTACCACAAATAATGGGCAATCTGAATCTCTGGCACTATGCATTGAGCAGCTATACCATTATGGTTTTGCTGTCTTTGGTGCCCATGTGGTTTTGGTTTCCCGAAAGTCCACGATGGCTTTACCTAATCAAACGTGATGCGGCTGGTGGGGCAAAGGCTTTGCGGCGTCTGCGTTCCGATGAGAATGAAGATTTAATACAGCAGGAGCTCTTGGAAATAGAGTTGATACTACAAGCAAATACAGAGACTGCCTCGTTGTTGAAAGTACTTACAGATAGCAAACTGTTTCTGCCCTTGCTTTTGGTTTGTTCCTTCCAGGCCACTCAACAACTAAGCGGTATTAACGCAGTAAGTTACTAAATTTGAACCTATGTCAGATCAAATTTTTTTTATACCATACACCCAAATGGTGAAATGGTATATTAAAATCGCCAAAATGTATGTAACAGACAGAAGGAAGCTTTTCCAATAAATTATATATATTCATGATCAGTCTGTCCGTCCGTCCATCTGTCCGTCTGTCCATCCGTATGAACGCGTAGATCTCGGAGACTATGAGATATAGAGCCACCAAATTTTCTATGTAGGTTCGTGTAGTATGTAAAGTGATCATTTCACAAATAAAATCGATCGAGTTTATTTAAAATTTTTGCAACGCCCCTTTCCGCACCCGCAATTTCAAAAAAACGTTTATCTCAAAAACTATTGTTGCTAGAGACACCATATTTGGTATGTATATTTGCTTAGTAAACGCGCACATTTTGTATGTATAAAGATTTTGCCACGCCCCTCTTGTAATTATCTACCTTGTGCAATCAAATTGGGCACACTTGAATTTGATACTAATACCCATTAAAATACCAAAATTGATCAAAATCGGACTAAAAATAGTTAAGTTATGCATATAAACGTTTTTCCATAAGGCCGGAGTTGTCCGTTGACTGGAGGGGGGCGCTAGAGTGCTTGTATGCTTGAGTGAGCGAGATACTAAGGCATGATTGTAACCAGAGGGCCGGGGTTAACTTCGGCCGCGTCGAAGTTTGTATACCCCTGCAAAAAGTCTAATGTTCGCGAAAGAACAGCCTTCAATCTTAGCATAGGATATAACGAATTTTTTGATGAAAATCACTGTTTTCCACCGATCGTTTCTATGGGAGCTATATGATATAGTCACTCGATCTTGACCAAATTTGGCACAGTCGTTTATAGCTACAATAAACTAACTAGTCGCCCGATCTTAAAAAAATTTGGCATAGTTGTTTATATGTGTAATAAACTTATCAACATTAAATTTCACGACAATAGCGTAAAAAGTAACGAAGTTATTGAGAAAAGTCACTGTTCGTGACGTTGACGTTTGTATGGGAGCTATATGATATAGCGGTCCGATCCGGCTGAATCCAAGATATACAACGCCTGCAGTATATACAAGCCTACGTGCAAAATTTCAGCTCTCTGACCCTTGCAAAAAGGGTATATTAATTTTGGTCAGAAGTGTGCCACGCATAGAGGGAAGCATCTCCATGTAAAGTATATATATTCTTGATCAGCACGACGAGACGAGTTCAAATAGCCATGTCCGTCCGTCCGTCTGGATCAGTGCGAACTCCTCCTAGACCGTAAAAGCTAAAGAGCTGAAATTTTGCACGTATGTATACAAACTTCGACGCGGTCGAAGTTAGCCCCGGCCTTCTGTTTAAATTCCATTTAATCACATGACTTTTAGATTCAGTCAATCATACGACTCATGATTCAGTTCTAGAGTTTTTGTGCCATGCACTCAGAGTGCATTTTAACGTCACGAAATGTCTCTACCTAGTCTGTACCTATATACTCTATAGTATATAGAATTTGCGTAAGTGGGAGTGGCAAAAGTTTTAATCACTCAATATACATATTACACTACGCATACTGTTATAGTCTTTGAGGTCTAAGAGTTCATACGGACGGACGGACGGACGGATATAGCTAGATCGACTAATCTGTTGATGCTGACCAAGAATATATATACCTTATGAGGTCTCGGCCAACACTAACATTTGTTTGTTTCCTTAATTCCTTATAGATCTTTTTTTACTCATTGTCCATATTCACCGATGCCGGATTCTCTTACTCTACAGCCACTTGGCTTAATTTAGGTCTAGGCGGCTTTAATCTGTGCTCCTCCCTTCTAGGACCTCTGCTAGTTCACCGAATTGCTCGTCGTCCATTAATGCTGTGCTCCTGTTCTATTTGTGGGCTCTCTCTAATGAGCATGTCGTTTGGCCTGTACTTCTTGGATAGATCACCAAGTACTGTGTTGGCCTACTCGTGCATTGTCTTCCTGCTGTTATTTATATTGGGGTTCCAGCTTGGACTGGGTCCCATTGCTTACTTTATTGGGTCAGGTGGGTCTGCATTAGTTTGAAGAAATGAAAGGGAATTCACATATATTCTTAATTGCAGAGTTGTTTGAGGATGCGCCTCGTCCAGTCGCCATGTCGTTGGGTAGTCTTTTCTCGTGGGTTGCCAATTTTCTAGTTGGGATGTTTTTCCCTTTGCTGCAGAGCGTCTGGAGCTCTTTTGCTTTTATGCCATGCATGTGCGTTTGCATCTATTGTCTTATTTTAACCTGGAGATATTTGCCGGAAACACGAGGTCGAAAGCCAAAGGATGTTCAACCACTGATGAGCCAAGGATTACGTTCGAGACCGTAGCCGAATCATCGTGATCTAAAAAGAAGCTTAAGCTAATCATACTTTTTCTAATATGCAATTATAATAAAATTAATGTATATACATATGTATATACATATGTATATACATATGTACATACGTATGTCTACAATGAACACAAAAATTACTGGACCTATTATTATGTAAATAGGTATATGTATATTATCAGATGAGGCGTTGCTTCTTAAGGTAGCATGTATGCATACTCGGGTTTTTTTATTAACTTCTAATTAAAGCAACTTCTTCAACGCCGAATTTGATTTACTATTTTAGAACAATTTGATTTTGATAACCAATAACTGCGAACTTTAGAACGGAAAACTTCTTATTATATTTAAGTATAAACACACAAAATAGTATATTATACCATTTTTTTTTTTTTTTTTTTTTGACAGCGGTGAAGCGAATTTGCAATCTGTCCTGGGACAATCAGCAAGTTTTCTTGGTTGAAATTGGCGGTTACATGTTTTAAGGATAAACGGTATTACATGAAGGGTGTAGGGTGATTAAATATAGGAAGAGAAGGGAATAGAAAGGGGGGGGACGAATTAATACAAATATAGATCTTATTGATGTGACAGGTCCAGCGTGTGGGGTCTTCTTAGGCGCTTGATGGTGGTGCTGTTGTCCAACATGTTGATGGCATATGGGTTCACATGCCTGTCGAGGCGCTCCAGATAGGCTGCAGTTAGCCTGGAGATCTCCTGATCCACCCATGGGATGTCCAGTTCTGAGTGTATTTCTCTATTTGTCGTTTGGAAGTGGGCTCCTGATAAAATCCTCAGCGCCTTACTTTGAAATTTTTGTATTAGGTCGCAGTTGGATTTGCTGGCGGTGCCCCAGATAGGTATCCCGTAGGTCCACATTGGCTTCATTATTACTTTGTAGATTAGTAGCTTTATGTTTAGTCGTAGTGTAGACCTTTTCCCTATGAGCCACATGTATTTCTTCAGCCTAGCGTCGAGCTGTCCTCTTTTGGTCTTCAGATGTTGCTTCCAAGTAAGTCTTCTATCCATCGTCAGGCCCAGGTATTTGGCTGAGTCAGAGTTGGGGACGGGGGTTCCGTCGAGTGAGATAGGTGGACAGTCGCCTCTCCTTAGTACATCTACACTACACATTTTTCAGTATTGACATAATATACCATTAAGTTAGATAAAAAACATGAACATTAATCGGAGTATTCGACCTGCATGGGACCAGGGAAATGTCACTGTTTTCGTGATCCGTATCCAAGTCGCTATCATTGCTGCTTGAGAAATTTTCTTTGTTATTGTTAACATTTGGTGCTTCTAAAAGTTCAATAACTTCCTTTGGTAGTGGGTTTTTCTTATTTTGAGGTAATCTTTTGTTAATATAAATGCTTGAAAGAAAAGGGTCAGATGAATCCATTGATCTATTGAACACATCCGTTATGTTATTGATACGAGAATTCCGTTTTGATCATATGATCGTCTATCACGTTTATAAAGTTTGTTGCGCGCTTCAGATGCATTTTCCCCAAAGCAGCCAATAGTTAATACTGATGACGCCATTATCTGCGAACCGTGAACCAAAACATTATGGACAGTTGCTGACATTGCACTGTGGTCAAAAAGTCTGATATTTTGGCATAAAGTCATTTTTTTTAAATATTCATAACTGAAAATTTAACTTATTTTTTGATTATGGACACATTAGATAAGAAAAAAACGTTTTTTTTAATTTTTTCGAATTAGTTATTAAAATTTGGCGCGCAACTAAAGTCAGCTGTTTCAATGCTTAAGCTTAAATTATCGGTATGCAACCTTAAAATTTATTAAGCTTTGCCATTGTTTTGAGCGTGATTGTTTAAAGAAAAATAATATTGTAACCATGGAAAGTAAAAGCACAGGTATTTAAAATTAATGTTCAGTGTTAGTTTGTCAAGATTGTGAATGTTTAGCTGTATGTGTGCAATTGTTGTTGGTGACTTTTTACAGGTGAAATTTAACAAAAAGAGCCGTGTTTCGTGAGTTTCGGCGCTTAACGTTGCTGGAAGTTTGGGACAACAACAAGCGCCATGATGGTGCTTTTATCATATGGGTATTGGAAAAATTAAACAAATCTGATCTCAGTGCTGCTCAGGTGGATATATTTACTGAAAAAATCAGGATTTTTCTGAATCACGTAAAAAATATTTGCCGCAGTGCAATCGAATGTTGCAAAGATTTAAGGCTCGACACGCAAGGTGGCTTTCGCAGTCAATTACTTTGACGTTAGATGAAAATGTGACGGATCTGGCATCTTCATCTGCAATGGGTAGACCGAAGCTAAACTATTCAGATGCTGGAGAGCGCCTAAAAAGAAAGTTAGCATGTGACCTAGCATCGGATAATAATTTTTCCACGCCTCATTTGCTTCACGCGGCTTCAGTTTCTGCAAAGAAAGCCAAACAGGATGAATTAGCGACACTTTTAAAAGTCGTCAGGCATGAAAACTGCTCTGAACTAAAAAAAAACCTTGTTTCCAAATGAAGTCACACCTCTTACTTCAGAAGAAGCACTGGCTTTTTTATTGGAAAATGGATTGACAAAACAGCAGTACATTAACATCCAACAACTTAACAAATCTCGTGGATGCGATATTTTTCCGCCGTACTCAGCCCTCCTGGAAATGAAAACGGTTTGCAGACCACCCCAAAAACACATTTCGGAAAGTTGTGCACAGGTTTTCTAGCAAAATATCCTAGACCATACAGCCGAAAGAATTATGCAATTGCAAAAAGAGATTTTAGCTGAAATTGATGATATTTCACATTGCACATTAATATCAAGCTACGGCTTTGATGGATCAACGGGTCAAAGCATTTATAAGCAACAGTTTCATTCGGATGAACCTGCTTCACTTGATCTTTCACTTTTTGTCACCACAATAATACCATTGGAATTAAAAGATGAAAATCAACGTATCATCTGGAAAAACAGAGCTCCACATTCTGTTAGGTTCTGCCGGCCTTCAAAAATTAGTATGCAAAGGAAAGCCAGACTAAAATATTACTCGAAAAAAAAGTTTGGATGTTCAAATCGCCACCTTAAAGGATTATTTATATAAAAAAGGGTTGTCATTAAATGTGCTACGCAAATGACACTTATTGATGGCAAGGTGCTTAACACCTTAACTGGAACGACGTCCACTCAGTGCTGCCCAATATGTGGTGTAAAACCAACAGAGCTTCTGGAAACCACAGATTTTTACCAAGACCTGAAAGTCTTCAATACGGCGCGAGTTCATTGCATGCCTGGATTCATTTTTTTTTGAATTAGTCCTAAATGTGTCATATAGGCTCGAAATTCAAAAGTGGCATATTAAGCAGGCTGACAAAATGGAAGTAATGTCTCGAAAAAAGAATATTCAAGACATGATGTGGAAACAAATGGGTGTCCATATAAACATGCCCAAGCAAAACGGTAGTGGCAATAGTAATGACGGAAACACAGCCAGAAGAGCCTTCTCTAATACCCGTTTGTTTTCATCAGTAACAAACTTTGATCAATTTCTTCGTGAGTTTGATTACCATTTGGTCTCACTATTCTGTAGATGTTGAAAAATTTAAGGAATTTTGTAAGAGCATATTTTCAATGTACTTAAGTATATATCCTTGGTACCCAATGTCTACAACTGTCCACAAAATATTAGTTCACGGCTGGCAAATTATGAACTCATCCTTGGTTCCGGTTGGATGTTTAGGCGAAAATGCTTCAGAAGCTCGGAACAAATATTACAAAAGTGACAGAAAATCACATGCAAGAAAAAATAGCCGACTAAACACCATGGCTAATGTGTTTTATAGAGCAATGGATTCATCAGATGCTTATATCAAGCATATGTCTGAATAAAAGACAAAATCAAATCAAAAAGAAAAATCTTCCACAAGATGTCATATATCTTCTAAAGGCAGTATCTCCGCCGACCCAGAAAACTATTAATTCCGATCCGGAAAATTCAGATTCGGATTCTGATTTAGATCACGAATCTGACTGTGAAGAGCAATATAACATTATTTTAGACAACGACGAAGAATAAAAAAAATGTATTAAAAAAAAATTTTAATAAAATTTTTTAAGGTGCTAGGGCAGGTGGGTGAAGACATGGGCCAATTAAAAAAAAAAACAAAATCCGAAATTCTATAAAAATTTAGCCAACATATTACAAAATTTCAGGGCTCTAACTTTAAAATTGGACTTTACGCCAAAACATTCGACTTTCTGACCATAGTGCATTGGGTACCAAGAATAATTCTGCATTTAGTTTGGCGCAGTTTCTTGGCAGAATTGGCTGAATTTGGTTGATATTTCAGCTTTCACTTCATTTGTTACATTATTTCGTCGTAATTGGCTAATAACCCAGTCAATAACTGCTTTTTCATTTCGCTTTTTTTAATCCATACATCAGGAAGTGCAGCATGGCTAACCTTAAAATTGGCTTAAAATGCAAAATATCGAGAGAATAGGCAAAAACAGTTAGTCAACACGTTCAAGGTTGATTCTTAGAATAAACATTTGCATAATTACTTTTTCCACAAATTGGCAGAAATTATTTTTTTTCTCCCAAATAGACGAAGACTTTCACTAGATTTATTCTAAAATAAGACATTACAAACACAGCTCACAACTACAACATTGATAGCATATTTTAAAAACATTTATAAATAATAAATTTTTCATACCTTGACCTTTATTTTCCATTTTGTCGTCAAAAATTTGGATAGAAGGTGTGGCTGCAGCAAAAGCTCAAAATTAAGTAATCATTTTCGTCAATTTTGACAAAACAAACAGCTGATCAAACATCTGACTTTGAAGGGCTGCCAAAAATGCAGGGTTGCACATAAAATTTTTCAAAATTTTGTTTTGATGTACCCAATGTTATGCCCTTTTCAAATATCAGGTCAAATTTTTTATTTGGCATTACAAAATTTTTTTAATTTATGCCAAAAAAAAGGAAATCTGGCCCAATGTGCAGTGTGTGGATCCATGTGCTCTGTTGATTTGATGATGACGTATGTAGTAGGCAGCAAGCAGCGCTGCCGGCAGCGCTTAATGGGATCATGGATGCAAAAGTATACGTGGATATACTACAAAACGTTATGCTTCCATATTCCTCTTGGGAAATGTCATTAAAATGGACGTTCCAACAGGACAATGATCCAAAGCATTCCAGCAAACTTGCCAAACAGTGGTTTGAAACGGAAAACTTTGACGTAATGCCATTGCCAGCTCAGTCCACAGATCTCAGCCCGATTAAAAAATTGTGAGGGGGCGTTAAACGAAGTGTGGCCAAGTCGAAACCGCAACTTTGTCAAGTTGTTCAAAATGCATGGGCCCAGACTCCTTAAAAGCGTTGCCAGGACTTAATTGACTCCTTGCCGCGAAAATGTGAACCTGTTCTACCTAATAAGGGGGTCACAACCAAGTACGTAAGTATGTAACATAGTTGATATAATGTATGAAGTTACAGACTAAATTTAGTGGACACATTTAACATTTTCGGTTTTTGCTGCTATTATTTTGAACAGGACAATTTTGGCATTTTTATCATTTTTCACTTAAATTTGAAAATGAAATAAGTTTTTTGATGAAGAAAAACACCAATTCTGTTTGAAATTAAATATAAATACTAAATTGAAAAAAATTTGTTTGATCTGTAGTCAATATGATATTGTTTATCAATCTTAAAATCAGAACTTACATATATGCGCTGCTATTATTTTGAACACAACTATATGTACATGGGTAAATATATTCTTGATCGGCATTAACTTTCGAGTTGGTTCTGTCGGACTGTCTATCTATATTAGGGTCTTACGATTCCGAGTATCACAGCCTACATACATTTTTGTCTTGTCTTGTTTAAGTAAACTTAACAGTTGATTGGAATTCAAAGGACTTTCTTGGAATATTTCTCCGATCAAAAACAAATGTATAGTGAAAGCCGATATACAGATTATAAGGGGACTAATCTTCGATATATCTGTTCATTCGCTTCATTATGACTAAGATCGTTATATCGATGTTCGACTGTAATAGTTTTTGACCTTACTAATACGCTAAAGAATGGTAGCAGAGTTGACCCAAACTGCTAATTTTCATGCCAAAGGTAATATGCAGACTAACTTTTTCTACAATTAAAGACATTAAGCGAAATAAAACAAAAGAAAAAGTTCAATAAACGTCTGCGGTATTCTATAGTTTGGTATTATATACACATATGTACATACATATATATGTACAGAATAGCCATTGGATACAGGGTATAAATAAGTCAAATCATATTATTAGCAGAGGGGGGAATTTTGATTTTGATCTCTCTCGCTCTCTCTCTCTCTCCAGCTCTGATTCACTCGCAGGCATCCATCGTGCACGAATACGGAAAACAGGGAACGTCACGGACAAAATGTCAATAATAGCAACGGGTAGATTGAATCTTCCAAAAAGTATGTACAAATGTTCCACAGTAGAGCCCATTTCTGTCGTTTATTTGGATTTCAAAGTTTATTAAATTCTGTCCCATTTGAAACTGGTTAAGTCCAATTGTTAAAAATCTTTCGAAAATTATGGTTTCTACACATGTAGTTTCACATGAAACTACTACTACAACTTCTCATTATTTAGTATGGAAATAGAAGGGTATATAAATCTTCACTATGATCGACGTAAGTTAATGAACAATTTGCCTATAAATATACAAACATACATATGTATGTATTTAGGTATGTATGTACATATGTATGTATGTATATCCATGGATTGCGGAACCAGCCAAATGAGTGTCAGTTCAGTACTTTGGCGAGCATTAGAAAGAACGCATCGTACGGATACGGTGAATCGATGGTTTGGAAAAGGCGAAGAGAAGAGATTGAAAAAAACTAGCATCGCCGGAATTTAAAGTGAAAAACGAAGTAATTGTGTGTGTTTAAAAATATAACAGAACAATATGTTCTGTCTCTACCTCTCTTCTGCGGTGCTGCTTATGTTGGGCAGGTGCAAGGCAGAGACAACAGAGCAACGAAAAATTTGACCAGTTACAATTAACATATAAACAAATTGAATTTTCTAATAAAATAATACACACCGATATACAAACGGACGAAATATCTCAAAGTAACGAAATAAATGAAACGAACTGAAAACGTAACAGAAACAGAGATTGTGCCTCAATGACGTAGTACGGAATTAACGACGCCACCATCAATATCTGGCAAGGAACAAGAAAAATACGAAACCATAACTAACTATAGCAAAGGCGTCAGCAATATCTACACATCGATTGTCCATAATAAACACAAGTTTGTATTTTTTTGGTTTTTATACGTTTTTACTAATTGGGAATATCCATTTGGATTGAAAGCTCGTAACCTATAAAGGCTAGACATGCGAGGGTGGTCCGAAAGGTATGCCGATGGCATCACTATCGGAGGAATAGTTTATTATTGTGTAGAACCTTCTTCTAGACGAATAACCTAAAAATTTCAGTGGAATCGAATTTGTGCTTGTTTTGTTGCCCTGTAGAAGCAAATGTGTAGACGGATGTCTAGAAGAATGGAGAAAGAGCAATATCTGTCGGTGAATCGAATCGAATCGGTGAAGTGTATAACGGTCTTCTTCTTCAATGGCGACCGGTTCAATGGGCTTCAACGTACTCGCACCTCGATTTTTGATGAACCACTCACAGGTGCCCCGAATACTGCTACCACAGAGGATAACGTGAAAAAAATCCACGATCTCGTATTGGCAGACCGCCGAATGAAAGAGCTCAAGATAGTTGACATAGACCAAAAGAGCGCGTGTTTTATATCCTGCATGAAATTTTGGGCATGAGAAAGCTGTCGTCTCGATGTGTGCCGCGTTTGCTCACTCCGGACAACAAGGGCAACCATGAGCCCATGGCTAAATTGGTCGAATTCGGCTACAAACTGCATCCGCCGTTGTTGAGGAAGTCACCGCCGCCACGGAGGCCCATTTTTCAGACCCCGAGAAAATGTATTTTTCAGACGGATTAAAAAAGTTGGATCATCGCTGGGTTAAGCGTATTAACCTTAAAGGAGACTATGATGAGAAATAAGTCGACACTTCTCAAAAATTTCATTTTTTCATTTGTATTGCACAACAACAGCAAACACAATTTTTGTGATCTGGTGAAATATCCAACTGGATATTAAATGCATTAAGACATTTCTTTGTTTCTTTAATTACTTACAAATCCACTTTTCAAAATAAATGTCAATTTCAAAATAATAATTTAGAATAAAAACATAATCATTAATTAATTAAGAAAAATTTTATTAAAATAAACAAAAAACCATTTTGAAAATTACATTTAGAAGATGTATTGGGTCTAGTTTCCGGACTTACTTCTATCGACTTACAACGAAGTTCAACGGATACATCTTTGGTAACCATAGTAACCATAGTTATCCCGTTGAAGTGAAAAATAAAATGAAAAAAAGTGTACTAGAGAGTTTAGCTTCAAAATTTCACAAAACTTGAAAGGATTTTTAACGGGGTTCAACCCCCTTCAAAAACCTTGAAGTTTGGTAGGTAACACAAATCCACCCAATGAAGGGTAATCCTCAGTTGTGTTGAAAGATAGGGAGCAGGCAATTGTCAGTTCTTGGGCTCTCATTAATTTTCATCTCGTTTTCCCTAAAGTTAGTTTCTTCTGATATTAATTATGCTGTTTGTCTTCTCTGTCAAAATTGTTAAACATCAGTTGATTTTTGCTCTTGGAAAATTGTGTATTGTAAAAGCGCAACCGTAATTAAATGAAAATCTCTCCTTGTGTATTCATTGACACTTAACATTCTGTGCCTGTCTGTCATTATTTTCGTTCAGTTGCTGTCGTTTGGCTTTTTGGCATGTCAAATAAACCACACACAGAGAATGTTCTTGGCATAGCAGAAAGGATGTGACTAGTATATTTATTTCTATAGCGGTAACTTAATTTTAACCTTGTGTAAATTCGAATATCAAAACATATATATGTACATCTATACACTCATACATATGTACATACAAGCATATGCACATACATATGTACATATGTATGTATGTAGGTATGACATTTTTATTAACTGAACAAACATGTATGTATGTAAGCGTCAGAGTTTATTATTATTATTCCAAACAAAACAAAAAACAGAGGACTGGTGGTAACTTCAGGCGTAACGACATTTCTATTCCCTTGCTAGTTTTTTTGTTACCTTTTCGTTCTCTTCGACTACTGCAGACTTAAAGTGGAAAAACATTTGATGTACGAATTCAGAGCGGCACAGGTATGTATATGACAGCTACATACATATGTATATGTACATTAGGCTGTCCCAGGCAAATTTTTTATACCCTTGCAAAAAGGGTATATTAATTTTGGTCAGAAGTGTGCAACGCATAGAACGAAGCATCTCAGACCATATAAAGTATATATATTCTTGATCAGCACGACGAGACGAGTTCAAATAGCCATGTCCGTCCGTCCGTCCGTCCGTCTGGATCAACGCGAACTCCTCCGAGACCGTAAGAGCTACAGAGCTGAAATTTTGCACGTAGGCTTGTATATACTGCAGGCATTGTATATCTCGGATTCAGCCGGATCGGACCACTATATCATATAGCTCCCATACAAACGGCAAAGTCACGAACAGTGACTTTCTCAATAACCTCATTAATTTTATAGCTATTGTCATAAAAGTTGGTATTTGTCAGTTTTATGTTTTTATTAATGATTGTGCCAAATTTGATCAAGATCGGGTGTCTATATCATATAGCTCCCATACAAACGGCAAAGTCACGAACAGTGACTTTCTCAATAACTTCATTAATTTTATAGCTATTGTCATAAAAGTTGGTATTTGTCAGTTTTATGTTTTTATTAATGATTGTGCCAAATTTGATCAAGATCGGGTGTCTATATCATATAGCTCCCATACAAACGGCAAAGTCACGAACAGTGACTTTCTCAATAACTTCGTTACTTTTTAAGCTATTGTCGTGAAATTTAATAAACGTTAGTTTATTGAAGCTATGAATGTGCCAAATTTGGTCAAGATCGGGTGACTATATCATATAGCTCCCATAGAAACGATAGGTGGAAAACAGTGACTTCCACCAAAAGTTCGTTATATCCTATGCTAAGATTGAAGGCCGTTCTTTCGCAAACATTAGTCTTTTTGGATAAAACGTTTTTACACTTTGATGGCTATGGGTAAGGAAAGAATTACCAAAACAGTTGCAAGGGTATACAAACTTCGACGCGGTCGAAGTTAACCCCGGCCCTCTGGTTTTTTTTGGAATCTCAATATGCATACCTTTTGTTTTTTTTCCATTTGACTCTAAAAACTTAAAGTTAAAATATTATTGAGATCGGTTGTCATTAACCCGTGCCGACTTGATGATAAACTTTAAGTTTAAAAGTTAGTATGACAGCTATAGGCTCACTATGGAGAAAAGTTGAATTGAATTTTCAGGTTAATTATATAAATAAATATGAAATGCATAGTTCGTATTTATTTTCTTTTTATTATAAAAGAGACACCAATCATCCAATTTTCTTTTCAAAGTTTGCTTTTTACAGTCGCGATATACACTGCGCGACAACCGATTAGCCCACCCAATGCATCCTACATTTGAAGCTTAATATCAGCCAATTGCGTGATGCTTTTGGAATGAATTTTGTGTCATTAGGACTTCACATATTTTAAACAAAGAAAAATAATATTTAAGAGATTAACTTTATTAATAACGTTTTAAGAGAATATTATCTAAATTAATATAAGAAATCGACTTAAATTTTCGCGCCAACCGATTAGCACACCCACTTGAAAATGTCGAAATATGTAGAAAAATGGGCTTCGAACCGCATCACAAAATTTTTTATTGTTAATTCAGTCTGTTTTAACTTTATAAACAAAATTAATAATGTGTTGTGCCACCACGGTTAAGTATGACCTCGTACATCCTTTTGGGTAATGAGTCATACAATTGTTGAATGTAGGCTAATGAAATGGTGCCCCAGTCATTTTTAATTCCTTCTATTAGCTCTATTTTAGTGGTATATTGCCTTCCTGATTCGTTTACTTTCCGTGCCAGCCATCCCCAAACATTTTCAATAATGTTCAGATCAGGCGAGTATGGGGGCCAATTTAGCAAAGGTACGTTTTGACGTCCAATCCACGACTTTACAACTTTGGACGTATGAATAGGTGCGTTATCCTGCTGGAATTTCCACTTCAGGGGTCCAAAAATTTCTTTCATTGCGGGAAAAGCCGTTTGCAATACTCCATTGTATGCTGTGGCATTCATTCGACTTGTCAAAAATTGCAGCTCTATGGTTCCATAATAGGTTATTGCTCCCCACACCATGGCACCACCAGCACAGCTGTGCAATCGATCTAAAACAATCTCTTCCTTTCTAATATCGTGAAAGTAGTACGAATAGCCATCCGGACCCTCTAAATTAAATTTTTTCTCATCCGAAAAGACGACAAGTCGCCACTCCTTAGTCCAGGTCATATTCGATCGACAAAATTCGAGCCGCTGCATCTTTCTATTTGCGTTTAGAGGTGTTTTTTTTTTTTTTTTTTTAAGGCGTTTTATGTGCTTCGCGTTTTTAATAATGCGTTGCACAGTCCGCACACTCGAGTTAACGCCAGATTTTTGCTTAATTTTAGCCGCAGAGTCTCTTGAGTTAGACGCGTTCCTCAGAATCAGTCGCTTGTCAGCCTCTGATATTACCGAAGAGGGCCGACCTTTCATGTTTTTCCCATAAGAGTGTTCGTTTTTTAAAAATGAGGAAATAACTTTACGGCTGCGCTTAATATTTTTTGATATTTGAGAGATTGAGAGTCCACACTCTATGTAAGCCTTTATTCGACCTTTTTCTGCCTCATCTAACTGCTTTGCTTTTCCCATAATTAGGTAACTTCGATTTATTAAATTCAAAATTGATCAAATTAAATAATAAATTTCTTTAATTAGTCAGATCCGACAGCTTTCACACAAAAATCCACACTAAAAGGGAAGTGTGCTAATCGGCTGTCGCAGAAAAAAGGCATGATTTTTCCATATAATTCTAAGAAAAAATCAAGACAATCTAACAGTAAACTTCCAGAGCATGCTTTTTGTTTTTATACTAAGTACAAATGCAGAAATATGATAGAAAAATATAAAGAGCATGATAGAGATTTACAGTTACTTGTTATTTAAATTTCCAATGAGAGGTAACAGGGTGTGCTAATCGGTTGTCGCGCAGTGTACCAGTCTGCGTTCTTGTACGCAACGGATGTAATGTAACGTTTATTGCGGGCAGTTGGGTTTTCTCTAGATAAGTTAGAAATCGTTTGTACTTTAGTTTCTAGATCGACATCATCATCAAATAAAGCCAGAATAGATACTTCATCTGTCAAATACCACAAATGCTGGCAAAAAACTTCTGCAAAGCTGCTTTTGAAATGCTTTTGGCTATTTTTTCGTAATTTTTCATGGCCTTCAAAAAACACAAATCCTGATATGGGGCCTTTACTGCTAAAAAACATTGGAGCCAGGGTTTTACGTAGGATGTCACGATCAACAGACATACATACGTCCAACAGAGCTGCCTTATTCTTGTTTGAAATTTTGAATTGAGAGAAGAAATATAATTGAAAGCACAATTAATTCGCAATAGTCATCTCTAACAAAATCTTTCGTTAATTCAGTTTTGAATAATTCTATCAGTTTTTCAATATCCGAAACATTTAAACAAGATAGCTTTTCTGTGCAGCTTTGGATTTTCTCGGGATCGATATATTTCCAATTTTCCCGGAATTTCTTGAATAATGGGATGTCTGGGCTTGTAGTTACTTGACTGATTTTCGCTTCAAACACGCCTTTAAGTACTAATTCATAAACGTGATGACGGCAAGCAAAACTAAGCAATTCTCAACCCAGTTTTTGTTCGAGAAGCACACATGCTCCGTTTATGCGGCCTGTGTTAGTAGCAGTAGTATCACAACAGAGAATCTGCACTTTGTCTTCAAGGTTCCAATTCGTAATAGCATCCCAAACTGCATCTGCCTGTTCCCTTCTTGTCGAGCTATCCAATTTAGGAACAGCAATAATTTGTTCTTTATTATGGTATGTAATAACTATCGGTAGGCGTTCTTCTTTACTTTTACATGAATCTAGAGCTGGCAACAGTTTTCCGTCCCCGTGAACAGTTACTGTGTCCGGAACCTTGTTTTTAAAATCAATTTTTATAGTCTCTGCCCGTTCTTTTCGCATTTCCCTACGAACTCTATGAATCGAGGACTTGCTTATAGGGAATTCATCATCATGTGCCCTAGAGCCTCAATAGTAGCTTCAATTATAAACACAGAATCCCTCCCACTTTACTGGCACCTGTCTAATGCGGCAACTAACTTGGCAGTTAAGATATTTTTCCACATACAAGTTTTATCGGGCTGAGAGGAGGAGCCTATTTTCTTCTATTTCTATTAATTCAGAATCAGAAGATGACTTTTCTAGTGGTGGTTTCCAAGATGATGTTAATGAAGCTTAAGATGAAAAATATTTACCGACGCGTCGCTTTTCCTCCTCGATGATTCTAAGCTGCGTCCTTTCCTCTTTGTCTGTTAGTCAACTCCGGCTAAGCCGACCTGGTTCTCTTTGACGTTGCAAGAAGATCTTGTCTTCTTGTGCGATGTCAAACAAATTGTTTAAGTTTAATTCAAATTCCTGTGGGCTGTGTTTAAGCACTTTTTGAGTTTTTTTTCGCTTTTTTGTGTAATTTTCTCCAAACTTGGTATAAGTTAATTAGTTTATTAACACAGTTGAGTATTGATCTTGTCGGTATACGTGCTTTTTTCCAATAAATAATACACTCACGAATTGTGAGATTTGCACTTTCACTGACATTTAAGTTCACTTCACGAATAATATAGAACAAAACTGCCAGTACTTGCCCGATAGAGGGAAGTTTAGAACCAGTGATTTGATGTTTTCACTACTAAAAATATTTAATTTTTGGAACTTCGTAACTTCACTTATATGTTAACTACACGAAAACAACGCGATGACTAATAAAACAAACAAGTAATTACACGCAATCAAAGCCACAGGGTGCGCCCGACGTACTATAATTTACAGACATGATTGCGATCAAGTCGGCACGTAATGTATATACATACATAATGTACATACATAATATATTTAGTTGTCTAAATTTGGACATCCTTAATAGCATAAGATGTAAAAGTTTTTCAGACCAACATTATTTTCCGTACGATCGTTCCTATAGGAGGTATACAGTGGTGGTCACTAATCACATTGGTATTTTCGAACTTTGATTCACATACACTTCATATCAAATTTGGTGGCTCTATCTCTTATAGTCTCTGAGATCTAGGGGTTCATACGGACACGACTAGATCGATTCCGCTATAGATGCTGATCAAGAATATACATATATACTTTATGGGGTCGGAAAAGCTTCTGTTACATACATTTGGCGACTTTAATATACCACTTCATCCTATGGGTGTATGGCATAAAAAGCAAATTAATTAGTCCTACTAATTTTTACCAGCCAATCAAATGTTATTAAAATCGGACAAGAAACATGAAAATATACTACGCACTCTAAATGGACGGAGGTGGCCGTACGGTAGTGGCGGCGCTAGAGTGCTTGTGTGTTTGTAGAGTGAGCACCTAAAAACAATTCAATAGACACACATTTGGTTTTCTAAATTTGAAGTATTTGTTCGCTTGGTGCATGGTATATCGAAGTCAGCGGCTTCCATGATTTTAAGAATCTATTAAAAGTGGAAATTTCAATGCAAATGTTGTGGATAGTTCTATTTCAATTTCGCTGTTTAATAACAGATTTTTACAAATGAGCACTTTCTGAATAATCTTGCCTACTCTTACGGTATGTGTATGGTGCTACGAATGCTTACATTGGAAATTTCGCTCCATTTAACATTAAACCTCAAACATATTTTTATACCCTTGCAGAGGGTATTATAAAATTGGTCAGATGCTTGTAATGCACAGAAGGAGACGTTTCCGACCCCATAAAATATATATATTGTTGATCAGCATGAGCTGAGTCGATATAGCCATGTCCGTCCGTCCGTCTGTGCAAATCAACTTCACGCTGGCATCTTAAGAGCTATCGGAATGAAATTTGAGCTACTTTTAGCCCGGAGATGATAAAGTATGAAAATTTTAAGGATTGGACTACTATATCATATAGCTCTAAAGCAAACATTTTTGCAAAAATTGGAGTATCCCCATGAAATTTACCAATACGATAGTATTGGATATAAAATCTCAGATCCCACTGATCCCATTTGAATCTGATCGGATAAATAGAACACAAGTTACAGTCAATATAAATCGGCTCAAATCTGCCTGCTGCCTACTACGTCATCATCAGATCAACAGAGCACATGCATACACACACACAGACGCAGCGCTACAAATATGTGTATGTGTGCCGTGCTTTACTTAGGGAATGATGCAAGAAGAAGAAACAATTGTAGTAAAAAGAGTAATAATTTGAATGTTTTGTTTGTGTGTTGATGAATTGCCGAATAGCCGAAGTTAGCTTCTTTGATGTTTTTAGTCTAAAAGGAAAACAAAAATGTCCGGCACTTGTTGAATTTCGATAAGAACACTCATAATGTATAATTATGCATATGCAAAAAGCTACATATAATATTAACATTGTAATTAAGATTATCATTCGGTTAGCATTTTTATCTGCAGATTATTTTGATCCTTAGGAAAATAAGGTTAGATATAACTGGCAGACTAAATGGTATTCTCGATGACAAAGGGTACTTGTGATGATCTATAGAGGGTGCTCAAGTGTTTATGTACATTCATATGTACATATGTATGTATATTACGAATGAGATGAAGAAATTGGTACACTTTTTGTTTGAGTGCCAATTTGGATATTTAGCAACTACAATACATTAGGAGCAATCCCATTTCCGCCTCTTGATGTTTTTGATCTTACCTGGAATCAAGAAATTTTTCTTTCATGTACGACAATAACAATTTAGTTACTTAAACTAAACGCGAACATATTTTGTTCCTTCATACATAAGTACATACATATAAGTAGTTGATACATACATTTGAAAAATATATCTAAGCAAATACAGTATACATATGTAAATATGTACGTACATATGTATGTATATATGCACATACATATGTACAAACATACGTGAATTTTCTTTTTACGAGGGTGCTCCAATAAGTACTTAGAATTAGCCTAACCGATTGATGGTGGCAGTAGTTTGTATAGTTCATCGACCATCAACGTACAGTGGCGGACACGAATTTAAGACTTTTTTTACTTTAGGTTTGATTTTCTCGGCTTGTAAATAAGTTAACATTTTTTTTAATTTGTTTCTTATTGTATTCAGATGATGAACTGTAAAAATGGTCTTCATAGTTTTATCCGTTTTTTTCACAGGTGCATTTGAACAATGAAAAGTCCGTTTGTTGGGGGCATAGATGTTCAAAATGTTAAATATATCATATCGGTATTGTTGTAAATATTTTATTATATTAGAACTGAATTTCGCACATACCATTCTGCTCCTCCAAGGCGACTTTGTTCTGCATGGTTTGGACCATTTGTACACTAGATGTAGCTGCAGAGCCCCAAATAGGAAGGGCATACATATTTGAATGTTGGTACCACTTCGCCGTGTAAATTTTTACTTTATTTGCGAGGAACAACGTGCTCGACACTCTGAGCATCCAGTCCAGCATTTTGAGTTGTATTGTTTCATTGTTGAATGTTAGTGCAGGGCAGGGTAATCTTCTGAGGGCAAATGTGATCGGAATTGATTTGGTGGTATTTATAGAGATACACCATCGTTTGGTTCATGCATGGAATTCGTGTAGATATGTTTGTAGGGCTTCCGTCGCATCTTGAGGTCCTATGCACTGGAGAGAATAGCCGTGTCATCAGCATACGTCGCAATCATCATGACGTTGGTTGAGGACTCGGTAAGTGCCGAATGTGAAATATAGCATTGCACAGGACCACAAGAAAGTCTATAGCTTTGTCAGGTAGTGCTTTAAGCCCTCTCCCATCAATGAGATCGTGACCTGGCGCTTTCTTGAGTTTCACTTGTCTTATTTGTCTGCTTGGTCTGAAGTAATGGCAAAGCATCGATTCGCTGTTGGCGCATCTCTGCCAGTGGCGCCTTTAAGCATCTGCCTACAGCATTGGGCATTTTCTTGTAGACGGGAATCCAGCGTTTTCGAAGCCAGCGCTTATATGCCAGGAGGATTTTGATGTGGTCAGCCAAAATTGACCAGGTTAGATCCAAATGGGAGAAGGTGACGACGAGGAGGGAGTGGCTGAGGCGTTGAGTGGAGCTCCAGAAGAAGTGGTAGGTGATCTGAGTCGAGGTCATGTAGTTCACGGATGAGTAGAAGTTCATCTGGAATACCACTATAAAGCGCGAAATCAACAGCAGAAGGGTTTCTCGTATTGTGCCGCGCAAAGAAAGTTAGACCTCCAGAAACCAATACATTGAATCGGGTATGAATTGTAGCATCAAAAACCTGCATACCACGGTTGATGTTGGAGTTTACATCAATGCTTGCAAGCTGCACTTCACGACAAGAAGACGGCGGCAAGGGTGTATGACGGATGTCTGATCTAACCAGTATGGAAGCGGCACCATGGTGATTAGCTCCCCCTCCGTGAGCATTGTAATGCTCGTAGCCAAATATTTTTTATTGAGCGCATTCAAAAGTCTCTGATTTTAGCATTATATGTACATCTCGTAGTTTAAGGAAAGCAGTTAACTCTGGGGCCTTGCGCCCTAAATACATATTCTAAAAGACATATTTTATAAAATTTTGAAATGGTATCCACTAGGACTGTAATTATGTGGGATTGCTCTTTTACCAGAGCAGTTAAGGCATTCAGTTGGATTTGCTGGTTTTCGATCTGTTTTTGCTGATTATATAGCATAGTTTCTCACCAGTTGCTCGGACTGCTGGGCAGTTCCCTAGATGGCATGCCTCTTGTTGCCTCGGCATATGTTATACTTGGTCTGCTGAAGCTGTAAGGAATTATAAAAACCTTTAATTTACATCTAATAAGATCTAAAGTGCTCAAAAAAGGTTTAAACGGTTTTTTCTGCGAATTACCAAATTGCTTGAATTACCGACATTCAGATAAAATGGTTTCGTACATAAATGTTCAAAGGCCAGAAGCTAAAGCAATCGACTTCGGGTACGTGAATGGGCGAAGTCTAGTGGTTTGGGATTGTTTTCCATTCCAAGGTTTTTGTTTATAACATCCAATATTGGAAGGGAAAACGGTTTAAAAATTCATCACGCCCACTTCCGCATCTTGCAATTGTTTGTTGCGTCTCATAAGTACTTTCACATGCAAGTCAATGTGTTTCTTTCCTTTGAAATTCTCTTCCGATTTATGATTAATTAATTGCATCAAGAATACTCGTACAGTGGGGCGTTTCCTTTTCCCTTTTGTCCATGGCTCACCGTCCAATTCATTAAAGTGATTGCTTTTTGTATTATTTGTATTTGTATTTGTGTATTTTGAGTTTTTGGACGTAATTTTCCATCCGTTCCATTAAATATTTTGTTGTTGTTTTCAGTTTATTTTTTAGATTATTCTGTATTATACATACATACATACACAAATTGAATTTGATTTATAAAATCCTCTAGAATGTTAAGGCCCCAAGGCTGAGCAAACCACAAATTAGACGATTGACTACGCCTGTCCAATGTGGAAGTTTATAAAAATAATTGCAAAATATATTTCACACCCACTAAATAAAATGTTGAGTAAAAACCAAACAAAACACAAACAACAATCATTTGGCAGCCGACACCACCACCACCGGCACCAACCACACAAGGAAGAACTGCGGTATAAACAACCACAACCCAAAAAACGCACCGCTAGGAACTCTCCAATTTCACGACCTCATTTCTTTTTTTATTCTTGAACAAGAGTCGTCCCCGTATGCCACGCGAGAAAAGCGACATGCCACACATAGAGAACACACTCAATCCAAATCCAGCCGAATCTACATGTATGTATGTATGTGTGTATAGGCCACTTGCCAAAATCGGAGGCCAATAATTCAAATTTATGTGGTGACATGTATTTATTTGAGGAACTTGAATATATCCGTACAACAACAATAATAATAATAGCTGTCACATCAAGAGTATTATAAATAAATAATAATTATTTTCAAAATAACATAAAAAGTGTCAGGCTAAATAAATGATTAAATAAACACACTCGTATGTACACATAACGCAGATCCGGCGTAAGTTTCATAGTAGTTTCAAAATTCAATTATTTAATCAAAAAGATTGGAAGTTTTACCCCTTTAAGTCCTAATTCATTAGATCACACTAGTTCTTATGGAGTCCCACCCGGATAGTCGAAGTCAAAATTTTATATGACCAAGTAAAATTTCTTAACCAAACTCCGTTTTTCTATCCGACTTGGAGATTTTTTCCCCTATTTCACCCACCGTAGATCCGCTACTGAGTTCAGCACATCTATAATTGTGATCCCGACCTCAATCATAAGTTTTGGATTTTTTTGACAAAATGGCGGACGTTCAAAAATAAAAATCAGAATTATGGCTATTATAAAAAAAAAATTTTTTATAAAACCAGAGTTTGTATACCCTTGCAACTGTTTTGGTAACTCTTTCCTTACCCATATTGAATTTCACGATAATAGCTGGGAAAATAACGAAGGTTTTGAGAAAAGTCACTGTTCCGGACTTTGCCGTTTGTATGGGAGCTATATGATATAGTGGTCCGATCCGGCTGAATCCGAGATATACAAACTGTGCAGTATATACATACAAGCCTACATACAGCTCTGTAGCTCTAACGGTCTAGGAGGAGTTCGCGTCGATTTAGACGGACGGACGGACATGGCTATTTGAACTCGTCTCGACGTGCTGATCAAGAATATATATACTTTATATTGTCGGAGATGCTTCCTTCTATGAGTTGCACACTTCTGACCAAAATTAATATACTCTTTTTGCAAGTGTATAAAAAACTACAAGTTTTTCCTAGCAAAGAAGTCCAAAGACGGGGTTTGCTTGGTATTTACTATATTTGAATGGAAATTCACCTTTATAATTTTTTTTTTTTGTTTGTTTATTTAAAAGGTATTGTTATCCTTTAAATTTCTAAATAGAAACCAAATTTCGTCTATTTAGAAGTAGAACTGTCGCCGGCAGCGAGAGTTGAAATTTGAAAGTTTGGACAACTTTCTAGATTGTTAGTATATAATAGACGTCTGCATGAATGCATTCAAAACAAAGCCACATTGAGTACATTCGAATTGAGTAGAATATGAGTGAGTGAAAAAGACAGAATGAGACGAATGTGTACAGTACTGTTTCGCTAGGGGAACATGTTGTGTTTCGTCTCGAAAAACAGAGTATAACGAAAGGAGAGCAAAATGAAATGAAAACTTCGAGAACATTCAAACTACTTAAGTAGTTCGCAGAATACTTAGTGTACTCACTTTCAGTTTTACTAACAAAATGTGTAGTTGTGACCGTCTATAAATTAAAAAAATTATATTAATAAAATATAAATTAAATAATTCACAACAAAAAATACATTTCTATATTTTCTTTATTTTTTCCTCTTTCTTTTAACAGATAATACACACAGCAGAAAACAGCTGTCAATATTCGAATGTATTCAATATACAACATTTCATTACTTCTGCTGCTCACTCACTCACTTCGTTTCTTTTCGGGTATATTTTTCAGCAGTCGAGTGAAACACGACTTCAGTCACTCACTCATTCTCATTTCGTTTTGTACAAGTATTCACTCAATTCAATTTTGACTTTGTACATTTGAATGTGATTTTTTTGCCATTCATGCAGACGTCTAGTATATAATTAATTATTTAAAGATGACAGTATTAAATAAAACACCCAATAATGCAATTGTTTAGTTTCTTTTAATCTGTTGAATTTATACACCTTTACTATAAATTCAAATTTTCGTACTTTCATGAAAAAAATTTATAAAAATATCAGCTTCTAACAATATACAACAATTCTCGTGACATTGAAAACTAAACACCCGCATGAACTCAAGTATTTAATTTATGCGGTTGCTAGATCTTTAAATTTATTTTTCTTCTTCTTTCAATTAGCCAACAACAAATTCACTGTTTCCCGTACTACTTTGTGAATTAGAAGACGCAGGCGATTTTTTACTTAATACTTGATATTGATTTGATAAAGCTTTGGGTTCTTACAGGTGCCGCCAATGTTGAAAATTGGGAGACCAAAGTATGTCCAGACGAACAACATTCCAACACCCAGCGAATACAAAAAGGCGAAAACGATAGTTGTGGAGGTTGAAGTGTAGGGTGATCAGAGAAATGTCCTCAAGGCGTAGCTCCGTACGTCGAAGTCGCAAGGAGAAGCCAGCGTTTGATCGATTTAAAAGTCACTGTCGTCACTTTACTGCGTTTATGTTTAGCAATGTGGGCATTATACTGTTAGTGACATTCTATACAATTGGCGGCGCCTTCATATTCCAGGCCATTGAAATATTTGAGTACGAAAAACTTAAAATGAACTCAACGCAGAACGGCAATTTTAGCGGCGATTGCTTGACGCGGATCTGGCAATTAACATCGGAAAACATTAGTTTCTATGATCATCAAGCTTATAGAAAAAGGTGAGAATATATAATACGAAAGTGTTATAATTATTAATGAAAATGTTGCTCAAAGGGTCAACGACGTATTGCTAGAATACCAAAAGAAAATTGTCGGCAAACAACTTAATGGATCGCATGTGGAGCAATGGAGTTTTTCCGGAGCCTTCCTGTACTCATTGACAGTCATTACGACCATAGGTTATGGCAACATAACACCTCGATCAGAATGGGGAAAACTGGTAACGATTCTATATGCTATTATTGGAATGCCGTTGTTTTTGCTATACCTGTCCAATATTGGAGATGTATTGGCCAAGTCATTTAAATGGATTTACTCCAAGGTTTGCCTATGTCGCATATGCCCAGGAGTGGCTAAGCGCCGTATTCTACGTGAGCGGAGTAAGATGCGCAGATTAGCGAAAGCGGTGAGTTGAAATAATCAGAAAACATTTTTAACAGATCAGCAAGTCTACTTTTTAAAACTCTTAGATGTATGACATGGAAAATTTGCGCAGTAGCTACTCTACCTCTACTAGCTCTACAACCAACAGTAGCAGCGATTGTACAAAAAGTTCGTTGCAAACGTCAAGTGTTGTGGATATGCCGTTTAGTGAATCTGATTCGGATATTGAACGCGAGATTCGTGGCAATACGGATGAGATTACGGTACCAGTGACGGTCTGTATATTTGTAATGGTCAGGTGGGTAACAAAAAGAACCATGCCAATGTTTATATCATGCACCCATAGGGTGAAATGTTATATTAAAATTGTCAAAATGTTTGTCACAGGCAGATGGAACTCTGTCCAACAATGTAAAATATATACATAGTATATTCTTTATCAGCATCAGTAGCTGAGAGAATCTAGAGAGAAAAGCTAGAGCCATGATGTGAAGTGATGAAGTTTATTTTAAATTTGTGACCCCTATCGCAGATTTAATAAAACTGATTTTCTGAACTACTTTACTAGTTATAGACATTAATGTTTGTATGTACGTACATCCACTTAATTCGAGCGGAGAGGCTGTTTGTTTAAAGAAAGCAGATTTCCGTAGTCGGCGAGACGACTAACTTCATTTTACAAAAACATCACTAAACATCATAATTTTTGGTTAAACCTTTCAGTTATATTTTATGGGGAGCTCTACTGTTTGGCCGTTGGGAAGAATGGAACTATTTAGATGGTAGCTATTTTTGTTTCATCTCGTTAAGCAGCATCGGTTTTGGAGACCTAGTACCCGGAGATAAAGTGGTAGGAGTATATTGTTAAGGATGCAGACATTATTAATTATCGATTGCATTCTTCCAATAGATTACAGCTGATAAAGACAAAGTTGAAGTAAGCTTTATTCTGTGCGCTGTTTATTTACTACTGGGTATGGCCCTCATAGCCATGTGTTTTAATTTGATGCAGGTAAAGTTATTTTTATTTAGTAACCAAATTGTTTCTAATTTTTCAATTTTTTAGGAAGAAGTTGTGCATAATATACGCGCTATTAAACGAGGATTTAAAGCCTGTTTCCGTTGTTATAGTTCTTAGATTCGTTTAGATGATTTGTATAGTATTAATTCGTTTTTTATTTGTAAGATAAGTTTGTAATTAGATTTACACATACAGTGACCAAAAAATGTTTGTTTTTGGAATATATAGAGCAACATGCACACAGCCATCTTATCTATTTTTACATTAATCATAGAGTCAGCAAAAAACTAATCAAGAACCGATTTATTCAACCTAGATCCTTTTGGGTTCCGGGTTGGTTTTTCCAGCCGCTTTTGCTTGGATATCATTGTCTTCACTTCGCGATCGATATCTAGCGGTTTGGTCGGAGCTAGTTGCATATAATTGGGCAATGTGGTTGCTATCTTGTCAACGCACGCCAATTGGAACTGATCATTCAGTGTTCTGGATACATGCTTATGACTTGGCGTGGTAAGCAAATCAAAAGCAGTCGTCTTAAGTGCTTCGAATTGTTTCCTTGTCTTGGCCGTTACTTGATTGCGTATAATTTTCTTTTTGGTTATGAACGAAGACAGTTTATTAATACTGAGGGACTCCAATGATTTTTTGTTATCCACAATTAGTTTGCGATGCCTAATCTCCAGCTTTATGGGCGCTTGAGGTCCTTTTTGTTGTGGATACCTTTGACGAGATATTTTTTTTCTTTGGGAATGGCGAACAAATGATAATTGAGTTAGACTTGCTGACCATATTGGAATTACGACGAGAATAAGTGCGAACGTTGCGTAAAACACTGCAAACAGATTTGGCGACAGCAGCACCGTACGATGATCTAGCCGGTGTAGACATTTTTGACCCTGGATCCATATCTTCTTGCCCATAGGAAAATGAATGAGGCAACTCTACATCACAGCTGGAAAATAATTTTTCTGGATTGTGTTGGAATATGTTCAGATCTTCTGGAATAGAAAACTCCGCTTCGGCTGGCTTGCGGCGTAATTGATCAGGTGTCATTATTTCAGCAGGGGGAGGTGATATATTTTCTTGGCCTTCTTTTGTTCGGTTTCGCATTGAGGACCCACTAAAAGGTGAGCTTTGGGCTAGTGGAGTGCACGTCAGTTGTTGAATGCCTGGACTACCCGACGAGACTGTCCGTTGGCGCGACCCAATAAAATCACCCTTCAACGGGAACGGTCTAGTTATTGATTCGTCGCAGCAACGTCTATTGGGAATTATATTCTGAAAACTGATTCGCCCTCGGACAATCTGCGGCATAAACAGCTCACTTTCGTAGCCTTGGCAATTAACTAGTACCACATTTTTGCCAGAAACCATCTGAATATTAAAGCTTAATACGTCGTGGGGACTGTTGCTGGAAACATGCATCATCATTGTTATGTTATATTTATTCTGCCGGGATTTGACGTTGTTGTTTTTATTATTAATGTCTTCAGAGTGGGTACATAAGAAGAAAAATATATACATACATACATACATATGTATGTATGTAGGTATTATGTGTCTATTAAAAAAATGTAAGAGTTTGGTCTTCACATACCGAGATATATGTAGTCTATTTACTGCAAAACCTTCAGCTTCTATTGCAACAAAAAAAAATTTTTTTGTACATACATTTTAAGGAAGCCTATTGTATATTGTTTGAAAAATTACAAAAATATTATAAATATATTTCCAACGCTAGCAATAAGCGTATCGGCATTTTGCATTAAAAAAGTGTTGCACTATGTGGGTATCGAAAAAAAGGGGAAATTAGTTATCGATTCTTATTCATCGATAGCCCACATAAAGAAAAAAACGGGATATTCGATAGGCATTACAGCAAAAAGAAAAAACAGCTTATTAAGTGCCAGTTTATTGATGTTTAGCGAGTAAATCGGTGAAGGATATAAGCAATTTGGTCTGGCTAAGGACCTGTAATTAAATGCCTACGTAGTACCAACATAAAAAGTAAAATTTTTGAAGCTTTAAAAATTTTCTAAAAAAAAAAAAACGCACTTACACACATACAATTGGTAAACTTTTATAAAAGAATAACTAAAAGAAAAAAACGAAGAAAACATTTTCAATGCCAATAATAACTCCATTTGTGTGAACACATTTATATGTACCTACATATGTGCATATGTGATAGACGCCGAATTGGACATTATAATCCCCCACTTACGCCCAGATGATTCATAATTTTAGGACTAAAAGAAAGTGACGATGTGGAAAACGCATGTACCGTGCAGCATTTTTCGTATTGATAAGTTAACGTAAACTTGTGACTTTTATTGATTCAGCTTCAATTCAAATCAATTATATTTAAGGGATCATTTTGTATAGCCTCAAAAATGCAGATAGTTTCGTCTGCACAACGACCTACTTAGATACATATTTGTCTGACATGAACACGACACACTCCAGCTTTCTCCCTATTGCGCTTCAATCTTTGTAGAGTGAAGAATTGAAGATTGATTAGTTTGTTTATTGGAATCTGGCAGACATAACAATCTAATCTTTGATAATGAGTTATGCTAATATTATGATTTATTGAAACTTGTATGTCAAATACAAAAATGAAAGCAAACAAAAAACTTTATTCTTATCGGCTACTGCATATGTACATATGTATATCATATGAATGGCTCATTAAAATTGTGCTTGATTATTTATTGTTTCTTTTCATAGACCAAGACGACTGTAAATCTATCTCATCAATACGGGCTGTAAAACTATCTCAACATGTCAGATAGCAACAATAATTCCTACTGTTTGGTTGCATCCAATCGCACTTCGTTTTTTACAAGTGCCTATAATGGCATCCCAGAAACGTTAATACTGAACACCATATTTTGGATACTGCTAATACTGCTTTTTACCATGTTGAGGCATCAAGCAGGTGATTTTGGCCGCTTAGCTCTGGTTAATAATAATGGCAATAAAAAGCGGTGGACAGAGATATTTTATTCGAGGGCAACAAGTATGGTAGAACAGCAACCCACAACTTCCAGCGGTCAGCCAACACCAAGGCCAAGTGCAACCTCGCCAGATTCAACGCCACTTTCCCCTGTACAGCTCGAGCAAGGACTCTTTGGTTGGATCAAAATAACATTTAAGCTACGAAAGGAAACTATTTTGCTTCACACAGGCCCTGATGCTGTGCACTACTTGTCCTTTCAGCAACATCTAATGGGTGTTATGGCTCTCGTGACTCTCGTTTCATTGACTATTATATTGCCTGTAAATTTTTTAAACGGTCCCAAAGGCTCGTATGATGTTAATGCTTTTGGAAGAACCACAATGGCCAATCTATCACCAGAATCACCCTGGCTATGGGTACATACAATAGTGACCATATTATATATTCCACTTGTTGTGCTAATTATGAGACGCGCATCTGGTCGCAACGCCTTCAAAAAGGCAGCCACTCGCACCATTATGATATCAAACATCGCTTCCAGTGATCGTAATAAAACTGTGGTGAGAAATTATATGCAGGAACTTTTTCCTGATATCACAATTGAAAGTGTGAGCATAGCCTATAACATATCGCGGCTTCATGTAAAGAATGCGGAATACGAAAGGGTGCACGAAGCGCGTCTTTATTGCGAGCATCATCGGGATCGCGATACTCTGGTGGTATGTGTAACAAATCAAAAGATGAAAATTTTAAAAGACATCCTATCTCCATTTATTATTCGCAGGCCAAAACCGAAATGTGCAGCTGTAAGAAAGAGAATGCATTTGAGTATTATCAACGAGAGGAACGAAAATTGTCTGGGGATGTTGCTCGTTTACGTGCCTCAACCATGAACGAGCCTTTGGATATTGCTTTTCTCACTGTGTCAACTGTACAGGAGGCTCAAAACATAGTCACTCACTTTAGTCCTGGCACATACAGACAATGGCATATGATGTTTGCTCCTTCACCAGATGACATTTTCTGGGAAAATTTAAATGTGAACAAGAGCCATTGGTATCTAAAATTCATCTGTGTAAATGTGGTACTTTTCATAGTTCTCTTTTTCCTTACTACCCCGGCCATGGTAGTGAATTTGTTAAACAGTCGACCCTGGTTGAAGGATACCGAAGGCAAAATCTCTCCATTGGTTTCCGAATTCTTGCCAACACTCATGTTGTGGACCTTATCCGCCTTGATGCCTGTGATCGTTGCCATCTCAGACAAGTGGATGGGTCACTATACAAGGTCGAAACAAAATTACTCTATTATGACCAAATGTTTCAGTTACCTACTTTTAATGATACTGGTACTGCCTTCGTTGGGCCTAACCTCAGCTCAGGCTTTGCTGGAATGGAGCTTCACGAATGAGACTGGACGGTGGCAGTGTATTTTTTTGCCAGAACGCGGCTCTTTCTATGTCAACTACATAATAACCGCAGCCTTCATTGGTACATCATTAGAATTGCTGCGTTTCCCCGAGTTGATTGTCTACATTTGGTCACTGCTGAAGGCAAATTCCAAAGCCGAAACACCATTCATTAGGAAATCTATACTTATTGAGTTTCCATTTGGAATCCATTATGCCTGGACCACTCTAGTATTCACCATTGCTATTGTTTATAGCATATTTTGTCCTCTTATAATGCCCTTTGCTATGGTCTACATTTGCCTCAAGCATTTTGTGGATCGCCACAACCTTTATTTTGCCTACGGGCCTTCAAATATGATCTCGCGCAAAGGTGGCAAGATCCATTCTACGGCAGTTACCATGACAAAATTCTCGGTAGTAATTCTTGTTCTGGTTATGGCTATGATGTGTTACTTCCGTGGAGAAGGTGGAATGGCCCGTTTTATATTGCTTATAATAACTCTGGCTATTACTTTAACGCTGTTCACGTTTATGTCACCTATTAAAAGATGTGCAGCCACTCGTCGTCCTAGCATTGTGGAAATTGCTGGGCCAGCTCCAGCCTATGTGCCTGATGTTCTCAAAGACCACACGATACGTACCAATAATGCTCGAACATCGGTCGCTGGGTTTAATGGCTATGGATCGGACAGTGTGTCCGATTATGACAGCTCTCAGTACAGCGTTAACAGCGTTGAAGCGTAAGCAAAAAGCAAAGTATTTAATCTTCTAATAAGCAATCGAGTGGTAAATACATTTATTTTTGATATAAGAATATTTTAAGACGCTGAAAAATTTCAAAAGCAAAATATGAGAAATTGTGATACCGAGTTTAAACCCATCCCCAGCTTCAACCTAAAACTTGTTGCCTGCTAACCAAACTAATCTAACGTTTACATGTTTTAACTTTGAATTTCCTGATATTTGTATATACAATTAACATACTTGTATCTATTATTTATTAGTTGTAAATAATTATATTGTAATAAATCGAACTTTCAATGCTACCTTCAGTACTTTTGCTATAAAAATATAAGAAATTAAGCAAAACGGACAACCGACAATGTGCACGTCGGAGTTGAATTAAAATTAACTTTGATTCTGATTGTAATGCTACTACATAGTTAATAAAAATCGCTATATTTTATTCCAAAATTGGAATAAAGAACGAACCTTCAATATTCAACTTTTCTCTTCTATTCTTTGTTAATTAAGGAAGTGCTTTAAGAAAACAAGTAACGAAGCATCATCGCCAGTAAATGCGAGTGACCGAATTGAGTACAAGATCTCGAGGTCATGTTCTTCATATTTCTCTGTGGGTAGCAAGGAAAATAATTGAACTCTTAATTTATTGAATGATATAAAGTAACTTACAATAAGAAATCAACCGTAGCAACTAGGACTACATCAGTATTATACTATTCTTATTTCATTCATCTGACACATCCACGCAACCAAACCAGTTCGTTGGACTCGGTTTTGCATATTTGTAGGATAATAATCGAAGCTACAATTTTGGACTTAGGCCACATAGTTGTATTGATTTTGATTATCCTTATCCCGCTCCATGTAGTCCCGATCGATAAGAGACTCGATCCGTTTCTTTAAATCAGCAGGCTGCAGGGTAAAAACAAGATTAAGTGAGATTACTGTGGTGACAACATAAAAGGAGTTTTCTGGTCATGAAGTTATTTTCGGATGTGTGTGTGTGTGATGTAAATAGAGAGATAATCAGCCATATTTATAACCTTGCAGAGGGTATTATAAAATTGGTCAGATGTTTGTAACGCACAGTATGAGATGTTTCCGACCCCATAAAGTAGATATATTCTTGATCAGCATGAGAAGATGAGTCGATATAGCCAGAAAGATTTGTAGTACAAATAGTAATAATCTTTTGTTTGTGTAAAAATGTAAAAATATTATTGCCAAGAACTGCAAGAACTGGGGATATAAACTTCGTCATAGCCGAAGTTAGCTTGATATTTCTACTGACAGATGACAAGAAACCAATGGCAGTACTCTATTCATTCATATTGCTATTGTTAGTAATATTATGGTATAGTTAGTTTCTTACCTTGACGGGGAAGGTTAGCTGATTAAATAGCTCGGTGATAAGCAGGTTGTGGCTTAGCGTCTTACGCATTTTCATGATCCGCACAATGGCCGCATCGATTTGGTATTGACGATCCTGGAAAACGCGCTCCTCGGTGGCCTTTTGCTCCTCGTTCTAAAGTGTAACGTTCAAATTAGTAAGTTAGTTTATGTTTTATACACGTTTTGGTTTCTCTGTAGCAGGAACTTAAATTTCAACCGATAATTGGTTCGAAAAGCTTAATTTTGTGAAACTGAAGTGACGTGCGCAAGGTGACTACTAAAACCCACAAAATGTTTATATGCCCTTGTAGAGAAAAAATGTTTGAAAGCAAAATCTTTCATGAATGAGAGAGATTCGATCCTATGGTAAAGCTCATTGCTAATGTGATTAGGCCAAGAAACTTTAATCCAATTTTATAAAAAAAATATCAAAGAAGCTAACTTCGGCAATGCCGAAGTTTATATACCTGCAGTCCGTGGCAATAATTTTTTTACATTTTGAAATTTCTTTCCTTGCAACTCAATTCATCAACACACAAACAAAACATTCAAATTATTTCTCTTTTTACTACAAATTTTTAAGCAAGGCACAACACGCATACACATACATACATACGTGTAGCGCTACGTCTGTGTGTGCGTATGCATGTGCTCTGTTTGATTTGCTGATGACGTAGAACCGATTTGAATTGACTGTAACTTGTGTTCTATTTATCCGATCAAACTCAAATTTTGGGATCTGAGATTTTATATCAAATTCTATTATATTGGTAAATTTCATGGCGATACTCCAATTTTTGCAAAAAATTTTGTTCTAGAGCTATATGATATAGTAGTCCGATCCTGACAATTTTCATACTCTATTATCTCCCGGCTAAAAGTAGCTCAAATATGAAATTTCATTCCGATAGCTCTTAAGATGCCAGCGTGAAGTTGATTTGCACAGACGGACGGACGGACGGACGGACGGACGGACGGACGGACGGACGGACGGACGGACGGACGGACGGACGGACGGACAGACGGACATGGCTATATCGACTCAGCTTCTCATGCTGATCAAGAATATATATACTTTATGTGGTCGGAAACGTCTCCTTCTGTGCGTTACAAACATCTGACCAATTTTATAATACCCTCTGCAAGGGTATAAATATATATTTGACGAGGTTTTAAAGGAATTTGAAGTTAAACTTGATAAACACGTATCCATTCCTGGTCGCCACTGTAAATATGTACATATATAATCGATTAATTTAAATAATAAACGTACCGTCTCCTTCATTTGAATTTGGTTAATTTTGATGCGAAACAGTTTGTTGGTGAACTCGTTGTTAAAATCAAACTGATCCCCATCTTCAATATCGCGACCCTTGGGCGTTTTCGTAATAACACGAGCACGTCCGCAGGCCAAGGACTGTAATGTTCGTCTTAGTTCACCATCTTCGATGCTGGTAGCGGCCAAAATCTCCTCATAGCCAAGGGTGGGCTTATCATTAAACAAAAGCAGAACCAATGCTTGAAACAGGGATACCATTAACTCCTTGGGGCCCGCATCAAACTGGGCCCTTAGCATACAGTTGCCAAGTGTGGGCTGCCATTGTAATTTTCTGCCGCTATGCTTCTCCAAATAAAACTTATTGAATATCTGCTGCGGGTTAATGAATTGAGGGGGCATGGTCACCTCTGTGGGTGGATATGTAGGCCAATTACCCATGGTTAGTATGCTAACGCACAAATCAAGGTTATGGACGTCTCGATTATTGCTTAGAGCATGACCACGAAAAGCTGTGTTAATATCTCTACTCAGTTCCATATCCTTAAACATGCCTTCCAATTTGGAGGTAAATCCACCGCCGCACTCTTGTTTTAGTTTTGATAGCATACTTTTCTCCGAATCCACAGATGCCGATTTGCCGACAAGCAAACGCTTTGCCAGATCCTGTAAAGAAGTTATTGATTAAGACAAAGCTCACAATTTTCTTTTTGCTTACTTTTTTATAAAATGCTTCAAAGACATCTTTCCCGTGAATGAAACGGAACAAAACCATAATTTTGTCTAAAGTTTTTTCCAATTCCTCATCGGTGGTACCCTTATTGCCTGAACGTAGTTTCATGTCCACATATTTAGCTGAAGCATAACAATAGATTAAAGATTTGTTTTACTATTTTTTCGGCATACCTATAAGTTCGGCCGGTTTATTAGCACGCTGATTAATAAAGAACTCGAATGCTTCCCTCAGAGAATTCGTAAACTTCTCATTATGGTCAAAACAATTGCGGACAATAATATCCATTTTATCTTTAAAGTCAAGAAGATCTTGCACCATACTTTTGTCCTTCTCGGGATCAATAACAATAGTGCGGCCCTTTTTCTGCAATTATTATAAATAAGATAGCATTAAGGTCCATAAAAATTATAATATGAGGCAAAATTTACCTTAATGTAGCCATTAAAGTTGCCGCAAAGTTCGGAAGTTCCATTTTTTACCCGGCTAAGCAGGCCATACAGCAAGGTTAAATCATTCAGTCGATTGTCTTCTAGCAGTGAATCCAAGCCTTTTTGCAGTATTGTGGTCAAATGTTCGGCCAAAAGCTCTTTTTCCACATTGTATATTAAAGGATGCCTATAGAGTCCCAAAATACAAAAATATGTACAAAGATAAAGTGGACCGCAGTCCATGCAGAGGCTAATAATAATTTCACATTATGGTGTTATAAAACTTATTTTACACTGCTTAATGTGGTATCAATTGAATAAAATCAGGGCATTTTAATTGTTTCACCCACTTTGTGCTTGAGTCCAGATAATGGAGTAGCCGTTCATTTTCCTCAGATAAACGTTTATTAACATGTTGCAAATATTCGGGCACCTCCAATTCTTGCATTTTCCGTTGACTTTCAGCCTTGTACAGTTGATTGGTTGCATCCAGAAACTTTTCCTCGAACGACAATGTGTAAATCTGTAGATCGCATAGCATACGAACCAAACTTTTCAAGAGACCGCGATCCACGGTGGAACCTTGCCGCTCTTTCTCGATAAGCGCGAGGAGTCCGTCGACAGTTCGCTTCTGGACAACACTATTCTGAGCAAAATGAATGCGAAAAAGGTCGAGACCCATATCCCAGATCGAGTGTATTGCTGAATTTTGCAAGACATAGGTGCGATCCATGTATAAAAATATGCTTCGTATCATGATCATTTGCTGGCAGAAGGACAGCCACCAGTTATTTATTTTTTCCAGAAGTACCTAAAGATGTCAACATATTATACAGAAAATTAATACATACATTTAACGAAAGTCACTTACCAACTTGTCCATGCTCCCGCCGGTGAGTTCTTTTAATTTGATGTTCCGTTTGACGTGCTGTTCAGTTAGCTCCTTCAGTTTGGCATACAATTGGGCATCCATTTTATGACTACACATATTTACGACGGCTTGATAGAGTTCTTCCAGAGAATATTTAATAGGCTTTGATAGTTGAATGGCGATGACAGCTTCCTCCAGTTTCACGTAAGTTTCTTCGGAATAATTATCGGGCAGTATAGGCTTAGCTACAATTTAAAAATTAGAATTGGTACATTTTTAAAGTTTAGTAATTATGGGAAACAGTTTGGGTTATGAACTTACCCTTGAAATTCTTAATCACAATCTTCTTGACATCGCCCGGCTTACTGTTATGTATAGCTCCCATGCGATTTAAGAGATTTGAGGTAGTTGAAGACGATCGTATTTCATTGCCATGCAACTTAGAGAAGTTTGGCAAGCGCTCGCCGTTAGTGGATGCGGAGGAATTCATATTTTGTGCGGCAAATGCACTTCGACCCAAGTTTAAAGGGGAGGTAGCAGTGGCAACGTTTTCGTTTTCGGCCTTTTTCAGACAAGCTGCAATGTTTTCACTGTTTTCATGCAGCTCTGTAGTGTCCACGGGCTTAAACTTCTTGGCAGCACTCATATCAGCGCTAGGGAATGCAGATAGTCCGCTGGGCAACTGGCCGCAACGGCAACGCTGGCAATCGCAAAGACGGGGGTTGCTTTACAACTCCAGAGCCCTTATCCTTGAGGTCCACCCTGCTGAATTTGTTTATAGGCCTGACAGACTGCACCAAAAAGTAGAATCTCTTCCTTGGATTAATTATGTAGTTATTCCTATGCATAAATAATAATTTTGTTCTGTTACTAACCGTGACAGCGACAGCGAGCGCTGGCACAAATACATATACATACATAAATAGTCACAAATAGCTAAATTCAATGGCTACGTTTGATCCAGCAGTTTTTGTTATTCGAACACATTTGCTTGAGACTCACCGGTACCCGAAGTCCTTCCCGACCGAATGGATGTCCAATGGAAATTTTGTAAATGAAAGGATAAAGATAAATGAATGGATATTAGAGCTGTGCGAAACATCGATGTAATATCGATACATCGATGGTTCTCCTTTCGTAAAAAACATCGATTTGTTCTCTCTGATGTTCGATGCTCTTTTCCATCACTGAGAAAAGATCTAATCAAATAATTTCAAGATGGCTGCAAAAAATATTTTTGTGTTCCACCAACTTCGACTGAAACCGAAAGAAGGTTCAGTAAGGCTGGAATCATAGTAATCGAGAAGGGAAGTTCGCTTAAGTTTAATGTTGACATGATTTTTTTTTATATGTACATTGTCACAAGTGAATTTCTGAATAGAAATGATTGTTTTATATTTTTAATTTTGAAAAAGATTTTATTATGTTTTATAGTATGTATTACGTTTGAAAAAGATTGAATTTCTGTTTTATAGTTTTAAGTTTGGAAAAAGAATGTTATTTTTAATAAAGATTTATATATACATATATATAGAAAATCAAAAAATACTACAATATATTACTTTGATGTAGTATCGATACCATCGATGTTTTTTCCTGATGTGGCCAAACATCGATGTTTCAACAGCTCTAAAAAGTTTTGCAAAAATATCATAGCTGTATCGATATTTTCAAAATTTGGGATTATGTCGACTCGATTTTCCTAATATCGATCAATCGAAAAAATGGTCACACTTTGCGTTGGCTGAAATGCTGATAAATGTAGCCTCTAATAAGTGGATTTCTAGTATAAAGGGAATACTTCAGTGTAAGGAGACCCCAGGTAACGAGGCACATGTTGGCCTCGATATAGTGCTCCAGTATAGATCACATGAAGATATTATTTACGGGGCATCGGCTCCCAAACGCCAGCGCCAGGACAAAGCAAGCAAAGACTCAGAACAAAACATGGGTAAAAAATTGCAATTTGTATTTATAATCAATGGAATACAATAATTACTTCCTCACTTTAGGGAAACCTCAAAGGCCACACGAGTAGCTGGTGGTGGTCCAGCAGCAATCCTCAACATTAAAATAAAACGGGAGAAATTTTCAAAATTAAGAGCCAGTTCGGTGGAGTCCACAAACCGACGCGTCATTCGGCTCGTTCCCCCGTCCAGCCCCAAAGATTCCAAATATTATTTTAAGGTAAATACAATAATGTAATACATACATTTAACCATTAACGTTTTTTATATAATTCCTCCAGTCAAAAGACTTCACGAAGAGCTGTTAAACCCACGGAAGATGTTTCCTTATAACCAACCAAGTTTGAACAACTTGATGGTCCAGCTATTGATGCACTGCAGAAATTCGATAATATGCTAAATACACCAATCAAGTTAATATTTTGCAAATAACCTGTATATACTAAACTGAGATTTTGTATCTAATGTTTTACTTTCTATTTAGGCTTTTAGAGAGTAAGAAGAATTCGGATATAATGGAGACATTTGAGAAATATTAAACAGATTTTGATCGTTTGTTCAAGCGTCGGGAACACAAGGCGCATACTGATGGATATATGGGCATTTGCCATCTTGATGTCATGGATATACTTAGTAAATCGATACAGAACAACATGATCAAGAAGCTAGGCGATGTTAACAGCAAAAAGAGTGTACGTTTTTCGATGAGAATTATTTCTATTTAAAATAATTAACAAATTGCTTTGCAGTCATACGTCGCACAGTGGGGCCTTTTGGTATTTTACATTGCAAAAATCATAGCTCCTAACCAATAAAGCGATTTGCGATATGATAAAGAATACCTTAAGCTTCAAAATGAATGTTCGTGAAAAGTGCTCGGCGTTCGTGGTGCTGTAATATTCAAGGTCAAAGTCAAAAAATATTTCAAAGCATGTTTTTCCTTTAAAAATGGAGCGAAACCCGGTTTTTATACCCTTGCAAAAAGGGTATATTAATTTTGCTCAGAAGTGTGCAACGCATAGAACGAAGCATCTCAGACCATATAAAGTATATATATTCTTGATCAGCACGACGAGACGAGTTCAAATAGCCATGTCCGTCCGTCCGTCCGTCTGGATCAACGCGAACTCCTCCGAGACCGTAAGAGCTACAGAGCTGATTTTGCACGTGGGCTTGTATTTACTGCAGGCGTTGTATATCTCGGATTCAGCCGGATCGGACCACTATATCATATAGCTCCCATACAAACGCCAAAGTCACGAAAAGTGACTTTCTCAATAACTTCATTAATTTTATAGCTATTGTCATAAAAGTTGGTATTTGTCAGTTTTATGTTCTTATTAATGATTGTGCCAAATTTGATCAAGATCGGGTGACTATATCATATAGCTCCCATACAAACGGCAAAGTCACGAACAGTGACTTCTCAATAACTTCATTAATTTTATAGCTATTGTCATAAAAGTTGGTATTTGTCAGTTTTATGTTCTTATTAATGATTGTGCCAAATTTGATCAAAATCGGGTGACTATATCATATAGCTCCCATACAAACGGCAAAGTCACGAACAGTGACTTCTCAATAACTTCATTACTTTTTAAGCTATTGTCGTGAAATTTAATAAACGTTAGTTTATTGAAGCTATAAATGTGCCAAATTTGGTCAAGATCGGGTGACTATATCATATAGCTCCCATAGAAACGATAGGTGGAAAACAGTGACTTTCATCAAAAAGTTCGTTATATCCTATGCTAAGATTGAAGGACGTTCTTTCACAAACATTAGACTTTTTGGATGAAACGTTTTTACACTTTGAGATCTATGGGTAAGGAAAGAATTACCAAAACAGTTGCAAGGGTATACAAACTTCGACGCGGTCGAAGTTAACCCCGGCCCTCTGGTTTTTTTTGCGTTCTCTTTAATGGTTAAAGAGCACAGAGCGATGAAACACATAAATACAGCAGATCGTGCAATATTAGATATAACTCAACGGACATACAAATTTCTTAAACAACATGAGGATATTTTAATATTAACATCTGACAAAGGAAATAAGACGGTAGCAATGAGAAAGATTGATTATGGCCACAGAATGATGGACATATTGTCGGATCTAAACACCTATAGAATCCTCAGGAAAGACCCAACAACACGATTACAGACAAAGAACAACAATCTGGTGCACAAACTACATAGGATGGGGGTTATTTCAAAGATTGAAAAGAACAAAATGATGACAACTACGGCAATCTCTCCAAGAATATATGGACTACCAAAAATACACAAAGAAGGGACACCATTGAGACCAATTTGTTCGTCAATTGGCTCACCATCCTATGGACTTTGTAAATACATTATACAAATTTTAAGGAATATAACATTGGACTCCAAATATAACATAAAAAACGCAACTGAATTCAAACAACGCATAAATAACACTTACATTTGTGACGATGAGCAATTAATTTCATTTGTCGTGGTATCATTAATTCTAAGCATACCAACGGATCTAGCATTGGACACAATCAGGAACAAATAGACTAAAATACAGGAACACACAAAGATACCAAAAGCTCTATTTATGGAAATAGTAAAATTCTGCATTCAAGAGAATAGATATTTGGCTTATAAGGACCAAACATTCATACAATTAAAAGGAATGCCGATGGGATCTCCGGCCTCACCTGTCATTGCGGACATCGTTATGGAAAATCTTCTGGACACTACAATGGATAAACTAACCAGACCACCAAGTTTATTAACGAAATATGTAGATGATATTTTTTCAATAATACACCAAGATGACATCGATAAGACACTGGACACCCTAAATTCATTTGACAGGAATATTAAATTTACTATGGAGCTGGAAGACAATGGAAAACTGGCGTATTTGGACTCTATGATCATCAGACGAGGAAACGAATCAAAACTAAAATGGTATAGGAAGCCAACAGCATCAGGACGAATCATCAATTTCAACTCAAAACACCCCAAGACGATGATAATAAATACAGCAAGAAGCTGTATCCAACGGATGCTAAAAATTTCGGATAAAATATAAAATGAAGAAACGAAGAAGGAAATAATAAATATTTTAAAGGACAACGATTTTCCGGATAACGTAATCAAGACATTGTTCAAAAAACATAAATCCCCCCATTGACAAAACTAAGAATGAGAAAACCTACTTATCTGTCACTTATGTACCTAAATTATCAGAAAGACTATCACATTCGGATTGTTATGACAAAGCTGAAATAAAAATAGCACACAAACCTGACAATACCCTCAAACATATATTCAACAAAACAAAACCCAAGATAGAGATGACAAATTGAAGCAATGTAATATACAAAAATCCATGTAATGAACAAGGAAACATACCGTGCAATAAGATATACATAGGGACGACAAAATCGAAATTAAAAACTAGGATTTCCCAACACAAATCTGACTATAAAATGAGACAGTGTACAGATACACCAAAAACAGCACTAATGACACACTGTGCAACTAGCGGCCATGCACCGAATTTCGAAGAGACAACCATATTAGATGAAGAGCGGCATTACAACAAAAAGTTCACCATGGAGATGCTACATATAATCAACACTCCGAGCGCCACTCGACTTAACTTTAAGGCTGATACCGACAACTGCGCTCACATATACAGACATTTACTTGACAATAATTAGTTCTTAACTCCACGTCGAACGGTGCTGACGTGTTAAACAATGTATGTTAAAAGATTGTTAAATGTCACATAATTGTTAAATGTTCTTGTATTCTATTGTAGTTGCCCTGAAGACGGTTGCCGCTGCGCAACCGAAATATATCGGAAAAAAGAAAATTAAAAACTATATTTTGTTTTTATTTTTATTTGGAACAAATGACCTGAAGCCTGAGAAAATCTTAAGATAATAACACAAAGGTCGCAAACAATTTTTAATTTTTTTTTTAGGTTTATTTTGAAACTTTGCTATTGATGGCTGATTTTTTTCAAAATAATTTTCAATTTTTACATCAATATCTAATAAACTCAACATTTCGGGACTATGGTTGCTATGATCGCACCTGCCTCAGTGATGCAATTAGTGGGTCCGAAGAGGCTGCTAGCATCTTAAAAAGGTCTTCGTTTTGTCTATCACGAGAAGTTTTTAATGTATTAGTGTAACTGAACCTTTTGTAGTCCTTGTTTTTACATTCCTGTGCTTCTCCGGATAGCTCTCCAATTGGTAAACACTGATCAAAAGTTGAGGAGCCTTTGAAGTATATTCGGCAAATTTTTCACCATTTACCATTTCCTTGCAATTTATAATATTCAAGATAACAGCCAGCATTTCTTTGATCTCTTGACTAACACCTGTTATATTGTGTATATTTGATTTTTACCTTAAGCTCCGTACTAGCGTTTTCGAATGAAACGCTCATCTCGTTCAGCAATTTTATTTCAAAATCATTCAAGTTTTCACACTCGTGGAAAACTTTTAAAATCATTTGATTCTTTAACATCATTTTTGCACAAATAAATAAAACTGTCTTGAATTATATTGACAAATACTATTCAGTCCGGATTTAAGATGTTTCCACTTATGAAGATGAAAATTGACTTTCGCAAACGAGAGGAATAATAAGCTCTTTATGTTATATTTCTTGAATTAACTAGGTAGAAATAAAAATCGGTATTACCCTTTTTGTATTTAGGTAAAAAACGTAATACTTACATCCAATTAGGTAAACGGAAATAAAAACGACCAACCTACAACTAGGATAAATTTTTCATGAACTTAAATAACATTTACCTGCCTGTTCGCTTTTCCAAAGCAGGTAATTAGCAATCTAACATTGTAGAAAGGCATATATGTAAACAGGTAGTATTTGCAAAACAGCATTACGCAACGTTATCATTTAAAGAAGCTACAGGCCAATAAGCATTCGCTCTTCTTCTTCCTTATACCTGAAGCGCATTTTTTAGACGGGGTTGCCTTAGTTTTATGGCTTACGCATCGGTGTCGCAGGTCTCCGCATATTGGGACTATATACATCTGATAGGTAAATATTCCACCTACCTAGTGTATATAGTCCGGTAGTGATACTCGTTGATCCTTGTTAGTTGCATTCCACCAAAGTTCAAAAAATGCCAATATTTAGTACATTTTTTAAATGCTTCTGGTTCAACAACGATTTAAGTAATTTTTAAAATTTATAAAACATGTTATTAATAAAAAACATACTTTTCAGATAAATCCAAGATCGATTGTTGAAATCGCCCAATATTCAGTTTTAAAGTAGCGAATTTTTTTAAAAATTATAATTTTTTTCCATTTATTAAAAATGTCTCAACCGTTTTCAAAATTTGGATTCATAATCTCGAACGTATTCCTTATCGATTGTATATATAACTTTTGCAAACGGGATCATGAAAAAACTGATTTTTGCAACGCTATCCGAGCAGAGACCCGACTGTGCGTCGCTAGTCTTCAATGGTTTGTTACCAATGTGGATTATGCGTCTGTTGATGGATGAGAAAAATTTCAATAGCGAGGAGGATGTTCAAATTAAGAAACAGTTTACCATGGCTTCTATTGAAAGGCTCTTAATAATGATCCCCTGGCTTCTGATTTAGACTAATACCACTTTTCTACTGTATTGTTACATCTTTATTACATTTGGAATACTTCATAATTGAATTCACATTAAAAAACAAATGAAAACATTGGAAGTAGTTACTGTTGCAGAAAGCAGCTCCACCATCTTCCACAGAAAGAAGATTTACGAAATTTTTGTAATGCTTAAACACTAAATTGATGCAATCAATGTTGGTGTGTAAACTCAGTCTGGGTTTCCACAAGCCTCATCATCGTCATCATCGAATTCGAATTGTTCATCATGCATCATATGGTCAATGCTATCGGCGAATTGAGCAGTTTTCTGGAGCATGTAACCAGAACGCAGTGTTGCTGTACGTAACATCATGAGGGCCATATTCTTAGCCGTTTCATCGGCTTCGTCGGCCGATGTAGAGGCAAGAGCTCCCGCATTAGCGGATGTCTAGGATTGATTTCAGACGTTTTCTTTTGGATAAGGTAATAGGTACGCTGGGGATCATCGGCCTTCTGATGAGCATTTGACATGGCTCCATGTTGCCAGTCCAGCCAAAAACTCCGGTCACCAGAGCACAGGGCTCAAACGCTCTGGGCTACATTGTTAAGCCATTTGAGAAGTGTTTCGAAAGTGTCCTTCCGAGCTATGAATCGAACCAGGGGACATTCGTATCGCCAAGCGAGCACTCTATCGGCACAGACACCCGGCTATATACAAAACTAATGCCAATATTTCTTGATATTCTTTCTACAGGAGCATGTCCATGTCCGCTTTGCCCAGCCCTCTCCCATCTTTACGCTCTCATTGAGAGTACGAACGTTCGTGTTTCTGCCGAAGTTCTCTGGGGTTCCACGACTAGGGTGGCGTTTGCAATTAAAAAATCGTTCGTTTGTCCCATAATTTTTAAAATGTATTTGGTATTTTGCTGGATATAAGTATCAAATTTGATTGGACAAGGCAGAAAATTACGGGAAATAATCGAGTTTTATAAATTATAGGGGCGGAAAGGGGTCAAAATCTTTACACATACAAAATGTGCGCATTTACTAAGCAAATATACATACAAAATATGGTGTCTCTAGCTAGAATAGTTTTTGAGATAAACGTTTTGAAATAAATTTTATCACTTACATACCACACGAGCCTACATACCAAATTTGGTGGCTTTAACTCTTATAGTCTCCGAGATCTACGCGTTCATACGAACGGACGCACGAACAGACGGACATGGCTAGATACACTCGGCTGTTGATACTGATCAAGAATATACAGTGAGTCAAAAAATTATTGGCGCACTTGAAAAATCCAACTTCTAAGAGCTGTAACTTTTTTGTTAACACAGCTATAGGTAAATGAAAAATTACATTTATTAAACTCATATATTATATTTAATCTTAAACAAAAAAAAAAAAAAATAATTTAGCTTTGGTTCATGTGCAAAATACAAAAATGTAAATATAGGTACAAATTTTCATCAAAAAAAGTTTTGGCACACGCTTTATTCTAAAACGCTCTTTCGTTTTCACAATGGAAATCTACCGTTATTTTTCTATTGTTATACCATACACCCGTAGCGTGAAATGGTTTATTAAAGTCGCCAAAATGTATGTAACCGGCAGAAGGAAGCTTTTCCGGCCCCATAAAGTATATATATTCTTGATCAGAATCAACACCCAAGTCGATATAGACATGTCCGTCCGTCTGTCCGTCTGTCCGTATGAACACGTAGATCTCAGAGACTATAAAAGCTAGAGTCACCAAATTTGGTACGTAGACTAGTGTATTACCTACTGCGATCAAGTTTATTTCAAATTTTTGCCTCGCCCCCCTCCGCCCACGAAATTTAAACAAATTTGATTTTCTTAAAGACTATAATAGCTAGAGACACCAAAAATAAAAAGTATATTTGCTTAATAAATGCGTATATTTTGTATATGCAAAGATTTTGCCACGCCCCTTTGAGCCCCCGTAATTTGGAAAAACTCGATTATCTCACGTAATTTTCTACCTTGTGCAATCAACTTTGGCACACTTGAATTTGATATTAATACTCAGCAAAATACCAAATTTGAAACAAATAGCCAAGTTATGCATATAAACCTTTTCCCAGTTGGCCGTTGGCTGGTGGGGGCGCTAGGGTGCTCGTAAGCTTGCGTGAGCGAGATACTAAGAATGCTTGCAAAAAGCATGTGAAAATGCATTTGTTATTATAAATTTGAAATATTTGTTTACTAGTGTATGTAAAACCTAAGTCGGCGAGAGGACTTACTTACTTCATTTTTTTTTAATTTCATTCGTTTTAAATGTTCACAGTTAACAGTAGACACACTGGCTGAAACACCACAAATTTCTTTAATTTTGGGTGGTGATAAATGGGAATTGGATGCAGCTTGCACAATATGCCTGCTGTCTGCCGCAGAGGTCGCGTGTTTGACTCCGCTTTTCATGTTTTTGCCGTATTCTGACTTGTTATACCCTTGCAAAAAGGGTATATGTATTAATTTTGGTCAGAAGTGTGCAACGCATAGAACGAAGCATCTCAGACCATATAAAGTATATATATTCTTGATCAGCACGACGAGACGAGTTCAAATAGCCATGTCCGTCCGTCCGTCCGTCCGTCCGTCTGGATCAACGCGAACTCCTCCGAGACCGTAAGAGCTACAGAGCTGAAATTTTGCACGTAGGCTTGTATATACTGCAGGCATTGTATATCTCGGATTCAGCCGGATCGGACCACTATATCATATAGCTCCCATACAAACGTCAAAGTCACGAAACAGTGACTTTCTCAATAACTTCATTAATTTTATAGCTATTGTCATAAAAGTTTGTATTTGTCAGTTTTATGTTCTTATTAATGATTGTGCCAAATTTGATCAAGATCGGGTGAGTATATCATATAGCTCCCATACAAACGGCAAACAGTGACTTCTCAATAACTTCATTAATTTTATAGCTATTGTCATAAAAAATGGTATTTGTCAGTTTTATGTTCTTATTAATGATTGTGCCAAATTTGATCAAGATCGGGTGACTATATCATATAGCTCCCATACAAACGGCAATGTCACGAACAGTGACTTCTCAATAACTTCATTAATTTTATAGCTATTGTCATAAAAGTTTGTATTTGTCAGTTTTATGTTCTTATTAATGATTGTGGCAAATTTGATCAAGATCGGGTGACTATATCATATAGCTCCCATACAAACGGCAAAGTCACGAACAGTGACTTCTCAATAACTTCATTAATTTTATAGCTATTGTCATAAAAAATGGTATTTGTCAGTTTTATGTTCTTATTAATGATTGTGCCAAATTTGATCAAGATCGGGTGACTATATCATATAGCTCCCATACAAACGGCAAAGTCACGAACAGTGACTTCTCAATAACTTCATTAATTTTATAGCTATTGGCATAAAAGTTGGTATTTGTCAGTTTTATGTTCTTATTAATGATTGTGCCAAATTTGATCAAGATCGGGTGACTATATCATATAGCTCCCATACAAACGGCAAAGTCACGAACAGTGACTTCTCAATAACTTCATTAATTTTATAGCTATTGTCATAAAAGTTGGTATTTGTCAGTTTTATGTTCTTATTAATGATTGTGCCAAATTTGATCAAAATCGGGTGACTATATCATATAGCTCCCATACAAACGGCAAAGTCACGAACAGTGACTTCTCAATAACTTCATTAATTTTATAGCTATTGTCATAAAAGTTGGTATTTGTCAGTTTTATGTTCTTATTAATGATTGTGCCAAATTTGATCAAGATCGGGTGACTATATCATATAGCTCCCATACAAACGGCAAAGTCACGAACAGTGACTTCTCAATAACTTCATTACTTTTTAAGCTATTGTCGTGAAATTTAATAAACGTTAGTTTATTGAAGCTATAAATGTGCCAAATTTGGTCAAGATCGGGTGACTATATCATATAGCTCCCATAGAAACGATAGGTGGAAAACAGTGACTTTCATCAAAAAGTTCGTTATATCCTATGCTAAGATTGAAGGCCGTTCTTTCGCAAACATTAGTCTTATTGGATAAAACGTTTTTACACTTTGATGGCTAAGGAAAGAATTACCAAAACAGTTGCAAGGGTATACAAACTTCGACGCGGTTGAAGTTAACCCCGGCCCTCTGGTTTTTTTTATCATTGGTGATCAATTGGTGATGAAAAAATCATGAAAATGCAAGCATAATTGTGTGAACCTATTCAGTTGATCAGTTGTGTAAAATAATAAAACGAATTCGGGGCTTCCCCGTTTTAGTTACAAATTACATATTTTTATGGTCAGTGTGCGTTTGAAGGTTGATCACCTAGCATCATACATACATATATCACGATATGGATTGATTTAAAGATACATACGTATGTATTTACTTATAAAATTTTAAATACGTGGAAATGTTGCTGTCGATTTACCATGTTTTTTTATTTTCCGTGATGGCTCTGGTCCCGAACGTCCCAGATAATTGGGGACCAACTGTATTAGGTATGACTTTAAAGCAATTTTTAAAATATCAAAGAGGTTTTTCTTTGTTATAATGCATAATTTGTTACACTTTGGGTGTGGTTCTAAAATTAATAAAATTTAAACCAAAAAGTATGGCATAGGGCAAGGATGGCCACGTAGTGGCTCTTTTGGCCCGCATGGCTCTTTACCGGCAGAGGCTGGGCAGACACAAAAATTTATCTAACTTGACCTAGAAAAGGTTTATGACCTGTCACAAAACTCGCGGTACCCAAACTTTTGTGTGCGTCGACTCGCAAAGGTGACATTTTCTGTGCCCACAACAAAAACAAATTTATAGGTATACGAAAAATTGAAGTCTAATGCATCTAACAAATTATTAGTAATGTTTGCAGACAAGAGTTATTTTTCTAAAATCTGTAGAAAAACTATTTTTAACTTTCTATAGTATACTTTTGGTTGCCTATTTTTCAACCCCAGATCCTATAATTTCACAAAATCTGGATGGAATGGACAAAAACCGAGTATGCAGTCAGTCATACCCGAATTAGTTAGGAACACCTCTAAAGTTAACAAAAATCATGTCTGCCTGTGTTATTGTTGACGAAATCCCCACATATAGCTGGCATCATTTTGCTTCTGCTCTGTATCAAATTGCAGCTTAATGCCATTGAGCAAACAATGAATTTCCGTGGAAGCTGGAAGTCTTATACAAGTTCCAAGTGATACCAATACCATAAGATTTTAATAACAACAAAAACAAGCAAAGTAAATCTTAAATATCAAAGAAGCTAACTTCAGCTGCGCCGAATTTTATATATTTGACAACGTACATTTTTTAGGGGACAGTCCCAGCTCCCGTATGTAGAGAAAACTTACGAGGAAAAAATAGTCCTTTGGTTAGTGGATACGGGAACAGGGAAAAACTATATTGTACCGAGTCTGGGATTGAAAAGCCTACGAGACTCTCCTTTTTCTGTTCAAATTTTTGGTTGAATATTTAAATTTTTTCGTCTTAAACTGTTTAAAAGTTTTCGATGGAACCACCAGCCTTGGCCTGCTCCAACATGTGCAGACGAATATTAATTTAGCTAAACGGCAAGACACATTCGACTCGGGTGTCGAACATATTATCAGTGTCGGATTGTTAATTTTTGAAAAATTAATGAAACTCATGTGCCAGTCGTTATAAATGACGAGTTTAAGGCTATCATCGACGACGATCTGGCGCATTTTCCCCCTCCTTCATGACATAAGTTGCGAGCTCGAGATCGCCAATTTTTTTTTCCTCTCCCCAACAAATTTCAATTGTGGTTACCCCTCCTGTCTACAAACTGGCGAGGATTGGTAGCTTAATGACCCGTTATAAAAATCGAGACACACAAATTTGTGTGCCACGAGACCCAAAAGAGCCAAAATTTTCAAATTTTTGCCACCAATTGAATAATACTGACTTTCTTGAAAACTAACAAAGCTAGAAACACCAAATTTGGTATGTAGATTTGCATAGTATGCGCGCAGATTATGATTTCTTAACACTTTTTTGCCACGCCTCCAGAATGTAGAAAAACCGATAGCATCCTGCAATTTTTTGACTATAGAAACCGACTTTAGCAGCAGGAATATCGTCATCTGAAAGAGCTGTACAGAATTCGGGCACAAACACATTTAATTTAACTTACTCACCTTCTTAAACAAAAGGCATAATCCATACACATATGTACATAAGTGTGCACAGTTAAGTTACTCTCAAAACGGATCGACGATTCCGGGCACATGGTCCGTCACGGCGAAGATGAATATTCTCTTGCACATTGCACACGCTACTAGGTCAGCAATTTTGGTCATAAATTCTGATTTTATTCGATTTTTATTTAATGTCAGTGAAAAGTTTTTTTTATTTGCGAGCTATGAATTTTACCATAGCTCGCAAATAACTGTTGACACTTTTCCATTGTCTGCAAATAAGTGTCTTTCACTCACACAATATAAAAGACTCAGACAGAAACTGTTTTTGTCGCGACTGACTTAGCTCGCTCGCGCTCTGATCGAGACAGTTATTTACTAAATTTATAGCGTTCAATTAGTAATTCTATTGAGATAATGTTCTGTAAATTTCGGCGGCGTATATCTAACGGTTTTTTATACCCTTGCAGAGGGTATTATAAAATTGGATGTTTGTAACGCACAGAAGGGGACGTTTCCGACCCCATAAAGTATATATATTCTTGATCAGCATGAGAAGCTGAGTCGATATAGCCATGTCCGTCTGTCCGTCCGTCTGTGCAAATCAACATCACGCCGGCATCTTAAGAGCTATCGGAATGAAATTTCATATTTGAGCTACTTTTAGCCGGGAGATGATAAAGTATGAAATTTGTCAGGATCGGGTCACTATATCATATAGTTCTAGAACAAACATTTTTGCAAAAATTGGAGTATCCCCATGAAATTTACCAATATGATAGTATTTGACATAAATTGACAGATCCCAAAATTTGAATCTGATCGGATAAATAGAACAGAAGTTACAGTCAACACAAATCGGTTCAAATGATGACCTAGTAGACAGCAAGCAGCGCTGTTTGCTGCTCAAACAGAGCACATGCATACACACACACAGACGCAGCGCTACAAGAACTGTATGTGTATGCGTGTTGTGCTTTGCTTAGGGAATGATGCAAGAAGAAAGAAAATTTATTATAAAAAGAGAAATAATTTGAATGTTTTGTTTGTGTATTGATGAATTCAGTTGCAGGGAAAGAAAATTCAAAATGTAAAAAAATTATTGCCAAAGACTGCAAGGGTATATAAACTTTGGCATTGCCGAAGTTAGTTTCTTTGATATGTTTATACCATACACCCATAGGGTGAAATGGTATATTAAAGTCGCCAAAATGTATGTAACAGGCAGAAGGAAGCTTCTCCGACCCCATAAAGTATATATATTCTTGATCAGTATCAACAGCCGAGTCGATCTAGCCATGTCCGTCTGTCCGTCCGTCTGTCCGTCCGTCCGTCTGTCCGTCTGTCCGTCCGTCCGTCTGTCCGTCTGTCCGTATGAACACCTAGATCTCGGAGACTATAAAAGCTAGAGCCACCAAATTTGGAATGTAGGCTCGTGTAGTATGTAGAGTGATCAAGTTTGTTTCAAATTTTTGCCACGCCCCTTTCCGCCCACGCAATTCAAAAAAAACGTTTATCTCAAAAACTATTGCAGCTAGAGACACCAAATTTGGTATGTATATTTGCATAGTAAATGCGCACATTTTGTATGTATAAAGTTTTTGCCACGCCCCTTTCCGCCCCCGAAATTTGAAAAACTCGATTATCTCCCGTAATTTTTTACCTTGTGCAATCAAATTTGGCACACTTTAATTTGATACTAATACCGAGCAAAATACCAAATTTGATGAAAATCGGACAAAAAATAGCTGAGTTATGCATATAAACGTTTTTGCATAAGGCCTTTGATGGCCGTTGGCAGGTGGGGGCGCTAGGGTGCTTATATGCATAAGTGCGCGAGATACTGAGATATGCTTGTAACAAGCATGTGAACAGAATTGTGAAAAATAGGCAAATGCATTAGTTATTACAAATTTGAAATATTTGTTTTACTGGTGTATGGTATACCCAAGTCGGCGAGACGACTTACTTACTTCATTTAAATGAATTTTGATAAAACGAACCAAAATTCGGACCTGGCAAAAAAAAAACACATTTTCAAAATTTACCATAAGAAGACGTTTTAGGTCTACTAAAAATAAGATAAACTGCATACCACAAATTTTCATTTTGGCCCCAGGGTCCAATTTGGAGCTAATTGAAAAACGCAATTTTGTATGAATTTTTATGGTCTCTCTGCTTGGCGTCAATTTTCGCACTAATTCATACTAAAGTGTAACTTGAACTATGATCGATAGTGAATTTAATATTCTGCCGAATGAGATATGTACGTACATATGTAAAAAGTATCAAAGAAGCTAACTTTTATACCCTTGCAGTCCTTGGCAATAATATTTTTACATTTTGAAATTTCTTTTCCTGAAACTCAATTCATCAATGCACAAACAAAACATTATTACTCTTTTTACTACAATTTGTTCTTCTTCTTCCATCATGCTCTAAGCAAAGGACGGCACGCAGTAGTAGTCAGATCCCGATCCGATGTTTTTAATACTTTATCTGTGAGTGAAACGCATACGCATCGACGGGGTCAGAAACGTCTGCTTCTGTGCGTTACAAACATCTGACCAATTTTATAATACCATCTGCAAGGGTATAAAAAACAAAATAATCATTATGCAATTAAAAAAATCATCCACTTCTAATTACGTTTGAGAGCCAAAAGTATACCAATGTACTCGTACTGCATAAATTATAAATTTTCAGTATGATTTAAAATCGCAGATTTTAAAATCAAGGATTGCCACGGAAATTTCAGTTGGGAGCAAAGGCTGGGCAGACAAAAAGGTCACTTTTGCGTGTCGACGCACACAAAAATTTGTGTGTCTCGAGTCTTATAACGGGTCGATCGTCGTCGAACTTGTACGCAGATGGACGGCGGAGCGGAAAAAAAGGGTCGCGATGACGAGAACTTTACAAAAACACACACCCTCTGCCACAAGGTTGCGAGATCGAGCTCGTGAGCAAAAAAAAAAAAAATCCAAAAAATAGTGATTATTTTTTGAGTTTCATTTCTTTGATCAAAAATAAAACTCAAGATGATGAAAATTTTTTAGGTCTATGTGGAAAAGCTAGACAATCATGTTGAGTTTTATTATACCCTTGCAGAGGGTATTATAAAATTGGTCAGATGTTTGTAACGCACAGAAGCAGACGTTTCCGACCCCATAAAATATATACATATATTCTTGATCAGCATGAGAAGCTGAATCGATATAGCCATATCCGTCTGTCCGTATGTCCGTCCGTCGGTGCTGATGCGTTTTACTCAGCCATCTTAAGAGCTATCGGGATGGAATTTTTTTGGGGGGCTTCTTATTACCCGGGTAAGATAAAGTAGGAAAATCATCGGAAATTTGAGTATCCCCATGAAACTTAGCAATATGATAGAATTGGATATAAAACCTCAGATTCCTAAATTTGAATCTGATCGGATAAATAGAACACAAGTTAACGTCATCATCAAATCAACAAAGTTAGCTTCTAAAAAAAATAAAAGAATACAAGGCGCCTCATTTGCCGGCCTATGCTGTACTTTTGTCACAAACAACTAACCTAGCATATGACTAGAATTCCAATCAGCCACACACATTGTGGAAAAATAGTTGTAATTTTAAACTAACCCAAAAGATCACAACGGCAGGATGTCAAGTGAACGACGCCGTGCCCAAAATAATAATAATTTTTCAACCCCCGAATACGTGGGTTTGAGTCGAACTGGAATAAGATCTTCTAAGAACAATTGTCACCTCCAAGAGCCTTAAATTCCCTTTATAAACTCCATACTTTTGTAAATAAAATCAGTTTAGCAGAAATTCTAGGACAGACAAACAGGGCGTGTTCTTCGACATCTAAGTGTGTGCAAAGGGCATCTGCGTCATGCCTAAACCCATGCTAGTAGGATTTAAAGCATGCATGTCCCGTCAGTAGTTGTGACGAGTAGTCTCAGTCTCACCATGTTTGCCATTAAGCCATGGAATGGCATTCTCCCGAATGTCTGGGAGAAAGCGCCATGTCCAGCTGCCATTTTTTGAAGTTCGCCATCTGCGTTACCAGTTAGACAGTATCGTCTCTAGCCTCGTTTGCCAAGAGCTCAAGTAGGGCCATATCAGACAGCACCAGGGCAGCATCTTCACAGATTAACCGCTCATATGGTCTTGGGCTCGCATGTGAGGACCGACGATCTACAGTCCCGGCTGAAGGTGGGAGATAACATCGCTTGTGCCCATATGTCGGCGGCATATAATATAATGGACAGTACCACCATCAAAATAGGATATCTGCTCCGCTGACGTTCGCAATAAGCCGTATTATAGCTACTGTGGCCTTAGCAGCTTTATCTGCAGTAAACTGCAGCATAAATCCAAGGTAGTTAATTGCAGGCTTCGTTGCAATAGAGAATCCGGCGACTGCGATCCTGGCTGTTTCCACTTTCTCCTGCTGCTTATGAGCACGACCTCGCCCCGATCACCGATTGAGGCCTGTGATGGTGTGCGGTACCCAATCCAGTAAATAGCTGCATGTCAAGTTAGAGACGCGGGAAGGGAGTCCCAGCTGCCCGAATTAACAGCAACGTTGACATGAGGCAGACTTTTTTGAGGCCGCCTTTCTAGCATTGTTCGTCTATGGCTTTGGCGGCTATCTCCACCACCGAAATGATAGCGCTGGTAGTGCTGCGCTTCCTCCTAAATCCAAATTGCCAGTCCGATAACCCATGCCGTTGTTCCATTTCCTCCTTTAGTCTGTTGCAAATGATGCATTCAAAGAGTTTTATGGTCACATCCAGCATACACAGGGGTCTGTAGGCTGATGGTTCATCTAGATTATCTTCTTTGCGAAGCAGGACCAGGCTTTGGAGCATACATCTTTTCGGGGATTCAAGTTGCAGCATGCATGTGTTGGAAAATTCTATTTTGGTACCAATCAACCATAAAAACTGAGACTTGAAAAAAATGCGATCGAGTTAGAGATAGAAGCATGCATGGGGCCGAGGGCCGAGGCTAACTTTGACCGCGTCAAAATTTTTATACCCTTGCAACTTTTTGGTAAAACTTTTCTTTCCTATAGCCATCAAAGTAGAAAAACGTTTTATCTTTGCATAGGAAATAACGAAGTTATTGATCAAAGTCACTATTTTTCACAGGTTTTTCTTATGGAAGCTATATAATATAGTCACCCTATCTTGATCAAATTGGGCACAGTCTTTTATAGGTGTAATAAAAATTACACTCGTCTCGTCGTGCTGATCAAGAATATATGTACTTTATATGGTCGGAGACGCTTCCTTCTATGTACACTTGCACACTTCTGACAAAGAAGATATTAGTTTTTTATGTAACGATGAATTAAGTAACAGAAAAAAAATTTTGAAGATGTCAAATTATCCGGGTTTTTCCGAAGTCCAAATGGTATATGTCAAATATAGATCACGGTGAATCGTGTTTTCGCCCTCCTCAGCCACATTTAAGATTGTTTCGGTATCCATTGCATTAATGTGTTGACGCGACAGTGCATCAGCTATATAGAATTTCCATCGTTGAATAGGGAATTTCGAAGAGAAAGAAAATAACCCAGTCTTCATTCGTTGAATGAAGAAAAATGTGCGTATTTTTAGTGGTTGAGAAAATTGGTTTTATTTAATTTAAGGGGGCGGTAGTGGGCGTGGTTAAAATTTGAAACAATCTCGTTAACTGTACATACTACACGAGACTACATAACAATTTTGATGGCTCTAGCTCTTATAATCTCCGAGATCTATTGGTTCATTCTGGCTAGATCGTCTCGGCTGTTGATGCTGATCAATAATATGTACATATACTTTATGGGGTCAGAAAAGCTTCCTTCTGCCTGTTAAATACATTTTGGCAACTTTAATATACCATTTTACCCTATGGGTGTATGTTATAAAAAAATATCAAAGAAGCTAACTTCGGCAATGCCGAAGTTTATATACCCTTGCAGTCCTTGGCAATAATTTTTTTACATTTTAAAATTTCTTTCCTTGCAACTCAATTCATCAACACACAAACAAAACATTCAAATTATTTCTCTTTTTACTACAAATTTTTAAGCAAGGCACAACACGCATACACATACATATATACGTGTAGCGCTACGTCTGTGTGTGCGTATGCATGTGCTCTGTTTGATTTGCTGATGACGTAGAACCGATTTGAATTGACTGTAACTTGTGTTCTATTTATCCGATCAAACTCAAATTTTTGGGATCTGAGATTTTATATCAAATTCTATTATATTGGTAAATTTCATGGCGATACTCCAATTTTTGCAAAAAATTTTGTTCTAGAGCTATATGATATAGTAGTCCGATCCTGACAATTTTCATACTCTATTATCTCCCGGCTAAAAGTAGCTCAAATATGAAATTTCATTCCGATAGCTCTTAAGATGCCAGCGTGAAGTTGATTTGCACAGACGGACGGACGGACGGACGGACGGACGGACGGACGGACGGACGGACGGACGGACGGACGGACGGACGGACGGACGGACAGACGGACATGGCTATATCGACTCAGCTTCTCATGCTGATCAAGAATATATATACTTTATGTGGTCGGAAACGTCTCCTTCTGTGCGTTACAAACATCTGACCAATTTTATAATACCCTCTGCAAGGGTATAAAAAGGTTTACAGCATGTGTAATACGGGGGCCTTGCGTTTTTGGTGTTTGTCTAGATTTCAACCTTTTTTGAAGTTAATAAAATGGGCTTAAGCCGGCTTGAGGTCAATAAATATTAGATTTAGAGATTTAAAGTGTTTTGAAGTTCGAAGGGTATTGCTTCACAAGGTCTTGCATCAACCGCACGTTCTCTTATCAGGTTCTGTTTGCAGTTGCTCATGTCTGCGCAGCTTGGTCGTGGTAACCGCTGCAATTTTGATAATTAAATGGTCTAAGGTTGTTGCTGTTGCTGGTTCTTCGATTCTAGTTAAAACGCCCGCACCTAAAAAGAATGTGTTATGCCGCCGTTTTCGCACTATGCTGGCCGACAGCATGCCTGAATCGTAAAGGTAGCTCCGATAGCAGCCTTGGCCACTCTGAAGCTGTATTGGTTAATATTCAGCCATGGTTTGAGGCTAGGAATACGCCAGTGCTTCCATCTGCCTTTTTGAGACTCGTGCTCGTGCTTGCCTTGTGAAAATGCTTCTTCTCTTGTGCTTGCTTGCGAATTGCAGGCTTTTTGACCTGCCTGATGTTGGGGTCTTTGAGCGTGGTGGTTAAGGCTCTAGACTCCTCAGTTCTAATGATATGTATAGCACCTGCGCCGTCATAAAACTCGGGACACATCTAATGTGCCAGACCTAAAACTAGCTGCTGGTAAAAACGTAGACGTAAGGGAATGGAGAATCAAAAGGCGGCGATACATCTTAGATCATAGGTACATTCGATGTCGGTTTCGACCAAAACTCGTTGTCCTTTTAAAAACCCTAGAATTACGAACTAGCACCGCTTTCAAAATCGGGTGCTTGGGAATCTTGCGAGCCCCAGAACAAGTGAAACCGAAGATATTCTTCGGTATATTATTCTTTTTCTCCGTCAATTTAGAGAGAAATTCGGGCAAGAATTCAGGACAAAATTATCTAATAACCTACTTTTTCAGGCTTATGCTCTCATGAGCCCATGAAGCAGCATAAATGCGGACAGGGGTACCTAATTCTTTTCACCAAGAATTACAAAGTTCCACACTGGACTCTACTTAAAAAAGATGTATAGTAGTTTTAATTGTAAACACCACCGATAAATAAGTTTGCTCGAATTCTCTATACTGTCGTGGCAGAGCATTGCGCACGTTGATTAACAATGAAATAAGAAAACAGAGACTGAGAGACGAACGGAGAAAGAGATTTATTTAGGCGTCGATCTAAAATGGCAGACGTTAAAGAAAAAGCTGTAATCTGATGGATGGCCGTGAAGTCTACTTCTCAAAAACTCCTTGAGAAAGTGCTGGTGGAATTAATCCACGAGAAATGCAGGCCAAACTTATGGCGGGCAAGGCAACAGCGTCTCGTTACTCGATCAAAGTTCCGTAACATCGCTATAGAGACCGAACGGTGGAAAACCCTTACCATCTGTCGTATGTCGCAACACGCGAGGTGACAGACTGGCATCGCAGATGCTATGCCTGAAACGCACGGATTGCAGGATGCTCACAGGCATGCTTATCTTACACTGTTCTACAGCAAACTGCAAAAAATGTAAGGCACCCAAAGTTTGCGAAAAGGCTTTTATGCGTGTGTTAAGTTTTGGCAGCCTCGGCCAAACGAACAATATACCAACTCTTGGATTTCGCCAGACATACATATGTACGCATTTTCCTATCCTACCTCTGCAAGGTACTTTGCAAGTCCGGCAACACCACGAACCATGGTCTATGTGGGCTCCAATGGATTTTCACCGGCCTAACAAAGTTTACATTAGGCTTACAATTAGATATCGTTCAAGTGGCTATCAGATAATCATGGAGAGGAGGTTTGACTTCTGGTTCTAAGTTCATCCGTGCCAATGAGTGGCCAAATATTTTCTTCAAAGATATCAGCTTATAGGCACAGCTTTGAACTTGCTAATCAACATAGGGCATAGGGCTTTAGTTCGGGAGATACAAACAACTAAATATTAAAAGTCTCTTAAACCTGACTGACGTCAAGTTACATTTCTGTCCACATTTTTAAAACTATTGTTCTTCGTTTTAAAAACCCTTCTTTATTATTAAAATACACACTCCTACGATTGGTTAAATTAAAAAAAAAAAAACATTTATCTCAAAAACTATTCTAGCTAGAGACTTGCACACATTTTGTATGTGTAAAGATTTTGCCATCCAGCCCCATAATTTGAAAAAAGTCGATTATCTCACGTAATTTGATACTAATATTCAGCAATACCAAATACCAAATTTGATCAAAATCGGACTAAAAATGGTCAAGTTGTGCATATAAACGTTTTTCCATAAGGCCGGCGATGGCCGTAGACTAGTGGAGGCGCTAGGGTGCTCGTATGCTGTTTGTTTCAGTTTTGCGTTCAGTTCTCCATCGAATGCAGTTTTACGTTTAAGTTGAACGTAATAAAATATACATGAAGTTTTATCGCTTTTCATGCAAGCAATCTCAACAAAACATCAATATTTGCTTGTCGCGGGACGGGAATTGATCACCGAATAGTTTGCAGCGAGAGTGATTGTCACCGTCTAGCTATATCCGTTAGTATCCAGTATCTAGACACACTACGGTGAGATTAGGTCTTAGATACACTTACCACACAATCGGGTTAAATACTTATCGTGACATGCATTTTCATTTGTTATACCCCTGCAAAAGGGTATAGAAGGAAGCATCTCCGACCATATAAAGTATATATATACCGTCCGTCCGTCTAGATCAACGCAAACTCCTCCTAAACTATAAGAGCTGCAGAGCTGAAATTTTGCACGTAGCCTTGTATATACTGCACAGTTTGTATATCTCGGATTCAGCCGGATCGTACCACTATATCATATATTTAAATTTTCGCTAATCAAAGCATTCGATTTCGTTCTTCCGTGTACCGTAGTTGCTTATAAACTGTAATGTGCACTTTGAATTTCATTTTGGCATTGTAGATGTTATAGTTTTCAGCGAAATCTATTTGGAATACAATTTCAGCTTGCTGTAAGTTGGCTTTGATGGCTTCAAAATGTGAAGTGTTCCTTAAAGATAGGTATCCCATTCTGCAGTTCGTTTATTACGACATGTAGTGGACCTGAGGACTTGGTCAGAACCATTTGGACATCAGACTTACGCCAATTCTGCCAATTTACGCATTCTTCTAAGCATTTCCAATATTGCAAGTGAATAAGTTCATGTTTAATGTCATTGAATAGGGATTCCCGGAGAGAAGGAAAATAACCCAGTCTTCATTCGTTGAATTCAAAATATGAACTGATTTTATTTAAAAACTCTTAAACTCTAAGAAGCGACAATTGTTCTTAAAAATACTTATTCTAATGCCCCACGTTTTCGAGGGTTAAAAATTGTTTATATTTCATGCTCAGCGCTGGTTACTTGATACCGCGCCGCTGTTATAATCTTAAGTGTTTTCCACAGAGTGTGGATGCATGTTTTGTTTGGTTTTAAGCAATAATTGTCATTTGAATCTTTATGACTTATAAATGTTTTATGTTTTTGTTTCGAATTGTATATTTCATTGGTGCATCTGATTTGGTGAAGCCAGCTCAGATGAATACGATGTTTATTCTTAAACAGTCATCAACCCAATTTTGACAATTGCCTGTCATGCAAAGCTTTCAAAATCCTTTGAAAGAAGTTGAAGAACAGTGGCACAACTTTCTAGCAGAATCGCAAAATTAGCATGATAACTGCAAACGCATATATTATAAGGCATCTTACTTGAAAGCTCGATATGTTTTGGACGCTGTTGGTAATATATAGTTTTGCTTGTGGCACTTGTACCCATCTCGGTTTTATACAATTCAAAAGCTTCTGCTACTGTCATTAGCATGTATCTTTTGGCATTTATTCGGCCATCAACAATAACGGTTTTTTGTTTTCTCAGCAGCTTGAACGGATATTTCGTCTTTTAAAAAAAAACTTTTTCGCAATTTCCAATCGACTTTGAGTAGACATTTTTTCTTGTATATTGATGGTATTTGTTTCGTTGTATTTCTTATTAGAAACTTCAAGCACAATTTTTCGTCTTGCTGCATTTGATAGTATTGCCCTTTCTGCCTTCTTGATGCCTTTTCCAAGAGATTTATTGCTGGAGTAGTTTTCATTTTTGTTATTGTTGTTGCTGCTGTCCACTTTAAGATTAGACCGAATCTGTCTCACTCCCAATCGGTTATACTCCCTTTTTCTTTTTACCCTACTTTCGACTTCAATTGGATTCTCTGCCTTTTTATACCCTTGCAAAAAGAGTATATTAATTTTGGTCAGAAGTGTGCAACGCTTGGAAGGAAGCGTCTCCGACCATATAAAGTATATAAATTCTTGATCAGCACGACGAGACGAGTTCGAATAGCCATGTCCGTCCGTCCGTCTGGGTCAACGCGAAATCCTCCTAGACCGTAAGAGCTACAGAGCTGAAATTTTGCACGTAGGTTTACGGATATCTCGGATTCAGCCGGATCGGACCACTATATCATATAGCTCCCATACAAACGTCAAAGTCACGAACAGTGACTTTTCTGAATAATTTCTCTATTTTCTGAGCTATCGTCATGAAATTTAATATTGTGCCAAATTTGATCAAGATCGGGTGACTATATCATATACCTCCCATAGGAACGATCGGTCGAAAACAGTGACTTTTGCCAATAACTTCGTTACTTTTGATGCGATTGATTTCAAATTAAACATTTGTTAGTTTAATATATCGGTTAATGACTGTGCCGAATTTGATAAAGATCAGGCTAGTGGCGGCGCTAGAGTGCTCGTGTGTTTCAAGAGTAAGTGAGATAGCATATGGTACGAGGGCATGTAAAAACAATTTAACAATTAAACAACCAATGAATTCCTTTTGAACGAGATGCATTTGAATTTAAAATAGAGGTTGTTGAAGGCAACTTTCGGCAGAGAGAGAGAGCAACATCTTTTATTTGCAGTCCTATTTGACAGACTATTGAGCGCAGCAACTGGCGACGGAACTAAGAATCCCCACAGTGGGTGATAAAGCCACTGTTCTAGTGAAGGGACGGATCAACGTCGAACATGGTGTCAAATCTACCATTAGCGCTGGTGTTCTTAAGGCTCTGTCCTCGAGCCTATCTTGTACAACATCTACACCTCTGATTTTCCCATGACTGATAGATGTAGTTCGTTAATCTTTGCTGATATGAAGAATAGAGGATATTCTTCTAGAGCTCAATATTCACAAATTCACAACGACTTGCAACGTCCTCTTAACACTATCTACGATTATTTTCATAGATGTAAAATTAAGATAAATGCTAATAAAACTAAATGTTTATTTTTTACTAAAAAGCGAAAGCCATGTTTCCTACCAATCGCAGATCTCAAACTCTACGGCATCAAAGTCCTTTGGGAAGAATCTGTTAAATATCTATACTAACGCCGTGCCTAGGATCTTGATAGGCCTGGACCACAAGTACCTTGTCGTACCATCCAGCACCTGGGAAACATCCAACCGAGGACCGTATGTGGCCGTTACTAGGTTAGGGTGGGATGTTTCTGGGACGTTCCACAAACATCAACATAGATCTGCGCCAAAGCCATGTCTTTTTGCCACAACGGACACCGATGAAGTTCATAAGATGGTCAGCGAATATTTCGAATTGGAGAACCTGGGGGTGAAGTCAGCTCCACCAGCCCCCTCAGATGACGACATACGGGCACAAAGGATTTTGAATGAGACGACGGTAGAATTACGCGGACGGTTCCAGACAGGGTTAATCTGGAAACGCGATAACGTGAAACTTCCAGTTATGAAATGGCATTAAATAGGTTGAAAACCGGAAAATGGAAGGAGATAAACTGTTTGCCCAAGAGTATAAAGAAATGATAAACGATTACATAAATAAAGGATACGCTCGACGTGTAGAGCGAGAAGAAGACACTGCAGTGGGCAGCAGCAAACTCTGGTATTTGCCGCACTTCGCAGTAACGAACCCGAATAAGCCAGGGAAAATTCGGCTAGTCTTTGACGCGGCTGCCAAAGTGGGCAACGTGTCACTGAATTCAGAGCTATTAAAGGGACCACAACACTATAGGCCGCTTCTTTCTGTTCTATTGCAATTCAGAGAAGGAGCTATTGCGGTTACCGGAGACATCAAAGAAATGTTTCACCAGGTCTATGTACTTGCTTAACGGTTCATGTGGCGGGTTAATGTGTACGTCTGTTCTTCAAGTGCCGCACATCATGTCATGACGCTAAATGCGCTGTGTCATTAACAAACAGACCCAGTGGACAGTATCGCCACTGGAGGCCAAGCCATATCAGTCTTTGCCAGGGTCAAAGATATACACAAGACTGGAGGATTTGAATCCAACTCACCTAAGGTTGTGGAGCCCTTAGGTCATGAAGGAACAGATGGGTGAGCTGAAGTAGAGGAGAAAATTCTTGAATTGTATTGGCAGCCAGCCACCGATGAATTTAGGTTTAATGTGAAGTACCAGAAGATTACGACGGATTGAAGGAAAGGAACTAAACAGCGTCTTCCACAAATGGAAGTGAATTAGCTAGAAGGAGTGGGTCTATTCCGATGCCCGCGTCACTACTGTGGACCGGAAATGGTAAAGTCAATACAATTACATGTCTTGACTGACGCCAGTGATTTAGCGTACGCGGCTGTGGTTTACTGGAGGGTCATCTACCAAAATGGGGATGTACGATCGAGCTCGTTAGTGGTAAAACGAAATGCGCTCCAATGAGAACCATGTCAGTTCCACGACAGGAGCTGAAGGCATTGGTGCTGGGTACGCGTTTAAGCAACGCTGTGAAGAGTGGATTCTGCATGGAGGCGGAAGATGCCATTTTATGGACAGATGCCAAGACGGTGCTGCGTTGGATATGCAGTATTCATAGACGTTATAAGCAGTTTGTCGGTAACAGAGTCACCGAAATCTTAGAATCCACCGATGCCTCCTATTGGAGATTGGTCCCTACCGCAGACAACGTGGCGGATGAGGCGACAAGGTCACAAGGACTTTAGGCAGAAATCGCGATGGATGTGCGAGCCTAAATTCCTACAGCAACCGAAAAATTTGTGGCCCCAATCAACTACCGATTTGACAGTCATCGAGATTGCGGCCGATGTCGAAGAGTAACCTTGTGAGTTTGCCATGAGACGAATTTGACCGTTCGTCACTACGTAAGGATGAAACATCAGAATCTAAACGGAACGATCACCGAGATCCGCATGAAGTTTTGGATACCGAAAGCACGTGGGGTATTGCACTGGGTTATCTGGAACTGTGGCGTGTGCAAGCTCCAGCGTTCCACCCCTACCCCACCTTTGATGGGTCCCTTGCCAGACGATCGTTTAATGCTATGGAGAATTGCCATTTGAATACACTGGCTTAAACTATTTCGGACCATTACTTGTGACGGTGGGTCGATGCCAAGAGAAGAGAGGTGGCTCTACTCACTTGTTTAAGAACTAGAGCAATTCATCTGGAGCTAGCCCACGTCCTGTCAACAGACTCTCTACAATTGCGATGAGGAATTTTAGTAGGACCAATGGGAAGAACTTCATCGGCGCAGATAGAGAAGCTAAACCGTTCACCGACGTTTTTGATGCAGACAAGATCCAGGATGAGCTTGCTATCCGTTGTGGAGAGTGAATTTTTAACTGCCCTCTCAACCCCGAGGAGGGGAGGAGTTTTGGCTCATGCAGTAAAGGAGGAGGACCCGAAGGAACACGTAATGCAAAACCTGCTCATTGAGGCCGAGAACATTGTGAAGTCAAGGCCGCTAACCCATTTGCCTAGTTCAATCGACCAAGAGGCACCTTTGACGCCCTAAGAAGGACGCACTTTGGTAATATTAGGTCCTAGTTACACAAATGTACACGTATACTCTTAATATTAACCAGTGGGTCGGGGCTGACTTCGACCGCGTCAAAGTTTGCATATTCTTGCAAGTTTTTTGTTACTCTTTCCTTACCTAGAGTAGTCAAAGTAGAATTACGTTTTATTTAAAAAGGCAAATGTTTGGAAAGGAATGGCCTAGAATCTTAGCATAGGATACACCGACGATATTGATCAAAGTCACTGTTTTGAACCGATAGTTCCTATAGGAGCTATATAATATAGTCACGCAATCTTGATCATATTTGGCACAGTCATTTATCGGTGTAATAAACTCACCAAATTAAATTTCAACCGATTGCTCAGAAAATAAAGTTATTGAGAAATGTCACTGTTCGTGACTTTGCCGTTTGTATGGGAGTTATATAATATAGTGCTCCAATCTGGCTGAATCCTATATATACAAACTGTGCAGTATATACAAGCCTACATGCAAAGTTTCAACTCTGAAGCTCCAACGGTCTAGGAGGATTTTGCGTTGATCCAGACGGATGGACGGGCGGACATGTCTATTTGAATGACTGCACTTTTCTGACCAAAATTAGTATACCCTTTTTGCAAGGGTATAATAGACAATATATGAATTCTTTATTTATTTTTGCTTCTGTAAGTAGTTCGATGTATGCCAATAAGAATGGTGAGAAATGAAAATGAGATTTTGTTTTATTTAAAATCAAATATGTTTCTCATTGGAGGTTATGAAATTTTCTTTTTTTTTGTTGATAAATAAATACTGTAGTGTGTATACAAAATTTAAAAAGAAACAATTTGGTTTGTTTCTTTAAAAGGATGTACTTACATATATACAGTTAATAAGTTTTAATTAATGTAATTGTGTCAGTTTTAATTAATATACAGCAAAGTAAAATCGAATTTAAGAACTCGTAGTTTGTTATATTAGACTGTTATTTTAAATAATGGTTATGTGTAGTTATTGATTGATTTACTAAAAAATAATATGAATTTGGATAATTCCTAGTTTTCCCATTTCGATATATGTATATGTACATATAATGCCCAATTGGTAACAACGCTAGGTACAACGAGGTTGGTGTAATATGAATATGAATTTTAGAATCAAAGATTTATTTTGAAATGAAATTGGTATTTGGATTTTGCAATTTCGGATTAAGCATAATAATTTTGAGTAATTTTAATAGTTTTTGTTTCCATGTTTTATAAACATTATATTTAATCCATCAAAAGTGTTAGATATTGTTGCTTGCGCACGATTAAAATTCAGAAACAAAGTCAGACCATTTCAGACTTTATCGAGCAGATTATATATTAGTGTGGATTGCATGTATGGCAGCGTACGTATAGTTTCTTGTTTTCCTTATAAGCAAATATCCTTATAATTCCGTATATTAATTATTTAGGACAACAAGTGTTAAAGAAGAGCAGGATTGCTTATTTTATAGAGAAAGTAGTTATATAATTATAGAGCACGACCGAACTACCGTACCGAAATTATGATTGGGACTAACGTACATAATTTTATATTTTGCTCGTGATTAAAACAAGGACTGTGTAATAAATAGAATGTATGTCGTATATAATACAAAAAATATTACAATTTAAAAAACACATAACGCACACTAGCGCACGTATATAATCTAAGAAATAATCTCTGTCAACCTGTTTTGCCTTAATCAGGCAACATGTGAACAAAACTAACGGGAAACATGCCGCGCCTCTCTGGCTGCCCTTCGATAATGCCTTCCATCCAGTTCTCATCGTCAGTTCTCTCATTGAGTACAATCAATATTTCGCCCTCCTTGAATTCCAGTTCATCATCATTGTCGGCTACGCAATCGTATAATGCACGACAACGACGCTGAGCATTCTGTGACTGCATACAAAGCAATAATCATTAAAACTATTTTTAATTTAATATTATCTAACAGTTACTTACCAAATTTATCTTTACAGTCTTCGTTTGATTATCGGGTGATGAGTTCAGACGATCATTCTCGCTAGAAGAGACATTCGACTCAGCTGAGTTATCCAGACCACCACCAGAGCTGTCCATGTCTGTGTGCCAGGACTCATAGTCAGTGAAATTGGCCGATTGATTTATTATCTAAAGAACAAAGTGGATGTTAATGTAATAATCAATGTTAAGTTATTGACGAGTGCAACAAAAATGGAACATTTAGTATAGATATATGGTAAGTGCGCATAAAGTTAACAGCAGAAACCAAAAACTCATCTGAAAATGCACAAATACAAACAAATTGCAACGGCAATAGCAACAACAATAGTACCAAAAACGCGATTTTTGCACATGATTAATGTAAAAGCAAAACTAAACATAAAAAATTTTAATATACCCTTGCAGATAAGTTTTAAGCTTTCTTGTAATTTGAACATCGAATCAATGCTCTCGTATCCCTTTTCTATACAACACCAACATATGCAAGTACTCTCTTACTCCAGTGTTGAGACCCAATTGCATGTGACTAATTATTTATATACCATTGTAAAAAAGGGAACGGGCTTGCATAGGAACGATCGAAAACAATATCAATAACTTTGTTACTTTTGACACGATTTTTATAGAGATTAACATTGACAATTTTTTTTACACTCGCAGAGCGTATTAGGAAAATTGGTCAGTAACGCACAGAAGCAGATGATGCCCGTCTGTGCGTATGCGTTTTAAGAGCTATTGGAATGAAACTTGATATTTGAGCTACTTATAACCAGGGTAAGATAAAGTATGAAGATAGTCAGTCGGACCACTATATAATATAGTTATTGGAGTATCCCTATTTACTAATATGATAGTTTTTTATATAAAACATTAGATCCCGAAATTTTAATCAGATCGGATAAATAGAACACAGGCAATATAAATCGGCTCTGTGAGCAGCCGCCTACTACGTATGTAATTGCTCGAATCATCAGAGCACACGCATACACACAAGTACGCAACGCTGCACAAACTATATGTGTATGCGTGCCAATGTAAAAGGGGATGGGGTAGAACAACAAGAAATGGTAATGATATTTGGATGGTTTTGTCTGTGCATTGACGAATTGAGTTACCGACAAAAAGTTTGGAACATGTAAAAGAAAAAATATTATGGCCAAGGACTGCAAGGCTATGAAAATTTCGGCACGGCCAAAGCTAGCTTCTTTGATATTTATATACCTATCACTGACTCTGCCTTATTTGATCAAAATCGGATAACTAAATTATATAGCTGTCATATAAACAATTGATAAACTAGCATGATACAGCCTAAGGTTGAAGGCTGTTTTTTCGCGAACATTAGATTTTTTCTATAAAACCTTTTTTTATCGTTGACGGCTATAGGTAAGGGAAGATTAAACAAAAAAACTTGCAAGGGCTTGCAACTTCTGCGCGGCCGAAGTTATCCCAGGCCCTCTGGTCTTAGTAAAAGATGTCTGTACTCTAAAGTATACTGACTGATTTTATTTAACTGCAAGTGTACATAAACAACGGCGTGCCGATATTGGGTTTTAGTATTGTTCTATTTTTTTCTTTTTCTCTGCCATTTACCGTCTCCTCGCTGGACTGGGCTAATCTCAACAAGATGTCTTGCTTGCGCTGAAATAGGTGTATTGGGTCAAACAAAAAAACAGCAGAGATTGAAATTGGCGATTGAAAGTGTTGGTGTTCTAATTTTCTATCTGTAACCTCGGGGTTTACCAGCAAGTCCAGACACCTTACCTTACGGGGTGGAGCAATGGGTCCCTCATCCATGGAACTGATGCTTTCATTAGACTGACCATTAGAGATTTCCCGCTCTGTTTAAAATAAATTAGTAATTAGTAATGCACTGGAGAAAAATACTTGTTGGTTTAACCTGCGGGTGGTCCTGGTGGTGGTATTTTGGGTCGTACTAAAGCCAATTTATCTACATGTTTTAATGTAGGGAGCTCTCCAGTGGGCGGCAATACTAACTTGGCTCCTGCTAGATGTATGTTACGATTAAGCGACTCCCCACTCGGTGAACGTTTGTGTCCGAATGTAGTCATGACTGGTGTTAAACCTCCATTCCCGGCCATGCCTCCGCCTGGATCCCGGCAGACATGATATCCAGTGCCAGAAGCAACTGTTGGGCTACTTTCTATACTTCGTAGATGAGGTAAAGTACCATATGCCACATCCAATGACTGATTCTTGAGATTGGTGTCAAAATTCTGAGAGTGCCTGGGGGGATGAGGTAACGTTCCATAAAATGAACTACATGAAGCACTACCAAAAGTTCCCGGTGGTGGAGCTGGTGCAGTACGCTTTTTAAGTGAATTCATATTCGCTGTTGATGTGGATTTTCGAGCTCCGATTACATGGCCCGTCAAATCGCTTTGCATGGTTAGGCTGTTTCTGGTACCGCGCATATTCTGACTGGAGACAGAACTGGGACTTGAGCCGCCATTTCCAGTATTTGTGCCCACATTACTGCCACTGCCTAAATACTGACCCACATTAATATGCTGCTTTGGCGAAGTGCCAGCCGATTGAGTATAGGCAGGCAAGCCCGAGGGCAAAGTAAATTGACGGCTCGGACAATTGGCAACAGGACTAGAACTGGACTGTATGGAGTCACAGGTAGAAGAGCGAGAGCGTAAAACAGGCGAATCACCACCAGCAAAACTTGGTGGACGAGAACGAGATTTCTGAAATCGAATTTAATACAAATTTAAAAACATAGTTTGAATATCGGCCAGCTAACCTACCCGCTCATCTATAACCGTCTCATCGTCACTGAAATCTGTGGATCCATCCTCATTGGGCAGATTCCAGTCCGTATTAATGTGATCAAAAGCGCTCTTCTCTCTCTTTATGGCACATTCAATCTGTACGAAAATGAATTTAGGGGTATGTTACTTACAAATACTTATCGTTTGTGCTTACCAGCTCCTTGCATCCATTGTGTCCCATCTCTTTGGCTATATCCAGCGCCGTTTTATTTTGTGAATTTCTTAGTTCGAAATCGGCTCCTGATCGTAATAACAATTTCATGCACTCTCTCCGATCATGCAAAGCACATAGGTGGAGTGCCGTATTTCTTCCAGTCACATCTAAGAAGCCTGGAGGATTAGTGGCCTTGTTTAGTCCCTTGGGTGGCATATTTTGTATTAGAAAATCGACTATATGCAAAGTGGAGCCAATTTCTCTTAACACAGCCAAATGAAGAGACGTTTCTCCAGCATCAGAGCTAGGAAGACAGCAGGTGAGATCTGCTCCCTCTGCCCACACTTGAAGCAATTGGCTCATGTCTGCATTTACGATCGCCTGTTCTAAATCGCATCTCAGATCACTGTCGTCCGAACAAGTCCGCATAACGTAACGCTTGGCCACATATTTGGCCCTTATGAAATCATAACGTTCTTCCATGCTGCTTTCATGTTGTAGTTTGCCTCTAACAAGTTTAGCTTCCATAATGTCGTTAAGCGTACTGTTACCCATAGCCCTTGCAATTAATAAATTGGCGGTAGTTAGATTGTCCAGCGTCAGACTTTGTATACGGGAATGATGAACACCGAGATCACGATGAACTCCCGAACACTGTATGCAAACGAGAATACCGAAATTTAGACTTATCCAGGTGACATCATTACGGGAACCGCAATCACAACAACGATCATTCCCCGGAAGGAGTTGCACATAACGGATTACAGTCTTTTGCAACTCCACCAAGCTGGGACTCATTTGTGGATTGGCATGCTGGAAGGCCTTGGTCAGTGCTTTCTCTTTGCAATTAACCAAAACTGCCATCCACGCCTTTTGATCGGGCTCATCCTCAGCCTGAAAGTGATATGGACGATTGTCTGAAAAATGCAAACAAAAAAAAAAAAATTAAAAAAAAAAAAAAAAACAATAAGACAATTAATTTAAAAATGCAAAATGGACTTACAGCTAATAAGATCAAATCCACGCTTGTCATCCGGCACAGGCTTAATCTGGCAGGTCAAGAGGTTAACTCTTGTTGGTGGCTTAGACTCATCAGCATGGAAAATGTCCAAGAACCCATCGCTGGTGACACGGCACCGTCTTTTCTGCCAGACTCGGCGCACCTTGCCCTCGCTCTTTTTAAGCAAATGACCTTGCCGGGTCACTCCGTGATGTTTATCGCCTTGCAACTGATGCAGGGAATAACCAACTCCCCCGGTTCGACTCTCTGTCGAAGGCATATTATCCACACGTTCGAAATCGGGTGTGCTGCGCAGCAGCGTTCGTAAATCTAGTAAGCTTCTCCGATCTTCGTCCTGCTTCTGCTTAATCACATGCAGCTTATCGCTCAGGTCGCCAATGTAAGTGCCAAAATGTTCAATGGTCTGAAGACCATCTTTAAAATAACTGCAGTGGACGAAAACAACATTGACACTCTTTTTCCAATATTCAAACTGTGGAACTTACTTGTTAAGAGCATGATAGTACTCAATAAAGTGTTGCAGCAACTCAATGCCTGTTTTTGTTTTGATCTCCTTGTATTTTAAAAGATATTCACAGCTCTGTAACTGATACAGGCGTCGCTCCTTTTCCATTTCGTCGGCCACAACAGCGGCATCGATTTCTGTCCGAACCATTCCCGCCTCCTTGGCCTGAGCTTTTTTCTCCTTTTCGATTTTAATAAACTTAGCTTCATAGTCTTTAGCCGCCTTATCGAAGGGCCGCTTCATATCGCCTTTTACGCCACGAAGTTCACTTTTTAGCATAGAGTCTACCGGAAACATGACAATGTTATTTATGTTTTGCATCTGCAATGTTGTAAAATGGAGATAAATAGTTAGTTTGAAAAATTTACCAAACCTAATTAAAAATTTTGACTTTTATATTTAATCCAGATAAAATGTAGAATCCGTCAAAGAAGATCGGTTAAAGATCGAAGTCATTTCCAAGCATAGATATAGTCTCAAAGAACGTCAGCATCTCTTCATCGGACAAAATCAAATCATAATAGTCGCGATAGTTGTACATTTTTAATTACCAGAGTTTTCATCAATGCACTTAATTCCTTAGTGACAACGCTGAATTTAAGAAAGGCAGCGCCAATGTCTGGCTCATCCTGATCAATCACCTTTCCACCTAGACGTTCCATAGCGCGCACCATGAACATTTCGTTGTCTACGTGGGCTAAAGATTTAAACAAATTAAATCAGTTTTTTTATTGTTTTTAAATTTCAATAAAACTTACTGTTTCCTGAGTTATGTATGGCCTTAACCGCCTTTTTCAGTTTAGTTAACCCCTCGCGATCAAATTCCAGGCGCTTTAAATTTAACAAACATATAAATTATGATTCGACATTTACAGACCAATTGACAATCTCGTTATTCAGATTATTAATACTCTTGTGAATTCGAGTATATTAATTTTAGTATTAATTTTTGGACCGACTGTGTTTTATTATCAGCTCAGCAAGCTGACTTCGGATTGATAGCATCCTACCTACGTAGGTATATTTATATACATACGTGACTGGTATGAATCAATAGTAGTTGTTTACGTTCCAATATGAAACACAGATCTTATTTAAATAAATATGGCATACTGAAGTGAATATGGAGCTCCAGCAATTCTTCACACTAATGTGTCTTATGATCTGATCTTGGTCTTAAATTGTGATACGGGGTGTATGTGCTACAACAAATTATCACTATTTACCTATTTGAAGATTAGTAAGGGTAATGGAAATGCGGACACCTAAAATTAGTAGTACATGTTCATACATACATATGTACGTACATATGTAAAAAAAAAAATATAAGTGAATTTTTCAATTTAAAGCAATCCATTATATTGAAGAAACATTAACTATTTTTTGTTTTCTTTCAAGTACATCAAAACTTCAAAATTTCCATAGAAATTTGTATCTATAAGGTAAAACAAAGTTTTTGATCAGCATTGTATTATAGTAGAATTTTTTACAGCATTTGAAAGCCATTTCTCGACTACACTTAGATTAGATTAACTTGTTTTTTTTTGTTTTTGTGGCCAATCATCGACAATTCCTATCTAGGAATTGTGAATATCTATTCACAATTGCAATTTGAAATCGTTATAGTAGTTTATGTATATATCGTGCAAATATTAGTCATACGTAGAACAACAAAAACAGTACAATCCTGCTGAGCCGGGCAAGTTTGGTTTGTTGCAATAAAGATAACTGCAATGTAGAGTTGGAACGGAATTTGTGCGTTCAAGATAAAAAGTTAAAATGTCGAAAAGCCAAAATCGTTAATATGGACTAATTTAAATTTAACTTTTGGGCTAACGTGACTGAAGTGATTACTATAAATAATAAACTCGTCCCAACCCTAGTACCTATTTGCAGTCAAGCAGAGACTTAAGTGTATTTAAAGTGGGTGCGGCCAATTTTATTATAGGGGAAAAGATGTTATTCTGAGTCGGCTTTATCGTGAAGGCCTTTCCGGTGTTGATTATGTAGCAAAACATGTACATGCATACCTACATGCAATTCATATTGATACATATGTACATACATATGTATGTATATTACTTGTTATCACAAACAAAGCCCAAAATAACAGCGAGGGGGTCTGAATGATAGCAAGTGGGAGGGAGCAACAGCTGGTAAAAATTGCGCCACACATTTGTGAGGCGTATTTTTCGATTCTTCCTGTTTATTCCAATTACACAATAGTTATTCCACTGCATGTTATAAAGTAAAACATTAAATGTTTCAGTTGAAATTTAAACTTGCAATGACTATTGCGCCTTTGGATCCTGCGCCCACTAAAGGTTTTTGCTTACCTCATCTAATATGCTGATTGTTTGACGAAAATCTGGCATGCGGGAAGCGAATGTGGAGGTAGTTGGGGAATTGTAGTCTGAACGCGTCTCCTCCACAAATTCGGAGATTGCAATTAAAGCTGGCGGCATTGTGATTTTTTTTCTGAAATTCGCACCCAAGGACACGACACGCGCAGACGGCACAGCTGCCGCTGCTAAACGCAACAAAGAATCAAGACAAGGATAATGCCTTTGCAATGCGTGGCTACACTATTTTTGGTTGCGACCGTTGCGTTTGCCGAAACTTTTTTATTCTCTTCTTTTTTTGTTTATTTCTTGCAATCTGCGTCAGGCTTGAATTTTTTGCACTTTCCCTTGCATTATTGCTTTTATTTTTTATTTAGCCTTTCGCACGAACATTTCTTCCATCTTTTTCACGCACAACCACTGTTTTTGTTGTTGTCACGCAAAGAAAACCAGTATAAGGTAGAGAAATCCCAGAGCAAGGTACAAAATCCCAGTATAAGGAAAAATATAAGTATCTACATACAAATATGCGCGTGTAGATAAAACATTTTACATTAAAGGTTATTTGTATTTTCTACACAAAATACCAGATAAATTTTTTGGATCTTGTGCAGAATTTTTTGGAACTTTCTTATGAACAAAGCAACGGTGTAGTTAAGACTTGCCATTTTCGTAATTCTTTTAATTATGCTTTATCCTTATTCATCGCCTTGTTTTAATTTTTTCCCATCTCAATTGGGATGAGTCTATTTTTCCTTCGCATTTTTTGGTGCAAAGCAAGTGCTTGGACCAGTGATGATATTTTAGCTTTGATCCTTTTGTTTATTTTCATGGACTATTTGCAGCAGCAATTGTGAAACTAAATAACTTTTTTTTTTTACAAAATTCATCAGCAAAACACTATATGTATGTATAAGCACAAAAAGTAAAGCAAAAACAGGAAAGTTTACATTTTAATAACTTCATTTTACTTTCTTCCGCAAGCCTAAATCACAGATTGGCCGCTCTTATCAACCAGTTTTTCTTCATGTTTTTGTCCTTCCATTTTTGCTTTTAATTTATTTTTACTCAATTGTATGTGCATATATTAAATATCATAGATTATAATTTATCTCTAAAACTTTTATGCTTTAGCAATGGTGTTATGACCTTGGGCTTTCAATTGATCCCGGCACACCTACCCATATTTATGTATGGGCCGGGGTTAACTTCGACCGCGTCGAAGTTTCTATACCCTTGCAACTTTTTGGGTTACTTTTTCTTTACCCATAGCCATCAAAGTGTAAAAACGTTTTATCCAAAAAGTCTAATGTTTGCGAAAGAACGACCTTCAATCTTAGCATAGGATATAACGAACTTTTTGATGAAAGTCACTGTTTTCCACCGATCGTTTCTATGGGAGCTATATGATATAGTTACCCGATCTTTACCAAATTCGGCACAGTCCTTAACAGGTATATTTAACTATCAAATGTTTAATTTGAAAGCAATCGCATTTAAAGTAACGAAGTTATTGACAAAAGTCACTGTATTCGACCGATCGTTCCTATGGGAGGTATATGATATAGTCACCCGATCTTGACCAAATCTGGCACAGTCGTTTATAGCTACAATAAACTAACTTATATTAAAGTACAATAAACTAGCTTAAAAAGTAACAAAGTTATTGAGAAAGTCACTGTTCGTGACTTTGACGTTTCTATGGGAGCTAAATGATATAGTCACCCGATCGTGATCATATTTGGCCAACTTACCAACTTTTATGACAATAGCTATAAAATTAATGAAGTTATTAAGAAAGTCACTGTTCGTGACTTTGCCGTTTGTATGGGAGCTATATGATATAGTCACCCGATCTTGATTAAATTTGGCACAATTATTAAAAAGAACACAAAACTGACAAATACCAACTTTTATGACAATAGCTATAAAATTATTGAAGTTATTGAGAAAAGTCACTGTTCGTGACTTTGACGTTTGTATGGGAGCTATATGATATAGCAGTCCGATCCGGCTGAATCCGAGATATACAACGCCTGCAGTATATACAAGCCTACGTGCATTTTCAGCTCTGTAGCTCTTACGGTCTCGAAGGAGTTCGCGTTGATCCAGACGGACGGACGGACGGACATGGCTATTTGAACTCGTCTCGTCGTGCTGATCAAGAATATATATACTTTATATGGTCTGAGATGCTTCGCTATATGCGTTGCGCACTTCTGACCAAAATTAATATACCCTTTTTGCAAGGGTATAAAAAAACACTCACTTCATTATCTCTTTTCGATGGTTTATGTATATTAATGACTTAGAAAGCGGTATAATTTAAACACTTTTTTTAAAATTTACACGTTCACCAAGACAACATTTCTGTCTCAAAACCCATCGAAATTCGGGCAAAAAAAAAATTAACATTAATTATCAATAATATCTCCTTCACTTTCTAGATGCCAACCTGACCATAGAGGACCTACCTAAAAAATGAGCTCTCTTTTTACGATAAGGACTAAGCCCGGAGTACACACCTACATAAGAACAAATACTTGAAAGGAATGATGTGACGGCGAGTGCATCATACGGGAATATCATTAATATAATAAAAAATACCAAAGAAGTTACCTTCGGCGATGCCAAAGTTTTTAATAATATTTGTACATGTTGAAAATTCTTTTCCTGCAACTCAATTCATCAATGCACAAACAAAACATTCAAATTATTACTCTATTTACCACAATTTTTTTCTTTACGCATACATATACAGATCATGTATCGTTGCGTCTGTGTATGTACATATGCATGTGCTCCGTTGATTCGATGATGACGTAGTAGAGATGTAGTAGGACAGGGCCCGGCACAAAGAGAGCGCTTAAAAAGTGTAGTTGTATGTGTGCGCTTGCTTGTGTGCGTAAGTTGCTTTACACTGCGCAAATTGCATGTGACGAAAGCAAGAAAAATGTCTAAGTGGAATATTTGCATAATATGAATTTTTTATATGCATAAATAGGTACATATGTATACATTTTTCAATTTTTTTGTGCTTTGAATTTTCAATTGAAAATATTAGATCATAATATTTTTGCAAATGTTGCCAGTTACATAAAAAGATTGAAGGCATTAATTTTTTCATGTGTAGCGATCGAGCAAAGCGACATAGATATGCTTGCGTCGAAATGCTGACGGCAACTAAATCCACCCTCATGCTCTTGATTTTTTTGTGTGAGGCCTTCGGCAGCCGTTCGGTTACACGTATACGAGGTGCCGAACGTGTTCGTCCCCCGGGGGATATGGGTGCCGGGCTACTAAGTAGGATGCAAGCAGCATAATAAAAAGCCTTCTGGAGATCGATACAAACATCTGACCAATTTTTTTATACCCTCTACAAGGGTATAAATAGATATTAAAAGTTTTTAATGAAAAACGATATTGAGAAACGATATTGACGAACAAAAATAAAAAAAAAACGATGCGTATGAATGAATAAATTAACAAATAAATATGTAAATGGATAAATAATCCAGATGGCCGGGGCTAACTTCGACCGCGTCAAAGTTTGTGTACCCTTGCAACTTTTTTGGTAACTGTTTCCTCACCTATAGCTATCAAAGTGGAAAAACGATTTATCTAAAAAGGCTAATGTTTGCGAAAGAACTGCCTACAATCTTAGCTTAGGAAATAACCAAGATATTGATCAAAGTCACTGTTTTCCACCAATCGTTCCTATGGGACCTATGTATATGATATAGTCATTCGATCTTTATCAAATTCGGCACAGTCATTACCAGATATATTTAACTAACAAATGTTTAAATTGAAAGCAATTGCGTCAGACCCTGGCTAGATACGGCCTGGCCCTGGACTGCTGCTGTGGTTGGCCTGTTAGGAAATTTCAAAGGTCAGGATCGGATACAGACTAACTCCCGTGGGCCGAACCTGAGTATGAGTCCGGATTTGGTTTCAACTCCAGTGAATTTACAAATAACTTTCACATCACTTAATATTTTCTTTTTTTCTTTTTTCCAGCTCTGGAGCCAACCACTCCACCCAAAGTCTTTGTCATTCATCTGTCCTTTATATCGCGACCAGGAACATTCTCGATTCCGAGTACCATTCTCAGATTTAAAAAGACGGGATAGCGATTGTGGTTTGGTGTAAAAGTAAGGGGAAATATCAAAGAAGTTAACTTCGGCAATGCCGAAATTTATATACCCTTGCAGTCCTTGGCAATAATTTTTTTACATTTTGAAATTTCTTTCCCTGCAACTGAATTCATCAATACACAAACAAAACATTCAAATTATTTCTCTTTTTATAAAAATTTATCTTCTTCTTGCATCATTCCCTAAACGAAGCACAACACGCATACACATACAGTTCTAGTTCTGTTTGATTTGATGAAGACGTAGTAGGCAGCAAGCAGCGCTGCCAGCAGCGGTGTTTGCTGCCGGCAGCGCTGCTTCCTGTCTACTACGGTCATCATTTGAACCGATTTGTATTGACTGTAACTTGTGTTCTATTTATCCGATCAGATTCAAATTTTAAGATCTGTCAATTTATATCAAATACTATCATATTGGTAAATTTCATGGGGATACTTCAATTTTTGCAAAAATGTTTGTTCTAGAGCTATATGATATAGTGGTCCGATCCTTACAATTTTCATACTTTATCTCACCCCGCGTTACAAACATCTGACCAATTTTATAATACCCTCTGCAAGGGTATAAAAACCTAGCATTCTTTGCTGTTTTATCACTCATTTCCTTTTATGTTAATGTGGCTGGGGATCCACAGAAGCGAGAATTTTGGGAATAGTCTTATCAATAGATTTCATATCTCAACAATGTGATAAGGATTGTTGCTTTTATTTTTTATGGCAATGAGGGAGGAGAGAGAATCTGAACAAATAACAAATTTTCCTTTTCCTGCTTTTAAGAGTAATGTAGCTTCGTGTATGGCTATTAATTCTGAAGAAAACACAGTTGGGTATGTCGGAAGAAGAACAATTTTTAAGACGTCAGTATCAGAATTTAACGCATAACCTGTCGATTCATTTATTTGCGAACCATCTGTATATATAAATGTTTTATTGTTCTGCTCTGATTTGTATTGAAGGAACTGCTGTCTATATATACTTTTGAGGGGGGGGTTTGTTTCAGTTTCTTTGGATGTCTTATGCTGATTTCAAAAGACTCGTTTAATAAAAGGACTCTGTCCAAGATTGAATGTTTTTTCCCCACTTTCGGTGGCTTGAATTTTTTATTACATTATTGATTTCGGAGTCAGAGCTGCTTAATATGAGGTTAAAGAGATTAATTGTAAGTAATTCTTTTCTGACTTCAAGGAGTGCGACGTTTGCTTCAAACAGTAAGTTTGCCGTTGGCGTGGTTTTAAATGCTCTCAGGGATATCCTCACTGCCGAGTTTAGAATTGTTTTAATTTTTTTCAATGGCTCCATATCTTGGCAAGGCAAAATCTATTTTGGACACTAATAAAGATAGATTTAAAGATAGATATTAACGTGAGTGTAGTGCATCCGAATTTTAAAGACATTTAATAATATCTAGGCGTTTAGACAGAGAAACGGAAAGTGCGTCAATGTGGGTGTTACAACTGTGTTTCTTCTTGAATGTAACACCTAAAATTTTCAAAAAATCTACATTCGGAATTTGAAAATTGCAGGTAGATACATTACATTTCGAGGGCGCAACACTGCCCCCAGAGTAGAGACACCAATCAGCTATATTGCTAAACAAAGAGTCGACGTTTATTGTTTTATTTTTTGTTTGTCTAATTTCATCATAAGATTAAAATCGTCAGCTTATGCTTATTTCCTTATGTAGATCAATTATTTCTGTAAGTTTTTGATATGCAATGACGAACAGGATCACTGAGAGTGGCGATCCTTGAGAATTACCATTCTCGAGTGGAAGTGATTTTGAATGTAATTTTCCTACTTTTACAGTTATTTTTCTGTTTGTCATGAAGTTCTTGACGTAGTTAAGTATAATGGGGTCAACTTTCCACTTTATAAGCTGATCTATTACGACATGTATTCCTATTTTATCAAATGACTTAGCAAAGTCGAGTGATATTTTTGAGATATGTTTTTTTTGTGTCCAAAGATTTACTCCCCAAACCACCATAGTCTTTTTGCTATAATTTTGTCGAGGACTTTTGCCAAGCATAAGTTAAGTGAAATTGGTCGATAAGACGAGACATTTGTTTTTTTCTTTGTTAGGTTTTAATATTGGTATAATCATGCTCAGTTTGTATTGTTGTGGTATAATGCCACCCAGTATTGCATTGTATAAGTTTATAAGTCTGTTCTTGACCTCTCTAGGTAGTGCTTCAATCATGGAGTAAGTTATTCGATCCAAGCATGGTGTGTTGGAAAGTGGTCACTACCAAAAAGTCTGTTTCAATTGTCCAGTCTGCTTCTAATGCAAGATCGGTTGTGCAAATAGTGAGATCAATGTGAGTTAGTGTGTTGTGTGTATCAGGTGTGTTGGACTACCATCGTTTAAAGTAATTAGATTGGACTGAGTAATGAATTTCTCTAAAGTAACCCCTTTCTGTTATTAGCAGGGGAGCCCCATCTTCTATGCCAACAGTTGAAGTCGCCTGTTATTAAAGTCGGAAGGTTATTTGGAATGCTTAGAACTGAGAAGAGGTTGTTTATGTTAAACTTTGCATTTGGTTTAATGCAGAAATTATTTGAAGCTTTTTCTTGAAACAGATTTCAACGCAGATGACATCAAAGTCCGATCTAAGAATTCTTTTTTTTTTCTATTCTATAGACTTATGGATGAGAATGGCCATCCCACCATATGATGGAGAGGAGTTGAGAGTAATCATTACATAGTTAATGGGAGTGGGTGCTAAAATGTGTGTCTCGTGAAGGGCTATTTTTTGTAGCCTGGCCATTTTCTATAAGAAGTTGGAGTTCACTGTAGTTGTTATTGTAGCCGTTAATATTTCATTGTATAACTTTAAGAGACATTGAGATAGGCAGAGAGGTTTACGGAAACGGGTAATGTAAGGCAGAAAATTAATGTGTTCGTGCCTGGTTGCGGGAGTATCAGTCAGACACGAAATACAGTGAATATTGCTGTGGCCATTAGTCCCCCATCTGCACAACGACCTGAGGCAGTGAGGGTGGAGGAGCAGAAGGGAGGATTATCGGGCCGGCTACAGCTTTAGTTATTTGAGTTCATATTCTGCATTGGAGCATTCCATTCGCTCGAGGACGAGCAACTATTGTTATTTTCATTTGACAAAAGTTCTTGTGATACCCTGGTGTACCTCAATCTATCCCTCACGGGAACTCTGATCAATTACTGGATCATGCTGGCTTTCAATCACTTGCGGATCCCAATGCTCCTCCGCCTCCACTAACTGTAGTGCCTCATCGTAAACAATTATTTATCTCTAGGCTTGCTACAGATACTTCTGAATCGTCTGTGTCAGCTTACATTGGTAATATATGCCCTGCTAAGGTTTTAATTCAAAAGTTTAAGTTTTCTAGGCCTCATGAAATCTCCTCTTTTAAAATTACTGTACCAAATGAGTATTTCTCAGCTATGGTTGACCCTAACTTTTGGCCAGAGGGCCTAGTTGTACACGAATTTGCGCCCAATAAGCGCTCCCGCCCTTTGCCTGTCCACCTTCCTAATGTATCTTCTGCTTCAAAAAACTAATAACGTCTAGTCTTTGCATTCACTATCAAAATGTAAGAGGACTTCTTACCAAGCTTTTTAAATTATTCTGTGATAGCTTAACCTTTTCGGCTGACATATTAGCAAATAACAAATTTTCCTTTTCCTGCTTTTAAGAGTAATGTAGCTTCGTGTATGGCTATTAATTCTGAAGAAAACACAGTTGGGTATGTCGGAAGAAGAACAATTTTTAAGACGTCAGTATCAGAATTTAACGCATAACCTGTCGATTCATTTATTTGCGAACCATCTGTATATATAAATGTTTTATTGTTCTGCTCTGATTTGTATTGAAGGAACTGCTGTCTATATATACTTTTGAGGGGGGGGTTTGTTTCAGTTTCTTTGGATGTCTTATGCTGATTTCAAAAGACTCGTTTAATAAAAGGACTCTGTCCAAGATTGAATGTTTTTTCCCCACTTTCGGTGGCTTGAATTTTTTTATTACATTATTGATTTCGGAGTCAGAGCTGCTTAATATGAGGTTAAAGAGATTAATTGTAAGTAATTCTTTTCTGACTTCAAGGAGTGCGACGTTTGCTTCAAACAGTAAGTTTGCCGTTGGCGTGGTTTTAAATGCTCTCAGGGATATCCTCACTGCCGAGTTTAGAATTGTTTTAATTTTTTTCAATGGCTCCATATCTTGGCAAGGCAAAATCTATTTTGGACACTAATAAAGATAGATTTAAAGATAGATATTAACGTGAGTGTAGTGCATCCGAATTTTAAAGACATTTAATAATATCTAGGCGTTTAGACAGAGAAACGGAAAGTGCGTCAATGTGGGTGTTACAACTGTGTTTCTTCTTGAATGTAACACCTAAAATTTTCAAAAAATCTACATTCGGAATTTGAAAATTGCAGGTAGATACATTACATTTCGAGGGCGCAACACTGCCCCCAGAGTAGAGACACCAATCAGCTATATTGCTAAACAAAGAGTCGACGTTTATTGTTTTATTTTTTGTTTGTCTAATTTCATCATAAGATTAAAATCGTCAGCTTATGCTTATTTCCTTATGTAGATCAATTATTTCTGTAAGTTTTTGATATGCAATGACGAACAGGATCACTGAGAGTGGCGATCCTTGAGAATTACCATTCTCGAGTGGAAGTGATTTTGAATGTAATTTTCCTACTTTTACAGTTATTTTTCTGTTTGTCATGAAGTTCTTGACGTAGTTAAGTATAATGGGGTCAACTTTCCACTTTATAAGCTGATCTATTACGACATGTATTCCTATTTTATCAAATGACTTAGCAAAGTCGAGTGATATTTTTGAGATATGTTTTTTTTGTGTCCAAAGATTTACTCCCCAAACCACCATAGTCTTTTTGCTATAATTTTGTCGAGGACTTTTGCCAAGCATAAGTTAAGTGAAATTGGTCGATAAGACGAGACATTTGTTTTTTTCTTTGTTAGGTTTTAATATTGGTATAATCATGCTCAGTTTGTATTGTTGTGGTATAATGCCACCCAGTATTGCATTGTATAAGTTTATAAGTCTGTTCTTGACCTCTCTAGGTAGTGCTTCAATCATGGAGTAAGTTATTCGATCCAAGCATGGTGTGTTGGAAAGTGGTCACTACCAAAAAAGTCTGTTTCAATTGTCCAGTCTGCTTCTAATGCAAGATCGGTTGTGCAAATAGTGAGATCAATGTGAGTTAGTGTGTTGTGTGTATCAGGTGTGTTGGACTACCATCGTTTAAAGTAATTAGATTGGACTGAGTAATGAATTTCTCTAAAGTAACCCCTTTCTGTTATTAGCAGGGGAGCCCCATCTTCTATGCCAACAGTTGAAGTCGCCTGTTATTAAAGTCGGAAGGTTATTTGGAATGCTTAGAACTGAGAAGAGGTTGTTTATGTTAAACTTTGCATTTGGTTTAATGCAGAAATTATTTGAAGCTTTTTCTTGAAACAGATTTCAACGCAGATGACATCAAAGTCCGATCTAAGAATTCTTTTTTTTTTTCTATTCTATAGACTTATGGATGAGAATGGCCATCCCACCATATGATGGAGAGGAGTTGAGAGTAATCATTACATAGTTAATGGGAGTGGGTGCTAAAATGTGTGTCTCGTGAAGGGCTATTTTTTGTAGCCTGGCCATTTTCTATAAGAAGTTGGAGTTCACTGTAGTTGTTATTGTAGCCGTTAATATTTCATTGTATAACTTTAAGAGACATTGAGATAGGCAGAGAGGTTTACGGAAACGGGTAATGTAAGGCAGAAAATTAATGTGTTCGTGCCTGGTTGCGGGAGTATCAGTCAGACACGAAATACAGTGAATATTGCTGTGGCCATTAGTCCCCCATCTGCACAACGACCTGAGGCAGTGAGGGTGGAGGAGCAGAAGGGAGGATTATCGGGCCGGCTACAGCTTTAGTTATTTGAGTTCATATTCTGCATTGGAGCATTCCATTCGCTCGAGGACGAGCAACTATTGTTATTTTCATTTGACAAAAGTTCTTGTGATACCCTGGTGTACCTCAATCTATCCCTCACGGGAACTCTGATCAATTACTGGATCATGCTGGCTTTCAATCACTTGCGGATCCCAATGCTCCTCCGCCTCCACTAACTGTAGTGCCTCATCGTAAACAATTATTTATCTCTAGGCTTGCTCCAGATACTTCTGAATCGTCTGTGTCAGCTTACATTGGTAATATATGCCCTGCTAAGGTTTTAATTCAAAAGTTTAAGTTTTCTAGGCCTCGCGAAATCTCCTCTTTTAAAATTACTGTACCAAATGAGTATTTCTCAGCTATGGTTGACCCTAACTTTTGGCCAGAGGGCCTAGTTGTACACGAATTTGCGCCCAATAAGCGCTCCCGCCCTTTGCCTGTCCACCTTCCTAATGTATCTTCTGCTTCAAAAAACTAATAACGTCTAGTCTTTGCATTCACTATCAAAATGTAAGAGGACTTCTTACCAAGCTTTTTAAATTATTCTGTGATAGCTTAACCTTTTCGGCTGACATATTAGCTTTCTCTGAAACTTGGCTTAATTCCTCTGTTTTGGATAATGAAATTCTTTCTAATAACTTTATTTCTTATAGGCTTGATCGTATTGGTCGACGTGGCGGTGGAGTACTCATTGCTGTCAACTCGAATCTGTGTTCAAGTGTTGTGCCGATTGATCTCCCCTTAGGTGTTGAGTTTATTTGCGTCGAAGTTACATGTTCTAACTTTAGCTTATATATCTCTTGTTCATATATTCCTCCAACTTCTGATATCATGATCTACATGCACCATGCTGATGCTTTGCGAACTATTTTTAGTCGTCTTAAATATCGTGATTTTTTTATAGCTTTAGGTGATTTTAACTTGCCTAATGTTTCTTGGCTTGCTGATGATAATCTATCTTTCTTAATTCCTTCATCTCAACATGTTTTTCTTGATAGCCTACTTGAATGTCCGCTATATCAGTTGAATTCTTTTCTTGACTCTTCTAAAAGAATCCTCGATCTTGTTTTTGTCTCTGATCCCACTGTTAGTGTTGTATCACAAACACAGCCCCTAGTGAAGCCTGAAGATACTTATCACCCTACCATTGAAATTACTATTTCTTACAATTCCGTTAATAATTCATTCAATAACATCTCAAATTGTCGTCGCAGATGTTTTCGTAAAACAAATTTCAATCTTCTTAACAGCCTTATTTTCTCTTTTGATTGGTCATTTCTATTTTTTCTACTCTGCTCTTAATTCTCTAATTGATAAATGCGTTCCTTATGTGAATGTCTCTACCGTCTCCAGTGCGCCAGTCTGGTTCACACGTAGGCTCATTAATCTCCGTAACATTAAATCGAGATATTTTAAAAGATTTAAAAAACTGGTTCTCGACTTGACTATGCAAATTATTGTGTAGCCAAATTTCAATTTTGCCTTTTAAATACTCAATGCTACAATAATTATATCGTTCGCTGTAAGGTTGAATTTTGTAAGAGCCCCAAAAGATTTTATAACTTTGTTAATTCCAAAAGACGCTCTAATTTACTACCTTCCACCTTCAGACTTAATGACCAGACTGCTAATTGTGATTCAGATATTGCAGATCTGTTTGCTAAATTCTTTCAGTCGACTTATTCTTCTACTGCTTCGGATCCCACACCTTATCCCTTCACAATTCCACATTTAAATTGTATGTTTTTTCCTAATATTACTGAAGACTTAACATCATGGGTTTTTCCCCGAAACTATTGGCTTGGTTAAAGTCGTATCTTATTGGCAGAACCCAAAAGGTGTCTTTTCGTTCCTCGATATCTAAAACTTTTCGAGTTACGTCAGGTGTTCCCCAAGGCAGTCATCTGGGCCCACTGTTATTTACCTTGTTTATAAACGATTTGCCTTTGGCCTTGGCTCATTCACGCGTGCTCATGTTTGCGGATGACGTCAAGATTTGTTATTCATATAATGATCCTTCTTTCCAACAGTACTTGTAATCAGATCTCGATGCGTTCTGTGTTTGGTGTCACGTTAATAAATTACACCTTAATGCCTCTAAATGCTCTTTTATGACTTTCAGTCGTTTGTCGCCGTTCCTAGCTCATTACTCTATTAAGTCTGTTCTGTTAGATTGTGTACCATCATTTAAAGACTTAGGCGTTATGTTTGACCCAAAACTTTCTTTTAATATTCATATATCTTTAATTGTTAATAGAGCATGCAGTCTTCTTGGCTTCATTAAACGTTGGGCCAAAGAATTTGATGATCCATATGTGACAAAGGTTTTATACACTTCGTTAGTTCGCCCTACTCTAGAATATTGCTCACCAGTGTGGAACCCTCAATATGATGTTCACCAGCGTAGTATTGAATCGGTACAGAAGCAATTCCTTAAGTTTGCGTTACGCGGTCTTAATTGGGACCCGAATCTTCGCCTACCTTCTTATTCTGACAGACTTCTACTTATTAATCTTCCTTCACTTTACAACCGTAGGCTCGTATTTGGGATTCTCTTTCTACATAAAGTAGTCAACGGCGAAGTCAGTTTTACCAATTTACTAGATACGCTATATTTTTGTGTTCCCTCACTTCGGACCAGAAACTTTTTCCCTCTTCACCTTAGTAGATGTTCGACTAACTACTCTCTTCACGAACCTCTTCGTGTTCTTTGCCAATCTTTTAACAACCTTTCTCACCTTATTTCTCCTCATCTATCTGTCACTTCTCTTCGCGCTATACTTTTTAATTATCTACAGCGTAACCACAGAAAATATTCTGGACTGGATATTGGATTGGCTGCAACTCATCCCTGACCACATTGGCTGTGAATCGGGGCATAGCTGGCACCTTGTTGCAAATAAAACACCACCGGGTCGGGGATGTTGTGCATAAAGCTAAGCTACCTTCATGAATTAATTACTATCTGTAAATAAATAAATAAAATAAATAAATAAATAAATAAATAAAGTTTATGTTAATGCTTGGTTTTATATTTCTAGGAAGGATTTTAACAGTTTGGGTTATGGTGGGTAGTGTGGTGTCGGATTGTTGTGGTTGTACTTTTAGTAAATTTTTTGAAGAGGTGGGTAGCTCTTTACCCTGAGTCAGGTCATCGTAGGGTACGATCTTAAGTGTTGTTGCTTTCCATTTTTGGTATTGTTTAACGAAGTGCATGTTGTAGAAGATTGGGCGCTGTTAGAATTGGAAGAATTGTTTTTTGCTACGCTGGAGTACAATGATCCATTGTGTGGGGTCTTTATGGCCTGCATTTCTTGGTGTTAAACAAAGATGGGGCATTTTCTAAAGACTGATGAATGATTGGTTTCGGGAAGAATCTCCTCCATACAGTATACCCAGCATTTTTCGAAGGTACACAGCTGTTTAAAGTCAGGGTCCGTGTGATATTCTTAGGAACAATTAATGCAACATTGGTGCGTATCTTCACAGTTCGTATCCTATTTTTATATTTTCTGGTGTTGTGTTTGAGGCAAATGTAAGTATGATCAATCCAGTTTCTTCCAGTTCATTGTTAACTTTTCTCATTTTCCTCATTTCAACGAGGTTTTGAGCTTTCAGTTTTTCTTTGATGACTCCTTCGGCTAGGCAGCGGAGATCATTTAAGTAAATGACACCTTTGCAGACATTGAGGGTAGAATATTCATAAACCACAACCGGGAAAGGTCCCAGCAATTGTAGTTTCATCAACTTAAGAGCTTGTATACCATTTTTTGTTTTAATTGTTTCCGTCGCGTGTTTTCTTGGCCATTAGCACTTCACCATTGCAAGCGAAGTCAATAGATTTCCTAATCAAGAACGGAGATATATTTGCCATTGAGTTATTATCACTGCGTTTCATGATCAAAAACTTGGGCTCAAGGGGGGATTGACGGTCCCCAACGGGACTAATTTTCGGTTTTATGAACCTGTTTTTTGTTTTGTTTTATGCTTTGGGCTTTACTTTGTTTACAAGTTTGGTTTGCGATAGGGCGCGAGCAACTTTCCGTACACACGATTTGTCTGTAAGAAAGTCAGCTTTGACCTGGAATCCTTTTTAATATTGGACTATCACGATAAAAGACGAGATACTTATCTAAAAGTAGAATCGCCAAAGTATCAATTGATATGTGGAAATTTCAAAGAAGAAATCACAAGTCCGGCCTGAAAAGGGTTATCTAAATGGTAAAGCGCGATAGTTGGTGAAGACGGGTTCAGATGAAGTTAGAATCAATGAAAAAGGATCAAGTTCAGGGGACTAAAATTTTGAAATCATCTTACCTACAGTAAAAAAAAAAAAATAAAACAAAAAAAAAAAGAAAACTTAGAAGTAGAAGAAAGCAATAGGATATCGAAAGTTACAAAATATAGAAGAAGCTTAGAATAAAAGAAGAACAGAGGTAATGGCTCCGCAAATAACTCGATCCGCGCAGACTCACGAATGTCAAACTTCTCGCAGATGGTGGACAATACATGGAACCGAAAAACCCACGGCCAGTCCTTCGCACTGAAATCACAATGCTATAAAATAGCTTCAGCACAGGTGCAAGAGACATACCGAGCGACAATGTCAGCAGAGAACTCTCGATTGCAACCTCAAATGCGCCAGGAGATATTAGTCTTTATGACTCAGATGCGGGAGGTGGTTAAAGGAGCATTGGACGAAAGACAACAACAAGGCAACAACCTGGAATGCCAATAAGAACGGAACAGCGTCCCGAAATGGTACATCTAAGAAGATCGGATCTTATTTTTGACGGAGAATCAAAAGGAATGCCAGTGAATGAATTTATATTGGACTGGTACTGGATGCACGTCCGCTCGGCAGAATCAGGAGATTGGACGAATATAAAGCACGTATTGCAGCAGTGATTTCAGACGCAACGATTAAACTTTAAGCGGGAGCGTGAGTGGGTAGAGAGAGAAGACAGCGGACATGAGAAGGCGTGGATGAATACCTCTAAGCGATGTTTAGCCTCAGATCACGCTTAGAAAGTAACTTCTCAGACTATGCCCCGATCAGAGTAATTAAGGTTAATGTCAATGATAATATATCGAATTAATATTAATCCAATATGGACGTGGAGAGGTTGCGGGAGGAATGCCCAGAGGCCAAGAGACTCTTGGCTACTAAATGGTCTCGTGTATCGGGAGGAGCTTCAACTACATGTGGCCCTTACGCTTAATGCTGCGGAAAAACGAATGAGAATCTCCAAAAATTGCATGTTAGAGATAGATATTTTTAATGGATTAAGGCCAACATATGATAAGTTAGAAAATAAACAATATAAAATACCCATACCAATATGTTCTTGGCAACAATCTAGCAAAAAACGGAACTCAAGTAGACTCGTGAAGCGTGTGAGAGAGCGGTACAGACAACGAAAGTTGACGATGCGAAGTACGTAGGACTTAGGACTTAGCCTGTTTCGCGCGAGCCCAAGCAGAGAGCTGTCCACCTCCCGCCCACCCGGCCGTGGAGCGTAGCCGTATATCTTACGGCACGATCGCGTGGACAAATACAAATAAAACGGACAAACAATTAAAATATGATTCACTACAGCTAATAACGAGCTAAATGTGGTAGAATAGAGGTTTTTAGAAAAGAAAGAGAGGCTTCTGATCTGAATACGGGATAAAGAAGATTGTAATCAGAGCATAGGGCTTGAAAAGGTTCATGCAAAGTATAGTTAGAAATACAGTGCTTTAAAGATGCGGCGTACAGATAGGTTTACCTGGTTCAAAAGCTCAGGGGAGTCTACTTCAACTATTATAAGTTTGTGTATAAATATAGCACCAAGCATTACTCTAAGATTAATTAAAGAAGGAAGATTGTAGATTGAAGAACCCTACTGGAGTATGATGGCATTTTGACATTGCGTTCCCAATTTAAACTGCGAAAAGCAAAAAGCATAAATTGCTTTTGAATAGATTCATTTTTACTTTGGTGCGTCTCATATTGAGGTGACCAAAATCCGTACTCTAAAATACGACAGATTAATAATTACGACAGATCAAAAAAGCTTCTGCTCTCTGCACCATCAGTGCTAGTGGTTTTAATGTTCTCGCTGCTTTGTGCTTGTGCTCAGCTTCTCTCCCGCGTAATCACTTTTGTAAGGCCGCCTCTCAAAGCTCGGCTTATAATTGTTCTTGCACTCTCTCTTGTGCTGTGCACTGTAGCTGTCTCTTTGTTTTATTTGTAATTATTGATTTTTTATCGATATTTATCTTTGTGCTGTGTATTTAAATATTTCTATATATAAGTTAACTCCCACATAACTATGCGGGAGCCACCTTAGGATTTAGTAAGGATTTGTTACCCAAATAATGATAATCCGTTGAATTCAGAAAACATTACAAGTTCTTTATTCGGTTCTTAAATATACTCTCTAGCTAGCTGCTACCAGAATAATCCTTTACTCTGCCGCGCAGAAGCGTCAAAGCTCCCTAGCTGGCCCTATGTTGCTGATGCAGCGCGAATGACCGTCCAATGGTCGCACGCGCATCCGGTGTCACAGCCTTGGCCCTTGCGCAAGCGGTTGGTATGTCTTCTTCTCCTTTCTGCTGAGCCAGCAGTTTGTGTGAAGGGAAGAGTGGCCTGATATTTGTGTGCACTCGCAGAGTTCATGGTGTTAACTCCTCCCCTTCCGAAGATCTGCGTCCCGCAGATTAGGGTGAAGACGACGGGTTGGCCTTCTGTGGTATCGTCAGGCCCCTCGTGGATGTTATCTTCCTCCAGGCAATGTATAGCAGGATGACAACACATACGGTTCCAATGGCCTCTGTTAATAACGATATCTGGAGCCTTCTCGAAACGTTGTATAGTTTCCTCAGATTTTGGACCGAAAATTCGTGGACGTACTGCAGCGTCGGCGTGTAACCTATGGCCGTTACATTGAAGAGGAGCGCCGGCATGGCGGTGAGAGTGGAAATAAATCGGCTCGAGTAGGTCTTCCTTCCGATGGTTACCGTTTTCCAGCTTCACTATAAACGAGCCCTGGAGTCTACGTTGTCCCGAGGAGGTGGTCATTGTTCCGTTAAAGCCATTGATGAACACCGTACTCTCGTATATTAGTGTCACCGATTCATGTGCGTCCCTCAGGTAATGGCATTGTGCATTGCCACCTTTGGTGAGTCGAGGGATGCAGCCTTCCTTATTTAGTTTGCGTAGGTTTTCTTCCTGGCAAACAGTCGTGTTGCCAATGGAGAGGCAATTTCCGAGGACCTCATAGGTTTCGGTTGGGTCCACTGCCACTAGGTTGGCATCCAAGATGAGCTTCTGACCCTCACGGATCGTGGGAAGTAGGTGAAGTAATTTTTACTTTTTGTCCAACACCTTAGGGATGGCTAGGACGTAGAGTAGGGAGGTCCCATTAGACACGACCGTTGGGCGGGAGAATTCGAAGGCCTCAATCGCGTTTTGGTACGGGAGTAATGATACTTCGCCCAAGATATCGTCTACTTCCTTTCCGTTTAGCAGGTCCGAGTTCACCGCTCCCGTCTTGGCTAATTGGCATGCTCTGGTCACCTCATGGACTTGGTTCGCCAGAATCATGGCCTTATGCAGGGTTGCAGTGGCGGCGTAGATGTCTCCATCTATAGAGTGACCTTGCCGATGATGCCGTTTAGTTCTTCTAGAGTGCGATATGAAGCCTCGAAAAGCTTTTCGTTGAGACGGACTTGCTGGTTAATGCCCGCATCAATGGTATCCTGGGTCTTCAGAGCCGCGTTCCAGTCGGCCGCATCCGGGGAGCCAGCGACCCATTATCAAGCTAAGCCGAGCCATTCTACGGCCCTGACGTATCCTTGCTGAAAGGGAATTACCCGAGAGTCATAATTGAAGAAATGGGCAACACTTGCCTGCTGCATCGTCACCATTGCCATCCTTGAAGATGAAGAGAGTTAGTAATGCTTATAATACGAATTTTCTTAGGGCTATTGGTTACCACCTGGTTCGTGAAGAGTGCTTTGTTTTATTTCTTAGTTCTTGCATCTCCCTTTTTTTTTTATTTGTATTTTTTTTTTTTTTGTATATTTTTGTCTTTTGCCGAAACGGGTTAATGAGAAGGGACGATTTCGTGTCTATTTATTTTTTTTGTCTTAGACTTTAAGTGAGAATTATGGAACACTTTTCCTGATTTCGATTTTATTGTGGCCCTTTTATCCTCCTCTATTTCCTCAATATTGAATAAGTTTTTCTTCCCCTGTCTTGAACTCTACCTGCTTCTTTTTTTCCTTGTTTCGCCTGCGGATAACTGCCTCCTGTTTAGATTGTACAAGGCCGCTTATATCTTCTAGAGTATTGCGCCTAAAATCTGTCAAGCCTCAATTTAGCTGAGAAATTTTTGTTTTTCCAACGCGAAGATGTCTATGTGCAGAATTTCGCACGGGTATGTTGGCATTGGGGTAGGTTCCAGCAATGGTTGATTAGGGTGGCAGTCGTATTTATGCAGCTTGCAAGTTTTGCAGGCTGCCACAATATTTCTGATTCTGCTTGCCATTTTTGGGAAATATACCCGCTCTAGTAGCTGAAGTCTTATTTCCTTGGAATGTCTGTGGGCCCTTTGGTGTTCCTCGGTGAGTCAGATTGGTCACCAGTCTTTGCGTGACGCGAAGTTTGTAGCTTGTGAACGATTGAAGGTAACACGTTTGCAAAAGGGACAAGGTCAGAGGCGTCTTGTAGTGCACTGTGCACCGTTGCCAAAGGATATTCAAATTTATCTGATTGGGTATTTCTCCGGGCGAATGGTACGAAATTCTTGTCAATGCATCCGCTACCACATTCGATTTTCCTGGTTTATAGATTAATTCATGGTCGTATTCCTCTATCCTAGATTTCCAACGCTTTAGTTTGGCGTTGAAGTTGCTATTGCCCATGGCTTAAATCAGTAGTTGATGGTCAGTGTATATTTTTAAGGATGCGGTCTCGTATAAATAGGATCTAATGCTGTCCGATGCCCAAATTATTGCTAACATTTCTCTTTCGATTGTGGCGCAGTTCTCCTCTGTCCGGCTAAGTGCCCTTGAAAGGTAGGTAATGGGTCTATCGTTGTTTGCGGTAATCTGTGATAGAACGGCCCCGAGGGCGACGTTTGACGCATCTGTGGTGAGATGGAAAAGTCCGGGAAGGCTAACACCTCTGATGAGGAGAGAAGCATTTTCAAATCGTTGAAGGCCTGCATTGCCTCCTCGTCTAGTGCAATTAGTATCTTTTTTTGATTGCGAGGATTTAACTTGTGCACCACCCGCACGCGTTAGGTTTGTAAGCGGTTTTGCAAATTCTTTTATAAATTTCCTGTAGTAAGTGGTCATACCCAGGAAAGACTTAAGCTCCTTTAGGTTTTTTGGGGATTGCTCTGAATTCGTATTTTCCATTTAGGGTTGAAAAGGAGGTTTTGGGAATATCCGCCGGATTCATGTGAATCTGGTGAAAACCTGAAGTCAGGTCGATAGTAGTAAAAAGTTTTGCCTTACCTAAACTCCCTAAGGTGGAAGTAATGCCTGGGATTGGGTATCTATCGGAAACGGTCACAACATTTAATCTTTTGTAGTCAATTACCATGCGGTATTGTTTGTCCCCGATGGGTTTTGTTTTTTTTGCAACGACCCATACTGGAGAGTTGTAAGGGCTTTCTGACGGCCGGATCATGCCCTCGTGGAGGAGTTTCGTGACCTGGCTTTCAACTTCTTGTCTCATGTGGACCGGATATGGGTAAAATCTGGTGTAAATGGCATCCTCCTTTCGGATGCGGATGGATGCTTTAATTTGCGTTTCTGCGGCTCCACCAGGGGCCACAGGTTCGAAGACTGATGAAAAGTTCTTAATTAGGGCTTCAAGGGTATGCGCGACTTTTTTCGGATGGCCTTCCTCTAGGAGGAAACTAAGTTGGGTTGATCTGCGGTTTAGGAGGGGTATCGCCACTCCGGGCTGAATGGTTAGTGTATCAAGTTCCCCGTCAATTTTCGTTTTCAGATGTCTTAACGTATCATCGCCAATAATACCGTCAACGCTGTTCAGATTTGGTAATGTGTAAAATGTGAGCTGAGTGTTATTGCCCAAGGGGGCGAAAAAGGGGCCAGTTGTAGATTTCGATACTTGAATAGGGCCTCCGGCTGACTGCACTAGGAATGGGGTTTGCAGAGCCGAAGTCCCGTCAGATAGTTCCTGACTAATGAAGTTTCTGTTTGCGTCAGTGACAATGAGAAACAGTCGCAATACCCCATTCCTATCCTCATATTCTATGTATGGTACACTTAAGAGGCCATGCCCATAAAATTTATTTGATCTTGGATCACAAGGTCGTCGGGGTGCCGTGGGGTCACATGGGTCGCACCCTTATCTCCCTCATTAACCCCGATCGCCGGCATTTCTTCGTACAGCTGTTCATTATTTGGGGTACCCTCACTAACCCTTGGGGTGCGGTCTACTGCATTGGGATCGGACACGCTTGGTGCTTCCACATGGAATAGATACTGCGCCTTTTTGAAGGGTTAGTTGACTCACCCTTCGACTCCCTGGTTTGGGAATCGATTCTTAGACTGACTTGAGGTTGCTGGTTCCATTTTAATGGCCGGTCTAGTAATTTGCTGGCTCTGGTACCCACTTGGTACCAGCGGGGTCTGGTGCGGATCCGCGGTACTATAATTTACATAGGTCATGGGGTTATTGAATCTTGGGGAGAAATTACTTGATGGATATTGCTGCCGATAAACGGCCCCTTGTTGATACGGTAGCCTAACGGAAGCGGACGGGGAGGCTAAACTTTTAGTGTTCATGACGTTATCTAGCTCCAGGGCAATTGAAAATGCCTCTGGTAAGGTTCTGGGGCGATTCACTGTGATCAAGCCCGAAATTTCTTGAGGTAGCTCTCTAATGAAGATCCACAAGGCTCTTTCGCGGTATGCGCCTATGAGAGCTTCAAGCACTCCTTTAGCGTGCCCTGCATTCTCAGTTTTGCTACAATCAATGAAAGGTGCCTATTGATATTGTTGTAGTATGCCTCCAGGTTCCCATCACCGCGGACTAGCATACTCATCTGATATTCTAGAGTCCCTATGTCCCTTTTGTCCTTGTAGTTTGAGGCAAGGACCTTCCTGATTTCTGGCCAATCGTCATCTGCTACATCGCTAGAGACTAGTATGTCGTCCGCCCTGCCTTCTATCTTCGACCTCAGGTGGAGGACGACGGCTCTATATATCAGCTTATCTTTTGCTACCTCATAGTCCCGTACTATGACTTCAGCTTGCCTGATCCAGGTTGGATACTGGGCAGCTTCTCTCGTGAAGGGCCTTATCTCTTTGACGCAATCTGGTAAAGTTGCTATCTGCGACTTGTCCGCTACGACTACGGGCTCTGAATTCTTCCCTTCTAAAATCAAGACCTTTTCTTTCTGCTTTTTTAGCTCCTCCGTAAAGGAGGATACCTGAGCTAGTAAGGTGGAAATGGCTTCATTCCTTTCGTCCATTTCTCTTCAAAAAAATATTACAATAAAATAAAATAGGATGCAATAAGGTGATGTTTATAGATTCTTTCTTTTGAGTTATTTTATTTAATTTTTTATTTTTCTGTTTGGGCAATCTCCACTTACCTGAGTGATTATGGTTAGTAGTGTTCTGTTTTAGGTAATGATGGTGTAGTTTGTTTTTGTTGTATGCCAATCCCTCCTTACAGTACCAGCGTGTTTCTGTTAATAAGATTTAAGATAATTAGTACATTGGTTTTGTAAAGATTTCTTTTTTTTTCATAAATAAATAATGCTAATATACGCGGGTCAACCATAAAAAAATTCTTGGATTTATTTTAGTTTGCATTTTCGTTTTATTTTTTTCTTTAAATTGGTATATCATTTTTAAATTCTTGTTATTCTTTTGTTTCTTTTTTCTTCCTTTTTTTGCTGTTGCAAGTATTTTTCGTTTTATTTTTCCGTCACAACCGTGAGCTGCCTGTTGCAATGTCCCCCTTTGTTAGTTGAGGGAGGCTCCATTTTTCTCTTTTAGTCCAGTTAAGGACCTGCTTAGGTAGGAGTGGGCTCCACGTCCCCGCTTGAAGGGGCCAGCCAGCCAGCGGCCAATACTCACGCACTGCGACAAATCATTTTCTTAAAACTAATTTATTTACATTTTTATTTTTTGTTTACTTAAACTAAAATGCCACTCGCAACCACTAGTTGCCGCAGTGGTTTGAGTATGTAGATACTCTTATTTTATTTCTTTATTATTCTTTTTTTTTTTTTTTAAGGCAACCGCCTCAGACACCATTCACTTTGCACCAACCGAGTGCCCCCCGGGCAGACCGCACTGACAACCAGAGTTGAGTTGTTCAACGAATGGTAATTCCTCAGCAAGGTTTTGAACCTCGGGCCCCCGCTTATCAGGCGGCAGCCATCCACTTAATATTTTTGAGGCCATTCGATTTTCACTCACATTAACGTAAAAAAAATTTTTACTGCAGTTCTCTGTTTAATTTGTCAGGCGGTTGCCAGAGGCTTTAGTGTTTATTTAATTCTTTCAAAACGCTTTATTGGGAAGAGCGATTAGAAATTTTTTTATACCCTTGCAAAAGGGTATATTAATTTTGGTCAGAAGTGTGCAACGCATAGAACGAAGCATCTCAGACCATATAAAGTATATATATTCTTGATTAGCACGACGAGACGAGTTCAAATAGCCATGTCCGTCCGTCCGTCTGGATCAACGCGAACTCCTTCGAGACCGTAAGAGCTACAGAGCTGAAATTTTGCACGTAGGCTTGTTTATACTGCGGCGTTGTATATCTCGGATTCAGCCGGATCGGACTGCTATATCATATAGCTCCCATACAAACGTCAAAGTCACGAACAGTGACTTTTCTCAATAACTTCGTTATTTTATCAGCAATTGTCATAAAAGTTGATATTGGTCAGTTTTGTGTTCTTATTAATAATTGTGCCAAATTTGATCAAGATCGGGTGACTATATCATATAGCTCCCATACAAACGGCAAAGTCACGAACAGTGACTTTCTGAATAACTTCGTTAATTTTTAAGCTATTGTCGTGCAATTTAATATAAGTTAGTTTATTGTAGCTATGAACGACTGTGCCAAATTTGGTCAAGATCGGGTGACTATATCATATACCTCCCATAGGAACGATCGGTCGAATACAGTGACTTTTGTCAATAACTTCGTTACTTTTAATGCGATTGCTTTCAAATTAAACATTTGATAGTTAAATATGCCTGTTAGTGACTGTGCCGAATTTGGTAAAGATCGGGTAACTACATCATATAGCTCCTATAGAAACGATCGGTGGAAAACAGTGACTTTCATCAAAAAGTTCGTTATATCCTATGCTAAGATTGAAGGCCGTTCTTTCGCAAACATTAGACTTTTTGGATAAAACGTTTTTACACTTTGATGGCTATGGGTAAGGAAAGAGTAACCCAAAAAGTTGCAAGGGTATACAAACTTCGACGCGGTCGAAGTTAACCCCGGCCCTCTGGTTTTTTTTAAACTTAATAATTTCACTGGCACTCGGTTTGACACTCGCGATTGGCTTCGAGGCGGTCCCTGTTCGGGCGCCAGTTAACTCCCACATAACTATGCGGGAGCCACCTTACGATTTAGGAAGGATTTGTTACAGGAGTTATTTTCCCAAATAATGATACAAGTTCTTTATTTGGTTCTTAAATATAATCGCAATGAATTTGTGGTTGTTACTCTCCAGCTAGCTGCTACCAGAATAATCCTTTACGCTGCCGCCCAGAAGCGTCAAAGCTCCCTAGCTGGCCCTATGTTGCTGATGCAGCGCGAATGACCGTCCAATGGGCGCATCCGGTGTCACCGCCTTGGCTCTTGCGCAAGCGGTTGGTATGTCTGCTTCTCCTTTCTGCTGAGCCAGCAGTTTGTGTGAGGGGAAGAGAGGCCTGATATTTGTGCAGGGTAGCAAATCGGATATTTCTAACTACCGTGGCATTGCCAAACTTTCGGCAATAGTTAAACTGTTTGAGAAAATTATTACGTCTTCCCTTCAACACCTATCCAGATCCACTATTTCTCCTTGTCAGCATGGCTTCATGAAAGGTCGTTCGTCGCTTACCAACCTTTTAGAATTGGCTTCCGTAAAAAGTGTCAAACTGATGTTATTTGTACTGACTTTAGTAAGGCTTTCGATACGGTTGATCATTCTATGCTTCTCACGAAACTTAACATCAGGGATTTTCCCCGAAACTATTGGCTTGGTTAAAATCGTATCTTATTGGCAGAACCTAAAAAATGTATTTTCTTTCCTCAATGTCGAAAACTGTTCTAGTTACCGAGGGCCCACTGTTATTTACCCTGTTTATAAATGATTTCAGTGGCGTAGCCAGAAAAATTTTCGGGGGGATATCATGTTTTAGGATGAAAGATATTGAGCAAAATTCCAAATATGAAATATCACTTAGTTAATGTTTTGTGAGTTTCGGGGGGGGGGGTTTATCCCCAAAACCCACCCCGTTACTACGCCAATGAATGATTTGTCTTTGGCCTTCGCTCATTCAAGCGTGCTCATGTTTGCGGATGACGTCAAGAGTTGTTATTCCTGTAATGATCCTTCTTTCCAACAGTACTTGTAATCAGATCTCGATGCGTTCTGGGATTGGTGTCACGTTAATAAATTACACCTTAATGCCTCTGAGTGCTCTATTATGACTTTCAGTCGTTTGTCTCCGTTCCTAGCTCATTACTCTATTAAGTCTGTTCTGTTAGATTGTGTACCATAATTCAAAGACTTAGCCGTCATGTTTGACCCAAAACTTTCATTTAATGTTCATATGTATATCTTTAATTCTCAATAGAGCATGCAGTCTTCTTAGCTTCATAAAACGTTGGGCCAAAGAATTTGACGATCCCTATGTAACAAAGGTTTTGTACACTTCGTTAGTTCGCCCTACTCTAGTATATTGCTCGCTAGTCTGGAACCCTCAATATGATGTTCACCAGCGTAGTATTGAATCGGTATGCTCGTATTTGGCATTCTCTTTCTCCATAAACTAGTCAACGGCGAAGTCATCTCTACTAATTTACTAGATACGCTATATTTTTGTGTTCCCTCACGTCGGACCAGAAACTTTTTTCCTCTTCACCTTAGTAGATGTCTGACTAACTACTCTCTTCACGAACCGTGTTCTTTGACAATCTTTTAACAACCTTTCTCACCTTATTTCTCCCCATCTATCTGTCACTTCTCTTCGCGCTGTCACTTCTCTTCGCTCTTCTTTTAATTATCTGCAGCGTAACCACTGAAAGTATTCTGGACTGGATGTTGGATTGGCTGCAACTCATCCCTGACCACATTGGCTGTGAATCGGGGCATAGCTGGCACATTGTGCAAATAAAACACCTCCACCGGGTCGGGGATGTTTAGTTGTGCATAAAGCTAAACTTCCTTCTTCCATTAATTATTATGTCTTTTAGCTTAAGCTTTTTCGTCGACTGCTGCGTTAGTTGACGTAAATAAATAAATAAATAAAAAAATAAATAAAAGTATATAGAATTTTGGTAATATACGGATCGTTAAACTCTTTTGACCATTATATTGCAAATCTAAGAACATTCATAGCATTACTAACAGTAGAGGAAATATGAGGATTAAAAAGTAATTTATGGTCCTTAAGAACATATAAGTCATTGAAGATATCTAACCGCTATAAGGGAGACTCGTTAAGACAAAAAGTTGCTAAGTATGGAGTGCATCTATAAAAAGACATACATAATTTTACATTTAGAGCCGTTGAGGTTTAATAGGTTTGTTTCACACCAACTCTGAAAATTATTAAGATCGGATTGAAGCAAGCAAGAATACGATATGTTTACAATTGAGGTAAGGCTTAACATTCGCGTACATAAACACATGAGAATGTGTTACTGGAATGAAAAAAAAAAAAAAACATAAAAAGTGTGAATAGCAACCCAAATGACTAACCTCAGTTACTCCAGAGATCACTATGATTTTATTACAATATGAAGACTGAAAGAGGACCTTTTGTGTACGCTTAAATGAGGTAAGTTTGAAAAAGTGTAAATAACTTAAGTATTGGCTTACATAGAGCCTCTGCACAAAACCTGAGTACGCAGCCGGTTATTCCGTCAAGGCCAGGTGCACATATTGGTTTGACGGAACTGAGCCCGCTAAGAAACGAAGTTTTATCATCACAGGGTTTAAAATGCAATTAGACGATTTTAAGTGATAAGGATAGTAGAGAATTATGATTATTAATGGCAGATTCCATTTTCGTGCAAGTATACAGATATGACCAATCATTAGTTAACAAAAGTTTTTTAAGTTTAGTAAAGTTTGTCTTGCGAAAACATCGGGATAGAGGCATCGAGTTAGTATAACGAAACATAACCCAAAAGGAAGGTCACTGGTTACATCCAGAGTTTTTATTTGAGTTAGCAACTCAAGCAGACCATCTATGAAACAATGTGTCGGGGAGGGCAACAGTAATAAAGAATCATATGAAAGGGTTCAGGCAATCTCAGGTACATTAAAATCTCCCAGAACAAATCTTTTTAGAGAGATATGAGGAAACAAATTGAATGGCTTCCAAATGTAGAATGTATACTGCCCAGTCGACTGTGGTGCAATATACGAACAAGTAATATTGGCAGAAAAAGAATTTAAAGAAATTTTAACACAAACTAATTCAATCTTCTGATTAGAAGACTGGCCAATTTCAGAATGTGAAAGTCAAAAGCTAAACTATCTACATACATACAGTCTAAAAACTTTAGTCCCCGTACGTTCTGATAAGCCAGAGTTAGGGACGAAATTAGTTTTTGGACTCACCAACAGGTGCAGACGAGCCCGAGGAACCTATTCGCAGAGGCTAAACAATAAATTAGCTATATTTCATTTATTAACTCATGCTTTATTCAAGGCGTTACTATTTATGTGCGCGGGAGCTATTATTCATAATATAAATAATAATCAAGATATTCGTTTAATAGGTGGTTTAAGAATTCATATACCTTTAACGTCAATACGTTTTAATGTATCTAATTTAGCTTTATGTGGTATACCTTTTTTAGCTGGATTTTATTCCAGACATAATTTTAGAATTGGTTTTAATTAGTTTTATCAATATATTTTCATTTTTATACCCTTGCAAAAAGGGTATATTAATTTTCGTCAGAAGTGTGCAACGCATAGAACGAAGCATCTCAGACCATATAAAGTATATATATTCTTGATCAGCACGACGAGACGAGTTTAAATAGCCATGTCCGTCCGTCTGGATCAACGTGAACTCCTCCGAGACCGTAAGAGCTACAGAGCTGCACGTAGGCTTGTATATACTGCAGCCGTTGTATATCTCGGATTGAGCCGGATCGGACCACTATATCATATAGCTCCCATACAAACGGCAAAGTCACGAACAGTGACTTTCTCAATAACTTTATTAATTTTATAGCTATTGTCATAAAAGTTGGCATTTGTCAGTTTTGTTCTTATTAATAATTGTGCCAAATTTGATCAAGATCGGGTTACTATATAATATAGCTCCCATACAAACGGCAACGTCACGAACAGTGACTTTCTCAATAACTTCATTAATTTTATAGCTATTGTCATAAAAGTTGGTATTTGTCAGTTTTGTGTTCTTATTAAAATTTGTGCCAAATTTGATGAAGATCGGGTGACTATATCATATAGCTCCCATAGGAACGATCGGTCGAAAACACTGACTTTTGTCAATAACTTTGTTACTTTTAATGCGATTGCTTTCAAATTAAACATTTGATAGTTAAATATACATACCTGTTAATGACTGTACCGAATTTGGTAAAGATCGGGTAACTATATCATTTAGCTCCCACAGAAACGATCGGTGGAAAACAGTGACTTTCATCAAAAAGTTCGTTATATCCTATGCTAAGATTGAAGGGCGTTCTTTCGCAAACATTAGACTTTTTGGATAAAACGTTTTTACACTTTGATGGCTATGGGTAAGGAAAGAATTACCAAAACAGTTGCAAGGGTATACAAACTTCGACGCGGTCGAAGTTAACCCCGGCCCTCTCTTTTTAATAACAAGTATTTTTTAATTTTAGACGTAGAAATTGCTTTAATTTTACCTATAATTATTATTTTAACATTTTCTAATTTACTAATTTGAATTATTTTTATTTTAATTTTATTAATTGGACTATACAAGGAATGCTACAGTGATGAAATTAATATATATATATATCTATATATATAAAAGAAAGTCGTGTTAGTTCAAACACATAAAACTGGAGATCTGCTGAACCAACCTTCATGGTTATTGATCCCTTTGGATTTGTTTGCCCCCGAATATTAGAATACATCTTAAAAACAATAAATAATTGCCGGAAAACCCCTTAAAACAGCCAATTTGTTTTCCCTATACAAATGTTTTCTAACTGTTGTTTTAATGTCATTGTAGTGCTCTGTAATATACAATGTGAAAACTAAAGGAAAAATTCGAATATTGTGTTTTGTGTAGTAACATAATAGAAATTCGAATATCGTGTTTTGTGCAGTGTTTAGTAACCCATATTATCAAACGAAACCCATTAGCAATCTAATCATTATGCCACGTCCTACAAGATCTAATCTTTCCTGGCGGAGCCGTAATGCTATTAGGCTACAGAACATCGCGAGTCAATTATCCGATGATCAAAGAGAAATTATACGAGAAGAGCGCCGCGTTAGTATTCAACGAAAAAGAGCATTAATTCGTACTTCTCAATCACAAGAGCAAAGTGAAGCAGCCCGTGAAAGAGCTCGGTTGGTAATGCAGAATCGTCGAGCGAACAACAGAAGGCAACAAATAGATAATTTGCGACCCAGAACAAGATATTTAGCTGATTTGAATCGAGCAGCGTTTCGATACGATTGCAGCAATGACTACAGCTTGCATCCTAGCATTTGCATTGGGCAAATGGACGTTGTTTGCGAGTATTGTGGTGCATTAAAGTTTTCCGGAGAAACGCCTGGATTATGCTGCCTTAATGAGCCATTGTTTTCATTGTTTTGTGGCGAAACACAAGAATCACGCCACTTTTTTGCAAATACTCGAAAATACAATAGTTGTATCCAAATGACATCATTTGGGGCAGACATTATCGAAGACGGAGGACTTAATCCGACATTTAAGTTATTTATTTTTGTACTTACATAGAATGTAGTTAAACAATAAAGATGTAGATGCCATGAACTACATAAATAAGATCAATGCATTCATTCAAATCTATTGACTGCGTCACAAATGAAGATGAAGCCACCAACTATACGTGCCTGGCTTACCACCGCACAATTTGCGCCTAAAGGTTGGCTCCGTAGTAATCATGCTTCGAAACATAAACCAACGAAAACTGTGCAACGGTACGCGTTTGGTGGTTAGTAAATTGATGAACAATGTAATTTACGCTACGATAATGATAGGAAATTTTAAAGGTGAGGAAGTTCTCATTCCGAGGATCCCGATGATCCCAACCGATATGCCGTTTGAATTTAAAAGACTTCAATTTGCCTTGCATTTGCCATGACCATCAACAAATCACAAGGCCAATCCTTAAAAGTTTGTGGTTTAAGTCTAGAACATTCATGTTTTTCCTATGGTCAATTATGCGTGGCATGTTCACGGGTCGGAAGACCATCTGCGTTTTTTGTTTTTGCGCCTGATAATAAAACAAAAAATGTCGTGTATCACAAGGTACTTAAGTGAAGAGCAACCTATGTACTAAACACAGAAATAATAATGAATGATTAATGTAGTTATTTTTATTTATTTTTTTTTTTTTTCCAAAAAAAAAAAAAAACACAATCTGCTTATTTATTGTCATTATTAAGGCGGAACAAAGTTCGCCCGGTCTCTAGTATTTATATATATTTATATATAGATCAAAAACTTTCACTCGTTGCAGAGAACGGACGTGTTTTTTTTGCGCTTATCAACTTTTATTTTTTTCTCGCGATTAACTTATTTTCTATAACTTATTAATAAATTCATTACCGGCTAATATTTCCAGCATCCGAATTTTATTTTCATTTCGCGAATTCTTGCTGTCGCTTTTGTGCATTTGTTTAAATTTAAATAAAATCAAAACTTACAGCAATACTTGCGTTAGCGGTGTTGTTGTTTTGTTTATCTCTTTTTGCTTTTGTGTCGTTACCGTTTTAACTAACTCTCGCGCTCTTGCGTACAAATTGTTATTGCATGTGTTCAATTTGACGCGCTCTCCCGCTCTTTCCTATTCTTGTTTGATTTGCGCTCTCGTCTTTTGCCTACCCGCGACTCTGTGATACGTGTTTTTGTTAATAATTAATAATTAATTTTTGGATATAATTAAGTATTTTACTCCAATTAAGGAAGTATGGTGATCAAGGAAAAGCTGCTAAATTTTTTTCTTTTAATGGTTAAATTCCATTTATACTTCTATTTATATAGTTTAAATAAAACCTTCCATTTTATTTGTAAAAGTAAAATATTATATTTTTATAAATTACTAATTATAATTCACTATATTCAAAGATTATCTAATCTCCATAACATCTTCAATGTCATACTCTAATATAAAAGCTATTTGAATATAAAAATAATAAAAAATTAAACAAATTAAAACTCAAAGTACAAACAATAACAAATAAATTTTTAAACTATCATTATGCATAACAAATAAAATTTGAGAATAATTAACTAGCTTTTGATATAGAGGTTGACCTTCAAAATATTCTGATCAACCTTGATCAAATCTTTCAACTACAATTTGGCCGTAATTTAAAGAGTAAAAAATTATTCAATAAGTTCTAATATAAGGTATAAACCATATTGAACCTAAAAACTTTGAAATCTTGTAATATATGAACGATTTATTTAATCTATATTATTTTCTCACAGAAATTAAATACCCAAATAAACCACCAAAAATACAAACAAATAATTTTAATAGTTTTATATAAATAGGTAAACAAATTATATAGGGACTTGAAATATTGAAAGAGCATACAATGATTATTTTGCTTTCCAGTCTTCCAGACGAATTTGACAATTTCGTTGTCGCCATAGAGACGCACGACGATTTGCCGAGTTTGAAAGCGTTGGACGCGACATGTGTTGAACGATCGAGCTGGTGTCTGGACAGTAACGCCACCAGCCATATGTGTTGCGACAGAGGCTTGTTTTAAAAATTTGAGAAAATTGTTTTGTCTGATAATAACTTTTTTCAGGCTGAAGGTAAGGGCGAGGTAACGCTGAATATGGATTTACGTATACTTACATTAAAGAATGTATTATACACTGCGCGTCATCAGGTTAGGTCCCCCTTTAAGCTCACTGACAATGTTCAATTAAATCAAAACCATCAGAGTTCCAGCTTTAGGATTTTTATAACATACACCCATAGGGTGAAATGGTATATTAAAGTCGCCAAAATGTATGTAACAGGCAGAAGGAAGCTTTTCCGACCCCATAAAGTATATATATTCTTGATCAGTATCAACAGCCGAGTCGATCTAGCCATGTCCGTCTGTCCGTCCGTCTGTCCGTATGAACACCTAGATCTCGGAGACTATAAAAGCTAGAGCCACCAAATTTGGTATGTAGGCCCATGTAGTATGTAGAGTGATCAAGTTTATTTCAAATTTTTGCCACGCCCCTTTCCGCCCCCGCAATTCAAAAAAAACGATTATCTCAAAAACTATTGCAGCTAGAGACACCACATTTGGTATCTATATTTGCTTAGTAAATGCGTACAATTTGTATTAGGGTTGTGAAAATGTGTAAAAAATATCGTATCGATGATTATCATTGTTTAAAAATATCATCAGGTCTTTTGCGATATTTATCACCAAAATATATCGATATATCGGATATTTCTGATTTTTTTCTATTTCTCTATAAAAATCTTAAACCCCCAAAATAACATTAACTTTAAATGCATTCTAAATTGTTTATTAATTAAAAATAAAACAATAAACTTTTTTCAATTAAAGAGATCTTAAGGTTGAAGTAAGGATACAATAAAATAATAAAACTAAAAAGACTTCATTTCAGGTTTGTAGAGTGGTGTAAGTAAAATTAGAATACAGTCAAGGAAAAAAAGTCAACATACACCTTTAATTTTGGCATAATTCGGCTTTTTGCTCTAAAAATTAAAAATGTAATTATGCCATAATTTAGAGTCCCAAAAGTTAACTCTATGCGAGAAAAAAAAATTTTAAACAATCAAAGTTATTGGCAAAAAACAGAAAAAGTGATGGGAAAAAAGTCTACATACACCTAATTCCCTCCTCTTAATAACGTTAAAAAACAATGATTTTTTTGTATTTTTCAAGACTTTTTTGACAAATTGCTTCTTTGTAGGTCTTCCTTATTGCTCAGAGTTTTATAAACAGGATCTAATCTAGAAAAAAATCGGGTAACTTAATGCCCGTTTCAGAGTATCCTAAAAAAAGTCCTTCAAAAAGCATTTCTGGCATTACATATTTCTTACCTTAACACATGTTGAATGCGCTTCCGGGTGCTTGTTCCTCAAGTGTGACAGGAGATTACTAGTGTTACCACTTGATTTGATAACTTTTGAACAAAGGCTGCAGGTCGCATTTTGTGCGTTTATTTTTACATAAAAGTTTTTTGCTGCGCTCATCTTTCTTTAAGATTTCTAAGTGAAGTGTGACCATCCATAATATCAAAAAATATATTTCCAAATAATATCGATATGCGATATATCAGAAAAAAAATATTTCGATATAAATATTTATTTTTTTTGTAAAAATATCGATATATTTTTATTTTGATATATTATCAACAACCCTAATTTGTATGTATAAAGATTTTGCCACGCCCCTTTCCGCCCCCCGTAATTTGGGAAAACTCGATTATCTCACGTAATTTTCTACCTTTTGTAATCAATTTTGGCACACTTGAATTTGATACTAATACCCAGCAAAACAACAAATTTGATCCAAATTGGACAAAAAACAACCAAGTTATGCATATAAACGTTTTTCCATTAGGCCGTAGTTGGCCCTTGGCTGGTGGGGGCGCTAGGGTGCTCGTATACTTGAGTGAGGGAGATTATAAGATATGCTTGCAATAAAAAGCATGTGAAAATGCATTGGTTTAATAAATTTAAAATATTTGTTTTACTGGTGTATGGTATACCTAAGTCGGCGAGACGACTTACATACTTCATTTTTATATTGTGCTACAATCATTTCTTTTTAAAATAAAATGAAGTAAGTAAGTCGTCTCGCCGACTTAGGTATACCATACACCAGTAAAACAAATATTTCAAATTTGTAATAACTAATGCATTTGCCTATTTTAAAAATTTTGTTCACATGCTTTTTACAAGCATATCTCAGTATCTCGCGCACTTATGCATATAAGCACCCTAGCGCCCCCACCCGCCAACGGCCATATCCGGCCTTATGCAAAAACGTTTATATGCGTAACTCAGCTATTTTTTGTCCGATTTTGATCAAATTTGGTATTTTGCTGGGTATTAGTATCAAATTTAAGTGTGCCAAATTTGATTGCACAAGATAAAAAATTACGGGAGATAATCGAGTTTTTCAAATTTCGGGGGCGGAAAGGGGCGTGGCAAAAACTTTATACATACAAAATGTGCGCATTTACTATGCAAATATACATACCAAATTTGGTGTCTCTAGCTGCAATAGTTTTTGAGATAAACGTCTTTTTTGAATTGCGGGGGCGGAAAGGGGCGTGGCAAAAATTTGAAACAAACTTGATCACTCTACATACTACATGAGCCTACATACCAAATTTGGTGGCTCTAGCTTTTATAGTCTCCGAGATCTAGGTGTTCATACGGACAGACGGACAGACGGACGGACGGACAGACGGACGGACAGACGGACATGGCTAGATCGACTCGGCTATTGATACTGATCAAGAATATATATACTTTATGGGGTCGGAGAAGCTTCCTTCTGCCTGTTACATACATTTTGGCGACTTTAATATACCATTTCACCCTATGGGTGTATGGTATAACAACAATGGCAATTGTAGCAATAAGGAATTTTTTTTAATTAATGTTTTTGAGAAAGGTACAAAAAAAATGTAACAAAAATTTGGTCATCAGGTTAGCGCCCCCCGCGTCAAATTCAATTTAATTAAGTTGACCAATATTATTAGGTTATGACCCCTGTTCATAAAATTTCTATCATTTTTAAGTAATATTAATAGTGCGTAGTCCCGCCTTTGTTTGAAATTACTTCAAAAATTCGATTGGGAATTGAATTATACAGTTGTTCGATGTAATTCAATGATATGGTTGACCAAGCGTCTTTAATACCTTCGATCAACTCTGTCTTTGTAGTATACTGCTTTCCGGACTCATACACTTTCCTGACCAACCATCCCCAGACGTTTTCAATGATGTTAAGGTCGGGTGAGTATGGTGGCCACTCCATGAGATGAACTTTTTGGCCCTGAATCCATGACTTCACGGATCGGGCGGTGTGAATTGGCGCATTATCATGCTGGAAAGTCCACTGTAGGTTTTGAAAAACGTTTTGAAAATGCTGAAAAGCCGTTTTCAACACGGTGTTGTAGTCCTGTGCGTTCATGCGCGATGTCAAAAATTGAAGCTCGCAAGTGCCGTAGTACGATATCGCTCCCCACACCATAACCCCCCCCACCCGGCTGTGCAACCGGTCCAAGTGATGTTCTTCTTTACGTAGGTCATGGAAATAAAAATTGTAGCCATCAGGTCCTTCCAAATTAAATTTTTTTCATCTGAAAAGACAACATATCGCCATTGGGTAGACCACGTCATGTGCACTTGTGCAAAATTTAGGCGCATTTCTTTTCTCAGCATATTGAGTGGTGGTTTTTTTTTTAATTTCAGTCTCTTTAGGTGATCTGGGCTTGCCTTAACAACAGTTATTTCCTTGACTTTGGTGGTCGATTCGTGCGAATTGGAAGCTTCTCGAAGTATTGCTCTTCTATCTGCTTGTGTAATCACTTGATTATTGCCGCCTTTGTAGTTTTTTCCATAGCTTTCCTTATTTTTAAGATAATTGGCAATGGTTTTTCTTTGTCTTCCCGTCTTTTCAGCAATTTTATGGTAGGATAGTCCAGATTCAAAGTATGCCTCAATCTTTGATTTTTCAACCAATGATGAAACTGTTCCTTTACCCATAGTGTACTTTTTTCGAAAGATATTGATTACTTTTAGGTTCACAAAAAATTTGGTGACTGCAATTGCCAAATTAAGCGAGATAACTAAAATTGCATTTGGGGGCGCTAATCTGATGACGCATAATAAGGGGAAGCTTTTTCGTCGAGAATGAAGCAAAACGCCAAAAAATATATAACGGTTCTTCTAAGAAGCTTTCTTCTCTTGTCATAAAGATCATAAATGAGTATTGTAACAACAACAAAATTTTACGAAAAACAGTGGAATAGGAAAGTAATGAAGTAAGTAAGTCGTCTCGCCGACTTAGGTATACCATACACCAGTAAAGCAAATATTTTAAATTTATTAAACCAATGCATTTTCACATGCTTTTTATTGCAAGCATATCTTATAATCTCCCTCAGTCAAGTATACGAGCACCCTAGCGCCCCCACCAGCCAAGGGCCAACTACGGCCTTATGGAAAAACGTTTATATGCCTAACTTGGTTGTTTTTTGTCCAATTTTGATCAAATTTGGTGTTTTGCTGGGTATTAGTATCAAATTCAAGTGTGCCAAATTTGGTTACAAAAGGTAGAAAATTACGTGAGATAATCGAGTTTTCCCAAATTACGGGGGCGGAAAGGGGCGTGGCAAAATCGTTACATATACAATATATGCGCATTTATTAAACAAATACACATACAAAATTTGGTGTCTCTAGCTATTATAGTCTTTAAGAAAATCAAATTTGTTTAAATTTCGTGGGCGGAGGGGGGCGTGGCAAAAATTTGAAATAAACTTGACCATCGTAGGTAATACACGAGTCTACGTACCAAATTTGGTGACTCTAGCTCTTATAGTCTCTGAGATCTACGTGTTCATACACGGACGGACGGACATGTCTATATCGACTCGGCTGTTGATACTGATCAAGAATATATATACTTTATGGGGTCGGAAAAGCTTCCTTCTGCCTGTTACATACATTTTGGCGACTTTAATATACCATTTCACCCTATGGGTGTATGGTATAAAAATTAGAAAAAACATGTAGAGAGAGGGGGGCGCTAACCTGATGACGCGCAGTGTATGTACCCAAAATGAGAGGCAACTTATTGTCGGTGAACAAAGCAGTTGAACATGGAAGCATCGTTGAATTTGGACAAAAGTGTGCACGAGTGATACAAAAGGGTGAAAGCCTTTTGAAAGCGGAGAAAGTTGGCCGTTTGTATATGTTTGGAACACCACCGAGCAAATGCTATGCCATTGAATGGTCTTACGAAGATTTGTGGTATAAAAGGTACGGACATCTCAACTATGGCAGTTTGGGTGAAATTGCACGGAACGGATTTGGCCGTGGCATGGGAAAGTTTGACTTTACGTCGTTGGAACCCTGTAAGATCTCTAATATCTAAGCAAATATTGGAGCTGATGCATTCAGATGTTTCCAGAGCTTTTCGTATCAAACGGCCTTAATACAGCAGAGCGGCAAACTGGAAATAAGCTAAAGTGCATTTGGAGCGACAACGGTCGCGAGTACGTCAATAAATCGTTTGACGAGTTTCTCATGGGCAATGGAATATTGCAGCAGTTTACAGTACCATACACGCAGAGAGAGTTAACCGAACTCTTGTAGAGATGTCAAGAAGCTTGCTCATAAAGTGTGGTCTACATCAGTATCTTTAGGCTGAGACAGTTTATACAGCTGCATATTTGTGGAATAGGTCACCAACTCGAGTCCTGGTTAACATTACTCTAATGGAAGTATGGAATAGTAAAAAACGTCATTTAAAAGTTTTTGGGTCTATTGTAGTGGCACTGGACAAAGGTCATCATAAGGGCAAGTTTGAAGCAAAGGGCAAAGAATACTGAATGGTTGGTTAGTCTCGAAATGCGAAAGAGTATCGGTATGACGCCGAAACCAGGCAAGTTGTTGGGAAGCGAGACGTTTTGTTCAACGAGCGTTTTGGCAATGATGATTCGATTGCAGACGAGTTTGATACAGAGGTAAGCGAAAATTGCAGCAGTAGCGAAGATTTCGACATGGCAATTGAACATGGAAAGTAGTCCGTTTGCTTTGCAGTGGCGTGAGGCAATGCAGAAGAAGTAAGACTCATTGTTGTCAAATCACACTTGGCAGCTTAGTACCACTAACCATAAAATACATAGATGCGTCAAACTCAAGATTTTTTGATTACAAACGCTACCCTGAGCCTGGAACCCCAGAGAACTTCGGTAAAAGCCGAACAGCGTAGAACCCCAGAGAGCGGCCGCGGCGAGAGCGAAAAACATTCGCTCGCAGCAGTGTCGCTACGCATCGAAAATAATTCAGTCTGGCACAGACTACCGAACGACGCAGGCAGCTCTACGTCGCTTGTCATTTCGTTCTGTCTATGTATGTGTACACTCGTCGGTACATTCTCAGGCTTCGTAGTGTGTGTGTGTGACGTGAAGTTGTACAACACCGCATTTCAATAGCTCGCTCGACAAAAATTTTTAATTTTCGACAAAACAGCGACTAAGCGAATAGGACATGCCCCTGTGGAAAGAATATCAAGAAATATTGGGATCAGTTTTGTATGTAGCCCGGTGGCTGTGTCAATAGAGTGCTCGCTTGGCGATCCGAATGCTGCCTGGTTCGATTCCTAGCTCGAAATTGTGAAATAAGGTTTTATTTCTTTTTTATATTTATTTTTTTTTAATAAAAAAAAAAGATAAAAAAAAGAAAAATAAACAAAAAATTATGGAAAAAAATGAAAGAGCAAGAAAACTTAAAAAAAAACGAGGAAAAAAAGAAAATGGTATTATAGAAAGATTACTTGATAAAATATGTATGTACATATGTCATCCAAAAAATTCAAACACTGTTTGCAAAAAAAAAAATTTTTGTTTATATTTTTTTTTTTTTCAATTTTTTTTTTTATTAAAAAAATAAATATAAAAAAAGAAATAAAATCTTATTTCACAATTTCGAGCTAGGAATCGAACCAGGCAGCTCAGGGTAGCGTTTGTAATCAAAAAATCTTGAGTTTGACGCATCTATGTATTCTATGGTTAGTGTTAGTACGTTACCGGAAGGATATAAACCTGTTGGCTGCAAGTGGGTCTACAGTGTAAAGCGTGAATGAGAAGTCGAGCGTTTTAAGGCGAGACTATTAGCAAAAGGATGTTCACAGAGATATGGAGTGAACTACAAAGAAATATTCTCGCCTGTATGTCGTTTAGAGAGTGTTCGTTTCATCTTGGTCCTAGCAGCGCAGTTAAAATTGTATCTATACCAGGATGTATGCACTGCTTACTTAAACAGCGATTTGGGAGATACCCTATAGACGAGGCAGCCCGAATGATACGCAACTAAGGACAACAGCAAGGTACTTCTGTTAAAAAAGGCGTTATATAAACTCAAACAGTTTGGAAAACGGCAAATAGTAACTTTTCTCAATAAAGTGAAAATTTAATAATCGTCTATTACACCTATAAACCACTGTGACAATTTTGATTAAGATCGGGTGACAATATCATATATCTCCCATAGGAACGATCCGTCAAAAACAAATTAAAAAAACAAAAACAATTCAAATTAACAATTTGTTAGTTTAATATATCTTTTAATGACTGTGCCAAATTTGATAAAGATCGAGTGACTATATCATATAGCTCTGATAGGAACGTTCACTGGAAAACAGTGACATTGTGAATAGCTTCGTTATTTCCTATGCTAAGATTGTAGGCCATTCTTTCGCTAACATTAGCCTTTTAAAAGCAAACCTTGCAATTTAGCCGGCTCCAGGTTAATCTTCCAAAAGAAGATTATTTCAAAGGCAACACAAAAAGGCGAGCAGGTTGTCTGTATAGCTATATCAAGAACTACCAAGTTCTATCATCAGCAAAGTTTGCTAAAGAACTCCGGAAATGCAATAGCCATACCATGTCTTCAACGCTAGAATTAGTTGGGAATTGCAGCAACTAAATGAAGCGAAAACCAGAGGGCCGGGGTTAACTTCGACCGCGTCGAAGTTTGTATACCCTTGCAACTGTTTTGGTAATTCCTTCCTTACCCATAGCCATCAAAGTGTAAAAACGTTTTATCCAAAAAGTCTAATGTTTGCGAAAGAACGGCCTTCAATCTTAGCATAGGATATAGAGAACTTTTTGATGAAAGTCACTGTTTTCCACCTATCGTTTCTATGGGAGCTGTATGATATAGTCACCCGATCTTGACCAAATTTGGCACATTTATAGCTTCAATAAACTAACAATAGCTTAAAAAGTAACGAAGTTATTGAGAAAAGTCACTGTTCGTGACTTTGACGTTTGTATGGGAGCTATATGATATAGTCACCCGATCTTGATCAAATTTGGCACAATCATGAATAAGAATATAAAACTGACAAATACCAACTTTTATGACAATGGCTATAAAATTAATGAAGTTATTGAGAAAGTCACTGTTCGTGACTTTGCCGTTTGTATGGGAGCTATATGATATAGTGGTCCGATCCGGCTGAATCCGAGATATACAATGACTGCAGTATATACAAGCCTACGTGCAAAATTTCAGCTCTGTAGCGCTTACGGTCTCGGAGGAGTTCGCGTTGATCCAGACGGACGGACGGACGGACGGACGGACATGGCTATTTGAACTCGTCTCGTCGTGCTGATCAAGAATATATATACTTTATATGGTCTGAGATGCTTCGTTCTATGCGTTGCACACTTCTGACCAAAATTAATATACCCTTTTTGCAAGGGTATAAAAAATGGTAAAGCCTACAACACCGAAGACCACCTTTTTGTGCATACCCTTAGGCGATATGAAAAATTAGTTTAAGAGTACCATATAGAAAAAGGTTTTTTGGAATACAAATTCCAAAGTAACGGCGTGCCTTCCGTTGGTGTTATACCGCATATGAAATAACAGGTCGTGATATTAGTTTAGGTATATTTTTTAATTTTTTAATATTTAATATTTTTGTTTCATATTACGCTTTAGAATAATATATTTTTTCCATCGGGGTAATACAGATAAGTTGTGTTTTAAAATCAAATATATTCGGGTTTTTTCGTTACGTTGACGATGCAGTTTACCCCATGCACCGAACTAAGGGGCTGTCCATAAATTACGTAACGCATTCAGGGGAGGGGGTCTCTGTGTGTGTGACAATTTTGTCATAGGGGGGAGGGGATCGGAAAGCTTGTGACGTAACATATATTTTTATAACCTTTCAAGACAGAAAAAGTCCGTTAAAAATTCAAATTTAGGCTGTACAAGTGTGTTCATTGGCACAAATACGGTCCCAGTTCCCGAACGCGGTCAGCCAATGCTGTCAGTTTGGCAGTTGAGTTGATAGATCTTGTAAAATTTAAGCTTAAATAATTTAGCCATTATTTGGCCAGTTTCCCATATATTTAAACAATTTTTACCTTTTTTTTATATGTGACGTTACACTTGATGGGGGGTGGGGTCAGGGGGGTGGGTGTCAAAAATCGCGTTACGTAATTTATGGACAGCCCCTAAGTACATGGAACGGTAGTAAAAAGTTTGGAAAATTCAATAAACAATTTTTATACCATACACCCACAGGGTGAAATGGTATATTAAAGTCGCCAAAATGTATGTAACAGGAAGAAGGAAGCTTTTCCGACCCCATAAAGTATATATATTCTTGATCACACCCGAGTCGATATAGACATGTCCGTCCGTCTGTCCGTATGAACACGTAGATCTCAGAGACTATAAGAGCTAGAGTCACCAAGTTTGTTACGTAGACTAGTGTATTACCTACGGTGGTCAAGTTTATTTCAAATTTTTGCCACGACCCCTCCGCCCCCGAAATTTAAACAAATTTGATTTTCTTAAAGACTATGATAGCTAAAGGCATCAAATTTGGTTAGATTAATCCTTTAGTAAGCGCCCTCTGCCCCCGCAATTGATACAAAACCGATTTTCTTAAAGACTATAATAGCTAGAGACATCAAATTTGGTATGTATATTTGTTTAATAAATGCGCATATTTTGTATGTATAAAGTTTTCGCCACGCCCCTTTCCGCCCCCGTAATTTGGAAAAACTCGATTATCTTACGTAATTTTTTACCTTTTGTAATCAAATTTGGCACACTTGAATTTGATACTAATACCCAGCAAAATTGGATTATATAGAACTAAAAATAGCCAAGCTATGCATATAAACATTTTTCCAGTTGGCCGTTGGCTGGTGGGGGCGCTAGGGTGCTCGTAAGCTTGCGTAAGCGAGATACTGAGATATGCTTCTAAAAAGCATGTAATCAGAATTTTTGAAAAAAAAAAACGTAAATGCATTTGTTATTATAAATTTGAAATATTGGTTTTACTAGTGTATGGTATACCTAAGTCGGCGAGACGACTTACTTACTTCATTTTTAATTGATTGTAAAGTGAAAAAGATTTTTTGTTAAACCTTTTACCTTGTAAAAGCTCACCTACAAAAGATAGATCATAAAGAAAAACAGTTTCAAGATGGTTTAATTTTTTGCCCTTAATTGCCACTTCTCCGGAAATACCCATATGTAACTTTGAATGACTCGATTAAAGTCAAAAAGAAGTTAGTCGCGAATAAACTGCACAACCAAGCACACGCATTCTATTATTTTATATTTCTTATAACAATAATTTGTTTTACTGGTATATGGTAATTGGGACTTACCACTTCTGACACCAATTTTTGGGACCGAACACTGCAATCCCACTTATGACACCAATTTGTGGGATCTAACACTGCAATCCCACTTCTCCCAATTCGTAGGCCTTTTTACTTAATATTCCATACAGTTTTATTGAACATAATTTATGAAACATTTGTCACTTAACTATTACATTAGTATATTATTTTCGAGCAGCTACGAGGAAACACTTTCCTCACGACTTGACGCCAAAAAAACTCTCTTCTTCTAACTTCGATTGCTTGTTTTCTATATCATTGATAACTTTTGATTTATACACCTCTGAGCTAGTTCAAAAAAATCGACCGCTTCTCGTCCTTCGACCCATTCCCACATGGTACAGTCGGCGTGACGATGTTTAACAGTAAACACGATATAATAAGTTATTTTTATAGGGATACTCCAAATTCTTCCCCTCTTTTTCGTACATCACAAAACAATAGTGGTTAAGTCCGGATAATTTTCATACCTTAGCTTTTCATATACACCTAGACCTCGCTTTGCGTTGTTTCGATTTGCCTTGTATTTTTTTGGAACGTATCCCCAATGCAAAGCGAGGTCTAGCTGTAGTTGATTTGCACCGACGGACAGTCATATCTATGTATGTATGTACATATATCAAGAATATGTAAACTTTGTGGGGTTGGAAACGACCCCTTCTTTGCGTTACAAACATCTCACCAATTATATGATAACCTTTGCTAGGGCATACAAAATATATGTGCATATATCCAATATCCCTTTTCGTTTTCAAAACAGACTCCAAGATACCCCTTTAAAGAAATCCCCAACGTGTGAAAAATTTGAAATAAACTCGATCACTATAGATTTTATAGTGCCCGGGATCTATTTGACTTGGTCATATCGAAATGCGCGGGATTCAGCTACCCTTCCCCTATGCAGTTCACTTCTTTGCGAGCGAAGCAATTGTGTTACTGCAGACCGCGACTTTTGGGATCGGCTGGTTCCATAATAATCCTCTGCCTATGCCTTAGCCTCTCCGTCGCCCGTATCAATTCCCGCTCTTCTTCAGTCCATTTCTTCTGATTCTTTCTGCGTTGCGAGTACGACGACCCAAATTCGCTTTTTTAGGAGACATTATTTCGTTTGTAACTGAAACAGGAGAATTTATATTTTAAAGAATGCCCCGCCTGCTGCGGTCGATACACGGTAAGCCGTTATAAAACTCATTTTTTTCGGGCTCTCGAATATGATATCGACATAAAAAGTAGACAGAAACCAAGCTTGAACCTGACTCCACAATGTGTCAAAATTTAAAAGCAGTAGTGTCTGAATGCATAGCGATTGTAGGTACTCACACAACTTTTTGATATATATAAGAGAAGAGAAGAGATGGGGTCGGAAAAGCTTCCTTCTGCCTGTTACATACATTTTAGCGACTTTAATATACCATTTCATCCTATGGGTGTATGGTATAAAAATATTCTGGACCCTCGTCACTGCCGGATTCTGTGAAATAACAAAGCTGATGAGGAAACTAAATATGTACATATGTATAATGTCACGGACTTAACAAAATTAACCCAATTATCACAAACGAACAACTTTTATAAATCTCCCAACAGGAAAAAACATATTGTTTCGTAAATTAAAACTCATAATGATTACAGGCCATAATACGAAACAATATTGTTTTTTTTTTTTTTTAATTTTTAATACGGTCTTGATTACATACTAATCATTGATTTTGAACAAAATAAAATACACGACATAAAAAAAAATATTTCATTGAAAAAAATAAAACCCAAAACAAAATCAGGTGTGCTTCAGAAATCCCTGTCAGTTTCAATTCCCCGCGGAATCCAATTCGCTTCGAAAAAAACTAGGTGCCACACAATTTCATTTGATTACATTTGTTCTAACATATGTAGTTACTAGGATTTCGTGGCGTTGTCATTGTGCATTAATTAATTTTACCTGCATTTATAAATGTCCATAATTATATTTTTTAAGACATAGAAAATGACTTAGAAATTGTTTTTCATTAAATTTCAAGCATCAAACTCTTTATTATATTAATGCAGAATCATCAGTAACTAAACAACTTGTCTTGCGGCATTCATCTATTTAATAAAAACCCTGTAATGTCTCTAATAAACCATTCAGTTCGCAATTTACTTAGCGGATTGAGATTCGCTCAAAATGTCAGTCTATGGCAGTCTAGATTCCAGCCTTCAGTGAAATTTTCACTGAAGTGCATTTTATTGGGAAAGCAGAAAGCCCCAATTCATCTCTAAAATTAATATCCAACAAAAATAAAACAAAGGTCCTTATTTTTATGAATGTTATTGATTTAATTATATGATTTATCTATACTTTCACATTTCAACAAAAGGAAATTTTGTTAAACACAACGAAATCGGCAGGCAGAACTTTGTTTGTGGAATACGGCATCCTATCCAGACTTCTTGTTGAACAACAATGAAAGGAATTGTTGCTTGAATGGTTTTGCTGTTGTCGATGTTGTCGCTGAAGTCGTGTATGTTGGTGAGGTTGTATAGGTATATGTTGTTGTCGTGGGTGATGACGGTGTTGTAGACGTTGATGACGGCGAGGTTGATGTGGTGGTAGGGCTGGATTGAGCTTGGGACATTCCAACCAACGTAGCCAAAGCAAAGACCAGTATACCAAAGAATTTCATTTTTGATAAGTAGAGTTTTTGATATTTTTGTGCTAAGCTTGAAGTTTAAATTGATGCTGCACTCGAAGTGTAATTTTTAACGATCCAGTGTTCACTATTTATACAATTTTCTTACAAAATACAAAACTATTATAACACTTGTTGAAGGGTTTTGTTAGCACAAATGGTTTTACTTCTTTGCTTCTTGAGCTCGGTATCTTCTATTGTTTTTCATTGTATCATTTCTAAATATTTGTCTAGCAGTAAATGAAAAGTGTTACTGACATTATGAAATGCATTATACTATTTTTAACCACATAACGCAATTGTTGATTTTTTTTTTTTTTTTTTTTGAATAGGCTCAAAGATCATGTAATTCTTCTTCAAATGATAAATTAATTTATGTGTATACACCATCAATGCACATACAGAAATACTTCTTTAATTTAAAATATATGTCTTTCATAGCTGCTTGGCCATTCCATTGAGTAGGCAAAATCTGGGAGGGTTTTTAGAAACTCTAAGCTTGAGTTATCTCGCCTAGCTGTGGGACTCGCATAATGTCCAGAAACTCCAAGCTCAAATACTGGCATATCCATATTGGCATCACTTTTCTAGAAAAAAAAAAAAAAAGTGCATTCGATTTAAATTCTTGATCTGTATTCTTTATATTATCTACTTACTAAAAGCTCAAAATAGAAATCAATAGGTGAACTATCTTTTCCATATGTGATTAAAATTTGCAATGGCGGCTTGTAGGTACCCGCATAGTCGAGCATCTTTTGATCGAATGACCATTTTAATAGTTTCACGCCCAATTTAGGCTTAACAAACAACCCGAGATTTGGGGGTCCACTCAGTTGAAAAAAGTATCTTACTCGATACCCATTATCCAAGACTGTTCTGTTGATAAGTTTTAACACCGTGGGATAGGGTAATTCCACAGGATCCCGTCTGGGTAACCATCGAGCCTCATTTCTAGAGGAACACCATCGATAACACGGAATGCCGCACATCAGCTCGTCACCACAAGTGTCTCCCATTCGCTGCAAGTTAGTCAAATTCATAGTCTGATGAAGAGGTTGCTCCTTATGCCGATCCAACAAATGAAGGTAGTAACCAGAATCTTCCAGACTCAAATTGCCATCATAATCATAGAACCTGCGATTTACTTGCTAGAAATTCAAAAAAGATTATAAGTGTATTAATAGAACAAGGAATCAAAGATTGGACCATACCATTGAATCAACACGCATTACGTTAGTTTTGGATCGATATGGAAAACCAATGTGCGAGAGAGTGATCATGCAGAATATAAACGTTGTTAGGACCAATCCACCGATTATACAGTTCGGGCGACGGAACGCATTGATAAGAGGAGCCTAAATATAGAGAATACAATAATAACGACTTCAAAATATTTATAAATCCTACCAGAAAACCAAACGATAAAATAGAACCCAAGGCACACAACAATGCAACTAACATGTCCGGATTAGGAGAGAGGCCGTTTCGACCTGTCATTGGAATGACAATCGATATAATACCATAGAATCTATAGCTTAAATATAAGAAGGGCATTATCTGACCAGCACCAATTATTAGTGCCCAAAAGTAGCCTGCAATAATTAAAAGTGTTAATGTTATTGCCTTAGATAAGGGCACCTTTTATCTCACCTCGATCGTGGAGTGTGGTTAGTAAATTTATGATTTGAGAGCCAAAATAAAAAATGAAGTAAGTAAGTCGTCTCGCCGACTTGGGTATACCATACACCAGTAAAACAAATATTTCAAATTTGTAATAACTAATGCATTTGCCTATTTTTCACAATTCTGTTCACATGCTTGTTACAAGCATATCTCAGTATCTCGCGCACTTATGCATATAAGCACCCTAGCGCCCCCACCCGCCAACGGCCATCAAAGGCCTTATGCAAAAACGTTTATATGCATAACTCAGCTATTTAAGTGTGCCAAATTTGATTGCACAAGGTAAAAAATTACGGGAGATAATCAAGTTTTTCAAATTTCGGGGGCGGAAAGGGGCGTGGCAAAAACTTTATACATACAAAATGTGCGCATTTACTATGCAAATATACATACCAAATTTGGTGTCTCTAGCTGCAATAGTTTTTGAGATAAACGTTTTTTTTTAATTGCGTGGGCGGAAAGGGGCGTGGCAAAAATTTGAAACAAACTTGATCACTCTACATACTACACGAGCCTACATTCCAAATTTGGTGGCTCTAGCTTTTATAGTCTCCGAGATCTAGGTGTTCATACGGACAGACGGACAGACGGACAGACGGACGGACGGACAGACGGACAGACGGACGGACGGACAGACGGACGGACAGACGGACATGGCTAGATCGACTCGGCTGTTGATACTGATCAAGAATATATATACTTTATGGGGTCGGAGAAGCTTCCTTCTGCCTGTTACATACATTTTGGCGACTTTAATATACCATTTCACCCTATGGGTGTATGGTATAAAAAGAGAAATCATACACAGATAGGTACTACGGAAACTTGCAATCGTTAGAATAATACAAATCACAGATAGAATTACACAATGGGCGTGTTGAGCTATTTGTAAACGATATGCATGGCAGATCTTCTCCTACAAATGAAAGTATGAATAAATTGCAGCATAATTTTAATAATTATAATTTACATACCTGCGTTCTTAGAGTCAAATATACCGTCGTGGGCAATACCAAGCCAATTAATGAGGGACAAATGAAGATACCAATGAGCAGCCAGCTGTTGCTGAAATACGTCATTGTTCGGTCGCCAGCATCGTAGAAAACAGACATTAACAAGGGAAACCCGAAAGCCAACAGAAACCCAACAACGGCCAATAGAAGAAATATGCCGAATTCGCATGCCAATGTGCTGACTTTCTCACACGATACTCTCGACATCCGCCACAAGGAGACACACACGACAAGTATTCCACCGAGAGAAAATGACATATTCAAAGCTACACCAGTAGATTCGTAATAGTAGATAAAGAAAAGGCCCAGGAAATCAAAAAACACGGAATGGCCTTCGGAATATGCCTATGAAAGGTGATTTTAGTGAAATTAAACATTTTTAATTTATACAAACTAACCTCTGTGTCATACATTTCTTTCGCGTTAGAAATACTGCGTGTTAAAGCCAAGATGTTGTCACCTGAATTTTGCAGTGAATCTCGAGATATGAGTTCCCATCGGTCAAATTTTGTATGGTAAACAAATCCATTTTTTACCGTGGCCATATCCAACCCTGAAGAATAAAAGATTTTTTACTTTACTATTTGGGAAGAGAACCTATTTAAAAAGTCACCTGGCACCGGTCCATAATCTCGGAAAATTCTAAAATCAGTGTCGGAAGGAATAAGACCGGCTTGAAATATTTCCTCTGCAAGTGTAGTCGCAAATGGATGTTTCACACTGTTTCTGTAATGCTAGGGATGGATAACAATTAAGGATGGTTTCATAAAATAGGTAGGAAAACTATTTGGATAATTATAATAATAATAATTTGGACAAGAGTATAGCCATGATTCCATTCCAAGGGCTATGATGAACCCTTCTCAGGTCGTGATCTAAGGGATCAATCAGCTTCGTCAAGATATATAGCTAATGCTCATACCCTCATAAGCCATGGATGATTAGGTCCGCTTTGGAAAAGTAATTCACGTCCACCCGAAGAGCCTTCAAGGTTGATTACGCTTTTGCAATTTGGGGCCCACTTGTGCTGCGTAATAAACCCGTGAGCGGCTAGCAATGATTGCTCCTCAGCTCCATTAAATAAAAAAACAATTGGATGAAGAAACGTCTTTTCAGATATAGACATCTGGCGTAGGACTTCCAACATGACCACTACCATAAAGGCATCATCCCCAGCACCTGTTTAAAAAGATTTAAGATATGGCAGGAATTTTGGAAATAGCTTCTATCTCACCCCACGCTCCTGGCTTGGTATCGGTGTGACTATTCAATAGCAAATACGATGTGCTATTGGAATTTTTAGCACTTAGTTTCACTATCACATTTTGTACACCCCGATAAACATTCATCAATTGGTCTCTCATATAGGAACCCGACACATGCTGAACATCCACCTCCAATTCAAATAAATCGGTGACCATTTGTGAACGAATTTTTTTAATTTCGTTGAGCAAAAAATCGTAAATAACAACTTCGTTGGCTACATCTCCGGCCACACGTGGTCCCATTTTATCAATTTCGAGGAGCAAGATTTCGGCTCGTTCGGCTACAAATTCTCCAGGTTTTTCTATTTCCTGTGCTACCTTCAGCCCATTTGGTAGGGAATGAGATAACGGTATAACAATCGCATAAAAGAGGGCCAGCCAAGCCAGCAGAAATCCAGCGCCAAAGAACCAAGGCAACTGTTTACAACTCCGTTTAGCTTCAATACATATTTCGACCGTGTCCACATCTTGCACTGTTACTCCTTCATTGTAGATAACTAATACCTTTGGGTAAAGGGGCCTAAATTAGTAATGGTGATCAATGTTTCTGCATAGTAATTTTTCTTACACGATTTTTATTCCGCATTTTTAAAATGGTCGTTTCCACAAAGACTCGCGACGTGCAACTAAAATTTGGACATAATTCTGTTTAATGCTGGTATTATGCTCTATCATAAAGATATTCTATTTTTGTACCATACACCCATAGGATGAAATGGTATATTAAAGTCCCCAAAATATATGTAACAGGCAGAAGGAAGCATTTCCGACCCTATGATGTATATATACTCTTGATCAGGATCGACAGCTGGCTCGATCTAGTCATATAAGTATGCGTGCAGATTATAATAATTAATAATTATATTTACTATTTTTTGCCACGTCCACTTTCGCCTTCATAATCTATAAAAAACGATTCTCCAGTCGCAATTGGATGCTATCGAACCCAAGCTACCAAATTTTATTAAAATCGGACTAAAAACATGGAAAATATACGTACGTATAAACGAGTTTTACTATGAGGCATGTAAAACGAATCTAATAGACATAAGTTTGGTGCTCGAAATTTAAAATAATTGTTCACCTGGTCATGGCATACCGACGTCGGCGAGACGACTTTATAGTGGGATTGAGTAATTCTACCGTGAAGTATAAAGTTTCTTTGTCAATATACAATATACGATATATTAGGAATATATGGCATAAATACCGACACTAATCCAACAGTATATCATTTATATGTCATAGAAATAAAAGGTCAATTTGATCAAAATCCGGGTAACCATCTACAATATTCTATAAAATGACACACTTTATGACCCGCACTTATGTAGGGAAAGAGTGACCAAAAGTAGTTTTCAAAAGTATAACAACTTCGACGCCGTCTCTAGTTTTTACTTTTTTTTTAGTATTTATTACTTAACTTTGAAATGTTTCGATTTATAGCCGCAATTCTGCTTGCAGATTACTTTTACAAGAAAAATTAAGCAACTTGCAATCGTAAAAGTTTGTTTTATGACGTTCATTATGGTCAATCCATTGAAAGTACAAAGTTTGGTAAACTGTCTAGAAATGCTGATGTTCCTCATAAAGCTAAATAATTCTTATTATCAGAGATAGGTCCAGTTTGAAAATATACCGGACCACTGTATCTAGCAGAAACGATAGCCAAAAAAGTAATTTAAATACTAAATAAGAAAAAAACAGAGGTCTGGGTCTTCGACCGCGCCAAAGTTTGAATACCCTTGGAAGTTTTCTGATATGGAAAATGGGAAAACATTTTATCTTAAAAGTCTCAAGTTCTTAGACTAGAGCAACGCGCTTGTAGCATGATATGATATTATATGGTCTGTTTATACGACAGTTATATAAAACAGTTATCTGTTTCGGTTCAAATTCGGAACAGTCATTAAGTGGTACATTGAACTAAAAATATTAACTTTTATGACAATAGCTTGGAAAATAACGAAGTTATTGACAAAAGTCACTGTTAGACACCGATCGTTCCTATGGGAGCTATATATTGTAGCCGTTCGATCTTGATCAAATGTTTATAATCATTAAAAAATATACAATACTTACAAATATCAATTTTATGACAATTGGTTAAATGAAGGAAATAAGAAGTCTCGCCAACTTAGAGATACCATGCACGACAAAAACAAATATATTTTAAATTTATAACCAGAGGTCCAGGGCTAGCTTCGACCGCGTCAAAGTTTGTATACCCTTGAAAGTTTTTCGTTATCCTTTCCTTAGTTATAGCCTTCAAAGTCTAGTGTTTGCTAAAGAACGGTTTAGAATCTTAGCATAGGAAATAACGAAGTTATTGATTGCTCCTATGGGAGCTATATAATATAGTCATCCGATCTTGACTAAAATTAGCACAGTCATTAATGGCTATGTGTGAAAATTTTCAAGGTGAGCCACTTAAAAAAAAACTTCTGCGTATTTCTTACTCAAAAGTGCCTGTTTTCATTCATATGAATAAATGAAGTAAGTAAGTCGTCTCGCCGACTTAGGTATACCATACACCAGTAAAGCAAATATTTTAAATTTATTAAACATATGCATTTTCACATGCTTTTTATTACAAGCATATCTTAGAATCTCCCTCACTCAAGTATACGAGCACCCTAGGGCCCCACCAGCCAACGACTAACTACGGCCTTATGGAAAAACGTTTATATGCATAACTTCGTTGTTTTTTGTCCGATTTTGACCAAATTTGGTGTTTTGCTGGGTATTAGTATCAAATTCAAGTGTGCCAAATTTAATTACAAAAGGTAGAAAATTACGTGAGATAATCGAGTTTTTCCAAATTACGGGGGCGGAAAGGGGCGTGGCAAAATCGTTGCATATACAATATATGCGCATTTATTAAACAAATACACATACCAAATTTGGTGCCTCTAGCTATTATAGTCTTTAAGAAAATCAAATTTGTTTAAATTTCGTGGGCGGAGGGGGGCGTGGCAAATTTTTTTTGCAACAAATTTGTGCGCGCTTACTAAAGGATTAATCATACTAAATTTGATGTCTTTAGCTATTATAGTCTTTAAGAAAATCAAATTTGTTTAAATTTCGTGGGCGGAGGGGGGCGTGGCAAAAATTTGAAATAAACTTGACCACCGTAGGTAATACACGAGTCTACGTACCAAATTTGGTGACTCTAGCTCTTATAGTCTCTGAGATCTACGTGTTCATACGGACAGACGGACGGACGGACGGACGGACATGTCTATATCGACTCGGCTGTTGATACTGATCAAGAATATATATACTTTATGGGGTCGGAAAAGCTTCCTTCTGCCTGTTACATACATTTTGGCGACTTTAATATACCATTTCACCCTATGGGTGTATGGTATAAAAAATGAAGTAAGTAAGTCGTCTCGCCGACTTGGGTACACCATACACCAGTAAAACAAATATTTCAAATTTGTAATAACTAATGCATTTGCCTATTTTAAGAAATTCATTCACATGCTTTTTACAAGCATATCTCAGTATCTCGCGCACTTATGCATATAAGCACCCTAGCGCCCCCACCTGCCAACGGCCATCTCCGGCCTTATGCAAAAACGTTTATATGCATAACTCAGCTATTTTTTGTCCGATTTTGATCAAATTTGGTATTTTGCTGGGTATTAGTATCAAATTTAAGTGTGCCAAATTTGATTGCACAATGTAAAAAATTACGGGACATAATCGAGTTTTTCAAATTTCGGGGGCGGAAAGGGGCGTGGCGAAAACTTTATACATACAAAATGTGCGCATTTAGTATGCAAATATACATACCAAATTTGGTGTCTCTAGCTGTAATAGTTTTTGAGATAAACGATTTTTTGAATTGCGTGGGCGGAAAGGGGCGTGGCAAAAATTTGAAACAAACTTGATCAAGGCATTTGAACGAAAAGTTTATAAAATTAAAGTAGACAAAAAAATTCTCCGTTCGGATTCAATTAGAATATATGATATTATAAAATATATGATAGCGATTGACACAGGTTAGGTAACGTTATCTACTTACTCATGTACAGCTTAAAAAATTTACAGTAAACTTGCTTAATGTCGTAAAAAAAGATCCCTTAGTTTAAAGTTCTGCTACTGTGGATATTTTACCCCGATGAGTCACGAGTAATCGTAATTTTACATTTATTATTTTCAGAAAAAAATATTTATAAATTTAATATATTTCAAAAACTTCTTTAAACAAGAGGGCCGTGGTAAACAATGGCTGTTTCGAAATTTGTATACCCCTCCAAGTTGTTTTCCCTATAGCCGTCGAAAAGAAAAAAAGTTTTATACAAAAAGTCTGATGTTCGCGAAAGAACAGACCTTAAGTTTAGGCTGAAGGAGTCCGGCATATGTAGCATGATATTTTATCGTTGGTTTAAATGTGACTGCAATATAAATAATTTGCCGATTTCTATAAAATTTATAAATATTTTAATATTAATAAACATTTTTTTTTTAACAGTAGCTAAGAAATGTTATTGAGAAACGTCAATGTTTGTATAGGAGCTATATGATATAGTTCTGATCCGGCTAAATACGAAATATATGTACAAACTGTGCAGTATATACAAGACTACATGCAAAATTTCATCTATGTATGTATGTACATAGCTCTTGCGGTCTAGGAGGAGTTTGCGTTGAATCAGACGGATGGACGGACATGGCTACTTGAACTCGTCTCGTCGTACTGATCAAGAAAGTATATGTATACTTTATATACTCGAAGATGCTTCCTTCTATGAATTGCACACTTCTGACCAAAATTAAATGTACCATTTTTGCAAGGGTATAAAAAAGGCTTAATTGTAATTTTTTCGAAAACTGTAGGTAAAAGGCATTTTTGGTCATATAATATTCATAAAATAAATTTATTTAAGCATACTTATTAATATACAATGAAAACGTTTCTTCGCAAAAACCTTTAAATTTTTGTAAATTAATTGGTAATCCACTGGAAATTGCTATCAGAATATTGTGGAGTCTATCAAACTCAAAATCTAAAACTGAGGCCAATAACATTGAATTTGAAAATGCTGTTCTCGCAGTATTACCGTCTCTCGTTTTGCCATATCCATTCTGAACGAAGTCTCCTTTGTACATATATACTCTTTTTTCTTTGATTTTTCTGATTTGTCCTTGTCGTCTCGTATTTGCCATTATTTTTAAACCCATTCTATAGGATAATTTTAACACAAACTGGAAAACCCTTATCCATGCATGGAGTGGAAGAATTCCAAATTGCAGACTCTCAGGTTTGGGCTTATACTTTGATGAGAAGGGATTGGTAATACTCATAAAACCAGCTCATAAGGCCAGCTCCACAAATTGGGCATAATTTATATTTATTTAAGATTTTGCCGTCTATTAAAGTCATGTACACTTCATAGCTTAAACTAATTTCGATATTTGAAATTGTGTACACAAAATTTGACAACTTCTGGATTTGTGAGTCCAAATAGAATTTTTCTGCGAGAATGTGGTCTTTGGTTTCCTTTGTGAACTCCAAATTCAAAGGTCTGCAGAATCTGATTCACTGATGTGAACGATTTATCCATAATCCATTTCTCCGCAATTTCCTGTCAACTTGAGGGGTATGATGGTAATCCCGAATAGTGAATGGTCATTACAAAAGGGTTCCTCTTCGAATCCTTGCTTGTATGCACTCTGTCCTGTTGATCCGAATCCATAACTACAAATTAACTTGGTGCTATTGATGCTTTTGTACCGCTTAATCACTCCTACTTGCATATTTAGAATTCGGTTGACAGTGTGATCCAATAAATTTTGCAAAGTAACTTCACCTTTGGTTTCCGTCACTAATGTTTCTTTGGGCCTACATTGCAATTTTGCATTCTGCACGATTTCGTAAGAAGGATATAGATCACATAAGTGGCTATTTCCAATTTCTCTTGTACTATTGTACTGCTTTTTAGTAAAAGACTTTTTTTAGTAAAAGTGCTATAGCCTCCTGTGGAATAAGCGGAACTGAATCTGACATGAGAATCTTCTTTATAATGCTGTGGCTTCTGTCGTTCATACACTATTTTAACACATATGATGTGTCTTTTTGATTGAACTTCTTTGCTGAAAGTGCTGCGGTGTCCACTAAAAGGCGTGTAGAACTACATTCTGCCATGTTGCCAGCCAGTTTTCTTTTCAGTCTTGGTCTAGCTGCTTCATAATCCACATTTGGTACGCCCTTTTTATACCATGCACCCATAGGGTGAAATGGTATATGAAAGACGCCAAAATGTATGTAACAGGCAGAAGAAAGCTTCTCCGACCCCATAAAGTATATATATTCTTGATCAGGACCAACAGCCGAGTCGATCTAGCCATTCCGTCAGTCCGTCAGGATCAACGCAAACCCCTCGTAGACCGTAAGAGCTGCAGAGCTGAAATTTTGCATGTAGACTTGAATATACTGCAGGGGTTGTATATCTCGGATTCAGCCGGATTGGACCACTATATCATGTAGCTCCCATACATACTTTGCTATTTTCTGAGCAATTGTCGTGAAATTTCATATTGGTAAGTTTATTACACTTTTTAACGACTGTACCAAATTTGATCAAGATCGGGTGACTATATCATATAGCTCCCATTCAAACGTCAAGTCAAACTCGTTACTTTTTAAGCTATTGTCGTGAAATTTAATATAAGTTAGTTTATTGTAGCTATAAACGACTGTGCCGAATTTGGTAAAGATCGGGTAACTATATCATATAGCTCCCATAGAAACGATCGGTGGAAAACAGTGACTTTCATAAAAAAGTTCGTTATATCCTATGCTAAGATTGAAGGCCGTTCTTTCGCAAACATTAGACTTTTTGGACAAAACGTTTTTACATTTTGATGGCTATGGGTAAGGAAAGAATTACCAAAACAGTTGCAAGGGTATACAAACTTCGACGCGGTCGAAGTTAATACCTTTTCTCTGGTTTTTTTATATATGTACATAACTCAACATAGTTGCCTTTTAGCTTAATATTCATTTTCGGCGTATAAACGTCATAAATTTAAGGCAACAGCTTACCATTTAAGTGCCTTGAGCAATGCGTTATGAATCAAAGATTAGTATAAGGTAGGTCAATTTCTTAGGATCAACAAACCCACGGTGCCTCTGTCCCACAAATAGGACCGTCGTCTTCGTCCGCAAAATATCAAAGAAGCTAACTTCGGCAATGACGAAGTTTATGTACCCTCACAGTTCTTGGCAATAATTTTTTTACATTTTTAAATTTGTTTCTCTGCAACTCAATTCATCAATACACAAACAAAACATTATTACATTTTTTACTACAATTTTTTCTTCTTCCATCATTCCTTAAGCAAAGCACAGCACGCACATACAGTTCGTGTAGCGCTGCGTCTGTGTGTGTGTGTAGGCCAGAGAGCTGCAACCGGTGTGATTGGGTATGATCGATCACGAAGGAACAAATTTCAATCGAGTCAAATCAGGCTTCAACATCAAACAGGCTCGATCCGGAACGATCGCCGAAATGAAACGATCAAATCGTTGATTTTTTGCTTCGTGTATGAATCACGAAATGTGATTGCTGCAGCTCTCTGATATGTACATATTTGTGTGTTTTAAAGAAAACAAGTTGCAATTATGATGAAATAATTAGATCGGCTTTCCTCATCGAAAGCAGCGAGGCTGTTCGCATAGAGCCGAAGTGCCATGCCGAACGTTTATTGCGTGCGTCGGCAGAGCCCACCACTGGCTTGAATCGAACCCGGTATGAGCAAACGATATGATTGTGTTCGACCTGTATGTACATCAGAGAGCTGCAACAATCACATTTCGTGATCCATACACGAAGCAAAAAATCAACGATTTGTTCGTTTCATTTCGGCCTGTTTGATGTTGAGGCCTGATTTGACTCGATTGAAATTTGTTCCTTCGTGATCGATCATACCCATCACAATCAGAGAGCTGCAACTGATTGGAACTGAATGTTCGCTGAATGTTTAATCACAAAAAATCTGAGTCAATGATCGGGTCTGATTGAAGAAATTGTGATTGTTGCAGCTCTCTGGTGTAGGCATGTGCTCTGTTTGATTTCATGATGACGTAGAAGGCAGCAAGCAGCGCTGCCGGCAGCGGTTGATCCGATTTTCATTGACTGTAACTTGTGTTCTATTTATCCGATCAGATTCAAATTTTGGGATCTGAGATTCTATATCAAGTTCTATCATATTGGTAAATTTCATGGGGATATTCCAATTTTTGCAAAAATGTTTGTTCCGATCCCAAAGATTTTCGTACTTTATCTTACCCGGGTAATAAAAAGCCGCCAAAAAAAATTTCATCCCGATAGCTCTTAAGATGGCTGAGTAAAACGCATACGCACCGAAGGACGGCTATATCGACTCAGATTCGCATGCTGATCAAGAATATATATACTTTTGGGGTCGGAAACGTCTCCTTCTTTGCGTTACAAACATCTGACCAATTTTATAATACCCTCTGCAAGGGTATAAAAATCCACTCATGGCAGGGGCACAGATTCTGAAGGCCCCTACAACCGTTGTTACTAACACTACTGTATCGGTGGTATGCAGCAGCAGCAACTAGAATCAATCCTTTTGCTAAAGAAGCAAGATCGCTAAGACACAACCTCAAATACTTTAATCCAGGGGTAGGCACCTATAGCCCGTTCGGGCACTTTTCTTCGGCATTTCATCGTTTTGCCAACTGTGTGCAAAAACAGCAAATTGTAAAAACAGAATTAGTCTGTGCAGCATTTCGACGCGAGCACGTCTATGTCGCTTTGCTCGAAAATTGCACATGAAAAAATGAATTATGACGTGGTTTTCTTTTCATTTTCTTGTATCAAATCGGCGAGCTCGATCGTTTGAACGATTGAGACAAATAGTATTCACTTTTAATTTTTCGAAGTGTAAAGCACACACATACATTGACAATTTTCGTTGGCTCTCTTTGTGCCTACCCCTGCTTTAATACAGGGCCCGGCACAAAGAGAGCGCTAAAAAAATTTAGTTGCATGTGTGCACTTGCTTGTGTGCGTATGTTGCTTTACATTTAATTAAATTAAACTTCATCAAATTCTGCCTCAAAATAATAAAACGAGCACAGCTAATAATCTGATGCAAGAAAAAGATAGAAAAAAGCAGTGATCAATTTTTTCATGTGTGTTCTTTCAACAAAGCGACATTGTATGTAGATCTGCTTGCGTCGAATTGGTGAGGGAAACTAAATCCAGACAGAGAGAAATATCACCTAAGAAGCTAAAAGGACCGCCGCAGACACCTACCACGCTGAAGACCGAACTAGGCATAATTCTAGACGAGATTAAAGATATCTCGATAATAAAAAGGCTCCTCTAACGCGCAACACAACCCAATGGATGAAAAAAAGCACACCTTAATATAAAATCTGTTCACTCAGATGTACTGCAGCACATGCAGGAACAACCGGCGAAGATTGGATCATGCCCGGCACGTGCGTTGCGCAACGGCGCCGCCTAAACCACTAAAGAGGATGAGAAGAGCAAGGACACTAGACTTGTTGGCGCCAAAAAAGAACAAAGGGAAAACAAGCAACCAAATCAGGAGCAAACTACAAGGATCCGAAGCCCACAACAGCACAGGATCACCTGCAGCAACCAAAACCACAGGAGGGAAATGGCGAAAACTAGAGGAAAATTAATTAAAAGAGGCCATGCGTCATCGTGGTAAAATGCAAAGACGCAGCAAATTACCTGTTGGTACTTTAGTCAGGCAGTGAAAGACGCACTTGGGGACACTGCTGGAGGGAAGGCGATCAACGATAAGGCAATGATAGATAGAAAGTTATTCAATTTTTTATGCGCTGTCCTGGTATTTATCCACGAAGAGTTCCCAGCAATATGCTACCCAACGATGCGCAAAGCCAACAGTGGCAACTTCGCAAACAAGCTACTTAAGGCAGGTAAAATACGAGTAGGCATGTGCATACATACATATGTCGAGAGCGCTTGAAAATCTAGCCGAGACGGTGCTGTAGTATGTTGTATAAGCTATAAGCATATGCCCATTTTATTGCAGTATATTCAATATCTGTTACGATCAGCCACTTATATGTATGTAGACTGACCTGTATGTGCCATCGCACGTACATCTATATACACATATAAGTACATGTGTCGGTGGCTCAGTGGAGACCTACTAAATCTACACCTATACATGTAAAGCTTATTATAATGATTATGTTTATTGACAACAGTATTATAGACAATTCTGAGTGGGTAGGTCACAGCAATTTGTTGTAGACAACTGAGAACAATTTTGATTGAGCTTAGCGACAACTGACTACTGCGACTTACTACTTTCGCTCCAATTCGCTCTCTCTGTGTTCTTGCACTCTGATCTGGACAACACCTATTCACATTCGGGCCTCCTGATCATCATAATCTGATCAGGAGGCCCGATCCGGGTCATCATTGTCAATAACATATCTAAACAGCTTCATACTATCGGAGCTTGTGATCGTCTGATTTGATCGTTCCACTTGGGCTGCTTTGCATACATCATAGCACCCGTTCCTATTTTCTTAGTTATCTCATAAGGGCCAAGAGAACTACTGGCCAACATCCGGCCTGCGACGTATTGGGTTCGCTTGATTGCGATGAGATCACCTAATAAATACCCATGATCCTGCTTGCGTCTGTAGCAGGCCTGCTCACTAAAGCAGGGCGCGGCACAAAGAGAGCGCTAAAAAAATGTGTGCACATAATATATACTATATATGTATATACATACATAGATAGTATGAAAAATATGTGTAATAGCTGATGCAAAACATATATTCATTTTTATGATATTTAGGTGAAAGGAACCCAAGGCCCATAACTATACTTTGTTTTAATTTTTTATTCGTTTCTTCACATACGATTCGCGCAGTGTAAAGCAGCTTACGCACACAAGCAAGCGCACGCATACATTGACAGTTTGAGATGGCTATCTTTGTGCCTACCCCTGCTCTAAATGATAGCGAAGTACAAGAGAGCGTCGCGCACGCATAAAATGTCCCATATTGATAGGCAAAAAAATATACATATCTTATTTTTATCTGATTTTAATGAAAAATATGTCATTCGACGGAAAATTCAATTTACTTTCTTTCCTCGTTCATGGAAAAAAAGTACTTTAGTGCAAACCAATGTCGCAAAATGGCTTCGCCCAAAGGACCAAAAATTTCCATACAAAATTCAGATTTTCAATTGGCTCCAAATGGAAAGTTGGGGGCTAAATTAAAATTTGTGGTATGCAGTTTATCTTTTTTTTTGCTAGATCTACATCTTTTTCAAGGAGTTCATACTTTTATCTTTAATATTTAAGATTTTGGAAAAAATGACTTTTCTTTGTTCAAATGTACCTGTGAAAAAACGGATTAAAATATGAAGACCATTTTTACAGTTCATTATCTGAATGCAATAACCAACAATTTACAGGAAAAATTTTTGCATTAAATTATTTAGGAGCCGAAAAAATTAGAACTAAAGTCAAAAAAAAAGTCACTGTATATTAAACAATTTAAACGAGTCAACTTATTACAATATCAGAAGTGTTCCTACCCAAAACCATGAGTAACGCAGCTCAACTATCCGATTTAACCCTCGATCAACTAAAACAATGGCTAGCAACTTTAAACATGCCAACAAACGGCTCAAGAAATGAATTAGTGCTCCGCCTGTATAGCGTACCAGTCGAAACACGTGGTCATGCCCCATCTGGTTGGAACGCCTAACCCAGACCAATTAAATGAAGCGTCAATTGGCGATGCAATTCCGAGAAGCGTACAACAAGAATCGGTGAACTCCAATCTCAACAACATCAACGATGTCCCGTTGGTTCAACAATTGCTACAACAACTTCAACTGCTGATTCCTAGAATCGAGCATGGTCACGATTTGGGCAGATCTTTCCAGAATTCGGAAAACAATGACAACGCCATTGACAATGTCATCGATAACAATGTAGCTAATGAGAATATCGTTGACAGCAGCATTCCCATCAGTGGCAACGCCACAGTCGAAGCCACCAACCAACACTCTGGCAACTCAAACGGCGAGTCTCCGGGCATAGCTTTTTCACTGGTGAAGGAAGTATTGATGGACTTCAATGCTCTTCATTTGCAAGATGAAAGGCAAGGCGCATTCATGGCTTCATTCGGAGGTAAGTGAGTGTTGCCTATGTTATACACTTCACCGATATTTTTAAGCTGAGCCACCCACTTTTTGGATCACGAAACGCCGTTGAAGTCCATCAATACCATTACCTGTTCGCATAATACTAATGGCAGCTTTTGGAGAGAAGATGTCCAAGATGTCATTTCGAACAGCGCAATTGGAAGTTTGGCGAAAAGTTTGCAACTTATCTGGACGACAAACTAATGTTAGTCAACAACATTAACATCGATGAAGAAGAGCTCCTTGATAAGGTTATCGAGGGCATACCTGACAAGGGATTGCGAACTCAAGCACGGATCCAATGTTTCGCCAACCCTAAGCAGATGTTAGCTGCTTTCGCTGAGATACATCTAGAGGACATTCGACGCGCAGTTAAAGATGAAAATGAAACTGGCAGAACAAACAAGTTTTGACAGATGCGCTGTCGTAGATGTAACATAAGAGGACACCTGGTGAACAGGCCGGACCGTGTACCAGGCTCTTGTTTCATGTGTGGATCCATGGAGCATTGGGCGGCCAAATGTCCAGAAAGGAAAGGCAACCGTGAAAATAATGGACTCAACCGCACGAACCAGAGCAGCAACAATTTTGTAAGAGAATTCATTATACATTTTGTAGACTTGCCACATAATTCATTATACATTTTGTAGACTTGCCACATAATTCCTTTATTGCAGCGTGCCTCATAGATTCGGGGAGTCCAGTTTCCGTAATCAACAGAAGAAACATTTACCTTATCATTCATATCTTCATTCTGTTGAGGAATCTCATCAAGGGCTAAATGGATGTCCTCTCATTACATTTGGAAAATTACTATTTTACGTTATGAAGAATTCAATAAAGATTTACTTTTATTTACTCGTTATCCCAGACAAATCTATGAGTCGCGATGTAATTTTTGGAAAGGATTTTTTGACATCATGTAATCTAAAATTAGATTTGGATTCTTTTGAAAAAAGAACGCTAATAACTTCTCAGAGCCACGACAACGTAAGAAAAGTTAATTTTAAAGAAATTGGAATTTTGATGTCAGAACATATTTTTATTTTTTTTTTTTTTTTTTTTTTGTGTTTAAGTATATTTAAAATCTGTCCACTGTAGGAGAATAATTAAATTTGTTAACGGCCATGTTGTACATAGCATGGAAATGAAGTGAAAAGCCGCTGCAGGGTTTGATGGTTTGGGGTCATCACTCTTCACTGCACTATGGTCTGGATGTCGATTTTTTTTGGCATAAACTACAGTTTGAATGCTAGAGAGTTGAAATTGCAAGCATGATGGAAATACTAAAAGAAAATTTAAATTTTTTTTTTTGATTGCATACTTTCAGGCTGAATTTTTAAATATTCGGAACTGTTTTGACCAATTAATAATTATAAACATGCACAAAATAGATAGTTTATAATTCTATTTGTCTCATATTTTGTAGTGTAGAAAAGTGGTGTGAAGAAAATAAATTACAAAAATTTGTGTTGTGTTTAATTGGCATCGTCTTCTTCTTCTCTATGTCGTGAATGTCCTCCTCAGAATTAGACTTAAAACTTCTTTGGGAAGAGGTTTTTTCGGGTTTTTCCTTTCCCTCTCCTTCAAACAGACACTCGATAGTAATGGATCCGAGGAATCCATGGCACTATGAAAAATGTCACTCATTGCACTATGGTCAGAAAGTCGGATTTTGTGGCATAAAGTCCAATTTTAAAGTTAGAGCCTTGAAATTTGGTACATATGTCTTCACCCACCTGCCCTAGCACATTAAAAAATTTTATTAAATTTTTTTTTTTTAATACATTTTTTTTATTCTTCCTCGTTGTTTAAAATAATGTTAAGAGCAAGGTCAGATTCGTGATCTAAATCAGAATCCGAATCTGAATTTTCCGGATCGGAATTAATAGTTTTCTGGGTCGGCGGAGATACTGCCTTTAGAAGATATATGACATCTTGTGGAAGATTTTTCTTTTTGATTTGATTTTGTCTTTTATTCAGACATATGCTTGATATAAGCGGATCTGATGAATCCATTGCTCTATAAAACACACCAGCCATGGTGTTTAGTCGGCTATTTTTTCTTGCATGTGATTTTCTGTCACTTTTGTAATATTTGTTCCGAGCTTCTGAAGCATTTTCGCCTAAACATCCAACCGGAACCAAGGATGAGTTCATAATTTGCCAGCCGTGAACTAATATTTTGTGGACAGTCGGAGACATTGGGTACCAAGGATATATACTTAAGTACATTGAAAATGTGCTCTAACAAAATTCCTTAAATTTTTCAACATCTACAGAATAGTGAGACGAAATGGTAATCATAATCACGAAGAAATTGTGTAGAAGGGCTTGATCAAAGTTTGTTACTGATGAAAACAAACGGGTATAAGAGAAGGCTCTTCTGGCTGTGTTTCCGTCATTACTATTGCCACTACCGTTTTGCTTGGGCATGTTTATATGGAGACCTATTTGTTTCCACATCATGTCTTGAATATTCTTTTTTCGAGACATTACTTCCATTTTGTCAGCCTGCTTAATATGCCACTTTCGAATTTCGAGCCTATATGACACATTTAGGACGAATTCAAAAAAACGAATCCAGGCATGCAATGGACTCGCGCCGTATTGAAGACTTTCAGGTCTTGGTGCAAAGTTCCTGAATAAAAATCATGCATGAAATTCAAACGCCGCCGCGTGCAGACGTGTTTTTTAATTCACTCCGCAAAATTTAGTGTAAAAAATAAAAAAGACCGCGTTTGCGAAAATTGTGTAGGGCTCTCAGTCACCTCAGAGACGCCTATTTACAATCATATTGCTATTAGTTTGTTCTAATAGCAATAAATACTAAGTTGCAACAGGAAAGCCTGGAAAAGCCATGTCCACCAATTCGGGCCCAAGTTCTCTCGATCCCCACCAGCAACAGCTACAAGAACTACTTGTACAACAATAACGTGAGCGTCGTCTCTCGGTCCAACGCAACAACGCGTACTTTTCGGTGGTGTCGCCGACCCCACTGAATGCTACCGTAAGCAATAACACCGAAAGTGCAAGCCACTCAGCAATCAACAGCAATTTAGCGTGGAGAGAGTAGTGTGCTTATCCATCAATATCGATAACTGGGTCACCGATTGCACCGACCAGCACCGTCATCTCGTTGACAGCAACTACTGCAACGTCTACCGAAGTATTGACCTGCCTCAAGCCGTCAACGACAAGTCGCCCAGAGTCAGCCACGACAATAAACCCAACGCCTTCTGTCCAAACTGGAATGGATAGATATATTAAAATAACTAAGCGGAAGCTTAGCCCGCAAAAGAAAAAAAGTGGCAATACGCCGAAAATAACCAAACCAAATGAACGAGTAGCACTTCTAAGCTGGAATCGTTTTAAAATTCTTGCCGATCAGCAAGACGATCAAGCCGGCGCTGTAGATAAAGTTAAATCGGCTAGACCACCCCCTTTATACATCCGTGGAGCCAACTGCAGCGTCCTGATTTCGAAGCTAGTAGAAACAGTAGGGGCAAATAACTTTGTTGTAACCCCTTTCAACAGGGGTAACATAAAAGAAATTAAATGTCAAACCCAAACTGAGGACAATTTCCGCATCATCGAAAAGTACCTCCGTAATGCTAACATCAACTTCTATACCTACCAACTAAAAAGCAGTAAAGGGCTCCAGGTTGTGTTAAAGGGGATCGAGCCATCGGTCCCACCCCAAGAAATAGCAGACGCATTGGCCGAAAAAGGGTTTGCGGTTAAGTCCGTTGTCAACATCATCAACAGGAATAAAGTCGCACAGCCGCCCTTTAAAATCGAGCTCCAACCAGATGCAAAGCGGACGAAGCCAAATGAAGTGCATCCAATCTACAACCTTCAGCTTCTATTGCACAGAAGAATCACCGTAGTGGAGCCCCATAAGAGATACCAACCACCTCAGTGTAAAAACTGCCAGGAATACAACCACACCACTAACAATTGCAATCTTAGGTTAGTGTGTGTTGGCTGCGGCGAACATCATAAAGATGGCATTTGCCCCAAGGACAGAAACAACGTCGCACTAAGACTATGCAGTAACTGTGGAGGGAACCACACAGCCAACTACAGAGGATGTCCTGTCTTCAAGGATCTTAAATCGCACCTAAACGGGCGTAAACCCCCAGCTGTACCAAAAATCACCTTCAACGCCTCCAAAACTACACCGGAGGTATTCTTCGCCAACGCTGTTAGATCATCTAACATGCCTGCTACAACCAATCCTAGTGTATCCTTCGCTAGTGTACTCCGAACTGGACAGACGGAGCCGGCGAAAGAGACCCCGTCACTCCACCATCTACAGAATCCGCAACCTAGCGCACCAGAACTTGGCCAGCAAACTCCAAGTGGTTTAGAGGCCCTATTGATCTCACTTAACTGTATGCAGGAACTGATGCGGAATCAAAACCTGCTTATCCATAAGCTTATCGAGAATTAATAATGGCTTCCCTAAGTCTATGTCTTTGGAATGCTAACGGCGTCTCCAAGCACAAAAATGAACTGCAACTATTCCTAGACTCAAGTGAAATCGACGTCATGCTGATATCTGAAACACACTTAACATCAAAAAATAATTTTCAAATACCAAAATATGCCTTCTACGCAACAAACCATCCAGACGGAAAAGCTCATGGCGGGACTGGTATCCTAATCAAAAACCGTATAAAACACTCGTTCCTCAACAGATTCGAAACACAGCACCTTCAAGCAACTGATATAACCGTCCAAACCAGCTGCGGCAACACTTTGTTGGTTGCCCTGTACTGCCCACCACGCTTCTCAATCTCTGAAAAGGAATTCACCGGTTTCTTTAACACACTCGGAGAACGCTTCATTGCAGCAGGGGACTATAACGCCAAACATACGCACTGGGGATCTCGACTGGTAAATCCTAAAGGCAAGCAGTTGTACAACACAATAGTCAACCCCCTCAATAAGATGGATTGCGTCTCACCGGGTAGGCCTACTTATTGGCCCACAGATCCACAGAAAGTGCCTGACTTGATTGATTTCGCAGTAACCAAGAGGATTCCGCGTAATCGGATCACTGCGGAAACACTGCTAGATTTAACCTCCGATCACTCTCCAGTGCTATTCACACTGTTAACAAGACATCAAGTACTTGATCGCCCATATATACTTACAAACAAAAAAACAAATTGGCTTAAATTTAAAATGTACATGAGTGCCCACATTGACTGTTCGCCGAAACTGGACGCTGTATCTACTCCACATGCCTCTACTTACTCTAAACCTGCTGTCATTCCTACGAACCGGCGGATAGAACAATTAGTAACGGAAAAACGACGTCTAAGAAGAGAATGGCAGGTTACTCGATCACCAGCAGCAAAACTTCGCCTAAGGCATGCCAGCCGCAACCTCTCCAAGGAGTTAAGACAAGAGGAAATCTGGGCTCAAAGGAAATACATAGAAAAGCTTAGTCCATCCAGCACTAAACATCCTCTGTGGAAAGCCCACCCAACTTTAAGCGCTCCTTCAGAGACAGTTTCACCAATAAGGGGTCCAACCGGTGAATAGGCCCGCAGTCACGAAGAGAGGGCATCCGTATTTGCCACACATCTTAAAATGGTTTTCCAGCCAAATCCAACATCAAACTCATTTGTACCTCCCCTTCGAGCACATTAACGGATAGTGAGTACTCGGAACTCCAATCGGATGAGATCACTGCAGTTATTAAAAACCACATAAAGCCGAACAAAGCCCCTGGCCATGACCTAATCACACCGAAAATGATCCTAGAACTCCCTACCATCGCTATACAATACATCTGCAAAATGTTCAACGATATAATAAGAATTGGCTACTTCCCGAGAGCATGGAAAAGGTCCACTATCATCATGATTCCTAAAGTGGGAAACGACAAAACCCAACCATAATCCTATAGGCCAATTAGTTTGCTGCCATGTCTTTCGAAGCTTTTTTAAAAGGTCCTGTAGATTCGTCTAAACTCATTTCTGGCATCGGAGAACACAATCCCTTCACACCAGTTCGGCTTCCGCGAAAAACATGGGACAATTGAACAAGTCAACCGTATAACATCCGAAATACGAACAGCATTCGAACTAAAAGAATACTGTACGACTGTCTTTCTCGACGTTGCCCAGGCTTTCGACAGAGTTTGGCTGGAGGGTCTAATGTTTAAAATCCGGCAGAAACTCCCACAGTACACCCACAAACTCATGGAATCTTACCTTTACAATAGGAAATTCGCTGTAAGATGTAATGGCTCCGTCTCGGCTGACTTTGAAATCGAAGCTGGTGTACCGCAAGGCAGTGTACTCGGCCCATTAGTCTACCTGCTGTACACTGCAGACTTACCAACGAGTTTAGGACTTACAACGTCCACTTTTGCCGATGACACGGCAATCCTCAGCAGATCCAAATGCCAAATACAAGCCATTGTAAAATTAGAGGAACACCTCAAGGTGGTAGAGGAATGGCTAGCAACCTGGCGTATCCGAGCAGAAATGCAAACATGTTACATTTACGCTTAACAGAAGAAACTGTCCAGCTATAATGCTAAACAAAGTACCAATTCCTCAAGCCGCGGATGTCACTTACCTTGGTATCCACCTAGACAGAAGACTAACTTGGCGCAAGCACATCGATGCTAAAAAGTCACAGCTTAAACTGAAAGCGAGTAGCTTACATTGGATCATCAATGCTCGGTCCCTCTACGTCTGGAGTATAAAGTCCTCCTATACAACTCCGTACTGAAACCCATCTGGACTTACGGCGCCGTACTATGGGGAAATGCGAGTACCAGCAATATCGACATTATACAAAGGGCGCAGTCGAAGATTTTAAGATCAATCACTGGGACTCCGTGTTACATACGGAACTACAAAATTCAAAATGATCTAAATATATTATAATATTGTCCCAAACTTCCAGCAACGTTAAGCGGCGAAACTCATATTTGGCTGCAACATGTCAATTTATTCAAAAAGGAACAAAAATGGGCAGAGGAAACTTATTAATTCCGAATATATAAACATTAATCTTGAACATGTCGTTTTTAGTTGCGCGCTCAAGCGCGCTCAGAACAAGTAATACACCACGAAACACGGCTCTATTTGTTAAATTTCACCTATAAAAAGACACCAACAACAATTGCACATACACAGCTAACCATTCACAATCTTGACAAACTAACACTGAACATTAATTTTAAATACCTGTGCTTTTACTTTCCATAATTACAATATTCTTTTTTTTTAAACAATCACGCTCAAAACAATGACAAAGCTTAATAAATTTTAAGGTTGCATACCGATAATTTAAGGTTGCATTGAAACAGCTGACTTTAGTTGCGCGCCAAATTTAAATGACTAATTTGAAAAATTTTTAAAAACGTTTTTTTCTTATCTAATGTGTCTATAATCAAAAAATAAGTTAAATTTTCAGTTATGAATACATAAAAAAAATGACTTTATGCCAAAAAATCCGACTTTCTGACCATAGTACACTGGCCGAAATTAGGGTGGTGCAGCTAGCACTACCAATTGGGATCTGTCATGAAGGGGAGGTCAAGAAGATGCAACCTCTTCAGCCTACGAAGACAATGGTCATCTGCTAAGTCAGCTGCAAGCCTGTTGATGTGACTGGTGAGTCTGTCGAGGTGGCGGACCCCATATCTGGGGATCTCCTTGTGGACTGACGGGATTTTCAAGTCCCTATGTAAAACTGAATTTCGGACGTAGAACGGCGCACGCACCAGTTTGCGCAGAAGCTTATTCTGAAATCTTTGCAAGATTTCAGCGTTGGAATGACTCGCCGTACCCCACAGCTGAATGCCGTATGTCCAAATGGGCTTCAGTATGGCTTTACACAGCAGCACCTTGTTTGATGTACTGAGCTGCGATTTGTGACCGATGAGCCATTGCATTCTTCTTGCCTTCAAATTAAGCTTCATTGTCTTAGCCCTGGTGTGAGCCTTCCAGTTAAGTCTTCGGTCGAGGGTGAGGCCGAGGTATTTCACTGTGGGCAGAGGAGTCCCGTACAGACTGACTGAAGGACAGTCACCCATTCGTGTAGCAAAAGTGATATGGTTGCTTTTAGTTGTGTTTACGGCGATGTTCCATCTGAGCAGCCAAGGCTCAATAATGTTCAGCTGTCTTTGTACAATTTCAGTGACTTGACTTCGAGTTGAGGCTGATCCTATAAACGCAGTGTCATCGGCATAGGTTGCTATAAGTAGATCGTGTGACTGGAGAGCTGGGAGATCAGACGTGTATAGAAGATGGGGCCGAAGACGCTTCCCTGGGGGACACCTACCTTCACTTTCTCAATTCGGGATACCGCAGTGTCACATCTGATGTAGAAGATTCTGTCGGCCAGATATGATTTGAACAAGAGAAAGAAAGGGCCGGGAGCAGAGACTTAAGTTTAAACAGGAGTCAATCGTGCCAAACTCTGTCGAACGCCTGCTTTACGTGCAGGAAGACGGCTGAGCTGTATTTTTTCTCCTCAAAGGCATTGAGCAATCTTTGGACGATGTGGTGACATTGCTCGGGGGTTCCGTGGTGTTGCCTGAAACCAAACTGGTGGTCTGGAATGATATCGTCCAGCAACGGCAGCACTCTAGCCAAAAGTATTCTTTCGAATACTTTCGAGAGAAGCGCCAGGAGACTGGTTTTGCCTGGTTTTGGAATCATTACGATCTCAGCACATTTCCATTTGTATGGAAAGTGACTAAGATCAAATATACCGTTGAAGAGGCACGCAAGATGTTGGATTGCTCGTGGCGGGAGAAGCTTCAGGGTGACCGCATCAATACCGTCGTAACCTGGGCTTTTTGTTGCTTTTAGCCTGTCAATTTCCGTTTTTACTTCCTCCGGGGAAACTCTACTGATGGGGAGGGCCATTTGACATGGTGACTCTAGGAAGCCTGTAATGTCGTCTCGTTCGGCCTGGGTGCACATGTTGAAAGGTGAGAAGGCATTAGCTACATGAGTGGCAAACTCCTCTGCCTTGTCCTCTGGTGATCAGCACCAAGCTCCGTTGGTACCTCGAATAGGAACTTTCCTGCTTGTAGGCCTTTTGAGGTATCTCGTCGTATTCCAGAGACTTTTCTCAGGGTTGTTGGGCTCGAGGTTCTCCAGATATTCAGCGGTAGCTGCATTTCTTTGTTCAAAGAAAAGAGTCTTCAGGTGTTTAGTGGCTCTGTTAAGTGCTGTTTTATCAACTGGATTGCGACTGAGTTGCCATACTCTTCGAAGTCTTCTCTTGTTCCTGATTGCATCTGATATCTCAGTTGACCAAGCAAACTTGTCCCTTTGGTTGCAACGGGGTGGTGTGGCTCGTGCAGGTGGTGTGCAAGAGGTAGCAGCTTCACAAATGTCGAGGGTAAATTTTTCAACGGTTTCGTCAATGTCCCCACCAGAGTTGAGGAGGACAGCTGGGTTGACTACGTCCTCTAAGATGGATTGGAAAAGTTCAATGTTAGAGTTTCCCCTAAGCAGCCGAGTGTTGCGTGTCTTGACTTCAGCAGGGGTGTCTATCCAGATTTTGATTGCGCTGTGGTCAGACAGCAGGTCTGGTTCATCAGCCACGACGATTCTGCTGTGGTGAATGCCTCTGGTAACAACAATGTCTAGGACATCAGGAACCTTGTTTGGGTCGGTTGGCCAGTATGTAGGTTGACCAGTTGAGGCGATCTTTAGGTTGAGCGTATTGACACAATTCCTTTGGGGTTGTTTAGCCTTGAGCCCCACCATGAGTGCTTGGCATTGAAGTCGCCTGCAATGAGGAACCTGTTGCCAAAAGTGCTCAGTCCTTGTTGAAACATTTGAGTGTCGACTGCGTGTCATGGAGGGATGTAGCATGAGGCAATTGTTAGGAGACCGAGTGAGGTTTGGATGGCTATTGATGCAGCTTGCAGCCAGGGAAGAGTTAACGGAGCATTCTCAGTGTATTTTATTGTGGATTTTATAAGGATGCCAGCACCACCTCTGGCGTTGCCGGTCGGATGATTCGCCTGAATCAAATCAAGTCCCTGGATTTTGAAGTAGGATCTGTCTGTAAGGTGTGTTTCACTTAGGAGCATTATGTCGGTGCGGTTGCGTTTTAAATAAAGGTCAATTTCTGCCCATCTTTTGCATAGGCCGTTGACGTTCCAAGATACTAGTTTGAGGCCTATTTGCATAAGGCTGCCCTTAGGGTGTTGAACATTTGGGTCAACTGAACCAATTGAGCATGCATAACCTTAATGATTCGCTCCAGCTGGGAGGATTGGGAGTTGGATTCCGGGAGCGGGGGGAAGGGGTAGGAGGTTGAATCCTGTTTTAGGAGTTTCACCAGGAAAGGCATCGCCTTTGGCAGCGTTGGCATAAGATAATCCAGTAGTGACGTGCTGAGTGTAAGCATTCTGCGAGGTTGCGTTGTTGGTTATCATGGGTTGGTTTGCAGTTCGCAGTGTTTTTTTGGCCACTTCTTTATACTTTTAACATAAGTGTAACAGGTAATACAGAAAACGAAAATATTAATGGAAATGATAAATAAATAAATAAAAATGATAATACACAAAATATTAATGTAGATAAGGAAATTATTGAATACAATGTTATTGACAAAAGGACATGCATAGATAAAGAAATTACTTTAGAGTTTGAAAAGAATATAATCAAAGACACAAATGAGGTAAAGTATAGGATTGGAGAAATTAAATTAAAGGAACACCGTAGTGAGTCTGAAGCAAATATGGAAGATAACTTTGAGAGGAGAATGTTAGAAATTTTTTACATAGATAATGAAAACCCAGAGCTAGAATACGCGATCGGTGAAAATACCTTTCGGCAATACCTAAGCTGTTTGAGAAAATTATTACGTCTTCCCTATCCACCTATCCAGATCCACTATTTCTCCTTGTCGGCATGGCTTCACCTTAACCTTAATGCCTCTAAATGCTCTTTTATGACTTTCAGTCGTTTGTCGCCGTTCCTAGCTCATTACTCTATTAAGTATGTTCGGGGCATAGCTGGCACCTTGTTGCAAATAAAACACCTCCACCGGGTCGGGAATGTTTAGTTGTGCATTAAGCTAAGCTACCTTCGTGAATTAATTATGATCTGTACTTTGGCTTAAGCTTTTTCGTCGACTGCTGATTTAGTTGACGTAAATAAATAAATAAAACGGTTCAGAGTTTTGATAAGCTAGTCAGGGATAGGTATATAAATGCGCAAAGACCGAATAAACCGAATATCAGATGTGAAATGAAATTAAACCTAGAAAATGGTAAACCATTTAGTTGCGCACCAAGACGGTTATCATATTCTAAAAAGGAAAAACTACAGAACTTGTTAGATGAATATATAAGAGAAGAAATTATCAGACCAAGCGATTCGGAGTATGCGTCTCTAGTAGTGTTAGTGAAAAAGAAAACAGGAGACATCAGATTATGCATAGATTTTCGTAAACTGAACAAGATGATTATAAAGGACAACTATCCGTTACCACTGATCGACGACCTATTAGACAGACTAGTCAACAAACGTGTTTTTTCCAAATTAGATCTTAACCAGAGGGCTGGGGTTAACTTCGATCTCATCGAAGTTTGTATACCCTTGCAACTGTTTTGGTAATTCTTTCCTTACCCATAGCCATCAAAAAGTAAAAACGTTTTGTCCTAAAAGTCTAATGTTTGCGAAAGAACGGCCTTCAATCTTAGCATAGGATATAAGGAACTTTTTGATGAAAGTCACTGTTTTCCACCGATCGTTTCTATGGGAGCTATATGATATAGTTACCCGATCTTTACCAAATTCGGCACACTCATTAACAGGTATATTTAAATGTTTAATTTGAAAGCAATCGCATTAAAAGTAACGAAGTTATTGACAAAAGTCACTGTTTTCGACCGATCGTTCCTATGGGTGGTATATGATATAGTTACCCGATCTTGACCAAATTTGGCACAGCCGTTTATAGCTAATAAACTAACCTATATTAAATTTCACGACAATATCTTAAAAAGTAAGGAAGTTATTGAAAAAAGTCACTGTTCGTGACTTTGACGTTTGTATGGGAGCTATATGATATAGTCTTAATCATATTTGGCACAATTATTAATAAGAACACAAAACTGACAAATACCAACTTTTATGACAATAGCTGTAAAATTAATGAAGTTATTGAGAAAGTCACTGTTCGTGACTTTGCCGTTTGTATGGGAACTATATGATATAGTCACCCGATCTTATTATTGAGAAAAATCACTGTTTCTGCTTTTGACGTTTGTATGGGAGCTATATGATATATCGGAATCCGAGATTTACAACGCCTGCTGTATATACAAGCCTAAGTGCAAAATTTTAGCTCTGTAGCTCTTACGGTCTCGGAGGAGTTCGCGTTGGTCCAGACGGACGGACGGATGGACGGACGGACATGGCTATTTGAACTCGTCTCGTCGTGCTGATCAAGAATATATATACTTTATATGGTCTGAGATGCTTCGTTCTATGCGTTGTACACTTCTGACCAAATTAATATATGCAAGGGTATAACAATGGATATTTCTATGTATTCGTCGATAAAGAGTCATTAAAATACACGTCTTTCATCACGCCGATTGGTCAATACGAGTTCCTAAGAATGCCAATGGGGATCAAGAATGCATCACATGTTTTCCAATGGTTTATAAATCGAATTTTTGAAGACATGATCAGAAAATGGCAGGTCCTAGTATACATGGACGATATAATGATAGCCAGTGCAGATACAACCGTGCACCTACAGACTCTAGAAGAAGTTTTTGATGGGTTAGTAAGAAACAAATTAAGACTACGAATGGACAAATGCGAGTTTTTCATGTCAAGTATAAAATACCTGGGATATAAAATCACAGAAAACAAATTATGGGCTGACGATAAAGGTTTGGAGTAAAAAACTTTCCAGTGCTAGGCAATGCACACGCAGTGAAAAGTTTCTTAGGTTTGTGCTCCTACTTTAAAAGATTTATAAAAAACTTTTCCCTAATCGCTGAACCTTTGTACGACTTGATAAAAAAAGACAAAGAATTCTGTTGGAGGAGAACTCCTGAATTTAAACTCATTAATTTAATTATTCCGAAATATTAACCATTGGGTTAAATAGCTAAACTATCGATATATCGCAAGCTCAAGGAGAGTTCAATCTAGCATCACTGTTGGCTCTCTTCTTGCGTTTCCCTTTACACTTCACTTTGAATTACTCTCTCTCTCTCGTAGCATATAAGAATTTATGCAATCACTGTAACAAGAGAACTCGAATGCGACGGACGCAAAAAATAAATGTAAAACTACATAACGTCGTCCAATCTGTTTCGGGAAGAATGTGGCAAGGGAAGTTTGAATCATCGAATCCAACCGAGTAGCAGTTTATTATATGGCCGAGAAATTGGCCAACATTTTGGCGACCGTGACAGGACATTATACTTGCTGTTAAATAAGTTTTTGTTCAATTGCAACTAAGTTGGACTCGTCGTTTCAAAATTTCGTAAGCCAACACAAGTTTCCGATAATAGATTGCAAGCGGCAATCAACCATCAAAACCCGTTGAGACATCTAGAAAGAAAGGTGGACATCATAAACCACTTTTAAACTCTCCACATACTGCAGTAAAGTCATTGGAATGAAACCGCAAGTATTCAATCAAACAATTACTGTACTCGCACATGTACAATAAAAGAAAACCGAACAGTTATATTTTCGTCGTTTGTCATTCCACTTTCTACATACCCAAACACACGAGCGTGAGTGCCGCGCCAACTGTACATTAAAAACCCGTTAAGTTTGCGAACATAGGTATATGTATGTACATATAACTAATCAACATTCGCGTTGGTTCTGCTACTTGAAGGTGTTGCTGGCTTTTATTGAAGCATTATGGGCAAAGACGGTTCAAATACTCCCGTAAGCTCAAAGGGAACAGACAAACTAACAAATCTTAGAGCCCAGCGGACTCAGTTTGAAAATCATATTCGAAATTTACATGAAAAGATCATTGCTACTAGCGACCAAGAAGATGCCGATACACTAGACTGCAGACTTCAAATACTTGAATCCCATTATAGGCAAATTACTCATATTCAAACACAAATTGAAAATTTGCACGTAATTGATAAAGAGCGCAGTAATTTGGATGAAATGTACATAAAGGTCAAGGTACATTTATTGTCTCTTTTACAAAGAAAACGTTCAACGGGTCCAGTGAACACATCGGATATGAGTTTTATGAGTTCTTCAATGTCTCCTACAGTGGTTCACAGTCAACGATTGCCTAAACTAAAATTACTCAGTTTCGATGGCAAATATTCAGCGTTTAAGAGATTCAAATCGGCTTTCCTGATTCTAATTCACAACGATCACCACATGCCAACAATTGATAAGTTCAATTATCTTCTCGAATGTTTATCGGGACCTGCACTTGAGGTCGTGCAGTCGTTCCAAGTCACCGAACAAAACTACAGTCAAGCTTGGTCAAGATTAGAAGCTCGCTACGACAACGACGTTCTAATCTTCCATGATTGTATATCGAGTCTGTTCAATTTACCATTAGTCAAGCAACCAGAAGCAAGACTTTTGCAGAAGCTCATCGATAATGCGTCCGCTATACGCGGATCACTTCTTACACTAGGATCAACTGAGGAAATAATGAATAACATCATGATTCACATACTTCTTACGAAGGTTGATGCTGAGACCAAGGGCGTCTACGACGAAAAGCAAAGCTTCGACAAGCTTTCAACGTGGGAGGAATTCTGCACAATTCTTCATCGCCGCTGCCAGTTCCTAGAAAGTCATCAGACAGGTCAACTCGGTCAGCGCAATAGTTCACTAGGAGGAAAACGACCATCAACGTCAAAGGCATTCCTCAATATTAACTCTCAATGCTTACTGCCATTCGACGGCGCACTATGTTAGTAATTGTAAGTCATTTGGAGAATTATCGCTACAGCAAAGGTTCGATACAGTCAAACGGACCAATGCATGTCTTAACTGTCTGCGAACTGGACATCGCGTCACGGATTGTCCCTCACTCTCCCGGTGCAAGGTGTGCCGATCGGCTCATCATACGTTATTGCATCAATTCGCCTCCACCCCGATAAAAAACCTATCATCATTGATTCAATCTGGTAATCCAATAACTAATTCACAAAGCACTTCGTTATTAACGAACACTGATAAAAAGGGGATGCTTCCTACAGCATTGATTCACATAATGGATAAGTCTGGCCAATTACATACTGTACGGGCACTTTTAGATTCATGTTCTGAACTTAATTTTATTACAGAAGAGACTGCCAAGCGGCTAAATCTGGATAGGACTCGCGTATCTCAAGAATTCAGCGGCATCACCGGAAGCAGTCAAGGCATTAAACACAATGCGTTTGCCACAATACGTTGTAGGCATTCATCATTTAAGTGGTCCGCCAACTTTGCCGTCATTAAGAAAATTTGTGCTCAGCAACCACACGAGCATATCGATACATCAAATTGGACCATACCTACGGATATCAATCTAGCCGATCCGTATTTCAATGAGCCCCACAAGATACACATTTTAATAAACACTAATGGGCTGTTTGCAGCAATCCTCGATGGTCAGCAAGGCTTGGGCGAAAACATGCCATATTTAATCAACACGGAATATGGATGGATAGTTGGTGGAAATTTGGAAACCACACACGAAAGGCCTCGACAACAATGTTTATTGGTACACGTCAACCCATCACTTGATCTTCTAGTTAAAAGATTTTGGGAAATTGAAGATTGTGAGTTTGCTGGTAACCGGCAAACCAAAGAAGAACAGGAATGCGAAAGCCATTTTTGTAAAAATGCAAGTGTAAAATCTGATGGAAGACTCCAAGTTCGACTTCCATTTAAAGAACAAATACCCCAGAGAAGTTAGGGATTCTCCTACGACAACGCAGTACGGCGTTTCAAATCCTTAGAAAATCGTCTCGACCGCGACGATCAACTAAAACAAGCATATGTAGATTTCATCAACGAGTATGTAAAACTTGGCCACATGTCTCTCAAACCTGTTGCAAGCCAGAACGAAACGCATTATTACATACCTCATCATTGCGTGTTGCGTCCGCAAAGCGTTACTACGAAACTTAGAGTTGTGTTTGATGCTTCGGCTAAAACATCATCGGGAAAATCATTAAATGAGCTGTTAATGATTGGCCCCACAATTCAACAAGACCTATTTATAACATTTCTATCATTTCGTCTGAACAGGTATGCACTTACAGGCGACATAGCCAAGATGTATCGCCAATTTGTCATAGATCCAAGAGACCGAAGATTTCAGCGCATTGTATGGCGACCAACAAAAACAGAAGAACTAAAAACTTACGAGCTCAACACCGTGACATATGGCATGTCAGCTGCACCCTTCTTAGCTATCAGAGGTGTTCACCATATTGCCGATTTGTACTCACATGATCATCCTATAGGAGCTAAAACATTACGCAACGACTTATATGTGGATGACTTGCTAACCGGAGCTGATAGCGTAACCGAGCTTCAACACATTAAAAATGATACAGTAGACATCTTAGCACAGGCTGGATTGCATCTTACAAAATTTAGTAGCAACTGCAAGGAAATTACGAAAACTTCAGAAGACGAAGTATTTATCGCCATGGAAGATCAAGACACTACCAAAACTCTGGGAATGACGTGGATGCCCAGCAGCGACATCTTTACATTTCGATACATTTGTGACCACCAAGAACCATTTACCAAACGATCAATTCTTTCAGTAGTAGCAAGAATGTTTGACTTGCTGGGATTCATAAGTCCGGTCATTGTTCGGTGCAAAATTCTTATGCAAGACTTGACACTCAAGGGCCTAGATTGGGATGAGCCTGTCGATGGTCGAATTAAGGAAAGATGGAAAGAACTTTTACAGGATATTAAAGACTTATCAAATCTACAAATACCACGATATGTAAACACATCAAAAACGTATCGATGCGAAATACACGGATTCGCTGACGCATCCGAAAGAGCGTACGGATGCTGTCTTTATGTTCGATCAGAATTCCCGAGTGGAGTCAAAGTCACTTTACTCGTTGCGAAATCAAAGATAGCACCTACCAAGACACAGTCATTGCCTAAGTTAGAACTGTGCGGAGCATTGTTGCTCAGTCGGACTTGGCGCAAATTCGAAAGGACATTAAAATTATACATCGACAAGGTATACTTTTGGACCGATTCAAAAATTGTTCTGCAATGGCTGAAACTTCATGCATCAACACTAAATTGTTTTGTAGCAAATAGAGTATCAGAGTTACAACAACACACGGAAGAAATAATATGGAAGCACGTCCCTTCTACTAAGAATCCAGCAGACATTGTTTCTCGTGGTTGTCGGACATCAGAGCTGCAAACAAGCATGTGGATAACAGGGCCAACATTTTTAAAATTGTCTAAGGCCGAATGGCCAATTCTTAGGGAACCCCTTCCGCCGCCTATCGAGGTAAGAACCAAGTCAGCACTTCTTTGTAGCAGAGCAGACAACGCTAATTCACAATCTATTCTAAATATGATCATAAATAATTCTTCATCGTATATTCGAATCGTTCGAATTGTTTCATACCTCTATCGCAGCGTGAACAAAGTGAAGCCTGATCGCACTCTAAGTTCATCATCAATAGCCGATATTCGCATTAGTGAGACAGAAATGTATCAATCGTTTTGGAAAATTGTTGCACTAATACAACAAGAATGTTATGCTGATGAAATATCTTTACTAAAAACCAAACAAACCTTAACACCGTGTCTACAGCGTTTGACACCATTCATGCACACAATGACATTTGGACAAACTGCAGTATGTGTAATGAGAGTCGGAGGACGTCTTGAAAACGGAGACCTTCCATTCAACGCCAAGCATCAGGCCCTGCTACCTCAAAATCATCGTTTTACCAAGCTATACATCGAATTCTTGCACAACAAAAATCTTCATGCTGGCCCAAAGTTTATTTTATCTCTTTTACGAGAACGAATTTGGGTAATCAACGCACGAGCGTTGATTAGAAAAGTTGTGCGAAGCTGCATCCGCTGCTTTCACTTTAAACCTCGCCTCATAACTCAACTAATGGGCAATCTACCTGCTGATCGACTACGAGCTGAAAGACCATTCCTAGTAACAGGAGTAGATTTTTGCGGCCCTTTTTCACGTCTTACCGGATTCGCGGAAGGCCGCCGTACAAAACATATGCGGCAATTTTTGTATGTTTTGCTTCAAAGGCAATTCATATTGAATTAGTCTCCGAATTGTCAACAAATGCATTTCTGCTTTGTATACGTAGATTTGTAGCGCGCCGTGGTGTACCATTGCGCATGGTTTGCGACAACGCCACAAATTTTGTTGGCGCTGCTACAAGGCTAGCTGAGTTTAAGTCAAAATTGTTTACCTCAGACGTCATAGGTCACATAAAAACATATAGTTCAATTAAAGGATTTAACTTTTGCTTTATTCCCCCTAGAGCTCCACACTTTGGCGGCCTCTGGGAAGCGTCAGTAAAATCAGCGAAGACACTGGCTCTGAAGAATATTTCAAACGCATCTCTTACTTTCGAGGAACTACTCACTGTGTTCTCGGATGTGGAAGCTATCCTTAATTCAAGGCCAATAGCACCCACTTCAGATGACCCCAACGATTTCAATGCTCTCACTCCTGGGCATTTGCTGATTGGAACCGAATTAACGTCAGTACCAGAATCATTACTTTACCATTCCACGGACCCTCCCGGAACGGAACTTCGGTATCTGGATAGATGGCAGCGAGTGACCTATTTGAAACAACAATTCTGGACACTGTGGGCACGGGATTATGTTCATAACTTACAACAACGCAGCAAATGGATTTACGGAAAACCAAATGTGGCCTTGGGACAACTAGTTATAGTACACGAAGACAACGTGCCGGCTCAACATTGGCCTTTAGCAAGAGTAGTGTCTGTAAATGCCGGACCTGATGACAAAATTCGAGTGGTCGAACTTAGGACTGCAAAAGGAATCTTCAAAAGGCCAATTCACAAGATCGCTCCGCTTCCAGAATCATTTATTTGAAAGTTGGTTCTTTCAACAGGGGGAGCATGTTGGAGGAGAACTCCTGAATTTAAACTCATTAATTTAATTATTCCGAAATATTAACCATTGGGTTAAATAGCTAAACTATCGATATATCGCAAGCTCAAGGAGAGTTCAATCTAGCATCACTGTTGGCTCTCTTCTTGCGTTTCCCTTTACACTTCACTTTGAATTACTCTCTCTCTCTCGTAGCATATAAGAATTTATGAAATCACTGTAACAAGAGAACTCGAATGCGACGGACGCAAAAAAATAAATGTAAAACTACATAACGTCGTCTAATCTGTTTCGGGAAGAATGTGGCAAGGGAAGTTTGAATCATCGAATCCAACCGAGTAGCAGTTTATTATATGGCCGAGAAATTGGCCAACATTTTGGCGACCGTGAAAGGACATTATACTTGCTGTTAAATAAGTTTTTGTTCAATTGCAACTAACTTGGACTCGTCGTTTCAAAATTTCGTAAGCCAACACAAGTTTCCGATAATAGATTGCAAGCGGCAATCAACCATCAAAACCCGTTGAGACATCTAGAAAGAAAGGTGGACATCAGAAACCACTTTTAACACTCTCCACATACTGCAGTAAAGTCATTGGAATGAAACCGCAAGTATTCAATCAAACAATTACTGTACTCGCACATGTACAATAAAAGAAAACCGAACAGTTATATTTTCGTCGTTTGTCATTCCACTTTCTACATACCCAAACACACGAGCGTGAGTGCCGCGCCAACTGTACATTAAAAACCCGTTAAGTTTGCGAACATAGGTATATGTATGTACATATAACTAATCAACATTCGCGTTGGTTCTGCTACTTGAAGGTGTTGCTGGCTTTTATTGAAGCATTATGGGCAAAGACGGTTCAAATACTTCCGTAAGCTCAAAGGGAACAGACAAACTAACAAATCTTAGAGCCCAGCGGACTCAGTTTGAAAATCATATTCGAAATTTACATGAAAAGATCATTGCTACTAGCGACCAAGAAGATGCCGATACACTAGACTGCAGACTTCAAATACTTGAATCCCATTATAGGCAAATTACTCATATTCAAACACAAATTGAAAATTTGCACGTAATTGATAAGGAGCGCAGTAATTTGTTTGAAATGTACATAAAGGTCAAGGTACATTTATTGTCTCTTTTACAAAGAAAACGTTCAACGGGTCCAGTGAACACATTGGATATGAGTTTTATGAGTTCTTCAATGTCTCCTACAGTGGTTCACAGTCAACGATTGCCTAAACTAAAATTACTCAGTTTCGATGGCAAATATTCAGCGTTTAAGAGATTCAAATCGGGTTTCCTGATTCTAATTCACAACGATCACCACATGCCAACAATTGATAAGTTCAATTATCTTCTCGAATGTTTATCGGGACCTGCACTTGAGGTCGTGCAGTCGTTCCAAGTCACCGAACAAAACTACAGTCAAGCTTGGTCAAGATTAGAAGCTCGCTACGACAACGACGTTCTAATCTTCCATGATTGTATATCGAGTCTGTTCAATTTACCATTAGTCAAGCAACCAGAAGCAAGACTTTTGCAGAAGCTCATCGATAATGCGTCCGCTATACGCGGATCACTTCTTACACTAGGATCAACTGAGGAAATAATGAATAACATCATGATTCACATACTTCTTACGAAGGTTGATGCTGAGACCAAGGGCGTCTACGACGAAAAGCAAAGCTTCGACAAGCTTTCAACGTGGGAGGAATTCTGCACAATTCTTCATCGCCGCTGCCAGTTCCTAGAAAGTCATCAGACAGGTCAACTCGGTCAGCGCAATAGTTCACTAGGAGGAAAACGACCATCAACGTCAAAGGCATTCCTCAATATTAACTCTCAATGCTTATTCGACGGCGCACTATGTTAGTAATTGTAAGTCATTTGGAGAATTATCGCTACAGCAAAGGTTCGATACAGTCAAACGGACCAATGCATGTCTTAACTGTCTGCGAACTGGACATCGCGTCACGGATTGTCCCTCACTCTCCCGGTGCAAGGTGTGCCGATCGGCTCATCATACGATATTGCATCAATTCGCCTCCACCCCGATAAAAAACCTATCATCATTGATTCAATCTGGTAATCCAATAACTAATTCACAAAGCACTTCGTTATTAACGAACACTGATAAAAAGGGGATGCTTCCTACAGCATTGATTCACATAATGGATAAGTCTGGTCAATTACATACTGTACGGGCACTTTTAGATTCATGTTCTGAACTTAATTTTATTACAGAAGAGACTGCCAAGCGGCTAAATCTGGATAGGACTCGCGTATCTCAAGAATTCAGCGGCATCACCGGAAGCAGTCAAGGCATTAAACACAATGCGTTTGCCACAATACGTTGTAGGCATCATCATTTAAGTGGTCCGCCAACTTTGCCGTCATTAAGAAAATTTGTGCTCAGCAACCACACGAGCATATCGATACATCAAATTGGACCATACCTACGGATATCAATCTAGCCGATCCGTATTTCAATGAGCCCCACAAGATACACATTTTAATAAACACTAATGTGCTGTTTGCAGCAATCCTCGATGGTCAGCAAGGCTTGGGCGAAAACATGCCATATTTAATCAACACGGAATATGGATGGATAGTTGGTGGAAATTTGGAAACCACACACGAAAGGCCTCGACATCAATGTTTATTGGTACACGTCAACCCATCACTTGATCTTCTAGTTAAAAGATTTTGGGAAATTGAAGATTGTGAGTTTGCTGGTAACCGGCAAACCAAAGAAGAACAGGAATGCGAAAGCCATTTTTGTAAAAATGCAAGTGTAAAATCTGATGGAAGACTCCAAGTTCGACTTCCATTTACAAATACAAATACCCCAGAGAAGTTGGGATTCTCCTACGACAACGCAGTACGGCGTTTCAAATCCTTAGAAAATCGTCTCGACCGCGACGATCAACTAAAACAAGCATATGTAGATTTCATCAACGAGTATGTAAAACTTGGTCACATGTCTCTCAAACCTGTTGCAAGCCAGAACGAAACGCATTATTACATACCTCATCATTGCGTGTTGCGTCCGCAAAGCGTTACTACGAAACTTAGAGTTGTGTTTGATGCTTCGGCTAAAACATCATCGGGAAAATCATTAAATGAGCTGTTATTTCTATCATTTCGTCTGAACAGGTATGCACTTACAGGCGACATAGCCAAGATGTATCGCCAATTTGTCATAGATCCAAGAGACCGAAGATTTCAGCGCATTGTATGGCGACCAACAAAAACAGAAGAACTAAAAACTTACGAGCTCAACACCGTGACATATGGCATGTCAGCTGCACCCTTCTTAGCTATCAGAGGTGTTCACCATATTGCCGATTTGTACTCACATGATCATCTTATAGGAGCTAAAACATTACGCAACGACTTATGTGTGGATGACTTGCTAACCGGAGCTGATAGAGTAACCGAGCTTCAACACATTAAAAATGATACAGTAGACATCTTAGCACAGGCTGGATTGCATCTTACAAAATTTAGTAGCAACTGCAAGGAAATTACGAAAACTTCAGAAGACGAAGTATTTATCGCCATGGAAGATCAAGACACTACCAAAACTCTAGGAATGACGTGGATGCCCAGCACCGACATCTTTTCATTTCGATACATTTGAAAGAACCAAGAAGAAGAAAGAACCATTTACCAAACCATCAATTCTTTCAGTAGTAGCAAGAATGTTTGACTTGCTGGGATTCATAAGTCCGGTCATTGTTTGGTGCAAAATTCTTATGCAAAACTTGACACTCAAGGGCCTAGATTGGGATGAAAGATGGAAATAACTTTTACAGGATATTAAAGACTTATCAAATCTACAAATACCACGATATGTAAACACATCAAAAACGTATCGATGCGAAATACACGGATTCGCTGACGCATCCAAAAGAACGTACGGATGCAGATCAGAATTCCCGAGTGGAGTCAAAGTCACTTTACTCGTTGCGAAATCAAAGATAGCACCTACCAAGACACAGTCATTGCCTAAGTTAGAACTGTGCGGAGCATTGATGCTCAGTCGGACTTGGCGCAAATTCGAAAGGACATTAAAATTATACATTGACAAGGTATACTTTTGGACCGATTCAAAAATTGTTCTGCAATGGCTGAAACTTCATGCATCAACACTAAATTGTTTTGTAGCAAATAGAGTATCAGAGTTACAACAACACACGGAAGAAATAATATGGAAGCACGTCCCTTCTACTAAGAATCCAGCAGACATTGTTTCTCGTGGTTGTCGGACATCAGAGCTGCAAACAAGCATGTGGATAACAGGGCCAACATTTTTAAAATTGTCTAAGGACGAATGGCCAATTCTTAGGGAACCCCTTCCGTCGCCTATCGAGGTAAGAACCAAGTCAGCACTTCTTTGTAGCAGAGCAGACAACGCTAATTCACAATCTATTCTTAATATGATCATAAATAATTCTTCATCGTATATTCGAATCGTTCGAATTGTTTCATACCTCTATCGCAGCGTGAACAAAGTGAAGCCTGATCGCACTCTAAGTTCATCATCAATAGCCGATATTCGCATTAGTGACACAGAAATGTATCAATCGTTTTGAAAAATTGTTGCACTAATACAACAAGAATGTTATGCTGATGAAATATCTTTACTCAAAACCAAACAAACCTTAACACCATGTCTACAGCGTTTGACACCATTCATGCACACAATGACATTTGGATAAACTGCAGTATGTGTAATGAGAGTCGGAGGACGTCTTGAAAACGGAGACCTTCCATTCAACGCCAAGCATCAGGCCCTGCTACCTCAAAATCATCGTTTTACCAAGCTATACATCGAATTCTTGCACAACAAAAATCTTCATGCTGGCCCAAAGTTTATTTTATCTCTTTTACGAGAACGAATTTGGGTAATCAACGCACGAGCGTAGATTAGAAAAGTTGTGCGAAGCTGCATCCGCTGCTTTCACTTTAAACCTCGCCTAATAACTCAACTAATGGGCAATCTACCTGCTGATCGCATGATTCGCGGAAGGCCGCCGTACAAAACATATGCGGCTATTTTTGTATGTTTTGCTTCAAAGGCAATTCATATTGAATTAGTCTCCGAATTGTCAACAAATGCATTTCTGCTTTGTATACGTACGCCGTGGTGTACCAGTGCGCATGGTTTGCGACAACGCCACAAATTTTGTTGGCGCCGCTACAAGGCTAGCTGAGTTTAAGTCAAAATTGTTTAACTCAGACGTCATAGGTCACATAAAAACATATAGTTCAATTAAAGGATTTAACTTTTGCTTTATTCCCCCTAGAGCTCCACACTTTGGCGGCCTCTGGGAAGCGTCAGTAAAATCAGCGAAGACACTGGCTCTAAAGAATATTTCAAACGCATCTCTTACTTTCGAGGAACTACTCACTGTGTTCTCGGATGTGGAAGCTATCCTTAATTCAAGGCCAATAGCACCCACTTCAGATGACCCCAACGATTTCAATGCTCTCACTCCTGGGCATTTGCTGATTGGAACCGAATTAACGTCAGTACCAGAATCATTACTTTACAATTTCACGGACCCTCCCGGAACGGAACTTCGGTATCTGGATAGATGGCAGCGAGTGACCTATTTGAAACAACAATTCTAGACACTGTGGGCACGGGATTATGTTCATAACTTACAACAACGCAGCAAATGGATTTACGGAAAACCAAATGTGGCCTTGGGACAACTAGTTATAGTACACGAAGACAACGTGCCGGCTCAACATTGGCCTTTAGCAAGAGTAGTATCTGTAAATGCCGGACCTGATGACAAAATTCGAGTAGTTGAACTTAGGACTGCAAAAGGAATCTTCAAAAGGCCAATTCACAAGATCGCTCCGCTTCCAGAATCCTTTATTGGAAAGTTGGTTCTTTCAACAGGGGGAGCATGTTGGAGGAGAACTCCTGAATTTAAACTCATTAATTTAATTATTCCGAAATATTAACCATTGGGTTAAATAGCTAAACTATCGATATATCGCAAGCTCAAGGAAAGTTCAATCTAGCATCACTGTTGGCTCTCTTCTTGCGTTTCCCTTTACACTTCACTTTGAATTACTCTCTCTCTCTCGTAGCATATAAGAATTTATGCAATCACTGTAACAAGAGAACTCGAATGCGACGGACGCAAAAAATAAATGTAAAACTACATAACGTCGTCCAATCTGTTTCGGGAAGAATGTGGCAAGGGAAGTTTGAATCATCGAATCCAACCGAGTAGCAGTTTATTATATGGCCGAGAAATTAGCCAACAAATCCCAATTTGGAAAAGAGGAATTAGAATGCTTTCTCAACTTGAAGGAAAAACTATTGGAAGCACCAGTATTGGCGATATATGACCCCAGAGACGATACAGAGCTTCATTGTGATGCAAGCGCATTAGGTTTTGGGGCGGCCTTATTACAAAAGAAAGCTGATAAAAAACTACACCCAATATTTTATTTTTCAAAGAGGAGGTGAGGTAGAGTCGAAGTATCACAGTTTTGAACTCGAAACGTTAGCGATTAAAATTTTAACTGACTGCAAATTCTCTGACTCTTACACTAAATAAGATAGAATTAAACCCTAGGATCGCGAGATGGGCCCTTGAACTTCAAGAGTACGATTACAAGTTAGCGCATAGATCAGGGAAGCAAATACAGCACGTAGACGCTATAAAAAGATGGTATCATGGTAATAGAACCGAAAAGCTTCGAACACAACCTGGTTATATGCAAAGGAAAAGACATGGAACTGAAAAAATAAAGGAAATGCTAGAAAAATCAGAGCACAAATTGTTTGAAATGAAAATCGGAGTCGTATACCGAAAGACCAATGATAAGAAAATATTGTTCTACGTTCCAAAAGAAATGAAAAACCACGACGAATAAGGCCATGTAGGTAGAGACAAAATGTTGGAAGCAATAGGCAAAAGTTACTGGTTTCCAAGTCTTAAGGATAAAGCAACGAGACATATAGAAAATTGTCTCAGATGCATAGCATTCTCACCTAAATCCGGCAACGGCGATGGATTTCTGAACAGTATACCGAAAGGCGATAAACCTTTCCAATTAAACCATATCGATCACTATGGACCAATAGAAGCCGGAAGGTCTAAAAAACACATACTTGCAGTAGTAGACGGTTTTACAAAATTTGTTAGGCTATATACAACAAAAACCACAAAAACAAAAGAAGCAATAGATGCTTTAAAAACGTATTTTAGAAGTTATAGCAGGCCGAAATGCATAATATCCGACAGAGGGAGTTGTTTTACTTCGTCTGAATTCGAATCTTTTTTGGTTGAACAAAAGGTACAGCACGTTAAAATAGCAACGGGTTCCCCTCAGGCCAATGGACAAGTAGAAAGAATAAACAGGAGTCTAGGGCCTATGCAAGCAAAGTTGACAGATCCAGATAAGGGGAATTACTGGGATACGGTTGTCGAAAACGTAGAGTACGCATTAAATAATACAATTCACAGAAGTATAAAACAGTACCTCAGTATAATGTTATTTGGCATAGAACAAAGAGGAGTAGTCATAGACGAACTGAAAGAAGAGATCAAAGAGTTTAGAAATACAGATAATCAATTATTTGATACCTTGAGATGATACAAAAGAAGGCAGCGTTAAACCAGCAAAAATCACAAGCATCACAAGGAATATAAAGAAGGGGACTATGTCATGGTTAAAAATTTCTACAGTACAACGGGAGTGTCTCGAAAACAATTATTTGATACCTTGAGATGATACAAAAGAAGGCAGCGTTAAACCAGCAAAAATCACAAGCATCACAAGGAATATAAAGAAGGGGACTATGTCATGGTTAAAAATTTCTACAGTACAACGGGAGTGTCTCGAAAACAAAGGACCATATGTAGTAGAGAAAGTCCTGAAAAACAACAGATTTTTACCTAAAGATGTAGAGGGATTTCAACTTTCCCCTAACCCTTATCAAGCAATATGGTGTGGCCAAAATATTACGAACTGTTTAAGAACTTTGATGTAATCATAAACTTTCGTTTCAATAATTGATACAAGTTGTAAAATATGAACAAAATATGTATAGCTCGTAAGATATAAAGAAAATATGTATAGCTCGTAAGATATGAAAAAGAAATGTATACCATCCAAGATCAGGAGATCTTATTTTGTCAGGACGGCCGAATTGTAGCAGGCTTGCTCACTAAAGACGGTAGTACTCAATTTCTCAGAGAGAGAACATGCTCGTCTTTAAATGAGAGCGAAGTACGAGAGAGCGTCGAAGCAATCTGGGTTAATCGAGCTTGCGAATCGGTCGTGCTAACGAGGATAAAAATCATAGAATACTTGCTTGTAATAAATATATATTAAACAATTTAAACGAGTCAACCTATCACAGTTGCTAAATCGAATTTTATTGTTTGTAATTCTAAATGCTACTAATAATTACAACGTTGCAAGTTGCAATTCTCCGAAAATACTAAAGAGTTCTATAGTTTCGTTAACTCAAAGCGAAATTCTATCTGCCTTCCATCGTTTGCAGTTTTTAATAATGTTTCGGCCTCTTCTGATCAATCTATTTCTAATTTATTTGCTAACTTCGTACATATCCACTAAGTACAACTCTAGTCAGATATATCCAAATCATATAACGAAATCCAACTGCATTCTTAATCTATTATAACGGAACCAATGACGATTAAGCCGGTATACTCACCGGGCCCAGACGGTATTCCCGCTTGTGTCCTGAGGTTCTGTGCGGAGTCATTGTGTTCGCCTTTACTTAAGCTTTTTGAATTGTCCGTTACACTGTCCGAGTTTCAAACTATATGAAAGGATTCGTTTATCTCTCTTCACAAATGTGGCAATAAATCCGACGTCACTAATTACAGAGGAATTTCTAAATTGTCAGCGATACTGTTTCAGAAAATTATGACGCCTCAAATACAGCATTTATGTAAATCTATTTTTTCGGCATACCAGCATGGATTTGTCAAGAATAGGTCAACCACAACTAACCTTTTACAGTTTACATCTTTTATAATCCAAGGTTTTAAGAAACAAAGACAAACTGATGTTATGTATATATACGGATTTCTGTAAGGCTTTCGATTAGGTAAACCATGCCTTACTATTACATAAGCTGAATTTAGTTGGCTTCGCGGATGCTCTGCTTGCTTGGATTGCACAATATCTAAGCAATAGGAGGCAGAGGGTTCTTTTTAGGTCCTCTCTTTCTAAGATCATTTGTGTTGAATCGGGAGTCCCACAGGGCATTACCATTCACCATTTTTATTAACGATCTCACCACCGTTCTTCTAAATTCGAGAGTTCTTATGTATGCCGATGATGTAAAAATCGCTAATCGCATCGTAGACTCTCTCTCATGTTATACCTTGCAAGCTGACCTGAATGCTTTTCAGGGGTGGTGTAGGGCTAACTTGTTATCGCTAAATTGTTCTGAGTGCAAAATTATGTCTTTTATAGAGGTTCTGTCCAATTAACGAGTTACTTTTTAAATAATTTCCCGTTAGAAAGAATTAATAATACTTCTTTGGTTGTAAAAGATTTGGGGACCTTACTATTGTGGTCTATACCACAAACTTAGTTTTAATCAGCATATATCGACTACTGTTAGTAGGGCTAAGAGTGTTCTTGGCTTTATAAAGCGCTGGTTCAAGGATCCATATACTACCAAAATACTTTTTACTTCTTTAGTCCGCCCCATATTAAAGTATGGGTCTTGTGTTTGGTCTCCTCAATATTAGTTTTATCAAAACAAAACACTTTGCCTTTCGTGATTTGCGCTGGGATCCAACTGTACAACTTCCATCTTATTCTCGTCGACTTCAGTTAATTAACCTTCCTTCCTTAACTAATCGTAGAACTATGCTTGGTGTAACTTTTGTTTACAAACTTTTGAATGATGAGATTGAGATTGAGCCAAATTAACATTTCTGTTCCATCTAGAAGCACCCGCAATTTCACACCGCTTATACTTCCCACTTGCACAACTAAATTTTCTCTGCATGAACATTTTCGTAAACTATGTAGTGACTACAACAGACTTTGTCACGTCATCGATTCCGAAACATCGCTTCCGGTTATAAAAACTGCGATCTTGTACTTCCTCGCTCGTAATTAGTTGTAATCATCTTTATTTTAACCTATCCTGTTTTGTTTTTATATGTAACCTATTATCTTATTACGTTTAATATTTTCTATTTCTTTAGTTTAATTTATGTTTATATATGTAATACGCCTATGCCCTTGGAGCGGAGTGGGTAGAGGTTGTAAAATTAACTTTACTTAGGGTCATTCGTAACAGGCCCGGGCCTGGTGTCATATGGACCACTTGTTCGTACTGAGCGTTGTACGACTACGTCTATATATAATTAAATATCTTGTCTTTCCAAAGGAAAAAAAATATATTGTTTTATTTGAGTTAAAAGCGGGGACTTTATTCGTTGGATGAATACTTAAAACTGTCTTATAGTAATATTTATAGGCTAAAATTGTGAGCCCTTCAGTATCGTGATCGATATTGATGCGATTTGATTGGCCCGAATTTTAATTAGCATTCTCACGCTTTTGATTTTGAGGGGGACAATTGTTATTAAAAGTGTCAAATTTTTTATGAATAAAACGGATGTTTACTTTCAATTTTAGGGGGCAAAAAATTTATAAGTTATTGGGTATAGATGTTGGATATTTGACTGCCCCATCCTAAAAAAAAAATGGCCTGTCCTCAGGCGGATACATTGGGATATAGCGAGAGGTTTTTCTCAGCTGTAAAGATTGAAGTATCAATTTTGTTTATAATTTGGGATTCAATTTTTTCAACAATTGGTGTCTCGATTTTTTCTGTGGGAGCACGATTGATGTTTGATCGAAAATGCTTAACTATTAATTCTTGTGGAATTGCCTTAAACTTATAGGTTAAGTATGTAATCAAACTTGTTATAGTAAGTATAAAAGTGGTTATTGTAATAGTTTGAAGCACAGTATAATATTTGGTGTGTTCGTTAATTATCTCTTTTGTTTGGATAAAGGAAATAGGTTCTAGCCTAGTGATAATGTTTGTCACATAAATGTTTTGGCTATAGTCAAATGAATTTGTTATTGATATTTCGTTTAATTGTAAAGCACAATCGTAAATTTTTATTATAATATTACCTTATATTATTAAGTCGTTGTTTACGCAATTTCGATTAAGTTTAGTTTTTGGACAATTCCACGTTACAATTATAGTTGGTTCAATGTAATTAGTTAAAAATTCTTATATGTTTTAGTGTATTTACAAGTGGTTGGGATTTGGTTTAAAATGCCTATTACACATTCATTAGTTTTTATTTGTTTTGTATTTTTATTAAACAAAGTGTTGTTGCTAAAATAGTATTTATCGTATGAATTTTCTGTCAAAATATTTTTATTTTCATCTGGATAAGGAAGTATTTCAAAGATAGGGGTTTTTATTATTTCTTGAGGAATGTTTGAAATGATAAATATCCCGTTTGAATTTGGTTTAAGCCAGGTGGATGTTTTTGTATTCAATAGTTTTTCCGAATTAACATGACTTAAGCGATATTGTTTTAAAGTTCCGGGTTGAAAATTCCTAGTCTAGTGAGCTGCATACCCATTTCTATGTCTTCTGTGAAATGCTCAAAATTAAAGATTAGAACTTCTAATTTTACTGATTTTTCCTTTTCTTCCTTGAGGTTGTTTATTACTTCTTAACCTTTATTTATAGCGTCTATTACGTAATTTAGTTCGTTTGCTTGTACGCTATTGCTTTCAAGATTATTTATTATACCCTTGCAGAGGGTATTATAAAATTGGTCAGATGTTTGAAACGCACAGAAGGAGACGTTTCCGACCCCATAAAGTATATATATTCTTGATCAGCATGAGAAGCTGAGTCGATATAGCCATGTCCGTCTGTCCGTCTGTCTGTGCGTACGCGTTTTACTCAGCCATCTTAAGAGCTATTGGGATGAAATTTTTTTTGTGGGCTTTTTATTACCCGGGCTAGATAAAGTATGAAATTTGTCAGGATCGGGCCACTATATCATATAGTTCTAGAACAAACATTTTTGCAAAAATTGGAGTATCCCCATGAAATTTACCAATATGATAGTACTTGGCATAAATTGACAGATCCCAATTTGAATCTGATCGGATAAATAGAACAGAAGTTACAGTCAACACAAATCGGTTCAAATGATGACCTAGTAGACAGCAAGCAGCGCTGCCGGCAGCAAACAGCGCTGCTTGGTGCTCAAACAGAGCACATGCATACACACACACAGACGCAGCGCTACAAGAACTGTATGTGTATGCGTGTTGTGCTTTGCTTAGGGAATGATGCAAGAAGAAAGAAAATTTATTATAAAAAGAGAAATAATTTGAATGTTTTGTTTGTGAATTGATGAATTCAGTTGCAGGGAAAGAAATTTCAAAATGTAAAAAAATTATTGCGAAAGACTGCAAGGGTATATAAACTTCGGCATTGCCGAAGTTAGCTTCTTTGATATTTTTTTCTTCTAATTCGTCTTTATCATCCTGTTCAAGAGTACCAAAAAGATATTTGTATATTGAACCAATTCCGTTAAATAGTCCTCGTTTGTTACGTTTTACAATTTATATTCCATTAATTTTCCTACTTAGTTTTTCTGTTTAGTATTGAATATTGATTATGTCTTTAAATTCCTGTGCTTGTTGCATTAAATTGTTATATGTAATGTCTATTAGCGTTAAATTCACTTTTAAATAATGATATTCAAAGTTTGTCGGTAAGTCCATGGTTCCTGTCTTAATTATTTAGTAACATGCATGTTGATTTTAATGTTAAGAATAGCACGATGCACAGAAAAGTCATCTTGAGTTGTTGACCTGTAATGTATCAATTGTCGTATTTGCTTTTATCACTAACCATAGAATACATAGATGCGTCAAACTCAAGATTTTTTGATTACAAACGCTACCCTGAGCCTGGAACCCCAGAGAACTTCGGCAAAAGCCGAACAGCGTAGAACCCCAGAGAGCGGCCGCTGCGAGAGCGAAAAAATTCGCTCACAGCAGTGTCGCTACGCATCGAAAATAATTCAGTCTGGCACAGACTACCGAACGACGCAGGCAGCTCTATGTCGCTTGTCATTTCGTTCTGTCTATGTATGTGTACACTCGTCGGTACATGCTCATGCTTCGTAGTGTGTGTGTGTGACGTGAAGTTGTACAACACCGCATTTCAATAGCTCGTTCGACAAAAATTTTTAATTTTCGACAAAACAGCGACTAAGCGAATAGGACATGCCCCTGTGGAAAGAATATCAAAAAATATTGGGATCACTTTTGTATGTAGCCCGGTGGCTGTGTCAATAGAGTGCTTGCTTGGCGATCGGGCAGCCGGGGTTCGACTCTCAGCTTGGCCAAAGTTTTTTATACATATTGTTTTATATATTTTTTTGATACATTTTTATTTACTTTTTACTATTAAAATTGTTTAGAATATATTAAATATAAATTTAATTAAATATATATTATTGAGTATACAAATATTGAAAACCTGCATAATAAAGGTCGCCGCTCGAATTCGTTACCGATTGCAATGTACAGTATGTACATACAATCGGTATCCAGGGAACACCACGAGGAGGCCATTGCAATAGCAATGGGGTCATTTACGAATGACCTTCGAGCGGCGACCTTTATTATGCAGGTTTTCAATATTTGTATACTCAATAATATATATTTAATTAAATTTATATTTAATATATTCTAAACAATTTTAATAGTAAAAAGTAAATAAAAAATGTATCAAAAAAATATATAAAACAATATGTATAAAAAACTTTGGCCAAGCTGAGAGTCGAACCCCGGCTGCCCGATCGCCAAGCAAGCACTCTATTGACACAGCCACCGGGCTACATACAAAACTGATCCCAATATTTTTTGATATTCTTTCCACAGGGGCATGTCCTATTCGCTTAGTCGCTGTTTTGTCGAAAATTAAAAATTTTTGTCGAACGAGCTATTGAAATGCGGTGTTGTACAACTTCACGTCACACACACACATACGAAGCATGAGCATGTACCGACGAGTGTACACATACATAGACAGAACGAAATGACAAGCGACATAGAGCTGCCTGCGTCGTTCGGTAGTCTGTGCCAGACTGAATTATTTTCGATGCGTAGCGACACTGCTGTGAGCGAATTTTTTCGCTCTCGCAGCGGCCGCTCTCTGGGGTTCTACGCTGTTCGGCTTTTGCCGAAGTTCTCTGGGGTTCCAGGCTCAGGGTAGCGTTTGTAATCAAAAAAATCTTGAGTTTGACGCATCTATGTATTCTATGGTTAGTGCTTTTATTAACTTTCTTTTTCTTTTTGAATTTTGATTTGTAGTGTGTGACCTTTTGTCCTTTATTTCTTTCTTCAAAATGTTTGTCATCTAACTGATTTATTTCTCCTGTCATTTGAATAGATTTGTCGTTTTTGACTTTACTAATGGCGCTTGTTTAAATCTAGTATCGATTTCGAAGTCGTGTCTAATCTTTATTTAAATTGTTTATTTTATTTGTTTGGGTATTATAGTCGGTGATCCTGAATAGATAAAAATGTCCGCTGGTGTTCGGTTAGATGTTTTATGTCTCGTCTTATGGTAGTATATGTAAAGAATTTTTCCAAATTTGATTAATTTATCTTCGATGTCATTTTCACTATTTATAATTCTGAGTTTTTCGTTTACTGTTTTATGGATTCTACATCTGAAATGCCGTTTTTACTTGTTGTAATTTCTAACTTTACATTTTCTTCTTGTTACCAATTTTTTAGTGCTACACACAGAAATGCTGAATCTTTGTCTGATTTAATTTTTATTGGTTTGCCCATTTCAGTGAATACTTTCATAATTGCTCTCTTGGCTTCTAACCAAACTCTAGATTTTACTTCTACAAGTGTTGCAAATTTGGAGTAAATGCACATGCATGAAAGGAATTGTAAATTGTCGATCATGTAAAAGTCCATGACGTATTTTTCTCTGACATTAAACGTTTCTGGTGTTATTTCAAAAGTTAGTTTTGTATTTCCATTTTATGTCTTTGCGATATTGCATACTGAGCATTCATTAATAATGTTTTGAATCAAGTTTTTAAAAATCGGGGAAATAATATTTTTTTTTAAACAAATTAATCGTTTTTTCGATTCCTGGATGTAATAATTTTTTATGTTTTTTTAGGATTATTTCTTTAAATTGTGAAAACGTTTGGAGGTCCTTTAACTTAATGCTAGATTTTGAGGTTTTCGTTATTGCGTTCGATCGTATTATTTCAATAAAGGCCTGTTGGAAATCTTGTTCATTATGAAAATATAGTACAGTTTTCTTACTGCAAAGATATCTTATGATTATTTGCCTTGCGTAAGCATTGGTCATTTCGTTGTATGTTATTTAAATATTTGATTTGTGAAAGTAAGTGGTTCTTTCTGCTTTGTCTTCTGAACCTCTAATGAATTCTATTTGCCTGTTGAAATAATTAATGGGTTTTTCAACAATTGGAATGTAATTTCCATTATCCTCATGAGCACTATGTATTGTAGCTGCGGTGCTATCTGTTCATCCTAAAAAATTTTCATCTGTTTTAATTCTGGAAAGGGCATCTGATTCTCTTTTCCTGGTAAGTATTTTATTTTGTAATCGAATTCGTTCAATTTTATACTCCATCTCTGTAATTTCATGTTAGGTTCTTTAATATTGTTCAACCAGACAAGGGTTTTATGATCACTTACGATTTCAAAATGTCTACCGAAGACGTATGGCCTAAAATATTTGGTTGCCCATATGATAGAAAGTAGTTCCTTTTCTATGGCTGAATAATTAAGTTCATGTTCGTTAAGTATTCCACTAGCATAAGAAATAGGTCTATGGTCCTATGAGATGAACGCACCTAAAGCTATATTGCTAGCATCTGTAGTTAGAAAAAATGTTTTTTTGAAATCGGGATATGCAAGTATTAGATCGTTCATAAGGAGATATTTTAATCTTTCAAAGGATGAAAAATAATGTGGGTCGTTTATGTTAATTTTAGCTGCTTTCTTTGATCCAAGAGTTAAAGGTTTTGCAATATGCGCAAAGTTTGGTATGAATTTCTGGAACCAGCATAAACCTAAAAATGATTTTAATTCCTTCTGAGTCTTTAAAATTTTTAATTGCTTGTATTTTATTTGGATTAGGTTTTATACCTTCTGTTGTTATTATATGACCAAAGAATTCTGTTTCTTTTTTCATAAATTCGTATTTGTTGAGTTGGACTTTAAGATTAGCTTCTCTTAGTTTGTTAAATACTTTTCTAAGTGATAGTATGTGCTCCTCCAATGAGGCAATCCTTATAAATAAGGTCTCTCAAAAGATTACTCATGCATCTTTGGAATGTTGATGGGGCATTTTTACGTCCAAATGGCATACGTGTGTATTCGTAATGGTCATGCTTAGTTAAGAAAGCTGTTTTTGCAGTCGATTCAAGATCCATTTGAATTTGATGAAATCCCTTTGCTAAATCCATGGTTTGTCGAGAATTTCATCCATGAATGGAATTGGGAATTTGTCATCTCTTGTGACTTCATTTAAATTTCGATAATCAGAATTTTTGTTTGTTGGAAGCATCTCCTCTATTTTGGAACGATTTAAATGCGTGAACAGTAGGGCAGTTGGATTTTCGAATGATACCCTGTTCAATCATTTCATTTATTTGTTTGTTGATTTGTATATTAAATGTTTGGGGATAGTTGTATGGACGTTTATAAATAGTTTTTGTGTTTCTTCGTTGTTTAAATGGTCGAGTCTATACTGATTACTTCTATTATTTCATTTTCAATCGCAAAATTTGTGTCTTGGTCCCCCTCTTTAGGTGGGTCCAAACATTCTATGTTATCTTCTTCTTCTATTTCTTCAATATCTTCTTCATAATTTATTTGGGCTTTACAGGCTTTTAGAAATGGTCTGCCTATCAGCATGTCGTATTTATTTGAAAATTTATGTTCTGATCCTGGAGTCGACTAGATTATTCTTTATTTATTATATTTTATATCTTAGGATTATCATTTATTTGATTTGTTTAACAGCTTTTACTTCAACGTCTGTCTTCTTTGATCGTCGCCTATCGAATGACTCTCTCTCTCTCCGTTCGTCTGTCTGTCTCTTCTTATTGTTCAGTGTTAATAAACGTGCATACTGTTCAGCCACAACAGAATCTAGCTAACGTCATAAATAATAAAATAAATAAATAAAATAATATAAGGTAATTTTTTGTTATACATCTTTTATAGTGTTTTTTATACCCTTGCAAAGGGTATTATAAAATTGGTCAGATGTTTGTAACGCACAGAAGGAGACGTTTCTGACCCCATAAAGTTATATATTCTTGATCAGCATGAGAAGCTGGGTCGATATAGCCATGTCCGTCTGTCCGTCCGTCCACCCGTCTGTGCAAATCAATTTCATGCTGGCATTTTAAGATTTATCGGAATGAAATTTGTATTTCAGCTACTTTAAGCCCGGAGCTGATAAAGTATGAAAATTATCAGGATCGAACTACTATATCATATAGCTCTAGAAGAAACATTTTTGCAAAAATTGGAGCATCCCCATGAAATTTACCAATACGATAGTATTGGATATAAATTTTCAGATCCCAAAATTTGAATCTGATCGGATAAATAGAACACAAGTTACAGTCAATACAAATCGGCTCAAATCTGCCTGCTGCCTACTACGTCATCAAATCAACAGAGCACATGCATACACACACACAGACGCAGGCCGGGCCCACGAAGTCGTCTCGACCAAGACGAAATGTTTAGTTTTACCCAGCTAAACCTAAACCACTGCGAGGCCGCCCACGAGCTACTCAAGCAGAGGGCGCGAGAGACCAGATCCGATGCGGCTGTAATCAGCGAACCTTTTCGCAGGAAAACCTCACCTGACTGGACGTATAGCACGTCAAGCAAGGCCGCCATCTGGGCATGTGGAAACCCGCCCGCGCAGCTTCTTGCCCGGCTAGCTGGCGAGCATTTCGTCAGGGCACTGGTAAATGGGATATGGCTGTACAGCTGCTATTTGCCGCCCAGTCTGTGCCTCACAGACTTTTGCAAGGCGTTAGACGAACTGACGTTCGACGCAAGGACACACAGACGCACCATAATCGCGGGAGATTTCAACGCATGGGCACAAACGCACGCGGCCGCGCTCTACTTGACGCTTTTGCCTCTGGACGTCGAACTGCTGAACCAAGGCGCCCAAAACACGGTCAACCGGGCCGGTAAAGGATCCGTGATAGATCTTACGTACGTAAGCAGTTGTCTTGCAACGACATCAGCCTGGAAGCTGGATAATTGTTACACGGCGCGCGATCATTAGGCGATATGTGTCACTATACGCCGTGCACCGGACAGACAGCAACACACAGCGCAGTCCCTCCTTGCTGACCATGCCCTTCCGAGAAGACTCGCTGGACCCAGAGGCGTTCTCTGCAATGCTGCTCCGGCAATGCCTCACTCCATCCACGGCGCAAGGAATGGCAAACGAAGTCTGCAGCATGATGGCAGCCGCCAGCACTGCAAGTATGGCTCAATCCAGGCCTTTTAGACACCACCAGAAGCCGGTATTCTGGTGGAACGGTGAAATCGGACACCTGAGGAGATCCTGTACACAGTTTACCTGATTCCGCAGAGCATGATCCATGGGGAAAGGCATACAAGACAGTGGTTAAGCGGATCCAAGCAAACCGTCACCCCACTCCGTCTGGCGCTGAAGAAGTCGCTCAAATTGTCGAGGGCCTCTTCCCAAACCGCCCCGTCCCCCCTTGCATAGCCCATCACCCAGTCTCGGTATTTCATTCCATTGATGCGATCTCATCTGAAGAGGTCCTGGCGGCGGCCAAATCGCTCCAACTTAGCAAAGCACACGGCCCGGATCGAATCTCAAACTGCGCCGTAAAACTGGCCCTGTCCCTAAGCCCAGACGACTTCGCATCCGTCTTCAATCGCGGCCTCACGGAGGGAATTTTTCCCGAGCAATGGAAGACCCAGAAGTTGGCACTTCTGCCAAAGCCGGGGAAGCCAGCAGATGTGGCGCCCTCCTATAGACCGATATGTCTGGTCGACTGTATAGGCAAGGTGTTTGAAGGCCTTATCGGATCGAGATTGAACGCGTACGTCAGCGAGTGCGGCGGCCTTCGGACAACCAATTTGGTTTCCGCAAGGCAAGATCCACCATCGACGCAGTCAGCAAGGTGGTCGGCATTGCCAGCAGCGCCATCGAGGGCACAAGATGGAAAGGAGGCACCAAGCAGTACTGCCTGGTCGTCACGCTTGACGTAAAGAACGCCTTTAATACTGCGGATTGGAGCTGCATTCTGAGCGCCATCGATGATCTCGGTGTCCCTCCGTACCTCCTGGCCATTGTTCGGAGCTTCTTAAGGCAGAGGACCCTGAGATACGACACCTCGAGCGGCCCCAAGAGTCGGAATGTGTCTGCCGGTGTGCCACAAGGCTCAGTCTTGGGACCGCTTCTCTGGAACGTGATGTACGACGGAGTGCTGCGTCTTTCACTCCCGCCAGGTTGTGAATCTGTTGGCTATGCTGACGACGTGGCTATTGTGGTTGTTGCCAAGGAGTTGGGAAAGGCAGAATCAGCGGCCTCGGCAGCTATAGCCACTATTACACGGTGGCTACACTCAGTTGATTTAGCCCTGGCAGCCGAAAAAACGGAGGCGGCCCTAATAAGCAGCAGAAAGACAGTTTAACAAGCCTCAGTGTACGTAGATGGTTCCACAATCACCTCAAAGCGGGCCATCAGGTATCTGGGTGTATGGCAAGACACGCGCCTATGTTTCAGAGAGCATCTGGAGAACGTTCAAAGGAGAGCAGCGAGCACATGCCAGGCGTTATCAAGGATAATGTTGAACACGAGAGGGCCGAACCAGGAACGGAGACTTTTGCTGATGAGCGTGCTAAAATCAGTCATCCTGTATGCGGCACAAATCTGGGCCAGTGCCATACACATCACGGGGTACAGTAGGAGCATCACCGCTACCTACCGTCTCCGCGCGTTAAGGGTCTGCAGTGGTTTTAGGACGGTCTCGGAGGATGCTGCACTGGTCGTTGCAGGCATGATTCCCATCAATCTGCTTGCGGACGAGGCCAGGAACATTGCGGATGCGACAAAGCGAGGCGAACAAAAACGGTCAGCTAGTAGAGACGCAAGGTCGCAGAGCGTTGCCACTTGGCAAGAGCGATGAGATTCGTCAAACAAGGAGAGATGGACCTACACCCTTATCTCCAAGATCAGGCCATGGATGGAAGGGAAGCATGGACAAGTGTCTTTCCATTGGACCCAGTTCCTCACAGGACAGGGTTGTTTCCGGTCCTACCTGCATAGATTCGGGCACGAGGCTGAGCCGTACTGCTCGACGTGTGGCGTAGGATTGGTGGAGGACGCGGAACACGTCCTTTTCGCATGTAGACGATTTACCAGGCAATGGCGGCTTCTGGAGGAAACGGTTGCCACTGTGCTGACCGCGGAAAACCTGGTGCCTATTATGCTGTCAGACGAGGCGGCATGGGAAGCAGTGAGCAGCTTTGCAGGCTTTGCAGCAAACAGCCTAAGAAAGGCAGAGCGTGAGCGAAATGGCCATAACTAATGGGTTCTAGGTTTCTGCGAAGCAATTCCCCATGGGACGTCCTGCAGAAATCCCCCTATTATATTTTTTTCTTGCCTTCAATTTTTGTATTGCATATATGTTATATACCGCAATAAGTGTAGTAAATGAATTTAAAAAAAACACAGACGCAGCGCTACACGAACTGTATGTGTATGCGTGCCGTGCTTTGCTTAGGGAATGATTAAAGAAGGAGAAAAAATTATGGTAAAAAGAGTAATAATTTGAATGTTTTTTTTTTGTGTGTTGATGAATTAAGTTGCAGGGAAATAAATTTCAAAATGTAAAAATATTATTGCTAAGGACTGCAAGGGTATAAAAACTTTGGCATACCCGAAGTTAGCTTCTTTGATATTTTTATACCCTTGCAAAAAGGGTATATTAATTTTGGTCAGAAGTGTGCAACGCATAGAACGAAGCATCTCAGACCATATAAAGTATATATATTCTTGATCAGCACGACGAGACGAGTTCAAATAGCCATGTCCGTCCGTCCGTCCGTCTGGATCAACGCGAACTCCTCCGAGACCGTAAGAGCTACAGAGCTGAAATTTTGCACGTAGGCAGGCGTTGTATATCTCGGATTCAGACGGATCGGACCACTATATCATATAGCTCCCATACAAACGTCAAAGTCACGAAACAGTGACTTTCTCAATAACTTCATTAATTTTATAGTTATTGTCATAAAAGTTGGTATTTGTCAGTTTTGTGTTCTTTTTAATAATTGTGCCAAATTTGATCAAGATCGGGTGACTATATCATATAGCTCCCATACAAACGGCAAAGTCACGAACAGTAACTTCATTAATTTTATAGCTATTGTCATAAAAGTTGGGATTTGTTAGTTTTGTGTTCTTATTAATAATTGTGCCAAATTTGATCAAGATCGGGTGACTATATCATAGACCTCCCATAGGAACGATCGGTCGAAAACAGTGACTTTTGTCAAAAAGTTCGTTATATCCTATGCTAAGATTGAAGGCCGTTCTTTCGGAAACATTAGACTTTTTTGGATAAAACGTTTTTACACATTGATATCTATGGGTAAGGAAAGAATTACCAAAACAGTTGCAAGGGTATACAAACTTCGACGCGGTCGAAGTTAACCCCGGTCCTCTGGTTTTATTACAATTAGATAACAATATGAAATATTATGCCTAATATAGTTTAGATCGTACTAGCTGCTATGGACTTCGACGCCTATTTTTACACCATACACCCATAGGGTGAAATGGTATATTAAAGTCGCCCAAATGTATGTAACAGGCAGAAGGAAGCTTTTCCGAACCCATAAAGTATATATATTCTTGATCAGTATCAACAGCCGAGTCGATCTAGCCATGTCCGTCTGTCCGTCCGTATGAACGCTTAGATCTCGGAGACTGTAAGAGATAGAGCCACCAAATTTGGAATGTAGGCTCGTATAGTATGTAGAGCGATCAAGTTTATTTTAAATTTTTGCCACGCCCCTTTCCGCCCCCGCAAATTAAACAAAACCGATTTTCTCAATCACTATACTAACTAGAGACACCAAATTTGGTATGTATATTTGATCAGTAAACGAGCACATTTTTTATGTATAAAGATTTGGCCACGCCCTTTTCCGCCCCCGTAATTTGAAAAACTCGATAATCTCCCGTAATTTTCTAACTTGCGCAATCAAAGTTGGCACACTTAAAGTTGAGACTAATATGACCAAAATCGGACTAAAAATAGCCAAGTTATGCATAAAAACGTTTTTTCCATAAGACCGGAGTTAGCCGTTGGCTGGTAGGGGCGCTAGGGTGCTCGAATGCTTGAGTGGGCGAGATACTAAGACATGCTTGTAAAAAGCATGTGAACAGAATTTTTTAAAAACACGTAAATGCATGTGTTATTATAAATTTAAAATATTTGTTATTCTGGTACATGCTTCATTTTATTTTTTTTTAGTTTCTATTTGCTAGCCTATTTTAAATTTGCTTTATAATTCTAGCTTGTTTTACAAATTTATAAATGGTATTAATGTTCCTTTCGTTGACTGTTTATAGGAAGATTGTTGGTTGTTGTTGATTAAATATCATTCTTCTGATTCTTGCCAAGTAGGGGCATTGGTCTAAGATGTGTCTGGTGGTGAGTCTGTCACCGCAAGTGCATCGTTTGGGACGTTCGTTGGTAAGCAGGTGTTCGTGAGTCACTATGGCATAAGCAGTCCCGCCTACGGATTTGGTGGCATCCGTAAACAGGTCCAGGTCCAGTCGCTTAGTTTCTCGCTTTCTTCCAGGAATAGTTTTCTGTAACGCTTTGTGTAATTTCTTTTTTGTGCGTTTGGAGCGCTAGATTGATGGACGTATCGTGAAGTAACCATGGCGGAGAATGGGCTTTTTTGTTTGAGTAAATCGGTAGTTCAATTTTTATTTCTTTTAGCAAAATGGCGCACCGACGTATGGTGGATAGGACTTTGTACCTCCTTTTGGCCTTGCTTGCGTTTACACAATTTTTGTTTAGCAGTACGTCTGATGTTGTACATAGTTTTGGTATAAGTTTTGCTGTGGTTTCGTACAATCTGTCTTTTATCGATGGAAGTCCTGCCTCCGCTAGGATACATTTAATCGGCGATGTAGGAAATGCATTAATACTTCGTCGGACAGAGCAATGGTAAGGAACTTGAACTTGTCTTAAGTTCGCGTTCGCACTCCATCCATAGATTGGAAGACCGTAATCCAACTTGGAGAGAATTATTGCTCTGGTAATATTAATTAGGAGAATTTTGAACAAAGAAATTTAATTATGTTTAGTCTAGCTTCTAAATTATTTCTATCAAATATTATTTCAAGTATTATTAATTTTTCTACAGTTTCTATATTTATATTATTAAACGTTAAGTTGTGAGCTGGGCAGTGATGTTTACGACAAATGTGAAGTACTTTGCCATTTTCTATTGACAGCAAGGCACCTGAAGAATTCCCCAGTTCTTGATATCTTGTAGGACCTTTAGAAATCTGTTTGCTACAGTGTTTGCGTCTTTTAGTTTCGTGTAGATTATTGCATCGTCAGCATACATATATACATACATGTAGATTTTTATGTTGTAGTACAATCGAGTTTAGTTTATCAAATACTATTATGAATTATTCAACATGGGGAACCTTGTGGGATGCCGTTAAATAGCAGATGTGGATTTGATTGAGTGTTGTTTACTCGCACTCGGAATGCTCTTTTTGAGGACGCTGCTGGCGTTATTCGGGATGTAAAATCGGAGAGTGATGCTCTTTTTGCTTGTTTAGCTTCTCTTTTAAATAGAGCTTTTACTTTTTTGTAGAAAACAAGGTTGTGTAGACTCATGTTGCGTCTAAATATTATCCATTGGGATTGTTTATTCTCGCGGAGTTTGTTTAGTGTCGTACTCCACCGAGCTACGTTCTTTTTCTGTATTCCTTTGGTTTGTGGTATGGCTATATTTGCTGCTGCGTGAATCGCTTTGGTTAATTTGGAAACACCTTGGTGAATGTTGCAATATCTAAAGTCTTTTATATTAGTTGATAGCTCTTTTTGAAATTTTGCAATGTCTGTTTTATATTTAAGTATATAAGTATATTGTAAGATCAACACAAGTAAAGGAGTTATGTGTTGAGAAGTGCGTAGCTGAGCCGCCGTTAAGCAGAATAAGATCAGCTCTTTCGATGAGCTTTTCGATCCTTTTTCCTCGGGAATTGGTTGTTTAGGATCCCCATAGTGCACTACGTGAATTAAAGTCCCCAATAGCTGACAGGTTTTGCAGCGCATCGGATTTTCGCGTACTTTTACAGAGTTCCATAAAATTGCAAGTTTGTTAGGGAGTGTGTACAAGTCGAAGGTTATCAAGACAACACCTGAGGGTTTTGGTGTGGCATCAGTCATTCGATTGAATTTGTATACCGAAGTCACGTGCTGAGATTTTAATTCTTGTACGATTTCTTCTTCTGATACATTGTTGAGGAAGGTTGCATAAATGGTACCTTTGATGCTTTTTAGTGATTCGTGCAGGTTACAGGTAATATTGCATATACCGGGAAGTTTATTTGCTTTTAAGAACTTTTTGGCCACCTCTTTGTTTTTGACAAGCATGACAAGGTTTCCGACGCGTAAGGTAGATATGTACTGCAAAGCATGAGTATTCTGATATGGGTTTGAGTGCGTCTTTCGCTGCTAAGATGATGTATTTAGGGTTTTGTGCTGTGACTTCTGACGGATCTGGAAACTCGATTGGTGTTTTTTGAAATTGTCTTTTCATTTTAGTCTTTGGGCTATCACTTAGTAAGGAAAACATGTTTTCCCTACCTATGGGTGGCCCTTCGCAAATGAAAAGATTCAGCTCACTACTTGATGGTCAAATAGAAACAGAACACAAAAGAAAGTGGGAGGTAAACGAGTAGTTTGATCGCGACAAGCTTATCACCGACGACGTCTGTTTTCGCTCGCTCTCGATATTAATCTTCCGAGGAACATTACGCGCAATAAATTGGTCGTAGCGCCGTCCTGTTGGAACCAGTAATTATCCAATTCATTTTCACGAACAAATGGGAATAAAAAATCGGTTATCATTGTCCGATAACGCTCCCCATTCAAGGTTCCCGTTGCTCCATTTTCGTTTTCAAAGAAGTACGGGCCGATGACTTTATCGGCATAAATGTTACACCTCACAGTAACTTTTTGGTTGTAAAGAGGTCGCGTTTCAATAAATTGAAGGTTCTCAGCAGCATAAAACCGACAATTGTAGCTGCGGTGCTATCTGTTCATCCTAAAAAATTTTCATCTGTTTTAATTCTGGAAAGGGCATCTGATTCTCTTTTCCTGGTAAGTATTTTATTTTGTAATCGAATTCGTTCAATTTTATACTCCATCTCTGTAATTTCATGTTAGGTTCTTTAATATTGTTCAACCAGACAAGGGTTTTATGATCACTTACGATTTCAAAATGTCTACCGAAGACGTATGGCCTAAAATATTTGGTTGCCCATATGATAGAAAGTAGTTCCTTTTCTATGGCTGAATAATTAAGTTCATGTTCGTTAAGTATTCCACTAGCATAAGAAATAGGTCTATGGTCCTATGAGATGAACGCACCTAAAGCTATATTGCTAGCATCTGTAGTTAGAAAAAATGTTTTTTTGAAATCGGGATATGCAAGTATTAGATCGTTCATAAGGAGATATTTTAATCTTTCAAAGGATGAAAAATAATGTGGGTCGTTTATGTTAATTTTAGCTGCTTTCTTTGATCCAAGAGTTAAAGGTTTTGCAATATGCGTAAAGTTTGGTATGAATTTCTGGAACCAGCATAACCCTAAAAATGACTTTAATTCTTTCTGAGTCTTTAAAATTTTTAATTGCTTGTATTTTATTTGGATTAGGTTTTATACCTTGTGTTGTTATTATATGACCAACGAATTCCGTTTCTTTTTTCATAAATTCGTATTTGTCGAGTTGGAGTTTAAGATTAGCTTCTCTTAGTTTGTTAAATACTTTTCTGAGTGATAGTACATATGTGTTCCCCCAATGAGGTGGAGTACACTATAATGTCATCCAGAAAAAAAGGCAACCCTTATAAATAAGGTCTTCCAAAAGATTATTCATGCATCTTTGGAATGTTGATGGGGCATTTTTACGTCCAAATGGCATACGTGTGTATTCGTAATGGTCATGCTTAGTTAAGAAAGCTGTTTTTGCAGTCGATTCAAGATCCATTTGAATTTGATGAAATCCCTTTGCTAAATCCATGGTTTGTCGAGAATTTCATCCATGAATGGAATTGGGAATTTGTCATCTCTTGTGACTTCATTTAAATTTCGATAATCAGAATTTTTGTTTGTTGGAAGCATCTCCTCTATTTTGGAACGATTTAAATGCGTGAACAGTAGGGCAGTTGGATTTTCGAATGATACCCTGTTCAATTATTTCATTTATTTGTTTGTTGATTTCTATATCAAATGTTTGGGGATATTTGTATGGACGTTTATAAATAGTTTTTGTGTTTCTTCGTTGTTTCAATCGTCGAGTCTATACTGATTACTTCTATTATTTCATTTCCAATCGCAAAATTTGTGTCTTGGTCCCTCTCTTTAGATGGGTCTAAACATTCTATGTTATCTTCCTCTTCAATTTCTTCAATATCTCTGAAATAAAATGTATAATTTCCTAGATTTGCGTATTCTTCTTCATAATTTATTTGGGCTTTGCAGGCTTTTAGGAAAGTTCTGCATATTAACATGTCGTATTTATTTGAAAATTTATGGATATAGAATTTTTGTTCTGTTGGACAAAGTTTGCTGGGTGCAAGGAAAATGGTTTCTGTTAATTCTACTGCTCCTTCAATCATGTGAATTTTTGAATCTCCTAAATAGGTTTTGAAATTAAAAAGTTTTCGGACATTATATTTATTGAAGATCCTGAGTCGACTACACATCTCAAACGTTTATTGTTCATTGTGATTCTGATGGAGGACTTGTCCCTATCTCTTCTTCCGATTGATCCGAGGCATTCTGAAGAAACTTTTCGGATGTGTCAATTTTGCTAATTCCACTATTACTTTTTCTTGGCCTTTTGGTAGGCTGGTTTGCTACATTATTTTTTGGATACTTATTTTGTTGATAATTCATTGGATTTTTAGCCCTGTCAATATTTAATTTTTGTAAAATCTCTTGAAAAAGTTGTTGGTTTTGTGTTGTATCGGATTGTTTTTTGTGAGACGGGGTTGTACTATTGGGTACAAAGGGTTTTCCTATTTGGTTTTGATTTTGGCTTTGATTTGATTTTCTGTTATACTATTCTCGTATAACCCTTCTCTTTGATCTACTTGTTTTAGCTTGCTAACTGTGGTTATTTCATATCTAACTAACGTCATAAATAATCTATCGGGTGATTTTTTGTTTATTAAATCTTTCATAGTGTTATTTAAAGCATTTGTATAAAGAATAGTGTTATTTGCATCGTTTCTTAGTTTGTTTCTGATTTGTCTTCTAATTCTGTTACAAACTTACGAAGGTTTCCTGTATAGTTGGAGTTGTACAGGCGTCGAAGAAGTTCCTCACACGGAGTCTGTTTAAGAATAAACATAGTGTTCATCTGACCTGGCTTCACCAAATCAGATGCACTAAAGAAAACACAATACAACTGTACCTTTGTACCAAACAACTAACCTAGCATATGTCTAAAATTACAATCAGCCACACACGATGTGGGAAAAAACACTTGTAACTCTAAACTAACCCAAAAGAACACTTGTAATTCTAAACTAACCCAAAAGATCACAACGGCAGGATGTCAAGTGACCGACGCCGTGCCCAAAATAATAAATTTTCAACCCCCAAATACGTGGGTGTGAGTCTAGAATAAGATCTTCTAAGAACAATTGTTACCTCCTAGAGCCTAAGATAATCCTATATAAACTCCGTACTTTTGTAAATAAAATCAGTTCATATTTTGAATTCAACGAATGAAGATTGGGTTATTTTCTCTGCTCTCCGGGAATCCCTATTCATTTTGGTCCTTCGAGAACTCTGCAGTTTTCCCCCACCAGTGGTAAGAGACTCAGAGATTGAATCAGCTCCTTAAAGTCTGAATTCTTATGCAAGTGTCAAGGCTAAGATCAGCTAAAGGTAGCAAAAATAAAACAACTCTTGTTTTCCCCACCAGTGGTAAGAGACAGAGTATAAACCAAAAAGCAAAATATTGCTTAATAATTAAAAAGTGCGTGCGTCCGATTTTAAAGACAGTTTTGGCTAGTGGAGCAACTGTGGTAATTTCGGCGGCGGGAGTTTTTTGTGTGTGGCGTATTCGAAGCCCTAATATCGAAAGTAAAAAAAAAAATTTTAATTACATATTGTATATGTATATACGCTATATATATAGTTGCAAGTCGGCAACTAGAGACAGCAACAGAGCAACAAGATAGTTGCAGAGGAGAGGCGACTGGAGGCGAGTAAAGAAACGGCGAACCACCAGCAAACTATCGGCAAACCCATTGTCAGACAAGCAGCAGCAGATTATCGGCAAAATCTACTTGGCAAACCCTACTTGGCGGACAACAGTGGCGAACGGTGTCAACAACAGGATCATCAGATAAGATATAAATTAAGATAGTTATAAGTACATCTATCTATTTTTATTATTATATACTTATATCGATATCCTAATATACGCATAAAACAAAAATGTTCCCTACCAAAACTGAAAAATTGTTAGGGAAGCAACACGAGTTGCACAAAAGATTAAAGAAGATAGAAGAGTTAGATGCTAGTAAGTTAACTAGCAAGATTCTTAATGAATTAACTGAGATTCAGAAGCAATGGATTAGTTACCATAGCCAAATGATACAGAGTGGTGTAACCGAACACTACTATTTTACAGATGGAAAGTATGAGGAGGGCTTAGAGATGGTAGCCAGATTAATAGCCAAAGGAGAGTCAAGTAGGCGGGGCACTGTTGAATCGGAGAGCAGTGAAGCAGATGCAACGATGTCAGAAAATGTTGATGTCAGCATCGGAGAGGCGCGGGGAAACGCGACCTCTAGTAATGAGAACGCTAATGTTAGCCAGGAAAAATTTCAAGAAAAAGTCCGTCAGCTCCAGATATATTTGGACATGGTGAGCAAAGATTTACGTACGATAGACAATAGAACAGGCGAAATGTATATTAAAAAAATAAAATTCTTGTTCAAGAAGGTACAGATGTGCCAAGCTTATGCAGGTGAACTTATACATAATGAAACGCTTAGAGAGGTCATAGAAGAATTAGAATTCGATATTCAGAATACCTTGGTAGCATTAGAAGAGAAAATAAATGATCAGAAAAATTTGAAAGTTGAGAATGTTACCGTGAGAGGCGAACTACCGGTGTTGCCAAAAATACAAGTACCCACATTTTCTGGAGAGCCAAGAGAATGGGACTTGTTTGTAGAATTATTCGCGGAACTAATTGAAAAAAGAGAGGATCTAAGTCTTACGCTTAAATTCAACTATTTGAAATCCGCGTTAAAGGGCGAAGCGAGGAGCATGGTAGCCCATCTATTGTCAGGTTCAGCTGATAACTATAGTGCCGCTTGGGAATTGTTAACCAAGCGGTATGAAAATAATCGGAGTGTATTTTCCGAACAATTAAGTCGGATTGTTGATTTACCGATGATCAACAATGAATCCGCAAAAAGTATAAAAGGAGTGATTGACATAATTAATGAGTCAATACACTTAATTAAAATTAAAGCAAATTTGTCCGATGAAGTTGACGTAATAGTCGCTCAACTCATACTTCGGAAATTTGACAGAGAGACTCTACAATTATATGAGAGTCAAATTAGAAAAACAAGGCATATACAATTGCTATCTGATGTCATGGAATACTTAGAGCAAAGATATTGCTCGCTAAGTGCCATGACCAAAGAAGAGAAAAAAACCGCTAAAAACTGTGTTAAATTATGCGGAAGTCGAAAATAAATGTCCGATTTGCAAAATTGCCGGGCACAAAGCGTATAAGTGCTATATGTTTAGAGGTTTGACACCTACTGAAAGGTATGAAACAGCCAAAAAAGTGCAGTTTTGCATAAGATGCTTGAACCATTCAAGCAATAAGGTGTGCACTAATGAAATGGTCTGTTCATTGTGTAGTAAGGAACACCATACCTTACTCCATTTTGAAGAAAAACAGGAGAGAGTTAATACTTGTGTAACCGCACAACCAACACTGTTGGCCACAGCAGTAATACAAGTAAAAAATGTAAATGGAGGATATAAGACTCTAAGAGCCCTTATTGATTGTGGTTCACAGAGCACCATTTTGTCTGAAGAGGCCGCTCAAATATTGAAATTACCTAAAATTAAACAATATACAGAAATAAGTGGCGTGTCCTCAATAAAATCTAATAAATCAAAATATAAGGTAAAAATAGATGTGAAGACGCGAAATCCTTGGAAAGGACATCTTAAGGTTGAGGCAATTGTGTTGCCAAAGTTAATGAAAGCTCTTCCATTAAAAATAGCAAACGTGGATATGTCAAAATGGCAAACTTACGTTCTAGCTGATCCTACCTTTAATAAACCTGGTAGGATTGACATAATAATGGGAGTAAACGTATATACCCAAATCTTAAAAGGGGGAATTACAAAGATTGATGGCCTGCTAGGCCAAAATACTCAATTTGGTTGGATCGTCTCGGGATGCACCAAATCCAATCAGAATAAATCTGTAGTGGCAACAACAATAGATGTCACATGTTTTGAACAAAGTTGGGAGAAAAAGAAAGATAAATTTCAAAATAAAAATAACTCAATTCCAAAGAAATACAACAGTAAACCTCAAGAAATAAATTTATGGCCCCCGGCAGGACCTCACATTGGAGGTAAAGTGAAAATTGGGGAAGAAAAAGTATATATCCCAGAGCCAGTAAAAAATGAAAATATTCAGAAGGCAATGGTTCAATTAGATAATGATTATCTAAAAAATAATATTAAAATAGATTCCGGTAGTAAATTGTCCGAAACTGTGCTACCAAAAAAGCAGATATGGCAAAATAATTATAAACGGACAACATTTAATAATGACCAGAATAACCACTCAAATTTCAGCAATCAGCGATATTTTAAAATAGTGGAGCAAAGATCACATTGGAACAAGTCAAAAAGTAAAGGTAGTTATTTTTTAAATTCTCCACCTTATAAAAAGGCTAGAAGTCAGCACAGTAATGCACTTCAGGAGTGGGTAGACATCCCCAAACAGAAATCGTTAGGTAATATGCCAAATATTATAAAAACCAGTAGAAGCCAACTTAGTAATACATACGTCAGAATTGGTAAGAATAGGAAGTCAGTTACAATCGTTAAAGGAACATAAGATTGACTAGGTTGAACGTCCGTCATGTAACTGATCATGATTCCTTAACAATAGTTATCTTACAAATGATAATATTAACAACAATTTGTTTAAGACAACTAACAATAAAAATAAAATCCAAAACGCCGCATTTGGTGGCCCTTTGCAGAATGTTTAAGAATAAACATAGTGTTCATCTGACCTGGCTTCACCAAATCAGATGCACTAAAGAAAACACAATACAACTGTACCTTTGTACCAAACAACTAACCTAGCATATGTCTAAAATTACAATCAGCCACACACGATGTGGGAAAAAACACTTGTAACTCTAAACTAACCCAAAAGAACACTTGTAATTCTAAACTAACCCAAAAGATCACAACGGCAGGATGTCAAGTGACCGACGCCGTGCCCAAAATAATAAATTTTCAACCCCCAAATACGTGGGTGTGAGTCTAGAATAAGATCTTCTAAGAACAATTGTTACCTCCTAGAGCCTAAGATAATCCTATATAAACTCCGTACTTTTGTAAATAAAATCAGTTCATATTTTGAATTCAACGAATGAAGATTGGGTTATTTTCTCTGCTCTCCGGGAATCCCTATTCAGAGTCTGCGTTTTCAATTCATTGATGGGGAATGATCTAAGTTCCGGCCAGTTTTTGGCTTATCCGATTTGCGGGAGCCGTTGTGCCTCTCTAGTGAGCTGCATTTCAATTGCGCCTAACAATATGTTATGTTGCCTTATGTCATGGGTTGGATATAAGTGCATGATGAAATCTATCCTCCTTAGGAATGACGTCAGATTCTCTGGTGCTCCATCGTAGTTTGCCACCTGTCTTAACGAAGACAGTACTCGATTGAGGTGGGCTTCGGTGAGTTCTACGTAAATTTTTTTTTTTTTTTAGTGTTGTTTCATTTTGTTGATTTTCTGTGGTTTTTTTTTTTTTTGTGTTTTGTTTTGGTTTTTGCACACAAGTTGGCGTTTATGAAGTTGGTTGATGATATTTTCACGCATAGTTGGCGTAAATATTTTTCACTGTTGTAGGCTTTTGAGCACTCGCCGTAAGTTCTTGATGTCGGATCGGAGTTTTATAGTGATTATTCACTAATTCTATATAACACACGGATAGAATAACAAGTTCACTTATACCGATCTTACCGGAAGAATACTTAAAACTGAATTACAAAAAAATGTCTTATAGTAATATTTATAGGCTAAATTTGTGAGCCATTCAGTGGCGTGATCGATATAGATGCGATTTGATTGGCCCGAATTTTAATATTTAATTAGCGTTCTGACGATTTTGATATTTAGGGGGACAATTATGTTAAGTGTTCAATTGTTTATGAATAAAGCGGATTTTATTGGCCTGTGTTTTAATTATGAGTTAGCGTTCACACGCTTTGATTTTGAGTGGGATAATTGTTATTGCAAGTGACCAGAAAACGAATTTTTACTTAAAATTTATAAATTTAAGGGGCGAAAAATTTATAAGTTATTGGGTATTGACGTTGAATATATGACTATGCATATATACTTTATGGGCTCGGAAAAGCTTCCTTCTGTCTGTTACAAATATTTTGTCCACTTTACTACACTATTTTACCATATGGGTGCATGATATAAAAATATGTGTACATCATCAAGGATTAAAACAATGTAATGGTTGGCGCTTTCTGCCAGAATAAAACAAATTTCTTTAATATATATGTCTTTCATAGCTGGTTGGCCATTCCATTGAGTAGGCGAAATCTGGGAGGGTTTTAAGAAACTCTAAGCTTGAGTTATCTCGCCTAGCTGTGGGACTCGCATAATGTCCAGAAACTCCAAGCTCAAATACTGGCATATCCATATTGGCATCACTTTTCTAGAAAAAAAAAACAGTGCATTCGATTTAAAAATAAATTCTTGATCTGTATTCTTTATATTATCTACTTACTAAAAGCTCAAAATAGAAATCAATAGGTGAACTATCTTTTCCATATGTGATTAAAATTTGCAATGGCGGCTTGTAGGTACCCGCATAGTCGAGCATCTTTTGATCGAATGACCATTTTAATAGTTTCACGCCCAATTTAGGCTTAACAAACAACCCGAGATTTGGGGGTCCACTCAGTTGAAAAAAGTATCTTACTCGATACCCATTATCCAAGACTGTTCTGTTGATAAGTTTTAACACCGTGGGATAGGGTAATTCCACAGGATCCCGTCTGGGTAACCATCGAGCCTCATTTCTAGAGGAACACCATCGATAACACGGAATGCCGCACATCAGCTCGTCACCACAAGTGTCTCCCATTCGCTGCAAGTTAGTCAAATTCATAGTCTGATGAAGAGGTTGCTCCTTATGCCGATCCAACAAATGAAGGTAGTAACCAGAATCTTCCAGACTCAAATTGCCATCATAATCATAGAACCTGCGATTTACTTGCTAGAAATTCAAAAAAAGATTATAAGTGTATTAATAGAACAAGGAATCAAAGATTGGACCATACCATTGAATCAACACGCATTACGTTAGTTTTGGATCGATATGGAAAACCAATGTGCGAGAGAGTGATCATGCAGAATATAAACGTTGTTAGGACCAATCCACCGATTATACAGTTCGGGCGACGGAACGCATTGATAAGAGGAGCCTAAATATAGAGAATACAATAATAACGACTTCAAAATATTTATAAATCCTACCAGAAAACCAAACGATAAAATAGAACCCAAGGCACACAACAATGCAACTAACATGTCCGGATTAGGAGAGAGGCCGTTTCGACCTGTCATTGGAATGACAATCGATATAATACCATAGAATCTATAGCTTAAATATAAGAAGGGCATTATCTGACCAGCACCAATTATTAGTGCCCAAAAGTAGCCTGCAATAATTAAAAGTGTTAATGTTATTGCCTTAGATAAGGGCACCTTTTATCTCACCTCGATCGTGGAGTGTGGTTAGTAAATTTATGATTTGAGAGCCAAAATAAAAAAAAAGAGAAATCATACACAGATAGGTACTACGGAAACTTGCAATCGTTAGAATAATACAAATCACAGATAGAATTACACAATGGGCGTGTTGAGCTATTTGTAAACGATATGCATGGCAGATCTTCTCCTACAAATGAAAGTATGAATAAATTGCAGCATAATTTTAATAATTATAATTTACATACCTGCGTTCTTAGAGTCAAATATACCGTCGTGGGCAATACCAAGCCAATTAATGAGGGACAAATGAAGATACCAATGAGCAGCCAGCTGTTGCTGAAATACGTCATTGTTCGGTCGCCAGCATCGTAGAAAACAGACATTAACAAGGGAAACCCGAAAGCCAACAGAAACCCAACAACGGCCAATAGAAGAAATATGCCGAATTCGCATGCCAATGTGCTGACTTTCTCACACGATACTCTCGACATCCGCCACAAGGAGACACACACGACAAGTATTCCACCGAGAGAAAATGACATATTCAAAGCTACACCAGTAGATTCGTAATAGTAGATAAAGAAAAGGCCCAGGAAATCAAAAAACACGGAATGGCCTTCGGAATATGCCTATGAAAGGTGATTTTAGTGAAATTAAACATTTTTAATTTATACAAACTAACCTCTGTGTCATACATTTCTTTCGCGTTAGAAATACTGCGTGTTAAAGCCAAGATGTTGTCACCTGAATTTTGCAGTGAATCTCGAGATATGAGTTCCCATCGGTCAAATTTTGTATGGTAAACAAATCCATTGTTTACCGTGGCCATATCCAACCCTGAAGAATAAAAGATTTTTTACTTTTCTATTTGGGAAGAGGACCTATTTAAAAGTCACCTGGCACCGGTCCATAATCTCGGAAAATTCTAAAATCAGTGTCGGAAGGAATAAGGCCGGCTTGAAATATTTCCTCTGCAAGTGTAGTCGCAAATGGATGTTTCACACTGTTTCTGTAATGCTAGGGATGGATAACAATTAAGGATGGTTTTATAAAATAGGTAAGAATATGTAAGAGAGTATATAAAGGGCACTGCTGAAAACTTCTCAGGGCGTGATCTAAGGGATCATTCAGCTTCGTCAATATTTATAGCTTATTATTAATGCTCATACCCTCATAAGCCATGGATGATTAGGTCCGCTTTGAAAAAGTATTTCACGTCCACCCGAGCCAGCGCCTTCAAGGTTGATTACGGTTTTGCAATTTGGGGCCCACTTGTGCTGCGTAATAAACCCGTGGGCGGCTAGCAATGATTGCTCCTCAGCTCCATTAAATAAAAAAACAATTGGATGAAGAAACGTCTTTTCAGATATAGACATCTGGCGTAGGACTTCCAACATGACCACTACCATAAAGGCATCATCCCCAGCACCTGTTTGAAAAGATTTAAGATATGGCAGGAATTTTGGAAATAGCTTCTATCTCACCCCACGCTCCTGGCTTGGTATCGGTGTGACTATTCAATAGCAAATACGATGTGCTATTGGAATTTTTAGCACTTAGTTTCACTATCACATTTTGTACACCCCGATAAACATTCATCAATTGGTCTCTCATATAGGAACCCGACACATGCTGAACATCCACCTCCAATTCAAATAAATCGGTGACCATTTGTGAACGAATTTTTTCAATTTCATTGAGCAAAAAATCGTAAATTACAACTTCGTTGGCTACATCTCCGGCCACACGTGGTCCCATTTTATCAATTTCGAGGAGCAAGGTTTCGGCTCGTTCGGCTACAAATTCTCCAGGTTTTTCTATTTCCTGTGCTATCTTCAGCCCATTTGGTAGGGAATGAGATAACGGTATAACAATCGAATAAAATAGGGCCAGCCAAGCCATCAGAAATCCAGCGCCAAAGAACCAAGGCAACTGTTTACAACTCCGTTTACTTATCTCGACCGTGTCCATATTTTGCTCTGTTACTCCTTCATTGGAGATCAATAATACCTTTGGAAAAAAAAGAACTAAATTAGTAATGGTGGACAATCTTTTTGCATAGTAATTTTTCGTACACTATTTTTATTCTTATTCCGCATATTTAAAATGGTCGTTTTCACAAAGACTCGTGACGTGCGACTAAATTTGCTCGCGAGCAACTTAACTTGAAATTCACCAAGTTTTGTACCTTTTTGCTCTAGCATACATTTCTTTTATCTTTTTACTCTAGCATAAAGATAATTGGCTTTAATGGTAGAATGCAGAACTGTTTGTTGTTGTTTTTGCTCTTGCCAAGAGGGTATATTAATTTTACCTACATACATGTACATGTGAGTTGAGTAAACTCAACTATGTTTATTGATTGTATTAATGTAAAAGTAGTTTGGAAAAAAGTTACAATTGTTCTTATCTGCTGCTTCGATTCACTTCCTTTTCTCTCACTGCTGCTGCTTTTTCGACTCTCCAACTTCAACTGTGATATTCTGCTGTCTACTGTACTCTCTGTTGTTCTGCTGTTAAACTCTGCTGTTCGTGATCATCTGTCCGCTTGCTGCTGTCCGCTTAAACTCTGTAACTCTCCCTCGTACCTTACATACATGTGGGACTGGGTTCTGATTCCGTAGAAATAAGTAGTGTCATTGAGATTTATATTTAGTTGTTATATGGTAATATTCATTTTAGATTACATTATACATACAAGTTAGCACACGCGTTTCTCCACGATACGCCGACTCCTACAGAACAAGTAGAACCGTGCCCTGCACCCCGACAGCAAGACAAGACGCAATACCAGAAACTGCTGATTGAGTTCCGGGTAGTATACCCGCCCTCATTAAAAGTCACGTTCACAACACACACATCCCAAAACCTTAAGTACATTGTGACCCATTTGAATCAACACTAACCACTTGTTCCATTAATGACTTCCTATACCTAGAGTTAGCACTTTAACTTCCTATCACATAGCATAAGCACTTTTCTATTCTTTGTGACCAACTCGTTTCTGCTGTCTTAATTGGAAGAGCGACCTACTCTTAACATCGGCTCAACCCCCTCTTGAGGTATATTTAAGACTCCGATCTCTGGAAGAGCCTCAGTCTTAGTTTAGTCTTAGTCTGGCATCGGAACCAGAGGTACATTCAAGTAAAAATCGAATTATAACTTTAAATCAAGCTTCTGTGTAATTAGTTTCATGGTAAACTATTAGTTAAAGAAAGAGTCTTGTGTGTCATCTCTCATGTATATCCGAAGAATCATGGTAATGCCACACCCCGACATGAAGACACGGATGATAGACCAGATTCGTATCCATGGACCAGACTCGTTTTTAAGACTTGTAACTGGCGCCCGAGCAGGGACCCGCAATTATTCCTTCGAGTAAGAGTTGTCATCCTACCACCTAAAATATCCTGGAGAAATTGCGGGTCAGGACAAAGGAGTCGGGTACCTGACACCGTCGTCCATTTGGCCATCACGTACCCTAACGAGACGATTCGTCTCTCACCGAAATATACCACAATTTATTAAAGTTTGCTATGGGAGAACATTAGCTGACCTACCGCAAAGCAAATAAACATTTCAAAACAATGCTTAACCATCGCTTAAGTTAACTTGAGATCGGACTGGTGTTCGAGCTTTGGTCGTTTACACTATAATTCGCTGTCGTTTCAAAAAAACTGTTTAATTTTGCTCACAGTAAGAGTGCAAGACACAACGATGCGAAAACACCAGGTATATAAGCCCATGAACAAATTCCGACTATTCAGCGTATATTATTGAACTTTCGATAAGCTAAAGCCACCAAGAACAATTTGTTGCACAAATCAATGCAACGATCCTGAGATAACTGTCTCCAGAACTCATTTTTGTCAGACCTTGCGTTGAGGCAAATAGGGAAATTCGACGTTCTCGCAAATAAAACTATTGGTGAAAATCTCCAGGCCCTGACGATAGAGGGCGCCGAAGGAACATAATGGTCGAAATTACAAGGCCCCCACATAAAGGGGTTGCCTAAAATAAAATGGCTGGTTATAAAACCAAGGCCACCTCATCGCAGAGGCTGCTTTCAGAACATAATTGTCGAAATTCCAAGGCCCCCTCATAGAAGGGTTGCGCAAAATAAAATGGCTGGTTATAAAATCAAGGCCCACCTCATAGTAGAGGCTGTAGAAAAGGAAATTATTGGTCGAGATTCCAAGGCCCCCCTCACGATAGAGGCTGCCGGAAATAAATGGCATAACGAATAAAATTAAGCTGGCACGGCAACCTTGCCCAGGATTGAGGCAATACGAATACCTTCATCAAAGATATAAATAAGAATATCAAGAAACACATCGTCACCAACAACAAAAGCTTTATGCACTGAGACCCAAGAGATAACAAGGCAAATATTGGCTATCCATGACAGCGACAAGGCCGTACGGAACTCAATCTTCGAGGAAACAGTCTGACAGTCTCACAGGGAGTACCAACGATTCAAGTCACTCTGGAAAACTCAAATCATAAGTATAGGGTGAGAGGTTAAATTTTATCAATACAGACAGGTACAACATGCCTAGAATACACGAAAACGATACTCTGAAACAAAATATTCAAAATATCCAAGCACTGTAATCTCTAAACTTACAAGAAAACATCAAAGAACTAAAGGATGCCATAAGCATCCTTTATGCCGAATGCCGAACGGAGGAGATAAGAAATCTCCGGGTCGTCGATTTTTAAGCAGGGAGGAGCGAGCACATGCGTCTCTACACGATACGCGTCTCCTACAGAACAAGAAGACCCATGCACCCCGACCAGCAATGATGCAGCAAAACGAGATACCAACAACTAAGTCAAAAGTATTCCCATCAACACAATATGCACAGTCTAAGAGAATAATTACCTTAACACGATCGCTCTTCTCAATAAAGCGTTACTAGTAGAATGCAAATTAGATGAAGTAACCCATAAACTTACAAAAAAACATCAACGAGCTAAAGGATGTTATAAGCTGCCCATGCACCTGTCGGCTCTACTTAGAACCCGAACGGAGGAGATAAGAGATCTCCGGGACGTTGATTTTTAAGCAGGGATGAGTTAGCACACGCGTTTCTCCACGACTCCGACTACTACAGAACAAGTGGAACCGTGCCCTGCACCCCGACCAACTATGATGCAGCAAGACAAGTCGCAATACCAGAAATACAGAGGTACATTTAAGTAATAAATGAATTATAACTTTATGCTTGCCAGAATGTACAGAACGAGCCGTTTCCAACCTTCTTCATCAGCGTGCGTATGGGTTACAATCAGCCAACTTAAAAGCTTTTATGATGACTTGGTATTTGAGCTATTTATAACCTGCGTTAGATGAAGTATGAAAATCGAATAGGACTATGGCTCACGGGGTTTCGTTTGTACTAAAACAAACTTAATTTACAGTTTATATAGCGATCAGTTTATGTAGCGTAATTTTATCGTTGTTTACTGGTTATATTATGTACTAATTAATTATCCGTTCCGCTCTGATCCGGTCTGATACGCTGTAAAAAAGTGGTCGCTCTCTCTCCTAGTACCATCACACTCCACAATCGAGTGCTCAGACTTTTTTTGAGCAATTAAGTAAATTTTTAAAAGTTTTAAAACCCAAATTGATGTCAATTTTTAGATAAAATAGAAAATCATACTAGGTTTTACTAATTTGTTTAACAATGCAAATTTGTTCAAACAAAACTGCTTTCATTTGGTGCCAATTGTTGCTTGACTTTGAGTGCATATAACTATAAAAATATCAAAGAAGCTAACTTCGGCATTGCCGAAGTTTATATACCCTTGCAGTCCTTGGCAATAATTTTTTTACATTTTGAAATTTCTTTCCTTGCAACTCAATTCATCAACACACAAACAAAACATTCAAATTATTTCTCTTTTTACTACAAATTTTTAAGCAAGGCACAACACGCATACACATACATACATACGTGTAGCGCTACGTCTGTGTGTGCGTATGCATGTGCTCTGTTTGATTTGCTGATGACGTAGAACCGATTTGAATTGACTGTAACTTGTGTTCTATTTATCCGATCAAACTCAAATTTTGGGATCTGAGATTTTATATCAAATTCTATTATATTGGTAAATTTCATGGCGATACTCCAATTTTTGCAAAAAATTTTGTTCTAGAGCTATATGATATAGTAGTCCGATCCTGACAATTTTCATACTCTATTATCTCCCGGCTAAAAGTAGCTCAAATATGAAATTTCATTCCGATAGCTCTTAAGATGCCAGCGTGAAGTTGATTTGCACAGACGGACGGACGGACGGACGGACGGACGGACGGACGGACGGACGGACGGACGGACGGACGGACGGACGGACGGACAGACGGACATGGCTATATCGACTCAGCTTCTCATGCTGATCAAGAATATATATACTTTATGTGGTCGGAAACGTCTCCTTCTGTGCGTTACAAACATCTGACCAATTTTATAATACCCTCTGCAAGGGTATAAAAAGGTAGATGCAATTGAAAAAGTCGGGTTTGTACCATGTGTTAGCAGACTTGATTTGTTAAAAATTTAGGTGTGTTTCTGTTTCGAAATGAGTGGACTGTATTAATTTTTATAAAATTATTTATTAAAGTTAGATAACAATGAACGCGATTGGTCTGTGCCGATGTCAAAATGTAAGTGTTTTTCGTGAGAATTTTTACAATTGTTAATGTTTTGTTCGAAAGGTGCTGTTCACAGATTCTTTTGGGATTGTTTGAAGAAGTGCGTCACAATTTGAACTCCATTTGTGAAGTTTTAAATTCGCTTCGTTCAGTTACGAAAGAGGGTCATTTTTAAGTGCGATAAGCTCGTTCACTGAATCACATCCAGTGGGAATAACATCAATTATGCGTCTCTTGCCAACGCGATTGATGCTAAAGGGTACTTAAGCTAGAAATGGTGATGGGCCTAATCCATAAGTAACTGTTAACAAACAAGAATGTTAAAATGGTTCATCTTCTTCCTTGCCCCATATAATTCTTTGATAATCAGTGTGCTTGGATGACTTGTGTGTGCGGGTATGTGTACGTCGAAAATGTTGCTCTACTGGAAGCCACCGGGCTTCAATTGTGGCTTTTAATGCTTGAACGTTGTCTACTTATCTCCAAAAAAGTCCGAACCAGTGCACTATGGTCCCAAATTCGTTTTTTTTTTACATAAATTAATAGCTAAAGAACTGAGAAAGATTTTTTTGTCTGGTTTTTGCATTCGATTATATAAAAACTGTAGAAACTTGGACTAGGAAAAGTGGGCGTGGCACTGCCCTCAATTTTTTTATTTTGAGAACAATCTGTATCAAATTTGAGTTTTTGAGAGATAACTTACTTATCTGATTTATTTAGTAAGATTTAACAATACTATTAAATCTGACTTACTTAAATTAATAGTAGTTTCAAATAAAATAAGTTGTAAGAATCAGAACCTTAATTTTCAATGTAAAGTTTTCATTCAAAAAATTCTGCATCCACATCAACTGAGTATTCGATGTAAATATCGCATTGATCTGAGTCAGATCCATCCAAATCTATTTCTTCTAAATCAGATTCGTCATTCAGGTTTTGGCGCTCACTGATACTAAGAGCTGGTACTTCCAATAGTGCCAGTACATCTGCAGGAATAGGTTTCTTTTTATTTTTATTTTTTCTTTCGGCCAGACATAAGCTTGAGATTAATGGATCGCTAGTGTCCACAGCTCTGTGGAAAACGTCCTGCATATTATTTAGCCTACTATTTTTTCTGGCGTGCATTCTCCTGTCCTGCTTATATAGCTTGTTCCGTGCCTCCGATGCATTTTCACCCATGCAACCTACAGGAAGAGCGGATTCGGCAATAATTTTGGGTCCGTGAATTAATACTTTATGGACTGTGGGTGTCATGGGGTACCAAGGATATTTTTCTATAAAAATGCGTGCGGTCTGCTTACAATAAACTTCAAACTTATCAATATTAATCGAAAACTCGCTTGAAATAGCGATCAAAATAGTGTGGAGTCTATGAAGAAGATCGGCATCTAAATTTAATATTGACGATAGTATTTTGGTATCTCCAAAGGCTCTTCTCGCTGTATTACCGTCGTTTGAATTTCCACCTCCCTTTTTGGTTTGGCTTGTCAACGTGTAATCCTAGTTCGGGCATTAAGTATGAGCATTAAATCTTTGTCTTGAGAGCCTCTAACTTGCCATTTTTTTAGCTCAATCCTGTACGATAAATTAAGTACGAACTCTAAAAAACGAATCCATGCATGCAAGGGACTTACACCATATTGAAGAGATTCAGGCTTAGAATTGAAAGTTTCCGAACTCATGTCTGATATTGACATCAATTGTAAAGGCTTTGCTCCACATATTGGACAGGTTAGTGTCGATTTATTTCCTGTTAATGTTTTTAAAACCTTACCATCAATCAAAGTCATGTAAAGTTCATATTTTATAGTGAAATTATGAAAACAAAATGGCACTAAGTTTTGAACTTGATTGTCTAAGTCATCTTTTTCCTTTAAAATATGTTCAGTGGTTTCCTTTGTAAACTGAATTTTAACAGGTCTGCAAAATCTGATAGACTGCGGCGTGCGGTTAATCCAAAGAATCTGATTTAAATCGTTTACCAGCTTTAACGGAATAAGTGTTGTGACAAACAGGCCTTGGTCTACGTTATCCGATGCAGTACTTTGAAAATTCTGCTTATACGTACTTTGACCTGTAGAACCGTCAAAACCATAGGTTGAAATCAACGTTAATTCCGTGTTTGAATTAAACATTTCCATGACTTCATTTGCAGTGTCATTATTCGTTTTACTGTGTGATCTAAAATATCCTGTAATGGAACGACTGCAATAGTTTCAGAAATGGAAATGTTTTCAGGTCTACATTTTTCCTTTGCTTCAATAAGGTGCTTATAGATCGGGTAAATGTCGCAATTACGACTTTTATTCTGCAGCCTGATGTTTATGTATGTGCTCTTGGTTAATCCATTTTCCAGTAGAAACGCCAAAGCTTCTTCAGGACTTAACGGAATAGAATCCTTGGATAAATACTTATTTCTTATTTGAGTTGCGTTGCCTTTTGATGCTTCCTTTAAACCAAACGATAAATCGTTGCATTTGCCTTTTTTTGCTGATACTGAAGCCGCTTGAACAAGTAAAGATGTGTTGTGGTTTTCCTTCTCAGACAGCTCACCCGCATATTTCCTTTTTAACCGTTCATTTCCGTCATAATAAGAAACGCGTGGACGTCCTACGCATTTTTGTGTTGTTTTTAGCTCATTATTTCCAACTATAATTAACATTTTTGAAGACATAAAATTTTTATATCTTGGATCCGTTTTGAGCCGATTTGCCATGTTATTGCATTTTGCAAAGCATTTATTTGCGTGGGCTGCGAAATTTTTGGTTTTTTTTTTTTTCTTTCTTCTTTTTTTTCCAAAAGTGATCCATTGAACATAATAAAAATGAAGTCAAAAACTGACGATGCTTTGCGCTTGTTGTCTAGCCACACGTCAAGCAGTTCTGCATGCCCGAACTTAAAGATGCCTAGGGAAATTCGTGATTGTATGGAACCGGGTGGATTTGGGTAAAAGGTGATTAGTGTTTTATATAGACAAGACATTGATAAACATGATTTGATTAATGCTTACAACAATTCACGACAATCCACTAACTTTTACTTCACGAAGCAAAAATTTTTTTAGGTTACGGACGCTAAAAACAACACAGCATAAAACACATGAAATAAAGGACAAAACACATCTAAACAAGAAAATACATAGACAATCGAGTAAAACAAACCTGGAGCTACATTTTCCATTGTAATTTTTATATACTGGACTATTATTTTTGATGATACAAAGCAAAACGGAAGATCACTAAATTGTACTTTCTTCAAGACACGTGCGCAGAGAATCAAAAGCAAACTTTCAGGGCTTGAGAAAACTTTCAGGGCTGCACTATTTATTTGATACTTTAATTTCTTTGGTTTGTGGGGTGTACTCAATTGGAAAACATTTTTTTTTTTTATATAAATGTAATTATCTAATTATTGGAAAAGAATGATAACGATTAGTTTGTATTTTCTGGATTTAATTTTGGTTTTTTCTGCGCAGAGACAACTTGTTCGTTGCGTTGCCGGAAGAGAAGAGAGAAACCGTCTTCTATCTATCGAGAACTTATCGCTAACCATCGATACTTAAAACTAACAATCGATACTTATTACTAACAATCGATACTTATCACTAACAATCGATACTACAATACTGGTTTCGGTATATGCATGAGTATTTAACAGACTTTGTAAATAATTGGAATCTTACAACTCGGCCGTCCTGACGAGGAATCGACCTCGATTCCAATTGTTAACAACGGGAAGAAGGGGGGGGTAAATAAGAACCTTAAGTGGCTGGTGTCGCCTTTGTTTGATTATCAGAAGTGCAATCCTGATCAGGGGCAACCCATAGCTTTAATTTGGAGGCTTCTAGGACCCCGTCATATGGTAGTTGTGTGATTTGGGAACCTTCTACATCCCTGATAACATATCGGTCATTCGGAAGTTTTTTATGAACCACATACGGACCACGATATCGCCTGATAAGCTTTTTGTTTGTGCCTGCCGAAGTATCCACATTCTTAATAACTACGAAATCCCCCTCTTCAAAACTAACGGCTGGGGGGTGATGCTTCGAATAATACTCCGAATTATATTCTTGGGACTTAGCAATGTTACGGAAGGCTACTCTCCGGACGTCTACCTCTGAGGCATCGACCTCTCCTGTTCTCTCACCCAACCGTTCGGTTAGTTCATCCACTACCACACCTCGTTGTTCAACTCCGAATAGGAGTACGGAAGCGGCAAATTTGGTTGTGGAGTGGACGGAGTTATTCAATGCAAACTCTATGTTCGGCAGTTGTTGGACCCAATCTGCGTGGTTCACGGGTTCCGTCAGTTTACCCAACATGGGGCCCAAAACACGGTTAACCCGCTCGACTTGGCCGTTAGCCCGGGGTGAGGCAGTGGCATTCAGCACATGAATTATATTATTGGCCTTCAGGAATTCTTCAAATTCAGAGGAAGTAAAGCAGGTACCTCGATCGCTGATAATTCGGCGGGGTCTACTGTAATTTGCGAAATACTGAGTTTCTAACGTCTGACATACTTCACGTGAATTAGTAGTGACGGCAGGGTACAGCTTCACAAATTTGGTGAAAGCGTCAATGACAACCAGAAGATATTTTTTCTTAGAGCGTATGGACGGAAGGGGCCCCAGATGGTCAATATGAATGGTATCAAACGGAAGGGGCACTTTCGGAATACTATGTAGCGTGACACGGTTGTCCGAAGCGGACGCTGAGTAGAAGATACACTTGAGGCAGTTTCTAATGTAATTGTTAACATAAGACTTCATACACGGGAACCAGTAATGCTTCTTGATCTGTGTGCAACATTTCTCCGTGGCCATATGGCCAAGCTTCTCGTGCACTACTCGTATGACATGATTTATCATTTCGGAAGGGACATAAAGTTGGGGTACACTCGTCGAGGAAAGGCGGTACACTACTCCGTCTCGCAGTTCGAAATTCGCTATCTCATATTTCTCTAACTCATCTCGGAGTTTGACAATCTCAGGGTCCCGGTTCTGGGTTAACTGCAGTTGGAAGTCGAGGTTTATATCGTCAACGTATGCGGCAGTTTCTATTCTGCTTAGAGCATCAGCATGGGGCATACCAACCCCCGAGCGGTGTACAATCCTGTAGTTATAGTTTTCCAACAGCAGGGCCCAGCGAGCAATTTTGGCGGAATGTCCACCATTTCTCAGTGTCAGCGCAAGGGAATTACAATCGGTCACGATTTTGAACGGGATGAACTTAAGGTATGTCTCAAAACGTTTTAAGGAATACACGATAGCTAACGTCTCTAGCTCATAACTGTGTAGTTTCGATTCAGCGGCGGAGGCCATCTTAGAGAAGTAGGACACTGGGTGTAATTTACCGTCTGTTTGTTTCTGGAGGAGCACTGCTCCGAAACCAATTAAACTAGCATCGCAGTGTAACTCTGTTTCAGACTTCGGGTTGTAAATAGATAACACGGGGGATTCGATCAACTTCAACTTCAGTGTTCGGAAAGCTTCAAGGCATTCTTCGGAGAAGACATAAGGGGTATCTTTTCTTAACAATCGGGACAGCGGACACGCAATCTTAGCGAAACCTGATACAAATCGGCGGAAGTATGAGAATAGGCCTAAGCAACGCTCTAATTCCTTGCTATTCCTTGGAATGGGCAAATCCCGTATCGCCTGAATATGAGCTGGTTTAGGCGTGATACCGGCGGAATTGGCTAAGTAGCCCAAGTACTCTAGTTCCCTATACGCAAAACGGCATTTAGTCAGCTTCAGGCATAGCCCGTTCACTCTTAACACATACAATATTTCCTTCAGAATCTCAAGGTGGGTTTCAAAGTCATGCGACGCGACTAGAATATCGTCCATATATATCACCAGTTGACCTCGGTTTATAAATTCCTTAAGGACAAAATAAACGAATCTAGCGAACACGGAAGGGCCATTACAAAGTCCGAAGGGCATGCGTACATATACAAACTGGCCATCAGGGGTTACAAAGGCAGTATATTTGATCGAGTCTGGGTGCATTTTCACATGGTGGAAACCGTTCTTCAAGTCCAAGATAGTGAAGAATGATTTGCCACCCAGATGTTCAATGCAATCATCTAACAGAGGAATCGGAAAATGATCTCGAACTGTAATTTTGTTTAACGGCCGGTAATCTACACATTTTCTCATTGTGTTGTCCTTTTTCCGGACAGGGACAATAGCGGCAGCGTAAGGAGAACTACTGTGGCGAATAATACCAGCTTTCAAGAGATCGTCGCAAATCTCACGCACCTCGATGCGTTCGTGGTGCGACAGACGGCGGGGGCGGCAGAAAATCGGAGTTTGGCTAGTCAATTCTATTTTCATCTCATAGTTCATGGGCTTGATTAAATCTGGATCAACTTGTACATACGAAGTGGAAATAATAGACTTAAGGGCTGCGGTTTGCTCTTCCCGTAACGTGGGCTCTATATCAAAGTCTAACTCACTGACAGCCGGGAGCTCAATGGCATTTATCGTCATAAGTGCATCATTCAGTGTTTCCGAAGGTACAGCAGAAGTTTCTAGAAGGGGAGAATCAGACAACAACTCGGCAGACACAATCTCATTCCTGTCGTGCGGTAGTACCGCTAGATCTTTCCTCAATATATTAAAAGACTTCAGAACAGCAGTAAGTTTTGGATTTATACATTCAGTCGGTTTATTCATGAGTATCAACGATTCTTTTTCATATTTCAGTTCTTTCAGTTTACATGGTCTAATTTTTTGTTTATTTTTCTTTTTTTTATCTTTTTTTTTATAATAAAAAATAAATAAAATAAATAAAACCTTGTTTCACAATTTCGAGCTAGGAATCGAACCAGGTAGCATTCGGATCTCCACGCGAGCACTCTATCGACACAGCCACCGGGCTACATACGAAACTGATGCCAATATTTCTTGATATTCTTTCCACAGGGGCATGTCCTATTCGCTTAGTCGCTGTTTTGTCGAAAATGAAAAATTTTTGTCGAGCGAGCTATTGAAATGCAGTGTTGTACAACTTCACGTCACACACACACACTACGAAGCCTGAGCATGTACCGACGAGTGTACACATACATAGACAGAATGGAATGACAAGCGACATAGAGCTGCCTGCGTCGTTCGGTAGTCTGTGCCAGACTGAATTATTTTCGATGTGTAGCGACACTGCTGTGAGCGAATTTTTTCGCTCTCGCCGCGGCCGCTCTCTGGGGTTCTACGCTGTTCGGCTTTTGCCGAAGTTCTCTGGGGTTCCACGCTCAGGGTAGCGTTTGTAATCAAAAAATCTTAAGTTTGACGCATCTATGTATTCTATGGTTAGTGATAGTGCACTGCCTGCACATTCTTAGGCATGTGAAATTCGTTGAAATTCGTACTTCTTCAAAAAACGAAGTACTTCTTGGCAAGTCTCCATCTCGAATTTGGGGAAGCAAGACGAAATTGCGCACATGTAGTCATATCGTGTGGCCCGTAACAGTCTGGACAGGGTTGGCCATGTTGGTCCACAATTGTGCAGGTCACACTAGCTAGATCATCTAACCAGACGCTATAGTCGATGACAGTCGAGTAAGACTTTATAGATGCGGCGCGCCTAGCCCAGTCCCCTCTCTTGTCCAGCGGCAATTTTGAGGTTAGTTCATCTATCAGTATTGGACTATCCAGATGTTGGCCCTCGTTGATGGATTGTAGAAACGCAGCCAGGTTACTCAAACGCGTAGCAAATGGATTAATCTTTGCTAAATTGTGGTCCTGTATCAGGTAAACTTCACGTACGCTTTGTAGCTGACTAGGGCGTTCACATTTTTGGGATGGATAAGCAGTGATTTAACAGTTTCACGGACGTCGCCCTTAAGAGCTTCAATCAAACGCTGATTATTTTCCAAGACCGTACATCCATTTACACTATTCGTTTCAATATTGCCCAATCTTCTGGTAACCCCAAAAACTCTGGCAGTTCCGAGATTTTTCTAGCCATCCATCCACCAACCGTGTTTGGTGAGATCAGGGGCATTGCTCCAATAGTATGTGGCAGCTCAGTGCGATTATTTATAAGTGGTGGCTATAGTGCATTAATTACACGATCTGATTGTAACCTATGCATTGCGATGGTTAAGTTAAAGATGACATTTGGTTGGCGAACATTGTTGGCTGCAATCGTGTATTTCAAGATGACGGACCCTCCGCACGTGTCACCGACGTTGTTACCATTTGTAATTGCCTTTGCAACTCGGCAATTCTCGCACGCAATCATGCTTCTTGGGATCCGCTTCGGGTATTCCAGCTTCTATGTTGGGCTTAATATTCATATTTGCGGTGGGCGCCTCATCCTCCTCATCCTCTCCGGTATCTAAGAGCAAGTCGATTGGGGCTTCTAGTTCTTGTAGCGCCTCGAGTGCGTTCAGCCAGGGGCTCCTCCGGATTGGAGGTTGCTGGTTGTCATAGTGGCGCCTTTTCCAACGCAAGTATCACTTTGGTGATTCCAGTAGTGACTTCAGCAATGTATGTCACCACGTTCGACGTTGATCCGTGCCTTCACTAGGCTTCATCACCCACTGTGGTGAATTCCGTCGCCGGTTGCGACGTTCAATAGTCAATCCAATAGGACTGCACATATAACCCACTGTGGTTATTCTTAGCTCCTTTGCTTTGTCGTCCACTGTGGTGACACTCAGCTCCGTCGCCAGTTGCGACGTTCTATAGTCCATCTAATAGGACTGTGAATAAAAGATGTTTTAAATTCAAACGCATCTCGTTCAAAAGTAATTCATTGGATGCTTTATTCTATAAAGATTAATATTAAAAATATATGTGTAACTAGGACCTTATCTTACTGCAGTGTATGCAGTATGGTCATATTCATAAAGCGGCAAATGGCTTAAATATAAAATACTACATACTAACGGCTTTAGCTAGACGGTGACAATCACTCTCGCTACCAATTATTCGGTGATTATGGTATGATTGGTATGTATACTCGCTTAGTAAATTAGCAGATTTTTTATGTTTAACAATTTTGCAACGTCCCCTTCCGCACCCGTAATTCAAATGAAGTAAGTAAGTCGTCTCGCCGACTTAGGTATACCATACACCAGTAAAGCAAATATTTTAAATTTATTAAACATATGCATTTTCACATGCTTTTTATTACAAGCATATCTTAGAATCTCCCTCACTCAAGTATTCGAGCACCCTAGCGCCCCCACCAGCCAACGACTAACTACGGCCTTATGGAAAAACGTTTATACGCATAACTTCGTTGTTTTTTGTCCGATTTTGATCAAATTTGGTATTTTGCTGGGTATTAGTATCAAATTCAAGTGTGCCAAATTTAATTACAAAAGGTAGAAAATTACGTGAGATAATCGAGTTTTTCCAAATTACGGGGGCGGAAAGGGGCGTGGCAAAATCGTTGCATATACAATATATGCGCATTTATTAAACAAATACACATACCAAATTTGGTGCCTCTAGCTATTATAGTCTTTAAGAAAATCAAATTTGTTTAAATTTCGTGGGCGGAGAGGGGCGTGACAAATTTTTTTGCAACAAATTTGTGCGCGCTTACTAAAGGATTAATCATACTAAATTTGATGTCTTTAGCTATTATAGTCTTTAAGAAAATCAAATTTGTTTAAATTTCGTGGGCGGAGGGGGGCGTGGCAAATTTTTTTTGCAACAAATTTGTGCGCGCTTACTAAAGGATTAATCATACTAAATTTGATGTCTTTAGCTATTATAGTCCTTAAGAAAATCAAATTTGTTTAAATTTCGTGGGCGGAGGGGGGCGTGGCAAAAATTTGAAATAAACTTGACCACCGTAGGTAATACACGAGTCTACGTACCAAATTTGGTGACTCTAGCTCTTATAGTCTCTGAGATCTACGTGTTCATACGGACAGACGGACGGACGGACGGACGGACGGACGGACGGACGGACATGTCTATATCGACTCGGCTGTTGATACTGATCAAGAATATATATACTTTATGGGGTCGGCAAAGCTTCCTTCTGCCTGTTACATACATTTTGGCGACTTTAATATACCATTTCACCCTATGGGTGTATGGTATAAAAAATGTTATTATCACCCGTAAATTTGATATCCAGCATTTGTCTATCCAAATCGGACAACAAATAGCCCAGGTATGCATGTCCGTTGACTGGTAGTGGCACTATGGTGCACAGAATTTATTTAAAATACATGACTTTGTTATTATAAATTTAAAATACATTTGTTTTACTGGTGCATGGTACCCCGAAGCCGGCGAGACGACTTACTTACTTAATTTCTGATAAACTTCATATCTTTATAGACAGAACTTACTCTCTTCGTGAATAAAAAAGACCCAAATAACCCCATAAAGTATATATATTCTTGGTCAGCACGAGAAGCTGAGTCGATATCCGCCTGCAGTCTGTGCAAATCAACTTCACGCCACTAATTTAAGAGCTATCGGAGTGAAACTTGATATTTGAGCTACTTATAGCCCTGAGCAGATGGCCACTATATCATATAGTTATAGAAGAAACATAGATGAAGGAATTGGAGTATCTGTATGAAATTTACTAATATGATAGCTTTGAGTGTAAAACATCAGATGCCGAAATTTCAATCAGCTGCAGCGTTTCAAGTAAACGTTTCAAGATGAAACGCTGCCAGCAGCGCTGCCAGTAGCCTACTATGTCATTGCTCGAATCAACAGATCACACGCATACACACACAGCATGTAGCATGGGGAAGAAGAAAAAATAGATATGGAAATTAAGTTTGGAATGTTTCGTCTTTGCAGTGATAAATTGAGTTACAGAAAAAGAGTTTGAAATATGTAAAAGTATTATGGCCAAGGTCTGCAAGGGTATATAAAGTTTGGCACAGCCGAAGTTAGCTTCTTTGATATTTAAAGTTAAGTAAGTAAGCCGTCTTGCTCGAAAAATATTTTAAATTTCGAAGGCCATGAATATATCATTGAACATATCATGCCTTATATCATATGCTACCTCGCTCACTTTTAGTCCGCAGAAAAATAATAAGTGTGGCTAAACAGCGAATATGTGGCTTCTGGTTTTTAACTAATCTAGTGAAACTCCAAAACGGCTTTGAGTTATAGCTCATCTTTGACAATTTGTTATTCCAAATTAAATTAATGTGATTAAAAAGCTCCTGTCTTATCATTCTGTTTAAATAATTTGTTCTAGCTTTATAGATTGGCTGTCTAGTTCTAATCCATTCTAATTCGCTTATGGAGTTTGACTTGTTTTGTTGGGGTGCTGTTTTCGATCGCTTGGACAATCTTCTGTGTAATGTTATTGCTCATAGTGTCAATCACAATTTGGATTTAAGGTTTTACAAAGATACAATTCAGGTGTGATTGTTTCAGTACGAGTACGTTTGAACTTTTTCCAGTTCGACCTAGAATATTGTAGATATGTTTCGACAAACTCAGCGTTTGCGGCTGTAGGTAATTTGCAGATAATCGGTATATGAACAGAAGAGAGGTCATTATATACTATTGTATGAGAGATTTTCCTGGATTGGTTTGTCAGAACAAGATCAAGAATGCATGGTTTTCCTTTATAGCTTGATGGTATATAAGTAGGATCATTAGGCTAGAGTATAGTAAATTTTCCTAATGTTGAGAGGTCCTAAAGGATATTGCCGAATGAGTTTGCTCTAGAGCAATTCCAAATTTTATTTCTGCAATTTATACGCGAAATTTTAAGTAGATCAGCTTTAGACATATCTTTCGTGTGTTGAGGCACATTCTGTGTATTACATTGAGTTTTAAGGCATTTAAGAATAATAGACTGCATATATTTTGAAGGTTGTTTGGGGCGTCTATACTAACTTTGATTTTAATATTTTCAATTAGATGTGTATCAATGTTTTGGATCTGTGAGTGCTTGATCGATTTTTTAACTATTATTGCAACACCTCCCCCTACTTTCGCGTCAATCATTTCTATACACAATGTATATTGGAATGAAGTATCTTCTAATTTGAGTCAGCCGTGTTTTACTGACAAGGCATACATATATGAATATGATTTTGGTTTAAGAAGTCGATTTATTCTAAACGTTTAATGTTAACGGCACTCGCATTCCATGCCATAATCTTAAGGAAGTTAAGCGAACTATTTGTACACATATTTTAACGCTTGCTGTGTGATAATATTTAATTGGTCCATTTTGGTTTTGCAACCTTCAAGTTTGCAGATGAGCTCCCTAGGAAGAGCAGTAATTTCTTCAAGAAGGAAGAGTTCAGGATTTGTTAGTCGGAGGGGTGTTTTCCTTTGCAATTTGCGCACTTCACTGCTTCCTTGTCTGGGGATTTGGAGGTATTGTGTGAGCCAGCGCAGTGAGCACAAGATGTGTTACTTCCGCATTTCTTGGCGCCATGTCCATAGAGTTGGCGATTGTAACATTGCGTTAATTTATTTGACTTGGTTTTGAATTCCCAACGAACTTTGGTGTGGCTTATGTAACAATAATCATCACGTAGCTTTTTCAAGGTTATGCTTCTGGGCGAGAAATAAACTATTTACAGGATCAGTTTATATCCGTTTCTAGTAATTTTACCGATAAGCTTTACGTCAACCACAAGCGAGAAGTCAAGAATTCATATTTTTGTTCCTTTAGTTTCTTGCATGTAACATTAAACCCCCTTTGTTGAACAATTTTTCAAAGAACTGAAATTAAATTACGAGTTATAAATAAAGCACCTCTACAATGGGATAACGATTTCGAAATTTCAACCAAAATCAGTGAGTCAAATTTTTTGGACTGAATATTTGTGGCCAGAGGGTAAAATCTGTTAGCTAGTTCACACCTCTATGGCTGTATTCGACTGTTTTATTATAATTTTATTAGTATAGTACACAACCAAAATCATGACGAATAACTATGTTATCGAAAAATATGAATTTACAGCCACATTTACTGATTACTTTTTTGATAAGACTCAACAAATACAATCATAAAAATTGGTTAAAATAGGTACTAAAATATATATCGTTCATACGATGTTGGCCATTCCATTGGATGGGCAAACTCAGGTAAACTGCCTAAAAACGCTTTAGTCACGTCATCCCTCTTATGACTATCATCCATATAGTGGGCAGAGACTCCCAACTCAAAAACGGGCTCCTCAAAATTGCCATTTTCCTTCTGCAAATAAATAAAAGAAAGTAAAAATAAAGTTATAAACATATGAGCTCTGGGTGAAAACGTACTTTTAATTGAAAGAAGAAATTAACAGGTGAATGGTCAATTCCAAATGCAATAAATACGTGATATGGGGGTTTGTATATAGCCGGATTATCCAACATTCCCTTCAAGAAAGACCAATTTAACATTTTCACTCCAGCTAGAGGTCCCACAAATAGACTCATCCGTGGCGGACCTTGTAATCGAAACTCATAACGCACTTCAAAACCGTTTGCTAGGACAGTTTTGTTTAACAACTCCAGCGTTGGCAGCTCTGGAAGCTGAACAGGCTCTATTCGGGGCAACCAACGAGCATCCTCAACAGTGGCACACCAGCGATGATTGAAACAAGGCATTCCACACTTCATTTTCGTCTTGCAGTCATCTTGGTTAAGACGACTAAACCCCGTTAGATCCATGCTATTCCGTAATGGTGATTCCAAGCGTCTGTCTTGCAAATCAAAGTAATAGCCGCTGTCTTCTAAGCTGAGTGAGCCGTCATATTCGTAAAACCACCTGTGCACTTCCTGAAAATTTGAAATACTTACAAAAATATATCAAAACTTTTTAAACAGTTAACAGACCTACCAGAAAGTGAAGCCGCATCACGTTCGTTTTGGGTCTATATGGAAAACCAACATCGGAAACAGTAATCATACAAAATATAAACATAATTAGAGACAGAAAACCTAACGAGCATTTAGGACGCCTAAATATGTTGACTAGATGTGCTAAAAAGCCCATGGCTAATACAGTGCCCAAGGCACAAAGCAATGATACTAATAGGTCGGGATTAATACTCATGCCATTGCGACTTGTCATTGGAATGATAATAATAAGTAAAGCATGAAACAGATAAGCGAAATATAAAAAGGGTATTATCTGACAAGCACCAACAATTAGGGCCCAAAAGTAGCCTGCAATGAAAAGACTTTATTATTTAGTATTAAGAATTAGATACATAGATTAGATTTCATCGTTGGAGAAGAGAACGTTTCATCTTACCTCGATCGTGGAGTGTGCTTAGTAAATTTATGATTTGAGAGCCAAAATAAAAAAAAAGAGAAATCATACACAGATAGGCACTGCGAAAACTTGCAGCTGTGAGAATAATACAAATCAGAGATAAAAATACACAATGGGCGTGTTGAGCTATTTGTAAACGATATGCATGACAGATCTTCTCCTACAAATAAACATATAAGTAAATTGCAGTACTTATAATTTTAATAATTATAATTTACATACCTGTGTTCTTAGAGTCAAATATACCGTCGTGGGCAATACCAAGCCAATTATTGAGGGACAAATGAAGATACCAATGAGCAGCCAGCTGTTGCTGAAATACGTCATTGTTCGGTCGCCAGCATCGTAGAAAACAGACATTAACAAGGGAAACCCGAAAGCCAACAGAAAACCAACAACAGCCAATAGAAGAAATATGCCGAATTCGCATGCCAATGTGCTGACTTTCTCACACGATACTCTCGACATCCGCCACAAGGAGACACACACGACAAGTATTCCACCGAGAGAAAATGACATATTCAAAGCTACACCAGTAGATTCGTAATAGTAGATAAAGAAAAGACCCAGGAAATCAAAAAACACGGAATGGCCTTCGGAATATGCCTATGAAAGGTGATTTTAGTGAAATTAAACATTTTTAATTTATACAAACTAACCTCTGTGTCATACATTTCCTCTGCGTTAGAAATACTTTGCACTAAGGCAAGCAAATTATCCCCTGTATTTTGCAGGGCTCTGTTTGATATTGCAGTGTATCTATCATATTTGGTATGATAGACAAAGCCATTGCTAACACCAGCCATGTCCAGACCTGTATAATAAAAGGTTAATAGGGTATTTCAAATAAAATTTTTTTTTTAAGTACTACACATCAGATACGTACCGGGCACAGGTCCAAAGTCACGGAAAATTCTGAAGTCTGTATCGGATGGTATAAGGTCAGCCTGAAATATTTCCTCAGCCAATGTTGTCGCAAATGGATGTTTGACACTCTTTTTGTAATGCTGCAAAACAGACATTTTTTCCGAATTTAGTGATGAAATACTTTATAATATTCAGTTTGGTAGCAATTCTTACCAAGTTCTAAAATTGTATTATATTTTAAAAATGGATTTGCTGTATTTTATCAGAGACAACTGTATTACATATGTACATATGTATATTTGTGAGCTAAATGTACATACAAATGTACGTAAGTATGACTGCGGAAAATTTCATTAACATCGGGCGACTATATCATGTGATTGCATCGAATAATAATTTTGATACAAATTTTTGTTTGTTTTGTAGGTGTAGCACTAAGGTATGTTCTTTGACAGAAGCTTAACTTTTTAGACAGAACATTCGCAGAAAAACTTTCGGACGTGGTTAGCCAGGCGCTCTGCTTCTTCTTCATTATTGTACAAATCACCGTGACTCATTGTCAGTCACTAGAAAATAATTCAAATCTTAAAAAATTGTTTTTAAAGGTGTGTTTTCTTTAAATCGTGATAATATCTCATTTTGTTATGATCCCTTATTTCTCACATTTAAGTAATTTCAATGAAATCGTTTGTATCAAAAGTAATTTGTATGTGTGACAAGATTTAAACATACCCGCATCAACCAAGGATGACTGGGTCCGCTTTGAAAGAGTAACTCCCGTCCTCCAGCGCCGCAAGAATCGAGATTCAGAACAGCTCTGCAGTTAGCTGACCATTTGTGACTGGAAATAAATCCATGTGAACCTTGCAATGGTTGTTCCTCAGCTCCATTGAAGAGGAATACAATGGGATGAACAAAAGTTTCCTCGGATATGCTCATCTGACGCAATACCTCCAACATTGTGGTAATCATAAACTCAGCATCTCCAGAACCGACACTACTTGGCTTTGAATCATAGTGACTGTTTATAAGCAAGTAATTCGAACTATTTGAATGTCTGGAACTCAATTTGACTATAACATTTTGGACACCCTGATACATATTCACCATTTGCCAGTGTAAATAGGATCCATACGCCTGTTGAACATCTAATTCCAATTCATAGATATCACTGCGCATATCTCGACGAATTTTTTCAATCTCATTAATTAAAAATTGCACCATAACCACTTCATTCGTTTCATATCCAGCTAGTTTAGGACCCATTAGGTCCAACTGGAGCAAAATACTTTGAGCTCTCTCGGCTACAAATTGTCCGGGTTTCTCGGATTCCTCATAAATCTTTACTGCAGAGGGCAAATTATTGAAGAGTGGAAAAACTAAGGCAAAGAAAAGTGCCAACCAGAATGCGAAAAAGGTGGGCGTGTAATACCAAGGTAGTTGCCTCTTAAAACATTGTTTTTTGTTCTCTTTTAAGTTATTTATAGTTGAGAGTCGTGAAGAATTGGCCTCCACTAATGCACTTTGATCTACTTCCGCACCCATTCTAATTCAGATCATTTGTTCAACTAAACCAAACGCTCAGAAAACTTCTCATTTTAAAACATCTTGTTGCTTTTATGGCATCTAGTATCTCAGTTTGCTTTATCTGAAGGTACATGTTTCTTTCTTGAGAATTTCTAATCAAATATCGCAAAACGATTAGAACTCAAGTTCAGAAACCAAATGCAATACAATTTTATAAGCTACATTTATTGATTTATTTTTATTATGTAAGCCAAAGATCTTTACCTTTGGATTTTTCACGACTCTCATCATAAATACATAAAAGTTCCTAAATGGGGGAAAGTTCCAATTGCTTTTAGTTCAAAAATGTTTTGTTAGATAATTTTATTACAAAAACAAAAAAAGAACTTCGAATATGCTTAAGGTATATTATTAACACTTGCTGGGGGTATGCATGTAGAGTAAATGAACGGTTCCAGTATTTTCGTATGTTTGCAGGAGATGTCCGCGACTAGAGCTTTCAGTGTATATAAATTCTTGATCATATTGAGAAGCTAACTTGATATACTTAGTCATGTCAATCTGTCCGTCGGTGCGTATGCACTTTTTCCGTCTAATTTTGAAGCTAATAATGTGAAAATTTGTATTTAAGCTATTTTTAGACTGTGTGCTCTTTCGTATCAGACCACTATATCATTTAGTTCTATTCACAAAATCGGTGAAGGACTTGTCAAAAAACGCAACCGACAGCTCTCCCCTGCAGCTTACTACGTCATTGCTCGAATGCAGAGCACACACATATACAGACGCAATCGTTTGACGAATCCTTGAAGAAATTAAATCACAGGTATAAAGAAATATAAAATTATAGAAGAATCAAGAATGCATGTACACTTTTTATACCAAAAAAAAAACTTAAAAGCTTGGAAAGTGAATATACGTACCAAATTTTACGTCTCTAGCTATTATGGTCTTTAAGAATATTAAATTTGTTTAAATTGTGGTGTGGGAAGGAGGCGTTTCACATATATCACATACCAAATTTGGTTAGTCTATCTCTAATAGTCTCTGAGATCTAGGTGTTCATACGAACGGCATCAACTGTTGACGCTGATCAAGAATAAATATACTTTATGGGGTCGAAAAGCTTCTTTCTGCCTGTTACAAACACTTTGGCAACTTTAATATACCATTTCTTCAAATCCAAATAGAATTTGGCTATTTAATATTTAATTTTTCAGAGAAAAATGGTTCGGTGCATTTGGATTCTTGGTGTTGCTGTGTAGTGTTTTTAGTTGCTATATATTATGACGTTTTCAGTTTGGTGTCATTGTCAATCTTTAACTAATAACGATAGGGAATCGAATTCCCCGCTGAATGCGGTAGTTTCCATGAGGGTTGACTAACATTAGATCCAGATAGTAGGACTGCTTTGCCTAACATAGGCGCCATTTTTTAAACTCACCCTTTAAAAACGGAAAATCACGGCGGTATAATCAAAAGAAACCACAGCAGTAAAGTTTGTATTATTATTATTATTATTATTATTACTACATATAGTTAATCTAAAACACAAATCGTTTAAACAAAGTTGGCCATTCCATCACTGAAACAAAATCTGGAAAGTCAGCTATAAACTGCAAACTAAATGAATCGCGTTCATACTCATCACTGACAAAATGGGCTGCGACTCCTAGCTCAAAGATAGGTTCATTAAAGTTTCCATCTGCATTGACTCTTTTATAGTCTATGTAAAATTTTAACGGGGTATTATCCTTGCCGTAAGAAAAGAATATGTGATATGGACTTGAGTATTCCTCTGGATTATCTAACATGTTACGAATAAAAGACCAATTTTCTATCTCAAACCCCTCAAGTGGTTGTATATACAAACTTATATGCGGGGGCCCGGAGACTTCGAACTCATATCGCACAGTTTGACCCGTTTCCAATATGGTTCTTTCCAACAACTTTACGGAAAGGGAGCCTGGTAAAACTACATTTTCTTCTCTTGGCAACCAATAACTTCTTTTTAGTGCTTTGCACCAGCGATGATTAAAACATGGCACCCCGCACATCAATTTATTTTCGCATTCAGGTTCTATATTAACCAATCCATTTAAATCCAAAGCAGAGTTCTCCAGCGGATAATATAAACGTCTGTCCTGGAAGTCAAAGTAGTAGCCAGAGTCATTGAGGCTAATTGACCCATTATACTCATAGAAGAGTCGACGAGTGTGCTGCAAACGGGAAATGAACAATCAACATTATTTTATATTGAGTAATAAATTTAATTACCAAAAAGTTAACCCTCATAGGATTGCTTTTTGAGCGATAAGGGAAACCCACGTCTGACACGGCAATCATGGAGAATATAAAAGTGACCACGCCAAGACCCAGCAATATTAGTTTTGACCATCGAAACATATTTATTAGTGGAGCCTATAATTCAAAAGTTGAAACACGACATTATTCCAAATTATGTTGTAAAACTTACCACAAAGCCAAAGGCAAAAAAAGTGCCTATAGCACATAGAATAGCTATAAGCAGATCAGGATTAATAGAATTGCCATTTCTACCCATCATTGGAAAGAAAACAACAAGGAAGGTATGGAAAAGATAGCAAAAGTATAAAAAGGGCATTATCTGGAAAGCTTCGACCAGTAAAACCCAATATAGTCCTGTAAATAAATAAAAAACTAAGAACTGATTAAAGTAAACTAGACCAGAACATACCACGGTCATGTAGAGTGCTGATTAGATTTATAAACAACGCAGTCGCGTAAAAAACCATTGACGCCATGCAAAGGTATGGTGTACGAAGACTAATGGCAGTCAGGATAATTGCAATCACAGCCAAAATAACGCAATGCGCATGTAAACTCATGTGTAAATAGTAAACGCGACTAACTTTCTCCTGAAAAATAAATTATGTGATTTAAATTTGTCACGATACATAATTAATGGCATTCCCACTTGCATTTCGTTTCAGTGTATAATAAAGCGTCAAAGGTAGCACCTGTCCGATTACTGCTGGACATATGTAAAGTCCAATCACAAGCCAATTGTTAGTAAAATACGACATTGAATTATTTCCAGCATCAAACAACACAGCCATGAGTAATGGCAGCGCAACGCTAAGTACAAGTCCGGTAACCTGAAGTGCCAAAATGATTAAAAACCAAATAAATAGTTGGCCTTGTGTCACTAAACAATTGGAAGCAATGCGCCAAAGGGAAATAGCCACTAGCACTAAACTAATTACAGCTATACAGCAGTTCAATATGATTCCAGTGGTTTCAGTATAATAAATTAGGAAGAGTCCGAGGAAATCGTAGAAAACGGAATGACCTTCACTATACTCCTATATAAGAAAAATAGTCACACAAATGAGTTAAAATCAATGATTTTGATTATTCTAACAGACCTCTGTGTTGTACAATTCAGTGGCGTTACTGAAAGCCCGCACTAAAGCTAATACATTTTCGCCTGTACTCTGCAACGAGTTGCGAGGAACTGCCTTAAAATTATCAAACGGAGTATGATAAATATATCCATTGCTGATCTGTGCTATATCCAGACCTAGAAAAATGTTGCTTATAGAATATGAAACAGCCTTACGTAAATGGCGGACACGAATTTAATAATTTTTTTTACTTTAGTTCTGATTGCCTTGGCATGTATTCAGATGATGAACTGTAAAAATGGTCTTCATAGTTGAATCAGTTTTTTTCACAGGTGCATTGAAACAAAGAAAAGGCCGTTTTTTGGGAGGCATATATTTAAGACATTTTGTCCGAAATCTTAAATATTACAGACATAAGTATGATCTCTTAAAAAAATTTAAACGTCTTAAATTCGTGTTCGCCACTGTATTTATAAGTATGTATGTATATGTATCTTACCAGGCACCTGTCCGTAGTCTCTGAAGTTGCGAAAGTCTGTATCGGAAGGTAGTATGCCAGACTGAAAAATTTCTTCAGCCATGGTTGTAGCAAATGGATGCTTGACATGCCGGTTATAATACTACGAAATTGAAATAATAATTAGGTCACAAATATAGAAATATTGAAACATACTTTCATAAGCCAAGGATGGTTTGGTCCACTTTGAAACAGAAGGTCACGACCACCACTGCCAGCCACTTCAAGATTGATTAAGGCTCTAAAGATATAATATTTATGTTTATAAATGAAAACTCATCACGTTATGAGTCTACTTGCTTGCAATTTGGCGCCCATTTATGTTCAGTAATAAAACCATGCGATGCTTGCAATGGATTTTCTTCAGCTCCATTAAAAAGAAATACAATAGGATGTTCAAAGACAGTAGACGAGGTGGCCATTTGTCGCAGAACCTCAAGCATTACCACAACCATAGTGCCATCATCACCCGATCCTGGACTACTGGGTTTCGAATCAAAATGGCTGTTTAACAATAAATAAGATGAACTATTCGAGCTCCGCGTGCTTAGCTTAACGACCACGTTTTGTACACTTTGGTACATATTAACCATTTGCCAATGCATATAGGAACCAGATGTTTGCTGAACATCGACTTCAATGTCGTAGAGGTCACTTCGCATTTTGCTGCGAACTTGTTCAACTGCATCGATCAGGAATGCGACTGTAGTCACCTCGTTGGCTATGCTGCCCACCACTTTGGGGCCGATACGATCATATGAATATAGCAAATGTTGGGCTCGTTCTGCCACAAATTCGCCTGGCTTTAATGATTCCTCAGATATGGTAATGCCATTAGGCAAATCATTAAAGAGCGGGAGAACCACACCACAGAAAAGAACAACCCACGCAAGCAAAAAGGGAAGTGCATAATACCACGGCACTCCCAATGTAACACTGTTTGGTTTTAATAGCACTTGGAAGATATTTGTGTCCAATTGAGTTGTAGTGTTCATTTCCTTCATTTTGAATTTCAAAATACCAACTAAGTCGTTGTACGATGGTAGCGCAACTGAGTCTCTTTGGGCTATATTTAGTAAGTTTTTAGCTAGGCACATGGTGTTTTTTTATCGACACTGATTTGTACTTTGAGATTCATAAAGATAATTTGGATGCCGATCGGAAAACAATTATATCTAAATTACGTGATATCGTTTTGTATGGCAAAGTTCTTAAATAAAATTTCTTATCTCGTAATTACTAGCTACCAATTTCTAAATTTCTAATTATTACTGAGTCATAAGGTCATAGGTGTCATAAGTTATTTATTTTGTTAAACTAAGAAATGAATACGGATAACGAATAAGAAACGAATAGAATGTAAAACTAAGACTTATATTTATTTGCATTTTTTTAAATTAATAAAATAAAAAATATAATCATTTACTTTTCTATGTGAGTGAAAATATCATTTGCTTTGGCTATTGTTGAAGGGACTCAAACAGATTTTTTAAAAGGTTACTAAGACTTTCAGCGTAGGGAATGTTTTGGACTTTGTCTGGAAAATCTATTTTCATTTTATCCAAATGATTTCTAAGATTTATAAGATGCTTTAATAGTTTAGTCCCCCTAAGGATAGCTTTGTATTTTGCTCCAAAACAAAATAGCTTCCACAACATTAGTACAACCAGTCGTTGTTCCTCAAAAGAACCGTAAGAATTGGCATCTACACCCACTTTGATTTCTAAGCATTGGGCTATAACGTCACGAAGCAGATTCAGGAATTCAGCAAAGTTGACGAAATGAGCTTGATTGCCGTTAAAAAAGCACATATTGCGGAAAATTCTCAAACAGAGCAATCTTTGTGGATGCATCGGAGGTAAATGTCGCACAGTATTAAGTAGTCCGTGCAAATGACACGGCTTCGCTCCAATTTCATAACGAGAATAACATTCCCAAAAGTCTAGCCAGGATATCACAAGATGAGGCCGGATTTTCCTTAAATTTAGAGTGTAGGTAGCTGGCAATATCGTATCGAACATATCCAGAACATGCATTTTAGACAAAGCAAGGCGACCTTCCGAACAGGAGCAGCAATTCATCATGACTCGCAATGGTGGTACTAGATTTAGGTTAGGTGTTATATTATAATCCTTTTCAGGTGCGTCCTTGCGTGTAGTTTCATAGTGAGCCACACGCACTATTAGTTGAAGTAGGGAATGCGCCTGCCCAGGCAGCACTAACGATGTTTGCTTGCACATCTCCATAGAGTGCTCCGTGAAGAACATGGCCAATTGAACAGTCATCTGCTTAAGAAGTGCTGAGTGCGAAAGCCATGGCCAAATTCTGATCAGTAAGCGTACAGCGTTAATAGCCACGGTGGGTTCTGTGATCACCGCATACAACGAACTATGCCATTTGGCCATCATATTGAGTACCACTAGTAGATTGCTTAGAATATCCCTGCACTTGTGAGCACCTACACGTCTTACATAGACACTGGCGTTTCCAATATTGCTATCATTTAGGAATGATTCAAACAATTCAAATACACGATCTAAAAGTTTCAATTGTTTAGCTGCATGCACTGCCCAGGGAGACAGTTTTAAAAGTCCACCAATAGCATCGCAGACTTGCACGTGCCCCATACTTGGCGGATGTAAGAAGTTGTACGTTTTCACTGGAAAATAATGCTCGAACAGACGATCCAGACGATAGTAGAGTAACACCGCACCATTAATGCAGTTTACTCCAGTCGTGGCATAAGATATGTGAGTCTCTTGCTCGGACTTTGGTTGCTCTCGCTGGTGTTGGAGATTCAAACTATTAACACCATTCTGTGTATTTTCAACTGAAACACTTGCGAGCTCTATCTTTTGATCATCGCTTGGCAATAATTCAGTCAGAGGCTGAACATAGTTCTCCAATTCAGTCACGAAATTAATCTGCTGTGATCCACTTTGAACTTTTGAGAAAACCATTGAAGTCACTGTCAGTGTGTAACGTTGTACTGGGTGCGTACAATATGACAAATGCAATCCATAGAGAAATATATCAAGACTCAGTTGTTGTTGTTTTTTTAACTGCTCGAATAGAAACAAATAGGCGTTATCATCCTTACACATGACCAAAAAGAGTTTCATTAAGTGTACTAGCATACGATCAGGACATTCCAAATCCAGCACTTTGTTGTACAAGCGTAGGTAAAATTCCATGAACGTGGGATCTTGGCACACAGATTTTTGAAGATGTTCAAAGTTATCCACATACATCATGGCATAAAACTCACAGATCTGTACGGAACATAGTTCAATGTAAGCCTTTGACAAAGTCTTGGTTGACTTATGCATCTTCAGAACCTGGCTTAGAGCATTGACAAACCCTTGTTCCCATAAATTGACAGCCCAAAAGGGTAGAAATTTAGCTAGGCGCAAGCAAATGTCTATGTAGCAGCTGATAACTTCACAGGAATTTTGTTGCCCTACCAAATTGTCATTAACAGTCACAGTGGAATTAATATAAACGCTTTTCAGAGCTGAAAGAGTATTTCTTATAAAATCGTGTCTATGCATCAATTCAATCGTCGCATCTGGTCCATTAAGTGGAATCAATTCGATAAAAACACGGCCAGCTAAGGCGCGTACCAACATCAATTCGTGGACATCTAACATAGTCGTAAGGCAGCAGGCAGGTAGGCCTCCAGGAAGAAAGTCTAAACGGTTCAGTATGTCAGCTATTTCCTGGGTAGATACATTTGATAGACAATTAGCCAATGAAACCCAGGCTAAAGCACGCACTTCCCCATCTCTGTGCCCGCATAGACTTAGCAAATACCGCAAAACTTTTTCCAGGGGCAAATCGCGAGTCTGAATTTTAGCCAGTATGTACAGGCAGTCCCGCTGCCATTGGGATCCCGTTTGAGTGCATGTACGCAAATCGCTGGACAGTTGGATGAAGTGCTGAGCATAGGACTGAAAATATAATGAGAATTCGAAAACAAGTTAATTTACGCATTATTGTACTATAAAAACTATATTATTTAAATCGAACCCCTACCAGACTTTGTGTTAATCTTAACGCGACTATAGGTGTCAAGTGATAGTTTCACCTAATGCCGAACTAAATATATCGCCTGCAATTTCATTATATGGTTGTATGGATTGGCGTTAATTGCAGACGAAACCAAAATAGCTTATGTGAAAAATGAAGTTTCAGTAGGGCATACTCGTCATAATGGTACGGCAGCAGGTGGCGGCTAAAGTTTTAAAGTCGACTCGCTTCTTTAGGAATAGTTAGATGACTTCTATGCGTAGAGAACTTACTCGCATATGGACTCTCGCCTCGGTTGCATCATACACACACAGCCAAAATACTATAAATGTGTTTCAAGCTGGGTTGCCCAGGTCTGCATGCTTGCAATAAATAAATAAAGGAGTGTGAGCTGCTACATAGAGCGCGTCAAATGAGGTGGTGTGGTTTCACGACAAGACCCCACCAGTGCACACTGATCCAAATTTTAAATTTTATTCGAAAACCAGAGGGCCGGGGCTAACTTTGACCGCGTCAAAGTTTGTATACCCTTGCAAGTTTTTTAGTAACGCTTTTATCTAAACTAACTGTTTTATTTAAAAAGGGTAATGTTTGCGAAAGAACGGCCTTCAATCTTAGCAATAAGGAGCTAAATGATATAGTTACCCGATCTTTACCAAATTCGGCAAAGTCATTAACAGATATATTAAACTAACAAACATTTAATTTGAAAGCAATCGCGTTAAAAGTAACGAAGTTATTGACAAAAGTCACTGTTTTCGACCGATCGTTCCTATGGGAGCTATATGATATAGTCACCCGATCTTGATCAAATTTGGCACAGTCGTTAAAAAGTGTAATAAACTTACCAATATGAAATTTCACGACAATTGCTCAGAAAATAGCAAAGTATGTATGGGAGCTACATGATATAGTGGTCCAATCCGGCTGAATCCGAGATATACAACCCCTGCAGTATATTCAAGTCTACATGCAAAATTTCAGCTCTGCAGCTCCTACGGTCTAGGAGGGGTTTGCGTTGATCCAGACGGACTGACGGACATGGCTATTTGAACTCGCCTCGTCGTGCTGATCAAGAATATATATACTTGATATGGTCGGAGATGCTTCCTTCTATGCGTTGCACACTTCTGACCAAAATTAATATACCCTTTTTGCAATGGTATAAATATGTTGAAATATTCTTTAATGCCATGCACCCAATTTTGAAGATACAACAATATTAGATGAAGAGCGGCACTACAACAAAAGGTTTACCATGGAGATGCTACATATCATCAATACTCCGAGCGCCCCACGACTTAACTTTAAGACTGATACCGACAACTGCGCTCACATATACAGACATTTACTTGACAAAAATTAGTTCTTAGCTCCACCTCGAACGGTGCCGACGTGTTAAATAATGTATGTCACAAGATTGTTAAATTTCACATATGTATGTAATTGTTAAATGTTCTTGTATTCTATTGTAGTTGCCTGACTTGAAGCCTCATAAAATCTTGAAGTATTTCAAATGTTTTTAATCATTTATGTCAATAGCTTATTTTGTGTATTGTTTTGTTGTGCCCTAATATAAAAAAAGCTTTACTTAAGCTTAAGAACTAACTTTCTGTCAATTTCGGCCATTTGGTAATTGTGTTGAACTACAGTTCAAAGTAAGAATTAATAAATGTTAGTATTGGGTTTTACGCCTTTTAGCACATTAACATTTAATCGACGGTTCTAACACGGACAGTGGTACTGAATAAGACGGCGAAACCGCAAATTCATTTGAAGTTCTTCTTCAAATTATTATCCCTTATCTATAGCCTTCAAATTTGAAAAACGTTTTATATAAAAAATCGAAGGTTTTCGAAAAAAAAGCATGCAGCAGAGAATCTAAAAGATTCTCAAACTGTAAAATATTAGCTTTTAATAACAACTTTTAATAACATCGGAGTTACATGATATAGTCGTCCAATTTTCATAAAATGCACAGTCATTAACTTCATGACTTTGTTACTTCTATTGGAGCTTTATGGTATAGTGGTCCAATCCTGAATCCGAGGAATAAAATTTCAGCTCTGTAGCTCAACGGTGTTGCTCTGGCTCCCAAAAACAATTTTCGTTAAGTGTGCGAAATTTGAATGCGGCAAAACTTTGAAGTAAACTCTGTATACCAAATTTGGTGGCTCTAGCTTTTAGTCTCCGAGATCTAGGTGTTCATTCGGACGGACAGACAGACATGGCTAGATCGATTCGCCTGTTGATACTGATCAAGAATATATATACTTCATGGGGTCGGAAAAATTTCCTTCTGTCTGTTACATGCATTTTTGTGACTTTAATATACCATTTCACCTTTTATAAAAATAAAACATATTACAAAGACTGTTCCTAGATTATAGTCCATAGAATACTCATTACATATGGTTGTTGCCCCTCTTTACCAAATACCGAATTCTGGTCAGACTAGTTAAATATTAATTTCAGGACTGACTTGATCTTAATGCATGAATGTAAATATAAAATATCAAAGAAGTTAGCTTTAATATAAATATTATTTAATATTAACTTCGGCTATGCCGAAGTTTATATACCTTTGCAGTCCTTTGCAATTATATTTTTATGATGACGTAGTGGGCAGCTAGTAGCGCTTGAACCGATTTATATTGACTGTAACTTGTGCTCTATTTATCCAATCATATTCAAATTTGGGATTTGAGGTTTTATATCCAACAATATCATATTGGAAAACTTAATGGGGATACTCCAATTTCTATAGAAAATTTTCTTCTACAACTATATGATATAGTAGTCCGATCCCGGACTACCCGGGAAATAAAAAGCCACCAAAAAAAATGTCATCCCGGTAGCTCTTAAGATGGCTGAGTAAAACGCATACGCACCGACGGACTGACAGACGAACATTGTTATATCGAATCAGCTTCTCATGCTGATCAAGAATATATATACTCTATGGGGTCGCAAAAGGTCTGCTTCTGTGCGTTACAAACATCAGACCAATTTTATAATACGCTCTGCAAGGGTATAAAGATTGGACATTGAAAATAGAGAAGTATTTTTAGCAGGATACTGCAAGAGTATATAAACATCGGCGCGGCCTAAATTCAACATTCAAACTGTTTATTAATTGCACTTAATTATTGGAACTTTAATTCTTTTAAACATTGAATTGTCTGAATGTTTTTTTTTTACATACCTTTACTTCAGTCACACCCAGGATTAAAGTGTTGTCACTCAAATAGCGCAACACCCCCCAACAGGCAGCGAACATGCTCCAGTTGACGCAACTCAAAGTGCTGTCTGGCCAGGTCGCTCAATTGTCTAAAATATTGGCAATACAGTTGCTGAGCATTTTGATTTGAAACTGTTTTGGAATTGTCAATGATACATTTTGACTGTAACACATTGATCAAACACTGACAAATCAAATACATTATATCTAATCCAATGGCACGATCCTGTAATAGTATCGTGAATGCATGATGGGGATTATTGCTGATGGCTTCGGTTATACCTTTTAAAACGTCTTTATTTCGCTGCTCCAAACAACTCAGACAAAGTTGCAAAAATAATACGTACAGACGGCGATCTACCGAAGTTCCCGGAACTAATCCTATGTACTTATGTATCAGCACCCACAAATTTTTAGTCGTATCATTAAAAATCGATGTGCGCAATAAAACGAGAATCGTCTGAAGTTTGTCAACAATTTCTTCTAGCGAATGACTGTCGCTGCAATTGCTAGCTTTTAAAAGCTGCCGTTGTAGCTGAACATCAGCTTGAGTAGCCTGAAGCAAAGCTAGATCTTCCATTTTAAGCTTTAGCGTGTCCCGGATATTAAGATTTTCAACAAGTGTCAAAGTGATGTTTGCTGAGGTTTGGCAAACGCTGTGGGCAATGTGTAAACGCCAATGTTGTGCAGCTAGATCCGCGTTACCCGCAAAATATCCATCAATCAGTTTTTTTTCCAAACATAAGCCCATATCAGCTGTTGTTAAAGGCATTGCAGCATTTAATTCAGACTTTATTGGTATAAGCATGTCACCCAAATCGACGTTCAGTACCATAGAAGACCGATTAGTGGTGATGTGTACGTGAAACAACAGTAGGAACAAACATGCACTGACCTCTCTGGGCAGCTCAGATCCGGGGCTATGTGACGACAAAAGCACACGCAACAGGCAGACATATACTTCAAACGTTTTAGACATCTCACTACGAAAATCAGAACTGTGACAGAGTAGTTTCATAAAAATGCTTACCGCTGGTAACACAATTTCTAAGCAATTATTATGGTGGTCTCCCTTTAGGGGGCTACGAAGCACATCCAAAACGGATTGACATGATTCGTCATGATTGACAAATTCATCGACCGCCTCCCAGTTTTGCAGTAAAACATTTAACTGAACAAATGTCGAGCGTCTAATGGATGCACGTAGGTCCGCAGTCTGAAGAAGACGTACCAAAGGTTTAACACCACACTTTCCTTGCAAGGGATCCACCGACGACTCTGTAAAAATATTGTCATAAGCCATAGGCGGCTGGACTACACATAAATCCGGGCCAAAAAAGTCTGGCGATAAATTATTATTAAATAGAGCGTTATGCATGTGATCTTGGCATCGCAAAGTATACACAATTCTGGTTGTGGCCTCTTTTCTCAATTGTAGATTGGGGTGAAACATATAGCACAGATTGCCCCTCAACATCTGCAATGGTTCTAGGCATGTGGAATCTGGTTCAAATATATGCCATAGTACGTTATGTAGCTGACTTTGGTTTGCGGACCGGCAGACCATCAGGGGCAGCTCCGGAATCGTTAGGTGACACACTATTTCAAAGTCCTGCTTATTAACAACATTACATAGCTTCAGCAACATGGTCAGGTAATCGGTGCACCACTGCTTTACCTTATCCGATGAGGTAGGTGTCCAACTGTAAAACAGGAGTTTGCGTAACAGCACCGAGTTTAGAGGAAGTCCGAGAATATGCTGACGTATCAGATCCAGATTGTTACATCCAGGTAAGTATTTTGATTTATTTACAATGGCATGGAAATGCTGCACCACTGAATGAGCCATTAGCCTAAACGCAGTGCTTTTTAAGTGATCGTCAGGCAAGTCCAGTAGTGTGGAAAGTAGTGATTCCGCCTCCTTACGCAACAATTTGTTTGACTCAAAGAGTGGTGTACAGTCAATTATTGACTGAAAGAGCTGCTTAACAAGAGCTTCACTCCCAATTTGTGTAATGACAAGACATAATTGACTTTGAACCTGCAGCAGCTGAGATCCCGTCAACTTTGGTTGGTCTTGTAATTGTGAGAGGGCCAAACTGTAGGCTTGTTTAAGTTGCAATAACTGTTGCTGCTCCAAAATAATTTCGCTACCTAGAGCAGAAATTAGATTACTCAAAGTTTTTCTCCGATTAGGGACGCAAGACAGATACGAACTGTCCATTAAAATGGGTTGAATGAGATATCTAGCATTTGTCCGATCGATCCCTTTGGCGTGCGTAATATTCAGAGCTACGGCATCTTGCAAAATTCCATTCAATATTAGGGACTGAAGGCGGGGCATCATTAGATTATCTACCAATTGAGACATGTCACTATTCTCTAGGCCATGACAATAGGCAATAAGCCGCTTGGCCATTAAGCTGAGAATTTCCGTGCAGGCTAGGGCTACGGGAGCATTAAGGATATTAAACATTTGAATTACCTCGAATAAAAGCTCAAGAAGTTGCCAATTGTGACTGGAAGGCGTATATAGCATAGATGACAATATTTCAAGGCAGCTGTTCAGTAACAAACCCAATGCAATTGGTACACGCAGCTGCCTAGGTTGGTTATTTGGCGAATCTAAAATAGGTACGTAGCATAGAATATTTTGACGAATCAAGATTCGTTTTCGTAATTGTCTTACAAAGGTGAGCAAAGCCCTATTCGCCTGCAGGAGGCTGGAATTATTTTTCCAGGCTTTCTTCTGAACCTGCAGCAGTTCCAGAAAAAGTTGTGGACTTTGCAGAAAGAACTCCGCAGGATAATCTCGCATTTTTATCTGCACTTGGATGAGATGGATTTGCAACTCTGTTTCAGTGATATTTTCGATTTTCAAAGATTCCAACAAAATTTTCATAGTTGCAAGGTCATCCAGACCAGCACGCGTCCACGCACATTCGTAGTCTTCATCAGAAAGCTGATCATATAAATCAAACTCCAAGTTGGCGTCATTAACACTGTCACTATTACACATTGTTTTCGTCGATTCCGTTGTTTCAGTATCGGAAAAACGAAGCTGGCTGTTGTATTTTTTTATCACCAGATTTTGTATCTCCTTCATTAAATCTATGCCTTGTTTAGCTCTGATTGAATATAAAATCTTCATTACCTTCTCCAGCTCAATGAACAATCTTTCGTATGTGATTTTTTTGACCACCACGTTACCATAATCAGAGCGCAATAATTCCAACAATAATGTCAAAACTCTATCCACGGCTATTAGAGGAGTGTATCCAAACCAACGTATTAGTTGTTTAAACAGCAGCAGAGGCTTAAAATTTAAAGTTTCTTTAAATTGGATGCATCGAATAATACCTCGCTCGACCTGCTGTAGAGTGCGCATCCGTATCTCAGGCGACTCACTTGTTAATTTAAACAACAGCTCCTCTCCGAGTTTAAGTCCCGAATTGTCATTGAATAACATGATAAGAGGGATCTAACAAAAATAGATACAAGACAATAATCCTTAAAATAAATGATTCAATTTACCCTATGAATATTTTTTTGAGACAAATTTAAAAAGAAGCGTCGATACTTTTTAGAGATGGGGCCTCACATCTGTGATTAGTCACAGATAATTAAATGCCATTCATATTCGTAAAACGATAAGCCATTATGTAAATATTGAGTTAAACTACTCGGGCCCAAAACAACCTTAAGGTACATAAATTTGGTATCAAACGAAAGAGACCAATTCCAACCTTGACGATTTATTTCATAGTTTTTGTGTAATTAATAAGAAAATATTTTTTATTTTTAGCGGGACTATAGCTGTTTTTGGCTAAAGTAGCGTAACCAAATTTCGGGACAGTGTTGGAAAGCACAGCAAATAGCGTTGCCAACTACCACATTTTTAGAAAAACAATTGGCGCCATATTCAAATTATTGTTGAAAATTTAAATTGATGTCAAAATTTTTTTTTTTAATTTACGAAAAAAATTTATTTGAGAGGAATGCTTACCAACCAAAAAAACACAGATGTACATTTCTAAAACATCGAAAGAATGTAGCGAGACGCACGGTCGGTTATACCAACCTAAGCCCGTCGTCTAGACCATTGTGATGGGTATATAGCGGAGTTCCAGGTTAAATGGAAAAATAATAACCATACATATTGGTTACACCATGTATTTACTACAATTGGGCAAATGTGCAAATCAAATCATTTTAAGGAATTATTGCCCTTGGAGGAGTAATTGGCGGCTCTTGACTTGGACCAGTCTAAATCCTCCTCTTTGCACAAAGATACCCATGTTTTGAGTTCAGTGTTCATACACTGCAGTGCGATTTCTAAATGCCAATAACATCTTTTTTTTCGATAACTTAAATACATGAAAGCATAAGTTTTTGCGGAAAAAAGTGAGACAAAAAAGACGGATTTTTTAATCGGTATGTCAGCATCAACACCAATTTATTTTAAGAGCAGCAAAACTGAACTGACATAAAGAGAGTCAAGAATCAAGAGTCAAGAATATGTAAATATGTTTATGAACTTTTCAAATGTCCAATCTGCTCAATTGCAATCTAATATTCTTAATTTCACTGTGGGTCAGATTCATAATTTTTGGCATAAGCTCCAATTTAAATTATATAGGTCTGAAATTTTGCAAGCATATGTATTAGTAGAATAGAAATTCGATTTATTTATTTTCACAATCTGATCACAGTTTTATCGCATTTTACTTATTTGTTTTAGGGTTTGTTTTTTATTCTAAAATATTTAAAAAAATTATGACACATACAAAATTGAAATAACACATGCCGATATTTTTTTTAGACTTTGAAATGGTTATAAATTGATTTAATTTTAATTTTTGTAATATTTTGCATTCAAGATATTCTAAAGACTGTTAAAAATGTACAACAAATTTCCATTACTTTCTATAGTAACTTTTGGCAGTTTATATTCGGAATCAGCATATGCGAATTAGTTAGGATCATCTCTCAAATTAAAGTTTTCAAAAATCATGTCGGCCTGTTTAATTACAGAGCTTTGTTGGAGAATTCTCCCTAATTTTAAATACATACTTTCTACTTTATTTTCACGTACATATATTTGATGAACAAAAACACACACACACCGTTAGTTTTTTATGTAAAGCAAACTTTATGTTTATTATGCCCTTGCAAAAAGGATATATTAATTTTGGTCAGAAGAAGAAGAAGGAAGCATCTACGAGACGAGTTCAAATAGCCATGTCCGTCCGTCTGTCCGTCTGGATCAGCGCAAAGTCCTCCTAGACCTTAAGAGCTACAGAGCTGTAAGTTTGCACAGGTTGTATATCTCGGATTCAGCCGGATCGGAATACTATATCATGTAGCTCCCATACAAACGGCAAAGTCACGAACAGTGACTTTTTTCAATAACTTCGTTATTTTGTAAGCTATTGTCCTATTGCCATAGGAACGATCGGTGGAAAACAGTGATTTTGATAGTTATTTCGTATGCTAAGATTGTAGACCGTTCTTTAGCAAACATTAGCCTTTTTAGATAAAACTTATTGCACTTTTATGGCTATAGCTAAGGAAAGAGTTACCAAAAAAGTTGCAAGGGTATACAAACTTTGACCCAGTCGAAGTTAGCCCCGGCCCTCTGTTTTTTTATTTATTCTGCCCGCCACGGTTTTTATTGTCCATTTTGTAATATATTTATTTATCACAAGCGGACAAACTAAATATAAATATCTCGTCAATTTTGTTGTTAGTACAGTAAAATTGCAGGGTAGGTACTTCTACAGAAAATTTAGCAATGCCGTCACTATATGCAAAACGTATAGGGAATTTAGGATCTTGGAGATACAAAACTTCAACGACTACACATTTTTTAATCTTAAAATTCTGAGTGTGCATCGAGTAATCCTTTCCGCCATCAACTTTTCTCTTTTCTTTGGCTAACTTTGGAGGCCAGAAAAAGTTTTTCATTTTAATTTGTTTGAGAATTTCAATAAAAGAATATAATCTTAATAGCTCTTTCTCTTTTTGAAAATGGCCAAAAAAACACTCACAAAAGAAATAGCAACAAAAATAGTAGGCCACTGTTATAAAAATAGTAGTAATCATTAGTAGTAGTATTAAGTAAATTATTAATTAAGTATTTGGTTAAATGGTTTAATTTCATATGCTACCAATTTGCTCTATTTTAAATGAAACCAAGTAATCTTATTTATAGCCTAACTAACACATTAATTAAGAAGATTATCGTTGCAGCGTTAGGATCCTACGAACAAATTAATTAAAAGTTTATAAATCTTTGAGTTTAAATCAATTGATATTAAAATAAATAATATTTAAAAGAATTTTTAATTAATTTAAATTCTAATGGCTGTCATTTCGACACAAGAAGATTCGATAAATTGTTAAACACTAGAAGTTCACATTTTATAAATTCTTATAGTGATTGAAAGAACTTATGCGATTTATCAATTCTTTTTGGGCATGACATATTTTTTATTCCCTATTTTATTTACATTCAATATTCTATTTAGATAAATACACACAGTGGCGTAGCCAGAAAATTTTTTGGGGGGTTATCATGTTTTAGGATCAAAGATATTGAGCAAAATTCCAAATATGAAATATCACCTAGTTAATGTTTTTTGAGTTTGGGGGGGAAATCCCATTTGAATATGCCGCAAATATTTAAATATGGCGCCAATTTTTTATCAGAAAATTTGGTATCTGGCAACGCCATTTTAGATTCTGCTATTTCAGCTATTTTTAGCTTTAGTCCCGCTAAAAAAAATAATTTTCTTTTCTTAATTACACAAAAACTACTAAATAAATTGCCAAGGCGCACTCGAGGTCGTACTCGAGGAATTTTGCTCGTTCGTTTGATACCAAATTTATGTAGTTTAAGGCTGTAATGGTAAATGGTAAATATTTACAATTTTTTTAAACGTCAAAAACTGTAGCAGAGCATAGCATTTTTTTTTCGTAGTTTTTCGTCGTCAAAAACAGGAGCTGTAGCAGAGCAGTTTTAGGCAACCCTGGCTATAGGTACTTTTTAGTAAAATCTTGGTAAAAAGAAATTTTAAGAAATCTGAAAGAAAATTACATCAAAATAATAATAAAACTATAGTAAAGTGTGGTGGGTATAAAAAAAAGTTTTTTTTTTTTCTCGCTTTGTTATGCTGAGGTTTTATAAAAACGGAACTCAAACGGCTTACTTCAAATTTGATTCGCCTTATTTTATTTTTTTGCATAGTTAGTTAAAACTAATACTTTGTGTGGCCACCTTTGGCATCTATGACTGCTCCCAAACGTCTATTCATCGATTGGACCAGGTTTCGGACATATTCCTCTGGGATATTTTGCCATTCCTCCAAAACAATGGTTTTCAGATCTGTTTGGTTCTTGGGATGCCTCTTGGCGGTTGGCTTCTTCAGATAAGCCCACAAATTGTCAATGGGGTTTAAGTCCGGGCTTTGAGCTGGTGTATCCAACACATTTTTACAGTTATAAAGCAGCCAGCACCTCACAATATTTGCCTTATGTTTGGGATCATTGTCTTGATAAAATCGAAAAGTAGGTTTACTATTGACAAAGAAACGAAATTTGTTGGCACTGGCTACTAAATGTGTGCGCAAAATGTCCAAATACTGTCCAGCATCCATGGTTTTCTCAATAAAACATAGGTCTCCAACTCCTTTGCTTGAGACGCACCCCCAGACCAATACCGAAAGCTTTCCAAACTTTACAGTCGGTATTATATTTTTCCTTTTGAGGACTTTAATGGGCTTGCGCCACACTCTGGTTGGACCATCGTTGTAATATAGCATCATTTTGGATTCAATGCAAAATATTACATCATCCCAATATGAATCTGGCTGATTTCGGTGCATTCTAGCAAACGTTAGACGCCTTTGAACGTGATCTGCCGACATCAGTGGTTTTTTTCGGGAAAAGAGGTTGCTGTCATCGCTGCCGATCGGGAAATAAAGGTAAATTTAGAATATGAGACATAAACGAAAAAGCGGTTGGCAATTGATTTTTGTTACTTTTTTTTTGTTATTTTTTTTTTTTTTTTTTACTTACTAATAAGTTTATAGTTTAATTTACCTATTTTGACTAAAAAAAATTTTGGATAATCATACTGTTTTTGTTTCTCTTTGATGCCAAAAATTAAAATGTTCTCCCTGTGTGTAAACACTTTCTTGCCAAACTGTATGTAGGTGTTAGAAATATTACTTCACTAAATGAAACGCTTTTTAAATTTACTTTGTTATTTCACACTTAAATAGTGATGGAAAACGTTGGCAACAATTGGCAACTATCGATTTAATCGATATATGTACTATATCAACAGCTGTTATTACATAGTTATTGTTGTAAGTAGGGTGTGAGTGGGAGTGTCGGTTTGTTGATGCCCATTTAAACTTTGCGTTCTTTTAAAATTGCTGGCACAGTTTTAAAAAAGATGTCCTTATCCTTGCCTTCAAGCCCAACCATAACGGACAATAATGCCAATATCTCGGTTTCACTCGTGCCCATGAATCAAAATAAAAGAAGCCAACAAAATTTTATACTTTCGGAGCGACTTAACTTCGAGATTTGCCGTTACTCCAGTTATGCACAAAACTACACGCCTGAGTAAGTACAGTAAAGTTAGAAAGATTTACGCTTGAGTAAGTACAGTTAAGTGAAAAAGACAAGAAGGTTGGGCGATGACGAAGTGCCCTGTCTCCTTGTTTGCTTGCAAGACTCACGATATAGATGTATGTAGATTTAATATGTAATTACATATGTATGCTCATATTGAAAACGGATAAGTTTGCGAATCATTGATTAATCATGTGCTTAACTTGTTTTATAATTTAAATGATTATAATTCGGAGGTATAAAATATCATATTTAATATCAAAAATAAGATAGTAACTAAAATGATAAAATGAATTAACCCTTTAAATTTTATCAAAATTTTTTTATTTTATAGCATACATATTTTTCTATTGCATACATACAACATACATATACATATATGTATGCTTATTTTAAATCATCCAAATTTGTCGATTTACCGTTATATTTTTTATTCCATCAATTCCTCTTCAGAAATGTGTTAGTAGACTGCCCAAATGATCAAACATCTCGTTGGTCGGCTTACACAAATACTCCTCCACAATTTCTAACCCTAAAGCTGAGACGTCCCGCCATTGTGAAAAAGATAAAATTTGGCAAGTTTGAAAAATCGCATGTATGCAACATAAAGAAATTTAAAGTATTTGGTGGCTTAGATGAAGAGCACATGGTCTTGTTGTTAGAAGGGTAAGTGTGTGTGTCAATTTATTGCGTTTATAAATTTTTTGTTAATTTTGTGTATCTTTTTTTAGCGGTCTAAAAAACGATAACATAGCAGAAACATTCAGTATACGTTGCTTGAACGAAGACCAGGCAGAACATCTTCCCATACTTTATATCAAAATTGTGCCCATATTGTCCTGGGGGCCTTCGTTTAATTTCAGCATCTGGTACATCGAACTTCATGGTCAAGATGATCCTATATACACATGCGCACGAATGAAGAATTACAATACGCTGCGAGAGATTGAGATAATAAAATTGTGTCTGAAGCATTTTCGTCAAGAAGGCTATATGAGTGCTTTCGGGGCCCTGCAAAATCAGACAAACGTTCGACTTGAGCATCCGCTGATCAGTCAATTGCACAAACATCTGGTAGGTCATCAGAACCTTTTTTACCCAAGTTATTTTTTATTTTTATACTATACACCCATAGGGTGAAATGTTATATTAAAGTCGCAAAATGTATGTAACAGGCAGAAGGAAGCTTTTCCGACCCCATAAAGTAAATGAACACGTACATAGATCTCAGAGACTATAAGAGCTAGAGTCAACAAATTTGGTACGCCACGCCCCCCTCCGCCCACGAAATTTAAACAAATTTGATTTTCTTAAAGACTATGAAAGCTAAAATAAATGCGCATATTTTGTATATGCAAAGATTTTGCCACGCCCCTTGGCTCCCCCGTAATTTGGAAAAACTCGATTATCTGACGAAATTTTTTAACTTTTGGAATCAAATTTGGCACACTTGAATTTGATACTAATACCCAGCAAAATTGGATTATATAGAACTAAAAATAGCCAAACTATGCATATAAACATTTTTCCAGTTGGCCGTTGGCTGGTGGGGGCGCTAGGGTGCTCGTAAGCTTGCGTGAGCGAGATACTGAGATATGCTTCTAAAAAGCATGTAATCAGAATTTTTGAAAAAAAAAAAAAACGTAAATTTGAAATATTTGTTTTACTGGTGTATGGTATAATTAAGTCGGCGAGACGACTTACTTACTTCATTTAACTGAGCTATAATGTGCTTAAATCTTGTTTTAGGTAGTTCAGGGTGATTTCGAAAAGGCTGAATGCTTCATTGAAGATTGTATTGAAGGAGGCCTCATGGATGAATATTTGACTAATCAGGACTACAAACATTCATGGCACCTAAAACGAAACGATAGTGCAACTAAACCAGGTTAGTCTTAATAAATCGAGGACTTTATTTCCCTGTATGATATACAATACACATTTTAGGCAATCGTGGTGGCCATCAATTGCTGGTGGACTCAAAAAATCGATTAATATACCTGTACGGTGGCTGGGATGGCTACCAAGATCTTAGCGACTTGTGGTTATATGATTTAGATGAATGGACTCTGCTATGTGAGAGATCCGAATTGTTAAATGGACCAACACCGCGATCGTGCCATAAAATGATCTTTGATCCTATCAGTGAAAATATATTTATGTTAGGTCGTTATCTCGATAACTCCATCCGGACTTCAGAGTACATCAAGAGCGATTTCTATTTGTACGACACAAGAGCACGCACCTGGATGCAAATCTGCGATGACACCAGTCAAGTCGGTGGACCACAGCTAGTATATGATCATCAAATGTGCATTGATGCCGAAAAGCGTTTTATTTACGTTTTTGGTGGCAAAATTTTAACTTCTCGTAATGTTAATGCTACAGCCTCTATAGAATCAGAATATTCTGGTCTATATTCTTATCATATAGCCACAAATACATGGACACAAATTCTGGTTGATTGTCATCATCCCAGCGCTTCGCAAGCCGACGTTATGTCCATTAAATCAAGAATCACTCATTGTATGGTGTTTCATAATGTAAGTACCTTTAAAAATTGATTCAACACCAAATAAATATATTTACATAAATTATAGAAACACCGAAAACTCTACATTTATGGAGGACAACGGGGCAAAGAGGATCTAGATGAGTTTCTTTGCTACGATGTTGATACGCAAGCTATATCAGTGCTGAGCAAAGAACCCACACATCAGGGCAGGTCAGCAAATTCTAATGATGCTAAAATGGAGCCCTCATCGGGATACACCTTACGCGCTACCATTGACTGCGATCGGGATGAAATATATATATTTTCGGCAAGTTAAAAGAATTGTTGAAATCAAGAGTGCCATCATAATTAATCAAATTACTAACAGAGTCTTAGCAAAGTGAAAGATCGTCGAGACTTTCTACACGTAGATGCCTCTAATTCATTTTGGGTCTATTCTCTAGTCTCTCACAAATGGTCGAGAATTTATAATTGCCGTTACTACGGACCAAATATTTTAGGCGGTAACCATAAGGGCCCTGGCGTTTATGGTGAACTGGCAGAACAGGAGCCATGCCCACGATACGCTCATCAGCTGGTCTACGATGAAGTCGAAAAGATGCATTATCTATTCGGTGGCAATCCAGGCATTTATCAGCATCAACAGCTTCGGTTGGATGACCTGTGGCTGCTTTTTTTTGGAAAAGTAAATGCCCATACCATATATATGTAACTCAGTGCTAAGATTTATTTTCGCCATATCCATTTATTTATCTATCTAGGCCTAAACGCGAAGCGATCCTGACACATTGTCGCTATATGCTACGCAAATTAAAATACGAAGAAATGGCCCGGCAGGAACCTCTGAAAGCCATGTCGTATTTAAGGCAGCATATAGCAGCAGTTGTTGATCACAGTGATCCTGAGCAACTAAAAAATGTAAGTAAATTTAAATGGGATTAAAAATTGCCATTTTTATTTTCGTTCTTTTATTTGGTTTTAGTTTCACAAACTGGCGTCCTTACTATTCCAAACTAGTCGTGATAATGATTCTGGTGGTGAAAGTCAATATATTGACCTTCATTTAAACATGGATGGTGCTAATTCGACACAAGAAGTTCAAGGTTTAAAAATTACTATTTTTTTTGCTTTATACCCGGTCGCTTTATTGTACGCGCATTGCAAATGTTGGCAACGAGTCAATCTGGCCACCTCTGTCTGATGTGGTAAATGAAACTCGATGAATAAATTTATTTGGCACATTTTTAGTTCTATCGTCGAGTAAGAAAATTAACCTCATTTCATAATTTTGTTATACATATGTCGGACTGGCCTGTAAGCAAGCGAAATTTTCAAAAAATATTTTATATGATGTACATACATACATACATATTAATTTTAAAACAAAAAATATCAAAGAAGCTAACTTCGGCTATGGCGAAGTTTATATACCCCTGCAGTCCTTGGCAATAATATTTTTACATGATGAAAATTTCTCTTTCTGCAACTCAATTCATCAATCCACAAACAAAACGAATTATTACTTCTTTTACTACAACTTTTTCTTATTTTTCCCCTTTTCCCAAAGCAGACGACGGCACACATTTCATAAAGCGTTGCGCCTCTGTGTGTATGCATGTGCTCTGTTAAATTGATTATGACGTAGTAGGCAGCAAGCAGCGTTTGAGCCGATTTATATTGACTGTAACTTGTGTTCTATTTATCCGATCAGATTAAAATTTGGAATCTGAGGTTTTATGTCCAATTTTTTCAGCTGTGTTGCTTCTAGAGCTACATATATGATATGGTAGTCCGATTTTCATGATTCTCATACTTTATCTTACCCGGGTTATAACTTATAAGTAACTCAAATCCCAAGTTTCATCCTAATATGTCTTAAGATGGCTGAGTAAAACCCACACGCGCCGACGGACGGACGGACATGGCTATATAGACTCAGATTCTCATGCTGATCAAAAATATATATGTATGTATGTATACTTTATGAGGTAGGAAACGTCTCCTCCTGTGCGTTACAATCATCTGACCAATTTTATGTATTATAAATCCTTTGTATCCTTTGCAAGGGTAAAAAAAATTATAATTTAAGATTCAAGACTTTAACGCTCTGTTATGTTTTTATTAATATTTCTTTATAGTTGGTGAATCAAGCAATATTACCCCAATTGAAAACGTTTCTCTGGAATCTAATGAAAGTATTAGCACATTGGGTATATCGGACGAGCTTTTTAGGTCTGAGGCCACATCGTCAGTGAAACAGCTACACACTGAATGCCATTCGCAGTCTGATTCAAAATCGAAACGAGCTTGCCTTTTTAATAAGTTAGTTCGATTTATGCCTTCCTGTATGGTTCAACCTGAAGGCAATTTAAGTGATTTTATAGTTATTTAAATATAAGGTGTCATAGGTTGATTTTTGTACTAATTGAAAAATTTTTGGTTCGTTTTAAGAGTGATGTTAATTTTTGCAAATTGCTTCATTTGGGCCAAGCTGCAGATAAGAGAATAATTTAAAACCGCTGCACACACGTGTCTGATCTGCAAATAATCATTAATATAAAATATTTGTGTAAAACTAATGGTAAGCAAATAAGCATTGTAAATGTGTCTTAAATTAAAATTGATAAGAATAAAAATGTTTGTATTCAAAATCGCAAGAAAAGTCAATATACTAACCATTTATTTTAATATATTTTTTATTCGTATCATATTGTTTTCTTTTCATTTATATTAGAGTGTGTATGTGTACATAGATACTTTGCTTTTAATTATCTAAAAAATTTTATTTAGTTACAATTGTCACCTCTCTTACAAATTATATGACAATGTATATACATAGATATATGTATATGTATAGTCACACTGGCATCCCACAAGCATAAGCTCACAAGTATCCAGGAGTTTAACCCATAAATTGTTTTGTCATGAGTTGTGTAAATTTTCACAAAAATTTATTTGTAGTCAATCATTCAATTCAAATGCAATAAGTTGCAATCTGGTTAGACTCAAGGATCGTTTATGAACTGCCTAAGTATATATGTATTCATGAAAGTAATTCATGATTATTTATGATGAAATGCGTCATAATTTCAAAATTCGCCATAGTGATGTTATTATTTATCGTTTGTGGTTTGCTTTAATGATGTTGTAGTTTATGTCTTAACTTATTTAATTATATTCTAGGGTTTATTAGTATTATCATATTCATTATTTGTGTCCTTGTTTGAAGTATTATTTGAATTGTTTAAAGTAATGGAAAAATTTTACATTAAGTTCTTTCATTTTTAAGCATTTGTGCTGTCAAGCATAATATCGTCAATTACTACTTTCACAGTTAACAAAAAGGTGTACAAATTAATATTCTTCTTCTTGCTTGCCTTTGGTTTCGAATTTATTCTTCTGGTTAGACAAGAAGAAGACATAAATAACTTCTTTTTGCTTGCAGTTCTGCAGCGCTCGTTTCAGATTTGCAATTTTATCTCCTATTATTTTGAAATTGCTATAGCATTCCATTTTTAGGTTTGTTAATGTTATGCTTCATTATTTGATGTAATTTTTTATTTGGAAATGCATAACTAGTCGCTTTTTGATTTTGGTAAAAAATTTTACATTTAACCAAAATTTGTATATAAAAATACAAAATACATATATTAATTATGTAATTTTACCCATTAGAGTACTGTTGATTGAGTATTAAATATTTACATAGTTTATAAAAAGGAATTGAAAAACAAACGTTGGAAGTCACACCATACAACTTGATTCTACAACAGGTTCGCAGCAAAAATAATCCAAAAATGTATACTTGGAATGACTGTAAAAAATTAGAAAAATTGTTTGTTTGATCTTTTGCCACAACTATTTTTTAACAGAACAAAAGCCAAAAGTTGGACAACCCATTGTATTTGTCCATGTTGTTCTTCACTGCCTACACTGGACGGAAAAATATATAATTTGTTTATGCATGTATCCCGAAATGGAGCTATTAAAAAGGAATAAAAGGAAATATTTAAACCGCAACCTAATTATTTATCGCCCCTTATTGACCCCTTATCGGTTCGAATAAGTATGCATATGGATGTATTTGTGGATTTTATGGTTCTATCATCATTATAATTAAAATACGCCAACACATACATTGACTTAATAAAGCTTTAAAAGCTAATGCTAATCAATAAGTTAGTCTTAATGATAAAAAATATTTTTATTTAGGTTTTATTCTTTTGTTGTTTTCTTTTATTCCGTGAATTAAAGCTTTATACAACACACTGTTGATTCTTTCGTCCTTACGCTAACAATAAAATGGGGAGGAAGGGATTATGGATTGAATGAAAGGATGTATTTGTAGCAAGAAAGTTAAGAGTCACCTTGAAGGTATACTTGTTAAAATTTAACACAAAAGAAAACGCAATTTTAATGAGAAGTTTCGAACATTTTTTACGGTTTCAACCGACGCTTATATTTATCCGGCTCGAGGTTATTTTTTTTTTTTTGCACAAATTTTAAACGGCATATAGTGAACATACATAAATTATTTTTATTTCTTTTACATGCACATGCATACATACAATATGTTTATCAATCCTATGCAAAATAGAAAATCATTTTCAAAATGCAAACAGTTCTTCGAAAATACACCTAATTAAAAAGCTACTATAAAATATATTTTGGGCTGCTCTCTTGTATATAGAAAATAATCACAAGCTACACCGATATTTTTTCCGCCTGAGTAGTAAAAATGTAAGCACAGGGTCCCAATGTGTCAACAATAAACAAGTTGCACACAATTTAAAAAATTAGCGTAACGCTGTCCGGAGTAAAGGAGAAATTAAAAGAGTAAATATTTTTGATTGAATACGTAGTTTTTTAATTAGGCGTAGTTTTAAAGAATTGGTTGCAAAATCCATGGACACTTGGTAGTTCCTCAAAATTTTAGTTTCGTTTTTTTAGGGCCTACATTTTGCTGGTTTCTATAATTTTTTGGTTTTAAAAAAAATTTTTTTGGTAAAAAAAAGAAAACTTTAATTGTTACAAAGAATTGTTGGACACACTGTATGTACACTGTATACCCTACGTTCAGTTCATATGTATATAGGAGTTAAACTTTGAATTTTTATTAGAAAATTCCAAATCAATAGTAGGTTCGATTTAGTTGATGTAAATTAACATAATAAGAGCTGGCAAAAACAATGGTGATCTTTTTATACCCTTGCAGAGGGAATTATAAAATTGGTCAGATGTTTGTAACGCACAGAAGGAGACGTTTCCGACCCCATAGAGTATATATATTCTTGATCAGCATGAGAAGCTGAGTCGATATAGCCATTTCCGTCTGTTCGTTTGTCGGTGCATATGCGTTTTACTCGGCCATCTTAGGAGCTATCGGGATAAAATTTTTTAAGGGGGCTTTTTATTACCCAGGAAAAATAAACTATGAAAACTCAGGATCGCATCACTATATCATATAGCTCTAGAACAAACAAATTGGAGTATCCTCATGAAATTTACCAATATGATAGATTTGGATATAAAACCTCAGTTCCCACCAGTCAATCTGCTGGTGCTTTGCTTAGGGAATGTTGTAAGAAGAAAAAATTGTAGTAAAAAGAGTAATGTTTTGTTTGTGAATTGTTAAATTGAGTTGCAGAGATAGAAATTTGAAAATGTAAAAATATTATGGCCAAGGACTGCAAGGGTATATAAACTTCGGCATAGCCGAAGTTAGCTTCTTTGATATTTGGATACAAAGAACAAAAATAAAGCATTCCATAAATTTACGTATTAAAAGTATATTCCGACATTTGTTAATACAAAATCATTATACCATGTAGGAATAGACAATTTATCCTTTATTTTATAGAATAGAAAAATCAATTAATTGTTTTTGCTGTGAGGTGTTTTTCCGGATTCCATTCCTAATTTGGTGATCTAATACTCTTTCAAAATGTATTTATTTATTCGTCGTAACGACCAGAGCTCTTTTCACCTACCAGGATCAAAGTCATTTTACACATCATCATTTTCATGCTATGTCCTGAAATATCTTTTAAACCGTTTGATCCTTCTCAGTTGCTTATCCGTTTGCGTTTTAACGTTCAGTTGAGTTCTAATCTCGACATAATTCATAAGAAGTCTGAACAGGATAGTCCAGGTTGGATAACATAGATAAAACTGAATTGTTTGCTTGAAGGGTAAGAATGTAAATACATTGACTTCTTGGTAGTTGGTTGATAAATTAAAATAAATTATATTTGATTGGCCAATTACATTAAAGGGAGCTAACATAATTGAGATAAACGTTCCTATTCCTTTAGTAATAATTTCTGCGCTTTTATGGTATTCTAATTTACAGTGAGTTTTTTGTTGTTGGAATATATGTAAATTTTTGACTTTATGTGTGGGTGCAGGCATATAGACCGTTATATAGGCCGTCCATTTTGTTGTCTCTGCACTGCTGTTTCTAAAAAAATTTGTGTAGGTAATAGTTTGGGATTCCAATATTTATTTATGGTTAAAAAAATACAATAATCCGCTTCTTGCTGGTTCTCTTTCTCGACTTTTTGTTTACAGTGTTCCTTAACAGTAGATTCAATTTGTTGCTGATGTTGTCATAAAAAGCTTGAAAGTGTTTGTTGATGTCATATCGATAAAATTATTTTCTACGACTTCAGTACGGAAAAATTATTTCCATTTCCGTTTTAAGCTTTATCTCTTCGTCTCTTAACAGTTGATTTATATATATATATATATATATATTATAGCATTTTTTTAATTTTTTTTTTTTTTTTTGATTACAATTAGTTTTTTTTTTAATTTCATTCGTTTTTATTATAAAATTTCTATGGTAATGAAATTTAATTATATACGTATATATATGTATGTATAATTAGTACTTTCTCATTTTCCTTTATGTTGCGTTTGGTTATTTGTTGGATTGAATTTTTTAATATGTAATTACCCATTTTTTTTTCTTGGCTCAATTGAAAATGTCATTATTTTTAAAGTTGTTCAGTTTTAGTTGTTATATATTCTACAATTTCCGATTCCTGATCATTTATTTATTATTATTATTATAATTTTTTTTTTTTTTTTTTGGTTAAGAATCTTCTGAGTCAATATTTATGCCACATAGTTGTTGTTTTCATTATAATGCGAAAAAGGAATTACGAATGTATACATATACATTTTGTATGCACATATACACATACTTATATATATGCACATGTATATATACATATATAAATAATATATATATATATATATATATATATATATATATATATATATATATCGTAGTTAAATATATATATATATATATATATATAGTAAAAATCACAAAAATAGTTAACCGATCTAAATCCAGTTTAGACCAAATTGTATTCCTTAAGGTTTGATTGCAGAATTGTGTCCTTTACAGCAGCAAACACAAACCTTATGTTTTCAGTATCTAAAATAGAGAGAAATCAAGAGATATGTTTGTCCTATTAGTACACTTTGATAATTATATCCGGCTAATAATAAAAATTAATTAACAATTTATCTATGAAAAGTATTAAGACGGGCTTCATTTTATTTTTTAAAATCTCGTTACATTTTTATTTTATTTCCGATTGATCAATTCAATATATCTATTACGTATGTCAAAACAAATCTAATCGGATACAATTCATTTTATGTTACTTCTGCAATATACTTCATAATGTTGACACATTCCAGCGTGGACACCTTCTTAACCCAAATTAAATTCTTTAAGTGCATTTTGCATAATTGTGTCTTTGACTGCGCAGAACACAAGTTTAATATTTTCGGTATCTAGTTTTCCATAAGATTGGCAGCATAATTTAACAATGCATCGATTATTAAAATTTGTAAACTTAGAGCACTTGAATTGACTAGCAACACAATGGAAAGCATTTGAATGACAGAAGCAAAGACTGTAATCAGAGTGACTGTACCTTCATCGTCAATAACCGGGTTGCGAAACAAGTGTTTTAAGAATTTGGGCTGTAAAATTTTAGAGGACTTCCCTCCCACACCAACTAACAAATTACTTACCTGTAGCACAGGTGAAATGAGAATAGATAATTTTTTCGGAATCAGGATTTAAGTCTACAAACATTCGCAATATGAATTCACGGGCTGCTATTGCATCTCGCTGAGGACCTGTTATTGAGGGGAGAATATGTGTTTTGTGTTCGTTTTGTTAGCAATTTAGCAAATATACTCTATAAAATAAAATAGTATATAATATAGCATTTGATGCTGCATTTTGCCAGTGAATATGAAAATGAATAAAAATTACATCAAAAAAATAAAATCAACCTGTGGCCGTTGTAAAATGTGAGTAACATTGCCTCTCAGGATCAGGATTGCAGGCCAAATATTTTTTTAAAACAAATTGCTTGGCAGCAGCATGATCTTGCTTAGGTCCTAAGCAAGGATCACGAAAAAGAATTAGTATTAATACGTAAACTGGAATCACTGCCATCTACCTTTGATTGGCCTAGGAATGACCACTTACCATCATATTCAGGAAAATAGTCAACCAAATGCGAATACATAATCTTCTCCTCCAGCAAATCTTTCTTGTTTAGGAAAAGAATAACCGATGAGTTTTGGAACCAAGGATAAGTAATAATAGTTCTAAATAAAGCTTTTGACTCTTCCATTCGGTTCTGAAATAGAAGAATGAAGTACATAAAATTATTTTTAAAATAAGCGTTTTGTAGTTTTTTCTCCACTAACCTCATTATCAGATTCAAACAGGATTTGATCATATTCAGATAGCGCTACCAAAAATATAATTGAGGTCACGTTCTCAAAACAATGAATCCACTTTCTTCTCTCGGATCTCTGTCCTCCGACATCGACCATCCTATTTTAAAAGTAAATTTCATTAGTAAAACTAAACAAATTAGAATAATAATAAACGACAAACTAGCATTCTTAGCACTACATATTAGCGCTAAGCTATAGCACTACATATTACATTAGCTTATCACTAGCCTTAATTATAGTCAAACCAGTATGCGTTACTTTTGTATTCATTTAATACCATATAGATACCTAAACACAATGCCATCCAAATCGAATGGGTACTCAAGAATGCCAGTTGTTGGCACACGGGCACGCAAAATATCCTGCTCTGTTGGCAAATAATCAGCTTGCTCTATACGCTCAAGATCGCTTAGATAGCTAATATGGGAAAAAGTTTCTATTAATTAATTAACGAGACCTTAAGAGACCTGATATTGTCCATATTGGTCATTACAAAACGTCCTAGTGTCCAGTAAATAATGAGTTTGTGTTGAACCTTATACATCTTAGTCTAAAAACTATATATTCTTTGATCCTTTAAAAACTAGTTCATTCTATAGTATGATAAACGCTTAATATATTTTAACATAATTTGAATGATATTAAAACATTTTGACTAATCGCACCTAAATCGAATTTCTTCTAAGTCAAAGGGATACTCAATGATCCCCGTGGTCGGCACACGAACTCTTAAGATATCTTGCTCAGTGGGTAAATAAGCAGGCTGAGCCACACGATCGAGATCCATAAGATAACTGATAATAAATAAATTAAGAAATGATTTAGTTGTCGTTGTTATGAAACAAGTTGCACATAGTCATGAAAGCCTATCCACTGTGACGTCGGTCGTTTAGCTGTTTCGCACAAACCCAGAAAGCAGATAACTCACTATTTCGCCGAGTCTGTCAATTGATATTCCCTACGACGGTCATAGCACTCCTGGATACCAGCATCGGCCCATAGCGTTTTAATGGCATTTAAGTATGGATCTTCAAATGTGGTAACTGTTTCATAGTCAATGCTCATTACCAAATCGGCAAGTTCCTAAAACGAAAAATTGTTTTGTCAATATTTTCTGCTCTAATACGAATACTTTTATGTAGGACTTACGCTGTGTTCGCCTACTCCATAGGAAATTTTAAGCATATCCATGGCCTTAATCATAGACTGCATAGCCATGAAAATATTTTGAAAGACCAATTTAATGTATCCACGTTTATCATCATCGGAATAGCCACTGCCATGGATAATGCGCATCTGTTTAATGAATGTTGATTTACCAGACTCGCCAGTGCCTGCGGGTAGAAATGCAGTAAAGTGAAAACAATCAGATAATTTCTTTTTCTATTTTGGCAAGCTTACCCAGCAACAGCAGTTTAAGTTCCCGGCGCGCATCCCTTTTGTCCCGGCGTAGTTGCTTTTCTATTTCCTGGTTAATGCGCTTTTGTTCCTTCGCCTCTTCTGATAAACAGCACTCCATGCTAATTAAATTTATAAACGCTTACGCGCTCTGTCTTCAGTTTTTGTGATTGGGGTCGAGCCTCTTTTTTCTTAATTGTTTTTAGTTTAGGACGTTTAATAGTATAGTTTGCTTCCTTTTTTTTTGTGTTGATTTGTTAAAGGTGTGCCCAAGTTGAAAATTTGTATGTGTTCCTTGGAGACACACACAATGCCCGATTAGGTTTTTTGTTGGGTTATTCGTTCTTCTAATTTACTTTCTTCACAGGCTCAATTTTTAAATCGCTTTTCGGCTAAACATGCAAAACGCTGACTCGGAGAAACGTGACCACTTGGGCACCTGAAAGTACATAGATAATATTTCAATTCCGTTATAATCATCTTAACTTAGTACCCTGACCAAAAGATGTTTGCTTAACGAACGCTCAGCACGTTGTGTTTAGTTGTAGCAATAAACCTTTCATATTTGACTGCCTAACTTTAGTTGTGCTTAATTTCTTTTGTACCCATGACTTTGGCTCGTACTTAGCTTGTCTATGGTCATAGGGTGTTTCTATATTCCAATGCGCATGTACGATGATCTATTGCATCCGTGAAACCTCCCCAAATAGCCATATTCTAACAGTTTTCTCAAATAGAATTCAAGTTCATTGCAGAAAAAAGCTGATTTCGGTCGTTTGTATGGTTTCAGCGTCGACCAGTAGATACAATGGTAAGTTTTCAAATCTGTTATTAGAGTGAACCGAAATCAACTCAAAAATTATGCAAAAAAAAAAATAATAATAATAAATAAATAAAAATCATACACACTACAAAAATTAAATTGACTATAGATTTAATGGAAATATTATTAAATATAGTATTGTATATTCACACACAAAAACATAAAGAAAAAGTTGGTAAAATCTCAAATCCAATTGACAAAGAATTCTTCTTTGAATTGTCGGTTTTAAATAGCTTTGTTAACTGTTGTTGTTCTAAGCCCTGTCGTTGATAAATATTGCATGTAGTCTTGCTTGCCTAATCCAATTGTAAACGAAAACATAGATAGACAGGGCAAGGTTGCCGCCTAAGACAATAGCAACCGGAAAAATTTAGATATTTATTTTCTGATCTATTGGAGGACGTTAAAGTATGAACACAATATAATTTTGGTTAGCGAGTGCAGATTTTTAAAGAGTCCCAATTTAAAATTATGTTTGTATGTTCTGTATAGAGATTACGGAAAACATGTAATTCATACTAGGGAAAGCTAGAAAATCTAATTAGCAGCAGGCAGCTATGTGTGATAGATAATGTGGAGACTTAGCTTGGGTACACATGTATGATGCATGTTTGTCAAATTTTAACAATAGTTTGTGAATATTTTAATTTTCCTTTTTTGTATATATATACATACATACGTATGTACCTATGTATATAATACCCTTGTCTGAAAAATCTAAGCTGATAATGTTGACGATAAACAAATAGAAAGATAAAAACATCTGATGCGTCTGTTTAAAAGTTGATAAATCGACCTACAAAGGAGATGGGAGGAAGTTTTACTAGCATGCAATACTCAATTTTTATGTTTCTTGTATATATACATATGTTGTTTTTAAGACATAAATACAAATATTTAGTATAATAATGAAACAATGATGTTTTCAGTGAGTGCTCTGAAACAGTCAACAAACGCATGTTTATGAAGAAAGTTGTACATTTAAATAATTTCATTCAAATTCGATGTCACGCTTTAATATTACCCGAACGTTTTGGAATTAAAAATTGTAATATTCCCCAGGTGATATACTCACTACAAAGCAAGACAAAGCGGAAATAAATTCCGACTTGGACGAATTTAGTCAGACAATTTTAGTCATATTCAATTTAAAGGCATACTCTTTCACTAGTAAGGCTGATTAGTTAATTAAATTATACTTACGCATTTAGAGTAACCCATAGATGGGATTAAGCCGAAGTACTCGATCAAATGTGATGCTATTGTTTTTCCTTGGATGCGTGCGATCTTCTGCCTTAGTTTATACAGGTATAATTCTTGCTGGTAATTCCTTTCAGACCGTCAGGAATTTGTAGTTTGTAAGAATCTTAGTTTTAATCCGAGTGTGTATTAGTTTAGATACATTTAACTATAAAAAACGAGCTGTTGGTGTTGTGGGCTTTTGATTTCGGGGGATTCGTTATTTTTGGCTGTTGGTCCGTTGTTTTAGTGTGCCTTGTGAATGCTACAATATTTACTTAAACAAACAAAATAATGAAAACTTTTCCGATGACAAGAACAGACTACGACACAAAAATTCAATTTCAATTTCTGGTTTGGGTGTGTATTCCCCTGTTTTTAGTTTTTATACGCAACACTTATGGTATTTAAATTTCTGCATACTTTATACTTTTTGTATTTGTTTATATTTCTGTATGCAATGGAACTGCAATAGATAAGAATAGTATAGAAAAAGATTAATAGTAATACTATTGCAATAAAGTAAATTCCATTAGGGCTTGAATTATTTTTATACATTCGCCGGACTTAGCCAACGTTAGATTCATTTAAACCAAGCTGTAGGAAATGATATGATTGCATTTAACTCAGAAAAGGTTTGCCCTTCTCAAAGACTTACGATACACCTACGTTCACATTGCTACGGTCACACTCGACCACCCTAGCGCCACCTAGCCCCCTGTGGGCGCCCTCTACCTTTTTTTTGGTTTCCATCCCTAAAACGAATACACACAGAGCGACGGGCGAGGCCTAAAACGAAAATTGCAAAAAAAAAAAAAAAAAAAAAAAAAAAATCCAATGTTTGTGCATAGCCAGAAAACCATTAAATTATTCTTTGCGATTGCAAATAGCTTTTCCTTTTCCAACCCCTAATTTTTTAAACACCGCTTTGGAAAATTAACACTGATTTTTTTCAACTTTGTACACTTTGCTGCAAGTGCAAAAATTCTACACGTTTTTCTTGGGTAACTCACAACATATTTGATTTTGCATTGTTTGCTAACATGGACACACGACTCGTTTTTACTTTCTCGCTACGTTTAGCTTTACATTTATCTTATTATTAACAATTTTCTTTCGGAAACCGATACATTGCAACTATTTTTCTGCCTTTTTGCTGTTGCTTCAACGTTCGGATTTTTTTTAAACAGTCACACTAAACGTCCAGAAATACTAGAAAGACACTGAAATACGAATAAAAATACCAAAAAGTTCTCAAATATATATATACTTTGTCTAGCCAAAAATATATACATACTTTATGTTTGATATTTTACATGTAAAAATAATGAAGTAACCTACCAACACTGCCATTTTAACCGCACGTTTGCTGGTATTTAAAGTTGTTGTTGATTTTAAATTGCACTCACCTAATTGTAAATAATTTGTTTGTCATAAATAAAATTAAAAAATTATAGAATTGTGTAAAAATGCTGTCACACTGTTGTTATTTTACTCATGAGGAAGACGGAATTTCATGATTTTGGTTACGTGTGTTTGGATGCAACATTTTCAAGCAGATTCTGATGCATGTTAGAGAGCTGCATGAATTGAAGTTTGAATTGTTATTTACCCTATTTCACCTCCCGTAGATCTGCTACTGGTGTCAAAGCATCGAAACTAAGGTACTCAAATCAATTTGAACTATTCGAATAGTATCACTTTGATTTGGACGTTTTACAGCAACAATTTATTTATTTATTTACGCCAACTAACACAGCAGTCGACGAAAGAGCTTGAGCTAAATGAAGTAAGTATGTTAGTCGTCTCGTCGACTTAAATATACCATTCAGCAGTAAAACAAATCCATTTTTTTTTTTAAATTCTGTTCACATGCACGAACACCCTAGCGCCAACAGACAACGGCCTTATGGAAATACGTTTTATGCGTAACATGGTTGTTTTTAGTCCGATTTTGATATTTGGTATGTTGCATTATATTAGTATCAAATTTAAGTGTACCAAATTCGATTGCACAAGGTAGAAAATTGCGGAATATCGTAATACAACAGAATGTCCCCCAAGGTGCTCGTATGTGAACAAACATATGAATAATAACGGAATTTGTAAAAAAAGTGAATGCGTTTGTGATTATATATTTGAAATATTTCGGCAAGATGATTTACATATTTTTTTGACATTTGGGCTGCTCCTTTATTTTCCGTTTATGTGCAGGCCGCCACTGATAAGTACACTTATTTTAAAACAAATTATAAATGTTAATTTAAAATAGATACAAAACAATAAGCTTTATTTTATTATAGTTTAACATATTTAATCAAAAATATAAAATAAAAAAATTTGTATTCAAATAGTTCCAATATTGCAAAATTTACAAACAAACAATTTAGAATTTTTTCTCATCTAAAACGAACGAATATTCATTGTTGTTATCGTGATCTTCTTCGTCATCTAATTCACTTTCCATGTTAATATTATCATTACTATTTTAATTATTATTATACCCTTGCAAAAAGGGTATGTTAATTTTGGCCAGAAGTGTGCAACGCATCTCCGACCATATAGTCTATATATTCTTGATCAGCACGACGAGACGAGTTCAAATAGCCATGTCCGTCCGTCTGTCCGCGAACTCCTCCTAGACAGTAAAACCACTATATCATATAGCTCAATACAAACGGCTGCCATAGGAAAGATCGATAAAACAGTGACTTTGATTAATAACTTAGTTATTTCCTATGCTAAGATTGTAGGCCGTTCTGTCGCAAACATTAGCCATTTTAGATGAAACGTTTTTCTTTTGGTGGCTATGACTAAGGAAAGACTTACCAAAAAAGTTGCAAGGGTGTACAAACTTTGACCCCGGCCGCGGCCTTTTGGTGACATTCTCTATAATAAGGGAAAGATGCTTGTTTTTTCATAATATATATATGTACATGTAGGTTGAACTTATCAGGTGTGTTACAGAGTTCATTTCAGCTTGAATTTAGGTAAAACATTTTGAGTGATTTTCAATCCGCTCACAAAAATGCTGGCTAAATGGTCTATTACAGGGAACTTACAACGTTTTATTCAAAAAGTAATGTCGGAAGACAAGCGGTTTAGTAACTGATGAGTCTGCGTTAAAATAATGAAAGGCTTGATGCAATTATTTCTATAATTTCATGTTTTAACAAATCACCAGAAATTTTATCAGAAATAAATCCACTGACAACAACATGGTTACCACATAGTCCAGTTCGAAAAGTGAAATCAAAATTATTGTTTTAATTATTTGGTATTAACCAAAGTAAATGTTTTAAAACAAAAAGTAAAGTTAAAAGTTTAAAAGTATTTTAAGCATTGTTAAACATTAAAACATTGCCGTCAATCAATTTCATATATGTACATGTTTTTAAACTGACAGAAATGTTTGACCTTTGCTTTTCTAGGACCTTTGTAAAGCTTTTTTATCGTATTCAATTTTTGTCGGTCTACAGAAGCGTACTGACAGGGGACTGCTGTTTACCCAATTTAAACGATTTAAAGAATCTTATTTAATTGAATAATCGTATTGGAATCATAGTTTCCACGAATAGAAAACTGTCCGATGAATCGGGTTCATCCAAGTGAAATTTCTGCTTATAAGACCCACTAGATCCATAGCATGCAATAAGTGTGCACTCTGTAACATTTTTCATTTGTTCCAAAACTTCCTTTTGTAAAATTAATATTCGTTCAGCCGTATGGTTTAACAAATCCTGCAAAAAAACCATTGCCATAGTTTCTATAATGTGTATTCTTGTTGGTCTGCACTGCATTTTTTTTTATACCCTTGCAAAAAGGGTATATTAATTTTGGTCAGAAGTGTGCAACGCATAGAAGGAAGCATCTTCGACCATATAAAGTATATGTATTCTTGATCAGCACGACGAGACGAGTTCAAATAGCCATGTCCGTCTGTCCGTCCGTCTGTATCAACGCGAACTCCGAGACCGTAAAAGCTACAGAGCTGAAATTTTGCATGTAGGCTTGTATATACTGCAGGGGTTGTATATCTCGGATTCAGCCGGATCGGACCACTTTATCATATAGCTCCCATACAAACGTCAAAGTCACGAACAGTGACTTTTCTCAATAACTTCGTTATTTTCTCAGCTATTGTCGTGAATGTTGATAAGTTTATTACACATATAAACAACTATGCCAAATTTTGTTAAGATCGGTTGACTATATATATATATCATATATATATATCATATAGCTCCCATAGGAACGATCGGTCGAAAACAGTGACTTTTGTCAATAACTTCGTTTCTTTTGACGCGATTGCTTTCAAATGAAACATTTGTTAGTTTAATAAATTTGTTAATGACAGTGCCGAAGTTGATAAAGATCGGGTAACTATATCATATAACTCCCATAGGAATGATTTGTGAAAAACAGTGATTTTAATCGTTATTTCGTATGCTAAGATTGTAGGCCATTCTTTCGCAAACATTAGCCTTTTTAAATAAAACTTATTTTACTTTGATGGCTATAGCTAAGGAAAGAGTAACCCAAAAGGTGGAAGGGTATACAAGCTTTGACGGGGTCAAAGTTAGCCCCGGCCATCTGGTTTTTTATTGCATTATAACCAAGATGCAATAAATCGTTCCCGTACGCTTTATTTAGTTTCTTAGTATTAATGCATTGTTGATTTGGTAGATCTTTTTCCAATATATATATAGGCTATAATGACTTCTTGCAGCACACCAACTACTTCATTATGTTTTCTTTAAATAAATAAATATGTATTACGAAAATGGATACTTTGGCTTCTATTTTATTAATGTGGGATATCCTTAAATCGTCTTTACTCATTTCTGTCAATATAAGCGATGTTACAGCTCACTATGGAAGGAAAGCCAGATTTTTGGACATAAAGTCTAAAAAGTCATGGAACGATATGGTGCCTTTTGTTATTTCTTTAGAACTAACAAGAAGACACTCTTAACACAATATATCGAAGAACTATAGATTAGTTGTTGCAGCCCTGCATGAGAACCAAGGCCCCAAGGTCAATCATGTGCTCAGAGGTTTATTTTCAGGGTTTGATATTACTACGAAACTCCGTAGTATTTTTTTTTGCTCTCGCTACCGCTCCCGTTTTTGACGAGAGCAGGAGCAGAGTCAAAGGCAAACTACGAAAAATAAATGCTATGCTCTGCTATAGTTTTTGACGTTTTCAAAAGCTATAGCAATAGCAATAGCAAAAGATGAAACGAAATTTCATACGTAGCCGTAGCCGTAGTTCAAAACCTAGTGCTAGATGAGAGCAGATTAAATATTTTTATATCCTTGCAAAAAGGGTATATTAATTTTGGTCAGAAGTGTGCAACGCATAGAACGAAGCATCTCAGACCAGTATATATATTCTTGATCAGCACGACAAGACGAGTTCAAATAGCCATGTCCGTCCGTCCGTCCGTCTGGATCAACGCGAACTCCTCCGAGACCGTAAGAGCTACAGAGGTGAAATTTTGCATGTAGGCTTGTATATACTGCAGGCGTTGTATATCTCGGATTCAGCCGGATCGGACCACTATATCATATAGCTCCCATACAAACGTCAAAATCACGAACAGTGACTTTTCTGAATAACTTCGCTATTTTCTGAGCTATCGTCATGAAAATAGTCATGTGCCATATTTGATCAAGATCGGGTGACTATATTATATAGCTCCCATACAAACGGCAAAGTCACGAACAGTGACTTTCTCAATAACTTCATTAATTTTATAGCTATTGTCATAAAAGTTGGTATTTGTCAGTTTTGTGTTGTTATTAATAATTGTGCCAAATTTGATCAAGATCGGGTGACTATATTATATAGCTCCCATACAAACGGCAAAGTCACGAACAGTGACTTTCTCAATAACTTCATTAATTTTATAGCTATTGTCGTGAAATTAAATATAAGTTTGTTTATTGTAGCTATAAACGACTGTGCTAAATTTGGTCAAGATCGGGTGACTATATCATAGACCTCCCATAGGAACGATCGGTCGAAAACAGTCACTTTTGTCAAAAAATTCGTTATATCCTATGCTAAGATTGAAGGCCGTTCTTTCGCAAACATTAGACTTTTTGGATAAAACGTTTTTACACTTTGATGGCTATGGGTAAGGAAAGAATTACCAAAACAGTTGCAAGGGTATACAAACTTCGACGCGGTCGAAGTTAACCCCGGCCCTCTGTTTTTTTGTTTTTTGCTACCGCTCCCATTATAGTCATTTTTGATATTACTATTATGTTCAAATTAATATTTTTTTTTTATTTGAACATTGATTAAACTAATAAGAAAATAGGTAAAAGAACCTCTACAATTTATTTCCATTATTTAGATTAACACACAGTAATTATTTATTAAGTTACTGAATACGTAAATACCCTGCAACCAAAAAACACCACTAAGACTCTTCATGATATTTGTTGCAAGTTTTCAAAGATTTTATTTATACTAATTAGGGACAATGTATGTATGTTTAAGTATTAGTATTTCCGAAATCCTTTTACTCATCCTCAAACAAAGTCAAATTATCGATGACACTGTCCAAGTGTGTCGAATTTAGTTTAACGAGAAGTATATTTTGCAGCGCTTCGTGGCTCAATCTATTGCGGCAAAACCAACTTCATTGATAAAAACGCCCGCTCTATAGTAACCTGACAAAAATTTTTGTTTGTCTTTGATAAAATAATATTGTTAATTAAACAAGAAAACTTACCTGAGTTGGGGGAATAGCAAAACATATTTTGCTTGGGGCATAAAGCTCTGGATCGCTTGATTTCCTGTCCTTCCAAAAATTTAAGACATTTGTATTGGCTTTCATGAAAGAAAGTTTTAAGTTTTCAATCTTCTCAAACAACATCAGTGGATTCCTTTGGAACCATCATGTTCGCACTTAAGAAGTTGTCCAATAGCTCATAATTATTGTCTTGGAAGTCTTCAGAGTGCGTCTCCAGTGAGTTATTCGACGTTGCTGATTCAAGGATAGGTCCGTGAATTGTCATTTGTTCCGACAATGTCTTCAAAAATTTTACAGCTCTTTCTTTTTGCTTAAATTCAATCATATTATAAAATCTGGGGTCCAAATATAGGCAAGCGTCAAATCCAACGTTTGAGACCAAGGTTTTACTTCTTGCATAAATGCTTTCAATTAACTTTTTTCCAATAACATACATAATTGAATCTTTATTCCCAGAATTAGTTGCTAAAATCTGGTTAGTAGCTAGTTTGCATATTAGCCACAAAGCATAAAAATTTCCATAATGTAACTGTTCTTCTTGGAATTGTACAATAACTTTTTGTAGTGGAGCCATAATAGTTATGTAGGACTCTATAAAGTCCCATAAAGCTTCATTTGCTTCAAAATTTTCCTCCTCTGTTTTGTCTTTTACCGTTTCAACAAGGCTCAAAATACATTTCGCCCTATATAGTTGGTCAATCATTTTAAATGTTGATCCCCATCTTGTAGGACAATCCAATTGCGGTATTGGATATTTTCGTAATTCGAACAAATCACGATAACCGCTTGAAGTACTTGGCAAGATTGCGGCATTGTAATATATAGCTTTCGTATATTTACATGTTTTGTTACGTCCAAAGCATAAAGCTGTGCGGTGTGTGCTGCGCAACGGCATAGTTGTATATCACCCACATACATATTTTCTATATTTTCAAAGTGGTCAATTTGATTTATATACTCAATGTTCTTTTGTTCAATACCCGCTTCGACAAAATCGTCGTCGCATTATCGATTATCTTCCGTAGCAACTTTTATGAGAATAGCTATAAAATTAATAAAGTTATTGAGAAAGTCACTGTTCGTGACTTTGCCGTTTGTATGGGAGCTATATGATATAGTCACCCGATCTTGATCAAATTTGGCACAATTATTAATAAGAACACAAAACTGACCAATACCAACTTTTATGACAATTGCTGATAAAATAACGAAGTTATTGAGAAAGTCACTGTTCGTGACTTTGACGTTTGTATGGAAGCTATATGATATAGCGGTCCGATCCGGCAGAATCCAAGATATACAACGCCTGCAGTATTTACAAGCCTACGCGCCAAATTTCAGTTCTGTAGCTCTTACGGTCTCGGAGGAGTTCGCGTTGATCCAGACGGACGGACGGACGGACATGGCTATTTGAACTCGTCTTGTCGTGCTGATCAAGAATATATACACTGGTCTGAGATGCTTCGTTCTATGCGTTGCACACTTCTGACCAAAATTAATATACTCTTTTTGCAAGGGTATAAAAATGGCCGTAGAACTCACCGAAGCCCACCTCAATCAAGCAAACTATGATGGAGCACCAGAGAATCTGACGTCATTCATAAGGAGGATAGATTTCATCATGCACTTATGTATATCCAACCCATGACATAAGCAACATAACATATTGTTCAGCGAAATTGAAATGCAGCTCACTGGAGAGACACAACAGCTCTCGCAAATTGGACAAGCCAACGCCTGGCCGGAGCTTAGATCATTCCACATCAATGAATTGAAAACGCAGACTCCGTGTGAAGAACTTCTTCGACGCCTGTACAACTCCAACTATACAGGAAACCTTCGTAAGTTTGTAACAGAATTAGAAGACAAATACTATATTATGAAAAACAAACTAAGTCTGGAAAACGATGCAAATAACACTAATCTTTATACAAATGCTTTAAATGACACTATAAAAGATGTAATAAACAAAAAATTACCCGATAGATTATTTATGACGTTAGTTAGATATGAAATAACCATAGTTAGCAAGCAAATTAAATATTGACAGGGTTGAAAATCCAATGAATTATCAACAGCAAAATAAGTATCCAAAAAATAATATAGCAAACCAGCCTACAAAAAGGCCAAGAGAAAGTAATAGTGGAATTAGCAAAATGGACACATCCGAAAATTTTCTTTAGAATGCCTCGGATCAATCGGAAGAAGAGATAGGGACAAGTCCTCCATCAGAATCACAATGAACAATAAACCTATGAGATGTGTAGTCGACTCAGGATCTTCAATAAATATAATGTCCGAAAACTTTTTTAATTTCAAAACCTATTTAGGAGATTCAAAAATTCACATGATTGAAGGAGCAGTAGAATTAACAGAAACCATTTTCCTTGCACCCAGCAAACTTTGTCCAACAGAAAAAAAATTCTATATCCATAAATTTTCAAATAAATACGACATGTTGATAGGCAGAACTTTCCTAAAAGCCTGCAAAGCCCAAATAAATTATGAAGAAGAATACGCAAATCTAGAAAATTATACATTTTATTTCAGAGATATTGAAGAAATAGAAGAGGAAGATAACATAGAATGATTAGACCCACCTAAAGAGAGGGACCAAGACACAAATTTTGCGATTGGAAATCAAATAATAGAAGTAATCAGTGTAGACTCGACCATTTAAACAACGAAGAGACACAAAAACTATTTATAAACGTCCATACAAATATCCCCAAACATTTGATATAGAAATCAACAAACAAATAAATGAAATAATTGAACAGGGTATCATTCGAAAATCCAACTGCCCTACAGTTCACGCATTTAAATCGTTCCAAAATAGAGGAGATGCTTCCAACAAACAAAAATTCTGATTATCAAAATCGAAGTCACAAGAGATGACAAATTCCCAATTCCAGTCATGGATGAAATTCTCGACAAACCATGGATTTAGCAAAGGGATTTCATCAAATTCAAATGGATCTTGAATCGACTGCAAAAACAGCTTTCTTAACTAAGCATGGCTATTACGAATACACACGTATGCCATTTGGACGTAAAAATGCCCCATCAACATTCCAAAGATGCATGAATAATCTTTTGGAAGACCTTATTTATAAGGGTCCTTTTCTGGATGACATTATAGTGTACTCCACCTCATTGGGGGAACACATATGTACTATCACTCAGAAAAGTATTTAACAAACTAAGAGAAGCTAATCTTAAAGTCCAACTCAACAAATACGAATTTATGAAAAAAAAAAAACAGAATTCTTTGGTCATATAATAGCAACAGAAGGTATAAAACCTAATCCAAATAAAATACAAGCAATTAAAAATTTTAAAGACTCAGAAGGAATTAAAATCATTTTTAGGTTTATGCTGGTTCCGGAAATGCATACCAAACTTTGCGCATATTGCAAAACCTTTAACTCTTGGATCAAAGAAAGCAGCTAAAATTAACATAAACGACCCACATTATATTTCATCCTTTGAAAAATTAAAATTTTTGCTTATGAACGATCCAATACTTGCATATCCCGATTTCAAAAAACCATTTTTAGCATCTAGCTAGCCATATAGCTTTAGGTGCGTTTATCTCATAGGACCATAGACCTATTTCTTATGCTAGTGTAATACTTAACGAACATGAACTTAATTATTCAGCCATAGAAAAGGAACTACTTTCTATCATATGGGCAACCAAATATTTTAGGCCATACGTCTTCGGTAGACATTTTGAAATCCTAAGTGATCACAAAACCCTTGTCTGGTTGAACAATATCAAAGAACCTAACATGAAATTACAGAGATGGAGGATAAAATTGAACGAATTCGATTACAAAATAAAATACTTACCAGGAAAAGAGAATCAGATGCCCTTTCCAGAATTAAAACAGATGAAAATTTTTTAGGATCAACAGATAGCACCGCAGCTACAATACATAGTGCTCATGAGGATAATGGAAATTACATTCCAATAGTTGAAAAACCCATTAATTATTTCAACAGGCAAATAGAATTCATTAGAGGTTCAGAAGACAAAGCAGAAAGAACCACTTACTTTCACAAATCAAATATTTAAATAACATACAACGAAATGACCAATGCTTACGCAAGGCAAATAATCATAAGATATCTTTGCAGTAAGAAAACTGTACTATATTTTCATAATGAACAAGATTTCCAACAGGCCTTTATTGAAATAATACGATCGAACGCAATAACGAAAACCTCAAAATCTAGCATTAAGTTAAAGGACCTCCAAACGTTTTCACAATTTAAAGAAATAATCCTAAAAAAAACATAAAAAATTATTACATCCAGGAATCGAAAAACCGATTAATTTGTTTAAAAAAAAAAATATTATTTCCCCGATTTTTAAAAACTTGATTCAAAACATTATTAATGAATGCTCAGTATGCAATATCGCAAAGACATAAAATGGAAATACAAAACTAACTTTTGAAATAACACCAGAAACGTTTAATGTCAGAGAAAAATACGTCATGGACTTTTACATGATCGACAATTTACAATTCCTTTCATGCATTGACATTTACTCCAAATTTGCAACACTTGTAGAAGAGATTAGTTAGAAGCCAAGAGAGCAATTATGAAAGTATTCACTGAAAAGGGCAAACCAATAGAAATAAAATCAGACAAAGATTCAGCATTTCTGTGTATAGCACTAAAAAATTGGTAACAAGAAGAAAATGTAAAGTTAGAAATTACAACTAGCAAAAACGGCAACTCAGAATTATAAATAGTGAAAATGACATCGAAGATTAATCAAATTTGGAAAAATTCTTTACATATACAACCATAAGACGAGACTTAAAACATCTAACCGAACACCAGCGACATTTTTATCTATGTCCTGCATAGATACCCCTACTATAATACCCAACAAATAAATTACATAAAATAAACAATTTAAATAAAGATGGACACGACTTCGAAATCGATACTAGATTTAAACAAAGGACAAAAGGTCACACACTACAAATCAAAATTCAAAAGGAAAAAGAAAGTTAATAAAAGCAAATACGCCAATTGATACATTACAGGTCAACAACTCAAGATGACTTTTCTGTGCATCGTGCTATTCTTAACATTAAAATCAACATGCATGTTACTAAATATTTAAGACAGGAACCATGGACTTACCGACAAACTTTGAATTTCATTATTTAAAAGTGAATTTAACGCTAATAGACATTACATATAACAATTTAATGCAACAAGCACAGGAATTTAAAGACATAATCAATATTCAATACTAAACAGAAAAACTAAGTAGGAAAATTAATTGAATATAAATTATAAAACGTAACAAACGGGGACTAATTAACGGAATTGGTTCAATATACAAATATCTTTTTGGTACTCTTGACCAGGATGATAAAGACGAATTAGAAGAAAAAATAAATAATCTTGAAAGCAATAGCGTACAAACAAACGAACTAAATTACGTAATAGACGCTATAAATAAAGGTTTAGAAGTAATAAACAACCTCAAGGAAGAAAAGGAAAAATCAGTAAAATTAGAAGTTCTAATCTTTAATTTTGAGCATTTCACAGAATACATAGAAGACATAGAAATGGGCATGCAGCTCACTAGACTAGGAATTTTCAACCCGGAACTTTAAAACAATATCGCTTAAGTCATGTTAATTCGGAAAAACTATTGAATACAAAAACATCCACCTGGCTTAAACCAAATTCAAACGGGATATTTATCATTTCAAACATTCCTCAAAAATCCTATCTTTGAAATACTTCCTTATCCAGATGAAAATAAAAATATTTTGACAGAAAATTCATACGATAAATACTATTTTAGCAACAACACTTTGTTTAATAAAAATACAAAACAAATAAAAACTAATGAATGTGTAATAGGCATTTTAAACCAAATCCCAACCACTTGTAAATACACTAAAACATATAAGAATTTTTAACTATATTCATTGAACCAACTATAATTGTAACATGGAATTGTCCAAAAACTAAACTTAATCGAAATTGCGTAAACAACGACTTAATAATATAAGGCAATATTATAATAAAAATTTACGATTGTGCTTTACAATTAAACGAAATATCAATAACAAATTCATTTGACTATAGCCAAAACATTTATGTGACAAACAATATCAGTAGGCTAGAACCTATTTCCTTTATCCAAACAAATGAGATAATTAACGAACACACCAAATATTATACTGTGCTTCAAACTATTACAATAACCACTTTTATACTTACTATAACAAGTTTGATTACATACTTAACCTATAAGTTTAAGGCAATTCCACATGAATTAATAGTTAAGCATTTTCGAAATAACAATCGTGCTCCCACAGAAAAATTCGAAACCCCAATTGTTGAAAAAATTGAATCCCAAATTATAAACAAAATTGATACTTCAATCTTTACAGCTGAGAAAAACCTCTCGTTATATCGCAATGTATCCGCCTGAGGACAGGCCATTTTTTTTTAGGATGGGGCAGTCAAATATCCAACATCTATACCCAATAACTTATAAATTTTTCGCCCCCTAAAATTTAAAGTAAACATCCGTTTTATTCATAAAAAATTTGACACTTGCAATAACAATTGTCTCCCTAAAAATCAAAAGCGTGAGAACGCTAATTCATAATCAAAGCACAGGCCTATAAAATCCGTTTTATTCATAAACAATTGAACACTTGCAATAATAATTGTCTCCCTAAAAATCAAAAGCGTAAGAACGCTAATTTAACATTAAAATGCGGGCCAATCAAATCGCATTAATATCGATCACGCCACTGAAGGGCTCACAAATTTAGCCCATAAATATTACTATAAGACATTTTTGTACTTCAGGTTTTAAGTATTCATCCAACGAATAAAGTCCCCGCTTCTAACTCAATTTGGATGTATGTAGGCTTGTATATACTGCACAGTTTGTATATCTTAGATTAAGCCGGATCGGACCACTATATTATATAGCTCCCATACAAACGTCAAAGTCACGAACTGTAAAATTTAATATTGGTGAGTTTATTATACCTACAAACATCTGTGCCGATTTTGATCAAGACCCCGTGACGACATCATATAGCTCTCATAGGAACGATTGGCGGAAAACAGTGTCTTATGTCAATAACTTTTTATACCATACACCCATAGGGTGAAATGTCCGTCTGTCCGTCCGTCTGTCCGTCCGTCCGTCTGTCCGTCCATATGAACGCCTAGTTCTAGGAGACTATAAGAGATAGAGCCACCAAATTTGGAATGTAGGCTCGTGTAGTATGTAGAGTGATCAAGTTTGTTTTAAATTTTTGCCACGCCCCTTTCCGCCCCCGCAATTCAAAAAAAAACGTTTATCTCAAAAACTATTGCAGCTAGAGACACCAAATTTGGTATGTATATTTGCATAGTAAATGCGCACATTTTGTATGTATAAAGTTTTTCCACGCCCCTTTCCGCCTCGAAATTTGAAAAACTCAATTATCTCCCGTAATTTTTTACCTTGTGCAATCAAATTTGTCACACCAAATTTGATCAAAATCGAACAAAAAATAGCTGATTTATGCATATAAACGTTTTTGCATAAGGCCGGAGATGGCCGTTGGCGGGTGGGGGCGCTAGGGTGCTTATATGCATAAGTGCGCGAGATACTGAGATATGCTTGTAAAAAGCATGTGAACAGAACTTTTTAAAATAGGCAAATGCATTAGGTTTTACAAATTTGAAATATTTGTTTTGCTGGTGTATGGTATACCCAAGTCGGCGAGACGACTTACTTACTTCATTATACCATACACCCATAGGGTGAAATGGTATATTAAAGTCGCCAAAATGTATGTAACAGGCAGAAGGAAGCTTCTCCGACCCCATAAAGTATATATATTCTTGATCAGTATCAACAGCCGAGTCGATCTAGCCATGTCCGTCTGTCCGTCCGCCTGTCCGTCCGTCCGTCTGTCCGTCTGTCCGTCTGTCCGTCTGTCCGTATGAACACCTAGATCTCGGAGACTATAAAAGCTAGAGCCACCAAATTTGGAATGTAGGCTCGTGTAGTATGTAGAGTGATCAAGTTTGTTTCAAATTTTTGCCACACCCCTTTCCGCCCACGCAATTCAAAAAAAACGTTTATCTCAAAAACTATTGCAGCTAGAGACACCAAATTTGGTATGTATATTTGCATAGTAAATGCGCACATTTTGTATATATAAAGTTTTTGCCACGCCCCTTTCCGCCCCCCGAAATTTGAAAAACTCGATTATCTCCCGTAATTTTTTACCTTGTGCAATCAAATTTGGCTTAAATTTGATACTAATACCGAGCAAAATACCAAATTTGATGAAAATCGGACAAAAAATAGCTGAGTTATGCATATAAACGTTTTTGCATAAGGCCTTTGATGGCCGTTGGCGGGTGGGGGGCGCTAGGGTGCTTATATGCATAAGTGCGCGAGATACTGAGATATGCTTGTAACAAGCATGTGAACAGAATTGTGGAAAATAGGCAAATGCATTAGTTATTACAAATTTGAAATATTTGTTTTACTGGTGTATGGTATACCCAAGTCGGCGAGACGACTTACTTACTTCAGGCATTATGCGCGATCGCATGCATTGGTCACACTCTTTTCTGACGAACTTCCGCCCTGGCTAGACGCCTAAACCACGCTGCTCCACCAGAAAAAATATAAAAATTTAAATCTGAAATTTTCTCAGCCATCCAGTCGAATTATAATTTAAATATTAATTTGGAGCATATAGGACAGCTATTATTGTGGAGTTTTGTGAATCTGATTATCGTAAGTTAATTTTTTGTGGATATTTGGATATTTGGAAGTGTCTAATAAGTTCTTTTGAAAACTTAGCCATAATTAAATTGGATGTCGAAAATCTGAACAGGGAATTTCATTTTTGGGTTCCGAAAATCAACCAGATATATTTTTGAGACACCGAGGCCTCAAAAGCTGCACACCGTGAAGGGCACAGAGACATTTCGACAAAGTCAACAAGATTGGAATAGCCGCCCGAATCGGATACGGGCAGAGAAAGTTTCTTTGTTGCGGATTGAGAGTCCTCCAGATCGCCTGTATTGCCTAGAAGTGCCAAACGCTTGATTTAACTTAACATTTTATTCCTAAGCATCATCCAGCGGACGACGAAGGCCTTCGACGGACCGGACGGATGGGTAAGTCCTAAGTTCTTGACAAAAAAAAAAATCAGGTTCGTTCTGGCATTTCCCTGTTTTGTTTGGCAAAAAGCTAGCGAGTTCTGCGTCAAATAAGCCGCAAATAAGAAAAAGTTCTCTCTCCAGTTTGGTATTATCAAAAGAAAATTATTAAAGTTCAAGTAAAACGTCTTTGACTGTGTGAGCGTGTCCATAATCTAGAATTTGAATAATTTAAGTTGGAGACGTCCAAATTTCATTTGACCTTTTTATTTTGATTACCGATAAGTTTATACATATCCACCTTACAATTAAGATTCACCAAAACATTACAATATTATTCCTAAATTTGTGCTTTTGGATGCCTGAAATGATCCAATTATTTAATTTGATTACCGTTTGTTATAAGAACCTTCATTTTAGTTTGTATAACTCGGATTATGTTTCCGACTTATTGAAGTTTTTTGGTATTCCGTAACCCTCGTGAATAAATATCATTTATAATGTTTGAGTAAAAGTGGTGTGATCTTCCTTGTGCCGAAATGTGAGCGGTGAGTTGAATTATATTGGGGTTTTCCAGAATCTTGCGACAGGAAAATCATTGGTTGGGAGGGTTTAGACGCGAAGCTATACTACCATCCTCATAGCTTCCCTATTCGTGTGACACTAATATAATCACTTTCTCTATCATTCTAGTTATTTTCTTTTATTATGTAATTGTGTAATATTCGTGCTCTAAAGACTTTTATGTAGTACGGGTGTATTGAGTAAGGATGGTCCAAAGAACCCCCCCGCCCCCCAAAGACTGTTTGCTAGCCGACAGCCAGAAGTCCCACCCGGACCAAAACTTCTCGATACATTCAGCCCGTACATGTTGGCTTTGGCCTGATTTGCGGTGCTCTTGCCCATCATAACATCTGATAAATCGGGACTGCGAGAGTTACCACACACATATATATAGGCCAAATCTGACCTCCTCTTGGATCAAATAACATCCTTTGACATAGAGGGGATGTGCATGATTTGGATTAATTCCAGATTGTGTACATTACATAATTTTTGCGCCCAACGTGGGTCTTCTTAGACTTGTATACAGTTTTCCGGTTCAACCGCGTATCTCTATAGGACTCAGGCTGAGCCGTGTTGTTCAAGAATTTCAGGTTCCTTTTTCCTTCTCCTACTTCTTATTCTATCTCTAATTAAAACCCCCAGTCTTTTTATCTATCCTTTGCTGTCAAATACTTTTATTTTCTTTTCATTTCGCTTTCTTTTTGTGTTCGCGGATAGTTGTTTGAGTGACTTATTCATTAGGAATGCAGATATTTGGAGAATCCGAGTTCTGACCAGTGATGAGGCGCTTAAGCATGAATCGGTGAATATACTTAGAAACATATACAAACTCTACGATATAATAACACACGTATATTATAGGCTGTGTTTTTCTTGGAATTCGTAAATTTGATTGTCTCGATTTTACGACCAGTGAAGCATGACAGGCTTTTGTGATCCATCGCGTTCCAACCCCAAGATCAGATTCAATATCACACCATTACATTAATCCTGGAAAAGCCGCCCAATTAGTACAAAGTTGGGGTATTAAATTTGATGCGTCTCCTAAAGGTCCTACAGTATCAGAGTTTCTATACAGAATAAAAGCATTAACTGTAGACAATTTTCAGAGTGATTTTACACCGGTATGCAGAAATTTGCACCTACTGTTAACCGGAAGAGCCAAGGAATGGTATTGGCGCTATCGAAAAGAACATGACGAAGTTGTTTGGGAAGAGTTTTGCATGGATTTAAAACAGGAATACGACGATTTCAAGGACGATGATTTGATTCTTGAAGAAATACGTAACCGAAAACAGAGGTATGGTGAAGCATTTGATGTTTACTATGAAGACGTAATGACTTTGGTATCGAGATTGGTAACACGACTCGTACATCAGCTACAAAGAAACCTGATTTCAGAAGTACGAGAAGCTTTATTATACGTTCCAATTGAATCGGTATCTAAACTTCGCCAGTTGGTGCACCGCCGAGAGCAATTTCTCAGTGAAGAATCAGGAAAACGCATTACGAAGCATACGAATATTAGGAAGAATATCGCTTTACTCGAAGAAACAGACGAAAATGCCCAGGAGGAAGATGTTCAACCGGAGTTAAATGCGATTCACGTCAAGGAAAAGAAATACATTTGTTGGAATTGTGACATCGAAGGACACAGATGGGAGATGCTTGGAAGAGCGCCACATTTTCTGCTATGGATGTGGAAAGAAGAATGTCTACAAACCACAAAGTGATGTATGCCAAACCCGTTCGAAAAACTTCAATCAGGGCCCATCATCCCGTCGCAATCGAGTGGACCCTCAGTAGATGTCAATGATAATACAGCGACAAACAACAAAACACCAGATTCGACAGATAACACCGATATGAATAAAATTCAGCCGTATCCCAGACTACCATACCATCAACGGCTGCAAAACTATTTGGCGATTCGAGATAAAATCTTTGCGCAGGAGGTTACAACTTGCCAGTTCATTAGAAGTCGATCTTGCGAACGTCTGCGTCGATTTTGGAAGAAAGTAAAAGACGCCCAAAAACTTATAATAGCGTCTATGATTAACGAAGCAGCAGATGGCCGTTTTTATGCTCCAGTGAAGTTTCTCGAATTTTCTGAGCTTGGTCTATTGGATACTGGAGCTAATATCAGTTGTATCGGATCAGATTTAGCAGCAAGAGACTGGACGAAATATCCCGGATTTTCGACTATTGTTTCAAGTGTAGCCACAGCAGATGGGAAAAGACATCCAGTTACCAGAATAATAAGAACAGAGGTTCAATACGAAAGCAAGCGAAAACCTCTTTCTCTTTTTATTATCCCGTCAGCAGCGAAACGAGTCATTTTAGGAATTGAATTTTCATTTCGTTGTAAGACTCCCATATTAGATAAAACCAGAGGGCCGGGGTTAACTTCGACCGCGTCGAAGTTTGTATACTCTTGCAACTATTTTGGTAATTCTCTCCTTACCCATAGCCATCAAAGTGTAAAAACGTTTTATCCAAAAAGTCTAATGTTTGCGAAAGAACGGCCTTCAATCTTAGCATAGGATATAGAGAACTTTTTGATGAAAGTCACTGTTTTCCACCTATCGTTTCTATGGGAGCTGTATGATATAGTCACCCGATCTTGACCAAATTTGGCACATTTATAGCTTCAATAAACTAACAATAGCTTAAAAAGTAACGAAGTTATTGAGAAAAGTCACTGTTCGTGACTTTGACGTTTGTATGGGAGCTATATGATATAGTCACCCGATCTTGATCAAATTTGGCACAATCATTAATAAGAACATAAAACTGACAAATAACAACTTTTATGACAATAGCTATAAAATTAATGAAGTTATTGAGAAAGTCACTGTTCGTGACTTTGCCGTTTGTATGGGAGCTATATGATATAGTCACCCGATCTTGATCAAATTTGGCACAATCATGAATAAGAACATAAAACTGACAAATACCAACTTTTATGGCAATGGCTATAAAATTAATGAAGTTATTGAGAAAGTCACTGTTTCGTGACTTTGACGTTTGTATGGGAGCTATATGATATAGTGGTCCGATCCGGCTGAATCCGAGATATACAATGCCTGCAGTATATACAAGCCTACGTGCAAAATTTCAGCTCCGTAGCTCTTACGGTCTCGGAGGAGTTCGCGTTGATCCAGACGGACGGACGGACGGACGGACATGGCTATTTGAACTCGTCTCGTCGTGCTGATCAAGAATATATATACTTTATATGGTCTGAGATGCTTCGTTCTATGCGTTGCACACTTCTGACCAAAATTAATATACCCTTTTTGCAAGGGTATAAATATTCACTCGGTTGATGATGAGAAGAAATGTTTATTAACCCCAGAGCAAGAAAAAAGATTAAAGGGGGTTATTCAATTGTTTCCGGAGTTTAAACAACAGGGATTAGGCCGAACTCCACTTATTGTTCATGACATAGAGATCAAAGAAGCAACTCCAATCAAACAATGCTTCTATCCGGTGTCGCCAGCGGTTGAAAAGTTGATGTATAAAGAAATCGACCGAATGTTGGAAATGGGAGTGATCGAGAGAGCAAATAGTCCTTGGAGTTCTCCTATGCGTCTGGTGGTAAAACCCGGAAAAGTGCGATTATGTTTGGACGCAAGAAAAATAAATGAAGTCACCAAAAAGGACGAATATCCACTGCAAAGCATAGATGGAATTTTCGCACGACTGCCCAAGGCAAATTTCATAACAAAAATTGATTTAAAAGATGCCTACTGGCAAATTGCCCTTTCAGATAAATCCAAACCCATAACAGCTTTCACGATACCCGGCCGGAAGACTCGCGAGATGGGCTATGAAGCTGCAAGGTTATAAGTTTGAAATAAGTCACCGACGAGGTCGAGATAATGTAGTACCCGATGCCTTGTCCAGAATGTTTTCAGAGGATTTGTGTGCTTTGAAGGAACTTCGCCCCTTAGTCGATTTAAACTCTCCTAGTTTCAATGACGAAGAGTATCAACAACTAAGAGAGAGAATTCAAAAAGAAGAAGACAGATACCCGGATTTGAAAATAATAGATCAATTTGTATATATACGCACGGAGCATGACGATGGAACAGAGTCTAGCCTAGTCAATATTTGGAAATTATGGATTGCACAAAGTTTATCAAAATAAGCCATCAAAAGAGCTCATGAAGATACAATATCTGCACATGGAGGAATGGCAAAGACTTTGGAGCTCCTACGTCGTACATTCTTTTGGCCAGGCATGGTGGTACAAGTGCGTGATTTTATACAAAACTGTGGGACATGCAAGTCAACGAAAGCACCTAACCAAATCTTAAAGCCACCAATGGGGAAACCTGCAGTATCCGAGAGACCTTTTCAGCGATTATATATTGATCTTTTAGGACCATATCCGAGAAGCAAACGTGGTCATATCGGGCTCCTGATAGTGGTGGATCATTTATCTAAGTATCATTGACTGCACCCCCTTAAAGTTTTTAAGAGCAATGTGATTCAAGAGTATCTGCAGGATAATATATTCTTTCGATAATATATTCTTTGTTTGGCTTTGACATGGCCACACATGGTTCCCAATACACTCTTCTCGAAAAGATTAATATGCTGAATGAATCGAATAATGTGTTGCGAAAGGACAATCAGTTAGCATTGCGGCGTAATTTACTCAAGAAAAATATAGCACAGGCAGCAGAGCATAATGCAAAGGTATATAATCTGAGAACCAAGGAGGTTAATTTTAAGGTAGGACAAGAAGTTTTTATACGTAATTTTGGACAGAGCAATTTTCAAAAACGTGTTAGTGCCAAGTTGAACTTGTTGTGGCTAAAGTCTCGAGTACGAGAAAGATTAGGAAACTGTTATTATGTGTTGGAAGATTTGAATGGCAAACTGATAGGAACTTATCACGCAAAGGACATTAGGCAGTAACTGTTTTTTTTTCAGGTTAATACTCCGAAGCAAGCTCTAGTATTATCCTGTGGTTGTAGTGCCCAGTTTCTGCCGTTAGTTTTATTTTTGAATTTTAAGGCGTTGGTTACAAATCGGTAAGGGGTGGGTAATTGTGTCGATGGAAGTGATCAGCTGAGCTTAGAAGTTCGATAGTTATGCTAGTGCAACCCTAGCGAGGAGGCATTATGCGCGATCGCATGCATTGGTCACACTCTTTTCTGACGAACTTCCGCCCTGGCTAGACGCCTAAACCACGCTGCTCCACCAGAAAAAATATAAAAATTTAAATCTGAAATTTTCTCGGCCATCCAGTCGAATTATAATTTAAATATTAATTTGGAGCATATAGGACAGCTATTATTGTGGAGTTTTGTGAATCTGATTATCGTAAGTTAATTTTTTGTGGATATTTGGATATTTGGAAGTGTCTAATAAGTTCTTTTGAAAACTTAGCCATAATTAAATTGGATGTCGAAAATCTGAACAGGGAATTTCATTTTTGAGTTCCGAAAATCAACCAGATATATTTTTGAGACACCGAGGCCTCAAAAGCTGCACACCGTGAAGGGCACAGAGACATTTCGACAAAGTCAACAAGATTGGAATAGCCGCCCGAATCGGATACGGGCAGAGAAAGTTTCTTTGTTGCGGATTGAGAGTCCTCCAGATCGCCTGTATTGCCTAGAAGTGCCGAAGGCTTGATTTAACTTAACATTTTATTCCTAAGCATCATCCAGCGGACGACGAAGGCCTTCGACGGACCGGACGGATGGGTAAGTCCTAAGTTCTTGACAAAAAAAAAATCAGGTTCGTTCTGGCATTTCCCTGTTTTGTTTGGCAAAAAGCTAGCGAGTTCTGCCTCAAATAAGCCGCAAATAAGAAAAAGTTCTCTCTCCAGTTTGGTATTATCAAAAGAAAATTATTAAAGTTCAAGTAAAACGTCTTTGACTGTGTGAGCGTGTCCATAATTTAGAATTTGAATAATTTAAGTTGGAGACGTCCAAATTTCATTTGACCTTTTTATTTTGATTACCGATAAGTTTATACATATCCACCTCACAATTAAGATTCACCAAAACATTACAATATTATTCATAAATTTGTGCTTTTGGATGCCTGAAATGATCCAATTATTTAATTTGATTACCGTTTGTTATAAGAACCTTCATTTTAGTTTGTATAACTCGGATTATGTTTCCGACTTATTGAAGTCTTTTGGTATTCCGTAACCCTCGTGAATAAATATCATTTATAATGTTTGAGTAAAAGTGGTGTGATCTTCCTTGTGCCGAAATGTGAGCGGTGAGTTGAATTATATTGGGGTTTCCAGAATCTTGCGACAGGAAAATCATTGGTTGGGAGGGTTTAGACGCGAAGCTATACTACCATCCTCATAGCTTCCCTATTCGTGTGACACTAATATAATCACTTTCTCTATCATTCTAGTTATTTTCTTTTATTATGTAATTGTGTAATATTCGTGCTCTAAAGACTTTTATGTAGTACGGGTGTATTGAGTAAGGATGGTCCAAAGAACCCCCCCCAAAGACTGTTTGCTAGCCGACAGCCAGAAGTCCCACCCGGACCAAAACTTCTCGATACATTCAGCCCGTACATGTTGGCTTTGGCCTGATTTGCGGTGCTCTTGCCCATCATAACATCTGATAAATCGGGACTGCGAGAGTTACCACACACAATATATATAGGCCAAATCTGACCTCCTCTTGGATCAAATAACATCCTTTGACATAGAGGGGATGTGCATGATTTGGATTAATTCCAGATTGTGTACATTACATAATTTTTGCGCCCAACGTGGGGCTTCTTAGACTTGTATACAGTTTTCCGGTTCAACCGCGTATCTCTATAGGACTCAGGCTGAGCCGTGTTGTTCAAGAATTTCAGCTCCGTAGCTCTTACGGTCTCGGAGGAGTTCGCGTTGATCCAGACGGACGGACGGACGGACGGACATGGCTATTTGAACTCGTCTCGTCGTGCTGATCAAGAATATATATACTTTATATGGTCTGAGATGCTTCGTTCTATGCGTTGCACACTTCTGACCAAAATTAATATACCCTTTTTGCAAGGGTATAAATATTCACTCGGTTGATGATGAGAAGAAATGTTTATTAACCCCAGAGCAAGAAAAAAGATTAAAGGGGGTTATTCAATTGTTTCCGGAGTTTAAACAACAGGGATTAGGCCGAACTCCACTTATTGTTCATGACATAGAGATCAAAGAAGCAACTCCAATCAAACAATGCTTCTATCCGGTGTCGCCAGCGGTTGAAAAGTTGATGTATAAAGAAATCGACCGAATGTTGGAAATGGGAGTGATCGAGAGAGCAAATAGTCCTTGGAGTTCTCCTATGCGTCTGGTGGTAAAACCCGGAAAAGTGCGATTATGTTTGGACGCAAGAAAAATAAATGAAGTCACCAAAAAGGACGAATATCCACTGCAAAGCATAGATGGAATTTTCGCACGACTGCCCAAGGCAAATTTCATAACAAAAATTGATTTAAAAGATGCCTACTGGCAAATTGCCCTTTCAGATAAATCCAAACCCATAACAGCTTTCACGATACCCGGCCGGAAGACTCGCGAGATGGGCTATGAAGCTGCAAGGTTATAAGTTTGAAATAAGTCACCGACGAGGTCGAGATAATGTAGTACCCGATGCCTTGTCCAGAATGTTTTCAGAGGATTTGTGTGCTTTGAAGGAACTTCGCCCCTTAGTCGATTTAAACTCTCCTAGTTTCAATGACGAAGAGTATCAACAACTAAGAGAGAGAATTCAAAAAGAAGAAGACAGATACCCGGATTTGAAAATAATAGATCAATTTGTATATATACGCACGGAGCATGACGATGGAACAGAGTCTAGCCTAGTCAATATTTGGAAATTATGGATTGCACAAAGTTTATCAAAATAAGCCATCAAAAGAGCTCATGAAGATACAATATCTGCACATGGAGGAATGGCAAAGACTTTGGAGCTCCTACGTCGTACATTCTTTTGGCCAGGCATGGTGGTACAAGTGCGTGATTTTATACAAAACTGTGGGACATGCAAGTCAACGAAAGCACCTAACCAAATCTTAAAGCCACCAATGGGGAAACCTGCAGTATCCGAGAGACCTTTTCAGCGATTATATATTGATCTTTTAGGACCATATCCGAGAAGCAAACGTGGTCATATCGGGCTCCTGATAGTGGTGGATCATTTATCTAAGTATCATTGACTGCACCCCCTTAAAGTTTTTAAGAGCAATGTGATTCAAGAGTATCTGCAGGATAATATATTCTTTCGATAATATATTCTTTGTTTGGCTTTGACATGGCCACACATGGTTCCCAATACACTCTTCTCGAAAAGATTAATATGCTGAATGAATCGAATAATGTGTTGCGAAAGGACAATCAGTTAGCATTGCGGCGTAATTTACTCAAGAAAAATATAGCACAGGCAGCAGAGCATAATGCAAAGGTATATAATCTGAGAACCAAGGAGGTTAATTTTAAGGTAGGACAAGAAGTTTTTATACGTAATTTTGGACAGAGCAATTTTCAAAAACGTGTTAGTGCCAAGTTGAACTTGTTGTGGCTAAAGTCTCGAGTACGAGAAAGATTAGGAAACTGTTATTATGTGTTGGAAGATTTGAATGGCAAACTGATAGGAACTTATCACGCAAAGGACATTAGGCAGTAACTGTTTTTTTTTCAGGTTAATACTCCGAAGCAAGCTCTAGTATTATCCTGTGGTTGTAGTGCCCAGTTTCTGCCGTTAGTTTTATTTTTGAATTTTAAGGCGTTGGTTACAAATCGGTAAGGGGTGGGTAATTGTGTCGATGGAAGTGATCAGCTGAGCTTAGAAGTTCGATAGTTATGCTAGTGCAACCCTAGCGAGGAGGCATTATGCGCGATCGCATGCATTGGTCACACTCTTTTCTGACGAACTTCCGCCCTGGCTAGACGCCTAAACCACGCTGCTCCACCAGAAAAAATATAAAAATTTAAATCTGAAATTTTCTCGGCCATCCAGTCGAATTATAATTTAAATATTAATTTGGAGCATATAGGACAGCTATTATTGTGGAGTTTTGTGAATCTGATTATCGTAAGTTAATTTTTTGTGGATATTTGGATATTTGGAAGTGTCTAATAAGTTCTTTTGAAAACTTAGCCATAATTAAATTGGATGTCGAAAATCTGAACAGGGAATTTCATTTTTGAGTTCCGAAAATCAACCAGATATATTTTTGAGACACCGAGGCCTCAAAAGCTGCACACCGTGAAGGGCACAGAGACATTTCGACAAAGTCAACAAGATTGGAATAGCCGCCCGAATCGGATACGGGCAGAGAAAGTTTCTTTGTTGCGGATTGAGAGTCCTCCAGATCGCCTGTATTGCCTAGAAGTGCCGAAGGCTTGATTTAACTTAACATTTTATTCCTAAGCATCATCCAGCGGACGACGAAGGCCTTCGACGGACCGGACGGATGGGTAAGTCCTAAGTTCTTGACAAAAAAAAATCAGGTTCGTTCTGGCATTTCCCTGTTTTGTTTGGCAAAAAGCTAGCGAGTTCTGCCTCAAATAAGCCGCAAATAAGAAAAAGTTCTCTCTCCAGTTTGGTATTATCAAAAGAAAATTATTAAAGTTCAAGTAAAACGTCTTTGACTGTGTGAGCGTGTCCATAATTTAGAATTTGAATAATTTAAGTTGGAGACGTCCAAATTTCATTTGACCTTTTTATTTTGATTACCGATAAGTTTATACATATCCACCTCACAATTAAGATTCACCAAAACATTACAATATTATTCATAAATTTGTGCTTTTGGATGCCTGAAATGATCCAATTATTTAATTTGATTACCGTTTGTTATAAGAACCTTCATTTTAGTTTGTATAACTCGGATTATGTTTCCGACTTATTGAAGTCTTTTGGTATTCCGTAACCCTCGTGAATAAATATCATTTATAATGTTTGAGTAAAAGTGGTGTGATCTTCCTTGTGCCGAAATGTGAGCGGTGAGTTGAATTATATTGGGGTTTCCAGAATCTTGCGACAGGAAAATCATTGGTTGGGAGGGTTTAGACGCGAAGCTATACTACCATCCTCATAGCTTCCCTATTCGTGTGACACTAATATAATCACTTTCTCTATCATTCTAGTTATTTTCTTTTATTATGTAATTGTGTAATATTCGTGCTCTAAAGACTTTTATGTAGTACGGGTGTATTGAGTAAGGATGGTCCAAAGAACCCCCCCCCCAAAGACTGTTTGCTAGCCGACAGCCAGAAGTCCCACCCGGACCAAAACTTCTCGATACATTCAGCCCGTACATGTTGGCTTTGGCCTGATTTGCGGTGCTCTTGCCCATCATAACATCTGATAAATCGGGACTGCGAGAGTTACCACACACATATATATATGGCCAAATCTGACCTCCTCTTGGATCAAATAACATCCTTTGACATAGAGGGGATGTGCATGATTTGGATTAATTCCAGATTGTGTACATTACATAATTTTTGCGCCCAACGTGGGGCTTCTTAGACTTGTATACAGTTTTCCGGTTCAACCGCGTATCTCTATAGGACTCAGGCTGAGCCGTGTTGTTCAAGAATTTCAGGTTCCTTTTTCCTTCTCCTACTTCTTATTCTATCTCTAATTAAAACCCCCCAGTCTTTTTATCTATCCTTTGCTGTCAAATACTTTTATTTTCTTTTCATTTCGCTTTCTTTTTGTGTTCGCGGATAGTTGTTTGAGTGACTTATTCATTAGGAATGCAGATATTTGGAGAATCCGAGTTCTGACCAGTGATGAGGCGCTTAAGCATGAATCGGTGAATATACTTAGAAACATATACAAACTAAACTCTACGATATAATAACACACGTATATTATAGGCTGTGTTTTTCTTGGAATTCGTAAATTTGAGTGTCTCGATTTTACGACCAGTGAAGCATGACAGGCTTTTTGTGATCCATCGCGTTCCAACCCCAAGATCAGATTCAATATCACACCATTACATTAATCCTGAAAAAGCCGCCCAATTAGTACAAAGTTGGGGTATTAAATTTGATGCGTCTCCTAAAGGTCCTACAGTATCAGAGTTTCTATACAGAATAAAAGCATTAACTGTAGACAATTTTCAGAGTGATTTTACACCGGTATGCAGAAATTTGCACCTACTGTTAACCGGAAGAGCCAAGGAATGGTATTGGCGCTATCGAAAAGAACATGACGAAGTTGTTTGGGAAGAGTTTTGCATGGATTTAAAACAGGAATACGACGATTTCAAGGACGATGATTTGATTCTTGAAGAAATACGTAACCGAAAACAGAGGTATGGTGAAGCATTTGATGTTTACTATGAAGACGTAATGACTTTGGTATCGAGATTGGTAATACCTATGGAGGAAACACGACTCGTACATCAGCTACAAAGAAACCTGATTTCAGAAGTACGAGAAGCTTTATTATACGTTCCAATTGAATCGGTATCTAAACTTCGCCAGTTGGTGCGCCGCCGAGAGCAATTTCTCCGTGAAGAATCAGGAAAACGCATTACGAAGCATACGAATATTAGGAAGAATATCGCTTTACTCGAAGAAACAGACGAAAATCCCCAGGAGGAATATGTTCAACCGGAGTTAAATGCGATTCACGTCAAGGAAAAGAAATACATTTGTTGGAATTGTGACATCGAAGGACACAGATGGGACATGTGCTTGGAAGAGCGCCACATTTTCTGCTATGGATGTGGAAAGAAGAATGTCTACAAACCACAAAGTGATGTATGCTAAACCCGTTCGAAAAACTTCAATCAGGGCCCATCATCCCGTCGCAATCGAGTGGACCCTCAGTAGATGTCAATGATAATACAGCGACAAACAACAAAACACCAGATTCGACAGATAACACCGATATGAATAAAATTCAGCCGTATCCCAGACTACCATACCATCAACGGCTGCAAAACTATTTGGCGATTCGAGATAAAATCTTTGCGCAGGAGGTTACAACTTGCCAGTTCATTAGAAGTCGATCTTGCGAACGTCTGCGTCGATTTTGGAAGAAAGTAAAAGACGCCCAAAAACTTATAATAGCGTCTATGATTAACGAAGCAGCAGATGGCCGTTTTTATGCTCCAGTGAAGTTTCTCGAATTTTCTCAGCTTGGTCTATTGGATACTGGAGCTAATATCAGTTGTATCGGATCAGATTTAGCAGCAAGAGACTGGACGAAATATCCCGGATTTTCGACTATTGTTTCAAGTGTAGCCACAGCAGATGGGAAAAGACATCCAGTTACCAGAATAATAAGAACAGAGGTTCAATACGAAAGCAAGCGAAAACCTCTTTCTCTTTTTATTATCCCGTCATCAGCGAAACGAGTCATTTTAGGAATTGAATTTTCATTTCGTTGTAAGACTCCCATATTAGATAAAAATATTCACTCGGTTGATGATGAGAAGAAATGTTTATTAACCCCAGAGCAAGAAAAAAGATTAAAGGGGGTTATTCAATTGTTTCCGGAGTTTAAACAACAGGGATTAGGCCGAACTCCACTTATTGTTCATGACATAGAGATCAAAGAAGCAACTCCAATCAAACAATGCTTCTATCCGGTGTCGCCAGCGGTTGAAAAGTTGATGTATAAAGAAATCGACCGAATGTTGGAAATGGGAGTGATCGAGAGAGCAAATAGTCCTTGGAGTTCTCCTATGCGTCTGGTGGTAAAACCGGGAAAAGTGCGATTATGTTTGGACGCAAAAAAATAAATGAAGTCACCAAAAAGGACGAATATCCACTGCAAAGCATAGATGGAATTTTCGCACGACTGCCCAAGGCAAATTTCATAACAAAAATTGATTTAAAAGATGCCTACTGGCAAATTGCCCTTTCAGATAAATCCAAACCCATAACAGCTTTCACGATACCCGGCCGGAAGACTCGCGAGATGGGCTATGAAGCTGCAAGGTTATAAGTTTGAAATAAGTCACCGACGAGGTACAGATAATGTAGTACCCGATGCCTTGTCCAGAATGTTTTCAGAGGATTTGTGTGCTTTGGAGGAACTTCGCCCGTTAGTCGATTTAAACTCTCCTAGTTTCAATGACGAAGAGTATCAACAACTAAGAGAGAGAATTCAAAAAGAAGAGGAAAGATACCCGGATTTGAAAATAATAGATCAATTTGTATATATACGCACGGAGCATGACGATGGAACAGAGTCTAGCCTAGTCAATATTTGGAAATTATGGATTCCACAAAGTTTATCAAAATAAGCCATCAAAAGAGCTCATGAAGATACAATATCTGCACATGGAGGAATGGCAAAGACTTTGGAGCTCCTACGTCGTACATTCTTTTGGCCAGGCATGTTGGTACAAGTGCGTGATTTTATACGAAATTGTGAGACAGGCAAGTCAACGAAAGCACCTAACCAAATCTTAAAGCCACCAATGGGGAAACCTGCAGTATCCGAGAGACCTTTTCAGCGATTATATATTGATCTTTTAGGACCATATCCGAGAAGCAAACGTGGTCATATCGGGCTCCTGATAGTGGTGGATCATTTATCTAAGTATTATTGACTGCACCCCCTTAAAGTTTTTAAGAGCAATGTGATTCAAGAGTATCTGCAGGATAATATATTCCTTCGATACGGAGTTCCGGAGATATTGGTAAGCGACACCGGATCACAATTTAAGGCAAGCGAATTTAATGCATGGTTAACGTCGTTGGGTGTAAAACATATATATACAGCAGTTTATTCCCCACAGTCGAATGCCTCTGAGAGGGTAAACAGATCCATAATTGCAGCAATACGCGCCTATCTCAAAGAGGACCAGCGCGAATGGGATCTACACATACCGGCTATAAGTTGTGCACTAAGAAATTCGTATCATCAGAGTATAGGATGCTCTCCTTTCCATGCTTTGTTTGGCTTTGACATGGTCACACATGGTTCCCAATACACTCTTCTCGAAAAGATTAATATGCTGAATGAATCGAATAATGTGTTGCGAAAGGACAATCAGTTAGCATTGCGGCGTAATTTACTCAAGAAAAATATAGCACAGGCAGCAGAGCATAATGCAAAGGTATATAATCTGAGAACCAAGGAGGTTAATTTTAAGGTAGGACAAGAAGTTTTTATACGTAATTTTGGACAGAGCAATTTTCAAAAACGTGTTAGTGCCAAGTTGAACTTGTTGTGGCTAAAGTCTCGAGTACGAGAAAGATTAGGAAACTGTTATTATGTGTTGGAAGATTTGAATGGCAAACTGATAGGAACTTATCACGCAAAGGACATTAGGCAGTAACTGTTTTTTTTTTTCAGGTTAATACTCCGAAGCAAGCTCTAGTATTATCCTGTGGTTGTAGTGCCCAGTTTCTGCCGTTAGTTTTATTTTTGAATTTTAAGGCGTTGGTTACAAATCGGTAAGGGGTGGGTAATTGTGTCGATGGAAGTGATCAGCTGAGCTTAGAAGTTCGATAGTTATGCTAGTGCAACCCTAGCGAGGAGGCATTATGCGCGATCGCATGCATTGGTCACACTCTTTTCTGACGAACTTCCGCCCTGGCTAGACGCCTAAACCACGCTGCTCCACCAGAAAAAATATAAAAATTTAAATCTGAAATTTTCTCGGCCATCCAGTCGAATTATAATTTAAATATTAATTTGGAGCATATAGGACAGCTATTATTGTGGAGTTTTGTGAATCTGATTATCGTAAGTTAATTTTTTGTGGATATTTGGATATTTGGAAGTGTCTAATAAGTTCTTTTGAAAACTTAGCCATAATTAAATTGGATGTCGAAAATCTGAACAGGGAATTTCATTTTTGAGTTCCGAAAATCAACCAGATATATTTTTGAGACACCGAGGCCTCAAAAGCTGCACACCGTGAAGGGCACAGAGACATTTCGACAAAGTCAACAAGATTGGAATAGCCGCCCGAATCGGATACGGGCAGAGAAAGTTTCTTTGTTGCGGATTGAGAGTCCTCCAGATCGCCTGTATTGCCTAGAAGTGCCGAAGGCTTGATTTAACTTAACATTTTATTCCTAAGCATCATCCAGCGGACGACGAAGGCCTTCGACGGACCGGACGGATGGGTAAGTCCTAAGTTCTTGACAAAAAAAATCAGGTTCGTTCTGGCATTTCCCTGTTTTGTTTGGCAAAAAGCTAGCGAGTTCTGCCTCAAATAAGCCGCAAATAAGAAAAAGTTCTCTCTCCAGTTTGGTATTATCAAAAGAAAATTATTAAAGTTCAAGTAAAACGTCTTTGACTGTGTGAGCGTGTCCATAATTTAGAATTTGAATAATTTAAGTTGGAGACGTCCAAATTTCATTTGACCTTTTTATTTTGATTACCGATAAGTTTATACATATCCACCTCACAATTAAGATTCACCAAAACATTACAATATTATTCATAAATTTGTGCTTTTGGATGCCTGAAATGATCCAATTATTTAATTTGATTACCGTTTGTTATAAGAACCTTCATTTTAGTTTGTATAACTCGGATTATGTTTCCGACTTATTGAAGTCTTTTGGTATTCCGTAACCCTCGTTAATAAATATCATTTATAATGTTTGAGTAAAAGTGGTGTGATCTTCCTTGTGCCGAAATGTGAGCGGTGAGTTGAATTATATTGGGGTTTTCCAGAATCTTGCGACAGGAAAAACCCCCCTTTTTTTTTTTTTTTTTCTTACTGAGTTTATTCCGCTCAACATTGATTTTTTTCCTTGATTTACTTATACGCCCAAATTCTTACTCAATTCACCTCACTGAACGAAAATCAGCGTTGAATGAAAATCAGCTCATGATGCCGAAGTCACTGAAGTCGTTTGCATTACCGTTATGTTTTTGTTTCTATGTTTCTTCTTGTTTTTCAGAATGCTTGCGATTGTAGGTTGAAATGAGCATTATTAGTTTAATTTTATTTTTTTTATTAAATTTTTTAATTTTGTTTGTTAATTTTCTTTTCGTTGTCATTGAATATGAAAATATATGTATAATCTGTTGTGAAATTACGTTTTTTGATTTCCTTGACTTAGCACATGAACAAACTCATACGCGTTGATTTAAATCAATGTTGAGCCGAAACAACATACGCCCAAATGATCGGTAACACATTGACCATGAATAAACTCAGCAGTGAGTTCGTGTACATATGAATGTTTCATCGGTTGAGCCGAATGGCACGATTATTCGGATACGCCGAAATGTGTACCGAAGGCTGTGCAAATACGCAATTCGTATGCTCATCAGCATGAGCTGATTTTCACTCAATGCTGACTTTCGTTCAGGGAGTGGAATTGAGTCAGAATTTTCCCGTATGAGTAAATCAAGAAAAAAGTGAGTTTTGCAGATCTCTGGTACGGGTGTATTGAGTAAGGATGGTCCAAAGAACCCCCCCCCAAAGACTGTTTGCTAGCCGACAGCCAGAAGTCCCACCCGGACCAAAACTTCTCGATACATTCAGCCCGTACATGTTGGCTTTGGCCTGATTTGCGGTGCTCTTGCCCATCATAACATCTGATAAATCGGGACTGCGAGAGTTACCACACACATATATATAGGCCAAATCTGACCTCCTCTTGGATCAAATCCTTTGACATAGAGGGGATGTGCATGATTTGGATAAATTCCAGATTGTGTACATTACAACCCATAGGGTGAAATGGTATATTAATGTAGCCAAAATGTATGTAACAGGCAGAAGGAAGCTTCTTCGACCCCATAAAGTATATATATTCTTGATCAGGACCAACAGCCGAGTCGATCTAGCCATGTCCGTCTGTCCGTCCGTCCGTCCGTCTGTATGAACACGCAGATCTCGGAGACTATAGAGCTAGAGCCACCAAATTTGGTATGTATACTCGTGTAGGATGTAAATGTATAGAGTTAATTGGAATTCACGCCCTCTTACGCCTCCAGAATTAACATAAAACTGTTTTTCTTAAAAAGTATAGTAGCTAGAGACATAAAATTTGGTTTATATACTCGTTTAGTTAGCGCGCAGAAATTAATTGTTCAAACTTTTTGCCACGCCCACTTTTGCCCCCGCAAATCAAATAAAACTAATTTTCTCAAAAACTATTAAAGCTTAAGTCGCCAAATTTAATATGAAGATTTGTTTAGTATGCGCGCAGCATTTGTATATTTTAGTATTTTGCCACGCCCACTTCTGCCTCCATAACTTAGTAAAAATCGATTACCAGCTGCAATTTTGACTATCTCTATCATATTCGGCAGACCAATTAATTTCTACCAAACTACCAAATTTTATGGAAATTGGACTAAAAACATGCAAAATATGCGACTGAATGTATTTTACAATGCGGTTCATAAGGGCAGAATTGGCCGTTGGCTAGTGGCGGCGCTAGAGTCCTCGTGTGTTTCTAGAGTGAGCGAGATAGCATATGGTATGAGGCATGTAAAAACAATTTAACAGACATTCATTCGATTTCCGAAATTTGAAATATTTGTGTCACCTGGTGCATGGTATACCCAAGTCGGCGAGTCGACTTACCTACTTCATTTTTGATGTAGACTGGTGTCGTGTCATTCAGTTTTATTTTTTGTTTATAGAAGTTATTTGAGGAAATTTTTTCAGATTCTGTTGAGAACTCATCAAATTCTGTGCATAATTTATGTAGAGGTTCCTTCACGAAGTCGGCAAAATGTGGCGCCAGTTTATCAAGCGACCATCGCTTTATGCAGCTTTTATTTTTAGGATTTCGTAATTGGACAAATTTTAATTTAAGAGGCTTATGTTAGTCAATTGGACGTCTGTGTAGTTGTTGTGTTCGCAACAAATACCCCAGGATGCAATTCTTGATTAGAAGTAAAGGTATTATTATTAATTGAGTTTATTACAATGCACTGTGGACAGAAAGCTCGATTGTTTGGCATACAGTCTAAAAAGTCATTGAACGATATGGTGCCTTTTGTTATTAATTTAAAAACTAGAAACTCTAAGCAGAATATATTGATGAACTATCGATTAGTTATTGCAGATCTGTATGAGAACTAGGGCCACAAAGTCAAGCATGTGCTCAGATGTTTGTTTTCATTTGAAAGCTTTACAAATTTGCTCAAGTTTGAGGTCGCTTTTTTTAGGGGAAGTAAACATTCATAACTTAATTAACTATGGAAAATACAGAGCCAGGTATGCCTAATATAAATTCCAGTTTAGAATTGTGTAAATATACAGGATCAACGAAAAGATTTGATATATAAAAATTGCTGCTGCTGAAAAAATTGTCCGAAATGTCATAGAAGTGTGGCAAACTTAAAAAAAATGAAGTTAGTAAGTCGTCTCGCCGACTTAGGTATACCATACACCAGTAAAACAAATATTTCAAATTTGTAATAACTAATGCATTTGCCTATTTTCCACAATTCTGTTCACATGCTTGTTACAAGCATATCTCAGTATCTCGCGCACTTATGCATATAAGCACCCTAGCGCCCCCACCCGCCAACGGCCATCAAAGGCCTTATGCAAAAACGTTTATATGCATAACTCAGCTATTTTTTGTCCGATTTTCATCAAATTTGGTATTTTGCTGGGTATTACTATCAAATTTAAGTGTGCCAAATTTGATTGCACAAGGTAAAAAATTACGGGAGATAATTGAGTTTTTCAAATTTCGAGGCGGAAAGGGGCGTGGAAAATCTTTATACATACAAAATGTGCGCATTTACTATGCAAATATACATACCAAATTTGGTGTCTCTAGCTGCAATAGTTTTTGAGATAAACGTTTTTTTTTTAATTGCAGGGGCGGAAAGGGGCGTGTGCAAAAATTTGAAATAAACTTGATCACTCTATCTCTCTATCTCTTATAGTCTCCGAGAACTAGGCGTTCATACAGACGGACAAGATACTGATCATGAATATATATACTTTCTGCCTGTTACATACATTTTGGCGACTTTAATATACCATTTCACCCCATGGGTGTAAAAAATATGAAGTAAGTAAGTCGACTCGTCGACTTGGGTATACCATGCACCAGGTGACATAAATATTTAAAATTTCGAAAACCGAATGTACATATGTCTGTTAATTTATTTTTTACATGCCCCATAGTATGGGCCCATACAATATGCTATCTCGCTCACTCTGGAACCGCGTTGTAAAATACGTTCATTCGCATATTTTGCATGTTTTTAGTTCGATTTCCATAAAATTTGGTAGTTTGGTAGATAGCGATAGTCAAAAAATTGCAGCTGGTAATCGATTTTTATGGTTATGGTTAAGTTATGGAGGCAGAAGTGGGCGTGTCAAAATATTAAAATATACAAATTCTGCGCGCATACTAAACAAATCTTCATATTAAATTTGGCGACTTAAGCTTTAATAGTTTTTGAGAAAATTAGTTTTTTTGATTTGCGGGGGCAAAAGTGGGCGTGGCAAAAAGTTTGAACAATTAGTTTCTGCGCGCTAACTAAACGAGTATATAAACCAAATTTTATGTCTCTAGCTACTATACTTTTTAAGAAAAACAGTTTTATGTTAATTCTGGAGGCGTAAGAGGGCGTGAATTCCAATTAACTCTATACATTTACATACTACACGAGTATACATACCAAATTTGGTGGCTCTAGCTCTATAGTCTCCGAGATCTGCGTGTTCATACAGACGGACGGACGGACGGACAGACGGACATGGCTAGATCGACTCGGCTGTTGGTCCTGATCAAGAATATATATACTTTATGGGGTCGGAGAAGCTTTCTTCTGCCTGTTACTTACATTTTGGCGTCTTTCATATACCATTTCACCCTATGGGTGCATGGTATAAAAAGGGCGTACCAAATGTGGAGTATGAAGCAGCTAGACCAAGACTGAAAAGAAAACTGGCTGGCAACATGGCAGAATGTAGTTCTACACGCCTTTTAGTGGACACCGCAGCACTTTCAGCAAAGAAGTTCAATCAAAAAGACACATCATATGTGTTAAAATAGTGTATGAACGACAGAAGCCACAGCATTATAAAGAAGATTCTCATGTCAGATTCAGTTCCGCTTATTCCACAGGAGGCTATAGCACTTTTACTAAAAAAGTCTTTTACTAAAAAGCAGTACAATAGTACAAGAGAAATTGGAAATAGCCACTTATGTGATCTATATCCTTCTTACGAAATCGTGCAGAATGCAAAATTGCAATGTAGGCCCAAAGAAATATTAGTGACGGAAACCAAAGGTGAAGTTACTTTGCAAAATTTATTGGATCACACTGTCAACCGAATTCTAAATATGCAAGTAGGAGTGATTAAGCGGTACAAAAGCATCAATAGCACCAAGTTAATTTGTAGTTATGGATTCGGATCAACAGGACAGAGTGCATACAAGCAACGATTCGAAGAGGAACCCTTTTGTAATGACCATTCACTATTCGGGATTACCATCATACCCCTCAAGTTGACAGGAAATTGCGGAGAAATGGATTATGGATAAATCGTTCACATCAGTGAATCAGATTCTGCAGACCTTTGAATTTGGAGTTCACAAAGGAAACCAAAGACCACATTCTCGCAGAAAAATTCTATTTGGACTCACAAATCCAGAAGTTGTCAGATTTTGTGTACACAATTTCAAATATCGAAATTAGTTTGAGCTATGAATTGTACATGACTTTAATAGACGGCAAAATCTTAAATAAATATAAATTATGCCCACTTTGTGGAGCTGGCCTGAAAGATTTTATGAGTATTACCAATCCCTTCTCATCAAAGTATAAGCCCAAACCTGAGAATCTGCAATTTGGAATTCTTCCACTCAATGCATGGATAAGGGTTTTCCAGTTTGTGTTAAAATTATCCTATAGAATGGGTTTAAAAATAATGGCAAATACGAGACGATAAGGACAAATCAGAAAAATCAAAGAAAAAAGAGTATATATGTACAAAGGAGACTTCGTTCAGAATGGATATGGCAAAACGAGCGACGGTAATACTGCGAGAACAGCATTTTCAAATTCAATGTTATTAGCCTCAGTTTTAGATTTTGAATTTGATAGACTCCACAATATTCTGATAGCAATTTCCAGTGGATTACCAATTAATTTACAAAAATTTAAAGGTTTTTGCGAAGAAACGTTTTCATTGTATATTAATAAGTATGCTTAAATAAATTTATTTTATGAATATTATATAACCAAAAATGCCTTTTACCTACAGTTTTCGAAAAAATTACAATTAAGCCTTTTTTATACCCTTGCAAAAATGGTACATTTAATTTTGGTCAGAAGTGTGCAATTCATAGAAGGAAGAATCTTCGAGTATATAAAGTATACATATACTTTCTTGATCAGTACGACGAGACGAGTTCAAGTAGCCATGTCCGTCCATCCGTCTGATTCAACGCAAACTCCTCCTAGACCGCAAGAGCTATGTACATACATACATAGATGAAATTTTGCATGTAGTCTTGTATATACTGCACAGTTTGTACATATATTTCGTATTTAGCCGGATCAGAACTATATCATATAGCTCCTATACAAACATTGACGTTTCTCAATAACATTTCTTAGCTACTGTTAAAAAAAAATGTTTATTAATATTAAAATATTTATAAATTTTATAGAAATCGGCAAATTATTTATATTGCAGTCACATTTAAACCAACGATAAAATATCATGCTACATATGCCAGACTCCTTCAGCCTAAACTTAAGGTCTGTTCTTTCGCGAACATCAGACTTTTTGTATAAAACTTTTTTTCTTTTCGACGGCTATAGGGAAAACAACTTGGAGGGGTATACAAACTTCGAAACAGCCATTGTTTACCACGGCCCTCTTGTTTAAAGAAGTTTTTGAAATATATTAAATTTATAAATATTTTTTTCTGAAAATAATAAATGTAAAATTACGATTACTCGTGAATCATCGGGGTAAAATATCCACAGTAGCAGAACTTTAAACTAAGGGATCTTTTTTTACGACATTAAGCAAGTTTACTGTAAATTTTTTAAGCTGTACATGAGTAAGTAGATAACGTTACCTAACCTGTGTCAATCGCTATCATATATTTTATAATATCATATATTCTAATTGAATCCGAACGGAGAATTTTTTTTGTCTACTTTAATTTTATAAACTTTTCGTTCAAATGCCTTGATCAAGTTTGTTTCAAATTTTTGCCACGCCCCTTTCCGCCCCCCGCAATTCAAAAAATCGTTTATCTCAAAAACTATTGCAGCTAGAGACACCATGGTATGTATATTTGCATACTAAATGCGCACATTTTGTATGTATAAAGTTTTCGCCACGCCCCTTTCCGCCCCCGAAATTTGAAAAACTCGATTATCTCCCGTAATTTTTTACCTTGTGCAATCAAATTTGGCACACTTAAATTTGATACTAATACCGAGCAAAATACCAAATTTGATCAAAATCGGACAAAAAATAGCTGAGTTATGCATATAAACGTTTTTGCATAAGGCCGGAGATGGCCGTTGGCGGGTGGGGGCGCTAGGGTACTTATATCCATAAGTGCGCGAGATACTGAGATATGCTTGTAAAAAAGCATGTGAACAGAATTTTTTAAAATAGGCAAATGTATTAGTTATTACAAATTTGAAATATTTGTTTTACTGGTGTATGGTGTACCCAAGTCGGCGAGACAACTTACTTACTTCATTTCTTATTGGAAATAAGTAAAATAATCTTTTTTAAATTATTTTAACAATTATGATTCTCACAAAAAATAGTTATAAATTAAAACTATTTCAATTAAATTACCCTAAAAAAGGACTTAATTGTAATTTTTTCGAAAACTGTAGCTGAAAATGGTATTTTGAGTTAAATAACATTCGTTCGAATGAAATTATTTAAGCAGGAACAATATTTCTACACCAAATAAAGATGATTTAAGTCGAATGCATGAAAAAGAAATCGAGATCTAACAAGGGGAACGTCAGGTATGCGAATCACCGATTTGGATGAATTTTGGATATGTTATGGAATACCCCGTCATTTGAAGCTGTGTGAAATATTTCGACGCACTATTCTATATTTTCCTTATAAATCGTGTAGTGGGTAGGGGTCCTGCCAAAAGTTGACGTAACCGTGGTTCAACCCGTGCCCAAAACTAGTTAGTTTTGGATATTTATTTTTTTGCCTTAAAATTTATTTTTTTAAATAGCGAAATAGGGCATTTGATGATTTTTGATTGTATTAATTTTGTATGCATTTACAAAAACATAAATTTAATAAATAGGAATATAGACGTAAAATTCACTAATTAACTAGTTTCTTCACATTTTTTCTTGTGATATACACCATAAAAACTTGAAATACATATGTACATTTTTTTAAAACCATGAACATGCTAAAATGATGCTTTTGTCCAAAAATATACCAACTTTAAATCAATTTAAAAGAAGAAAACCAAATAAAAATTTTGGAAAACTACTCTTTCATCTCATCATCAACGTTTTACGTATAAGTCACCGAAGCTATAGCTTTAAACGCGACTTATAAGGAAAATATAGAATAGTGCGTCGAAATATTTTACAAAGCTTTAAATGACGGGGTATTCTACAACATATCCAAAATTAATCCAAATCAGTGATTCGCATACCTGAAGTTCCCCTTGTCGAGTTTTTCGAAATTACGGGGGAGCCAAGGGGCGAGGCAAAATCTTTGCATATACAAAATATGCGCATTTATTAAGCAAATATACATACCAAATTTGATGTCTCTAGCTGATATAGTCTTTAAGAAAATCGGTTTTGTTTTAATTGCGGGGGCGGAGGGGGCGTGGCAAAATTTTTTTGCAACAAATTTCTGCGTGCTTACTAAAGGATTAATCTTACTAAATTTGATGTCTCTAGCTATTATAGTCTTTAAGAAAACCAAATTTGTTTAAATTTCGTGGGCGGAGGGGGCGTGGCAAAAATTTGAAATAAACTTGACCACCGTAGGTAATACGTCTACGTACCAAATTTGGTGACTCTAGCTCTTATAGTCTCTGAGATCTACGTGTTCATACGGACAGACGAACGGACGGACATGTCTATATCGACTCGGGTGTTGATCGTGATCACGAATATATTTATACCATACACCCATAGGGTGAAATGGTATATTAAAGTCGCCAAAATGTATGTAACAGGCAGAAGGAAGCTTTGCCGACCCCATAAAGTATATATATTCTTGATCAGTATCAACAGCCGAGTCGATATAGACATGTCCGTCCGTCCGTCCGTCCGTCCGTCCGTCCGTCCGTCCGTCCGTCCGTCTGTCCGTATGAACACGTAGATCTCAGAGACTATAAGAGCTAGAGTCACCAAATTTGGTACGTAGACTCGTGTATTACCTACGGTGGTCAAGTTTATTTCAAATTTTTGCCACGCCCCCTCCGCCCACGAAATTTAAACAAATTTGATTTTCTTAAAGACTATAATAGCTAAAGACATCAAATTTAGTATGATTAATCCTTTAGTAAGCGCGCACAAATTTGTTGCAAAAAAAATTTGCCACGCCCCCTCCGCCCACGAAATTTAAACAAATTTGATTTTCTTAAAGACTATAATAGCTAAAGACATCAAATTTAGTATGATTAATCCTTTAGTAAGCGCGCACAAATTTGTTGCAAAAAAATTTGCCACGCCCCCCTCCGCCCACGAAATTTAAACAAATTTGATTTTCTTAAAGACTATAATAGCTAGAGGCACCAAATTTGGTATGTGTATTTGTTTAATAAATGCGCATATGTTGTATATGCAACGATTTTGCCACGCCCCTTTCCGCCCCCGTAATTTGGAAAAACTCGATTATCTCACGTAATTTTCTACCTTTTGTAATTAAATTTGGCACACTTGAATTTGATACTAATACCCAGCAAAACACCAAATTTGATCAAAATCGGACAAAAAACAACGAAGTTATGCGTATAAACGTTTTTCCATAAGGCCGTAGTTAGTCGTTGGCTGGTGGGGGCGCTAGGGTGCTCGAATACTTGAGTGAGGGAGATTCTAAGATATGCTTGTAATAAAAAGCATGTGAAAATGCATATGTTTAATAAATTTAAAATATTTGCTTTACTGGTGTATGGTATACCTAAGTCGGCGAGACGACTTACTTACTTCATTGTTACTTTATGGGGTCGGAAAAGCTTCCTTCTGTCTGTTACATACATTTTGGCGACTTTAATATACCATTTCGCCCTATGGGTGTATGGTATAAAAATCGAGCTAACTTTGAAAAACTCAAATAGGGTTTTGTTATTCAATATATGTATTATCAGAAACCAGAGGGCCGGTGTTAACTTTGACCGCGTCGAAGTTTGTATGCTCTTGCAACTGTTTTGGTAATTCTTTCCTTACCCATAGCCATAAAAACATTTTATCCAAAAAGTCTAATGTTTGCGAAAGAACGGCCTTCAATCTTAGCATAGAATATAACGAACTTTTTGATGAAAGTCACTGTTTTCCACCGATCGTTTTCATTGGAGCTATATGATATAGTTACCCATCTTTACCAAATTCGGCACAGTCATTAACAGGTATATTTAACTATCAAATGTTTAATTTGAAAGCAATCGCATTAAAACTAACGAAGTCATTGACAAAAGTCATTGTTTTCAACCTATCGTTCCTATGGGAGGTATATGATATAGTCATCCGATCTTGACCAAATTTGGCACAGTCGTTTATAGCTACAATAAACTAACTTATATTAAATAGCTTAAAAAGTAACGAAGTTATTGAAACAGATCACCATGTAAAAGCTTGTGCATAAAAATAACACCAAGCACAATTCTAGGGTTAATTAAGGAAGCAAGGTTAATCAAAAGAAGTCTACTAGAATACAAAGGCAAATTGACATTGCGATCCCTGCTTAAGCCACGATTAGCAAAGAGCAAGAACGGATTCATGTCTAGTCTGTATCAACCAATATTGACGTCACCAAATGCAAGATCCATACTCTAAAATGGAACAAACAAGCGAGATAAAAAAAATTTTAAAAATTTACCATCTTTGAATGAAATTGCGACCACTCATGGCTTTTGCGGCCGAAACATCACAATAAGAAGAATCCAATACAAAAATAAGATCTAACGATTTTCCATTAGAGTTTAAGACAGATGTTGTTGTTATTAGTTAGTATAGTTAGTTACAACGGTAAAGACACAAAAGCAAAAGAGATTAGCTAACACCGCTAATGCAAGTAATTGTTGTTAGTTTTAATTTATATATAGTGAAACAAAAGCACAAAAACGACTGAAGGAAATCGCAAAATGAAAATACAATTTGATTGTTAAATTGTTAGCATTTTATTGGCCTGTGCTTTGATTATGAGTTTAGCGTTCACACGCTTTGATTTTGAGGGGGACAATTGTTATTGCATGTTTTTATTTATTTATTTATTTAAACTATGATTAGTAGGTAATTATAAATTACCTCTAATCTATGTACTAGCTATAACTGCTATGGTCTTAAGCTAGTTGTAAGATATGTCTACTATAATATACTATTTAATACTTATTTACATTTCTTTTGTTAACCTATATTTACATGAGTTTGGGTAATATTTTACAATAGGTGGTATAGGTTTATTTCTTTAAAGAATTGGGAGATAGCGACGATATTGGGGTTACTTAGGGATAGGGATTCAATAGGGTTGGGGTGTAGGAATTTTTTTCCTCGGCTCATTATATTCCTTGCATTCTGTGAGTATGTGGAGAATTGTAAATTTTTTGTTGCAATGTATACATTGTGGGGGGGTTGTTTTTATACCATACACCCATAGGGTGAAATGGTATATTAAAGTCGCCAAAATGTATGTAACAGGCAGAAGGAAGCTTCTCCGACCCCATAAAGTATATATATTCTCGATCAGTATCAACAGCCGAGTCGATCTAGCCATGTCCGTCTGTCCGCCCGTCTGTCCGTCCGTCCGTCTGTCCGTATGAACACCTAGATCTCGGAGACTATAAAAGCTAGAGCCACCAAATTTGGAATGTAGGCTCGTGTAGTATGTAGAGTGATCAAGTTTGTTTCAAATTTTTGCCACGCCCCTTTCCGCCCCCGCAATTCAAAAAAGACGTTTATCTCAAAAACTATTACAGCTAGAGACACCAAATTTGGTATGTATATTTGCATAGTAAATGCGCACATTTTGTATATATAAAGTTTTTGCCACGCCCCTTTCCGCCCCCCGAAATTTGAAAAACTCGATTATCTCCCGTAATTTTTACCTTGTGCAATCAAATTTGGCACACTTAAATTAAATAAATAGCTGAGTTATGCATATAAACGTTTTTGCATAAGGCCTTTGATGGCCGTTGGCGGGTGGGGGCGCTAGGGTGCTTATATGCATAAGTGCGCAGATACTGAGATATGCTTGTAACAAGCATGTGAACAGAATTGTGGAAAATAGGCAAATGCATTAGTTATTACAAATTTGAAATATTTGTTTTACTGGTGTATGGTATACCCAAGTCGGCGAGACGACTTACTTACTTCATTTGAATATGAATTCGTGGGTAAGTTTTGTGTGTCCGAATCGTATTCTTTGAAATTTGATGACTTCAGTTCGTGTAACGTTGTTGTCTATTTTTATTTGTGAGTCTCTTATCGATGTTTGGTTCATATTAGTCGTCTTGTAGTGGTCTGATGTATTCCTCCAAACTTTGCTTTTGTATTTTTTAAGGATGATGCCCTTTATGTACTTTGTTGTGTCTTTGTGGTTAATGTTTTGCTCAACTATATATGGGACACTGTAAGCTATCTTTGTGGCTCTGTCCGCTGTTTCATTGCCCTGAATGCCAGTGTGACCTGGTACCCATATCAAAATTATTTTGGGGTATTGGTGAGTTATTATGTCACGTATATGGGAGATGTATTGGTTGGTTATTGACCTGGGTTACTGCCTGTATTGCTGACAATGAGTCTGAACAAATTGCAAAATGCTGTTTTTATCTTAGTGCATATTTACAAGCAGCCAGTATAGCTGCTGCTTCCGCTGTGTAATTCGATGTGTGGTGTGGGAGCAAAGCCGTTTTGACTATGTCTGACTCCCTTGTGATGCTGTAAGAGACTCCTTGTATTGATTTTGATCCATCCGTGTAAATAAATTTATACCTATCATATCTCTCTTTGAGGCTAAGGAGCATTTTGCGATATATTATGGGAGGTGTAGATGACTTAGTCGTATAGTGAAGAGAGAGATTAACTGACTCTTTACTGAGAGACCATGGGGGTTTTAATAATTTTCTGCTTTTTATTGGGGTAAACAATAGATCATTGTGTTTGCAGAAGTTCAAGGTGTTATGCAGAATCGATGGTATTCAGGGTTTTTTTTCGATTTTATTATTTTGTTTAACACTTCTTGGAGAGGTGTGTTTGATGCGAGCATTAGAGTTCTGTACAGTTTTGCTGTTGGTAGTGAAAATCTCGACTCGATTGGCATAAGGTCGGCTTCATAAAGAAGATTATTAATTGGGGTAGACCGAAGGACTCCGAAAGATTTCCTCAATGCATCATGGTAAATGGATTTGAGTTTTATTTTGTAGAAAGGGGGGCAATTGCCGTAGAAAGGTAAACAATAGTCTATTTTTGACATGATCAATGCTTTAATTGCATTTATTAATGATCTAATATCACAACTATATTTTTGGTTAGCTAACCATTTTATTATGTTAAGTCTTTGTGCAATTTGGACTGTTAAGTTGTCTATGTGTTGTTTCCATCTGTATCTCTTTGTTATAACCAGACCGAGGATTTTTATGGCATTGCTTGCGTTCAGGTTGTAAGATTGGGAGCTTAATTGAAAATTGCATTTCTTTTTCCTGCAAATGTGCATGTGTTTGCATTTATTTACAGATAGTTTTGCTCCCGAGTATTCACACCAGTTTAGAATATCTGTGAAAAGGGGATTTATGTGTACCATTAAATTTTTTTATTTTTTTTAATTTTTTTAATTATTGTGAAGTCGTCGGCATATGCAACGAAGTGAAATCCTTTGTGTACTGAGATGGTGCGACACAGTTTGTTGTAAGCTATGAGAAAAAGAATTACGGATAAAGGTGATCCCTGCGGTATGCCATTTTCAAGCGGTTTAGTTTCCGAAAATTGATTGCTTATTTGAATTTTGATCTATCTATTTGTCAGAAAATTTTTGACGTAGTTTAATATTTTAGGTCCTATTTTCCAATTAATTAACTCATCAATGATTGTATGGATTCCTATTTTGTCATAGGCCTTTTCGAAGTCGAGGCTCATGACTGAGAGATGGTTTCTTGTGGATAGGGCGGAAGTAGTCTGGTAGTCTAAGAGGGTTAGACATTCCGACACTGACATGCCCTTTCGAAAGCCTAATTGCCGACTATCCAGAAGCTTACTATTGGTAGTAAGCCACCATAGTAGGTTTGCTACAATTTTGTCCAAAACTTTAGCCATGCAAGGGTTTAGTGAAATGGGGCGATATGAGTTATTGCAAGTGCCCAAGTATTTATGAATAAAACGGATGTTTACTTTAAAGTTATAAATTTTAGGGGGCGACAAATTTATAAGTTATTGGGTATTGACGTTGGATATATGACTATGTATTCTTGATCAGGATCAACAGCCCAGTCGATCTAGACATCCGTCTGTCCGTCCGTCCTTCTGTCCGTATGAACACGTAGATTTTGGTACATAGCCTAGTGTATTACCTGCGGTGGTCAAGTTTATTTCAAATTTTTGCCACGCCCCCTCCGCCCCCGAAATTTAAACAAATTTGATTTTCTTATAGACTATAACAGTTAAAGACATTAAATTTCTAAGAAGTTCGAGGGCATCGTCCTGGCGGATGACACGTTCCACCGACCATCGACGGTGTCTCTGGTCCTGGGAGCGGACGTGATGACGGAGGTCATGCTGGAGGGGAGTTTACCCGGGGGGTCCAATTGCGATGCGCACAGTCTTCGGCTTGACCCTGTCCAGAGCGTTCCACTTGATTGCCTGGGTCTTGCACTCCTGCAAGGGGGGAAGCATGTTTATGCCCAAGGGTCAACACGTGGGTTAAGGGAGTTGGGATCTTTCACCTCGCGCCGATCTTCCGATGATGCCCACCGCCTTAAACCTGTGAATAAATAAACAAGTGCAAGGAAATTTCTGCGTGCCGACTTCTACTTCATTTAAAATGCGGAAAGAATTCATTTAGCTGTCCCCAATAAAAGTGTCGCGGGAATTGATCACCGAATAATTAGCAGCGGAGTAACAGTCACCGTCTAGCTATAGCCGTTAGTATCTAGTATTTTATATTTAAGTTATTTGGCGCTTAACGAATATGGTCATACTGTGAAAACATGGAGTTCAAGTTTAGCTTCCGCATGTTCTTTCTCTCTTGTTGTGTAAGCCGAGAAGGACACACTGCGGTAAGATTAGGTTCTAATTACTTATACACATATATGTACCTATATAATATTAATCTTTATAGAATAAAACATCCAATGAATTACTTTTGAACGAGATGCGTTTGAATTTAAAACAGCGGTTGTTAAACGCAACTTTCGGCAGAGAGAGCGACATCTTTTATTCGCAGTCCTATTAGATGGTCTATAGAACGTTGCAACTGGCGACGGAGCTGAGTGTAACCACAGTGGGTGACAAAGCTAAAGAATCAAGAATAACCACAGTGGGTTATATGTACAGTCCTATTGGATGGACTATTGAGCGTCGCAATTGACGGCGAAATTAAGAATAACCACAGTGGGTTATATGTACAGTCCTATTGGATGGACTATTGAGCGTCGCAATTGGCGGCGAAACTAAGAATAACCACAGTGGGTTATATGTGCAGTCTTATTGGATGGACTATTGAACGTCGCAACTGGCGACGGGGCTGGATGTCACCACAGTGGGTGTCAAAGCTAAGGAACTAATAATAACCACAGTGGGTAAAATGTGCAGTCCTATTGGATGGACTATTGAGCGTCGCAATTGGCGGCGAAACTAAGAATAACCACAGTGGGTTATATGTGCAGTCCTATCGGACGGACTCTTGAAGGTCGCAACTGGCGACAGAATTAAGAATAACCAGTGGGTTATATGTGCAGTCCTATTGGACGGACGAATTAAGAATCACCACAGTGGGTGATAGCGCCTAGTAAAGGGACGAATCAACGTCAACATTGCTGATAACAACATTGGATGATAAGACTTCACCATGACAACCAAACATTCCCCAATCCGGAGGAGCCCCCGACTGAACGCACTCGAGGCGCTACAAGAACCAGATGCCGCAATCGACTCGCACTTCGACACCGGAGAGGATGCAGCGGACGAGGCGCCCACCGCAAATATGAATATTGAGTCCAGCATAGAGGCCGGAATACCCAAAGCTGTCGGCGCTGACGAGCATCAGGAAGCCGCGTGTAGTGCACACCCTAGTGGATCCCAAGAAGCAAGATTGCGTGCGAGAATTGCCGAGCTGAAAAGGCAACAAATGGTAACAACGCCAGCGACACGTGTGGAGGGTCCGCCATCTTTAATTACAGACACACAGCCCTCAACGCATAGGTTAGAATCAGATCGTGTAATTAATGCACTGCAGCCACCACTAATAAATATTCGCCCTGAGCTGCCATCGACTACTGGAACAATGCCCTTGATCTCACCAAACACGGTCGGTGGATGGATGGCTAGGAAAATACCGGAACTTCCAGAGTTTTCAGGACTACCAGAAGATTGGCCAATATTTTACTGCGCGTTCACTGAAACAAATAGTGTATATGGATGTACGGACTTGGAGAATAATCAGCGTTTGGTTAAAGCTCTTAAGGGCGACGCCCGTGAAACTGTTAAATCACTGCTTATCCATCCCAAAAATGTGAACGCCGTAATAAACCAATTAAGATTCCGTTATGGGCGTCCGGAGCAGATTGTACGCAGTCAGCTACAAAGCGTACGTGAAGTTCAGCCGATACAGGAGCAGAATTTAGCGAAGATTATTCCATTTGCTACGCGTGTGAGTAACCTGGCTGCGTTTCTACAATCCATCAACGAGAGCCAGCATCTGGCTAATCCAACCCTGATAGATGAACTAACCTCGAAATTGCCGCTGGACAAGAGAGTGGACTGGGCTAGGCGCGCCGCACCTATAAAGCCTTACCCGACTGTCGTCGACTTTAGCGTCTGGTTAGATGAACTAGCTAGCGTGATATGCACAATTGTGGACTCCGATTACAGGGAAGGCAAACGACGAGTGCTGTACACGAATTTTGAAAAGGAGATGCGCGTCGAGCAACATGGCCAACCCTGCCCAAACTGTAACGGGTCACATGATATAACCAAATGTGCGGAATTTCGTCTTGTTTCCCCGACTGCGAGATGGAGACTTGTCCCGGGCACGTAGTCCGAAAGTGTGTCACGAAAACCAGATGCGGTGAATGCGACCGAGCCCTCCATAACCTCCTACATGATTTCGAGTCTAATTACAGGCAGACGTCGCTGTCAAAAGCTAGCCATGAAAGCCCCACGAGAACTCAACCAGTAGTCAACGATGGTAAGCAGCTCTCACCGGAACCAAGGAGCCAACGGTCAACCCAACAGATGAACTTAAATTGCGTTGACACCAACCCAACGCAACTATTGTTTCGGATCCTACAAGTGACGCTTTATGGGCCGAACCGTCGAGTAGACACGTATGCACTGCTTGACGAAGCATCATCGGTAACCATGATCGATGAAGTGCTAATCAACGATTTGGGCCTCAATGGAGAACGTAGTCAACTTGCAGTCAAATGGTTCAAAAATATGACAACCCAAGAGCCAACAAAGAGGGTAAATTTACAGATCAGTGGACACGATAAGAACAAGAAGTACGAATTGAAAAATGTTCATGCAGTGGATGGGCTAGATCTGCCAATGCAGACTTTGAATCAGGACTACCTCCAAGTAATCAATCCACAAGCACGTTTCCCAGTTGAGGCATATACTAACGCCGTGCCTAGGATCTTGATAGGCCTGGACCACAAGTACCTTGTCGTACCATCCAGCACCTGGGAAACCTCCAACCGAGGACCGTATGTGGCCGTTACTAGGTTAGGGTGGGATGTTTCTGGGACGTTCCACAAACATCAACATAGACCTGCGCCAAAGCCATGTCTATTTGCCACAACGGACACCGATGAAGTTCATAAGATGGTCAGCGAATATTTCGAATTGGAGAACCTGGGGGTAAAGTCAGCTCCACCAGCCCCGTCAGATGACGACATACGGGCACAAAGGATTTTGAACGAGACGGCGCTAGAATTGCGCGGACGGTTCCAGACAGGGTTAATCTGGAAACGCGACAACGTGAATCTTCAAGTTATAAAATGGCATTAAATAGATTGGAAACTGTTGAAAGAAAAATGGAAAGAGATAAACACTTTGCCCAAGAGCACAAAGGAATGATAAACGATTACATAAATAAAGGATACGCTCGACGTGTAGAGCGAGAAGAAGACACTGCAGTGGGCAGCAGCAAACTCTGGTATTTGCCGCACTTCGCAGTAACGAACCCGAATAAGCCAGGGAAAATTCGGCTAGTCTTTAACGCGGCTGCCAAAGTGGGCAACGTGTCACTGAATTCAGAGCTATTAAAGGGACCACAGCACTATAAGCCGCTTCTTTCTGTTCTATTCCATTTCAGAGAAGGAGCTGTTGCGGTCACCGGCGACATCAAAGAAATGTTTCACCAGGTCTATGTACAGCCCCAGGACCGACGTGCCCAACGGTTCCTGTGGCGGGATGGAGATAGGCAACGAGAAGCTGATGTGTACGAGATGCAGGTGATGACCTTTGGAGCTGCCTGTTCCCCAAGTGCCGCACATCATGTCATGACGCTAAATGCGCTGCGTCATCAACAAACAGACCCACGTGCGGTCAAAGCAATAACAGACTATCATTATGTGGATGATTATGTGGACAGTTTCGCCACTGAGGGCGAAGCTATATCAGTCAAGATTTGAGCTACGCCGACTCCAATCCAACTCACCTAAGGTTGTGGAGTCCTTAGGCCATGAAGGCGCCACCGACACAGTTGGGTGGGACGAAGCAGAGGAGAAAATTCTGTACTGGACTGTATTGGCAGCCAGCGACCGATGAATTTAGGTTCAATGTAAAGTACCAGAGGATCAAGGAGGATGTGCCTACCAAGAGGCAATTCCTCAGTTTGATCATGTCAACGTTCGACCCAATGGGGTTCCTGAGTTGTTTTCACCATCACCGCCAAGTTATTACTACGCGAGATTTGGCGAAGGAATGTTTTATGGGATGAACCATTACCAAAGGAACTCAACAGCGCCTTCCAGAAATGGCGCTATCAACTAGAAGGAGTGGGTCTATTCCGATGCCCGCGTCACTACTTTGGACCAGAAATGGTGAAGTCAATACAACTACATGTCTTTACTGACGCCAGTGAGTCGGCGTACGCGGCTGTGGCCTACTGGAGGGCCACCTACCAAAATGGGGATGTACGAGTGTGCTTCGTTAGTGGTAAAACAAAATGCGCTCCGATGAGAACCATGTCAGTTCCACGACTGGAGCTGCAGGCAGCAGTGCTGGGTAAGCGTTTAATGAACGCTGTGAAGAGTGGACACTGCATCGAGGCGGAAGATGCCATTTTATGGACAGATGCCAAGACGGTGCTGCGTTGGATAGGCAGCACTCACAGACGTTATAAGCAGTTCGTCGGTAACAGAGTTACCGAAATCTTAGAATCCACAGATGCCTCCCAGTGGAGATGGGTCCCTACCGCAGACAACGTGGCGGATGAGGCGACGAGGCCACAAGGACAAGCTGACTTTAGCCAGAAATCACGATGGATGTGCGGGCCTAAATTCCTACAGCTACCGAAAGATTTGTGGCCCCAATCAACTACCGATTTGACACTCATCGAGGTTGCAGCCGATGTCGAAGAGTCACCGTGTGAGTTTGCCTTGGTGGTTGCTAACGATAAATTTATACTGAATATACTGGTCTTGACTATTTCGGACCATTACTTGTAACTGTGGGTCGACGCCATGAGAACAGATGGATAGACCGATCAACCTGGAGCTAGCCCAAGATCTGTCAACAGACTCCTGCATACTTGCGATGAGGAATTTTATGTGCCGCCGAGGACCAGTAACTAAACTACGTAGTGACAATGGGAAGAACTTCATCGGCGCAGATAGAGAAGCCAAACGGTTTACTGACGTTTTTGAAGCAGACAAGATCCAGGATGAGCTTGCTACCCGTTGTGTGCAGTGGATCTTTAACTGCCCTCTCAACCCCGCGGAGGGAGGAGTCTGGGGAGAGGATGGTCCAATGCGTAAAAAGGGTCTTGGCTCATACAGGCCCCAAAGGAACACGTAATGCAAAATTTGCTCATTGAGGCCGAGAACATTGTGAACTCGAGGCCGCTGAGCCATCTGCCAATTTCAATTGACCAAGAGGCACCATTGACGCTCAACGCCCTACTGAAAGGGGCGTCCAACATTCCTGATACGCCCACGGTGAGTCAGGAGTTGCCTAAACCGTGCGAAACCAGGAAACAATGGCGCATGGCACGACTACTAAGGGACCGGTTCTGGAAGCGGTGGGTTCATGAATACCTACCGACACTCGTGCGTCGCGAGAAATGGTGCGCGCGCACCCAGCCGATCAGCAAAGATGATGTCGTCTGCATTTGTGACCCTGCAATGCCACGACGAGAATGGAGCAAGGGAATAGTCGAGGAGGTATACACTGGAGCAGATGGGATACCTCGGCGAGCAGCTGTAAGAGTCGCCGATGGGAAAAGAGTTCACAGAATAGTACGTCCGTCTCCAGACTAGCGGTCTTAGATGTGATGCAGTCGCTTCACGGGGGCGGGGATGTCGCGGGACGGGAATTGATCACCGAATAATTAGCAGCGGAGTAACAGTCACCGTTTAGCTATAGCCGTTAGTATCTAGTATTTTATATTTAAGTTATTTGGCGCTTAACGAATATGGTCATACTGTGAAAACATGGAGTTCAAGTTTAGCTTCCGCATGTTCTTTTCTCTCTTGTTGTGTAAGCCGAGAAGGACACACTGCGGTAAGATTAGGTTCTAATTACTTATACACATATACCTATATAATATTAATCTTTATAGAATAAAACATCCAATGAATTACTCTTGAACGAGATGCGTTTGAATTTAAAACAGCGGTTGTTAAAGGCAACTTTCGGCAGAGAGAGCGCCAAGAAGGAAGTTATGACCACCTACATACATATTTTCATGTACATATATATATATAAAGATTGTTTCATTTAAGAATATTACTTAATCCAAAGATTTTGATTTAAAAATAAAAGAACGTTTATTTCCTCTTACTTAAGTCGCGTTCTTCTGTCAGAAACAATTTGTCCCGCCTTGCTAAACGCTCTTTCGGACTCGACAGATGTTGCGGGGATGCACAAATATCTTGAAATTAACTTATTCATACATGGAAAGTCCATCTGGTTAATCTGTAATAAAATTTAATATTAAAAATTAGATGTTGTTTATCAATAATTAATCCATAATAGGGGATCCATATCTTGAGGAGCTAGAGCTCTCTCCAAATACTGCCGCTTGACGATTATGGCATTAGAGCGCGCATTTCTTCGTCTATCGTTGGCACGGTGATCTAAAAAACCAAGGAAGGAGTCCTGCGTCTTACTGCTGAGTTCCAAATCGGTCCAAATTCACCAATTCATTTTTCCAATTCCAAAAGTTTTTCTGCTTCCTTAGCATTCACATTATGCTAAAATCCATCTCTTTTAAACCTTGGATCTATTATTGTTGCTATTCTCGTGACAATTCGTTCCTCGTTCGTAGACAGCCGTTTTGAAATGGACTCCAATAATATATTTTTCATTGTCTCTGAAAAGTTTGCAATTGTAGTGATAGACTTAGTATTTTTCGGTACAGGCCATATGTCAAAGGTATAATTAATAAAATTGTCACATACGTTCCGCCACAAATCCTTTCACTAATTTAATGGAAAAATTTTATTTTTTTTTTTTTTTTCATATTGTTTATTTATTTGCGATCTATCCTAAGGGGACAATAAGCAAATGTGAGGAATGGAATAAATAACGTCAGTGTACAGCAAAGTAAGGTTGTTTGGCAGATAGTTAAGTAAAATACATTGTCAAGAATACAACTGAGTGTTATAGCAGTTATGTTACATTGGAAAAGTTATTTCAGGTAATATGACTTGGAGCTGCAGCAGCTGTGTAGATTCACCAGTCCGGCTCTGGTCTGAAGGGGAGGTCAAGAGGATGGCATCTTTTAAGACGCCTGGACTGCGCGCTGTTGTCCAGCAGATTGAGGGCAAGTGTGTTCTCGTGTGTTTCCAGTCTGGAGCAGTATCGTGTGCCGTATCTTTGAATTTCGCTCTTGATGGATGGGATGTTGAGGTCTCTATGAATGGTAGAATTGCGCACAAAGGGGGCGCTTCGACAATTTTGCGGAGTAGCTTGTTTTGAAAACGTTGGAGGATTTCAACATTTGAGTCGGACGCCGTGCCCCAGAGCTGAATCCCGTAGGTCCATACAGGCTTTAGTATGGCCTTGTATAGTAGCAATTTGTTGAATGTGCTGAGCTGGGATTTCCTTCCGAGTAGCCATTGCATCTTGGACAGCTTCAGGTTTAGATGCTTCCTTTTAGTTTTGAGATGGGCTTTCCAGTTCAAACGCCGGTCCAGGATGAGGCCCAGATATTTGACACAATCCGCGCTCGGAAGACACGTGCCATGGAGGCTGACTGGGGGGCAATTGAGTCTTCGAGTGGCGAATGTGATGTGCTGCGACTTGTCCGCATTCACAGAGATGTTCCATCTGATTAGCCATGGTTCCAGAAGGTTGAATTGATCCTGGATGAGACTCGAGGCTACCGATGGTTCTGAAGCAGAGGCGAGAAACGCAGTATCGTCTGCGTATGTGGCGATTAGAAGCTGATCGTCTTGCAGCACTGGCATATCTGCGGTGTACAGAGTGTACAAAATAGGACCCAGCACACTGCCCTGTGGAACGCCCGCATTGACGCGCCTGATTTCGGACATGGACCCTTCATACCTGACGTAGAAGCGTCTGTCTTGGAGGTACGACTTCAAAACCATGAAGTGGGGAGCAGGTAGCAACATCTTCAACTTGTGCAGAAGCCCGTCGTGCCAGACACGGTCGAATGCCTGCTTGACGTCCAAGAAGGCAGCGGAGGTGTACAGTTTGTCTTCGAAGGAGCCGAGTACCTTCCCAACGATACGGTGGCATTGTTCTGGGGTGCCGTGATGTCGTCGGAAGCCAAATTGGTGTTCAGGGACCATGTTACCTGGCCAAAAATATTCTTTCGAATATCTTGGAGAGTATTGCCAGCAAACTGATCGGACGATACGAGGTTACTTCGTTCTCGGGTTTCCCAGGTTTAGGAATCATTATAATCTCTGCGCACTTCCATTGGGTGGGAAAGTGGCAGAGATCAAAGATCCTGTTGAACAGATTGGCCAGTAGCAGGATCGCTGACTGTGGTAAGCACTTGATGATGACTGCGTCGATGCCATCATAGCCTGGGCTTTTCTTCGCTTTAAGGCGGGCAATTTCGAGCCTGACTTCCTTTGGAGTGACTCGATCAATTGGGAGCCATTTGGTATGGGGCCTCAAGGAAAGACGAGGTGGCGACCACATCTTCGGCGCTGCACGTGCTGTAAGGGGTAAATGTGTTCTCCAGGGTTGCAAACTCTTCCGCCGTCTCCTCACTGGTCTTGCACCACATGCCATTAGATCCTCGTATGGGGACTTTTCTCACAGCTGGCCTTTTGAGGTACTTGCAGGCTTGCCAGAGATTGTGATCTGGTTGGTTTGGCTCGAGATTCCTCAGATATTCGGCAGTGGCTTCATTGCGATGTACGAAGTACAACGATTTCAGATGCTTTGTGGCACGATTGAGAGCCGTTTTGTCAAGAGGGTTGCGACTGTGGTGCCAGACACGTCGCAGGCGTCTCTTCTCGCGCAGGGCATTTGTGATTTCGTCGCAGAAGGCAAACATATCCCTTTGTCGTGTATGGAGCTGACTCGTTCTAACTGGCGGCGTGCATGCGTGGGCGGCCTCGCAGATGTTACGTGATAGCTTCTCTACAGCTTCGTCAATGTCTACTCCAGTGTTGAGGCGGGCGTCGGGCTCAGTGATCTCATCAAGCATAGTTTTAAAGGAGTCTATGTTGGAGTTTTTCCTGAGCAGCCTGGTTGTGCGTTTCATTGACTTAACTGAAGTTCCTACCCAGATCTTCACAGCACTGTGATCAGAATGTAGGTCTAATTCAGCTTCTGTGTGGATGCTGCTGTGGTTTAAACCTCTGGTAATTGCGAAGTCCAGAATATCCGGGCTTTTCGTTGGATCTGTTGGCCAATATGTTGGTTGGCCTGTCGAGTGGGTGGTCAGGTTAAGACTGTGAATGCATGGGAAGAGTGCAAGTCCCTTTGGATTATTGAGCCTGGACCCCCACCAGGTGTGCTTGGCATTGAAGTCTCCGCCAGCCAGAAACCTTGATCCAAAACTGCTTAGGCTTTGCAGAAACATCTGTGTGTCGACTGCATGTCTGGGGGGGACATAGCAGGAAGCGATGTTAATGTCGCCGATGGAGGTTGCAATTCTGATGGATGACGCCTGCAACCATGGGTGACAGAGTGGTAGATTGACGGTATATTGTAGCCTGGACTTGATTAAGATGCCAGATCCTCCTCTGGCATTGCCACTAGGGTGATCGGCACGTACAAGGTCATACCCGTTGATGTGAAAAAATGATTGGTCAGTGAGATGAGTTCCCGTACTAGCATGATGTCGACATTGTTTCTTTTAAGGTACAGGTCGACTTCTGGCCTGCTTTTGCACAGTCCGTTTGCATTCCAAAGTACGATTTTTAGTCCTACTTGCATAATGAAGACATGAGTGTTTTCATCATCATGGTCATTTGCTCCATTTGGGCCTGGAGCAGCTGGATTATTTGCTCAAGATGAGCGATGGTGGGGCCACCCTGCTGGGGCGGAGGAGGAGCCTGATTGTTCTCCACAGGAGAGCTTGCTGAGGCCGAGTTTTTGGTGACTCCAGCGTAGGACTTACCTGGCTGGGTGTAGCTTGACGGGTAGCTATGTAGCACGAAGAGGTTAGGAGCAGCACGATTCTGCATCCGTGGAGCGGAGCGTGTTTGGCCTTGCTCCCTTTGTCTTTTCGCCTCTTTATAGACTCGACATCCTCTGTAAGGCGCGGTGTGGTTTTCTCCGCAATTGACGCATTCCGGGGGCTGCTCTTTGTCCTTGGGACACTTTCCAGGCTCATGGTCCCTGGTGCATTTGACACACCTACGTCCCTTACCACAGAAGTTTTGGGTGTGGTTAAATTCCTGGCATTTGTGGCATTGAGGAACGTCATTGTTCTTCCTCGGCGGCTCGATGGTTACCACGGCGTTGCACAGGCGTTTTATTGCAAAGATCTCTTTGTTGTTAGCAGCTGGCTCTAGGTCGATGAAGAAAATCGGCATCGGGTTTTTGGAGTGTCGGTGTTTGGCATTGGTGAGATGACGCACGTTATGACCCGTCTTTGCCAGTTCCTCACGTATGAAATTTAACGGAGTGCTATGATGCAGGCTGCGAATGACTGCCCTGTAAGCGCGCTCCTGCTTGAGCTGGTATGTATGGAAGGGCATTTTTCCCAATTCTAAAGCAGCTACCAGACTCCTGTATCCTTGTGCGCTGGTTGTCATAACACGGTCTTCTCTGCCCGCCTTGTATGTGAAGTCTTCTCCACCGATTTTATCTTTGACGAATGAGGGAGGTTTAGGTGCGGCTGTTGGAATAGCCACGGGTGGCTCCGCTTCGGGAGAGCGATCGCTTGCTGGGTTAGATGGCGGAACAAGCAGGGCAAACCTGTTGCTATTGGCAGCAGAGGATGGTGCAGGACCAGCTGCAGACGAGCGCCTAATCTCTCCAGGCTCCATAGAGCCTTCTGAGGAATCAGAGTCCGTGGACATTGACGAATCCATGGATATCCGTCTGGATTTTGCATTGGAGCTTGCTAGGACCTTTGAGCCCTTCTTGCGATCGGCTTCCGGGGATGCCGTGGCCTTTCTTTTGGTTACATAGAACCATGGTGCAGTATTGGTGACACTGCCGCAGGGGACATTATCTGATTCCATCTCGGTATGGGAGAGACCACAGGAACTGTCCTTTAAACTCCCGAGGGAGTACGATGAAGAATATTCAATTTCTCCCAAAAGTATACCACACAAGCCGGTGGGCCCCTTAGGGATATGCAACAAATTTAATTTATATTGGTGCCTAAAAGTATGCACCAACTTTTTAGGGCTTCGCCGATTGGCTGGCCAATCAAAATGCTCTAACGGAGCTTACAGAGCAAGAACCGAGTTGATGGCGCAAAAATACAGTTTTTTATCACTCCTTTTGTTTTGATCTGCAGTTCGCGTGAGAGAATTACGGTTTTTTTTTGTCGACTTGAGACACTAATTGCGAGGTTCATCCGCGTAGACGTCCGTACACTTCGACAGTCAAATCAAGACCGAATGGAAAAATGACAATATTTTTTCAATATCTTTTAGAATATTTATTTCTTCAGACGTAAATGGAAGTGGTGCATGCTTAGACAGTAGAACCGTTGCAATAGGTTCGTGCGTTGCCAGGATTCGCTGTATCATGTAATAGAAACTGTTCCACCTTGTAGGCATTTTTTGTAAAAGGGTGTAAGCAAATTTATTTATATATAACCATTTTGAATTTTTCATTTACTTTGAAACTTTTCTTAAAAGATTTCACTATCACCTTACACTTTGTAAATAAAGCCTTAAATGCTTCGTCTTTATCCAATTTGAGTCCATCTTGGACAACCAAATTTAAAGTATGAGCAAAGCATGGAAGATTCCGTATATTTAATATTTCGCACGCTTTTAGCATTGCACGCTTTTGGCATTCTCTGTAACGATGCAAACAGTTTTTTCGTAAACATTCCAAAAGTTTAGTATTTCTCGCAAGGTGTTTGCAATATTTTGACCAAGTGATTAGTTGGGTCAATTAACTTGCGTGTGGGTAACAATGCTGTTTTCATGTAATATTCTTGAACAAAGTGGCATGTTACGGTTATAAAGTTTACACTTGCACTTGAGGTCCACAAGTCGCATGCGACGGCATCGCGGATAATTTGGACGAAATTTCTCGAAACAAATTATACATCAGCACATCTCTTAATTGCGTTCGACTTGGAAGCTTGTACCTTAGATCCAAGACGTGCATGTACTTTATAAAACCTTCATTTTCGATGACACTATATGGCTGCACATCTTTGGCTATCATCTACATATGTAGGTTAGGGCTCTGTCAATATCATTCTTTCGCTTACTGTTTGCATCGTAGAATACGGCTCTTTTATAAAAACGAGTCCATAGAGCGCATACTGGACCTGCAACTGCTGCTTGTAGATGCTGTGTGGTCGTTATCAGCATGTGTAGCTGTTGTGCTAGAATCCGGTGCGTGGTCGTTTAAATCTGGATGAAATCTTTTTAAATGGTCCAGCAAATTGAAAGTGTTTCCGCTTGTTTTATATTCTTTTGCGCAGTTTAGGCACTTTGCAAACTTTTTCTCGTCGGACCGCTTAAAATATTTCCAAACTTCAGATATTTTATTATTCATCTTTTGTGTTTGTTTCTTGGACACAACATCCTTTCTGAGGAGGTGCAGTCGCAAACTTGAGTAGAGCCGCGACGTTTACCTTGTCTTTGACAAAAATTTGGTTATAATACTTTCTAATGGTTTAAAAATAAGTCATGATAATTACCTTTCTGAATAAAGCGATCCATTTCTTTGAAATTCATCAACTTTTAAATTTAATCACTTTCAAATCCACAAAGAAAATATATTTTTACAGTATAAGTGCAAACGACGACACAAATAAATGCGCCAAATTGTATTGCAGTGATGTGAAACCAAACTATTGATGGCACTATCGGTAATGCAACGCCATCGATAGTATGACATAGTTCTCCACCTGTAATACAAATCGGCAATAATAATGTTTTTAGTAAGGCTGGAAAATTCAGTAGAGATAACTTATTTAAACCAAGTAATGGTGATAGTGAGGGTAAATCAATTTTTAAATTAAATGTAGGATAAAATTTATCTTCGGGAAGAACAAATGGTTCGAACCTAGAAACATTACAATAAGAAGAATCCAATACAAAAAAAGATCTAACGATTTTCCATTAGAATTGGCTGGAAACTAAAGAGGAGACAAACTGAATTGCCTCTAAATGATTTAAATATGTATACCACTATGTCTGACGATGGGGGAATATAGGAACAAGTAATAAAAGCATTAAAAGACTTAAATTTTACTTTAACACCGACAAACTCAATCTCCTGGGTACTAGAAAAATGAATCATTTCAGATGATAAAGCAGCATCTTCAGCTATCAGAACGTCCCCGCCTATGCGAGAAATACGTCTCTGTAAAAGCTAGAATGTTATGTTTAAAAGAAAGACTATCTACATAGAGATTATGAAATTTAGATTTCAGTCCTCTAACGTTCAGGTAACCCAGGTTAACGGACGAAGGTAGTTGATGCTGATGTGGCAGGAATAGTATTAGTTGTTGTTGTTGGCAGGCGAATCGGTTGCCGATTTTTCTTTTTTACAGTATATTTCATAACTATTATATGATTCGGCCAAAAGTCTTCTCGACATATAATGTCGAAGATATTGGCAAAAATACTAATTTTAAAGGACAAAATGTCCCGAGAATAAGAAAATTTAAACTTTTCCACCGCAATATTCGAGACGTTAACTTTCTTCTGAATATAGGCTATTACATCATCAGATGTGACAAATATGTATATGTTTCTTTGGTGGTATGCTAATGAGAGGCCGCGGTCCCGAAGCGTCAGCCGCAGCAGCAACGTTGGACAAGTCACCCACTGCAGCAGTCACCTTGTTTACGGAGCCCTCGATACTTTTAGAATTTTCGGCAAATTCCATTGGCCGGACACATCGGTATCGTTTTTAAGAGATGATTCCCAGGTGATACCGGTAATTCCAAACTAATAGCATTCACAATCGGGCTCTTAAGCGATATCAATTGCTGGACATTGGGAGTAGACGGTGCCTGAAACCGGTCGGACGATAAGAGACGCTGGCAGATCTACAGATACAGAACCACCCCAAGGACTGGTCCTTTTACGTTTCGGAGACTCATTCATAAGCGCTAAGCTTCTGAACGGAGTCTTCACCGCAGTAAAATCCGCTTTGAGTTTGTCAAAACCTGCCCTTAACCTTTTCGACCCAATTTTTTCCCTATGGAATGAAAATTTTTTTTACTCGTAATCTTTTTATATTAATTTTAGAAAAATTTAGGTAAAAATTCTAAGTTGCCACGCCCACCGGTTTGGGGGCTACAGAAAGTTGCTTGTGAGCAACGTTGGGCCATTGTGGTATACACAACAAACAAATTTTTTCTTTCAACAACTTTAAATGATTTTTATTTATATCAAATAATTAGGTATGAAAAGTCAAAAAACAGTTTTTGTTGTTATTACAACAAAGGTGGACTTTACATTTACTGCATTTACACATTGGTGTCGCTGTCTTGCACAATCTGCAACGTCCCTTTTCATCAAACACTACCCAATATTCTATATTATCATAACGCTAGGAGAGTGAAGGATTCGGCTGGAACTTGAACATTTTAGACTGTTGGGAACACACGTCACTTGATGTAGAGCTCAGGGTTGCTTCAGAGCTAGCCCTGTCAACATTCGACGGTCGAAAACCCTTTTTTTCGAACAAAGTATTAATAGTAAGCAACTCATGACCAATTTCTAATTGAAATTTAATAAGGGGAATTCGCTTTTGCCTCGGATTTTCCAATTTTAGATGCTTTCTGTACAATAGCCACGCGTTTGTAACTGATGTTCCAAGACACCAATAAAAAATTCTTATGTACCACTTCCTTGAACGATGGTTGACCTTGTAAAGCTCCATTAACATATCGGCCAAACCTACTCCTCCCATACCCTTATTGTAAGAAGAAACAATCGCAGGTCTAGGAACATCAATATAAGCTTTGTCTTTTAGATTCCAACGTTTGCATATTCCAACAGGTTCATGGCTTACACAAGAAGATACTACTTGAACTGGCTTATTGTCAAACCATTTGACACATACAAGATTATTGTTGATTTCACATTTCACATCAAAATTGTAGGTTCTTGAAATCAAACCGTCCCGGACCTTTTTTTCTGGAAATACATCTATTGAATAGCAAAACCCTATTTGGGTTTTTCAAAGTTAGCTCGATTTTTTTTTTTAGCGAGTTAAAATGTTCAATATTGAGGTTAATTTTTAGTTTGTCATATGACTTAGATCTCGTTTTTTTTGTCATGCATTCGACTTAAATCTTTTTTATTTTTATTTATTTTTTATTTATTTTACCTACAGTTTTCGAAAAAATTACAATTTGAAAAAATTACAATTAAGCCTTTTTTATACCCTTGCAAAAATGGGACATATATTAATTTTGGTCAGAAGTGTGCAATTCATAGAAGGAAGCATTTTAGACTATATAAAGTATACATATGTATAATTTCTTGATCAGTACGACGAGACTAGTTTAAGTAGCCATGTCCGCCCGTCTGTCTGGATCAACGCAAACTCCCTTTAGACCGCAAGAGCTATGTGCATACATAGATGAAATGTAGTCTTGTGCATACTGCACAGTTTGTATATTTCGTATTCAGCCGGATCAGAATTTTATCATAGAGCTTCTATACATACAAACAGTGACGTTTCTCAATAACATCGTTAATTTCTTAGCTACTGTTTTAAAAAAAATGTTTTTGTCATAAATATTTATAAATTTTATAGAAATCGGATAATTTAATTATATAGCTGTCATAATTATAAACCAACGATAAAATATCATGCTACATATGCCGGATTGCTTCAGCCTAAACTTGAGGTCTGTTCTTTTTCTTTTCGACTATAGGGAAAACAACTTGGAGGGGTATATAAACTTCGAAGCAGCAGATGTTTACCACGGCCCTCTAGTTTAGAGAAGTTTTTGAAAAATTTTAAATTTACAAATATTTTTTTGTGAGAATAATAAATGTAAAATTACGATTTATCGTCACTCATCAAACAAATTTATTTTCAACATATATAGGAAGATTGTGCTTTAATTTAGCAGAATGTTTACATTTTTTTTTTTTTTTTTTTTTGAGTCGAGTTCGCCTCTTTGAAACAATTTGGCCCGCATTGCTGAAGGCTCTTTCAGACTCTACGGACGTAGCGGGAACGCAGAGGTACTTTCCGAAAAGGCTTTTGATGGAGGGAAAATCAGATTAATTAGCCCGGAAAAATATGAGTATATTTAATTATATAGAACTTGTAAAATAAAATAAAAATGGTTGACGTGTAACTGGCTTTTTTACCTCCAATACAGGATGAAACCTCTTCAAATGATTGGTAGGTTTGTCGTGTTGCCAGATGTCTTATATTCTTTTCCAGAGTGCAAACATTTTCCAAATTTTTTGTCCTTGATCTCCTAAAATCTTTCCAGACATTAGAAATTTGACTCCTTTTTTATTTTTAAAACCATTTTTTTTTACAACTTTTGTCAGAGTCTGTGCTGAAACAGTCACAGTCCACCTTGTCCCGTCTGTCATCGCTTGACCAAGACGCTCGGCGTTTCCCTTAAATAAATAAATCATTAATAAATAAAATCATTTTAACAATTATTATTCTCACAAAAAATAGTTATAAATTAAAAATAAAAAAAAGGGCCTTATTTTTATTTCTTCGAAAACTGTAGCTGAAAGTGGTATTTTGAGTTATGTATATAACATTCGTTCGAATGAATTTATTTAAGCATGAACAATATTTCTGCAACAAATATGTATGATTTAGGTTGAAATCCTGAAAAAGAAATCGAGATCTAAGTCAAACATAGCTCACATGACTAACTAAAAATAAACCTCAAAATAGAAAATTACAACTCGCTAAAAAAAAAAAAATCGAGCTAACTTTGAAAAACTCAAATAGGGTTTTGCTATTCAATAGATGTACTATCAGAAAAAAAAGGTCCGGTGCGGTTTGATTTTTGGTGTTGCACAGTGTTATTGAATATAACTTTGCCAAATGATCTTCAAACGTATTTTTTTTTTCACATATTTTGGGTACATACTTGAAAGCATTGTTATCACTGCGAAAGAGCAGACAAAAACAAAAGAAAGAAAAACCCTACGCTCATAAAGCTGATGTTGCTCACAGGAAACGCTGGGGTCGAAAGGGTTAAAGCATCTCATTCTCGACCTCCCGGCAAGCATCACATCCATATTTTAAGCCACCACCCTCTAGTACTGGTAACTAGTTCGTAGCTGGTGAAATCACTACTTACTAGGGTACCACTATTACTTACTTTGCTGACCCTAGGCAATGCATTTCATCATTTCGTTTCTTGTATGAAATGTGCAAAAAGGGTCAATCGCCACCACATCGTTTACCGCAAACTAGCGAAAGGGCTAGTCACATGGGTACCCATGTCAGGGGTGGTGATGTGAGTACCCATGAAAGGGCTAGTCACATGGGTACCCATGCCAGGGGTGCTGAAATGGGTACTCAATCCAGGGGTGGTGAAAAGAAATGAAAAAATGTTAAAATAGTTTTAATGAAATTTTGTTATTTATTTATAAAATATAATTTATAAAATAATTTAACTTTGAATCTGTTTCATTTTTCCTTTTGTTCACGCTACTGTTTTTAAAGAAACGCTTCTTCTGCAGCTGCAGCGGCCTTTCGCAGTTGTTCTTCGGGTGATCCACTGCCATCAACCAAATTTATTGCATCTAGGGAAAAATGTAAAGATTAAATTTTGTAATTAAATCGGCAATGAATTAAATAATACCTACCAAGTAATACTTCATAAAAAGTGCTCTCGTTTTTCAAGGCTGCTTTGCCTTGAACGCCATCAACTTTGTATGCTAATACTACAGGATTAGCCATAATATTTTTAAGGTTTTTTAAAATCCAACCAATACGTGTTATTTCTGCTTTTTTTGGTGAACTATATTTGTAGAATGGAACGACATCCAAATTATGGCTTTTTAATATTTTCACTAATTGTAAGTCAATCGCGCAATCACGCAACGGCCTACATATGCTTAAGGAACCACAATTTTAACTGTTCATTTAAAGTATTAATTTATTTTTCTTCGATTTTATTATTTATGCCACTGTCAATGCCTATTACATTTAATACTTCCTCAACTTCTTCCATTTTACCATCACTTTCATTATTTTTTTTTCTTCTCCCTTTTCTTTCACTATACATATTGTTTTGATTATAATTTGTTTAAATTTTCTTGCAATATTTACGATTGTTGCTGCTTCAGAACTTCACTTGCAATGCTTGATTGTATTTGGTCAACCGGCGAACGCAGCAGCCTTGGAGGAAGAGTAGAAAGCATAAACGAAAAGAAACGGTACTTCCATAACAATTGTTTTTGTAAATTAGGAAAGAAACGGCGAATGCAAAGATTGTTTTTTTCCTTTACCTATGTGCTATTCGCAAAACACCAAAAATATACATATGTATGTATGTATGTATGTGATGATACTACCGTTTTTTTTTTCGTTTATGTTTTCTGTCGTTTCGTGCTCGGTGGTTCGGCGTTCGCTTACCATAGGGTCAGTCAAGTAAGTACCCATGTAAGGACTAGTCGGGAAGGTAGTTCAACTATGGTCAATCGCCACCTCCAGTACTACAAGGCAACTTTGGCAGGAGGCTCCTTAATTCTGCCTGTGTAACCTGCACACTTAACGTGAACCGCATTGTCACACAAGCAAAAATAATATAATCATGGGAGTCAACCGCAATTAGTGGCAACTATTCAATATTTTTTGACAGAAACCATTTTCAAAAGTTAAATTTATTTTAAATGAAGTAAGTAAGTCGTCTCGCCGACTTAGGTATACCATACACCAGTAAAACAAATATTTCAAATTTATAATAACAAATGCATTTACGTTTTTTTTTTTTTTTCAAAAATTCTGATTACATGCTTTTTGGAAGCATATCTCAGTATCTCGCTCATGCAAGCTTACGAGCACCCTAGCGCCCCACTAGCCAACGGCCAACTGGAAAAATGTTTATATGCATAACTTGGCTATTTTTAGTTCTATATAATCCAATTTAGCATTTTGCTGGGTATTAATATCAAATTCAAGTGTGCCAAATTTGATTACAAAAGGTACAAAATTTCGTGAGATAATCGAGTTTTTCGAAATTACGGGGGAGCCAAGGGGCGAGGCAAAATCTTTGCATATACAAAATATGCGCATTTATTAAGCAAATATACATACCAAATTTAATGTCTCTAGCTATTATAGTCTTTAAAAAATCGGTTTCAATTACGGGGGCGGAGGCGGGCGTGGCAAAATTTTTTTGCAACAAATTTCTGCGTGCTTACTAAAGGATTAATCATATTAAATTTGATGTCTTTAGCTATCATAGTCTTTAAGAAAATCAAATTTGTTTAAATTTTGTGGGCAGAGGGGGGCGTGGCAAAAATTTGAAATAAACTTGATCAATCTACATACTACACGAGCCTACATTCAAAATTTGGTGGCTCTATCTCTTATAGTCTCCGAGATCTACGCGTTCGTACGGACGGAGATATATATTAATATAGGGTGAATGGTATATTAAAGTCGCCAAAATGTATGTAAAAAGCAGAAGGAAGCTTTTTCGACCCCATAAAGTATATATATTCTTGATCATTATCAACAGCCGAGTCGATCTAGCCATGTCCGTCTGTCCGTATCTACTGTATGGCATAAAAATGTTTTCAATATATGGAAAAATTGACTGACTTATCCGCAGGCCCGACGAGAGGGGGGTGGTAAAGGTGGGATTCCCACCGGGCCCGAAATTTTTAGCGGGGCCCGGTTTTTGATCGAAATTTTCAAATTTGGGAAAAGTTTAATATGTACCTTTACAACTTTATCTGAACCGTAAAAGAATGTCACTTGTGTATTATCTACTAATCGTAATCAGGCATTATGAACACGGGCCCGGGCCCAACCTTCAAAAAATGGTTTTATGTAAAACAAAAAAAAACTGTCTAAATTTTTCGTTTGAACGTTAGGAAATCAGACATTTGTAAGTTCAAAACATCACGCGCTATAACGTTGCATACGTATATATTCAGTGTTTTGGCAAGAATAAAAAACTTTCATCGGTCCTGCTCGACCCAAACTAGAGTGTCAAGTCTAGCGACCCTGTGTTTGGAAGCACAACTGGCCAGAGAATTGGACTTTGAAGAGCTCATCAACTCATTTGCATCAGTCAAAGCAAGGAAAGCCCACTTCTGAATATTTTTTTATACGGCATCGTTAAATTTTCAAAATAATATTACATTCTTCATATAAAAATGATCCATCTAATGAATATTTATAGTAAGAGCATAAAATAAATTATTTTTTCAATAAACGTTTGTATTTTTATACCCTTGCAGAGGGTATTATAAAATTGGTCAGATGTTTGTAACGCACAGAAGGGGACGTTTCCGACCCCATAAAGTATATATATTCTTGATCAGCATGAGAAGCTGAGTCGATATAGCCATGTCCGTCTGTCCGTCCGTCCGTCCGTCTGTGCAAATCAACATCACGCCGGCATCTTAAGAGCTATCGGAATGAAATTTCATATTTGAGCTACTTTTAGCCGGGAGATGATAAAGTATGAAAATTGTGAGGATCGGACTACTATATCATATAGTTCTAGAACAAACATTTTTGCAAAAATTGGAGTATCCCCATGAAATTTACCAATATGATAGTATTTGACATAAATTGACAGATCCCAAAATTTGAATCTGATCGGATAAATAGGACAGAAGTTACAGTCAACACAAATCGGTTCAAATGATGACCTAGTAGACAGCAAGCAGCGCTGCCGGCAGCAAACAGCGCTGCTTGGTGCTCAAACAACACATGCATACACACACACAACGCAGCGCTACAAGAACTGTAGGTGTATGCGTGTTGTGCTTTGCTTAGGGAATGATGCAAGAAGAAAGAAAATTTATTATAAAAAGAGAAATAATTTGAATGTTTTGTTTGTGTATTGATGAATTCAGTTGCAGGGAAAGAAAATTCAAAATGTAAAAAAATTATTGCCAAAGACTGCAAGGGTATATAAACTTTGGCATAGCCGAAGTTAGCTTCTTTGATATTTATTTCTTGATTTTATCAACTCGATAACTTTATAAACATATTCTATTCTAAGACAAATTATTTATTGTGTGGCACATTTATCAAACAGAATTGAAGTAAAGGGTTTGTGGTAGAGGAGTGGGGGGGGAGGGGGGCGTAGCTTACTACCACCGGGCCCTGATATCTTCTCGACGGCCCTGCATATCCGTTTATAACGACTCCGCTTACAACGTCTGTCTGCTTATAGCGACTAAAGTTCGATGAGTGGTCGGTAGGTCCCAAAACAAACTTATATCCAAACTCCGTTTAGTACGTTTTCCCGATATAACGACGAAAATCAACGGTATCTTGAGCGTCGTTATAAGCGGATTCTACACTACAGTATATGCATACATATATGTATATAAATGGAAAAGGTTTCTAGTCCGATTTCCATAAAATTTGGTAGTTTGGTAGAAATTGATAAGATTAATTGGTCTACCGAATTTGATTGCGATATTCAAAAAATTGCAGCACGTAATCGATTTTTTCTAAGTTGTGGAGGCAGAAGTGGGCGTGACAAAATATTAAAATATTGAAATTCTGCGCGCATACTAAACAAATCTTCATATTAAATTTGGCAACTTTGGAAAGCAGATGTTCGTGAGTCATTGCGGTGTGTCCGATTCGGAGGCGTATAAAGGACGACCATCTATGTTTGGGCGCGTTTACTGGGTATATAGCTACTAATCCTGTCGCGTTAAAGTGTGTATATTGGTGGTCAAAGGTTGTCCAGTCTGCATCTTTTTTATTTTTTATAAGTTGCGATATGTACTGCTTGTAGTCTTTTCAGCGGGGGGTGTGCATAAAAAGTGTGGGGATCGAGTTGCTGCATCTGCTGCTGCGTCAGCGTTTTCGTTTCCTATTATTCCTTGATGGCTGGGGACCCAAAAAAGGATAATCTTTTTCTTGGTGCAAATACTCCTAATTTCTTTTATAAGGTGGTTATGGCAGTTTAGATTTTTTACTGCAGAAATCGCGGATAGGCTGTCGGAGAAAATTATGAATTTCCCTTTATTGTTTAGGGCGAATATACAAGCATTTAGGATAGCTAGGGCCTCGGCGGTGAATATGGTATAGTATTCGGGCAGTAAACCTCCTGAGATAAGGGATTTTTTTTTGTCGACTACAGCAAAAGCAGTCCCAAAAGCAGTTTGGTGGCATCCGTAAACAACCAGGTCCAGCCGCTTAGTTTCTCGCTTTCTTCCAGGAATAGTTTCCTGTATATAACGTCCCAAACGATGCACTTGCGGTGACAGACTCACCACCAGACACATCTTAGACCAATGCCAAGACTTGGCAAGAATCAGAAGAATGATATTTAATCAACAACAACCAACAATCTTCCTAAAAACAGTCAACGAAAGCAACATTAATATTATTTACAATTTTCTAAAACAAGCTAGAATTATAAAACAAATTTAAAATAGGCTAGCAAACAGAAACAATAAAAAAAAAAAAAAAATAGCGGTCGAAGGCCATAGCAGCTAGTACGCTCTAAAGTATATTAGACATAATATTTCATATTGTTATCTAATTATAATAAAAAAAAAAAATAAAATTTGACAACTTAAGCTTTGATAGTTTTTGAGAAAATTGGTTTTATTTAATTTGCGGGGGCGAAAGTTGGCGTGGTAAAAAGTTTGAACAATTAGTTTCTGCGCGCTAACTTAACGAGTATTAATATCAAATTTCATGTCTCTAGCTGCTGTAGTTTTTAAGAAAATCCGTTTTATGTAAGAAAAACAGTTTTGTGTAAATTCTGGGGGCGTAAGGGGGCGTGGCCAAAATTCCAATGAACACTATACATTTACATACTACACAAGTCTATATACCAAATTTGGTGGCTGTAGCTCTTATAGTCTCCGAGATCAGCGTGTTCATACAGACGGACGGACGGACGGACAGACGGACATGGCTAGATCGACTCGAATGTTGATCCTGATCAAGAATATATATACTTTATGGGGTCGGAGGAGCTTCCTTCTGCCTGTTACATACATTTTGGCGACTTTAAAATACCATTCATTTTATGGGTACATGGTATAAAAATCCCCGGATATGACAAAATATACGAATTGCATCCGAATGCTGACGTACATCTATAATTCTATGCTTAGACTAGAATACTTTTCAATTCAGTGGAAATGTGCTGAAGTCATTATGATCCCCAATGAGCCGGAAGAATGCACATCGTAATACCGTCCCATAAGCTTGCTGGTGACATTCTCTAAAGTATTTGAACGTATACTTTTAAGAAGAATATTACCTGTACTGGACGAACTAAGCATCATACCTGAACATCAGTTCGGGCTCCCTGGCACGATCGAATAATGTCACCGCATTACGAACACAATTACTAACGCACTGGAATGCAAAATGTACTGCACAGGAGTATTCCTAGATATTAAGCAAGCATTTGACAAAGTCTGGCATGAAGGTCTACTCTACAAAATTAAAAAGTGGCTACCTGCACCATACTTTCTAATTGTTAAATCATATTTGAAAAACAGAGCATTTTATGTCCATGAACGTGGGGAATCGTCTAGCATAAACACTGTTAATGCCTACCTACCGATCTACCTTCCACAAACGCTGTTGAAATAGCAACATATGCAGTCATCGCTACGAGCATACTTGAAGCGTCAAACATAATTCAAGACGAACTTATTGTTAGACTTATTGAAGTTTGTCTTAAAAAGTGGAGAATAGTGGTGAATGCTCAGAAATCAGTACAGGTCATAGTCTCTATCATCCCACATAGCGAATCGGTGAAATATTTGGGAGTTCACTTGGACCGACGAATTAATTGGAAGCAGCATATCAAGGCAAAGCAAGAACAGCTAAAAGAAAAGACCAGAAAAATGTACTGGTTACTAAGTAGGACCTCGATCTCAGTTAAGCCTTGAAAACAAAATACGGCTATACAAGGCCGTTTTAAAGACAGTTTGGACTTACGCGCTGCAGCTATGCGGTACAGCCAGCAAATTAAACATAGAAATACTGCAGAGAAATCAGTCCAAAACTCTCAGATCAATAACAGACGCTTGTCGATATACTACGCAGATATCCATAAAGATCTCCAAATACCCACTGACATTGACGAATTAAAATAGATATATCAATAGGCTACATGACAATGAAAACGCATTAGCTTAAGTCTATTAGATAACTCTGCCACAACAAGACAAGAAAAAGAACTCATGTCCTGGGCCTGCCAGAGGAACAAATGGGTAGTTATTAATATATAAATATATGGATTGAGTTCACTGGAGTCATCCGGCCATTATTACTTACATTTAGTCAATTTGTTTATTGCCTAGTTTAAATAAAATAGAAATATAAAAAAATATTAATAATAATATGCTGTTGTTTGTGTAAAACTACAGTACATGTTAAGTGTGCTTCACATGCAGGGTAAAGGGTCTTGTACAAAAGTATCTCAAAGGGAGTCATGCCGAGCCTTGGACTTATTTTGAAGCTGATAAAGGATCATTTGTTGAGCCTATCCACCAGTTTTTTTAAACTTTCGCAAAAGCTTAAAGCTGTTGAGTCTCACTTTTTAGTTTAACGCTACTGACTAAGTCGCGAAGGCGTCAGATGGCGGGAGAACAGATTTCTTATTTGTCCTTGCATTTGCTGGTTTTTACTACTATATCGGTTCCAACCCCTTTTCAACCAATGAAAACTCCGGACGATGTCTGTAGAGTCCGATTTGTCTGGGCAAGAATCTACATTCATGGATATTGCGGACAGGGATCCCAGTAATAGTAATGCCAAAGTACCACTTGTTGCGACTGATGCTGCAGATGCAATACCTGGAGCTAAAGTCCTCAAGGACAATAAAGGAGTCTCTATGAGAAAGCAAGTCAAGTATAAATTTAATTGATTCTAAGTGTAGTAAATAGGTCGGCAATTACGATTGGAGCGGAATGTAAGCACAGATAATAAAGATGAAAAAACGATACTTCAACACATATGTATGTATGAATTCAATATTACTCGAAACAGGTGTCCTTATCTAGGGGGTATCTATTGCTATGAGAACTCCACCACCCCTATGATCAGGACGATCACGTCTTAATATATTGAAATTCGATGGCCAAGAGTTTAGTATTAAGGCCTCTTAATACTCTGATAGCCGACAGAAAAAAAGAAAATTGTTAGTTTAAAGTAGTTAAAGAGTAGAAGTAATACAAATAGAAATTAAGTAAGTAAATCGTCTCGCCGACTTAGGTATACCATACACCAGTAAAACAAATATTTCAACATAAGCTAATTAGTCGCATGCCCATTGGCCGACCCTATTTCATCATCACATGCGATGCCCATTGGTCAACCACACTCCATCATTACATGACTATTAGTCGCATGATCGGCTATCCCAAAAAACAGGATAAGCAACAAGCCTGTACCCCCCTTTCCCAGGCCCTCGAAGAATGGTGTCGGGTTCGGTGCATACCCAAAATCATGCCACAATTTTTGGCAATAAACAAAGAATGGTCTTCCACACTTGTGTAAACAAAGAATGGTCCCACGCACTTAGAGGACTAATGGACTCAGCCAGCGCCGACGCCTGCGACGACGCACAGTTGGCAAAAATCAGTTTTTTCATGATCGCGTTTGGCAAAAATTATATATGCAATCGATAGGGAATACTTCAGAGATTATGAATCCAAAAAATTTTTGAAATCAGTTGAGATTCATGGGTGCTAGAGGCGCCCAAAGTTGAGACATTTTTAGTAAATAGGAAAAAATGATCATTTTAAAAAAAAAAATTGCAACTTTAAAACTGAATATTGGGCGATTTCAACAATCGATCTTGGATTTTTGGACTTTTAGCATGTTTCATAAATTTTAATAATTACTTAAATCGTACAATACAACTAACATGTATCACCAAGTATCACTACCGGACTACATACACTAGGTAGGTGAAATATTTACCTATCAGATGTATATACTCCCAATATGCGGAGACCTGCCACACCGATGCGTAAGCCATAAAACTAAGGCAACCTCGCCTAAAAAATGCGCTGCAGGTATAAGGAAGAAGAAGAGCGCATACGTATTGGTCTGTAGCTTCTTTGTATGTAAATGATAACATTGCGTAATGCTGTTTTGCAAATACTACCTGTTTACATACATATATGCCTTTCTACAATGTTAGATTGCTAATTACCTGCTTTGGAAAAGCGAACAGACAGTTTTATTTATTTGTGCAAAAATGTTAAAGAATGGAAGGATTTTGAAAGTTTTCCCCGAGTGTGAAAACTTAAATGATTTTGAAATGGGATTGCTGAAGGAGATGAGCGTTTCATTCGAAAACGCTAGTACGGAGCTTAAGGTAAATATCAAATATGTATACGCAATATAACTTAAGGAGAAAATGGATCACAAGCTTCTGAAATGGTAAATTGTGAAAAATTTGCCGAATATACTTAAGAGACTGCTCATTTTTGACTGAATTTTATCCGCAAAAAAAAACTTAGCCCAACGGTAAATAGGATTTTGGCTCACGGAAAGGATTTAATAGAATATCAGTGTTTACCAATTGGTGAGCTATCTGAAGAACCACAGGAAAAACAAGGACAACAAAAGGTTCAGATATATGTACATTAGTACATAAAAAACATTAAAAACTTCTCGTGTTAGACAAAATGAAGACCTTTTTAACATGCTAGCAGCCTCTTCGGGCCCACTTATTTCATCACTAAGACACCTGTGATCACGAAAGGATTTAAAAAATACCAACTATAGTCCCGAAATGTCGAGTTTATTAGATATTGAATAAAATCAGACATCAATAGCAAATTTTCAAAAAATTTTGTAATTGTTAAAAAATCAAATTAAAACATTACAAAATGTTACATAGTCTTTTAAAACAATGAAAAATTCCATTTGTGATTGAAATAACCCGGGTTTCGCTCCATTTTTAAAGGAAAAACGTGCTTGGAAATATTTTCTGACTTTGACCTTAAATATTACAGCACCACAAACACTCAGCACTTTTGACAAACATTCATTTTGAAGCTTAAGGTATTCTTTATCATATGCTTTAAGTTTTAAAATCGCTTTATTGGTTTAGAAGCTATGATTTTTGCAATGTAAAATGACAAAACGCCCCACTGTGCGCCGCCAAGTACCCAAGCATTCATCTAACATAATCGATTTATAGCAAATGAGTCTTGAGCCTAAGTTCTAATCATCCAGTAACTTCGCTCCAGCTCCGCGTTATTCACTTCGAAGTCAGAATCTTTCAGTAAACCGAAACATACTGTAACTGTAATAAAAAGTATCTTTGAATAAAACTTAATTTTTTTTTACATCGGAGTAAATTAAGTGTTTAAGTTATATATTATATATACTTTTTATATTTTCACTTTATATGTAATACGTCTATGCCCCTAGGTCGAAGCGGATAGAGAGTTGAAATTTATGAGAATTTGAAATTTGAAGTATGTATATCGGAAAAGAAACAGATTGACCTTCATTGAAGCTGTTGGAGTATACAAAACTTTAACCCTCCGTCGGACACATATTTTAAAACCTTCGGACGGACACTAGGTCTGGCCAGACCAAACCAGATATTCTGGCTCATATGTATATGTACCGAGTAGGTAGATATTTTAATTTCTTACCATTCTTAATCGATTTGCCATGCATTGAGCTATATGTGGAAGAAAATATATACCCGAAAAAAAATCGGATTACGGAAAAAAGACATTTTTCTTTCGTTCACTTTTGTTTTTTATTTTTAATTAATTTGTTGTTGTTTTAACAATAGAAATGGAATGAAATGTAATTGTATGATGGAAAATATAGTTCCAATTTTCTTACGGATTCTGAGAAACACAAACAAAGCATGTATAAGCTGTTTTTGAGTGTTGTTGGCATACTGGCTGATTGCAAGCAGTACAAAAAAAACGAGTTTTACGGCGCACTTTTTCGCTTCCTTGTAAACAACAGCGACACTCTCTCTTGTTTGTGAGTGTATCGGCTCCGGCTTTATTGGCAAGGAACGAGTTGTAAATTGACCAATGACATGAATATTGTTCATTCGATTTTCGATATTTGCACGAACTAATGTGTTGGAGAGATTATTCAAAAAAGTTCGCCGGGCGCTGTTTTTTTCGTAACCATCCACTTCCTTACATATACAGTAAGCAGCCAATGCCATGATATCCAACATGTTGCAAAAGAAAGCATATGTCCATCGCCTTGTTGGTCGTTTTGTCGTGAAATGCGAAACCATTTGATCCATTGAATCGACACCTTCTTTGTTAGCATTATAAAACATAATTGCCTCTGGTTTCTTTGCCTCTCCTTCACAGAACTTCGAATAATGTACGGTGGAAAGCAAATTTACGGCTCGATTTTTTTTTTTTGGCACGTAGCTACAAATCGATACGTTTTCATGAAAACCAAACAATGATGAAAGCACTGGACGAGAGTCATGTTTTTTCATTTCCGAAGGAAGACATCTCTTGTTGGATCGTATGGTGCCAACCAATGCGAGACCAATAACAGCAAGTCTTTTGGCAGCATCCAATGTTACAAAGAAATTATCAGCAACGATCGTTCGGCCACTCATACTATATCGGTTTGAAAGTTGCATCAACACATTTTCGAATTGGTTCACTTCACGATTGGTTCCTTCTTTGCCAGTATACAGCTTTCCTTGCAACGGCTATTTTGTTTTCGCATCGCATGCCCACCACACTTTTATGCCATATTTTGCTGGCTTTGACGGTATATATTGTGTAAATTTGGTTCTGCCACGATATGGAAACAGTTGCTCGTCAATAGTCACAACATCATGTACATCATAGTTATTGGCGAGGTTTTCATTTAAAAAATTCCATATATCTCGAATGGGCGCGGCTTTATCGCTTTGTTGACGATATTCACGGGTACGACTGTCATCAAGCAAGTAGAACGGTCAAAATGTGTGATATTCCATACATTTCCATACAAAATGTATAATAGGGGTCTGGCCAGGCCCATGTGTCCGTCCGAAGGTGTAACTTTTTAATCCTTTTTTTCGCCTTGTTCAAGGACCTTTTGGTAATTGTCCTGTGGCTAGATCGATAGAAAATAAAATTTTAGGAAGCTACCTGGAATTTCAAGTCGATAGATAAAATGGAACCATGTTAGCTTAACGTTCAAAGTCAAAAAAGGTCTGGCCAGACCCAGGTGTCCGACGGAGGGTTAGGTCGATTTTCTGACGAACAGCATTTTCCAAGTCGGTAAGAACTCTAGCGGGAAAACCACTTGACCGTTGGAAAAAAATTATTTTTACTTTAAAACCGTTCCAAATAAAAAAAAAAATTGTTGAAAAAAACGATTTGTCATTACCAGTGGATATCTTTTGGCTTTTAGAAAATTCAAAATTTTACAATTTTTTCAAGTAATGTGATGACTCTTTGACCCAGTTACTTATTGTACACACCTTACATCCCCAGATTAGTCCAGTCTAACATAAGATTGTAGGCTGTTCCTCATGGCTCTGCGTAAAAGGAACTAAGGAAATTTAAATAAAACCTTTTTTATACCCTTGCAGAGGGTATTATAAAATTGGTCAGATGTTTGTAACTCACAGAAGAGGACGTTTCCGACCCCAAAAAGTATATATATTCTTGATCAGCATGAGAAGCTGAGTCGATATAGCCATGTCCATCTGTCCGTTCGTCCGTCCGTCCGTCCGTCTTTGCAAATCAACTTCACGCTGGCATCATAAGAGGTATCAGAATGAAATTTGATATTTGAGCTACTTTTAGCCCGGAGATGATAAAGTATGAAAATTGTCTGGAGCGGACTACTATATCATATAGCTCTAGAACAAACATTTTTGCAAAAATTGAAGTATCCCCATGAAATTTACCAATACGATAGTATTTGATATAAAATCTCAGATCCCAAAATTTGAATCTGATCGAATAAATAGAATTAGTTACAGTCAATATAAATCGGCTCAAATCCGCCTGCTGCCTACTACGTCTTCATCAAATCAACAGAGCACATGCATACACACACACAGACGCAGCGCTACACAAACTGTATGTGTAAGCGTGCCGTGCTTTGCTTAGGGAATGATGCAAGAAGAAGAAACAATTGTAGTAAAAAGAGTAATAAGTTGAATGTTTTGTTTGTGTATTGATGAATTGAGGGAAAGAAATTTTTAAAATGTAAAAATATTATTGCCAAGGACTGCAAGGGTATAAAAACTTTGGCATAGCCGAAGTTAGCTTCTTTGATATTTCATATTGACGTTGCGTAAGGAAAGATTAAATAACAATCCTGTTAGGGTATACAAACTTCGTCATGGTCGAAGTTACAATTTTTGGCAGCATTAAGTTTTAATTCGCTTAGTTCTATTTTTTATTTTTATTTTTTATTTTGTAAATTATTATCATTTGTTCAATATGTGTATATACGATAAATAAATGTTTAAATTAAAATTGCTATTATGAATAAGCTTAACAGTGCAGCGTTTAAACATTTCTTCTTTTTTTTAACTGCAGTTATAGACTTTTGACAATTTCATTTTGGTTAACCACGTTATAATAACTGCAAAATATAAACGTATTTATTAAGAAATAAACACAAACAAATTGACTATTTAAAAATCGTACTAGAAATTAAAAGGTTACCCAATTTTTCTTTGATTTAAAAGTGATGTGAATAAGATTATCGTATTACAATTTTATTGTTTGCTTTGTTTGTATTAATTGGGTATTAATTGTGAAGGGCTTTTTTTTATATGTTCTTTTATTTTTGGTAACTTAAAACTAAAAAATATTTGTGTTTAAGTTTTAACAACAATAATAAAGGTTTGGGAAGCACTGCTTTTTTAATTGCGTAGTAAATTTAAAACAAAACAATTTAAAATTAAGACAAAAAATTATTTCTTGAGGCAAAGTTGACCAAACGTTTTGTCTGTTGAAATATATAACAACAATTTGTTAGATCTCGATGTTTTCTCAATCTAGCTAGGTCAGCTTAAATGGGGCGGGTAAAGTTTGCGGGAAACAAGCCTTTCTCCTGAGTGCCTTCCTTTTGGCCCATTAACCATCCTTCCTCCTGCAAATTAGCAATAAAAAACTAAATACAATTGAGACAAGACTAGTTCTTATAGCAAATTAAAAGAAGCGCAATGGTGGTGTTTGTCGATCTTGAGGATGTGAAACTATTTTTAGCCAAGAGAAAACACGTTTCAATAATTTTATGATCTGAGGCACTTAATTTACTTTTTTTCACTGAATTATGCGGGACCTCGAAGTCGTCGACGTCCAGATGAGCTCGAAAACATAAATGAAAAGACAATTTCTTACCTGATCCTCAGGGTCGTCATATTCAATAACGCGAATTGTATCCCCAATTTCAAAACTGAGCTCATCTACATCTTCTTTTACATAGCCATATGTAGCCTTTACTCGATAAAGAACTCCAGGTGGTAAGTCAACAGCGTTCGAATCTATTTATATAAGAAAAGGAGAAGTATACTTTCCTTAAATATGCTTAAATTTATTAAATCTTGATAAATATTTTTGCATGTAGTAAAACCGGCATTATTTGGAATATTTAAATTGATTTTCTTTAATTGTCAGTTAGATCGAGACAAATCAACATTTCTCAGAGTTAGATCACAATTTCAATAATGTAATGAAGCGTATTTGGATGCATGCATATGTCATATGTAATTCATATAATGTGTGTAAGAGGTCACAAAATAGATTTAACATTTGATCAAAAAGGTTAAAAATAATAATACACCCATGCACCCTCAAATGAGAGTTTAATTAAAAAGCAGTTGAAAATGCAAGATAGTATAATAACCCCCTTTAGAAAAATGGTGCACGGATGTACAGCTGTATATAGCTGTGCAGTAGATGCTAACAAAGATTTTAAAATTTTTCATATATTACTTTGTATAGATACAGTTTTTTGACTTCTGTTTTGTAAAATGGTATATAGGCATAGGAAAACACAAAAAATCCGTTAAATTTCATGTTGGTCGGAAGAGGATCGCATTACTAAACAGGAACCAAGGAAAAACTTAAAAAAAATCCTAATTTTATTATGATCTCTGCTGCCCTAGACTACAAAAAAAAAAAAAACCGAAAAACGTGAAGACTGGCTTTATTGTTATATACAACAGATTCAAGTTTGCATCGTCTTATTTAGTCAAACAAGATCTGAACATTTTAGTAAGGGGTGTCACTTGTCGGCGTAACCTCCTCGAACACGAGCTAATATCGCGACGTCGAAAGATGGTCCCACTCTTGACTTCGAAGCCTGTAAAGGCCGTTTGTATTTTGACAAAAGTCCAAATGAATCTTCCCATTGCAAAGTAGCGGAATATTCTCGGGCCAGACGTCCGCAAAGTAGTCTTGTTTGGTGGTGCTGGGTTTAAACAGCGTGGACGTCGCCCAGAATATACGAAATACAACCCAAACAACCCGCTAAATCGGGTAAGCAATATGAAATGATTTGGAGTAGTTTCTCATATAAACGACTTGTTTCTCATATAAGATCATGGGAATATGAATCGAAATATCTACGTAAACATATGAAGAACATCATGTTAATCTCTCCTATATCCTAAGGAATATGCCCATAAAATGGATATATCACCAGTATAACGACCCAAAACACAGTCGCCGGATTGGTAAACTATTAAAAATGTATGGGGAAACATTCAGAGAAGCGTCACAAAGAAAAACCGTCCAATAAAGCTTAACATTGCGAAGTTGTCCAAGAAACATGGCAACAGATGCCAGTACAGCCTTAATGGATTCGGTGCGGCCTAGGTGAGCTAAATTTGAAGTTTCAAATAATATGGAATCGACAGATTTGAATTCTTAGCTGTATGTATAGTTAGGGAAATGAAAAAAAAAACCTTGACAGGGGTGAGAATGCAATCTATTCTGACTTTAGTTCTGGTTTTCTAAGCATCTAAATATGTTAATAGAATAATAAATAATGTCCTTCATTGATATGTAAAAATATATATCTAATTTGTATCCGATATTAATGAAAAATATGTCATTCGAAGGGAAATTCATTCATTCTCTTTCGTTTTTGGAAAAAACGTCTTAAATATATGCCCTCAAAAAATTGACTCAAATGCATCTGTGAAAAAAACGGATTAAACTATGAAGACCATTTTTACGATGTATGGAATTTAGAAAAATATCTTCCGTTTTCGATAGGTTGGTAGGCTTTCTGGTCATGAACATTGTTTTCTGCAATTTGAAATATGAATTCTGATCCTCCTCGAAGGAATATATATTTATAATATATTTATATTATTTACGATTTGTTGCTGTTATGATAATTGACTGTTTCTACACTACTGATTCTTGACTGATCTGTTTGTTTACTTCTTGTATCTGAGTGTTGTGTGAATATTGATGTCGAATTATTACCTAATTTCTTCAATTTGTGCTCCTCAAGGGAAAGGTTGCCATTGTTGACCACAGATGGCAACTCTTTGGGCTGTTTGCCACCACTGGTTGATGCAGAATTGGATATGGATGATTCTTTATGTGCAAGCTCTGTCGCTTCGCCGTTATTATTGTTATTGTTGCTTCCATTCACCTCAGGCATTGCTGCCGTCGTGGTCGTCGAATCCTCAAAAATCTCCGTGTTGTCCGTTGTTACCCCTTGAACCACTGTTGAGTTGGGCTTTGTGTTAGCATTTGGACTGCTTATGTCTATGGAATCAGTTTTGTGTGCTCCCGTGTCTGCTGCTTTAATTTCGGGATCAGAACTGCTACTTTTGATGGTCGCTTCGATTTTCGCTGGCGCTTCTTTTAGTTCTAGGTTTTTTATTTCTGCTGTTTGTGGTTCTGACGTTGAAGAAATTAAGTCAAATCGAGGCTCAAGCAAAATCGAGTTTGTAGCTGTTGCTATTTTTTTTTTTTTTTTTGTTGTTGTGTTTTAAGTTTTTGTTGTTTGCATAAGTTTATAGCGTGTTTGTGGAAGTTATTGTCATTTTTTTTTTTTTTGTGTTAGGGTTAACAAAAAAATCAAACATAAAGAAAAGAAAAACGAAAATCATAAATTATTAAACAAACACATGCAATAAAAAGAATAACAAAAAACAATGCAATATTCTACCTTAAACATATAAGGGCTTTTTTAATCAATGTTTTAATGATTTATTCAATTTAGACCTGTAGAAAGGTCTGTATAGTAAAGTCCTGGAAATATATATTTTATACCCTCGCAAAAGGCGTATTTGTAGTTTTGGATGTAAGCTTCTAAAAACTGCAGGAATTATAAATCTACGTTATACATATGTTTCTAAGCAAGAATGACCACGTAGCGGTATTTTTGGGTCCCGTGGCTTTTTATCGGCAGATGCTGAACAGAGAAAAAGGACACTTTGCGAGTCGACGCAAAAATTTGTGTGTCTCGAGTTATATGAGCTTTTTTGGGTCAAGCGAGCGATCGTCGAAAGAAAGTCGTTGGTGGATAGAGGGACGCACTTCTTGCCGATTTACGAGGATAGGGGAAAAAGCATCGCTTATTCGAGCACTCAACAAAAAACCTTATATTCTTATCCGTCCCTCACTCCCTCTGCCAACAAAGTCGTCACGGCCGAAATAAACCTCGGGTTTTGGTCATTAGTGTAAAAATTTATCTTGAAGAAATAAGAACTCTTGTGTCAATTAATAATGAACACAGAACATAAGTGTTGCTAAGGCGTAGTAAAATTGGTGGATTGCGATGCTCTAACCCTAAATTCGCTTTTGAGCAATAAGTTATTTTTAATTTTTTTTGTTTTATTAGGAAAAAACAACGAAGTAAACCAAAAAAAAAAAAAAAATAGATTAAGGACCAAAACAACATAAATAATGAAGTTAAGTATTTAAAAAAAATTTCAACTTACGGCTCTTGGCTCCATCGCCGTTTGTGTTGATTTGATTTTGATAGTTCTGGCTATTATTGGGATTGGAGTTACTTAATTTGTTTACAGGCAATTGTACTGGGCTGGAAGCGTTAACAACATTGGCTGCAAAAAAAAAAAAAAAAATATTGCGGTTCCAAAAACAAAACTAGTTATTTTAATTAATTTATTTTATTACCCGTTTGCTTGCGTAGTGTATTCGATCCACGTTGGGATTCAGTTGCCAATTTATCAACGATTGCTTCAAGCTCCGAGTAGATCTACAAAACAAAAAAAAAACCTATTTTATAAAAGTCTAATTTTTAAGAGCAGGATTTGACTTTGTACCTTGGCCGTTTCATTGTGAAAAACTTGCTCTGTGGCAAAGAGGGTCTGCAAGTTGGTAACTAGAAATAATATCCTTGAATCGTATAATGCTGGCAGCTCATCATGCAGTTCAGTATTTAATATTTCATAGGTGCGTCTAGCCTCCTCTAGCTGTTCACGGCCTTTCGTTAACTAAGGTGAAAATATAAATTTAATGCATTGAACAAAAGTACAATTTACTTACCTTAATATCATCCTTTCGCTTATTAGCATTGGCCTGGAGATTTTGAAACGAGTGACGTTGGCCATCGTAGTCAATTAGTTTACGATTGCGTTTTTCTACCTTTTTCTGTTAAAGTAAATTGAAAGATCTCTCACAATTCCTTGAAAATTAATGCGGTATTCGTGAGTCGTACCTTCATTTCGGGAAATTGTCCGGTATAAGTATTAAGCGGAATTAGCACTTGATCACCAAGTTTGTGTGCAAAATCTTGCCACAGACTCTCCGAGGCTGCTGTTTGTGCTTGCAACGCGTCATAGCCAGTCCATTGTGGCTCATAGACTTCGCTAACAGCCTCCATCAAAGATTTTGAAGCAGATTGTGCAGCTAATAAATTTAAAAAAATATTAAATTTTTAATAAAACTTAGGTGTAACTGATTTTAATTTTTCTGTACATACCACGAATACATCTAATATAATTATTAAATTCTTTTTGCAATCTGTTGGCACTTGCTTGTTGGCGATTAAAATTGTTTAAGTGATCATCTAGAATGTCATCAGCTGTGCGATCTACCTTGCCCAAGTTCTGGAGAATCTGCAAATGAATTACTTAACATATAAATATTTGACCATACTATGCGATCATATGTCATCAAGTACAAATATATATACAGTTGCGAGCAAAAAAATAGTCGCGCATAACACTTGCCGATATTCATTACTATAACTTGCAAGATAATATTCTTATCTATTTCATACCTCTAAGTACGGTTATCAGCAATGTCTGTTTGTACATTGGTTGGTTTTTTTACTCTATTTTATGTTAACACATGGGTTCACAATAGAAGATTCATTAAAGTATTCCAATTTGCAGACTTAAATGGGTAGGTGTACGCACATGTCTTTTGAGAAGGGGATTCAGATCAGAAACCTTATAGCTGAGGGCAAAACTTACATAGAAGCCCAAGAAATTTTTAAGTGCTCTCCAACTGCAGTGCAAAATTTATTAAAACGTGAAAAAATGTCAAAAATATATGGCCGAAAGCTTAAAATATCGCCAAATTAGAAAAAGAATAGAGCGAGGCTCAAGGTTTCGTCCGTTTGCATCTCCTGTGGCGATCCAGAGCTTGAAGTGCCGGCCAGTGCTTAGACAGTGCGTCGAGAGTTAACACTAAGTAACTTTAACGATCGCGATCCTTCGAAAGTTCCGCTTCTCTCATAGAAGTACATAAAATAAAGGATTGATTTCTCAAAATTCCACCTAAATTGGTCTGTGAAGAAATGGCGCAACATACTGTGGTCAGATGAGTCCGAAATAGTGATGTTTGGAGGGAGGGGATCTAAGCTGTGTCTTCGTCGACTGAAAAACACGGAGCACAGTCCGCAGTACACCATCAAGACTATTAAACATGTCGAACAAAGTGTGTTGGTGTGCGGCTGTTTTTCCTATTACGGTGTTGGTGTTATATGCTGCATAGAAGGCATCATGGACATCATGTGTACGTTAAAATTATTGAGGAATGGATGATCTGAACTCGATCGAAAATTTGTAGTGCGACGTTAAGAAGGGAGTAGCTGCTGCAAAGCCAACCACTAAAAGTGGTCCTCGGACTGCTATAGAGCGTACATACATAAAAGGCCATAACATCAGAAAAGTGCCGGAAACTAATAGATTCCATGCAGCGTCGCCGCGCAGCCGAACTAGGGAACAGTGGACATGCCACTAATTATTAATAGGCTGATATTAACTTGGTTTTTGTTTTAAAACTATTTCCCTGGAATAAATCTCTACACTTTAAAATTTTGTGCTCTTCAAAATATGTGCTACTATAATTTTGCTCGCCTCAATTTGGCACCATTGACCCAAAATCTTTATTATTTTTGGAAAATCAAAATGGACCGTTGTTTTTTGTTGATAATATAATTAATAACAGGCCAAATAATAAATTTGTTTATTTTTTTTGTTCGCAGCTTGTTTTCTGTTTAACCCTCTTCCCCAACGCATGCAATTATACAAATTTATTTTTTCCCCCACAATTTAGTTTTTACTCTTTTGGTATTATCGCTATTTATTATAGGGTATTATAAAATTGGTCAGATGTTTGTAACGCACAGAAGGAGACGTTTCCGACCCCATAAGGTATATATATTCTTGATCGGCATGAGAATCTAAGTCGATATAGCCATGTCCGTCCGTCCGAAGTCCTTCGGTGCGTATGCGTTTTACTCAGCCATCTTAAGAGCTATCGGGATGAAATTTTTTGGGGGCTTTTTATTACCCGGGTGAGATAAAGTATGAAAATCTTTAAGATCGGACTACTACTTCATTCAGCTCTAGAACAAACATTTTTGAGAAAATTGGAGTATCGCCATGAAATTTACCAATATGATAGTATTTGATATAAACTCTCAGATCCCTAAATTTGAATCTGATCGGACAAAAAAAAAATGTAAAAAAATTATTGCCACGGACTGCAAGGGTATATCAACTTCAGCATTGCCGAAGTTAGCTTCTTTGATATTTTTGAATTTAAATTGTTTTCTTTTTGCTTTTGATTGAACTTGGGATTGGGTCATATAACAGAAAATTGCGTTGGTGTTTTAATGTATATGAGCGTTTCAGTTTTAGTTTGTTTGATTTGTATTTATTTCCAGGTCGTCCACATTCTATGTGTGGGTATATAAACCCACATACTTACGTGCACCTACATACATATATGGGAGTAGAAAAATTGAATTATGCATTTGAATCGTAGTCAAAAAACTTATATAATTTCAATGATTCGGTTCAAACTTGGTATACCATTCGTATACCCTGGCAGAGGGTATTATAAAACTGGTAAAATATTTGTGACGCACAGAGGGAGGGAAAAAATGGTAACGATCTCGAGCACACAACTAGTAGACGGAGGGACGGCCACATTCGATATTGACGTTTGTTGTTTTTGTTGAGTGCTCAAGAGTAAGACATTTTCCCCCTTTTTACCAAGATTGGCAGGAAGTCCCACAAACCACTTTTTACGGGACGACGATCGATTGCTCGGCTTAAGAAAAGGACAAAAAGAGATAAAAAACTCGAGACACACAAATTTTTGTGTCCGTCGACTCGGAAAACTGACCTTTTCTCTATCCAGCCTCTGTCGGTAAAGAGACCGGAAGGAGCCACTACGTACCCATCGTTGCATACATATATTTTGCAGACTTGAATATACTATTTCACCCTATGGGTGCACTGCTCAAACTCTGCCGAATTGAATCATGATGGGGTGACTATGTCACATAGCTGCCATAGGAACGATCGGTCGAAAACAATCACTTTTAAGAACAACATCGTTGTATTGCACGCGATTGCTTTAAAATTAAGCATTTGTCCTAGCATAGGAAAAAACGAAGATATTGATCAGTCACTGTTTTGCACCGATCGTTTCTATGGGAGCTATATGATATAGTGACCCGATCTTGATCAAATTTGGCACAGTTGTTTATAGGTGTAATAGACTCACCAATTCACGGAAATAGCTCAAAAAATATTGAGTTATTAAGAAAAGTCACTGTTCGTGACTTTGTCGTTTGTATGGAAGCTACATATATAATAAGTGGTCCGATCCGACTGAATCCGAGATAAACAACCTGTGCACTATTTACAAGCCTACATGTAAAATTGTAGCTCTGTAGCTCTTACGGTCTAGGAGGAGTTTGCGCCTTTCCAGACCGACGGAGTTATAAATAACTCCCAACCGTTTCTCGTTGTCTGCAAGAGTCTCCTGCTTAGAGCGAGAACTAGCCAGTACCGACTTTTTCGGTTGTGCTCGCAACAAGAGCCCTTGTTTGAGGACGACGACCGCGACTGATTCCATTTTTCAGTTCCCTTTATTTAATTTTTTATGTTTATTTTTAATTTCTTTATTATAATGCTTATAATTTTTTTTTTAATCATTTGTAATTCTGTTCTTGCTTTGGCAGAACAAATACTAAAATTGAAACTATACAGACAAGATTAACATGGCCCCTGCGCAAGGATGACACGCAAAATTGTGAAGCGTTCCACATTTTTGTGTATACTGCCACCTGATGCACAACCAACCTGCTACCACTGCTCTGGAGGTCATATGGCCAGCTACAAAGGTTGCCTGTGGTACCAGGAATTTCTTCGCAGATCAATCGGATCCTCAAAAAAACGAAGAATAACTCAAACAGGCTAGGTCCAGCTTCATTAGGTTCCCAAATGAAATAAATAAATATTATTGTATTTCTTTTTTGTTTATTTAAATTTTAATGGGTTTTTAAATTACACAATACAATAAAAAAGATGAAGTAAGTAAGTCGTCTCGCCGACTTGGGTATACCATACACCAGTAAAACAAATATTTCAAATTTGTAATAACTAATGCATTTGCCTATTTTCCACAATTCTGTTCACATGCTTGTTACAAGCATATCTCAGTATCTCGCGCACTTATGCATATAAGCACCCTAGCGCCCCCACCCGCCAACGGCCATCAAAGGCCTTATGCAAAAACGTTTATATGCATAACTCAGCTATTTTTTGTCTGATTTTCATCAAATTTGGTATTTTGCTCGGTATTAGTATCAAATTTAAGTGTGCCAAATTTGATTGCACAAGGTAAAAAATTACGGGAGATATCGAGTTTTTCAAATTTCGGGGGCGGAAAGGGGCGTGGCAAAAACTTTACACATACAAAATGTGCGCATTTACTATGCAAATATACATACCAAATATGGTGTCTCTAGCTGCAATAGTTTTTGAGATAAATTTTTTTTTGAATTGCGGGGGCGGAAAGGGGCGTGGCGAAAATTTGAAATAAACTTGATCACTCTACATACTACACGAGCCTACATTCAAAATTTGGTGGCTCTATCTATTATAGTATCCGAGATCTAGGCGTTCATACGGACGGACAGACGGACATGGCTAGATCGACTCGGCTGTTGATACTGATCAAGAATATATATACTTTATGGGTTCGGAAAAGCTTCCTTCTGCCTGTTACATACATTTTGGCGACTTTAATATACCATTTCACCCTATGGGTGTATGGTATAAAAAGAGTATTGAGTATGTGTACATTGATGTGTATGTATGTATAGGTAGGCCAAAAATCAGTTCTGCTGCGATTATTTTTCCGACTACTGCTTTTGTCGACTTCCAAAATTGGCCAAAAGCAACAGTCGGAACAGTTCCTAGTATTAAAATGTATAAGTTGGCTGTTGCTATCAAAGCAATCTGTTTGGAATTTTTGCTATTGCTACTGCTGTCAGGTTTTTTGCTTTCGGGGTTTTGCTGCTGCTGTCGGGTTTTTTGCTTTCGGATTTTTGCTGTTTGCTGCTGCTGTCAAAATTTTCTATTTCGGTTATTTGCTGCTTCTTTTGCTGTCAGATTTTCTGATTTCTGTTTTTTGATGTTGCTTTTGCTTCGACTGTTCATAGTTTCCGAAGCAGAAGCAACAGCACACAGCAAAACTGTGTACACTTTTCGCAGTTTTCAAACCCTGATCAAAGTCACAGTTTCGAAACATGTATCCGCATGTGGTCGCCACTTTATATTCTTGATCAGCTTCGACAGTTGTTTCGATATAGACATAATTATGTATTAAAGAGCTTAAGTGCAAAGTTTCATCACAGCAGATTGAGGGGCGTAACGGTAATACACATAGACGGACATGTCTATATCGACTGAGTTTTAGAAATTCAGTCAGAAATTTAGCATATGTTACCTAAATACATATTTTGCCGCAATACTCTACAGTAATATAGAGATAATATCCCTGAATTCTATTAAACAAAATTGCGACGCCTTAGGCTTTCGCTGGTTGTTCTCCCATTGCCTAATTAATATTTATCCAAAAATCAAGATAAGCTGAAAGACGCAAATAGCAAAATATACAACAATAGCCATTGTTGTTGTTTTACCCTCAACCCTCAAAATTTTATATCAAATTTATATGGGCATTATTTATTTATTCTGAGCAATAAGGTACTAAAGTGCTAGTAACATTGTGAAAGCTAACGAAACGAATTACTTTATTTAAAATGATACATACAGCTGTTTTCACAAAAATAGCAGTGCAGAGATTCCGAAAATAATCACATATTTCTTCTAATAGATACAGTTTTTGACCTTCGGTTTGTTAAATAGAATATATACATACATGGTAGAAACGAAAAGTTCCGTTAATTATACCATACACCCATAGGGTGAAATGGTATATTAAAGTCGCCAAAATGTATGTAACAGGCAGAAGGAAGCTTTTCCGACCCCATAAAGTGTATATATTCTTGATCAGTATTAACAGCCGGGTCGATTTAGCCATGTCCGTCTGTCCGTCCGTATGAACGCCTAGATCTCGGAGACTATAAGAGATAGAGCCACCAAATTTGCAATGTAGGCTCGTGTAGTATGTAGAGTGATAAAGTTTATTTCAAATTTTTGACACGCACCTTTTCGCCCCCCAAAATCAAAAAAAAAAAACCTTTATCTAAAAAACTATTGCAAATTTGAAAAACTCGATTATCTACCGTTTACCTTGTGCAATCAAATTTTGGTATACTTAAATTTGATACTAATACCCATCAAAATACCAGATTTGATCAAAATCGAACAAAAAATAGCTGATTTGTGCATATAAACGTTTTTGCATAAGGCCGGAGATGGCCGTTGGCGGGTGGGGGCGCTAGGGTGCTTATATGCATAAGTGCGCGAGATACTGAGATATGCTTGTAAAAAGCATGTGAACAGAATTTTTTAAAATAGGCAAATGCATTAGTTATTACAAATTTGAAATATTTGTTTTACTGGTGTATGGTATACCCAAGTCGGCGAGACGACTTACTTACTTCATTAGTCATAGCTAACAAGACAGGCCCACTAATGAGACACATACACTTGTTTGAGAATACTTATGTATATATGTATCTACATACATACACACACTTATATTGGATCTGTACATTCATACATACATGCATACATACATATGTATTTATTTAAATCCATTTATTTGCTGGAGTGTACGTATGTATATACATATGTACATATGTATACCCATATCTTTAGGTAAATATCCGCACATATCTTGATATGAGGAGAGAGAGAGGAGAGAGTGGTTGGAGAAATTAATTTACACTCACTTAGTCTCCCTGTTTAATAGTCAGTCAACTTTCACTATCAAATTTCCAATTCTTTTCTTATAAATACCTACATACATACATATGTACACATGTATGTATTTTATGTGTAAACCTGAGAGATAATATGATACGTACTCCATTACATATACCAAATGACATACATACTCTAGACTTGAATATTATTTATTTGATTTTAGATCTAACTCTAAAATAAAACGAGAAGGCCAGTAATTTTGTATATACATTTTGGTAAGAATGTGTTTACACACAAGAAAAGCATTTTAATTTTCTGCTTCGGAGCGAAATAAAAACAGTAAGAATATGATTATCCAAATATTTTATATTGCTAACTAAACTATAAACTTATTAGTAAATAAAAATAATAAAATATATATATATGTATATGTTTCCATTAACAAAAGAAAATAACAAAAAAACAAGAATCAACTACCAAGAAAGCATTTAGACAAGGAATAGTAATAGTTAATCTATTGCTTTGTTAAAATTAATACTTTGTGTGGCCACCGTTGGCATCTAAGACTGCTCCCAAGCGTCTATTCATCGACGCCAGGTTTCTGACAACGGTATATTTAGACCAGAGGGTCGGGGCAATTTTTTTAAATCTAAAAAGGCTAATGTTTGCGAAAGAACGAACCACAATCTTAGAATAGGAAATAACGAAGTTATTGATCAAAGTCACTGTTTTCCACCGATCGTTCCTTTGGGAGCTATACGATATAGTCACCCGATCTTTGTCAAATTCGGCACAGTCATTAACAGATATATTAAACTAACAAAAAATTTTAAAGCAATCGCGTCAAAAGTAACGAAGTTATTAAGAAAAGCCACTGTCGTTTATGGGTGTAATAAACGCACCAATATGAAATTTCATGACAATAGCTCAGAAACTAACGAAGGTATTGAGAAAAGTCACTGTTCGTGACTTTGCCGTTTGTATGGGAGCTATTTGATATAGTGGTCTGATCTGGCTGAGTTCGAGATATACAACCGGTCCACTATATACAAGCCTTTATGCAAAATTTCAGCTATGTAGCTCATACGGTCTAGGAGTTTGCGCTGATCCAGACGGACGGACAGACGGACGGCTATTGGATACATGGCTATTTGAAATCGTCTCGTCGTGCTGATCAAGAATATATATGGTCGGATATGCTTCCTTCTATGCGTTGCACACTTCTGAAAAAATTAATATACCCTTTTTGCAAGGGTATAATTATGCGATAAACGAAACGAAAATGCGAGATGTGTAAACACTTTCTTGGCAGGTTCATTTTTCTTACTTTTTTATTTTTTGTTATTTTCTTTTATACCTTACTAATAAGGTTACAGTTTAGTTTACCTATTTTCATTAAAAAATACACATTTGGATAATCATATTCTTACTTTTTTTCCCTTTAAAGCGAAAAATTAAAGTGTTTTCCCTGTGTGCAAACGCTTTCTTGCCAAACTTTATGTATGTATGTGCATGCTCCAATTTGGTTATTATCTGACCATGTGTATATAATCTGTCACAAGCTTGCGTCACCAATCTTTTGGTATGTGTAAGCATTTGACCATACATACATATATCCATATGTACATAAATATATGTAGGTGTATGCACACATACTTTTTTATTTTGCCAGGTCCGATTTTGGGGCCTTTTATCAAAATCCATTTAAAAAAAAAACAGCCCCCGAATTTTACAGATCATAATTTCAATAGAATTACCAATTGAACGCTATAAATTTTAACATCAAAACTTTCCACTAACATAAAATAAAAATCGAATGAAATCAGAATTTAAGGTAAAAAAAAAACTGTCTCAAAATCTTTGCCGCCACTGTACATACATACATACATATGTACACCACATTTCTTCTGCCATTATTATACCATACACCCATAGGGTGAAATGGTATATTAAAGTCGCCAAAATGTATGTAACAGGCAGAAGGAAGCTTTTCCGAACCCATAAAGTATATATATTCTTGATCAGTATCAACAGCCGAGTCGATCTAGCCATGTCCGTCTGTCCGTCCGTATGAACGCCTAGATCTCGGATACTATAATAGATAGAGCCACCAAATTTTGAATGTAGGCTCGTGTAGTATGTAGAGTGATCAAGTTTATTTCAAATTTTCGCACCGCCCCTTTCCGCCCCCGCAATTCAAAAAAAAATTTATCTCAAAAACTATTGCAGCTAGAGACACCATATTTGGTATGTATATTTGCATAGTAAATGCGCACATTTTGTATGTATAAAGATTTTGCCACGCCCCTTTCCGCCCCCGAAATTTGAAAAACTCGATATCTCCCGTAATTTTTTGTCTTGTGCAATCAAATTTTGTACACGTAAATTTGATACTAATACCCAGCAAAATACCAAATTTGATCAAAAAATAGCTGAGTTATGCATATAAACGTTTTTGCATAACGCCGGTGATCGCCGTTGGCGGGTGGGGGCGCTAGGGTGCTTATACTAAGATATGCTTCTAAAAAGCATGTGAACAGAATTTTTTAGAATACGCAAATGCATTAGTTATTACAAATTTGAAATATTTGTTTTACTGGTGTATGGTATACCCAAGTCGGCGAGACGACTTACTTACTTCATTAGTCATAGCTAACAAGACAGGCCCACTAATGAGACACATACACTTGTTTGAGAATACTTATGTATGTATGTATCTACATACATACACACACTTATATTGGATCTGTACATTCATACATACATGCATACATATGTACGCACACACACAAAGTGTAGTATTTTTTCTGTTTACATGCATACGTATTTCTTGATTTACATGTGCGTTAGTTCTAGGGAGTTCAATAAAAGCATGTCAGTAAGTGGAGCTGCCTGCTCGGCGTTAGGGCACAGGCCAGATTTTCTCGTGTTTGGAAGTTATGATTTTTTTTTGACAAAATGGCAACTGTTTAAAAAAAAACGATTTGACACCCCGGTTCAAAAAACATGGTGGCACTTGACGCCCCATATCTCCGCCATTTTGTTATTAAAAAATTTTTTTTTCTTAAAATATTCTTGAAAGTACCCTCAATTTGTGTATAATAAAAGTTTTTTCCTACATTGTAGGCCGCACAGCAAAAATTCTTTTTTTACCTGTTTTTTTGGACCTCAGGGGGCGTAGCCCCCTTAATTCATCATTTGCCGTTAACAGAAGCGTACTAGACGGTTTGGGCAAGCCTAATGGAACGTTATGATCGACTACGTCATGTCGTTAACTCGCTTTTAGATACCTTTAGACGACTGCCATCAACAATGGTGACAAGGGACACTTCGCCAAACTGATCGCGGCTGTTGGGTGATCTATTGTCTACTGGATACAATTGATGCAGAGTCGCAATGTAAATGGGTGTCCCATAGCCGTAAGGGGACATCTCCAACCATTAAGGATTTTCTCAGAGTTCGCGTCAAGCGGGAGTAAACAAATTGCACAATCAAACGTTAAGAAATCTACTCGGATATTGATTTCCACCGACTCAAGAGGGTGCCTTAAATGTGAGTCTAAGGAGCATACTGTATCCAAGTATGACCAGTTCTTGGCCCTCTTTGAGGAAAGGCACTACTCATTTGCTAAGGAGAAACGTTTGTGTTTCAGTTGTCTAAGCATGACCATGGTAGATGTGAGTCAAAGCATAAAAGCAAACATTGGCAGGACAAGCACCACACGCTGTTACATCGCCAAGCCGAAGATAAGAGCACTAGTCCCACAGTAGCTATGATAGCCGAAAATAAGCAAGTAACGGAAGTGCAATCTATGGAATTGCAGAGCTATTTAGCACGTTATGCAGTACATGTACAGCTGCAAGAGAAACCAAAGAGTTTATTGCCAACAGCTCTAGTTTTTGAATTAAATTCAAAGGGATCATAGACCACTTGTGTTTTTTAATGCCATTCGCAAATTTTAGTGTAAAAAAAAAAAAAAAAAAAAAAAACCCAACACCGCGTACGCAACAATTGCTATTAGTTTGATCTAATAGCAATAAATAGTTAGTTGCAATATCTAACTCCGTAATTTTGGAAAAGCCATGTCGACCAAATCGGGCCCAAGCTCTCTCGATCCCCACCATCAACAACGTGAGCGTCGACTCTCATCCAACGCAACAACGCGTACTTTTCGGTGGTGTCGCCGACCTAACTAAATGCTACCGTAAGCACTAACACCGAAAATGCAAGCCACTCAGCAACCAAGATTGATAACTGGGTCACCGATTGCACCGACCACAACTGTTGACAGCAACTATCACTACCATCTGTCTAAACTGGAATGGATAGATATATTAATATTATTAAGCGGAAGGTAAGCCCACAAAAGAGAAAAAGTGGCAAAACGCCGAAAATAACCAAACCAAATGAACGAGTAGCACCCTAAGGGGGAATCGTTTTACAATTCTTGCCGATCAGCAAGACGCCGAAGCCGGCGCTGTAGAAAAAGTTAAATCGGCTAGACCACCCCCACTAAACGTCCGAGGAGCCAATTGCTCCGCCATGATTTCGAAACTAGTAGAAATAGTAAAAAATAACTTTGTTGTAACCCCTCTCATTGGAGGAAACATAAAAGAAATTAAATGCCAAACACAAACTGAGGACAATTTCCGCATCATCGAAAAGTACGTCCGTAATGCTAATATCAACTTTTATACCAACCAACTAAAAAGTAGTAAAGGACTTCAACTACAGAGGATCACCTGTCTTTAAGGATCTTAAATCACATCTAAATGAGCGCAAACCCCTCGCTCGACCAAAGGATCTACAACGCCTATAAAACTACACCGGGGGTATTTTTCACCAAGGCTATTAGATCATCTAACTTTCCTGCTACAAACATCCTTCGCTAGCGTGCTCCGAACAGGACAGACGTTCCCGCGAAAGAGACCCCGTCGCTTTACCATCTACAGAATCCACCACCTAGCGCACCAAAACCTGAGCAGAAAACTCCAAGTGATTTAGAGACCCTATTGATCTCACTTAATCAAAACATGACCGCTTTTATGACGTTCATGCAAACCTGTATGCAGGAACTGATGCGGAATCAAAACCTGCTTATCCAGAAGCTTATAGAGAATAAATAATGGCTTCCCTACGTCTATGTCGTTGGAATGCTAACGGCATCTCCAAGCACACGAATGAACTGCAACTATTCCTAGACTCAAGTGAAATCGACGTTTTGCTAATATCGGAAACACATTTAACATCAAAAAAAAAAATTTCAAATACCAAAATATACCTTCTACGGCACAAACCATCCAGACGGAAAAGCTCATGGCGGGACTGGTATCCTAATCAAAAACCGTATAAAACAATCGTTCCTCAACAATCAACTGCTATAACCGTCCTAACCAGCTGCGGCAACACTACATTGGTTGCCCTGCACTACCCACAACGCTTCTCAATCTCTGAAATGGAATTTACCGATTTTTTAACACACTCGGTGATCGATTCATTGCAGCAGGTGACTATAATACACCTTATACATCTTATTGGTACACAATAAGATGGATTGCGTCTCACCGGGTAGGCCTACTTACTGGCCCACAGACCCACAGAAAGTGCAGGACTTGATTGATTTTGATCGATCGCTGATCGCTTAAATTTAAAATTTACATGAGTGGCCACATTGACTGTTCGCCGAAACTGGATGATGCAGAGGACATTGACATAGGCATCTCTGCACTTGAGTCAATGCTGGGAGCTGCAGCAAGAGTATCTACTCCACCTGCCTCTACTAACACTAAATCTGCCGACAGACCTACGAACCGGCGGATAGAACAACTAGTAACGGAGAAACGGCGTCTAAGAAGAGAATGCCAATCGCAACCTCTCCAAGGCGTTAAGACAGGAAGAAAGCTAAACTCAAAGGAAATGCATAGAAAAGCTCAGTCCAACCAGAACTAAACATCATCTGTGGAAAGCCTACCCAAGCGCTCCTACAGAGACAGTTTCACCGAAAAGGAGTCCAACCGGAAGATGGGCCCGCAGTGACGCAATAAGGGGATCCGTATTTGCCACACATCTTAAAATGGTTTTCCAGCCAAATCCAACATCAAACTCGTTTGCACTTCCTCCCTTCGAGCACATTAACGGATAGTGAGTATTCGGAACTCCAATCGGTTGAAATCTCTGCAGTTATTAAAAATCAGTTAAAGCACTGGCCATGACCTAATCACACCAAAAATTATCATACAACTCCCTCTCACAATCTGCAAATCCCAATACATCTGCAAACTTTTCAACGCTATAATAAGAATTGGCTTGAGAACAAGAGCGTGGAAAAGGTCCACTATCATCATGATACCTAAAGTGGGAAAGGACAAACAGACATCATCCTAAAGGCCAATTAGTTTGCTGCCATGTCTTTCGAACCTTTTTGAAAAGGTCCTGCAGATCCGATTGAACTCATTTGTGACATCGAAAAACACAATCCCTTCTCACCAGTTTGGCTTCCGCGAAAAACACGAGACAATTGAACAAGTCAATTGCATAACATCCGAAAAAAGAACAGTATTCGAACTAAAAGAAGCCTGTGCGGCTGTTTTCGTCGACGTTGCCCAGGAGTTTGATAAAGTTTGCCTGGAGGGTCTGATGTTCAAAATCCGGAGTTTTCCCACAGTACACCTACAAACTCATGGAATCTTTACAATAGGAAAATCGCTGTTAGATGTCATAGCTCCGTCTCGGCTGACTATGAAATCAAAGCTGGTGTACCGCAAGGAAGTGTACTCGGCCCATTGCTCAACGAGTTCACGACTTACAACGTCCACTTTTGCCGATGACACGGCAATCCTCAGCAGATCCAAATGCCCAATACAAGCTTCTGCAAAATTAGAGCAGCTTGTGGACAGAGGGAGTAAGGGACGGGTAAGAAAATAAGATTTGTTTTTGTCGACTGACCTTTTTCTCTGGCCAGCCTCTGCTGCTGATGCTCTGGCTCCCAAGTTAAATTTTCGGGCCCACCCTTGGTTTGGAAGGATCTGAAAAGCACCGTGTATGTTTGGTGCGATTCAACAATTGTGTTGGCATGGCTGAACCATTTACCAGCTAGTTTGAAGACGTTCATTGGCAATCGTACTGCCAAAATATTAGAAATAATACCCAGGGACTCGTGGCGTCATGTTAATACCAAGCAGAACCCCGCATATTGCGCTTCCCGAGGGATGCTGGCTGAGGACTTACTCCAGTTTACTCTCTCAAATCAAATCTCTAACTTTATTTCAGATGAGTACCAAAAGGAGTTGAAAGTTGCAGTATTAGTTACTCTCGCGAAAACCATATCTCTCCTGATCTTGGAACACGAGCATCAACATAATTTACACCCAGAAGTTTCGGCACTTTTTGTTATCGTTCGTCAACGTTTCTGGATCATGGGAGCCAGAAATCTGATTCGTAAAGTTACTCACAACTGTCTAAGGTGCTTCAGACAGCGAGCACATACTAGCAACCAATTGATGGCCGCACTACCGGCAGTGAGAGTTCGGCAAGCATTTCCGTTCGAAAACACTGGTTGTGATTATTCTGGCCCAATTATGATAAAGGCACACAAGGGAAGAAACGCTCGAAAAGAAAAGGGATATTTCGACCGCAGCAGAGACCAAAATGGTTAATGAAATCGGCAAACCTGAAGCCTGATGTACTCTCATACTCCCCCAGCACGCATCATCGAAACGCTTCCTAACCCAAATGGTCTAGTACGAGCCCTTAAGTTAAAGACAGCTACAGGAGAGATGATCCATCCCATAAAAAAGGTGGCTCCCCCGCCTGTTTCAGAAACCTTGTTTCAGGGCCCGGCGGAATGTTGAGGAACGGTTGCTAAATTCGCATCTGCTTAATTTAATTTTGAAAGTAAACGATCTTTTGTATTTCATTATTCTGGTCTTTAAGTTGCATGTCTGGTGAAATAAGAATGTATGTTGAGTTTAATTGCTTATTAGCCGACAAAAAACCACACATGGAGTAAAATAAATCTATTTTTAAGTAAAACGAACCAGCAAAGTTATTTTATGTATCACCAAGGCCATTAGAAGACATTGGCCCAGTTTTAGTTTTATTTATTTATTTTTATTTTATTTGAGAATACACTTGCCCTGGTAGCAAAAGAATAGAGAAACATAAAATATAATACAAACTAATAAATCGGGTAATAATGTAAAAAAAAATATCAAAGAAGCTAACTTCGGCAATGCCGAAGTTTATATACCCTTGCAGTCCTTGGCAATAATTTTTTTACATTTTGGAATTTCTTTCCCTTCAACTCAATTTATCAACACACAAACAAAACACTCAAATTATTACTCTTTTTACTGCATATCAAATACTATCAAATTGGTATTTCATGGCGATACTCCAATTTTTGCAAAAATGTTTGTTCTAGAGCTATATGATGACTACTATAGTCCGATCCCAAAGATTTTCATACTTTATCTTACCCGGGTAATAAAAAGCCGCCAAAAAAAATTTCGTCCCGATAGCTCTTAAGATGGCTGAGTAAAACACGTGCGCACAGACGGACGGACATGGCTATATCGACTCAGCTTCTCATGCTGTTCAAAAATATATATACTTTATGGGGTCGGAAACGTCTCCTTTTGTGCAAACATCTGACCATTTTTATAATACCCTCTGCAAGGGAATAAAAACATGAAAAATTATATAAAATATAAAAATTAGAATAAACGTAATCCGATTGCAAAAATAATGAAGTAAGTAAGTCGTCTCGCCGACTTAGGTATACCATACACCAGTAAAACAAATATTTCAAATTTATAATAACAAATGCATTTACGTTTTTTTTTTTTTCAAAAATTCTGATTACATGCTTTTTGGAAGCATATCTCAGTATCTCGCGAGCACCCTAGCGCCCCCACCAGCCAACGGCCAACTGGAAAAATGTTTATATGCATAACTTGGCTGTTTAGTTCGATTTTGATCAAATTTGGCATTTTGCTGGGTATTAGTATCAAATTCAAGTGTACCAAATTTGATCTTTGCATATTCAAAATATGCGCATTTATTAAGCAAATATACATACCAAGTTTGGTGTTTCTAGCTATTATAGTCTTTAAGAAAATCGGCTTTTTTTCAATTGCGGGGGCGGAGGGGGGCGTGTCAAAATTTTTGTTCAAGAAATTTCTGCGCGCTTATAAAGGATTAATCTTACCACATTTGATGTCTTTAGCTATCATAGTATTTAAATAATTAAAATTTGTGTAAATTTTGTTGGCGGAGGGGGGCGTTGCAAAAATTTTATATAAACTTGACGGACGGTGTTGATCCTGATCAAGAATATGGGTGTATGATATAATAATGTATAATCTTTAACCAAACACTCGCACTAAATACCATCAGGGGGAAAAGCAACCTACATCGGAAATAGAGCTCGAGAGCAACAGAATTGTAGATTTAGTAGGTCTCCACAACCACCGACTGGGTCAGTGACGGCGATAGAGTGCACGTGTATTTGTAAGAGTCAGCGAGATAGCATATGCCATGATGAGGTATGTAAAAACAATTTAATAGACAAAATTTAAAAATATTTATTCACTTGGTTCATGGTATACCGAAGTCGGCTAGACGACTTACTTCATTAGAGTTAAAAAGTTAATTACCCTATTTGTACAGGGATAAAGAAACGTATAAAATACGCTCTTATCATATCTTGTAAGGAAAACACGTGCATAATTTTGTTTTTTCGACTTTTATTGCCAGCGTGACAAATAAATAGGGTGAAAGAAAAGCGCGAAAAGGCAGCCAAGCACACACAGATGAAGTCCGTAATACCACAAAGGTACATATATGTATACAAAACAGGTTGTTGCTTTTGGATACTTGTGCCAAGCCATAGTGTTGACTTGAAGCTGATGATGATGTCGCTATACAATAACATCCAGTAACCGGTTTTTCCCAGAGACAAGTGTCATATGACTGAGTGTTAGACTTGGGTTTTGAAGCCACTTAGCAACTTGCGAAAACAAATCATGCTTATTGATAGATCTTAAATGGAAAGCTCTGCCACTGCGACTGGCTTTAGCATTTAGATCTTTTTGTTTTCTATTTCATTACATAATTTCATGGTTTAATAGTGATAAAGCGAAACTACCCATTCAGCTTTCATAGAAAGTTTGCTGCGTATGCACCAATCACAAAACAAATTAAAAAAAAAAAAAAAAAAAGAGAAAAAAATAATTTAGCCAAAACTAACATTTACGATTGAAATACATACGGTCGTAATGATAGCTAATACCATTAGTAGTAATTGATAATTAGGAATCAGAAGGTGAAATTTTTGAAATAGAAATGTACTGCTTACTAAAACTTGTTGGTTTTACCCAAAGTCTACACTGTAGTCTATAATAAGCGAGTCTTTTTCCTTACCTATAAGCGTTAAAGTAAAAACCAGAGGGCCGGGGTTAACTTCGACCGCGTCGAAGTTTGTATACCCTTGCAACTGTTTTGGTAATTCTTTCCTTACCTATAGATATCAAAGTGTAAAAACGTTTTATCCAAAAAGTCTAATGTTTGCGAAAGAACGGCCTTCAATCCTAGCATAGGATATAACGAACTTTTTGACAAAAGTCACTGTTTTCGACCGATCGTTGCTATGGGAGGTCTATGATATAGTCACCCGATCTTGACCAAATTTGGCACAGTCGTTTATAGCTACAATAAACTACTTATATTAAATTTCACGACAATAGCTATAAAATTAATGAAGTTATTGAGAAAGTCACTGTTCGTGACTTTGCCGTTTGTATGGGAGCTATATGATATAGTCACCCGATCTTGATCAAATTTGGCACAATTATTAATAAGAACACAAAACTGACCAATACTGATAAAATAACGAAGTTATTGAGAAAAGTCACTGTTCGTGACTATGACGTTTGTATGGGAGCTATATTATCATATAGCTATATCAGTGGTCCGATCCGGCTGAATCCAAGATATACAACGCCTGCAGTATATATAGCTCTTACGGTCTCGGAGGAGTTCGCGTTGATCCAGACGGACGGACGGACGGACATGGCTATTTGAACTCGTCTCGTCGTGCTGATCAAGAATATATATACTTTATATGGTCTGAGATGCTTCGTTCTATGCGTTGCACACTTCTGACCAAAATTAATATACCCTTATTGCAAGGGTATAAAAACTACTGAAAATCATTTAAAAATATCAAAAGAGCTAACTTCGGCTATGCCAAAGTTTATATACACTTGCAGTCTTTGGCAATAATTTTTTTACATTTTGAAATTTCTTTCCCTGCAACTCAATTCAACAATACACAAATAAAACATTTAATATATATATTTTTTTTTTACTACAAATTTTTCTTCTTCTTCCATCATTCCCTAAGCAAAGCACAACACGCATACACATACAGTTCGTGTAGCGCTGGGTCTCTGTATCCATGTGCTCTGTTTGATTTGATGGCGTAGTAGGCAGCGCTTGAACCGATTTGTATTGACTGTAACTTGTGTTGTATTTATCCGATCAGATTGGGATCTGAGATTTTATATCAAATACTATCATATTGGTAAATTTCATGGGGATACTACAATTTTTGCAAAAATGTTTTTCAAAAGCTAAATGATATAGTAGTCCGATCCCAAAGATTTTCATACTTTGTCTCACCCGGGTAATAAAAAGCACCCAAAATGTTATCCCGATAGCTCTTAAGATGGCTGAGTAAAACGCATACGCACAAACGGACGGACAGACGGACATGGCTCTTGAAATATTTTAAAATTTTGTTAAGTGACTTTTGAAAAAAAAACTCAGTTAGCTGATAAAATAAAGTAATTTCAACTACTAATTCTGTTTAACAGAATGCCAAAAGCAAAGTCTAATATTAGTCATCATACACGAGAAACACGATTTAATCGGACAGCAAGAGAACTAAGAACAGAGAATCAGCGCCTGCACATAGTGGTCCGATCCGGATGATTTTTATACTTTATTTTTATACAGTTAAAAAAAAAAAGTTTAAAAAAATTCATCCCGATAGCTTTTAAGATGGTTGAGTAAAACATGGCTATATTGACTCAGCTTGTCATGCTGATCAAGGATGTACTTTATGGTGTCGCAAACCTCTCCTACTGTACGCGACAAACATCAGACCAATTTTATAATACCTTCAGCAAGGGTATAAAAATCATTTCTACATTTTATATATGTGTAGCAAAGCACATACTTAGTATTTATATATAAATGAATATATGTACATGCATACATATGTACATGTATGCATGTAATTTCAAATATTGGCAAAATACAACAAGTTAAGTATAATCATCTAAACGATCACAAGTTAGTGCAAGAAACGTTACTTCTCGAAAACGTGATGAAATGGTTAGCTTATGTCTAACAAAAATAAAATACATATTGGGACAATGAGTAAATGTAAATCGATACTAGCGTTCAGGCGCCATTAAAGTCTTTTTAGAGACTTCGTGTCTCTAAGAGGAAGAACGTTATGATGTCTATACAATGGTTGAATATTATCTTAAAAAAAAAAAATAATTGTATAATACCATTGTATAATTCATTTCCCGTCGCTTCACTCGTGGTTAAAAGTTAACTGATAAAAAAACATAATTTCATTACAAAACCCAACGAAAAATTTTTTTTGTTTATCAAAAAGTTTAATTTGTTTACCAACATCATAAAATCTGAAAGATAAGCGAAATGGTTTTAGTTCCCTATACGTGAAAAAAATAGTAAGAAAAAAAAGAATCAATTTTTGAATTGAATTGAAAACAAAGTAAGACTTTACAAAGCAATATTAAAGCCTGTTTGGACTTATGCGTTACAACTTTGGGGAACCGCGAGCCAATCAAATATTGAAATTATGCAACGCTATCAATCGAAAACCCTACGCACAATCGTTAACGCACCTTGGTATGTTTCCAATGCTGAAATACATAAGGACCTTAATATACCATTTGTCAAGGATGAAATAGCAGAGTTTAGTGTTAGATATATTGACAGACTGCACAACCACCCAAACTCATTAGCTCTAAGTCTACTTAATAATATAACAACAAGAAGACTAAAAAGATTACATATATTAGATCTTCCAAATAGGATTTAACTTTTGTTTTATATATGTACATATACATAAATATAAATATATATACCATATAAAATGAATATATAATAATACACATGTATTAATACTTAAGTAAATTTAATTACTCGTCTGTACAACTTAGAGTTTATATATAATAGTTGACTCAGTGGAGCCGACTATTCCTGTTATGTTTTTTATGTATCTCCAAATTTACTGATTGTCCAAGGACAGATTGTAAATAAAAAGAATTGAAAAAAAAAAAAAAAATTTTTTCTGTACACTGCTAAAAGGGCTGACCTGTGGGGCATTAAGTTAACTATGTGTGTACTAGACAGCTGCATGACTTCATTCACTTAATAACTAAAATAGAGTATACTCGGATAGAATTGAATAGAGTGAGTGACAGACGCACAATGAGTGAGTGTGTATGAGTATTAGTATATTTTGGTACTCATACAAAGCAAATTGAATGACACTGAGTACTGACTGAGTACTCAGTAAAACGGAGTGTCAAATTTGACACATCTAAAAACATTCGAGTTATCCATCCAAGTATCGGGGTACATATTTTGTGTATTTATTTTCTTTGCATCGTTGAAACACAGCAGTCTCAAAAATGGAAGGAGGAAAAACTACCCAAAGTGAGAAAGTATGTAATTTAAAGCGTATTTTGTTGTTTTTGTTTTCGTTTGTTTTGTTATTGCTGTAGTCAAATATTTCATATATCTTTCTGCTTAGCTTGTGACCTGTACATAAATGTTTTTTGTGTAATTTCTTTCAGAATAATTTAGTTCGATTAAAATATACAGGTTGTTAAAAGAGTGGCGAGCACAAGAGAGATCCTTGCACAGGAAATAAAAGAGAATCTGCATTCTGGATTGTAATCACTAGCGATATATGGAGAGATAACTTTTTAAAAGATTCATATTTATCGTGCACTGTGCATTATGTAAAGGAAGGAGTACTTGTTGATAGACTCATGGCCATGAAATCAATGAAAGGAATGTCCTGCACAGGTGTGTTAACTTAATGAACGAGTGTACACGATTTTAATAAATTTTTCCATAACTAGGTGCAAATATTCGGGCAAAAATAGGCGATATCTTAAAAAACTTTGAATGTGATCTTGAATTGGACAACCCCGTAATCGTTACAGACCGTGGGTCAAATATGGTAAAAGCTTTCCACGATTTGCAAAAAATTCATTGCGTCAACCATCTCCTCAATAATGCTGTTGAAAAAGGTATTAATGCCGTACCTGAGCTGGGCTATATGGTCAGTACGTGCACCAAGCAGGTGAAATTTTTTAAAAAATCGGGAAAGAATTCATCTTTGGGATTTACGCTGAAAAGTTTTTGCCCCACTCGTTGGAACACAGTTTACTACCTGCTTAAATCAGTTGAAATTAATTGGATAGAACTGACAACAATATTAAAAGATAAGAACCAGACCAATAGAATCGAAGGTATTAACGCCAACCACTTAGGTTCCGTTGTTCAAATTCTAAAAGAGTTCGAAACCGTCTCAAAAAAATTGGAAGTAACCAAAAGTCCAACAACACATTTAATTATTCCAAATTTAAACAAATTAAAGAAAATCTGTCTGTCCGATTCCAATGATATTGTAATTATTCAAGCTCTAAAGTCCGCATTGTATACTCAAATTTTATCGACAATTGAACCAAATTTATCAAAATATCACAAAATAGCCCTATTTCTATTTCCACCCACAAACAAATTGGTACAATTTTCTCCGCATGAAAAGGAAACCGTAATTGACGAGTGCAAACTAATTATGGAACTTTTTTAAAAAACAGTGGGTCTAACACTTTACAAATACCAATAGCAAATGACGAATTTGCTGATTTTGTAGAGGTTCAACAAGTTGACCCGAATAATAACCAAATTGACCAAGAAATAAAAGGGTACTCCAATATAAATGTACCGTACAGCACAAATTTCGATGCACTGGCTTGGTGGGACATGCACCAAAAATTTTTTCCTTTATTGCACAAATCAAGTTGCAATATTTTTTGTATACCGGCAAGCAGCGCGGCGTCTGAAAGAACCTTTTCAAACGCAAGAAATTTAATTACTGAAAAACGCTGCTTAATTGCTGCAAATGCAGATAATATTAATAAAATAATGTTCTTGAACTCAAACTTGAATTAAATGTAGTATATATGTAAATAAGTATATGAAATGAATATTAAAATGTAATCTATCTATGTATTTGCTTTCGTTTTTATGGGTTTTGAAGTACAGATTCTGCACGCACAACAAAAAACAACAAAAATGCTGTGTCGGCACCTGTCATTCGGATACATTCGAAACATACTTACTTATACTCACTTATACTCTCTGTTTTAACATTGTACGGCCGAGTATAAAGCAAGCCTATCCACTCACTCATACTTATTCCATTTCGCACTCATATTCACTCAACTCAATTTGAGAGTAGTATATCCGAATGTCACTTTTTTGACATTCATGCAGATGTCTAGTGTGTACATAGGCTACTAGCCTACTACTTCACCTATTTTCGTATATCAATAAATGATGTAGTGGTCCGATCGGATTTTCATACTTTATTTTACCCGGGTAGTAAATAGCATAAAAAAAAATTCATCCCAATAGCTTTTAAGCTGGCGCCATGAAGTTGATATGCACCGACGAAAAGACGGAAATGAAAATACTTTTCAACTCAGCTTCTCATGCTGATAAAAAATATGTACAGCTGTGTTCACGAAAATAACAGTGCCCTTGAGCTTTGACTTTAAAGTTCATAAATCATATTAAAAAGACCACAAATGCACCTGTATTTTCTAAATTCATAATTTATATTTATACATAATAAATTTAGTACCATTTTGGACTAAACAAATAGTCCCCCATTTTCAGAATTGAGCAAGATAGTAAAATAAGTTTAAAAAAAAGGTCACCTTTGGTTCTTAGAACATAATACTTAGTCCGGAACCAATTATTGGCAATAGCTGATTTTCACCTGGGCCGCACCGAATCCATCAATGGTAGAAAACTGTTGCCGTATTTCTTGGATAACTTCTTAATGTTAAGCTTTATTGGACGGTTTTTCATTTTTAGTGGGTTACCGATCCGGCGACTGAGCTGGCCCTGGCATTTCATCGATTCCTTCAAATTGAAAACAACGTTTTGAGCTTGTTCCTACGTTTTGGGTCGTTGTACTGGTGATATATCCATTTTATGGGCATATTGCTATAGGAGAGCTAAAACTTTTTTATGATGTCCACATAGATACTTCTATTCATATTCCCATGAATCTTATGAATTGGACCAAGTCGTTTATATAAGAAACAAGCCCAAATCATGCCATATTGCTTAACCATTTTAGCGGGTTCGTTTGGGTGGTATTCCATATATTCTGGGCGACGTCCATGCTGTTTAAACCCTGCACCACCAAACAAGACTACTTTGCGGACGTCTGGCCCGAGAATATTACGCTTTTTTGCAATATGAAGATTCATATGGAGTTTTGTCAAAATACCAACAGGCTTTACAGGCTTCGAAGTCAAGAGTGGGACCATCTTTCGACGTCGCGATATTAGCTCGTGTTCTAGGAGTCTACGCCGACAAGTGACACCCCTTACTGAAATGTTCAGATCATGTTTGAATAAATGCAAACTTGAATCTGTTGTATGTATATATCAATGTGCCAGTCTTCACGTTTCTCGGTTTTTTTGTTTTTTGTAGTTTAGGGCAGCAGACACCATTATAAAATTAGGATTTTTTTTTAAGTTTTACCTTGTTTTTCAAGGTTTAGGATCCACTCTGTCTTCTCTGTAGAATAATGCGTTTCTCTTCCGACCAACATGAAAATGTTTGCGTTTTTTGATGCAAATAATATACTATAATTATTTAATTAAATACACTTACTACTGATAAATTTTTAAACTTTTTATTTACATTTTTTGCAACTAAAGGAAACACTGAAAAGCGATTTTCACATTTTTATGCTTATCCCCACAAATTTGGCTGTCCACAAAATAGCAGTGTTTCCTTTAGTTGCGAAAAATGTAAATAAAAATTTTAAAAATTTGTCAGTAGTAAGTGTATTTAAAAAATGAAGTAAGTAAGTCGTCTCGCCGACTTAGGTATACCATACACCAGTAAAACAAATATTTCAAATTTATTAAACCAATGCATTTTCACATGCTTTTTATTACAAGCATATCTTACAATCTCCCTCACTCAAGTATACGAGCACCCTAGCGCCCCCCACCAGCCAACGGCCAACTACGGCCTTATGGAAAAACGTTTATATGCATAACTTGGTTGTTTTTTGTCCGATTTTGATCAAATTTGGTGTTTTGCTGGGTATTAGTATCAAATTCAAGTGTGCCAAAATTGATTACAAAAGGTAGAAAATTACGTGAGATAATCGAGTTTTCCCAAATTACGGGGGCGGAAAGGGGCGTGGCAAAATCGTTGCATATGCAATATATGCGCATTTATTAGACAAATACACATACAAAATTTGGTGTCTCTAGCTATTATAGTCTTTAAGAAAATCAAATTTGTTTAAATTTCGTGGGCGGAGGGGGCTTGGCAAATTTTTTTGCAACAAATTTGTGCGCGCTTACTAAAGGATTAATCATACTAAATTTGATGTCTTTAGCTATTGTAGTCTTTAAGAAAATCAAATTTGTTTAAATTTCGTGGGCGGAGGGGGCGTGGCAAAAATTTGAAATAAACTTGACCACCGTAGGTAATACGTCTACGTACCAAATTTGGTGACTCTAGCTCTTATAGTCTCTGAGATCTACGTGTTCATACGGACAGACGGACGGACGGACGGACGGACGGACATGTCTATATCGACTCGGCTGTTGATACTGATCAAGAATATATATACTTTATGGGGTCGGAAAAGCTTCCTTCTGCCTGTTACATACATTTTGGCGACTTTAATATACCATTTCACCCTATGGGTGTATGGTATAATTAGTAAAATTAACGGATTTTTTTGGTTTTTCTATGCCTATATACCATTTTACAAAACCAAAGTCCAAAAACTGTATCTATACAAAGGAAAACATGAAAAATTTTAAAATCTTTGTTAGCATCTACTGCACTGCTATTTTTGTGAACACAGCTGTACATACATACATATGTATAGTCTCTGCAAGGTTTTATTTAAGACTAATTTTTATACCATGTACCCATAGGGTGAAATAGTATAGTAAAGTCGCCAAAATGTGTGCAAGGCAGAAGGAAGCATTTTCGACCCCATAAAGTATAAATATTCTTGATCAGGATCAACACCTTGTCTATCTAGCCATTTCCGTCCATCAGTTCGTCCCTCCGTCCGTGCGACCGTATGAACACGTAGATCTCGGAAATCTATATAAGACCCCTGTAACACCTACGGTGTTCAAGTTTATTTCAAATTTTTGCTACGCCCTCTTAAGCCTCCGCAAATTAGATAAAACCGAAATTAGATAAAACCGAAATTAGATAAAACCGAAATTAGATAAAACCGAAATTAGATAAAACCGATTTTCTCTTATTTGGAATGTGTACTGGATTAGTACAATCGCACATTTTGTTTTTTTCAAAATTGTGCCATGCCCTTCTCCGCCCCCGAAAATTAAATGTGTTCTCAAAAAATAACAAAACTAAAACAAACAAATTTGGTATGTAGATTTTTTTTGGAATGCGTGCATAATAATATTTAAAATTCTGGCCACGCCCACCTTCGCCTTCATAATTTAGAAAAAAAGATTTTCCTGTCGTCCATTGTCCATTGTTTGACTCTTGAACCCAAATTCACTCAGCCTAGCCCTAGCCCTATTAATATCTATCAACGTACCAAATTTTATTAAAATCGGACTAGAAACACGGGAAATATACCGTAGCAGTGGCCTAGCCAGAAAATTTTTCGGGTGGAGGGGGGTTGGGTGTCGGGGGGTTAACATGTCTTAGGATCAAAGATATTAAGCAAAATTTCAAATATGAAATATCACTTAGTTAATGTGTTAAGACTTTCGGGGGGCTTTTCCAAATCATAATCTGCGCGAATTCTAAGCAAGTCTACGTACCAAATTTAATTGCTGTTACTCTGTTACTTTTTGAGAAAATCAGTTTTACCTAATTTGCAGGGGTGGAAGGGGGCGTGGCAATTTATGCAAATAAACTCGCTAACAGTTGAGAGCAAAAAAACAAAAACCAGAGGGCCGGGCCTAACTTCGACCGCGTCAAAGTTTGTATACCCTTGCAAATTTTTAGGTAACTCTTTCCTTACCTATAGCCATCAAAGGAAAAATCGTTTTATCTACAAAAGAAAGACTACAATCTTAGCATAGGAAATAACGAAGATTTTGATCAAAGTCACTGTTTTCCATCGATCGTTCTTATGGGAGCTATATGATATAGTCATCCGATCTTTATTAAATTCGGCTTGTCATTAACAGATATATTAAACCAATAAATGTTAGATTTGAAAGCAATCGCATTAAAAGTAACGAAGTTATTGACAAAAGTCACTGTTTTTGAGCGATCGTTCCTATGGGAGCCATATGATATAGTCACCCGATCTTGATCAAATTTGGCACAGTGGTTTATATGTGCAATAGAATGACCAATATTAAATTTCACAACAATAGCTGGGAAAATAACGAAGTTATTGAGAAAAGTCACTGTTCGTGACTTTGCCGTTTGTATGGGAGCTATACGATATAGTGGTACGATCCGGCTGAATCCGAGATATACAAACTGTGCAGTATATAGGAGTTCGCGTCGATCCAGACGGACGGACGGACGGATGGACGGACGGACATGGCTATTTGAACTCGTCTCGTCGTGCTGATGAAGAATATATGTATATACTTTAAATGGTCGGAGATGCTTCCTTCTATGCGTTGCACACTTCTGACCAAAATTAATATTCCCTTTTTGCAAGGGTATAAAAACACTTACCGATATTTATTACTATAACTTGCAAGATAATATTCTGATCTATTTCATACCTCTAAGTACGGTTACCAGCAATGTCTAACACTTGTCAATTGCATTATAACCTCCCATGGTGACTTAACTTTTTTCCTACTTCATTATACCCTTGCAGAGGGTATTATAAAATTGGTCAGATGTTTGTAACGCACAGAAGGAGACGTTTTCGTCCCCATAAAGTATATATGTATATCCTTGATCAGCATGAGAAGCTTGATAGCTTGATGAAGTTGATATAGCCATGTCCGTCAGTCTGTTCGTCTGTCCGTATGCGTTTTACTCAGCCATCTTAAGAGCTATCGGAATGAAATTTTTTTGAGGGCTTTTTATTACCCAGGAAAAATAAAGTATGAAAATTGTTAGGATCGGACCACTATATCATATAGCTCTCGAACAAACATTTTTGCAAAAATTGGAGTACCCCCATGAAATTTACCAATATGATAGATTTGGATATAAAACCTCAAATCTCAAAATTTGAATCTGATCGGATGAATAGAACACAAGCTACAGTCAATATAAATCGGTTCAAGCGCTGCTTGCTGCCTAGTAAAGCATCATCAAATCAACAGACCACATGCTGTATGTGTATGTGTGCAGTGCTTTACCTAGGGAATAATGTAAGAATAAGAAAAAAATGTAGTAAAGAGTAATAATTTGAATGTTTTGCTTATATACTGAAAATTGAGTTGCAGGGAAAGAAATTTCAAGAGGTGAAAATATTATTGCCAAGGACTGCAAGGGTATATAAACTTTGTCATAGCCGAAGTTAGCTTCTTTGATATTTGTATACCCTTGCAAAAAGGGTCTATTAATTTTGGTCAGAAGTGTGCAACGCATAGAAGGAAGCATCTCCGACCATATAAAGTATATACATATATTCTTGATCAGCATGACGAGACGAGTTCAAATATCCATGTCCGTCCGTCCGTCCGTCTGTCCTTCGTTTCGTTCCCATAAAAACGGCAAAGTTACGAACAGTGACTTTTCTCAATAACTTCATTATTTTTGGAGCTATTGTCGTGATTTTTAATATTGGTAAGTTTATTACACCTATAAACGACTGTGCCAAATTTGATCACGATCGGGTGACTATATCATATAGCTCCCATAGAAACGATCGGTCGAAAACAGTGACTTTGTTAGTTGTATATATCTGTTAATGACTGTGCCGAATTTGATAAAGATCGGGTAACTATATCATATAGCTCCTATAGGAACGATCTGTGGATAACAGTGATTTTCATCAAAAAGTTCGTTATTTTCTATGCTAATATTGAAGGCCGTTCTTTCGCAAATATTACCGTTATAGGTAAAACAGTTAGTTTAGATAAAACAGTTACTAAAAAACTTGCAAGGGTATACAAACTTTGACGCGGTCGAAGTTAGAGCCGGCCCTCTGGTTTGAGCTAAATTGCCAAATTTAGAGCGAGCAAAGTAGCAAGTAGTGAAGGATCTTTCTTTGCAGGAAACTTAAACTATTGCCAGAAAGTTGGTTTTTCTAGTCTATTTTATGTGCATCAAAACCTGAAAAAATAACAGAAAGACGTTGTCGAAAGCTTAAAATCTCGCCCAAATTAGTAAAAAGAATAGTACGAGTCTCAAGGCTTCGCCAGTTTACATCTGCTGTGAAGATCCAGGAAGAGCTTAAAGTGCCGGTCAGTGTTTGGACAGTGCGGGGAGAGTTAACTGAAAATAAGTTGAACGCTCGGAGCCCTCGGAAAATTCCGCTTCTCTCACAAAAGAACATAAAATAACGAATTGAACTTTATAACTTGGTCTTTATTTTAACACTATTTTCCTGGAATATCTCTACACTTTAATATTTTGTGCTCTTTAAAATATGTGCTTCTACTATTTTGCTCGCCTCGAGTGGTACTATTGACACAAAATCTTCATTATTTTCGGAAAATCAAAATGGAGTGTTTTTTTGTTGATAATATAATTAATAACAGGCCGAATAATAAATTGCATACCAAAAAATCTCAGTCTAGCCCCTAAAATATAACTTTTTATGCTATTGTTAAAATGGTTGATCTCACTACCAGTTTTTTGCTCGCAGCTGAATCACACGAGTCTACATACCAAATTTGGTGGCTCTAGCTCTTAGATCTGAGATCTAGGTGTTCATACAGACGGAGAGACGACGTACGGACGGACATGGCTAAATCGTCTAGGCTATTCATGCTAGAGGTGGGCATGGGCCCAACCCGACGCAGCCCATGGGCTAAAGAGCATTTTACCAGTACCCGAAAGCTACAAAAATTTTGCAAACCGGAACCAACCCGCCCGCCAGAAAATAATTTAAACTTTTTTTTTGAAAAATATAGTGTTTTATGATTCTGCGAAACAGAACTTACATTAAATATATTTACTAAGTATTAGAAGGAATGAAACAAAAATTACACTTTCTTTAAAGCAGCACTAAAATCACATATTTTTGTACAAAACCAGAGAGTCATTTAAATTTGAGCGACCCATACCCGCCCGCACCCAACCCGAAATTAGTTTTTCAGCCCATACCCACGGGTAACCGGCAAAAACCCAGCCCATGCCCACCTTTAATTCATGCTGATCAAGAATATATATCTTTATGGGGTCGGAAAAGCTTTCTTCTGCCTGTTACATACATTTTGGTGACTTAAAGATGCTATTTCAAATAAGAAATACAATTTATAAAAGGGCTTTTTAAAATATAATATTATAAACTTCAATTGTACCAAAGAAAGAAGTTCAATTAAAAAATTTAATTGAACCTTCCCGTGAAGATCTTTAATAAATGTTCCATTTATTTTCCTTTACTTGTGCAATTGATGGTTTGTTTTTATGTTTTCCAGTTCTGGACTTTTTTCAGATCGTGCTACATTAAGTCGCCTCCACCCCACCTTACTGCATACGCCCAACTTGAATAATTAACAAATGACAATGAATTAAGGTTATTTCTCGCTGCACTGAAAATGTATATTTGTGTAAAACAGCGGGTCAGTGCTGAAAAGTGCACGGAAGCCGTTAATTTCCATTAGCTTTACGTGGTTTTTTTTTTTTTTCTGCTCCCCCTTCATATGACTATTTTCAATATCAGCGTCTGTAGGTAATTGTTTAGATTTTGTTAGCTTCCTCTTCACTTTATTAACATTCACCCACAAAGTGAAATGGTATATTAAACTCGCCAAAATGTATGTAACAGGCAGAAGGAACCATTTCCAAAGTATATTTATTCTTGGTCAGCATTAACAGTAGAGTCGATAAGGAGAGCCATAGATTACAAATTTACCGTAATTTTGCTTTTATGTTAAGTCAGTAAAAAACAGTAAAAGTTTGTCGTGTGATGACCATCAGTGCAAAACCTTATATGAATTTAAGTTTGTTAGCGGTTTTTAATTAAAATTTAGACGGAGCAACAAAATATAAATATAAAAAATTAATATCAATGGCTATACCGCCAAAGAAAATAAAAAATGAACCACAAAAACTGTCGGACTACAAAGCAGTAGGGTAGTTTGGTGAAGGATGCTCTTCACAAAAGGATGCTCTTTTACAAATGTAAAAATACAAACGGAACAACATAAGCCACTGTTTGACCTGTGTTTTCCTAATTAGACTACGAAATCATCAACATAATTGAACCCAAAATTGGAAGCAGCCAAGAATATCGTTGGTATCAAGAGAAATCATTTCACTTCGTGCAACACTGAGACGAAAATAAAAGTAGCGCAAATCGCCTATTCATACAAATCGAATATATACATACATATGTTGAACAAATACAATTGGAAAATAAATTCACATATTTTTTCGGTTACATCAAATGAATAGAGTGTTTATTAGTCGCTAACACCTTATGAATATTCCTTTATTATTTTGGTTTTTATTAATAGCTGAAATACTAATGTATTAACTAAAATTTGATACGTAAATGCAATGATAACTCTACTGGAAAAAATGTCGCGTGAGTGACTGAGAAAAATCATTGTTAAATGAAGTAAGTAAGTCGTCTCGTTGACTTAGTATACCATACACCAGTAAAACAAATATTTCAAATTTATAATAACAAATGCATTTACGTATTTTTTAAAAAATTCTGTTCACATGCTTTTTACAAGCATATCTTAGAGATCACTCATGCATATGACCATTATGGCGGCCCCACCCGCCAACGGCAAACTCTCCATGAAAAGATTTGCATAACTTGCATAACTTGGCGATTTTTATTCCGATTTTGATTTGGTGTTTTGCTGTATATTAGTATCGAATTTAAGTGTGCCAAATTAGATTGCACAAAGGTAGAAAATTGCGGGAGATAATCGAGTTTTTTCAAATTACGGGGCGGAAAGGGGCGTGGCAAAATCTTTATACATACGAAATGTGCGCATTTATTAAGCAAATATACTTAAATTTCAAGTTGCAATACAATTGCTTCTCAAATAAAGGCGTGAAGTTGATTTGCAGCGACGGACCGTCAGAAAGACATGGTTATAGGTATCGACTCAGATTTCCATGCTGATCAATAATATACATACATATATACTTTATGGGGTCTGAAACTTCGTTGCGTTACAAACATGTCATCAATTTAATAGTCCCAGAATATTTTGTATGTACTTATGTTCATATGACGTAAAATATGTCTTTTTAAGTTGGCATACTTGGTAACCAATGTACAGTTGGGACTTTGCAAATGCTCCATAATAAGTTATTTAGTTCTTATATTATATTTATATATGTATTATACTATTAGAAAAAAAGACATTTTGAATCGTAATCGATTCACATTACATTGGATAATTCATAGATTAATTTAGACGAGCTTACCTACTCTAGATGACTCAGAGTTGACAGGGAAATGAAATCGCATGAAAAATCGCAAAATCGATTAAGGGAATCCAGTGACATTTAAAAATTCAAACACACTCAAACACATTTTTAACAAGAAGTTCACAATGCAATAGGCAAAATTCAGAGCTAAGAAAAAATGCCAATAAAATGTCAATCGTTCAATGCACTTTATAAAAACCAGACTGATGAGCTACCTTTGGCCGTGCTGAAATTTGCATTCGCTTGCAAACTGTATTTTTACTCTTTACACACATACATACATATGTGTGTACATATACATATGTACACATATATATGTATATCAAAGTGGAAAAAACCTTATCAACTTAAGCCGGAGTAATACAGCCCAAATAGTATGCAATTATAGCTAATGAGGTGTATGGTTTGCCTGCAAAATTATTTATTGATGCTTTTTACAACATACACCCATAGGGTGAAATGATGTTTAACACATCGCCAAAATGTACATATGTAACAGGCAGAAGGGAGCTTTTCCGACCCCATAAAGTATATATATTCTTGATCGGCATCTACAGCCAAGTCGATCTAGCCTTGTCCGTCTGTCCGTCCGTCTATCCGTATGAACACCTTGATCTCGGAGACTATAAGAGATATAGCCATCCAATTTGGTATGTAGGTTCGTGTAGTATGTAAACTGATCATGTTTATTTCGAATTGTTAACCCCGCAATTTCAAAAAAGCGTTTATCTCAAAAACTATTCTAGCTAGAGACACCATATTGGTTATGTACATACATATGTACATTGTATGTATATTTGTACGTCTAAAGATTTTTCCAGGCCCCTTTCCGCCCCGTAATTTGAAAAAACTCGATTATCTCACGTAATTTTCTACCTTGTGCAATCAAATTTGGCACTCTTGATACTTTTGCACTTTGATACTAATATCCAGCAAAATACCAAATTTGATCAAAATCCGACTAAAAATAGCCAAGTTATGCTTATAAACGCTTTTTAATAAGGCCGCATTTGGCCGTTGGCTGGGCTTAAGTGAGCGCTTAATTAAGATATGCTTGTAAAACGCATGTGAACAGAATTTTTCAAATAAAAGTAAATGCATTTGTTAATATAAATTTTAAATATTTGTTTTACTGGTGAATGGTATGCCTATGTCGGCGAGACGACCTATGTATGTATGTATGTATGTATGTACATATGTACATATGTACTTACTTCATTTTATAGATGCTACCGTTTTAAATTCTAATTTACAATACTCTTTTTAAATGGATAAAGAGTCAAAGAAAAATCAATAAAAAGATATATATGTATGTATGTATGTATGTATGTACATATGTAAGTAAAAAGTTTTGGCAGCTGGGCGGTAAGTAAAAATAGCAATGTGGACGCAATTTTTACATAAACGAAATCAAAACCAGAGAGCCGGGGTTAACTTCGACCGCGTCGAAGTTTGTATACCCTTGCAACTGTTTTGGTAATTCTTTCCTTAGCCATCAAAGTGTAAAAACGTTTTATCCAAAAAGACTAATGTTTGCGAAAGAACGGCCTTCAATCTTAGCATAGGATATAACGAACTTTTTGATGAAAGTCACTGTTTTCCACTTATCGTTTCTAAGGGAGCTATATGATATAGTCACCCGATCTTGACCAAATTTGGCACATTTATAGCTTTAATAAACTAACGTTTATTAAATTTCACGACAATAGCTTAAAAAGTAATGAAGTTATTGAGAAGTCACTGTTCGTGACTTTGCCGTTTGTATGGGAGCTATATGATATAGTCACCCGATCTTGATCAAATTTGGCACAATTATTAACAAAAATATAAAACTGACAAATACCAACTTTTATGACAATAGCTAGAAAATTAATGAAGTTATTGAGAAAGTCACTGTTCGTGACTTTGCCGTTTGTATGGGAGCTATATGATATAGTCACCCGATCTTGATCAAATTTGGCACAATTACTAACAAGAACACAAAACTGACAAATACCAACTTTTATGACAATAGCTATAAAATTAATGAAGTTATTGAGAAAGTCACTGTTCGTGACTTTGCCGTTTGTATGGGAGCTATATGATAGAGTGGTCCGATCCGGCTGAATCCGAGATATGCAATGCCTGCAGTATATACAAGCTCTGTAGCTCTTACGGTCTCGGAGGAGTTCGCGTTGATCCATACGGACGGACGGACGGACGGACGGACGGACATGGCTATTTGAACTCGTCTCGTCGTGCTGATCAAGAATATACAGCTGTGTTCAAAATAATAGCAGCGCATATAAGCTCTGACTTTAAGATTGAAAAAAAACATCATATTGACTACAGGCCAAATTTTTTTTTTACAATTTAGTATTTACGTTTAATTTCAAACAAAATTAGTGTGTTTCTTTTATCAAAAAACTTATTTCATTTATAAATTTAAGTAAAAAATGATAAAAATGCCGAAATTGCCCTATTCAAAATAATAGCAGCGCTTCATTTCAATATTAAAAATATTCAACTAAAAGTTGTTAATTTGTTAAAAGTAAGTTTAATTATTGAGTTTACTATTATTTATACGGGAATACACCAAAATAATGAAAAAAATTTTACTTTAGTGGGTAAAGGCAAACATTGTTCAAATGAAAAGCGCAAATTGATATTAAGCCTTAGAAAGCAAGGGAAAACATACCGGGAAATCGAAAGATTTGTTGGATGTTCTTCTAAAATGATTAATAATGCGATAAAGTATCAACACAAACCCGAAACCCGCGGCAGGAAAAGATCTACCACTGACATTGACGACCGACGCATTGTGCGCTCCAGCAAAGCTAATCCTTTTGCTTCTGCGGAATCCATAAAAGCAGACCTAAACTTGTCTGTAAGTGGCGTAACTTGTCGGCGAAGACTTCTGGAGCATAAACCGAAGGCCCGAAGTCCAAGAAAAGTGCCACTTCTAACTTCAAAACATATCAAAGCTCGAATACAGTTTGCTAAAGAGCACCTAAAATGGCCCTTTTGTTGTTCGGTGGAACTGGATCCTGTTTTTCATATGGCGGAGTAGGCCCTATCCACATGATTAATGGGATTATGGATGCAAAAGTATACGTGGATATACTACAAAACGTTATGCTTCCATATTCCTCTTGGGAAATGCCACTAAAATGGACGTTCCAACAGGACAATGATCCAAAGCATTCCAGTAAACTTGCCAAACAGTGGTTTGCAACGGAAAAGATTGACGTAATGCCATGACCAGCACAGTCCCCAGATCTCAACCCGATTGAAAACTTGTGGGGGGACGTTAAACGATGTGTGGTCGAAACCGTCCAATAAAGCGCAACTTTGGCAAGTTGTTCAAGATGCACGGGCTCAGACTCCTTTAAAGCGCTGCCAGGACTTAATTGACTTTATGCCGCGGAGATGTGAAGCTGTTATGGCTAATAAGGGGTTCACAACCAAGTATTAGTTCATAAGTAAACAAGTTAATTTAATATATGAAGTTATAAACAAAATTTAGTTGAAACATTTAACATTTTCGATTTTTGCTGCTATTATTTTGAACAGGGCAATTTCGGCATTTTTATCATTTTTTACTTAAATTTATAAATGAAATAAGTTTTTTGATAAAAAAAACACACTAATTTTGTTTGAAATTAAACGTAAATACTAAATTGTAAAAAAAAATTTGGCCTGTAGTCAATATGATGTTTTTTTTCAATCTTAAAGTCAGAGCTTATGTGCGCTGCTATTATTTTGAACACAACTGTATATACTTTATATGGTCTGAGATGCTTCGTTCTATGCGTTGCACACTTCTGACCAAAATTAATATACCCTTTGCGCAAGGGTATAAAAAAAGTCGCAACAAAAAATCCTAAAGTTATAAAACACAAGTTTTGTGTATAGAGAAAAGAGAAAAAAAACGAAGAATTTGTGAGTAAAATCTATTTAAAGATTGACTGTCAAACAGTCCGGGCAAACCATGCGACAATTTTCAGGGATGCTGCGTCGACCCATAGCCGTCACCACCACTCTCTGCTCTCTTTATCGCTTATCACAGAGAAAGATAGAGAAAAACTATGCAATTATAAAAATACATATGTATGTATGTATGTAAGTATATATGTACATACATATGTAAATGTTCATACCCTTGGAAAATGGTATATTAATTTTGGTCAAAAATGTGCAACGCATAGCATCTCCCACCATATAAAGTATGTACATACATATGTATGTATGTATATTCTTGATCAGCACGACGGGACGACTTCATATAACCATGTCCGTTTGTCAGTCTGGATCAACGCAAACTCCTGCTAGACCGTCATAGCTGCAGAGTACTTTGCACGTCGGCTTATATATGTATGTATATTGTACCGGTTGTATATTTCGGATTCATCCGGATCGTGCCACTATATCTCGTACAAATTCACGAACAGTGACTTTTTACAATAGCTTCGTCGTTTTCTAAGCTATCGTCATAAAAAATAAATTTTGTTAGTTTAGTATACCTATTAATGATCAAGATCATATGACTATATCATATGTACATGACTTATATATAGGTACATATGCTGTTAATTAATATTATTATTTCAAATATATGTATAAATAAAATAAATAATTCGGCCTTTCCCAAGGCAACACTAAAACACTACCCTGTATGTACATATGTACATATGTATGTATACAACATTTTTCCATATGTATATTTATCTAAACTAGTTTGGGACAACTTTTTTCGTTGTCAGACATGTAAATATTTTATTTGGTATTCCTAACCCTTTCATTTTGTATTGACATAGCCCTGCAAATGTATGAAAGAGCAACTTTCACTTGGCCGTTAAAATTAATCGACAAACCACTAAAACAGGATCAGAAGCAGTCAGTTAAACAAATAATTGGACCCACAGTAGTTGTCGAACGTTTTACAAGTGGGCATGTTGCGGAATCAATTGATTACTTGCAACTGCCCCAATGACTTTATTTCAAGACATTATTTTCTTTACGTATTAAATAATCGCTTTAAAACATAGGCTATCGCTGTTTGAAAAAAATGTACATATGTACGTACATGTATGTACATACATGTGTATGTACAAATGTATGTACTTCTTCGAGAAATCTTAAAAAAACTTGACATCTTAGAAAGCCCATTCCACACTTCCCCCAACTCACTCTCTCTCTTACACACACACTATAAATACATACACACATACATATGTAAGTAAAGCTGCCTGAAGCTGAGACAACACAAATATGTAAAATATTAACACAAAAAAAAAACATACATACATACATATGTATGAATTTATGTACATATACATATGGAACAATCTGGGAGAAATGTCGTACATACATACATATGCATGTATGCAGGTAACTCATTAATATCGACAACCTTTGCCCTAAACTTACCTTTTCTTTGGCACGTCCTGCATGTTTTTGCATAGATTTGGCTAGCATTATGCCTTTATTTTCGGACATTCAAAATATGTAGATTTATAGCCGAAAACTTGGGTATTATGTATGTATGTATATCTATGTATACTTTATTTTATTTGTATTCGCAGGGCGTACACTCTATTTACTCTATCTGAGTCCACTGATCGATACAACAATTGACTTTTTATCGTAATTAGTTTCAGCAAACGGCCTTACTAAATTTTCACGTATTAAATGCACAGCCAGCAAGATAATAAAAACGATAATCCAAATTTTTTCTGTTTGGACTACTTGCACACTTGTTAGCGAATCTATTTTTACGCAATTTGTCTATTTGATGCTGCTCAAAATACGCATCGAAATGGCACGTAGACGAATATGTATGTTGACAATAAAGAGAGCAGCGCAAATGAAAAAACCTCCCAGAACAAGCAAAGACTCCAATAGAAAAATCAACTATGTATTAGATACACAATCATGGCACAACCAGTCACTTAGAAAGCAGAAACTAAACTAAAATTATAACACTTTAAACAGACGAGAGACGGACGACGACCAACTTGCGGCGTGAATTTGACTTTGTCTTCCACCTACACTTTGCAAAGGCGGGTTAACTTAGTACTTTTCGGTTTATATCCTGAATTCCGTTTTCTGTTTTGATCCTGATTTTCGCTTTTGTTTTGATCCTTCAAATTTTTTCATCTGCTCCTTTTAACAAATTTTCTTTCTCTGGCCACACTGACAAGAGTGTGACCATATATTGCAGCACTTTGCTGCAATGTAATTTGTCGATAAAATATGGTAACGTTGAAATTTTGCAAGCGCCACTAGTCGTTATCTACGCCAAATCACTGCGTAAATTATATCGATATCGGTGTAGCAAAAACCGACGTTTGCGGTATTTTAGATAATTTTAGCGACTTGACTAATTAAATTTAGTTTTAATCAATAATTGCCAACAATAAAATATTACATTGTGACAAAACTCGCGTAAAAGTACACCAAACGGGTCTCTTATTAAGCCAACATAGAAATATTGGCTAGTTATAACATACCCATATGTACACATATTAATTTTCATATGTGTGAATAAATCTATGTATATATGTACATAATTCGTGCGTCTGTATGTGTTAAAAAAGCAATTACCAAATCAATGCACGAGTGCAAGTTTTGCGTGCAAAACATAAAATAAAATCTATCTCAATGCATGTATGTATGTACATATTCCTCAAACAACTTTTTACCTCCCTCACATTGTTAGCCGCAACAAGAGTCAGTAATCCAATCCACATCTGGGACATTAGTAAGAAGCTTAATAAAAATGAATTCAGAGTTTGCAGCAAATTTATGTATATATGTACACATATATGTACATACATACATATGTAAAACTACATAAAAATACACGAACGTTAAAGTAATACATGTATGTATGTACATATGTATGTAAATTGTGTGCCCAGTTCCACCGATTTCGATATAACCTCAATTCGTGTCCACACTTGATTCGATTCAATGCTTAGCGGTAAAGGCAAAAATATGCAATAATAGAATAGAAACACATTTTTTCCAGTGTCGTTAATAATTGAATATAATGTGCCAATTTTTCTCAAACATGCCAAAATTTGAGGTTAGAATAATAAATGGCACTTCACATTGTCATTGTTACTTCTTTTCCATGATTTGAACTGTTTTTAAGCATGCATTTACATATATACATACATATGTATGTATGTACATACATTACATTTTAAACAGAAGTATACATATGTATGAATGAATCCCTTGTGTTGCTGTGTACATGTATGTATTTGCGTCTGTGCGGATGTTTTCGCAATTGTAATCGGAGTAGCGTAAATATATCCAGTAAAACAAAAATATAGTCAACAATGATTTAAATAGTGTACAACAGAAAGTGTTTATAAAATAACGCAAACCAATAACTGACTCTTACTAACACACGTTGTCAAAACAAAGTAAAAAAATGAGGGAGCCCAGATACCAAACAGTGTTGCCAGATATGCTGAAATTTAATGCAACGTCCATAAAATTCGTATTAAAGTATTTCCAACACATAATACATATGTATATACATACATACATACATATATCGAAGGAAATTGGCAACACTTTGTGCTTGTTAGTTACGTATGTATATACATACATACATGTGTAAAGTGTGATCTGGGTACGTACATACATATGTAAATAAAACCTTCAAATTGTTTAGGCTTTGTCTTGTGGAATTTAGCTCTGCAATTTTGCTTAAATTATGTTTGTACAATTCGTACATACATACATAAATACATATGTGCATACACATGTTGTTTTGTATGCATTTTCTCTTAACTTTCGTTGCTCCACACACACAGATAAATAATATATTTTCTTACGCCCGCCACTCTAAGTTTCGAATAAGTCTGGTTTTTTTTTTTTTTTTGACTTTTGGGTTGCTGAAAACTTGAAAAACAAGTTAAAACAACTTACGCGAATCACATTTCATACACTGCAAAATTTTTCTAGGGAGATTTTCGGTGCCAAATGTGTGTACTGGTGTAACAAATATTATAAATACATACATATGTACATGTACATATTTACATACATACATATGTAAATAAAAACTGTTCCTACATATATAACACGAGGAATATTTATACAAAAAAAGTCGTTTAGCAATTTGGTTATAAACAGATGTCCATACATTAGTATGTACATATGTACATATGTATATACTTTCTTTCCACTGGATTGGTACTTAAAGAGGTATGTATGTATGTACATACATACATACATACATGTATATGTACATACATATATGTATATGTATAAGAGACGCGGTTTAGCAAATTCTGCAATTAGAATGAATTAATAGTACATATCGACATGCGTACTAGACTTTTCTTGTTTGTTTATTTACAGTCGGAACATTTTTTGTTTTTTTAATTCGCTCAAGCCACTTACATACATACATATTGTGTATTTATATACATTCATATGTACATACATATATACATGTGAATTTTTGTTCTGGAGATGTGAAAAACTAAAGGCTGAAAAAGAAGAAAAAACTAATAGCTGTTATCCGTTTTTTTTTTCGCTCACCTGCTTTGAAAAACTGTTGTGAATGAGTGTGTGAGCAATCGATAATCTTGAGGCTACTAATGTGCCGCTTGTTGTCTAGCTTGGAAAATTTAACACATTGTTGCCCTAGGCAAGCATCAACATAATAATACAGTATGTTTGACTAGATATGTGTATGTATGTATGTATATATGTACATACGTACATACATAGAAGCAGAAGGAAGACATCCAATATGGACGTGATCTATTAGACCCAGGCTTCTCCTCCGACGATCGAGTTCATTCTACCATTGTTTTGGCAAACTGCACACAACCCATATGTACATACATACATATGTAAGTATGTTTGAATATGTTGTGGGGGAGACAATAAGAGAGGTAGAAGAAATAAACATGAACATATGTACGTATCTACATACGTACATACATATATACATACATATGTAGATATGTATGCATGTATAAAGTAGTTGCAAAGTGTAACCGTGGCAGTGTTAAAGCCTACTGGTCTGTTTGGTTTCTGTTTTGTCGATTTCATTATCGTTTTATTCTCGCTTGCTCGTTTAGGTGTGTGGATGTGGGCGCTCTCTTTTTCTTTCTCTCACTTCGCAGCTCTGCAATGTAAAAACAGGGTGACGCTTGTTATGTTAGTAATGACTGAACAAGTTCTTTAGCAACTTGCAATAGCATACTGTTTCTGAGTTTTAGCACTTCTTGTACATATGTACATACATATGTAAGATTACGACAACTGAGTCGAACATACATACATACATACACAAGTTCCATTTTTATTGCTAATCTAATTAAATTATAATAAATAAAAGTTTATACTTTACACTTTCCACCACTCGACCTCGGTATACACACATACATATGTATGTATGTAGTACATACATACATATATACATACATACATATACATATTAAAAAAAAGGGCCTCTTACAACGCCAATGAAAGCCACCAGCAGTAGATTTGTATACGTATAAGTTTCCATTTTTATTGCCGGAGTTGCCACCATATTTGATTTAAGCATCAATAGCGAATGAGTTCCAAAGCAACTCTGCGCGCGCGCTACCTCTCACTCTTTTGCACAAGCACATACACACTGGCACATATACACGTATATATGCATATGTATGTGTAGTCAGTAGATAAGTTCGCTCTCTGCCTGGTTTGGTCGCTCATTTCAATCGAAAATGTTTGCGGCGGCGTTAAGATGTACGAAAACGTTTTCTCGCCAAATTTATGTGACTATCTGTGGACATTCAGTGAAAACAGAAAACTGTGAAAAATTTTGTGACCATTGCAGAAAAAATTAAATATTTTATAAGCACAAATTTTCCTTAAAATAAGGAATAATTATTAAAAAAAAAAAAAACGTCTCCGAAATCGTGATTGTAACAAAATACGAGAAAAAAGGTGAAACGTGATTTGTAAGAAAGAAAAACAATAAAAACAGTCTTGCAAGTGCAAAATACTGCGTAAAACGTGAAAGTTTCTTATGCCACACAATCCTCAAAAGTTCCAAAGCCAACGTCAGTTTATAGTAAATACATACATACATATACAGACATCGATTTCTATGTGTTCGTGTTGAAATACATCTATACATAAGTTCAAACGTACATATATATACACATATATGTATACGTTTCCGAAAAACATATCGGATTTTTTAACTATTTCAGCAAAAATGTTTAAGTTCGAAGATAATTTGAAAATTATTCATCTCGAAAAAATCAGCTCTCAGTAAAAATAAAAAGAAAAAAACATGTCAAATATACGACAATTTTAGGTTAGGTCAATTTCAATTGGTTTTATATACAACCAACTACGTATACATATGTACATTTGTATACTTAACATATATGTACAGTGAGCGCGAGGAAGAGAACAACAAAAGAAGAGACTGGTATATTCATACATACAAATATAGCGACGTGGGTATGGTTGTTTTCTCTCTCTCACACAGCAACACACAATCTCGCTAGCTCAGAAGAGAGAAGACTCTATATACAATTTTTTTTTTTTTTCTTTTTGTTAACATTGCTTATGAACTGACTGTATTTTTTCTTCCATCGTTTGCCGCGTTTGATGCGCCATTCGCTTTTAGAGCTGACTGGCAGATGGCTTGGCCCCAAGAATCGTCGCAACTTGTTTTTTTTTTCCTCTCGCTACTTCGATTATAGTCAGTTAGTTTTAGTTGTTTAATATTTTTCAATTGGCAATGAATGTACATACATATGTATGCAAATGAATACTTTTTTCTCCATATGTTTTGTTTGCAAAAATTTATAAATAGATCAGCCAAGATAATGTATAAAGAAATGTGTGTTTGTGTGCGTATACATTTGAATTCGTAGTGAACGAGTAAGAGAAAGATTAAAAGTCTGAGTAACGGCAATCGAGTTTTTGCATATTTAATTATCTACGGTTGCACTCTTTTTCTGTCTGCAATAAAACAGATAAGATAATATTATTTATGTACATACATACATACATATGTATGTATGTATGTATATAGAAATTGGCAGAATAAAAAATGGAGGGAAAATTTGTGCCCACATGTCTCTCCTAAGCACACACATACACGTTAGCACGCACACCTTGAACGCCCCATTTTTGTGGGGACTTTGTGATAATGAGAGAGTGGGGGCTGTGCTCATACCACCGCATACATACAGAGAAATAAATACATACATACATACATATGTTTTTGGTATGCAATGGCGGAACAAAAAAATTGTTCAATAACATCGGAACGTAGAAAAGAGAGCGAGAGAGAGGCAGCAAAAAACAAAGGGCACATTAAATTTTTATCATTTTATTAATACATATCAATATCATTGTTTTAAGGCTAAACGTTTCTCTGAAATAATTTTAATTAGTATTATTATATTTTTTTTTCTTTCGTGGCCGCGGTACAGTTTTTATTTCAAAAACGCACCTAGTTACCGTATGTCGCAAAGGTCACGGTGCAGGTGGGCAGAGGATAGTCTTCAATGTAAAGTTAGAAAAAATGGTTTCCTTTGCTTATCCGACTCTTAAATGCACGCCAAAGTGCATATTGTTGACCCGAAATGGGTGAAAAAAAAGCAAACACATTTTGATTGTGAGCCCTCAAAATAAATTTTTATTTTCTGGCCTCTTCTCTTTGTACGTTTCATGATACTCTCTTTCTTCATTTTTCTCTCTCCCTGTCTCTCTTTTCCTCTATCTCTTCTTGACTTTGGTTCTATTGCTGCAGTGAGAAGGAAAGCCAACTCTTAGTACATTTATACGTACATACAACATAGAAATATGTGTGTGGATTTACCACCCTTTGTATTTGTAGGCTGATGGCTTCTGGCTGCTGTTGTTGCTTCTCATACCTTGTCAGTTTTGTGGATACACAGAATGTTTTGTTTGTATGACTACTCACTCGATACGATATATATACATATATATATATATTATATATAAATAAAAATAAAAAAAAAAAGATTGCCTTAGCCTCCAACCAGCTAAAATACATTTGGTCCTGGATATACATATATATATATATATATATAAATATATATGTTGCAGTTCTACCTCATTATACCCTTGCAAAAAGGGTATTTTAATTTTGGTCAGAAGTGTACAACGCATAGAAGGAAGCATCTCCGACCATATAAAGTATATATATTCTTGATCAGCACGGCGAGACGAGTTCAAATAGCCATGTCCGTCCGACCGTCTGGATCGATGCGAACTCCTCATAGACCGTTAGAGCTACAGAGCTGAAAATGTAGGCTTGTATATACTGCAGGGTTTGTATATCTCAGATTCAGCCGGATCGGACCACTATATCAAATAGCTCCCATACAAACGTCAAAGTCACGAACAGCGACTTTTCTCAATAACGTTATTTTCTCAGCTATTGCAGTGAAATTTAATATTAGTGAATTTATTATAGCTATAAACGAATGTGCCAAATTTGGTCAAGATCGGTTGAGTATATCAGATAGCTCCCACAGAAACGATCGGTCGAAAACAGTGACTTTTGTCAATAACTTTGTTACTTTTAACGCGATTGCTTTCAATTAAACATTTGTTAGTTTAATATATCTGTTAATGACTGTGCCCAATTTGTTGAAAATCGGATGACTATATCACATAGCTCCCATAGGAACGATCGATGGAAAACAGTGACTTTGATCAAAACCTTCGTTATTTCCTATGTTAAGATTGTGGGCCGTTCTTTCGCAAACATTACTTTTTGTACATAAAACGTTTTTCCACTTTGACGGCTATAAGTGAGGAAAGAGTACCAAACAACTTGCAAGGGTATACAAACTTCGGCGCGGTCGAAGTTAGCCCCGGCCCTCTGGTTTTTGAGTTAATTTTGAATCTTATATTTCATTACAGAATTTTAAAATCAGCATTGTATTAGAACGTTTATCTACAAACTCCAACTCTTTAAATTTTTTGGAGTTGCAGCGCATATCGCGCTAGCATTGCGAAAACCAAATGCATAGACCACATATTTTACACCAAGATCAACATCCGCGATTCGAAGAAGTGGACGATAAGCTTCTGGCATTGAAACATTTGGAAAAACGGCGACTACGAGCGTTAGCAGATATATATTATTGCCACATACGCTCTTAGAATAAAAAAAAAAAAAGACAAGCAAGGAGCGGTAACGTAAACTAGTAATCAAAGAAATCCAACAAGAGACACATCAGAAATAAAATTATAATCTTCAGTAGTAATAAGCAATACAAAAAAACACAAGGAAACAATACAAATACAAAACAAGAAGATGATGAAGCGCACTCGCGTTGATGAGGTGCAGTTTGGCACACGTCCTGGACCCCCAGTTCCAGGAGGTGGAGCTGGCGGTGCTGCTTCAGCCAGCAGTATTATTCCTATTTCCACTTCAGGCAGTGCCAGTTTGGGTGTCAATGCAACGGGTGTTACTATTGGTACAGTCGTACCAAGTGCACACAATGCTACAATTAGTGGAATGAGCTCCATTCATCATCGGCTTTTGACTCCACAGCATGGAGGGGCCCAGACCATAGCGTATTTGCCGTCGACCACACCCACGGCAACGAATTTGAAGACAACCAGCTCACTTGCAGAGAATCCGACTACAGGTGTGGTTGGTACTCAGGCTGCTACAATGGTAGGAGGAGGGAGCGCTGTAGTTGTCTCAACAGGGACTGCAGGAACTCAAACATTACAATTTACCACAAGTAAGCCAATAAATTCTAATTCAAATTGTGTTGATTTAATAAAAACATTTTTTTTGTACAGCGTATAGCGTGGCTTCTATCCAAGCTGGAGGCCCCCTTAAATCTGGCACAGCCGATAGCAATACTGTGCAAATTCATGTTACCGGTGGTGCACCATCTTCTGGACCACTGGCGGCTAATTCGCAGAGTATATCGAGCAACCCTCAAACAGGTCAGCCCGTACGACAGCGAACAATAAGTGGTACTCAGACCCAAAGTAGTGTTGCTGCCGTAGTCAGTAGTCTTTCTTCAACGTCAACACAGCCGCTTCAAACTTTAAGCACCTCACAGACGCCGCCGGCGGGTCAAGCTACTCCTCCATCATCAGCAAATCCAATTAGTATAGGCAATATAACGCCACCACAAGGCGGGCAAACATCTGGCGGAGGCAGTGCCACGCCTCGCCTTAAAGTTGAAGACGCCTTGAGCTATCTCGACCAGGTCAAATATCAATATGCGGATCAGCCGCAAATATATAATAACTTTTTGGACATTATGAAGGAGTTTAAGAGTCACTGTATTGATACCCCAGGGGTAATAGAGCGCGTATCCACACTTTTCAAAGGGCACACAGAGTTGATATATGGCTTTAACATGTTTTTACCACCTGGGTACAAGATTGAGATTCATTCTGATGCCTTGGGTTGCTCGGTGCCAGTTGTGTCAATGCCTTCGCCACCTGGAGCACCCTCTAGTACAAGCACAGTGCATATGATAACTGGCAATAATCCACTGTCTAGTACGGGGCACTCTTTGAAGACACCGACAGCACCAACTGCAGCTCCATTATCTCAATCAGGTAGTGCCACTACATCAGTGACTGTTGCACAAATCCATGCAACAGGAACGGGAGCAGTTAATTTAATGACACATGGGGGTGCATCTTTGACGCAAACCACCATGCAAGCATTGCAGCAGCAGCAGTCTACACCCACGCAGTCGCAATCGCCAGGAGCGCCGCATGGCCATGTACACGTGAGCGTGACCAGCTCGCCTACAAGCGGCCAACCGCATACAATATCAGTATCGTCTGCGGGAGCACACAACGTGCCACAGAATTACTCTCGTGATCGTGAACGCGCTACAATTACTCCTACAGCTGGTCAAGTAGGACACGGTGGCCCTCCCGTTCCAGTAGCAACAACAACTAATATTGTGGTGGGTGGACCACCCACCCCCAATTCGTTAAGTGAATTGAGTCCGCATGGAGGTGGTAGTGGAACAGGAATGGGAGTAGTTGCAGCAGCAAGTAACCAGCACAATCTACATCACATACAACAGGCGCATCAATCTATTCTACTGGGTGAGACAACGGGACAACAAAATCAACCGGTCGAATTTAATCATGCCATTACTTATGTTAATAAGATCAAGGTAAGTTAATAATTCATCCTTTCAGCTAAAAATATATAGATACCTTTTACTTTATGTTTTCCAATGAAGAACCGTTTTCAAAACCAACCGGCTAAATATAAAAAATTCCTCGAGATTCTTCATGCCTATCAAAAGGAGCAGAAAGTCATTAAGGAGGGCACCCTAAATCAGGGTAAAATGCTCACGGAACAAGAAGTGTATACACAAGTGGCCAAGCTCTTTGGACAGGATGAGGATTTATTAAGGGAATTCGGACAGTTTCTTCCGGACGCCACAAACCATCAATCGTCAGCAGCAGCTCCGACGGGCCCAGGCGGGGGTCAATATCTCTCGAAAACGTCGGCAGCAGCTATACACAATCATCATCATGACCAACAGCAGAATAAGCAACGCCCACCCACAGCCACATTAAGTGGCGGAGCTCATATTAGCATGTCGTCAACTACGTCATTACCAACACCGCACAGTGGCGGGTCTCCGCTTCACTTAAGTAGTGGAGCCACCCTTTCTTCAGTTGAAAATAGTGCAAATGCCCATGCGGCTGCAATTGGAAATTTGTCGGCTGTTAATACAAGTGTCAGTATAAAGACCTTCAACAACAATAACTCCCAGCAACAGAATCACGCGATGGGCAGTGGTTTGTCCAATAGAAATGATGTTATTTTTGATAAGGACTATAATGCTGGCTTGCCATCTAGTTTACAGCCACATCAAAGGGCACCAGGCATTGGACATCATACCGTAAGTAGTCATTCTGTCGGTAATGTCCGCCCAGGTGGTCTTCTTTCATACGATAAGGAGCACCGCAATAATCATCATGTACAAAAATATGTCGGGAGTCACCACCATCACGCTCAAAATCAAAGCATTGCCCAGCACGTGAAAAAGTCACCTATATATGGAGGAAGCGGTTTATCTGGTGTGACGCATTTTAGCGATCATTCATTAGATCGTAGTTCGCCTGGTGTCGGTTATGCGACGACACCGCTTACAACTGGCACAAATTCGTTTCATTCACATCACAATCAGCAACAACTTGGTTCAAGTCCCTTATCTGTCTCCAGAAGACCGTTAGAAGAACATGCGGGTGGCAGTGGCGGACCCCCGCCGGCAAAAAGACCGAAACCGTATTGCCGAGACGTTAGCTTTTCGGAAGCATCAAGCAAATGCACCATTTCGGATGCTGCGTTTTTCGATAAGGTGCGCAAGGCATTACGCAATCCAGATGTTTATGATAATTTCCTGCGATGCCTTACACTATTTAATCAAGAAATTGTTTCTAAAACGGAGCTACTGGGCCTTGTATCGCCATTTTTGACGAAATTTCCAGATTTGCTGCGCTGGTTTACCGATTTTCTTGGACCCACTGTGGGAGGACCGGTTAGCGGGCTTATTGACGGTTTACCATTGGCAGCCACTCAACAGCGTCAAGGTGGCAGTAATAGTTCTAATGATCGGGCCGGAATTCATCAAAACGCAGCCGATTATGTGCAAGATGTGGATTTGTCCCTATGCAAGCGTCTTGGGGCCTCTTATTGTGCGTTGCCTCCGTCCACGGTTCCAAAGAAATGCAGCGGCAGAACGGCATTATGCAAAGAAGTTCTAAACGACAAGTGGGTCTCATTTCCAACCTGGGCTAGTGAGGACTCCACATTTGTTACTTCCAGAAAGACTCAATTTGAGGAGACCATATACCGGTAAAAGACATATTTTATATTCGTTTTCCACAGTCTTTTGTGCACTTTTTCGTTTCTATCTAAGTCTAATTTACTTTCTTAAGTTGTATATTGGTCAGTTTTCTTTGATTGTTTGCTTTCTTTTTGGCTTTCATTTATTTTTGAATTAACCCAACCCTACACATATTCTAAACCTTAAAAGGAATATTCACAGAACTGAGGATGAGCGCTTCGAACTGGACCTTGTAATTGAGGTCAATAGTGCTACCATTAGGGTTTTGGAGAATGTTCAGAAAAAAATGTCACGGATGTCCTCGGAAGAACTAGTTAAATTTCACTTGGATGACCATTTGGGTGGTACCTCGCAGACCATTCATCAGCGAGCCATTCACCGCATTTACGGCGATAAGTCTGGCGAAATCATTCAGGGAATGAAGAAAAGCCCTTCCGTGGCTGTTCCTATCGTTCTTAAGCGCCTGAAAGTGAAAGAGGAAGAGTGGAGGGATGCTCAAAAGGTTTGCATTATCAGAACAAAGAACTAATAATATTTTATTTATGATGTTTATATTTTCATTTAAACAGAATTTCAACAAACAATGGCGCGAACAAAATGAGAAGTATTACCTCAAATCACTGGATCATCAAGCAATTAATTTTAAGCCCAATGACATGAAGGCTCTGCGCTCCAAGAGTCTGTTCAATGAAATTGAAACATTGTACGATGAACGTCATGATCAAGAGGATGATATGATGGACTCAACTGGTCCACATTTAATATTGCCCTATAAGGACAAAACAATTTTGGATGATGCAGCTAATTTACTTATCCATCATGTTAAACGACAGACCGGCATTCAAAAGCAAGAAAAGCAGAAAATCAAACAAATTATTCGACAATTTGTGCCTGATCTCTTTTATGCGCCAAGGCAGCCCCTTAGCGACGATGAGCGTGATGATGGTAAGTTATAAAATAGTCACATATTATTATCTCTGCAAATTGAAAGTATTTATTCTATAGTTCTTAACTTATTAGGAAGAACTTCTGACTAAAAAAATTATATGTTTTTAATCACCGCGCGTAAATATTTAGTGAATACTATGTATTCGAAGACTTATATATATATATAGATTCCATAGCAATCCTTAAGAATTTTATTCACATTTGAGCATTCTATTCAGCTCATATTTATTGAGTCTAGAAATTTAGTGTGAATTATTTTATATTACTAACGCTAGTTAATCTCTATAGGAGGAGTGCTAACATTGAAACCTAATAAAACAGAGTTTTGTTTTTTATAAACGCGCTTTTTCATTTCTTATCACGTGGAGAAATGCAATAAAATTAAATTGACACATTGTATCTCGGCTATGCCGAAGATTATACAGCCCTTGCCAATAATATTTTTACATGTTCAAAATGTTGTAGTACTAAATTCATCAATACAAAAACCAAACTTCAAACTCCCTTTTTATTCGATATACTCGCAATTTTTTGTTCTTCTTCCCCCATGCCCTTTTGCAAGCCAATTGTATGTATACATGCATATACATACATACATACGTCAATGATCGGCACGCAGTAGGCTGGAGGCATCGCTGTCAGCAGTGTTTGAGCAGAGCCGATTTATATTGAATAAAACTTGTGTTCTATTTATCCGATCTGATTAAAATTTTGGGACATAGGTATTTATCTCCCCCATCACACAAGTAGATCTCAACTACGATACACCAACTACTTCATCTATTTTTCTTATATAATATCGTGATCTTATATAATATCGTGGTCCAATCCGGGCGATTTTTATAGTTAATCTCTCGCAGGTATTAAAAAGCCCAAAAAAGAAATTTCATCTTATGCCGATCAAGAATATATATACTTTATGGGGTCGGACACGTCCCCTTCTTTCCGCTACAAACATCTGACCAATTTCGTAATTCCTTTGCAAGGGAATAAAATACGTGAAAGTAATTCCCCTTTTGAGCTAGTTACTAATTATTGAGTTGTTACTTTTTTTTAATTCCGTAAATGTTTTTGGTTTTTTTCCTTTCTTTTTTTTCTATTTGTGTTTCGTCATATTTTATTTTGTAATGTAACCAAATATATAACAAAAATATTGTTGATTTATACAAATTACTGTGGACACTGATCGCATCTACGTCGCATCTGATCACATATAACTACAACCAAACAAAACCACCCTATTCAATTACCACCCACACATCGAATCAAAAATCGAATCGTTTTTATAGCCTTTCAATTTTTGGTAGATGACAATACAAAGGTGGACGTTGATTCGTTGCCATTGCATAGGATCCCAGAAATGTTATCGTCGACTAGCATTACCTGCAACAAGGACAGCGAAAATATCGCCAGCGCAACGTCTTCGCCTGTACGAAGTTTAAGCAGCGCATCTGTGGCAATTAAAAAAGAAGTCGGTGAGGCTGTTACTGGAAAGCCGATAAATGCAACAAACAATACCGCAACTGGGACCAGCTCTACAACCAATGACATTAAACCTTCATCATCAACGGTAACAGTAGTAGACGATCTCAGCATCTCAGCACGATCTCAGTGCTCAGCAACGACTTCTAACGCTAAGAGAGATTTTTTGAGTCAAAGTAGTAGAGGAGACGAGCAAACAAAAACCAACGTAAACTCATCATATCCTATAGCCTCCTCAACATCTAATAGTTTACGGGAAGGTGAAGTTTCGCTTCCTGATGTCGAAGTAAAGCAAGAAAAGCATTCCGTAGAGTTGGTCCACACACATCCTGCTTTGCTGCCTTTGCATGCTCAAAGTCAGCATCAGGTAAGTTAATTTTGGACGTTACAATTACTGTAAAAAATACTTACTTATTATGTTCCAGGATGAGTCGTATTCGTTATTTTTTGCCAATAATAATTGGTATTTATTTCTGCGTCTTCATGCGATTCTCTGTGACCGCCTGCATGCAATGTATGAACGTGCACGTTTATTGGCAATTGAGGAAGAGCGTAGTCGAGCAAATAGGCGGGAAAGCACTGCAACTGCGTTGCGGCTGAAGCCCAAGCCAGACATTCAAATGGAAGATTACTATCCCACGTTCCTTGATATGCTTAAAAATGTGCTTGACGGTAATATGGACTCGAACACGTTTGAGGATACCATGAGAGAAATGTTTGGAATCTACGCCTACATATCGTTCACGCTCGATAAGGTAGGTACAAAGATTACCCTGTGAAAGTTTTTTAAAAAATATAGACACGACCAAACTCGATAGTTATTAGTTTTTAAAGATCACGATGATTGCATACTACATTTTTGAGCAAGTTTTTCATCAAAACTGTTGTTTTTTTTTTTTTTCTCTCTCAAAAAAAAAAAAACCTTTTTTTTCATTTGTATTAGACATCCAAACTAAACAAATACAGTTAGTTTAATGTTGTTACCGTATCTAAAACTTTATATTTTACCTCTGGGGTGTGTTTTGCTGCCATTGAGCATAAAAATATTTCATTTTATGAACAAGATTAAAAAAAAAAAAAAAATGCGAAAAAAAAAACCATTGGGCCCACATTAGAATTTTTGACATTTCGGTCCAAAAGTCTCCAAAAGATGGAAACCTTTCCAAGTTTTGTAGTTAAATATTAGAAGTTTAGAACTTAAACAAAAATCCCCATTTTCAAAAACAAGGCGCAACAAAAAATTCCGCAAAAAATTTGTAAAAAAAATCATCGTGATTAGTTTGCAAGAACCAAAATAGGGTAAAACTATCGATTTTGGTCATCCCACGGCACCCACAGGTCATTGGGGATGTTCCTTAATTTTTCTTATTGTCTTTGTTAGGTCGTTTCTAATGCTGTACGTCAGCTTCAGTATTGTGTTACTGAGAGAGCTGCTTTAGACTGTGTAGAACTTTATGCCACGGAACAGAGGCGCGGTAGCACTGGCAGTTTTTGCAGAGATGCTAACAAATGCTATGAGAAAGAGATGGTTTATCAGCGAAAGGCAGAGAATATTCTTAATGAAGAAAACTGCTTTAAAGTTTACATTGTAAGTGGTCATTTAAATTAGACAACTATATAGCCATTGTATAATACTTGAGATTTTATTATAGTATAAAATTGATTGTCGCGTAACCATTGAACTTTTGGACTCCGAGCCGGAAGAATTGGAGAAATCTGTCATTAAGGAACAGAAATTCAGCAAATATGTGGAACATCTGGCAAACCCTGCCATAGAGGTTGGAGGCGCTGATGGGAGTGGCAGTAGCGCCAATATAATGCAGTCAAATGCAGTTTTAAATCTTGAAATGCCCGAAACATCTGAAATTAAAATGGAAGAGGAGGAGGAAAACGCTGAGGTGAGTGGTAGTAATAGCAACGTAGGAAGGAGAAGCAGAGGTCACATTATGTTAAAATAATAAGTGTGGCGCTCAGGATTTGAAAAATGTTCAAATTAAAATGATTTGGCAAGTTCAGCAATTCAAGAAACAGATTTTTTAAGATTCGTAATACTATCATGGAGAAAAAAGTAAACACATGTGATAATTAGCAGCTTTGAAAATTTGTTCTACCACTCAGTTGGCTAAAATAAATGGTTTGATTTGTGTTTACGAGTTCGACACATTTAAATTGTTTTCAAAAGCTGTTATTTTACCAATGTTTTTAAGATATCTTTTACAAAGAAATCTAACTAAATATATTTTTTATTTCAATATAATATTTTTAAAAAAAAGTACTGCTTCCTACAAATTATTATTTTTTATTCTTTAATAATATTTGAAGTTTTTTAATCGCAAAACTTTTGCCACATCAACTGTAAAAAAGTTAAACAGTTCTCAAATTCATGCTCACACCTATTTTTTAACTACATGTGTGTATGTGATTGATGAAAAGTAATTAACCATTGATTGTGTACTTATATTTTAACTAACTGTTTTTAAGTTGTACACTAACATGCAATTGAATAGAGGGACAGCATTTTTTTTATGAATTGACATCTTTTTGTTAAAAATAAACAAAATAAAGGAAATTTTATAATTTTGTTGAATTTCATACGTCAGTACAAAACAAATTTGTTAAGATAGGACAATTTTTTCCAGCTCTTGAAATAGGGGCCACCTTTTTAAGTAAGTTGGTATACATATGCACGTAAATAAGAAGTTAGTAGGACCCTTTTATTTTTGTTTTTACTAATGTGCATAATTAATATTTTTTTAATTTTGTGCTTAGAACAACTGTTCTTCGAAATAATACCATATATGCGGTTGCTAAGTTAACCAAAGTGGTTTCTTAAAGAATTCAAGGTTATTTTACATAATAACTGTATACCTTGGAATTGTAAAAAAAAGACTGAGAATATTATTAAATTGGTCTTATGTTTGTAACGCACATGAGGAGACGTTTCCGACCCCATAAAGTATTATTCTTGATCAGCATGAGAAGCTGAGTCCGTCCATCCAGGGAGTATGCGTTTTACTCAGCCATCTTAAGAGCTATGGAAATTACATTTTTTCGTCGAAATGAACAGAGCAACAGGACTGAATGGTATAAAAGTATGTAAGGCTATGTACGTTTGCTTTTTTGATATTTACCATTACATACAGATCAGTAAAAAATATTTGTATCACTGTTTTGATATTTATTTTTGGTAAAAATATATCAATTTATGAACAATTTTGTCCCTATTCAATTGCAATGTGATTTTCCTTCTTTCCCTCTCATCCTAATAAAAAATGTACATATACACATACATACATATACAGTGTTGGAATAAATAATAGAAACGGCACTGAATTTATTTATTTTGTGTCTGTCTGTATTGTAAAGGATATTTGAAGAAGAAAGGAGCCCGAAAACATAATTTTTTCACCTTAGTGCCTAACGGTCTTTAAAGTGGGTTTTGGATCATAAACAGTACTTATTTGTCGTCTTAGAAACACCCTGTCATCAGATCCAAACAAACTTACATTTATTTCATCCGTTTATGCATTTAACCGCTTTGATTTCAATCTTGCAGAGATATTTCTACTAGTTATTGATGTTTTTAACTTATTTTCGAGATTTTCCGATGAAAGGAATGGGTTTTTTTCGGCTTCCAGCATGATGATCTGTTCGAATTTTGACGTTGTGACGCGTTTTGGACCTCGATTTTCTTGCTTGTGTTCACAATGAATAGCGGAAAGCCCTTTTACTTTTAAGCAATTCATCAATTTGGCAATTGAAGGACCAGAGTTTCTTAGCTTTTTTATTATTTCCTTTTCTTTCTCTAAGGAGTGCGTGCCACGACGCAATGTTATCTAATTTAATGGACCTTTAAATATTATATTAAAACCAAAAAAATTGACATCTATTGAGACTTAAAATGTTTTTGATTGAAAATATAAGGTGCGTTTCTATTTTTTTCCAACCGAAAAACGGGTTTGTTTCACTATGAAGCATGTAGAAGAAAAAGTTAAAAATAATAGAAGTACTATCCCACATTCTTAAACACTGACTTCTAGGTCGGATAATTTGTTCAACGTTGAAAACAGAGATTTCAAAATCAAAAAAGGTTGCCGTTTCTATTATTTCTTCCAACACTGTACATACAGTGGCCCATAGCTTATTTCGTGCATAAGTACAGTTTTGATGGGTAGTGATGGTAATGACTTTAGCCATTTTTAAAAAGATTAATACACATAACATATATCATTTGGCTGTTGAATAGGATTCACCTTTGTAATTGCGAAGTAAATTGGTACAAAGAAATTTACAATATAGCCAAACCAGTTTATGATAAAATACGATTGATTAATGGTGGTTCAAAAATAAATTGTATGACTTGATGGGTAATCGAATTACCCAAGTTATAACGAACAAAAGCGGGACCACCCAATATTAGTTAGTTTTTTAGACTTCTAATAAAAAGCAATAAAAATTTCGCGACTTACAAAAGCCAAAGATGTATTATTTTCAAATAGAATTTACCAAATTATACTGTAAAAATCTGAGTCAATTATTCCAACATTAACGGTGAAAGTAAAAGGGGACGCCAACCTGTTATTTTATAATTGAAATGAAAGACTACAAAAAAAGGCTGCATGTTTTGATATCGTGAATAGCTTATACATATATGTACATACATATACAGTGGTGGTCAGTGGGTTAGCCCCCTTTTTTTAACTTTGAATATGATTTTCTGGGCTCCCAAGAATTTTAATGAAGAAATTTTTTTCAGTCTCCCCTCCGCCGCCTCTCTTCCAAATTCGGGTAAATAGTTAGCCCCATCTTTCCAAAATCTTTAATATTAAAGTTAGGCATGTGCATTCTTCAGAGAAGTTGTAGATCTAGGTAATCTTAGATAAACTGCACACCAAAAACTTTCATTTCAACACATAACTGAAAAAATTTCTTCATTAAATTTCTTGGGAGCTGAGGAAATCAAATTCAAAGTTAAAAAAAGGGGCTAACTTACTGACCACCACTGTACATATACATATACATATACATATACATATACATATACATATACATATACATATACATATACATATACATATACATATACATATACATATACATATACATATACATATACATATACATATACATATACATATACATATACATATACATATACATATACATATACATATACATATACATATACATATACATATACATATACATATACATATACATATACATATACATATACATATACATATACATATACATATACATATACATATACATATACATATACATATACATATACATATACATATACATATACATATACATATACATATACATATACATATACATATACATATACATATACATATACATATACATATACATATACATATACATATACATATACATATACATATACATATACATATACATATACATATACATATACATATACATATACATATACATATACATATACATATACATATACATATACATATACATATACATATACATATACATATACATATACATATACATATACATATACATATACATATACATATACATATACATATACATATACATATACATATACATATACATATACATATACATATACATATACATATACATATACATATACATATACATATACATATACATATACATATACATATACATATACATATACATATATTTACTTTTATCGGTTCATCTTGGTTGTTTAAGTTTATCTCACATTTCTGCTCTTACCTTATTCTCTCCTACTCATAAACAACTCGCTGCCTACTTTCATATTAAAACCAACTACAATAAAATGTATCACTAATAATGCTTTTTGCATTCTTTTTCTCTCATTTTATTCCGATTTTATTTTTTTTTCGTACCAGGTCAATTCCAAGGCTTGAAATAACAAAATAGTTTTGATAATTTCATTGAATAACAAGAAGAAGAAAAAGTCATATTGTAAATTAAAAAAATAGTAATAATAGTAACAACATATACAAAAAAAATGTTTTTTTTGTTTGTTCTATATAACTAATTAAATATGTTTAAATAACCATTAAATCACCACTAATTGACCACTTCCACATGAATCGCAAACTAGACCAAAAACTAAATCCACCCATGTACATACAAATGGAATAATAAATGATGTAGTATTTGTAGAGAATATACTATGTTCAGCTGTAATCTTTAAGTGCACTACACACCAACCACACACGCACTACCTTGCATAGTAGTAATTGTCTTAATTTAAACTACTCATTTAGTTGTGGTTTAAGTGGTTCATTCCACACGAATAACCACTAAAGGCAAGTTAATAAATAATTGTTCGCTAGATTCTCGAAGTAGGATATGAGTCATGCCATTTTTCATTCTATACTTATGTAAATATGGATTTTCTATAGTTCTGATGGTTACATTAAATGTATTTATAAAACTTCCTAATGTTTGTACTATAGAGCTGCATGAATGAGAGAAAAGTCAAAGTCAAATGAATCCGTTCGAATTGAATTCAAATGAATGAGTGACAACTACACAATGAAATGAATGAGTCTCTAAAAATACGTAGCTCTGTTTAATGAAAGGCAATGAATTGAGTGTCAAAGCATCGAATTGTACTAAGGCACTCGAATCATTCGAATTATTCGAATTGTCTCATTTTTTTTGGAAAGTTTTAAAGCTTCAAAAACTAAATATTTTATCCAAAATGTAGTGAAAATAATGGCGAAATGGGGGCTTTTAAAATTAAAATATGCTAGACACCAAAAAACTTCAGTGCTCAGTTATGGATTGAACAATTTGGGACAAATATTGTAAAATCTAATTTTTCTAAATTAGATTCCTAGTTGCCACGAACTGAGAAAACATAAATAAGGCTATTTAATTCATCATATACACGATAGATCTACCTTTTAATATTACTTCACTAGTTGGAAAAAAAATGCATCTCTATCTCTGTAGTGGGTTTGAACCCGATAACAACAGTATTAAAGTTTGAGTAGGTCTCCACTGAACTACCGCCAAACTAGTTTTGACGTATAGTAATCACTTATAGTTAAAAAATATACAATATAAATAAATACAACTCATTATCTCACTTTCTAACTTATTCAATTCGTTTTGTTTCGTTTAAATGTTGTACGACTGATTTTTACGTCGCACACTCATTTACTTGGAGTTGAATTTCAAAGTGATTCAATTCATTCATTTGGTTTTGAATGTTGTTAACTCGAATTGATTTCTATCATTCATGCAGCTCTCTAGTTTGTACATAGTTTAATTAGTTAAGGGAAACAGGAGTAGTAATAGATTGACACGCCAAATGGCTAACGAAATTTTGAACATTTTTATACCATAAAAAAGACATGTACTAAAATTGTAAATGGTTCCACGTTGACTAAAAAAGAAGATTTATAAAAGATAATAATAAAAAATTTTCCAACTGATTTGGCAATATTATATAACATAATTTGCATGTGGGAGGAAGATTCTAGGTACATTTACCTTTTATATTAGACTTAAGGCAAGGTAAGTTCATCCCATTTAAAACTTAGAACTATTTTAATTACATATTTTATAATTTACTTAGTTTGAATTAAACAAAAATTAGGAGTGAAGTCTGTTTCCAAATTTTGGTTTTTAGTTTCTAACTTTATATTGTCGATAGTATATTTTAAATTTCCGATTTAGTTCAAAATGTATATATATATATATACATTCGTTTGTTCAATCTTGGAACCTGTTTTTGGCCTGGTACTTGTTACATCGATTTTTTTTTATCTTTATCATAAATCTCTCAGCCGTGTTATCAAAAACAACCACATATTATTTATACACAATGCATCTGCATGCTGCCTAGCCATTTTGCTTCATGTCAAGTATAGTGACAACTCGTTTCTCATAATCTAATTACAGCACCCAAATGGTGGTGGTAAGAGAAAGCCTCGTTTCTTGCTGCGTAACAAACGTCGATCACAGCTACATGAGGAACAAGTGCGTCAATTGTTCGAACAGAAAAGAGTCGAAGAACAACAGAAGCCAGCAACCACCATTGCGGCAGCAGTTGGGGTACTTTCAACGGGATCTGAATGTTGTGATTCCCCAATTAGCAATAATAACAATAGCTGGAGTAAACGTCTGCCTGAACGATTGGGCACTCCTCAGGTGGGTCTGGCCGAGCAATATGCATTTAATGATCGTGACGAGATTAATGCCATTGTCAGCAATGGGCGCTGTTTTGTGACGAGCAAAAATCTCAAGTTACTGAAATACGATGCAGTGCATCGTGCCAAGCAGGTGAGTGACTCCATAACATAACAGTTACCAAATCAATAACAATTTCTCTCTCGTCTAACTATATTAGAGTCATTGCCGTGTCACACAGGCCAAGCATGTACAGTTCCAAATTTTTGTGAACAAATGGCTTCAAAAGTATGTCAGTGATCAACAACACAAGCATTGCACAGACTGGCTACTGGGCAGGACATCCGAACAAGTTTGTTCTAGTGGCTGGGATATCACTAGCAAAACGAAATTGTTGCAAAATAAAGATACGACGAGAACGCCGTATCGCGTATACAGCAAATATAAAGTTATTCAAGTCACCCCTACAGTAACAACTTCTTCGTTGACAACATCAGCGGTAGCAGCACATGAAACAACGTCAATGCTGCCCTCCTCCACAGCAACTGGTTTTGCTTCGTCATCTATCTTCAACAACACCTCCAACAACAACACTATTACCAATATCAGCACCATTGTAACATCCACTGAAACCACAAGTACACCTAGTATCAGCGGAAGCAGTTCGAATCGCACTCCGCAGCAACAGCACTGCAATAGTGCAGCTGCTGCAGCCAATGCTTCTAGCAATTCTGAAGCGGCCTTACAGCAAGTGCGGCCCATGGAAAGCTAACCGCAAAGGGGTTGGTCGAATACCTTTACATGACGATAATTGTATGTTGTCGATGACTGTATTTATCCCGTACGATATATCATTGTGATACTTGTTCCACTTGAACTTTACCAAGTGCGGTCTATTTGATGAAAGTCCAGTTTAGTGTAGTATAAGTTTATTAGAACTTAATATATTAAAAGGCAAAATTATAATCTATATATCTATTTGTAAACTAACGCTTTGTACAAAAAGTCATTTAATTGTAATTCTTTAGTTACATGCGTATTCGCTTTTAATAAGAATTTTATAGGCTAAGAAACTCAATTGCATTAATATACAACTTTAAGTTTTAGCATTATAGTTCCACTTGTTTGTAAGCGACAAAATAGTAGAAAAACACTGAAAAAGAAAGAAATATATTAGGAGACAAATTTGGAGCTAATATTTGTGCTAGTAACACATAGTAGTCCCATTTATTTATTGGTTACTACTTATTAGAAATAAAAATAAAATTTAATTTTTTTTAATATCTAGCATTTTGAATAGCGTTTTTATACCTTTGCATTATAAAATTAGTCAGATGTTTGTAACGCACAGAAGGAGGCGTTTTGCGACGTCATAAAGTATATATATTCTTTATCAGTATGGGTAGATAGTCGATATAGCCATGTCCGTCGGTGCGTATGCGTTTTACTCAGCCGTCTTAAGAGCTATTTGGATGGAACTTGATATTTGAGCTACTTATGGCCCGGGTAAAGTATGGACATTTTCATGATCGGACCTGAAAATGTTGTAGAAGAAAAGTAGTGGAAGAAATTGGAGTATTCCTATGATATTTACTAATATGATTGTTTTTTATATAAAACGTCAGATCGGATAAATAGAACGCAAGTTACAGGCAATATAAATCGGCTCTGGTCAAATCGGAGCACACGCATACCCACACAGACGCAACGCTACATAAACTGTATGTGTATGGGGGCCAATCGCGGCGTGAATGTAAAAGGGGATGGGGAATAAGCACAAGAAATGGAAATGATTTTTGGAAGGTTTTTGTCTGTGCATTTATGAATTGAGTTACAAAAAAAAAGAAAACAAAAAAAAAGAAAATAATTTTTTTTTTATTTTTATTATTTGCCAAAAAAATTATTAAAAAAAGAAAGAAATTTTAGTTTTTTGTATAAACTCAAAATTCTCGGACAAATCAAGTTTATTTTATATTCGATAAAAATAGATTAAAAATGATAGTTGTGTTTATTTATAGATGAAATCTCTTCGTGTTATAATGCCAGCTATGCGGTTCTCATTGGTAATGGCTAGCATGTGTCGTAATCCCAATGCACGAAAGGTTTGAAATATCTTTGGAACGGAATCGTGCTGGAAAAAAAGGATGTATACATCATACGAATTGTTTGAAAAGGAGCATTTACCGTGTTAACGCGTATCGGGGATGGGTTCATAAACATGGCAAGATCAACGGTATAATTCTCTTTATTGTCCAGTTGGCGAACACTTTCGATTGACGGATATCTAGGATATACATCTCGAAATGTTTGAATGGATGTTTCTCGGACCCAAAAACGTTTATTTTCCACATATAGGGACTTTAATAAGATTACTATTAGCTGGGAGCGCAAAATAATACCACATACACGGCCTTTTGAACGAAGATTCTGTAAAATATTTGTTTAGTTAGCAAGAATAAGCTACCAAAATAAGCAATTTAACTTACATTTTGCACATTGTCCACCACAGGAAATCCGTTGTGATTGCAACCATTTAAAACCTTATAGATATAGTGGGCCTTGTCCTGAAGTTTAATACAGATAACAGGCTTACTCATTATATCCTGGGCTTTAAGTCCTTTAAATTGTGGTATGGGCTCCCATGGTAAAATGGGAACATGGTTAACCTCGATTTGTGTATCATATATGCCTTTGTTGAAAGAGTCCCCCACCCATTTGGCTGTGATCAAGGCAATAATGAGGGGAAAAAAGAATGAGGTCTCAACACCAGTTGTTTCCATTAAGATGACTGATAAACTAATTGTCATCCGTAGAACTCCACCCAAATTAGCAGCAGCTCCAATAAGCGCATATTTTCCAGGATGCAGAAAGTTCTGTAGGACCAAATTTTATTAACCATGTAACCATTCGGTATGAAGGTATTGGAGAGAACTCACTGTTTCGGGAAACAAATAGAATAAGAGCATTGCGACTAATCGGCCCCAAGCAGCACCAACCAGTGCTGTGGGAATAAAAACACCTAAGGAGACATTCAGTCCAAAGGTGGCGCAGGATAGAACGTAGTAGATAAGTGTAAACATGGCTAGCGTAAGGATTTGATGCGAGCCTGTAAATGGTATTTAAATATAATTTTAAATAACATAAAATTGTACATATTCATGTACTTACCAGGAGGGTCATGAAATAGCGATCTTACGGTTGCCTCTGGTGTCTGGAACCAAAGCGCAGCAACTGCATTGTATTCATTATCCTTACAAAATAGCTGCACAGGATGAATGGTAGGGTCATTGCCCAAGGGTCGGCAGTCGCTTATGAAAAACATCATTCCACTGGCCTAAATGGAAAATTTAAATATAGTCGCATTGTTTTGTTTTATTATATACGTTACGTACCAATGTGACACCAACCATAGCAATAAGTACAGCTTCTAATACTTTGCCAATCTTCCAGGGTATGTATCGTTTTCGAAATTTATTGATTCTTGTATTCATAAAATTCCAAGTTGCTCCCAGAAAACCTCCGGCAATGCCCAGAAGCATAAAAATTGGCAGCTCAAAGTATTCAAAAGTGAGTGGCTGATCGAATTTCCCCAAATTGAAAAGACCCGTGAATGTGAAACCGTCAAGGCCGTGATATGTAGACAAAACAATATTTAGCGTGAAAGAACTAATAATTGATGCTACCAATGTGCGCCATATAAGATTCTGATTCCAGAAACTAGCCGCCTCTTCCAGTGAAAAAAGCATGCCACCGATTGGAGCTCCGAAAGCAGCTGTAACTCCAGCGGCGCCTCCTCCCAACACAAAGTCACGCTTTTCGTGATCATCTCGAAAAGCTTTAAATACGCGAAAATCTTTAACAAATGTAGTGCTCTTGCCTTGGGATATACCAGCTGCTACAACAGCTCCGGCATGAATCATTGGACCCTCTTTGCCACCAGCTAAACCTCCGACGACAGAGGTGATAACGCCAGCGGCTTTGACAGCTAGGGTTTTAATACGAACTATCCGTGGAATTTGAACACCATTTAAATAACTCTTTACTTGGGGTATGCCACTACCAGCGGTAATGGGTTCGATATACGTCACGAGAGCAGCTCCAATAGACACTGGCACAATAGTCAATAAAATCCAATAGAGAAATGGAATCGCAAGATCTCTGTGACTATCATCAGTCAGAGGTACATTGCTATCGACAACTGAAACATTAAGGTTCGTTTTAAGCTTGTTATAGTTTCATTTATGTACATATGTACAGATGTATGTCGTATTAATAGCTTGAAATAGCCCAAAATTCGAAAAATGCTGTATAAATAACTATGAAGTGCATTATCCATTTCGAATCGGTTTTAGTGACTGTTTTAAATATTTTAATTTAAGTTCAAGACTTTCTTTCTTATATAAATCACGAATAATAAAATGTAACTGCCTAATTTTGTATCTGTTATATGTATGTACATACACATGTTTTTTCATACCATTTTTAAGGAATTTGTATTTGAATACGGATAACTCTTCAATGATAATATCAATGGTGCAGGCAATTAATGCTGTTATAATGCCTATTTGTATGAATATGATCCAACGAATGATATCCTTGCGTATAGAGAAACGCTGTTGCAGTCGTTTACGTTCTTCGTCTTGAAAAAGAACATTTTCGCATACTTCATAGTCCAAACTCTGTGTACACAAACAATATTACATTGACTGTAGCAACGTATAGCTGAGATTATGAACTATGTATGTACACTCACCTCATAGTTGGGTCTGGATACAGCAGTGGTCCGTGACCTTACATAGAATATCGGCTCCGTCTGGTTATTGTCATTCGACATGTAAAAAAAAAAACCCGCATTTTTCATTTTAATGTTTTTAATGAATGTACGTAAATCATCGAAGACTTTTTATCAACTAAACTTACATCAGAATTGGTATTAGTAGTAAGGAGGCCAGTCTCGTCAGTTGGCATACCTGATATTGCTCCAAAAGCCCCATCATCTTCCGAGGCTTCTTTGTTAATGTTCAATAAACGTTCACTGTCAGTCATTATAAAATTGAATGAAATGATTTCATAGAAAATGTAAACTACAAATCGACATGTACAAGCAGTAACAAAGAAGCTTGTAGTGTGACCAACTCAAACAACCACTAAAATATACACAAAACATTTCGGCATTTGCCACTTTATTCAAAGCGAAAACTTGGGTTGAGATATTTGAATTTTGCCGCCTCAAAAAGCAAACGTTTTTGCTCAATTTCATTTCGAGCTTTTAATTCCTGCCTAATATCGCACAATGTGCGATCCAGTCGCAACATTATATCCCGATCCAAAAAATGAGCAACGGATAACTCCTGAGAACGAGTGAACTGCATTTGAATATCCTCCATAGAACGAGTCCGAGAACTTTGTGATTTACCATCAAAAATAGCGCTGGGAAACGAAGAACTTGTGGGTATACTGCTGGGGGAGCTCAGATCAATGGCTTCGGGTTGGTCGTCATCCAACAAAGCACTGATGGTATTTAAATTCTCTGGTTTTATGCACCCAAGTAGTTCGGGACGGGGCGCAGGGATAATGGGTGGATTTTGTAAATTCGTTGAAGTAATCTGCTCCACCATGCCGGTATCTTGATTGCGTAACTAATGGAGAAATCAAATATTACGATTAAAATAACTATTTCTAGTAAAAGTTGTTATTATACCAACCTTATATAAATCCTGTGGCACGAGCTTCGGTGATTTGCTTGCATTTGAAGGTGAGGTACAGCGGGAAATTACCTGGAAATAACATATACATATGTATATATAATATTCATTTCATTCATATATGTATACATATGTATGTACATACATACTTATGTGTGTATGTATATGTTATGATGTGTGTGTTTGTAACTTCTAACTGCATTCTGCATTGACCATTTCTTTCAAATTTACATATGTACTTACAGATCTTGCTTCTTGAATTTGCCCTTGCTGTTCGTTATGTTCCAGTTTGTGCCGTTGAAAAACAGTTTTAATCTTTAACTGACACTTGTTACTGTCTGCCTTAGTAGTGGATCCCGGGGAAAGGTCCTCCGAGCTTATTGGTGTAGTCTTTTTGCGGTTTTTGGCAAAACGACGATTTTTCATGATGCGATCACGTCGTTCTAATAGTGCAGCAACTTTCATCTCATGTAACTTACCAAGTAAGGCTGTATGGCGGCGCTAATATAAATCAGTATCTGAGATTAGCATTGCGGTTGTATCTTATTCACCGTAATATACACACCTTAATATGCATGTGGAAGTTGCCTGTGGAGCGCACACTACCCCGATATATTTTATCCGGGGGACAAAAACAACAAACAACCTTTACATTATCCCCCTCCTGACTTTGGATGCGATAAAGTTCTCCGTTGAGGATGTACGGTACATGCTGACGTCGCTCTGGTTCAAATTCTGTCTCATTTATAGCTGTATTTGTCATCGCAGGAGACGCAACGACTTGCCTTTTGCTACCGCTCGAATTCAAATGAACTTTTTCGATTAACAAAAAAGTGTGTACAAGGGATGTGCGTACAAGTACATTTGTATGTGAAGAGCACGCACACACAAATAGGACAATATAAAGCCTAACCAAAAGAGAATAGAAAGAAAGACAATATTATTGAATTTTAATATATAGATCGGCAAATAGTTGATATAAAATTTGTTTACATTTCAGGTCTTTTCTTTGTAGATCATTGAATATTTTTTTAATCTTTTTTTTTTTTTTTTATTTTTTAACTGAAAAAAGTTAAAAATAAAACTGCAAACATAAGCGTGTAGCCCTGAAAGTAAAGCGCCAACTAAAAAAGCGAACCAGTTCTTTAATTAGTTCATTAAAAAAAAAAACACATTTTGGATTGGTGCTGCCACACTTATAAAAAAAAAATAACTCTTTGGAAAATGTCGCAGCCAAATATATTAATGACCGGTACTCCAGGAGTCGGAAAATCATACTTATGCGAAAAGCTATCCAAAAAACTTGATTTCAATTGGATCGACTGTTCAAAAATCGCCAAGGACATGGATTTCATTGAAGAGTACGATGCAGAATACAACTGTCCGATTTTAGATGAAGACAAGGTTGGTGTCTCTATTGAAATTAGATTCCATTATACGATATAAATAATTAGTATCTTAGCTGATGGATTACCTAGAACCACTGATGGCCAAGGGTGGCAATATAGTGGAGTATCATGGATGTGATTTTTTCCCCGAACGTTGGTTTCAAGGCGTCTTCGTTGTAACCTGTTCCAATACAATTCTCTACGATCGTTTGACGGCCCGCAATTATAACGAGAAGAAACTAAAATCGAATATTGAATGTGAAATATTTGGCACTATATTAGGAGAAGCCCGTGATTCATATAAATCGGACATAATATTCGAGTTAAATGGAGAAACGATGGCAGACGCCGAAAAGAGTTTGGCCATGATAGAGAATTGGTATACCATGTGGAAATTAAGAAAGTAAGAGAACAACATTCCAAAAATGCTTGTTAGTAACTTCTAACTTAAGATCAATATATGTATGTACTTTGAAAGGCATATTAAAAATTGTTTTAACCTATATACAATATTGAACAGTTCAAAAAGATTTACGTGATTTACATTTACATACATACTTGCATAAGTTGTGGTGTTCAATCAGTTGAGCCTAAAATGTTTCTCCAGCTGAATCTCAAATTAGACCGGGTATGACTCAGTGCAAACTACGTATGTACATACATATGTACCTACATGGGACAAGAATGGAAGATAGATTTTTTTGTATAATAATAATGTGGAACTATTTTTTTTATATACAACTTTAATTGACATTTGTATCATGGTAAAATTTTGAACTCTGTACATATGTATATATGTATTTCGATTCGTGGCATTGCGTCTGCGGAGGACCTATGAAAAATGGCCAGAGAGCCAGTAGTTCCTTTGCGACCTTACCTACCTTTTGTTTGTTAATCTTATATAGCTGTCAAAATGGAAAAACATTTTATATAAAAAGTCTAATATTCGCAAAAGAACGGCCTACAATTTTAGGGTGGAGCAATGGAGCATTTCATCGTCTGCTTATATGCTATATAAAATAGTTATCCGATTTTGATCAAATCAGTCATTAAGAACTATATTAAACTGGCATATGTTCAAGCAATCGCGTCAAAAGTAAAAAAATTATTCGCGAATGTCAATGTCTTCGACATAAACATCCGATCTTGATCAAATTCCTTTGAGTCATTAGGTATAGACAACAAACAATTATTAATATTTATGACAATAGCTTAGAAAACAACGAATTTATTGAGAAAAGTCACTGTTCATGCCTTTGCCATTTGTATGGCAGCTAAATGATATAGTGGTGCGATCCGACTGAATGCAAACCGTGCAGTATATACAAGCCTACAAGCAGGTAACGGTTTTGGAGAAGTTCGAGTTGATCCTGACGGACAGACGGACGTTCATGACTCGAGAACGGACATCGTGCTGATCAAGAATGTATGTATGTATATATGTATGTATATACTTTATAAAGTCGGAGATGATTCCTTCTATGCGTTGCACACTTCTATCAAAAGTCAAAGTCAAAAGTCTAATGTTTGCGAAAGAACGTCCTACAATCTTAGCATAGGACACTATATCATACAGCTTCCATATTAATGAGCATTCAATCGAAGAGGTTGCATTGAGTAAAAACAAGTCTTAAATATAAGCTTTTATGAGCTTTGCTGTGTGGATGGGTGCATTATTCTGCTGAAAAATGCAATCCTCAATGTAATTATCGAATCCAGATGGCATTTGCGCATTCATTTTTCCGCGATTAATTCTACAGGACTTATTAGTCTCGCGCTCTTGCGTACGAATTGCTGCCGTATGTTTACAATTTTACGCGATGTCACTGTCGTGTTTCGTGTCTTTCTGTTTACATAAAGACTGATTCTCTTACTTTTTATACCCTTTACATGTACTATAAAATTGGTCAGATGTTTGTAACGCAGAGAAGAAGACGTTTCCACATAAAGTATATAAATTCTTGATCAGCATGAGAAGCTCAGTTAATATATCCATGTCCGCCTGTCCGTCCATCCGTCGGTGCGTATGCGTTTTACTCAGCCATCTTAAAAGCTATTAGGATGAATCTTGATAATTATAACCTGGGTGATGAAGTATAAAAATTATACGATCCGGCCCACTATATCATATAGTTTTATAAGAGAAATAGGTGAATAAGTAAGATATAAAACATCAGATCCTAAAACTTGAATCGGATCGGATAAATAGAACATAAGTTAATGTCAATATAAATCCTCCAGCCTACTATGTCATTGCTTAAATCAACAGATCCGCTGAGCACACGCATACAGTATTTAGTATTTATTAGTGTTTATTTGTATTGTATATTTTTGAACTATATGTGATTACTATATGATTAAACTAGTGTGGTCGGCAGCTCAGTAGGGACCTAACCAGACTGCAATACTGTTGTTTTCAATTCAATTCAATGTGTGCTTTATTTGCAGTAATAAAAATGTTTCATTAAAGCTAATGTTTAAGGAAGTCTACCTTGTGTTATAAAAAAATTCTTTTTTTTTTTTTTTTTTTTGCATTTTCGGATAGATGTGTATATGTTTCAAGAATGCTATGCAAAAACTTTAAGTTGAAATCTGTAAAATTACGAAAATTATCGGTCGCTAAGTGGAGCGGTGTCATCAAACGCGTTTATCTCAAAACTACGTTCTTGGAGCTCATGGAAGTCCAACCGGGCGCAAAAATTAATCAATCGTACACATGTTCTTTAGGATATTGTTCAGCGCTGTTAGTAGAAATGGAGAAAAATATTAAACATTATTAAATTAAAAAATTAATTAATAACGAAAAATAGGCAAAAAATTTTGTTTAAAAAAAAGCTCACAGCTTTTTCATTTTTCGCCTTTTCGGCCCAACACAATTTTGCAAATTTTTGTTCGACTAAACGGTTGTAAAAATTATTCACATGTTATGATAAAGGAAAAAGGAAAGAAACCCTTTAATGTTATCTGAGATAAGCCTTTTTCTATATTCAATTATATCATTAGACGAATGTTTTCATTTTTTTGATTGAACACTTTATTACATTGTTAATGAGCAAAATTTCGTTTAAAAATATTGTATAGTCTTTAAGGGGTGTCTGTTTTCCTTAGTTCTTCTTTTTGAAGAACAGGTCGAACAGGTCAACTGAAACCATAAAAGTAAACAAATTCCATTATTTTTGTGTAATTCCTTGTGCTTGAACGATCATTTTTATGATTCTTTTCTTTTTTGTGCATACGGGAACGTTTTATGCTAAAAATGAACTTTTTGGTCGCTAGAAATTTCAATAAAAATTCATTTCGGCGAAAAAAAGTTTGTGCGTGCCGATCGTTTAAGCACAGAAAAAATTCAATACGAACAACTTTAAAACATTTGAAGAAAGTCGGCTTAGAAGTTGTCCGCCAATCCATATCACCGCAAAGTCAATTTTCAAAAAACACCATTTCGAGATATTCGCGTTTAAAATTTCAAGTTCAGTTAATGCGAAGATAACAGTTGGGATGGCTGTAACTTTTTTCTAATGCTCGAATCTCTATAAAAATTTGGGTAAATGTTCTCAAGGAGTTGTTCTTTAAGATAAAGCAATAACAAATTTTTAGATTTAAATAAAAAACACTGGGCCGGGGCTAACTTCGACCGCGTCATAGTTTGTATACCCTTGCAAGTTTTTTAGTAACTCTTTTATCTAAACTGTTTTATCTAAAAAGGGTAATATTTACGAAAGAACGGCCTTCAATCTTAGCATAGGAGCTATGGGAGCTATATGATACCCGATCTTTACCAAATTCGGCACAGTCATTAACAGATACATATATTAAACTATCAAATGTTTAATTTGAAAGCAATCGCGTTAAAAGCAACGAAGTTATTGACAGAAGTTACTGTTTTCGACCAATCGTTCCTATGGGAGCTATATAATATAGTCACCCGATCTTAATCAAATTTGACCAAATCAAATCATGACAATACCTGAGAAAATTACGAAGTTATTGAGAAAAGTCACTCTTCGTGACTTTGCCGTTTGTATGGGAGCTATACGATATAGTGGTCCGATCCGGCTGAATCCGAGATATACAACCTGTGCAGTATATACAAGCCAACATGCAAAAAAATCTGTAGCTCCAACGCAGATTTTGGATTTTCGGATTGAGAAACGCCCTTAAAAAATACCTAAGGGAATGCGTCACTTGAGCCAGATACCGCCAAGTAACTGCGGAGCAAATTATGGGTAACCTACCCAAAAACAGGGTAACGGTGTCGTCTCTATTTCATAACACGGGGATTGAACACATAAGATGCTCAAAAACCAGTGGACAAAAAACATTCAAGGGGTACATAGCAGTATTCGTGTGCTTGTCAACTAAGGTTGTTAATGACTTGACAACTGATGCCTTCCTAGCATCGTTTCGAAGATTTGTTGCAAGACGCGGTAAGTGCGCTAACATATACTCCGCTAATGGGACGAATTTTGTGGGAGCAGCTGGGAGACCCGATGAAGAGTTCATAAAAGCAGTTCAAGATAACGTTCAGCTTGCCGTGTTCTAGAGCGAGAACAGATTAGCTGGCATTTTAGCCCCCCGGAAGGACCTCACTTCGGAGGTATTTAGGAAGCTGGAGTAAAGTCGGTCAAGTATCATTTAAAAAGATTAATAGGAGATAGTAACCTCACATATGAAGAAGTGGCAACTTTATTGTGCTAGATAGAAGTGTTAACTCCCGGTCATTTCCTAATTGAAAGACCATCATTAGAAGCAGACGAGTCCATATCAGAGGAAAAAATTGGAAATTTAGACAGATGGAAATTAATTTAGAAAATGAAAAAAGATTTCTGGTTGAAATAAGGAATAAGTGGCGACGAACCACAGAAAATTTAGAGAATGGTCAGGTCGTACTGATCAAAGATGAAAATTGTCACCCAGCCAGCCCTCTGCGCAAGATGAAGAAATTTACAAAGGCAGGGACGATAAAGTAAGAGTGGTAAAAGTCCAATTGCAAGAAGGGTCAATTACAAGGCCTATAAATAAAATCTGTCCACTTGTTGAGGTCAAATCATCAGAAGACGTTGAGGAGAATCGATATTGGAAAAGTACCAGATTCGGTCATCTGTCCAAAGTAGGAACCGTAATGATGTTAGCAATGTTGATGCTGCTTTGTCAACTTTCGAATGCAGCAAGCATTAAAGATAATAGACCAAAAATAACGGTAAAAGAACTAAACGCAACATCCGCATTGTACTTAGATCCAATGGGTGAAGTGGAAGTAATAGCGTCCTCATGAGATCTGGTGGTATACTACGACATGTTGACATATTTTGAAATGCTCAGTCAAGGTGACAGAATGATTCCCAAGTTGAGGGGCTAATGCCCAAAACTGTATAATTTTGAAGACCAGTGTCAATTTGTATTGAACAACACGGTTAAGCGAACTAAAGATATCGAGGAAAATAATGTGCTATTCATGATTCAAGAAAAGGCAAGACGCAAGCGAGTCCCGTTTGAATTCATGGGGTCACTGTACCATATATTATTTGGCATCATGGATGCGGACGATAGGATACAAATGGAAGAAAACATGAGAAACTTATTCACAAATCAGCAGAATTCGAAGCATCTAGAAGAAACGGCAAATATTCTTAAGACTACCATAAATGAGATAAATGAAAACTTTGGCAACATGAACAACCGGATTGAAAATATGACTGAATTGTTAAAAGAAATTTATTACGAGTATAGAGAATCCGTTGGGTTTTTCATGATTGTAAATGAATAAAGCTCCGTGGTTGATGAATGTGAAAAAAATCAGACAGGAATTATAAGTTTATTGATAGACATTAACCATGGTAGATTAAATACTAATATTTTAAGACCAAGCCAAATGAAATTAGATATAACTAAAATAAAAAAAAAAATTATCTGAAACTTTAGTACTGTCAGGTAAAAGGAGCAGAACGGAGTTAAAAGACATTTATGCTCTGTTGACGGCCAAAGAAATCTTTTTTGACAGAAAATTAATTATAAGTGCTAAAATACCACTTTTCAGTAGGCATCCATCCTTCCTCTACAGAGTTATTCCAATTCCCTTTCGATTGTCCAGTGATCAACTGGTAACAGTTCATATAAACTGTCAGTATTTAATATAGAATTTTCAAATAGACTCGTATCACTTAATGTCAGATTCAGCAATGGAGAAATGTCGGACCTGTCAATCAAACAGGATGATAATGTCTGTGAGCTGACATCTTTTAAACAGAATAGGAAGTCTACCTGTTTATTGAGCCAAGATCTTACTGGTTAGAGCTAGATAGTTGCAGTAGTTAAGCAGCAGTAGGTTAATCAAGGTTCCACTTAAAACTAAGGCCAGACTCCAATGTGGAGGAGGTGGTGGATATACCGGAACAAGGAATTTTGAGCCTCAGATCAGGCCTCACAGCTAGGGCAGAAGATAAGATTTTAGTGGCTCATCATAGCGTTCAGTCAGAGTCCCACATTGCTATTACAACGTCGCATATAGGCGATATTAGTAATATACCAAATATAGAATGGAGTCCAGTTGAAGCCAACTTGGTAAACCATTCGGCAGAATTAGAAAGAATAGGAAGTCAATTATAATAATTAAAGGAACATCATATTGAATTACTAGGTTTAAATTTCCATCATGTATGTAGTTGGTGTATGGGAAAAAACACGTAATTCTAAACTAACCCAAAAGATCACACAGTCAGGATGTCAAGTGGCCGACGCCGTGCCCAAAATAATAATAATTTTTCAAATTGTTACCTTCTAGAGCCTAAGATAATCCTATATAAACTCCGTACTTTTTTAAATAAAATCAGTTCATATTTTGAATTCAACGAATGAAGATTGTTTTTTTTTTAGTTTTGGTTCTAAATCCCTATTCAAGTACCATAATATTTGATCGAGCAACTACATTTAGGGAAAAATCTTTTATAACATCTTGATTTTACGTTCTTCTAGTTACATAACTCTCGTGAGAACCAAGGAGATCTATCAGACCATCCTTGAGTCACAGGCGGGTCATAAACATCAAAGAACTACTCTTGAGTTTTATAGAAGACAGAGTCCATATCCGTGCAAGTAAACAGATATGTCCAATCATTAGTTAAAAAGAGTTTTTAAGTTTAGTAAAGTTTGTCTTGCGAAAACATCGGGTTGGAGGCATCGAGTTATTATGTCGAGACATAACCCCAAAAGGAAGGTCAATGGTTACATCCAGAGTTGGATGAAAGTTGTCTTCAGGGATAACTAAGGGATCAGCCCTGGAAACATCGCTGTTGGAAGAATCCAACACAAATACCAGATCTAGTGATCTGTTACGGCTATTCCGGTCAGGATTTTTTTGAGTTAGGGCCAACTCAAGCAGACCATCTATGAAACAATGTGACAAGAGGGGCAACGGTAATAAAGAATCATATGAGAGGGTCCAGGCAATCTCAGGTAAATTAAAATCTCCCAGAACAACGAGAAAGTCTTTGTCAGAGAGATATGAGAAAATAAGTTGAATAGCTTCCAAATGAGTGTATACTGCCAAGTCGGACTGTGGTGGAATATACGAAGAAGTAATATAGGCAGAAAAAAAAATTAAACGAAATTTTAACACAAACAAATTCAATCTCCTGATTGGAGACGAGAACGCCGAGTCAACAGCGATCAAAACACCACCACCATTACGGATAGTCCGATCATGTCTATATATTAAATATTTTGAGGGGAAAATTGGAGCATCGGCAATATCAGGCTACAGCCAAGTCTCAGTAAAGGCTAAAATATGAAAGTCAAAAGCTAAACTATCTACATAAAGTCTCGAGAGTTTAGACTTTAGTCCCCGTACGTTCTGATATGCCAGAGTTAGGGACGAAATTAGTTTTTTGACTCGCCAACAGGTGCAGACGAGCCGGAAGGAACGTTATTCACAGAGGCAGAAAGCAAGCTAATCGGAGGCCGATTCTTCTTTCTTATTGTATAGTCTTTTACAACAAGGTGTTCCGGCCAAAAATATTTCTTGACATATTTGGCCAAAAAAATCTGGGAGACACTTATTTTAAAGAACGAAATGTCCCGAATATATGAGTTTAAGTCCTTTAAATTGTGGTATGGGCTCCCATGGTAAAATGGGAACATGGTTAACCTCGATTTGTGTATCATATATGCCTTCGTTGAAAGAGTCCCCCACCCATTTGGCTGTGATCAAGGCAATAATGAGGGGAAAAAAGAATGGGGTCTCAACACCAGTTGTTTCCATTAAGATGACTGATAAACTAATTGTCATCCGTGGAACTACACCCAGCTCCAATAAGCGCATATTTTCCAGGATGCAGAAAGTTATGTATGACCAAATTTTATAAACCATGTAACCATTCGGTATAAAGGTATTGGAGAGAACTCACGGTTTCGGGAAACAAATAGAATAAGAGCATTGCGACTAATCGGCCCCAAGCAGCACCAACCAGTGCTGTGGGAATAAAAACACCTAAGGAGACATTCAGTCCAAAGGTGGCGCAGGATAGAACGTAATAGATAAGTGTAAACATGGCTAGCGTAAGGATTTGATGCGACCAGAAGGGTCATGAAATAGCGATCTTACGGTTGCCTCTGGTGTCTGGAACCAAAGCGCAGCAACTGCATTGTATTCATTATCCTTACAAAATAGCTGCACAGGATGAATGGTAGGGTCATTGCCCAAGGGTCGGCAGTCGTTTATGAAAAACATCATTCCACTGGCCTAAATGGAAAATTTAAATATAGTCGCATTGTTTTGTTTTATTATATGCGTTACGTACCAATGTGACACCAACCATAGCAATAAGTACAGCTTCTAATACTTTGCCAATCTTCCAGGGTATGTATCGTTTTCGAAATTTATTGATTCTTGTATTCATAAAATTCCAAGTTGCTCCCAGAAAACCTCCGGCAATGCCCAGAAGCATAAAAATTGGCAGCTCAAAGTATTCAAAAGTGAGTGGCTGATCGAATTTCCCCAAATTAAAAAGACCCGTGAATGTGAAACCGTCAAGGCCGTGATATGTAGACAAAACAATATTTAGCGTGAAGGAACTAATAATTGATGCTACCAATGTGCGCCATATAATATTCTGAGATCATAAGGAGCTCCGAAAGCAGCTGTAACTCCAGCGGCACCTCCTCCCAACACAAAGTCACGCTTTTCGTGTTCATCTCGAAAAGCTTTAAATACGCTAAAATCTTTAACAAATGTAGTGCTCTTGCCTTGGGATATACCAGCTGCTACGACAGCTCCGGCATGAATCATTGGACCCTCTTTGCCACCAGCTAAACCTCCGACGACAGAGGTGATAACGCCAGCGGCTTTGACAGCTAGGGTTTCGATTTAAATGGGCTGAAATATACATATTTATAATTTAAAGAGGTTTGAATAGGGATTTTCGAAGAGAAAGAAAATAACACAGTCTTCATTCTTTGAATTCAAAATATGAACTGATTTTATTTAAAAACTCTTAAACTCTAAGAAGCGACAATTTTTCTTAAAAATACTTATTCTAATGCCCCACGTTTTGGGGGTTGAAAATTGTTTATATTTCAAGCATAGCGCTGGTTAATTGATTTCGCGCCGCTGTTATAATCTTAAGTGTTTTCCACAGAGTGTGGATGCATGTTTTGTTTGGTATTAATCAATAATTGTCATATTAATAGGTTTTTTTGTTATAGGTAGCAATGTAGTGGCCCACTTACTTATTTCGAGCACCTTAGGTAAGGGGAGATACCTCTAGTTATACCATGCACCCATAGGGTAAAATGGTATATTCAAGTCGCCAAAATGTATGTTAAAGGCAGAAGGGAGCTGCTCCGACCCCATAAAGTTTATATATTTTGATCAGGATCAACAGCCGAGTCGATCTAGCCATGTCCGTCCATCCGTCTGCATGAACTCGCCGATCTCGGAGACTATAAGAGCTAGAGCCATCAAATTTGGTATGTATACTCGTGCAGTATGGAAATAAGAGCTGTCGAAACATCGGCCAAACATCGATGTTTCAATGTTTTTTATGAAAAAACATCGATGTATCAATACTACATCGAAGTAATAAGGTACATTTTTTGATTACATTCTCTAAATATATATATATATATATATATTGCTTATGTTTATTAACTAAAGTATTATAGACGATTCTGAGTGGTTAGGTTTCAGTACATGGGTTATATAAAAAACAACTGAGAACAACTTTGATTGAACTTCTCGACGACTTTCGACTGACTACTGACGACCACGACTTTCAACTCTCAACTGCAACTGACGACTCTCGCTCCAATTCGCTCTCTCAATGCTCTTTCAATTACCAGGGACGGGCATAACCATTCTGATGCGGACAACACCTCTTCACATACATGTAGGAAATGAAGTGTCAGGCGGATATAATCATGGCAATCGTGCAGCAGCTATTGAGCGAGACAGAACGATACGCAGCGGCCGTACCCATCTGGTCGACTCACTCAATGGAAAATAAAGCAGAAGCGTTGATTCAAACTCACAATCGTACTCTCGCCTCGTTCACATCGCACACCCAAATTTATCACTAAGGCCATTATTACAACAATAAATATATATTTTTAACACAAAGAAACATTGTTAATAAATAAGACTAAATAAAGAAATCACATCCTTAAATAATATCGAAATAAATAATAAGGGAAATAAAAATCCCACATATGTACATATAACTCTTCATTAAAAATAACATCCTTTTTCCAAACTTAAAACTATGTTTGATTTGCCCAGTTGCAAATGGTACAAGACTCCAATGCTCAATAGCATGTGGAGTGGAGTAAGGAAAATAAGTCTTCTCCTCTTCGATTTCCAATAAGAAGTCATCTCTATATTTCGGTTTCATAAGTTAGAAGCTCTTCATGAGCGATGTAACAGAAGCTTTTAAAACATCTTAATGTAAATACAGTGGTAGAAATTCCAATAATATTAAACAAATAATATAAGAAATCTTAATATATACAAATCTAATTTCTCCAACGAACTAAAACAAATATTTAATCTTTTTCAAACGTAATACATACTATAAAACATAATTCAATCTTTTTTAAACTTCAAAACATAAAACAATCATTGCTATTCAGAGATTCACTTGTGACATTGTATAAAAAGAAGCATGTCAACATTAAACTTAAGCGAACTTTTCTTCTCGCTTACTATGATTCCAGCCTTACTGAACATTCGTTCGGTTTCAGTCGAAGTTGCTGGAACACAAAATTATTTTTTGCAGCAATCTTGAAGTGCTTTATTTGATGAGATCTGTTCTCAGTGATGGAAAAGCATCGAACAGCTCTAAAGTAAATGTATAGAGTCGATCTAGCTTTGTCCGTCCGTCCGTCTGTCCGTATGAACACCTATGTACACTCATGTAGTATGTATGTAAATGTATAGAGTTAATTGGAATTCTTACGCCTCGAATTTACATAAAACTGTTTTTCTTAAAAAGTATAGTAGCTAGAGACATCAAATTTGCTTTATATACTCGTTTAGTTAGCGCGCAGAAACTATTTGTTCAAACTTTTTGCCCACTTTTGCCCTCGCAAATTAAATAAAACTAATTTTCTCAAAAACTATCAAAGCTTAAGTCGCCAAATTTAATATAAAGATTTGCTATTATGCGCACAGAATTTGTATATTTTAATATTTTGCCACGCCCACTTCTGCCTCCATAGCTTAGAAAAAATCGATTACCAGCTGCAATTTTCACTATCGCAATCGAATTCGGCAGACCAATTAATCTTATTTATGTATTTCTACCAAACTACCAAATTTTATGGAAATCGGACTAGAAAAATGCAAAATATGCTATTGAACGTATTCTACAACGCGGTTGTAAGTGGCCGTTGGCTAGTGGCGGCGCTAGAGTGCTCGTGTGTTTCAAGAGTAAGTGAGATAGCATATGGTATGAGGCAAGTAAAACAAAATTTAAGAGACTGACATTCTGTTTTCGAAATTTGAAATATTTGTGTCACCTGGTGCATGGTATACTCGAGTTGGCGAGTCAACTTACTTACTTCATTTTTTCTTCAATAAGGCACTACAATTTTTTTTAAATGGCTAAAAATCTTTAAAAAATTAGCTTGTGCATTGGAATTCTCGGATTTCTGGGCAACTGATCAGATGATTCTAAGATTAGAAAATACAAAATCGTTTAAAATACGATATCGTCGATTGTTACAAAACAAAATCAAAATTATTTCAAGTCTTTAATTATGTGGGTATATTTTTTATTTATAGGTATGTATATCATTAATGTACTTATTGATAAATGGTAATACAATAATGGCTCGACATTATTTTACTCAACATAACTTAAAAATTACAATGGGCAACACAGAAACGAACATTAGAAATTAAAATGCAGTACTGAGTATGTAAAGAATAAATGCAGTTTTGTTTAGATTTGTTTAAAGTATGCCAATATCAAAGAATTAGTTAAGATCAATTTAAAATCTATATAAATGAAATGTAACATTTAAACATTGTAATTTATTTGTACGATTATTATATAGAGCTACGAATCAGTTGATGTGTATAAAAGTATATTCAAATAAATATTTTTATGATGGCAGTTTAAAAAATAGCTGCCTACACAATACTTTATTTTTTCTGTCGTTTTTACACAGTTTCGTTAAAGATGAATTATTACTTACAATTAGTAAAGAGTACATGTATCCAATTTGTATACACTTGCGGAAGGTATTGTAAAATTGATCAGATGCTTGTAACGCACAGAAAATCGAATCGATATAGCCGACCGACCGTCCGTCGGCGTGATGCAAATTGACGCCACTATCTTATCTTAAATTTGATCTACATATAACCCGGGTAAGACAAAGTATGAACATCGTCAGGATCGGACCACTATATAATTAAGTGCTGAACCAAAAATCTTTACCAAATTTACTAATGAGATAGTTTGGTCAGGAAAAATTCAGGGGAATTCGGGGAAAGAGAAAAATAAATGGATATGATATTTGGAAGGTTTTGTGTATAAAACTTCGGCATAACCGAATTCAGCTTCTTTGATACTTTTTTATGCATATGGCGTTGTTTATATTTACAGTTTATATCATCTGTTTTAACTTAAGTCTAATGGTGTAAGTCGGGTTGCCGACTGTTATGCACCCTGCAATAAAGAGAACAAATTTTCTCTAAAACGAACGAAACGTTGCGGATTGTTTAATCGTATTAATTAGTGTTAACTAATATTTTCCAAGTATTTGAATAACTTCTAGTGAGAATTATTAAGTGCGATATAGGTTTAATGCTCAAAGCTGCTAAGCCAAGCGACAAGCGACTCGTGCGATGTACACGAATTCATTTCTATCAATCGTGTATGAACTAATGCAAATTCTGATAAATATTAAAGACAATTTTTTAAAATATGTACTGCATGATTTTTTTTTAGTGTTATGAGAGCAGACCTAATAAACTGAATCATCTAGGTGCTTACACAGACAATGGGTTAGTCGGCATCGGAAATGTTATTTTATGTCACATTTAGTCAATTTTCTTATTTCGTTCTTATTATTCTGTGCAGGGTACATCTTCGATAAATCTTGTAGTGCTTATTTCGAGTTGAATAAAATGATTCAGACAAATAGAGAAATACATATATCATTTGTTTAGAGGCACCTCCAGAACGGTTGCTCTCAATCAACACTCAAACTCATTGGCAGTAATGGCGCTAAGGTCTTTCATCAAGCCTTCAAGATTTGCCATCTCTTGGTTTAACTCTTCGGTAGATGTGCTTGGTGCCAGTCTTTGAATCTCATCGGTTGAATGTACCACGGAGCCGCCACTTTGCAAACGATTTGGGGTGGCGGCAGAGAATGAAGGCTTTTTATATGGTGATTGGTTTTGTGGACGAATTGTTACTGCAGGAGCTTAGATTTTCGGAAAACATAAGATTATAAAATAAATGTATTATTATTTTTAATATTACTTACTGTGCTTGCTGACGGTCGTACCGGCTACTCCTGTTGGAGGCGGTCCAGGTACGCTGAAACTTTTAAGCGGATGTCCTCTCTTAGTGTTCTCAATTGTCGAAACACCGCCATTGCCTGTAGCACCACTTCCTGCATTGCTTTATAAAAAAATAAAAATAAAATTTATTAAGACTACAAACGTAATCATATAAATATAATCATATAATCGACCGCGCCGAACTTTGTATACCCTTGCATTTATCTAAAAAAAATAATGTTTGCGAAAGAACGGCCCAAAATCTTAACATAGAAAAAAAAAAAAAAGTTATTGATCAAAGTCACTGTTTTCGACCAATCATTCCTATGGGAGCTATACATTATATATGGCTGTCGATCCAATACAGACATGATATTCTAAGTACATGTGGCCAATTCTGTTATGGTAGCCGAAGTACGCATGCTATAAACGCCTTTGTAATGGTGATTAATTAGGATCTCATCCAATCGAAACTTGTTCATGAAATTAAGAGACGGCAACGGCGATGCCATTAGCAAAAGCTGCTGTTGGACACAACGCGACAACGTTTTACGATTCAGCTTGATCACATTGTTAAAAGATGGCATCAGATTAATTTGCAATTGAACACTGGAATCAATGCGACAAGGCGAAATCTAGTTTGTATTAAAAACGTTGCGCGTGATCGGATAATAATTTTCGCCGAATAAAAATACAGAATTTTGCTCGGAAATATTGTTAATCAAAAGAAAAACCAGAGGGCCGGGGTTAACTTCGACCGCGTCGAAGTTTATATACCCTTGCAACTGTTTTTGTAATTCTTTCCTTACCCATAGATATCAAAGAGTAAAAACGTTTTATCAAAAAAGTCTAATGTTTGCGAAAGAACGGCCTTCAATCTTAGCATAGGATATAACGAACTTTTTGACAAAAGTCACTGTTTTCGACCGATTGTTCCTATGGGAGGTCTATGATATAGTCACCCGATCATGACCAAATTTGGCACAGTCGTTTATAGCTACAATAAACTAACTTATATTAAATTTCACGACAATAGCTATAAAATTAATATAGTTATTGAGAAAGTCATTGTTCATGACTTTACCGTTTGTATGGGAGCTATATGATATAGTCACCCGATCTTGATCGAATTTGGCACAATTATTAATAAGAACACAAAACTGACAAATACCATCTTTTATGACAATAGCTATAAAATTAATGAAGTTATTGAGAAAGTCACTGTTCGTGACTTTGCCATTTGTATGAGAGCTATATGATATAGTGGTCCGATCCCGCTGAGTCCGAGATATACAACGCCTACAGTATATACAAGCCTACGTGCAAAATTTTAGCTCTTACGGTCTCGGAGGAGTTCGCGTTGATCCTGACGGACGGACGGACATGGCTATTTGAACTCGTCTCGTCGTGCTGATCAAGAATATATATACCTTATATGGTCTGAGATGCTTCGTTCTATGCGTTGCACACTTCTGACCAAAATTAATATACCCTTTTTGCAAGGGTATAATAATTGTTTGAAATAATAACAATAAGGGATACTAACCAGAAATTTCCATCGTAGCCTCCTGCATACGGATGATCTGGTGTTTGGGCGATAGAATTATTCTGCATTGGCTGGATCAGACTTTGTTGCGAAAGACCCGTTTCCATAGTCATGTGAGAACGATTTTGATACTGAGTCCGTGGATATTGCGCACGCTCCATGGTAGAGGTTATTGAGGTTGCTAGTGGAATAGCAATGAATACTATCACGAATCCATCAAAATTAATTTAAGCCTTACTCATATAGCCCGGGGCATAAGACCGTTTGTCAAGTGAATTTGTTAAATGGCCCGGCATGGTAGATTCCGCCTCATATTCACTATGAACGACTGAACGTGGTAATGTAAGGGCTCCGCTGGTTGGAGCACTATCACTGCAAACGGGGGTGACGGAATGCAAATTCTTGTCTATATTTTTAAGCTCCATTTGGTCATGATGTATCCAAAGATCGGGCGGTTTTGGTATGCCCACATTGTTTTTTTGATAGCTATATGTCAAAAAAATGAGGTTGGTAAAGATTTTTGACACAGACCCTCTCTTAACGTACCTCTTTTTTGTATGCTCAGGTAAAGTTTGCGGCTTACGTCTACATAGCAAAAGTATGAGTATTAATACAAGCAACACAACAGCTACAGTCGATCCAATGATAATATATATCAAATTTTCATTTTTAATACCATTGGCTATAGTGTCGGCTTCCTGGACAACAACGGCAGCTGCTGTCGTAAATGAAACAAGGGCTGAAAAAGGTGCATTTGTGCCTTTTGTTGTGCGTGCCTGAACTTTAAAATAATAAGTGGTGTAGGGTTTGAGATTGGGTAGCATCAACATCGTCTCCTCTCCTGCGAAAGCCTCTATATTCCAGTCTTTGTCTCGCTTTGTCGTATCGGTAGTGTAGTAAATGTTGTAACCAGTGATTTGACCTACCGTATGTTTTGGCGGTAACCACTGGATTATAATAGCAGCGTGATTTTGTTCATCAGGGCGGACGGTTAACTCACGGGGCGGAGTGATAGGGACATTTTGATATGTACTATTTCGAACAGACATAGACCAAGCCGATTCTCTGCGACCTTTAACCACTTTAACAGCGAATTCATATTGGGTATTTGGCCGGAGATCATTTATCATACAATTGAGATTGGTAGTGTTGTGATATCTATATCGATTAGAGCCAGTTATGCCATAACTAATGGTATAATGTCGATTATCTGTAACGTGCTGATTCTTATTCAGCATTGTATCTATCCAAAGAACTACAATTGATGAACTAGACATGGTAATGGCTCTTAACCCTACCGGAACTTCTAACGGTACTGGTACATCTATTGGTTCCTGATCGCGTGTCTTAATATTATCATAAACTGGTGGACCATCACCGTTGATGTTGCGGGCTCTCAAGGACACGACATACTCCGTATTTGGTTCAAGATTTTTTAAGATATAATAACGTTCGCTTTCTTTTAACTCAATGGTATTTTCGTCAGGTATGCCGCGACCCCATCCTAAAACGTAATTTCGTATCTTAATCTCTGGTTGCTGTGGTGGACCCCAATGTAACCCAATGTTATCGGCACCGGGGTGAATATTGATCCATATTGGCTTCCCTGGTACTTGAGTCTCATCAAGATCGTTCTCTAATGTATTGATGCGATACCATTCAGTAAATGGTCCCGAACCATTTACCGTCATGGCTGCAATTTTAACCTGATATTCCACATTGCGATCCAAACCACTTAACTCGAAGTAACGTATATTAGCTGGTGTGCTCTTTACTTGCGGTGCATCTTTGAATTTTCGATAGCGTATCTTATACCCGGTAATCTGACCATTACGATCTTCCTCTGGAGGAGGTTCCCAGTGTACCGTAATGGACTGCAAAGAAATAGATAAACATAAATCTCTAAAAAAGCAGCAGGGTTTTACTGATTTGATTTCACTACTTACGCTTGAACTTGTTACCTCGAGGGTTACATTATTTGGCGGCTCTGATGGCGTTGAGGAATAGGTTTTCACTTTTATTTCCGGTGAGGGATCACCCATGCCATTGCTATTGAAGGGCACCACACTGATGACGTAGTCCATGTAAGGGCGCAGGTTGGTGAGAAGTGCATCCAATGAAACGCTATCGTGATACAAATCCGCTCCGCTCTCGTTCTGTATATAGAAAATGCTTATTTTAATCCAAGTAAAAAGGTCAACAATTTTAACACACCTCTGAATAGTATACTCGATACTTTAATATCTCACCATTGGTGATAACAGGTTGATCCCAACGCACATAAATCTCTTTGTGGCTACGTGCATAGGCATTGAAGTTTCTAGGGGGTCCAGCAATATTAACTTCTGGCTGAGTGCTGACCTCTAATAGTGCAGATGATTCACCATTACCGAAATTCGTATTGGCTACCACACGAAATTGATAAGTTCGCCCAGGTAACAGAGATTGAATGTTAACCTGTTTATCTTCATGGGACGTAGTCATTATCTTCTGTTCACTGTTAGATGAAAATGAAAGTAAGAAAATACAGCTTCCTGATTAATTTCCAGCCACAACTTACCGTTCGCTGTTGTTCATTTTGAAGTATACTGTGTAGTGAACCACCTCGACGGCATTTTGGATTGGTTCAACCCAACTAAGTGCAACAAATCGTGGTTTTATTATTTGGGCTATCAAGTTACGCGGCGAACTGGGTAGCCTTGCCAAAAGACCGTTTTTTAATTGCTTTGTCTTTTCCACAGGATTAGACCTTGAACCTTCCTCACTCGCAAAATCAACTTCGTCAGAATCTGTCGGGTTTAATTTAGAGAGGATTGTTTGGACTTGATTATTCCAATAACTCTATATCTTAGTTGTAGTCAATGCATTGACACAGCTGTCACTGTTGTCGACTGATCATTGTAATTGTCAAAATTGTCTAAAGTTTCATTTTCATGGATTTCGAACTGACTATAAAATGCATATTCGTTAGGTAAGGCGTCGGTTCTGAGCTAGTTGACTTACGTGATTGGAGACTATCCAATAGAGTCTTGGAAAGAAAACGAGTTGTCTGTGAGGACAAATTGTCGGTTTCATATGCCTCGTCATTTTCATTATCACCGGATTTTGTGCGCAATTCACCGTAACTATTTGTGTAACGACGTTTGTTTTGCGTCTCTAGTGATTTCGTGGAGTGGCCTTGGTTTTGTTTTCGTTGTCTAATTTGCACTTGGGTGTTTAGGGAATGGGATGTGGAATTGGGATTGGTTAGAAATTTAAATAGGATTAAAAAACCATAGAAAAAAATAAAAAATAAATTAATAAAATAATTTTATAATAAAAATACAATCTGGAGCAAAAACACAATTATTGTTTAAAGAAAACTATTTGACACTCTTTGCGTTTAAGTCGAATCGACGTTAATCCTACAAAGAAGATCATAGTTGCAATATAACGTGTATAATAGTGCGGTGACTAGTTTGACAAGAGCGAAACTTTTATGCGGTACGGATATACATTTGAATTTTGGTATAATAAGTAGTCCTTTATGTAGTTAATGATTATTTAATTGTAATTCTTAACTAGTTGTAGCATTGAACATTGGAATTAGCAATACATACTTTTCCTTGCATATGACATTCCAATTTTTTTATGTCTTCTGTTTTCTATAAGTTTTGATCAAAACTCACTGTACAGAATGTTAACTGCTCTACATGTTGCCATTTTTAAAAATTTTTTCACGTGTTTATAACATTTTATTAACACATTTTCTATTATAAAAGATAACCCTTAAAGCCTTGCCGTTTTCGAGCTATAAATAGAAAACAATGCATCGCGAACGTGACAAAAAATGGAAGTCTTGTTTGACTTTGTCTTGATAAATGCGAAAGTCTGCAAATTTTGGCAAGTTATTTGATTGAAAATTATTTTAACTAAATATTGCAGTTTGCCATTTTAGAAATAATTTTGATAAGTTACTTACATTTTTGTTTTCTTACAACTTTTTTAAAAAATTTGTAACGTGACATGGCGAACTTGACAAAATTCTATTGAAGAGGTGAAAGAAATTTTTCATAAAATTTTATTTAGAAAAACCAAAAATACAACTTCAAAACTTAAAATGTAACAATAATAATAATAAGGAAACTGGTTTTTAATGAGAATATTAGGAAATATATATTTTTTGGAATACGCTGTTTGAACTAATTGTAATATAAAACTATCATTGCAAAAAATATGATGAATTTTCCTGATCCCTGGAATATTTGACGATTGTTTCCATTTTTCTTTTATGTTTGATGTCGGAACGTATTTCTTATAAAGCTCTTTTATGACTATAATGTTTTTATCTAGCGCCTGAGGTAAGCCCATCTCAGCTTTTTTCACAGCTTTTCCAAGCGTTTGCTTACAACCATAGGGTTCACGTTTTGATTTGATGCGTTCTTCATTTTTTCCTGTGGTTTTGCTGACGCACTCTATCCTTTTCACGCTTACTGTCCAAAAACCTCATATTTTCGCTTGTTAGTTGTTCGATTTCGCTCGCCGTATTCTCATTCTCATTGCAGCATTGTCTAGGTATAATCGGCCCTTGATGGCATCAGCGTTAATTTTTTCAAGATAAGCATAAGATTAAGCTTATATGAGCGAAAAACAATAATATTTTTCTAATAAGTCAAACATACAATGGCGAACGTGTCAAACTTTTAAATTAAATAAAAAAATTTCACAAGCGAAAGCACATTTTTTTTTTTTTCTTTGACTTAAGTACGAATAACTTTTTTTGCACATTTTCATCAACCTCCTTCGATTAGAAATGCAGTACTGACGAAAAATTCATTGTCTTTGCTCACCTACGTGACAAAGGAATAGCAGGTGAAAGAAAGTCAAAAATTTACCGATCATCGATGCTTGCCTCATCTATATTTCTATTTTTGCAGTAGTTTGTTGTTGTTTTTAAAATCTCGTAAGAAGATTGCAACCATAAAACGAATGTATAATAAATAAAAACAAAAAGCAAAACCTGTACCAAAAGTAGCCCAAAATGGAAAAAATCATGTTTGTAACTTTCTGTGCCAATATTTTACATCAAAAATATGCTGAAAACTTATTATATTCTTTCAATTCAAATATTTCTTAAGCATTTTTAAAGAAAAAAATCATTTGTTTAATAACTTTTAATTTTTTCGTCGTGGTGGACCTTTTTCAGGAAATGCCCTTGCAGTCCTTGGCAATAATAATTTTACATTTTGAAATTTCTTTCCCTGCAACTGAATTCAATAATACACAAACAAAACATTCAAATTATTACTCTTTTTACTTCAATTCTTTCTTCTTACAAAAATCCGTAAGCGAAGCGCTGCGTATGTGTGTGTATGCATGTGCTCTGTTGATTTGATGATGACGTAGTACGCAGCAAGCAGCGCTTGAACCGATGTACATATATTGACTGTAATTTGTGTTCTATTTATCCGATCAGATTAAAATTTTGGGATCTGAGGTTTTATATCCAAATCTATCATATTGGTAAATGCAATAATCCCTGCGCTTTATATGAGCTGAACATACAAACAAGGTGCACTGGGAGGCGGCCTTGAATGGGGCTGCAATTAGTGTCGTGGCTTGAAAGTCGAAGTTTTATGAAACGAACTGGGGATGCATTTAAAACCCTGTCAGATGGCGTTCGTAAGCTCCGAGAGGAGCTTTTGGCGATGGAGGTTCAATTGAGAAGTTGAAACTTTTGATTGAATCTCCGACGCGAAAGAGGGCCAGGTTTTAGGGCGGACTTCTTGGTCCGTCGGAACCTCGATGTTTACCAGTTCCGGCTTTCGACAATGACCCGTTGTCACCAAGTGCACAGCAACTGAGATCGTTTACAGTTCTCAGGTACCACCTACTAACACGATATCTGTTGTAGTTTCCGAATCATCCGGGCTAACATCCGTTTCCAGGAATATTGCCAATAAAGTAGTTACAAGCTAGTGAAGTGTTGGCTGCTGTTGTATCTGCTGTTACCGCTACTGCTGAGCCTGCCACTTTTAGTTCCCTTGTTGTAGTTCCACCCAAAAAGCAAATTTTTATTTCGAGGCTTGATTCCACTACTACTTCTGAAGATAGCCTACATTCATGCAAAGTTCAGGCCCATAACATGGCGATGGAAAAGTTCCGTTTTTCAAATACTCGGGACATTTCACCCTTCAAAATAAGTGTCTCCCCAGATTTTTTTTAGCCAAATATGTCATGAAGATTTTTGGCCGGAACACCTTGTAAAAGAGTATACAATAAAAAAGAAGAATCGGCCTCCGATTAGCTTGCTTTCTGCCTCTGTGAATAACGTTCCTTCCGGCTCGTCTGCACCTGTTGGCGAGTCAAAAAACTAATTTCGTCCCTAACTCTGGCATATCAGAACGTACGGGGACTAAAGTCTAAACTCTCGAGACTCTATGTAGATAGTTTAGCTTTTGACTTTCATATTTTAGCCTTTACTGAGACTTGGCTGTAGCCTGATATTGCCGATGCTCCAATTTTCCCCTCAAAATATTTAATATATAGACATGATCGGACTATCCGTAATGGTGGTGGTGTTTTGATCGCTGTTGACTCGGCGTTCTCGTCTCCAATCAGGAGATTGAATTTGTTTGTGTTAAAATTTCGTTAAATTTTTTTTTCTGCATATATTACTTGTTCGTATATTCCACCACAGTCCGACTTGGCAGTTTACACTCATTTGGAAGCTATTCAACTTATTTTCTCATATCTCTCTGAGATATGGGAGATTTTAATTTACCTGGATTGCCTGGACCCTCTCATATGATTCTTTATTACTGTTGCCCTTCTTGTCACATTGTTTCATAGATGGTCTGCTTGAGATGGCCCTAACTCAAAAAAATCCTGTCCGGAATAGCCGTAACAGATCACTAGATCTGTTATTTGTGTTGGATTCTTCCAACAGCGATGTTTCCAGGGCTGATCCCTTAGTTATCCCTGAAGACAACTTTCATCCAACTCTGGATGTAACCATTGACCTTCCTTTTGGGGTTATGTCTCGACATAATAACTCGATGCCTCCAACCCGATGTTTTCGCAAGACAAACTTTACTAAACTTAAAAACTCTTTTTAACTAATGATTGGACATATCTGTTTACTTGCACGGATATGGACTCTGTCTTCTATAAAACTCAAGAGTAGTTCTTTGATGTTTGTGTCCCGCCTGTGACTCAAGGATGGTCTGAAAGACCTCCTTGGTTATCACGTGAGTAATGTAACTTGAAGAACGTAAAATCAAGATGCTATAAAAGATTTAAAAAAATTCGGTAATGTATCGAATTTTTCCCTATATGTAGTTGCTCGATAAAATTTTATGGTGCTGAATTCACATTGCTTTAAGGATTATCTTCAGCGATGTAAACGTAGGTTTTCTTGCGATCCCAAACAATTTTATAACTTCGCTAACACAAAACGTAAGACATCAGTGCCCCCGTGTTACTTGTCTGATCAGGCTATTGCCGATATGTCAAACTTAATCCTCTACGATTTATCAAGCGAATCCTCCTTATTAAAATCGTTTAATTGTATTTTAAACCCTGTGTTTGATGAAACTTCCTTTCTTACCGGGCTCAGTTCCGGCAAACCAGTATATGCACCTTTTCTTTACGGAATACCCGGCTGCGTATTCACGTTTTCTGCAGAGGCTCTATGTAAGCCAATACTTAAGTTATTTACACTGTTCGTCACATCTTCCGCTTTTCCGTCTTTACTTCTCAACCGATCAAAGGATTCAAGACTGCTTTGCAAACTTACTTCCTTTATACTGACTTCAACAAGGCTTTTGACTCTCTTAATCTTACTCTGCTTTTATATAAGTTGAACGCTCTTGGCATCCCCAGCCTTTTGCTTGATTGGATTCTTCAATATCTTTCTAAGCGTACACAAAAGGTCCTCTTTCAGTCTTCATATTCTAAGTCTATCATAGTGATCTCTGGAGTACCTCAGGTTAGTCACTTGGGTTGCTATTCACACTTTTTATAAATAATCTTCCATAACAGTCCATTCCAGTAACACATTGTCATGTGTTTATGTACGCGGATGTTAAGCCTTACCTCAGTTTTAAACATATCGTCTTCTTGCCTGCTTTAATCCAATATTAATGATTTTCAGAGTTGGTGTGAAACCAACCTATTAAACTCCAACGCCTCTAAATGTAAGGTTATGTAAAGTTGTATAGATGCACTTCATACTTAGCAACTTATTATCTTAACGAGACTCCCTTATAGCGGTTAGATATCATCAATGACTTATATGTTCTTAAGGACCATAAATTAATTTTTAATCCTCATATTTCCACTACTGTTATTAAAGCTATGAATGTTCTTAGATTTGCAAAATGATGGTCAAAAGAGTTTAACGATCCGTACACAACCAAAATTCTATACACTTCATTAATCAGTCATATATTCATATATTCCTCCAGCTTCTGATATCATGATCTACATGCACCATGCTGATCCTTTGCGAACTATTTTTAGTCTTCTTAAAGATCGTGATTTTTTTACAGCTTTAGGTGATTTTAACTTGCCTAATGTTTCTTGGCTTGTTGATGATAATCTATCTTTCTTAATTCCTTCATCTCAACATGTTTTTCTTGACAGCCTACTTGAATGTCCGCTATATCAGTTGAATTCTTTTCTTAAGTCTTCTTAGAAAATCCTTGATCTTGTTTTTGTCTCGGATCCCACTGTTAGTGCTGTATCACAAACACAGCCCCTTGTGAAGAAGATACTTACCACCCTACCAATTCCGTTACTAATTCATTTAATAACATCTCAAATTCTCATCGTAGATGTTTTCGTAAAACAATTTTCAATCTTCTTAACAGCCTTATTTTCTCTTTTGATTGGTAATTTCTATTTGAGTGGTGTGATATAAATTGTTCAGTAAATTTTTTCTACTCTGCTCTTAGTTCTCTAATTGATAAATGCGTACCTTATGTGAATGTCTCTACCATTTCCAGTGCGCCAGTCTGGTCACACGCAGGCTCTCTAATCTCCGTAACATTAAATCGAGATATTTTAAAAGCTTTAAAAAACTGGTTCGCGACTTTGTCTTTTAAATGCTTAATGCTACAATAATTATATCGTTGAATTTTATAAGAACCCCAAATAATTTTACAACTTTGTTAATTCCAAAAGACGCTCTAAATTACTACTTTCCACCTCAGACTTAATGACCAGACTGCTAATAATGATTCAGATATTGCAGATCTGTTTGCTGTTTCTTTCAGTCGACTTATTCTACTACTGCTTCGGATCCCACACCTTATCCCTTCTCAATTCCACATTTAAATTGCATGTTTTTTCCTAGTATTACTGAAGACTGTATTGTCTCTAGCTTGTCATCTATGACGTCTTCCTTCGTGCCCGGACCTGATAATATACCTAGTTGCATCCTTAAAATGTGTTCGATTTCCCTTTCTAAGCCTTTTTCTCGGTTATTCTTTATATCGAGTGAGACTTGTAGCTTCCCTGATATTTGGAAGGAGTCTTTTATTATTCCGCTTTTTAAAAAGAGTAACAAATCGGATATTTTTAACTACCGTGGCATTGCCAAACTTTCGGCAATACCTAAGCTGTTCGAGAAAATTATTACGTCTTCCCTTCAACACCTATCCAGATCCACTATTTCTGCTTGTCAGCATGGCTTCATGAAAGGTCGTTCGTCGCTTACCAACCTTTTAGAATTGACTACCCTTGTACACCATGGCTTCTTTATACTGACTTTAGTAAGGCTTTCGACACGGTTGATCATTCTATGCTTCTCATGAAACTTAACATCATGGGTTTTGCCCCGAAACTATTGGCTTAGTTAAAGTCGTATCTTATTGGCAGAACCCAAAAGGTGTCTTTTCGTTCCTCGATATCTAAAACTGTTCGAGCTACGTCAGGTGTCCACCAAGGCAGTCATCTGGGCCCACTGTTATTTACCTTGTTTACAAATGATTTATCTTTGGCCTTGGCTCATTCACGAGTGCTCATGTTTGCGGATGACGTCAAGATTTGTTATTCATATAATGATCCTTCTTTCCAACAGTACTTGCAAACAGGTCTCGATGCGTTCTGTGTTTGGTGTCACGTTAATAAATTACACCTTAATGCCTCTAAATGCTATTTTATGACTTTCAGTCGTTTGTCGCCGTTCCTAGCTCATTACTCTATTAAGTCTGTTCTGTTAGATTGTGTACCATCATTCAAAGACTTAGGCGTTATGTTTGACCCAAAACTTTCATTTAATGCTCATATGTATATCTTCAATTGTCAATAGAGCATTCAGTCTTCTTGACTTCATTAAACGTTGGGACAAAGAATTTGATAATCCATATGTGACAAAGGTTTTATACACTTCGTTAGTTCGCCCTACTCTAGGATATTGCTCGCCAGTGTGGAACCCTCAATATGATGTTCACCAGCGCAGTACAGAAGAAATTGCTTAGGTTCGCATTACGCGGTCTTCATTGGGACCCGAGTCTTCGCCTACCTTCTTATTCTGACAGACTTCTTCTTATTAATCTTCCTTCACTTTACAACCGTAGGCTCGTATTTGGCATTCTCTTTCTACATAAAGTAGTCAACGACGAAGTCATTTCTACTAATTTACTAGATACGCTATATTTTTGTTTTCCCTCACGTCGGACCAGAAACATTTTTCCTCTTCACCTTAGTAGATGTCTGACTAACTACTCTCTTCACGATTGTTCTTTGACAATCTTTTAACAACCTTTCTCACCTTATTTCTCCTCATCTATCTGTCACTTCTCTTCGCGCTATACTTTTTAATTATCTACAGCGTAACCACTGAAAGTATTCTGGATTGGATGTTGGATTGGCTGCAACTCTTCCCTGACCACATTGGCTGTAAATCGGGGCATAGCAGGCAGCTTGTTGCAAATAAAATAAATAAATAAATAAAAATAAATAAATAATCTGTCGTATCTTAGAGTACGGATTTTGGTCACCTAAATATGAGACGCACCAAAGTAAAATTGAATCTGTTCAAAATCGATTTCTGCTTTTTGCTCTTCTCAGTTTAAATTGGGATCGCAATGTTAAATTGTCATAATACTCCAGTAGGGTTCTTTTAATCAACCTTCTTTAATTAATCGTAGAGTAATGCATGGTGCTATATTTATACACAAACTTATAATAGGTGAAAAAGACTCCCCTGAGCTTTTGAATCAGGTAAACCTATCTGTACGCCGCATCTTTAAAGCACTGTATTTCTAACTATACTTTGCATGAACATTTTCAAGTCCTATGCTCTGTTTACAATCTTCTTTATCCCGTATTCAGATCAGAAGCCTCTCTTTCTTTTCTAAAAACCTCTCTATTTCAATAAGATCGAATAGATAAATAGTTAGAGTCAATATGAATAGGCACTTCTCAAACAGCCATGCGAGCAACCTACAACTTCATTGCTCGAATCAGCAGAGCACACATATACACACAGATGAACGCTACAAGCACTGTATGTGTGTGAGTGCCGATATATGTGCATATGGAACATATGTATGTACATATACATTTTGCCATAGACCAAGTTAGCAGTTTATACCATGCTTCCATAAATACCCTATTCAAAAAATAAAAGACGCTGAAATGTATATAACAGCTTTTCTAACCCCATCAAGTATAGGTATATATTCTTAATCAGCCAAATCAATCTAGCCATGCCTGTCCGTCTATCCGTATGAACAATTCGATCTCGAACACTATAGTATGTAGACCCCTGTAGTACCTATGGTAATCAGGTTTATTACATAATTTAATTTGTTCGACTTAGTAGGCAGCAAGCAGCGCTGCCGGCAGCGCTTGAGCGGAATTTTATTGACTGTGACTTGTATAATTTTAGTAAATGTTAAGGCGATACTCCAATTTTTTCACCTATGTTTCTTTTAGAACTATATGATATAGTGCGTCCGGATTATACCCGGGTAGTCGTTGCAAAATGCTAAAAAAAACTGAATCTGCGCGTGCACAATATACTTACCAAATTTGGTGTCTCTAGCTAGTATATTCTGAGAAAATTGGTTTTATCTCACTTGCGCGGGCGTAAAAGGGCGTGGCAAACATTTTAAATAAATCGTGAACACCGTAGATATTACAGGAATCTTGGTACCAAATTTGGTCTCCAAGATCTAAATGTTCATACGGCCAGTCATGGCTAGATCGACTGGGCTGTTGATCCTGATCAAGAATATATATATTTAAAGGGGTCGGAAAAGCTTCCTATTATCTCATAAGTACATTTTGGCGACTTTACCCTATGATAAGTAAGTTTTTAATAGGAATTAAATTAGCCTAATACTAACTGGACATTAAGCTTTAAATATAATGTGCATTGAGCAAATGAATTACTTACCACCCGGTTTAACAACACGTAATCGAGCCACTGCTTGGACACTGCCTGCGGCGTTTGTACCCACGCATTGGAACATGCCCGCATCAGATTGCAGCAGGCCTAAAATTCGTAAATTATGACCAGCCACCAGTTTCATATAGTCATTAGCAGTGATGACATCTCCATTTTTAAACCATCTAATTGTTGGCTTTGGCTTTCCCCGTATGGCACATTCTAGTTCTAGCTCTTCCTTTTCATACGCTACTTTGTCCCTAGGAGCCTGTATGAATTTTGGAGGCACTTGGACCTGAAGTGTGGCTTGAGCATCGAGCGAGTCAACTTTATTGCTGGCACGGCATTGATAGTTCCCCGAATCAACGTCTTCAGCACTGGAAATTTGCAACGAACCGGTGCCAACGATTGAAAAACGTGAATCCAAATCATTTAGATCCAATTCCTCCCCATTTCTTAACCATTTTATCTGGGGTTTCGGAATGCCATTTGCCACACAATCTAATGTGACAGTATCTCCTTCTTTCACAGTTTTCGGTGACGGTCCCACCAAAAAAGAGGGAGCAGACAGGGATGAAGCATTTTCAATACTAACTCCGGGTTTAACACTTAAATTGGTTTTGCTACTTAATCGCCAAGGACTTGCCGAGGTGGTCACATTACAATGATATGAACCACTATCCGTGGGTTCGATCTCATCAATTTCTAGAGCACCATTGGGCAACACAAGCATGCGTAGCTTATCCAAGAGTAAGGCCGTATCATCCTTAAACCATTGAACTGAGTGCTTTAATCCCACTTGCCAACTGACATCATTTTCCAGCATGCAACGAATGAATGCAGTTTGACCAGGATATAAGTATATTTCATTATAGTCCTGATTAAGATTCGGATGACCGGCAATTGTCACCAGTGCTGGGCGACTGAGAATACTGCCGACTCCATCACTACTAAGCAGGCACTGATAGTCTCCAGTTAAGCCGCGATTTTCTTCTACCGAACTAATATACAATGAACCATTCTTTAGCTGACTGCGAAACATGTCACCTACAATGTCCAGATCTTGACCATCAGGTCCTCGCCAACGTATATTGGTGATAAGCGAAGTCGTGGAAGCTTTGCCCTTGACGCCACGAAGTACAGATTGCTGAGCAGTGCCAACGCATTGAAGCAGCACAGAACTTCCCTCGGCCACAACAGCGTCCTTCGGCTCCAACGTAAATTCAAGAGCTGTAACAGATAAAGGTATGAATTGAAAACACAAATAATGAAGTAAGTAAGTCGTCTTGCCGACTTAGGTATACCATACACTAGTAAAGCAAATATTTCAAATTTATTAAACAAATACATTTTCGCATGCTTTTTACAAGCGTATCTTAGTATCTCGCTCTCTCAAGCATACGACCAGCCAACGGCCAACTCCGTCCTTATGGAAAAACGTTTATAAGCATAACTTGGCTACTTTTAGTCCGATTTTGATCAAATTTGGTATTTTGCTTAACATTAATATCAATTTTAAGTGTGCCAAATCTCATTCCACAAGGTAAAAAATTACGGGAGATAATCGAGTTTTTTCAAATTTCGAGGGCGGAAAGGGGCGTGTCAAAATCTTTGCATATACAAAATATTAAGCAAATATGCATACCAAATTTGATGATAAGAAAATGAAATTTGTTTAAATTTCGGGTGCGGAGAGGGGCGTGGACTTGACCACCGTAGGTAATACACTAGTCTACGTACCAAATTTGGTGACTCTAGCTCTTATAGTTTTGAAATCTACGTGTTCATACGGACAGACGGACGGACAGACGGACGGACAGACGGTCGGACGGACAGACGGACGGACGGACAGACGGACGGACATGTCTATATCGACTCGGGTGTTGATTCTGACTAAGAATATATATACTTTATGGGGTCGGAAAAGCTTCCTTCAGCCTGTTACATACATTTTGGCGACTTTAATACTCGTATACCATTTCACCCTATGGGTGTATGGTATAAAAAGAGTTAACTAGTGTATATGTAGTTGCAAGTCGGCAACTACAAACAGCAGCAGAGCAACAAGAGAGTTGCAAAGAAGAGGCTGCTGAACGTACACTGCAAATACGAGAAAATCTGGTGTGATGACCGGCACCGGTACCGCCTGAGCCCACAGGCCCTGGACAACAGCAGCTGAGCAACGACACAGCAGAAGAAAAAAAAAACACCGGGGAAGACATGTCCGAAGGACTGCCCTGGACCATTTGACTCACCTTATTGCGAGTACGTCTGTGCGAAGACCAGCACCGGCATCGTCTAGAGCGACAACCTAGACCCTGTGCTAAGAGGACCGACAACGCTGCATAGAGCGTGCTGACCAACTGAAAGCTGAATTTCGCCGAAGAGCGAAGAAACGCAAGGGGGGCGCAGAAATGCGCAAGCCTTAACTTGAGTTTTTTAATAATTTAAATATAAGCCTCTATAAGCAAGTTGATGCACGAAAGTGCAACTTGCGAATAACTAACTCCTTGATAGGCTTTTACTAACAATGTGGTTGGAGATTAAAAAAAAAAAACTTCTTTTATTAAAAAATGAAATGTATATCTGAATTGTGAGCCAGCCACATACGCTAACAATATTTTTTCCACGTCTCTGGCTCGCTGTGCAAGACACAGTTGAGATAATTTTTTTTTTTTGTTCTTTCTCAAAAAAAAAAGGAGATAAATATATCGAATCAAAAAAAAAAAATCAATTGATTGTCACACATATATACATCCACCATATAAAATGCTCACTAATAAGACTGCAAAATTAGAGAAGCAGGTAGAATTGCATACCAGGTTAAGGCATTTGGAAGTACTAGATCCTAGAAATATAACTAGCAAGGTGATCGAGGAAGTGAACGAGATTAGTAGCCGATGGATGCATAATCATAACAAAATGCTAAAGCAGGGGACTTTCGATCATCAGTATTTCAGAGATGAAAGATGAGAAGTGTTAAATATAGTTGCCAAAATAATTGGTACAGGGAAGTCAGAAAAACCAGGCACTCGTAAGTCAGTGTTAGTTGAAACAGAAGCAAATATGTCAGAAATGTATAATGATAGCAAAGGAGAGTCTCGCGGGAACGCGACCTCCAGTAATGAAAACGCTAGTGGTAACCAAGAGATATTTATGGATAGAGTCCGACAGCTCCAGGAATACTTGGATAGGGTAACCAAAGATTTACGCACTATAGATACTTCAACAGGCAATGAGGCATGCATAATATATATTAATAAGATCAATTATTTATGGGAGAAAGTACAGGTGTGGCAGGTTGTGTTGCAAAATTTAAAAATACTTTGGATGATTTAGAATTCGATGTCCGGAATTCAGTATCAGTGTTAGAAATGAAAATACACAAAAGCGAGGAGCATGGAGCATGGAGCATGGCTCATATATTGTCAGGTTCAGCTGATAACTATAGTGCTGCTTGGGAATTGTTAACCAAGCGGTATGAAAATAATCGGAGGGTATTTTCCGAACAATAAAGTCGAATCGTTGATTTACCGATGATCAACAATGAATCCGCAAAAAGTGTTAAGGTGTTACGCCACCCCTGAGGTCCAAAAAACAGGTGAAAAAAGGAATTTTTGCTGTGCGGCCAGTATACAATGTAGGAAAAAACTTTTATTATACACAGATTGAGGGTACTTTCAAAAATATATTGTGAAAAAAAAAAAAAAAATTTAATAACAAAATGGCGGAGATATGGAGATCCGTCAAGTGCCACCATGATTTTTAATAACAACATAGCGGAGATATGGAGATCCGTCAAGTGCCACCATGATTTTTGAACCGGGGTGTCAAATATCTCCGAATCTACTGGACCGATTTGGCTCAAATTTTTACCACATATTCTTTACAGTGTTGGGTATCCGCCCACGTAACTAACTTCCAAACAGGACCTTAAATCAAAAATATCAAAGAAGCTAACTTCAATTCGGCAATGCCGAAGTTTATATACCCTTGCAGTCTTTGGCAATATTTTTTTTTTACTTTCTGAAATTTCTTTCCCTGCAACTCGATTCATCAATAGACAAACAAAACATTTAAATTATTTCTCTATTTATAAAAAATTTTCTTCTTCTTCCATTATTCCCTAAGCAAAGTTCAACTCGCATACACAGACAGTTTGTATAGCGCTGTATAGCTCAGCATAAACCATTCAAGCAATAAGGTGTGCACTAATGAAATGGTCAAAGTGGAAAAACGTTTTGTATACAAGGAGTAATGTTCAAAGTCACTGCTTTCCACCGATCGTTCTTATGGGTGCTATATGATATAGTAACCAGATCTTTATCGAATTGGGCACAGTCGTTAACAGATATATTAAACTAACAAATGTTTAATTTGAAAGCAATGGTGTCAAAAGTAACGAAGTTATTGACAAAAGTCACCGTTTTCGACCTATCGTTCGTATGGAAGCTATCTGACACCCGATCTTGACCAAATTTGACACAGTCGTTTATAGCTATAATGAATTCACTAATATTAAATTTCAAGACAATAGCTGAGAAAACAACGAAGTTATTGTCACTGTTCGTGACTTTGACGTTTGTATGGGAGCTACATGATATAGTGGTCCGAACCCGCTGAGTCCGAGATACAACCCCTGCAGTATATACAGGGATGCTGAGATGCTTTCTTCTATGCGTTGCACAGTTCTGACCAAAATTTATATACCCTTTTTGCAAGGGTATAAATATAAATGGAGGATATAAGACTCTAAGAGCCCTTATTGATTGTGGTTTACAGAGCATCATTTTGTCTGAAAAGGCCGCTCAAATATTAAAACTACCTAAAATTAAACAATATACAGAAATAAGTGGCGTGTCCTCAATGAAATCTAGTAAATCAAAATATTAGGTAAAAATAGATGTAAAGACGTGAAATGCTTGGAAAGGACACCTTAAGGTTGAGGCAATTGTGTTGCCAAAGTTAATGAAAGCTCTTCCATTAAAAACAACAAACGTGGATATGTCAAAATGGCAAACTTAAGGGCTAGCTGATCCTACCTGTAATAAACCTGGTAGAATTGATATAATAATGGGAATAAACGTATATACCCAAATCTTAAAAGGGGGAATTACAAAGATTGATGGCCTGCAAGGCCAAAATACTCAATTTGGTTGGAACGTCTCGGGATGCACCAAATCAAATCAAAAATAAATCTGTAGTGGCAACAACAATAGATGTCACAGGTTTTGAACAACGAAGAAAGGTAAATTTTAAAATAAAAATAACACAATTCCAAAGAAATACAACAACAAAACTACAGAAATAAATTTATGGCCCCCGGCAGGACCCGGCAGGGAAGAAAAAGTATATATCCCAGAGCCACTACAAAATGAGAATATTCAGAAGGCAATGGTTACTGAACCATTGGGTCAATTAGATAATGATTATCTAATATATAATATCAAAATAGATTTGGGTAACAAATTGTTCGAAACTGTAGTACCAAAAAAGGCAGATATGGCAAAATAATTATAAAAGGACAACATTTAATGGTAAACAGAATTACAAATCAAATTTTTATCAATCAGCGATATTTAAAAATAGTGGAGCGTTTGTTTGGAACAAGTCAAAAAGTAAAGGTAGTTATTTTTTAAATTCTCCACCTTATAAAAAGTCTAGAAGTCAGCACAGTAATGCACATCAGGAGTGGGTAGATATCCCGAAACAGAAATTATTGGGTAATATGCCAACTATAGTGTAAAAACCACTAGAAGCCAACTCAGTAATAAATACGGGAGAATTGGTAAGAATAAGTCAGTGACAATCGCTAAGGAACATCAGATTGACTATGTTGAACGTCCATCATGTAACTGGTCATGGTCATGCTGCTTCAACAATAGTTATCTTACTAATGATAATATTAATAATAATGTGTAAAAGACAACTAACTAACTATAAAAATAAAGTCCTAAACGTCGCATTTGGCGGCCCTTTGCTGAATAAACATCGTGGTCAGCTGAAATGGCTTCACCAAATCAGATTGACCAAAGAAATATACAATAAAGTAAGTCGTCTCGCCGACTTCGGTATACCATACAGCAGTAAAACAAATATTTCAAATTTGTAATAACTAATGCTAATTTGCCTATTTTAAAAAATTCTGTTCACATGCTTTTTACAAGCATATCTCAGTATCTCGCGCACTTATGCATATAAGCACCCTAGCGCCCCCACCCCCGAACGACCATCTCCGGCCTTATGCAAAAACGTTTATATGCATAACTCAGCTATTTTTTGTCCGATTTTGATCAATTTGGTATTTTGCTGGGTATTAGTATCAAATTTAAGTGTGCCAAATTTGATTGCGCAAGGTAAAAAATTACGGGAGATAATCGAGTTTTTCAAATTTCGGGGGCGGAAAGGGGCGTGGCAAAAACTTTATACATACAAAATGTGCGCATTTACTATGTAAATACCAAATTTGGTGTCTCTAGCTGCAATAGTTTTTGAGATAAACGTGTTTTTTTAATTGCGGGGGGCGGAAAGGGGCGTGGCAAAAATTTGAAACAAACTTGATCACTCTACATACTACACGAGCCTACATTCCAAATTTGGTGGAATGTCTCTTATCTCTATCTCTATAGTCTCTTATAGTCTCCGAGAACTAGGCGTTCATACGGACGGACAGACGGACATGGCTAAATCGACTCGACTATTGATACTGATCAAGAATATATATACTTTATGGAGTCGGAGAAGCTTCCTTCTGCCTGCTACATACATTTTGGCGACTTTAATATACCATTTCACCCTATGGGTGTATGGTATAAAAAGAAACATAAACAAAAGTAAGTCATAAAATTCATATTATTGCTTAATATCAAACAAAACATGCATCCACACTCTGTGGAAAACACTTAAGATTATAGTCTCCGAGATCTACGCGTTCATACGGACGGACAAACAGACATGGCTAGATCGACTCGGCTGTTGGTACTGAACAAGGACATATATACTTTATGGGGTCGGAAAAGCTCCCTTTTGCCTGTTACATACATTTTGGCGACTTCAATATACCATTTCACGCTATTGGTGTATGGTATAAAAATATCACAATTCTTTTTGTGCCTTCATGAATAAATATATTATGCATATATTAAGTTATAGCCAATTTTTCATATAGTGCTAAACAAATCAAATAGCTGGCCAATCCAGACGATTTATACTTTCTCTAACACAGAAAAATAGCCGATAATACTAATTCAAATTGTAACCTGATTTCTTGGTTAATTTCGCTGGTTAAGCAACAAAAAATATAACCATGGAAGTCAATGTTAATTAACAAAATGCAATTACTTTTAGAGCGACAACTGTTTTATAACCAGAGCGCCGGGACTAACTTCGGCCGCGTAGAAGTTTGTATACGCTTGCAATTTTTTTTTTACCCACCATTACCTATAGCCGTCAATGGAGACAAATGTTTTATATTAAAAGTCTAATGTTAGAGTGTGAGGCGAAAGGACGGCCTACAATCTTACAGTGGACCAATGCGGGGCATATGCATAACAAACCATTTCATATGACAGCTATATAATATAGTTATTTGATTTTGATCAAATTCGTCATTAATAGGTGCAAATATTATGGCAATAGTTTGGATAATAACTATTTTATAACCAAAGTTTGTATACCCTCGGAACTCCCTACCTATAGCAGTCAAAGTGGAAAAACTTTTTATCTGAAAAGTCTAATTTTTGCGAAACATCGAAAAAAACGAAGTTATTTTCAATTTTAAAGCAATCGCGTCAAAAGTAAGGACATTATTCATAAAAGACATTGTTTTCGACCGATCGTCATATGGCAGCTATCTGATATGGTCACCCGATCTTGACCAAATTTGGCGCAGTCGTTTATGGCTATAATGAACTCACTAAAATGACATTTCACAATAGGTGAGAAAATAACGAAGTTATTGAGAAAAGTCACTGCTTGTGACTTTGACGTTTGTATGGGAGCTATATGATATAGTGGTCCGATCCGGCTGAATCCGAGATATACAACCACTGCAGTATACACAAGCCTCATGCAAAATTTTAGCTCTGTAGCTGATCCAGACGGACGGACATGGAACTCGTCTCGTCGGCGTCGTCACACTTTTGCCCAAATTTAATATACCATTTTTGCAATGGTATAAAAAAGTATAGAGAGAAATAAGGTGAGAAAGGTTGTTAAAAGATTGGCAACGAACACGAAGAGGTTCGTGAAGAGAGTAGTTAGTCAGACATCTACTAAGGTGAATAGGAAAAATGTTTCTGGTCCGACGTGAGGGAAAACAAAATTATAGCGTATCTAGTAAATTAGTAGAAATGACTTCGCCGTTGACTACTTTATGTAGAAAGAGAATGCCAAATACGAGCCTACGGTTGTAAAGTGAAGGAAGATTAATAAGAAGAAGTCTGTCAGAATAAGAAGGTAGGCGAAGACTCGGGTCCCAATGAAGACCGCGTAATGCGAACCTAAGCAATTTCTTCTGTAAACATCGCTGGTGAACAGCATATTGAATACGGCTTTAAAAAAAAAAAAAAAAAAAAATCTCTATTAACAATTAAAGATATACATATGAGCCACATTTTAAAATAAAAACTCTATTACAATTGAAATATACATATAATTAAATGAAAGTTTTGGGTCAAACAAAAACGCCTAAGTCTTTGAATGATGGTACACAATCTAACAGAACAGACTTAATAGAGTAATGAGTACAAGAACGACGAAACATAAACAAAAGTAAGTCATAAAATTAGGAAATTAAATTTAAGGGTTAATTTTTTAACGTGACACCAATCACATGTTGGAAAGAAGGATCATTATATGTTTTTATTTTTAAAAATTGTGTTCAGTAAAAAACGGCTTCCCCAAATCAAATTAACCAAAGAAATATACAAAAACCGAAACATAAACAAAAGTAAGTCATAAAATTCATATGACAATTATTGCTTAATAGCAAACAAAACATGCATCCACATTTTGTGGAAAACACTTAAGATCAAACAGCGGCGCGGTATCAAGTAACCAGCGCTCAGCATGAAATATAAACATTTTTCAACCCCCGCAAACGTGGGGCATTAGAATAAGCATTTTTAAGAACAATTGTCGCTTCTTAGAGTTTAAGAGTTTTTAAATAAAATCAGTTCATATTTTGAATTCAACGAATGAAGACTGGGTTATTTTATTTCCCCTCGGAAACCCCTACAGGTCCTTCGAGAAAAAGGAACTCTGTAGTTTTCCCCCACCAGTGGTAAGAGACTCAGAGTGTGAATCAGCTCCTTGAAGTCTGATCTTATGCAAGTGTAAATGCTAAGATCAGCTAAAGGTAGCAAAAATAAATTTACTCTTGTTTTCCCCCACCCGTGGTAAGAGACAGAGTGTAATATAAAAAGCAAAATATTGCTTAATAATTAAAAAGTGCGTGCGTCCGATTTTAAAGACAGTTTGGCTAGTGGAGCAACTGTAGTAATATCGGCGGCGGGAGTTTTGTGTGTGGCGTATTCGAAGCCCTAATATCGAAAAAAAAAAAAAAGTTAAAGTTAAAAGTGCATATGTAGTTGCAAGTCAGCAACTACAAAAAACAGCAGAGCAACAAGATAGTTGCAGAGAAGAGGTGGCTAATAGGAGAAAATCTGGTGCGATGACCGGCACCGGTACCGCCTGAGCCCATAGGCCCTGGACAACAGCAGCTGAGCAATGACACAGCAAAAAAAAAAAAAAAACATACCGGGGAAGACGGGTCCCAAGGACTGCCCTGGACCATTCGACTCACCTTATTGCGAATACGCCTGTGCGAAGACCAGCACCGGCACCGTCTAGCGCGACAAGCTAGACCCGGGAGCCAAGAGATCGGAGAAACCAGCATCGGCGCCCCAACAGCCTGTGCGAAGACCAGCACCGGCACCGTCTAGCGCGACAAGCTAGACCCCGGAATAGAGCGATCGGAGAAACCAGCATCGGCGCCCCAACAGCCTGTGCGAAGACCAGCACCGGCACCGTCTAGCGCGACAAGCTAGACCCCGGAACAGAGCGATCGGAGAAACCAGCATCGGCGCCCCAACAGCCTGTGCGAAGACCAGCACCGGCAACTTGAAAGCTGTTCAACGTCTGGACCGATAGCGCTACAAAGAGCGCCCAACAAAATAAACAACTATGCGCTGCGTCGCACATTTTTTTTAATGCACTGCGATGCATATTTTTTTTATATTTTATATTTCTAACAAACTATGTACAATTGTGCGGCAATAAAAGCTGTCCGATTAGAGTGTGGCCTGAAAACCATACGCAAAAATAGGTAGAGATATATGTAAAAAAAGAAAACAAAACACCAAAAAAAAAAAAAACATTTAAAAACCAATATAAAAAAAAAAAATTAAAAAAAAAAAAAAGAATCAATTGTCACATATATATACATCCACCATATAAAATGTTCAGTAATAAGACTGCTAAATTGTTAGAGAAGCAGGTAGGGTTGCATACCAGGTTAAGGGAGTTGGAAGCACTGAATCCCAGAGACATTACTAGCAAGGTGGTTGAGGAAGTAAAAGTGATTAGTAGCCGATGGATGCCTAACCATGAAAAATTGCTCCAGCAGGGTATTTTCGATCATCAGTACTACAGAGATAAAGTACATGAAGAGGTTTTAACGATAGTTGCCAAAATAATAGCTACAGGAGAGTCAGAAAAACCAGGCACTAGTAAGTCAGTGTTAGTTGAAGCAGAAGCGGATATGTCAGAAATGTTTGATGATAGCAAAGGAGAGTCGCGCGGGAATGCGACCTCCAGTCATGAAAACGGTAGTGGTAACCAGGAGATGTTTATGGATAGAGTCCGACAGCTCCAGGAATATTTGGATAGGGTAACCAAAGAGTTACGCACTATAGATAATTCAACAGGCAATGAGGCATGCATAATATATATTAATAAGATCAATTATTTATGGGAGAAAGTACAGGCGTGCCAGGTTGTGTTGAAAGATGAAAAATTTAAAAATACTTTGGATGATTTAGAATTCGATGTCCGCAATTCAGTATCAGTGTTAGAAATAAAGATAAACAATAAGGAAAGTAAGATTGAGAATGTAACCGTGAGAGGCGAATTACCGGTGTTGCCGAAAATACAGGTACCCACATTTTCTGGGGAACCTAGAGAATGGGACCTGTTTGTAGAACTATTTGCGGAACTGATTGAAAAAGAGAGGATTTAAGTATTGCTCTTAAGTTCAATTATTTAAAATCCGCGTTAAAGGGCGAAGCAAAGAGCATGGTAGCCCATCTATTGTCAGGTTCAGCTGATAACTATAGTGCCGCTTGGGAATTGTTAACCAAGCGGTATGAAAATAATCGGAGGGTATTTTCCGAACAATTAAGTCGGATCGTTGATTTACCGATGATCAACAATGAATCCGCAAAAAGTATAAAAGGAGTGATTGACATAATTAATGAGTCAATACACTTAATTAAAATTAAAGCAAATTTGTCCGATGAAGTTGACGTAATAGTCGCTCAACTCATACTTCGGAAATTCGACAGAGAGACTCTACAATTATATGAGAGTCAAATTAGAAAAACAAGGCAGATACAATTGTTATCTGATGTAATGGAATACTTGGAGCAAAGATATTGCTCGCTAAGTGCCATAAAAAAAGAAGAGAATAAACCGTTACGAAAAACGTCGGCTGCGGCGCTCAAAGATAGTTGTCCGATATGCAAAGGTCCATGGCATAACGCACTTCTGTGCTATAAGTTTAAAGCGCTAACACCTAAAGAAAGGGTGGAAATAGCCAAAAAAGTGCAATTGTGTACACGATGCTTGAAGCATTCAAGCAACAAGAAATGCACTAATGAAATGGTATGCTCATTGTGCAGCAAGGGGCACCATACCCTGCTTCATTTTGGGGAAAAACAGGCGAAGGTAAATACTTGTGTTACGGAACAACAAAAACTGTTGGCCACAGCTCTAATACAAGTTAAAAAAATAAATGGAGAGTATGAAACATTAAGAGCCTTAATTGATAATGGCTCTCAGAGCACTATTTTGTCTGAAGAAGCCGCTCAAATGTTGAAATTACCTAAGATCAAGAAACAAACAGAAATAAGTGGCGTATCTGCAACAAAAAGTAGAACGTCAAAGTATAGGGTAAATATTGAAATGAAAACACGTGGTTCGGAGAAGGAACTTATTAAGGTTGAAGCAATTGTATTACCGCAATTAATGAAAGCACTTCCGTTGAAAATAGCAAACGTAGATATGTCAAAATGGCAAACTTACGTGCTAGCTGACCCCACATTTAATAAACCGGGTAGGGTTGATATGATAATAGGGGTAGACGTATATACCCATATCTTAAAGAGTGGAGTTGCCAAGATTAACGGCTTGCTTGGACAAAACACTCAATTTGGCTGGATCGTATCGGGATGTACTAAATCAAAAGGAGATGAGTCTATAGTAGCTACAACAATAGACGTGACAGATATGGAACGTTTTTGGGAATTGGAGGCAGACGAAAAAGATGATATAGAAGCTAATCAATGTGAAGAAAATTTTAACAAAACAACAATAATTGATAAATCGGGAAGATATGTGGTAACGATCCCATTTAAGCAAGAAAGGGATTTAGGTGACTCAAAGGCGCAAGCAACAGCGCGATTCCTTAACTTGGAGAAAAAATTTCAAAAAAATCCAAAACTTAAGGAGGAGTACGAAAAATTCATTAAAGAATATTTGGAGTTGGGCCATATGGTACAAACTAAGGATGAAGGTGCATATTACCTTCCACATCAAGCAGTAGTAAAAGAAGCAAGTTTGACAACTAAATTAAGAGTTGTATTTGACGCTTCTGCAAAAACCACAAATAACAGAAGTCTCAATGATGTGATGTGGATCGGGCCGCGACTCCAAAAAGACATTTTCGACATAATATTAAAATGGCGAAAATGGCAGTACGTAGCATCTGCAGATATTGAAAAAATGTATCGGCAGATAAACATTGATCAAGACGATCAAAAATATTTGCATATTTTGTGGAGGAATTCACCACAGAAAAAATTAAGAAAATATAAATTGACAACAGTAACGTACGGTACTGCATCGGCACCGTACTTAGCTACAAGGGTGCTTGCAGAAATCGCAAACAGGTGTCAGGATAAAGTGATTAGTGAAATTATCCGAGATGAGTTTTACATGGATGACTTAATGACAGGGGGTGATACCGTACAAGAATCAAAACACAAAGTTCAGCAGGTTTCCAGAGAGCTGGAAAAGGCAGGAATGAATTTGAGAAAATGGATTTCGAATAGATCCGAAATTGTTGAAGAGGTTATTAATACAGGCGATAATAAAGTATTAAAAATTGATGAGAACGAAGCAATTAAAACCTTGGGGTTGCAGTGGGAGCCATTTAAAGACGAATTTAAATTTAAGGTAAACTGTGACGAAAACAGGAAGGTGAATAAAAGAGGGGTACTATCCACACTAGCCAAAATTTATGATCCACTAGGTTGGCTAGCACCAGTAACAGTAATAGGCAAGTTATTCATGCAGAAGTTGTGGCTAGCGGAGCAAAATTGGGATCAAGAGTTGTCCGATAACGAAACAACAGAATGGAAATCCTTCAGGGACAATTTGGTGTATCTGGAAGAAGTCAGATTACCCCGATGGATCAAGACACAGCCTAATATGTTGTTACAGATTCATGGTTTTGCTGACGCTTCAGAAAAGGCATATGCAGCGGTAGTATATGCTAAAATAGGTGAAGCAGTTACCTTAATAGCCAGCAAGAACAAAGTTAATCCAATCAAAAATAGGAAGACTATTCCTAAATTGGAATTATGTGCAGCACACTTGCTATCGCAATTGCTAAAAAGAGTCCAGCAATCTATTGCTGTTCCAGCTGAAATATATGCTTGGAGTGACTCTACTATCACACTGTGCTGGATAAAAAACGGTGCTAGTAAGGAAAAATTCGTAAGGCGTCGCATAGAGGATATCATAAAAATCAAAGAAATAGTATGGAACCATGTAAAATCAGAAGATAATCCTGCAGATATAGCTTCAAGGGGTATTTGTCCAAATAAGTTAAAAGATTGTGAATTGTGGTGGAATGGGCCAAAGTGGCTTGGCGAGGCAAATGATAAATGGCCTAAACCAAAAACAGATGATGACAAAAGTATGGTAAATTCCGTGCTAGTAAATACAGAAAGCAGTATTGTGCAGGATCTAGTTGAAAAATATTCCTGTATGAATAAGCTGGCCAGAATTACGGCATATGTATTAAGATTTATTGGCATTAAAAAAAGAGATAGAGTCTACCCATCATATCTCACCGTCAGTGAGCTTAAGAATGCTAAAAATTTTATAGTTAAACACCAACAGGCATATCAATTTAACAGGGAGATATCATGTCTTATGCAGAACAAACAAATTGACATGAAAAGTAAAATTTTAAGCTTAAATCCATTTTTGGATGACGATGGAATATTGCGCGTGGGGGGAAGATTACAAAATGCCAATATATGTTTTGATGCCAAACATCCTGTGATTTTGGATAAATCACATCTAACAATGCTGTTGATTAAGGATGCTCATAAGGAAACTCTACATGGAGGAATTAATCTTATGAGAAGTCAAATTCAAAGACGATTTTGGATTTTCGGATTGAGAAACGCCCTTAAAAAATACCTAAGGGAATGCGTTACTTGTGCCAGATACCGCCAAGTAACTGCGGAGCAAATTATGGGTAACCTACCCAAAAGCAGGGTAACGGTGTCATCTCCATTTCATAATACGGGGATTGATTTTGCCGGTCCATATCTTATAAGATGCTCAAAAAACCGGGGACAAAAAACATTCAAAGGGTACATAGCAGTATTCGTGTGCTTGTCAACTAAAGCAATTCATTTAGAAGTTGTTAGTGATTTGACAACTGATGCTTTCCTAGCAGCATTTCGAAGATTTGTTGCACGACGGGGCAAATGCGCTAACATATATTCTGATAATGGTACAAATTTTGTGGGAGCAGCTAGGAGACTCGATGAAGAATTCAAAAAAGCAGTTGAAGATAACGTTCAGGTTGCCCCTGTTCTAGAGCGAGAACAGATTAGCTGGCATTTTAGCCCCCCGGCAGGACCTCACTTCGGAGGTATATGGGAGGCTGGGGTAAAGTCGGTTAAGTATCATCTAAAAAGAGTCATAGGAGACAGTAACCTCACATATGAGGAACTTGCTACATTATTGTGCCAAATAGAAGCCGTTTTAAATTCACGTCCGTTGTATACGACGGGTGAAGATATGGACAACAACGAAGTGCTAACTCCCGGTCATTTCCTAATTGGAAGACCAACCTTAGAAGCAGCCGAGTCCATATCAGAGGAAAAAATTGGAAACTTAGACAGATGGAAATTAATTCAGAAAATGAAAAAAGATTTCTGGTTAAAATGGAAAGATGAATATCTATATACTCTCCAGCAGAGGAATAAGTGGCGACGAACCACAGAAAATTTAGAGAATGGTCAAGTCGTACTGATTAAAGATGAAAATTGTCACCCAGCTAGGTGGCCTCTAGGCAAGATTGAGGAAATTCATAAAGGCAGGGACGATAAAGTAAGAGTGGTAAAAGTCAAATTGCAGGAAGGGTCAATTACAAGGCCTATAAATAAAATTTGTCCACTCATTGGGGTAAAATCATCAGAAGACGTGGAGGAAAACCGAAATCGGAAAACTACCAGATTCGATCATCTGTCCAAAGTAGGAACCGTAATGATGTTAGCAATGTTGATGCTACTTTGTCAATTGTCAAATGCAGCAAGCATTAAAGATAATCGACCAAAAATTACGGTAAAAGAACTAAACGCAACAACCGCATTGTACTTAGATCCAATGGGTGAGGTGGAGGTAGTAGCGTCCTCATGGGATCTGGTTGTATACTATGACATGTCGGCATATTTTGAAATGCTAACTAAAGGTGACAGATTGATTCCTAAAATGAGGGTTTTATGTCAAAAGTTATATAATTTCGAAGACCAGTGCCATTTCGTATTAGACAACACGATAAAACGCATTACGGAAATCGAAGAAAATAATAGATTGTTCATGAGTCAAAATAAGCCAAGAAGCAAACGAGCACCGTTTGAATTCATGGGTTCGCTGTACCATATATTATTTGGCATAATGGATGCAGATGACAGAATACAGATGGAAGAAAACATGAGGAATTTACTGACAAATCAGCAAAATCTGAAACACCTAGAAGAAAGGCAGACATCGATAGTAGACTCCACGGCAAACATTCTAAAGACAACTATAGATGAAATAAATGTTAGCTTTCGCAACATGAACAACCGGATTGAAAATATGACGGAAGTACTAAAAGAAAGCTATTACGTATATAGAGAGTCCATCCAGTTTTTCATGATTGTAAGGCAACTGAGTTCAGTGGTGGATGAATGTGAAAAAATCCAGACAGGAATTATAAATCTTTTAATAGACATTAATCATGGTAGGTTGAACCCTAACATTTTAAAACCAAGCCAGATGAAGTTGGAAATAACAAAAATAAAGGACAAGTTGTCCGAAGCTTTAGTACTACCAGGTAAAAGGACAGGTACTGAGTTAAAAGATATATATACTCTGTTGACGGCCAAGGGTATCTTTATTGACAGAAAACTAATCATAAATGCAAAAATACCACTTTTTGGTAGGCATCCGTCTTTTCTCTATAAAGTTGTTCCAGTGCCTGTACGATTAAACAATAATCAAATGATAATGGTTCATATAGATAGCCAGTACTTAATATATAACTTTGAAATAGACTCGTATCATCTAATGTCTGAGACAGCTATGCAAAAATGTCGTAACTGGCAGTCGAGCAGGAGAATATGTGAAGGAAGTTGGCCATGGAATAGTGCCAATGATAATGCCTGTGAGCTGACAGCGCTTAAACAAAGTACCAAATCTAACTGTCTATACACAACGATCGTTGCGACAAGATCTTACTGGGTAGAATTAGATAGTAGCAGTAGTTGGTTGTTCAAGGTTCCACCCAAAACTAAGGGCAGAGTCCAATGCGGTAACGAACAGCATGAGGTAGTGGATATTCCTGAGCAAGGAATTTTGAATCTCAAATCAGGCTGCACAGCTAGGACAGAGGATAAAATTTTAGTTGCTCATCATAGCATCCAGTCAGAATCATACGTAGCTATTAAAACGTCGCTCGTAGGGGACATTAGTAACATGGCAAGTATCGTATGGAATCCAGTAGAAGCAAACATAGTAAACCATTCGGCAGAATTGGAGAAAATAGGAAGCCAGTTACAATCATTAAAGGAACATCATATTGAATTACTAGGGTTAAACTTCCACCATGCAACCGGTCATGCTTCCCTAATATTAGTTATCTTACTAATTTTAATATTAATAATAATTTGTATAAGACAACCTAAAGTTAAACACAAAATTCAAAACGCCACATTTGGCGCCCCTTTGCAGAATGTTTAAGATTAAACATCGTGGTCAGCTGAAAACGGCTTCACCAAATCAGATTGACCAAAGAAATATACAAAAACGAAACATAAACAAAAGTAAGTCATAAAATTCATATGACAATTATTGCTTAATAGCAAACAAAACATGCATCCACATTTTGTGGAAAACACTTAAGATCAAACAGCGGCGCGGTATCAAGTAACCAGCGCTCAGCATGAAATATAAACATTTTTCAACCCCCGCAAACGTGGGGCATTAGAATAAGCATTTTTAAGAACAATTGTCGCTTCTTAGAGTTTAAGAGTTTTTAAATAAAATCAGTTCATATTTTGAATTCAACGAATGAAGACTGGGTTATTTTATTTCTCTACGAATATCCCTATTCAATATGAATAACAAATCTTGACGTCATCCGCAAACATGAGCATGCCAAAGGCAAATCATAATGATTATAAATAAGGTAAATAACAGTGGGTCCAGATACCTGCCTTTGGGGACACCTGACGTAACACGAACAGTTTTAGATATCGAGGAACAAAAAGACACCTTTTGGGTTCTGCCAATAAGATACGACTTTAACCAAGCCAATAGTTTCAGGGAAAAACCCATGATGTTAAGTTTCATGAGAAGCATAGAATGATCAACTTTGACACTTTTTACGGAAGCCATGGTGTACAAGGGTAGTCAATTCTAAAAGGTTGGTAAGCGACGAACGACCTCTCATGAAGCCATGCTGACGAGGAGAAATAGTGGATCTGGATAGGTGTTGAAAGGAAGACGTAATAATTTTTTCAAACAGCTTAGGAATTGCCGAATGTTTGGCAATGACACGGTAGTTAGAAATATCCGATTTGCTACCCTTTTTAAAAAGCGGAATAATAAAAGACTCCTTCCAAATATCGGGAAAGCTACAAGTCTCACTCGAATAACCGAGATAAAGGCTGAGATAGGGAAATCGAGCACATTTTAAGGATGCAACTAGGTATATTATCAGGTCCGGGCACGAAGGAAGACGTCATAGATGACAAGCTACAGATAATACAGTCTTCAGTAATACTAGGAAAAAAATACAATCTAAATGTGGGATTGAGAAGGGATAAGGTGTGGGATCGAAAACAGTAGTAGAATAAGTCGACTGAAAGAATTTAGCAAACAGATCTGCAATATCTGAATCATTATTAGCAGTCTGGTCATTAAGTCTGAAGGTGGAAGGTAGTAAATTAGAGCGTCTTTTGGAATGAACAAAGTTGTAAAATCTTTTGGGGTTCTTATAAAATTCAACCTTACAGCGAACGATATAATTATTCTAGCATTGAGTATTTAAAAGACAAAATTGAGATTTGGCTACACAATAATTCAAGTCAAGTCGCGAACCAGTTTTTTTAAATCTTTTAAAATATCTAGATTTAATGTTATGGAGATTAGAGAGCCTACGTGTGAACAAGAGTGGCGCACTGGAGACTGTACAGACATTCACATAAGGATCGCATTTATCAATTAGAGAATTAAGGGCAGAGTAGAAAAAATTCACTGCACAATCTATATTACAGCACTCAAATAGAAATGACAAATCAAAAGAGAAAATGAGGCTGTTGAGAAGATTGAAATTTGTTTTACGAAAACATCTACGACGAGAATTTAACGGAATTATAAGAAATAGTAACTTCAATGGTAGGGTGATAAGGATCTTCAGGTTTCACAAGGGGCTGGGTTTGTGATACAGCATTAACAGTGGGATCCGAGACAAAAACAAGATCAAGGATTCTTTTAGAAGAGTTAAGAAAAGAATTCAACTGATATAGAGGGCATTCAAGTAGGCTATCAAGAAAAACATGTTGAGATGAAGGAATTAAGAAAGATAGATTATCATCAACAAGCCAAGAAACATTAGGCAAGTAAAAAATACCTAAGAAAATCACGATCTTTAAGACGACTAAAAATAGTTCATGATATATAGATCATGATATCAGAAGCTCGAGGAATATACGAACAAGAGATATATAAGCTAAAGTTAGAACATGTAACTTCGACGCAAATAAACTCAACACCTAAGGGAGATCAATCGGCACAACACTTGAACACAGATTGCAGTTGTCAGCAATGAGTACTCCCCCGCCACGACAACCAACACGATCAAGTTATTAGAAAGAATTTCATTATCCAAAACAGAGGAGTTAAGCCAAGTTTCAGAGAAAGCGAAAGGGCTTGTATTGGGTACTTCAATCTGAAAAGAAGAGCATAAAGAGGGAAAAGAAGATGGTGTAGGCGAAAGGAAAATGGGAGAAGATGTAATAGAGAGTGCGGGCGACTGCTTATGAGGCAACTCAAGGGTACATTTCTTGGGCAACTTCTCAGAAGGCGGAACAAACTTGAATTGCGACAAAAAATGTATGCAGGAGTCACACTCATTGGACAGCTGTTTGGCCATTTTGTTAAAAGAAGGAAACTTTAAACGTAGATCCCTGTACATTCGAAAGCACAAAGATAATTATCGATAAAAAATCAATAATTACAAATAAAACAAAGCTAGAGTAAAAGTGCACAGCACAAGAGAGAGTGCAAGAACAGTTATAAGACGAGCTTTGAGAGGCGGCCTTACAAAAGTGTTTACGCGGGAGAGAAACTGAGCACAAGCACAAAGCACAGAGAACAACAAAACCACTAGCACTGATGGTATGATGGGGGCGATGAGGGGAGCAACTGCAGAAACAATGACGAGAGAGAACAAAAACAAAAAACCAGAGGGCCGGGGTTAACTTCGACCGCGTCGAAGTTTGTATACCCTTGCAACTGTTTTGGTAATTCTTTCCTTACCCATAGACATTAAAGTGTAAAAACTTTTATCCAAAAAGTCTAATGTTTGCAAAAGAACGGCCTTCAATCTTAGCATAGGATATAACGAACTTTTTGACAAAAGTCACTGTTTTCGACCGATCGTTCCTATGGGAGTTCTATGATATAGTCACCCGATCTTGGCCAAATTTGGCACAATTATTAATAAGAACACAAAACTGACAAATACCAACTTTTATGACAATAGCTATAAAATTAATGAAGTTATTGAGAAAGTCACTGTTCGTGACTTTGCCGTTTGTATGGGAGCTATATGATATAGTCACCCGATCTTGATCAAATATGGCACAATTATTAATAAGAACACAAAACTGACAAATACCAACTTTTATGACAATAGCTATAAAATTATTGAAGTTATTGAGAAAGTCACTGTTCTTGACTTTGCCGTTTGTATGGGAGCTATATGATATAGTCACCCGATCTTGATCAAATTTGGCACAATTATTAATAAGAACACAAAACTGACAAATACCAACTTTTATGACAATAGATATAAAATTAATGAAGTTATTGAGAAAGTCACTGTTTCGTGACTTTGACGTTTGTATGGGAGCTATATGATATAATGGTCCGATCCGGCTGAATCCGAGATATACAACGCCTGCAGTATATACAAGCCTACGTGCAAAATTTCAGCTCTGTAGCTCTTACGGTCTCGGAGGAGTTCGCGTTGATCCAGACGGACGGACGGACGGACATGGCTATTTGAACTCGTCTCGTCGTGCTGATCAAGAATATATATACTTTATATGGTCTGAGATGCTTCGTTCTATGCGTTGCACACTTCTGACCAAAATTAATATACCCTTTTTGCAAGGGTATAAAAACCAGAGGTCCGGGGTTAACTTCGACCGCGTCGAAGTTTGTATACCCTTGCAACTGTTTTGGTAATTCTTTCCTTACCCATAGACATTAAAGTGTAAAAACTTTTATCCAAAAAGTCTAATGTTTGCAAAAGAACGGCCTTCAATCTTAGCATAGGATATAACGAACTTTTTGACAAAAGTCACTGTTTTCGACCGATCGTTCCTATGGGAGTTCTATGATATAGTCACCCGATCTTGGCCAAATTTGGCACAATTATTAATAAGAACACAAAACTGACAAATACCAACTTTTATGACAATAGATATAAAATTAATATAGTTATTGAGAAAGTCACTGTTCACGACTTTACCGTTTGTATGGGAGCTATATGATATAGTCACCCGATCTTGATCGAATTTGGCACAATTATTAATAAGAACACAAAACTGACAAATACCATCTTTTATGACAATAGCTATAAAATTAATGAAGTTATTGAGAAAGTCACTGTTCGTGACTTTGCCATTTGTATGAGAGCTATATGATATAGTGGTCCGATCCGGCTGAGTCCGAGATATACAACGCCTGCAGTTTATACAAGCCTACGTGCAAAATTTTAGCTCTTACGGTCTCGGAGGAGTTCGCGTTGATCCAGACGGACGGACGGACGGACGGACGGACATGGCTATTTGAACTCGTCTCGTCGTGCTGATCAAGAATATATATACTTTATATGGTCTGAGATGCTTCGTTCTATGCGTTGCACACTTCTGACCAAAATTAATATACCCTTTTTGCAAGGGTATAATAAAAAATTTAAATGCACCAAACACTAATCACGAAAAAGAAAAAAAACTGTTTAATTTAGCGAATTATAACAAGCAAACGACACGAGCGAAAGCGAAAACAAACTAAGCACAATTAAAAATTGAGAGAAAACAATATATATTAATAAAAACTCAGGAGCTATGCAAAAACACGACCGATCGATTACCTACCTACCTATAAAACATTAGATCCCAATATTATTCTATCTGATCTGAATAGAACACAAGTTATATGTAATATAAATCGGGTCTGCTCAAACGGTGCCGGCAGCGGTGCCGGCAGCGCTGCCAGCAGCCAACTACGTCATTGCTCGAAACTTTAGAGCACACGCATACACACACAGACGCAATCGCGTCATGCATGTAAAAGGGGATATTTGGAAGGAAAAAGAGTTGGGAACATGTAAAAATAGTATGGCCAAAGACTGCAAGAGAATACAGCTGTGTTCACGAAAATAGCAGTGCAGAAGATGCTAACAAAGATTTCAACATTTTTCAAATATTTCTTTGTATAGATATAGTTTTTTGACTTTGTTTTTGTAAAATGGTATATAGGCATACCGCCACAAATTCGGATGTTCACAAAAAATAGCAGTGTTTCGCTTACTGGCGAAAAAAGCAAATAAAAAGTTTAAAAATTTATCATTAGTAAGTGTAATTTATTAGATTATTATGGTGTTATATTATTTGCATCAACTATCGCAAAAAATTTCATATTGATCGGAAGATGATCGCATTACTCTACCGAGAAGACGGAGTGGAACCTAAACCTTGGAAAATAAGGTAAAACTTAAAAACAAATCCAAATTTTAGTTGGATGTACTGTAAAGATCTCTGTTACCCTAGACTACCAAAAAAAAAAAAAAAACCAAAAACCTTACGTTAAACGTGCAAAAACGGCTTCAGATGAATGGCACATTGTTATATACAGCAGATTCAATCAGTTTGCATCTTCCAATTTAGTCAAATATGATCCCAACATGTCGGTAGGGGTGTCAATTGTCGGTGTAGACTTCTAGAACAAGAGCTTACATCGCGAAGGCGAAGGAAAGTCCCACTCTTGACTTCGAAGCCGGTAAAGCACGTTTGTATTTTAACAAAACTCTATATGAATCTTCGTAGTGCAGTGTCTAAACAGTATGTACGGCGCCCAGAATATACGGAATACCACCCAAACGACCCGCTAAAACGGTTAAGCAATGTGGCATGATTTGGGTTTGTCTCTCATATAAACGACTTGGTCCAATTCATAAGATTCATGGTAATATGAGTCGAAATATCTATGTGAACATCATGAAGAAGTTTAAGCTCTCCTATATCAGATGGAATATGCCCATAAAATGGACATATCAACAAGACGCAAAACATAGGAACAACCTCGCAATTGTGGTTTTGAACAGTACAATGACCTAAAACATAGGAACAACCTCGAAGTTGTTGTTTTGAATTCGAAGGAATCGATGTAATGTCAGATTGGATTGGTAACGTCACAAATAAAAAACCGTTCAATAAAGCTCAACATTGGGTAGTTATCCAAGAAATATGGCAGCAGATCCCAGTTCAGCTTTGCTGGATTCGGTGCGGCGCAGGTGCTAAGCCGCTATTGCCAATAATTGGTTCATAAGTAAGTAGTATTAGGTGCTGGGAACTAAAGGCGACCTGAATTTGAAGTTTCAAATAATTTGATTTTAATCCTTAGTTGTCACGGCTATTTTTATGAACAGCTCATAATGCCCTTACTTTACTATCTTGCTCACCAGTGAGAGAAAATAGAAGTGAAGCGAAGCAGCAGAGTAAACGACGAGAATAGAATAACTGTAACTTTTCCAAATTATTATTTTTTTTTTTTTTTTTTTTTTTTTTGTGACAGCTGTGTATCTCTCACCCGACCGACAAATACAAACAAAACGGACAAGCAATTAAAATATGATTAACTACAGCTAATTACGAGGTAAGAGTGCAAAAATAGAGGTTTTCACAAGAGAAAGAGAGTCTTCTGATCTGATTACGGGATACAGAAGATTGTAATCAGAACATAGGACTCGAAAAGGTTCATTCAAAGAATGTTTAGAAGTACAGTGTTTTAATGATAGAGGAATAAAAGTAGGTCTACGGGGCACTGGTTCAATAGCTCAGGAGAGTCTATTTCAAAAGTTTGTGAATAAAGATTAGCACCAAGCATTACTCTACGATTAATTAAAGAAGGAAGTTTTATTAAAAGAAGCTGCTTTTCACAAATTTGTTGTTGTTGGGGAAAGAAAAATTAAATTTGACGAGCTGGTCGGATTTGTTTTTATATCTAAATTCGATATTTCATCATCGGAGAATACAAGTTTCTTTTCTGCATGGGGAAAAAACTTGTGAGAAGACAAACCAAATAAGTATTTTTAACATTAGTTATACAAATGATGAAATCGATGCTCCTCCATAGTATGCAAAAGAAGTTAAACGGCTGAATCAGAGCTACAAGTTCGCAGATGCAGATGGTACACAGTCTACGTGAATAGGACCCAAGAGCAGCTGTTTTTGGATATTCAGAAGAGGTTCCTGGAGACCAGAGATGAACAGTTTGCCGAGACATCTCGACAAGCCAGTCCAAAGCCTCAGCTGAAGCGACAGGTGGTTAGCCTGGCTAAGGTTAATGAGAAGCTATGCGCTGATCTGCAGGAAATTAGATCCACATCGCAGCTTCCGATGGTAGCCTTGCAAGCAGATCTAGCGTGACCAGAAATTAAGCCAACTACAACAGACTCTTCAGTCAAAGACCGATGAAATTGAGGCCAAGGAGGCAATCAAGTCCATGACAATGAACCATGACTATGAATCATGACCATGAATCATGACCATGAAACATGACCATGAACCATGACCAAGCTAGAGCAGGCCATTTCTGCAAACGAACATGTTGACCACCAGCTAAAGAAATCGAAGCATCGAGTAGCGCAGCGAGATAAACCGATCGTGAAATTTAAACAAGAGATGTATCAAGATTTGAATGAAGAACGCGAAAATTTGACAGTAAAAGGAAACCAGAAACCGGATAACATGTTGTATAATTAGTCGCCATATGCAGAGCGCAGTTTATCGCAGTAAAAAACCAGAGGGCCCGGGTTAACTTCGACCGCGTCGAGGTTTGTATACCCTTGCAACTGTTTTGGTAATTCTTTCCTTACCCATAGATATCAAAGTATAAAAACGTTTTATCCCAAAAGAACGGCCTTCAATCTTAGCATAGGATATAACGAACTTTTTGAGAAAAGTCACTGTTTTCGACCGATCGTTCCTATGGGAGGTCTATGATATAATCACCCGATCTTGACCAAATTTGGCAAAGTCGTTTATAGCTATAATAAACTAACTTATATTAAATTTCAATTTCGAAAATAGCTATAAAATTAATGAAGTTATTGAGAAAGTCACTGTTCGTGACTTTGCCGTTTGTATGGGAGCTATATGATATAGTCATCCGATCTTGATAAAATTTGGCACAATTATTAATAAGAACACAAAACTGACAAATACCGGCTGGAGTTCGCGTTGATCCAGACGGACGGACGGACGGACGGACATGGCTATTTGAACTCGTCTCGTCGTGCTGATCAAGAATATATATACTTTATATGGTCTGAGATGCTTCGTTCTATGCGTTGCACACTTCTGACCAAAATTAATATACCCTTTTTGCAAGGGTATAAAAACCAGAGGTCCGGGGTTAACTTCGACCGCGTCGAAGGTTGTACACCCTTACAACTGTTTTGGTAATTCTTTCCTTACCCATAGATAATCAAATTGTGAAAACGTTTTATCCAAAAAGTCTAATGTTTGCGAAAGAACGGCCTTCAATCTTAGCATAGGATATAACGAACTTTTTGACAAAAGTCACTGTTTTCGGCCGATCGTTCCTAATAGAGGTCTTTGATATAGTCACCCGATCATGACCAAATTTGGCACAGTCGTTTATAGCTACAATAAACTAACTTATATTAAATTTCACGTGGTCCGATCCGGCTGAGTCCGAGATATACAACGCCTGCAGTATATACAAGCCTACGTGCAAAATTTCCGCTCTGTAGCTCTTACGGTCTCGGAGGAGTTCGCGTTGATCCAGACGAGACGGACGGACGGACATGGCTATTTGAACTCGTCTCGTCGTGCTGATCAAGAATATATATACTTTATATGGTCTGAGATGCTTCGTTCTATGCGTTGCACACTTCTGACCAAAATTAATATACCCTTTTTGCAAGGGTATAATAAACCAGAGGGCCGGGGTTAACTTCGACCGCGTCGAAGTTTGTATACCCTTGCAACTTTTTGGGTTACTCCTTCCTTACCTATAGCCAATCAAATTGTGAAAACGTTTTATCCAAGAAGTCTAATGTTTGCGAAAGAACGGCCTTCAATCTTAGCATAGGATATAACGAACTTTTTGATAAAAGTCACTGTTTTCCACCGATCGTTTCTATGGGAGCTATATGATATAGTCACCCGATCTTAATCATATTTGGCACAATTATTAAAAAGAACACAAAACTGACAAATACCAACTTTTATGACAATTGCTGATAAAATAACGAAGTTATTGAGAAAAGTCACTGTTCGTGACTTTGCCGTTTGTATGGGAGCTATATGATATAGTGGTCCGATCCGGCTGAATCCGAGATATACAACGCCTGCAGTATATACAAGCCTACGTACGGAGGAGTTCGCGTTGATCCAGACGGACGGACGGACGGACATGGCTATTTGAACTCGTCTTGTCGTGCTGATCAAGAATATATATACTTTATATAGTCTGAGATGCTTCGTTCTATGCGTTGCACACTTCTGACCAAAATTAATATACCCTTTTTGCAAGGGTATAATAAAAATTTAAATGCACCAAACACTAATCACGAAAAAGAAAAAAAACTGTTTAATTTAGCGAATTATAACAAGCAAACGACACGAGCGAAAGCGAAAACAAACTAAGCACAATTAAAAATTGAGAGTAAACAATATATATTAATAAAAACTCAGGAGCTATGCAAAAACACGACCGATCGATTACCTACCTACCTATAAAACATTAGATCCCAATATTATTCTATCTGATCTGAATAGAACACAAGTTATATGTAATATAAATCGGGTCTGCTCAAACGGTGCCGGCAGCGGTGCCGGCAGCGCTGCCAGCAGCCAACTACGTCATTGCTCGAAACTTTAGAGCACACGCATACACACACAGACGCAATCGCGTCATGCATGTAAAAGGGGATATTTGGAAGGAAAAAGAGTTGGGAACATGTAAAAATAGTATGGCCAAAGACTGCAAGAGAATACAGCTGTGTTCACGAAAATAGCAGTGCAGAAGATGCTAACAAAGATTTCAACATTTTTCAAATATTTCTTTGTATAGATATAGTTTTTTGACTTTGTTTTTGTAAAATGGTATATAGGCATACCGCCACAAATTCGGATGTTCACATAAAATAGCAGTGTTTCGCTTACTGGCGAAAAAAGCAAATAAAAAGTTTAAAAATTTATCATTAGTAAGTGTAATTTATTAGATTATTATGGTGTTATATTATTTGCATCAACTATCGCAAAAAATTTCATATTGATCGGAAGATGATCGCATTACTCTACCGAGAAGACGGAGTGGAACCTAAACCTTGGAAAATAAGGTAAAACTTAAAAACAAATCCAAATTTTAGTTGGATGTACTGTAAAGATCTCTGTTACCCTAGACTACCAAAAAAAAAAAAAAACCAAAAACCTTACGTTAAACGTGCAAAAACGGCTTCAGATGAATGGCACATTGTTATATACAGCAGATTCAATCAGTTTGCATCTTCCAATTTAGTCAAATATGATCCCAACATGTCGGTAAGGGGTGTCAATTGTCGGTGTAGACTTCTAGAACAAGAGCTTACATCGCGAAGGCGAAGGAAAGTCCCACTTTTGACTTCGAAGCCGGTAAAGCACGTTTGTATTTTAACAAAACTCTATATGAATCTTCGTAGTGCAGTGTCTAAACAGTATGTACGGCGCCCAGAATATACGGAATACCACCCAAACGACCCGCTAAAACGGTTAAGCAATGTGGCATGATTTGGGTTTGTCTCTCATATAAACGACTTGGTCCAATTCATAAGATTCATGGTAATATGAGTCGAAATATCTATGTGAACATCATGAAGAAGTTTAAGCTCTCCTATATCAGATGGAATATGCCCATAAAATGGACATATCAACAAGACGCAAAACATAGGAACAACCTCGCGATTGTGGTTTTGAACAGTACAATGACCTAAAACATAGGAACAACCTCGCAGTTGTTGTTTTGAATTCGAAGGAATCGATGTAATGCCAGATTGGATTGGTAACGTCACAAATAAAAAACCGTTCAATAAAGCTCAACATTGGGTAGTTATCCAAGAAATATGGCAGCAGATCCCAGTTCAGCTTTGCTGGATTCGGTGCGGCGCAGGTGCTGAGCCGCTATTGCCAATAATTGGTTCATAAGTAAGTAGTATTAGGTGCTGGGAACTAAAGGCGACCTGAATTTGAAGTTTCAAATAATTTGATTTTAATCCTTAGTTGTCACGGCTATTTTTATGAACAGCTCATAATGCCCTTACTTTACTATCTTGCTCACCAGTGAGAGAAAATAGAAGTGAAGCGAAGCAGCAGAGTAAACGACGAGAATAGAATAATTGTAACTTTTCCAAATTATTTTTTTTTTTTTTTTTTTTTTTGACAGCGTGTTCTCCACGACGACAAATACAAACAAAACGGACAAGCAATTAAAATATGATTAACTACAGCTAATTACGAGGTAAGAGTGCAAAAATAGAGGTTTTAAGAAAAAGAGAGCCGATCTGATTACGGGATACAGAAGATTGTAATCAGAACATAGGACCGAAAAGGTTCATTCAAAGAATGTTTAGAAGTACAGTGTTTTAATGATAGAGGAATAAAAGTAGGACTACGGGGCACTGGTTCAATTGCTCAAGAGAGTCTTTTTCAAAAGTTTGTGAATAAAGATTAGCACCAAGCATTACTCTACGATTAATTAAAGAAGGAAGTTTTATTAAAAGAAGCTGCTTTTCACAAATTTGTTGTTGTTGGGGAAAGAAAAATTAAATTTGACGAGCTGGTCGGATTTGTTTTTATATCTAAATTCGATATTTCATCATCGGAGAATACAAGTTTCTTTTCTGCATGGGGAAAAAACTTGTGAGAAGACAAACCAAATAAGTATTTTTAACATTAGTTATACAAATGATGAAATCGATGCTCCTCCATAGTATGCAAAAGAAGTTAAACGGCTGAATCAGAGCTACAAGTTCGCAGATGCAGATGGTACACAGTCTACGTGAATAGGACCCAAGAGCAGCTGTTTTTGGATATTCAGAAGAGGTTCCTGGAGACCAGAGATGAACAGTTTGCCGAGACATCTCGACAAGCCAGTCCAAAGCCTCAGCTGAAGCAACAGGTGGTTAGCCTGGCTAAGGTTAATGAGAAGCTATGCGCTGATCTGCAGGAAATTCGATCGACATCGCAGCTTCCGATGGTAGCCTTGCAAGCAGATCTAGCGTGACCAGAAATTAAGCCAACTACAACAGACTCTTCAGTCAAAGACCGATGAAATTGAGGCCAAGGAGGCAATCAAGTCCATGACAATGAACCATGACTATGAATCATGACCATGAACATGAAACATGACCATGAACCATGACCAAGCTAGAGCAGGCCATTTCTGCAAACGAACATGTTGACCACCAGCTAAAGAAATCAAAGCATCGAGTAGCGCAGCGAGATAAACCGATCGTGAAATTTGAACAAGAGATGTATCAAGATTTGAATGAAGAACGCCAACTGTTGATGCAGAACGCGAAAATTTGACAGTAAAAGGAAACCAGAAGCCGGATAACATGTTGTATAATTAGTCGCCATATGCAGAGCGCAGTTTATCGCAGTAAAAAACCAGAGGGCCCGGGTTAACTTCGACCGCGTCGAGGCTTGTATACCCTTGCAACTGTTTTGGTAATTCTTTCCTTACCCATAGATATCAAAGTGTAAAAACGTTTTATCCCAAAAGAACGGCCTTCAATCTTAGCATAGGATATAACGAACTTTTTGAGAAAAGTCACTGTTTTCGACCGATCGTTCCTATGGGAGGTCTATGATATAATCACCCGATCTTGACCAAATTTGGCAAAGTCGTTTATAGCTATAATAAACTAACTTATATTAAATTTAAATTTCGAAAATAGCTATAAAATTAATGAAGTTATTGAGAAAGTCACTGTTCGTGACTTTGCCGTTTGTATGGGAGCTATATGATATAGTCATCCGATCTTGATAAAATTTGGCACAATTATTAATAAGAACACAAAACTGACAAATACCAAATTTTATGACAATAGCTATAAAATTAATGAAGTTATTGAGAAAGCCACTGTTCGTGACTTTGACGTTTGTATGGGAGCTATATGATATAGAGGTCCGATCCGGCTGAATCCGAGATATACAACGCCTGCAGTATATACAAGCCTACGTGCGAAATTTCCGCTCTGTAGCTCTTACGGTCTCGGAGGAGTTCGCGTTGATCCAGACAGACGGGCGGACGGACGGACGGACATGGCTATTTGAACTCGTCTCGTCGTGCTGATCAAGAATATATATACTTTATATAGTCTGAGATGCTTCGTTCTATGCGTTGCACACTTCTGACCAAAATTAATATACCCTTTTTGCAAGGGTATAAAAACTGTCCAGCGAATATTTAGGTCTTTATGAGGCATGACGCAGGTGAAGAGGAATGGTAGATACGACGTAAGGAAACCAGCTGATGTCGAAGGGCCTACAAACACTTCTACTAGTTGTGACTTTATGAAAATGTGGCGCTATATTAAGGAGAACAAAGACGATTTATCATCTGGGACAGATGAATGATAGTGTTGGGTTGCACATGAGTGAGTGAACAAAAATGAGTTGTTCACTAAACTGAGCAACTGAACATATTCCTCTCGAATTGTTCTTAATTACTCACTTGCTCTTTTTTGTTCACTTGTGCTTTATTGCTCATTTGTTCTTTATTACTCACTTGCTCCTCTTTGTTCACTTGTTCTTTATTGCTCACTTGTTCTTTTTTGCTCACTTGCTCTCTATTGTTAGCTTGCTCTTTTTGCTCGCATGCTCTTTTGCTAAATAATAGTATTTTTATTTAATGAGAAGATTAATATTCCCAATGAAGGGAATTTCTTTATTAGTTTTAAGTACAAGTTTTATAGAACATAAATACGCCCAATGAAGGGAATCAAATCTATGAATTAAGTTTTTGGTTTGTTTTGGTAAATTAGTTTTAAGTACAAGACTTATAAAAATCATAAACCAGAGGGCCGGGGTTAACTTCGACCGCGTCGAAGTTTGTATACCCTTGCAACTGTTTTGGTAATTCTTTCCTTACCCATAGCCATCAAAGTGTAAAAACGTTTCATCCAAAAAGACTAATGTTTGCGAAAGAACTGCCTTCAATCTTAGCATAGGATATAACGAACTTTTTGATGAAAGTCACTGTTTTCCACCTATCGTTTCTATGGGAGCTATATGATATAGTCACCCGATCTTGACCAAATTTGGCACATTTATAGCTTCAATAAACTAACGTTTATTACATTTCACGACAATAGTTTAAAAAGTAACGAAGTTATTGAGAAAAGTCACTGTTCGTGATTTTGCCGTTTGTATGGGAGCTATATGATATAGTCACCCGATCTTGATCAAATTTGGCACAATCATTAATAAGAACATAAAACTGACAAATACCAACTTTTATGACAATAGCTATAAAATTAATGAAGTTATTGAGAAAGTCACTGTTCGTGACTTTGCCGTTTGTATGGGAGCTATATGATATAGTCACCCGAACTTGATCGAATTTGGCACAATCATTAATAAGAACATAAAACTGACAAATACCAACTTTTATGACAATAGCTATAAAATTAATGAAGTTATTGAGAAAGTCACTGTTCGTGACTTTGCCGTTTGTATGGGAGCTATATGATATAGTCACCCGATCTTGATCAAATTTGGCACAATCATTAATAAGAACATAAAACTGACAAATACCACACTTTTATGACAATAGCTATAAAATTAATGAAGTTATTGAGAAAGTCACTGTTTCGTGACTTTGACGTTTGTATGGGAGCTATATGATATAGTGGTCCGATCCGGGTGAATCCGAGATATACAAGCCTACGTGCAAAATTTCAGCTCTGTAGCTCTTACGGTCTCGGAGGAGTTCGCGTTGATCCAGACGGACATGGCTATTTGAACTCGTCTCGTCGTGCTGATCAAGAATATATATACTTTATATGGTCTGAGATGCTTCGTTCTATGCGTTGCACACTTCTGACCAAAATTAATATACCCTTTTTGCAAGGGTATAAAAAAAAGATTTAAAATGGAACATAACGTATTTCATTGTCTGTTGTGTGAAGAATTGTGAGTGAGACAATGTGAATGAGCAACTGAGCGAGTCGACTCACATCGAAAAAAAAGAACAAGTGAACATGTTCACCAAATTGAGCAATGTTTACCCAACACTAATGAATGATCAGGATTGCGCGAATGTAAGGTACCATGGAGAGTTACAGAGGTTTAACATTAGCAAGCTGACATATGGTCGCGAACAGCAGAGTTTAAAAGCAGAACAACAGAGAGTACAGCAGAATAGCAGAGGACAGTGGAGAGAGAGAACCGAATCAGAAGAGTAAACGACGAGAATACAATAAAATTGTAACTTTTCCAAACTACCTTTTTTTTATATTATCAATAATCTGAGTTAAGTAAACCCACTCAACTTACATAAATATATATTACGAATTTATAAAAGATTGGTGCATTTATGGCCTTTTTAATATGATTTATTAACTTTAAAGTCAAAAGTATGAACACCTAGATCTCGGAGACGATAAAGCAGTGGTCGGCACGACTCACTTCCCGAACTGGGGCTTAGCTCTGCCATTTCACATACACTGTAAACGCTTGTATAGGTTCGGCAACGGCACTCCGGAAAAAAATCAGTCAATCAAAGACTATTTTAGCTACAGACATCATATTTGGTATATACATAGTAAAGACGAAGATTTTTTTACGTGTAAAATTTTTCCACAAAACTCGATTATCTTCGCTAATTTTTATACCCATGCAAAAAGGGTAGAATTATTTTGGTCAGAAGTGTTCGACGCATAGAAGGAAGCATTTACGATCATAAAAAGTAAAAATATTCTTGATGAGAACAACGAGACGAGTTCATCTAGTTTATCCATCCGTCCGACCGTCTGTCCGTCCTCCTAGATTGTAAGAACTACAGGGTTGAAATTTTGCATGTATACATGCTTGTATATACTGCACTCTTTGCATATCTTGGATTCAGCCGGATCAGATCAGTAGACAATATTAAAAATTAATATTGGTTAGTTTATTACGCCTATAAACGACTGTGCCAAATTTGATCAAGATCGGGTGGGTCATATAGTTTCCATAGGAACAATCGGGCGGAAACAGTGACTTTTGTCAATAACTTCGTTACTTTCGATTAAAATTAAACATTTGTCATTATACCATACACCCATAGGGTGAAATGGTATATTAAAGTCGCCAAAACAGGCAGAAGAAAGCTTTTCCAACCCCATATACTATATATAGTATATACAGCCGAGTCGATATAGCCATGTCCGTCTGTCCGTCCGTCCGTCTGACCGTCCGTATGAACGCGAGACTATAAGAGATAGCGCCTCCAAATTTGGTATGTAGGCTCATGTATAAATGTGCGTATAAACGTTTTTCCATAAGGCCGGAGTTGGCCGTTGGCTGGCTCGTATGCTTGAACGTGTGCGATACTAACAATAAGATATTCTTGTAATTAAGCATGTGAAAATGCCTTTGTTTAATAAATTTAAAATATTTGCTTTACTGGTGTATGGTATACCTAAGTCGGCGAGACGACTTACTTATTTTATTTTATTTTCCTTTTAAAACACAAATTTTATCCAGTTATTTATTATTTATTTAAAACTATTTTGTTCAATTTTTTGGCCGGAGCTAATTTCGACCGCGTCAAAGTTTGTATATCCTCGGAACTTTTTTGTAACTCTTTCCTTACCTATAGCCATCAAAGTTGAAAAACGTTTTATCTAAAAAGGATAATGTTTGCCTGAAATCTTAGCATAGGAAATACCGAAGTCACTGTTTACCAACGATTGTTCATATGGGAGCTATATGATATAGTTACCCGATCTTGATTTAATTCGCTAAATTCGCAGTCGCTTAAGAGAAACTCACCAATATTAAACTTCACGACAATAGTTCAGGAAATAACGAAGTTATACGAAGGCGATTTGAACTAGTCTCGTCGTGCTGATCAAGAATATATGTATACTTTATATGGTCGGAGAAGATGCTTCCTTCTATGCGTTGCACACTTATGACCAAAATTAATATACCCTTTTTGCAAGGGTATAAAAAGACAAAAGAACAGTTAGAAGCGTCTCCATACTTATTGTTATGTCAAATAGGATGGCTCTGTTATGTCGAGGTTAATGAGTCGAATGATCGAATAATACCATCGAAGGTATTCAGTATTCTTTGAACGTCATTTGTGGTCCCGTTAATAATTTAATAAGGGATGAAAAACATGCTCTTTATACAAATTCATATATACATGTGAGTAGCAACATGAATTTTTAGTAAAGGAATGTGATAAATTATATAGTATCAATTCGTAACAATTTATAGGAAGCAGTTCACAAAAGAAATCGAGTCAAATATAGTATATTTCTTTATAATGCCTCGTGGTACGGAACTATCCGATCTGGAGCAGGGGCAGATCAGAGGTATGCACACATATGGGCCTAAAATTTATCGAATTGTTAAACAAATGAATCGGTGCAGAAATACCGTTACGAGAAACATAAAGTCCCCGAAGATTACCGCATTAGGCGTCGCCACGGGCAAGTACTATCAACGAACAAGCAACACGGCATATGAGAAAGCTGGCAAGCGAAAATATGATGAGTTGCAACAAAATCAAAGATGAACTAGGATTAAATGTTACCAGGCAATAACCCAAATTTTAAAAAATAATTTAGAGCTCACATACCAAAACAAAGTCGGTAAACCTCGCTTATCGAAACGCCATAAAGATGCACGGATAGAGTTATATAAAAAACATGTTTTCAGATGCTGAGTTCCAAAATATAATATTCAGTAATAAAAAAAATTTAATTTGGACTGTCCTGACGGTCATCATAAATATTGGAGGAATCCACGTCACCCACGAGCCACATGTTATAAGCGAAATCATGGAGGTGAAAATATAATGGTATGGGCGGCCTTTAGTGCTAAAGAATGAATGCTCAAGATTATAGTGAGTTTGTGGATAGCATGCTATCTCCTTTTGGAGAAGTTTCATGGAGATTGGAACAGGCCAATGCGCAAATACATGTTGAAAGAGCTACGATGAATTACTGTAAGGCGCACAATATACCCCTGATCAAGTGGTTTCACTTAGTCCGGACCTAAATCCGATAAGGAATCTCTGACGAATCCATTCCGCAAAAGTGTATGCATGTACAAAGCAGTATCATATCCTACATGAGCTTTATAGAAATTAGGTAGACTCTATGGTAGTAATAATATTTTCTTGCGAAAGTAAAAATAATCATAAAATAGGAAATGTTAAAAGTGAAATGCACTTACCCTTATTTTCTATGTAAAAAAATTAAAATTCTTGTTTTTGTTTAAAGGAGAAACATTTGGGTACTTTGATCAGATGAGTGCAAATTTGTGATGTTTGGAGGGAGGGGATCTACCGAAAAATACGGGGAACAGTCCGCAGTACACCACCAAGACTATTAAACATGGCAGATGAAATGTGTTGGTGTCGGGCTGTTTTTATACCCTTGCAAAAAGAGTATATTAATTTTGGTCAGAAGTGTGCAAAGCATAGAACGAAGCATCTCAGACGAGACGAGTTCAAATAGCCATGTCCGTCCGTCCGTCCGTCTACAGAGCTGAAATTTGCATTAGGCTTGTATATACTGCACAGTTTGTATATCTCGGATTCAGCCGGATCGGACCACTATATTATATAACTCCCATACAAACAAACAGTGACTTTTCACAATAACTTCGTTATTTATTAAGCTATTGTCGTGAAATTTAATATTGGTCAGTCTCTTACACTTATCAGCGGCTATGCCAAATTTGATGAAGATCGGGTGACTCAAAAACAGTGACTTAGATTAATAACTTCCTTATTTCCTATGCTAAGATTGTAGGCCACTCTTTCGCAAACGTTAGCCTTTGTAGATAAAACGTTTTTCCATTTTGATGGCTAAGGTAAGGAAACAGTTACCAAATGAAGTAAGTAAGTCGTCTCGCCGACTTAGGTATACCATACACCAGTAAAACAAATATTTCAAATTTATAATAACAAATGCATGTACGTTTTTTTTTTCAACAATTCTGATTGCATGCTTTTTAGAAGCATATCTCAGTATCTCGCTTACGCAAGGTTACGAGCACCCTAGCGCCCCCACCAGCCAACGGCCAACTGGAAAAATGTTTATATGCATAACTTGGCTATTTTTAGTTCGATTTTGATCAAATTTGGTATTTTGCTATTAGTATCGAATTCAAGTGTGCCAAATTTGATTACAAAAGGTAAAAAAATTAGGTGAGTTTATCGAGTTTTTTAAAAATGAAGTAAGTAAGTCGTCTCGCCGACTTAGGTATACCATACACCAGTAAAACAAATACTTCAAATTTATTAAACCAATGCATTTTCACATGCTTTTTATTACAAGCATATCTTATAATCTCCCTCACTCAAGTATACGGGCACCCTAGCGCCCCCACCAGCCAACGGCCAACTACGGCCTTATGGAAAAACGTTTATATGCATAACTTGGTTGTTTTTTGTCCGATTTTGATCAAATTTGGTGTTTAATAATTATGTGAGATAATCGAGTTTTCCCAAATTACGGGGGCGGAAAGGGGCGTGGCAAAATCGTTGCATATACAATATATGCGCATTTATTAAACAAATACACACACAAAATTTGGTGTCTCTAGCTATTATAGTCTTTAAGAAAATCAAATTTGTTTAAATTTCGTGGGCGGAGGGGGCGTGGCAAATTTTTTTTGCAACAAATTTGTGCGCGCTTACTAAAGGATTAATCATACTAAATTTGATGTCTTTAGCTATTGTAGTCTTTAAGAAAATCAAATTTGTTTCAATTTCGTGGGCGGAGGGGGGCGTGGCAAAAATTTGAAATAAACTTGACCACCGTAGGTAATACACGAGTCTAAGTACCAAATTTGGTGACTCTAGCTCTTATAGTCTCTGAGATCTACGTGTTCATACGGACAGACGGACGGACGGACGGACGGACGGACGGACGGACATGTCTATATCGACTCGGCTGTTGATACTGATCAAGAATATATATACTTTATGGGGTCGGAAAAGCTTCCTTCTGCCTGTTACATACATTTTGGCGACTTTAATATACCATTTCACCCTATGTGTGTATGGTATAATTACGGGGCCGGAAAGGGACGTGGCAAAATCTTTGCATATACAAAATATGCGCATTTATTAAGCAAATGTACATACCAAATTTAATGTCTCTAGCTATTATAGACTTTAAAAAAATCGGTTTCAATTACAGGGGCGGAGGCGGGCATGGCAAAATTTTTTTGCAACAAATTTCTGCGCGCTTACTAAAGGATTAATCATATTAAATTTGATGTCTTTAGCTATCATAGTCTTTAAGAAAATCAAATTTATTTAAATTTCGTGGGCGGAGGGGGGCGTGGCAAAAATTTGAAATAAACTTGACCACCGTAGGTAATACACTAGTCTACGTTCCAAATTTGGTGACTCTAGCTCTTATAGTCTCTGAGATCTGCGTGTTCATAGGGACAGACGGACGGACGGACGGACATGTCTATATCGACTCGGGTGTTGATCCTGATCAAAAATATATATACTTTATGGGGTCGGACTTTAATATACCATTTCACCCTATGGGTGTATGGTATACAAAGTTGCAAGGGTATGCAAACTTTAACGCGGTCGAAGTTAGCCCCGGCCCTCTGGTTTCTATTACGGTGTTGATCCTATATGCATCATGGACAAACATGTTTACGTTAAAATTATTTACGAAGTGATGGTACCACATGCCGAAGAGAAGATATCACTTTGTTAGCTTTTTCAACAAGACGATGGCCCGAAGCACACAAGGAGGGTGGCAAAAGCTGGTATCGATAATGTAGGAGTAGATTTAATGAAATGGCCTGACCGTAAACTTGAAGTGCGACGTTAAGAAAGAAGTTGCAAAAACTAAAAGACGTCCTTGGACTGCAATAGAGCGTACAGTAAAGGCCATAACAGAAAGGTGCCAGAAACTGATAGATTCCATGCCAATTCGCTGCGCAGCCGTACTGGTGAACAATGGTCATGCCACTGATGATGATGTTGTATCAATGGTGTTAAATAGCACATATTTTAAAAAGGACAAAATTTTAAAGTATAGAAATTTATACTCTTTCTCTGGAATAAATTACTATACTTTAAAATTTTAAAATATGTGCTATTTGACACCATTGACACAAAATCTTCATTATTTTCGAAAAATGGATTCGTTTGTTTATTTACAATATAATTAATAACAGGCTAAAGAATAAATTTGCATACCAAGAAATCTCAGTCCCCCGATAACATACATAACTTTCTAAGCTAATTAAAATGGGTGATGCCACTGCTATTTTTTTAATCGCAACTGTATATGACATAGTTATATTCAAATATTATAATCCGGACAAAAAGAAAGACTAAGACTCGACGGTCAGGAATATATGTTCATATGTATACTAGGTGTATCCCTACAAAATTAAAATTGATTGTTGAGTTATTTACTCATACCCTCTAACTCTCTTCAATTGTAGGGTTCTTAAATTTCTACAATTTGTGTAAAACTGCAACAAAATGTGCAACGTAATAGTTACAAAATTATTCAAAAAGAAAATGAATCCAAAATGCGATTTTATCTAGAAAACATCAAAGAAGTTATCTTCGGCAATGCCGAAGTTTATATACCCTTGCAGTCCTGGGCAATAATTTTGTTTACATTTTGAAATTTCTTTCCCTGCAATTGAATTCATTAATACACAAACAAAACGTTAAAATTATTTCTCTTTTTCCCTAAGCAAAGCACAACACGCATAACCCTATAGTTCGTGTAGCGCTGCGTCTGTGTGTGTGTATGCATGTGCTCTGTTTCATTTGATGATGACGTAGTAGGCAGCAAGCACAGCTGCTGGCAGCGCTTGAACCGATTTGTATTGACTGACTCTGACTCTGACTCTGAGAATTTATATCAAATACTATCATTGGTAAATTTCATGGAAAACTCCAATTTTTGCAAAAATGTTTGTTGTAGAGCTACATACATATATGATATAGTAGTCCGATCCCAAAGATTTACATACTTTATCTCACCCGACTACTAAAAAGCCTTCAAAAAAAAAAAAATTTTATTCCGGTAGCTTTTAAGATGGCTGAGTAAAACGCATACGCACAGACGACAGACGGTCATGGCTATATCGACTCAGCTTCTCATGCTGATCAAGAATATGTATACTTTATGTGGTCGGAAACGTCTCCTTCTCTTCGTTACAAACATCTGACCAATTTTATAATACCCTCTGCAAGGGTATAATAATTAATCAATATTTTGTATGTGTGTGAATATACATACAGTGTTTGTCACGAATATGTTTCTGATTTTCTCGACTCCTAAATAATTTAATGAAGTAGTGCATTCAGGTGCATTGAAACAAATACGTACATATAACCCATTTTGGCTGCGCAAATATTTAGGTCATTTTTGCTAAAATCTTTAATATTACAAATAGAAGTATGAACTCCTTGAAGAAGTGGTATATCTTGCAAAACTAAGATAATCTGCATATCGCGATGAAAACTATCTAATTTTTATCCGATACAACGTTGTGTCCAAAAGGTCTAAATTTTTTCAAATAAATGTTTTAGCAAAAACGTCTTAAATATTTGCCCACTATAGGCCTGTTTGTGTTGTACAAGTTTTTTTAAATTTTAAATTTTTATACCCTTGCAGAGGGTATTATAAAATAGGTCAGATGTTTGTAACGCACAGAAGGAGACGTTTCCGACCACATAAAGTATACATATTCTTGATCAGCATGAGAAGCTGAGTCGATATAGCCATGTCCGTCTGTCCGTCGGTCCGTATGCGTTTTACTCAGCCATCTTAAGAACTATTGAGATGAAATATTTTTTTGGGGGCTTTTTATTACCCGGGTGAGATAAAGTATGCAAATTTTTACGATCGGATTATTATATCATATAGCTCTGGAACAAACATTTTTGCAAAAATTGGAGTATCTCCATTAAATTTACGAATATGATAGATTTGTATATAAATCCTCAGATCCCAAAATTTAAATCTGATCGGATATATAAAACACAGTCAGTCAATACAAATCGGTTCAAGCGCTGCCGGCAGCGGTGCTTGCTGCCTACTACGTCGTCATTAAATCAAACAGAGCACATGCATACACACACACAGAAGCAGCGCTACACGAACTGTATGTGTATGCATGTTGTACTTTGCTTAGGGAATGATGGAAGAAGAAGAAAAATTTGTAGTAAAAAAAAAAAAAAAATATTTTATATGTATTGATGAATTGAGTTGCAGGGAAAGAAATTTCAAAATGCAAAAAAAAATTATTGCCAAGAACTGCAAGGGTATATAAACTTTGGCATAGCCGAAGTTCCCTTTTTTGATATTTATACCCTTGCAAAAAGGGTATATTAATTTTGGTCAGAAGTGTGCAACGCATAGAACGAAGCATCTCAGACTATATAAAGTATATATATTCTTGATCAGCACGACGAGACGAGTTCAAATAGCCATGTCCGTCCGTCCGTCCGTCCGTCTGGATCAACGCGAACTCCTCCGAGACCGTAGGAGCTACAGAGCTGAAATTTTGCACGTAGGCTTGTATATACTGCAGGCATTGTATATCTCGGATTCAGCCGGATCGGACCACTATATCATATAGCTCCCATACAAACGTCAAAGTCACGAAACAGTGACTTTCTCAATAACTTCATTAATTTTATAGCTATTGTCATGAAAGTTGGTATTTGTCAGTTTTATGTTCTTGTTAATGATTGTGCCAAATTCGATCAAGATCGGGTGACTATATCATATAGCTCCCATACAAACGGCAAAGTCACGAACAGTGACTTTCTCAATAACTTCATTAATTTTATAGCTATTGTCATAAAAGTTGGTATTTGTCAGTTTTATGTTCTTTTTAATGATTGTGCCAAATTCGATCAAGATCGGGTGACTATATCATATAGCTCCCATACAAACGGCAAAGTCACGAACAGTGACTTTCTCAATAACTTCATTAATTTTATAGCTATTGTCATAAAAGTTGGTATTTGTCAGTTTTATGTTCTTATTAATGATTGTGCCAAATTCGATCAAGATCGGGTGACTATATCATATAGCTCCCATACAAGCGGCAAAGTCACGAACAGTGACTTTCTCAATAACTTCATTAATTTTATAGCTATTGTCATAAAAGTTGGTATTGTCAGTTTTATGTTCTTATTAATGATTGTGCCAAATTTGATCAAGATCGGGTGACTATATCATATAGCTCCCATAGAAACGATAGGTGGAAAACAGTGACTTTCATCAAAAAGTTCGTTATATCCTATGCTAAGATTGAAGGCCGTTCTTTCGCAAACATTTGTCTTTTTGGATAAAACGTTTTTATACTTTGATGGCTGTGGGTAACGAAAGAATTACCAAAACAGTTGCAAGGGTATACAAACTTCGACGCGGTCGAAGTTAACCCCGGCCCTCTGGTTTTCTATTAAAAAGGCGATTAAATTTAATAAGTACATATTAATATTTTTAATGGTAATAAAAAGAAACTTTATTGTAGCTAGTTCTGTAATAGCAGTTAGGAACTGTTTCGTGTTTAATATGTAAATGAAGGAAAATAAGAGTGAAATTTTATTTTCGTTTTTGCTCGAAAAATTTTTCATACCTTGACTGCTCCATGCAATTGGCGTTAGTTGCAAAAGCAACAAGCAAATTTTAAAAATGCACATTGATACCTCTCTAGTTGAACTGCTACTCTATCAAAACGAATTGCACAATATTAACAATAAATTAATGCGATAAATTTAAACTGCACTTTCTTTTCATGTTTACAAATCGAATTTTTTAAGAATGTTTTTCACTCGCGAGTTTTCCAGGTTAACAATTAAACAAGCACATATTTTATTGTATAACGCATATATTCGTTGCGTTACTTTGTAGTAGTCGCACATTTCAGCTTTCCCTAAAATCAAAGTTCTTTAGTTTTTTTTTTTTTTTTTACAAAAAAAATATATCAACAAATCAATTAACACATATGTATATGAAAAACTATCGTTGTCCCATTCTAACATACGCGCGCAGAGCTAACTATCTTCTTGGGTGTGATAACACCTTCACCCAACATACGTTCTTTGTTTAATTGAAATAAAATAGACTCCACTCATTTTAAATTTTTAAATAATTTATTAATAAGTAATTTTCTGCAAGCTTTTCTATTGAATTAAAACCTATTTCACACAATTTTCCACAAAACAAAGTAGCAGGCTATAATGTGACCACATAAATGACAGACACTATGTAGTTGTTAATCGATTATTTTCTTGTACAATCGAAGTGAAAATTGAGAATTTGAATTTCTATGGCGGAATTCGAGTAAACTCTTATATTGTAAAATTTAAATTTCAGTGTTTCTTGTGAATTTTAAAAACATTCTTACACAGTTAACTCAAAGTTTAACCCATTTGTAATTTCATTATAAATTTAATTCAGTGGCGCCTCTACCAAACATAATTTTTGTCCCATCTTTATTTAAAGTGTTGTGCAACACTCTATTGCAGGGTACGTGTTTGTTAACAATGTCGACGCAGCTGGTAAAATAAAATGAATAGGTGGAAAAGAGAAGACCAAACGACTCTGGTGTATGCATACAGGTGCAAGCGAGAAAACAATAATATAATTCTGCTCCGTTTTGCAGCGCCGCTTCATTCGAAGTTTGCGTTGCCGTCGCGTCGTGTGTACGACTGAGAAATATTTGAACTGCAGAGAAAAGAAAATAAAGACAAAATCAAAAGCAAAATAAAAACAAACACTAAACGTGCATTCGCGCCAAATAACAACAATTAGCGAAGGCCAGAAGCAGAGTGAGTGTTCGTCAGTGTGTGTGTGTGTGTGTGTGTGTGTGCCACTCTTTAGTGCATACCCTTACGACGGTCATCGAGATGGACAAACTGGATGCAAATTTAGAACAACAATTCGATCTCAATCTCATTGAGGCCGTAAAATTAAATCCTGTAATTTACGACAGATCTCACTATAATTATAAACACTTCGTAAGGAAGGCCCAGACATGGAAGCAAATAGCCGAAACACTTGGTGTGCCTGGTAAGTTAAATAGTCTCTGTCTGGTGTTTTTGGTCAAATTGATTAATTTTGTACAAAAAACGACGCAAAAGTAAACTGCGACAGCGACGACGCAGTAGCGATTGTGAAATTCCAGGAGCGTGGTACTTAAAGTAAAGGGGGGTCCGCTGTTTTCTAACAAAACATGGAGTCCGATAAATCTTTAAATGGTAGTAAGAAAGATTAAAAAGCATAAAAAATTAAACACATCTGATTTTGATTTTGTAGTAAGGCTAAAATACACCTCCATGTGGCCCCTTACTGCGCTCCTGTCCGATGTAGCTGTATGTGTTTGACTGTGCAGTCAATATTTTTGACGTTGCTGTACTTTTGCGTCGACGTCGCTGTAGTTGTCTCTCTCACCCTCATCCATTTATCGCGCTTCTCACGCACACAATGATACGGCCAACCAGGCCGCTTTCATTTAATTTTCCACCAAATATACCAACAAATGCACACTACCTTAAAACAGTCTAGCTTTATTCAGTCTTTCGAACAAATTTTGCATTTTAGAAATTCTAAATATTTGTCTTTGTTAGTAGGTTGTCTGAATTATTGCATATTTTTGGTGAAGAAGCTACAGGTTGTTTAATGCTTCTGCCTTGCTTCGATGAAGTCGGCAGTAACGTCACCGACTCTGCTGACGTAGATGACGGCGTTCGGTAGGAATCTGCCTTCTTTTCGCTGCCTTTACCAACAGCTGCTAGCTAACACGTTTGTTTTGGTTTTGACAACGTGGCAGGGTTGACACCTCATTGCCAGATATTATGATCAGATTCCCTTTAGCTTCAAAATTAATAGTTGGTATACATGTACATATGCATGTAACGGATATGGCGCGGATTATAATTGAGCTTATTAAATGTATATTTAAAATATCTTGATCAGAATTATTTGTCGATTTAATAAAACCATGATCTAATTTAAACAATTTTTTTTGTTTTTTGATTTTGAGTTCAAATATTGAAAAATTGCTTTTAAATTTTAAGATTATTTTGTCAAAAAAGCGTTTGCCGTCAACCTACACTCTTTTTAGTTTTATGTACAAAATTATTATTATTAAGTCATTTACGCGAAATTGTACAAAATATTAGTGCAAATTAGTGGATAGTAAAGTTTATTTAAAAAATAACATTGTAAGAAATAGGCAACGAATTTTTAATTTCATTTCTATTTTTGTTGCTTGTATATAAGAAAATATGTTATCTTAAAAGTTTAATTTTGTTTCTTGCAGAACAAAAATGCACGAAACGTTGGAAGAGTTTACGGGACAAATTTGCTCGCGAGATGAAACTGTGTCAAGAGTCTCGTTGGCGTTATTTCAAACAAATGCAATTTTTGGTCGACTCTATTCGGCAGTATCGTGAATCTTTATTGGGTAAGTGTTCTAATGGAAGCCAGAACGCTAACCAGGTGGCCGATCCCACACAACAACAACAGCCGCAGCAACAGACAGTGGTGGATATATTTGCTCAACCGTTCAATGGCAGTGCCACCACCTCGGCGCAAGCTCTGACACATCCGCATGGTATGCCATTAACTACAAAATGTTTATGTTCGATTCTTTGAGACTTTTCCTTTTTAGAAATTACTGTCACAGGAGATGCACAGCAATTAGCCACTGCCGTAGGCAAGGATCAAAAACCATATTTTTATGAGCCGCCGTTAAAGCGCGAACGTAGTGAAGAGGAACACAGCGATAATATGCTAAATACCATAAAAATTTTCCAGAATAATGTCTCTCAGGCTGTTAGCGCTGAAGATCAATCGTTTGGCATGGTCGTTACCGATATGCTCAACACGTTGGGAGTACGACAAAAAGCCGAGGCTAAGGTACACATCATCAAATATTTGACAGACATGCAGCTGCTGGCCCAACATAATAAGTACTAACTTCAGCTTCAGCTGCTGCAATTGGATGGAGTTTTGCCCCAAACGATCGATCAATAGCGCGCAGCCGCCTCTATCTATCATAATGAAATAATGATCATCACTGTTGATGATTTTTTTTTAGCTTTTAAGTCTTAAAAGTCAAACTAAAGTTTAGAACTTAAAAAAGAATGCAAAAACAAAAAAAAAAAAAAAAAAATGAAATTCATACATGTATATGTATGTACATATATAAAAACATATGCATATACACTACACGTATATGAAAATAGAAATAAAATTCCTAATGCCCAGTCCTCCATTTGTCAAAAAAGAGGAATATTCCGTACTGCTATATCCATTGGAACCAGCAAATACGGCAGTAGCATTAGCAAACAATTTTTCTTCGAAACCTGTACATTTTCACTTATTACCCATATATACATACATATGTAAGTTAAAACAAAAATAAGATATTGCCATTACTCGGTGTCTCTTTATGTTACGTCTATGTTATTTTTAGTTTTGTAAGTGCAAGACCAGATATTTGCGTTAACGTAACATAAATGAATAATTGTGCAATTACTTGTATTAAAAAAAAAAGTAACTGACACTTGCGTCCTTGACTATCAATGTAGTATTAGTTACTGTCAGGTATATACATATTTAATTCTGACAAAATTTTTTGCTTTCATTTCCGATCATTATACATATGCTCTTTTTTGTCTCCAATTTCTGAAAATTGACAATTGCTGAAAAGTTGTCCTTTATTTGAGTTAAAATCCGAATAATCTACTAATATTGTTCTTTGAAAATTACAAGTACAACATTTCGCAGTAATTGTGAGAAAATGCATAATTTCTTATCATTACTGACTAAGGAAAACTATGATACACAAATAGGTATTATTTTCGATTATTTGGAAATGAGAACAGATGTGTATATTAATGAACATATGTAAGTATAGCCATGATAGCTCCAACGTGTGTCAGAGTTAACCTACAATAATGATAAATAACGCGAAAAGAACATTCATATTTAAAAACTGAACATTTTGAACAAAAAATTTTTAGTTGCTAATATAAATTGTTTTTTCTGCTTCTATAATATAGATTCGAATGATTAAAATATTGCTTTATCAACGACAGGACCATATTTTACCTCATTTAAGGTCCTTTTTTTTCTGCAGTATGATAAAATTCTAGTTTTGCAATTTTTCTTTCGGAGAGGAACAAAAATTCGACCCACACTAGCAATACGGTTGTAAATATCTCATATCTCATTGAGAACGAAACTTACAAAAATATTCAGAAAACACCTACATTGTACATACATACCAGAGAACGGCAGGGCGTGATGGCAAAAAAAATCATACACAAAAATAGCCGAATAATCGTGTCATTCTGCTCAGCCGATCAAACATTCGTATGTACACGAACTCACTGTCGACTTAAATTCACTCCAATCCGCTCATATTTTTTTCTTACTGAGTTTATTCAGCGCAACATTGATTTTTTTCCTTGATTTACTTATACGCCCAAATTCTTACTCAATTCACCTCACTGAACGAAAATCAGCGTTGAATGAAAATCAGCTCATGATGCCGAAGTCACTGAAGTCGTTTCTATGTTTCTATGTTTCTTCTTGTTTTTCAGAATGCTTGCGATTGTAGGTTGAAATGAGCATTATTAGTTTAATTTTATTTTTTTTTTATTAAATTTTTTAATTTTTTTTGTTAATTTTCTTTTCGTTGTCATTGAATATGAAAATATACATATGTATGTATAATCTGTTGTGAAATTACGTTTTTTGATTTCCTTGACTTAGCACATGAACAAACTCATACGCGTTGATTTAAATCAATGTTGAGCCGAAACAACATACGCCCAAATGATCGGTAACACATTGACCATGAATAAACTCAGCAGTGAGTTCGTGTACATATGAATGTTTCATCGGTTGAGCCGAATGGCACGATTATTCGGATACGCCGAAATGTGTACCGAAGGCTGTGCAAATACGCAATTCGTATGCTCATCAGCATGAGCTGATTTTCACTCAATGCTGACTTTCGTTCAGGGAGTGGAATTGAGTCAGAATTTTCCCGTATGAGTAAATCAAGAAAAAAGTGAGTTTTGCAGATCTCTGATACATACATATATGTATTCACTAACAAGAATAATAATAAGGAAACCCGTGGACGTTCTAGACCTTAAAATAGTGCCTTGAAGTATGTGCAGGGTTTGAATAATTCGGCGAGAGTTAAAATAATTTAGATCTCTTTAACTCGTAGATTGAGTCATTGCCAAAAAAAAAAAAAATTATACGAGGAAAAATTTAATATTTAAAACTGCTGCCAAATTAGCCTTGGAGAAGTTTTTTTTCACCTAATGTGGTCACAGATGAAGGAGCTTTATAGTATTTTTCAGTCTTTAACAAAATTTGACCTTGGGCGAATAAATTCGACCCTTTGATTAATTTACAAGAATTTTTTCTAGCTAGCAACCAGAAAGTTGATCTATCGACAGGGCCGCAGAAAGAAAATTAGGGCCCTCTACTTCCCTTTAAATAAATTCGCTATTTTCGACTGTGATGTATCGCGGGCCCTGGGGAAACCCACCCCCTCCCCAACCCACTCAATGGCACTGTCTAGCGAAATGGAATTGACTCTTGTCATTTTGGAAAATGTTCAATCATTTGTCAGGACTAGAATAAAATCAGTTAAGGACCTGCATTTAAAAACCAATTGATACCTAATTATAAAGATCGGCAATCATATAAGCTGACATAGTGAACAAAACAAAAATGTTTTAAGATTAGCTTTAAAAACGAAAATTTCCCTCCAATATATGTACATATGTAAGAACAGCTGTTTTTTTGGTTGACGTTTGACGATTTGGAAAGGAAAACAGGCGTAATTATCATATTGAAGAAAATCTAATTTATATTTTTGTGCATTAGGGGTTATATAAAGCTTCATAGAATAATTCAGCACTGTTGTGCTGGGCATAAATTTTCTATCTGAATCATTGTGGAACAAATCACGAGTAGATCCTGGAGAAAACTAAGAATCTTTTGGAGCGGTAGTGACGACGGTTACGTAGTTTTCGCACTCACCGACTTAAAAAGTGCACATATGTATGTATGTATGTACATACATATGTACATAGGAAGAAAAATTTTTTTACACTGGACAATTTTCAATAAAGGCCGATAAATTAAGGAAGTAAAGTAAAGTTAAATTGAAATGAAAAACATAATTGTAAACTTATTTGGATCTAATTGTATCTCATATGTACAGCTGCGAGCAAAAAAATAATATTATTTCAAATTTTCGAACAAGTTTTGTTGTCAATCTGGCCATTTAATTTAAAGGCAACTTAAATTGTGTTAGTCTGGTAAGCCCATGTGGGCTACTCGAAATTTTATATAAGTTAAACAATGACACAAACCGATCAGTCACCAAGCAGTAATTCTAAAATTGGTCTTGTGGACGCCTGGGCAGTAAGTATTAATCATTTCAATAAGACAATGAAAACTTATAGTAATTACCCAGATTCGTACGTGTCACTTGTACAAAGATGAGTATGACGATTGTGTCAGTTTCAAAGCTCGTTTTCATCAATATTTCATTTTTGGACGGGACTCAGATTGTTCCCAATGGTTAAAAGACTACAGAAATTGTGAACGCTACCAGCAATCTAATGGCAACGATTTAGATGCTGGCCAAGCTGTTATTCAAAGTGAAGAGCATCGAAGACTTGCTCGACTAAGGGCACATTATGCAAACGACATTTGGAAAAAAAGGAAACAACCACCACAGGATTGGGCCAATCCTCTGCCGGCGTGGCTAGAAAAGCGAAATGAAAATACTTATTTGGAAATGAAGCAAAAGGAGCTGTCAGGACTGGCATTGCCAAAGGAAGAGGAGCAAAGTTTTTGTGCTATTATGTGAAATTAAACTACACTTTGTAATTTAATATAACATTGTTTAGTTATTATTAAAAGAACGGAATATATTTGAAATTTCCAAAAACTAAACACGAAAAAAACAAATGTTCCTACATACATATGTATGAACATATATTTTTCCAAAAAAAAAAAAAAAAGAACGAGTTGTATATTTTCTTCTGGTCCGGCAACTCTGATACATATGAAAATCAGCTGGCGCCTTTAAGAAGGTGTGGGAGTATTATTTCACTCGTCATATACATAAATGCGGTAAATATCTTCTAAAAAGATGCTAAAAATTGCCTTTGGAAAATTTGATATAAGAGTTATAAGTGCACTAAACGATACATTAAGTAGCACAGCAGGTAAATGTTTACTCCAAATTATATAACTTAAAGCATTGAAATGATGCCGAAACGCACACGATTGTACATATGTATAAAAATTATTGTGAAACTGTTAGTGCTACTCCGGATATCTGCTTTCCATGGCACTGTTTGCAGACGGTCCTATACCAATGGCATACAGAGGTCCTACATAACGTTTAATGATCTGAGGAATAAAAATCGGTGGTACAGCAAAAAAGAATTAGTTGGGTAAGCCTTTTTTTTTTTTATTAAATACAAATAAATTACTTTTTCATAGATACTCCATGGAGGACATGTTCCAGGTAGTTTCAGATGTGCCAAATTATTTCAAATTTGTTCCCTATGTAAAGAGATCTAATGTACACAGTGAAGACACCCAGGGATTTAAGGCAGATCTGATTGTTGGCTTCCCTCCACTTAATGAATTCTATACCTCGCGAGTAACGTTAGAAAAACCACGTCTTGTAAAATCCGAGTGCCATGATGGACGTCTTTTTAAGTATCTGTTGAACGAATGGCGTTTCAGTCCTGGTTTGAAGGATATTCCCAATTCTTGCGTTATAGACTTTAAAGTCGGGTTTGAGTTTAAATCGTTATTTCACAGCAATATAGCGAATATATTCTTTGATTTGATTTGCACCCAAATGGAGAATGCTTTTATTCATGAGGTGCGGCGGCGGAATGGGCCACCATCAATACGTTCACATGTGCTCACCTCACAAAGGTCTTGACAAAACGGAAAAACAACGTAAATTCGCTCTTTGAATTACGTTTTTGAATAATCTAAACTAAATTTTCGCTGTAAAATAATTCACACACAAATGTTTATAAACAATAAAAACATATGTTATGTTGTTATGCCAATTTGAAGTCGCTGGTATAAAAACTTTGTGTGTTGTGTTTGTGTTTTTCTAACCAACTTGTGATTACATCGTATACCAAGGTGCCGGTAAATTATCAAATGCATATAGAATAACAAATTGAACTTTTGTCAAGACTCAACAGTCTCATTTTTGATTCTTGACAAAAATTTTGAATTTTTTCGTGGTAAGTGTTAAAACAGGAAAAAGTTATTTTTATTATTTAAAAAAATTATTATTTATTACTATTTATAAATTATTTCCTCCATACATACCTATTATATATTCATACTTGTTTATGTACATATGTATAAACTTAAATATTAAATTTTACGATCAAAAATGGTTCAGCGGGGAATGACTATTTTTGCAGAACTAACTCTGTCTTCAATTTTGTTTTTTGTTGGTTAAAGATAACAGAATTGACTGAATTTTCCATTATTAAACCTTAAACACAAAATTAACGTCAAAGGTAAAAGTAAAACACTTATAGAAAACACTTAAACAATAAATAAAACATTAATGTTTTGACTTACATACGAAATCTAAATATCACTTGATTTTAGGACAATAACAATAAACTTTTACCAATTTCCTTTTTCTCAGTTGTGTTTGGCTCGTTTTCCGAACATGTAACCCTTCCAACGTTCTGCAGTTTGAGTTATTAACGGATCACCATCAATAGTAGCCAATAGTAGCAACTGGTTGACATGAGTGGCATGGTAATCCCAGCGTGCTAAATTTGGAGCTACACCTAAACTTAAATGACGCAAGTCGTAGGTAGTTCCCGATCCTGTGTCGTACAGTAGAAGCATTTGCTTAAGTGAATGCATGCCCTGGGTAAAAAGTTTGCTTGCCTCGCGGGCGACTCGCGATGGAGCTGTGTTATTTAAATCGTAGAGTCCCAGTAGGGAGTAAACAAAGCCATTTAGCACAAACGACGGAGGGGATGTAGGATATTCCTCGTACCAGTAATACTTATCCATAAATTGTGCTAAAACCCCACCATCTCTGGAGAAAATTTTGTAGGGTTGCAGTGCAGCTATTGCTGCTTCAAGATAACGTTCATCTCCGCCAGAGTGCCAATACGCTCTTGCCAAAACGGAAATTGCATGACCTTGTCCCATGGCCGAAATCCAACCAGGTTTTAGTTCAGCGAAACCATTTAAACTTCTTCGTACTGGATTGCTCCAACCACCAGTTTGTGGATCCTGATTATGAACCAACCATTCGGCAGCATCATAAAAGTGGGCCAAGTGCTCACTTGTGGACAATGTAATGTTATCATAGAATCCAATGCCCAAAAATGAAATAGTAACTATTTCCAAATCAGTCCTGCGGACCTTAATTGGCGAATGTTTGGCTCCAAAGGCAATAGCTTTCTGCACATCGATATGCAGATCGCGAGTAAGGTGGCGCCATCGATTTAACGCCAGCCGCCCCATGCCGTAATAGATATTCGTGTCCTGTACGCTCAAGAGAAGATCAGCTGGCAAATAGTGGAGATTATATTTTAATTTTGTCTCCCGATTTAGAACCGTGACCATTAAACTGCTGCTGTTTGTTACCAGTAAAAGGTCAACGCTTAATAAAAGGTCCAAAGTCTGACGAAGGTTAAGTAAAATGGCACTGGAATACCCAATAGCTGTTTCAAATTGTATGACACTTGTATTAAATTTGAGATGCCAAATTCGTGACATATTACTTGATTTTGGAATATGCCATTCCATTTGATTTGCATCAGCATCTTCCAGAACATGAACACGTGGAGCAGCCTCCGTCAAATTCTTGCTATAGTGCGAGAGGGCAAACTGAGCTATTTGAGTTGGATAGAAGTACCCACTTTTCTGCCACTGAATGCTTACAGGAACTCCCTCAGCGGCGCTGATGCATTTAACGCGATCCCTGACTTCTACATTATAGTTTTCAAAATACATAAAAACACCATGAGGATCGTATTTGCCCTTTGGCATATTGATCTTGGCATTACTATGCATCCAATTAAATCTAGCTACATCCGCCACGGAGCTACCGCCAATACTGGTGGTGGAAAGAGCTCCATTTACGTCAAAATACTGATGGAGAAATGAAAAGGGCACATATACCTCATTATCTAATTCATCTCGTTTACAGTGAATATTGTACTCCTGGTTAATGGAACAGTCTATGTCTTGAAGATGGCAAGCCGCAGTCGCCTCAATTCGGTGTGAGTTTTTAGTGAGTGAATCCTCATTAGATCGCTTCAATTGAAGGTTGCCAGGTCCGAATGAGAAAGTCACACAACGCATGTAAACGCCAACAGTAATCGTCATTACCGCCAAAATAAGACATAGGAGCATAACTTTTAGATTAACTCTCATAATGACGATTATTACACGTTTCTTTGCCTGAAGAGTGACATATGACGTTAAACAGAAAACAATTTAAAGAATATATGTACCTACATGAATAATATTTATCAACTTTCCAAACTCCCACTGTAAACCTGGGTCTAATTTCAGAACATCCTTGGCTTCCAATTGCTGGGACATTTGCCACAGTGTGTGGCGAATTCAGAAATCACTTTGTTTTATTTTTGTAGTCAGTCATAGTAAGCTACGCCATTAAAGTTCTTTATTCAGTCGTATGTCGGTCTCAGATCGACATGAACAAAAGTCAGAAAAGTTGTTTACACGTGCGCCTCATCTCCTGCCTTTATTTAATCACTTCTCACGAATCACACCTGAATTGAATCCAATGCCCAATGTTTTCTTAGTGGAGTCCATCAACTTCTGCATACTTTTAGTATTTGCAATTGTTTTTTTTTGTTTGTACCAAAAGGCGACGATTGGTAATTATCGGTAATAATCGGAATGGTAAAAATTGGAACACACAAGATACGTTTAAGGCTTGATTTCCACTTGGAAATCAATAAACGGTAGATGTGAAACAGCAATTCCCACTGGCATCATCCACCATCTCTTAACAGCTGCCATAGGCAGACTTGTTGCAAAATGCAGCAAGAATAATAAAAAACTATTAATATCTGCTATTGTCTTAACTTAAGATCGGCATTTTACATATATAATTATTAATATTTAATACTTTGCATATTTAATGATTTAATTTACATACATTCATTTATCTGTAGGCCTATGCCCATGTACATATATACATATGTATGTATACATGTACATATGTATATGTACATACATATGTCTATAACCATCTGTTCAGTAACGTTTCAACTAAATTGAACATGTATGTACATATGTACATATGTCCATATATGAAAAAAAATTATTCGTTAACCACAATCGTTTCCATTATCCCCGACGGAACTACCTTTCAGTATTGCTTCATCGGGGGGAAAAGCCACCTACGTCGGGATTCGAACTCGAGAGCAACAGAATTGTATATTTAGTAGGTCTCTACTGAGCCACCGACTAGGTCCATATATGAAGTAGTGTATACATGTATAAGCATATGTAATACATATATATGTTATACATACAAATGTACATACATATGTTATACATACATTTATACATACATACATACATATGTACATTTAAGTAAAAATAAAAAAAAATGTGGTAGTTTTTGCGACCTTTGTGTTATTATCTAAAAATTTTCTCAGGCTTCAGGTCATTTGTTCCAAATCAAATAAAAATCAAAATATAGTTTTTAATTTTCTTTTTTCCGATATATTTCGGTTGCGCAGCGGCAACCGTCTTCAGGGCAACTACAATAAAATACAAGAACATTTAACAATTATGTGACATTTAACAATCTTTTAACGTAATGTATGCATGTATATTTTGTTTTTTATTTGATTTGGAACAAATGACCTAAAGCCTGAGAAAATCTTAAGATAATAAAAAAAAATTGTACACAATTCAAATAATATTTTGTTTTCAAACGCAAAATAAATTGCATATATTGTTAAGTAAGTTCGATGCCATTAAAAGTGTCATTGAGAAATTAAAACTAAAATCCAGGTAATCTTTTGCCCAGATTGGCCCGTTGCAAAATTTGTTTAAATTTGATTTCTTTCTGTTTGTTTTTTGTCATCCATTGTTTACGCTCTCGACGTGAATGTCATATGTTTTTCAGTGAATGACAAATTTTTAGTGTTGTATTCGCAAAATATCGAAAAAAACCGCCTCGAACCGCCTGAGGATTTGGATGGTGAAATGGATGGTACAATTTCGTCACGGCAAAACCTTATGTATCATCTCTCAAAGCAGAAATGGCTTTAACGGTGTATGTAAAACAGCAAATAAAACCATATACATATTTTAAATGTTTGAAAAAAAATTGTATGCAATATGTCGGAGATTGAATTAGGCATTTCTAAGAATTTGAATCGTGTCCCTAATTTTAAGGCGATAAAATGACTGATGTATAACTGTATTACACTAGAAATGAGCGATGACAGACGTCGGATAGTGTTGACTAAGTGACTAATAAGTCGAAGCCTACTAAGTAGTTGCAATTGATTGACAGGCGTGTCAATTGTAGCCGTGGCATTTACCTTCGCAGTGGCTACAGAATGACACCTGGAATGTTGCATGGAATGTTGAGTTTGCAGGATGACAAGCATCTTTGCCTTAGCAACATAATTAGAAACAAATGTTGAGATCTGTCTTCAGGTCAGGTTCTATATAAAGAGGGGCCTCGGCATAGAGAATAATAAGCACCTCTAAGCCAAACAGTTCTAAACAAAAAGTGATAAAGTGAAAGTGATTAAGTTAAAAGTCAAAAGTATAAAAAGAGTATTAATGCCACGACATATATATATATATATAATTATATAAATATTGATTATAATACATGGGTATTATTAACTAGTTATAAATTTGTTTTACACACATACATCGTGTATACACATTTTTGTATTTCAGAAGCTTTAATGAAGTAGCTCTCAAACTTTAATAGAACCAAGATAGCAAGAAACTTTATTGACTGCTTTAAAATTTATTTGAAATTTTTTTCTTTTTCTACCCATTGTTTTCGCTGTAAAATGACTCCTTTTATACCCTTTAAAAAAAAAAAAAAAATTCAGAGTGGGATAGAAAATCAGAGTTTGGTTAAGAAATATTACATGGTCAAACAAATTTTTGACTTCGATTTCCCCCCAAGATCGAGCTCACGATCCGCCACTGCACAGAAGCAGACGTTTCCGACCCCTTAAAGTATTTATATTCTTCATCAGAATGAGAAGCTGAGTCGATATGGCCATGTCCGTCCGTCGGTGCGTATGCGTTTTACTCCGTCATTATAAGAGATATTAGGAAGAAACTTGGGATTTGAGCTACTTATAACCCGGTTAAGATAAAGTATGAAAATCATCAGGATCGGACCACTATATCATATAGCTCTAAAAGAAACATTTCCATAGAAATTGGAGTATCCCCATGATCCTCAGATCTCAAAATTTGTTACAGTCAATATAAATAGGTTCAAGCGCTGCTTGCTGCCTACTACGTCATCATCAAGTCAACAGAGCACATGCATACCTATGTTTCAGATTTCACTGTTTCGTCGTGGGTCAATTTATGCATTTAGATTTCTTTTATCATTATACGTTTGCAAAAATGTATATTAATTTTGGTCAGAAGTGTGCAAGGCATAGAAGAAAGCGTCTCCGACCATATAAAGTATATATATTCTTGATCTGCACGACGAGACGAAATATTCATATGTAAACGTACATATGTACATGCATACATACCTACATAAATAGACTTGACGGATTTAATTTTTGAGTTTAGTCAAATAAAAAACTTTGCCATTACAAACCAGTTGTTACCCTATCCAGATCGCCGGTAAAAAAAAGAGGAAAGGGTGAGAAAATGCGTCCTAATATTCGAAGTATTGCAAATTGCAATAAATGTTGATACACCGACCGAATGTCGCAATTAAACTTATGTACATATAGTTTTGAATATCGATATGCGATGTATCGTCTAGATTTTTTTACCATCCGTAGCTGTACTGCACATCTTTATCAGGTGGCAAATCGATTAAAATTTGTTTATAAAATATAAAAATGAATACTATAAGAAATGGCTAAATTTAAAGTCAATTCTACTGAAGGTCACCTCTTGCTGTTGGTTTTGCTAAGTGAGATTTGCACATTAGTAACAGGATCTACTGGTGATAGGACACAATTTTTTCGTAATTGTCGCGAGAACTGTGAGCGTACAAATTGTTCATTAGACGGGCAGGAAATTCAAGAGCAAGCGGTGAAGTTCTACAAGCAATCCATTTTTGATTTGATCACTCAATGGACATGTGCAGTAAGTTTAAATTGGTTTTTGTAACATGTTAGTTATTATAGGCTTCAATGATTTCGTCTAGGATGAGTGTCAGTATGCCTGCATGTGGCGGACTGTATTTGCATTTTTTGAGAGGGGATGGCCCATTCCCCAATTCTATGGTAAATGGCCTTTTTTTAGACTGATGGGCATGCAGGAGCCGGCTTCGGTTTTCTTTTCGTTGTTGAATTTCCACATGCATTTACGTATGCTGAGGAAGTTTCGTAGAGAAGTACGTGCTGATAGTCCTTGCTATATTCTATGTCATATCTTTGGTCTGGTAAAAAATTTGGACTTAAAGAAGCAAAAGAAAATTTACTTAAATGCTATACTTTGCAGACTTCCCTTAATGGCTGGATATGGTCTTCTATATTTCATACCCGCGATAACCCACTTACGGAACTACTTGACTACGCCTGCGGCTATGCGATTGTCCTGAGCTGTCTGTACTGCATGACTATGAGAATGCTGCATCGGTATTCGCTCTTCCTACGCGGTGTTATTACTTTAGCTTTTGTTTCGTACTATATTAATTACTTTGCCTATTTAAGCCTGGGCAAGTTTAATTATTCCTTTAACATGAAAGTGAATGTGTGTACTGGCTTGTTGTCCGCTGTGGGGTGGTTCATCTGGTGTCACCAAGTAAGAACAAGGAGGCCATATTTTCGACGTATTTTACGCTTTTATGTGTTGTTTGCCTTAGCCATGAGCTTGGAATTATTTGATTTTCCACCCATATTGTGGATTCTAGATGCACACGCTTTATGGCATTTGGCCACTATACCTCTAGTCCCTGTTTATTATAATTTTATGATCGAGGACTGCTGCACTTTACGCAAAGAGAAAGCATTAAAAGGTGACTACTCCTTAGCTTATATATATAATAAGAATATTTAAATTTTTTTATTCATTATTAAAATTACATCTGCCCACATTGTGAGATAGTAATCGGCAGTTTTGGTTTATTATTTGGCCCGGTCGGAACATTTTCAATTTTTCGCATTATAAGCAATCCATCCAATACTCTTCCGAAGACAACATGTTTACCATCGAGAAAGTTGCACTTTGCACATGTTATGAAAAACTGACAGCCATTAGTATCTTTGCCGCTGTTGGCCATAGCTAGTAGCCCAGGGGAATCGTGTTTCAATGTAAAGTTCTCGTCCGGAAATTTAATTCCATAAATGCTTGTTACCCCAGTTCCGTCGCCTTGTACGAAATCGCCGCCCTGGATCATAAAATCCTTAATTACTCGGTGGAAACTTGCCCCTTTGTATCCTATAGGCACTCCATCTGGACGGTATTCTCCTGTACAGAATTGTCGAAAATTTTCTGCAGTACGCGGTACAGCGTCGGCGAACAACTCGAAAATAATGCGTCCAATCTCCTACAAACAATTTAATTTGCAATATAATACGTCACTCTATTGAATGTTTGTTACTTACTGTGGTTCCTACAGCTATGTCAAAGAACACTACAGGGTTGACGCTGCTTCGGAGTTGAGTTTGGATTTGATTCCAGTTGGGCATTGTTAAATTTGTAAATAGCACGATATGTTGTTTACGTTAGCGGTAGTGTTTAGAGCTGGGAAATCCATAAATGCCTCCATCGATAGTATCGATGGAATTTATGAAGTGCGATAGATCGATGTAATGTTTTCGATAGCGATGTATCGAACTTGATCACACGTATCTTACATTTAGTTGTTTTGATTTCAAGTAGAGGGAGAAATCTAATCTTAAACAAACCTTTAAGATAATCAGTTACCTATAGCAACTATCAAACAATAGGAAGAAAGCGAACTTTCAAACCAATCTATTGTTCATTTGAACTATGTTGCTTCAAAAGACATAGTGAAAGAAATCTAATTTTAATCAATTCCTTAAGTTAATTAGTTAACTTTAGCAACTATCAAAAAATCGGAAGAAAGCGCAATTTCAGACCAATCTATTGTTCAACTGGACTATGTTGCTTCAAAAGAAGAAAGTCTTTACTTGAATATCTCGAAGAAAACAGGAAAACATTTTTAAAATTAGGTACCTTAAATTACTTTCGAAGTCAATATCGGAATGTTGCAACAATATATGTAGCTGTTCCACAGTATTTAGAATTAGTTTGATTCGCCTTAAAATATATAAATGAAATTATTGAAGTATTTGTTTTATAACACAATAAGTGTATCTCATAGCTGTAAAAGATTTATGAACTTTTAAGGTATCTAGTTGGCATTATCACAAGATTGAAATATCTAAATGAAGTTTGTTTTTGTTTTATAGCACAATAAGTGTATCCCCATGAATTTTGTTATTTTATTTAAAACGTTATTTTGTATTTTTTTGTCATTTTGTATTTTATTTGCGTGGTTTAATAGTTTTTGCATGAATAACCCTTTTAAATTTTCAATGGAACCATCGGTTATATCGATGGTTTCTTCCATCGATGGAAAAAGACCAAACCATTGATACTATTTAATGTTGAATGATAAAGCAACGCCCACACTCTCAGCTTTAGAAATTCAAAATATTAGAACATTGATGAGTATTTTGAAACCACTAGAGTATGTTACCAAAGAGCTGTCGGGTGAATAATATGTAATACAATGACATGACAGTAAAAATGCGGTAAAAAAATAAATAATTAAATAAGTAGAACGCAGATTCGGATGCATTGAAGAAAACTCCTTAATTGAAATTTCTTGTTTACTGGATCCGAGATTCCAAAATATTCATTTCAATGACGTCAATTTACTAAGACAATATATGCGTAAAAATCAAGTTCTGCAATGAACGTTACATATGTATAATTACGAATTAATTCGGTATCTGCCTGCCCAGGTTTTACAACTCTTTATCGACTCTGTAAAACAATGGGATGACATAAGTGGTATATACAAAAGTATTTGGGAATTCCTGCGACATCTGTACCCTCTGAACGTTTGTTCTCTAAAGCTGGGAGTACTATGACAAAAACTAACAACCTACTTTCATCGAAACGGCTCCACAAGGTGCTATACTTTGGTTATTGTACGGAGGAGGAGTGGGACATTTAAAAATAATGTTGAAAAATAAATCTGGCACCAATTTAAACACTCGATGCCTTGCAACATCAATACTTTAGTTTTGATATTTTTATCGGTACGATGCTTGTTATTTGATACTACGCTATATTTAATCGATACTTTAAATTCGATATTGTGTTCCTAGTGTTGACGAATAACAGGGTAAAAATTTACTTACGTTACTCGGGCTCAAAACAGCATTTAACTACATAAATTTGGTATCAAACGAAAGAGAAGAATCCACGAGTACAACATCAGATGCGCCTTGGCGATTTATTTCGTAGTTTTCGTGTAATTAAGAAAACAAAATTTATTTTTTTAGCGGTATTAAAGTAAAAAATATCTGAATCTAGCTGTTTCCGGCTAAAATAGTGTGGCCCAATTTTACGACAATGCTGGAAAGCACGCCAAATGACGCTGCCAGATACCAAATTTTATGGCAAAAAATGGCGCCATGTTTAGATATTTTCGGCAAATTCAAATAGATTGTTGATCAAAAAATGTTTTTTTTACTAAAGACAATTGGCAGAAATTTTATACTAATTGTTATATTTCAGTGCAATTGGGTTAATTAAATGGGCAATGGCGTAAAGTTAAAGGTTGAAGATGTTTACCTACATATGTTTTTACCTTAATAGAATATTAAATTTAAATAAAAAATATCAAAGAAGCTAAGTTTGGCTATGCCAAAGTTTCTATACCCTTGCAGTCCTTGGCAATAATATTTTTACATTTTAAAATTTTTTTTTCCCCGCAACTCAATTTATCAATCCACTAACAAAACATTATTACTCTTTTTACTACAATTTTTCTTCTTCTTCCATCATTCCCTAAGCCAAGGGTGGGCACGAAAATTTAACTTGGGAGCCAGAGCATCAGCAGCAGAGGCTGGGCAGAGAAAAAGGTAATTTTTTGGTCTCGATGCACACAAAAATTTGTGTGTCGTCGTCGAATTTGTTGACAGAGGGACGGACAAGTCCCGAATTTTGCGGAGAGGGGGAAAAGGGTCGCGATCGCGAGCTTGCAGCTTGTGGACAGAGGGCGTGAGGGACGGGTAAGAAAATAAGGGTTGTTTTTGTCGAGTTCTTGAGATCGCGACCCTTTTTCCCCCTGCCCGCAAAATTCGGGACGTGTCCGTCCCTCTGTCTACAAGCTGCGAGCTCGAGATCGCGACCCTTTTCCCCCTCTTTGCAAAATTTGGTACTTGTCCGTCCCTCTGTCTACAAGCTGCGAGCTCGCGATCGCGACCTTTTTCCCCCTCTGCGCAAAATTCGGGACTTGTCCGTCCCTCTGTCTACAAGTTCGACGACGACACACAAATTTTTGTGTGCGTCGAGACCAAAAAATGACCTTTTTCTCTGCCCAGCCTCTGCCGGTAAAGAGCCACGGGAGCCAAAAGAGCCACTACGTGCCCATCCTTGCCCTAAGCAAAGCCCGGCACGCATACACATACAGTTCGTGTAGCGCTGCGTCTGTGTGTGAATGCATGTGCTCTGTTGATTTGATGATAACGTAGTAGACAGCGCTTGAGCTGATTTACATATATTGCCTGTAACTTGTGTTCTATTTATCCGATCAGATTCAAATTTTAAGTTCTGAGGTTTTATATCTAATACTATTACATTGGTAAATTTCATGGGGATACTTCAATTTCTGCAAAAATGTTTCTTCTAGAACTTTTTGATATAGTAGTCCGAACCCGATGATTTTCATACTTTATCTCACCCGGGTAAAAAAAGCACCCAAAAAAATTTCATCTCGATAGCTTTTATGATGGCTGAGTGAAACGCGTACGCACAGACAGACGGTCAGACAGACATGGCTGTCTTCTCATGCTGATCAAAAATATATATACTTTATAAGGTCGGAAACGTTTGCTTCTGTGCGTTACAAACGTCTGACCAATTTTATAATACCCTCTGCAAGGGTATAAAAGCAAGTTCTTTTAATCACTATAAGAATTTATAAAATGTGAACTTCTGGTGTTTAACAATTTAAACGCGTTATTAGCGAACCTTCTTGTGTCGGAATGACAGTCATTAGAATTTAATATTCCAATTGGTAGTGCTAGCTGCACCTAATTTCGGCCAGTGAAGAGTGATGACCCCAAACCAACAAACCCTGCAGCGGCTTTTCATTTCATTTCATTGTTATGTACAACATGGCCGTTAACAAATTTAATTATTGTCCTACAGTGGACAGATTTTAAATATACTTAAACACAAACACAAAAAAAAAAATTAGAATTTAATTTAATTAAAAATTCTTTTAAATTTTATTTATTTTGATATCAATTGATTTAAATTCAAAGATTTAATATGTACTATTTTGGAAGAATAAAAGTGAAATAAATAAATTTTTAATTAATTTGTACCCTTGCAAAAAGGGTATATTAACTTTGGCCAGAAGTGTGCAACGCACAGAAGGACGCATCTTCGACCATATAAAGTATATACTTATATTATACTACCCATGTCCGTCCGTCTGTCCGTTAGCGCAAAGGTTGTATATCTCGGATTCAGCTGCATCGGACCACTATATCATATAGCTCCCATACTCCCTGTTGAGGAACGGTTGCTGAATTCCTAACAGCTTAATTTGAATTTGAATTGAAAACGATCTTTTGTATTTTTTATTATTTTTTGTCTTTAAGTTGCATGGTCACACCTTTTTTGGCTGATGCAATATCAGGCGTCTGGTGAAATAAGAATGTATGTTGAGTTTAGTTAATTGCTTATTGGCCAACAGAAATCATCACATGGAGTAAAATAAATCTAATTTTAATTAAAACGAACTAGCAAAGTTATTTTTTGTATCACCATAAAATTGGTCCTTCGAGATTCTGTTGGGGATAGGCAATTCTACTCAACTTTAAGATGGCACCACGCACCAAGTTAAAGTCCAGCCTCACGCGGCTGCTTACAGTGAGCCCAAAAAGTATTGGCACACTTAAAATTTTCAACTTTGATCCCATGTAATTTCTGTTTCATTTGTCGGCACCCCAAAATAAAAATGCAATTCGATAGAATATGATTTAAATTATCTAATTCACAAATAAAAATTAATTTTCATAACATTTTTTCGCAGTTATGTTTAATAAACTAAAAAATAGGCACACATTCACGCCAAAAAAGTATCCGCCTGTGAACTGCACAGCGGATGTGGTGGATACTATGATGACTAGACTCGACACCGTGTGGAAGGCGTTTGATCAATCCACTGATGATATGTTTGATTTTTAAGACGCGCAAGGGTACGTCGACCCTATGGGTGACTACGCAGACTATGAGATGAAGTACTTAACCGCACAACTGCATTTAAAGGAACTGGGAAGATTGGTTAACCCAGTAAAGGCAACTAAGGTCGTGGACTCCAGTGAGGGAGTAAACGAAGTAGTATCGCAGGTATTACACAAGCAAATGGAACTTCAACGAGAGTTTTATGAAAGTATGAAAGTATAGTAGGTGGAGCTGCCTGTTTGACGTTAGGGGGACAGATCCAGCTGCCAGCCTTTAAGGATTTATTCGAGAGTACCATTCACAACAGGGTGAATCTGGATAAAGCTCAGAAATTTCAGTATCTCAAGTCTTTTCTCTGTGATGGGGCTGCAAGTTTAATCAATCATTTGCGTTAACAGGAGCGGCGTACGAGACGGCTTGGGTAAGCCTAATGGAACGTTATGATCGACCTCATCATGTTGTTAACTCGTTTTTTGGATGCTTTTAGAAGTCTGCCATTAACAAAGGTGACAGATGTATCCGTTCTACGAAAGATTGCCGATGGGGCAAGTGAAGTTGTACGCGGCCTAGACGCACTTGGCCAAACTGATCGCGACTGCTGGGTAATCTATCTTCTAGCGGATAAAATAGATGCAGAGTGGCAATGCAAATGGGTGTCCTACAGCCGTGAAGGGACATCTCCAACCATTAATGATTTCCTCAGATTTCTCGGGGAACGATGTGAAGCGTTCGAATTAAGCCGGTGCGAACAAGTCGCACAATCAAACATTAAGAAATCTACTCGGATATTAATTGCCACAGACCCAAAAGGTTGCCTTAAATGTGAGTCTAAGGAGCATACAGTATACAACTGTGACCAGTTCTTGGCGCTCTACGTGGAGAGGCGCTACTCATTTGCTAAGGAGAAACGTCTGTGTTTCAGTTGTCTAAGGCCAGATCATGGCATTTCCAGATGTGAGTCAAAGTATAGATGCAAACATTGTCAGGACAAGCACCACACGCTAATACATCGCCAAGCCGAAGAAAAGAGCACTAATCACACAGTAGATATGATTACCGAAAGTAAGCAAGTAAAGGAAGTCCAATCTATGGAATCACAGAGCTATTTAGCACGTTCTGCAGTACATCTACAGTCACAAGGGAAACCAAGGAGTCTATTACATACGGCTCTAGTTTTTGCATTGAATTCAAAGGGGTCATAAACCACATGTCGGGTTCTCTTTGATAGCGGATCAGAGCCATCATACATATCGGAGCACTGCATACGATAGCTGGGGCTCTCACGCTCACCATCTCGAATAATGGTATCAGGAATTTCGTCACTAAAGGCTGATACTACAAGAGGGGTCAGCGCAGTACAGTTGAAATCAAGATTCTCGAAGCATACACTAGATATTACAGCTCATGTTTTAGGTAGATAACCACTCTATTGCCAAAGGATGATGTCGACCCTGTCATATTAAAGGTTTTCGATAGGTTATAACTGGCTGATTCGCTGAAAACCAGCGTTAAGCACGTGGACATTTTGTTGGGTAGCGACTACGTGTGGTGTTTATTCACAGGAGATAAAGTATTAGATAAACTTGGGAACATAATTACAATATCCACAATATTCGGGTGGGTGGTCACCTCAATTGCAGCTAAACAAGGATCAAATACAGCATCCCTGTTATCAACGATTGAAATAAATTCATCGCTCCAATTTGGGAATTAGAAGAACTAAGTGGCAGTTTGCCACCCACTGCTGACGATTTGAAAGTCAAAAATCATTTTCGCTCCACACACTTTCGTGACTCAGAGGGAAGGGTGGTGTTGAGCTTTCATTTAAGAATTCGGATGTCAAATTTGAAGATACTCTTTAGGGAGCAACATCACGATTTTATTCAGTAGAACGTCGACTTCAGAAGGATAAAAGCTTAAAGGAAGAGTATAGGAAGTTCATGTGCGAATACATTCCTCTAGGACATATGCGCATTCTTGATGAGACAGAGAGGACAAATGCACCGCAAGAACACACTTTCTATATGCCTCACCATCCGGTTATTGGTGCCAAATTGAGAATTGTATTTGATGGATCTTATAAGGATAAGAGTGGCAGATCACTAAACGACGAGTTACTAGTGGGCCCAAGTATTCAGCGTAACCTAATGGATGTGTGTTTACGCTTCCGAACGCACAAGTTTGTTTTTTACGCAGACATCATAAAATTACTTACCGTCGACCTAAATGATAAGCACAGCTGGAGCTTGGTAAGTGGGAGTCCAATACTCACGGAATCGGTCATTTAGAGGAAGCAGCATCGACAAATTTGATCTCAGATGTCTCCTCCGTCAAGGTATTGGGAATACATTGGGAACCAAAGTCTGACATCTTCACATATGATATAAAGTTGAGCGAATGCGCAGAAAGTTCAATAAGACAAGTGTTATCAGACGTATCACGAATTTATGACCCTCTTGGTCTACTGGCGCCGGTCATAGTTCAATGCAAGATCATGTTTCAAGAATTTTGGCTCCCCAACCTAGATTGGGATTCACCGCTTCCAACTAAACTGGCAGACCGGTGGCATAACTATCGCGAAGACATTAACAATATAAAGCAGTTGAAGATACGTCGTCATATTGGATATGTCGGCAAACGAATAGAGTTACACGCCTTCTCAGACGCCTCAATAAAAGCATACGCAGCAGTCGTATACTCTCGGATAGTAAACCATTTGCCAGCTAGTTTGAAGACGTTTATTGGCAATCGCACTGCTGAAATATTGGAAATAATACCAAGAGAATCATGGCGCCATATTAATATCAAGCAGAACCCTGCAGATTGCGATTCTAGAGGAATGCTGGCTGAGAACTTACTCCAGTTTACTCTCTGGTGGAAGGGTCCTGACTGGCTGGCTGACAGACATCTTAACTTAGGTAACGAAAATGATACACAAATCTCTAACTCTATTTCAGATGACGAGTACCAAAGGCAATTGAAAGCTACAGTTTTAATTACTCTCGCAAAAACCACGAATGAGTCATCTCCACTCGAAGATCTTGTTGGTCGTGTTTCTTCTTGGCCGAGACTGGTGCGGATTGTGGCATATATCCTACGGTTCAACGCATAAAACACCCCCAAAAAAGTTCAGATTCTATCTCAAAAACCTATGACGAGTATAAAGCGGCTAGAAATCTATGTTTGCAGCAAGCTCAGCAAGATCACTACGAAAAGAAGGTTGCGTGCCAAAAACCTCGAAGCTGTGTACCCTGACGCCGATTCTAGATGACTTTGGGCTTCTACGTGTACATAGTAGCTGGTACTTTTCTTCGCAAACTGACCATTTTGCTCTCTCTGTTATTATTACATAGTTCTCGGGCTCTTGCCGCCAGTCTGCGACGTTATTGCACCTCATGTGCCTTGTCTTCTCTCCAGATTAAATATTCGGTACAGGCAATTTCATTCATCGCTGACAATTAAGTTTTATCTAGTGCCGTTCCTCACATTTTAACAGAATCGCCAACCTTGAGTTTTACAACTAGTGCCTTGTTCTTGTCTAGTTGACATTTTTCATACATGATACTTTCCTCAATATGTTCTTTGGCTTTAGTTCTTATTTCATGAATATCAATTTCATTTTCAGCTACAGGTAACATACCTAACAGTCTAGCTTCCTCACTTATTATTATTTCGATTACTGTTAGAATTCATATCTAATTGTACATCTCCAAGTGCGTCCTACCATGATCGCTTACTTCTCTCTACTACTGTGAGCAAATTTTTCATTGTGCTCATAGCACGCTTTACCTGCCCGGCTTGCGCCAGTGTCTATCAAATGTAACTTGACTCTATTATTTGAGCAGAATTCACAAAAATTGCAAAACTCCTGCCCTGATCTGCAATAATGCGATTAGGTACTTCAAAAAGTGATATACGTGATTTAATCGCTTTAATGCAGCTTTCCGAATTATAGGTAGACAAATTTTTAACTTGTGAATTGGGTGCATTTTCATTTGTATCCCACATGATGAAGCTTTCGACATCTTACAGGTTATACAACTCTCTACAAATATCCGTGTGTGCTATGATATATTCTGAAACCAATATTGCTCATAAGCTTTATCTAATGTCTTTTGCCGACGGAGATATGTACATTATAGACTCAGAAACATTATTAATCACGAACCACATAAATGTTTGCGGTATAACTGGCAGAAAGCAAGTCTTGCCAATCCTTTGAATTTTTCGATGTGTGTGTTGTTTTGTTTGTTCATTGCATTTCTTGATAAAAATTCTACATGAGCCATATTCAAATTCATAAGAATGACGCTGTATTTTTAGTAAATTTACTGTAATATTCTACCACCCTGCATTTCCAATCAACTTTATGTACTAGCATTGCGGCAAAGCCATTTGCTCTAGCGTCGGCATAAAGTTCAATAGGTCGTTGTGGATCAAATATGGTCAATATCGGATCGCAGGTCAGTGCTTGTAGAATTTTTTTGACGTATAAGCTCATGCTGCTCATACCAAATAAAGCTACTGTTCTTCAAAGTTAATTTATATAATTTTACTAGTAAACCCGGCGAACTCCGTTTCGCCATTAGATGTTTACTGAGTCAGAAGTGACACCTGTAGACATCTTGCTCATGTCGATCTAGTCGCGGTCTGTGCGCCGGATTTAGCTACGCTTCCCCTATGCAGTTCACTTTTTTGCGAGCGAGGCAATTGTGCTGCGGCTCGCAAACGCTTTACTCTTTCTGCTTTCTGCTGGTTCCATAACAATCCTCTGCCTTTGCCTTAGCCGCTCCTTCTTCCGTTAGATTTCCCGCTCTTATTCAGGCATATTCAAAACATTATCAGAAGAAATTTCTGCGCTGAGAGTACGACCCAAATTCACTTATTTAGGATACACGGAAAGCCGTTGTAAAACCCACTTTATTCGCGTCCCCATACAAAATAGATGTTGGCCGATCTCATTAATACCGAATAACCACAAGAAATTTCATCAAAATCGGTCAAGCCGTTTCGGAGGAGTATGGCAATGAAAACTGTGACACGAGAATTTTATATATATATATATAGAAGATAATGCTGTTATAAATAAACTGTCTAAAGTAAGCTGCTAGTCCTAAAAATTGCCTTAATTGTGTAACTGAAACTGGTTGATTTAAAGCAGACAGGGATTCTATATTTCTAGGGTTAGATTTAATTTTTTCACCCTTAATAGAATACCGCAAATACTCTATTTTGTAAAAAGTTGAATTTCTTTACATTAACTGAGAATCCAGCATCTGACAATGTTTTCAATACAATGGCTAACCTTTTAGAGGCTTTCCCTTTCGATCCACCAAAAATCAGTACGTCACCAATGTAGACAACAGCATATGAGTATGCCAGCTCTCCTAGTGGCATTTTTAAACCCAAATGGCATGGCAAAAAATTCATATTATCCTTCGGCGATACAAGTGCAGTTTCTTCAAGTGATTCAACCTCAATGGGGACTTCATAAAATAAACTAGCCATGTCTATACTGGAAATAATCATCTACAACGCAACTTAGCAATTTGATCAGAAATTAGAGGCAACGGATATTTGTCAGACACTTTATTTCAATTCAGTTCTCTATAGTCTATGCATAACCTATTACTGCCATCCTTGTTTTTATACCATACACCCATAGGGTGAAATGGTATATTAAAGTCGCCAAAATGTATGTAACAGGCAGAAGGAAGCTTTTCCGACCCCATAAAGTATATATATTCTTGATCAGTATCAACAGCCGAGTCGATATAGACATGTCCGTCCGTCCGTCCGTCAGTCCGTCCGTCCGTCCGTCCGTCCGTCTGTCCGTATGAACACGTAGATCTCAGAAACTATAAGAGCTAGAGTCACCAAATTTGGTACGTAGACTCGTATATTACCTACGGTGGTCAAGTTTATTTCAAATTTTTGCCACGCCCCCTCCGCCCACGAAATTTAAACAAATTTGATTTTCTTAAAGACTATAATAGCTAAAGACATCAAATTTAGTATGATTAATCCTTTAGTAAGCGCGCACAAATTTGTTGCGAAAAAAAATTTGCCACGCCCCCCTCCGCCCACGAAATTTAAACAAATTTGATTTTCTTAAAGACTATAATAGCTAGAGGCACCAAATTTGGTATGTGTATTTGTTTAATAAATGTGCATATATTGTATATGCAACGATTTTGCCACGCCCATTTCCGCCCCCGTAATTTGGAAAAACTCGATTATCTCACGTAATTTTCTACCTTTTGATACTAATACCCAGCAAAACACCAAATTTGATCAAAATCGGACAAAATCAACGAAGTTATGCATATAAACGTTTTTCCATAAGGCCGTAGTTGGTCGTTGGCTGGTGGGGGCGCTAGGGTGCTCGTATACTTGAGTGAGGGAGATTCTAAGATATGCTTGTAATAAAAAGCATGTGAAAATGCATTTGTTTAATAAATTTAAAATATTTGCTTTACTGGTGTATGGTATACCTAAGTCGGCGAGACGACTTACTTACTTCATTTAATAACAGCATTGTACTTACGAATGGAGACGAATTACTTGTGTGTTAAAGCTACAGGGCTAAGATTTGGCATGTGACATTAGAAAATTATTGAGAAAGGTCACTGATAGTTTTACCAGCTATACAACCCTTGCAGAATGAAGCCGTACTAAGTGTGGGTTTAGTTTTTGTTTCTATCCGAAGGAAAATTGTTAAAGGAATAATATTTTTCCCTACTGCAGAATAAAAGCGTTCAAAATCATTTTATTCATAATTGATCGAATACAATTTAACATTAACATTTTAATTTTCCATATAACTTTATCAACTACAACTACAAAATTGTAGCTTCAACTTTTCTTTCTTACAGAGTATTTAAATTAAACTTTTTGTTTCCATAAGCTTATACGTCACATGTGTCTTCCAATAGTTTCACTTATTTCAATACTGTCTCTTTCAAGAGTTTTTTCCAATTATTTCATTACTGGCTCTTTCAACAGATTCTTCTTCAATCATTTTATTTAAATCGTCTTCACTTCTTTCTAGTTTAACTGGTACATACTACCCTGGCAATTTTCTTATAACTCTGTGAATGCTCAAGTATGTACTTGTACTTTCTATTATTTGTCTAAGGATATATCTATCTCCGTCTAACAATTAAGCTATTTGTGAAGGTCCTCTAGACATTGAACTTAACTTTGTTTGATGCCTTTCCTCATTCTTTAACAACACAAAATCTCCTTCTTTGTATCCAAAAACCTGGGTTTTATCAAAGTGTACCGCTGTAACATATAACCTGCTACAAGTTTACTGCGAGCTGTTGGAAACTGGTAGAACCTATCAGTAGTACGCGCTGGTTTCGGCTCAAATTAGTCGGTGAGAAATGGGGGGTGGGGGAATGGATAGACTACCCGCTCTACTAGTAAAAATTTTATTAATAAATTCGCGTACTAAGACTTCATATACTCGGTTTAACGTTTCGTACCAAAAAAGCAAAGAATAGAGAAAAGGATGAGAAGAGAACAGAAATACCGTCGTTTTTAGCGCAGCTGCTGAAAAAGAAAGGGGTCAGATGTCAGTGACGCCCTAAAGAAAAATTCGCCCACCCTACCATGATCGCTGTACTAAAGCCAAAATATAAAATTACCCAGCGATCCCTATGACAAACCAATTTTTCAACTTAACTTACTTTGCATGATTCCCCCCTCATGAACGTCTCAGACCAAATTCATCTTAAAAACTTATATTTAATAAAAGTAAACAATATAATAAGGCATTTCAAAGATCAAAAATATAGATAATGATATAAATATATATTGGTATGACAATGTTTATATAAAAAGCATTTTGAAATTCAAGGAAAGAAAAATTATTATTTTTTTTTGTGCATAAGTTAAACTTCTTTTATTTTACAGGTTATTTAAACGAGAGCAACGAAAACTGCTTTAACTCTCTCTTTACTCCACTGGTCAATCATATGCCAAAAGCAAAAAAAATGATATTAAAACAAAAGAGTACTCACTTAAGCTTCCCACGGAGAAAGATCTTTCTGGTGACAGCTGTAAGCAATTGTATTAAATATAGGGAGAGTTGTTGTTGTTGGCTTGAGAGAGAATTAAACCACATGATAAGCTTTTGCCAGAGGCGTGCCGAAAAAGGGGTTAAATAAAAATTTTCATCGAAGTTAATCATGACCAAAAAAATTTACATAGAAAAATTACAAAAGCAAAATGAAATAAAAGATAAAAAAAATAACATTGGCTTTGGAGTACACCAATGCATCAGAATTTTACGATTTAAAAAGGTTAACTTTAAGATAAAATTATATAAAAAGAATAAAATGAAGTAAGTAAGTCGTCTCGCCGACTTGGGTATACCATACACCAGTAAAACAAATATTTCAAATTTGTAATAACTAATGCATTTGCCTATTTTCCACAATTCTGTTCACATGCTTGTTACAAGCATATCTCAGTATCTCGCGCACTTATGCATATAAGCACCCTCGCGGCCCCACCCGCCAACGGCCATCAAAGGCCTTATGCAAAAACGTTTATATGCATAACTCAGCTATTTTTTGTCCGATTTTCATCAAATTTGGTATTTTGCTCGGTATTAGTATCAAATTTAAGTGCACAAGGTAAAAAATTACGGGAGATAATCGAGTTTTTCAAATTTCGGGGGCGGAAAGGGGCGTGGCAAAAACTTTATACATACAAAATGTGCGCATTTACTATGCAAATATACATACCAAATTTGGTGTCTCTAGCTGCAATAGTTTTTGAGATAAACGTTTTTTTTGAATTGCGTGGGCGGAAAGGGGCGTGGCAAAAATTTGAAACACACTTGATCACTCTACATACTACACGAGCCTACATTCCAAATTTGGTGGCTCTAGCTTTTACAGTCTCCGAGATCTAGGTGTTCATACGGACAGACGGACAGGCGGACGGACGGACAGACGGACATGGCTAGATCGACTCGGCTGTTGATACTGATCAAGAATATATATACTTTATGGGGTCGGAGAAGCTTCCTTCTGCCTGTTACATACATTTTGGCGACTTTAATATACCATTTCACCCTATGGGTGTATGGTATAAAAATATCAAAGGCGTAAATTATTTCCGCCCAAAATTAATGAGTTACATTCAACATTAGGGCCTGGCGAAGATATTTAATTTTTTTTTTTGTGGATGAAGGCTATGCGGCAATCACCAGTAACAAAAAAAAAACGAAACGCAAGCCAAGCGGCTACTCATGAAAGCTTCGCTGGCTGATAATTATTTAAAGAAAAGCTTTTACTTATCAAGCAAAGCAAGGGCGGTGGGGGGAGTCTCTCCTCTAGCCTAGAGAATCATATACTCTTTATTTCTTTTCCCCTCTTTTATGTCTGTCGCCTCAGATCTCTTCTGGCCAAATGTCCGCGCCAAAATACTCCTTCTCGAGAGTCTGCTGCTCCCGTGGGCTTCGGTCCGTTTTGACGGGCTTGCCTCTCCTGCGCCTCTCTTAAGTTCGCTGTTAGACTTAGACCATTACATCTAGTCGATGGACTATGGTTTAGACCATTATATCTAGTCTGCGGACTAGGTTTGAACCAGGACTAGGTTTGAACTAGGTTTAATCCAAGACTAGGTTTAAACTAGGTTTAATCCAAGACTAGGTTTAATCCAAGACTAGGTTTAATCCAGAACTGAGTGCCAATTCTATATAAAAAAAATTTTCTTAATACACAATCATTCGAAGGCGCTTTTCGCTAGTATTTACCATTTGATTTGGCACCAGATTAAAAATATGTATATATGGCTTTCTCTCAGCAATCTAATTCACAAGGCTGACATGTGCCTAAAAGACGAAAATTCATATTTTCCTAAATATCGTTTAAAGTTTTTCCATAACTAATTTACGCGTTTGTATAACGCCGTACTTACATTCATTTTCGTAAGAAAAACACTATCACTCACTAGAAGAAAACTGCTTCGAATTCACAATTCAGACAGACTTTTTTCACAATCAGATTTTTTTCCAAAAAAAAATTAGTTTTCACTATGACTTTAATTTTTGTGTCCGCACTACTTGAAGATGACTTGAAAAAGAAAAGTCATTCCCATGGGGGCCGACATACTTGGCTAAATTGCTACCCCTTAGTCCTCTTTGTACCCCGCTCTTCACCTCGATTACCCCTAAACTTCCCTGATCCCAACTTTAGAGGAGCCTAGGGGGCGCCACAAAAAAAAACGCAAGAGAAAGTAATCGGATTAAAAAAAATTCAAAGAAAATTTTCTGAACACAACAAAAAAAACGAATTTCGAAATCGCAGTTTCTACTTTTCCCCAATTTTACATAGTAGACTAGCATTCTGTTAGTTAGTATAACGCTAACTAACAATACAAGCAGCGCAAGCAGTGTAAGCAGTGAAAGCAGTGAACACAGGTTACTATGTGAAACTTATATTGCTCGCTTTTAGGGATAAAACGTTTATATGTCGTTTTAGTTATAGACAAAAAAAACATTCCTACTTTTTTTTTTTTTTTTGATTTCTTTTGAAATAAAAACGGTTACAAGCGCTACTAAAAACCCCCCACTAAAATCACACTTACCTAATGGAAAGGGTGATACTCGCTTGAAACCGGGCAAAAAAAAATTGTTGCTTAATATCTTTCGCATGGAATTTGCCTACCAAATGACCTTGTAGATTCTCTAACTCATAGTACGCGTTGCCGAGCTTCCGTCTTACTCTCGCCTTCACGAACGGTGGCGCTAACTTGGAGTTGAATCCTTTTGAGAAATTACTTTGCTGGAAGTTCCTACGAAATACCTCTTGTCCCGCTGAAAAAGACACCTCGCGACTACGTAAATTATACAGCTTCTCATTCCGATCATGCTGTTTTCGTGACTCCTCTTTAGCTTTAGTTCCCATTATTTCGAAAGAGTCGTCCCTACTAAACCTCACAGCCCGATCCTCTAACAATTCCAAGTTCCGTTGCACTTGGTAAACGGACCCGTCGGTTACCATATGCTGACCAAATGCCATCCTATACGGTGTTGTGTTTATCGCCGAATGAATAGTAGACCTCAAGGCACAAGCGACACTACTTAGCTTTTCGTCCCAATCAGACTGGCTTGGACTTACGTAAGCCTTCACTGCTGCCAATACCGACCGGTTTACTCTCTCTGACACGTTAGCCTGCGGAGCATACGCAGCCGTATATGTGTGACGCACTTTATACCTTTGCAATAGCTCATTAAAATGGTGTGCTCTAAATTGGGGCCCATTATCGGAAACTATAATCTCAGGTACCCCAAAACAATGAAAAAGATCCTCTTCTAGAAACTGTGTTACCACTTCGGCAGTAAACTTTTTTACTTTCTTTAGAAACGGAAATTTTGAGAAGTGGTCCACTACAATAAATATTCCAATATTGCCAGACTTGCTTCGCGGGTAAGGACCCAAGAAATCCACATACAGTTTCTCGAAGAATCTTGACGTTTCACCCGACTTGCCTAATGGTGGTCTTAACGTATAATTCGGGTGTTTAGTGGCTTTACAAACCTCACATCTGTTTATAAACTCTCTAACTTCCGACACTAGATTTGGCCAGTAATAGTAGCGCCTAAGTTTTTCCAATGTCTTATTAATACCGCAATGGGCCGCTAGTGGGCTTTCGTGAGCCAATTTCAACAACTGCGCCACTAATCCCTTGGGAATCCATAGTTTCCAGCACTGATCATCTGCTAACTTCTCCCCGGGAAAATGCTCACTACGCCGGTAAACTAAATTGCCCATTACTTTCACGTCAGGTACTGACTGGGGGGTTTTTTTCGACCTTCGTCTTTAGGTCCACATATTCGGGACTTAGAAAATGCACCGAATTGAGATCGATCCCTAAATCACTATCTAATACCGCTAAATCAGGGGTAAAAACTCTGGACAAAGCGTCTGGCACCACGTTTTTACTACCTTTTCGATGTGAAATGGTAAAATTAAATCCCTGAAGTTTCAAAGACCATCTGGCCAACCTAGAACTCAAGTCTGATTGACTCATTAACCACTTTAACGAAGCATGGTCGGTTATGATAGAAAATTCTTGACCCTCCACGTAGGCCCTATATTTTTTTACTGCTAACACGGCTGCCAAACACTCTTTCTCTGTCACTGAGTAATTTCTTTGTGCTTGGTTCAGTTTTTTTGACATAAACGCAATGGGTACTTCGTCCTTATCCTCTGTTAACTGGGTTAGTACCGCGCCAACTCCCGTATGACTGGCGTCACAATTTATGGAGAAAGGTTTTCTAAAATCGGGACTATGTAAAACTGGTGCCTGGCTTAAACGTGTTTTCAATTCCTCAAATGCTGACTGAGCCTCTGACGTCCATATGAATTTACGCTTATGCTTTAAAGTATCGGTAATTGGAGACGCAATAGCAGCGTGATTTTGAATGAATTTGTGATACCAACCCGCCATTCCTAAAAAGCGCCGAACTTGTTTAACCGATTTTGGGGTGGGGAAATCGACTATGGCGGATATTTTATCTGGGTCTGTCTTAATAGTTCCCTCACCTACAATATGCCCTAGATACTTGACATTCTTTCTACAAAAATGGCTTTTCTCGACGTTTATAGTTAACCCTGCATCGGATATACATTTGGATAGCTCTGTAAGTAGAGTTATATGTTCGTCAAACGAATCTGAGACGATCAACAGATCATCTAAGTAGACAAATATCTGATGACGCCGATGCGGTGGCACTATTTTATCCATGAGTTTTGACATGGTTTGTGCCGCGTTACATAATCCAAAAGGCATCACTTTGAAATGGTACAGTGGTCTACCTGCTACTGAAAAGGCCGTCTTATCCCGTGACTCGGACTGTAAAGGAATTTGCCAATACGCGTCCTTCAAGTCGAGACTGGTGATATACTCGGCTTTAGGTAATATGCTAAGGATGCCGTCTATGATTGGCATTGGGTAAGCATCCTTAACTGTAACGGCATTCACCCGTCTACTATCTATGCATAACCTATGTTTTCCTGGCTTACTCACCAACACAACGGGCGAAGACCAAGCACTTTGAGATTCCTCAATAACTCCTAATTTTAGCATACGATCTAACTTTTCATATATCAATTGTTCTTTTGCCGGTGACATAGGATAGTGTCGCTGCTTAATTGGTGCTGCACCAGCAACATCTATGGAATGTGACAGCAGCTGCGTTTTCCCTAGTCCCAACTTAGCGAATGATGGAAACAAACCCATACATTCAGACAAACGTTGCTTCTGATTACTGTCTAACAACCGTTGCGCCGTATCCTCTACGCTTAAACTAGCTATCTGTATCGGTCCTACTGACAGTCCAGATGGTAATAAATCAAAAGCGAGCCAAAAATCTATGCCTAAGTAAAGATCTTGGGTTAGCCCAGGGACTATATAAAATTTTAATAACTTACTATTTCCTCTAAAATTAACTTCAGTACTTATCTTTCCTACTATCTGCTGGGGTGTTCCATCTGCAGTATTTACTTTATTTGACATTGGCCTAATATTCTGTTTTACAGCCAATAATTCTTCGGCAAAACTGCCACCAACGCAACTTATGCTAGCCCCAGTATCCATGAGGCCACTTACTAATCTATTGAATAACTTTACCTCTGCATAAGGACGGATATCAAAAACATTGCCGACTACCGCCGAGGCTATTAGCTTTCGCTCTTTTTTAACCCCTTTATTAAAAACCTTCCTTCGCTCTGTTGAACGAGTCTTTGACCAATAGATTCCTAATCTAGGTGGCTCTACTGGTTCCGTTTCCGAATATTTAGATATTTCTTGTGATTTCTCATCGGGGATATGCGTAAATTCGGGCAAATATTCTTCTAACCCTTGTGTTTCCTCTAATCTGTATTGCTGGCCCTCGAGATCATCTGTTTGCGTGCACTTCTCCGAAGTGCCGTGTTTTTTGAATGATCATTACAATGGGTACAAGATGGCTTATACGTATTTGGCTTCCCACAGCCATAGCAAAACACTCGCCGTTCTGCTACACACTCTTGATAGGGATGTCCCGCCGTATCACAGTTCCAACAAACCAAATTAACTGCTTCCACCACTGGCACGTCATCTTCTGCCTCAGACTCTTCTTCTGTTTGAATGCTCACTGCATTAACCATTCTCCTAGGCATTGGTCTTGGTGGTACACCCAATGGTTTCCGTACTGTCTGCATAAAGGTTTCTCTAGTACGCACTAACTGCCTTAACTTAGAGACCGAAGCTATGGACTCATACAATAACTCATGCTGAATATCGGGCAGGAGATTAGCCCGAAGATGCTCTAGTAACTCAATCTCTGGTAACGGAGTAGACAGTTTGTCAGCTAGTGCCACTATCGCCTCGTAGAATTCGTCGAACGACTCTTTATCTCCCTGTCTGCGTTTGCTGATAGCAGCTTTAATATGCTGATCGGTACGCTCGTCTTTGAATTGTTCCCTCAAGGCTCTACATAAGTCAAGCCACTTGATGTGTGATACCTTCTTGTGGTATCTCCAAAACCACTCACTAGCATTCCCTTCAAACAAATTGCTAACATACCGCGACAGAACTACGAAATTACCTTCTAAAGCTTGATGGGTCATTGCTTCCGCTCTATAAATAAACTCGTCCACTGATATACCGGACTTGCCATTAAACCTTAACTTCCAACTACTTATAACCTGACTTATTCTGTCTGGTCTAAGCTCCAAAATGCTATTACCGTTGCTTGCCTGCTCACTAGCTGCTGTTGCTGATACTTGGCTACGTAAATTCGCTGCCTGTTGTGTACTTTCCTCAGCGTTCACCTGGTGTGTCGCTACTACTGAGTACAACCTCTGGAACCCATTTTCAAGCGCTTGTGTCAACAATTCCGTTTGTCTGACTGCTTGAATTTCCAGTCGCTCATTTTGCCGAGATGCAGCCGTCGCCATGGCATTCGCTATTAACCTTGCTAAATTCACGTCGCTATTCCTAACAGCTTCGGCTGGCTCTATACCCTCATCTAACCTTCTTTCCTGGCTAACATCTGTCTGTGCCATTTCTGCCAGTAAGTTGGCCCTTTGCGCTGCTGCCCTGGTTTGCACTCTTGCCTGATGGCTGGTCTGTGGTCCCCCACTAAGTGCTTCAGTTCCTTCTCCTTCCATACTCTGTAACGGCTGATCACAAGTGGGGCAAATTTCCCTACTACCGACGCGTATGTTGAAGCACGCTATGTGGAAATGATGACCACAACTAGTGCTCCGTAGCTGCGCCCTATACTGAATTGGTTTATCGCAGATAAGGCAAAGGGTATTGTCGTCCTGAATCGCGGCTAGATCTTCGCTGCTGTGCCTTACCGACATTTCTCAGAACAAAACTTGTACTTATTTGTTAATTAACTATGCTGAAGACTTCGCTCTTAAGGTTTTAATCCCAGATCTGTTTAATTCCTAATGAAACTGTTTCCACTAAATTGTTTGATTAATAAAGTTATACTTATTATAATAATGTCGCAAAGAAATAAAGAAAATATAAAGAAAATTGAATAACTTTCATAAAAGTAATGAGGGGAATCATGCCATGTGTTAAAAAAAATGGTTTGAGCAGCTGCTAAAATAACGATAAAAGAGGGCTTTAAGTATGATTGAAATTGCAGGTATGCCCTAGCTTATTGCCAAGTATCACATAACTCCTTACAATTTACCTAACTGCTTAAAGCAATAAACATTTTGTACCTAACTTGTAGGCAAATAAAAAAACCAATAGTTCTAAGAAGTATGTATGAAACTGCTTGGAGGCTATAGTCTTTGACCATTGTTAAACCTGATCCAAAACGAGAAAAAAATACTCTTTCTGACTATCGAAAATTACCTGTGGCTAAACCGACAATCCTAAGCGCGGAGCCGAAAATATTTTGGAATTCAAGGCTGATCCAGCTGACCAATTGATTGTGCATTGCCTTATTTTTCTTCTTGTTGGTGGTGTGGACATAGAGTTATGTCGAAACTTTTTTGTTTTTTTTTTTTTTTTTTTTTTTGGGGTTTTGTTTAATTTAATAAAAATAATAACTGCGACTGACCACCAGTCAGATACAGTAAAGAATACTAGCGTTCGAAAACCGAGATATAAATACCCATAAGAAAAGCTGTTATTGACTAAAATGTTGTCGTCGGGGCTCCCGAAACCGATTTGGCCCTACGTTTGGGCGCCAATTAATAAAATTATGAATACTTAACTAACTGTAACATATAACCTGCTACAAGTTTACTGCGAGCTGTTGGAAACTGGTAGAACCTATCAGTAGTACGCGCTGGTTTCGGCTCAAATTAGTCGGTGAGAAATGGGGGGATGGGGGAATGGATAGACTACCCGCTCTACTAGTAAAAATTTTATTAATAAATTCGCGTACTAAGACTACTTATACTCGGTTTAACGTTTCGTACCAAAAAAAGCAAAGAATAGGGAAAAGGATGAGAAGAGAACAGAAATACCGTCGTTTTTAGCGCAGCTGCTGAAAAAGAAAGGGGTCAGATGTCAGTGACGCCCTAAAGAAAAATTCGCCCACCCTACCATGATCGCTGTACTAAAGCCAAAATATAAAATCCCAGCGATCCCTATGACAAACCAATTTTTCAACCTAACTTACTTTGCATGATTCCCCCCTCATGAACGTCTCAGACCAAATTCATCTTAAAAACTTATATTTAATAAAAGTAAACAATATAATAAGGCATTTCAAAGATCAAAAATATAGATAATGATATAAATATATATTGGTATGACAATGTTTATATAAAAAGCATTTTGAAATTCAAGGAAAGAAAAATTATTATTTTTTTTTGTGCATAAGTTAAACTTCTGATATTTTACCAAAATTCAATTTTACAGGTTATTTAAACGAGAGCAACGAAAACTGCTTTAACTCTCTCTTTACTCCACTGGTCAATCATATGCCAAAAGCAAAAAAAATGATATTAAAACAAAAGAGTACTCACTTAAGCTTCCCACGGAGAAAGATCTTTCTGGTGACAGCTGTAAGTAATTGTATTAAATATAGGGAGAGTTGTTGTTGTTGGCTTGAGAGAGAATTAAACCACATGATAAGCTTTTGCCAGAGGCGTGCCGAAAAAGGGGTTAAATAAAAATTTTCATCGAAGTTCAATCATGACCAAAAAAAATTTACATAGAAAAATTACAAAAGCAAAATGAAATAAAAGATAAAAAAAATAACATTGGCTTTGGAGTACACCAATGCATCAGAATTTTACGATTTAAAAAGGTTAACTTTAAGATAAAATTATATAAAAAGAATAAAAAAAAATCAAAGGCGTAAATTATTTCCGCCCAAAATTAATGAGTTACATTCAACATTAGGGCCTGGCGAAGATATTTAATTTTTTTTTTTTTTGTGGATGAAGGCTATGCGGCAATCACCAGTAACAAAAAAAAAAAAAACGGAACGCAAGCCAAGCGGCTACTCATGAAAGCTTCGCTGGCTGATAATTATTTAAAGAAAAGCTTTTACTTATCAAGCAAAGCAAGGGCGGTGGGGGGAGTCTCTCCTCTAGCCTAGAGAATCATATACTCTTTATTTCTTTTCCCCTCTTTTATGTCTGTCGCCTCAGATCTCTTCTGGCCAAATGTCTGCGCCAAAATACTCCTTCTCGAGAGTCTGCTGCTCCCGTGGGCTTCGGTCCGTTTTGACGGGCTTGCCTCTCCTGCGCCTCTCTTAAGTTCGCTGTTAGACTTAGACCATTACATCTAGTCGATGGACTATGGTTTAGACCATTATATCTAGTCTGCGGACTAGGTTTGAACCAGGACTAGGTTTGAACTAGGTTTAATCCAAGACTAGGTTTAAACTAGGTTTAATCCAAGACTAGGTTTAATCCAAGACTAGGTTTAATCCAGAACTGAGTGCCAATTCTATATAAAAAAAAATTTTCTTAATACACAATCATTCGAAGGCGCTTTTCGCTAGTATTTACCATTTGATTTGGCACCAGATTAAAAATATGTATATATGGCTTTCTCTCAGCAATCTAATTCACAAGGCTGACATGTGCCTAAAAGACGAAAATTCATATTTTCCTAAATATCGTTTAAAGTTTTTCCATAACTAATTTACGCGTTTGTATAACGCCGTACTTACATTCATTTTCGTAAGAAAAACACTATCACTCACTAGAAGAAAACTGCTTCGAATTCACAATTCAGACAGACTTTTTTCACAATCAGATTTTTTTCCAAAAAAAAATTAGTTTTCACTATGACTTTAATTTTTGTGTCCGCACTACTTGAAGATGACTTGAAAAAGAAAAGTCATTCCCATGGGGGCCGACATACTTGGCTAAATTGCTACCCCTTAGTCCTCTTTGGACCCCGCTCTTCACCTCGATTACCCCTAAACTTCCCTGATCCCAACTTTAGAGGAGCCTAGGGGGCGCCACAAAAAAAAACGCAAGAGAAAGTAATCGGATTAAAAAAAATTCAAAGAAAATTTTCTGAACACAACCAAAAAAAAACGAATTTCGAAATCGCAGTTTCTACTTTTCCCCAATTTTACATAGTAGACTAGCATTCTGTTAGTTAGTATAACGCTAACTAACAATACAAGCAGCGCAAGCAGTGTAAGCAGTGAAAGCAGTGAACACAGGTTACTATGTGAAACTTATATTGCTCGCTTTTAGGGATAAAACGTTTATATGTCGTTTTAGTTATAGAAAAAACATTTTTTTTTTTTTTTTTTTTTTTTTTTTAAAAAAAAAATTAAATTTCTACCCCCCTGAGCTCTTGATTCTGCCAAATCTCCTCTTGCTCCGTGTCACATGGTGGAAGTAACCCCATTTTTTTTTTTTTTTTTTTTTTTTTTTTAAAAAAAATTTATTTTTTCCCTCCCTTTTTTTTTTTTCTAAAATTCCCTTTCTCCGTTCACTGGTGGAAGTAACCCCAATTATAAAGTATGTATGTGGTTAAATCTTTAAATTTCAAATGCTATCAATTTGCTCTATTTTCAATGAAACCAAAAAATCTAATTTTTAGCCAAAGTATCACATTAATAAAAAAGTTTTATCGTTACAGTGCTAGGATGCCACGAACAAATTAATTAAAAATTTATTCATTTCAATTTTCCAAAATAGTAAATTTTAAATCCTTGAATTTAAATTAATTGATATCAAAATAAATAATTGAAAGAACTTACGCGATTTGTCAATTCTTTCCGGGCATGACATATTTTCTATTCCCTATTTTTATACCCTTGCAAAAAGGGTATATTAATTTTGGTCAAAAGTGTGCAACGCAGGAAGGAAGCATCTCCGACCATATAAACTATATATATTCTTGATCAGCATGACGAGACGAGTTCAAATAGCCATGTCCGTCCGTCCGTCTGGATCAACGCGAACTCCTCTTAGACCGTAAGAGCTACAGAGCATGTACACTTGTATATACTGTAGAGGTTGTATATCTCGGATTCAGCCGGATCGCCCACTATATCATATAGCTCCCATACAAACGGCAAAGTCACGAACAGTGACTTTTCTCAATAACTTCGTTATTTTCCAGCTATTGTCGTGAAATTTAATATTAGTGAATTCATTATATCTATAAACGTCTATGCCAAATTTGGTCAAGATCGGGTGACTATATAAGATAGCTTCCATAGGAACGATCGGTCAAAAACAGTGACTTTTGTCAATAACTTCGTTACTTTTGACGCGATTGCTTCCAAATAAAAAAAATTTTTAGTTTAATACATGTATCTGTTAACGACAGTGCCCAATTTGATAAAGATCGGGTGACTATATCATATAGGTCTCATAGGAACGATCAGTGGAAAACAATGACTTTGATCAAAATCTTCGATATTTTATATGTTAAGATTGTGGGCCGTTCTTTCGCAAACATTACTCTTTTTAGATAAAACGTTTTCCCACTTTGATGGCTATAAGTCAGAAAAGAGTGACAAACAACTTGCAAGGGTATACAAACTTCGGCCTCTGGTCTTTATTTAAATCTAATATTCTATTTTTGTAAATACATATGTAGGTAACTTCTTTAACCTTTAACTTTACGCCATTGTCCATTAAATTAACCCAATTGCACTGAAATATAACAATTACTATTAACAAACTATTATATACATATGCCAATTGTCTTTCGTAATAATAAAAATTTTTTGATCAACAATCTATTTGAATTTGCCGCAAAAATTTAAATATGGCGCCAATTATTTACCAGAAAATTTGGTATCTGGCAACGCCATGATGCAGTTTAAGGCTGCTTTGGACCCGAGTAACGTAAGTAAATATTTAGCAAATTAACCAATTTCTTAACTGCCCATTTGTTTACTTAAGATTGTACTAATTTGTTGTTATCGATAGCTTTGGTGTAATCGTTATCGATACTTGTTTCCGCACATGTTTATCCAACGAGGATTTGTTTACAATTTTGTATAGTTTGGTGAATTTTGTGTGCATCAAATTTATAAGGGTAAGTTTTGTACACAGACATAATGTACATGTATATAAATAAGTACTTGTTTCTACGCAAATTTTGTTAAAAATCATAGACAATGACAAAAAATAAGAAAAAAAATTGTTTGAAAAGTTTAAAACATAGACTATGTACATACATACATAAATGAATGTATATACATACATACATATTCACGCACAATAGCTACATACATACATACATATGTATATGTGTATGTATATGTACATATGTACTTATTAGAGGTATCCATTCAAATTGCTATATATACATACATACATATATATATACATATATTAAAATAAATGATTGTAAATACATAAACTCCAAGCCATTAAGCTGAAATAATGCTTCCAAAAGTACTATGACCCTTTAAACATGCTGCTACTAAGTGTACATTTTTTTTAGAATGGGAGAAATTTAATTTATTAGGCAATTAGGCACCACAAGCCAGAAAATATATTTCAAAAAGAAAAAAAAATAGCAGTTTAAACTTTAATATGCAACAAACACAAATTTATATACATACATATGTACATACAGCTGTGTTCACGAAAATAGCAGTGTCTTGAGCGTTGACTTTAAAGTTGAGAAATCATATTAAACAGAACACAAACACCAATATTTTTTTAAATTTATAATCTATATTTATTTATAATAAAATTACAACCATTTTGGACTAAACAAAAAGTCTCCCATTATCAGAAATGAGCAAGATAGTAAAATAAGGGCATTTTGAGCTGTTCATGTTGCCATGTTTCTTGGATAACTTTCCAATGTTAAGCTTTATTGGACGGTTTTTTCTTTGTGACGCTTCTCTGAATGTTTCCCCAATACATTTTAAATGGGTTACCAATCCGCCGACTGAGCTGGCCCTGCCATTATATCGATTCCTTCGATTTGAAAACAACCTTTTCGAGTTTGTTCCTATGTTTTGGGTCGTTGGACCGCTGATATGTTCATTTTATGGATATATTCCATATGATATAGGAAGGTTTAACCTTCCTTATGACGTCCACACAGATATTTCTATTCATATTCCCATGAATCTTATATGAAAAACAGGTCGTTTATATAAGAAACAAGCGCAAATCATGTCTTATTCCTTAACCGTTTTAGCGGGTTCTTTGGGTGGTATTCCGTATATTCTGGGCGACGTACATACTGTTTAGACCCTGCACCACCAAACAGGACTACTTTGCGGAGAATATTACGCTATTTCCAATATAAAGATTTATATGGAGTTTTGTGAAAATACAGACGGACTTTACAGGCTTCGAAGTCAAGAGTGGGACTTTCCTTCGTCTTCACGATGTAAGCTCTTGTTCTAGAAGTCTACACCGACAATTGACACCCGTTACCGTCATGTTTAGATCACGTTTGACTAAATTGGAAGATGAAAACTGATTGAATCTGCTGCATATAACAATGTCCCAGTCAACTGAAGCCGATGTTGCACGTTTTGCGTCACGTTTTTTGGTTTTTTTGGTCGTCTAGGGCACCAGAGACCATCTTTGCAAAACTTCCATCTAAAATTTTGATATTTTTTTTCAGTTTTACCTTGTTTTTCAAGGTTTAGAATCCACTCAGTCTTCTTGGTAGAGTATTGCGATCCTCTTCCTACCAACTCTGCAAATAATATTACACCATAATAATCTAAATAATTACACTGACTACTGGCAAATTTTTTTTTTTTATTTTTTCGCAACTAAACGAAACACTGCTATTTTAGTGATCAGCCAAATATGTGGGGATAAGCTCAAAAATGTGAAAACCAACCCAAAAATTAGTAAAATTAACGGAACTTTTTCGGTTTTTCTATTTATAAACCATTTAACAAAAACAATGTCAAAAAACGATATCCATAAAAATGAATATGTAAAAAATTTTAAAATCTTTGTTAGCATCTACTGCACTGCTATTTTCGTGAAGCCAGACAGATGTACACATGTATGTACATATGTACTTATGTATGTAGTTGTGTTCAAAAATATAGTAGCGCATATGTAAATAAAATTATGGTTTTAAACTACTACATACAGTTGTGTTCAAAAATATAGTGGCGCAGCTCCTGACAACATATATTTTTTTTTCTGCATTTTGACCCCTAAAAATTAAACTTTTATTTTATATTTTTGAAAAAGTACAAGTGAGAATAGTGATTAGAGACCGTTTGTTTTACATCGTTTTTTGTAATTTTTTAATGGCTTTTGCGAAATACACCGAAAAGTATCTACTCATAAGAGGGCGAAAAAAAATATCAAAGAAGCTAACCTCGGCTATGCCAAAGTTTTTATACCCTTGCAGTCCTTGGCAATAATATTTTTACATTTTAAAAATTTCTTTCCCTCAATTAATCAATACACAAACAAAACATTCAAATTATTACTCTTTTTACTATAATTGTTTCTTCTTCTTGCATCATTCCCTAAGCAAAGCACGGCACGCATACACATACAGTTTGTGTAGCGCTGCGTCTGTGTGTGTGTATGCATGTGCTCTGTTTATTTGATGATGACGTAGTAAGCAGCAGGCAGATTTGAGCCGATTTATATTCACTGTAACTTGTGTTCTATTTATCCGATCAGATTCAAATTTTGGGATCTGAGATTTTATATCCAATACTATCGTATTGGTAAATTTCATGGGGATACTCCAATTTTTGCAAAAATGTTTGTTTTAGAGCTATCTGATATAGTAGTCCGATCCTGACTTTCATACTTAATCATATCCGGGCTAAAAGTAGCTGAAATGTCAAATTTCATTCCGATAGCTCTTAAGATGCCAGCGTGTAGTTGATTTGCACAGACGGACGGACGGACAGACGGACATTGCTACATCGATTCAGCTTCTCATGCTGATCAAGAATATATATACTTTATGGGGTCGGAAACGTCCCCTTCTGTGCGTTACAAACATCTGACCAATTTTATAATACCCTCTGCAAGGGTATAAAAATATAAATTTAATTCAAAAATGTTTTTTTTTGAGTTCCTCTTACTCCTCTTTTATATTTTGCTGTACTATATACATACATAGCCTTTATTTCAAATACCGTCGCATCGAATCGATGAGGTCGTGAGAAAGCTTTATTTACGGGATTTACGGACATGCTTCCCGAACTAAAGGGATTTTCAATCGTGTCGGTTTTGGCGGCCCGTGGCAGCCATTTTGTTTTGGTCACATCTGTCAAATCTTTTGTTTATTATTAAGTTGTTTATGTCAAATCAAGTTAAACTATAATGGTTCCAACAGGACGGCGCTACGTGCCACACAGCAAACGGCACGATTGACATTCTGCATAAACGATTTGTGGGTAATGTTGTTTCTCGCAGGGGTGATGTGAATTGGCCACCAAGGTTATGCGGTTTGAGACTTTTTCCTGTGGACTTTTTGAAGTCGCAGGTCATCGCTCAAATTCAGCCGGAAAAGTCTATGACACCGTAAGAAGCCAAGGCGGGCATTTGAATTATGTCAAATTCCACACTTAATGGCATATACATATACGCCTTTCAAATAAAAAAATAATAAAATCAATATCTCACGCAAAGCTTGTTTTATTCCAATTCTACCCGCCCTTATTGAAAAACCCTTTACTTGCCAATTTTTTTTATGGATAGTAACGAGAAAAAACATTATAACATATGTACATATTTAAAAAAACATTTTGTCCCACAATCTTATTTTAAAAATATCAAAGAAGCTAACTTCGGCAATGCCGAAGTTTATATACCCTTGCAGTCTTTGGCAATAATTTTTTTACATTTTGAAATTTCTTTCCCTGCAACTGAATTCATCAATACACAAACAAAACATTCAAATTATTTCTCTCTCTTTTGCAAGGGTGCAAAAAGGGTATATTAATTTTGGTCAGAAGTGTGCAACGCATAGAACGAATCATCTCAGACCATATAAAGTATATATATTCTTGATCCGAGACCGTAAGAGCTACAGAGCTGAAATTTTGCACGTAGGCTTGTATATACTGCAGGCGTTGTATATCTCGGATTCAGCCGGATCGGACCACTATATCATATAGCTCCCATACAAACGTCAAAGTCACGAACAGTGACTTTTCTGAATAACTACGCTATTTTCTGAGCTATCGTCATGAACTTTAATATTAGTGAGTTTATTGCACCTATAAAAAACTGTGCCAAATTTGATCAAGATCGGATGACTATATAATATAGCTCCCATACAAACGGCAAAGTCATGAACAGTGACTTTCTCAATAACTTCATTATTTTATAGCTATTGTCATTAAAGTTGGTATTTGTCAGTTTTGTGTTCTTATTAATAATTGTGGCAAATTTGATCAAGATCGGGTGACTATATCATATAGCTCCCATACAAACGGCAAAGTCACGAACAGTGACTTTCTCAATAACTTCATTAATTTTATGGCTATTGTCGTGAAATTTAATATAAGTTAGTTTATTGTAGTTATAAACGACTGTGCCAAATTTGGTCAAGATCGGGTGACTATATCATAGACCTCCCCTAGGAACGATCGGTCGAAAACAGTGACTTTTGTCAAAAAGTTCGTTAAGATTTGATTTCATGATGACGTAGTAGGCAGAACAATTTATTTTTTATTTTTGAAAATTTGCATGCGATGTACAATGCGTTATTTCCAATCAAATTCTTTCAAAGCCGGCTATATTGCATCAAATAATAATATTACATTTCCTTTATGTGTAATTGTAATGCATTTAATAATTTTTTAAAACAATTCAAAACTTCCCTTTTTTTAATGTAAAGCAAGAAAGTGTTTCGCACTTCGTTTAAGTTGCTACATACACAAATGCAAAAACCTCATTTGTGATTGTAAGAAGTTTAAAGATTGAATGTATACCACATGAAACCAACAACAAATGTGTAAATATTATTTTGACATAAACATTTTGAGTTTGGTTTAAATTGTCTCGGTTATGCCCGTCTTTATAAAAATATAAATAATTACAAAAAATAAAAAAATAGAATTCGAAATATATGAACTCAATTCCACAAATACAATCTAATTTATTTCGTTTCCGCTTCGTTTGAATTTTGTGTGATTGATCGTCATCTCACCCATTTTCCAAACCATTTAAAGCACTGTTTGATCACTCATGTTCATGGTCGGCATAAGTACTTTGACGAGATCGTATTCTGAGTTCAAGACGTTGTAGTGCTTTTACAGAAAAATAAGGGTAAAACCGGGGTTAACTTCGACCGCGTCGAAGTTTGTATACCCTTGCAACTGTTTTGGTAATTCATTCCTTACCCATAGCCATCAAAGTGTAAAAACGTTTTATCCAAAAAGTCTAATGTTTGCGAAAGAACGGCCTTCAATCTTAGCATAGGATATAGAGAACTTGATGAAAGTCACTGTTTTCCACTTATCGTTTCTATGGGAGCTATATGATATAGTCACCCGATCTTGATCAAATTTGGCACAATCATGAATAAGAACATAAAACTGACAAATACCAACTTTTATGACAATGGCTATAAAATTAATGAAGTTATTGAGAAAGTCACTGTTCGTGACTTTGCCGTTTGTATGGGAGCTATATGATATAGTGGTCCGATCCGGCTGAATCCGAGATATACAACGCCTGCAGTATATACAAGCCTACGTGCAAAATTTCAGATCTGTAGCTCTTACGGTCTCGGAGCAGTTCGCGTTGATCCAGACGGACGGACGGACGGACGGACGGACATGGCTATTTGAACTCGTCTCGTCGTGCTGATCAAGAATATATATACTTTATATGGTCTGAGATGCTTCGTTCTATGCGTTGCACACTTCTGACCAAAATTAATATACCCTTTTTGCAAGGGTATAAAAATTAGACCCTAAACAGACAGTGTTAATAACGTTTTTGGAGGACTTCACATTTTATCAATAAAAAAAACCAAAACCAATTGAAGCTTTATATAACTTTGGTTAATCTTAAATTCTTCAAAATTTCTCCTCATCATTGTATGACTGTGAAAATTGTAAATCTGATAGTTTTAGCGTCCTTAGATGATGTATTTTCTGAGAAAACCAGTTTTATATATATATGTCGAGTGCGAAAAGGGGCGTAAAAAATGTTACTATACTTGTCTAGGTAGTCTACATTTTTTTAGTCTCCAATAAAATCAAACTATTTAACTATTTGGCGTAAAAAACCAACACAAACCAACCTAAATACACCAGGTATCCAGCTCATATAAAAGCTAGATACAATAGTGTTTATATACTATAGATCAAAATGGTAACTTAATGTCGGAAAATTCCGAAACCATACAGAATATACATTTGTAAATTCTTGATTGACTTCACCAGTCAAGTCGATATCTGCGTCTGTCCAACACTCCATATATATAACCTAGATCATATAAGCTAGATCATATAACCAACGATAACGATAGTAAAATTATTTTCACTTATTCTGATTCATGGTTAGTTTTTGCTGAACCAACAATTCTAATTGATCACAGTTTCCGTCTTCGTTCAACATTTGTTTAGCACATTCTGCACAGCTTTGAGTGAGTGAATTGTCGTTATTGACAGTGGCAACACTGACTTACTAACAAACGCCAATATTGTTTATGTGTTTTCGTTTGCGTACTGATGATTGGGCAATTGTCTATCTCAATATCATTAAATAGTAATAGATGTTTGTATCCTTTTTTTTTTTTAAGGAATTTTCACAAATATGAAAAATATAACAAAAATCTATATTTAAATAAAAATTACATATGTTTGTGTGCGTTTGAATTCATAAATAAGTTAAAACGCAGAACCAAATCGTTAACTAATTAGGCCTCATTTCAGCTCAGTAATTTTAATACTATCTACTAGTTGTACATCAACGTTAGATGTGGCGAATTAAATTTGACTTTAATTACTCGCTTCATCTGTGTCTACATCTGAGATATACTTTAGCTTACTTTGATTATTATTGTTTCTTTCATTGTTTTCTGTGGCTTGTTCAAAGCTCTGTTGTATGGTTTTTGGGTCAACAACTAAAATAGGGGTACATCCATCCATTAGGTGTTCAGTTTGATTTTGGTATTGCTCTCTAGAAATACTGCGTGTGAAAGAAAAACGCAAGGATTTGGTACGGGTAAGCTTCTTTTTGATGGGAGGTTTGCCTGCACCGGCAAGGGCATTAGCTGTTGGTTCGGAGCTTGAACGCTCCGATGAATCTGGTGAATTAGGGACTGAACTGATTTCCAGTTTTGCGTCACGTAAGATTTCCTCGGCGAAGTTTTTAATTTGATACCAAGCATCAAGGATGTCTTTTTCGGTTGCATGTTCATATGTAACACAAAAACGAATAACATAGCGTCCATTAAATTTCGCTGGAGTCATGTGCATTTTTCCTGAGTGATTGATCTGAGCGAGAAGTAAATGATTGGACTCATCATCAGTACTGTCATAAAAAAATAAAATAAATATGATGTGGTTAGGGAGACCTCTATTGCAAGTCCAATACACTACTTACCGCATACGAAAGCAGACCAGTCCTAAATAAACATCGTTACGCACTTCAAAACGTTCATCTTTGCGTACCAGCATTTCGAATTTTTTAGCCAAAGCTAAGTGGTTGCGTATATACTCTTGAAGACCTTTAATACCATATATGCGAAAAACAAACCACAATTTCAATGCTCTAAATCTGCGACTTAATGGTATACCATAGTGTCTGTAGTCCACGCCATTCATATGATCATGTCGTAAGTATAAAGGATTTACATTCAAAGCACTTTTTAGATTCATCACATCACGCACCCAAAGTGCTGAGGCATCGAAATTGGTCAATAGCAACTTATTGGGATTTGTATTAAACGAATCCGCAAACTCAAGACCAGCAGAAAAAGTACGCATTTCGGGCAGTATAAATGAATTTCCCGCGTATGCTCCATCTACATGCAACCAAATACTTGAAACTCGTCGACAGACTCTACCAATCTCCGTGATATCATCAAACGCGCATCCTCCCGTGGTGCCTACAGTTGCTACTACAAAAAATGGTGTTAAACCAGCGGTCACATCATTTTCTATGGCTTGTTGTAGCAAATCAACTCGCATTTGTCCATGCTCATCAGCATCAATGATACGCAGTTTAACCAAGGCCATCTTAGCGGCCTTCTCTACGCATGAATGAGCTTCTCGACTGGCATATGCTATAAGATTGGGCAAGAAAACGCTATCATGGACCGTTGTTTGTCCTTTCAATTCATTTATTGCTCTGGCGCGAGCTGTTATCAACGAAACTAAGACACATTCCGAAGCAGATCCCTGCAATGCACCGCCGCCAGTACTGCCTGGTGCATCTGAGATAAATGCCTTCGGAAGACCCAGGGCTTTGGCATACCAGTTCATAACAATTGTTTCTAATTCGGCGGCAGCTGGACAACTAGCCCAACTGAATCCAATTGATCCAATAGCACTGCTTAGCATATCACCCAAAATAGAGGGGAATGAATTCCCCGACGGAAAATAAGCAAAGAATTTGGGATGATTCCAATGCACAATGCCTGGCATAATTTTTTGCTCGAAGTCCTTGAGAACATCTTTAAATGATTCGGGCGATTGTGGGGCATCCGCTATAAGACAAATAGAATGAAAAATTGAAAGATATTTCTTTCAGCACCTATTAAGTTAGTTTATCCCCACAATATTTATAGTAAGTTTCGTTTTGTTATTTTTGGCAGTGAGTCTAGGGGCAATATCAACAAGTAAATCGACAAAAGGTGTGTTGTTTGTGCTATGTATGTTTGCTTATGCATAATTAATTGATTTGTTTAGTTAAACTCGCACAAGACAGGTACAGAGAGAGAGAGGGGGGAAAGACACATTCCTCATTTAGAAGCAAATATTTAACTTGGAGCGAAATTCGCTTGAAAAGCAAAAGACATCAAAAAGTCTAATACATTGAGGCTGACTAAGTGTTAAGCCATTTGCTACCCCCGCAATGCTATATATGCAAACTCATTTACCGTTCCACTATCCACTTGACTCTGACCAATTCATTGTTAAACAATTAATGAACATGACTTTTCAAAATTTATTTTTTTAAGATATATGAATAATATTGTTCCCAACATTGCTATAATTATACTTTACAGACAACTTTTCTTTTCACCTATTAATAATCAGTTTATTAAAAGTGTATTAAAACTTCGTGTTGCCCTAAAAAATTTGAGGCCTTCTAAGTTTGTGCCTACAATTACACAATTTATCACTTGCACTATAATTAACAAATATTTTTTGTTTTGCACTTATCTACATTGGTTTTCAATGTTAACAATTGTATTAAATTTTTTTCTTACCTGGAATTAGTTTTTTTAAATAACCAGGATTTAGCGTGGGAGCCACATCACGTTCTTCAATATGGGTAGAGTATTCGCATATATAATCTACAACCTCCCTGCCATATTTTTGAAACTCATCTACATTCATTTTTGTAATTCCAAAGGTTAAATAAATTTTTAAATAAACCACTTTTTTTCCTTGTTTCTTATTATAAATATCACTTATAAGTATCCTGAAGCAGCTTTTGCGTTAAGTTTGATAATGGTAATGGCACAGATTTCTTTGCGCGACTGACTCGAACTGGAAGGTTGCATTCGTTTTTATATAGGCGATTAAATAGTCACGAACACACAAAGTTCCGCATCGTGTTTATCTCGCTCTCAGATCGAATTTGAACGTACTCTTTTCTCCCATTTGGCGTAAGAACATGGAGTGTCATTTGCTTTGTACTGACGCGTTCCGTTTGTCGGCTGACAAAAACGTACTCAGAAGAAATATTAAAAAATAAAGTACAAATTAAAATTCAATCTAGGGAATCCCCATTAACAGTGTTGAACAATTGGTTGTTGTTAATAATTACTTAAAGTAATTTATAATTATACTATTATAAATTATTAAATGCCCATAATGATTGAGTATCTTTGTGATTTTCATAGACAACACGTTTAAAGACTTTAAAATACCAAACTTTGTTATTTAATAAGCTTGTATTTATTAGAACGACTTAAGAACATAATTAGATAAAAACTGGAAGTTTGGTTGAATGCGATTAAAACTTTAACATTTTAAATATTTTTATAACATTTTTGATATAATTGTTAGGTAATATGTATCGTAATTGCCGAAATATCAATGCGTATAACTGATACGAAATAATTGTGTTCGGTTTGTAGTTTTTGCAAAATTTGTGTTAATTTCAAATCATAATCGAATTAATCAAGCATGGGGAAAAATTTACTTGTCTGACTCATATGTACATATGTATTTATCGCACGCGCCGTCATCGTTTTGCTGTACAGGGTGCTCCCTGTATCCATAGAAAATAGGGTATATTACATTAATCGACTTATATTTTGCACACCATTTTGTTAAAATAACATTACTATTATGAAAATTTTGTGACATATTTCGTGTTGTTAAATGAATAATTCTATAATTCGGGAAAAAATCACTTCTATTGGTCTACTTGTAAAAATCAGATAATATTAGGAAATTAATATGTGTAATAATTTCCCACTAGGTGAGCAACCCAAGTTTTCAGCAAAATTTAGTTTAACTTTACAAACAATAACCACTTATTAAATGTGTTAAAATTTTCTTGCTATAATTTAAAACTCAAATTAATTAATAACCTTTGACTTATTGTTTAATTTGTGAGAGTATAGAAACTTCAGCACAACTAAAATTGCTATGGCCTAAATTTATTTCGAGTATTAAGCACCGGCAAAAAGCCGTGGAACTTGAAGAGACGCCTTTACAGCATGACTAGCTGACTTCAAACCACAAAAATATATATATATATAAATATTTTACACAGCGTTGAAATGACGTCGTATGGCTATAAATACATATTTCGTTTGTTTATATTCAGATTTCGCGCTCACGATTCAAGCTGCTAAAGCAACCGAATTGAGGGCCTTTGCGTATGTACGCATTTATAGTTTGAGTTGACTACTCCTTAATTATAAATTTTTAAAGTGTTTAAGTTGGCAAAGCTAAAAACTTTAATTGAAAGATATAAAAAAATATCTGTTTTAAGACGATTGTAAACGAGCTATTTACATATATCAAAAACGCTAACTTCGCCTATGCCGAAGTTCATATAACCTTGTAGTCCTTGACAATAATATTTTTACACGTTGTAATTTTTTTTTCCTGCAACTCAATTCATTAATCCACAAACGAAACATTTTTACTCTTCTTACTACAATTTGTATACCCTTGCAAAAAGGGTATATGAATTTTGGTCAGAAATGTGCAACGCATAGAAGGAAGCATCTCCGATCATATAAAGTATATATATTCTTGATCAGCATGACGAGACGAGTTCAAATAGCCATGTCCGAAATTTTGCACGTAGGCTTGTATATACTGCAGGGGTTGTATATCTCGGATTCACCACTATATAATATAGCTCCCATACAAACGGCAAAGTAACGAACAGTGACTTTTCTCAATAACTTCGTTATTTTCTCAGCTATTGTCGTGAAATTTAATATTTATAAAGATCAAGTGACTATATCATATAGCTCCCATGGGAACGATTGGTGGAAAACAGTGACTTTTGTCAATCACTTCGTTACTTTTAATGCGATTGCTTTCAAATTAAACAATTGATAGTTAAATATACCTGTTAATGACTGTGCCGAATTTGGTTAAGATCGGGTAACTATATCATATAGCTCCCGTAGGAACGATCGTTGGTAAACAGTGACTTTGACAATATCTTCGTTATTTACTATGCTTAGATTGAAAGCCGTTTTTTCGCAAATATTACCCTTTTTAGATGAAACAGTTAGTTTAGATAAAAATTTGCAAGGGTATACAAACTTTGACGCGGTCGAAGTTAGCCCCGGCCCTCTGGTTTTTTTATGACTTTTCAATCAATTCAATAAATGCTTTTGATGCAACTTTTATGGGTACCTTTACGTTTAGTATAGTGTTAGAATGCTTGAATGAACTTCTAATCGTAAAAAGAGGCGTATCAAAAATAATCTTTTAATTGCTTGGAACTTACTAACCAAAATTCATCCAGAACAAGCTATTATAACTAAATTTCATGTTTAGGCTTTCTGCATATTTTTGAAATGTGCAGGAAGAACATATGGATATAGATAGATATACAGAAGAACAGATACATTTGGATGTCAGTGACATTCCCTGGAAAAAAGATTTACTACCTAGCAGTTAACTTTAAGAAAGGGTATACCATTAATAAAATAAATTCCTTTACCAGGATTCTATACATCCCTTTATCAGTAGAAGGTCTGGACTGTCTATTGTCACAAATTGTATTTGTTCAGGTCGATATTTCAGTCAGTTGTGTTTTACGGAGCTCCAGTTTGTCGGATATTGCCAAGTGTCATACCAAAAGATTTTTAATTAGCCCAAAACAAGCTATTACAAATGATATTTAAGCTTTCTTGTCACTATCCAACCTCAGAGCTTCACCTCAAAGCGCAAGCAGAAACATTATATGATAGACTAATTTGACTGACAAGTAACTATAATGAATTAATGTAAATGTAAATATGGAAATATGTAAAAATAAGTTTTATCTTAAGTAGGCCCGGGGAGTTTTTCTCATAGTTTTCCCATAATATGATGTCACAATATCAACATGGAAAAGGTGACTAGACCTGAACTTTAATGTAATTGTATTTTAGAAGCATAGTGATATGCTTAAGATTATAACAAACAAATGCAATAAAATGAGGTGAATTAGATTGACTATTTATTAGAGTTGATCTAGTCGGTGACTCAGTGGAGACAAACGAAGATATATAATACTTGTTCCCAAGTTTTCGAACCAAAGTAAATCAGTAGTGAGCGGTATACCTCCTTGCCATTGCCGTTACGGTATTTTATTATATTATTTTTTAGAATTTTATAAAACTTAATATATAAAATTATAAAAACAATAAAAACAATAATATTATGTAAAAACTTAATATATAACTGGGAATTACCAATTTTATATCTGACCAAAAATTCTATTTGCCATTTAACTTTGACGATACATCAAAAATTAAACTGCGTTTGGATGCTTTGAAGAAATTTATTGTCCGCGAAAAAGAGCACTCGGAAAGATGAAGCAACAACAAAAAAGCGAAAAATAGGCATTTTATTATTAGTAATGGAATGTGAGTGCTGGGCGATAAAAATACGCATATTATAAATATTTTGTCGGAGAATGCCACACAGAAGGATACTATATATGTAAAAGTTAGAGGAAGTTTTAAAAATTGTATTTAAAATTAATGCCGAAAGAGAGACTTGAGGTAAATAGGATTCCAGAGTTCCCCATTAGGAGACACAAACAAAACCAGAGGGCCGGGGATAACACCGACCGCGTCAAAGTTTGTATACTCTTGCAACTTTTTGGTAACTCTATTTCTTACCTACAGCCGCCAAAGTTGAAAAACGTTTTATCTAAAAAGTCTAAGGTTTGGGCAAGAACGGCCTTTAATCTTAGCATAGGAAATAACGAAGATATTGTCAAAGTCACTGTTTTCCACTAATCGTTCCTATGGGAGCTATATGATATAGTCACCCGAGCGTTATCAATTTCGGCATAGTAATTAACAGATATATTAAAGTAACAAATGTTTTATTTGAAAGCAATCGCATCAAAAGTAACGAAGTTATTGACAAAGGTCACTGTTTTCGGCCGATCGTTCCTATGGGAGCTATATGATAAAGTCACCCGATCTTGATCAAGTTTGGCACAGTTGTTTATAGGTTTAATAATATTAAATTTATATTAAATATTACGACAATAGCTTAGAAAATAACAAAGTTACTGAAAAAGTCACTGTTCGTGGCTTTGCCGTTTGTATAGGAGCTATATGATATAGTGGTCCGGTCCGGCTGACCCCGAAATATACAACATCTGCAGTATATACGATGCATAATTTTAACTCTGTAGCTCCAACTGTCTAGGAGAAGTTTGCGTTGATCCAGACGGACGGACATGGCTATTTGAACTCGTCTTGTCGTGCTGATCAAGAATATATATACTTCCTATGGTTTTAGATGCTTCCTTCTATGCGTTGCACACTTCTGACCGAAATCAATATACCCCTTTATGCAATGTTATAACAAACAGAGCAATTTTGCGCAGACGAACTATTCGGACCAATCATGAAAGAAAATTAAAAATCTGAAAAAAGTTTTAAGAAACTCACAAATATTAAATTTCACGACAATAGATTAGAAATTAACGAAGTTATTGAGAAAATTCACTGTTCGTGACTTTGCCGTTTGTATGGGAGCTATATGATATAGTGGTCCGATCTGGCTGAATCCGAAATATACAACCTGTGCACTATATCGCCTACATGCAAAATTTCAGCTCTGTAGCTCTTACGGTCTAGGAGGAGTTTGCGCTGATCCAGACGTACGAACGGTCAGACGGACGGACATGGCTATTTGAACTTGTCTCGTCGTGCTGATCAAGAATATATGTATAATATATAATATACATTATTTATTTATTTAGCAAAGCGCCCAAACTATTTCCATCTCTTTCTTTCGTATGGAAAACCGCTGCTTAGGTAAAAGGGGACGAACAGGTATAAATACCTTTTTGCACACTTCCGACCAAATTAAAAAAACCCTTTTTGCAAGGGTATACCAAGGTAATGTTGTGTCACTTTCATATGGTATTGGTATTTGAAAAATTATAAACATCTTTTCGACCAGCTGAGCGCGGTGAAGATCCAGTGAAGTCGATTGTTAGAAAAATTGATTTTGATTTTGTGGATATTCTGCGTCGATTGCATTTAAATAGATTAAGAATTTCGGCTGTAACTTGCCGCCAGATTAAAAAAAAAAATGGTCTCGAGAAAAAGAAGTTCAAAGTTTGAAGTTTGCCTGTCATAACGAGAATGTTGCCATAAAACTCAGATCCCATTAAGTGTTTCGAAATTCGAGGATATCTTTTGGGACCAATCATTAGGGCAAGCAGTATTTTTCTGTCGCTTAATTTTAAATATTTGCTATTGATGGCTGATTTTCATCAAAATAATCATCAATATGTAATAAACTCAACTATAGTTGCTATTTTCCAAATCCTTTCATTATCGCACGTTTCTCAGCGAAGCAATAAGTGGTTCCGAGGCTGCCAGGATGTTAAAAAAACCCTTAATTGTGTCTACTAGCTCTCTAAATTAAGTCCATTCCGTGAGCCAAGATGCTATCTTAGAGGGTATATTTTTTTAGCGGATACAATTTACTCGAAAGTTGAGCTGTTTTTGATGCATATTCGGCAAATGCTGCATCATCTATTATTTCCCTGCAATTTTCATCCCTAAAGATGTCATTTTATCATTTTCAAAAATCTTCTTGACGTGTTTTCATGCCGTGCTTTGGGCATTCAACTTTTAACCCTAGCTTGCATAACTTACTTTCTTCTATGTACATCCTAGCAAGGTGTATTATCAGTTTTTGTTTGTGCTGGCCGAACAAGTAGGTAGGCAAACTTCACAATAAATTGCGTACATTTGATTTTGCATTGCATCAAAAAAATTCCATGTTGGTAGCAGCTCTGGTTTGCACTCAATATGAATAGCTAAACGGGAAAATCTAATGAAGTACCAAACCTGAAGTAACCCAATGTTCTAGTAACTAAAATTATATATACTTCTTTCCGCAGGCTTTTCCTATCAGGTAATTAAAAATGCAATATCTCGCTCTTCTTCCTTATACTTGCGGCGTGTATTTTATGGCGGCATGTCTCTAGTTTTATGGCTTACCATACATTAACTTTCATCTGATAGGTATATATTTAATCTACCCAGTGTATGTTGTCCTGGTTTGACCCTAGTTGACCCTTGTTCGTTTTATTCAACTAAAGTTCAAAAAACGCCAATATTTAGTGTATTTTTCAACGGTTGTAGTTGAACAACAATATAAGTAAATAATATAATGTAATAACAGTGCACATGTGTTTTTAAGAGAAAGTGAGATATGTTTATAAACATCATGCAAACACAATTTTTTATAAAAAAATAAATGCATTTGTTATTATAAACTTAAAATATTTGTTTTATTCGGCGCATAGTATACCTAAGTCGGCTTACTTATATGCTTACTTGGCTATTTTCAGACTAAATAATAATTAAATTATTATTACACTCCCCTTTGCGACCCCGAAATTTAAAAAAAGCGTTTATCTCAAAAACTATTTTAGCTAAAGACACTAAATTTGGTATGTATATTTGCTTAGTAAATGCGCACATTTTGTATGTGTAAAGATTTTATAATTTTGTAAACAAGTTTCGATTCCATGTTCCATTTAAAACTATATTTGGTTAAAAAAAAGATGATAAAAGTACACCCCTTCAAATTTCAATTAACTAAGTTATTTGTAATGTTTTGGTTTTCAAATCACTGAAAATCAATTTTTGTCCAATGTATCAACCTTTATTTTAATATTTATTTTCTCATCCCGTTGGAAATACTCTTAATCGAAGGGAAATACATATATCGTCTGAAAAACAGACTTAACCATTTGCTTGCCTATGTGTGTAAATGTATAATATCTCCAAAAAGATTTCAAAAGGTTGTCGTTACTATTATTTCTTCCAACACCGTTTACTATTAGGTATTTCCGTCATTTATTTAAAAGATCATTTTTTTAGTAAATCTAAAATCAAGTGAAGTAACAAATTGCAAAAGCATTTTAAAGTTATTTCGTTCTTAAAATTCAAACCAAAATTTTTATACCCTTGCAGAGGGTATTATAAAATTGGTCAGATGTTTGTAACGCACAGAAGGAGACGTTTCCGACCCGATATATATTCTTGATCAGCATGAGAAGCTAAGTCGATATAGCCATGTCCGTCTGTCTGTGCGTACGCGTTTTACTCAGCCATCTTAAGAGCTATTGGGATCGGGCCACTATATCATATAGTTCTAGAACAAACATTTTTGCAAAAATTGAAGTATCCCCATGAAATTTACCAATATGATAGTATTTGACATAAATTGACAGATCCCAAAATTTGAATCTGATCGGATAAATAGAACAGAAGTTACAGTCAACACAAATCGGTTAAAATGATGACCTAGTAGACAGCAAGCAGCGCTGCTTGCTGCTCAAACAGAGCACATGCATACACACACAGACGCAGCGCTACAAGAACTGTATGTGTATGCGTGTTGTGCTTTGCTTAGGGAATGATGCAAGAAGAAAGAAAATTTATTATAAAAAGAGAAATAATTTGAATATTTTGTTTGTGAATTGATTAATTCAGTTGCAGGGAAAGAAATTTCAAAATGTAAAAAAATTATTGCGAAGGACTGCATGGGTATATAAACTGCCGAAGCATTGCCGAAGTTAGCTTCTTCGATATTTTTTTGACAATGCAGTCCAGCTCGCTTCTTAATCTTGACAATTACATATTTAAAAACCTTTAATGCGCACATTTTTTAAACACTCTTAATGTGAATATTAGAAATAGAAAGAGAAATCACGTGTTAAAGAAAACACTGCTAGTTAAAAAAAAATATGACAAAACTTGATGGTTTCACTGCGAATCGAACTGCATCATTACTTTTTAAGTTATCACGATGGTTTGATACAAAACTTTTAACAGAAGTTTTTCATCAAAGTTGTTATTTTTTTGAAAAGCGTTTTTTCACTTCTAAAATATTAATTTTTTACAAACTTTCTTAAAAAATGTTTTTTTTAGAATTGAACGGTCTACATTGTTGGGAAGACATCTAGCCCATATATCCGTCTATACCCGATCTTTAGGCCAAAATTTAAAAAAAAAAAAAAAAATAGAATTCCAACTCAATTTAGTTTATGATTTCTTTCTTGCATTTTGCTAATATTGAAAATTTTCCATTCGAATTCCAGTGGAATTCGACGTGGTGTTTTGTATTTTGTGGAGAGCGTTACTGTTTTATTCTTGTAGGCACGTTTTTCTTGGCCATCGTTTTTATTAAACGTGTGACTATATCTTTCTTTGAACAAAATGATAAATTGATTTAAATACTAGATTCAAGAACAGAAATTGTATTTTCCGGTATCATATCTTAAATACAAATAATATGATATTTTCTGCGACATAATTCCTCCCCCTTGTGTTGAACGAAGTCTACAGCACGATGCTTTATGTCGCGTGATTCCAGTCCTAATCTGCATAGGTTTGTTACTGGCCGACGATAAGTGTTTTTTGATGTTTTTATTTCTGCTAATCTCACTCCATCCATACTCTATCTTGTCCTGGGTGTGTTTTGAGTAATGTTCCAATTGAACATTTGCCTCTTGGTGTCATGCGTTTTACCACTACGAGTTCCATCTTATATAGTTTTGCTTTTACCTTTTCTATAAATCATTTGACCCATGCTATAGCTCTTACCAGTTTTGTGAATTTCGAAATTCTATTTTCCAGTATTCTAAATGGTTGCTCGTATTGGCGAACCAGCATCATAGCCCAGATTCGGTTGGTGCCTTTAATTTTGGCTGTGGCCACATCTTTTTGTCTAATCCAACAAAAGCTGGACCTTGTTGCCAACTGTCTGTGTCAACTTTTATGGTAGTATCTCTACCATAACAGCACTTCGTTACTGTTTATCCATTAAATCACCGTTCGGAAGTCTGTCCAGAAAAATCGTTAATCAAACTTTAGATGTATTTCGTTTTCAATAGTTTTCGCCAGTCTGCATCCCGTCACTGCCAATATTTCGAGTTTTGGAATAGTGACATGTTTTACTGGTGAAACTCGAGCTATAAGCATGACGTCATATTTTGTTGCGGCTTCTGTATCCTTGTAACATATGCTGCTGCAGCTGCTGCTACCAAGATAAAAGATAAATGTCGAAAGTAGCACCTCGGTATACTAACATCATGTAGTCTTTTCAAAACGAATCCGTGTTAACGGACCACGTAGATCTTCAGGTATTTCCTGTAAGACATTTATTTATTTATTTTATTTATTTATTTACGTCAACTAAATCAACAACGAACAAGCTTAAGCTAAAATACAGATCATAATTGATTTATATAGGTAGCATAGCTTTATGAACAACTAAACATCGCCGTCCCGGTGGAGGTATTTTATTTGCAACAAGGTGCCAGCTATGCCCCAATTCAAAGCTAATGTGGTCAGGGATGAGTTGCAGCCAATCCAATATCCAGTCCAGAATATTTTAAGTGGTTTCGCTATAGATAATTTAAAAGTATAGCACTAGGAGAAGTGACAGATAGATGAGGAGAAATAAGGTGAGAAAGGTTGTTAAAAGATTGGCAAAGAACACGAAAAGGTTCGTGAAGAGAGTAGTTAGTCAGACATCTACTAAAGTGAAGAGGCAAAAAAGTTTCTAGTCCGACGTGAGGGAACACAAAAATATAGCGTATCTAGTAAATTGGTAGAAATGACTTCGCCGTTGACTAGCTTATGGAGAAAGAGAATGCCAAATATGAGTCTACGGTTGTAAAGTGAAGGAAGGTCAATAAGAAGAAGTCTGTCAGAATAAGAAGGTAAGCAAAGACTTCTGTACTGTTTCAATATTACGCTGGTGAACATCATATTGAGGGTTCCACACTGGCGAGCAATATTCTAGAGTAGGGCGAACTAACGAAGTGTATAAAACCTTTGTCACATATGGATCATCAAATTCTTTTGCTCTATTGACAATTGAAGATGTATGAACATTAAATGAAAGTTTTGGGTCAAACATAACGCCTAAGTCTTTGAATGATGGTACACAATCTAACAGAACAGACTTAATAGAGTAATGAGCTAGGAACGGCGACAAACGACTGAAAGTCATAAAAGAGCACTTAGAGGCATTAAGGTGTAATTTATTAACGTGACACCAATCACAGAACGCATCGAGATCTGATTGCAAGTACTGTTGGAAAGAAGGATCATTATATGAATAACAAATCTTGAAGTCCAGCCGCAAACATGAGTACGCGTGAATGAGCCAAGGCCAAAGGCAAATCATTTATAAACAAGGTAAATAACAGTGGGCGCAGATGACTGCCTTGGTGGACACCTGACGTAACTCGAACAGTTTTAGATATCGAGGAACGAAAAGACACCTTTTGAATGAGCCAAGGCCAAAGGCAAATAATTTATAAACAAGGTAAATAACAGTGGGCCCAGATGACTGCCTTGGCGGACACCTGACGTTTTGGGTTCTGCCAATAAGATACGACTTTAACCAAGCCAATAGTTTCGGGGAAAAACCCATGATGTTAAGTTTCATGAGAAGCATAGAATGATCAACCGTATCGAAAGCCTTACTAAGTTTGACACAGTTTGACACTTTTTATGGAAGCCATGGTGTACAAGGGTAGTCAATTCTAAAAGGTTGGTAAGCGACGAACGACCTTTCATGAAGCCATGCTGACAAGGAGAAGTAGTGGATCTGGATAGGTGTTGAAGGGAAGACGTAATAATTTTCTCAAACAGCTTAGGTATTGCCGAAAGTTTGGCAATGCCACGGTAGTTAGAAATATCCGATTTGTTACCCTTTTTAAAAAGCGGAATAATAAAAGACTCCTTCCAAATATCAGGGAAGCTACAAGTCTCACTCGATATAAAGAATAACCGAGATAAAGGCTTAGAAAGGGAAATCGAACACATTTTAAGGATGCAACTAGGTATATTATCAGGGCCGGGTACAAAGGAAGACGTCATAGATGACAAGTATCTCTAGCTCTACAGTCTTCAGTAATATTAGGAAAAAACATACAATTTAAATGTGGAATTGAGAAGGGATAATGTGTGGGATCCGAAGCAGTAGTAGAATAAGTCGAATGAAACAATTTAGCAAACAGATCTGCAATATCTGAATCATTATTAGCTGTCTGGTCATTAAGTCTGAAGGTGGAAGGTAGTAAATTAGAGCGTCGTTTGGAATTAACAAAATTGTAAAATCTTTTGGGGTTCTTATAAAATTCAACCTTATAGCGAACGATATAATTATTGTAGCATTGAGTATTTAAAAGACAAAATTAAGATTTGGCTACACAATAATTTGCATAGTCAAGTCGCGAACCAGTTTTTTTAAATCTTTTAAAATATCTCGATTTAATGTTAAGGAGATTAGAGAGCCCACGTGTGAACCAGACTGGCGCACTGGAGACGGTAGAGACATTCACATAAGGAACGCATTTATCAATTGCACAATCTATATCACAGCACTCAAATAGAAATGACCAATCAAAAGAGTAAATAAGGCTGTTAAGAAGATTGAAATTGGTTTTACGGAAACTTCTACGACGAGAATTTGAAATAGTAACTTCAATGGTAGGGTGATAAGGATCTTCAGGCTTCACTAATGGCTGTGTTTGTGATACAGCACTAACAGTGGGATCCGAGACAAAAACAAAATCGAGGATTCTTTTAGAAGAGTGAAGAAAAGAATTCAACTGATATATCGAACATTCAAGTAGGCTATCAAGAAAAACATGTTGAGATGAAGGAATTAAGAAAGATAGATTATCATCAACAAGCCAAGAAACATTAGGCAACTTAAAATCGCCCAAAACTATAAGAAAATCACGACGACTAAAAATAGATCGCAAAGCATCAGCATGGTGCATGTAGATAATGATATCAGAAGCTGGAGGAATATATGAACAAGACATATATAAGCTAAAGTTAGAACATGTAACTTCGACTCAAATAAATTCAACACCTAAGGGGAGATCAATCGGCACAACACTTGAACACAGATTCGAGTTGACAGCAATAAGTACTCCACCGCCACGACGACCAACACGATCAAGCCTAAAAGAAATAAAGTTATTAGAAAGAATTTCATTATCCAAAACGGAGGAGTTAAGCCAAGTTTCGGAGAAAGCTAATATGTCAGCCGAAAAGGTTTGGCTATCACAGAATAGTTTCGGGAGCTTGGTAAGAAGTCCTCTTACATTTTGATAATGAATGCAAAGACTAGACGTTATTAGTTTTTTGAAGCAGAAGATACATTAGGAAGGCGGACAGGCAAAGGACGGGAGCGCTTATTGGGCGCAAACTCGTGTACAACTAGGCCCTTTGGCCAAAAGTTAGGGTCAACCATAGCTGAGAAATACTCATTTGGTACGGTAATTTTAAAAGAGGAGATTTCGCGAGGCCTAGAAAACTTAAACTTTTGAATTAAAACCTTAGCAGGGCAAATATTACCAATGTAAGCTGCCACAGACGAGTCAGAAGTATCTGGAGCAAGCCTAGAGATTAGTGGAGGCGGAGGAGCATTGGGATCCGCAAGTGATTGAGAGCCAGCATGATCCTGTAATTGATCAGAGTTCCAGTGAGGGATAGATTGAGCTACACCAGGGCTTGTAATGGGTACTTCAATCTGAAAAGAAGAGCATAAAGAGGGACAAGAAGATGGTGTAGGCGAAAGTAAAATGGGAGAAGATTTAATAGAGAGTGGGTGACTGCTTATGAGGCAACTCAAGGGTACATTTCTCGGGCAATTCCTTAGAAGGTGGACCAAACTTGAATTGCGACAATAAATGTATGCTAGAGTCACACTCGTAAGACAGCTGTTTGGTTATTTTATTTAAAGAAAGAAACATTAAACGAAGATCCCTGTACATTCGGCTAAAATCAAGCTGTTGGCTGGCACAAGATGGGCAAGTCCAGCGCATTAAGCCAAGCTCAGGCTTAGACACAGACAAACCAGAAAATTTGTCGTAGTCGCGGCCGTTGAGGCCAGCACAAAAAAAAAAATATCAAAGAAGCTAACTTCGGCAATGCCGAAGTTTATATACCCTTGCAGGTATATTTAATCCGATAAGAAAGGTGAAGTTTCACACATGAACATAATAAGTTGTCGTATTAATAAAATGTTGAATTCAAAAGACATTTAAAGATTGTTAAGCAATATAAATCTTTATTTGAAGTTATAAATTATTCAGGCGTTCCCTCGGGCCAAAGAAATATTACAAAATACTGCAAAAATACTAAATAAGAACAAACCCGATAGTATTTTTTGGCAAATAAGACTTTACGTATTGATATAACTTTAAATTTTAAAAAATTCATAAAAGAATTCATTGTTTATATCCGCTGATTTATATTATTATGTTAAAGAAACATATTTTATGTTCCTCTAACAAACATACTGAATATTTGCTAAAGGGTCTGATAGAGCGGGATATTATCGATATTTTTAGTGTTATCGATACAATCGATGGTTAAAACAATTTATTGAAAAATTTTTACTATTTAAGATATAATTTTTGAAAATTAAATAATTAGATTATTACAGGTTTACTTATTCCTAAAGAAGACTTTAAATGAAAACTGTGTGTATGTACATATGTAGATACATACATATGTATGTTTCGAAATGCAATATTTATGTACATACATACATACATTCACACATATGTATGTATGTGCACATGTATATATGTACATATATTCATTCATTACATTTATTAATTTAAATATAATAAAATATTATTTTGAATTGTTTCATCTTGTTATATATGTACATATATGTATATTATAGATACATACATACATACATACGCTTGGCACGAATGTGTGTGTGCGCTTTACTGCTCTGTTGACTTCGAACAATGACGTAGTAGGCTGCTGGCCTCTGAGCACAGCCGATTTATATTGGCTGTAACTTATGTTTTATTTATCCGATCTTATTCAAATTTTGGAATATGATCTCTTACGTGAAGTTTTATCTCATTCGTAAATTTGGTATAGATGCTCCCACTGCTTCACCGGTTTTTCGTATAGCACTTAATGATATAGTAGTCCGATCCTCACAATTTTCATACTTTATCATCTCCCGGCTAAAAGTAGCTCAAATATGAAATTTCATTCCGATAGCTCTTAAGATGCCGGCGTGAAGTTGATTTGCACAGACGGACATGGCTATATCGACTCAGCTTCTCATGCTGATCAAGAATATATATACTTTATGGGGTCGGAAACGTCCCCTTCTGTGCGTTACAAACATCTGACCAATTTTATAATACCCTCTGCAAGGGTATAAAAAAAAAAAAATATATATGTATATATATATATATATGTATATAGAAAAATTTAACTAGAGACAGCTAGAGTACACAGCACAAGGTGTGCTGTGCAAGAACAGTTATAAGACGAGCTTTGAGAGGCGGCTTTACAAAAGTGATTACGCGGGAGAGAAGCTAAGCACAAGCACAAAGCAGAGAGAACAACAAAACCACTAGCACTGATAGTATGATGAGGGCGATGAGGGGAGAAGCAATGACGAGAGAGAACAATAAAAAAAAAACTTAAATGCACCAAACACTAATCACGAAAATGAAAAAAAAATATCAAAGAAGCTAACTTCGGCAATGCCGAAATTTATATACCCTTGCAGTCCTTGGCAATAATTTTTTTACATTTTCTTTCCCTGCAACTGAATTCATCAACACACAAACAAAACATTCAAATTATTTCTCTTTTTATAAAAATTTTTCTTCTTCTTGCATCATTCCCTAAGCGAAGCACAACACGCATACACATACAGTTCTTGTAGCGCTGCGTCTGTGTGTGTGTATGCATGTGCTCTGTTTGATTAATGAAGACGTAGTAGCGCTGCTTGCTGCCGGCAGCTTACCTGATAATGTCCATTTAATCTTATAATAGATGAGGATATCTTGCTAATAGCCAATTTTTTTTCTGTTGACTTAGTTTTGTCCGTTGTTGGTTTACAGAGACCAAATCCCTCTATGCTAAATTGGTTTTTAAGCATGCGAGAATCTTACGAAATCTGCTTCTCTTACTTTTGCTTTTACCGGACCGTTTATGACCCACATGAGTTTGGTTTTTGCTATAATCGAACCCTTTTGGGTCTACATTTTATATGGTTTGAGTTGTAAGGAGTGTTGAATGTTCAAGTTTGTCATTTATGTATATGAAAATTCTTTCTGAATAGCTTCGAAATCGATTCGTTGAGTTGGTAAATTCAAATCCTTGATTTTTGCATTTTGAAGCTTTAACATTTTAACAATTTTAAGAATTGCTGCTTCTTGGACTTCTTGAATGCAACCGCTAATAGCTTGCGGCAGGGATTGTAGATGAGATTCTTTTGCCTTATGTAGTAACTTAGTTTTGTCACAGTTGTCGATCTCACATTGCTCACGATTATTGCATTGTCCCTTATAAAATTTTAGACGCGTGAAGCAGGCGTTACCCATCGTTTCTTCACCTCTGCCTTTCTAAATTTACTACATTTATCTAGGGAATGCTTGTCTTCATGACAAATGAAACACTTGCAACAACTTAGTGTAACCTTTTGTGATTGAATTTGTGATGCGAGTTTCTTTTGTGCTTCATTATCTACGTTATTGATTGTAATTATATTCCTGTAGACACATATATCATGATACAATCTCGACTGCTGCTCCATTCAGCAAATATTTCAAAATTGCATTTTGCAGCTCTTTCGAGCGGTTAAAAATGATCCCCATTCTCGGAAAAAACTTTCATCTAGCCGCTCAATTTGGGTTGTGGAATTGGCCGTGGTGTTTTGTATTTTGTGGAGAGTTTTATTGTTTTATTCTTGTAGGCACGTTTTTATTCGCCATCGTTTTTATTAAGAGTGTGAACATATCGTTCTTTGAACAAAATGATAAACTGACTCTAATACTAGATTCAAGAAGATATTTTCTGCGACACGAAGCTGGTTCATAACATGAGAATTTATGTCATTGAGCAAAATAAATTCTCATATAATGCACAAAGCTTGGAATGGAAAATTATCAATAATAGCAAAATGGAAAAGAAAACATGATAAAAATTGGGTTAAGATTTAATTTTTTTTTTTAACATTTGGGCCCTAAGTTCGGGTATGGACGGATATTTAGTTTTCCCAACATTTGTAGCCAGTTCTATTCTAAGAAACTTTGTTAAAAAAATTTTTTAAGAAAAAAATGTTGTATCAAACTATCGCGTTAACTTAAAAAAGTAATAATGCAGTTCGATTCGCAGGACCCGAAAAAGCGGTAAACCTTTGAGTTTCGCCATGTCTCTTTTGACGTCTCACCGTTTGAGAAGGTAGATAATAAATAATAAAAGTAAACAAAAGTTCTAGCATAAAACATCACTAATTTTTAGACTTTGCATTGGATATGATGTGTGTTACATAAAATATTAAAATTTAAACATTTTTTTATAAGGATTAAATACAACAAAGAGCTTCAGGACATTTCAATTTTTTACGCTTTGCCGACATGACCAGTCCAGTGGATATATTATTATAATTTTTTCTTTTATGAATCACCAGTCCACTCCACTTTAGGAACTTATCTAGAGTTATTTAAAAAAAAATATAATTAATAAATACAAAAATAATGATACTGATTGCGAAATAACTTACGGATTAGATTTCTACCACGGCAACGGATCTTCATTTCTGTCGAGTCATTCCTCCGCTAGATATTTGTCCAACTCTTATAAGGCAACACTTTCTTTCTTAAGCTTTCTGCATATAATAAATTTGTATACCCTTGCAAAGGGTATTATAAAATGGGTCAGATGTTTCTAACGCATAGAAGGGGACGTTTCCGACCCCATAAAGTATATATATTCTTGATCAGCATGAGAAGCTGAGTCGATATATGTCCGTCCGTCGGTGCGTATGCGTTTTACTCAGCCATCTTTAGAGTTATTGGGATGAAACTATTATGGTACTATGGTATTTGAGGTACTTATAACTCGGGTAAGATAAAGTATGAAAATCATCAAAATCGGACGACTATATCATATAGATCTAGAAGTTACATAGGTGAAGAAATTGCATCCTCATGACATTTACGAATATATTAGTATTGGATATAAAACGCCGGATCCCAAAATTTTAATCTGTTCGGATAAATAGTACATAAGTTACAATCAACTTGGGCTGAAGTGCTGCCGGCAGCGCTGCTGTCATCGTCAAATCAACAAAGCACATGCATACACACACAGACACAAGCTACATGAACTGTATGTGGGCCGTAAAAAGGTAATAATGTTTTATTTGTGTATTGATGAATTAACTTGCAGGGAAAGAAATTTCAAAATGTAAAACATATTATTGCCAAGGACTAAAAGAGTATATAAAATTCGACATTTCCAAAGTTAGCTTCTTTGATATTTCTCATTATGTTTGAGTCTGCGAGCCATTTCAGATTTCAACTCGTTTACAACCAAAACAACTGAAGCATTTGTGGCTGCAATGTTATCCATATTGTATAAGTGTAGAAATTTCCTATGTTACCTCATAAAATAGCTTTAAAATTAGCACGATATCGTTAACTAAACGTCAGTCCTTTTTGGTTAACATAGGTCTCGGCGATGTAGTAAGAAGTTAACCGCTCGAACATTTTGAATACAGAGTTCCAGCAAGTCTGGGATCAACTGACGTAGATTTCGCTTTAATTTTTTAGACCCATTGCGCTCGATTAAAGAATTCCACCACCGATTTAACATTCTTGCGTGTATCAGACATTTCTTTTAGCTCAATTGAACAATCAGGTCCCATGTTGCAAGTTTTACTGCATTATACATATGTAATACATATGAACAGTATTACAATTCTCCAATTAGAGCTTTTTGTACCCTTCAAAAAGGGTATTTTAATTTTGGTCAGAAACCAAGTACCTATATATATATTGTTGATCAACACGCCGAGGCGAGTTCAAATAGCCATGTCCGTCTGTCCGTCCGTCTGAATCAACGTTAAAGACCGTCCTAGACCGTTAAAGCTACAGGGTTGAAATTTTGTATGTAGGCTTGTACATACTGTGCAGTTTGTATATCTCGGATTCAGCCTGATCGGACCTCTTGATCAGCATGAGAAGCTGAACGACAAAGTCACGAACAGTAACTTTTCTCAGTAGCTTCGTTATTTTGTGAGCTATTGTCTATTTAATATTGGTGAATTTATTACAACTAAAAACCATTGTGAATTATTCGGTAAAGATCGGGTCATATATGTCCTATAGGAACGATAGGTCGAAAGCACTGACTTTTGTCAATAACTTCGATACTTTAAAGCAATTGCCATAAAATTTATATTTCTCAGTGTAACATAGCTATTAATGACTATGCTAAACTTGATCAAGCTGGGGTAAATATATCATATAGCTCCCATAGGCGCAATCGGTGGTAAACAGTGACTTTGATCAATATCTTCGCTATTTCCTATGCAAAGATTGTACATGGTTCATCCACCTTGACGGCTATTAGTAAGGAAATAGTAACAAAAAACTTGCAAGGGTAACTTTGATGCGGTCGAAGTAAGACTCGGCTCTGGTTTTTTTTTTTTTTTTTAGATACGAAGATAAAAAACTTGGGAAGAAAGCATATGGGAATGAGGTATAGCGATTCCTTATTAAAGCCATGTAGCTTTCATTGGTCAGAGAAGTCCACCAATCCATTGTCAAACCAACCGTAATTGCCGAAGAAATATTGGAGATCAGCTGCAATCAAGACAATGGGATGTTTGGCTCTTAGGTGGCCACTAAAATTTCTTGTGCTTCTCTTATGCTGTGGTAAACATCTTGCACAGCTAACACTTACAATTAGTCTTTTTATTGTAAATTTCATTACAATAATCCCAAAGTAAAATGGTCAACCATTGCAGGTGACCAGATGTTTCCGGTTGTTGGTGTGGCAGTTTGCTTATGCATTTTTTTTTTTCTTATTTTTTTGGTTGTAGTGAGTGAAAAACCCAAAAAGTGAGTCAGAAACTAGTAAATCTGTGAACTAGTCAGTGATCAAGTAAGTCGATGAATCAGGTACTCACAGATAAACAACTTTGAATTACGATAAACGGGTTTTTAAACTCACTCAGGCCGATGCGTCAAATTAAGGGTTCAATGGATCTGACTTATGTAGCTTGTTTTGGCAACGTCTTTGGTTTATATCAAACTTCTTGTTTGCCGGTTCGAGGTCGATAAATAAAACACAAAATTTTATTTCTTGTTGGATTATTTCCTAATTTTTATCGAGATCGAAGATCGTCGTCATGAGCTATTACAATTGAAATATACTAACATAAGTTTTATATATATAAGTTACGAGTCTTAAGTACGAGTCTTGTCCATGGCTATAATCTGGTCCCTGCTGTGAAGCCAGTTATGAGTCTATCATCCGAGTCTTCATGTAGGGGTGTGGAATTACCATGATCCTTCGGATACACTTTGGAGATCACACACAAGACTCTTTCTTTAACCACTAGTTTACCATGAAACTAATTACACAGAAGCTTGGTTTAAAGTTATAGTTCGTTTATTACTTGAATGTACCTCTGGTTCCGAGGCCAGACTAAGACTAAATTAAGACTGAGGCTCTTGCAGAGATCGGAGCCTTCGGAGTTGAGCCGATGTTGAGAGTAGGTCGCTCTTCCGGTCGCTCTTCAATTGGATAGTGTGGACTAAAATGGGTCACAATGTACTTAAGGTTATGGGATGTTTGTGTTGTCAACGTGACTTTTAATAAGGGCGGGTATACTACCCGGCACTCATTCAGCAGTTTCTGTTATTGCGTCTTGTCTTGCATGCAGCATAGTTCGTCGGGGTGCAGGGCACGGTTCTACTTGTTCTGAAGGAGTCGGCGTATCGTGGAGAAACGCGTGTGCTAACTTGTATATACAAAAAAAAACACATTTTTGTACAAAATCATCCCTTAACAGTGCGCAGGTCTTGTAGACTCAGTTTCTAAGCGTTGCTTCCCTGTTTTTAAACGGAAAGACCATTCTACACAATATTAAAGTACATTTACTAAACATTTAAACTTTTTAACCATTTTTTAAGCTTTAAGTATATTAACAGGATATTTTGGAGATGGTTTGTTTTTGTTGCATTCAAAGAATATATATATATATGCACACAAATCAAGGTACATGCACTGGAAAAAGTTCAAAAGTCGAGGAGGAAAAATTTTTTTTCTATCGAAATAGAAAGATATATAGTGAATGCGAAATTCGTCATTTAAAGGTTATATAAATATTAGCTATGTATTAATCAATATATAGAAAGAAAGTTTGGTATATAATAAAATATAACTGTTAAAGACTGCTACGACATAAATGCGGTCTTTTAACTTTTTAGTTATTGTTTTTTTTTTTTTTATACCCTTGCAGAGGGTATTATAAAATTGGTCAGATGTTTGTAACGCACAGAAGGAGACGTTTCCGACCACATAAAGTATATATATTCTTGATCAGCATGAGAAGCTGAGTCGATATAGCCATGTCCGTCTGTCCGTCCGTCCGTCCGTCCGTCCGTCCGTCCGTCCGTCTGTGCAAATCAACTTCACGCTGGCATCTTAAGAGCTATCGGAATGAAATTTCATATTTGAGCTACTTTTAGCCGGGAGATAATAGAGTATGAAAATTGTCAGGATCGGACTACTATATCATATAGCTCTAGAACAAAATTTTTTGCAAAAATTGGAGTATCGCCATGAAATTTACCAATATAATAGAATTTGATATAAAATCTCAGATCCCAAAATTTGAGTTTGATCAGATAAATAGAACACAAGTTACAGTCAATTTAAATCGGTTCTACGTCATCAGCAAATCAAACAGAGCACATGCATACGCACACACAGACGTAGCGCTACACGTATGTATGTATGTGTATGCGTGTTGTGCCTTGCTTAAAAATTTGTAGTAAAAAGAGAAATAATTTGAATGTTTTGTTTGTGTGTTGATGAATTGAGTTGCAAGGAAAGAAATTTCAAAATGTAAAAAAATTATTGCCAAGGACTGCAAGGGTATATAAACTTCGGCAATGCCGAAGTTAGCTTCTTTGATATTTAACAATTAATTTTTGATTTCAATAATTAGTTTTGATTATCTCGGGAAGTTTTACGTATTTGTGGCTGCTGTTCCTGTTTTAGATGCTGAACAGGTGATGTTGGATGTGCATTGCTATTCGGGATTAAATTTAGATTTGACGATATGTTTCCCGTTACAAATTCGTTTTCTGGAGAAGGTGAAGAACCTGCTCCCGAATTTCGACGGGATGCGGAAGGGGGACGCACATTCGTGTCCAAATGTCGAAAACTGCGAGTATAAGATATAAAAGAAACAATCAACGGTCAAATTTAAACTAGAATAGCAAATTAGCAAACCGCAGAGGAGGGTTTCCACTGTTGCTGTTAATACTACTGGCGCCGATATTATTGCTGTTAAAAAGAAACGCTAATGGCCAAGAAATCCAGGAATTATGATCGACCGAACTTTGAGTTCGTATTATCGGTGCACTGCCACGACTGACTACGGGTGATGGCAGCTCCATTGATAGTTTTGGTGTCCCGGCTTTGTTGATAGCAGGGTTATAAATCTTTGGATCGCTAACCATGCGTACGAAGAACGAACGTTTTTGTGCCAAAATATCCTGCTGCTTCTTGCGGCTAATTGCAATTTCACTGATCTCATCATGTTGCTCTTTCTCTAGCAGTTCGTTGGCAAAGTCCACAATAGTGTCCCAAGCGTATTCAATATCTTCCGCCGTGGCATTCTGAGCTACGGCACAAAAACGAATGATGTAACGTTCATTAACACTAGCCGGAACCATATGCAATTTGCCAGATTCGTTAATTATACTCAATAATTTTTCATTTAATTTATCGGTGCCTTTAAGCCGAAAACAAACCAGTCCCAGCTATTGAAATATGTAAAGAGATGAAGTTATAATCGAATCGTTAGAAAATACGTGAAGCTACCTAAAAATCCATAAGACTAATTTTATTTGTTAATATAATACAGGGGTGTCACAGAAATTTCTAGAGGCAGTTTGTTTTTGAAATCTACCAAATGAAATGTTATAATAATATAATTCCCTCGCAATATACTCATTAAGTTGTCAACCATTGTTTACATTTGAAATTTAATTTCAAATAAAATTGACAAAAATTTAATCCCACATTTGAGCAAAGACAAGTAACATTATATTTGTATACCCTTGTAGAGGGTATTATAAAATTGTTCAGATGTTTGTAACGCACAGAAGGAGACGTTTCTGACCCCATAAAGTATATATATTCTTGATCAGCATGAGCTGAATCGATATAGCCATGTCCGTCCGCCCGTCCGTCCGTCGGTGCGTAGAGAGCTATCGGGATGAAATTTTTGGGGGGGGACCCGGGTAAGATAAAGTATGAAAATCATCGGGATCGGAATACTTATCATATAGTTCTAGAAGAAACATTTTTGCAGAAATTGGAGTATCCCCATGAAATTTACCAATTTGATAGTATTGGAATAACCTCAGATCCCAAAATTTTAATCTGATCGGATAAATAGAACTCAAGTTACAGTTAATATAATTCGGCTCAAGCGCTGCCTACTACGTCATCATCAAATCAACAGAGCACATTCATACATACAGACGCAACGCTACATGAACTGTATGTGTATGCGTGCGGTGCTTTGCTTAGGGAATGAAGGAAGAAGAAGAAAAAATTTTAGTGAAAAGCGTAATAATTGTTTTGTTTGTGTATTGAGGAATTGAGTTGAGGGAAAATTTAAAAATGTTAAAGTATTATTGCCAAGGAGTGCACAAGGGTATATAAACTTTGGCATAGCCAAAGTTATCTTCTTCTACTTATGCTTTTTTATAGCTTTGAAAAGAATTGAGTGGTGGCAAGAAAGATGTTGTATTATTTAAGAAAATAAGAATATCGTTTATGTAGTTTTATTACGTTTCCTCAATCAACTTTCAAATTAACTTTTAATTTCTTCTTTGAATTTATATAATTCAATTTAATCAAATTTTTCCAAAGGGCGCCATAATATTTAACTACTCGCAGCAATTTATGCTTCTTTTGCTTTTGGCGGTATCAGTACAGAGTTCTCCACTTCATTTTTTCTATAGAAAAAATACTACATAGTTCCAGCAGGACGGTTGGGGTGCTTTAAGCAAAAACGACCGCTGCTAAATTTTTGCAGTGGCGTTGACGTAAAACAATAATTTTAATATAAGAATAAACATTTAAAGCGATTGCTTAAATGTATTTCGATCCAAAAGAAATCAAAGTTCATTTCAACAGTACGTTATTCCGTTCGTATTTCGATAGAAGCGCAATATTATCAAAATGTTGAAAGAAAAGCAGCGAGATTTTAAAACTGTCAAACGACATTTCTGTGACACCCTACATTTGCTTTTGGATTGGGTTCAGGGTGTTATCGATTTCTATGACACCCCTGATATAAAAACAAGCCTTCAATGTTTAACTATAATTTCAATACCTTGACTTCATTACAGATTTCGAAGCGGTTGTCTTTAAGTACCAATTCTTCGAAGCGCTTGGCTAAATTGATATGATGCCGTATGTAATGTTGGAGACCAGATATGCCATAAGAACGCAATACAAACCTAGAAAAAATATTTGAATTAGATAAACCTAAATTATGTAGCTTACATTATTCTACTTTCTTGCAAAAAAGACATATTAGTCAAGTCATTAGTCATTAGTTCATATAGCCATGTCCGTGTTTCCGTCGGGATCGGATATCCACCTAGACTGTAAAAGATACAGAGCTGAAATTTTGCCTGTGGGCTTCTACGTACCCCAGGGTTTGTATATCTCGATACTATAATATCACTATTAAAGAGCTGCAGGAATGAGAGAAAACCGATAGTCGAATCGATTTCAAATGAATGAGTGACAACTACACAATGAAATGAATGAGAATGTTAGTTGTTGTCAAATCTCTGAAAGCATCGTCAAAGCATCGAAATGTACTAAGGCACTCGAATCATTCGAATTATGTCCTTTTATTATTGGGACTTTTTAAAGCAACAACAACTAATTATTTTATTAAAAATGAAGGGAAAATAATGGCGAAATGAGTGCTATTAAAATTTAAATATGCTATACACCAAAAACTTTATCGCGCAGTTTCGGATTGGACATTTTAGGACAAATCTTGGAAAATTTAATTTAGAAGGATTTCCTAGTTGTCACGAACCGAGAAAACAAAAATAATATAATATATTATACAAAATATTATTCGCTAATCCATCATATACACGATAGATTTACCTTTTAATATTATTTCACTAGTTGGAAAAAAAAATTCATTTCTGTAGGGCGTTCCGAACCCGATAACAACAGTATTGTAGTCTGAGTAGGTCCCCACTGAGCCACCGACCACACTAGTTTAGTCGTATAATAGTCACATGTAGCTGAAAAATATACAATACAAATAAATACTAAATACTAAAATCAGAATTGGAATTCGAATGCATTAGAATCATAGCAACTCATTATCTTACTTTCTAACTCATTCAATTCGTTTTGTTTCGTTTTAATGTTGTGCGACTTATTTTTACGTCGCACACTCATTTATTTGAGGTTGATTTTTAAAGTCATTCAATTCTTCATTTGGTTTTGAATGTTGTTAACTCGAATTGATTTTTCTATCATTCACTATATATAGCTCCCAAATAAACGGCAAAGTCACGAACAGTTCTCAATATCTTTGTTATTTTTTATGCTGTTTTCATAAAAATTCATAAGTTTCGTATACCCACCTACATACCAAGAAACAGTGACTCTTATAAGTAACTTTGTTACTTTTGATACGATATTCGTGAAAATAATGTTGGATAGTGTTGGTTAAGGGACTAATAAGTTAAATCCTATGGATACATTTTGCAGTACGATGTGTTGATTGGCCGTGAAATTCTTAGCCAGGGTTTTGGCGTTACAATGGACGCTGAGAACTTACAAATTTTTAAAACAAAGAGTCCAACTAACTAGTTTAGTCGGATATGAGGGTGCCATCAAATGTAATAGCGATATAAGTGAATGAAGATTGTTCTAATTAATATTTTGAAGCTATACTATGATTGGTTTATTGAAGGAATTTCAAAGACTAGAGTCTCCACAGGACAGTTGGAAATTAAACTTATAGATCCACACAACGGCATCCATAGTGAGGAAAAAAAAAAAAAACGAATTATTAAAATCAAACATTATTCGTGCTAGTTGCTCACCTTTTGTCAACCCTATGATGTTGGTTAAAAAGAAAAATGGCACTGACCGTCTTTATGTAAACTATCGTATGTTAAATGATAATACAATCGCCGATAGGTATCCGTTACCACTTATCTCAGACCAGATTGCTGTGCTTCGCGGAGCTAAATATTTCTCCTGTCTGGATATGGCGAGTGGCTTTTATAAAATTCGGATACATGAAGATTCTATAGAGCGAACCGCTTTTGTTACGCCTAAAGGGCGTATATATCAATGATGTGTTGATTATAGCCGAAAATAAAGAAGAAGCTTTAGATCGATTGCAGATAGCCCTAGATACTTTGAGTAAGTCGAGATTGTCATTTAACGTTACAAAGGGTTCTTTTCTTAAAACTAGTGTAAAGTATCTGGGGTATGAAATAAGTAAAGTAGAAATCAGAGGAAACAGACGTAAAATTGAACCGCTGTTGAGACTACTACCTCTTAAAACTGTGTCTCAATTGAGACAATTTATAGGTTCGGCCGCTTATTTCCGATAGTTTGAACCGAAATTATATTTGATCCAAAACATCAATAGAGTTGCACACGGATGCTAGTTTGGTTGGCTATGGAGCAATATTGCTGCAAAGAATTGATAACAAACCCCATGTGGTGGAATATTACAAGAAATGCTGCACGTCTCCAGCTGAATCGAAGTACCACTCCTACGAGTTGGAGACGTTGGCAGTTGTTAACGCAATTTAACACTTCCATCATTATGTCCAATAATATCTAATAGTCGTACTAAGTTCGATTTAACCCCTAGAGTACAAAGGTGGTGGGCGTTTTTACAACTACTTGATTTTAATCTAGAGTATGGAAAAGGCGAGCGAATGGCACAGGTGGACTTTCTTTCCCGAAATCCGGTGCCCAAGAAAAGTGAGGTACTGAGTAAAATACCTGAAAGCGCTCACTTGACTGAGGTAACCGAAAACTGGTTCATTTTGGAGCAACAACATGATTCAGAGACACTAGATAATTAAAAAATAGTTAACTCCCAGAAAATTTAGACAAACGAATTTTGAGGAGCGTTCAGGTCAAGTCTCTGAAGACTTAAGTGAAGATAGACGTGGTATGATGGAGAAGGTGTCTCATCTTTTAGATGTTGTTGGCGAAAAAGATGGCTGAAGTGATGTGTTAGTGTCCCGAAAGGGAACACTAACAAAATAAACAACAACACACACGAATTGTTGAAAAAGAACTACACAAACTATGCTCTATTATATAAGATATGATAAGGTTTAAAAGGATATACACTAATGTAAAGTTTGATAAGTTATAAATAATGTAAAATAAATGAAGAATATGAAATTGAAAAGACAAATTAATCTAAGAGAGAAGTGAAATATACTAGATTTAGATAATAAAGTCAAGACTTGTAAAAAGAAAATTGGTTTAGTGGTAATATCTTTGCCTACACGACGTCTTGTAGTTTGTCAGAAAGGCCGTGTCTAAGATGATGATTGTTATGGTAGCAAGGCCTTTACCTACACAAAGATGTGCAGTTCGTCAGAATGGCCGTGTCGAAGAATGAATCAAAGCCTACTATGTTCTTTTGAGAATTGTCAGGTGTCAATTAATCAAAGCCAACTATATTATAAGAATTGTCTGGTGTCAGCCGTGCAGCGTTTGCAGACTGACACCTGAGATGCTTAAGCAACATGTTGACTAATAAATGTTGCCAAAGAACGAAAACTGTCATCATGTGAGGTCATGTATAAAACGGGATATTGAGCTCAGAGAAGTCAGTCACAACCAGCCTCCGATTCGGAACTAACAATACAGTTCAGTGTAAACTAACTGAAGTTTAAGTAAAGTAATACAGTGAAGTAAAAAATGAGTGAAATAAACCAAATTCCCTTGGAGGATGTCCTGCCAGGGACTTCGACAACTGTAAATATTTTATTTTGGTATATATGTACATATATACTGTATGGGTTCGTTTCTTCTCTGCATTACAAACATGTAACCATGTATATTACTCTCTGCAAGGGTGTAAAATGAAGGTGACCTAGAACAATATTCTGATAATTTTTCCGATTTCTGCGTTGCTGTTGATTGTGACCATTTGCAGCCATGAATATATAAATAGCGGCTAGATCGCCTATCTTATGAGATCGACTTTAACATACCATTTCACCCTATGGTATAAAAAAACCAGAGGGCCGGGCTAACTTCGACGGAGTCAATGTTTGTACACCCTTGCAACTTTTTTGGCAACTCTTTCCTTACCCATATCCATCAAAGTAAAAAATCGTTTTATCTAAAAAGGTTAATAGAGTTGAATGTTTTGCCGGCTCGAGGTCAAATGTTGGGCGAATAAAAACAAAAATTAAAAACACAGTTTGTTCTTATTATCGTTCCGATATATTTCGACCACTCATCGGTGGTCGTCTTCAGGGCAATTAGTTTTACACGTCCGCACACCGTGACGTGGAGCTACACACATACATATATATATATTTGAAAGCAATCGCGTCAAAAGTAACGAAGTTATTGAGAAAAGTCACTGTTTGTCATTATATGATATGACTATATACTGACTACAAGATCTAAATCAAATTTGGCACAGTCGTTTATAGGTATAATAAACTCACCAATATTAAATTTCACGACAATAGCTCAGAAAATACGAAGTTATTGAGAAAAGTCACTGTTCGTGACTTTGCCGTTTGTATGGGAGCTATATGATATAGTGGTAAATCCGAGATATACAACCTGCGCACTACATACAATCCTACATGCAAAATTTCAGCTCTGTAGCTCTTGAGGTCTAGGAGTTTGCGCTGATCCAGACGAACGGACAGACGGAATCATCACTAGGACCACGTACCAAAGCTTCAGCGAACGAAATCGTCGACTAAGTGGAACTCCCCAATGGCGATAGTCGATGGCCGCATCCGAATATCCATGTTTGAGATATAATGGATCCACAACCAGTGCTGATGTCAGACGGATGCGATCTCGCACCCACAAAGTCGAGCAATCAAAATTAGTTAGCAGCCATTTGTTGGGATTTGTATTGAATGAGTCAGCGTATTCGATGCCCTAATTGTTTGATAAACTTGTTATAAGGAAAGATAATGGGAAAAAAGAAGGCAAGAAAGAGAATTTGTTTGATTGCCACTTACCTTCAAAAGAGGTTTCAGTTCAGGACATATGAAACTATTACCAGCATAAGCGGCATCCACATGTAGCCAAACATAAGGAAATTTCTGTAGCTGCTTACCAATCTCGGGCAAGTTGTCGAATGCACAAGATCCAGTGGTACCCAAAGTGGTCGATACAAAAAATGGTACAAGGCCTTGAAGTTCGTCTTCTTCCATGGCTTCTGCAACGGTTTGGCCCCGCAGACTGGCATTGTCATCTGGTTCCAAAATTCGTAATTTAACAAAACAAATCATTGCTGCTTTTTCCACACAACTGTGCGCTTCTTTGGAACAATATGCTATTAGTTTGGAAAGCAAGTGTCCTTCCTCTACAAAGGGGTGCTGAGATTTCAGGCGTTTTAAAGCCTGCGCACGAGCCGCAAGCATCGTAACAAGAATACACTCCGATGCTGATGTCTAGTTATACAAATTCTGAGCTCAAAATAGATCTGATAAATTGATTGATAAGCTCATTTACCTGAATGACACCTCCGCCGGTACTACCCTCCTTTAGCGCCAAAAAATGATCTGGTAGTCCAATTGCTTTACCCAACCAATCCAACACAATTGTTTCCAGTTCAGTGCAGGCCGGACTTGCAGCCCATGAGAATCCGATGCAACCGATACCATCACCTAGCATGTCTCCCAAAATTGAAGGAAATGAATTACCGGCCGGGAAATAGGCGTGGAATCTCGGATGCTGCCAATGTGTTACACCAGGCATAATTTTTTCTTCCACATCATTCATAATATCATCCCAGTTTTCTGGCTCTAGAGGTGCCTCCGCTTAAAAAAAGCAGATTAAAAATCAATATAAATAAAATTCAAGAGACGAGTTCATATAGCCTTGTCCGTTCGTCTGGATCGACGCGATCTCCTCCTAGACCAAAAGAGCTTGCTAGCGACGTCGGACAGTTGGGCCTCTGCTCGGATAGCGTTGCACAAATCAATATTTTCATAATTGCGTTTGGCAAAAAGTAAAAAGAACTTTCATTCATATTATTTAGACGTCCAAAGAACTATTGTTTAGAAAATAAATGACCAGTTAAGGAGAATTACACTGAAAAGTTATTACCTTATATTTGGTAGTGTTAAGATTTAATAGATTAAACTGGCACCAAGATTGAAAATGTTTAAGAGCAGCTTGTAGCCGACTAGATGAATCTGTTTCTTTATAAGTAAGACAAAGCTTGACATCAGCATACATAAGCACACGCGAATGAATAATGACTAATGGAAGATCGTTAATAAATAAAGTAAAAAGCAGGGGGCCAAGATGACTACCTTACACCAGATGTCACCCTTGCAAGTTGTTTGGTACTCTTTCCTCACTTATAGCCGTCAAAGTGGAAAAACGTTATATCTCGTTTTATCTTCAAAGAGTAATTTTTGCGAAAGAACGGCCCACAATCTTAACATAGGAAATAACGAAGTTTTTGATGGAAGTCACTGTTTTCCAACGATCGGTTCCTATGGGAGCTATATGATATAGGCATCTTTATCAAATTTGATACAGTCATTAACAGATATATTAAACTAACAAATGTTTAATTTGAAATCAATCGCATCAAAAGTAACGAAGTCCTTGACAAAAGTCAATGTTTTCGACCGATCGTTCATATGAGAGCTATATGATATAATCACCCGATCTTGATCAAATTTGGCACAGTTGTTTATAGATGCAATTAACTCACCAATATTATTTCAATTTCATGAGGTAAGCTCAAAAAAAGCGAACTTATTCAGAAAACTCACTGTTCGTGACTTTGTCGTTTGTACTGGATGATATAGTGGTCCGAATCCGAGATATACAACCCCTGCAGTATATACAAGCCTACACGCAAAATTTCAGCTCTGTAGCTCTAACGGTCTAGGAGAAGTTCCCATCAATCCAGACGGACGGTCAGACGGACGGACTCGTCTCTGATCAAGAATATATACTTTATATGCAAGGGTATAAAAATAAGACTTGAAAAGTACCTTCTGTTTTCTGTTTGTTTAATATTCTCAAACCCAAGAAAGGAAAATGGTTGGGAATCCAATGTCGTTCAGTTTAGAAGTCAATAGGGTATGATTAACAGAATCAAAGGCTTTACTGAAGTCTGTGTGTATGACATCAGTTTTTTTTAGCGTTTTTGAACCCCTTGATGATTATTGAGGAAAATTCTAAAAGGTTAGTGGTTGTAGATCTACGATTCACAAACCCATGTTGGGATGGCGAAATAATAGAGCTGCAAAAATGTTGCAATTGCGAAGTTACAATTTTCTCAAAAGCTTTCGGAATAGCGGACAATTTTAAAATACCTCTATAGTTAGAGGCTTCGGACCTCGTGCCATTTTTATGCAGAGGAATGATATACGACTCCTTCCAAATAGATGGAAAAGAGGAAGATTCGACAGACAAAACACTTTTAAAATGGGTTCACATAATCCGTTTGCACAGAACCTGAGTACACATCCAGGTAGACCATCTGGCCCCGGAGAATAAACAGGTTTAACCAGTTTAAGTTCACTAAGAAGAGAACTATCATCAATTACTGGATTAAAAATACAATTAGCCGACTTGCTCGATATTCCACTGAGGAATAAGTTGTTTTGAGAAAACTCGCAAACATATCGGCAATTGCCTGATCAGTGCTTGCTTTTTTATTTTGAAAGGACAAAAAAGATGGGTGAACAGATGTCTTACTTTTAGAATTAACGAAATTATAAAATTGCTTAGGGTTAGAAGAAAACTGAAGAACTTCTTATAATATCGAGTCTTCACATTTTTCAAATTGGATAACTCTCGAGAGAACCAGGGAGGTTTATTAAGCTGCTCCTGCCTACCAAGAGGCACACTAATCTCAAAGAGTGAATTCAGAGTATCATAAAAAAAGCGAATAGCTGAGTTCATATCTCTATAATTGTAAAGATAAGACCAATCCACAGTGGTCGGTACTGTATGAAATTAGCGGCCAAAAATGTTTCCACTGACTTTATCAAAGTGAAATTTTTATATTAGCTTTATAAAATTATAATAAGTAGTAAACAATTGTATTGTCATGAATAAACCACTTCAAACTATCAAAAAATAATTTTTAGGAAGTGTCTTTTTTTTTATTTTTTTATACTATTAAAGCATCAAAACTAAATAGAAAAATATAATAGTTTAATAGTAATTAATTTAATTATGAAATTACAAAAATAGCAAATCAAAGAATAATGAATTAAGCCAAAAAAATTATTGCGGACTATTCGAGTAAATCAAACACTGATTTCGGTAAAAATGAGTTTTTTTTGCTTGGTAATTTTCTTTGACCAGAAATCAGAGGATCAGAGGTCAAAAGCAACCTAATTATTAAGTCCTGATTTGTGGCTTCCCGTGAAATTTTCCTTGTATGGTTTAGTCGATACTTCTTAACGTCCTTATTTCTTGCCTCAGCAGCTTCTTCTGAGAGATCTCCAGTAGATACTAATTCGTGCTTAATAATATCTGGAGCATGAATTAAAATTATGTGAACCGAGGGAGGAATATAGTGCCAGGAATACTTAGTTGTTAGTTCTCGAGCAGTAGCTAGAGCAGACTGGCGTCTCAGACTGGCGGCAAGAGCCCGAGAACTATGTAATAATAACAGAGAGAGCCAAATGGTCAGTTTGCGAAGAAAAGTACAAGCTACTATGTAAATATGTGTTGATATCCTGCCAAACTGTCATTTGATAATGTTGAAATAAAGAAACTAATATGTAAAATAAAATTTTGACTATGATAACAAAAATGTTGATGTTGATGTTGATGTTAGAAAGAAAGATGTTGTTAAGAAAGAATTAATGCTTGAATAAGAAGATTGAGATTGATGTAATAAATGGTAATTTGAATGACGAAAGGTAAAAATTTACATTTGGATGGTTATGATCTGGGTTAGGGCTTAATGTTGAGAACTGTCATCGTGTGAATTTCTATCTAAGGAAGGGTATTGGGCTACAGAGCTCGGAAAATAAATCCCAGTGGAACTGACCAAACAGTCTCTGAAAAGAAAAAGTGCCAATAAAACCTAAAATGTAAATTAAAAGTAAAATAGTGACGATATGAAAATACCAGAGGGCCGGTGCTAACTTCGACCGCGTCAGAGTTTGTATCCCTTGCAAGTTTTTTGTTAATCTTCCCTTATCTATAGCCGTCAACGAGAAAAAGTTATTATATAAAAAGTCAAATGCTTGCGAATGAGCGGTCTACAATCTTAGCATAAAAAATAACGAAGTTATTGATCAAAGTCGTTGTTTTCCACCGATCGTTTCTATTTGAGCTATATGATATAGTTTCCCAAACTAGATCAAATTTAGCACTGTCATTTATAGCTATGCTAAACTTCGAAATAATATTTTTTTATGACATGTGCTTAAAAAGTAACAAAGTTATTGACAAAAGTTTACATTCAAATTCAAATTAAGCAATTGAGAATTCAGCAACCGATCCTCAACATACCGCCGGCCCTGAAACAAAGTTTCTGAAACGGGCAGGGGCAGGCATCTCTCCTGTAGCTGTCTTTAACTTAAGGGCTCGTGTAGACCATCTAGGCCAGGAAGCGTCTCGATGACGTGTGTCAGGGGAGTATGAGAGTCCTTCACTAATACGAGCTCATCAGGCTTCAGGTTTGCCGATTTCATTAACCATTTTGGCCTCTGCTGCAACGACGTACGAAGGTACACTAGATGCCACCGTTTCCAAAAACCTTGCAACATGGCTTGGGCGAAAGATATCCAACGTCTGTATCGGAAGTGGTACAAAAAGGCCGTGCGTTGATCACCACTTCTACCTGTGTTAACAACATATGCTTTTGTTCAAATGTAATAACGACATGGCCGATTACTCGGTATATATGACGCTTCACAGAGCGCACAGCCGATTCCCATTTGCCTTCCCAGTGATGCGCACGTGGCGGTATGAACTTCCAGTTGATGCTATTTTCTCATTATGCAGCTAAGATTGGACTAATCGTTCCATTTCGTTAAGACTTCCTTTGGCTCCCACGAAATTGCGTCCGTTGTCGCTGAACATTGTTACATATTGCCTCGCCGTGAGTTGAAACGTCTGAAAGCAGCCAAAAAAGTATCAGTGCTAAGGTCTATTGCCAGCTCCAAATGTAAAACTGAGAAGAGCGTTCCTTCCCTTGTGTGCCTTTATTATGATTGGGCTAGCATAATCACAGCTTGTGTTTTTGAACGGAAATGCTTTCCGAAATCTCTCTGCCGGTAGTGCGGCCATTAATCGGTTGCTGGTATGTGCTTGCTGTATGAAGCACCTCACACTCATTCTGGTGGTTTTTAGAAATCCATATTTGCCTAAACATTTTTATGAAGTCTGCGCATAAAACAAACTTGTAAGTTCGGAAACGTAAACACACATTCATAAGGTACGCTGAAAGTATTCAGCTCAAGTAGCCCACTAATAACTCGTCGTTTAGTGATCTGAAAAGTATTCGATCTGAGCGTGAGATGCCCAGTGATCGTATGCAATGCTCCGATATGTATGATAGTTCTGATCCGCTATCAAAGAGAACACGACAAGACATGTATGATTCCATTGAATTTAATTTTTTTTTTTTTTTTTTTTTTTTGTGTTTATGTATATTTAAAATCTGTCTACTGTAGGACAATAATTAAATTTGTTAACGGCCATGTTGTACATAACAATGAAATGAAGTGAAAAGCCGCTGCAGGGTTTGTTGGTTTGGGGTCAACACTGTTCACTGACCGAAATTAGGGTGGTGCAATTGAGGTGACCACCCACCCGAATATTGTGGATATTGCAATTATGTTCCCATGTTTATCTAATACTTTATCTCCTGTGAATAAAGACCACACGTAGTCGCTACCCAACAAAATGTCCACGTCCAGTGTCGACATCATCCTTTGGCAATAGAGTGCTTATCTTACCTAAAACATGAGCTATAATATCTAGTGTATGCTTCGAGAATCTTGATTTCAACTGTACTGCTCTGACCCCTCTTGTAGTTCAGCCTTGAGTGACGAAATTCCTGATACCATTATTCGAGATGGTAAGCGTGAGAGCCCCAGCTATCGTATGCAGTGCTCCGATATGTATGATAGCTTTGATCCGCTATCAAAGAGAACCCGACAGGTGGTGTATGACCCCTTTGAATTTAATGCAAAAACTAAAGCTGTGGGCAATACAATCCTTGATTTCCCTTGCGGATGTAGCTCTACTCTACAGAACGTGTTAAATAGCTCTGTAATTCCACAGATTGGACTTCCTTTACTTTCTTAGTTTCGGCTATCATAGCTACGATGGGACTAGTGCTCTTCTCTTCGGTTTGGCGATGTAACAGCTTGTAGTGCTTGCCCTGACAATGTTTGCATCTATACTTTAAATCACATCTTGGAGCACCATTGTCAGGGCTTAGACACCTAAAACACAAACGTTTCTCCTTAGCAATCTTCCTAGTTCCTTTAAATGCTGTTGTGGGGTGTCGAGTCTGGTCATCATAGTATCCATCACATCCGCTGTGCAGTTCGCAGGCGGATTCTCTGAAAGTGTAAGAAGCCACGTCAGGCTGAACTTTAGGTCGGCACGTGTTGCCTTTAGTTTTCCATCTTAAACTTGAGTAGAAATGCCTATCCCCAACAGAATCCAAATCCGTCTCGAAGGACCAATTTTATATTGATGCAAAAAATAACTTTGCTGGTTCGTTTTGATTAAAAATATATTTATTTTACTCCATGTGATGTTTTCTGTTGGCCAATAAGCAATTAACTAAACTTAACATACATTCTTATTTCCCCAGACGCTTGATATTGATAAAGACCAGAATAATGAAATACAAAAGATCGTCTACATTCAAATTTAAATTAAACAAATAGGAATTCAGCAACCGCTCCTCAACGACAAAAGCTCAGAAAATAACGAAGTAATTGAGAAAAGTCAATGTTCGTGACTTTGCCGTTTGTGTGAGAGCTATATGATATTGTGGTCCGATTCGGCTGAATCCGGGGCTAACTTCGACCGTGTCAAAGCTTGTATACCCTTGCAACTCTTTTGGATGGCTATATCAAAGTGGAAAAACGTTTTATCTGAACATTCAAACGTCTGCGAAAGAACGGCCTGCAATCTTAGCATAGCAAATAACGAAGTTATTGATCAAAGTCTCTTTTTTTTCACCGATCGCTCCTATGAGAGCTATATGATATATTTACAATTACACATTTTTTTCATACTATGTATATATGTATACATTATGCGTGTTCGCTTATAGTGTACTATACTTTTCACCCTATAGAGACAAAATATAAATAATGGCAAAATAGTTTTAAAGTTGCGATTTAACAAAGTGAAGTATTAATTTTTATGCGTGTAGCTGCGTAACAAAGCGACATAGTACTGCTTTCGTCAAAAGTCTGTGCGACACTAGTCATACACCCATACGCCAAATAGGGTGAAATGGTATATTAAAGTCGCCAAAATGTATGTAACAGGCAGAAGGAAGCTTTTCCGACCCCACAAAGTATATATATTCTTGATCAGCATCTACAGCCGAGTCGATCTAGCCTTGTCTGTCCGCCTGTCCGTATGAACACCTAGATCTCGGAGACTATTAAAGATAGAGCCACCAAATTTGGAATGTAGGCTCATGTAGTATGTAAAGCGATCAAGTTTATTTCAAATTTTTGGCACGCCCCTTTCCGCTCCCGCAATTAAAACGAAGGTTTATCTAAAAAACTATTCTTGCTAGAGATACCATATTTGGAATGTAAATTTGCTTAGTGAATGCGCACATTATGTATAAAGATTTTGCCACGCCTCTTTCCGCCCCCCGTAACTTGAAAAAACTCGATTATATTCCGTAGTTTTCTACGTTGCGCATTCAAATTAAATATGATACTAACTTAAATTTGATACTAATATCCACCAAAATACCAAATTTGAATAAAATTGGTCTAAAAAACCAAAGTTATGCATTTAAACGTTTTTCCGTAATGCCGGAGTTGGCCGTTCGCTGGTGGGGGCGCTAGAGTGCTCGTATAAGCATACGCGTAAGCGAGACACTAAGACATGCTTGTAAAAAGCATGTGAACAGAATTTTTTAAAAATACGTAAATGCATTTCAAATGAAATATTTGTCTTACTTACTTCATTCTTGCATCAGATTATCGGCTGCGCTCGTTTTCCTGATTTCATTGATGAATTTTTATTTTGCGGAGTATAAAGCAAGATAAGCGGCGCTCTCTTTGTGCATAGCCCTGATATAGTTGCATGTGTGCACTTGCTTGTGTGTGTATGTTACTTTGCATTGAACATATAGCTCCCATAGGAACGATTGGTCAAAAACAGTAACTTTTGTTAATAACTTCGTTACTTTTGACGCGATTGCTTTTAAATTTAACATTTGTCAGTTTAATATATCTGTTAATGACTGTGTCGAATTTGATACAGATCGGACTATAAAATGTATGTAGCTCCCAAAAGAACGATCGGTCGAAAACAGAGGAGAGAGTTACCAAAACAGTTGCAAGGGTATACAAATTTTGACGAGGTCGAAGTTAGCCTTGTCCCTCTGGTTTTCATGTGTTTCCTCTCATCAAAGCGACATAGATCTGCTTGCGTTCGGCTTACACGCATGAGAGGTGACGAACGAGTTCGTCCCCCGAGGGATATGAGTGCCGGGCCCTGTTTATTGTTTAAAGCAAATTGATTTAGAAATGTAACATAAAGTTTGATAATAAACTAACTCTTAGTGTTAGTTAGCGTGAATACTATTACTTTATTTTGCGAAAGCGGAAGTCGGCAAAATTTACAAACAAAAAAAATCTGCGCACATGATGTCTCTAGTAAGTATAGTGTTTGAGAAAATCGATTTTATTTAATTTGCGGGGGAGGTAAGGGCCGTGGCAAAAATTTCGCACAGTCGGGTAGGTGAAATAAACTAACATATATTTAATTTCAAGATAATAGCTCAGAAAATACGAAGTTATTGAGAAAGTCACTGTTCATGACTATGCCGTTTGTATGAAAGCTATATGATATAGTGGTCCGGTCCGGCTGAATCCAACATGCTAAATTTCAGCTCTGTAGCTCTTATGATCTAAAAGGAGTTTGCGCTGGGCAAAGGAAGAAGTTTGTATACCCTTGCAACTGTTTTGGTAATTCTTTCCTTAGCCATCAAAGTGTAAAAACGTTTTATCCAAAAAGTCTAATGTTTTCGAAAGAACGGCCTTCAATCTTAGCATAGGATATAACGAACTTTTTGACAAAAGTCACTGTTTTCAACCGATCGTTCGTATGGGAGGTCTATGATATAGTCACCCGATCTTGATCAAATTTGGCACAATTATTAATAAGAACACAAAACTGACAAATACCAACTTTTATGACAATAGCTATAAAATTAATGAAGTTATTGAGAAAGTCACTGTTCGTGACTTTGACGTTTGTATGGGAGCTAAATGATATAGTCACCTGATCTTGATCAAATTTGGCGCAATTATTAATAAGAACACAAAACTGACAAATACCAACTTTTATGACAATAGCTATAAAATTAATGAAGTTATTGAGAAAGTCACTGTTCGTGACTTTGACGTTTGTATGGGAGCTATATGATATAGTGGTCCGATTCGGCTGAATCCGAGATATACAACGCCTGCAGTATATACAAGCCTACATACGTGCAAAATTTCAGCTCTGTAGCTCTTACGGTCTCGGAGGAGTTCGCGTTGATCCAAACGGACGGACGGACGGACGGACATGGCTATTTGAACTCGTCTCGTCGTGCTGATCAAGAATATATATACTTTATATGGTCTGAGATGCTTCGTTCTATACGTTGCACACTTCTGACCAAAATTAATATACCCTTTTTGCAAGGGTATAAAAATTGTAGTAAAAAGAGTAATAAGTAATAGGGTTTGGGGTCTTCATACAGAGAGGCGGACGGACAGACGGCCAAGGCTAGATCGACTCGGCTGTAGATGCTGATCAAGAATAAACAGTGCCGGTGAAAAAAATAGCACCAAAACAAGCAGCTCACTTTATTTCACAGTAAAACTTGACTAAAAGAATTTTGTGTGCAGTTTTTTTTTCTCTTGCCTTACTGACAGTCTCTCTGATTTGGGAGACCAAGAAAAAGAAGAAAAATGATAACGGTTCTTCTCAGAAAAAGCAAAATCGAAGGCCACTGCAAAATAGCGCGGTGGAAAAAATAGCACCAAGCACATGTTGTCATAGAAAAAAAAATATTTGCGAGAAAATTATCTTTGAGAAACCCTCTTGTTTATTAAAAATAGTTATGTTCTAAAGGAAAACATAGTTTAAAAACAAAATTAATAGCTATTTGTTGAATATGGGTCGCGAAAAGCATAGCAGTGAGGAAAAAAGGAAAGTTATCCAAAAAATCCTAAAAAAGGCAAACCATTCGCCGAAATAGTTCGTATACTGGGCTATTCCAACAAAATGATCAGGAACGTATATTCTTTATGGGGCCGAAACTCAAATTACTTGAATTCCTAGTTAAACATACATATTTATTTATAAATATGCAATTTTTTTCTTAATTTTATTAATAGAAGTAGATATTTTCAAATCGAAAAGGCAATAAATTTTATTAGCTTTTTATATTTTTATAACTTACATGGTAGCAAATGCCTCAAATAGCCAGGTTCCACGCTAGGCGTAACCCGGCGGTTGTTTAGCGTCTCCAGATAATTACAAATGTATTCAACCATTTCCATGCCACGTTTTCTAAATTCGGTGCTATCCATCTTAATTTTTTTACTCTAAATTTTGTAAATTGTTTTTTTTTTTTTCAATTGCCAAGTCCGACTGTTTAATTTTATAAGTTATTCAAATGGTTGTGTTCTACTTCAGACGAATAAATACTACCAATTTTTTTTTTAACATAAATTTATTACACTTGTTGAACCTTTTTGCTCGGTTGACAAAACTGTAATGATCCTTGTATTCGCTGTTTGGTTCGCAGCTAAACTCGGCTTTTGCTTTGTGGCTGCTTCTGTTACGCCTTGGTATGTCTAATCATTGCATACTTTAGCAGGGTGAGGAAACAAAAAGGATTGGGGAATGAAAATAAAATGTTTGAAAAAGCTAGGCGCATGCCTGATGACGCAGTTCGACGCAAACCATTCACATCCACTTAGATCAACCTCCCCTATTTTATGCTCTTAGGCGTGAAAATATGCCAAAAATATTTATAAAATATTTCGCCGCAAGTACATGCGAACCCACCCCATATTTTTAAATTCAAATTTCAAACCGTTGATGGGATAACTTTAACTAATTTTATAAAATGTCACTATAGAAGTTTGTCTGCCATTTACACATAACACATATCGAATTTCTTTTCTAATGACAATTCAATTAAATGTTTTGGGTACGCTTTATCCAGTTTTGTTAATAACCAAATTGAGTTATCATTCGAATCGTGCTTGATACGAATAACGATGCCATTATTAAGAAGAAAGAAGTGCCAGCTCCAGCAGTGAAAGAAAATGGCTGAAATTTTAACGCATTTCTTTGTATTCAAGAAGCATTAAAATTCCATGGCAAATACCCTTGTCTACGTATTTCACATAAAAAGAATATTAGACTTTTAAGGTGTATGCATAAATAATTTAAAACTTTTTCTCAGGATATTTTGCCTTTTGTAATTTGCCTTTCAGGTGTAAAAATATTTACAAAAATAATGCATAAGGCATAAAATTTAAATCAAGATCGAAAAACTATTTCAGCGCCGCATTGCTTCAGTCTAAGTGTGTAGGCGAATCTTCGTGAAAATTTAATGTTAGGCATATATTTTTTTCCGCTTTGATGCCTGTGGGTTCATACCCATAGTTACTTTGGTTACTCTGAGTAACCAAAGAGTATAGAGGGAATACAAAATTCGGCAAGTTGGCTCCGGCCCTCCGGTTGTATTGGTAAATTGAATTGTCTATTTTTTACAAGACACGTGGCCTTACCCTCTATATTTCCACGTCCTTCTTTCCTTAGTGTGAAAATATTCATTAATAAACTTCTATCCTTGCGCCTGTTGCCTGTCGAATTCAGAGACGAACATCTCTGTTGGCCTTAGAAATATCCAACAAGTGGCCCTGCTATTGAAGCTGTGTCCTTGCCTTCACTTGTGGTTGTGTTTTCGATGTTTGTAGTGTTGTCTGTAGTGGCATTTAATTTAATGGAAAAAGTGCTGACGATGCTGCCGCATACACTTAATTGCTAGGGCAATTCTATTTATTGGATTTTAAGTGAGCACGATGAACTTCTCTTTTAGTGATGACATACTTCTATTTGTCTATTTTCTTATAGTTATGTTATATGTCTCAAACATATTAATATCTATGTTAATGTAAGTAGTATTTATGTAAGTTTTGTATTCCAACATGTTGTATTTTAACACTTAAAAAAATTATTTAGTCAAATTGTGCATTTCCAAATTTGTATCACATTTTAGATTAGGAAAACTGTCAGCCACTAGAACCTCATCATTTGTTTATTCATTTGCTTCCGGTCTCTTTTAGTACATGAGGCAACTGACAGTTATTAAATTTACACAGATTGCAAAAGCAATACCTGCAAGGGACGGTATAAAATGAGTAACCAAAGAGTATGGAGGGATTACAAAATTTGCCAAGTTGAATTGTCTATTTTTTACAAGACACGTGGCCTTACTCTATATTCCACGTCCTTTTTGCCTTAATGTAAAAGTATTCCTGGAATACATATGTATTGCCTGGAAATACATACATATGTACGATGGAAATACAAGTATGATAAATCAAGAAGCAGACTTATCCCAGAGGGCTGGGCTAACTTTGGCCGCTTTAAAGTTTGTATATCCTTGCAAGTTGTTTGTTACTCGTTCCTTACTTATAGCCGTCACAGTTTTATCTAACGTTTGGGAAAGAACGGCCAAAGGCCAACTCCGGCCTTATGGAACAAGGTTTATATGGATAGCTTTGCTATTTTTAGTCCGATTTTAATCAAATTTTGCTTGACATTAGTATCAAATTTAAGTGAGCCAAATTTGATTGAACAAGATACAAAATTACGGGAGATAATGAAGGTTTTTCAAATTACAGAGGCGGAAAGGCTGTGTCAAAACTTTCCCTATAAAAAATGTGCCCATTTACTAAGCAAATATACATTCCAAGTATGGTGTCTCTAGCTAGAATAGTTTTTTAGATAAACCATTTTTTAAATTGCGGGGTCGGAAAGATGTGGCAGAAATATGAAATAAGCTCGATCACTTTACATACTACACGAGCCTACATACCAAATTTGGTGGATCTATCTCGAATCCACAGACGGACGGACAGACGGACGCTATTGATTAAACTTGGCACAGTCATTAAAATACGTACTTATCTAGATGTCAAATATTAACTTTTGTAACGAGCGCCTCAAAAATAAAGAAGTTATTGACAAAAGCCAATCTTTTCGACCGATCGTTCCTATGGGAGCTATATGAAATAGTCAACCGTTCTTGATCAAGTTTGACACAGTTGTTTATAGGTATAATAAACTCATCAATATTCAGTATTATGAAAATAACGAAGGTATTGAGAAAAGTCACTGTTCGTGACTTTGCCGTTTGTATGGGAGCTATATGATATGGTGATCGGGCTGAATGCGAGATATACAAACCCTGCAGTATATAGAAGCCCACATGCTCTGTCCCACACTTCTGACCATTACATTACACACACATACAACTACAACAATGTAAAACAAACAGAATCTAGTGTTTAACATGTTCAAAAATTAATATAATTGTTCTGAGGTGCTGCGCTACTATATTTTTGAACACAATCGTATATGCAATACATATACATATACACTAATATAATAATAATAATCAATATTAGAATATCAGCATAAAAAATGATGCATTATAGTAAAGCAGAAAACTTGGAGCAGGAATTGACCAAAGATGACCTTCCTTTTGATGATTGTATCCCAAAGAATTCAAATGATTTTTTATGGATGCAGGTAAGTCTCTAAAAAAAAGGTCTCCGAAGAAGAAATAGAAAAGTTTGTTTGGTCCTTAAAGGTTAAAGGTGGCACTAAAGTTAGAAATGTGGTGGAATATGTTCACTCATCTTTAAATAAGGGAGAATATCGGATGTTAGTATGGAGTGGCTCAGGCGGGGGTGTTAGCAAGACCATTTCCTGTGCCGAGATTCTGAAACAACTTCAACCGCTCTACCAGGTGACCCGCATGGCCTACACGAAGTAAGTTCTAATTAAACAAACATATCGTATGGTTTCTAATACCGAACTGTTTTACAGTGTTGAGGAGTATTGGAAACCCCAAATGAACGGTCTTGAAGAAATTATTGTGAAACGTCGTATACCTGCTATACACATTCTAATGAGTATAGATAGGTTAAATGAAAACATCGAAGGGTAAGTAGTTTTGATAGATTGGTTTACATTTGATTTTAACGAGTTGTAAAAGATTTCAGAAATCCAGCACTAGCACTGACTTTTGGCGAGATAATCAGAAGCAGCAGCCGAAGTTCCATTCTGCAGCGGCACTTTCTGCATCTAAGAATTCTCCTAATGTTGACAAGGCGCATCGACATTAATGACACAGCACTATTATATAAAAAATAAAAACTGCTCAAAGTTTTATACGGAATTCAAAATGTAAGGTTCAGAATTCAATTATTCAAAATTTAGTTTCACATCGCAAATGCTCCATTTTTAAAATATTTTTATACCCTCATAGACGAAGTTATATTGTTTTTTGGAAATTATAACTTTTCGCAGACGAGATGTTTTTGACCAAAAACTATTTCGGCATATTCGAGGTACGACTTTCGGAAGTAGGATAAAATTTTATATGTGAAATAAATTTTTAAAAAAATCAACTGTTTTTGCAATTTAACACATATATTTGATGAGAGGACTATCAATCGTAAAAAAAAGTTAAGGCTCCTGGTTTTATCTCTTGAGAAAAAAGCGTCACGCAACATGAAATGTACATGGCATCCACGCGACATCACTCGAAAGAAATTTTTTCCAGTATCACCGTAATTACATACACCATTTTAGTCATTACATTAGTATTTAAGCGAAAAATACAAACAAAAAAAAATAATAAAGAGATTTTTATGAGATGCAAATAACTAATTTAAACGACGAATTTAGGTAGAGAAGCTCTACGGTAAGAGAACGCTAAGGTGGTAAATATATTAAATAAAGAAGCCTAAAAATGTACAAAAATGCATGATACATACAAACTCAAATTCACTTACAGTACTTCTTTACATAAAGTTCTAGCACTAACCGTAGAATACATAGATGCGTCAAACTCAAGAACTGAAACAGTGTAGATCTGTTAATTAATTTTCGGAGGCGGAAAAGTGGTAAAATTTTGAGAAAAGAAAAAAAAACAATATAGCTGGCATAGTCTTTGAGAAAATCAAGTTTAATTAATTTGCGTAGGGGACGTTTGGGATACGTACAATTGCTAGCAGGCTAATGCACCCAACCATACAGCAAAACTAATAGATGCTTTTTTTAAATTCTGCCAAATTCTTATTTTAGAGTGATCAACAAGCAAACTGGACCCAAATAGAAAATCTTTTGGGAATCTTGATTCAACGGGTTTATGCAGTGCCACCGAGGGGGGGATACATCACAGTCGAAAATAGCGGATTTATTTGAAGGCGTCTAGGGGGCCCGGGCCCGAACATGGCCTGGATTTTCTCTCTGCGGATAATAAAGGATATAAGAAGCCATTATTATTCAAGAATCGGACAAATTGGACATCCAAATGCTCCAAAACTTATTGGTAGCTCGTATATTGAAAAAAAAAAAAAAACAGGAGAGGGCTATTCAATATACTCTTGTAGTTTACAGTTGTTTCACTTGGTTCTTGGTTTCAATTTTAAAATACAGACAAAAATAACAATTTGTTCCAATTACTTATTTGGTTTGAAAATGTATTCCTTCATTTTGTTCTAATTTCGACTGAATGACTGAAATATATTTATAAACTTAAGAAGTTTAAAGATTAATTTGTTTTTATTTTAACATATTAATCGGTTCAGTTTACTTACAGTTTACGCACCTTACTTTCCTATTATTTGTGGTTGGAATCGCCTTTGTCTCTGCGTTACAAACTTTTTTTTTAATATTCTATGTAAGATAATTTTCCTTTTAAAACTCGAATCCGACAAAAATAAAACTTGAAAAAAAAATTGAAATATTTATTAGTTTTATTCTCATTCTTAAAGTTTGCCAAATAACTGTTAAATCAAAGCATTAAGTTTTTTTTTTGTCATCCAAGAACATTTTAAAGTCCGAAATATTGAAATTATTGTAAATACTACTTTGTTTTTTGGATGTACGGTACGAATTTAGATTTTTAGAAAGAAGTGGTGCAACATAATTTATTTAACGGTTAAGGTATGCAGTTATCTCTTTTTGTTACATAATAGATTTCATTTAGATTTCGAACAACAAAAATTTAAGAAATCATTTATTCAAAGCTTTGACTTAAAGGTTTTATTACCATATAGGCAAAGTTTAAAGTCGAGTTAATATAATGACTAAAATTTAACGGGAGTCATTTGTTGTCAAGAGACACTACATAGTATGGATCTGTAAGTTTCTTTTTGACTGGATTCTAAGTGTCTACACATAATTTATTTAAAATTAGAAGTTTAATATAATTAATAATTTATCTTATGGGGAATCTTTTTATATAACATTTTATCTTTCTGAATGACGCAAAAAGGAAACTATTATCAAGCTTCGTGTAATATATCGAAATACATATGTATATGCATGTAGGTGTTGTGTATTGTAGTATTGTAGTATTTTCTTCATTGACTGCTGGTAATTATTTAGGCTTCACTTTCACCAGGACCTGTATTCTCAACCCCTTCAGTGATGGGCACAATTAGATTTTCCTTTGACATGAGATTGTATTTTGTGACAAAATGGGTAAATCGGTGGCATAAAAATGTCTCGGCTTCAAATTCATCAAAAATGCGACGATGGTGAAAATATGCATGGGAGAAAATTCGATACACACGCCGGCAAACCGACCCTAATTTCGTTACCGACGAGTCCTTAATGGATACTCTGAAAAAATGACTTGGTGTACATTATGCAAATTTCAGTTGTTAATGCCCATACCTGCTTGGAAAATATTTGTTGCTGTTGAGTAGACATGCAGCTCCATCTAAGGTATGCCTGGTGTAATCAATCGCTGGACATTCTTTTGGCGTTTTATGAGCAGCACACAAAAAAATCCACTGATCAGTAGCTGTCATCTGTGTACATGTTGTGGGTGAACATTCTTTCTGCAAGCGCACCGCCAATCCATTTAGCTCCATGCAGAATTGGCGTAAGTGCTCATATTTCCAAACACCTTCATCTTGGGCCTCCGGCATCGTTAAAATTATCTCTACATTGCTAGGATCCCGTTTGATCATCTGCTGTATGAACTGCTGAACCGCCAGGGTGCTGTCCATTTCCTCCAGGGGCTCATCAGGCCAACGACAGAAATCCTAGATATATAAAGTTTTATAACGCGATTGTCGGCAGGCTCATTAACCGAGCTTTGAAGCCTAGTTGTACACTTACCTTAGACTTAGTCCCCGGTCGGTTTCTGCGCAATATTGTCGATCCATCAGCCATCTTCATCTTCGTATTTCAAGGATTTGTTTTTCTTCTCCTCTCGTATCCTTTCAGACCAAAAAAAATCAGAAATTCAACTTGCTAAAACTGTAAGGAAATCAACTTTGAACACCCAATTTATATATTGCAGCTAATGAACAGTTTAGTTTTAGTTTTGGATCAATTTTATTTTATTTTAACACATTTTTTTAAGCCGAAAAAACAAAGAAAAACGTCGCTATTTTTGGGCGAGAAAATTATTGACAGAATCTAATATATCGATATCGATTTCCATTATTAGAGCGTAGATATGGTTATATTGTTATCGATACGGTATCATCGAAATACCAGAAGGGCTTATACCCGATTTCCACTGGCGACCATCCACCAACCGCCAAGGAGATGGTGCATAAGGCTCGATTCCCACTCGATCCACTTACGGAAAACGGATGGGTTTAACGGTGGATATAAAATAGTAATTGGTAAATATTTACGGTAAATATTTACTTAAGCTACTCGGGCCCAAAACGCACCTAAACTACTAAATTTGGTATCAAACGAAAGAGAAAAATTCCACGAGCACGACCTCAGGTCCGCCTTGGCGATTCTGTAATTAAGAAAAGAAAATTGAATATTTTAGCGGAATTAAAGCTGGAAATATCTGAATCTAACTGTTTCCAGCTATAATAGTGTGGCCAAATATTACGACAATGTTGGAAAGCGCGCCAAATGGCGTTGCCAGATACCGAATTTTCTGCTTAAAAATTGGCGCCATATTTAAATTTTTGAGGCAAATTCTAATAGATTGTTGATAAAAAAAAAATTTTTATTATTACGAAATATAATTAGTAGAGATTAATCTAATAATAATTGTTATACTTCAGTGCAATTAGGTTAATTTAATGGGTAATGACGTAAAGTTAAAGGTTGAAGATGTTTCCCTTCATATGTATTTACCTAAATGGAATATTGAATTTAAATAAGAAAAAATAGGGAATAGAAAACAAGCCTGGTGTTTCAATTTGTTCGTGGCATCCTAGCACTGCAACGATAAAACTTTTTTATTAATGTGTTAGTTATGCTAAAAATAAGACTATTTGCATACTATATTGACTTTTATGAATACTTGAATATTATTTTCCTTAATACTACTGCTACTGATTAAAACTGTTTTTATAACTGTGACTTACCATTTTTGCTGCTATTTCTGTTGTAAGTGTCTTTTGGGACCTTTTTTAAAAAAAATTGTTTAATAACGGAAAGAACTATTAGGATTATGCTGTTTTATTCAATTATGTCTGCTCCAAGGCCTATAAAGTTAGCTAAAGAAAATAGAAATGCTAATGGCGGAAAGGATTACTCGTTGCAGTAAATAATTAAAGTGTAAGTCGGCTTTAGATTCAGCATGGATGTAGTTCTGATCATGATCAGGTTCAGAATTTTGATATTACAAAAAATGTGTGGTCATTTAAGTTTCATTTCATAGTGACTGCATTTCCAAATTTTCTATGGAAGTAACTAGACTTAGCTGAAAGTACATTCTTACTAACATGTCTAATTGTAAGTAATCTGAAACTCCGATAGGGGCTACCTGTTAGAATGAGCAGAGAGAGTTGCCCAGGCAACGAAATTCTCGACTTTATTTTGATAATTATTTCAATTCATTGGCTCTTTTAAATATTTTGCAGTTAAAGAATTTTAGCTTTGGGTACTATACGAGAAAAAAGAATCCCAAACAACAAGGCATAATGAAACATCCACGGGGTATGTCGGTTGAGTATGTCGCAGATTTCGACGGTGTTGACATATCACTAACATCGTGGTTGGACAATAAAATCATATCATTAGCATACACATATGGTGGTTGTTGGAGAAGAAATCCTGAATTTAAACTCAATCATTTAATTATTCTGATTTTCTTGCTTTTCTCTTTACATTGTACTTTGAATTACTCTCTCTCGTAGCATATAACTTTAAGGATTTACTGTACCATGAGAACTCGAATGCGAAGAACGCAAATAAATGTACAAACGGTGTTGGTGTTTAGATTATATAAAATAAGATAACATTAAGACAATTATAATATAGAACAAATGGAAATGTATGCCAATATAAGTATGTAACCCGATTATAGATATCGATGGCTCATCATTCATAAGTAGATCTGATTGCTGACATAACATTATGTCGAACTATGCACTGGTGAGCTCTCTAGTTTTACTATAAAAGAAATTCATTGTTCATTGTAAGATCAGATATCAATTGTAGCTACATCGGGTGTGGTAGGTTCGTATTTTTCATAATCTACTAGAATTGGTTGTCAGCAATTCCAGGCTTTTATTTAAACGCGTTCGCAAGGAGTTGTTACGCAATAAACTTTGTGGTTCTTCCGACTTTCGGCTAAATATTGTCGATATTGAGATATTAACGAAGCTTGAAACCTAATCAAATGGTGCGGAAGGATGAAGTTGGACATTGGCCTATTTGGGCAGAAAAGCGAAAAGTGTACAAGTACGCAAACTGCACAGCATTTTCACAAGTAATATGCGAGAAATAAATAATAAATAACATTGACTAGATATTTATATTTAGTTTGTTCCGCTTGAGATAAATAAATATTTTACAAAATGAAAAATAAAAACCGTGGCGGGCAGTTTGCTTTATGTAAAAAACTAATGTCATGTGTATTTTTTTTAATCGAATATACGTGAAAATAAAGTGGAAAAGTATGTATTTAAATTTTAAAATTAGGGACAATGTTCAAACAAAGCTCTATAATTACACAGGCCGACATGATTTTTTAAAACTTTAATATAATATATGATGGCCTGTGTTATATTTGACTTTATGCCAGATCTTTGGTGATTTCAGCCAGAGGGCGATTGTTGTTATTATTTCAGAAAACTTTCTTTCCCAAAATTTAAAAAAAAATATCAAATTTGTATGTTTGTCACCGAAAACCCACTGGCCCTCAACAACTCTACCTCTGTTGTATTTCTGCTTCCCGAATTTTGCCCCGTCGATTTCAACGATTCGGTCTTCACCGCCCCAGTGTTTCCTTCATATCTTCTTCTACCATTTTTCGGTATACCTCCCGAATAAATTTTTTCCATTGGACAATTGTCCTACTGGACATCCCATGTTTATCTTCATTGAACTTCTGCTCCATGGTAGCAGATCTTTCCCAGACTTTAGATTGCTCAAAAATCGTGTCTTTCCTGACAAAAATTTGCACCTATTTAACATTTGCCGACGATTCTGTATGAATCGGTATTGACGTTGACATAGGAAATTAAATTCCTTGGTCATTGTCGCTGGTTTACCACAGGAGGTTTAATTAACTGTCCTTCAAAGTGCTCAAAGTGTACATCGTAACTCGTCACAGAATCATCGGAAATGGTAAAATAAAATTGCATTAGTTAAAGGACAAAATTCCCCAGATAACGCTGTCGAGTTTTTATTTTTAAATTTTTTTTCGATTTTTAAAGGCACTTGAAATTCAAAAACCCCGATTTACGCCCAAAAAAACAAGTTATTTGTTGTTGTAAAAATGATAAATTAAAAAAAAAAAAAACTCGACAGCGTTACCTGAAGAATTTGGTGAAGAAGTACTGTGCAAAATTTCAAAACGATTTGTCCAGTAGATTTTGCAGGATCGTGTACACCGACTTCGAAAATGGTAACTTTTCAGGAGAGCGTTTTAAAGTTTTGGACACCCAATTTTTAGGGTGGATTGCGACCGCGACCTGACTTCAACTGCCCATAACTTCAGAAGTTTCACTCGGATCGATCTAAAATTTTTACACACTATTCTTGAGATGTCGTGCATTCAGAAAAAAAATTAAAAAAAAAAAAAAAAATTTAATACTATACCCCCCCTTAACAAAAAAATATTGAGTTTTTTAGCGGGATTAAAGCTAAAAATAGCTGAATCTAACTATTTCCAGCTAAAATAGTGTGGCTAAATATTACGACAATGTTGGAAAGCGCGCCAAATGGCGTTGCTAGATACCAAATTTTCTGGTATAAAATTGGCGCCATATTTAAATTTTTGCGGCAAATTCAAATGGACTGGTGACAAAAAAAATTGTATTTTTTAAATATATTTCAGTGCAATTAGGTTTATTCAATGGGCAATGACGTAAAGTTAAATGTTGAATATGTTTACCTACATATGTATTTACCTAAATGGAATATTGAATTTAATTAAGAAAAATTGGGAATAGAAAACAAGCCTGGTGTTTAACAATTTGATCGCGTTATTATCAAACCTTCTTGTGTCGGAATGACAGCCATTAAAATTCAAATTAATTAAAAATTCCTTTAAATATTATTTATTTTGATATTAATTAATTTTTAGTTTGAAATTAACTCTTTTTTGTTCTTAATATTTCAATCAGTATTTTAAGTCTTATTTTTAAGTAATATTTTTCATCTTTTTTTCGCAGAACTGGGTTGGGGGGAAAAAAAAATGAAATTAACAATACGGTTTAAATTGCCCGCCAAAAGAAAACACTGTTTAAAATACGCGCCAAAAAACAAGACAGTCTGGCAACACCAAAACATAAAATAACTGCGTTAACCAACACTAAAACGCAATTTAGCGGATTTTTAGCCGTTTTTTATTTTCCAACACTGAAATCTCGAGTAGCGGTAGTAAATATTTACCAAATTAACGATACGGTTTAATTTGCCCGCCAAAAAAAACACTGTTCAAAATACGCGCCAAAAAATAAGACAGTCTGGCAACGCCAAAACCTAGAATAACTGCGTTAGCCAACACTAAAATGCAATTTAGCGGATTTTTTAGACGTTTTTTATTTTCCAGCACTGAAATCTCGAGTAGCTTTAGTAAATATTTACTATGCAACATTTTATAAATTACTAACTGTATATGTATGTAAGATATCGACATTTTTGCCCTTGGAGAAGGTATTACAAAATTGGTCAGATGTTTGTAACGCACAGAAGAAGACGTTTCCGACCCCATGTATATTCTTGATCAGCATGAGAAGCTGAGTCGATATAGCCATGCCCATCTGTCCGTCAAGGCGTATGCGTTTTACTCAGCCATCTTAAGGGCTATCGGACTTTCTGTGCTTTAGAGTCTAAAGTTTAGACCACACACACATACATATGTACATACATACGCAACGCTACGTAAACTCTATGCCTATGAGTGCCGTGGTTTGCTTAGGCAATGAGGTAAAAGAAAGAAAAAATTCTAGTAAAAAGAGTAATAATTTGAATGTTTTGTTTGTGTATTGATGAATTAATTGAGTTGCAGCAAAATAATTTTTAAAATGTAAAAATATTATTGCCAAGGACTGCAAGGGGATATAAACTTTGGTATAGCAGAATTTAGCCGATATTAATTCTTCCCAAAAGATTGCCCGTTCGTGTTAAAATCTGGCTTTTGAAATATCAGAATACCAAATCTACATATATTTTGAATGTTGAAGCAGTGCTGACAATTTAGCCATTTTTCCACTATATCTAGCGGGTTGCAACAAGGAAATGCGGGATATATTGTGAAATAGTGGCTAGCGGGAACTCTAGCTATTTTCCAAAAAAAACGAACTTTACATTATACTTTTGAAATACATACATACATATATGGAATCTTGGTGTATTTTTATGCGCTATGATGCCACATTTTCATCCGAATAGTATTTTTTCATTTGATTGGCAAAAAACATAGCTAATACAAAGGAGCATTCAGTCTTATCGTTGTCTGTGAAGTCTACCGAATCGTGTTTTATGCCATCACTAAGAATGCATTTTACAATTTTTAAAGCGCGAGCGGAAGTTCAAAATGCCAAAAATTTACAATCAAAAACCGCGTGGTATTTGGATTCGAGAGAGATATGGACCGATGAAGCCTACATTAACCAATATGATAAAGATTAAGTCATTGATAAAATGATATTAAATATTGAAATAAACCACAAAAAAAAAAAAATGATATTCTAACGTTTCCTTTATAGCTTTTTTTCAAAGACTGATTTTGCGATTTCATGCAACGAAATCAGCACTGTGTTGAAGAAATCATCGATGAATTTCTCAGCTCTAACGAAGAAAACAAATTCGATGTTGGCATCTATGGGTTGGCATCCATGGGTTGTTAACATGAAATACTGGTAGTCGAAAAAATAATGGTAGTTGTTTACTTAGACGACTGTGAGCTAAAACACTTATAAAGTATAATTAAATAACAAACGATAGGTTAGATATGTATGTATTTTACTTAATCGTGCTTAAACCGCCAAAATAAACACAGTTAAAACTATAAAAAACATCTACATACAATACTACGCTCCAACGAAAAACCAAAAGTCTGGCTACAATGAAACACTTAAATTCGATAAAAAAAAACCTTGATCTATCGAACTCAGCGCCATAGATGAATTACTCAGCTCTAGCCTCCAGTCAAGCATATTTGGGAGAGAAGTTGTTAGGAATTGCGTTTTAATTGTCTATTACGATACTAAGGAGAAATCTTTTGTGTTCAGGCCAAACAAAGACATTGTCTCAAAATGTCGTATGCTTATTTGTTTAAATACATCATAATTGGCGATACTGGTGAGTATTATCCGTCTTTTCATTATATTCTGAAATGTAACATATGTATGTACATATGTATGTACATACATATTTACATACGTGAGAATATTATAAATCGCATGTTAAAAATTATATGCTGTTATAATATGTATTAGAAAAAAACTAAAAAGTATTGCTTAACTGCGCAGTGATATACAGTTCAACTCATTCAAGGAATGTTGAATTCAGCTAGCACCTGCCAAGTAAAATGTCGGCCACCTGTCAAAGAGGAAAAATCAATAAAACCATAAAATGAACCGAGCCATTATTTTTCAACATGACTGGTCTCGGTGTTCCAGTTGCCGTCCAAAGTTAGCGAACAGCTGGTAAGGACCTCAACGGCCACTTTATTAAAGATATTCCTTGCTTTCTTGCATGTTCACATGCCTTTGTCAGCAAGCAAAGCAAAGTTACACGTTAACACCGGATTACCAAATACATATATGTATGTATGTATATGTATGAAAATGTATATTATACAAATACATAAATGTATAAATATACATGCAAATGTACAAATATATGTAAATATACATGCATATGTAGAAACATGCATTCAAGTAATTCTTTGCAAAATGAAAAAGTCACAAATTTTTTATTTTTTATACCCTTGGTTATTTTTAAAATTGGTTAGATGTTTGTTTTTTGGGGCTTTTTATTATGATAGTATTTCATATAAATTCTCAGATCCAAAAATGTGAAACTGATAGTATAAATAGAACACAAGTTACAGTCAATTCAAATCGGTTCAAGCGATGCCAGCAGCGGTGCTTGCTGCCTACTACGTCATCATCAAATGAAACAGAGCACATGCATACACACACACAGACGCAGCGCTACATTGCCGAAGTTAGCGTCTTTGATATTTTTCAAAAAATGTTTTGGTGACTTATAGATTTAACTACTATTTAACTACTATTTAAAATTAACTACATATTTAAAATTACACATTTTCGTCCCTAACAAACAAAAAAAAAAAACATGCGCCACATTGCCACAGCCTAAACTTGTAGGCTGTCCTTTCGTGAAGTATAACATAACAAACATGAACTGTATGTGTATGCGTGTTGTGCTTTGCTTAGGGAATGATGGAAGAAGAAAATTTTTTATAAAAAGAGAAATAATTTGAATGTTTTGTTTGTGTATTGATGAATTCAGTTGCAGGGAAAGAAATTTAAAAATGTAAAAAAATTATTCGGCATTGCCGGGGTTAGCGTCTTTGATATTTTTCAAAAATTGTTTTGGTGACATAGATTTAACTACTATTTAAAATTAACTACATATTTAAAATTACATATTTTCGTCCCGAACAAACAAAAAAAAAAAAAAACATGCGCCACATTTCCACAGCCTAAACTTGTAGGCTGTCCTTTCGTGAACTTTAGACTTTTTAGACAAAACTTTTCACGTTAATGAATATACGTAGAGTAGGAAGTATAACATAACAAACATGCAAGGGTATACAAACTTTTGAGAAAAAGCTCTAGGAAAAGAACTCAAAATTAAGTAAATAATTTAATGAAATAAGCTTTTAAATCCTTCAGATGGTAGTGTACATACAAACTCAACATCTCTTACATTCGTTTTTTGCAAATAAACTTTTTTATATTGCAGATGGTAATATACAATTGGTCAGGTGTTTGTAACGCATAAAAGCAGATGTTTCCGAGTAAAGTATAAAGTATTTATATTCTTGATCAGCATGAGAAGCTGAGTCGATATAGCCATGTCGGTCTGTCCATCTGTCGGTGCGTATGCTTTTTACTCTGCCATCTTAAGAGCTATTGGGATGAAGCTTAGTATTTGAGTTTCTTCTTACCCGGGTAAGATAAAGTATGTAAATCATCAGGATCGGACTATTGGACTGGAGTATCCCCATGAAATTTACCAATATGATAGTATTGGATATAAAACCTCAGATCCCAAAACTGATCGGATAAATGGAACACAAGTTAGAGTCAATATAAATCGGCTCAAGCTGCCTACTAAGTCATCATCAAATCAACAGAGCACATGCATACACAATTGCATCCGAACTCTACTGCAAATGCTCTTCTATTACCGGGCCGAAAAACTCCTTGTCCATATATTTCTCCATTTATTTTTCCGTTTAAAAAGTATAATGGACCTCGTGTATAGTAAGAAAAACCTCTCCTGATCATCTGGCTCTGTGAAAACTTGACCGTTTTCACGATACAATTTTCCGTATACCGCTCTCCAGAAAATCGTAATACCTACGCAAAGTTATCGCCGTACTGCAAGTTAGATCGGCTTTCGTCCAACCACAGAACATTTCGGCATTGCTCTCCAATTAGTCCAGTAAAGTCGCGTTTTCCAAATTTTTTCAGTAAGCATCGGCTTTTTTGCAGGATGTCTTCCGTGCAAACCCACTTCCTGCAATCTGCGACGCACTGTTTCGACACTTAACTTTTCTCCATAATGTGTCCCCAGTTCTGCCCTAATAGTAACTGCACTTTTGAACCGATCTTTAAGGCTTAACATCTTTATTAGGCCATCCAATCTATTGGTCGACTTTTGTTTGGGACCAGGTCTTTTTCTAGGACACCAGAAATTTAATTTTTTTTCACAAAACGCACCACGGTCATCCAATTCTATCATAAATTTGCCTATAAGTGAGCACTGCCTTCACCAATGGAACAACAACGATTTTCTTTCGCATTTGACTCTCAGAAAAAACTATCTTCCCGTGTAATCACTCTCAAATTGTGAAATATCGATGCCAGCACATCAACAATACTTCAACGAGGTAATCTTCCTTTATTTAATTGGAAACCCATCATGGGGTTCCCATAAATTTCAATTTAATAAAATACCTGGATCGAAAAGTATCAAGAGAGCGAGTGTGACCGTCTCTCCTGCTACAATACATACATATATATATAATAGATATAACTGGCTCAGCAGACTCGTTTCACTTATTATAAGTTTGTGTAAAAAGATAGAACCAAGCATTAGTTTACCATTAATTAAAGAAGGAAAATTGATTAAAAGCAGTTACTGAATTACGATGTCAAATTTGTATTGCGAATTTAATTTAGACCACGATTAAATTCTTTTTGAACTGGTTCAATTTACTTTGGTGCTTCTTATATTAAGGTGACCATATGTAAATCCGTACTGTAAGATATTTACTAATGAAGTAAATTATTACGTATTATTTTCTGAAGGGCTTGACGAATGGCAAACAATTTGGAAATACGCCTATAATTGGAGGCTTCGGACTTCTTACCCTTTTTATAAAGAGGAATAATATTTGAATTTTTATACCCTTGGTCAGAATTTGTGGTCAGAAGTGTGCAACGCATAGAACAAAGCATCTCAGACCATATAAACGATATATATTCTTGATCAGCACGACGAGACGAGTTCAAATAGCCATGTCCGTCCGTCCGTCTGGATCAACGCAAACTCCTCCCAGACCGTAAGAGCTACAGAACTGAAATTTTGCACGCAGGCTTGTATATACTGCAGGCGTTGTATATCTCGGATTCAGCCGGATCGGACCGCTATATCATATAGCTCCCATACAAACGTCAAAGTGACGAACAGTGACTTTTCTCAATAACTTCGTTACTTTTTAAGCTATTGTCGTTAAATTTAATATAAGTTAGTTTATTGTAGCTATAAACGACTGTGCTAAATTTGGTCAAGATCGGGTGACTATATCATATACATAGGAACGATCGGTCGAAAACAGTGACTTTTGTCAATAACTTCGTTACTTTTAATGCGATTGCTTTCAAATTAAACATTTGATAGTTAAATATACCTGTTAATGACTGTGCCGAATTTGGTAAAGATCGGGTAACTATATCATATAGCTCCCATAGAAACGATCGGTGAAAAACAGTGACTTTCATCAAAAAGTTCGTTATTTCCTATGCTAAGATTGAAGGCCGTTCTATCGCAAACATTAGACTTTTTGGATAAAACGTTTTTACACTTTGATGGCTATGGGTAAGGAAAGAATTACTTCGACGTGGTCGAAGCTAACCCCGGCCCTCTGGTTTTAAATAGATCATTAAATAGATCTTAAGTATTGGCTTACATAGAGTGGATAGGTATAGAGTATAATAGAAAAATAACCCAATCTTAATTTGCTGAATTCAATATATAAACCGCTGTTATATTCTTAAATGTTTTTAACATATGAAAATCATCAGGATCGGACGACTATATCATATCAAGAAACATTTTTGCAGAAATTGGAGTATCCCCATAAAATTTACCAATGTGATAGTATTGAATATAAAACCTCAGTTCCCAATCGGGCAGAGACAGACACAAGTTACAGTCAATATAAATCGGCTCAAGCGCTGCCTACTACGTCATTATCAAATCAACAGAGCACGCGTACACACACAGACGCAACGCTACATAAACTGTATGTGTATCCGTGCCGTGCTTGGCTTAGGGAATGATGGAAGAATAAGAAAAAATTGTAGTAAAAAGAGTAATAACACTAACCATAGAATACATAGATGCGTCAAACTCAAGATTTTTTGATTACAAACGGTAGCCTGAGCGTGGAACCCCAGAGAACTTCGGCAAAAGCCGAACAGCGTAGAACCCCAGAGAGCGGCCACAGCGAGAGCGAAAAACATTCGCTCACAGCAGTGTCGCTACACATCGAAAATAAGTCAGTCTGCCACAGACTACCGAACGACGCAGGCAGCTCTATGTCGCTTGTCATTTCGTTCTGTCTATGTATGTGTACACTCGTCGGTACATGCTCAGTCTTCGTAGTGTGTGTGTGACGTGAAGTTGTACAACATCGCATTTCAATAGCTCGCTCGACAAAAATTTTTCATTTTCGACAAAACAGCGACTAAGCGAATAGGACATGCCCCTGTGGAAAGAATATCAAAAAACATTGGCATTAATTTTGTATGTAGCCCGGTGGCTGTGTCAATAGAGTGCTCGCGTGGCGATCCGAATGATGCCTGGTTTGATTTCTAGCTCAAAATTGTGAAATAAGGTTTTCTTTCTTTTTTATATTTATTTTTTTATAAAAAAAAAAATTAAAAAAAGAAAAAAATAAACAAAAAATTAGGTTGTGGTGCGGGAAAATGGTAAAAGTTTAGATTTTTGAAATTTTTGTCTTCATTATATTTATTAAAAACTTTTTATACGATTTGCGTAGTGCAATGTCTGATCTTCAAAAACAGCTTGAAAAAATGAAAAATTGTTAATAATTAGAAAAGGTACAACAATTTCCGCAAAACGTTTTTTCCCCCTTGCAGCAAAAAAACAAAAAAAAAAAATAATTTTATTAGTATAGTGGAATGTGAAAAATTAAATTTTTTTGCAAGCGATTTTTCAAAACAGTGCACTTTTTTTTGTCTTATAAAATGTATTAAAAAATTTATAAGATTAAAATAATAAATATATGCAGGAATCCTTCGTCCAAGTCGCAGCAACTCAATTACGAACAGTTAAAAAAAAAAATTTCAAATCGGTTAAAAACTTTTTTAGTTATCGTGGTCACCGCAACGACACTTTTTGAAAAACATGATTCCGAGATAATCGCGTTGAAAGTTTGATTGATGCGCCACGCGCGTTTGCAGAAGCAAGTTTGAAGGCGCTATAACTTTAATTCTATTGGTTGGATCGCTACAAAAATTTGGGATAACATTCTTCAGAAACTGTACTTTAAGATAAAAGAATAAAAAAAACATTTTTTTTTCCGAGCACAACATACAGCTGCGAACTTAAAAATAGCACCACTTGCTTAGGAAATGTGTTTATTGAGAGGTTTAAGCTATGTATTTTGTAAAAACTATCGGATTTGGTGCAGTGACATAATACAAATTCGAATTCGTGTTTTGTGCAGGGTTTAGTAACCTATTATCAAACCAAACCAATTACCAATCATCATGCCACGTCCTAGAAGACCCAATCTTTACCAACGGAGCCGTAATTCAATAAGGCTATCATATGAACAACGAGAAATTGTACGGGAAGTGCGCCCCGTTAGTATTGAACGAAGACGGGCCTTAAACACAAGAGCAAAGATAGGCAGCCCGTAACACGTAAAAAACAATCGGTCTCGGATATTTTTCTTTATCTGAAAAGTATGTTTTTTATTATTTATTCGTAGTATGTTGCATAATTTTTAATAATTACTAAAATTGAAAACACGGCGCAGGTAAAAGGAAGAAGAGCTCATGCAATATTGCTTGTTGGTAATTAATTGATAATATTACGTAATGCTGTTTTGTAAATGTTGATTAAATATATGCCTTTCCACTATGTTAGATTGCTTATTACCTGTTTAGGAAAAGATGGGAAGCCAGTTAAAGTTAAAATGTTAAACATTGGTCCTATTTGCAGGTTGGTCCTTGTATTGCCGATTACCAATTTCTATGTAAATCAATATTTAATTTTTTACCTAATTAATATAACAAGGATCGTGCCGATTTTGCCTTTTAACTAGTTAATTCAACATATGTAACATAAAGTGCCAAATATTCCGCTTCTTTGCTACAGATTATAACATTGATAAGTAGAAATATTTGAAATCTGGAGTGAATAGTATTTTTAAATATACATAAGTCAGGCTTTAGGTCAATTGGGTTTTATTTTTTGAGAGCATCGGCAACCGTCTTCAGGTCAACTACAATATTACAAAAAACATTTAAATATTTGAAATTTTTATTAAATTATAACATTCATTATTTAACACGTCACCACCTCACCGTTCGACGTGGAGTTGAGAACTAATTTTTGCCAAGTAAATTTCTAAATATATATGGTGGCGCAATTGTTTGTGTCAGTCTTAAAGTTAAGTCGTGTGGCGTTCGGAGTATTGATGATGTGTAGCATCTCCATGGTAAACATTGTTATAGTGCCGCTTTTCATCTAGTATTTCTGTGTCTTCAAAATTCGGTGCATGTCCACTCGTTGCACAGTGTGTCATAAGTGCTGTTTTTACTGTGTTTCGCATCACTGCCCTGTTGGAAAATGACTTCGGTCTCTGGATACGCACTCTCATCTATAAAATCAGGAAGATTTAACTCGGGAACAGCCAAATGAGTCGCCAAAATTAAAATAGCTGAAGCGGAAATAGCTGACTGAATAACATATTTTCCTTCGAGAAGCCCTTAAATCCACAAAGCGTCTGTCCTAATATTGAGGCCCCTAAATGTATGTAACAGGCAGAAGGAAGCTTGAATAACTCCGAGATTTACGTCTTCTATATATATACTTTATATGGTCGGAGATGCTTCCTTCTATGCCTTACACACTTCTGACCAAAATTAATATACCTTTTTTGCAAGGATACTGCGAACTGCTCAACAAGATTCTGGCAACTGGGTAATCTTTGTTGCCTGCGCTACAAACCCTTCGGTAGTATCGGATTCACGATCAACTCAACTTTTGGAACCATGGCTGCGCAGATGGAATGTCTCAGTCAACACGAATAAGCTAGGCACAATTGCCCCCCCCTGTCAGCCTTAATGGAACGTTTCTCGCTCCATCCATGGATACCTTAACATCCCGTTAGTTAAGTGCGAGAGCCTAAGGTATGGCATTCGGTACTTCGCCAGTCTAGAAACCCGTGATAATGCACTGGCATTCAAACTGCTGGACAATAGCATGCAGATTAGAAGTCTGAAAAGAAGTCACCTAATTGACCTGCTATTTAGACCAGAGACGGACTGGTTATCGCAAATAAAAATTATAGATCGCAAATAAAAATAAATCAGAAAAAAGAATTATTGATTTGAATTATAAAAAAAAATCTTAAAATATTTCACAACCTTTTACCGTAGAGAACATGAGCTAAGAAAAAAATACCATTTATAAAAAAAAAACGTCATGAACATTTTGCAAAAAAGTTTTTAAGACATACTTTTGTTTGTGCCAATTATGTGACCATAGCTGTATTGAGCAACCCTAAACAATTATGCTTTTCAAGAAATTTTAATCTAGTGTTAATACATACTAAAATCTTATATTTTTGAGTTGAACCACAAAAAGCATTAAAAAACAAGCAAATATTTTTTATGTTATTAATTTTTTTTTTTTTTTCATTTTCTTCTTTTAGGCGTTGGCAAATCATGCTTACTTCTTCAATTTACGGATAAGCGATTTCAGCCAGTGCACGACTTAACAATTGGCGTTGAGTTTGGAGCACGCATGATCACCATTGATGGTAAACAAATTAAATTACAAATTTGGGATACAGCTGGTCAGGAAGCATTCAGGTCAGTCTTAACTTAACCGATTGATTAAATCATCCGATTCTATTATTTTTATTTTTACCAGATCAATTACGCGGTCTTATTATCGTGGAGCGGCAGGCGCTCTGCTTGTATATGATATTACCAGACGCGAAACTTTTAATCACTTGACTACTTGGTTGGAAGATGCCCGTCAGCACTCAAACTCCAACATGGTGATCATGCTAATAGGCAACAAATCCGATTTGGATTCTAGACGTGAAGTAAAAAAAGAGGAGGGCGAAGCTTTTGCTCGTGAGCATGGTCTGGTCTTCATGGAGACATCAGCGCGCACAGCGGCCAACGTGGAAGAGGCATTTATTAACACAGCTAAGGAGATCTATGAAAAGATTCAAGAAGGTGTCTTCGATATTAACAATGAGGCGAATGGCATAAAAATTGGACAACAACATTCTCCTACAAATCCATCTCTGCCTGGTTCTGGAGGAGCTGCTGGAGCTGCAAATAGTGGTTGTTGCTAGGAGTCGTCATTCAAATCAACAAGACGGGAATGAGATGTAGTACACATATAGTAGCCGCTCTAAAAAGCTTTTTTTTTTATAGAGGGATGCCAATTTCTTATTATTTTCTTATTGGAAAAATAGTAATAAAAGAGTACCAAAAGCTAAGCCCTTAATAAAATAAACAAATCATTTTGTATGTATATGTAATTTTGTTGTGCGTGATCTAAAAGAAAAAAGCAAATAATAAACAAATTAAACCAAAAAATTCAAACATATACATCCAACGGTAACCAAAATAGCTGTAATGAACATAAACGTATATAAATTATTTCTCATAAATTATATATTAATCATCAATGTAAGCTGTTCTCTCATTGTGATTAGTTTACACGTTATTTTGGTTAATATTATTATGTTCTAACTTGAAAACTTGTTATATCCTTGCAGAGGGTGTTATAAAATTGGTCAGGTGTTTGTAACGCAGAGAAGAAGACGTTTTCGGGCCCATATATATTTCTTATTAGCATGAGAAGCTGAGTCGATAAAGCCATGTTCGTACGTCCGTCGGTGCGTATGGGTTTTACTATATGCTTAATGCTATTAATATATAGGTGAGATCATTAAGTGCTATACTTATGAAATAGTCATGCATAAAAAAATATCATGTACCAAAATTTTAATAAGATCGGAAAATAGAACACAAATTATAGTCTGTGCTCAAACTGCCTGTGCCTGTGTGATCCTTGTATGTAAATATACAATGGGTTTGCAAAGGAGATGGAGAAGGGCCGGTACAGCGAAATTAATAGAGATAGTGTGGGAGCTTGAATATTATTGCCAAAAACTGCAAGGGTATATAAACATCGGTATAGCCGATGTAAGCTTCTTTAATATTTTATAATACAATTGAAAGGGCCGACCTAGTATACTTCAATTTATAAATTAAATCAAAATTGAAACGTTTTAAAACATAAAAACAAAATTTAACAATTGTGTTTATACCCAGACAAAAAATTAATAAACAAACTTATCGCACTTTGAAACTTTTATCAAGTTTGCAACATATGCTTTAAATTTATTTTATGGCAAACATGTCCCTCTAAGATAGTACCCCAAAAGATACCAAAAGCAATGTTTATTGACATAGTGAAAGGAAAACAGGTATTTCACATAAGGGGACAATATCTATACTCAATTAAAATGAATGTCGATGGGATACCCGGTCTCATCAGTTGTTGCCGATAAGATAATTACTAACATGTAGACGACGTGTTCGCAACAATAAAAAAGGACAAAGGGCCGGGGCTAACTTCAACCGCGTCAAAGTTTCTATATCCTTATCAATTGTTTGTTACTGTTTCCTTACTATACCCGTGGAAAAACGTTTTATCTAAAAAGTCAAATGTTTGCAAAGGAACAGCCTACAATCTTAGCATAGGAAATTACGAAGTTGTTGATCAAAGTCACTGTTTACCACCAATTGTTTCTATGGGAGCTATATGATATAGTCATCCGATCTTGTTCAAATTTAGCACAGTCTTTAATAGATATATAAAACCGACGAAGCAATTAAAGCAATTGCGTTGAAGGTAACGAAGTTATTGACAAAAGTTTCTGTTTCCGGCCGATCGTTCCTGTGGAAACTATATGCAGTGATTGAAAATGCTATGATAGATTGGAGTATTTTCCCGATACTGATGGCTTTCTAATTTCGAAGGGCTACGTAGCATAGCAGAGAGCACAAACGCAAAACAGTTGCTCTTCTGCTCTGCTCCATAGATAGATCGTCGAAGCACAGGTCAATAGCAACCCTTTAGTACCGGTCGCCGCAAATTTGTATGGCAAATTTAGCATTGCATGTCCTAGCGCCTCGGACATTCTATCGATTTTTTCGGCGACAGATCGCCGAAAATTCTCCTGAAGACGCGAATAACAAAGTCGCTCGTGCGATCAACGGAACTTGCGGCGACATTTCAACGGAATGTCTGCGCAAAATGGTGGTTGTTTTTTCAATCGAAGTTGCGGCGACATGTCGACACAATGTCCCAGCAAAATTATAGCTCGGATTTACAATCGAATTTTCGGCGACATGTCGCATTTTCCCAAAAATAAATAAAACCTTGATTTAATTTAGTTTATTAACATGCATTAGTTTTTATTTAATAACATATTTACTTATATTTATTTTATTTCTATTTCTGTAAGATATTAAATTAAGTTTAATTATTATTATGTTTACATATTTGTTTTGATTGTTGTATTATTATTTTGCCTGCTCATCCGGAATCGAATTTTGGATGGATTCTGAAAAGAACAAAATTTTAGTGCCAGTCTTGTTGTATCACTCAACGCGAGAGGTCGTACCTTAATCTGAGTCATCCGATTATCTTTTCACTTCTTCGTTAAAACGTACGGTACTTTAAGCTAAAAATAGCGCGTGCTTATCTGTTTCTTGCATAGCAACAACGAAAAACAATCATTAAACGTCGTAATTTGACATTTGGCGGTGCTTCTGCAGCCGCCAACGGTAAAATGCCTCGCACGAATGACAAAAATTCGCCGTGTCAACACACTGAAAACAATTTTTCAAACTATTTTCGTCCACTGCAGACTCTTGAAAACGAAAATATCAATGTACCTGTGCCTGAACCAGAGCCTGAGGCTAGTGTAAAATTACCACCAATCACAGTCATCAAACAAACGTCAGTGTCCATAATTTGCTTTCAATAAACAAAATCAGCGATTATTACGTCAAATCTATTTCAATATTTCTATTTCAAAATATACGTAAAATCTGAATCTGACTTTAACCTGCTGTGCAATAAGCTAAAGGAAAACAGTTGTGAATTTTTCTCTTACGAGACAAGAGATACAAGGCAGTTCTCTCTGGACTAGACAAGCAGTCCAATGACGAAGTAAAAACCATGCTCTTGAATCTTGGTCTCAGCTGCACTGATGTTAAGTTAGTTGAAAAAAACTACAAGAAACGGTTATAAACTGATATTGTATGTTGTTTACTTCTCTTCAAAGAGTATAACTATAAGACAGTTAAGGAATTAGTATCCGCACATAAACCACTCTAAAGTTCGTTGGGAGTATAAAACCAAAACCCACAATGAATTGACGCAATGCTACAAATGCCAACTATATGGTCACGGTGCTAACCAATGCGCAATTAAGACATCCTGCGCACACTGTGCTGGCCATCATCTAACGACCGACTGCCCTGATAAGACTGCAATAAAGTGTGCAAACTGCAAAGGAAACCATTTATCTACAGATGTTAACTGCCCTTGCCGGCTCTCCTACCAGTCGCTATTACAAGCGTTCCAAATATAACAAAAGCAACTCAAACCAAAACAATTATGCTTACCCTTCAACGCCTAGGGCTGCTGCTGTATCCAACACCATCCAGAGCGTGCCTCAAACTACATCTCTGAGCTATAGCCAAGTCGTCACTAATGGTACAAACAACTCAATTTGAGGAAATTACTACTCTTACTAGGGAATTGATAAACAAACTTAGTCTTTGTAAAACTAAAAGCGATCAATTTAATATTATTACTGAACTAGCACTTAAATATGTGTACAAATAGTCAACCAAACGCTCTTAATATCATGGCATGGAACTCACGTGCCGTTTTCAATAAACGTCTAGAACTTATTAACTTTTTGAACGAAAACCAAATACATATATGTCTTGTCAGCGAAACTTGGCTGACGCAAACAAACAGATTCTTCATCCCTAATTATTCAGTCTATAGAAACGATCGCTCTGCCATTAGAGGAGGGGGTGTTGCAATAATTGTTAAGAAATCCATTTAACACTCTCAGATCCAGAGCATTGACACTCACCTTATTGAAAATGTTGCAATAAAAAATTGTTTAGATGCTCAAACATCTCTTCTTGTAATTACAGCCTACTTCCCTGGCATCTCAGCTAAATGTCTGAAAAGCCAATGCATCTCACCAAATGGATCAATTCACATAAAAGATATGTTTAAAGCCGATCTTCTTAAGATTTCTCGAATCAAAGACCACTATATTGTAGGAGGGGACTTAAATTGCAGAAGCAGAGTCTGGAACTGCTCTCGAGCAAACACTTTTGGCAATACCCTTAATGACCTTTCTAGTATGAGGAAATTCACTTTATTCCACCCCAATGATCCTACATACATACCTCCAAACTACAAAGGAAAGCTATCAACTCTTGATCTTTTTCTAACAAATCAACCCAGAAAGCTCTCTCATCCCAAAGTACACAATGATCTCTCTTCTGATCATCCGCCAATTACCTGCAATCTTGCTACTGATACTAATGCCAGTTTTGTTGAAACTTATCTGCAATATTTTAGGTAAACTTGCTAAATCAATCCAGCCTGACCTAAATGCCATCAAAGACTGCGTCCCAGATAAAGCATTAATTGACTGTATGACCAAGACCATTACAGAAAAAATAACACAGGCAATTAAGTTACAAGCCCGAAAACTTCCAGCCAAAATAACAGACATTATTGCTACCAGAAATGCTGTTCAGAGACAATAGATCAGAACGAGACTGCCAATCTGCAAAGCTAGAATAAACCACTTAAATAGAATCATAAAGCAGGAATTATTTAATCATAATAATACTATTTGGGGAGAAAAACTGTCTAAACTGGGTTATAGCTCCAACCCTTTCTGGAAACTTACAAAAATAATAAAAAACAAAAAGCCGTTTATTCCCTGCTTCAACCATGATGATAAGATCTACACTACAAACTTAGAAAAGGCAAACTGTCTTAGTGAAATATTTCCAAGCACCATATTACAGTAACCTTCTCTAATAGTGCTACCTCTAAGTTAGTGCATAACTCTCTCGTTGAACTCGCTATTGCGACCAATACCACATGTGACTCCCTTATTTCAACTACAGATGTAAAATCCATAATAAAGTCACTCAAAAACAAAAAATCACATGGGATAGACAAAATACCTAATATTTGTCTTAAAACTTACCAGCAGATGCAGTTGAATTTGTTACACTGATCTATAATAGTTGTCTGAAAATTGGTTATTTTCCTCATGAATGGAAAACTGCTAAGATTATTCCAATTGGAAAACCAGGTAAACCTACTAATTCTCCTTTGAGTTATTGTCCGATTAGCCTTCTGAGTGGTTTATCTAAAATATTTGAGGATCATCAAGATCAGACTCAACACTTACCTTCAAGAAAACAATATTTTACCATCAATGCAATATGGATTTAGAGAGCACTATAGCTCTATCTTCCCTTTGGACAAATTGACTAACTTTGTCAAAACTAAATTCGTTGAAAAGCAATCTGTTGGCTTGGTAACCATGGATGTTGAAGCTGCCTTTGACACTGTATGGCACGACGGTTTAGTCCACAAACTGAGATCCATTAACACTCCAGTCTACCTGATCCATATAATCGGAAGTTTCTTGACTGATAGACACTTCTGCGTATACAAAGTTTCGTTCAAAACTTTGTCAGCCAAAAAAATCCATCTGTGCCGGAGTCCCACAAGGCTCTGTTCTTGGCCCTATTTTATACAATATGTACACCTTTGACTTTCCTAGGACTTTAAGTTGCAAGGCCTTAATATTTGCAGACGACACCATACTATTTTCTTCTGGTACATGTTACTCGGATATTCACAATAGTTTACAAAACACTCTAAACTCCATATATGAATACTTTTATAGTTGGAAAATTAAGCTCAATGCCAACAAAACCAAAGCACTATTTTTTAGCAAAAAACGTAAGCCTTGTTCGCTACCCACTTCAGAACTTGAACTGAATGGAATTAAAATATCATGGGAGGAATCTGTTAAATATTTAGGAATTACTTTAGACAAAAAATTGTTATTTAGTAACTTTCAAATAAAAATAAGTTAACAATTTACAAATCAATAATACTTCCAATGTTAATGTACGGATCTGAAATATGAAACTGCTCGGCAGTAACTCATTTGAAAAAAACTCCAAGTTGCCCAAAATAAAATTTTAAAAATGATCCTCAACCTACCACGATATCACAGAACCACATCTCTACATAAAATAGCTGATATTAAAATGATTGATGAGCGCATCAGTCACTCTAAAACCAAATTTACAATTAAAAAATCTCAGATAGATCAGGTTTTGAGCTAATAGGGCCTTTGCCTTACTATTTATATATAGTCAATGCCTTAAGTGCCTTCTTTTGTAGTTTTAAGATAGTACCTAAGTTGCATTTAAAGGTTTTTTTCATCCATTTTCCTTTATATTCTAAATTTACCAACAACTTATTTCTAAACATTTAAGTAAAATTTCTCAGCTGATCAGACATAAATTAAGTCTAAACTCTGTAAATAAAACAATAAGCTAGCGTTAAGCTAAATATAACAATATGGAAATAAAGCAATGAAAAAACAAATCAAAATTTTAGTGGGGAATGAAAAGTGCGTAATATCTTAATAACTCTTACCTTAATTTTTGTATACATGGACATAGAAAAAATTGATTTGAAGCAAAGTTTTTGGCCTGCTATGATTGGAGTACATTAAAAATTGGCGTATCCTAATTGGAAACAATGAAAATGACCAAGTTTAGTTCAATAAATATAATTCCGTATATTATACAATACGAGTTTTCAAAATACATTTTGTAAATGGTTTCCAAATTCGATAAATTCGTACAATTTGCGTTTTAAGGATTTTCAAAATCATTATCTTAAAATTCTAGACTTGTTTTTGGTGGAATCATTGGGTGGTAGACATAGATTGAATGAATAAATAAATACAAATATAAATATATATATTAATATCTATATAAATATAAACTAAATTAAGAGTGAGACAAGCAATGTACGTTCTGCCATCTTTCATTCCCTCTTCTTTGCATTTCCTTCAAGGCAAATATCCGGCTTTGCTTTCACATTGTTCAGGCAAATATTGTCTCACAATGTTGAATCAATGAGGAGAGCATGAATATCTCCTCCGTGAGATTTGTCATATGCTGCGGTGTGGCTATCAATGTGGGTGCAAATACAGTAGCCAAATTGTGCTCATTCATTTTATTTACGGCGTAATGGGAGGCCACACTAAAAATACAAAAAAAAGTGCGTCTTACGGTTAGACACGATAGAAGTGAAACCTTCCGTAAAACAAACTGAGAGAGAATGAGACGAAAGCAGCATTAGGAGCGGGATAATTATAGGTTCATTATAATATTGCTATAAAGGTCATATTTTATTTTCTTCATTTTATTATTATTCATCCTCAATGTTTTCAATTTCAACAAATGATACGAGTGGCTTATGATAGCTAAAATATGATACAAATGCTTTAGTTTCGATGTTGTCAACATATCTTTGAAATACCGCGTCAATTGTTGTTTTAGATCGTGTTGTTGATTCAGTGCGATTGTTACACATTTTTAAACTGAATGTTGTATTGAGAAAGTCAATTAAAGGAACCGCTGTGTCCAATGCAAAATTTACGTTAAAATCGCCACTTAAAATCATTGGAACTTTATCGTAATCTTCTCAAAGTATCCGCGATACTTCTGGTGTATACTTTATTAAATTTTCATGAATGAATTCCGTGATGCTATTTATTGATTGATTCGGTGAAATATAAATTGCCACAATTAAAACTGTTTTTCCATTGCTCAATCTGGTTTCGCATGCACATATTTCTCCCACTTTAGAGAGCTGAACAGACAGTGATTCTAGTTGCTTTGCATTCATATCTATCTGTGGAGTTACATACAATACGAGCACCGTCATTTTGATTGTGGTATACTGCAACACCGCCTGCTCTCGTTTGTGGTCTTTTAAATTTTTTTCTGTCGATATTCACGACACTTTTCTGCATTATTTTTCGGCATAATTGCGGTGAATATTTAAAAATGAAAATATTTACGAATATAAAAATACGGACGCAATACAGCACACGCGGTTGCTATTATGAGCGTCCTAACGCGTGTATTACACAGACGTACATACACACAAACAATCGTAGGACGCTTGGTCTAAGCAAGAATTAGGTAGTGTAGTATAGCTATACATAATGCCTTCTCGCTCACCGTAGCTCCGGAGAAAAAATAATAATAATAATAAAAATAAAAATAATAAATAAACCAAATAATTCGTATATATACGTACGTATGAATATAAATATGTTTGAAAAAAAAAAAAAAATGTACTTACATACATATACGTATGTGTGTACGCATGCGTTTTCAAGGCCAAGTGTGCACGCGTTTTCAAGGCCAAGTGTGCACAAACATATAAATACATATGTATGTACATACCTATGCATATATATGTACATTGTACATAAATACATATACATATCATCTGTACCTTTATATGTACATATGTATATTTTGTATAATAATTCCCTGCAGTACCAAATGTCCCCGGTCGACAATGTCGCCGCATCGGTCGACTATACCGACGTCGGCAGAATTAAATTCTGCCGGCGTCGACAAGCAAAGACCAGCCGACGGTGCCCGAACTATCCAATATCGTCGCCGAAACACTTCGGCTACCGAAAAGAATTGAGCAAACACAAATAAGGAACGCTATATAACTCTGTTCTATCTCATTCTCTCGCAGGCTATAAGATCTATATGTATGTCTCTTTTTAGTGTCGCTTTTTCGTTTCATCGAGTCTCAAATCACTCCCAACAATTCTAAAGAAGTTTTCACTTCAAAAAAAAAGTGCGTCCAACGGTTAGACACGATAGAAGTGAAACCTTCCGTAAAACAAACTGAGAGAGAATGAGACGAAAGCAGCATTAGGAGCGGGATAATTATAGGTTCATTATAATATTGCTATAAAGGTCATATTTTATATTCTTCATTTTATTATTATTCATCCTCAATGTTTTCAATTTCAACAAATGATACGAGTGGCTTATGATAGCTGTTCTCGCCACCGGGTGAACAGCAGAGAGTGAGGGGTAGGGTTTTTTCCAAAAACCGAATTCGGTCATACTGAGGAAGGTGACGAAGGGTTCTCCAGTAAATCGCCATATTCAATCCAGTACGAGCATTTAACCCGAACACCCGTTCTTTCACTGTGCTTTGCTTTTCCGATATTGTATTTTTCCAACCCGAAACATTTTCGTGTGTGTCGGGACATTTTGTAAAGGAACTAAATAAACCAAAATTAATTATAAACGAAGTTGGCGCGCGTTTCAATTTCATTCCTCACTCACCAGACCCCTGAAGAAATTGGCACCCGCCAAACACTTGTGACCTATTTGGATCCTTCCGCCCCGCTACGAACATTGGTCCTTCGAGCCGGATATCCTTCCGCTCTTCCAGCTTGCATCGGCGGAATTCCTGATAAGTACATTTCTTAATAAAAATCTCATCCACATTATACCCCATTGCAAACTTATAAAAGTGTGAGGTTTCCCGCTCTTCCATAGCGACCTACTAGAGCTGCAAAACCATCGATGGTTGGTCCATCGATATTTTCAAGCTCGATGGAATAAACCATCGATAGTATCGATGGTTCCATCGAAATTTCTTTTCAGTAATAACAACTTGTTCAAAAACAAACGCTGTATATTTTTTCAATATAATATATTGGCTTCGTGCCATTTTAATAAATCACAAAGATATGTTACTTAAAATTATAAGGCAATTCATTTCATTTCATCTTAAGACTATTAAACAAATGAGTATCTTGAATGTTCAGTCATTTCATACATAAAAATAAAAACTTAAAACTCTTAGAACTAAATAAAATAACAAATGCCAACAAAGTTACACCTATTTTAGAAATCTGTGTACTAAATAGTTCAAAAGTGAATTAATATAGAATTAATTAGAATTAAAATCGAAAAACTTTAAATTTTATGTAAAAGTACTTACGCGTGGTTTTGTGTCTAGCCATGCAGTGAACTATCGATGGAGGAAAAAAACCATCGATCTATCGCTCAATTGAAAGTCCATCGATATTATCGATAGTACCATCGATGGTTTTGCAGCTCTACGACCTACACACTTTTGTATACTTGTATGTACATACCTAACCTGTTCCAAAGGTTACATGGTTTATGAAGTGCCTTTTTTCCATTCTTTGAAATTTTGAATGTCTAAAAGTCCAATTGCATAACATAACATATGTATGTACATATATGTATGTATACATATATATACATGTACATGTAAAAACAGCTGTTTTCTAACCTGCAAGTAAAAGTGTTTATAAAGTACCACTTACATTTCCTTAAAGTGTAAAGCACACTCCACGGGCTGATCATTAGTCCAGCGGCATAAATTATTTATGCCAAATACTTTGTATATGCATACATACATATGTATGTAAATACATACATACATACATATGTAATAATTTTCGCCGCACACTCATACGACATACTTATATACATATGTATGTATGTACATATGTCCACATAGAATTTGATTTCACCCACACAAAATAAATTGCAGCCACTCCGATTGGCTCTCCGCAATTTAATAATTCGAAACCTACATAATTAAAGCATGAAATCGTGATCTTCGTTAAACAATTTAATATTAATTAAATTCATAAAACATAAACAACGGCAGAACAGCTGACTCCCGATCAGTGCTGACACTCAAGTCTCATCAGTGCTGACACTTGAGCCAAGCCGTGACTCGGTCACGACATCCATTTTTTCCATCGTGATTTTCGTATTGTGCAAAAAATATTTTAATCGACTGATTGAATTTAATTCGCAAAATATTTTCTAAAGAAAAATAAGTACAAATTTATTTATATGGAATTAGTATTTTGTCTTGGTGCATTTTTGATTTTTTCCTCACAGATCCATGAAATTGATCTAGTCCGTTTAATGAAAATTAATTCCGAGTTTTTTGCCCTCCATTGAAAAGTAATCCTACAGATCTCAATTTCTTCATATTTTTTTTTTTTTTTTTATACTCTTATAAATTTCAACAAATTTCCACATTGTATAAATTTTAATATCCAAGTGATTATATATCCTTATAATTATTCACACAACTGCGAGGAAAATTATAAATCCTTCTAAATTCATTTATGCTATCTATGCTTATCCATTGTGTCCATTAAAAAGAGGAGACATTTTTCCTTCTCACTCCTCTATCCTTCAATTATACAGTCCACTTACAGCTTCGTTTCGATCTCCTCGCTTGAGAGCTCTAATTCCAAGCAGTTATTTGTTTCCATTCGATTCGTAATAGCTCAGAGAACACTCTACGATGTCTCTTTCCGACTTTGTTGCCGTGTGCGAGGCATTAACGGCGTTCGAGACTCGCGAGGCCCAGGCTTTAGCGGACGATGTGCCACTCGTCTCCATTAAAATACACTTAGACCAGCTTAAGTCGCTTTGGGCACAAGTCGAGGCAGAGTTTTCACGATGTTATAAGGCCTTGACGGCTCAAAAGAAGGAAGATAGTCCGAAGCACATAGCTACAATTAAAGCTAAACATGAATATTGTTATATGGTATATGTTCGAGGCGGGACTTTGTTTGGAGAGCGAATCGAGCAGTTGTCAGCGAAAACGGTTCCACCACCAGTCAGACTCTCCGTCGATTCCACCCATCAAAGCCACACAGTTCCCCCGTGTGAAGTCGAAATCTTCAACGGAGACAGCCTGGCTTGGCCTACATTCCGTGATTTGTTTACCGCGATTTTTATCCATAATCCAAGCCTAACACAAGTGGAGAAACTGTACCACTTAAGTTGCAAAACTCGCGGTGAAGCCAGAGCCATTGTTTCTAGGTCACCCTTAACCAATGAAGGGTTCCAGTCCGCGTGGGATAACCTCACTGCGCGATACGAAAATAATCGATTATTGATTATGAGCCAAGCCAAGCAGCTTCTACGGATCCCAGCTGTAACCCAAGAGTCTGGCAAAGCGTTGAGAGAACTGCAGACGTCAATTCAAGGTTGCTTATCCGGTCTTGAGCTTTCCGGGGCTCGTACAGACAATTGGGATATCCTTCTCATAGCAATCTGCACGAGCAAAATGCCCAAAGCCACCTTTCTGTAGTGGGAACAGTCCGTTCCAAATAAGACCGCCGTCTCATCCTGGGACGACCTGAATCGATTCCTAACTGATCGCCACCGTGTACTAGAGGCCACAGATGTCCTTCAACCAAGCTTCAGCGGTCAGGCCTTTCCATCCGAGAGCCGAAAACCTACGGCACGTACTCAGGCCTTTTCCACTGCTTGTATAATTCCGAATCCTGCGTCCTCCGATTCTTCCAGCAGCCCCCATGTAAACGTGGGAAGTTACTTCACATCCACTCGCAATACTGGCCTCCTGAGTACTGCGAGGGTAACTATTCATCATCGTGGCAAGCAGTTTCAAATCCGCGCTTTGATTGATATGGGATCCGAAGCGTCCTTTATTTCCCAAAGAATGTTTGAATTGATTAATCCTCCAAGCTGCAAGGTATCAACTAGCATTCGCGGCATTGGGCAATGCGATGCGGGTAGCGGCGACAAAGTGTGCCGCTTACAGATTTCTCCTCCTGACGAATCGCTGCGACAGTTCGAAGCAGTCGCCGTGGTGCTGCCTAGTGTAGCTGAAGCACTTCCGTCCTGCGCCGTCCCGAATAAGGTGAAGCAGGATTCGCTTGACCTTCCGCTCGCTGATCCGCAATTTCACCAAAAAGCTCCTGTGGATTTGGTGCTTGGAGCCGAGCTCCTTCCCACTATCCTCGGGGAACGAATCATAAAGAATGTTGGTGATTCTTTCGATGTTCGGATGGGTTCTCTGTGGATCCGTTACTGGAAAACCCAGAAGGTCTCGGTCCACCTCCTCCAGCAGTCCGAAGATGTCTCTAAAGACAGCAGCACCATCCGATTTAGAACGCAGTTCCAATTGCTTCAGGTGCCGCGTTTGTCAAGGGGCACACGCGTTCCGTCAGTGCCGACGGTTTCGAGGACTACGAGCTGACGACAGGTGTTGGTGTTTCGATTATATAAAATAAGATAACATTAAGACAATTATAATATAGAACAAATGGAAATGTATGCCAATATAAGTATGTAACCCATTATAGATATCGATGGCTCATCAGTCATAAGTAGATCTGATATGGTCAGCAGTTAACAATAAAGACCTAGTTCATCAAGTTGCTATAGTTAGCTATTTTCAATAAAGACGTATTTTGCTGACCTAACACTATGTCGAACTATGCACTGGTGAGCTCTCTAGTTTTACTATAAAAGAAATGCATTATTCTTTGTAAGATCAGATACCAATTGTAGCTACATCGGGTGTGCATCGCTGTGTCTTTGGCCCCCATCTCTACCTTTGTAATCTCGCTCCGAAGTCCACCCAATTTATGTGTTGGTTGCGACTACTATTAGTCACTGGTTTATGTGCTAGTGCCTATTTGATTATAAATAAATAAACAATAATAAATTCAAGAAATACTAACGTCTTTCATTGAACATTTTGGTGACCCCGACATTGGCGGCTCCAAGTTGAAAGAGTTACAGACTTGGTGGAACCGTCATCAAGTGAGAATTGGTTTGGTTAACTCAGGCGACCAATCTCTCAACAACAAGGAAACTGGTCAACTAGGCGACTACTTTCTTTGCACGCTTTGGACACAGAACAATCCTAAGCGAGGGCACAAATTGATGAACATTTCACATCAATCTGGGGTCCCGACTAAAAACATCGCAATTGATTAACTTGGCAATCGTTGCGTAGCCACTTTGGCGACTAAAACAATTGATTGGAAAACTAGGAGTTAGTTTTCCGCAACGGGGTAGCAATTCATGCCCATTGAATAAAAGTTGATCAACTAGGCGATCACTTTGGTAAATACAATTAACACGATTTGTGTCAACGAGGCGACCAAATCATAAAAAAAGTTATTTTCATAAAATAGAAGTTTGATCAACTTATAAACTATATGGCATTCCCTGGCGTCAGCAATCTCTGACCTAGTTAACTCGGTCAGTAACCCAGGTAGTACGCACGAGTGTATAGTTTGGCATTGGTCAGCAATTTTTGAAAATATATAATAAAGAAAAGAAACTCAAAAAAGAAACTGGTTTCACTGTCGTGGCGTTTATCAGTGTAAAAGAATAGGTATATTGGAAATAAAAATTAACTATTGGTATCGCAAAAATCAAAAGACGACTTCGATTTATTTCTTATTCTTATTTGTGCTACACTTGACCAATTTTAGGAACGAGTCGGAGCGTTCCCTGTCTTTGACAAAATAAATAAACTCCCATCGGGTCAAGTATTAGTACAAATAAGCAAATACATAAGGATATAAAAACATGGAGGAGTTTTATAAGCAGCAGACAGAACGAGGATAAGCAATTCAGGCTTTCATTCGGAATACCAAAAAGGATTCGTTCGCCAGGAAAATGAAGCCATCTTATTTCGAGGAGAAACTTGAGCTCCTGGAATACATGTGGGAGAACTTCGAGAAAAGTCATAAGGAGTTATTGGACAAATTAAACAACGTGCCAACAGAAGATGACTACTTTGTAACGGACTATTTCAGCAAAATGAAGGCGGTTGTAACTAACATAGTGGAAGATTGGAAGGACCATTTGGCAAAGATAAAACTAGAGAGACAAGCTCACCAACGAGAAGAAGAGCGTGCCGGGATCAAACCACTGGTTCGCAAACAAAGTGCGCTGCTGGATTCATTGTCCAGGACATTAACTCAAATTGTGCCTGAAGAAAAAATGAACTACAAATCGGTAGTCGACAAATTATGGAGGCAAATTGAAGAAATCCATTATGAGATTCATCGGCTAGCGGAAAATCCAGCCGAAGCAGGATATAATATATCTACGCTTGTAGCCGCAGAAAATACAATGCTAAAATTCTGTGTGGCACCAGCAGAAAATGTAGTAATACAATCACCGCCTGTATTGCAATCAATACAATCATTGCAACTACCCAAAATTCCCATTCCAAAATTTGATGGGGATTACCTGAAATGGCAACAATTTCATGACATCTATAAAAAGGTGGTTCATGAGTTAAATGTATCCACAATAGAGAAAATGTGGTACTTAAAATCAAACCTTTCTGGAGAAGCAGAGAGATTGATACGGCACCTGGAATTAACAGAAGCCAATTACAACACTGCTTGGTCAGTGTTGCAGGAACGATTTAATAATAAAAGAGTTCTAGTAACAGTCATACTGGCAAAGCTGTTTGATCACCCAAATGTGGGAAATGACGCAGCTTCTATAAAGAATTTGCATGATAATATTTTTGAATCATTGCAAGCTTTAAAAAATGTAAGCGTTAATATGGAATCGTCAGATGCTGTCATAATGTTTCATATGACAAGGAAATTGGATAGATTCAACCACGCACTATATGAGCAATCTCTGTCCAACACCAGGGAGCTACAGGAAGTAAAGGATTTCCTATCATTCTTGGAACAGCGCTTCCTAACATTAGAGGCGATTGGGAAACCAAGAATTGACAATCGCAGCATTGAAAAACTAAACTAAAAGACATGCGCGGCAGCATTTGGGACAAACAGTTCCTTGTGTGCTTTCTGCGAAAAGGCAAAGCACAAACTCTTCCAATGTGAAAAGTTTAAAATGAAATCCGCAGCAGAGCGGCTTAATTGGGTACAGAGACACAAATTGTGTGTCAATTGCTTCAAGCCGGACCATGTGGCTAAAAATTGCTCTTGGAGGGGATGCTTCAAATGCGATAAAAAACATAACACAATGTTGCATTTAGAAACAGGCAACCAAGTTGCTACATCTGCGTCTGCAGTTTCTGCTTATGGAATTAGCAGAAAATACACTCTATTGGCAACGGCCAAGGTAGTGGTGAAAGGGATCAATGAAAGGAAAGGAGAGTTTCGAGCACTCCTAGATAGCGGCTCACAAGTAAACCTCGTCTCAGAGAGGCTAGTAAAGAAGTTATCGTTAAAAATTAACGAGACTCATGTGCACATAAATGGAGTGGGTGGTCAACCACAGATAAGCAAGGCGCGAGTAAGCTTGGTTGTACGGTCAAGATACAACAAGTTCGCAATGCTAGTTGAGGCATTTGTATTGCCACACATAATAGGTGACCAACCTACAGAACAAATAACGCAGAAAGTCAAATTGCCGGACAACATTCAATTAGGTGACCCAACATTTGATAAACCAGGAAACATTGATATGGGGAGCTGATAATCACTATTCTATACTGCTACCAGAAAGAAGACGGGGCAATCGAAACCGTTTACAAAATTCAGAGTTTGGATGGATTATTGCTGGCAGAATTAATATGTCAACGTCAGCTTCAATCACATGTATGGTAGGCATGACGAATCCAGAGGAATCTCTAGAAAGATTCTGGCAGCTAGACACACTAGAGCCAATGAAACGGTACAAGAGTCCAGAGGAAGAGTATTGTGAAAAATTCTTCCTCGATAACCTACACACGGCGGCGGACAATCGACTAATTGTAAAGCTTCCATTTGCTGAAGAGGCTTCATCTCTTGGAGAATCTCGGGAAGTAGCCATAAGAAGATTCATGTCGTTAGAGAGGCGAATGAGCCCTGACATAAAAAAGGAGTATGTAAAATTTATGTCAGAATATGAACAGCTCGGACATATGAAGCAAGTAATGGTGGAACAAATTCCCAAAAACCATTACTTTATACCGCATCACTGTGTACTAAAGCCAGAAAGTACCACCACCAAGTTAAGAGTGGTATTTGATGCGTCCTGCAAAACGTCGTCAGGAAAATCACTGAACGACATTTTATATCCTGGACCAGTTGTACAGAGTCAACTCTTCTCAATTCTTCTGCGGTTCAGGACACACAAATATGTGTTCACTGCCGACATTGAAAAAATGAATCGTCAAGTTTGGATAAACCCTGCCGATCAATTCAATCAGATGATTGTGTGGAGAGAGGATCCAAGTCAAGAACTAAAGTTTTATCGTTTAAAAACGGTAACTTATGGAACCACATCAGCCCCATATCTAGCAACGTAGTGTCTGGAATATTTGGCACTGAAAAACATGGAAAAATTGTCGTCCGGAGCATTAGCATTAAAAAATGACTTTTATGTTGATGACTGTCTCACAGGAGCAGACAGTTTACCAGAAGCCCTGCAAATAAGACAAGAGCTGCTAGAAATCTTGAGACCTAAGGGTCTCAATCTACGAAAATGGTGTTCAAATAGCAGTCAGCTTCTAAAGGAAATTCCAAAGGAAGATACCATTGCTGACATTAATCTCGGTGACACACTGGAACAAACAAGTGTCAAAACATTGGGAATCATATGGGCACCCAAAGAAGATCAATTATGTGGAAAGGCTCAAAAACATACAAAAGGAATAACCAGAAGAGTGGTACTATCTGAAGTCGGTCAAATCTTCGATCCTCTAGGACTGTTCGCACCGGTAGTGGTAAGAGCGAAAATATTTCTTCAACATGTTGCTACCGAACGAATTGAGATGGATGGTGATCTACCGCCGTATTTGGAGAAGCAATGGGAAGCCTATCGAGAGGATATACAGGCACTAAACCACATGAAAATTCCAAGGCATATTTTTGATGGCAAGGTTCCCACTTCAAAGGAACTGCATACATTTGTTGATGCATCAGAAAAGGCTTATGGAGCGGCAGTTTATGTCCGATCAACCTTTAAAAATGGCCAAGTTTCGGTCAGATTGTTGTGCGCCAAGTCAAGAGTGGCTCCCCTTGAAAAGCAGACACTGCCCCGGCTGGAAATATGTGCAGCTGTACTTGGAGCTGAACTTACGGATAGAGTACGACAGGATCTTCAATTAGGATCGGAAAGTGTTGAAACATTTCTCTGGTCAGACTCAACAGTAGTACTCTCTTGGATTAATTCACGGGCATCACACTTCCACACTTTTGTGGCTAATCGGTTGACCAAAATACATGCAGTATCACATCCAAGGCAATGGCGTCATGTGTCATCAGCGCTCAACGCAGCAGATGTTCTGTCTCGAGGCATATCAGCAGCCCAGCTTAGCACACATACATCATGGTTATATGGACCACTATTTTTGCATGGACCACAACGTGGCTGGTCAGCACCATTTAAGCCTACAGAGCACACAATGGATACCGCTGAAAAGAAATCCAAGGTATTCAGCATGGTGACTGCCACTGCCAACAACACAAGTGAATGGATATATACGGTAAATCACAGAAATTCATTTTACCGGCTACAGCGAATAGTGGCGTATGTGCTACGGTTTTGTTACAAGCAGAACAAGAGACCAACGGCTCATTTAGAGTTGGAAGAGTTAGACCAAGCACGTAGAGTAATTATTAAGCAAATTCAAGAAACAGGATTTGCATATGAATTACGACACTTAAAGAAACGACCTGATCAACCGCTAGATCGCAAAAGCACAGTACGAGTAGCAACTCGGCTGCAACAAGCACCAGTATCATTGGAAACAAGGAATCCATATCTCTTGCCATATAATGATCCAGTGGTAAAAATGATACTACGGAAACTTCATGAAGAGAATCTTCATTGTGGACATGAGGCATTGCGCGGAATAGCTCGGCCACAGTACCACATCATCAAGGTGAAACCAATGGTCCGGAATGTGATCCAGGGCTGCGTAGTATGCACCAAGCACCGGCCTCAGTTCTTCAAACAAGTCATGGGCGACTTAACTGAGCATCGGGTATCTCAGACTAGACCCTTTCTCAACGCTGGAGTAGACTATTGTGGACCATTCTGGATCCACCATAAGGTTCGGGGAAAACGTCCCGACAAAGCTTACATTGCAGTATTTGTATGCTTTGCAACCAAGGCAGTACACTTGGAGTTGGTTGGAGACCTGTCCACCTCCTCATTTGTGGGTGCCCTTCAGCGCTTTATTGGGCGCAGAGGAAGATGCCAGACATTATACTGCGATAATGCAACAAACTTTGTTAGAGCAAACAACCAACTTAAGGAGCTGACCGATACAATACACTCAGAAACGGCATCAGGTAGTATTAAGGAATTTTGCAATCAAAAAGGAGTGCAATTTAAGTTCATACCACCACGGTCTCCACATTTCGGAGGATTATGGGAAGCTGCGGTAAAATCCGCTAAGCATTTACTGTTAAAAAACGTATCGACAGCAAACTTAACGTTTGAGCAACTGGCTACCATCATTGTCAATGTTGAAGCAGTGTTGAACTCTCGTCCGTTAACCCGAAACTCAGACGATCCCAATGACTTGACAGCTCTAACCCCAGGCCATCTATTGATCGGAGAACCATTAGTAGCCCAACCAGATGCAGAGCCAGTAACACAGCGATCGATTCCAGAGCAATGGGAATTAGTGCAACGGCTTAAGCATACATTCTGGACACAATGGTCTCAAGAGTACCTACAAGAATTGCAGGGTACATCTAAATGGAAAAAACCCTATAACAATGTCAAAGAAGGCATGATGGTAATTTTAAAGGAGGATAATGTGCCAATCTTACAGTGGCCAATTGGACGAATTGTTAAATTATATCCAGGCCTGGATGGATACGTCCGCGTGGTTGACGTTAAAACAGCCAGAGGTACCTACAAGCGGGCTATCCATAAATTGGTTCCCTTGCTTAGAGAGACGGGGATAAAACGTAAAATCGAGGCAGATGACACAGGATCGAATTCCCAAGAAAACCCTGGTATCGAGGACAAAGCAGAACCAGAGACAAAAAGACGTTTGTCGATCGGTCTGCCACCGTTAGCAATGACGATCTGCCTAATGCTGTTGTTACTTCCTCTGGTATTTGCTCAAAGGACTAACATAACTCGATTCAACCCCAAACCAGGCATATACTATGAAAGTATTGGCACAGGAAGGATGGCAACGTCTGACTGGACTATTGTGGCATTTTACGATCTCGAACCATATTGGGCCGACCTGAAGACATTTTCAGACGGATTAGTAAAGGTTGGAGAAATATGCGTGTTAATGAAGGTTCCAGAGGCATGCACCGCAATGCAGAGGCACTTTGAGCATGTCAACTCAGAGCTCCGGACGGGAAATGATCTCCTTCACATAGAACGCCAACGACGATCGCCGTTAGATATACTTGGGAACATTGCGAACGGCTTATTTGGTGTGCTGGACTCAAAATATGCAACAGAGATGTCAGGCACCATAAGAAAGGTTAAATCAAATGAAGACTACTTATTGAACTTGCTGCAAAATCAGACATCTGTAATTGACTCAACGATAAATATCATTAAGCGAGACGAAGCCACGATTGAAAATCAGATGAAACTAATGGAACAACAAATGAACATGACCAAGGTCCAGGACAATGCAGTAAAGGCATTGCAATGGTACATCACGCTAACTACTCAGATGACAGTTATTGCAGGGAATTTGCAACGAATTCAAACCGAAATTTCCCGAGTATTTACGGATGCCCATCATAGCAAAATAAGCCCGTTACTACTATCACCAGGCCAGCTTCGCGAGCATCTGAACCAACTTAAGAGACATCTTCCGTTTGGTTTGGATTTGCCAGTTCCAGATAACGATGTCTTGCAATAATATGGCCTTATGAAGGCACAAGGCACAATCGCAAACAATCATGTGATATTTAAGGTCACGTTTCCATTAGTGGCAACGCAGGCAGTGCAACTGTATAACCTGGTACCCATTCCAGCAATTGGAACTCATGGGATTGTAATCATTAACATTAAAATTCCCCTCATTGCTGTTAACAAGGACCAGAATCAATACATTGGGCTCTCAAGAGCCGATTTGGAACAATGTCACCAGCTCAACAACGAGCAATATATCTGTTTTGATAAACAAACGACGTTTACGGCTAATAGCAACTGTGAGTTCCAGCTATTCAAAAACACAAAATCATCAACCTGTCAAATACAACACACAAACAGGTCATTTGTCTGGTACGACATGTATCACAAAAATCAGTGGATTTTTGCCACCACCAGACCAATTGAACTCGCAGTGACCTGTGACGATAATATACAAAGTGTCACTATCAAGAAAACTGGATTGTTAACTCTAGACCCGACGTGTACAGCAAGGAGTTCTGCTATACGAATAACAGGTCACCGTATTACTACGACAGACACAATAAAATTGTCATATGTCCGATTTGGCAACTTCAGCATTGGCCCAACAGAAGTAGCGCCAACAACCACACAATTCACGAAGATGCAACTAAGCTACGGCGAATTAAGCAACATTCAAGGAAAACTGGAAACTAAACAAAACTGGAAGTTACCAGAAGACCCCAGCCAGCCGGCACACCATGTTATCGTCTCCTACGTAGCACTAACTATACCATTGGTTCTTGTGATGGTATATGGAATAAGGAGATGCTCCCAAACCCCAAGGCACAATGGTCCAGAGCAGACAACCGTGAGGATCGTCAATCCTATACCGACTCCCGCTGCAGCAAACCCAGCCCCCAGCAATTTTGCGGTCAACGTTGGATAACGTTGAACAGGTGTTCAACGGCCGGGAGTATGTTGGTGTTTAGATTATATAAAATAAGATAACATTAAGACAATTATAATATAGAACAAATGGAAATGTATGCCAATATAAGTATGTAACCCATTATAGATATCGATGGCTCATCAGTCATAAGTAGATCTGATATGGTCAGCAGTTAACAATAAAGACCTAGTTCATCAAGTTGCTATAGTTAGCTATTTTCAATAAAGACGTATTTTGCTGACCTAACACTATGTCGAACTATGCACTGGTGAGCTCTCTAGTTTTACTATAAAAGAAATGCATTATTCTTTGTAAGATCAGATACCAATTGTAGCTACATCGGGTGTGCATCGCTGTGTCTTTGGCCCCCATCTCTACCTTTGTAATCTCGCTCCGAAGTCCACCCAATTTATGTGTTGGTTGCGACTACTATTAGTCACTGGTTTATGTGCTAGTGCCTATTTGATTATAAATAAATAAACAATAATAAATTCAAGAAATACTAACGTCTTTCATTGAACAACAGGCTACGGGTAGTCTTGAGCACCGGATACTGCCCAAACTGTTTGGCTCATGAGCATTTCAATTGTTCCCTCAGGAGCACAGCAGGATGCCATCGATGTGGCAAGCAACACCACACGCTCTTGCACATCGGCAGTTCAGTCGCGTACATCTAACCCAAAGCGTCCAAAGAGCAAAGACCCGAAAGGCACCCGCCTTTCATTCGGACTTCTATCCAGAGGTCATCAGTGATCGAGCCGCCTACTCCATCTACATCCAAAGTTCCCCCTCCATCTCCACCCGTGTCTTGGCGATCCAGAACGAAGCCATCCCCCATCCTTAGACATGTCCAGCGAGGCAATTGCAACTTGTTGCAAGGGGGCGGTATGTTCACGCCACCGGGTGAACAGCAGAGAGTGAGGGGTAGGGTTTTTTCAAAAACCGAATTCGGTCATACTGAGGAAGGTGACGAAGGGTTCTCCAGTAAATCGCCATATTCAATCCAGTACGAGCATCTAACCCAAACACCCGTTCTTTCACTGTGCTTTGTTTTTCCGATATTGTATTTTTCCAACCCGAAACATTTTCGTGTGTGTCGGGACATTTTGTAAAGAAACCAAATAAACCAAAATTAATTATAAACGAAGTTGGCGCGCGTTTAAATTTCATTCCTCACTCACCAGACCCCTGAAGAAATTGGCACCCGCCAAACACTTGTGACCTATTTGGATCCTTCCGCCCCGCTACGAACAATAGCTATGCTTTGATATGATGATACAAATGCTTTGGTTTCGATGTTGTCAACATATCTTTGAAATACCGCGTCAATTGTTGTTTTTGATCGTGTTGTTGATTCAGTGCGATTGTTTCACATTTTTAAACTGAATGTTGTATTGAGAAAGTCAATTAAAGGAACCGCTGTGTCCAATGCAAAATTTACGTTAAAATCGCCACTTAAAATCATTGGAACTTTATCGTAATCTTTTCTAAGTATCCGCGATACTTCTGGTGTATACTTTATTAAATTTTCATGAATGAATTCCGTGATGCTATTTATTGATTGATTCGGTGAAATATAAATTGCCACAATTAGAACTGTTTTTCCATTGCTCAATCTGGTTTCGCATGCACATATTTCTCCCACTTTAGAGAGCTGAACAGACAGTGATTCTAGTTGCTTTGCATTCATATCTATCTGTGGAGTTACATACAATACGAGCACCGTCATTTTGATTGTGGTATACTGCAACACCACCTGCTCTCGTTTGTGGTCTTTTAAATTTTTTTCTGTCGATATTCACGACACTTTTCTGCATTATTTTTCGGCATAATTGCGGTAAATATTTAAAAATGAAAATATTTACGAATATAAAAATACGGACGCAATACAGCACACGCGGTTGCTATTATGAGCGTCCTAACGCGTGTATTACACAGACGTACATACACACAAACATTCGTAGGACGCTTGGTCTAAGCAAGTATTAGGTAGTGTAGTATAGCTATACATAATGCCTTCTCGCTCACCGTAGCTCCGGAGAAAAAATAATAATAATAATAAAAATAAAAATAATAAATAAACCAAATAATTCGTATATATACGTACGTATGAATATAAATATGTTTGAAAAAAAAAAAAAAAAATGTACATACATACATATACGTATGTGTGTACGCATGCGTTTTCAAGGCCAAGTGTGCACGCGTTTTCAAGGCCAAGTGTGCACAAACATATAAATACATATGTATGTACATATGCATATATATGTACATTGTACATAAATACATACATATATCATCTGTACCTTTATATGTACATATGTATATTTTGTATAATAATTCCCTGCAGTACCAAATGTCGCCGCATCGGTCGACTATACCGACGTCGGCAGAATTAAATTCTGCCGGCGTCGACAAGCAAAGACCAGCCGTCGGTGCCCGAACTATCCAATATCGTCGCCGAAACACTTAAGCTACCGAAAAGAATTGAGCAAACACAAATAAGGAACGCTATATAACTCTGTTCTATCTCATTCTCTCGCAGGCTATAAGATTTATATGTATGTCTCTTTTTAGTGTCGCTTTTTTCGTTTCATTGAGTCTCAAATCACTCCCAACGATTCTAAAGAAGTTTTCACTTCAAAAATATCAAAGAAGCTAACTTCGGGTATGCCAAAGTTTTAATACCCTTGCAGTCCTTAGCAATAATATTTTTACATTTTGAAATTTATTTCCCTGCAACTCAATTCATCAACACACAAACAAAACATTCAAATTATTACTCTTTTTACCACAATTTTTTCTTCTTCTTTAATCATTCCCTAAGCAAAGCACGGCACGCATACACATACAGTTCGTGTAGCGCTGCGTCTGTGTTTTTATACCCTTGCAAAAAGGGTATATTAATTTTGGTCAGAAGTGTGCAACGCATAGAACGAAGCATCTCAGACTATATAAAGTATATATTTTCTTGATCAGCACGATGAGACGAGTTCAAATAGCCATATCCGTCCGTCCGTCTGGATCAACGCGAACTCCTCCGAGACCGTAAGAGCTGAAATTTTGCACGTAGGCTTGTATATACTGCAGGCGTTGTATATCTCGGATTCAGCCGGATCGGACCGCTGTATAATATAGCTCCCATACAAACGGCAAAGTCACGAACAGTGACTTCTCAATAACTTTATTACTTTTTAAGCTATTGTCGTGAAATTTAATATAAGATAGTTAGTTGTAGCTATAAACGACTATGCCAAATTTGGTCAAGATCGGGTGACTATATCATATACCTCGCATAGGAACGATCGGTCGAATACAGTGACTTTTGTCAATAACTTCGTTACTTTTGATGCGATTGCTTTCAAATTAAACATTTGATAGTTAAATATGCCTGTGCCGAATTTGATAAAGATCGGGTAACTATATCATATAGCTCCCATAGAAACGATCGGTGGAAAACAGTGACTTTCATCAAAAAGTTCGTTATATCCTATGCTAAGATTGAAGGCCGTTCTTTCGCAAACATTAGACTTTTTGGATAAAACGTCAAAGTTAACCCCGGCCCTCTGGTTTTTTATTGTTCTCTCTCGTCATTGCTTCTGGAGTTGCTCCCCTCATCGCCCTCATCATACCATCAGTGCTAGTGGTTTTGTTGTTCTCTCTGCTTTGTGCTTGTGATTAGCTTCTCTCCCGCGTAATCACTTTTGTAAAGCCGCATCTCATAGCTCGTCTCGTCTTGTTTTATTTGGCTTTTCAATAGCTTGTTGTCTACCAACTTGCAAGCATTCTGATCGTTTTGACGATCAGTATAGAGCAATATCTTGTTGGCTCTGCGATAATCTTATTCACTTAAAATGTGCTGGCCTCAACGGCCGCGACTACGACAAATTTTCTGGTTTGTCTGTGTCTAAGCCTGAGCTTGGCTTAATGCGCCGGACTTGCCCATCTTGTGCCAGCCAGCAGCTTGATTTTATCCGAATGCACAGGGATCTTCGTTTAAAGTTTCTTTCTTTAAATAAAATGGTCAAACAGCTGTCTAATAAGTGTGACTCTAGCATACATTTATTGTCGCACTTCAAGTTTGGTCCACCTTCTAAGGAATTGCCCAAGAAATGTACCCTTGAGTTGCCTCATAAGCAGTCGCCCGCACTTTCTATTACATCTTCTCCCATTTTACTTTCGCCTACACCATCTTCTTGTCCCTCTTTATGCTCTACTTTTCAGATTGAAGTACCCATTACAAGCCCTGGTGTAGCTCAGTCTGTCCCTCACAGGAACTCTGATCAATTACAGGATCACGCTGGATCTCAATCACTTGCGGACCCCAATGCTCCTCCGCCTCCACTAATTGTAGTGCCTCATCGCAAACAATTATTTATCTCTAGGCTTGCTCCAGATACTTCTGAGTGTGGCAGCTTACATTGGTAATATATGCCCTGCTAAGATTTTAATTCAAAAGTTTATGTTTTCTAGGCCTCGCGAAATCTCCTCTTTTAAAATTACAGTACCAAATGAGTATTTCTCAGCTATGGTTGACCCTAACTTTTGGCCTAGGAGGGCCTAGTTGTACACGAGTTTGCGCCCAATAAGCGCTCCCGTCCTTTGCCTGTCCGCCTAATGTATCTTCTGCTTCAAAAAACTAATAACGTCTAGTCTTTGCATTCATTATCAAAATGTAAGAGGACTTCTTACGAAGCTCCCGAAACTATTCTGTGATAGCCAAACCTTTTCGGCTGACATATTAGCTTTCTCTGAAACTTGGCTTAACTCCTCTGTTTTGGATAATGAAATTCTTTCCAATAACTTTATTTCTTATAGGCTTAATCGTGTTGGTCGTCGTGGCGGTGGAGTACTCATTGCTGTCAACTCGAATCTGTGTTCAAGTGTTGTGCCGATTGATCTTCCCTTAGGTGTTGAGTTTATTTGAGTCGAAGTTACATGTTCTAACTTTAGCTTATATATGTCTTGTTCATATATTCCTCCAGCTTCTGATATCATTATCTACATGCACCATGCTGATGCTTTGCGATCTATTTTTAGTCGTCGTGATTTTCTTATAGTTTTGGGCGATTTTAAGTTGCCTAATGTTTCTTGGCTTGTTGATGATAATCTATCTTTCTTAATTCCTTCATCTCAACATGTTTTTCTTGATAGCCTACTTGAATGTTCGATATATCAGTTGAATTCTTTTCTTCACTCTTCTAAAAGAATCCTCGATTTTGTTTTTGTCTCGGATCCCACTGTTAGTGCTGTATCACAAACACAGCCATTAGTGAAGCCTGAAGATCCTTATCACCCTACCATTGAAGTTACTATTTCAAATTCTCGTCGTAGAAGTTTCCGTAAAACCAATTTCAATCTTCTTAACAGCCTTATTTACTCTTTTGATTGGTCATTTCTATTTGAGTGCTGTGATATAGATTGTGCAATTGATAAATGCGTTCCTTATGTGAATGTCTCTACCGTCTCCAGTGCGCCAGTCTGGTTCACACGTAGGCTCTCTAATCTCCTTAACATTAAATCGAGATATTTTAAAAGATTTAAAAAAACTGGTTCGCGACTTGACTATGCAAATTATTGTGTAGCCAAATCTTAATTTTGTCTTTTAAATACTCAATGCTACAATAATTATATCGTTCGCTATAAGGTTGAATTTTATAAGAACCCCAAAAGATTTTACAATTTTGTTAATTCCAAACGACGCTCTAATTTACTACCTTCCACCTTCAGACTTAATGACCAGACTGCTAATAATGATTCAGATATTTATTTATTTATTTATTTATTTATTTTACGTCAACTAAGTCAGCAGTCGACGAAAAAGCTTAAGCTAAAATACAGATAAAAATTAATTCATGAAGGTAGCTTAGCTTTATGCACAACATCCCCGACCCGGTGGAGGTGTTTTATTTGCAACAAGGTGCCAGCTATGCCCCGATTCACAGCCAATGTGGTCAGGGATGAGTTGCGGCCGATCCAATATCCAGTCCAGAATACTTTCAGTGGTTACGCTGAAGATAATTAAAAAGTATAGCGCGAAGAGAAGTGACAGATAGATGAGGAGAAATAAGGTGAGAAAGGTTGTTAAAAGATTGGCGAAGAACACGAAGAGGTTCGTGAAGAGAGTAGTTAGTCAGACATCTACTAAGGTGAAGAGGAAAAAAGTTTCTGGTCCGACGTGAGGGAACACAAAAATATAGCGTATCTAGTAAATTGGTAGAACTGACTTCGCCGTTGACTACTTTATGTAGAAAGAGAATCCCAAATACGAGCCTACGGTTGTAAAGTGAAGGAAGATTAATAAGAAGAAGTCTGTCAGAATAAGAAGGTAGGCGAAGATTCGGGTCCCAATTAAGACCGCGTAACGCAAACTTAAGGAATTGCTTCTGTACCGATTCAATACTACGCTGGTGAACATCATATTGAGGGTTCCACACTGGTGAGCAATATTCTAGAGTAGGGCGAACTAACGAAGTGTATAAAACCTTTGTCACATATGGATCATCAAATTCCTTGGCCCAACGTTTAATGAAGCCAAGAAGACTGCATGCTCTATTAACAATTGAAGATATATGAATATTAAAAGAAAGCTTTGGGTCAAACATAACGCCTAAGTCTTTAAATGATGGTACACAATCTAACAGAACAGACTTAATAGAGTAATGAGCTAGGAACGGCGACAAACGACTGAAAGTCATAAAAGAGCATTTAGAGGCATTAAGGTGTAATTTATTAACGTGACACCAAACACAAAACGCATCGATATCTGATTGCAAGTACTGTTGGAAAGAAGGATCATTATATGAATAACAAATCTTGACGTCATCCGCAAACATGAGCACGCGAGAATGAGCCAAGGCCAAAGGCAAATCGTTTATAAACAAGGTAAATAACAGTGGGCCCAGATGACTGCCTTGGGGGACACCTGACGTAACTCGAACAGTTTTAGATATCGAGGAACGAAAAGACACCTTTTGGGTTCTGCCAATAAGATACGACTTTAACCAAGCCAATAGTTTCGGGGAAAAACCCATGATGTTAAGTTTCATGAGAAGCATAGAATGATCAACCGTATCGAAAGCCTTACTAAAGTCAGTATAAATAACATCAGTTTGACACTTTTTACGGAAGCCATGGTGTACAAGGGTAGTCAATTCTAAAAGGTTGGTAAGCGACGAACGACCTTTCATGAAGCCATGCTGACAAGGAGAAATAGTGGATCTGGATAGGTGTTGAAGGGAAGACGTAATAATTTTCTCAAACAGCTTAGGTATTGCCGAAAGTTTGGCAATGCCACGGTAGTTAGAAATATCCGATTTGTTACCCTTTTTAAAAAGCGGAATAATAAAAGACTCCTTCCAAATATCAGGGAAGCGACAAGTCTCACTCGATATAAAAAATAACCGAGATAAAGGCTTAGATAGGGAAATCGAACACATTTTAAGGATGCAACTAGGTATATTATCAGGCCCGGGTACGAAGGAAGACGTCATAGATGACAAGCTAGAGATAATACAGTCTTCAGTAATATTAGGAAAAAACATACAATTTAAATGTGGAATTGTGAAGGGATAAGGTGTAGGATCCGAAGCAGTGGAAGAATAAGTCGACTGAAAGAATTTAGCAAACAGATCTGCAATATCTGAATCACTATTAGCAGTCTGGTCATTAAGTCTGAAGGTGGAAGGTAGTAAATTAGAACGTCTTTTGGAATTAACAAAGTTATAAAATCTTTTAGGGTTCTTATAAAATTCAACCTTACAGCGAACGATATAATTATTGTAGAATTGAGTATTTAAAAGGCAAAATTGAGATTTGGCTACACAATAATTTGCATAGTCACGTCGCGAACCAGTTTTTTTAAATCTTTTAAAATATCTCGATTTAATGTTACGGAGATTAGAGAGCCTACGTGTGAACCAGACTGGCGCACTGGAGACGGTAGAGACATTCACATAAGGAACGCATTTATCAATTAGAGAATTAAGAGCAGAGTAGAAAAAATTTACTGCACAATCTATATCACAGCACTCAAATAGAAATGACCAATCAAAAGAGAAAATAAGGCTGTTAAGAAGATTGAAATTTGTTTTACGAAAACATCTACGACGAGAATGTGAGATGTTATTGAATGAATTATTAACGGAATTGTAAGAAATAGTAATTTCAATGGTAGGGTGATAAGTATCTTCGGGCTTCACTAGGGGCTGTGTTTGTGATACAGCACTAACAGTGGGATCAGAGACAAAAACAAGATCGAGGATTCTTTTAGAAGAGTTAAGAAAAGAATTCAACTGATATAGCGGACATTCAAGTAGGCAATCAAGAAAAACATGTTGAGATGAGGGAATTAAGAAAGATAGATTATCATCAGCAAGCCAAGAAACATTAGGCAAGTTAAAATCACCTAAAGCTATAAAAAAATCACGATCTTTAAGACGACTAAAAATAGTTCGCAAAGCATCAGCATGGTGCATGTAAATCATGATATCAGAAGTTGGAGGAATATATGAACAAGAGATATATAAGCTAAAGTTAGAACATGTAACTTCGACGCAAATAAACTCAACACCTAAGGGGAGATCAATCGGCACAACACTTGAACACAGATTCGAGTTGACAGCAATGAGTACTCCACCGCCACGTCGACCAACACGATCAAGCCTATAAGAAATAAAGTTATTAGAAAGAATTTCATTATCCAAAACAGAGGAATTAAGCCAAGTTTCAGAGAAAGCTAATATGTCAGCCGAAAAGGTTAAGCTATCGCAGAATAATTTAGAGAGCTTGGTAAGAAGTCCTCTTACATTTTGATAGTGAATGCAAAGACTAGACGTTATTAGTTTTTTGAAGCAGAAGATGCATTAGGAAGGTGGACAGGCAAAGGGCGGGAGCGCTTATTGGGCGCAAATTCGTGTACAACTAGGCCCTCTGGCCAAAAGTTAGGGTCAACCATAGCTGAGAAATACTCATTTGGTACAGTAATTTTAAAAGAGGAGATTTCGCGAGGCCTAGAAAACTTAAACTTTTGAATTAAAACCTTAGCAGGGCATATATTACCAATGTAAGCTGCCACAGACGATTCAGAAGTATCTGGAGCAAGCCTAGAGATAAATAATTGTTTACGATGGGGCACTACAGTTAGTGGAGGCGGAGGAGCATTGGGATCCGCAAGTGATTGAAAGCCAGCATGATCAGAGTTCCCGTGAGGGATAGATTGAGGTACACCAGGGCTTGTAGTGGGTACATCAATCTGAAAAGAAGAGCATAAAGAGGGACAAGAAGATGGTGTAGGCGAAAGTAAAATGGGAGAAGATGTAATAGAAAGTGCGGGCGACTGCTTATGAGGCAACTCAAGGGTACATTTCTTGGGCAATTCCTTAGAAGGTGAACCAAACTTGAATTGCGACAATAAGTGTATGCTAGAGTCACACTCATTAGACAGCTGTTTGGCCATTTTATTAAGAGAAAGAAACTTTAAACGAAGATCCCTATACATTCGGCTAAAATCAAGCTGCTGGCTGGCACAAGATGGGCAAGTCCAGCGCATTAAGCCAAGCTCAGGCTTAGACACAGACAAACCAGAAAATTTGTCGTAATCACGGCCGTTGAGGCCAGCACATTTTAAGTGAATAAGATTATCGCAAAGCCAACACGATATTGCTCTATACTGATCGTCAAAACGATCAGAATGCTTGCAATTGGGTAGACAACAAGCCATTGAAAAGCCAAAATAAACAAGGCAAAAAAAAAAAAAAAAAACAATAAAAAAAAATATATAGAAAAATTTAAATAAACAGCACAAAGATAATTATCGATAAAAAATCAATAATTACAAATAAAACAAAGAGACAGCTGGAGTACACAGCACAAGAGAGAGTGCAAGAACAGTTATAAGACGAGCTTTGAGAGGCGGCTTAATAAAAGTGATTACGCGGGAGGGAAGCTGAGCACAAGCACAAAGCAGAGAGAACAACAAAACCACTAGCACAGATGGTATGATGGGGGCGATGAGGGGAGCAACTGCAGAAGCAATGACGAGAGAGAACAATAAGAAAAAATAAAAACAATTTAAATGCACCAAACACTAATCACGAAAAAGAAAAAAACAAAACTGTTTAATTTGGCGAATTATGCAAATAAAACACAAGGGTTTCAAGCAAACGACACCAGCGAAAACGAAAACAAACTAGGCACAATTAAAAATTGAGAGAAAACCATATATATTAATAAAACTCAGGAGCTAAGCAAAAACACGACCGTCACGTCAGAGAGCAGAAGCTTTAGATCTGTTTGCTGTTTCTTTCAGTCGACTTATTCTACTACTGCTTCGGATCCCACACCTTATCCCTTCTCAATTCCACATTTAAATTGCATGTTTTTTCCTAGTATTACTGAAGACTGTATTATCTCTAGCTTGTCGTCTATGACGTCTTCCTTCGTACCCGGGCCTGATAATATACCTAGTTGCATCCTTAAAATGTGTTCGATTTCTCTTTCTAAGCCTTTATCTCGGTTATTCTTTATATCGAGTGAGACTTGTAGCTTCCCTGATATTTGGAAGGAGTCTTTTATTATTCCGCTTTTTAAAAAGGGTAACAAATCGAATATTTCTAACTACCGTGGCATTGCCAAACTTTCGGCAATACCTAAGCTGTTTGAGAAAATTATTACGTCTTCCCTTCAACACCTATCCAGATCCACTATATCTCCTTGTCAGCATGGCTTCATGAAAGGTCGTTCGTCGCTTACCAACCTTTTAGAATTGACTACCCTTGTACACCATGGCTTTCGTAAAAAGTGTCAAACTGATGTTATTTATACTGCCTTTAGTAAGGCTTTCGATACGGTTGATCATTATATGCTTCTCATGAAACTTAACATCATGGGTTTTTCCCCGAAACTATTGGCTTGGTTAAAGTCGTATCTTATTGGCAGAACCCAAAAGGTGTCTTTTCGTTCCTCGATATCTAAAACTGTTCGAGTTACGTCAGGTGCCACTGTTATTTACCTTGTTTATAAACGATTTGCCTTTGGCCTTGGCTCATTCACGCGTGCTCATGTTTGCGTCAAGACTTGTTATTCATATAATGATCCTTCTTTCCAACAGTCACGTTGATAAATTACACCTTGATGCCTCTAAATGCTCTTTTATGACTTTCAGTCGTTTGTCGCCGTTCCTAGGTCATTACTATATTAAGTCTGTTCTGTTAGATTGTGTACCATCATTTAAAGACTTAGGCGTTATGTTTGACCCAAAACTTTCTTTTAATGTTCATATATCTTCAATTGTCAATAAAGGATGCAGTCTTCTTGGCTTCATTAAACGTTGGGCCAAAGAATTTGATGATCCATATGTGACAAAGGTTTTATACACTTCGTTAGTTCGCCCTACTCTAGAATATTGCTCACCAGTGTGGAACCCTCAATATGATGTTCACCAGCGTAGTATTGAATCGGTACAGAAGCAATTCCTTAAGTCCGCGTTACGCGGTCTTAATTAAGACCCGAGTCTTTGCATACCTTCTTATTCTGACAGACTTCTTCTTATTAACCTTCCTTCACTTTGCAACCGAAGTTGCAACGAAGTCAACGACGAAGTCATTTCTACCATTTTACTAGATACGCTATATTTTTGTGTTCCCTCACGTCGGACCAGAAACTTTTTTCCTCTTCACCTTAGTAGATGTCTGACTAACTACTCTCTTCACGAACCTTTTCGTGTTCTTTGCCAATCTTTTAACAACCTTTGTCACCTTATCTCTGAGCTATAGCCAAGTTGTCACTAATGGTACAAACAACTCCACCAACCAAGATCTTTTCACATTTGAGGAAATTACTACTCTTACTAGGGAATTGATAAACAAACTTAGTCTTTGTAAAACTAAAAGCGATCAATTTAATATTATTACTGAACTAGCACTTAAATATGTGTACAAATAGTCAACCAAACGCTCTTAATATCATGGCATGGAACTCACGTGCCGTTTTCAATAAACGTCTAGAACTTATTAACTTTTTGAACGAAAACTAAATACATATATGTCTTGTCATCGAAACTTGGCTGACGCAAACAAACTGATTCTTCATCCCTAATTATTCAGTCTATAGAAACGATCGCTCTGCCATTAGAGGAGGGGGTGTTGCAATAATTGTTAAGAAATCCATTAAACACTCTCAGATCCAGAGCATTGACACTCACCTTATTGAAAATGTTGCAATAAAAGTTTGTTTAGAAGCTCAAACATCTCTTCTTGTAAGTGCAGCCTACTTCCCTGGCATCTCAGCTAAATGTCTGAAAAGCCAATGCATCTCACCAAGTGGATCAATTCACATAAAAGATATGTTTAAAGCCGATCTTCTTAAGATTTCTCGAATCAAAGACCACTATATTGTAGGAGGGGACTTAAATTGCAGAAGCAGAGTCTGGAACTGCTCTCGAGCAAACACTTTTGGCAATACCCTTAATGACCTTTCTAGTATTGATCTCTTTCTAAAAAATCAACCCAGAAAGCTCTCTCATCCCAAAGTACACAATGATCTCTCTTCTGATCATCTGCCAATTACCTGCAAACTTGCTACTGATACTAATGCCAGTTTTGTTGAAACTTATCTGCAATATTTTAGGTCCAATTGGGAAACGTTTAGACTTAAACTTGCTAAATCAATCCAGCCGGACCTAAATGCCATCAAAGACTGCGTCCCAGATAAAGCATTAATTGACTGTATGACCAAGACCACTACAGAAAAAATAACACAGGCAATTGAACACTGCACCCCAAGAATACAAGTTAAGTTACAAGCCCGAAAACTTCCAGCCAGAATAACAGACATTTTTACTACCAGAAATGCTGTTCAGAGACAATGGATCAGAACGAGACTGCCAATCTGCAAAGCTAGAATGAACCACTTAAATAGAATCATAAAGCAGGAATTATTTAATCATAATAATACTATTTGGGGAGAAAAACTGTCTAAACTGGGTTATAACTCCAACTCTTTCTGGAAACTCCCTTATTTCAACTACAGATGTAAAATCCATAATAAAGTCACTCAAAAACAAAAAATCACCTGGGATAGACAAAATACCTAATATTTGTCTTAAAAACTTACCAGCAGGTGCAGTTAAATTTGTTACACTGATCTATAATAGTTGTCTGAAAATTGGTTATTTTCCTCATGAATGGAAAACTGCTAAGATTATTCCAATTGGAAACCAGGTAAACCTCCTAATTCTCCTTTGAGTTATTGTCCGATTAGCCTTCTGAGTGGTTTATCCAAAATATTTGAGCGGATCATCAAGATCAGACTCAACACCCACCTTCAAGAAAACAATATTTTACCATCAATGCAATATGGATTTAGAGAGCACTATAGCTGTATCTTCCCTTTGACTAACTTTGTCAAAACTAAATTCGTTGAAAAGCAATCTGTTGGCTTGGTAACTATGGATGTTGAAGCTGCCTTCGACACTGTATGGCACGACGGTTTAGTCCACAAACTGAGAGCCATTAACACTCCAGTCTACCTGATCCATATAATCGGAAGTTTCCTGACTGATAGACACTTCTGCGTATATTTGAACGAAACTTTGTCAGCCAATAAATCCATCTGTGCCGGAGTCCCACAAGGCTCTGTTCTCGGCCCTATTTTATACAATATTTACACCTTTGACTTTCCTAGGACTTCAAGTTGCAAGGCCCTAATCTTTGCAGACGACACCATACTATTTTCTTCTGGTACATGTTACTCGGATATTCTCAATAGTTTACAAAACACTCTAAACTTCATATATGAATACTTTTATAGTTGGAAAATTAAGCTCAATGCCAACAAAACGAAAGCATTTTTTTTAGCAAAAATCGTAAGCCTTGTTCGCTACCCACTTCAGAACTTGAACTGAATGGAATTAAAATATCATGGGAGGAATCTGTTAAATATTTATGAATTACTTTAGACAAAAAATTGTTATTTAGTAGCCATATAAGTAACACCATAGATAAAATTAACAAAGCTGTTCGTATTCTTTATCCATTTATAAGCCATTACTGTAAACTTTCAAATAAAAATATGTTAACAATTTACAAATCAATAATACTTCCAATGTTAATGTACGGATCTGAAATATGGAACTGCTCGGCAGTAACTCAAAATACTCCAAGTTGCCCAAAATAAAATTTTAACCAGAGGGCCGGGGTTAACTTCAACCGCGTCGAAGTTTGTATACCCTTGCAACTTTTTGGGTTGCTCTTTTCTTACCCATAGCTATCAAAGTGTAAAAACGTTTTATCCAAAAATTCTAATGTTTGCGAAAGAACGGCCTTCAATCTTAGCATAGGATATAATGAACTTTTTGATGAAAGTCACTGTTTTCCACCGATCGTTTCTATGGGAGCTATATGATATAGTTACCCGATCTTGACCAAATTTGGCACAGTCGTTTATAGCTACAACTAACTAACTTGTATTAAATTTCACGACAATAGCTTAAAAAGTAACGAAGTTATTGAGAAAAGTCACTGTTTGTGACTTTGACGTTTGTATGGGAGCTATATGATATAGCGGTCCGATCCGGCTGAATCCGAGATATACAACGCCTGCAGTACATACAAGCCTATGTGCAAAATCACTTGCGGATCCCAATGCTCCTCCGCCTCCACTAACTGTAGTGCCTCATCGCAAACAATTATTTATCTCTAGGCTTGCTCCAGATACTTCCGAGTGTGGCAGCTTACATTGGTAATATATGCCCTGCTAAGGTTTTAATTCAAAAGTTTAAGTTTTCTAGGCCTCGCGAAATCTCCTCTTTTAAAATTACAGTACCAAATGAGTATTTCTCAGCTATGGTTGACCCTAACTTTTGGCCTAGGAGGGCCTAGTTGTACACGAGTTTGCGCCCAATAAGCGCTCCCGTCCTTTGCCTGTCCGCCTTCCTAATGTATCTTCTGCTTCAAAAAACTAATAACGTCTAGTCTTTGCATTCATTATCAAAATGTAAGAGGACTTCTTACGAAGCTCCCGAAACTATTCTGTGATAGCCAAACCTTTTCGGCTGACATATTAGCTTTCTCTGAAACTTGGCTTAACTCCTCTGTTTTGGATAATGAAATTCTTTCTAATAACTTTATTTCTTATAGGCTTAATCGTGTTGGTCGTCGTGGCGGTGGAGTACTCATTGCTGTCAACTCGAATCTGTGTTCAAGTGTTGTGCCGATTGATCTCCCCTTAGGTGTTGAGTTTATTTGAGTCGAAGTTACATGTTCTAACTTTAGCTTATATATCTCTTGTTCATATATTCCTCCAGCTTCTGATATCATGATCTACATGCACCATGCTGATGCTTTGCGATCTATTTGTAGTCGTCTTAAAGATCGTGATTTTTTTTTATAGTTTTAGGTGATTTTAACTTGCCTAATATTTCTTGACTTGTTGATGATAATCTATCTTTCTTAATTCCTTCATCTCAACATGGTTTTCTTGACAGCCTACTTGAATGTCCGCTATATCAGTTGAATTCTTTTCTTAACTCTTCTTAGAGAATCCTTGATTTTGATTTTGTCTCGGATCCCACTGTTAGTGCTGTATCACAAACACAGCCCCTTGTGAAGCCTGAAGATCCTTATCACCCTACCAATTCCGTTACTAATTCATTTAATAACATCTCAAATTCTCATCGTAGATGTTTTCGTAAAACAAATTTCAATCTTCTTAACAGCCTTATTTTCTCTTTTGATTGGTAATTTCTATTTGAGTGGTGTGATATAAATTGTTCAGTAAATTTTTTTCTACTCTGCTCTTAGTTCTCTAATTGATAAATGCGTACCTTATGTGAATGTCTCTACCATTTCTAGTGCGCCAGTCTGGTTCACACGCAGGCTCTCTAATCTCCGTAACATTAAATCGAGATATTTTAAAAGCTTTAAAAAACTGGTTCGCGACTTTGTCTTTTAAATGCTTAATGCTACAATAATTATATCGTTGAATTTTATAAGAACCCCAAATAATTTTACAACTTTGTTAATTCCAAAAGACGCTCTAAATAACTACTTTCCACCTCAGACTTAATGACCAGACTGCTAATAATGATTCAGATATTGCAGATCTGTTTGCTGTTTCTTTCAGTCGACTTATTCTACTACTGCTTCGGATCCCACACCTTATCCCTTCTCAATTCCACATTTAAATTGCATGTTTTTTCCTAGTATTACTGAAGACTGTATTATCTCTAGCTTGTCGTCTATGACGTCTTCCTTCGTACCCGGGCCTGATAATATACCTAGTTGCATCCTTAAAATGTGTTCGATTTCTCTTTCTAAGCCTTTATCTCGGTTATTCTTTATATCGAGTGAGACTTGTAGCTTCCCTGATATTTGGAAGGAGTCTTTTATTATTCCGCTTTTTAAAAAGGGTAACAAATCGAATATTTCTAACTACCGTGGCATTGCCAAACTTTCGGCAATACCTAAGCTGTTTGAGAAAATTATTACGTCTTCCCTTCAACACCTATCCAGATCCACTATATCTCCTTGTCAGCATGGCTTCATGAAAGGTCGTTCGTCGCTTACCAACCTTTTAGAATTGACTACCCTTGTACACCATGGCTTTCGTAAAAAGTGTCAAACTGATGTTATTTATACTGCCTTTAGTAAGGCTTTCGATACGGTTGATCATTATATGCTTCTCATGAAACTTAACATCATGGGTTTTTCCCCGAAACTATTGGCTTGGTTAAAAAGGTGTCTTTTCGTTCCTCGATATCTAAAACTGTTCGAGTTACGTCAGGTGCCACTGTTATTTACCTTGTTTATAAACGATTTGCCTATGGCCTTGGCTCATTCACGCGTGCTCATGTTTGCGTCAAGACTTGTTATTCATATAATGATCCTTCTTTCCAACAGTCACGTTGATAAATTACACCTTGATGCCTCTAAATGCTCTTTTATGACTTTCAGTCGTTTGTCGCCGTTCCTAGGTCATTACTATATTAAGTCTGTTCTGTTAGATTGTGTACCATCATTTAAAGACTTAGGCGTTATGTTTGACCCAAAACTTTCTTTTAATGTTCATATATCTTCAATTGTCAATAAAGGATGCAGTCTTCTTGGCTTCATTAAACGTTGGGCCAAAGAATTTGATGATCCATATGTGACAAAGGTTTTATACACTTCGTTAGTTCGCCCTACTCTAGAATATTGCTCACCAGTGTGGAACCCTCAATATGATGTTCACCAGCGTAGTATTGAATCGGTACAGAAGCAATTCCTTAAGTCCGCGTTACGCGGTCTTAATTAAGACCCGAGTCTTTGCATACCTTCTTATTCTGACAGACTTCTTCTTATTAACCTTCCTTCACTTTGCAACCGAAGTTGCAACGAAGTCAACGACGAAGTCATTTCTACCATTTTACTAGATACGCTATATTTTTGTGTTCCCTCACGTCGGACCAGAAACTTTTTTCCTCTTCACCTTAGTAGATGTCTGACTAACTACTCTCTTCACGAACCTTTTCGTGTTCTTTGCCAATCTTTTAACAACCTTTGTCACCTTATCTCTGAGCTATAGCCAAGTTGTCACTAATGGTACAAACAACTCCACCAACCAAGATCTTTTCACATTTGAGGAAATTACTACTCTTACTAGGGAATTGATAAACAAACTTAGTCTTTGTAAAACTAAAAGCGATCAATTTAATATTATTACTGAACTAGCACTTAAATATGTGTACAAATAGTCAACCAAACGCTCTTAATATCATGGCATGGAACTCACGTGCCGTTTTCAATAAACGTCTAGAACTTATTAACTTTTTGAACGAAAACTAAATACATATATGTCTTGTCATCGAAACTTGGCTGACGCAAACAAACAGATTCTTCATCCCTAATTATTCAGTCTATAGAAACGATCGCTCTGCCATTAGAGGAGGGGGTGTTGCAATAATTGTTAAGAAATCCATTAAACACTCTCAGATCCAGAGCATTGACACTCACCTTATTGAAAATGTTGCAATAAAAGTTTGTTTAGATGCTCAAACATCTCTTCTTGTAAGTGCAGCCTACTTCCCTGGCATCTCAGCTAAATGTCTGAAAAGCCAATGCATCTCACCAAGTGGATCAATTCACATAAAAGATATGTTTAAAGCCGATCTTCTTAAGATTTCTCGAATCAAAGACCACTATATTGTAGGAGGGGACTTAAATTGCAGAAGCAGAGTCTGGAACTGCTCTCGAGCAAACACTTTTGGCAATACCCTTAATGACCTTTCTAGTATTGATCTCTTTCTAAAAAATCAACCCAGAAAGCTCTCTCATCCCAAAGTACACAATGATCTCTCTTCTGATCATCTGCCAATTACCTGCAAACTTGCTACTGATACTAATGCCAGTTTTGTTGAAACTTATCTGCAATATTTTAGGTCCAATTGGGAAACGTTTAGACTTAAACTTGCTAAATCAATCCAGCCGGACCTAAATGCCATCAAAGACTGCGTCCCAGATAAAGCATTAATTGACTGTATGACCAAGACCACTACAGAAAAAATAACACAGGCAATTGAACACTGCACCCCAAGAATACAAGTTAAGTTACAAGCCCGAAAACTTCCAGCCAGAATAACAGACATTTTTACTACCAGAAATGCTGTTCAGAGACAATGGATCAGAACGAGACTGCCAATCTGCAAAGCTAGAATGAACCACTTAAATAGAATCATAAAGCAGGAATTATTTAATCATAATAATACTATTTGGGGAGAAAAACTGTCTAAACTGGGTTATAACTCCAACTCTTTCTGGAAACTCCCTTATTTCAACTACAGATGTAAAATCCATAATAAAGTCACTCAAAAACAAAAAATCACCTGGGATAGACAAAATACCTAATATTTGTCTTAAAAACTTACCAGCAGGTGCAGTTAAATTTGTTACACTGATCTATAATAGTTGTCTGAAAATTGGTTATTTTCCTCATGAATGGAAAACTGCTAAGATTATTCCAATTGGAAACCAGGTAAACCTCCTAATTCTCCTTTGAGTTATTGTCCGATTAGCCTTCTGAGTGGTTTATCCAAAATATTTGAGCGGATCATCAAGATCAGACTCAACACCCACCTTCAAGAAAACAATATTTTACCATCAATGCAATATGGATTTAGAGAGCACTATAGCTGTATCTTCCCTTTGACTAACTTTGTCAAAACTAAATTCGTTGAAAAGCAATCTGTTGGCTTGGTAACTATGGATGTTGAAGCTGCCTTCGACACTGTATGGCACGACGGTTTAGTCCACAAACTGAGAGCCATTAACACTCCAGTCTACCTGATCCATATAATCGGAAGTTTCCTGACTGATAGACACTTCTGCGTATATTTGAACGAAACTTTGTCAGCCAATAAATCCATCTGTGCCGGAGTCCCACAAGGCTCTGTTCTCGGCCCTATTTTATACAATATTTACACCTTTGACTTTCCTAGGACTTCAAGTTGCAAGGCCCTAATCTTTGCAGACGACACCATACTATTTTCTTCTGGTACATGTTACTCGGATATTCTCAATAGTTTACAAAACACTCTAAACTTCATATATGAATACTTTTATAGTTGGAAAATTAAGCTCAATGCCAACAAAACGAAAGCATTTTTTTTTAGCAAAAATCGTAAGCCTTGTTCGCTACCCACTTCAGAACTTGAACTGAATGGAATTAAAATATCATGGGAGGAATCTGTTAAATATTTATGAATTACTTTAGACAAAAAATTGTTATTTAGTAGCCATATAAGTAACACCATAGATAAAATTAACAAAGCTGTTCGTATTCTTTATCCATTTATAAGCCATTACTGTAAACTTTCAAATAAAAATATGTTAACAATTTACAAATCAATAATACTTCCAATGTTAATGTACGGATCTGAAATATGGAACTGCTCGGCAGTAACTCAAAATACTCCAAGTTGCCCAAAATAAAATTTTAACCAGAGGGCCGGGGTTAACTTCAACCGCGTCGAAGTTTGTATACCCTTGCAACTTTTTGGGTTGCTCTTTTCTTACCCATAGCTATCAAAGTGTAAAAACGTTTTATCCAAAAATTCTAATGTTTGCGAAAGAACGGCCTTCAATCTTAGCATAGGATATAACGAACTTTTTGATGAAAGTCACTGTTTTCCACCGATCGTTTCTATGGGAGCTATATGATATAGTTACCCGATCTTGACCAAATTTGGCACAGTCGTTTATAGCTACAACTAACTAACTTGTATTAAATTTCACGACAATAGCTTAAAAAGTAACGAAGTTATTGAGAAAAGTCACTGTTTGTGACTTTGACGTTTGTATGGGAGCTATATGATATAGCGGTCCGATCCGGCTGAATCCGAGATATACAACGCCTGCAGTACATACAAGCCTATGTGCAAAATCACTTGCGGATCCCAATGCTCCTCCGCCTCCACTAACTGTAGTGCCTCATCGCAAACAATTATTTATCTCTAGGCTTGCTCCAGATACTTCCGAGTGTGGCAGCTTACATTGGTAATATATGCCCTGCTAAGGTTTTAATTCAAAAGTTTAAGTTTTCTAGGCCTCATGAAATCTCCTCTTTTAAAATTACAGTACCAAATGAGTATTTCTCAGCTATGGTTGACCCTAACTTTTGGCCTAGGAGGGCCTAGTTGTACACGAGTTTGCGCCCAATAAGCGCTCCCGTCCTTTGCCTGTCCGCCTTCCTAATGTATCTTCTGCTTCAAAAAACTAATAACGTCTAGTCTTTGCATTCATTATCAAAATGTAAGAGGACTTCTTACGAAGCTCCCGAAACTATTCTGTGATAGCCAAACCTTTTCGGCTGACATATTAGCTTTCTCTGAAACTTGGCTTAACTCCTCTGTTTTGGATAATGAAATTCTTTCTAATAACTTTATTTCTTATAGGCTTAATCGTGTTGGTCGTCGTGGCGGTGGAGTACTCATTGCTGTCAACTCGAATCTGTGTTCAAGTGTTGTGCCGATTGATCTCTCCTTAGGTGTTGAGTTTATTTGAGTCGAAGTTACATGTTCTAACTTTAGCTTATATATCTCTTGTTCATATATTCCTCCAGCTTCTGATATCATGATCTACATGCACCATGCTGATGCTTTGCGATCTATTTGTAGTCGTCTTAAAGATCGTGATTTTTTTTTATAGTTTTAGGTGATTTTAACTTGCCTAATATTTCTTGACTTGTTGATGATAATCTATCTTTCTTAATTCCTTCATCTCAACATGGTTTTCTTGACAGCCTACTTGAATGTCCGCTATATCAGTTGAATTCTTTTCTTAACTCTTCTTAGAGAATCCTTGATTTTGATTTTGTCTCGGATCCCACTGTTAGTGCTGTATCACAAACACAGCCCCTTGTGAAGCCTGAATATCCTTATCACCCTACCAATTCCGTTACTAATTCATTTAATAACATCTCAAATTCTCATCGTAGATGTTTTCGTAAAACAAATTTCAATCTTCTTAACAGCCTTATTTTCTCTTTTGATTGGTAATTTCTATTTGAGTGGTGTGATATAAATTGTTCAGTAAATTTTTTTCTACTCTGCTCTTAGTTCTCTAATTGATAAATGCGTACCTTATGTGAATGTCTCTACCATTTCTAGTGCGCCAGTCTGGTTCACACGCAGGCTCTCTAATCTCCGTAACATTAAATCGAGATATTTTAAAAGCTTTAAAAAACTGGTTCGCGACTTTGTCTTTTAAATGCTTAATGCTACAATAATTATATCGTTGAATTTTATAAGAACCCCAAATAATTTTACAACTTTGTTAATTCCAAAAGACGCTCTAAATAACTACTTTCCACCTCAGACTCAATGACCAGACTGCTAATAATGATTCAGATATTGCAGATCTGTTTGCTGTTTCTTTCAGTCGACTTATTCTACTACTGCTTCGGATCCCACACCTTATCCCTTCTCAATTCCACATTTAAATTGCATGTTTTTTCCTAGTATTACTGAAGACTGTATTATCTCTAGCTTGTCGTCTATGACGTCTTCCTTCGTACCCGGGCCTGATAATATACCTAGTTGCATCCTTAAAATGTGTTCGATTTCTCTTTCTAAGCCTTTATCTCGGTTATTCTTTATATCGAGTGAGACTTGTAGCTTCCCTGATATTTGGAAGGAGTCTTTTATTATTCCGCTTTTTAAAAAGGGTAACAAATCGGATATTTCTAACTACCGTGGCATTGCCAAACTTTCGGCAATACCTAAGCTGTTTGAGAAAATTATTACGTCTTCCCTTCAACACCTATCCAGATCCACTATATCTCCTTGTCAGCATGGCTTCATGAAAGGTCGTTCGTCGCTTACCAACCTTTTAGAATTGACTACCCTTGTACACCATGGCTTTCGTAAAAAGTGTCAAACTGATGTTATTTATACTGCCTTTAGTAAGGCTTTCGATACGGTTGATCATTATATGCTTCTCATGAAACTTAACATCATGGGTTTTTCCCCGAAACTATTGGCTTGGTTAAAGTCGTATCTTATTGGCAGAACCCAAAAGGTGTCTTTTCGTTCCTCGATATCTAAAACTGTTCGAGTTACGTCAGGTGCCACTGTTATTTACCTTGTTTATAAACGATTTGCCTTTGGCCTTGGCTCATTCACGCGTGCTCATGTTTGCGTCAAGACTTGTTATTCATATAATGATCCTTCTTTCCAACAGTCACGTTGATAAATTACACCTTGATGCCTCTAAATGCTCTTTTATGACTTTCAGTCGTTTGTCGCCGTTCCTAGGTCATTACTATATTAAGTCTGTTCTGTTAGATTGTGTACCATCATTTAAAGACTTAGGCGTTATGTTTGTCCCAAAACTTTCTTTTAATGTTCATATATCTTCAATTGTCAATAAAGGATGCAGTCTTCTTGGCTTCATTAAACGTTGGGCCAAAGAATTTGATGATCCATATGTGACAAAGGTTTTATACACTTCGTTAGTTCGCCCTACTCTAGAATATTGCTCACCAGTGTGGAACCCTCAATATGATGTTCACCAGCGTAGTATTGAATCGGTACAGAAGCAATTCCTTAAGTCCGCGTTACGCGGTCTTAATTGGGACCCGAGTCTTTGCATACCTTCTTATTCTGACAGACTTCTTCTTATTAACCTTCCTTCACTTTGCAACCGTAGGCTCGTATTTGGCATTCTCTTTCTCCATAAGCTAGTCAACGATGAAGTCATTTCTACCATTTTACTAGATACGCTATATTTTTGTGTTCCCTCACGTCGGACCAGAAACTTTTTTCCTCTTCACCTTAGTAGATGTCTGACTAACTACTCTCTTCACGAACCTTTTCGTGTTCTTTGCCAATCTTTTAACAACCTTTGTCACCTTATCTCTGAGCTATAGCCAAGTTGTCACTAATGGTACAAACAACTCCACCAACCAAGATCTTTTCACATTTGAGGAAATTACTACTCTTACTAGGGAATTGATAAACAAACTTAGTCTTTGTAAAACTAAAAGCGATCAATTTAATATTATTACTGAACTAGCACTTAAATATGTGTACAAATAGTCAACCAAACGCTCTTAATATCATGGCATGGAACTCACGTGCCGTTTTCAATAAACGTCTAGAACTTATTAACTTTTTGAACGAAAACCAAATACATATATGTCTTGTCATCGAAACTTGGCTGACGCAAACAAACAGATTCTTCATCCCTAATTATTCAGTCTATAGAAACGATCGCTCTGCCATTAGAGGAGGGGGTGTTGCAATAATTGTTAAGAAATCCATTAAACACTCTCAGATCCAGAGCATTGACACTCACCTTATTGAAAATGTTGCAATAAAAGTTTGTTTAGATGCTCAAACATCTCTTCTTGTAAGTGCAGCCTACTTCCCTGGCATCTCAGCTAAATGTCTGAAAAGCCAATGCATCTCACCAAGTGGATCAATTCACATAAAAGATATGTTTAAAGCCGATCTTCTTAAGATTTCTCGAATCAAAGACCACTATATTGTAGGAGGGGACTTAAATTGCAGAAGCAGAGTCTGGAACTGCTCTCGAGCAAACACTTTTGGCAATACCCTTAATGACCTTTCTAGTATTGATCTCTTTCTAAAAAATCAACCCAGAAAGCTCTCTCATCCCAAAGTACACAATGATCTCTCTTCTGATCATCTGCCAATTACCTGCAAACTTGCTACTGATACTAATGCCAGTTTTGTTGAAACTTATCTGCAATGTTTTAGGTCCAATTGGGAAACGTTTAGACTTAAACTTGCTAAATCAATCCAGCCTGACCTAAATGCCATCAAAGACTGCGTCCCAGATAAAGCATTAATTGACTGTATGACCAAGACCACTACAGAAAAAAATAACACAGGCAATTGAACACTGCACCCCAAGAATACAAGTTAAGTTACAAGCCCGAAAACTTCCAGCCAGAATAACAGACATTTTTACTACCAGAAATGCTGTTCAGAGACAATGGATCAGAACGAGACTGCCAATCTGCAAAGCAAGAACGAACCTCTTAAATAGAATCATAAAGCAGGAATTATTTAATCATAATAATACTATTTGGGGAGAAAAACTGTCTAAACTGGGTTATAACTCCAACTCTTTCTGAAAACTTACAAAAATAATAAAAAACAAAAAGCCGTTTATTCCCTGCTTCAACCATGATGATAAGATCTACACTACGAACTTAGAAAAGGCAAACTGTCTTAGTGAAATATTTGAGTCCAAACCTGCTACCTCTAAGTTAGTGCATAACTCTCTCATTGAACTCGCTATTGCGACCAATATCACATGTTACTCCCTTATTTCAACTACAGATGTAAAATCCATAATAAAGTCACTCAAAAACAAAAAATCACCTGGGATAGACAAAATACCTAATATTTGTCTTAAAAACTTACCAGCAGGTGCAGTTAAATTTGTTACACTGATCTATAATAGTTGTCTGAAAATTGGTTATTTTCCTCATGAATGGAAAACTGCTAAGATTATTCCAATTGGAAAACCAGGTAAACCTACTAATTCTCCTTTGAGTTATTGTCCGATTAGCCTTCTGAGTGGTTTATCCAAAATATTTGAGCGGATCATCAAGATCAGACTCAACACCCACCTTCAAGAAAACAATATTTTACCATCAATGCAATATGGATTTAGAGAGCACTATAGCTGTATCTTCCCTTTGACTAACTTTGTCAAAACTAAATTCGTTGAAAAGCAATCTGTTGGCTTGGTAACCATGGATGTTGAAGCTGCCTTCGACACTGTATGGCACGACGGTTTAGTCCACAAACTGAGAGCCATTAACACTCCAGTCTACCTGATCCATATAATCGGAAGTTTCCTGACTGATAGACACTTCTGCGTATATTTGAACGAAACTTTGTCAGCCAATAAATCCATCTGTGCCGGAGTCCCACAAGGCTCTGTTCTCGGCCCTATTTTATACAATATTTACACCTTTGACTTTCCTAGGACTTCAAGTTGCAAGGCCCTAATCTTTGCAGACGACACCATACTATTTTCTTCTGGTACATGTTACTCGGATATTCACAATAGTTTACAAAACACTCTAAACTTCATATATGAATATTTTATAGTTGGAAAATTAAGCTCAATGCCAACAAAACGAAAGCATTTTTTTTTAGCAAAAAACTTAAAGCTTGTTCGCTACCCACTTCAGAACTTGACTGACTTGACAGACTGAATGGAATTAAAATATCATGGGAGGAAGATTCCTCCAGATGTTAAATGTTTAGGAATTACTTTAGACAAAAAATTGTTATTTAGTAGCCATATATATAGTAACACCATAGATAAAATTAACAAAACTGTTCGTATTCTTTATCCATTTATAAACCGTCACTCTAAACTTTCAAATAAAAATAAGTTAACAATTTACAAATCAATAATACTTGCAATGTTAATGTACGGATCTGAAATATGGAACTGCTCGGCAGTAACTCATTTGAAAAAACTCCAAGTTGCCCAAAATAAAATTTTAAAAATGATCCTCAACCTACCACGATATCACAGAATCACATCTCTACATAAAATAGCTGATATTAAAATGATTGATGAGCGCATCAGTCACTCTAAAACCAAATTTACAATTAATGAAGTAAGTAAGTCGTCTCGCCGACTTGGGTATACCATACACCAGTAAAACAAATATTTCAAATTTGTAATAACTAACGCATTTGCCTATTTTAAGAAATTCTGTTCACACGCTTTTTACAAGCATATTTCAGTATCTCGCGCACTTATGCATATAAGCACCCTAGCGCCCCCACCCGCCAACGGCCATCTCCGGCCTTATGCAAAAACGTTTATATGCATAACTCAGCTATTTTTTGTCCGATTTTGATCAAATTTATTAGTATCAAATTTAAGTGTGCCAAATTTGATTGCACAAGTTAAAAAATTACGGGAGATAATCGAGTTTTTCAAATTTCGGGGGCGGAAGGGGGCGTGGCAAAAACTTTATACATACAAAATGTGCGCATTTACTATGCAAATATACATACCAAATTTGGTGTCTCTAGCTGCAATAGTTTTTGAGATAAACGTTTTTTTTGAATTGCGGGGGCGGAAGGGGGCGTGGCAAAATCTTTATACATACAAAATGTGCGCATTTACTATGCAAATATACATACCAAATTTGGTGTCTCTAGCTGCAATAGTTTTTGAGATAAACGTTTTTTTTGAATTGCGGGGGCGGAAAGGGGCAAATTTGAAACAAACTTGATCACTCTACATACTACACGAGCCTACATTCCAAATTTGGTGGCTCTATCTCTTATAGTCTTCGAGAACTAGGCGTTCATACGGACGGACAGACGGACGGACAGACGGACATGGCTAAATCGACTCGGCTATTGATACTGATCAAGAATATATATACTTTATGGGGTCGGAGAAGCTTCCTTCTGCCTGTTACATACATTTTGGCGACTTTAATATACCATTTCACCCTATGGGTGTATGGTATAAAAAAAATCTCAGATAGCTCAGGTTTTGAGCTAATAGGGCCTTTGCCTTACTATTTATACATATATAGTCAATGCCTTAAGTGCCTTCTTTTGTAGTTTTAAGATAGTACCTAAGTTGCACTTAAAGGTTTTTTCATCCATTTTCCTTTATATTCTAAATTTACTAACAACTTATTTCTAAACATGTAAATAAAATTTCTCAGCTGTTTAGACATAAATTAAGTCTAAACTCTGTAAATAAAATAATAAGCTAGCTTTAAGCTAAATATAATAATATGGAAATAAAGCAATGAACATTCAAATCAAATGAAATCTGTCCCTTCTCTTCGTGCTATACTTTTTAATTATCTACAGCGAAACCACTTTAAATATTCTGGACTGGATATTGGATTGGCTGCAACTCATCCCTGACCACATTGGCTGTGAATCGGGGCATAGCTGGCACCTTGTTGCAAATAAAACACCTCCGCCGGGTCGGGTATGTTTAGTTGTGCATAAAGCTAAGCTACCTTTATAAATGAATTATGATATATATTTTAGCTTAAGCTTGTTCGTCGACTGTTGATTTATTTAGTTGACGTAAATAAATAAATAAATAAAATAAATAAATTTCAAATTTTTCCCACGAATGCTTGAGTGAGCGAGATAATAAGACATACTTGTAAAAACTATGTGAACAGAATTTTTTAAAAATTTAAAATATTTGTTATTTTGGTGTATGGTATAGCTAAGTCGCCGAGACGACTTACTTACCTTATTTATTGTTGATTTTGATGTGTTACACACACACGCATATAAAATATGTAACAACATTCACATTTTGTATACCCTTGCAAAAAGGGTATATTAATTTTGGTCAGAAGTGTGCAACGCATAGAAGGAAGCATCTCCGACCATATATATGTGGGACTGGGTTCCGATTCCGTAGAAATAAGTAGTCCCATTTAGATTTATATTTAGTTATATGGTAATAGGTTTTATTTTAGATTATAATTAGGTTTTAGTAACTATAAAAATGGTTGAATTGTGTGTTAATTGTTTCGTCTTTAGGTTTTTAATGAGAGCGTCTTTTCTCATTCGTCTATACACGTCTTTCGTCTTTAATACGTCTTTACTTCTTTTATACGCGTCTTTTGGTCTTTAATACACGTCTTCTCGTCGTTGGCTCGTCTTAAAAAGTTCTTCTTCCTCGTCGTCTCGTAGCAGCCTTGCCACATCGTCGTTTTGTGGGTCGCTTGCCACCTCGTCTCACATGGATCGCTTGCACACCGTCGTTAAACAGCTGTTCTGGGGTGGTCTGGCCATTCGGCGTTACCAACCCAACCCCACATCCGGCCGTCCTGACTAAGCATTCGGCCCGAATGCGCCGTCGTCATCAAGATCATAGTCTGTTGACCATGGCTTCATATATTCAGCACACGTTGACGTATTCTTTGGACCATCTAAATTTCCCATATGCATTGTTTTGCTTTACTTTAACAACTTGGTATGGGCCCAAATACTTTGGCTTCAATTTTAGGCCGGCGCCAAATTGTGTTCGCTTTATGGCGACTAGATCACCAACGTCGTAATGTTTGGCTGGTTTACGTCTCAAATTGTATGACTTCTTATTCTCGTTTTGTATTTTCAGGATCTGCGTCTTGGCTTTACATCGTAGTTCGTTGCGGTCGTCTTTAAATGTAGCTATGGTTTCATCATTGATTAGTTTTATCAGCTGATCATCGTCTTTGGTTCGCATCTTCACTCCTATTAGCAGCTCGAAAGGTGCGGAATTAATACTTCTAGCATATGTGGAATTAATTGCTTGTTGGACTCTGGACACGTGTTTGTACCATTTTGTTGGATCGTCGATGCTGAGCTTAGAAAGTACTGAAATTATAATTGCATTCAACCTCTCGACTTGTCCGTTTACTCGGGGTAGACCAGTTGTCGTCTTCACTAATTTAATGTTTTCATCTCGGCCATACTGAATAAAGATATCTGCGGTGAAAGCAGCACCTCTATCCGAAATAATTGTTGAAGGATTACCGAAAATCGAACTCTGTGCAGACAGCTTTGCTATAACTTCGTTTGCACTGGTTGACTTCGTCGGATAAAGCCAACAGAATTTAGAAACGGCTTCAATCTTTTCGGTTGTCGGATACAACATCTGATTTTCAATAATATGCCCTAAGAATTGGATTCGTCTTTTCAAAAAATGACACTTCTTAAGGTTGAGTTCCAGTCCATAGTCTTTGCAGGTGGTAATAACTTCTTTTAAATTTAAAACAGCTTCTTTTTCATCTTTTGCTGGAATTATTACGTCGTCTATGTAGGGAAGTGAAATACCTCGTCGAGTAAGGGGTCGAAATATTGCGTTAATGTGCCGTTGAAACACACCAGGCGAATTGGAGAGTCCAAAAGGTACTTTTTTAAATTGATATTGGCCATTCTGAGTCACAAACGATGTGTACTTCTTACTTGATTCGGCCACTGGCACGTGAAAAAATCCGTTTTTCAGATCTATTGTACTGAATATCTTTGCATCTTGGAGTCTATCAAGTTGGTCTTTAATAAGAGGCAGGGGAAAACGATCTTTTACAATTACCTTATTAATGCGTCTAAAATCAATACAAAGTCTCGGTGAGCCGTCACGCTTTTTGACAAGGACTACAGGGCTTGTAAACTCTGAATTAGATTCTTCAATTATATCGTTGTTTATCCACTCTTCAATTTGTTCGTCGAGTATTTTTGTTTCTTGAAACGGCAGTCTGCGCGGACGCTAAAATATTGGGGTTTCGGCATTTAATGTTATGTTCATCTCGATTTGTGTTGACTTTGTTTTAACCGGCTTATAGTTTTCAATTATATCTCGAACTTCAATTTTAGCTTTTTCATTCGCAGCTTGGTCTATATTTATTTCGTCATTATTCGCGATTGATTCAATTTGCATTATATTCAATTCCGAAATCTCGATCTCATTCTCTACATATTTACGCACTGTTAGACCATTACGATTAAAAATTAATTCTGCAAGAAGGCAAATCTGTTCACCAATGATTATTTTAATATCCATACACTTCATCGGAACAACGTAAAAGTCAAGAACATAGTCATCATTATCGATTTTAATTGATTTTTCGAAATGCACAATTGGTCTAATCTGATTCTTATCACGATCGCCGCCAAATCCAATAAGACTTACACTGCACGATAAAAGTTGTTGCTCACTTAGTTCTTTGAATAAGTCTTCGCGCATAATATTAAATTTACTGCCTGTGTCAAATAAAGCCGAACAATTTATATTCTCTATTAACACCGTTTTACTCGTAATTATACCATACACCCATAGGGTGAAATGGTATATTAAAGTCGCCAAAATGTATGTAACAGGCAGAAGGAAGCTTTTCCGACCCCATAAAGTATATATATTCTTGATCAGTATCAACAGCCTAGTCGATATAGACATGTCCGTCCGTATGAACACGTAGATCTCAGAGACTATAAGAGCTAGAGTCACCAAATTTGGTACGTAGACTCGTGTATTACCTACGGTGGTCAAGTTTATTTCAAATTTTTGCCACGCCCCCTCCGCCCACGAAATTTAAACAAATTTGATTTTCTTAAAGACTACAATAGCTAAAGACATCAAATTTAGTATGATTAATCCTTTAGTAAGCGCGCACAAATTTGTTGCAAAAAAAATTTGACACGCCCCCCTCCGCCCACGAAATTTAAACAAATTTGATTTTCTTAAAGACTATAATAGCTAGAGACACCAAATTTTGTATGTGTATTTGTTTAATAAATGCGCATATATTGTATATGCAACGATTTTGCCACGCCCCTTTCCGCCCCCGTAATTTGGGAAAACTCGATTATCTCACGTAATTTTCTACCTTTTGTAATCAATTTTGGCACACTTGAATTTGATACTAATACCCAGCAAAACACCAAATGATCAAAATCGGACAAAAAACAACCAAGTTATGCATATAAACGTTTTTCCATGAGGCCGTAGTTGGCCGTTGGCTGGTGGGGGCGCTAGGGTGCTCGTATACTTGAGTGAGGGAGATTCTAAGATATGCTTGTAATAAAAAGCATGTGAAAATGCATTGGTTTAATAAATTTAAAATATTTGTTTTACTGGTGTATGGTATACCTAAGTCGGCGAGACGACTTACTTACTTCATTTTACTTTGACATTGTAAAGTGTACGCATTCACTTTTTGTTCATCTTTTTGTTTAACTTGACTGCATTTACTGGCAATATGCCCAAATTGGTTACACTTAAAACATTTTCGACCTTTATCTTTATTGCTGCAATCACTTGCTATATGGCCTTTATGTCCACAACTATAACAGCTGACTTCTTTATTTTTGGATATTACGTTACTTGGCATCTTTTTAACAAAAACACTGCGGTCGACTGCTTTGGATTTTTCACACATTGTTTCATAGCTTCTTAGTTTTGATTTATTAGTTTCACGATCATCTATCCCGTCGATTATATATTGAATTAGAGCTTGATCTTCGATTCTACCGCGCGATGCAATGTCTTTCATTTTATAAAAATATTCTTGCATATTTTCACTTTTGTTTCGCTTTCTTTCGCTCAGTTGTTTATGTAACTCTTTGCTCGATACGGTCTGCCTAAATTCGCTTAATAGTGCATTTTTGAGTATTGACCAAGAATTAATACCTCTTTCACTGAAAACAAATAGCTTGGCATTCGCTCTTAGCGACTTTTTAGCAAAAACTAATTTTTGAAGGTCATTAAAGTCCATCAAAAGAGCCTGATCCTCGAATTCTGAAAGCCATTCCTCAATTCCAATTGAATTTGTTCCATCGAATGTTCTAATTGTGTCCTCTATGTCTCGAAAATTCATACCAAAACGCATTGAAATGTCACTATAACGTTATTCGTCTCCACTGTTTCTCTTACATCTTTGTGAATTCTCTTTCTCTTTCTGTTCAACGTTTTCTTCTGCGTCATTGTACACACTACTGTGAGCGGCACTTTCGTTACCCTCTTGGTCGTCAAATTCGTCGCTGCTTTCGTCGTTGCGCTCTTCGTTTGCACAAAACAAACTGCGAAGTTCGTGGAATACATGTGACTGCAAATTCTCTACTTCGTGCCCTATATCGAGTATGTTACATATAGAAACGAGATCACGTTCAGACAAGTTCGCTTCAACGTATATTTTCTTGCTTTCGTACTGCGCGTCATTCTCATCGAAGCTGAATCCAGAAAATTCTCTTAACCGTTGCCGATTATTTCTGTCTCTCTCTCGCTCATATACATATTTATGCAAAGCAGTAATGCTTGCTCTACTGGCACTAGTAATTTTAGTATTAATGAAATTTTTTAAACACGGCATTTTGAATATGATGGAAAAAAAAATTGCGTTATTTTTTACAGCATTTATTGTTTTATATTCTATTAGTCAGTTTTTCCTTTAACTTCTTTATACTTTTTTAGCAATCTTTTCACAGTTTTCTTTTCACAATTCACTTTTCAGCATTCTCTTTTTACCGATCGCGGACGAGCGCCCAATTTCGTGGGACTGGGTTCCGATTCCGTAGAAATAAGTAGTCCCATTTAGATTTATATTTAGTTATATGGTAATAGGTTTTATTTTAGATTATAATTATGTTTTAGTAACTATAAAAATGGTTGAATTGTGTGTTAATTGTTTCGTCTTTAGGTTTTTAATGAGAGCGTCGTTTCTCATTCGTCTTTACACGTCTTTCGTCTTTAATACGTCTTTACTTCTTTTATACGCGTCTTTTCGTCTTTAATACACGTCTTCTCGTTGGCTTGTCTTAAAAAGTTCTTCTTCCTCGTCGTCTCGTAGCAGCCTTGCCACATCGTCGTTTTGTGGGTCGCTTGCCACCTCGTCTCACATGGATCGCTTGCCACACCGTCGTTAAACAGCTGTTCTGGGGTGGTCTGGCCATTCGGCGTTACCAACCCAACCCCACATATAGTATATATATTCTTGATCAGCACGACGAGACGAATTCGAATAGCCATGTCCGTCCGTCTGGATCAACGGGAACTCCTCCTACACCGTAAGAGCTACAGAGCTGAAATTTGCACCTAGGCTTGTATATACTGCAGGGGTTGTATATCTCGGATTCAGCCGGATCGAACCACTATATCATATAGCTCCCAAACAAACGGCAAAGTCACGAATAGTGTTTTTTCTCAATAACCGGTTATTTCTAAGCTTTTGTCGTGAAATTTAATATTAGTGAGTTCATTATAGCTAGAAACGACTGTGCCAAATTTGACGCGATTGCTTTCAAAATAAACATTTGTTAGTTTATAAATCTGTTAATGACTGTGCCCAATTTGATAAAGATTGGGTGATTATATCATATAGCTCCCAAAGGAATGATCGGTGGAAAACAGTGACAGTGATCAATAACTTCGTTTTTTGCTATGTTAAGATTCTGGGCCGTTCTTTCACAAACATTACTTTTTTTAGAGAAAACGTTTTTCTACTTTGACGGCTATAAGTGAGGAAAGAGTACCAAACAACTTGGCTTTTCTATTTTTTTTATTCTATGTTAGAAATTGAAAATTAACAAAATTAAATTAAAATTAAATAGAAATAAACAAATTTACAAACAATATTATAGTATATATACAATGAAAGCATATTAAAATAAAGAAGCTAACATCGGCTATGCCGAAGTTTATATACCCTTGCAGTCCTTGGCAATAATATTTTTACATGTTAGCCGTCCTGCAGGTTATGCAATTGTTGACAAATTTATGGACATATTTATTCAATTTGTCAAACCAATAGAATTGATATACTTTGTCAAGGGTCTTTTGCCATCCTATTTTGTATTTTTTTTGTATTTTAACTGCATCGTCTGACAGCTCGTTAGAATTTAGCTTATTAACAATGTTAACAATATTGGGGCCAAGTTACTATTCGGCCAACAGCGAATTACTTGATATTTCCGCTAACCAACGATCGTGTTGGAGGAACTGGGTTTCTAGATAGAAAATCTCGTGTGCCATACGTTTCCCTTCTGTATATTGTATTGTAAAATTAAATGATTGTAAATAGGACCACCAACGATGAACTAGCAGTTAGGTCTATTTTGGTGCTTGATGCCTTCAATGAGTTGCAATCAGTGTAAGCCACAAATTCTCTACCAAGCAAATAGTGACGGAAATGCTTGACGTATGCAAATACGGACAAAGTTTCGAGCTCATATGAATGGTATCTAGATTCAACGGAAAAAGTTGTTTTGGTGAAATATTCTACAACGTGAAGTTGATTGTTGATATGATGTAGAAGCATGGCACCAAATCCGCTCGAGCTAGCATCAGTGTGCAATTCTATAGGGTGTTGTGGATGAAATATTACTAGAAGCGGCTCATGGGTAAGGATGGTTACTATTTTCTTACGAATACCGTCGAGCTCAGGATTCAAAGTAAAAATGTCTTTTCCTGACGTTAGAGCGTATAATAATTTCATTATTTGGGAGAAGCTGGGTATAAACTTACGAAAATTGGATGCTAAACCGATGAACTGCCGTACACTAAAAACTGTCTGTGGCGGTGGCATAGAAATCAAAGCAGACATTTTTAACACCTTTGGTCGAATTTCTCCTTTCTTTATCTCTTATTTCAGATACTGGACGACTGTTTTTAGAAAACTACATTTGGGTTAACTTCGACCGCGTCGAAGTTTGTATACCCTTGCAACTGTTTTGGTAATTCTTTCCTTACCCATAGCAATCAAAGTGTAAAAACGTTTTATCCAAAAAGTCTAATGTTTGCGAAAGAACAGCCTTAGCATAGGATATAACGTTCGATCGTTTCTATGGGAGCTATATGATATAGTTACCCGATCTTTACCAAATTCCGCACAGTCATTAACAGGTATATTTAACTATCAAATGTTTAATTTGAAAGCAATCGCATTAAAAGTAACGAAGTTATTGACAAAAGTCACTGTTTTCGACCGATCGTTCCTATGTATATGATATAGTCACCCGATCTTAACCAAATTTGGCACAGTCGTTTATAGCTACAATAAACGAACTTGTATTAAATTTCACGACAATAGCTTAAAAAGTAACGAATTTATTGAGAAAAGTCACTGTTTGTGACTTTGACGTTTGTATGGGAGCTATATGATATAGCGGTCCGATCCGGCTGAATCCAAGATATACGACGACTGCAGTATATACAAGCCTAATTTCAGCTCTCTAGCTTTTACGGTCTCGAGCTCCTGAGCGAACGTCTATGGAACACAGATGGCGCATTTTTCAGTCCGAACGGCATAGTTAAGAATTCATAATGGCCATCCGGAGTAACAAACGCAGTATATTCTATGGAATCGGGGTGGATTGGAATCTGGTGATAGCCACTTGCCATGTTAGAGCAAGTGAAGTAATTCACATCTCGCAACCTAGCAATCTGGTCATTAATTAACAGCAAAGGATGCCTGTCTGCTATCGTATTAGCTAATTGACACAAACGCGTCTGTCCCATTTTTCTTTTTGACGAGGAATATGGGACTTACGAAAAAGAGAACAACTGGGTCGAATACTATTACATTTCTACAGCTCACTCAACTTTTCTCTTACAGTATCTCTTTACTCAGGACTAAGTCTATAGGGCCGGCGTTGGAAATTTAGGTGTGGTCAATCAACCGAATTTTCATCTCACTTTTACTAACACGTGTAGATGGTGTCCCTTTAATAAATGCAGTGTAATAACTTTCAAGTAATTTTATTCACTTATTTTTATCGGACTCACGCAAGTCAGTGTCAAGATTGGAAAGGTCAACTGGATCCCCATCTACAACAAATATTTACAATTTTGGCATTTACAATTTCAAACTTGTTTGGGTATATTATACCATCAAATTCCTGATTAAGATTTCACGACCAATTACAATGTTGCTATTTAAATGTTTATCTTGTACTACGTGGAACAATATTTGAAGTGAATTTTCGTTTATAGTAACCTGGCTTAAAATCTGCTGTGCTGTATATGTCGCCAATGCCTTTTAACTTAATAATGTTGTTAAAACGTTTTCCAGACAACTTACAGCTAATATTTTCTTTTATAAGTGAGCATTCTACTCCGGAGTCAAATGAAATTGGTTAGATCTCACCTCACTGCATCACAGTTCCTGTTGTCTCTAGCTCGTAACACAGGTTCACGGTTTTCTGTTGAAACAATCTCTGTTCGATTGTTGATGCATATTTTGAACATTGATTTCCAAAGTGTCCAGGTTGGCCGCACTTAAAAAAGGTATAATAACAGCAAATAATTGGCACTCGCCGATTTTGTGAATTGGTTTACCACAAAAATGAGACACTGTTGCTGACATTCGTATTTTCTTGATGTCATGTAATCTTCGTCACGGTCAACTTTGTTTTTGAAACGTGAATGCATTGAGTTCAGATTGTAGATCGCTTCTAGTTTCCAACTTGGATATAAAAACAATGCAGTTGTCCACAAATGTGCAAGCACAACTGAAACGGCTATTTCTTCTATGTATGTTTTTGTTTTGCCAATTAGCGTTTATAGTTGTTGCCACACGACTAGCATAAACCGCGAGACATTCAGCATTAGTTAGCAAATTTAAAAACATTGCCGACGGCGTCTCGTTGGTTTTATAACGGTAAAGAAATAATTCCTTGAACTCGTGCCACTTAAAGCCGGGATGTGAAATTTGGTTTAGCCACTGGGAAGCCTTCATAGCCTCGCTTAACGCCATGATCAATTTGGTGCCTTCAAGGGGCTGCTCAGTTAATGTTATGTCTGCGGCGATGCGCCATTTCGAAGCATCAGCGTCGGCATTATTAGAAAAAATTTTGCCAAAGTGACGACACGTATCTGCTGCTGTTCGCGTGTTGATGCTTGCATAGATTTTACAAGATCCACTAGTTTTTATTTTATACTATAGGATTATGCGGCACTAGAGTCTGAGAATGCAGGAGGTGGTGCCGATCCCACTTTTGATGTCAGAGCGTTAACAAATTTATTTACTTTACGCATGTCTTTTATGGTTTTCACTTTTGACTTTTCACTTTCACTGTTTCACTTTTATTTAGAACTGTTTGGCTAGTTCCCAAGGCGGTTTATTGACTGAGCTCTCTAGCCCGAGGCCCTTCTTTGTATAGGACCTGACCTGAAGACGGATCTCTACATTTGTTTCTAAATATGTTGCTAAAGCAAAGATGCTTGTCATCGTGCAAACTCAACATTCCCAGCAACATTCCAAGTGTCAATCTGTAGAAAAGGTAATGCCAGGGCTACAATTGACACACCTGTCAATTAATTGGAACTAACTTGTAGGCTTTGACCTACAAGCCCAACCCTATTGAATCCCTATCCCTAAGTAACCCCAATATCGTCGCTATCTCCCAATTATTTAAAGAAATAAACCTATACCACCTATTGTAAAATATTACCCAAACTCATGTACATAAATATAGGTTAACAAAAGAAATGTAAATAAGTATTAAATAGTATATTATAGTAGACATATCTTACAACTAGCTTAAGACCATAGCAGTTATAGCTAGTACATAGATTAGAGGTAATTTACAATTACCTACTAATCATAGTTTAAATAAATAAATAAATAAGGCAGTTTGAGCTGTTCACAAATATAGTAGTGACAGCTAAGAATTAAAATTATTTGAAACTTCAAATTCAGGTCACCTTTAGTTCTTAAAACTTAATACATAGTCATGAACGAATTATTGGCAATAGCGGCTTAGCACCTGCGCCACACCGAATTCAGCAAAGTTGAACTGGTATCTGCTGCCATATTTATACCATACACCCATAGGGTGAAATGGTATATTAAAGTCGCCAAAATGTATGTAGCAGACCGAAGGAAGCTTTTCCGACCCCATAAAGTATATATATTCTTGATCAGTATCAACAGCCGAGTCGATCTAGCCATATCCGTCTGTCCGTCTAGTTCTCGGAGACTATAAGAGATAGACCAAATTTGGAATGTAGGCTCGTGTAGTATGTAGAGTGATCAAGTTTATTTCAAATTTTTGCCACGCCCCTTTCCGCCCACGCAATTTAAAAAAACGTTTATGTCAAAAACTATTGCAGCTAGAGACACCATATTTGGTATGTACATATATTTGCATAGTAAATTTTGTATGTATAAAAATTTTGCCACGCCCCTTACCGCCCCGAAATTTAAAAAACTTGATTATCTCCCGTAATTTTTTAACTTGTGCAATCAAATTTGGCACACTTAAATTTGATACTAATACCCAGCAAAATACCAAATTTGGACAAAAAATAGCTGAGTTATGCATATAAACGTTTTTCCATAAGGCCGGAGATGGCCGTTCGCGGGTGGGGGCGCTAGGGTGCTAATATGCATAAGTGCGAGAGATACTAAGATATGCTTTGAAAAAGCATGTGAACAGAATTTTTTAAAATAGGCAAATTAGCATTAGTTATTACAAATTTGAAATATTTGTTTTACTGGTGGTATACCTAAGTCGGCGAGACAACTTACTTACTTCATTTTTGGATAACTTCCCAATGTTAAGCTTTATTAAACGGGTTTTTCATTTTTTTTAATGAACTGGCCTTGGCATTACATCGATTCCTTCAAATTGAAAACAACCTTTTCGAGGTTGTTCCTATGTCTTGGGACAATGTACTGATGATACGTCCATTTTATGGGCATGCACCACCAAACAAGACTACTTTGTGGACGTTTAGCCCGAGAATATAACGCTACTTTGCAATATGAAGATTCATATGGAGTTTTGTCAAAATACAAAGGCGCTTTACAGGCTTTGAAGTCAAGAGTGAAACTTTTTTTCGACTTTGCAATATAAGCTCTTGTTCTAGGAGTGTACACCGACAATTGACACCCCTTACTCACATGTTGAGATCATGTTTGACTAAATTGGAAGATGGAAACTGACTGAATCTGCTTTATACATATAACAATGTGCCAGTCATCTGAAGCCATCATAAATCAGCGCTGCAAAGAAATTCCCACACACGCACATGCAGATGCAACGCTACATCAACTGTATGTTTATCCGTGCCTGTCATTAAAACCGCACATCTGGCAGCCCAGCTAATTAACTATATATGTATTTTTTAAAATTTCCATATCCGTTTTCATAAAAAAAGGGGACGGAAGGGTATCAAAACATAAGCAGCTGATCCGAGAACAAAAGGTCCGGATAGACTCATTACTCACCTAACATTTAAACCAGAGGGCCGGGGCTAACTTCGACCGCGTCAAAGTTTGTAAACTCTTGCAACTTTTTTGGTAACTGTTTCCTTACCTATAGACATCAAAGTGGAAAAGGATAATGTTTGCGAAAGAACGGCCTACACTCAGCATAGGAAATAACAAAGATATTGATCAAAGTCACTGTTCCTCCGATCGTTCCTATGGGAGCTATATTATATAGTCACCCGATCTTTATTAAATTCGGCACAGTCATTAACAGAAGTTAGTCAAAAGTAACGAAGTTATTGACAAAAGTCACTGTATTTGACCGATCGTTCCTATGGGAGCTATATGATATAGTCACCCGATCTGGATCAAATTTGGCATGTGTAATAAAATCACCAAAATGAAATGTTCGTGACTTTGTATGGCAGCTATATGATATAGTGAATCCGAGATATACAACCCCTGCAGTATATACAAGCCTACATGCAAAATTTCAGCTCTGTAGCTCTTACGGTCTAGGAGGAGTTTGCGTTCATCCAGACGCACCGACGGACATGGATATATGAACTCGTCTCGTCGTGCTGATCAAGAATATTTATACTTTATATGGTCAGAGATGCTTCCTTCTAAGCGTTGCACAATTCTGACCAAAATTAATATATCCTTTTTGGTATAAAAAGACTAATGGGTCAGATAGCGTTGCAAAAATTTATTTTTTCATTGGCAAAAAATGAAATATTCAATCGAACCTCTCGTGCATTTTTGTATGTTTGTGTTAATTTTTTTAACAACTTTAAAATCTAATTATCACTGTCCTAATAACCTTTGTTAGTTTTTTTTTTCTTCCTCTCTCTCCCACCTTAATATCATTTTTTTTCTATTGCAATTTCTACAAGTTCTTGTTGGAGTGTTTTTGTTATTGTGACTTCTAGCTTCCGCGCTCGCGCTCTTTCACTTTTTATTATTTCTTTTCTCATTTTCGTTTACTCGTCGCCGTTACTTGCGCTCATATTACAGTCTGTTGTGTGTCTATATCTTTTAGTTATTGCTAGCTTTTTCTTTTAACTTGTAAGATCCCAATTATTTGCAAGTCTTTTAAATACTCACGCATATGTCGAAACCAGTATTGTAATATCGATTGTTAGTAATAAGTATCGATTGTTAGTAATAAGTATCGATTGTTAGTAATAAGTATCGATTGTTAGTAATAAGTATCGATGGTTAGCGATAAGTCATCGATAGGCGACGAGACAGCGGGTCTCTTCTCTTCCGGCAATGCAACGAACCAGTCGCACTTGCGGAGAAATCGAAATTAAATCTGAAGACTCTAAACTAATCTTTATATTTTTTACACAATAAATAGGTGTTTACAACTCAGAAGTGGGATGACCACCCGAAAGCCTACATATTTCGGGACACGGCAGGCCACACGTTCCACATCGAGGACGGCCGCCTCCACGCCCACCGCTACTGGTATACCCACTGCTGTGACTGCCGCTGCGGTACCGGCTGCCACTGGAGCCGCCGCTGCTGCAGTACCGAAAGCTGCTGTGCCGACTGCGGCCACATCCGCCCCTGCCGGGCCCGCCGCTGTTATACTCGTTACGGCGGGGCCAACTGCAGCCACACTCGCCCCTGCCGGGCCAACCGCTGATATACTCGCCCCTGCCGGGCTAACTGCTGACACATCCGCCCCTACTGGGCCAACTGCTGCCACATCTGCCCCTGCCGGGCCCACTGCTGACACATCCGCCCGTGCTGGGCCAACCGCTGCCGCAGTCGCCCCTGCTGGGCCAACTGCTGCTATACTCGCCCCTGCTGGGCCCGTCGCTGCTGACATATCTGCCCCTGCTGGGCCAACTGCTGACACATTCGCCCCTGCTGGGCCAACTGCTGCCACATCCGCCCCTGCCAGGCCCACTGCTGACACATCCGCCCCTGCTGGGCCAACCGCTGATATACTCGCCCCTGCCGGGCGAACTGCTGACACATCCGCCCCTACTGGGCCAACTGCTGCCACATCCGCCCCTGCCGGGCCCACTGCTGACACATCCGCCCCTGCTGGGCCAACCGCTGATATACCCGCCCCTGCCGGGCCAACTGCTGACACATCCGCCCCTACTGGGTCAACTGCTGCTATACTAGCCCCTGCTGTGCCAACTGCTGCCACACTCGCCCCTGCTGGGCCAACCGCTGATATACTCGCCCCTGCCGGGCCAACTGCTGACACATCCGCCCCTGCCGGGCCAACTGCTGACACATCCGCCCCTACTGGGCCAACTGCTGCCACATCCGCCCCTGCCGGGCCCACTGCTGACACATCCGCCCCTGCTGGGCCAACCGCTGCCGCAGCCGCCCCTGCTGGGCCAACTGCTGCTATACTCGCCCCTGCTGGGCCCACTGCTGACACATCCGCCCCTGCTGGGCCAACTGCTGCTATACTCGCCCCTGCCGGGCCAACTGCTGCTCTACTAGCCCCTGCTGGGCCCGCCGCTGCTGACACACTCGCCCCTGCTGGGCCAACTGCTGCTCTACTCGCCCCTGCCGGGCCGACTGCTGCCATACTTGCCCCTGCCGGGCCCACTGCTGACACATCCGCCCCTGCCGGGCCCACTGCTGACACATCCGCCCCTGCCGGGCCCACTGCTGACACATCCGCCCCTGCTGGGCCAACCACTGCCGCATCCGCCCCTGCCGGGCCCACTGCTGACACATCCGCCCCTGCTGGGCGAACCACTGCCGCATCCGCCCCTGCTGTGCCAACTGTCGCCATACTCGCCCCTGCCGGCCCCGCTGCGGCTATATTCGCCCCTGCTGTAACCGCTGCCGCCGCACCCGCCCCTGCTGTACCCACCGCTGCGGTGTCCGCCGCTTACAGGCCACCTCTGCAGACTGCCGCCGCTGCACCTGCTGCCGCCTCTGCACCCGCTGCCGCCTCTGCACCCGCTGCCACTGCTGTACCCACCACCGCTGCCGCCTTTGCACCCGCTGCCACTGCTGTACCTGCCGCCGCTGCCACATCCGCTGTACCTGCGGATGCTGGTCCTGCCGCCTATATGTCTGCCATGCGGGCTGCGGCCTCGCTCGCCGCCCCCGTCACTGGTCCCAACGCGGACCCATGGGAAGAGATGCCCGCTTTAGTGCCCTCCGTATCGACTGACGCGGCCGCCATCACTCCGGCCACTTCTGTCTCCCCCAGCCTGGATGAGCAACTGGTGACGCTGCGGAAACAACATGAGTTGCTACAGCTACAGCATCAAATGCTCAAACTGCAGCAGGGGATAGACGAATCCCAAGCACCGAGGCAGCAAGTCAGTGACGTGAGTGTCATTGAGAGCATGGTGGCTCGATTTTCAGCGGATAACGCATACGATGTGAAGAAATGGCTGAACGATCTGGAAGACGCATTTGAAATTCTGCAGTTGAACGACCGCCTACGTTTGGTCGCATGCCGTCGTATGCTGGAAGGTACGGCGGCGGTGCTGCTGCGCACGGTATCGGTGCACAGCTACGAAGAATTGAAGGCAATCCTCTTGCGAGAATTTGGACGCTCGTGTAGCATCGAGGAAGTGTACCACGCTCTGCGGGGCCGGCGCATCAAGGCAGGCGAGGGATGTTTAAGATTCGCAATCGAGATGCAGGAGATTGCCATGAATGCTCCGATTCCGGAGAACGAGCTGGTCGACCTAATCATTGATGGATTGCGGGACAACTCTACTCGAGTCGGCATGCTGTACTCAGCTCGGACGATGGCTGAACTGAAGCCCCTACTGGAACGCTACGAGCGCCTCCGTATGCAGGCCGCTGCCTCCAGACAAAGCAATAGCGTGAAGGCGCAGACAACAACAACTGCCGGGGCGCCTGGAAACAAATCGTCAGGCACCGTCACGAGTGAGACCAGATGCTTCAACTGCTCAGGATGGGGGCATTACAGGAGTCAATGCCCGAAACCAATGAGACCTCCGAATTCATGTTTCAAGTGTGGCATAGTGGGCCACATCTACAAAAACTGCCCGTCTCGAATTGGAAATGCCACCAATATCACTGCTGCCGCCGCAGCTGATGAAGCAGGAGATCGACTAGACCATTTACAACTGGTGAGTGTTGCTTTTGTTTGTGATGAAGTGCAAGATAGGAAATTTATAGATATGTTCTCTCTCCTTGATTCGGGCAGTCCAAAGAGTTTTATCCGTCAATCTGAAGTCCCCTCCAACTGCCGTCTTACCCCCCGTACATTGAACTGCCGTGGTTTAGGAAATAGCCAACTTCGGTCCTTAGGCCAAGTCCAGTGTAGAGTTCGCCTCTGCAACACACAGACAATACATACGTTTGAAGTCCTGACGAACCAAGCAACCGAACTGCCGATGATTATAGGTAGAGATCTTCTGTATAAAATTAATATTAGACTATGTAAACTGAAAGAACTGAAATATGAAAAAGAATCGTTGATACTCATGAATAAACCGACTGAATGTATAAATCCAAAGCTTACTGCTGTTCTGAAGTCTTTTAATATATTGAGGAAAGATCTAGCGGTACTACCGCACGACAGGAATGAGATTGTATCTGCCGAATTGTTGTCTGATTCTCCCCTTCTAGAAACTTCTGCTGTACCTTCGGAAACACTGAATGATGCACTTATGGCGATAAATGCCATTGAGCTCCCTGCTGTCAGTGAGTTAGACTTTGATATAGAGCCCACGTTACGGGAAGAGCAAACCGCAGCCCTTAAGTCTATTATTTCCACTTCGTATGTACAAGTTGATCCAGATTTAATCAAGCCTATGAACTATGAGATGAAAATAGAATTGACTAGCCAAACTCCGATTTTCTGCCGCCCCCGCCGTCTGTCACACCACGAACGCATCGAGGTGCGTGAGATTTGCGACGATCTCTTGAAAGCTGGTATTATTCGCCACAGTAGTTCTCCTTACGCTGCCGCTATTGTCCCTGTCCGGAAAAAGGACAACACAATGAGGAAATGTGTAGATTACCGGCCGTTAAACAAAATTACAGTTCGAGATCATTTTCCGATTCCTCTGTTAGATGATTGCATTGAACATCTGGGTGGCAAATCATTCTTCACTATCTTGGACTTGAAGAACGGTTTCCACCATGTGAAAATGCACCCAGACTCGATCAAATATACTGCCTTTGTAACCCCTGATGGCCAGTTTGAATATGTACGCATGCCCTTCGGACTTTGTAATGGCCCTTCCGTGTTCGCTAGATTCGTTTATTTTGTCCTTAAGGAATTTATAAACCGAGGTCAACTGGTGATATATATGGATGATATTCTAGTCGCGTCGCATGACTTTGAAACCCACCTTGAGATTCTGAAGGAAATATTGTATGTGTTAAGAGTGAACGGGCTATGCCTGAAGCTGACTAAATGCCGTTTTGCGTATAGGGAACTAGAGTACTTGGGCTACTTAGCCAATTCCGCCGGTATCACGCCTAAACCAGCTCATATTCAGGCGATACGGGATTTGCCCATTCCAAGAAATAGCAAGGAATTAGAGCGTTGCTTAGGCCTATTCTCATACTTCCGCCGATTTGTATCAGGTTTCGCTAAGATTGCGTGTCCGCTGTCCCGATTGTTAAGAAAAGATACCCCTTATGTCTTCTCCGAGGAATGCCTTGAAGCTTTCCGAACACTGAAGTTGAAGTTGATCGAATCCCCCGTGTTATCTATTTACAACCCGAAGTCTGAAACAGAGTTACACTGCGATGCTAGTTCAACTGGTTTCGGAGCAGTGCTCCTCCAGAAACAAACAGACGGTAAATTACACCCAGTGTCCTACTTCTCTAAGATGGCTTCCGCCGCTGAATCGAAACTACACAGTTATGAGCTAGAGACGTTAGCTATCGTGTATTCCTTAAAACGTTTTGAGACATACCTTAAGTTCATCCCGTTCAAAATCGTGACCGATTGTAATTCCCTTGCGCTGACACTGAGAAATGGTGGACATTCCGCCAAGATTGCTCGCTGGGCCCTGCTGTTGGAAAACTATAACTACACGATTGTACACCGCTCGGGGGTTGGTATGCCCCATGCTGATGCTCTAAGCAGAATAGAAACTGCCGCATACGTTGACGATATAAACCTCGACTTCCAACTGCAGTTAACCCAGAACCGGGACCCTGAGATTGTCAAACTCCGAGATGAGTTAGAGAAATATGAAATAGCGAATTTCGAACTGCGAGACGGAGTAGTGTACCGCCTTTCCTCGACGAATGTACCCCAACTTTATGTCCCTTCCGAAATGATAAATCATGTCATACGAGTAGTGCACGAGAAGCTTGGCCATATGGCCACGGAGAAATGTTGCACACAGATCAAGAAGCATTACTGGTTCCCGTGTATGAAGTCTTATGTTAACAATTACATTAGAAATTGCCTCAAGTGTATCTACTACTCAGCGTCCGCTTCGGACAACCGTGTCACGCTACATAGTATTCCGAAAGTGCCCCTTCCGTTTGATACCATTCATATTGACCATCTGGGGCCCCTTCCGTCCATACGCTCTAAGAAAAAATATCTTCTGGTTGTCATTGACGCTTTCACCAAATTTGTGAAGCTGTACCCTGCCGTCACTACTAATTCACGTGAAGTATGTCAGACGTTAGAAACTCAGTATTTCGCAAATTACAGTAGACCCCGCCGAATTATCAGCGATCGAGGTACCTGCTTTACTTCCTCTGAATTTGAAGAGTTCCTGAAGGCCAATAATATAATTCATGTGCTGAATGCCACTGCCTCACCCCGGGCTAACGGCCAAGTCGAGCGGGTTAACCGTGTTTTGGGCCCCATGTTGGGTAAACTGACGGAACCCGTGAACCACGCAGATTGGGTCCAACAACTGCCGAACATAGAGTTTGCATTGAATAACTCCGTCCACTCCACAACCAAATTTGCCGCTTCCGTACTCCTATTCGGAGTTGAACAACGAGGTGTGGTAGTGGATGAACTAACCGAACGGTTGGGTGAGAGAACAGGAGAGGTCGATGCCTCAGAGGTAGACGTCCGGAGAGTAGCCTTCCGTAACATTGCTAAGTCCCAAGAATATAATTCGGAGTATTATTCGAAGCATCACCCCCCAGCCGTTAGTTTTGAAGAGGGGGATTTCGTAGTTATTAAGAATGTGGATACTTCGGCAGGCACAAACAAAAAACTTATCAGACGGTATCGTGGTCCGTATGTGGTTCATAAAAAACTTCCGAATGACCGATATGTTATCCGGGATGTAGAAGGCTCCCAAATCACCCAACTACCATATGACGGAGTCCTAGAAGCCTCCAAATTAAAGTTATGGGTTGCCCCTGATCCAGATTGCACTTCTGATAGCCAAACAAAGGCGACACCAGCCACTTAAGTTTCTTATTTACCCCCCTTGTTGTTAGCAATTGGAATCGAGGTCGATTCCTCGTCAGGACGGCCGAGTTGTAAGATCCCAATTATTTGCAAGTCTTTTAAATACTCACGCATATGTCGAAACCAGTATTGTAATATCGATTGTTAGTAATAAGTATCGATTGTTAGTAATAAGTATCGATTGTTAGTAATAAGTATCGATTGTTAGTAATAAGTATCGATGGTTAGCGATAAGTCATCGATAGGCGACGAGACAGCGGCTCTCTTCTCTTCCGGCAATGCAACGAACCAGTCGCACTTGCGGAGAAATCGAAATTAAATCTGAAGACTCTAGACTAATCATTATATTTTTTATACAATAAATAGGTGTTTACAAACTCTTGTGCACCCCCAATATCTCTCCTTCTTGTTATTTCAGGACCTCAGAGTGAGTTATGTATAAATTTTAATACCAAAACATTTCTCCCTTTCTTATTATTTCAGGACCTCTGAGTGACTTACATATTTTATTACCAAAATTTTTATCATTTTTTGGTTACTAATTCTTATAGGCTTCTGATTATTTCTTCTTATTACCTCATAATGTCTGTCTGTTCGGTTAAAAATTATTAGCAGCCCACCTCACGCCTGAATAGTTTTATTTACTGTTGGTTGTGTAAAACTACAGTACGTGTGAAGTACGCCGGCTTTACATGCAGGGTTAAGGATCTTTTAGATAAAAAAAAGGATTTCAAATGGGGATGTGAGTCGTGCCGGATCGTGGAAGATGAAATGGAACTTTTCATGCGGCAAACAAAGGATAACCTGATGAGTCTGTCCGCCAGTTTTCTTAAACACTTGCAAGAGTTTAAAGCTGTCGAGTTTTAGTTTAATAGTTTAACGCTACTGACTGAGTCTCGAAAGCGTAAGAAGGCGGGTGAACAGACTTCTGATTTTAATTGCGTTTACCGGTCTCCACATATATATCGGTTGCGACCCCCTCTCATCTTTTAAAATCAGTGTTCTAATTGAGTTCTTTGACAGTATTTGCAGCTCTAGCTTTTGCCCGAAAAGCTTAATTGTGAAGGAGTTTACATCCAGAAAAAGGAAGACACGGGGCCAAACAAGGATTCCTTCACCATCTATTCCTGTTTCGATTTATGTTACCTGTTCTTACATTCTTCTCTAATCGGAATGGGCAACCTACTTACTACACTTAGAATCTATTAAATTTATACTTGAACTACTGTCTTTGGGGACTTCAACCTGCCAGCTATAACTTGGTCAACAATTAATGGTAGCAAAACGTTGTGCCCTCTGGGGGCATCTGATTTTTATTTCTGATCCTAGTTTTTGTGAAGTATATAGAATTAGTCCAATGGTGTTACCAGAGGATAGTTTTCATCCAACTTGAGAGTTCTCTATTGAGTTCTCCAGCCGCGAGCCCATCTCCGAGTGTGATGCTACGGTACGCATCCGATGTTTTCGGAAGACTGACTTTGTCGCACTAAACAATGCCTTTCTTAATACCCATTGGACTAATTTATACACTTGTACGGATATGAATTCCGCGATTTCTTTATTTTATACCACTGTTGACTCAATCTTTAATGACTGTGTACCCCTAGTGTCTCCTGTGGTGTTGCAAAAATCACTATGGCTTACGCGGGGGCTATCAAAACTGAAGAATCTTAAGTCTAGGTATTACAAAAAGTATAAAGTCATGGGTCTATGTTCAGATCTATCTCGTTACTTGGTTGCTAAATCGAATTTTATTGTTTCTAATTCTGAATGCTATAATAATAACTTACAACGTTGCAAGAAGCAATTCGCCGAAAATCCTAAAGAATTCTATAGTTTCGTTAAATCAAAGCGAAATTCTATCTCCCTTCCATCGTTTCAATTTTTAATAATGTTTTGGCCTCTTCTGATCAATCTATTTCTAATTTATATGCAAACTTTTTCTCGACTACGTATATCCACTAAGTACAACTCTAGTTAGATCCAACTCCATTCTTAATCCTATTATAACGGAAAGTTCAGTAGCTAAGGAACTAATGACTAATGATTAAGCCGGAATACTCACCGGGCCCAGACGGTATTCCCGCTTGTGTCCTGAGGTTCTGTGCGGAGTCATTGTGGTCACCTTTACATAAGCTTTTTGAGTTGTTCGCAAGCAAGGCTTTCGATGTGTTGAACCATGTCATACTATTACATAAGCTTCATTTGGTTGGCTCTCCGGATGCTCTGCTTGCTTGGAATTCACAATAACTAAGCAATAGAAGGCGGAGGGTTCTTTTTAAGTCCTCTCTTTCTAAGATCATTTGTGTTGAATCGGGAGTCCCACAGGGCAGTCACCTTGGCCCATTACTTTTCACTATTTCTTTCAAATTTCAGAGTTCTTATGTATGCCGATGATGTAAAAATCGCTAATCGCTTCGTAGACTCTCGTTCATGCCTGCAAGCTGAATGCTTTTCTGCTAACTTGTTATCGCTAAACTGTTCTCTTCTTCCCCAAATTAGCCAGTTACCTTTTAAATAATTTCCCGTTAGAAAGAACTAATAATACTTCGTTGGTTGTTACAAACTTGGGGATCTTAATAGACGATAAACCTAGTATTAATCAGCATATATCGACTACTGTTAGTAGGGCTAAGAGTGTTCTTGAAGGAGTTCCATATACTACCAACATACCTTATACTTCATTAGTCCGCCCAATATTAGAGTTTCGATGTTGTGTTTGGTCTCCAATATGAGTTGATTTGCACTGGGATCCAACTGTACAACTTCCATCTTATTCTAGTCGATTTTAGTTTATTAACCTACCTTCTTTAACTAATCGTAGAATTATGCTTGGTGTAACTTTTTTTTACAAAATTTTGAATGGCGAGATTGACTCTTTCGAACTGTTGAGCCAAATTAATATTTGTGTTCGATTTAGAAGGACCCGCAATTACACACCGCTTATACTTGCAACCTGCACAACTATCTTTGCACTGCATGAACCTTTTCATATACTATGTAGTGACTACAACAGACTTTGCCGGGTTATCGGTTCCGAAACATCGCTTCCTGGTATAAAAACTGCACTCTTGTTCTTCCTCGCTCGTAATTAATTGTAATCATGTTTATTTTAACCTATTCTATCTTCTTTTCATATGTAACCTATTAACTTATTAGATTTAATATTTTCTATTTCTCTAGTATATATTATGTTTATATATGTAATACGCCTTTGCCCATAGGTCGGAGTGGGTAGAGGTTGTAACACTAACTTTACTTAGGGTCATTCGTAACACACTTGGGGATCTTAATAGACGATAAACCTAGTATTAATCAGCATATATCGACTACTGTTAGTAGGGCTAAGAGTGTTCTTGAAGGAGTTCCATATACTACCAACATACCTTATACTTCATTAGTCCGCCCAATATTAGAGTTTCGATGTTGTGTTTGGTCTCCAATATGAGTTGATTTGCACTGGGATCCAACTGTACAACTTTCATCTTATTCTAGTCGACTTTAGTTTATTAACCTACCTTCTTTAACTAATCGTAGAATTATGCTTGGTGTAACTTTTTTTTACAAAATTTTGAATGGCGAGATTGACTCTTTCGAACTGTTGAGCCAAATTAATATTTGTGTTCGATTTAGAAGGACCCGCAATTACACACCGCTTATACTTGCAACCTGCACAACTATCTTTGCACTGCATGAACCTTTTCATATACTATGTAGTGACTACAACAGACTTTGCCGGGTTATCGGTTCCAAAACATCGCTTCCTGGTATAAAAACTGCACTCTTGTTCTTCCTCGCTCGTAATTAATTGTAATCATGTTTATTTTAACCTATTCTATCTTCTTTTCATATGTAACCTATTAACTTATTAGATTTAATATTTTCTATTTCTCTAGTATTATGTTTATATATGTAATACGCCTTTGCCCTTAGGTCGGAGTGGGTAGAGGTTGTAACACTAACTTTTCTTAGGGTCATTCGTAACAGGCCCGGGCCTGGTGTCATATAGTCGAAATGTGCCATAAAACTAGGAAAATCTCGTCCAAAAACACGTCGCAGGAATAAGAAAGAAGAGCGCATGTAATATTGCCTGTGGCTTGTTGGTAATTAATTGACAATATTACGTAATGCTGTTTTGTAAATACTGATTAAATATATGCCTATCCACTATGTTAGATTGCTTATTACCTGTCTAGGAAAAGCTGGGAAGACAATTAAATTATATTTAAAATAAAGCTGTTTCAGCTGGGCTTCAGGTCAATAAATCTTACTAATTTATTTGTAAGATTTTAAATCATAGGCAGCACAAAAGGTGAGCAGGTTGTCTGTATAGCTATTTCAAGAACCACCAAGTTCTATCATCAGCAGACTTTGCTAAAGAATCCACCGTTGTAATGGCCATACCATATCTTCAACGCTAAAAGTAGTTGAGAATTCCAAACGACATGAAGCGAGAAAACAACGGCAAAGCTTGCAACTGCAGATTCCACCTTTTTTATGTGCATACCCTTGGACGCCATCAGAATTAGTGTAAAGGGCTTCGCCTTAACCAGCTAACCGCCGCGCCCAAATATTTTGCTAGTATATGTTTTTTGAAAATCAATTCGTGGATAAATTTTGTGTATCCGAATGATGATGTCTGTTCGTTTAACGTTGTTGTCTATTTTTACTTGCGACGTTTGGATCATATTAGTCGTCTTGTAGTGGTCTGATGTATTCCTCCAAACTTTGATTTTGTATTTCTTAAGGATGATTTCCTTTATGTACTTTGTTGTGTCTTTGCCCTTCGTGAAGCCCTTAAATCCATAAAGCCTCTATCCTCATATTGAGCGGCTTGTGGTCTGGGTCTGCGTCCCATCGGGCGGCAGCAATTTAACTAACTGTCGCACCTAGCAGTAGTTACAAAATGCATATAGTTTAAGAAATATGGCTAGAAAAAACGAAACTACTCCAGAGGGGAAATCCACCCGCAAAATAAACCGCGGTCGGGACAGAAATGCTACATCCATTATAACATCCATTACAACAAATAGGAAAACTACTGCATCAGTGGCACATTTGTCCGATACAGCGGACAATGTAACAAGCAGTAATGGCTGTGAAATGCCTGCTTTCACACCAGTAGCAGATGCTGCATCAGAGGATACGCCAAAAAGAAGCGGTGAGTTAAGCCCCACCACCGACGAACCAGAAGCGGCGCCAAAAAGACCAAGAAGCGTCCAGACAGGTCTAAAAGAACAGATTACTGAGCTCGGCGCACTTGACGAAGACTTGAAGCCGGCAGCCTATGTTTCAACTGTGGAAAGAGTGGTCACACATCTAAAGACTGCAACAACGACGTAAAGTGCATCTTATGTACTAGGCTTGGCGAAAAGAACGCGACACATAACACTCTGAGCAGATCCTCCGATACAATTAGTGGGTATTGCAAGACACATAAGCTAAACCAGGGCGAAGTCCAATGGCATATTTATATTTAGCTGCTACATAGCCCCAAGTGTGGACTTAGACGACTTTCCAGCTATTATTGACTGCAGAGCCGCCGCCAGAATTTCACCGCCGATCATTTCCGGCGACTTTAAATCATGGGCGATGGAGTGGGGTAGCATCAAAACCACGTCAAGAGGAAGAATCCTGCTTGACTCCCTAGCCTCGCTAAACATAAGTCTACTGAATATCGGCAGCACACAAACATTGAGCAGGACGTAACTCAATAATTGACGTTACTTTTGCTAGCACGAACCTGGCCAGGAATGCTACATGGATAGCGTCCGACATATATACGCACGGTGATCCCAGTGAACTAATATTCGAGTGTGGTGGCCAAACAACGGGCTTGGCCCGGCCTAAGTTCTTGATCTGGTCGCATGAAACTCTAAGCGAGGAGGCACTCTTGTTCATGATGACAGTCTTCGTCTAGCTTTCGTTGTGATCATACGCACTATTTCTTATTAACAGCGCATAATCGGTGTCTTCTTTCGCGACCTCAGCAGTCTGTTGTGTTTTTTCACATGTTCTTATTCATGCATCGAACAATGGGGAAAATCCTCAGGAGCTTCTTTAGCCCTGAAAAATTATGAATTATTTCACATTTGTAGAAAAAAACTTTATTAATTTCCAACACTATTTGTAAATAATATAGAAATACATCAAGTAACTGCATTAAACATTCTTGGCCTCACCTTCGACTTACTTTTAACATTGTAAAGATCTTAAAATGACTTAGACTAACTCCTCAATATTATAAAATTCCTGACATCCCTAAAATCTCATATCCATCTACCTCGCTCATACATGTAACAAGGGCCTTGATCCTATCTAAAATTGAGAATGGACTGCCAATTTATGGGTGGTGCGCCCACTCTAAATTAAAAATAATTTTGCCACCGTATCACACAGGTGTGAGACGGAGTATCGGTATTCCTACAACACCAACCAAATGTCTACTTGCAGAAGCGGGTCTTCCAGAAGTTGCTCAACTTTTTTTTTTTTTTTTTTAACGTTTAATATATATTTGTTGAATCTACTCTTAAATTAGAGCCTATCAACAAGTTTGAGATATTTTTCTTAATCTAGTACTTAAGATAAATCCAGGGGATATTGCAGGCCCTAATTTGATTGTTGTCGTTCCGTATGTTCCACGGAGCCCCCGTGATTGATCTTAAAATCTTCGACTGCGCCCTTTGTATAATGTCGACATTGCTGGTACTTGCATGTCCCCATAGTACGGCACCGTAAGTCCATATGGGTTTCAGTACGGAGTTGTATAGGAGGACTTTATACTCCAGACGTAGAGGGGACCGAGCGTTGATGATCTAAAGTAAGCTACTCGCTTTCAATTTAAGCTGTGACTTTTTTGCTTCGATGTGCTTGCGCCAAGTTAGTCTTCTGTCTAGGTGGATGCCAAGGTAAGTGACATCCACGGGTTGAGGAATTGGTACGTTGTTTAGCATTAGAGCTGGACAGTTTCTTCTGTTAAGCGTAAATGTAACATGTTTGCATTTCTGCTCGTTGACCCGGATACGCCAGTTTGCTAGCCATTTTTCTACCACCTTGAGGTGTTCCTCTAATTTTGCAGAAGCTTGTATTGGGCATTTGGATCTGGTGAGGATTGCCGTGTCATCGGCAAAAGTGGACGTTGTAAGTCCTAAATTCGTTGGTAAGCCGAGTACACTGATTTGCGGTACACCAGCTTTGATTTCATAATCAGCCGAGACGGAGCCATTACATCTTACAGCGAATTTTCTATTGTAAAGGTAAGATTCCATGAGTCTGTGGGTGTACTGTGGGAGTTTTTGTCGGATTTTGAACATCAGACCCTCCAGCCAAACTCTATCGAAAGCCTGGGCAACGTCGAGAAAGACAGCCGCACAGTATTCTTTTAGTTCGAATGCTGTTCGTATTTCGGATGTTATGCGATTGACTTGTTCAATTGTCCCATGTTTTTCGCGGACGCCAAACTGGTGTGAAGGGATTGTGTTCTCCGATGCCAGAAATGAGTTTAGTCGGATCTGCAGGACCTTTTCAAAAAGCTTTGAAAGACATGGCAGCAAACTAATTGGCCTATTGGATGATGGTTGGGATTTGTCCTTTCCACCTTTAGGAATCATGATGATAGTGGACCTTTTCCGTGCCCTTGGGAAGTAGCCAATTCTTATTATAGCGTTGAACATTTTGCAGATGTATTGTATGGCGATGGTAGGGAGTTCTAGGATCATTTTCGGTGTGATTAGGTCATGGCCAGGAGCTTTGTTCGGCTTTATGTGGTTTTTAATAACTGCAGTGATCTCATCCGATTGGAGTTCCGAGTACTCACTATCCGTTAATGTGCTCGAAGGGGGAAGTACAAATGAGTTTGATGTTGGATTTGGCTATAAAACCATTTTAAGATGTGTGGCAAATACGGATGCCCTCTCTTCGTCACTGCGGGCCCATCCACCGGTTGGACCCCTTATTGGAGAGTGATCGGAGGTTAAATCTAGCAGTGTTTCCGCAGTGATCCGATTACGTCCTATCCTATGTCCCCTGCTGCAATGAAGCGTTCTCCAAGTGTGTTAAAGAAACCGGTGAATTCCTTTTCAGAGATTGAGAAGCGTGGTGGGCAGTACAGGGCGACCAACGTAGTGTTGCCGCGGCTGGATTGGACGGTTATAGCAGTTGCTTGTAGGTGCTGTGTTTCAAATCTGTTGAGGAACGAGTGTTTTATACGGTTTTTGATTAGGATACCAGTCCCGCCATGAGCTTTTCCGTCTGGATGGTTTGTTGCGTAGAAGGCATATTTTTGTATTTGAAAATTATTTTTTGATGTTAAATGTGTTTCAAATATCAGCATGATATCGATTTCACTTGAGTCTAGGAATAGTTGCAGTTCATTTTTGTGCTTGGAGATGCCGTTAGCATTCCAAAGACATAGACGTCTTTGCCGTTAGCATTCTCTATAAGCCTGCATACATTTTTGCATGAATGTCATAAAAGCGGTCATGTTTCGATTAAGTGAGATCAATAGAGTCTCTAAACCACTTGGAGTTTGATGGCCAAGTTCTGGTGCGCTAGGTTGCGGATTGTGTAGATGGTGGAGTGACGGGGTCTCTTTCGCGGGCTCCGTCTGTCCCGTTCGGAGTACTCTAGCAAAGGATACAATAGGACTGGTTGTAGCAGGCATGTTAGATCATCTAACAGCCTTGGCGAAGAATACCTCCGGTGTAGTTTTGAAGGCGTTGAAGGTAATTTTTGTCCAACTGGGGGTTTGCGCCCGTTTAGGTGTGATTTTAGATCCTTCAAGACAGGACATCCTCTGTAGTTGGCTGTGTGGTTCCCTCCACAGTTACTGCATGGGCTCCTCTACGGTGATTCTTCTGTGCAATAGGAGCTAAAGGTTGTAGATTGGGTGCACTTCATTTGGCTTCGACCGCTTTGCATCTGGTAGGAGCTCGATTTTAAAGAGCGGCTGTGCGATTTTATTCCTGTTGATGATGTTGACAACGGACTTAACCGCAAACCCTTGTTCGGCCAATGCGTCTGCTATTTCTTGGGGTGGGACCAATGGCTCGATCCCCTTGAACATAACCTGGAGCCCTTTACGGCTTTTTAGTTGGTAGGTATAGAAGTTGATGTTAGCATTACGGGGGTACTTTTCGATAATGCGGAAATAGTCCTCAGTTTGGGTTTGACACTTAATTTCTTTCATGCTACCCCTGTTGAGAGGGGTTACAACAAAGTTATTTGCCCCTACTGTTTCTACTAGCTTCGAAATCAGGGCGCTGTAGTTGGCTCCACGGATGTATAAAGTGGGTGGCCGATTTAATTTTTTCTACAGCGCCGGCTTGATCGTCTTGCTGATTGGCAAGAATTTTAAAACGATTCCCGCTTAGAAGTGCTACTCATTCATCCGTTTTGGTTATTTTCGGCGTGTTGCTGATTTTTTTTTCTTTTGCGGGCTTAGCTTTCGCTTAGTTATTTTAATAGATCTATCCATTCCAGTTTGGACAGAAGGCGTTGGGTTTATTGTCGTGCCTGACTCTGGGGGACTTTTCGTTGACGGCTTGAGGCAGGTCAATAATTCTGCAGACGTTGCGGTAGTTGCTGTCAAAGAGCTGACGGTGCTGGTGGGTGCAATCGGCGACCCAGTTATCGATATTGATGGAGAAGTACACTGCTCTCTCCACGGTAAATTGCTGTTGATTGCTGACTGGCTTGCACTTTCGGTGTTATTGCTTACGGAAGCATTCAGTGGGGTTGACGACACCACCGAAAAGTACTCGTTGTTGCATTGGACCGAGAGTCGACGCTCACGTTGTTGTTGTACAAGTAGTTCTTGTAGCTGTTGCTGGTGGGGATCGAGAGAGCTTGGGCCCGAATTGGTGGACATGGCTTTTCCACTTTGCTCACTTTGTTGTTACAACTTAGTATTTATTGCTATTAGAACAATCTAATAGTGATATGATTGTAAATAGGCGTCTCTGAGGCGACTGAGAGCTCTACACAATTTTTGCAAACGCCGTCTTTTTTATTATAACACTAAATTTTGCGGAGTGCATTAAAAAAAAACGTCTGCAAACGGCGGCGGTTGAATTACAACTGTGAATAGGGATTCCCGGAGAGCAGAGAAAATAACCCAGTCTTCATTCGTTGAATTCAAAATATGAACTGATTTTATTTACAAAAGTACGGAGTTTATATAGGATTATCTTAGGCTCTAGGAGGTAACAATTGTTCTTAGAAGATCTTATTCTAGACTCACACCCACGTATTTGGGGGTTGAAAATTTATTATTATTTTGGGCACGGCGTCGGCCACTTGACATCCTGTCGTTGTGATCTTTTGGGTTAGTTTAGAATTACAAGTGTTTTTTCCCATATGGTGTGTGGCTGATTGTAATTCTAGTCATATGCTAGGTTAGTTGTTATACCATACACCCATAGGTGAAATGGTATATTAAAGTCGCCAAAATGTATGTAACAGGCAGAAGGAAGCTTTTCCGACCCCATAAAGTATATATATTCTTGATCAGTATCAACAGCCGAGTCGATATAGACATGTCCGTCCGTCCGTCTGTCCGTATGAACACGTAGATCTCAGAGACTATAAGAGCTAGAGTCACCAAATTTGGTACGTAGACTCGTGTATTACCTACGGTGGTCAAGTTTATCTCAAATTTTTGCCACGCCCCCCTCCGCCCACGAAATTTAAACTAATTTGATTTTCTTAAAGACTATAATAGCTAAAGACATCAAATTTAGTATGATTAATCCTTTAGTAAGCGTGCACAAATTTGTTGCAAAAAAAATTTGCCACGCCCCCCTCCGCCCACGAAATTTAAACAAATTTGATTTTCTTAAAGACTATAATAGCTAAAGACATCAAATTTAGTATGATTAATCCTTTAGTAAGCGCGCACAAATTTGTTGCAAAAAAAATTTGCCACGCCCCCTCCGCCCACGAAATTTAAACAAATTTGATTTTCTTAAAGACTATAATAGCTAGAGGCACCAAATTTGGTATGTGTATTTGTTTAATAAATGCGCATATATTGTATATGCAACGATTTTGCCACGCCCCTTTCCGCCCCCGTAATTTGGAAAAACTCGATTATCTCACGTAATTTTCTACCTTTTGTAATTAAATTTGGCACACTTGAATTTGATACTAATACCCAGCAAAACACCAAATTTGATCAAAATCGGACAAAAAACAACGAAGTTATGCATATAAACGTTTTTCCATAAGGCCGTAGTTGGTCGTTGGCTGGTGGGGGCGCTAGGGTGCTCGTATACTTGAGTGAGGGAGATTCTAAGATATGCTTGTAATAAAAAGCATGTGAAAATGCATATGTTTAAAAAATTTAAAATATTTGCTTTACTGGTGGGTGTATGGTATACCTAAGTCGGCGAGACGACTTACTTACTTCATTTGGTACAAAGGTACAGTTGTATTGTGTTTTCTTTAGTGCATCTGATTTGGTGAAGCCAGGTCAGATGAACACTATGTTTATTCTTAAACAACTGACATACAAACTTATTCCAAAAATACTGTGACCAACCAACCCAATCATTCTCAACGATTTCCTGACAGCCGCTAAACACCAAAAAAGACACAAAGTTTTATCATCAATTCGAAGATGTGTCGGTTTTTACAAAAGACACCAGCTGGAAACTCCATACCGTTAGAATAAGGTCAGCCCGTCCCCACCATGGAAGCTGCCAGTAGACTCCTTCAATTTATCGCTACACTCTTTTCAAAAGAGCATCACTAACAATCCTATACACCACAAATTGTACACCTCTGAACTTAGTAAACTGGGAACAGCTATACACAGATGGCTCTAAAACGGGCCTTCCACTAGTTTCGCAGTCGTCGATTGTAACCGATTGACTACTGCCCTCACACTTTTCAATCTTTACAGCAGAAGCAGCTGCCATACTAAAATCAATCCAATACGCCACTAAAGTACCGGGGGAAGTTTGTCATCTGCAGCGATAGCCTACCCACTTTACTTGGCGTAAAAAACCTACAATCAAAACTGCCTAGTGGTGGAAATACGACATCTTTGCATCCGACACTCCAAAAAAATTAAACTTCTCTGGATCCCAGGGCATATCGACATTAAAGAAAATGATCTCGCAGATGTAGCTGCCAAACCTGCTGCACGTTCCCCATGTACCACAGTCATACTTGGTGCGCCACTAGATATGTGGCGCAATATTAGAATGCAACGTACTTACACGTTTGAGAACTGGCCACACTGCTTTAACTCCCACACACAATCTAAATAACCAAATCAAACCTTCCTGTCGAAATTCCGGAAGGGAACTAACAGTCCAAAATTATTATATTATAATCCCTTGTGCATAATAGCTTATAAATAAATAAATAAAATTAATAAATGTTCATGATGAACAACGCGCAGCGGAGGAGTGCCGGTGATGAAGAAACCCAGGTAAATAGCCTATGTTCTACCATCCGCGAAGCCTGGGATGTGTCAATGTTTCGCGAGAGCCAAGGTGGAGGCAGACGCAAACCAGTGCAGTGAAAGGAACGTCACAAATCCAGACGCAAGCAGCAGCGGGAGAGAGGGAGTTCCTCGTTCCAAAGCCTACTGGATATTTAAGAGACGCGACGTGTATTTTTAAATAGAGCCATAAAGCAGAGCAAGGCTGATTGTTGGAAAAAGCTCTGCGCGGATCCCGGTGACCAACCCTTCGGAGCGGCATACAAGTTGGTAATGGGCAAACTTGCAAAAAGTCGGCAAATCTACGCGCGACCAGTCTGCAATTTGCAATATGATAGATCCTCACTCTTCCGCTGCGGCGGCATACATATACACATACTTTTATGTAAACACTTATACATACATCCATTCATTTATACATAAGCAGACCGCTCCTCTGCCGGCGTCACTGGCAGCGCAGCTTTGCGGTCTTAGCCTTACTTAAGAATTGTTATAGAATTGAATAAAAGAAGAATCATTGAATAAAATCAACTCAAACTGCTAAGACAAAATTATATATATGGAATAACCCACCATCGGGCATATCACATGGCGACCGTGACAGTGGCCACAAACCAATAAAGTGACCTGGAGACAAGTTATAACAAAAACGCTGCATTTGGAGGAATAAAAGCGGAAACACAAAATACAAAATCTGCATTGGAGGAGTCAAGAATTTACCAAGGAGGAAGGATTATAAACAAACAGAGATAAAAGGCCAATGGATATTGTGAGTGAGTATAGTGTGGGATATGGCAAAAGGAGTGGAGTGTGGCTATTATATTCTAATCAATCGCCACCTCCATGGGCATTAGCAAAGAAGCTACAGCAAGAAATTGACTTTTTAAAGCCAGTAAAAAAAAGCAACAAGCCAGAAACCCACTCTCACTCAGAAAAACCTATTTTAAAGGTAACCGACATTAATAAGAAAACTCCTCCAAAACAAGTGCCACTACCAAGAGTAGAGAAGAAGTGTTCCTAAGATTGCTCGGGACCACTGTATTCACCATACTGAGAATATACGTACATGTGAAGAGACAACCCGCACCGGTACCGCCTGAGCCCATAGGCCCCGGACATCAGCAGCAGAGACAACAAGAGTGAAACGGCCATGCATTTTACGCCATCGATGGAGCATCAGCGTGCCAACCGGCTACGACCAGCTGATGCTGAAACCAGAAACCAAGATGACAACAAAATATAATTTAATTTGAATCAACAAAAAAAAAAAATCTAAAAATTAAAGCATATATAAGAAAAAAAATAAAAATAATAAACAAAATAAAATTAAAATAAAAATAAAAATTTTCTTCATAACTTCTCTCTGTCTCTCTTAAATGTTTGATAACAAAATAAGCAAGTTCTAGAGTACACCCACCCCCACCACCAACAACAATATCATCTTTAGTTTCTTGAAACAATTAAACATATAGGGGAGAGTGGGGCTAATTGGCGCATGTGACAACTCGGCGCAGGCGACTTATCTTGAAATATAATAGCACGATCCAAAAAGTGATAAGTGTTCTAAGAGCGTATTTTGGTAGGGTATATTTGGATAATAAACTTAGACTCCAATTCGTAGTATCCGAAATTTTTGGATTTTTCTTCATAACTTCTCTCTTTCTCTTGAATGTTTGATAACAAAATAAGCATGTATGCTGTAATTCAAATGCAGCAGGCACGCTTTGCTTCTACTTAATGGATGAAGCCAAATAATAATACAAAAAAAAAAAAAAAAAAAAAATAATCAAGTTACTAAACTTAGCTACATAGTGAAATATATAGAATATAGAAACAAAATATCTCCAAAAATACATAATTTTCCTTGATTTCCTGATATACTCAGGTGCAACTAATTACAAATACAAGGAAATTTGGCAATGAATAACCAACAATTACAAATTTGAAAGAAGTATTGTAAACGTCATGGAAAAATCCATAAAAACACCCTATAGTAGATTGCTAGCTAAAACTCCTTTAAGAAAGACGTGCCTGGATGGGTTCACGAACTTTTCAACGACTCAATCGCATTGATAGACATAACAGAATTATATGAAGAAAAAATAGATTTAACAGAGTCATATTTGTTGTCTTCAGGCTTTAGGTGATTATATTGAAATAAAAATAAAAACTGCGGCTGCTAATTTATTTTTGTAACCGATATATTTCGGCTGCGCAGCGGCAACCGTCTTCAGGGCAACTTCAATAAAGTACAAGAAACATTTAACAATTATGTGACATTTAACTATCTATTCTAACATATATTATTTGACAGCACCGTTTGACGTGAAGTTACGAACTAATTTTTGTCAAGTAAATGTCTGTATATGCGGGCGCAATTGTCAGTATCAGTCTTAAAGTTGAGTCGTGTGGCGCTCGAAGTATTAATGATATGTAGCATCTCTATGCAAAAACTTATGTTGTAGTGCCGCTCTTCATCTAATATTATTGTCTCGTCAAAATTCGCAACAACTACTGCGATCTTACCAAGAATATATGGACTACCAAAAATACACAAAGAAGGGACAGCATTGAGACAAATTTGTTCGTCAATTGGCTCACCATCCTATGGACTTTGCAAATACATTATACAAATTTTAGGGAATATAATGTTTGACTCCAACTATAACATAAAAAAAAAGCAACTGAATTTAAACAGCGCATTAATAACACTTACATTTACATCGATAAAACACTGGACACCCTCAATTCTTTTGACAGTATCCTATTCACTTTGGAGCTGGAAGACAATAGAAAACTGACGTATTTGGACTCTATGATCATCAGACAAGGAAAAGAATTAAAATGGTATATGAAGGCAACAGCATCAGGACGAATCATCAGTTTTAACTCAAAACATGCTTAACATTTCGGATAAAATATACCATAAAGAAACGAAATAATAAATATTTTTCCGGACAACGTAATCAAGACATTAGAAACATAAATCCCCTACTGAAAAATCTAAAAAGACCTACTTATCTGTTACTTATGTACCTAAATTATCAGAAAGACTATCACATTCAAATTGTTATGATAAAGATCAAATAAAATGAAGTAAGTAAGTCGTCTCGCCGACTTAGGTATACCATACACCAGTGAAACAAATATTTCCAATTTTTTAAACCAATGCATTTTCACATGCTTTTTATTACAAGCATATCTTAGAATCTCCCTCACTCAAGTATACGAGCACCCTAGCGCCCCCCACCAGCCAACGACCAACTACGGCCTTATGGAAAAACGTTTATATGCATAACTTCGTTGTTTTTTGTCCGATTTTGATCATTCGATTTGGTGTTTTGCTGGGTATTAGTGTCAAATTCAAGTGTGCCAAATTTAATTACAAAAGGTTGAAAATTACGTGAGATAATCGAGTTTTTCCAAATTACGGGGGCGGAAAGGGGCGTGGCAAAAAAATCGTTGCATATACAATATATGCGCATTTATTAAACAAATACACATACCAAATTTGGTGCCTCTAGCTATTATAGTCTTTAAGAAAATCAAATTTGTTTAAATTTCGTGGGCGGAGGGGGCGTGGCAAATTTTTTTTTGCAACAAATTTGTGCGCGCTTACTAAAGGATTAATCATACTAAATTTGATGTCTTTAGCTATTATAGTCTTTAAGAAAATCAAATTTGTTTAAATTTCGTGGGCAGAGGGGGGCGTGGCAAATTTTTTTGCAACAAATTTGTGCACGCTTACTAAAGGATTAATCATACTAAATTTGATGTCTTTAGCTATTATAGTCTTTAAGAAAATCAAATTTGTTTAAATTTCGTGGGCGGAGGGGGGCGTGGCAAAAATTTGAAATAAACTTGACCACCGTAGGTAATACACGAGTCTACGTACCAAATTTGGTGACTCTAGCTCTTATAGTCTCTGAGATCTACGTGTTCATACGGACAGACGGACGGACGGACGGACGGACAAGTCTATAACGACTCGGCTGTTGATACTGATCAAGAATATATATACTTTATGGGGTCGGAAAAGCTTCCTTCTGCCTGTTACATACATTTTGGCGACTTTAATATACCATTTCACCCTATGGGTGTATGGTATAAAAAGCACATGGACCTGACAATACCCTCAAACACATATTCAATAATAAGAAATCCAAGATAGAGACGACAAATAGAAGTAATGTAACATACGAAATTCCATGCAATGGACATGGAAACATACCATGTAATAAGGTATATATAGGAACGACTCAACTTTAAGACTGATACTGGCAATTGTGTCCACATATACAGACATTTACTTGACAAAAATTAGTTCATAACTTCACGTCAGAAGGTGCTGACGTGTCAAATAATGGATGGTAGAAATTAAATGTCACATAATTGTTAAATGTTTCTTGTACTTAATTGTAGTTGCCCTGAAGAAGGTTGGCGCTGCGCAGCCGAAATATATCGGTTACAAAAATAAATTAGCAACCGCGGTTTTTATTTTTATTTGAATATAATATAATAACCTAACCTAATATAATAACCTAAGGACAACAAATATAAAAACACAATGGTCGCTAAAACTTCCACCTTAAGAGATTCAGCTGTAGAGATAATAGATCTAGAAAAGAAAAAAAATATATATGTACTTTTGTATGAACTGAATATATTATAACTTCAGGCTGGTATCCTTTATTAGACGACGCTCGACTGCAAGAAATCGCGATCTCGTTTCTTAAAATGTATCCGCTAATTGTTGGTTTTGTTCCTTGAACGGCACACCGACTGTGTATCTTCCGTCGGAGTTGCGGGTGTGCGTACACAGGAAGTGTGTCTATACCCTTTCATCCTCTTCGCTTACAGTTGTGTGTGATGGAACTTCTTCTAGTTTGTTCGTAGTCAACAGTGATGGTGTTGGCAATCTTGAAATGTGATTACCCATCCAAACATACTGTTGTTTGCACTAGGGTGCCCATGACCATCGCATAGTTTTTCTCCGGTGAAAATGTCCATTGAAGCGTTAGTCAGGGTTAGGGCTTACTCGTTCTGGTAACATTCATCATTGCTACTGCTGATGCCGGTGGTGCTTCCTCAAATGTGGCGAGAGCAATCTCTCTACCAATAATTGCTGTCGCTTCATTTGACGTTGCATCTGCAGTTGTTGATGCTCCATTAGACGTTGCATCTGCTGTTGCTGGTGCTCCGTTTGATGCTGCATATGTAGAATTTGCTGGACAAGCGAATTACCGTTGACAGCCGCTCTTAATATTTATCCTCGTATACCTCGTAATCTTTAGTTGGGTCTACATCCAGATTGTCGTATTTGGCCAATTCGTCACCAGACTTGACGAACTCCTTCCACCCATTGGACAAAGTTTCCAATTTGGTGTCAATTGTAAAGGCGTCTGCATCCTGTGCAGGATTCTCTGCATATCCATATATGCGGGTAATGGTTGTCTTCAATCTTCCTCTGGCCTTGATGAATGTTTTCATTTTCTCTATGATGAAATAACAAGAAATTTTCACTGCTTGTGTGGCCCAAAAAATTTCAAGACGCTCGTTCTTCCCTAGAGATGTATTCTCTATCGACTACTAAATCTGATGTTAATAATTAAGTGCCACCGAATTGCAACAAATTATTAACAAATGAGTAACAACAAACAATGCCAAACGATCCGGCTCGAAGCACCAAATTACGAAGAATAATAAACCACTGTGTTTAATACCTCATAAAAAATTAAAAATCTAATCTAAATTTTAGGGGAAAGTGGCGCAGTATTGGTAATCTACTCGATGTTGACGGATCCACAAGGCACAAGGCAGATAAAGGACGATATCGGGTGGAGTATCCAACTTGTGGCAATATAGAGCCTTCGGCCCAAAAAAGCTTCGGGACGAAAATTCTAGATATTGGCAAAATCAAACTCGGATGGTCGGTATGTGGCATCAGAGTGATCGATCAATAAGATGCTACAAATGCCTTCGGTGTCCCAACGCAGATCACAAAATTAAGTCCTGCAAAAACAAGCAAAATTGCTTTATATAATGCTTAGAGAACGTCCGAACAGCTCACGGCTAAAATAGAGGCAGCCTGAGATTTAAAATAGAGCCTACAGAAAGCTCCACAAATCCGATTTCTGGTAAAACAGCGGAATTGATAGGCATTTGCCTACCGTCACTTTGCCGTCATGCACAAGCAAGAAGACTGGGCTTGGGAATATGGGCTTAGCTTCCCGCATTCTTCTGCGCCGATAGAAAAGTCTTGAAACATGCTATCAATAGGGCCAAAAAGGAAGCATTCCTAAAACTCTGCAACAGCTAAACGCGATCTTTGGAGCAGAGCCTTTAAAATTGTGGTCAAGCGGATTAAAGCCAACAAGGGCGCCACGCCCATGGATGCGGGCGAAGCCACTATTATAATCGACGAATTATTGCCACAATGCACCGATGTGTTGTCTCTGCGACGCCGACGGGATTTTTATCCCGGGTAAGATCTTAACACCGTTTCTGTGGATGAAATCCTAAGTGTAGCCAGAGGCCTTGATTCCACCAAAGCCCCAGGGCCTGATGCCATCCCAAATGGAACATTGAAACTCTCCATGGTATTGCTTCCAGAAGCCTTTGTTGATACTTACAACCCATGCCTTATCCAGCGAGGTGGATGCTTCAAAAACTAGTCCTAACCCCCATTGATAGACTCCATGGGCAATATGTTCCATAAAATTAGAAGCACCAGATTGCAAGTGGGCATTGGCGCTGGCGCAAACTATCGCCAAACCAATTCGGCTCTCGCAAAGCACGATCGACTATCGATGCGATCGAGAAGGTGACGGATGTCCCATCTAAGGCTAACGAAGGAATACGATGTAAAGGCGGCGCCAAAATGTATTGCCTAGTCGTCCACCTGAATGTTAATAATGCTTTTAACCTCGCTATATTGGTCTGTAGTATCACACGGTTTTCCAGTTAGATTCTTTTTTAGAAGCCAACGTTGAGTTTTGCCAACGAAATAAGTAAATGGGATAGAATGCTTTGCTTTCATTTGTGGTTAGCTATGCACATAAAATTTTAAAATTAAAAAAAAAAATATGATTTTCAGGTATTATCCATATTTGTTGCTATTCGTAACTCATTTTTTTTTATTACAAAAGGCCAAGTTTCGCACTCTTATCCGATGGAAAGCGTGGAAGATTTGTAGGACTATGTGATGTGGAGATCTCAATTAGCAAAATTGCAGATCATGTTGGCGAAAATAAAAACAGTGAAAAATGACAGTGAAGAAATCCCTGTTCTGATACCCCAATATTGTGATGGACAACCGAATATGAAACCTAGCGATCAGAGCATCCCAAATAGGAAGCAATTTTCCTCTATTGATATCCAAGAGACGTGTGCATATATCTTGCAGTGATCATATAATGCTTTATATTGAAAAAAAACTCATGAAACTGAAGCTACTGCCTAGGCATAAAGCTCATTGTTTACAGTTTGCAAAACAAAAACATAGTTTGTACTCTCAGTTAAAACTGAGTGGAAAAATTTTGTTTTGGGTAACCATAAATACTTATTGATGGGTAGCGCTATTAAATTCGCGATTTGGCGCCCCGAAGAATGAGAAATTTTTATACCCTTACAAAAAGGGTATATTAATTTCGGTCAGAAGTGTGCAACGCATAGAAGGAAGCATCTCCGACCATATAAAGTATATATATTCTTGATCAGCACGACGAGACGTATTCAAATAGCCATATCCGTCCGTCCATCCGCCCATCCGTCTGTATCAACGCAAACTCCTCATAGACCGTTAGAGCTACAGCGCTGAAATTTTGCATGTAGGCTTGTATATACCGTATACACTTGTATATCTCGGTTTCAGCCTGATCGGACCACTATATCAAATAGCTCCCATACAAACGGCAAACTCAGGAACGGTGACTTTTCTCAATAACTGCGTTATTTTCTCAGCTATTGTCGTGAAATTTAATAGTAGTGAGTTCATTATACCTATAAACGACTATGCCAAATTTGGTCAAGATCGGGTGACTATATCATATATCTCCCATAGGAACGATCAGTCGAAAACAGTGACTTTCCTGAATAGCTTCATAACTATTGACGCGATTGCTTTCAACAATTAAACATTTGTTAGTTTAATATATAAGTTAAAGACTGTGCCGAATTTGATAAAGATCGGGTGACTATATCATATAGTTCCCATGGGAACGATCGGTGGAAAACATTGGCTTTGATCAACAACGGTGGTATTTCCTATGCTAAGATTGTAGCCCATTCGCCTTTTTAGATACAACATTTTTTCACTTTGATTGCTACAGCTAAGGAAAGAGTTATCAAAAAAGTTGTATAAAGGGTATACAAACCCTGACGTGGTCGATGGTTTATATTCACTTTATTCACAAAAAAATTCTATTTGCTTCACGTATATACATAGTTAGTGGCGGTGTGGCTTAAAACAAGCTACTGCGAGACAACCGCGAGGTATTGCCTCGCAGCGGCCATCGTGTGCTAAACCTCCCTTCTCAGCCTCTCTAGTCGCCATAGTCGCCGATTCCAGCCCACGCCAACAGCTTTTCACCAAAAGCGCACTAGCCCAGACCGGAGCACCGTGCAGGGCAATATATTTTGTCACGCTTGTTAACAGCAGCCTTCTCTCTTGTTTGGGGCTTTGCCTTTCTAAATCCATATTGGTTAGGAGAAAGTCCTCCTCCTTGCTCAATAGCCTTGTTGAGCCTACTTGCTATGAGCTATTCCAATATTTTCCCTGTTGTGTTTAGAATCAAATCGGCCTGAGGCTTCTCCTGGGACTTGCCAGGTTTTGGTAGAAGTAACAGATTTTGCCTTTTCCATCTGGATGGAAAGGTTCCTACAGTCAGGCTTGCATTGTATAGTTTTAGGAATACTTCAGGATGCAGGTTTACTGCCAGCCTCTCTGCCAACACTCTGTTTGGTATGCCGTCAGGTCCAGAAGCTTTCTTATTCATTAGCTTGTTGACGATTTCGAACACGCCGTTATTTCCAGCCGTTTTTCCGTTGCTTCGAGTTTAGATTGGTAGCCGATCCTGTTTTTACGGGAAAAGTGTGCTGACGATTTGGTTTTCTCGCTGCATCTGATAGTATTAATGTTTTTCTGGCATTAACACGTTTGAAAATGGTCTGGTATGCCTTTTCCCAGGGATCGTGCAGAATCGCAAAGACGCAGGAAGCATTCTCTATTGCTGGTTCTAATTGCATGCTTTAGCTCAAAGCGTTTTCTAAGGTATTTCAGCCTTAAAAGGTCAAAACTTTCTGTTCGTCTTGACGCTCAAACAGTCGCCGCGCACGGAAACACGCTCGTCTGACTGCCGCTATATTGTCGCATCACCAGTGTAAAGCCGTTTAGCAGGTTTCAACACAAAGCAGGAATGCTCAAAGTAACCACTCTGAACGCTAATTCACTCAGTAGTATGATGAGAAATTGTACTAAAGCCAATGGAGATAATATCGCATACATTCCAGCTGGAAAGTCGCATCAATGGATCGCTTACAAACGTCAGGTCTATAAGTAGCCAGTAGCTGCCGCAAATTTATGCCCTGATGTAGCCATCGTATCGCACATTAACCAGAAGTGCTTGGAGTGCGCTGCAGGGTTCTCTGAGAATTGCAATATCAGCTGAAACTTCTCAGATTGTTTGACGCAAAAGAGCCACAATGCAAAGGTTCAAGTTCAGTTGTATCACATTAAGTTTGGGCGTCATCTTAATTTCTTCCAGTCCGCTTCAACTGTGGGCCGACTACCAGCTCTGTGACCTATTTTGGCCCTGTCAGCGCCTGCTTCATTACGCCCAAACTTAATGTATCACATTAAGTTTGGGCGTCATCTTAATTTCTTCCAGTCCGCTTCAACTGTGGGCCGACTACCAGCTCTGTGACCTATTTTGGCCCTGTCAGCGCCTGCTTCATTACAAAGGAAGCAAGTTTCCAAAACATCGCACATTGCAGCGTTATGGCCTGACTGTCCACATTTGAGGCAGCAGTTCGTCCTATGGGTTTGGGTGTTGCGGACCTAAATTTCCTGAGAATCTTGAACCCAGCACCTACAACTTGGAAAATTTCATCCTTCAGGCCTTGGAAATCGCTTTGGGCATTGCCTAATTCCAGCAGAAGCCCATCTTTGGCAGTACGCTTGAACCTGCTTATATGGCTACGAACATGGTTCAGTTTCTCGTCCGCTCCACGGGTAACCAATGCCAGAACATCACTGTAGCTAACTCCAGAGCTTGGCTCAATCAGCAAGGCGTCTGGTTTTGCCCTTCGTGATATTAACTCCTTTACACGGGTCTTTCATTTTGGGCCTACTTCTTGCCAGCCTTGGCTTGCCTCAATGTAGCTGCTCCTGATTGCGATTTAGCCTTCAACTTGCCCCTCATCCTTTTTTGTTCCGGAAGGGCTGACATTTTCCGATGCCTCTGTTGGCGCTGCAATTGTGGTATACTTTTCGTATTCTTCAAACTCGTTTGGCCTGGCTGAGGGTTTGTTTTTAGAAGTCTAGGTTGACCCGGCATTTCCGTATATAGCACTTATTGAGGGCTTAATGCATTCATATGTAGTTGAACTTAGAACTTAGAAAGCTTGTGAAGTAACATATATTTTTGTAACCTTTCAAGACAGAAAAATCCCGTTAAAAATTCAAATTTAGGCTATACAAGTGTGTTGATTGGCACAAATACGGTCCCAGTTCCCAATCGCGTTTAGTCAGTGCTGTCAGTTTGGCAGTTGAGTTGATAGGTCTTGTAAAATTTAAGCTTAAACGTTTTAGCCATTATTTGGCCAGTTTCCCATATATTTAAACACTTTTTAGCTTTTTTTTTTCAAATATAGCAGTATTTGCTTCGGAGATTCGGGCAGCTCTCTTTATGCCCATATGTGTTAAAGCGAGATGACTCTATTATCCTGCAATGAAGTGCCTCTTTTAGTTCGAACACAGAACGACGCACAACGGCATTCAGATCGAATTAATTTGTTTTATTGTTTTTAGTTTTTTCGGCAAGTTGCATCTAAATAAAGTCCTATACAAAATACCTATAATACATGTGTTTATTTCAGAAATGGATAAGAACAAACTATATCAATCACTGTTTAGTTCTTATGTTAAAGCTTTTCCAAATGAAACGAAATCTGATTTACAGAGAAAAGCTGAGAATGTCTGGAATAGCATCAAACAATCAGCTGACTTATCGGCGAGAGTTGATCAGTACGTTCGAAAAAATGAGTCGTTGGCATTAAAACATAAGGAGACTCTTATGCAATTTTGGTCGTTGCAAACAAAGTCCAAAAGCACACAAAATCAGTCAGAATCTTTTAATAAAATAATCGAAGATTTGACAAATAATCAGTCAGAAACTTCATCGACAGCTTCTAAGAAAATTATCGAAGATTTGACAAATAACCCAGAAAAAAATAATGATGAGAATGCTGGCCATTAGCAAAAAATTTACCCAAAAACTGCCCAAGATCAGCTTAAAATAGAAATTGATATAATAAATTCAAAGTTGATTGGACTGTACAAAAGAAAAAATTGTGGGCATTTGCCCACCAGGACCAGGACGAGACCAGGAACGAGATCTGAAAGCAAAAGAAAAGCAGAAGACTTCTTTGGAAAAATCACTAGCAAGTAAGATGAATGCGCAAATCCGTCAACAAAAATTTAGAGCTACTAAAAGGAAAAATTTATCTGAAATATGCGATGAACATCCCGAGATGAAAAGGGCATTGAAAATAAAAGATGATCCTGGGCGACCCAGAATTGAAGAAAGCCAACCAGGTTTGTTAGAAGCGATCGTAAACATGGCTATTCATGGATCAGCGGCACACAAACGGCGACAAGACGAATCTCTCAGAAGCATCAAAACTTTGCATGAGCTTACCATTGCATTAAAATGCGAAGGATTTGTATTGAGTAAAAGTGCTCTCTATTTGCGTTTGATGCCAAAGCGCAGTTTTTCTTCGGAGGGGAAAAAACAAGTTTAAACCGTCCCTGTCAGACTTGTGAAAGCTCAAAATAATAAACACTTAAAACATGTTCATGGCATTTTTTGTAAAGCAACCATAAATCATCTGGAAGAAATAGCGTCGATTCTTGGACCTAGTGAAGTATGCTTTTTAAGCCAAGATGACAAATCTCGTATTTCTCTGGGCCTAGACTACAAAATCTCTCTGCCCGATCATGACTGGGTTGTGGCTGAAAAACACAAGCTTATCCCATCAGTCTATGCAGGAATTGATTTGAAAAAAAATGGGAATGGAGATATAACTGCTGTTGGATATTCAGGGCCTACTTTCATAGCTATTAGATCGGGAAAGTATTCTTCGTCGACAGCATCATGCACTTGATTTTGAGACTATCCTAACTTTGGAAGACTTCGATTTGATAACCAAGTTTGAAAATTTGGTGAAGCCAATATTTATAACAATTGTAGATGGCGGTCCTGACGAAAATCCCCGTTATCAAAAAGTAATTGATATTGAAATCCATCAATTTTTGACACATAACCTGGATGCATTATTTATAGCCGCCAACGCTCCCGAAAGAAGCGCCTTTAACAGAGTCGAAAGAAGACTAGTTTGGCGATTTGAATCCAGGTGACTTCCACAGTGTTCATGTGGTAAGATTAAACCAGCAAGTTTTCTACTTAAAGGTGCCATTCTTCACATTCAAAAATTGTCAAAAATCGCGTTACGTAATTTATGGACAGCCCCTAAGCGGGCTCGTAATAGAGCGATTTTGCACATCCTTGCATTTTACGGTGTGCATTGAGATGCACTCTGGCATAAGTCCCATTTCGTCTAGCTCCTTGCAGTATGGCTGCACTTTTACTCTTGTCAACGGAACACTCATAGATTTAGGGCTAATGGCAGGATGCAGATGGCCCTCAAATAGTACAGTATTTCTGGAATTTGCTGGCGCCAGCCTGGTGCTCTCTCTTTGTTTGTCTCTATAAACCTATGTGTCCTATGTTGCATAATAATTGCAACTTAAGTCATAAGCAAGCAAACGAAAGATCAGGACGTTTTCTACAGTGGCAGAGACAGTTCAGTACAGTTACAGTAAAAATAAAATTAAGCTTCCTATGATGTATTAAGCACAGTGGTTATTACTCATCAGTAAAACATATTTCTTTTGCCTTTGATTAGAAAGGCATATGGGGGCTTTCTCTGTTGTGGTTGTCTCTTTGACTCTTTGACAGTCGATGATGTACTGCACCAGGGTGACCATTTCTTTCTGTCTCCCGGGTATGCAGACGCTTCTGCTGCATTGCTGCTATCCAGCGGGATAGTCTTTTTTGGTGTGGCGTTCTTCTGTGCCGGTGGAGGTAGCTTTGCAACAAACGCACTCCGCGTGAACACAGCCTGATATTCCCCATCGGCCAGAGTTCAGAAAAAAGTTTTCCGTTACTCAGTTTGAATTTAACGCTCCAATTTAAAAAAAAAAAAAAACGAAAAACCCAGTATCGCCCTATGGGATGAAGGCTGATAACCCCAGTGTTGATCAACACTGGACCCAATCAGCTGGTCAAGGTTGTGAGAAAGAAGCAGAGAATACCGAAGTTGCTTGCAACAACAAGGATTGAGGCAGCTTTGAGAGTAGTTGCGGCTAAAACTAACACACTAATCCCCAAGGCCAGAGGTCCAATAGATGAGAGGCGGGAAATCGAAAAGAAGAAAATGACACCCCCCTTGGTCCAGCCAGTGGGTCAGCCGAGTTCCGAATATTAGGATTACATACTGTGGTTGGTAGCTTAGGTCTTAGGTCCGCTGTCTACACAGATTCCTCGGGTTTCAGACGGCACCGCACAAGCGGATTTAATAACAACATAACTAATTCCCCAAAATTAATTCGGACCATCTGTGTTATTATATTTGCTTTACCTAATGGTGCAAGACATTCTTCTTAACGTTTTAATACCTCGTAAAACTTCATATTCTTCCTCATTCCTTACTAGGAAATACTTTTCGGCAAAATCTAATGCTGAATTCATAGTTGGCTGCAAACTCAGCTAAACAGATTTTGTACATAACATTATATTAGCCTTTTTTTTTGATGTGTAGATTTGAGCATTTTAACTCAAAGATCTGCTAAACTACACTGGCCGCCGTATATATTTTGACATAGCGTTGCCTTAGTATATTTTTTTAATATTTCGTTTTTGAAAAGCAATAAATTCTTAATTTTATGTTTTTTATGGCTACAGTGTAATGAAGAAAATTATAAATTAAAAATTTTTTTAAGTTTAACATTGATTTTAATTTTTTTTCATATTGACATTTTTATGTTTACCAACAAAATTTTAAATTATTTAAATTTTTAATCAATGACAAATATACCATTCTTTAAAATTTCGGGACGGAATCCACCAAGGTTTGGATTTGTTTCAATGGAATCCTTTATCCTTTATCCTTTTTCAATAATATTCAAATCTGGACTTTGGGGTGGCCAATCCAGTGTTTTCACTCCAACTTCTCTTATTCTCGACAAAAAAAAATGCTTCGCCCATCAATCTGTCGCCAGATGGAAACGCAAAACCGTATAACGTTCTTAAACTGCCTGGTTCATAGAACTGTCAATAGGAACCAAGTCGCCACCACCGTCGCACACCATTGTATGAGACGGATCTCCAGAACATCACGTTCCCACCCCCCGTACATAAACTTTCTCTGCGATGAATGGAACTGAAAGGTTCTCTCATCCGCCCACAGAAGATTGCGCCAGAAGGAATATATGTTATCATATTTGCTGAAATTAATCGCCTACGTATAATCCTCCTTTATGGGACCCTTCCAAAGCCACAGCCCTTGGTGTTCCGAGAGGGTTTCGTTTGAATTGGCGCAGATTCAGACGGTCTTGATCAGCATTTCTCTTTCATTTGCGTCCACTTCTGCGCTTATTGGTTGTTCATTTAATTTTTTATACCATACACCCAATGGGTGAAGTGGTATATTAAAGTCGCCAAGTCGCCGACCCAATAAAATATATATATTCTTGATCAGTATCAACAGCCGAGTCGATCTAACCATGTCTGTCTGTCCGTATGTCCGACCGTCTGTCCGTCCGTATCAACGTGTAGATCTCGTTGACTATAAGAGACAGAGCCACCAAATTTGGTATGTGGGCTTATGTAGTATGTAGAGTGATCAAGTTTATTTCAAATTTTTGCCACGTATGTTTTGGTATGTATATTTGCATAGTAAATGCGCACTTTTTTATGTATAAAGATTTTGCCACGCCCCTTTCCGCCCCGCAATTCAAAAAAGAAACGTTTTTCTCAAAAACTATTGCAGCTAGAGACACCATATTTGGTATGTATATTTGCATAGTAAATGCGCACATTTTGTATGTAAAAAGATTTTGCCACGCCCCTTTCTGCCCCCGAAATTTGAAAAACTTGATTATCTCCCGTAATTTTTTACCTTGTGCAATCAAATTTGGCACACTTAAATTTGATACTAATACCCAGCAAAATACCAAATTTGATCAAAATCGATCTAAAAATATCCAAGTTATACATATAAACGTTTATCCATAAGACCGTTGGCTGGTGGGGGCGCTAGGGTGCTCGAATGCTTGAGTGAGCGAGATACTAAGACATGCTTGTAAAAAGCATGTGAACAGAATTTTTTAAAAACACGTAAATGCATGTGTTATTATAAATTTATTATAAATTTATTCTGGTGTATGGCGAGACGACTTACATGCTACATTATATTTATTATTTTGATAATAAATAGTGTGACGTGACAATCGCTTCGTTAAATGCAACGGTACTTAGAAAAAAGACTAATAGTGAAGTGTAAATGATGTGAAAATATATATGATCCATATGGCTTTAATGGTATTTTAAAAAAAATCACTTCTGGTGAGTGGTCTTCGGACACGAATCAAGATTGCATTGTGACTGTAACTTGTGCTATATTTATCCCACATTACTGAAATTGGTGTTCAATGAAAGACGTTAGTATTTCTTGAATTTGTTAATTGTTTATTTATTTATAATCAAATAGGCACTAGCACATAAACCAGTGACTAATAGTCGTCGCAAGCAACACATAAATTGGGTGGACTTCGAAGCGAGATTACAAAGGTAAAGATGGGGGCCAAAGACACAGCGATGCACACCCGATGTAGCTACAATTGGTATCTGATCTTACAAAGAATAATGCATTTCTTTGTTATAATCAAGTTGCCAAATCGGACATATGACAATTTCTTTGTGTCTGTCATAGTGATACGGTGACCTCTTATTCGTATAGCAGAACTCCTTGCTGTACACGTCGGGTCTAAAATTAACAATCCAGTCTTCTTGATAGTGACACCTTATATATTATCGTCACAGGTCACTGCGAATTCAATTGGTCTGGTGGTGGCAAAAATGATGTAATTTTTGTGATACATGTCGTACCAGACGAATGACCTGTTTGGACAGGTTGATGATTTTGTGATGCACTGCCTGCCTGTTGCACTGCCTGCGTTGACACTAATGGAAACGTGACCTTAAATATCACATGATTGTTTGCGATTGTGCCTTGTGCCTTCATTAAGTCATATAATTGCAAGACCTCATTATCTGGAACCTGCAAATCCAATCCAAACGGAAGATGTCTCTTAAGTTGGTTCAGATGTTTCCGAAGCTGGCCTGCTGATAGTAGTAACGGGCTTATTTTGCTATGATGGGCATCTGTAAATACTCGGGAAATTTCGGTTTGAATTCGTTGCAAATTCCCTGCAATAACTGTCATCTGAGTAGTTAGCGTGATATACCATTGCAATGCCTTTACCGCATTGTCCTGGACCTTGATGATGTCGTTCATTTGTTGTTCCATTAGTTTCATCCGATTTTCAATCGTGTCTTCGTCTCGCTTACTGATATTTATCGTTGAGTCAATTACGGATGTCTGATTTTGCAGCAAGTTCAATAAGTAGTCTTCATTTGATTTAACCTTTCTTATGGTGCCTGACATCTCTGTTGCATATTTTGAGTCCAGCACACCAAATAAGCCGTTCGCAATGTTCCCAATTATAACTTACGGCGATCGTTAATGGCGTTTTATGTAAAGGAGATCATTTCCTGTCCGGAGCTCTGAGTTGACATGCTCAAAGTGCCTCTGCATTGCAATGCATGCCTCTGGAACCTTCATTAACACCCATATTTCTCCAACCTTTACTAATCCGTCTGAAAATGTGTTCAGGTCGGCCAAACATGGTTCGAGATCGTAAAATGCCACAATAGTCCAGTCAGACGTTGCCATCCTTCCTGAGCCAATACTCTCATAGTATTTGCCTGGTTTAAGGTTGCATCGTATTATGTTAGTCCTTTGAGCAAATGCCAGAGGAAGTAACAACAGCATTGGGCAGATCGTATCACATTCCCGACCATTGGTTTCACCTTGTTGATGTGGTATTGTTGCCAAACTATTCCGCGCAGTGCCTCATGTCCACAATGAAGATTCTCTTCGTGAAGTTTCCGTACTATCATTTTTACCACCGGATCATTATACGGCAAGAGATATGGATTCCTTGTTTCCGTTGATACTGGTGCTTGTTATAGCCGAGTTGCTACTCGTTTGATTGAATGTTCATCCAGTATTAGTGGCAATGTTGCCACCGTGCTTTTGCGATCTAGCGGTTGATCAGGTCGTGCCGTAATACATATGCAAATCCTGTTTCTTGAATTTGCTTAATAATTACTCTACGTGCTTGGTCCAACTCTAACTGAGCCGTTGGTTTGCTGTTCTGCTTGTAACAAAACCGTAGCACATACGCCACTATTCGCTGTAGCCTAAAAGGAATTTCTCACTCACTCGTGTTGTTGGCAGTGGCATTCACCATGCTGAACAGCTTGGTTTTCTTCTCAGTGGTCTCCATTGTGTGCTCTGTAAGCTTAAATGGTGCTGGCCAGCCACGTTGTGGTCCATGCAAAAATAGTGGTCCATATAATCATAGTGTATGTGTGCTAAGCTGGGCTGCTGATATGCCACGAGACAGAACATCTGCTGCGTTGAGCGCTGATGACAAATGATGCCATTGCCCTGGTTGTGATACTGCATGTATTTTGGTCAACCGATTAGCCACAAAAGTGTGGAAATGTGATGCCCGTGAATTAATCCAAGACAGTACTACTGTTGAGTCTGACCAGAGACTCCATTAGTATCATGGGGATTCTCCAACTCCTTCACTTATTTTTCGGTTATAACTATTGATATAGTAGTACGATCTGGGTGATTTTCATACTAAATCTGACGCAGGTAATAAAAACTACAAAATAAAACTGACGGATATATATATACATGTGAGTTGAGTGGGTTTACCCGACTAAATTTATTAATTATTTAATGTAGTTTGGAAAAGTTGCAATTACAATTACAATAGTTGTTTACTCTGCAGCTTCGGGTCACTTCTTTTCTCTCTCACTGTTCGTTGCCGAACTCTCTCCAACTTCAACTTTCGCTGCCACTTGAACTTCTGTGTCTCTACTCCAGGGTGACGCACAAAGCCAGAGCCAACGAAAACTGTCGATGTATGCGTGCGCTTGCTTGTGTGCTGCTGCTTTACAGTGCACAAATCGTATGTGAAGAAACGAATAACAAATTAAAACAGTGTACAGGTTTAAGCCTTGGGTTTCTTCTACATAAATGTCATAAAAATTAATGCATATTTGTATATATTTCATTTATATTACAATATGCGTGTTCGCTTATATTGTCTGGACGTTGACGCGTACAATGCGAAGTACGTTCAAGTGGCCCATACGACACCAGGACATAGCCTGTTTCGCGCGAGCCCAAGCAGTGGGGCGCAGACGCATATCGGACAGCACAATCGCATGGACAAATACAAATAAATCGGACAAACAATTAAAAACATGATTAACTACAGCTAATTACAAGCTAAATATGCTAAAATAGAGGTTTTCACAAAAGAAGGAGAGGCTTCTGATCTGATTACGGGATACAGAAGATTGTAATCAGAACATAGACCTCGAAAAGGTTCATGCAAAGAATATGTAGTTAGAACTACAGTGTTTTAAGGAAAGAGGAATACAATTTCTAGTAGGTCCTCGGGGTACAGATAGGTTTAACTGATTCAATAGCTCAGGAGAGTCTATTTCACATATTAAAAGTTTATGAATAATGATAGCACCAAGCATTACTCTACGATTAATGAAAGAAAGAAGATTGATTAAATAAAGCCTGCTAGAGTATAATGGCAAATCGTTTCACAAACCCAAGAACATTCATAGCTTTACTAACTGTAGCAGAAATATAAGGATTAAAAGTTAATTTATGGTCCATAAGAACACCTAAAACATTGATAATATCTAACCGCTCTAAGGTTAGTTAGGCAGTGTCGTTAAGATAATAAGTTGCTAAGTTTTTTATGCTGCACAAAAACATAACTTTACATTTAGAGCCGTTAAGGCTTAATAGGTTAGTTTCACATCAACTCTGAAGATCATTAAGATACGATTGAAGTAGGTAAGAAGATAACATCATCAGCGTACATAAGCACCCGAGAATGTGACACTACCAATGGAAGATCATTTATAAAAAGAGTGAATAGCAATGGACCCAACTGACTACCCTGAGATACTCCAGATGTCACTTGGATGGTCTTAGAAAATGAAGACTTAAAGAGGACCTTTTGTGTAAACTTAGAAAGATATTGAAAAATCCAATCAAGCAAAAGGCTGGGGATGGCAAGTGCGTTTAAATTATATAAAAGCAGAGAATGATTTACAGAGTCAAAGGCCTTGCTGAAGTCTGTATAGATGACGTCAGTTTGCACGGCAGTCTTGAACCCTTTGATTGAGTGAGATGTAAATTCTAATAGGTTAGTAATTGTCGATCTACTTTTTTTGAACCCATGTTGGTATGACGAAATAATTGAGCTACAAAAATGCTGCAATTAAAATGTTATTATTTTCTCAAATACTTTGGGTATGGCAAACAATTTAGAAATACTCCTATAATTGGAGGCTTCGGACTTCTTCCCCTTTTTATGAAGACGAATAATATATGATTCCTTCCAGATAGGCGGGAAGGCGGAAGATGTGACGGACAGTGTAAACAACTTAAGTATTGGCTTACATAGGGCCTCTGCGCAAAACCTTAATACGCAGCCTGGTATTCCATCAGGGCCAGGTGCATATATTGGTTTGACGGAACTGAGCACGCTAACAACCGAACTTTCATAAAACACAGGGTCTAAGATGAAATTAGACGATTGCAAGTGATGAGGATAGGGATGATTTGCTTAATAAATCGAAGAGGAATAAGTTGTTTTGAAAAAATCAGCAAACATATCCGCAATTGCTGAATAAATTGAAGAGGAATAAGTTGTTTTGAAAAAATCAGCAAACATATCGGCAATTGCCTGATCATTGTCAGCTTTATTGTTTTCGCAAGGCAAGTAAGACGGGTGCACTGTCTTACGTTTAACATTGACAACTGTATAAAATTGCTTAGTATTGCAAGTAATTGCAAGAAAACCTAAGTTTACAGCACCATAAAATTTGATCGAGCACCTACATAGAGGTAAAAATCCGATGCCGGATTTTTTAAATCTTTTATAGCACCTCGATTTTACGTTCTTCAAGTTACATAACTCACATGAGAACCAAAGAGGTCTATCAGACCATTCTTGAGTCACACGCGGGACACAAACATCAAAGAACGACTCAAGAGTTTTATAGAAGACAGAACTGGCAGAGTCCATATCCGTGCAAGTATACAGATATGTCCAACCATTAGTTAACAAGAGTTTTTATACCCTTGCAAAAAGGGTATATTAATTTTGGTCAGAAGTGTGCAACGCATAGAACGAAGCATCTCAGACCATATAAAGTATATATATTCTTGATCAGCACGACGAGACGAGTTCAAATAGCCATGTCCGTCCGTCCGTCTGGATCAACGCGAACTCCTACGAGATCGTAAGAGCTACAGAGCTGAAATTTTGCACGTAGGCTTGTATATACTGCAGGCATTGTATATCTCGGATTCAGCCGGATCGGACCACTATATCATATAGCTCCCATACAAACGTCAAAGTCACGAAACAGTGACTTTCTCAATAACTTCATTAATTTTATAGCCATTGTCATAAAAGTTGGTATTTGTCAGTTTTATGTTCTTATTCATGATTGTGCCAAATTTGATCAAGATCGGGTGACTATATCATATAGCTCCCATACAAACGGCAAAGTCACGAACAGTGACTTTCTCAATAACTTCATTAATTTTATAGCCATTGTCATTAAAGTTGGTATTTGTCAGTTTTATGTTCTTATTCATGATTGTGCCAAATTTGATCAAGATCGGGTGACTATATCATATAGCTCCCATACAAACGTCAAAGTCACGAACAGTGACTTTCTCAATAACTTCATTAATTTTATAGCTATTGTCATAAAAGTTGGTATTTGTCAGTTTTATGTTCTTATTAATGATTGTGCCAAATTTGATCAAGATCGGGTGACTATATCATATAGCTCCCATACAAACGGCAAAGTCACGAACAGTGACTTTCTCAATAACTTCATTAATTTTATAGCTATTGTCATAAAAGTTGGTATTTGTCAGTTTTATGTTCTTATTAATGATTGTGCCAAATTTGATCAAGATCGGGTGACTATATCATATAGCTCCCATACAAACGTCAAAGTCACGAACAGTGACTTTTCTCAATAACTTCGTTACTTTTTAAGCTATTGTTAGTTTATTGAAGCTATAAATGTGCCAAATTTTGACTATATCATACAGCTCCCATAGAAACGATAGGTGGAAAACAGTGACTTTCATCAAAAAGTTCTCTATATCCTATGCTAAGATTGAAGGCCGTTCTTTCGCAAACATTAGACTTTTTGGATAAAACGTTTTTACACTTTGATGGCTATGGGTAAGGAAGGAATTACCAAAACAGTTGCAAGGGTATACAAACTTCGACGCGGTCGAAGTTAACCCCGGCCCTCTGGTTTAAGTTAAGTAAAGTTTGTCTTGCGAAAACATCGGATTGGAGGCATCGAGTTATTATGTCGAGACATAACCCCAAAAGGAAGGTCAATGGTTACATCCAGAGTTGGATGAAAGTTGTCTTCAGGGATAACTAAGGGTTCAGTCCTGGGAACATCGCAGTTGGAAGAATCCTGGTATTTGTACCAGATCCAGTGATCTGTTACGACTATTCCTGACAGGATATATTTTGTTTAGGGACAACTAAATCAGACCATCTATGAAACAATGTGACAAGGATGGCAACAATAATAAAGAATCATATGCGAAGGTCTAGGCAATCTCAGGTAAATTAAAATCTCCTAGAACAATGAGCAAGTCTTTGCCAGAGAGATATGAGGAAATAAGTGTAATAGCTTCCAAATGGTGAGTGTATACTGCCAAGTCGGACTGTGGTGAAATATACGAACAAGTAATATAGGCGGAAAAAGAATTAAACGAAATTTTAACACAAAGAAATTCAATCTACTGATTGGAAGACTGGACAATTTCAGACGAGAACGCCGAGTCAACAGCGATCAAAACACCACCACCACGGATAGTCGGATCATTTCTATATATTTAATGCTTTGAGGGGAAAATTGAAGCATCGGCAATATCAGGCTTCAGCTAAGTCTCAGTAAAGGCAAGAATATGAAAGTCAAAAGCTAAACTATCCACATAGAGTCTAGAGAGTTTAGACTTTAGTCCCCGTACGTTCTGATAGGCCAGAGTTAAGGACCAAATTAGTTTTTTGACTCGCCAACAGGTGCAGGCGAGCCAGAAGGAACGTTATGCACAGAGGCAGGTAGCAAGCTAATAGGAGGCCAATTCTTCTTTTTTATTGTATACTCTTTTACAACAAGGTGTTCCGGCCAAAAATCTTTATGACATATTTGGCCAAAAAGATCTGGGGAGACACTTATTTTATAAGACGATATGTCCCGAGTATATGAAAAACGGAACTTTTCCACAGAAATGCTTGGTGCTTGAACTTTAGCTGGATGTAGGCTATGACTTCTTCAGAAGTAGTATTGGGATCAAGCCTCGAAATAAAAATTTGCTTTTTGGGTGGAACTACAACAAGGGGTCTTGGAATACTAGGCACAGCAGTAGCGTCTACAGCAGCTGTAGCAACCAACACTTTACTAGCTCCTCTTGTAACTACTTTATTGGCAATATTCCTGGAAACGTATTTGTCCGGATGGTTCGGAAACTACAACCGATATCTTGTTAGTATGTGGGATACTGTCTCCTTGGGAAATGGGAAGAGACACCTGCTAAAACCGGACTCCTAAACGATATCACCTGCTGTACATTTTGTGACATAGGGTGACATTGTCGGAAGCCGGAACTAGTAGAGAACGATGTGCCTACGGACTGAGGGATGCGCCCTGAAACCTGACCCTCTTTCGCGTCGGGGATTCAATCAAAAATTTAGATTTTCTGAATTGAACCTCCATCGCCAAAAGCTCTTATTGGAGCTTATGAACGCCAGCTGACAGGGTTTTTACGCATCCGTCATAAAAACTTCACATCTCGAGTTCCAAGACACGAATCACAACCCCATTTAAGACCGCCACCCTGTCCAATACTACATATTCGGCACCTTGACTGTGTAACCAGCACATTTAAAGTGCATTATATTATCACACAGCCAACAGTAAAGAAAGTCTTCACTGGTCTTGCTGGGATTATTGCAATTATATTTGCAAATCAATATGTAAATAAAAAGGGAAAATGTATATATATGTATGTTAAGAGAGACTTATACAAACCAAGGCAAAAGCAAACTGCAATATGCAAATTAGAAAGAGACAACAAACAAAGAGAAAATTTTTATTTTTTTTTTTTTTTGTATTAAAACACACAACAACAAAAACTTGTCACAAGCGCGAAGTGAACTGCCACGTGCGCGATTAAAGAGAAAGCAGAATATAGAGCACCAACACCGCACAAACAAAAACAAACTATGAACTTTAAATTGAGAGCGCGGGTGGGAGAAAAAAAATAGTCGAAATCAAAAACTAAATATATATCAAATTTTATTTGTTTGTCGTGATTAATAACTTTTCTTTAACTTTTAAAATCACTATCGGTTTAATTAAAATTTTAACACTCGAATTATATTTTCATTCCGTGATTTCTTTCAGTCGTTTTTGTGCTTTTTTGTTTCAATATACATAAATTAAACTTACAACAATTACTTGCATTAGCGGTGTTGTTGTTTAGCTAATCTCTTTTGCTTATGTGTCTTTACCGTTGTAACTACCTATCGCGCTCTTGCGTACAAATGTTATTGATGTGTTCAATTTATTGAAGCTTCCTATTCTTGTTTTATTTGCGCTCTCGTCTTTTGCCTACCCGCGACTCAGTGATACGTGTTTTTGTTTTTGTGTATTCTTGTAATTTATATTCTTTAGTTGTGAAGGCTTACTCTGCACATTAACCCTTGTGTCAGAACTGATCAGTATATTTTTTATACACATATTTGGTTACCTTTAAAATTTTTTATTTTATTTTCATATTCCGTTGTTTTTCTAAATTAAGTTAAATTATTTTATAAAATGGTTGTCTGCTCAAAAAATAATTGCATAGTTGCCACTAATACGGTTGACTCCCATAATATACTTTGTTGGCTGTGTGACAATGCGGTTCACGTTAAGTGTGCAGGTTACACAGGCAGAATCAAGGAGTCTATTGCTAAAGGTGGTGGCTTAAAATATGGATGTGATGCTTGCCGGGAGGTCGAGAATGAGATGCGCTCGTTCATGAGGCGGACTAGAGATAGTTTTGACACTTTGAGGGCAGGTTTTAACAACCTCCAAGCGGAATTTAATGCAGTGAGAGAACAGTCCTTGGGGTGTTTCTTTATCTGTAGATCCGCCAGTGTCTTTTATCGTCACCAACCAGCCTCAGGCACCGTCCTCTCCCAATGTACAGCAATGATATCGTTTAAGAGCCCAGTGGTGATTGGTAAGGAATTACCGGTATCACCTGGGAATCATTCCTCTTAAAAACGATGCCAACAGATTCGCAACCTGCGAATAACAACAACTAACACTATTCCTGGCGCATCAGCATCTGCTGGTGTGTCAAAAAACTAGTTTCGTCCCTTAACCTGGGTTACCAGAACGTTAGAGGACTGAAATGTAAACTTCCTAATCTCTACATAGATAGTCTTTCTTTTGAACATAACATTCTTGCCTTTACGGAGACGTGGCTAAAACCTGACATTGCTGATGCGTCGGTCTTTTCCACAAACTTTTCTATATTCAGACGTGACCGGATTTCTCGCGTAGGCGGTGGCGTTCTGATAGCTGTTGATGCTGCTTTATCATCCGAAATAATTCAATTTTCTTATACCCAGGAGATTGAGTTTGTCGGTGTTAAAGTAAATCTTAAATCTAGTAATGCTTTTATTACTTGTTCCTATATTCTACCATCGTCAGACATTATGGTCTATTTAAATCATTTAGAGGCAATTCAGTTTGTCTCCTCTTTAGTTTCTAGTCAAGACATGCTCATAGTTTTAGGTGATTTTAATTTACCTGCTTTGGCATGGTCACTAACAGATGAATCGACCATGTTGCTGCCCTCTATGTCACATGACTTTATTGATGGCCTTCTAGGCTTATCTTTATCCCAAGTCAATCCTGTCTTAAATTCTAATGGAAAATCGTTAGATCTTATTTTTGTATGGGATTCCCCTTATTGTGATGTTTCTAGGATCGAACCTTTTGTTCTTCCCGAAGATAAATTTCATCCAACATTAAATTTAAAAATTGATTTACCCTCACTATCACCATTACTTGACCTAATGAAAATATTTTTACTACCGATTGGTCATATCTGTACAATTGTAGAGATATGAACTCAGCTATTCGCTTCTTTTATGATACTCTGAATTCACTCTTCGATATTTGAGTGCCTCTTGGTAGGCAGGAGCGGCTTAATAAACCTCCCTGGTTCTCTCGAGAGTTATCCAATTTGAAAAATGTGAAGACTCGATATTATAAGAAGTTTCAAAAACACGTCGTTCATCAGATTACGCTCTGTATACAGTTGCTCGTTCAAAATTCATGATGCTTAATACACAATGCTATAAGAATTATCTTTAGCGCTGTAAGCTTCAGTTTTCTTCTGACCCTAAACAATTTTATAATTTCGTTAATTCTAAACGTAAGACCTCTGTGCACCCATCTTTTTTGTCCTTTCAAAATAAAAAAAGCGAGTACTGATCAGGCAATTGCCGATATGTTTGCGAGTTTTTTCAAAACAACTTATTCCTCAACGGAATATCGAGCAAGTCCGTATCCTTATCATTTAAAAAAGGCTAATTGTATTTTTAATCCAGTAATTGATGAAAGTTCTCTTCTTAGTGAACTTAAACTGGTTAAACCTGTTCCTTCTCCGGGGCCAGATGGTCTACCTGGATGTGTACTCAGGTTCTGTGCAAACGCATTATGTAAACCCATTTTAAAATTGTTTTTATTGTCTGTCGAATCTTCCTCTTTTCCATCTATTTGGAAGGAGTCGTATATCAGTCCTCTGCATATAAATCGCAAAAAGTCCGAAGCCTCTAACTATAGGGGTATTTCAAAATTGTCCGCTATTCCGAAAGCTTTTGAGAAAATTATAACTTCGCAATTGCAACATTTTTGCAGCTCTATTATTTCGCCATCCCAACATGGGCTTGTGAAACGTAGATCTACAACCACTAACCTTTTAGAATTTACCTCTATAATCATCAAGGGGTTCAAAAATGCTAAAAAAGATGCCATACACACCGAATTCAGTAAAGCCTTTGATTCTGTTAATCATACCCTATTGACTTTCTAAACTAAACGACATTGCATTGGATTCCCACCCCTTTTCCTTTCTTGGGTTCGAGAATATTTAACAAACAGAAAACAGAAGGTACTTTTCAAGTCTTATTTTTCCTATTCCATGCCTGTGACATCTGGGGTACCTCAAGGTAGTCATCCTTGGCCCCCTGTTTTTCACTTTATTTATTAACGATCTTCCATTAGTCATTATTCATTCGCGTGTGCTTATGTATGCTGACGATGTTAAGCTTTGTCTTACTTATAAAGAAACAGATTCATTTAGTCGGCTACAAGCTGATTTTAAACATTTTCAATCCTGGTGCCAGTTTAATTTATTAAATCTTAACACTACCAAATGTAAGGTAATGACTTTTTAACGTTATTCTCCTCAACTGGTCACTTATTTTCTAAACAAAGTCCTTGGACGTCTTAATAATATGAACGATTGGGGCGTACTTATGGACCATAAGTTAAATTTTAATACCCATATTTCCAAAACTGTCGCAAAGGCCATGTGTGTTCTGGGTTTCATTAAAAGATGGTCAAAAGAATTTGATGACCCCTATACCACTAAAGTTCTTTTTACTTCGCTTGTCCGTCCTATTTTAGTTCTTGCTATTTACTCTTCGTGGCGTAAGCTTCGTGGCACAAGCTCCTAATCGGTGATATTGACTCACCTGAGTTATTGGCTCAGATAAATTTGTCGGTACCATGTACACAGAGTAGACATCCCCTTATACCTTTAACCCTTAGTCGTTGTTCTTCTAACTATGCCTTTTAGGGTCCTCTGCTCTGATTACAACCTTTTATTTCCTGTAATCTGCTCAGAGTCTTCAAATAACACACTTAAAACATCTATCCTTTCTTATTTAGTTCATAGATAGATAGATTTAGTTCATAGTTATTTGTTTGTCTGTTTTTCCATTATGTATTTGTCCACGCGATTCGTGCCGTGTGTTATACGGCTGCACCCCTCGGTCGGTGGAAAGTGGGCAGCTATCCGCTTGGGCTCGCGCGTAACAGGCTTTGCCGTGGTGTCGTAGGGGCCACTTGAACGTACTGCGCATAGTATCGTCAACGTCCGCTAAAGTAATATAAATTACCTTCACGAAAGAACGAAAGACAGTAATTAAGCGAGAGCGCAAGAAAAACACGACTGACTTCGATGAGTGACAACATGAATATCGTATATGTAATATACTTTTTACCCTATATTTTTAAAGTTGCCATGTAAGAAAAGGAAGTGAAGGATTAATTTTTCTGAGTGTACCTGCGTAACATAACGACATAGTACTGCTTTCTTCAAAAGTCTGTGCGACAGACTTGTACTTCGTGCCCACATCGGCATGCACACAGACGGTCGCACGAGCAAAAGTGCCTGCATGAGCTATGAGTGCCTCACCCTGCTCTACTTCAGGGCACGTTAACAAAAGAGCGCTAAAAAATTTAGTGGTATGTGTGCACTTCCTTTATCAAATTCTGCCTCAAATCAAGAAAACAAGCGCAGACGATAATCTGATGCACGAAAAAAATAGAGAAAACAAAGTACGCCAGAGTTATTATATCTTCGGCAAGGTACAATGAATGATTGCTTAATTTTCTCAATATTATAGCCGAGGTTCCCGCATCAGTACTTGAATATTTAAAACAACTTTTTTATAGTTGAGATCATGGAAATGAGCTTCAATAGCGTTTGTATACATAAACGATGCTTTAATGTACATTTTGACTAAGAAAATTTTCTTCCTCTTTTACATATGGGCAGCACGCTAGTATTACACTGTGATAGTCGAAAGAAAGACATGGCAAAATTCGATGGTTTCACCCTATTTCAGGTCCTGTGAATCGAACTGCATCATTAGTTTTTTTAAATTATCACGATGGTTTCATACAAAATTTTTTGCGGAAGTTTTTATTTTTTCATTTTTTGAAAAGGATATTTTTTTCATTTGTTTCTAACTTCTTGAATATTCAGTTTGAAGAATCGAAGCTTTCAACTTGATTAACTATATTCCCCTTAACTAGCCTGTCAAAAACAGCTTCAGCAATATTTTTGGCAATGGAAGATTACACTTTTGGGGTAAATATTTACTACCGCTACTCGAGATTTCAGTGTTGGAAAATAAAAAAGGCTTAAAAATCCGCTAAATTGCGTTTAAGTGTTGGTTAACGCAGTTATTTTAGGTTTTGGTGTTGCCAGACTGTCTTGTTTTTTGGCGCGTATTTTAAACAGTGTTTTCTTTTGGCGGGCAATTTAAACCGTATTGTTAATTTCATTTTTTTTTTCCCCCAACCCAGTACTGCGAAAAAAAGATGAAAAATATTACTTAAAAATAAGACTTAAAATACTGATTGAAATATTAAGAACAAAAAAGAGTTAATTTCAAACTAAAAATATTACTTCAAAATAAGATTTAAAAATACTGATTAAAATATTAAGAACAAAAAAGAGTTAATTTCAAAATAAAATTAAAAATGAAAACAAAACCAAAAATAGAAAAATGAAAAAAAATCATCAAAATGACGGCTTGTTTTCTATTCCCTATTTTTTCTTAATTAAATTCAATATACCATTTAGGTAAATACATATGTAGGTAAACATATTCAACCTTTAACTTTACGTCATTGCCCACTGAAATATAACAATTAACACACTATTATATACATACATAAATTTCTGCCAATTGCTTTTTGAAAAAATACAATTTTTTTTTGTCACCAGTCCATTTAAATTTGCCGCAAAATTTAAATATGGCGCCAATTTTATACCAGAAAATTTGCTATCTGGCAACGCCATTTGGCGCGCTTTCCAACATTGTCGTAATATTTAGCCACACTATTTTAGCTGGAAATAGTTAGATTCAGCTATTTTTAGCTTTAATCCCGCTAAAAAACTCAATTTTCTTTTGTTAATTACACAAAAACTACGAAATAAATCGCCAAGGCGCACCTGAGGTAGTGCTCGTGGAATTTTTCTCTTTCGTTTGATACCAAATTTATGTAGTTTAAGCGCGTTTTGGGCCCGAGTAGCGGTAGTAAATATTTACCCCGCGCCCATCAATTATTATCCGATCAACCCCAAATTTTTTTGAAGTTTCTTCTTAGACTAAAAAAAAAAAAAATGCCCGGTACTTGGTGAATTTCGAATTTTTGAAAATAAGAACACCCCTAGTCCACATGGTGAAATCAACATGAAGTATATTTAAGAGCGTCAAATCTGACCTGTACCGTATTAACCTTGTATTTCATCATTAAAATAGAATGAACAATTGTCTTTATTCCAACCAAAAATAAACAAATAAACATATCGCTACATAATATAGTTATTCGATGTTGATCAAATTTGCGAGTTACTAATATATATATTAAACTGACTAACTATTACGAATAGCGTGTCAAAAGTTAAACGAAGTTACTGATAATAGTCATGGTTTTTGACCGATCGTTCCTATGAAAGCTTTACATTCACACGATATTGATCAAATTTAGTACAATCATTAAAAGATATACAAATCTAACAAATATTAATTTTTATGCCAATAGCTAATTAAAAAACAAAGTTATTGAGAAAAGTAATTCTTCGTGTCTTTGCCGTTTGTAGTGATCCGATCCGCTGAGTGCGAGATATACAAACCCTGCAGTATGTGCAAAAATTTAGCTCTTTAGCTCTTACATGACAATACGGACATGGCTATATGAACTTGTCTCGTCATTTTGATTAAGAATATACTGATATGAGTAGGTATAATATATTTTATATGCTCCTTCTTGTGCAACGGTATACAAATAATTATTGACAACTATTTCATTTTTTATATATGTATATATAAAATTCTCGTGTCCCAGTTTTCGTTGCCATACTCCATACTTACCTTCCAGTATATTCATATATAACACCAGCTACAGGTGGACCAGCAATCATTCCTACCCCCTGAACAAGTAGCACCAAACCATAGGCACAAGTGAAATCATCTAAATCCACAATGCTGACTAATATGCTGGGTGTAAATGAAAACGAGCTGGCAAAAGTAAAGCCAAAGATGACACACATTACCATTAAGCCATCATAGTACGTCAATAGAAGCGGCATAAAAAAGACCGAGGCCCCACACACTGAAAAATTATAATAAAATAAGAAATTTAGTTTTATTCAAAAATATCACCAAAGCTAACTTCGGTCATGCTAAAGTTTACATTTTAGTTTTGGCTTAAATGCTAATTTTATATATATATAGATGGCGCTAATATCGAACACACCCTCACAAACTAAAACCTTTGACCAAATGTTGTGCGTAGAATAAAGACGGATGGACCACCACGCCTTCAAAGACATACATCCCAAGCACACTTGACTTCAAATGGTTGGCCCGATTGAGAGATTTCCTGATTTAAATCCGATTGAATATTTATAGGCTGACGTCGAGCAGAAAATTAGTGGCATAAATTTACCAAATCCACCCACTCCGCAGGAGAGATGCATGGCTTTAGTAGACAGCATGCCACGAAACCTAAGAGTAAGCGTAGTAATCTTAAGTTGTTTTGCTATTTAAAATACAAAACCTATATTTAAACATTTCAATATTTTTACTTACTGCATCTTTTGATTGCCTGTAAACGAAAGTTGTCCCAGTGAGCGGCCTTTTGCATTAAAAGGGAATACAAAGTCTTTCTTGATATTTTAATGAACAATATGCTTTATAATACATAAAAAAAATTGAGTTTTTCAATTGGCTTCCAATTGGACCCTGGGCCAAATTGGTATACAGTTTATCTTATTGTTAGTTTTAACAGACCTATAACTTTTTCGTCTGTCTTTCTTTCATTTGTCCATCATACGCATCGTAGATCGATTATCAAGCGATAATTTGCTTTCAGCAAAACAGGAAAACAAAACAAGAAAACTGTTTTTTGTGAAAAAATCCATGGCCATGTCCACTCTAATTGGTCATCAAAAAGGATGAAATCAAAAACATAGTTTGATAGTGTTGATGGCTAGTTGTGTTGGCAATGCCGAAGTAATTAAAAAATCAAAGAAGTTAACTTCGGCTATGCCGAATTCATATCATATTTTATTTTATTAATTGCTTATTTACAGACATTTCCATGTCTTTCTTTTAAAAAGAAAAAAAACAGAGGACCAGGGCTAACTTGGACCGCGTCAAAGTTTGTATACCCTTGCAAGTTTTTTTTACTCTCTCCTTACCCATAGCCGTTAAAGTGTAAAAAAGTTTTATATAAAAAGTCTAGTGTTTGTGAAAGGACGGCCTACAATCTTAGCATAGCAAATAACGAAGTTATTGATGAAAGTCACCGTTTATCACCGATTGTTCCTATGGGAGCTATATTAATAGTCACCCTATCTTTATTAAATTCGGCACAGCCGTTAACCGATGTATAAAACTGACCAATGTTTAATTTGCAAAAAGTCTATATTAATTATGGAAGAAAGCATCTCCGACCATATAATGTAGGTATATATATTCTTGATCAGGACGACAAAACGAGTTCAAATACCCGTTTGTTCGTACGTCCATCCATCCGTCCGTCCGGATCAACGCAAACTCCTCCTAGACCGTTGGAGTTACAGAGCTCAAATTTTGCATGTAGGCTTATATATACTGCAGGGTCGGATTCAGCCGTATCAGACAACGATATCATATAGCTCCCCCAGAAACGGGAAAGTCACGAACACGTTTTGGGCCCGAGTAGCGGTAGTAAATATTTACCCCGCGCCCATCAATTATTATCCGATCAACCCCAAATTTTTTTGAGGTTTCTTTTTAGACTAAAAAAAAAAAAAAATGCCCGGTACTTGGTGAATTTCGAATTTTTGAAAATAAGAACACCCCTAGTCCACATGGTGAAATCAACATGAAGTATATTTAAGAGCGTCAAATCTGACCTGTACCGTATTAACCTTGTATTTCATCATTAAAATAGAATGAACAATTGTCTTTATTCCAACCAAAAATAAACAAATAAACATATTGCTACATAATATAGTTATTCGATGTTGATCAAATTTGCGAGTTACTAATATATATATTAAACTGACTAACTATTACGAATAGCGTGTCAAAAGTTAAACGAAGTTACTGATAATAGTCATGGTTTTTGACCGATCGTTCCTATGAAAGCTTTACATTCACACGATATTGATCAAATTTAGTACAATCATTAAAAGATATACAAATCTAACAAATATTAATTTTTATGCCAATAGCTAATTAAAAAACAAAGTTATTGAGAAAAGTAATTCTTCGTGTCTTTGCCGTTTGTATTGATCCGATCCGCTGAGTGCGAGATATACAAACCCTGCAGTATGTGCAAAAATTTAGCTCTTTAGCTCTTACATGACAATACGGACATGGCTATATGAACTTGTCTCGTCATTTTGATTAAGAATATACTGATATGAGTAGGTATAATATATTTTACATGCTCCTTCTTGTGCAACGGTATACAAATAATTATTGACAACTATTTTATTTTTTATATATGTATATATAAAATTCTCGTGTCCCAGTTTTCGTTGCCATACTCCTCCGAAACGGCTTGACCGATTTTGATGAAATTTTTTGTCCTTATTCGGTATCTTTGAGAATCGGACAACATCTATTTTGTATGTCGAAATCATACTGGCGAGCGCGAATAAAATGGGGTTTACAATGGCTTTCCGTGTATGAATCGCAGCAGGCGAGGCATTCATTAAATACAAATTCTCCTGTTTCAGTTACAAATGATATATGGACTCCTAAAAAAGCGAATTTGGGTCTTCGTACTTCCAACGCAGAAATTTCTTCTGATTATGTTTCGAAGGGAGGCAAAGGCAGAGGATTGTTATGGAACAGCCGAAAGCCGTGCAGCCAGGCTTAAGCATGAGCTTTTGCGAGCCCGCAAGATGTCTACAGGTGTCACTTCTGACTCAGTAAACATCTGGTGGCGAAACGGAGTTCGCCGGGTTTACTAGAACTCATTTTCCAACCCATTTTAAAGTTCGCAACATAAGCGTTTTATTTATTGAATGGCTATTAATTACTTCGTTGGATTCGTGTAGAAATCTTATAAGTGGAATTTAAAAAAAAATAAAAATATGAAGTAAGTAAGTCGACTCGCCGACTTTCGTATACCATGCACCAGGTGACACAAAGCTTCCTTCTGCCTGTAACATACATTTTGGCGACTTTAATATACCATTTCACACAATGGGTGCATGGTATAAAAAAAGGGGAACACATTGACAGCTAGGAGAATGTTGTATATAAATTGTGATGTACATAAAGTTTTGTTTAAATACAAATTTGTATGTCTTTTCCTAGTGTGTGTAATAATAAGGATAAGCTGTATATTTTGTGCTCAATTTTTCTTCCTTTCATTTAATGTTGATTTTATTCTGTGTGCTACCTTTTTAGCATAACTTGTTGTCTTCGAAGAATTAAGTTATTTATTTATTTCATTGGTTCATTTATATAACTAAACATTGCTTTATTTGTTTATTTTATGATGACGATAATTTTATATTTTATTGTAAGGTTTAAGATTACCCGTGACAGTGATACACTGGATTTGTTTAACAATATCGTTCACACTATGTGTAACACCGAATATAAATGGGTTGCTAAAGATTTTAAGTTAAAGATTTTAGTTCTTTTTATTATTGGAGGCTCCTTTCTATTGCAGATTTTATTTTTGAGGAACGAAACTTGTTAACAAGACGCTACTGTTTTTGTTTCAACATTTGTTGTTCTAGCGTGTTTAGTGTAAAATTTGTGGTTTTTTAGTCTCTGTGACATCACTATAATTTTCCTTAGTCGCTTTTGTCTCACAAAATTCAATCATATACGAACAAACTCCTGATAGAGCTATAAATATGCCAGCGTAGTAGAAGGAGTCATCCCACCTGTATGTAAAAAAATATTATCAACTTAACTATTTTTTAGATTGCTAGTTTGTCTTACCTTCCAGTATATTCATATATAACACCAGCTACAGGTGGACCAGCAATCATTCCTACCCCCTGAACAAGTAGCACCAAACCATAGGCACAAGTGAAATCATCTAAATCCACAATGCTGACTAATATGCTGGGTGTAAATGAAAACGAGCTGGCAAAAGTAAAGCCAAAGATGACACACATTACCATTAAGCCATCATAGTACGTCAATAGAAGCGGCATAAAAAAAGACCGAGGCCCCACACACTGAAAAATTATAATAAAATAAGAAATTTAGTTTTATTCAAAAATATCACCAAAGCTAACTTCGGTCATGCTAAAGTTTACATTTTAGTTTTGGCTTAAATGCTAATTTTATATATATATAGATGGCGCTAATATCGAACACACCCTCACAAACTAAAACCTTTGACCAAATGTTGTGCGTAGAATAAAGACGGATGGACCACCACGCCTTCAAAGACATACATCCCAAGCACACTTGACTTCAAATGGTTGGCCCGATTGAGAGATTTCCTGATTTAAATCCGATTGAATATTTATAGGCTGACGTCGAGCAGAAAATTAGTGGCATAAATTTACCAAATCCACCCACTTTGCGTGCCGAAATTGAAAAGGCTTGAATAGAATCCGCAGGAGAGATGCATGGCTTTAGTAGACAGCATGCCACGAAACCTAAGAGTAAGCGTAGTAATCTTAAGTTGTTTTGCTATTTAAAATACAAAACCTATATTTAAACATTTCAATATTTTTACCTACTGCATCTTTTGATTGCCTGTAAACGAAAGTTGTCCCAGTGAGCGGCCTTTTGCATCAAAAGGGAATACAAAGTCTTTCTTGATATTTTAATGAACAATATGCTTTATAATACATAAAAAAAATTGAGTTTTTCAATTGGCTTCCAATTGGACCCTGGGCCAAATTGGTATACAGTTTATCTTATTGTTAGTTTTAACAGACCTATAACTTTTTCGTCTGTCTTTCTTTCATTTGTCCATCATACGCATCGTAGATCGATTATCAAGCGATAATTTGCTTTCAGCAAAACAGGAAAAAAAACTTTCCGACAAAACAAGAAAACTGTTTTTTGTGAAAAAATCCATGGCCATGTCCACTCTACTTGGTCATCAAAAAGGATGAAATCAAAAACATAGTTTGATAGTGTTGATGGCTAGTTGTGTTGGCAATGCCGAAGTAATTAAAAAATCAAAGAAGTTAACTTCGGCTATGCCGAATTCATATCATATTTTATTTTATTAATTGCTTATTTACAGACATTTCCATGTCTTTCTTTTTAAAAGAAAAAAAAAACAGAGAACCAGGGCTAACTTGGACCGCGTCAAAGTTTGTATACCCTTGCAAGTTTTTTTACTCTCTCCTTACCCATAGCCGTTAAAGTGTAAAAAAGTTTTATATAAAAAGTCTAGTGTTTGTGAAAGGACGGCCTACAATCTTAGCATAGCAAATAACGAAGTTATTGATGAAAGTCACCGTTTATCACCGATTGTTCCTATGGGAGCTATATTAATAGTCACCCTATCTTTATTAAATTCGGCACAGCCGTTAACCGATGTATAAAACTGACCAATGTTTAATTTGCAAAAAGTCTATATTAATTATGGAAGAAAGCATCTCCGACCATATAATGTAGGTATATATATTCTTGATCAGGACGACAAAACGAGTTCAAATACCCGTTTGTTCGTACGTCCATCCATCCGTCCGTCCGGATCAACGCAAACTCCTCCTAGACCGTTGGAGTTACAGAGCTCAAATTTTGCATGTAGGCTTATATATACTGCAGGGTCGGATTCAGCCGGATCAGACAACGATATCATATAGCTCCCCCAGAAACGGGAAAGTCACGAACAGTGACTTTTCTTAATAACTTTGTTATTTTTCAATATTAGTGAATTGATTACACCTTTGGAGTCAAAGCGAGGGTATCTTACAGCGGCAGGATGTCAAATAGCCGACGCCGTGACTAAAATAATAATAATTTTTCAACCCACAAAAAGGTGGGTTTGACTCTCACTAGAATACGATCTTCTACGAACAATTGCAATAAAATTAGTTCATATTTTGAATTCGATCAATAAAATCCGGGGTTTTTCTTTTGCGGGTATTAAAATTCCGTATTTTAATTCTGGTCCTTCGAGTCGGATGGATCATTTTTAGTCCATCGTGAAAAAGGAGCAAAAAGAAGAGGCGAGGCGAGTTTAAAGGGACGGCGGACAAGCAGCTGCGGACACGATCATCAATTAAGATATAAAATAAAATAGTTAAAAGCAGGGTTTGCAAAAATTAAATATTTTTTTTTTGTGCTACCGCTCTTATCATATTTTTGATATTACTATTATGTTCAAACTAAACTTATAAGAAAATAGGAATAAGAACAACTAGAAGTCATCTATTTTCATTATTTCGAATTAGACAGTAATTATTTATTAAGTTACTGAATACGTAAATACCCTGCAACCAAAAAACAACACTAAGACTCTTCATGCTATTTGTTACAAGTTTTTAAAGGTTTTATTTGGAAATTGTATATCCAATACTATCGTATTGGTAAATTTCATGGGAATACTCCAATTTTTGCAAAAATGTTTCTTCTAGAGCTATATGATATAGTAGTATAGTAGTTTAGCTCCGGGCTAAAAGAAGCTCAAATATCAAATTTCATTCCGATAGCTCTTAAGATGCCAGAGTGAAGTTGATATGGCTATATCGACTCAGCTTCTCAAGCTGATCAAGAATATATATACTTTATGGGGTCGAAAACGTCTCCTTCTGTGCGTTACAAATATCTGACCAATTTTATATTAATCGATAAATCGATATCCTATTATACGCATAAGGTAAAAATGTTCGGTAATAAGACTGAAGAGTTGTTAGGGAAACAGTACGAGCTGCATAAAAATTTAAAGATGTTAGATGAGTTAAATGGTAGTAAGGTAACTAACAAGATTATTAACGATGTATCGGATATATAGAAGCAGCGTTTGAAAATGCTCTGCTATTTCGTAGCATTTGGTTGAGCTCTCGCTACCCCTCTCATTTTTGACGAGAGCCGTAGCAGAGCCGTAGCCTAACAACAAAAAGTTTGTGCTCTGCTATGCTCTCAGTTTAGTCGCGTCAAAAACTACAGCTGTAGCAAGTAACACAAAAACAAATGATGCGCTACGCTCTGCCGTAGCGGTAGCTGAAAACAGATAGCGGTAGCGATAGCTGAAAACAGAGAGCAGATGAAATCATAGCAAGATGAGAACAGAGCCGGATGAGAACATAGCGAGATGATATCAGAGCGAGATGAGAGTAAAACAAATGTGCGAGAGCGATATGAGCAGCAGCAGATCTTTTTTGTGTTTGTTTTTACTGCAATTTTTGGTCGGTTTTTGAAATGCACCGTTACTTTTTTCATATTGCTTTATAGTAGACTGAAAATTTGGCACTTTAAAGTATTGATTCAATGTGCAAACATGCCACCGCAAAAAAAGAATTTTACTATTAATAAATATTTCGATGCAAGTGATGACGATTACGTTAAATGCAAAAAATGCGAAAGACTTTTAAAAAAAGATCGTGTTTTTAATTTAAAAAAGCATTTATTGTTGCACGAAATTCAAATCGATGATAAAGGAAGTGAGATTAGTGATTCTGTTGCCACTTCTAATGAAGTAAGTAAGTCGTCTCGCCGACTTGGGTATACCATACTCCAGTAAAACAAATATTTCAAATTTGTAATAACAAATGCATTTGCCTATTTTAAAAAATTCTGTTCAGATGCTTTTTACAAGCATATTTCAGTATCTCGCGCACTTATCCATATAAGCACCCTAGCGCCCCCCACCCGCCAACAGCCATCTCCGGCCTTATGCAAAAACGTTTATATGCATAACTCAGCTATTTTTTGTCCGATTTTGATCAAATTTGGTACTTTGCTGGGTATTAGTATCAAATTTAAGTGTGCCAAATTTGATTGCACAAGGTAAAAAATTACGGGAGATAATCGAGTTTTTCAAATTTCGGGGGGCGGAAAGGGGCGTGGCAAAAACTTTATACATACAAAATGTGCGCATTTACTATGCAAATATACATACCAAATTTGGTGTCTCTAGCTGCAATAGTTTTTGAGATAAACGTTTTTTTTGAATTGCGGGGGCGGAAAGGGGCGTGGCAAAAATTTGAAATAAACTTGATCACTCTACATACTACATGAGCCTACATACCAAATTTGGTGGCTCTAGCTTTTATAGTCTCCGAGATCTAGGTGTTCATACGGACAGACGGACAGACGGACGGACGGACAGACGGACGGACAGACAGACATGGCTAGATCGACTCGGCTGTTGATACTGATCAAGAATATATATACTTTATGGGGTCGGAAAAGCTTCCTTCTGCCTGTTACATACATTTTGGCGACTTTAATATACCATTTCACCCTATGGGTGTATGGTATAAAAATTTAAAACATCAACTAGTAAAAGTGAAAATCAACAGAAAAACATTAATTCGGTCATATATTGGCCTTGTAACTGAAGAAAGCGTTCCATTCCATGTGCTTAATTCAATTAATATGCGCAATATAATTGACCCCATATGTGAAGGGCTTGAAACAAAACATGGAATAAATTTTAAGTTGAATGGAAGCAAATGCAAGTCTGTTCTTAAACACGTGGCAGCGAATGTTAGACTTGAAATAAAACAAGAGAGTAAAAATCGCCTATTATTATATATAAAAATTGATAGTGCAACGCGGCTTGGGCGAAATATTTTTGGCATCAGTGCACAATTCATAAGCAAAAATGAAATAAAATTGCGAATTCTTGGCATGGTGGAACTTAAAGGAGCTGACTCCAGTAAATCTAAAAATCTAGCTAAGGAATTTTTTTCTGTTTTAGAAAATTACGAAATATCTCTGACCCAAATCGTATCGATAACTTCGGATAATGGGGCCAATATGTTAAAAACTTCAAAAATTTTGTCACAAATGTACACAAGCGATGAAGATTTGGACGAATCTTTAATTGAGCAAAAGAATATTGACTACACAAGACAAATTGATAATTTTGAAAAAACCGAAAAAATGTTTGTTGCTGATATACAAATATGCCGATGTGCATCCCACACTGCACAGCTTTGTGCACTTGATGTTACCAAACACACAGTTATAAAGAAGTGTTTATTTCAATGCCGCAACCTTACAAAATACGTTCGAAAGTCTTCAAACGGCTACCGTGATTTATTTGAACTTAAAAATTTTAAATTACCTCAATTGGATTGTCCTACAAGATGGGGATCAACCTTCAACATGGTTGAATAACTTAACAACGCAAAAACAATATTGGATCTAATCGAAACTGTAGAAAATCAGACAGAAGAAGAAAATTTTGAAACAAATGACGCTTTATGGGATTTTATGGAGTCGTATATTACTATTATGGCTCCACTACAAAAGGCAATAGTTCAGTTCCAAGCAGAGCAGCTGCATTACGGAAATTTTTATGCTGTTTGGCTAACTTGCAAACTAGCCACTAATCAGATTTTATCGACAAACTCTTCAAATAAGGATTCAATAATTTCTATAATTGCAAACAATCTTCTTCAAAGTATGGAAGCACGGACCAAAACATTAGTGTCAAATGTGGGCTTCGACGCTTGCCTTTATTTGGACCCAAGATTTCATCATATTATAGACAATTCACAAAAAGAAAGAGCAATTGATTTTTTAAAGACTTTGTGGGAAAAAATTAAAATTTTCGGTCCCAATCCCAGTATGACACATACAACTAATTCATTGGATATGGACTCTGGACACACCAAAGATAATAATTTCGAGCTATTAGACGATTTTTTAAGTGCTAGTATGGTTGTTCCAAATGAGTCAACTAATGTCTATGCAAAGATTGAAACATTAAAGTTACCAGTGATGAAAGCGAATACTGATGTTTTATGTTTCTGGAAATACAAAAAGACAACCGATCCCGAACTTTATGCCCTAAGCAAAGTATGTTTTGCTATACCGCCAACTCAAGTAAGTATTTGTGTTTTAATAAATACAAAATAAAGATAAAAACAATATATATGTACATTTCTTTGCACTTGCAGGTTACAATAGAGAGAGCGTTTTCCTCGTTAAAACTGGTGCTGTCCGATAATCGAAATCGATTAAGTCATGAGACTTTGGAGAACATACTTTTAGTTAGGCTTAATTCGAATCATTTAGATAGTGCTATCGATAATTTAAGTTTATTTGAAAATGAAGATTAGTAGATGTTTATGTAGTAAAAGTTCGTCATAAGCTTTAATTTCTAATTTCGTGACTGAAATAGTTCTTGTTTTATTTTTTTAATGTCTTTATTTGAAAATGAAGATTAGTAGATGTTTATGTAGTAAAAGTTCGTCATAAGCTTTAATTTCTAATTTCGTGACTGAAATAGTTTTTGTTTATTTTTTAATGTCTTTATTTGAAAATGAATATAAATAAACATTTCTAAGTTCATTATAATTTCTAATTTAGTAACTGAATAAAATGTTTTTTATTATTTGATTTCTGTAACTACACAATTTGTGCCTACGTTAATATAACATCGACCAAAAATTGCAGTAAAAACAAACACAAAAAAGATCTGCTGCTGCTCATATCGCTCTCGCACATTTGTTTTACTCTCATCTCGCTCTGATATCATCTCGCTATGTTCTCATCCGGCTCTGTTCTCATCTTGCTATGATTTCATCTGCTCTCTGTTTTCAGCTATCGCTACCGCTATCTGTTTTCAGCTACCGCTACGGCAGAGCGTAGCGCATCATTTGTTTTTGTGCTACTTGCTACAGCTGTAGTTTTTGACGCGACTAAACTGAGAGCATAGCAGAGCACAAACTTTTTGTTGTTAGGCTACGGCTCTGCTACGGCTCTCGTCAAAAATGAGAGCGGTAGCGAGAGCATAGCACAATTTTTATTGCTATTGCTGCTACAGAGTAGTTTTTGCAAACGCTGTATAGAAGCAACGGAAAAGTTACCATACTTAAATGCACCAGAGTCGAGTAATGAGAACTCTGTCAGTCAAAAAAATTAAAGGAAAAGTTCCGACTGCTCCAGAAATATCTGGATATAGACAATAGAACAGACAGAATGTGCATTAACAAAATAAAAATTCTTATTCGAGAAGGTACAGATGTACCAAGTTTATACAGGGAATGAAAAGTTTAAGGAGGTCATGGAGGAGTCGGAGCTTGATGTTAAGAATACCTTGGTAGCCTTAGAGGAGAAAATAAAAGATCAACCGATGATCAACAATGAATTCAGAAAAAGTTTAAAGGGAGTGATTGACATAGTTAACTCTTTCGTACACAGCGTTGCCTGTGAGCAACATCAGCTGTGTAAGATTGTACGGTATGCTCTTTTGTTTTATACTTTTGAAGATCATTTGGCAAAGTTATTTTCAATAAGCTGCACGTACATCGAAGAAAAATTTAATGTGAAAATCATTGGAGTTTTTAAAGTAAGGGCTTTACGTATCCAAAACATATACATACATGTTGAGGAACCAATTGTCATTTCATTTATATTTCTACATATTTCGTACTCTAAGTCTCATGAATGATCTTACACATCTTGCAATGCTTTTGTTTTTGTATTTTATAAGTTTTTCTGGAATTTGCTGGTGCCAGTCTAATATTCTCTGTCTCTGTCTCTCTTGTACAACCTATATGGCCTACGTAGATGCGTAAGAATTGAAAATTTAGTAATAAGCAAGCAAACGAACGATCAAGACGTGTTCTAGCAGTGGCAGACACAGTTCAGTACAGTTAGAGTAAAAATAAAGTTAAGTTCTTATGAGATACTAAACACAGTGGTTTATTCATCATCATAATTTGGTCCTTCGAGCCGGATCGTTGGGCATTATTTGTTTGTTACTCATTGGTTAATAATTTGTTGCAATTCGGTGGCAATTAAATATTAACCTCAAAGTTAGTAGTCGATAGTTCTGGCCTACTATCGAATAGGCAATCGCGTGCTTATTGGAAAAAGCGCGGATTCACACGGTGGCGCCACACGCCTATCGATATCCGTTATCGATATAATCGACGAGATCGTGAGAGAACACGTCTCTAGGAGAAAGAAGCGTTTTGAAATTTTGGTCCACACAAGCAGTGGAATTTCTTGCCATGAGGAAATAAAAACGTTGATCAAGGCCACAGGAAGATTGAAGTCAACAATTAGCCGCATATATACATATGCAGAGGATCCAGCACAGGATGCAGACGTCTTTACAATTGACACCAAGCTGGAAACTTTGTCCAATACGTGGAAGGAGTTCGTCAAGTCTGGTGACGTCAGGCTCACAGTCGGTTGCAACGCCGACAACAAGAGATTGTGAGTTACCCAAAATCCACATCAAGCCCTTTGGTGGAGATTATAAGGAATGGCATGCTTTCAAGGACCTGTTTGAGAGTACCATTCATGGAAAGGCAACACTAACGAACATACAAAAGTTTCATCACCTGAAGTCATGTCAGTCATGTCAGTCAGGTTGCGTGGAAATCGTTGAGTGATCGCTTCGAAAAGCCCAGTTATTTGGTGAATTTGCTTATGGATACATTCACCGCCTTGCCTAAAGCTGTTGGGCAAAACTCAGCATCGCTACGCGCTCTGACGTGCGGAGCCAGTGATGTTATTCGGGCTTTAGATGCTTCTGGACAAACGGGCCGTGACTTTTGGGTCATATACTTGCTCATCAACAAGGTTGATGAGGCTACCCGACGTGAATGGATCGACAAAAGCCAGGACATTGAAAATCCTACCATTGAAGAGTTGCTCTAGTTTTTGGACTCACGATGCGATCGCCTTGAGCTCAGTAAAGTTGTCGATCAGCTAGTGAGCAAACAGAGGGACTTCAGAACTAACGCTTCAATCGACATTTTGCTGGGCAACGATCACATCTGGTTAGTTCTCACCGGGGAGAAGTTATGCGATAGTCAAGGGCACCCTATTGCAGTCAACAGCATATTTGGACGGGTAATTACATCGGTGTACACTTCAAGATTGCCAACACCATCTACGTCATTGCTGACTACTGTCAATATAGATGGACTACTCTGCAAAGATTCTGGCAACTAGAGGAAGTTCCATTACGCACAACTGTAAACGAAGAGGATGAAAGGGTTGAGACGCACTTCCGGTGCACACACACCCGCAACTCGAATGGAAGATAGATACATTGTCGATTTGCCGTTCAAGGTACAAAACCCACAATTTGCGGATACATTTCAAGGAGCGAGATCGCGCTTTCTCGCAGTCGAGCGTCGTCTAATGAAGGATGCCAGCCTGAAGTTAAAATATCCTCAGTTCATGAGAGAGTATATCCATCTGGGTCACATGCAGGAAGTGGCTGCAGACGAAGCTACAAACGACTCTTAGATGTCATTCTATTTGCCACACCATACAGTCATAGGTACCAAGCTGCGGGTGGTGTTCGACGGTTCATTTCAAGATCGGAATGGACAATCTCTTGACGATGCACTTCATTTTGGCCCATGTATACAACGCAATCTGTTCAACGTTTGTCTGCGTTTTTGAATGCACAGATTCGTATTTTCTGCGGACATCGTCAAGATGTTTAGACAGATTTCAGTAGCGCCGAAACATCAAGATTTTCAACGAATCCTTTGGAGAGAAGATCCTGTGGCACCATTGACGCCTATGGCTTGGCATGTGAACCGTTTCTGGCAGTTAGAGTGCTGAAACAACTGGCAGCTGATCACGAACACGAGTTTCCAAGAGCTGCTAGGATACTTTTGGATGATTTCTATGTCGATGACGTATTGACAGGAGCCATGAACGAACATGAATTGATCGACATAAAGGAAGAGCTGGTACTCCTTATGTCACGGGCACAACTGGAGCTAAGCAAATAGGTCTCTTATAGTAAACGGAGGGCAATGAAATTGATTTCTCAAGGATGGCAGCCAAGGGGGCTTATCGGAACATATGAGTTGTACTAAGCGACTATTGCTGTCTGACACGGCACGCATATTTGACCCACTCGGTATTTTGGCGCCAGTGGTGATCAAGTTAAAAATCTTGCTTCAGGAATTGTGGCTGCTTAATCTGGATTAGGACTCAGAACTACCAACAAAGCAAGCGCACTTATGGCAAACATTCAGACAAGACATTTTCACGTTAAGGAACCTGAAGATACCACGATTTCAAGACAATCAACCCGATGACATCGAACTGCATGGATTTTCAGATGCTTCGTTAAGGGCTTACTCTGCTGTCATTTACAAACGTGTGACACACCTAGATGGAAGCATCGGGGTTGCACTCATTGCAGCTAAAACAAGAGTTTCACCACTAAAGCAGAAATCGCTACCACGATTGGAACTTTGCGGAGCTCTACTGTTAGCTCGTTTGTTCCAAGCAGTAAAATCTGGTCTGCGCCAGAAGGATGCTAAGATATACGCATGGACAGATTCTACAATCGTTTTATCATGGCTTTCGCATCAACCCTGTAAACTGAAAACATTTGTTGCCAACCGAACGGCAGAAATACTAGAGACCATACCACGTAGCGCTTGGAGAGATGTCAGCACTAAGGAAAATCCTGCGGTTTGTGCCTCAAGAGGCATGCTAGCGAGTGAGTTAATGAACTTTGATTTATGGTGGAAGAGACCATCTTGGCTGCACGACTGTACACTATACTCAGAGACAATGAGTGTACCACAAACTTGCTGCTCAATTCTAAAGCCAACAGCAGAACTTGAATTCAAATCCAAAATCTTGACAACTATTTCCAAGGATGTTGAAGATTCCCCATTTGATGTACTACTCGAAAGAATATCATCTTGGACCAGACTGATTCGAGTGGTCGCATATGTATTTCGCTTTGTTCATCGAATCAAATCAAGCCAGCCTAAATATTCTGGACCTCTAAAGTTTGATGAAATTACCAAGGCAAAGAAGTTTTGCCTACGACAGGCACAAAATCAATTCAATGACGATAGACAGCTGCTCTTGAGGAAGCAGCCTTAAACTATCACCCTTCGTAGACGAAGATGGAATTATACGTGTGGGTGGACGTTTAGAAAGGTCACATCTGCCTGCAGATGCCAAGCACCCAGTAGTTTTACCGAAACACCATCGCCTTGTGGAATTGCTGCTGAAGCATGAGCATCAAGTCAATCTTCATCCAGGAGTTTCAGCCATGTTTGTAATAATTCGCCAGAAATATTGGATCATTGGCGCACGAAATCTTATTCGACGTATCACACATGAATGTTTAAACTGTTTTAGACAGCGCCATCACACAGCACAACAATTTATGGCCAATTTGCCGGCTGTCCGAGTGCGACAAGCCTTTCCATTTGAGCATACTGGATGCGACTACGCTGGGCCTATTTTCTAAAGGTTCACAAGGGACGAAACCCTAGGAAGGAAAAGGGCTACATTTGCCTGTTTGTATGTATGGTTACTTCAGCTCTTCATCTGGAGCTAGCCACTGATCTCAGCACAGACACATTCTTGGCGGCATTAAAACATTTTATGGCTCGTCGTGGGAAATGCTCCCAAATGTATAGCGATAACGGTCGCAACTTTGTTGGCGCAAAACGCGCACTAGATGATATAGTACAGCTTCTCGCTTCACGCGAGCACAATGAAGTCGTTTCGGAAGCCCTTGCAGATCAAGGCATTAAATGGAATTTCATTCCCCCATACTCACCACACTGGGGTGGTAAGTGGGAGTCGGCAGTGCGCTCGGTTAAGCTGCACTTGCGACGAGTAATAGGGACCACCGTCCTCACCCTTGAGCAGATGCACACACTGCTCTCGCAAATAGAATCAGTCGTTAATTCGCGACCATTGTGCACAACATCGGATACTGAGATTGCCTACCTGTCACCGGCACACTTCTTAATTGGCAGAACTTATACAGCAGTTCCTGAAGACAGCTACTGGCAGCATACTCAAGCAATGCTTCAAGGATTTTGGATGCGATGGCATCAAGAATATTTGACATCGCTGCAGCAGCGCCCGAAATGGACCACCAAGTTACCAAACATTGCAATCGGTAACCTTGTACTGATCAAGGACTCTAACGCGCCTCCATCGGCATGGCTCTTAGGACGCGTAATTCAGGTGTTCGCAGGAGATGATGGCCTCGTTCGAGCGGTGCAGATTCTCACCAAATCAGGAGAAGTCACTCGCCCTATCACGAAGATTGCAGCCCTACCGGATTCAGAAACGGAGTTTCAGGGGTGGTATGTTGAGGAACCAATTGTCATTTCATTTATATTTCTACATATTTCGTACTCTAAGTCTCATGAATGATCTTGCACATCTTGCAATGCTTTTGTTTTTGTATTTTATAAGTTTTTCTTGAATTTGCTGGCGCCAGTCGGATATTCTCTGTCTCTGTCTCTCTTGTACAACCTATATGGCCTACGTAGATGCGTAAGAATTGAAAATTTAGTAATAAGCAAGCAAACGAACGATCAAGACGTGTTCTAGCAGTGGTAAACACAGTTCAGTACAGTTACAGTAAAAATAAAGTTAAGTTCTTATGAGATACTAAACACAGTGGTTTATTCATAATACATACATACATGTATTATGTATATACAAAGTATACACTGCGCGACAACCGATTAGCACACCCTGTTACTTCTCATGGGAAATATAAATATAAAAACAAATACTTAATATAAAAACAAATAGTGTTTTAGAATAAACATCGTGTTCATCTGTACTGGCTTCACCAAATCAGATGCGCCAATGAATTATACAATTCGAAACAAAAACATAAACCAAGAAGAAGTCGTAAAGATTCATATGACAAATTTTGCCTAATACCAAACAAAACATGCATCCACACTCTGTGGAAAAACACTTAAGATGATAACAGCAGCGCGCTGAGAATGAAATATAAATAATTTTCATACCCCGAAAACGTGGGACATTAGAATAAGTATTTTTAAAAACAATTGTTACCTCCTAGAGCCTAAGATAATCCTATATAAACATTGTACTTTTGTAAATAAAAGCAGTTCATATTTTGAATTCAACGAATGAAGACTGGGTTATTTTCCGTCTCTCTCTGAAAGTTTACCGTTAGTATCTAGTTGTTTAAAGGTAAAATAGACTTACAAATATTAAATTTCACGATAGCTTAAATAATGAAGTTATTGAGAAAAGTCACTGATCGTGACTTTGCCTTTTGTATGGGAGCTATATTGTATAGTGGTCTGAGCCGTCTGAATTCGAGATATACAACCTGTGCAGTATATACAATCCTACATGAAAAATTTCAACTCTGCTCTAACGGTCTAGGAGGAGTTCGCGTCGATCCATACGTAAGGACGGACATGGCTATTTGAACTCGTGCTGATCAAGAATATATGTATATACTTTATATGGTCGGAGTTGCTTCCTTCCATGCGTTGCACACTTCTGACCGAAATTAGTATACCCTTTTTGCAAGGGTATAAAAATAATATGAATATAAAATTCCGAAAACAAATTGTCCGAATCTGTATTACAAGAAGGGCAGATATGGCAAAATATTCATAAAAAGGCAACAATTAGTAATAATTACAATAACCACTCAAATTTCAGCTATCAGCGATATTTAAAAAATATCAAAGAAGTTAACTTTGGCTGAGACGAAGTTTATATACCCTTGCAGAACTTGGCCATAATATTTTTAAATGTTCCAAACCCTATTTAAGTAACTCAATTCGTTAATGCACAAAAAAAAAACTTTCAAATATCATTTCCAGTTCTTTTTCTTCTTTCTCTACACATACAGTGTATTTAGCGTTGCGTCTGTGTGTATGTTTTTTTTTTTTTTAATTCGTTTATTTAGTATATGAAAGTAAAATGTAGCAGGTTTTAGAAATTTTTTAACAATAAATAGGACAGGTATTAACATAGACTAAAAAGTGACAAGAAGACAGAAGTGAAGGGGAGAGAAAAATGTTTGATTTGCTGCCATGTATAACCTGCGGAACTGCCTTGCGGTATTGCGTCGCACGGATAATGGCGGGCATCAGTTATGCCCCTCCAGCGTTGCGTTCTCTCTCAAGTGTGTATGTGTACGGGTCTGATTGTGAGCCGATTTATATATATGTCGAATATCCATTATTGTTCTTAGTATTTTCCATTTTCTTTACTTTGAATACTTTCTACTGTTCACTCTCACTTTGTATTAATAAACTGTTAGCGCAGCGAGTTTAGGTGTCATTCCGGAACGTCTGATTTTTCGACTCCTATGCCGACTCCAAAGACTTAACACAAAACATTAGCCTACTCTTAGGCTCTGTAAATTCTCCGACACGGCCATTCTGACAAGTTACACGTCCTCGTGTAAAATAATATGAAGATCCTTTCCATTCATTATTCTACATTGAATAAACCAGATACATGTCATCCATATTGGCAAACCATTATAATCTTTATGTTTTACTTGTATTATCCCGGCAAGGGCAACCACAAACCAACATACCAATGTACTATTTGCTCTAGTTGGCCACACGGTCTCTTATCTTGACTCAATTACCCGTATCTGGCTCAATCAGTCAACTTCCATCCATTACAAAATCACCAAACTCATATTTGCAGTAACATACAAAGTTCTTATTTTATTAACATTAGATGTAAACTAATTATAGTACAACACTGTACGGCCCTCCTGACCATCACACGTCTTAGTGTGTTACATTAATAACGTTATGACATACATTGCTCAGTCTGAAATGACAATTTGATTCAATCTTATTATAAAGGATGTTAAAATAAAGCTTAGTTTTTATTGTTCTATTGGTTGTACCAGTGGCAGAATACAGGATATAGATCTGGCTATTAATCTATGCACTCGGCTTTCAGTTTTTGACTTTCTCGTGAAGTAACATATGTCCCGGACACCAACCATATTGGGCTCCATCACCTCACCTCTCCATACTAATACTGAACAAGAAAACACAATAATAAAGTCTGACATTCTGCTTTGAAAACCATCAATGCCTTTCACCACATTGGAGTCCACCAATATCTCTCACTCGTTAGAATCCACTAACGCATCACCAGAGTCTCTTTCAACTCTGTTCTTCTTGACATCTCTTTTAACGCCGTCTTTCTTGACGTCTCTTTCAACGCCGTTTTACTTGACGTGTCTTTCAACGTCGTGAGCCGTATTAGAATCCACTAATAGATCACTATCAACACACATGTCCAACTCAGTGGGAATCCCTTCCGCCGGCATACCTCTCAACGATTGGTGCGAATATTTATAAGTTCGCTTATTAGCCATGGATTTTAAAACATATCTGTCGCCATCGAGTATCTCCGCCACTTTGAATGGTCCCCTGAACTTTGGGTCTAGCTTCGCTTAATGTCTCTCTTCATTTCTGAGCAATACATAATCGCCTACCTTGAATTTTACAATTTTGAGTTTGTTTTAGTCAAATCTAGCTTTTTCATAGGAGGCAGATTTATCTATGTTTTCTTTAGCTATCTTTCTTACAAGACTTACATCAACTTTATTCTGATTCTCAATAACATGTAACATATTTTAAGTTCGAACTTCTTTACCAATCAGCAATTCCAATTCTATTTTTAGTGGTTCTATTTGTTTTGCAATTTATGGCCAGCTGTATTTCGGCTAAAGCATCCTGCCAGGATCGCTTACTGGTCTCTATAGCAGTTAACATTCGTTTTAACACGCTCATAACGCGCTCTACCCGACAGTTCGCGCGACTAGCACCCGTTGCAATCAAGTGTAAACCTATCTTTTGGATGGTGCAGAACTTGCTAAAATCCTTTCCAGTAAATCATCTGCCCTGGTCAGCAATGATTCTATTCGGTACGCCGAAAAGTGATATCGATGACTTTAAAGCATTGACGCAACTTTCAGTATTTACGTTTACAGTATGATACAAATAAACAAACTTGGTAAACGCATCGATTTGTACTATAAGGTACTCGTTTTTACGCTACAGCTTGCCAGTTATATCTATGTGGACCGTGTGCCATGGTATATCTACTTTAGGAATGGGATGGAGCTCTACTTGTATTTTACCCGACCGCGGTTTAGTGAGTCTGCAGGTAATACAATTATCTACAAATTTACGGACATATTTACGCATATTCTCGAACCAGTAGAACTCGTACATTTTATCGAAAGTATTTTCCCAACCGATATGTACAATTGCCTCATGAACGTGATTCACTACGGAACACCTAAATGGTCTGGGTATAACAGGAAGGCATCTAGATTTACCATTCCGTTGGATTTTTCGGAAGAGCATTTTTGAACGAAGTTCGTACGTCTTTGCCAAACCCTCCTCCAACTCGTCATTTTGAAGTCTAGAAATGATCGAAGAAGTCTCAGAATCTCTTTGTTGCTCAGCAAGAAGCCAATTGTCTGATATCTCAGTTAAATGCACACGTTTAATGGGAGCCTGAGCAGACAATTTAATAGGTAATGGATTACGAGAAAAGAAATCCACATGGGCCATCTTTACACCAGGTCTATACTGAATTTCAAAGTCAAATGACTGCATATAAGCCCACCATCGATGGACTCTCGGCGTCAGGTCGACTTTACTGCGTGAAGCCTTTAACGAATTACAGTCGGTGTAAACAACAAAATGTAGGCCCTGCAGGTAGTGACGAAAATGCTTCATGGAATTGAACAATGCCAGCGTCTCTAGTTCGTATGAATGATAACGAGATTCTGGAGGTGAGGTTCGTTTGCTGTAATATTCAACAACATGAGGTTTATTATCGATTTTATGTAATAAGATCGCTCCGTAGCCATCCATACTAGCATCTGTATGTAATTCGATGGGGTGCTTAGGATCAAATATAGTGAGCACAGGCTCATCTGTTAATGTTTTTATTACACTCTGGCGAATTTGCTCGTGTTCCAATTTCCACTCGAATTGTCTTATTCTTTGCATGTGAGACAATACAACGGCTTCATTGTTTGTGAAAATCCTGGCATAAACTGCCTAAAATATGACGCCAGGCCAATGAACTGTCTAACTTGAGTAACAGACTGTGGAGGCGGTAAGTCTATCAAAGCTTGTTTCTTGCCAGGATTAGGTCGAATTTCTCCTTCTCTGACCTCAAAACCTAGGTATTCTACACTCGACTTCAGAAAAGAGCACTTTGAAACATTAAAGGAGAACCCGGATCGTGACAAAACCTTCAAAACAGTTTCTAGTCTTTGAAACGCCTCTTCCTTTGTTTGAGAAACAATCATTATGTCATCCATGTAAACTATGACAAACGAGTAGGCAAGGTCACCCAATGCCTTCATTACAGCGCGCTGGAACACAGACGGCGCATTTTTAAGACCGAAAGGCATCGTCAAAAACTCATATTGTCCCTCCGGTGTAACGAAAGCTGTACGCTCAATTGAATTTGGGTGAATAGGAATCTGATGGAAACCACTTGCCATGTCCAGACAGGAAAAATATCTTGCCCCACCCAGTCTAGAGATTTGATCATTAATTAAAGGCAACGGATACTTATCAGCCACAGTATTTAAATTTAACGCGCGATAGTCAACGCAAAGCCGGTCAGAGCCGTTTTTCTTTTTGACAAGCAGTATAGGGCTGGTAAATGGCGAACAGCTAGGCCGAATAATTTATGACTCTATTAACTCCTGAATCCTACCCCTTACTATTTCTTTTTCATCTAAACTGAGCCGGTATGGTCGTCTCTGAACAGTTTTGTTTGGATCAATCAAACGAATTTCCAATTGGCCGGTTATAACTCGACTCTTTGGAATTCCGTCAATAAAAAAAACTTGAATATTCACCTAGAATGTTCAGTAAACGAGACTTATCAACGCCACACAACTCAGTATCGATATTAGCCGGATTTGAAGAAGTATCAGAGACAGCCTCAGCACATACAGATGTTGTTTTCAGAAATTCGACCTTATCACATGATAATATGACCTTAAAAATTTGTTTAAAGAATTTCACGACCTATTATTATGTCGTAATTTAAGCTATCGCTTAGAACAACATGAAACAGAACTTCAAGGATATAATTACTTATTTTAACATTTGACAAAATTTGCAAAGTACTAGTTATTGTATGGTTTCCAATGCCCTTCAAGAGGACTAAATTGTTAATTCGTTTTCCCGAAAGCTTATGTGATATTGCTTCCTTTACAATAGAACATTCAGCTCCGCAATCAAAGTAAAATGGGTACGACTCACCGGATTGGGTTAGGGTACCAATGGGTTCTTTAACTTGGCACAAGTTTACACGTCTTTCTTTAATTTTTTTCGGTATCAATGATGATGATCCTTTAGGGCAAGCAGACTTAATGTGTCCAGCAAATCCGCATTTGAAACAAATAATTGGTCCTCTCTTCATCTCTGGTGGACGGGCAGTGCGCTGAGAAAATCTCTGGTTTCCTTATCTTCTTAAACGGCAATCCGCCATTTTGTGTCCATTTTTTCCGCAAAAGTGACATTTCACGGCAGGCTGTAGTTGTAGTCGCATTCGCTTGTTTTCAGCGTCTACTGGAACGCAATGGTCTTTCCTTTTACCAACAGCAAAGGCTTTTAACTCATTTACCATCTCGTTGCGCGTCTTGGTGTTGGTTGTAAAAATTGTTCATTGCAGCTTTGGCTTGACCTGAGCAGTGTGTAAGCCGCTTCCATTTTGACAGCAGTGACGTGAGTAGTCGGCTTCCGTACAATGACAAGCACTCTCCTTCGTTTGGACGGCCATTGAGAATGTTGAAAATTGTGGCAGTAGGGGTTTCAGTGCCTTCAAAGTGCTGCAGAAACAAAAAGAAATTTGGGGCAGCCAATTGGACTCACTCCCTTCCAAAGATTTGCTTAGGGCCATGAGAAGTGCGCTGCCCTCCAACGAATTCTCCGCCAGTATTAGGTCTACAGTCGAGCACCATGCAGCAGCACTTGATCCCAAAGAGTCAGGGTCAAACTTTGGCAAGACAACTGATTTTGTACGACCTTGCTCCAGTCGTCCACATTTAACTGCACTGATCACCTCGATTAAACTACGGTGTTGCGTTTCCAAAATCATGCACAAGCGGTCGTCAGGATTAATTTGCGGTGAAGACAATACCACTTCTAATGTCGAATATCCATTATTGTTCTTAGTATTTTCCATTTTCTTTACTTTGAATACTTTCTACTGTTCACTCTCACTTTGTATTAATAAACTGTTAGCGCAGCGAGTTTAGGTGTTATTCCGGCACGTCTGATTTTTCGACTCCTATGCCGTTTTATTTTATAGACTACACAAAAATATATATATAAAATGAAATTAAGTCTTTTAAATTAACAAATATAAAACTTTCAACTTACAATTTCTGTCCGCAGTTAAAGCTAAAAGAACAAATAATTTTGACTTATTGAATTAATACCTAAGAAGTAAGTTTCTTAAGTTCAGGGGTTTTTGATTAGCTATCACCCGACGACGTTTTTCGTGGTGCTAGAGCAGGTTTTGAATCGTTTTTGCCATAAAACATATCCAGAAATAGGGCAGAGAATACCAACACAGCCATTGCCGGGCGATTAGAACATGGCCAAACGGCAATACAGAGCAAAGAACAGTGAAGAATTTTCTTGTAGTGGTCACAACGGAACAGGCCAATGGTCCGAATTCGGCAACCATTAGGAAAATGAAAAATTGTCCTATGACACCGCACCCAGAAATCAAAGTCAGGTGTATCGATGCCTAAGGATGACTCACGACGAAGGATAGGAAAGACTTGGCTTCACCGGTTACAAGGATGGGCACGAAAAGCACCAGTATACTCCAGAAATTCTTGGCCACCATCATTTGTGGGCCTGATGGAGAACTAGCTGCACGAATTCGGTCCTGCACTGCCCCGGTCAGGCCATCCATAAAAAGACTTAAAAAAGAGCAGCACTTCACACCAGCATTGTGGACTCTGCCGGTAAATTGGACACTTTGCTCTCCTTGTACATGAACAGAACGACACCTAGAACTAGGGTTAGCACAGGCATTGCGAGTCCAGCTATATGTTTTCCGCCCAATGAGAACACCTAAAATCATTACTGGTATGGGTTTAGCTGTCTTGCCCATCACAGCTGTTAGATAAGAAACCCATCGCAAAGCCATTGTTGTGGATACCATGGCCAGCAAATAAGTGTAGGGACTAACAGCATAATAGGTATGTGTAGTTGGTAGGTCTGATCATCAAAAGTCCTTTAGCAAACAAACAATTGCAAGCACACTGCACCCACACCAGGGCCAAGCGTCAATATCTCTTGTACAATACCGTAGAGAAAGTAACAAACAAAAATGCCCACGGCATAAATAACAAATCGGCTACGTTCCCGTAATTTTATTTAGGATTGATTTATCTTTTTACTTGAACGCTATTAAGACGACTGAGTAAAACGCATACGCACCGACGGACGGACTGACATGGCTGTATCGATTTAGCTTCTCATACCTTCTGCAAGGGTATAACCAGGGGATGCCACCTGAATTATGAATTACGGCAGAATTAGAAAGAATAGGAAGTCAGTTACAATCGTTAAAAGAACATCATATCGATTTACTAGGTTTAAACTTCCATTATGTAACTGGTCATGCTTTCTTAGTGTTAATTATATAACTAATTTAATATTAATAATAATTTGTATAATAGAGAGCTGCATGAGTGAGAGAAAAGTCAGTCAAATGAATCCATTCGAATTAAATGAATGAGTGACAACTACACAATGAAATGAGTGAGAGTGAATGTTAGTACTTGTCAAATCTCTAAAAATACGTAACTTTGTTTAATGAAAGGAAATGAATTGAGTGTGAAAGCATAGAAATGTACTAAGGCACTCGAATCATTCGAATTGTCTCATTTTTATTGGGACGTTTTAAAGCAACAACAACTAATTATTTTATCAAAAATGTATGGATAATAATGACGAATGGGCTATTAAAATTTGAATATGCTATACACCAAAAACTTTAGTGAGCAGTTTGCGTTTAAACATTTTGGGACAAAGAATTTCCTAATTGTCACAGACCCGAAAAAAATAAATAAAGCAATCTAATATATAACAAAAAAAAAATATTACTCGCAAATGCATCATATACATATAGATCTACCTTTTAATATTATTTCACTAGTTGTAAAAAGAAATTCATCTCTTTAGGGTGTTCGCCCCGATAACAACAGTATTGTAGTCTGAGTAGGTCCCCACTGAGCCACCGACCACACTAGTATAGCCGTCTAGTAATCACATATACATACTTAAAAAATTTACAATTCAAAAAAATACTAAATACTAAATTCACAATTGGGATTTGAACGCATTTGAATAGCAACTCATTATCTTATTTTCTAACTCATTCAATTCGTTTTGTTTCGTTTGAATGTTGTGCGACTGATTTTTACGTCCCACACTCATTTACTTGAGGTTGATTTTCAAAGTCATTTAATTCATTCATTTGGTTTTAAATGTTGTTAACTTGAATTGGATTTTCTATTTTTCTAAGAATGCAGAATCGAAAACATCGCATTTGGAGGCCCTTTTTAAAATGTTTAAAATTCAAAGTCGGATTCATTTAATTTGACTTCAACAATTCAGATAAACAAAACAAAATTAGGTCATGATATTTTCATGTCAAGTTTGCTTAAAACCAATACAAAAACATCCACACGCTGTGGTAAACATTTAAAAATATAACAACGGCACAAAGTCAAGTGTTAACCACTTAAAGTCGTGGTGACGACAATGCTACGATTTCGTATATATACTCAACACTTTGTTAAATAAAATCAGCTTATATTTTGAACTCATTACCCTTCATTTTATGGGGTATTTTCTTTTGTTAAATAAAATCAGCTCATATTTTGAACTTATTACCCTTCATTTCATAGGGTATTTTCCTTTCCCTTGTTATTTATTTATTTATTTATTTACGTCAACTAAGTCAGCAGTCGACGAAAAAGCTTAAGCTCAAATACAGATAATAATTAATTCATGAAGGTAGCTTAGCTTTATGCACAACATCCCCGAGCCGGTGGAGGTGTTTTATTTGCAACAAGCTGCCAGCTATGCCCCGATTCACAGCCAATGTGGTCAGGGATGAATTGCACCCAATCCAATATCCATTCCAGAATACTTTCAGTGGTTACGCTGTAGATAATTAAAAAGTATAGCGCGAAGAGAAGTGACAGATAGATGAGGAGAAATAAGGTGAGAAAGGTTGTTAAAAGATTGGCAAAGAACACGAAGAGGTTCGTGAAGAGAGTAGTTAGTCAGACATCTACTAAGGTGAAGAGGAAAAAAGTTTCTGGTCCGACGTGAGGGAACACAAAAATATAGCGTATCTAGTAAATTGGTAGAACTGACTTCGCCGTTGACTACTTTATGTAGAAAGAGAATCCCAAATACGAGCCTACGGTTGTAAAGTGAAGGAAGATTAATAAGAAGAAGTCTGTCAGAATAAGAAGGTAGGCGAAGATTCGGGTCCCAATTAAGACCGCGTAATGCAAACTTAAGGAATTGCTTCTGTACCAATTCAATACTACGCTGGTGAACATCATATTGAGGGTTCCACATTGCTGAGCAATATTCTAGAGTAGGGCGAACTAACGAAGTGTATAAAACCTTTGTCACATATGGATCATCAAATTCTTTGGGCCAACGTTTAATAAAGCCAAGAAGACTGCATGGTGTAATTTATTAACGTGACACCAAACACAGAACGCATCGAGATCTGATTGCAAGTACTGTTGGAAAGAAGGATTATTATATGAATAACAAATCTTGCAAACATGAGCACGCGTGAATGAGCCAAGGCCAAAGGCAAATCGTTTATAAACAAGGTAAATAACAGTGGGCCCAGATGACTGCCTTGGGGGACACCTGACGTAACTCGAACAGTTTTAGATATGGAGGAACGAAAAGACACCTTTTATGTTCTGCCAATAAGATACGACTTTAATTAAGGCAATAGTTTCGGGGGAAAACCCATGATGTTAAGTTTCATGAGAAGCATAGAATGATCAACCGTATCGAAAGCCTTACTAAAGTCAGTATAAATAACATCAGTGTGACACTTTTTACGGAAGCCATGGTGTACAAGGGTAGTCAATTCTAAAAGGTTGGTAAGCGACGAACGACCTTTCATGAAGCCATGCTGACAAGCAGAAATAGTGGATCTGGATAGGTGTTGAAGGGAAGACGTAATAATTTTCTCAAACAGCTTAGGTATTGCCGAAAGTTTGGCAATGCCACGGTAGTTAGAAATATCCGATTTGTTACCCTTTTTAAAAAGCGGAATAATAAAAGACTCCTTCCAAATATCAGGGAAGCGACAAGTCTCACTCGATATAAAGAATAACCGAGATAAAGGCTTAGATAGGGAAATCGAACACATTTTGAGGATGCAACTAGGTATATTATCAGGTCCGGGTACGAAGGAAGACGTCATAGATGACAAGCTAGAGATAATACAGTCTTCAGTAATATTAGGAAAAAACATACAATTTAAATGTGGAATTGTGAAGGGATAAGGTGTGGGATCCGAAGCAGTAGTGAAATAAGTCGACTGAAAGAATTTAGCAAACAGATCTGCAATATCTGAATCACTATTAGCAGTCTGGTCATTAAGTCTGAAGGTGGAAGGTAGTAAATTAGAGCGTCTTTTGGAATTAACAAAGTTATAAAATCTTTTGGGGTTCTTATAAAATTCAACCTTACAGCGAACGATATAATTATTGTAGCATTGAGTATTTAAAAGACAAAATTGAGATTTGGCTACACAATAATTTGCATAGTCAAGTCGCGAACCAGTTTTTTTAAATCTTTTAAAATATCTCGATTTAATGTTACGTGTGAACCAGACTGGCGCACTGGAGACGTTAGAGACATTCACATAAGGAACGCATTTATCAATTAGAGAATTAAGAGCAGAGTAGAAAAAATTTACTGCACAATCTATATCACAGCACTCAAATAGAAATGACCAATCAAAAGAGAAAATAAGGCTGTTAAGAAGATTGAAATTGAGACGACTAAAAATAGTTCGCAAAGCATCAGCATGGTGCATGTAGATCATGATATCAGAAGTTGGAGGAATATATGAACAAGAGATATATAAGCTAAAGTTAGAACATGTAACTTCGACGCAAATATTCATTATCCAAAACAGAGGAATTAAGCCAAGTTTCAGAGAAAGCTAATATGTCAGCCGAAAACGTTAAGCTATCACAGAATAATTTAGAGAGCTTGGTAAGAAGTCCTCTTACATTTTGATAATGAATGCAAAGACGTTATTAGTTTTTTGAAGCAGAAGATACATTAGGATGGCGGACAGGCAAAGGACGGGAGCGCTTATTGGGCGCAAACTCGTGTACCACTAGGCCCTCTGGCCAAAAGTTAGGGTCAACCATAGCTGAGAAATACTCATTTGGTACAGTAATTTTAAAAGAGGAGATTTCGCGAGGCCTAGAAAACTTAAACTTTTGAATTAAAACCTAAGCAGGGCATATATTACCAATGTAAGCTGCCACAGACGATTCAGAAGTATCTGGAGCAAGCCTAGAGATAAATTATTGTTTACGATGAGGCACTACAGTTAGTGGAGGCGGAGGAGCATTGGGATCCGCAAGTGATTGAAAGCCAGCATGATCCAGTAATTGATCAGAGTTCCCGTGAGGGATAGATTGAGGTACACCAGGGCTTGTAGTGGGTACATCAATCTGAAAAGAAGAGCATAAAGAGGGACAAGAAGATGGTGTAGGTGAAAGAAAAATGGGAGAAGATGTAATAGAAAGTGCGGGCGACTGCTTATGAGGCAATTCAAGGGTACATTTCTTGGGCAATTCCTTAGAAGGTGGACCAAACTTGAATTGCGACAATAAATGTATGCTAAAGTCACACTCATTAGACAGCTGTTTGGCCAATTTATTTAGAGAAAGAAACTTTAAACGAAGATCCCTGTACATTCGGATAAAATCAAGCTGCTGGCTGGCACAAGATGGGCAAGTCCAGCGCATATGGCCATGCTTAGGCTTAGACACAGACAAACCAGAAAATTTGTCGTAGTCGCGGCCGTTGAGGCCAGCACATTTTAAGTGAATAAGATTATTGCAGATCTGTATACTAATCTTCAAAACGATCAGAATGCTTGCAAGTAAGTAGACAAGAAGCCATTGAAAAGCCAAAAGAAACACAAGGCAAAAAAAAAAAAAAATATATATATATAGAAAAATCTAAATACACAGCACTAAGTTAATTATCGATAAAAAATCAATAATTACAAATAAAACAAAGAGACAGCTAGAGTGCACAGCATAAGAGAGAGTGCAAGAACAGTTACAAGCCGAGATTTGAGAGGCGGCTTTACAAAAGTGTTTACGCGGGAGAGAATCTGAGCACAAGCACAAAGCAGAGAGAAAAACAAAACCACTAGCACTGATGGTATGATGAGGGCGATGACGGGAGCAACTGCAGAAGCAATGACGAGAGAGAAAAATAATAAAAAATAAAAACAATTTAAATGCACCAAACACTAATCACGAAAAAGAAAAAAAAACTGTTTAATTTGGCGAATTATGCAAATAAAACACAAGGGTTTCAAGCAAACGACACCAGCGAAAACGAAAACAAAAACAAACTAGGCACAATTAAAAATTGAGAGAAAACTACATATATTAATAAAAACTCAGCAGCTAAGAAAAAACACGACCGCCACGTCAGAGAGCAGAAGCTTTTCCCTAATCATTTCGGGATTTCCGGTTCTTCGAGCCGGATCATGTTTGAATTTGTCTCGTTTTTCTGATCTGACTCTATCATGTCAACTTCATCGGACAAAATTGTTTTAATTTTAATCAAGTGCTCTGACTCAACTATGCCAATCACTCCCTTAAAACTTGCTGCCGATTTATTGTTGATCATCGTTAAATTAACAATGTTATTTAATTGCTCAGAAAATCATATCGCTTGGTGAACAATTCTCAAGCAGCACTATAATTGTCAGCAGAACCTGACAATAAATGAGCTACCATGCTCCTTCTTCTTGCTTTAACGTTGAGTTTTAATATTTGAATTTTAGGGTAACACTAAGATCCTCTGTTTTTTCAATTAATTCCGCAAATAATTCTAAAAACAGGCCCAATTCTATCGGCTCTCCTGAAAATGTGGGAGCCTGAATTTTCGGCAGCACCGATAACCTTACAATTTTTCTGATAATTCATTTTTTTTATCTAATGCTAACAAGGTATTCTGAAAATCGAACTTCGATTCCTCTAGGAGCTCCTTAAACGTTTTATTCTCTGTATAGGTTTCTTACATCTCAAATAAGAATTTTGTTTATTTTTTAAATTCGCCTGTACTATCATGCGAAAATCTTTGCTTATCATATCTGGAGCTGACGGACCTTTCCCTTAAATTTCTCCTGGCTGACAGCGTTCTCATTGCTCCACTCTGGTACACTTAGTTATGGCAACCTTTGCGTTGCTTCTGTATCTCAGTTAATTCTTTAATACTTCTTGCCAGTTAGCTTACTACCTTTTAACTCAAATAACATCTTACATTTTTTATGCAACTTGTACTGCGTCCCTAACAGTTTTTCAGTGCTAATAGCGAACATTTTTATCTTTTAACGAACATTTTTATCTATATGGGAATGGCATATTGATATATGTATGTAAGATGTGTGCTGGGTTGTTCGTCGTTTTTGTAGCCCTGGCTAGTTGAGAGTGTTGCCAGTCAGTGGAAGTCAGTTGGAGTGAGTCGAGAAGTAGAGTCGTCGTCAAAAAGTTGCCGGCGAAAGAAGTGGAAAGTCGTCGGAACAGTTAGGTTGAAAAGTCAAGTCATTTTAAATTGAACATTAAACGTTGTAATTAATTAAGAATAATTTGTGAACTCGTGAACTTGTGGGCTCGTCGTATTGATACTTTTTGTTTTTGTAAACTGATCTTTAAAACTTTGTTTGTATACGAATAATTTGGGGGCTCGTCCTAACATAAAAACAATCAGTGCTTACGTTGTGAAATGGTTATTGGAAGTTGCTAAAAATCATTTAAAGTTGCAAGTTGCTATTGTTGGAAGGTTCCCGAGAATAGTTGTCGCTCGTCCTATCGGTTAACATAAAAACAAACAGTGCTTAAGTTGCGAAATGGTTTTTAAAAGTTGCTAAAAATCATTTAAAGTTGCAAACTACTATTGTTGAAAAATTCCCGAGAACAGTTTTGAAATTAATGGAGAGTTGTTGTTGTTAAACAAAAGCGGTAATGTCCGGCGTACGCCGGCAAAGAACGCTGAGAAAAATCGCCTGGGCGACGAAATGTCGCGACAAAGTGAGACCTTGGAAAAAACCGACGAAATTGAAATACTGGAAGAGAATCAAGAAATTGCATGCATAACAGAGGCCAGAGAAGTACACGAAGAGTTGTTGCTGAATTTGGACTAACCATGAAGCAAAAATATGGTCAGGCACGATCTAAAATGACTAAAGTTGCAAAGCTATTTTTAGATTCAACCCCAGTACGCAGTAATGATGATCTTCGTATCGAGTTGGAAAACGAATTTGGCACGGTCGACGTATGTATGTAGCGCTAGTATACATCAAAAGCTACGTGAGTGTAAGATGCAAAAAGATGAAACCTTTCGAGAGTACAATGGAAATGGCAAAAATCGATGTGCCACAGGGGCTGAAGAAAGCAAGCCAGAGAAACTTCGAGAAAAAAAAATTGTTTTAACTGCGGATCGTGTGACCACCTTAGGAAGAAATGCAATGTGACAACAAAATGTTTTCGCTGCAGTGGAGAGGGTCATATCTCAAAAAATTGTCAAAGGATTACGACTATTGGTGCAATGTATAATTCGAACGCATGGAGACTGCAACCGTTGGTGTAGTACAAAATACAAAACGCATAAAGGAAGTGGACATAAAAGGTTGCAGGAGGAGGAGTTAAATATCTGGAGAAAGCTGTTATGAATCTGATTGGTCTAGGCGGAAAAGTTACTCATACGCTTGGTACTTTTAAAGCTGAGGTCCTTTTGGCATTTTACATTGCAGAAATCATAGCTTCTAAGCCGATAAGGCGATTTAAAAATTTAAAAAGCTTATGATCAATAATAAGCTTCAAAATGAATGTTTGTCAAGAGTGCTGGGTGTTCGTGGTGCTGTAATATTCTCATTCAATTTTTTCATTTAAAAATTGAGCGAAAACCGTTTTTTTTCAATTACAAACCGAATTTTTTATTGCTTAACATTGTTTATGAAATGTTTTAATTTGATTTTCTAACATAATAACAAAAAGTAAAACATAAAATTTTTTAAAATTTTTTTTTAGGTTAATTTTTAAAATTTGCTATTGATAGCTGATTTTTTTTCAAAATAATGTTCAATATTTACATCAATATCTAATAAACTCAACATTTCGGGACTATAGTTGCTGTTTTCCAAATCCTTTCGTGATCGCACGTGTCTCAGTGATGCAATAAGTGGTTCCGAAGAGGCTGACAGCATGTTAAAAATGTCTACATTTTGTCTAATGTATTAGTGTAGTTGAACCTTTTGTAGTCCTTGTTTTTACATTCCTATGCTTCTTCGGATAGCTCTCCAATTGGTAAACAATAATATTCTATTATTCGGCAAATTTTTTACCATTTAACATTTTCTTGCAATTTATAACATTCAAGATAACAGCCAACCTTTTAATGATCTCTTGACTACCACCTGTTATTAAACATCATCACTTTCAAAAAATCTCCTTGAAGTATTTTTATCATTCGTGTTTCCATATCCGTGCTTTGGTACCATATACACCTGATAGGTAAATACTTCACCTACCTAGAGTATGTAGTCCGGTATTGATACTAGTTGATCCCTGTTAGTTCTATTCCACCAAAGTTAAAAATATGACAATAGTTAGTACATTTATTATTTCTATCAAGACAAGATCGATTGTTGAAATGGTCCAATATTCAGTTCTAAAGATGAGATTTTTTGTAAAAATTATCGTTTATTCCCATTTACTAAAAGTGTCTCAACTTTGTGCGCCTCTAGCACCCGCCTCTAGCACCCATCAACCGATTTCAAAAATTGTTTGTATTCATAATCCCTGAAGTATTCGCTATCGATTGTATATATCATTTTAACTAGGTAGATGAAACGCGATCATGAAAAAACTGATTTTTACAACGCTATCGAAGCAGAGGCCCAATGGTACGACGCGTCGTCAGAAGTAGGATATAAATTTTATCCCCCTGTTGGGGGATCAGTTAAGTATTTTTAATGTAACAGAAAACGATTCTGATATAGATGTACCCTCAACAACTACAAGGCTGTTGAATACCCAACCGTTTAAGAGAGAACCCAGAGTGCTCTAGGGCTTGATGTGATGCAGTTAGTCTACAGATTGCCCCAGATGGTATTATCTCGCCGTTTAGACAAGCATGAAATCGTCTACCAGCTCAATGCTGGAATTGTTCGCCGATCGTCATCCAATTTTGCCAGTCGAGTCGTTGTGGTGAAAAAGAAAGATGGCAGCTATCGAATCTGCGTGGATTTTAGAAAGCTAAACAATATGGTGTTGAAGGATAGGTTCCGATCTGGTTCCGATAATTGACGATATCCTAGAGAAGCTGCAGGCCGCAAAGTTTTTTAAAGTCATAAACTTAGAGAATGGATTTTTTATGTGCTGATTGAAGAAACATGTAAAAAATACATAGCATTCGTGACCAAGGAGGGATGATTCAAATTCAACAAGGCTCCTTTTGGTTTCTGTATTTCACCTGCAGTATTTATCCAATATGTAACAAATGTTTTTCAACCGTTGTTAAATGCTGACGTGTTGGATCTGTATATGGATGATTTTATAATCCATACAACGACAGCAGAAGAATGTCTCAATAAGATGAAGAAAGTTTTAGACACAGCAGAAGAAGTGTCACTTTCTAAAGAACTACTAAGGGGTATTCAATTATTGCCCGACCACTGACGGATCTTTTGCGTAAAGACGTTGCTTTTACGATGAATGCGGTTGCACTGAAGGCTTTTGAAGAATTAAAAAGAGCTGTCACCCTCAAACCAGTACTTAAATTATATAATCGAAATGCCAAAACAGAAATTCAAACAGACGCGTCAAAAATGGGATTTGCAGTATACCTTGCCATAAGTTTAGCCAATACATTTTGGGCATCAGTTGTATCGTATTGCCCAGCCTTTAATCATACAATAAACAAGAAGGATGTACCTAGAGATGTGGCGCGATGGATTGTTTATTTGCAGGCTTTTAACTTCGGTGTGGAGCATAGAGCTGGAGAGAGACTTAAACAAGTGGATTGTTTCAGATTGTACGATCGGAAACGTCGGCACGATTTAAAAAAGCGCAGCAGGAGGATACAATGTCAAAGGCTCTGATTGAATTGTGGCTGAATCAACCCTTTGAAGATTTTAAATTAAAAGGTGGCCTTTCAGACAAAACGGTTTCCGGTAATGAACTTTTCGTTGTCCCGAACAAATGGAAAAAGAGATCATTATCGAAGCCCACAATGTTGCTCACTAGACGTTGCAAAAGACGATGGATGGATGCCGCATTTAAAGTCAAAAGTGGCACGAATTATATAACAACTGCGTCAAATGCATAATTTATGACAAACCAGAGTGCCGGGCCAGGATTAACTTCGACCGTGTCGAAGTTTGTATACCCTTGCAACTGTTTTGATAACTCTTTCGCTACCCATAGCCATCAAAGTGTAAAAACGTTTTATCCAAAAAAGTCTAATGTCTGCGAAAGAACGGCCTACAATCTTAGCATAGGATATAACGAACTTTTTGATGAAACTCACTGCAAAAACGTTTTATCCAAAAAGTCTAATGTCTGCGAAAGAACGGCCTACAATCTTAGCATAGGAAATAACGAAGTTATTGATCAAAGTCACGGTTTTCCACCGATGACAAGTCACAATTTTTTTCCTATGGGAGCTATATGATATAGTCACCCGATCTTAATAAAAATATGGAACAGTTGTTTATAGGTGAACTAGACTTACAAATATTAAACTTCTCGATAATAGCTTAAATAACGAAGTTATTGAGAAAAGTCACTGTTCGTGACTTTGCCGTTTGTATGGGAGCTATGATATAGTGGTCAGATACGTCTGAATCCGAGATATACAACGCCTGCAGTATATACAAGCCTGCGTGCAAAATTTCAGCTCTGTAGCTCTTACAGTCTCGGAGGAGTTCGCATCGATCCAGACGGACAGACATGACTATTTGAACTCGTCTCGTCGTCCTGATCAAGAATATATATACTTTATATGGTCTGAGATGCTTCGTTCTATGCGTTGCACACTTCTGACCAAAATTAATATATCCTTTTTGCAAGGGTATACAAATTCGGCAAAAAGGAAGGTTTAATGCAGGTGATAGACAAAGGAGATTGACCATTAGAGTCGGTACATGTGGATCATCCTGGGCCATTAAATGCAACTTCAAAGCAATATATGTATGTAAGTATATATTTGCTATAGTCGACGCCTTCACAAATTTGTTTGCTTATATCCAACAAAAACAGCAAGTTGCGAGGAAGTACTACGAAGATTAAAAGAGTGGCCTTTATTTGGTAACGCTGTTCGAATTATCAGTGACAAAGGATCTGCATTAATAGCTAAAGATTTCGAGGAATATATCAAGTTGAACGGAATCCACCATGTTTGGTCAACAACGTGCGTACCAGGAGGCAACGGTCAAATCGAACGTTCAAACAGATATATCATTACGGTTATTTCCAAGCTGTTTGCGGATGAAGTATGTGCCAAATGTGCAAAAAGCTGTTAACTCTCATGTCAATGTATCAACAAAGAGATCGCCGTTTGAACTAATGCTGGGTGTGTAAGTGAACAATGGGCCAGAAAATCTGATTCTTAAGTTGTTAGAAGAGGAAATATGCGACAAATTTAATGAAGAGAGACAGTCAATGAGATCTTCTGCTAAGCGAGAAATTACTAACGCCCAGGAAGCATACAACAAACAATATGATTCAAAACGCAAAATCATAGCTACTAGCGGGTTCGGATGACTAATATCAGGATGGCCGAATGTAAGATGTGTGCTGGGTTGCTAGTCGTTTTTGTAACCTAGCTGAGAGTGTGGCCAGTCAGTGGAAGTCTGTTGGAGTGAGTCGAGAAGTAGAGTCGTCGTCGAAAAGTGGCAAGCGAAAGAATTCGAAAGTAGTCGGAACATTTAAGTTGAAATGTCCAGTCGTTTTAAGTTGAACATTAATCGTTGTAATTCTTGAAAAGTACTTTCTATCTGGCAACTCTTACACCTTTTATTTGTACCATTACTCATTACTCATTAAATCAGTCTTTTATCATCTTGCAAACTGCACACACGTCTTTTAATAGGTTATGGGCCCAGGCCACGCATACAAGAAAAGACAAAAGAGGAATGACCAATATATATCCGTGTGAAAAGTTAAGGGGCCGCGTTGCAGAGAAGGAAGCGTCACTAGACGAGAGTGCGCTCGCGGAGATTACGCTGATGATTGAGTCGATCAATTACGCACACATCGCCAAATCCAAATCAGAGAGAGATGCTTTGGCGCAGACGTTTGAGGACAGCGGAGTGACTCGGAAAGTAGAGCTGCTTAAGAAGTTGGTACAGTTAAACCTGGAGCAGTTTGATTCGACACAGGAGTATGTCAACGAAATGATTATGACTGCCATTAAGTTAAATAATGCTGATTTTTGCATAGGTGACGATGTAACGGCATCACTAATGCTTGCTGGATTACCTAGTGAGTATCAGGCATTGGTCATGGCAGTAGAAAACTCTATATCTACATTAACTGTCGACAATGTAAAAGGTATGTTGCGAAGTTTGACACCAACGCTGGAATCAATTCGAATGCCATGTACTCAAGAGCATCAAAGCAAGCTAAGAGGGACAAATCAAAGTTAAATAATCGGGTTAAGAAAACAAATATTTGCTACGCATGCGGTGGTAAAGGGCATATGGAAGAGGACAGAAGCGATGAAGAGAGAGCAGCTCTTGCATCAAATACTTCGCTCTTAACAAATACAAAGCCACATGTAGGCAAGAGTGAGACAGTACATTGATTCTGGTGCTTCAACTCACATGACAAATGATCGGAGATTGCTAAGCAACGAATCTGAGGTTAGCAACAAGAGCGTAATAATAGCGAACAAAGAGAATATGCATGTAAAAGGCAGAGGCGATGTAGAAATTTTTTTCCATGTAAAAGGCAAATCAGTTAAAGGTAATATTCATGATGTAGGGTATGTTCCAAATTTGTGCGGAAATCTGTTATCTGTAAGCCAAATGGCAAAAAAGGAAAAAGGATAGTTTTCGAAAAGAACCATTGCTACATCTTTTGAGAAAAATATTTTAAAAGCCACTGGCTATCTGCAAAATGATCTGTATCGACTGAATTGTGAACTGCCAAAGGTAGAGAAAGCCTTGGTCGCAGTAAATGGATTCAAACTATGGCATCGTAGGATGGGCCACATTTGTGACACAAAATTACAGCTGGTAACAAAAGCCACCGATGGTGTTAAATACTCTGTTAATGAATCGTGCCGGGATAAATGCGTGCCTTAAAGGAAAAATAACTCGTATGATAAGCAAGCAGCCTGGAATCCGTGCCGAAGGTCTTTTAGATCTTGTCCACTCAGATGTGCTTGGACCATTGAGAGTCAAGTCCTTTTCTGGTGCAAGATTTATGCTTGTCTTCGTTGATGATTACTCTCGGAAGGTGTTTGTGTACCCAATTAAGGAGAAGGCAGATGTAGTCAGGAAGTTCGAGATTTTCAAAAATCTGGCAGAGAACCAAACAGGACGCAAAATTCGCATTTTGTGTTCTGACAATGGGAAGGAATATTGCAACCAAGAGCTTGAAAATTTTTGCAGAATGCAGGTATTCTGCATCAGACTATATAGAGCGCCGTATAACCCTGAGCAAAATGGAGTCGCAGAGCGGATGAATCGCACCCTTCTGGAGAGTGCGCTGCGTTTTACTGGACACAGCATTGCCCAACATTTATTAGGCGGAAGCCGCTAACACTGCAGCTCATATAACTAGCCGAATGCATTGTCGTGGAAATAGCTCATCTCCTGAAAGACTTTGGACTGGATCTAAGCCAAACTTAAAGTATATGCGTATGTTTGGTTGTACAGCATTGGCTCTAAATCTGAAGAATGCATTTTTGTAGGATACTTCGAAGGCATATCGGCTTTACAGGACATCTGATCGTAAGTTTTTAATAAGTATGGACGTCGTTTTCATCGAAAATAATTGCAGAGACTCAACACAGCATTTTGGCGAAATGTGCACCGTAGAGGATAATTGCAGAGACGGTAAACAGTCCCTGGAAGCAGAACCTTTGCTCTCCCTAGAGTTAAATAACACTTGGACGCTAACGGAATTACCAAAGGGCAAAGTGGCGATACAGTCAAAATGGGTTTTTAAAACAAAACGAGAATCTGGGGACTTGGTGCCTCGCTAAGGCAAGACTTGTTGTTAAAGGATTTTCTCAGAAAGAGTGTATTGACTACACGGAGACGTTTGCACCAGTCGTGCGATACACTTCCATCTGCGTGCTGTTTGCTGCAGCTGCTAACTAGCTTTTCTTAATGGCGATTTACAAGAAGAAATCTACATGCTTCAGCCTGAAGGCTTCGACGATCAATCAAAAGTTTGTCGCCTAAGCAGGCAAGCAGAGTCTGGAATGAGATGCTAAACAAGGTTCTACTAGGCTTTGGTCTTCAACGTGGCAAAGTGGATCAGTATGTATACCATTACGTAACTGGATCAACCATAATATATGTGGCAGTATATGTTGACGATATATTAATTTTAAGCAACAACAAACAAATGGTACCTAGAATCAAGGGCGAGCTATCGCAGAAATTTAACATGAAAGATGAGGGCGAAGTTTCGTCGATTTTGGGCATGCGTGTTAGACACAATAAGACCGAAGGCACATTAAGAATTGATCAGTCTAATTATATTGCAGGAATTCTAAAAAGATTCGGAATGGATGATTGCAAAGCAGTGTCAACGACGGTGGATGTCGGACAAATCTGAAGCCGACATTGAAGATATGAAGAAGGTTCCGTACTTAGAAGCTTTTGGTTGCCTACTATATGCTGCCCAGAACACTCGTCCTGACATAAGTTTTGCTGTCAACATGTTGAGTCGATTCTCTTCCAATCCAGGAATGGTTCACTGGACCGCCGTTAAACGTGTAATGATATATCTGAAAGGAACTGTCAAGAAATGCATCACATATCATGCTACTGGAGATGCCTTAAAGGTTTTTTTTGTGATGCTGATTGGGGCGGAGACATCGAAGGAAGGAGAACAACAGCAGGATACATTTATGTACAACAAGGTGGAGCAATATCGTGGTGTTCCCAACGGCAAAGGACCGTTGCACTGTCCTCTACAGAAGCAGAATATATGGCAGCAGTATCTGCCAAGAAGCCATATGGTTATTGCGCCTGCAGAAGGAACTTCATCTCAATATACCAATAAGATCGTGCTATGTTGTGACAAGAGTGCGTTGCACATCATAAGGAAAAATTCATTTTCTCCAAGAACGAAACATATAGATATCAAATTTAAGTTTATTAGAGAATGGTTGACCAATGGCTCTATCCGAATAGAGTACATTCCTACCGAGGACATGCCGGCAGATGCACTAACAAAACCAGTCCCAGCTTCTAAAATAGCGTTGTTGGGATCCAGAGTGGGGTTAACCTTATTTCTTAATTAAACAAAGGAATTGTCATTATCAAAATTGTCATAATATTATATCTGCCAGATATTCAATTAAGGGGGTATATTGAAAAGTACTTTCTATCTAGCAACTCTTACACCTTATATTTGTACCATTACTCATTACTCATTAAATCAGTCTTCTATCATCTTGCAAACTGCACACACGTCTTTTAATAGTAATTAATTAAGAATAATTTGTGAACTCATCTATTCAATTTGGGTCCTCGTTCTATTGATACTTTTTGTTTTTGTAAACTGCTCTTTAAAACTTTCTATTTGTTCATATACGAATAAATCTCTTACATGTATATAATAATAATAATAGATGGAATTTTTCATATGTATTTATAATTATTTCATTTTACATCTTATCTCATGATCATATCCGTTGCTTCGCCGCTGTTCGCCTTCACCTTAAAGCAGGGGTAGGCAAATATAGCCCGTGTGGGCACTTTTCTTCGTCATTTGAACGTTTTGACATTTGTGTGTATCCCGAATCCAACACGAAATACACTTGAGAGCGTAAAATCAGAACTAGTCTGTTTCAGCATTTCGACGCGAGCGCTTATGTGTCGCTTTGTTCGAAAAATTCACATGAAAAATGAAGTTAGGGGTTGTTTTCTCATTCATTTTCTTGCATCACATTATCGGTTGTACTGGTTTGAGCGATTCAGCCTTATTTTATTCACTTTTCATTTTTCTAAGTTTAAAACACACACGTACAATTTGCGCTGGCTCTCTTTGTGTCTACCCCTTGCAGGCAGGCACATGCCACCGTTTTTTTTTTGGTCTCTGCAAATATGTTGTTGCCGTCCATTCGTCCATATGAGCACCTAGATCTCGGAGACTATAAGAGCTAGAGCCATCAAATTCGGTATGTAATCTCGTGTAGTATGTACAGTGATCGAGTTTATGTTGAATTTTTACCACGCCTACTCTCGCGAAATATAGTTTGCTTATTATGCCTATGGTTTAGTCCAGGGCCCGGCACTCATATCACCCGGGGGACGAACACGTTCTGCACCTCGTATGCGTGTAAGCCGAACTGCTGCCGAAGTCCTCACACAAAAAAATCAAGAGCATGACGGTGGATTTTCACCCTCTTGTTTGATTTATCTATAAATACTTTTGCACGATTATGCTGATTTCTTCTTTATCATCATTCTTGTGCAAAAATATGTTGGATTGTGTAACTCCTCCTTCTTTTGATAAGGAATTCTCCTGGATTCCTCTTTAACATTCTTTATATATGCCTATAAAAAGAAATACAAGACCGATTGATATTTTGCTAAATTTGTTGGAGATTATTGCTTGAGTTCGGATCTATTTAATGGTATTATATTATTATTTTTTTTGTCAATTTCTTTAAATATTAGCTTTATGGTTTCGCTATCGATAGTTTCATTACAGTTGTATTAAATTATATTATTGTTTGCATTGATTTCCCTTCCAGGAAGGCAACTACGAGTTATCTCGTATTACCTAAAACAACAATTTTTTGTGTATCTACGAGTAAAATCACCAACTACGGAGATAACTCGTAGGTCCTTTTTCTCCTTTAAAAAACATCATTTCTGATTTTTGATGATACCAATGATCTAGAAATAGAGTTTTTAGTAATGTAATGTGAAAAAATCAAAATGTAATTTTTGGCCAGTTTTCTGAAAATGGCCTTGGCAGTCAACGTGTGAATATTGTACCTTCATTTATTAATTTTGTCTGAAATTCTATGTCTTCTATCATTTAACAGTTTCTTTTAGTGGTACACTTTGGATTCAGCTTCAGTTCGTTAATAGTTTTATTCTCTTTATACATATGTATATGTTTTGTTTGCAACTTTTACTACTCTTTCAGGACGCATGTCGATTCTTTTATTTTTCTGGTTTGTTAGTGGGGTTTTAGAATTACTGGTCTTATTTTAATTTTTATGGTTTATATTTCTGCATCTAAGCATCTAATAGTATACAGCTATTTGTCAGTTGTTCGATTATGGGCGTTATTAAGTCTTTCGACAACGCTATTGCCAGTGTGACGATTTGGTTTTGTTGAATTGTATTCTATACCTTCTTATTCCAAAAATTCCCTGACGATCAAACTATTAAATTCGTTATCTAAGACAAACGTTTAGACTTTCCCTTGTATCGACAAGAATTGCTGAATGTGTTCCACAATTGTGCTGCTGCCGTAGTGACAGTGAACTTCTTGGAAAAATTTGGATGTCGTAGGACTGGACTATTTGTAACTAGTGTTTTCAACTTTTCGAATGCTGCTATATAGCTTGGGTTGTCGGTGTTGATCGTCTCGTTTTTCTTCACATATTTTGACATAGGGAATGCTATTTTTGCATAATCCCTAACCAATTTTCTGTAAAATCCTGTCAACCATAGGAATGATTTGATAGGTAATTTTAAATTCGGAATAATATTTATTTTATCTGGTTCGGCTTGATACCGTGAATAGTCAAGATGTGAGCGAAGAATCGCGTTTCTTTCTTATGAAAGTCACACTTATCTACTTGAATTTTTAAATTCGCTTCTTTTAGAGTTTTCAATATTTTTCTTAGGGTGGTCATAGGTTCTTGAAGGGATGTGCTAAAAATTAGTATGCCGTCCATGTAGACGTACCTTCAAGACTTCTTTCATGAGTCTCTGGAATGTCGACGGAGCATTGTTGAGTCCGCACGGCATTGTGATAGACTCATAGTGGCCTGATAGAATGAAAAAACCGGCTTTGGCCTGTCTTCTTCCCTAAGAAGAAATTGAAGAAAACCCTTAGCTAAATCGAGGGTTGTAAAATACTGGGAACTACCCAACCAGAGAGTTCAAATTGGGAATTGGAAATCTGTTATCAACCGTGAATTCGTTTAATTGCGATAATCGATGACGATTCTGAGTTTTTTTGACCCTGAATTATCGAGTTTTTTCTCGACAATCCATAAGGGTCTGTTATAGGGTGAGTTATCCTCTTGTACTATATTCTCCTCAAGGATTTTTTTATCTGTCTATTTATTTCTTTTTGGTGGATTTGGGGATAATTTTATATTTTAGAATATTAGAGTCTATCCACTGTAGTAATAATTTCGTAAGAAATTCGGTTCGTCGCGGATAAAACGTCCGCATCTCGAAAAAAAATAAATCATCGGATTTTGCAAGTAAAGCTTCGACAGCTTCGAAATAAAATTTCCTATCGAGTAACTCTACGTATCGTTCAGTATGTGAGCATTAAAGGCTTTTAGAAAGTTTTGGCCTATCATTGCTAAGAAATTTTGGTTAGGGAAATCGATGAGTTTTGACTGTAGTGTTCCTAGGTAGGGTATCTCTTTTGGAAATGGTATAGTTACGGGGTATTTTACAGTATTAGCACCGTTAATGGTTTTATAGGTACATGCTTTGGTGGGTTCAGTTTTAGGGTACTGGTGTTCGAGAATTCTTGATTTTAGGATGATTGTCGTTGTACCATTGTCGACCAAGCATTTAATTTTCACTTTTTCTATTATGGGTAAAGTTGCTCTAGGTAAGGTGTCAAAAAAATTATCTCTTCCTCTTCTTCTGGCTGTTTCTTTCGAAAGTTCCTGGAGCTCCATAGTCGTGGGATCGTTCCTTTAGGTATCAATGCTCATATTAGACATTTTTGTCTGTCTTAAGCCGTTGCCTTTGTTGTTATAATTGGGTCTAGAATTTTGATTTTGGCTGATTTGTGGTCTGTTACATGACCTTTTATTTGTCTGATTGCTCTAAGGTGGACCGGCGTTATGATTGAGTTTTGACCGACTACTCAGATTTTGTGTGGCATTATTAGGGGACTGGTTATTTTGGCTTGGCTTGTTGTGAGTGGTGATAGTGTTACTGCTCATGAAACATATACATTTTGTTTATTTCAAATTCTCTTGAATTACTCACTTTAATGAATCTGAATCTGTCAAATACATCCTCGTAAGTCGTCCTGGGCCGCATTTGATCCATCAGTTTGGCTTTCATCTCCAACTGTCTAATGAAGTTCGATGCTGCTAAATTGTCCAAGTAGATTTAGGGCTGCCTCCTGTTGGAGTACGACCTCTCTTAGATTTTTTGAGCTCTTCTTCCATCGATATTATTACAGTTTTTCCATTTTCGTCCAATTTATGTATGTTTTTTCTTGGGTACTTTGTGTACATAAAATTGTCACTTTGTTCGGTTAATTATTCAATAACACTACAGTGTTAGTAGTTATGCTTTTTGCTAATAGTTTGCTTATTAAAAAAAGCCACAAGATATCTTTAGATGTTGAAAAAATGTAACCTTATTATAAATGTAAGGGACTCAATTGAGTCCCATAATGTATTATATTATAGTTTATTAATAGTATTATAAATCGTGGACAGGCGAATAATGATTACATATTGTAACTTAAATCTCGGGTTCTGTATACTGCTGATTTATCGGCTTCTTACTGCTGCTTACGACTGCTGATACTACTAACTGCTGAACACCGACTGCTGACTGCTGAACCTCGACTGTTGACTGCTGAACATCGACTGGTGACTTTACACGACACCTCACGACTGCTACTGCGTTGCCAATCTGCATAAGGGAGTTGCCACCACGCCGTAACTACCTTATCCCATCTCACATTCGGCCTTCCTGATTAGTCATCAGCCTCTGATAACCATGCATCCTCTTTTTCTGTTACAAAACTCCACAATTTCATGTTGTCATTGCTCATGGTCGTATATTTTGGTCCCTCGGTGTCTGTTTCTGCTTTTCGAACATCATAGCGTCCTGCACGTTTCAACTTTACTATCTCGTACGGTCCCAAAAACTCGCTTGCCAACTTTTTGCCTGCTACAAATTGGGTTCTACGAATGGCCGCCAGATCTCCAACATTGTATCCGACCTCGTTCTTTCGGATACTGCTCTTTATAACCTTTCTGAGCCATCCGTATATTTTCTTTCCTTGCCTTTCTAAGTCAAAGGTATCAAACATTTCATTTTTGAGCAACTGTAAGATATCGCTTTCGGTTCCGCTCCTCATTTTCACGCCGAGCATCAACTTAAATGGAGACCTCTTTGTGGACTTATGGACAGAAGAAGTAATCGCTTTTTGAACTCTCGGTACGAACTTATACCATCTCTCAGGCTCCTCCGATGATAACTTGGATATAATGTTAAGGATCGATCGGTTGACACGTTCAATTTGTCCATTTCCTCTTGGCACTCCAGTGGTGATCCAAACATGTTCAATTCCATTCTATTTCGTATACTCTTCAAAACTACACGATGTAAATGCTGATCCACGATCACTTATGATGCAAGCTGGATGTTCGAATATATCTGACCATTCCTGTAGCATTTTGATGACCTCGTCGGCATTAGTGGTTTTTGTGGGGTACTTCCATACAAATTTGCCGAAACTATCGACCATTGCAAACATGTATTTATACAGCTTTGATGTGGCATCCATCGGTCCAAGGTGATCCACTTGTAAAGTTTGCAGCGGTTCGGATCCTTTGTCGATTTGATAAAGAAACCCTTCTTTGTTGCCAAGTTTCTTGTTGTAGATAATACATTTAACACAATTGTTGATTATCTGCATCACTTTGCCTTCCAGATGTGGTATCCATAAACTTTGTTGTACCGCGTTCACAGTTTTTTGCACTGCAAAGTGTCCTGCGTTGTGAGCTTCTGTAATTATTTCTTTTTTCAAGGATTTTGGTATAGCGAGCAAATCTGTTCATTGTACCACCTTGTACACCAAACCTCCTTTAAGCCTTAAGTTGTCATACGGCTTGCTTCTAAGAATCTCGGATCTTAATCTTAATCATCATATCATCTTGCTGAGCTTTTATAATCTTTGCTGTGACTATTAATGATACTAACATTATTTGACTTGTGTATCGGCTTAGGCAATTCACGTGTTTTAGCCGCTCTCCTGGTCTGTGTACTGCCTCAAATTCGAAGTCTTGCAAGTATAGAACCCATTGGGCAACCTCCCGAGGAACGTCTTGCTTAGTCAATGTTGGTTTGAACGCAGCGCAATCGGTTACACGCTTAAAATTAATTCCAAGAATATACTGCCGAAATTTTTTGCAAGCTAGAAATATAGCTTTGGCTTCTTGTACATTGCTATGCAGCCGTGCTTTAGACTCTGAGGTTTTCTTGCTCCAAAACAAAACGGGGTGAAGTTGACCCTCTTGCCACTGTAGCAATGCAGCACCAAAGCCGTCTTTAGATGCGCCGGTATGTATTTCGGTTCTGGCATCCCTTCGATACAACTTCAAAACAGGCTCTTTTATTAAGGCATCTTTCAAGACATCAACAGCGTTTTGTTCCTTCGGGTCCATTTTAAATTCGACATCTTTTCGCAATAGATCTGTCAGCGGCTTGGCGATAAATGAGTAGTCTCTTATAATTTTGTTTTTTGGCATGCTGAAGAAAACCTTTGCATTCCCCAATTTTTCTAAAACATCTTGTGTATACTGTGAAGGCACATCAGGGGCAGTGTTTGTTTCGACTACATTATAAATACTTATCTGATTTTCGTTGAAAGCTTCTTCCTCAGATAGCTGTGCGTAAGTATATCCAACGGGAGTTAATGACATTTGGAACATTGATATAAAATCATTTCCCAACAGTAATTCTATTCCAATTGTGCAGTCATCCACTACCAGAAACGTGTGTGTGACGCAAATGCCATCGATCTGCACCTTTGCCTTGAACTGACCCACAGGACGTGTGGTGTTCTGCCCTAGTTCTTTCAGATAAGACGTACTTGCTAGCAGCTGGACTCCTTGCATTCGGCTAAACGCAGATATTCTAAGTAGAAACACGTCGGTTCCGGTATCTATGCAATCTGCAACGATTTGAGACGGTTTTCTTCATACACGATGTTTACAGAGTAGAAAGTTGGATAATTTTTAGACATGTGTCCAGTTTGGTTGCAACGTAAACACTTGACTTCCTCCTTACAGTCCTTGCGCAGATGCGCCATTGTTCCGCATTTGAAGCAATGTAGCTTCTTGTCATTGCTTGATTTCGGCGTACACTGCTGAGGAGCTCGATTTGCTGCTTCGGGCTTAACATTGGTACTGGTGATTTTTTTCGTAAATGTCATATTTATTATTCAGCTCATTAAGTGACTTGCAGTCATACAACGTGTATTTGTAGTCACTCTTCAACTTCAATCCATTAACTGACTCCATATCAATAATCCCACGGGCAGCGATCCGTTTGATTTGCAAAATGTACTCATGAAAACTTTCACCATCGGACTTCGTACGTAGAGATAATTGGTTGTGAATTTCGGCACTACATGGCTGATCGCAATCAAATTCCTCCAGGACTTGCTGGCGAAGTTGTTCATATTCGTAGACAGCCGTAGACTCGAGAAATAGAGCGGCGGTACCGGCCATTTTCCCTCGGGCTTGAACGTACTTCTGTTTGTTGTTCAATCCATATGCATCGGCGTTGAGTTCAAAGTTTTGAAACCACTGCTGTACAGACATTCCTTCCCCGCAGAATTCAGCTTGGTGTCATTTTTTTTGTCTAATTCGTCGGCTTGCACTTTCAGAGAAAATAGTTGGAGCAGCTGATGAAAAGTCGCGGTGTTCTCAACTAGCATTGCTGCATTTATTCCGGCCTGGTTTCCATCATGTTTGTGCTTAATTGCCTCTAATTCATTTGTGCGACATCGGGGCTAATTGGTCATCTTCGTCCGACATAATGATGCGATTTCGTAATACTCCTTTTGAAAGCTTACTCTCTCTTATTAGAAGCTTGCTTGCGATTTTTCATCGTGAAGCCTAAGACTAAAGCCAACTAATTGCACAATATATATCGGAAAAAATTGCCCTTTAACCTGTGTTTAAATATAAGTTTTTGAACCTCTATTTTATTTATTTTCGTTTTTGCTCCATAATAGACAGCGTTAAATGTGACTCTACATGAAGCACATCAACGATAAAAATTGTTCGTATGCAAAACTATATAATATAGTGGACCGATCCGGGTGATTTTTAAACTTAATTTCATGCAGGTAATAAAAAGCACAAACAATTGCATTCCAATAGCTTTTAAGATAGCTGAGTAAAACGCATACGCATGGAATTGGAACCGTCTTCCTCTGTGCGTTACAAACAACCGACAAATTGAATAATACAATACCCGCCGCAAGGATAAAATAACTATTATTATGGTAAGTAAAAAGTTATTAAGCAAAAAGTTTAATACCTGAATTCAAAATAAAAACACTAAATATACACATACGAATAAGACAATGAGTTAAGTATGTGGTATACATTTTATATAATTATGTGTAATAATCTTCCAACTTGAGGCAAAATTGCAACTTGATGTCATAAGAATAAATGGCAACAGGTGCTAAGTATGTACTACAATTTGTTTTTTGGCCGCAACTGTATGTCTCTATGTTAAGCGAACACAAATGAAACCAGTGGGCCGGAGCTAACTTCGACCTCGTCGAAGTTTCTGTACCCTTGCAACTGTTTTCGTAACTCTTTCCCTTCCCGTATCCATCAAAGTGGAAAACGTTTTATCTAAAAAGGCTAATGCTTGCGAAAGAACGGCCTAAAATCTTAGCCTAGGAAACAATGAAGATATTGTTTTCAATCCATCGTTCCTATAGGAGCTATATGATATAGTCACCAGATCCTGATCAAATTGGCACAGTCGTTTTAAGAAAACATACAATATATAGAAAATAACGAGATTTTTGAGAACAGTCACTGTTCGTGACTTTGACGTTTGTATGGTGGTCCGATCCGGCTTAATTTGAGATATACAACACCAGCAGTATATACAAGCCTACATGCAAAATTTCAGCTCTGTAGCTCTTACGGACTAGGAGGAGTTTGCGCTGATCCAGACGGAGGGACAGACATGGCTATTTAAACTCGTCTTGTCGTGCAGGTCAAGAATATATATACTTTATATGATCGGAGAAGCATCCTTTAATGTGTTGCACAAATTTATCATTGGTTTGTTTTTCTTTCGTTTTCTCCATTGAGGCAAAATGCTATCATCTTTTATTTTGTTGGCTAAATAAGGTGAAAGTAGAAAAGTAGATTTTTACTCACCTAACATACACAACGAGTAGCATATATTGATATTCATCCAGGCAAGGTCTCCCAGATACCCCAGAACAATCATGCCAATTGTCTGGGCTATGCCTATGGACGATATTAATACAGCACTTACGTTTACTTCATAGTCATATTGTTTCAAGTAGTCCGGCAAATAAAGATATGGTATGATGAACCTAAAAACAAATATATAAAACATCAATGAAAATAGATATTATGTAAATATAAAGGGTATCACAGAAATCGATAACGAATAGAAGCCAATTAAAAAATGAAGTAAGTAAGTCGTCTCGCCGACTTAGGTATACCATACACCAGTAAAACAAATATTTTAAATTTGTAATAACTAATGCATTTGCCTATTTTAAAAAATTCTGTTCACATGCTTTTTACAAGCATATCTTAATATCTCGCGCACTGATGCATAGCACCCTAGCGCCCCCACCCGCCAACGGCCATCTCCGGCCTTATGCAAAAACGTTTATATGCATAACTCAGCTATTTTTTGTCCGATTTTGATTTGTGGTATTTTGCTGGGTATTAGTATCAAATTTAAGTGTGCCAAATTTGATTGCAGAAGGAAAAAAAATTACGGGAGATAATCGAGTTTTTCAAATTTCAGGGGCGGAAAGGGGCGTGGCAAAAACTTTATACATAGAAAATGTGCGCATTTACTATGCAAATATACATACCAAATTTGGTGTCTCTAGCTGCAATAGTTTTTGAGATAAACGTTTTTTTTGAATTGCGGGGGCGGAAAGGGGCGTGGCAAAAATTTGAAATAAACTTGATCACTCTACATACTACACGAGCCTACATTCCAAACTTGGTGGCTCTATCTCTTATAGTCTCCGAGATCTAGGCGTTCATACGGACGGACAGACGGACGGACGGACAGACGGACGGACGGACAGACGGACGGACGGACAGACGGACGGACAGACGGACATGGCTATATCGACTCGGCTGTTGTTTCACCCTATGGGTGTATGGTATAAAAAACTTTAGTGTCACAATATTTTATTTTGACAGTTTTCAAATATCCCGCAATATCTTTTGATAATAGTCCCTTGCAAAAAGGGTATATTACTTTTGGTCGGAATTATGCGACGCATAGAAGGAAGCATCTCCGACCATATAAAGTATAAATCTATGCTTGATCAGCACGACAAGACCAGTTCAAGATCGAGACCGTCCGTCTCGATTGACGCGATCTCCTCCTAGACCGTAAGAGCAACAGAGCTGAATGCATGTAGGCTTGAATATACAGCACAGTTTGTATATCTCGGATTCATCCGGATCAGACCACTATATCATATAGCTCCCATACAAACAGTAAAGTCACGAACAGTGACTTTTCTTAATAACTTCGGTTTTTTCCCAGCTTTCATAGTGAATTTTAATATAGGTGAGTCTATTACACCTATAAACAATTGTGCCACATTTAATCCAGATCGGGTGACTATATCATATGGCTCCCATAGGAAGGATCGGTCGAAAACTGTGACTTTTGTCAATAACTTCGTTACTTTTGATGCGATTGATTTCAAATTAAACATTTATTAGTTTAATATATATGTTAATGACTGTGCCGAATTTGATAAAGGTGGGGTGACTATCTCATATAGCTCCCAAAGTAAAGTAAAGTTTTTCTACATACTTCGACATTTTCGAGTAAGTGTGCTTGTCGGTTGGCGCGAATATTTAAGTCGATTTCTTATATTAATTTAGATAATATTCTCTTAAAACGTAATTAATATATTCTTGATCAGCATCAACAGCCGAGTCGCTTTAGCCATATCCATCTGTCCGTCCGTCCGTATGCACGCGTAGATCTCAAAGACTATAAGAGATACAGCCACCTGATTTAATATGTAGGCTCATGTAGTATGTAAAGTGATCAAGTTTATTTCAAATTTTTGCTACGTCCCTTCGGCCCACGCAATTTAAAAAAAAACGTTTATCTCAAAAACTATTCTAGCTAGGGACACCATATAGCGATCAAATTTGGTGCACTTAAATTCGATCAAAATCGGACAAAAAATATTCAAGTAATGCATATAAACGTTTTTCCATAGGGCCGGAGTGGCCGTTATTTGGTGGGGCCGCTAGGGCGCTCGTATGTATGCTTGAGTGAGCGAGATACTAAGATATGCTTGTAAAAAGTATGTGAAAACGCATGTGTTTAATAAATTTGAAATATTTGTTTTGCTGGTGTATGGTATACCTAAGTCGGCGAGACGACTTCCTTAGTTCATTAAGTATAGAATTAACCTAACGGACCTGTAGTTAGATTTAATATTCATAAATAAATAACTAGGTGACTCATTTTTAAAGTTCAATGGTGCTTGTGGGCAGGCAACGTTAGGCCATTGTGGTTATTTGATAAATATGTTATTTAGTTATGAGACTGAAAGAGATGGGATTTACGAAAAATCATATTGTGAGAATTATTAACATCGATAGGGATGCCTCGACTGACGAAGAAAGTGATAATGATATGGATGACATTTCTGCAGTGCTAAAGAAGAATTTGGAAGTAATCGTGGACTGTATAGATTGACCTTCTTGAAAATTTGAGTACGGAAAGATGTGAGCCGAAATCATGTGTTTAAAAGTGGTTCACAGAGCACCAATTTTGAAATTACAATGCTACGTACATACTGATGCTACTTTTAATTAACCTGGTAAGGTTGATTTAATAATACGGGGGTGATTTAATAATATATACTCATATCCCAAATGGGGGATTCACAAAGATTAATGGCCTTCAACAATACAACTCAAAACAATGTCTAAGAATTTATTCAGCATATGACTCCTCCAGCAGCACATGAGAATTTTTAGATGGCAATGGTTGAATTATATAACAAATATCTAAAAACCAGAGGGCCGGGGTTAACTTCGACCGGGTCGTAGTTTGTATACCCTTGCAACTGTTTTGGTAACTCTTTCCCTACCCATAGCCATCAAAGTGCAAAAACGTTTTATCCAAAAAGTCTAATGTCTGCGAAAGAACGGCCTACAATCTTACATTGGAAATAACGAAGTTCTTGATCAAAGTCACTGTTTTCCACCGATCGTTCCTGTGGGAGCTATATGATATAGTCATCCGATCTTTATCAAATTCTGTAGTCATTAACTATATATGTAAACTAACAAATGTTTAATTTAATATTCGATCGCACCAAAAGTAACGAAGTCATTGACAAAAGTCACTGTTTTCGACCGATCGTTCATGTGAGAGCTATACGATATAGTCACCCGATCTTGATAAAATTTCGCACAGTTGTTTACAGGTAAAATAGACTTACAAATATTCAATTTCACGATAATAGCTGGGAAAAAACCTAAATTATTGAGACAAGTCACTGTTCGTTACTTTGCCGTTTGTATGGGAGCTATATGAGTATATGTGCAGTATATACAAGCCTACATGAAAAATTTCAACTCTACTCTAACGGTCCCTAGATCCAGACGAACGGACATGGCTAGTTGAACTCGTCTCGTCGCGCTGATCAAAAATATATATACTTTATATGGTCGGAGATGCTTCCTTCTATACTTCTGACCAAAATTAATATACCCCTTTAGTTAGAACTTTTTACTGCACCCTGAGGTGATACAGGAAGTAAATTTCTTAGTCAGATTTGAATCTAAATTAATATTTTTAATAAAGATGGTACAAAAACAAGACTCAGTTAAAGCTAAAAGAACAAATAATTTTGACACACGACGGCTTTTTTTGCGGTTCTAGAGCAGGTTTTGAATCTTTTTTGCCATAAAACATATCCAGAAATAGGACAGAGAATACCAACACAGCCATTGCCGGGCGATTAGAACATTGCCAAAAGGCAATACAGAGCAAAGAACAGTGAAGAATTTTCTTGTAGTGGTCACAACGGAACAGGCCAATGGTCCGAATGCGGCAATCATTAGGAAAATGAAAAATTGTCCTATGACACCGCACCCAGAAATCAAAACCAGGTGTATCGATGCCTAAGGATGACTCACGACGAAGAATAGGGAATCCTTGACTTCACCGGTTACAAGGATGGGCACGCAAAGCACCAGTGTACTCCAGAAATTCTTGGCCACCATCATTTGTGGGCCTGATGAAGAACTAGCTGCACGAATTCGGTCCTGCACTGCCCCGGTCAGGCCATCCATAGAAAGACTTAGAAAGAGCAGCACTTCACACCCAGCATTGTGGACTCTGCCGGTAAATTGGACACTTTGCTCTCCTTGTACATGAACAGAACGACACCTACGACTAGGGTTAGCACAGGCATTGCGAGTCCAGCTATATGTCTTCCGCCCAATGAGAACACCTAAAATCATTACTGGTATGGGTTTAGCTGTCTTGCCCATCACAGCTGTTAGATAAGAAACCCATCGCAAAGCCATTGTTGTGGATACCACGGCCAGCAAATAAGTGTAGGGACTAACAGCATAATAGGTATGTGTAGTTGGTAGGTCTGATCATCAAAAGTCCTTTAGCAAACAAACAATTGCAAGCACACTGCACCCACACCAGGGCCAAGCGTCAATATCTCTTGTACAATACCGTAGAGAAAGTAACAAACAAAAATGCCCACGGCATAAATAACAAATCGGCTACGTTCCCGTAATTTTATTTAGGATTGATTTATCTTTTTACTTGAACGCTATTAAGACGACTGAGTAAAACGCATACGCACCGACGGACGGACTGACATGGCTGTATCGATTTAGCTTCTCATACCTTCTGCAAGGGTATAACCAGGGGATGCCACCTGAATTATGAATTACGGCAGAATTAGAAAGAATAGGAAGTCAGTTACAATCGTTAAAAGAACATCATATCGATTTACTAGGTTTAAACTTCCATTATGTAACTGGTCATGCTTTCTTAGTGTTAATTATATAACTAATTTAATATTAATAATAATTTGTATAATAGAGAGCTGCATGAGTGAGAGAAAAGTCAGTCAAATGAATCCATTCGAATTAAATGAATGAGTGACAACTACACAATGAAATGAGTGAGAGTGAATGTTAGTACTTGTCAAATCTCTAAAAATACGTAACTTTGTTTAATGAAAGGAAATGAATTGAGTGTGAAAGCATAGAAATGTACTAAGGCACTCGAATCATTCGAATTGTCTCATTTTTATTGGGACGTTTTAAAGCAACAACAACTAATTATTTTATCAAAAATGTATGGATAATAATGACGAATGGGCTATTAAAATTTGAATATGCTATACACCAAAAACTTTAGTGAGCAGTTTGCGTTTAAACATTTTGGGACAAAGAATTTCCTAATTGTCACAGACCCGAAAAAAAATAAATAAAGCAATCTAATATATAACAAAAAAAAAATATTACTCGCAAATGCATCATATACATATAGATCTACCTTTTAATATTATTTCACTAGTTGTAAAAAGAAATTCATCTCTTTAGGGTGTTCGCCCCGATAACAACAGTATTGTAGTCTGAGTAGGTCCCCACTGAGCCACCGACCACACTAGTATAGCCGTCTAGTAATCACATATACATACTTAAAAAATTTACAATTCAAAAAAATACTAAATACTAAATTCACAATTGGGATTTGAACGCATTTGAATAGCAACTCATTATCTTATTTTCTAACTCATTCAATTCGTTTTGTTTCGTTTGAATGTTGTGCGACTGATTTTTACGTCCCACACTCATTTACTTGAGGTTGATTTTCAAAGTCATTTAATTCATTCATTTGGTTTTAAATGTTGTTAACTTGAATTGGATTTTCTATTTTTCTAAGAATGCAGAATCGAAAACATCGCATTTGGAGGCCCTTTTTAAAATGTTTAAAATTCAAAGTCGGATTCATTTAATTTGACTTCAACAATTCAGATAAACAAAACAAAATTAGGTCATGATATTTTCATGTCAAGTTTGCTTAAAACCAATACAAAAACATCCACACGCTGTGATAAACATTTAAAAATATAACAACGGCACAAAGTCAAGTGTTAACCACTTAAAGTCGTGGTGACGACAATGCTACGATTTCGTATATATACTCAACACTTTGTTAAATAAAATCAGCTTATATTTTGAACTCATTACCCTTCATTTTATGGGGTATTTTCTTTTGTTAAATAAAATCAGCTCATATTTTGAACTTATTACCCTTCATTTCATAGGGTATTTTCCTTTCCCTTGTTATTTATTTATTTATTTATTTATTTATTTACGTCAACTAAGTCAGCAGTCGACGAAAAAGCTTAAGCTCAAATACAGATAATAATTAATTCATGAAGGTAGCTTAGCTTTATGCACAACATTCCCGAGCCGGTGGAGGTGTTTTATTTGCAACAAGCTGCCAGCTATGCCCCGATTCACAGCCAATGTGGTCAGGGATGAATTGCACCCAATCCAATATCCATTCCAGAATACTTTCAGTGGTTACGCTGTAGATAATTAAAAAGTATAGCGCGAAGAGAAGTGACAGATAGATGAGGAGAAATAAGGTGAGAAAGGTTGTTAAAAGATTGGCAAAGAACACGAAGAGGTTCGTGAAGAGAGTAGTTAGTCAGACATCTACTAAGGTGAAGAGGAAAAAAGTTTCTGGTCCGACGTGAGGGAACACAAAAATATAGCGTATCTAGTAAATTGGTAGAACTGACTTCGCCGTTGACTACTTTATGTAGAAAGAGAATCCCAAATACGAGCCTACGGTTGTAAAGTGAAGGAAGATTAATAAGAAGAAATCTGTCAGAATAAGAAGGTAGGCGAAGATTCGGGTCCCAATTAAGACCGCGTAACGCAAACTTAAGGAATTGCTTCTGTACCAATTCAATACTACGCTGGTGAACATCATATTGAGGGTTCCACATTGCTGAGCAATATTCTAGAGTAGGGCGAACTAACGAAGTGTATAAAACCTTTGTCACATATGGATCATCAAATTCTTTGGGCCAACGTTTAATAAAGCCAAGAAGACTGCATGCTCTATTAATAATCGAAGATATATGAATATTAAAAGAAAGTTTTGGGTCAAACATAACGCCCAAGTCTTTAAATGATGGTACACAATCTAACAGAACAGACTTATTAGAGTAATGAGCTAGGAACGGCGACAAACGACTGAAAGTCATAAAAGAGCATTTAGAGGCATTAAGGTGTAATTTATTAACGTGACACCAAACACAGAACGCATCGAGATCTGATTGCAAGTACTGTTGGAAAGAAGGATCATTATATGAATAACAAATCTTGACGTCATCCGCAAACATGAGCACGCGTGAATGAGCCAAGGCCAAAGGCAAATCGTTTATAAACAAGGTAAATAACAGTGGGCCCAGATGACTGCCTTGGGGGACACCTGACGTAACTCGAACAGTTTTAGATATGGAGGAACGAAAAGACACCTTTTAGGTTCTGCCAATAAGATACGACTTTAATTAAGGCAATAGTTTCGGGGGAAAACCCATGATGTTAAGTTTCATGAGAAGCATAGAATGATTAACCGTATCGAAAACCTTACTAAAGTCAGTATAAATAACATCAGTGTGACACTTTTTACGGAAGCCATGGTGTACAAGGGTAGTCAATTCTAAAAGGTTGGTAAGCGACGAACGACCTTTCATGAAGCCATGCTGACAAGCAGAAATAGTGGATCTGGATAGGTGTTGAAGGGAAGACGTAATAATTTTCTCAAACAGCTTAGGTATTGCCGAAAGTTTGGCAATGCCACGGTAGTTAGAAATCCGATTATCCGATTTGTTACCCTTTTTAAAAAGCGGAATAATAAAAGACTCCTTCCAAATATCAGGGAAGCGACAAGTCTCACTCGATATAAAGAATAACCGAGATAAAGGCTTAGATAGGGAAATCGAACACATTTTGAGGATGCAACTAGGTATATTATCAGGTCCGGGTACGAAGGAAGACGTCATAGATGACAAGCTAGAGATAATACAGTCTTCAGTAATATTAGGATAAAACATACAATTTAAATGTGGAATTGTGAAGGGATAAGGTGTGGGATCCGAAGCAGTAGTGAAATAAGTCGACTGAAAGAATTTAGCAAACAGATCTGCAATATCTGAATCACTATTAGCAGTCTGGTCATTAAGTCTGAAGGTGGAAGGTAGTAAATTAGAGCGTCTTTTGGAATTAACAAAGTTATAAAATCTTTTGGGGTTCTTATAAAATTCAACCTTACAGCGAACGATATAATTATTGTAGCATTGAGTATTTAAAAGACAAAATTGAGATTTGGCTACACAATAATTTGCATAGTCAAGTCGCGAACCAGTTTTTTTAAATCTTTTAAAATATCTCGAGATTAGAGAGCCTACGTGTGAACCAGACTGGCGCACTGGAGACGGTAGAGACATTCACATAAGGAACGCATTTATCAATTAGAGAATTAAGAGCAGAGTAGAAAAAATTTACTGCACAATCTATATCACAGCACTCAAATAGAAATGACCAATCAAAAGAGAAAATAAGGCTGTTAAGAAGATTGAAATTGAGACGACTAAAAATAGTTCGCAAAGCATCAGCATGGTGCATGTAGATCATGATATCAGAAGTTGGAGGAATATATGAACAAGAAATATATAAGCTAAAGTTAGAACATGTAACTTCGACGCAAATAAACTCAACACCTAAGGGGAGATAAATCGGCACAACACTTGAACACAGATTCGAGTTGACAGCAATGAGTACTCCACCGCCACGTCGACCAACACGATCAAGCCTATAAGAAATAAAGTTATTAGAAAGAATTTCATTATTAGAGGAATTAAGCCAAGTTTCAGAGAAAGCTAATATGTCAGCCGAAAACGTTAAGCTATCACAGAATAATTTAGAGAGCTTGCTAAGAAGTCCTCTTACATTTTGATAATGAATGCAAAGACGTTATTAGTTTTTTGAAGCAGAAGATACATTAGGATGGCGGACAGGCAAAGGACGGGAGCGCTTATTGGGCGCAAACTCGTGTACCACTAGGCCCTATGGCCAAAAGTTAGGGTCAACCATAGCTGAGAAATACTCATTTGGTACAGTAATTTTAAAAGAGGAGATTTCGCGAGGCCTAGAAAACTTAAACTTTTGAATTAAAACCTAAGCAGGGCATATATTACCAATGTAAGCTGCCACAGACGATTCAGAAGTATCTGGAGCAAGCCTAGAGATAAATTATTGTTTACGATGAGGCACTACAGTTAGTGGAGGCGGAGGAGCATTGGGATCCGCAAGTGATTGAAAGCCAGCATGATCCAGTAATTGATCAGAGTTCCCGTGAGGGATAGATTGAGGTACACCAGGGCTTGTAGTGGGTACATCAATCTGAAAAGAAGAGCATAAAGAGGGACAAGAAGATGGTGTAGGTGAAAGAAAAATGGGAGAAGATGTAATAGAAAGTGCGGGCGACTGCTTATGAGGCAACTCAAGGGTACATTTCTTGGGCAATTCCTTAGAAGGTGGACCAAACTTGAATTGCGACAATAAATGTATGCTAAAGTCACACTCATTAGACAGCTGTTTGGCCAATTTATTTAGAGAAAGAAACTTTAAACGAAGATCCCTGTACATTCGGATAAAATCAAGCTGATGGCTGGCACAAGATGGGCAAGTCCAGCGCATATGGCCATGCTTAGGCTTAGACACAGACAAACCAGAAAATTTGTCGTAGTCGCGGCCGTTGAGGCCAGCACATTTTAAGTGAATAAGATTATTGCAGAGCCAACAAGATATTGCTGTATACTAATCTTCAAAACGATCAGAATGCTTGCAAGTAAGTAGACAAGAAGCCATTGAAAAGCCAAAAGAAACACAAGGCAAAAAAAAAAAATATATATATATATAGAAAAATCTAAATACACAGCACAAAGTTAATTATCGATAAAAAATCAATAATTACAAATAAAACAAAGAGACAGCTAGAGTGCACAGCATAAGAGAGAGTGCAAGAACAGTTACAAGCCGAGATTTGAGAGGCGGCTTTACAAAAGTGTTTACGCGGGAGAGAATCTGAGCACAAGCACAAAGCAGAGAGAAAAACAAAACCACTAGCACTGATGGTATGATGAGGGCGATGACGGGAGCAACTGCAGAAGCAATGACGAGAGAGAAAAAATAATAAAAAATAAAAACAATTTAAATGCACCAAACACTAATCACGAAAAAGAAAAAAAACTGTTTAATTTGGCGAATTATGCAAATAAAACACAAGGGTTTCAAGCAAACGACACCAGCGAAAACGAAAACAAAAACAAACTAGGCACAATTAAAAATTGAGAGAAAACTATATATATTAATAAAAACTCAACAGCTAAGAAAAAACACGACCGCCACGTCAGAGAGCAGAAGCTTTTCCCTAATCATTTCGGGATTTCCGGTTCTTCGAGCCGGATCATGTTTGAATTTGTCTCGTTTTTCTGATCTGACTCTATCATGTCAACTTCATCGGACAAAATTGTTTTAATTTTAATCAAGTGCTCTGACTCAACTATGCCAATCACTCCCTTAAAACTTGCTGCCGATTTATTGTTGATCATCGTTAAATTAACAATGTTATTTAATTGCTCAGAAAATCATGTCGCTTGGTGAACAATTCTCAAGCAGCACTATAATTGTCAGCAGAACCTGACAATAAATGAGCTACCATGCTCCTTGTTCTTGCTTTAACGTTGAGTTTTAACATTTGAATTTTAGGGTAACACTAAGATCCTCTGTTTTTTCAATTAATTCCGCAAATAATTCTAAAAACAGGCCCAATTCTATCGGCTCTCCTGAAAATGTGGGAGCCTGAATTTTCGGCAGCACCGATAACCTTACAATTTTTCTGATAATTCATTTTTTTTATCTAATGCTAACAAGGTATTCTGAAAATCGAACTTCGATTCCTCTAGGAGCTCCTTAAACGTTTTATTCTCTGTATAGGTTTCTTACATCTCAAATAAGAATTTTGTTTATTTTTTAAATTCGCCTGTACTATCATGCGAAAATCTTTGCTTATCATATCTGGAGCTGACGGACCTTTCCCTTAAATTTCTCCTGGCTTACAGCGTTCTCATTGCTCCACTCTGGTACACTTAGTTATGGCAACCTTTGCGTTGCTTCTGTATCTCAGTTAATTCTTTAATACTTCTTGCTAGTTAGCTTACTACCTTTTAACTCAAATAACATCTTACATTTTTTATGCAACTTGTACTGCGTCCCTAACAGTTTTTCTGTGCTAATAGCGAACATTTTTATCTTTTAACGAACATTTTTATCTATATGGGAATGGCATATTGATATATGTATGTAAGATGTGTGCTGGGTTGTTCGTCGTTTTTGTAGCCCTGGCTAGTTGAGAGTGTTGCCAGTCAGTGGAAGTCAGTTGGAGTGAGTCGAGAAGTAGAGTCGTCGTCAAAAAGTTGCCGGCGAAAGAAGTGGAAAGTCGTCGGAACAGTTAGGTTGAAAAGTCAAGTCATTTTAAATTGAACATTAAACGTTGTAATTAATTAAGAATAATTTGTGAAGTCGTGAACTTGTGGGTTCGTCGTATTGATACTTTTTGTTTTTGTAAACTGATCTTTAAAACGTTCTATTTGTTTATATACAAATAAATCTCTCACATTTGTTGTACGTTTACCTCACTGAGCTCGATTGGTGACGAAATCATTGCAGGTTGAAATGAACGTTCCTGTAATACTCTAATCGTTTTTTCCAATTCGTTTATCTTTTTAGGCTTTGATTGATTTTCGGCACTGGCATATTCATCGTCACTACAGATTGTGGTTCATTTTCTTTGTGATTGTTCTCCATTTCCCGACGTTGACAATCCAGCTTGTCTACATTTTTGCTCCAAAGCTTTCTTTGATACGTAGTTTTTCTGTGGCATTGTTGTCGTCTCTTTCACACTCGTATATTCTGAAATGTCAACTATTCTACTTTTGAAATGTCAAGTCTACATCCACTTCCAGAATATCACATCTAAAATTCACTTCTGACAATGTCGATTCTAAAGATGTACACATTACCTAGAAGAAGGGTATAGACCAAGGGTGGGCACGAAAATTTAACTTGGGAGCCAGAGCATCAGCAGCAGAGGCTGGGCAGAGAAAAACACACAAAAAGAGGGAGCCAAAAGAGCCACTACGTGCCCATCCTTGGTATAGACTAAGAAGCTGTCAGGAGGGCTTCTGCGAGGAGTCTAAAATTCACTTCTGACAATGTCAATTCTAAATGTGTACTCATTACTTTTAATGCGATTGCTTTGAGATTAAACATATGGTAGTTAAAGATACCTGTTAATGACTGTGCCGAATTTGGTAAAGATCGGGTAACTATATCATATAGCTCCCATAGGAACGGTTGGTGTAAAGCAGTGACTTTCATCAAAAAGTTCGTTATATCCTATGCTAAGATTAATGTCTGCGAAAGAACGGCCTACAATCTTAGCATAGGATATAACGAACTTTTTGATGAAACTCACTGCAAAAACGTTTTATCCAAAAAGTCTAATGTCTGCGAAAGAACGGCCTACAGACTTTTTGGATAAAACGTTTTTGCACTTTGATGGCTATGGGTAGGGGAAGAGTTACCAAAACAGTTGCAAGGGTATACAAACTTCGACACGGTCGAAGTTAATGTCTGCGAAAGAACGGCCTACAATCTTAGCATAGGATATAACGAACTTTTTGATGAAACTCACTGCAAAAACGTTTTATCCAAAAAGTCTAATGTCTGCGAAAGAACGGCCTACAGTATCTCTTGTTTTTTTTTAATGTGGGTCGTGGTGTCCTTACTGCATAAGAACAGATCGTTTAATTATTGCTTTAATACTTGTTTTGGGCGTTTCATATCATTCAATAGCTGTTAAACCTTTAAACACATGATTTCGGCTCACATCCTTCCGTATTCAAATTTTCAAGAAGGTCAATCTATACAGTTTCCCCTCTTTCCACGATTACTTCCAAATTCTACTTTAGCACTGCAGAAATGTCATCCATATCATTATCACTTTCTTCGTCAGTCGAGGCATCCCTATCGATGTTAATAATTCTCACAATACGATTTTTCGTAAATCCCATCTCTTTCAGTCTCATAACTAAATAACAATGGCCGAACGTTGCCTGCCCACAAGCAACATTGAACTTTAACCAGAAGGCCGGGGTTAACTTCGACCGCGTCGAAGTTTGTATACCCTTGCAACTGTTTTGGTAATTCTTTCCTTACTCATAGCCATCAAAGTGTAAAAACGTTTCATCCAAAAAGTCTAATGTTTGCGATAGTACGGCCTTCAATCTTAGCATAGGATATAACGAACTTTTTGATGAAAGTCACTGCTTTCCACCAATCGTTTCCATGGGAGCTATATGATATAGTTACCCGATCTTTACCAAATTCGGCACAGTCATTAACAGGTATATTTAACTATCATATGTTTAATCTAAAAGCAATCGCATTAAAAGTAACAAAGTTTTTGACAAAAGTCACTGTTTTCGACCGATCGTTCCTATGGGAGGTATATAATATAGTCACCCGATCTTGATAAAATTTGGCACAATTATTAATAGGAACACAAAACTGACCAATACCAACTTTTATGAATTGCTGATAAAATAACGAAGTTATTGAGAATGAAGTAAGTAAGTCGTCTCGCCGACTTGGGTATACCATACACCAGTAAAACAAATATTTCAAATTTGTAATAACTAATGCATTTGCCTATTCTAAAAAATTCTGTTCACATGCTTTTTACAAGCATATCTCAGTATCTCGCGCACTTATGCATATAAGCACCCTAGCGCCCCCACCCGCCAACGGCCATCTCCGGCCTTATGCAAAAACGTTTATATGCATAACTCAGCTGTTTTCCGATTTTGTCCGATTTTGATCAAATTTGGTATTTTGCTCGGTATTACTATCAAATTTAAGTGTGCCAAATTTGATTGCACAAGGTAAAAAACTACGGGAGATAATCGAGTTTTTCAAATTTCGGGGGCGGAAAGGGGCGTGGCAAAAATTTGAAAAAAACTTGATCACTCTACATACTACACGAGCCTACATTCCAAATTTGGTGGCTCTATCTCGTATAGTCTCCGAGAACTATGTGTTCATACGGACGGACAGACGGACGGACAGACGGACGGACATGGCTAAATCGACTCGGCTATTGATACTGATCAAGAATATATATACTTTATGGGGTCGGAGAAGCTTCCTTCTGCCTGTTACTTACATTTTGGCGACTTTAATATACCATTTCACCCTATGGGTGTATGGTATAAAAATCACTGTTCGTGACTTTGACGTTTATATGGGAGCTATGTGATATAGTGGTCCGATCCGGCTAAATTCGAGATATACAACCTGTGCACTGTATACAAGCCCACATGCAAAACTCTTATGGTCTAGAAGGAGTTTGCGTTGATCCAGACGGACGGACGGACGGTCAAACGGACATGGCTATTTGAACTCGTCTCGTCATGCTGATGACGAATATATATACGTAGTTTATATGGTTGGAAATGCTCTCTTCTATGAGCTGCACACTTCTGACCAAAATTAATATACCCTTTTTGCAAGGGTATAATAAATTTAGTTTGCACCAACTCTGAAGACTATTTATATCGGGTTAGGTTAAGGCTGGGGATACCTAATTTGTTTAACTTATGTATGTATATAAAACCTAAGTATGATTAACAGAATAAAAAATTAGCTGAAGCCAGTATAAGCGAGAGGGTAGGGGCTAACTTTGACCGCGTCAAATAATACTAAAGTCCTTATGTTTGCGAAAGAATGTCCTACAATCTTAGCCTAAAAAATAACAAAGTTATTAATCAAAGTCACTCTTTTCAACCGATCGTTCTTATGGGAGCTATATGATGTAGTCACCCGATCTTAATGAAATTTGGCACAGTTGTTTATAGGTATAATAAACTCACTGATATTAAATTTCACGATAATAGCTGAGAATGCAAAATATACAAACCCTGCAGTATATACAACACCACATGCAAAATTTCAGTTTTGTGGCTCTTACGGTCTAGGAGGAGTTCGCATCGATCCAGACGGACGGACGGACGGACGGACATGGCTATTTGAACTCGTCTCGTCGTGATGATCAAGAATATATATACTTTATATGGTCGGAGATGCTTCCTTCTATGCGTTGCACACTTCTGACCAAAATTAATATAACCTTTTTGCAAGGGTATAAAAATGAGTCACCTAATTTTTTTATTTATGAATATTAAATCTAACTACAGGTCCGTTAGGTTAAATCTATACCTAATAAACTAGGAAGTTGTCTCGCCGACTTAGGTATACCATACACCAGTAAAGCAAATATTTCAAATTGTTTAATAAATGCCATTTCACATGCTTTTTATTACAAGCATATCTTAGTATCTCGCTCATTTGATCCTAGTACCTTAGCGCCCTCACTAGCCAACGGAAAACTCCTGCTTTATAGAAAAACGTTTACATGCATAACTTGGCTATTTTTAATCCGATTTTAATGAAATTTGCTTAATATTAGTATCAAATTTAAGTGTGCCAAATTTGATTCCGCAAGGTAGGAAATTACGGGAGATAATCGAGTTTTTTAATTTTCGGGGCGGAAAGGTCTGTCGCAAAATCTTTATACATACAAAATGTGCGCATTTACTAAGCAAATATAAATACCAAATATGGTGCCTCTAGCTGCAATAGTTTTTGAGATAAACAGTTTTTTTATATTGCGGGGGGCGGAAAGGGGCATGGCAAGAATTTGAAATAAACTTGATCACTTTACATACTACATGAGCCTACATACCAAAATTGGTGGCTCTATCTCTTATAGTCTCTGACATAATACGGACAGATAGACGGACGGACAGACGGATGAACCAACAAGGCTAGATCGACTCGGCTGTAGATGGTGATCAAGAATATATATACTTTATGGGGTCGGAAAAGCTTCCTTTTGCTTGTTACATATGTACATTTTGGTGGCTTTAATCTACCATTTCCCCCTATGGGTGTATGGTATAAAAACCCCCGTTCTGGTAGCCAAATATTGATTCATGTTGTCAATCAGACAACCGAATATAAAACCAAGCGATCAAATAAAAGATCAGCGCATCTCAAATAGGGAGTAATTTTTCTCTATCGATATGCAAGACACATGTGCAAAAATCTTGCAGTGATCAATTCTTTATATTGAAAAAAACTCATGAAACTGGAGCTACTGCCTATCCCCAAAGCACATCGTTTACAGTCTGTCAACAAATATAGAGTATGTACTCTCAGTCTCGCAGTCCTTTTGTGCGTTGAAAACATCTTACCAATCTTACCATACCCCATCTCTGACTTATTCTCCTATATAACTATATGATATGGATTCGGGCAATTTCGATACCCCAAAAATTTCATTCTGATAACTTTTAAGATGGCTGAGTATATGTATGTATATGCGTTAGCATAGGCGAAGTTAGCTTCTTTGACATTTTGAACTTTTTTTGGACTTACTTACTAGTGGCTTTGTGTACCAATTCCAGCAGGTTTGTAAGGACAAGTTTAGACAAAAAAGCCACCAGCTTAATTTATTTTAACTTTTACATGAAGTGTGTCCTCTATCTACAAACGATTTTTTTAGGGACAACGATCGCTTGCTTGACCCAAAAAGGTCGTTTTTTGACCAGTCATAAAACTCGAGACACATAAATTTTTCTATGTGTCGACTTGCAAAAGCGACCTTCTCTGCCCAGCCTCTGCCGGTGATGCTCTGGCTCCCAAAAACAATTTTCGTGGCTACCCTTGCTTTAAATATTAAAGGCATTTTCGAAAAACAAAAATTTAATATAAAAGCCTACACTCTTAGCGATTGCCTAAGCGATGCGATTCGATCCAAAAAACGCAATATTAACTAAATGTTCGAGGAAAATCGAGATTTCAAAGTTGTCAAAGACATTTCTGGACATCATACAACGGCTTTAGGGTTGGTGTCCTGTCGTTCTCGATTTCACTAAACACTCATGTACAATCAGCAGAAACAGCAGCTGTCCGTCTTATACTAATTTATTTAGGAATAATAAAAACAACATGGTTATTAACAAATAGATATGTGTCGATTAGAGCGGGTCAATTTGAACGAAGCAAAAAAAATAAAAAAAATCGTCCACCAGATTCGGATTCTACGAAGAATTCAAAATATTCTATTGTCACCATAACATAATTGTACATGTATCAGCTAGTTTTCCAACAGCGAAAAACAGAAATCGAGAACGATGGGCAATGGGCAATTATATTTCTTGTGAAACTAACGTTATGGCCGACAGTCAAACCTGACGACATGCGACTACTCTGTAAGTTCAAAAAGCCCTCTACCTCAGTTTATTTAAATCTCATTGAATTACATTTTTTCAGTTTTTAAGACTTTTCAGAATAATTGTATTGTTTTTTAAAATGTTATTTTTTTTTTTTATTTATCTGCAAGAATGTAAAAATATTTATTTTCATTTCATATCAAGAAAATATAAATACATACATATGTATGCGCAAAAAGAAAAAAATTATTTTAAATTGTCTTATCTAATAAAATTTGTTATTCAATATTATTATTATTAATATTATATTTTCCCCTATTAACAAGCATTTGATTAACACTTGATCGACTTTTCATTGAAGTGAACAAGTTTTGTAGTGGTGAAAGGTCGATTAGGTCCTTTTTAAGGTCCCTAACAGAAAATTTGCGGTTATTCTTGGTTTTGTTTTCCGCGCAGTTTGAATTGGCGTTGTCTTGCGTTGTCTTCAACAAGCTAAATGAGTATTGTGCCAAATGATTCTATTTATAGTGCTGCATTGGTTTTTGGGGGTTAAAACATAGTGAAGACTTTCCTTCATAACCAAATGCTGGCCAAATCATCAAGGATCTTCCATTGTTGTTGCGATTCTGGCATGTTTTGCCTTATATTGTGCCAATCCTTTTGGAAACAGTCTAGCCCGACTAAGTTAAACTTTTTTCGTTGGAAAGAATAATGTTTTTGAATTCTTCTTCTTTATATTTTTTTGGCAAATGCCTGGCGAGCTGTTATATGACTTTTCATAGCCTGGGCATAGCCTCACGGGAAGCATATTTTACCGGGTCTCCTGTAAAATCTGGTCATTTGATTTCACTAGATAACATGCTATCTTCCACGGCCAGGAAATTGGACACTGTATTTCTCATGTAATGTGTACATATGTATGCTATAAGTATGAATGCAAAAACATGCATACGGGAAGATTTTAATAAAATATAAGTACAAGAAAATATGCACATGTACTTGTTTCACTGAGGTATTGCCTGTTGGATATATTTCGCATTTCTTTAACCATAAAGTTAAATTATGTACAATACATGTAAATATACATATGTACTTACCAAATAAATAGAAATAATGTAGATAAATTGAAGAGTGCAAATTTCAAATCCAAAAATAGTGAAAAGTCAAATGCGGACTTTATGGTGTCAACAAAGTTATCATACCAAGTCTATGGAAATATAAAGAAGAAATAAAACAAAATTATATTTGTATATTTATATAAATATACATATATATGTACATATATGTATTTATAAGTATATAATTAAAATATAAATTTACATATATATGTATATAAGAGTACAACTTACATCTTCTTCTTTGGCTATTGTTGTCATTGAATTGCGATAGATATTTGGACAGGAACTCGCACGAAGGCGATATCGATGGGTATTCAGCATGGCACCCCGATAGTTAATGGAATTCCTATGGATGCGCATGTCTTTAAGGAAATTGGAATTTCGTATAGAAACTTGTCGGCGTAGATTTGAATAATAAACGTGCTGGTTTGGTTTTTTTAATTTTGATAGACGTCGCAAGCCAGTAATACTGTTCAGACGAGCGCGACGGATGTCCAGTTCACTATTTTTTAACTGATTGGGGATGCCCATTGTAACTGTTGAGATGTTGGACTTTCTTTCCCCTAAGGACAACGGCTTATCCTTGTAATAAGTATGCACATCGTTGTTTAAAATATCCACTGAATTGTGACGAAAATTGGCTGCAATTGACGTTGTGACTCGATTCTCAGCCATAAAAATGTTTTCATTAAGCGAATAACGCGAATTAAGGGCATATTTTTTTAAAAGAAAGCTTTCATCAAAATTTACAGATATGGCGCCATCAACTGATTGGTTCTTAGACGACGATAGTGTCTCACTAGAGGCCAGATTCAATTTTTTTGGCGTTACAATTGGCGCTGCAGTTGATATAGGTGCTTCCACCATAGCCTTAGTGGATAAAAAATTCTCACGTGATGGAGCTTTAGCACCCTCCTTATGACGTAAAGAACGACGGCTTTCGCTTTTTACCTCACAAAGGCTGTCCAGTTCTTGGGTACTTAAGAAGGTAGGCAAAAATATCTCACTGCGATATCGCTTTATTGCGATGTCCAATGGATCTTCAATCTGCTGATTTGCTTCAGTATTATTCTTTGTCACCAGCGTATCCAGGACAGCTTCGTTGGTTAAGCCTGTGTCTAACAGTTTCTTTATTTCATCCAGACACACACTGGAGTTGGAGAAGGTGGTTACACTCTGTGAACGACTCTCCAATCGGTTTTCTTCAATCAACCAATCGGGATCACGCATAAGGGCACCACAAACACAAGCATTTAGCATAGTACCCCCTAATATTAATATAGCTCCTCGCCACCCATAAGAATCTATGAGATACTGAGTTAAACGGGCATATACAAAGGTACCTATGCCTGTGCCCGAAGCACCAATGCCTGTGGCAAATGATCGTTTTTTATCAAACCAAAATGCTATGGAGACAACAGCGGTCACATAGCCTATGCCTAGACCCAAACCTGAAATAATGCCGAAAGTGACCATTAGCATTTCAATTGAAGTACACAATGAAGAGAGAGCGAAGCCAAATGCTGATACAATACCACCCAGAATCGTCATGCGACGACAACCATATTTATCCACTAAATTTGACCAAATAGGACCCATTAGCAGGGGTACAGAAAAAAAAAAGGGATGAAATCCAGGCGGTCTTTGAAGCAGATTCACCAAAATATTCCAATAGCTCTGTGTTGATAAGCCCAAAAGAGAATGAAAGCCCATCAGCTATCAGAGAGACGACCAGCGAAGCGAAAACGACAACCCAACCATAGCCACCATCGGGCATTTTGGGTTGAGCTTTTTTTTCTGTGGAGCCTGATTCAATTGATGAGTCTCCCGATTCATTGGAAATTAAACGTCTTCGATTTTTCGACTGCTGATGAGTATCACTGCCATTCATTAGATAGGTCAGTGCACTACTATTCTGATTGTCTGCATCCACATTAATGGCTATTACGCTATGCTTCAAAACGTTACGACTGTGTCCATATTCGTCGTGCAAGTCGTCCATCGACAAATTACAAAATGTTACTTCAGGAAACAGATCATGCTTAATGACCTTGTTCAATGGAGTATTAGCTGAAGCTGAAGTGAGCGTCAGAGGTTGATAACTATTTCCTATTTGCTTGTTATTGTTGTGATTCCGATGGCTGATTTTTGTTGTTCGATTATCCATGATAAGTTGTTAAAAATTTTTTACAGCTCACTACAAATTTCTTTGTAGTTTAGTGTAGTGCGTAGTCCAAATGTATATCTGAAAAAAAAAACATGTATAGAAATACTATAGTTTCCTTAAAGAAAATGAGAACCGGCAACCATATGAATTGCACTACTTCTATGTATCAAAATGTGTGTCTTTTTCTATTTATAATTTCCGTTTGTTTTCTTATTTTAGTTGAGGAAACCAGCAAATGCTAAACAAATTGCTTTCAAAATCACACAGAAACTGTTCATTGGTACAGTTTATTTGGTTTAAGGAGAACCTTGAACTTGCGTGCATAAAAATAGCTAAAATGACAAGAATTCTGCTTTTAGTCTCGCTCGGTTCTACGTTTTGCTTGTTTTTGGGAAGCATCGTATTTACCAGAGGTCAGGGCTAACTTCGATTATGCACAAATTTGTACACCCTTGCAAGCAACACTGTGAAAAATAACTACGGTATCAATTTTAAATTTAATCAAATTTTAAATTTTACAAGTGTTTAAGATCAGTATTTTTCAATGTTTGTATACCTTTGCAACTTTATTGGTAACTCTTTTTATACCCTTGCAGAGGGTATTATTATACATTCTTGATCAGCATGAGAAGCTGAGTCGATATAACCATGTATGTACGTCTGTCCGTCGGTGCGTATGCGTTTTACTCAGTCATCTTAAGAGCTATTGGGATGAAATTTTTTTGTGGGCTTTTTATTACCCGGGTGAGATAAAGTATGAAAATCGTAAGGATCGGACCACTATATCATATAGCTCTAGAACAAACATTTTTGCAAAAATTGGAGTATCCTCATGAAATTTACCAATATGATAGTATAGACAAAAATTGACAGATCCCAAAATTTGAATCTGATCGGATAAATAGAACAGAAGTTACAGTCAACACAAATCGGTTCAAATGATGACCTAGTAGACAGCAAGCAGCGCTGCTGCCTACTACGTCATCATGAAATCAAAAAGAGCACATGCATACACACACACAGACGCAGCGCTACAAGAACTGTATGTGTATGCGTGTTGTGCTTTGCTTAGGGAATGATGCAAGAAGAAAGAAAATTTATTATAAAAAGAGAAATAATTTGAATGTTTTGTTTGTGTATTGATGAATTCAGTTGCAGGGAAAGAAATTTCAAAATGTAAAAAAATTATTGCCAAGGACTGCAAGGGTATATAAACTTCGGCATTGCCGAAGTTAGCTTCTTTGATATTTTACCTCTAATATAATATAATATAATATTTGCTAAAGAATGGCCTACAATCTTAGCATAGTAAATAACAAAGATATTGATCAACGTCACTGTTTTCCACCGATCGCTCCAATGGGAGCTATATGATATAGTTACCCGATCTTTATCAATTTCGGCATAGTCATTACCAGATATATTAAACTAACAAATGTTAAATTTGAAAGCAATCGCATCAAAAGTAACGAAGTTATTGACAAAAGTTACTGTTTCGGACCGATTGTTCCTATGGAATCTATTTGATATACTAACCCGATCTTGATCAAATTTGGCACAGTTGTTTATAGGTGTAACAAATTCAACAATATTAAATTTTACGACAATAGCTCAGAAAACAATGAAGTTATTGAAAAAAGTCACTGTTCGTGACTATGCCGTTTGTATGGCAGCTATATGATATAGTGGTCCGATCCGGCTGAATCCGAGATATCCAACCCCTCCATATATATACACAAGCCTACATGCAAAATGTGTGTAGCTTCAACGGTCTAGAAGGAGTTTGCGTTGGTCCAGACGTACGGACGGGCAGACATGGCTATATATGAACTTGTCGCGTCATGCTGATCAAGAATATATATACTTTATATGGTCGAAGATGGTTCCTCCACACTTCTGACCGAAATTAATATACCCTTTTTGCAAGGGTATAATAAAAAAATAAATTTCTTTTATAGCTTGCATCCATAGTGTGAAATTATATATTAGAGTATCGAAAATATGTACATGCAACAGGCAGAACAGCATAAAGTATATACATATATTCTTAATAAAATTTGAATTATTATTTATTATACTATGCAGCCATAGTGTAGCAAGGAGAAGGAATCTTTTCCGACCATATAAAATATGTATACGTATATATATTCTCGATCAGCAAGCCGAGCCAATCTAGCCATGTCCGTCCGACAACACAGGAAAGACCCACCAAATGTGGTATATAGATTCGTACAGAATGGACAGTCATCGAGTTTGTTTGAAATTTTTGCCGCGCCCACTTCCACCCCTGTTAATTGGATAAAACCGGTTTGCTCAAATCACTTTAACTAGACACAGACTATAAATTTCAAGTAAATACTTGCTTAATACGCGAGCAAATATTGATTGTATAGAGTTGTTTGTTTTGAATTTTTGCCACACCAGCTTCCGCTCCTGCAAACTAATATTCTCGAAAACTAACAAAGCTAAAGTCATTAAATTTGCTATATAGGTTTGCCCTTCCGCCTAAATAATTTAGAAAAACCCGATTGCCCCCATTCTTTTGACTACTTCACTACTCATATTTTGCCAACCCAGATTGTTTTTGTTGATATATGTAGCAATTCTGTGTTATGGGCCTTAGTGATAAGTGTATTCACTAAAAATAGTGAGAAAGTAGTGAGAATCAAGATTCCTTTAACAGACTTTGTAAAAAAAATTGAGTTCGAAGTACAATATTGAAAACTTTGTTGTGATTTGTGTTCAGTGGTTTCAGCTGAACTTGTGAAATCCAAAACTGAAGAAGCGTTTGTAGCATGGAAAAGTCAAACCGGTGATCGTTGTAAATTTGGCAGAAGAGTTCACTGTAATTTTGTTGCTTTAAAGTTTGCCTATGTCCTTTGAGAACTTTGTAAAGTGCAAACTAGCTGAAGAAAACGAACGACCAAAGACGAACAATCAGTGGTAGCCACCTTTAAATGTGGCCGACCAGGGCATTTCGCTGCGAAATGCGCGATAAAAGAAGAGAATGAAAACAACGCCAATGTGAGACGCGGGAAAACCCGCTAAAGATGCGAATATGGGAAGAATAAAGAGGCGCGGTTTTAAATGGTTGCACCGTACTTTTTAATTCGGGAACTGATGAGTTAATGATTATAACGGGATCAATATATTATGGGCCAAAAAGGTCTATAGTATGTTTCTATTTTTGCGAAAGAACGGCCTACAATCTTAGCATAGGAAATAACGAACTTATTGATCAAAGTCACTGTTTTCCAACGAACGTTCCAATGGGACCTATATGATATAGTCATCAGATATCTATTAAATACGGCACAGTCATTAACAGATATATTAAACTAACAAATGTTTAATTTGAAAGCAATCGCGTCATAAGTAGGGAAGTTGACAAAAGTCAATGTTTTCGAACGATCGTTCTTATGAGAGCTATATGATCGTTTATAATAAACTCACCAAATTTAAATTTCTCGACAATAGCTCTGAAAATAACGAAGTTATTGAGAATGGTCACTGTTCGTGACTTTGCCGTTTGTATGGAAGCTATATGATATACAGACGGGCGGACGGGGAGACGGACGGATATGGCTATTTGAACTCGTCTCGTTACTTTATATGGTCGGCGATGCTTCCTTCTATGTGTTGCACATAATTAATATACCATTTTTGCAAGTATAAAAATGACAAGAAAAATTCTTAATTGCGATTTTCAATCGTTATTTAATTTTGTTTAATGGAAAATCAAAATCAAAATTATTTATTTTAAACTTTGCCTCAAAACTGAAAATATTTAGTGTAGTAATCTGATAAATCCGATGTTCGACAATATGGCTGAAACAATGTTTTTCGAGTCCATGTCTATAATTGGAGCTTCTTTTACGAAAAGTAAACTCAATAAAATCAGATAAGAGTAGTCTCGCCGACTTATGTAAGTATTTATCAAGGGAACAAAATTGTGAAGACTAAGTGTATGCTTTTTTTTGCATGCCTCATAGAATAGGGACCTAGTGAAAGTTTCTAGTTTCTAGTCCGCTTTTAACAAAATGGGTAGGTTGGTAGAAATTGGTAAAACTAATTTGGGTACTAAGTTTGATTTTAATAGTGGAAAAATTGCGGAAGGCAATCAATTTTTCTAAATGATGAAATTTAAATAACTATAGTTTGCGCTCATACTACCGTATTGATGGCTTCAATTTTGTTCCTCTTAGAGAAAATCAGTCTTAGTTGATTTGCGGTGGCGGAATAGTAGGAAGTGGGCGTGACACAAAATTGGAACAAACTGTACATACTATTCGAGTATACAAACTAAGTTTTGTGGCTCCTGCTCTTATAGTCTAAGAGATTTACGGACGGACGGATAGATGAACTGGCTGTTGATGCTGATCCAGAATATATGTATATATTTCAAATGGTCGGCAAAGCTTTCTTCTGCGTGATTACTTTATATACTTTATACGATATTATTCAATGGATGCAAAAATAACTAAATTGGCAACAGCGTACACACTGTAAATGTACTGCACATGTAAACAGGGACACTCCATGTTGTACAGTAGTTAATGAGTACACTAAAATTGGTGTGCAGTTTACTCCTTTTGGCTTTACTTTCACTTGATTAAAGACCGCTTCGCAGACTGATGTTATTATAGCCTTGCAAAAGGGGTATATTAATTTTAATGACAAGTGTGCAACGCGTAGAAGGAAGCATCTCCGACCATCCGTCTGGATCGACGCGAACTCCTCATAGACCGTTAGAGCTACAGAGCTGAAAATTTGCATGTAGGCTTGTATATACTGCACAGTTTGTATATCTCGGATTCAGCCGGACCACTATATCATATAGCTCCCATACAAACGGCAAACAGTGAACAGTGACTTCGTTATTTTCTCAGCTATTATCGTGAAATTTAATATCGGTGAGTTTATTACACCTATAAACAACTGTGCCAAATTTCATTAAGATCGGGTGACTACATCATATAGCTCCCATAGGAACGATCGGTTGAAAACAGTGACTTTGATTAATAACTTTGTTATTTTTTAGGCTAAGATTGTAGGACATTCTTTCGCAAACATTAGGACTTTAGTATTATTTGACGCGGTCAAAGTTAGCCCCGACCCTCTCGCTTATACTGACTTCAGCAAATTTTTTATTCTGTTAATCATACTTAGGTTTTATATACATACATAAGTTAAACAAATTAGGTATCCCCAGCCTTAACCTAACCCGATATAAATAGTCTTCAGAGTTGGTGCAAACTAAATTTATTATACCCTTGCAAAAAGGGTATATTAATTTTGGTCAGAAGTGTGCAGCTCATAGAAGAGAGCATTTCCAACCATATAAACTACGTATATATATTCGTCATCAGCATGACGAGACGAGTTCAAATAGCCATGTCCGTTTGACCGTCCGTCCGTCCGTCTGGATCAACGCAAACTCCTTCTAGACAGTGTATACAGTGTATACAGTGCACAGGTTGTATATCTCGAATTTAGCCGGATCGGACCACTATATCACATGGCTCCCATACAAACGTCAAAGTCACGAACAGTGACTTTTTCCAATAACTTCGTTAGTTTCTGAGCTATGGTCATGAAATTTTATATTGGCGAGTTTAAAGACTCTATCGGGTGACTATATCACTCAGCTCCCATAGGTTGATCGATTAGTCCTTGGCAATAATATTTTTTCATGCTCAAAATTCTTTTCAAGTTGCAGTCATTATAGATCGGCTGCCAACAGCGCTGCTTGCTGTCTACAACGTCTTTGTCGAATTAAACGTTAAATCTCTATAGTAAGCAGCAAGCAGCGCTGATTTATTTTACTTTATCATACCCGGGTTATAAGTTGCTCAAATATCAAGTTTCATCCCAATAGCTCTTAAGATGACTGAGTAAAACGCATACGCACCGACGGACAGACGTACATACATGGTTATATCGACTCAGCTTCCCATGCTGATCAAGAATATATATACTTTATGGGGTCGGAAACGTCTCCTTCTGTGTGTTACAAACATCTGACCAATTTTGTAATATCCTTTGCAAGGGTTTAAAAAAAACGTACAATGTTGGCAGTTACAGTTTTTAGTTGACGTAATAGGGTTGGGTGAACACTGCAATAATATAGCGCGCGGTAATTATTTTAAAATTTTTTGGTTAAAATTATAACTTTTGGAGCTCTTAAAAAAAGGTTATTTTTATTGCTTTTCAACGGATTTATTTATTTTAAATAAAGTTTCAAAAAAGCACATACATATACATACAGTAGTGCTCAAAAATAGTCGGTTGACCTGAAAGACATTTCTTACATGATCGGAATATCCGAAGGATCTATGAAACCCATTTTGAAAGACTTTTGGGGCCTACGAAAAGTCAACTCTTTGGCACCGAAAACGCTCAATTTCTTGCAAAAAAGTGAAACAATGCTTGTTGAAATTCGCCTAATTTGGCTTGGTGGCTTCCAAAAGTCAAGACCACCTCCGGGGAACGCGTTTCGACTCGATTGAAGAGATAAAAGCTGAATCGAAGAGGGCGCTGATGGCTATACCGAAAAAGGACTATTTGGCATGTTTTGAGGATTGGAAAAAACGTTGGCATATGTATATGTACCACCCTACTTGACTCATCAACAATCGAAACAGAAACTAATGTTGATCGTGATAGCTGATATTTGTAGCAGTAACAGTAAATCATAAATGGTGACCAAGTCGCCGTGATTTCTGTGACACCGACAATTTATTTGGTAGATTTCAAAAACAATCTACCTAAAAATCTCTAGAGATTTCTGTCACACACCTGTATATTTGTTTCATGAAATCAAGATATATTGTAAACTCAACTGTATTTTCGTTTGTAGAGGAGTGACTATATCATATAGCTCTCATAGGAACGTTCGTTGGAATTTAGTGACTTTGATTAATATACTTGTTATTTCCTATAATAAGATTGTAGGCCGTTCTTTCCCAAATATAAGACTTTAGATAAAATGTTTTCCACTTTGATGGCGATGAGTAAGGAAAGAGTTACAAAAAAGTTACAAGAGAATACAAACTTTGACGCTATCGAAGTTGGACCCGGACCTCTGTTTTTTTTTTTATACCATACACCCATAGGGTGAAATGGTATATTAAAGTCGCCAAAATATATGTAACAGGCAGAAGGAAGCTTCTTCGACCCCATAAAGTATATATATTCTTGATCAGTATCAACAGCCGAGTCGATATAGCCATAACCGTCTGTCTGTCCGTCTGTCCGTCCGTATGAACGCCTAGATCTCGGAGACTATAAGAGATAGAGCCACTAAATTTGGAATGTAGGCTCGTGTAGTATGTAGAGTTTATTTCAAATTTTTGCCACGCCCCTTTCCGCCGCCTCAATTCAAAAAAAACGTTTATCTCAAAAACTATTGCAGGTAGAGACACCATATTTAGTATGTATATTTGCATAGTAAATGCGCACATTTTGTATATATAAAGATTTTGCCACGCCCCTTTCCCTTTGAAAAATTCGATTATCTCCCGTAATTTTTTACCTTGTGCAATCAAATTTGGCACACTTAAATTTGATACTAATACCCAGCAAAATACCAAATTTGATCAAAACCGAACAAAAAATAGCTGAGTTATGCATATAAACGTTTTTTTCATAAGGCCGGAGATGGCCGTTGGCGGGTGGGGGCGCTAGGGTGCTATACATAATTTCCCGAGATATTAAGATACGCTTGTAAAAAGCATGTGAACAGAATTTTTTAAAATAGGCAAATGCATTAGTTATTACAAATTTAAAATATTTGTTTTACTGGTGTATGGTATACCTAAGTCGGCGAGACGACTTACTTCATTTTAATTTTGTCTTTATGCAGTACACAAGATTTAAAGGAATGTTTGTATAGCCTCATCTAAAAAGGCTCCTGCAAAGTCAATCTGAAGTACATCGCCGCATATCTCTTGCTAATTCAAAAGCTTAAGTATTAGGTGTGTCACTGAAATCTCTAGAGATTTGGAGGCAGATTGTTTTTTATACACTTACAGAGAGTCTTATAAAATTGGTCAGATGTTTGTAACGCACAGAAGGAGACGTTTCCGACCCAATAAAGTATATATATTCTTGATCAGCATGGGAAGCTGAGCCGATATAGCCATGTTCGTCTGTCCGTCTGTCTGTGTGTACGCGTTTTACTCAGCCATCTTAAGAGATATCGGGATGAACCCGGGTGATAAAGTATGAAAATTGTCAGGATCGGATCACTATATCATATAGCTGTAGAACAAACATTTTTGCAAAAATTGGAGTATTTCTATGAAATTATAAATAGAACACAAGTTATAGTTAATATAAATCGGTTCAAGCGCTGCCGGCAGCGCTGCTTGCTGCCTACTACGTCATCATCAAATCAAACAGAGCACCACAGACGCAACGCCACACGCACTGTATGTGTATGCGTGTTGTGCTTTGCTTAGGAAATGATGGAAGAAGAAAAAAAATTTTAGTAAAAAGAGAAACAATTTGAATGTTTTGTTTGTGTGTTGATGAATTGAGTTGCAGGGAAAAAATTTCAAAATGTAAAAAAATGATTGCCAAGGATCTTAAGGGTATGTAAACTTTGGCATTGCCGAAGTTAGCTTCTTTGATACTTAAATCTATGAAATGTCGGTGTCACAGCTGTCACGATAAACGTTAGTTGCTATTTCGATTCTTGATGAGTCAAGTAGGGTTGTACATGTGCATTATTGAAACTTTATTAAAAATCAATAAACTCGTTGAAAAGCAATAAAAATTAAAACCGAAAAATTTTAAAATAATTACCGCACGCAATATTATTACGTCAACTGAAAATTGGAACTGCCAATTTAGTACGTTTTTTTAAAGCCAAAAACTATGATTATTTTCACTTTTAGCAGGTTGGCAGGTTTAGTTATAGTTGCTTTGGGCAAAAGCCCCCTGTGTTTAATTTTTTCAATAGCGTTTTTGTAAAATGATAAATTAAATATGAAAACAGCCATTTTTAGCGATTGCTTAAATGCAGATCTATACAAAAATTATTAAAGTTTATTTCAGCAATGTTTTCTTTTATATCAATGTCGCAACAACTACAATATTATCCAAATGTTGGAGGAAAATCTCTCACGTATATGTTTTTTTCTACATTATAAGAGTTACTTTCAAAGATTTACTGTTTCTAGTGGTCGTTAACTACTTTTCTTACCTTCTCTGAAACTTTTCCGATTTAATATTTTTGTTCTAATCCTGAGTGCTTTGTCTGCCGACATTAGGCTGTGTTGGTTGATTATAGAGCGCTTAATATTTCGAGGTCTCACTTGTAGCCATAATTTACATTTTCATGCATTCACGTATTACATTGTCTGCATCATAATTGCAAAGTTCTTGAAATGCATTCAATACACTTACAATAGTAAATGACAAATATTTTTTGGGTTTTGCAGTTTTCTTAGAAATTCTTAAACGAGGATCACATGGTATATAATACAGAAAAACTTTATTTGATTTTCCACTATTATTGTAGATACGGGGATTGTTGTTTTGGGCCTTATTTTTTGCTTTGAATTGGGTAGCACAATTAAACGAGTCGAAATTTTTGAAGCGAATATCATTCATTAAAAACGAGTTAAATTGCTTTATCACAGGCCAAAGATGAAATATGCGTATAGTTACTGTTGTTACCAACTGACCTACTTTGTTGTAATCGTTATTTAAGTTACCGCTTTTGTTGTACTTAATGCAGTTACAACTGCATCCAAAACAAGATAGAAGACCTGGAGGCCTCATGCGGTGTCAAAATCAAAATGAATTTTAAGTGCTGAAATTAAATTTAGAAGAGATTGCACTTGCTCCTTAATTCGACAGGTGTCAAGATTGCGCCTTTTGGATCATTGTATGGATCGACCACGGCTTAAGTTAAATTTCTTCTTGTTCTACTTTTTATTTTCGATATTGAAGTAATTTTCTTTGGTGCTGTTAATACTGGTGGTGTTTATTATTGTTACTATTGGATTATGAGGTCCGTGCTCGTATAAAGGCGTTTTCTGCAACGAAATCAAACCAAAACAAAGAAAGAATTAGTTGCTAGATTTCCACATTGTATTAAATTTTACCTTATTTAAATAAATTTTGATATTATTTGATATTTAGAGGTGAATGTTTCAAATCTTTATGCTGGCCATGCATTGCCAACGACTGAATTTCCTTGTAGCTGTAACTGGAATTTGTTGATGATTCTATACAGATGATAAGTCGAAAAAAATTTTAGTTAAAACCCAAATATGGGGAAATGTTTTAGGGCATTTTGCTAAAAATTTTAAGATTACAGATAGTAGTATGAAGTCTTTGAAAAATTTTAAATATATCAAAACAAAGATGCACTGCATACAACAAATTTTTTATTTCAGATATCGTCTCTCGTGGAGTTCATTTTGAAATCTATATCTAAAACAGACAAAAAAAAAAAAAACAAACAAAACAAAAAATCGGAATACGGAAACCAATACAACAACAAGCTTTACTCTTAAGCTGCAATGTGCCTAACTACTGTCCTAAACAGTCTACAGACGCGACTTCTGAAACAATTTTTACTGACAACGGCACTTGTTGTTGGGTACTTATACCCAGCCTAGTTACAGTCGTGACTTATTAATATGAATGATATAGATTTGGACAACATGGCAAAGGACACCATTTTTGATGTATCGTCTTTCCAAGTGCCCTCTACGCCTGGCAGATTGCACGCAAGAGACGCAAGACACCAAGCCTCGACCTTCGACAAGCCAAAAAGGCAATACATTCGGATGATAAAAGAAATAGTTTTCCCGAACTATAAGATGACAATGACATTGCTGATTCCGGCGTAGACAGTGTTGACACCATTAAACGATACGTATAAGAAAACAGGACTGCTCCACTGGAGTGGCAAAAGCGCAGATCAAGACTCAATCAACACGCCTACAAAGTACTCAATATTCATAGCCCAATCGGTAAGATTTCGAAAAAGCCTCTACATATATTCTTTGTGGACTTGGCCAACAATAATCAGATATACGACATAAGCGTCTTATGCCACCAACGTTGCACTATTGAAGCTCCATGGAAATTTAGTGACCTTACTCAATGTCGTAAATGTCTAAATTTCGGCCACACCAAATACGGCTAGTTGTGGAAATTTTGGTCATATGACAACTCCCGGACCTGAAGGACCCAATTCTCTTAAAACTTGTGCCCTTTGCAATGAGAACCACTCGGCTCACTAGTTACTGTATTTATCAAAAGTTCCTTAATCGCAAAAAAAAACAAACCATTTGAAAATTTTATAAATAATAATGTCTTTTAGAATACGTATTTGGAACGCAAATGGCCTTCATAAGAAGGCCCCAGAATTAACAGCTTTCCTTAAACTACGAGATGTACATATAATGTTAATTTCAGAGACCTTTGAATGCGCTCAGTTCAAAATATTTGGCTACGAGCATTACAATGCTCACGGAGGGGGAGCTAATCACCATGGTGATGCTTCCATTCTGGTAAGATCAGACATCCGTCTTACATCCTTGCGGTCGTCTTCTTGTCGTTAAGTGCAGCTTGCAAGCATTGCTGTAAACTCCAACATAGGCTCAATTCGAATCGGCGCCATCTATCTTCCCCCAAACACAAATATTTCCCAACAGGATCTTGAGAGCGTACTTAATGACAGATCACCAAAAACCTTAATTGGAGGTGATTGGAATGCCAGACACTCTTTTTGGGGTGATTCACAAAATAACGACCGTGGTAAGCAGTTATTTGATGCTGCAATTAATACCAGATTCAATGTATTGGCTTCTGGAGGTCCAACGAGAAACACGAGGCGGGACACCACGAAAAACACTTCTGCTGTTTATTTCGAACTTTATCGTGGTATTCCAGATGTACTTCTATTCATCCGTGAACTTCATGACCTCGACTCAGATCACCTACTACTTCTTGTAGAGCTCTACTCAACGCCTCAGTCACTCCGTCTAACCGGATCTAACCTGAACACTTTTCGGTAAGCTCTTAACGACTCTCCGCATCCAGAAATCGAGCTTACGTCAGCAGCTGATTTTGACTTTGCCTCTGAACTGTTCCAAAAACGTATTGAGGAGGCAGCTGCTACTGCTTCACCCGCAACCCATACCATACTCAACCCTGCGTTAAAAAACCAAGGCAATCTTTCTGACCACATCAAAACCTTCCTGGCATTTAAGCGCCTGCTTCGAAAACGCTGCATAAGACTAAGGTTTCCCGTTTACAAGCAAATGCTTAATACTGTAGGCAGACGCTTAAAGGAGACATGCAAAAAACGGAATCAAGTTTTCTCTCCTATGTACTTGAAGATGACACCATCACTTCCTGACGGAGATTTTAGAGCAAATTAGACGTGTGAAATGATTGATGGAGGAGTGCTTAAGGAACTACCTGACAAAGCTATAGACTTTCTTGTGGTCCTGTGCAATGCTATATTTTACATTCGGCAGTTTCCAGCGGTCTGGTAGCGTGCTGTGATTGTAATGATTCCTGAACCTGGCAAACCTGAGGACGAAATCGGTTCAACTAACCCAGCAGACGACGAAAAAGCTTAAGCTGAAAAACAAATAACAATTAATTGAAAAAAAATAAGCTTAGCCTTTTACACAACTAAACATCTCCGTCCCGGTGAAGGTGTTTTATTTGCACTAGGTGCCAGCTGTGCCGCGAATCACAGCCAATGTGGTCAGGGATGAGTTCCAAGCAATGCGAAATCCAAATATATTCAGCGGCTTCGTTGTAGATTATTAAAAAGTATTGCGCGAAGAGAAGTGACAGAAAGATAAGCAGAGAAAGGGTGAGAAAGGTTGTTAAAAAATTAGCAAAGAGCACGAAAAGGTTCGTGAAAAGAATAGTTAGTCACACATCTCCTAAAGTGAATAGGAGATGTCCGACGTGAGGGGATGCAAAAATATAGAGTATCTAGTAAATTAGAGAAATGACTTCACAGTTGAATAGTTTATGGAGAAAGATAATACCAAATACGAGCCTAAGCTTGTAAAGTGAAGGAAGATTAATAAGAAGAAGTCTGTCAAAATAAGAAGGTAGGCGAAGACTCGTATCCCCATTAAGATCGCGTAACTCGAACTTAAGGAATTGCTTCTGAATCGATTCAATACTACGCTGGTCAACATCATATTCAAGATTCCACACTGGCGAGCAATATTCTAGAGTAGGGCGAACTAACAAAGTGTAAAAAACCTTAGTTACGTAAGGGTCATTAAATTCTTTGGCCCAACGTTTTATGAAGCCACGAAGACTGCATTTTCGATTGACAATTGAAAATATATGAAAATTAAATGAAAGTTTTGGGTCAAATACAACGCCTAAGGTCTTTGAATGATTGCAAGTACTGTTAGAAAGAAGGATCATTATAGGAACAACAATTCTTGACGTCATACGCAAACATGAATGAGCCAAGGCCAAGGACTTGATGTCTTGAAGTCTCTTGTCGTCTGTGTTAGAACTATGACAGTGACGACAGACAACCACAAAAGCCAACTTTCGGGGAAAAGCCCATTGTTTAAGAATAAACATAGTGTTCATCTGATCTGGCTTCACCAAATCAGATGCACTAAAGAAAACACAATACAACTGTACCTTTGTACCAAACAACTAATCTAGCATATGACTAGAATTACAACCAGCCACACACCATGTGGGAAAAAACACTTGTAATTCTAAACTAACCCAAAAGATCACAACGGCAGGATGTCAAGTGGCCGACGCCGTGCCCAAAATAATAATAAATTTTCAACCCCCAAATACGTGGGTGTGAGTCTAGAATAAGATCTTCTAAGAAAAATTGTTACCTCCTAGAGCCTAAGATAATCCTATATAAACTCCGTACTTTTGTAAATAAAATCAGTTCATATTTTGAATTCAACGAATGAATCCCTATTCATTTTGGTCCTTCGAGCCGGATTCATTTTGGTCCTTCGAGAACTCTGCAGTTTTCCCCCACCAGTGGTAAGAGCCTCAGAGATTGCATCAGCTCCTTAAAGTCTGAATTCTTATGCAAGTGTAAATGCTAAGATCAGCTAAAGGTAGCAAAAATAAATTAACTCTTGTTTTCCCCACCAGTGGTAAGAGACAGAGTATAAAACAAAAAGCAAAATATTGCTTAATAATTAAAAAGTGCGTGCGTCCGATTTTAAAGACAGTTTGGCTAGTGGAGCAACTGTAGTAATTTCGGCGGCGGGAGTTTTTGTGTGTGGCGTATTCGAAGCCCTAATATCGAAAGTAAAAAATTTTTAATTGCATAGTGTATATAAACGCTATATATATAGTTGCAAGTCGGCAACTAGAGATAGCAGCAGAGCAACAAGATAGTTGCAAAGGAGAGACGACTGGAGGCGAGGCGAATGTAAAGAAACGGCGAACCACCAGCAAACTATCGGCAAACCCATTGGCAGACAAGCAGCAGCAGATTATCGGCAAAATCTACTTGGCAAACCCTACTTGGCGGACAACAGTGGCGAACGGTGTCAACAACAGGATCATCAGATAAGATATAAATTAAGATAGTTATAAGTACATCTATCTATTTTTATTATTATATACTTATATCGATATCCTAATATACGCATAAAACAAAAATGTTCCCTACCAAAACTGAAAAATTGTTATGGAAGCAACACGAGTTGCACAAAAGATTAAAGAAGATAGAAGAGTTAGATGCTAGTAAGTTAACTAGCAAGATTCTTAATGAATTAACTGAGATTCAGAAGCAATGGATTAATTACCATAGCCAAATGATACAGAGTGGTGTAACCGAACACTACTATTTTACAGATGGAAAGTATGAGAAGGGTTTAGAGATGATAGCCAGATTAATAGCCAAAGGAGAGTCAAGTGGGCAGGGCACTGTTGAGTCGGAGAGCAGTGAAGCAGATGCAACGATGTCAGAAAATGTTAAGGTCAGCATCGGAGAATCGCGGGGAAACGCGACCTCTAGTAATGAGAACGCTAATGTTAGCCAGGAAAAATTTCAAGAAAAAGTCCGTCAGCTCCAGATATATTTGGACATGGTGAGCAAAGATTTACGTACAATAGACATTAGAACAGGCGAAATGTATATTAAAAAAATAAAATTCTTGTTCAAGAAGGTACAGATGTGCCAAGCTTATACAGGTGAACTTATACATAATGAAACGCTTAGAGAGGTCATAGAAGAATTAGAATTCGATATTCAGAATACCTTGGTAGCATTAGAAGAGAAAATAAATGATCAGAAAAATTTGAAAGTTGAGAATGTTACCGTGAGAGGCGAACTACCGGTGTTGCCAAAAATACAAGTACCCACATTTTCTGGAGAGCCAAGAGAATGGGACTTGTTTGTAGAATTATTCGCGGAACTAATTGAAAAAAGAGAGGATCTAAGTCTTACGCTTAAATTCAACTATTTGAAATCCGCGTTAAAGGGCGAAGCCATGAGCATGGTAGCCCATCTATTGTCAGGTTCAGCTGACAATTATAGTGCCGCTTGGGAATTGTTAACCAAGCGGTATGAAAATAATCGGAGGGTATTTTCCGAACAATTAAGTCGGATCGTTGATTTACCTATGATCAACAATGAATCCGCAAAAAGTGTAAAAGGAGTGATTGACATAATTAATGAGTCAATACACTTAATTAAAATTAAAGCAAATTTGTCCGATGAAGTTGACGTAATAGTCGCTCAACTCATACTTCGGAAATTTGACAGAGAGGCTCTACAATTATATGAGAGTCAAATTAGAAAAACAAGGCAAATTCAAATCCTATCTGATGTCATGGAATACTTGGAGCAAAGATATTGCTCGCTAAGTGCCATGAGCAAAGAAGAGAAAAAACCGCTAAAAACTGTGTTAAATTATGCGGAAGTCGAAGATAAATGTCCGATTTGCAAAATTGCCGGGCACAAAGCGTATAAGTGCTATATGTTTAAAGGGTTGACACCTACTGAAAGGTATGAAACAGCCAAAAAAGTGCAGCTTTGCATAAGATGCTTGAACCATTCAAGCAATAAGGTGTGCACTAATGAAATGGTCTGTTCATTGTGCAGTAAGGAACACCATACCTTACTCCATTTTGAAGAAAATCAGGAGAGAGTTAATACTTGTGTAACCGCACAACCAGCACTGTTGGCCACAGCAGTAATACAAGTAAAAAATGTAAATGGAGGATATAAGACTCTAAGAGCCCTTATTGATTGTGGTTCACAGAGCACCATTTTGTCCGAAGAGTCCGCTCAAATATTGAAATTACCTAAAATTAAACAATATACAGAAATAAGTGGCGTGTCCTCAATAAAATCTAATAAATCAAAATATAAGGTAAAAATAGATGTGAAGACGCGAAATCCTTGGAAAGGACATCTTAGGGTTGAGGCAATTGTGTTGCCAAAGTTAATGAAAGCTCTTCCATTAAAAATAGCAAACGTGGATATGTCAAAATGGCAAACTTACGTTCTAGCTGATCCTACCTTTAATAAACCTGGTATGATTGATATAATAATGGGAGTAAAAGTATATACCCAAATCTTAAAAGGGGGATTTACAAAGATTGATGGCCTGCTAGGCCAGAATACTCAATTTGGTTGGATCGTTTCGGGATGCACCAAATCAAATCAGAATAAATCTGTAGTGGCAACAACAATAAAAATAATACAGTTCCATAGAAATACAAGAACAAAACTCAAGAGATAAATTTATGGCCCCCGGCAGGACCTCACATTGGAGGTAAATTGAAAACTAGGAACAAAAAAGTATATATCCCAGAGCCAGTAAAAAATGAAAATATTCAGAAGGCAATGGTTCAATTAGATAATGATTATCTAAAAAATAATATTAAAATAGATTCCGATAGTAAATTGTCCGAAACTGTACTACCAAAAAAGCAGATATGGCAAAATAATTATAAACGGACAACATTTAATAATGACCAGAATAACCACTCAAATTTCAGCAATCAGCGATATTTCAAAATAGTGGAGCAAAGATCACATTGGAACAGGTCAAAAAATAAAGGTAGTTATTTTTCAAATACTCCACCTTATAAAAAGGCTAGAAGTCAGCACACTAATACAAATCAGGAGTGGGTAGATATCCCAAAACAGAAATCGCTAGGTAATATGCCAAATATTATAAAAACCAGTAGAAGCCAACTCAGTAATACATACGTCAGAATTGGTAAGAATAGGAAGTCAGTTACAATCGGTAAAGGAACATAAGATTGACTAGGTTGAACGTCCGTAATGTAACTGATCATGATTTCTTAATAATAGTTATCTTACAAATGATAATATTAATAATAATTTGTATAAGACAACTAACTATAAAAATAAAGTCCAAAACGCCGCATTTGGTGGCCCTTTGCAGAATGTTTAAGAATAAACATAGTGTTCATCTGACCTGGCTTCACCAAATCAGATGCACTAAAGAAAACACAATACAACTGTACCTTTGTACCAAACAACTAATCTAGCATATGACTAGAATTACAACCAGCCACACACCATGTGGGAAAAAACACTTGTAATTCTAAACTAACCCAAAAGATCACAACGGCAGGATGTCAAGTGGCCGACGCCGTGCCCAAAATAATAATAAATTTTCAACCCCCAAATACGTGGGTGTGAGTCTAGAATAAGATCTTCTAAGAAAAATTGTTACCTCCTAGAGCCTAAGATAATCCTATATAAACTCCGTACTTTTGTAAATAAAATCAGTTCATATTTTGAATTCAACGAATGAAGATTGGGCTATTTTCTCTGCTCTCCGGGAATCCCTATTCACCCATCATGTTAAGTTATGTTTGTAAGAAGCATAGAATGATCAACCGTGTCGAAAGCCTTACTAAAGTCGGTATTTTTACGGAAGCCATGGTGTACAAGGGTGGTCAATCCTAAAAGGTTGGTTAGCGATGAATCCATGCTGACAAGGAGAAATAGTGTATCTGGATAATTTTCTCAAACAGCTTAGGTATTGCGGAAAGTTTGGCAATGCCACGGTAGTTAGAAATATCCGATTTGTTGCCCTTTTTAAAAATCGGAATAATAAAAGACTCTTTCCAATCATCAGGAAAGTTACAAGTCTCACTCGATATAAGGAATAACAGAGAAAAAGGTTTAGATTGGGAAATCAAATGCATTTTAGGTATGTAACTAGGAATATTATTAGGCCTGGGTACGATAGGATGTGGGATGCGAAGCAGTCGACTGAAAGAAATTAGCAAACAGATCTGCAAAATCTAAATCATTATAAGCTGTCAGGTCATTAAGTCTGAAGGTGGAAGGTAGTAAATTAGAGCGTCGTTTAGAACTAACAGATTCTGATAGAATTTAAGTGTACAGCGCATGTTATAATTATAATAACATTGAGTATTTAAAATCCAAAATGAGATTTAAGAGATTTAATTAAGAGCAGAGTAGTAGAGAATTACATCGCAGCACTCAAATAGAAATGACCAATCAAAAGAGGAAAGAAAGTTGTTAAGAAAATTGAAATTTGTTTTACGAAAACATCTACGACGAGAAACTGAGATGTTATTGGATAAATTAGCAACGGAATTGTAAGAAATAGTAACTTCAATGGTAGGGTGATAAGGATCTCTAGGCTTCACAAGGGGCTGTGTTTGAGATACAGAACTAACAGTGGGATCCCAGACAAAAATAAGATCAAGGAATCTTTTAGAAAAGATGGTAAAGACATTCACATAAGAAACGCACTTATCAGTTAGACATTTAAGAGCAGCGTAGAAAAAATTTACTGCACAATCTATATTACAGCATTCAATTAGAAATTACCAATCAAAAGAGGAAAAAATGTTGTTTAGTAGATTGAAATTTAGAAGAGTTAAGTAAAGGGTTCAACTGATATAGCGGACATTCAAGAAGGCTATCAAGAAAAATATGCTGAGATGAAGGAATTGGGAACGATAGATTATCATCGACCAGCCAAGAAATATTAGGCAAGTTAAAATCACCTAAAACTTTAAGGAAATCACGATCTGATAGACGACTAAAAATGGTTTGCATTGCATATATGAACAAGAAATATAAACGCTAAAGTTGAAATATTTAACTTCGACGCAAATAAACTCAACACCTTAGGGTAGATCCATCAGCACAACGCTTGAACACAGATTTGAGTTGACAGCAATAAATACTTCACCACCAAGATGACCAACACCATCAAACCTATAAGAAATAAAGTTATTAGAAAGAAAGTGGTTATCCAAAACAGAGGAGTTGAGCCAAGTTTCAGAAAAAGGCAATATGTCAACCGAAAAGGTTTGGCTATCACAGGAAATTTCAAGAGCTTGGTAAGAAGTACTCTTACATTTAGATAATGAATGCAAAGATAAAGAAAATTTAATGTGGTTATTAGAGACGCATTCTCATCCTTAAAACCCATCTACGCAGGAGTTCCACAAGGTAGCGTACTCGGCCATGTTTTATACACACTGTTTACAGGCGATATGCCTACTCCCACAGAGTCCACAAACCAACGGCATGATGATTGCGACGTATGCTCATGACTCGGCTATTCTCTCCAGTGCATACGACCCACAAGATGCGACGGAAGCCCTACAAACATATCTACACAAATTCTATGCATGGACCAAACAATGGTGCATCTCTATAAATACCACCAAGTCAATTCAAACCACATTTGCCCTCAGAAGATTATTCTGCCCTGCACTAGTATTCAACAGTGAAACAATTCCAGCAATGACACATATTTTGGGCGTAACGATAGAAAGAAGATTAAATTGGAAAAAAAAAAAACATGTTGAAAAAACAATAAGCAAACGTACCAGAAAACTCAAAATGGTGGACTGGATTCCGAGGGTCGAGCACTTGAAAATAACGTAAAAATGTACGGCGATAGTGGTACCAACATTCACATATGCCCTTCCTATTAGGGGCTCTGCAGCTACATCTACTGTAAAAAGTTCCAAACCATGCAGAACAAAGTACTTCGTCGCATTACAGGAGCAGAATGGTATGTGCGAAATTCAGTTCTCCACCACGACCTGGGCCTACCCACGATAGCTGAACTAAAAGGATCAATGATTTGGCCGTCAACACCTCCATGGGTAGGGTAAAGCGTCTGCATCGTTTGGATAACATCGATTACTCGATAACATTGACTCAATTTATAAAGCTCAAATTCGTTGTAGAAGCTGAGGCAACACGAAATAAATTTTTAACATCGAAAAAAAAAAATGAGACCCAACTTTCAATTTGGAGCCGATTGCTGAATTGTGTATGTAATTTTTTGGCGTTTGGTAGAAAATTTCTCAAGCTTTAAAAAGAATGCTTGCCAAGGGTATTCGTGATGCTTTAATATTCAGAAGCTTTAATACCTAGCGTATTTTTACCTAAAATTTGAAAGAAACCCGTTTTCCTTTTCATAACAAATAAATTTGTTTATTGTTTTAAACGACTATATGACGTTTTTTAATGACTTAATTGAATTTTTGAACATAATATATATTTTTTTGAATATCAATTTTGAACATTTGCTATTGAAGCTGATTGTCATTAACATAATCAATAATACTTACATCAATATGTAATAAACTCAACCTTTCGGATCTATAGTTGCTATTTATCCAATGCACGATAAAAGTTTTTTTTGCCTAACGCGAGTTAGGTGTATTAGTGTATCTGAACCAATTGTAGTCCTTGTTTCCACACTCTTTTACTGTTAGCTCTCCAATTTTTAAATACTGACACTCTATTGAGTCCCTTCCTTGAGCCTAAATCCTATAAACGTTAGGGTATGTTTTTTTTTGGGGATACAGTTCAACCAGGGCAAATCCAAAAAAAGAAGTAACCAAATTTTCTTTTATTTCTAAAACGGATATATTTAGTTAGGTAGTATTTTTAATACATTGTTAGGGAATGTCAATAATTAAAAACACACAATTGTTTAATTTATGTATATCTTCACGGACAACAACTTGAAATTTTTCATGTGTTATATTCACTTAAAACCCCTGCGACACTATTTCTCGCCAATGTCGTTATTCAATTATTCATCGCCCAAAAAGTACTTCCAATGCACTACAAATGTTCCCATTGCCAATACCTTTTAACATTAACGCATTGATTATTAAAGAATTAAATTTGGTAAAAGTACCAACTAACTTAGCATTTATCCTATTTTTAGTCAGAGAACATTCCGAACAGAAACAGTTCTTCATGAGACCATTACTCAACCACTGCAGATAAAGTAATCCAATAGGCAAAAGATTTCTGTAGCCCCAAAAGGAGGACCCAATTTAGCATAAAGCTACTACCGGCTCATACATATAAAAAAGCTAATAGCTATAAGCGTAGACAAAGATAAAATATAAATATAAGATAAAATATAAAATTAAATAAAGACAAAATATCCGCCGTCATTGACAAAGAGCCAGAAACATTTTCCACCTGGCAGTTTTAAAAAAACTAAACCGCAGGACACACATTCAAATAGAACCCCATCGAAACAAGTTATGGAACGTCTTGTCTTTCTTTCTAATCTTGAAAGGGCTTTTATCCTTTTCGAAGTGCCCGAGGATATTATTAAATATCAAAGAAGCTAACTTTGGCTATGCCAAAGTTTATATACCCTTGAAGTCCTTGGCAATAATATTTTTACATTTTAAAATTCTTTTCCCTGCAACTCAATTCATCAATACACAAACAAATTTTACAATTTTTTCTTCTTCCATTATTCCCTAAGCAAAGCAGCGCACGCATACACATACAGTTCATGTAGCGTTGCGTCTGCGTGTATGCATGTGCGCTGTTGATTTTATGATGACGTAGCAGGCAGCGCTTGAGCCGATTTATATTGACTGTAACTTGTGTTCTATTATCCGATCAGATTCAAATTTGGGATCTGAGGTTTTATTTCCAATGCTATCATATTGGTAAATTTCATGGGGATACTCCAATTTCTGCAAAATTGTTTCTTCTAGAACTATATGATATAGTAGTCCGATCCCGATGATTTTCATACTTTACCTTACCCGGGTAATAAAAAGCCCCCAAAAAATCTAACCAATTTTATTTGGCTTTCAACGTTCAAAAACGGCTTTGAATGACTAGATATTCAATCAGTTTGCATCTTCGAATTTAGTCAAACATGATCTAAACATGTCGGTATGGAGTGCCACTTGTCGGCGTAGAAGCCTGAAACAAGAGCTAATATCGCGAAGTCGAATGAAAGTCCCACTCTTGGCTTCGAAGCAATTAATTGTGCATTTCACCAACACTCCATATTACTTTTCCCATTGCAAAGTAGCATAAAATTTTACCCAACGACACGCAAAAACGGTTAAGCTATGTGGCCCGAATTGGGCTTGTTTCTCATATCAACGACTTGGTCCAATTCATAAGATTCATCGGAATGTAAATCGAAATATCTATGTAGACATCATAAAGAAGGTTAAGCTCTCCCATATAATATGGAATATGTCCATAAAATTAACATATCACCGATTCAACGAGCCAAATAATAGGAACAAGCTCGAAAACGGGCCAGGGCCAGCTCAGTCGCCGGATTGGTAACCCATTTAAAATGTATGGAGAAACATTCAGAGAAGCGTCATAAAGAAAAAACCGTCCAATAATGCTTATCCAACAGGCCCAGGAGACAAACCAGTATTGCCAATAGTTGGTTCAGGTTAAGTCCTAGGAACCAAGGGTGACCTGAATTTGAAGTTACAAATAATTTGGAATCGACAGATTTTCATTCTTAGTTGTCGCTGCTATTTTTATGAACAGCTCAAAACGCCCTTATTTTACTATCTTGCTTATTTCTGAAAGTGGGGGGACTTATTGTTCAGTCCAAAATGGTAGTAATAGATTATAAATTTTAAAAAATATTGGTGAGTTTGTGGTCACTTTTATATTGTTTATGCCCAACCGGGCAACACAAGGGTTAAAGGAGGCGGAAGCTTTCACCTCGCGCCGCTCTCCCGAAGATGCCCATCGCTCTCCCCACAAAAGAACTCCCCACACTTCGCTCCAAGCGGGGCTTGGTGCCCTGTTCTTAAGTAAGCTAGGTTTAGTTGCATTATATACGTGAATATAAGTAATACATCCAAGTGAAGTGAAATTTCTCTACGTCTCAATATTTTACTGGGAGGAAGAAAAAGGAAAAAGGCAAAAATTCATCTAGCTGCCCCAAACCAGAAGGAAGTTCGACCCCCCTACATAAACATTTGGTCCTTCGAGCCGGATACTAAGATCCTCTCGAACCATTAGCATCGGTGGAATTTCATCCATATTTCAAGCTAAGTAATTTTTTCCAAATTATAGGTATATGAGTACATGTACATGCCTCCAGCATCCGTACCCATACTCACATACATATAATTGTTGCCCTTGATTCTCCTAATCCAAGTAAAAATTACCTCCTCAAAGGAGAGAAAATTTTGGTCCCCAAATTTTCATACATACATATACATATATGTGTCCAGTACATAAGGCGCCATATTGTTTCGCCCACTTCAAGTTTTTTTCTCGCACTTTGGCATATATAGGCCGAGTATATAAGGCGCTATATTTTATTTGCCTATTTCCAATATATATTTTTTTCGCAATTTCAAAAAAATATTAACACATATGTATGTATGCAGTGAATCAAACCTACGAAAAAAGTGATCTCCTACATATAAAACAGCAGCAGAGTGTGTGAATGTGACAAAAAATTACAAATTTATCCAGTGCTACATTAAATCCAAAAATAAAGGTTTTGTGCAAATACAGTCCACTCCTGGGAAAAGTGTGCGCGCAGTGAAAGGTGATTCCAACGAAGAGAAGAAAATTTTCAATACAAATAATAAAGATTTTTAAAAAAGAAAAAAAGGAAAGTGAACCACCCTCTCACATATAAAAGCCACACTTAGACATTGCTGGTGTCCCGCGACACCCTATAAAGTTGGGGCATATCGGTTAGACACAGCAAAAGAATTCATATTTAAAAAAAAAAAAAAACATTAATTTATATAAAGATTCCAACGAAGAGAAGAAAATTTTCAATACAAATAATAAAGATTTTTAAAAAAGAAAAAAACGAAAGTGAACCACCCTCTCACATATAAAAGTCACACTTAGACATTGCTGGTGTCCCGCGACACCCTATAAAGTTGGGGCATATCGGTTAGACACAGCAAAAGAATTCATATTTAAAAAAAAAAAAAAACATTAATTTATATAAAGAAATCCGATCCATTCACACCTCTGCATATCGCCATTCCATATTTTCATATTTAAAAAAAAAAAAAGAAATTTTTAAATACATATATATATATACTCCAACATTTTACATATCCATACACATACATATATATACATATTTTTCCATACATAAAATTTTACATATATATATTCATATCCATATACATATACATATTTTTTTCCATACATAAAATTTTACATATTGATACTCATATATTCAAACATATATTCCACAAAAATTTCTAATTTTTTCGCACACAAATATATTTTTCCATCACCGCGAACAAATCCCGCTACCCCTTGCAGCCTATATACATACATACATACGTGCATACATAAGTACCGCTTAACTGCAGTATACCAGCACAGCTGCAAGCTCATGTGCCAAAGACCGGCACAAAGCAAACGACCAAAAGTAGCTGTGCTGTATACCCTAGGTTGGCAGGCACTTTGTGGGGTATATATGTTGAAGGGTCACGTTGAGGAAAAAATCGAATAAATTTTAATTGAAATATTTAACTTCGACGCAAATAAACTCAACACCTTAGGGTAGATCCATCAGCACAACGCTTGAACACAGATTTGAGTTGACAGCAATAAATACTTCACCGCCAAGATGACCAACACCATCAAACCTATAAGAAATAAAGTTATTAGAAAGAAAGTGGTTATCCAAAACAGAGGAGTTGAGCCAAGTTTCAGAAAAAGGCAATATGTCAACCGAAAAGGTTTGGCTATCACAGGAAATTTCAAGAGCTTGGTAAGAAGTACTCTTACATTTAGATAATGAATGCAAAGATAAAGAAAATTTAATGTGGTTATTAGAGACGCATTCTCATCCTTAAAACCCATCTAAGCAGGAGTTCCACAAGGTAGCGTACTCGGCCATGTTTTATACACACTGTTTACAGGCGATATGCCTACTCCCACAGAGTCCACAAACCAACGGCATGATGATTGCGACGTATGCTCATGACTCGGCTATTCTCTCCAGTGCATACGACCCACAAGATGCGACGGAAGCCCTACAAACATATCTACACAAATTCTATGCATGGACCAAACAATGGTGCATCTCTATAAATACCACCAAGTCAATTCAAACCACATTTGCCCTCAGAAGATTATTCTGCCCTGCACTAATATTCAACAGTGAAACAATTCCAGCAATGACACATATTTTGGGCGTAACGATAGAAAGAAGATTAAATTGGAAAAAAAAACATGTTGAAAAAACAATAAGCAAACGTACCAGAAAACTCAAAATGGTGGACTGGATTCCGAGGGTCGAGCACTTGAAAATAACGTAAAAATGTACGGCGATAGTGGTACCAACATTCACATATGCCCTTCCTATTAGGGGCTCTGCAGCTACATCTACTGTAAAAAAGTTCCAAACCATGCAGAACAAAGTACTTCGTCGCATTACAGGAGCAGAATGGTAAGTGCGAAATTCAGTTCTCCACCACGACCTGGGCCTACCCACGATAGCTGAACTAAAAGGATCAATGATGTGGCCGTCAACACCTCCATGGGTAGGGTAAAGCGTCTGCATCGTTTGGATAACATCGATTACTCGATAACATTGACTCAATTTATAAAGCTCAAATTCGTTGTAGAAGCTGAGGCAACACGAAATAAATTTTTAACATCGAAAAAAAAAATGAGACCCAACTTTCAATTTGGAGCCGATTGCTGAATTGTGTATGTAATTTTTTGGCGTTTGGTAGAAAATTTCTCAAGCTTTAAAAAGAATGCTTGCCAAGGGTATTCGTGATGCTTTAATATTCAGAAGCTTTAATACCTAGCGTATTTTTACCTAAAATTTGAAAGAAACCCGTTTTCCTTTTCATAACAAATAAATTTGTTTATTGTTTTAAACGACTATATGACGTTTTTTAATGACTTAATTGAATTTTTGAACATAATATATATTTTTTTGAATATCAATTTTGAACATTTGCTATTGAAGCTGATTGTCATTAACATAATCAATAATACTTACATCAATATGTAATAAACTCAACCTTTCGGATCTATAGTTGCTATTTATCCAATGCACGATAAAAGTTTTTTTTTGCCTAACGCGAGTTAGGTGTATTAGTGTATCTGAACCAATTGTAGTCCTTGTTTCCACACTCTTTTACTGTTAGCTCTCCAATTTTTAAATACTGACACTCTATTGAGTCCCTTCCTTGAGCCTAAATCCTATAAACGTTAGGGTATGTTTTTTTTTGGGGATACAGTTCAACCAGGGCAAATCCAAAAAAAGAAGTAACCAAATTTTCTTTTATTTCTAAAACGGATATATTTAGTTAGGTAGTATTTTTAATACATTGTTAGGGAATGTCAATAATTAAAAACACACAATTGTTTAATTTATGTATATCTTCACGGACAACAACTTGAAATTTTTCATGTGTTATATTCACTTAAAACCCCTGCGACACTATTTCTCGCCAATGTCGTTATTCAATTATTCATCGCCCAAAAAGTACTTCCAATGCACTACAAATGTTCCCATTGCCAATACCTTTTAACATTAACGCATTGATTATTAAAGAATTAAATTTGGTAAAAGTACCAACTAACTTAGCATTTATCCTATTTTTAGCCAGAGAACATTCCGAACAGAAACAGTTCTTCATGAGACCATTACTCAACCACTGCAGATAAAGTAATCCAATAGGCAAAAGATTTCTGTAGCCCCAAAAGGAGGACCCAATTTAGCATAAAGCTACTACCGGCTCATACATATAAAAAAGCTAATAGCTATAAGCGTAGACAAAGATAAAATATACCTAAATATAAGATAAAATATAAAATTAAATAAAGACAAAATATCCGCCGTCATTGACAAAGAGCCAGAAACATTTTCCACCTGGTAGTTTTAAAAAAACTAAACCGCAGGATACACATTCAAATAGAACCCCATCGAAACAAGTTATGGAACGTCTTGTCTTTCTTTCTAATCTTGAAAGGGCTTTTATCCTTTTCGAAGTGCCCGAGGATATTATTAAATATCAAAGAAGCTAACTTTGGCTATGCCAAAGTTTATATACCCTTGAAGTCCTTGGCAATAATATTTTTACATTTTAAAATTCTTTTCCGTGCAACTCAATTCATCAATACACAAACAAATTTTACAATTTTTTCTTCTTCCATTATTCCCTAAGCAAAGCAGCGCACGCATACACATACAGTTCATGTAGCGTTGCGTCTGCGTGTATGCATGTGCGCTGTTGATTTTATGATGACGTAGTAGGCAGCGCTTGAGCCGATTTATATTGACTGTAACTTGTGTTCTATTATCCGATCAGATTCAAATTTGGGATCTGAGGTTTTATTTCCAATGCTATCATATTGGTAAATTTCATGGGGATACTCCAATTTCTGCAAAATTGTTTCTTCTAGAACTATATGATATAGTAGTCCGATCCCGATGATTTCCATACTTTACCTTACCCGGGTAATAAAAAGCACCCAAAAAATCTAACCAATTTTATTTGGCTTTCAACGTTCAAAAACGGCTTTGAATGACTAGATATTCAATCAGTTTGCATCTTCGAATTTAGTCAAACATGATCTAAACATGTCGGTATGGAGTGCCACTTGTCGGCGTAGAAGCCTGAAACAAGAGCTAATATCGCGAAGTCGAATGAAAGTCCCACTCTTGGCTTCGAAGCAATTAATTATGCATTTCACCAACACTCCATATTACTTTTCCCATTGCAAAGTAGCATAAAATTTTACCCAACGACACGCAAAAACGGTTAAGCTATGTGGCCCGAATTGGGCTTGTTTCTCATATCAACGACTTGGTCCAATTCATAAGATTCATCGGAATGTAAATCGAAATATCTATGTAGACATCATAAAGAAGGTTAAGCTCTCCCATATAATATGGAATATGTCCATAAAATTAACATATCAGCGATTCAACGAGCCAAAAAATAGGAACAAGCTCGAAAACGGGCCAGGGCCAGCTCAGTCGCCGGATTGGTAACCCATTTAAAATGTATGGAGAAAAATTCAGAGAAGCGTCATAAAGAAAAAACCGTCCAATAATGCTTATCCAACAGTCCCAGGAGACAAACCAGTATTGCCAATAGTTGGTTCAGGTTAAGTCCTAAGAACCAAGGGTGACCTGAATTTGAAGTTACAAATAATTTGGAATCGACAGATTTTCATTCTTAGTTGTCGCTGCTATTTTTATGAACAGCTCAAAATGCCCTTATTTTACTATCTTGCTTATTTCTGAAAGTGGGGGGACTTATTGTTCAGTCCAAAATGGTAGTAATAGATTATAAATTTTAAAAAATATTGGTGAGTTTGTGGTCACTTTTATATTGTTTATGCCCAACCGGGCAACACAAGGGTTAAAGGAGGCGGAAGCTTTCACCTCGCGCCGCTCTCCCGAAGATGCCCATCGCTCTCCCCACAAAAGAACTCCCCACATTTCGCTCCAAGCGGGGCTTGGTGCCCTGCTCTTACGTAAGCTAGGTTTAGTTGCATTATATACGTGAATATAAGTAATACATCCAAGTGAAGTGAAATTTCTCTACGTCTCAATATTTTACTGGGAGGAAGAAAAAGGAAAAAGGCAAAAATTCATCTAGCTGCCCCAAACCAGAAGGAAGTTCGACCCCCCTACATAAACATTTGGTCCTTCGAGCCGGATACTAAGATCCTCTCGAACCATTAGCATCGGTGGAATTTCATCCATATTTCAAGCTAAGTAATTTTTTCCAAATTATAGGTATATGAGTACATGTACATGCCTCCAGCATCCGTACCCATACTCACATACATATAATTGTTGCCCTTGATTCTCCTAATCCAAGTAAAAATTACCTCCTCAAAGGAGAGAAAATTTTGGTCCCCAAATTTTCATACATACATATATATGTGTCCAGTACATAAGGCGCCATATTGTTTCGCCCACTTCAAGTTTTTTTTCTCGCACTTTGGCATATATAGGCCGAGCATATAAGGCGCTATATTTTATTTGCCTATTTCGAATATATATTTTTTCGCAATTTCAAAAAAATATTAACACATATGTATGTATGCAGTGAATCAAACCTACGAAAAAAGTGATCTCCTACATATAAAATAGCAGCAGAGTGTGTGAATGTGACAAAAAATTACAAATTTATCCAGGGCTACATTAAATCCAAAAATAAAGGTTTTGTGCAAATACAGTCCACTCCTGGGAAAAGTGTGCGCGCAGTGAAAGGTGATTCCAACGAAGAGAAGAAAATTTTCAATACAAATAATAAAGATTTTTAAAAAAGAAAAAAACGAAAGTGAACCACCCTCTCACATATAAAAGCCACACTTAGACATTGCTGGTGTCCCGCGACACCCTATAAAGTTGGGGCATATCGGTTAGACACAGCAAAAGAATTCATATTTAAAAAAAAAAAAAAAACATTAATTTATATAAAGATTCCAACGAAGAGAAGAAAATTTTCAATACAAATAATAAAGATTTTTAAAAAAGAAAAAAACGAAAGTGAACCACCCTCTCACATATAAAAGCCACACTTAGACATTGCTGGTGTCCCGCGACACCCTATAAAGTTGGGGCATATCGGTTAGACACAGCAAAAGAATTCATATTTAAAAAAAAAAAACAACATTAATTTATATAAAGAAATCCGATCCATTCACACCTCTGCATATCGCCATTCCATATTTTCATATTTAAAAAAAAAAAAGAAATTTTTAAATACATATATATATACTCCAACATTTTACATATCCATACACATACATATATATATACTCCAACATTTTACATATCCATACACATACATATATATACATATTTTTCCATACATAAAATTTTACATATATATATTCATATCCATATACATATACATATTTTTTTTCCATACATAAAATTTTACATATTGATATTCATATATTCAAACATATATTCCACAAAAATTTCTAATTTTTTCGCACACAAATATATTTTTCCATCACCGCGAACAAATCCCGCTACCCCTTGCAGCCTGTATACATACATACATACGTGCATACATAAGTACCGCTTAACTGCAGTATACCAGCACAGCTGCAAGCTCATGTGCCAAAGACCGGCACAAAGCAAACGACCAAAAGTAGCTGTGCTGTATACCCTAGGTTGGCAGGCACTTTGTGGGGTATATATGTTGAAGGGTCACGTTGAGGAAAAAATCGAATAAATTTTAATTGAAATATTTAACTTCGACGCAAATAAACTCAACACCTTAGGGTAGATCCATCAGCACAACGCTTGAACACAGATTTGAGTTGACAGCAATAAATACTTCACCGCCAAGATGACCAACACCATCAAACCTATAAGAAATAAAGTTATTAGAAAGAAAGTGGTTATCCAAAACAGAGGAGTTGAGCCAAGTTTCAGAAAAAGGCAATATGTCAACCGAAAAGGTTTGGCTATCACAGGAAATTTCAAGAGCTTGGTAAGAAGTACTCTTACATTTAGATAATGAATGCAAAGATAAAGAAAATTTAATGTGGTTATTAGAGACGCATTCTCATCCTTAAAACCCATCTACGCAGGAGTTCCACAAGGTAGCGTACTCGGCCATGTTTTATACACACTGTTTACAGGCGATATGCCTACTCCCACAGAGTCCACAAACCAACGGCATGATGATTGCGACGTATGCTCATGACTCGGCTATTCTCTCCAGTGCATACGACCCACAAGATGCGACGGAAGCCCTACAAACATATCTACACAAATTCTATGCATGGACCAAACAATGGTGCATCTCTATAAATACCACCAAGTCAATTCAAACCACATTTGCCCTCAGAAGATTATTCTGCCCTGCACTAATATTCAACAGTGAAACAATTCCAGCAATGACACATATTTTGGGCGTAACGATAGAAAGAAGATTAAATTGGAAAAAAAAAACATGTTGAAAAAACAATAAGCAAACGTACCAGAAAACTCAAAATGGTGGACTGGATTCCGAGGGTCGAGCACTTGAAAATAACGTAAAAATGTACGGCGATAGTGGTACCAACATTCACATATGCCCTTCCTATTAGGGGCTCTGCAGCTACATCTACTGTAAAAAAGTTCCAAACCATGCAGAACAAAGTACTTCGTCGCATTACAGGAGCAGAATGGTATGTGCGAAATTCAGTTCTCCACCACGACCTGGGCCTACCCACGATAGCTGAACTAAAAGGATCAATGATTTGGCCGTCAACACCTCCATGGGTAGGGTAAAGCGTCTGCATCGTTTGGATAACATCGATTACTCGATAACATTGACTCAATTTATAAAGCTCAAATTCGTTGTAGAAGCTGAGGCAACACGAAATAAATTTTTAACATCGAAAAAAAAAATGAGACCCAACTTTCAATTTGGAGCCGATTGCTGAATTGTGTATGTAATTTTTTGGCGTTTGGTAGAAAATTTCTCAAGCTTTAAAAAGAATGCTTGCCAAGGGTATTCGTGATGCTTTAATATTCAGATGCTTTAATACCTAGCGTATTTTTACCTAAAATTTGAAAGAAACCCGTTTTCCTTTTCATAACAAATAAATTTGTTTATTGTTTTAAACGACTATATGACGTTTTTTAATGACTTAATTGAATTTTTGAACATAATATATATTTTTTTGAATATCAATTTTGAACATTTGCTATTGAAGCTGATTGTCATTAACATAATCAATAATACTTACATCAATATGTAATAAACTCAACCTTTCGGATCTATAGTTGCTATTTATCCAATGCACGATAAAAGTTTTTTTTTTGCCTAACGCGAGTTAGGTGTATTAGTGTATCTGAACCAATTGTAGTCCTTGTTTCCACACTCTTTTACTGTTAGCTCTCCAACTTTTAAATACTGACACTCTATTGAGTCCCTTCCTTGAGCCTAAATCCTATAAACGTTAGGGTATGTTTTTTTTTGGGGATACAGTTCAACCAGGGCAAATCCAAAAAAGAAGTAACCAAATTTTCTTTTATTTCTAAAACGGATATATTTAGTTAGGTAGTATTTTTAATACATTGTTAGGGAATGTCAATAATTAAAAACACACAATTGTTTAATTTATGTATATCTTCACGGACAACAACTTGAAATTTTTCAGGTGTTATATTCACTTAAAACCCCTGCGACACTATTTCTCGCCAATGTCGTTATTCAATTATTCATCGCCCAAAAAGTACTTCCAATGCACTACAAATGTTCCCATTGCCAATACCTTTTAACATTAACGCATTGATTATTAAAGAATTAAATTTGGTAAAAGTACCAACTAACTTAGCATTTATCCTATTTTTAGCCAGAGAACATTCCGAACAGAAACAGTTCTTCATGAGACCATTACTCAACCACTGCAGATAAAGTAATCCAATAGGCAAAAGATTTCTGTACTACCGGCTCATACATATAAAAAAGCTAATAGCTATAAGCGTAGACAAAGATAAAATATAAATATAAGATAAAATATAAAATTAAATAAAGACAAAATATCCGCCGTCATTGACAAAGAGCCAGAAACATTTTCCACCTGGTAGTTTTAAAAAACTAAACCGCAGGATACACATTCAAATAAAACCCCATCGAAACAAGTTATGGAACGTCTTGTCTTTCTTTCTAATCTTGAAAGGGCTTTTATCCTTTTCGAAGTGCCCGAGGATATTATTAAATATCAAAGAAGCTAACTTTGGCTATGCCAAAGTTTATATACCCTTGAAGTCCTTGGCAATAATATTTTTACATTTTAAAATTCTTTTCCCTGCAACTCAATTCATCAATACACAAACAAATTTTACAATTTTTTCTTCTTCCATTATTCCCTAAGCAAAGCAGCGCACGCATACACATACAGTTCATGTAGCGTTGCGTCTGCGTGTATGCATGTGCGCTGTTGATTTTATGATGACGTAGCAGGCAGCGCTTGAGCCGATTTATATTGACTGTAACTTGTGTTCTATTATCCGATCAGATTCAAATTTGGGATCTGAGGTTTTATTTCCAATGCTATCATATTGGTAAATTTCATGGGGATACTCTAATTTCTGCAAAATTGTTTCTTCTAGAACTATATGATACCTTACCCGGGTAATAAAAAGCCCCCAAAAAATCTAACCAATTTTATTTGGCTTTCAACGTTCAAAAACGGCTTTGAATGACTAGATATTCAATCAGTTTGCATCTTCGAATTTAGTCAAACATGATCTAAACAGGTCGGTATGGAGTGCCACTTGTCGGCGTAGAAGCCTGAAACAAGAGCTAATATCGCGAAGTCGAATGAAAGTCCCACTCTTGGCTTCGAAGCAATTAATTGTGCATTTCACCAACACTCCATATTACTTTTCCCATTGCAAAGTAGCATAAAATTTTACCCAACGACACGCAAAAACGGTTAAGCTATGTGGCCCGAATTGGGCTTGTTTCTCATATCAACGACTTGGTCCAATTCATAAGATTCATCGGAATGTAAATCGAAATATCTATGTAGACATCATAAAGAAGGTTAAGCTCTCCCATATAATATGGAATATGTCCATAAAATTAACATATCAGCGATTCAACGAGCCAAAAAATAGGAACAAGCTCGAAAACGGGCCAGGGCCAGCTCAGTCGCCGGATTGGTAACCCATTTAAAATGTATGGAGAAACATTCAGAGAAGCGTCATAAAGAAAAAACCGTCCAATAATGCTTATCCAACAGTCCCAGGAGACAAACCAGTATTGCCAATAGTTGGTTCAGGTTAAGTCCTAAGAACCAAGGGTGACCTGAATTTGAAGTTACAAATAATTTGGAATCGACAGATTTTCATTCTTAGTTGTCGCTGCTATTTTTATGAACAGCTCAAAATGCCCTTATTTTACTATCTTGCTTATTTCTGAAAGTGGGGGGACTTATTGTTCAGTCCAAAATGGTAGTAATAGATTATAAATTTTAAAAAATATTGGTGAGTTTGTGGTCACTTTTATATTGTTTATGCCCAACCGGGCAACACAAGGGTTAAAGGAGGCGCCGCTCTCCCGAAGATGCCCATCGCTCTCCCCACAAAAGAACTCCCCACACTTCGCTCCAAGCGGGGCTTGGTGCCCTGCTCTTAAGTAAGCTAGGTTTAGTTGCATTATATACGTGAATATAAGTAATACATCCAAGTGAAGTGAAATTTCTCTACGTCTCAATATTTTACTGGGAGGAAGAAAAAGGAAAAAGGCAAAAATTCATCTAGCTGCCCCAAACCAGAAGGAAGTTCGACCCCCTACATAAACATTTGGTCCTTCGAGCCGGATACTAAGATCCTCTCGAACCATTAGCATCGGTGGAATTTCATCCATATTTCAAGCTAAGTAATTTTTTCCAAATTATAGGTATATGAGTACATGTACATGCCTCCAGCATCCGTATCCATACTCACATACATATAATTGTTGCCCTTGATTCTCCTAATCCAAGTAAAAATTACCTCCTCAAAGGAGAGAAAATTTTGGTCCCCAAATTTTCATACATACATATATATGTGTCCAGTACATAAGGCGCCATATTGTTTCGCCCACTTCAAGTTTTTTTTCTCGCACTTTGGCATATATAGGCCGAGTATATAAGGCGCTATATTTTATTTGCCTATTTCGAATATATATTTTTTCGCAATTTCAAAAAAATATTAACACATATGTATGTATGCAGTGAATCAAACCTACGAAAAAAGTGATCTCCTACATATAAAATAGCAGCAGAGTGTTTGAATGTGACAAAAAATTACAAATTTATCCAGTGCTACATTAAATCCAAAAATAAAGGTTTTGTGCAAATACAGTCCACTCCTAAAAAAGAAAAAAACGAAAGTGAACCACCCTCTCACATATAAAAGCCACACTTAGACATTGCTGGTGTCCCGCGACACCCTATAAAGTTGGGGCATATCGGTTAGACACAGCAAAAGAATTCATATTTAAAAAAAAAAAAAAAACCATTAATTTATATAAAGAAATCCGATCCATTCACACCTATGCATATCGCCATTCCATAAGTAAGATTCCAATTATTTACAAAGTCTGTTAAATACTCATGCATATACCGAAACCAGTATTGTAGTATCGATTGTTAGTGATAAGTATCGATTGTTAGTAATAAGTATCGATTGTTAGTTTTAAGTATCGATGGTTAGCGATAAGTTCTCGATAGATACAAGACGGTTTCTCTCTCTTCTCTTCCGGCAACGCAACGAACAAGTTGTCTCTGCGCAGAAAACCGAAATTAAATCTAAGAAATACAAACTAATCGTTATTCTCTTTTACCAAAAATTAGCTAATTACAACTCAGAAGTGGGATGACCACCCGAAAAGATACATATTTCGGGACACGGCAGGCCACACGGTCCACATCTAGGACGGCTGCCTCCACGCCCACCGCTGCTGATGCACCCACTGCCGTAACTACTGCTAAAGTACCAGCGGCCACTGGAACCGCCGCTGCTGCACCTGCCGCTGCAGTACCGAGAGCCGCTGTGCCGACTGCTGATACACTCGCCCTCGCCGGGCCCGCCGCTGCTGGGCCAACTGCTGAAACACGTGCAGCTCTAACGCTTCTTCTAGCGTCGGTGCATCCCTTTGCTCGACAGGAGCAGATTCCGCAAAGGGAATATCGTCACCCTTGTTCATCCGTAGTTTTGTTTTTCTGTTGGTTGGTTGGTGTTGGTTTTTTTTATTTTTGTTTTTTTTGATGTCGTTGTTGGACACGCTTTTTTTTTGTTGATTAGCAGCTTCAAGTTTCTCTGCACTGCTGAATTATAGGAAGTATTTATATACTTCTATATATATGAAGAGATATATTTCCATTGGAGAATAGTTTCTCTTTGTAGTATCCTTGTAGGTCCTTTAGGACCATGTCACGGTCGCCATGTAAATCCTTCCTTGACCGGGTTCCATTAGGTTTAAAAAAAAGAACGGACACGTCTGTGTCGTTTGATTGTAGTTTTTAGATTGATTTTTTTTCCAAATTATTCTGACTCTAGCTCATGTTATGCTTGTGCATACAGTGCTTATGTGAATATATGTATGTGCATATACAAATGTAGATGATTTTTTCCCTTTTTCCTTTTTCTTCCTCCCAGTAAAATATTGAGACGTAGAGAAATTTCACTTCACTTGGATGTATTACTTATATTCACGTATATAATGCAACTAAAACTAGCTTACTTAAGAGCAGGGCACCAAGCCCCGCTTGGAGCGAAGTGTGGGGAGTTCTTTTGTGGGGAGAGCGATGGGCATCATCGGGAGAGCGGCGCGAGGTGAAAGCTTCCGCCTCCTTTAACCCTTGTGTTGCCCGGTTGGGCATAAACATGCTCCCCCCTTGCAGGAGTGCAAGACCCAGGCAGTCTAGTGGCACGCTCCGGACAGGGTCAAGCCAAAGACTGTACGCATCGCAATTGGCCGCCCGCCAACCCCGGGTAGACTCCCCTCCGCCCCTGCTGGGTTAACTGCTGCCACATTCGCCCCTGCCGGGCCCGTCGCTGCTGCATCCGCCCCTGCTGGGCCAACCGATGTCACACTCGCCCCTGCCGGGCCCACCGCTGCCACATCCGCCCCTGCTGGGCCCGCTGCTGCCGCATTCGCCCCTGCCGGCCCACCGCTGCTGCATTCGCCCCTGCTGGGCCAACTGCTGCCACATTCGCCACTGCCGGGCCCGCCGCTGCTGCATCCGCCCCTGCTGGGCCAACCGATGTCACACTCGCCCCTGCCCGGCCCACCGCTGCCACATCCGCTCCTGCTGGGCCAACTGCTGCCACATTCGCCCCTGCCGGGCCCGCCGCTGCTGCATTCGCCCCTGCTGGGCCAACTGCTGCCACATTCGCCCCTGCCGGGCCCGCCGCTGCTTCATCCGCCCCTGCTGGGCCAACCGCTGCCACACTCGCCCATGCTGGGCCCGCTACTGCCGCATCCGCCCCTGCCGGGTTAACTGATGCCACATTCGCCCCTGCTGGGCCCGCTGGTGCCGCATTCGCCCCTGCTGGGCCAACCGCTGCCATATTCGCCCCTGCCGGTCCCGCCGCTGCTATATTCGCCCCTGCCGTAACCGCTGTCGCCGCACCCGCCCCTGCTGTACCCACCGCTGCGGTGTCCTCCGCTTGCAGGCCACCTCTGCAGACTGCCGCCGCTACACCCGCTGCTACTGCTGTACCCACCACCGCTGCCACTGCTGTACCCGCCGCCGCATCCATTACTGTACCTGCGGACGCTGTGCCCACTGGCTATATGTCTGCCATGCGGGCTGCGGCCTCACTCGCCGCACCCGTCACTGGTCCCGACGCGGACCCATGGGAAGGGATGCCCGCTTTAGTGCCCTCCGTGTCGTCAGCCGCGGCCGCCATCACACCGGCCGCTTCCGCTTCCCCCAGCCTGGATGAGCAACTGGTGACGGTGCGGAAACAACACGAGTTGCTACAGCTACAGCAACAAATCCTCAAACTGCAGCAAGGGATGGACGAATTCCGAGCACCGAGGCAGCAAGTCAGCGACGTGAGTGTCATTGAGAGCATGGTGGCTCGATTCTCAGCGGATACCGCATACGACGTAAAGAAATGGTTGACCGACCTGGAGGACGCATTTGAAATCCTGCAGTTAAACGATCGCCTACGTTTGGTCGCACGCCGTCGTATGCTAGAAGGGACGGCGGCGGTGCTGCTGCGCACGGTGTCGGTGCACAGCTACGGGGAATTAAGAGCAATCCTCTTGCGAGAATTTGGACGCTCGCGTAGCACTGAGGAAGTGTACAACGCTCCGCGGAGCCGGCGCATCAAGGCAGGCGAGGGATGTCTACGATTCGCAATCGAAATGCAAGAGATTGCCATGAATGCTCCGATTCCGGAGAATGAGCTGGTCGATATGATTATCGATGGATTACGGGACAACTCCACTCGAGTCGGCATGCTGTACTCAGCTCGGACAGTGGCGGAACTGAAGCCCCTCCTGGAACGCTACGAGCGCCTCCGTGGGCAGGCCGTCGCCTCCAAACAAAGTAGTAGCGTGAAGGCGCAGCCCACAACAACTGCTGGAAACAAATCGGTTGGCTCCCCCATGAGTGAGACCAGATGTTACAATTGCTCGGGATGGCGGCATCTCAAGAGTCAATGCCCGAAACCAATTCGACCCCCGAATTCGTGTTTCAAGTGTGGCATAGTGGGCCACATCTACAAAAACTGCCCGTCTCGGATTGGGAATGCCACCAATATCACTGCTGCCGCCGCTGCTGATGACGCAGGAGATCGATTAGACCATCTACAACGGGTGAGTGTCGCTTTTGTTTGTGATGAAGTGCAAGATAGGAAATTTATAGATATGTTTTCTCTCCTTGATTCGGGCAGCCCTAAGAGTTTTATACGTCACTCTGAAGTCCCTTCCAACTGCCGTCTTAGACCCCATAAATTGAACTGCCGTGGGTTAGGAAATCGCCAACTTATGTCATTAGGCCAAGTCCAGTGTAGGATTAACCTCTGCAACACACAGACAATACATACGTTTGAAGTCCTGACGAACCAAGCAACCGAACTGCCGATGATCATAGGCAGAGATCTCCTGTATAAAATTAATATTAGACTATGTAAACTGAAAGAACTGAAATATGAAAAAGAATCGTTGATACTCATGAATAAACCGACTGAATGTATAAATCCAAAGCTTACTGCTGTTCTGAAGTCTTTTAATATATTGAGGAAAGATCTAGCGGTACTACCGCACGACAGGAATGAGATTGTATCTGCCGAATTGTTGTCTGATTCTCCCCTTCTAGAAACTTCTGCTGTACCTTCGGAAACACTGAATGATGCACTTATGGCGATAAATGCCATTGAGCTCCCTGCTGTCAGTGAGTTAGACTTTGATATAGAGCCCACGTTACGGGAAGAGCAAACCGCAGCCCTTAAGTCTATTATTTCCACTTCGTATGTACAAGTTGATCCAGATTTAATCATCCCATGAACTATGAGATGAAAATAGAATTGACTAGCCAAACTCCGATTTTCTGCCGCCCCCGCCGTCTGTCGCACCACGAACGCATCGAGGTGCGTGAGATTTGCGACGATCTCTTGAAAGCTGGTATTATTCGCCACAGTAGTTCTTACGCTGCCGCTATTGTCCCTGTCCGGAAAAAGGACAACACAATGAGAAAATGTGTAGATTACCGGCCGTTAAACAAAATTACAGTTCGAGATCATTTTCCGATTCCTCTGTTAGATGATTGCATTGAACATCTGGGTGGCAAATCATTCTTCACTATCTTGGACTTGAAGAACGGTTTCCACCATGTGAAAATGCACCCAGACTCGATCAAATATACTGCCTTTGTAACCCCTGATGGCCAGTTTGAATATGTACGCATGCCCTCCCGACTTTGTAATGGCCCTTCCGTGTTCGCTAGATTCGTTTATTTTGTCCTTAAGGAATTTATAAACCGAGGTCAACTGGTGATATATATGGACGATATTCTAGTCGCGTCGCATGACTTTGAAACCCACCTTGAGATTCTGAAGGAAATATTGTATGTGTTAAGAGTGAACGGGCTATGCCTGAAGCTGACTAAATGCCGTTTTGCGTATAGGGAACTAGAGTACTTGGGCTACTTAGCCAATTCCGCCGGTATCAGGCCTAAACCAGCTCATATTCAGGCGATACAGGATTTGCCCATTCCAAGGAATAGCAAGGAATTAGAGCGTTGCTTAGGCCTATTCTCATACTTCCGCCGATTTGTATCAGGTTTCGCTAAGATTGCGTGTCCGCTGTCCCGATTGTTAAGAAAAGATACCCCTTATGTCTTCTCCGAGGAATGCCTTGAAGCTTTCCGAACACTGAAGTTGAAGTTGATCGAATCCCCCGTGTTATCTATTTACAACCCGAAGTCTGAAACAGAGTTACACTGCGATGCTAGTTCAATTGGTTTCGGAGCAGTGCTCCTCCAGAAACAAACAGACGGTAAATTACACCCAGTGTCCTACTTCTCTAAGATGGCCTCCGCCGCTGAATCGAAATTTTTCCTTAAAACTTACACAGTTATCACCGAGCCCTGCTGTTGGAAAACTATAACTACACGATTGTACACCGCTCGGGGGTTGGTATGCCCCATGCTGATGCTCTAAGCAGAATAGAAACTGCCGCATACGTTGACGATATAAACCTTGACTTCCAACTGCAGTTAACCCAGAACCGGGACCCTGAGATTGTCAAACTTCGAGATGAGTTAGAGAAATATGAGACAGCGAATTTCGAACTGCGAGACGGAGTAGTGTACCGCTTTGTCTCGACGAGTGTACCCCAACTTTATGTCCCTTCCGAAATGATAAATCATGTCATACGAGTAGTGCACGAGAAGCTTGGCCATATGGCCACGGAGAAATGTTGCACACAGATCAAGAAGCATTACTGGTTCCCGTGTATGAAGTCTTATGTTAACAATTACATTAGAAATTGCCTCAAGTGTATCTACTACTCAGCGTCCGCTTCGGACAACCGTGTCACGCTACATAGTATTCCGTAAGTGCCCCTTCCGTTTGATACCATTCATATTGACCATCTGGGGCCCCTTCCGTCCATACGCTCTAAGAAAAAATATCTTCTGGTTGTCATTGACGCTTTCACCAAATTTGTGAAGCTGTACCCTGTCGTCACTACTAATTCACGTGAAGTATGTCAGACGTTAGAATCTCAGTATTTCGCAAACTACAGTAGACCCCGCCGAATTATCAGCGAATTATCAGCGATTTGAAGAATTTCTGAAGGCCAATAATATAATTCATGTGCTGAATGCCACTGCCTCACCCCGGGCTAACGGCCAAGTCGAGCGGGTTAACCGTGTTTTGGGCCCCATGTTGGGGAAACTAACGGAACCTGTGGACCACGCAGATTGGGTCCAACAACTGCCGAACATAGAGTTTGTATTGAATAACTCTGTCCACTCCACAACCAAATTTGCCGCTTCCGTACTTCTATTCGGTGTTGAACAACGAGGTGTGGTAGTGGATGAACTAACCGAACGGTTGGGTGAGAGAACAGGGGAGGTCGATGCCTCAGAGGTAGACGTCCGGAGAGTAGCCTTCCGTAACATTGCTAAGTCCCAAGAATATAATTCGGAGTATTATTCGAAACATCAACCCCCAGCCATTAGTTTTGAAGAGGGGGATTTCGTAGTTATTAAGAATGTGGATACTTCGGCAGGCACAAACAATAAACTTATCAGACGGTATCGTGGTCCGTATGTGGTTCATAAAACACTTCCGAATGACCGATATGTTATCCGGGATGTAGAAGGTTCCCAAATCACCCAACTACCATATGACGGGGTCCTAGAAGCCTCCAAATTAAAGCTATGGGTTGCCCCTGATCAGGATTGCACTTCTGATAACCAAACAAGGGCGACACCAGCCACTTAAGGTTCTTATTTACCCCCCACCCCTTTCGTTGTTAACAATTGGAATCGAGGTCGATTCCTCGTCAGGACGGCCGAGTTGTAAGATTCCAATTATTTACAAAGTCTGTTAAATACTCATGCATATACCGAAACCAGTATTGTAGTATCGATTGTTAGTGATAAGTATCGATTGTTAGTAATAAGTATCGATTGTTAGTTTTAAGTATCGATGGTTAGCGATAAGTTCTCGATAGATACAAGACGGTTTCTCTCTCTTCTCTTCCGGCAACGCAACGAACAAGTTGTCTCTGCGCAGAAAACCGAAACTAAATCTAAGAAATACAAACTAATCGTTATTCTCTTTTACCAATAATTAGCTAATTACACATATTTTCATATTTCAAAAAAAAAAGAAATTTTTAAATACATATATATATACTCCAACATTTTACATATCCATACACATATATATATATATACTCCAACATTTTACATATCCATACACATACATATATATACATATTTTTCCATACATAAAATTTTACATATATATATTCATATCCATATACATATACATATTTTTTTTCCATACATAAAATTTTACATATTGATACTCATATACATATCCAAACATATATTCCACAAAAATTTCTAATTTTTTCGCAGACAAATATATTTTTCCATCACCGCGAACAAATCCCGCTACCCCTTGCAGCCTATATACATACATACATACGTGCATACATAAGTACCGCTTAACTGCAGTATACCAGCACAGCTGCAAGCTCATGTGCCAAAGACCGGCACAAAGCAAACGACCAAAAGTAGCTGTGCTGTATACCCTAGGTTCCCACACGTTCCAAGTCGTATCTTTGGAGTTAGATTCCAATTCCAACGTGTTTCCACGCGTATCAAGTCGTATCCTTGGTCCTATTTCAATTCCAAAGTGTTTCCACGCGTTCCAAGTCGTATCTTTGGAGTTAGATTCCAATTCCAAAGTGTTTCAACGCGTTTCAAGTCGTATCTTTGGTTCTATTTCAATTCCATAGTGTTTCAACCCGTTCCAAGTCGCATCTTTGGAGTTATATTTCAATTCCAAAGTATTCCCACACGTTCCAAGTCGCATCTTTGGAGTTATATTTCAATTCCAAAGTATTCCCACACGTTCCAAGTCGTATCTTTGGAGATATATTCCAATTCCAAAGTGTTTCCACCCGCTCCAAGTCGCATCTTTGTAGTTATATTTGAATTCCAAGGTGTTCCAAGCCGTTCCTAGGGTTTTTTGGCAGTGTTCCAAGTCATTCCAAACGTACCAACTCGTTTTTTGGATTTTCAATCTATTTCAAGGCGTTTTAAAGCCGTTCTTTAAGTGGTTTGGCAGTGTTCCAAGTCATTCCAAACGTACCAGCTCTTTTCTGGATTTTCAATCTATTTCAAGGCGTTTCAAAGCCGTTCTTTAAGTGGTTTGGCAGTGTTCCAAGTCATTTCAAACGTACCAACTCGTTTTCTGGATTTTCAATCTATTTCAAGGCGTTTCAAAGCCGTTCTTTAAGTGGTTTGGCAGTGTTCCAAGTCATTCCAAACATACCAGCTCGTTTTCCGGATTTTCAATCTATTTCAAGGCGTTTCAAAGCCGTTCTTTAAGTGGTTTGGTAGTGTTCCAGGTTTTCCCAAACGGTCCAGTTTGTCTCTTTGGCTAATTTTCAAGCCGTGCCAAACCAGCTCACTACTTTATAAACGCCACTCTCTGGGGTTATGAGCACGAGCCCGTCAAAAGACGAGAAAGCAGCTGAGAACACTGCAGCCCCGAGCAAATCCTCAATTGCTGCTCCAGGTCAGCGCCAGAGGAGTACCAGCCCTACTACTCCTCCTTCCCGAGCATTTCAGACCCTCTCTAGGCCATTAACTCTCACGTCCGTACCATCGAGCACGACCTGTCAGCAAGTCACGTCAGAGCCACGACGAGCAAGCCAAAAAGAGGTCAAATCATTGGTACCACTTCCACAGATTTTTGTAACCGCCCCAAGAGTCACTCGGACCGAAACCAAAAGGGTTTTAGCTGCTTCCACCATGGCTTTGAAGAAGTTTGTTTCCATTTGCGATAAACTAATTCAGTTTGAAGTCGACACCCACGTCACTTCACTGTCCGAGGTCAGCGTATTTACGCTCCAAGTCCATCGTGATCGAGTTCAAGCGTTGTGGGAGAAGGTCGAGCAGGAATATGAGAAATGCGAGGCACTCACAGATGGTAAAGACGATAACTCTGAAGATTTAGTCATCCAAGCTAAATATGACAAATGCTATTTAAGTTTACGAGCGATGCACGGCTCGATTAAACGAGCTTATCCATGAAGGGTCTGCTCCTACTCCTCCGAACCGTCATGCGCCTACCTCTGCACCAGCAGAACGAGGCTGTCGATTGCCACCCATTGACACAGAAGTCTTTACGGGAGATTACTTAAAATGGCCCACGTTCCGTGACTTGTTTACAGCCATCTACATAAGCGATTCGCGAATTTCCCCCGTTGAAAAGCTGTACCATCTCCTGGCGAAAACGAGGGGTGAAGCCAACCTCATTGTAGCAAAATTCCCGCTTACAAATGATGGTTTTGAAACGGCATGGAATGCACTCAAACAGCGTTTCGAAAATAAGCGACTTATCGTGAACAGCCAATTCCGAGCACTTCTTGACCTGCCTCAAATTTCCCATGAGTCCGGAAAAGCATTACAGGATCATCAGAATGCTCTGCAGGCATCCATACGCGCTTTTGAGCACTGTGGCCTGCCAGTAACCACTTGGGGAGGCATGTTCGTATTTTTCTGTTCCATCAAATTGCCAAAGAATACCCTTTCCTTATGGGAACAATCTCTGGGAGACAAGACTGCCATTCCAGAGTGGCAAATGATGGACGATTTCCTCACTGAGTGGTTCCGTACGCTCGAAGCAGTGGAAAATACAACTGCAATGGCTATTTCGGTTCCCACACCGAAACCTCCACGAAATCCGCTTCCAGCCACCCGAAAGGCTAATACATTTGAAGCCAAGGTGACCACCAAACCAAAATCCTGTGATCTCTGTATGAAGGAGAATCACCCGGTGCGTCGATGTCCCCGCCTTCTTCAGATGACGATGCCAGAGAGGGTGGCATACTTCAAGAAAAAGTCCCTTTGTCTGAACTGTTTCGCAAGAGGACATCAAGTAAAAGATTGTCCGAGTCAGCACAATTGCTTAACGTGCAAGGGGCGTCACAATACGCTCTTGCACAAGGACGCCCGACCGGAGAATAATCCAACGCCGGTCCCAGCTCAGCCCAGTTCACACAATATTGTCCGGACTTACTTTACCTCTGAGGCAAGGTCCTCACGAGATAAGTTGCTAGGTACAGCCATCGTGGACTTTTGGCACAAGGGCACTACTTATGCTTCACGGGCGCTATTAGACCCGGCTTCGGAAGCCAATTTCATATCCGAAAGAATGTTCCGACTCATGAAGTTACCATTTTAAACTGTCAGGGCCGAAGTGACAGGCATTAACGGAAAGGTCAATAGAACCTTGAAGGTCTGTCACATAAGCATTCGGTCATCGCATGGACCTCCAGTCCAGATAGAGATAGAAGCTTTTGTCTTGTCCCAAGTTGCTGATGATTTGCCGTCATGTACGGCATAAAATATTCATTTCAACCGCCGCCGCGTGCAGACGTGTTTTTAATGCACTCCGCAAAATTTAGTGGAAAAAAAAAAAAAAAAAAAAGACCGCGTTTGCAAAAATTGTGTAGGGCTCTCAGTCACCGCAGAGACGCCTATTTACAATCATATTGCTATTAGTTCTAATAGCAATAAATACTAAGTTGCAACAGGAAAGCCTGGAAAAGCCATGTCCACCAATTCGGGCCCAAGCTCTCTCGATCCCCACCAGCAACAGCTACAAGAACTACTTGTACAACAACAACGTGAGCGTCGTCTCTCGGTCCAACGCAACAACGCGTACTTTTCGGTGGTGTCGCCGACCCCACTAAATGCTACCGTAAGCAATAACACCGAAAGTGCAAGCCACTCAGCAATCAACAGCAATTTACCGTGGAGAGAGCAGTGTGCTTCTCCATCAATATCGATAACTGGGTCACCGATTGCACCGACCAGCACCGTCAGCTCGTTGACAGCAACTACTGCAACGTCTACCGAAGTATTGACCTGCCTCAAGCCGTCAACGACAAGTCGCCCAGAGTCAGCCACGCCCAACCCAACGCCTTCTGTCCAAACTGGAATGGATAGATATATTAAAATAACTAAGCGGAAGCTAAGCCCGCAAAAAAAAAAAAAGTGGCAATACGCCAAAAATAACCAAACCTAATGAACGAGTAGCACTTCTTAGCGGGAATCGTTTTAAAATTCTTGCCGATCAGCAAGACGATCAAGCCGGCGCTGTAGATAAAGTCAAATCGGCTAGACCACCCCCCTTATACATCCGTGGAGCCAACTGCAGCGTCCTGATTTCGAAGCTAGTAGAAACAGTAGGGGCAAATAACTTTGTTGTAACCCCTCTCAACAGGGGTAACATAAAAGAAATTAAATGTCAAACCCAAACTGAGGACAACTTCCGCATCATCGAAAAGTACCTCCGTAATGCTAACATCAACTTCTATACCTACCAACTAAAAAGCAGTAAAGGGCTCCAGGTTGTGTTAAAGGGGATCGAGCCATCGGTCCCACCCCAAGAAATAGCAGACGCATTGGCCGAAAAAGGGTTTGCGGTTAAGTCCGTTGTCAACATCATCAACAGGAATAAAGTCGCACAGCCGCTCTTTAAAATCGAGCTCCAACCAGATGCAAAGCGGACGAAGCCAAATGAAGTGCATCCAATCTACAACCTTCAGCTCCTATTGCACAGAAGAATCACCGTAGAGGAGCCCCATAAGAGATACCAACCACCTCAGTGTAAAAACTGCCAGGAATACAACCACACCGCTAACAATTGCAATCTTAGGTCAGTGTGTGTTGGCTGCGGCGAACATCATAAAGATGGCATTTGCCCCAAGGACAGAAACAACGTCGCACTAAGACTATGCAGTAACTGTGGAGGGAACCACACAGCCAACTACAGGGGATGTCCTGTCTTCAAGGATCTTAAATCGCACCTAAACGGGCGTAAACCCCCAGCTGGACCAAAAATCACCTTCAACGCCTCCAAAACTACACCGGAGGTATTCTTCGCCAAGGCTGTTAGATCATCTAACATGCCTGCTACAACCAATCCTAGTGTATCCTTCGCTAGTGTACTCCGAACTGGACAGACGGAGCCCGCGAAAGAGACCCCGTCACTCCACCATCTACAGAATCCGCAACCTTGCGCACCAGAACTTGGCCAGCAAACTCCAAGTGGTATAGAGGCCCTATTGATCTCACTTAATCAAAACATGACTGCTTTTATGACGTTCATGCAAAACTGTATGCAGGAACTGATGCGGAATCAAAACCTGCTTATCCAGAAGCTTATCGAGAATAAATAATGGCTTCCCTAAGTCTATGTCTTTGGAATGCTAACGGCGTCTCCAAGCACAAAAATGAACTGCAACTATTCCTAGACTCAAGTGAAATCGACGTCATGCTGATATCTGAAACACATTTAACATCAAAAAATAATTTTCAAATACCAAAATATGCCTTCTACGCAACAAACCATCCAGACGGAAAAGCTCATGGCGGGACTGGTATCCTAATCAAAAACCGTATAAAACACTCGTTTCTCAACAGATTCGAAACACAGCACCTTCAAGCAACTGCTATAACCGTCCAAACCAGCTGCGGCAACACTACGTTGGCTGCCCTGTACTGCCCACCACGCTTCTCAATCTCTGAAAAGGAATTCACCGGTTTCTTTAACACACTCGGAGAACGCTTCATTGCAGCAGGGGACTATAACGCCAAACATACGCACTGGGGATCTCGCCTGGTAAATCCTAAAGGCAAGCAGTTGTACAACACAATAGTCAACCCCCTCAATAAGATGGATTGCGTCTCACCGGGTAGGCCTACTTATTGGCCCACAGATCCACAAAAAGTGCCTGACTTGATTGATTTCGCAGTAACCAAGAGGATTCCGCGTAATCGGATCACTGCGGAAACACTGCTAGATTTAACCTCCGATCACTCTCCAGTGCTATTCACACTGTTAACAAGACCTCAAGTACTTGATCGCCCATATATACTTACAAACAACAAAACAAATTGGCTTAAATTTAAAATGTACATGAGTGCCCACATTGACTGTTCGCCGAAACTGGATGCTGCAGAGGACATTGACATGTGCGTCTCTACACTTGAGTCGATGCTGGGAGCTGCAGCAAGAGTATCTACTCCACATGCCTCTACTTATGTTAAACCTGTTGACAGGCCTACGAACCGGAGGAAAGAACAATTAAAAACGGAAAAACAACGTCTAAGAAGAGAATGACAGATTACTGTCCGCCTTAGGCATGCCAATCGCAACCTCTCCAAGGAGTTAAGACAAGAGGAAATCTGGGGTCAAAGGAAATACATAGAAAAGCTCAGTCCAACCAGCACTAAACATCCTCTGTGGAAAGCCCACCCAACTTTAAGCGCTCCTACAGAGACAGTTTACCTTTTCCCACACACCTTAAAATGGTTTTCCAGCCAAATCCAACATCAAACACATTTGTACTTCCCTTCGAGCACATTGACAGTGAGTACTCGAAACTCCAATCGGATGAGATTACTGCAGTTATTAAAAACCACATAAAGCCGAACAAAAACCCGGCCATGACCTAATCAAACCGAAAATGATCCTAGAGCGCCCTACCATTGCCATACAATACATCTGCAAACTGTTCAACGCTATAATAAGAATTGGCTACTTCTCAAGAGCATGGAAAAGGTCCATTATCATCATGATTCCTAAAGTGGGAAAGGACAAAACCCAACCATCATCCTATAGGCCAATTAGTTTGCTGCCATGTCTTTCGAAGCTTTTTGAAAAGGTCCTGCAGATTCGTCTAAACTCATTTCTGGCATCGGAGAACACAATCCCTTCACATCAGTTCGGCTTCCGCGAAAAAACATGGGACAATTGAACAAGTCAATCGTATAACATCCGAAATACGAACAGCATTCGAACTAAAAGAATACTGTACGGCTGTCTTTCTCGACGTTGCCCAGGCTTTCGACAGAGTTTGGCTGGAGGGTCTAATGTTCAAAATCCGGCAGAAACTCCCACAGTACACCCACAAACTCATGGAATCTTACCTTTACAATAGAAAATTCGCCGTAAGATGTAATGGCTCCGTCTCGGCTGACTTTGAAATCAAAGCTGGTGTACCGCAAGGCAGTGTACTCGGCCCATTGCTCTACCTGCTGTACACTGCAGACTTACCAACGAGTTTAGGACTTACAACGTCCACTTTTGCCGATGACACGGCAATCCTCAGCAGATCCAAATGCCCAATACAAGCCTCTGCAAAATTAGAGGAACACCTCAAGGTGGTAGAGGAATGGCTAGCAACCTGGCGTATCCGGGTCAACGAGCAAAAATGCAAACATGTTACATTTACGCTTAACAAAAGAAACTGTCCAGCTATAATGCTAAACGACGTACCAATTCCTCAAGCCGCGGATGTCACTTACCTTGGTATCCACCTAGACAGAAGACTAACTTGGCGCAAGCACATCGAGGCAAAAAAGTTACAGCTTAAACTGAAAGCGAGTAGCTTACATTGGATCATCAATGCTCGGTCCCCTCTACGTCTGGAGTATAAAGTCCTCCTATACAACTCCGTACTGAAACCCATCTGGACTTACGGCGCCGTACTATGGGGAAATGCAAGTACCAGCAATATCGACATTATACAAAGGGCGCAGTCGAAGATTTTAAGATCAATCACTGGGGCTCCGTGGTACATACGGAACGACAACATTCAAAATGATCTAAATATACCTAACGTAAAATATGAAATAGGTAGTCAACAACTAAAGTATTCTGCGAAACTGGATGTACACCCTAATGTTCTTGCCAATTCCCTTACGCGAACTAATAATAGAACTCGTCTTAAAAGAAATGACAGACCAACCCAATAATAAATGATTAGGGCCGCCTGCAATATCCCCTGGATATATCTTAAGTACTAGATTAAGAAAAATATCTCAAACTTGTTGTTAGGCTCTAGTTTAAGAGTAGATTCAACAAATAAATTAAACGTTAAAAAAAAAAAAAAAAAAAAAATGTACGATAGCCCAAGCCACACTGGAAGGAATGCCAATTCCTCTAGCCGATCCCTCCTTCCGATTAAAGGCAAAGATCGATCTACTTCTTGGCATTGATGTCATACCAGCGGTGACTCTTTCCGGCATCCAGACCGAAGTGTGCGGATCTTTAATGGCTCAAGAGACGAGATTCGGTTGGGTCATTTCAGGCCCGTTGCAAGGGGTCCCCGTTAGTTCATGTGCCGCGTTCACCACGAGGATCGCTGTTAGCAGAGAGGAGGGACTTGAAACTCTTCTCACAAGGTTTTGGGAGGTGGAGGATCTACCGGGCAAACCGGTAGAAGATTCTGACTCTGTTTGCGAGGTCAATTTCCAGAAGACCACAAGAAGAGATGTTTCGGGGAGATATACGGTCTCACTTCCGTTTCGAGATCCAACCAACATCAACCTTGGTCATTCCAGACCAGGGGCATTGGCTCAGTTCCTAAAAAACGAAAGCCGGCTCCTTAAAAATATTCCGGCAAAAACTGAGTATGACGCCGTCATCCAAGAATATTTGGACTTGGGCCACATGCGTCAGGTTCCATTTGATGGCACTAATAACAATTTTTATTTGCCACACCATGCGGTCTTCAAGCCCGACAGCACCACAACAAAGGTACGGGTAGTCTTTAACGCCTCTAGCAAGTCCACCAACGGAGTAAGTCTCAACGACATACTTTACCCTGGTCCGGTACTTCACTCCGATCTCACTACTCAGATTCTCAAGTGGCGTTTTTTCCGAGTAGTTTTCAATGCCGACATCACAAAAATGTACCGCCAAATTATGGTCGATCCAATCCATACGCCATTTCAGAGGATCCTGTTCCGAAATAAAGAGGGGCAACTTGGTGATTACGAGCTGAATACCGTCACGTTTGGCATTAACTGTGCTCCGTTCTTAGCCATCCGAGTACTTCAGCAACTCGCAAGTGATGTACAATCCAAATTTCCTTTGGCTAGCGATATTATCAAGTCCTATATGTATGTCGATGATGTCCTGGCAGGGGCTCATAATGAAGCAACGGCAATCGCAATGGTCAATGAACTTTAAGACGCTCTTGGTTCAGCTGGCTTTCCTTTGCGCAAGTGGACATCGAATGTGAAGAGCGTGCTCAGTTGCATTCCAAAGAGTCATTTACTGAATGCTGATTTCCTCGATATCGAAGAGGCTAGCACAGCGAAAACACTGGGAATCCGATGGAAAGCGACTACGGATGAGTTTTATTTTGTCATCTCACCCCAAGATGTCAAGTCAGCTTATACTAAGCGAGAAGTCCTCGGGCAGATCGCCAAGTTATTCGATCCCGCTGGCTGGCTGGCTCCCTTCGTGATTCAAGCCAAGGTGTTTATGCAAGAGCTTTGGCTACAAGAGCTAGGGTGGGATGATCAATTGCCCAGTGAACTCCATCACAGGTGGCAGGATTTTGCAAAGAGCTACTCCTTCCTTGACCAGATCCGAATTCCACGATGGGTTCTCCATGACCCAAATTCCGACATCCAATTCCATTGTTTTTGCGATGCGTCACAGCGGGCTTCTGGTGCCGCAATTTACGTGCGCGTTAGCAATGACCAAGGCATATCGTGCTGCCTTCTTGCAGCGAAATCTAGAGTAGCCCCGGTTAAAACGGTTTCATTGCCCCGCCTTAAATTATGCGGAGCCACACTTTTAGCTGAACTGGCAGCTGCAGTTCTTCCGCAACTTCCAGTTGATAAGGCAGAGGCTTTTTATTGGTCAGATTCCACCGTCGTACTGTCGTGGTTAAATAAGCCACCCTGCACATGGACAACGGTTGTCGCAAATCGGGTAGCAAAAATTGTGACGGCAACAAATGACGCCCCATGGAATCACGTTCGTTCAGAGGACAATCCAGCAGATCTCCCTAGCCGCGGCCTGAGTGCGCATGAACTGGTACACAAGGATTTGTGGTGGCACGGCCCACCATGGCTACGGGAACCACAAGAGTCCTGGCAGCGAGCGACACCACTCCCACTAGACACTACCTTGGAGAAGCGGGTAGTGAAGGTCCACGTCGCGATCGCTAAGCCAGCCAACGAGATACTATCTCGTTTTTCCAATCTGGCACGTGCCTTACGAGTGATAGCATATGTGATCCGTTTCGGCAGAAGGTGTCGTAAACTTCCAAACGATTACTCCGGGGATGTGACCTCTAGCGAGATCAATCAAGTACTCCAGGCGTTGATCCGAGTCACACAGCGTGATTACTTTCCGACGGAACATCGGTGTCTACAGCAGAAGAAATCTCTGCCCACGTCTAGCACCATTCTCAATTTGAATCCTTTCATTGACGCATCAGGTGTGAGCCGAGCATGTGGGCGCGTGCAACAAGCAGCGGCTCTTAGTTACGATGAGCGTAACCCCATTCTGTTGCCAGTAGTAAGTCCATTGTCCCGGCTGTTGGTGCTTTTCACGCATCAGATCTCTCTCCATGGGGGCAGCCAACTGGTCCGTCTCATCCGACAGAGATACTGGATTCCAAGACTGCGGAATCTAGTAAAATCGGTGGTCAATTCAAGCAAAGTCTGTGTGATTTACAAAAGAAGGCTGCAATCACAGCTAATGGGCACCCTTCCGGCCCAGCGAACTACTTTCGCACGTCCTTTCACGACCACCGGAATAGATTTCGCAGGTCCTTTCGACATCAAGAGTTTCACCGGCCGCGCTTGCCGCATATCAAAGGGATATGTGTGTGTCTTTGTTTGCTTTTCCACCAAAGCCATTCACCTTGAGGCAACGTCGGATTTGAGTACCGAAGCATTTCCGGCAGCATTCGCTCGCTTTGTATCGAGGCGAGGGTGTCCCCAGCAAGTGCAGTCCGACAACGGAAAAAACTTCGTAGGTGCATCCAGAGTGCTTGAAAAAGATTTCCTAAGTTCTACCCAGCAGAAAATATTATTCCACTACAGCCATCAGAATCTGTCCTGGCATTTCATCCCTCCCGGGGCACCAAACATGGGAGGGTTGTGGGAGGCTGGAGTTAAGAGTTTTAAAACTCTGTTCTACAAGGCCACCTCCAACCAAAGGTATACTTTTGAAGAGTTCTCTACGCTGCTGGTTAAGGTAGAGGCGTGTTTGAACTCGCGGCCGATTTCTCCTATGTCTGAAGACCCCACCGACTCTTTAGCTTTGACCCCAGGCCATTTCCTAGTGGGCGGTCCATTGCTATCCGTGACGGAACCTGAAATCAAGGATCAGGTACCGTCGATCATTAACCGGTGGCAGCGTCTGAAGGCCGTGAGTCAGAGTATCTGAAGGAGCTACATAAGCGCAATAAGTGGCGATTCCCTTCTAAAAATCTTGAAGTGGGCGATCTGGTGGTACTCAAAGACGACAATCTTCCATTTAATGAATGGCATCTCGGGCGAATCCACCAAACACACCCTGGCAGTGACGGCAATGTCCGCGTCGTCGAACTGCTTACCGCTCGCGGTATTGTGAAGCGTCCCGTCGCAAAGTTGATCTTTCTTCCTCCAGAAGAAAGAATTCAAACCCATTACGTAAAACTACAGTAGCGTCCAGCACTTGGTCCTTCCTCCCAATTAAGAAGGGGCGAACTGCCAGTAGTAATATGTGTATTCTATCGTCCTACATTAATCCGCTTTCTTCATTATTTGTCCCGGCAGCTTCCTGATATTTTTCAACCTAGCTCCCGTTTCCATGGCTCCGAGACCGCGTTCAGTACAGGCATCGAAAGAGGAGCGCAGATGTTCGCGAGGAACTGAGTCCTTCCGTTGCCGAGTCTGTCGCGGAATCCATCCTCTGAAGCGATGCCGTCGCTTCCTGCGGCTGAACGTGGAAAAGAGGATGAGGGCAGTGCTTGCGAATAAGTACTGCGCCAATTGCCTGGCCCACCAACATTCTGGAGGAAGCTGCTTAAGCGGTGATAAGTGCCGAATATGTGAGGAGGATCACCACACGCTGCTCCACTTCCATGAACAGCCACGTCGACGCACTCCCAGCTCCGTCGTACGCCGAGTCACCCCCGAGTCCTCCAGACGAAGGGTCGCACCAACGCCAGCCTCCGATCCAAAACTGACCTTGACCACACTGCTGCAGCACCGCAATCCGCATCTGATGCCCACGGCGATGGTACGTCTTGAGACGGGGGAAAAACCCTGGTGGACCCTTGTTCTGCGGTATCGTCGATGGCGACGTCACTGGCCACGGCCTTCAAGTTGACAGCCGTCAATATAGGGGCAGAGAAAGCGGTGGCAGCAGTGATCCGGTCCCCAATCAGTGAAGGATGGCGATTGGAGGCGATCCTGAAACTGGTCGATGGCTTGTGCTGCCGCACTCCAAGCGCTCCGGTGGACCCACAGATCGCCAAAAAGTTTGAGGGCATCGTCCTGGCGGATGATACGTTCTACCGACCGTCGTTAGTGTCTTTGGTCCTGGGCGCGGATGTGATCACGGAGGTCATGTTGGAGGGAGTCTACCCGGGGTTGGCGGGCGGCCAATTGCGATGCGCACAGTCTTTGGCTGGACCCTGTCCGGAGCGTGCCACTAGACTGCCTGGGTCTTGCACTCCTGCAAGGGGGGAGCATGTTTATGCCCAACCGGGCAACACAAGGGTTAAAGGAGGCGGGAGCTTTCACCTCGCGCCGCTCTCCCGATGATGCCCATCGCTCTCCCCACAAAAGAACTCCCCGCACTTCGCTCCAAGCGGGGCTTGGTGCCCTGCTCTTAAGTAAGCTAGGTTTAGTTGCATTATATACGTGAATATAAGTAATACATCCAAGTGAAGTGAAATTTCTCTACGTCTCAATATTTTACTGGGAGGAAGAAAAAGGAAAAAGGCAAAAATTCATCTAGCTGCCCCAAACCAGAAGGAAGTTTGACCCCCTACATAAACATATATGATTTATCAACTTTGATGTCAAAGTTTAAGGGCGCTGCTAATTTTTTTGAACACAGCTGTATGCCTTCACCATCATCTAAGCCTTAAATTTCTCTAGGCAAATCATAAAACTCTGCCTCTAATCTCTGTACGATGTCTCTTTCCTCTTCTGTATAGCGACTTTCCGAATTTAGATGGCGGCTGCATTGCTTTTGTTGCTGACGATACAGCAATTATCTGCACAGGTGTGTTTCAAACTGGTTAAACTCAGAAACTATAATCCAACAGCGTCCCTCCAAGTAATTTATGCTGTTGTCGGTCTATTTTTCTGTTTTCAGTCATTTTCTCTTTCCAGCAAAGAAAGTTTTGCTTCAATTGCAGCCCAAACAAATTGTGAATGTCGATTTTCAAGATAGTTATAAGGAGAGCACTGGTTAGTCGGATATTGCCAAGTGTCATATCAAAAGGTTGCAAACAGCCCAAAACAAGCTATTAAAAATGATATTAAGGCTTCGTTGGCACTATGACTAGACTAAAGATTAAATAATGGGGCCTACTAGATGAAAAGTTCCCTAGACCGAAATCAGAGCCCTATACAGCAGCAGTAAAAAAACAGAAAACTGCAAAACAGCAAAAGCATAGATGACGTCGGCGCATATGCAACCTTACTCCGCCAATTTAAAAGCTGTTGGAGACTTCGTATTTATGGTATTAATTGCCTGGGTGAATTAAGGTATGAAATTCGTCCAGATCGGACTACTATATAGTTTAGTGCTATAAGAAAAATAGACGAAGAAGTATGACATTTCCTAAGATAGTAATTTGACAGTGAAACAAAATATCACATGTTATTTTAATGGTTTTATATGGTTTTAAAAATAAGGATGTTTGAGTAAAAAAAACTTCTAGTCGATTTTCAGACTATAACAAGTTTAGTTTAGTTTTTTAACTTCTTATACCCTTGCAAAAAAGGTATTTTAATTTTGGTGAGATGTGTTCAACGCATAGAAGGCAGCATCTCCGACAATATAAATTATATACATATATTCTTGATCAGCCCGACGAGACAAATTCATATATCCATGTCCGTCCGTCCGTCTGAAACAACTCAAACTGCTCCTGGGCCGTAAAAGCTACAGAGTGGAAATTTTTTATGTAGGCTTGTGTTCTGCACAGGTTGTGTATGCCGGATTCAGCCGGATCGGACCACTATATCATATAGGACTATACAAACGGGTAAAGTCACAAACAGTGAGCTATTGTCATAAAAAATAATAATATAGTATACATACCTACAAATAACTGTACCAAATTTGATCAAAATTGGATGACTGTATCATATAGCTCCCATAGCAACGATCGGTCGAAAACAGTGACTTTTATCAATAACTTCGCTACTTTTGACGCGATTTTCATAAAAATTAAAATTTATCAGTCTTATATACACATTAATGGCTCTGCCAATTTTGATCAAAATCTAATAACTAAATTGTGTAGCTGTCGCATAAACAAACGATCAAATTGAATGCTACATACGCTGGATTGCTACAGCTTGATACCGAAGGCTGTTCTTTGGACAACACTAGACTTTTTATATAAAACCTTTCTTATCGTTGACGGCTATAGGGAACGCAAGATTAACAAAAAAAACAAAAAAAAAAACAAATCAAAGAAGCTAACTTCGGCAATGCCGAAGTTTATATACCCTTGCAGTCTTTCGCAATAATTTTTTTACATTTTGAAATTTCTTTCCCTGCAACTGAATTCATCAATTCACAAACAAAACATTCAAATTATTTCTCTTTTTATAATAAATTTTCTTTCTTCTTGCATCATTCCCTAAGCAAAGTACAACACGCATACACATACAGTTCTTGTAGCGCTGCGTCTGTGTGTGTGTATGCATGTGCTCTGTTTGAGCAGCAAGCAGCGCTGTTTGCTGCCGGCAGCGCTGCTTGCTGTCTACTAGGTCATCATTTGAACCGATTTGTGTTGACTGTAACTTCTGTTCTATTTATCCGATCAGATTCAAATGATCAGATGTTTGTAACGCACAGAAGGAGACGTTTCCGACCCCATAAAGTATACATATTCTTAATCAGCATGAGAGGCTGAGTCGATATAGCCATGTCCGTCTGTCCGTCTGTCTGTGCGTACGCGTTTTACTCAGCCATCTTAAGAGCTATTGGGATGAAATTTTTGTGGGCTTTTTATTACTCGGGTGAGATAAAGTACGAAAATCGTAAGGATCGGACCACTATATCATATAGCTCTAAAACAAACATTTTCGCAAAATTTGGAGTATCCCCATGAAATTTACCAATATGATAGTATTTTACATAAATTGACATATTCCAAATTTGAATCTGATCGGATAAATAGAACAGAAGTTACAGTCAACACAAATCGGTTCAAATGATGACGTCATCATAAAATCAAAAAAAGCACATGCATACACACACACAGACGCAGCGCTACAAGAACTGTATGTTTATACGTGTTGTGCTTTGCTTAGGGAATGATGCAAGAAGAAAGAAAATTTTTGTTTTGTTTGTGTATTGATGAATTCAGTTGCAGGAAAGAAATTTCAAAATGTAAAAAAATTATTGCCAAAGACTGCAAGGGTATATAAATTTCGGCATTGCCGAAGTTAGCTTCTTTGATATTTTTATCAAATATCAAAGAAGCTAACTTCGGCTATGCCAAAGTTTATATACCCTTGCAGTCTTTGGCAATAATTTTTTTACATTTTGAATTTTCTTTCCCTGCAACTGAATTCATCAATACACAAACAAAACATTCAAATTATTTCTCTTTTTATAATAAATTTTCTTTCTTCTTGCATCATTCCCTAAGCAAAGCACAACACGCATACACATAAAGTTCTTGTAGCGCTGCGTCTGTGTGTGTGTATGCATGTGCTCTGTTTGAGCTGCTTGCTGTCTACTAGGTCATCATTTGAACCGATTTGTGTTGACTGTAACTTCTGTTCTATTTATCCGATCAGATTCAAATTTTGGGATCTGTCAATTTATGTCAAATACTATCATATTGGTAAATTTCATGGGGATACTCCAATTTTTGCAAAAATGTTTGTTCTACAGCTATATGATATAGTGGTCCGATCCTCACAATTTTCATACTTTATCATCTCCCGGCTAAAAGTAGCTCAAATATGAAATTTCATTCCGATAGCTCTTAAGATGCCGGCGTGAAGTTGATTTGCACAGACGGACGGACGGACGGACGGACGGACGGACAGACGGATATGGCTATATCGACTCAGCTTCTCATGCTGATCAAGAATATATATACTTTATGGGGTCGGAAACGTCCCCTTCTGTGCGTTACAAACATCTGACCAATTTTATAATACCCTCTGCAAGGGTATAAAAAAGATTTTCACAGATAAATATGTATATAAATATAAATTGGTGACATTACATCAATTACAGAACAAGCATCTAACGTCAAAATAATTGACTGCGAAAGCCACCTTGCGAGACGAGCCCTAAATCTTTGCAACATTCGATTGCACTGCGGCAAATATTTGTTGACGTGATTGACGAATTCTTGCCGTAAATATATCCACTTCAGCAGTTGTCCCAAATTTCCAGCAACGTCAAGCGGCTAAACTCATACTCGGCTGCAACATGCCAATTTATTCAAAAAGGGGCAAAAAGTGACCAAGGAAACTTAGTAATTTCGAATATATAAACATTAAACTTGAACATAGAAGTTTTGGTTCGCGCTGAAGCACGCTAAGAATAAGTACTATACCACGAAACACGACTACACTTGTTAAATTTTGCCTGTAAAAAAGACACCAACAACAATTGCACATATACAGCTAAATATTCACAATCTTGAAAAACTAACACTGAAGATTTTTTTAAGTACCTTTGCTTTCCATGCTTACAATTTGGTTTTTCTTTAAACAATCAATCTCAAAACAATGTCAAAGCTTAATACATTTCACGGTTGCATATTGATAACAATGTGCAACATCAAAAATCAAACCGCACCGGACGTTTTTTTTTTCTGATAGTACATCTATTGAATAGCAAAACCCTATTTGGGTTTTTCAAAGTTAGCTACAGAAATTTGTTCGAAATTTTCCATTTGGAGGGTAATTTTTAGTTTGTCATGTGAGCTAAGTATGAGTTAGATCTCGATTTCTTTTTCATGCATTGGACTTAAATCATCTTTATTTGGTGTAGAAATATTGTGCATGCTTAAATAAATTTATTTTTGGAATGTTATATAACCCAAAGTGCCTTTTTTACCTACAGTTTTCTGAAAAATTACAATTAAGCCTTTTTTTATACCCTTGCAAAAATGGTACATACAGTGGCGGCAATGAATTTTAGACATTTCTTTTCACCTTAAAATCTGATTTCATTCGATTTTTATTTAATGTTAGTGAAAAGTTTTGATGTTAAAATTTATAGCGTTTAATTGGTAATTCTATTGAAATTATGTTCTGTAAATTTCGGAGGCGTATCTCTAACGGTTTTTTTTTAAAATTGATTTTGATAAAAGGCCCCACAATCGGACCTGGCAAAATAAAAAAAAGACACAAACATTGTACACCCTAACATACAAACATTGGACCATAAGAAAGAGTTTTAGGTCTAGTAAACATAAGATAAATTGCATACCACAAATTTTCATTTTCGCCCCAGGGTCCAATTTGGAGCCAATTGAAAATCTCAATTTTGTATGGATTTTTATGATCTCTCTGCTTGGCGTCAATTTTCGCCACTAATTCATACTAAAGTATAACAGCGCCGGTCTTCTTGTACGTTATTGGCATATCTGCCGTCTGGTTCAGATATCTCAGCACTTGTTTCGCTGCTGCAAGATGCTCGCCATGGGGATCTTTATTCCTCTGTGATAATTTGCACACCGAGTGCAAAATGTCTGGTCGTGAGCATAGCGCAATATACATCAAAGAGCCTATTATGGATTGATACTCCGTAGCATCGATGCGTTTGCACGACTTGTTGTCGCACTTAACCTGGAAATTAGCTTTTAACGGGGTAGATACCGTGCGGCAAAACTCCATGCACAGTTCCTTCATCAGGCTCCTGATATGCATACTCTGGCTGAGACGTATAGCCCCTTTGTCACCAGCACGTTGGATTTCGAGACCCAGAAAGTGTGTAATCGGTCCTTTGTCGACAACCTGAAATTCAGAAGGGATAGCCCGTTTAGTAGCTAACATCTTACCCTTGTCTGAACACGCAAGCAGCAAGTCAGCAACATATACGGCGATTACATCAATCGTCTTATCCGGTGCACATCTTGTGTATAGGCATGGCTCACTTTCGCATGCCTTATATCCCAACTTTCTCAGAACAGCACCCAACGTTGTGTGCCAAACTCGGCCAGCTTGTTTTAGACCGTACAACGACTTTTTTAGCTTCAGCACACCGCCAGATTTGTCATCGTAAAACTCCGGTTGCTTCATATAGACCTCTTCTCCAAGATCTCCATTCAAGTATGCCGTCGATACATCAATTTGATGAACGTATAGTTCATATTCCGCTGCCATTGCAAGGATCATCCGTATTGTAGCGTAGCGCACCACCGGTGAATACGTCTCTTTATAATCTATTCCATATTTCTGGCTGCACCCTTTCGCCACGAGCCTTGCCTTGTATCGTTCAATTTCTCCAGTTGCATTCTCTTTCAGAGTAAATATCCATTTGCATCCAATGGGTTTCACACCAGCTGGTAATTTAACTTGTTCCCATGTATTGTTTCGCAGTAAGGCTTCATATTCATCTTGCATTGCTGTTTTCCATTTCTCTGCTTGTTGACCCGTTAGTGCTTGTTGCACTGTTTCTGGTACTTCTACGTTAGTTGCCAACATTACATTCAGAACATTATATTGTTTGGTTGGTCGTCCTCGTAGACCCGTTCTGACTATTCTTGGTCTGCCTGGGCCCCTTTTTGGTTCTCCATAGACCTCCACATCATTATCGCCTACACAATTTGTCAGATTACCATTACCTGTATCCTCAGAACTAATGTCTTCTGTTGAAACATGATCTTCCACGACATTGTTGGGTTCATCTATTACTTCATCCAGTACCATTGTAACTTTAAAGTTTTCTCTAATCCTTGTCTGACAGTTCTCAATGAAATATACATCCCTGCTTATTTTGACATCGCCAGTTTTCTTATCGTATAAACGATACGCTTTTGAAGATTCCGAATATGCGACCATATACTCTCTTCCCTTTTCCTGGAACTTTTTCCTTGGTCCATTTTCTAGTGGAACTGCGACGCATCCAAATACTATTAAGTGCTTAACCACAGGCTTGTGTCCAGTAAACACTTCAAACGGCGTTTTGCCTTCAACTGATTTTGTTAGCGATCTATTTCTTAAATATACAGCACAAACTATTGCCTCTGCCCAGAAGCTTTCTTTTAAACCTGCACTATTCAGCATTACTCTTGCCATTTCCACGAGTGTTCGGTTGCAGCGTTCTGCAACCCCATTTTGCTGTGGAGTGTAGGGGACTGTGAGCTATCTCTTTATGCCATTGGACTTCAGATATTCATCTCACTCTTTATTGACATACTCCGTTCCATTATCACTCCTTATTGATTTCACTTTCCGGCCTGCCTGACGCTCCACCATGGTAACGTGTTCTTTAATTATTTTGGCCACCTCTGACTTATACTTCATGGGATAGACATAAATATATCGACTCAAATCATCAATCATTGTCATAAAATATTTGGCCCCACCATTGGTTTCCTTGTTCATAGGCCCACATACGTCACTATGAATTAATTCCAGCAACTTCGTAGCTCTAGTTTGCGATTTTTCAAACGGCTTTACATGACACTTGTTATACCATACACCCATAGGGTGAAATGGTATATTAAAGTCGCCAAAATGTATGTAACAGGCAGAAGGAAGCTTCTCCGACCCCATAAAGTATATATATTCTTGATCAGTATCAACAGCCGAGTCGATCTAGCCATGTCCGTCTGTCCGTCCGTCCGTCTGTCCGTCTGTCCGTATCAACACCTAGATCTCGGAGACTATAAAAGCTAGAGCCACCAAATTTGGAATGTAGGCTCATGTAGTATGTAGAGTGATCAAGTTTGTTTCAAATTTTTGCCACGCCCCTTTCCGCCCCCGCAATTCAAAAAAAACGTTTATCTCAAAAACTATTGCAGCTAGAGACACCAAATTTGGTATGTATATTTGCATAGTAAATGCGCACATTTTGTATGTATAAAGTTTTTGCCACGCCCCTTTCCGCCCCCGAAATTTGAAAAACTCGATTATCTCCCGTAATTTTTTACCTTGTGCAATCAAATTTGGCACACTTAAATTTGATACTAATACCGAGCAAAATACCAAATTTGATGAAAATCGGACAAAAAATAGCTGAGTTATGCATATAAACGTTTTTGCATAAGGCCTTTGATGGCCGTTGGCGGGTGGGGGCGCTAGGGTGCTTATATGCATAAGTGCGCGAGATACTGAGATATGCTTGTAACAAGCATGTGAACAGAATTGTGGAAAATAGGCAAATGCATTAGTTATTACAAATTTGAAATATTTGTTTTACTGGTGTATGGTATACCCAAGTCGGCGAGACGACTTACTTACTTCATTTTTTTTTCATGCAATCTATGCAGTCTAGATTTTCTCCAGTAATGCTTGATGTCAAACCTCGAACCATTCCTTCGTTCTGCAGCTCACGCAAACTTTGCACATTTAAATGACCATATCGCATATGCCATTTTTCGAGCTCATCGGAGGCTTTGGAAACACACAGTCTCTCTTGATTTTTAGTTTCACACAGAAACAATCCACAGACCTTTTTGGCATTAATATATTGATACCCTTATCATCATTAACTTTGGCAGTTTCCGAATTGCACAGTACGGTGCATCCATTTGAAACCGCTTTTCCCACCGATATAAAATTGCATTGCAAGCCTGGTACAAATAAAACGTCTCTGAGCGTTATTGTGTACCCAAGTTTGCTGAATACAATCACTGTTCCTCTGACTTGTGACGTCATAGAATAATTTCCTGCCAACTCAATAATTTCATTATTTTGTTCAAATTAATTAAATAACTCACGGTGCGCACACATGTGTGATGTGGCGCCACTGTCGATAACCCAATCTTCGATATCCATCCGACTGTTAGTGGCAACGCCGGCAAATGATCGTTGCCCCTCTTTATTCTTCCAATATTCGCATCTTCCGCTGTTTTTCCCGCCTCTCACATTGGCGTTGTTTTCATTCTCTTCTTTCATCGCGCATTTTGCCGCGAAATGCCCTGGTTGGCCACATTTCAAGCATCGGCGCCTGTCTGCCCCCGACTTGTTGTCTCGTCGCTTACCCCTCTCACCACCGATAGAGCATGCTGCGAATGCCTGTACAACATCGTTTTGATTGTTCGTCTTTCGTCGTTCATTTTCTTAGGCTAGCTTGCATTTTATGGCACTGAAACTCGGCAACTCATCACGAGCTTCCAAGGCCACGACAAAGTTCTCATAAGACATGGGCAAACTCGCAAGCAACAAAATTACGGTAAACTCTTCTGGCAAACTTACACCGATAGCCGACAAATTTTCAATAATGTTTGAAAATTCCAATATTCAGCCATTCTTTTGTTTAATAACTGCTTAAACAGGGTCACTTTTCTCACTGGACCTGTTGGTCGATGGAACTTTTCTAGTTCTTTCCATATCTCGCTAGCTCTTTCGCACTTTTTTATGGAGTTCAATTGCGGCGCACTTATTGACAAAAACAGCACCGCCATGGCTTTGTCGTTTTGACGTTTCCATGTTTCAAACGCTTCATCAGTTTTGGGTTCCACAAGTTCTCCTGAAACCACTGACCACGAATCTTGATGTACCAACACGCTTCGTACAAGTACGCACCACGTATCATAGTTGGCGTCGTCCAAATTTTCAATATTGTACATCGAACTCATTTTTTTCTTGCAATGTCCGTTATGCCGAGAAAAATAAAAAATAAATAACACTGAGGCCCATAACCTGTTGGTTTGGGAAAAGTGTAGAACTACAACGTTTGGTTGCTTAGATGAGAGTGAGCTCAATTTTATTAGCTTAACTAGGGTTGCCACATGTACAGGGCTGACAGATACAGCACAGAATTGCCATATCAACAATTTTTATGTTGTGAGTTTATTTTTTGCTCAAAATTAAAATCAATAAATTAATATTTAAACAATTGATTAAAAATCGCAAATTTTTAAATCATAGTGAAAAAACAAAATTAATGCTTAATCGAGTACATTGGTCTTTTTTTTGGGCTCTCCCAACGTAATTGGAAGTGGGTGATTTTTGAATTAAAAAAAAAAAAACAAAATCATTAATTACGGGCCCTGATAAAAATACATCTAATTCAACCGAAACAACAGTACACACTCTGGTGTCCCAAGGCCAAGATCAAACAATAACAAATCAGAGCTGACCGCGATCTTGACCACCCGCACACGGCACACCACAGCATCATCAAACAAATCAAGAAGTCAACAATCTGAGGAAATGGGATATGCGAACAATCTAAGGATCTAAAACCTTAAGAAAAAAACAACGGGTTAGCAACCAACCTTAAACCCACAAAACCCAACATGCAAAAACCAAAAACTTAACACAAGAATAAGTGTAAAAACAACAGCGATAGCGATAGTATTTAGAACTAATAAAAACTTAACTAAATGAACATTAAACGGTTATCATAATAACTTTAACGAAATCCAAACATTAATTTATAAATACACAATACGTATAAATCCACATAAATACCCATCACACACCCATACTCACCAATTTCCAACTCTTATAAAAAACCAGAGGGCCGGGGCTAACTTCGATCGCGACATCAATTTTGTATACATACCCTTGCAACTTTTTTGGTTACTCTTTCCTCACCCATAGCCATCAAAATTGAGACACGTTTTTTCTAAAAAGGCTAATGTTTGAAAGAACGGCCTACAATCTTAGCATAGCAAATAAAGAAGGTATTGATACTTATAGTTATTACTTTTCGCCTCTAGGGAAACAAACACACAACAAGGAAACCTAGATTCTTTACAAATAAAGTTAAATGGAAAGAATATTCAATAACAGCAGAAGAATATTGTTCGCAGATACCAAAAAGCACAAACATAAACAAAAAGCTGCCATAATAAATAAAATAATTATTGCGAGCGCTCACAGAGCTATCCTCCAAACACAGCCAAAGATACGCCATGCAATGTCCCCTGGTGGAATAAAGACTTGCAAACACTAAGGAACGAAAAATATGGCACAGAATAAAAAGAGATACATATAACAACAAGAAATATTTTACTATTTTTTTAATAGTATATTTAAGATTAAACATCGTGTTCATTTGAACTGGCTTCACCAAATCAGATTGACCAAAGAAATATACAAAACGAAAACATAAAACAAAAACCAGAGGGCCGGGGTTAACTTCGACCGCTTCGAAGTTTGTATACCCTTGCAACTGTTTTGGTAATTTTTTCCTTACCCATAGATATCAAAGTATAAAAACGTTTTATCCAAAAAGTCTAATGTTTGCGAAAGAACTGTCTTCAATCTTAGCATAGGATATAACGAACTTTTTGACAAAAGTCACTGTTTTCGACCGATCGTTCCTTTGGGAGGTCTATGATATAGTCACCCGATCTTGACCAAATTTGGCACAGTCGTTTATAGCTACAATAAACTAACTTATATTAAATTTCACGACAATAGCTATAAAATAAAGTTATTGAGAAAGTCACTGTTCGTGACTTTGCCGTTTGTATGGGAGCTATATGATATGGTCACCCGATCTTGATCAAATTTGGCACAATTATTAATAAGAACACGAAACTGACAAATACCATATGACAATAGCTATAAAATTAATGATATTTTTGAGAAAGTCACTGTTCGTGATTTTGACGTTTGTATGGGAGCTATATGATATAGTCACCTGATCTTGATCAAATTTGGCGCAATTATTAATAAGAACACAAAACTGACAAATACCAACTTTTATGACAATAGCTATAAAATTAATGAAGTTATTGAGAAAGTCACTGTTCGTGACTTTGCCGTTTGTATGGGAGCTATATGATATAGTCATCCGATCTTGATAAAATTTGGCACAATTATTAATAAGAACACAAAACTGACAAATACCATATGACAATAGCTATAAAATTAATGATATTTTTGAGAAAGTCACTGTTCGTGATTTTGACGTTTGTATGGGAGCTATATGATATAGTGATCCGATCCGGCTGAATCCGAGATATACAACGCCTGAAGTATATAAAAGCCTACGTGCTCTTACGGTCTCGGAGGAGCTCGCGTTGATCCAGACGGACGCACGGACGGACGGACATGGCTATTTGAACTCGTCTCGTCGTGCTGATCAAGAATATATATACTTTATATGGTCTGAGATGCTTCGTTCTATGCGTTGCACACTTTTGACCAAAATTAATATATCCTTTTTGCAAGGGTATAATATGTAAGTCATAAAGATTGTTATGACAAGTATTGCTTAAAACCAAACATAATATGCATCCACACTCTGGGAAAACACTTAAGATTATAACAATGGCGCGGTATCAAGTAGCCAACGCTGAGCATGAAATATAAACAATTTTCAACCCCTGGAAAAGGTGGGTCATTAGAATAAATATTTTAAAGAACAATTGTCGCTTCCTAGAGTTTAAGAGTTCATTTATAGACACAACACTTCGTTACATAAAATCAGTTCCTATTTTAAGTTCAACGAATGAAGACTGGGTTATTTTCCTCATTCCTGGAATCCCTGTACATTCTAGGTATTAATGGAGTATAAGTATCAAATTTTGTGAATCTAGCTCTAATATTCTCCGAGATCTAGGTGTTCATACGGACAGACGGACGGACGTACATGGTTAGATGTACTCGGCTGTTTTAGCACGACAAGAAAAACAAGGCAACGATTTTTTCATGTTTGATATATCAATAAAGCAACATGCATATATGTACGTAATGCGCATGTCGCACGTAATGCCACTAACCATAGAATACATAGATCAGAGGTAGGCGCCCATAGCCCGTGCGGGCACTTTTGCTCGGCAATTGTCCGTGTGGCCGTCTGTGTGCATGCCGATGTGAGCACGAAGTACAAGTTAAGAGCGTAAAAAAACAGCTTGTGTCGCACAGACTTTTGACGAAAGCTACACGCAGAAAAATTAATGCTTCACTTTCTTACATGGCAACTTTAAAAATATTTTGCCATTATTTATATTTTGTCCCTATAGGGTAAAAAGTATATTATAATATAAGCGAACATGCATAATGTAAGATATACCTGTATGCACATACATGTATAGTATGAAAAATATATGTAAAGACGAGATGGGCACACTACTCTGAGATTACCCCTATTTTTGACGAGCAGTGAAGCAGCTGAGAGTGAGAGTTTTCTACGCGAGAGGGACGCAAGTAAAGGGTTGAAGAGCAGACGTCGTCGAGAACGGAAATTAGGAAGAAGTCACGAGAGCGGTCGGCAGTTGTGAAGTTAATCGTTTAATCGTTGTTTTTGAAGAAATACGTATATGTACTACACCTCAATTTTAAACATTTCAGTTAATATTATTTACAATAAACTATCATAAACATAATGTTAACCTCACATTTGGGGGCTCGCCGGTTTTTGTGTGTGTTAGTGCATATATAATGTGTAGAAAGTTCTTAGAAAAGTTTAGATGTGGTTGTGCTGGAATTTAAAAAAAAAAAAACAATTAAGTTGTAAAGTTGCAGTTGGTTGATTTTGTAAAAGTTGGTACAAAACATCCAAATAACAAAAGTTGTACAGTTGTAAAAATTCCAGTAGTGCGCGGTAGCTTTTCTAAGAAATCGTTCTCGAATAGTCGGTCAGTCGGCGCCACGAAGTCGCGAATAACCGAAATGTCGCCACCATTGCGCACACCAGCAAAGTCGAAAAACGAAAAGAAGAACGATAAGAAGACCGTTGAAAATAAGACCTTGAACGAAACGTTCGGTCTATTGGAAGAAGAGGAATCGATAAAAAATAATATGGAAGTGAAAGAAGTTCGTGACGTAGAAAAAAAGTGATCCCAGGGATCTAGATATAAAGATGCAACAGTTAATACAAATGTTTTCTCTTAAAATTGAAGCGGATGAGAGGAAGTCTGCAGAAGTCAAAATAAACCCTGAGCATTTCGAAAAAGTTGTATGTGTGTTCGACGGTTACAATGTACCGGTAGAGAAATGGTTTGAGAACTTTGAGCAGAATGCTGAAGCTTACGAGCTCACAGACAAGCAGATGTATGTGCAAGCGAGAAATAAAATGAGTGGTGCGGCACAGTTATATCTCGAGTCAGAAACAGTGAGTGATTTTCAGAGTTTGAGACAAATGTTATGTTGTGAGTTCGAGTCGAATTTGAGTAGCGCTGACCTACATCAACAGTTACGCGATCGTAAAATGCACAGTGGTGAATCGTTTCACGAATATATGCTAAATATGAGAAAAATTGCTAGTGCTGGAAAAATCGAAGACGCGGCGGTTATACGGTACATAGTTGATGGCCTTAATATTAAAAGCGAGTTTAAGTTCTCAATGTACAACTGTAAATCGCTAAAAGAGTTAAAAGAGCAATATGGTGTATTTGAACATGTAAAAAAATTTGATAATATTGAGAAAAACAATCGTAAAATCACGTCTATTGCAAAAGTGGAAAACATTAAAAAGAAAGAATATTGTTTTAATTGCGGTTCCAGTGAGCACAAGCGTAAAGATTGTAATAGTGCGGATAGAAAATGTTTTAGTTGCAATGAAAGTGGACATATTTCAACTAATTGCCCCAGAAAGTTATCAGCTGTTCGTAAAATAAATATACAAAAACGGGTCAAGTCGGTATCGCTGAATGGCGTAAACGTTGACGGTTTGATTGATACGGGCTCAGATGTCACTATTGTAAAAAACTCTTTTCTAAAACACTTGGGTAAGATTGATTTGAAAGCAAGTTGCTTAATGCTCTGCGGCCTAGGCAAAAGCCAAACAAAAGCAAAAAGCTTTTTCGAGACAGAGGTCATCGTAGACAACCTAAAGACGCAGCAAAAATTCTTGGTAGTGGAGAGCAACACTATGGACTGTGACATTATTTTGGGATACGACTTCGTAGAGAAGTTTAGAGTATCGATCGATGAGCGTGGATATACATTTATGAGCCTGGTTGAAGACACCAAATCGCAAGAAGAATATGTTGACAATTGGTACAATGTTTTTGACATCTCATGTGGTTATTCGGCTCCTCCGCAATATCAAAAGCAAGTCGAAGCGTTGATACAGGATAGCTATCAGCCGAATGATACAGAGAAGGTACATTGCCCTATTGAGTTAAAAATTGTACCAGATGGCGTAATAATCCCATTTAGGCAGTCACCCAGTCGTTTGTCACCACCAGAAGCGGAAGCGGTTAAAAATCAAGTTGATGAGTGGGAAGAAAAAGGAATAGTGCGCAAATCCACTTCGAATGTTGCTAGCAGAGTTGTAGTTGTAAAGAAGAAAGACAATACTTTGCGGATTTGTGTAGACTACAGGAAGCTAAATAGCATGGTCTTGGAAGACTGCTTCCCGGTTCCTTTAATGGATGAAGTGCTGGAGAGATTACAGGCAGCAAGCTTTTATACGATTATGGATTTAGAAAATGGATTCTTCCATGTGCCCATAGAGGAATCTAGCAAATCATATACAGCGTTTGTTACTAGAGAAGGATTATATGAGTTTAATAGAGCGCCATTTGGATTTCGTAATTCGCCTGCTTCATTCATTCGTTTCGTTAACCACATATTTCAAGATCTGATTAACCAGGATATAATGCAATTATATATGGATGATATTATAGTATATGCAAAGTCAGCAAACGATTGTCTAAACAAAACCAAATTGGTATTAGAAACTGCAGCAAAGTATGATTTGAAAATAAAATGGGGAAAATGTAGTTTTTTGCAAAAACGCATAAGCTTTCTAGGTCACGAAATTGAAGATGGAAAGATTTGGCCCGGTAAAGATAAGACGATGGCAATCAGTCGTTTCGGTATACCCACAAATGTCAAATCGATTCAGGCATTTCTTGGTTTAACCGGATTCTTTAGAAAGTTTATTCCTCAGTATGCGCAGATAGCACGACCCCTTACCAAGTTGCTGAAAAAAGATGTCAAATTTATTATGGGTCAAAGCGAGCTTCAGGCGTTGCAGCAATTGAAAACAGCGATAATAAGTGAACCAGTATTACACCTCTATTCTCGCGAGGCACCAACCGAGTTGCACACAGATGCTTCAAAAGACGGTTTTGGAGCAGTACTACTTCAGCTATTTGACAACAACTTGCATCCGATCTATTTTTGGAGTAAGAAAGCATCTGAAGCGGATTCGAAAAGGCATAGCTACATTCTTGAAGTCAAGGCAGCATATATGGCGTTAAAAAAATTTCGACATTATTTGCTAGGGATCCCGGTGAAATTGGTGACAGACTGCATTGCATTTAAGCAAACTACGACAAAGCTGGACATCCCAAGGGAAGTTGCGCAATGGATACTGTATCTACAGGATTTCAATTTGAACGTGGAGCACCGATCAGCAGTTAAGATGCAGCACGTGGACTGTCTAAGCCGTTACCCACAGTCGTGTTTAGTAGTAAAGGATGAAATAACAGCGCGTTTAAAGAAGGCACAGCAGACAGATGATCATATTATCGCATTTTTAGAGGTACTAAAGCAGCAACAATATAAGAACTTCAACGTGAAAGGTGGTTTGCTATTCAAAGAAGTTGAAGGTTATGAGTTGCTGGTAGTCCCAAAGCTAATGGAACGCGAGATTATACAACGATCGCACGAGGTTGGACATTTTTCGACGCGGAAGACAATGCACGCTATCCAACAACAGTACTGGATACCGCATTTGGAAAGTAAAGTATCAAGATTGATTGCAAACTGCATAAAATGTATAGTTCATAATAAACAGCTGGGCAAAAAAGAAGGATATTTGCATTGTATAACTAAAGGAGACACACCGCTGCATACTTTACATTTGGATCATCTAGGACCCATGGACAGCACCTCCAAGCAGTACAAATTCATTTTGGCAATGGTAGATGGTTTTTCGAAATTTGTATGGTTGTTTCCAACGAAGTCCACAGGTCAAGAAGAAGTAATTAAAAGGCTCAAAGAATGGACAGACATTTTTGGATTTCCCGAGAGGATCATAAGTGACAGAGGGGTGGCCTTCACATCAAACGCTTTTAAAGAATTCCTTCGATCAAATGATGTTGAGCATGTACTGTCAACCACAGGAGTAGCAAGGGGCAATGGCCAAGTCGAACGAGTTAATCGTTGTATCCTGTCTATTATCGGAAAAATATCAGCAGATGAACCCACGAAATGGTATAAGGGAGTTTCGCGAGTACAGAAGGCGATTAACACAACGATGCATTCCTCAACGAAAATGTCACCGTTTGAAGTCCTGTTTGGAACGCGAATGCGTAACAATATAGATGACCGTTTGCTGGATATATTACAGGAGGAACAAGTAGATCAGTTCAATGACGAGCGGCAAAAGCTGCGACAAGAGGCTAAGATTAATATAGAGAAGGCGCAGGCGACTTACAAGCGGAACTACGATAAGAACAGAAAAGGCGAAACAACTTACCAAGTTGGCGATATGGTAGCTATAAAGAGAACGCAGTTTGTAGCGGGTCGTAAACTAGCAAGTCAGTTTTTGGGACCGTATGAAGTAATAAAAGCTAAGCGCAACGGCCGGTATGATGTAAAGAAAGCTACCAATGGTGAAGGGCCAATGATGACAACTACGAGCGTGGACTATATGAGACTTTGGCGATATGTGGCTGAGAATGACGAGTTGCTGTCTTCTGAGTCAGAAGACGATTATCAGGAGGGCCGAGTGTAAAGACGAGATGGGCACACTACTCTGAGATTACCCCTATTTTTGACGAGCAGTGAAGCAGCTGAGAGTGAGAGTTTTCTACGCGAGAGGGACGCAAGTAAAGGGTTGAAGAGCAGACGTCGTCGAGAACGGAAATTAGGAAGAAGTCACGAGAGCGGTCGGCAGTTGTGAAGTTAATCGTTTAATCGTTGTTTTTGAAGAAATACGTATATGTAGGGGAGAGGGCCCAGTTGTGACGCAGGCCCAGTTATGTCATTCTCAAATATTTTTGAAATGCGGTATTGAATGACAGTTTGAGCCCTGTAAATCATGTTTGTTAGACGTTCTGCAGTTTTTGGACAGACCCCAACGTTAATAATCGTATTGTATATACGCGTACCAAACATCGTGTTGAAAATCGCGCGAAAAAGTTTTTTTTCATTTTTTTCAAAGTACCAAAATTATGTGAAATTAACATTGAAAAGGTGAGTGTAATGCATAAAAATATTGTATTTGCCGTATATTTCGTGATTTTATAAAAATTTATGTGATTATGCAGTGTCTATAAAAAATATACATATAAACTTTAAACTATAAAAAGGCCCGGTTATGACTCAGCTGGGGGCCCAGTTATGTCCCATTTTTTTTTTTGCACTTGGATTATGTAAAATTGTCAAATTCCAACATTTTTGTTGTTGTTTAACAACAAGGAAAGGAAATTTACATATTGAGATCAGTTTGTCCGAGAATATTCTGGAAGATCTCGATCGGGAATGACCGCTGCCAACTCTATCCATTGCAATGTATGCAAGCGTCCATTTCATTCAAAGTGCGCTAACATGCAAGCAAGTTATTTTACATGCAAAAACTGCGAAAGTGACATGGACGACGAGGAATAAAAATCGTTGTCATTTATGGTCATAGGAGTCCATTTTCTTTTGTGTTTTTCATTGTTTTTGCCATTGAAGGCCCACATAATAAATAAACCATTAAATTACAACAATTGGTGTGACATTCCTTTCATATTTTCTTATATTCAGTGAATTTCTTAAGGTGAGTCATAACTGGGCCACTTTTTTTTTGGCCCCAAAAAGTTGTCAAAATTAAATCTGTCCCAAAATTTTTTGAGTAACTCAAATAAACATACTTTCTTTGGAAAAAAGTTGCGTTTGGTTAATATTAAAATGTTAGTCTTCTTAATTTTTCAATTTCCGGAACTGAAGAAAAAATTTCGATGTTTTTCAAAACCCGCGTCATAACTGGGCCCTCTCCCCTACTACACCTCAATTTTAAACATTTCAGTTAATATTATTTACAATAAACTATCATAAACATAATGTTAACCTCACATATATATAATAGCCGATACAAAATATGCATTAATTTTTATGACATTTAGGTAAAAGGCAAATTATCTTCCATGTTTACCACAACATACATTTGCGAATCTATATTTTCGACAATGAAATTAATTAAAGATTCAATTCGAAATAGTCTTACTGATAGCCATTTAGAAGATCTCCTTTCTGAACAACAATTAGGTCGGAATTATTCTTGTTCACTTGCAGTTCAATTTTTTATTCGTTTCTTCACATACGATTCGCGCAGTGTAAAGCAGCTTACGCACACAAGCAAGCGCACGCATACATTGACAGTTTGAGCTGGCTCTCTTTGTGCCTACCCCTGTTCTACGCTGTTCGGCTTTTGCCGAAGTTCTCTGGGGTTCCACGCTCAGGCTAGCGTTTGTATTCAAAAAATCTTGAGTTTCACGCATCTATGTATTCTTTGGTTAGTGGCAATGCGTTTAACAGAAAACAAAAACAAAAATATCAATAATCTAACTTCAGATATACCGAAGTGTTTATATGCTTAAGCTTTCACTCTATTCCTTTTATTTCGGTAAACCCTTCCTTTTTATATTCCCTTTACAAACCCTTTTTAAAAGAACTTACATTACCTAAGATATTTTTATATCATACACCCATAGGGTGAAATGGTATATTAAAGTCGCCAAAATGTATGTAACAGGCAGAAGGAAGCTTTTTCAACCCCAGTCAGTCCGTCCGTCTGTCCGTATGAACTAGACTTGGGTAAAAGCAGCTTACCGAGGTGAACTGGCTCACTCATTCTTTTTTCCGAAGTGAGCCAACTCACTCATTTGGCTCACTGGCTCACTTGCTGATAGCTCATGATCCGATAGTGAAGTAGTGTTTTATTTGCATAATTCGCCAAATTAAAGTTTTTTTTCTTTTTCGTGATTAGTGTTTGGTGCATTTAAATTGTTTTTATTTTTATACCATACACCCATAGGGTGAAATGGTATATTAAAGTCGCCAAAATGTATGTAACAGGCAGAAGGAAGCTTTTCCGACCCCATAAAGTATATATATTCTTGATCAGTATCAACAGCCGAGTCGATCTAGCCATGTCCGTCTGTCCGTCCGTCTGTCCGTCCGTCCGTCTGTCCGTCTGTCCGTATGAACACCTAGATCTCGGAGACTATACGAGATAGAGCCACCAAATTTGGTATGTAGGCTCATGTAGTATGTAGAGTGATCAAGTTTATTTCAAATTTTTGCCACGCCCCTTTCCGCCCCCGCAATTTAAAAAAAAACGTTTATCTCAAATACTATTGCAGCTAGAGACACCAAATTTGGTATGTATATTTGCATAGTAAATGCGCACATTTTGTATGTATAAAGTTTTTGCCACGCCCCTTTCCGCCCCCGAAATTTGAAAAACTCGATTATCTCCCGTAATTTTTTACCTTGTGCAATCAAATTTGGCACACTTAAATTTGATACTAATACCCAGCAAAATACCAAATTTGATCAAAATCGGATAAAAAATAGCTGAGTTATGCATATAAACGTTTTTGCAATAGGCCGGTGATGGCCGTTGGCGGGTGGGGGCGCTAGGGTGCTTATATGCATAAGTGCGCGAGATACTCAGATATTACAAATTTAAAATATTTGTTTTACTGGTGTATGGTATACCCAAGTCGGCGAGACGACTTACTTACTTCATTTCTTATTGTTCTCTCTCGTCATTGCATCTGCAGTTGCTCCCCTCATCGACCCCATCATACCATCAGTGCTAGTGGTTTTGTTGTTCTCTCTGCTTTGTGCTTGTGCTCAGCTTCTCTCCCGCGTAATCACTTTTGTAAAGCCGCCTCTCAAAGCTCGTCTTATAACTGTTCTTGCACTCTCTCTTGTACTGTGTACTCTAGCTGTCTCTTTTTTTTATTTGTAATTATTGATTTTTTATCGATAATTATCTTTGTGCTGTTTATTTTAATTTTTCTATATATATTTTTTTTTTTTTTTTGCCTTGTGTTTCTTTTGGCTTTTCAATGGCTTGTTGTCTACCCAATTGCAAGCATTCTGATCGTTTTGACGATCAGTATAGAGCAATATCGTGTTGGCTTTGCGGTAATCTTATTCACTTAATATGTGCTGGCCTCAACGTCCGTGATTACGATAAATTTTCTGGTTTGTCTGTGTCTAAGCCTGAGCTTGGCTTAATGCGCTGGACTTGCCCATCTTGTGCCAGCCAGCAGCTTGATTTTAGCCAAATGTACAGGGATCTTCGTTTAAAGTTTCTTTCTCTAAATAAAATGGCCAACAACTTTATGCTCTTCTGTCCAGATTGAAGTACCCACTACAAGCCCTGGTGTACCTCAATCTATCCCTCACGGGAACTCTGATCAATTACTGGATCATGCTGGCTTTCAGTCACTTGCGGATCCCAATGCTCCTCCGCCTCCACTAACTGTAGTGCCTCATCGTAAACAATAATTTATCTCTAGGCTTGCTCCAGATACTTCTGAATCGTCTGTGGCAGCTTACATTGGTAATATATGCCCTGCTAAGGTTTTAATTCAAAAGTTTAAGTTTTCTACTATAATTACTGTACCAAATGAGTATTTCTCAGCTATGGTTGACCCTAACTTTTGGCCAGAGGGCCTAGTTGTACACGAATTTGCGCCCAATAAGCGCTCCCGCCCTTTGCCTGTCCACCTTCCTAATGTATCTTCTGCTTCAAAAAACTAATAACGTCTAGTCTTTGCATTCATTATCAAAATGTAAGAGGACTTCTTACCAAGCTCTCGAAAAAATTCTGTGATAGCAAAACCTTTTCGGCTGACATATTAGCTTTCTCTGAAACTTGGCTTAATTCCTCTGTTTTGGATAATGAAATTCTTTCTAATAACTTTATTTCTTATAGGCATGATCGTGTTGGACGTCGTGGCGGTGGAGTACTCATTGCTGTCAACTCGAATCTGTGTTCAAGTGTTGTGCCGATTGATCTCCCCTTAGGTGTTGAGTTTTTTTGCGTCGAAGTTACATGTTCTAACTTTAGCTTATATATCTCTTGTTCATATATTCCTCCAACTTCTGATATCATGATCTACATGCACCATGCTGATGCTTTGCGAACTATTTTTAGTCGTCTTAAAGATCGTGATTTTTTTTATAGTTTTACGTGATTTTAACTTGCCTAATATTTATTGACTTGTTGATGATAATCTATCTTTCTTAATTCCTTCATCTCAACATGTTTTTCTTGATAGCCTTCTTGAATGTCCGCTATATCAGTTGAATTCTTTTCTTAACTCTTCTTAGAGAATCCTTGATCTTGTTTTCGAGATATCGAGATATTTTAAAAGCTTTAAAAAACTGGTTCGCGACTTTGTCTTTTAAATGCTTAATGCTACAATAATTATATCGTTGAATTTTATAAGAACCCCAAATAATTTTACAACTTTGTTAATTCCAAAAGACGCTCTAAATTACTACTTTCCACCTCAGACTTAATGACCAGACTGCTAATAATGATTCAGATATTGCAGATCTGTTTGCTGTTTCTTTCAGTCGACTTATTCTACATGCATGTTTTTTCCTAGTATTACTGAAGACTGTATTATCTCTAGCTTGTCGTCTATGACGTCTGATAATATACCTAGTTGCTGAGTCGAAGCTGAAATGTGTTCGATTTCCCTTTCTAAGCCTTTATCTCGGTTATTCTTTATATCGAGTGAGACTTGTAGCTTCCCTGATATTTGGAAGGAGTCTTTTATTATTCCGCTTTTTAAAAAGGGTAACAAATCGAATATTTCTAACTACCGTGGCATTGCCAAACTTTCGGCAATACCTAAGCTGTTTGAGAAAATTATTACGTCTTCCCTTCAACACCTATGTAGATCCACTATTTCTCCTTGTCAGCATGGCTTCATGAAAGGTCGTTCGTCGCTTACCAACCTTTTTAGAATTGACTACCCTTGTACACCATGGCTTCCGTAAAAAGTGTCAAACTGATGTTATTTATACTGCCTTTAGTAAGGCTTTCAATACGGTTGATCATTCTATGCTTTTCATGAAACTTAACATCATGGGTTTTTCCCCGAAACTATTGGCTTAGTTAAAGTCGTATCTTATTGGCAGAACCCAAAAGGTGTCTTTTCATTCCTCGATATCTAAAACTGTTCGAGTTACGTCAGGTGTCCACCAAGGCAGTCATCTGGGCCCACTGTTATTTACCTTGTTTATAAACGATTTGCCTTTGGCCTTGGCTCATTCACGCGTGCTCATGTTTGCGTCAAGATTTGTTATTCATATAATGATCCTTCTTTCCAACAGTCACGTTAATAAATTACACCTTAATGCCTCTAAATGCTCTTTTATGACTTTCAGTCGTTTGTCGCCGTTCCTAGGTCATTACTATATTAAGTCTGTTCTGTTAGATTGTGTACCATCATTTAAAGACTTAAAAACTTTCTTTTAATGTTCATATCTTCAATTGTCAATAGAGGATGCAGTCTTCTTGGCTTCATTAAACGTTGGGCCAAAGAATTTGATGATCCATATGTGACAAAGGTTTTATACACTTCGTTAGTTCGCCCTACTCTAGAATATTTCTCACCAGTGTGGAACCCTCAATATGATGTTCACCAGCGTAATATTGAATCGGTACAGAAGCAATTCCTTAAGTTCGCGTTACGTGGTCTTAATTGAGACACGAGTCTTCGCCTACCTTCTTATTCTGACAGACTTCTTCTTATTAATCTTCCTTCACTTTACAACCGTAGGCTCGTATTTGTCATTCTCTTTCTACATAAAGTAGTCATCGGCGAAGTCATTTCTACCAATTTACTAGATACGCTATATTTTTGTGTTCCCTCACGTCGGACCAGAAACTTTTTTCCTCTTCATCTATCTGTCACTTCTCTTCGCGTTATACTTTTTAATTATCTACAGCGTAACCACTGAAAGTATTCTGGACTGGATATTGGATTGGCTGCAATTCATCCCTGACCACATTGGCTGTGAATCGGGGCATAGCTGGCACCTTGTTGCAAATAAAACACCTCCACCGGGTCGGGGATGTTTAGTTGTGCATAAAGCTAAGCTACCTTCATGAATTAATTATTATCTGTATTTTAGCTTAAGCTTTTTCGTCGACTACTGACTTAGTTGACTTAAATAAATAAATAAATAAATTTAAATTGCCTTGTCCTTAAGACACTTGCAAATCTTGCATTTAGTCTGTTGCGTTTCCAAGTCCTCAAAATGATTCCAAATTTGGCTAATTAACGACATTGTATAATAAGTTAAACAAGAATTGAGAAGAACGAAAAATGAGCCGTAAGATTGAGTGAGCAAAACTGAGCCAGTGAACAAAACTGAACTACTGAGTCAAAATGAGCTAGTGAACAAAAGTGAACTACTGAGTCAAAATCAGCTAGTGAACAAAACTGATCTACTGAGTCGAAATGAGCTAGTGAGCCAAAAAGAGCCATATTGAAGGAACCAGCTCAGTGGCTCAGTTCAGTGAGCCATTCATTTTGGCTCACTCACTAATGAGCTACGCAAGCTTAGTATGAACACCTAGATCTCGCAGAATATAAGAGATAGAGACACCCTATTTGCTATGTAGGCTCGTGTAGTATGTAAAGTAATCAAGTTCAAATTTTTGCCACGCTCCTTTCCGCCCCCTCAATTTAAAAAAAAACGTTTATCTCAAAAACATTTTAGCTAGAGACACTATATTTGGTATGTATATGTATTTGCTTAGTAAATCCGTATGTGTTTTGTATGTAGAAAGATTTTGCCACGCCCGTTACGCCCCCGTAATTTGAAAAAACTCGATTGTTTCCCGTAATTTTCTACCTTGTGCAATCAAATTTGGAACACTTAAATTTGATACTCATATAAATGAAAATACCAAATTTGATCAAAATCGGACTAAAAATAAAAATATTAACGTTTTTCCATAAGGCTGGAGTTCGCCGTGGGCTAGTGTGGGCGCTAGGGTACTCGTATGCATGTGAAGAAACATCGGAACAGAATTAAAAAAAAAAAAAAAAATTTTAATATTTGTTTTACAGGTGTATATGGTATACCTAAGTCGGTATACTTAATTTCTCTATTTAAGATTGAAAAAGAGTTTTTTTGTACTCAATAACTAAGCCATTGCCATAAACATTAATATTTGTTGGTTGGTTGGCTATGTATATATCTTAATGACTACCAAATATGATCAAGATCGGATGACTATATTAAATAGCTTCCATAGGAACGTTAGGACATAAACGGTGACTTTTATGAATAACTTCGTTATTTTCTTATCTATTTTGATAAAAGTTAATGTTTGTTAGTTTTATATACCTCTTCATGACTGTGCCTAGTTTTTTTTTTTTTATCAAAATCGTAACACCATATTATATAGCTGTCATAAACTCTGGTGCACGACTATAGCCCGCACCCTGTTTTTCGTTATAGCTTAAAAACAAAGCGAGATAGAGGAAATCTAAAACAACTGTTAGATAAAGCATGGAAAATAATTTAGAAATGAATAATAACAAAAACACGCGCTTACTTTTCTTTTAAAAATAAAAATAAACAAAAAATGAGCGCATTTATAACAATTTGCATAAATTAATAATGAGTAAAACCACATTTAGCTGAAATAATATGTTGACATATTACTTCTAGCGAACTTTAACCGCTTTTTATTTCTCTGCAATTATTTGAAAGTCATTTTTGATTTTTGTCTCACAATTGTGTGCGTCTTTTTAATGCCCGTGCAAATGTTATAAGCAAGGTGTTGCTTGCAGCACGCTCTAAAAGACACTGGGCACGCGTTGTTGTTGTTATTATTCATTTATACATTTGTTTTTCATGCTTCATCTAACGGTAGTTTTAAAAATCCTCTAAGTCTTTTCATATTTGAGTTATAAGAAAAACTAGAAAGGCTAACTTCGATTTTGCGGATTTCAATTTTTTGTTACTCTTTCCCTACCTATAGCCGTCAAAGTTGTTAAAAAGGGTAATGTTTGAGAAACAACGGTCTACAATCTTAGCATAGAAAATAACTAAGTTATTGATGAAAGTCACTGTTTACCACCGATTGTTTCTATGGGAGCTATATACAGTGTTGGAAGAAATAATAGAAACGGCATAGAATTTATTTTCTTTTGTGTCTGTCTTTGGCAAAACTCTATTTTTTTTTTTTTTTTTTAACTGATGGTTTATTTTCAAAACGCTAACCCATGGAATCAAATAAATTATGTTTTGTATATTTTAAAGTAAATTTAATATAAAAACGAAGGTATTTATTTTCATTCCCTTGGAAGATAAAATAAAAACGATAATCTTCAAAGTAAGATATATGAAGTTGTTGTTCAAGGCGCATAGCAATTTTTGATTTCAACAAATATTTGAATTAATATTTAGTGGTTCCAACCTTATTCTTCACAACTTCGCGGCAAGAACATCCCACGGAATCAAATAACTTGGCGCAAATAGCTGGATTTGTAAAATACCATTTAACCTAGATCTTTTCCCTTTATTTATTTATATCCAGCAGTTCCCTTTTTTAATATTACCTATAGGTGTTCTTTTAAGTTTAAGTCCGGAAACTGAGTCGGGGCCTTCAAAACATTAACTTTACTTTCCTTGAACGAGCTGGCAAACAGCTCGGACGAATGTTTAGGATCGTTTTCCTGCTGATATTCTTCGGCATAAGGAAGCATAGTATTGTTAAGGTTATTTTCTTTGTTGATGGCCCACATTTTATCCTTTATCCGAAATAACGGACCATTACTTGAAGAAGAAAAGCAGCTTCAAAAATAATGTTTTGACCTTAGTGCCCAACGGTCTTTAAAGCATGTTTTGGATCACAAGCAGTACTTATTTGCCGTTTTACAAACACCCTGCCATCACATCCAAACAAATCTACATTTGTTTTATCCGACCACAGCCTATTTTTCAAATAGGTCCAAGGCACATGTTGGGTAGCAAAATCTGATCTATGTTTTATATTTTTCTTGCTTAAGCACGCTTTGATTTCAATCCTGCAGGGATAGTTCTACTGGTTATCGATATATTATTATTTTTGAACATTTCTAATGAAAGGTATGGGGTTTTTACCTTTAATGTAGAATATTATATTAAAACCAAAAAATTGACATCTATGAGACTTAAATGTTATATAAATATACGGAGCGTTTCTTGCAAAAAGAGTATATTAATTTTGGTCAGAAGTGTGCAACGCATAGAAGGAAGCATCTCCGACCATATAAAGTATATAATATTCTTGATCAGCACGACGAGACGAGTTCAAATAGCCATGTCCGTCCGTCCGTCTGGATCGACGCGAACTCCTCCTAGAGCTACAGATCTGAAATTTTGCATGTAGGCTTGTATATACCTATATCATATAGCTCCCATACAAACCGCAAAGTCACGAACAGTGACTTTCTCAATAACTTCGTTATTTTCTCAGCTATTGTTATTGAAATTGTTGGTCAGTCTATTGTCTATATAAACCACTGTGCCAAATTTGATCAAGATCGGGTGACTATATCATATAGCTCCCATAGGAACGATCGGTCGAAAACAGTGACTTTTGTTAATAACTTCGTTACTTTTGTTGCGATTGATTTCAAATTTAATATTTGTTAGTTTAATATATCTGTTAATGGCTATGCCGAATTAAATAAAGATCGGTTGACTATATCATATAGCTTCCATAGGAACGATCGGTGGAAAACAGTGACTTTCATCAATAACTTCGTTATTTCCTATGCTAAGATTGCGTGCTGTTCTTTCGCAGACATTAGACTTTTTAGATAAAAAGTTTCTACACTTTGATGGCTATGGGTAAGAAAGGAGTTATCAAAACAGTCGCAAGGGTATACAAACTTCGGCGCGGTCGAAGTTAACCCCGGCCCTCTGGTTATTTTTTTCAATCGAAAAACGGGGTTGTTTTAGTATGAAGCATGTAGAAAAAAAGGTTTGGCGAAAATATGTGTGTTTCCCCCTCCCCGTGAAATTCGGGACTTGGCCGTCAACAAGTTCGACGACGACACACAAATTTTTCTGTGCGTCAAGACCAAAAAATTACCTTTTTCTCTGTCCAGCCTCTGCCGGTAAAGAGCCACGGGAGCCAAAAGAGCCACGTGCCCATCCTTGCCATAGATATTCATTCAGAAGAGCTTGAAAATTATCACTGCTACCTTGGATTAACGCAGAAAAGCGTTTTAATTTTCCTGGTAATATCATAAATAATGCAGCGTAGGCTTGGAAACACAAAAAGTTTTCCACTATAACGATGGACCACCAAGAGCATGATTGATGATTTATGTATTTATTTTCAAGGTATTCTATATTTACATATGTATGTATGTCCATTTCCTTACATATTTTTTTGGCAAGAAATAGAAATGTTGATATATTTTAAAACAAACAATTAATTATAACTTTACAATATTAAATACATATGTACGTATGTATGTATGTATAATTCCATTAATATTCTATTGAAGTTACGCAGCACGTGTTAATGGCGGCAAAGTACATAGATGCGTGTCTATGAATATGTACATACATATGTACATATTTATGTATTTATATACATACGTAACTACAAATGTATATCCATTTGATAATGTTTATTTAGTGGGTGTAATTGCACTGATTTTATTTGAATGGACAGCGTGTTAACAGTTAAAACAATGGCAGTCAAGAAGAACAAAGAAATTGAAAAAGTTTTAGGTGTATACATAGGTTTATATATGTACATACATAGATTACTAAACACGCTCACTTTTTTCCTAAGCTTTTACAATATACATACATACATATACATACATTCATGTACATTCAGCCCAGCTGCGTGAACATTTGTAATACATATGTATGTACATACATAAGTATGTATGTAAATATATTATGTGTACTATTTATGTATGTTTAATTTCTTGAGATTAGAATTTTCGCGGCAGTAGTGGTCCAACAATTATTTATTTGGAAAGCAACTTAAAAGATTTGATGCATTGTTGTGAAAGTTCTCTTGTAGTAACGCAGTAAACAAGATAGTAGCGAAAAACCCAACAAGCATTACCTCCACTGCTTCTTTAAAGTCTTTGGTGGTGTTTGTTTCCAGCACATTATAAATTGTGGTTCTTATATTAATTATACATAAACTCTACTGTCTATTCAATATATCGACTTTAACCTGGTTGGATTTATTTTAATAAAATGTACACTCACTTTCTGACTTGTTCTGATGTTTACTTCGTAGTTTCAGTGTTACCATGTTTTATAGCTAAACTGTCACACTAACATCAGAAAACAGCTGGGCTCCCTCGCAATGGTTGACTAGTCCAGAAAAGAAAATTCTGGTCTTCTCTGACACACGAATATTGCGAAAGAAAATTTTGAATTATAAAATCTAGAATAATTATATTGATACATGTTTTCCTCTATAAACTTCTTTAAGAGCTTCTCTTTGAAATTCATTTTTTTCGGTTTAATGCGAACGCTTTTGCATAAATCTGTATGGGCATATTTATGTTCATAAGTCAGTTTATTTTTATACACAACGTAGTTAAAAAAAAGTTAGAACCATAATTGTCTAATAATATGTAGGAATATTTATCTGCTCTGGCAGCCTGCTTTTGGATAGCCTATTGAAACCATTTGATTCAAAAATCCCGCCAACTATACATATCTTTCATCTTGGAGATATTTACGAGATGTCCAACACTTTCCCGACATTTTGACAACTTCTTCTGCTTTATTAGCTATAGCTAAAAAGCTATAGTCCCGCTAAAAATATAAATTTTCGTTTCTTAATTACATAAAAACTAGGGAATAAAACACCAATACGTTCCCGAGTCCGTGCTAGAGGAATTTTCCCCTTTCGTTTTAAATTTTAACCAAATTTATATACCTTTATGTACTTTAGAGCTTGAGTAGCTATAGTGAACAAAAAGATTTTTAAGACACTCGTTTCTTAAATGTTTAAACAACACTTCATGTGTCTACTCTCTTTGGGAGTTTACCATACACTTAATATCATAAGCGCTTCTTTAATATTTTGCCGAATAGTTACTTTACCAATTAATGGGTACTTGGAACTAGATTGTTACATTCAAACTGATATATATATTTATTTAAAAAAGCTAAAAATTAGCTGTTTTGATTTTTATATAAGCTAGATTTTCCGCTTCTTGCAATTTCCAAATTTCTTCCGCATTCGTAATTGTCAATAAGCCAAATATGCCAAAACGACAACTCTGTTTTTATGTACTGCAGTTGTTATTTACTATGTAGTAGCAGAGAGTTCAAGAGTTCAGTAATCATTCAAAGAAAATAGCATTTTAATAAGGAATACGTTTAGTTGGTTGCTGGGTGTGTTCCCTCGAACTTAATAGACGGTCGTGACATGTCAATTGGATGTTCTGTTTTGAAAAAGTCCAGCAAACTGAAATCCACCAGATCCTCTTCGTCAGATGCGGATTCCATGCAAATACAGCTGTCGAACTCAAAGAAAAAGCAGCATCATCAACATGTCAGGGAAAATGGCAACATAAGCAATCCTTTGCATCCAGTACTACCAAATATGCGTGGTGGACTCCGTGTCTACAAGATAGTTATATTGGGTGATGGAGGAGTTGGCAAGTCCGGTGAGTAGAAACAAAATGAATGAAAAGGAAAGTGAATGAATGTGAATTTTCTTCGGTGCAATAATTTAAAAAAAAAGTACACATAATACCCTGCGCACCATGTCGGTGTGTATGCATGTACATATTTAATACATAGCCATGTATGTTCATATATATGTATGTACATACATGCATACATCTATATGTACATATCTATGTGCGTTAGTTTGAACTTAGGCTTTTGGCGAAAAATCAATAAAATACCCTTATTTCTATCTATGGCCAATGCTGAAAACTGGATCTTCAGCTGTTACATTACAATTTGTGAGCCACAGCTTTTTGGACTATCATGATCCCACTATCGGTAAGTCTTAATTAAATATTTATTATTACTAAGATTAACAACCTTAATTTGTTTACAAAATTTCGATTTTGTTGACCAATACATACATATGTATGTATGTACAAACTTTGGCATCTCGTAAACACCTAATAAGGACTCTCATTATTGACTTTGGCAAATTTTCGAATATAAATGTGGACTACTGTATTTAGATGTTTGAAATTATCGTTGTAATGTTCGGTTATATCCATATGATCCATATTTTCCGCTTATGAATTGTACTGAAGGTGGATGACGAATTGTGTTTTGGAATTTAAACCGACAATTCAACAATGAACATGATCTTAAGTCTGTTTTGAGCTTCGTTATATTTAGACAAATTTACTATGATAACACTCACACTGATCATAGCTTTTCTCCCATTTGCAGAAGATTCCTACCAGCAACAGGCGGTCATTGACAATGAAGCCGCATTGCTAGATATCTTGGACACCGCAGGACAGGTTGAATTCACTGCTATGAGAGACCAGTATATGCGTTGCGGTGAAGGGTTCATTATATGTTATTCGGTAACTGATCGACATAGCTTTCAGGAGGCTTCTGAGTACCGCAAATTGATAACGCGAGTTCGACTCTCCGAGGATATACCGCTAGTTTTAATAGCTAATAAAGTGGATTTGGAATCTCAACGTCGTGTAACCACAGAGGAAGGTAAAAATTTGGCTAATCAATTTGGTTGCCCATTTTTTGAAACATCTGCAGCCCTCCGTCACTATATAGACGAGGCATTCTACACTTTAGTAAGGGAAATACGCTATAAAGAAATGCAAAAGAGCAATGACACCAATTCGGAAAAGTTACATTCTCGTCATCAACGGAGCCGCTGGTGGCGTATACGTTCCATTTTTGCTTTAGTATTTCGACGCAAACGCAACCTGAATTAGTCACTTGACATTAGTCTGAAGCTGCAGAACTAAAAATTTATGATAAAAAAAATTGTTATGATTCCCACAAATATTAAAGGGTCCACGTTATTTATTATTTGTTATAATATTTCAGGGAAAAAAATAATACATTTTCATAATGCACAGATACTTAAAAGTGTATAAAAAAAAAAAAAAAACACGAACGTACATATTTAATTAACCAGATGTCCTAAATCATAGAGTAAATGACAAACAAAGTTTGTTTTTTGTCGTTTTAATCAAACATTGAAGTTAAATACAATCGAATAAATGTTGAATTTTGTGTATCCTAGATAAACTGATATCTAGGATTATTCTACACATGTATGTGTTTATCAGATATGTATCAGACCCATATATTAACCCAAAAGGCTTCCTAATAGATAACAAAATCGCATTTGTTTTTAGTTTTGGAAATATTTTGTCTAAATATTTGTAATGGTGAACTATCTTAATGCAATGTTATATTTATTTATTATTATATATATTACCAAGCTTTTTTGTTAACTACCGTTTTGAATACAAATCACTTACATTGTTGTCGACCTTCTTAAGCACTAAGATTACATCCCTTAATTAAAACGTTCATAGGTAGAAATATAATATGATTGTAAAAAAATAATTTTAATGAACAATTACAATAAGTTCTTAATTATTGCGATAAATTGTATTACCTGGCAACGTTAAATTATTTTATAAGTTAAAGAGTAAACTTTAATGGGATACACAACACAAAGAGAAAGCGTTCCCGCTTTTCAATTCATAGTTAGTTTAACTTTGTCTGTTACTGGTAGCTCAGCACATTTAATATTAAATTTGAACTATGTTAAACTTCAAAAACAATAGATAAAAAAATAATCACCAACATTTCAACAGCTACAAGTTTATTTTATTTACACCATATCATTGTATTACCCATAAAAACGCCACCCCTCAAAAAAAAAAAAAAGAAAGTGTTTTGTTGAGTAGTTAATTTAGTTTTGGTATTTATACACAGATAGGAGAGATGACAACAACAAAACAAAACAAAAACAACTTGCAAACATTTTTTAAGATCATTTATCTTGTTGAAGCCACAACATTTTTACCCAAGAGCTAGACCAGGATTTATGCATGGATTAAGCAACTTGCTTCTTTGATATTTTTTAATTAAAATATTTTTATACCCTTGCAGATGGTATTATAAAATTGGTCAGATGTTTGTAACGCACAGAAACAGACGTTTCCGACCCCATAAAGTATATATATTCTTGATCACCATGAGAAGCTGAGTCGATATAGCCAATTCCATCTGTCCGTCCGTCGGTGCATATGCGTCGTACTGAGCCATCTTAAGAGCTATTGGGATGAAACTTGGTATTTGAGCTACTTATAACACGGGTAAGATAGAGTATGAAAATCATCATTATCGGGCCACTATGATACATAGTTCTAAAACAAACATTTTCATAGAAATTAGATCCCAAAATTTGGCATCTGATAGGATAAATAGAACACAAGTTACAGTCAATATAAATCGGTTCAAGCGCTGCTTGCTGCATACTACATCATCATCAAATCAACAAAGCACATGCATACATACACAGACACAACGCTATATGAACTGTATGTATGTATGTGCATGCGTGCCGTGCTTTGCTTAGTGAATAATGGAAGAAGAAAAATTGTAGTAAAAAGAGTAATACAGCTGTGTTCACGAAAATAGCAGTGCCCTTGAGCTTTGACTTTAAATTTGATAAATCATATTAAAAAGACCACAAATGATCCAATATTTTATAAATTCATAATCTAGATTCATATAGAATAAAATAAGTAACATTTTGGGCTAAACTGTAAGACTTTCAGAAATAAACAAGATAGTAAATTAAGGGCATTTTGAGCTGTTCATAAAAATAGCAGCGACAAATAAAAATTAAAATCTGTCGATTCCAAATTATTTTAAACTTCAAATCCAGGTCACGTTCGGTTCTTAGGACTTAATAATTTGTCCTGAACCAACTATTGGCAATACTGGGTTGTCTCCTGGGCCGCATCGAATCCATCAATGCTGAACTGGGATCTGTTGCCTTGTTTCTTGGACCGTTTTTTCTTTATGACGCTTCTCTGAATGTTTCCCCATACATTTTAAATGGGTTACAAATCCGGCGACTGAGCTGGCCCTGGCATTACGTCGATTCCTTCGAGTTGAAAACAACCTTTTCGAGCTTGTTCCTATGTTTTCGGTCGTTGTACTGGTAATATATCTATTTTAACCTTCTTTATGTTGTGCACATAGATATTTCTATTCATATTCCCATGAATCTTATATGAGAAACAAGTCGTTTATATGAGAAACAAGCCCAAATCATGCCATATTGGTTAACCGTATAAGCGGGTCCTTTGGGTGATATTCAGTATGTTCTGGGCGAGGTACATACTGTTTAAACCCTACACCACCAAACAAGACTACTTTGCAGACGCCTCACCCGAGAATATTACGCTACTTTGCAATATGAAGATTCATATGAAGTTTTGTAAAAATACAAACGTAGTCGACTTCACGATATTAGCACTTGTTCTAAGAGTCTACGCCGACAAGTGACTCCCCTTACCGAAATGTTCAGATCATGTTTGACTAAATTGAAATATACAAACTGATTAAATCTGGTGTATATAACAATGTGCCAGTCGTCTAAAGCCGTTTTTGCACGTTTAACTTCACGTGTTTGCAGAACAGCCAACTAAAATTAGTTTTTTTTGTTTTCCAAGGTTTAGGATCTACTCCGTCTTCTCGGTAGAGTATTGCGATCCTCTTCCGACCAACATGAAAATTTTTGCGTTAGTTGATGTAAATAATATTACACCATAATTATTTAATTAATTACACTTAATATTTACAGATTTGTAAACTTTTTATTTACTTGTTTCGCAACCAAACGAAACACTGCTATTTTTGTGAACAGCCACTGCACTGTACTGCTATTTTCGTGAACACAGCTGTAATGTTTTGTTTGTGTATGATGAATTGAGTTGCAGGGAAAGAAATTTCAAATTGTAAAAATATTATTGCCTAGGACTGCGGCATAGCCGAAGTTAGCTTCTTTGATAATTATTTGTAATCTTACACATTTCAAAAGTAATAAACATTTTAATGTGACGACAGAAAGTGACTCTAAAATAAATAAGACACAGCATTTTTTTGTGCATCTTTTTAACAGGACATGTCGAATGAAATATAACGGGATTCTTTTGGAGGAACCCATAATTTACTACAGTTAGGTAATGAGATAGGAAAAAAATAGAAAACTGCACTATAGCTAATCGCCACGGGATTCTCTGCAGTCACAAATGTTATTCTTATTCGAACAATTTTAGCATTATCATCAACTTTTTAAGTGCAGTTTCTTATTCAGTACCATATTAAGTGAAAAAAAATGGAGTAAAACTAAGAAACATATTCCGAAATTTGTTGGAATCGAAATCGATGACTACTCTCGTTTCCCTATCAAATTATTTTTCTTTTACACAATCACCTACAATTCAATCAATTTTAATTTTAGTCGCAAAAACGACTTAATAACCAAGGCTTTGTATAAACTATATACATATACATATTATATTCTCTATATTCATATGTATTGTGTGAGTAAGTACAATCGCTATGCATTCAGAAACTACTCAATTGCGATTGCGTTCAAATTTTGACACACTGTGGCGTCTGGTTTAAGCTTAGTTCATGTGTACTTTTTATGTCGATATCATACTCGAGCGAATAAAATAGGTTTTATAACGGTTTTCCGTGCATCGGCCTCACCAGGCGGGGCATTCATTCATTAAGCGAAGTTGGGTCGTCGTAATCGCAGCGCAGAAAGAATCAGAAGAAATGTCGAATAGGACTGAAGAGCGGGAATTGGAACGGGAGACGGAGCGGCTAAGGCAAAAGCAGCAATTGCTTCGCTCGCAAAGAAGTGAACTGCATAGGGGAAGGGTAGCTGAATCCCGCGGTCACATAAAGACTTTATCGACATGAGCATTACCATTTCGTCATGACCCATCTGCTGATTATGGCTGCAGCCGCTATTTCGTCATTGGCCAGATGAGTCATGTTTGCACTTACTGTCAGGCTCTGAAGTTCAATAATGAAACGGAAGGAATGTGTTGTGCTGCTGGCAAAATGAAATTACCTCAATCTGGAGCACCACCAAAGCCACTGCGAACTCCACTTTCCGGATCCACTATTGAATCGAAGCATTTCCTATCAAACATTAGGAAATATAATTACTGCTTCAAATGACGTCATGGTGCGGTAATTGCGGCTGCCCAATTCATGCCAACTTTCAAAGTCAAAGGGCAAATCTATCACAAAGGAGGTCCATCGAAACAATTTGGTGCGTTTGTTCAAAACAGCACTTGATATTCATTGCATTTATTTTTTGCTAAGCTACTGTAGAATTTGTAAGTTACAAATGATAATTTTCCAATGTGAATTGTCAAAATTCCAACTGGGGAGTTAGTTTATCAAATAGTTTTCTTATTTCAACAATTTAATGGCCATAATTGTGTTTGCAGAGAACAAATTTTCAGGCCACGTATTAACGCAAGACCACATTTTACGTTAATTGATCTAGGATCTATGATTACTGCAAAATAACAGTTCTAATAACCACCATAGGAACCAGTGAAAGTACAAATGGAATTTATTAGCCCAGGTTCATCTAAATATCCACAACCCGAACTCTATGTTAATGCAAGGGAATTAAATTGAGTACTTTTAAAAATTTGGCCTTCGTCACCAGGCTTAGGTATTCGATTTTCTAAATTTAGGTTTTATCATAATTTTTAAAATTTATTTTTTATACATATTGTAATATTTGTATATTAATAAAATAATTTTTACCTTTAATGTATAAATTTGTTTTTTTTTTTTCTAATTTTATTGTTAGGACTAACTTGCAAAATGCTTAACAGACACTCGAAAAAGTTTCATCTTTATTTTTCACATTGTGGTATAAATAAAAATTACAAATAAAACAAGGAGAGCGATTTGTAAACTGTGTCAATATAAAATATTGTTATGCACGCGGTCGATAAAAAATGTGTGTATTTGTATAAAAAAAATCTAGTTTTGGTAATCTGATGAATACGGGTTATTTTATTTTTATTTATTAGGAACCAAAATATTGAATGCACAATTTAGTTATTACTTTTCTTTTGGTCTCCCAGTTATTCCTTTTGTTGTTTGGTAGCTATGTAGTATCTGTAGAAAATGGTTTGGTAGGTACACTTATTTATATAAAATATTACCGTTAACAAGTTTTTTTTTTTTTTTTTTTTTTTTTTTTTTTTTTAATAGTTTTAAACTTTTTGTGAGAAATTACACGATTGACGGTACAAAATACAAATAGAGATATACTCATATTCAAATACCCAATAAAATGTAAATTTATACGTATAAGTACTCTTCATAGAGTTGATTACGTTGTTAATGGATTCACAAAAAAAAAAAAAAAAAGCAAAACTTCAAAGAATGCATCGCACTTATGGCTTAAGTGCTTTTTAGTTTTAAGAAGATGACGAGTCTAGTTACTTTTTGATTTTACAGGCTTTGTGGACCGATTCCGAAGCAAAAGCAAACTGATACATTTTTTTGCTGCTAATACGAAAATAATTACACACATATGTTGATATATGTAGATATATATTTAGATGTTGATCTTTTTTCTGATTAATTTTTGAGGCCCCTTCTTTGAATAAATAATGTTAGATGTAACTTTCAAAGAATATACATTTTGTATGAGAAATCAAATCCGCAGCCGTTTGGACCGCTAATGCGAACTGAAGGTTTTGCTTAGGCTGCCACTCTCCATTTTATTTCAGCTGTTTATTGTAGTAAAATGTGTATGCGTGAGTTGTGTGTGTGGTGTTTGTGTATATGTAAAGAAGTTTTCTTGTTTGTTAAACGATTTGCTTTGTGTTTTTGTATTTTGCTCTTTTAGAGCAAAAGGCATCTGGTCTTCTTCCTCTTTTTAACTTGCAGTGCAGCTCGGGTTGCCGTTTCAAATACGTCCCGTACACCTTCTTTGGATTTGGCCGAACATTCCAAATAGGCAAAGGCATTAATTTTTTCAGCCATGGCGCGTCCCTCTTGAGGCTTTACTGGCTCTTGCTTCATCTTTGAAAGATCCTATATCAGAGTTAAACATTAAACTAGTTCATAAAAAAAAACTTATGGCTGCCTTACTCGAATTGTGTTGGGATCATTCCGCAAATCTTTTTTATTTCCTACCAAAATGATTGGAACGTTTGGACAAAAATGTTTAACCTATAAAGGAAGAAATAAATTTAATCAATCTTTTTCATTACTTAAACTACTATACCTCTGGTGTCCATTTCTCTGGAATATTTTCTAGGGAATCAGGTGAATCCACCGAAAAACACATCAGAATTACATCAGTATCAGGATAACTCAGCGGACGCAGTCTGTCATAGTCTTCTTGTCCAGCTGTATCCCAAAGAGCCAACTCCACCTTTATATAAAAAAAAAATATAATTAAAAGATTAATGTATGTATATCTCGATATGCAGCTGTGGGGCTAACTCCGGCCTTTTGGAAAACCGCATATGCATAACTTGGCTATTTTTAGTTCGTTTTTGATCAAATTTGGTATTTTGCTGCATATTAGTATCAAATTTAAGTGTGCCAAAATTGATTGCACAAGGTAGAAAATTGCGGGAGGCAATCAAGTTTTTTAAATTACTAGGGCGTGGCAAAAATTTGAAATAAACTTGATCACTTTACATCCACACAAGTGATCCATACCGAATTTGGTGGCTCTAACTCTTATAGTCTCCGAGATCTACGTGTTCACACGGACAGACGGACGGACGGACAAGATCGACTCGGCTGTTGATGCTGACCAAGAATATAAAAGCTTCCTTCTGCTTTACATACATTTTGGCGACTTTAATACTCCATTTTACCCTATGGGTGTATGGTATAAAAACAATTCTCTCTAGTGCAAAGTTTTATTATTGTGTGAAATAAAAATAGAGCCGCATAAAATTTAAAAATAACTTAACTGTATTTAATTTTAAGATATTTAATGATCTATTCGTAATTTCGATTGGTTGCTTTTAATTTTAGGAATATGAAAATGGTTTCATATCAATTTGGAAACAGAATAAAGTCAGGACTTTAATGGTAATACATTTAAATATACAAACAACAGCAATGAACAACGTAAATGCACATAGTACGATATGTTTGGCAAATATCAGCAATTACAACTGTTGCGATTTTGCATGCTTCTGTTAATTCTCTAGGAGTTTCTACACTAGCTTATTGCACGGATTCTTATTTTTGTAACACATGGGCAAAAAAAAAAAATAAAGGATCTATCCTTCTTTTTTCTTTTTTTCGAACTAAAACGGCAGCCAAAATGTTGTTCGTGGCTCGCTAAAATATCAATTTTGTCCAGAACAACTATTTTATACCCTTCCAGAGAATATTATAAAATTGGTAGGATGTTTGCTTCGCACAGAAAGAGACGTTTCCTTCCCCATTTAAGTATATATATGTACATATATTCTTGATCAGCATGAGAAGCTGAGTTGGTATGTAAAGAATAAAATAAAATTTTGTGTGTAGCGAAATAACAATGAATATACTTAAAAGGTTCTGTTTGTGCATTTATGAATTGAGTTACAGAAAATGAATTTGGAATAAAAACGTATAAAAATATTGATATTCTATTGTAAATTGAATTATAAGGCATGTAATTCTTAAGGACGTCCTCAAGTGTAGACTATTGACTGTATATTTCGACAGTATTCATTCTAAAAGTATTCGATAGAGATCTGTAAAGCTTTGATTAAGAGTGTGCTCAACCGGATAGAAAAAGTAATAAATAATTAAAACAATTGTTGTTGAAACACCGGGTTTTTGCTTAAAAACCAGAGGGCCGGGGCTAGCAACGACCAAGCCTATATTTGTATATCCACGCAAAGTTTTTATACCCTTGCAAAAAGGGTATATTAATTTTGCTCAGAAGTGTCAAACGCATAGAACGAAGCATCTCAGACCATATAAAGTATATTCTTGATCAGCACGACGAGACGAGTTCAAATAGCCATGTCCGTCCGTCCGTCTGGATCAACGTGAACTCCTCCGAGACCGTAAGAGCTACAGAGCTGAAATTTTGCACGTAGGCAGGCGTTGTATATCTCGGATTCAGTCGGATCGGACCACTATATCATATAGCTCCCATACAAACGGCAATTCGCATCGTCTCGGCGTGCTGATCAAGAATATATATACTTTATATGCACACTTCTGACCAAAATTAATATATGTACCCTTTTTGCTAATCTAAATCTTATCTTATATGATATAGTAGTCCGATCCCGATGATTTTCATACTTTATCTTACCCATCTTACTTTTAAGATTGCTGAGTAAAACGCATAACGCATATAAAAAAGAGTTTTAATGATTTGAAAACAAAATAATGAAATATAAATTAAACAATCGAAGTGTATCTATTATTACAAGCTGAAAATGTTGCAATTTTTTCCCCCTGTAACATTTAAATATTATTTGCGCACATAGGGTGAAATACAGTGCTTATCATATTTATAACCCACCCAGCAGCTTAAACTTTAAAACAATTTTAACAACATTTTTTAGGCTTTTCAAAAATAAATTTTGCTGTACTTTATTGTCAGAAGCATGTTCAGTAGAATTTACCGCAATTTGTGTTCTATTTTAAGAAAACTAAGAAAGAACCGTTAACTTTTTCTGTGTACTGTGTATCAAAATTAAAGCCCACAGTAGCAAATTTGACTTTATTAAGTGTAGAGCAGATATTTAAATTTTCAGACATTGTAATTAGGTGTATTTAGATAATTTTTTAAGAAATGCCGCTTGGAAAACAATTATCGAAAAAGAGCCGTATTTTCTCACTTTTCGAGTCAGGAGACTATTTCGAGTATTGCACGAAATTTGAAAAGAAGTCGACGTTTAAAAATTATTTGGACAATCCCGAAGAATATGGATCAAGGAAACGATCTGGGCGAAAACCACTGCTAAGTGAGCGCGATAAACGCAAAATTATTAACAAAGCCGGCAACAGCTCAACCTCTTGTAGAGGTTTGGCCTCACATGTGGGTGGATCTGCATCACGATGACTGTTTGGCGAGTACTTAAGAACTCAGGAATCATAAAGAGATCTAAACTGACCAAAGCCCCCATGTTGCTATGTCGACACAAGGTTGCCCGACTTGACTGCCGAAAGACAAACTGCGACCGATTGGACAAACGTGCGTTTGAATCATTCTCTTATGGCTTACACTATATTTTAAAATTTTTACCCTAACACGTCATATTTTCTGATGAGAAGAAGTTCAACCTGGATGGTCCCGATGGGTTTAATTCTTATTGGCATGATTTGAGAAAGGATCGAAGGTTTTTTTCAAGGAGAAACTTTGGAGGTGGTTCCTTAATTTGGGAAGCATTTTGTTTTTGGTTCTTCTTGGAAATGAAGTTTGTAACGAGCCGAATGAACAGTATCGAGTATATTCAAACTCTGGATAGTAGTTCCATTCCATTCCATTTTTAAGAGTTTCGTGAGAAACCAATGGTATTTTAACAGGATAATGCCAGAATTCATGTGAGCAGATGTACAAAGGAGTATTTGAAGGAATGTCATGTTGATGTTCTTGATTGGCCAGCGTGTTCTCCAGATCTCAACCCAATAGAAAATGTCTGGGGTATTCTAGCAAGAAGGATGTATGCCAATAACACTGTGATAGTGGAAAAAAGACATAGCAAAATTCGATGGTTTCACCCTATTTCGGGTCCTGCGAATCGAACTGCATCATTAGTTTTTTAAGTTAACACGATGGTTTTATACAAAATTTTTTGCGGAAGTTTTTCATCATGGTTGCCATTTGTTCGAACTAAAATATTCAGTTTTTTTAAAAACTTTCTTTAGCAAAGTTTCTAAGAATTGAAAGGGCTACAAATGTTGGGAAAACATCTAGCCTCTAAATCCGTCCGTTTCCGAGATTGAGGACAAAATGTTAAAAAAAATCGAGCCTTGACCCAATTTTTTTATGTTTTCATTCTCGCATTTTGCTAAAATTAAAAATTTTCCATTCGAATCTTGATCATAATATCCGAATTTATTATGCTCAATGGCAGCAGAAAAGACCCCAGACTGATCTAATTTACGATTTATAATATGTATAACCATTTAATCAAAGTGAATTTTTTTTAGATAGGTTAACAAAATTACACAACTGTATTTGTTTAGTTTTTGAAAAATAACGAATATTAATATTAACTCAAAAATTCTCTTCCTCATTGAAAACACTAAATTTAATAAAAGGTCCTTTTCGAGACTTTGTCATTCATTAAGAATTTGCCTTTTAAGATCTCCAACTGTCTCAAATTGGCGATTACACTGTTTTACAAGTTTTTATACCCTTGCAGTTCCTGGCAATAAAGTTTTTACATTTTGAAATTTCTTCCCTGCATCTCAATTCATCAACACACAAACAAAACATTCTATTAAACATTCAATTACTACTAAGTATGTATTTTACTAAAAAAATTTCTTCTTCGCATACATATACAGTTCGTGTAGCGTGGGTTCGTGGGTCTGTGTCAGAGATCTGCAAAACTCACTTTTTTCTTGATTTACTCATACGGGAAAATTCTGACTCAATTCCACTCCCTGAACGAAAGTCAGCATTGAGTGAAAATCAGCTCATGCTGATGAGCATACGAATTGCGTATTTGCACAGCCTTCGGTACACATTTCGGCGTATCCGAATAATCGTGCCATTCGGCTCAACCGATGAAACATTCATATGTACACGAACTCACTGCTGAGTTTATTCATGGTCAATGTGTTACCGATCATTTGGGCGTATGTTGTTTCGGCTCAACATTGATTTAAATCAACGCGTATGAGTTTGTTCATGTGCTAAGTCAAGGAAATCAAAAAACGTAATTTCACAACAGATTATACATACATATGTATATTTTCATATTCAATGACAACGAAAAGAAAATTAACAAAAAAAATTAAAAAAATTTAATAAAAAAAAAATAAAATTAAACTAATAATGCTCATTTCAACCTACAATCGCAAGCATTCTGAAAAACAAGATGAAACATAGAAACAAAAACATAACGGTAATGCAAACGACTTCAGTGACTTCGGCATCATGAGCTGATTTTCATTCAACGCTGATTTTCGTTCAGTGAGGTGAATTGAGTAAGAATTTGGGCGTATAAGTAAATCAAGGAAAAAAATCAATGTTGCGCTGAATAAACTCAGAAAGAAAAAAAAAAAAGAGAGGATTGGAGTGAATTTAAGTCGACAGTGAGTTCGTGTACATACGAATGTTTGATCGGCTGAGCAGAATGACACGATTATTCGGCTATTTTTGTGTATGATTTTTTTTGCCATCACGCCCTGCCGTTCTCTGGTCTGTGTGTGTGTATGCATGTGCTCTGTTTGATTTGATGATGACGTAGTAGGCAGCAGGCAGATTTGAGCCGATTTATATTGACTGTAACCTGTTGTTCTGTTTATCCGATTAGATTTAAATTTTAGAATCTGAAATTTAACATCCAATACTATCGTATTGGTTAATTTCATGGGGATATTTCAATTTTTGCAAAAATGTTTCTTCTAGAGCTATACGATATAGTAGTCCGATCCTGACAATTTTCATACTTTATCAGCTCCGGGCTAAAAGTAGCTCAAATATCAAATTTCATTCAGATAGCTCTTAAGATGCCAGCGTGAAGTTGAATTGCACAGACGGACGAACAGACGGACATAGCTATATCGACTCAGCTTCTCATGCTGATCAAGAATATATATACTTTATGGGGTCAGAAACGTGTCCTTCTGTGCGTTACAAACATCTGACCAATACACTCTGCAAGGGTATAAAATGTATACGCCTCTTGCCGCCTCTGTAATTTGAAAAACTCAATTGCCTGCCGTAATTTTCTACCATGTGCAATCAATTTTGGCACACTTAAATTTGATACTAATATGCAACAAAATACCAAATTTGATCAAATTCGAACTAAAAATATCAAAGAAACTAACTTGGCCAATGCCGAAGTTTTTAGGATATAATTTTTTTTTTCCATTTTGAAATTTGTTTTCCTGTAACTCAATTCATCAATACACAAACAAAACATTCAAATTATTACTCTTTTTACTACAATTTTTACTTATTCTTCCGTCATTCCCTAAGAAAAGCACAGCAACCAGAGCTTGAACCGATTTATATTGACTGTAACTTGTGTTCTATTTATCCGATCAGATCACGTATTTTGGGATCTGATCTTTTATGTCCAATACTATCATATTGGTATGTCAGGGGATACTCCAATTTCTGCATTTATGTATGTTTCTTCTAGAGCAATATGATATAGTGGCGATTTTCATACGTTATCTTACCCGGGCTCAATTACCAAGTTTAATCCCAATAGCTCTTAAGATGGCTGAGTAAAACGCATACGCACCGACGGAAGGACAGACAGTCAGACGTACATGGCTATATCGACTCAGTTTCTCATGCTGATCAAGAATATATATACTTTATGGGGTCGGAAACGTTTGCTTCTGTGCGTTACAAACATCTGACCAATTTTACAATACCCTCTGCAAGGGTATACAAAATTAGAGCCAATGATACAGTCTATTTTTGAATAATTTAATTTTAAAGTCAATAACGATCCGGCAATATCAACTACAAAATTCAATACCACTATTGATGCTGAAACATGCGTATCTTACTTTAGTTACCATATGCTTATTGTTACAATGATTAAAATAAATGATTATCTACTTATCACCATCTCCTTACTACTGACCTCTGTCTGATATAAACAGTACACCTGCGTAAAGAACTTCCTTTTTAAGGCGTGTCCGTAGACGGGTATCTACGTGTCTCCTTTTTATTCTTTAAATGGTATCCAGAGTACAACTCTATATTAGCCCCTATATGTCCTTTGGTATTGCCTTAACTTTATCAAGCCAAAATATGGAAATTCTTAATTAATTACTAAATTAAAAAAAAAAAATTCAGTTGGATCTATTTCTGCCCACATAAAATCCACTTTCTACATTTATGTACAATATCGGCTTTTATTTAAATGTTGGTCCAAATAGTGTTGAAAAATTGATTTAGAAACGCCAGGATCTATGTTTTACCCCATTTGAAGGCGTGTTTTTCCTGCAGTGTGTTGAAATATTATTATTTTATGATAAAATATTATTACTTTAACAGTTTTTCTTCGGAGAGGAACAACTTTGACTTTGCCGCTTGTATGTGAGCTATATTATCTAGTGGTCCGATCCGGATGAAACGAAAATATACAACTCTTACGGTCTACTAAAAGTTTTGCTCTGATCCAGACGAATGCACGGACGGATTTGTCTAGTCGTGCTGATCAAGAATATATATACTTTATATGATCGGAAATGGTTCCTTCTATGCGTTGCACACTTCTGACCAAAATTAATATACCCTTTTTGCAAGGGTAGACAAATTAAAGTCCAGATCTTCCGCTTGATGTACGCAACAGACTTACATACAAGCATATGTATGTACATACATAATACATAGCCAAATCGGAAAACAAATTTAGTTTTCTATTAACTTGGTAATCACTGTGATATATGTAGATACATACATATGTATGTACATTTACAAACTATGTATGTACATACATATGTGTATACATACATACATACATATATACATACATACATATGCATGCAAATATATAAAGGGCGCTTAAGCAATTAGAGTTTGCAATGAAAGTAAACATCCATTCATGTATGTATGTACCATGTATGCATATACTATACCCATATTAATTTGCATACCGAATGGATTACTTTGATTTTAAACTAACCTGCTTGCCATCAACTTCAATGTCAGCAACATAGTTTTCAAATACAGTTGGCACATAAACCTCGGGGAATTGATCTTTGCTAAAGACAATTAGTAGGCAGGTTTTACCGCAGGCACCATCGCCAACAATTACCAATTTCTTGCGGATCGTCGTCATTAGGAACAATTCTGTAATGATATGAGTGAGAATTATTCAACTTTATTAAATTCCGAAAAAAAGAAACCCGGGAAAATTAACTAATTTATACAGAAATAGAATGGTGGAGGCCCACACGCACACATAAACGTTCAGTTACTCAAAGCGTTCTCATTCACGGCGCTATTAGTCATACGCTTGCTCAGGTTGCTTTCAGAATTTTTATGTTACTAACTAAGCTTTAAAAATTATTACATATGTATGTATGTATGTATGTACATATGTTAAGAATTGTGTTGGGCTTATTATTTGAAAAAATTTCTAGCAGCATTCTTGTTGTAGTCAAAGTTGATGAAATATTTCTTACAGAAAAAATGAGAAAGGTTACAGTTATATTTAAATTAAATTATGACGTTTGAGTTGTTAATATTCCTTTTTATAATTAATTTGTTTTAATGTACTTTTCCATTGTAAAATTCACGACCAAAACACGCTCACATCTCCAAATCCAAAAAAACATCTCATCATTTCTGTCGCTTTTGCATGTGTTGTGTGAGTCCCTGTGTATGTATATTGTTTTAGCTGATTGTCCCTGTTAGTGTGCGTGTGGAATTTTTTCACTGAATTTGGAACTTACAATTGGATATTTTTTGACAATAGCTCGTTTACGGAACTCGCTAAAAGATGGCACAAATTTATTTATCAATTTTTATACAACTACGCAATAATATTTTTAATCCGTGTAAATGGTAATAAAATCTATAAAATTTTAAGTTGAACTTCACTTCCTTTTTTCACGCAAAAAAAGACAATTGGAGATGAACAATAGTTCATTTTTCGGGGGATGATGAACACTTCGATGAACAACGCCCCACAGAGTTGTATTTTACTGATATTCATCGTTAGGTGAAATAGAACTAAGTGTGACCAGATGCAATACAAGGCACTGATGCACATGGCACAGTATAACATATTTTTAGCAGCATGAGTGAAAATAAGTTAAATTCTTACATGTTGAGTGAAATGCAGGCGAGTTTCAAACTTACAGAGGCACGGCACAGGGAACATGTAACTGTAACAACTAATAATGTTGCAAATAAGAGCGCCCTTCTTTTAACCAAATTAAGTTCACCTAAAGCCAAACCAAATACAAGTCGTGTACAGGAGTCAAAGTATACGGCTATTTTGGAAAAAAAAAGACGGGGAATGTGATTTAAAACTGAAAAATCTTTCAAGAGCTATTTTAAAGCCCGCACCAAAAATGAAAATCCAGAGGCTTTACAAAAGGCAATATGAAACCGTTAAAAATATGCCATTTGAAAGTAACCTACTTGGCGTAAAGGAACTTAACAAATTGGGACATGTAAATAAGGACGTAGTATATGAAGATAAAGAAGGTTCAGCTACACTCGAAGAGAGAAAACTAAAAAATTGCTCGCCTAAAATGGGCCAGATTTCAGTTTCAAATAAAATCGATTCTAACAGCAACAATTTCAAGATATACGGAGACTTGAAAGATATTTCAGCAAATGAACCATTTTTAATAAAAAAAACAGATTTCACGTGGAAGCATAATAAATATGGTGAGTTGGACGAAGCTTGTCTGTACATACATACATACATACATATGTAAGTTATCATTTTTACACCCTTGCAGAGAATATTATAAAACAAACATTTTCATAGAAATTGGAGTATCCTCATGAAATTGATGGTATTGGATATAAAACCTAAGATACCAAAATTATACACAACATAATCATACACAACACAAGTTGCATTCAATATGAATCGCCTCAGTTTAATCGCAGCCGGCAGGGCTGCCAGCGGCCTACTACGTCATTGCTCGAACTCAGCAGAGCTAACGCATACACATATTGACGCAACGCTACATAAGCCGTACGTGTATGTGTGTCGATCGCTGACGTACGTATGCAAATGTATGCACACATGCAATTGTTTTGCAAAGGGAATGGGGAAAGAACAAGGGACTTTAAAGTTTTTGTTTGTGGATTGACCAATTAAGTGGCAAAACTCAAATTTTGAACATGTAAAAATATTATTGCCAAGGACTGCAAGGGTACATAAACTTCGGCATAGCCAAAGTGAGCTTTTTTGATATTTTCTTTAAAACTTCTCGCAAATGCATCGGCAAGGTAAAACAATTTTTTACATATGTACATACCTTAAATTTCAGTTTATCGAAAAACAGGTTAACTACTTTTTAGTATAATTAATAAATACATCAAATATGTATTTAATAATTTAACATAATATCAAACGAATTTTTCAGATATTGAACCATCTGGAATTGCTTTAAAGGATGACAACCATATAATTCAAAATTACAAAGGTAAGAAAAACAACTGTTATGCGGATACAATTTTGTATACAACTTTCATACAGATAAATGCCGTAATGCTGATGGTAACTCTGATGAAGAGTTTGTTTTCGTGCCCAAAATTTTAAAAGTAAAGCAAAGTAAGCTTATTTTAAATTTGGATGGACCAAAATCAAATTGGTCTTTTGAATCGCACAGTCAAAAAAGAAAGTATTGTTGGGAAAATAATTGCTCCATTTCTGCTGCTGAATCGAAAATAAGAAAAATCTATGTTTATGGAGACAAAAATGAAATTATTAAATTAAAGGAAAGGGAGCGTCTGGACCAAATTGATAACACTATTGAGCTAGCTGGTAAAAATTCGCAAAAAGATAAAAATTGCATTTATTACCCTTTTATGCACGAAGTACAACATGATTTTACCGAACTATGTGTGTTTGAAAATAGTTCAAAGGGCAACCATGTTTTGGGTGTTATTAAAGGTGATATTGAATTTTATGGAACATTGTTAATAACACTCTTGTGGGGCCAAATATCTATAAACGGTTTTAAGGCTATTAAAAAGCAACCACTGACAATTTACTCTCCCAGAGGCATCAATTGGGTATCCATAAAAACGGTGAAAAGGAAGCGATCATGCACAGAAGACAGTATAAACCTCAAGGAGCTCAATCATTATTTTTCCTATTTGCAGTTGGAAAATATTAAAGATAAATATAATAACAAAGAGGATGCCATAGTGCTGTTTCAAAGAAATACTGTAGCCAAGAATCTTGTTTCAATCTTTAATAGAAATATGGCTCAAAATATTTTTCCTCAATTTCATGGCACAAATCGTCCACATTACCAAAGTGAATTTTTGCTTAATTGTTTAATTCAACGAACTAATAAAGCAAATATTTTGCAAGTGCCGGCTGTGTGGGCTAAAATAAAACTTAATAAAAATAGCCGTCTGATTGTGGTAGGGGGCAAAAGTGTTGGTAAATCCACACTGGTGCGTTTTTTAATCAATCGACATTTACATCGATTCTCCCGGATTTTGTTAATTGATTTGGACATTGGACAACCTGAAGTATTCATTCCTCAAACAATCTCATGTACCCTTATTAACGGACCCCATTTGGGTCCGGGATTTTTTTTAAACAAAGAACCAGATAGAGCTTACGTCGTTGGAGACATAAATATTGTGATGTGTGCCGAACAATATGTTCGGGCTGTCAAACAGTTATTAGAGTATGTTCACAAAAATCCTGTGTATATGGAGATTCCGTGGTTAATTAACACCATGGGCTATAATAAAGGATTTGGCCAAGAGCTTATTGCTTTTCTTATTAAAACAATCAAACCCACAGATGTGGTTGAAATCTCTAGTTCAATGAGCATAAATAATTTTAATTTTCCCTTAGAGTGGAAGTTGTTGAAGAACATAAAACCCATTATCTGCATGAACGAACAGTTAAGAGCTGCGAAAATTAAAAAATACGCTTTGCATCGATTGCCCACGATGGTACCCTATTGTGATCCTGAAATTTGGACAATGAGTTCAAAGGATATGCGTTACTCCAATATATTAGCAAGGCTTAGCAAATGCCTAGAAAATAATATGAACTGTTTTTCTGGTTGCCAACCTTTTCGGGCGTCACTTCAAGATCTGGAAATTATCCATCCCAATTGTAAAACGGCCGATCGTGAAGAGTTAATCGCAGGGATGGAAGCCAATGTAGTTTATTTGGGTAAATTAACATCCAGAGGGTTGCCAGAGTGCCTGGGATTAGGTAAGTACATTGAAATTGTACATTTAAAAAAATATCTATTTAACGTATTCTATTCATTTTTTCATAGCGATAGTTCGAGCCGTAGATTATGTTCAAAACCTTGTTTATCTCTCACCTTCCATATCTGTTTCGGCTCTATCCCAAGTTAATTGCATAATTCTGGCAGGTGAACTTGTTTTGCCGACTGGCTTTTTTAAAGATCAGGGTCCCTCTGTGGCCAATGATGTTCCATTTGTTTTTTGCTTAGATGGTTTGAAGTCTTCGAAAGCAATACACCAGATCTACTGCCGACCGTCAACCTTTTTTAAACAATCAGCAAAGCGAAAAAAAAAACAAAGTATACGCCAAGAAACTGTAATTAATTCCAACATTTTTTATAATAAAAAACATTTAAGTTTAATGTGACAGATTATATACGCCTTTAAGAATACGACGCATTAGAACCCGCTTTCCCTCAGTTGTCGATAGACGGTAATCCAAGCCATGGACATTGGTTCGTTTGACTTCTCGAGGTTTGGGAAAATGACATCGGACCTGGCAGAAACAAATTTATGTTATATATTTTTTTTCTTATCAAACATTAGCAGAAAACTTTTGTACAAAGTTTTTATATGTTTTCCTATCAAAAAATTGTTTAAAAAAACTAGTTTTCCCTGAATTTATTTGAACTAATAGAGCTTGACGAGAAAAACCATAGTCATTTCCGGATTCAAATTAATAAATAAATACATATGTATGTATATGTTGTGCAAAAGGTTTGTTTTGTTATAATGTACAGTGAAGGAAAAAAAGTCAACATACCTCTCAATTTTTGACATACGCATGTAATTCGGCTTTTTGCAATAAAAATTAAAAATGTAAGTACATACATATGTCTAATTGAAAAGACAGAAAGTTAAAAAATTCTCCAAAGCTTTTAAACAATTAAAGCTATTGACAACAAACATAAAAAGTGGAGTATAAAAAATTTATATACACGGGCTATAATATTTTTACATGTTCCACACTCTTTTCCTGTAACTTAATTTATGCATGCACAGAAGAAACCTTCAAGGTATCACAATTATGTATATATGGTTTAATTGTTAAAGCTTTATGTCTATTTCAAACCATCTTACGAAAGTCCTTCAAAAAACAAAACTAATAGGCAGGAAAGGATAATACACATAATCGCATTCCATTAGACCCATCACCTTACTCCGAATGACGCCTGAAGGCGACAATGGTCTTCAGAAGTTTAAAGGTGCATTATACATACAACAACACGTGGATTTGGATTTCGCAGGGGTATAGCGTTAGTTAGGATCAGCTGTTGCATATGTGTGTTTATTACCTTTGGCTTTAGTGGAGTCCGATCAAAAACGTGCTTTTGACGCACAACTATACTTTGTACCGTGTTTAAGGCAAACAGACAGGTCCTGATATGTAAGAACCTATAAATACTGATAAACCTTATTGAAATAATAAATAAAGGTATTGGGTACCTGTGAAGTACATTCTGAAGCATGGTTATGCCCTTGGTGAGATTTTTTTATACAGATACTACTAGAACCACTTCCGAAAAACAAAAATGTAATATTTTCTCCAATCTGCAGTTTGCGTAAATATATTATTAGAATAATTTTTTATGGAACATAGAGCTGGCAAATCCATCGATAGTATCGTTGGAATTTTCGATGGCGATGTATCGAACTTGACTTGTGCGTGGTCACGTGTTCAGTAAACTGCAGAAAAAAACGTTTTATGTATATTTTATTTTTATTTAAAAAATTTGTTAAATGGATTTGAAAACAGAACTAACCATTTAGTATTTTATTTGCGTGTTTTAACAGTTTTTGCACCGAATAACCCTTTTAAATTCATCGATGGGAAATGACCTAACCATCGATACATGAGACTTTCGATTAGAGCTGTAAAACTATCGATGACACTATCGATATATCGAATTTTTATATTTTTGCGTTATTTGGTTATTATTCACTATCGATAGTGGCATTACTATGCCTTGCACATCACTTGTTTTGGCGCAACAGCAGGTCGTCAGCAAATTTTGGTAAGAAATACATTTATATGTAAATATAAATATTAAAATAAGTGTTTATTTGTAGGTAAATTTTCGTTGGTGTTGGTGGCGGAAGGATGGACAAATTTCTTTTGAAAAACTCAAGTTCCAAGTAAGTTCCATTTACTGCTCAGCAACGCAAGTAACTAATTTATGTTACGTATGCATGTGCTTTGTTATGATGGACAAGACAGCAGAATTGAGCCAATTGAGCAAAAAGGCCAACCAAAATTAAAAAACTTGCAATTGTGACCGATAATACAAGCTCAATGATCAAAGCGTGTGAGCTGCTTAAAAAAGGAATTTACCCTGCTATGTACACTCACTTAATTTGGTGGTGCAAGATTGCCTTAAGCTGGATTGCACAAAAGAATTACTCAAAAAATGCAAGTCCATTGTCGCGTTTTTTAAAAGTAGCACGATTGCTTACAAGAAATTTAAAGATTCTCAATTGACGGAAACTAAATATAGTCTAATACAGGAAATTGCCACCAGATGGAACAGTGCATTCCTAATGATTGAAAGAGTCTTAAAAACACATGAAGCAATTATTGGGTTGGTCTGTCATTTCTTTTAAGACGAGTTCTATTATTAGTTCGCGTAAGGGAATTGGCAAGAACATTAGGGTGTACATCCAGTTTCGCAGAATAGTTGTTGACTACCTATTTCATATTTTACGCTAGGTATATTTAGATCATTTTGAATGTTGTCGTTCCGTATGTACCATGGAGCCCCAGTGATTGATCTTAAAATCTTCGACTGCGCCCTTTGTATAATGTCGATATTGCTGGTACTTGCATTTCCCCATAGTACGGTACCGTAAGTCCATATGGGTTTCAGTACGGAGTTGTATAGGAGGACTTTATACTCCAGACGTAGAGGGGACCGAGCGTTGATGATCCAAAGTAAGCTACTCGCTTTCAATTTAAGCTGTGACTTTTTTTGCTTCGATGTGCTTGCGCCAAGTTAGTCTTCTGTCTAGGTGGATGGCAAGGTAAGTGACATCCACGGGTTGAGGAATTGGTACGTTCTTTAGAGCTGGACAGTTTCTTCTGTTAAGCGTAAATGTAACATGTTTGCATTTCTGCTCGTTGACGCCAGTTTGCTAGCCATTTTTCTACCACCTTGAGGTGTTCCTCTAATTTTGCAGAGGCTTGTATTGGGCATTTGGATCTGGTGAGGATTGCCGTGTCATCGGCAAAAGTGGACGTTGTAATTCCTGAACTCGTTCAGCAATGGTCCGAGTACACTGCCTTGCGGTACACCAGCTTCGATTTCAAAGTCAGCCGAGACGGAGCCATTACATCTTACAGCGAATTTCCTATTGTAAAGGTATGATTCCGTGAGTTTGTGGGTGTACTGTGGGAGTTTCTGCCGGATTTTGAACATTAGACCCTCCAGCCAAACTCTGTCGAAAGCCTGGGCAACGTCGAGAAAGACAGCCGCACAGTATTCTTTTAGTTCGAATGCTGTTCGTATTTCGGATGTTATACGATTGACTTGTTCAATTGTCCCATGTTTTTCGCGGAAGCCGAACTGGTATGAAGGGATTATATTCTCCGATGCCAGAAATGAGTTTAGACGAATGTGCAGGTCCTTTTTAAAAGTCTTCGAAAGACATGGCAGCAAACTAATTGGCCTATAGGATGATGGTTGGGTTTTGTCTTTTCCACCTTTAGGAATCATGATGATAGTGGACCTTTTCCGTGCCCTTGGGAAGTAGCCAATTCTTATGATAGCGTTGAACATTTTGCAGATGTATTGTATGGCGATGGTAGGGAGTTCTAGGATCATTTTCGGTGTGATTAGGTCATGGCCAGGAGCTTTGTTCGGCTTTATGTGGTTTTTAATAACTGCAGTGATCTCATCCGATTGGAGTTCCGAGTACTCACTATCCGTTAATGTGCTCGAAGGGGGAAGTACAAATGAGTTTGATGTTGGATTTGGCTATAAAACCATTTTAAGATGTGTGGCAAATACGGATGCCCTCTCTTCGTCACTGCGGGCCCATCCACCGGTTGGACCCCTTATTGGAGAGTGATCGGAGGTTAAATCTAGCAGTGTTTCCGCAGTGATCCGATTACGTCCTATCCTATGTCCCCTGCTGCAATGAAGCGTTCTCCAAGTGTGTTAAAGAAACCGGTGAATTCCTTTTCAGAGATTGAGAAGCGTGGTGGGCAGTACAGGGCGACCAACGTACTGTTGCCGCAGCTGGATTGGACGGTTATAGCAGTTGCTTGTAGGTGCTGTGTTTCAAATCTGTTGAGGAACGAGTGTTTTATACGGTTTTTGATTAGGATACCAGTCCCGCCATGAGCTTTTCCGTCTGGATGGTTTGTTGCGTAGAAGGCATATTTTTGTATTTGAAAATTATTTTTTGATGTTAAATGTGTTTCAAATATCAGCATGATGTCGATTTCACTTGAGTCTAGGAATAGTTGCAGTTCATTTTTGTGCTTGGAGATGCCGTTAGCATTCCAAAGACATAGACGTCTTTGCCGTTAGCATTCTCTATAAGCCTGCATACATTTTTGCATGAATGTCATAAAAGCGGTCATGTTTCGATTAAGTGAGATCAATAGAGTCTCTAAACCACTTGGAGTTTGATGGCCAAGTTCTGGTGCGCTAGGTTGCGGATTGTGTAGATGGTGGAGTGACGGGGTCTCTTTCGCGGGCTCCGTCTGTCCCGTTCGGAGTACTCTAGCAAAGGATACAATAGGACTGGTTGTAGCAGGCATGTTAGATCATCTAACAGCCTTGGCGAAGAATACCTCCGGTGTAGTTTTGAAGGCGTTGAAGGTAATTTTTGTCCAACTGGGGGTTTGCGCCCGTTTAGGTGTGATTTTAGATCCTTCAAGACAGGACATCCTCTGTAGTTGGCTGTGTGGTTCCCTCCACAGTTACTGCATGGGCTCCTCTACGGTGATTCTTCTGTGCAATAGGAGCTAAAGGTTGTAGATTGGGTGCACTTCATTTGGCTTCGACCGCTTTGCATCTGGTAGGAGCTCGATTTTAAAGAGCGGCTGTGCGATTTTATTCCTGTTGATGATGTTGACAACGGACTTAACCGCAAACCCTTGTTCGGCCAATGCGTCTGCTATTTCTTGGGGTGGGACCAATGGCTCGATCCCCTTTAACATAACCTGGAGCCCTTTACTGCTTTTTAGTTGGTAGGTATAGAAGTTGATGTTAGCATTACGGAGGTACTATTCGATGATGCGGAAATTGTCCTCAGTTTGGGTTTGACATTTAATTTCTTTTATGTTACCCCTGTTGAGAGGGGTTACAAAAAAGTTATTTGCCCCTACTGTTTCTACTAGCTTTCTCCCTTTGACATTGCTTCCAATGTTCCAGTTACTTGTGGCCTCCTAAAAAACTTGATAAACAGCACAAAAAATCTTCTTACCGAAGTTGGCCTTAAAGTAAACGAATTTTTAATTGATTGCGTAATGAAAAGGTTGTACAAGTACGAAGATCGCACAGTAACTAGCATTTCTACACTGCTTGATCCAAGGTTTAAAAAACAAGGTTTCCGTTCGCAATACAATGCCAAAAATGCTGAAAATCTTTTAATTGAAGAACTTATTCATCTGAGCAAGTCTTCAGCTCCCACCTCAGAGCCACCAACACCAATTGATCAACCAAAACCAACACGACATCCTCTTTAAGAAATAGTAAAAATGAACATAGAAAATTTGCCTAGGACCAAGCGCTCCGATGCAATAATTAATTTACACCAATATATTGGGAAACATCACTCCTTGGGCGATGTTGATCCCCTCAAATATTGGCAGGTATGTAGCTAGCTTAACAAAAATTTTTCAAAAATGCTTAATGTTTCCGTATTTACAGCATAACGAAAGTAGTATAAAAGACCTTACTACGAAATATTTTTGCATTCCTGCTTCATCGACAGAGTCGGAGCGATTGTTCAGCAAAGCTGGACAAATTATAACGGAACGAAGAGCTGCCTTAAAAGCTTAGTCACAATTCTCGGATCTTGGCAGAAGACTGATCCTTAATTTTAATTTTATTCAAATTTGTTTTGATTTACTATGTCCATGAAGGATCTCATTATGTTAAACATATGAAATGCTTATTAAAATGTTAATTTTTATTGTTAAGTATGCGTTTATTAAGTTTTTGAATTTGAAAATATTTTCGATAGTACTATCGATACTATTGAATATTTGTTGCCAAACCATCGAAACTATTGAATGTTGCAACCATCGATAGTTTTGCAGCTCTACTTTCGATGGATTCCTATCTCTAATGGAACCCGGCGTAATGTGTTGGAAAGCGTGCCGGTTCAGTAGTGTTCCCAAAATAATCGATTGGCCAGCCTTTTTGGCAATATCTATTCAATATTTGTTAATAGCTAAATCTCACGCGACACATATACAGGTGGAAATTAACAGTGGAGTTAAAATGGAAAACAACACTGCCACATGAGAGGCAAGATATTGATATATCTAACATCTCTGATGAGTTGTACGTATGTCTCGTATAAATTTCTGTGGGTGCTTATTCCACGAATGATGTTAGTTTTCTTTTCGTTTAGCTGGTGATATAAAGATTTCCCAGAACACAAAGAGAGACCTTTTTTATCCAGAAGCAGGTTTTCCCAATAATATTTTAGATCGACACCAGATTAACCTTAAAAATAAAAACACCTTTGCAAGTGTGGAAAAAATTATAATAGCAAAAAAGGCCTTCTAGCAAAAATTGGATTTTTATGTTTAAATTTTAGACAAAAAATACTGAAGCCATATATGTATGGTTTTCGATGCAGTAAAAATTTGCTGAATGTCGCTCCACGCTGCAATGAAAACTAGTACGACAGAGCGTTTTATGATAAAATGTATAAAACCGGAATATGCAATCGATTTCACAAATTTGTTTTTTCTTCATGTCATCAAAACTAACCAACCCCAGAGAAAAACATTGAATTTTCAATATTTTACTGGTTGTTGAAATACTTTTAGCCAACGAAAATTTAAAATATATTACGGTCGAATTTGGATTTTTATAACAGATGACTAAATAGTCTTTCTAAAAATAAAAAAGCTCTTCCAAAAAAACATATTTTTATGTTGAAAATAAATATTGATATTTACCAAAATTCAGTTTAGTTAATTCTTGTGGGGAGCTTAAATAAAATTAAAGCAAACACGAAATATTGCGAATCATACATAATTTCAATAGCTCGCTCGACACAAATTTTTAATTATTGAGAAAACAACGACAATGCGATTTGAATATGCCGCTGTGGAAAAAATATTAAATAAAAGTGTGATCGGCTTCGTAAGTTTCCCGGGGCCTGTGCCGATAGAGTGTTCACTTGGCATCCTACTTGTGGCTTGGTGATCAGGTTGCCTGTATAGCTATTTGAAAAACCAACAAGTTCTATTATTAGTAGGCTTTGATAGAACTTAGTGGTTTTTGAAATAACTATACAGACAACCTCCTCACATTGGGTTGACTTTTAAAAGAATCTTCTGTTGGAAGATATCTATTTAAAATAATTTTCCTATATCATGATGCGCATATGTCTTTTCAAATAATTGCACGTAAGATAGATAATATGTGTAATATTGTAGGTACCCGTCAGTATGCATCGGTGGGGATTCCGCGGGGTAATCGGTCGACATGTCTATTAAAATTGCGGCGATATTTAACTTTGCATGTCGTAGCTTTCGAGACCAGAAAGAATATTATTATCACTATTATTTATTCAGAAATATACCGATACGATTTCGATGACGACATTAGCTCGTTCGGGTGCCGTCGGCCAACCTCAGCGTGAGACGCGATGGCATAATTTTTTTGTGCCGACTTCGGTGGTTCGGACAATGCGGCGACATGGTCAACGGTGACAATTTGAAGGGTATAGTTATTTTAAACAATGATAAAACCCACCCGAAACTCATAACACATTAACTAAGTGATATTTCATATTTGGAATTTTGCTTAATATCTTTGATCCTAAAACATGTTAACCCTCCCCGAAAAATTTTCTGGCTACGCCACTGATGGGTCTGTACCGGTTTGAAACGAACGCTCACAAAAGACTTGCTTGTACCCGATTGTTATTAATGAATGTTTTCGTTCAGCTTGCGGATTGAACCGGGAGTGCTGGAAATTTTTCGGTTCATACGAGAGAACAAAAAAATTTATTCGTTAACCATAGTCTTTTCCTTTTCCCGACGGAACCAGCTTTCACTAGTGCTTATCGGGGGGAAAAGCCACCTACGTCGGGGTTCGAACTCGAGAACAACAGAATTGTAGATTTAGTGGGTCACCACTGAACTAGATTTGAGAATGTGGTCGTATATTTGCTCACAATCACACTTTTCGATTGCTTGCTCAACAAACTCAACACATATTTATTGACCTGTCCGTCCGAAAAAGTTCGTTCTTATGCCTACAAATAGCACAATCACACCGCGATTTATATCGATCGTGTCTCTTAACTAAAGTTAAGAGTATATAAATTCTTGATCAGCACGACGAGATCTGTCCGTTCGTCCGCAGTTTTTATATTTCGGATTCGGCTAGATCGGAATCAGATCGGATCGGATCCCATACAAACGGCTAAGTCATGAACAGTGACTTACTCTATAACTTCGTTATTTTCTGAGATTTTATCGAATTTTGATGAAATTCAATATTGGTTAGTTTATTCTACCTACAAATTTGATCAAGATCGGGTGATTATATCACATAGGAACGATCGGTCGAAAACTGTGACTTGTGTCAATAACTTCGTTACTTTTGAAGCAATTGTTATACAAACCTATATTTAGCGGCTTAACATAGCTATTAATGACTGCGCTAAATTTAGTACATATCGTGTGAATACATCCTATAGCTTCCATAGGACCAATGGGTTAAAAACAGTGACTTTTATGAATACCTTCATTACTTTCGACTGAATTGCTTTAAAATTAAAATTGGTCAGGTTTATTTATCTGTAAATGACTGCACCAAATTTGATTAAGATCGGGTAATTATATCATATAGGTCCCATAGGAACAATCGGTGGTAAACAGTGACTTTGTAGATTGTAGGCCGTTCTTTCGCAAACATTAAACTTTTTGGATAAATCGTTTTCGGTTATAGGTGGGGAAAGAGTAACAAAAAACTTGGATTGGTATACTAACTTTTACGAGGTCGTAGTTAGCTCCGGCTCTCTGGTTTCGGTTTAAGTGGGTGAGCGGAGTAAAAATCTTGTAACAAAGCTGTTGAGCGAATGATCGGAGTGTTTGAGGTTCGATTGAGCCTGCTCCCCTGCAGTTCTCTAATTTGTATGAATGGGTATATGTATTTTGGACGATTTGTATGTATTCGTATGGTAAATTTATATGAGGGTTCACCGGTGCATCCGGTAAGGATGAAATTATGTCAACCACTTGACCTGTGTTATGTATGTGACAATCTCTATGAAGCTGCTATCGTCGCACTGTTAAAAAGGTCTGTTAACAGCTGTACTCCTCAGTCGTTCTACTAATTACATCAGGACAACATCGGCTTACCACCCTGCTACAACTACGAGGAAACTACTACTACTACTACAGCTACAAGGGAACTATTACTACTATAGCTACGATGGAATTATTACTACTGCTACTACAACTACGAGGGAACTACAACTAGTACTGCTACTACAACTTCTTCTATGTAACGATCGCTTCTCAGAGTTGTACTGATTATCATAATATAATATTTCGCTTCTATCAAAATATAATTGGAATAAATTATTGTTCAAATAAACTGATTATTTGTGGATCGAATTGCGTTTATTATTTTATTTATTTACGACAACTAACACAGCAATCGACGAAAAAACTTAAGCTAAGCAGGGAACAATTAATTAAATAAAATATATATTTTATACGCAACAAAACATCCCCGACTCGGTAGAGGTGTTTTATTTGCACAAGGTGCCAGCTATGCGCGATTCACAGCCAATGTGGTCACGGAAGAGTTTCGTTGTAGATTATTAAAAAGTATTGCGCGAAGTGAAATGACAAAAGGATCAGAAGAAGTAAGGTGAGAAAGGTTGTTAAAAGATTGGCAAAGAAAACGAAAAGATTCGTGTAGAGAGTAGTTAGTCGGACATCTACTTAGGAGAATAGGAAAAAAATTCTGGTCGGACGTGATGGAACACAAAAGTATCTAGTAAATTATTAGAAACGGATTCACCGTTGATAAGTTGATGGGGAGAGAGAATGCTAAATATGAGGCTACGGTTGTAAAATGAAGGAAGATTAATAAGAAGAAGTCTGTCAGAATAAGAAGGTTGGCGAAGACTCGGGTCCCAATTAAGACCGCGTAACTCAAACTTCTCTCAAAAACTCACGTCTCTTGTTGAGGTGACCATATGCAAGATCCGTACTCTAAGAGAGGACGGATTAATTAAGTATACAGAAGTTTGGTTGTGTACGGATCGTCAAACTCTTTTGACCATCCTTTGACAAACCCGAGAACATTCAAAGCTTTACTAACTGTAGCAGAAATAATAAAACTTTAAAACTAATCCGCGTACATAAGCACACGAGAATGTTACACTACCAATGGAAGATCATTTATAAAAAGAGTGAATAGCAATGGACCCAAATCACTACCCTGAGGTACACCAGAGGTCACTTGGCTGGTCTTAGAAAATGGAAACTTAAGGAATTGCTTCTGAATCGGTTCATCACTACGCTGGTCAATATCATATTGAGGGTTCCAGACTGGTGAGCAATTTTCTAGCGAACTAACGAAGCGTATAAATTCTTTGATTCGTTGGGATCATCAAATTTTGACCCAACGATTTATTAAGCCAAAAAAAACAAATGCAACAGTTGAAGATAAAAACCAGAGGGCCGGGGTTAACTTCAACCGCGTCGAAGTTTGTATACCCTTGCAACTGTTTTGGTAATTCTTTCCTTACCCATAAATATCAAAGTGTAAAAACGTTTTATCCAAAAAGACTAATGTCGGTATAAATAACATCAGTCTGACACTTATTGCGAAAGCCATGGTGTATAAGGGTAGTAAATTCTAAAAGGTTGGTAAGCGAGGTAAAAGGTTCATGGAGCCATGCTGACAAGAAGAAATTGTAGATCTACATTGGTGTTGAAAGAAAGACGCAATAATTTTCCCAAACAGCTTAGGTATTACGGAAAGTTTAACAATGCCATGGTAGTTAGAAATATATTTATAAAGCGGAATAATAAAAGACTCCTTTCAAACAAAAAATACTGAAGCCATATATGTATGGTTTTCGATGCAGTAAAAATTTGCTGAATGTCGCTCCACGCTGCAATGAAAACTAGTACGACAGAGCGTTTTATGATAAAATGTAAAAAACCGGAATATGCAATCGTTTTCACAAATTTGTTTTTTCTTCATGTCATCAAAACTAACCAACCCCAGAGAAAAACATTGAATTTTCAATATTTTACTGGTTGTTGAAATACTTTTAGCCAACGATAATTTAAAATATATTACGGTCGAATTTGGATTTTTATAACAGATGACTAAATAGTCTTTCTAAAAATAAAAAAGCTCTTCCAAAAAAACATATTTTTATGTTGAAAATAAATATTGATATTTACCAAAATTCAATTTAGTTATTTCTTGTGGGGAGCTTAAATAAAATTAAAGCAAACACGAACTATTGCGAATCATACATAATTTCAATAGCTCGCTCGACACAAATTTTTAATTATTGAGAAAACAACGACAATGCGAATTGAATATGCCGCTGTGGAAAAAATATTAAATAAAAGTGTGATCGGCTTCGTAAGTTTCCCGGGGCCTGTGCCGATAGAGTGTTCACTTGGCATCCTACTTGTGGCTTGGTGATCAGGTTGCCTGTATAGCTATTTGAAAAACCAACAAGTTCTATTATTAGTAGGCTTTGATAGAACTTAGTGGTTTTTGAAATAACTATACAGACAACCTCCTCACATTGGGTTGACTTTTAAAGAATCTTCTGTTGGAAGATTGAACTTGAGACGGCTTAAATGAAAGGTGATTTAAATATAAATAAATCCACAACTAGAACCATCTGCCAATTTCCCGATTTGGTTGGAAACTCCCTCACAATCTTTAGCAAAACTTATCACTAACATTGACAAATGCATAACATCTATTTAAAATAATTTTCCTATATCATGATGCGCATATGTCTTTTCAAATAATTGCACGTAAGATAGATAATATGTGTAATATTGTAGGTACCCGTCAGTATGCGTCGGTGGGGATTCCGCGGGGTAATCGGTCGACATGTCTATTAAAATTGCGGCGATATTTAACTTTGCATGTCGTAGCTTTCGAGACCAGAAAGAATATTATTATCACTATTATTTATTCAGAAATATACCGATACGATTTCGATGACGACATTAGCTCGTTCGGGTGTCGTCGGCCAACCTCAGCGTGAGACGCGACGGCATAATTTTTTTGTGCCGACTTCGGTGGTTCGGACAATGCGGCGACATGGTCAACGGTGACAATTTGAAGGGTATAGTTATTTTAAACAATGATAAAACCCACCCGATACTCATAACACATTAACTAAGTGATATTTCATATTTGGAATTTTGCTTAATATCTTTAATCCTAAAACATGTTAACCCTCCCCGAAAAATTTTCTGGCTACGCCACTGATGGGTCTGTACCGGTTTGAAACGAACGCTCACAAAAGACTTGCTTGTACCCGATTGTTATTAACAAATGTTTTCGTTCAGCTTGCGGATTGAACCTTTTGTTTCAGCAAAGGGGAGTGCTGGAAATTTTTCGGTTCATACGAGAGAACAAAAAAATTTATTCGTTAACCATAGTCTTTTCCTTTTCCCGACGGAACCAGCTTTCACTAGTGCTTATCGGGGGGGAAAAGCCACCTACGTCGGGGTTCGAACTCGAGAACAACAGAATTGTAGATTTAGTGGGTCACCACTGAACTAGATTTGAGAGTGTGGTCGTATATTTGCTCACAATCACACTTTTCGATTGCTTGCTCAACAAACTCAACACATATTTATTGACCTGTCCGTCCGAAAAAGTTCGTTCTTATGCCTACAAATAGCACAATCACACCGCGATTCATATCGATCGTGTCTCTTAACTAAAGTTAAGATTATATAAATTCTTGATCAGCACGACGAGATCTGTCCGTTCGTCCGCAGTTTTTATATTTCGGATTCGGCTAGATCGGAATCGGATCGGATCGGATCCCATACAAACGGCTAAGTCATGAACAGTGACTTACTCTATAACTTCGTTATTTTCTGAGATTTTATCGAATTTTGATGAAATTCAATATTGGTTAGTTTATTCTACCTACAAATTTGATCAAGATCGGGTGATTATATCACATAGGAACGATCGGTCGAAAACTGTGACTTGGGTCAATAACTTCGTTACTTTTGAAGCAATTGTTATACAAACCTATATTTAGCGGCTTAACATAGCTATTAATGACTGCGCTAAATTTAGTACATATCGTGTGAATACATCATATAGCTTCCATAGGACCAATGGGTTAAAAACAGTGACTTTTATGAATACCTTCATTACTTTCGACTGAATTGCTTTAAAATTAAAATTGGTCAGGTTTATTTATCTGTAAATGACTGCACCAAATTTGATTAAGATCGGGTAATTATATCATATAGGTCCCATAGGAACAATCGGTGGTAAACAGTGACTTTGTAGATTGTAGGCCGTTCTTTCGCAAACATTAAACTTTTTGGATAAATCGTTTTCGGTTATAGGTGGGGAAAGAGTAACAAAAAACTTGCATTGGTATACTAACTTTTACGAGGTCGTAGTTAGCTCCGGCCCTCTGGTTTCGGTTTAAGTGGGTGAGCGGAGTAAAAATATTGTAACAAAGCTGTTGAGCGAATGATCGGAGTGTTTGAGGTTCGATTGAGCCTGCTCCCCTGCAGTTCTCTATTTTGTATGAATGGGTATATGTATTTTGGACGATTTGTATGTATTCGTATGGTAAATTTATATGAGGGTTCACCGGTGCATTCGGTAAGGATGAAATTATGTCAACCACTTGACCTGTGTTATGTATGTGACAATCTCTATGAAGCTGCTATCGTCGCACTGTTAAAAAGGTCTGTTAACAGCTGTACTCCTCAGTCGTTCTACTAATTACATCAGGACAACATCGGCTTACCACCCTGCTACAACTACGAGGAAACTACTACTACTACTACAGCTACAAGGGAACTATTACTACTATAGCTACGATGGAATTATTACTACTGCTACTACAACTACGAGGGAACTACAACTAGTACTGCTACTACAACTTCTTCTATGTAACGATCGCTTCTCAGAGTTGTACTGATTATCATAATATAATATTTCGCTTCTATCAAAATATAATTGGAATAAATTATTGTTCAAATAAACTGATTATTTGTGGATCGAATTGCGTTTATTATTTTATTTATTTACGACAACTAACACAGCTTCGTTGTAGATTATTAAAAAGTATCATAATATAATATTTCGCTTCTATCAAAATATAATTGGAATAAATTATTGTTCAAATAAACTGATTATTTGTGGATCGAATTGCGTTTATTATTTTATTTATTTACGACAACTAACACAGCAATCGACGAAAAAACTTAAGCTAAGCAGGTAACAATTAATTAAATAAAATATATATTTTATACGCAACAAAACATCCCCGACTCGGTAGAGGTGTTTTATTTGCACAAGGTGCCAGCTATGCGCGATTCACAGCCAATGTGGTCACGGAAGAGCTTCGTTGTAGATTATTAAAAAGTATTGCGCGAAGTGAAATGACAAAAGGATCAGAAGAGGTAAGGTGAGAAAGGTTGTTAAAAGATTGGCAAAGAAAACGAAAAGATTCGTGTAGAGAGTAGTTAGTCGGACATCTACTTAGGAGAATAGGAAAAAAAATTCTGGTCGGACGTGATGGAACACAAAAGTATCTAGTAAATTATTAGAAACGGATTCACCGTTGATAAGTTGATGGAGAGAGAGAATGCTAAATATGAGGCTACGGTTGTAAAATGAAGGAAGATTAATAAGAAGAAGTCTGTCAGAATAAGAAGGTTGGCGAAGACTCGGGTAACAATTAAGACCGCGTAACTCAAACTTCTCTCAAAAACTCACGTCTCTTGTTGAGGTGACCATATGCAAGATCCGTACTCTAAGAGAGGACGGATTAATTAAGTATACAGAAGTTTGGTTGTGTACGGATCGTCAAACTCTTTTGACCATCCTTTGACAAACCCGAGAACATTCAAAGCTTTACTAACTGTAGCAGAAATAATAAAACTTTAAAACTAATCCGCGTACATAAGCACACGAGAATGTTACACTACCAATGGAAGATCATTTATAAAAAGAGTGAATAGCAATGGACCCAAATCACTACCCTGAGGTACACCAGAGGTCACTTGGCTGGTCTTAGAAAATGGAAACTTAAGGAATTGCTTCTGAATCGGTTCAATACTACGCTGGTGAATATCATATTGAGGGTTCCAGACTGGTGAGCAATTTTCTAGCGAACTAACGAAGCGTATAAATTCTTTGATTCGTTGGGATCATCAAATTTTGACCCAACGATTTATTAAGCCAAAAAAACAAATGCAACAGTTGAAGATAAAAACCAGAGCGCCGGGGTTAACTTCAACCGCGTCGAAGTTTGTATACCCTTGCAACTGTTTTGGTAATTCTTTCCTTACCCATAGATATCAAAGTGTAAAAACGTTTTATCCAAAAAGACTAATGTCGGTATAAATAACATCAGTCTGACACTTATTGCGAAAGCCATGGTGTATAAGGGTAGTAAATTCTAAAAGGTTGGTAAGCGAGGTAAAAGGTTCATGGAGCCATGCTGACAAGAAGAAATAGTAGATCTACATTGGTGTTGAAAGAAAGACGTAATAATTTTCCCAAACAGCTTAGGTATTGCGGAAAGTTTAACAATGCCATGGTAGTTAGAAATATATTTATAAAGCGGAATAATAAAAGACTCCTTTCAAACAAAAAATACTGAAGCCATATATGTATGGTTTTCGATGCAGTAAAAATTTGCTGAATGTCGCTCCACGCTGCAATGAAAACTAGTACGACAGAGCGTTTTATGATAAAATGTAAAAAACCGGAATATGCAATCGTTTTCACAAATTTGTTTTTTCTTCATGTCATCAAAACTAACCAACCCAAGAGAAAAACATTGAATTTTCAATATTTTACTGGTTGTTGAAATACTTTTAGCCAACGATAATTTAAAATATATTACGGTCGTATTTGGATTTTTATAACAGATGACTAAATAGTCTTTCTAAAAATAAAAAAGCTCTTCCAAAAAAACATATTTTTATGTTGAAAATAAATATTGATATTTACCAAAATTCAATTTAGTTATTTCTTGTGGGGAGCTTAAATAAAATTAAAGCAAACACGAACTATTGCGAATCATACATAATTTCAATAGCTCGCTCGACACAAATTTTTAATTATTGAGAAAACAACGACAATGCGAATTGAATATGCCGCTGTGGAAAAAATATTAAATAAAAGTGTGATCGGCTTCGTAAGTTTCCCGGGGCCTGTGCCGATAGAGTGTTCACTTGGCATCCTACTTGTGGCTTGGTGATCAGGTTGCCTGTATAGCTATTTGAAAAACCAACAAGTTCTATTATTAGTAGGCTTTGATAGAACTTAGTGGTTTTTGAAATAACTATACAGACAACCTCCTCACATTGGGTTGACTTTTAAAGAATCTTCTGTTGGAAGATTGAACTTGAGACGGCTTAAATGAAAGGTGATTTAAATATAAATAAATCCACAACTAGAACCATCTGCCAATTTCCCGATTTGGTTGGAAACTCCCTCACAATCTTTAGCAAAACTTATCACTAACATTGACAAATGCATAACATCTATTTAAAATAATTTTCCTATATCATGATGCGCATATGTCTTTTCAAATAATTGCACGTAAGATAGATAATATGTGTAATATTGTAGGTACCCGTCAGTATGCGTCGGTGGGGATTCCGCGGGGTAATCGGTCGACATGTCTATTAAAATTGCGGCGATATTTAACTTTGCATGTCGTAGCTTTCGAGACCAGAAAGAATATTATTATCACTATTATTTATTCAGAAATATACCGATACGATTTCGATGACGACATTAGCTCGTTCGGGTGCCGTCGGCCAACCTCAGCGTGAGACGCGATGGCATAATTTTTTTGTGCCGACTTCGGTGGTTCGGACAATGCGGCGACATGGTCAACGGTGACAATTTGAAGGGTATAGTTATTTTAAACAATGATAAAACCCACCCGAAACTCATAACACATTAACTAAGTGATATTTCATATTTGGAATTTTGCTTAATATCTTTGATCCTAAAACATGTTAACCCTCCCCGAAAAATTTTCTGGCTACGCCACTGATGGGTCTGTACCGGTTTGAAACGAACGCTCACAAAAGACTTGCTTGTACCCGATTGTTATTAACGAATGTTTTCGTTCAGCTTGCGGATTGAACCTTTTGTTTCAGCAAAGGGGAGTGCTGGAAAGTTTTCGGTTCATACGAGAGAACAAAAAAATTTATTCGTTAACCATAGTCTTTTCCTTTTCCCGACGGAACCAGCTTTCACTAGTGCTTATCGGGGGGAAAAGCCACCTACGTCGGGGTTCGAACTCGAGAACAACAGAATTGTAGATTTAGTGGGTCACCACTGAACTAGATTTGAGAATGTGGTCGTATATTTGCTCACAATCACACTTTTCGATTGCTTGCTCAACAAACTCAACACATATTTATTGACCTGTCCGTCCGAAAAAGTTCGTTCTTATGCCTACAAATAGCACAATCACACCGCGATTTATATCGATCGTGTCTCTTAACTAAAGTTAAGAGTATATAAATTCTTGATCAGCACGACGAGATCTGTCCGTTCGTCCGCAGTTTTTATATTTCGGATTCGGCTAGATCGGAATCAGATCGGATCGGATCCCATACAAACGGCTAAGTCATGAACAGTGACTTACTCTATAACTTCGTTATTTTCTGAGATTTTATCGAATTTTGATGAAATTCAATATTGGTTAGTTTATTCTACCTACAAATTTGATCAAGATCGGGTGATTATATCACATAGGAACGATCGGTCGAAAACTGTGACTTGTGTCAATAACTTCGTTACTTTTGAAGCAATTGTTATACAAACCTATATTTAGCGGCTTAACATAGCTATTAATGACTGCGCTAAATTTAGTACATATCGTGTGAATACATCCTATAGCTTCCATAGGACCAATGGGTTAAAAACAGTGACTTTTATGAATACCTTCATTACTTTCGACTGAATTGCTTTAAAATTAAAATTGGTCAGGTTTATTTATCTGTAAATGACTGCACCAAATTTGATTAAGATCGGGTAATTATATCATATAGGTCCCATAGGAACAATCGGTGGTAAACAGTGACTTTGTAGATTGTAGGCCGTTCTTTCGCAAACATTAAACTTTTTGGATAAATCGTTTTCGGTTATAGGTGGGGAAAGAGTAACAAAAAACTTGGATTGGTATACTAACTTTTACGAGGTCGTAGTTAGCTCCGGCTCTCTGGTTTCGGTTTAAGTGGGTGAGCGGAGTAAAAATCTTGTAACAAAGCTGTTGAGCGAATGATCGGAGTGTTTGAGGTTCGATTGAGCCTGCTCCCCTGCAGTTCTCTAATTTGTATGAATGGGTATATGTATTTTGGACGATTTGTATGTATTCGTATGGTAAATTTATATGAGGGTTCACCGGTGCATCCGGTAAGGATGAAATTATGTCAACCACTTGACCTGTGTTATGTATGTGACAATCTCTATGAAGCTGCTATCGTCGCACTGTTAAAAAGGTCTGTTAACAGCTGTACTCCTCAGTCGTTCTACTAATTACATCAGGACAACATCGGCTTACCACCCTGCTACAACTACGAGGAAACTACTACTACTACTACAGCTACAAGGGAACTATTACTACTATAGCTACGATGGAATTACTACTACTGCTACTACAACTACGAGGGAACTACAACTAGTACTGCTACTACAACTTCTTCTATGTAACGATCGCTTCTCAGAGTTGTACTGATTATCATAATATAATATTTCGCTTCTATCAAAATATAATTGGAATAAATTATTGTTCAAATAAACTGATTATTTGTGGATCGAATTGCGTTTATTATTTTATTTATTTACGACAACTAACACAGCAATCGACGAAAAAACTTAAGCTAAGCAGGGAACAATTAATTAAATAAAATATATATTTTATACGCAACAAAACATCCCCGACTCGGTAGAGGTGTTTTATTTGCACAAGGTGCCAGCTATGCGCGATTCACAGCCAATGTGGTCACGGAAGAGTTTCGTTGTAGATTATTAAAAAGTATTGCGCGAAGTGAAATGACAAAAGGATCAGAAGAGGTAAGGTGAGAAAGGTTGTTAAAAGATTGGCAAAGAAAACGAAAAGATTCGTGTAGAGAGTAGTTAGTCGGACATCTACTTAGGAGAATAGGAAAAAATTCTGGTCGGACGTGATGGAACACAAAAGTATCTAGTAAATTATTAGAAACGGATTCACCGTTGATAATTTAATGGGGAGAGAGAATGCTAAATATGAGGCTACGGTTGTAAAATGAAGGAAGATTAATAAGAAGAAGTCTGTCAGAATAAGAAGGTTGGCGAAGACTCGGGTCCCAATTAAGACCGCGTAACTCAAACTTCTCTCAAAAACTCACGTCTCTTGTTGAGGTGACCATATGCAAGATCCGTACTCTAAGAGAGGACGGATTAATTAAGTATACAGAAGTTTGGTTGTGTACGGATCGTCAAACTCTTTTGACCATCCTTTGACAAACCCGAGAACATTCAAAGCTTTACTAACTGTAGCAGAAATAATAAAACTTTAAAACTAATCCGCGTACATAAGCACACGAGAATGTTACACTACCAATGGAAGATCATTTATAAAAAGAGTGAATAGCAATGGACCCAAATCACTACCCTGAGGTACACCAGAGGTCACTTGGCTGGTCTTAGAAAATGGAAACTTAAGGAATTGCTTCTGAATCGGTTCATCACTACGCTGGTCAATATCATATTGAGGGTTCCAGACTGGTGAGCAATTTTCTAGCGAACTAACGAAGCGTATAAATTCTTTGATTCGTTGGGATCATCAAATTTTGACCCAACGATTTATTAAGCCAAAAAAAACAAATGCAACAGTTGAAGATAAAAACCAGAGGGCCGGGGTTAACTTCAACCGCGTCGAAGTTTGTATACCCTTGCAACTGTTTTGGTAATTCTTTCCTTACCCATAAATATCAAAGTGTAAAAACGTTTTATCCAAAAAGACTAATGTCGGTATAAATAACATCAGTCTGACACTTATTGCGAAAGCCATGGTGTATAAGGGTAGTAAATTCTAAAAGGTTGGTAAGCGAGGTAAAAGGTTCATGGAGCCATGCTGACAAGAAGAAATTGTAGATCTACATTGGTGTTGAAAGAAAGACGCAATAATTTTCCCAAACAGCTTAGGTATTACGGAAAGTTTAACAATGCCATGGTAGTTAGAAATATATTTATAAAGCGGAATAATAAAAGACTCCTTTCAAACAAAAAATACTGAAGCCATATATGTATGGTTTTCGATGCAGTAAAAATTTGCTGAATGTCGCTCCACGCTGCAATGAAAACTAGTACGACAGAGCGTTTTATGATAAAATGTAAAAAACCGGAATATGCAATCGTTTTCACAAATTTGTTTTTTCTTCATGTCATCAAAACTAACCAACCCCAGAGAAAAACATTGAATTTTCAATATTTTACTGGTTGTTGAAATACTTTTAGCCAACGATAATTTAAAATATATTACGGTCGAATTTGGATTTTTATAACAGATGACTAAATAGTCTTTCTAAAAATAAAAAAGCTCTTCCAAAAAAACATATTTTTATGTTGAAAATAAATATTGATATTTACCAAAATTCAATTTAGTTATTTCTTGTGGGGAGCTTAAATAAAATTAAAGCAAACACGAACTATTGCGAATCATACATAATTTCAATAGCTCGCTCGACACAAATTTTTAATTATTGAGAAAACAACGACAATGCGAATTGAATATGCCGCTGTGGAAAAAATATTAAATAAAAGTGTGATCGGCTTCGTAAGTTTCCCGGGGCCTGTGCCGATAGAGTGTTCACTTGGCATCCTACTTGTGGCTTGGTGATCAGGTTGCCTGTATAGCTATTTGAAAAACCAACAAGTTCTATTATTAGTAGGCTTTGATAGAACTTAGTGGTTTTTGAAATAACTATACAGACAACCTCCTCACATTGGGTTGACTTTTAAAGAATCTTCTGTTGGAAGATTGAACTTGAGACGGCTTAAATGAAAGGTGATTTAAATATAAATAAATCCACAACTAGAACCATCTGCCAATTTCCCGATTTGGTTGGAAACTCCCTCACAATCTTTAGCAAAACTTATCACTAACATTGACAAATGCATAACATCTATTTAAAATAATTTTCCTATATCATGATGCGCATATGTCTTTTCAAATAATTGCACGTAAGATAGATAATATGTGTAATATTGTAGGTACCCGTCAGTATGCGTCGGTGGGGATTCCGCGGGGTAATCGGTCGACATGTCTATTAAAATTGCGGCGATATTTAACTTTGCATGTCGTAGCTTTCGAGACCAGAAAGAATATTATTATCACTATTATTTATTCAGAAATATACCGATACGATTTCGATGACGACATTAGCTCGTTCGGGTGTCGTCGGCCAACCTCAGCGTGAGACGCGACGGCATAATTTTTTTGTGCCGACTTCGGTGGTTCGGACAATGCGGCGACATGGTCAACGGTGACAATTTGAAGGGTATAGTTATTTTAAACAATGATAAAACCCACCCGAAACTCATAACACATTAACTAAGTGATATTTCATATTTGGAATTTTGCTTAATATCTTTAATCCTAAAACATGTTAACCCTCCCTGAAAAATTTTCTGGCTACGCCACTGATGGGTCTGTACCGGTTTGAAACGAACGCTCACAAAAGACTTGCTTGTACCCGATTGTTATTAACAAATGTTTTCGTTCAGCTTGCGGATTGAACCTTTTGTTTCAGCAAAGGGGAGTGCTGGAAATTTTTCGGTTCATACGAGAGAACAAAAAAATTTATTCGTTAACCATAGTCTTTTCCTTTTCCCGACGGAACCAGCTTTCACTAGTGCTTATCGGGGGGAAAAAGCCACCTACGTCGGGGTTCGAACTCGAGAACAACAGAATTGTAGATTTAGTGGGTCACCACTGAACTAGATTTGAGAGTGTGGTCGTATATTTGCTCACAATCACACTTTTCGATTGCTTGCTCAACAAACTCAACACATATTTATTGACCTGTCCGTCCGAAAAAGTTCGTTCTTATGCCTACAAATAGCACAATCACACCGCGATTCATATCGATCGTGTCTCTTAACTAAAGTTAAGATTATATAAATTCTTGATCAGCACGACGAGATCTGTCCGTTCGTCCGCAGTTTTTATATTTCGGATTCGGCTAGATCGGAATCGGATCGGATCGGATCCCATACAAACGGCTAAGTCATGAACAGTGACTTACTCTATAACTTCGTTATTTTCTGAGATTTTATCGAATTTTGATGAAATTCAATATTGGTTAGTTTATTCTACCTACAAATTTGATCAAGATCGGGTGATTATATCACATAGGAACGATCGGTCGAAAACTGTGACTTGTGTCAATAACTTCGTTACTTTTGAAGCAATTGTTATACAAACCTATATTTAGCGGCTTAACATAGCTATTAATGACTGCGCTAAATTTAGTACATATCGTGTGAATACATCATATAGCTTCCATAGGACCAATGGGTTAAAAACAGTGACTTTTATGAATACCTTCATTACTTTCGACTGAATTGCTTTAAAATTAAAATTGGTCAGGTTTATTTATCTGTAAATGACTGCACCAAATTTGATTAAGATCGGGTAATTATATCATATAGGTCCCATAGGAACAATCGGTGGTAAACAGTGACTTTGTAGATTGTAGGCCGTTCTTTCGCAAACATTAAACTTTTTGGATAAATCGTTTTCGGTTATAGGTGGGGAAAGAGTAACAAAGAACTTGCATTGGTATACTAACTTTTACGAGGTCGTAGTTAGCTCCGGCCCTCTGGTTTCGGTTAAAAAGGTCTGTTAACAGCTGTACTCCTCAGTCGTTCTACTAATTACATCAGGACAACATCGGCTTACCACCCTGCTACAACTACGAGGAAACTACTACTACTACTACAGCTACAAGGGAACTACTACTACTATAGCTACGAGGGAATTATTACTACTGCTACTACAACTACGAGGGAACTACAACTAGTACTGCTACTACAACTTCTTCTATGTAACGATCGCTTCTCAGAGTTGTACTGATTATCATAATATAATATTTCGCTTCTATCAAAATATAATTGGAATAAATTATTGTTCAAATAAACTGATTATTTGTGGATCGAATTGCGTTTATTGTTTTATTTATTTACGACAACTAACACAGCAATCGACGAAAAAACTTAAGCTAAGCAGGTAACAATTAATTAAATAAAATATATATTTTATACGCAACAAAACATCCCCGACTCGGTAGAGGTGTTTTATTTGCACAAGGTGCCAGCTATGCGCGATTCACAGCCAATGTGGTCACGGAAGAGTTTCGTTGTAGGTTATTAAAAAGTATTGCGCGAAGTGAAGTGACAAAAGGATCAGAAGAGGTAAGGTGAGAAAGGTTGTTAAAAGATTGGCAAAGAAAACGAAAAGATTCGTGTAGAGAGTAGTTAGTCGGACATCTACTTAGGAGAATAGGAAAAAAATTCTGGTCGGACGTGATGGAACACAAAAGTATCTAGTAAATGATTAGAAACGGATTCACCGTTGATAAGTTGATGGAGAGATGCTAAATATGATGATGCTAAATATGAGGCTACGGTTGTAAAGTGAAGGAAGATTAATAAGAAGAAGTCTGTCAGAATAAGAAGGTTGGCGAAGGTCCCAATTAAGACCGCGTAACTCAAACTTCTTTCAAAAACTCACGTCTCTTGTTGAGGTGACCATATGCAAGATCCGTACTCTAAGAGAGGACGGATTAATTAAGTATACAGAAGTTTGGTTGTGTACGGGTCGTCAAACTCTTTTGACCATCCTTTGACAAACCCAAGAACATTCAAAGCTTTACTAACTGTAGCAGAAATATTAAAACTTTAAAACTAATCCGCGTACATAAGCACACGAGAATGTCACACTACCAATGGAAGATCATTTATAAAAAGAGTGAATAGCAATGGACCCAAATCACTACCCTGAGGCACACCAGAGGTCACTTGGCTGGTCTTAGAAAATGGAAACTTAAGGAATTGCTTCTGAATCGGTTCAATACTACGCTGGTGAATATCATATTGAGGGTTCCAGACTGGTGAGCAATTTTCTAGCGAACTAACGAAGCGTATAAATTCTTTGATTCGTTGGGATCATCAAATTTTGACCCAACGATTTATTAAGCCAAAAAAAAACAAATGCAACAGTTGAAGACAAAAATAACACCTACATTTTTGAATGATGGTACGCTGTCCAACAGATCAGACTTAATAGAATAATGAGCTAGGAACGGAGATAAACAACTGAATTTCATAAAAGACCACTTTGAGGCATTAAGGTGTAATTTATTAACGTGGCACCAATCACCAATCACCAACATAAGCACGCGTGAATAAACCAAGACTAAGAGCAAATCATTTATAAACAGGGTAAATATCAGTGGGCTCAGATGACTGTCTTGGGGCACATCTGAGGTTACTCGAACAGTTTTAAATAATGAGGAAAGACAAGGCAGCTTTTGGGTTCTGCCGATAAGATACGATTTTATCCAAGCCAATTGTTTCGGGGAAAAAAGCCCAAATTGTTAAGTTTCGTAAGAAGCAACCGTGTTGAAAGCCTTACTAAAGTCGGTATAAATAACATCAGTCTGACACTTATTGCGAAAGCCATGGTGTATAAGGGTAGTAAATTCTAAAAGGTTGGTAAGCGAGGTAAAAGGTTCATGAAGCCATGTTGACAAGAAGAAATAGTAGATCTACATTGGTGTTGAAAGAAAGACCTAATAATTTTCCTAAACAGTTTAGGTATTGCGGAAAGTTTAACAATGCCATGGTAGTTAGAAATATATTTATAAAGCGGAATAATAAAAGACTCCTTCCAAACATCAGGAAAACCACAAGTATCACCCCATATAAAGAATAACCTTAGATAGGGAAATCGAACACATTTTTAGCATGCTGTAATAGGCGAAGGCAAGGTTTGACTTGAAGTGATTTATTGGGGCCGCAAGCCCGGTATTTATAGGGGAACAATTACATTGGTCTTATGGCTAGTGTCCTTAACGGTACTTAAAGCTAGACATTATGCTTAAGTTCTAATTACTTATAATCTATCCCTAAAAGTATGTGGCCTAATCCTATCCCTAAAAGTATACTACACCTCCTTTTTTCAAAAAGAAAAATTTATATTTTTCTCATATCCTTTTTATATTATTTTTATACCCTTGCAGAGGGTATTATAAAATTGGTCAGATGTTTGTAACGCACAGAAGGAGACGTTTCCGACCACATAAAGTATATATATTCTTGATCAGCATGAGAAGCTGAGTCGATATAGCCATGTCCGTCTGTCCGTCCGTCCGTCCGTCCGTCTGTGCAAATCAACTTCACGCTGGCATCTTAAGAGCTATCGGAATGAAATTCCATATTTGAGCTACTTTTAGCCGGGAGATAATAGAGTATGAAAATTGTCAGGATCGGACTACTATATCATATAGCTCTAGAACAAAATTTTTTGCAAAAATTGGAGTATCGCCATGAAATTTACCAATATAATAGAATTTGATATAAAATCTCAGATCCCAAAATTTGAGTTTGATCGGATAAATAGAACACAAGTTACAGTCAATTCAAATCGGTTCTACGTCATCAGCAAATCAAACAGAGCACATGCATACGCACACATAGACGTAGCGCTACACGTATGTATGTATGTGTATGCGTGTTGTGCCTTGCTTAAAAATTTGTAGTAAAAAGAGAAATAATTTGAATGTTTTGTTTGTGTGTTGATGAATTGAGTTGCAAGGAAAGAAATTTCAAAATGTAAAAAAATTATTGACAAGGACTGCAAGGGTATATAAACTTCGGCATTGCCGAAGTTAGCTTCTTTGATATTTATTCTATCTAAATGTACTGTTTGCTTTTTTGTTTTTATCATCAGTTATTACTATATTATTGTTAGGACCTATGCTCAGTATTTTATATTTGCCTGTGTATTTGTTTTCCAATTTATGTCCTGTATCATTTTTTTTAAAAGTATTTCTTGTCCTTCAGTTAGCGATACTTTTTTTGGGTTTTTATCATATGTTTCTTTTTGTAGTGCTTTAAATTTTTCGATAAGCAGTTTCGCTCTATTTTGTGCTATTTTAAAGTTTAAATTTTATTTCTTTATCTTAAGATTTTTTCAGGCTTCAGGTCATTTGTTCCAAATAAAATAAAAAACAAAATATAGTTTTTAATTTTCTTCTCTCCGATATATTTCGGTTGCGCAGCGGCAACCGTCTTCAGGGCAACTACAATAAAATACAAGAAACATTTAACAATTATGTGACATTTAACAATCTTTTAACATACATTGTTTAACACGTCAGCACCGTTCGACATGGAGTTAAGAACTAATTATTGTCAAGTAAATGCCTGTATATGTGAGCGCAGTTGTCGGTATCAGTCTTAAAGTTAAGTCGTGTGGCGCTCGGAGTGTTGATGATATATAGCATCTCCATGGTGAACCTTTTGTTGTAGTTCCGCTTTTCATCTAATATTATTGTCTCTTCGAAATTCGGTGCATGGCCACTAGTTGCACAGTGTGTCATTAATGCTGTTTTTGGTGTATCTGTATAATGTCTCATTTTATAGTCAGATTTGTGTTGGGAAATCCTAGTTTTTAATTTCGATTTTGTCGTCCCTATGTATGTCTTATTGCACGGTATGTTTCCTTGTCCATTGCATGGAATTTTGTATATTACATTGCTTCTATTTGTCATCTCTATCTTTGATTTTGTTTTGTTGAATATATGTTTGAGGGTATTGTCAGGTTTGTGTGCTATTTTTATTCCAGCTTTGTCATAACAATCCGAATGTAATAGTCTTTCTGTAACAGATCGTGCATTATTAGATATAACTCAACGGACATACAAATTTCTTAAACAACATGACGATATTTTAATATTAACATCTGACAAAGGAAATAAAACGGTAGCAATGAAAAAGATGGATTATGACCACAGAATGATGGACATATTGTCGGATCTAAACACCTATAGAATCCTCAGGAAAGACCCAACAACACGATTACAGACAAAGAACAACAATCTGGTGGACAAACTACATAAGATGGGGGTTATTTCAAAGATTGAAAATAACAAAATGATGACAACTACGGCGATCTCTCCAAGAATATATGGACTACCAAAAATACCCAAAGAAGGACTTTGTAAATACATTATACAAATTTTAAGGAATATAACATTGGACTCCAAATATAACATAAAAAACGCAACTGAATTCAAACAACAAACAACAAATAACACTTACATTTGTGACGATGAGCAATTAATTTCATTTGACGTGGTGTCATTATTCCCAAGCATACCAACGGATCTAGCATTGGATACAATCAGGAACAAATGGACTAAAATACAGGAACACACAAAGATACCAAAAGCTCTATTTATGGAAATAGTAAAATTCTGCATTCAAGAGAATAGATATTTTACTTATAAGGACCAAACATTCATACAATTAAAAGGAATGCCGATGGAATCTCCGGCCTCACCAGTCATTGCGGACATCGTTATGGAAAATCTTCTGGACACTACAATGGATAAACTAACCAGACCACCAAGATTATTAACGAATATGTAGATGATATTTTTTCTATAATACACCAAGATGACATCGAAAAAACACTGGACACCCTAAATTCATTTGACAGGAATATTAAATTTACTATGGAGCTGGAAGACAATGGAAAACTGGCGTATTTGGACTCTATGATCATCAGACGAGGAAACGAATTAAAACTAAAATGGTATAGGAAGCCAACAGCATCAGGACAAATCATCAATTTTAACTCAAAACACCCCAAGACGATGATAATAAATACAGCAAGGAGCTGTATCCAACGGATGCTAAACATTTCGGATAAAATATACCATGAAAAAACGAAGAAGGAATTAATAAATATTTTAAATGACAACGATTTTCCGGATATCTTAAACAAGACACAAAAAACATAAATCCCCCATTGACAAAACAAAGAATGAAGAAACCTTCTTATCTGTCACTTAAGTACCTAAATTATCAGAAAGACTATCACATTCGGATTGTTATGACAAAGCTGGAATAAAAATAGCACACAAACCTGACAATACCCTCAAACATATATTCAACAAAACAAAATCAACGATAGAGATGACAAATAGAAGCAATGTAATATACAAAATTCCATGCAATGGACAAGGAAACATACCGTGCAATAAGACATACATAGGGACGACAAAATCGAAATTAAAAACTAGGATTTCCCAACACAAATCTGACTATAAAATGAGACATTATACAGATACACCAAAAACAGCATTAATGACACACTGTGCAACTAGTGGCCATGCACCGAATTTCGAAGAGACAATAATATTAGATGAAAAGCGGAACTACAACAAAAGGTTCACCATGGAGATGCTATATATCATCAACACTCCGAGCGCCACACGACTTAACTTTAAGACTGATACCGACAACTGCGCTCACATATACAGGCATTTACTTGACAATAATTAGTTCTTAACTCCACGTCGAACGGTGCTGACGTGTTAAACAATGTATGTTAAAAGATTGTTAAATGTCACATAATTGTTAAATGTTTCTTGTATTTTATTGTAGTTGCCCTGAAGACGGTTGCCGCTGCGCATCCGAAATATATCGGAAAGAAGAAAATTTAAAACTATATTTTGTTTTTTATTTTATTTGGAACAAATGACCTGAAGCCTGAAAAAATCTTAAGATAATAACACAAAGGTCGCAAAAACTACCACAATTTTATTTCTTTATTGAAGTCATCAATGTTGTAAATGGGTTCTACAGTTTTAGACGAGAATGGGACAGTTTTAGGATGTTTCGCAAAGACTAGTTCAAAAGGTGCATAACCATGTACGGTGGATGGAGTGGTGTTAAAGCATACATGACCTTATGTACTCATTGAAAGTTCTATGGCTCCTTTGTACTGTTCCAAGAGTTTAATGATGGTGCGCCGTAGAGTTAATTTTGGTAATGTTAAAATTTTTGCAAAGTTCTGTTAGTATTGAATTCATATATTCTGTTCCCATGTCTGTTAGAATTTTTTTAACTGAGCCATAAACTAAAATGAATTTTTCAAATATTGCCTTTGCAACCGCTTTTGCACTTTTGTTTGGTATTGGTATTGATATGAGATATTTGGACAGATTGCAGATAATAGTAACTGCGTATTCATTACCATTCATTGTTTTTGGTAATGGTCCAATTGTATCTATTATTATTGTGTCAAAAGTGGTTGCAGGGGTTGGTGTTATGACCAATGGGGAATGGTTGTGTCTGGTTACTTTGGCTAGTTTGCACTTTTCGCAATTTTTGATGTATGTTGCAACATCCCGAGACATAGATTTCCAAAAGAAATCTCTTTTTATTTTTCCTAGTGTTCTCTTTACCCCGCAGTGACCTCCCTCTATTGGGTCATTATGATATTTATTTAATGTATTTCTTATTTCTTCTTTATTTGTTATTACTTTTACTTGAGGTAGAACTGCTATTTCTAAATGTTTTTATGTGTCTTTTCCTTTTTGTTTTAGTTCATTAGGTGTAAGACCTAAATAGTTTTTCTTTTTCTTTGAGCACCGGCTTCTTTTTCAAGCCTTGGAAGGGATCGATATAGATCTATTCTTCCATTAATGATCAAATCGCCTATGTTGAAGGAGAGTAATTTTTCTTTATTTTTGGTAATAAAACATTTGCATTTTTTGAATTCAATTTGCGCGTATTTTTTGGCTTCGTTAGGATTTATTATTTCATATATTCTTGGTGTTTCTATTTTGTTATTGTTAATTTTGTTTTCCTTATGATCTTGTTGCTACTTTAAGTATTTTATTAGTTTCTATGTTTTTTATTTTTTCAAATTCAATTCTGGAGAGAGCATCCGCTGCGAAATTTTCTTGTCCCCTGATGTATTCTATAGTAAAATCGAACTCTTCTAAATCTAGCCTTATTCTAGTAAGCTTTGACGATGGGTTTTTTAGAGAAAATAGGTATGTTAATGGCTGATGGTCAGTTATAATTAGGAATTTTTTTCCGTATATGTATGGTTTAAAATATTGAATTGCCCAATGTATTGCTGTTAATTCTTGCTCAATTGTTGACTTATTGCTTTCGCCTTTTGTAAATGCTTTAGATGGATATGATATGGGTAATTGGAGTCCATCATATTCTCTTGGCTGAGGATGGCTCCACATGTGATCTTGCTTGCATCAGTTGTGATACAGAATTTTTTATTGAAGTCTGGATATTGGAGTATTTGTGGGCTTAATAATTTGTTTTTTAAGTATTCAAAAGCTGCTTGACAGTTTGCATCCCAGTTAAATTTTACATTTTTCCTAGATAATCTATTGATAAACTGTGTATGGTATTCAAAGTTTGGAATGAATCTACGGTAGTAATTACAGAATGCTACAAATCTTTTGGCTTCGTCGCCATTCTTGGGAGTCGGGTAATCTTGAATCGTTTTGAACTTGCTTTCGTCTGGTAAAATTCCTTTATTTGTGCATTTGTGTCCTAGAAAAGTAACTTCATGTCTGAAGAAAGAGCATTTGTCAGGGTGCAATTTTAAGTTATCCATCATCCATGTAAAGGAATGTTTGGGATGGTGATAGACCCGTGAATGCAAGGGACATCATTCTTTGAAACGAGTTTGGTGCAATTTTTAATCCGTATGGTAATCGCTTGAATTCAGATTGAATGAGCCCTTATCTGTGGAAAATGTTATGTTCCGAGATTTTTCTTCTAATTCTACTTGATGAAATTCTGATATTAAGTCTAAACAAGAGAAGTATTTAGCGGGTCCTAGCTGGTCAAGGATATCGTCCATTCTGGGTAGTGGGAATGTATCCGCTACTAGTTGTTTGTTAATTTTTCTATAATCAACTACCAATCTCCACCGTTTTTCATTGCTGCCAGGTAGCGACTTTTTAGGAATCAATAAATCGGACTATTGAACTCAGACATTGATGGTTCAATAATATCATCATTGATCAATTTGTCGATTTGTTTATTGATTTCGTTTTTTTGACTATGTGCTATCCTGTAGTTTTTGGTGTAGACTGGTGTTGTGTCTTTGAGTCTTAATTTTTGTTAATAAAAATTGTTGGAGGATATTTGTTCAGATTCTATTGCGAATACATCATCAAATTCTGAACATGGTTTTACCGCGATTTGTCAAAAACTATAAAATTTGACCCGATTGCATACTTTCAGGCTGCATTTTTAAATATTCGGAACTGTTTTGACCAATTAATAATTATAAACATGCACAAAATAGATAGTTTAAAATTTTATTTGTCTCATATTTAGTAGTGTAGAAAAGTGGTATGAAGAAAATAGATTACAAAAATTTTTGTTGTGTTTAATTGACATCGTCTTCTTCTTCTAGCTCTATGTCGTGAATGTCCTCCTCAGAATTAGAATCACAATCAGATTGTAAGTCCGATTCATTTCCAGATAAATCTTTATCTTCAGTAGACGGCAACTCCAGAAGACTTAAAACGTCTTTGGGAAGAGGTTTTTTCGGGTTTTTCCGTTCCCTCCCCTTCAAACAGACACTCGATAGTAATGGATCCGAGGAATCCATGGCTCTATGAAAAATGTCACTCATTGTATTGACTCGACTATCTTTCCTTGAATGTGATCGTCTGTCTTTTTTGTAGATTTTATTCCGGGCTTCTGAACCATTTTCGCCCAAGCATCCAAGTGGAATTAACGTCGAATTTTTTATTTGAAAACCGTGAACTAACACTTTATGAATCGTTGGTGGCATTGGATACCACGGATAAATATGCATATATAAGCAAAAAGTTCTCTCACAAAAGGGACGAAATTTATCCGAACTTAAATAAAAATTACATGAAATTGCTATTAAAATAATGTGAAAATTTATTAAAAGGGCATCGCTAAAACTGGTTATGGATGATAGTATTTTACTATTCTCAAAAGCCCTTTTTGCGGTATTACCAACATTGCTATTGCCGCAGCCATTCGTCTTTGGCATACTTATTCGTAGACCCATTTCATTCCAGATCTTTTCCTGGATGTATTTTTTCCGTATGTTCATTTTAATCTTATCGTCACCTTTCATACGCCATTTTTTAATCTCTAATCTGTATGATACGTTCAGGACAAATTCTAGAAACCGGATCCATGCATGTAGTAGACTTATCCCAAATTTCAATGCATTAAGCTTTGGGGTGAAGGTTTCTGAACTGAAATCAGTAATTTCCAACATTTTAGTTGGTGTGACACCACATATTGGACAACATTGAATAGATTTATTTCCAGTTAGTACGTTGAGAACTTTGCCATCAATGTGTCATATGCATTTCATAGGTAACTGATATGTCGAAGCTCTCATTCAATTTAAAAACAAACGGTTTGAGGTTATCAATTTGAAAATCTAAATTATTTTTTTCCATAAGTATGTAAGCAGAAATTTCGTTTACTAGTTCAATTTTGAGCGGTCTGCAATATCTGATGGACTGAGGTGTCCTGTTTATCCAGATGTTCCGATAACAGGAGTCAATAATTTGTACGGGAATAACAGAAGTTATAAAAAGAGAGTGATCTGATAGCTGTTCGCCATTTGCTTCATTTCCAAACTTCTGCTTATATATACTATGACCAGTTGAACCATCAAATCCATAGCTGCAAATTAATTTGATTTTGGAACTAACCGGAAACTGCTGGAAAACATCGGACTGCAATTTAATTATTCGATGAGCAGTATGATTTAAAAGATTTTGTAAGGACACTTCAGCAGTAGTTTCCATTACTTCTATACCGACCAGCCGGCATTGTAATTTTGCTTCCATTAGTTTATCATAGTTTGGAAATATGTTGCTGTGATGACTTTTATTTAAAAGCCTGGAGTTTATATATTGCTGTTTATTAAGTGAATTTTCTAGGAGGTAAGCTAAAGCTTCATCTGGAGTAAGTGGAATGGGTTCTTGCATTTGACGTCGGTTTCTCGTTTTAGTTGGGTATTCAGGTGTTGGTAAAGTTTGTTTTAGAACAAACGAAGCATCCTTTCTGCATTCTTTGGTAGCAGAAACTACTGCAGCATGTACAAGAAGATTCGTGTTGAGATTAGTCTCATTTGCAAGCTCACAAGCCAGTTTCCTTTTTAATCTTGCCCCTGCATTTGCATAAGATAAAGGTGGACGTCCTGTTGTCTTTGGTGTCTTACATTTTTCATTAACAACTATTGATATTTTAGATTCCAGCCATTTAGAATGCCTGGACATAAATCGTTCCAACATGTGATTGCATTTCAATAGGTTTATTTTAATAAAAGATTCAAAATTACTTAATATTTTTATCTATTTCTTTTATTTTTTCGTATTCCAGATGGTTATTGTTGACTTTACTGTAGATACATTCTGATACAGATTTTATTTCTCGATTGTTGCTGCACCAAATATCGATGAGTTCTTTATGACAAAATTCGAACTTGCCTGAATATTATCAAATTAATGGAAAAAGGGGAAAAACGGGGCGAAGGCATTAGTTTGCGATCAAAGACGACATATATAGGTACCAACTTGTGTCATTACTTTTTGTCAGCAGGTGTCAGCTCGTTAGTTCTATTCCACAGAACGCAAAAGAATTTTCTAAAAAAAAATACGCATTTATTGGACATTACACAACACTTAAGTCCTAAGACTACACATAAAATAAATATATACATTAAAAACTACATACCTTGATGTATATTTTCCATATTTTAAATTATTTTTATGTGAAAAATTCCACAAATGCTGGCACTTTAAACTTTAGGTTTTTTTCCACTTTCCAAATGTCGATTACCCTACTATCATAATGAATTACCAAAACCACCGAATCTTTTCATGAAAATTTGGACTTTATGCCAAAAAAATCAACATCCAGACCATAGTGCGCTGGTTGTCTGGCACGGTACTCTTCTATACTCAACGGCCGTGGACCGTCCAATGGGCAGTCCTTCAATGCCTTCTGGAGTTTTTCACTTATATCCTTTGGCATTTGTACTTCAGCCAGCTTCCTTTTTTTATCACTTTGCCTTTTTGGTATGGCAAGGATTTTTTATTTTATTTTGCCTTTTTATTTGTTGCCGATAGTAGGCAGGATCGCCATGTAATAGGCGAAGGCAAGGTTTGACTTGAAGTGATTTATTCGGGACGCAAGCCCGGTATTTATAGGGGAACATTTACATTGGTCTTATGGCTAGTCTCCTTAACGGTACTTAAAGCTATACATTATGCTTAAGTTCTAATTACTTATAATCTATCCCTAAAAGTATGTGGCCTAATCCTATCCCTAAAAGTATACTACAATGCAACTAGAAATATTATCAGGCCCGGGAATGAAGGAAGACTTCATAGATGATAAGCTAGAGATAATACTTCAGTAATACTAGGAAAACACATACAATTTAAATGTGGGATTGAGAAGGGATGGGATGTGGGATGCGGAGCAGTAGTAGAATAAGTCGACCAAAAGAATTTAGCACACAGATCTGCAATATCTGAATCAGTATTAGCAGTCTGGTCACTAAGTCTGAAGGTGGAAGGTAGTAAATTAGAGCGTCTTTTGGAATTAATAAAGTTGTTAAATCTTTTGGGGTTTTTATAAAATTCAACCTTACAGCGAACGATATAATTATTGTAGCATTGAGTATTTAAAACACAAAATTAAGATTTGGCTACACAATAATTTGCATAGTCAAGGCGCGAACCAGTTTTTTTAAATTGTTTAAAATATCACGATTTAATATTACGTATGAACTAGACTGGCGCACTGGAGACGGTAGAGACATTCACATAAGGAACGCATTTACCAGTTAGAGATTTAATTGTAAGAGCAGAATAGAAAAAATTGACTGCACAATCTATATTACAGCAGTCATTTAGAAATTACCAATCAAAAGAGGAAAAAATTTTGTTAAATAGATTGAAATTTAGAAGAGTTAAGTAAAAAATTCAACTGATATAGCGGACATTCAAGTAGGCTATCAAAAAAACATGTTGAGACGAAGAAGTTAAGAAGTTTTAGGCAAGTTGAAATCACCTAAGACTATAGGGAAATCACGATCTTTAAGACGACCAAAAATAGTTGACAAAGCAGCCGCATGGTGCGTGTCATAATATCAGAAGCAGGATGCATATACGAACTAAAAGTATATAAGCTAAAGTTAGAACATGTAACTTCGACGCAAATAAACTCAACACCTAAGGGGAGATCAATCGGCACAACACTTGAACACAGATTCGACTTGACAGCAATGAGTACTCCATCGCCACGATGACCAACACGATCAAGCCTATAAGAAATAAAGTAATTAGAAAGAATTTCGTTATCCAAAACAGAGGGGTTGAGCCAAGTTTCAGAAAAAGCTAATATGTCAGCTGAAAAGGTTTGGCTATCACAGAACATTTTCAAAAGCTTGGTGAGAAGTTCGCTTACATTTTGATAATGAATGCAAAGACTAGACGTTATTAGTTTTTTGAAGCAGAAGATAAATTAGGAAGGTGGACAGGCAACGGACGGAAGCGCCTATTGGGAGCAAACCTGGCGAAAAATTAGGGTCTACCATAGCTGAGAATTATTCATTTCGCGTGGCCTAGAAATTTAAACTTTTAAATTAAAACCTTAGCATGGCATAACCAATGTAAGCTGCCACAGACGTCTCAGAAGGATCATAAACATGTCTAGAGATAAATAATTGTTTGCAATGAGGCATTACAGTTAGTGGAATCGGAGAACCACAGTAAATATTGATAAAAAACCAAAGATCAGAAACTTTATGTTTTGGACGAATTTTTACGAAATCGTGTGAGAAACATAATTTTCACAATAATGCCCCACACAACAAACAAGTAATAAACAAGGAACAACACACAGGAAACATAAGCCAAGACACGGATTTGTTATGCCTGGCAACATGTTGCAAAAAGTGATCGTTAGCAACATGTTGCTGCAATTAAAACACACCAAATTACGATACGGCACAACATGTTCGATCAATCTGCTTACAACCATCAGCGAATTTCTTCACAGCAGGAAGATGAGATGGGAGAGGGCTGGTATGCTCCAATCAGACTAGGGCATGGGACCATTCACGAAATAGAAGAGCAACACATGGAGGAATTAAGAGCGAATTATGCGTAAGCCTGTGAAATGGACCGGTGAACAAGCAATACAAGCACATCACACGTACGCCATATGTACGTGTGCATAAGTGAGCGCGGGTACCGGTGGATCATGCGAACGCGCTGTATGATGCTGGACCGGGTGAGGCACAAAGAGAGCCAACGAAAACTGTCGATGTATGCGTGGGCTTGCTGTAAGCCCGTAAGCTGCTTTATACTGCGCAAATCGTATGTGAAGAAACAAATATAAAATTAAAACATTAATAAAAAATATAACAGCCTTCGCTTATTGCTATAAATATAATGCTTATTTTGTATAGGCTATTTTTGCGTAGAGTACGACCAACACTGGACGAGGCCGGTTTGAACCCTGATCACCAGTTTGGATTTAGAGAGTGCCATGGTACACCCGAGCAGTGCCATAGGATCACGGACAAAATACTGGAAGCTTTTGAGGAGAAGAAATACTGCAACGCAGTTTTTCTTGACGTCAAACAGGCATTCGACAGAGTTTGGCACATTGGGCTGTTGCACAAATTGAAGATCGCGCTACCAGCACAGCATTACCTTTGCCTACGCTCTTACCTCAAGGACAGAATGTTCTATGTGAGATGCGGAGATGCAATATCTGGAATCGAAAACGTCAAGGCCGGAGTCCCACAGGGAAGCGTTCTGGGTCCTGTCTTGTACACTCTCTACACGGCCGACATGCCGACAATCGTAGTCCAAGAGTGCTCGCAGCCACGTATGCAGATGACACTGCCTTTTTAACCGTGGATAAATCAGAACAGACTGCTGGCAATCTAATGCAAGAGCAAATTGATTCCACTGGTGCATGGCTACAAAGATGGAACATGGCGGTTAACACAGAGAAGTCAGCGCAGGTTACATTTGCCCTAAGAAGAGGGTACTGTCCCCCCCGTCCATCTGGATGGATGCATAATCCCTTCTTCCAACTCTGGACAGGAGACTGACCTGGAAGTCTCACTTGAAAAACAAGAGGCTATTGCTGGATCTAAGGCTCAAAAGCTACATGTGGCTCATAGGCAGAAGGTCGACACTGCGGCTGCGCATGAAGATGCTTATTTATAAGTCCATCATGAAGCCCATGTGGACATATAGTATTCCAATCTGGGGTACAGCCAGAACAAGACTCTCAGAATAATATCGAACGCGCATGTATACATATGCGCTCATCTGGAGCGTCTCGACAGGCACCCCAACCAGCTGGCCATAAATCTTCTAGACAACAGCACTACCACCCGCCGCCTAAGAAGACTCTATCCATTGGACCTACCAGCCCGCGAGGAGTGATCAGTTCACTGGCTCCCACCAACAACAACTTGAGGAGAAGGACTTGTCCGCTGGCATTTGCGTGATTCCGAAAACGTGAGCAATGCATGCTCAGAGATTTTCTGAATAGCATTTTCAACAGCTGGTACATTACGTTTCAAACTTTGAAAAATGTTGAAACGATAAGTTCGTCCAAATTCAGGATAAGTTATAAGGCATTAAGCTCTGAGTTGATAGATGGTTGGACGATTATCAGTACAACCGGCGAAAGTTGGCACCAAATTTTTTCCCAATAATGCAATACAGCATCAAAGTAAGATAGTATTATCAGAAATTAGAAGAAGAAGTTCATAAGAGGTGTAACTATTATTACGAACGAGTCTGTTTAGCTTATATTGGACACAAAAGTATAGAGAGTTAATTGTTCTATTGCATATGATGGCACTCTTGTATACCGAGTCGGGTGTTTTGTTTTTGGTTTCGAATGTTTTTGTTGTTTCTTTTTTCTAAATATTAGCAAATCTCAAGTTCAAGGTAATAAACACCCTATATCGAAACGAAATCAAAAAGGGAACATTTCATAGCTCATGAATATTACCATATATAGAGTTTTGGCCCGAATCCCACTCGATTCATCTCTGGGGAATGCTTGGGACATACAGTGGAAATTTTACAGCTGTCATGGGCTGAATTCTTGTTATAGCCTTTCATGTACGCACTGTAGCAGTCCAAGGGCCTCTTTTAGTGGTTGGCTTTGCAGCAGCTACTCCCTTCTTAACGTCGCACTACAAACTTTCGATCGTGCTCAGATCGGTCGACTGTGCGGGTCACTTTATTAAATCTACTCCTGCTTTATCGATACGAGTTTTTGCCACTTTCCTTGTGTATTTCGGGTCATTGTCTTGTTAAAAGACCCAACAGTGATATCTTCTCTTCGGCGTAGGGTACCATCCATTCCTCAATAATTTTAATGTACACATGATGTCCATGATGCCACCTATGCAGCATATAGGATCAACACCGTAAGAGGAAAAACAGGCCTATAGCAACACACTTCATTCGACATGTTTAATAGCCTTGTTGGTGTATTGCGGACTGTGCTCCGTGTTTTTCAGTCGATGAGTACACAGCCCAGATCCCATCTTTCCAAACATCACAATTTTGGACTCATCTGACCATTTCTCCACAGGCCAATTTAGGTGAAATTTTGAGTATTCAACCTGTTTGTTTATGTTCTCCTGTAAGAGAAGCGGAACTTTCCGAATGAATTTAATGAATTTTGCAATGCAGTTAGAGAGAACTTAAAAAATTTCTTGGACTTCTCTATAAGTTTTGCCCTCAATTATAAAGTTTCTGATCTGAATCCTCTTCTCAAAAGACATGTGCTTAAACGAGCCCATTTAAGTCTGCGAATTGGAATACATTAATGAATATTCTATCGTGAACCCTTAACACATAAAATAGAGTAAAAAGAACCAACCTTCTAGCAATAGTTTAAGCATCGTGCAAAGAAAGATCCTTCACTACTATTATTTTGCTCGCTCTAAAATTGACAATTAAGCTCAAAAATGAAGTAGAAAATAGTTAAGTCACCAAGTGAGGTTACAATGCAATGGACAAGTGTTAGATAACTGATAACTGTACTTAGAGCTATGAAATAGATCAGAATATTATCTTGGAAGTTATAGTAATAAATATCGGCAAGTGTAAGGCGCTACTATTTTTTTGCTCGCAACTATTTATGTATATAAATCTATATTAATATAAAATATATAAATATAGCATTATCAGCCGAGTTGGTCTATCAACTTAATGCTTAGTTGTGAAGAGAGCAGCAATTTTTCTGCAGGTTCTCGTACTGTTTTTTTTTTAGAGTAATATGCCAAAAAAGACTGTTGTTCAAGGCATCCGTCTAGACCACCTTATTATTGCAGCTTTGTATATCTCAGACTCATATACATAAATATTGTGTCCACATCATTAAAGCAACTATATCAAGCCCGATAGTTGTACGCATACTATGAATAATTTTCATTTTACCGTTGATGTACATTTTTTTTGGAAGGTAAGATATAAACAACCCGTTATCATTAATGGAACATCAATAAATCATTTTTTTTTTAAGCAAAAACTTAAAAATGGTTATGTATTTCAAAAACGTCCTACTCACATAATTAAGTCACCTGAAAAAAAATCATTAAAACTATCAAAATTTTGTCGCAATCGGCAATTTTTTTATAAACCCACATTAATATTGAGTGGGGTGACCTTTTATCTGTAAAACAGTCAAACATCGCTTCGTCATTTTACTCCATTCTTGTTGAATAACTTTCCACAAATCCTTTTTATTTGCTGACTTTCGCTCCGATACGGCTCTCTTCAATATCCCCCACAAATTTTCTCTGCGGGACTCTGCGGGGGCCAATCAAAAACTTTTATAAACTCATTATTCAGCCAAGCTTCAAGTTTACAACAATGTTTGGGGTCATTATCATGCTGAAAAACCCACGGAAGAGGTAAATTGTCGACGTATATATTGACCAAATGATCCCTGAGTATGTTCCTATACATTTCTCCATTCATGGAACCCTCAATTTTGATTAGGGGACCTACTCCAGGTTAAGTGAAACAACCCCAAACAATTACGGAAAAGACCCCGTGTTTCACCGTGGATCTGCAAAAAGGGTATGCTAAGAGTGTAGGCCATTTTTTCGCAAACATTAGCCTTTTTAGATAAAACTTATTTCACTTTGGTGGCTATAGCTAAGGAAAGAGTAACCAAAAAAGTTGCAAGGGTATACAAACGTTGACGCGGTCGAAGTTTGCCCCGTTAAGCAGTTTGGCAATTTGAAGAACACTTTTGTTATTTTGGAAATACTACCATATTAATTTCCTTTCTACAGGATTCGAACTTTTATTTTTACCCATGACAATTTCTTTAAGATATTTCTTCAATTTCACGGCGAAAAATCAAAGGATTAACGCCATAAACTTCAGGTGATTTAATTATGTAAGCAGTAAAATTTTTCATATATTTACGTTTATGCATTGTATTGGGAAAACAGAAAACTATTAAAAGGCATTAATATGCTTAATACTTACGTCAAATAACTAAGTTTTAAATAAAAATACCATTAGTATTAAATATTGGTATTAAAATATTAGTATTAAAATATTTAATATTCGGCTCGAAGTCAATTTTTGGATAAAAAAATTAAATACTGTTTGTTTTAGCTTTCTTTCCCGATATATTTCGGCCGCTCATCGGTGTTCGTCTTCAGGGCAACTATAAAAACATTTAATTATAATTAACTTAAACATTAATTTAACACCAGGAAACACATACATACATACTTAGTCTTAGACGTCCGAACACTGAGACGTGGAGCTACACACTAATTTGTCCCCAGTAAATGCCTGTATAAATGCGCGCAGTTTTCTGTATCTACATTATAATTGCGTCTTATATTAGTCGGGGTATTTATTATGTGCAGCATCTCTAAACGTTTATTGTAGTGTTGTTCTTGATCTATTACGTTTGCTGCGTCGAAATTCGGTGAATGTCCACTGGCGGCACAGTGGGCCATAAGTGCCGCTTTTAGTAGAATTGGTAATTAGTAACGAAAAATAGGCAAAAAATCAATTTTTCTCTACGAAATCTCATAACTTTTTCATTTTTACGCGCCTTTTTTCCCTATTGTACCACCAGCGCTCCAAAAAAAAGTGTCTAGATTAGGAAAAAAAATTTTCATTTTCGGATGCAGACATCATTTGCGTGTTCGCAAAGTCCGTTGTAGAAAGTTCCATAAGGACGAAATAGGGATGCCATTGTTCAATTAACCCTCACCCCTTTTCATGAAGCGACGAAATAAACTTGTAGAATAAAGTTTTTCCAACAACTGTGAAAAATTATATTTCTTGATCTATTATACTTTTCTAAAAAAAAAAAATTCTTAATAAAAAGCGCCGTTTCGGTCTAGCCATGTCCGTCCGTCTGTCCGTACGTATGAACGCGTAGACCTTCTAAACTAAAGGAGATAGAAAAACTCGATTATCTCCCGTAATTTTACGGCACAAATTTGGCCCACTTAAATTTGATTTTAATCCAGCAAAACACCAAATTTGATCAAAGTCGAACTAAAAATAGCCAAGTTAGGCATATAACGTTTTTCCATAAGGCCGGAGTTGGCCGTTGGCTGGTCGGGGTACTCTATGCATGTCAACAGAATTTAAAAAAAGTAAATGCAATAGTTTTACACGACGGCGAGACGACTAACTTACTCAATTTTTCTTTTAATTAGTTTTTAATAATTGTCGCTTGTGTCATGTCGAATGTGACAATATTTCGTCATATATTTTACAACACTTTGTTATTCTAAAACTTAACATGTATAAGATGGATGTGAGGAATTTTTCAATTAATTTATGGTATTAATTTTCACATCGATGTGGTATTAGTTATATATATATTGGCTCCAAGTTTAACAATTTTTTTTTTACAATGGTAAAATTATCTCCATCACAACGTAATATTACTACAACTGTCAAGTATGTACAGTAAACAGCATTCAAAATTGATATGTAGGGGAGAGGGCCCAGTTATGACGCGGGTTTTGAAAAACATCGAAATTTTTTCTTCAGTTCCGGAAATTGAAAAATTAAGAAGACTAACATTTTAATATTAACCAAACGCAACTTTTTTCCAAAGAAAGTATGTTTATTTGAGTTACTCAAAAAATTTTGGAACAGATTTAATTTTGACAACTTTTTTGGGGCCAAAAAAAAAAGTGGCCCAGTTATGACCCACCTTAAGAAATTCACTCAATATAAGAAAATATGAAAGGAATGTCACACCAATTGTTGTAATTTAATGGTTTATTTATTATGTGGGCCTTCAATGGCAAAAACAATGAAAAACACAAAAGAAAATGGACTCCTATGGCCATAAATGACAACGATTTTTATTCCTCGTCGTCCATGTCACTTTCGCAGTTTTTGCATGTAAAATAACTTGCTTGCATGTTAGCGCACTTTGAATGAAATGGACGCTTGCATACATTGCAATGGATAGAGTTGGCAGCGGTCATTCCCGATCGAGATCTTCCAGAATATTCTCGGACAAACTGATCTCAATATGTAAATTTCCTTTCCTTGTTGTTAAACAACAACAAAAATGTTGGAATTTGACAATTTTACATAATCCGAGTGCAAAAAAAAAATGGGACATAACTGGGCCCCCAGCTGAGTCATAACCGGGCCTTTTTATAGTTTAAAGTTTATATGTATATTTTTTATAGACACTGCATAATCACATTAATTTTTATAAAATCACGAAATATACGGCAAATACAATATTTTTATGCATTACACTCACCTTTTCACTGTTAATTTCACATAATTTTGGTACTTTGAAAAAAATGAAAAAAAAACTTTTTCGCGCGATTTTCAACACGATGTTTGGTACGCGTATATACAATACGATTATTAACGTTGGGGTCTGTCCAAAAACTGCAGAACGTCTAACAAACATGATTTACAGGGCTCAAACTGTCATTCAATACCGCATTTCAAAAATATTTGAGAATGACATAACTGGGCCTGCGTCACAACTGGGCCCTCTCCCCTAACAAAATTATATGTCACAATTTAGGTGACAAATAGTTTAAAATATTCGAACAAAAAATTATTAAAAAATTTGAATTATGGAAGTTATGAACAAAAACCATAAAAAGTAGTTTGTCTACATATGCCAAAATTCATCTTTTTAAAAAATTATGCGGAAAAGTTCCGTTTTTCAAAACTCGGGACATTTCGTCCTTTAAAATAAGTGTCTCCCCAGATACTTCGCTTAATTATTTTTGTGTCTATATTACTTGTTCGTATATTCCACCACAATCCGAATTGGCAGTATACATGCACCATTTGGAAGCTATTCAACTTGTTTCCACATATCTCTCTGTCAAAGACTTGAACAACTTGTCGTTGTTCTGGTATTTGTGTTGGATTCTTCCAACTGCGATATTTCCTGGACTGATCCTTTACTTATCCCTGAAGACAACTTTCATCCAACTCTGGATGTAACCATTGACCTTCCTTTTGGGGTTATGTCTCGATATAATAACTCGATGCCTCCAATCCGATGTTTTCGCAAGACAAACTTTACTAAACTTAAAAAACTCTTGTTAACTAATGATTGGACATATCTGTATACTTGCACGGATATGGACTCTGCCATTTCTGTCTTCTATAAAACTCTTGATGGTCTGATAAACCTCCTTGGTTCTCACGTGAGTTATGTAACTTGAAGAACGTAAAATCAAGATTCTATAAAAGATTTAAAAAATCCGGTAAAGCATCGGATTTTTCCCTATACGTAGTTGCTCGATCAAATTTTATGGTGCTGAATTCACAATGCTATAAGGATTATCTTCAGAGATGTAAACTTAGGTTTTCTCGCGATCCTAAGCAATTTTATAAATTCGTCAATGGAAAACGTAAGACATCAGTGTACCCGTCTTACTTGTCTTTCGAAAACAATAAAGCTGACAATGATTAGGCATTTGCGGATATGTTTGCTGATTTTTTCAAAACAACTTCTTCCTCTTCGATTTATGAAGCAAATCCTCCTTATCCTTATCACTTGCAATCGTCTTATTGCATTTTAGAACCTGTGATTGAAGAAAGTTCGGTTCTTAGCGTGCTTAGCTCCGTCAAACCAATATATGCACCTGGCCCTGATGGAATACCAGGCTGCGTATTAAGGTTTTGCGCAGAGGCCCTATGTAAGCCAATACTTAAGTTGTTTACACTGTCCGTTACATCTTCCGCCTTCACGTCCATCTGGAGGGAATCATATATTCCTATGGGTTTAAAAAACGTAGATTGATAACTACTAACCTATTAGAATTTACATCTCACTCAAATAAAGAATTCAAGACTGCCGTGCAAACTGATGTCATTTATACTCACTTCAGTAAGGCCTTTGACTCTGTTAATGACACTTTTGCTAGATTGGATTCTTCAATATCTTTCTAAGCGTACACAAAAGGTCCTCTTTAAGTCTTCATTTTCTAAGACCATCCAAGTGACTTCTGGAGTACCTTAGGGTAGTAATTTGGGTCCTATTCTGTTCATTTTTTTTATAAATGATCTTCCATTGGTAGTCTGACATTCGCGGGTGCTTATGTACGCTGGATACATCATCCGCGCTTTACTTCAGTTTTAAAGACATATCGACTTTTTGCCTACTTCAACCGAATCTTCTTCTGAATTGGTGTGAAACCAACCTACTAAACCTCAACGGCCCTAAATGTAAAGTTAAGTCTTTTTATAGATGCACTCCGTAAAAACAACTTATTATCTTAACGACACTGCCTTAGAGCGGTTAGATATTGTCAATGTCTTAGGTGTTCTTATGGACCATAAATTAACCTTTAATCCTCATATTTCTGCTACAGTTAGTAAATCTATGAATGTTCTAGGGTTTGTGAAACGATGGTCAAAAGAGTTTAACGATCCGTACACAACCAAACTTCTGTATACTTCATTAATCCGTCCTCTCTTAGAGTACGGATCTTGCATATGGTCACCTTAACATGAGACGCACCAAAGTGAAATTGAATCTGTTCAAAAGCAATTTCTGCTATTTGCTCTTCGCGGTCTAAATTGGGATCGCAATGTCAATTTGCCTTTATACTTCAGTAGGCTTTATTTAATCAATATTTCTTCATTAATTAATCGTAGAGTAATGCTTGGTGCTTTCTTTATTCACAAACTTTTAATAGGTGAACTAGACTCTCCTGAGAGTCCTAGACCTACTAGAAATTTTACTCCTCTATCCTTAAAACACTGTATTTATAACTATTCTTTGCATGAACCTTTTCGAGTCCTATGTTCTAATAACAATCAGATCATAAGCCTCTCTTTCTCTTGTGAAAACCTCTATTTTGGCACACTTAGCACGTAATTAGCTGTAGTTAATCATATTTTAATTGTTTGTCCGTTTTATTTATATTTGTTCCCGCGATCGTGCCGTCCGATATACGGCTGCGCCCCACGGTCGGTCGGGCGGGAGGTGGACAGCGCTCTGCTTGGGCTCGCGCGAAACAAGCTATGTCCTGGTGTCGTGAGGGCCACTTGAACGTACTTCGCATTGTACGCGTCAACGTCCAGACAAAAAAAAATAAAAAGAATTTTTTGAGAAACATCTGACCAATTCCTAATAGTTAATTAAACCATATTTAATTTCGGAAAGAATAGGATAACGTAGTATTGATTATGGAGTATTCTTACAAATGTCCTTTAAAAGCCAAAACGAGGGGATAAAAATGATGAAACACATCGCGTTGTCTTCCTTACGGAATAGAAAAACATGTTGCACACCAAAAATATCCACTGTCCAAACCTTAATAACACTTTAGCCCATCGAACTAGTACATATTGTTTTTTGTTCGAAAATTCGAAACCGTCGAAAATGTCATACAAAATCGATCTTTGACACTTTGATCTCTGCAACGAAGCTTTTAAGCAGATTAAGCAATTTTTACTTGTTCGATATGAATATTTTATAACGAGTTATGGATAAATACATAGTGTATTTCTTTTGGTTAAATATAATGGGTTTTTTATGAATATAATTTTTCTTAACATGCACATTTTTGCACGTGGTTTATATTGCTGGAGAAAATCCCTTATACAGTTGGGAAAACTTTTTTATGTATGCAAATGCCATAAGTAACTAAATGTCTAAAATTAGTATTTACCAGTTGAATTAATAATGAATATTTTTTCTCGTTGAATTTAGTATCAAATCTGGCTGTAGCTGCTGTTATTCATTATACCACATTCATATGATTTGCCTATCGGTTCCTATAGATGTATGTTGTGATATTCGGGTATAATATTCGTATGTTGTTGGGTGGAAAGAGAGTTGTATATTGTTTTGACCAACGTTGCCTCTAGTATTGCTACATATGTATGTACATACATATGTGTCATACACACTAAATGTCATCTGACATATAGACAATAAGAGGCGTAAGTTGTTTTAGCTGCTATTAATGCAAATAAAAAAATAAAATCTTTGAATGTGTGTAAAAGCTACAAAGCGTAATGCGTAACCTAATAACTGAGTCCAGTGATTTTTGGCAATGAGTGCATCACTGAACAAAGAGAACAGTAAACACATATCTATGTATGTATGTACATATGTACATATGTTTGTTATCTGGCTACGAATTGAATATTTATAGTGAAAAGAACATTAATTTGTATCTATGCCACAAAGTTGCTGTAGACCCTTAAATAGTCTCTAAGGGAGATCAATTAAAAGGAAAGATTATAAAACACCCCGGTAAGTACATACATATGTACATATGTATATGATCTATCTCAGTTGTCAGCAAAAGTAATTACAATGTACACATGTCCATATATGTATATATGTATATATACATATGTATCTATGTACATATGTATGTATACATGTCCATATGTATGTCTGTAAGAATGTTCCAATATACTTTACAAATGGACATATGTATGTACATACACAATAAAAATGTATGACATTACATACATTCATACATTTCTATATCTGTATGTATACCAACTATTGAATGGTAAAAATTTACAAAAACTTGGAAATCGTAAAAATGTAAATATGTACGTATGTATGTAAGTAAATACAATAATTACGTCGTCGATCTCTTTCACTCCTTATCTTTATTATAGCGAATTCGTCTAATCTCATTAGCTAGAATTAACCAATCCGTACACACAGTGAGTCAAAAGTTTAAGTTTAAGCTTTGGTTCATTTGCAAAATACAAAAATGTAAATATAGGCACAAATTTTCATCAAAAAGTTTTGGCACACGCTTTATTCTAGAACGCTCTTTCGTTTTCACTATGGAAATCTACCGCTATTTTTAATTTTTCTTTTACTTTTTGCCCAAAATCCTCATACCTCGGCTGTGAAATTATGTGAAAGCCTCCCCTTCACCCCAAATTGTTCGAAATACCTTACATAAGGCCGAGTATCATGGCCGTGTTCATCGCACAAGCCTTTCATTTCTAAGGTAAACAAACAAAAGAGGCTAGAATTTGCGAAACAACATGTAAATAAGCCAGACTCATTTTGGAACACAATCTTTTTTAGTCACGAGTCTAAATTTAATTTATTTGGGTCTGATGGAGCGCAAAAAATACGGCGGAAACACAATAAAGAGCTTCAAGAAAATAACTTGCTCAAAACTGTTAAACACGGTGGTGGCAATGTGATGGTTTGGGGGTGTTACTTATTACGTTTCTTATGCCAAAACTTTTTTGATGAAAATTTGTGCCTATATTTACATTTTTGTATTTTGCAAATGAATCAAAGCTGAAATTTAATTTTTTTTGTTCAAGATTAAATAAAATATATGAGTTGAATAAATGTAATTTTTCATTTACATATAGCTGTGTTAACAAAAAAGTTACAGCTTTTAGATGTTGGATTTTTCAAGTGTGCCAACACTTTTTTGAAGATTACTGTTTGCATAAACTAATGACAAAAAAAAAATTTCGTATTCGTCCATGATGCTTAAAAATGAATCTGTATTTGCCATATACAGGCAGTATCACTGAAAATCATACACATATTGTGGATTTACCATTTGCTTCATAACATTTAGAGTATACAACTTTTTTGTACTTTATTAATTCATAAGAAACGGATTCACATAAAATAACTTGAACGCTCGCTGCCTGGAAAGATGCGCTTCTCTCACAGAAGAGAGGATGTTTGAAAGGAGGGGATCTAGGCTGTATATTCGTCTACCGAAAAGAACGGAGTACAGTCCGCAGTACAGCACCAAAACTATTAAACATGTCGAATGAAGTGTGTTGGTGTTGGGCTGTTTTTCCTATTATGGTGTTGGTTCTATATGCTGCATAGAAGGCATCATGGACATGCACATGTTTCCGTTAAAATTATTGAGGAAGTGATGGGTCTTTGTAGGGTCTTTCTACAAGACAATGATCCGAAACACACAAGTAAAGTGGCAAAAGCTCGTATCCATAATGCAGGATGCGATCTGAACGCGATCGAAAATTTGTGGTCCGCCATTAAGAAGGGAGTAGCTGCTCCAAAGACAAGCACTAAAAGAGGCACTTAGACTGCTACAGAGCGTACATGAAAGGCCATAACACCAAAAAGGAGCCAGAAACTGATAGATACTATGTCGCGTCTCTGCGCACCCGTACAGGGGAATAATGGACATGCCACTAATTACTGATATTCGTGCTCTTTATTTTAAAACTTTTTACCTGCAAACAAAATTCTATACTTTCAATTTTTGTGGCCTTCAAAATATGTGCTGCTATTATTTTGCTCACCATAATTTGGTACCATTAACACAAAAACTTTATTATTTTCGAAAAATAAAAATGTAGTGTTTTTTGTTTATAATATAATTAATAACAGGCAAAATAATAAATTTGCATACCAAGAAATCTCAATCTAGCCCCGATAACATAACTTTCTATGCTATTATTAAAATCGGTGATGCCACTACTATTTTTTTGCTCGCAGCTGTACGTCATTTTGGACGGCGCACGGTGGGGACTATTGGCATTTTACGTTGCAGAAATCATAGCTTCTAAACCGATAAAGCGATTTAAAAAATTTAAAAAGGTTATGAAAAAAAAAATATCTTTAGCTTCAAAAGGAATGTTTGCCAAGAGTGCTGGGTGGGTGTTCGTGGTCAAAGTCAGAAAATATATGTAAGCATTTGTCTAGATTTCGACCTTATTAAAGTTAATCAAAACTGAGTTTTAGCTGGGCTTCAGGCGCGACGGTTAGTTGGTTAAGGCGAAGCCCTTTACACTAATTCTGATGGCGGCCAAGGATATGCACATAAAAAAGGTGGAATCTGCAGTTGCAAACTTTGCCGTTCTTTGGAACGAAACCCAAAACTTAAGATAACATTTATCATTTTCAAAAAATCTCCTTGAAGTATTTCCATCATTCGTGTTTCCGTGTCCGTAGTTTAGGCAGTCAACTTTCAGTCCTACCTTCTTTCTTCTTCGAATCTACGAATCTCTTCATTTTGGAAAATTTCAAAAATCCTTTCATTAAACAACATTTTTGCACAAATAAATAAAACTGTCTTGAATTATATTGACAAATACTATTTAGTCCGAATTTAAGGTGTTTCTGCTTATAAAATTAAAAATAAACTGTCGCAAACGAGAGGAATAATTTGCACCTTATATATTAATTAACTAGGTAGAACGCAAAATCGGTATTACCCTTTTTGTATTAAATAGGTTAAACACTTAATATTTACACCCAATTAGGTAAACGGAAATAAAAAGGATGAACTAGTACCAATTTTTCATCGACTTAAATAACATTGGTCTTTTCAGTTTTTCCAGAGCAGGGAATTAGCAATCTAATATTGTAGAAAGGCATATATATAAACAGGTATTATATGCGAAACAGCATTATCATTTAAATACAAAGAAGCTACAGGCCAATACACATGCGCTCTTTTTCTTCCTTATGCCTGCAGCGCACTTTTTAGGCGAAGTTGCCTTAGTTTTATGGTTACCCATCGGTGTCGCAGGTCTTCGCATATTGGGACCATATACATCTGATAACTAAATATTTTACCTACCCAGTGTATGTAGTCCGGCATTGATACTTGTTAGTAGTATTCCACCAAAAAAGCCAATATTTCGTGTATTTTTTAAACACTTCTTCTTTAATAACGATTTAAGTAATTATTAGAATTTAATTAAATTTTATTAAATTTGAAACATGCCAAAGAACATAAAGAACATACTTTTCAGATAAAACCAAAAAATCCAAGATCGATTGTGAAATCGCCCAATATTCAGTTTAAACATGTCTCAACTTTGGGCGCCTCTATCACACATGAATCTCAACCGATTGTTTGGGTTCTTAATTTTTGAAATATTCCCTATCCTATTCCAAACGCGATCATGCAAAACTGATTTTTGCAACGCTATCTGAGCAGAGGCCCAACTATGCGGCGTCGCAAAGTCCGAGAAATTTTTTTTCGCTTCTTCTGGAATAAAACTCCAACTGTAGGCTAGTGAATTCAAAATGGTACTAATTACATTATAAATATGGTCTTTTTAATATGATTTATGAACTTTAAAGTCGAAGCTCAAGGGCACTGCTATTTTCGTAAACACAGCTATATGTTCATAATTCAACAAATTAAGATTGGTTTATTTTTCTTATCCCTATTCACTTATGGTCCTTCGGTTCGGATTGGATCATGTTTGGTCCTTCGAGAAAATGTTTTCCCTCACCAGTGGTAAGAGACCTAGAGGTTCGATCAGCTCTTTAACATATGAGATCAAGTGTAAATGCAAGGACCAGCTAAAGGTGGCAAAATAAAAAACAGTGTAGAGAAAGCAAAATCTAAAATAAATCTTACTAATTTAAAAGATTTTAAATCATAAGCAAAAAGTGAGCAGGTGTCTGTATAGCTATTTTTACCACTATGTTCTATCATCACCAGAATTCGTTAAAGAATCCAGAGTTGTAATGGCCATACCGTATCTTCAATGCTAAAAGTAGTTGCAACTGCATAGTTTTTATGTGTATTCCTTTGGGCGCCATCAGATTTAGTGTAAAGGGCTTCAGCATTCGACTCCTCCAACAGGACCTCTCTTCGGAAGTAAGATAGAAGGTGAGGTTAAAAAAAATTTGTCAAAGTAATAGAGAAATGAACAAAAAATTTTGTTCCCTGGCAGGATCTCACTTTGGATGGTGATGGAATTAGATAATGATTATTTAAAAAATAATGTTAATGTAGATTCCGATAACAAATTGTCCGAATCAAAAAGAGTAGATATGACAATAACTTGTTTATTTTTTTTACCATATAAAAAGGATGTAAGTCAACACAGTAATACACATCAGGAGTGGGTAGATATTTCGAAATATAAGTAGTATTCCAAATGTAGCATAAAAACTTCTCCTTTTTTTTTTTAGTAATTCATACAGCAGAGTTGAAAAGAATAGGATTTCAGTTACAATCGTTAAAGGAACATCATATTAATTTACTATGTTTAAACTTCCATTAAATTCCATTCTGGTCATGCTTCCCCAGTGTTTTAGATATCTAACTAATTTTTATTTAAATAATAATTTGTATAATAAGGAAATGAAATGAATGAATCTGAATGTTAGTACTTGCCAAATCTCTAAAAATACGTATCTCTGTTTAATTGAATGGAAATGAATTGAGTGTCAAAGCATCGAAATAAACTAAGGCACTCGAATAATTTGAACTATTCGGATTGCCTCATTATTATTGGGACGATCTAACGCAACAACAACTAAATATTTTATCAAAAATGTAGGGATAATAATGGCGAAATTTGAATATGCTATACACCAAAAACTTTAGTGCGCAGAGTTGGATTGGACATTTTGGGACAAATCTTAGAAAATCCAATTAAAAAGAATTTCCTAATTGCCACAAACCCGAAAAAAATAAATAAAGCTATCAATATATATTGTGTAAATAATATTACTCGTAAATCCATCATATACACGATAGATCTGCCTTCTAATATTATTTCACTAGGGTGACTTAATTTTTTTTATACCCTTGCAGAGGGTATTATAAAATTGGTCAGATGTTTGTAACGCACAGAAGGAGACGTTTCCGACCGCATAAAGTATATATATTCTTGATGAGCATGAGAAGCTAAGTCGATATAGCAATGTCCGTCTGTCCGTCCGTCTGTGCAAATCAACTTCACGCAGGCATCTTAAGAGCTATCGGAATGAAATTTGATATTTGAGCTACTTTTAGCCCGGAGCTGATAAAGTATGAAAATTGTCAGGATCGGACTACTATATCATATAGCTCTAGAAGAAACATTTTTGCAAAAATTGGAGTATCCCCATGAAATTTACCAATACGATAGTAGCTGATAATTGCAACTGATGCACAACAAGTGAGCCACGTAGGCGGCAGCGGCACATAACATGCCTCTCTGAGTGGCAACCGCAGCTGAGAGGGAGACGGAGAGGAAGAGCTCATTCTAGAGAGCAGTGAAATTGGAGCAAAATGCTGAAAATGAGACTAAACTGAGCAGTGGCGCGGCGTCACATGGGCGCCGCCGCCTTCAGCCCCAACATAAAGTGGGTGGAGAAATGCCTGACCCTAGACGGGTTATCGGCAATTCTCCATACCTCACCTCACAGTTGTCTTCCATCAGTTTGCGCCTCTTCGATTTATTAATAAAACAGCCACTGTCAGCTGAAAGATATGGTGGATATAGGTGAAACAAATGTGTGTGTATGGGGGAGAGTGGTGGGTGGGGCTATGCAGGTGCCCCTCAAAAGTCTATTGTCCCTTCAAGAGAAACGTGTCTCTTCTGTTATAATTGCCAACAATTGGTTGATTAATTATTTTCAGTTATTATTACCCCATTGGGGGTAGTTTAGCATCTATATTTAGGATAAAACTAAAGATAGCATCATCATCTCTTCTCTATGCATTTCATATTTGACCCAAAAAAGCAAAAAACAAATGAGCAGAAGGAAATAGAATGCAAAACAGCCGAAAGTGTCTGTGTGTGTGTGTGGCGGGAAATGATGATTGGCAAAGATATAAAATTTCAGATTCCAAAATTTGAATCTGATCGGATCGGATAAATAGAATACAAGTTACAGTCAATATAAATCCGCTCAAATCTGCCTGTTGCCTACTACGTCATCATTAAATCAACAGAGCACATGCATACACACACATACGCAGCGCTGTATGAGCGAGCGAGTCTCAAGGTTTCGTCCGTTTGCATCTGCTGTGGCGATCCAGGAAGAGCTCAAAATACCGACCAGTGTTTGGACAGTGCGTCGAGAATTAACACTAAATAACTTTAACCCTCGCAGTCCTTGGAAAGTTTCGCTTCTCTCACAGAAGTACATAAACAAACGATTGATTTTTCAAAATTCCACCTAAATTGGCCTGTTGGTGGTCAGATGAGTCCAAAGTTGTAATCTTTGGAGTGTAATCTCAGTCTAGCCCCGATAACATAACTTTCTAAGCTATTATTAAAATGGTTGCGCTCGCAGCTGTAGTTCAAAAATATACAATTCAAAAAAATACTAAATTCAGAACTGGGATTTGAATGCATTCGAATCATAGCAACTCATTATCTTATTTTCTAACTCATTCAATTCGTTTGGTTCGTTTGAATGTTGTGCGACTGCTTTTTGCGTCGCACACTCATTTACTTGAGGTTGAGTTTCAAAGTCATTCAATTGATTCATTTGGATTTCAATTTTGTTAACTTAAATTGATTTTTCTATCATTCATGCAGCTCTCTATTGTATAAGAAAGCAGAATCCAAATCGTCGCATTTGGAGACCCTTTTTAAAATGTTTAAGATTCAAAGTCGGATTCATTTGATTTGTCTTCAACAATTCAGATAAACAAAACAAAATTAGGTCCAGCGTACATGAAGTCAAGTTTACTTAAAACCAATACAAAAACGCATCCACACGCTGTGGTAAACATTTAACCCTTTCGACGCCAGCGTTGCCTGTGAGCAACATCAGCTGTTTAAAAGCGTACGGTTTTTTTTTTGTCTGCTCCTTCGCAGTGATAACGGTGCTTTCAAGTATGTAACCAAAATATGTAGAAAAAAAAATACGTTTGAAGATCATTTGGCAAAGTTATTTTCAATAAGCTGCACGTGCATCGAAGAATAATTTCATGTGAAAATTATTCGAGTTTTTAAAGTAACGTTTTACATATCTAAAACATATATTATATACAAAATATATATGCAAAATATTTAGATACCGACTTAAATTGACGGATCTGAAGTTAAATTTGATAATCATAAATAAATAATTAGGTGAGTAATTTTTAAAGTTTAATGTTGATTGTGGGCAACGTTGGGCCATTGTGGTTATTTGGTTATTATGTTACTTAGTTATGAGACCTGAAGAGAAAGGATTGTCAGATGATCATATTGCGAGAATTATTAACTTCGATTGGGATGCATCGACTGACGAAGAAAGTTATAATGAAATGGATGACATTTCTGCAGTGCTAGAGAAGAACTTGGAAGAAATAGTGGAAAGAGGGGAAACTGTAGAGATTGGCCTTCTTGAAAATTTGAGTATGGAAGAATGTGAGCCGAAATCTTGTGTTGTTGTGGATAATTGGTTTGAAAAAGTTGAAGTTGAAAAGACAGTGCTGAGAAAGTCGCCGATTTGATGACGCCAGAAGCACATTTCTCCACATTTTTTGATAAGAAAGTTATCGATTTGATCGCAAATCAAACAGATTTGTTTGCAATGCAAGAACACGGCCCAAAGCTGAAATTCACTGGTGATGATACCAAACGCTAAATGGGTATTTTGTTTCACTTAAGCGTTCTAAAATTACCGCAACTGAAACAAGCATGGTCAAATAATTTAAAACTAACCGCTATCACAATGCCGCGCACAAAATTTAAAAAAAATAAAGAAATATTTCCATTTCAACGATAATACCAAACAAAGCAAAAAAGGCGTTATGAATTATGACAAACTGTATAAATAACGTCCTTTACTAAACGGTCTCAAGAAAAATTTTGGTTTGCTACACCAGGAAGAACATCAAAGCATCGATGAACAAATCATTGCGTTCAAAGGTATGCATTCATAAGTCAAGTCATAAGTCATGAAATCGGTTGAGATTCATGGCTGCTAGAGGCGCCCAAAGTTGAGACATTTTTAGTAAATAGGAAAAAATGATAATTTATAAAAAAAAATCGCAACTTTAAAACTGAATATTGGCAAAAAAATTGATCTTGGATTTTTTGGTTTTATCTGAAAAGTATGTTCTTTATTAATATTTTATAATTTTTATATTTTATGCGTAAGCCATAAAACTAAGGCAAATTGACTAAAAAATGTGCTGCAGGTATAAGGAAGAAGAAGAGCGCATGCGTATTGGCCTGTAGCTTCTTTGTATTTAAATGATAACATTGCGTAATGCTGAGTTGCAACCACTACCTGTTTATATGTAATTACCTGGTTTGGAAAAACTGACAAGACAGTTTATTTAAGATGAAAATTTGTCCTAGTTGTAGGTCGGTCGTTTTTATTTCCGTTTACCTAATTGGATGTAAATATTAAGTTTTTAACCTAATTAATACAAAAAGGGTTTTACCTATTTAATTCAAAATATATAACATAATAAGCTTATTGTTCCTTTCGTTTGCGACAGTTTAATTTTAACTCCATAAGTGGAAACACCTTAAATCCGGACTGAATAGAATTTGTCAACATAATTCAAGACAATTTTGTTTGTGCAAAAAGTTTGTTAAAGAATGAAAGAATTATGAAAGTTTTCCACGATTGTGAAAACTTAAATGATTTTGAAATGGGATTGGTGAAGGAAATGGGCGTTTCGTTTGAAAACGCTAGTACGGAGCTTATGGTAAAAATCAAATATACACAATGTAACTTAAGGCGAAAATGGATCGCAAGCTTCAGAACTCTAGAAAATTTCGTGAAAAAAAATGAAATGGTAAATGGTGAAAAATTTTCCGAATATACTTCAAAGACTGCTCAACATTTGACTCAATTGTATCCGCAAAAAAAACTTACCCCAACGGTACATAGGATTTTGGCTCACGCAAAGGATTCAATAGAATATCAGTGTTTACCAATTGGAGAGCTATCCGAAGAAGCACAAGAACGTATAAAAAAGGACTACAAAATGTTCAGATATACTAATACATTAAAAACTTCTCGTGTTAGACAAAATGGAGACCTTTTTAACATGCTGCCAGCCTCTTCGGACCCACTTACTGCATCACTGAGATACGTGCGATCACGAAAGGATTTGAAAAATAGCAACTATAGTCCCGAAATGTTGAGTTTATTAGATATTGATATAAATATTGAAAATTATTTTGAAAAAAATTAGCCATCAATAGCAAATTTTCAAAATTAACCTAAAAAAAAATTTTTTAAATTTTATTTCATTTCTTTTTTTAATTATGTTAAAAAATCAAATTAAAAAATGTTATATAGTCGTTTAAAACAATGAAAAATTCCATTTGTGATTAAAAAACCGAGTTTCGTTCCATGCTTTGACAAACATTCATTTTGAAGCTTAAGGTATTCTTTATCATATGCTTTTTAAATTTTTAAAATCGCTTTATTGGTTTAGAAGCTATGATTTTTGCAATGTAAAATGCCAAAAGGCCCCACTGTGCGACGTGTATTCTCAACAGCCTAAAAGGTTCAAGTTCCATCCGTATCCTTTACTCTCCCAGCGTTGTGATAATATAGAACATTGGGTAGTATTTGGTGAAAAGGGACGTTGCAGATTGTGCAAGACAGCGACACCAATGTCCAAATGCAATAAATTTAAGTCCACCTTTGTTGTAATAACAACAAAAACTGTTTTTTGACTTTTCATACCTAATTATTTGGTATAAATAAAAATCATTTAAAGCTGTTTAAAGAAAAAATTTGTTTGTTGTATATACCACAATGGCTCAACGTTGGTCACAAGCAACTTTCTGTAGCCCCCAAACTGGTTGGCGTGGCGGCTTAGAATATTGAACTAAATTTTTCTAAAATTAATATACTTGTAAAGATTAAGAGTAAAAAAAAAATTTTAATTCCATAGGGAAAAACTTGGGGTCGAAAGGGTTAAGACTATAACAAAGGCACAAAGTCAAGTGGCCAACGCCGAACATAAAGTATAAACAATTTTCAACCCCCTCAAAACGTGGGTTATTAGAAAAGGTATTTTTAAGAACAATTGTCGGCTTCTAGATTCTAAGATTTCACATATATACATGTCGGGTTTGAATTATGGTCGACACTGTCATAGAACGTCAGTGTAACTTTAGGGGCTTAAGCAATAGTAGATTAAAACGTCAAAATTTAACCCTTGGCGACTGCGGTGTCTCCATATTTGACAGGTGGCAATGGTTCGTTACAAAAGTGGGAAAATTTTAGGATAGGTTTTAAGTGGCGTAACGTGACTTTACCGGAGAAAGTAGAGATAGCATTATGCTCTGATACAACCTGGGCTGAGGTGTGAGAGGAAGGTTCTTTATTTTTTTTTTTAAATTTGATTGCTCAATAAAGTGATCGTTTCACTCGAAAACGCTAGCAAGCAGCTTAAGGTAAAAATTAAATATTCTCACTGTAACTTAAAGCGAAAATGGATCGGAGCACCTGAAATGTGGCACATTTCGTAAAAAGAAATAAAACTGACTTAAGGAGTATGCAGCAATCGTAGATTCGGAGGACAAAGAGGTTCAACCAGAAGACTGTTCAACTTTTACAAGGAATGCTACTGAAACCATTACAAAGAAGGAACAAGAGATGACAAAGGCGAGCATTATGAAAGCTGTGCAGATCGTCAGTCCTACTCGACTTAATACATAGGACTAATGCCACTAAGTACACTGAGGAAGAGGCGTGTTCCTTATTGATGGACCTGGGATTGATAATTTCCGACCGAGATGCAGTGAACACCGCAAGTTGTTGTTTTTTTTTTTATAATACAATATTGTTAAAAGTATACTGAATAATGTACTAATGATTTTAGTAAATTAACTTAACACACATTTTCAAAAAAAAAAAAAAAAAAAAAAGGTGTTTTTTTGCACAATCACCCTACCCACCCTTAAACCAGTTCTGAACATTGGAGAACTCTTCGACCATCATCGACCCACTATTGTAGGCCTTTGTTCTTTACATATGCAAAGGAGCCCTCAAAATTGATCAAATCAACTGTTGACGACAAAAAAATTAAAGAAGTTAACTGAAATCTGATGTTTTTCAAACCAAAAGTGGAAAACCATTTAAGGTTAAGTTTGGTTTTTTCCTAACAATAATGAATGGAAAAGTCTTAAACGGAATACAAACATTTTCAACGTGCAACGTTAAACATTTTTCCAATTTGCAAAAAAAAAAAGAATTTCACGACTTAGACGAATATGGAATTTCTCCGTTGCATTGTAGAATTAAGTGTATGGATTTTATTCTGAAGCTATCTTACACACTTCCTCGGCCAGGAAAAACAAAAACGGTTAATACATCTCCTAAGGATATATGTACAAATTAGGAAGGAGATTGTACAAGCTGAATTCTCTCGGAAGCTAAGACTGAGTTAATTGCCCAAAGCACGGATACGGATGATATAAATACTTCAAGGAGATTTTTGGAAAATTATAACATTACATTTTTAATAACATAATGTGGGTTTCATTCCATTTTTAGAAGAAAAACATTCTTGAAAATATTTTCTGACTTTGGCCTTGAATATTACAGCATCACGAACACTTTTGGCAAACATTCATTTTTAATTCTTTATCAAATGCTTTTTATATTTTTTAAATCTATGATGAAGCTATGATGTTTGCAATGTAAAATGACAAAAGTCTCCACTGTGCAGCGTTTAAGCAGAGCCGATTAACATATATTGACTGTAACTTGTGTTATTGCAACGAATGCTGATGACAGGGCTATTCTCTCCAGTGCATACGACCAACAAGATGCGACGGAAGCCCTACAATAAAACAATATATATATAAAATTCTCGACATTTTGATGTCAGCACTTTTTTTTTTGCAAACCCTTAGGTAAACTATCCAAAACTTTAACTTATTAGTCACGGTTGTCCGTGGTGCGAGTTTTTTGTTTTACCGCCAGGGTAAGTATTTGTTTGTTCTAGAACTATATGATATAGTGGCCCGATCCTGACAAATTTCATACTTTATCTCACCCGGGTAATAAAAAGCACACAAAAAAAATTTCATCCCAATAGCTCTTAAGATTGCTGAGTAAAACGCGTACGCACGGACAGACGGACATGGCTATATCGACTCAGCTTCTTATGCTGATCAAGAATATGTATATATACTTTATGGGGTCGGAAACGTCGCCTTCTGTGCGTTACAAACATCTGACCAATTTTAAAATACCCTCTGCAAGGGTATAAAAAAAGGATTGAAAAGTTAACATTGTGAAATTGAACATGCACAAAGTACAGCGACAAGCTTCCGACATTAATGGAGCCAGGCCCTGGCGAAGCACAGAAAATTTTTGCTTGAATTTGTACAAAATTTGGCAAGGGGTATGCTAGGTAAGGCATTGCTTGTTTGCCGTTTTAAGTCATTAAACTCACAAAGACAATTTCATTGTTTTCAAACCAAAAAATGATTTAAAGAGACTGAACAACAACGCTCAAGTAAAAACTGCAAATAGAAAAATAATATTTTGCTCAGAGAGCAAGATCAAATAATTTTAGTTTTTCAATTGGTTTTGAGTTTCTGTTTTAAGTATATCTATCTATCTATATCTAATTTAATTTTAAAAAATATTTTCGTTGTTTCGTATTGTTTACCGTATCTATTTTATAACCTTTTATTTTTTTATTATGGATCATTTTTGAAGATCGGTCATTGGTTATCGCTGAGGTTGTCTCTGTCGCTGTGCCTAGGACTGAACCTGAAGTCAAAGTTTGATTATTATTATTTTTAATATTCTGTAAACTTCCAAAAATAATAAGGGATGACTAAGAAATATTTCCGATGTGTCTAATTCAGTATTATATTTAGTGTCTTAATCAAATCAAAATATAGCCCGTTTATGTAATAGAGGTAGGTGAGATTGCAATGAAATTGTCCCTAATATATATTCAATCAAATTTCATGTGCTTATCTAAACACAAATATGTAAAAGCAAAGCAAACTGTCCTATTTACTTGATTATTCCCAAAACTTAACCTTAGCTTCTAAAAGTTTATGTAACTGTCTGATACTTTTTCGCAATTTTTTGATCATCGCCAAAGCACACTACAACCAAAAGAGAAGGCAAAAACCTGCATAGTTTGGACAAAATATATATAGAATTTTTTCACACAGCTATATATCTCAATAGTTATGGCGAAATTGTAAATTGTAAAACTATTGTAATATTAATTACAACACTCTTGGAAAAATCATAAACCTCTGAGCAACCACAAAATGAAAAAGTTATATCTCATATCACGTTTTTGTCTATTTTTAGGGAATATGAGCTGGCAACGAAGGGTAACATTCAGCTGCTGGTGGATCGCGCTGGTTTGGGTACTTCTTGTAAATGCTGAGATGGACTTTAACGTAGATGATACTCGTGTGAGTATATAATCTAACAATAAGAGATTATGAAATAGAAATTAATAAATTTTTTAAAAAGCCTCATGTTCGGCCAAATCGCTAAATATTTGGCATTTAAGTCCAATAAAGCAGATATCAAACTGATGTATATTTAAGATAGTAAATTTATATTTAATAAGTAAAGCCTACATCAGCGCCCATACGTGACCATTAAATCTTCAAAGAAAACCTATCAATGGACCCTTTTTCTCGTATAATTATTATTTTTAATTTTTGTTTTTAAATAAATATTAATCTGTTCCTGAACATTTACATTTCTATTAATGTATTTATTATTAAACTGAATAATGTTGTACTTGTTTATTTATTTCTTACAATCTTTTAACAGTGGCAGGTGCAGTTCATTTATTGAAGCTTGTAATTTTATTTAATTATTTCTTACAATCTTTAACAGTGTCAGGCGCAGTTCATTTATTAAAAATATCAAAGAAGCTAACTTCGACTATCCTAAAGTTTATATACCCTTGCAGACCTTGGCAATATTTTTACATTTTAAAATTTCTTTTCCTGCAACTCAATTTTTCAATACACAAATGGAACATGATTACTCTTTTTACTACAATTTTTTCTTCTTCCACCATTCCCTAAACAAAGCACGGCACGCATTTACATACAGTTTACGTAGCGTTGCGCCTGTGTGTGAATGCATGTGCTCCGTTGATTTGATGATGACGTAGTCGGCAGCAACAAGTGCTGCCGGCAGTGCTTGAACCGATTTATATTGCCTGTAACTTGTGTTTTATTTATTCGATCAGATTCAAATTTTGGGATCTGAGGTTTTCCAATACTATCATTTTAGCAAATTTCATGAGGAATTTCATGTCGAAAACGTCTCCTTCTGTGCGTTACAAACATCAGACCAATTTTATAATACCCTCTGCAAGGGTATAAAAAAGATAAGTCACCCTAGTGAAATAATATTAGAAGGCAGATCTATCGTGTATATGATGGATTTACGAGTAATATTATTTACACAATATATATTGATAGCTTTATTTATTTTTTTCGGGTTTGTGGCAATTAGGAAATTCTTTTTAATTGGATTTTCTAAGATTTGTCCCAAAATGTCCAATCCAACTCTGCGCACTAAAGTTTTTGGTGTATAGCATATTCAAATTTCGCCATTATTATCCCTACATTTTTGATAAAATATTTAGTTGTTGTTGCGTTAGATCGTCCCAATAATAATGAGGCAATCCGAATAGTTCAAATTATTCGAGTGCCTTAGTTTATTTCGATGCTTTGACACTCAATTCATTTCCATTCAATTAAACAGAGATACGTATTTTTAGAGATTTGGCAAGTACTAACATTCAGATTCATTCATTTCATTTCCTTATTATACAAATTATTATTTAAATAAAAATTAGTTAGATATCTAAAACACTGGGGAAGCATGACCAGAATGGAATTTAATGGAAGTTTAAACATAGTAAATTAATATCATATTCCTTTAACGATTGTAACTGAAATCCTATTCTTTTCAACTCTGCTGTATGAATTACTAAAAAAAACAGTAGAAGTTTTTATGCTACATTTGGAATACTACTTATACTTCGAAATATCTACCCACTCCTGATGTGAATTACTGTGTTGACTTACATCTTTTTTATATGGTAAAAAAAATAAACAAGTTATTGTCATATCCACTCTTTTTGATTCGGACAATTTGTTATCGGAATCTACATTAACATTATTTTTTAAATAATCATTATCTAATTCAACCATTACCATCCAAAGTGAGATGCTACCAGGGAACAAAAATTTTTGTTCTAGCACTTCGTGCTTCAACTTGCTGGTAGAAGCTTATATATATATATAGAAACCCCCCCTTTTCTACCTTGTTTTTTGAGAAAAGTATAATAGATCAAGGAATGAAATTTTCCACAGTTGTTGGAAAAACTTAATTCTTTGTATACAATTTTTTTGGCGATCATTGTAAAGGTGGTGGTGGGGGGAATTTTACAATGGCATGCCCATTTTGGACTTATGGAAGTCCTACCGCTTCCAAATGAAGTCTGAATCCAAAAATGAAATGTCTTAATCTAGACACTTTCGCAGCGCTGGTAGTAAAATTGGAAAAAAAGGATGAAACGTGAAAAAGTTATAAGCTTTTTTTAGGAAATAATTAAATTTTTGCCTATTTTTCATTACTAATTAATTTTTTAAATTACAACTTTTTCAATATTTTTCTCCAATTCTACTACCAGCGCTGAACAATATCATAAAGAACATGTTGAAAAAATTTCATAGCGATTGGTTAATTTTTTACGCCCTGTATCACTTCCATGAGCTTTAAAAACGTAGTTTTGAGATAAACACGTTTGAAAATTTGCGGTGCGGCCCAGCGGCCTTGACACCGCTCCACTCAACGACCAATAACTTTCGCAATTTTACGAAATCAACGTTGTTCATTCAAGATTTGAAGATGTATATTTATATTTTGGTGGTAAGCATTTGCTGTTGTGTTCCGCTTGTTGTTGGTAGTTGTAATTATTGTTTTGTTTTTGTTTGATGTTGTTTAGCTGCTGCTGCTGGTGGTTGTTGTTGTTAGTGGTAGATGATAACTGCCTGAATGTTATGTAGCGCACCACCCTATGCAATCCTCATCGTTGCGAATGGCCAATTCTACGATTTCGATTAATTACTTTCTTTTTAAATGCGTCGCACAGTGGGGCCTTTTGGCATTTTACATTGCAAAAATCATAGCTTCTAAACCAATAAAGCGATTTTAAAAATTTAAAAAGCATATGATAAAGAAAACCTTAAGCTTTAAATGTTTGTCAAAAGTGTTGGGTTCGTGGTGCTGTAATATTCAAGGTCAAAGTCAGAAAATATTTCCAAGCATGTTTTTCCTTTAAAAATGGAACGAAACCCGGTTTTTTTCAATTACAAATGGAATTTTTCATTGTTTTAAACGACTATATAACATTTTTTAATGTTTTAATTTGATTTTTTAACATAATCACAAAAAGAAATAAAACAAAATTTTTTAAAATTTTTTTTAGGTTAATTTTAAAAATTTGCTATTGATGGCTGATTTTCTTCAAAATAATTTTCAATATTTATATCAATATCTAATAAACTCAACATTTCGGGACTATAGTTGCTAATTTCAAAATCCGTTCGTGATCGCACGTATCTCAGTGATGCAATAAGTGGGTCCAAGAGGCTGCCAGCATGCTAAAAAGGTCTCCATTTTGTCTAACACGAGAAATTTTTAATGGATTAGTATATCTGAACCTTTTGTAGTCCTTGTTTTTACATTCCTGTGCTTCTTCGGATAGCTCTCGAATTGGTAAACATGGATATTACATTAAATCCTTTGCGTGAGCCAAAATCCTATGCACCGTTGCACAGTGGTTGCGCTTGTATGGAGTGAGCGGCCAAAAATACTTCTAGTAGAGATATCGAGCTAAAATTTTTACTGAAAGGTCTATAAAAGATTGTAACTATAATATATAAAAATGGATAGATTTGGACAATCGCACTCCCATCTGTTCACCCACATCCATCCAAAGAAAATATTTATTTTTGTTTTTATTGTAAAGTTTATTTTTTAAACTGTGTCTTCTAATAAATCTATAGTAGACCTTAAAAGCATGGACCTTTGTTTATTAGTTAGTTTTCTGATTCCTGAAATTAAAGGATCTGAGCTTAAAAGTAATCTGTTCATTAAATCTGTATTCGTTATTACTCTTGATAGTTTTCGGGTGTGCTTCAATCTAAATATTTTAATGTCTTTATTTCTCGCCTCTGCGGCTTCTTCAGAAAGCTCTCCGATTGGTACCAAGCAATGCTTTATTACTTCAGAGCCGTGTATTAATACCTTATGGATACCTTAAGATAATACCAAGGATATTCATCGACAAGCAGCTTAGCGGTTTCAAAGGCATAGTCCCTCAACTTCTCTGCATTTATTTTGTGTCCTGAAGACATGGCCTGAAGAATTGTTGAACATCTTAGAATTAAAGCCTCATCGAGACCCGTAATTTTGGCAGATTCATGTGGATTGGTGAAAAACTTTCTTGCTGTGTTGCCATCATTAGAAGTTCCACTTCCACCAGCTTTTGGCTTGTCGACTATTAAGCCCATTAAATTTCGAAAGTCAGACTGAATTTGTTGTTTCCTTTTTAGAAGCATCTGCTTTCCCTCATGAGTGCGAATTTGCCAGGCTTTTTGGTCTAGCCGATACGAAATATGAAGAAAATATTCGAAAAAACGCATATATGAATGTAATGGGGAGAGTCCAAATCTATAGCGTTCATCCCGTACTGATTTTTCGATGCATTTATCCAAATCATTCATTTCCGTAGGCTTTGCCCCGCATATATAACATTTTGCTGAAGATGTTTGGTTTAAAGCATTACATATCTTTCCATCCACCATAGTGAGCTGTAGTGAGTGATTTATTTTTATCTTTTTATTTTCGCTCTCCAATATTGTGGGCCGAAGCATGTCAATTTTATCATTAAAATATTTTTCTTCATCGATTGATAATTGCGTTGTTTCCTTTTTAAATTGAAATCGAATGGGCCTACAAAAACGAGTCGATGACGGTCGTGGATTCTTCCAAATAATTTTAGACTCATCCGATTCACCTATTAGTCTGAGAGGTACGTACGAGGTTACAAACAAACTGCTATCTGATAAATCAATGTCTGTAACCTTTTGTTTGTACTCAGCTTGCCCAGTGCTTCCATCGAATCCCCACTTCCCAATCAGAATCAGGTTATTGGCCGAAACGTCCTTTATATTTTGAATAACTTTAGTCTGAAGTTGCATAATGCGAGAGGCAGTGTGATCCAGCAAGCTCTGAAGTTCAACTTCAGCATGGGATTCGGTCACCATAATTTCCTTAGGATAGCCTTTGCTTTTGGCACTCAAAATTTTTTCATAACTGGGCAATAAATCGCTTGAAGTTTTCGAGTTTACAAATCCACGAATTAGCATGTATTGGTGTTTTGTTAAGTTTGTTTCCATGAAAAGCGATAAAACTTCATCAATATTTGCTTCCGAACATACTGCATTCGATGGAAAACTGGTATCATCATCATCATGTTTTACCAGCTCGGCTATTCTTCGTCGTTTAGTCCTTTGAGAAGTTTCCATGAAATCTTTTTTCGGCCTTCCACGCTCAGTTTCTTTTTCTTTTGATTCAGATATTTTGTGCGCACAGCAAAATGAAATACATTCCTTCTCATTGAGCCAATGACTTTCAAATTGGACCACTAAAGATCTCGTTCGATTGTACTTTTGCCAAAAAGTTACAATTCTTTTGCATATATATGAAATTCGTCTTGATAAATCGTCCAGTTCGGTAACATAGCCGTTTTTTTCAATTTCTCCGTGTACAATATCATTTAATGCCTTAAATTTTTGTGCATGGTCACCTTTTTCTGTACACCAAAGATCAAAAATGTATAGGCGTGGGAAAATACACTTATACAAATTGTCTGCCAAAAAAAAATTTAAATGAAAAACCAAGTAAAAAAAATAATAATTAATTAAAAAAGAAATGAATGATTTAACAAAGTCATAGACACCAAAAATCGACGTAGACAAAACAAAAACAAATGCACGATACACAAAACAGATGTTTAGCAGGGCCAGCTGACCATGAAAAACGTAAGGCGTCGCCACGACGCGCCGTCACTTTATTTACGTTTATACACACATTGGCAGATGTTGGCATCTAAGCTTAACATATTTATTACATTAAAACTCAGACAATTACAATGACATACAACTCAGTTGTGGAATTTTGTGGGAACACAACTAAAACTCCACCTAAACATGAAAAAGACGTTCTCAAAACACATAAAAAATATTAAATCAAATTAATTAATTTCACAAGAACAATTTAATAAGTTGGTTAATATTTTATATTAGAATTTAAAGTAAATACCTTGAACTTCAAAATCCATGCTAATTAATTAAGTTTGTAACACTTAAGCTGATGTCTGACCACTTTGAATTGTAGCTTTGATTTGAAAAAAGTTCACTCAATGCATCAGCTTTGCAAAAATGTACACGTGTTCGCGATTTCAAATCTATTTTTAGAAAATACAGTTACAAATCCAGAAAAAACCGGTTTACCATCAAGAAGTTTGGACATTTACGAGACAATTTGTGTGCATTTTGTTCAAAAAGCTTGTGATGGATTTTTCGATTTTTGGCCTATGAGCGCAACCACTGTGCGTTGGTAAGTTTTTTTGCGTATACGATTGAGTCAAAAGTTGAGCTGTCTTTGAAGCATATTCAGAAAATTTTTCACCATTAACCATTTCCTTGCAATTTATAACATTCAAGATAACAGCCAACCTTTTGATGATCTCTTGACTAACACCTGTTATTAAAGATGTCTTTTTGATTATTTACAAAAAATTTCCTTGAAGTATTTCCATCATTGTATATTTGATTTTTAGCTCCGCACTAGCGTTTTCGAATGAAACGCCCATCTCCTTCAGCAATCCCATTTCTAAATCAATTAAGTTTTCTTACTCGTTTCAAAATTCTTTCATTCTTTAAAAACATTTTGCACAAATAAATAAAACTGTCTTGAATTATATTGACAAATACTATTCAGTCCGGACTTAAAGTGTTTCCACTTATGGAGTTAAAAATACGAGAGGAACATTTAGCACTTTATATTATTACTAGCTGGCCCGGCAAGCGTTGCTCTGCCATTAAATGTTCGACGTGGCAATTTTCAAATTTTTTGCTACGCACTTAACTTAGTTAAATACTCTTGAGTATACAATATTTTTTGTGTTTTGTTTGCAGGTGCATAAATCAACAAATTATTTGGTGCTCCCACCCTGGAACATGCCAGGTATAATTGTCCGTGAGAAAAGCACGGATCTTTTAAATTTACCCCACACACTTGAAGGGTTTGTCTTGGCGCTTTATTTATCGTCATTGCAAATGATAAACGCACTGGGAATTGAAAACGTTTCAATTCGAATGGCATGTCAGTTGATATCAATGGTATTCATACAACTTCTCCTCTTTCTTTGCAAGTTAGAATTGTTGCTTCGATTAAATTAGGCATTCATTTTTTTACACAAAGTATTGTTCCATTGCAAAGTTTTGGTGCATTGATATTTCCTAATAGTATGATTGAGGAACCCACTTTCAATTTTAAAATATGTGGTGGCATACCGGGTAGCTCCAAAGAATTTCGAAATTCCACAGGATAATTTACTGCGTCTTCTTCTATTGTAGCAGTATCGATTGACTTGTATGATATTATGTCACCTGGTAATTTCTGTTGAATTTGACCATTTATTTCATTTACATTTGAGTTCGTTGGTGCTAAAATTGCGCGTTCCATCAGCCAATGATTTGTATAGTTTTGAACTATGTTTGGAAACACGTGATCAATTAGTTCTTCTTTTGATGGCAACATTATGCAAAAGTTGTTTGGTAACGTGATAAAGCCATGGATAATTGGTGCATTAAATCGCCTGGCATGTTGTCCGAGTGGTGTTCTGTCAGCACTTATTATGATTTTATGGTCATCGGTGGGCATCTGATTCAGTGCATTCTTGAATAATTTGACCAATTCATTGTGCTGATGGAAAAATCTTTGCAGCTCACTCAAGATTTCTCTTCTAACATTTGTAGCGATTGCACAGTTCTGGTTCAATTCTCTATCAACATCACCAATGAAATTTATTTGTAAAAACTGATGGTCAGCATCTGGGAGTGGCAACAGTGACCCAGCCCTATGGTATCTGAATTTTTTTTTTTCTCATAATTCAAATTGCATAGTAAGTACTAAGAAGTAATTACCTTAAAGGCTGGCATAAATCCATCTCTCATAATATTTGTAGCCCCAAAAGATGTCATTTGAAAGCACGAATTGTTCTTTTGAATATTTTTCAAAAACTCCTTTGACGCTTGTGAATTGCCATAAATTAATGAGTGCAAAGGGTCTGGTGGAGGTTCTAATGCAGGCAATTTAACTTTTCCAGAAGCACAGCGTTTCGTTCATAAATTTCAATACTCTGCAATGCACACATTCTTTATTCATTTGTCCAATATTGGAATATATGCTATAATCAATTGTGCTATCATAATTATGAGCCGCCAATTCCATTTTGTTGTCAACCGTGTTCGCATTACGTCTACGAAATTCTCTAACAACTGTGGCGTTTCGTGTTCGTCTACCAGTATTTGAACGTCTTGGAGGTGGCATTTTGAGTGTGATTTATATATAATTCACTTAATTTTTAAAATTCTAACCTCACTTTTCTTATTGAACGCAAAAAATTGACATATAACAGTCACGAATGCAATGATCTGGCAACGAATGCCAAATAAAAAATACATCAGTCATTAAATGTATGACAGCACCACTGGTATATTAAAGCTATATGTTAGAGGTTTACATTGTATTGAAATTTATTTTTACAATTTACAAGGATCACTTTATTTAAAGAATTATAGTTGCACAAGTGAGGGAGTGAGGCTTACATAGAAAAATTAAGAGTACTACTTAAATATGATGGAGAAATATGGAAATTAACTTATATACGGTATAATAATTAAAGGGAAAAAATTTATACAAAAACCCTATAAACTTTTAACTTAAAAAAACTAGGGACTTACAATTAACGTTAACTAATTAAGTATTTTGAATATGGGGATAACTTGAAGAAGTACATCTAGATACAAAGTTAGTGTGCAGCTTAGTCAGTCTTTCTACGACTAGTTCTATTTTGGCGATACTGTGCAACTCCAAAGTGGAGAAATGCCAGGGAAGATTTAATATCATTTTTAATATTTTGTTTTGCAGCACTTTATAAAAATAATTATGAGTCTTAGCAATATCGGCCCAAACAGGTGCGCCATAGAAAATTGTGGACTGAAAAATAGACCTAAATAAGTACATCTTATTAGCTAAGCTAAGCCGTGAATTTCTGTTAATAAACGGATATAGAACTTTAATCAATACTTTAGTTTTTCTAATTGTATGTTGGACGTGATCTGAAAAAGTTAGTTTTTTGTCTAATATAACGCCCAGATATCTCACATGGTTTTCCCATTTGATGTCGATCTGATCGAGCTTGATGCATTCTTGATACAGGGGAATAAATATATTTTTCATTTTTCTTGAGAAAAAGACTGCTTGCGTTTTTTCGGCATTGACCATGATTTTCCATTTTGTGAAGTAACGAACAAGAGAGTTGAAAGCTACTTGAAGTGACTCCGTGATGTCTGTGGCAAGTGACCCAGAGCAAAGAATTGCGGTATCATCCGCGAAAATAGAAGCAGTACAGCCACTCATAGTGAGGAAATCTGAAGTATATATATTGTATAATATTGGGGAAAGACAGGAACTTTGTGGGCAACCTGCTGTTGTGTCAATTACACTTGAATGAGAGTTGCCTATGTGCACTGCAAATGATCTGTTTTTCAGAAAACTTTGTATTAATTTAATAATCTCAATAGGAAAATAAAGGAGATTCATTTTGTATATGAGTCCATCGTGCCACACAGAGTCAAAGGCTGCTTTAATGTCTAGTAAGACCATACCCGTAGAATTTGATCTGCTGAATTCTGACTTAACGATTTTCTTTATTCTACACAGAGGTATAATGCACGGTATTATGTTCACGGCGGAATCCAAACTGTAGAGATGGGAAGACATTGTTGCTGTCAGCAAAATCAACTAATTTCTTCTTTATTATTTTCATCATAATCTTGCTTAGTGATGAGAGCAAACTAATGGGTCTGTACGAAGCCGGGTTCTCCGGGGGTTTGTTCGCTTTTAATATGGGAATGATTTTGGCCATCTTCCATTGCTGTGGAAAATATCCAACGCGAAAACATTCATTTATGATAAGTGTTAGGAATTTTACTCCTTTTCTAGGGAGGGCCTTGAGACATTTTATCTAAGCCGGGGGTCTTCCTTGGATTGAGATTTTTTAAGATCAAAGAAACCTCGAGAAACTCTGTCGCGCAAGATTCTGCATTGACAGGAAGGGAGTCCAAAAGGGTCTTAAAGCTTGAGACCTCAGATATTGTGGATGGGTCACTAAGACCACTTGAATGGGAATGATTTGAGGCAAACATTGAGGCTAATAGTTCTGATTTCTGTTCAGCATTTGCGTATTTTTGTTGATTGTGATTCAATATAGGTATTCCTATGTTTTTCTTCTTAATGACTTTTGCAAGTTTCCAAAAGGGAGAAGAATTTGACTTAAGTGAGGATAAGAGATTGTTCCAATTCTCATTTCTGAGTTTGAATAACTCGTTATTCACCTGTTGGCTGAACCATCTCACCATAGCTAGGTCGTCTCTGCGTCTGCGTCTTAACCAATTCCGACGGTGCCTGTCTCTAAGTTTTATCAGTGAGACAATGCTAGGAGGTAAGGCTTTTGGAGTAGATCGGATCTCTTTTTTGGGGATACTTCTCTCTTTAGCTGTGAGGATTGCTGAGTTGAGATCAATAATTAACTTGTCAATGCCGTCCTTTGACCGGACTAGGACGGGGTCAAAATTTGGGAGTAATCTATTGATTAGTCTATGATAAACGCTCCAATTAGCATTTTTATAATCAAAAATAAATTTCCGGGTGGTCGTAAAATTGGTGTGGAGTGATGATTTAACTGGAAGATGATCGGAACCAAGGTCGTTTAGCGCTATAGTATTAGTTAATAGACAGCAGCTATTTGTTAGAAAAATATCCAGCGTACAGGACTGGCATCTGGCACTACTTGGCACATAGGTATGATCGTCTGGGAAATGAACTGTCAGGCCATGTGATAATAAAAAGTCGTAGATCAGAGCACCCCAGACGTTAGCACGACTGCAACTTCAGAGCCTGTGTCTGCTATTAAAGTCACCTCCTAATAAAAAGTTTCCAGGACGAGAAGTAAGTTCTCTAATGTCGTTAATAAAGTCTCGTTTTTGGAAAGAATCTGCTCGTCCCCCTGGGAAATAACAGCAAAAGAGGGTAGTACAGATTTTTATGCAATTTTTATACCATACACCCATAGGGTGAAATGGTATATTAAAGTCGCCAAAATGTATGTAACAGGCAGAAGGAAGCTTTTCCGACCCCATAAAGTATATATATTCTTGATCAGTATCAATAGACTAGTCGATTTAGCCATGTCCGTCCGTCTGTCCGTCCGTATGAACGCCTAGTTCTCGGAGACTATAAGAGATAGAGCCACCAAATTTGGAATGTAGGCTCGTGTGGTATGTAGAGTGATCAAGTTTGTTTCAAATTTTTGCCAGGCCCCTTTCCGCCCGCGCAATTAAAAAAAAACGTTTATCTCAGAAACTATTGCAGCTAGAGACACCAAATTTGGTATGTATATTTGCATAGTAAATGCGCACATTTTGTATGTATAAAGTTTTTGCCACGCCCCTTTCCGCCCCCGAAATTTGAAAAACTCGATTATCTCCCGTAATTTTTTACCTTGTGCAATCAAATTTGGCACACTTAAATTTGACACTAATACTCAGCAAAATACCAAATTTGATCAAAATCGGACAAAAAATAGCTGAGTTATGCATATAAACGTTTTTGCATAAGGCCGGAGATGGCCGTTGGCGGGTGGGGGCGCTAGGGTGCTTATATGCATAAGTGCGCGAGATACTGAGATATGCTTGTAAAAAGCATGTGAACAGAATTTTTTAAAATAGGCAAATGCATTAGTTATTACAAATTTGAAATATTTGTTTTACTGGTGTATGGTATACCTAAGTCGGCGAGACGACTTACTTACTTCATTTAGTTTGCTTATAAGCTCAAATGTTAGGGACTTGATCTCGTCAAATGAGAAAAGCTTTTCATTGTCATTAAACAGCTGACTATTGACTGGGTTCGCCCATTTGGGGCTTGGATGGAAATTGAGTTGATTAAGCGAGTTAGGAAAAATATTAATATTGTCTAGCTGCGGGGCTTAGGAGAGTGGATAGATTTAGATACTGCTCTATTGGATTGATTTTGAGATCTCAATTTAAGGAAACTTAACCTGCTGGGGCAGTTGACGTCATTGGCTTTGTGTGGTCCATTACAATTGGCACATTTAATGGTTGATCCTACCAGGCAATCGGTTGTTTTGTGCGAACCCGCACAGATTGAGCAATACGTTTTGACGGAGCAGCGGTTAGAGCCATGGTCAAACATTTGGCAGTTGTAGCACTGGGTTATTTGATTGCTGTTTCTTTTTTGATACCCCTATTTCACTCTCATATAGTTGATGATCGAGTGGTTTCTTCTGAGCTCATTAAGCGAAATAGATTTTTTGGTGAAGTACACCACGTACAATATTAGCTCCGAGTTGTTTACCATCTTTCGCTGAACACGCTTTACATCCAGGCACTGGAGGCCTTGGCCAATAAGGTCGCCTTTTAGTTCAACTGGGTCCATTTTATCTAACCCCAGTAGCAGCGCTTTATAAGGTTTTTCATTCTTGTCTGAATATGAGAAAAATTCAAATCTGCTTTGCATTGCACGGCACGCAACATCGTAGTCTTTCATGACGGCACAGTGCAGCTTGATACCAATTGACATCTTTTTGATGGAATATTGTGTGCAATTTATTTCATTGCAAAAATTATGGATTTGTTCCACTGTGCACTTAAGTACTGTTATAGGCGGAACATACACTTTGTTTTTAGGAATGATGTGCTCAAGTTTATCACCATTCTTTTCAGTTGCTTCGTTCTCATCGTTTGCCTGCACAAGAGTTTGCAGAGGCGAGTAATAGTTTTTATATAACTCTGAACTCTGCTGCCCAGAGTCCCGTTTAGGAATTTTGTTTTTCACTTTGGGGGACATAACGGAGTCCCCTGGTGACAACGGCCTCTTGATTTTTGGAATTTTGTTTTACTTGTATGTAATTGCACTTGTTGTAATTTGATCGCTGTGAAGCCTACTTTCGTGTGGACAGGTTGAGCGTTCACACAAGACTGATTGTATTGAAATGAATTCTTTTTATTCATCGTTTTAAAACGCCTTAAGTTAATTGGTTAAATTCAAAATTAGCTTTCTTTTGGAAAAAAACCCTTCTTTGGGCCACAATGAACATTTACAAAAAAATGGGCAAAATTGGTTCATTCCTGAATGACATAAAATTACAAAAAAACCGATTACAATTTTATATATATAGAAAACTTTTAAACTAACTAGGCAGACCACAAAAACTTTCTGTATTAAGTAAAAACTTAATATCTACATCCAATATCTAGCACCAATTTTTCAACAACTTAAATAACATTTACCTGTCTTGTCAGTTTTTCCAAGGCATGGAATTAGCAATTTAAAATTGTAGAAAGGCATATATATAAACAGGTATTATATGCGCAACAGTATTACGCAATGTTGTCATTTAAATACGAAGAAGCTACCGGCCAATACGCATGCGCTCTTCTTCTTCCGTATACCTGTAGCGCATTTTATAGACGAGTTTTATGGCTTACGCATCGGTGTCGCAGTTATCCGCATATTGGGACCATATACATCTGATAGGTAAATATTTCACCTACCTAGTATATGTAGTCCGGTATTGATACTCGTTGATCCTTGTTAGTTGTAATCCACCAAAGTTCAAAAAATTTCAATATTTAGTACATTTTTGTAAATGCTTCTAGTTCAACAACAATTTAAATTATTAAAATTTATAAAACATGCTATTAATAAAGAACATAATTTTCAGATAAAAAATCCAAGGTCGAAATCGCCCAATATTAAGTTTTAAAGTTGCGATTTTTTTTTTATACCCTTGCAGAGGGTATTATAAAATTGGTCAGATGTTTGTAACGCACAGAAGGGGACGTTTCCGACCCCATAAAGTATATATATTCTTGATCAGCATGAGAAGCTGAGTCGATATAGCCATGTCCGTCTGTCCGTCCGTCCGTCCGTCTGTCTGTGCAAATCAACTTCACGCCGGCATCTTAAGAGCTATCGGAATGAAATTTCATATTTGAGCTACTTTTAGCCGGGAGATGATAAAGTATGAAAATTGTGAGGATCGGACTACTATATCATATAGTTCTAGAACAAACATTTTTGTAAAAATTGGAGTATCCCCATGAAATTTACCAATATGATAGTATTTGGCATAAATTGACAGATCCCAATTTGAATCTGATCGGATAAATAGAACAGAAGTTACAGTCAACACAAATCGGTTCAAATGATGACCTAGTAGACAGCAAGCAGCGTTGCCGGCAGCAAACAGCGCTGCTTGCTGCTCAAACAGAGCACATGCATACACACACACAGACGCAGCGCTACAAGAACTGTATGTGTATGCGTGTTGTGCTTTGCTTAGGGAATGATGCAAGAAGAAAGAAAATTTATTATAAAAAGAGAAATAATTTGAATGTTTTGTTTGTGAATTGTTGAATTCAGTTGCAGGGAAAGAAATTTCAAAATGTAAAAGAATTATTGCGAAAGACTGCAAGGGTATATAAACTTCGGCATTGCCGAAGTTAGCTTCTTTGATATTTTAATTATCATTTCTTCATATTTTTTAAAAATGTCTCAACTTCGGGCGCCTCTAGCACCCATAAATTTCAACCGATTTCAAATTCATAATATCTGAAGTATTCCCTATCGATTGCATATATCATTTTTGCCAAACGCGATCATGAAAAGCTGAGGCCCAACTGTGCGACGTTAGTCTCTTTGTTTGAGCTAACACTGGTATGAGGTATAAGGTTTATCTTCCATATCACGGTAGCCATAAGGTGGATAGATGTTAAACTTTTTAATAATAATTACAAGATAAGCTTCTGCTCATTTTGAAGGTTTCATAACGAATGATTTTTTATTTTCAAGTAATAAAGTATGTTTACCCTAAATACATTGTGTATGTATTGTAGCAATATGTAATAGTATTTAGTATTAAGTATATCTTACTCTTTCCCCCAGTGCAATACATATGTTTAGCCTTAAGTATATCTTTCCTTTTGTTTTCTTTGTTACAAATTAGTTTTAAGTTTTATGCATTGGTATAGTACGAGAAGAGTGCTGTCTCACTTGTTAAAAAAGAACAGAGAGAATTAAATAAAAACCAGAGGGCCGGGGTTAACTTCGACCGCGTCAAAGTTTGTATACCCTTGCAACTGTTTTGGTAATTCTTTCCTTACCAATAGCCATCAAAGTGTAAAAACGTTTTATCCAATCTTAGCATAGGATATAACGAACTTTTTGACAAGTCACTGTTTTCGACCGATCGTTCCTATGGGAGGTCTATGATATAGTCACCCGATCTTGACCGAATTTGGCACAGACGTTTATAGCTACAATGAACTAACTTATATTAAATTTCACGACAATAGCTATAAAATTAATGAAGTTATTGAGAAAGTCACGGTTCGTGACTTTGACGTTTGTATGGAAGCTATATGATATAGTGGTCCGATCCGGCTGAATCCGAGATATACAACGCCTGCAGTATATACAAGCCTACGTGCAGCTCTGTAGCTCTTACGGTCTCGGAGGAGTTCACGTTGATCCAGACGGACGGACGGACAAGGGTATAAAAATGAGAGCGGTTCAGTTTTTATGGATAGCTCACCGTGTTTTACTCGCTATAATTTTAGAAGTGGTCATAGTTAACCCAGTGAAAATACAGTGGAAAAGCTATAATTTAGCTAAGAAAAAAATATTAAAAAACAATAATGGATTTAATAAATCCTAATGATTTTTCAAAGTACCAGTTAAAAATCTGATGCAAAAACATAGGTTTAGCAGATACTGGGATTAAAAATGTGGTAGCCGAACGTTTAAACCAACTCAGCCCTGTAGCGAGAGGGCAACATCCAAAGCTGCTCCTAACGGAGGACTAGGTAAACACGCGGATCCCCCTGGAAAAGATTGCTTGGAGCTGGAGCACCTAAAGAGCATTCTGTATACATCGTACTATAGCGCCGATCAGATGCAAAATTTTGAGGCAGACTTGTTTCAAGGCCAACAGCAGCAAGAAGTAACGGCAAACGAACAGAACGAAGCAGATAATGAACAAAACGATGCAAAAAGGGAGACACAGACAGAAAACGAGAGCATTCTGAGTGAACAGCAAGAAATATACAAAGCAACAAATGAGAAGTCAAATGAAAAGAGTAACAACGGTGAGCGCAACGCAACAAATGTCAAATAAAAAGAGTATGGATGGAGAGCGCAACGCAACAAATGAGAAGCCAAATGAAGAGAACCGAAAAGAAGAAAACATAGTAAAGTACACGTTGGAAAAAAAGCTGGAACTACTTAGCAAAGAAATCGAACTGATTCGTAGAGAGAACGAATAATTACAAGATAAGCTTCTGCTCATTTTGAAGGTTTCATAACGAATGATTTTTTATTTTCAAGTAATAAAGTATGTTTACCCTAAATACATTGTGTATGTATTGTAGCAATATGTAATAGTATTTAGTATTAAGTATATCTTACTCTTTCCCCCAGTGCAATACATATGTTTAGCCTTAAGTATATCTTTCCTTTTGTTTTCTTTGTTACAAATTAGTTTTAAGTTTTATGCATTGGTATAGTACGAGAAGAGTGCTGTCTCACTTGTTAAAAAAGAACAGAGAGAATTAAATAAAAACCAGAGGGCCGGGGTTAACTTCGACCGCGTCAAAGTTTGTATACCCTTGCAACTGTTTTGGTAATTCTTTCCTTACCAATAGCCATCAAAGTGTAAAAACGTTTTATCCAATCTTAGCATAGGATATAACGAACTTTTTGACAAGTCACTGTTTTCGACCGATCGTTCCTATGGGAGGTCTATGATATAGTCACCCGATCTTGACCGAATTTGGCACAGACGTTTATAGCTACAATGAACTAACTTATATTAAATTTCACGACAATAGCTATAAAATTAATGAAGTTATTGAGAAAGAAACTCTTACGGTCTCGGAGGAGTTCACGTTGATCCAGACGGACGGACGGACAAGGGTATAAAAATGAGAGCGGTTCAGTTTTTATGGATAGCTCACCGTGTTTTACTCGCTATAATTTTAGAAGTGGTCATAGTTAACCCAGTGAAAATACAGTGGAAAAGCTATAATTTAGCTAAGAAAAAAATATTAAAAAACAATAATGGATTTAATAAATCCTAATGATTTTTCAAAGTACCAGTTAAAAATCTGATGCAAAAACATAGGTTTAGCAGATACTGGGATTAAAAATGTGGTAGCCGAACGTTTAAACCAACTCAGCCCTGTAGCGAGAGGGCAACATCCAAAGCTGCTCCTAACGGAGGACTAGGTAAACACGCGGATCCCCCTGGAAAAGATTGCTTGGAGCTGGAGCACCTAAAGAGCATTCTGTATACATCGTACTATAGCGCCGATCAGATGCAAAATTTTGAGGCAGACTTGTTTCAAGGCCAACAGCAGCAAGAAGTAACGGCAAACGAACAGAACGAAGCAGATAATGAACAAAACGATGCAAAAAGGGGAGACACAGACAGAAAACGAGAGCATTCTGAGTGAACAGCAAGAAATATACAAAGCAACAAATGAGAAGTCAAATGAAAAGAGTAACAACGGTGAGCGCAACGCAACAAATGTCAAATAAAAAGAGTATGGATGGAGAGCGCAACGCAACAAATGAGAAGCCAAATGAAGAGAACCGAAAAGAAGAAAACATAGTAAAGTACACGTTGGAAAAAAAGCTGGAACTACTTAGCAAAGAAATCGAACTGATTCGTAGAGAGAACGAGTTTTTGCGCCTTGCTGGCAACACTGAGTCTGGCAACTCAAGCAGCTGGCTGGCGACGAAGACAGGTGACCAGGTTTTGGCCAAAGATGTGAAAGATTTTGTACCCGATTTTGACGGTAATGGAAATGTTTATAATTGGATATCTTCCGTGCTCCATTTGGAAAGATCATTCAACTTGAACGAAAATAATTTACGTTTGCTTGTCTTCGGCAAACTAACGGGCAAAGCCTTGGAATGGATACACTCAAACCCTGAGTGTTTGAGTCAGCCTGTGAAAACCATATTCGATGCCATGGGAAAAGTCTTCGGGTCAAAGAAGACTAATATAATAAATCGTCGAGAGTTTGAAGCACGCAAGTGGTGCGTCGGCGAACCGTTCCTGAATTATTCTAACGACAAAGTTGGCCTGGCTGGTGGCTTGCCTTTGCCGCAGGACGAGATGGTCGAGTATATTGTTGACCGGATACCAGACCGTCACTTGCGAGAGATGGCTTGTATGCAACGTTTTGGGTCTAAGGATGACGTGTTGGCAGCATTTGTCAACATAGTGCTGCAGCGGGAAAAATCTGTATCTCTGCAAAATGTTTCCGCACACATTCAGTTGCTTCAACTGTAACTGTCTGGGTCACCTATCAGCCGACTGTAATAAGTGAATATAAATTCATGTATTTAGTCAGGAATGGGCACTAGCTTGGACAAATCCAATTGCAGCGGGAGCACCGTGTACCAACGACGAAATGCACTTTGCATTGAAGATGTTTTACAAGAACTCGAAGAGAGTGTTTATGATGAGATTGAAATTGTTACTGCTCTGCCACCCGCTGTAGTTGCTACGATAACTGATGAGGAAGATGTTGATGATGGAATTCTTTATAACGAAGAATCTTTGGAAAAAGACATTACTGGATGTTACCAAATAGAAACTCGCAAAGACCGCCAAGGCTTGTCTAACATAAGTGATGGCATTTCTGTCAAAACAGGAGAAGTCGGTAACTCAAAATATAAGTTGCCAACTGAATTTAATGCTCGAAAATGGAGAAACATATATGAAGAAAAGCCTCTTAAGTTCGGATATCTGAATAACCTAGAACCACTGAATGATACTAAGCTCGCCATTCAACACAAATTGCCATCGAATATATTTTTTAGTTTTTTTGATAGTAAGATGTGCGATCTCATTGTCACTCAAACAAAATTATACGCTACGCAACACAATGATTTCCAATTTGCACAATCCTTTGATACGGTTCTTTTGAAATGATTTATTGACATTCTAATATTGTCTGGATATAATAAGTTGCCACAAATAAACAACTACTGGTCCAATCGTAAAGCAGACCATGTCGCGAACGAAGCTTAAAAAAAATAAAACAAAACCTACACTTTGCAGATAATAACAATCTAAACAAACACAATAGATTCAGCAAATACAACCTCATTTTCAGCAAATGAATGAAAAATTTCTCCAATTCGGAGTATTTGAGCAACATTTATCCATCGATGAGCAAATGCATCCATATTTTGGTCGTCACAGCTTTAAGATGTACATATATGAAGAATAAGCCAATTAAATTTGGATTTAAAACTTGGTGCATGGCATCTTCAACTGGCTACTTGTTCCAAATGATGCCTTACAGGGGAGCTCGAGATGAGTATGATAAGAAGCTGGGACTAGGAGCTTCTGTAATAATGGATATGATAGAAAAACTAGCGTTCCCTCAACGTCACCAAATCTATTTTGATAATTTTTTTACATCGCACTACCTAATATGCCTATTAAGCGATCAAGCAATCTGCGCAACTGGTACTGTACGCTCTAATCGTTTGGGAAAACCATGCCCATGAGTATGATAAGAAGCTGGGACTAGGAGCTTCTGTAATAATGGATATGATAGAAAAACTAGAGTTCCCTCAACGTCACCAAATCTATTTTGATAATTTTTTTACATCGCACTACCTAATATCCCTATTAAGCGATCAAGCAACCTGCACAACTGGTACAGTACGCTCTAATCGTTTGGGAAAACCATGCCCAGATTTAAAAACTGGAAAAAAGTTGCCAAAAGGTGAACTTTTGTTTCATTACAATTGAAACAATTATTTACAAATATTTCTATCATAACTTTAGGTGACATGGATGCAAAATTTGATAATGTCAATGGTATTGTCTGTTGTCGCTGGCAGGACAAACGAAAGGTCACGTTGCTTTCCAATTTCTCTAATGTATACCCGTTAATTTCTACATCGCGCAGGAAACGTCAGCATGATGGACAACGCAGCCAATATGTTGTCCAGCAACCTAATCTATTAAAAACTACAATGCCTATATGGGTGGAGTAGATTTGCATGACAATGCAGTGTCTAACTACCGCATTTCGATTAGACCAAAAAAATGGTGGTGGCCACTTTGGTTGGCCATTTTGGAGTCTGCCGTTGTCAATGCTTGGAAGCTCCAATGTCTTACAGATAAAATGCTCCCACGGCAAAATATGCCACAATTGGAATTTCGGGTTGAGCTTGCAACGAATTTGCTACTAACCGAAGATACATAACATCGATAAGGAAGACGTTCCAGTGCATATACATACATATGTAAATAACTGGCTTGCTGTGTACCATATAAATAAATAACTAGCCATAACATAGAATGCTCAACTAACTAACCGCCTTTTATTTTATAAATTTTAACAACTTTTTGAAATTCAAAATTAGAAGCAATAAAATAGGTAGATTTTTTTTTTAACCACAGATTTGGATTCCCTGAATGCTAATTACCCTAAAAAAGTCATTTTGCGCCTTAAGATCAACAATTTTTTTGGATTGGCCGGAAATGGGTTAATTAAAAAGGAGTTCGTTTCAGATGAAATTAAAATGGAACCCGGTCTAGAACATGCATATTTTGGTTTAGATAAAAGTAAACTGGAAGTCTTTGGAAGTATTTTATTTTACGTTGAAATATTGAATAAAAATATTTTCATTCGACTACTGATTGTTTCCAACGAGTCTATGGGAAGTTCAATACTGTTAGGTAGAGATTTTATGAAAATATGTAAAGCTAAAATTGTAACGCAACTTGCCGATGATCTGTGTAAATAGTCAATGCCCGAAATGATTAAGTTAAGCCATGACTTGAGCAATGAAGATAATTTTGATAATTTTTCTAAATTCTATTTGAAAAAAAATCGACCAAATCTGCTGGAACCTCCGGTTCAAGAAAATCACCTCCACCAAATCTGGAGGGAAAGGCTGCCCCTGTTGCAGCCGCTGTCTCCGTTTGGCTTATAGTTAGGTTAGACTGACACGCTTTAGTTCGCCACTTCCACTCGATGTTTTCGACATTTTTTGTTGTTTACCAAAAGAACCGAATAAACCTTCCCGCCCTTTTAATAAAAAAAAAAAAAGTGCGTCTAACGGTTAGACACGATAGAAGTGAAACCTTCCGTAAAACAAACTGAGAGAGAATGAGACGAAAGCAGCATTAGGAGCGGGATAATTATAGGTTCATTATAATATTGCTATAAAGGTCATATTTTATTTTCTTCATTTTATCATTATTCATCCTCAATGTTTTCAATTTCAACAAATGATAGGAGTGGCTTATGATAGCTAAAATATGATACAAATGCTTTGGTTTCGATGTTGTCAACATATCTTTGAAATACTGCGTCAATTGTTGTTTTTGATCGTGTTGTTGATTCAGTGCGATTGTTACACATTTTAACTGAATGTTGTATTGAGAAAGTCAATTAAACGAACCGCTGTGTCCAATGCAAAATTTACGTTAAAATCGCCACTTAAAATCATTGGAACTTTATCGTAATCTTTTCTAAGTATCCGCGATACTTCTGGTGTATACTTTATTAAATTTTCATGAATGAATTCCGTGATGCTATTTATTGATTGATTCGGAGAAATATAAATTGCCACAATTAAAACTGTTTTCCATTGCTCAATCTGGTTTTTTTTTTCTGTCGATATTCACGACACTTTTCTGCATTATTTTTCGGCATAATTGCGGTAAATATTTAAAAATGAAAATATTTACGAATATAAAAATACGGACGCAATACAGCACACGCGGTTGCTATTATGAGCGTCGTAACGCATGTATTACACAGACGTACTAACATACACACAAACATTCGTAGGACGCTTGGTCTAAGCAAGTATTAGGTAGTGTAGTATAGCTATACATAATGACTTCTCGCTCACCGTAGCTCCGGAGAAAAAATAATAATACTAATAAAAATAAAAATAATAAATAAACCAAATAATTCGTATATATACGTATGTATGAATATAAATATGTTTGAAAAATAAAAAAAAAAAATATATATATGTAATGGGTTTATTGATATAAACACATATAGAAAGTTTTAATGGATAGGATAGAATAGGATTCACAAATTAGGCTTAATTAAATACAACGTTTCAATGTTCAACTTAAAAAAACGACTTGACTTTTTCAACTTAATTATTCCGACGACATTCGACTTCTCTCGCTGGCAACTTTACGACGACGACGCTACTTCTCGACTCTCGCCAACCTTCTGCCTCTTCTCTCAATCGCCAGGGCTACCAAAAACGACCAGCAACCCAGCACACATCTTACATTCGGCCATCCTGAACTTAGTCATCCGACCCCGATGACAACTCGTCCGAATCCTGGTTGTTCCGCCAATACTTCATATTATCTGAGCTAGTAGCTGTGAGCATTGGACCCTCGATATCTGCTGCGGCTTTCTTAACATCGTATCTTCCGCATCGTTTAGCTGCTATAACCTCGTACGGTCCAAGATATTCACTCGCAAGCTTGCGACCAGCAACGAATTGTGTACGCCGAATCGCTACCAAATCTCCAACTTTATATACGTTATCCATCTTGCGTTTTGAATCATATTGTTTCTTGTATGCTTCCTGGGCTTTAGTAATTTCCCGTTTGGCAGCAGCTCTCATCGACTGTCTCTCTTCATCGAATTTATCGCATACTTCCTCCTGTAACAACTCAAGAATCCGATTCTCTGGCCCATTGTTCATTTGAACACCAAGCATTAGTTCAAATGGTGATCTTTTTGTTGATACATTGACATGAGAATTAATGGCTCTTTGCACATTTGGCACATACTTAAACCATTTAGCCGGTTCATCCTCAGACAGCTTGGAAATAATCGTAATGATAGATCTGTTTACACGTTCAATCTGACCGTTGCCTCTTGGAACGCCCGTTGTTGTCCAAACGTGGTGAATTCCGTTCGACTTAATATATTCCTCGAAATCCTTAGCTATAAACGCAGATCCTCTGTCACTGATAATTCGAACAGCGTTACCAAATATAGCAGACCACTCTTTTAACTTTCGTAGTACTTCCTCGCAACTTGTTGTTTTTGTTGGATATAACCAAACAAATTTCGTGAAGGCGTCGACCATAGCAAATATATACTTATATTGCTTTGATGTTGCGTCTAAAGGCCCAAGATGATCCACATGTATCGTTTCTAAAGGTCTATCGCCTTTGTCTATCACCTGCATCAATCCTTCCTTTTTGCCAAACTTTTTGTTATAAATTATGCATTTGACGCAGTTATTTATAATTCGGGCAACTTTTGACTCTAAATGCGGCATCCAATAAGACTGCTGAACTGCATGCATTGTCTTTTGCATCGCATAGTGACCAACATTGTGGGCTTCAACAATGATCTCTTTTTCCATTTGTTTCGGGACAACCAAAAGTTCATTACCGCCAACCGCTTTGTATAAAAGACCGCCTTTTAATTTAAAATCTTCTTAAGGTTGATTTTGCAACAATTCAATCAGAGCCTTTGACATTGTATCCTCTTGCTGTGCTTTTTTAAATCGTGCCGACGTTTCCGATCGTATCATCATAATTCCTTGTGGATAGCGACTGAGACAATCCACATGTTTAAGTCTCTCTCCAGCTCTATGCTCCACATCGAAGTTAAAATCCTGCAAATAGACAATCCATCGCGCCACGTCTCTAGGAACATCCTTCTTGTTTATTGTCTGCTTAAATGCTGCGCAATCAGTAACAACTTTAAACTTGATGCCCAAAACGTATTGTCTAAACTTCTGGCAGGCAAGGTATACTGCTTTCGCTTCCAAAATGTAGCTATGCTGTCGAGACTCAGTTTCCGAAGACTTTTTGCTCCAAAACCACACTGGATGCAACTGGCCATCCTTCCATTGCAACAATGCTGCTCCAAATCCCATTTTTGACGCGTCTGTGTGAATTTCCGTGTTGGCATTGCGATCATACAGTTTCAGTACTGGTTCAACAGTGAGAGCTCTTTTTAATTCTTCAAAAGCCTTGAGTGCAACCGCATCCATCCTAAAAGCAACGTCTTTACGCAAAAGATCCGTCAATGGTCGGGCAATAATTGAATACCCCTTAATAAACTTGCGAAAAAATCCAGTTAAGCCCAGAAATGCTTGAATCGCCTTTATATTTTCTGGTACTTTAAACTTGCTGACAGCTTTGGTCTTCTCTTGTGCTGGCTTAATTTGTCCATCGTAGATCGTATGGCCCAAAAAATCAACAGTGTTTTTTAGAAAGTGACACTTTTTGCATTTAATTTTAAGTCCAAACGCTGCTGCTGTGTCAAAAACTTTCTTCATCTTATTGAGACATTCTTCTGCTGTCGTTGCATGGATTATAATATCATACCATATACAGATCCAGCACGTCAGCATTTAACAACGGTTGAAAAACATTTGTCACATATCGGATAAATACTGCAGGTGAATTACAGAATCCAAACGGAGCTTTGTTGAATTCGAATAATCCCTCCTTGGTTACAAATGCTGTGTATTTTTTACTTGCTTCTTCAATCGGCACGTGAAAAAATCCGTTCTCTAAGTCCATGACTGTAAAAAACTTTGCGGCCTGCATCTTTTTTAGGACATCGTCAATTATCGGAACCGGAAACGCATCCTTCAACACCATACTGTTTAGCTTCCGAAAATCTACGCAGATTCTATAGCAGCCATCTTTCTTTTTGACCACCACGACTCGACTGGCAAAATTGGATGACGATCGGCGAACGATTCCAGCCTTTAGCCATTCGTCGACTTGTTGCTTCACTGCTGCAGCTTCAATAGACGGCAGACGACTTGGTGCTTGGCGAAACGGCAAGATAGCACCATCTGGGACAATCTGTAGACTAACTGCATCAGTTAATTCTGCTACTGGCCCTGCAGCATTCTGGGTTCTCACTTCAACGTTTGGGTATTCAACGGCCTTGTAGTCGTTGATCATTGCTCGCACATCATTTTCGAAATCTGAGGGTACATCTATATCAGAATCGGTTTCTGTTACATTAAAAATACTTAACTGATTATCCTCAGAAGTCTTATCCCCAGCAGGGGGATAAAACTTATATCCTGCTTCAGACGACGTAACGAAGAACTTTTCCATAAAGTCATAGCCGAGTACAACATCATACGGCACATCTTCGTTTGCGACCACAACAAATTTTTGGACTGTCTGGACGTCGTCCACCTTGACCTCAGCTTGAAAAGTACCAATTGGATGAGTAATTTTTCCGCCTAGACCAACCAAATTCCTGACAGCTTTCTGCAGACTTCCAACTCCAATCTTCTGTACAGCGCTTCTGGATACCAAAGACACATCCGCTCCTGTGTCAACCAAAGCGTTAATGTTGCAACCTTTTATATCCACTTCCTTTATGCGTTTTGGATTTTGTACTACACCAATGTTAGCAGTCTCCATGCGTTTCGAATTATACCCTGCACCAATATTCGCAATCTTTGGACAGTTCTTTGAGATATGACCCTCACCATTGCAGCGAAAACATTTTGTTGTCACATTGCATTCCTTTCTAAGATGCTCGCTTGATCCGCAGTTAAAGCAACGGGGCTTTTTCTCGTAGTTTCTCTGGCTAACTTTCTTCAAACCTTGTGGCACATCGATCTTTGCCATTTCCATTGCGTGCTGATAGATTTCATATTTTTCTCGTAGCTCTCTGAATGACTGGGCGCAATATAAGTTGATCTTTAAGTCGTTCTTCATGATCAAACCGTCTACTATATAGCGCAACACCGATTTCATATCTATATTGCCCTCTGCTGCGATTGACTTCATATGAAACATGTACTCTCGAAAGGTTTCCTCTTTCTGCATCTTACGTTCACGTAGCTTCTGATGTATATTAGCGCTACATACGTCGTCCATGCCGAATTCGTTTTCCCATTGGACACGAAGATCATCATAACTGCGTACTGGAGTTGCATCTAAAAATAACTTTGCAACTTTAGTCATTTTAGATCGTGCCTGAACATATTTTTGCTTCATAGTTAGTCCATAGGCCTCAGCATTCAGTTCAAAATTATTGAACCACATAGCCACAGGCATACTTTGTCCATCATAGTCGGGTACCACTTTAGCAAAATCGTCTGCTTGAATGCCTGAGTCACCCTGTTTCACTTCGTCAGCTTCGATTTTCAGCGTCAGCAACTGTATCAAATTTTTCAACATCGTGTTGTTCTCTTCTTCCATATTGTTCTCTTTCGTGTTCTCTTCTCTTTTTTCGATCAAATCCAGCAACAACGCTTCGCGTACTTCTCTGGCTCTTGTTATGCATCCAACTTCTTGCGTCTCTTCTTGTATTTCAATTTCGTCAGCTTTTTTCAAGGTCTCGTTTAGTCGTGACATTTCGGCGCCCGCTCGTTTTTTCTCAGCGTTCTTTGCCGGCGTACGCTTCGTTTTCGACGTTACCGCTTTTTTTTCAACAACAACAACTCTTTTGATTTCACAACTGTTCTCGGGAATTTCACGCTTCGCGTACTTCTCTGGCTCTTGTTATGCATCCAACTTCTTGCGTCTCTTCTTGTATTTCAATTTCGTCAGCTTTTTTCAAGGTCTCGTTTAGTCGTGACATTTCGGCGCCCGCTCGTTTTTTCTCAGCGTTCTTTGCCGGCGTACGCTTCGTTTTCGACGTTACCGCTTTTTTTTCAACAACAACAACTCTTTTGATTTCACAACTGTTCTCGGGAATTTCACAATAGCAACTTACAACTTTAAATGATTTTTACCAACTTTTAAAAATCATTTCACAACTTAAGCACTGATTGTTTCTATGTTAACCGATAGAACGAGCCTCCAACGTAATGTGTGTATAGGTTAGAACGAGTTTGATAGGACAAGCACTCCAACGTACGAGTTTGATAGGACGAGCCCCCAAATGTAATGGGTTTATTGATATAAACACATATAGAAAGTTTTAATGGATAGGATAGAATAGGATTCACAAATTAGGCTTAATTAAATACAACGTTTCAATGTTCAACTTAAAAAAACGACTTGACTTTTTCAACTTAATAGTTAATTATTCCGACGACATTCGACTTCTCTCGCTGGCAACTTTACGACGACGACGCTACTTCTCGACTCTCGTCAACCTTCTGCATCTTCTCTCAATCGCCAGGGCTACCAAAAACGACCAGCAACCCAGCACACATCTTACATATATGTATACAAAAGCGTACTTATGTATACATATGTATGTATATGCATGCACACTTGCCGGCCGAAAATGTACATACATACATATATGTACATATGTGTGTACGCTTGCGTTTAAATTAAATTCTGCCGGCGTCGACAAGCAAAGACCAGCCGACGGTGCCCGAACTATCCAATATCGTCGCCGAAACACTTCGGCTACCGAAAAGAATTGAGCAAACACAAATAAGGAACGCTATATAACTCTGTGCTATCTCATTCTCTCGCAGGCTATAAGATCTATATGTATGTCTCTTTTTAGTGTCGCTTTTTCGTTTCATCGAGTCTCAAATCCCTCCCAACGATTCTAAAGAAGTTTTCACTTCAAAAAAAAAAAAATAGCAGAGACCGCACCGCGTGTTGCGGTTATTGCTTCTTCTTCACTTTCAGCCAATCCCCTCCCCCGACCGCTTGCTATGCTACAGGGTACTGGGATGGATGTCTCTTTCTGCACGTACACACACCACGAACACTAAAAGCGAGTCATGGCCTCAGAGTCTCTCTCCTTTAAGCCTTTTCAGCCTGATTTTGACACTTTAATTTCAAATAGAAGTACAATAACGAAAAAAAACACATAAATAAACACAAATAACTTCGATTTGTTGGAGCGTCGCTTGCACTCCAGTTTTGACCACACACTATTCTACTCTCTTCTTCTTGGGAGGTTTAATAAGACTAAATGGAAAAAAAAAACGCTTTCGTTTCTGTTTCAATTCGTTTTATCTTGCAGGCGCCGGCACAAAAACAAAGCAATGTCCGAATTTCCAAATTAAATTGACTTCTAATACCAATGTACCTACTAACACTTCTTAATTGAGATCACATTCGAAAGTCGATGTGGAGGCGCTTTTTGCACATTTGCGAATTTTTGCCTTCTAATTTGCTATCATTTAATCAACACAATTCCGTGCAGAACGCTACATGGTTTATGGTATCCGCGACCCCCTCGCGGATTAAGCAAAGAATATATTATGCCGAGTAAGTCAGAATATGTTTCCCCAATCGTGCTCGTAAAAAAGAATACAGGTGAACTTAGAATGTGCGTTGATTTCAGAAAATTTATTAATTTTTCCCATGGCATCCCCATTTTGGCCTTATGGAAGTCCTACCGTTCGCAAATGAAGTCTGAATCCAAAAATGAAAATTTGTTCTTAATCTAGACACTTTTCCGCAGAGCTGGTAGTAGAATTGGGAAAAAGGATAAAAAATTAAAAAGTTATGAGCTTTTTTAGAAAAAATTTAATTTTTGTCTTTTTTCGTTACTAATTTATTTTTTAAATTAACAATTTTTAACATTTTTCGCCAATTCTACTACCAGCGATGAACAATATCCTAAAGAACATGTGTAAAAAATTTCATAGCGATTGGTTAATTTTTGCGCCCTGTGTTCCATGTTCTCCAAAACCGTAGTTTAAGATAAACGCATTTGAAAATTTGCGGTGCGTATTTCTTCACACGAGTGTTAAGTAACTAGGGTATTCGATTACAGGCAAAGGCATCAAAGCTGACGATAAAGGTATACCAGCAGTAAAGGATTTTCCAGTTCCGACTAAGGTCAGCGGGGGTCAAAGTTTTTTAGGAATATTTTCCTATTTTTAGGTTTATTAATGATTTTGCTACTATTGCCAAGCCATTATATGACCTAGTTAGAATAGACAAAAAAGTTCGTGTTTGGGAACATCGAACTTAGTACGTTTGAAAATCTAAAGTCTAAATTAATAGAGGCCCCAATACTTGCGCTTTATAGCCCAAATGATTAAACCGAACTTCATTGTGACGCAAGCTCTATTGGTTTTGGATCGATTTTGCTACAAAGGAAAAGCGATGGTAAATGGCATCCAGTTTTCTATTTGTCCAAAAGAACTACCGATGTGGAATCTAGATATCACAGCTTTGAGTTAGAAACATTGGCGATAATTTATTCGTTAAAACGATTTCGTGTATATTTACAGGGAAAGCATTTCAAGATCGCGACAGATTGTAATTCGCTTATATTGACACTTAACAAAAGAGAAGTTAACCCCTGTTTCGAAATGAGTGGACTGTATTAATCTTTATTCGGTCAGAGGGTAATTAAAAGTTGTTAACAATGAACGCGACTCGTCTGTGCTGATGTCAAAATGTAAGTGTTTTTGGTACGCATGCATTTGAAGCTAAGCAGCGTGGTTTGTGCAAATTGAGAATAACGGATGTACCAATGTTGCGTTCACAAACAAATGCATACGTAAAGAACAATAGAAAATATACAGTGGTTCGATTACATGAATATTGACTTAAACTATTTAAAGGTAGGTAGGTTTGGGAATTAAATGCCCAAACCTACCGCCCGCCCTGAACGATCGTTCAGAATAACGGTAGAACGGCCACCTTTACAATTGGGCGCTTGATTATTCCACGAGCTGTCTGAATGCTGACGACTCTAACTTTCTCATCTTGTCCAGGATGAACTTCGGTTATGCGGCCCAGCAACCATTTGGAGGGTGGCAAATGCCGCTCTTTAATGACTTCTAGCGTCCCGGGTTGCAAATTGAGGTTTTCGCGTTGCCATTTATTCCTAGGTAGACAAATATTCGTTGTGCCATATTTTCCAAAATCCTTGGACCATAGCTTGCAACTGTTTATATCGTTGCAACCGATTGAGGTTAACATCTAGCAGATTAGGTTGTAGTATAGATGTATACGATTCACCCGTCAGAAAGTGGAAAGGCGTGAGGGGATCCAAACTTGGGTCACCAGCTGAACACAATGGTCTAGAGTTGAGTATGCCCTCTATTTGGGCTAGAACTGTGGAATATTCTTCAAAGGTTAGTACATGAGCACCAACGACTCGACTTGATTGATCTTACGCAAGACTCCCAAAGTCCACCAAAATGCGGTGAAAATGGAGGTATGAAATGCCAATTTATCCCGTGTTGTGCGACAAAATTCGCTAACTCCTGCGGTTGGTTTTGTAATAGTAGTAACTCTCGTAGCTCTTTGATTTCCTTTTGTGCACCTTGAAACGTGGTCGTTTATAAACTTTACATATTGCTGCTTTAGTTGAGGATCCTTACGAAATTGTCGTTCCAATGAACTAAATCGTTGCTTAGCCTGAGACAACGTTGGGTAGATGGGTGGGGCTTCATCTTTAAATGGGTAGTTGACAATGTACGTTCCATCTTGTGTGGGTGTGTGTCTACTTCGAAAGTGTTGCTCTACTGGATCGGTGGCTTCAATTGTGGCTTTTGATGCTTGAACGTTGTCTATCTCCAAAAAAGTCCGAACCAGTGTGTCGAGGTCTTCATGAGCATGGTAGGAAAATACTGGCATTACGGTGTCACCTGCAGCGCTATATGAACCTGCAATTACCTAACCGAAGTGTATATTAAAAGCAATAGGATTGCTTTTACCAAATCTTTTGATCTCTCCGAACCCAGAATCACGTCGATAGCATTAGGTATGTGGAATAAGGGATCATCCAGCTTCAACTGTCGAATCTGTCCCCAGTGGGATGAGCTCGAATTGATCGCTTGCGATGGTATCGATGACGTTAGTAAACTCATGATTAGCGTAGTGAATTCAATAGAGTTTGAATTGGTCCGCGAATATAGTTGAATTGTTGAATTGTTCATGCAATTTGAAATAAAATGAGACTCATTGCAGTATGAACAATATAGAGTAACTGTTCTTTGCACAGTGGTATGATGCACGATGGTTTGCCGTCGATTTTGAACACTGAGTGAAATGGTAGGCTGGCACGTCTTAAACGCGTCACACCGATTTGTAAGAAATTCCAAAAATCATCAATGGTCAGCTTGTCACGATTTGAGTTGCTATGTTCCGCCCAGACTTGACGTGTGTCGACATCTAACTTTATCAGCAAAATATGTATAAGCCATGGGTCACGAGAATCACAACAAAGAGCGCTTAGCCCTCGCACAACTTCATCAGCACCATCCACAAGGTTTCCCAAATTATTTCCAGCAAGTTCAGTAGTAGCCGGCAAATTTAAGAATTTCTTGATAAAGGAACGAAGGATTAGCGGTTTCTTCTTGTACCTTTGCTCTAACTTCTCCCATGCTTTGTCATAGTTTTCATTGGTAACCGTTATGTGTTTCACAAGTTTCAATGCATCACCTTCCAAGTATGATTTTAGGTAATGGAATTTTTGGCACTTACTGAGACTTTGCTTTTGATTTATTGAGCCTTGAAATAAATCACTAAATTGCGGCCAATCCTCATAGTTTCCCGAAAACGTTGGAATCTTGATTCTTTCACACTGTAATTCCGATTTGATGCCAGTTTCGTTAAGTGTATGAAGTAATTGAGGTGTAAGCTCAACAGTTGAATTGGCTGGTCTCCGTAGCACGCTGGTAGCTTCTGTGAGTACATCATATGCCTTGTAGTAGTTCTCTTCGCACTCTTCAAGCTCCGCATTAGGGTCGACGTAGTTTTCTTCCCCTTGAAATTGGCAATAATCCTCGCTAAGATCCATTAAATGATCGTAAGTGGATTTGAGTCTTAGTAAACGATGGTGCAATGCATCGACTGATTCCCCCTGAATTAACTGCCTGATATGCGTTGTTGCACGCAGGTGTGAGTTGCGTAATAGTAAACGCACGTTGATTATAAATGCGATTCATCGTTTGACAGTGATGGTTTCACAACTATTTTATTAAAGTCAGAAATCCGTTATCTTTAATCCCGATTCGATCCCTATCCGATCCCTATCCGGCTCGAAGGACCAGAAATTTTGTATGTTTCGAAATGAGTGGACTGTATTAATCTTTATTCGGTCAGAGGGTAATTAAAGGTTATTAACAATGAACGCGACTGGTCTGTGCTGATGTCAAAATGTAAGTGTTTTTGGTACGCATGCATTTGAAGCTAAGCAGCGTGGTTTGTGCAAATTGAGAATAACGGATGTACCAACGTTGCGTTCACAAACAAATGCATACGTAAAGAACAATAGAAAATATACAGTGGTTCGATTACATGAATATTGACTTAAACTTTTTAAAGTCGTTTAATTCCCAAACAACCCCAGAATACCCCCTTGGGCTCTAGAGTTAGAAAACTACGATTACGTGCTAGAGCATAGGCCGGCAACGAGAATGCAACATGTACATGCTTTAAGTAGAAATACTAACATTATGGTTGTGGAAACTAACTCATTTGAAGATAATTTAGTAATATGTCAGAACCAAGATAATGAAATTTGAAGATTAAAGTCAATGTTAGAAAGATCTGAACACAGTTAGTATGAAATGCAAAACGGTTTAATTTAACAAAAACTACAAAATGGTTGCCTTGCTTTTTACGTTCCGAAAAATATGGAATCACATGTCCTGTTTAAATATCATAATGAGTTAGGCCACACAGGCAGACAAGGTTGTAGAAGTTATCACAAGGTCGTGTTGGTTTCCAAATTTGCGGGAACAAGTAGAACAACATGTAAATAATTTCCTAAAGTCTTTTCGTCAAAAAATTGAAAACAAGAAGGTTATATCCACAATATACCTAAACCTGATGTGCCATTCGAAGTTGTTCATATCGATTATTTCGGACCAATCGATGTCAAAGGAAGCACAAAAAAAATACGTATTAGTGGTGGTTGACGCGTGTACGAAATTTGTCTGACTTTACTTAGCGAAAACCACTAAATCTAAGGAAGCAATAGACGCACTTAAAGAGTATTTTAGGTCCTATAGTAGGCCAAAGTGTATAGTGTCGGATCGTGGAACGAGTTTTACGTCTAACGAATTTTCTAGCTTTTTAGAGTCTTGTAATATACAACATGTCAAAATCGCAACTGGTTCGCCGCAAGCTAATGGCCACGTTGAAAGAATAAATAGAAATCTAGACCCTATGACAAAATTATTAGCCTCAGAAGAAAATGTTAGTTTTGGTCAGGCCATAGAGATGGTAGAGTATACCATGAATAACACTATTCTTAGATCATTGGGACAGCATCCAAATGTCGTACTATTTGGCGTCGGCCAAAAAGGACGACAAGTAGATGAATTAAAAGACTACTTGTTAGAAGTCAGGTCTGTGGAACGAATCTTGGAATTGGTACGAGCGAAAGCTAAAGAAAAAGAAAAGAAACTTCAAGAATCTTCTAGCGAACCGAAAACGACGAGGGCCAAAAGTTTTTAAGCCAGGCGACTATGTGGTAGTTAAAAATTTTGACACTCACAAAGGTGTATCCAAAAAATTAGTGCCGAGATTCAAAGGGCCTTTTAAAATCGTTAAGTGGCTTGAAAATGATCGATACGTTGTAAGTGACGTCGACGCATTTCAGCAGTCAAAGATTCCTTATACTGGAATTTGGTCTATAGCAAATATGAAGCCATGGTTCAATTGGTCAGATGAAACTATTAAAGTTAACGTAAATGTAAAGAAAGATGAAAATACGAATAAAATTCTGTTAAAGAAATAGTCATTATGTTAAGCAAAGAAATAAGTAAATTGAAAAACACTAAGAATGACAACAGTACACGCAGCTATAATACGAGAGGCAAAGGTCCTCATAAAGAAGACTAGGATCAGGTGATCCTTACGGTCAGAATGGTCGAATTGTAGCAATATGTATTATTATTAAGTATATCTTACTCTTTCCCCCAATGCATGTTTAGCCTTAAGTATATCTTACTCTTTTCTTTGTTACAAATTAGTTTTAAGTTTTATGCAGTGTTACAGTACGAGAAGTGTGCTGTCCCACTTGTTAGAAAAGAACAGAGAGAATTAAATAAAAAGAATTCGAGCGGTTCAGTTTTTATGGAGAGGTACGAACTACTTCACAATTCGCGTACGAAAACCTCCAAAATTAAGGGATGAAAACTTACAACTGGCGTTGCAACTGCAACTGCATCTGCCGGTCCAAAAATGCCTAGAACCAGGAAATCCACTCAACGAGAGCAGCAGAGCTCCCAACGCTCCAACTATTTTCTTCCGCTGCAAGTGCAAGTGCAAGACGATGAAGACTCCAACATTACCGAAGAAATCGAGGCTGACCCGCAAACGGCTCCCTCCAAGCCTCTACCTATTACTTTGCATAAGCAAAACACAGCATTTGTACATGACCAGTTCAAGGTCTTGACACAACTTGCAATTAAATATGTCTACTCCAGTAAATAACTCCACAAACAGTTTAAATATCATGGCATGGAATGCTCGTGCCCTAAGACAAAAACGAACGGAACTAATTAAGTTCCTAGAAGATAATAACATTCATGTAGCTCTTATTAACGAAGCTTGGTTTACTCAAAATGATTGTTTTGATTTACAAAACTATTACACATACAGATGTGATAGAACTGGAAGTATAGGCGGCGGAGTCGCTATTATAGTCAGTAAGAATGTGAAGTACAAACAGATCTCCAATATGAACACGCATCTCATTGAAAACGTAGGCATCCAAATTTCTTTAAGCACTAACAAATATCTTAACTTGTTTGCCATGCACTTTCCTGGCAACACAGCTAAATGCATACCCAGAACGTGTAACTCAACAGGAGATTCTAGTCATATGAAACAAATGACCTTAACCAATTCTCACAGCTAGATATTAAATATGTTGCCTTTGGCGACCTAAACTCACGACATATAAATTGGAACTGTGCTCAAGCCAACAGCTGGGAAAACATTCTCAACGAGCTTAAAACTTTAGGCCAACTTCACAATCTCTATCCAAATGACCCTACCTACATTCCGTCGTGTCATCAAAGTAAGCTCTCCACTCTCGACCTTTGCTTAACTAATACTCATAATCGTTTAAGTAACCTAGTCGCTCACAAAAACCTTTCTTCCGACCACCTCCTAGTGGTTGTAAAATACTCGGACTACGTGGAACTCAGTGAGAAAACGCTCTAATTGGGCGTTATTTCAGAAACTAGTCAATGATTCGCTGAACATTCCAGTTGCAAGCATCGATTATTCACAAATCTCAACCGGTACCATCGACTCCATGGTCGATTCCTTTACCAACCTCATTAATCTAAAATTAGAAACATAAGCAAAAGGCAATGGATCCGTACTCGGTTACCCTTATTGAAAGCACGTTATAATCACATATGCCACTCTATCCGAAAAGAACTTTTTATATTCAACAACGAAAAGTGGAACTCAAAACTTGGCAGACTAGACAAATCTAGCAAACCTTTCTGGAACATTACTAAGGCAATCAGAATAGAAAACAGTTTGTTCCTTGCCTCTACCGCTCTGAAGTTCCCTACGCCACCAGCAAAGAAAAATGCAATCTTCTATCATATACTTTTGAAGCGAAGCATAGACTTACGTCCTCATTCTCTAATCAGAGAACAATCGATGAAGTCAACAGTGCCCTAAATAGCCTCTCCTCCGTCACCAATTCAAATTCCCAAATTATGAAAATTAGAGCTAGCGAACTGATAAGCATTCTAACTGGCATCAAAACTAAAAAATCTCCTGGGACTGATGGCATTCACAACGTTTGCCTTAAAAACCTCTCTCGTGTTTAACTTATGCCTGCAAAAAGGATACTTCCCTAGTGCCTGGAAAATTGCTAAAGTCGTGCCAATAGCTAAGACAGGGAAGCCCCCTGACAACCCTGCTAACTACAGACCAATCAGCCTCTTCAGTGGTATCTCAAAAATATTCGAGAAACTTATTAAGACTAGACTTATTGACCACATTGAATCCCACAACATACTGCCCCCTGAACAATGGGTTCAGAGAAGGATCCAACTGTTCACTTCCTACCATAAAGCTAAGGAACTTTATCCAAAATAGCTTCCAACAAAAGCAGTCCGTGGGCTTATTCACATTAGACATCGAAGCAGCATTTGACACTGTCTGGCATCTAGCACTTATTTATAAGCTCAAATCCATCGGAATCGCCCCCTACCTTATTCTCATTTTGCGTAGCTTCTTGACTGACCGAGTTTTCTATGTAGCTCTGAATGACAATGAATCATCTAAACGACCTATACTTGCTGGCGTCCCTCAGGGCTCTGTTTTAGGGCCAATCGTTTTCAATGTTTATATCCACGACATACCTAAACCTCCAAACTGTGAGCTATCCATGTTCGCAGATGATACAGCCATCTATTGTGCTAATTCCCAGTATGCTGACATTAAGTTTTCTCTTCAAACAGCACTCAACATACTTGAATCTTACTACCACAAATGGAAAATAAAAGTGAATACAACCAAAACCAACGCTTTATTCTTCACCAAAAAAAAAAACCCTGTTTTCTCCCCAATGACTCTTTAATCATTTGCAACTCCCCGATTCAATGGTTAGATTCAACGCGCTACTTGGTAATTACGTTTGATAAAAAGCTTACATTCAAAATCCACATTGGACTTACAATTAACAAAATTAATAAATTAATTTGTCTTCTATACCCACTAATAAACCGGAAGACTAAGCTATCAACCCACAACAAATTAATCATCTTTAAAAATATTTTCATGCCCATTCTACTGTTTGGTTCTTCCACTTGGGTCATCTGTGCTGCTACGCACATCAGTAAATTGCAGGTGTGCGAAAACAAGCTTTTAAAACTCTTGTTAGATCTACCATACTTCACCAGAACAGCTAGCCTCTACGAATCGACAGGTCTTAAAACTGTTAAACAATCAATAAATAACTGATTTAGGTGATTGAGCATCACCTCTCTTAAATAATCTCCCTGATTGTTTAAGGGCATATTATCACCAACATTCCACATTGCAATCGTTGTTAGTTCTAGTACTAAGCCGCTAAATTGAAGTTAGCTTCCTTTAGTGTCTGGATCCTAGAAATAAGATAGTTTAAGATAACATTAAAGGTTTTCTTTCCTTTTTCATTTATAATAACATGTCAAATATTGTACAAGCCTTTAGTCGAACAGACATTTGTATGTCACAGATGAAAAGCCTATGCCAAAAACACTGTTATCCTTACTTAAACATTAGCTTTAATGAAACATTTATATTACTGGAAATAAGGCACACAATGAATTAAATTGAATATATAAGGTTCTGTCGCTAATAGCAGCGGGAGAGCATAGTATGTATATATGTATGCAAAGGGCATATAAGACAGGCGCATAAGGCTTAGGACTAATGCATAAGCGGAAAATCCCACGCTGCTGGTCGGGCTATGCATAAGTGGCTGATCGTATTTCAATTGTTTATTTTATGTATATTTGTGCATAGTAACAAAGTGTCACTATGTGCGCATATAGTATCTGCGTGTTTACTACAAAGGATAATATAAAGCTTTTTCCAACCTTTTTTTGTAGGTACCCCTTATTGAACCCCAAGATGTACCCGCCTTTAAACAAACCCCATATGTAAAGGAGCTTATGAACTGTAAGCAGTCAGAAAGCGAGGTAGTGTTTGGCTTACTACTAAAAATGTATGACTGGAGCGAACTATCTGCTGATAAACGAGCTCAAGTAAAGGAAAAATTAGCCACGTTTTTTGCAATACCAAAGGTAAGAGAATATGAAATCTATTTTTAATGGTTTCTTTTGCAACTTATTTGCCTGTTTGGCTTCTTAGGAATTTGTTTACTTGGATTCGATGTTAAAACATGAGTTAAACGCCATGCATTTGTTGTCCATATACAAGGGAAGCGAGGAAATTGAAGACGCTGATTACCCAAAACAACCTCTAGGACGAGCTAGTTTTGTTGTAAAAACATGTTCACTTTCGTTTGAATGAGACTAGATTTGTATTAAAAAAAATTTTGTTTGCAGATAGGTTGTGGTACAAATTTATTTAATATGGGTAAAATTATTGCGAAAGAAATTTCCCATCAAATCAAAGACGGTACGATTAATGCTTTAACCGAGGAAAATTTTGGAAAGTGGATGATATTCAAAAGACATAAGGAATTAACAACCAGGTAAACAAGCAGTCATTAGAGTTTATTTTTTAGTAAATATTTACTTTAGATAAATTAAAGCCGATATGATCACATACAAGTAAAAAAAACTATCTAACGAAGTGAGAAGTCTATTGTTATTCTATTGTTTCCGGTTGACTGACTGCCTAACTATTTAAAAAAAGATCTGAAATTACCTTCTTATCAAGGTGTCCCTTTTAACTTGTTTTATAAAATACATAGATATTTTGTGATTCGGGTGTGCATTATATTGTGCATTATATTTCGGTTTTTTTTTAATACTACTTTTACGCGTTCTAACACTGTATCAAGATATCTCCCTGTATTTATAAAGCTGCATTAATATGTACATATATTATTTATGACATAGAAAATGACTTTTTTTTTTTTTTTTTATTAAATTAACATGTATTTAATCAAGAAATTCCTAATTTTTATTGTTTCAATTTGGGTTACACGAAAACAATATGAAATGTTTGCCTGTTACATGTAAACGTTTTTCTTTTTTTTTTTTTTTTTTTTGCTAAATATATGTATGAAAATTACGCCAGTTCTTAAACAACTGAAAGCGTCACTAACCATGCTTTTATTTTTGGTTTTACTTTGGTATTATAACACAATAATTTTCATTTCACTATTGGAACTGGACTATGTGGCATCTACAGCTGCGAGCAAAAAAATAGTAGTAGCATCACCCATTTTAATAATAGCATAGAAAGTTATGTTATCGGGACTAGATTGACATTTCTTGGTATGCAAATTTATTATTTGAACTGTTATTAATTATATTATAAACAAAAAACATTACATTTTTATTTTCCGATCCCGATCTTGATTAAATTTGTTTAAAGGTGTAATAGATTCACCAATATTAAATTTCAAGAAGTTATTGAGAAAAGTCACTGTTCGTAACTTTGCCGTTTGTATAAGAGCTATATGATGTAGTGGTCCGATCCTGCTGAATCTGAGATATACAAACTGTGCAGTGTATATGTATAAGCCTACATGCAAAATTAAGAAGTTCGCGTCGATCCAGACGGACGGACGGACGGACATGGCTATTTGAACTCGTCTCGTCGTGCTGATCAAGAATATATATACTTTATATGGTCGGAGATGCTTCCTCCTATGCGTTGCACACTTCACTGTAAAATGGGATGGAAAATTATTACCTGTATTATATGTGCAAAGTTCAAAACAAGAACGATTGTTAAATATGGCAGTGCCAATATTAGATATTTCTTTTGGAAAACATCAAGCTGTTCAAAGATTGGCAAAGAACACTGTACTAACAATAAGATGAAACGAAAAAAGCTTCATAAGGGAACTGGTATATCTAGCGCACCTAGGATTTTAGTATAAATGACCACCGATGATTAGTTAATGGAAAACAGTCCTCTGAAATACAAGGCTACGGCTATACAAGGATGTGAAGTGAAGGCAGATTCACCAGAAGAAGTCTGTCAGAAAAAGAAGATAAGGGAAGATTCGAGTCCCAATTAAGATTGCTTAATGCTAACTTAAGGAACTGCTTCACCTCAAGGCACAACATTTTAAAAAGCCGTATTTAAGTATATATTCTTGATCAGCATGAATCATATCGGCTATATAGCCATGTTCGTCTGTCCGTCGGTGTATGCGTTTTACTTAGCTATCTTAAGAGTTTTCAGCATGAATATGCAGTGCTTTTTCCTTAGGACTTTATAGTGGTAGTTTATCATTCGTCCAGATGTCTTTTGTTGGCTTACGGTTTCGCCCTTGCGAAGCTCCTTGAGATGATTCCACCGAATTGCCAGGGTGGTCGGTAGTTTACTTTTTTAGAGGCGCTCGTCCCTTATGACAATTTTATCGCCTTAGTATTCGTGATAAATATTCAGAATTTTATCTCCTTAGACACTTCCGTATCAAACTTGTTCACCGAACAGAAAGTGCCCGGGTACCAATAAATCATCAGTATGATTTGATAGGGAACATTTCGATCTTGAATTTAAACAAGACTCAATCGGTGCCAACAATTTCCTCAAATCGACTTCACTCCAGCCTCCCACAATCCACCAAAGTGTAGCGCTGATGATGGGTACTGTACGAATTGTCCACTTGCAAATTTTTGTTGGCTCTAACACAATTAGTACCGCAGTCACTATAAACGTCTGCGCACAGGCCACGTCTGTTAATGAAACGTTTGAATGGCCTTTTAAACGCATCTGCAGTCAGATCCCCAACTGGTTCTAAATGTCACTAGACGTATGAACACAGAAATACAGCTGTGTTCACGAAAAAAGCAGTGCCGTTGAGCTTTGACTGTAAAGTTGATAAATCATATTAAAAAGACCATAAAGGCACCATTTATTTAAAAATTCATAAACTATATTTATGTAAGGTACGAGGGAGAGTTACACAGTTTAACAGCAGCAAGCGGACAGATGATCACGAACAGCAGAGTTTAACAGCAGAACAACAGAGAGTACAGTAGACAGCAGAATATGGCAGAAGAAGAGAGACAGAGTTGAAGTTGGAGAGTCGAAAAAGCAGCAGCAGTGAGAGAAAGATTACGAACAATTGTAACTTTTTTCCAAACTACTTTTACATTAATACAATCAATAAACTTAGTTGAGTTTACTCAACTCACATTTATATATAATAAAATTGATAACATTTTGGACTAAACAAAAAGTCCCCCAGTTTCAGAAATGAGCAAGATAGTAAAGTAAGGCATTTTGTGTTGTTCATGAAAATAGCAGCGATATCTAAGAACTAAAATCTTTCGATTCCAAATTATTTGAAACTTCAATTCAGGTCACCTTTGGTTCTTAGGACATAATACTTAGTCCTGAACCAATTATTGGAAACAGTGGTTTGTCTCCTGGGCCGCATCGAATCCATCAATGCTGAACTGGGATCTGTTGCCATGTGTCTTAGATAACTTCCCAATGTTAAGCTTTATTGGACGGCTTTTTCTCTGTGACGCGTCTCTGAATGTTTCCCCATACATTTTAAATGGGTTACCAATCCGGCGACTGAGCTGGCCCTGGCATTACATCGATTCCTTCGAATTGAAAACAACCTTTTCGAGCCGGTTCCTATGTTGGGTCGTTGGACCGCTGATATGTTCACTTTATGGATATATTCCATATGATAAAGGAGAGCTTAACATTCTTTATGATGTCCACACAGATATTTCTATTCATATTCCCATGAATCTTATATGAGAAACAAGTCGTTTATATGAGAAACATGTCCAAATCATGCCATATTCCTTAATTATTTTAGCGGATCCCTTGGGTGGTATTCCGTATATTCTTGGCGACTTACATAATGTTTAGACCCTGCACCACAAAACACCCGAGAATATTACGCTACTTTGCAATATGAAGATTCATATGGAGTTTCGTAAAAATACAAACGTACTTTTCATGCTTCTAAGTCAAGAGTGGGACTGTCCTTCGACTTCGCGATATTAACTCTTATATGTTTGACGAAATTAGAAGTTGCAAACTGCTTGAATCTGCTGTATATAACAATGTGCTAGTCATCTGAATCCGTTCTTACACGTTTTACGTCGCGTTTTTCGTTTTTTTTTTTTTTTTTTTTTTTTGTAGACTAGGGCAGCAGAGACAATCTTTGCAGAACTTCCAACTAAAATTTTGATTTTTTTTTAAGTTTTACCTCATTTTTTTTTTTTTTTAATATTTTTCTTTTTTTTAATCTTTTTTTATTAAAAAAATAAATATAAAAAAAGAAAGAAACCCATTATTTGACAATTTTGAGCTAGGAATCGAACCAGGCATCATTCGGATCGCCACGCGAGCACTCTATTGACACAGCCTCCGGGCTACATACAAAATTAATGCCAATATTTTTTGATATTCTTTCCACAGGGGCATGTCCTATTCGCTTAGTCGCTGTTTTGTCGAAAATGAAAAATTTTTGTCGAGCGAGCTATTGAAATGCGATGTTGTACAACTTCACGTCACACACACACTACGAAGACTGAGCATGTACCGACGAGTGTACACATACATAGACAGAACGAAATGACAAGCGACATAGAGCTGCCTGCGTCGTTCGGTAGTCTGTGCCAGACTGAATTATTTTCGATGCGTAGCGACACTGCTGCGAGCGAATGTTTTTCGCTCTCGCCGCGGCCGCTCTCTGGGGTTCTACGCTGTTCGGCTTTTGCCGAAGTTCTCTGGGGTTCCACGCTCAGGGTAGCGTTTGTAATCAAAAAATCTTGAGTTTGACGCATCTATGTATTCTATGGTTAGTGGTAATATGCTATCCTTTGCTATTAAACTTCCTTCCAATAGCGCCTTCCACTCAGAGTTAAAACAGTCCTTCTGCACCATCCTAATCAGCTCTCGTTGGCCTTCTAGTTCTAGTTCCACAATTGAGATTCCAAATCATTTTCTTTTTGTCACATATTCGAATTTACTTTGTTTTTTCTTTCTTTCATATTTTGTCTTGGGTGCACAAAAACAAAAAGACACCTAAACCAAAAAAAAAACTTCAAATACGTAAACAAATTTTCGTAGACGGCAATTATTTATTTGGCATTTATTCCACTAGTTTCTTATGACAGGCCACCTTTCTGACCTTAGTGTTGACAGCCGACAGCGAATCATGATGAATACCATTACGAGGGCCCATGCCACCATAACCCTTGCCCATGCCGCCAACTGGTTGCTCTCATACTACGGCTTAGATAATCGGCAGGGTTATCCTTCTAAGCAACCATATTGCACCATTTTGTTCGATTGGACACAAAGACTGTAGAGTTGGCAGCTCCACCACGGATCCAACTAAAGGTTAGGACCTGACCAAAAAATAGTGATCGAATAATTAATGTTAATTCCTAAATTCTCCCTCAGATACTTGAAGCGCATCATATATCTCTATCCTAAAATGAGAAATCTTTATTTATTAATAATTGTAAATCAATTTCATCCCCTTCAAAGTAATCCCCTCCTCATAAAATACACTTACAATAGTGCTCATAGAGAATTTCGACCAAAATTAAGAATAGTTTTTGTTTCACACCTCCAATTTTTTGTGTCATATTAGTTCTATATATATCAGTGTTATAATAGAAGAATAGCCAAGTTATGAAAATATATATTCAACGAAAAACTTTAAAAATCTGAGACCATTTCCAAAATGGCCTGCTCACATACTTAGGCCACCTGGAAAAAAATGGTTGAAAAAGTTAAAATTTGGCCAATATTCCTTATACTTTTGATAAATTTACTTAAATATTCAGTTGGATGACCTGCTTAAGAACAGTGGAGCAACTCTTTGGCATTGAGTCCACAAGACGCGCGCACTGTTGAGGGGTGATTTTCTTCCACTCTTGCAAAATTCGCCACAACTTGACTTTCTTGCTGCAGCGTTTCGGGTCGTTGTCCTGTTGAAATATCCAGGAAAGTGGCAAATTATCAGCATAGTCTCCAGATAAATTGTTAATAAGGATGTCCCTGTACATTTCGCCATTCATAATGCCCTTTATCTTCAGTTGGGGACCTACGCCCGATGAGGTGAAACAGCCCCAGATCATAATCGAATCGCCACCATGTTTAACGGTCTTCTTTGTTGATTTGGTGTCCAATTGTTTGTTGGGAGGACGTCCTACATATGGTATACCATCACTCCAAAGACAATAAACTTGGATTCGTCGCTCCAAATAATCACGTTCCAAAAATTGGGACCTTTTTGAATATGCTCTCTGGCAAATTATAGGTGATTTATAACATATTTAATGGATAGCAATGGTTTTTTTTTGGACAATGCGTCCATATAACCCGAACTCATTTAGCCGCCTTCTTATGGTCTGAGCTGACTTCATTCACGCCATAATCTGCCATCATTTGATCTCTGATTTTCGTCGAAGTCAAGAAAGCATCGGCTTTACTGATTGCGAAATCCGTCTATCATCGTTTAAAGTGGTTTTTCTGCTCTTTTCACGTGGAATTTTGTCACAGGTTCCATGTTTCTTATAAAGTGCAATGGCATTACTTACTTTCCCACGCGAAAAATATAAAGTCTTACAAATTTGTAGAATACTTGTGTTTTTTTCGTAATATTACCATATTAGCTTCCTTTTAGCCGGATTTGTATTCTTTTTTTTTATCCATAGCGGTCAAATTGTTTTGGGAAACGTATTTAGTATTCAATATTTTTAGTTTAGAAAATAAGTAGCACAACTTTCCTCGTAAAAGCACAAGTTTGACGATTTTAGCTCAAGGTGGCTTAAGTATGTGAGCAGGCCATTTTGGAGATGGTCTCAGATTTTTAAAGTTTTTTTTTTTTCTGGTGTGTGGTATACCTAAGTCGGCGAGACAACTTACTTAATTTTATTTTACTTATACACTTTATTATTTTGTCTAAATAATGTAAATGAATTATTTTTAATAAATATTTATATAAACATATAAATTTATTTCATTTTTTGAATTTTTAATAAGATCTGATCGAGTACGTCGCCAATCACAGAATGAAGGTTCTGGTGCGGATAATGATGAGGACTATGATTATGGTGATGAAGATATAAGGTATGTCTCAATTATTTATCTAAATTCAGTTACTCAATTTTGAAGCATCTACGTAAGATTACAAGTTCTTTCTTTGTTTTTAGTGACCTAAACACAGAAGTACCGGCAGTCAGTACAACCCATGCACATCGGCATCACCATGCAGTCGTGAGTATAAGATGAATGTACTTTAATTTTTTTTTTTTGTTTGTTTTTTTTTATTATATTTTTACGACAAAGGCGTATCTTGATTATACACTTCCAATAGAAAGAGACAAGATTTATTTTTTAAACTGACATCTTTTCGCCAAAAAGAAACAAACAAAGCAATGAAAAATCACTTTTTAGCGATATTGTTAAGTGCAAGGCAAAAAGGGGAAACAAATTTTATTGACAAAAATTCTATAAGTAGGACCTGTCAATAAAACATGGTGTTCTTTTTATAATTGCACCTAATAACATACTGATCGCTAAAAAATGATTTGTCATTGCTAAGTATTCAATTGCGTGGCATTGAATGTTTCATAAGCGGTTATTGTTTCCGGAAGCTGAACTATTTTTTTTAACAGAAATTTTTTAACGTTTCTTTTTCATTAAAGATATTACATATTTTCCTCTCTCTCATTTTTAATTTTCTATTCTCATGCACTTACTCGTACCACTTAAATTGTATTCAACTCAAAATGTTACAAATACGAAACGTTTAACTCGAAAAAAAACTGGAAAATCAAAAAACTTGCGTGCATAAACTCAGTCAACATTAACTTTTGAGAATGTCAGTGCACCGGGTTTCTTGCCTACCGAGGCTGAATCAACGCCAATGCTATTAGTAACATCAATAGCATCAACACCATTAGAAGCATCAATTGTTACTAATGTGGAAGAGGAAATTAAGGAAAGTGTCTCCAAATTGGAATCAGTGATAAGCAAAACAATTGAAAATACCAAAAATATTAAAGAACTAGCTCTTATCACTATGGATGTGGCTGTTGAAAATGGTGAAGAATTTGTATTAAATCGCTTAGGTGCCATTCGGGGTGAATCCAGCACTAATAAACAGAATGACCTGGAAATTACTACAGAGGTTGCTCTTCCCATCACATCGGGGAATCCCTATAGCATAGATAATAATGCTAATGAACTCGACACAGAATCAGTAACCAACACTTCTGCGAAAACTCAAGGAAGCACAGCTCTTGTCATACAGGTCGAAGAAATTCCAACTTTAGAGTTCTTTTCGCCTTATCATGCAAACTTTTCATCAAATACGTCAACTCTAGAACCCACCATAACACCATTGTACTCGTCCTCATCGGTCATGCCGATATATACCGCGTCTTTCTCAGCGTCAACTAATATCGAAATTGACAACATTACGTCTACTTTACCATCACCCAAATTTTTAACTTCAACAATACAATATCCTTTAACAGAAACAACAATGTCAACTTTAACCGAGTCAACCATTTTAGCTATACCACAATCAAATTTATCAAAGGTAATTATTATATTGCCATTATTTTGATTTTTTTAGCCGCGCTCTTTATCAGGCAAATATTTAAAAAGAGTTTTTTTTTATTTTCTAAGCCACGTCATTTTAAAAAAAATTAACAAAAAACAAAATATTTCTGTGTTCCAGTTGTGATTATAAAAAGTCTTTTTTCTTAACCCAATCGTTGATATATAACGCACCGACTAAGAAATTATAAAATGGATTTTTTATGTATATCAATATACTTAATTACCTTTTAGCTTAATAGTAATGGTCGGCGTAAAAAAATTAAAAAATGTTAAGCAGAATATACCATTAGAGTGCTCGAGTAATGAAAAATATTCGTTTTTTAGCGATATCTTGAAACTTAATACGATCATATAATTTTTTATTTCCGAATTCGATGAATTATGAATCAAAGGTTGGTATACGGTAAAAGACTTTATACAGAAATGTTTTGTTTTTTGTTAATATCTTTTTAAATTACGCGGCTTAGACAAAAGAAAAAAAAACCTTTTTCAGAGATTCGCCTAATAAATAGTTCGAATAAAAAAAATCGAAATAAAAGCAGCGAGTAAGAAGAAAACGTTTTCAAAGTAGCATGCAACGAAGTATTGTAACTTTGGTTGGTACTAGACGTCTGCATGAATGGCAAAAAAATCACATTCAAATGTACAAAGTCAAAATTGAATTGAGTGAATACTTGTACAAAACGAAATGAGAATGAGTGAGTGACTGAAGTCGTGTTTCACTCGACTGCTGAAAAATATACCCGAAAAGAAACGAAGTGAGTGAGTGAGCAGCAGAAGTAATGAAATGTTGTATATTGAATACATTCGAATATTGACAGCTGTTTTCTGCTGTGTGTATTATCTGTTAAAAGAAAGAGGAAAAAATAAAGAAAATATAGAAATGTATTTTTTGTTGTGAATTATTTAATTTATATATTTATTACATATTATTTATATTTGAGAAATAATTTATAGACGGTCACAACTACACATTTTGTTAGTAAAACTGAAAGTGAGTACACAAAGTATTCTGCGAACTACTTGAGTAGTTTGAATGTTCTCGAAGTTTTCATTTCATTTTGCTCTCCTTTCGTTATACTCTGTTTTTCGAGACGAAACACAACATGTTCCCCTAGCGAAACAGTACTATACACATTCGTCTCATTCTGTCTTTTCACTCACTCATATTCTACTCAATTCGAATGTACTCAATGTGGCTTTGTTTTGAATGCATTCATGCAGACGTCTAGTTGGTACAAGTTTAAATTTTCGAAAACTGTTGATATATGTATATATATATATATACAGTGAAACCTCGATATAACGAATCTGAGGGGGATCGCAAAATTATTCGTTATATCTATTGATTCGCTATAGGTACTGAAATGTAAAACCTTAGTATAACAAGGGACTTAACAAAAAATTCGTTATACAGTGAAACCTCGATATAACGAATCTGAGGGGGATCGCAAAATTATTCGTTATATCTATTGATTCGCTATAGGTACTGAAATGTAAAACCTTAGTATAACAAGGGACTTAACAAAAAATTCGTTATATTGGGTTTTTCGTTATAACGAAGTTCGTTATATCGAGGTTTCACTGTATTGGGTTTTTCGTTATAACGAAGTTCGTTATATCGAGGTTTCACTGTATATATATACAGCTGCGAGCAAAAAAATAATAGTGGCATCAATCATTTTAATAATAGCACAGCAAGTTATGTTATCGGGGTTAGACTAAGATTTTTTGGTACACAAATTTATTATTTGGCCTGATTTTTTGGTACACAAATTTATTATTTGGCCTGTTATTAATTATATTATGAACAAAAAAAAAAAAAAAAAAACTCCATTTTGATTTTCCGAAAATAATAAAGATTTTGTGTCAATAGTGCCAAATTGAGGCGAGCAAAATAATAGTAGTACATATTTTCAAGAGCTCAAAATTTTAAACTGTAGAGATTTATTCCAGGGGAAGAGTTTAAAAATAAAGACCAAGATAATATCAGCCTATTAATAATTAGTGGCATGTCCACTGTTCCCTAGTTCGGCTGCGAGGCGACGCTGCATGAAATCTATTAGTTTCTGGCACTTCTCTGGTGTTATAGCCTTTCATGTACGCACTGTAGCAGTCCAAGGGCCTCTTTTAGTGGTTGGCTTTGCAGCAGCTACTCCCTTCTTAACGTCGCACTACAAATTTTCGATCGGGCTCAGATCGGTCGACTGTGCGGGTCACTTCATTACATCTACTCTTGCTTTATCGATACGAGTTTTTGCCACTTTCCTTGTGTATTTCGGGTCATTGTCTTGTTAAAAGACCCAACAGTGATATCTTCTCTTCGGCGTAGGCTCCATTCCTCAATAATTTTAATGTACACATGATGTCCATGATGCCACCTATGCAGCATATAGGATCAACACCGTAATAGGAAAAACAGGCCTATAGCAACACACTTCATTCGACATGTTTGGTGTATTGCGGACTGTGCTCCGTGTTTTTCAGTCGATGAGTATACAGCCCAGATCCCATCTTTCCAAACATCACAATTTTGGACTCATCTGACCACATGTTGCACCATTTCTCCACAGGCCAATTTAGGTGAAATTTTGAGTATTCAACCTGTTTGTTTATGTTCTCCTGTAAGAGAAGCGGAACTTTCCGAATGAATTTAATGAATTTTGCAATGCAGTTAGAGAGAACTTAAAAAATTTCTTGGACTTCTCTATAAGTTTTGCCTTCAATTATAAAGTTTCTGATCTGAATCCTCTTCTCAAAAGACATGTGCTTAAACGAGCCCATTTAAGTCTGCGAATTGGAATACATTAATGAATATTCTATCGTGAACCCTTAACACATAAAATAGAGTAAAAAGAACCAACCTTCTAGCAATAGTTTAAGCATCGTGCAAAGAAAGATCCTTCACTACTATTATTTTGCTCGCTCTAAAATTGACAATTAAGCTCAAAAATGAAGTAGAAAATAGTTAAGTCACCAAGTGAGGTTACAATGCAATGGACAAGTGTTAGATAACTGATAACTGTACTTAGAGCTATGAAATAGATCAGAATATTATCTTGGAAGTTATAGTAATAAATATCGGCAAGTGTAAGGCGCTACTATTTTTTTGCTCGCAACTATTTATGTATATAAATCTATATTAATATAAAATATATAAATATAGCATTATCAGCCGAGTTGGTCTATCAACTTAATGCTTAGTTGTGAAGAGAGCAGCAATTTTTCTGCAGGTTCTCGTACTGTTTTTTTTTTAGAGTAATATGCCAAAAAAGACTGTTGTTCAAGGCATCCGTCTAGACCACCTTATTATTGCAGCTTTGTATATCTCAGACTCATATACATAAATATTGTGTCCACATCATTAAAGCAACTATATCAAGCCCGATAGTTGTACGCATACTATGAATAATTTTCATTTTACCGTTGATGTACATTTTTTTTGGAAGGTAAGATATAAACAACCCGTTATCATTAATGGAACATCAATAAATCATTTTTTTTTTTAAGCAAAAACTTAAAAATGGTTATGTATTTCAAAAACGTCCTACTCACATAATTAAGTCACCTGAAAAAAAATCATTAAAACTATCAAAATTTTGTCGCAATCGGCAATTTTTTTATAAACCCACATTAATATTGAGTGGGGTGACCTTTTATCTGTAAAACAGTCAAACATCGCTTCGTCATTTTACTCCATTCTTGTTGAATAACTTTCCACAAATCCTTTTTATTTGCTGACTTTCGCTCCGATACGGCTCTCTTCAATATCCCCCACAAATTTTCTCTGCGGGACTCTGCGGGGGCCAATCAAAAACTTTTATAAACTCATTATTCAGCCAAGCTTCAAGTTTACAACAATGTTTGGGGTCATTATCATGCTGAAAAACCCACGCAAGAGGTAAATTGTCGACGTATATATTGACCAAATGATCCCTGAGTATGTTCCTATACATTTCTCCATTCATGGAACCCTCAATTTTGATTAGGGGACCTACTCCAGGTTAAGTGAAACAACCCCAAACAATTACGGAAAAGACCCCGTGTTTCACCGTGGATCTGCAAAAAGGGTATGCTAAGAGTGTAGGCCATTTTTTCGCAAACATTAGCCTTTTTAGATAAAACTTATTTCACTTTGGTGGCTATAGCTAAGGAAAGAGTAACCAAAAAAGTTGCAAGGGTATACAAACGTTGACGCGGTCGAAGTTTGCCCCGTTAAGCAGTTTGGCAATTTGAAGAACACTAATTTCCTTTCTACAGGATTCGAACTTTTATTTTTACCCATGACAATTTCTTTAAGATATTTCTTCAATTTCACGGCGAAAAATCAAAGGATTAGCGCCATAAACTTCAGGTGATTTAATTATGTAAGCAGTAAAATTTTTCATATTTTTACGTTTATGCGTTGTATTCGGAAAACAGAAAACTATTAAAAGGCATTAATATGCTTAATACTTACGTCAAATAACTAAGTTTTAAATAAAAATACCATTAGTATTAAATATTGGTATTAAAATATTAGTATTAAAATATTAAATATTCGGCTCGAAGTCAATTTTTGGATAAAAAAATTAAATACAGTTTGTTTTAGCTTTCTTTTCCGATATATTTCGGCCGCTCATCGGTGTTCGTCTTCAGGGCAACTATAAAACATTTAATTATAATTAACTTAAACATTAATTTAACACCAGGAAACACATAAATACTTAGTCTTAGACGTCCGCACACTGTGACGTGGAGCTACACACTAATTTGTCCCCAGTAAATGCCTATATAAATGCGCGCAGTTGTCTGTAACAACACAAACGATTGGTTTGTCAACAATACGAATGTAGAAAAAGCGTTACTGCCAAAAGGTCCAAATTTAGCAATCCTAGTGGAGAAAAGAAAATTTCCCTTTCTTTAAATACGTAGCAGACGGAGAGGAGTAGAAGGAGGAGACAAAGAAAAAGAGGAAGCACGCACAAAATTCTCTTTATTAATTAAAGACCACAAAACATCTAACAAACTTTACACTTTTAACACCTATGCCAATTTTTATCAAGATCGGGTGACTTTATCATGTATCTCCCAAAGGAGCAATCGGTCGAAAACATCAATTCCTTTATTTAATAGCTGGTAATGACTTCGCTAAATTTGATCAAGATTGGGTGAATATATCATATAGCTTCCATAGGAACTTCTAGTTTAATATATGTAGGTACCTCTTGATAAGTGTGCCGAATTTAATAAAAATATCAACATTTATATTCCTTTATTTAATAGCTGTTAATGACTTCGCTAAATTTGATCAAGATTGGGTGAATATATCATATAGCTTCCATGGGAACTTCCAGTTTAATATATATAGGTACCTCTTAATAAGTGTGCCGAATTTAATAAAAATCGGGTCATTTTATCGTATTTCTTAGAATTTAATCTTTTTTATTTACAAGTTATGGATCCATAAAATATGTTCTCCCCAAATAACATCTGCAAGAACAATTGCAGGAACTCTAATTTTTTGTTTGATCCTTTTTATATACATATAATTCAAATTCATATAAATGATTAGAACAAAATACCTTAAAATTGTGCTTTATTATCAAGGATATAAATGCTAGGAATTATTTTTATAAAAACTTCTCCGCCTGAAACTGTATTCGGCAATTAATGTCGCCGTTTTCTGTACTTTACGCCGGAAACTTAATTTGGTTTTCGATTTAATTTTTATCAATCCTATATACATAACACATATATTGCTAATTATGCTTCATATTTCTGTATCAATTTTCATGTGGTGAACCCAACGGTTGAAGTGAATGCTATCAGCAATACTGACTCCATTACTTTAATTGGGAATGATGTTAGCACTCAAAAATTTAGAAACGAATATTAATCTTTCCCTTTGTTAACTTCTTACAGCTGGGTTCTAGCATTGGTATTCCTTCATCTACATTTGCACCTGTGGAAATTCCTGGAACTTTGGACTATTTGGAACCGTTCATGGAAAATAGTCCGCCCATAATAAAGACGCGGTTGCAAAAATTGGCTGTGACGTCAGGAAAAGCTTTTAAGTTTTTCGTACCAGAGCAAACGTTTGCTGATGCGGAAGATTACAATAATCTTAGACTTGAGTTGACTGATATGGATGGCAATGAACTAAAGGGTTCGTCTTGGATGCAATTTAATTCGGATAGAAGGGAGCTCTATGGACTGTAAGATATACCAAACCTAAAACAATGCTCATCGCGATTTAATTCTTTTATTATTGTAACAACAGACCCTTGGACGACACTGTTTCTCGTTGGCAGTATTGTCTTACCGCCACTGATTCAAGCAATGCAAGTGCTACTGAGATTGTAGAAATCAGCGTACAGCAACATCGCGCAGTGAGGACCATCAACCATGAAATCAGTATAGCTGTGGAAATAGTTGAGAATAATGGTCGTAGCATTGATTGGCAATTAAAACTAATTCATGCCTTAGTACAGACCCTACACGATCATAACAGCGCCGCCGTAGTGGTACGTGAGATACGTCAAACACCGCAAAATCTTCATAACGCTACTTTTGTTTATTTCAATGAGACTCTGCCCTCAATAGAATGTCCCGAAGAAGCTTTAAATGACATACTTAGGAGTTTAGATGTCCACCGTCTAAACGAATTAGTACAACCTATGCTAAGTATTAAATCCATTACAGGAAATTTGATTGGATCCTGTCAAAAACTAGAGCTGAACCATTTGAAACCAACTATCACCGTGACTAAAAATCTGCCACCCATGCCTCGCAATCAAGTGGATCGGGTTAATGCTAGTGTTGGTCAGTTGCTGGTCTACAGAGTTCCCAGCGATACCTTCTATGATCCTAATGATAACGATCTAACTCTTACCCTAAAAAGCAAAAATCACAAAGAGCTTAGTACACGGCAGTGGCTACAATTTGATTCAAAAAATCAAGAATTTTTTGGAATTCCTAAAAGTGGAGATATAGGATCTGAGGAATATTTGCTAGTTGCTGAGGATAGTGGAGGTCTCAGCGCAACCGACGCTTTAGTTGTTGTTGTGACTCATGCACACAAAAAGGAGTTCAGTACTTTGTTCAAAGCGTATTTGGCCATTCGCCATGAAAACTTTAATGCGGATTTGCAGCGGAAATTTGTGGAACGCATTGCCAAACTTCATAACGATGCAAATACAAATAAAATACAAGTACGTTCGATAACAACGCATCATGATTCAGATGGCACTATTGTGAACTTTTATAATACCTCGCTGTTTAAAATACAAAATCGGTGCCCTGATAAAGAATTGGCTGCCACCAAAAATGTATATTTAGATAACGATCAAATGCTAAGAGAAAGAGTCAAACTTTGGATGGGTCCTGAATTGAACTTAACAAACTTTTCCGTGGTGCCTATTGGCAGTTGCCATCGTAAGTCATAACCGAATATACTTATCATAAATTAGTTTATGTGGTTAGTTTTTTAACGTTTCTTTTTTTAATACCATGCACCACAATAGGGTGAAATGGGTAAAGTCGTCAAAATGTATCTAACAAACAGAAGAAATCTTTTGCGACCCAATAACGTATATCATGCGTATATCATATGATCAGTGTATCATATGATCATCATCAACAGCCGAGACAATCTAGCCTTTTCCAGCAGTCTGTCCGTCCGTCTGTGTATTGAACACGTAGATCTCAGAGACTGTAAGAGCTAGAAGCACCAAACTCGTGCAGTATGTACAGTGATCAAGTGTGTTTCAAATTTTTTCACACCGCCTATCGCTTCGCAATTTAAACAACTCTTTTTTTTAAACATGAAATTTGGTATGTATACTTGCTTTTTTCGCCACATCCACTTCTACCAGTTAAAGTCACCAAAATTGGTGTGTATGCTAAACACAGTATGCGCACAGATTGGGATTATTTAAAATTTAAACCACGCCGCCTTCCGCCTACATAATTTAGAAAAAAGCGATTGCAGCACTATTTTTTGACTATCAAATTCGGTAGTCTAATTAATATTATTTATCTCTACAAACCCAGAAAATTTGATTGAAATCGGACTAGAAACATGCCAAATAAACGTATAAAACTGTTTTACTAGATATACCATAATAGTGTAGGTGTGCGTTTAAAATTAACGAAATAGCATATGCTATGATGAGGCGTGTAAAACAATTCAATAAACATAGAACTTGGTGGTTCTTGAAATAGCTATACAGACAACCTGCTCACCTTTTGTCCTGCCTATGATTTAAAATCTTAAGGGGTTAAGATGGGGCCAGTACACCATGTAGGAAAAACTTTTATTATACACAGATTGAGGGTACTTTCAAAAATATTTTGTGAAAAAAAAATTTTTTTTAATAACAAAATGGCAGAGATATGGTCCGTCAGTGCCACCATGATTTTTAACCGGGGTCAAATATCTCGGAATCTATTGAACCGATTTGGCTCAAATTTTTACCTCATATTCTTTACAGTGTTGGGTAGGATTATGGACTGTAATTGGAAGTTATGAATTTTTGTAGTCAAAAATTTTCCCCGAAAAAAGAGCGTTATTTTTTCAAACAGCCGCCATTTTGCCAAAAAAATTTTTATCTTCCAAACAGGACCTTAAATCAAAAAAATCCCACCTGGGCGGATACCCAACACTATAAAAAGACTTCATACTAAAGGGAATTCATACTAAAAGGAATACAAAATAAAAGTGTGAAGAAAGCGATTCGTACATATACTTATTTCAATTTTTGACCATTTTTTCCTAAAAGCAAATAAATAACACCTTTTGAATTTTTTGTCCTACTAAATACTTTTTTTTTGCAATCGGGGAACATTTATTTTCACAAACATTTCCGTCACGTGAATGATGCCCGAGACCTTATTATTTATTATTTTCATCGACTGACACGTACATATATATGATTGTAATAAAAATTGAATTTAAATTTTGCAGTAACTGATTACAACGCCATAAATCCTCATGATTATATTCCAAAACGTCCCGAGGAGCCCCGCTTAAAATCAACTTTTAGTGAACAAAATTTAGTTACTTTTGTTTTACCGGCTATCATTGTTGTTGTCATGATTTTGCTGGCCTCCATTATAGCTTGTTGTTTACACAGACGTCGAAACAAGAGCGGGAAAATGGAATTGGGTGACGATGAGGAACGTAAATCCTTTCGTAACAAAGGTATACCTGTTATTTTCCAAGATGAATTCGAAGAGAAGCCTGAATTGGGTAATAAAAGTCCCGTGATACTCAAAGATGAAAAGCCACCTTTGCTTCCACCGTCATATAATACTTCTAATATGAATGGTAAGTGCATACATAAACGATCAGTTCCTTATTCCGTATACTTTTTATTCCTGCACTTCTAGGCGACAACGACGTGGATGAGTATGTTCCCCCGCCTGCTGTTGTTCTAGGAGGACGTGAAGCGCGCGGTAAATCTCCAGCGACCCCATCATATCGCAAGCCTCCACCATATGTTTCACCATAAGTATTTATCCTCAACCAAATTTAATATCAATTGTTGCAACGTATCGACACAAAAACTCTGCCAACCATAAATTAATAAGAAAAGGCACCATCTTTAACTACAACTAAAATAATTTATACAAGGCTTTGCTATTTATAGCAGTTGTCTATAAGTATCTTTACATTCAAAAGGAATGGATAATATTTGAGACTAAGTAGTGATTGAGATCAGAAAGAAAGAGCATATTGAAATTCCTCTATTGGGTTGGTTTTTGGTTTTCACACAAACAGTTTGCAAACTGAGCAAAACTTTATGAAAATTTAAATTTGGTAGACCTGAATACAAATTTATGTTGCAGATTATGCCGTTACTTAATTAATGCTTAAAAAATGTAAAAACTCACACATAGTTAAAGAACCACATGTACTAATTTTAGAAACAATGTTTTTTTCCCACACCACATACGTGTATCATGTCTATTTTAGTTCATATAAACCCAATGTTTTGCCATACCAAATCCTAGCCATATTCACGAAAAATCCAACTGAGTATTTAATTAGAGTATAAATTATTTTGTAATTTTTATATTGCAATCTTTGCAAACATTTAAGCTCATAAAAATGTAACACTACTTAATTGAACTTAACATATTTTCAATTAAACAAAACAGATTGTGTGTAAAATACGCTCACGAATAAAGTGGACGCTCTTTTTAATTAAGATTGAGCATTTTAGCTCTAAATTGATCAATAGAAATAACAATGGAAAATCATATAAATTAACCATTTTATTTTGAATAAAACTAAAAATCCAAAGATATACATATTTTATATAGACCTCTAAAACCACATAAAATTAGGTACTGCCATAATTAAGACTAAAGTATTACATATGACAAATAGTTCAACACCCACAATAAGTAAGTAAATCACCTAATAGTCAGCTGCTACATATTTCTAGGCACCATAATTTTGACCTGCTCCGTACCAATAACACTATCTCACGCTGTAGGTACAAAAAAAAATATTCATATTTCCATTGATTTTGTCACAATTCGTAAAGCAATTTTGTGGTTCTGGAATGTTGGTAAACCAGGATTGAAGTAGTTCTATAAACTTAAACCTAAGCATTCATAAACTATTCAACTATACACTGAACTTACACCTTTTACACTGCTCTTGATAAGAAAGGTCTAGAAACAATCATAAATGTGTTAGTGAATGGACCGATTGGCGACTGTGGCTGTTGTTGCTATAAAATTATCAAAGAAGCTAACTTCGGCTGTGCTGAAGTTTATATATTCTTACAGCCATAATATTTTTGCATATTCGAAACTCTAATTATGTAACTCATACATTATTACATGCAGCCACTGACAAAACCTTCCTTATATAATCTCCATTTCTTTTTCTTCCACATCCACGATTATGTAAATTAAACACAATCTTAGTTAGTCGCACAAAAAAATAAAGTTTTTATTTGATTTATTCTTTACTGAGTACACATTTACAAATCTATCTTTTTTACTGGAAGACTTTGTGACTACTAGACTGAACCAAGATCGCGGAGCTCTAACGAAGTGACAAGTTTGTACTAGGATTAAAGACTGATTTGAATAGATCGATTATGTTTGAATGAAGCCTCTGTTTTCGGGCGTCGATGGTGACAGCGACGCTTGTTGAGTCCAAGGGTCCAACGCGAGCGTGGGATCTGTTTAATCATGAAATTGATTTGGGCGACGTGACGGCTGGTGCACCGAACATGATGCTTATTGCCGAATTGATGTTTAACATGAAATCGATTTGGGCGACGTGACGGCTGGTGCACCGAACATGATGCTTATTGCCGAAATAGTTTATGGGATTGGGCGGCTTGCTATTCGATGTACCGAATTTGACACCATTCCCCTAGGAATGTTTAGTCTGGCGGTTGTGTGAGGATGATTGTGTGTTGCAAGGTTATCGGGTGACATTCTTGGCGTTGCCTTCTATGATCGTGCCGATGCTCGTTATGCTAATGCTCATTACGTCGGTACTCATTATGTTAGCTCTTGAATGTTCTCTATGGGTGTGGTGTGAGTATGATTGTGATGGTGAAGCATATCTGGTCTTAACTTGTATGCGTGCACACACACAGTTGTGTGTATGTGTGTGCTCTGTTGATTCATCAAATCAGATTAAAATTTTGATATGATGTACGTTTACTAATTAGTAAATTTGGCACAGATACTCCCACTGCTTTACCGATTGTCCGTATATAGTGTTCCGACTCTAACGATTTTCATAAGTAAAGTCTGCCCGACGGACAGACGGACATGTATCGACTCAGATTCTCATGCTGATCAAGAATTTATATACGTTATGGGGTCGAAAACGTATTCTGTGCGTTAAAAACATTCTGGATTATCAAAACTGTACAATCAAGCCTAAAAAAGAAATACATAATATTAGGTATTGGTGATATATTAAATGCCTTTACTGGTTCGTTTTACTTAAAAAATAGATTTTAATCGATTTGATGTTTACCGTTGGCTAAAAAGCAATTAACCAAACTCACTCTCATTCTTATTTAACAAGACGCTCGATATTGCATCAGCCAAAAAAGGTGTAAATATGACACTTATAGACCAGTATAATGAAATATAAAAGATCGTTTACATTCAAATTTCAATTAAGCCAGTGGGAATTCAGCAACCGTTCTTCAAAAACGACAATAGCATAGAAAATAACGAAGTAATTGCGAAAAGCCACTGTTCGTGACTTTGCCGTTTGTATGAGAGCTTAATGGGATTGTGGTCCGATCCGGCTGAAGATATACAAACTGTGCAGTATATACAAGCCTATATTCAGCTCTGTAGCTCTCTAGGTCTAGGAGGAGTTTGCGCTGATCCAGATGGACGGACTTCCTTCTACTTCCTTCCATGCGTTGCACACTTGTGACCAAAATTAATATAACCTTTTTGCAAGGGTATAATAAAACGATGGAGCAGAACGAAAACATTATAAAGGACTCTCCGATATATACTTACATATGTATACTTTATATGATCGGGTATACTTTCTTCTATTCGTTGCCAATTTCTGCCCAACACTAAAATACTCATTTGAAACGGTATAAAACCATTTGGCAAATACATAATATTAGGTATATTAATATATTAACATATTTCTTTACTTACATATTATAACCTTGCAGAGGGTATTATAAAATTGGTCAGATTTTTGTAACGCACAGAAGGAGACGTTTCCGACCCCATAAAGTATATATAATATATATTCTTGATCAGCATGACAAGCTGAGTCGATATAGCCATGTGCGACTTTTTTTTTTTTTTTTCTAAATAAGGGGGAAAGCATTGAAAGCCGAAGTGTGGGACTTGGAATCGACCTTGGTTAGTGGTCACCGCACCGCACTAAAACCTACCCTATGCTCCGTATCCCTCTCGCGGAACCAACGCTGAAGTACTACTTCACGAGGGGGGAGATGGCGGCACGTATGCCTCGTCTAGAGTTTACCTACAACTGAAGTTTTGGTTACGCTGACGTTCAGCGCGACGCAAGGATTGCTGATGACTGCTGCCATGTGTCTAACAGCTAGCCAATTGTTTTGCGAGCTAAGTAGGATATCCATAAAGTCGTTGACTATTAATGACCTCCCAATGCCTAGGCTTAGCTCTTCCCGTTCAGTGTGTGTCAAATTGAAGTCAGTCTGGCCATTTTTGCGATTAAGCCATGGCCGAATGTTGAGGAGAAGGCGCCTTGTCCAGCTCCGAAGGTTTGAGTCACGCCATCTGCGTTGCTAGTTAGTCAAAGGTCGTCTCTCTTCTAACTGGCGGCGGATCTCTATTTCTAGCCTCGTTAGCCAAGAGGTCTAGTGGGCCATATTAGACAGCACCAGGGCGGCATCTTCGGAGACTGTCCCAAACGCGCTTATGGTCCTGAGTGCGCATGTTCGGTACGACGATCTACAGTCCCGGCTGTAGGTGGGGGATGACATCGCTGGTGCCCATATGGCGGCGGCGTATAGAATGATGGACCTTACAACCGTCGAGATGAGCCATCTGCCCGTTGCTTGCGGCCGCCGACGTTAGCCATAGGCCGGGTTATAGCTGACGTGGCAGCTTTATCTGCGGTATACTGCAGGTGGGCTTTGAATTTTAGCCTATGGTCCATCATGACTCCAAGGTATTCAATGGCAGCTTTTGATGTTATGGAGCATCCGGCGTCTTCGATCCTGGCTGTTTCCACATTTTTCCTGCTGCTTATGAGCACGGCCTCGGTTTTGTGTGTGGCTATGGATAGTGAGTTTGCCTCTATCCATTCCAGAATCCTGAACACAGCTGCATTGGTGTTTTCTTCCTTTTGCTGGATATCCTTAGCCACAGTGAGGTTGGCAATGTCGTCCGCGAATCCCACTATGGTTAATGATGTAGTCAGATATGTTTATGGCCGAATTAAAAGCTTTCCGAACATCCAACGTTGATATAAGGCAGTATTTTTTGTTGCCGCCTTTCCAGCGTTGCCCTTTGATGGCTTTACCGGCTAGCTCTACCACCGAACTGATGGCGTTGATAGTGCTGCGTTTTCTCCTGAACCCGAATTGCCAGTCCGACAGTCCATGACGTTACTCGAGTTCCTTCTCCAGTCTGTTGGAAATGATGCGCTCAAAAAGTTTCCCAATCACATCAAGCATACACAGGGGTCTGTATGCTGATAGGTCATCTATTTTATCACCTTTGGTAAGCAGGACCAGCCACCTCGTAGGGAACTCCCGTTGCAGCATGCATGTGTTGAAAAGTTCCACAAACGTCGACGTGTATTTGCAAACTAACAGTTTGATTACAAGAGCCGGGACCCCGGCCGGGCCCGGGGTTTTATGTACGTTTATCCTCTTCCCTGCTTCCACGACTTCACTAGCATCTGTGAGTATCGGTGCACATGGCGTTCCCCTCGCAGCTAAGTTACTCGATGGCCTTGCAGGGAATAGCGTTGCTACAATGTGACCCAGCTTGGTTGGATCCGTTGGCATTATGCGCCTGGCGAGTTTGCCCATAACTAATTTATAGGCAGTCCCATGTGGCTGCGCATCTGCATCTGCGCACAGCTTCTTCCAGCAGTCCGCTTTACTTCTCTTGATCTCCATATTTAGATTGGCTCTTTTCCGCTTGTAGTCTGCAAACAGTTTCGGAAACGTGGGCATTTTGCGGGCACGTTGCTGTCGTCGTCTGGCCTGGTGACATTGCCTTCTAGCATCCGCAATCCTGGCATTCCACCAATGTACAGGCTTACATTTGTTGATTCCATGCCGTTTGCGTATCATGACTGCATCACACGCTCTGCGAAGAATGTCGCCCATGTGGTTGGCCTGGGTGTCCGCGTCCGTGCTGCTGCTCCTTGTCACTTAAGTCATCATGGTGAATAACGCTTCTTCGCTCAGCGTGCTTGGGGCCTAGCTGTAGAACGTCGTTGGTGTGTGAGCAGGTGGACAGCTCTTGATAGAGCACACAATGGCGAAATGGTCGCTATGCGTGTAGAGATTCGAAACTGCCCACTTCGCGCTGCGAGCTAGGCAAGGGCTAGCAAACGTGAGGTCGATCACGGAGCCTCTGCCAGCCTTATTGTAGGTGTGGGTGTTGCCTACGTTGAGCAGACTGATGTTGAGTGTTGCAAAAGCGTCCAGCAGGGCCCTGCTCCTTCTAGTATTCCTTTGGCTACCCCATTTCGTTGCCCATGCATTGAAGTCGCCGGCTATGATGGTCGGCGTGTGAGTTCTGGCGTCCTCCGCTAGTCCATCCAGTATGCTGCAGAATTCGTCGATGTGTTTGCTCGGTGCTATATAGCTGCTGTAGACATATACTCCATTGTACCTCGCCCTTACATATCCGTCCGCGCTGTGCCGATTTTCCAGATGTGTCCTGTTGTTGCTCCAAATTGCCGCACCATAACGATGGTTTTGCGTCCAGCTGTTGTCCTGTATATGGGAATATGGTTCGCACAAAATTGAGAAATCTTCTTTCAGGTCCCGTACAGTTTGTTTTAAGAGGTCCTGTGTCGACCTGCAGTGGCTTAGATTGAGCTGTCAAAACTTAATCCTTCCTGTTCCTGCCAGCCTCTACAAATAACGGGCAAGCTCTGCTGAGCGTGTTATGCGCCGTATTGCTCCGCTTATGTCTTGTGCAGAGTATGCATGCTGCATTCTGGTCACATTGCGTGTTCCTTGCTACCGCAGTTGAAGCATAGCTTGGATGCGTCGTGCTTGCTTCTGCACCGAGCTGCTGTGTGCCCAAAATCCGGACACTTGTAGCACCATCTCGGCTCAATCTTCAGGCGTACTCGGCATATGCACATGCCTACTCGTATTTTGCCCGCCTGCAGCAGCTTGTTTGCCAGGTTCGGGTTCACCATCATTGTTGCGGTCTGTGTACCACTGTACGCTTTCCGCATCTTTGGTTGACATTCGATCGACTCGTCGATCAGTTCCAGGACGGCGCTCAGAAGATCGTCTGCAGTGTGGAATTCTGCGAGATCCTTTATTTCGACCATGGCCTTATCGCTGATCGCCTTGACATTAGCAGTGTCTCCAAGTGCCTGTTTCACTGCCTGCTGCAGTTTGACAGTTGCCTCGTCCGCTGGCTTGGTCAACTGTAGGAGTAGCTCCCCGGCTGCTGTGCGTCGAACCGCACATACATTCTCCTTGAACTGCTGGATTCCGGCGTCTGTGTGGACGGACTTCAGTACCGTCGCGTAATTGGCTGGGTCTTTACATTTCACCATGATGACGTCCGGCCTCTTCTTTTTAATGGGTCTCGTCTTGCTTTTCACCTTGTGCCATTTTCCTCCAGCGATGTTCGTTGCGAGTGTTGATTCAGCCACTACTAGTCCTGGTGATACTGCTGTTGCTGCGGGGCTTCGGTTTCTTGGAATCCGCTCCTGGATTGGCGACTTCTTTTTCCTCCTCCTGTCATTCTTATTTGCTGTTGGTGGGTCTTCCGTCCTTGTATCCTTCCTTTTCGTAGCCTCTTTGGTGGCTACAAGGCTACACCATGCAAGGCATGGTCCAGCCTTTACCGGATATTCCTGCATCTGCTCCATTACCTGTAGGTGAATGGATTTCATCTTAAGATGTGCCTCCTTCATCCATTGGGTCGTATTACGCATCGGGGGAGTCTATTTATTAACCCAGCCTTCTTCCTTTAAGCTTTCGGCGTTGCAAGGGCTTGCTTCCCTTGCCCGTTTGGGTGTCTCTTTTCCGGATCCAGCTGAGACGAGTATTCCTCGAACGGCAGGCGGGGACGAGTAAAGAGCCTGCGACGAAGTCCTGGAGATTTTGTTTCCTTTGGCGAAAGGATTGGCTCCGTTTGTGCACAGTCCGTACTTTTTGCTGCTGCTGCTGCCATGTCCGTCTGCCCGTCCGTATGTGCGTACGCGTTTTACTCAGCCATCTTAAGAGCTATCGGGATGAAATTTTTTTGGGAAGCTTTTTATTACCCGTGTGAGATAAAGTATGAAAAATCTTTGGGATCGGACTAATATAACATATATAATTCTAGAAGAAACATTTTTTAAAATTTTTTTTTTTTTTTGGATTGTCCCAATATGATAGATTTGGTTATATCCAAACACATGCATACACACACATACGCAGCGCTGTATGTGTATGCGTGCGGTGCTTTGCTTAGGAAATGTTGTAAGAAGAAATTGTAGTAAAAAGAGTAATAATTTGAATGATTTGTTTGTGTATTGATGAATTAAGTTGCAGGGAAAGAAATTTCAAAATGTAAAATTATTATTGCCAAGGACTGCAAGGTTATATAAACTTTGGCATAGTCAAAGTTAGCTTCTATATATAGAGTTATATATGTAATTTTCAGTGTATTTTTTTTTTTTTTTTTTTTGTATTTTGGTTTGGTTTTTTTATTGTATTGTAGTTATAAGTATTTTGGCGCAGCGAAGTTTGGCAATTTTTTTTCCAAAATAATCAATGCTGATGGAGAGGAGTTGGCTGAGTTGCTAGCCTGTAATATGTGTTTTTCGGTGTTTAAGTTTACAGGAAGCACGTCTAACTTAGTAAAACACAGGTGTTATGTGGCTAACTCCAGCAAATCGATGAAATGCCTGTGGATGACTTCCACGAAAATCGAAGGCGTAGTTATTATGAATGAATTGGTTGTAACGTTGGGTCGTCCTTTGGATCCAACGAGGACTTGGAAAAATTGTTACCGCATCCAACCACTGTTTCCCGAAACTATCTATGAGGCACTTTTTTAGCCCAATCCACTGAAAAAGAGACTGTTATTAAAGACTGCAAAACTATTATGCAAAATTTTCTTCAAGGCAATAATTCCAGCACTAACACACCAGTAACTATGGACGAATTTTCTGATTTCGTAGAAGTCCAACAAGTTGAAGTTACAGACCAAGTTCAACAGGAAATAACCTCATGCAAAAATAAATGTTTCATATACAATAGTTTTTCACCTTGCCTTGGTAAAATTTACATCAACATTTTTTTCGCTCTACCAGTTGCAAAATATTCTGTATTCTGTGTATAAAAACAATTTTCCAACGCTGGAAATTCGATTTCAGAAAATCGTTGTTTTATTTGTAGTAACTCAGAAAATATAAATAAAATTATGTTCTTCTTCTATATAAGCAAAAAAAAGAGTCAATTTTATTGGTTTTTGCCTCTTTTTTTCGTTTCTATTATATAATAAGTGAAGTGAAAAACTTCTTGGCAACTCGAATCCATTCGAAACCAACTCACATTTCTTTTCTTATCAGAATTCATTTAATTCTCTTTTGTGTTTTACAATTAGACTTGTGTGTATGAGTCCTGTGCTAAAGCACTCACTCACTCATACTTGTTTAGCCTTGCACTCGAACTCACTCAACTCGTTTTGAGGATTGCCAATTCAAATGTAGTTTTTTGATACTCAGCCGTCTTAAAAGCTTTTGGGATGAAACTTGTTATTTCAGCTACGTATTCCCGTGTAAGATAAAGTATAAAAATTTCAGGATCGGGAAACTATATAAAATAGTTATAGAAGAAATATAGGTAAAGAAATTGGAGTATTCTTATAAAATGATTGTTTTTTATATAAGACATGAGATACCAAAAGATCGGATAAATAGAACACAACTTTCAGTCAATATTCTTCTTGATCAGCATGAGAAGCTGAGTCGATATAGCCATGTCCGTCCGTCTGTCCGTCTGGATCAACTGCAGTTGTATATCTCAGACTTGACGCAATTGCTATTATTGAAATTTTTTTGGGAAGCTTTTTATTACCCGTGTGAGATAAAGTATGAAAAATCTTTGGGATCGGACTAATATAACATATATAATTCTAGAAGAAACATTTTTTCAAATTTTTTTTTTTTTTTGGATTGTCCCAATTTGATAGATTTGGTAATATCCAAACACATGCATACACACACATACGCAGCGCTGTATGTGTATGCGTGCGGTGCTTTGCTTAGGAAATGTTGTAAGAAGAAATTGTAGTAAAAAGAGTAATAATTTGAATGATTTGTTTGTGTATTGATGAATTAAGTTGCAGGGAAAGAAATTTCAAAATGTAAAATTATTATTGCCAAGGACTGCAAGGTTATATAAACTTTGGCATAGTCAAAGTTAGCTTCTGTATATAGAGTTATATATGTAATTTTCAGTGTATTTTTTTTTTTTTTTTTTTTTTTGTATTTTGGTTTGGTTTTTTTATTGTATTGTAGTTATAAGTATTTTGGCGCAGCGAAGTTTGGCAATTTTTTTTCCAAAATAATCAATGCTGATGGAGAGGAGTTGGCTGAGTTGCTAGCCTGTAATATGTGTTTTTCGGTGTTTAAGTTTACAGGAAGCACGTCTAACTTAGTAAAACACAGGTGTTATGTGGCTAACTCCAGCAAATCGATGAAATGCCTGTGGATGACTTCCACGAAAATCGAAGGCGTAGTTATTATGAATGAATTGGTTGTAACGTTGGGTCGTCCTTTGGATCCAACGAGGACTTGGAAAAATTGTTACCGCATCCAACCACTGTTTCCCGAAACTATCTATGAGGCACTTTTTTGGCCCAATCCACTGAAAAAGAGACTGTTATTAAAGACTGCAAAACTATTATGCAAAATTTTCTTCAAGGCAATAATTCCAGCACAACTAACACACCAGTAACTATGGACGAATTTTCTGATTTCGTAGAAGTCCAACAAGTTGAAGTTACAGACCAAGTTCAACAGGAAATAACCTCATACAAAAATAAATGTTTCATATACAATAGTTTTTCACCTTGCCTTGGTAAAATTTACATCAACATTTTTTCGCTCTACCAGTTGCAAAATATTCTGTATTCTGTGTATAAAAACAATTTTCCAACGCTGGAAATTCGATTTCAGAAAATCGTTGTTTTATTTGTAGTAACTCAGAAAATATAAATAAAATTATGTTCTTCTTCTATATAAGCAAAAAAAAAAGAGTCAATTTTATTGGTTTTTGCCTCTTTTTTTCGTTTCTATTATATAATAAGTGAAGTGAAAAACTTCTTGGCAACTCGAATCCATTCGAAACCAACTCACATTTCTTTTCTTATCAGAATTCATTTAATTCTCTTTTGTGTTTTACAATTAGACTTGTGTGTATGAGTCCTGTGCTAAAGCACTCACTCACTCATACTTGCTTAGCCTCGCACTCGAACTCACTCAACTCGTTTTGAGGATTGCCAATTCAAATGTAGTTTTTTGATACTCAGCCGTCTTAAAAGCTTTTGGGATGAAACTTGTTATTTCAGCTACGTATTCCCGTGTAAGATAAAGTATGAAAATTTCAGGATCGGGAAACTATATAAAATAGTTATAGAAGAAATATAGGTAAAGAAATTGGAGTATTCTTATAAAATGATTGTTTTTTATATAAGACATGAGATACCAAAAGATCGGATAAATAGAACACAACTTTCAGTCAATATTCTTCTTGATCAGCATGAGAAGCTGAGTCGATATAGCCATGTCCGTCCGTCTGTCCGTCTGGATCAACTGCAGTTGTATATCTCAGACTTGACGCAATTGCTTTTAAATTTAACATTTCTTAGTTTAATATATCTGTTAATGACTACCGAATTTGGCAATGGTTCCATTGGAACGATCGGTGGAAAACAGTGACTTTGATCAATATCTTCGTTATTGCCTATGCTAAGATTATAGGCCGTTCTCTGGCAAACATAAGCCTTTTTAGATAAAATGTTTTTCCACTTTGTTAGCTAATAGGTGAAGAAAAAGTTGCAAGGGTATACAAGCTTTAACGCGGTCGAAGTTAGCCCCGGCCCTCTGTTTTTTTTTTTTTTAACAAAGCTTTATGCGTGGAAAGGACCAATCTTTAGTTTAAGATTAAAATTATGTCCATCTACTTCACACAAAATTGCAGATTCTTTTTTCCAAATTTGGGCAATTATGTATAACATTATTCCCATGCAAAGGGTGTCTTTATAAAGTAACGACTGTCTCATCGTCTGGCTCACGCGAACTACTAGAGATTTTAAGTCACAAATAGTGACTATTCTTAAAAGCTTCGTTACTTTCGGCATTCGGCACTCTTTCTTCTCGAGTGTTTTTTTCATAAAAACAATATTTGCTATGGGAAAGATCGGTCGAAAACAGTATCTTTTAAATAACATTGTTGTTTTCCACATTATCGTTTGTCACTTTAAATTTCAGTGACTTAGCTTTTCCTGCAACTATACAAAAGCTCTCTTATAAGGAAAATATTTAATCTCTTATGGGAAGCTTTTTATTACCCGTGTGAGATAAAGTATGAAAAATCTTTGGGATCGGACTAATATAACATATATAATTCTACAAGAAACATTTTTTAAAATTTTTTTTTTTTTTGGATTGTCCCAATATGATAGATTTGGTTATATCCAAACACATGCATACACACACATACGCAGCGCTGTATGTGTATGCGTGCGGTGCTTTGCTTAGGAAATGTTGTAAGAAGAAATTGTAGTAAAAAGAGTAATAATTTGAATGATTTGTTTGTGTATTGATGAATTAAGTTGCAGGGAAAGAAATTTCAAAATGTAAAATTATTATTGCCAAGGACTGCAAGGTTATATAAACTTTGGCATAGTCAAAGTTAGCTTCTATATATAGAGTTATATATGTAATTTTCAGTGTATTTTTTTTTTTTTTTTTGTTTTTGTATTTTGGTTTGGTTTTTTTATTGTATTGTAGTTATAAGTATTTTGGCGCAGCGAAGTTTGGCAATTTTTTTTCCAAAATAATCAATGCTGATGGAGAGGAGTTGGCTGAGTTGCTAGCCTGTAATATGTGTTTTTCGGTGTTTAAGTTTACAGGAAGCACGTCTAACTTAGTAAAACACAGGTGTTATGTGGCTAACTCCAGCAAATCGATGAAATGCCTGTGGATGACTTCCACGAAAATCGAAGGCGTAGTTATTATGAATGAATTGGTTGTAACGTTGGGTCGTCCTTTGGATCCAACGAGGACTTGGAAAAATTGTTACCGCATCCAACCACTGTTTCCCGAAACTATCTATGAGGCACTTTTTTAGCCCAATCCACTGAAAAAGAGACTGTTATTAAAGACTGCAAAACTATTATGCAAAATTTTCTTCAAGGCAATAATTCCAGCACAACTAACACACCAGTAACTATGGACGAATTTTCTGATTTCGTAGAAGTCCAACAAGTTGAAGTTACAGACCAAGTTCAACAGGAAATAACCTCATGCAAAAATAAATGTTTCATATACAATAGTTTTTCACCTTGCCTTGGTAAAATTTACATCAACATTTTTTCGCTCTACCAGTTGCAAAATATTCTGTATTCTGTGTATAAAAACAATTTTCCAACGCTGGAAATTCGATTTCAGAAAATCGTTGTTTTATTTGTAGTAACTCAGAAAATATAAATAAAATTATGTTCTTCTTCTATATAAGCAAAAAAAAAGAGTCAATTTTATTGGTTTTTGCCTCTTTTTTTCGTTTCTATTATATAATAAGTGAAGTGAAAAACTTCTTGGCAACTCGAATCCATTCGAAACCAACTCACATTTCTTTTCTTATCAGAATTCATTTAATTCTCTTTTGTGTTTTACAATTAGACTTGTGTGTATGAGTCCTGTGCTAAAGCACTCACTCACTCATACTTGTTTAGCCTTGCACTCGAACTCACTCAACTCGTTTTGAGGATTGCCAATTCAAATGTAGTTTTTTGATACTCAGCCGTCTTAAAAGCTTTTGGGATGAAACTTGTTATTTCAGCTACGTATTCCCGTGTAAGATAAAGTATAAAAATTTCAGGATCGGGAAACTATATAAAATAGTTATAGAAGAAATATAGGTAAAGAAATTGGAGTATTCTTATAAAATGATTGTTTTTTATATAAGACATGAGATACCAAAAGATCGGATAAATAGAACACAACTTTCAGTCAATATTCTTCTTGATCAGCATGAGAAGCTGAGTCGATATAGCCATGTCCGTCCGTCTGTCCGTCTGGATCAACTGCAGTTGTATATCTCAGACTTGACGCAATTGCTATTATTGAAATTTTTTTGGGAAGCTTTTTATTACCCGTGTGAGATAAAGTATGAAAAATCTTTGGGATCGGACTAATATAACATATATAATTCTAGAAGAAACATTTTTTCAAATTTTTTTTTTTTTTGGATTGTCCCAATTTGATAGATTTGGTAATATCCAAACACATGCATACACACACATACGCAGCGCTGTATGTGTATGCGTGCGGTGCTTTGCTTAGGAAATGTTGTAAGAAGAAATTGTAGTAAAAAGAGTAATAATTTGAATGATTTGTTTGTGTATTGATGAATTAAGTTGCAGGGAAAGAAATTTCAAAATGTAAAATTATTATTGCCAAGGACTGCAAGGTTATATAAACTTTGGCATAGTCAAAGTTAGCTTCTGTATATAGAGTTATATATGTAATTTTCAGTGTATTTTTTTTTTTTTTTTTTTGTTTTTGTATTTTGGTTTGGTTTTTTTATTGTATTGTAGTTATAAGTATTTTGGCGCAGCGAAGTTTGGCAATTTTTTTTTCCAAAATAATCAATGCTGATGGAGAGGAGTTGGCTGAGTTGCTAGCCTGTAATATGTGTTTTTCGGTGTTTAAGTTTACAGGAAGCACGTCTAACTTAGTAAAACACAGGTGTTATGTGGCTAACTCCAGCAAATCGATGAAATGCCTGTGGATGACTTCCACGAAAATCGAAGGCGTAGTTATTATGAATGAATTGGTTGTAACGTTGGGTCGTCCTTTGGATCCAACGAGGACTTGGAAAAATTGTTACCGCATCCAACCACTGTTTCCCGAAACTATCTATGAGGCACTTTTTTGGCCCAATCCACTGAAAAAGAGACTGTTATTAAAGACTGCAAAACTATTATGCAAAATTTTCTTCAAGGCAATAATTCCAGCACAACTAACACACCAGTAACTATGGACGAATTTTCTGATTTCGTAGAAGTCCAACAAGTTGAAGTTACAGACCAAGTTCAACAGGAAATAACCTCATACAAAAATAAATGTTTCATATACAATAGTTTTTCACCTTGCCTTGGTAAAATTTACATCAACATTTTTTCGCTCTACCAGTTGCAAAATATTCTGTATTCTGTGTATAAAAACAATTTTCCAACGCTGGAAATTCGATTTCAGAAAATCGTTGTTTTATTTGTAGTAACTCAGAAAATATAAATAAAATTATGTTCTTCTTCTATATAAGCAAAAAAAAAGAGTCAATTTTATTGGTTTTTGCCTCTTTTTTTCGTTTCTATTATATAATAAGTGAAGTGAAAAACTTCTTGGCAACTCGAATCCATTCGAAACCAACTCACATTTCTTTTCTTATCAGAATTCATTTAATTCTCTTTTGTGTTTTACAATTAGACTTGTGTGTATGAGTCCTGTGCTAAAGCACTCACTCACTCATACTTGCTTAGCCTCGCACTCGAACTCACTCAACTCGTTTTGAGGATTGCCAATTCAAATGTAGTTTTTTGATACTCAGCCGTCTTAAAAGCTTTTGGGATGAAACTTGTTATTTCAGCTACGTATTCCCGTGTAAGATAAAGTATGAAAATTTCAGGATCGGGAAACTATATAAAATAGTTATAGAAGAAATATAGGTAAAGAAATTGGAGTATTCTTATAAAATGATTGTTTTTTATATAAGACATGAGATACCAAAAGATCGGATAAATAGAACACAACTTTCAGTCAATATTCTTCTTGATCAGCATGAGAAGCTGAGTCGATATAGCCATGTCCGTCCGTCTGTCCGTCTGGATCAACTGCAGTTGTATATCTCAGACTTGACGCAATTGCTTTTAAATTTAACATTTCTTAGTTTAATATATCTGTTAATGACTACCGAATTTGGCAATGGTTCCATTGGAACGATCGGTGGAAAACAGTGACTTTGATCAATATCTTCGTTATTGCCTATGCTAAGATTATAGGCCGTTCTCTGGCAAACATAAGCCTTTTTAGATAAAATGTTTTTCCACTTTGTTAGCTAATAGGTGAAGAAAAAGTTGCAAGGGTATACAAGCTTTAACGCGGTCGAAGTTAGCCCCGGCCCTCTGTTTTTTTTTTTTTTAACAAAGCTTTATGCGTGGAAAGGACCAATCTTTAGTTTAAGATTAAAATTATGTCCATCTACTTCACACAAAATTGCAGATTCTTTTTTCCAAATTTGGGCAATTATGTATAACATTATTCCCATGCAAAGGGTGTCTTTATAAAGTAACGACTGTCTCATCGTCTGGCTCACGCGAACTACTAGAGATTTTAAGTCACAAATAGTGACTATTCTTAAAAGCTTCGTTACTTTCGGCATTCGGCACTCTTTCTTCTCGAGTGTTTTTTTCATAAAAACAATATTTGCTATGGGAAAGATCGGTCGAAAACAGTATCTTTTAAATAACATTGTTGTTTTCCACATTATCGTTTGTCACTTTAAATTTCAGTGACTTAGCTTTTCCTGCAACTATACAAAAGCTCTCTTATAAGGAAAATATTTAATCTCTTATGGGAAGCTTTTTATTACCCGTGTGAGATAAAGTATGAAAAATCTTTGGGATCGGACTAATATAACATATATAATTCTACAAGAAACATTTTTTAAAATTTTTTTTTTTTTTTGGATTGTCCCAATATGATAGATTTGGTTATATCCAAACACATGCATACACACACATACGCAGCGCTGTATGTGTATGCGTGCGGTGCTTTGCTTAGGAAATGTTGTAAGAAGAAATTGTAGTAAAAAGAGTAATAATTTGAATGATTTGTTTGTGTATTGATGAATTAAGTTGCAGGGAAAGAAATTTCAAAATGTAAAATTATTATTGCCAAGGACTGCAAGGTTATATAAACTTTGGCATAGTCAAAGTTAGCTTCTATATATAGAGTTATATATGTAATTTTCAGTGTATTTTTTTTTTTTTTTTTTTTTTTGTATTTTGGTTTGGTTTTTTTATTGTATTGTAGTTATAAGTATTTTGGCGCAGCGAAGTTTGGCAATTTTTTTTCCAAAATAATCAATGCTGATGGAGAGGAGTTGGCTGAGTTGCTAGCCTGTAATATGTGTTTTTCGGTGTTTAAGTTTACAGGAAGCACGTCTAACTTAGTAAAACACAGGTGTTATGTGGCTAACTCCAGCAAATCGATGAAATGCCTGTGGATGACTTCCACGAAAATCGAAGGCGTAGTTATTATGAATGAATTGGTTGTAACGTTGGGTCGTCCTTTGGATCCAACGAGGACTTGGAAAAATTGTTACCGCATCCAACCACTGTTTCCCGAAACTATCTATGAGGCACTTTTTTAGCCCAATCCACTGAAAAAGAGACTGTTATTAAAGACTGCAAAACTATTATGCAAAATTTTCTTCAAGGCAATAATTCCAGCACAACTAACACACCAGTAACTATGGACGAATTTTCTGATTTCGTAGAAGTCCAACAAGTTGAAGTTACAGACCAAGTTCAACAGGAAATAACCTCATGCAAAAATAAATGTTTCATATACAATAGTTTTTCACCTTGCCTTGGTAAAATTTACATCAACATTTTTTCGCTCTACCAGTTGCAAAATATTCTGTATTCTGTGTATAAAAACAATTTTCCAACGCTGGAAATTCGATTTCAGAAAATCGTTGTTTTATTTGTAGTAACTCAGAAAATATAAATAAAATTATGTTCTTCTTCTATATAAGCAAAAAAAAAGAGTCAATTTTATTGGTTTTTGCCTCTTTTTTTCGTTTCTATTATATAATAAGTGAAGTGAAAAACTTCTTGGCAACTCGAATCCATTCGAAACCAACTCACATTTCTTTTCTTATCAGAATTCATTTAATTCTCTTTTGTGTTTTACAATTAGACTTGTGTGTATGAGTCCTGTGCTAAAGCACTCACTCACTCATACTTGTTTAGCCTTGCACTCGAACTCACTCAACTCGTTTTGAGGATTGCCAATTCAAATGTAGTTTTTTGATACTCAGCCGTCTTAAAAGCTTTTGGGATGAAACTTGTTATTTCAGCTACGTATTCCCGTGTAAGATAAAGTATAAAAATTTCAGGATCGGGAAACTACATAAAATAGTTATAGAAGAAATATAGGTAAAGAAATTGGAGTATTCTTATAAAATGATTGTTTTTTATATAAGACATGAGATACCAAAAGATCGGATAAATAGAACACAACTTTCAGTCAATATTCTTCTTGATCAGCATGAGAAGCTGAGTCGATATAGCCATGTCCGTCCGTCTGTCCGTCTGGATCAACTGCAGTTGTATATCTCAGACTTGACGCAATTGCTATTATTGAAATTTTTTTGGGAAGCTTTTTATTACCCGTGTGAGATAAAGTATGAAAAGTCTTTGGGATCGGACTAATATAACATATATAATTCTAGAAGAAACATTTTTTCAAATTTTTTTTTTTTTTGGATTGTCCCAATTTGATAGATTTGGTTATATCCAAACACATGCATACACACACATACGCAGCGCTGTATGTGTATGCGTGCGGTGCTTTGCTTAGGAAATGTTGTAAGAAGAAATTGTAGTAAAAAGAGTAATAATTTGAATGATTTGTTTGTGTATTGATGAATTAAGTTGCAGGGAAAGAAATTTCAAAATGTAAAATTATTATTGCCAAGGACTGCAAGGTTATATAAACTTTGGCATAGTCAAAGTTAGCTTCTATATATAGAGTTATATATGTAATTTTCAGTGTATTTTTTTTTTTTTTTTGTTTTTGTATTTTGGTTTGGTTTTTTTATTGTATTGTAGTTATAAGTATTTTGGCGCAGCGAAGTTTGGCAATTTTTTTTCCAAAATAATCAATGCTGATGGAGAGGAGTTGGCTGAGTTGCTAGCCTGTAATATGTGTTTTTCGGTGTTTAAGTTTACAGGAAGCACGTCTAACTTAGTAAAACACAGGTGTTATGTGGCTAACTCCAGCAAATCGATGAAATGCCTGTGGATGACTTCCACGAAAATCGAAGGCGTAGTTATTATGAATGAATTGGTTGTAACGTTGGGTCGTCCTTTGGATCCAACGAGGACTTGGAAAAATTGTTACCGCATCCAACCACTGTTTCCCGAAACTATCTATGAGGCACTTTTTTGGCCCAATCCACTGAAAAAGAGACTGTTATTAAAGACTGCAAAACTATTATGCAAAATTTTCTTCAAGGCAATAATTCCAGCACAACTAACACACCAGTAACTATGGACGAATTTTCTGATTTCGTAGAAGTCCAACAAGTTGAAGTTACAGACCAAGTTCAACAGGAAATAACCTCATACAAAAATAAATGTTTCATATACAATAGTTTTTCACCTTGCCTTGGTAAAATTTACATCAACATTTTTTCGCTCTACCAGTTGCAAAATATTCTGTATTCTGTGTATAAAAACAATTTTCCAACGCTGGAAATTCGATTTCAGAAAATCGTTGTTTTATTTGTAGTAACTCAGAAAATATAAATAAAATTATGTTCTTCTTCTATATAAGCAAAAAAAAAAAGAGATCAATTTTATTGGTTTTTGCCTCTTTTTTTCGTTTCTATTATATAATAAGTGAAGTGAAAAACTTCTTGGCAACTCGAATCCATTCGAAACCAACTCACATTTCTTTTCTTATCAGAATTCATTTAATTCTCTTTTGTGTTTTACAATTAGACTTGTGTGTATGAGTCCTGTGCTAAAGCACTCACTCACTCATACTTGCTTAGCCTCGCACTCGAACTCACTCAACTCGTTTTGAGGATTGCCAATTCAAATGTAGTTTTTTGATACTCAGCCGTCTTAAAAGCTTTTGGGATGAAACTTTTTATTTCAGCTACGTATTCCCGTGTAAGATAAAGTATGAAAATTTCAGGATCGGGAAACTATATAAAATAGTTATAGAAGAAATATAGGTAAAGAAATTGGAGTATTCTTATAAAATGATTGTTTTTTATATAAGACATGAGATACCAAAAGATCGGATAAATAGAACACAACTTTCAGTCAATATTCTTCTTGATCAGCATGAGAAGCTGAGTCGATATAGCCATGTCCGTCCGTCTGTCCGTCTGGATCAACTGCAGTTGTATATCTCAGACTTGACGCAATTGCTTTTAAATTTAACATTTCTTAGTTTAATATATCTGTTAATGACTACCGAATTTGGCAATGGTTCCATTGGAACGATCGGTGGAAAACAGTGACTTTGATCAATATCTTCGTTATTGCCTATGCTAAGATTATAGGCCGTTCTCTGGCAAACATAAGCCTTTTTAGATAAAATGTTTTTCCACTTTGTTAGCTAATAGGTGAAGAAAAAGTTGCAAGGGTATACAAGCTTTAACGCGGTCGAAGTTAGCCCCGGCCCTCTGTTTTTTTTTTTTTAAACAAAGCTTTATGCGTGGAAAGGACCAATCTTTAGTTTAAGATTAAAATTATGTCCATCTACTTCACACAAAATTGCAGATTCTTTTTTCCAAATTTGGGCAATTATGTATAACATTATTCCCATGCAAAGGGTGTCTTTATAAAGTAACGACTGTCTCATCGTCTGGCTCACGCGAACTACTAGAGATTTTAAGTCACAAATAGTGACTATTCTTAAAAGCTTCGTTACTTTCGGCATTCGGCACTCTTTCTTCTCGAGTGTTTTTTTCATAAAAACAATATTTGCTATGGGAAAGATCGGTCGAAAACAGTGTCTTTTAAATAACATTGTTGTTTTCCACATTATCGTTTGTCACTTTAAATTTCAGTGACTTAGCTTTTCCTGCAACTATACAAAAGCTCTCTTATAAGGAAAATATTTAATCTCTTGTCAAATTTTTGCTTCAGATTTCTGTAAAAATTTTGCTGCCCACTCACTCTTTCTGTGTGTCATAGTTTTCTGTTAAAGCTTCACAAACCAAATTTGTCGTTCAAAAAAATTTCATCAAAATTTTAGCAATCTACTATAAATAATAATAAACAAATGGGTAGTGGAAATACTTGCACTATTACCGGCTAAGTCAATAAAGCAATAAGTCAGCAGAAATTGCTAATTTTATTAATTGCTTTAAAAAGATGGACATAATACGCTTGCACTACTCAAAAAAAAAGCAACATATTTCAACGAAAACAGAGCCAGAAATACGGATCCCTATATCAACAAGATCATAGAATGCAAGAGGAAGGCCTTTTAAGTCTACACTTGAAATTATGGTGAAAATTACTAAAATTCGTCTAGACGTTTGATAGTGGATACTTACTCTTTGAAAACATGAGCTGAAAAAACCATGCCAAATGCGCAATTGTTGCGCAGAGGCTTACAAGGAAAAAAAAAACCTAAGTCCGGAAAATTTTCTGCGAAGTGACGATAATGATAAATAGAATGGGATCTGACATATAAACATGTGTTCGTCATAAAAAAAAACAGATGGCCGGGGCTAACTTCGACCTCGTCAAAGTTTGTATACCCTTGCAAATGTTTTGGTAACTCTTTCTCCTTACCTATAGCCATCAAAGGAAAAAACGTTTTATCTAAAAAGGCTAATGTTTGCGAAAGAACGGTCTACAATCTTAGCATAGGAAATAACGAAGTTATTGACAAAAGTCAATGTTTTCCACTGATCGTTTCTATAGAAGCTATATGATATAGTCACCCGATCTTTATCAAACGATATAAACGTCCGATCCGGCTGAATCCGAGATATACAAACTTTGCAGTATATACAAGCCTCAGAGCTACAGAGCTCTTACGGTCTAGGAGGAGTTCGCGTCGATCCAGACGGACTGACGGACGGACGGACATGGCTATTTGAACTCGTTTCGTCGTGCTGATCAAGAATATATACTTTATATGGTCGGAAATGCTTCCTTCTATGCGTTGCACACTTCTAATAAAAAAAAACTGTTTATGAATTCATTGAGTGAGTCCCAATTGATTTCGAAGATTCAGGAATCTTGCTGCTGGTAGCGGTTTCGTAAGTACATCAGCCGACTACTCATCTGTGGAAATACACTTAATGGAAATTATTTTCTTTTCTATTTGCTCACGAGTGAAGTGATATTTTATATCTATATGCTTAGTTCTCTTGTGGCATGTTGGGTTATTTTCTATACCTTTACAACCTTGGTTGTCTTCAAAAATACTAATTGGCTCATTTAAATCAATCCTTATTTCATTTATTAAGGATTTTAACCATAAAGCTTCTTTAACGCTTTCAAATAGAGCCATGTATTCTGCTTCAGTAGATGAGGCAGCAACTGATTTTTGTTTCATGGTACTTCAGCAAATTAAACAATTATCAAATAACTTAAATAAGTAACCAGTAGTACTCCGTCTATCTGTTTCATTACCTGCCCAATCAGAATCTGCATAACCAACAACAACATTTTCAAAACTAATGCTTTTAATTTTAATTCAACCGTACCTTTCAGATACCTTAGTAGCCTTTTTAGGCACTGTCATAGTTCTTTATTGTTGTTATTGGTATATCTACTTAATATTCTTATTGCCCTTATCAAATCTGGCCGATCAAATTACGACATGGAGCATCAACATTTTTTTAGATTCTAAGGCTTCATAGTTTAATTTGCTTGGCAATGATGTGCTAACTGGATTACAATTTTCCATATTAAAAAATTTCCTTAAAACATTACTTATGTACTGATTGACTATTTTAATGACAATAAAATGTCTTATATCATTTTAATATTCTTTGTCACGATGATAACATCATCCACATACAAAAGTACATAAATGTATATCACTTAACATTTATGTACTTTTTCCCATTGGTCAACTCCAAGATTTACAAAGCCAATTTCTTTTAAGACATTTTCGAATGCAACAACAAACAACAAACACCTGGAAACAGTTGGAAAATCGCACCAGTGGATCGCTTACAAACGTCAAGTCTATTATTGATCATGGTTGTTGAAGGTTTTCTTGGACCCTGTGTTGAGTGACGAAACGTTGAGAGTCGTCACGGCCTCAAGAAGCAAACGGCCTCTTTTATCTGTGTGACTACTGTGCGGCCCCTTGCATCGTCCAAATCTAGCGATAGATAAGTTGGGGGCAGCTATGTATATACATATACCCAGTAGCTACCGGTTGTGCCGCTCCGCCTGCTGGTGGACTCATCGAATCTTCGCCGACTCTTTGGCGTTTCGTGGGCCACACCAAATATCTCCTCTATTCCTGGCGGAAGCCCAGCCCCGAACATAGCCTCTATTTCTAGCTGACTCGCTGGGCTGCCCTCGCAAACAGATTCAGACCATCTGACCGGCACTGCGGCGAGCGAGTTACCTACCCGGTCACCACACCAACGAATTCACCTTCAACTACGCAAACCATGGACAACACATCAAAAAGGGCAACAAATAACACACATGTACATATATACGTACATACATATTTACACACATACATATATCCATACATACATATATAGACACTTACATATATACATACGAGACTCACACAGAAAACAACTTACAAGTGCGGTGCTGTTTTCGTTAGCTCCGCCGAAAAAGTTCTCAGAATCGACTCCTACGATCCTGCAAAAAAAGGAACCGACTATTTAGGAGGCGCCTAGCAGTGTTTTCGTCACATACCTCTGCAGATTGCACTGGATTCCGGCGTGCTTTGGGCCCCGGGACTGGAGTTGGTTGGTCAACTGGACACCGAGTAGAGGGAGAGGGGGGCTGCCCCGCTGCCTTTTCTCCCGCCTTTTTCCATACTCCACACTGTGAGTGTGGAATTCAATTTAATTTCTCCAGGTCAGCACATTGTCTTGTTGTTGCAACTTGCAAGATTCTGCTTCTTCTTCTCCACTGGGCCACCCAAGCAGCTGATCAGCAACAGTGTTGGACAGCGCTAAAGCCCAGGAGGGTGCAGTCGACAGGTGGCGTTTAGGGGATCTCGTAACGAGCGTTACGTTATTCCGTTCCCGCCCTTTATTTTTCTCAAATTTAAATTCAAATAAATTCATTAAATTCAAATTAAAAAAAATAGTAATAGAGACGTGTAGCAAAGAAAACTCGGCTTTCCCAAAATTTTTGGCAGTAACGAAGGCCATGGAGGCAGATATTGCAGACGAATCGGCCATCTTTGGCAGAAAGCCAAGACTTAGAATGTCGTCTAGAGAGTTGGTGTCTGATGTCACCAATATGGAAGAAGTGGCAGCGGGTCCCAATCGGCCGTTAGTCTCCGATATTCCGGAACTTGATGAGCTGGGCAAGCTGCTCTATGCACTGGCCAAAACCTTCACCACAAAGGAAGGTGGCAAGCCACCAACTCGGCACGTAACTGCAGGTAACAAGGATGCGATTACGAGAATGTACGAGCCCCAAAGACTGCTCTGTCAAAATGCGATTGCCGGCAAACTCGCAAGCAAGCCCATAACGAGCGAAAAAGCGACGCAAATGTCCCCCAAAGCCGCCAAAGTGGAACTCAAAAAGCCGAAGCCGACTCGAAATCAGCCCAATATGGACCTGTGCCTACAAAATGGTAATAAAGTCACTCCGAAGAGGCCCCGCGAGGAACAGCCATCAAATAGAATCTCGCCAATCAAGAAGCGGCGGGCGCACGATAGACCGTCATATGCCGATACTGTGAGAGACGCGGTAGCTGCTCCTGTGTCTCAGAAGGCTAACGAGGCCTTGAATGGTCAACGCACCCAGCAGGAATGGCAGACTGTAGGTCAGAAAAACAAGAGACCAGGACCAGACGTCATATTTATAAACTACGAGGATGCAGCCAGGCAGCAGCAAGTCACAGAGCTGATCACAACAAATGTTTCTCTGCAGAAGTACAGAGAGAAAGTTTGCAGCATCCGGAATTCTGCCGGCGGTATCACCATCCAAATGGTGAAACAGGATAGCAATATCACACAGGGGCTAAAGGCGGCTATACAAGATGCACTTGGCGATAGCGCAGTAGTCCGAGTTCCCAAAAAGGCGATCTTTGTAGAGATTAAGGACATCTTGAGGGCTTACACGCCAGACGACGTGCTCAAAGCAGTGTTCGCATCGCAAGACGGAGATATTCCAGCAGATGCAGTGCCAAGACTACGAAAGGCATACGGCAACACGCAGATAGCGACCCAACGATTACCAGCCGAACTGGCCGAAAAGCTACTTAGCGAGGGTACTATTCGAATCGGATAGTCAATCTGCAGGGTGAGGATCAAGGTAGAACCACTCAGATGTTTCAAATGCTTGGAGTTCGGGCATGTAGCAAAAAAATGTGGCAGCCAATTTAACGCATCTCAACAGTGCTTCAACTGTGGCAGCACAGAGCACCATCGTGCCAGCGAATGTTGCGAAGAACCATCGTGCATCCTCTGTACCCGAGCGGGGGTGCAAAATGTCTCACATAAAACGCTAAGCAGGGTGTGTCCGGCGTTCCTGAAGGCCTTAAACAAAATCAGGGATGTTTAGAGCACTGCAGCTCAACCTCAATCATTGCAGGGCCGCCCATGACTTACTGACTCAGTCAGCCAGGGGAGTTACGTGTAGCGGCTGCATTGATAAGTGAGCCTTACCGCCGCATGAGCAGTGGAGGCTGGATACAGTCGCTGGATGGAGGATCAGCAATTTGGGCATGTGAAAGTTTGCCATTTCAATTGGAAAATAATCACGCAGCTGTTGGATTTGTAAGAGCAGAGATATCTGGTGTACGAGTATATAGCTGTTACTTGGCCCCCAGCCTAAATGCCGATGATTATTATAGCATTCTAGATGCCCTAATTGACGACGCCAGAGGCCACGAAAAAGTGGTCATAGCAGGCGATTTTAACGCCTGGTCTGTGGATTGGGGAAGCGCAAGCACAAACTGGATGGGAAGAGCCGTCCTGGAGGCGTTAGCATCCCTCGATGTGGTTCTGCTCAACGAGGGATCTCAACACACTTTTAACAGTGCAGCATCGATAATTGACCTGACATTTGCTAGCAGCGGGCTGTTCAACAGCATAAGATGGAGGATCAGCAACCACTACACTGGCAGTGACCATGAAGGCATCCTGTGCGACATAGGAGCCAATAGCAACAGAGTAACAACTACGCGCCACTCGTGCAAAGGGTACAAAGCTGAGACGCTAAACCCGCAGATATTCGCCGAATCGCTGGTCATTAATACCACAAATGACCCTGAGACTGCAGCAGATGCGGTGACAACATGCCTCACAGAAGCATGTAACAGGAGTACGGCAAGACGAGGCACATATCGGCGACACCACACACCCGTGTACTGGTGGTCTAACGATATCGCCGCAGCTAGGAGAGACTGCCACATAGCGCGTCGACAATATTCTCGGTCAGGAGGCAGCGATAATGCGGAAACACTGAGGCTGCAGTACAAGTCTAAGAGAAAAATACTCAAAAGAGCAATCAAAGAGAGCAAGCGTAAGCTATTCCTCGAACTTTGCGACGCGGCCGACACAGATCCTTGGGGAAAGGCATATAATACGATCGTAAAAAAGCTTCACGGGCACAAGCAGCAAGCTCCGACAGACTCCGAGAAACTCGGCATCATCGTCTCCAGCCTTTTCCCGGCAGTGCCTGACCCAGCAGAAACGCAAGATCCATCGGCGACACCAGCAGAATACGTTGTAGAGATTACGGCGAGAGAGGTAATTGACGCTGCAAGGAAAATCGCAGACGACAAAGCGCCAGGCCCAGATGGTATACCAAGCCGCGCCACTAAGCTAGCGGTGTCTCTGCAGCCCGAGGCGTTCGTAGAACTATTCAACCTATGCATGAGGTCAGGCATTTTCCCAAGCAGATGGAAAATCCAGAAACTGGTCCTTATTCCCAAGCCTGATAAGCCACCAGACGATCCCTCAGCATATAGGCCCATTTGCCTGATCGACACTCTAGGCAAAGTGTTCGAAAGAGTCATCTGCAGCAGACTGGAAATGGCCATAAGGGAGGTAGGGGACTTGGCTCCACTTCAGTTCGGGTTTCGCAGAGCACGCTCGACTGTCGATGCCATAAAAACAGTTGTAGACATAGCGTCAAATGCAATAGAAGGCACAAGATGGAAAGGCGGAGACAAGGAATATTGCCTGATAGTCACACTTGACGTAAAAAATGCATTTAATTTTGCCCGCTGGAATAAAATTCTGGCTGCATTGGAAGGCTTTGGGGTGCCCATGTACTTAACACGTATTATACGTGGCTATCTCAGCAACCGGACTCTCCTATACAGTACCGATGACGGGCCCAGAACTCGGTATTAGGGCCGACATTATGGAACGTAATGTATGACGGCATTCTCCGTTTGACGCTACCGGCAGGATGCAAGATGGTGGGCTTCGCTGACGACATTGCACTGGTGGTAGTGGCGAAGCATCTGAGCCTGGTAGAAACTAAATGCAATGAGGCAGTGTTGACGGTCAAACGCTGGCTGGACAGTATGGGGTTGGAGCTGGCGGCACAAAAAACGGAGGCAGTGCTAGTCAGTAGCAGAAAAAAGGTGGAGACAGCATCTATTAGAATTGCGGATGAAACGGTTGTGTCTAAGCGAGCACTGCGTTACCTTGGAGTGATAATTGATACCAGGCTAAGTTTCAGGGAACATCTGGCGATGACTAACACAAAGGCAGCAGGCACTTGCAGGGCACTTTCACGTATCATGCTCAACACCAGGGGCCCCAAGCAATGGAGAAGGCAGCTTCTCATGACGGTCCTTAAATCCGTAATTTTATATGCCGCGCCCATATGGGCCAGAGCAGTAGCAACACCTAGCTACACCAGAGGATTGACAGCGGCATACCGGCTGAGTGCCCTACGAGTCTGCTGTGCATTCAGGACGGTATCCACGGAGGCAGCACTGGTAATTGCGGGCATGCCACCAATTGATCTACTAGCCATAGAGGATCAGGAAGTGTTCTTGGCAGTTCGCAGCAACAACGCAACTAGAAGGGTCGCTCGCACAGAAGCGAGGCAGCGCACACTTGATAGATGGCAAAGGAGGTGGGATGAGGCATTGAACGGAAGATGGACTCACTCGCTAATTCCAAATATAAGAGGCTGGATAGGAAGAAATCATGGCCAAGTGTCGTTCCCCATGACACAATTCTTAAGCGGGCACGGTTGCTTTCGCAGCTATCTGCATCGTTTCAAGTTCGACAACAGTGCGCTATGCACTTGGTGCACCGAAGACATTGTGGAGGATGCTAGCCATGCACTATTTACGTGTGGCCGATTTGCGGAGCAGCGGACTCGGCTGGGAACACAGCTGGGTACACCTATTAACGCGGGCAATTTAATCTCGATTATGCTAGAAAGCGAATCTAACTGGAGAGCATGCAGCGACTATGCGGCGTCTACAGCAGCTGAGCTTCGCAGGCTAGAACGTGAGAGGGCTAGGGTAGGGTAAATAGGGAATTTCTGTGCTTTCGATGCAATGGCCCACTGGCTAGTCCCGAAAGTAATGTTCCCTACACCCAAATGCACAAGCCACCAGCAGTAATAAACTTTCCCTTTCCTATATTTCTGTTTATTTTTCTTGTACCTATGTAGCCTATGTTATTACTTGTAATATTTATTGTTAAACTTCTATAACTTACCATACTATATTCCAACATCTAAATAAACGAATTAAAAAAAAAAAAAAAAAAAAAAAAAAAAATATATACATACGTACATATATACATATATACATAATTAACTGAAGGAGAGAACGGCATTGTCGCCGAATAAAAATATTAATTGTGTGTTGAACTTCAAACAAGACGGAGGTTTTAATTTTGTAATAAAGAAAAATACTAAAGAGTAAATAAACACAGGGAAAGGTAACTCTTTTTCCTCGAACACGACTTGGCCAAGATGTTAACTGGCGCAGCTTAACGACTTCAGGGACGGGAAAAAGTGCGCCGAAGGAACCTACGCTCATGCATAAGTATCTAAGTATCAAAAAAAAAAAAAAAAAAATTTTTACAATAATGCATAAATTGTTGCCTAATCGTGCTAGAGATTGTTAAGTGCGCTAAACCAGTGCATTTTGCGATTGAACCAACTGTATCGGACAGAGCGATAAAGACAACAAAGCATGTACATATGTACATACATATACATACATACATATGTATAAATCGTCAATGTGTACTAGACATCTGCATGAGTTGCAATAAAGTGACATTCGAATGTACAACAGCTAAATTGAGTTGGGTGAATATGAATACAAAGCGGAGTGAGTATGAATGAGTGAGTGATTTCGCAAAGCACTCGGACGCACAATGTTGAAGCAGTGAGGCAAGCGAAAATGAGAGGCTAGGCTTCGAATGTATTCGAATGTCAAAACGATTGTTGTTGTTCTTTTTCTCTGCAGAAAAACGAAATTGACTTTGCCAATTTGTCTGTGTGTGTGTGTGACGCAGTGGCTATTTTTCTCTCCTTCCATTTTTGTGACTTAAACTTCCGCACTCCACACGAAATACAATGAATGTTCTGTGATACCCGAGTAATTCGAATGTTTTCAGCATGTCTCATTCTCACTCAATTCGCTTTGCATGAGTGTCAAAACATACCACTACTCTATAGACATTCATTCATTGTGTGCTTCTCACTCATTCAATTCTATTCCATTCAAATGCACTCAATTTTGCGTGTTAAGTGAGTGGAGCCATGCAGATGTCTAATGTGTACTATGCACTCCATGATATTGAAATTGGTGTTGCCTTTCAGTTTCACTCGAATGTAAAATATTTCATCATCTTTTTCAAATTTTTGCTCCGGGTGTATTTGTTCTCCCGAATTCAGCAATTCCCGTTAAGCACATACACACATGTATATGGGTACAAGCTGCGTAACAGGCGACATTGTCGTTTGCTACATTTTGCAGACTTGCGTGTCTCGTCAAAAAAGAAGGAAGGACACCTTGCTTACACATAACACTAATTACAATAAAACATAAGTAAGAAAAATATATTAAGCTACGATTAAGTTAAAAAGTAAGAAACGCGATCTAAGAGACTAGATAGTAACAAAACAAATTCGAAATAAGTTTTCGAACTACCAATGAGTTTCGAATTATCAATGCCTTTAGATCAGGAGATGCCTCCAGCCCAACCCACTGGCCCACAAACACAGGAGCCATTGGGTGGGTTTAAGATATCCGATTTATTACAATTGATTCAGTCTATGCCTGTATATGAGGGAAATAAAGAGGGACTAAAAGAATTCATTATTAAAGGAGCAGATCAGACACCTGCAGGGGTCATGATTTTGAGAGCAATCAGGAACAAAATTCAGGGTAAAGCTCATGAAGTCTTGTATCAATCAAATGTGCGACTTAATTGGAATGAAATTAAAGATACCTTAATTAAACACTTTGTCGATAAAAGAACCGAGTATAATCTAATAGCCGAACTTGGAATATTAACACTGCAAAGCCATCCGGTAGAGATATTATACGAAAAAAATCACAAATATTCAAAGAGCTCTACTAAACATCATTGACCAAAAGGATACCAATCCAACTATCATACAAACAAAGAAAGAATTGTTTCTTAACCAATGTCTAACCACTTTTCTGAAGGGACTTCGTGGACCTTTAGGTTCAATAGTTCGAGGCAGAGACCCCACGGATATCGTTACAGCATATGAAATAGCAATTGCGGAAAAGGAAGTTTATACTAGTCAAAGAGAAGCTAGGCGAATAAATCAGAGCTTTGAAAGAACAACGTATAATGGTCGAAATTCGGAATCGTTTGGGCCCCGAAACCAACAAAAAAGGGAGAGAAATTGGTCTCAAGAGGGAAAAACAAATAATTACAGAAACAACGATCAAAGACCATTTAAACAAAGGAAGTACGACAATGAGCAACAAAGTGACCGACAGAGACAGAAAAATTGGGGAAACTATAGTACCCAAACTAGAAATTCCAACTTCTCTAACCAGTCTGCAAAATCCAACACAAACAACAGTAATCAAATAAAAAAAAGAGATGAGTTGCACAACATTAATGATGACCAAAATTTTCAGTATGTAGCCTCAACATCCAAGCAGGCTACATAACCAAGCACACACATGGCTTGATTTTACCATATGTTCAAATTCAATTCCCATTTGGTAAAAAATTAAATCTTTTGATCGACACAGGGTCTACTACTTCTTTTATTGACCCTCAATTTGTTCCAAGTGAACAACATATTAAACTAACCGAGCCAAGAATTATAAAAACAATTATAAATACACATGCACTATATTCAGCATGTTTACTAGACATGTTTAATGAATTTAACCAAAATGGTACACTAAAATTTTTATTATTTAAATTCCATTCATTTTTCGATGGCCTTATAGGAGTCGATTTACTAAAAACATTGAAAGCAAAAGTAGACTTAGAAAATTTCGTGTTGATCACACAAAATGCTAAACTCCCAATACTCACAAAAGAAAATTTGGCAGGAGAAAAGCTAGAGATTGATCATTCAACCAGAAAACTAATCAAGATTCCTGTTAACCTTAAAGAAGGCACTTTTCTTTGTCAGGAAATACAACTAGATAATGACCTTTTTATTTCAAACGGATTATATTCAGCAGAAATTAACTTCAGTTGGGTCGAAATAACAAATTACTCCGACTCACATAAAAGTATATGTTTTGACCAACCACTTCAAGTAAATTCATATTCCAAAGGTCAGCATATAGAAGTAAACATCTCTTTCCAAAATGATAATGAAACAGATTTAAGCTCATTTGATTTTAACAAAGTAATTAGAACTGCACATATCAACTCAGAAGAAATCCAATTATTAAAAGACATTTGTGTTGAATTTTCTGACATCTTTTATGATGACAGTAAGCAACTATCATTTACAAACGAAGTCAAACATAAGATTTTGACTAAAGATGATATCCCGATTTATACAAGATCCTATAGGTATGGGTTCCATGAAAGAATTGAGGTAAAGGAACAATTAAAAAAATTACTCGATAATAAAATAATAAGACATAGTCACTCTCCTTGGAGTGCACCGGTTTGGCTTGTGCCAAAAAAAGTCGATGCCTCAGGAAAAAGAAAGTGGCGCCTAGTTGTAGATTTTAGAAAGCTAAATGAGAAAACCATAAAAGACAAGTACCCTATGCCAATAATAAACGATGTCTTGGATAGAATTGGGAAATCGAAATATTTTTCAATATTTTTCAAATAGATTTAGCCAGTGGTTACCACCAGATAGAGATGCACAAGGACGACATCCAGAAAACAGCATTTTCGGCGGAGGGAGGACATTAAGAGTTTATCAGAATGCCCTTTGGCCTGACTAATGCACCTGCAACTTTTCAAAGGGTAATAGTTTGGGTAATTATTTGGAACCTGTTGCCTTGCATATATGGATGACATCATTGTTTTCTCGCCATCCTTACAGGAACATATCCAACATTTAAAAAAAGTCTTCAAGAAAATTAGAAATGCAAATTTAAAATTACAACCGGATAAGTCTGAATTCCTGAAAAAGGAAATCGAATATCTGGGTCACATTGTTACCCCCGAAGGGGTAAAGCCAAACCCGACAAAGATTGAGACAATAAAGAAATTCCCTTTGCCTACTACACAGAGACAAATTAAATCATTTTTAGGTGTCATGGGTTATTATAGAAAGTTTATTAAAGATTTTGCTAAAATAAACTAAAATAACAAAACCACTAACTAAACAACTGAAGGGAAAATCAAAGGTTACTGTTGACGAGGACTTTATCAAAACTTTCGAATATTGTAAAACCTTGTTCTGTAATGACCCGATCCTAATATACCCTGATTTCGATAAACCGTTTATACTTACTACAGATGCAAGTAATGTCGCTTTAGGGGCTGTTTTATCTCAAGGAAACTTGGGATCGGACAAGCCAGTTTCATTCGCTAGCAGAATACTAACAGACACCGAGGCGAACTACTCTACAGTCGAAAGAGAGATGCTTGCCATAATTTGGGCAATTAAGTATTTTAGACCGTACCTTTTTGGTCAAAAATTTAAAATTGTCACTGACCATAAGCCCCTGACATGGCTTATGAGTTTGAAGGAACCAAATTCCAAATTGGTGAGATGGAAGCTCAGACTGTTAGAGTACGATTACGAAGTTATATACAAAAAGGGGTCTCAAAACGTGATTGTTGACGCCTTGATCAGAACAACACTTGATATCAACTTGAATGACCAAGAATCAGTCGAGGCGACATGTGAGGAAACCGTACATTCAGGCCTGGAGAACATTTCACAACTTATAGCAATTTCGGAAAAATGTTTAAACGATTTTAATATCCAAATTATCCTTAACAAAGATCCAGTTTCTAACATCAAAATCGAAAGCCCGTTTAAAAACAAACTTCGCCGCATTATATCAGAGCCCATTTTTAATAAAAAAGTCGTGATTAGAATTTTGAAAGCTATTTTAAAACCGAATAAAACTTGTGCAATTTTTACCACTGTCACAATATTCAAAATAGTACAAGAGGTTTTTTCACAGTTTTTTTTTCAAACAGTACACTCTATAAACTTGTTAGATGCACAGAGTTTTTGGAAGAACGTACCACACAGGGTGAACAAGAAAAAGAAATTAGAGACTATCACTATTATAATAATCACAGGGGAATTGATGAAACTCTAGCCCATTTAAAAAGAACAATATATTTTCCACATATGAAGCAAAAAATTACAAAAACAATAAACAATTGTGACTTATGCCAAACCCTGAAATACGATAGACATCCGCAAAAAGTTCCCTATCAGGAAACAGAGGTTCCAAAACTCCCATTAGACATAATTCATATCGATTTGTACACCATTAACCATCAAAATGTTTTAACAATAATAGACAAGTTTTCAAAATTTGCTGCTGGGTACACTATACCAGCAAGAGATAGCCTAAATATAGTAAAATCAATCAGACATTTTATGTGCACTCATGGCATACCTAAAAAGATTGTTTGTGACCAGGGTGCAGAGTTCGCAGGAAATCTTTTCATTGATTTTTGCACTCAATACAATATCACCAGACATGTCACATCTTTTCAACAGTCTTCAAGTAACGCCCCTGTTGAACGATTTCATTCGTCTTTAACAGAAATTTACAGACTAATAATGGAAAAGAGGAAAACTGAAAAAACTCCCACAATACATGACGATATCCTCGCTGAAGCATTGATCACTTACAACAATGCTATACACTTTGCAACTAAACCACCTGTTTCAAAAAGCATTAAAATTTACTAACGAACACGATTATTTACAAGACTTACAATTAGACCTTTATCAGAAAAAAATATACCCCAAGATTGCTCAACAAATATCTGATCAAAATAAAAAACGAACTTTAAAACTAAACGAAGAAAGGAAGGATCCACCAGAAGTGGAAACTGACGAGACAGTATTCAGAAAAGAAAATAGAAGAAATAAATTGACTCCTCGCTTTTCAAAACATATTGTCACTAAAGATAAGGGGGTCACATTTATTACAAAGAAAAAGCAAAAAATTCACAAGTCGAAAATAAAACGATTGACAAGAAAGCCTTAGCAAAAAACCAGGTATACATATGTATATATAATATAAAATACAAAAACACAAGCAAACAAAAAATTATTTAATACGATTTTTCATACATACATACCTAATTATTGTAAACAACAACATACTTATTACACAAAAAAAATAAAAAAAAGAAGGAATTTAGGGAAATTAAAGGGAGGATGAACAAATGAATAAACAATGTCAATCATCAATGAAACGTTAATAATAAAATAATTAAAGGATTTTCAAACATTACCGATCAACCGATAATAACAAACAGAATATTATAAGTAATTTAAAAAAAAAAAAAAAAAAATAAATAAAAACTATAAATATAAGATCTATAAGGAATTAAGCACTGAACACAACGAAATCCATGTTCTTCAATATTTAAATACAATTGGCCTTAGCATTGATGTTATGTATAACCATTTAAATAATACTTTTTTTTTTTTTTTTTTCAACTAAAGAAGACAAAATCACAGAAATTTTAGCAAAACGAAATGTCACAATTTCATCGCAAGAACATTTATATAGATTACTTGAAATATATACATTTGTAAACAAAACTAATGTAATATTTTACATAAAAATTCCAATGTTCAGAATTAAAGACTATAAATTCATTCATTATACCATTGCCAATGACAAGACTAAATATCTGAAAATACCTAAACATGTTATTTATAATAGATATAGTATTTATCTACAAGATAAATACAAGAAATCATCAATGAATAGAACAACCGGAAATTCTGAAACCAGAAAAGGAGTCTGTTTTGTTGGTGTTAAATAGACTTAAAACCTAGCATAGACAACCTCACCTGGAAACAATCAAAGCGCAACTATATTTTAATCCTTTGAAGAGGATCAATTGTTCTCAAACCACCACCAGTCGCTACTAATTTCGTTCAGACCACCGCTATGGCCCTCACTTCAATCCAGTGGGGGAGGAGTTACCTACCCGGTCACCACACTAACGAATTCACCTTCAACTACGCAAACCATGGACAACACATCAAAGAGGGCAACAAATAACACACATGTACATATATACGTACATACACATTTACACACATACATATATCCATACATACATATATAGACACTTACATATATACGTACATACATATTTACACACATACATATATCCATACATACATATATAGACACTTACATATATACGTACATACATATTTACACACATACATATATCCATACATATGTACATATATAGACACTTATGTACATATTAGAGAGCTGCATGAATGATAGAAAAATGAATTCGATTTAACAACATCTAAAATGAAATGAATGAATTGAATGACTTTGAAAATCGACTTCAATTGAATGAGTGTGTTGACGTAGAACTCAGTCGCACAACATTCAAACGAAACAAAACGTATTGAATGAGTTAGAAAGTGAGATAATGAGTTGCTATGATTCGAATGCATTCGAATTTCAATTCTGATTTTAGTATTTACAATTAGTATTTATTTATGTTGTATATTTAATACTCTTGTTATCGGGTTCAAACACCCGACAGAGATGGGGATGCATTTTTTTTTCCAACTAGTGGAGTAATATTAAAAAGTAGATCCATCGTGTATATGATGGATTAGCGAATATTATTCTGTATAATATATTAGATGGCCTTATTTATGTCTTCTCGGTTCGTGCAACTAGGATCGATTTTACAAGATTTGTCCCAAATTGTCCAATCCATAACTGCTCACTAAAATTTTTTGGTGTATAGCATATTTTAATTTTAATAGCACTCATTTCGTTATTATTTTCACTACATTTTGAATAAAATAATTAGTTTTTGAAGCATTAAAGTTTAAAACGTTCTAATAAAAATGAGACAATTCGAATAATTCGAATTTTTCGAGTGCCTCAGTACAATTCGATGCTTTGACACTCAATTCATTGCCTTCCATTAATCAGAGTTACCTATTTTTACAGATTTGACAAGTACTAACTCACACTCATTCATTTCATTGTGTAGTTGTCACTCATTCATTTGAATTCAATTCGAATGGATTCATTTGACTTTGATTTTTCTATCATTCATGCAGCTCTCTATTACATATACACATACGTACATATATACATATATACATATATACATAATTAACTGAAGGAGAGAACGGCATTGTCGCCGAATAAAAATATTAATTGTGTGTTGAACTTCAAACAAGACGGAGGTTTTAATTTTGTAATAAAGAAAAATACTAAAGAGTAAATAAACACAGGGAAAGGTAACTCTTTTTCCTCGAACACGACTTGGCCAAGATGTTAACTAGCGCCATTGAATGGCGCCGCCCACTTGTTGGCCCCGCCAGCCGATCTCAAGCCCTCCATTTGCTTGCAACCACCAGGTATTTCCCCCTGGGACTCTATATGGAAGTTATGCCGCTCCCTGCTCGGCTCCACTCACTTGGAAATTTCGGTCTGTGACGGACGAAAGTGCCAACCACTGGTTCCAATAAACCCAAATTAATTGTTAGAAATTTTCTGACAATTAATTACTGTGAAAAAATGCAATTGAAAATTTTTTACACAGTGCGGATTTGAACCTGGTACTTTCGCCTCCAAGGCTGAGTGCTTGCCTTGGGGCCCACAGACCGAGTTGGCAACTGGAGGGCTGAAACACAGCTATATACGATGGGGACCCCAAAAGTATGCCGCACTTTGCGTGATCGCGTTAATAGGTTCGAAGCTTAGCTTATAAGCTTAGCTTAAAAAGCTCTAAAGCTTACAACACGTTCGGCGGGGTTGGCAGGTGCCAATATCGGTGCTTTTAAGCCCGGGTTGGCCTGACCAGTGCACAGCTGGTACCCGCACCACGAGTCTGGTTATCCAGCTGAGTGCAAAAGTGGGAGGAGAAAGAAAAACAAAGGTATGCAGAAAATATATGCAATAACGTGATGACTCAAACCAGGATAATAGATAAATCTCCCTCCCTTATCGGTGTTGCTGTTGATGGGGGAGCGACCACCCCACTACCACACACGCGCGCTCGAGAGAGGCGGGAAGAGCAACTGTCGCCCCTCACCCCCCTGATCAGACGACAACAACCGGCCCTATCAGACTTAAAAATATTTTTATAACATGCATGAACAATTCATCTTCATAAAACATGCGGCGTGTTTTTTAGACAAGCTTTCCCTAGTTTAAAAGCTGACGATTTTACATCGCACAACTTCGCACTATCCATCTGATATATATTTAATCTACACAGTGCCACTATGGTCCCAAAGTCGTTTTTTCTTTACATAAATGAAAAGCTAAAAAACTGAGAAAGATTTTTTTGTCTGCTTGTAATACGCTTGCAAAAGGTATTATTAAGTTGGTCAGATGTTAGTAACGCACAGAAGGAACGTCTCCTTCCGACCCCATAAAGTATACATATTCTTGATCAGCATGAGAAGCTGTGTCGATATAGCGTCTGTCCGTCCGTCGGTGCGTATGCGTTTTACTCAGCCATCTTAAGAGCCATCGGGATGAAATTTTTTTTGTGGTTTTTTATTACCCGGGTAAGATAAGGTATGAAAACTGTCAGGATCGGACCACAATAAACAAATTGTAGAAATTTACCAATATGATAATATTGGATATAAAATCTCAGATCCCAAAATTTGAATCTGTTTGGATAAATAGAACACAAGTTTCAGTCAATATAAATCGGCTCGAACGCTGCGGAACTACGTCATCGTCAAATCAACAGATGCCATGATACACACACAGGCACGGCGGCATAACTTCCATATAAAGTCCCAGGGCAAGCAATGGAGGGCTTGAGATCGGCTGGCTCGAAGCCGGGGCCAACAAGTGGGCGGCGTCATTCATTAGCGCTCTCCGCAGTGCCGGTCAGATGGTCTGAATCTGTTTGCGAGGGCAGCCTAGCGAGTCAGCTAGAAATAGAGTCTATGTTCGGGGCGGGGCTTCCGCCAGGAATAGAGGAGATATTTGGTGTGCCCGACGAAACGCCAAAGAGACTGCGTGAAGACTCGCTGACTCCAGGCTAGGGCAACAAACGGAAAATCTGCAGCACCCAAAGTTGCCCCGCCAGAGAGCAGTCGCCAACAAGAAAGTTTTTTGCCGCATGAAACCCATGACAGAGCGCCACAGCCTGTGCCATCAGCGCCTGCATGGCAGACCGTGACGGCGAGGCAACCGAAACAGACGCTTCCAAAAAAACGTCCGACCGCTATTTTGGTACAGCCAACAAACGAGATGTCATATAGCGACATGAAGCCAGGACATCAAGCTGCAGCCAAAGGCGACCTCCTACTGGAGTTAAACGCAGCAGGAGCTGAAAATGTAACCCAGCTGAAGGAGGACATTGGAACTGCGCTTGAAGGCCAAGTCGAGGCAAGGGCGCTATCGAATCTGACCAGATTAGAATTTCTGGATTTGGATGGCGAAACCACCAAGGAGGAAATTGTTCAGGCAGTCTCCGCCCAGCTGAGCCTGAAAATTGCCATCGCACACATTAAGAGTTTGCGCCCAGCGCACGGTGTTAACCAGAGAGCAACAGTCTGTGTCCCGGTATCGGTAGCAGAAGCAATTCTGAAGGCAGTCCATCTGAAGATTGGATACTCAGCATGCAGGATACGCGTCAGCACTTCGGCATCCAGATGCTACAGGTGCCTGGAGTTCGGACAAGGCGGCAAGGACCACAAGGCGAAGGATTGCAGTAGCGACCTCAATTGCTGCATATGCCAGTCAAGAGGGATAACCGAGCGTAAACATGTGGCAGGTTGTCAGCGGTGCCCCTCAAAAACGCAGGTGGGGCCCACGAAGTCGTCTCGTCCAAGGCGAAATGTTTAGTTTCATCCAGCTAAACCTAAACCACTGCGATCCCACTCACGAGCTACTCAAACAGAGGGTGTGAGAAACCAAATCCGATGCGGCTGTAATCAGCGAACCTTTTCGCAGGAAAACCTCACCCGACTGGACGTATAGCACGTCAAGCAAGGCCGCCATCTGGGCATGTGGAAACCCGCCCGCGCAGCTTTCTTGCCCAGCTAGCTGGCGAGCATTTCGTCAGGGCACTGGTAAATGGAATATGGCTGTACAGCTGCTACTTGCCGCCCAGTCTGTGCCTCACAGACTTTTGCAAGGCATTAGACGAACTGACGTCCGACGCAAGGACGCACAGACCCACCAAAATCGCGGGAGATTTCAACGCTTGGGCACAGGAATGGGGAAGCTCCTCCACAAACGCCCGCGGCCGCGCTCTACTTGACGCTTTTGCCTCTCTGGACGTCGAACTGCTGAACCAAGGCGCCCAAAATACGTTCAATCGGGCCGGTAGGGGATCCGTTGTCTTGCAACGACATCAGCCTGGAAGATGGATAATTGCTACACGGCGAGCGATCATGAGGCGATACGTGTCACTATAGGCCGTACACCAGTCAGACAGCAACACACAGCGCAGCCCCTCCTTACACGAGAAGACACGCTGGACCCACAGGCGTTCTCTGCAACGCTGTTCCGGCAAACTTTCACATATAATAAGTCCTAATAAGTAGCAGAAAGACAGTTGGATCTGCCTCAGTGTACGTAGATGGTTCCACAATCACTTCAAAGCGGGCCATCAGGTATCTGGGTGTATGGCTAGATACGCGCCTATGTTTCAGAGAGCATCTGCAGAACGTTCAACGGAGAGCAGCGAGCACATGCCAGGCGTTATCAAGGATAATGCTGAACACGAGAGGCCCGAAACAGGAGCGAAGACTGTTGCTGATGAGCGTGATAAAATCAGTCAGTATGCGGCACAAATCTGGGCCAGTGTCATACACATCACGGCGTACAGCAGGGGCATCACCGCTACCTACCGTCTCTGCGCGTTAAGGGTCTGCAGCGGTTTTAGGACGGTCTCGGAGGATGCTGCACTGGTCGTTGCAGGCATGATTCCCATCAATCTGCTTGCGGACGAGGTCAGGAACATCGCGGACGCGACAAAGCGAGGCGAACAAAAACGGTCGGCTAGTAGAGATGCAAGGTCGCAGAGCGTTGCTACTTGGCAAGAGCGGTGGGATTCATCGAACAAGGGGAGATGGACCTACACCATTATCCCCAGGATCAGGCCAGTGATGGAAAGGAAGCATGGACAAGTGTCTTTCCATTTGACCCAGTTCCTCACAGGACACGGTTGTTTCCGGTCCTACCTGCATAGATTCGGGCACGAGGCGGAGCCGTACTGCTCGACGTGTGGCGTAGGATTGGTGAAGGATGCGGAACATGTCCTTTTCACATGTAGTAGATTTACCAGGCAACGGCGGCTTCTGGAGGAAACGGTTGGCACTGTGCTGACCGCGGAAAATCTGTTGCGTATTATGCTGTCAGACGCGGCGGCATGGGGAGGCAGTGAGTAGCTTCGCAGGACTTGCGGCAATCAGCCTAAGAAAGGCAGAGCATGAGCGAAATGGCCATAACTAATGGGTTCTAGGTTTCTGCGAAGCAATTCCCCATGGGACGTCCCGCAGATATCTCCCCATTATCTATTTTTTCGAGCCTTTCAGTTTTTGCATTAAATATATGATATATTCCGCAATAAATGTAGTATATGAATTAAAAAAAAAAAAAAAACATAAACACATTTATTAAAACCGATACACTTTATTATTAGTCGATGCCTGGGCCCATAACCTATTGAATTATGTAGCAGGCAGGTAATAATATTATATTAAATAATCAGACGGTGGTTTTATGTTTAAATATATATGAGTTGTTATTTAATGAATTCTTTTCAACTGCACGCTCTCGTCGATTAAAGTGAACTGAACTGAGGAGACGTAAAGCAGATGAAGTATTGTGTGTATACAGTAAGATGATATTCGGCTAGTCCCGTTACCTTTCATCTCTTTGCTTTATCTTCTATTCTTAATGTTGCTTTTGCTATTTCGCAACACTATTTTAGGTGCTGGGAGTGGTTTTGTTAGTGCATCTGCCGGCATGTCCTCGGTAGAAATGTACTCTATACCAATAGAGCCATTGCTCAACCATTCTCTAAAAAACTTGACTTTTATGAAAATGAATTATTCCTTATGCTGTGCAACGCACGCTTGTTGTCATAACATAGCACGATCTTGTTGGTATCAATGAGACGAAGTAGAAGCAGGCGCACTAACCATATGGTTTCTTGGATGGTAGATACAGCTGCCATATATTCTGCTTCTGTAGAGGACAGTGCAGCGGTCCTCTGCCGTTGGGAACACCACGATATTGCTTACACGGGGCTCGCCCGTTTCAAATATAGAGACTTAAATGCATATGTGATCGCAAAAGGTCAAGTGTTATTTTGTTAAAAGTTGATAAGTTGTTGTATGCTGCTAGGAAGTTGTTAAAGTTGTTACAAGTAGCTAAACACATTAAGTTGTACTGTTCAAAACAAAACATTCTTTCAGACGCGTGGTCTTATAAATCAGTTGCATCAAGTTGTGAAATTCTAAGTCGCCCTAGCGTCGCCAGAAAGAATTCGAAGTTAGGCCGGTAGTAAAACGTGCAAGTCAAAAAGAGATAGAAGATATTAAACCTAAAACAACAAGTATGAGCGGGAAAGCAGAACACACGACGAATTTCATATGGAGGGAAGCTGGACCGTCTGCAGAGGCCAGACAAAATAATAAAATAAAAAATAGACTACTGAGTCTAAAAATTGTTTCTGATGAGAAGCGTGATAGTCAAATTAAAATTTATGCGGACAATTTTGGAAAAGTTGTGGGCGAATATGATGGAAAATCTATACAGGTGGAAAAGTGTCTCAAAATATTTGAAAGAAATGCCAAAGTTTATGACCTTAGTGAGAAGCAGAAATATTGCTATGCCAGAGCTAAATTGAGTGGTGCAGCCCAACTGTTTCTAGAATCCGAAAATATTTGCAATTATGAAGAATTTAAAAGCGCCCTAGTGGAAGAGTTTGCATGCAAGAGAGATTGCAGCAGAGTTTGCATCTGTTGCAAGAGAGAAAGAGAAAGAACAGTGAAACACTGTTTGAGTATTTACTTCAAATGAAAAAAGTTGTCTTCACTTGGTTATGTTGAAGATGCAGCTGTTATAAGCCACGTAGTCAATGGTCTGGATATAAAAAATGAATATAATGTAAGATCCCAATTATTTACAAGTCTTTTAAATACTCACGCATATGTCGAAACCAGTATTGTAATATCGATTGTTAGTAATAAGTATCGATTGTTAGTAATAAGTATCGATTGTTAGTAATAAGTATCGATTGTTAGTAATAAGTATCGATGGTTAGCGATAAGTCATCGATAGGCGACGAGACAGCTGGTCTCTTCTCTTCCGGCAATGCAACCAACCAGTCGCACTCGCGGAGAACTAAAAATTAAATCTGAAGACTCTAAGCTAATCCTTATCTTTTTCCCACAATAAATAGGGGTTTTCAACTCAGAAGTGGGATGACCACCCGAAAGCCTACATATTTCGGGACACGGCAGGCCACACGTTCCACATCGAGGACGGCCGCCTCCACGCCCACCGCTGCTGGTATACCCACTGCTGTGACTGCCGCTGCGGTACCGGCTGCCACTGGAGCCGCCGCTGCTGCAGTACCGAAAGCTGCTGTGCCGACTGCGGCCACATCCGCCCCTGCCGGGCCCGCCGCTGTTATACTCGCCACGGCTGGGCCAACTGCTGATATACTGGCTCCTGCTGGGCCAACTGCTGCCACACTCGCCCCTGCTGGGCCAACCGCTGATATACTCGCCCATGCCGGGCCAACTGCTGACACATCCGCCCCTGCTGGGCCAACCGCCGATATACTAGCACTTATGGCGATAAATGCCATTGAGCTCCCTGCTGTCAGTGAGTTAGACTTTGATATAGAGCCCACGTTACGGGAAGAGTAAACCGCAGCCCTTAAGTCTATTATTTCCACTTCGTATGTACAAGTTGATCCAGATTTAATCAAACCCATGAACTATGAGATGAAAATAGAATTGACTAGCCAAACTCCGATTTTCTGCCGCCCCCGCCGTCTGTCGCACCACGAACGCATCGAGGTGCGTGAGATTTGCGACGATCTCTTGAAAGCTGGTATTATTCGCCACAGTAGTTCTCCTTACGCTGCCGCTATTGTCCTTGTCCGGAAAAAGGACAACACAATGAGGAAATGTGTAGATTACCGGCCGTTAAACAAAATTACAGTTCGAGATCATTTTCCGATTCCTCTGTTAGATGATTGCATTGAACATCTGGGTGGCAAATCATTCTTCACTATCTTGGACTTGAAGAACGGTTTCTACCATGTGAAAATGCACCCAGACTCGATCAAATATACTGCCTTTGTAACCCCTGATGGCCAGTTTGAATATGTACGCATGCCCTTCCGACTTTGTAATGGCCCTTCCGTGTTCGCTAGATTCGTTTATTTTGTCCTTAAGGAATTTAGAAACCGAGGTCAACTGGTGATATATATGGACGATATTCTAGTCGCGTCGCATGACTTTGACACCCACCTTGAGATTCTGAAGGAAATATTGTATGTGTTAAGAGTGAACGGGCTATGCCTGAAGCTGACTAAATGCCGTTTTGCGTATAGGGAACTAGAGTACTTGGGCTACTTAGCCAATTCCGCCGGTATCACGCCTAAACCAGCTCATATTCAGGCGATACGGGATTTGACCATTCCAAGGAATAGCAAGGAATTAGAGCGTTGTTTAGGCCTATTCTCATACTTCCGCCGATTTGTATCAGGTTTCGCTAAGATTGCGTGTCCGCTGTCCCGATTGTTAAGAAAAGATACCCCTAAATGTCTTCTCCGAGGAATGCCTTGAAGCTTTCCGAACACTGAAGTTGAAATTGATCGAATCCCCCGTGTTATCTATTTACAACCCGAAGTCTGAAACAGAGTTACACTGCGATGCTAGTTCAATTGGTTTCGGAGCAGTGCTCCTCCAGAAACAAACAGACGGTAAATTACACCCAGTGTCCTACTTCTCTAAGATGGCCTCCGCCGCTGAATCGAAACTACACAGTTATGAGCTGCTGTTGGAAAACTATAACTACACGATTGTACACCGCTCGGGGGTTGGTATGCCCCATGCTGATGCTCTAAGCAGAATAGAAACTGCCGCATACGTTGACGATATAAACCTTGACTTCCAACTGCAGTTAACCCAGAACCGGGACCCTGAGATTGTCAAACTTCGAGATGAGTTAGAGAAATATGAGACAGCGAATTTCGAACTGCGAGACGGAGTAGTGTACCGCTTTGTCTCGACGAGTGTACCCCAACTTTATGTCCCTTCCGAAATGATAAATCATGTCATACGAGTAGTGCACGAGAAGCTTGGCCATATGGCCACGGAGAAATGTTGCACACAGATCAAGAAGCATTACTGGTTCCCGTGTATGAAGTCTTATGTTAACAATTACATTAGAAATTGCCTCAAGTGTATCTACTACTCAGCGTCCGCTTCGGACAACCGTGTCACGCTACATAGTATTCCGTAAGTGCCCCTTCCGTTTGATACCATTCATATTGACCATCTGGGGCCCCTTCCGTCCATACGCTCTAAGAAAAAATATCTTCTGGTTGTCATTGACGCTTTCACCAAATTTGTGAAGCTGTACCCTGTCGTCACTACTAATTCACGTGAAGTATGTCAGACGTTAGAATCTCAGTATTTCGCAAACTACAGTAGACCCCGCCGAATTATCAGCGAATTATCAGCGATTTGAAGAATTTCTGAAGGCCAATAATATAATTCATGTGCTGAATGCCACTGCCTCACCCCGGGCTAACGGCCAAGTCGAGCGGGTTAACCGTGTTTTGGGCCCCATGTTGGGGAAACTAACGGAACCTGTGGACCACGCAGATTGGGTCCAACAACTGCCGAACATAGAGTTTGCATTGAATAACTCTGTCCACTCCACAACCAAATTTGCCGCTTCCGTACTTCTATTCGGTGTTGAACAACGAGGTGTGGTAGTGGATGAACTAACCGAACGGTTGGGTGAGAGAACAGGGGAGGTCGATGCCTCAGAGGTAGACGTCCGGAGAGTAGCCTTCCGTAACATTGCTAAGTCCCAAGAATATAATTCGGAGTATTATTCGAAACATCACCCCCCAGCCGTTAGTTTTGAAGAGGGGGATTTCGTAGTTATTAAGAATGTGGATACTTCGGCAGGCACAAACAAAAAACTTATCAGACGGTATCGTGGTCCGTATGTGGTTCATAAAACACTTCCGAATGACCGATATGTTATCCGGGATGTAGAAGGCTCCCAAATCACCCAACTACCATATGACGGAGTCCTAGAAGCCTCCAAATTAAAGTTATGGGTTGCCCCTGATCAAGATTGCACTTCTGATAGCCAAACAAAGGCGACACCAGCCACTTAAGTTTCTTATTTACCCCCCTTATTGTTAGCAATTGGAATCGAGGTCGATTCCTCGTCAGGACGGCCGAGTTGTAAGATCCCAATTATTTACAAGTCTTTTAAATACTCACGCATATGTCGAAACCAGTATTGTAATATCGATTGTTAGTAATAAGTATCGATTTTTAGTAATAAGTATCGATTGTTAGAATTAAGTATCGATTGTTAGTAATAAGTATCGATGGTTAGCGATAAGTCATCGATAGGCGACGAGACAGCTGGTCTCTTCTCTTCCGGCAATGCAACCAACCAGTCGCACTCGCGGAGAACTAAAAATTAAATCTGAAGACTCTAAACTAATCCTTATCTTTTTCCCACAATAAATAGGTGTTTACAATAAGAATGCAATGTATCGTTGTAAGTCTTTTAAGGCTTTGAAAGAAGAGTTCGATATCTATGATCGTTTGAGCATATCGGAAAAAAGGTCAATAAAGAACAACAGAAATCATTTTTCAAGCAGAATAACGGACAAATGGCTAAAAAAGAGTATTGTTTCAACTGCGGATCGGGAAACCATAAGCGCACTAAATGTGACACCGAAAAGAAATGCTTCAAGTGCAACCAAAACGGACATATTTCCCGTGACTGTGTTATTTCCAATCGCAGTCGTGTTGAAGTCGATTGTCTGGTAGATACAGGATCAGACGTCTCAGTGATCAAGGAGACTATTTTCAAAAAATTAAAAAACGTGGCGCTAATTGGGGATATACGTATATTGCACGGTGTAGGCAATGGTAAAGCGAAGCCTATTGGACACCTCACAGCAGATGTGGTCGTGGATAAGTTGAACACAAACCAAAAAATCATAGTACTTTCGAATAGCCAGATTCATTACGATGGACTGATGGATGCATGATGGATGATTTGATCAAAAATTTCCGTTTGGTGGGCAGCAAGCAAGTATATACGTTCCTGGAGGAGAACTCAGACGAAATGCCATTGAACGAGTTTGCACTTATATATAATATCACAGAAGAATCTTATTTTATAGCTAACCCAGAATATCGCAAAGAGGTTGAACAGATGATTTAAAGCAGTAACCATGGGACATCAGAGGTTGTAAAGCAGTGCCCGATTTAATTAAAGATTATTCCTGGTGGAGTAATCAAGCCATTTTATCACTCACCGAGTCGCCTAGCAGCAGATATAGCCAGCAATGATCGAACAAGGGATCGTTCGAAAGTCATCTTCAAATGTCGCCAGCAGACTAGTCGTCGTGAAGAAAAAAGATGTAGCACTGCGAGATTGCGTGGACTATTGAACGCTGAACAATATGGAAGACTTCACTTTTAAAGCAGTTTACCGGCCGCGTGTTAAGATGAGACACGTGGACTTCCTCAGCCGTTTTCCAATCACAAGGATGGTCATAACAACGGAATTGACTACTCGTAGCCTAGCTAAAGGCCTAGCTAAAAGACAACTTTATCAAGGCAGTGTTGGAAATTCGAAAACAACGTTCATAACAAGATTTCAAGCTTAAAGGTGGTCTCCTTTTTAAAGTCGTAAATGGCAATGATTTGTTGGCTGTTCCAAAACTGATGAAACGAGACGTGATTCAAGGGGCGCATGAAGTGGGGCATTTCTCGACGGCGAAGACGATGCACTCAATCCAGCAGCAATATTGGATCCCACATCTTGAAAGGAAAGTAGCTAATGTGATTGCTAATTGTATAAGTTGTATTATTTTCAGTAAAAAGATGGGCAAACAAGAGGGCTATCTTCACTGCATAGAGAAAGGGGGCACGCCACTGCATACGCTTCACATAGATCATTTGGGTCCGATGGACGCGACAGCAGAGCAATACAAATATGATCTGCGGATGTGGATTCTTTTTCTAAATTTGTATGGCTTTTTCCTACTAAGTCAAACGGCTATGAAGAATTTATTAAAAAGATCACCGACTGGTCTGCTGTGTTTCGTTTCCCAAGGCGTATAATCAGCGACAGAGGAGTAGCTCTTACATCTAATGCTTTTGCTGAGTTTCTTAATAATGAAGTAAGTAAGTCGTCTCGCCGACTTGGGTATACCATACACCAGTAAAACAAATATTTCAAATTTGTAATAACTAATGCATTTGCCTATTTTCCACAATTCTGTTCACATGCTTGTTACAAGCATATCTCAGTATCTCGCGCACTTATGCATATAAGCACCCTAGCGCCCCCACCCGCCAACGGCCATCAAAGGCCTTATGCAAAAACGTTTATATGCATAACTCAGCTATTTTTTGTCCGATTTTCATCAAATTTGGTATTTTGCTCGGTATTAGTATCAAATTTAAGTGTGCCAAATTTGATTGCACAAGGTAAAAAATTACGGGAGATAATCGAGTTTTTCAAATTTCGGGGGCGGAAAGGGGCGTGGCAAAAACTTTATACATACAAAATGTGCGCATTTACTATGCAAATATACATACCAAATTTGGTGTCTCTAGCTGCAATAGTTTTTGAGATAAACGTTTTTTTTGAATTGCGTGGGCGGAAAGGGGCGTGGCAAAAATTTGAAACAAACTTGATCACTCTACATACTACACGAGCCTACATTCCAAATTTGGTGGCTCTAGCTTTTATAGTCTCCGAGATCTAGGTGTTCATACGGACAGACGGACGGACGGACAGACGGACAGACGGACGGACAGACGGACATGGCTAGATCGACTCGGCTGTTGTTACTGATCAAGAATATATATACTTTATGGGGTCGGAGAAGCTTCCTTCTGCCTGTTACATACATTTTGGCGACTTTAATATACCATTTCACCCTATGGGTGTATGGTATAAAAACAAAGTGTAGCATGTGTGAACATCAACAGGTGAATAAACCGTTCGATCCTGAGTATCATAGCAAAGCTGTCGGCTCATTACTCGGCAAAATGGTACAAGTTTGTGCCACAGGTCCAGAAAGCGATTAATTCCCATGTGCATGCATCGTTGAAGTCATCACCGTTTGAAGTAATGTTTCGGACCAAAATGAACAGCAACGCGGATGGAGGATTATTAGAGATCCTAAATGAAGAGCTCGTTACGCAGTTTAACAACGAGTGCGAAGAAAACGCTCAGCAAGCTTAAAAAAAGAATTTCAATAAGAGACGTCGAGCTGAATACGGCTATAGAGTGGGAGATATGGTAACGGTCAAGAGTACACAATTTGTCGCAGGACGTAAGCTGGCAAGCGAGTATCTAGGTCCATGTGAGGTCACGAAGGTAAAAGGAAATGGCCGCTATGATGTGAGAAAAGCGGCAAGCATCGGAGGACCAAATATCACATCAACGAGTTGTGATAGTATGAGGTTATGGCGTTTTGTTTCCGAAAATGACGAGCTGTTATCATCTCGGACAGATGAGTATGAACAGGAGGGTGCAATGTAAGAGAGAGAGTTACCAGACAGCTGGCAACGCACCATTCTGGGCTGTTTGCTGGGTGATACGTTTCGGAAGCAAGTGTTCGCTTTGTAAGGATTTGACAGCTGGCAGTTGCTCTCGTTGGTAGCCAGCCGAAGTGAAAAGTTGTATCGAAGTTGTGTAAAATGTCGATTTAAATCTATTACTTGCATCATATTTATATACTCTGTATTATCATGAACCTATTAAATAACTATTATAATAAACATTAAATTAATATAAACCTTACATAAACGTATTCTGATCTCCTGGTCTCCGCCCAAATCAGTATCACAAAAACTCTTTAAACCATCTCCAACAGCATGTTATACTGCAAAATATACGTATATACTCCAACTTCGATTAGTAAGTTATCTGAGCCGCAGTGTTAGCGGCTTCCGCTCAAGATATGTTAGGCAATGCTAAGTTCAGCAACAATCAGCGCACTTTCTCCAGGAGGGTGCGATTCATCCGCTCTGCTACTCCATTTTGCTCAGGGTTAACGACGCTGTAGTCTGATGCAAAATACCAGCATTCTGCAAAAAATGGTCAAGCTCTTGGTTGCAATATTCCTTCCCATTGTCAGAACGCAAAATGCGTACTTTTCGTCCGGTTTAGTTCTTTGCAAGATTTTTGAAAATCTCGAACGAAGAAAAGCATACATCTTGGACCAGCAACGGACTTTTACTCTCAATGGTCCAAGCACATCTGAGTGGACAAGATCTATAAGACCATCGGCACGGATTCCAGGCTGCTTGCTTATCATACGAGTTTGTTTTCCTTTAAGGCACACAATGCATTTGTCCCGGCACGATTCATTAACAGAGTATTTTACACCATCGGTGGCTTCTTTTACCAGCTGTAATTTTGTGTCACAAATGTGGCCCATCCTATGATGCCACAGTTCGAATCCATATTTTTTCTCAAAGATGTACCAATCACTTTTTTGTGATTTGGCTTATAGATAACAGATTTCCGCAATATTTGGAAAATACTCCAGCGCCAGAATCAATGTACCACACAGTATCGCCCTTGCCTACATGTGGATTTGTATTTGCTAAGAGCGAAGTATTCGATGCATCTTCATCGCTTCTGTCCTCTTCCATATGCCCTTTACCACCGCATGCGTAGCAAATAACTGTTTTCCTAAACCGATTATTTAACTTTGATTTGTCCCTCTTAGCTTGCTTTGATGCTCTTGAGTAGATAGCATTCGAATTGATTCCAGCGTTGGTGTCAAACTTCACGTCTTGTCGCAACATACCTTTTACTTTGTCGACAGTTAATGTAGATATAGAGTTTTCTACTGCCATGACCAATGCCTGATACTCACTGGGTAATCCAGCCAGCATCAGTGATGCCGTTAGCTCGTCACTTATGCAAAAACCAGCATTGCTTACCCTAATGGCTGATTTGGATTTGGCGACTCGACCAACTGTCGAGTCAATAATAAGCGTAATCTCCGCGAGCGCTCTCTCGTCTGGTGACACATCCTTCTCTGATGGTTAATTACACACCACACTCCAACAACCTTTGATCACTAGGTAAAATTGGGCCTGCCGTTTCCAAACGTCGTAGTTATTCCGGCTTCTCACACGGATAAAGATGATTGAAGACTAATTTAAAGAGTAATGAGTAGTGATGAGTAGTAATACAATACAGTACAAATGTAATGTGTAAGAGTTGCCAAATAGAAAGTATTTTTCAATAATATAAATGTCGGAGCGTCCACAATATTATTTAATTTACTCATAGTGTGAAATGGTATATTAAAGACGCCAAAATGTATGTAACAGGCAGAAGGAAGGTTTTCCGACCCCATGAAGTATATATATTCTTGATCAGTATCAACAGCCGAGTCGATATAGCCATGTGCGTCTGTCCGTGTTTCCATAACGCCGGAGTTGGCCGTTGGCTGGTTGGAGCGCTAGGGTGCTTGTATGCTTGAGTTATACTTTAAGGGGTTGGAAAATCTTCGTTCCGTCTATTCCGTACATTTTGATATACCATGCACTCTTACGATGAGAGTGCATTCAGCTTGTCTCCTCTTTAGTTTCTAGTCAAGACATGCTCATAGTTTTAGGTGATTTTATTTTACCTGATTTGTCATAGTCACTAACAGATGAATCTACCATGTTGCTGACGTCTATGTCACATGACTTTATTGATCAATCCTATCTTAAATTCTAATGAAAAATTGTAAGATCTTATTTTTCTATTAGATTCTTCTTATTGTGATGTTTCTAGGATCGATACTTTTGTTCTTCCCGAAGATAAATTTGCCAGCCTTAATGAAAACATTTTTAGAGATTTAGAGATATAAACTCAGCTGTACGCTTCTTCAATTTGAAAAATGTGAAGACTCGATATTATAAGAAATTTTAAAAAAACACGTCGTTAATCAGATTACGCTCTGTATTCAGTCACTCGTTCGAAATTTATGATGCTTAATACACGATGCTATAAGAATTATCTTCAGCGGTGTAAGCTTCAGTTTTCTTCTGACCCTAAACAATTTTATAATTTTGTCAATTCTAAACGTAAGACCTCCGTGCACCCATCTTTTTTGTCTTTTCGAAATAAAAAAGCGAGCACTGATCAGGCAATTGCCGATATGTTTGCGAGTTTTTTCAAAACAACTTATTCCTCAACGGAATATCGAGCAAGTCCGTATCCTTATCATTTAAAAAAGGCTAATTGCATTTTCAATCCAGTGTTTGATGAAAGTTCTATTCTTAGCGTACTTAAATTAGTTAAACCTGTTTATTCTTCGGGGCCAGATGGTCTTCCTGGATGTGTACTCAGGTTCTGTGCAAACGCATTATGCAAACCCATTTTAAAATTGTTTCTATTGTCTGCCGAATCTTCCTCTTTTCCATCTATTTGGAAGGAGTCGTATATCATACCTCTGCATAAAAATGGCAAAAAGTCCGAAGCCTCTAACTATAGAGGTATCTCAAAATTGTCCGCTATTCCGAAAGCTTTTGAGAAAATTATAACTTCTCAATTGCAACATTTTTGCAGCTTTATTATTTCGCCATCCCATTGTGAAACGTAGATCTACAACCACTAACCTTTTAGAATTTACATCAATAATTATGAAGGGTTTCAAAAATGGTAAACAAACTGATGTCATATACACTGACTTCAGCAAAGCCTTTGATTCCGTTAATCATACCCTATTACTTTCTAAGCTGAGCGACATTGGGTTTCCACACCTTTTCCTCTCTTGGGTTCGAGAATATTTAACAAACAGAAAACAGAAGGTACTTTTTAAGTCTTCTTTTTCCGATTCCATTCCTGTGACTTCTGGTGTACCTCAAGGTAGTCATCTTGGCCCTCTGCTTCTTACACTATTCATTAACGATCTTCCGCCAGTCATTGTTCATTCGCATGTGCTTATGTATACTGACGATGTCAAGCTTTGTCTTACTTATAAAGATACAGATTCATTTAGTCGGCTACAAGCTGATCTTAAAAACTTTCAATCCTGGTGCCAGTTTAATCTACTAAATCTTAACCCTACCAAATGTAAGGTAATGACTTTTTTTCGTAACTCTCCTCAACTGGTCACTTATTTTCTAAACAATAGTCCTTTAGAACGTCTAAGTAATATGAATGATTTGGGCGTACTTAGGGACCATAAGTTAAATTTTAACACCCATATTTCCACCACGGTCGCAAAGGCCATGAGTGTTCTGGGTTTCATTAAAAGATGGTCAAAAGAATTTGATGACCCCTAAACAACTAAAGTTCTTTTTACTTCGCTTGTCCGTCCTATTTTAGAGTATGGATCTTGCATTTGGTCACCTCAATATGAGTCGCACCAGATAAGATTTGAATAAGTTCAAAAGCAGTTCTTGCTGTTTGCTCTTCGTGGCTTAAGCTGGGATCGAAATGTCAATTTGCCTTCGTACTCTAGTAGACTTCTTTTGATTAACCTTCCTTCCTTAATTAACCGTAGAATTATGCTTGGTGTTATTTTTATGCACAAGCCTGAGGCGGTGATCGCCTGAATTATTGGCTCAGGTAAATTTGTCGGTACTATGTGGACAGAGTAGACATCCTAATATACCTTTAACCCTTAGCCGGTGTTCTGTGCATGAACCCTTTAGAGTCTGCTCTGATTACAAACTTTTATTCCTTGTAATCTGCTCAGAGTCTTCTATTAACACACTTAAAACATCTGTTCTTTCCTATTTAGTTCATAGATAGCTGTAGTATTATTTGTTTGCCTTTTTGTTTTTGCCATTGTGTATTTGTCCACGCGATTCGTGCCGTGCGTTATACGGCTGCACCCCTCGGTCGGTGGGATGTGGGCAGCTATCAGCTTGGACTCGCGCGTAACAGGCTTTGCCTCGGACACCCAAGGCCTTCCATATACCCTCATCCTTAAAACTACCGCGAAGTACATAACAGTGAATATCAATAGTTGGAGCTGAAGCCAAGTCCAAAAAAAGAAATTCAGCCCATTCTGATTGGACCAATATTGAAGCTGTTCTAAGAACTTTCCAATATCGAAAGAATGAACAGGTATTAATAAAACCACCAGTTTCCTGTTGTGCCTGCTGAAGCGATAAAAATACATAAAAGCCAGGGTGCCACTTATAACAAAGTAGCGGTGACCTTGCAGGATGGCATGAGCCGATCTGCCATTTATGTAGCTTGCAGTAGAGCAACCAATGCATTGGAATTATACATTGTTGGAAAATTTTCTCCACCGAGGCAAATGTAAGAATCTGACCCAGTCTGCATGGAGCTAAACAGTCTCAGAACTGAGAAACTTCTGACTCCTTGCCACAATTGGATACTCGACAAACCACTAGAAAATTTTTTTAGTATATTATCACAATATTCAAGGTTTGCATCTGCGAAGTTCCGATATATTGACAGTGTTTAAAAATCATCGTGTTCATCTGAACTGGCTTCGCCAAATACAATATATACAATTCGAAACAAAAACATAAACTAAGAAGAAGTCGTAAAGATTCATATGACAATTATTGCCTAATACCAAACAAAACATGCATCCACACACTGTAGAAAAACACTTAAGATGATAACAGCAGAGCGGTATCTAGTAACCAGCGCTGAGCATGTAGTATTTTTAAGAACAATTGTCGCTTCCTAGAGTTTAAGAGTTCTTTTATATACACAACACTTTGTTAAATAACATCAGTTCATATATTGAATACAACGAATGAAGACTGTGTTATTTTCCTTCTCCCTGGAATCCCTATTCATGTTGGTCCTTCGAGTGTGGTCTAGAGTGTGGCCCATAAAGCCACCCGCCAAATAGACTGGAGATCACTGCGATTATCGAGGAGGGAAAGTAAAAAAAATAAATATAAAATTGATTAAAAAAAAAATTTATAATATTTTTAAACAAGTTGCCCGTTGAAGGGTCAACAATAATATAAAAAAATATCAAAGAAGCTAACTTCGGATATGCCAAAGTTGTTATACCCTTGCAGTCCTTGGTTTTTACATTTTAAAATTTCTTTCCCTGCAACTCAATTCATCAACACACAAACAAAACATAATTTTTTTTTTTACTACAATCATAGTACCGAAAACTGCAATGTGACAATTTTTAAATGTGCCAACTGCAACGGTCCACATAAGGCATCGTCACTTGATTGCCCTAGTCGACGCAGCTACTTAAGCTTCAGAGAACGAGACAATTCGAGACGCTCAGTTCACCCGGGCAGAATAAAACCTTCGGCACCACCTCAGTTTAATTCGGGCGCATTTCCGAGGCTTCATAATAGCAATGTTCCAGTACTGCAGAGCGTTTGGGCGCCCCCACTGTCCCAGAAGCCAAGAGCAGTGATCTCTTTTCCATGGAGGAAATTAAAAGTCTAATGTTTGATTTAATTAAGAATCTTAAAAATTGCAAAACCAAAGCAGATCAGTTTGAGGTTATTACCTCATTAGCATGCAAATTTCTTTATTAATGTCGCACTTCATGAAAATAATTACTTGGAATGCCAGAGGCATTCGAAACAAAAAAAGAAGAAATTTTTGACCTTTTGTCCGAACAGAACATTGACATTTGTTTACTCACCGAAACCTGGCTAAACAGTTCCTTGTCAATAAAACACCCTAACTATATATGTTATCGGCTCGACCATCCAAATTCCAGGGGGGAGGGGTAGCCATTCTCATAAAGAAAACAATTCGCCATTCACTACTACCAATCCCACAAACTAATATCATAGAAGTTATTGGCATTCAAACTGTAAACGTCTGTGAATCGACAAGCATCTACTCCTGCTATTTTCCAGGAGGCCAATCGAACGATACTAAAAAACAGCAGTTTGCTGATGATATTCGGAAGCTTACGTCTATAAATGGTAATTACATCCTAGGTGGCAACTTTAATTGCAGACACCGTGACTGGGGGTGCATTCGCGCAAACAGCTGGGGAAATATTTTGCACGAAAAATTAATGTCGCTACATATTGATATGTCCTACCCCGCTAGCCATACTCTAGTCCCTGCCAGCCTTAGAGGTCAAGGCTCTACTCTGGATATCTTCCTCTCAAACTGCTCACAGGTATTAACTCAGGCCACGGTATTAAACCAGTTAAGTTCGGACCACCTGCCTGTTAAGATTGAACTACACACACAGCCAATATTAGAAGAACCCTCAAGATTCAACTATAAGCGAGCTAACTGGACGCTTTATGCCAGCCATATTAGCCACAACCTCCAATCAAACCTGATAGAGACCATTACTCAACCTCCACAAATAGACTCCATGATTGAGAAATTCACAAGCGTAATCAATGAGGATAAGGATCGTTGTATCCCTAAAGTAAGGACCCAATTCAGCACAAGGCCTCTGCCGGCCCACATAAAGCTATTAATTACGCGCAGAAATAGCCTCCGTCGTGGCCTCCGTATTGGCGAAGGTCCAGGAACATAGCCCACCTAGTAGCGTTTAAAGAATTAAACCGCAGTATAAGCGCAGAAATAGTAACTCATCGGAACAAGTCGTGGAACACGTTTCTGTCCAACTTGGATAAAGGCTCCTCTCCCTTTTGGAAAGTGGCCAAAATAATAAAGAAAAAACCCTCAAATATCCCTACTCTTGTCATTGGAACAGATCAGTGTTCCACTGCAGTAGAAAAATGTGAGGCTCTCGCTGTGTCATTCTTGGCGAATCATTCGAGTACCCAGGCCTTAAGTTTCCTGATACTGAACACGATGTTCAAAACTATGTAGATTTACTAAATACCATAGAGATTAACCCCGACGTAAGTTACCTTACAAACTGTAGCGCCGTCTCGGAAATTATTAAAAGTCTTAAAATCAGAAAAGCCCCAGGCTTGGATGATATCAACAACCTATGCCTAAAAGCGCTTCCTAGTAGCGGTATTCGTTTCCTGACCGCTATTATAAACGCTAGTCTCCGACTTGGTTATTTTCCGCAAGTCTGGAAAACATCTAAAGTTGTCCCAATTAGAAAGGCAAATAAACCTCCCGAGTTTCCATCATCATACCGGCCTATTAGCCTTCTGTCTTCAATCAGCAAAATATTGGAAACGATTATTAAACAAAAAATTACATCCTTTGTAGATGATGCCGAATTACTCCCTAAGGAACAGTTCGGTTTCCGTAAGGAACACAGCACAACCCTTCCGCTAGTCCGAATCAAAAAGATTGTTAAGCAGAATTTTAATAGGAAAAACTCTGTTGGTATGGTATTAATGGATATTAAAGCAGCTTTCGATTCCGTTTGGCAAAACGGACTCATTTTCAAGATGTCAGTCCTTAATTTTCCTACGGAACTCATCAAAATAGTTCAAAGCTTTCTAAGCAGGCGTTCATTTTTAGTTTACATTGGAAGAGCTCATTCTGCCCCACTAGATATCCCTGCAGGATGCCCCCAAGGGTCCTGTCTTTCCCCACTGCTTTACAATATCTATACTTCTGACTTTCCGAACCTAAACGGCTGCACTGCCTCAATATTTGCCGACGATACTGCAATTATCACCACGGGTCTGTTACCAGCGGAAGTTACTCAAAACTTACAGGAGGCATTTGACACTATCCAATCCTTTTTAACAAGGTGGAAAATTCAGGTAAATTCCGACAAAACTCAAGCAATATTTTTCTCCAGAAAAAGATCGTCCAGGTATCTTCCAAATAGTCCCATAAATCTGGATGGCACCGATATTCCCTGGGATAAAAAGTTCGCTACCTGGGAGTCATTTTAGACTCTAAAATAAACTTTAAGGACCATGTAGGGTATACTATAGACAGAATCAATTCCCTTACCAGAATTCTATATCCCTTTATTAACAGGAACTCCCGTTTATCTATAGAGAACAAGTTATACCTGTTCAGGTCAATATTCCAGGCAGTTATGTTTTACGGAGCCACAGTGTGGTCGGATGTCGCCAAGTGCCATATTAAAAGGCTACAAATAGCCCAAAACAAACTATTAAAAATGATATTCAAACTCCCTTGGCACCATCCCACCTCAGACATTCATAACAAAGCTAAAGTCGAAATGATATCAGACAGATTATACAGATTGAATGCCGACTTCAATGATAAATGCAGATACTCAACCTATAATCACATAAACGAAATAATTATGTAAATATAGATGTAAGTAGTATTAAGTTTTATCTTAAGTAGGATGGGGGTTTTTCTTGCAAAGTTTTCCCCTAATTTATTATGATAACAATCAAATTGTAGAATATTAATATCCCAACATATAACATAGCTGAAGAGGTCCATGGACCTGAACTCTAATGAAATTGTATATTAGAAGCATACTCTTATTATTATAACAAACATATGCAATAAATACTACTACTACAATTTGTATACCAAACACCCATAGGGTGAAATGGTATATTAAAGTCGCCAAAATGTATGTAACAGGCAGAAGGAAGCTTTTCCGACCCATTTCCCCTTTTTCCTCCCCCCCCCCCCCCCCCCCCCCCTTCTTTCCGTATAAAAACGTAGTTTTCAGAGACTTTAAGAGCTAGAGTCACCAAATTTGGTACGTAGACTAGTGTATTACCTACGGTGGTCAAGTTTATTTCAAATTTTTGTCACGCCCCCATCATCCATCATTCCGCCCACGAAATTTAAACAAATTTGATTTTCTTAAAGACTATGATATATAAAGACATCAAATTTGGTAAGATTAATCCATTAGTAAGCGCGCAGAAATTTGTTGCAAAAAAATTTTGGCACGCCACCCTCCGCCCACGCAATTGAAACAAAACCGGTTTTAAAGACTATAATAGCTAGAGACATCAAATTTGGTATGTATATTTACTTGATAAATGCGCATATTTTATATATGCAAAGATTTTGCCACGCCCCTTTCCGCCCCCGTAATTTCGAAAAACTCGATTATCTCACGTAAATTTGGCACACTTGAATTTGATACTAATACCCAGCAAAATGCCAAATTTGATCAAAATCGAACTAAAAATAGCCAAGTTATGCATATAACTGGGCGCGCTAGGGCGCTCGTAACCTTGCGTGAGCGAGATACTGAGATATGCTTCTAAAAAGCATGTATTCAGAATTTTTGAAAAAAAAAACGTAAATGCATTTGTTATTATAAATTTAAAATATATGTTTTACTGGTGTATGGTATACCTAAGTCGGCGAGACGACTTACTTACTTCATTTCTTCTTCCATCATTCCCTAAGCAAAGCACTGCACGCATACACATACAGTTCGTGTGGCGCTGCGTCTGTCTGTGTGTACATGTGCTCTGTTTGATTTGCTGATGACGTAGTAGGCAGTAAGCACCGCTACCGGCAGCTCTTGATACGATTTGTATTGACTGTAACTTGTGTTCTATTTATCCGATCAGATTCAATGGGATCTGAGGTTTTATATACGAATCTATCATATTGGTAAATTTCATAGAGATACTAATAAAAAAAATAAAATTGCAAAAATGTGTCTTCTAGAGCTATATGATATAGTAGTCCGATCCTGACAATTTTCATACTTTATCAGCTCCGGGCTAAAAGTAGTTCAGATATCGCATTTCATTCCGATAGCTCTTAAGATGCCAGCGTGAAGTTGATTTGCACAAACGGACGGACGGACGGACTCGACTCGACTCGACTCGACTCAGCGTCTCACGCTGATCAAGAATATATATACTTTATGGCGTCGGAAAAGTCTCCTTCTGTGCGTTACAAACTTCTGACCAATTTTATAATTCCCTCTGCAAGGGTATAAATACAGTGGCGGCAATGAATTTGAGACATTTTTTTTTTTGGCCTCAAAATTCTGATTTCATTCGATTTTTATTTAATATTAGTGAAAAGTTTTGATGTTAAAATTTATAGCGTTCAATTGGTAATTCTATTGAGATTATGTTCTGTAAATTTCGGGGGCGTATCTCTTACAGTTTTTTTTTAAATGGATTTTGATAAAAGGCCCCAAAATCGGACCTGGCAAAATAAAAAAAAACACATTTTCAAAATTTTTAAAATGCATTGTACACCTTTGGACCCTAAGAAAGAATTTTAGGTCCAGTGCAGGGCAACGAAGTCTATCTATTTTTATCCGATTTTGATAATCAATATCTCATTCGACAGAATATTTAATTCACTATCAATCATAGTTCAAGTGTAGTTATACTTTAGTATGAATTAGTGGCGAAAATTGACGCCAAGCAGAGAGACCATAAAAATCCATACAAAATTGAGATTTTCAATTGGCTCCAAATTGGTCCCTGGGGCAAAAATGAAAATTTGTGGTATGCAGTTTATCTTAGTTTTACTAGACCTAAAACTCTTTCTTAGGGTCCAAAGGTGTACAATGTTTGTGTCTTTTTTTTTATTTTGCCAGGTCCGATTTTGGGGCCTTTTATCAAAATCCATTTTAAAAAAGAAACCGTTAGAGATACGCCCCCGAAATTTACAGAACATAATCTCAATAGAATTACCAATTGAACGCTATAAATTTTAACATCAAAACTTTTCACTAACATTAAATAAAAATCGAATAAAATCAGATTTTAAGGTCAAAAAAAAAAAAAAAAAATGTCTCAAATTCATTGCCGCCACTGTATATACAAAAAAATCAATTTATTGTCAAACATACTTACATACACCATTCAAAATGTTTCTTGACAAAACTGAAAAGTTGTTAGGGAAGCAGTTAGAGTTGCATACCAGGTTAAGGCAGTTAGATCCCAGAAACATTACTAGCAAGGTGATTGAGGATTAAAAGTGATTAGGAATCGATGGTTACCTAATCATAACAAATTGCTACAGCAGGGGACTTTCGATCATCAGTACTTCAAAGATAAATTACATGATGGAGTGTTAAAGATAGTTGCCAAAATAACAGCCACAGGAGAGTCAGAAAAACCAAAAATAAAAATTTTCTTCAAAAAATAACCAAAATTTATTATAAAAATAAAAAAAAAATTTTTTAAATCAATTTATTGTCACACAAAATGTAAAATGTTCCCTACCAAAATTGAAAAATTGATAGGGAAGCAGCTAGAGTATACCAGGTTAAGGCAGTTAGAAGCACTACACGCTAGAAACATAACTAGCAAGGTGACCGAGGAAGTAAAAGAGATTAGTAATCGATGGATACCTTATCATGACAAATTGCTTCAGCAGGGGACTTTCGATCATCAGTATTTTAAAGATAAAATACATGAAGAGGTGTTAAAGATAGTTGCCAAACTAATAGCCACAGGAGAGTCAGAAAACCGGGTATTAGTAAGTCGCGGGGAATCGCGACCTCCAGTAAAAGAACGCTAATGCTAGCCAGACAAAAATTTCAAAGAAAGGTCCGTCGACTCTAGCAATATTTGCACATAGTGAGTAAAGATTTACGTACGCCAGACAATAGAACTGGCGAAAAGTATATTAGAGACGATAAAGTTAAGAAATGGCACACGCTAAAAAGGAACATCTGCACCCAAAACATCATATAACTTAAACGAGCAAACGCCAAATTTAGAAGGACCCCAAAAGAACAACACAAATAGCACCGGACACACCTCCAAAAACAATTTGGAGTAACATCAGTCGCTTCTGCGGCCTAAATCCCCAAAAAACACATTCATTGCATCCTAAACCTAGTAACAAACCAAAATACCACCAACAAAGCAGAAATAGCAGAACTCTTCTGCAAAAACTTCTCAGACATGTCATCCGACCACAATTTTTCTACGAACTTTTTAAACACAAGACAAGCATCACTAAAACATATCTCCTTCCCCACTACTCCACCGTTTTTTCCGCAGAACTCATAGCAGTAGTAGAAGCTCTAGAAACCCTAAACAATAAAAGAGGTAAATTCTGTATATGCACCGACTCATTATCTGCAATAGACGCAATTAGCAACACAAATAACAATGAACATTACCCCTCATACGCTCGCAATATTATGCAAAAAACCTTCCCCAAGTTCAAACTACGCTGGGTGCCCGGACATGTAGGAATAGCAGAAAACGAACTAGCAGATACCTCTGCTAAAAATGCAGCGAAACAGCCTCTATTAACAAAGGAAAACTTTAACGTACAAGACACAAAAATATTTAAAAAATATCAAAGAAGCTAACTTCGGCTATGCCAAAGTTTATATACCCTTGCAGTCATTGGCAATAATTTTTTTAAATTTTGAAATTTCTTTCCCTGCAACTCAATTCATCAATATACAAACAAAACATTCAAATTATTTCTCTTTTTATAAAAATTTTTCTTCTTCTTGCATCATTCCCTAAGCGAAGTACAACACGCATACACATACATTTCTTTTAGCGCTGCGTCTGTGTGTGTGTATGCATGTGCTCTGTTTGAGCAGCAAGCAGCGCTGTTTGCTGCCGGCAGCTGTCTACTACGTCATCATTCGAACCGATTTGTATTGACTGTAACTTGTGTTCTATTTATCCGATCAGATTCAAATGATTGGGATATGTCAATTTATGTCAAATACTATCATATTGGATACTCCAATTTTTGCAAAAATGTTTGTTGTAGAGCTATACGATCCTTACGATTTTCATACCTTATCTCACCCGGGTAATAAAAAAGCCCACAAAAAAAATTTTATCCCAATAGCTCTTAAGATGGCTAAGTAAAACGCGTACGCACAGACAGACGGACAGACGGACATGGCTATATCGACTCAGCTTCTGATCATACTGATCAAGAATATATATACTTTATGGGGTCGGAAACGTCTCCTTCTGTGCGTTACAAACATTTGACCAATTTTATAATACCCTCTGCAAGGGTATAAACATATACCTCAAAACTACAATCCAACATAAACTAAACATCAACCTGGTACAAAGCAAATAACCCACATAAACTAAACAACTACCACATTTTTCAAAGAAACTCATTATTCCTCTCGAGAAGAGACCGAATAATAATAACCAGACTTAGACTCGGACACTCCAAAATAACTCACATATACTACATCGATAGATCTCCCCCACATGCCCCTTTTGCAACGACACCATATCAATCGAAAACAATCTCAGCAAATGCAATACTCTAAATCCTCAAAGACAACCAATTATTTAAAAACACTTACCCTCTCCAATGCTTAGCACAACCCACACCCTCAAACATATCAAACATTCTAAATTACTTAAAAACAACAAATTTATATTACTACATTTAAGTACTTGAAATTCAATCTAAATAGTACATATACATATGTAAATACAACATTTAGTACTATTAAGAGAACTTGTAGATAGAAGAATTGGAGTTCGACGTTCAGAATACATTGTTAGCATTAGAAGAGCAAATACATTATCAGAAAAATTTGAAAGTTGAGAATGTTTCCGTGAGAGGCGAACTGCCGGCGTTGCCGAAAATACAGGTATCCACATTTTCTGGAGAACCTAGAGAATGGGACCTGTTTGTAGAATTATTTACGGAACTGATTGGAAAAAGAGAGGAAGTCTTGCTCTTAAATTCAACTATTTAAAATCCGCGTTAAAGGGCGAAGCAAGAAGCATGGTAGCTCATCTATTATCTATAACCATATAACTATTTATTGCACTATAACTATAGTGCTGCTTGGGATCTGTTAATCTCCGATTATTTTCCGAACAACTAAGTCAGATCGTTGATTTATCGATGATCAACAATGAATCCGCAAAAAATGTAAAGGGAGTGATTGACATAGTTAATGAGTCAGTTTACTTAATTAAAATAAAAGCAAATTTGTCCGATGAAGTCGACGTCATATTCGCACAGCTCCTACTAAGGAAATTTGACAGAGAGGCTCTACAATTGTATGAGAGTCAGATTAAAAAAACAAGGCAAATTCAAATGCTATCTGATGTCATGGAATACTTCGAGCAAAGATACTGCTCGCTAAGTGCCATGAGCTAGGAAGAGAAAAAACTGCTACAAACTGTTTCACATTATGCGAATTCTCAGATAAATGTCCGATTTGCAAAATTGCCGGGCATAAAGCGTATAAGTACTATAAGTTTAAAGGTTTGACACCTAGTGAAAGGTATGAAGTATCCAAAAAGTGCAGCTTTGCATAGGATGCTTGAATCATTCAAGCAATAAGGTGTGCACTAATGAAATGGTCTGTTCATTGTGCAGTGCACCATCTTTACTTCAGGTAATATGCCAAATATAGAATGGAATTCAGTTGAAGCCAAGTTAGTAATCCATACGGCAGAATTGGTAAGAATAGGAAATAAGTGACAATCATTAAAGGAACATCACGGAACATAACTATAAAAATAAAGTCCAGGACCTAAAATGGCGTATATCTATTGTAAAATGTTTCCAGCAGCTTGCATAGTTGTTACATAAAGGATTGCATATATGCTATAAGACTCAAAATGGCGGCTGTAAAACGGTTCCAACAGATTGTATAGCTATTATATAAAGGATGGCGGCTATTAGATTATCGTCGCATTTGGCGGCCTTTTGCAGAATGTTTAAGATTAAATATCTTGTTCATCTGAAATGGCTTAACCTAATCGAATGCACCAAAGAAATATACAAAACGAAACATAAAACAAATATAAGTCATAAAGATTCATAAGACAAATATTGCTTAATACCAAACAAAACATGCATCCACACTCTGTGGAAAAGACTTAAGATTATAACAACGGCGCGGTATCAAGTAACCAACGCTGAGCATTAAATATAAACAATTTTCAACTCACGAAAAACGTGGGTCATAAGAATAAGTATTTTTAAGATCAATTGTCGCCACCTAGAGTTTAAGAATTTATTTATATACACAACACTTTGTTAAACAAAATCAGTTCATATTTTAAATTCCTTCTCTCTGGAATCAATATTCACAGTGTCTAATCCGTGCTGACTGATACGTTTCATCTGCGCTGCCGTGTTTCGAAAGGGTCTGGAGCAGTGTCGCCTGCATTAAATAATACAGAATTAACTTTTTTCTAAAGCACCGCAATGTTCAATGTTAGCTTAAAATCAGCTAATTGATCACTAGTCGTTTTTGCCTTTCCAACCCACTAAAGTATATATATTCTTGACCGGCATCAAGCCATGTCCGCCCTTCCGCATGTTCATCCGTTTGTATGTCTAGCCGTCAGTATGCCCGTCTGTCCGTATGAACGCCTAGATATCAGAGATATTAGTTCTTATCACCACCATCAGTCACCAAGGCAAGTATGTAGGCTCCTGTAGTAGCTACGGGGAGCATGTTTATTTAAACTTTTTGCCACGCCGTAATTTAAACAAAACTGTTTTTATGAAAAACCAAACCAGCTAGAAACATCAAATTTGGTATGTATACGATTTACTTTAATTTTTTTTTTTTAAATAGGGATACAATTTGAATGTTTATTATTATTATCAGTAATAAGTACAATTTTTTTTGTTTCAGAGATGCCTAAAATAAAAATAATTTATATAAAAATTATGACAGTTTTTGCGACCTTTGTGTTGGTATATTTTGACGTCATCAGGCTTCCGGTCAATTAATTAAAATAAAAATAAAAAACCGCAGTTTTTAATTTATTTTTCTACCAATATATTTCGGTTGCGCAGCGGCAACCGTCTTCAGGGCAACTACAATAAAGTACAAGAAACATTTAACAATTATAAGACAATTATGTGACAATTAACTATGTTTTACATATGTACATTATTTGACACGTCAGCACCGTTTGACGTGGAGTTACGAACTAATTTTTGTCAAGTAAATGTCTGTATATGTGGGCGCAATTGTCAGTATCGGTCTTAAAATTGAGTCGCGTGGCGCTAGGAGTATTAATGATTTGAAGCATCTCCATGGTAAACCTTCAGTTGTAATGCCGCTCTTCATCCAATATTACTGTCTCTTCAAAATTGGGTGCATGGCCACTCGTTGCACAGTGTGTCATTAGTGCTGTTTTTGGTGTGTCTGAATAATTTCTCATTTTATTGTCAGATTTATGTTGTGAGATCCTAGTTTTTAATTTCGATTTGGTCGTCCCTATGTATATCTTATTGCATGCTATGTTTCCTTGTCCATTGCATGTAATTTTGTATATTACATTACTTATACTTGTTGTCTCTATCTTGGATTTCGTATTATTCAATATGTGTTTGAGGGTATTGTCAGGTCTATGTACTATTTTTACTTGATCTTTGTCATAACATTCCGAATGTGATAGTCTTTCTGATAATTTAGGTACATAAGTGACAGATAAGTAGGTTTTCTCATTCTTAGTTTTGTCAATGGGGAGTTTATGTTTTTTGAATAATGTCCTGATTACATTATCCGGAAAATCGTTGTCCCTTAAAATATTTATTATTTCCTTTTTCGTTTCTTTATGGTATATTTTATCCGAAATGTTTAGCATCCGTTGCATACAACTCCTTGCTGTATTTATTATCATCGTCTTAGGGTGTTTTGAGTTAAAATTGATGATTCGTCCTGATGGTGTTGGCTTCATATACCATTTTAATTTTAATTCGTTTCCTTGTCTGATGATCATTGAGTCCAAATACGCCAGTTTTCCATTGTCTTCCAGCTCCAAAGTGAATTTAGGGTGTCCAGTGTTTTATCGATGTCATCTTGGTGTATTATTGACATTTTGACATTTCGGTACTCCGGTAACTATCATTAAATGCTGAATGTTTTGCTCGTTACAATAATCTCCGAACTGGTAAACAACAAATGCAGCTCCTCTATCTGATATAATACGCCTTGAATTTCCAAAAACTGATGCTTGATGCCTAAGTCTTACTACTACTACTACTAGTAATCCAATCATCACTAGCTTGTCCTAGTTTAAGTCTGTGATGTAATGAATTCTCTATCATACGTGCTTCGTTTTACTACCAATCAATCAATTTTATATTCAAATTCTTGAAGAAATATACCCGACCCGAAATGTCCCTTTTTTGTTATGTTATGATTTTAAACTTTTTACCTAGTAAGTTCACGCACCACTTCTTCAATGCCAGCAGGCTTGGTTTTACGGCTGAGATACTGTAATGGATGGAATAACTGATCATCACTATCCGTTTGTAGAAGAACTCCCCCGTAACCATACATGGACGCATCAGTGTGTACTTAGTTATCGACTTTGGGTTATACAAACGTAATTAAGGCAGCCTTTTGCTGCTCAAATCCGATTTGCTGATCGTCACTGAACACATCTTTGCATCTTTTCTGACAGTGGTTTCGCTATTAATGCTTAAGACTATATGAAACGACGAAAATATGAAGTCCAGGAACCTTTGTATACAATTAAAACTCTGCGGTTTTGGGGAGTTTTTCACCGCCTGCGTTTTTGCTCTAGAAGGCCTTATGCTACACTTTTCAACAATGTATCCCAAAAACTCTATACTTTCTTTTAAGAACTGACACTTTTGCCATTTAATGGCAAAACTCCGATGTCCTGTTTAACACAAGTTTCAGTTTGTAAATTCTTTCTTTAGTATCCTTTGAGGGAATAATAAGATCATCCATATACGTAACGACTGTGCCATCTCGAATTAAATCAATGAATGTCGCCAAAATGTATCGGGAGAATACATGAGGAGAATTCCAAGTGGAACATACAAAAACTCGAACTGAACGCTATGTGTCACAAATGCAGTATACTATCTTGAGTTGGGTTTCACCGGAACATGAAAGTATCCAATCTTAAGATCTCAAGATCCAAAGTTGTATTTAATGGCATTGGAAAATGTTCTTTTACAATCTTAGCATTCAAACGTCTATAATCAAAGCAAAGTCTTTTTCCTCCATCCTTTTTTGGAACAAACACTATAGCAGACGCATATTCTGATGTAATTCGTTCAATGATTCCCTCAGCTAACCATTTTTCTACTGTCGAATCCACGAAAGGTAACCGCCTCGGTCGCTGGTATACCGGAACTCGTCACTTAATAAAATTTTCATTTCGACTGGACTCTCTTTTGACGACTGTGGTACATAACTGTCAATAAGTTTCTTGACTTCTTTGACGTCCGGTTTAGTTAAATAACACAAATCCATTTCACCCTTTTCTTCTTCGGCTAATAAGCACAAACCCTCGAATTTCTGTACTATTCTCTTTTGAGTTTCCACATCTTTCACTTCTTCTCTAGCCTTAACGTAACATTTCCTTTTGTGATATGGCTATCAGCTGTGATATGGTTGGTCAGCTAATTCTAACACGTCGTTTCCAATTACTACTTCATCTCTCATTAAAAATAGATCACATACTATATATAAGTGCCGACAGCTCAACGTTTCCACATGATATTGTTTTGAAAATATATTTACCTTTTACATTAATTGCCTTGGACATGGTGTTAGCCCTACTGTACTCCTTTTTAGTATCTATCTTAGGCTGAAAACACAGTGCACGCTGAGACGAAGACGAAGATGAAGACGAAGCTGAAGAGAAATTGCTTGCGTTGCGAGTAAGCGAATAGGTTGCACAGTGCAAGACGAATTGGTTGCGCTTTTGTCATGTTAGTCGCAATGGAAACCTAATCAGATGATCCCCTTCTGATTGACCAAAGCTTATATTTTAAATTAAAACGTATGAAAGTAAATAAAAATGTACATTTGGGAAGAGAAGCATTTGGTGAATTTCATCATTTGTATGATGAGCTGCGCCACGATGAAAAGAAATTTGTGGAATATAACAGAATGACATTTAGCACATATGATTATATTCTAATAAAAGCTGAGCCACTTATTATTAAATCTTACTTATGATTAATAACAAATTACAACTAAATTTGAACATTTGTCAAAGCATGGACAGAAAAAACAATCAAAAACAACGGTAGCTAGCAAGCGATTCGTCTTCCAATTCAGTACAGCAGCGTTTGAAGCTGATTGCTTGCGTTTCGTCTTCATCTTCGTCTTCGTCACAGCGCGCACTATGTGTATAAACGAGCGAATTCATACGATTTGTACTGCACTGTTTTTCGTCTTCAGCTTCGTCTTCATCTTCGTCTTCGTCTCAGCGTGCACTGTGTTTGCAGCCTTACGTGTCGGACATACTGATGCTTTATGCCCTAGCTGATGGCATTTAAAACACTTTTTCTTCGGACACTCAATCGACAAATGAAATACTTCGCCACACTTAAAACACTTTCTCGGGTGTTTAAATATTTTTGCTTTTCTATTATCCCTCTCATTATGATTTTTGTTAACATTGGCCACTTGTGGGTCACCAAGACAAACCTTTTCGTAAATTGTAATCAGTTCTTTCAGCTCAATGACTGACTTTGCCTGGTACAATTTCCTTTTGTTAGCTTTTGAATCGGGTATTCCTTCTACAAAACATTCTATAGGACTAGCTTCATCTAAATTTATGGAACAGCCTATTTCCTTCAGACTATAAAGGTATTCACGAAAATCTTCATTTGTGCGTTTGCGTTTACTTCAATTGATGATACTCCTGAGCCGAACTCGCATAGCAAAATTCTTTTTAATGATAGCCAATCAGTCACTCCTCTCTAACTACGCACAAAAATTTTTGCTGCTGCTTTCAATAATTATTGCTTCGCATAGATAAACTTCTGTGGCGTGTTCCATTGAACTGCTTCTGCATTATCTTCAAAATCCCGTAAACAATTTTCTATTGACGGTTGACCTGACCCACTGAACGAAGAAAGAGATTCCTCAATGTCGCGCAAAGTAATATTATTTCTAACTACAGTTGTTGCTGTAGACTGAAATGATACTGCATCATCATTTTGAACCTCGACGGGACGGTCTTGCAACGATTGCTTTCTACCAGTTACTGGCAAATTTAAACTGGCCAACTTTGCTTTGAGCTCATTTGTAATGACCGGGTTCCACTTGGTTGATTGTTCGAAAGAAAACAAACGCGTCAGTTCAGTTTGGTGGTCATTTACAGATTGATCTTTATTCAAACAATATTCTTTTACTTAACCTATCGCCACTTAGGCGACAGCTACAAAAGAGAAAGAGGAAGTGTCAGTACATACATACATATTAATTGGGGCACTTGCATCAAAGTGCATGGGCAGCGTTCACACGCTGGCTTGGCCCTAGCTCATGTTACGCCTGTGCTCATATGAATATATGTATGTGCATATATGTATGCTCATACATATATGAACATGTTTAGCTGTATATTGATGTGAGTATGTTTATGTGAATATATTAATGTATATATGTACATAAACATACTCAAGTGGAGACGTACATATTTGATTGTTTGTACTTGCAACAAAGTGTTACAAGTTGAGCTCTTTGTGTTAATGATTTTTGGTATGGATATACTACACCTCCCCTTTTTAGAAAATAACGTAATATTATGGAGTTATTTGTTATTAGTAATAAAGATAATAAATGATTGATTAATAGTAATGTAGGTATGTTTGTAAGGAAGATTGTTTTATTTGTGTCTGGCCAGACAAATTTTCTTTCTCCAGAAAGAATTTTTTATTTTTTTTTTGTATTTTTAATAAAATGAAGTTTGAATCCATAAAAAAAATTTTATATTTTTCTTCTCGTTTTTTTTTGATTTTTTTTTTTTTTTTTTAATTATTTTTGCAAATTTTTAACCTATCCTTATATACTGTTTGTAGCTTATTTTTATTATTCCTAATTTTTATGTTGTTGTTTTTAGATGTTTCTACAACTTCGAATGGTCCTATATAGGCTGTGTCAAGCTTATGACCAGCTTCGTTTTTTAAGAAAACCTTATCTCCTATTTCTATTTTTAAATCTGCTGACTTATTGTCATGAAAATTTTTCTGGTTAATACGTTTCTCTAACATTAATCTAGCTCTACTGTATGCTAGTTCTAATCTAAACTTAACTTCTCTAGCATAATCATCTACGTTATATAATGGTTCTATTCTATTTACGCTATTAAAATGCGTTGGTAAATTATTTTGTTTACCAAATACAAGTTCATAGGGACAGAATTTGTGTTTTACTGGCGGGGTTGTGTTAAAACAGTACACAAAATATTGTAACCATATGTCCCAATCAGTTTTATCTACTGAGATATATGATCGAATGTCATTGAATGTCCTATGACTTCTTTCAACGGTACCCAAGGTCTGGTGGTGGTGTGCAGTAGACGTAATGTTGTCTATTTTTAAATATTTGCACAAGTCATTTATTATTGAATTTTTGTATTCTGTTCCCATGTCCGTAATGAACGTCTTCATTGGACCGTACTTCAGAATGAAAGATTCAAAAATAGCTTTAGAGGTTGTTGTAGCGCTTTTATTGGGAACTGGTATTGCTACTAAGTATTTCGTCAAGTCATATATTAGAGTGACTGCATATTCGTTTTCATTTTCGGATTTTTGTAATGGACCAATGGTATCCACTATTACCCTATCAAAAGCATGTATGGGGGTTTCTGTAATAACTAAGGGTGTTTTTATATGCTTTGTCGTTTTTGACTTTAGGCATTTTTCACATTTATTAATGTAGTCTTTTACATGACGTGTCATGTTTTTCCAATAATAATATCTTTTTACTTTAGCCAAAGTTTTTGTAATGCCTGTATGGCCACCCTGTATCGGATCATCATGGTATGTAGACAATATTGCTTCTTTATCTTTATCTTTTTCTATAATGGTCACCGGTTGGAGTAGCACTACTCTTAATGTTTTCAATATCTTATTGCCCATTTCTTTAAAAGATTCTATTGAAAATGTTTCAAAGATCGCTTCACACGGTGACAATTTAAGTTGTTCGATATCGAGTATACCGGCTTGTTTTTCAAGCCTTTGAAAAAAACTGACCTAAGTCGAGATTTCCATTGGTGTACAGATGTCCAAACTCAATTTTTGCCATAACCTTTTCCTTGTCATATATGCAAGGTCACTACTTTTCGTACTTCATTATTGCTTAGTACTTCGTATATTTTGAGCTTAGAAGCATCATTAGGTACGTGCCTAATTGTATTTTCATTTTTATTCTCTAGCCAGAGATTTGCTGCCTGGTAGTGACTTTCAGGACATATGCTTTTTGTATTTTTTAGATCCTGTATCGTAATGGGGGATAATGCATCCGCAACAAAATTATCTTTTCCCTTCAGATATTCTACTGTGAACTCGTATTCATCTAGATCAAGTCTCTTGTTAATTTCGAAATTGGATTTACCATAGAGAATAAATACGTTAGTGGTCTATGGTCTGTTTTGACTCTGAAGTGATTGACATATATATTTGGGCGGAAGTGTATAATAGCCCAGTGTTTCATAGCTAGTTCTTGTTCAGTTCAGTAGTGCTTTTATGAATTAATGAGAAGCGTATGCTACTGGTAACTGCTTACACCGTAAGTTTGAGTCAAAACTGCTCCACACGCATTTTTGCTAGCATCTGTAATGGTTGCGTGTAATTTAAAATCTAATTATCCGACTCACATTTGAGCTTATCGCCAACTGTCGAGTGCGATCAAAAACATGCGGCGAATTCATAACTGTTTATACAAATAATGCATCTGTGTAGAAGCTTTGCAGAGTAACCGCAGCTAACTTTATATAGGGAAGGCTTAGAGATTAGGAGGGAAAGAAGAACCTACCACTCGCACTTCCACCTCTTTTCATTATTCTGGCTTAACGAAGAATTAGAAGAAATTGCTTTCGTCCCCCGAAGACTAAAGTGAACAGTTTAAATTTTAATGGTGAAAATCACCAAAGAATTCAAATCACTAGGGTTAAATAAATTATTCTTAAGCCCAGAAACAAACAAAAAGAACAAGGAAAAAGCAGTTGAAAAAAAAAATTACATTTTGGATACCAATCTCGACCTAGGAGGCGTAATCCTAACCTAAAGACCTCGTGGTTAACCTTAACCATAGGTTATATAGCCTCTACATTATATTCATTTCACAAAGTACATATGTCGGCTAGAAAAAAATTTTTTTTTTTGACATTCGTCTAAAATCATGTTATTCTATCTAGGAAAAATTTACGAAAATTTTGGCATAATCTGCCATAGGCCCATCGCCAACATCATACGGCCAAGACGACCATTCCTTCAAACTCTACGGAAGGAAAAATTAAATCACTGGTGTTAAACATCAGTCAACAGTGACGTCATAGCTCGACTAGTTTAAATGTTAGCTGTCACAAGGCAAAAATTCGTGTGTAAAAGGAGAGCAAATTATAAAGTGGTCATACAGAAAGTTTTTTTTGTAAATCGTAAGAAAAGTTATTTTTCAAAATTTTATTAAAATTTGTATTAAAATTAAAAGAGTAAATTCTATGACAGATAGAAAAATACCCTTTTTCAGCGCACATACACTAGAGTCAATTTTTTGTGAGTCTGTGTGTCGGTATTAAGCATTTAAAACATTAATAGAATCGTATGATTCGCTAAAACAAAACAAATAAAACTATATTTAAAAACATCAAAAACAAACAAATGATCCAGCTGCTGAAGGCCTTCATCGGTGGACTTTCCGAAAACGTAAGTGTATTCTTTTTATCACTTTTATCTTTTTACCGTTAGGGCGCATAACATATGGTAATTAAGATTAAAGTGCAAAAGAAGAAAAAAAAAAAAAAGAAAAATAGGCTCGACGACCACATATACCTTTGTTATACGGCTCACTCGCTATTATTGTTTTTGTTCGTGGAGGGGCGGAAGGATCCTAGATAAAATGCAAGTGGTTGGCGGGTGCCAATTTCTTCGGGTGGTAAGTGGTGAATTAACAACGCGCGATAACTTCGGTTAAAACAACTTATATTTTATTAATTCTTATTCACAGGTTGCCCGACACACACGATATATGTTTCGGGTTAAAGAATATACAATTCGAAAGAGATCAAGGAATTGAAAAATATAAAATAGAACGGGTGTTCGGGTTGAATGTTCGTACGTGAGTGAAATGGCGGCGCCCATCAGAAAAGCTAGTCACCCCTCCTAGTGTGACCGTAGACGCCGAGGATCGAAAAACCCTCCTCACTCCTCACTGCTCTTCGCCGCTCACTGCTGTTCACCCGGTGGCGTGAACATACCGCCCCCCTTGCAACATGTTGCAATTGCCACCTTGGACATATGTAGGATGGGGGACGGCAGCGTCCTGGAGCGCCTAGATGCCGCAGGAGCCGGAGATGACCCAACCGAACACGGTGCTCTGGGCTGCGGGAGTACCGCTATGACCGGGCACACAGCCTGGTTGGATGACCTCAGGATAGAGGTCTGCCCCGAGCACTGCGGATACCGACGCCGGCCGATGGAAGTTGGGGTCGGCCAGGATCAGGGTGGCAAATTTTTCCCGGACCGGTGCCGACACTTCCCGGATGGGAGTGCGGATGTGCAGGTCCTCTTCGACCCGGAAGATAACATTCCGCCGGAACGTAGGGTCGGTCCTCGACTCGAGGACGGCCGTGCAAGCTTTGTCGACCCCGACTTTGGTCACCGTCAACCCCAGGGACCGGGCAAAAGATGAATTGATGCGGCTCCCAGCCGCGCATGCGTCGAGGAGAACGCGGGTCTCGAAAGTTTTCGAGCCATTGCCCAACCTGAGGACCGCTGTTGGCATGACGGTCGTCGTCCTGTCTTGGAGCAGTGTGGAGAGGGAGATCTCTGGTGCGCCTTCCGGAGAAGCGGAGCGGTCGGACGAGGACCGAGAGCGGGATGGTGATGCCGGTGCAGCACGTCTGGAGGAGGATGACGGGCTGCGACGCTGGGCTCTCGAACGTTGTCTCGGCGGTTGGTCGGCCATATGGAGCAGCGTATGGTGCCTTTGCCCACATCGTCGGCAGCCGTGGCGAGTCCGACACGCGTCGGCGGAGTGCTCGTGCGCCAAGCAGTTGGGGCAATACTTGTTGATTAGTACCGCCCGGAGCCGCTTCTCCCCTCTCAGGTTCAGGAACCGTTGACACTGCCGGAGTGCATGAACCCCCCGGCAGACCCAGCACCGGTACACGTTCGTCCCGTGTGTAGCCGGACGCTTGCTGCGGCGGTGCGGCAGACGCTTGGGGGTCATGTTGCGGTGGAAGCGCGAACTGAAAGGGCTGTAACGAAAAAGATTACGTAGGGTGGAGTTGATTAGTCGCTGCACGGGAACGGACAACATGCACGGAGACGAGGACATTCGAACGGAACATAGAGGGATTGGACGTCACGATAGGTTTTTAGGCTCAGGACTCCTGTTGTCTGGCAACAGGATGAGCTTCGCTACGGGTCTTCGAATAGACCCACGCGCTGTTGTGACATCAGCCACTCGGACGAGGCCGTCTGCCCCAGGCAGAGTGCGCTCAATTCGCCCTAAGCGCCACTCATTGGAGGGGAGATTGTCTTCGGCGACGATCACGAGGTCCCCGGTTTGGAGGCTACGAGCCGGTGCTTTCCACTTGTTACGCTTGTGGAGCTCCTTGAGGTATTCACTCTTCCAGCGGCGGCAGAAAGTCTGCTGGATTGCCTTTAGTCGCTGCCAGCGATTGATCAGCGACATAGGCTCGACCAGGATCTCCGGTTCCGCGATGGACACGAGCGGCCCTCCAGTCAGGAAATGTCCCGGGCTTAGTGCCAGCAGATCCTCTGGGTCCTCGCTCATGGGAGAAATTGGCCTGGAATTTAGGCACGCTTCGATCCGACACAGGAGAGTGGATAGCTCCTCGAACGTATACCTGACAGCCGAAGAGGACTTGTAAAACAAGGTCTTAAAGCTTTTGACCCCGGCTTCCCATAGTCCTCCCATATGGGGCGCGCTCGGCGGAATGAACTGCCAGGATAGAATGTGCTGGGGAAATGCCTTCATTACACCAAGCTTGGTGGCGTTCAGGAAATCTCTTTCGAGCGCCTTTGAGGCCCCTACGAAGGTTTTGCCATTGTCGGAGTAGATGCGCTGTGGGCATTGTCTTCGTGCGACAAACCGGGAGAAGGCTGCTAGAAATCGTTCCGTGGTGAGGTCGGAGGTCGCTTCGAGGTGGATCGCCTTCGTGCTGAAACACACAAAGACGCAGACATAACCCTTCGTTATGAGGCACGCGCGCCCGGTGTAGTTTTTGATCTCAAACGGCCCTGCGAAGTCAATGCCCGTGTGGGTGAAGGGCCGGGAGTACGTGATGCGCTCTCGAGGGAGATCACCCATCATCTGAGTCTGCAGTCGTCGACGATGCACGATGCAGACCTTACACCCCTTGATGTGGGACTTCACTAGGTTTTTTATCCGTGGGATCCAGAACTTGGTGCGCAGATACCGAACCATCAGTTGATTGCCGCCATGCAACGTGATGCGGTGAGCGAATTCAACAAGCAGGCGCGTGAAATGAGTATTGTAGGGGAGGAGAATCGGGTGACGTTCATCGTACCGGAGGGACTCAGCAGCCCGTAGTCGTCCACAGGCGCGGAGTATTCCATGCTGGTCGAGGAAGGGGTTTAAGTTGAGTAGCGTGCTGGATGTCGGAAGGGGTCGCCCTTCACCCAGGGCCCGTATCTCCGCGATGTATTCTCGGCGCTGGGAGGTCCGGATCAAGGCGCGCTCAGCGGAGAGCAATTCCTCATTGATGAGGTGGGCTGTGGGAGACGTCGACGTCCTTTTGGCGGCGAAGCGTAGGATGTACGCGGTGACTCGCAGTGCTTTACCGTAGTCTGAGAATCGCTCGCTTATGTCATCGAGTAGGGTGGTCGCGGCGATGTGGCACTGGACCCGTTGCTCCAGCTGGGTGTCTGGAACTTCCTTATGCAGAGTTGGCCAGTGCTCGGGGTCCCTCTGGAGCCAGTCCGGCCCATGCCACCAAAGGCTACTGGCCGATAACTCGGCCGCGGAGGTTCCGCGGCTTGCCAGATCAGCAGGGTTGTCCTCGGAACGGACATGTGACCAGCTTTGACCACCGGTGCTCTTAGAGATGCTGGATACCCGATTGGCCACGAAAGTGGACCAGCTACATGGGGGTTTGTTGAGCCAGGCCAACACAATGGTGGAGTCGGTCCAAAACTGGGAAGTAGCAGGTGGGATCGGGAGTTCAGGAACGATCGACGCCCAGAGATCGGCTAGCAAAACCGCTCCGCACAACTCCAGCCGAGGCAGCGAGACTGTTTTGACTGGAGCCACGCGGGTTTTAGCCGTTAATAAATGGACGCTGACTTGATCGCGATACCGGACCCGCACATACAGGGCTGCTCCATACGCTTTCTGGGATGCGTCACAGAAGCCATGAAGCTCCCACGAGAGCGTATCGCTGGTGTTTAGCCAACGGGGAATGCGAAGTTGACTGAGGCCTGGGTAATCCTGCAGGAATTCGTGCCATTGCTGCAGCAGGAGAGGTGGCAGGGCGTCATCCCAGCCCAGCTCGGTTAGCCAGATTTGCTGCATAAATATCTTTGCTCGGATAACAAATGGGGCTAGCCAGCCAGCGGGGTCGAAAAGTTTAGCGATATGGGACAGAACCTGCCTCTTCGAGATCGACTCCTGCAATGGTGGGTCCGCTACGGTGAAGAAAAAAAACGTCCTCGGCGGCTTGCCAGCGGATTCCCAAGGTTTTTGCCGTGCTCGCGTCTTCCAGCTCGAGAAAGTCCTCTCGCAGCAGATGCTCTTTCGGGATAGCTTGAAGTACTTCCTTCTTATTGGAAGTCCACTTCCGAAGCGGGAGGCCCGCAGATTGGAGGGCAGCTTGAAGCCCTCGTATGGCGAGACGGGCGTCGTCTGCAGTGTGAGCGCCGGCAAGGACATCATCAACATACATGTAGTTCCGAAGGATTTCGCTCGCCAGAGGGTACATCGCTTGCACGTCTTGGGCTAGTTGTAAAAGGACTCGGATCGCCAAGAATGGCGCGCAGTTAACCCCAAACGTGACGGTTTGTAGCTCGTAGTCTTGAATATTGCCGCAGCGATCCCGGTAGAGGATCCGCTGAAAGGGGGTATGCCTGGGGTCGACTCGGATTTGTCGATACATCTGTGTTATGTCAGCGTTGAAAACGAATCGAAAGAAACGCCATTTCAGTACTTGAAGCGTGAGATCGGCCTGAAGCGTAGGCCCGGTGTGCAAGACGTCATTAAGGCTGACGCCTCGTGTGGAGGGGCTTGACGCGTTAAATACCACGCGTACCTTGGTGGTGGTGCTATCGGGCTTAAACACAGCGTGATGGGGGAGATAGAAGTTTTTATCATCTTTAGGCGGCGTCACCCGACTCATATGGCCCAATTCCTCGTATTCATGAATGATGGCATCGTACTGTGCTTTTAGGACGGGATCCTTGAGAAGGCGTGCTTCATTCCGCAGGAATTGAGCTAGCGCGATCGGTCTTGAATGCCCTAAATCGACGCTATTCGGACATTTGAACGGAAGGGATACCATATATCGGCCGTCCTTCCCTCTTCGGGTGGTCTCCTGGAAATTCCGCTCGCAGCATACATCATCCTCCTTTTCCGGCTTTGCAGGAAGGTCTTCCACCTCCCAAAACTTGGTGAGAAGTACATCAAGTTTTGCTTCTGGATTGACTCGCGTCCGTGCCGCGAAACCTAATCGAGTTACCGGAGTGTCAGGCATGATCGCTCCACACAGAACCCATCCAAAGATGGTTTCCAGTCCGACGAAATCACCCATATCCTTTTTGATCCGCTCTCCGAGGATGTGTGAAAACAGGTCTACACCAATAATCATGTCAATAGGCGCGGGCTTGTTGTAGTACGGGTCCGCCAGGGGGCGGTCGAGGGACTGCGTTGGAACCGTGTTAAGAAATGGAGCCGTCGGGATGGCCCCCGATAATTTGGATACGACCAGGGCGGAGACCTCAATCTTGTTCAGCCTGTCACACGGAGGAGACAGCATCAGCAGACACACCTTGTCGGCGCATCCTCCATCACTCTGGCCCATGCCAGTAACTGCGGCGTCTACGGGATAAAAGGGGGCTGAACCATGTTGAAGACACGTTCGGATAGGAAGGTTGAATCGGCTCCCGAGTCGATCAACGCCCGAATATGATGCTCCACCCCGCGATGGTGTAGAGTGACAATCGCCGTGCCTAAAAGCCCTCTGCCTGGAGTAGATGCAAAATAGCTTTGAGCATTTGTGAGCTGATTGCTCGTGGACGGACGCTCGGTAGCACCGAATGGTGTGGTTTGCGCGGCGGACGGCGACACGTCACTAGGGTGCAACAGGGTGTGATGACGTTCCTTGCAGGTATGGCAATTATGCGCACTGGAGCATCCCTTCACTTGATGACCGCGGGCAAAACAATTCAAACAGAGTCCCTGCTGTCTGATGGTTTCCACACGCCTCTGAACAGGCATGTCAAGGAAAGAAGGGCAGAGTCGTATTGGGTGATTCTCCCGATGGCAAAGCTTGCAAGACGCTGGTTTGAGCTGGGCTTTCGCGGGAAACGCTTGAACCTTCATCGTTGCAGGGGACTTGCGGGTGCCACTGGGGATGGCTTGAACACTCGGCACCGCCTTATGTTCGTCGGTGGCATCCAGGACACGATACCGATCGGTGAGAAATTGGTTCAAATCGTACCAAGTTGAGACGACAGTCTTGTTTGGCACTGATTGTTCCCACAGGAGGATTGTGGACTTCGGCAATTTGCTAGTGCATATGGCGATAAGCAAGACATCCCAATTCTCAGTGCTAACACCCGAACGCTCAAGAGCGGTAAGACTCCCTTGGAACGCAGTTTGCAGTTCTCGCAATGCCTTGCCCGATTCTAGCGCCACCGCGGGAATCTGAAGGAGTTGTCTGGCTTGAGTCATGACAAGCAGACGGCTGTTTTCGTACCGTGCTGTGAGGTTCTCCCATGCGGCCTGGAAACCTTCATTTGTTAGGGGGGACTTCGCCACGATGGTTCTCGCTTCCCCACGAGTCTTGGCGTTCAAGTGATAGAGCTTCTCCACTTGAGACAAATACGGATTGGCGATGTAAATGGCAGCGAACAAATCGCGGAATGTGGGCCATGCTAGGCTGTCGCCATCAAAGGTCTCCACCTCACACGGAGGAACTCTATGACCCGGAGGTCCCGACGGAGCACTGGGCTGACGTCTAAGACTCGCCATCTCTGCCGAGAGCTGCTCGATGCGTTCTCCGAACAACGTCCCGCATCGCACATACGCCGCGTAAGCGGATTCGTGCTTCGCTTTGATGTGGCTTATGTTGGCTAGGCTGTCCTCGTCTGGTTGGGTCGACAGAGCCTTGTGACACCCGGAGTATTCCATCTCGACAGTTGCCCAAAGGGATTTGAGCTGCTCTAAGTGCATTTTAATGGAAAATAAGGGCACTTCAGAAGTTAGGGCTTCACTCTCACGAGCTTCGAACACAGTCAAAGCGTCGCATGCCAGAACGAAATCGGAGAGGGACATTCTTGATCGTTCTCTACGCTCTTGGGATACGGATCGGGTGACCGGAACGTCAGAACAGTGCGTCACAAAAACGTGCGGAATCTGAGCCTCTACTGAAAGCTTGGAACGCCCTTTGAGTTCGCTGGCGTCTTTAGCCGAGACTATGCGCCCTTTAGGTAGGCTGGACGAAGACGGACGGGACCTTGGGGATTCGCTCAGGCTGCGAGCAGACGTGGACTTGCGGGGAATGTCCGTACGCTTCACGACCACCGGAGTCTTCGGAGGCCGAGCCTTCTCCGGAGTTACAGAGGGAGACGAAAGACTGTTAGACTTCGGCGTAGTCTTGGACGGCTCCGTGGACATACTCAGGGGACGTCCTTACCGACGAAGACCGCGCTGGTGCGCTTTTTGATTTCGGAAAGACACCGAGAAAAAAAGAAAAAACAAGAGAAGTGGACTGTATGAGGGCGCAAGAATTTTCTCACTGTGCCCGCAGGATTGCGGGAGAATTCTCTTGCGCGTGGCTTGGAAACGGAGCCCTTTTAATGGGGATATATGCGGAAAAATGTACGAACGCACGAATGCAGATCGAAAATCTCACGTAGCTACAGAGGAGTGATTACAACACAAGTTTAGCTGGATTCGTAAGTAACGATGGGAGTACGTGTAAGACAAAACACGCAAACGATGTATAGGCCAAGGAAGAAATATGTGGTTTTATATAAATCTGGGTCGGGATATGTATATATGCGCAGGCCGAAGAAAAAACAAAAAAATTATATATATAATTTATAAATATGGACGGATATATAAATATGGGCCCGATAGTGCTGGAAGAAATATATGTATTTATTTATAAATATGAGCGTATATATATATGTGCGCAAATTGCCGGCCGGAAAAATTATAGATAAAATTTATAAATATGGACGGATCTATAAATATGGGCCCGATAGTGCTGGAAAAAATATATATGTATTTATAAATATGGACGGATATATATATGCGCGCAAAATACTGGCCGAAAAAAATTATATATATAATTTATAAATATGGACGGATCTATAAATATGCGCCCGATAGTGCTGGAAAAAATATATATATAATTTATAAATATGGATGGATATATAAATATGGGCACGATAGTGCTGGAAAAAATATATATGTATTTATAAATATGGATGGATATATAAATATGGGCACGATAGTGCTGGAGAAAATATATATATATGGATTTATTTATAAATGTGGGCGGTTATTTATGGGCGCGATATACTGGCCGGAAAAGGCATATATGTATTTATAAATATGGACGGATATATATATGCGCGCCAAAATGCTGACCGAAAAAAATTATATGTATAATTTATAAATATGGATGGATATATAAATATGGGCACGATAGTGCTGGAGAAAATATATATGTATGGATTTATTTATAAATGTGGGCGGTTATATATGGGCGCGAAATACTGTCCGGAAAAGTCATATATGATTTACACATACAGGTGGATATATAAATATGGGCACGATAGTGCTGGAAAAACGTATATATGAATTTATTTATATATATATATATAGCTATATATGGGCGAGAAGAAAAAAAAACCGGGAGTCGAAAATGATGTGGTTTGAATTTGGCGCGCTTGAGCCGCCTATCGATATCACGACTCGACTCACGTGCCACCACTACTTCGAAAACAGCTGTCGGTCGCTGTTTATAAATTTGTTTTTTTTTTGTTTTGTCGTATTAATTGTTTTAATTATATATTTTTTTTTCTTTGTGGTTGTGCGAAAAGTAAAGAAATATAAAAAAGAACAAACGAACGTTTTTACACACCGCAAGTGTTGTGCGCGAAAGAAAACAAAAAACAAAAAAAAAAAAAGTAAACGATCAGTGCATATGGACGGATTCTTTGATGTATGTATGTATGTACGTACATGCATAAATACACAGGTAGGTATGTATGGATGTACGCGTCGTTCACAAAAAAGCGTAAGTAATTTGTGATTTCGATTTGTTAAATCAATGTGCGTCACCGAAATGGATTATGTGTTGTGGATATGTACATACATACATATGTGCGGCATCAATATATGACGATGTATGTATGTAAGCAAGTGTACCGGCTTGCGGAGACGCGCGTGAGAAAATTAATTTGCAATTAAACCGATTCAAACACACTTGAAATCGCGGTGCGTGTGTTAATTGCTATTTCAAATTTGTTTCGTTTTGTGGTAAAGTGCGAATGAATTATATGTACGTGGATATATACATATGCGCGTACATCAACAGATGACGATGTATGTATGTATGTAAGTGGATATGCCGGTGGGCGAATACGCGCGTGAGGAAATTAATTGGGCACTGGAAGTAATCCGAACACATAAGAAATCGCGGTGAACACTTGGATTACTATTTCCTTTTTTTTTTTTTTTTTTAACACTTTAATAATTTCTTTGCTTTTCTTTTACGCGGACTTGGCGAACAGCTGTGGAAAATACATGTACATGTAATGCCGCGAGTTTTACATATGTATGTACGTATGAAAAAAAATTGGACAAGTGCGGTTGAGACGAAACACATAAAGAAACCCCTGTGGTGGAATGGAAACCGAACGTTGGACACACACGTTATGGATTGGGAACTACCATGTACCCTTGGAATAGGTCAGGTATGTACATACAATATATATAAAAGTGTGCAGGTCGCTATGGAAGAGCGGGAAACCTCACACTTTTATTAGTATGTAGGGGCAAATGAAATGAGTAATGAAATTTTGTACTTATCAGGAATTCCGCCGATGCAAGCTGGAGGAGCGGAAGGATATCCGGCTCGAAGGACCAATGTTCGTGGAGGGGCGGAAGGATCCTAGATAAAATGCAAGTGGTTGGCGGGTGCCAATTTCTTCGGGTGGTAAGTGGTGAATTAACAACGCGCGATAACTTCGGTTAAAACAACTTATATTTTATTAATTCTTATTCACAGGTTGCCCGACACACACGATATATGTTTCGGGTTAAAGAATATACAATTCGAAAGAGATCAAGGAATTGAAAAATATAAAATAGAACGGGTGTTCGGGTTGAATGTTCGTACGTGAGTGAAATGGCGGCGCCCATCAGAAAAGCTAGTCACCCCTCCTGGTGTGACCGTAGACGCCGAGGATCGAAAAACCCTCCTCACTCCTCACTGCTCTTCGCCGCTCACTGCTGTTCACCCGGTGGCGTGAACAGTTTTCTTTTATTTGTTTTATGCATTCTACATTTTTTTGCCTTTGCCACACATACTAACTACACTTACAAATGATCATGAAATTTTTGAATTAAATTAAATTAAAATTATTGAAAGATATAAAGGCTATCAATCATTTCGGTGGCCCGACTATATTTTTTTGAATGACCTTGTAGAAAATTTTAACTATTTTCTTGCATCAATCTGCATCACGACTAAATTCGGGGTAAAATCTGTTTGCTTAAAAAAAAAAAAGGAAGAAAAACAACAAAAACATGTAATACGATAGTTAATAATGAAGCGTAGATTTAAGTAAACTAACGGGAGAATTTATCTGCGGACAATAGAATAAATGCCCTTTGCAACTGAAATTGTTTTTGAAGAATAAGTAAAGAAGAAAAATGTATTTTGAATAGAAGTTTAAGTTCCCACAACATGAATTTATAAAATGATGAAATAGAATGTATATTTGGGGTCCATTAACATATCATAATTTTTGTATTTTTGTTATTGGCCTTGGACGGGAGGGTACAGATGAATAATGGCAGCCAACATCTCAGCCATACTAAAGCAAGATGTCAAACGTTTGGAGTAGTTCACAATTATATAGCTAGTTGATTAACTTTGCCGTATTTGTTTCTGTCTTGTTGATCGAGCCATTCGAGAACAATAAGTTTATTTTGGAGAATATAGTTCTCTATTTTATTTTCATTAGGGACTCTATAATAAATTATATGTGGTGAGATGCCACGGAAACTGCAGCAACAACCCATCCCACCCGAGAGAGCTAAGGTTACATATTAGGGTCCCAATCCGCTGTAAGATCGGAGCATCACGGTGTTAGATGTTAAGAGAGCCAACACTACCCTGCTACAATACACATCTGTTATTATACAGAATTGTTTGCTAAAATCTGGATACTGCAGCAGTGTGGGTTATATTAAAGTTTTTTTTCAGACACTCAAATCCTTTTTTTGAATTCTTCAGACCAAACAAAATCTACGTTCTTCTTACATAGTTGTTTTTTGGACGTGAATGTTTTGCGAAGTTTTTAATAAAACGTCTGTAGTAGTTGCAAAAAGCTACGAATCTTCTAGCTCTATCAGCAGTACAGGATATTTTTCAGTTTGAGGTTGTGTTTTCTGCATATGTCAACAATATCCTTTAGGTTTTTGAGGATGTGTTTCTCAGAACAACTATTAAGTCATCCATGTAAAGGAATGCTTGTGACGGGTTTAATCCAGAAAAAGCATTCATGAAAGGAATGGTGCTTTTTTCAGACAATATGGTATTTTGTTAAGATCAATTGCTAGTGAAAAATGACGTAATGCTTCGTGATTTATCTTCTAATTCTATTTGGTGGAAACCGGACATTAAATCTAGACATGAAAAATATTTGGCTCTGCCTAGTTGATCAAGAATGTCGTCTATTCTTGGTAATGGGAATTTATCGGACAATAGTTATTTTTTATTTGACGATAGTATATCACCAATCGCTGTCGTTTTTTTTTCTGATCCTGGTAAACCAATAGTAACGGACTATTATATTCAGACACTGAGAGTTCAACTATTTTGCCTTGAATGAGTTTATCGACTTGTCTTGTCATTTCTTCTTTATGAGTGTGTGGTGTTATTTAAGTTTTAATGTATATTGGCTGTTATCATTCAAGCTTAATTCTTGTTTGTTAAAGATCTTTCTTGTAATTGGTTCATTTTCTGGACTAAATATATCTGTATACTTGGTGCAGAGCTTTTCTAGTACGTTTTTGAACATAGGTGGGAAGTTTGGCTTCAGATTTTGCATTACTGATTGACGTCTTGTTTGGTCATCAGTTTTCTGTACTATTTTATAATTCTTTAATGGTTCATATTTTATGTTTTTCAAATTTAAAATTTTTACTCTTTATGTTGTTTTTAAAATTTGGACAATTGTTTGATTCGGACTTGAGATCGAATTAACAATAAATATCCCTTTTTCGACTTCTTGATTTAAGAACGATATTTGTATATTCTTTTGGAGTATTTATTTGTCGGATTACTTCAGATCTTGCCGGGAGGATTGTGGTATTACTATCATATTTGTGTAATATTGGTATGTTTATAAGAAAATCTAAGTTATTCGGTCTTAATAATTGTGAATCTTATGGTTCACAAAAGTCTAGTTGGTAATTTCCAGTTTTGAAAAGCTAGTCCTAAAATTCCATTGAATGGTGTTTGCAGCATCTATATGTTCAAAAGTATCTGTTTGTTCTTTTATTGTTGATAAGTCTGCAACGGTATCTAACAACATGTTGCCTGTATTTTCATTTTTGAATTTTATAAAAATACTATGGCTAAGGTTTAATGTGTATACATTAACAGTTCCACCTGAATATCTGTAGGAACTTATTGGTTTTCCGAATTACTTTGGCTAATTCGAACATTACCATTTCCGTTATTGGAATTACCTCGGTTGGCATTATTCCTTCCTCGGTTATTGTATCATGAGGTTCCACGATATCCACCTGTACTATTGTATTTTGCTGACGGTAGTGCAGGATTGAGTTTGTGTTCTTTCCGATGTGCAACTGTCTACTAACTTTGTTGTCGGTTCGTTCATGTTACGGAACATTCATGCTATTAGTTCGTTACGTACCTGATTGTTTATGCAATTCTTTGTTATAGCCTCTGTAGCGAATAAAAATGTATTTTTCTTAGCTACTTCGACGGGTCTACCATCGTGTATAAAAGCTCCCTCCAGAGATTCAGTAAGCTTTTCAACCTCTTCGGCATTCTGGCATTCTGTTTTGTTTCTCTGTGGTCGATTTTTTATTTAAGCTGTTATTACGCTACCGGTTCTGTTTTGACATTACTGGCAATACGGTTAAATGAGAAATGATATTTTGTTTGTGTGTTGATGAATTGAGGGTATAAAAACTTCGGCCGAAGTTAGCTTCTTTGATATTTTTTATATACCTAATGTTCTTTTGTATTTATATATTTTTAATTAAATAAATTAGTTATAGTAGTTGAATCCATAAATATTTTTAATTTATTCTTGATGCTTTTTAGTCTATCCTTATGTACTGTTTGTATCTTATTTTTATCGTTTCTAATTTTTATGTTGCTATTTTTAGCTATTACTATTAACTCGAATCGTGCTAAATAGGCTAAATTAAACTTATGACCAGTTTCACTTATTAAGAAAAAATTGTCTTCTATTTCTATTTTAAAGTCTACTGATTTATTGTCATAAAAGTATTTCTGTTTTTCTCTATGTTTTTCTAACATTATTCTAGCTCTATTGTATGCTAGTTCTAATCTAACCTTAACTTCTTTAGCATAATTATCTACATTTTAAAAAGGTTCTATTCTATTTATGCTATTAAAATGGATTGGTAAATTATTTTGTTTACCAAATACAAGTTAATAGGGACAGTATTTATGCGTTACTGATAAAATTGTGTTAAAAAAGTACACAAAATATTGTAACCATACATGCCAATCAGTTTTATCTACTGGTATATATGGAATACTGGAATGTGCTATGACTTCTTTCAACGGTACCTAAGGTCTGGTGGTGGTGCGCATTTTAAATATTTGCACAAGTCATTTATTATTGAATTTTTGTATTCTGTTCCCATGTCCGTAATGAACGTCTTCATTGAACCGTACTTCAGAATGAAAGATTCAAAAATAGCTTTAGAGGTTGTTGTAGCGCTTTTATTGGGAACTGGTATTGCTACTAAGTATTTCGTCAAGTCACATATTAGAGTGACTGCATATTCGTTTTCATTTTCGGATTTTTGTAATGGACCAATGGTATCCACTATTACCCTATCAAAAGCATGTATGGGGGTTTCTGTAATAACTAAGGGTGTTTTTATATGCTTTGTCGTTTTTGACTTTAGGCATTTTTCGCATTTATTAATGTAGTCTTTTACATGACGTGTCATGTTTTTCCAATAATAATATCTTTTTACTTTAGCCAAAGTTTTTGTAATGCCTGTATGGCCACCCTGTATCGGATCATCATGGTATGTAGACAATATTGCTTCTTTATCTTTATCTTTTTCTATAATGGTCACCGGTTGGAGTAGCACTACTCTTAATGTTTTCAATATCTTATTGCCCATTTCTTTAAAAGATTCTATTGAAAATGTTTCAAAGATCGCTTCACACGGTGACAATTTAAGTTGTTCGATATCGAGTATACCGGCTTGTTTTTCAAGCCTTTGAAAAAACTGACCTAAGTCGAGATTTCCATTGGTGTACAGATGTCCAAACTCAATTTTTGCCATAACCTTTTCCTTGTCATATATGCAAGGTCACTACTTTTCGTACTTCATTATTGCTTAGTACTTCGTATATTTTGAGCTTAGAAGCATCATTAGGTACGTGCCTAATTGTATTTTCATTTTTATTCTCTAGCCAGAGATTTGCTGCCTGGTAGTGACTTTCAGGACATATGCTTTTTGTATTTTTTAGATCCTGTATCGTAATGGGGGATAATGCATCCGCAACAAAATTATCTTTTCCCTTCAGATATTCTACTGTGAACTCGTATTCATCTAGATCAAGTCTCTTGTTAATTTCGAAATTGGATTTACCATAGAGAATAAATACGTTAGTGGTCTATGGTCTGTTTTGACTCTGAAGTGATTGACATATATATTTGGGCGGAAGTGTATAATAGCCCAGTGTTTCATAGCTAGTTCTTGTTCAGTTCAGTAGTGCTTTTATGAATTAATGAGAAGCGTATGCTACTGGTAACTGCTTACACCGTAAGTTGTAACCATCTGTAATGGTTGCGTGTAATTTAAAATCTAATTACCCGACTCACATTTGAGCTTATCGCCAACTGTCGAGTGCGATCAAAAACATGCGGCGAATTCATAACTGTTTATACAAATAATGCATCTGTGTAGAAGCTTTGCAGAGTAACCGCAGCTAACTTTATATAGGGAAGGCTTAGAGATTAGGAGGGAAAGAAGAACCTACCACTCGCACTTCCACCTATTTTCATTATTCTGGCTTAACGAAGAATTAGAAGAAATTGATTTCGTCCCCCGAAGACTAAAGTGAACAGTTTAAATTTTAATGGTGAAAATCACCAAAGAATTCAAATCACTAGGGTTAAATAAATTATTCTTAAGCCCAGAAACAAACAAAAAGAACAAGGAAAAAGCAGTTGAAAAAAAAATTACATTTTGGATACCAATCTCGACCTAGGAGGCGTAAGCCTAACCTAAAGGCCTCGTGGTTAACCTTAACCATAGGTTATATAGCCTCTACATTATATTCATTTCACAAAGTACATATGTCGGCTAGAAAAAAATTTTTTTTTTGATATTCGTCTAAAATCATGTTATTCTATCTAGGAAAAATTTACGAAAATTTTGGCATAATCTGCCATAGGCCCATCGCCAACATCATACGGCCAAGACGACCATTCCTTCAAACTCTACGGAAGTAAAAATTAAATCACTGGTGTTAAACATCAGTCAACAGTGACGTCATAGCTCGACTAGTTTAAATGTTAGCTGTCACAAGGCAAAAATTCGTGTGTAAAAGGAGAGCAAATTATAAAGTGGTCATACAGAAAGTTTTTTTTGTAAATCGTAAGAAAAGTTATTTTTCAAAATTTTATTAAAATTTGTATTAAAATTAAAAGAGTAAATTCTATGACAGATAGAAAAATACCCTTTTTCAGCGCACATACACTAGAGTCAATTTTTTGTGAGTCTGTGTGTCGGTATTAAGCATTTAGAACATTAATAGAATCGTATGATTCGCTAAAACAAAACAAATAAAACTATATTTAAAAACATCAAAAACAAACAAATGATCCAGCTGCTGAAGGCCTTCATCGGTGGACTTTCCGAAAACGTAAGTGTATTCTTTTTATCACTTTTATCTTTTTACCGTTAGGGCGCATAACATATGGTAATTAAGATTAAAGTGCAAAAGAAGAAAAAAAAAAAAGAAAAATAGGCTCGACGACCACATATACCTTTGTTATACGGCTCACTCGCTATTATTGTTTTCTTTTATTTGTTTTATGCATTCTACATTTTTTTTGCCTTTGCCACACATACTAACTACACTTACAAATGATCATGAAATTTTTGAATTAAATTAAATTAAAATTATTGAAAGATATAAAGGCTATCAATCATTTCGGTGGCCCGACTATATTTTTTTGAATGACCTTGTAGAAAATTTTAACTATTTTCTTGCATCAATCTGCATCACGACTAAATTCGGGGTAAAATCTGTTTGCTTAAAAAAAAAAAAAAAGAAGAAAAACAACAAAAACATGTAATACGATAGTTAATAATGAAGCGTAGATTTAAGTAAACTAACGGGAGAATTTATCTGCGGACAATAGAATAAATGCCCTTTGCAACTGAAATTGTTTTTGAAGAATAAGTAAAGAAGAAAAATGTATTTTGAATAGAAGTTTAAGTTCCCACAACATGAATTTATAAAATGATGAAATAGAATGTATATTTGGGGTCCATTAACATATCATAATTTTTGTATTTTTGTTATTGGCCTTGGACGGGTACAAGATGAATAATGGCAGCCAACATCTCAGCCATACTAAAGCAAGATGTCAAACGTTTGGAGTAGTTCACAATTATATAGCTAGTTGATTAACTTTGCCGTATTTGTTTCTGTCTTGTTGATCGAGCCATTCGAGAACAATAAGTTTATTTTGGAGAATATAGTTCTCTATTTTATTTTCATTAGGGACTCTATAATAAATTATATGTGGTGAGATGCCACGGAAACTGCAGCAACAACCCATCCCACCCGAGAGAGCTAAGGTTACATATTAGGGTCCCAATCCGCTGTAAGATCGGAGCATCACGGTGTTAGATGTTAAGAGAGCCAACACTACCCTGCTACAATACACATCTGTTATTATACAGAATTGTTTGCTAAAATCTGGATACTGCAGCAGTGTGGGTTATATTAAAGTTTTTTTTCAGACACTCAAATCCTTTTTTTGAATTCTTCAGACCAAACAAAATCTACGTTCTTCTTACATAGTTGTTTTTTGGACGTGAATGTTTTGCGAAGTTTTTAATAAAACGTCTGTAGTAGTTGCAAAAAGCTACGAATCTTCTAGCTCTATCAGCAGTACAGGATATTTTTCAGTTTGAGGTTGTGTTTTCTGCATATGTCAACAATATCCTTTAGGTTTTTGAGGATGTGTTTCTCAGAACAACTATTAAGTCATCCATGTAAAGGAATGCTTGTGACGGGTTTAATCCAGAAAAAGCATTCATGAAAGGAATGGTGCTTTTTTCAGACAATATGGTATTTTGGTAAGATCAATTGCTAGTGAAAAATGACGTAATGCTTCGTGATTTATCTTCTAATTCTATTTGGTGGAAACCGGACATTAAATCTAGACATGAAAAATATTTGGCTCTGCCTAGTTGATCAAGAATGTCGTCTATTCTTGGTAATGGGAATTTATCGGACAATAGTTATTTTTTATTTGACGATAGTATATCACCAATCGCTGTCGTTTTTTTTTCTGATCCTGGTAAACCAATAGTAACGGACTATTATATTCAGACACTGAGAGTTCAACTATTTTGCCTTGAATGAGTTTATCGACTTGTCTTGTCATTTCTTCTTTATGAGTGTGTGGTATTATTTAAGTTTTAATGTATATTGGCTGTTATCATTCAAGCTTAATTCTTGTTTGTTAAAGTTCTTTCTTGTAATTGGTTCATTTTCTGGACTAAATATATCTGTATACTTGGTGCAGAGCTTTTCTAGTACGTTTTTGAACATAGGTGGGAAGTTTGGCTTCAGATTTTGCATTACTGATTGACGTCTTGTTTGGTCATCAGTTTTCTGTACTATTTTATAATTCTTTAATGGTTCATATTTTATGTTTTTCAAATTTAAAATTTTTACTCTTTATGTTGTTTTTAAAATTTGGACAATTGTTTGATTCGGACTTGAGATCGAATTAACAATAAATATCCCTTTTTCGACTTCTTGATTTAAGAACGATATTTGTATATTCTTTTGGAGTATTTATTTGTCGGATTACTTCAGATCTTGCCGGGAGGATTGTGGTATTACTATCACATTTGTGTAATATTGGTATGTTTATAAGAAAATCTAAGTTATTCGGTCTTAATAATTGTGAATCTTATGGTTCACAAAAGTCTAGTTGGTAATTTCCAGTTTTGAAAAGCTAGTCCTAAAATTCCATTGAATGGTGTTTGCAGCATCTATATGTTCAAAAGTATCTGTTTGTTCTTTTATTGTTGATAAGTCTGCAACGGTATCTAACAACATGTTGCCTGTATTTTCATTTTTGAATTTTATAAAAATACTATGGCTAAGGTTTAATGTGTATACATTAACAGTTCCACCTGAATATCTGTAGGAACTTATTGGTTTTCCGAATTACTTTGGCTAATTCGAACATTACCATTTCCGTTATTGGAATTACCTCGGTTGGCATTATTCCTTCCTCGGTTATTGTATCATGAGGTTCCACGATATCCACCTGTACTATTGTATTTTGCTGACGGTAGTGCAGGATTGAGTTTGTGTTCTTTCCGATGTGCAACTGTCTACTAACTTTGTTGTCGGTTCGTTCATGTTACGGAACATTCATGCTATTAGTTCGTTACGTACCTGATTGTTTATGCAATTCTTTGTTATAGCCTCTGTAGCGAATAAAAATGTATTTTTCTTAGCTACTTCGACGGGTCTACCATCGTGTATAAAAGCTCCCTCCAGAGATTCAGTAAGCTTTTCAACCTCTTCGGCATTCTGGCATTCTGTTTTGTTTCTCTGTGGTCGATTTTTTATTTAAGCTGTTATTACGCTACCGGTTCTGTTTTGACATTACTGGCAATACGGTTAAATGAGAAATGATATTTTGTTTGTGTGTTGATGAATTGAGGGTATAAAAACTTCGGCCGAAGTTAGCTTCTTTGATATTTTTTATATAATGTTCTTTTGTATTTATATATTTTTAATTAAATAAATTAGTTATAGTAGTTGAATCCATAAATATTTTTAATTTATTCTTGATGCTTTTTAGTCTATCCTTATGTACTGTTTGTATCTTATTTTTATCGTTTCTAATTTTTATGTTGCTATTTTTAGCTATTACTATTAACTCGAATCGTGCTAAATAGGCTAAATTAAACTTATGACCAGTTTCACTTTTTAAGAAAAATTTGTCTTCTATTTCTATTTTAAAGTCTACTGATTTATTGTCATAAAAGTATTTCTGTTTTTCTCTATGTTTTTCTAACATTATTCTAGCTCTATTGTATGCTAGTTCTAATCTAACCTTAACTTCTTTAGCATAATTATCTACATTTTAAAAAGGTTCTATTCTATTTATGCTATTAAAATGGATTGGTAAATTATTTTGTTTACCAAATACAAGTTAATAGGGACAGTATTTATGCGTTACTGATAAAATTGTGTTAAAAAAGTAGTACACAAAATATTGTAACCATACATGCCAATCAGTTTTATCTACTGGTATATATGGAATACTGGAATGTGCTATGACTTCTTTCAACGGTACCTAAGGTCTGGTGGTGGTGCGCATTTTAAATATTTGCACAAGTCTTTTATTATTGCGTTTTTGTATTCTGTTCCCATGTCCCTAATGAACATTTTCATTGGACCGTACTTCAGAATAAAGGATTCAAAAATAGGTTTCGAGATTGTCGTAGCGCTTTTATTGGGAACTGGTATTGCTAATAAGTATTTCGTCAAGTCATATATTGGAGTGACTGCCTATTCATTACCATTTTCACATTTTGGTGGTGGACCAATGGTGTCTACTATTACTCTGTCAAATGCATAGGGGTTTCGGTAATGATTAAGGGTGTTTTGATGTGCTTTGCCATTTTTGACTTTAGGCATTTTTCACATTTATTAATGTAGTCTTTTACATTACGTGTCATGGTTTTCCAATAAAAGTGTCTTTTTTACTTTAGCCAAAATTTTTGTAAAGCCTGTATGGCCACCCTGTATAGGATCATCATGGTATGTAGACAACATTGCTTCTTTATCTTTATCTTTTTCTATAATAGTCACCATTTTCGGTAGCGCTACTCTTAATGTTTTCAATATTTTATTGCCCATTTCTTTAAAAGACTCTATTGAAAATGTTTCAAAGATCTTTTCATTCGGTGCCAAATTGAGTTGTTTGATTTCGAGTATACCGGCTTGTTTTTCAAGCCTTTGAAAAAACTGACCTAAGTCGAGATTTCGATTGGTGTACAGATCTCCAATCTCAATTCTTGCTATAACTTTCTTTCCATGTTTGAGGAAACATAAATCGTGTGTTATACGCTAGGTCACTACTTTTCGTACTTCATCATTGCAGAGTACTTCATATATTTTGGGCTTAGAAGCATCATTAGGTACGTGCCTAATTGTATTTTCATTTTTATCATCTGGCCAGAGATTATTTTGTCTACTTTGCTGCCTGGTAGTGACTTTCAGGACATTTGCTTTTGTGTTTTTTAGATCCTGTATTGTAATGCGGGATAATGCATCCGCAACGAAATTATCTTTTCCCTTCAGATATTCTACTGTAAATTCATATTCCTCTAGATCAAGTCTCATTCTTGTTAATTTTGAACTCGGATTTATCATAGAGAATAAATTCGTTAGAGGTCTGTGATCTGTTTTGACTCTGAAATGTCTGCCATATATATATGGGCGAAAGTGTGTAATGGCCCAGTGTATCGCAGCTAGTTCTTGCTCAGTAGTACTTTTATTACTTTCACCTTTAGTGAACGAACGAGATGCGTATGCTACTGGCAACTGCTTATCGCCATAAGTTTGAGTTAGTGCTGCTCCACATGCATATTTGCTAGCATCTGTTATTATGCAAAATTCTTTGCTAAAATCTGGATACTGTAGCAATGTGGGTTCTATTAGGGCTTTTTTCAGATATTCAAATCCTTTTTGGCATTCTTCAGACCAAACAAATTCTACGTTTTTTTTACACAGTTGTGTTATCGGACGTGCATGTTCTGCGAAGTTTTTAATAAAACGTCTGTAATAGTTGCAAAAGGCTACGAATCTTCTAGCACTATCAGCATCTGTTGGTACTGGGTATTCTTCAATGACGTCATATTTGGTGTCATCTGGCAATATTCCTTTGTCGGTACACTTGTGACCCAAGAATGTCACTTCGTGCATGAAGAACGAACATTTCTCTGGAAGCAGTTTTAGGTTGTGTTTTCTGCATATGTCAAAAATATCCTTTAGGTTTTGAGCATAAGTTTCTCAGAACAGCCGATGACTATTAAGTCATTCATGTAAAGGAATGCTTGTGACGGATTTAATCCAGAGAAAGCAATTGTCATCATTCTTTGAAAGGAATTTGGTGCAATTTTCAGACCATACTGTCTAGTAAACTGATAAGATCCATTGCTAGTGGAAAATGACGTAATGCTTCGCGATTTATCTTTTAGTTCTATTTGGTGAAAACCGGACATTAAATCTAGACATGAAAAATATTTGGCTCGGCGTAGTTGATGAGGAATATCGTCTATTCTTGGTAATGGGAATTTATCGGACAACAGTTTTTTGTTTATTTGTTTTATTTGTTTATTTCTTTTCTGATACTGGTAAACCCTTTTTCGGTACCAGTAGTAACGGACTATTATACTAGGACACTGACGGTTCAACTATTTTATCTTTATTGAGTTTATCGACTCGTCTAGTTATTTCTTCTTTATGCATGTGTGGTATTCTGTAATTTTTTGTGTATACTGGCTGGTTGTCATTCAATAGTAATTGGTTCGTTTTCTAAACCAAATACATCTGTATACTTGGTGCAGAACTCTTCTAGTACGTTTTTGAACATAGGTGGGAAGTTTGGCTTTAGTTTTTGTATTACTGATTGACTTCTTTGGTCAATTGTACAATTTCATAATTCTTTAATGATTCATATTTCATGCTTTTTAAATTACAAATTTTTACTTTTTTTTGTTGTGTTTAAAATTCGGACAATAAATATTCCATTTTCGACCTCTTGATTTAAGATGACGATATTTGAGTTTTCATTTGGAATATTTATTTGTCGGATTACTTCAGATCCCGCTGGAAGGATTGTGGTATTGCTGTCACAAGTGTGTAATATGGGGATATTTATTGCGAAACTTAAATTATTTGGTCTTAATATTAGTAAATCGTTTGGTTCACTGAAGTCTAATTGGCAATTGAAGAGATCTAGTTCTTAAATTCCATGAAATGGAATTGGAAAACTTTCGTCTACTGTATGGAAGTTGTGTGGAATTATGAATTCATTTTGTCTTAGTTCTATAAGGGTTAGACCTTTGACATTAATTGAACCATCACCAATTCCTGATATTTTAATTGTGTTTGAAGTATCTGTATGTTCAAAAGGATCTGTTTTTTTCTTTTATTATTGATACGTCTGCACCTGTATCTAACAAGAAGGTATATGTGTTGTATGTATTTTCGTTTTTAATTTTGATGAAAATACTTAGGCTAAGATTGAATGTATATACATTTACAGTTTCTTCTAAATATCTGCAGGGATCTATTGGTTTTCCGTATTACTTTGAGTCGACAGATGTGCCATCGTGTATAAAGGCACCTTCCAGAGATTCAGTAAGCTTTTCAATTTCTTGGGCATACTGACTTGCTGTTTTGTTTCTCTGGGGTATGTTTTTGATTTTTGCCGTTATTGACGCTACTGATTCCGTTTTTACATTTGATGCAATACTGTTAATAATCTCTTCTATTGTCTGTTCGGAGGTTATCAAATTTCTTGTGTGACCTTTTAGTTTTGTTTTTATGAGACACACTGCTGTTTCTCATGGTCGCCTTTTAGTGAATTTATCAAATTCAATGCGACCATGAGGCTCTGAAGATTTTCTCTTCTGCCATCAAACTGTGGGATAAGGTTTGTGGCCATCTTTAAAAAATCACTGACTGTTTGAGTCATTTTTATGTTTCTTGGCGAAATGGCTGGTTTATTAAGAGTTATTTTTGTCTGATCTAAACTCACTGACGGTTCTTCTTGATCCGTCTCTTCTTCAGCCGTTAACTGGGTTTTGTCTTCCAGTGATATTGAAATATCCAAATCAACTGTTTTTTGCCTTTTGCTTGCAGTCATTATAGAATGCATTTGCGGCTATTTTTCGTCCCGTAGTTAGCTTACTATAGTGTGCTATGAATACCGCTCTAATATTTTCTAGGCTCTCTATTATTATTTTCGAGTGTTTTTCTATTGTACTTTGGGATGTTTCCCTATTCTGTGAGAGGCACTTACAAGATTTATTTAATTCTTGCGCCTGTATTCTAGCTTCTCCTATTATGTCATCCCAATTAATCATGTTTTGTTGAAAAATTTACATTCTCTTTTTTTTTTTTTTTTAATTCTCTGAGAGATCAATTGTCTCTATGGGTTGCTCGAATAGTTTATGCACCCATGTGGGTAGAATTCTGTTTTTTCGTTTTAGGCGGTTGTAGGCTTCTACTATGGATCTTTCTATCAAGTGAGCTATCCTTGATTTAAATTTTGTATTATTCACAATCCAGTATTTGATTTCTTTATATTTCGGATTGGTTTCACCTCTGTTAAAGAGGAAGTCTAAGAATGGAACGTATTTGTTCAGATATTTAAGTTCTACTCGACCCATTTTTATACTGTATTTAGGCCATCTGCTCTACTCTGATATTTTTTCTTAATTATTTTATTATGCATTGCATATAATTTCAAAGCCAGGTTTAAGACTACTAAAATTAGGATAGCTAACAACAATATCCCTATTTCCTCTAAATTTTCCTTGTGATCTACTATTTTAACGCTGTTAACGACATTAGCCGTTGGGTGGTCTATTTTGGATTCTTGCAAACCCATCTTTCTAGCAAAAAAAAAAAATATTTTGTTTTCTTGGTCGTTTAGACCTGTTTTTTATTTGTTTGATAGAGAAGAAAAAAAATTATCTTTTTTTTTCGATTGTTACATAAAAAATTTTTTTTTCTTTAATGTAATTTGAGAAATTTTAGGAGAAAGAAAAATTATCTCAACTGTGTTTCGCACAGTGAGCCAGAGATGTGGAAAGGTAGAAGAGTAGACATGCGTAGGCTTACAGCTTGAACAATGTTTTAGTTAAATCTATGCCTACGCATGTTTTTCAGTATTAGCCTGTCAATGGTTGGTTAGTAGGTGTACTGTGCAACAAGTGCAAACTCGTACGTGTTTGTTCTTAATATTTATATATGTAAAATTTCAATTATAATTAAAGGCAAGAGAATTATTTACTCATTGCGTTTCTTCGCTCTTTGGCGAAGTTCAGCTGTATTTTTCATGAGGCACTCTGTGTAGTGTTGTCGGTCTTTGTCATCCAGTCCTGTGTGGAGGAGGTCCTGGAGGAGCTTCCTTTTACGCCTTAGCCTGGCGTATTTTCCTCCTCTTGACTTCTGTTTGGGGTCTTCCTTCTGTTTCTTTTGGCGAGTCTGGTACTCAGCTATCGTGAGTGGGCGTGGTCCCTCGTTTGGACACAACTCTAATACCTCTTCGAGGAGTGGTGCGTCCCTTTGTACGGTAGGTACAGCCGTCAGGAAATCCAAGTCCTTCGGACGTGACGGTTCGTTGCTAGTCATCAGCACTTGCCTCTTTTGTTTTTATTATTTATTTATTTTGTGTGTGTGTGTGTGTTTTTTTTTTTTAGTCCATTAGATAAAAATGGAATGTACCTGCTGCATTTGTGTAGCAGCATACATTTGGTACCTCAATCAGGAAGCACATCTGTACTCTTGAGCCTCCTCTTACTGGGAATTCTGCTCCAGTTAGATCTGAGTATGCGGCTCTTATTTGCACTAGAGTTAGCGAGCTTTGAGGGGAGTGGCTTTGCTCACTACGAAACACCTCAATCATATCGTTTCTTATGCTCGGGCTTCGTCTGATAACTCTTTGAAAGTAGTTATCCAGTGTAGCCATTTCTCATTTTCGTGCCCTTTTTCTTTTTTTCACACACACGTAAACATACTCAAGTGGAGACGTACATATTTGATTCATTTGATTCATTTCGATTCATTTCGATTCATTTTACATTCGTCGTAGCTCACTCGTTACAGCTGAAATTTAAATATTTCACAATAATATAATCTTACTCTATTGCTAGTAATTTGACTTTGTCAAAATATTACATTTTTTTTTTTTTTTTATTTTTAATTCAAAATGAGACTTTACTTTACTTGTATTCAAGCTTTAATTACTTTTTATTTTTACATTAATTTGTATTGATTTAATTTAATGATTGCATCAACCCAATTTGAATTAGAACTTCTTTCTCTCTGTAAACGTAATGTTAATTAACCTAAACTTCTAGCTCACCACTATGTTGCCTTCTCGCTCTCTCGTGTTGTCTCACCAACGCCGTCTAGTTCTCGCCACTTATTCTGATCTCGAACAAATGCTTTCAATAATGCCGTCTCACTCGTATCGCCAATGCTGATATCTCCCTCTTGCACAAATTTTTTCACCGACGACGCCAAACTCGTGCCTCTAATGCTTTCTCGCTCTTGCCGCCACTGCCAATATCTCCCTCTCGCCGACAAACTCGAGCGTCTAATGCTTTCTCGCTCTTGCCGCCAATTGTTGTGCCTTCTCGTAGTCAATTTTTACAAGCTTCGCTTGACGCCAATTTCTCAAGAATTGTCCATTCTAGGTACAGCTGCTCACCACATAGATTGTGTGTTCCAGGCCATTTGCCACATAAATCTACCATCTCAGTGAATAGTTTCCACGACGATACTCCAACACATTTACAAAAGTACGCTATACCAGACTCATTGCACGTAAATTTTGCAAAATTCCAACGATCGTCAATCTGTTTACGCTTCCATCCTCCACAATTCTCTCTCACTTGAACTTGGACGTTTCGCTATCTCTCTCCAACACACAAGCATGCATCAATTGGGGTGATTTCTTACTGATCCTTGTAACATTGAGGTTAAATCAAAGACACATTTTTTCTCGAACTTTCTTTGTCTTTGGCGAATACTTATTTGTTTCAATTATTAGTGTTCTTTATATAACAACATTGTTTTGCTGCACGCTAATTCGTCCGATGCACAATATAATTGCATCTTACTTCTGAAACACTCAACACCATAACAAGACATTCGAATTCTTTACGTTGCGCTTTGTTAAGTTTCTTGGACATAAACGTGATGGGTCGTTTGAATCCGAACTCATCAATTTGGTATAAAATCCAAGCATACATGCATCACATTGCACTATTAACGGTTGGGTGGGCTAAAAAAAAAACAGTGCTAAGTTTAGACTTGATGTTCTTAGAGGCACATTGCGCTTCTTCGTTCCACGAAAAAGAATTGCGACGCAATAATTCTGTTAACACAAAGGTGATAGTTACATATTGTGATACAAACCTTGTCAGGGTTAACTCTTGACGTGCCTTTCTTTTAACGTGCCTTCTCCGACTATTTATCCTAGGTATTCTACTTTTCGCAGGATGTTAATGGTTAGACCCGGCTGTTTCAGACGAGCATATACTTCACTAAGATGAGTTGATAATACTAATAGGTCGTTAAGGTAGAAAGATACTTGAATTTTGAGCTGATCCGGAATATAATATGTGATGATTTGTCATTGGAAACATTTTTATTTGTTCATATTTTAAAGCTTGTACAGTTGAGGTAATACTAGCTAAAAGCACGACATTATGAACTGTATTTTTCGGGTTCGCTTCAATGTTGATGATGAGATGAGATGAGAGAGTAGCTTTCCAAAATTTTTATTTGGTTGACTTCTTTTAAATTGATTTAAAGTTGGTATATTTTTGGACAAAAGCATCATTTTAGCATGTTCATGGTTTTGAAAAAATTTATGTTTTTCAAGTTTTTATGGTGTATATCACAATGTGAAGAAACAAGTTAATTAGTGTACTTTACGGCTATATTCGTATTTATTACATTTATGTTTTTGTAAAGGCATAAAAAATTAATTCAATCAAAAATCATCAAATGCCCTATTTTCCTATTAAAAAAATAATTATTAAAAAGGCAAAAAAATAAGAATCCAAAACTAACTAGTTTTGAGCGGGGTTTGAACCTGGGTTTCGTCAACTCTAGTCAGGACCTCTACCCATTACACCGACGAGCTGCTTGAAGTCCACTCGGCGTATTACGTATAAGTCACCGGAGCTATAGCTTTAAACGCGATTTATAAGGAAAATATAGAATAGTGCGTCGAAATATTTCACACAGCTTCAAATGACGGGGTATTCTACAACATATCCAAAATTCATCCAAATCGGTGATTCGCATACCTGAAGTTCCACTTGTTAGTATAACAATCTATTTTATTTTTCGAGTAGCCATGAGGAACACAACCGGTCGTCCAGACTTCACTCTACTCTCTTCTTTTATCGATTGTTTTTTCTTATCGATGACATTGTTAAGTTCAAACTTATGGCCCTCACCACTGCTTTACTAACCGACCGCTTTTTGTGACTCGTTCCATTCTCACATATATATTGATAAATAACTTGAAAATCCGGAAGATTTGCTTTAACACATTTGTCTCTCAGAGTTTTATATTCTTCGGATTCAAATGCCGGCGAGGAGAATTCAATTTCGGGAAGTAATTCGATTTCTAGGGAAAATATTTCATTTTCAAAAGATCGCGACAAAGCGTCAGCAACAACATTTTCACTAAATTCCCGGAGTTCTATCTGAAAGTTATACCACCGAAAGTTTCATTGACCAGCGGGTTAATCGACCGCTTAGTTCTTGTTGGTTCATTAACGATCGAAAACTAGCGTGATCTGACACGACGATATACATCCGAAATCTTTAACCAGCCAACACCACCGCAAGACATTCGAGTTCATTACGTTGCGCTTTGTTAAGTTTCTTGCACATGAACGTGGTGGGTCGTTTGAATCCGAACTCATCAATTTGGTATAAAATAGCACCTACTTCAAGCATATATGCCCTCTAGATTAGGCATTGGATATGAATTAAGGCAGAATCTTACCTTACCTGATTTGACTAACAAGACGCAAGGGGAAGACCAAGAGGACGCGTGCGCTTCATCTATCACTCCTAGCTCTAACATTTTGTCTATATCCAGACATACCAAGTTTTCCTTCTCTGGTGATCCAAATCAAGTACAAGGAATTGGCGGGTGCCAATTTCTTCGGGTCGGTGAGCTGGTAAATAATTAAAAACGCGCGGGAACTTCGTTTAAAACTATGATTTTATTTACAGTATAATTTCACACACGAAAAAGTTTGATTGAAGGTAAACTGGATATTTTAACAAGTGGAAAAAATGCGGGTGTTCGGGTGAAAAACTCGTACTAGAATAAATGGCGATGCCCAGCAAAATATCAAGTCACTCCTCCTGGTGTGACCGTAGACTCCGTGGTTCAAAAAACCCTCCTCACTCTTCACTGTAGGATGAGGGATAGCAGCGTCCTGGAGCGCCTAGATCCCACAGGAGCCGGAGACGACCCATCCGAACACAGTGCTCTAGGCTGCGGGAGTACCGCTATGACCGGGCACAGCCTGGTTGGATGACCTCCGGATAGAGGACTGCCCCGAGCACCACGGACACCGACGCCGGCCGATAGAAATTTGGGTCAGGGCCAGAATCAGGGTGGCGAATTTTTCACGGACCGGCGCCGACACTTCCCGGATGGGAGTGCGGATGTGCAGGTCCTCTTCGACCCGGAAGATAACATTCCGCCGGAACGTATGGTCGGTCCTCGACTCGAGGACGGCCGTGCAGGCTTGGTCGACCCCGACCTTGGTCACAGCAAACCCCAGGGACCGGGCAAATGACAAGTTGATGCGGCTCTCAGCCGCACACGCATCGAGGAGGACGCGGGTCTCGAAGGATTTCGAGCCATTGCCCAAACAGAGGACTGCTGTCGGCAAGACAGTAGTCGTCCTGGCGTGGAGCATGGAGGAGAGAGAAATCTCTGGTGCGCCCTCTGGAGAAGCGGAGCGGTCGGAAGATGATCGGAAACGGGGTTGTGGCGGTGGTGCAGCACGTTCAGGGGAGGGTGACTGTCTACGACGCCGGGGTAAGGAGCGTGGTCTCGGCGGTTGGTCGGCCATATGGAGCAGTATATGGTGATTTTGCCCGCATCGTCGGCAACCATGGCCATTGGGACGATGCACGGGAACGAACAACATGCGCGGAGACGAGGACATTCGGACGGAACATAGAGGGATTGGGAGTCACTATAGTTTTTTAGGCTCAGGGCTTCTGTTGTCTTGCAACAGGATGAGACCCACGGATAGATCCACGCGCTGTTGTGACATCATCTACTCGGACGAGAGCGGCAGCCCCGGGCAGAGTGCGCTCAATTCGCCCTAAGCGCCACTCGTTGGAGGGGAGATTATCTTCGGACACGATCACGAGGTCGCCGGTCTGGAGACTGCAGGCCGGTGATTTCCACTTATTCCGTTTGTGGGGCTCCGTCAATATTCACTCTTCCAGCGGCGGCAGAAAGCCTGCTGGATTGCCTTCAGTCTCTGCCATCGGTTAATTAGCGACATAGGCTCGTCCAGAATCTCCGGTTCCGCAATGGATAAGAGCGGTCCTCCAATCAGGAAGGTTCCCGGGGTTAGTGCCAGCAGATTCTCTGGATCCTCGCTTATGGGAGAAATTGGCATGGAGTTTAGGCACGCCTCAATTCTACACAGGAGAGTGGAAAGTTCCTCGAACGTGTACTTGACAGTAGAAGAGGACTTGTAAATTAGGGTCTTAAAACTTTTGACCCCTGCTTCCCATAGTCCTCCCATATGGGGGGCGCTCGGCGGAATAAACTGCCAGGATAATATATGCTAGGGAAATGCCTTCATTATATCAAGCTTGGTGGCGTTCAGGAAATCTCTTTCGAGCGCCTTTGAGGCCCCTACGAAGGTTTTGCCATTGTCTGAGTAAATGCGCTGTGGGCATTGTCTCCGTGCGACATACCGAAAGAAGGCTGCGAGAAATCGTTCAGTGGTGAAGTCGGAGGTAGCCTCGAGATGGATCGCCTTCATGCTGAAACACACAAAGACGCGGACATAACCCTTAGTAATGAGACACGCACGCCCGGTGTAATTCTTGATCTCGAAAGGCCCTGCGAAGTCAATGCCGGTGTGGGTGAAGGGCCTGGAGTACGTGATGAGCTCTCGAGGGAGATCACCCATCATTTGAGTCTGTAGTCGTCGACGATGAATGATGCAGACTTTACACCCCTTGATGTGGGACTTCACCAGGTTCTTGATCCGTGGGATCCAGGATTTGGTGCCCAGATACCGCACCATCACTTGATTGCTGCCATGCAACGAGATGCGGTGGGCGAATTCGACGAGCAGGCGCGTGAAATGAGTATTATAGGGGAGGAGAATAGGGTGACGTTCATCATACCGGAGGGACTCCGCGGCCCGGATTCGTCCACAGGAGCGGAGTATCCCATGCTGGTCGAGAAATGGGTTCAAATTGAGTACCGTGCTGGATAATGGAAGGGGTCGCCCCTCACCAAGGGCCCGTATCTCCGCGATGTATTCTCGACGCTGGGAGGTCCGAATCAAGGCGCGCTCGTTGCACCAGCTGGGTGTCTGGGAGTTCATTATTGAGAGTTGGCCAGTACTTGGGGTCCCGTTGGAGCCAGTCCGGCCCATGCCACCAGAGGCTACTGGCCGCTAACTCGGCCGTGGAGACTCCACTGCTTGCCAGATCAGCAGGGTTGTCCTCGAGCCCAGTACGGTTAGCCAGAATTGCTGCATGAATATCTTCGCTCGGATAACAAATGGGGCTAGCCAGCCAGCGGGGTCAAAGAGTTTAGCGATATGGGATAGCCTGCCTCTTGGAGATCGACTCCTTCAATGGTGGATCCGCTACGGTGAAGAAGAAGACGTCCTCGGCGGCTTGCCAGCGGATTCCCAAGGTTTTCGCAGTGCTCGCATCTTCCAGCTCGAGAAAGTCCTCTCGCAGCAGGTGCTCTTTCGGGATAGCTTGAAGTACTACCTTCTTATTGGAAGTTCACTTCCGAAGCGGGAGGTCCCCAGATTGAAGAGCAGCTCTCGTATGGCGAGACAGACGTCGTCTTCAGTATTAGCGTCGGCAAGGACATCATCAACATACATGTAGTTCCGAAGTATTTCGCTCGCCTGAGGGTACATAGCTTGTACGTCTTGTGCCAATTGTAACAGGACTCGGATCGCCAAGAATGGCGCGCAGTTAACCCCAAACGTGACAGTACGTGACGCAACGATCTCGGTAGAGGATCCGCTGAAAAGGGGTATGCCTGGGGTCGGCTTGGATTTGTCGCTACAGCTGCGTTATGTCAGCGTTGAAAACGAATTGAAAGAACCGCCATTTCAGTACCTGGAGCGTCAGATCGGCCTGAAGAGTCGGCCCGGTGTGCAAGACATCGTTCAGGCTGACGCCTCGTGTGGAGGGGCTCGACGCGTTAAATACCACGCGTACCTTGGTGGTGGTGAAGAAGTTTTTCCCATCTTGAGGCGGCGTCACCCGAATCATATGACCCAATTCCTCATACTCTTGAATTATGGCATCGTACTGCGTTTTTAGGCCGGGATCCTTCAGAAGGCGTGCTTCATCACCATTATCCGTTTGATTCTCTCTCCGAGGATGTGGGGAAACAGGTCTACACCGATAATCATATTGTAACGTGTTTTGCCTTTGTGGAACAAAATAACGCCACCGGTGGCCGAGCGGTTGGTTTACGGTGGGCGTTCGATCGTCAGGCCTCAAATAGTTCGGCAGAATCGCAAAGTTTGTTCAGTTTGTCAGCAGACACACTTTGTCGGCGCATCCTCCATCACTCTGGGCCATACCAGTAACCGCGCCGTCTACTGGATAAATGGGGGCTGGACCATGTTGAAGACACGCTCAGATAGAAAAGTTGAATCGGCCCCGAGTCGATCAACGCACGAATGCTCCACACCGCGATGGTGGAGTGTGACAGAGGCCTCTGCCTGGGGTGGATACAAAATAACTTCGAGCATTTGTGAGCTGGTTCCTCGCGGACGGACGCTCTGTGGACACGGACACATCACTAGGATGCAACAGAGTATGACGACGTTCCTTGCTGGTATGGCAATTATGCGCACTGGAGCAGTCTTTCCTTGATGACCGCGGGCAAAACATTTCAAACAGAGTCCCTGCTGTCTAATGGTTTCCCAACGCCTCTGAACAGGCATGTCAAGAAAACTAGGGCAGAGCCGTATTGGGTGATTCTAGGTTTGCAAAGCTGCAAGGAGTTTGCGGGGGCCAATGGGGATGGCTGGGACACTTGGGGCCGACTTATGTTCTTCGGTGGCATCCAGGACCTGGATACCCTCATTCGTCAGGGGGGACATCGCTACGATGGTTCTCGCTTCCCCTCGCGTTGTGGCAAATACGGATTAGCGATATAAATGGCGGCGAATAAATCGCGGAATGTGGGCCATGCTAGGCTGTCGCCATCAAATGTCTCTACCTCACACGGAGGAACTCTAAGCCCCGGAGGCCCCGACGGAGCGGTTGGCTGACGAATAAGACTCGCCATCTGTGCCGAGAGCTGTTCGATGCGTTCTCCGAACAACGTCCCGTATCGCACATACGCCGCATAAGCGGATTCGTGCTTCGCCTTAATGTGACTTATGTTTGCCAAGCTTTCCTCCTCGGTTTGGGCCGTCAGGGCCTTGTGACAACGGGAGTAATCTCGACAGTTGACCAAAGGGATTTGAGCTGTTCTAAGTGCATTTAAATGGAAAATAAGGGCACTTCAGTAGTTAGAGCTTCACTCTCACGAGCTTCAAACAGAGTCAATGCGTCGCACGCCACAACGAAATCGGAGAGGGATATTCTGAATTGTTCTCTACGCTGTTGGGATACGGATCGGGTGACGGGAACGTCAGAACAGTGCGTCACAATAACGTGCGGCATCTGAGCCTGGATTGAAAGCTTGGAACGACCTTTGTGTTTACTCGAGTCTTTAACCAAGACTCTGCGACCCTTAGGTAGGCTGGACGAGGACGGACGGGACCTTGGAAAATGTCCGTACGCTTCGCGGTCACCGGAGTCTTCGGAGGTCAAATCTTCTCCGGAGTTGCAGAGGGGGACGAAGGACTGTTAGACTTTGGCGCAGTCTTGGACGGCTCAGTGGACATACTCAGGGGACGACTTTACCGACGAAGTCCGAGTTCGTGCGCCCTTTGGTTTTTGGAAAATTGGATTGGAACGCACGAATTCGGATCGAAAATTACACGTAGACAAAGCGGAGTGATTACAAAGCAAGATGAAATATATAAATAAGGAGGTATAGGGCAAAAAAATATAAATTTTTGGATAAATCTGGATGGAAATGGATATATGTATATATGAGCAATATAAAGGCTGGAAGAAAAAATTATATATGTAGGTATTTATAAATTTGGACGGATATATATATGGGCACGATAATGCTGGAAAAAAATTTATATGTATTTATTTAGAAATATGGGCGGATATATATATGTGCGCTAAATACTGGCCGGAAAAATTGTATATATAATGTATATCATGGGCGGGTATATAATTAGGCGCAAGAAGGGAATTGGAATTAATGTGATTTGAATTAGGCGCGTTTGAGCCGCCTATCGATATCACGACTCGACCCACGTTTCACCACTATTCCGAAAACAGCTGTCGGCCAATGTTTATATATTTTGTCTTGGAATTTCCTTAACGAGTCCCCGAGATGAAGGGATTCGATTTGCACACACTGGGTTTTAATTTTATCAGCTTTATTGTATTTTGTTAGTTTATTAGCTTTCGATCAACTTATTAACTACTTCACAATATTTCTCTTGCACGGCACACAGTTCGAGACGCAACTTCACTGGCTCACTCTATTCCACACACGCTCTACTTCCCGACTGCCCATGCATCGTATATCGTTGCATATTGATATTCTATCGATACCGATTCTTACTCTAAGTCAACTCTACCATACCGCGATCCTACATTCGGCAATCCGACCTCCACATTCGCCCCGAATGATGGACACCATTTTTTCATATATTCTGCCACGGTGGTAGTACATTTCGGACCTTCTCCATCTCCTACTTTCTCAACCGCATAGCGACCATGCCTCATTTCCCAAATATTTTCCCTTAAGCTTAAAGCCAGAACCAAACTGCGTCTTCGTCAACCTCATATTCACTTGCAGATTTTCGACATTTATTAAACGTTTTACGGATTTCTTCTTGCATCTTGCTTATGTTCCTTTTCGCTGTGTCACGTATCTCGGACTTATTGTTTTGTAACTCGATTAATAACTCTTCTTCCAACATATCCTTTAGATCTAAATCGTAGCTAGTCCTCATCTCAGCCCCAGTTAATGTTTTGAAAGGTACGTCAGCTCTCAACAACTTTGTTAATGGCCTAGCTATCGTAGCGAAATTCTTCATAAGCCTTCCTCACATCCCGAGGAACTGGAAAATTCTCCACGGCACTTGTCTTCTCTTTTGACGGTTTGATGGTGCCATTTTCTATGATGTATTCTAAGAAATTTACCTTACGCTGAAGAAATTGACATTTTTTCCATTTTATCTTTAATCCCGACTCTTCTGCTAAACTTATAACTCTTTTCAATCTCTCAATACCCTCAAACTCATTTTTTGCTGGAATAATAATATCATCCATGTACAACATCAATATGGCATCATTAATCAACGGTCTCAACATTGCAAAAATATATCTAGTAAACACAGCTGCTGAATTATTAATGCCGAACGGTACGAAATTGAATTTATATTGCCCATTTTGAGTAACAAAGTAAGTTTCTTTGAATTTTCTTCGACTGGCACATGGAAATAGCCATTACACAAATCAAGAGTTGTAAAGACTCTTCCTTCTTGTAACCTATGTAATACATCATCAATCACTGCGGTGGGAAAATTATCTCTTATGATTTTCTGATTTACCCTTCTATAGTCGCAACATAATCTCTTTTCCCTATCTTTCTTCGGTACTAATACAATTGGAGAAGAATACTCAGATACACTGTGGCGAATTATTCCTTTTTCTAACCACTCTTTGACCTATTGATCGACTCTTTTCTGATCTTCGTACGATAAGCGTCTTGGTTTCTGATATACCGGTATTTCATCAGTAAGTATAATCTTCATTTCCCCTGGACAGTTAGCTGGTTTGATCGGACTATAATTTGAAATGACCTCTAGGACTTTAGACTTCAACTCAATGCTCAAATGGGAAAGCTCTAATTCTGACGAAAAGTTTTCGACTCTCGTAGTCAATATCTGCCCAAACGTGTTTTGCAACTCTTCTATGGGACTTACATTTCGTACTGGGGGTGGATCTTGTGGATTACTATAACGAGTAGCTGATTAGATTGATTATTCCCGTAAAACACTAATCCTTGTTTTCCCATTGTAGCATTTACGACCTCAAATACGTCATTTCCGACTACACCATCATATAATGTATCTCTATCTCTCACAACATGGAAGCACATCTTAATAGGAACACCATCTAAAGCCGTATCCAACTCGAAAGATCCTTTGGTGTAGATGTTCTTACTTCCTATTCCCAATAACTCTTTCACATTCGAACTCAAGGGAACTGGGTAAACTCGTTTGTACGCGCTCTCACTTATAGTCGAGACATCACTACTTGAATCGAAAAACGCTGATATAACATCATTGCCAAAACGAACATCTTTTAAAACACGATTATATAATTTCTGAGTAAGTTGCTGCACTTTACTACTATCTTTTTTGAACATTTTTCCCTGCATGCTGCACTCATTCGCCTTATGACCTGGCTGGTTACATTTAAAACACTTCAACTCGCTCTCTTTACAGTTTTTCGCTATGTGATTTCTTCCGCCGCACTTGTAGCATAGTCGCTCATTTATAGCAATATCCTCTTGCTTTTTCTCGAATTTGAAAACTTTAGAACACTTTGACTCTTTCTCAGTACCGATTTTTTCATACATTTTCATGTTTTCTCGTAATTCTCTAAAATTCTTGGCTTGATACAACACAGTCTTGTTCGGCTTCGAATCTGGTATACCCTCTATTATATACCCTATAACACTTTCTTCATCTTATGTGCTCTTTTTCGCCAAACTCTTCATTTCATAAAAATATTCGATCAAACTCTCACTCTGTTTTTTCTTTCTATTCTCGAGTAGCTTATGTACTTGTTTTGCGGACAACTTCTCGAAAAATTCTCTCTCTAAAGCTGACTTTAGACTAATCGAATCGGTAAGACCGTCTTCGCTGCTGACAAACAATTTCGCAGCCCCTTTTAACAATTGTCTACTATAAATAAATTTCTTTAAATCGTTCCATTTGACTGTCTCTGCACAGTTCTCAAAATCTGCAAGCCAATTGTCGACATCTTGCTGCTGGCTGCCATCGAATACAGTTAACGAATCTTGGATATGTCTTAGTGTAAACGCCATTATATTCTGTACCTCTTGTTGATCGTTAACTACTTGTAAGCTACGCTCTAGTGAGTCCTCGTAGAAGGATGCTTCTTCAACTCCTGACTCGAAAAAGGATACTAGTCTTCCTTGTAACTCTGCCTTGTTACCCTTAATACTCAACTTATTTTCTTTCAACTTTTCTTTAAGCTCTGCTACCGTGAGTTGCAAGATTTCGTCGTGTGGCATAATTTATATTCAAACAAATTATATAACAAATTTTTAATATGTATCTTAAGCTAACGTTAGTGGGTTATGTTAATTGATATTTGGCCCTCTCGTAAGCCAAAATCGCCTCTGTACGCCTCTGTACTCGATAGTCGCGTCACACACACTTTTAGGGTTGATGCCGCCGTCGGAGTGAGTGTTGCTCTCTGGAAACTCTTTGTCGTCGTTTGTGTGAATGCTGCTCCCTGGATAATGCTCTCTGGATACTCTTTGTGTGTTGTCGGCCTCAATAACGCACTCTACGTTTTACTAGTCCCACTTGCGATGGTTGATGCCGTCGTCTGTGTGAGTGCTTCTCGTCTCTCTGTACCTCGATGTTCCCACTCTCTGTGCCTCGTTGCCTCCTCTCTTAGGTCTTTGTCTTGCCGCTATCTCGTTCTGCTGCTCTTCTCGTCATGTCACGCACACTTCTGGGGATGATGCCGCCGTCAGTGCGAATGTTGCTCTTTCGTCTCGTTCGCACACTCAGTGCCTCGTATTTGCACACTCAGTGCCTCGTTGGTTACTCTCTTAGGTCCTCGTCTTGTTGCTACCTCGTTTGGCTGCTCTTCTCGTCATGTCACGCACACTTCTGGGGATGATGCCGCCGTCAGTGCGAATGTTGCTCTTTCGTCTCGTTCGCACACTCAGTGCCTCGTATTTGCACACTCAGTGCCTCGTTGGCTACTCTCTTAGGTCTTCGTCTTGTTGCTACCTCGTTTAGCTTCGCACGATCATGTCGTTTTCTCCGTGGTTTGCTGCCGTGTTGCCGTCTCTATCGCTGACATGGCGCCAAAATTTTCAGTGGACGCTCAGTGTGCTTTTTCTTTCGTTTGCCAAAAATCTCTGTTGCCGTCTCACTCTTACTTGTGTGCGACTTATTCCAAGAATTGGTTGAATTTCACAATTTTTCCCATGGATTTAACGTTTTTTTTGTACAACAATTTGATGACTGATGTATAGTAACGGATTTCAGACTGCAACAATTTGATGATTGATGGATAGTCCTACCGTCTAACGTATCCCGGACGAACCCCCCAAGTTGTGGAGTTTGAACTTTGTCCTGGAATTTCCTTAACGAGTCCCCGAGATGAAGGGATTCGATTTGCACACACTGGGTTTTAATTTTATCAGCTTTATTGAATGTATTTTGTTAGTTTATTAGCTTTCGATCAACTTATTAACTACTTCACAATATTTCTCTTGCACGGCACACACTTCGAGACGCAACTTCACCGGCTTACTCTATCCCACACACGCTCTACTTCTCGACTGCCCATGCATCGTATATCGTTACTTATCGATATTCTATCGATACCGATTTTTACTCTAAGTCAACTCTACCATACCGCGATCCTACATGTTTATAATAATTTTTTTTTTTGTGGTTGTGCGGAGGAAAAATAAGAGAACAAAACGAACGTTTATGTGTTGTGCGCGAAAGGAGGAAACAAAAAAAAAAAAACAAACGATCAGTGCATATGGACGAATGCTTTGATATATGTATGTACATTCATCCGTAAGTACACAGGTAAGTATATATATGTATGTAGGCACGCGCGTTGTTCACAAAAAACGTAAGTAATTGTTATTTAAAAGAAAATTTTTTTTGTTTTGTGGTAAATGTGTGACACCGAAAGGAATAATATGTATATGGATATGTACATATGCGCATATATCAACAGATGACGATATATATATCTAAGTAGATACGCCGATGAGCGGATACGCGCGTGAGGAAATTAATTGGGCACTGGAACCAATTCGAACACATAAGAAATCGCGCTGCACACTGTAATTACTATTTTTTTTTTGTCTCCTTTTTTTCCTTTACTCTAACACTTTAATAATTTTTGACTATTAAACTTTTACGCGGACTTGGCGAACAGCCGTGGAAAATACATGTACATGTGAGTGTAAACGAGTTTTACATATGTAAAAAAAAAAGTGGAATTGGACAAGTGCGAGGAAATAAAATAAATAAAAATGGGTAGTCATGGAATGGAAAACAAAAAACGTTGGACAAACACGCTAAGGATTGGGAACTACCAAGTAACTTTGGAATAGGTCAGGTATGTACATACAAATATATAAAAGTGCGCAGGTCGCTATGGAAGAGCGGGAAAACCTCACACTTTTATTAGTATGTAGGAGCCAATGAAAGGTGAATAATGAAAATTTGTACTTAGCAGGAATTCCGCAGTAAACTGGATATTTTAACAAGTGGAAAAAATGTGGCTGTTCGGGTGAAAAACTCGTACTAGAATAAATGGCGATGCCCAGCAGAAAAATCAAGTCACTCCTCCTGGTGTGACCGTAGACGCCGAGAATCAGAAAACCTTCCTCACTCTTCACTGCTCTTCGCCGCTCACTGCTGTTCACCCGGTGGCGTGAACAGTAATTGACAATGTTGACTAGCTGTAAATGGAAACAAGAAAGAAACTTCGGCAATTTCAGGGTCTGATTGAGAGTGAGAAGTTGTAAGACCAAACGTTCTCCAGAAGTCCATGCCACAAATTACATTTTGACTTATAGTCGGTGCTATAAGAAATTCAAAGTTGGCACTTTTCAAGTTATAAGTGAGATTGCTCGTACCAACAACCTGTTGCGATTGCCCATCGGCTGTCCTAACGTTACCGCGTGTTTTGGGGCAAAATTGCTCGGTGGTCATAAGTTTTGTTGCTAACTCTCCTCCTACTACACTTTTGTTAGCAGCGCTGTTTAGTGAAGCAGTCTAAATTTGTCCCCATATTGATATAGTAAGTTTCATTAGTTTGTGTCTATTAGTGCAAAGCGTTCGATATTGTCGATTAGATCTCGAGTGCGGGACACCGTCCTTAAATAGTTCAGACCTTCGCTTTATATACTCTTGCAACCGCACATGATAGGGCTTGAACTGTTTAGTATTATCTAAGTCAAAGTTAGTTAAGGTCACGTCTGAGTTGATTTTTAAATATCGTTGGTTTATCCAAGACTATATAGGCGGACATCCCCGTTCACTAATTGGCGGATATCCTGCGACTGGTCCTCCGCGGATTACATTTTGTACAATTTGGTTTATACACATCTACCAAACCAAATCCACGACCAAATATACGTCGTTGTTGTAAGCAGTTCTGATAACTATGTCCTAATTCGTAACAATTTCAGCATGTCATGTGATTCGTCATCTAGTTCTTGAACTAATGCTTCATCATGCAACATCGCATTCACCATACGTTTACTGCCTATTTGACGCGTAACCTGTCTTGAGCCAAAGCTACGGAAACATTATTCATGCATTTGATGTTCCTTACGAAAGGCAGTTAGGTTTCGGGTGTCTACATGTAAAATTTCATTAAATAAGTCGGGTCTAAAATTGTTTCGCACTTCCGCTATAAATTCTGAATCGTTAAAGGGTTCTCGCATCGCATCGGTAATAGCCAACATAGAATCGAGGAATTCATCAAAATGTTCGTTGGAGAACTGCTTGCGTCCACGAAATGTCTGTCTGACCTTCGGTCTTTATACCTATCTCTTAAACGAATGCATAGATCGAACCAGTTAATTTCGTTCGAGGTTCAATGACATCGCCAGAAAAATGTTAGGGCTGCTTCCGAGTAGAGTATCGAATTTATAAAGTAAGTTAAAGTCTCCGTTCAAACTTTAATTTGGATAGGTATATAATTTTACTTGGTCCAGCTATAATCTGATACTCATACGCTGGCCTCTCCAAAGTGACATATATTACCATTATATTGTAAGGTAGAAGGTGTTATGGTAAGTAAAGGAGAGAGGGTTAAGAACAAGTGGACCGAAAAAAATCCTTGCTTCTTCGTGACCCACATTGGGTGCCACTTATGTAACGAAACGCGGGTGTCGAAGAGCACTCACCGTCTTTCTAACAAGTAGCTCGTCTGTACTCAGGGAAAATGAGGTGGTTCTTGTGCTCTCCCAAACATGCGCTACGAAAGTAAAACGAAGACAGAGATAAGGAATAAAGGACTGCACCTAAATAGGGATCTTTGTGCAGAGGTCGTGGGTGTTATTCGAATGATCTTCTCTTTACCCTCCAGCCTTGTGAAACCTTCCGAATCTCGGTATTACGCATATTTTTGCTGTTAAATCTCTTACGTCAGGTTCCAACATAAACTAACTTAGTAATGCATCATTGCATACAGATATATATTGAAGGTAAAGAAAAGTGGCCTAAATCTTTAAGGTAAGAAGAAAACACCGGATTTCATATGCTACCTTTAATATAACAGTATTAACAATAATTTCATATACATATATATGTATATTGTTGTGGTGTGGGCTTAATTGCCGCTATAAATTCTGAATCGTTAAAGGGTTCGGTAATAGCCAACATAGAATCGAGGAATTCATCAAAATGTTTCGTTGGAGAACTGCTTGCGTCTACGAAAGGCATCCATAATGTCTCTGTCTGACCTTTGGTCTTTATACCAGGGACCGTAAATAATGATTATTTTTGTTTTTTTAAATAAAAAAAACATTTACTTATAGAAGACTTAGAAAAGAATAGTTTACACCAATATATTTCATTCGATACCATCTATGCATTTTTGGAAAGATTTTTAAAAATTCAATTTTTTTCCAATTTTCTTCAAAAAAGATAATTGATTTTGAGTAATTTAATGAGAATTATCCATAAAAATCTTTTTTTGATAAAAAAAAAAAAATTATTAAAAATAATGATTAAAAATGATTTTTATTTTTTTCGATCAAAATAAAACTTACTTTTGAAAAACGGCTTCTGTGTTAAATATTTTCAAGGACTACCCCTCCATAAAATTTTTTTTTTCTTATTAGTATTAATACCAATTGTATCATTGATTTCATTTCTCATACATTTTTCAATAGCTAAAGCTGGTGATTTTTGTTTTTTTCGCTCAATATAAAACTTGGTTGGTTGAAATTTTACATATTTTTGACAATAACTTAGCAGGACCGTCCACTGTGCGAAGGAGCATAGCTTTAACACGCGTCGAGATTGCATTGGGCCTACGCCGCTAACGTAAGCAACTGTAATATTTATTGCCCAGCTTTACAGCGATACCCCTTAGTAGCGTATATAAAATTGGGTATCTTCAATTTGTCCATCTGTATTGCTATGTTGTACAATCTGTTTTCCAAAATATATTAATAATCTTTTAAAAACCAACAATACTTATTATTTAAAAAAGATCCGGCTTTCCACCGAATTCCATAAAAATCATACAGAAAATAGCAGGGTATATGTCTTAAGCCGCGAGTGTTACTGAATCAAACATATTTTTCATATTTCTAATTATGATCATTCTTTATCGTGTTCCGAGATGTCGCAAGCGTAACTTAATTTTGCGAAATTTGTTTGCATTTGACGTAAAAAAAAAAATGATTCGGAGTGTAAACTTTGTAAAATGTGTTTCAGTGGCAACTATGTTTGCAATTTAAAAAGACACCTAGAAGTGAAGCTTAAAAAGGAGTATAACGAATTGGCCGAAACTCAATAAACTGAAGCCTGAAAAAAAAAATTCTGTTGTTTTGGGTCAAGAGGAAGTTAAGAATGCCTGTATCGACCTTGTGACCACCGCGAAAGTACCGCTGGCTGTATTGGACGGTTTTAAAACTCTAACAGCTCAAATATTTCAAGGATTAAACATGCCATGAGCGGAGGAGATGCTTCCTTCTATGCGTTGCACACTTCTGACCAAAATTAATAACCCTTTTTGCAAGGGTATATTTAGTTTTCTTGTGAGATATTAAAAACAGTGGTTTATTAATCATCAAGAAATTTAATAACTTTATCGTGTTATAAGATGATCTTTTTGTGGTACTTCGCGTGGAGGGGGATAATTTCGACGTCAAAGTTCAAAGGGTTTTAATATGAAAAATGTGTTGTTTCTATAACTCAAATTTATAAAATTCACGTGCTGCAAAACAAAATATTAAAAATGATATTAAATCTTCCCTGGCATTTCTCCATTTTGGAGTTGCACAGTATCGCCAAAATAGAACTAGTCGTAGAAAGACTGACTAAGCTGCACACTAACTTTGTATCTAGATGTACTTCTTCAAGTTATCCCCATATTCAAAATACTTAATTAGTTAACGTTAATTGTAAGTCCCTAGTTTTTTTAAGTTAAAAGTTTATAGGGTTTTTGTATAAATTTTTTCCCTTCAATTATTATATCGTATATAAGTTAATTTCCATATTTCTCCATCATATTTAAGTAGAAAAGGTTACTGCGTGTCCTGTACTCTTAATTTTTCTATGTAAGTCTCACTCACTTGTGCAACTATAATTCTTTAAATAAAGTGATCCTTGTAAATTGTAAATTGTTAACCAAACTAAAAGATTATGTTTCTATAGATATGTTAACCAAACTAAATGATTATATATTTAGATATATTTTTGATTGATATTTAAGGACAAAAATCGTCTGAATTAAACTTTATAATTTTTTGAAAATATTTTTCCCTTTCTTATCGAAGCATTTGGTTTTTAATAATTATTAGGCCAAATTGAATCCAAATTTTCTTATTGATTTCACTTCTGCATAAATTACGTTATCAACACTACGTTTCAGCCGGCTTCAGGTCAATAAATCTTACTAATTTTGTAAGATTTTAAATCATAGGCAGCACAAAAGCTAAGCAGGTTGTGTGTATAGCTATTTCAAGAACCACCAAGTTCTATCATCAGCAGACTTCGCTAAAGAATCCACAGTTGTAATGGCCATACCATATCTTCAACGCTAAAAGTAGTTGGGAATTCAAAGGACATGAAGCGAGAAAAGAACGGCAAAGATTGCAACTATAGATTTTTTATGTGCATATCCTTGGGCGGCATCAGAATTATTGTAACCGTCTCGCCCAAATATTTTGTTATAGTATATTGTACTATATGCAAAAAAGATGGTTTTTGGTATTTGTCTAGATTTCGACCTTATTGAAGTTAATCAAAACTGGATTTCAGCCGGCTTAAGGTCAATAAATCTTACTAGGTAGTCTGTAGAGCTATTTCAAGAACCAGCAGGTTCTATCATCAGCAGGATATTCAGATTTGTGCAGGTTGACTTCCATATGCAATTGTGTTCAGTTGATGTATTTTCAGCAATATTTTCAGTCAATGTATGATTTCTTCTGCCCTAAAAAGTGGAGTTTCATAATATAAATGGAAATTCTTTGAATGACAATTTTTACTTGTATTCGACCATCTGCCTGTTGTTGAACAGTGTTACAATTATGTTCTACGTTCGACGTCAGAATTTAGAGTTTGTTATTTTTCATTCTTCCATTTCCCAAAACCTTTGAACAAATAATTAAGCATGCTGAGCCAACCGCGTTGGTGCCGGTCCCTACATTGCCTCCAACAATCCAGCTGGTATTGCCTAAATCCTCACTACTGAGAATGAAAATGACCATACAAAATCTGAGTGCTTTGCCTTTATTGTGCATTTATTGTGGCGAATGAAGTGAATCCGACATTGATGCTGTAGTTGTCGATTCCGCTAATTTCCCGATTGACACGAATTGTTCTGAGAAAGTAACTTTGCTGTTTCTTCACCTGTGAGCAGGAATGCATGAACCGCATGCTGGGAAGTATCATTACGTCTGACGTATTAACCAACAACTATATGCTAACGAATAGATGATTATCCTTTGAGGCTGCTTGGTGCGTTGTTGTGTAGTGAACTGCGTTTCATTTGTACTATAGAGTATGGCGGTCCAATTAGTAAATCTTGCATCTCGATTTGAACGGATAGTCATATTCTCAGTGAGCTTTGTGAAGGCGGTTAAAACAGCCACCTCCAGTTTTAATGTCGTTGATCGCCTGTTGAAATAAGCTGACAATAAAACCCTCGCACCTTTCTTCAGTGTGCTATAGATTTTCAAAACAAGCACGCCTTTAACAAATGCTTTTGCTATAGATATGTTCTTCAACCGTGATGTACTCTGCTGAAGTTTAGATTAGTCAGCTCTTTTAATTTCTAAAAACAGTTATGGCTGTATTGACTTTGATTTTCATGGTGAATATGTATACATTTTATAGGGTCGGAAATATCTCCTCTCTTCGTTACAAACATCTGACCTCGCATGCAGCGAGTTTTGTCCAGCTGTTCGTCATCAATATTAGGACTATCGGTCAAATTTTATGAGCAAGAAAATAATTCTTTCGCGAAAGAAAAAGCAAATAGGATGGAGATTCGTTTATTTATTTTTACGACGAGGAAGCTTCTCTGATTGACAAGTTAGAGAAGAGAAGCTGATTGAAATTTTGAAAAACAACCTGTTGCCAGAGATACGACAAAACTCGTAGGCAATCTATTGCATCAGGAGGTCATCTTCGTAGATTAATACAGATGCAAACAAATTTAGCACAGGAGCCCAGCCCTCAATCAAAAGTAATTTCCAACAACAAACCGAATGGACGCACACAAATTTTTGACATACAAGAAGATGAAATTGAAGTAGCTGCTGTGCAAGAGAAGTAAATCTGTTGGAATTGTCGCGAAACAGGTCACATGGCAAAACTAGAAGAAGGTACAATTTATTGCTACTGGTGCTGCACGGCCAATGTTTTCAAACTACAATGTCAGGATTGTATAAGTAGATTAGCGGAAAACCGACAGAGGGGTGCATCCAGGCAACAATGGATGCCCCAGCAATAGCTACAACAAACACGGAAAGCACCAAGCATTGCTGTTAAAAAGTTACGTTTTTCATATACTCGGGACATTTCGTCCTTTAAAATAAGTGTCTCTCCAGATCTTTTTGACCAAATATGTCAAAAAAGATATTTGGCCGGAACACCTTGTTGTAAAAGAGTATACAATAAAAAAGAAGAATCGGCCTCCGATTAGCTTGCTACCTGACTCTGTGAATAACGTTCCTTCCGGCTCGTCTGCACATGTTGGCGAGTCAAAAAACTAATTTCGTTCCTAACTCTGGCCTATCAAAACGTACGGGGACTAAAGTCTAAACTCTCTACATTCTATGCAGATAGTTTAGCTTTTGACTTTCATATTCTTGCATTTACTGAGACTTAGCTGAAGCCTGATATTGCCGATGCTTCAATTTTCCCCTCAAAATATTTAATATATAGACATGATCGGACTATTGAATTTGTTTGTGTTAAAATTTCGTTTAATTCTTTTTCTGCCTAATTTACTTGTTCGTATATTCCACCACAGCCTGACTTGGCAGTATACATTCACCATTTGGAAGCTATTCAACTTATTTCCTCATATCTCTCTGACAAAGACTTGCTCGTTGTTCTGGAAGGTTTTAATTTACCTGAGATTGCCTGGACCTTCGCATACGATTCTTTATTACTGTTGTCCTCCTCGTCACGTTGTTTCATAGATGGTCTGCTTGAGTTGTCCCTAACTCAAATAAATCCTCTCTGGAATAGTCATGATAGATCATTAGATCTGGTATATGTGTTGGAGCCTTCGAACTGCGATGTTTCCAGGATTGATGTAACCATTGACCTTCCTTTTTGGGGGTACGTCTCCATATTATAAGTGGCTGCCTCCAACACGATGTTTTTGCAAGACAAACTTTACTAAACTTAATAAACTCTTATAAACAAATGATTGGTCATATCTGTATACTTGCACGGACTCAGCCATTTTTGTCTTCTATAAAATTCATGAGTCGTTCTATGATGTTTGTGTCCTGCGTGTGACCAAAGAATCGACTGATAGACCTTCTTGGTTGTCACGTTGGTTATGTAACTTGAAGAACGTAAAATCAAGATAATATAAAAGATTTAAAAAATCCGGTAAAGCATCGTATTTTTCCCTTTATCTAGATACTCGATCAAATTTTATGGTGCTGAATTCACAATGCTATAAGGACTATCTGGTTAGTCTACGACCTATTAAAAATTTAAATCAAACCTTGCAATTTAGCCGTCTCAAGGTCAATCTTCCAAAAGAAGATTATTTCAAAGGCAACACAAAAAGGTGAGCAGGTTGTCTGTATAGCTATTTCAAAAACTACCAAGTTCTATCATCAGCAGACTTTGCTAAAGAACTTCGGAATTGCAATAGCCATACCATGTCTTCTACGCTAGAATTAGTTGGGAATTGCATCAACTAAATGAAGCGAAAAAAGTTGGGAAAGCCTACACCAAAGACCACCTTCCGGGCATACCCTTAGGCGCTATGAAAAATTAGTGTAAGAGCTTCGCCCCTACCAAACTAATATCACGACCTGTTATTTCATATACTGTATATTGTCTAACCAGATAACACCAACGGAAAGCACGCCGTTACTTTGGAATTTTTATTCGCAAAAAATAAAAACCGTTTTCTACATGGTATATGAAATAACAACCTGCTCACCTTTTTGTGTTGCCTTTGATATAATCTTCTTTTGTAAGATTGACCTCGAGCCGGCTAAATTGCTACGCCCATGGAGAGCACATTAAAGTATTCTACTCTTAAAGCTTACTGTAGTTCTTTTATTATAGCGACGCTGAGATGGCAACCTCTCGACAGCGGACGCCACGCTGCATGCCGACACCAAGGAGACAATAAGAAAACCGAAAGTAAACGAGCGGGACTGAGGTCGTGACGAGTGCCAAAGCGCAAGACGCATCATATGTTTTCACCGTTAGGATATAAGTTGGCAGAGAAGGGTGGGGTGAAAAGTTCAAGAAAATCAACCGCAGCAACAAAGACATTAGTGAATGAAACTAAGATTATCAGGTGTGCCCATTTCCTGAGATCCTTTTCTAGCTTGAGTGAGGTTGGGACCCAAACGAATAAATAATGTTGATAAAATAATTAATTACAAATAAAACTTTGTGCTCTTATCAGTTGACCCGCTTTGAATTTTTATACCATATAAGGTGAAATGGTATATAAAAGTCGCCAAAATGTATGTATCAGTATCAACAGCTGAGTCGATCTAGCTATGTCCGACTGTCCGTCCGTCCGTCTTTCCGTCTGTCCGTCCGTATGAACGCGTAGATCTCGGAGACTATAAGAGATAGAGCCACCAAATTTGGTATGTAGGCTCGTGTAGTATGAAGAGTGATCAAGTTTATTTCAAATTTTTGCCACGCCCCTTTCCGCCCCCGCAATTAAAAAAAAAAAGTTTATCTCAAAAACTATTCTACCTAGAGACACCAAATTTGGTATGTGTACTTGCTTAGTAATTGGGCAAATTAAACAAAACCGATTTTCTCAAACACTATACTAACTAGAGACACCAAGTTCGGTAGGTATATTTGCTCAGTAAACGTGCACATTTTTTATGTGTGAAGATTTGGCCACGCCCATTTCCGCCCCGTAATTTAAAAACTCTATTATCTCGATTATCTACCTTGTGCAATCAAAGTTGGCACACTTAAAACTGAGACTAATACAAAATTTGATCAAAATCGGACTGAAAATAACCAAGTTATGCATAAAAACGTTTTTCCAAAAGGCCGGAGTTGGACGTCGGCTGGTGGGGGCGCTAGGGTGCTCAAATGCTTGAGTGAGCGATATACTAAGACATGCTTGTAAAAAGCATGTGAACAGAATTTTTTAAAAACACACAAATGCAAAATTGCAGCTCCTCTCGGACTCTCCTCATACTCTTTCCATTTCATCCCATAATATTCTTTAAGGTCTTCAGATCAAATATATTTTTCTGTAGACTCTGGACTGAAAACTATACCCCAGCCAGAGCTTCCTTACAAATGGCGCCCGAGCAGGGACCTTGATGAGTATTTTGAGGGAAAAGTTAAATATATATATATATGTATATTTATTGATATATATACATAAGTTAGGAGTTCTCATGTCCTTTATTAGTGGATTCTTACCATATCTTTCATTGGGAATAAGGATTGGACTTGGGAACTCTGGTTTTCCTTGGTGAAACACAACACAACACTTGATTAGAACGTTATAAGATTTGTTTTATTCAATAGTACTTGATGTAACTAGTTCTAGGTCTAAACTAAGACTGCCTGCTCTGTGGAGCGTGGTCCTTTAAATATACCCCGAGATGCCCCATGAGCGCTGGCCGCGGCGTTATGCCGTCGGCATCGGCGTTGGGATCGTGTCTAAAGTGGGTCGCCTCTTCCGGCGAATTCTGCCTATCGGCAATATTCAAAGAATGGATTGGGTAGTAATACAAAAGTGGTTATGCTAGAAAAGGGAAGTGAAGTGTCTAGTGTGACCCAACTTGGGTCGTCTTGGGTCACATATCTGCTTGGGTCGCATAAATACTAGGAAATATAAGTTGCTTACTTGGCTAAGTGTGTTAAGTGTTTACAGGAAATGAAAGATGTGGGTTGCTTAGTTGACTAAAAGTGACAAGTGAAATAGGTCGCGATGCATTTAGATCATACGCGTGTGTGTGAGGTCTGTTAGTGTACCTAGAATGTATGGGAGTGTGTGTGTGGTCAAGGTTTAATATTACTTAGATCGAGGGAGGGTATTTTACCCGATACTCTTTCATGCGTTGCTGGTAAAGTGTGCTGATCGAGTCCCTTTGTAATGTGAGAGGCCGGGGTGCGGGGCACCCATGCGGTCTGGTTTGTAAGGGAAAAGGCGCCCCACGGGTGCTTGTTGTGTAAGAGGAGGAGAAAGAGGCCTCGTGTGAGGATGAGTGTGCTAACTCCTCCCCCCTCAAAAATCGACGTCCCGGAAATCCTTTGTTCTTATCGGTGGTGATCCTGGGAGAGGGTGGTGTTTTTGTTTTTGGGAGCACCTTCTTCAGAATCCAACCTATGGAGATGGCAAGGAGTACAAAGATTAATGTCGCGCAACTGGCCGTGATGATGGTCCCTTTTGTTAGAGTATCCAGGCGGCGTAAATTGTTTATATGTAAATTGTGAACGTATTCCACGTTTAACCTGTGCCCTTCATTTATGACTTCTGTCAAATTGGAAGGTATTGCCACCATTCTTGTGATCGACTGGCTGTTGAAAGTTTTATTACCAATTGTCACTGATCCGTTTGAGAATTGAATGACGAAGGTACCGTTTAGGTCTGATTATACAACGCCGTTCGTCATCTTTCCTTTATAGTTGGTCGTGAATATAGTGCCATCTTCCAGCAACTCGATGTCTTTTATCCTTTATTAGTCTTGGCAGGCAAGAGTCCTCATCCAGGTGGGTGAGGTCCGATTCCTTACATATGGTGATGTTGCCCATGGTTTGGCAGTTTCTTGATATAATGAAGCTGTCTCGTGGTCCTACCAGAATTTTTCCCGAGGGGATGTCAAGTTGTTGGTTGTTTGTTATGGTTGGCCTGATAATCTGAACCGAATATTCCTGTTGTAGTACCCGTGGCATTGCTATGTTGTATAGGACCAAGGTACCGTTCACGAAGATGGTTGGTTGGCCTCTATGATGTTGTTGTAAGGCAGACTTGGTGTCGTTTTGATGATATCCTGCAGCCCGTCTATGTCCAGCAGGTTCGAGTTTCTCGAAGGCTCGAAAGCTTCTTGGTTACTGGACAAGAATTGTTTGTTTATGGTAAACTGCTGGTTATTCTCCTTAATAAGGGAATCATGGGATTGTAAAATCTGGTCCCAGTCAGCTGAATCTGGCGATCCTGCTACCCATTTCCAAGTCGAACCTAACCATTTGAGTGATCGCCTAGACCTCCTGTTGGAGGCCGTGAGTTCCTCAATTTTTGTGTTTAAGTCTTTAATTTTGAGAGAGGCCAGTGTTTTCAGGTCGCATGATGGGTATTGATCCAGAGCCAGTGATAGATTCTCCGCAAGGCCGGCAAAAGAGTCAAGAGGAATTACGTGTACCAAGTTTTTGTGTCCTTCTATCTCCATCCTTTCCCTTGGTAGCTCTCCACCGATGAGAGACACAAAATGAGGGGGCTTGTATTGGAAATAGAAGGGTGTTTTTAGTATGATATTAAATTTAACTTAACTTCTAGTTGTTTAGGTGCTATGTGTACAGGTGTGTTCCTACTTAATGTGTGACTTGTGTAGCTTCTTCCCTGTTTGTGTGATTACCGTAACTCTATTGTCTTGGGCAACTTTTTCCTGAAAAAATCTTTTTGCGTGTTTTCGTTTAATTTGTTTGTTGGCTACGAGAATCTCTTGGTCAGCCTCATAGATTCTTGGCCCTATTTGTAATTGCTTGCTGATGCTCGAGCAATCCTCTAACGTTTTCCAGGAGTGTTTCCTTAGGATTAGTGGTTTCGTCCATGCCTTGTACCGCGGTTGGATTAAAAAAAAGGTCGACGGGTTTCCTTTTAGTTACGGAATGTATGGATTGATTATATATTGTGACTACCAACTTTGCCAACTGCGCAGCGCTCAACTTCGGGTGCTCCATGCGTAAACATCGGTATATTTCTAAGAATGTTGAGTGGAATCGCTCTACCTGTCCATTTACCTCACTTTTTTGCAAAGGGGTCCGGTAAATCTCGATTTGTAATTCGTGCAGATGATTGACGATGATGGGACATAACAATCCTTGCTCGTTGTCCATTACTATTAGTTTAGGCTCTGAGAAATATGGTAGAAAGTCCATAAGTTTTTCTTTGAGGTGTATAGACGATCTCGATAGGGAACAACATTGCGTATTTCGAGAATTTGTCAATGTAGGACAAAAATGTGAACAGAATTTTTTAAAAACACACAAATGCAAAATTGCAGCTCCTCTCGGTCTCTCCTCATACTCTTTCCATTTCATCCCATAATATTCTTTAAGGTCTTCAGATCAAATATATTTTTCTGTAGACTCTGGACTGAAAACTATACCCCAGCCAGAGCTTCCTTACAAATGGCGCCCGAGCAGGGACCTTGATGAGTATTTTGAGGGAAAAGTTAAATATATATATATATGTATATTTATTGATATATATACATAAGTTAGGAGTTCTCATGTCCTTTATTAGTGGATTCTTACCATATCTTTCATTGGGAATAAGGATTGGACTTGGGAACTCTGGTTTTCCTTGGTGAAACACAACACAACACTTGATTAGAACGTTATAAGATTTGTTTTATTCAATAGTACTTGATGTAACTAGTTCTAGGTCTAAACTAAGACTGCCTGCTCTGTGGAGCGTGGTCCTTTAAATATACCCCGAGATGCCCCATGAGCGCTGGCCGCGGCGTTATGCCGTCGGCAGCGGCGTTGGGATCGTGTCTAAAGTGGGTCGCCTCTTCCGGCGAATTCTGCATATCGGCAATATTCAAAGAATGGATTGGCTAGTAATACAAAAGTGGTTATGCTAGAAAAGGGAAGTGAAGTGTCTAGTGTGACCCAACTTGGGTCGTCTTGGGTCACATATCTGCTTGGGTCGCATAAATACTAGGAAATATAAGTTGCTTACTTGGCTAAGTGTGTTAAGTGTTTACAGGAAATGAAAGATGTGGGTTGCTTAGTTGACTAAAAGTGACAAGTGAAATAGGTCGCGATGCATTTAGATCATACGCGTGTGTGTGAGGTCTGTTAGTGTACCTAGAATGTATGGGAGTGTGTGTGTGGTCAAGGTTTAATATTACTTAGATCGAGGGAGGGTATTTTACCCGATACTCTTTCATGCGTTGCTGGTAAAGTGTGCTGATCGAGTCCCTTTGTAATGGGAGAGGCCTGGGTGCGGGGCACCCATGCGGTCTGGTTTGTAAGGGAAAAGGCGCCCCACGGGTGCTTGTTGTGTAAGAGGAGGAGAAAGAGGCCTCGTGTGAGGATGAGTGTGCTAACTCCTCCCCCCTCAAAAATCGACGTCCCGGAGATCCTTTGTTCTTATCGGTGGTGATCCTGGGAGAGGGTGGTGCTTTTGTTTTTGGGAGCACCTTCTTCAGAATCCAACCTATGGAGATGGCAAGGAGTACAAAGATTAATGTCGCGCAACTGGCCGTGATGATGGTCCCTTTTGTTAGAGTATCCAGGCGGCGTAAATTGTTTATATGTAAATTGTGAACGTATTCCACGTTTAACCTGTGCCCTTCATTTATGACTTCTGTCAAATTGGAAGGTATTGCCACCATTCTTGTGATCGACTGGCTGTTGAAAGTTTTATTACCAATTGTCACTGATCCGTTTGAGAATTGAATGACGAAGGTACCGTTTAGGTCTGATTCTACAACGCCGTTCGTCATCTTTCCTTTATAGTTGGTCGTGAATATAGTGCCATCTTCCAGCAACTCGATGTCTTTTATCCTTTATTAGTCTTGGCAGGCAAGAGTCCTCATCCAGGTGGGTGAGGTCCGATTCCTTACATATGGTGATGTTGCCCATGGTTTGGCAGTTTCTTGATATAATGAAGGTGTCTCGTGGTCCTACCAGAATTTTTCCCGAGGGGATGTCAAGTTGTTGGTTGTTTGTTATGGTTGGCCTGATAATCTGAACCGAATATTCCTGTTGTAGTACCCGTGGCATTGCTATGTTGTATAGGACCAAGGTACCGTTCACGAAGATGGTTGGTTGGCCTCTATGATGTTGTTGTAAGGCAGACTTGGTGTCGTTTTGATGATATCCTGCAGCCCGTCTATGTCCAGCAGGTTCGAGTTTCTCGAAGGCTCGAAAGCTTCTTGGTTACTGGACAAGAATTGTTTGTTTATGGTAAACTGCTGGTTATTCTCCTTAATAAGGGAATCATGGGATTGTAAAATCTGGTCCCAGTCAGCTGCATCTGGCGATCCTGCTACCCATTTCCAAGTCGAACCTAACCATTTGAGTGATCGCCTAGACCTCCTGTTGGAGGCCGTGAGTTCCTCAATTTTTGTGTTTAAGTCTTTAATTTTGAGAGAGGCCAGTGTTTTCAGGTCGCATGATGGGTATTGATCCAGAGCCAGTGATAGATTCTCCGCAAGGCCGGCAAAAGAGTCAAGAGGAATTACGTGTACCAAGTTTTTGTGTCCTTCTATCTCCATCCTTTCCCTTGGTAGCTCTCCACCGATGAGAGACACAAAATGAGGGGGCTTGTATTGGAAATAGAAGGGTGTTTTTAGTATGATATTAAATTTAACTTAACTTCTAGTTGTTTAGGTGCTATGTGTACAGGTGTGTTCCTACTTAATGTGTGACTTGTGTAGCTTCTTCCCTGTTTGTGTGATTACCGTAACTCTATTGTCTTGGGCAACTTTTTCCTGAAAAAATCTTTTTGCGTGTTTTCGTTTAATTTGTTTGTTGGCTACGAGAATCTCTTGGTCAGCCTCATAGATTCTTGGCCCTATTTGTAATTGCTTGCTGATGCTCGAGCAATCCTCTAACGTTTTCCAGGAGTGTTTCCTTAGGATTAGTGGTTTCGTCCATGCCTTGTACCGCGGTTGGATTAAAAAAAAGGTCGACGGGTTTCCTTTTAGTTACGGAATGTATGGATTGATTATATATTGTGACTACCAACTTTGCCAACTGCCCAGCGCTCAACTTCGGGTGCTCCATGCGTAAACATCGGTATATTTCTAAGAATGTTGAGTGGAATCGCTCTACCTGTCCATTTACCTCACTTTTTTGCAAAGGGGTCCGGTAAATCTCGATTTGTAATTCGTGCAGATGATTGACGATGATGGGACATAACAATCCTTGCTCGTTGTCCATTACTATTAGTTTAGGCTCTGAGAAATATGGTAGAAAGTCCATAAGTTTTTCTTTGAGGTGTATAGACGATCTCGATAGGGAACAACATTGCGTATTTCGAGAATTTGTCAATGTAGGACAAAAACCATAATTTTTCAATTACGAAGAGGTCGATGTGTAGAATTTCGCATAGCATGCAAGGTATTGGTGTCGGCTGCAGGTGAGGTTTCTTTGGTCGACGGTTGTATTTTTGTGTTCCACATATGGTGCATTTTGACACATAACTCCTGGTTTTGGCCGTCATTTTTGGGAAATAATACCTCGAGAGAATTTGTTGTTTGTTCTCCAGGTAATTCCTATGGGCTCTTCGGTGTTCCTTTTGGATTATGTCCTGGATTTGATCCTCTGAAGTTATATCCTCTAAGATTTCCTGTGCTAGGCGGATTTTATAGCCGTTAAAATATTCCCAGATTATAGATTGTATGTCGGGAATGGCGATTTCCGGGACCTTGATTTAGATGAGTTTTGGTGCTCCTTCGAGACCAGTTCTAGATAGAGCAATGTCTCTGTCAATATCCAAATGTACCATATGTCGCTGGAATCCAGGGTGTGGTTCGGTGGAAGTGTCAGTGCCCGTCCCTATGATAACGACTACCTGATTTCGAAATGAGTTGAGTGGGGTGTCGACACGATGTAGTGGAAGGCGAAGTGGCTGTCCAGCCGATTGTGTTAGCCTGAGAGGGTTTAGTTGCGAGGTAATGCGGGACAAGGCATCGGCCACTGCATTTGCTTTTCCTGGCTTATAGAACAACTTGCAATTATATTCCTCGATCCGGGCCTTCCATCGTTTTAGTTTGGCGTTTGAGTTGCGGTTTCCCAGGGCAAAGGTTAATGGTTGGTGATCGGTGTATATCCTGATTTTCTCGGCTCCATATAAATATGAGCGCAATGTCTCCAGTCCCCATAGGATGGCTAGCATTTCCTTTTCGTTGGTTGCGTAATTCTCTTCCGTTCGTGATAGCCCACGAGAAATAAAGGAGATTGGTCGATCCTTTTCATCCTGCAACTAGGACAGGACACCTCCAAGTGCCTCGTTGGATGCGTCGGTCGTGAGGTTAAACGGCTTGCTGAAATCCGGGAAGGCTAGGTCTTCGGATGAAACTAGCAGTGTTTTAAGATCCTCGAAGGCCTTCAATTCGTTTTCCCCCAAGGTGATTTGCACCTTCCTTGATTGGCTCGCTTTAACTTGACCCGATCTCCCCTTGTGAGGTTAGTGAGAGGTTTGGATACCTTGGATGAATTTCCTGTAATATGATGTCATTCCCAAGGAGCTCTTGAGCTCCTTTAGGTTGGTTGGAGGCTTCATTGCGGTGACGGCTGCTACTTTCTTCTCGTCGGTGCGTATCCCTTCACTTGACACCGTGTATCCCAGGAAATATACCTCGGTTTTCATGAAGGTTGTTTTCTCCAGGTTAACCCGAAGGTTCGCTTCTGAAACTTTTTCGAAGACTTTCTGAATATCGATCATATGATCCGCCTCGCTCCTGCTGAATATTATAATGTCGTCAATATACACGTAACAACATACTCCGATGAGGTCCCGAAGGACATCGACTATCATTCGTTGAAATATGGCAGTGGCGTTTTTCAATCCAAATGGAAGTCTCAGGAATTCGTTGATTTGCCTCTTTACCTCCCCCATCATCGGCGCTGGGAATGGGTAGGTATGTGTGTAGACAGGTTCTTGGTCGACCGTGCGTATTTCAGCCCTTACTTCAGTTGCCACGGTTTCTGACTCAAGTAAGGGCCCAAAAATGTGGTTGAAGGAATGGATTATTTCCTTCAGGTGGTTGGTGAAGCGGTCCAATAGGCTCGAACCTCACGCAGGGTATCGTCGCCAATGATTCCGTCAAAATCGATCAGGCTGGGCAGGACATAGAAGGTGACAGTTGCATCATTCCCGAAAGGTTTACAAAATTTCTCTTTCACATAATGCGTTATTTTCATGCTTCCTCCGACGGAAGCGGTATAGAAGGGTCGTGGCAACAGTTGGCCGTGGGGGGCGTGCCGCTCCTGGATGTAATTGGAGGCTCCAGTATCGATGAGGAAAGTGAGACATTCCCCATATTTGGTAGCGTACTTTAAGTACGGTACTCCGGTTCGGCTGGGCTCATACAATTTTCAGCCTTTTTGGGGCTTCGTCGGTCATCCAGTTGTCTTGGTTCGCCCTTGGTGTCTTCTGAGGCATCCGATCCTTCCATGGTCAAATGGTTCACGATCTTCTGATTTTTTTTGATCGGTTCTATTCCCTCCGTGGTGATGACCGTTGTTCCGGCCATAATTACGGTCCCAATTGCTTTTCTTATAGGAATTCTTTCCTTTGTAGTTGTTACTTTTGTAATCTTTACCAGACTTGTAATTTCCCTTGAAAGGGTCGTATCGTTGTTTATATAATATTTATCTGAGTGTGGGGCCCGATGATCATTCCCCTGGCTGCTGCTTGACCTGGGCGTATCGAGCCGGAGCTCATGGATCTGTCTGACAACGCCTAAAGCTGCACGGTATACGGCGTTTAATGTCGATGGGACGAAGCGCATGAGATGTTTCCTAAGCTCTCGATTTAGGTTGCGAACAAATTCGCACGAGCTGTTTATTTCTTGTTGTTGGAGTGTGGATTCCTTTACTTCCGGTGAGAGAGGACCTTCCTTTATTTTCTCTACGTATAGCCTGTGCAGTGCTCGAAATTTTACGTAGTAGGCATCTACTGTGTCGCGTTCTTGTTGCAGGTTCCGCATGGCAGACTGGATGGCCTCCGGGAGGCGTTAATCGGAGAAATGATTTCTCAGCACACGTTTAATAGCTTCCCATGACGTGGTGTCCCCCTCTTCTTCGTAGTATATATCAGCGGCTTCGCCTTTCAATTTGAGTCGCACACGCCTTACCATCATTTTATACGCGGGTTGGTTTCCATTTGTCGCGATTTCAGCCAAAACCTCGTCAATCGAGTTGATCCATCGGCCGAGTTCGGCATGACCTCCGAAATAGGACGCCAGTCCATTGCACAAGTTGTCTACGTAGCCATTCAAATTGGGAGCGCAGCTGTTTAAATTGAGTATTCCGGTTTGGTCGGTTGACTCGGCTCGGGATCCAGGTTCGTTATGGGTCACAGGGGTGACTACTAGTGGCGTATTCACAATGGTATTACTGTCAGTTGTGACGTGCACGGCATCTCCTGCGGCTGCCAATTGCTCGAGTTGAGCATCCCGTTCGGCCAATTCATTGATGAGCTCCCGAAGTCTATCAATTTCAGCGTCCCTTTCGGCTATGGCACTGACGGCCTCCTGCAGTGTAATGCCCAAGTTTTCGTTGTCACTCATTTCAGTTTTGTTTACAGCAACTGTTTTCAATTTTTTAAATAGTTCTGTTCCTTTTTGTAGGATGCGATACTTGTTTTTATGAGTGGGTAACTCCTAAAGTGTGTATGTGTGTACTTGGATTTGAATCTCACCCGTAGTGTAACAAATTTTGCAATACGTGATAGTCACAATATTATCTGTAAGAATGGAAAAATGCACATTAGGATACCACATGTTAGATTGCTACCAATTTAGTAGCTCACTTATGCTGTCATTGTGCCCTAACTCTCATAAGAAGGGTAACAAATTTTGGTTTTCGCGTTAGTTTCTGTTGAGTGTGCATAATTGGAAATGCATTTGTGTGCATGTGTTTCACATTTCTCCTTTCGCCCCTTTTATGCGTTGATTCTATCCTAAATTGCTGTTTTCAAGGTTTTCTTTTCTTTACCTCAATTGTCTGACTAAGCATATTCGCATTTTGTGTTTCTCAGTAACCCGTAGTGGTCAAAGTCGGTGTGGGGTTTTATTTAGTATCAGCTAAGAACATGGAACGAACGGACGAAAATTTTAATCCAACTACGCAAGCGGAAATATTTTATTGCGATTCTTCTTCCGATGACGAGACTATGAGGGAGGAAATCATAATAGTGGATTCAAGTTCTGAATCCGATGGGGATTCAGATGCAACTTCCGAATAATTCCCTCGGGTCGCAAGAAATAGGTCACCGAGCTCTGACCAGAGCGACAGTTTATGGGAGGATGACCTTCCCAGCTCAAGAATTATCGTGGCTGATCCGGATGAGGATGAGGAAACAATCCCCTTCCCGTTCCCTAAGCCGATTAATGTTCCCGAGATGATTATTCAGGAATATCTGGATTATCCTCCAACACTTGAGGGGTCGCTTACCACTGTAACCCGCTTGAAGAGACGATCTCTGGAGTCAGTTTTTCGTTATGAGGAAAATAGAAGGCGAGCTGGGTGTCCCAATTTGAGGGGTATTCTCAAATGAAGGCATCCCACTCCTACCCGCAGACGGCCAAGATAATTTAAAAACCCAACATGATTAATAAACAGAATCAGAAAGTAAGAGGTTGTATTGACTTTTTCATTGGGGCTATAGTTGGGGCACTCGTTCGTATTTTCGCAGCTTCTTGCTCAGAAGAAGGGCTTGGGTTTTCAACCAAATGTAAACACATGAATTTTTTTCAGCAGCTCCTTATAAAAAGAAGGGCTTGGGTTTTCAACCAAATAAATTTTTTCCGCAGCTCCTTGTCGAGAAGAAGGGCTTGGCCTTTCAACCAGACATATGCTTCTATTTTCAGCAGCTCCTTATAAAAAGAAGGGCTTGGGTTTTCAACCAAATAAATTTTTTCCGCAGCTCCTTGTCGAGAAGGAGGGCTTGGGTTTTCAACCAGACATTTATCGTAGCAAGACACCGGAACGACGTACCCACTCATAGGGGTAATTAAACCTTGCCCTTGCACGTGGCTAGGTTTTGTTTCTATTTTTTTTAATTTAATTGAGCTCTCCGGTGTCAAACACGGAAGCGCGACGCTTTCCTTCCGGTTTCGTCAATTTTTATATGTTAACGCCCAAAAATGCAAGAGGCGCGAAATTTGCCTTCGCTTGCTGATTCCACCTTTGCCTGCTTCTGCTGGCTTGAGAGTGCTGTGGTTAGCAAAACGGAATTGTTTTTGGAAGAGTCAGCAGTTTTATGCAAGCCGAGGTAGGAATTGGTTTCAAGTTTCACCATAATCAGATGAAGCATTTCCCGTTGGCCTAGTGGCCTATATATAATTTTTTAAGAATTTTGGGATAGGTCAGGGTTGTGCCTGAGCAATTAATTATTTTATTTCAACATTCTCACTGCTGACATGGCTTGCATTTAACTGAGGAGCTCTTCTGACTTTTGTCTATACCCGTAATATTCCTAGATTCCCTCTAACGAGTGAGTAGCGCCATTATGGCTTCTAGAAAAATTACGGGTCCCTGCTCGGGCGCCAGTTAGGAGTTCTCATGTCCTTTATTGGTGGATTCTTACCATATCTTTCATTTGGAATAAGGATTGGACTTGGGAACTCTGGTTTTCCTTGGTGAAACACAACACAACACTTGATTAGAACGTTATAAGATTTGTTTTATTCAACAGTACTTGATGTAACTAGTTCTAGGTCTAAACTAAGACTGCCTGCTCTGTGGAGCGTGGTCCTTTAAATATACCCCGAGATGCCCCATGAGCGCTGGCCGTGGCGTTATGCCGTCGGCAGCGGCGTTGGGATCTTGTCTAAAGTGGGTCGCCTCTTCCGGCGAATTCTGCATATCGGCAATATTCAAAGAATGGATTGGCTAGTAATACAAAAGTGGTTATGCTATAAAAGGGAAGTGAAGTGTCTAGTGTGACCCAACTTGGGTCGTCTTGGGTCACATATCTGCTTGGGTCGCATAAATACTAGGAAATATAAGTTGCTTACTTGGCTAAGTGTGTTAAGTGTTTACAGGAAATGAAAGATGTGGGTTGCTTAGTTGACTAAAAGTGACAAGTGAAATAGGTCGCGATGAATTTAGATCATACGCGTGTGTGTGAGGTCTGTTAGTGTACCTAGAATGTATGGGAGTGTGTGTGTGGTCAAGGTTTAATATTACTTAGATCGAGGGAGGGTATTTTACCCGATACTCTTTCATGCGTTGCTGGTAAAGTGTGCTGATCGAGTCCCTTTGTAATGGGAGAGGCCTGGGTGCGGGGCACCCATGCGGTCTGGTTTGTAAGGGAAAAGGCGCCCCACGGGTGCTTGTTGTGTAAGAGGAGGAGAAAGAGGCCTCGTGTGAGGATGAGTGTGCTAACTCCTCCCCCCTCAAAAATCGACGTCCCGGAGATCCTTTGTTCTTATCGGTGGTGATCCTGGGAGAGGGTGGTGTTTTTGTTTTTGGGAGCACCTTCTTCAGAATCCAACCTATGGAGATGGCAAGGAGTACAAAGATTAATGTCGCGCAACTGGCCGTGATGATGGTCCCTTTTGTTAGAGTATCCAGGCGGCGTAAATTGTTTATATGTAAATTGTGAACGTATTCCACGTTTAACCTGTGCCCTTCATTTATGACTTCTGTCAAATTGGAAGGTATTGCCACCATTCTTGTGATCGACTGGCTGTTGAAAGTTTTATTACCAATTGTCACTGATCCGTTTGAGAATTGAATGACGAAGGTACCGTTTAGGTCTGATTCTACAACGCCGTTCGTCATCTTTCCTTTATAGTTGGTCGTGAATATAGTGCCATCTTCCAGCAACTCGATGTCTTTTATCCTTTATTAGTCTTGGCAGGCAAGAGTCCTCATCCAGGTGGGTGAGGTCCGATTCCTTACATGTGGTGATGTTGCCCATGGTTTGGCAGTTTCTTGATATAATGAAGGTGTCTCGTGGTCCTACCAGAATTTTTCCCGAGGGGATGTCAAGTTGTTGGTTGTTTGTTATGGTTGGCCTGATAATCTGAACCGAATATTCCTGTTGTAGTACCCGTGGCATTGCTATGTTGTATAGGACCAAGGTACCGTTCACGAAGATGGTTGGTTGGCCTCTATGATGTTGTTGTAAGGCAGACTTGGTGTCGTTTTGATGATATCCTGCAGCCCGTCTATGTCCAGCAGGTTCGAGTTTCTCGAAGGCTCGAAAGCTTCTTGGTTACTGGACAAGAATTGTTTGTTTATGGTAAACTGCTGGTTATTCTCCTTAATAAGGGAATCATGGGATTGTAAAATCTGGTCCCAGTCAGCTGCATCTGGCGATCCTGCTACCCATTTCCAAGTCGAACCTAACCATTTGAGTGATCGCCTAGACCTCCTGTTGGAGGCCGTGAGTTCCTCAATTTTTGTGTTTAAGTCTTTAATTTTGAGAGAGGCCAGTGTTTTCAGGTCGCATGATGGGTATTGATCCAGAGCCAGTGATAGATTCTCCGCAAGGCCGGCAAAAGAGTCAAGAGGAATTACGTGTACCAAGTTTTTGTGTCCTTCTATCTCCATCCTTTCCCTTGGTAGCTCTCCACCGATGAGAGACACAAAATGAGGGGGCTTGTATTGGAAATAGAAGGGTGTTTTTAGTATGATATTAAATTTAACTTAACTTCTAGTTGTTTAGGTGCTATGTGTACAGGTGTGTTCCTACTTAATGTGTGACTTGTGTAGCTTCTTCCCTGTTTGTGTAACTCTATTGTCTTGGGCAACTTTTTCCTGAAAAAATCTTTTTGCGTGTTTTCGTTTAATTTGTTTGTTGGCTACGAGAATCTCTTGGTCAGCCTCATAGATTCTTGGCCCTATTTGTAATTGCTTGCTGATGCTCGAGCAATCCTCTAACGTTTTCCAGGAGTGTTTCCGTAGGATTAGTGGTTTCGTCCATGCCTTGTACCGCGGTTGGATTAAAAAAAGGTCGACGGGTTTCCTTTTAGTTACGGAGTGTATGGATTGATTATATATTGTGACCACCAACTTTGCCAACTGCGCAGCGCTCAACTTCGGGTGCTCCATGCGTAAACATCGGTATATTTCTAAGAATGTTGAGTGGAATCGCTCTACCTGTCCATTTACCTCACTTTTTTGCAAAGGGGTCCGGTAAATCTCGATTTGTAATTCGTGCAGATGATTGACGATGATGGGACATAACAATCCTTGCTCGTTGTCCATTACTATTAGTTTAGGCTCTGAGAAATATGCCAGAAAGTCCATAAGTTTTTCTTTGAGGTGTATAGACGATCTGTTCTCGATAGGGAACAACATTGCGTATTTCGAGAATTTGTCAATGGAGGACAAAAACCATAATTTTTCAATTACGAAGAGGTCGATGTGTAGAATTTCGCATAGCATGCAAGGTATTGGTGTCGGCTGCAGGTGAGGTTTCTTTGGTCGACGGTTGTATTTTTGTGTTCCACATATGGTGCATTTTGACCGTCATTTTTGGGAAATAATACCTCGAGAGAATTTGTTGTTTGTTCTCCAGGTAATTCCTATGGGCTCTTCGGTGTTCCTTTTGGATTATGTCCTGGATTTGATCCTCTGAAGTTATATCCTCTACGATTTCCTGTGCTAGGCGGATTTTATAGCCGTTAAAATATTCCCAGATTATAGATTGTATGTCGGGAATGGCGATTTCCGGGACCTTGATTTAGATGAGTTTTGGTGCTCCTTCGAGACCAGTTCTAGATAGAGCAATGTCTCTGTCAATATCCAAATGTACCATATGTCGCTGGAATCCAGGGTATGGTTCGGTGGAAGTGTCAGTGCCCGTCCCTATGATAACGACTACCTGATTTCGAAATGAGTTGAGTGGGGTGTCGACACGATGTAGTGGAAGGCGAAGTGGCTGTCCAGCCGATTGTGTTAGCCTGAGAGGGTTTAGTTGCGAGGTAATGCGGGACAAGGCATCGGCCACTGCATTTGCTTTTCCTGGCTTATAGAACAACTTGCAATTATATTCCTCGATCCGGGCCTTCCATCGTTTTAGTTTGGCGTTTGAGTTGCGGTTTCCCAGGGCAAAGGTTAATGGTTGGTGATCGGTGTATATCCTGATTTTCTCGGCTCCATATAAATATGAGCGCAATGTCTCCAGTCCCCATAGGATGGCTAGCATTTCCTTTTCGTTGGTTGCGTAATTCTCTTCCGTTCGTGATAGCCCACGAGAAATAAAGGAGATTGGTCGATCCTTTTCATCCTGCAACTGGGACAGGACACCTCCAAGTGCCTCGTTGGATGCGTCGGTCGTGAGGTTAAACGGCTTGCTGAAATCCGGGAAGGCTAGGACTTCGGATGAAACTAGCAGTGTTTTAAGATCCTCGAAGGCCTTCAATTCGTTTTCCCGCAAGGTGATTTGCACCTTCCTTGATTGGCTCGCTTTAACTTGGCCCGATCTCCCCTTGTGAGGTTAGTGAGAGGTTTGGATACCTTGGATGAATTTCCTGTAATATGATGTCATTCCCAAGAAGCTCTTGAGCTCCTTTAGGTTGGTTGGAAGCTTCATTGCGGTGACGGCTGCTACTTTCTTCTCGTCGGTGCGTATCCCTTCACTTGACACCGTGTATCCCAGGAAATATACCTCGGTTTTCATGAAGGTTGTTTTCTCCAGGTTAACCCGAAGGTTCGCTTCTGAAACTTTTTCGAAGACTTTCTGAATATCGATCATATGATCCGCCTCGCTCCTGCTGAATATTATAATGTCGTCAATATACACGTAACAACATACTCCGATGAGGTCCCGAAGGACATCGACTATCATTCGTTGAAATATGGCAGTGGCGTTTTTCAATCCAAATGGAAGTCTCAGGAATTCGTTGATTTGCCTCTTTACCTCCCCCATCATCGGCGCTGGGAATGGGTAGGTATGTGTGTAGACAGGTTCTTGGTCGACCGTGCGTATTTCAGCCCTTACTTCAGTTGCCACGGTTTCTGACTCAAGTAAGGGCCCAAAAATGTGGTTGAAGGAATGGATTATTTCCTTCAGGTGGTTGGTGAAGCGGTCCAATAGGCTCGAACCTCACGCAGGGTATCGTCGCCAATGATTCCGTCAAAATCGATCAGGCTGGGCAGGACATAGAAGGTGACAGTTGCATCATTCCCGAAAGGTTTACAAAATTTCTCTTTCACATAATGCGTTATTTTCATGCTTCCTCCGACGGAAGCGGTATAGAAGGGTCGTGGCAACAGTTGGCCGTGGGGGGCGTGCCGCTCCTGGATGTAATTGGAGGCTCCAGTATCGATGAGGAAAGTGAGACATTCCCCATATTTGGTAGCGTACTTTAAGTACGGTACTCCGGTTCGGCTGGGCTCATACAATTTTCAGCCTTTTTGGGGCTTCGTCGGTCATCCAGTTGTCTTGGTTCGCCCTTGGTGTCTTCTGAGGCATCCGATCCTTCCATGGTCAAATGGTTCACGATCTTCTGATTTTTTTTGATCGGTTCTATTCCCTCCGTGGTGATGACCGTTGTTCCGGCCATAATTACGGTCCCAATTGCTTTTCTTATAGGAATTCTTTCCTTTGTAGTTGTTACTTTTGTAATCTTTACCAGACTTGTAATTTCCCTTGAAAGGGTCGTATCGTTGTTTATATAATATTTATCTGAGTGTGGGGCCCGATGATCATTCCCCTGGCTGCTGCTTGACCTGGGCGTATCGAGCCGGAGCTCATGGATCTGTCTGACAACGCCTAAAGCTGCACGGTATACGGCGTTTAATGTCGATGGGACGAAGCGCATGAGATGTTTCCTAAGCTCTCGGTTTAGGTTGCGAACAAATTCGCACGAGCTGTTTATTTCTTGTTGTTGGAGTGTGGATTCCTTTACTTCCGGTGAGAGAGGACCTTCCTTTATTTTCTCTACGTATAGCCTGTGCAGTGCTCGAAATTTTACGTAGTAGGCATCTACTGTGTCGCGTTCTTGTTGCAGGTTCCGCATGGCAGACTGGATGGCCTCCGGGAGGCGTTAATCGGAGAAATGATTTCTCAGCACACGTTTAATAGCTTCCCATGACGTGGTGTCCCCCTCTTCTTCGTAGTATATATCAGCGGCTTCGCCTTTCAATTTGAGTCGCACACGCCTTACCATCATTTTATACGCGGGTTGGTTTCCATTTGTCGCGATTTCAGCCAAAACCTCGTCAATCGAGTTGATCCATCGGCCGAGTTCGGCATGACCTCCGGAATAGGACGCCAGTCCATTGCACAAGTTGTCTACGTAGCCATTCAAATTGGGAGCGCAGCTGTTTAAATTGAGTATTCCGGTTTGGTCGGTTGACTTGGCTCGGGATCCAGGTTCGTTATGGGTCACAGGGGTGACTACTAGTGGCGTATTCACAATGGTATTACTGTCAGTTGTGACGTACACGGCATCTCCTGCGGCTGCCAATTGCTCGAGTTGAGCATCCCGTTCGGCCAATTCATTGATGAGCTCCCGAAGTCTATCAATTTCAGCGTCCCTTTCGGCTATGGCACTGACGGCCTCCTGCAGTGTAATGCCCAAGTTTTCGTTGTCACTCATTTCAGTTTTGTTTACAGCAACTGTTTTCAATTTTTTAAATAGTTCTATTCCTTTTTGTAGGATGCGATACTTGTTTTTATGAGTGGGTAACTCCTAAAGTGTGTATGTGTGTACTTGGATTTAAATCCCACCAACTACGCAAGCGGAAATATTTTATTGCGATTCTTCTTCCGATGACGAGACTTTGGGGGAGGAAATCATAATAGTGGATTCAAGTTCTGAATCCGATGGGGATTCAGATGCAACTTCCGAATTATTCCCTCGGGTCGCAAGAAATAGGTCACCGAGCTCTGACCAGAGCGACAGTTTATGGGAGGATGACCTTCCCAGGTCAAGAATTATCGTGGCTGATCCGGATGAGGATGAGGAAACAATCCCCTTCCCGTTCCCTAAGCCGATTCATTTTCCCGAGATGATCATTCAGGAATATCTGGATTATCCTCCACCACTTGAGGGGTCGCTTAACACTGTAACCCGCTTGAAGAGACGATCCTTGGAGTCAGTTTTTCGTTATGAGGAAAATAGAAGGCGAGCTGGGTGTCCCAATTTGAGGGGTATTCTCAAATGGAGGCATCCCACTCCTGCTCGCAGACGGCCAAGATAATTTGAAAACCCAACATGATTAATAAACAGAATCAGAAAGTAAGAGGTTGTATTGACTTTTTCATTGGGGCTATAGTTGGGGCACTCGTTCGTATTTTCGCAGCTTCTTGCTCAGAAGAAGGGCTTGCGTTTTTAACCAAATGAATTTTTTTCAGCAGCTCCTCATAAAAGGAAGGGCTTGGGTTTTCAACCAAATAAATTTTTTCCGCAGCTTCTTGTCGAGAAGAGGGGCTTGGCCTTTCAACCAGACATATGCTTCTATTTTCAGCAGCTCCTTGCTCAGAAGGAGGGCTTGGGTTTTCAACCAAATAAAACTTTTTCGCGGCTCCTTGTCGAGAAGGAGGGCTTGGCTTTTCAACCAGACATTTATCGTAGCAAGACACCGGAAAGACGTACCCACTCATAGGGGTAATTGAACCTTGCCCTTACGTGGCTAGGTTTTGTTTCTATTTTTTTTAATTTAATTGAGCTCTCCGGTGTCAAACACGGAAGCGCGACGCTTTCCTTCCGATTTCTTCAATTTGTATATGTTAACGCCCAAAAATGCAAGAGGCGCAAAATTTCACTTCGCTTGCTGATTCCACCTTTGCCTGCATCTGCTGGCTTGAGAGTGCTGTGGTTAGCAAAACGCGTTCTGGATTGTTTTTTGAAGAGTCACCAGTTTTATGCAAGCCGAGGTAGGAATTGGTTTCAAGTTTCACCATAATCAGCATTTCCCGTTGGCCTAGTGGCCTATATATCATTTTTTAAGAATTTTGGGATAGGTCAGGGTTGTGCCTGAGCAATTAATTATTTTATTTCAACATTCTCACTGCTGACATGGCTTGCATTTAACTGAGGAGCTCTTCTGACTTTTGTCTATACCCGTAATATTCCTAGATTCCCTCTAACGAGTGAGTAGCGCCATTATGGCTTCTAGAAAAATTACGGGTCCCTGCTCGGGCGCCAGTTAGGAGTTCTCATGTCCTTTATTGGTGGATTCTTACCATATCTTTCATTTGGAATAAGGATTGGACTTGGGAACTCTGGTTTTCCTTGGTGAAACACAACACAACACTTGATTAGAACGTTATAAGATTTGTTTTATTCAATAGTACTTGATGTAACTAGTTCTAGGTCTAAACTAAGACTGCCTGCTCTGTGGAGCGTGGTCCTTTAAATATACCCCGAGATGCCCCATGAGCGCTGGCCGTGGCGTTATGCCGTCGGCAGCGGCGTTGAGATCGTATCTAAAGTGGGTCGCCTCTTCCGGCGAATTCCGCATATCGGCAATATTCAAAGAATGGATTGGCTAGTAATACAAAAGTGGTTATGCTAGAAAAGGGAAGTGAAGTGTCTAGTGTGACCCAACGTGGGTCGTCTTGGGTCACATATCTGCTTGGGTCGCATAAATACTAGGAAATATAAGTTGAAAGATGTGGGTTGCTTAGTTGACTAAAAGTGACAAGTGAAATAGGTCGCGATGCACTTAGATGATACGCGTGTGTGTGAGGTCTGTTAGTGTACCTAGAATGTATGGGAGTGTGTGTGTGGTCACGGATTAATATTACTTAGATCGAGGGAGGGTATTTTACCCGATACTCGTTCAGGCGTTGCTGGTAAAGTGTGCTGATCGAGTCCCTTTGTAATGTGAGAGGCCGGGGTGCGGGGCACCGATGCGGTCTGGTTTGTAAGGGAAAAGGCGCCCCAGGGGTGCTTGTTGTGTAAGAGGAGGAGAAAGAGGCCTCGTGTGAGGATGAGTGTGCTAATTTATATATATATATTGTACTGTATATATAAATATATATATATATATGTATATATATATATATATATATAAATATATATATAGGAGTTATTTAGCCAAATAATGATAATCCGTTGAATTCAGAAAACATTACAAGTTCTTTATTTGGTTCTTAAATATAATCGCAATGAATTTGTGGTTGTTACTCTCTAGCTAGCTGCTACCAGAATAATTCTTTACGCCGTCGCCCAGAAGCGCCAAAGCTCCCTAGCTGACCCTATGTTGCTGACGCATTTTGTGTGAGGGGAAGAGTGGCCTGAAATTTTTGTGCACTCGCGGAGTTAGGTTAGGGTATCTAAAGGTCGCATATACGTCGTCGTTGTGTCAGGCATTTTTTTTTCTTTAGTGTTACTTTTGCCCACTACAGTTGCATGCGTGAAAGGGACAGGGACACACGAAGCAGCAGATAGGAATGAGAGCAGACAGGTTACCGTTTGATTCGTGGCGTGTGTGTGTGAAAGCTATGAGCATTCTCTTGCCATCATCCTCTCACTCTTAGTGCACTTACACATAGCCTTGATTCAACCTTTTTTTTGGCGTTCCCTCATTCACACTGATTTGCATATACAGTCGCGCACTGGGTTTCGTGTTATTGTATTTTTTTTTTTATGTGCCAAAAAAAAAAAAAGTTTTCAAAGCGCGTGTGTGTGAAAAAACGATGATGCTCGTGCATTGGCCTCACATGTGTGATGCCGGGTCGGACCATGTGAGTGTATATGAGCGTCGCTGACTCTTGTGTATGTGTGCGCTCGCGATACGAATTGTAGAGATAATGAGTGCGTGGCGCTTACGTCACACATTTCCTCTAAGGCAGAAAAATTTCGGGTTTGCTTGTGACGTACATATGCGTGAAGAGGCGATTCAAAGACATTGGACACATTCGTATTAGTATACGTATGGAAGAGTAGGCATGGGTATATCGCCTAGATTAAACACACACATGACGAAAAGAAAACCATTCGGTTCTTTTTTTTTGGGCAGATCACCTTTTTTTTATGATGTAAAATGAGAGCAACAAATAAAAAAAAAAAAAAAAATATATATATATATATATAACACGCACAAAGTCATGCCATGCTAGATAAGAATGTCGGCAGAGTCTCCGGCAGGGTTTCGACAGAGGGAATTATTAATGGACTCAGCTACTGAGTCACCCACAGAGCTAGCGATAGAGTCATCAACGGAGCCATCGACAGAGCCTCACATTGAAATCAGTTTAAAAAAAAAATGGACAAAATTACAAGAGAGAAGAAAAAAGAGCAAAAGTTACCAGAAGCAGAAAGAACGAATCAATATCAAAATCAACGAAGTCAATAGTGGGACTATAACCTACCGCACTTCGAGGTGAACGGAGCCTGGGTATGGGTAACCTTGAAATCTCACCTAACTCAGGGTGTGAGACAGAAGCATAAGGAGCCATTTAAGTCCAAACATATGCACTGGGAAGGGCAGTCAGTATTTGGAACTCGGCAATATATAAGATCGAAAAAAAGAAGGTGCTTCAATCCGTAAGGATAACAACTTGAGAAGGATCATCAACAGGACTACTCATCAGTACAAGGATTTACAACGGAAGGATTAACAAGGACCAAGGACAAGGACATTCACAGCTAAGGTGAACTAAGCTTTAATGATATCTCAGCACCCAAGGAGATTAATGTAAAGGATATCAGCAAATTTTGCAATAAGGACAATTATTGTCCCATATTCGAAACGTTAATCGCAGTTAACTTTTACTTTCTTTAGGCGACATCGAGGGAGATTTAATCGCTTTTCCAGTAACCATATTCTACATTCAAGGATTATCCCAATTCTAATAAACAAACGGGATCTAATTCTATCACCAGGCAAGATCTTTCTTATATATTCGAACCATTGTAAAGATTTTTCAAAATCTTTAAGCCAAAAAAACACCTCGAAGTTTTCAATCGCGGGGATAAGTCTCATTTACGCGTCACAATAACTCAGAGAATAACAATAAAATATATATACACATATTGGTCAACTTGCACATTCAAATATCATAGTCTATCGGTTTACAGTATGCTACGCTACTGCGCGAACTTCGAAATCCTTTGGCTGATTATCGCTTAAAATACGACAAAGAGTCCTTACTAATATATTAGCAACGGGCGTTCATTGGATAAACCATCGACGCAAGGCCGAGTTGGAAGTCGTTTGTGATGGATTCGGCTTGGACACCGGCGAGCTCGCCTTAAGGGAGGATCATCATCCCAAGATATTGAGTCGACTTGCCGAAATCGAAGCCCAACTTAACGCGTGGGATAAGAAATTAGATGTAAAAGCACACACAAGCCACTAACTATCGTTCTAAATCGCATTCGGGTTCTCGCTCTGGATCTCCAACACCTTTCGGTATTCCTGGCTCGAAGATCAGTCCATGAATCTCTGGTAGGACGTACCACTGGGAGTTATGCCTCGATTGCGGAACGTATAACCAAATGGGAAACTGGCTTTAGCGGATCTACCGATCTATCTATTTTATAGAGACTCGAGCCGCGGCGTAGCACTGCCTCCGATGATAGCCATCTTATTGACCGAACGGGCCGAAAGTTAGTGGCAAACCAGCGGGTATCCGGAGAGGACATGGGTCGATTTCAAGTCCGAATTTTTGGAGTTCTTTCTACCCCCCACGCTATTTTGAGAAACTAGAGGATAACATACAAGCTCGAAAGCAACGCCATCAGGAACCATACAAAGAGTATCTAGTGGACCTTCGATTAATGGTGAAGAGAGCCCATTACTCGACGTTACAGGAGCTCGACAGGATCTACGAAAATCTACTACCAGACTATAAGCTGCATACCCGACGAAATGATTTCCAAACGTTACCCGACTTAACCAAGTTGGTGGTAAACTTTGAGACTATCCGATCGGAACAAGGTAGCGATGACCCAGCGCATTCTTGGAAAAGGAGCAACGCCGTTCAAAATAAGCCCTTGGATCATATAACTTCCAACCTAAACGGGAGTACTATATGTCAACTCTCTGAAGCATTCGTGAATACCCGCACAGCTTGCCGCAAATGTGCGGAAGCTGGTCACTTCGCACGAGAGTGTACGAAGCCCCGTGTACTCTACTCTTGAATGTTGCCGCCGTTCGGGAAACGGGCCAAACCTCCGTCTCAATCTGGGCCAGGCGGAGGGACCAGACCAGGACCCCAGCCCAGTAAACCCCCTCCTCCTAAAGAAAAACCGCATCCAACTCCATGTCTTCGTCAATAGAAAACCAATGGTAGCTACCTTGGATTCAGGAGCGAACAAGAGTTTCATAAACGAGGAAGTGGCTCTTCAGCATTTCGCCCCGTTCCTCCTGCGAGACATTCATACTAATATTAACCTTGCCGATAATACTCGTGCAGCGATCACAAGTTCTCTCAGGGCAAGCATCGATCTCGGGGCACAGACCGTACATATGTCATTGTTAGCGATGCCAACGATGTTGGACCCTCTTATTCTAGGAGTGGATTTCCTTCGGAACATATGAACTTCTATACGTTGTGGAGGTTATATGTTACAGTTGCCCGCTTTCGACAAGCCCCACAGTCCCGTCAATTGTACAATTTAGCCATCGCTAGTGGCGGATGACCAATCGCAGCCTAATGATCTTATAAATCGACTGGCTCCTGCAGAAACGCCCGCAACGCCCAAGGATACTTCTTACTCTCAGCATAGCAACAAACCAGTATATATATCCACCTCCAACACCTGCCGCTGTCCTTAAAAACCCATTCCACCCGAACCGGTAACCGAGTTGGACGCCCGATTAGACTCAGTAGAAGCTGAGATCCGTGACGAGGACTTAAAGCCAGAACAATCATCCAGTATGGAACAGGAGACACTAGAGCCGGAACTTCAAGCTATTCTTGACGCGGAAATCACTAAGTTCGATGGGCTCAACGGTGTTACCCAAATAGCACAACATGTCATTGTTTTGAAGCACGATCAACTCATTAAGCAGAGGTATTATCCCCGTAATCCGGCCCAACAACAGATTACACAGGCCGACATGATTTTTGCTGACGTTAACTTGAGAGGTGTTCTTAACTAATTCGGGTACGCTGATTCTCACTGCATACTTGGTTTTTGTCCATCACGTCCAGGTTCTGTGAAATCAAGGGATCTGGGATCGGAAAATGGGCACCCAAAAGTATACTATAGAAAGTTTAAAACAAAATTTTTAACTTTTTTAGCAGATTTCAGAATATTCTGTGTAAGAAAAATAGCTATTGTTTGCAAGCATTACTTATAAATAATTGGTAAGATGCATAAGAGTTCCATAATTATTTAAAATTAAAAAGCAGATAATTCTTTGAATCTCTTTAGCATACTTTTTGGTTCAAATTTAAATCAATATAGAACCATATCCAAAGTGTATGATATTATTCATTATAACAAAGAAGCACCTCTTTGATATTTTGTAAATTGGTATTAATTAATACTTAATATATTACTAGGTTGAAATAAAACTGTTTTTAGCTTAATATTATGTTTATTTTATACAATAAAATACTGCAAATGCGGTCAATTTGAATAAGTTCAACACACGTTTCTCGAAAACCTGATGTGATGGACAAAAACTAAGTACAGGGCCGTGTTCCGCACCCCTCAATTACTATAGGGCACCTATTGAACCTAAATTACTTTTTCATGACCTCAGAAATGTCGGCCTGTGTTATTAACGTAACAGTAGACGCAGTGCTGAAGGAAGACCGTATTGAACCATCCAAAAGCCTTCACAGCGCACCAATCGTGTTAATAGGTAAGAAAACTGATGATACTCGCATGTTGTTCAATGAAAGACGTTAGTATTTCTTGAATTTATTATTGTTTATTTATTTATAATCAAATAGGCACTAGCACATAAACCAGTGACTAATAGTCGTCGCAACCAACACATAAATTGGGTGGACTTCGGAGCGAGATTACAAAGGTAGAGATGGGGGCCAAAGACACAGCGATGCACACCCGATGTAGCTACAATTGGTATCTGATCTTACAAAGAATGATGCATTTCTTTTATAGTAAAACTAGAGAGCTCACCAGTGCATAGTTCGACATAGTGTTAGGTCAGCAAAATACGTCTTTATTGATAATAGCTAACTATAGCAACTTGATGAACTAGGTCTTTATTGTTAACTGCTGACCATATCAGATCTACTTATGACTGATGAGCCATCGATATCTATAATGGGTTACATACTTATATTGGCATACATTTCCATTTGTTCTATATTATAATTGTCTTAATGTTATCTTATTTTATATAATCTAAACACCAACATACTCCCGGCCGTTGAACACCTGTTCAACGTTATCCAACGTTGACCGCAAAATTGCTGGGGGCTGGGTTTGCTGCAGCGGGAGTCGGTATAGGATTGACGATCCTCACGGTTGTCTGCTCTGGACCATTGTGCCTTGGGGTTTGGGAGCATCTCCTTATTCCATATACCATCACAAGAACCAATGGTATAGTTAGTGCTACGTAGGAAACGATAACATGGTGTGCCGGCTGGCTGGGGTCTTCTGGTAACTTCCAGTTTTGCTTAGTTTCCAGTTTTCCTTGAATGTTGCTTAATTCGTCGTAGCTTAGTTGCATTTTCATGAATTGTGTGGTTGTTGGCGCTACTTTTGTTGGGCCAATGCTGAAGTTGCCAAATCGGACATATGACAATTTCATTGTGTCTGTCGTAGTAATACGGTGACCTGTTATTCGTATAGCAGAACTCCTTGCTGTACACGTCGGGTCTAGAGTTAACAATCCAGTTTTCTTGATAGTGACACTATCTATATTATCGTCACAGGTCACTGCGAGTTCAATTGGTCTGGTGGTGGCAAAAATCCACTGATTTTTGTGATACATGTCGTACCAGACAAATGACCTGTTTGTGTGTTGTATTTGACAGGTTGATGATTTTGTGTTTTTGAATAGCTGGAACTCACAGTTGCTATTAGCCGTAAACGTCGTTTGTTTATCAAAACAGATATATTGTTCGTTGTTGAGCTGGTGACATTGTTCTAAATCGGCTCTTGAGAGCCCAATGTATTGATTCTGTTCCTTGTTGACAGCAATGAGGGGAATTTTAATGTTCATGATTACAATCCCATGAGTTCCAATTGCTGGAATGGGTACCAGGTTATACAGTTGCACTGCCTGCGTTGCCACTAATGGAAACGTGACCTTAAATATCACATGATTGTTTGCGATTGTGCCTTGTGCCTTCATTAAGCCATATAATTGCAAGACGTCGTTATCTGGAACTGGCAAATCCAAACCAAACGGAAGATGTCTCTTAAGTTGGTTCAGATGTTCGCGAAGCTGGCCTGGTGATAGTAGTAACGGGCTTATTTTGCTATGATGGGCATCTGTAAATACTCGGGAAATTTCGGTTTGAATTCGTTGCAAATTCCCTGCAATAACTGTCATCTGAGTAGTTAGCGTGATGTACCATTGCAATGCCTTTACTGCATTGTCCTGGACCTTGGTCATGTCGTTCATTTGTTGTTCCATTAGTTTCATCTGATTTTCAATCGTGGCTTCGTCTCGCTTAATGATATTTATCGTTGAGTCAATTACAGATGTCTGATTTTGCAGCAAGTTCAATAAGTAGTCTTCATTTGATTTAACCTTTCTTATGGTGCCTGACATCTCTGTTGCATATTTTGAGTCCAGCACACCAAATAAGCCGTTCGCAATGTTCCCAATTATATCTAACGGCGATCGTCGTTGGCGTTCTATGTGAAGGAGATCATTTCCCGTCCGGAGCTCTGAGTTGACATGCTCAAAGTGCCTCTGCATTGCGGTGCATGCCTCTGGAACCTTCATTAACACGCATATTTCTCCAACCTTTACTAATCCGTCTGAAAATGTCTTCAGGTCGGCCCAATATGGTTCGAGATCGTAAAATGCCACAATAGTCCAGTCAGACGTTGCCATCCTTCCTGTGCCAATACTTTCATAGTATATGCCTGGTTTGGGGTTGAATCGAGTTATGTTAGTCCTTTGAGCAAATACCAGGGGAAGTAACAACAGCATTAGGCAGATCGTCATTGCTAACGGTGGCAGACCGATCGACAAACGTCTTTTTGTCTCTGGTTCTGCTTTGTCCTCGATACCAGGGTTTTCTTGGGAATTCGATCCTATGTCATATGCCTCGATTTTACGTTTTATCCCCGTCTCTCTAAGCAAGGGAGCCAATTTATGGATAGCCCGCTTGTAGGTACCTCTGGCTGTTTTAACGTCAACCACGCGGACGTATCCATCCAGGCCTGGATATAATTTAACAATTCGTCCAATTGGCCACTGTAAGATTGGCACATTATCCTCCTTTAAAATTACCATCATGCCTTCTTTGACATTGTTATAGGGTTTTTTCCATTTAGATGTACCCTGCAATTCTTGTAGGTACTCTTGAGACCATTGTGTCCAGAATGTATGCTTAAGCCGTTGCACTAATTCCCATTGCTCTGGAATCGATCGATGTGTTACTGGCTCTGCATCTGGTTGGGCTACTAATGGTTCTCCGATCAATAGATGGCCTGGTGTTAGAGCTGTCAAGTCATTGGGATCGTCTGAGTTTGGAGTTAACGGGCGAGAGTTCAACACTGCTTCAACATTGACAATGATGGTAGCCAGTTGCTCAAACGTTAAGTTTGCTGTCGATACGTTTTTTAACAGTAAATGCTTAGCGGATTTTACCGCAGCTTCCCATAATCCTCCGAAATGTGGAGACCGTGGTGGTATGAACTTAAATTGCACTCCTTTTTGATTGCAAAATTCCTTAATACTACCTGATGCCGTTTCTGAGTGTATTGTATCGGTCAGCTCCTTAAGTTGGTTGTTTGCTCCAACAAAGTTTGTTGCATTATCGCAGTATAATGTCTGGCATCTTCCTCTGCGCCCAATAAAGCGCTGAAGGGCGCCCACAAATGAGGAGGTGGACAGGTCTCCAACCAACTCCAAGTGTACTGCCTTGGTTGCAAAGCATACAAATACTGCAATGTAAGCTTTGTCGGGACGTTTTCCCCGAACCTTATGGTGGATCCAGAATGGTCCACAATAGTCTACTCCGGCGTTGAGAAAGGGTCTAGTCTGAGATACCCGATGCTCAGGTAAGTCGCCCATGACTTGTTTGAAGAACTGAGGCCGGTGCTTGGTGCATACTACGCAGCCCTGGATTACATTCCGGACCATTGGTTTCACCTTGATGATGTGGTACTGTTGCCGAGCTATTCCGCGCAATGCCTCATGTCCACAATGAAGATTCTCTTCATGAAGTTTCCGTAGTATCATTTTTACCACTGGATCATTATACGGCAAAAGATATGGATTCCTTGTTTCCATTGATACTGGTGCTTGTTGCAGCCGAGTTGCTACTCGTATGATTGCATGTTCATCCAGTATTAGTGGCAATGTTGCCACCGTGCTTTTGCGATCTAGCGGTTGATCAGGTCGTTTCTTTAAGTGTCGTAATTCATATGCAAATCCTGTTTCTTGAATTTGCTTAATAATTACTCTACGTGCTTGGTCTAACTCTTCCAACTCTAAATGAGCCGTTGGTCTCTTGTTCTGCTTGTAACAAAACCGTAGCACATACGCCACTATTCGCTGTAGCCGGTAAAATGAATTTCTGTGATTTACCGTATATATCCATTCACTCGTGTTGTTGGCAGTGGCAGTCACCATGCTGAATACCTTGGTTTTCCTTTCAGCGGTATCCATTGTGTGCTCTGTAGGCTTAAATGGTGCTGGCCAGCCACGTTGTGGTCCATGCAAAAATAGTGGTCCATATAACCATAATGTATGTGTGCTAAGCTGGGCTGCTGATATGCCTCGAGACAGAACATCTGCTGCGTTGAGCGCTGATGACACATGACGCCATTGCCTTGGATGTGATACTGCATGTATTTTGGTCAACCGATTAGCCACAAAAGTGTGGAAATGTGATGCCCGTGAATTAATCCAAGAGAGTACTACTGTTGAGTCTGACCAGAGAAATGTTTCAATACTTTCCGATCCTAATTGAAGATCCTGTCGTACTCTATCCGTAAGTTCAGCTCCAAGTACAGCTGCACATAGTTCCAGCCGGGGCAGTGTCTGCTTTTCAAGGGGAGCCACTCTTGACTTGGCGCACAACAATCTGACCGAAACTTGGCCATTTTTAAAGGTTGATCGGACATAAACTGCCGCTCCATAAGCCTTTTCTGATGCATCAACAAATGTATGCAGTTCCTTTGAAGTGGGGACCTTGCCATCAAAAATATGCCTTGGAATTTTCATGTGGTTCAGTGCCTGTATATCCTCTCGGTAGGCTTCCCATTGCTTCTCCAAATACGGCGGCAGATCACCATCCATCTCAATTCGTTCGGTAGCAACATGTTGAAGAAATATTTTCGCTCTTACCACTACCGGTGCGAACAGTCCTAGAGGATCGAAGATTTGACCGACTTCAGATAGTACCACTCTTCTGGTTATTCCTTTTGTATGTTTTTGAGCCTTTCCACATAATAGATCTTCTTTGGGTGCCCATATGATTCCCAATGTTTTGACACTTGTTTGTTCCAGTGTGTCACCGAGATTGATGTCAGCAATGGTATCTTCCTTTGGAATTTCCTTTAGAAGCTGACTGCTATTTGAACACCATTTTCGTAGATTGAAACCCTTAGGTCTCAAGATTTCTAGCAGCTCTTGTCTTATTTGCAGGGCTTCTAGTAAACTGTCTGCTCCTGTGAGACAGTCATCAACATAAAAGTCATTTTTTAATGCTAATGCTCCAGACGACAATTTTTCCATGTTTTTCAGTGCCAAATATTCCAGACACTTCGTCGCTAGATATGGGGCTGATGTGGTTCCATAAGTTACCGTTTTTAAACGATAAAACTTTAGTTCTTGACTTGGATCCTCTCTCCACACAATCATCTGATTGAATTGATCGGCAGGGTTTATCCAAACTTGACGATACATTTTTTCAATGTCGGCAGTGAACACATATTTGTGTGTCCTGAACCGCAGAAGAATTGAGAAGAGTTGACTCTGTACAACTGGTCCAGGATATAAAATGTCGTTTAGTGATTTTCCTGACGACGTTTTGCAGGACGCATCAAATACCACTCTTAACTTGGTGGTGGTACTTTCTGGCTTTAGTACACAGTGATGCGGTATAAAGTAATGGTTTTTGGGAATTTGTTCCACCATTACCTGCTTCATATGTCCGAGCTGTTCATATTCTGACATAAATTTTACATACTCCTTTTTTATGTCAGGGCTCATTCGCCTCTCTAACGACATGAATCTTCTTATGGCTACTTCCCGAGATTCTCCAAGAGATGAAGCCTCTTCAGCAAATGGAAGCTTTACAATTAGTCGATTGTCCGCCGCCGTGTGTAGGTTATCGAGGAAGAATTTTTCACAATACTCTTCCTCCGGACTCTTGTACCGTTTCATTGGCTCTAGTGTGTCTAGCTGCCAGAATCTTTCTAGAGATTCCTCTGGATTCGTCATGCCTACCATACATGTGATTGAAGCTGACGTTGACATATTAATTCTGCCAGCAATAATCCATCCAAACTCTGAATTTTGTAATGTTGGACGGTTTCGATTGCCCCGTCTTCTTTCTGGTAGCAGTATAGCATAGTGATTATCAGCTCCCAACAGCATATCAATTTTTCCTGGTTTATCAAATGTTGGGTCAGCTAATTGAATGTTGTCTGGCAATTTGACTTTCTGCGATATTTGTTCTGTAGGTTGGTCACCTATTATGTGTGGCAATACAAATGCCTCAACTAGCATTGCGAACTTGTTGTATCTTGACCGTACAACCAAGCTTACTCGCGCCTTGCTTATCTGTGGTTGACCACCCACTCCATTTATGTGCACATGAGTCTCGTTAATTTTTAACGATAACTTCTTTACTAGCCTCTCTGAGACGAGGTTTACTTGTGAGCCGCTATCTAGGAGTGCTCGAAACTCTCCTTTCCTTTCATTGATCCCTTTCACCACTACCTTGGCCGTTGCCAATAGAGTGTATTTTCTGCTAATTCCATAAGCAGAAACTGCAGACGCAGATGTAGCAACTTGGTTGCCTGTTTCTAAATGCAACATTGTGTTATGTTTTTTATCGCATTTGAAGCATCCCCTCCAAGAGCAATTTTTAGCCATATGGTCCGGCTTGAAGCAATTGACACACAATTTGTGTCTCTGTACCCAATTAAGCCGCTCTGCTGCGGATTTCATTTTAAACTTTTCACATTGGAAGAGTTTGTGCTTTGCCTTCTCGCAGAAAGCACACAAGGAACTGTTTGTCCCAAATGCTGCCGCGCATGTCTTCCTTGGGTTTAGTTTTTCAATGCTGCGATTGTCAATTCTTGGTTTCCCAATCGCCTCTAATGTTAGGAAGCGCTGTTCCAAGAATGATAGGAAATCCTTTACTTCCTGTAGCTCCCTGGTGTTGGACAGAGATTGCTCATATAGTGCGTGGTTGAATCTATCCAATTTCCTTGTCATATGAAACATTATGACAGCATCTGACGATTCCATATTAACGCCTACATTTTTTAAAGCTTGCAATGATTCAAAAATATTATCATGCAAATTCTTTATAGAAGCTGCGTCATTTCCCACATTTGGGTGATCAAACAGCTTTGCCAGTATGGCTGTTACTAGAACTCTTTTATTATTAAATCGTTCCTGCAACACTGACCAAGCAGTGTTGTAATTGGCTTCTGTTAATTCCAGGTGCCGTATCAATCTCTCTGCTTCTCCAGAAAGGTTTGATTTTAAGTACCACATTTTCTCTATTGTGGATACATTTGACTCATGAACCACCTTTTTATAGATGTCATGAAATTGTTGCCATTTTAGGTAATCCCCATCAAATTTTGGAATGGGAATTTTGGGTAATTGCAATGATTGCAATACAGGCGGTGATTGTATTAATACATTTTCTACTGGTGCCACACAGAATTTTAGCATTGTATTTTCTGCGGCTACAAACGTAGATATATTATATCCTGCTTCGGCTGGATTTTCCGCTAGCCGATGAATCTCATAATGGATTTCTTCTATTTGCCTCCATAATTTGTCGACTACTGATTTGTAGTTCATTTTTTCTTCAGGCACAATTTGACTTAATGTCCTGGACAATGAATCCAGCAGCGCACTTTGTTTGCGAACCAGTGGTTTGATCCCGGCTCGCTCTTCTTCTCGTTGGCGAGCTTGTCTCTCTATTTTTATCTTTGCCAAATGGTCCTTCCAATCTTCCACTATGTTAGTTACAACCGCCTTCATTTTGCTGAAATAGTCCGTTACAAAGTAGTCATCTTCTGTTGGCACGTTGTTTAATTTGTCCAATAACTCCTTATGACTTTTCTCGAAGTTCTCCCACATGTATTCCAGGAGCTCAAGTTTCTCCTCGAAATAAGAGGGCTTCATTTTCCTGGCGAACGAATCCTTTTTGGTATTCCGGATGAAAGCCTGAATTGCTTCTCCTCGTTCTGTCTGCTGCTTATAAAACTCCTCCATGTTTTTATATTCTTATGTATTTGCTTATTTGTACTAGTACTTGACCCGATGGGAGTTTATTTATTTTGTCAAAGACAGGGAACGCTCCGACTCGTTCCTAAAATTGGTCAAGTGTAGCACAAATAAGAATAAGAAATAAATCGAAGTCGTCTTTTGATTTTTGCGTTACCAATAGTTAATTTTTATTTCCAATATACCTATTCTTTTACACTGATAAACGCCACGACAGTGAAACCAGTTTCTTTTTTGAGTTTCTTTTCTTTATTATATATTTTTAAAAATTGCTGACCAATGCCAAACTATATACTCGTGCGTACTACCTGGGTTACTGACCGAGTTAACTAGGTCAGAGATTGCTGACGCCAGGGAATGCAATATAGTTTATAAGTTGATCAAACTTTTTATTTTAAATAACTTTTTTATGATTTGGTCGCCTCGTTGACACAAATCGTGTTAATTGTATTTACCAAAGTGATCGCCTAGTTGATCAACTTTTATTCAATGGGTATGAATTGCTACCCCGTTGCGGAAAACTAACTCCTAGTTTTCCAATAAATTGTTTTAGTCGCCAAAGTGGCTACGCAACGATTGCCAAGTTAATCAATTGCGATGTTTTTAGTCGGGACCCCAGATTGATGTGAAATGTTCATCAATTTGTGCCCTCGCTTAGGATTGTTCTGTGTCCAAAGCGTGCAAAGAAAGTAGTCGCCTAGTTGACCAGTTTCCTTGTTGTTGAGAGATTGGTCGCCTGAGTTAACCAAACCAATTCTCACTTGATGACGGTTCCACCAAGTCTGTAACTCTTTCAACTTGGAGCCGCCAATGTCGGGGTCACCAAAATGTTCAATGAAAGACGTTAGTATTTCTTGAATTTATTATTGTTTATTTATTTATAATCAAATAGGCACTAGCACATAAACCAGTGACTAATAGTCGTCGCAACCAACACATAAATTGGGTGGACTTCGGAGCGAGATTACAAAGGTAGAGATGGGGGCCAAAGACACAGCGATGCACACCCGATGTAGCTACAATTGGTATCTGATCTTACAAAGAATGATGCATTTCTTTTATAGTAAAACTAGAGAGCTCACCAGTGCATAGTTCGACATAGTGTTAGGTCAGCAAAATACGTCTTTATTGATAATAGCTAACTATAGCAACTTGATGAACTAGGTCTTTATTGTTAACTGCTGACCATATCAGATCTACTTATGACTGATGAGCCATCGATATCTATAATGGGTTACATACTTATATTGGCATACATTTCCATTTGTTCTATATTATAATTGTCTTAATGTTATCTTATTTTATATAATCTAAACACCAACACATGTGTATAGACTTTCGACAACTGAACGCTCAGTCAGTACGCCACGCATACCCCCTTGCCTCATATACACCATATTCTAGAGAAATTGAGGAACGCGAAATACATCTCTACTCTAGATTTAAAGAGTGGGTATTGTCAAATACCCTTAGAGGTCAAAAGTAGAGAGTGTACAGCTTTCACAGGGCCCGGACGCGGGTTATTCCATTGTGTCGCACCTAAAACCCACTTCTGAGAATGTCTGTTGTAAATCACATTACCCAGTAGAAGATTGTTGATGTAGAAGCTGTCAGGAAGGCTTAGGCGGGGGAGTGTGGCTTACGGGAACAATAGAAGAAATGCCAGACTCGTACGTTTAGGTAGATAATTAATATAAGTTTATTAACTAATTGAGACTTAACAATAAAATGACGTTTGCAAAGCGATGCCGTTGGATTCGTTCGGGATGGCCGTTCGTTACCACCGATCGTAGGAGCTTATTCGTTCGCACCCTTTCTCGTCAACGTTTCGTTACCAACCAACTTTGATACTTATCGATAAGACCAGGGGTTGAGCATCACCTCGCTCGCCCAGGGCTGAAGCAGTATATTTATAAACTGTCTGGTGACAGCTCGGCCAATCCTGCATTTGGATACATCCAATCCGGGAATATTTGAACACCAGGGTTTCATCTTATCCGAGGAGTATACAGAACAGTATTTACGTCCTGTAATCTGTATGCCAGGAATATCTTTGATTACATAACGATCGTTTCCAAGTATTTTGGCCACTTGATAAGGACCTCGGTATCGTGGTTCCAGTTTACGTGATTCGCCTGTCGCAGCTGGTTCGTTTTCCACTACTACAAGATCACCTGTGGAATAAACAAAGGGGTTAGCGTGTTTGGCATCAAAACGTTTCTTCCATTTAGTTCTTTCTGATGCGATATTGGCTGCGGCTTGACTTCGAATTTCGGTGACGGTTTCTTTGGAATATGGCTTATCCAGGTCTGCATGTATCGGTGCAGTAAGGTCGTTCTGCACGACATCAATAGCGTTGTAATTAAATACGAGATCAATTGGACTGAATCCAGTGGTGCTGTTTTTCTGCGAGTTGACGGTCCATTGAAGGTTATGAAGAGTCAGATCCCAATCCTTTGGATTTTCGTTCATCGTTCGTATATAATTGAGAATTATTTGATTAGCGCGTTCCACTTGACCATTTGCACGGGGTGTTCGTACAGCATTCTTAACGTGTTGGATATGGTTTTGCTTACAGTAATCTTCAAATAATTTTGACGTAAACGCTGTTCCACGGTCTGTTATAATAAAATTGGGCAAGCCAAAGTAACTAGAAACTTAATTTAGCGTTGATAGAACAGGTAATGACTTTGTACTTTTAACTGCTTTTACAATTAGAAATTTACTGAATGAATCAGATATAGCCAGTATACAAGTATTTCCTCGTTTGCTTCGAATAAAAGGACCCAAATGATCCGCGTGAAGTCGACGAAAAGGAACCGGTTCAACATCGTTGTAATGCATGCGACCTTCAGGCTTTCCTCCTTTAGACTTATAGTAGCAGCATTGGATGCATGTGGAAATATAGTCCTTCACGTATTTCCTCATCTTTGGAAACCAAAATCGTTTTTGAATCCTCTCAATGGTTTTATCAAGACCAAAGTGTCCGACATCATCATGGCAACTTTTAACAATGCGCCATCTAACTGCCTTTGGCACAACAAACGCGATAGTGTTTTCCGTTTTTCGATAAAGACGGTGATTTTCGATGACATAATCAGTACGTAGTTGCTTCAGTTGATCACTGTGACGCTTTCCCTTCAGTACTGCGATTATTTCGGCAAGTATTTTGTCCTGTAGTTGCATTGTTAACAACCAGTCGTCGATTTCTGAAATTATGGTTCTAACATCTTCCGGGGGTAAATTTGGAGCACGGCTCAACGCATCTATATGAGCCATTTTGCTACCATCTCGATGAACAAATTCACAGTCGTAATCCATTATTTTAATCCACCAGCGCGCCACCTGTGGAATGAGTTCTTTATTCGTTTTAACCTTGGCAATAGCTGAGCAATCGGTCACCAAACGGAACGATTTTCCCAAAAGGTAGACTCTGAACCTTTGGAGTGTTTCTACTACTGCAAGCGTTTCCAATGCGTAACTGTGGTATTTACTCTCAGCGTTGGTACAGTGTCGACTAAAATAACAAACGGGACGCCAATCTTTGTCATTATGTAACTGCAGTAAAACTCCTGCTATGCCTAAAGCACAAGTATCGGTGTGTACTTCGTGTTTAGCCGAAATATCGTATAGAGTGAGAACAGGTTCGCTGCGTAGTTTTTCAATTAGTTCGGTAAATGCATGTTGCTGGGCTTCTCCCCAACTAAATGTATTCGCCTCCGTTTTGCGTAGCAGTTCTGTTAAAGGACGTGATATTAATGAATAATTCTCAATAAATTTTCTGAAGAAACCTGTGAGACCAAGGAATCTTCTTACTTCTCTTACGTTTGTAGGTACTTTAAAATTTTTAATTGCGCTTACTTTACATTCGCCAGGTTTTATTCAATTTTTATTGACTATGTGGCCCAAGAACGTAATTTCGGATTGCAGAAACTTGCATTTGTCGTATCGTAGGGTTAAGGCACTGTCTTTTAAGATTGAGAAAAACTTTTTAATTCGTTGCATACCAGATTCGAAGGTCTTACTTGGGATTATTACGTCATCTAAATATGCGAGCACCTCACCTGGTTCCATACGTTTTATGATTTGGTTCATTACCGACTGAAAGACTGCCGGAGCGTTAATGAGTCCAAAAGGCATTCTGTTGTATTCGTAATGCCCGTCAGCTGTAACAAACGCCGTGTACTGTTTGGACGATTCACTTATCTCGATTTGATGGTATCCCATACGTAGATCAAGTTGCGTAAAATAGACATTTCCGAGCTAGTTGAGCGAATTGCTCTTCCATGTTTGGCATGGGAAATGGAATTTTGACCGTGATACTGTTAAGGCGACGATCGTCGACGCAAAGACGATGTTCACCATTCTTTTTATCTACGATGACGATTCTCTAGGCGTACGGCGAATCCGAAGGACGAATTATATCGTTTTCCAGTAGCTCAGATATGATATTCGTAACAATAGGTCTGAGCGCAAACGGTGTTCCGTATGGTTTCGTACAACATGGGACGTTTGATGTTAAAGTGATTTCCATTTTCGATATTGAGCATTTACCTAATTCGTTGGTTTTCTGCGCGAAACAAGTAGCATTTTCGTCAAATGATTTTCAAATCAGAGTACGTGTACTACCTGGATCGACGAATGCTTTTGTTTCGTTTTCGTTAACTGAAATAAATTTACAAATATCTGAGTTGATGTTTGAGTCAATTTTATTTACTTTCGAAACGTTTTTAAATCTTCAGGGCAGTTGGTGGAGTTGTGATTAGTACGATTACAATGGGTACATCGAGGTTTACGCTGTGGTTCAGGACAATCTGACGAATAATATCCCAATTGTTGACAATTAAAGCATTTGATTGACAGCTCTATCTTTTAATTGTTTGTCCGTTTTATTACGGATTGACTTGACTTCTGCGTATTACCGTTGGACTGACGTTTATTTTGAAAGCTACGTGGATTATATTTGATTGCGTTATGAGCCGCATAGGCATGTATATCTCGTAAAAGTTCGTTACAAGAGGTATAATGGTTAGCTACCTTTCTCTTAAGATCGTAATCGTTGATGCCGTTTATAATATGTGTTACAATTGCTGAATCAGCTAACTCACCCTTTTTACCAATAGCTAGCATTTTATAAAAATAATCTTGTGGTGATTCCGTTGTTTCCCGTTTGGTTTTTAGCATTTTTAAATGAACATCAGCTGCGTTGCTGATACATGGGAAGTCGTATAGAAATTTCGAAACAAATTCTGGCCATGTTTGGAATATTTCATCCGTTGCATCCACCCAGTAACGAGCTACACCTTGCATCTTTTGCTGAACTGCCAAAATTACCTTTCTGTCGTCCCAGTTATATGAGTTTTTCAGAGTTTCCACACGTTTAACAAACTGATGCGAATCCAATGATTTTACGGACGATGGATTAAATTCAGGAACAAGAGCTATAATTTCGTTCATGTTTCCAAAAGAATGATTGAAATTATTATATTTTTCTTCGCAGTTGACTTCGTGTCGTTGTTGTCGTTGGGTTGCGAAATCCTGAGAACTTTCCGAATACCAAATACATTTGACCTACTTTTGCTTACGTAATTCCGTGACGTTGGAACATAATTATCTTGCCATGATGTAACAACGTTATTGTAGTGCTGAATCGTAGCAATGTTACCACTTTGATGAGTCGGAGCGAAGGGTACGTGTTGGCGAGGCGTAACCATATAGCCGTGTTGCGATGGAACAATGAGACGTAGCAAACTCAGCGTGCTGCTGAGACGTAGCTGCATAACCAAGTGGTTGCGAAGTATCGACATGATCGTACTGCTGAGCCGTAGCATTACCGTACTGCTGAGACGTAGCAGTGTTACCGAGTTGCTGAAACGTAGCAACATTACCGTACTGCTGAGACGTAGCAGTGTTTTCGTTTGGCAAATACGTTACGTTTGTTCGTTCGTTTGTCACAAGCACGTTTCTCTCTCCAGAAACTTCTTGTACGTTTACGTCACTAAACCCAATTGGTGACGAAATCATTGCAGGTTGGAATGAATGCTCCTGCAATACTCTAATCGTTTTTTCTAATTCGTTTATCTTTTTAGCCATTGATTGATTTTCCGCAGTGGCGTATTCGTCGTCACTACAGGTCGTGGTTAATTTTCTCTGTAATTGTTCTCGATTTCCTGACGTTGACAATCCAGCTTGTCTACATTTTTGATGCAAAGCTTTCTTTGACACGTAATTTTTCTGCGGCATTATTGCTATCTCTTTTACACTTGTATGTTCGTTGATTTCTCGTTTTGCTTATTCGTCTTTCGTTGTCGTTTCCACGAGTTCGTTCGTGCACAGAACACACACTATTACACTTTGCGAGTTTCTCATGCCACGCTATTCTACCGCGGATAATTGCGCGTTACCTTTTTCTTCACACACTTCTACTTATGAAAAATATCAGTTCCTTTTTGCACACTATCCAAATTCCAAATTGGACACAATCCCACGTCTGAAAATTGTCACACCTGAAACCCACTTCTGAGAATGTCTGTTGTAAATCACATTACCCAGTAGAAGATTGTAGATGTAGAAGCTGTCAGGAAGGCTTAGGCGGGAGTGTGGCTTACGGGAACAATAGAAGAAATGGCAGACTCGTACGTTTAGGTAGATAATTAATATAAGTTTATTAACTAATTGAGACTTAACAATAAAATGACGTTTGCAAAGCGATGCCGTTGGATTCGTTCGTGATGGACGTTCGTTACCACCGGTCGTAAGAGCTTATTCGTTCGCACCCTTTCTCGTCAACGTTTCGTTACCAACCAACTTTGATACTTATCGATAAGACCAGGGGTTGAGCATCACGTCGCTCGCCCAGGGCTGAAGCAGTATATTTATAAACTGTCTGGTGACAATTGGAAAGTCATGTCCTTCGGCTTGCACTCCGCATCCGCTACTTTCCAGAGGGCTTTAGATAGCGTAATTGGACCCGAAATGGAACCACATGCCTTCGCTTATCTAGACGATATTATCGTAATCGGAAAGACGCTCGAGGAACACCTCTCACACCTGCTTGAAGTCTTTCGACGTCTACGAGAAGCCAATTTAAGAATCAACCGAGACAAATGTCGTTTCTTTAAAAAACGGATCCAATTTCTAGGTCACATTGTCGTTGCGTACGCTAGTCGACGTCTCTTGAAGGCGGAGAAAAATTATTCGACTACTGAGAAAGAATGCCTAGCAATAGTCTGGACAATCCGGAAACATCGTTGCTATTTGGATGGCTATCGCTTTGATTTAATCACTGACCATTTGGCTCTGAAGTGGCTGAACTCAATAGAAAATCCGATGTGGCGTGTGGCCAGGTGGGCGCTAAAGTTGCAACGATACGAGTTCGAGGTGCATTATAGACGAGGTAAGCTGAACGAAATTGCCGATGCCTTATCGCGACAACCTTTGGATGTGCTGCACTGGGCGCGACAAGAGGATCCGGAATGTAAATGGTGGCTAAAGCTCCGACAGCAGGTCATGGAATGCCCGGTGGAATTTCCAGGATATGTAATCGAGAACGGGCAGATTTATCGGCAACGAGACCCACACCCGGACGACTACGATTCTACGCCTTGGAAATTATGCGTTCCCCTGGAACATCGAGAGCAAGTACTCAAGGAATGTCACAATGCAGTCATGGGAATCAGGAAAACTACCGTGCGAGTGACACAAAAGTACTATTGGCCTGGCCTGTTACGAGACGTAGCTGTTACGTTCGAGGTTGCCTCATTTGCATGCAGTTCAAGCCGGCGCAAACGAAACCGGCTGGCAAAATGCTCACCCGTCAAGTCACAGAGTCTTTCGATACCGAGTGTACTCGGACCTCTGCCGCGTTCTAAGCAAGGTAATACGATGTTACTAGTTTTCCTTGATTTGTATAGTAAATGGGTGGAGATGATACCACTCTGTAAGGCCACTGCGGCAGCTATGGAGAAGGCGTTTCGGGAAAGAATCTGGGCCCGATTCTGTAACCCCGTACCCTCGTGAGTGATAATGGTACCCAGTTCATTAGTAAAGTTTTCAAAAAGTTTTGCAAGTCGTCCGGAATTACCCTCCAGGCCATGATTGCAAAATACTTGGAGAAGGGCCAAAACACTTGGGAACAATGGCTTCAAGAAATAACACTAGCTATTAACTCTTGCGTCAATGATACCACTGGATTCACCCCGGTTTACATCATATTAGGTCGGGAACCCCGTATGCCCGGCGCCCTCCATGACTAAGTAACGGATGTCTCAGAATCTACTCAACGCTACCCAGAATCAGAAGAAATACTACGATCTGAGACGACGCGACTGGCGTCCAAGCATCGGGAGCACATCGTAACCACGGCCCGCACTGACTAAATTTTTTTGTTGGTGGGTGCGCCTGCCCAACGTTCCCCTACCTCCTAAAGAGGGGCTTTTCGCGCTGATACTCGGCGTAAATTATCTAAACATTGTATCTTATCTTTAATCATAGCACCTTTGTAAACCGCACTCATAGGGCCTCGTTATGTACACTCAGATTACAGGGTAGTCTTAACATACTTTATAGTTCACAGCATGTTATAGCCAGGAGAAGACGACGGCGATCGCTAAGCTGACATAGCCCGTATCGTCGAGGAGATGATAGCCGTGTGGGAAAGAGAGCATGGCCCTGTCATGCCCGGCCCAACCCAAGGTGGTAGCCCATCCGAAGATCCGGATAGGGCCGGCCAAATCCGAGGGTTCGGTAGTCTGTGCCGAGGGCGAAGGTGTGACCACTGATAGAACCACAGCGCAGTCCTGCTTTTCCGGATAGAACTGGCCCCGACCGACAACCCGGACGAGCGACCCTGGGAGAACAATGATCGAGAGACTGGGAAAAAACACACGACGAGTCTCGGCCAGCCTCGGCTATGACTCGGAGCGCGCTGTGGTTCTATCAGTGGTCACACCTTCGCCCTCGGCACAGACCACCGAACCCTCGGAGTTGGCCGGCCCTATCCGTCACCCTCTGGACAACCGAACAAGGTGAACTGGTCCGGTGGGGGAATACCGCCCAGAAGAGACGATCGTCTTGGCCGCAGCCGCATTCTTTAATTCGACTCCCGTACCCGTGTGCCCACCGGATATGGAACTAGATCAATATAGCGAAGACATGGTCACCCCCCCACTCCACCAAACGGAGCCCCTTGTCTGGCCAGCGAAACGAGTATACCGAGAGGAAATGTTCGTCTTACCGTACCCAAAGTTGGACCCTAATGAAGTGTTCGCCGTCCCCATGGATGACTACAGAGCTCCCGCCGCCGCTGACTCTGGATCCAAGTCCAATTCGCCGGCTTCCCGTGTATCGGACACCGCTGTGCGGCCCGTGTACGACCACCCTTGGACCCACGTAGACCCAGTTACTCTCACACCGGACACCCCTCCGTGGCCCGTGTGTGAGTGTCCTGAGAGACGTCACGCTCCAAAAGTTGCAGAAGCAGCCATACCGGACACCCCTCTGCGGCCAGAGTACGAGCCCATAAGCACTTCAACAAGCCCAGATGTTCGCCTGACAGAAGCCACGGACAAGGAAAGTTCATCCGACCACGAACATGAAGAGATGCCATTGGATCTCTCCGTGCCCCACCCTCGGTCGACGCTTTTCACAGTAAACGGTCAAAGTAAGAACACCGTGTGACGAATCACATTAATTCTTAAGTTAACTACGCCCATGTGGGGCCTTTTTGTTATTTGTTATTTTGTTTTTATTTCGCTACGCCCATGGAGGGCACATTAAACTATTCTACTCTCAAAACTAACTGTAGTTCTTTTGTTTCTGACAGCCAATGGTCACGATCAACGTCTTTCTCTTTCTAACTACTAACAACCTCTCGACAGCGGATGCCACGCTGCATGCCAACACCAAGGAGACAATAAGAAAACCGAAAGTGAACGAGCGGGACTGAGATCGTGACGAGTGCCAAAGCGCAAGACGCATCATATGTTTTCACCGTTAGGATATAAGTTGACAGAGAAGAGTGGGTTTGAACAGAGACAGAGAATTAGAAAGAAATCACTTCGCAAGTGACCATATAAGTGAAAAGTTCAATAAAATAAACCGCAGCAACAAAAAGCTATAAATCACAAAGAAACGATGGTCAAAAGAGTTTGACGATCCGTACACAACCAAAATTCTGTATACTTCTTTAATACGTCCTATCTTAGTGTACGGGTCTTGCATATGGTCACCTCAATATAAGACGCACGTAAGTAAAATTGGATCTGTTCAAAAGCAATTTCTGCTTTTTGCTCTTCTTCCCAATCTAAATTGGGATCGCAATGTCGATTTGCCATCATACTCCAGTAGGCTTCTTTTAATCAATCTTCTTTAATTAATCGTAGAGTAATGCTTGGTGCTATCTTTATTCACAAACTTTTAATAGATGAAATAGACTCTTCTGAGCTATTGAACCAGTTAAACCTACCCTGTAGACTAGAGCTGTGCGAAACATCGATGTAGTATCGATACATCGATGTTTCTCCTTTCGTAAAAAACATCGATTTTTTCTCTCCGATGTTTGATGTTTTTGTTAGCTAGCTTTCCCATCACTGAGAAAAGATCTCATCAAATAAAACATTTCGACTGAAACCGTACGATTGTTCAGTAAGGCTGGAATCATAGTAAGCGAGAAGAGAAGTTCGCTTAAGTTTAATATAGACATGCTTCTTTTTATACATTGTCACAAGTGAATCTCTGAATTGCATTGTTTTATATTTTTAAGTTTGAAAAAGATTGAATTATGTTTTATAGTATTATGTTTTATAGTATTCACACCGCTTATACTTCCCACTTGCACAACTAACTTTTCTCTGCATGAACCTTTTCATATACTATGTAGTGACTACAACAGACTTTGGCACGCTATCGGTTCCGAAACATCGCTTCCGGTTATAAAAACTGCGATCTTGTCCTTCCTCGGTCGTAATTAGTTGTAATCATCTTTATTTAAACCTATCCTGTTTTCTTTTTATATGTAACCTATTACCTTATTTCATTTAATATTTCCTATTTCTTTAGTTTAATTTTATGTTTATATATGTAATACGCCTATGCCCTTAGGTCGGAGTGGGTAGAGGTTGTAACATTAACTTTACTTAGGGTCATTCGTAACAGGCCCGGGCCTGGTGTCATATGGGCCACTTGTTCGTACTGAGCGTTGTACGACTACATCTATAATAATAAAAAAAAAACCTGTATGTATTATGTTTGAAAAAGATTAAATTTCTGCTTTATAGTTTGTTGGAGGAGACGTCATCGTTGAAATTAGATTTGTATATGTATATTAAGACTTCTTATATTATTTGTTTAAGATTATTGGAATTTCAACCACTGTACTTACATTAACATGTTCTCATGAAGAGCTTCTAGCTCATGAAACCAAAATATAAAGAAGACTTCTGAAGTCGAAGAGTAGAAGACCTATTTTCTTTGTTCCACTCCACATGCTAATGAGCATTGGAGTCTTGTACCATCTGCAACTGGGCAGGTCAAAGATTTATATTACTTCGATGAAGTATCGATACATCGATATTTTTTCCTGAAAAACATCGAAACATCGATGTGGCCAAACATCGATGTTTCAACAGCTCTACTGTAGACCAACTAGAAATTTTATTCCTCTATCCTTCAAACACAGTAGTTCTAACTATTCTTTGCATGAACCTTTTCGAGTCCCATGTTCTGATAACAATTTTTTGTATCCCGTGATCAGATCAGAAGCCTCTCATTCTCTTGTGAAAACCTCTATTTTATCACATTTAGCTCGTAATTAGCTGTAGTTAATCATATTTTTATTGTTTATCCGTTTTATTTGTATACACCATCGTGCGGACAGCTCCCTGCTTGGGCTCGCGCGTGATCATGATAATAATGAATTAAGTAGGTCGTCTCGCCGACTTAGGTATACCACACACCAGTAAAACAAATATTTCAAATTTATAATAAGAAATACATTTACGTTTTTTTTTTCAAAAATTCTGATTACATGCTTTTTGGAAGCATATCTCAGTACCTTGCTCACGCAAGCTTACGAGCACCCTAGCGCCACCAGCCAACGGCCAACTGGAAAAATGTTTATATGCATAACTTGGCTATTTTTAGTTCGATTTTGATCAAATGTATCATTTCGCTAGGTATTAGTATCAAATTCAAGTGTGCTAAATTTGATTATAAAAGGTAAAAAATTACGTGAGATAATCGAGTTTTTCCAAAATACGGGGGCGGAAAGGGTCGTGGCAAAATCTTTGCATATACAAAATATGCGCATTTATTAAGCAAATATGCATACCAAATTTGATGTCTAGCTATTATAGTCTTTAAGAAAAACGGTTCTGTTTAAATTTCGTGGGCGGAGGGGGCGTGGCAAAAATTTGAAATAAACTCGACCGCCGTAGGTAATACACTAGCTCGTATTGTCTCTGAGATCTACGTGTTGATTCCGACAGACGGACGGACGGACGGATATGTCTATTTCGACTCGGGTGCTGATCCTGATCAAGAATATATATACTTTATGGGGTCGGAAAAGCTTCCTTCTGATCGTTACATACATTTTGACGGCTTTAATATACAATTTCACCCTATGGGTGTATGGTATAAAAATCGATTTAACGGATGCCTACTGGCAAATCGAATCAACAGAAGTATCCATTATATTAATTCAAAGTCATGCCTTGCAGTCTTTGCAATGCCACATCTACTACGAGTCGTCCAATGTATGAGGTGGTCCCTGCTGATCTCGGCCATTGAGTTTTTTTCCATTTGGATGATCTGTGTATAATTTCAAAGGATTTCTCGTCTCATCTTTCTGTGGTAGTAAGAAACGCAGAGCAATTTCGGAAAGCAAATTTGTCCGTTTTGTGTAACAAGCATTTGTTGTTTAGAATATGTAATAGACAGTAAGGGCATCTGCGCTCCGTCAAAGATTGCATGTATAAAAAAATTGGCCACCACCTAGGAATTTGAAACAAACTACACGATTCCTTGGAGTTTGCTGTTGGTATCGCCGTTTTATATCAAATTTTGCGGTCCTCACTTATCCTATAATGGAACTGTTGTCAACAAAAAGAAATTTTGTTTGGACTCCGACAGCTCAAGGTTCTATTCTTACTTTCTTGGAAATTATGTGCATTATACATATTATACATATTGTCACTCATCGAAGTCGGTCGTGTTTTTTTTGCGTTCTCGCTTAATTACTGTCTTTCGTTCTTTCGTGAAGTTAATTTATAATATTCAATTTAAATTCATTGCCTTTACCAATTTTTAATAACATTTACTTATATCAATATTAAAACTTTAACAAACGCAAATATAATTTTGTTGTTGTGCTGCTTAGTTTCTGATTTCGTTCTATTTTTTGCTCCCACCCGTGCTCTCAATTTACAGTTCATAGTTTGTTTTTGTTTGTGTGGTGTTGGTGCTCTCTATTCTTCTGCTTTCTCTTTTGATCGCGCTGCTGGATAGTATTGCACAGGGTGGCGGCCTTAAATGGGGCTGTGATTCGTATCGTGGCCTGGAGCTCGAGATGGGAAGTTTTATGAAACGGACTGGGGATGCGTTTAAAACCCTGTCAGCTGGCGTTCATAAGCTAAAAGAAGAGCTTTTGGCGATGGAGGTTCAATTCAGAAGTTCTAATTTTTGATTGAATCTCCGACCCGAAAGCGGGCCAGGTTTCAGGGCGCGTCCCTCAGTCCGTCGGCATATCGTTCTCTACCAGTTCCGGCTTCCGACAATGACCCTATGTCACCAAATATACAGCAGCTGATATCGTTTAGGAGTCCGGCTTTGGAAGGTGTGGAGTCTCTTCCCATTTCCCCTGGTGAAAGTATCCCACCTACTAACACGATATCGGTTATAGTTTCCGAACCGTCCGGGCAAACATTCGTTTCCAGGAATATTGCCAATAAAGTAGTTACAAGAGGAGCTAGTAAAGTGTTGGGTGCTTCAGCTGCTGCTGCATCTGCTGTTGCTGCTACTGCTGTGCCTGGCACTTCTAGTTCCCTTGTTGTAGTTCCACCCAAAAACCAAATTTTTATTTCGCGGCTTGATCCCAATACTACTTCTGAAGCAGTCATAGCCTACATCCAAGGCAAAGTTCAAGCACCAAACATTGCTGTGGAAAAGTTCCGTTTTTCATATACTCCGGACTTTTCGTCCTTTAAAATAAGTGTCTCCCCCAGATTTTTTTGGCCAAATATGTCATAAATATTTTTGGCCGGAACACCTTATTGTAAAAGAGTATACAATAAAAAAGAAGAATCGGCCTCCGATTAGCCTGCTACCTGCCTCTGTGAATAACGTTCCTTCCGGCTCGTCTGCACCTGTTGGCGAGTCCAAAAACTAATTTTGTCCCTAACTCTGGCATATTCATATTCTTGCCTTTACTGAGACTTGGCTGAAGCCTGATATTGCCGATGCTTCAATTTTCCCCTCAAAATATTTAATATATAGACATGATCGGACTATCCGTAATGGTGATGGTGTTTTAATAGCTGTTGATTGGGCGTTCTGGTCTGAAATTGTACAGCCTTCCAATCAGGAGATTGAATTTGTTTGTGTTAAAATTTCTTTTAATTTTTTGTTCTGCCTATATTACTTGTTCGTATATTCCACCACAGTCTGACTTGGCAGTATACATTCACCATTTGGAAGCTATTCAACTTGTTTCCTCATATATCTCTGACAAAGACTTGCTCGTTGTTCTGGGAGATTTTAATTTCCCTGAGATTGCCTGGACCCTCTCATATGATTCTTTATTACTGTTGCCCTCCCCGTCACATTGTTTCATAGATGGTCTGTTTGAGTTATCCCTAACTCAAATAAATCCTGTCCGGAATAGTCGGAACAGATCACTAGATCTGGTATTTATGTTGGATTCTTCCAACTGCGATATTTCCAGGACTGATCCCTTAGTTATCCCTGAAGACTACTTTCATCCAACTCTGGATATAACCATTGACCTTCCTTTTGGGGTTATGTCTCGACATAATAACTCGATGCCTCCAATCCGATGTTTTCGCAAGACAAACTTTTCTAAACTTAAAAAACTCTTGTTAACTAATGATTGGACATATCTGTATACTTGCACGGATATGGACTCTGCCATTTCTGTCTTCTATAAAACTCTTGAGTCGTTCTTTGATTTTTGTGTCCCGCGTGTGACTCAAGGATGGTCTAATAAACCTCCTTGGTTCTCACGTGAGTTATGTAACTTGAAGAACGTAAAATGGAGATGCTATAAAAGATTTAAAAAATCCGGCAACGCATCGGATTTTTCCCTATACGTAGTTGCTCGATCAAATTTTATGGTGCTGAATTCACAATGCTATAAGGATTATTTTCAGAGATGTAAACTTAGGTTTTCTCGCGATCCTAAGCAATTTTATAAATTCGTCAATGGAGAACGTAAGACATCAGTGCACCCGTCTTACTTGTCTTTCGAAAACAATAAAGCTGACAATGATCAGGCAATCGCGGATATGTTTGCTGATTTTTTCAAGACAACTTATTCCTCTTCGATTTATTAAGCAAATCCTCCTTATCGTTATCATTTGCAATCGTCTAATTGCATTTTAGACCCTGGGTTTAATGAAAGTTCGGTTCTTAGCGTGATTAGTTCCGTCAAACCAATATATGCACCTGGCCCTGATGGAATACCAGGCTGCGTATTAAGGTTTTGCGCAGAGGCCCTATGTAAGCCAATACTTAAGTTGTTTACACTGTCCGTTACATCTTCCGCCTTCCCGTCCATTTGGAAGGAATCATATATTATTCCTCTTCATAAAAAGGGGAAAAAGTACGAAGCCTCCAATTATAGGGGTATTTCTAAACTGTCTGCCATACCCAAAGCATTTGAGAAAATAATAACGTCTCAATTGCAGCATTTTTGTAGTTCAATCATTTCGTCATCCCAACATGGGTTTAAAAAACGTAGATCGACAAGTACTAACCTATTAGAATTTACATCTCACTCAATCAAAGGGTTTAAGACTGCCGTGCAAACTGATGTCATTTCTACTGACTTCAGCAAGGCCTTTGACTCTGTTAATCACACTCTGCTTTTATATAAGTTAAATGCACTTGGCATCCCCAGCCTTTTGCTTGATTGGATTCTTCAATACCTTTCTAAGCGTACACAAAAGGTCCTCTTTAAGTCTTCATTTTCTAAGACCATCCAAGTGACTTCTGGAGTACCTCAGGGTAGTCATTTGGGTCCATTGCTATTCACTCTTTTTATCAATGATCTTCCATTGGTAGTGTCACATTCTCGGGTGCTTATGTACGCGGATGATGTTAAGCTTTACCTCAGTTTTAACGACATATCGTCTTCTTGCCTACTTCAATCGGATCTTAATGATCTTCAGAGTTGGTGTGAAACCAACCTATTAAACCTTAACAGCTCTAAATGTAAAGTTATGTCTTTTTATAGATGCACTCCATACTTAGCAACTTATTATCTTAACGACACTGCCTTAGAGAGGTTAGATATTATCAATGACTTAGGTGTTCTTATGAACCATAAATTAACCTTTAATCCTCATATTTCTGCTACAGTTAGTAAAGCTATGAATGTTCTTGGGTTTGTGAAACGATGGTCAAAAGAATTTGACGATTACGGGTAGAGTACGGATCTTGCATATGGTCACCTCAATATGAGACGCACCAAAGTAAAATTGAATCTGTTCAAAAGCAATTTTGGCTATTTGCTCTTCGCGGTCTAAATTGGGATCGCAATGTCAATTTGCCATCATACATAGGCTAATGGTAATGCTTGGTGCTATCTTTATTCAAAAACTTTTAATAGGTGAAATAGACTCTCCTGAGCTATTGAACCAGTTAAACCTATCTGTACCCCGTAGACCTACTAGAAATTTTATTCCTCTATCCTTAAAACATTGTAGTTCTCACTATTCTTTGCATGAACCTTTTCGAGTCCTATGTTCTGATTACAATCTTCTGTATCCCGTAATCAGATCAGAAGCCTCCCTTTCTCTTGTAAAAACCTCTATTTTAGCTCATTTAGCTCGTAATTAGCTGTAGTTAATCATATTTCTAATTGTTTGTCCGTTATACTTGTATTTGTCCACGCGATCGTGCCGTCCGATATACGGCTGCGCCCCACGATCGGTCGTGCGGGAGGTGGGCAGCGCTCTGCTTGGGCTCGCGCGAAACAGGCTATGTCCTGGTGTCGTATGGGCCACTTTAACGTACTTCGCATTGTACGCGTCAACGTCCAGACAATAAAAAAATACATTTGAACCAAAATTGCGAGTGAAGATCATTATCAATAGAAGCTTTCTTGGGAACCATTTGTACCGGATAAACTCAGATATGATGTTTTGAAACAAGCTCACGATAGCCAGACGACTTCATTCAGGTATGCAGAAAACTATTGACAAATAATGTAGAATTCTTTTTTGGTCTGGCATGGTAAAGGATGTGCACTTGCTAGGAGTCCGAAGCATTGTTCATCGTTCTTGACCATTTCAGTAAATATCATTGGTTACAACCTTTTTATTCAAAAGATATACAAAAATGTTTGTTCAAGCAGATATTTAATTGTTTTGGAGTACCTGAAATGATCATTTGTTAATGGTGTTCAATTTAAGGCTAATTCTTTTCTTACTTAACTGGGCATAAAACATCAGTATACCAGTACCGATATCCATAATCGGGTTACATACTAATTCCATTTGTTCTATATTATGATTCATTTAATATTGTTATCTTATTTTATATAATCTAAACACTAACATACTCCCGACCGGCCAGCGGGAGTCGGCATAGGATTGACGATCCTCACGGTTGTCTGCTCTGGACCATTGTGCCTTGGGGTTTGGGAGCATCTCCTTCTTCCATAAACCATCACAAGAACCAATGGTATTGTTAGCGCTACGTAGGAGACGATCACATGGTGTGCCGGCTGGCTGGAATCTTCTGGTAAGTTCCAGTTTTGTTTAGTTTGCAATTATCCTTGAATGTTGCTTAGTTTGTCGTAGCTTAGCTGCATCTTCGTGAATTGTGTTGATGTTGGCGCTGTATTTGTAGGGCCAATGCTGAAGTTATCAAACCGCACGTATGACAATTTCATTGCCTGTCGTAGTTATACGGTGTTATTCGGAACTCCTCGTTGTACACGTCGGAGTTAACAATCTAGTCTTCTTAATAGTGACACCTTGTATATACAGGTCACTGCGAGTCAACTGATCTGGTGGTGGCAAATATCCACTGATTTTTGTGATACATGTCGTACCATGACCTGTTTGTGTGTTGTATCTGACAAGTTGACGATTTTGTGTTTTTGAATAGTTGGAACTCACAGTTGCTATTAGCCGTAAACGTCGTTTGTTTATCAAAACAAATATATTTATCATTGTTGAGCTGATGGGATCATTCCAAATCTGCTCTTGAGAGCTCAATGTATTGATTCTATTCTTTGTTGACAGCAATAATGGGAATTTTAATGTTCATGATTACAATCCCATGAGTTACAATTGCTGGAATGGGTACCAGGTTATACAGTTGCACTGCCTGCGTTGCCACTAATGGAAACGTGACTTTAAATATCACATGAATGTTTGCGATTGTGCCTTCATTAAGGCATATAATTGCAAGACATCGTTATCTGAAACTGGCAACTCCAAACCAAACGGAAGATTTCTCTTAAGTTGGTTCAGATGTTCCCAAGACTGGCCTGGTGACAGTAGTACCGAACTTATTTTGCTGTGATGGGCATCTTTAAGTACTCGGGAGATTTCGGTTTGAATTCCTTGCAAATTCCCTGCAATAACTGTCATCTGAGTAGTTAGCTTGACATAACCTGCAATAACTGTCATCTGAGTAGTTAGCGTGACATAACCTGACCTTGGTTATGTCGTTTATTTTTTGTTCCATTAGTTTCATTTGATTTTCAATTCTGGCTCCATCTCGCTTAATGATGTTTATCGTTGAGTCAATTGCAGATGTCTGGTTTTGTAGCAAGGTCAATAAGTAGTCTTGTGTCTAGTCTAGTCTAGTCTTGTGCCTGACATCTCTGATGCATACTTCATTAGCACACATACTTTCGGTCTGCAGTGTCCTCGATACCATGGTCTTCTTGGGAATTGGATACTGTATCGTCTGTATCGATTTTACGTTTTATCCCCGTCACTCTAAGCAAGGCAGTCAATTTATGGATAGCCCGCTTTTTGGTGCCTCTGGATATTTAACGTCCACCACACGGACGTATCCATCCAGGCCTGGATATAATTTAACAATTCGTCCAATCAGCCACTGCAAGATTGGCCATTATCCTTCTTTAGAACTACCACCATGCCTTTTTTGACATTGTTATATGGTTTCTTCCATTTGGATGTACCCTGCAATTCTTGTAGGTACTCTTGAGACCATTGTGTTCAGAATGTATGCTTAAGCCGTTGCACTAATTCCCATTGCTCTGGAATCGATCGCTGTGTTACTGGCTCTGCATATCGTTGGGCTACCAATGGTTCTCCGATCAATAGATAGCCTGGGGTTAAGGCTGTCAAGTCGTTGGGATCGTCTGAGATTGGGGTTAACGGACGAGAGTTCAGTACTGCTTCTAAATTTACAATGATGGTACCAACTTGTTTTAACGTCAAATTTGCTGTCGATACGGTTTTAACAGTAAATGCTTAGCAGACTTTACCACAGCTTCCCATAATCCTCCAAAATGTGGAGACCGTGGTGGAATAAACTTAAGTTGCACTCCTTTTTGTCTACTCAGGCGTTGAGGAAATGTTGATTCTAAAATACCCGGTGCTCAGGTAAGTCGCCCATGATTAGTTTTAAGAACTAAGGTCGGTAATTGGTGCACACAGCCGTAGATTACATTTCGGACCATCGGCTTCACTTTAACGATGTGCCTCATGTCCACAATGAAGATTCCCTTCATGAAGTTTGGGTAGTATCATTTTTACCACCGGACAGCATAAGGCAAGAGATATGGATTCCTTGTTTCCGTTGATACTGGTGCTTGTTGAAGCAGAGTTGCTACTCGTATAATTGAATGTTCATCCAGTATTAGTAGCAATGTTGCCACCGTTCTTTTGCGATCTAGCGGTTGATCAGGACGTTTCTTTAAGTGCCGTAATTCATATGCAAATCCTGTTTTCTTGAATTTGCTTAATGATGCTTGGTGTTTGGTCCAACTCTTCCAACTCTAACTGTGATTTTGTGATTTAACGTAAATATCCATTCACTCGTGTTGTTGGCAGTGGTAGTCACCATGCTGAATACCTTAGTTTTCTTCTCAGGGCTATCCATCGTGTGCTCTGTAGGCTTAAATGGTGCTGGCCAGCTACGTTGTGCTCCATGCAAAAATAGTGGTCCATACAACCATAATGCATGTGTGATAAGCTGGGCTGCTGATATGCCACTGTGTTGAGTGCTGATGACACATGACGCCATTGCCCTGGATCTGATACAGCATGTATTTTGGTCAACCGATTAGCCACAAACGTATGGAAATGTGATGCCCGTGAATTAATCCAAGACAGTACTACTGTTGAGTCTGATCCTGTCGAACTCTATCCGTGAGTTCAGCTCCAAGTACAGCTGCGCATAGTTCCAGCCGGTGCAGTGTCTGCTTTTCAAGGGGAGCCACTCTCGACTTGGCGCACAAAAATCTGACCGAAATTAGGCAATTTTTATAGGTTGATCGGATGTAGACTGCCGCTCCATACGCCTTTTCTGATGCATCAACAAATGTATGCAGTTCCTTTGTAGTGGGGACCTTCAAAAATATTGCTTGGAATGTTAATGTGGTTTAATGCCTGTACATCCTCTAGGTAGGCTTCCCATTACTTCTCCAAATACGGTGGCGCTCTTACCACTACCGGTGCGAACAGGCGTAAAGGAACGAAGATTTGATCAATTTCAGATAGCACCACTCGTCTGGTTATTTCTTTTGTATGCCTTGGAGCCTTTCCACATAATTGATCTTCGTTGGTTGCCCATATGATTCCCAATGTTTTGACAGTTGTTTGTTCCAGTGTGTCCCCGAGATTGATGTCAACATTTGTATCTTTGCAATTTCCTTTAGAATCTGACTGCTATTTGAACACCATTTTCGTAAGTTTAAACCCTTAGGTCTCAGGATTTCTAGAAGGTCTTGTCTTATTTGCAGGGCTTCTGGTAAACTGTCTGCTCCTGTAAAACAATCATCAACATAAAAGTAATTTTTTAATGCCAATGCTCCAGACGAAAATTTTTCCATGTTCTTCAGTGACAAATATGCCAGACATTTTGTCGCTAAATATGGCTTTAGTACATAGTGATGCGTTATAAAGTAATGGTAAGTAAGTTATTGATAATAGCTAACCATAGCAGATCTACTTATGACTGATGAGCCATCGACATCTATAATCGGGATACATACTAATCTTGACATACATTTCCATTTGCTCTACATTATGTTTGTCTCATTGTTGTCTTATTTTATATAATCTAAACACCAAATAATTCGTGTTCATACGGACAGACGGACGGGCGGACAGACATGGCTATATCGACTTGGCTGTTTATCTGGATCAAGAATATGTATAATTTCTGCCTGTTACATACAATTACGCGACTTTATTATACCATTTCACCCTATGCGTGTAGCATTTAACAAGTATATCATGCGCATTGCTATCACCGTTGCATCAATCTTTAGGTTGTTCACCCCATAAAGCTTTGCTCGGATTGGACATGGTGACTCATGGTTAAGATTGTAAACTATTGATCGAATTAAAACTGTTAGAAAAGCCGATACCACCTCATAATCAGACTGACCACTTAAACCTTTTGCGACAGAATATAAGAAACAACATTAAAAAAGCATATGATCGAAAAGTACAGTATAATCTTCGAAGAAAGCCTGTCTCCTTTAAAGAAGAAGTTTTTCGCAAAAACTTTACGTTGAGCAAATTCTCTCAGAACTTTATCGCCAAATTGACGACTAAGTTTTTAAAATGTCGAATCAAAAAGAAACAAGTCGATAAATAGTCTATCATTTTTACGAAGATGGCAAGGGGCTTTTATCTTTTGCCAGTCTTCTTTTTATTTTAACACGGAGGAGAAAACGTGTGGAAAAGAGCTTTGACATAAAATTTTGTTATAAATTTTAGCAGGTTTTTAGGTTGATTAAAACATCTCATTTTCTAGCCAATATCTCTGGTAGCTTTCTTTTGTGTGGATTATTTTTAGAAAACCCTCGAGTTTTCAAACACTTATTTGTGGTGTCGGGAGCACGTGCAGCCGAACTAAGGTTGGCTTTGCATTCTAGTGGACATTCCGTCATTCGGACATTCATAGAACACTACCAACCAAACACCGGCAGCGCCACAAAGTTGCTGTGTTGGGGCTTACGGTGCGGATAAAAGTGTCTCATATTTCTAGAAGATTGCCCTAACCCCCGGCAAGGATTTTAAAGCTAGTTGCCTTAACTAACATCCTGTCCGCTGTTGACAATTCTGTGTTTTATACAGAATGGATGCTGATTGCTGCGACAAAATTCAGCGCTATACATATGTGTGAGCACCCCAAAAAATTCAGGTAATATTTTTTTTTTAAAGAAACGTATAGTTTTGAGGAAGTAATGGCCAAATATGAAATCAAGTTAAAAACACTTTAAGGTTATTTTAAGTAATTCAAGTAAAGGGAAACGGTAAATAGAGTAACTGTAAAAACAAGTCACTTAAATGGTGGTCATACGCAAAAGAGAAATCTTCAGAGATAACATTCTTCTACAGAGCATGAGTATGAGGTAAGTGTCTGTCGATATGGCAATTCTGTGCTGCATCTGTGAATCTGTGTTAAGCTTCTGTGACAATAAATTGAGCTCACTTGTTGTAGTACTTCACTTTTTACAAACCAAGAGGTTATTCAGATTGCTGTGCTTTTTTTAGGCACTCCAAAAAAAAAAAGGCAAAACAGAGTTTGCAAGAAATATGAGTTCAATATACAATCCTGAAAAGTTGGACCATGCTATGACACATGGTGTGTGCTTGTGCGAAGCGTGTTGGTACATTAAGATTTGTGTTAGTTAGTTTCAGGTGAACTTGTGGAACCCAAAACTGAAGAAGCGTTTGTAGCAAGGAAACGTCAAAACGACAAAGCCATTGCGATACTGTTTCTGTCGATAAGAGATGTCGATGGAGTTCAATTGCCTCCATAAAAAAGTGCGAAATAGCTATTCAGATATGGAAAGAACTAGACAGTTGCATCGACGAACAGGTACAGTAGGAAAATTGACACTGTTTAAGCAGTTATTAAATAAGAGAACGGCGTGCAAAAACACACATTGAAATTTAAAATTGGCCAACCAGAGCAGTTCGCGGGAAAATGAGCGATGAAAGAAGTGAATCAAAACAACGCCAATGTGAACCTCGGGGAAAACAGCGAAGATGCGAATATGGGAAGAATAAAGAGGCACAACGATCTTTTACTGGCGTTGCAACTAACAATCGGATGAATATCAATGATCTCATTCACATGTGATTTATTGATTAAATATTGATTAAAACTTGAACAAAAAATGAAATTATTGAGTTGGCGGGAAATTATTCTATGACTTCACAAGGCCGAGGAACAGTAATTGTGCGCAGCAAACTTGGGTACACAATAACGCTCATAAACGTTTTGTTTGTACTAGGCTTGCAATGCAATTTCATATCGGTGGGAAAAGTGGTTTTAAATGGATGCACCGTACTGTACAATTCAATGCTAAAGTTAATGATGAAAGCGGCATCAATATATTAAGGGCCAAAAAGGTCTCTGGATTGTTCCTATGTGAAACTAAAAATAAAGAGAGACTGTGTGTTTCTAAAGGCTCCGATGATCTCGTAAAATGGCATATGCGGTATGGTCATTAAAATGTGCAAAGCTGGCAAGAGATGCAGAAGAAAGGAATGGTTCGAGGTTTGACATCAAGCATTACTGGAGAAAATTTAGACTGCATAAAAAACAAGTGTCATGTAAAGCCGTTTGAAAAATCGCAAAGTAGAGCTACAAAGCTGCTGCAATTAATTCCTAGTGATGTATTTGGGCCTCTGAATGAGGAATCAAATGGTGGTGCCAAATATTTTATGACAAGGATTGATGAATTGAGTCGATATATTCATGTCTATCCCATGAAGTATAAGTCAGATGTGGTCAAAATAATTAAAGAACACCCACCACCATGGCAGGGGTGATAAATCAGCGGAGTATGTCAATAAAGAGTTTAATGATTATCTGAAGTCCAATGGTATCAAGACACAACTTACAGTTCCCTATACTCCACAACAAAATGGTGAAGCAGAATTATGCTGAATAGTCAAGGTCAAGAAAGCTTCTGGGCAGAGGCATCCGTTTGTGCTGCATATGCGTCCCAGTTGTACTATAAAAGGGTCCAAGGAAAAAATTTCAGGAAAAGGTAAGAGAATATTTTATGATCGGATATTCGGAATCTTACAACGGTATGGTTATGTCAAAATAAGCAGAGATGTATTTTTATTGAGAACTGTCAGACAATGATTAGAGAAACATCTGAAGTTACATTGGTACTGGATGAATTAATAGATGAACGTAACAATATACTATACGTCTAAGCCAAAGAATGCATATCAGGGGCCTGATAAAAGAATTGGGCATGGAAATTTGCGCACGGTATCTACTTCGTTAGGAGCTAATTTCCAGGTTAGGTTAAGGTTTTGCACTCGGATTACAGATCCTCATGGTGAGCATTTCGCAGCAGCGAAACAAGTGCTGAGATAGCTGAAACAGACAGCAGATATTGCCATAACGTACAAGAAGACAGGCACTGCAATCACTGGCTATGCAGACGCAGATTGGGCAGGTGACTTAACTGATAGAAAGTACTACACTGGTTACGCATTCGTGTGGGGCAGTTCAGTAATCAACATTAAGGAAGCAAAATTCTGTGGCTCTACGCAGTATTGAAGCATAATATATGGAGCTCTGCGATGCTTCAACAGAGGCTATTCATAAAAGAACACTGACAAATGACATAATATTGTAATTTAAGCTCGACTGTATAACCTTACTTGGCGATAATGATGGTGCTTGAAATTTTGTAAAAAACCCAGTTTATCATGCTATAGGCAAACACATTGATGTGAAACACCACCATATAAGAAACTTATATGAAGAGATTTTGATTAAGCTAGAATACTGTCCAACAACGGAAATGATTGCTGATATTGTAACAAAGAATCTATGTAAAGTTATTAATCTAAAATACACGGCGTTGCTTGGACTAAATAAGTAGTAGAACCATGAATTGAGGGGAGGTGTTGATATGGCAATTCTGTGCTGCTTTTGTTAACCCTGTACATATGGCAACCCTAGTTAGCCTTCTGTTACAATAAATTGAGCGCACTCTTCTCTAAGCAACAAAACGTTGGAGTACTTCACTTTTCACAACACAGTATCAATTAGGCGACTCTCAAACCAAGTTTTTGCAAACTAGGAGTTGATGGTAGTCAATTAATACCTACTTCTGTTTCAGCGTTTTATGATCAACCTAATAATAAAAATAATTTCATTAAAAAATAATTTTATTGAAGCAAGTGTTAATTTTTTTGTATTTAGTACCTTCTCTAATATAGTTCGTAGTACGAACTTCGTACCATGTAGCTAATACTAATTTTATATTTATTTTTATAGTGAAATTTAACTTGAGTACTATTATATTTTGGAATTTCAAAATGTTTAGTTATAGAAGATACAGTTCGCAAGTAACAGTTTAAAATCCATTTGAATATAGGGTTAAAATTTGATATGTAAAGAAAAAGAAAAGAAAACGCCTCTATCTGAAATTAAAATGAATTAAAATATGATTGAATACGCTTTTTTATTAATTTTCCTAGTGACATGGGTACGTGAGTTGAATACTTATTTAAATGGGAATCTTTACAAACGATAACAAAGATTCATGGTTGGGAGAGTATAGAACTGATAAGGTCTATTTACATCATTGACCTCAGTAACAGCTAACTTATGAAGAAAAGAATACCCTTTCATTTCCTCGTTTGTTTTTTATTGTTACGAATTCCTTGCTTTGGTCGTAAGAATTTTTCATGAAAGTCCTAATGAAAATTCGAATTTAAAATTAAAGGAAGAGATTCAGCAAACAACCCCCCTACCACACACGAGATTTGGAAACAAATGATCTCGCTCTGCTGCAACTCATTTACCGGTCGATTTATCGTCGCTTGGATGGGAAGGTTACAAAATCAAAATATGAACTGATTTTATTTACCAAAGTGTTGTGTATAAATGTGAGATCTCAGATGCGGCAATTGTTGTTAAAAATACTTATTCTAATTACCTACATTTTAGGGGGTTGATAATTGTTTAAACTTTATTCTCAGCGTTGGCCACTTTCCACAGAGTGTGGATGCATGTTTGTTTGGTTTTAACAAATACTTGACATAAGACTCTTTATGATTGATTATACCCTTGCAAAAGAGGTATATTAAAGGTATTTGGGTCGGAAGTGTGCAACGTATTGAAGGAAGTAACTTCGACAATCTGGATCAACGCAAACTTCTTCTATACCGGTAAAGCTACATTATTAAAATTTTGCTTGTAGGCTTGTATATACTGCTATATACTGACTTTTCCCAAGAACTTGGTTATCTGAACTATTGTCGTGAAATTTAATATTGAATATGAATATTAATTGAAAACATTGACTTTGATCAATAACTTCCTTATTTGCTATGCTAAGATTGTAAGCCGGGCTTTCGCAAGCATTAGACTTTTTAATTAAAAAGCTTTTCCACCTTGACGGCTACAGGTAAGGAAAGTTTAACAAAAAACCTTGCAAGGGTATACAAAATTTGATGCGGTCGGCGTTTCACATTAAGTTGTATTTTGGATTAAGTTGTATTATTAGTACTAATATTAAAATAAGTAACATAACTTACACTGAAGAAGCATGGCTATTAAATAATGAATGTTTAATTCTAGTAAATATGATATTCCTTTAACGATTGTAACTGACTTTCAATTATTTCATGTTCTGCCGTATGAATTATGACGGTGGCTTTCACTGGTTTTTATAACATATTTAACATATATATTCTCTCTTCTTCTCTTCTCTTGTGCTCAGCTCAGTCTCCCGCGTAATTAATTTTAAAAGGTCGCCACTCAAAGCTTGGCTTATAACTGATCATGTACTCTTTCTTGCGCTGTGAACTCTTACGCTAGCTGTCTCTTTGTTGTATTTGTAATTATTATTATTATTATTATTTTTTTTTTTTTGATTATTATCTTTGTGCTGTGTATTTAAATTACTTATATATTTTTGTATATTTTTGCCTTGAGTTTTTTTTTTTTTTTTTTTTTGCTTTTCATTTCATTTCATTGTTGTCTACCTACTGGCAAGCTTTCTGATCGTGTTAATGATCAGTATAGAGCAATATCTCGATAACTCTACGATAATCTAGTTCACTTAAAATGTGCTGGCCTTTCTTGTCCCTCTTTACGCACTTCTTTTCAGATTGAAGTACCCAGAGCAAGCCCTGGTAAACTGTTCTTTGACAGCCAAACCTCGTGATTTCCTTATAGTTTTAGGTGATTTTAACTTGCCTAATATTTCTTCTGGTGATAATCTATCTTGCTTAATTTCTTCGTCTCAACATGTTTTTCTTGATATCAGTTGAATTCTTTACTTAACTCTTCTAATAGATTCCTTGATTTGGTTTTTGTCTCTGATCCCACTGTTAGTTCTGAATCTCAAACACAGCCCCTTGTAAAGCCTGAAGAACCTTATCACCCTACCATTGAAGTTATTATTTCTTACAATTCTGTAACTAATTCATTTAATAACATCTCAGTTTCTCGTCGTAGATGTTTTTGTAAATCTAATCTTATTTCCTCTTTTGATTGGTCATTTCTATTTGAGCGTTGTGATATAGCTTCTGCAGTGAATTTTTTTGTACTCTGCTCTTAGTTCTCTAATTGATAAATGCGTTCCTTATGTGAAGGTCTTTACCGTCTTCAGTGCGGCGGTCTGGTTCACACGTAGGCTGTCTAATCTCCGTAACATTAAATCTAGATATTTTAAAAGGTTTAAAAAACTGGTTTGCGACTTGACTATGCAAATTATTGTGTAGCGAAATCTCAATTTTATCTCTTAAATGGTCAATACTACAATAATTATATCGTGGGCTGTTAAGTTGAATTCTATAGGAACCCCAAAAGATTTTACAACTTTGTTAATTATAAACGACGCTTTAATTTACTAATTTTACCTTCAGACTTAATGACCTGACAGCTAACAAGGATTCAGATATTGCAGATCTGGTTGCTAAATTCTTTCAGTCGACTTATTCTACTACTGCTTCACATCCCACATCCTATACCTTCTCAATTCTACATTTAAATCGTATGTTTTTTCCTACTATTGCCGTAGACTACAGTCTTCCTGATGTTTGGAAGGTGTCTTTTATTATTCCGCGTTTTAAAAAGGGCAACAAATCGGATATTGCTTGCTACCGTGGCATTGCCGAACTTTCCGCAATACCTAAGCTGTTTGAAAAAATAATTGCGCCTTTCCTTCAACACCTATCCAGATCCACTATTTCTCCATGTCAGCATGGCTTTATGAAAGGTCGATCGTCGCTTACAAACCTTTTAGAATTGACTACCCTTGTACATCAAGGCTTTCGTAAAAAGTTTCAAACTGACTTTAGTAAGGCTTTCGATACGGTTGATCATTCTATGCTTCTCCCACAACTTAACATCATTGGCTTTCCCCGAAACTATTGGCTTAGTTAAAATCGTATTTTAATCGAACCGAAAAGATCTCTTTTCGTTCCGCAATATCTAAAACTGTTCGAGTTACCTGAGGTGTCCCACAAAGAAGTCATATGGGCCCACTGTTACTTACCATGTTTATAAATGATTTACCTTTGGCCTTGGCTTATTCATTCGTGCTCATGTTTGCGCATGACGTCAAGATTTGTTATTCCTATAATGATCCTTCTTTCCAACGGTGCTTGCAATCAGATGATGCGTTCTGTGATTGGTTCGCGATAATAAATAAATGCCTCAAAGTGCTCTTTTATGACTTTCAGTCGTTTGTCTCTGTTCCTAGCTCATTACTCTATTAAGCCTGTTCTGTTAGATTGTGTAGCATCATTCAAAGACTTAGGCGTTATTTTTGACACAAAACTTTCAGTCTTTTTTGGCTTTATAAAATGTTGGGTCAAAGAATTTGATGATCCTTATGTAATAAAGGTTTAATACACTTCGTAAATTCACCCCACTCTAGAATATTGCACGCCAGTGTGGACCCCTCAATATGATGTTCACCAGCGTAGTATTGAATCGGTACAGAAGCAATTCCTTAAGTTCGCGTTACGTGGTTTTAATTGGGCACGAGTCTTCGCCTACCTTCTTATTCTGACAGACTTTTTCTTATTATTCTTCCTTCACTTTACAACCGTAGGCTCGTTTTTGGCATTCTCTTTCTCCATAAACTCGTCAACGGCCATTTCATTTTTACTAATTTACTAGATACGCTATACTTTTGAGTTATCCCACGTCGGACCAGAAACTTTTTTTCCTATTTACCTTAGTAGATGTCTGACTAACTATTCTCTTCACGAACTTTTTCGGGCTCTTAGCCAATCTTTTAACAACCTTTCTCACCTTATCTCTCTTCATCTTTCTGTCACTTCTCTTCGCGCTACACTTTTTAATAATCTACAACGAAACCGCTGAATATTTTTGGACATAAATATAATATAATATTTTTGGATATAAAAATAAATATTTACTCGAAATCATTGAGTCGTTTAGCGGTCCACTAAGTACTTATAACAAGTTTATCATAATAACTTTTTTCAATTATTATGGAGCGCGTGCAGGAACAAAGTTGAGTGAGAGTAATAGTAAATAAGCAGTGTAAATCATGTATACTGAATTGAACCATTATTCATTTTTTTTCTATTTTGTTTTTATGTGTTTATTCATACAAGTAAGGTGCCAATAACACATGCACTGACTGTGTGGCATCCCTAAAGAAGTCGGAGATTGCCATTATGTTAGAAAAGAGTCGATCGTCAGTGGCAGAAGTCGACAGTTGTGGGTCCTAGTTAAGGTGTCAGTCGAATTAAGTTGCAAGTCGTTAGTTGTTTAAAGTTGTTTAAAGCCTATTCAAAGTCGTAAAATCTAAACATCTAAAATTGTATGTAATTATTATATTAAAACTACATATTTATCTACATTTGGGGGCTCAACCCGGTCTAGTACTGTTTATACCTGCTGGCGCAGATGACAGCTATGTGTGTTGTTTGTGTCATCGTTTGATGTTTGATGTTGGAGTTTGGTGCGAGCCGAGAACGTGGGAGTCGCATGGAACGAATTCGCGAGCTTTGCCTCATTATTTGAAATTATGGACATAAAAATATCGGAAATTACCATTGAACGCGAGCGCATCTTTATTCTTTCGATTAAACCTTCTGCTCTCTGACGTGACGGTCGTGATTTCCATAGCTCCTGAGTTTTTATCAATATTTATTGTTTCTCTCAACTTCTTTATTAAATATTGTCTGGACATCGACGCGTACAGTGCGAAGTACGTTCAAGTGGCCCATACGACACCAGAACATAGCCTGTTTCGCGCGAGTCCAAGCAGAGCGCTGTCCACCTCCCGCCCGACCGATCGTGGGGCGCAGCCGCATATCGGAGGGCACGATCGCGTGGACAAATACAAATAAAACGGACAAACAATTAAATATATGATTAACAACAGCTAATTACGAGCTAAGTGTGCTAAAATAGAGGTTTTCGCAATAGAAAGAGAGGCTTCACCTATTCAAAGTTTGTGAATAAAGATAGCACCAATCATTACCATTAGCCTACTGGAGTATGATGGCGAATCGACATTGCGATCCCAATTTAGATTGGGAAGAAGAGCAAAAAGCAGAAATTGCTTTTGAATGAAAATTCGAATTTAAAATTGAAGAAAGAGATTCAGCAAACAACACCCCTACCACACACGAGATTTGGAAACAAATGATCTCGCTCTGCTGCAACTCATTTACCGCCTTTCTTTCCGTTATCGATCGATTTATCGTCGCTTGGATGGGAAGGTTACAAAATCAAAATATGAACTGATTTTATTTACCAAAGTGTTGTGTATAAATGTGAGATCTAAGATGCGGCAATTGTTGTTAAAAATACTTATTCTAATGACCTACATTTTAGGGGGTTGATAATTGTTTAAACTTTATTCTCAGCGTTGGCCACTTTTCACAGAGTGTGGATGCATGTTTGTTTGGTTTTAACAAATACTTGACATAAGACTTTTTAGTTAAAAAGCTTTTCCACTTTGACGGCTACAGGTAAGGAAAGTTTAAAAAAAAAACTTGCAAGGGTATACAAAGTTTGATGCGGTCGGCGTTTCACATTAAGTTGTATTTTGGATTAAGTTGTATTATTAGTACTAATATTAAAATAAGTAAGATAACTTACACTGAAGAAGCATGGCTATTAAATAATGAATGTTTAATTCTAGTAAATATGATATTCCTTTAACGATTGTAACTGACTTTCAATTATTTCATATTCTGCCGTATGAATTATGACGGTGGCTTCCACTGGTTTTTATACCATATTTAGCATATATATTCTCTCTTCTTCTCTTCTCTTGTGCTCAGCTTGTCTCCCGCGTAATTATTTTAAAAGGCCGCCACTCAAAGCTTGGCCTTTAACTGATCATGCACTCTTTCTTGCGCTGTGAACTCTTACGCTAGCTGTCTCTTTGTTGTATTTGTAATTATTATTATTATTATTTTTTTTTTTTTTTTTATTATTATCTTTGTGCTGTGTATTTAAATTACTTATATATTTTTGTAGTTTGAGTTTTTTTTTTTTTTTTTTGCTTTTCATTTCATTTCATTGTTGTCTACCTACTGGCAAGCGTTCTGATCGTGTTAATGATCAGTATAGAGCAATATCTCGATAACTCTACGATAATCTAATTCACTTAAAATGTGCTGGTCTTTCTTGTCCCTCTTTACGCACTTCTTTTCAGATTGAAGTACCCAGAGCAAGCCCTGGTAAACTGTTCTTTGACAGCCAAACCTCGTGATTTCCTTATAGTTTTAGGTGATTTTAACTTGCCTAATATTTCTTCTGGTGATAATCTATCTTTCTTAATTTCTTCGTCTCAACATGTTTTTCTTGATATCAGTTGAATTCTTTACTTAACTCTTCTAATAGATTCCTTGATTTTGTTTTTGTCTCTGATCCCACTGTTAGTTCTGTATCTCAAACACAGCCCCTTGTAAAGCCTGAAGAACCTTATCACCCTACCATTGAAGTTATTATTTCTTACAATTCTGTAACTAATTCATTTAATAACATCTCAGTTTCTCGTCGTAGATGTTTTTGTAAAACTAATCTTATTTCCTCTTTTGATTGGTCATTTCTATTTGAGCGTTGTGATATAGCTTCTGCAGTGAATTTTTTTGTACTCTGCTCTTAGTTCTCTAATTGATAAATGCGTTCCTTATGTGAAGGTCTTTACCGTCTTCAGTGCGGCGGTCTGGTTCACACGTAGGCTGTCTAATTTCCGTAACATTAAATCTAGATATTTTAAAAGGTTTAAAAAACTGGTTTGCGACTTGACTATGCAAATTATTGTGTAGCGAAATCTCAATTTTATCTCTTAAATGGTCAATACTACAATAATTATATAGTGGGCTGTTAAGTTGAATTCTATAGGAACCCCAAAAGATTTTACAACTTTGTTAATTATAAACGACGCTTTAATTTACTAATTTTACCTTCAGACTTAATGACCTGACAGCTAACAAGGATTCAGATATTGCAGATCTGGTTGCTAAATTCTTTCAGTCGACTTATTCTACTACTGCTTCACATCCCACATCCTATACCTTCTCAATTTTACATTTAAATCGTATGTTTTTTCCTACTATTGCCGTAGACTACAGTCTTCCTGATGTTTGGAAAGAGTCTTTTATTATTCCGCTTTTTAAAAAGGGCAACAAATCGGATATTGCTTGCTACCGTGGCATTGCCGAACTTTCCGCAATACCTAAGCTGTTTGAAAAAATTATTGCGCCTTTCCTTCAACACCTATCCAGTTCCACTATTTCTCCTTGTCAGCATGGCTTCATGAATGGTCGTTCGTCGCTTACAAACCTTTTAGAATTGACTACCCTTGTACATCAAGGCTTTCGTAAAAAGTTTCAAACTGACTTTAGTAAGGCTTTCGATACGGTTGATCATTCTATGCTTCTCCCATAACTTAACATCATGGGCTTTCCCCGAAACTATTGGCTTAGTTCAAATCGTATCTTAATCGAACCGAAAAGATCTTTTTCGTTCCGCAATATCTAAAACTGTTCGAGTTACCTGAGGTGTCCCACAAAGAAGTCATATGGGCCCACTGTTACTTACCATGTTTATAAATGATTTACCTTTGGCCTTGGCTTATTCATTCGTGCTCATGTTTGCGCATGACGTCAAGATTTGTTGTTCCTATAATGATCCTTCTTTCCAACGGTGCTTGCAATCAGATGATGCGTTCTGTGATTGGTTCGCGATAATAAATAAATGCCTCAAAGTGCTCTTTTATGACTTTCAGTCGTTTGTCTCCGTTCCTAGCTCATTACTCTACTAAGCCTGTTCTGTTAGATTGTGTAGCATCAATCAAAGACTTAGGCGTTATTTTTGACACAAAACTTTCAGTCTTTTTGGCTTTATAAAATGTTGGACCAAAGAATTTGATGATCCTTATGTAACAAAGGTTTTATACACTTCGTAAGTTCACCCCGTAGTATTGAATCGGTACAGAAGCAATTCCTTAAGTTCGCGTTACGTGGTCTTAATTGGGACACGAGTCTTCGCCTACCTTCTTATTCTGACCGACTTTTTCTTATTATTCTTCCTTCACTTTACAACCGTAGGCTCGTATTTGGCATTCTCTTTCTCCATAAACTCGTCAACGGCCATTTCATTTTTACTAATTTACTAGATACGCTATACTTTTGAGTTATCCCACGTCGGACCAGAAACTTTTTTTCCTATTTACCTTAGTAGATGTCTGACTAACTATTCTCTTCACGAACCTTTTCGGGTTCTTAGCCAATCTTTTAACAACCTTTCTCACCTTATCTCTCTTCATCTTTCTGTCACTTCTCTTCGCGCTACACTTTTTAATAATCTACAACGAAACCGCTGAATATTTTTGGACATAAATATAATATAATATTTTTGGATATAAAAATAAATATTTACTCGAAATCATTGAGTCGTTTAGCGGTCCACTAAGTACTTATAACAAGTTTATCATAATAACTTTTTATACCATAGGGTGAAATGGTATATTAAAGTCGCCAAAATGTATGTAACAGGCAGAAGGAAGCTTTTCCGACCCCATAAAGTATATATATTCTTGATCAGTATCAACAGCCGAGTCGATATAGACATGTCCGTCCGTCCGTCCGTCCGTCCGTCTGTCCGTATGAAGACGTAGATCTCAGAGACTATAAGAGCTAGAGTCACCAAATTTGGTACGTAGACTCGTGTATTACCTACGGTGGTCAAGTTTATTTCAAATTTTTGCCACGCCCCCCCTCCGCCCACGAAATTTAAACAAATTTGATTTTCTTAAAGACTATAATAGCTAAAGACATCAAATTTAGTATGATTAATCCTTTAGTAAGCGCGCACAAATTTGTTGCAAAAAAATTTGCCACGCCCCCTCCGTCCACGAAATTTAAACAAATTTGATTTTCTTAAAGACTATAATAGCTAGAGGCACCAAATTTGGTATGTATATTTACTTGATAAATGCGCATATATTGTATATGCAACGATTTTGCCACGCCCCTTTCCGCCCCCGTAATTTGGAAAAACTCGAATATCTCACGTAATTTTCTACCTTTTGTAATCAAATTTGGCACACTTGAATTTGATACTAATACCCAGCAAAACACCAAATTTGATCAAAATCGACAAAAAACAACGAAGTTATGCATATAAACGTTTTTCCATAAGGCCGTAGTTGGTCGTTGGCTGGTGGGGGCGCTAGGGTGCTCGTATACTTGAGTGAGGGAGATTCTAAGATATGCTTGTAATAAAAAGCATGTGAAAATGCATTTGTTTAATAAATTTAAAATATTTGCTTTACTGGTGTATGGTATACCTAAGTCGGCGAGACGACTTACTTACTTCATTTCAACTATTATGGAGCGCGAGGAGGAACAAAGTTGAGTGAGAGTAATAGTAAATAAGCAGTGCAAATCATGTATACTGAATTGAACCGATATTCATTTTGTTCTATTTTGTTTTTATGTGTTTATTCATACATGTAAGGTGCCAATAACACATGCACTGACTGTGTGGCATCCCTAAAGAAGTCGGAGATTTCCATTATGTTAGAAAAGAGTCGATCGTCAGTGGCAGAAGTCGACAGTTGTGGGTCCTAGTTAAGGTGTCAGTCGAATTAAGTTGCAAGTCGTTAGTTGTTTAAAGTTGTTTAAAGCCTATTCAAAGTCGTAAAATCTAAACATCTAAAATTGTATGTAATTATTATATTAAAACTACATATTTATCTACATTTGGGGGCTCAACCCGGTCTAGTACTGTTTATACCTGCTGGCGCAGATGACAGCTATGTGTGTTGTTTGTGTCATCGTTTGATGTTTGATGTTGGAGTTTGGTGCGAGCCGAGAACGTGGGAGTCGCATGGAACGAATTCGCGAGCTTTGCCTCATTATTTGAAATTATGGACATAAAAATATCGGAAATTACCATTGAAAGCGAGCGCATCTTTATTCTTTCGATTAAACCTTCTGCTCTCTGACGTGACGGTCGTGATTTCCATAGCTCCTGAGTTTTTATCAATATTTATTGTTTCTCTCAACTTCTTTATTAAATATTGTCTGGACATCGACGCGTTCAGTGCGAAGTACGTTCAAGTGGCCCATACGACACCAGAACATAGCCTGTTTCGCGCGAGTCCAAGCAGAGCGCTGTCCACCTCCCGCCCGACCGATCGAGGCGCGCAGCCGCATATCGGACGGCACGATCGCGTGGACAAATACAAATAAAACGGACAAACAATTAAATATATGATTAACTACAGCTAATTACAAGCTAAGTGTGCTAAAATAGAGGTTTTCGCAAGAGAAAGAGAGGCTTCACCTATTCAAAGTTTGTGAATAAAGATAGCACCAAGCATTACCATTAGCCTACTGGAGTATGATGGCGAATCGACATTGCGATCCCAATTTAGATTGGGAAGAAGAGCAAAGAGCAGAAATTGCTTTTGAACAGATCCAATTTTACTTTGGTGCGTCTCATATTAAGGTGACCATATGCAAGACCCGTACTCTAAGATAGGACGGATTAAAGAAGTATACAGAATTTTGGTTGCGTACGGATAGTCAAACTCTTTTGACCATCGTTTCTTTGTGATTTATAGCTTTACTTACTGTAGCAGAAATTTGAGGATTAAAAGTTAATTTATGGTCCATAAGAACACCTAAGTCATTGATAATATTTAACCGCTCTGTCGTTAAGATAATAAATTGCTAAGTATAGAGTGCATCTATAAAAAGACATAACTTTACATTTAGAGCCGTTAAGGCTTAATAGGTTAGTTTCACATCAACTCTGAAGATCATTAAGATACGATTGAAGTAGGTAAGAAGATAACATCATCGGCGTACATAAGCACCCGAGAATGTGACACTACCAATGGAAGATCATTTATAAAAAGAGTGAATAGCCATGGACCCAAATGACTACCCTGAGATACTCCAGAGGTCACTTGGGTGGTGTTAGAAAATGAAGACTTAAAAAGGACCTTTTGTGTACGCTTAGAAAGACATTGAAGAATCCAATTAGGCAAAAAACTGGGGATGCCAAGTGCTTTTAACTTACTTAACTGTATAAATCAATATAAATGACGTCAGTTTGCACGGCAGTCTTGAACCTTTTGATTGAGTGAGATGTAATTGTTATTTTAATTGCTTATTTGCATAATTTGCTTAATTAATTAGTTTTTTTCGTGATTAGTGTTTGGTGCATTTTATGTCATCATTGCTCCTAAAGTTGCTTCCTTTACCACCCCATCATACCATCAGCGCTAGTGTTTCTTGTTCTCTCAACGTGCCCAGCGCCGCCTCTCAAGGCTCGTCTTATAACTGTTCTTGCACCCTCTCTTGTGCTGTGCACTCTAGCTGTCTCTTCGTTTTATTTGTAATTATTGATTTATTATCAATAATTATCTTTCAATTAGTGTTGTGTAATAAAATTTTCTATATATTTTTATATATTTTTGCCTTGTGTTTCTTTTTCTTTTATATGGCCCTTTGTCTGTGTCTAAGCCTAAGATTGGCTTATTGTGCCAGTCAGCAGCTTGATTTTAGCCGTATGTACAGGAATTTTCGTTTAAAGTTTCGTTCTTTAATCAAACTGGCCAAACAGCTGTCTAACGAGTGTGATTCTAGCGTACATTTATTGTCGCAATTCAAGTTCGTTCCACCTTCTGAGAAGTTGCCCAAGAAATGCACTCTTGAGTTGCATCATAACCATTCGCCAGCATTCTCTATTATATCTTCTCCCATTTTACTTTCGCCTACACCATCTTCTTGTCCCTCTTTATGATCTTCTTTTCAGATTAAAGTACCCACTACAAGCCCTGGTGTTCTTTAATCTACGCAAACAATTATTTATTTTTAGGCTTGCTCCAGATACTTCTGAGACGTCTGTTGCAGCTAACATTGGTAATATATGCCCTGCTAGGCGTCGCGTAATATCCTCTTATAAAATTACAGGACCAAATGAGTATTTCTAAGAAATGGTAGACCATAATGTTTTTCTTCATAGCCTACTTGAATGTCCGCTATATCAGTTGAATTCTTTACTTAACTCTTCTAAAAGATTCCTTGATTTTGTTTTTGTCTCTGATCCCACTGTTAGTTCTGTATCTCAAACACAGCCCCTTGTAAAGCCTGAAGATCCTTATCACCCTACCATTGAAGTTATTATTTCTTACAATTCTGTAACTAATTCAATTATTAACATCTCAGTTTCTCGTCGTAGATGTTTTTGTAAAACTAATCTTATTTCCTCTTTTGATTGGTCATTTCTATTTGAGCGTTGTGATATAGCTTCTACAGTGAATTTTTTTGTACTCTGCTCTTAGTTCTCTAATTGATAAATGCGTTCCTTATGTGAAGGTCTTTACCGTCTTCAGTGCGGCGGTCTGGTTCACACGTAGGCTGTCTAATCTCCGTAACATTAAATCTAGATATTTTAAAAGGTTTAAAAAACTGTTTTGCGACTTGACTATGCAAATTATTGTGTAGCGAAATCTCAATTTTATCTCTTAAATGCTCAATACTACAATAATTATATCGTTGAATTCTATAGGAACCCCAAAAGATTTTACAACTTTGTTAATTATAAACGACGCTTTAATTTACTAATTTTACCTTCAGACTTAATGACCTGACAGCTAACAAGGATTCAGATATTGCAGATCTGGTTGCTAAATTCTTTCAGTCGACTTATTCTACTACTGCTTCACATCCCACATCCTATACCTTCTCAATTCTACATTTAAATCGTATGTTTTTTCCTACTATTGCCGAAGACTACAGTCTTCCTGATGTTTGGAAGGAGTCTTTTATTATTCCGCTTTTTAAAAAGGGCAACAAATCAGATATTGCTTGCTATCGTGGCATTGCCAAACTTTCCGCAATACCTAAGCTGTTTGAAAAAATAATTGCGCCTTTCCTTCAACACCTATCCAGTTCCACTATTTCTCCTTGTCAGCATGGCTTCATGAATGGTCGTTCGTCGCTTACAAACCTTTTAGAATTGACTACCCTTGTACATCAAGGCTTTCGTAAAAAGTTTCAAACTGACTTTAGTAAGGCTTTCGATACGGTGGATCATTCTATGCTTCTCCCACAACTTAACATCATTGGCTTTCCCCGAAACTATTGACTTAGTTAAAATCGTATTTTAATCGAACCCAAAAGATCTCTTTTATATCTAAAACTGTTCGAGTTACCTGAGGTGTCCCACAAAGAAGTCATATGGGCCCACTGTTACTTACCATGTTTATAAATGATTTACCTTTGGCCTTGGCTTATTCATTCGTGCTCATGTTTGCGCATGACGTCAATATTTGTTATTCCTATAATGATCCTTCTTTCCAACGGTGCTTGCAATCAGATGATGCGTTCTGTGATTGGTTCGCGATAATAAATAAATGCCTCAAAGTGCTCTTTTATGACTTTCAGTCATTTGTCTCTGTTCCTAGCTCATTACTCTATTAAGCCTGTTCTGTTAGATTGTGTAGCATCATTCAAAGACTTAGGCGTTATTTTTGACGCAAAACTTTCAGTCTTTTTGGCTTTATAAAATGTTGGGTCAAAGAATTTGATGATCCTTATGTAATAAAGGTTTTATACACTTCGTAAGTTCACCCCACTCTAGAATATTGCACGCCAGTGTGGACCCCTCAATATGATGTTCACCAGCGTAGTTTTGAATCGGTACAGAAGCAATTCCTTAAGTTCGCGTTACGTGGTCTTAATTGGGCACGAGTCTTCGCCTACCTTCTTATTCTGACAGACTTTTTCTTATTATTCTTCCTTCACTTTACAACCGTAGGCTCGTATTTGGCATTCTCTTTCTCCATAAACTCGTCAACGGCGATGTCATTTTAACTAATTTACTTTATACGCTATATTTTTGAGTTATCCCACGTCGGACCAGAAACTTTTTACCTATTTACCTTAGTAGATGTCTGACTAACTATTTTCTTCACGAACTTTCTCTTGTTCTTAGCCAATCTTTTAACAACCTTTCTCACCTTATCTCTCCTCATATCTCTGTCACTTCTTATACCTTATATTATCTACAGCGAAACGACTGAATATATTATGAATTTGGATTGGCTGCAACTCATCAATGACCACATTGGCTGTTAATTGGATCATAGCTGACATCTTGTGCAAATAAAACACCTCCACCGGGTCGGGGATGTTTCGTTGTGTATAAAGCTAAGCTACCTTCTTCAATTAAATTTTATCTGTCTATTAGTTTAAGCTTTTTCGTCGACTGCTGTGTTATTGGATAAATCAATAAATAAATAAATAAATAAATAAATAAATAAATAAATAAATAAATAAATAAATAAATAAATAAATAAATAAATAAAAAAAAAATAAATAAATAAATATTGCTTATAACGCCTAACAATCTCTGTTTCGGTACATCTGCTCACTGCTGATGTGTGTTACTTCGTTGACTTGACACTTACTCATTAACTATGTCAATCACTCCTTTTAAACTTCAACGATACTATTTAATTGCTCAGAAAATACCTTCTTTCTCATATCACTTGGATTATAATTTTCAAGCAGTACTATAAATGTAAGCGGAACCTGGCAATATATTTTCTTTATGACCATTTCGCATGTTCTGTTGTCTATCGTACAAAAATCTTTTCTTATCATATCCAAATATATCTGGAACTGACGGACATTTTTCTCAAATTTCTTCTGGCTGACAGCGCGCTGCAGTGCTCTTTACTCCACTCAGGTGCATTTAGTTATGGTAACTTTTCTGTTGCTTCTGTATCTCAGTCACTTTCGGGTTTTTCTAATTCACAGAGGCGGAAATCAGAGGGACAATAATTTTAAAGAATCATTATCTGCGCGCATTCTAAACAAGTCTACATACCAAATTTGGTGACTTTAACTTTGTTAGGCCGAAAACATTGACATCCATATTTTCTAAGTCGAAGTTCTCGTTTTTTTAGGGCTTTTGGGCTTTACTGGTTATTGTCATTGATTTTTTTCCATCTAACCTTTAAGTATTCGTATTATTTATTTTTGATGGTAATTTAAAGTATGTTTGATCTGCCCAGTTGCAGATGGTACAAGACTCCAATGTTCAATAGCTTGTGGCGTGGAGTAATGAAAATAAGTCTTCTCCTCTTCGAAATCATGATTTAAAAGCTCTTCATGATCCATGTAACAGAAGCCCTTAGAACATGTTAATGTAAATACAGTAGTAGAAATTTCAATAATCTTAAACAAATAATATACAAATCTTAATATAGTCATATATCCAACATCAATATCCAATAACTTATAAATTGTTCGCCCCCTAAAATTTATAACTTTAAAGTAAACATCCGTTTTCTGGACACTTGCAATAGCAATGGTCCCCCTCAAATTCAAAGCGTGTGAACGCTAACTCATCATTAAAACACAGGCCAATAAAATCCGTTGTATTCATAAACAATTGAACATTTGCAATAATAATTGTCCCCCTAAAAATCAAAAGCGTGAGAACGCTAATTCAGTATTAAAATTCGGGCCAATCAAATCGCATCAATACCGATCACGCCACTCAAGGGCTCACAATTGTAGCCTGAAAATATTACTATAAGACATTTTTGTACTTCAGTTTTAAGTATTCATCCAACGAATAAAGTCTCCGCTTTTAACTCAAATAAAACAATATCTTTTTTATTTCCTTTTGTAAAGACAAGCTATTTAATTATATATACAAATCTAATTTTAACGATGACGTCTCCTCCACAATACTCCCCCATTAAGGAATGAAGTATGACTCCTTCAATTTACATAAAAGTTATCTCTCAAAGGCAATGGAACAAGATTACAGATTGGGCGGCGAATAATTCCTTTCTTGGTGCGAACATCAGCTACTCTGACTCTTTCATCTGCCCCAAGTATAGCTTCGGTGGAAGATTGTCTTCATGGATGAGAACTAATTGATCCTTTGCTATGTTGTTTTCGGAATACAAACACTTAGAGCTGTTTTGCAATTGATGTACATAGTCGCGCTTCCAAAGTTCCCAAAAGCGTTGCTTGAGATAGGTCACCTTTTGCCAACGAGATAGATAAGAATGTTTTGAATCATTCACTATCGGTTCAGGGATCGCTCGCAGTGAACATCCGATCCATAAATGGGCTGGCGTCAGGGCCTCGTCGTCATTGGGATCATCGCTGTGAATAGATATTTACTTTAAGTTCTGAACAGAATTGCCGTTTAAAGCCTTTAAGTTGCGAACATCCTCCGATACAGTTAGTGGCACTGTCACAATAAATCCTTTTGGGTATGCCACGGCGCATGGGCCTTCCTATAGCTTCTAAACCGATAAAGCGATTTTAAAAATTTAAATGCTTGCGATAAAGAATACCTAAAAATGAATGATGGTTGCCAAGAGTGCTGGGTGTTCGTTGTGCTGTAAAATTCAAGGTTGAAGTCAGAAAATATTTCGAAGCATGTTTTTCCTTTAAAACCATGTTTTTTTCAATCACAAACGGAATTTTGTATTGCTTCAAACGACTATGTACCATTTTTTAATGTTTTAACTTGATTTTTTAACATAATTACAAAAATTAAAAAAAAATTTTTTTTTAGGTTAATTTTAAAAATTTGCTATTGATGACTGATTTTTATCAAAACAATTTTCAATATTTACATCAATATTTAATAAACTAAACATTTTGGGACTGTAGTTGCTATTTTCCTAATCCTTTCGTGATTGCACTTGTTTTAGTGATGCAATCAGTGGTTCCGAAGAGAAGCTTTTAATGTATTAGTGATATTCTATTATTCGGCAAATTTTTCACCATTTACCATTTCCTTGCATTTTATAACATTCAAGATAACAGCCAACCATTTAATTATTTCTATTATTAGTGTTTCCGTATCCGTGCTTTGGGCAGTCAACTTTCAGTCCTACCTTCTTCGTTCTCCGAATCTACGAATCTCGTATATTCCTCAAGACAAATTTTTTCACGAAATGTGGCAAATTTCTGCCGCTTGCCTCCTTAAGATAGAGAGTGTATTCATATTTGATTTTTATGTTAAGCTCCCTACTAGCGTTTTTGAATGAAACGCCCATCTCCTTCAGCAATCCCATTTTAAAATCATTTGGGCTTTCACAGACATGGAAAACTTCAAAATTGGTATTACCATTTTGTATTAAATAGGTAAGTAACTTAATATTTACATCCAATTAGGTATACGGAAATAAAAAAAACGAACTAGGACCAATTTATCATCGACTTAAATAACATTTGTCTTTTCAGTTTTTCCAGAGCAGGGATTTAGCAATCTAACATTCTAGAAAGGCATATATATAAACAGGTACTATTTGCAAAACAGCATTACGCAATGTTATCATTTAAATACAAAGAAGCTACAGGCCAACACGTATGCGCTTTTCTTCTTTCTTATACCTGCAAAGGCATTTTTTAGGCGATGTTGCTTTAGTTTTATGGCTTACGCATATACATCTGATAGGTAAATATTTCACGTATGTAGTGTATGTAGTTCGGCATTGATCCTAGTTGATCCTTGTTAGTTTTATTCCACCAAAGTTAAAAAACGTGTAGTCGTCGAATAATTTGAGTTCCTATCTTGTAAGTCCTTTAGTTCTTTCGCAAACACGTCACTCTGAATGGAAGAGATTATATGATTAAAAGCCAATTTAAATTCTTCTACTGAAATGCCTTTCGTAGCCTTTATCGTATTATTGCGGTTGATAGGAACACGGTTGACAACTCGTAAAACGTAAGCTAAGACTCTCACAATCATACGAAACGATAATAGTCTATTAATGATCTGCTTAAGTATGCTTCTTTCTTTATAGATTTCGGCCAATGTATTGCATCAAGTGTATGGTTGAAACGGGATTGGTAATAAAGCATTTTAGAGTTGATGGGTGCATTTTAATCCAATGAAGACCGACAGTTGAATATATCCAATAATATGTTTTGTTGACAAGGCAATATAATTTGTGTTTGATTTTAGTCCATGTTTGGCAGAGTAGAACGGAAGCACAAAGCTCTAATTATACTTTGTGATTGGGTGGGCGCAACTCTCGATCTCGAAATGATCAATGAAGTTCCATAATTTCTGTTGTCCAATATCCTTGCGTATATGCAACATCCATACGCATGATTTGAGGCATCCGAAAATCCATGGATTTCACACTTATTTTTTGGTGATGTGTTAACAAATCGATTTACGCGAACCATGTCAAGATTAGATAAATCAGCTTCAAGTTTTGCCATCTAGTCCGTAAGATCTCTGGCAACGGGTCGTCCCAGTCCAAGCGCTCGATCCACAAGTCTTGGATCAGGATTTTGTAGCGTACTACGACTAGAGCTAATAATCCTAGTAGATCATACACCCTGGCCATGATCGATACTATTTTCCGCTTTGTTGGTATTGTAGTTAAGGGAAGATCAAATCGAAAAATGTAAGATCTTCAGTTGGCAGCCACGACATGCCAAGAGCCTTGGTGACATCACTATTGTCAATATTGAGATTATATATATTTTATTATATTATATTATATTTTTTTATTGTTCTCTCTCGTCATTGCTTCTGCAGTTGCTCCCCTCATCACCCCCATCATACCATCAGTGTTAATGGTTTTGTTCTTCTCTCTGCTTTGTGCTTGTGCTCAGCTTCTCTCCTGCGTTATCACTTTTGTAAAGCCGCCTCACAAAGCTCGTCTTATAACTGTTCTTGCACTCTCTCTTGTGCTGTGTACTCTAGCTGTCTCTTTGTTTTATTTGTAATTATTGATTTTTTATCGATAATTATCTTTGTGCTGTTTATTTAAATTTTTCTATATATTTTTTTTTTTTTGTTTTCTTTGCCTTGTGTTTCTTTTGGCTTTTCAATGGCTTGTTGTCTACCTACTTGCAAGCATTCTGATCGTTTTGACGATCAGTATAGAGCAATATCTTGTTGGCTTTGCGATAATCTTATTCACTTAAAATGTGCTGGCCTCAACGGCCGTGATTACGACAAATTTTCTGGTTTGTCTCCGTCTAAGCCTGAGCTTGGCTTAATGCGCTGGACTTGCCCATCTTGTGCCAACAACAGCTTGATTTTAGCCGAATGTACAGGGATCTTCGTTTAAAGTTTCTTTCTCTAAATAAAATGGGCAAGCAGCTGTCTAATGAGTGTGAATCTAGCATATTCGCAATTCAAGTTTGGTCCACCTTCTAAGGAATTGCCCAAGAAATGTACCCTTGAGTTGCCTCATAACCAGTCGCCCGCACTCTCTATTACATCTTCTCCTATTTTACTTTCGCCTACACCATCTTCTTGTCCCTCTTTATGCTCTTTTTTTAGATTGAAGTACCCACTACAAGCCCTGGTGTACCTCAATCTATCCCTCACGGGAACTCTGATCAATTACTGGATCATGCTGGCTTTCAATCACTTGCGGATCCCAATGCTCCTCCGCCTCCACTAACTGTAGTGCCTCATCGTAATCAATTATTTATCTCTAGGCTTGCTCCAGATACTTCTGAATCGTCGGTGGCAGCTTACATTGGTAATATATGCCCTACTAAGGTTTTAATTCAAAAGTTTAAGTTTTCTAGGCCTCGCGAAATCTCCTCTTTTAAAATTACTGTACCAAATGAGTATTTCTCAGCTATGGTTGACCCTAACTTTTGGCCAGAAGGCCTAGTTGTACACGAATTTGCGCCCAATAAGCGCTCCCGCCCTTTGCCTGTCCACCTTCCTAATGTATCTTCTGTTTTAAAAAAACTAATAACTTCTAGTCTTTGCATTCATTATCAAAATGTAAGAGGACTTCTTACCAAGCTCTCGAAATTATTCTGTGATAGCCAAACCTTTTCGGCTAACATATTAGCTTTCTCTGAAACTTGGCTTAATTCCTCTGTTTTGGATAATGAAATTCTTTCTAATAACTTTATTTCTTATAGGCTTGATCGTGTTGGTCGACGTGGCGGTGGAGTACTCATTGCTGTCAACTCGAATCTGTGTTCAAGTGTTGTGCCGATTGATCTCCCCTTAGGTGTTGAGTTTATTTGCGTCGAAGTTACATGTTCTAACTTTAGCTTATATGTCTCTTGTTCATATATTCCTCCCGCTTCTGATATCATGATCTACATGCACCATGCTTATGCTTTTCGAACTATTTTAAGTCGTCTTAAAGATCGTTTTTTTTATAGCTTTAGGTGATTTTAACTTGCCAAATGTTTCTTGGCTTGTTGATGATAATCTATCTTTCTTAATTCCTTCATGTCAACATGTTTTTCTTGACAGCCTACTTGAATGTCCGCTATATCAGTTGAATTCTTTTCTTAACTCTTCTAAAAGAATCCTTGATCTTGTTTTTGTCTCTGATCCCACTGTTAGTGCTGTATCACAAACACAGCCCCTAGTGAAGCCTGAAGATATTTATCACCCTACCATTGAAATTACTATTTCTTACAATTCCGTTAATAATTCATTTAATAACATGTCAAATTCTCGTCGTAGATTTTTTCGTAAAACAAATTTTTAATCTTCTTAACAGCCTTATTTTCTCTATTGATTGGTCATTTCTATTTGAGTGCTGTGATATTGATTGTGCAGTAAATTTTTTCTACTCTGCTCTTAATTCTCTAATTGATAAATGCGTTCCTTATGTGAATGTCTCTACCGTCTCCAGTGCGCCAGTCTGGTTCACACGTAGGCTCTCTAATCTCCGTAACATTAAATCGAGATATTTTAAAAGATTTAAAGAAACAGGTTCGCGACTTGACTATGCAAATTATTGTGTAGCGAAATCTCAATTTTGCCTTTTAAATACTCAATGCTACAATAATTATATCGTTCGCTGTAAGGTTGAATTTTATAAGAACCTCAAAAGATTTTATAATTTTGTTAATTCCAAAAGACGCTCTAATTTATTACCTTCCACCGTCAGACTTAATAACCAGACTGCTAAATTCTTTCAGTCGACTTATTCTACTACTGCTTCGGATCCCACACCTTATCCCTTTACAATTCCACATTTAAATTGTATGTTTTTTTCCTAGTATTACTGAAGACTGTATTATCTCTAGCTTGTCATCTATGACGTCTTCCTTTGTACCCGGGACTGATAATATACCTAGTTGCATCCTTAAAATGTGTTCCATTTCTCTATCTAAGCCTTTATCTCGGTTATTCTTTATATCGAGTGAGACTTGTAGCTTCCCTGATATTTGGAAGTAGTCTTTTATTATTCCGATTTTTAAAAAGGGTAACAAATCGGCTATTTCTAACTACCGTGGCATTGCCAAACTTTCGGCAATACCTAAGCTGTTTGAGAAAATTATTACGTCTACCCTTCAACACCTAACCAGATCCACTATTTCTCCTTGTCAGCATGGCTTCATGAAAGGTCGTTCGTCGCTTACCAACCTTTTTAGAATTGACTACCCTTGTACACCATGGCTTCCGTAAAAAGTGTCAAACTGATGTTATTTATACTGACTTTAGTTCTGTGTTTGGTGTCACGTTAATAAATTACACCTTAATGCCTCTAAATGCTCTTTAATGACTTTCAGTCATTTGTCGCCGTTCCTAGCTCATTTCTCTATTAAGTCTGTTCTATTAGGTTGTGTACCATCATTTAAAGACTTAGGCGTTATGTTTGACCCAAAACTTTCTTTTTAATGTTCATATATCTTCAATTGTCAATAGAGCATGCAGTGTTCTTGGCTTCATTAAACGTTGGGCCAAAGAATTTGATGATCCATATGTGACAAAGGTTTTATACACTTCGTTAGTTCGTCCTACTCTAGAATATTGCTCACCAGTGTGGAACCCTCAATATGATGTTCACCAGCGTAGTACTGAATCGGTACAGAAGCAATTCCTTAAGTTTGCGTTACGTGGTCTTAATTGGGACACGAATCTTCGCCTACCTTCTTATTCTGACAGACTTTTTCTTATTAATCTTCCTTCACTTTACAACCGTAGGCTCGTATTTGTCATTCTCTTTCTCCATAAACTCGTCAACGGCGATGTCATTTTTACTAATTTACTATATACGCTATATTTTTTGAGTTATCCCACGTCGGACCAGAAACTTTTTTCCTATTTACCTTAGTAGATGTCTGACTAACTATTTTCTTCACGAACCTTCTCGTGTTCTTAGCCAATCTTTTAACAACCTTTCTTACATTATCTCTCCTCATATCTCTGTCACTTCTCTTCGCGCTATATCTTATATTATCTACAGCGAAAAAACTGAATATATTCTGAATTTGGATTGGCTGCAACTCATCCATGACCACATTGGCTGTTAGTGGGGGCATTGCTGACACCTTGTGCAAATAAAATACCTCCACCGGGTCGGGGATGTTTAGTTGTGCATAAAGCTAAGCTACCTTCGTGAATTAATTTTTATCTGTATTTTAGCTTAAGCTTAAGCTTAAGCTTTTTCGTCGACTGCTAATTTAATTGACGTTAATAAATAAATAAATAAATAAATATATTCATAATCTGTTGGTGCCCCACTACCCCTCTACCCACTAAACTAATTTTACCCGTCTTAAGTAGATAAAAAACTCCTTTACGCTAAGGAATAAATCTACCTTACCAGGCTTATAAAAGAATGGGTCGGCTAACTCAATTTCTGCGGGAATGGCTCAATTTGACATATTTAGTCTCTTTTCACGCTGAGGTAGAGATATAAATTTAGTCACGAGAAACTCCATATTCAATTCGTCTGGAGATATTCTTGAGAGAATTTTGACTGCTACGTAATTTTTCACATGTGTAAGTATTCCAGCAATTTCATAATGATCGTAACGAAACGAAAGCTGAAGCCCATTCGATAATTTTTCAGTTATAAAGGTAAGCTCAGAGCACGAGTCAAGTAATGCTCTTGCGAGCTGAAACCCACGGACTTTGTCTTGAATAAGAACAATTGTAGAGCTTGAGTCAACATCGATGTTGCAAACGTTTTACTCTCTTCATGTGTATTATGAATAACTTGTTGCGCTTGATGATGAAGAAAAGGTCCATTTGGTTGATAACTTCCCTACACGTTTGATTCCTTATGCATGTTTGTGTGATGTAAACCTCCACAATGCCGACATCTATTTAGTGAAGGGCACTTTGAGGCTGGATGACCCTTATCGTCTTAACAATCTATAATCGTTCAGTAAAAGGTAGCGACATAACAACAGGGCAGAATGCTAACCTATGCTCAGTTGACTGACGTTGAATGCATCTGCTCTGGGCTGCAACAAATACTTTCGAAGTGCTATTAATTTGATCTCTGACGGTTCTCTTCTCTTATCGGTTTTGCTCATACCCTTCCAAATACTGACAGTGTCGACTGAGTATTTGACAATTTATCGTATTCTTGAACCCGACTCGATCTTGAACCCGATTTGTATTCAATATCAATTTTTGACATAACAATATGAATAGGTACTGCGTTTAATACATCAGCTTCAAACCCAAGCGACAAGAATATAATATCTGCGGAAAGCTGAAACCGTATCCAAAATTTTACGGAGGGTAACAGTGTATGCCTTTTTTATAAATGAAAATAAGAACTTTCTTGTCATATCGTTCGTTGAGGCGGTCTAGAGCCATTTTGAGTATCAGACGAAAATTATCCCAAAAAAGGGAGCCATTTCAAGATCAGACGAAAAATATCCCAAATTTTCGTCTGATACTTGAAATGGCGAGACTTCGCTTAGAGCTCGGCCCATATTTGCCGTCGAATTTTGGTAATTTGAGGGATGGAAGCCGATTATGATGTCCACCATGACAGGCAGATGAATTTAAGAAACTAAGTTGTTCTGGTTTTTGCTTTTTACTTGCGCCAATGCCGTAATATGATTCTCAATATTGGTTAAAACGTGTATTGCCTGTTTTAAATACGGCTCAACAATTTGAGACTGACAATCTAACATTTTCAAGATCGATTCTAGCTCTTAAACTGTCAATATTAGATTGCAGTTGATTCCGTCGTTGTCTGAGTAGGAGCTTCGTTTCAACGGTGTAGTCATTTATGGCCCTTAACGAACGAAGTGTAGGAAGTTAGAAATGAATCAACCCTAAGCTAGAGGAGTTCTAGTTTTAAGAAAACACTCAAATGCATTAAGTTTCACTCAAAGGGCTTAATAAGTGAGCTTTACTATGTAGATCGTTTCTCTATATGAAAGTACTTACTCCGATGTGCTTAATACTTAGCAGTGTTACAGCTTACAAGTTTTTTACATACGATTGACCCGCAATTGAGTCAAAACTTGAGTAGAAATTGAGAATGTAAATTTACACACTCAAGTTGACTTAGGCTATGATAGGGCTCCAATGTAATCGTTCGACGATGGTATTTCTATCATGTGATGAAGAAGCGTTGACGACTATCCAAGATGATTATGCAACGATGATGATGTAATGATGATATAAAAATTCCAATGATTACTGTGCAAGATGATGATGTAACTACAAATGCAATCAAATGAACGAGTAAACGAATTTATATAGTTTTTATGTTGGGAATTGCGAGGTGCAAAGTCGCAGTCGCCAATGTTTGATGTGCCCAGTTACAGATGGTACAAGACTCGAATGCTCAATAGCATGTGGAGTGGAGTAAAGAAAATAACCACCTAAGAATAGACTCCCCAAAGAACGTGTAAGTGACTGTTTATATTGATCAATATAAAGACCAAACAGTGAAACGTAATTGTTCGTGGAGGGGCGGAAGGATCCAAATCAAACACAAGTGGTTGGCGGGTGCCAATTTCTTTGAGTGGTGAGCGAGTGAATAATTAATAACGCGCAATAACTTTTTTTTGGTTAAAAGAATACAAATTCGAGATAGCAAATTCTGAATAAACGGAACGTGTGTTCGGGTGAAAAACTCGTACTGGAAAGAATATGTCGATTTACTGGTGAACCTTTCGTCACCCTCCTCAGTATGACCGAATTCGGTTTTGTGAAAAAACCCCTACCCCTCACTCTCTGCTGTTCACCCGGTGGCGTGAACATACCGCCCCCTTGCAACAAGTTGCAATTGCCTCGCTGGACATGTCTAAGGATGGGGGATAGCAGCGTCTGGATCGCCAAGACACAGTTGGTGATGGAGGGGGAACTTTGGATGCAGATGGAGTAGACGGCACGATGGCTAATGACCTCTGGATAGAAGTCCGAATGAAAGGCGGGTGCCTTTCGGGTCTTTGCTCTTTGGACGCTTTGGGTTGGATGTACGCGACTGAGCTGTCGATGTGCAAGAGCGTGTGGTGTTGCTTGCCACATCGATGGCATCCTGCTGTGCTCCTGCAGGAATGCTCATGAGCCAAACAGTTCGGGCAGTATCCGTTGCTCAAGACTACCCGTAGCTTGTCGTCAGCTCGTAGTCCTCGAAACTGTCAGCACTGACGGAGCGCGTGTGCCCCTTGACAAACGCGGCACTTGAAGCAATTGGAACTGCGTTCTAAATCGGATGGTGCTACTGTCGTTAGAGACATCTTCGGACTGCTGGAGGAGGTGGACCGAGACCTTCTGGATTTTCCAGTAACGGATCCACAGAGAACCCATCCGAGCATCGTCTCGATCCCCACGAAAGAATCACAAACATTCTTGATGATTCGTTCCTCAAGGATAGTGGGAAAGAGCTCGGCTCCAAGCACCAAATCCACAGGAGCTCTTTTGGTGAAATTGCGGATCAGCGAGCGGAAGGTCAAGCGAATCCTGCTTTACCTTATTCGGGACGGCGCAGGATGGAAGATCTTCAGCTACACTAGGCAGCACCACGGCGACTGCTTGGAACTGTCGCAGCGGTTCGTCAGGAGGAGTAATCTGTTAGCGGCACACTTTGTCGCCGCTACCAGCATCGCATTGCCCAATGCCGCGAATGCTAGTTGACACTTTGCAGCTTGGAGGATTAATCAGTTCAAACATTCTTTGGGAAATAAAGGACGCTTCAGATCTCATATCAATCAAAGCGCGGATTTGAAACTGCTTGCCACGATGATGAATAGTTACTCTCGCAGTACCCAGAAGGCCATTGTTGCGAGTGGAGGCGAAGTAACTTCCCACGTTTACATGAAGGCTGCTGGAAGAATCGGAGGACGCAGGATTCGGAATTATACAAGATTCAGGTGCTGAGCTCTCTTGCACTTGAGCGGAAAAGGCCTGAGCTCGTGGCGTAGGTTTTCGGCTTACGGATGGAAAGGCCAGACCGCCAGAGCTTTGTCGAAGGACATCTGTGGCCTCTAGTACACGGTGGCTAACAGTTAGGAATCGATTCAGGTCGTCCCAGGATGAGACTGCGGTCTTATTTGGAACGGACTGTTCCCACAACAGAAGGATGGATTTGGGCATTTTGCTCGTACAGATTGCTATGAGAAGGATATCCCAATTGTCTGTACGAGCCCCGGAATGCTCAAGACCGGTTAAGCAACCTTGAATTAACGTCTGCAGTTCTCTCAACGCTTTGCCAGACTCTTGGGTTACAGCTGGGATCTGTAGAAGCTGCTTGGCTTGGCTCATAATCAAAGTTAACTTCCTCTTATTTGAGGAGGTCAAGTTGCTGCAGCAAGGATTTGATTTCCGTCCCCCAACGGCACGCACACCTCCCAATTATCAAGCCTTTGGTTCGGTCTCACGTTATAATTGTTTATTTGCTCTGTTCATCTCTCCTGGGTGTTCTACCCGCAGCCACCTTCGGCTTCGGCCTCCTGGCCCGTTCTGCCCACACTCCGCTGCTGCTCCTCCTCCTGCCCGCTACCCCTTTTGCTGCTGCCGATGGCGCTGCTGCTGTCGCCGCTGATGCTGGCGCTTCTGCTGCTGCCGCTGATGCTGGCGCTACTGCTGCTGCCGCTGATGCTGGCGCTTCTGCTGCTGATGTTGGCGCTGCTGCTGCTGCCGCTGATGCTAATGCCGCTGCGGCTGATGCTGTTTCAGCCGCCAATGCTGCTGTATGGTGTTAACTTCAATAATCGATTAATTTCGAATCGCGCAGTGAGGTTACCCCACGCGGACTGGAACCCTTCATTGGTCAAGGGTCACCTAGAAACAATAGCTCTGGCTTCACCGCGAGTTTTGCAACTTAAGTGGTGAAGTTTCTCCACTTGTGTTAGGCTTGGATTATAGATAAAAATCGCGGTAAACAAACCACGGAATGTAAGCCAAGACAGGCTGTCTCCGTTGAAGATATCGACTTCGCACGGGGGACCTGTGTGGCTTTGATCGCTCTCCAAACAAAGTCCCGCCTTGCACATATACCATATAACAATATTCATGTTTAGCTTTAATTGTAGATATGTGCTTCGTACTATCTTGGTTCTTTTGAGCCGTCAAGGCCTTATGACATCGTGAAAACTCTGCCTCGACTTGTGCCGAAAGTGACTTAAGCTGGTCTAAGTGTATTTTAATGGAGACGAGTGGCACATCGTCCGCTATAGTCTGGGCTTCGCGAGCCTCGAACGCCGTTAATGCCTCGCACACGGCAACAAAGTCGGAAAGAGTCATCGTAGTTTGTTCTCTGAGCTATTACGAATCGAATGGAAACAAATAACTTTGTGGAATTAGAGCTCTCAAGCGAGGAGATCGAAACGAAGCTGTAAGTGGACTGTATAATTTAAAAATTTTAATAATTACCTAAATCGTTATTGAACTAGAAGCGTTTAAAAAATATACTAATTATTGTCATTTTTTGAACTTTGGTGGAACCTAACTAACAGGGATCAAACTGTATCAATACCGGACTACATACACTAGGTAGGTGAAATATTTACCTATCATATGTATATGGTCCCTGCGACACCGATGCGTAAGCCATAAAACTAAGGCAACCTCGCCTAAAAATGCGTTTTGGCCTGTAGCTTCTTTGTATTTAAATGATAACATTGCGTAATGCTGTTTTGCAAATACTAAATGTTTATATAAGTATATGCCTTTCTACAATGTTAAATTGCTAATTCCCTGCCTTAGAAAAACTGACAAGACAAGAAAAAAGGCAAGACGTTTTCCTTATTTATGGACCTGGGATTGACAAAGGAGAAGTACCAAATTTTAAGGAGTTCCTTAAAAAGTCATCACGTCGATGTGCTTCCCGGAACATTGAAGAAATCTTCGATCGTCCTCGACCCACTATTATCGACCTTTGTTATTCAAATATGCAAATGAGTCCTCGGAATTAATAAAAAATCAAATAATCCAACTGAAACTTGCTGTTTCCCAAACCAAGAGTGGAAAAACATTTACGGTTAAGTTTGATTTTTTCCTGGCAATGATTGATGGAAAAGTGTTAAAAGAAATTACAAACACTTCCTCAACGTTAAGGTGTCCAATTTGCAAAAGAAAAAATCAAAAAATCAATCAGGACTTAGACGATTCACAAGTGAGGAGAACTGCTACGAATATGGAATTTCTCTGTCGCATTGCAGAATAAAGTGTATGGATTTTATTCTGAATCTAGCTTACACACTTCCTTGGATAAAACATCTCGTGAGGATATTCAAAGCAGAAAGGAGATTTTATACAAGCTGAATTCTCTCGGAAGCTACGACTGAAAGTTGACTACCCGGGGAACGGATACGAAAACACGAATGATGGAAATACTTCAAGGAGATTTTTTGAAAATTATGAAATGACATCTTTTATAACAGGTGTTAGTCAAGAGATCATTAAAAGGTTGGCTGTTATCTTGAATGTTATAAATTGCAAGGAAATGGTAAATGGTGAAAAATTTTCCGAATATACTTCAAAGACTGCTCAACTTTTGACTGAATTGTATCCGCAAAAAAAAATTTATCCCAACGGTACATAGGATATTGGCTCACGCAAAGGATTTAATAGAATATCAGTGTTTACCAATTGGAGAGCTATCCGAAGAAGCACAGAAATGTAAAAACAAGGACTACAAAAGGTTCAGATATACTAATACATTAAGAACTTCTCGTGTAAGCAAAATGAAGACTTTTTAACATGCTAGCAGCCTCTTCGAACCCACTTATTGCATCACTGAGACACGTGCGATCACGAAAGGATTTGGAAAATAGCAATGTTGTGTTTATTAGATATTGATGTAAATATTGAAAAAAAATTATTTTGAAGAAAATCAGCAATCAATAGCAAATTATCAAAATTAACCAAAAAAAAAAAAAATTTTTAAATTTTTTTCTTTATGTAATAATGTTAAGAAATCAAATTAAAACATTAAAAAATGTAACATAGTCGTTTAAAACAATGAAAAATTCTGTTTGTAATTAAAAAAAAAACGCTCCATTTTTAAAGGAAAACATGCTTGGAAATATTTTCTGGCTTTGACCTTGAATATTACAGCACCACGAACACACAGCACTTTTGACAAAGATTCAGTTTGAAGCTTTAGGTATTCTTTATCATATGCTTTTTAAATTTTATTGGTTTAGAAGCTATGATTTTTGCAATGTAAAATGCCAAAAGGCCCTACTTTGCGACGCTCTAATCTACTACCTTCAGACTTAATGAACAGACTTCTAATAACGATTCAGATATTGCAGATCTGTTTGCTAAATTCTTTCAATCGACTTATTCTACTACTCTTTCACATACCACATCCTATCCCTTCTCAATCCTATATTTCAATTGTATGTTTTTTCCTAGTATTACTGAAGACTGTATTATCTCTAGCCCGTCATCTATGACGTCTACCTTCGTACCCGGGCCTGATAATATACCTAGTTGCATTCTTAAAATGTGTTTGATTTTCCTAACTAAGCCCTTATCTCGGTTATTCTTTATATCGAGTAAGACTTGTATCTTTCCTGATATTTGGAAGGAGTCTTTAATTATTCCGTTTTTTTTATTTAACTACCGTGGCATTGCCAAACTTTCGGCAATACCTAAGCTGTTTGAAAAAATGATTTCGTCTTCTCTTCAACACCTATCTAAATTCATAATTTCTCCTTGTCAGCATACATTCATGAATGATCGTTTTTCGCTTACCAACAATAAGTGTCAAACTGATGTTATTTTACCGACTTTAGTAAGGCTTCTGATACGGTTGATCATTCTATGCTTCTCACTAAACTTAACATTATGGGCTTTTACCCGAAACTATTGGCTTGGTTAAAATCGTATCGTAATGGCAGAACCGGAAGTTTTCTTTCCTCAATATCTTAAACTGTTCGAGTTACCTCAGGTGCCCCACAAGACTGTTATTTACCCTGTTTATAAATGATTTACCCTTGGCCTTGGTTTATTCACGCGTGCTTATGTAAGCGGATGACGTCAAGATTTGTTTTGCCTATAATGATCCTTCTTTCCAATCAGATCTCGATGCACTCTGTGATTGATGCCACGTTAATAAATTACACCTTAATGCCTCAAAGTGCTCAAATGACATTCAGTCGTTTGTCTCCGTTCCCAGCTCATTACTCTATTAAGTCTGATCTGTTGGACTGCGTACCATCATTCAAAGAGTTAGGCGTTATTTTTGACCCAAAACTTTCATTGAATTTTTATATATCTTCCATAGCCAATAGAGCATGCAGTCTTTTTGGCTTTATAAAACGTTGGGTCAACTAGTTCGGGTGGGGGATGTTTAGTAGCGTAAAAGGCAAAGTTTACTTACTTTAATTAATTGTTTATTAACTAAAGTTTAATTAAAGTTTATTAACTTTCTTTTCCTTCTTGTATTTTGATTTGTAGTGTGTGAACTTTTGTCCTTTATTTCTTTCTTCAAAATGTTTCCGATATAACTGATTTATTTCTCCTGTCTTTTTAAATGGATTTGTCGTTTTTGACTTCACTAATGGTGCTTGTTTAAATCTAGTATTGATTTCGAAGTCGTGTCTATCTTTATTTAAATTGTTTATTTGATGTATTTTATTCGTTTGGTATTATAGTCGGGTGATCCTGCATAGATAAAAATCCGCTAGTGTTCGGTTAGTTTATGTTTTATGTCTCGTCTTATCGTTGTATCGAGAATTTTTTCAGATTTGATAAATTTATCTTCGATGTCATTTTCACTGTTTATAATTCTGAAATTTTCATTTACTGTTTTATGAAAGATTTCTTAGAAAGATTCCTACGTTTGAAATGCCGTTTTTACTTGTTGTGATTTCTAAGTTTACATTTTCTTCTTGTAGCCAATTTTTAAGTGCTTTACACAGAAATGCTGAATCTTAGTCTGGTGTTATTTCTATTGGTTTGCCCATTTCAGTGAATACTTTCATAATTGCTTTCTTGGCTTCTAACCAATCTCTAGACTTTACTTCTACAAGTGTTGCAAATTTGGAGTAAATGTCAAGTCCATGACGTATTCTTCTCTGATATTTAAAGTTTCTGGTGTTATTTCAAAAGTTCGTTTTGTATTTCTATTTTCTATCTTTGCGATATTGCATACTGAACATTCATTAATAATGTTTTGAATAAGGTTTTGAAAATCGGGAAAATAATATTTTTCTTTAAACAAAGTACTCGTTAATTAATATTTTTATTTTATCTTTTGCGTAAGCATTGGTCATTTTATTGTATGTTATTTTTATGTTTGATTTGTGGAAATAAGTTGTTCTTTCTGCTTTGTCTTCTGAACCTCTAATGAATTCTATTTGCCTGTTGAAATAATTAATGGTTTTTTCTACTATTGGAATGTAATTTGCATTATCCTCATGATTCTAATGTATTGTAGCTGCGCTGCTTTCTGAAAAGTTTTCATCTAAAAAGTTTTCACCTGGTTTAATTTTGGAAAGGGCATCTGCTACGTGATTTTTTTTTTCTGTTAATATTTTATTTTGTAATCGAATTACATGATAGATTTTTTGATATTGTCCAACCAGACAAGGCAATCAGACAGGATACGCAAGTATGGGATCGTTCGGAAGGAGACATTTTCATTTTCAAAGGATGAAATATAATGTGGGTTGTTTATGTTAATTTTAACTGCTTTCTTTAATCCAAGACTTAAAGTTTTTGCAATATGTACAAAGGTTGGTACGAATTTCCGGAAGAATCCGCATAAACCTAAATATGATTCTATTTCTTTCTTAATCTTTTGAATTGAAAAATGTATAATTGCTTGTATTTTATTTGGATTAGGTTTTATACCTTCTGTTGTTATTATATGACCAAGGAATTCTGTTTCTTTTTTTATAAATTCGCATTTGTCGAGTTGGAGTTTAAGATTAGCTTCTCTTAGTTTGTTAAATACCTTTCTGAGCGATAGAATGTGTTCCTCCACTATAATGTCATCCAGATAAACAAGGCAATCCTTAAAAATAAGGTCTTCCAAAAGATTATTCATGCATCTTTGGAACGTTGCCGGAGCATTTTTAAGACCAAATGTTTTACGTGTTTACTCGTAATGGCCATGTTTAGTTGAGAAAGCTGTTTTTGCAATAGATTCAGGATTAGCTAAGTCAATGGTGGTGAAGTATTGGCATTTGCCCAGTTTGTCGAGAGTTTCATCCATGAATGGAATTGGGAATTTGTCATCTATTGTGACTTCATTCAAATTTCGATAGTCAATGAGTAAACTGAATTTTTGTTTGTTAGAAGCATCTCCTTTTTTGGAACGATCCAAATGGGTGAACAGTAGATTGAGTTCGATTTTCGAACGATACCCTTTTCAATCATTTCATTTATCTGTTTGTTAATTTCTATATTAAATGTTTGGGGATATTTGTATGGACGTTTATAAACTGGATCCTCATGATCATTTGTATGAATAGAGTGCTTTATTGTACTCGTGAAAGTCAATTTTCTGCTTCACGGGACTGAATGTCACTGAATTCGCAAAAGACTTGTTTAAATTTTGGATTTCTTCGTTGTTTAAATGGTCGAGTCTATACTTATTGCTTTCTATTATTTCATTTTCAATCGCAAAATTTGTGTCTGGGTCCCTCTCTGTAGGTGGGTCTAAACAATCTATATAATGTTCTTCTTCTATTTCTTCAATTTCTCTGAAATAAAATGTATAGTTTCCTAGTTATGAGTATTCTTCTTCATAATTTATTTGGGCTTTGCAGGCTTTTAGGAAACTTCTGTTTATCAACATGTCGTATTCATTTGAAAATTTATGGATATAAAATTTTTGTTCTATTGGACAAAGTTTGCTGGGTGCAAGGAAAATGGTTTCTTTTAATTCTACTGTTCCTTCAATCATGTGAATTTTGGAATTTCCTAAATAGGTTTTGAAATTAAAAAAGTTTTCGGACATTATATTTTTTGAAGATCCTGAGTCGACTACACATCTCAAAGGTTTATTGTTCATTGTGATTCTGATGAAGGACTTGTCCCTATCTCTTCTTCCGATTGATCCAAGGCATTCTGATTAAATTTTCTGATGTGTCCATTTTGCTAATCCCACTATTACTTTCTCTTTGCCCATTTTGTAGGCTGGTTCGCCACATTATTTTTTGGATTCTTATTTTGCTGTTGATAATTCATTGGATTTTGAGTCCTATCAATATTTAATTTTTGTTGAAACTCTTGAAAAAGTTTTTGGTTTTGTGTTGTATCTGATTGTTTTGTTGTACTATTGCTCAGGCTCGGACTGGCCCACCGGTTGGGTGTTTAAAAAAGTGTAGTTTTACAATGTACAAAAGATTAATTCATTTTAAAGGTGGTAACAACTGCAAATGGTTTCTTTACGTATCATATTTGCTAGTTGAGAAACAATCAGAAATCATTATAAACCAAGATTTCACGAAACGAACGCTGCACAAAAAGAAAAGGTTACCGGGTGAGAAAAACCGTGATGAAACAATTGATGAACCTCAACAAAAATTTAGAGTAGCAGATGGTCTTCCCGAAAATTGTGTAGCAGCTCTTGTCAACATTCTACAAAAATTCGGAGCAGTTGCATCACCGAGCTTAAACAATGAGTTGAAGGATTTTGCCTCAAAATGGACTACTTTCAAGCAGAGTCTCGCTGACGAATATGAAGTAGAAGCGACTCAAAACGGTGATGATGATAGAGATCTACACGAAGAGAACTCCGACACTGAACTGCCTGCAGATCAGGATGAATTAAAGAAATCAGATCCAGCTCTGTGCTCTAATCTTGCTAAAACTTGTAAGACATGCAAAAATTGTGCGGGTTGTTGTTATTTTTTTTTTTACAACGCTACTCATTTCATGAAAAAACTTACAAACAGCTATTTCTGCTTATAAATTTCTTTTGTCACTTTCTTGTACGCAAGTATCTTGCGAACGATCATTTTCAAAGTTAAAATATGTCAAAAATAGATTGAGAAGCTGTTTGACGCAAAACCATTTAGAAACTTTCTTGCTTATGGCAGTTGAAAAAAAAAAAACTTGAATGAAATTGAAAATGAACGCATTATTAGCAGTCCGGGCCTGCTATTGGTACTTTTTATACCTTTCCAGAGGGTATTATAAAATTGGAGACGTTTCTCACCCCATAAGGTATATATATTCTTGATCAGCTTGACAAGCTGAGTTGATATAGCCATGTCCGTCTCTCCGCCCGTATGTCCATCCGTCGGTTCGTCCGTCCGTCTGCCTGTGCAAAACAACGTCACGATCTTAAGAGCTATCGCAATGAAATTTGATATTTGAGCTATTTTTAGCCCGGAGCTGATAAAGTATGAAAATTGTCAGGATCGCACTACTATATCATATAGCCCTAGAAGAAACATTTTTGCAAAAATGGGAGTATCCCCATGAAATTTATGAATACGATAGTATTGGATATAAATAAATTGGATAAATAGAATACAATCAAACAGAGCCAGTAGCGGATTGTGCGCTCGACATGCATACACACACACAGAAGCAGCGCTACACGAACTGTATGTGTATGCGTGCAGTGCTTTGCTTAGGGAATGATGGAAGAAGAAGAAAACATTGTAGTAAAAAGAGTTGCAAGGAAAGAAATTTCAATATGTAAAATATTATTGCCAAGGACTGCAAGGGTAGAAAAACTTTGGCATAGCCGAAGTTAGCTTCTTTGATATTTGGTTTTGATTTTGGCTTTTAATTGATTTTCTGTTTTCTGTTATACTTTTCTCGTATAACCTTTATCTTTGAGCTACTTGTTTTAGCTTGCTAACTGTGGTTATATCATATCTAGCTAACGTCATAAAAATTCTATGGCTAATTTTTTGTTTATTACATCTTTTATTGTGTTATTTAAAGCATTTGTATAAATTATAGTGTTATTTGTGTTAGTTGACGTAAATAAATAAATAAATATCTGCCCTTTTTTTTGTAATACATCTGAATATTTTCATTTTGTACTGGCTCTGGGATATACATATGTATACTTTTTCTTATATTTTATATATTTTTTTGTACCTCAGCTTCTATCTTACCTCCTAAGTAAGGTGCTGTTGGAGGAGTCAACTGCTGACTGAGTTCTGGGACGTTGTTTTAAGTTGTGTTATTGTCTTTATCCTCACATTCACCGTTTTCTTCTCCCAACGGTTGCATTGCAATTCGCCTTGTTTTTTTTTTTTTATCTAACTCTCACATAATTTAAGAACTTCTCTCTCAAAATTTGTCAAAAGTGTGATTTATACAAATATAAAGTCAACTTCATCGAACAAATTTGTTTTAATTTTAATAAAGTTCACTGAACGATATTATTTAATTGCTCAGAAAATAGCCTCTTTCTCATATCAGCACTATAGATGTCAGCAGAACATATTAGAAAATATTTTTATTTCGTATTTTTCTGATCGTTTATTTTCTCTTCTAATGCAAACAAGTTCTGATCCGACTTGTATAAGCTCGGTACATCTGTACCTTCTCTGATATGAATTTTATTTATTTGAGCTGTATCCCATTCACGGCTAACCCGGACGGACTTAATATTTCATTGGCGCCCAACCTGAGTTGGATTACCACCTAAGAATCCACACCCTAAAGAACATTAAAGTGATTGTTTGAAATTTAGAGACCAAACAGTGAAGCACTTGTATTGAGACGCGGCCAAAAATACTTATGTTTGAGATATAGTTATGAAAACTTGTCCAAATATTTAAAAAAATATTTAAAACATGTAAAAGAAAAATTGGGCAGATCGGATCGGATCGGCTCCCATCTGAGCAATCGGACGAAAAATGAAGTAAGTAAGTCGTCTCGCCGACTTAGGTATACCATACACCAGTAAAACAAATATTTCAAATTTATTAAACCAATGCATTTTCACATGCTTTTTATTACAAGCATATCTTATATCTCCCTCACTCAAGTATACGAGCACCCTAGCGCCCCCACCAACCAACGGCCAACTACGGCCTATGCATATGCATAACTTGGTTGTTTTTTGTCCGATTTTGATCAAATTTGGTGTTTTGCTGGGTATTAGTATCAAATTCAAGTGTGCCAAATTTGATTACAAAAGGTAGAAAATTACGTGAGATATTCGAGTTTTTCCAAATTACGGGGGCGCATTATACATACAATATATGCGCATTTATTAAACAAATACACATACCAAATTTGGTGCCTCTAGCTATTATAGTCTTTAAGAAAATCAAATTTGTTTAAATTTCGTGGACGGAGGGGGGCGTGGCAAATTTTTTTGCAACAAATTTGTGCGCGCTTACTAAAGGATTAATCATACTAAATTTGATGTCTTTAGCTATTATAGTCTTTAAGAAAATCAAATTTGTTTAAATTTCGTGGGCGGAAGGGGGCGTGGCAAAAATTTGAAATAAACTTGACCACCGTAGGTAATACACGAGTCTACGTACCAAATTTGGTGACTCTAGCTCTTATAGTCTCTGAGATCTACGTGTTCATACGGACAGACGGACGGACGGACGGACGGACGGACGGACGGACATGTCTATATCGACTCGGCTGTTGATACTGATCAAGAATATATATACTTTATGGGGTCGGAAAAGCTTCCTTCTGCCTGTTACATACATTTTGGCGACTTTAATATACCATTTCACCCTATGGGTGTATGGTATAAAAATACTTTGTATGAAAATTTTGTTTGTTTGTTAAGATATCTCAACCAAACTCACACGGTAGGTGTATGATGGATTTAGAAACCCTGACCAAATTTGGTTGATATCGCAAAACTATATCACAAAACTCCCATATGACCAATCGGTTGAAAACTGTCTTTTGAATGCTTACATGCTTACGTGCTTACATGCAAAATTTCAACTCTGTAGCTGTTACGGTGGAGGAGGAGTTTGCGTTGATCCAGACAAACGGACGGACACACTGACGGACATGGCTATTTGAACTCGTCTTGTCGTGCTGATCAAAAATATACATATACTTAATATGATCGGAGATGCTTCCTTCTATGCGTTGCACACTTCTGACCAAAATTAAAATACCCCTTTTGCAAGCGTATAATTATTAGTGATGATCTGCAAAAAATTTAATTTTCTATGATTTAGTTCACTTATAAAATTGAAATCTAGCTTTAGTCGATTTTTCCATTTTTCAACGCTGAAATATTTACCTAAGAATTTGGTAGTGACGAAGATATTACAATACGATCTAGATTCTAGACCCCAGACACTCGATCAAACTGAAACAGATACTCTAATGCAGGTTGAGGCACAAAGAGAGCCAATGAAAACTGTCGATGTATGCGTGCGCTTGCTTGTGTGCGTAAGCTGCTTTACACTGCGCAAACCGTATGTCAAGAAACAAATTAAAAATTAAAACAAAGTACAGTTATAAGCCTTGGGTTCCTTTTACCTAAATATCATAAAAATGAATGCATATTTTGTATCGGCTATTACTCATATTTTTCATTCTATATACATATATGTGCACACATTTATATATTACATTTATATTACGTTATGCGTGTTCGCCTTTATTGTAATATATTGTTTACCCTATAGGGCCAAAATATAAATAATGGCAAAATATTTTTTAAAATGCCATGTAAGAAACTGAAGCATTAATTTTTCTGCGTGTAGCTTCGTAAAAAAGCGGCATGATACTGCTTTCGTGAAAAGTCCGTGCGACAAAAGTGCCCGCACGGGCTATGGATGCCTCACCCTGCTCTAATGTTAAAAGCTGTAATACAGAGCGCAGTCATCACCACCCTTTATGCACAAGAAAATCGCATAAGAGGCGAGATTTACGCCGAACTCAAGCAATTGAGAAATCAAGTAAGCTTATTTAGAATAGAAGACCCCCAAGTGCGAGTGAACAAAAGTGTACCAATTGACTCCAGCATTAAATGTGACGTTAGACTAGTTGTTGCAAAATTGGCACCGAGTTTAAGTGTTGGCCACGAAGACTATGTGCCAGCCATAGAAGAACATCAGGTTTACTAAAGGTACTATGGAATTGAGTGTTAATTTCATACGCAGAACATACGAGTTCCTGATAGCTTAAGAAATGAATTTTAAAATGTAATAGGAGAGGAACAGGAAAGATGGCATTATAAGACCATCTCGGTCTGCGTACTACTGTCCTGCAAGGGTTGATGAAAAAAAGAAACAAACGACTTGTCATTGACTTTCGAAAGTTAAACAAGCGGACCATTGCCGACCGGTACTCAATACAGAGCACTCCAATGACTAGCTTGGAAAGGGAACATTTTGACGACATTGGACTTAAAATCTGGGTCCTACCAAATTTATCTAGCTGAAAAGAATCGAAAATACGAATTACTCTTTGAAAAATGCAGGAAGCATCAAAAAGCAATCGATGATGTTATAATGGAAAAAAGGGGAAATATACTACGTCTAAGTAGATGGCGTGCTACTATTTTCGAAGTGGAACATGTCAAACACATTGAAACACACAGAAAAGACCAAATTTTTTAAAGAAAGCGTCGAATATTTGGGTTTTATTGACTCCAGTGACGGAACAAATATAAACAAGCATATGTTAAAAAAAGGTCCCAATTGACATTGATGAATCACAACGCCACGTCTTTGACCGCTTAAGAAACATTCTGGCATCAGAGGATGTCGTACTTCGACATCACAACCGATGCTTCTGCCGAGTAAGGGGAAGGCTAATAACAATGATATCCCGAATATTAAAGCAAAGTGAGTCACTTCACGTGGTATGGAACCAGAGAGTTCCAGATTTTCACAGACCACCAACCGCTCACATTTTCAGTATCACAAAAGAACGGAAATGCGAGAATAAAGGTTGATTGCTGCCACCGAAGCTGATATACGCACATTCATCGCTTATGCTGCTCCAGTTGGTTACCAGACAGTATTTTTTTTTTTTATGAATTTTCGATATGTTGTAAAATACCATGACATTTGAGGCTGGCGCAAATATTTCGACCCACTTTTTTATATTTTTTTAATAAATCGCGTTGAAAACCATAGCTACGGTGACTTATAAGTATATTCACGATTGGAATTCTAAAAGCTGATTAGCGTAGTAGATAGAGGTCCTGCATGCAATCGGTCTTATATTATATTATTAAGAAATATTTCTGAAAATATTCTCCCTTTTTTGGGTATAGACAATCACATCCCCATAAGACATTGCCAGAGGCGAGCTTTTTGCAAATAATTATTTTTCTCATGCAGTGAATTATTTAAAAAGAAACTTTGTCTAGATGTATATGTATATATAAAAAGTAAATTGATTAACGGAACAAATGCTTTATATAACGCCTAAAAAATATCGGTTTGTTAAGAGAATATTTTAAAGAAAGATAGATATCCAGGATAAATTTATATTATTTAGTAGGAAAAAATAAATGAAGAGGCTGTAGGGGGTACAACAGAAATAATTGATATCTCGGTCCATACCCTCTACAGATGGCTGTTAAGCAGACTGGCGCCATATAATGTGCTTTTGTGTGAATACGAATTTTTATACGCTTTGATAATGATGCCTTCACATTGCTTAGTTGCTTATTATGATTGGAAAAATCATTGATTTTATTTTGCAGAAACTCTGTACTAACACCCGAACCGAAATAAGCACAAAACAATGCGCGTTTTCCTATTTTTGACATATTATATTATAATAATAAAAATAATTAGTATTATTAAGAATTCTATTTATGTATAACACTGATGCAGATGATTCATCGCTGTAATCAAGATTTCTAATGACACAGGCTATAGGTACATACATATGTACATACATACATACAGATGTAGTTTTTGTTTTAGCCGTCGGCCATAGCTGCTAGTGCTAGTAAAACCTAAATAGGTTGATTGCTTACAGAGTATATAATTAAAGTAATAACAAACTTATATAGAAAAGCATTTCACAACATTCATTACATTACATTAATACATCTAGGCCACAAAAATTTAGTGCATTCGACACTATAGCTTGTAGAAGGATATAAATTAAAAATAATAAAAGAAAATAAATCGAAAAAGATTTGTAATATGTACACAATACACAATTATAGAGCAAATAAGCTTTAAATATTGAAACTCAATTTATGTAGGTGCAATGATAAATACTCAAAGACATTCGTTAAAGTTGGCGCCAGCTTATCGGTAGTTCCCCTATCCTCCTCTGATCCTCATTCTACCATGTTAACAAGTCAAATTTTTAGAGAGATGAGACGGGTCGAAGGTCATTAGAAAAGTAAGAGTACGTGAATGGAGGTTGGCGATTGTGCAAGTTTTTACTTTGTCGATATCCTTACACTCTTTACTAGATTACATTGTTCAAAAATTATTTACGGGTTTTTTTTACCTTTTTAATGAATCGCATGACAAATAAAATCAATATGCTTACATATCAACAATCCGAACTTTTAACAAATTTAACGTGGGAAATACATTGTTCTCTCTATAGCGTCCTGCTGTCAAAAGTTAATGTACTCTAAAAGCCAAACTGTTAAAAGTTTTACATGGGGGTTGGTTTTTGCTTCTGCTGTGTTTTTATACCATACAGCCATACGGTGAAATGGTATATTAGAGTCGCCAAAATGTATGTAACAGGCAGAAGAAAGCTTTTCCGACCCCCTAAAGCATATATATCTTGATCAGTATCAACAGCCGAGTCGATCTAGCCATGTCCGCCCGTCCGTATGAACGCGTAGATCTCGGAGACTATAAAAAATAGAGTCACCAAATTCGGTGTGTAGGCTCATATAGTATGTAGAGTGATCAAGTTTATTTAAAACTTTTGCCACGCCCCTTTACGCCTTCGCAATTAAAAAAAAAAAAAAAAACGTTTATCTCAAAAACTATTCCAGCTAGAGACACCATATTTGGTATGTATATTTAGTAAATGCGTATAATTTGTATGTATAAAGATTTTGCCACGCCCCTTGCCGCCCCGAAATTTGAAAAACTCGATTATCTCCCGTAATGTTCTACCTTGTGCAATCAAATTCGGCACACTTAAATTTGCTATTAATATCCAGAAAATACCAAATTTGGACCAAAGTCGGAGAAAAAATATCCAAGTTATGCATATAAACGGTTTTCCACAAGGCCGGAGTTGGCCGTTGGCTGGTGGGGGCGCTAGGGTGCTCGTAAGCTTGAGTCAGCGAGACACTAAGATATGCTTTTAAAAAGCATGTGAAATGCATTTGTTTAATAAATTTGAAATATGGTGCAAGGTATACCTAAGTCGGCGAGACGACTTATTTACTTCATCTTATACTTCCGTGTTTTAAAAAATACAAATGCCATACAACAAAAACAGCTACATTCACTACCAAAACGTTATCCATATGGTAGCTTGGACACAATCGAGCAAAAGGACCCTTTTGGGTCTTTTATAAAGATAAAACAATGCCTGTGTGAACTACCCCCTCTTTCTGATTTGCAATGATGCAATTATATGGTGATTATCGTAGCAAGACGACATATGATATCGATACTATATCGAAGTAAAATAGTACATTTTTTGATTTTCTATATGTATATGTATATATATATATATATATATATATAAATATATATATATATATATATATATATATATTTATACAAACGGCAAAATCGCGTACAGTAACTTTTCTCAATAACTACGTTATTTTCTAAGCTGTTGTCGTAGTAAGTTTATTACACATATAAATAACAATGCCAAATTTTGTTAATATCGGGTGACTCTATCATGTAGCTCTCTCTCTTCCACTTTGACAGATATTGGTGAGGAAAGTGTAACAAAAAACTTGCAAGGGTATATAAGCTTTGACGCGGTAGAAGTTAGCCCCGGCCCTCTTGTTTTATTTCGCTACACGCGCTCTTTAGTTTTCTTCTTTTGTAAATGTTTAAGATTAAATATCGTGTTCATCGTATTAGGAATGGCTGCCGGCAGCAAACACCGCTGCTTGCTGCCTACTACGTCTTCATCAAATCAAACAGAGCACATGCATACACACACACAGACGCAGCGCTACAAGAACTGTATGTGTATGCGTGTTGTGCTTCGCTTAGGGAATGATGCAAGCAGAAGAAAAATTTTTATAAAAAGAAAAATAATTTGAATGTTTTGCAAGGGTATATAAATTTCGGCATTGCCGAAGTTAGCTTCTTTGATATTTTTTTTGTTATTTTAAGTTTTTCTTTTGGATTCGCTTGGAGGCTTTTTTCACTTGTCTGTCTGTCTCGCTGTTTGTCTGTCTGTCTCATTTGCCTAGTTCCGTAATATGAAAAAATAATTCAAATTGAAATAGTTTTTCGTTGGAAAATTTTGCGTGTGTTCGTTTTGTATTTTCTACACTAATTTTATAATTTATGCAGGCAAGGCAGAAAGATATATAGATATATCTTAACTAGGCCCGGGGGGTTTTTTGCAAAGGTTTTCCCTTATATTCATAAGTAGCAAAGAGGCCAAAGTTTGCTCTTCCCATGGATCACAAAAAATTACCTCTTGTAAAATACATTGCCGATAGAGAGGAAATAGTTTAGACAATTAGAGATAAAGAGAAACAATAACCAGCGCGTACTGCGTTCTTTTTAATGGTTAAAGAGCATAGTGCGATGAAGTACAAAAATGCAACAGATCGTGTAAAATTAGATATAACTCAAAGTACAAACAAATTTCTTAAACAACATGACAATATTTTGATATTAACATTTGACAAAGGAAATAAGACGGTAGTTAATGGAAATAGTAAAATTCTGCATCCAAGAGAACAGATATTTTACCTATAAGGACCAAACATTCATATAACTAAAAGAAATGACGATGGGATCCCTGGCCGCTTCTGTCACGGACATCGTTATGAAAAATCTTCTGGATACCACCGTGGATAATCTAACAAGACCACCTAGATTATTGATGAAATATATGGATGACATTTTTTCAATAATACACCGAGAAGACATCGATAACATACTAGACACAGGAACACTAGACAGGAATATTAAATTCGCTATGGAGCTGGAAGACAATGCAAAACTGGCGTATTTGGACTCTATTATCATCAGACGAGGAAACGAATTAAATCTAAAATGGGATAGGAATGAATGAATTTAAAGGACAACGATTTTCCGGGTAACTTAATCAACACGTTATTTAAAAAGCATAAATCACCTATTGACAAAACCAAAAATGAAAAGACCTACTTATCTGTCACTTATGTACCCAAATTATCAGAAAAACTATGACAAAGATCACATTAAAATAGCACATAAACCTGACAATACCCTCAAGCATATATTCAATAAAACAAAATCAAAGATAGCGGCGACAAATAGAAGTAATGTGATATACAAAATTCTTGCAATGGACAAGGCATCGTACCATGTAATAAGATAAACACAAGGACGACCAAATCAAAATTAGAAATTAGGATCTCATAACACAAAACTGACTATAAAATGAGAAATTATTCATCACACCAAAAACAGCACTAATGTGCAAGTAGTGGTCATGCACCGAATTTCGAAGAGACAATAATATTAGATTAAGAGCGGCACTATAACAAAAGGTTTACCAAGAAGATGCTACATATCATGACACATTGCCATGTCCGCACCATTAAAGAGATAATTGCTTGTAAAATCGACCTAAAGAGGAAAAGTTTGTTTTCTATGCTTAATCTAGAATTTCTACTAATTAATGGATGAGTGTACGGATCGTGATGTTTATCTTTTTGATAGTTGCATCAATATGATCTTTGAATTTAATTTTTTTATCTAAGGTTATGCCCACTTCTTCTAACTTCTACATTACCCAATTACTAGTAGCGATGGGAACGTAAATATCGTTTCTCTTTTGAGTAAAAAGCATAAAAATTGCCTGAGTCTTCCCTGTATTAGTCATAACTTTTCATTTGGAGAAGTAGTTTCTTAAAGATTCGTAGTCAGATTGTTAATGGGCTGAAATTTCTGATGCTAGCGTTCCTGAACACAATATGGCTGTATCATCTGCGAATATTGAGGGAGTGCAATATCGTAATGAAAGCAAATCAGTAGTAAAAATATTATATAACAAGGGTGATAAACAGAATCCTTGTGGACATGCCTTAGCATTATTAATTGTTTTAGACCTAACATTCCCTATGTGAACGGCAAAGGATCGATTCTTTAAGAAACTCTGAACTTTTATGATTTCCGGGGAAAACTTAAAAGAGTACATCTTGTGAATTAGCCCATAATGCCAAACTGAGTCGAAGGCAGCCTTTATATTCAAAGAACCATTCCAATGGATTGTGAGCTTAATAATGTTTCCTTTACCATTTTCTAAATCTTAATAAGCGGGTGTACAGTGTTCTCTACGAAATCCAAACTGATTTGTTGGCAGAATATTGTTTGATTCTACAAAATGGTGTATCTTCTCCTTAATAATCTTTTCAAAAATTTTGCTAATAGACGGAAGTAAACTTATGGGTCGATAAGAACTTGCTTACTCGTCTGGCTTGTTTGGCTTACCCACTGCGATAACTTTAGCGTGTTTTCAGATCGCAGGGAAGCAATTTTGCTTTAAGCAGCTATTAATTATAATCGTTAGACTGGAGATACCTCAGGTTGGCAGTGCTTTGAGGCAGAGATTGTCTGAGCTATCCAGCCAGGGCATTTTCTAACCTTCAATTTGGAAATGAAAATAAAAAGGTCTTTTTATGACTCGTCACATAACTCGAGACACACAAATATTTGTGTGCGTCGACACGCAAAAGTGACCTTCTCGTCTGCCAACCCTGTGCCGGTAGAGAGCCACGGGAGCCAAAAGAGCCACTACGTGCCCACCCTTGCTTTAATGTAGTCTTCTTCTATAAGCGTTGAGGAGTTTTGCATTAGCTTTATCATATTTTGAACCTGCCTGAAAATACAGTTCATAATGGCATGCCTACATGTTTCAACATACATAAAAATGAATTGTGAGATGTCATTTATTCTGTTCGATTAATTTTAGCTATCTACACTTAAAAAAAATACTGACAGCAAGTGTTGCCGAAATTCGGGCCTGCGAATAAACTTTGTGCCACTGTACCACAAAACGGAACTCCATCCGAACAAACAGAATGACGCTCTTTAAAAACTTTAAAAACTCTCTCTATCATCTTACTCTTGCGGTACTTTATTATACATAAGTAGACACATAAGCGCGAAAAATACGCAGCTGCATTGATATACGTACATACATAAGAACCGCGTGTTCAGTTGTTTTTTCGTAGCCAAGAGGCCAAGACTAGAGTAAGTGAAATGAGATTGTACAATTATAAGTTATAAGAAATTTTTGTAAAAATTACCTGAAATTACTTGCAGAATTAAAAAGCTTACGCTGACCTTACTTGAGGATTAAATGGATTAAATTTATTTCAAAGGCACAGGCGGAGCTAGATTAACTAGTCGAACGAGCAACAAATCTTTTTAATTTCTACGGGAAATTAAATTTACTCATTCGTAAAGAATTTTGAGCAAATTCTTTAATTCCTACGGTGTAGTAGAGCTACGGAGACCTAAAGAGGAGGGACTTACACAAATCCCAAGGAAAGAACAAATTTTAAATTTACCACGCGTAAAATGTCTATATATATTATAGACATGGCAACGTCTGGAAACTGTGGTCTGTGCCAGGAGCCGGCCAACCAGGAAATGCTCACATGCTCCAGGTGTGCATCTCAATTCCACTGCACCTGCTGCGGAGCGAAAAACAGTGCCACCTCGAGTTCCTGGATGTGCGAGACATGTCGCCACGTGCCTGATGAAGGCGAACATAACCTCGAAACTGAATCACATTTCAAGGTTAACCACCCAGGTAACAAAAATCAGTACGTGGAAGATGAAGCAATGCCGGAAGACCAGCAAATACTTTTGAAACAATTAGAGGACGAAATGTGCCTCGAAAGGGAATATCTTCGCCGTAAGTACGCCCTACTCAACCCGAGAGTACAGTCAAACGGAGAAGCGAAGGACCATCCAAAACATGCTGCTGGAATACATCGATACACAATGATGACGGATGATAGTGCCACCAACACTGCACAGGCGACGAGTACCAGAGCGCAGAGCATGCCGTGCAAAACCAATGGCATAACACCACAACAAGTAGCTGCTCGACAATCAATGCCGAGGGAATTACCAGTTTTCAAAGGGGATCCAAGAGAATGGCCACTCTTTATAAGCACCTATGAAACTAGCATCCTGATCGGTGGATACAGCAACGAGGAGAACGCTATGCGTCTGCAGAGATGTCTGAAAGGTAGGGCACTTGAAGCCGTGCGAGACAGCTTACTATTCCCAGAAATGCTGCCGAGCGTTATAAGTACTTTGAGAATGTACTTTGGACGCCCGGAACACATAATAAAACTGTTGATGGAGAATGTGCGAAATTTTCCTCCTCCAAAGGGCAAGCTAGAACCGCTGATCGAGTTTGCATTTGCGGTGAAAAATATGTGCGCTACCATTAGGGCAAGCAAGCTAGATGCGCACCTGAACAACCCTACGTTACTACAAGAGCTTATCGAGAAGACGGGACCTGATATGATGCTTAACTGGGCCCTACATTCAAAATCCATACCCTACCCAAACATACAGCACCTAGCGGATTGGTTGTTTGAGTTGGCTGAAGCGGCGAGTCGTATATCCACGCCCAACATATTACTAGAAAGCGACAAGAAGAGAATCAATAGAGGAGTGATGCATACACATACCGCAGCGCCTACAGAGAGCCATAAACACACATTCTGTGCAATATGCAAAGGACACCACAAACCAGTGTCTTGCGAAAAGTTGTTGCGGATGTCAGTCGAAGCCATTACGGCATAAATGGCTGTAAAGCAAATCATCATCGTCTTCTTCACAAGGAGGTGACGGAAAGCGCTCTGCACAATCATCGTGGGTCACTAACCAACCAGCCAGAATGCTATGTTCGAATCGTTCCAGTCACTTTGCACTCCAATTCGAAATCTGTCGATATCTACGCATTTATGGATGACGGATCGACTCTAACACTTGTAGAAGAAAAATTGGCTGATGCGCTCGAAGTGAAAGGTTTCGCCAATCCCCTATGCATTAGATGGACCGGTGATGTTAGTCGGCAGGAGCCGGAATCCAAGCAGCTGAACTTGACAATCTCAAAACAAGGACAGGGCAATAAATTATTTAAAGTAAATGAAGTCTGTACGATTAAGTCCATTGGTCTTTCAGCCGAGACGATGATAGCAGATAGGATCAAACAGAGATATCCGCATTTAAAAAACCTGCCTATCCCGAGCTTCATTAACGCAATGCCTCAAATGATAATTGGCAGTAATAATCCGAATCTCATAGCTTCGCTAAAGGTGCGCGAAGGAAAATGGCAGCAACCAATTGCTGCAAAAACGAGACTAGGATGGACTATATATGGCGGATCGGGACGATCTGGTGGAGGACCAGCATCGGTGTCAATGTGATCTGGATTTACATGAGATGGTTAAAAAACATTTGCTAACGGAGGAAAAATCACCGCCGATGTTTACCAAGTCCCCTGATGAAGAGCGATCTCTACAGATTCTGGAGGACACTGTTAGTTACAACTCGCGGACGTACACCACGGGATTGCTTTGGAAAGAGGGTCCCCGTGTATTTCCAAATAGCCTACCGGTAGCAAAACGGCGACTCTTATGCATGCAAAAGAAAATGGCAGCAGACTCCCGTTTTCCAAATGAGCTACATAGTCAAATACAAAACCTGATAACCAAAGGCTATGCAAGAAAGTTGGCAGAGGAAGAAGTCGTGGAGAAACCAGAAAATGCATGGTACTTGCCCATATTTACCGTACGAAATCCACATAAACCTGACAGGGTCAGATTGGTGTGGGACGCGGCAGCTCAAACATCGGGAGTAGCCCTAAATGACTTTCTTCTAAAGGGACCCGATTTGCTCGTGCCCTTGCTGCAGATTATGTATAACTTTAGAATGAGAGCAATTGGCGTGAGCGGTGACATCGCCGAAATGTTCCATCGAATAGCAGTAAGAAAAGAAGACGCTAAAGCACAACGATTCCTATGGCAAAATCAAACAACAGGAGGCGTAGAAACTTTCCAATTAAATGTGTTGACATTTGGAGCCACGTGCTCACCCTGTATAGCGCACTACGTGCGCGACCTGAACGCTAAAAAACACGCAGACGAGTTTCCTTGGGCAGCTAAAGCTATTCAGAGAAGTCACTACGTAGACGACTACATCGATTCATGCCACTCAGAAGAAGAAGCCATTACATTAGCGAAGGAAGTTAGAGAAGTCCATGCACGCGGGGGCTTTCATATGCGCAAGTGGTGTTCGAACTCCAAACGAGTACTCCCTGCACTTTGCGACCCAACAACCTATGACGAAAAACAGTTCTTTAACAGTGAAGAGATACACTCTTATGAGAAAATATTGGGCATGCGGTGGAGCCCACGTCAAGATGCCTTCACCTATGCACTAAAGTTTGTACGCCTGAAGCGCAACATAATAGCGACAAAGGTCGCACCAACCAAAAGGGAAATTTTACAAGTTTTGATGTCAGTTTTTGACCCCATGGGTTTTGTATCCTGTATAATGATGTATCTCAAAATACTGCTCCAACAAGTTTGGCGATCGAAGATTGATTGGGATGAGGAAATACCACCCAATCTGCAGGATATGTGGCAATCATGGCTGTCCTTCTTACCCTTGATAGAAAACGTGCAAATTCCGAGATGCTATTTTAAAAATTGTCATGCACAAGACTGCCGAGTTCAAATTCACGTATTCGTAGATGCGGGAGAAGACGCCTACTCTGCCGTTGCGTATTTCCGTATCGAACAAAATAACCAAATACTTTTGAGTCTCGTTTCAGCCAAATCCAAGGTAGCTCCGTTGCAGCCACTCTCGATACCCCGCTTGGAGCTACAGGCAGCAGTAACTGGAGCGCGACTGATGAAAAACATAATAGCACAACATGAGATCGACTTTGAGGAATGTTACTTATGGACCGACTCGAAAACGGTACTAGCGTGGCTCGATGGAGACCCACGACGATGTCAACAATATGTAATGTTTAGAATAGCCGAGATATGTGAGCTCACAGAGGCCAGAAACTGGAGATGGGTACCAAGCAAACTAAATGTTGCGGACATCGCCACCAAACGACAACATAGGCATGAAACATATACACAATGGTTCGAAGGACCCAGTTTTCTAAAACTACCGCCAGCAGATTGGCCGCCAAAAACTACCAATGAAAAGACAGTCACCGAGGAACTGCGTCCTCGTTTTCTTCACATGCAAAGGGAATCAGCAAGAATCAATTACGAGTACTTTTCAAAATGGAATCGATTGACAAGGGCAATTGCATGTTGGCTTGCCTATAAGAAGAAGTTGATAATGAAAATACGTAAATCAAATGAGAATACAAATCAACTGGCATCCCAAATTAATGAAGCCAGAATGTTTCTATACCGGAACATACAACAAGAATGTTACAACCAAGAGTACACAGCCATCGAAAACGGCCACCACGTTTGCCGAAGCAGTCCATTATGGAGGTTACAACTCTTCCTTAATGACCATGGAGTATTGTGTGTACGCGATCGAGCCAGTCGCTTCGCTGGCATCCCTGAAGGACGAATCGCTCTACCCACCCAACACTGGGTTACAAAGCTGATAGTCCGGCACTACCATGAAAAATATTATCACATGAATCATGAGACAACAGTAAATGAGGTGAGGCAAAAATATTTTATTCCAAAACTAAGACCTCTCCTTAAAGGAATTCGTCGAAATTGCCAACAATGTAAGCTGAGTAGTGCTCGACCCATTGCACCCTTAATGGCGCCCCTACCGAGGGCTAGACTGGGTGCATTCAAGCCAGCGTTTACCTTTGTTGGAGTCGATTATTTTGGGCCGCTAACAGTTATCGATGGAAGAAAGTCATTGAAAAGATGGGGTATGCTGATAACCTGCCTCACAATGCGAGCAATAAGCATTGAGATCGTGCATAGTCTAACCACAAACTCCCTAATGGGCTTAAGACGCCATATATCGCGCCGAGGCACACCAAAGGAAAAATATAGCGATAACGGGACTAATTTCCGAGGGACCGATGCCTTTCTTAGAGACAAACTTCAACTAGATGACGCGAAGATGCATCGAGAATTGTCGCAGCAGGAAATATCGTGGTACTTCAACCCACCGTCAGCTCCCCACATGGGAGGAGCCTGGGAGCGCTTAGTGCGGTCCATCAAAACCGTTATACCGTATAACACCAAATCAAAAATTCTCAGATGAAAGTCTTCTTACCGCCATGGCAGAGGTGGAAATGACGATAAACTCCAGGCCCCTGACATACGTGTCCCTGGACGACGAAGATCAAGAAGCTCTTACGCCAAATCACCTGTTGCTTGGCTCATCAAATGGAGAAAAACCGATTTGCGATCCGGAACAAATCGACTATAAATGGTCGCTCCGCCAGAGTGAGATGTTCGCCAACCTATTTTGGAAACGCTGGGTCAAAGAGATGCTACCAAACATAACACGAAGGTCCAAGTGGCATAAAAAAGTAAAGCCAATTGGTGTAGGCGACATCGTACTTATAGTGGACGAAAATCAGCGTCGTAATACCTGGACAAAGGGTCGAGTAGTCGAAGTGACCACCGCAGAGGATGGTCAAGTCCGCCAGGCGAAGGTACAGACACAACTAGGTGTCCTCTCCAGACAAGCAGTAAAGTTAGCAGTCCTCGATGTCGGAAAAGATGAAGCAAGCTCCAGTGGCTCGCTTGCTGGGAGGGGAATGTTGCCGAAATTCGGGCCTACCACAAAACGGAACTCTGTCCGAACAAACAGAATGACGCTCTTTAAAAACTTTAAAAACTCTCTATCATCTTACTCTTGCGGTACTTTATTATACATAAGTAGACACATAAGCGCGAAAAATACGCAGCTGCATTGATATACGTACATACATAAGAACCGCGTGTTCAGTTGTTTTTTCGTAGCCAAGAGGCCAAGACTAGAGTAAGTGAAATGAGATTGTACAATTATTAGTTATAAGAAATTTTTGTAAAAATGACCTGAAATTACTTTGCAGAATTAAAAAGCTTACGCTGACCTTACTTGAGGATTAAATGGATTAAATTTATTTCAAAGGCACTGGCGGAGCTAGATTAACTAGTCGAACGAGCAACAGCAAGTATTGTTAAGTATCGATTGTTAGTATTAAGAAATATCGAGATGTGGCCTAAGGCCACACTGGAAGTAATCTTCCTTCTTCTTCCGGTGACGCTTGAACGAGCTAGACGCACCAACTGCCGAAAACAAATAAAATTAATCTTTACATTTAAGCTAAATAACAACCCATCGACGTTTATTTTCAGCCCTTTATAGCTCAGAAGTGGGATTACTACACAGAAATAGATATATTTCTGTGCACGCCACCAATTTTGACAATTTATGCTCAGGTAAAATTGTCCTGACGAACTCCACAATGGGAGTTACCAAGGAGGAGATGACGAGAGCTCTGCGCGCAAGCGGAGTCGAAGTACGGCCGTCATTCACAGTCGGGCAAATTCGCCGACTGTACGCTTCCTTGGGCACCCCTACACGAGACAGTGAAGAAGCAGCGCTGTCGTCGCCTGCCGCCATACCTGGTGGAACTTCATCGGCTCGGACGCAGGCCACACGTTCTGCGTCTAAAATGGCCGCCTCTACGGCCGCGGCTGCAGTTGACACCGTTGCTGTGTCTGCTGCTGCCGTGCCCACTGTCGTACCCGCCGTTGTAGCGGCTGCTGCCGGGGACACTGCTGTACCCGCTGCTGCTGTACCCGCAGCTTCCAAACCCGCCGCTTTCAGGCCTGCCGCTGCAGTACTCGCTGTTGCCGTGCCCACCGCTGCCGTACAAGGTGTTTCCACATCCTCCGCTTCCAGGCCTGCCGCTGCAGTACTCGGTGCTGCCGTGCACGCCGCTGTCGTACCCGCTGTTTCCACATCCTCCGCTTCCAGGCCTGCCGCTGCAATACCCGCTGCTGCTGTACCCGCAGCTTCCATATGCTCCCCTTATAGGCCTGCCGCTGCAGTACCCGCTGCTGCCGTGCCCGCCGCTACCGTACACGCTGCTGCTGTATCCGCCGCTTCCAGGCCTGCCGCTTCAGTACTCGCTGCTGAAGTGTCCCCCGCTTACATGTCCGCTATACAGGCTGCTGCATCGATTGCAGCACCCGTCACTGACCCTGACGCGGACGCATGGGAAGATATTCCCGCCTTAGTGCCCTCCGTGCCGTCTTCCGCTGCCGCCATCACGAGCAACTGATAACGCTACGAAAACAGTTGCTTGAACTGCCGGCGCCAACTCCACCGCCGCCGCTGCTGATGATGTGAAAATTAGACTGAACCATTTATAACTGCCTGAAGAGTTTTCTACGTCAATCTGAAGTTTCCCCCAACTGCCGTCTTAGCCCCTGAAGAGTTTTCTACGTCAATCTGAAGTTCCCCCCAACTGCCGTCTTAGCCCCTGATCAAGGCTGCACTTCTAATATCCAAACACTGGCCAGTTAATGTTATTGTTTCCCCCCTTGTTGGCAACTGGAATCGAGGTCGATCCCTCGTCAGGACGGCCGAGTTGTAAGATGTCATTTATTTATGTTAAGAATTATCGTTCGATTAATTTTAGCTATCTACACTTAGAATAATACTGACAGCAAGTATTGTTAAGTATCGATTGTTAGTATTAAGTCAGTATGTGGGAAATATCGAGATGTGGCCTAAGGCCACGCTGGAGGTAATCTTCCTTCTTCTTCCGGTGACGCTTGAACGAGCTAGACGCACCAACTGCCGAAAACAAATAAAATTAATCTTTACATTTAAGCTGAAAAACACCCCATTGTCGTTTATTTTGTAATAGACCCTGACACATGACGACAAAATCTAAAAAAAAAAATTTGGGACATCCCGCCATATATATGTAGTAGCTAAAGAGAACTACACATATATATCGATAAAATAAAGGAACGGTCTAACACTCCTGGTTTGCACCCTGTAACTGTCGACATAGGTCAGCAAAACACAAAGGTTAGGGACACTGCGATCCTTTTGCTCAATAAGATGGAGGCAGAACGGATAAACTAACTCCCGCTGTTCCACCAGGACCGAACCACTTGAACTATCTTGAGAACGCGTGTGATAGACTTTAGAGAAGATGTTTAGTATGCATATGACTGCTCAATGGGATTCATAAACAACTAGCAAAAACAGCCTGTGGGGGGTTCTTGTGAACGTCATAGCTAGTATTTTCACAGCGTATTTTATGTATGTCGGCTATCCATATTAACCGAATCCCTTGCGGGGTTTTTTTAGAGAAGAATATAAAAGAGTTTCGGACATCACTTCTTGCAGGCACTATAGATGATAATTGTGCTCCGCGTCTGTACTCACCCTACCATGAGCCTGGCAGCGAAAGTTATCGCAGACTCCCAAAACGAAAGCTGGACTTCTTCTACATCAGGGAACTAAAGAAATTAATACTTCATAATGAACTTAATATTTATTCAAACATTTCAAAATAATTAGCATCATCGTGCGATAGGTTCGATCAATTTGATCTACAAAAATTCTTCATTTTCAAAACAAGGATTAGCTAAGTAGGTGAATCTCGGTACAAATCCGATTATAAAGGTTGCAAATGTTACATATGGTTTCTTATTACTAATTATTACTTTACTATCTAATATTCATGATTTCCTAACTTTACTGTAATTAAACTTTTCACATTAGTTAACAAAAGTTAAAAGGAAAAAAGAAATTTATATTTATGTGGCGTGATTACGCTAATATACTCACAAAATTCATTCTCTAAACATATTTTGCTTTATATATGTCCATTGACAAAGTATTAAATGCTAATGCTCATCCAAACAAATTCATTTCATCAGATAAATTTTATAAGAATATAGGGAAAATTGGTTTTTGATACACTTACAGCTTTTTAATTTTTCCCACGCAGAAAGATCTTTCGTTGTGTTGTTGTCGCTGTTGAAAATAGGAAGGTTTACGTATTCCAAATAGAGCTAAAGCATCATACATTGTGAATTTACATGCATACTCAAATTCTGAAAAATGAAAATTATTAGCTAACGAAAATATAGACTGGCATTGAATTCAATTTCCTTTAAAATTGAACCATTTAGCCAACAAGCAAACAAAAAAAAAAAATGAAATTCAATGTAAACTTAGCTGAAAATTGATTCTAAACTACTGAGGAGCCTTATGTTGACTCATTTCGCTTAATCCTGATTATTTCGTCCGTATCGACGACGAATAAAAAATCTCATTCGCAAATTAAACGCCTTGGTTGTACTTGACAATAATTCCAAAATGCTCTTCTCATCTACATGACATGTTGAGTGAGGTTAGGTTTTGTTCGTAGAAAGGTTAGATTTTGATACATCCTTCTACTGGTCATCCTTCATGCTTTAGGTTAGGTTGAGATTGGGAAAAAGGATAGGTTTTCGTACATCCTTCTATTTTTAGAGTCCTACACGTGTTCTGCTGGTATGGTCTGGATTACATGTGAGGCAGGATAAGCGAAAGTGCGATGTTGACAATGACAAATGTCTCAACATTCGAAATTTCCACTTTGCTTTGCTCACGCCGTATCTATAATAACACTGTATAAGACAAAAAACTATTTGGGGAAATTTATCTTTTATTTACACTTACTACCATCTGAGGCAAAAGTTAAATATATTTAACTTTCGGATTTCCACAATCGATCGTCGGTTCAACTCGTTGACTGACGCAAACAGTTCACTCACAAAAATTTTGAGACTGCTGAGGGCAAGTCTGCCGAAGACAGGTGTCTCAATTGAAATGGATAAAACCATAAGCAAGGCGAATTTTTAGAAAACTTGCCAATACTTGATGGAAACTATTTCCAATGCTGTTGAAGAGAAAATGTATAAGTTAAATGTACAATAATTCAAGAATTATTGCAATGAAATTAACTTACATCAATCTCTTGAACACATACACACGGATGAACTTTTTTTCCGCACACGCGTAGGGGTTATGATGCACTCCCCTATTGGGTTATTTCAACTTTGGACAAATGCGTCCGATCAGTTGGAATTCACGTGGAGGAAAGAAAGAACACTTTTCCAAAAACCACGCTGTCCAATAAGTCTCTTTTGCCTTATTTTTCTTATTGTTTTATCCAAACTCCATTTATAGAAAAATAATGTAAAGCAATGCAAAACAAACCGATCAGCTGTGTGGCGTTGCCACTTAGTTCATAGTTTTACAAGCTGGTTACCTACATTTACGATTCTCACCACTTTAGCCAATATCGCTAACAAAAAAAAAAAAAATACTAACTAATCGAAATCAGTTGAATTTTAAAATAACTGAAATTCCTGTACATTCGTGAAACGTCACGAATTCAACAGAAATGTGAAAGTCGGTGATATTACCATCATTATTGACGAATATCTTCGCATGGAAAGTTCCTACTAATTTCCCTTGTAAATCTTCTAGAATATAGTATGAATTCCCTTGTTTTTCACGACCATGAGCTTTAAGAAACGCCGGGCAAAGTTTCGCATTAATTCCTTTACTAAAATTGCTCTGAACAAAATTCCTTCTAAAAACTTCCTGACCAACTTTGAAACCGATAGGCCTGGTTCTTAAATTATATTGCTGGGCTTGTTGTTCATATGCACTTTTCAAGTTCTCCCGTAACTTGGATCGTAATAATTTAAGCTGATCATCTCAGTCGAGCTGTACTACTGGTTCATCTAACATTGTTAAATTCCTTAGCAGTTTATATTGACTTGCATGTGTTATCATATCTAATCCATATACCGCATGGTATGGAGATATCTTTAAACTTTGATGATAACTATTTCTTAAGGCACAACTTATTTCTTGGCTATCCCACTCTGGTATCCCACTCTGTCTGATCAGATTTTAAATACGAACGAATAGCGGACACGATCGAGCGATTCACTCTCTCTAAAGCATTTGATTGAGGAGAATATGCAGCTGTATAAGTATGCTGAACTCCAAACGTAGTAAGAAATGAATTCAATTCGTTTGATTTAAACTGCACTCCATTATCACTTACTAAAATTTCTGGAACTCCATAGGACAGAAAAATCTGACTTTGAAGAAACTCAATAATTGGTTTTGTCGTGAAGTTTTTCACTGGACAAAGCCAATGAAATTTCGTTAAATGATCTAACACAATAAGTAATACTCATTGGATATGGTCCTAAGAGGTCGATGTACAAACGTTGAAACGGTCGTTCAGACACTGCCTGTTTACCCATGGGTGGTTTTAATGTCCTATTAGGAGGTTTAGTACACTTACATATTTCACAATTACGCACATATTATCGAATCTCGGAAACCATCCCTGTCCAATATAAATGTCTTTTTATTAGTTCCACGGTTTTTACCATGCCTCCATGAGCTGTAATAGTGGAATCATGGGCACGTGATATAACTTCGGCGGTCATTCTTTGCGGCACCCACAACTTCCACATTTTCTTTTCGCACTCCTCTGTACCATCATTATGTTCAGTCCTAATATACACCAAGTTATCCATGACTTTGACATCAGGGTATAACTGCACATTTTGTATTACTTTTTCCTTTAGTTTGTGATACTCTTCATCCTTAAAACAGTCTGAAGATAAATCAATTTCTGGCCCAAATGAGTATAATTGCGCGATCTCTTCAGAGTACATACGCGACAATGCATCTGGTACTATATGTTCTCCTCCCTTTCTATGACTTATCTCAAATTTATATCCTTGCGATTGCAAAGCCATTCTCGCTAGACGCCCTTTGAGATTGGACTGATTCATCAACCAAGATAGACTGGCATGATCTGTAGTAATCTCAAAATCTTGAAGTTCTATATAACACGATAGCGTTCTACACCCCAAACTACGGCTAAGCATTCACGTTCCGTGACACTATAATTTCTTTGTGCCGCATCTAACTTTTTGGACATATAGGTTTTTCTTCGCCTTCCAAATCCAATTGTACTAAAACTGCACCAACACCAACGTCGCTTGCATCACATTGAGGAAAAAACTTTTTACTAAAATCTGGGTTTTGCAAAACTGGAGCAGTCGTTAGTCGTCTTTTGAGATCATCAAAAGCTTTCTGCGCACTATTTGTCCATTCAAACTTCGTTTTCTTTCCTAGCAAATCTGTAATCGGCGCTGCAATTTCTGAAAAGTTTGCGATGAATCTTCGATACCATCCTGCTAATCCTAAAAATCCACGCTTTTTTTTTGGGACTTTGGTGTAGGCCATTGCAAAATAGATTCAATCTTTCTTGCGGTCACACAAAACTGACTCTTCTTGAGAAGATTCGCTTTACGAAATTGATCCGCTAATCTCATTAATACCGATATATGCGAATCAAAATCTGCTGTTACTATACATAAATCATCAAGATATCCAAAACAACAATACTTTAAATCCGCTGGAATAACTTCGTCCATTAACTTGCACATAGTTTGCGGGGCATTGCACAATCCGAATGGCATTACTCGAAATTGGTACAAAGGCCTTCCTGGGATAGTAAATGCTGTGATTCCACGAGATTCTTCTGATAATTCCACTTGCCAATACGCATCTTTAAGATCGATTTTAGTAATGATTTCGGCACGAGGAAGCCGTGCGAATATCCCATCAATACTTTGTCGTACACGCATTTATCTTTCTAGCATCTAGACATAATCTCACTTTCTCAGGTTTAACTACTAATCTCATCGGAGAACTCCACGGACTATTTGATAACTCTATAACTCCTAACTCTATCATTCGATCAACTTCGCTATACATTAATTTTTCCACTGCTGGGGATACGGGGTAAAACCTTTGCTTAATTGGCTTTGCCGATCCAACATCTATATGATGCTTAATCAACGTAGTTCGCCCAAGCCCTTTCTTTTCAAATGACGGAAAAGATGCAATAATGGCTTGAAGTTGTCTCTTTTGACAGTCAGATAATGGGTATGATTGTTCCTCTTTACTATCTGGAATTCTGAATTCGCTTTCGTAATCTAAAGCTGATAACAACCCTAGCGCTACTTGAAACGCTTTCCAAAAATCTATTCCCAATATCATCCTTTTCTGAATGGACGGTACGATGAATAACTTTATCGGTCTGGTTTTAATTTTATAGGTAATAATAGATCTTGTCCATCCGCTGTGTTAACTTGGGAAGAAATACGACGAAACTTTGGATACTTTGACCAATCTTCTGAAGCCAAAGTCGAACCCACGCAACTTATGTTCGCGCCGGTATCTAAAAGACCTTGTTCACGAAAATTTAAAAATGATACTTCCGCATACAATCTTCCATCCGACTTTTCATGAATCATTGACGAAATAAGTAAACCCTTAGTTTGTCGAACTGCTTTCCAAAAAAGTTCGCAATCGAAGAGTAGATCTCTTTGGTCGTGACCGAGTTAAACTTTGGTTGCTTCCAAAAATTCTACTAGGCACTTTGAGATAATTTCTCAAACGTTCTTGATAGGGTTTCACTGACGATATAACTTACGTCTTATCGTAACAGTGAAAGGGTAAGTCTGGTATTTGGTTTGCTTGCTCTATTGGTTCTGAGCTAGCCGGTAAATCAGGTAATATTTCAATTAAAGGTTTTCTCGGGGCCATCCGAGCTATCACAGATGGACCCTTCACTAAGTTTTCCGCTTTCTTGGCGATACAATTTTTACATTGGGGCTTATATACGTTTTTCGAGCAATTTCTACGAGAGCGTGTATTTGGGCCTTTCGGCACCGCTCCTGTTGTGATTGCACCTATGTTTACAAGACGTTTGGATTCTATCTCTGCAAATGGCACGTTTTGCACCTCTAAATCTGACGTTCACAAACAACTAGCAAAAACAGCCTGTGGGGGGTTCTTTGTGAACGTTTGGATTCTATCTCTGCAAATGGCACGGTTTGCACCTCCAAATCTGACGTTCATAAACAACTAGCAAAAACAGCCTGTGGGGGGTTCTTTGTGAACGTCATAGCTAGTATTTTCATAGCGTATTTTATGTATGTCGGCTATCCATATTAACCGAATCCCTTGCGGGGGTTTTTTTTAGAGAAGAATATAAAAGAGTTTCGGACATCACTTCTTGCAGGCACTATAGATGATAATTGTGCTCCGCGTCTGTACCCACCCTACCATGAGCCTGGCAGCGAAAGTTATCGCAGACTCCCAAAACGAAAGCTAGGACTTCTTCTTTTACATCAGGGAACTAAAGAAATTAATACTTCATAATGAACTTAATATTTATTCAAACATTTCAAAATAATTAGCATCATCGTGCGATAGTTTCGATCAATTTGATCTACAAAAATTCTTCATTTTCAAAACAAGGTTTAGCTAAGTAGCTGAATCTCGGTACAAATCCGATTATAAAGGTTGCGAATGTTGCATATGGTTTCTTATTACTAATTATTACTTTACTATCTAATATTCATGATTTCCTAACTTTACTGTAATTAAACTTTTCACATTAGTTAACAAAAGTTAAAAGGAAAAAAAGAATTTATATTTATGTGGCGTGATTACGCTAATATACTCACAAAATTCGTTCTCTAAACATATTTTGCTTTATATATGTCCATTGACAAAGTATTAAATGCTAATGCTCATCCGGCCAAATTCATTTCATCAGATAAATTTTATAAGAATATAGGGAAAATTGGTTTTTGATACACTTACAGCTTTTTAATTTTTCCCACGCAGAAAGATCTTTCGTTGTGTTGTTGTCGCTGTTGAAAATAGGAAGGTTTACGTATTCCAAATAGAGCGAAAGCATCATACATTGTGAATTTACATGCATACTCAAATTCTGAAAAATGAAAATTATTAGCTAACGAAAATATACACTGGTATTGAATTCAATTTTCTTTAAAATTAAACCATTTAGCCAACAAGCAAACAAAAAAAAAAAAAAGGAAATTCAATGTAAACTTAGCTGAAAATTGATTCTAAACTACTGTGGAGCCTTATGTTGACTCATTTCGCTTAATCCTGATTATTTCGTCCGTATCGACGACGAATAAAAAATCTCCTTCGCAAATTAAACGCCTTGGTTATACTTGACAAAAATTCCAAAATGCTCTTCTCATCTACATGACATGTTGAGTGAGGTTAGGTTTTGTTCGTAGAAAGGTTAGATTTTGATACATCCTTCTACTGGTCATCCTTCATGCTTTAGGTTAGGTTGAGATTGGGAAAAAGGTTAGGTTTTCGTACATCCTTCTATTTTTAGAATCCTACACGTGTTCTGCTGGTATGGTCTGGATTACATGTGAGGCAGGATAAGCGAAAGTGCGATGTTGACAATGACAAATGTCTCAACATTCGAAATTTCCACTTTGCTTTGCTCACGCCGTATCTATAATAACACTGTATAAGACAAAAAACTATTTGGGGAAATTTATCTTTTATTTACCCTTACTACCATCTGAGGCAAAAGTTAAATATATTTAACTTTCGGATTTCCACAATCGATCGTCGGTTCAACTCGTTGACTGACGCAAACAGTTCACTCACAAAAATTTTGAGACTGCTGAGGGCAAGTCTGCCGAAGACAGGTGTCTCAATTGAAATGGATAAAACCATAAGCAAGGCGAATTTTTAGAAAACTTGCCAATACTTGATGGAAACTATTTCCAATGCTGTTGAAGAGAAAATGTATAAGTTAAATGTACAATAATTCAAGAATTATTGCAATGAAATTAACTTACATCAATCTCTTGAACACATACACACGGATGAACTTTTTTTCCGCACACGCGTAGGGGTTATGATGCACTCCCCTATTGGGTTATTTCAACTTTGGACAAATGCGTCCGATCAGTTGGAATTCACGTGGAGGAAAGAAAGAACACTTTTCCAAAAACCACGCTGTCCAATAAGTCTCTTTTGCCTTATTTTTCTTATTGTTTTATCCAAACTCCATTTATAGAAAAATAATGTAAAGCAATGCAAAACAAACCGATCAGCTGTGTGGCGTTGCCACTTAGTTCATAGTTTTACAAGCTGGTTACCTACATTTGCGATTCTCACCACTTTAGCCAATATCGCTAACAAAAAAAAAATACTAACTAATCGAAATCAGTTGAATTTTAAAATAACTGAAATTCCTGTACATTACACCACTGTTTAATTCGTAGTTTATTGAACGTCACGAATTCAACAGAAATGTGAAAGACTGTGATATTACCATCATTATTGACGAATATCCTTCGCATGGAAAGTTCCTACTAATTTCCCTTGTAAGTCTTCTAGAATATAGTTTGAATTCCCTTGTTTTTCACGAACATGAGCTTTAAGAAACGCCGGGCAAAGTTTCGCATTAATTCCTTTACTAAAATTGCTCTGAACAAAATTCCTTCTAAAAACTTCCTGACCAACTTTGAAACCGATAGGCCTGGTTCTTAAATTATATTGCTGGGCTTGTTGTTCATATGCACTTTTCAAGTTCTCCCGTAACTTGGATCGTAATAATTTAAGCTGATCATCTCGATCGAGCTGTACTACTGGTTCATATAACATTGTTAAATTCCTTAGCAGTTTATATTGACTTGCATGTGTTATCATATCTAATCCATATACCGCATGGTATGGAGATATCTTTAAACTTTGATGATAACTATTTCTTAAGGCACAACTTATTTCTTGGATATCCCACTCTGGTATCCCACTCTGTCTGATCAGATTTTAAATACGAACGAATAGCGGACACGATCGAGCGATTCACTCTCTCTAAAGCATTTGATTGAGGAGAATATGCAGCTGTATAAGTATGCTGAACTCCAAACGTAGTAAGAAATGAATTTAATTCGTTTGATTTAAACTGCACTCCATTATCACTTACTAAAATTTCTGGAACTCCATAGGACAGAAAAATCTGACTTTGAAGAAACTCAATAATTGGTTTTGTCGTGAAGTTTTTCACTGGACAAAGCCAATGAAATTTCGTTAAATGATCTAACACAATAAGTAATACTCATTGGATATGGTCCTAAGAGGTCGATGTACAAACGTTGAAACGGTCGTTCAGACACTGCCTGTTTACCCATGGGTGGTTTTAATGTCCTATTAGGAGGTTTAGTACACTTACATATTTCACAATTACGCACATATTATCGAATCTCGGAAACCATCCCTGTCCAATATAAATGTCTTTTTATTAGTTCCACGGTTTTTACCATGCCTCCATGAGCTGTAATAGTGGAATCATGGGCACGTGATATAACTTCGGCGGTCATTCTTTGCGGCACCCACAACTTCCACATTTTCTTTTCGCACTCCTCTGTACCATCATTATGTTCAGTCCTAATATACACCAAGTTATCCATGACTTTGACATCAGGGTATAACTGCACATTTTGTATTACTTTTTCCTTTAGTTTGTGATACTCTTCATCCTTAAAACAGTCTGAAGATAAATCAATTTCTGGCCCAAATGAGTATAATTGCGCGATCTCTTCAGAGTACATACGCGACAATGCATCTGGTACTTTATGTTCTCCTCCCTTTCTATGACTTATCTCAAATTTATATCCTTGCAATTGCAAAGCCATTCTCGCTAGACGCCCTTTGAGATTGGACTGATTCATCAACCAAGATAGACTGGCATGATCTGTAGTAATCTCAAAATCTTGAAGTTCTATATAACACGATAGCGTTCTACACCCCAAACTACGGCTAAGCATTCACGTTCCGTGACACTATAATTTCTTTGTGCCGCATCTAGCTTTTTGGACATATAGGCTATAGGTTTTTCTTCGCCTTCCAAATCCAATTGTACTAAAACTGCACCAACACCAACGTCGCTTGCATCACATTGAGGAAAAAACTTTTTACTAAAATCTGGGTTTTGCAAAAGTGGAGCAGTCGTTAGTCGTCTTTTGAGATCATCAAAAGCTTTCTGCGCACTATTTGTCCATTCAAACTTCGTTTTCTTTCCTAGCAAATCTGTAATCAGCGCTGCAATTTCTGAAAAGTTTGCGATGAATCTTCGATACCATCCTGCTAATCCTAAAAATCCACGCTTTTTTTTTGGGGACTTTGGTGTAGGCCATTGCAAAATAGATTCAATCTTTCTTGCGGTCACACAAAACTGACTCTTCTTGAGAAGATTCGCTTTACGAAATTGATCCGCTAATCTCATTAATACCGATATATGCGAATCAAAATCTGCTGTTACTATACATAAATCATCAAGATATCCAAAACAACAATACTTTAAATCCGCTGGAATAACTTCGTCCATTAACTTGCACATAGTTTGCGGGGCATTGCACAATCCGAATGGCATTACTCGAAATTGGTACAAAGGCCTTCCTGGGATAGTAAATGCTGTGATTCCACGAGATTCTTCTGATAATTCCACTTGCCAATACGCATCTTTAAGATCGATTTTAGTAATGATTTCGGCACGAGGAAGCCGTGCGAATATCCCATCAATACTTTGTCGTACACGCATTTATCTTTCTAGCATCTAGACATAATCTCACTTTCTCAGGTTTAACTACTAATCTCATCGGAGAACTCCACGGACTATTTGATAACTCTATAACTCCTAACTCTATCATTCGATCAACTTCGCTATACATTAATTTTTCCACTGCTGGGGATACGGGGTAAAACCTTTGCTTAATTGGCTTTGCCGATCCAACATCTATATGATGCTTAATCAACGTAGTTCGCCCAAGCCCTTTCTTTTCAAATGACGGAAAAGATGCAATAATGGCTTGAAGTTGTCTCTTTTGACAGTCAGATAATGGGTATGATTGTTCCTCTTTACTATCTGGAATTCTGAATTCGCTTTCGTAATCTGAAGCTGATAACAACCCTAGCGCTACTTGAAACGCTTTCCAAAAATCTATTCCCAATATCATCCTTTTCTGGTTTTATTTTTATAGGTAATATCTAGCGTAATGAAACCGATGACTGGTTGATCTTGGCCATCCGCTATGTTAGCTTGGGAAGAAATACGACGAAACTTTGGATACTTTGACCAATCTTCTGAAGCCGAAGTCGAAAATTTAAAAATGATACTTCCGCATACAATCTTCCATCCGACTTTTCATGAATCATTGAAGAAATAAGTAAACCCTTAGTTTGTCGAACTGCTTTCCAAAAAGTTCGCAATCGAAGAGTAGATCTCTTTGGTCGTGACCGAGTTAAACTTTGGTTGCTTCCAAAAATTCTACTGGGCACCTTGAGATAATTTCTCAAACGTTCTTGATAGGGTTTCACTGACGATATAACTTACGTCTTATCGTAACAGTTAAAGGGTAAGTCTGGTATTTGATTTGCTTGCTCTATTGGTTCTGAGCTAGCCGGTAAATCAGGTAATATTTCAATTAAAGATTTTTCGGGGCCATCCGAGCTTTCACAGATGGACCCTTCACTAAGTTTTCCGCTTTCTTGGCGATACAATTTTTACATTGGGGCTTATATACGTTCGAGCCACACCCGTAATAAAATATAGTGCGAGGCTCTAAGCAGTTGTCCCAGCCATGTCCCTCTGCATCACAATTCCAACACCGAAATACTTTAACCGGAGCTTTCACTGCTTCAACATTGTACACATTTTAATCCATCTTTTCGGAGAGTACGAACCTTCCTGGCTCTTCTACTTCCGCAATGTTGCGTTTAGCATACTAAAAATTGCCTGAAGTTTTATTTGCTCTCTTAGAGACTACATCACCTAATAAATTTTCTCGCATTTGCACTAGCTTTCGAAGATGAGGTATAGAGAGAATAGGTATATACAACAATTCATGACGAATGTCTGGCAATAAATTACGTGTGAGCAACTGAATAAGTTGTTCCTCGTCTATGCTTTTCGACATACGTGACATCTGAGTCATAATCTCATCGTAAAAGTTTTCAAAGGTTTCTTCTACCTTTTGTTTACGCCCACGAATATCTTCTAGTATATCTACATCACTTCTGTAATCTTTATATTGATATTTCATGGCTGCATAAAATTCTGACCACTCTAAGTTTACTACATCTCTACGGTATCTCCAATACCACTCTTTAGCTTTGCCTACTAAAAGAATATGCAAATTTTTAAATACTGCGTCAAAATCTTGGTCTAAGCAATCCTCCGTTAATGTTTTGATACGATAAAGAAACTCTTCGACCGTAACTCCTTTTGACGAACCGTCAAATTTTACATTCCAACTATGAATTAGCTGTGTAATTTTATCTGGGTTATGACCTGTTCTGTTTGCTCTGACTGAAGAATAACTCCTAGGAATACTTTCGTTTTGCGCTGACGCATTGACATGTTGCTCTGTAATTCCCAATTGTCCTATTCTTCGGTCTAGTTGATTGCAAATTCTGTCATAATCAATTTCTACCGATGGTCGCGCTGGTCTTCTACAAGCGTCTAAGCTTCTACGAGGTAGATTAGACCCATTTTCTGGAGGTCTTCCTCGTTGTTTTCTTATAGTTGTGGGTCGGTGTCCTGCAGACATCTCTATATTTGCAGTTGCTTTATTAGCTTGTTCACCCCCACTAAAATTTCTACGAGAGCGTGTATTTGGGCCTTTCGGCACCGCTCCTGTTGTGATTGCACCTATGTTTACAAGACGTTTGGATTCTATCTGTGCAAATGGCAAGTTTTGCACCTCTAAATCTGACGTTCATAAACAACAAGCAAAAACAGCCTGTGGGGGGGGTTCTTTGTGAACGTCATAGCTAGTATTTTCACAGCGTATTTTATGTATGTCGGCTATCCATATTAACCGAATCCCTTGCGGGGTTTTTTTCAGAGAAGAATATAAAAGAGTTTCGGACATCACTTCTTGCATGCACTATAGATGATAATTGTGCTCCGCGTCTGTACCCACCCTACCATGAGCCTGGCAGCGAAAGTTATCGCAGACTCCCAAAACGAAAGCTAGGACTTCTTCTACATCAGGGAACTAAAGAAATTAATACTTCATAATGAACTTAATATTTATTCAAACATTTCAAAATAATTAGCATCATCGTGCGATAGTTTCGATCAATTTGATCTACAAAAATTCTTCATTTTCAAAACAAGGTTTAGCTAAGTAGCTGAATCTCGGTACAAATCCGATTATAAAGGTTGCGAATGTTGCATATGGTTTCTTATTACTAATTATTACTTTACTATCTAATATTCATGATTTCCTAACTTTACTGTAATTAAACTTTTCACATTAGTTAACAAAAGTTAAAAAGGAAAAAAGGAAATTTATATTTATGTGGCGTGATTACGCTAATATACTCACAAAATTCGTTCTCTAAACATATTTTGCTTTATATATGTCCATTGACAAAGTATTAAATGCTAATGCTCACCCGGCCAAATTCATTTCATCAGATAAATTTTATAAGAATATAGGGAAAATTGGTTTTTGATACACTTACAGCTTTTTAATTTTTCCCACGCAGAAAGATCTTTCGTTGTGTTGTTGTCGCTGTTGAAAATAGGAAGGTTTACGTATTCCAAATAGAGCGAAAGCATCATACATTGTGAATTTACATGCATACTCAAATTCTGAAAAATGAAAATTATTAGCTAACGAAAATATACACTGGTATTGAATTCAATTTTCTTTAAAATTGAACCATTTAGCCAACAAGCAAACAAAAAAAAAAAAAAAGGAAATTCAATGTAAACTTAGCTGAAAATTGATTCTAAACTACTGAGGAGCCTTATGTTGACTCATTTCGCTTAATCCTGATTATTTCGTCCGTATCGACGACGAATAAAAAATCTCCTTCGCAAATTAAACGCCTTGGTTATACTTGACAAAAATTCCAAAATGCTCTTCTCATCTACATGACATGTTGAGTGAGGTTATGTTTTGTTCGTAGAAAGGTTAGATTTTGATACATCCTTCTACTGGTCATCCTTCATCCTAACCTAAAGGTTGAGATTGGGAAAAAGGTTAGGTTTTCGTACATCCTTCTATTTTTAGAATCCTACACGTGTTCTGCTGGTATGGTCTGGATTACATGTGAGGCAGGATAAGCGAAAGTGCGATGTTGACAATGACAAATGTCTCAACATTCGAAATTTCCACTTTGCTTTGCTCACGCCGTATTTATAATAACACTGTATAAGACAAAAAACTATTTGGGGAAATTTATCTTTTATTTACCCTTACTACCATCTGAGGCAAAAGTTAAATATATTTAACTTTCGGATTTCCACAATCGATCGTCGGTTCAACTCGTTGACTGACGCAAACAGTTCACTCACAAAAATTTTGAGACTGCTGAGGGCAAGTCTGCCGAAGACAGGTGTCTCAATTGAAATGGATAAAACCATAAGCAAGGCGAATTTTTAGAAAACTTGCCAATACTTGATGGAAACTATTTCCAATGCTGTTGAAGAGAAAATGTATAAGTTAAATGTACAATAATTCAAGAATTATTGCAATGAAATTAACTTACATCAATCTCTTGAACACATACACACGGATGAACTTTTTTTCGCACACGCGTAGGGGTTATGATGCACTCCCCTATTGGGTTATTTCAACTTTGGACAAATGCGTCCGATCAGTTGGAATTCACGTGGAGGAAAGAAAGAACACTTTTCCAAAAACCACGCTGTCCAATAAGTCTCTTTTGCCTTATTTTTCTTATTGTTTTATCCAAACTCCATTTATAGAAAAATAATGTAAAGCAATGCAAAACAAACCGATCAGCTGTGTGGCGTTGCCACTTAGTTCATAGTTTTACAAGCTGGTTACCTACATTTGCGATTCTCACCACTTTAGCCAATATCGCTAACAAAAAAAAAAAACTAACTAATCGAAATCAGTTGAATTTTAAAATAACTGAAATTCCTGTACATTACACCACTGTTTAATTCGTAGTTTATTGAACGTCACGAATTCAACAGAAATGTGAAGACTGTGATATTACCATCATTATTGACGAATATCCTTCACATGAGCTTTAAGAAACGCCGGGCAAAGTTTCGCATTAATTCCTTTACTAAAATTGCTCTGAACAAAATTCCTTCTAAAAACTTCCTGACCAACTTTGAAACCGATAGGCCTGGTTCTTAAATTATATTGCTGGGCTTGTTGTTCATATGCACTTTTCAAGTTCTCCCGTAACTTGGATCGTAATAATTTAAGCTGATCATCTCGATCGAGCTGTACTACTGGTTCATCTAACATTGTTAAATTCCTTAGCAGTTTATATTGAATTGCATGTGTTATCATATCTAATCCATATACCGCATGGTATGGAGATATCTTTAAACTTTGATGATAACTATTTCTTAAGGCACAACTTATTTCTTGGATATCCCACTCTGGTATCCCACTCTGTCTGATCAGATTTGAAATACGAACGAATAGCGGACACGATCGAGCGATTCACTCTCTCTAAAGCATTTGATTGAGGAGAATATGCAGCTGTATAAGTATGCTGAACTCCAAACGTAGTAAGAAATGAATTCAATTCGTTTGATTTAAACTGCACTCCATTATCACTTACTAAAATTTCTGGAACTCCATAGGACAGAAAAATCTGACTTTGAAGAAACTCAATAATTGGTTTTGTCGTGAAGTTTTTCACTGGACAAAGCCAATGAAATTTCGTTAAATGATCTAACACAATAAGTAATACTCATTGGATATGGTCCTAAGAGGTCGATGTACAAACGTTGAAACGGTCGTTCAGACACTGCCTGTTTACCCATGGGTGGTTTTAATGTCCTATTAGGAGGTTTAGTATACTTACATATTTCACAATTACGCACATATTATCGAATCTCGGAAACCATCCCTGTCTAATATAAATGTCTTTTTATTAGTTCCACGGTTTTTACCATGCCTCCATGAGCTGTAATAGTGGAATCATGGGCACGTGATATAACTTCGGCGGTCATTCTTTGCGGCACCCACAATTTCCACATTTTCTTTTCGCACTCCTCTGTACCATCATTATGTTCAGTCCTAATATACACCAAGTTATCCATGACTTTGACATCAGGGTATAACTGCACATTTTGTATTACTTTTTCCTTTAGTTTGTGATACTCTTCATCCTTAAAACAGTCTGAAGATAAATCAATTTCTGGCCCAAATGAGTATAATTGCGCGATCTCTTCAGAGTACATACGCGACAATGCATCTGGTACTATATGTTCTCCTCCCTTTCTATGACTTATCTCAAATTTATATCCTTGCAATTGCAAAGCCATTCTCGCTAGACGCCCTTTGAGATTGGACTGATTCATCAACCAAGATAGACTGGCATGATCTGTAGTAATCTCAAAATCTTGAAGTTCTATATAACACGATAGCGTTCTACACCCCAAACTACGGCTAAGCATTCACGTTCCGTGACACTATAATTTCTTTGTGCCGCATCTAGCTTTTTGGACATATAGGCTATAGGTTTTTCTTCGCCTTCCAAATCCAATTGTACTAAAACTGCACCAACACCAACGTCGCTTGCATCACATTGAAGAAAAAACTTTTTACTAAAATCTGGGTTTTGCAAAACTGGAGCAGTCGTTAGTCGTCTTTTGAGATCATCAAAAGCTTTCTGCGCACTATTTGTCCATTCAAACTTCGTTTTCTTTCCTAGCAAATCTGTAATCGGCGCTGCAGTTTCTGAAAAGTTTGCGATGAATCTTCGATACCATCCTGCTAATCCTAAAAATCCACGCTTATTTTTGGGGACTTTGGTGTAGGCCATTGCAAAATAGATTCAATCTTTCTTGCGGTCACACAAAACTGACTCTTCTTGAGAAGATTCGCTTTACGAAATTGATCCGCTAATCTCATTAATACCGATATATGCGAATCAAAATCTGCTGTTACTATACATAAATCATCAAGATATCCAAAACAACAATACTTTAAATCCGCTGGAATAACTTCGTCCATTAACTTGCGCATAGTTTGCGGGGCATTGCACAATCCGAATGGCATTACTCGAAATTGGTACAAAGGCCTTCCTGGGATAGTAAATGCTGTGATTCCACGAGATTCTTCTGATAATTCCACTTGCCAATACGCATCTTTAAGATCGATTTTAGTAATGATTTCGGCACGAGGAAGCCGTGCGAATATCCCATCAATACTTTGTCGTACACGCATTTATCTTTCTAGCATCTAGACATAATCTCACTTTCTCAGGTTTAACTACTAATCTCATCGGAGAACTCCACGGACTATTTGATAACTCTATAACTCCTAACTCTATCATTCGATCAACTTCGCTATACATTAATTTTTCCACTGCTGGGGATACGGGGTAAAACCTTTGCTTAATTGGCTTTGCCGATCCAACATCTATATGATGCTTAATCAACGTAGTTCGCCCAAGCCCTTTCTTTTCAAATGACGGAAAAGATGCAATAATGGCTTGAAGTTGTCTCTTTTGACAGTCAGATAATGGGTATGATTGTTCCTCTTTACTATCTGGAATTCTGAATTCGCTTTCGTAATCTGAAGCTGATAACAACCCTAGCGCTACTTGAAACGCTTTCCAAAAATCTATTCCCAATATCATCCTTTTCTGAATGGACGGTACGATGAATAACTTTATCGGTCTGGTTTTATTTTTATAGGTAATATCTAGCGTAATGAAACCGATGACTGGTTGATCTTGGCCATCCGCTGTGTTAGCTTGGGAAGAAATACGACGAAGTTGTCTCTTTTGACAGTCAGATAATGGGTATGATTGTTCCTCTTTACTATCTGGAATTCTGAATTCGCTTTCGTAATCTGAAGCTGATAACAACCCTAGCGCTACTTGAAACGCTTTCCAAAAATCTATTCCCAATATCATCCTTTTCTGAATGGACGGTACGATGAATAACTTTATCGGTCTGGTTTTATTTTTATAGGTAATATCTAGCGTAATGAAACCGATGACTGGTTGATCTTGGCCATCCGCTGTGTTAGCTTGGGAAGAAATACGACGAAACTTTGGATACTTTGACCAATCTTCTGAAGCTGAAGTCGAAAATTTAAAAATGATACTTCCGCATACAATCTTCCATCCGACTTTTCATGAATCATTGACGAAATAAGTAAACCCTTAGTTTGTCGAACTGCTTTCCAAAAAGTTCGCAATCGAAGAGTAGATCTCTTTGGTCGTGACCGAGTTAAACTTTGGTTGCTTCCAAAAATTCTACTAGGCACTTTGAGATAATTTCTCAAACGTTCTTGATAGGGTTTCACTGACGATATAACTTACGTCTTATCGTAACAGTTAAAGGGTAAGTCTGGTATTTGGTTTGCTTGCTCTATTGGTTCTGAGCTAGCCGGTAAATCAGGTAATATTTCAATTAAAGGTTTTCTCGGGGCCATCCGAGCTATCACAGATGGACCCTTCACTAAGTTTTCCGCTTTCTTGGCGATACAATTTTTACATTGGGGCTTATATACGTTTTTCGAGCCACACCCGTAACAAAATATAGTGCGAGGCTCTAAGCAGTTGTCCCAGCCATGTCCCTCTGCATCACAATTCCAACACCGAAATACTTTAACCGGAGCTTTCACTGCTTCAACATTGTACACATTTTAATCCATCTTTTCGGAGAGTTCGAACCTTTCTGGCTCTTCTACTTCCGCAATGTTGCGTTTAGCATACTGAAAATTGCCTGAAGTTTTATTTGCTCTCTTAGAAACTACATCACCTAATAAATTTTCTCGCATTTGCACTAGCTTTCGAAGATGAGGTATAGAGAGAATAGGTATATACAACAATTCATGACGAATGTCTGGCAATAAATTACGTGTGAGCAACTGAATAAGTTGTTCCTCGTCTATGCTTTTCGACATACGTGACATCTGAGTCATAATCTCATCGTAAAAGTTTTCAAAGGTTTCTCCTACCTTTTGTTTACGCCCACGAATATCTTCTAGTATATCTACATCACTTCTGTAATCTTTATATTGATATTTCATGGCTGCACAAAATTCTGACCACTCTAAGTTTACTACATCTCTACGGTAGCTCCAATACCACTCTTTAGCTTTGCCTACTAAAAGAATATGCAAATTTTTAAATACTGCATCAAAATCTTGGTCTAAGCAATCCTCCGTTAATGTTTTGATACGATAAAGAAACTCTTCGACCGTAACTCCTTTTGACGAACCGTCAAATTTTACATTCCAACTATGAATTAGCTGTGTAATTTTATCTGGGTTATGACCTGTTCTGTTTGCTCTGACTGAAGAATAACTCCTAGGAATACTTTCGTTTTGCGCTGACGCATTGACATGTTGCTCTGTAATTCCCAATTGTCCTATTCTTCGGTCTAGTTGATTGCAAATTCTGTCATAATCAATTTCTACCGATGGTCGCGCTGGTCTTCTACAAGCGTCTAAGTTTCTACGAGGTAGATTAGACCCATTTTCTGGAGGTCTTCCTCGTTGTTTTCTTATCGTTGTGGGTCGGTCTCCTGCAGACATCTCTATATTTGCAGTTGCTTTATTAGCTTGTTCACCCCCACTAAAATTTCTACGAGAGCGTGTATTTGGGCCTTTCGGCACCGCTCCTGTTGTGATTGCACCTATGTTTACAAGATGTTTGGATTCTATCTCTGCAAATGGCACGTTTTGCACCTCTAAATCTGACGTTCATAAACAACAAGCAAAAACAGCCTGTGGGGGGTGTTCTTTGTGAACGTCATAGCTAGTATTTTCACAGCGTATTTTATGTATTTTAATATGTCGGCTATCCATATTAACCGAATCCCTTGCGGGGTTTTTTTCAGAGAAGAATATAAAAGAGTTTCGGACATCACTTCTTGCATGCACTATAGATGATAATTGTGCTCCGCGTCTGTACCCACCCTACCATGAGCCTGGCAGCGAAAGTTATCGCAGACTCCCAAAACGAAAGCTAGGACTTCTTCTACATCAGGGAACTAAAGAAATTAATACTTCATAATGAACTTAATATTTATTCAAACATTTCAAAATAATTAGCATCATCGTGCGATAGGTTCGATCAATTTGATCTACAAAAATTCTTCATTTTCAAAACAAGGTTTAGCTAAGTAGCTGAATCTCGGTACAAATCCGATTATAAAGGTTGCAAATGTTGCATATGGTTTCTTATTACTAATTATTACTTTACTATCTAATATTCATGATTTCCTAACTTTACTGTAATTAAACTTTTCACATTAGTTAACAAAAGTTAAAAGGAAAAAAAGAAATTTATATTTATGTGGCGTGATTACGCTAATATACTCACAAAATTCGTTCTCTAAACATATTTTGCTTTATATATGTCCATTGACAAAGTATTAAATGCTAATGCTCATCCGGCCAAATTCATTTCATCAGATAAATTTTATAAGAATATAGGGAAAATTGGTTTTTGATACACTTACAGCTTTTTAATTTTTCCCACGCAGAAAGATCTTTCGTTGTGTTGTTGTCGCTGTTGAAAATAGGAAGGTTTACGTATTCCAAATAGAGCGAAAGCATCATACATTGTGAATTTACATGCATACTCAAATTCTGAAAAATGAAAATTATTAGCTAACGAAAATATACACTGGTATTGAATTCAATTTTCTTTAAAATTGAACCATTTAGCCAACAAGCAAACAAAAAAAAAAAAAAGGAAATTCAATGTAAACTTAGCTGAAAATTGATTCTAAACTACTGAGGAGCCTTATGTTGACTCATTTCGCTTAATCCTGATTATTTCGTCCGTATCGACGACGAATAAAAAATCTCCTTCGCAAATTAAACGCCTTGGTTATACTTGACAAAAATTCCAAAATGCTCTTGTCATCTACATGACATGTTGAGTGAGGTTATGTTTTGTTCGTAGAAAGGTTAGATTTTGATACATCCTTCTACTGGTCATCCTTCATGCTTTAGGTTAGGTTGAGATTGGGAAAAAGGTTAGGTTTTCGTACATCCTTCTATTTTTAGAATCCTACACGTGTTCTGCTGGTATGGTCTGGATTACATGTGAGGCAGGATAAGCGAAAGTGCGATGTTGACAATGACAAATGTCTCAACATTCGAAATTTCCACTTTGCTTTGCTCACGCCGTATTTATAATAACACTGTATAAGACAAAAAACTATTTGGGGAAATTTATCTTTTATTTACCCTTACTACCATCTGAGGCAAAAGTTAAATATATTTAACTTTCGGATTTCCACAATCGATCGTCGGTTCAACTCGTTGACTGACGCAAACAGTTCACTCACAAAAATTTTGAGACTGCTGAGGGCAAGTCTGCCGAAGACAGGTGTCTCAATTGAAATGGATAAAACCATAAGCAAGGCGAATTTTTAGAAAACTTGCCAATACTTGATGGAAACTATTTCCAATGCTGTTGAAGAGAAAATGTATAAGTTAAATGTACAATAATTCAAGAATTATTGCAATGGAATTAACTTACATCAATCTCAACACATACACACGGATGAACTTTTTTTTACGCACACGCGTAGGGGTTATGATGCACTCCCCTATTGGGTTATTTCAACTTTGGACAAATGCGTCCGATCAGTTGGAATTCACGTGGAGGAAAGAAAGAACACTTTTCCAAAAACCACGCTGTCCAATAAGTCTCTTTTGCCTTATTTTTCTTATTGTTTTATCCAAACTCCATTTATAGAAAAATAATGTAAAGCAATGCAAAACAAACCGATCAGCTGTGTGGCGTTGCCTCTTAGTTCATAGTTTTACAAGCTGGTTACCTACATTTGCGATTCTCACCACTTTAGCCAATATCGCTAACAAAAAAAAAAATACTAACTAATCGAAATCAGTTGAATTTTAAAATAACTGAAATTCCTGTACATTACACCACTGTTTAATTCGTAGTTTATTGAACGTCACGAATTCAACAGAAATGTCGGGCAAAGTTTCGCATTAATTCCTTTACTAAAATTGCTCTGAACAAAATTCCTTCTAAAAACTTCCTGACCAACTTTGAAACCGATAGGCCTGGTTCTTAAATTATATTGCTGGGCTTGTTGTTCATATGCACTTTTCAAGTTCTCCCGTAACTTGGATCGTAATAATTTAAGCTGATCATCTCGATCGAGCTGTACTACTGGTTCATCTAACATTGTTAAATTCCTTAGCAGTTTATATTGACTTGCATGTGTTATCATATCTAATCCATATACCGCATGGTATGGAGATATCTTTAAACTTTGATGATAACTATTTCTTAAGGCACAACTTATTTCTTGGATATCCCACTCTGGTATCCCACTCTGTCTGATCAGATTTTAAATACGAACGAATAGCGGACACGATCGAGCGATTCACTCTCTCTAAAGCATTTGATTGAGGAGAATATGCAGCTGTATAAGTATGCTGAACTCCAAACGTAGTAAGAAATGAATTCAATTCGTTTGATTTAAACTGCACTCCATTATCACTTACTAAAATTTCTGGAACTCCATAGGACAGAAAAATCTGACTTTGAAGAAACTCAATAATTGGTTTTGTCGTGAAGTTTTTCACTGGACAAAGCCAATGAAATTTCGTTAAATGATCTAACACAATAAGTAATACTCATTGGATATGGTCCTAAGAGGTCGATGTACAAACGTTGAAACGGTCGTTCAGACACTGCCTGTTTACCCATGGGTGGTTTTAATGTCCTATTAGAAGGTTTAGTACACTTACATATTTCACAATTACGCACATATTATCGAATCTCGGAAACCATCCCTGTCCAATATAAATGTCTTTTTATTAGTTCCACGGTTTTTACCATGCCTCCATGAGCTGTAATAGTGGAATCATGGGCACGTGATATAACTTCGGCGGTCATTCTTTGCGGCACCCACAATTTCCACATTTTCTTTTCGCACTCCTCTGTACCATCATTATGTTCAGTCCTAATATACACCAAGTTATCCATGACTTTGACATCAGGGTATAACTGCACATTTTGTATTACTTTTTCCTTTAGTTTGTGATACTCTTCATCCTTAAAACAGTCTGAAGATAAATCAATTTCTGGCCCAAATGAGTCTAATTGCGCGATCTCTTCAGAGTACATACGCGACAATGCATCTGGTACTATATGTTCTCCTCCCTTTCTATGACTTATCTCAAATTTATATCCTTGCAATTGCAAAGCCATTCTCGCTAGACGCCCTTTGAGATTGGACTGATTCATCAACCAAGATAGACTGGCATGATCTGTAGTAATCTCAAAATCTTGAAGTTCTATATAACACGATAGCGTTCTACACCCCAAACTACGGCTAAGCATTCACGTTCCGTGACACTATAATTTCTTTGTGCCGCATCTAGCTTTTTGGACATATAGGCTATAGGTTTTTCTTCTCGTTCCAAATCCAATTGTACTAAAACTGCACCAACACCAACGTCGCTTGCATCACATTGAAGAAAAAACTTTTTACTAAAATCTGGGTTTTGCAAAACTGGAGCAGTCGTTAGTCGTCTTTTGAGATCATCAAAAGCTTTCTGCGCACTATTTGTCCATTCAAACTTCGTTTTCTTTCCTAGCAAATCTGTAATCGGCGCTGCAGTTTCTGAAAAGTTTGCGATGAATCTTCGATACAATCCTGCTAATCCTAAAAATCCACGCTTTTTTTTTGGGACTTTGGTGTAGGCCATTGCAAAATAGATTCAATCTTTCTTGCGGTCACACAAAACTGACTCTTCTTGAGAAGATTCGCTTTACGAAATTGATCCGCTAATCTCATTAATACCGATATATGCGAATCAAAATCTGCTGTTACTATACATAAATCATCAAGATATCCAAAACAACAATACTTTAAATCCGCTGGAATAACTTCGTCCATTAACTTGCGCATAGTTTGCGGGGCATTGCACAATCCGAATGGCATTACTCGAAATTGGTACAAAGGCCTTCCTGGGATAGTAAATGCTGTGATTCCACGAGATTCTTCTGATAATTCCACTTGACAATACGCATCTTTAAGATCGATTTTAGTAATGATTTCGGCACGAGGAAGCCGTGCGAATATCCCATCAATACTTGGTAATGGATATGCATCCTTTGTCGTACACGCATTTATCTTTCTAGCATCTAGACATAATCTCACTTTCTCAGGTTTAACTATTAATCTCATCGGAGAACTCCACGGACTATTTGATAACTCTATAACTCCTAACTCTATCATTCGATCAACTTCGCTATACATTAATTTTTCCACTGCTGGGGATACGGGGTAAAACCTTTGCTTAATTGGCTTTGCCGATCCAACATCTATATGATGCTTAATCAACGTAGTTCGCCCAAGCCCTTTCTTTTCAAATGACGGAAAAGATGCAATAATGGCTTGAAGTTGTCTCTTTTGACAGTCAGATAATGGGTATGATTGTTCCTCTTTACTATCTGGAATTCTGAATTCGCTTTCGTAATCTGAAGCTGATAACAACCCTAGCGCTACTTGAAACGCTTTCCAAAAATCTATTCCCAATATCATCCTTTTCTGAATGGACGGTACGATGAATAACTTTATCGGTCTGGTTTTATTTTTATAGGTAATATCTAGCGTAATGAAACCGATGACTGGTTGATCTTGGCCATCCGCTGTGTTAGCTTGGGAAGAAATACGACGAAACTTTGGATACTTTGACCAATCTTCTGAAGCCGAAGTCGAAAATTTAAAAATGATACTTCCGCATACAATCTTCCATCCGACTTTTCATGAATCATTGACGAAATAAGTAAACCCTTAGTTTGTCGAACTGCTTTCCAAAAAGTTCGCAATCGAAGAGTAGATCTCTTTGGTCGTGACCGAGTTAAACTTTGGTTGCTTCCAAAAATTCTACTAGGCACTTTGAGATAATTTCTCAAACGTTCTTGATAGGGTTTCACTGACGATATAACTTACGTCTTATCGTAACAGTTAAAGGGGTAAGTCTGGTATTTGATTTGCTTGCTCTATTGGTTCTGAGCTAGCCGGTAAATCAGGTAATATTTCAATTAAAGATTTTTCGGGGCCATCCGAGCTTTCACAGATGGACCCTTCACTAAGTTTTCCGCTTTCTTGGCGATACAATTTTTACATTGGGGCTTATATACGTTCGAGCCACACCCGTAACAAAATATAGTGCGAGGCTCTAAGCAGTTGTCCCAGCCATGTCCCTCTGCATCACAATTCCAACACCGAAATACTTTAACCGGAGCTTTCACTGCTTCAACATTGTACACATTTTAATCCATCTTTTCGGAGAGTACGAACCTTCCTGGCTCTTCTACTTCCGCAATGTTGCGTTTAGCATACTAAAAATTGCCTGAAGTTTTATTTGCTCTCTTAGAGACTACATCACCTAATAAATTTTCTCGCATTTGCACTAGCTTTCGAAGATGAGGTATAGAGAGAATAGGTATATACAACAATTCATGACGAATGTCTGGCAATAAATTACGTGTGAGCAACTGAATAAGTTGTTCCTCGTCTATGCTTTTCGACATACGTGACATCTGAGTCATAATCTCATCGTAAAAGTTTTCAAAGGTTTCTTCTACCTTTTGTTTACGCCCACGAATATCTTCTAGTATATCTACATCACTTCTGTAATCTTTATATTGATATTTCATGGCTGCACAAAATTCTGACCACTCTAAGTTTACTACATCTCTACGGTATCTCCAATACCACTCTTTAGCTTTGCCTACTAAAAGAATATGCAAATTTTTAAATACTGCATCAAAATCTTGGTCTAAGCAATCCTCCGTTAATGTTTTGATACGATAAAGAAACTCTTCGACCGTAACTCCTTTTGACGAACCGTCAAATTTTACATTCCAACTATGAATTAGCTGTGTAATTTTATCTGGGTTATGACCTGTTCTGTTTGCTCTGACTGAAGAATAGCTCCTAGGAATACTTTCGTTTTGCGCTGACGCATTGACATGTTGCTCTGTAATTCCCAATTGTCCTATTCTTCGGTCTAGTTGATTGCAAATTCTGTCATAATCAATTTCTACCGATGGTCGCGCTGGTCTTCTACAAGCGTCTAAGCTTCTACGAGGTAGATTAGACCCATTTTCTGGAGGTCTTCCTCGTTGTTTTCTTATAGTTGTGGGTCGGTGTCCTGCAGACATCTCTATATTTGCAGTTGCTTTATTAGCTTGTTCACCCCCACTAAAATTTCTACGAGAGCGTGTATTTGGGCCTTTCGGCACCGCTCCTGTTGTGATTGCACCTATGTTTACAAGACGTTTGGATTCTATCTCTGCAAATGGCAAGTTTTGCACCTCTAAATCTGACGTTCATAAACAACAAGCAAAAACAGCCTGTGGGGGGGGTTCTTTGTGAACGTCATAGCTAGTATTTTCACAGCGTATTTTATGTATGTCGGCTATCCATATTAACCGAATCCCTTGCGGGGTTTTTTTCAGAGAAGAATATAAAAGAGTTTCGGACATCACTTCTTGCATGCACTATAGATGATAATTGTGCTCCGCGTCTGTACCCACCCTACCATGAGCCTGGCAGCGAAAGTTATCGCAGACTCCCAAAACGAAAGCTAGGACTTCTTCTACATCAGGGAACTAAAGAAATTAATACTTCATAATGAACTTAATATTTATTCAAACATTTCAAAATAATTAGCATCATCGTGCGATAGGTTCGATCAATTTGATCTACAAAAATTCTTCATTTTCAAAACAAGGTTTAGCTAAGTAGCTGAATCTTGGTACAAATCCGATTATAAAGGTTGCAAATGTTGCATATGGTTTCTTATTACTAATTATTACTTTACTATCTAATATTCATGATTTCCTAACTTTACTGTAATTAAACTTTTCACATTAGTTAACAAAAGTTAAAAGGAAAAAAGAAATTTATATTTATGTGGCGTGATTACGCTAATATACTCACAAAATTCGTTCTCTAAACATATTTTGCTTTATATATGTCCATTGACAAAGTATTAAATGCTAATGCTCATCCGGCCAAATTCATTTCATCAGATAAATTTTATAAGAATATAGGGAAAATTGGTTTTTGATACACTTACAGCTTTTTAATTTTTCCCACGCAGAAAGATCTTTCGTTGTGTTGTTGTCGCTGTTGAAAATAGGAAGGTTTACGTATTCCAAATAGAGCGAAAGCATCATACATTGTGAATTTACATGCATACTCAAATTCTGAAAAATGAAAATTATTAGCTAACGAAAATATACACTGGTATTGAATTCAATTTTCTTTAAAATTGAACCATTTAGCCAACAAGCAAACAAAAAAAAAAAAGGAAATTCAATGTAAACTTAGCTGAAAATTGATTCTAAACTACTGAGGAGCCTTATGTTGACTCATTTCGCTTAATCCTGATTATTTCGTCCGTATCGACGACGAATAAAAAATCTCCTTCGCAAATTAAACGCCTTGGTTATACTTGACAAAAATTCCAAAATGCTCTTCTCATCTACATGACATGTTGAGTGAGGTTAGGTTTTGTTCGTAGAAAGGTTAGATTTTGATACATCCTTCTACTGGTCATCCTTCATGCTTTAGGTTAGGTTGAGATTGGGAAAAAGGTTAAGTTTTCGTACATCCTTCTATTTTTAGAATCCTACACGTGTTCTGCTGGTATGGTCTGGATTACATGTGAGGCAGGATAAGCGAAAGTGCGATGTTGACAATGACAAATGTCTCAACATTCGAAATTTCCACTTTGCTTTGCTCACGCCGTATCTATAATAACACTGTATAAGACAAAAAACTATTTGGGGAAATTTATCTTTTATTTACCCTTACTACCATCTGAGGCAAAAGTTAAATATATTTAACTTTCGGATTTCCATAATCGATCGTCGGTTCAACTCGTTGACTGACGCAAACAGTTCACTCACAAAAATTTTGAGACTGCTGAGGGCAAGTCTGCCGAAGACAGGTGTCTCAATTGAAATGGATAAAACCATAAGCAAGGCGAATTTTTAGAAAACTTGCCAATACTTGATGGAAACTATTTCCAATGCTGTTGAAGAGAAAATGTATAAGTTAAATGTACAATACTTCAAGAATTATTGCAATGAAATTAACTTACATCAATCTCTTGAACACATACACACGGATTAACTTTTTTTCCGCACACGCGTAGGGGTTATGATGCACTCCCCTATTGGGTTATTTCAACTTTGGACAAATGCGTCCGATCAGTTGGAATTCACGTGGAGGAAAGAAAGAACACTTTTCCAAAAAGCACGCTGTCCAATAAGTCTCTTGTGCCTTATTTTTCTTATTGTTTTATCCAAACTCCATTTATAGAAAAATAATGTAAAGCAATGCAAAACAAACCGATCAGCTGTGTGGCGTTGCCACTTAGTTCATAGTTTTACAAGCTGGTTACCTACATTTGTGATTCTCACCACTTTAGCCAATATCGATAACAAAAAAATACTAACTAATCGAAATCAGTTGAATTTTAAAATAACTGAAATTCCTGTACCTTACAATTTTCAGCCCTTTATAGAATCCAATCAAAAATCACCAAAATACCAATTTTTATATTGCAAAAAAATTATTAAAAAGCAAATAAAATGAATATCTAAAATTAACTAGTTTCGGGCGTGGGTTGAACCAGGGTTTCAGCAATTTTAGGCAGGACATCTAGCCCTTACCCCTTACGCTACTTTATTCTGCTAAAAATAACAATAAACAATACTTTTTACCGAACATGCATATGTCGGAGAATAAATCAAAGCCTACTATATTGTTTCTAGAATTATCAGGTGTCAATGAATCAAAGCCTACTATGTTGCTTTGAGAATTGTCAGGTTTCAGTGCATTGTGTAATTTACAACACTGCCGTGCAGCGTTTGCAGACTGACACCTGAGATGTTGACTTTACAGGCCTTAGCAAGATGTTGACTAATAAATGTTGCCAAAGTACGAGAACTGTCATCTTGTGAGGTCCTATATAAGACGGGGTACTGGTCTCAGAGAGGTCAGTAATAGCTATCCCTAGGAACTAACAAATACAGTTCAGTGCAAAGTAATCAAGTGAAGTCTAAATAAAAGAACACAGTGAAGTAAAAATGAGTGAAGTAAGCCAAATTCCCGTGAAGGATGCCCTGCCAACAGGGACTTCGACACATACATACATATATGTACATAAACGCATACTGTGGTAGACAAAAGAGAAAATTCAAATTTTAATAAAATAGAGAAATGCTGAATACCCTGGAAGTGCCCAGTTATTACCAGGTGAAAGAACTTAAATCCGCTGTTGCCGCAGTTGCCGCTAAAGTAGCTGCCGCTTTGCCCTCTGTTGATGCCGACATTGACGCATCTTCTGCCTTCGCTGCTTACGTCGCCAACGCTATGAGTTCTGCAAGCCGACGCCGCTGACGTTACTAATGCAAAGCTCTTTAACTGTTAATGATGGCCATATCGCTGCTTATACCTTGGACTCATTTTGGACATGGCCACCTCCGATACTTCTGATGCTGTATTTTATGTCGATTATTTTCATTTTGCCGACTCTGTTGCTTTAGTCAGTGACATTTTGGGCTCTGGCGCCACTAGTGCTAGGAGCTCTGCCGATGCTTCGATGCCTTCGCTTTTGCCTCTAATGATTTGTCTGACGCTGATAATTCTATTGCAAATGCCTCTGCTGTTGTGACTGCAGCTGGTTCTGCTGTTGTTACCGGCAACATAGTCCTTGCCGCTCCTGTAAATTTCATCGTTGTCCCTGCTGGCGATGTTTTAGCAACCGTTGACGACGTGACTTTTGATTTTGCCGCTTCCGATGTGTACTGATATCAGGACCGACGCTGCCTATGACGTTGCCACCGATTTTAATAGTGTTTTCTCTACTGCTAATATCAGGAATACTAAAGTCTCTGCCATTTCAGCGCCAGTGCTGAAAAATCCTCTGCTCTATATATGATTGTTGCTGCTGACCAAATGCAGGCTGATGCCTTAACCGTTTCTGCCAATGTTGCCGTTGCCACTGTTCCATCTTCCACCGCTGCTGACATTGTGTTTTGAATTCCTGCCAAAAACGTCGGCGCTGTCTCTGCCTAATTCACTACTAAATCAGTTATATCACATTAAGGAATTTTATGTAAAGGGTGCATAGTATTAATGCACACTGTTGCCGATATTAGGGCCTGCAAATAAACCATGTACCACTATAGCTCAAAACAGAACTCTGTCTGAAAAAACAGAATGGCGCTCTTATAAAAACTTAAAACTCTCTCTCTCATCTTACTTTTGCGGTACTTTATTATATATAAGTAGAAACATAAGCGCGAAGAATACGGAGCTGCACTGATCTAAGTACATATATAACCAAATGACCGGGGTTAACTTTGACTGCGCCGAAGTTTGTATACCCTTGGAAGTTGTTTGGTACTCTTTCTCACTTATAGCCGTCAAAGTGGAATTATCTAAAAATAGTTATGTTTGCGAAAGAACGGCCCAAAATCTTAACATAGGAAAAAACGAAGTTATTGATCAAAGTCATTGTTTTCGACCGATCATTCCTATGGGAGCTAAATAATATAGTCACCCGATCTTGACCACATTTGGTGCAGTCAATTATAACTATGATGAACTCATTAATTTCACGGCAATTATTGAGAAAATAACGAAGTTATTGATAAAAGTCACTGTTCGTGACTTTGCCGTTTGTTTGGCAGCTATATGATATAGTGGTCCGATCCGGCTGAATCCAATATATAAAACCCCTGCAGTATTTACAAGCCTACATGCAAAATTTCAGCTCTGTAGCTCTTAGAGTCTCGGAGGAGTTCGCGTTGATCCAGACATGGCTTTTTAAACTCGTCTTGTCGTTCTGAAGAAGAATATATATAGTTTATATTGTCGGAGATGCTTCCTTCTATGCGTTGCACGCTTCTGACCAAAATTAATATACCCTTTTTGCAAGCGTATAAAAACCGCGTGTTCTGTTGTTTTTTCGTAGCCAAGAGGCCAAGACTAAAGTAAATAAAATGACATTGTACAATTATTAATTATAAGAAATCTGTAAGCTAACCTGAAATTACTGGCAGAATTAAAAAGCTCAACGCTTACCACAAAGGTTACCTTACGATTGAATAGATTAAATTTGATTTTAAAATCACTGGCGGAGCTAAATTAACTAGTCGAAGTAATAACTTTTTAATAATAACTTTTTTAATTTCTAGAAACTCTATCTAAAGATATCTAAGATATCTATCTAAAAGAGGGATTGACACATATTCCAAAAAAAAAAAACACACACATTTAAATTTTACCCTGAGGGAATTACCAGTTTTCAAAGGAGATCCAAGAGAATGGCCACTCTTTACAAGCACAAGCACACGGATCGGTGGATACAGCAACGAGGAGAACACTCTGCGTCTGCAGAGATGCCTGAAAGGTACGGCGCTTGAAGCCGTGCGAGACAGCTTACTGTTCCCAGAAATGCTGCCGAACGTTATAAGTACTTTGAGATGGTACTTTGGACGCCAAAGGGCAAACTAGAATCGGTGATCCAGTCTGCATTTGCGGTGAAAAATATGTGCGCTACCATTAGGACGAGCAGGCTAGATGAGCACCTAAACCACCCTACGTTATTGCAAGAGTAAATCCAAAATTCCAGAGTTCTTATGTATGGCGATGATGTAAAAATCGCTTATCGCATCGGAGACTCTCTCCCATGTCATACCTTGCAAGCTGACCTGAATGCTTTTCAGGGGTGGTGTAGGCTACCTTGGTATCGCTAAACTCTTCTGCGAAATTATGTCTTTTTATAGAGGTTCTCCGCAATTAACGAGTTACCTTTTAAATAATTTCCCGTTAGAAAGAATTAATAATACTTCTTTGGTTGTAAAAGATTTGGGGATCTTAATAGACCACAAACTTAGTTTTACTCAGCATATATCGACTACTGTTAGTAGGGCTAAGAGGGTTCTTGGCTTTATAAAGCGCTGGTCGAAGGAGTTCAAGGATCCATATCCTACCAAAATACTTTTTACTTCTTTAGTCCGCCCCATATTGGAGTATGGATCTTGTGTTTGGTCTCCTCAATATGAGTTTTATCAAAACAAATTAGAATCTGTACAAAAACAGTTTTTACTCTTTGCCTTTCGTGATTTGCGCTGGGATCCAACTGTACAACTTCCATCTTATTCTAGTCGGCTTCAACTGAACTAACTAATTAACCTTCCTTCTTTAATCGTAGAACTATGTATGGTGTAGCTTTTGTTTACAAACTTTTTAATGGTGAGATTGACTCTTCCGAGCTGTTGAGTCAAATTAACATTTCTGTTCCATCTAGAACGACCCGAAATTTCACACCGCTTATACTTCCCACTTGCACAACTAACTTTTCTCTGCATGAACCTTTTCGTATAGTATGTGACTACAACAGACTTTGGCACGTTATCGGTTCAAAAACATCGCTTCCGGCTATAAAAATTGCGATCTTGTCCTTCCTCGCTTGTAATTAGTTGTAATCATCTTCATTTAAACCTATCCTGTTTTCTTTTTATATGTAACTTATTATCTTATTACATTTAATATTTTATATTTCTTTAGTTTATGTTAATATATGTAATAAGCCTATGCCCTTAGGTCGGAGGGGGTAGAGGTTGTAACATTAACTTTACTTAGGGTCATTCGTAACGGGCTCGGGCCTGGTGTCATATGGGCCACTTCCTCGTACTGAGCGTTGTACGACTACGTCTATACATAAAAAAGAAAAGACCCGACATGATGCTTAACTGGGCCCTACATTCAAAAGCCATACGCCACCTAGCGGACTGGTTGTATGAGTTGGCTGACGCGGCGAGTCGCGTACATAAATAGCCATCACCTTTTTGTGCAGTACCTCAAAAACCACAGGGGAGTCGCGTAGCTTGCGAAATAAATGGCTGCACAGCAAAACATCATCGTCTTCTTCACGGGGTGACGGGAAGCGTCCTGCACAATCATCGTGAGTCACTAACCAATCAGCCAGACAGCTGAAATCAACCTGCATCGGTGTCACTGCGTTCTGGACTTGCAAGAGTTCGTTAAAAAACATTTGCTAACGGATGAAAAATCAACGGCGATGTTTACCAAATCTCCGGAAGAAGAACAATCTCTACAGATTCTGGAGGACACTGTTAGTTCTAGCTCGCGAAAGTACGCAGCAGACCCTATTTTTGCCAATGAGATACATGGTGAAATACTAAACCTGATAGCCAAAGGCTATGCCAAAAAATTAGCAGAAGAAGAAGTCGTGGAGAATCCTGAAAGTGCATGGTACTTGCCCGTATTTACCGTATGAAATCCACATAAGCCTGGCAGGGTCAGATTGGTGTGGGACGTGCATGCTCAATCATCGGAAGTAACTCTAAATGACTTTTTTCTAAAGGGACTCGGTTTGCTTGTGCAAAGCGCAATGATTTCTAAGGGCACTTAAAGCCGTGCGATACAGCTTTCTTTTCCTAGAAATGCTTCTGAACGATATAAGTACTTTGAGAATGTACTTTGAACGCCCGAAACACATAATAAAACTGTTGATGGAGAATATGCGAAAATTGCCTACTCTAAAAAGCAAACTAGAAATGCTAATCGAGTTTGTTTTGTGGTGAAAAATATGTGCGCTACCATTAGGGCAAGTAAGCTAGATGCGCACTTAAACAACCCTACGTCATTGCAAGAGCTTACTGAGAAGGCCCTGCCTTAAAAATTCAATTTGGCTGAAGAGGCGAGTTGTGTATCCACTTCAAACATACTATGTACAAGAAATCGACAAGAGAAAAATCAACAGAGGCGTAATGCATACACATTCATACCTTCTGTACGATCTGCGAAGGACACCACAGTCCAATGTCTTGCGAAAAGTTGTTGCAGATGTCAGTTGAAGCCAGGTGGAACGCAATAAATAACCATCACTTATGTGCTCAGTACCTCAGAAACCACAAGGGAGCCTGTTGAATCCGTCTATATCTACGCATTAATGGATGACGGATCGACTCTAACACTTATTGAAGAAAAATTGTCTGATGTGAAAGGGGAAATGTTTCGCCAATACCCTATGCATTAGATGGACTGGCGGTGTAAGTCGACAGGGAGACGATGATAGCAGATAGGATAAACAGAGATAACCGCGTTAACGCATACAATACGAAGTACTTACACGTGGCTTATACGACACCAGGACAAAGCCTGTTTTGCGTGAGCTCAAGCAGAGAGCTGTCCCGGCCGACCGACCGTGGGGCGCAGCTGTATATCGGACGGCACGATTGCGTGGACAATACAGTGCTTTAAGGATAAAGAAAAAAAATTTCTATAGATAGGTTTAACTGGTGCAATTCCATAGGAGAGTCTATTTCAAATATTAAAAGTTTGTGAATAAAGATAGCACCAAGCATTAATCTACGACTAATTAAAAAAAAGATTGATTAAAAGTTGCCTACTGAAGTGTGATGGCAAATTGACATTACAATACCAATTTAGATCGCGAAGAGCAAAAAGGAAATATTGATTTTGAACAGACTCAATTTTACTTTAGTGCGTCTCATATTGAGGTAACCATATGCAAGTCTAAGATAGGACGGATTAATGAAGTATACAGAATTTTAGTTGTGTACGGATCGTCAAACTCTTTTGACCATCGTTTCACAAACCCAAGAACATTTATAGCTTTACTTACTGTAGCAGAAATATGAGGATTAAAAGTTTATTTATGGTCCATAAGAACACCTAAGTCATTGATAATATCTAACCTTTCTAAGGCAGTGTCGTTAAGATAATAAATTGCTAAGTATAGAGTGCATCTATAAAAAGACATAACTTTACATTTAGAGCTGTTAAGGTTTAATAGGTTGGTTTCACACCAACTCTGAAGATCATTAAGATCCGATTGAAGTAGGCAAGAAGACGATATGTCGTTAAAACTGAGGTAAAGCTTAACATCATCCGCGTACATAAGCACCCGAGAATGTGACACTACCAATGGAAGATCATTGATAAAAAGAGTGAATAGCAATGGACCCAAATGACTACCCTGAGGTACTCCAGAAGTCACTTGGATGGTCTTAGAAAATGAAGATTTAAAGAGAACCTATCTAATCTAGCAAAAGGCTGGGGATGCCAAGTGCGTTCAACATATATAAAAGCAGAGTATGATTAACAGAGTCAAAGGCCTTTCTGAAGTCACTATAAATGACGTCACATAGCACGGCAGTTTTAATTCTTTGATTGAGTGTAAATGCTGTAGGTAGTTAGTAGTTGTCGATATACGTTTTTTAAAACATGTTGGGATGACGAAATAATTGAGCTACAAAAATGCTGCAATTGATTAATTTCTCAAATGCTTTGGGTATGGCAGATAATTTAGAATTACCGCTATAATTGGAGGCTTCGAACAGTGTAAACAACTTAAGTATTGGCTTACATTGGACCTCTGGACAAAATCTTAATACGCAGCCTGATATTCCTTCAGGGCCAGGTGCATATATTCGTTTGACGGAACTGAGCACGCTAACAACCGAACTTTCATCAAACACAGGGCCTAAAATACCATTAGACGACTGCAAGTAATGAGGATAAGGAAGATTTGCTTGATAAATCGAAGAGGAAGTTGTTTTGAAAAAATCAGCAAAATCGGCATTTGCCTGATCAGTGTCAGATGTGTTGTTTTCGAAAGGTAAGTAAGACGGGTGCACTGATATCGTACGTCATTGACAAAGTTATGAAATTGCTTAGGATCGCGAGAAAAGAACGACTCAAGAGTTTTATAGCATACAGAAATGGAGTCCATATCCGTGCAAGTAAACAGATATGTCCAATCATTAGTTAACAAGGGTTTTTTAAGTTTAGTAAAGTTTGTCTTTCGAAAACACCGGGTAGGAGGCATCGAGTTATTATATCGAGACGTAACCCCAAAAGGAAGGTCAATGGTTACATCTGGATATTGGATAAAAGTTGTCTTCAGGGATAACTAAGGGATCAGCCCTGAAAACATCGCAGTTGTAAGAATCCAACACAAATACCAGATCTAGTGACAACTATTCCGGACAGGATTTATTTGAGTTAGAGATAACTCAAACAGACCATCTATGAAACAATGTGACGAGGAGGGCAACAGTAATTAAGGATCAAATGCGAAGGTCCAGGCAATCTCAGATAAATTAAAATCTTCCAGAACAACAAGCAAGTCTTTGTCAGAGAAATATGAGGAACCAATGTGAGGAACATTATAATTAATGATAATATCCCACACAACAACTAAGCAACAACGCAATCCAACGGTGCAAAGGATACACCAGATACAAGATACAGCCGGGACACAAACCAAATATACGACATACGACCAAGCCTGCTATTGATCGATCGAACCGATTCAGAGCAAATGGTTTACGATCAAACATGGTTGGCCGAGCCACACGCAACCCCTGGCGATTTCGTACAAGCGGGAAGATGCGTGGGAAGCGTAATGCGTAACATACGACCAAGCATGCTACTGGTCGATCGAACCAAGTCAAGGCAAATGGTTTACGATCAAACATGGTTGGTCGAGACACACGCAACCGCTGGCGATTTCGCACAAGCGGGAAGATGCGTGGGAAGCGTAATGTGAAAAGTCGACAATCACACATACGATATGCGACCAAGTCCAGCACGGCTCGATCGAACCAACTCAAGCCCATGATTTACGATCAAACATGATCAGTCGAGCCACATGCAACCGCTGGCGATTTCGTACAAGCGGGAAGATGCGTGGGAGGCATAATACACGATATCGGCTGTATAAGAGCAAATGAGACGAGGCTTGAGGGCATAATTGTATGAAAAAGAGGGCATTGGCCTTGTAAAACAAATCAAGAGCAAGAAGAGGCACTCATAGAGATACATGCACACGTAAATTACACGTACACTATGCGTGTACGACCGAGAGGGAGAGTACCGGTGGCCAATGGGGTGCCCTCTGCCTACGTCATCCATGCGAGATCGGAAGCAGTTAGATTGCGAGCAGCCGAAATCATGCGAACAAAGGGGACAAAAGTGAGGGCCAAGCAAGCCCATGAGACGGGTGCGGGGAATGCATGAATGCATGAAACTATAATGATTGTGGATTAGATAGGGGAATATGAAAGCCGAAGGGGAAGGGATGAGCAATAGGGAAGCCCGCTATCCAATGGATACGATATGCGAATGGGGTTGCGTTACAGATGAAATCAAGCAATGTTAAACATTATATATTAAACTTAATAATCAGACTAATTATTATTAAACAATAGTTTAAGTTAATGTATATATATATAAATATAATGTGGACGGAATGTGGGCGAAGTTGGGTATGACGAGTGGATCGAGGAGAGCGACGGGCAACGGCAGCGCCGCCAGAGAAAGGAAAGCAGCGAAAGTCAACGGGATACGGCCAATGGAGAAGCCACGCCAATGTGTGAAAGTGATAAAAGCCAACATATACAAAGTAGAAAGACAAGGACAAGGAAACGAATAGAGTGGATGCGTGGGTGAAAGCAGAGGGCCGATGGAAAAGTACCAGCTGTATAGCGGTACTACACCAATCAATTCCTGAGGCCGTGGGAGCCGCCTATATAAAGGCAACACCTACATCAAGTCAACAAGTCGTGATCAACCAAGGAAGTTTTAAGGCCTTACGAGTAAACTTAAAAGCTCATGCTAGTGAAACAAAACCAGTGAAAAGAATCAAGAAGAATATAATAATTGAGAAGGCCTTACGAGTAACCTCTCAAATTATCCTATAACCAACAAGTCCTTGGAATAGGACTAGAACACCGTGCCAGGCAACAAAATAAGAAAAGTCAAGCGGCCTCAGGACGATCCACAGCACATTGGAAGGCACGAGGATATATCCTACTGCCAAAATTCCAGGATCTATATATCCTGACGAATAACCAATCGCTGGGAAAATCCTATTACATAGCAAGCGGCCACGGGATTTATTCTGGAGGCCACGAGCGTGCAAAGACCATCTTTAAAACGCGGCTATAGGACATTTCCCAAGGCCAATCAACGCTCCAGAGATATTCTGAAGAGGGAGATATCAAACGAAATATTCACGTCACGAGTCCGGAATAGGAACCAACGGACACGCAAGGAACGAGAGAGGGACTGGAGCAAACGTCGAAGGACCCAAGCCACAATCCGCGCTGCCCAAGCTCGGGACTCCCCCAAGAATAAAGTCATACCCAGCCGAGCCCAAAATAATCATAAATAAATACATCAAACCATTAATCAAACAAACGAGTTCTAATTAATAGCCCAAGAGATATTCTAAATATCCCGAAGGACGAAAAAGGATCGTTACACCAATTGAATAGCTTCCAAATGGTGAGTGTATACTACCAAGTCGGACTGTGGTGGAATATACGAAATATAGGCAGAAAAAGATTTTTAAAAAAATTTAACACAAACAAATTCAATCTCCTGATTGGAAGACTGGACAATTTCAGACGAGAACGCTGAAGCAACAGCGATCAAAACACCACCACCATTACGGATAGTCCGATCATGTCTATATATTAAATATTTTGAGGAGAAAATTAAAGACTCGGCAATATCAGGCTTCAGCCAAGTCTCAGTAAAGGCAAGAATACGAAAGTTAAAAAGCTAAACTATCTACATAGAGTCTAGAGAGTTTAGGCTTTAATCGCCGTATATTTCGATAGGCCAGAGTTAGGGACAAAATTAGTATTTTGACACGCCAACAGGTCCTGACGAGCCAGAACGAACATTATTTGCAGAGGCAGGTAACAGGCTAATCGTAGGACCATCTGGGGAGACTCTTATTTTGAAGCACGAAATGTCCCGAGTATATGAAACCGGATATGTATGAAAATGTTTCAAAGTAGATAAGGCTCACCTGCCTGAAAGTAGGTTATATCATATATAAAGAGAAACTCTGTATACCATTCTTGTGAAATAAAAATTTGAATTAAAAATATAATTAATAATTGTACAATCGTGTTTCACTTCTAGTCTTGGCCTGTTGGCTTGCAAAAACATGCATGTACCTAGATTAATGCAGCTGCGTATTTTTCGCATTTATGTGTCTAGTTATACATTATAAAGTACCGCAAGAGTAAAATGAGAAAGTTTTCAAGCTTTTAAAAGAGCGTCATTCCGATTGTTCCGACAGAGTTTTGTTTTGACCTACAGTGGTACAAAGTTTATTTGTAGACCCGAATTTCGGCAACATTCCCCTTCCGGCAAGCGAGCAACTGGAGCTTGTTCTTCTTGTTTACTGGCCTGGGGAACACCTATTTGTGTCTATACCTTCGCCTGACGTACTTGACCATCCTCTGGGGTGGTCACTTTGACCACCTTAATCTTTGTCCAGGTATTCTGACGCTGATTTTCGTTAACTTTAAGTACGATGTCTCCTACTCAAAATGGTTTTACCTTTTTATGCCACTTGGACCTTCGTGTTATGTTTGGTAGTATCTCTTTGAGCCAGCGTTTCCAAAATAGGTTGGCAAACATCTCGCTCTGGCGGAGTGACCATTTATAGTCAATTTGTTCACAAATCGGTTTTCCTCCATTGGATGAGACAAGCAGCATTTGATTTGGAGTAAGAGCTTCCTGATCTTCGTCATCCAGGGAATCCCAGCTTGGATCTGACCGTCATTTCCACCTCTGCCATGGCGGTAAGAAGACTTTTATTTGATAATTTTTAATTTGGTGTTATACCATATAACACTGTTTTTATGGAACGCACTAAGCGCTCCCAGGCTCCTCCCATGTAGGAAGTTGCCGTTAGGTTAAATTACCACGATATTTTCTGCTGCGACAATTCTTGATGCATCTTTTCAGTTGAAGTTTGTCTCTAAGAAAGGCATCGGTCCTTCAAAAATTAATCCCTGTTTCGCTATATATATTCTTTGGTGTACTTCGTCGCGATATATGGCGTTTTAAACCCATTAAGCATGAGTTTGTGATGAGACTATGCATGATCTCAATGCTTAGCGAGCCATCGTGAGGCCCTCTGGCCCTCGATAGGGGCACCATTAAGGGTGCAAAGGGTCGAGCACTACTCAGCTTATATTGTTGGCAACTTCGACGAATCCCTTAAGGAGGTGAGCCAAAAATATTTTATTCTAAAACTAATTATAGAATAAAATATTTTTGGCTCTCTTCATTTACTGCTGTCTCATGATTCATGCGATAATACTTTACGTGGTAGTGCCGGATTATCAGCTTTGTAGTCCAGTGTTGGGAGGGTAGAGCGATTTGTCGTTTAGGGGTGTCAGCGCGGCAACTGGATCGATCGCGTACACACAATACTCCATGATCATTTAAGAATGGGACAATCGTTTGTATAGTCGCTCCTTCAAACGAACCTGAATTCGTGTGTGTTCCCTGTAATTAACAAAAGGGGATACCTAGTAGAGACTCATTAAGGAGGTGCCGCTCACCTGGCACCCAAGTCAGCTGGGACCACCCACCGTTGTGGAGTGCAAGAATTAATTAAATATTCTGTTTGCCTTCAATATAGCTATTCCAATTAGAGTAAAATTGAAATTGGAAGCAGCCGACTGAACTACATATTTTACTTCGAGAAGGCCATAAATCCACAAAGCGTCTATCCTCTTATTGAGCGGCTTGTGTCTGCGTCGCATTGGCCGGCAGCATAATAAATGACTTTCGCACTGGGCAGTAGGTTTAAAATGCATCGTAGTTTCAGAAATATGGCTGGAAAAAACCAAACTACTCCAGGTGGCAGCCACAATAGTGGAAATCCACCCGCGAACGAATTCTGGATGTAGGGGCCAACCGAAAAAAAGTTATCCTTAAGCTTTCTAAACTATTTTTTTTTTCTTTTTTGGTATACGAGGATTTTATAAATTTTTTCCCCATCTACTACTACTATTTAAAAATGCTAATTACTGTTAACATGTATGTATAAATATGTTTAAAAGTAGAAAAGGCTCACCTGCCTGAAGTCTTAAAGTAAGTATGTTAGATCACATAAAAACAAACAACTCGTTATATCATCATAATACAATTGTACTTTATTCAGTGTTCTTAATCCAACCGCCTTGTTTGACTGTTTATGGCAATTCCGTCTTGTTGATTTATTGTTCAATATTTTGACAGTTTGTATAACTATTACAACCGGTCAACTCCAAGGTTTTTCTTAGACTCCACGCTTTTATCCGATATCGATGACACATCGATACTCGAGAACAATTTATGGTAGTATGACACTCCAATTCGATAACAATCTTACTGCAGTATCTATAACAAATATAATTCAAGAATTCCTATTTGCTAACAATACATTTCGTTTAGAAACACATTTGTGCCCCCTGAACTATTAGTTCAGCACATAGGAAGGGCAACTATCTTGGTAAAAGGGCTTTTGTAAGATCTATTGGCAGTAGTTACAGTAACTACTAAAATTAATCCATCGTCTCCACAATGGACTGCAGAGACTCGTCCCAATATCCATTTGGTGTGTAGATTATGTGGCTCCTTGAGTACCAACAAAGTTCTAATATAAAGGTTATTGCTATGGAAAATTCCATATCCCCGCACTGTCAGAACCCCTGTACCATAGCTTGAAGTTGATTTCATCTCTAAGGTGACCGAACAACAGACAACCCCTAAAAGGTAGGTGCATTAGTGCCAGTGACCGCACGGAGATGTAGTTTCACGGATCGCACTCCAGATACCCGAATGGTGCCTATGTGTGGTGCATAAATGCTATGTGACATATCTAGCAAATTCCTTATCTTTCAAGTGATCGATGGTCAGACGTCTCATGTCGTCTAGCGCACGTCTACTTCTGTGAAAGGTGCTACCATTGTCCGAGTAGAGATCAGTGGGTCTAGTTCGGCGAGAAATAAATCGTTGAAATGCTATGCATGGAAAGAGTTATTTATTTATTTTAATTAATTTATTCCTTTTATATAATTACGTCAAGTAACACAAAAGTCGACGAAAAAGCTTTACCTAAAAAACAAATAACAATTAAAGAAAGCAAGTGCAGCCTTGTACACAACTAAACAACCTCCACCCGGTGGTGGTGTTTTAGTGTGTCAGCTATGCCCCGATTCACAGCCAATGTGGTTGGGGATGAGTTGCAGCCAATCCAAATCCAGAATATATTCAGTGGTTTCGCTGTAGATGATTAAAAAGGTTGGCGCGAAGAGAAGTGACAGAGATATTAGGAGAGATAAGGTGAAAAAGGTTGTTAAAAGATTGGCAAAGAACACGAAGAGGTTCGTAAAGAGAGTAGTTAGTCAGACATCTACTAAGGTAAATAGGAAAAAACTTTCTGGTCCGACGTGAGGAAACACAAAAATATAGCGTATCTAGTAAATTGGTAGAAATGACTTCGCCGTCAACTACTTTATGTAGAAAGAGAATGCCAAATACGAGTCTACGGTTGTAAAGTGAAGGAAGATTAATAAGAAGAAGTCTGTCAGAATAAGAAGCTAAGCGATGAATCGGATCACAATTAAGACCGCGTATTCCGATTCAATACTACGCTGTTGAACATCATATTGAGGGTTCCACACTGGCTAGTAATATTCCAGAGTAGGGCGAACTAACGAAGTGTATAAAATGTTTGTTACTTAGGGGTCATAACATTTTTTGGCCGAACCTTTTATAAAGCCAAGAGGACTGCATGCTCTATTGATAATTGAAGATATATGAAAATTAAATGAATGTTTTGGGTCAAAAATAACGACTAAGTCTTTGAATGATGGTACACAATCTTACCGAACAGACTTAATAGAGTAATGAGCTAGGAACGGAGCCAAACGACTGAATGTCATAAAAGAGCACTTTGAGGCACTAAGGTGTAATTTATTAACGTGGATCGACATCTGATTGCAAGTACTGTTTAAAAAAGGAACATTATATGAATAACAAATCTTGACCTCATCCGCAAACATGGGCACACGTGAATGAGCCAAGACCAAGGGCAAATCATTTATAAACAGCGTAAATCACAGTGGGCCAGATGACTGCCTTAAAAGACACCTGAGGTAACTCGAACAATGTTAGATATTGAGGAACGAAAATACACCTTTTGGGTTCTACCAATAAGAACGATTTTAGCCGAGCCAATAGTTTTGGAGAAAAGCCCATAATGTTAAGTTTCGTAAGAAGCATAGAATGATCAACCGTATCGAAAGCCTTACTAACGTCAGATGTTATCATCAGTTTGGAACTTTTTACGGAAGCCATGGTGAATAAGAGTAGACAATTCCACAAGGATGGTAAGCGACGAACGACCTTTCATGAAGCCATGCTGACAAGGAGAGTTAATGGAACTGGATAGGTGTTGAATGGAAGACGTAATCATTTTTTCATACAGCTTAGGTATTGAATAATAAAAAACTCATCCCAAAAATAAAAAAAGTAACAAATTCTTTTCGATATAATAAAAACCGAGATAAAGGCTTAGATTGGAAAATCGAATACATACTCAAACACATAATCGAACAATACTAGGAAAAAACATACAATTTAAATGTGGGATTAAGAAAGGAATCCAAAATAGATTCCAACAGCCGCCGCGTGCAGCGTGTTTTTTAATGCTCTTCGCAATTTTAGTGTAAAAGAAAACACTGCGTTTGCAAAAATTGTGTAGGGATTGCTATTAGTTTGATCTAACAGCAATATATGGTAGGTTGCAAAAACTAACTGCGTAAGTTTGGAAAAACCATGTCGACCAATTCGACCCAATCTCTCTTGATACCCACCATCAACAGCTACGAGAACAAATCATACAACAACAACTTGAGCGTTGACTTTCGGTCCAAAGCAATAACGCGTACTTTTCGGTGGTGTCGCCGACCTCACTAAATGCTACCGTAAATACTAACACCGAAAATGCAAGCTACTCAGCAACCAAGAGCGATTTACCGTGTAGAGAGCAATGTGCTTCTCCATCAATATTGATAACTGGGTCACCGATTGCACATCAGAAGCACCAGCGCCATAAAAGAAAAAAAGAGGCAATACGCCGAAACTTACCAAACCAAATGAACGAGTAGCACCCCTAAGCGGGAATCGTTTTAAATTCTTGCCGATCAGCAAGACGCCGAAGCCGGCGCTGTAGAAAATTACATTCATCTAGACCACCGCCACAAACTTCCGTGGAGCCAACTGCACCGCCCTGATTTCCAAATTAGTAAAAATAGTAGGGCCGATCAATAGGGGAAACATAAAAGAAATTAAATGCCAAACCCAAACTGACGATAGTTTTCGCATCATCGAAAACTACCTCCGTAATGCTAATGTCAACTTCTTTACCTACCAACTAAAAAGCAGTACAGGGCTCCAGATTGTGTTAAAAGGGATCGAGCCATCGGTCCCAACTCAAGAAATAGCAGACGCATTGGCCGAAAAAGGGTTTGCGGTTAAGTCCATTGTCAACATCATCAACAGGAATAAAGTCGCACAGCCACTATTTAAAATCGAGCTTCAACCAGATGCAAAACGGTCAAAGCAAAATGCAGTGCACTCCATCTACATCCTTCAGCTCTTACTGCACAAAAGAATCATCGTAGAGGAGTCCCATTAGAGATACCAGCCACCGCAGTGTAAAAACTGCCAGGAATACAACCACACTTGTAACAATTGTAATCTTAGGTCAGTGTATGTTGGCTGTGGCGAACATCACCAAGGACTTATCAGTTATATCTAACGTCGCACGAAGACTATGCAGTAACTGTTGAGGGAACCATACGGCCAACTACATAGGATGTCCTGCCTTTAAGGATCTTAAATCAAACCTTAACGGGCGCAAACCCCCAGCTAAAACAACCTTCAACGCGTCCAAAACTACACCGGGGGTATTCTCGACCAAGGCTTTTAGATCATCTAACATTCCAGCTACAACCAGCCCTAGTGTATCCTTCGCTGGCGCGCTCCGAACTGGACAGACAGAGCCCGCGAAAGAGACCCCGGCGCTTCACCATCTACAGAATCCGCCACCTAGAGCACCAGTGGTCTAGAGGGCCTTTTGATCTCACTTAATCAAAACATGACCACTTTTATGACGTTCATGCAAAACTGTATGCAGGAACTGATGCGGATTCAAAACCTGCTTATCCACAATCTTATAGACAATAAATAATGGCTTCCCTACGTTTATGTCTTTGGAATGCTAACGGCATCTCCAACCACAAAAATGAACTGCAACTATTCCTAGACTCAAGTGAAATCGACGTTTTGCTAATATCGGAAACAAATTTAACATCAAAAAATAATAGATTTGAAATGCAGCACCTTCAAGCAACTGCTATAACCGTCCAAACCAGCAGCGGCAACACTATGTTGGTTGCCCTGTACAGCCCACCACGCTTCTCAATCTCTGAAAAGGAATTCACCGGTTTCTTTAACACACTCGGAGATCCCTTCATTGCAGCAGGGGACTATAATGCCAAACATACGCACTGGGGATCTCCCCTGGTAAATCCTAAAGGCAAGCAGTTGTACAACACAATAGTAATCCCCCTCAATAAGATGGATTGCTTCTCACCGGGTAGGCCTACTTATTGGCCCACAGAAAGTGCCTGACTTGATTGATTTTGCAGTAACCAAGAGGATTCCGCGTAATCGGATCACTGCGAAAACACTGCTAGATTTAACCTCCGATCACTCTCCAGTGCAATTCATACTGTTAACAAGACCTGAAGTACTTGATCGCCGATATATACTTACAAACAACAAAACAAATTGGCTTAAATTTAAAATGTACATGAGTGCCCACATTGACTGTTTGCCGAAACTGGATGCTGCAGAGGACATTGACATGTGCGTCTCTGCACTTGAGTCGATGCTGGGAGCTGCAGCAAGAGTATCTACTCCACATGCCTCTACTTATGTTAAACCTGTTGACAGGCCTACGAACCGGAGGAAAGAACAATTAAAAACGGAAAAACAACGTCTAAGAAGAGAATGACAGATTACTTCGCCTTAGGCATGCCAATCGCAACCTCTCCAAGGAGTTAAGACAAGAGGAAATCTGGGGTCAAAGGAAATACATAGAAAAGCTCAGTCCAACCAGCACTAAACATCCTCTGTGGAAAGCCCACCCAACTTTAAGCGCTCCTACAGAGACAGTTTTCAACATCAAACACATTTGTACTTCCCCCTTCGAGCACATTGACAGTGAGTACTGGAAACTCCAATCGGATGAGATTACTGCAGTTATTAAAAACCACATAAAGCCGAACAAAAACCCGGCCATGACCTAATCAAACCGAAAATGATCCTAGAGCGCCCTACCATTGCCATACAATACATCTGCAAACTGTTCAACGCTATAATAAGAATTGGCTACTTCTCAAGAGCGTGGAAAAGGTCAACTGTCATCATGATACCTAAAGTGGGAAAGGACAAAACCCAGCCATCAAAGCTTTTTGAAAAGGTCTGCAGATCCGACTAAATTCATTTCTGGCATCGGAAAACACAATCCCTTCACACCAGTTCGGCTTCCGCAAAAACCAGGGGACAAATATGAATAATGAATAAGTCATTCGAATAAAAGCGGCTGTTTTTCTCGATGTTGCTCAGGCTTTCGATAGAGTTTGGCTGGCGGGTCTGATGTTCAAAATCCGTCAAAAACTACCACAGTAAACCAAAAAACTCATGGAATCTTACCTTTACAATAGGAAATTCGATGTTAGATGTAATGGCTCCGTCTCGGCTGATTTTAAAATCAAAGCTGGTGTACCGCAAATCAGTGTACTCGGCTTACCAACGAATTTAGGACTTACAACGTCCACTTTTGCCGATGATCAAGCAGATCAAAATGCCCAAAACAAGCCTCAGTTGTAACGATCCTTTCGTCCCTTGGGATATTTCTACTATCTCTTGGGCTAGGTTCGGCACAACAAAATTTTATTTTGTGCCCTGGTGAAATTTAGAACTCGTTTGTTTGATTATTGGTTTAAAATGACGTATTTATTTATGATATTTTTGGGTTCGGCTGGATATGACTAATTTCCCGGGAGGAGTCCCGAACTTGGACAGCGCGGATTGTGGCTTGGGTCCTTCGATGCTTGCTCCAGTCCGTCTCTCATTCCTTGTGTCTCCGCTGGTTCTTATTTCAGACTCGTGACATAAATATTTTGCCTGATATCTCCCTCTTCAGAATATCTCTGGAGCGTTGATTGGCCTTGGGAAATGTCCTATGGCTTTTCTCTCACGTTCCTGGCGTATCCTGATCTTCTAGGGACGTTGCTTCCACCTCAGTGCCTCTAGCCACGTTTTAAAGATGGTCTTTGCACGCTCGTGGCCTCCAGAATAAATCCCGTGGCCGCTTGCTATGTAATAGGATTTTCCCAGCGATTGGTTATTCGTCAGGATATATAGATCCTGGAATTTTGGCAGTAGGATATATCCTCGTGCCTTCCAATGTGCTGTGGATCGTCCTGAGGCCGCTTGACTTTTCTTATTTTGTTGCCTGGCACGGTGTTCTAGTCCTATTCCAAGGACTTGTTGGTTATAGGATAATTTGAGAGGTTACTCGTAAGGCCTTCTCAATTATTATATTCTTCTTGATCCTTTTCACTCGCTTTGTTTCACTATCATGAGCTTTTAAGGTTACTCGTAAGGCCTTAAAACTCCCTTGGTTGATCACGACTTGTTGACTTGATGATTTCCTTGATGGGTGTTGCCTTTATATAGGCAGCTCCCACGGCCTCAGGAATTGATTGGTGTAGTACCGCTATACAGCTGGCCCTCTGCTTTCACCCACGCATCCACTTGTTGCCGTAACTGCTTGGCGCATCCACTCGTCATACCCAACTTCGCCCAAATTCACACATTAGAACTATGCATACATACATTTGTTGTATTTAACTTAATCAATTATTTAACGATAATTAGCCTGATTAATTTAATAATAATACATACATGGTGGTTGATTTTATCTGTATCGCAATCCCACGCGTATATCTCCCCCTTCGGCATATTCCCTTTTCCAATCCACAAATCATTATCGTTTTCATGCGTTCGTGCTCTTGTTCTCTTTTGTTCGCATGATTTCGACTGTTCGCGATCTAACTGCTTTCGGTTTCGCATGCGTGACGTAGGCAGAGCGTACCCCATTGGCCACCGGTACTCTCTCTCGTGGTCATACACGCATAGTATACGTGTAGTGTGGGTGTATGCTTATTCAGCATATAGTCACATGCATGGTATGCTAATGCATGTATCTCTATTATTGCCTTTCTGTGCTCTTGAGTTGCCTTACTAGGCCAATGCCCTCTTTTGCTTGCAATTATGCCCTCAAGCCTCGTTTAATTTGCTCTTATACAGCCGCTTTCGTGTATTATGCTTCCCACGCATTAGAGGAACACCTCAAGGTGGTAGAGGAATGGCTAGCAACATGGCGTATCCGAGTCAAAGAGCAGAAATGCAAACATGTTACATTTACGCTTAGCAGTGGAAACTGTCCAGCTCTAATGCTAAACAACGTACCAATTCCTCAAGCCGATGATGTCACTTACCCTGGCATCCAATTAGGCAGAAGGCTAATTTGGCGCAAGCACATCGAAGCAAAAAAATCACAGCTAAAGCTAAAAGCGAGTAGCTTACTTTGGATCATCAATGCCCGATCCTCTCTACGTCTGGAGTATAAAGTCCTCCAATGCAACTCCGTACTGAAGCCCATCTGGACTTACAGAGCCTTACCATGGGGTAATGCAAGTACCAGCAATGTCAACATCATACCAAGGGCGCAGTCGAAAATTTTACGAACAATCACGGAGGCTGCGTGGTACATATGGAACGACAGCATTCAAAATAATCTAAATACCCCTAGTGTAAAATCTGATAAGTACTCACCAACTAAAGTATTCTGCAAAACTGGATGCACATCCAAATGCTCTTGCCAATTTCTATACGCGAGCTAATAATACAACTTGTCTTAAAAGAAACCCAATTATAAGTGATTAGGGCCGCCTGCAGTATCCCCATGATTTATCTTAAGTACTAGACTAAGAAAAATATCTCAAACTTGTTGTTCTAATTTAAAGTAAACATTTAACAAATATATTAAATGTTACAAAACAAAAAAAGGCTAGGATGTGGGATGCGAAACAGTAGTAGAATAAGTCGGCTGAAGCTATTTAGCAAACAGATCTGCAATATCTGAATCATTGTTAGCTGTCAGGTCATTAAGTCTGAAGGTGAAAGGAAGTAAATTAGACCGTCGGTTTGAATTAACAAAATCGTAAAATCTTTTGGGGCTCCTATAGAATTCAACCTCATAGCGCACGATATAAATGAATTAGTTACGGAATTGTCAGAAATAATAACTTCAATGGTAGGGTGATAAGAATTTTCAGGCTACACAAGGCGCTGTGTTTGAGATACACAACTAACAGTGGCATCCGAGACAAAAACAAGATCATGGATTTTTTTTGAAGAAATAAGTAAAGAATTCAACTGATATAGCGGACTCAAGTATGTAAAACATGTTGAAATGAAGGGACTAAGAAAGATAGATTATCTTCAACCAGCCAAAAAATAATCACCCTAAACTATTCTATAACAAACATAGGTTTTCCAACCACGGGGCGGCGATGACAACCAGTGCAAGACTATCTCCGAGTCGGTCAAGCAATTGGGTCTGAAATTGGTACAGTTGGAGTTCTGCTAATAGTATAAGTAATGGCTAATAGAAGAGCGTTGTGTTCAAGACGGGGACGGGGAAAGAGATATGCTGAAATGCTATTTTTGTCCATGAACGATCGCACCTGCAATTCGATGTCCATGTGAACATGGTGCCAATGATTGCCAGTAGTGTAGATGTATTTGTTACTAAATGTTTTTTATTCTTACAGAACTTCCAAAGTTGATCTGATCCAAAAATGACATCCACTGCACCAACTGCGCTGAAGCATGGATCAGCTAAGGGTAATTTCAAAATTTAATCCCATTGCGTTGAGCTCATATACACGTTTTGAGACGGGAGATGTAAGGGTGCTGGGGATGTACATCTCGACCACAACGTTGTGATCCGAAATACGAGCTGGAACCTTTGCATGTGTACGTCGTATGCCAATCCGCTGAAAAAATGATTCCGTTGCCAATGATACTGTAGACCCAGTGTCGAGTAGCGCTCGGCAAGTGAAAGTTTTGCCTCGGGCGTCTTTCACTGATGTAAGAATGATGGGCAAAAGCGTTTGCGCGTCTCCAGGGTGTGATGAGAAACTTTCTTGCTTTGATTTGAAAATGCTGTTTGATAACCTCGTGGAATTTGAACATTATTACTAATAATAGCCGGAGATTCATCGTCCGGTCCCGGGCTCTCAGGCAGATGAACTCACAGCGCGCTATGTCTGAGTTCATGGCCAGTGTTATGTTTTTATTGACATACTGGACATGTATTCTTTAAAGGACAGTTGCAATCGTATGGTTTGGGCTTAAACAATTGAAAAACAAGTTGGCATTCCTCACGTGTGTGTCGTGCAACTACATCAAGTACTCTGAATTGTTCACATTTTGATAGTGAATGAGTGTGTTGGCACAGGCTTGAGCAATCGTTGGATTTTCGTGTTGACGTGACGTGTAATAGCTTTTCGTCGGCTGTGATTCGCTCGTGAAAATGGCTCGATTCCAATGTACGTATTACTTCGGGAGAGCAGGAATTTTATAAAACTATCGATCGTTATAGTGTAGTCTTCAGAATCACTACGCTTTGCATATGCTTGCCGAGTATTCTTCTCCCCCTTTGCCAGTAGGCATGGATTAACCAAGGATCTCGATTCGCACATTCTAATGCTCTTAGTCCGCGAATTACCTCATCAGCTTCGACGGCCAGCTTGTGAATCGCGACAGAGTGGAGTACAAATGCCGTTGGGAGATTAATAAAACTGTCAATGAAGAAGGGAATGATTACATGTCTTGTATTGTAACGTTGAACCGGTCTGTCCCAAACTTCACTATAGTTACCGTTGGTCACAGCAATGTGTTTTATTAACGAAAACGCTTCACCAGACAAATACGATTTCAGATAGTGAAACTTCTGACATCTAGTGATGTGCGGATCGATGCCGATAGACCCAAGATAATATTGGTAGTTTGATCCGCTCATAGTGGAAGTCCACGTGGTTGTGTGAAACGTGGCCTTCACGAGCCTCTGTTGCAGGAAGGGTGTTGTTGAACGATTTGGCAGACTCCAAGTGCAGCTCTTAAAACGCAACACTCAGCATTGAGTAGGTTGCGAAGTGCTTTACCTCATAGGCATCAATATTCAAGTCCGGATCTTCCCAGTCCGGAGTTTCTCGATAGGTGTAGAAATCCTCGGTGAGCTGTGAAAAACGCGTGTTTTCTATCAATTGCTTTAATCGTATATCATAAGTTGCTACTACGTGGGATTTCTCTATGAATATGTTTGCATTGTGGCAAGCCCGCATAATTTGGGTTTTGCAATAACCACAATGTCTGCATAGCGAATGACGTTAGGCACGGTCTCTTCCAACTATAGTAGCTAAGTTTACACAAACGCAAAATATTGAAATGAATCAGCTGCTAGTAATCGGCTCGAAGGACCGATTTAGTTATATGTTTGAAACCAACTGCCTAGTTAGACTGTTTAAGGCGATTCCGCCTATTTGATTTATTGTTCAATATCTTAGTATTTATACCATACACCCATAGGGTGAAATGGTATACTAAAGTCACCAAAATGTATGTAACAGGCAGGAGGAAGGTTTTCCGACCCCATAAAGTATATATTTTCTTGATCAGGATCAACAGCCGAGTCGATCTAGACATGTCCGTCCGTCTGTCTATCCGTCTGTCCGTATGAACACGTAGATCTCAGAGACTATAAGACTAAAGTCACCAAATTTGATACGTAGACTAGTAGATTACCTACGGTGGTCAAGTTTATTTCAAATTTTTGCACGCCCCCTCCGCCACCGAAATTTAAACAAATTTTATTTTCTTAAAGACTAAAGACATCATTTTTATTTTTATTTTATTTTACAAAGTTAGCTAAAATACACAAGAATATTAAACTTAAGTATATAATAAGAGCGCTAGCGACCAGGCCTTCGGCTCTATGTAGAATTATATCTTATTTGTTAAATTACAATCTTGTAAGTATCTGTATATTTTATTTATATTTATTGTTGTGACGTAGGGTAAGATGGATGAGGGTAGTATATTTGGAAAATGGGCTTTTCTAATGCTAACTAATTTTTTGCAGGTGTCCAGCAGGTGTGCGGTAGAGAGCTCTAGACCACATAAGTGGCAGTTCGGTTTTGGGTCTCCTGACAATACATGGCTGTGGGTGCCACTGCTGTGTCCTATCCGGAGGCGGGTGAAAATAGTGTTTTTCGCTCGGGATGTGTTGATAGGGAACTTGACACTCTCCAGGTTTGGGTTGCAGTTCCTGTATCTGTGATGAAAGTTAGCCCAGATTTCGATTTTTTGCGAGTGGAGCTGTTTGAGAATAACTTTTCGCAGATCTTTTTCCGCTGAGGGGAGTAGCATGATTGTGGGATCCTTTGACATTGCTTTTGCTGCATTATCAGCCAACTCATTTCCCCTAATGCCCCTGTGGAGGGGCTTTTATTAAACTCTCCCGTATCTGCACAATTGTTGGGTTTGTGTTAGATATATTTTTGACAGATTCTACAGTCGATAGGCTATCGGTACATATAGTAAACTTTCCAGTTCTGCCTTGTGCGTAAACGATGGCTTTCAGAATAGCTTCTGCTTCGGCTGAAAATACAGAGTAGTATTCTGGTAGTGATCCTGCTGATAGAATTTTACCATTGATGTCGACGCATGCGAATGCAGTGAGTTCAGCTGATTTTGTTGCGTCAGTGAATATCCACGTTCGATTATCATAAAATTTTTTGGCTGTTTCATTATAAAATAGTTGGCGGAAAGTTTCCCCGTTTGTGTGATTTTTTGGAAATTCCTGTAGCGAGCAGTTAATAGAGGATTGTCTAAGAAGCCATGAAGGGGCGCTGGAGATTTTCGGTGTTGTTGGAGTTGCGATATTCCATTCTTTGGAGAGAGCGGCGCATCGGCGTATTGTGGAGAGGTATCGGTAAGTTCTCTATTGTTTTATAGCCTTCCGTACCACAGTTTGAAGGAGCTGTTTGGGTGAGCAGAACATTTTCGGGATAAGCAGGGCTGTTGTTTCTGCAGCTCTGTCCTCTATTGTTGACAAACCCGCTTCTGCTAGGACGCATTTTATTGGAGATGTTGGAAAGGCGTTGATACTGCGACGAACCGCTGTGTGGTAGGCTGGTTTAAACAGGCGGACATGTGACTTTGCGCACCAGCCGAATATTGGCAACGCGTAATCTATTTTTGCCAGTATAAGAGCCCTGGCGACATTTATAAGACTATTTGTATTTATTAAGGAATGTTTGGAGCCAAGATATTTTATAATGTTTAGTTTTATTTCAAGGTTATCTCTGAGATACAGACAGTGATTTTTAAATGTCATTCTCTTGTCGAAATATAGGCCTAATATCTTAAGAGCGTGGACGCATTCTATAGTAAAGTTATTAAAGCTTAAACTAGAGTATGTACATCTTTTTTTTTACAAATGTGTAAAATTTTACATTTATTGGGAGATAGGGTTGCACCAGAGCCCAGACCCCAGTTGTATATTTCCTTAAGTATATCTTTTACAATAATGTTAAGTTTTGTTAAGTCCTTGATTTTACTAAAGATTATGGCATCATCTGCGTACATGATTGATTGAATTTTTTTATGATTAGATACAATTTTTTTTTATTTCTTCAAATGCTATAATGAATATAATAATGGCGATCCTTGGGGAATGCCAGTATATAAATTGTGATAGTTTGAAAGTATGTTGTTGATCCTGACTCGAAATGAGCGGCGGGACATAAAAGCCTTCACTATATTGAATACTTTTGTACCCACCCCCCATTGTTCGAGTTGCTGAAGAACAGTATGGGGTCCCACGCGATCAAATGCCTTTTCGAAATCAGTCGTCAAAAGCGTGACATGATTTCTTGAGGAAAGGGCGTCTGACACGAAGTGCTGCAAGTGCAGCAGAGCGTCCATCATACTGTGTTTGGGTTTGATGCCTACTTGGTTCGAGCTGATCAGTTTATTTTTGGTAGCGTACCATAAGAGTCTAAGGGCGATCATTTTTTCGAATGTTTTGGCGATACATGGAAGTAATGAGATGGGTCGGTAGCTAGAAACGTCATCAGATGTTTTGTTTGGTTTTGGGATAGGTACAATGATGGCAGATTTCCACACGTGGGGGTACTGACCAACAGAAAATATATTGTTGTATAGGTTTAAAAGCTCTGCTTTGCCTGTGGCGGGCAGTTGTTTAAGCATCGGATACGAGATTTTGGCGTGACCTGGTGTTTTGCTTTTAGCCTTTGTTAGGGTAGTTTCTAGTTCTAATTCTGTGAAATCGTTTTCGAGTTGTTTAGCAGATAGACTAAGTCTACCAGGAGCATGAACATACTCAAGGGATGCAGCCTTTTGTTGCCTGTATTGAATGTTGAAGTTGCAGTCATTGGAATACTTTGACCAAGTTGTTTCAAATATGTTCGATATTTCTAAGGGTACCGTTATTAATGCATTATTAGCTCTGATACGCTTAATCTGGGGAGGGGGACTCCCACCAGGGATTTAATGTCGCGCCAGATTTTTTTGGACGAGGATTGAGGAGAAATATTGGATGTAAAGGCACCGAGGCTTTCACGTTTGGCTTCTTTAACTGCACGCTTAAAGAACGCATTTGCTCTTTTGTAAGCTATGAGGTTAGCATCTGTCATTTTGTATTTATAGGTTTGCCATAATTTTTGATATTTATCCCGAAGATCTCCCAGATTTTTATTCCACCAAATTATCTTTCTTTTAAATGTGTGGGGTTTGGTCTGTGGAATTGCCTCATTTGCCACCATCCGAATTAATTTGGTAATTTGGGAGACTTGCAGTTGAATGTCTGCATTTTGTGTGAATGAGGTGTGGGTATTATAGTTTAAACGAAACAATTCCCAATTGGCTAAATCAATTTTAAATTTTGGGGACAATTTAGATTTTTCAAAATGAAACTAATTTAGTATTTCAGTTATGACTGGAAAGTGATCGCTGCTGTATAAGTCGGGTAAAACTTCCCAATTGCAGTATGGATGCAGATTAGCGGAGATAAACTTGAGGTCTATGTGTGTGTAAGTTTTATGTGTCGAAAAATGTGTTGGACTGCCATTATTCAAAAGAGATAGGTTAGTTAGTTCGATAAAATTTTTTTCCTCTGGAGGTGGTGCGTGGAGAGCCCCAAGCAAAACCCCAGGCATTGAAATCTCCAGTAAACAATAGTGGAGCGGAGAAGCTGTTTATGATTGTAAGTATTTCGTTCCCAGAAAAATATTGATAGAATCGTTAATTCATCAAAATTATTTATATATCATTTTAGGTTCCATTGAATTACTTTAATGGCCATAGATAAATGAAGTAATAATTGATATATGTATGTCTTCAGGGAACATAGTATTTTTTTTTTTTTCATTTTTTTATTATTATTATTGTATTAGTCGGACATTGACTCAGTTGGGTCAAGATCGATGGTGTTATTTGGTGGTGGAGAGAGTGTTATTTTGTGGAAGCGAGTCGGGCGACGAGAGGCGATCGTCAGAGCCAGCAATATTGCTCTTATCAGTGTGACGGTTTATATTGTACTTTGCTTTTTGTGCTGTGCTATTTTCGTTTTCTATGTTTGCTGTGACTGCGGCGTAGCTGTCGGGCTTGGATTGTTTAGGCAAGGCAGCTTTGTAATAAAGCTTTGCCTCTTTCATTGTACACTTCTTCGTAGTTTTTATTTTCAGTATTTCTTTTTGATGTATGAATGCACTACATTTTTTGTCTGAGGCAGCATGGTTCTGTGTGCAATTCACGCATTTTAGAGACCAGGTACCAGAGTGCGTGGTGAGTCCACAGTTACTACACGTTGGTTCGTTCTTGCAGTGTTTTTGGGTATGGCCGGGTTTTTGGCAAGATTTGCACCGCATGGGATTCGGAACAAATTCGGATACCTTTACAGTGTGCCAGCATATGTCGATTTTCGATGGAAGGTTGTAGAGATCGAAAGTAAGAAGCATAACACCCGACGGTTTTGCTACACCCTCAACTTGCTTGGTGAACTTGTAGATTGCGATAACTTTGTGGGAGGCGAGCTCTTCAAGAATTTCGTTTTCGGGCACGTTAATAAGAGTTGGCATTCTATTTTGCATATACCTGGGAGTTCTTTTGTGTTGATGAATTTGTTGGCGTCGTCGATTGATCGAACCAGCATTAGTAGATTTCCGTCTTTTAAATTTGTTATTGAGTTAATATTCTTATTGATGTGCTTAGTGTACAGCGAAGCAAGAATATTCTGAGATTGTTTTATTACTGTCTTTGGAGGAGATTATTATATATTTTGGGTTAGCAATGTTGTTAGGTGGTTTACGTTTTTTTGTTGGGGGACTGTCGGCCAGAGTGCTGAACCGATTATGTCCCAGGTTTGGGGGCCCCAGGCCACCCATGGTTTTTTTTTTTTTCTGCGAGCAAGCGCTTGAAACTAATGTTTTGTACAAGTAACGGTTGATAGAAAGAGTGTGAGGAGAGAAGAGAACTGATAACAGCACGATTGGTTAGCAACTGACGTCTGCTCGCGATATGTGTTAGTCGGCAAATGGACATCATTTTTGGTATGATTAATCCTATGGTAAGCGCGCAGAGATTTATTGCTAAAATATTTTGAAACGCCAACTTCCGCCCACATTTAAATTTGATGCTAATACCCAAAATACCAAATTTGATCAAAATCGGACAAAAAATAGCTAAGTTATGCATATAAACGTTTTTCCATAAGGCCGGAATTGGCCGTTGGCGGGTGGGGGCGCTATGGTGCTTATATGCATGAGTGAGCGATATACTAAGATATGCTTATAAAAAGCATGTGAAGAGATTTTTTCAAAATAGGCAAATGCATTAGTTATTACAAATTTTAAATATTTGTTTTACTGGTGTATGGTGTACCTAAGTCGGCGAGACGACTTACTTACTTCATTATTTTGGCTTTGGGCCTAGCGCTAAGACTAGCCAAGCCGTTACGTAATAGATTAAAAACAGAACATTAAAGGAGAATGGAATATATATATTAATATATAATTCAACAAATCCTCTCTTTGGATTCGCTATTTAGTGGAATTAGCATGTTCTCATTTCCGAACGGTTTTTATCTAAAAAGATATATTAATTTTGGTCAGAAGTGTGCAACGCATAGAACGAAGCATCTCAGACCATATAAAGTATATATATTCTTGATCAGCACGACGGGACATGTCCGTCCGTCCGTCCGTCCGTCTGGATCAACGCGAACTCCTCCGAGACCGTGAGAGCTACAGAGCTGAAATTTGCACGTAGGCTTGTATATACTGCAGGCGTTGTATATCTCGGATTCAGCCGGATCGGACCGCTATATCATATAGCTCCCATACAAACGTCAAAGTCACGAACAGTGACTTTTCTCAATAACTTCGTTACTTTTTAAGCTATTGTCGTGAAATTTAATATAAGGTAGTTTATTGTAGCTATAAACGATATAAATTTAATATAAGGTAGTTTATTGTAGCTATAAACGACTGTGCCAAATTTGGTTAAGATCGGGTGACTATATCATATACCTCCCATAGGAACGATCGGTCGAAAACAGTGACTTTTGTCAATAACTTCGTTACTTTTGATGCGATTGCTTTCAAATTAAACATTTTATAGTTAAATATACCTGTTTATGACTGTGCCGAATTTGGTTATCGGGTTACTATTTCATATAGCTCCCATAGAAACGATCGGTGGAAAACAGTGACTTTCATCAAAAAGTTCTTTATATCCTATGCTAAGATTGAAGGCCGTTCTTTCGCAAACATTAGACTTTTTGGATAAAACGTTTTTACACTTTGATGACTATGAGTAAGGAAAGAATTACCAAAACAGTTGCAAGGGTATACAAACTTCGACGCGGTCGAAGTTAAACCCGGCCATCTGTTTTTTTTTTTAAATGCTTATGCAATCATTTATAGTAGACAGTAAAAAAATTAATTCGATGTAAAATATATTTTTTAAAAGTATGTAGCAATAAAATTCATTTGCTACGACGAAAATAAAATTAGTTTAAAAAAAATTACAGATGTGAATTCTGGATTTGCGCTTATACCTAAATAATTAAAAAGCTCGGCAATCTTGTAGGCTGAACAACAGTGTTTCAATCATAGCTTCGGAAACGAAAACGATTGATATTCCACTTTCAAACTTTGCTCTCGATTCATGTTAGAAATCGACTCGGAAATGAGAACAGGTGTGTATATTCTATTTATTTTTAAATCGCAGTTCCTAACTATCAAAAAAAAATTGTAAAACCAGATGGACGGGGCCAACTTTTGTCGTGCGAAGTTTTAATATCCTTGCAATTTACTTTATTTCTTTTTCCTTACGTACTGGCGTCTAAAAGAAAAAGCGCTGTATACATACATATGTACATATATAAAGGGGAAGTTGGCGCATTTGGCATTATATTTTATTGCATGTTTATTTGACAGCTTTTGCTAAAAAATGCGGGAATTATAGAATATTATTTGCTTAGGATTAGAAGATAATCCTTAAGAAAAATAAATGCAACCGAAGTTATGTCAACAACAACTAACCTATTATAGATCAGAATGGCTGGCCGTAATTGTAATCATATGCAATACACATCCAAACGCTGTGGAAAATATTTTCAGAACATAAACTAGCTAAGAATATATGGAATATATGATTTTGAAGAAGAATTGACAGATTGTAGATCCAAAGATTTCATAAGTTCAAATTTATTAATTTGTATTCGATAAATGAATATCGGGATTTTTATTTCCTGTTCATTAAAATTCCTAACTAGCAAAAAGGTTAATAATGATATAAAACCAAATTCCAACCCATCACAAGGCTTACAAGTACTGGCTTACAAGTACTGGTGACTACTTGTTACACCATATTTGTGTCTTTCCCTGATATGTCCGTATTTTGTTGCGAAGTTAACAGTAGGTCATCTCCAGGTTTTTGTCCCATTTTACCATTCGAAATCAAAGAAAATACTTAACGAATTACGTCTAAAAACTACATATAAGTATAGCTGCATAGACATTTGGTCTAAACATTTAAATCTAAATAAATATGACAAAATAAAAGAATATGAAACTAAGTGAAGTAACTAAAATCGTCTTGCCGACTTTAAGATAACATGCACCAAGTTAACTGTATATTTTAAAATTATAATAACAAACACTTTTTGTAAGTATTAAAAATTCTGTGTATCTGCTGCTTAGCAAGCATATTTCACTATGTCGCTCCATCGACTAACAGTGAGGCCATTTTTTTTCTCAAATTACATGGATGCGGTAAAAGTTTTTAATAACTGGTATCTGCACTGGTTTAGCTTTTAAGAAAATCAGTGTTGTATAAATTCAGCGGAAGGAAGAGACATGCCAAAATTATTAAATATGCTTTAGCTCTAATTGTCTTCAAGATCTAGTTTATTTATATATTTATTTATTTATTTACTTATTTACGTCAACTAAGTCAGCAGTCGACGAAAAAACTTAAGCTAAAATACAGATAATTATGGTGGTGGTGGAGGTGTTTTATTTGCAACAAGGTGCCAGCTATGCCCCGATTCACAGCCAAGTGGTCAGGGATGAGTTGCAACCAATCCAATATACAGTCCAGAATACTTTCAGTGGTTACGCTGTAGATAATTAAAAAGTATAGCGCGAAGAGAAGTGTCAGATAGATGAGGAGAAATAAGGTGAGAAAGGTTGTTAAAAGATCGGCAAAGAACACGAAGAGGTTCGTAAAGAGAGTAGTTAGTCAGATATCAACTAAGGTAAAGAGGAAAAAAGTTTCTGGTCCGACGTGAGGGAACACAAAAATATAGCGTATCTAGTAAATTGGTAGAACTGACTTCGCCGTTGACTACTTTATGTAGAAAGAGAATCCCAAATACGAGCCTACGGTTGTAAAGTGAAGGAAGATTAATAAGAAGAAGTCTGTCAGAATAAGAAGGTAGGTGAGGATTCGAGTCCCAATTAACACCGCGTAACGCAAACTTAAGGAATTGCTTCTGTACCGATTCAATACTACGCTGGTGAACATCATATTGAGGGTTCCACACTGGTGAGCAATATTCTAGAGTAGGGCGAACTAACGAAGTGTATAAAACCTTTGTCACATATAAATCTTCAAATTCTTTGGCCCAACGTTTAATAAAGCCAAGAAGACTGCATGCTCTATTGATAATTGAAGATATATGAATATTAAAAGAAGTTTTGCAAGTCACAAGCGACGCTCATTTGTTGTTGTCTTGCAATTTCTTTGTGTTCTTGTTGCAGAGTTTTTGTTATTGTGATTTCTAACTCCCGCGCTCGCGCTCTTTGATTTTTTTTCTCTTGTTCGTTTCACTCGTCGCCGTTATTTGCGCTCATATTGCAGTCTGTTGTGTGTCTGTAATATAGACTCTAGTTAGTGCTCTCTTTTTCTTTTAACTCTTGTGCAATCTCAAAATCTCTCTTTCTTATTATTTCTGGACCTCAGAGTGAGTTATATATTTTATTACCAAAACATTTCTCATTTTTATTTATTTGATTACCAATTTTTCTTATTACCTTATAATGCCTGTTTGTTCGCTTAAAAATTGTTTGCACCCCGCCCCACCACTGAATAGTTTTATTAACTGTTGGTTGTGTAAAACTACAGTATATGTTAAGTGCGCCGGCTTTACATGCAGGGTGAAGGATCGTTTAGATCAAAAAAAGGGTCTCAAATGGGGTTGTGAGTCATGCCGGATCGTAGAAGATGAAATGGAACTTTTCATGCGGCAAACAAAAGATAACCATGAGTCTGTCCGCCAGTTTTCTTAAACTCTCGCAAGAGTTTAAAGCTGTCGAGTCTAAGTTTAGTAGCTTAACGCTACTGACTGAGTCTCGAAAGCGTAAGAAGGCGAGAGAACAGACTCCAGATTTGTCCTTGCGTTTGCCGGTCTCCACATCTATATCGGTTCCAACCCCTTCTCAACCAATGCAAACTCCAATTCCGCACATTATGTCTGTAGTGTCCGTTTTGTCTGGGCAAGAATCTACACCCATGGATTTTGCCGACAGAGATTCTAGTGATAGCAATGCCGGAGTGCTACTTGTTGCAACTGATGCTACAATTAATGCGGTAGCTGATGCAATACCTGGAATGCCGAAACCATTGGTGGGAGTGCCACCTAAAAAACACATTTTTGTTTCGAGACTTCTCCCTGATGCTACATCGGATGATGTCATGGCCCACATTGGGGCTAAACTGAATGTCTCCAATATATCCATAGAAACGTTTACATTTTCATATTCTACAGAAATTTCATCTTTTTAAATCAGTGTCCCAATTGAGTTCTTTGACTGTATCTGCAGTTCTAGCTTCTGGCCGAAAAGTTTAATTGTTAAGGAGTTTACATCCAGAAAAAGGAAGATACGCGGCCAAAGAAGGATTCCTTCACCATCTATTCCCACTCCTTCATTACCTATTCCTTCTTCTACACTATCACAAAACTAACAACTTCTCTCTCTGTCGGCTATCAGAATGTCAGAGGCCTTAATACTAAACTTACTAAACTCTTTGTAGATAGTCTATCTTTTGATTTTGACCTAATTGTCTTTACTGAGACGTGATTAAAACCTGACGTTTTTGACGCCACAGTTTTACCCTCTAATTTCAATATTTTTAGACGTGATCGTACTGATCGTAGAGGTGGTGGGTCTGATCGGGTCTGATAACAATACCTGTGTCAAGTAGTATCGAATTTATATGCGTTAAGGTATCGTTTACTCGTTTTTCCAATTTTGTTACCTGTTCTTACATTCCGCCCCAATCGGAATGGCCAACCTACTTACTACATTTAGAATCTATTAAATTTATACTTGAACTACTTTCTGACAGAGACTCATTAATTGTGCTTGGGGACTTTAACCTGCTCACCGTAACTTGGTCAACACTTAATGGTAGTAAAACGTTGCTGCCCTCTGGGTTTTGTTGATGGTCTGCTTGAGCTTTCGTTGGCCCAGCTGAATTCGATTTCTAATAAGTCTGGCAGATTTCTGGATCTGATTTTTACTTCTGATACTAGGTTTTGTGAAATATCTAGAACTAGTCCAATGGTGTTACTAGAGGATAGTTTTCATCCAACTTTAGAGTTATCTATTAAATTTCCCAGCCGCGAGCCCATCTCCGAGTGCGATCCTACGGTATGCACCCGATGTTTTCGGATGACTGACTTTGTCGCACTAAACAATGCCTTTCTTAATACCGACTGGACTAACTTATACACTTGTACGGATATGAATTCCGCCATTTCTTTATTTTATACCACTGTTGACTCAATCTTTAATGACTGTGTACCCCTAGTGTCTCCTGTGGTGACGCAAAAATCAACATGGTTAACGCGGAGGCTGTCAAAACTGAAGAATCTTAAGTCTAGGTATTACAAAAAGTATAAAGTCACGCCTCTATTATCGGATCTTTCTCGTTACTTGGTTGCTAAATCGAATTTTATTGTTTCTAATTCTTAATGCTATAATAGTTATTTACAACGTTGCAAGTTGCACTTCTCCGAAAATCCTTAAGAGTTCTATAGTTTCGTTAACTCAAAGCGAAATTCTATCTCCCTTCCAACCTTTGCAGTTTTTAATAATGTTTTGGCCTTTTCTGATCAATCTATTTGTAATTTATTTGCTAGCTTCTTCTCGACCACGTATACATCCACTAAGTTCAACTCTAGTCAGAAATATCCATATCCTATAACGAAATCCAACTGCATTCTGAATCCTATTATAACGGAAAGTTCAGTAGCTAAGGAACTAGTGACGATTGAGCCGGTATACTCACCGGGCCCAGACGGCATTCCCGCTTGTGTCCTAAGGTTCTGTGCGGAGTCATTGTGCTCGCCTTTACTTAAGCTTTTTGAGTTGTCCGTTACACTGTCCGAGTTTCCAGCTATATTTATTTATGTATTTATTTATTTACGTCAACTAAATCAGCAGTCGACGAAAAAGCTTAAGCTAAAATACAGATCATAATTAATTCACGAAAGTAGCTTAGGTGCCAGCTATGCCCCGATTCACAGCCAATGTGGTCAGGGATGAGTTGCAGCAAATCCAATATCCAGTCCAGAATACTTTCAGTGGTTACGCTGTAGATAATTAAAAAGTATAGCGCGAAGAGAAGTGTCAGATAGATGAGGAGAAATAAGGTGAGAAAGGTTGTTAAAAGATCGGCAAAGAACACGAAGAGGTTCGTAAAGAGAGTAGTTAGTCAGATATCAACTAAGGTAAAGAGGAAAAAAAGTTTCTGGTCCGACGTGAGGGAACACAAAAATATAGCGTATCTAGTAAATTGGTAGAACTGACTTCGCCGTTGACTACTTTATGTAGAAAGAGAATCCCAAATACGAGCCTACGGTTGTAAAGTGAAGGAAGATTAATAAGAAGAAGTCTGTCAGAATAAGAAGGTAGGCGAAGATTCGGGTCCCAGTTAAAACCGCGTAACGCAAACTTAAGGAATTGCTTCTGTACCGATTCAATACTACGCTGGTGAACATCATATTGAGGGTTCCACACTGGTGAGCAATATTCCAGAGTAGGGCGAACTAACGAAGTGTATAAAACCTTTGTCACATATAAATCTTCAAATTCTTTGGCCCAAAGTTTAATGAAGCCAAGAAGACTGCATGCTCTATTAACAATTGAAGATATGAATATTAAAAGCAAGTTTTGGGTCAAACATAACGCCTAAGTCTTTAAATGATGGTACACAATCTAACAGAACAGACTTAATCGAGTAATGAGCTAGGAACGGCGACAAACGACTGAAAGTCATAAAAGAGCATTTAGAGGCATTAAGGTGTAATTTATTAACGTGACACCAAACACAGAACGCATTGAGATCTGATTGGAAGTACTGTTGGAAAGAATGAATATGAATAACAAATCTTGACGTCATCCGCAAACATGAGCACGCGTGAATGAGCCAAGACCAAAGGCAAATCGTTTATAAACAAGGTAAATAACAGTGGGCCCAGATGACTGCCTTGGGGGACACCTGACGTAACTCGAACAGTTTTAGATATCGAGGAACGAAAAGACACCTTTTGGGTTCTGATAATAAGATACGACTTTAACCAAGCCAATAGTTTCGGGGAAAAACCCATGATGTTAAGTTTCATGAGAAGCATAGAATGATCAACCGTATCGAAAGCTTTACTAAAGTCAGTATAAATAACATCAGTTTGACACTTTTTACGCAAGCCATGGTGTACAAGGGTAGTCAATTCTAAAAGGTTTGTAAGCGACGAACGACCTTTCATGAAGCCATGCTGACACGCAGAAATAGTGGATCTGGATAGGTGTTGAAGGGAAGACGTAATAATTTTCTCAAACAGCTTAGGTATTGCCGAAAGTTTGGCAATGCCACTGTAGTTAGAAGTATCCGATTTGTTACCCTTTTTAAAAAGTGGAATAATAAGGGACTCCTTCCAAATATCAGGGAAGCGACAAGTCTCACTCGATATAAAGAATAACCGAGACAAAGGCTTAGACAGGGAAATCGAACACATTTTAAGGATGCAACTAGGTATATTATCAGTCCCGGGTACAAAGGAAGACGTCATAGATGACAAGCTAGAGATAATACAGTCTTCAGTAATATTAGGAAAAAACATACAATTTAAATGTGGAATTGTGAAGGGATAAGGTGTGGGATCCGAAGCAGTAGTGGAATAAGTCGACTGAAAGAATTTAGCAAACAGATCTGCAATATCTGAATCACTATTAGCAGTCTGGTCATTAAGCCTGAAGGTGGAAGGTAGTAAATTAGATCGTCTTTTGGAATTAACAAAGTTATAAAATCTTAAGATTTTATTAAGATTAAGAATTCAACTGATATAGCGGACATTCAAGTAGGCTGTCAAGAAAAACATGTTGAGATGAAGGAATTAAGAAAGATAGATTATCATCAACAAGCCAATAAATATTAGGCAAGCTAAAATCACCTAAAACTGTAAGAAAATCACGATCTTTAAGGCGACTAAAAATAGTTCGAAAAGCATAAGCATGGTGCATGTAGATCATGATATCAGAAGCGGGAGGAATATATGAACACGAGACATATAAGCTAAAGTTAGAACATGTAACTTCGACGCAAATAAACTCAACACCTAAGGGGAGATCAATCGGCACAACACTTGAACACAGATTCGAGTTGACAGCAATGAGTACTCCACCGCCACGTCGACCAACACGATCAAGCCTATAAGAAATAAAGTTATTAGAAAGAATTTCATTATCCAAAACAGAGGAATTAAGCCAAGTTTCAGAGAAAGCTAATATGTCAGCCGAAAAGGTTAAGCTATCACAGAATAATTTCGAGAGCTTGGTAAGAAGTCCTTTTACATTTTGATAATGAATGCAAAGACTAGAAGTTATTAGTTTTTTTAAGCAGAATATACATTAGGAAGGTGGACAGGCAAAGGGCGGGAGCGCTTATTGGGCGCAAATTCGTGTACAACTAGGCCTTCTGGCCAAAAGTTCGGTTCAACCATAGCTGAGAAATACTCATTTGGTACAGTAATTTTAAAAGAGGAGATTTCGCGAGGGATAGAAAACTTAAACTTTTGAATTAAAACCTTAGCATTGCATATATTACCAATGTAAGCTGCCACCGACAATTCAGAAGTATCTGGAGCAAGCCTAGAGATAAATAATTGTTTACGATGAGGCACTACAGTTAGTGGAGGCGGAGGAGCATTGGGATCCGGAAGTGATTGAGAGCTAGCATGATCCTGTAATTGATCAGAGTTCCCGTGAGCGATAGATTGAGGTACACCAGGGCTTGTAGTGGGTACATCAATCTAAAAAGAAGAGCATAAAGAGGGACAAGAAGATGGTGTAGGCGAAAGTAAAATAAGAGAAGATGCAATAGAAAGTGCGGGCGACTGCTTATGAGGCAACTCAAGGGAGCATTTCTTGGGCAATTCCTTAGAAGGTGGACCAAACTTGAAATCAAATGCTGGCTGGCACAAGATGGGCAAGTCCAGCGCATTAAGCCAAGCTCAGGCTTAGACGGAGACAAACCAGAAAATTTGTCGTAATCACGGCCGTTGAGGCCAGCACATTTTAAGTGAATAAGATTATCGCAAAGCTAACACGATATTGCTCTATACTGATCGTCAAAACGCTCAGAATGCTTGCAATTGGGTAGACAACAAGCCATTGAAAAGCCAAAATATACACAAAGCAAAAAAAAAAAAAATATAGAAAAAATAAACAGCACAAAGATAATTATCGATAAAAAATCAATAATTACAAATAAAACAAAGAGACAGCTAGAGTACACAGCACAAGAGAGAGTGCAAGAACAGTTATAAGACGAGCTTTGAGACGCGGTTTACAAAAGTGATTACGCGGGAGGGAAGTTGAGCACAAGCACAAAGCAGAGAGAACAACAAAACCACTAGCACTGATGGTATGATGGGGGCGATGAGGGGAGCAACTGCAGAAGCAATGACGAGAGAGAACAATAAGAAAAAATAAAGACAATTTTAATGCACCAAACACTTATCACGAAAAAGAAAGAAAAAACTGTTTAATTTGGCGAATTATGCAAATAAAACTCAAGGGTTTCAAGCAAACGACACCAGCGAAAACGAAAACAAATAGTTGTTTAAATAGTAACAAGATCTGCTCTGCCGTTTATGCTGATCCTATACATATATACTTTATGCTTATTACATACATTTTGGCGACTTTAAGATGCCACTTCACTCGTACAATGTTTTTAGTTCCCCTTCCCTTACCTGCAAGCGTCAAAATAAAAATAACTTTTCATTTCAAAAATCTAATTTAAGCGATCGTAGAATGGAGCAATGCGGCGCATGTTGCATGCTAATTGTTAATATATGTATTTTGGGAACTCCCGATCTTTAATCTTTTTTTTCGTTTCTTATAATTTTAGATTTGTTATGTATCATTTTAAGTCTAAAATAAGCATTTCCCAACATTGTTAAACCTAGTATTCCTTAGATATGGTAACATTGTCATTACACATCAATAAACGGTCAGTCTAGCATAAGCTCTCAAAAAGAACGCGTGTACCTCTCTACTGTGGACACAACATAAATGGAGACGAGGCCAAAAATTGTGTAAAATTGTACAATAATTGTGTAAAATCTAGTTGGTCAGTCATTGATTCTCATCAAGATGCCAATAGAAAGCGCGGAATTTCAAGAATTGCTTTCCCAGCAACAGCAATTCACAACGAACACTCTAGAACAACAACGACAATGGATGAGAGAAATTCTTGGGAATAATTCTTCATCTAGCGCTAGTAATTCAAGCCACGCGGGTGAATTAGCTATGTGCCCTCCATTTCACAAATTTGACAAAGACAATCAAAATTCTGAGTCTTATCTAGAACAGTTATCGCAACATTTTAATGCATATTCGGTCAGTGCAGACGTAAAACAAAAAGCATATTTTCTTTCTTGGTGTGGCGTCAGTTTGTTCGAGCTTCTAAAAAATCTCTTCGCGAGTAGCAACTTAAACACTCATACATATAAAGAGCTCACAGACAAACTTACTGTACATTTCACAACTAAGCGTCATATTGTAGCAGCGCGCTACGAATTTTTTAAGTAAGAGATGGCCCATGGTCAAAGACACAAAGAGTGGGTAGCCGATTTGCGCGGGATCGCTCGTGAATGTCAAATTGTGTGTTCTGCACAAGGTTGTTTGTCCAACTACGTAGATGAAATGATCCGGGATCAGATCATCGTACATGCCCCGTATGATGCAGTACGGGCAGCTGCTCTTTAAAAGCACCAGCCGACTCTTGAAGATATGCTCATGGTTGCGAAGACCTATGAGACAACGACAATAACCGTTGCAACTCTTAAAGACAAGAGGGAGAGTCAAGTTCCACTCAACGCGATCCATACATTCAAAAAGTATCAGAATAAACCGAACAAAGAGAAACAGTGCAAAAACTCGTGGAAGTCGTGTTCTGGGTGTGGAACGTCTCACACTAGAGAGAGATGCAAGTATCGTGACGCCGTATGCTACAAATGTGGTAGAAAAGGCCATATATCTGTCGTGTGTATGTCAAAGCAAGACAAAAGTAATTCGCAGACACAAAAGAGAGAAGAAGCAAATTTAATGGAAGAAGTAAACACTATAACGGGTCAAGTCAAAAACAAAAATAGTAAAAAGCTAATTGATGTCAAAATATTGAATCAAGTTATTACTTTTCAAATGGACTCAGGGTCAACAGCTAAAATAAATTTCAGTGATAAATTTTGAAACATATTTATTAGTGAACAAACCAAAATTGCAAGAATGTTCCAGACAATTTTTCGCATATACACATATTCCAATACCAATACTAGGCGAATTGCACACTGTCGCAGAGTGTGGAAAAACAAGTCGAAAATATTGTAATCATTGTTACTAGTAAAAGAGACGAAGCCAATCTTTTCGGAACAGATTTATTTAAAAAATTTGGATTCGACATTGTCCAAATATGTAAGAGCAAGAAAATATTCGAATTAAAGAGCTTTGCTGCAAATATAAGTCAGTGTTCGAGCCTGCCATGGGTACCATAAAAGAATTCAAAATTTTGCAAAAGCCGTCAAATTCCATTTGCTCAATTGGAACATTTCGAAGCCGAAGCAAATCGTCTCACGGAAGCCAATATCTGGAAACCGATCAAATTTAGCAACTGGGCATCCCCCATTGTGTTGCCACCTAAGCCAGGTGGAGCCATTAGGATTTGTGGTGACTTTAAACAAGCAGTTAACGCACAAATCGACATAGAGCAGTATCCATTACCAACAAAAGAGTCCCTATTTCACATAATTCGTCATGGTAAGCAATTCAGCAAAATAGACCTAAAAGACGCCTATCTTCAGATGGAACTAGATGAAGCAACCAAGCAATTCATGGTCGTCAACACGCCATTGGGCCTGTTTCAATATCAGCACCTTCCGTATGGAATTGCCAGAGCACCGGCAATATTCCAGAGATATCTTGAGCAACTTCTAAAGGGAATAAAACGTTGTGGCAACTACCTAGATGAAATCATCATCTCAGCTCCAACAAGCGAAGAACATCTAAAACGAATCAAGCAAGTTTTAAACATACTTCAAGAAAACGGAATCAAATGCAAAAAGGAAAAGTGCTTTTTTTTTTCAAAGACGAAATCAAATACTTGGGAAGATGGATTAGTGCTGCTGGAATTTTGCCAGACACATCCGGATTAGAAGCTGTACTACTATTAAAACCGCCCTCAAATTTGAAGCAATTGGAAGCATTTATGGGTAAAGTAAATTACTATTGCAACTTTATACCAAACTTTTCACAGTTGGTAGCACCTTTAAACCAACTTCGTAGAAAAAATGAAAAATTTTATTTTGGTCCGAATCAACTACAAGCCTTTTCAGCTCTGAAGTCTCACATTATTAACGCAACGCAACTGGCGCATTTTGATGAAAATTTACCGATCGTGCTCGCAGCAGACGCATCATCTATTGGTCTCGGAGTAGCCCTTTCTCATATTCAACACGATGGTCAAGAGAGACCCATTGTTTTTGCTTCTAAAACACTCGACAAACATCAAGAGAAATACAGTCAAATAGAAAAAGAGGGATTGTCAATAATTTTCGGAGTTAAACGATTTCACCAATATCTGTATGGGAGGAAGTTCATACTGTTAACCGATCACAAGCCGCTCGTATCAATCTTCAATCCAGGGCAACATCTTCCATTGATGACTTCAAATAGACTACAACGTTGGGGTATCATTCTAATGGCTTATAATTTTGATATCCGGTATCGGGCGACATCTGCACATGGCAATGCCGATGCTCTTTCCCGACTACCAATTGGAACTGATATAGAATTCGATAAAGAGGAGGAAGCTTGCAACATAATAAATGAAATCAATCCACCGGTGTAGTAGTAGATGTCAGGCTTTATTTATTATACTCTTAGGCTTATTATTTGTTATATTATTAGGCTTATTATTTATTCGCTTTGCTTAACTGCTTTTCACGTCTGTCTTCTTTCATCGTCGCCTATCGAATTAATCTCTCTCTCCGTTCGTCTGTCTGTCTCTCTTCTCATTGTTCAGTGTTCATCAACATGCATACTGTTCTGCCACAACAGTGTTGGCAAACCTATCGATGTTCGTTATAGCTTAAACTAGCCATCCTACTACAACTCGGCCATCCTGACAGTTGGATCTCCTGATCCTATTTTGCTACTTACATTATAACATTTGATAAACTTAGACTATATATACAATTGGTATGATTCATTTAAATTTACTATATATATACAATTGTTCTTATTTTCTACTATTTGGCCTCTTTTTCCCCACCCATTGTCTCATGTTCTGCGCACTCCAAACACCTTGATAGGGATTGTGTGAAACCTGGAAACCGTCAACTTCTTTAAGCATAAATCTATCATTCCTTAATACTTTTTCAACTACGTAAGGTCCTTTATGTTTAGGTATCAATTTCCTTGACACTCCGGCTGTACTATCAAAATTCTTTACCATCACGAAATCTCATTTCTTATATTGTGTTGGCATTATCTTAGACTTGTTGTAATACTTTTCATGGTACGACTGCGTTTTTTTTTGGTTTTCTATAGCTTCTTTACGAATTTTTTTTAAACTTTCCGGTTTCTCAGGACATTGGATTTCTTCTAATTTTTCTCTTAACTGATCAATAACCTCACCTTTCTGTTCAACTCCAAACAGCATCTTACTTGGCTGTAGCTTAATACTTCTATGCAATGTGTTATTAAAAGAGAATTCTACTGTCTCAATTACAAAGTCCCAATGCAAATTTCTCTCTGGTTCTACAAGTTTCGCTATCATTGGACCTATGCTTCTATTCAATCGTTTAACCTGGCCGTTTCCTTGATGAGAGCCTGTACCTATCTTCAAGTGTTTTATGTTACAATCAGTCATAAAGTGTTCAAACTCACTAACTGTAACTTATTTTGTACCAATCTTGCAAAAACTTCTTTTAAAACTCTTAGATGCTCCTCCATATCTAGACTTGCTATCATAATATCGTCCATATAGACAATAACCTTATTTTCTTTTATCAATTCAGCAAAGATTTTATTTATAAATCGTTGGAAAACAGCTGGTGCAGTTTTCAACCCCATCGGCATCCGTAAAAATTCGAACTGGCCTAGTGGCGTAACAAATGACGTATATTTCACTGATTCCTCGCTGATAAAGACATGAAAGTACCCATTTTTCAAATCTAACTTCGTAAAAACTGTTTTGTTAACAAGCTTATCTAGCAGATCATCGATTAAGGGCAACGGGTAATTATCTTTCAATGTAATTTTATTCAGTTTCCTAAAGTCGATGCATAATCTCAAACCTCCCGTTTTTTTCTTCACTAACACAATTGGAGAGGCGTATTCTGATTCACTAGCACGAATTATTCCTTTTTTCAAGTACTCGTCGAACATTTTCTGAAGGTATTCTTTCTCCTCGTATGACAGTCTCCGAGGTGAACAACTGAACGGTTCTCTAGACAAATCTTCAACTCGCTCCTAACCATTGGAACTTGTGGACTCTTAGCATCAACATAATTCTCTCCAAATATTTTCATAAGTCGACTTTTCGTACCAAAATCTATTTCTTCTCCGCACGAAGTAGAATGTACTATTTCTTCTTCGCCTCCTACGTCTATATTCATCATGTCACTCTCAAAGTTATCACCGTGAATTTTTAACATAACTGACTTCTTTCCATTTTCTTTACTATCCGTTAACATAATAATCTCCTCACATAAGTCACGACTCTCAGCTAACAACACTTGATCAACTAACTCTTGCTCCTCGTCTGGATAAGTACATAACAATTGATTCGTAACACTTTCTTCACATAATTTATGGTCTTTAACAATCTCTTCATCAGGACTTAACGATTGATTCATAACAATTTCTTCACATAATTTCTCCTCATCAGTACTTAACGATTGATTCATAACAATTTCTTCACATAACTTCTCTTCATCAGTACTTAACGATTGATTCATAACAATTTCTTTACATAACTCTCGCCCTTTAACACTATCTTCAACAGGACATAACGATCGACTTCTATCTACTTTGAAATTTTTGTTTGACTTTTCTTCGTTTACCAGGTTCAATTTCACAATCCCGTTGAAGGCGCCTAAATCTATACGCAAGCCACAGGCTTTCAAAAATTTCGTCCCAATATTGCATCTTGACTCATAGACTCTTCAGCAACTACAATTAACTCGAAATTAATTTTTACTTTATTCTTTATTATGAAACAGAAAATTTTGCCATGTATTCTCAATGGACTTTTATTTACTCCAAAATATGACTTCAAACCCGGATGTAGACAAATTCCAGCCGGCACCTTTGATTTTTTAATTATTGATGTACTGCTTCCTGAGTCTATGAGACACTCTGCTAGTATATGTAAATTAGTATAACCCCTTAAGTAAATCTTAACATATCTTACATAGTCATCGTCCTCTCCTCGGCGCTCTTTTCTCTTTGGGCATTGGGCAATGAAGTGACCATCAACGCCACATCCATAACACGAACCGGGTGGTCTCTTCGGCTTACCGCACTCCTTGGTCATGTGTCCTCCTGCGTTGCAATTGTAACAGCGCCAGTCCTTTCCCTCAGCGTTCTTCTTAATGATTGGTGGTTTCACCCCATCAGCTGCCGATTTCACATTCGGCAACTGGATATTGGTAAACGCCTTAAGCAACTCCATCGGACCAGTAAAACATCGTATGCGTGCCTGATCACGCAAAATATCCGACGGGATGCCTTCAATCAGATGCTCCAACAGCTCCTCTGTATCCAAATTTATATTTTGTGCCAAAGATATCTTCGCCTCGAAATAAATGGCAACTTTTCCTGGCGTTGCCACATCCGCTGTTCAAAATTTCGTCGCAAGGTTGCCTTCGAGCTTGTTTGACCAAACGCCAAAATGAACGGTTCGATCAAACGTGTTGGGTTCGCTTGAATCCAACGTTTTGCGGCACCATTTAGTTTTGCCACAAACAACATACGCACACAACTCTCGTTCAACTCGAAAACCTGCGCAATGCTCTTTAACTGTCCGATCCACTTGCCTGCACAGTCTTGTCCATCGAAGTCAACAGCGACTTCTTTCGCTAGCGCAAACAACCCCTTTTGGTGCTCCTCGTGTGTCTGCGCGCCTCTGCTGTCGCTGTCGGCAATGTCTGGGCTGCTGGCGCTTACTTCGCTTGTGCTTGAAGACGCTCGCGGTTGGCCTTGACTTCTGCTTCTAACTGTCGTATTATGTTGAGCATTCCGTTACAATTTCCAGAATTTGTCGCTAAGGCGTCGCTTCGCTCGTCTGGCATAATTTGTTGCTGCAACTCTGGGTCTTCGTTGTTACTGTTGTTGCCAGCCAGATCTGAGTTTTGGCAACTCAGTGGATTAACTTGCCCTTCCTCCGATTCTGGGCCACTCTCATCAGTTACTGCTAGTGCACAGCCTCGGCCCATTAACGGGACCTGGTTAAGTCGCGCCACTAATTCAGCTTTACTGCCAGTTGTCGGCAGTCCCAAGACAGCTAGCCAATTTTTTAATTGCACCGTGCGAAAACTATTGATATTCACTTCTTCCATGGCGTGTATCTCGAACCACTTCTGAATTTGTAGTAGTAGATGTAGTAGTAGATCGTCGCCTATCGAATTAATCTCTCTCTCCGTTCGTCTGTCTGTCTCTCTTCTCATTGTTCAGTGTTCATCAACGTGCATACTGTTCTGCCACAACAGTGTTGGCAAACCTATCGATGTTCGTTATAGTTTAAACTAGCCATCCTACTACACCGGTTAATGCAGAAACCATTCTCAAGCATTTGAATAACGAAAAAATCCTCAAACAAGTCCTGCACTACGTTTCTGTATGATGGCCAGAAAAGTTAGAAAGTGGCAACGAAGATTTATTGCCATACTTTAATCGTAAGTTTGCTCTAACAATTAATGATCACTTACTATGTTTACAGTCAGATACAAATCGAATAGTGATTCCAACCAGTCTACGTCCAAAAGTCCTTAAACTATTACATGAGGGACATTGGGGCATTGTTCGCATGAAGCATATTGCAAGGAAACATGTTTGGTGGCCTGCCATTGATGAAGACATAAAAAAGCTAGCTCAGTCATGCAACATCTGCAAGAACAACAATCCAGCGCCACCACGACAATACCAGAGTTGGCCTACAGCAACCACAGCTTGGGAGCGAATCCACAGCGACTTCGCTGGCCCAATATTCGATGCCATGTGGTTAATTTATGTAGACGCATACTCGCAGTTCCCGTTTACTGTTCAAATGATATCGGTAACAACCGCCAACACAATCTCAGCTTTGTCTTCAATTTTTGCAATCGAAGGATATCCGAAGACTATGGTCAGCGGTAATGCACCGCAGCTTACGTCTGAAGCATTCAAAGAGTTTTGCCTACTCCATGGAATCAAGCATATAACAACAGCACCATTTCACCCAGCCTCTAATGGATTGGCTGAGCGATTTGCACAATCTTTTAAAATTTCTGTGAAAAAAAATATTCACGAAGGTTTGCCTGTACGAACAGCAGTAACAAAATATCTTGCTTCTTACAGATTCACCCCCAATGCACAAGGTAAATCTCCTGCTGAGTTAATTCACGGTCGTCCAGTTCGCACCGTATTAAGTCAACTTTTCGAAAAGCCTGTCGAAACTAAGCATGAGCTGACAAAATACAGCACAAATCAAAAGGTATTTTCCAGAAATTTCTCGAGGGGAGAAAAGTGGGTCAAAGGCACTATAGACCGACCAATTGGACGAATGCTGTACGTCGTAGGTACATCAAAGGGCTTTATCAAGCGCCATTTCAACCAAACCACGAATGTCAGACAACACGTCCGAGCACAACCCGACTAAGTATTGGTTCGTTCCTGAAATACCACGACCAGCTCCTTGTTCAACACCACAATTACAAGAAGACCAGCCAGAAACGCATCACGATCTTCCCAATACCCTTCAAGAAACTGTTCCTGATCCTGGTGAAAATGCAGCAACGTCGAATGAAACTCCAAAACGAAACCAATCTTCACGACGACGTTCTGGTATACCTGTTCGACAAAGTATAAGAGCTCGCCAGGAAGTCAATCGGTTCAAGCCACACGATTTCCAAAAATCTAAAAATTAGTTACCGTTTATAATTTAAAGGGAGAGATGTTTTATGTATCATTTGAAGTCTAAAATAAGCATTTCCCAACATTGTTAAACCTAGTATTCCTTAGATATGGTAACATTGTCATTACACATCAATAAACGGTCAGTCTAGCATAAGCTCTCAAAAAGAACGCGTGTACCTCTCTACTGTGGACACAACAAGATTGATTAATATGTTGACGCTATTGCTGATGGGTATTGATTGCCGCTCTTGTGTATTGTTTTCATTATTTGCAAATTAATACGTTTTTTAAGCAATCGATCTTGGATGAAAGTCTGTTACAGATATTTTAATAAATACTAAAATCAATATAAAACTAGAAGCGTTTAAAAAATAAACTAAATATTGGCGTTAAATTTAAAAACTTCTCACTATGGTCCCAAAGTAGTTTTTTTTACATTAATTAGGAAAAAAATATCTTGATTTATAAAAAAAAGTTTTTTTTTCCAACTGGGTACACCCCACAAACCAACGAAATTACAGTGTCAAATAAATAGTCTTCCCCTGAAAGTTTTCTCAATGTTTTCTGCGCACGTGGCTTGAAGAAAAAAAAAAATGTAGTCATTTGTATCATCAAAAGTAATAGTCCAGTATATAAAAATTACAAGAGAAAATGTAGCTCCAGGTTTGTTTTACTCGATTGTCTATGTATTTTATGTGTTTTGTGCTGTTTTTTTTTTTTTTGTTCGTCTCTAACCTAAAATAATTTTTCTTCGTGAAGTAAAAAATAGTGGATTGTTGTCATTATTAATCAAGTCATGTTTGTCAATGTTTTATCTGTATAAAACACTAATCACTTTTTACCCAATTCCACCAGGTTCAATCACGAATTTCCCTAGGGATGAGTTCGGGAATGCAGAACTGCTTGACGTGTGGCTACATAATAATAAAGTTCAATGGATCACTTTTGAAAAAAAAGAATAAATAAAAAAACCAGAGGGCCGGGGCGAACTTTGACCGCGTCAAAGTTTGCAACTGTGTTGGTAACCGGCTTTAGGTTGGCGAAAGAACGGCTTAGAATCTTACAATTAGCATAGAAAATAACGAAGATATTGACTGTTTTCCACCGATCGTTCCTAGGTAGGTATATGATACAGTCACTCGATCTTGATCAAATTTGGCACAGTCGTTTATAGCTCACCACATTAAATTTCACGACAATAGCTCTGAAAATAACATAGTTATTCAGAAAAGTCCCTATTCGTGAATTTTCCGTTTGTATGGAAACTATATGATATAGTGGTCCGATCCGGCTGATTCCGAGATAAACAATCCCTGCAGTAGCTCTTACGGTTTGCGTTGATCCAGACGGACGGACGGACATGGCTATTTGAACTCGTCTCGTCGTGCTGATCAATGTATGTAGTTTATATGGTCGGAGATGCTTCCTTTAATGCATTGCACACCTCTGACCAAAATAAATATGCCCTTTTGGCAAGGGTATAAAAATCGAAGAATTTCGCAACCTACGCAAATAAATGCTTTGCAAAATGCAATAGCATGGCATGTCGGCTTAAAACGGATCCAAAACATAAAAATGGGATGCTTTAAAAATGTTAATTATAGTTGGAAATAATAAGCTACATATAACACCAAAAAGCGTTGGTCGTCGACGCGTTTCTTATTCTGCTTTAAAGGCAGCATCAAAAGGCAAGGCAAGTCAAATAAGAGATAAGTATAGAATAAAAGTCGTAACTGCGACATTTACCTGATCTATAAGCATCTTATTGAAGCAAAGGCAAAATGTAGACCTGAAGACATTTCAATTTCAGAAACTATTGCAGTTGTTCCATTACAGGATATTTTAGATCACACAGTAAAACGAATAATGACACTGCAAAAGTCATGAAAATATTAAATTCAAACACGGAAATAACGAATTTATTAGTAAATCTAACTTGTACCGTATGACTCGTTGTGTTTTTGTGTGTTTGTGTTAATGATTTTTAACAACCTTAATTTCTGTTTATCACCTTTGTTGGTGTTTTTTTCTCATTTTTCCTCTCTCTCCCACCTTAATCCCATTTCATTTCTTTCTTGCAAGTCACAAGCGACGCTCATTTGTTGTTGTCTTGCAGTTTCTTTGTGTTCTTGTTGCAGAGTTTTTGTTATTGTGATTTCTAACTCCCGCGCTCGCGCTCTTTGATTTTTTTTCTCTTGTTCGTTTCACTCGTCGCCGTTATTTGCGCTCATATTGCAGTCTGTTGTGTGTCTGTAATATAGACTCTAGTTAGTGCTCTCTTTTTCTTTTAACTCTTGTGCAACCTCAAAATCTCTCTTTCTTATTATTTCTGGACCTCAGAGTGAGTTATATATTTTATTACCAAAACATTTCTCATTTTTATTTATTTGATTACCAATTTTTCTTATTACCTTATAATGCCTGTTTGTTTGCTTAAAAATTGTTTGCACCCCGCCCCACCACTGAATAGTTTTATTAACTATTGGTTGTGTAAAACTACAGTACATGTTAAGTGCGCCGGCTTTACATGCAGGGTGAAGGATCGTTTAGATCAAAAAAAGGGTCTCAAATGGGGTTGTGAGTCATGCCGGATCGTAGAAGATGAAATGGAACTTTTCATGCGGCAAACAAAAGATAACCATGAGTCTGTCCGCCAGTTTTCTTAAACTCTCGCAAGAGTTTAAAGCTGTCGAGTCTAAGTTTAGTAGCTTAACGCTACTGAATGAGTCTTGAAAGCGTAAGAAGGCGAGAGAACAGACTCCAGATTTGTCCTTGCGTTTGCCGGTCTCCACATCTATATCGGTTCCAACCCCTTCTCAACCAATGCAAACTCCAATTCCGCACATTATGTCTGTAGTGTCCGTTTTGTCTGGGCAAGAATCTACACCCATGGATTTTGCCGACAGAGATTCTAGTGATAGCAATGCCGGAGTGCTACTTGTTGCAACTGATGCTACAATTAATGCGGTAGCTGATGCAATACCTGGAATGCCGAAACCATTGGTGGGAGTGCCACCTAAAAAACACATTTTTGTTTCGAGACTTCTCCCTGATGCTACATCGGATGATGTCATGGCCCACATTGGGGCTAAACTGAATGTCTCCAATATATCCATAGAAACGTTTACATTTTCATATTCTACAGAAATTTCATCTTTTTAAATCAGTGTCCCAATTGAGTTCTTTGACTGTATCTGCAGTTCTAGCTTCTGGCCGAAAAGTTTAATTGTTAAGGAGTTTACATCCAGAAAAAGGAAGATACGCGGCCAAAGAAGGATTCCTTCACCATCTATTCCCACTCCTTCATTACCTATTCCTTCTTCTACACTATCACAAAACTAACAACTTCTCTCTCTGTCGGCTATCAGAATGTCAGAGGCCTTAATACTAAACTTACTAAACTCTTTGTAGATAGTCTATCTTTTGATTTTGACCTAATTGTCTTTACTGAGACGTGATTAAAACCTGACGTTTTTGACGCCACAGTTTTACCCTCTAATTTCAATATTTTTAGACGTGATCGTACTGATCGTAGAGGTGGTGGGTCTGATCGGGTCTGATAACAATACCTGTGTCAAGTAGTATCGAATTTATATGCGTTAAGGTATCGTTTACTCGTTTTTCCAATTTTGTTACCTGTTCTTACATTCCGCCCCAATCGGAATGGCCAACCTACTTACTACATTTAGAATCTATTAAATTTATACTTGAACTACTTTCTGACAGAGACTCATTAATTGTGCTTGGGGACTTTAACCTGCTCACCGTAACTTGGTCAACACTTAATGGTAGTAAAACGTTGCTGCCCTCTGGGTTTTGTTGATGGTCTGCTTGAGCTTTCGTTGGCCCAGCTGAATTCGATTTCTAATAAGTCTGGCAGATTTCTGGATCTGATTTTTACTTCTGATACTAGGTTTTGTGAAATATCTAGAACTAGTCCAATGGTGTTACTAGAGGATAGTTTTCATCCAACTTTAGAGTTATCTATTAAATTTCCCAGCCGCGAGCCCATCTCCGAGTGCGATCCTACGGTATGCACCCGATGTTTTCGGATGACTGACTTTGTCGCACTAAACAATGCCTTTCTTAATACCGACTGGACTAACTTATACACTTGTACGGATATGAATTCCGCCATTTCTTTATTTTATACCACTGTTGACTCAATCTTTAATGACTGTGTACCCCTAGTGTCTCCTGTGGTGACGCAAAAATCAACATGGTTAACGCGGAGGCTGTCAAAACTGAAGAATCTTAAGTCTAGGTATTACAAAAAGTATAAAGTCACGCCTCTATTATCGGATCTTTCTCGTTACTTGGTTGCTAAATCGAATTTTATTGTTTCTAATTCTTAATGCTATAATAGTTATTTACAACGTTGCAAGTTGCACTTCTCCGAAAATCCTTAAGAGTTCTATAGTTTCGTTAACTCAAAGCGAAATTCTATCTCCCTTCCAACCTTTGCAGTTTTTAATAATGTTTTGGCCTTTTCTGATCAATCTATTTGTAATTTATTTGCTAGCTTCTTCTCGACCACGTATACATCCACTAAGTTCAACTCTAGTCAGAAATATCCATATCCTATAACGAAATCCAACTGCATTCTGAATCCTATTATAACGGAAAGTTCAGTAGCTAAGGAACTAGTGACGATTGAGCCGGTATACTCACCGGGCCCAGACGGCATTCCCGCTTGTGTCCTAAGGTTCTGTGCGGAGTCATTGTGCTCGCCTTTACTTAAGCTTTTTGAGTTGTCCGTTACACTGTCCGAGTTTCCAGCTATATTTATTTATGTATTTATTTATTTACGTCAACTAAATCAGCAGTCGACGAAAAAGCTTAAGCTAAAATACAGATCATAATTAATTCACGAAAGTAGCTTAGGTGCCAGCTATGCCCCGATTCACAGCCAATGTGGTCAGGGATGAGTTGCAGCAAATCCAATATCCAGTCCAGAATACTTTCAGTGGTTACGCTGTAGATAATTAAAAAGTATAGCGCGAAGAGAAGTGTCAGATAGATGAGGAGAAATAAGGTGAGAAAGGTTGTTAAAAGATCGGCAAAGAACACGAAGAGGTTCGTAAAGAGAGTAGTTAGTCAGATATCAACTAAGGTAAAGAGGAAAAAAGTTTCTGGTCCGACGTGAGGGAACACAAAAATATAGCGTATCTAGTAAATTGGTAGAACTGACTTCGCCGTTGACTACTTTATGTAGAAAGAGAATCCCAAATACGAGCCTACGGTTGTAAAGTGAAGGAAGATTAATAAGAAGAAGTCTGTCAGAATAAGAAGGTAGGTGAGGATTCGAGTCCCAATTAACACCGCGTAACGCAAACTTAAGGAATTGCTTCTGTACCGATTCAATACTACGCTGGTGAACATCATATTGAGGGTTCCACACTGGTGAGCAATATTCTAGAGTAGGGCGAACTAACGAAGTGTATAAAACCTTTGTCACATATAAATCTTCAAATTCTTTGGCCCAACGTTTAATAAAGCCAAGAAGACTGCATGCTCTATTGATAATTGAAGATATATGAATATTAAAAGAAGTTTTGCAAGTCACAAGCGACGCTCATTTGTTGTTGTCTTGCAATTTCTTTGTGTTCTTGTTGCAGAGTTTTTGTTATTGTGATTTCTAACTCCCGCGCTCGCGCTCTTTGATTTTTTTCTCTTGTTCGTTTCACTCGTCGCCGTTATTTGCGCTCATATTGCAGTCTGTTGTGTGTCTGTAATATAGACTCTAGTTAGTGCTCTCTTTTTTCTTTTAACTCTTGTGCAATCTCAAAATCTCTCTTTCTTATTATTTCTGGACCTCAGAGTGAGTTATATATTTTATTACCAAAACATTTCTCATTTTTATTTATTTGATTACCAATTTTTCTTATTACCTTATAATGCCTGTTTGTTCGCTTAAAAATTGTTTGCACCCCGCCCCACCACTGAATAGTTTTATTAACTGTTGGTTGTGTAAAACTACAGTATATGTTAAGTGCGCCGGCTTTACATGCAGGGTGAAGGATCGTTTAGATCAAAAAAAGGGTCTCAAATGGGGTTGTGAGTCATGCCGGATCGTAGAAGATGAAATGGAACTTTTCATGCGGCAAACAAAAGATAACCATGAGTCTGTCCGCCAGTTTTCTTAAACTCTCGCAAGAGTTTAAAGCTGTCGAGTCTAAGTTTAGTAGCTTAACGCTACTGACTGAGTCTCGAAAGCGTAAGAAGGCGAGAGAACAGACTCCAGATTTGTCCTTGCGTTTGCCGGTCTCCACATCTATATCGGTTCCAACCCCTTCTCAACCAATGCAAACTCCAATTCCGCACATTATGTCTGTAGTGTCCGTTTTGTCTGGGCAAGAATCTACACCCATGGATTTTGCCGACAGAGATTCTAGTGATAGCAATGCCGGAGTGCTACTTGTTGCAACTGATGCTACAATTAATGCGGTAGCTGATGCAATACCTGGAATGCCGAAACCATTGGTGGGAGTGCCACCTAAAAAACACATTTTTGTTTCGAGACTTCTCTCTGATGCTACATCGGATGATGTCATGGCCCACATTGGGGCTAAACTGAATGTCTCCAATATATCCATAGAAACGTTTACATTTTCATATTCTACAGAAATTTCATCTTTTTAAATCAGTGTCCCAATTGAGTTCTTTGACTGTATCTGCAGTTCTAGCTTCTGGCCGAAAAGTTTAATTGTTAAGGAGTTTACATCCAGAAAAAGGAAGATACGCGGCCAAACAAGAATTCCTTCACCATCTATTCCCACTCCTTCATTACCTATTCCTTCTTCTACACTATCACAAAACTAACAACTTCTCTCTCTGTCGGCTATCAGAATGTCAGAGGCTTTAATACTTAACTTACTAAACTCTTTGTAGATAGTCTATCTTTTGATTTTGACCTAATTGTCTTCACTGAGACTTGATTAAAACCTGACGTTTTTGACGCCACAGTTTTACCCTCTAATTTCAATATTTTTAGACGTGATCGTACTGATCGTAGAGGTGGTGGGTCTGATCGGGTCTGATAACAATACCTGTCTCAAGTAGTATCGAATTTATATGCGTTAAGGTATCTTTTACTCGTTTTGCCAATTTTGTTACCTGTTCTTACATTCCGCCCCAATCGGAATGGCCAACCTACTTACTACATTTAGAATCTATTAAATTTATACTTGAACTACTTTCTGACAGAGACTCATTAATTGTGCTTGGGGACTTTAACCTGCTCACCGTAACTTGGTCAACACTTAATGGTAGTAAAACGTTGCTGCCCTCTGGGTTTTGTTGATGGTCTGCTTGAGCTTTCGTTGGCCCAGCTGAATTCGATTTCTAATAAGTCTGGCAGATTTCTGGATCTGATTTTTACTTCTGATACTAGGTTTTGTGAAATATCTAGAACTAGTCCAATGGTGTTACTAGAGGATAGTTTTCATCCAACTTTAGAGTTATCTATTAAATTTCCCAGCCGCGAGCCCATCTCCGAGTGCGATCCTACGGTATGCACCCGATGTTTTCGGATGACTGACTTTGTCGCACTAAACAATGCCTTTCTTAATACCGACTGGACTAATTTATACACTTGTACGGATATGAATTCCGCCGTTTCTTTATTTTATACCACTGTTGACTCAATCTTTAATGACTGTGTACCCCTAGTGTCTCCTGTGGTGACGCAAAAATCAACATGGTTAACGCGGAGGCTGTCAAAACTGAAGAATCTTAAGTCTAGGTATTACAAAAAGTATAAAGTCACGCCTCTATTATCGGATCTTTCTCGTTACTTGGTTGCTAAATCGAATTTTATTGTTTCTAATTCTTAATGCTATAATAGTTATTTACAACGTTGCAAGTTGCACTTCTCCGAAAATCCTTAAGAGTTCTATAGTTTCGTTAACTCAAAGCGAAATTCTATCTCCCTTCCAACCTTTGCAGTTTTTAATAATGTTTTGGCCTTTTCTGATCAATCTATTTGTAATTTATTTGCTAACTTCTTCTCGACCACTTACACATCCACTAAGTACAACTCTAGTCAGAAATATCCATATCCTATAACGAAATCCAACTGCATTCTGAATCCTATTATAACGGAAAGTTCAGTAGCTAAGGAACTAGTGACGATTAAGCCGGTATACTCACCGGGCCCAGACGGCATTCCCGCTTGTGTCCTAAGGTTCTGTGCGGAGTCATTGTGCTCGCCTTTACTTAAGCTTTTTGAGTTGTCCGTTACACTGTCCGAGTTTCCAGCTATATTTATTTATGTATTTATTTATTTACGTCAACTAAATCAGCAGTCGACGAAAAAACTTAAGCTAAAATACAGATCATAATTAATTCACGAAAGTAGCTTAGGTGCCAGCTATGCCCCGATTCACAGCCAATGTGGTCAGGGATGAGTTGCAGCAAATCCAATATCCAGTCCAGAATACTTTCAGTGGTTACGCTGTAGATAATTAAAAAGTATAGCGCGAAGAGAAGTGTCAGATAGATGAGGAGAAATAAGGTGAGAAAGGTTGTTAAAAGATCGGCAAAGAGCACGAAGAGGTTCGTAAAGAGAGTAGTTAGTCAGACATCAACTAAGGTAAAGAGGAAAAAAGTTTCTGGTCCGACGTGAGGGAACACAAAAATATAGCGTATCTAGTAAATTGGTAGAACTGACTTCGCCGTTGACTACTTTATGTAGAAAGAGAATCCCAAATACGAGCCTACGGTTGTAAAGTGAAGGAAGATTAATAAGAAGAAGTCTGTCAGAATAAGAAGGTAGGTGAGGATTCGAGTCCCAATTAACACCGCGTAACGCAAACTTAAGGAATTGCTTCTGTACCGATTCAATACTACGCTGGTGAACATCATATTGAGGGTTCCACACTGGTGAGCAATATTCTAGAGTAGGGCGAACTAACGAAGTGTATAAAACCTTTGTCACATATAAATCTTCAAATTCTTTGGCCCAACGTTCAATAAAGCCAAGAAGACTGCATGCTCTATTGATAATTAAAGATATATGAATATTAAAAGAAAGTGTTGAGTCAAACATAACGCCTAAGTCTTTAAATCAAGGATGGGCACGTAGTGGCTCTTTTGGCTCCCGTGGCTCTTTACCGGCAGAGGCTGGGCAGAGAAAAAGGTCATTTTTGGTCTCGACGCACACAAAAATTTGTGTGTCGTCGTCGAACTTGTAGACAGAGGGACGGACAAGTCCCGAATTTTGCGGAGAGGGGGAAAAAGGTCGCGATCGCGAGCTCGCAGCTTGTAGACAGAGGGACGGACAAGTACCAAATTTTGGGGAGAGGGGGAAAAGGGTCGCGATCTCGAGCTCGCAGCTTGTAGACAGAGGGACGGACAAGTACCGAATTTTGCGGAGAGGGGGAAAAGGGTCGCGATCTCGAGCTCGCAGCTTGTAGACAGAGGGACGGACACGTCCCGAATTTTGCGGGCAGGGGGAAAAAGGGTCGCGATCTCAAGAACTCGACAAAAACAACCCTTATTTTCTTACCCGTCCCTCACGCCCTCTGTCCACAAGCTGCAAGCTCGCGATCGCGACCCTTTTCCCCCTCTCCGCAAAATTCGGGACTTGTCCGTCCCTCTGTCTACAAATTCGACGACGACACACAAATTTTTGTGTGCGTCGAGACCAAAAAATTACCTTTTTCTCTGCCCAGCCTCTGCTGCTGATGCTCTGGCTCCCAAGTTAAATTTTCGTGCCCACCCTTGCTTTAAATGATGGTACACAATCTAACAGAACAGACTTAATCGAGTAATGAGCTAGGAACGGCGACAAATGACTGAAAGTCATAAAAGAGGCATTTAGAGGCATTAAGGTGTAATTTATTAACGTGACACCAAACACAGAACGCATCGAGATCTGATTGCAAGTACTGTTGGAAAGAAGGATCATTATATGAATAACAAATCTTGACGTCATCCGCAAACATGAGCACGCGTGAATGAGCCAAGGCCAAAGGCAAATCGTTTATAAACAAGGTAAATAACAGTGGGCCCAGATGACTGCCTTGGGGGACACCTGACGTAACTCGAACAGTTTTAGATATCGAGGAACGAAAAACACCTTTTGGGTTTTGATAATAAGATACGACTTTAACCAAGCCAATAGTTTCGGGGAAAAACCCATGATGTTAAGTTTCATGAGAAGCATAGAATGATCAACCGTATCGAAAGACTTACTAAAGTCAGTATAAATAACATCAGTTTGACACTTTTTATGGAAGCCATGGTGTACAAGGGTAGTCAATTCTAAAAGGTTTGTAAGCGACGAACGACCTTTCGTGAAGCCATGCTGACAAGGAGAAATAGTGGATCTGGATAGGTGTTGAAGGGAAGACGTAATAATTTTCTCAACCAGCTTAGGTATTGCCGAAAGTTTGGCAATGCCACGGCAGTTAGAAATATTCGATTTGTTACCCTTTTTAAAAAGAGGAATAATAAAAGACTCCTTCCTATCAGGGAAGCTACAAGTCTCACTCGATATAAAGAATAACCGAGATAAAGGCTTAAAAGGGAAATCGAACACATTTTAAGGATGCAACTAGGAATATTATCAGGCCCGGGAACGAAGGAAGACGTCATAGACGACAAGCTAGAGATAATACAGTCTTCAGTAATACTAGAAAAAAACATGCAATTTAAATGTGGAATTGAGAAGGGATAAGGTGTGGGATCCGAAGCAGTAGTAGAATAAGTCGACTGAAAGAAACAGCAAACAGATCTGCAATATCTGAGTCATTATTAGCAGTCTGCTCATTGCGTTTGAATGTGGAAGGTAGTAAATTAGAGCGTCTTTTGGAATTAACAAAGTTATAAAATCTGTTGGGGTTCTTATAAAATTCAACCTTACAGCGAACGAGATTTGGCTACACAATAATTTGCATAGCCAAGTCGCGAACCAGTTTTTTTAAATCTTTTAAAATGTCTCGATTTATTGTTACGGAGATTAGAGGCCTACGTGTGAACCAGACTGGCGCACTGGAGACGGTAGAGACATTCACATAAGGAACGCATTTATCAATTAGAGAATTAAGAGCAGAGTGTAAAAAATTCACTGCACAATCTATATCACAGCACTCAAATAGAAATGACTAATCAAAAGATAAAGAAGATTGAAATTCGTTTTACGAAAACATCTACGACGAGAATTTGAGATGTTATTAAATGAATTATTAACGGAATTGTAAGAAATAGTAATTTTAATGGTAGGGTGATAAATATCTTCAGGCTTTACTAGGGGCTGTGTTTGTGATACAGCACTAACAGTGGGATCAGAGACAAAAACAAGATCAAGGATTCTTTTAGAAGAGTTAAGAAAAGAATTCAACTGATATAGCGGACATTCAAGTAGGCTGTCAAGAAAAACATGTTGACATGAAGGAATTAAGAAAGATAGATTATCATCAACAAGCCAATAAATATTAGGCAAGCTAAAATCACCTAAAACTGTAAGAAAATCACGATCTTTAAGGCGACTAAAAATAGTTCACAAAGCATCAGCATGGTGCATGTAGATTATGATATCAGAAGCTGGAGGAATATATGAACAAGAGACATATAAGCTAAAGTTAGAACATGTAACTTCGACGCAAATAAACTCAACACCTAAGGGGAGATCAATTGGCACAACACTTGAACACAGATTCGAGTTGACAGCAATGAGTACTCCACCGCCACGTCGACCAACACGATCAAGCCTATAAGAAATAAAGTTATTAGAAAGAATTTCATTATCCAAAACAGAGGAATTAAGCCAAGTTTCAGAGATAGCTAAGGTGTCAGCCAAAAAGGTTAAGCTATCACAGAATAATTTCGAGAGCTTGGTAAGAAGTCCTCTTACATTTTGATAATGAATGCAAAGACTAGAAGTTATTAGTTTTTTTAAGCAGAATATACATTAGGAAGGTGGGCAGGCAAAGGGCGGGAGCGCTTATTGGGCGCAAATTCGTGTACAACTAGGCCTTCTGGCCAAAAGTTAGGGTCAACCATAGCTGAGAAATACTCATTTGGTACAGTAATTTTAAAAGAGGAGATTTCGCGAGGCATAGAAAACTTAAACTTTTGAATTAAAACCTTAGCATTGCAAATATTACCAATGTAAGCTGCCACCGACAATTCAGAAGTATCTGGAGCATGCCTAGAGATAAATAAATGTTTGCGATGAGGCACTACAGTTAGTGGAGGCGGAGGAGCATTGGGATCCGGAAGTGATTGAGAGCCAGCCTGATCCTGAAATTGATCAGAGCTCCCGTGGAATAGATTGAGGTACACCAGGGCTTGTAATGGGTACTTCAATCTGAAAAGAAGAGCATAAAGAGGGACAAGAAGATGGTGTAGGCAAAAGTAAAATGGGAGGAGATGTAATAGAGAGTGCGGGCGACTGCTTATGAGGCAACTCAAGGGTACATTTCTTGGGCAATTCCTTAGAAGGTGGACCAAACTTGAGTTGCGAATATGCTAGAGTCACACTCATTAGACAGCTGATTGGCCATTTTATTTAAAGAAAGAAACTTTAAACGAAGATCCCTGTACATTCGGCTAAAATCAAGCTGCTGGCTGGCACAAGATGGGCAAGTCCAGCGCATTAAACCAAGCTCAGGCTTAGACACAGACAAACCAGAAAATTTGTCGTAATCGCGGCCGTTGAGGCCAGCACATTTTAAGTGAATAGGAATATCGCAGAGCCAACAAGATATTGCTCTATACTGATCGTCAAAACGATCAGAATGCTTGCAAATAGGTAGACAACGAGGCATTGAAAAGCCAAAATAAACATAAGGCAAAAAAAAAAAAAATATAGAAAAATTTAAATAAACAGCACAAAGATAATTATCGATAAAAAATCAATAATTACAAATAAAACAAAGAGACAGCTAGAGTACACAGCACAAGAGAGAGTGCAAGCGCAGTTATAAGACGAGCTTTGAGAGGCGGCTTTACAAAAGTTATTATGAGAAGCTGAGCACAAGCACAAAGCAGAGAGAACAACAAAACCACTAGCACTGATGGTATGATGGGGGCAATGAGGGGACCAACTGCAGAAGCAATGAAGAGAGAGAACAATGGCGAATTATGTAAATAAAACACAAGAACACCAGCGAAAGCGAAAACAAACTAGGCACAATCAAAAATTGAGAGAAAACAATATATATTAATAAGAACTCAGGAGCTAAGCCAAAACACGACCGTCACGTCAGAGAGCAGAAGCTTTTTGTCGAAGGAAGGATTCGTTTATTTTACCTCTTCACAAATGTGGCAATAAATCCGGCGTCACTAATTACAGAGGAATTTCTAAATTGTCAGCGATACCTAAACTGTTTGAGAAAATTATGACGTCTCAAATACAGCATTTATGTAAATCTATTTTTTCGCCATACCAGAATGGTTTTGTCGAGAATAGGTCTACCACAACTAACCTTCTGCAGTTTACATCTTTTGTAATCCAAGGTTTTAAGAAACAAAAGCAAACTGATGTCATATATACGGATTTCATTAAAGCTCTCGATTCGGTAAACCATGCCTTACAATGTATTACATAAGCTGAATTTAGTTGGCTTTCCGGATGCTCTGCTTGCTTGGATTTCACAATATCTAAGCAATAGGAGGCAGAGGGTTCTTTTTAGGTCCTCTATTTCTAAGATCATTTGTGTTAAATCGGGAGTCCCACAGGGCAGTCACCTTGGCCTATTACTATTCACCATTTTTATTTATGATCTCCTCACCGTTCTTTTAAATTCCAGAGTTCTCATGTATGCCGATGATGTAAAAATCGCTAATCGCATTGTAGACTCTCTCTCATGTGATATCTTGCAAGCTGACCTGAATGCTTTTCAGGGGTGGTGTAGGGCCAACTTGTTATCGCTAAACTGTTCTAAGTGCAAAATTATGTCTTTTTATAGAGGTTCTCCCCAATTAACGAGTTACTTTTTAAATAATTTCCCGTTGAAATAATTAATAATACTTCTTTGGTTGTAAAAGATTTGGGGATCTTAATAGACCATAAACTTAGTTTTACTCAGCATATATCGACTACTGTTAGTAGGGCTAAGAGGGTTCTTGTCTTTATAAAGCGCTGGTCGAAGGAGTTCAAGGATCCATTTACTACCAAAATACTTTTTACTTCTTTAGTCCGCCCCATATTGGAGTATGGATCTTGTGTTTGGTCTCCTAAATATGAGTTTTATCAAAACAAATTAGAATCTGTACAAAAACAGTTTTTATTCTTTGCCTTTCGTGATTTGCGCTGGAATCCAACTGTACAACTGCCATCTTATTCTTGTCGACTTCAGTTAATTAACCTACCTTCTTTGACTAATCGTAGAACTATGCTTGGTGTAATTTTTCGTTACAAACTTTTGAATGGTGAGATTGACTCTTCCGAGCTGTTGAGTCAAATTAACATTTCCTTTCCATCTAGAAAGACCCGCAATTTCACACCGCTTATACTTCCCACTAGCACAACTAACTTTTCTCTGCATGAACCTTTTCGTATAGTATGTAGTGACTACAACAGACTTTGGCACGTTTTCAGTTCCGAAACATCGCTTCCGGTTATAAAAACTGCGATCTTGTCCTTCCACGCACGTAATTAGTTGTAATCATCTTTATTTAAACCTATCCTGTTTTCTGTTTATATGTAACCTATTATCTTATTACATTTAATATTTTCTATTTCTTTAGTTTAATTTTATGCTTATATATGTAATACGCCTTTGCCCTTAGGTCGGAGTGGGTAGAGGTTGTAACATTAACTTTACTTAGGGTCATTCGTAACAGGCCCGGGCCTGGTGTCATATGGGCCACATGTTCATACTAAGCGTTGTACGACTACGTCTATAAAAAACAAAAAAAAAAAAAAAAATTCAAAACGTAGTGCCATTTTTTTTTGCGGTAATTTTACTATAAAATATGAACATTACATGACTTTGATTGATGGTAAGGTCTTAAATAAAATAAATCGAGACAAACCTGCCCAATATGTGGAGCAAAGCCTTTACAATTGATGTCAATATCAGACATGAGCTCGGAAACTATCAATTCTAAGCCTGAATCTCTTCAATATGGTGCATGCAAGGATTCGTTTTTTAGAGTTCATAATTAATTTATCGTTCAGGATTGAGCTAAAAAAATGGCAAATTAGAGGCTGTCATGACAAGGATTTAATGCTCATACGCAAGCGGGAAATTCAAAGCAAATTTTGGTCGGAGCAGGGATTACACGTTGACAAGCAAAACAAAATGGAAGTGGAAATTCATAGTTTACACACTATTTTGATCGCTATTTCAAACGAGTTTTCGATTAATATTAATAAGTTTGAATTTCTTTGTAAGCAGACCCCACGCATTTTGATGAAAAATATCCTTGGACACGGTCCATAAAGCACGGAACAAGCTATGTATATAAGCAGGATAGGAGAATGCCAACCAGCAAAAATAGAAGGCTAAATAATATGCAGGACTTTTCCACAGAGCTATGAACACTAGCGATCTATTAATTTCAAGATTATGCATGGTCGAAATGAAAAAATAAAATAATAAGTGAGCGCCAAAACGACGAATCAGTCCAAGTTTTTACAGTGTTTATAAAATCGAATGCAATAAAACAGACAAAAAAATCTCTTTCAGTTTTTTAGCTTTTTATTTATGTGAAAAAAACGACTTTGGGACCATAGTGGTACTGTGTAGATTAAATACATATATATCAGATGGATAGTGCGAAGTTGTGCAATGTAAAATCGCAAGCTTTTAAACTAGGGAAAGCTTGTCTAAAAAACACGCCGTATGTTTTATGAAGATGAATTGTTCACGCATATTACAAAAATACTACCTTACTTTTAATTACCTGATAGGAAAAGCCTGTGGGAACAGGTAGGTACACTTGCCAGAAAAACTATCCGTACATGCAAGTATTAAATAGAAAATTAAAGTTTACATCGGATAATAACAGCGATTAAGTTATAATTTGATAGGTCTGTTTCACTATTATATTTATTCGAGATTTTTTTTTGATTCTCACGATATTTTATAATTCTTGTTACACGAGAACCATTTTTTTTTTAATTTAAAATAAAAATGTGCCAACATTGTAACCTAGAAAAAGTGTCCGTACGCATCGAAAATCCCATGCTATCAGCTGTCCTTATTAACTCAATTACAGTTACTTTTTAATTTGTGGTATTTTGTGGCGTGAATACATGACTTTCATATGCCACCCAAAATATGGGAAATTACTCCATACCAACAGAAAATTATTCTAAAACTTCCTCTGTCTAGTACGAGGTTAATATCTTCGGAAAAAACTGGCTCCATTCTTTCAAAGCCACGTTCTAGGCGCCCGAGCAAGCTGTCAACTCGTGAAAAACTGTCAATATTGCAGGAGCTAAAGAAGAATCCTCGAGTAACTGAATCGAAATTAAGCGAAAATGTTAAAGATTCGTTTCGTAAAACCATTCTGAAGACACTGTTTGAAAAATATTGAAAAAAGAGGGTTATCATGGCCGTGTAGCACATAAAAAGCCCTACATATCAGATGTCAACCGAAAGAAGCGAATGTGTCCGTATGAACATGAAAATAAGCCGCCAGAGTTTTGGGAAAGTGTTTTATTTTCGGATGAAAGCAAATATTGCATATTTGGTACTGTTGAGGAATGGTTGCTGAATTCCTAATAGGTTAATTTGAATTTGAATGTAAACGATATTTTGTATTTTTTATTATTTTTGGTCTTTAAGTTGCATGGACACACCTTTTTTGGCTTATGCAATATCAAGCGTCTGGTGAAATAAGAATGTATGTTGAGTTTAGTTAATTGCTTATTGGCCAACAAAAAATATCACATGGAGTAAAATAAATATATTTTTAATTAAAACGAACCAGCAAAGTTATTTTATGTGTCACCATAAAATTGGTCCTTCGAGCCGGATTTGGATTCTGTTAGAGATAGGCAATTCTACTCAACTTTAAGATGGAGAAACTAAAGGCAACACGCACCAAGTTAAAGTGCAGCCTCACGCGGATGCTTACACTTTTGGAGAATCCCCCTGTGAACTGCACAGCGGATGTGGTGGATACTATGATGACCAGACTCGACACCGTGTGGAAGGAGATTGATCAATCCACTGATGAGATTGATTTTCAAGAACCGCCAGGGTACGTCGACCCTATGGGTGACTACGGAGACTTTGATATGAAGTACTTAACCGCACAACTGCATTTAAAGGAACTGGGAAGATTGGTTAACCCAGTAAAAGCAACTAAAATCGTGGAGTCCAGTGAGGGAGTGAACGAAGTAGTATCGCAGGTACTACACAAGCCGATGGAACTTCTACGGGAGTTTTATGAAAGTAAGATAGTAGGTGGAGTTGCACCACACGCTACTACATCGCCAAGCCAAAGAAAAGAGTACTAATCCCACAGTAGATATGATTACCGAAAATAAGCAAATAAAGGAAGTCCATTCCATGTTGAGTCAAATTAACATTTCCTTTCCATCTAGAAAGACCCGCAATTTCACACCGCTTATACTTCCCACTAGCACAACTAACTTTTCTCTGCATGAACCTTTTCGTATAGTATGTAGTGACTACAACAGACTTTGGCACGTTTTCAGTTCCGAAACATCGCTTCCGGTTATAAAAACTGCGATCTTGTCCTTCCACGCACGTAATTAGTTGTAATCATCTTTATTTAAACCTATCCTGTTTTCTGTTTATATGTAACCTATTATCTTATTACATTTAATATTTTCTATTTCTTTAGTTTAATTTTATGCTTATATATGTAATACGCCTTTGCCCTTAGGTCGGAGTGGGTAGAGGTTGTAACATTAACTTTACTTAGGGTCATTCGTAACAGGCCCGGGCCTGGTGTCATATGGGCCACATGTTCATACTAAGCGTTGTACGACTACGTCTATAAAAAACAAAAAAAAAAAAAATTCAAAACGTAGTGCCATTTTTTTTTTGGTAATTTTACTATAAAATATGAACATTACATGACTTTGATTGATGGTAAGGTCTTAAATAAAATAAATCGAGACAAACCTGCCCAATATGTGGAGCAAAGCCTTTACAATTGATGTCAATATCAGACATGAGCTCGGAAACTATCAATTCTAAGCCTGAATCTCTTCAATATGGTGCATGCAAGGATTCGTTTTTTAGAGTTCATAATTAATTTATCGTTCAGGATTGAGCTAAAAAAATGGCAAATTAGAGGCTGTCATGACAAGGATTTAATGCTCATACGCAAGCGGGAAATTCAAAGCAAATTTTGGTCGGAGCAGGGATTACACGTTGACAAGCAAAACAAAATGGAAGTGGAAATTCATAGTTTACACACTATTTTGATCGCTATTTCAAACGAGTTTTCGATTAATATTAATAAGTTTGAATTTCTTTGTAAGCAGACCCCACGCATTTTGATGAAAAATATCCTTGGACACGGTCCATAAAGCACGGAACAAGCTATGTATATAAGCAGGATAGGAGAATGCCAACCAGCAAAAATAGAAGGCTAAATAATATGCAGGACTTTTCCACAGAGCTATGAACACTAGCGATCTATTAATTTCAAGATTATGCATGGTCGAAATGAAAAAATAAAATAATAAGTGAGCGCCAAAACGACGAATCAGTCCAAGTTTTTACAGTGTTTATAAAATCGAATGCAATAAAACAGACAAAAAAATCTCTTTCAGTTTTTTAGCTTTTTATTTATGTGAAAAAAACGACTTTGGGACCATAGTGGTACTGTGTAGATTAAATACATATATATCAGATGGATAGTGCGAAGTTGTGCAATGTAAAATCGCAAGCTTTTAAACTAGGGAAAGCTTGTCTAAAAAACACGCCGTATGTTTTATGAAGATGAATTGTTCACGCATATTACAAAAATACTACCTTACTTTTAATTACCTGATAGGAAAAGCCTGTGGGAACAGGTAGGTACACTTGCCAGAAAAACTATCCGTACATGCAAGTATTAAATAGAAAATTAAAGTTTACATCGGATAATAACAGCGATTAAGTTATAATTTGATAGGTCTGTTTCACTATTATATTTATTCGAGATTTTTTTTTGATTCTCACGATATTTTATAATTCTTGTTACACGAGAACCATTTTTTTTTTTTAATTTAAAATAAAAATGTGCCAACATTGTAACCTAGAAAAAGTGTCCGTACGCATCGAAAATCCCATGCTATCAGCTGTCCTTATTAACTCAATTACAGTTACTTTTTAATTTGTGGTATTTTGTGGCGTGAATACATGACTTTCATATGCCACCCAAAATATGGGAAATTACTCCATACCAACAGAAAATTATTCTAAAACTTCCTTCTGTCTAGTACGAGGTTAATATCTTCGGAAAAAACTGGCTCCATTCTTTCAAAGCCACGTTCTAGGCGCCCGAGCAAGCTGTCAACTCGTGAAAAACTGTCAATATTGCAGGAGCTAAAGAAGAATCCTCGAGTAACTGAATCGAAATTAAGCGAAAATGTTAAAGATTCGTTTCGTAAAACCATTCTGAAGACACTGTTTGAAAAATATTGAAAAAAGAGGGTTATCATGGCCGTGTAGCACATAAAAAGCCCTACATATCAGATGTCAACCGAAAGAAGCGAATGTGTCCGTATGAACATGAAAATAAGCCGCCAGAGTTTTGGGAAAGTGTTTTATTTTCGGATGAAAGCAAATATTGCATATTTGGTACTGTTGAGGAATGGTTGCTGAATTCCTAATAGGTTAATTTGAATTTGAATGTAAACGATATTTTGTATTTTTTATTATTTTTGGTCTTTAAGTTGCATGGACACACCTTTTTTGGCTTATGCAATATCAAGCGTCTGGTGAAATAAGAATGTATGTTGAGTTTAGTTAATTGCTTATTGGCCAACAAAAAATATCACATGGAGTAAAATAAATATATTTTTAATTAAAACGAACCAGCAAAGTTATTTTATGTGTCACCATAAAATTGGTCCTTCGAGCCGGATTTGGATTCTGTTAGAGATAGGCAATTCTACTCAACTTTAAGATGGAGAAACTAAAGGCAACACGCACCAAGTTAAAGTGCAGCCTCACGCGGATGCTTACACTTTTGGAGAATCCCCCTGTGAACTGCACAGCGGATGTGGTGGATACTATGATGACCAGACTCGACACCGTGTGGAAGGAGATTGATCAATCCACTGATGAGATTGATTTTCAAGAACCGCCAGGGTACGTCGACCCTATGGGTGACTACGGAGACTTTGATATGAAGTACTTAACCGCACAACTGCATTTAAAGGAACTGGGAAGATTGGTTAACCCAGTAAAAGCAACTAAAATCGTGGAGTCCAGTGAGGGAGTGAACGAAGTAGTATCGCAGGTACTACACAAGCCGATGGAACTTCTACGGGAGTTTTATGAAAGTAAGATAGTAGGTGGAGTTGCACCACACGCTACTACATCGCCAAGCCAAAGAAAAGAGTACTAATCCCACAGTAGATATGATTACCGAAAATAAGCAAATAAAGGAAGTCCATTCCATGTTGAGTCAAATTAACATTTCCTTTCCATCTAGAAAGACCCGCAATTTCACACCGCTTATACTTCCCACTAGCACAACTAACTTTTCTCTGCATGAACCTTTTCGTATAGTATGTAGTGACTACAACAGACTTTGGCACGTTTTCAGTTCCGAAACATCGCTTCCGGTTATAAAAACTGCGATCTTGTCCTTCCACGCACGTAATTAGTTGTAATCATCTTTATTTAAACCTATCCTGTTTTCTGTTTATATGTAACCTATTATCTTATTACATTTAATATTTTCTATTTCTTTAGTTTAATTTTATGCTTATATATGTAATACGCCTTTGCCCTTAGGTCGGAGTGGGTAGAGGTTGTAACATTAACTTTACTTAGGGTCATTCGTAACAGGCCCGGGCCTGGTGTCATATGGGCCACATGTTCGTACTAAGCGTTGTACGACTACGTCTATAAAAAACAAAAAAAAAAAAAATTCAAAACGTAGTGCCATTTTTTTTTGCGGTAATTTTACTATAAAATATGAACATTACATGACTTTGATTGATGGTAAGGTCTTAAACACATTAACAGGAAATAAAATAAATCGAGACAAACCTGCCCAATATGTGGAGCAAAGCCTTTACAATTGATGTCAATATCAGACATGAGCTCGGAAACTATCAATTCTAAGCCTGAATCTCTTCAATATGGTGCATGCAAGGATTCGTTTTTTAGATTTCATAATTAATTTATCGTTCAGGATTGAGCTAAAAAAATGGCAAATTAGAGGCTGTCATGACAAGGATTTAATGCTCATACGCAAGCGGGAAATTCAAAGCAAATTTTGGTCGGAGCAGGGATTACACGTTGACAAGCAAAACAAAATGGAAGTGGAAATTCATAGTTTACACACTATTTTGATCGCTATTTCAAACGAGTTTTCGATTAATATTAATAAGTTTGAATTTCTTTGTAAGCAGACCCCACGCATTTTGATGAAAAATATCCTTGGACACGGTCCATAAAGCACGGAACAAGCTATGTATATAAGCAGGATAGGAGAATGCCAACCAGCAAAAATAGAAGGCTAAATAATATGCAGGACTTTTCCACAGAGCTATGAACACTAGCGATCTATTAATTTCAAGATTATGCATGGTCGAAATGAAAAAATAAAATAATAAGTGAGCGCCAAAACGACGAATCAGTCCAAGTTTTTACAGTGTTTATAAAATCGAATGCAATAAAACAGACAAAAAAATCTCTTTCAGTTTTTTAGCTTTTTATTTATGTGAAAAAAAGACTTTGGGACCATAGTGGTACTGTGTAGATTAAATACATATATATCAGATGGATAGTGCGAAGTTGTGCAATGTAAAATCGTAAGCTTTTAAACTAGGGAAAGCTTGTCTAAAAAACACGCCGTATGTTTTATGAAGATGAATTGTTCACGCATATTACAAAAATACTACCTTACTTTTAATTACCTGATAGGAAAAGCCTGTGGGAACAGGTCGGCATACTTGCCAGAAAAACTATCCGTACATGCAAGTATTATATAGAAAATTAAAGTTTACATCGGATAATAACAGCGATTAAGTTATAATTTGATAGGTCTGTTTCACTATTATATTTATTCGATATATTTTTTTGATTCTCACGATATTTTATAATTCTTGTTACACGAGAACCATTTTTTTTTTAATTTAAAATGAAAATGTGCCAACATTGTAACCTAGAAAAAGTGTCCGTACGCATCGAAAATCGCATGCTATCAGCTGTCCTTTATTAACTCAATTACAGTTACTTTTTAATTTGTGGTATTTTGTGGCGTGAATACATGACTTTCATATGCCACCCAAAATATGGGAAATTACTCCATACCAACAGAAAATTATTCTAAAACTTCCTCTGTCTAGTACGAGGTTAATATCTTCGGAAAAAACTGGCTCCATTCTTTCAAAGCCACGTTCTAGGCGCCCGAGCAAGCTGTCAACTCGTGAAAAACTGACAATATTGCAGGAGCTAAAGAAGAATCCTCGAGTAACTGAATCGAAATTAAGCGAAAATGTTAAAGATTCGTTTCGTAAAACCATTCTGAAGACACTGTTTGAAAAATATTGAAAAAAGAGGGTTATCATGGCCGTGTAGCACATAAAAAGCCCTACATATCAGATGTCAACCGAAAGAAGCGAATGTGTCCGTATGAACATGAAAATAAGCCGCCAGAGTTTTGGGAAAGTGTTTTATTTTCGGATGAAAGCAAATATTGCATATTTGGTACTGTTGAGGAATGGTTGCTGAATTCCTAATAGGTTAATTTGAATTTGAATGTAAACGATATTTTGTATTTTTTATTATTTTTGGTCTTTAAGTTGCATGGACACACCTTTTTTGGCTTATGCAATATCAAGCGTCTGGTGAAATAAGAATGTATGTTGAGTTTAGTTAATTGCTTATTGGCCAACAAAAAATATCACATGGAGTAAAATAAATCTATTTTTAATTAAAACGAACCAGCAAAGTTATTTTATGTGTCACCATAAAATTGGTCCTTCGAGCCGGATTTGGATTCTGTTAGAAATAGGCAATTCTACTCAACTTTAAGATGGAGAAACTAAAGGCAACACGCACCAAGTTAAAGTGCAGCCTCACGCGGATGCTTACACTTTTGGAGAATCCCCCTGTGAACTGCACAGCGGATGTGGTGGATACTATGATGACCAGACTCGACACCGTGTGGAAGGAGATTGATCAATCCACTGATGAGATTGATTTTCAAGAACCGCCAGGGTATGTCGACCCTATGGGTGACTACGGAGACTTTGATATGAAGTACTTAACCGCACAACTGCATTTAAAGGAACTGGGAAGTTTGGTTAACCCAGTAAAAGCAACTAAAATCGTGGAGTCCAGTGAGGGAGTGAACGAAGTAGTATCGCAGGTACTACACAAGCAGATGGAACTTCTACGGGAGTTTTATGAAAGTAAGATAGTAGGTGGAGTTGCACCACACGCTACTACATCGCCAAGCCAAAGAAAAGAGTACTAATCCCACAGTAGATATGATTACCGAAAATAAGCAAATAAAGGAAGTCCATTCTATGGAATCACAGAGCTATTTAGCATGTTCTGCAGTACATCTACAGTCGCAAGGGAAACCAAGGAGTGTATTGCATATGGCTCTAGTTTTTGCATTGAATTCAAAGGGGTCATACACCACCTGTCAGGTTCTCTTTGATAGCGGATCAGAGCCATCATACATATCGGAGCACTGCATACGATAGCTGGGGCTCTCACGCTCACCATCTTGAATAATGGTATCAGGAATTTCGTCACTAAAGGCTGATACTACAAGAGGGGTCAGCGCAGTACAGTTGAAATCAAGATTCTCGAAGCATACACTAGATATTACAGCTCATGTTTTAGGTAGATAACAACTCTATTGCCAAAGGATGATGTCGACCCTGTCGTATTAAAGGTTTTCGATGGGTTATAACTGGCTGATTCGCTGAAAACCAGCGTTAAGCACGTGGACATTTTGTTGGGTAGCGACTACGTGTGGTCTTTATTCACAGGAGATAAAGTTTTAGATAAACATGGGAACATAATTGCAATATCCACAATATTCGGGTGGGTGGTCACCTCAATTGCAGCTAAACAAGGAGCAAATACAGCATCCCTGGTATCAACGATTGAAATAAATTCATCGCTCCAATTTGGAAATTAGGAGAACTAAGTGGCAGTTTGCCACCCACTGCTGATGATTTGAAGGCCAAAAATCAATTTCGCTCCACACACTTTCGTGACTCAGAGGGAAGGTATGGTGTTGAGCTTTCATTTAAGAATTCGGATGTGAAATTTGCAGATACTCTTAAGGGAGCAACATCACGATTTTATTCAGTAGAACGTCGACTTCAGAAGGATAAAAGCTTAAAGGAAGAGTATACGAAGTTCATATGCGAATACATTCCTCTAGGACATATACCAATAACCATCCGGTTATTGGTACCAAATTGAGAATTGTATTTGATGGATTTTATAAGGATAAGAGTGGCAGATCACTAAACGACGTTACTAGTGGGCCCAAGTATTCAGCGAAACCTAATGGATGTGTGACCTAAATGATAAATATCAGACAGCAGCCAAGATTCTGTTGGAAGAGTTTTATGTGGACGATGTTCTGACCGGAGCTAACACGGAAAACCAACTCATTCGTAACAAAGTTGAACTTATTCAACTATTGAGTCAAGCACAGCTGGAGCTTGGAAAATGGGTGTCCAATACTTACAGCATCGACAAATTTGATCGCAGATGTGTCCTCCGTTGAGGTATTGGGAATACATTGGGAACCAAAGTCTGACATCTTTACATATGGTATAAAGTTGAGCGAATGCGCAGAAAGTTCAAAAAGACAAGTGTTTTCACGCGTATCACGCATTTTTGACCCGCTTGGTCTACTGGCGCCGGTCCTAGTTCAATTCAAGATGCTGTTTCAAGAACTCTGGCTCCTCAACCTAGATTTGGATTCACCGCTTCCAACTTAACTGGCAGACCGGTGGCATAAGTATCGCGAATATAACAATATAAAGCAGTTGAAGGTACGCCATCATATTGGATATGACGAGTATAAAGCGACTAGAAATCTATGTTTGCAGCAAGCTCAAAACGAATGGCACGAAGAACTAAAATCACTATGAAACGAAGAATGCGTGCCAAAAACATCGAAGCTGTGTACCCTGACGACGTTTTTTAGAAGACGTTGGGTTTGTAGCTGTATGAAGTCTGATCTTAGAACACGAACATCAACATAATGGGTGTAATCCCAGGAGTTTCGGCACTTTTTGTCATCGTTCGTCAACGTGTCTCGCTAATGGGAGCTAGAAATCTGATTCGTAAGGTTACTCACAACTGTCTTAGGTGCTTCAGACAGCGGGCACACACCAGCAACCAGCTAATGGCCGCACTAGAGATAGTTCAACAAGCATTTCCGTTCGAAAACACAGGCTGGCCCAATCATGATAAAGGCACACAAGGGAAGGAACGCTCGCAAAGAGCGTATGTCTTTTCGTGTGTATGACAACCTCAGCTTTACATTTGGAACTGGCAACAGACCTTAGCACTGATACATTTTTGGCTGCTCTCAGACGTTTCATTTCACGGCGAGGACAATGTGTAACGATGTTCAGCGACGAAGTCTTAACGAAATGGAACAATTACTCCAATCTCAGCTGCGCAATGACAAGATAGCGTCTGCTATCTCGATTGAAGGCATCAATTGGAGGTTCATACCGCCACATGCACCTCACTGGGGAGGCAAATGGGAATCGGCTGTGCGCTCTGTGAAGCGTCATTTACACCGAGTAATTGGCCACACCGTTCTTACATTCGAACAAATGCATACGTTGTTAGCACAGGTAGAAGGGTAATCAACTCACGACCTCTTTGTACCACTTCCGATACAGAAGTTGGATATCTGTCAACCGCTCACATGCTGATCGGTCGACCTTACACCACAGTGCCGGATGGGGAATTGGACCAAGTGCCAGCCAACCGACTGGATTATTGGCAGCAATCTCAGACCATGTTGCAAGGCTTTTGAAAACGGTGGCATCTGGAGTACCTTACGTCGTTGAAGCAGACGCTAAAATGTTTAACGAAATCGGTAAACCTGAAGACTGATGACCTCATATTAGTGAAGGATTCTCATACTCCCACGGCAGCATGGATTCTAGCACGCATCATTGAGACGCTTCCTGGACCAGATGGTCTGGTACGAGCCCTTAAGTTAAAGACAACTACAGGAGAGATGACCCGTCCCATAACCAAGGTGGCTCCCCTGCCTGCTTCAGAAACCTTGTGTCAGGGCCCGGCGGTATGTTGAGGAATGGTTGCTCAATTCGCATTCAATATCAGGCGTCTGGTGAAATAAGAATGTATGTTGAGTTTAGTTAATTGCTTATTGTCCAACAGAAAACATCACATTGAGTAAAATAAATCTATTTTTAATTAAAACGGACCAGCAAAGTTATTTTATGTATCCCCAGGTATAAACGGAAGAAAACTCGTATGGCGTAAAAGTGGTACTGCTTTGAATAAAGAAAATTTGGCGCCCACTGTCAAACATGGCGGAGGTGGGGTGATGGTCTGGGGGTGTATGGCGGCCGAAGGAGTGGGTAAACTCGTATTTATAGAATCCATTATGTACCAATATGGATATTTGATTGTTTGAAAGTCCAATTTGAAACCAAGTGCTGAGCAGTTGGGGCTGGGAGACGATTTTTATTTCCAACGATGCCAAGCGCACTGCGCACAATGTTAAGCTCTGGTTGCTATTTAATACCAAAAAAAAGGCTAGATTTTCCACCACAATCACTAGACCTTAACCCCATGCAACATTTATGGGATTTGCTGGAACGCAAAATTCGACAGCATACCATAACTTCAAAGGAAATTCTGAAAAACGTCCTTTTGAATGAATGGAGTGCTATTACCAAAGATGAAACTTCCAAATTGGTAAATTCGATGCCCCGTCCCCTTGCAGAGGTCCTTAAGATGAAGGGCTATCCTACGAGCTACTAAAGCTCAATATATAATAAGATTTTTGAATATTTTTGAGGTGTATATTTTGTTGTAAGGATACTTTTTTGTTTCTTTCTTATGAAGTTTTTTGTTTTTGTTTGTTATTTTCAATTTAAAATAATAGAATCGTGTAAAAACGATTTAAATATGTTGGAACATATGAATAGAAATTTCATACTTTTTAACTTTATTGACGCAAATTTTTTTTGACAAATTGTTATGTTCTCATGGTGTACGGATATTTTCTCTAATTTTAGCTAATAGAAAACCAGGTTTCTTCAAGTTTAGTATTTTTTTTTTTTAATTTACCGCTTACATATATACATATATGGAATTTTTATGATGTATTGCAGAATCAAGTGTGCGGAATTTATTTTGAATTTTTTTTCATCGGTTAAGATAATAATAAACTTATAACACACCTTACTAGAATGTACATTAAAATAGTAAGTTATACTATAAGCTGAATTCATTTGGAAGCTAGGACTAAAAGTTGAATGCCCAAAGCACTTCATGGAAACACGTCAGATTGAGTTTTGAAAATGATAAAATGAGATCTTTAATAATAGGTGTAATATTTCAAGGAAATTATAAATGGTACATTTGTCAAACTTTCATTGAAAAAAGCTAAACTTTTGGCATTGAACTGAACCACTTAATAAAGTATCGGTGCTTAACAATTGAAGAGAGTTATCCGAAGACGCACAGGAATGTAAAAACAAGGACTACAAATAGCTCGGATACACTAATACATTCAATATTTTTCGAGTTACAAAATTATTTTCATGAAAATCTGGCATCAATGCCTAATATTTAAAATTTATTTAAAAACCAGAACGCCCGAGCTATCTTTGGCCGAAGTTTCTATACCCTTGCAAGTTTCCTTGCTACTCTACCCTATATCTATCAAATTGGAAAAACGTTATGTAAAAAAAAATGAATGTGTGATGCTTGACGTGTGACTACATAATAGTAAAGTTCAATGGATCACTTTTGAAAAAAAAAATAAATAGAAAAACCAGAGGGCCGGGGCTAACTTTGACCGCGTCAAAGTTTGCAACTGTGTTGGTAACCGGCTTTAGGTTGGCGAAAGAAAGGCTTAGAATCTTACAATTAGCATAGAAAATAACGAAGATATTGATCAAAGTCACTGTTTTCCACCGATCGTTCCTAAGGTAGGTATATGATATAGTCACTCGATCTTGATCAAATTTGGCACAGTCGTTTATAGCTCACCACATTAAATTTCAAGACAATTGCTCAGAAAATAACAAAGTTATTCCGAAAAGTCACTGTTCGTGACTTTGACGTTTGTATAGGAGCTATATGATATAGTGGTCCGATCCGGCTGAATCCGAGATATACAGCCATTGCAGTATTAACAAGCCTACATGCGATTTCAGCTCTGCAGCTCTTACGGTCTAGGAGGAGTTTGCGTTGATCCAGACGGACAGACGGGCGGACGGACGGACATGTCTATTTGAACTCGTCTCGTCGTGCTGATCAAGAATGTATATACTTTATATGGTCGGAGATGTTTCCTTCTATGCGTTGCACACTTCTGACCAAATTAATATACCCTTTTTGCAAGGGTGTAAAAGGAAATCTATTCCTCCAGATGGACTGGCACTATTAGAAGTACCAACCAAGCATCAGTGAGCGCCAAAACGACGAATCTGATTTGGAAGAAATAGATTTGGATGGATCTGGCTCATATGAATGCGATATTTATATATCTGCATGTGGATGCAGAATTTTTTGAATAAAATCTTTACATTAAAAATTAAGGTTTTGATTCTTGCAACGTATTTTGTTTGAAACTCCTATTAATTTAAGTAAGATGTAATAGTATTGTTAAATCTTACTTAATACATCAGGTAAGTATCCCTCAAAAACACCAAATTTGATACAGATTGTTCTCAAAATAAAAAATGGAGGGCTGTGCCACGCCCACTTTTCCCAGTCCAAGTTTCTACAGTTTTCATATAATCGGATGCAAAAAAAAAAAAGAATCAAAGAAGCTAACTTCGGCTTTGCCGAAGTTTATATACACTTGCAGTTTTTTATTCTATTTTATCCGATAAGAAAAGTGAACTTTCATACATCAACAGTATTAGTTGTCGTATTATGAAAATGCTCAAATATTTTTCAAACTACTGAATTCAAAACACATTTAATGATTATTAAACAATATAAATCTTTATTTAGACGCTTCCTCGGCCCAAAGAAATATTTCTGGTTATTCGGTGTGAAAAAACGAATTAAGGGTTAAAGAAAGTTTATAATACTAGATTAGGTTTAGACTTTTCTAAGGGCGATATAAATGTTCTCTATTCAAAAGATTGGAACACTTCTCTTGTTCTGTAAGCAAAGGTTTAAGGAATTAAGGAAAGAAGAAACAAGAAACTTTGCCCAGACAAAAATAACTTTTAACATCGGGTGCTTCGCTGGGTTCTGAAAATACAATTTGAAATAGTTAAAGATTGGGAAAACAATATTTTAATGATTATAAGTGTACTTTCATTAACCCAGACCAATATTCCTTTTTAATGAGATCGGGGTGCCTCAATCTTAAATATTCCTTTTTAAAACGATCGGGATGCTTTGCTTCGTTGTGAAAAACTATTTGAGAGAGTTAGAGAAAAGAAAATTATTGTTTAAGAGATTTATAAAACAAACAGAGAACTATTTCGTTTTAATAAGTTCAGGATGCTTCGCTACGTTCTGAAAATGGCCTCCTGCTCCATCGAACGATAATCAACAAAGTGGGCTTCTGAACGCGTCATCCCGTCTCCGAACAATGTTCTGAGCAGTTTTGGACCCCTGGTCCATCGAACGATAATCAGGATCTTGGCGAGCAACGAAGTGGGCTTTTGCGTCCCGTTCCCGCTCTTGCTGCCTTAGCACGTCATCCTGTCTTCGAAAAATATGCTGCAGCCTGTAATCTCTATCGGCTCGACGTCCAGCACTTGCCAATGCGTGTTGCCTACGATCTCGCTCCCGCGTTTCCAAATCAAAATCAATACGAAATCATAATATTTGTAAGTTATATTAAAGCATGGTCTGAATTCCAGCTATGACCCGACTCTCAACTAAAGTAACCAAAGTGTGTACAGTCAGCAACTTTGTTGAAGATTCCCGTAGAGAAAAAAATAAACGAATTGATGAGACAGTGAGAAACAGGAATGGAAATGTCTATTCCACACCAAAAAATATGCCATCATGGTGACTATATGGTGTTTCGTAAACTTGGGCTTTGATTTGGGGTTCGCGGATACTTGCAAATGCCCAGTCAATTTCTGTCAGTTGTTTTGTTGTTGCGATTTTATGGAGAAGAGTTGATAACCCCAGACCATTCAGAGTAACCTCTAACTGATATTGGCCTGTTGAGCGACATATGTTGAAATCGCCCAAAACAACTATTTTGGTGTAGTGAACTTGCAATTCTTCCACTAATGTCGTAATTGTAGTTCTAAACTGCGTTACAGGAAATGATGTATTTCTGTACGTGACGATAAAAATAGTTTCCATATGTTTAAATGTTACAAGTTGACATATCTGACTCGGATTTTCCGCTTCCAGGCTTCTTTGCTCTAAAACAACTGTTTTATACACTTTCCGTACACAATAATTCCATTATGGGATCTTCTGTTGTCCAATCGGACGGATCCATTTGTCCTTGCAATTATGTCATAACCACTTATGCCACATTCATCATCATCTCTCGTCCAGCTTTCCACAAAGCATAAGACATCTGCAGAGTTTAAAAATATATCTGTTGAATAGGGATTTCCGAAGAGAAAGAGAATAAACCAATATTCATTCGTTTAATTCAAAATATGAACTGCTTTTATTTACAAAATTACAGTGTTTATATAGGATTATCTTAGGCTCTAGGAGGTAACAATTGTTTTTCAAAATACTTATTCTAATGCCCCACGTTTTCGGGGGTTGAAAATTATTTGTGTTTATGCCCAACCGGGCAACACAAAGGTTAAAGGAGGCGGAAGGTTTCACGTCGCGCCGCTCTCCCGATGATGCCCATCGCTCTCCCCACAAAAGAACTCCCCACACTTCGCTCCAAGCGGGGCTTGGTGCCCTGCTCTTAATTAAGCTAGTTTTAGTTCAATTATACCTGTGACTGAATAAACAAGTGAAAGTGAAATTCTCTGCGCGTCTACATTTTTTGGAAAGAAGAAAAGAGGAGAAAATTCATTTAGCTGCCCCAAACAACAAGGAAGTTCGACCCCCCTACACAAACATTGGTCCTTCGAGCCGGATACCAAGATCCTCTCGAACCATTAGCATCGGTGGAATTTCATACATATTTCAAGCTAAGTAATTTTTTCCAAATTATATGTATATGAGTACATGTGCATGCCTCCAGCATCCGTACCCATACTCACATACATATAATTGTTTCCCTTGATTCTCCTAATCAAAATAAAATTACTTTCGCGCAAATTTTTCCTCCTCAAAGGGGAGAAAACTTTGGTCCCCAATTTTTTCATCCATATATATGTATGTGTCTAGTACATAAGGCGCCATATTTGTGCGCCCACTTCAAGATTTGTTCTCGCACTTTGGCATATACATACATATGAGCCAAGTATATAAGGCGCCATGTGCCTATTTCCAATATATATTTTTTTCGCAATTTCAAAAAATATTAATACATATGTATGTATGCATTGAAACAAACCTACGATATTCAAAGTGATATATATATATATGCAAGCAGAGTGTGTGACTGTGACAAAAAATATTACAAAATTTATCCAGTGCTAAATTAAATACCAAAATAAAAGTTCTTGTGCAATACAGTGCACTCCTGGGAAAAAGTGTGCGCGAAGTGAAAGGTGGTTCCAACGATGAGAAAAAAGTGAACCACTGTGAGGAACATTATAAGTAACTATAATATCCCAAACAACAAGCCAGCAGCAACACAATCAAACGGTGCAAAGGATGCACCAGATACAAGATACAGCCAAGACACAAACCAAACGTACGATATGCGACCGAACTTGCTGCTGATGAATCGAACCCATGACGTACGATCAAGCATGGCTCAGTCGAACCACACGCAACCGCTGGCGATTTCGTACAAGCGGGAAGATGCGTGCCCACCCATGACTTACGATCAAGCATGGCTCGATCGGACCAACTCGAACCCATGACTTACGATCAAGCATGGCTCGATCGAACCGCATGCGACCGCTGGCGATTTCGTACAAGCGGGAAGATGCGTGGGAAGCATAATGCAGAGAAAGTCAACGGGATACGATGGGCGGCCAATGGAAAGGCGACGCCAATGGATGAAGGTGATGGAAGCACATAGATGCAAGGGAGTTAGACAAGGACAAGGAAATAAATGGGCGCGCAGCCACAAAGAAAGTGGACACAAGTCATCGAGGCATGATCAAGTAACAAGTAATTAAGGCCTTACGAGTAACCTTAAGAACTTACCAGGGAAACACAAGGAGCAGCAGAGAAACTAGGAACTATACAGGCCTTACGAGTAACCTGTACAGTTCATCCGAGAGCAACAAGTCCTTAAATAAGGATAACAAGCACCGTACGCAGCAAAGGGAAGGCAAGAAAGGACGACGAGGGATTCGAAGCGACTCACCAACGTTGCCCAAGTCCAGAACTACCGTAGAGAAACCGTCATATACAACCGAGCCCACTAATGATTCTCAATAAACATAGGTATCAGCGCTAGAAACTGAAATCAAACGTGTTTTTAATTTCACCGGGGCACAAAATAAATTTGTTGTGCCGAACCTAGCCCAAGAGATATTGTAAATATCCCGAAGGACGAAAAAGGATCGTTACACCACCCTCTCACATACAAAGGCCACACTTAGAAATTTCTTGTGTCCCGCGACACCCTATACAGTTGTGGCATATCAGCTAGACACATCAAAAAACTATTAATTCGTATAAAGAAATCCGATCCATTCACACCTCTTCATATTTCCATTCCATATTTTATATACTTAAAAAAAAAAAAAAAATTTAAGTACATATACCAATACACATATACATATATATATACATATATATATACATATATCTACACATATACTCCAACATTTTACATATCCATACACCTACATATATATATGTCGGGACGTCAGGGTTCTTGCTCGCCTCGCTCATAGTTCCTACTGGAAATGTTCACTTAGTAACTTTTATTTCACTTAGACTTTTACTTTTCACTTTTAGACTTTTTACTTTTCACTTGTCTTTTTACTTTTCACTTATAACTTTTTCTGTACGGCTAGTTCCCAGGGGGGTTTCTTCACTGAGCTCTCTAGCCCGAGGCTCCCCTTTATATAGGATCTGACCTGATGACAGATTGACAGATTTGTTTCTAAACATGTTGCTAAGGCAAAGATGCTTGTCATCCTGCAAAGTCAACATTCCCAGCAACATTCCAGACGTCAGTCTGCAACCGCTGCAAAGGTAATGCCAGGGCTACAATTGACATGCCTGTCAACTATCTAGTAGGCTTTGACTTATTAGTCACTTAATTGACACGGCCATCCTGACCTTTACACGTCCTCGTGTAATATTTTAATTTTTAACTTCAAACTCGATCATCGACTCATAGACGGATAACCAAACATCGTCTTTCCTAGACGGATAACAAAACATCGTCTCTCCTAGACGGATAACCATTCTGCCATTCACACATCCTCGTGTAATGACCAAATATCAAGTTCAGAGACACGTTTTGAGTTTCATAATATAAACTGAACTTAAGTTTTATTCTTAACCATACTATACAGAGTATCTTCTTCTTTTTTTTCTTCTTTTTTTTTTTTTTTTTTTTTAAATTCAAAAATTTACTTAAATTTTAACAAAACAATTAATCATTGTGCTTGCGCTATGCGATTTCAACCAAATAACAAAGTATTTGCTTAACTTTCAAAAGAACGTGTGCCAGAAAATGAATGTCCAATATATAAAAAATACAAATAAAACAAAATAATAAATTGGACGGGACACTCTCAGTCTCAATTATATTCTCTGATAAGCTCTGATTTTCATTATCAATATCCAATTTATCAGGAATTTTACCATCTGGAATTCTTCTAGTGTCTTCATGACAGTATTTGTAAAGCCGTTTATTTGTTAGCGATTTTAACATATATCTGTCCCCTTCCAGGACTTCAGTAACCAAAAATGGGCCCTTGAATTTCGGGTCTAATTTCGTTTGGTGTCTCTCCTCGTTTCTTAACAGAACATAGTCACCAACATTATGCCTTACAACCGTGGCCTTAGTTTTGTCAAAGCGTTGTTTATCATACTCAGCCAAACTCTTCATCTTATCACTGGCACCGAACACTGTTCAAATCAATCTCGATTTCTGTGTCCACTGGTGGAATTAACCCTATCGGTCGAGCCTCTTTTCCTATCAACATTTCCAACGGGGTCGCTTCAGTTGCACGATTAACTGTGCAATTTAATGCAAGCTGAACCTCGCCAAGTGCATCTTGCCAGGATCTTTGGCTCGACTCGACAGCAGTTAGCAAATTTTTGAGTGTACTCATAACACGCTCAACCTGACCGTTTGCACGACTTGCCCCAGTTGCGATTAGATGAAGTTTTATATTTTGTGAGGAACAAAATTCAGAGAATCGAGAACTTGAAAAGCACCCTCCCTGGTCAGCTATGATACGATTTGGTATCCCGAATAGGGCAATCGAGGCTTTTAAGGCTTTAACGCAGCTTTCTGTGTCTATTTTAAGGGTGTGATAAAGGTGTACAAATTTCGTGAAGCCATCAATCTGAACGATGACATATTCTTTTAGGTCGCTTTTACCGCTCAATTTTCCGGTAATATCTATGTGAACAGTGTGCCAAGGGATGTTCACCTTCGCAATTGGATGAAGCTCAGCTTGTATTTTCCCAGAAAGCGATTTGGAAGTCCTACAAGTAATGCAATTATTTACAAACTTGCGAACATATTTATTCATGTTATGAAACCAATAATATTGATAGACCTTCTCAAGAGTTTTCTGCCAACCAAGGTGCATAATTGACTCGTGTACTTGATTTACCACGGACCATCTAAACGTTCGTGGCACCACCGGTAGACAACGTGTTCTACTGTTTCTTTGAATCTTGCGATGTAAGATACCTTTCCTTAAATCATAGGATTTAATTAAATCGTCTTGTTGCTCGTTAGAATTGAGCTTGCGAACTATTTCTACAATCTCTGGATCTAATTTCTGCTCCGTAAGAAGCCACTCGCTTGAAATCTCAGCTAAGTTTATTCGCTTCTCTAACACAAGTTGTGGCTTTGAAGGAACTAGGTTCCTGGAAAATAAGTCTGCATGAGCCATGTGTTTTCCCTCTCTATATTGGATATCAAAATCGAATGATTGCAGATAGGCCCACCAGCGATGAACTCTTGGTGTTAAGTCTATCTTTGTCCGTGAAGCCTTAAGCGAATTACAATCAGTATATACCACAAACTTTCGCCCAAGCAGAAAATGACGAAAGTGTTTTACAGAAGCAACCACAGCCAATGTTTCCAACTCGTATGAGTGATATCTAGCCTCAGAGGGCGAAGTTACTTTGCTAAAATATTCCACCACATGAGGATTACCATTAATACGGTGTAGGAGTATTGCACCATATCCACATGAACTGGCGTCAGTGTGTAACTCAATGGGGTATTGTGGGTCAAAAATTACCAAAACAGGTTCGTTTGTAAGGACAGTTACTATTTTTTTTCGAACATTCTCGAGTTCAACATCCCAGACAATACTTCCTTTTCCCGACGTAAGAGAATAGAGTGGCTTCATTATTTTGGCAAAATAGGGTACAAACTTGCGAAAGTAGGAAGCCAGACCAATAAACTGTCGCAAACTGGACACAGTCTGCGGAGGTGGTAATAAACTTAATGCAGTAATCTTCTGTGAGTTTGGCCTAATCTCGCCTGCTTTCACTTCGAAGCCCAAATACTGTACCGTTGTTTTCAGAAACAAACATTTCGAGATATTGAAGATGAATCCAGCCCTTGTCAGAACGTTCAATACTGTTCTCAAGCCTATCTCAATTGTTGGTGACACGATCAAAATGTCGTCCATATAGACAATTACATATGAATATGCAAGATTGCCTAAAGCTTGCATAACTGTCCTTTGAAAAACGGAAGGCGCATTTTTGAGTCCGAAAGGCATTGTAAGAAATTCGTTTTGGCCATCCGGAGTCACAAATGCAGTATATTCAACGGAATCGGGGTGAATTGGAATTTGGTGAAAACCACTAGCCATATCTAAACAAGTAAAAGTAATACGAACCACGCAACCTATCAATCTGATCACTAATGAGCGGCAAGGGGTATTTGTCAGCAACGGTATTTGAGTTTAATTCTCGGTAGTCAATACATAAACGATCGGACCCATTTTTCTTTTTTACAAGCAACATAGGACTGGCATACGGAGAACAACTTGGGCGGATAATGTTACATCTAAGTAACTCTCTTAACCTCTCGCATACTATCTCTCTCTCTTCCGCACTGAGCCGGCGTTGCACAGTTTTGTTGGGGTCAATTAGTCGAATTCTCATTTCTCCTGTATTAACTCTTGTGTTTGGGATCCCTTTAGAAAATGCTGAGGTATAATTTTTAATTAAATTTATTAATCTGCTTTTATCAGCATCAGCCAATTCAGTATCGATTTCGTCAAGATTAATTGGAGAATCATTAGCGGCACAAATATTTACAGATTTTGATTTTACAAATTTAAACGCATTTGGTGAAAGCACAACATTGAAATCCTGATTAAGGACTTCACGTCCAATGATGACATCGTGCTGCAAATCCTCATCTCGAACAACGTGAAATAATATTTCTACCATGTTTTCATTAATGGTAACCTGACTGAGAATTTGCATAGTACTATAAATACCGGCATCGCTAATACCTTTTAGCATTACTATGTTATTCATGCGCTTTCCGGACAACCTGCCAGTTATCTTTTCTCTTACCAAGGAACATTCGGCACCAGAGTCGAAGCAAATTGGGTAGCTCTCACCTCGATGTAACATAACTCCTGTTGGCTCAGACACAAAGCACTGGTTTACATGCTTTTGTTTTGTTGGAACGTCACTTACAGAGCATCGTTTCGCAAAATGCCCGGGTTGGCCACACTTGAAGCAGGTAACACGGGTCTTCTCTCGTTGGGTTTTCGCCTCGGCCTCTTGTCGCGCTTTTTTTCTGCATTCTGCTATTTTGTGTCCGACTTGTCCGCAGAAATGGCACAGCGTGGTTGACATTTTTCGCCTTTTATTGTCAGGTCCAGGGCTGATATCACGGCCGGTATCGCGATGCTTTTGAAAGTTGTCAGCCTTCAACTCCGCTTGCAGATCAATTCTTGTTTGCACCCTTGAAGTGAATACAATTCGTTGTAAACGGCGGTCCATATTTGCCATATGTGCAAGCGCAACAGAAACGGCGATCTCCTCTATGTTTTTGTCCTTCTAGGCCGTAGTTAGCGATGAGACCAAGCGGCTAGCATATACTGCCAAGGACTCTTCATTAGCCGGACGACTGTTTAACAAGTTCAAAAACATCGCTGTTGGTGTTTCATCACTTTTGTATCGATGAAAAAACAATTTTTTAAACTCGCTCCACTTCATGCCAGGGTAGGAGATTTCTGTTAGCCATTGGGATGCACTGCCCTCCATCGCATTACTTAACGTCATAATGAGCTTGCTTCCTTCTAGCGGCTGTTCAGTTAGTATGATATCTGCAGTCGCACACCACTTTGAAGCGTCTACGCCTGCGGCGTTGGCAGAAAATTTCGGCAATGTGACCTCACGCTTCTGTTGTTGCTCTGAAGTTAAAGCTTGCATTGTCCTTACAAACTCCAACATATTTTGATTTTGCATTTGCAAAATTACTCGCCACTGTTCGTCAGTAAATATAGGGGGTGGCGCCAATCCCACTTCTGATGTCGGGACGTCAGGGTTCTTGCTCGCCTCGCTCATAGTTCCTACTGGAAATGTTCACTTAGTAACTTTTATTTCACTTAGACTTTTACTTTTCATTTTTAGACTTTTTACTTTTCACTTGTCTTTTTACTTTTCACTTATAACTTTTTCTGTACGGCTAGTTCCCAGGGGGGGTTTCTTCACTGAGCTCTCTAGCCCGAGGCTCCCCTTTATATAGGATCTGACCTGATGACAGATTGACAGATTTGTTTCTAAACATGTTGCTAAGGCAAAGATGCTTGTCATCCTGCAAAGTCAACATTCCCAGCAACATTCCAGACGTCAGTCTGCAACCGCTGCAAAGGTAATGCCAGGGCTACAATTGACATGCCTGTCAACTATCTAGTAGGCTTTGACTTATTAGTCACTTAATTGACACGGCCATCCTGACCTTTACACGTCCTCGTGTAATATTTTAATTTTTAACTTCAAACTCGATCATCGACTCATAGACGGATAACCAAACATCGTCTTTCCTAGACGGATAACAAAACATCGTCTCTCCTAGACGGATAACCATTCTGCCATTCACACATCCTCGTGTAATGACCAAATATCAAGTTCAGAGACACGTTTTGAGTTTCATAATATAAACTGAACTTAAGTTTTATTCTTAACCATACTATACAGAGTATCTTCTTCTTTTTTTCTTTTTTTTTTTTTTTTTTTTTTTTTTTTTAAATTCAAAAATTTACTTAAATTTTAACAAAACAATTAATCATTGTGCTTGCGCTATGCGATTTCAACCAAATAACAAAGTATTTGCTTAACTTTCAAAAGAACGTGTGCCAGAAAATGAATGTCCAATATATAAAAAATACAAATAAAACAAAATAATAAATTGGACGGGACACTCTCAGTCTCAATTATATTCTCTGAAAAGCTCTGATTTTCATTATCAATATCCAATTTATCAGGAATTTTACCATCTGGAATTCTTCTAGTGTCTTCATGACAGTATTTGTAAAGCCGTTTATTTGTTAGCGATTTTAACATATATCTGTCCCCTTCCAGGACTTCAGTAACCAAAAATGGGCCCTTGAATTTCGGGTCTAATTTCGTTTGGTGTCTCTCCTCGTTTCTTAACAGAACATAGTCACCAACATTATGCCTTACAACCGTGGCCTTAGTTTTGTCAAAGCGTTGTTTATCATACTCAGCCAAACTCTTCATCTTATCACTGGCACCGAACACTGTTCAAATCAATCTCGATTTCTGTGTCCACTGGTGGAATTAACCCTATCGGTCGAGCCTCTTTTCCTATCAACATTTCCAACGGGGTCGCTTCAGTTGCACGATTAACTGTGCAATTTAATGCAAGCTGAACCTCGCCAAGTGCATCTTGCCAGGATCTTTGGCTCGACTCGACAGCAGTTAGCAAATTTTTGAGTGTACTCATAACACGCCCAACCTGACCGTTTGCACGACTAGCCCCAGTTGCGATTAGATGAAGTTTTATATTTTGTGAGGAACAAAATTCAGAGAATCGAGAACTTTAAAAGCACCTTCCCTGGTCAGCTATGATACGATTTGGTATCCCGAATAGGGCAATCGAGGCTTTTAAGGCTTTAACGCAGCTTTCTGTGTCTATTTTAAGGGTGTGATAAAGGTGTACAAATTTCGTGAAGCCATCAATCTGAACGATGACATATTCTTTTAGGTCGCTTTTACCGCTCAATTTTCCGGTAATATCTATGTGAACAGTGTGCCAAGGGATGTTCACCTTCGCAATTGGATGAAGCTCAGCTTGTATTTTCCCAGAAAGCGACTTGGAAGTCTTACAAGTAATGCAATTATTTACAAACTTGCGAACATATTTATTCATGTTATGAATAATATATCAATAATATTGATAGACCTTCTCAAGAGTTTTCTGCCAACCAAGGTGCATAATTGACTCGTGTACTTGATTTACCACGGACCATCTAAACGTTCGTGGCACCACCGGTAGACAACGTGTTCTACTGTTTCTTTGAATCTTGCGATGTAAGATACCTTTCCTTAAATCATAGGATTTAATTAAATCGTCTTGTTGCTCGTTAGAATTGAGCTTGCGAACTATTTCTACAATCTCTGGATCTAATTTCTGCTCCGTAAGAAGCCACTCGCTTGAAATCTCAGCTAAGTTTATTCGCTTCTCTAACACAAGTTGTGGCTTTGAAGGAACTAGGTTCCTGGAAAATAAGTCTGCATGAGCCATGTGTTTTCCCTCTCTATATTGGATATCAAAATCGAATGATTGCAGATAGGCCCACCAGCGATGAACTCTTGGTGTTAAGTCTATCTTTGTCCGTGAAGCCTTAAGCGAATTACAATCAGTATATACCACAAACTTTCGCCCAAGCAGAAAATGACGAAAGTGTTTTACAGAAGCAACCACAGCCAATGTTTCCAACTCGTATGAGTGATATCTAGCCTCAGAGGGCGAAGTTACTTTGCTAAAATATTCCACCACATGAGGATTACCATTAATACGGTGTAGGAGTATTGCACCATATCCACATGAACTGGCGTCAGTGTGTAACTCAATGGGGTATTGTGGGTCAAAAATTACCAAAACAGGTTCGTTTGTAAGGACAGTTACTATTTTTTTTCGAACATTCTCGAGTTCAACATCCCAGACAATACTTCCTTTTCCCGACGTAAGAGAATAGAGTGGCTTCATTATTTTGGCAAAATAGGGTACAAACTTGCGAAAGTAGGAAGCCAGACTAATAAACTGTCGCAAACAGGAAACAGTCTGCGGAGGTGGTAACAAACTTAATGCAGTAATCTTCTGTGAGTTTGGCCTAATCTCGCCTGCTTTCACTTCGAAGCCCAAATACTGTACCGTTGTTTTCAGAAACGAACATTTCGAGATATTGAAGATGAATCCAGCCCTTGTCAGAACGTTCAATACTGTTCTCAAGCCTAACTCAATTGTTGATGACACGATCATAATGTCGTCCATATAGTCCAAGATTGCCTAAAGCTTTTTTGAGTCCGAAAGGCATTGTAAGAAATTCGTATTGGCCATCCGGAGTCACAAATGCAGTATATTCAACGGAATCGGGGTGAATTGGAATTTGGTGAAAACCACTAGCCATATCTAAACAAGTAAAGTAATACGAACCACGCAACCTATAAATCTGATCACTAATGAGCGGCAAGGGGTATTTGTCAGCAACGGTATTTGAGTTTAATTCTCGGTAGTCAATACATAAACGATCGGACCCATTTTTCTTTTTTACAAGCAACATAGGACTGGCATACGGAGAACAACTTGGGCGGATAATGTTACATCTAAGTAACTCTCTTAACCTCTCGCATACTATCTCTCTCTCTTCCGCACTGAGCCGGCGTTGCACAGTTTTGTTGGGGTCAATTAGTCGAATTCTCATTTCTCCTGTATTAACTCTTGTGTTTGGGATCCCTTTAGAAAATGCTGAGGTATAATTTTTAATTAAATTTATTAATCTGCTTTTATCAGCATCACCCAATTCAGTATCGATTTCGTCAAGATTAATTGGAGAATCATTAGCGGCACAAATATTTACAGATTTTGATTTTACAAATTTAAACGCATTTGGTGAAAGCACAACATTGAAATCCTGATTAAGGACTTCACGTCCAATGATGACATCGTGCTGCAAATCCTCATCTCGAACAACGTGAAATAATATTTCTACCATGTTTTCATTAATGGTAACCTGACTGAGAATTTGCATAGTACTATAAATACCGGCATCGCTAATACCTTTTAGCATTACTATGTTATTCATGCGCTTTCCGGACAACCTGCCAGTTATCTTTTCTCTTACCAAGGAACATTCGGCACCAGAGTCGAAGAAATGGTACACATGTAACATAACTCCTGTTGGCTCAGACACAAAGCACTGGTTTACATGCTTTTGTTTTGTTGGAACGTCACTTACAGAGCATCGGTTCGTAAAATGCCCGGGTTGGCCACACTTGAAGCACGTAACACGGGTCTTCTCTCGTTGGGTTTTCGCCTCGGCCTCTTGTCGCGCTTTTTTTCTGCTTTCTGCTATTTTGTGTCCGACTTGTCCGCAGAAATGGCACAGCGTGGTTGACATTTTTCGCCTTTTATTGTCAGGTCCAGGGCTGATATCACGGCCGGTATCGCGATGCTTTTGAAAGTTGTAAGCCTTCAACTCCGCTTGCAGATCAATTCTTGTTTGCACCCTTGAAGTGAATACAATTCGTTGTAAACGGCGGTCCATATTTGCCATATGTGCAAGCGCAACAGAAACGGCGATCTCCTCTATGTTTTTGTCCTTCCAGGCCGTAATTAGCGATGAGACCAAGCGGCTAGCATATACTGCCAAGGACTCTTCATTAGCCGGACGACTGTTTAACAAGTTCAAAAACATCGCTGCTGGTGTTTCATCACTTTTGTATCGATGAAGGAACAATTCTTTAAACTCGCTCCACTTCATGCCAGGGTAGGAGATTTCTGTTAGCCATTGGGATGCACTGCCCTCCATCGCATTACTTAACGTCATAATGAGCTTGCTTCCTTCTAGCGGCTGTTCAGTTAGTATGATATCTGCAGTCGCACACCACTTTGAAGCGTCTACGCCTGCGGCGTTGGCAGAACATTTCGGCAATGTGACCTCACGCTTCTGTTGTTGCTCCGAAGTTAAAGCTGGCATTGTCCTTAGAAACTCCAACATATTTTGATTTTGCATTTGCAAAATTACTTGCCACTGTTCGTCAGTAAATATAGGGGGTGGCGCCAATCCCACTTCTGATGTCGGGACGTCAGGGTTCTTGCTCGCCTCGCTCATAGTTCCTACTGGAAATGTTCACTTAGTAACTTTTATTTCACTTAGACTTTTACTTTTCACTTTTAGACTTTTTACTTTTCACTTGTGTTTTTACTTTTCACTTATAACTTTTTCTGTACGGCTAGTTCCCAGGGGGGTTTCTTCACTGAGCTCTCTAGCCCGAGGCTCCCCTTTATATAGGATCTGACCTGATGACAGATTGACAGATTTGTTTCTAAACATGTTGCTAAGGCAAAGATGCTTGTCATCCTGCAAAGTCAACATTCCCAGCAACATTCCAGACGTCAGTCTGCAGCCGCTGCAAAGGTAATGCCAGGGCTACAATTGATATGCCTGTCAACTATCTAGTAGGCTTTGACTTATTAGTCACTTAATTGACATATACATATTTTTCCACACATAAAATCTTTCATATTGATATTCATATCCATATACATATCCATACACAAATTTTTTAATTTTCGCACACAAAATATATTCTTCCATCACCGCGAACAAAATCCCGCTACCCCTTGCAGTCTATATACATATATACGTGCATACATAAGTCCCGCTTAACTGCAGTATACCAGCACAGCTGCAAGCTCATGTGCCAAAGACCGGCACAAAGCAAACGACCAAAAGTAGCTGTGCTGTATACCCTAGGTTGGCAGGCACTTTGTGGGGTATATATGTTGAAGGGTCACGTTGAGGGAAAGATCGAATAATATTTAATTATTAAAGTTTGTGTTCCGCGCTTTTGTTTATTCTGATTCCGAATCGTTTCCAAGTCGTATCTTGGGTTTTTTTTAATATATAACTCCCAAATTCTTCCAATCGTTTCCAAGTCGTATCTTGGGTTTTTTTTAAAATATTGAACTCCCGAATTTTCCCAATCGTGTCCCAAGTCGTATTTTTGGAGTTATATTTCCGTTTCAAAGCATTTCAACGCGTTTCCAAGTTGTATCTTTGGAGTTAGGTTTCAATTCCAAAGTGTTTCCACGCGTTCCAAGTCGTACTTTGGGAGTTATATTTCCATTCCAAAGTATTTCCACGCGTTCCAAGTCCGCTCTTTGATTATATTTCCATTCCAAAGTGTTTCCACGCGTTCCAAGTCGTATCTTTGGAGTTAGATATCAATTCTAAAGTGTTTTCACGTGTTCCAAGTCGTACATTGGGAGTTATATTCCCATTCCAAAGCATTTCCACGCGTTCCAAGTCCGCTCTTTGATTATATTTCAATTACAAAGTGTTTCCACGCGTTCCAAGTCGTATCTTTGGAGTTAGATATCAATTCCAAAGTGTTTCCACGCGTTCCAAGTCGTATTTTTGGTGTTATATTTCCATTCCAAAGCATTTCAACGGGTTTTTAAAGTTGTATCTTTGGTTATATTTCAATTCCAAAGTGTTTCCACGCGTTCCAAGTCGTATCTTTGGAGTTATATTTCCATTCCAAAGCATTTCCACGAGTTCCAAGTCGTATTTTTGGAGTCATATTTCCATTCCAAAGCGTTTCAACGCGTTCCAAGTTTTATCTTTGGATATATATTTGAATTCCAAGGTGTTCCAAGTGTCCCAAGTCGTATATTTGGGTTTTATATTTCATTCCCAAGGCGTTCCAGGCCATTCATTAGGTTTTTTGGTAATGTTCCAGTTTTTCCCAAACGTTCCAGATTGTCTTTTTCGCTAATTTTCAACCCGTGCCAAACCAGCTCACTACTTTTTAACCGCCCTTCTCTGGGGTTATGAGCACGAGTCCGTCACAAGACGAGAAAGAAACTGAGAACACTGCGGCCACGAGCAAATCCTCAATTGCTGCTCCAGGTCAGCGCCAGAGGAGTACCAGCCCTACTACTCCTTCCCGAGCATTTCAGACCCTTTCTAATCCATTAACTCTCACGTCCGCACCATGAAGCACGACCTTTCAGCAAACCACGTCAGAGCCACGACGAGCAAGCCAAAAGGAGGTCAAATCATTGGTACCACTTCCACAGTTTTTGGCAACCGCTCTAAGAGTCACTCGGTCCGAAACCAAAAGTGTTTTAGTTGCTTCCACCATGGCTTTGAAGAAGTTTGTCTCCATTAGCGATAAACTAATTCAGTTTGAAGTCGACATACACGTCACTTCACAGTCCGAGGTCAGCGTATTCACGCTCCAAGTCCGTCGTGATCGAGTTCAAGCTTTGTGGGAGAAGGTCGAGCAGGAATATGAGAAATGCGAGGCACTCCTAGAAGGTAAAGACGATAACTCTGAAGATTTAGCCATCCAAGCTAAATATGACAAATGCTATCAAGTTTACGAGCGATGCATGGCTCGATTAAACGAGCTTGTCCACGAAGCGTCTGCTTCTACTCCTCCGAGCCGTCATGGGTCTAACTCTGCACCAGCAGAACGAGGCTGTCGATTGCCACCCATTGACACAGAAGTCTTTACGGGAGATTACTTAAAATGGCCCACGTTCCGTGACTTGTTTACAGCCATCTACATAAGCGATTCGCGAATTTTCCCCGTTGAAAAGCTGTACCATCTCCTAGCGAAAACGAAGGGTGAAACCAACCTCATTGTAGCCAAATTCCCGCTTACAAATGATGGTTTTGAAAAGGCATGGAATGCTCTTAAACAGCGCTTCGAAAATAAGAGACTTATTGTAAACAACCAATTCCGAGCACTTCTTGAGCTGCCTCAAATTTCCCATGAGTCCGGAAAAGCATTACAGGATCATCAGAATGCTCTGCAGGCATCCATTCGTGCTTTTGAGCACTGTGGCCTGCCAGTAACAACTTGGGGAGGCATGTTCGTTTTTTTGCTTTTGAGCACTGTGGCCAGTCAGTAACCACTTGGGGAGGCATGTTCGTTTTTTTCTGCTCCATCAAATTGTTGAAGAACATCCTTGCATTGATGACTGCCATTCCAGAGTGGCAAATGATAAACGATTTCCTCACTGAGCATTTTCGTACGCTCGAAGCAGTTGAAAATACAACTGCAATGGCTATTTCGAAACCTCCGCGAAATCCGCTTCCACCCAGCCGTAAGGCTAACACATTTGAAGCCAAGGTGACCACCAAACCAAAATCCTGTGATCTCTGTATGAAGGAGAATCTCCCGGTGCGTCGATGTCCCCGCATCCTTCAGATGACGGTGCCAGAGAGGGTGGCATACATAAAGAAAAAGTCCCTTTGCTTGAACTGTTTCGCAAGAGGACGTCAAGTAAAAGATTGTCCGAGTCAGCACAATTGCTTCACGTGCAAGCGGCGTCACAATAAGCTCTTGCACAAGGATGCTCGACCGGAGAATACTCCAACGCCGGTCCCAGCGGAGTCAAGTTCTCACAATATTGTCCAGACATACTTTACCTCTGAGGCAAGGTCCTACCGAGATAAGTTGCTAGGTACAGCCATCGTGGACTTTTGGCACAAGGGCACTACTTATGCTTCACGGGCGCTATTAGACCCGGCTTCGGAAGCCAATTTTATATCCGAAAGAATGTTCCGGCTCATGAAGTTACCGTTCCAAACTGTCAGGGCCGAAGTGACAGGCATTAACGGAAAGCTCAATAGAATCTTGAAGGTCTGTCACCTAAGCATTCAGTCATCGCATGGACCTCCAGTCCAGATAGAGATAGAAGCTTTTGTCTTGTCCCAAGTTGCTGATGATTTGTCGTCATGTACGATAGCCCAAGCCACACTGGAAGGAATGCCCAATATTCCTCTAGCCGACCCCTCCTTCAGAATAAAGGCAAAGATCGATCTACTTCTTGGCATTTATGTCATACCAGCGTTGACCCTCTCCGGCATCCAGACCAAAGTGTGCGGATCTTTAATGGCGCAAGAGACGAGATTCGGTTGGGTCATTTCAGGCCCGTTGCAAGGGGTCTCCGTTAGTTCGTGTGCCGCGTTCACCATGAGGGTCACTGTTAGCAGAGAGGAGGCACTTGAAACTCTTTGTAGAAGATTTTGATTCTGTTTGCGAGGTTAATTTCCAGAAGACCACAAGAAGAGATGTTTCGGGGAGATATACGGTCTCACTTCCGTTTCGAGATCCAACCAACATCATCCTTGGTCATTCCAGAGCAGGGGCATTGGCTGAGTTCAGGAAAAAACTGAGTATGACTTGGGCCACATGCGTCAGGTGCCATTTGACGGCACTAATAACAATTTTTATTTGCCACACCATGCAGTCTTCAAGCCCGACAGCACCACCACAAAAGTACGAGTAGTCTTTAACGCCTCTAGCAAATCCACAAACGGAGTAAGTCTCAACGACATACTTTACCCTGGTCCGGTACTTTAGTCCGATCTCATTACTCAGATTCTCAAGTGGCGTTTTTTCCGAGTAGTTTCCAATGCCGACATCACAAAAATGTACCGCCAAATTATGGTCGATCCAATCCATACGCCATTTCAGAGGATCCTGTTCCGAAACAAAGAGGGGCAACTTGGTGATTACGAGCTGAATACCGTCACGTTTGGCATTAACTGTGCTCCGTTCTTAGCCATCCGAGTACTTCAGCAACTCGCAAGTGAAGTACAATCCAAATTTCCTTTGGCTAGCGATATCATCAAGTCCTATATGTATGTCGATGATGTCCTGGCAGGGGCTCATAATGAAGCAACGGCAATCGCAATGGTCAATGAACTTCAAGGCGCTCGTGGTTCAGCTGGCTCTCCTTTGCGCAAGTGGACATCGAATGTGAAGAGCGTGCTCAGTTACATTCCAAAGTGTCATTTGCTGAATGCTGATTTCCTCGATATCGAAGAAGCTAGCACAGCAAAAACACTGGGAATCCGATGGAAAGCGACTACGGATGAGTTTTATTTTGTCATCTAACCCCAAGATAGCAAATCAGTTTATACTAAGCGAGAAGTCCCCGGCAGATCGCCAAGTTATTCGATCCCGCTGGCTGGCTGGCTCCCTTTGTAATCCAAGCCAAGGTGTTTATGCAAGAGCTTTGGCTACAAGAGCTAGGGTGGCATGATCAATTGCCCAGTGAACTCCATCACAGGTGGCAGCATTTTACAAAGAGCTACTCCTTCCTTGACCAGATCCGAATTCCACGGTGGGTTCTCCATGATCCAAATTCCGAAATTTAGTTCCATTGTTTTTGCGATGCGTCACAGCGGGCTTATGGTGCCACCACCTTGGAGAAGCGGGTAGTGAAGGTCCACGTCGCGATAGCTAAGCCAGCCAACGAGATCTCGTTTCTCCAATCTGGCACGTGCCTTACGAGTGGTAGCATATGTGGTCCGTTTCGGCAGAAAGTGTCGTAAATTTCCAAATGATTACTCCGGGGAGGTGACCTATAACGAGATCAATCAAGTACTCCAGGCGTTCACCACGGTACATCGGTGTCTACAGCAGAAGAAATCTCTGCCCACGTCTAGCACCATTCTCAATTTGAATCCGTTCATGGACGCATCAGGTGTGATCCGAGCATGTGGGCGCGTGCAACAGCGGCCCTCAGTTACGATGAGCGTAACCCCATTCCGTTGCCAGTAGTAAGTCCATTGTCCCGGCTGTTGGTGCTTTTCACGCATCAGATCTCTCTCCATGGGGGCAGTCAACAGTCAACTGCGGAATCTAGTCCAATCGGTGGTCAATTCATGCAAGGTCTGTGTGATTTACAAAAGAAGGCTGCAATCACAGCTAATGGGCCCAGCGAAATAATTTCACACGTCTTTTCACGACCACCGGTATAGATTTCGCAGGTCCTTTCGACCATAAGAGTTTTACCGGCCGCGCATGTCGCATATCAAAGGGATATGTGTGTGTCTTCGTTTGTTTTTCCACAAAAGCCATTCGCCTTGAGGCAACTTCGGAATTAAGTACCGAAGTATTTCTGGCAGCATTCGCTCGGTTTGTATCGAGGCGATGGTGTCCCCAGCAAGTGCAGTCCGACAACGGTAAAAACTTCGTAGGTGCATCCAGAGCGCTTGAAAAAGATTTCCTAAGTTCGACCCAGTAGAAAATCTTATCCCACTACAGCCATCAGAATCTGTCCTGGCATTTCATCCCTCCCGGGGCACCACACATGGGAGGGTTGTGGGAGGCTGGAGTTAAAAGTTTTAAAACTCTGTTCTACAAGGCCAACTCCAACCAAAGGTATACTTTTGAAGAGGTCTCTACGCTGCTGGCTAAGGTAGAGGCTTGTTTGAACTCGCGGCCGATTTCTCCTATATCTGAAGACCCCACCGATACTTTAGCTTTGACCCCAGGCCATTTCCTAGTAGGCGGTCCGTTGCTATCCGTGACGGAACCTGAAATCAAGGATCAGGTTCCGTCTAATATTAACCGGTGGCAGCGTCTGAAGGCTGTGAGTCAGCATTTCTGCACCCGATGGAAAGACGAGTATCTGAAGGAGCTACATAAGCGCAATAAGTGGCGATTCCCTTCTAAAAATCTTGAAGTGGGACATACCCTGGCAGTGACGGCAACGTCCGCGTCGTCGAACTGCTTACCGCTCGCGGTGTTGTGAAGCGTCCAGTCGCAAAGCTGACCTTTCTTCCTCCAGAAGAAAGAATTCAAACTCATTATGTACAGCTACAGTAGCGTCCAGCACTTGGCCCTTCCCCCCAAATAAGAAGGGCCGAGCTGCTAGTAGTAATATGTGTATTCTATAGTCCTACATTAATCCGCTTTCTTCATTATTTGTCCCGGCACCTTCCTGATATCCGTCAACCTATATCGCGTTTCCATGGCTCCGAGACCACGTTCAGTACAGGCATCGAAAGAGGAGTGCGGATGTTGGCGAGGAACTCAGTCCTTCCGTTGCCGAATCTGTCGCGGAATCCATCCTCTGAAGCGATGCCGTCGCTTCCTGCGGCTGAACGTGGAGAAGAGGATGAGGCAGTGCTTGCGAATAAGTACTGCCCCAATTGCCTGGCCACCAACATTCCGGAGGAAGCTGCTTGAGCGGTGATAGGTGCCGAATATGTGAGGAGGACCACCACACCCTACTCCACTTCCACGAACAGCCACGTCGACGCACTCCAAGCTCCGTCGTAGGCCGAGTCACCCCCGAGTCCTCCAGACGAAGGGTCGCACCAACGCCAGCCTACGATCCTAAGCTGACACTGGCCACATTGCTGCAGCACCGCAATCCACATCTGATGCCAACAGCGATGGTACGTCTCGAGACGGGGGGAAAAAACTTCGACGTTAAGGCCCTCGTGGATCCTTGTTCGGCGGTATGGTCGATGCCGACGTCACTGGCCACGGCTTTTAAATTGACAGACGTCAATATAGGGGCAGAGAAAGCGGTGGCAGCAGTGATCCGGTCCCCAATCAGTGAAGGATGGCGATTGCAGGCGATCCTGCAGGTGGTCGATGGCTTGTGGTGCCGCACTCCAAGCTCTCCGGTGGACCCGCAAATCTCAAAAAAGTTCGAGGGCATGCGTCCTGGCGGATGAGACTTTCTACCGACCGTCGTCGGTGTCTTTGGTCCTGGGCGCGGACGTGATGACGGAGGTCATGTTAGAGGGGAGACTACCCGGGGTTGGCGGGCGGCCAATTGCGATGCGCAGAGTCTTTGGCTGGACCCTGTCTGGAGCGTGCCATTAGACTGCCCGGGTCTTGCACTCCTGCAAGAAAGTGAAATTCTCTGCGCGTCTACATTTTTTGGAAACAAAGAAAAGAGGAGAAAATTCATTTAGCTGCCCCAAACAACAGGGAAGTTCGACCCCCTACATCAACAATTTATATTTCATGCTCAGCGCTGGTTACTAGATACCGCTGCTGTTATCATTTTTAGTGTTTTTCCACAGAGTGTGGATGCATGTTTTGTTTGGTGTTAGGCAATAATTGTCATATGAATCTTTACGACTTCTTCTTAGTTTATGTTTTTGTTTCGAATTGTATATTTCATTGGTGCATCTGATTTGGTGAAGCCAGTAAAGATGAACACGATGTTTATTCTTAAACATTCTGCGAGGGCCGCCAAATGGGGCGATTGGGATTCCTATATTTTTATTACGTTGTCGTAAACAAAAAATTTTATTATTAATAATATCATTATTAGGATGACTAAAATTAAAGAAAATTAAAATTAAAATTAATTAAAAAAGAAGCATGACCAGCTACGTGATGGAAGTTTAAACCTAGTAATTCAATATAATGTTCCTTTAATGATTGTAATTGGCTTCCTATTCTTTCTAATTCTGCCGAATGGTTTACTATGTTTGCTTCTACTGAATTCCATGCTATATTTTCTATCTTACTAATATCGCCTACGTGCGAAGTTTTAATAGCTATGTACGACTCTGATTGGACGCTATGATGAGCTACTAAAATTTTATCTTCTGTCCTAGCTGTGCAGCCTGATCTGAGGCTTAAAATTCCTTGTTCTGGTATACCCAGCACCTCCTGCTGTTCGTTACCGCATTGGACTCTGGCCTTATTTTTAGGCGGTACCTTGAATAACCAACTACTGCTGTTATCTAATTCTACCCAGCAGGATTTTGTCTCTACAATCGTTGTGTATACGCAACTAGATTTGTGATTCTGTTTAAAGGGTGTCAGCTCGCAGGTATTATCATTGTCACTACTCCATGGCCAACTTCCTTCACATGTTCTCCTGTTCGACTGCCAGCTTTGATATCTTTGCATAGCTGATTCAGACATTAAATGATACGAGTCTATTTCAAAAATTATATATTAAGTACTGGCTTTCTATATGGACCATTACCATTCGGTTATTATTCAATCGTACAGGTACTAGAATAACTTTATAAAGAAAAGACGGATGTCTCCCAAACAGTGGTATTTTGCCATTTATAATTATTTTTCTGTCAATAAAAATACCCTTGGCTGTCAACAGAGTATATATGTCTTTTAACTCAGTGCCTGTCCTTTTACCTGGTAGTACTAATGCTTCGCACAACTTGTCCGTTATTTTTGTTATTTCCAATTTCATTTGACTTGGTTTTAAAATATTAGGGTTCAACCTACCATGGTTAATGTCTTTAAGTAATTCTGTCATATTTTCGATCCGGTTGTTCATGTTGCGAAAATTGTCATTTATTTCACCTAAAGTTGTCTTAAGAATGTTTGCCGTGGAGTCTACTATCGATGTCTGCTTTTCTTCTAGGTGTTTCAAAGTTTGCTGATTTGTAAGTAAACTTCTCATGTTTTCTTCCATTTGTACTCTGTCATCCGCATCCATGATGCCAAATAATATATGGTACAGTGAACCCATGAACTCAAACGGTGAACTCGTGAACAATCTATTATTTTCTTCGATTTCCGTAATTCGTTTTACCGTGCTGTTTTGTACAAAATGGCACTGGTCTTCGAAATTATATATCATCATTTTGTCATTTTGTCACCTTGACTAAGGATTTCAAAATATGACGACATGTCATAGTATATTACCAGATCCCATATCTTATTCATACAGGAATACTTTTCAATTAGCTCCTGCATAATACTACTCTCTGTATTCAATGGTACGGAATTTACCATACTCTTGTCCTCATCTATTTTTGGTTTATGCCATTTTTCATTTACCTCGCCGAGCCACTTTGGCCCATTCCACCACAATTCGCAATCTTTAACATTATTTAGACAAATACCCCTTAAAGCTATATCTGCAGAGTTATCTTCAGATTTTACATGGTTCCATGTTATTTCTTTGATTTTTAGGACGCGACGCCTTAGAAATTTTTCCTTACTAGCCCCGTTTTTTATTCAGCACAGTGTGATAGTAGAGTCACTCCAAGTATATATTTCAGCTGGAACAGCAATAGATTGCTGGACTCTTTTTAGCAATTGCGATAGCAAGTGTCATATTTCCAATTTAGGAAGAGTCTTCCTATTTTTGATTGGATTAACTTTGTTCTTGCTGGCTATGAGGGTAACTGCTTCACCTATTTTAGCATATACTACCGCTGCATATGTCTTTTTTGAAGCGTCAGGAAAACCATGAATCTGTAACAACATATTAGGCTGTGTCTTGATCCATCGGGGTAATCTGACTTCTTCCAGAAACACCAAATTGTCCTTGAAGTATTTTCATTCTGTTGTTTTGTTATCGGACAACTCTTGATCCCAATTTTGCCACGCTAGCCACAACCGAGGTGCCGATACAGTACCGTACGTTACTGTTGTCAATTTATATTTTTTTAATGTTTTCTGCGACAAATTTCTCCACAAAATATGCAAATTTGATCGTCTTGATCAATGTTTATCTGCCGATACATTATTTCAATATCTGCAGATGCTACGTACTGCCATTTTCGCCATTTTAATATTATTACGAAAATGTATTTTTGAAGTCGCGGCCCGATCCACTTCACATCATTGAGACATCTGTTATTCGTGGTTTTCGCAGAAGCGTCAAATACAACTCTTAATTTAGTTGTCAAACTTTCTTCTTTTACTACTGCTTGATGTGGCAGGTAATAAGAACCTTCATCCTTAGTTTCTACCATATGGCCCAACTCCAAATATTCTTTAATGAATTGTTCGTACTTCCCCTTAAGTTTTGGATTTTTCTGAAACTGTTTCTCCAAGTCAAGTAATCACGCCGTTGCTTGCGCCTTCGAGTCACCTAAATCCCTTTCTGGCTTAAATGGGATCGTTACCACATATCTTCTCGATTTATCAATTATTGTTGTCTTGTTAAAATTCTCTTCACATTGATAAGCTTCTATATCATCTTTTTCGTCTGCCTCCAATTCCCGAAAACGTTCCATATCTGTCATGTCTATTGTTGTAGCTACTATAGACTCATCTCCTTTTGACTTAGTACATCCCGATACGATCCAGCCAAATTGAGTGTTTTGTCCCAGCAAACCGTCAATCTTGGCATCTCCACATTTTAAGATAAGGGTATATACGTCTACCCCTATTATCATTCAACCCTACCGGGTTTATTGAAGGTGGGATCAGCTAGCATGTAAGTTTGCCATTTTGACATCCACGTTTGCTATTTTTAACGGTAGAGCTTTCATTAATTGCAATAGTACAATTGCTTCAACCTTAATAAGTTCCTTCTCCGAATCACGTGTTTTCATTTCAATATTTACTCTATATTTCGACGTTATACTTTTTGTTGCAGATACGCCACTTATTTCTGTTTGTTTCTTGATCTTGGGTAATTTCAACATTTGGGCGGCTTCTTCAGATAAAATAGTGCTCTGAGAACCACTATCAATCAAGGCCCTTAATGTTTGATATTCTCCATTTATTTTATTTAAACTTGTATCAGAGCTGTGGCCGACAGTTTTTGTTGTTCCATAACACAAGTGTTTACCTTTGCCTGTTTTTCCCCAAAATGAATAAGGGTATGGTGCCCCTTGCTGCACAATGTGCAGACCATTTCATTAGTGCATCTCTTGTTGCTTGAATGCTTCAAGCATCGTGTACGCAATTGCACTTTTTTGGCTATTTGCACCCTTTCTTTAGGTGTTAGCGCTTTAAACTTATAGCACAGAGGTGCGCTATGCCAGGGACCTTTACAAATCGGACAACTATCTTTCAACACCGCATCCGGCGTTTTTTGAAACGTTTTTTTCTCTTCTTTTTTTTATGGCACTTAGCGAGCAATATCTTTGCTCTAAGTATTCCATTACATCAGATAGTAATTGTATCTGCCTTGTTTTTCTAATTTGACTCTCTTATAATTGTAGAGTCTCTCTGTCAAATTTCCGAAGTATGAGTTGAGCGACTATTACGTCAACTCCATCGGACAAATTTGCGTTAATTTTAATTAAGTGTATTGACTCATTAATTAAGTCAATCACTCCTTTAAAACTTTTTGCGGACTCATTCTTGATCATCAGTAGATCAACTATCCGACTTAATTGTTCGGAAAATACCCTCCGATTATTTTTATACCGCTTGTCAGCTGAACATGACAATAGATGGGCTACCATGCTCCTTGCTTCGCCCTTTAATGCAGATTTTAAATAATTGAATTTAAGAGTCAGACTGAAATCTTCTATTTTTTCAATTAATTCCGCAAATAATTTAACAAAAATGTCCCATTCTCGAGGCTCTCCAGAGAATGTGGGTACCTGAATTTTTGGCAACACTGATAGTTCGCCTCTCACGGTTACATTCTAAATCTTGCTTTCCTTATTGTTTATTTTCATTTCTAACACTGATACTGCATTCCGGACATCGAATTCTAAATCATCCATAGCATTTTTAATTTTAGCATCTTTTGTCAAACCCTGGCACGCCTGTACTTTCTCCCATAAATAATTGATCTTATTATGATATATCATGCATGTCTCATTGCCTGTTGAATTATCTATAGTACGTAAATCTTTGGTTACCCTATTCACCCTATTCACGTATACCCTGTAGCTATTTGACAATAAATTGCTGTTGATATTTTTTTTAATATTTATTTACTTATAAGAATTAATTTTTTGTATATTTATTTTTATATTATTGTTGACCCGGCAACTTGCTTCAAAATATTATGAATTATATTTTTTTTGTTAATGTTCGTAGTGGGGCGGAAGGATCCAAATAGGTCACAAGTGTTTGGCGGGTGCCAATTTCTTCAGGGGTCTGGTGAGTGAGGAATGAAATTGAAACGCGCGCAAAACTTCGTTTATAATTAATTTTGGATTATTTATTTTCTTTACAAAATGTCCCGACACACACGAAAATGTTTCGGGTTGGAAAAATACAATGTCGGAAAAAAAGCACAGTGAAAGAACGGGTGTTCGGGTTAGATGCTCGTACTGGATTGAATATGGCGATTTACTCGAGAACCCTTCGTCACCTTCCTCAGTATGACCGAATTCGGTTTTTGGAAAAAACCCTACCCCTCACACTCTGCTGTTCACCCGGTGGCGTCAACATACCGCCCCCCCTTGCAACAAGTTGCAATTGCCTCGCTGGACATGTCTAACATGTCTACATGTAATGTAAGCGGCACACTTTGTCGCCGCTACCCGCATCGCATTGCCCAATGCCGCGAATGCTAGTTGATACCTTGCAGCTTGGAGGATTAATCAATTCAAACATTCTTTGGGAAATAAAGGACGCTTCGGATCCCATATCAATCAAAGCGCGGATTTGAAACTGCTTGCCACGATGATGAATAGTTACCCTCGCAGTACCCAGGAGGCCAGTGTTGCGAGTGGATGCGAAGTAACTTTCCACGTTTACATGGGGGCTGCTGGAAGAATCGGAGAACGCAGGATTCGGAATTATACAAGCATCAGGTGCTGAGCTCTCCTGCACTTGAGTGGAAAAGGCCTGAGTTCGTGCCGTAGGTTTTCGGCTCACGGATGGAAAGGCCTGACCGCTAGAGCTTGGTTGAAGGACATCTGTGGCCTCTAGTACACGGTGGCGATCAGTTAGGAATCGATTCAGGTCGTCCCAGGATGAGACGGAGGTCTTATTTGGAACGGACTGTTCCCACAACAGAAGGGTGGCTTTGGGCATTTTGCTCGTACAGATTGCTATGAGAAGGATATCCCAATTGTCTGTACGAGCCCCAGAAAGCTCAAGACCGGTTAAGCAACCTTGAATTGACGTCTGCAGTTCTCTCAACGCTTTGCCAGACTCTTGGGTTACAGCTGGGATCTGTAGAAGCTGCTTGGCTTGGCTCATAATCAATAATCGATTATTTTCGTATCGCGCAGTGAGGTTATCCCACGCGGACTGGAACCCTTCATTGGTCAAGGGTGACCTAGAAACAATGGCTCTGGCTTCACCGCGAGTTTTGCAACTTAAGTGGTACAGTTTCTCCACTTGTGTTAGGCTTGGATTATGGATAAAAATCGCGGTAAACAAATCTTGGAATGTAGGCCAAGCCAGGCTGTCTCCGTTGAAGATTTCGACTTCACACGGGGGAACTGTGTGGCTTTGATGGGTGGAATCGACAGAGAGTCTGACTGGTGGGGGAACCGTTGTCGCTGACAGCTGCTCGATTCGCTCTCCAAACAAAGTCCCGCCTCGAACATATACCATATAACAATATTCATGTTTAGCTTTAATTGTAGCTATGTGCTTCGGACTATCTTCCTTCTTTTGAGCCGTCAAGGCCTTATAACATCGTGAAAACTCTGCCTCGACTTGTGCCCAAAGCGACTTAAGCTGGTCTAAGTGTATTTTAATGGAGACGAGTGGCACATCGTCCGCTAAAGCCTGGGCCTCGCGAGCCTCGAACGCCGTTAATGCCTCGCACACGGCAACAAAGTCGGAAAGAGACATCGTAGAGTGTTCTCTGAGCTATTACGAATCGAATGGAAACAAAAAACTGCTTGGAATTAGAGCTCTCAAGCGAGGAGAAGCTGTAAGTGGACTGTATAATTGAAGGATAGAGGAGTGAGAAGGAAAAATGTCTCCTCGTTTTAATGAACACAATGGATAAATGAAATTAGAAGAATTTATAATTTTCCTCGCAGTTGTGTGAAAAATTTATACAATGTGGAAATTTGTTGAAATTTATAAGAGTATAAAAAAAACAAAAATATGGAGAAATTGAGATCAGTAGGATTACTTTTCAATGGAGGGCAAAAAACTCTGAATTAATTTTCGTTAAACGGACTAGATAAATTTCATGGATCTGTGAGGAAAAAATCAAAAATGCTCCAAGACAAAATACTAATTCCATATAAATAAAATTGTACTTATATTTCGTTAGAAAATATTTTGCGAATTAAATTCAGTCAGTCGATTGAAATATTTGTTGCACAATACGAAAATCACGATGGAAAAATGGATGTCGTGACCGAGTCACGGCATGGCTCAAGTGTCAGCACTGATCGGGAGTCAGCTGTTCTGCCGTTGTTTATGTTTTATGAATTTAATTAATTTTAAATTGTTTAACGAAGATCACGATTTCCTGCTTTAATTATGTAGGTTTCGAATTATTAAATTGCGGAGAGCCAACCGGAGTGGCTGCAATTTATTTTGTGTGGGTGGAATCAAATTGTATGTGGACATATGTATGTACATACATATGTATGTATATATGTAAGTATGTCGTATGAGTGTGCTTACCGCGGCAAAAATTATTACATATGTATGTATGTATGTACATACATATATATGTATGCATATACAAAGTATTTGGCATAAATAATTTATGCCGCTGGACTAATGATCAGCCCGTGGAGTGTGCTTTACACTTTAAGGAAAGGTAAGTGGTACTTTATAAACACTTTTACTTGCAGGTTAGAAAACAGCTGTTTTTACATGTACGTATATATATGTATACATACATATGTATATGTACATACATATGTATTGTTATGCAATTGGACTTTTAGACATTCAGAATTTAAAAGAATGGGAAAAAGGCACTTCATAAACCATGTCACCTTTGGAACAGGTCAGGTATGTACATACAAGTATACAAAAGTGTGTAGGTCGCTATGGAAGAGCGGGAAACCTCACACTTTTATAAGTTTGCAATGGGGTATAATGTGAATGAGATTTTTATTAAGAAATGTTGTACTTATCAGAAATTCCGCCGATGCAAGCTGGAAGAGCGGAAGGACATCCGGCTCAAAGGACCAATGTTCGTAGCGGGGGGAAGGATCCAAATAGGTCACAAGTGTTTGGCGGGTGCCAATTTCTTCAGGGGTCTGGTGAGTGAGGAATGAAATTGAAACGCGCGCAAAACTTCGTTTATAATTAATTTTGGTTTATTTATTTTCTTTACAAAATGTCCCGACACACACGAAAATGTTTCGGGTTGGAAAAATACAATATCGGAAAAAAAGCACAGTGAAAGAACGGGTGTTCGGGTTAGATGCTCGTACTGGATTGAATATGGCGATTTACTCGAGAACCCTTCGTCACCTTCTTCAGTATGACCGAATTCGGTTTTTGGAAAAAACCCTACCCCTCACACTCTGCTGTTCACCCGGTGGCGTGAACAGTTAATAAATTTTATATATTTTTTACTTTCCTACTCGATCATCGCAGTGATCTTCCTACCTAATGTTTCGCATAGCTTTACAGGCTATACTATTATCGCGCAGATAAGATTCCGCTCAATTTCACAAAATTTCTTACAATTTTTTTTTTTTTTCAAACAATTCTCATTTATGATGCATTTAATTGTTGGGCGCTCTTTGTAGCGTTACCGGTCCTGCTGCCTTCAGGGTCTAGCTGTCGCGCTAGACGTTGCCGGTGCTGGTCTTTGCACTTGCTGTTGGGGCGCCGATGCTGGATTCTCCGATCTCTTGGCTCCGGGGTCTAGCTTGTCGCGCTAGACGGGGCCGGTGCTGGTCTTCGCACAGGCTGTTGGGGCGCCGATGCTGGTTTTTCTGCCAATGGGTAGGATTCGCCTCGCCTCCAGTCGCCTCTTCTTTGCAACTATTTTGTTGCTCTGCTGCTTCTTGTTGCCTACTTGCAACTATATTTGTATACATATATACACTAATTTTTATTTTTTATTTTTGTTTACTTTCGATATTAGGGCTTCGAATATGCCACACACCAATTCTGTAATCATTTTTTTACCGCCGCCGAAATTAATACAGTTGCTCAACTAGCCAAACTGCCTCGGTCGCACGCACTTTTTCTTTATTAAGCAATATTTTGCTTTTTATATCATACTCTGTCTCTTACGGCTGGTGGTGGGAAACAAGAGTAAATTTATTTTTGCTACCTTTAGCTGATCTTAGCATTCGCACTTGCATAAGAATTCAGACTTTAAGGAGCTGATTCAATTTCTGAGTCTCTTACCACTGGTGGAGGAAAACTGCAGAGTTCCTTTTTCTCGAAGGACCAAAATGAATAGGGATTCCCGGAGAAAAGGAAAATAACCCAGTCTTCATTCGTTGAATTCAAATTATGAACTGCTTTTATTTACAAAATTACAGTGTTTATATAGGATTATCTTAGGCTCTAGGAGGTAACAATTGTTTTTAAAAATGCTTATTCTAATGCTCCACGTTTTCAGGGGTTGAAAATTATTTATATTTCATGCTCAGCGCTGGTTACTAGAGACCGCTCTGCTGTTATCATCTTAAGTGTTTTTCTACAGTGTGTGGATGCATGTTTTGTTTGGTATTAGGCAATAATTGTCATATGAATCTTTACGACTTCTTCTTAGTTTATGTTTTTGTTTCGAATTGTATATTTCCTTGGTGCATCTGATTTGGCGAAGCCAGTTCAGATGAACACGATGATTTTTAAACACTGTCAATATATCGGAACATCGCAGATGCAAACCTTGAATATTGTGATAATATACTAGAAAATTTTCTAGTGGTTTGTCGAGTATCCAATTGTGGCAAGGAGTCAGAAGTTTCTCAGTTCTGAGACTGTTTAGCTCCATGCAGACTGGGTCAGATTCTTACATTTGCCTCGGTGGAGAAAATTTTCCAACAATGTATAATTCCAATGCATTGGTTGCTCTACTGCAAGCTACATAAATGGCAGATCGGCTCATGCCATCCTGCAAGGTCACCGCTACTTTGTTATAAGTGGCACCCTGGCTTTTATGTATTTTTATCGCTTCAGCAGGCACAACAGGAAACTGGTGGTTTTATTAATACCTGTTCATTCTTTCGATATTGGAAAGTTCTTAGAACAGCTTCAATATTGGTCCAATCAGAATGGGCTGAATTTCTTTTTTTGGACCTGGCTTCAGCTCCAACTATTGATATTCACTGTTATGTACTTCGCGGTAGTTTTAAGGATGAGGGTATATGGAAGGCCTTGGGTGTCCGAGGCAAAGCCTGTTACGCGCGAGTCCAAGCTGATAGCTGCCCACATCCCACCGACCGAGGGGTGCAGCCGTATAACGCACGGCACGAATCGCGTGGACAAATACACAATGGCAAAAACAAAAAGGCAAACAAATAATACTACAGCTATCTATGAACTAAATAGGAAAGAACAGATGTTTTAAGTGTGTTAATAGAAGACTCTGAGCAGATTACAAGGAATAAAAGTTTGTAATCAGAGCAGACTCTAAAGGGTTCATGCACAGAACACCGGCTAAGGGTTAAAGGTATATTAGGATTTCTACTCTGTCCACATAGTACCGACAAATTTACCTGAGCCAATAACTCAGGCGATCACCGCCTCAGGCTTGTGCATAAAAATAACACCAAGCATAATTCTACGGTTAATTAAGGAAGGAAGGTTAATCAAAAGAGGTTCTACTAGAGTACGAAGGCAAATTGACATTTCGATCCCAGCTTAAGCCACGAAGAGCAAACAGCAAGAACTGCTTTTGAACTTATTCAAATCTTATCTGGTGCGACTCATATTGAGGTGACCAAATGCAAGATCCATACTCTAAAATAGGACGGACAAGCGAAGTAAAAAGAACTTTAGTTGTATAGGGGTCATCAAATTCTTTTGACCATCTTTTAATGAAACCCAGGACACTCATGGCCTTTGCGACCGTGGTGGAAATATGTGTGTTAAAATTTAACTTATGGTCCCTAAGTACTCCCAAATCATTCATATTACTTAGACGGGCCAAGATGACTACCTTGAGGTACACCAGAAGTCACAGGAATGGAATCGGAAAAAGAAGACTTAAAAAGTACCTTTGTTTTCTGTTTGTTAAATATTCTCGAACCCAAGAGAGGAAAAGGTGTGGAAACCCAATGTCGCTCAGCTTAGAAAGTAATAGGGTATGATTAACGGAATCAAAGGCTTTGCTGAAGTCAGTGTATATGACATCAGTTTGTTTACCATTTTTGAACCCCTTGATAATTATTGATGTAAATTCTAAAAGGTTAGTGGTTGTAGATCTACGTTTCACAATGGGATGGCGAAATAATAAAGCTGCAAAAATGTTGCAATTGAGAAGTTATAATTTTTTCAAAAGCTTTCAGAATAGCGGACAATTTTGAGATACCTCTATAGTTAGAGGCTTCGGACTTTTTGCCATTTTTATGCAGAGGTATGATATACGACTCCTTCCAAATAGATGGAAAAGAGGAAGATTCGACAGACAATAGAAACAATTTTAAAATGGGTTTGCATAATGCGTTTGCACAGAACCTGAGTACACATCCAGGAAGACCATTTGGCCCCGGAGAATAAACAGTTTTAACTAATTTAAGTTCGCTAAGAATAGAACTTTCATCAAATACTGGATTGAAAATGCAATTAGCCTTTTTTAAATGATAAGGATACGGACTTGCTCGATATTCCGTTGAGGAATAAGTTGTTTTGAAAAAAACTCGCAAACATATCGGCAATTGCCTGATCAGTGCTCGCTTTTTTTATTTCGAAAAGACAAAAAAGATGGGTGCACGGAGGTCTTACGTTTAGAATTGACAAAATTATAAAATTTTTTAGGGTCAGAAGAAAACTGAAGCTTACACCGCTGAAGATAATTATTATAGCATTGTGTATTAAGCATCATGAATTTTGAACGAGCGACTGTATACAGAGCATAATCTGATGAACGCCGTGTTTTTTGAAACTTCTTATAATATCGTGTCTTCACATTTTTCAAATGGGATAACTCACGAGAGAACCAGGGAGGTTTGTTAAGCCGCTCCAGCCTACCAAGAGGCACACAATTATCAAAGAGTGAATTCAGAGTATCATAGAAAAAACGAACAGCTGAGTTCATATCACTACAATTGTACAGATAAGACCAATCGGTAGTTGTAATGTGTTCATTAAGGGTGACAAAGTCAGTCTTACGAAAGCACCTAGTTAGAGGTAACTCATTTGAAGTAATGGTGAAAGCAAGGGCAGATCAATTTTTAAATTTAATGTAGGATGAAATTTGTCTTCTGGAAGAACAAATGGTTCGATCCTAGAAACCTCACAATAAGAAGTATCCAATACAAAAATAAGATCTAACGATTTTCCATTAGAATTTAAGACAGGATTGACTTGGGATAAAGATAAGCCTAAAAGGCCGTCAATAAAGTCATGTGACAAAGAGCGTAGCAACATGGTAGATTCATCTGTTAGTGACTATACTAAAGCGGGTAAATTAATATCACCTACAACTATGAGCATGTCTTGACTGGAAACCAAAGAGGAGACAAACTGAACTGCCTCTAAATGATTTAAATATACCACCATGTCTGACAATGGTGGAATATAGGAACAAGTAATAAAAGGATTAAAAGATTTAAAATTTACTTTAACACCGACAAAATCAATCTCCTGAGTATAAGAAAATTTAATAATTTCAAACGATAAAGCATCAACAGCTATCAGAACGCCACCGCCTACGCGAGAAATCCTGTCACTTCTGAATATAGAAAAGTTTGTTTAAAGGACCAATGCATCAGCTATGTCAGGTTTCAGCGACGTCTCCGTAAAAGCAAGAATATTATGTTCAAAAGAAGGACTATCTACATAGAGATTAGGAAGTTTAGATTTCAGTCCTCTAACGTTCTGGTAACGAAAGGTACGGTAAGGGACGAAACTAGTTTTTTGACACACCAGCAGATGCTGATGCGCCAGGAATAGTGTTAGTTGCTGTCATTGGCAGGCGAATCGGTTGCCGATTTTTCTTTTCACAGTATATTTCTTAACTATTATATACTTTGGCCAAAAATCTTCTCGACATATAATGTCGAAGATATTGGCAGAAACACTAATTTTAAAGAACGAGATGTCCCGAGAATAAGAAAATTTAAACTTCTCCACCGCAATATTCGAGACGTTAACTTTCTTCCGAATATAGGCTATTACATCATCAGATGTGACAACAGGGTCTAGCCTAGAAACATAAATATGTTTCTTTGGTGATATGCCAACGAGAGGCCGCGGTCCCAAAGCGTCAGCCGCAGCAGCAACGTTGGACAAATCACCCAATGCAGCAGTCAACTTGTTCACGGGGCCCTCGATACTTTTAGAGCTATCGGCAATTTCCATTGGAATGGGTAATTGCCCGGACACTTCGGACACTATAGTTGGCATCGATTTTAAGAGATCATTCCCAGGTGATACCGGTATTTCCTTATTAATCATCACTGGGCTGTTAAACGATATCAATTGCTGAGGCTGGTTTGGGACGATAAGAGACACTGACGGTTCTACAGATAAAGAAACACCCCAAGGACTGGTTCTTTACGTTTCGGAGAATCATTCATAAGCGATAAGCTTCTAAACTGAGTCTTAATCGCATTAAATTCCGCTTGGAGTTTATTAAAAAAATTTTTTTGAGCAGACAACCATTTTATAAAATAGTTTAATTTAATTTAGAGAAACAAAGGAATAAGAAATAAAATAAAAAATTTTAAAGGTAACCAAATATGTGTATAAGAAATATACTGACCAGTTCTGCCACAAGGGTCAATGTGCAGAGTAAGCCTTCACAACTGAAGAGTAAAAATCACAAGAATTCACAAAAACAAAAACATGTATCACTGATTCGCGGGTAGGCAAAAGGCGAGAGCGCAAATCAGACAAGAATAGGAAAGAGCGGGAGAGAGAGAGAAGAAAAAGCACAAAAACGACTAAAAGAAATCACGGAATGAAAATTTAATTCGAATGTAAAAATTTTAATTAAACCGATAGTGAGTTTAAAAGTTAAAGAAAAGTTATTAATTACGAGAAACAAATAAAATTTAATGAGCGCAAAAAAAAAAAAAAACGTCCGAGGTCTGCAACCAGTTAAATAGTCCTTATTTCATTTGCAGGAGTCACCGATGCAGCTTTTATTGTATCCTTTGCTGTAGAAATAGATTCTTCAGCATTGATTTGTGCCAGTTTCATTATGTTATAACTGTATGCCTTTGCATTTGAATAAAATAATCGAATCGCTTCATCAGAAATTGTGTTCAACACTCCAGTATTGACTTCCCTTCCTTTTATTAAAGCAATATCGCTATCGGTCATTTTACCTTCTGACATATTATTGAACGCTACTGCAAAAGCACAATCTTCGCGTTGTCGCATGATTTCTATGAGTTCATTAAACTTAAACAGATCCCAAAGTGCAGTCCCTGCAATAACGCCGTAGTTGTGTCTAGGGTTAGAATGGAATATCCATCTATCACCAACTGGAGAAAGTTGTTTTAAATCTTCAAAGGAATTATTGAAATTCCTCCAAAATATTCCGTTGTTCTAAATATTTGTTTTAGCCGACTATCCAAATTAGACAACATTTTGGCACCCACCATTGATATCTCATCAATTATTATTAGCTTTAGGTCCATAAACTTCGAATAAATGGTTGAGAAGATCGTTAAACCTGGTAAACCTCAACATAAGCGACCGATAAGACTACTAATAAGTCCCACTCCTGCACCGCCGCCCACATATTCGTAAGGGTTATTAGCATTGACTCTATGCATTACGTGGGCATAATATTGACGCTTCTTCCTCTTTAGTGAGCGCACCAGCTCAAACAAATCGTTTTCAGGTATCAGCGGTAGCAATTTTATAACTCTGGGTCCATTCTCATCAGAGCTATGATTGGTTTCGCTTTCTTGAAAAACATTTTGGTCTCTTGCTACTTCTGGAGTTGCAAATTCTCTGAATTCTTCATCAAAAGTTGCGAAGCGGAAGATTCCTGGTTATCTTTATTATTTTCTCTTTGAACATCCTTTAAAATTTGCTCAAATAAATCTTCCTGCATTGTATGGCCTCTATTGTGATTTTGTTATTATATCTTTTTCAGGATTTCCTTCTTCGATATTATCATCATCCTCCATGACAGTCTCATCCGACATACGGTGTCTACGAGACAACTTACGTTCATAAAGAGCAGCGAAGTCGGCTAGACATTCGTCTTCCATAGATTCTGGCATAAGTATATAATACTTATGAAGACCCGCAACATAAATATCCGTCGAATCAGGAGGCAGTCTTTCCAACTCCTTCTTCGATTTTATCATCCGAATTCTTTGTTCAAGATGAGAGGTATTTATGAATATATTTCCGTGGCTCGTTTCTGACATGTGAAGTCCTAGAATATTATAAACGGCTGAGCTGAAATCTCTGATCCGTTTATGAACTTGCTACCGAGATGCTGCAGTTTTTCCACCTGACCACCTGCAGTAATTTCATCGAAAGCTTCGCGTAGCAGTTTTGATACTCCTCTATTAGATTTATTTATATAATTTATGATATAACTACAGCAACCGTATGCATCCACTATGAATTGGATATCCATATTTGCTGTGTAGTTTTAAAACATCTTCATTATATGCGTTTAGCATAATATCAGTGCACTTTCTTCGAATTTAATTCTATTTGTTCATTATTTGGAGGTTTCTTTTTTCTTCCAAGAGCTCTTGAATGCGATTCCAGTATTGTTTATACTGTTCTTGGACAGTTTCCTCCTCACCATATGGATTTAGAATTCTAGAACTAGAATAGTTTCTGGCATTGGCAGATAGGGAATGTTAAACCGACATTTGCTTTCTCTACGAATTTCTCTTTTGCATGTGGCACTATGTTTATGGGATTGATACCTAAGAACATCTTGAAGCTCCTCATTATCTCCGTTAGTAGAAATGAACATATCAATGAATCTAATAACATATTCTGTGTTTACCGATCCATTAGTGTTCTCCATTTTTGGAGCTCCGTTTAACCAATACATCCCATGAGAGTGTGGTGAGCCACGTTGTTGAAATTCTATTCTCCAATAATAATGAGACAGTTCAAAATCGCCAAAAATATCTTTGCTTTTGAAACGTTTCATTAACTGATAAAGCCGGTGATCAAAATATCTGGACCATGTCACAGGATCTGAGCGGAACCGTGCTTTCTCTGATGCTGACAGATTTGATTCATCTTCTTCACTGATAAATCTTTTGTCTATGAGAAGGGATAGAATTACCAGAAGTTCATTCCATTTGGTCTCGGCCGCTGAGAGATTAATGGAGAAAGTTGGAAGTCCAAACTGGCGAATCATAGCTAAAACTTTTTTTTTCTCCGCATCCCAATGTGCTGGAGAGGAACGCAGCCTTTAAGAAGATGATATCCATCGTCATGCTGGACCAGGCTATTGACGAAGAATTCATCCATCATGTTAGCCGCGGTAACATGAGCTGTGCCTGATTTTTTCCTAAGGCAAATAGAAATGACATTTTTTATGCGAGTCATTCAGCCTTCACCAGGAGCCATTGCTATTCGTGCAATGTCAACGGGCTCATTTTCCAGTAAAGTTTCTTAACCACCGGGATTTAATTTGTCTGCTTCCTCATTGCCTTCTAGTTTAGGGTCGATTTCCATTTGTTCGGCAAAGAGTTGCTCCACAATTGGGCGATCTCGGTCATCAGCAATAAATGGTACTTCCTCATTATTTGCAAGTTCGCCAAGCCAGTTATGTACGACAGAAAAACCATGCTTTTGGTAAAGCTCCGTGCTTTCCAAAAATGTTAACGCATCCCATACCTTTTGCTGGTCGAATAGTCTCAGTCATGAAACTATGTCTGTACTCTAGCTTCCGTTTAAGGAGTATTTGCACCACATGGGTATTATCAAAGGTGCGGTGCAGAGCTGTTACTGTATCATTTACGGAAATAGGTACATTAACAACTGCTCCTTCTACTGCGAACTGTCTATCATAGACTAGGGAAATAATTAGCATAAATGGGATTACGGGTAAAATAAGTCTTTCTTCTAGACATTATATATCCTGCATGCATTCGGGAGTTTCAGCGAATGCAAAACCTTCTGAAAGGCATAAGTTTGGAATTTTTCCAGTATTTGTTGCTCTTTGGCAAGTAGAGCAAAATAAATAAGTGCCATTTTCAGAATAAAATTTTATTGACAAATAGAAGGCTTTCGAGATGTCTAAACGGGGAAATTTAATAGAAATTTGATTTTTGTTCAAACTCTTAACATTTTGTTTAAAAAATATGACACCACAGCTTATGCATATTTCCGTGGGCCCATTTTGATATTTCGGAGGTACGCTTGTCATACGGCACTCCTGCGCTGCTGTGTCTGCAAGTCTCTGTGTTCCTGCAACTCCTCAGGTGAGAGTGCAGCTCTGGCGTCCCTATTTAGTTGCGATTGTCGCTGAGACTCTGCTTCTCGATTCTGAGGGTTTTGTCTTCGAGCCTTCGTGCCTTCGAGTGACTCTTCTTTGGCATGAATTTAATTTCTGTTCCCACCTTCTTGTGCTTGGATTCCGCCTTGCAATTCGACGGTTATTTTACATCACGGTTCCGCTCGCCTTCTCTGTAATCCTGATTCTCTCTGCGAGCAGCAAGTTCAGCAGTGTTGGCCTACTGCTCTATCGATCGATAATCTGGGTCCCGTTCGTGCTCCTGCTGCCTGAACGCGTCATCCTGTCTCCTAACGATTTGCTGAGCAGTCTTGGTCTCCTGCTCCATCGATCGATAATCAGGATCTTGGCGAGCAACGAAGTGGGTTCCGCGTCCCGTTCGCGCTCTCGCTGCCTGTACGCGTCATTTTGTCTCCGAACGATGTGCTGAGCAGTGTTGGCCTCCTGCTCAATCGAACGATAATCAGGACCTTGGCGAGCAACGAAATGGGCTTCGGCGTCCCGTTCGCGCTCTTGCTGCGTCATCCTGTCTCCGAACAATGTGCTGAGCAGTGTTGGCCTCCTGCTCCATGGAACGAACCTCGCTGCCATTTTCTTGGCGGTAAGTAAGAGTCCGATTTGCCGCTTCTCGTCGTCGTTGCTTAGCAGATTTTCTCGAGTAGCGAGTCATGTTAGAACCTTAAAATTATGCTATATTATAAAAAAGTTGTCTAAAAAAGTAATATGGTATATTCTGAAAGTAAGATAATATGATTTAGATGTGGAAAAAAAAGCTGACAGTAAGATAATATAATTTAGATATATAAAATAAAGCTGAAAGTTAGATAATATGATTAATAGTTAGAATGTGAGAAGTCTTAAAACAGACTAGTACAAACGCAAAAAATTAATTGGCAATGTTTTTCAAAACTTGGTCATCAAAAAGTAGCACTGACTTCATTCGCGAGCGCGAAATTTATAAAAAGCGCACAATCTTTTGAAAAGCACAAATTACTGTGAAATTTAAATGTTTTTGTTTCTTATTAAAATTCAATTAGAAAAAGCGCAATTATTCTTTTTTATTCGTTTTTTAATGTGACCAAGCCGAAAATACGCTTGTTATACACTTGTTTGAAATGCCGCAAAAATACTAAAAAATTACCAAACCAGATAGTATTTTTTTCGCAATTAACACTTTACGCAACACTTAATAGATTACTAATATATGGAAAATTACCAAACTTAAAATTTATAAAATTTGTCCACTCAGATGTGCTTGGGATATTGAGAGTCAAGTCCTTTTCTGGTGCAAGATTTATGCTTGTCTTCGTTGATGATTACTCTCGGAAGATGTTTGTGTACCCAATTAAGGAGAAGTCAGATGTAGTCAGGAAGTTCGAGATTTTCAAAAATCTGGCAGAGAACCAAACAGGACGAAAAATTCGCATTTTGCGTTCTGACAATGGGAAGGAATATTGCAACCAAGAGCTTCAACGTTTTTTGCAAATTGCAGGTATTCTGCATCAGACTACAGCGCCGTATAACCCTGAGCAAAATGGAGTCGCAGAGCCGATGAATCGCACCCTCCTGGAGAGAGTGCGCTGAATGTTGCTGAACTCAGCATTGCCCAACATTTATTGGGCGGAAGCCGCTAACACTGCAGCTCATATAACTAACCGAATGCCTTGTCGTGGAAATAGCTCATCTCCTGAAGAACTTTGGACTGTATCTAAGCCAAATTTAAAGTATGTGCGTATATTTGGTTGTACAGCTTTGGCTCATATCCCAAAGCAAAAGCGTGAGAAGCTAGATGCTAAATCTGAACAATGCATTTTTGTAGGATACACCGACACGTCGAAAGAATTTCGGCTTTACAGGAAATCTGATCGTAAGTTTTTAATAAGTAAGGACCACATGGGTATTATCAAAGGTGCGGCGCAGAGCTGTTACTGTATCATTTACGGAAATAGGTACATTAACAACTGCTCCTTCTACTGCGAACTGTCTATCATAGCCTAGGGAAATAATTAGCATAAATGGGATTACGGGTAAAATAAGTCTTTCTTCTAGACATTATATATCCTGCATGCATTCGGGAGTTTCAGCGAATGCAAAACCTGCTGAAAGGCATAAGTTTGGAATTTTTCCAGTATTTGTTGCTCTTTGGCAAGTAGAGCAAAATAAATAAGTGCCATTTTCAGAATAAAATTTTATTGACAAATAGAAGGCTTTCGAGATGTCTAATCGGGGAAATTTAATAGAAATTTGATTTTTGTTCAAACTCTTAACATTTTGTTTAAAAAATATGACACCACAGCTTATGCATATTTCCGTGGGCCCATTTTGATATTTAGGAGGTACGCTTGTCATACGGCACTCCTGCGCTGCTGTGTCTGCAAGTCTCTGTGTTCCTGCAACTCCTCAGGTGAGAGTGCAGCTCTGGCGTCCCTATTTAGTTGCGATTGTCGCTGAGACTCTGTTTCTCGATTCTGAGGGTTTTGTCTTCGAGCCTTCATGCCTTCGAGTGACTCTTCTTTGGCATGAATTTAATTTCTGTTCCCACCTTCTTGTGCTTGGATTCCGCCTTGCAATTCGACGGTTATTTTACATCAAGGTTCCGCTCGCCTTCTCTGTAATCCTGATTCTCTCTGCGAACAGCATGTTCAGCAGTGTTGGCCTACTGCTCTATCGATCGATAATCTGGGTCCCGTTCGTGCTCCTGCTGCCTGAACGCGTCATCCTGTTTCCTAACGATTTGCTGAGCAGTGTTGGTCTCCTGCTCCATCGATCGATAATCAGGATCTTGGCGAGCAACGAAGTGGGTTCCGCGTCCCGTTCGCGCTCTCGCTGCCTGTACGCGTCATTTTGTCTCCGAACGATGTGCTGAGCAGTGTTGGCCTCCTGCTCAATCGAACGATAATCAGGACCTTGGCGAGCAACGAAATGGGCTTCGGCGTCCCGTTCGCGCTCTTGCTGCGTCATCCTGTCTCCGAACAATGTGCTGAGCAGTGTTGGCCTCCTGCTCCATGGAACGAACCTCGCTGCCATTTTCTTGGCGGTAAGTAAGAGTCCGATTTGCCGCTTCTCGTCGTCGTTGCTTAGCAGATTTTCTCGACTAGCGAGTCATGTTAGAACCTTAAAATTATGCTATATTATAAAAAAGTTGTCTAAAAAAGTAATATGGTATATTCTGAAAGTAAGATAATATATTTAGATGTGGAAAAAAAGCTAACAGTAAGATAATATAATTTAGATATGTAAAATAAAGCTGAAAGTTAGATAATATGATTAATAGTTAGAATGTGAGAAGTCTTAAAACAGACTAGTACAAACGCAAAAAATTAATTGGCAATGTTTTTCAAAACTTGGTCATCAAAAAGTAGCACTGACTTCATTCGCGAGCGCGAAATTTATAAAAAGCGCACAATCTTTTGAAAAGCACAAATTACTGTGAAATTTAAATGTTTTTGTTTCTTATTAAAATTCAATTAGAAAAAGCGCAATTATTCTTTTTTATTCGTTTTTTAATGTGACCAAGCCGAAAATACGCTTGTTATACACTTGTTTGAAATGCCGCAAAAATACTAAAAAATTACCAAACCAGATAGTATTTTTTTCGCAATTAACACTTTACGCAACACTTAATAGATTACTAATATATGGAAAATTACCGAACTTAAAATTTATAAAATTTGATATCATAATTGTCAACGGAATATCTTTTTCATGTATGTTATCGAAACAATCGATAGGTAGAACAATCTACTAATTGAAAACTAAAATTCAATAGCATACATATGCTTGAAAAATTAGAACATTCGTAATGTAATACCATGATACTGTTATCTAAAAAATGCACCTATGTATTTAATGATATTGATTACACTAAAAGTAATAATTTATTATTTTAAAATGCTACGCTGTAATATTTTATATGTAAACACCTATTTATTGTGTGAAAAAGATAAAGATTAGCTTAGAGTCTTCAGATTTAATTTTTAAGTTTTCGGCAGTTTTCGGCAGTTGGTGCGTCTAGCTCTTTCAAGCGTCACCGGAAGAAGAGAGAGAAAACTTTCAGTGCGGCACCAGGCCGATACCGATATTTTCCATAGGCGACTTAATACTAACAAACGATACTTATTACTAACAATCGATACTTATTACTAACAATCGATACTTATTACTAACAATCGATATTACAATACTGGTTTCGACATATGCGTGAGTATATAAAAGACTTGTAAATAATTGGGATCTTACATATATATTAATTACATACGTATAAACATGCAAATACATTTGTATGTACATATGTACATATGTACACACTTACATAATTATGTAACAATGTACATACCTACAAAAATATGTACGTACATCCATACCTACATACATATGTATGTACATATATAAATAATATTCATTAAATATTATTGAAAAGTACTTTCTATCTGGCAACTCTTACACATTATATTTGTACCATTAGTCATTACTCATTAAATTAGTCTTCTATCATCTTGCAAACTGCACACACGTCTTTTAATAGGTTATGGGCCCAGGCCATGCATACAGGAAAAGACAAAAGAGGAATGACCAATATATATCCGTGTAAAAAGTTAAGGGGCCGCGAAAACTACGATGTTTGGAAGCGGCAGGCCCAATCTTACCTAGTGATCAAAGGTTGTTGGAATGTGGTGTGTAATGGACCAGCAGAGAAGGAAGCGTCACTAGACGAGAGAGCGCTCGCGAAGATTACGCTGATGATTGAGTCGACCAACTACGCACACATCGCCAAATCCAAATCAGCGAAAGAGGCTTGGGATGCTTTGTCGCAGGCGTTTGAGGACAGCGGATTGACTCGGAAAGTAGAGCTGCTTAAAAATTTGGTACAGGTAAACCTGGAGCAGTTTGATTCGACACAGGAGTATGTCAACGAAATGATTATGACTGCCATTAAGGTAAACAATGCTGGGCTTTGCATAAGTGACTAGGTAACGGTATGATGATGCTGATGCTTGCTGGATTACCTAATGAATATCAGGCATTGGTCATGGCAATAGAGAACTCCAAGTCTACATTAACTGTCAACAATGTAAAAGGTATGTTGTTACAAGACGTGAAGTTTGACAACAACGCTGGAATCAATTCGAATGCCATGTTCTCAAGAGCTCTTAGTAAATGCAAATCCACATGTAGGCAAGAGCGAAACAGTACATTGATTCTGGTGCTTCAACTCACTTGACAAATGATCGGAAATTGCTAAGCAACGAATCTGAGGTTAGCAACAAGAGCGTATTAATAGCGAACAAAGACAAACTGCATGTAAAAAGCAGTGACGATGTAGGAATAATGTTCCATGTAAAAGGCAAATCATTTAAAGGCAATATTCATGATGTAGAGTATGTTCCAAATTTGTGCGGAAATCTGTTATCTGTAAGCCAAATGGCAAAAAAAGAAAAAAGGATTGTTTTCGAAAAGAACCATTGCTACATCTTTGAGAAAAATACTTTGAAAGCCACTGGCTATCTGCAAAATGATCTGTATCGACTGAATTGTGAACTGCCAAGGGTAGAGAAAGCCGTGGTCGCAATAAATGGATTCGAACTATGGCATCGTAGGATGGGCCACATTTGTGACACAAAATTACAGCTGGTAACAAAAGCCACCGATAGTGTTGAATACTCTGTTAATGAATCGTGCCGGGATAAATGCATTGTGTGCCTTAAAGGAAAACAAACTCGTATGATAAGCAAGCAGCCTGGAATCCGTGCCGAAGGTCTTTTAGATCTTGTCCACTCAGATGTGCTTGGACCATTGAGAGTCAAGTCCTTTTCTGGTGCAAGATTTATGCTTGTATTCGTTGATGATTACTCTCGGAAGATGTTTGTGTACCCAATTAAGGAGAAGTCAGATGTAGTCAGGAAGTTCGAGATTTTCAAAAATCTGGCAGAGAACCAAACAGGACGAAAAATTCGCATTTTGCGTTCTGACAATGGGAAGGAATATTGCAACCAAGAGCTTCAACGTTTTTTGCAAAATGCAGGTATTCTGCATCAGACTAAAGCGCCGTATAACCCTGAGCAAAATGGAGTCGCAGAGCCGATGAATCGCACCCTCCTGGAGAGAGCTCATATAACTAACCGAATGCCTTGTCGTGGAAATAGCTCATCTCCTGAAGAACTTTGGACTGTATCTAAGCCAAATTTAAAGTATATGCGTATATTTGGTTGTACAGCTTTGGCTCATATCCCAAAGCAAAAGCGTGAGAAGCTAGATGCTAAATCTGAACAATGCACTTTTGTAGGATACAGCGACACGTCGAAAGCATTTCGGCTTTACAGGAAATCTGATCGTAAGTTTTTAATAAGTAAGGACGTCGTTTTCATCGAAAATAATTGCAGAGACAACACAGCATTTTGGCGAAATGTGCACCGTAGAGGATAATTGCAGAGACGGTAAACAGTCCCTGGAAGCAGAAACTTTGTATCAAGAAGACCTGTTGAAGCAGTCTACGTCAGAGTTTGAGTATTGGAATACGGATACAGAATAAACAGTCGATGCTGAGGAACTAAGGACTATCGCTGGGCACGCTCCAGATGCATTTGGTGTTCGAAGATCAAAAAAGATTTCAAATAAGCTGGAGTTTCGCAATGTGACGACCCACTTACAGTAACAGAGGCATTAAAGTCGAAACTAGCAGATTCATGGGAAGACGCAATGAAGTCGGAAATGCTATCCCTCAAGTAAAATAACACTTGGACGCTAACGGAATTACCAAAGGGCAAAGTGGCGATACAGTCAAAATGGGTTTTTAAAACAAAACGAGAATCTGGGGACTTGGTGCCTCGCTATAAAGCACGACTTATTGTTAAAGGATTTTCTCAGAAAGAAGGTATTGACTACACGGAGACGTTTGCACCAGTTATGCGATACACTTCCATGCGCGTTCTATTTGCTGCAGCTGCTAAGTATGGGTTGACAATTTATCAACTGGATGCTGTGACATCATTTCTTAATGGCGATTTACAAGAAGAAATCTACATGCGTCAGCCTAAAGGCTTTGACGATCAATCAGGAAAAGTCTGTCGCCTCAATGAATCGCTCTACGGCCATAAGCAGGCAAGCAGAGTCTGGAATGAAATGCTGCACAAGGTTCTATTAGGCTTTGGTCTTCAACGTGGCGAAGTGGATCAGTGTGTATACTGTTACGTAACTGGATCCACCATGGTATATGTTTTTTTTTTTTTTTTTTTTTTTTTAACGTTTAATATATATTTGTTGAATCTACTCTTAAATTAGAGCCTAACAACAAGTTTGAGATATTTTTCTTAATCTAGTACTTATGATATATCCAGGGGATATTACAGGCGGCCCTAATCATTTATTATTGGGTTGGTCTGTCATTTCTTTTAAGACGAGTTCTATTATTAGTTCGCGTAAGGGAATTGGCAAGAACATTAGGGTGTACATCCAGTTTCGCAGAATAGTTGTTGACTACCTATTTCATATTTTACGCTAGGTATATTTAGATCATTTTGAATGTTGTCGTTCCGTATGTACCATGGAGCCCCAGTGATTGATCTTAAAATCTTCGACTGCGCCCTTTGTATAATGTCGATATTGCTGGTACTTGCATTTCCCCATAGTACGGCGCCGTAAGTCCAGATGGGTTTCAGTACGGAGTTGTATAGGAGGACTTTATACTCCAGAGGTAGAGGGGACCGAGCATTGATGATCCAATTTAAGCTACTCGCTTTCAGTTTAAGCTGTGACTTTTTTTGCCTCGATGTGCTTGCGCCAAGTTAGTCTTCTGTCTAGGTGGATACCAAGGTAAGTGACATCCGCGGCTTGAGGAATTGGTACGTTGTTTAGCATTAGAGTTGGACAGTTTCTTTTGTTAAGCGTAAATGTAACATGTTTGCATTTCTGCTCGTTGACCCGGATACGCCAGGTTGCTAGCCATTCCTCTACCACCTTGAGGTGTTCCTCTAATTTTGCAGAGGCTTGTATTGGGCATTTGGATCTGCTGAGGATTGCCGTGTCATCGGCAAAAGTGGACGTTGTAAGTCCTAAACTCGTTGGTAAGTCTGCAGTGTACAGCAGGTAGAGCAATGGGCCGAGTACACTGCCTTGCGGTACACCAGCTTCGATTTCAAAGTCAGCCGAGACGGAGCCATTACATCTTACAGCGAATTTCCTATTGTAAAGGTAAGATTCCATGAGTTTGTGGGTGTACTGTGGGAGTTTCTGCCGGATTTTGAACATTAGACCCTCCAGCTAAACTCTGTGGAAAGCCTGGGCAACGTCGAGAAAGACAGCCGTACATTATTCTTTTAGTTCGAATGCTGTTCGTATTTCGGATGTTACACGATTGACTTGTTCAATTATCCCATGTTTTTCGCGGAAGCCGAACTGGTGTGAAGGGATTGTGTTCTCCGATGACAGAAATGAGCTTAGACGAATCTGCAGGACCTTTTCAAAAAGCTTCGAAAGACATGGCAGCAAACTAATTGGCCTATAGGATGATGGCTGGGTTTCGTCCTTTCCCACTTTAGGAATCATGATGATAGTGGACCTTTTCCAAGCTCTTGGGAAGTAGCCAATTCTTATTATAGCGTTGAACAGTTTGCAGATGTATTGTATGGCAATGATAGCGCGTTCTAGGATCATTTTCGGTGTGATTAGGTCATGGCCAGGGACTTTGTTCGGCTTTTTGTGGTTTTTAATAACTGCAGTGATTTTATCCGATTGGAGTTCCGAGTACTCACTCTCCGTTAATGTGCTCGAAGGGGGAAGTACAAATGAGTTTGATGTTGGATTTGGCAAACCATTTTAAGATGTGTGGCAAATACGAATGCCCTCTCTTCGTCACTGCGAGCCCATCAACCGGTTGGACTCCTTATCGGTAAAACTGTCTCTGTAAGAGCGCTTAAAGTTGGGTGGGCTTTCCACAGAGGATGTTTAGTGCTGGTCGGACTGAGCTTTTCTATTATTTCCTTTGGGCCCAGATTTCCTCTTGTTTTAATTCCTTGGAGAGGTTGCGATTGGCATGCCTTAGGCGAAGTAATCTGCCATTCTCTTCTTAGACGTCGTTTTTCCGTTATTAATTGTTCTTTCCTCCGGTTCGTAGGCCTTTCAACATGTTTAGCGTAAGTAGAGGCATGTGGAGTAGATACTCTTGCTGCAGCTCCCATCATCGACTCAAGTGTAGAGACGCACATGTCAATGTCCTCTGCAGCGTCCAGTTTCGGCGAACAGTCAATGTGGGCACTCATGTACATTTTAAATTTAAGCCAATTTGTTTTGTTGTTTGTAAGTATATATGGGCGATCAAGTACTTGAGGTCTTGTTAACAGTGTGAATAGCACTGGAGAGTGATCGGAGGTTAAATCTAGCAGAATCCTCTTGGTTACTGCGAAATCAATCAAGTCAGGCACTTTCTGTGGATCTGTGGGCCAATAAGTAGGCCTACCACATCTTATTGAGTGGGTTGACTATTGTGTTGTACAACTGCTTGCCTTTAGGATTTACCAGGCGAGATCCCCAGTGCGTATGTTTGGCGTTATAGTCCCCTGCTGCAATGAAGCGTTCTTCGAGTGTGTTAAAGAAACCGGTGAATTCCTTTTCAGAGATTGAGAAGCGTGGTGGGCAGTACAGGGCAACCAACGTAGTGTTGCCGCAGCTGGTTTGGACGGTTATAGCAGTTGCTTGAAGGTGCTGTGTTTCGAATCTGTTGAGGAACGAGTGTTTTATACGGTTTTTGATTAGGATACCAGTCCCGCCATGAGCTTTTCCGTCTGGATGGTTTGTTGCGTAGAAGGCATATTTTTGTATTTGAAGATTATTTTTTGATGTTAAATGTGTTTCAGATATCAGCATGACGTCGATTTCACTTGAGTCTAGGAATAGTTGCAGTTCATTTTTGTGCTTGGAGACGCCGTTAGCATTCCAAAGACATAGACATAGAAGCCATTATTTATTCTCGATAAGCTTCTGGATAAGCAGGTTTTGATTCCGCATCAGTTCCTGCATACAGTTTTGCATGAACGTCATAAAAGCAGTCATGTTTTGATTAAGTGAGATCAATAGGGCCTCTAAACCACTTGGAGTTTGCTGGCCAAGTTCTGGTGCGCTAGGTTGCGGATTCTGTAGATGGTGGAGTGACGGGGTCTCTTTCGCGGGCTCCGTCTGTCCAGTTCGGAGTACACTAGCGAAGGATACACTAGGATTGGTTGTAGCAGGCATGTTAGATGATCTAACAGCCTTGGCGAAAAATACCTCCGGTGTAGTTTTGGAGGCGTTGAAGGTGATTTTTGGTCCAGCTGGGGGTTTACGCCCGTTTAGGTGCGATTTAAGATCCTTGAAGACAGGACATCCCCTGTAGTTGGCTGTGTGGTTCCCTCCACAGTTACTGCATAGTCTTAGTGCGACGTTGTTTCTGTCCTTGGGGCAAATGCCATCTTTATGATGTTCGCCGCAGCCAACACACACTGACCTAAGATTGCAATTGTTAGCGGTGTGGTTGTATTCCTGGTAGTTTTTACACTGAGGTTGTTGGTATCCTCCTCTACGGTGATTTTTCTGTGCAATAGGAGCTGAAGGTTGTAGATTGGATGCACTTCATTTGGCTTCGTCCGCTTTGCATCTGGTTGGAGCTCGATTTTAAAGAGCGGCTGTGCGACTTTATTCCTGTTGATGATGTTGACAACGGACTTAACCGCAAACCCTTTTCCGGCTATTTCTTGGGGTGGGACCGATGGCTCGATCCCCTTTAACACAACCTGGAGCCCTTTACTGCTTTTTAGTTGGTAGGTATAGAAGTTGATGTTAGCATTACGGAGGTACTTTTCGATGATGCGGTAATTGTCCTCAGTTTGGGTTTGACATTTAATTTCTTTTATGTTACCCCTGTTGAGAGGGGTTACAACAAAGTTATTTGCCCCTACTGTTTCTACTAGCTTCGAAATCAGGACGCTGCAGTTGGCTCCACGGATGTATAGAGGGGGTGGTCTAGCCGATTTAACTTTATCTACAGCGGCGGCTTGATCGTCTTGCTGATCGGCAAGAATTCTAAAACGATTCCCGCTTAGAAGTGCTACTCGTTCATTTGGTTTGGTTATTTTCGGCGTATTGACACTTTTTTTCTTTTGCGGGCTTAGCTTCCGCTTAGTTATTTTAATATATCTATCCATTCCAGTTTGGACAGAAGGCGTTGGGTTTATTGTCGTGGCTGACTCTGGGCGACTTGTCGTTGACGGCTTGAGGCAGGTCAATACTTCGGTAGACGTTGCAGTAGTTGCTGTCAACGAGCTGACGGTGCTGGTCGGTGCAATCGGTGACCCAGTTATTGATATTGATGGAGAAGCACACTGCTCTCTCCACGGTAAATTGCTGTTGATTGCTGAGTGGCTTGCACTTTCGGTGTTATTGCTTACGGTAGCGTTCAGTGGGGTCGGCGACACCATCGAAAAGTACGCGTTGTTGCGTTGGACTGAGAGACGACGCTCACGTTGTTGTTGTACAAGTAGTTCTTGTAGCTGTTGCTGGTGGGGATCGAGAGAGTTTGGGCCCGAATTGGTGAACATGGCTTTTCCAGGCTTTCCTGTTGCAACATAGTACTTATTGCTAATAGAACAAACTAATAGCAATATGATTGAAAATATGCGTCTCTGAGGTGACTGAGAGCCCTACACAATTTTTGCAAACGCGGTCTTTTTATTTTTACACTAAATTTTGCGGAGTGCATTAAAAAACACGTCTGCACGCGGCGGCGGTTGAATTGAATTGTTAAAGGATTTTCTCAGAAAGAAGGTTTTGACTACACGGAGACGTTTGCACCAGATGTGCGATACACTTCCATGCACGTGTTGTTTGCTGCAGCTGCTAAGTATGGGTTGACAATTTATCAACTGGATGCTGTGACATCATTTCTTAATGGCGATTTACAAGAAGAAATCTACATGCGTCAGCCTGAAGGCTTCGACGATCAAACAGGAAAAGTCTGTCGCCTGTCGGACAGAGTCTCTCAGTTGACATGGCACCCAAATCTGAAGCCGACATTGAAGATATGAAGAAGATTCCGTACTTAGAGGCTATTGGTTGCCTACTATATGCAGCCCAGAACCCTCGTCCTGACATAAGTTTTGCTGTCAACATGTAGAGTCGCTTCTCTTCCAATCCAGGAATGGTTCACTGGACCGCCGTTAAACATGTGATGAGATATCTGAAAGGAACTCTCAACAAATGCATCTTATATCATGCTACTGGAGATGACTTAAAGGGTTTTTGTGATGCTGATTGGGGCGAAGACCTCGATGGAAGGAGATCAACATCAGGATACATTTATGTACAACAAGGTGGAGCAATATCGTGGTGTTCAAAACGGTTAGGACCGTTGCACTGTCCTCTACAGAAGCAGAATATATGGCAGCAGTATCTGCCATCCAAGAAGCCATACGGTTATTGCGCCTGCAGAGGGAACTTCATCTCATTGATACCAATAAGATCGTGCTATGTTGTGACAACAAGAGTGCGTTGCACATCATAAGAAATAATTCATTTTCTCCAAGAACGAAACATATAGATATAAAAGTCAAGTTTATTAGAGAATGGTTGACCAATGGCTCTATCCGAATAGAGTATCTACCGAGTATCTACCGAGGACATGCCGGCAGATGCACTAACAAATCCAGTCCCAGCTTCTAAAATAGCGTTGTTGGGATCCAGAGTGGGGTTAACCTAAATTCTTAATTAAACAAAGGAATTGTCATTATCGAAATTGTCATAATATTATATCTGCCAGATATTCAATTAAGGGGGTATATTGAAAAGTACTTTCTATCTGGCAACTCTTACACATTATATTTGTACCATTACTCATTACTCATTAAATTAGTCTTCTAACATCTTGCAAACTGCACACACGTCTTTTAATAAATATGTATGCACATACAGACATACATACATATATGTATATATGCACATAAATATATATATATATATATATATATGCAGCTGTACATACATACATACATACCTACTTACAAATGTATGTACATACATACATATGTTTGTATTCATAAAATTCCCTTCAGTAGCAAATGTCTTCAGGGACAAAATCGCCACATATTCCGAGCCACTGACGTCGACAGAAAAAAATTCTTCCAGCGTATTTCATGCTGAGGTTAGCCGACGGCACCCGAACGATCTGATGTCGTCATCAAGACACGATAGGCTGCCGAAATGCAACAAAAATTATATTCTCCTTTAAAAAAAAAAAAAAAATTTGACAAGAAGTACAGCAGCAACGAATAATTGTTGCTATTCTTTTCTCCCATTTCTACACGCTGCGCTTTTTACTTTTCGTTTCTTTGTACATTTGCGATTGATTTTCGTAAGGGCACGACCTAGCTCAAATTGTTACATACAATTTTAGGTAATTTTTTTCTATGTCCATGTATACAACAATTAAGGTAAGAGTTTATAAGATATTATGTACTTTTCATTCCATTAAAAATTTTGTTCTTTTCAGAATCCATGCAAAATTCGATCCCGGATGAGCAGGCTTAGAATATGCAAAAAGAATACAACAAGCAAAATAAAAAAGTGAGCAAAATTTAAACATAATAATAATTAAACTTAACTTCATATCTTACAGAAATAGAAATAAAAGAAATATAAGTAAATATGTTATTAAATAAAAACTAATGTATGTTAAAAAACTAAATTAAATCAAGGTATTATTTACTTTTGGGAAAATGCGACATGTCGCCGCAAATTGGATTGTAAATCCGAGCTATAATTTTGCTGGGACATTGCGTCGACATGTCGCCGCAACATCGATTGAAAATTCAACCATGAACGCACGAGCAGTATTTTGGCTCGAATTTTCGGCGACATGTCGCCGCAAGTTCCGTTGAACACACGAGCGACTTTGTTATTCGTCTTCAGCGGAAATTCCGGCGACATGTCGCCGAAAATTCAAGAGAATGTCCGAGGCGCTAGTACATGCAATGCTAAATGTCGCCGCAAATTTGTGTGGTTTGTCAATGGAAAATCCGAGGCGACGTCTCACAAATTGCCGCGGATTTTCAGAGGAATTTGCGGCGAACGGTACTGAAGGGTTCTTACAAGTGTGATCATTACACACACACATACAGTGTAGCCGTGCCTGTGTTTTTTTTTTTTTTTTTTTTAATTCATTTACTACATTTATTGCGGTATATAACATATAAACATTACAAAAATGAAAGGCAAGAAAAAAATATATTTGGGGGATTTGTGCCGGACGTCCCATGGGAATTGCTTCGCAGAAACCTAGAACCCATTAGTTATGGCCATTTCGCTCACGCTCTGCCTTTCTTAGGCTGTTTGCCGCAAAGCCTGCAAAGCTGCTCACTGCTTCCCATGCCGCCGCGTCTGACAGCATAATACGCACCAGGTTTTCCACGGTCAGCACAGTTCCAACCATTTCCTCCAGAAGCCGCCGTTGCCTGGTAAATCGTCTACATGCGAAAAGGACATGCTCCGCGTCCTCCACCAATCCGTGCCCGAATCTATGCAGGTAGGACCGGAAACAACAGCGTCCTGTGAGGAACTGTGTCAAATGGAAAGACCCTTGTCCATGCCTCCTTTCCATCCATGGCCTGATCTTGGAGATAAGGGTGTAGGTCCATGTCCTCTTGTTTGGCGAATTCCACCGCTCTTGCCAAGTGGCAACGCTCTGCGACCTTGCGTCTCTACTATCTGATCATTTTTGTTCGCCTCGCTTTGTCGCGTCCGCGATGTTCCTGGCCTTGTCCGCAAGCAGATTAATGGGAATCATATTGTCTGGACGTTGACGCGTACAATGCGAAGTACGTTCAAGTGGCCCATACGACACCAGGCCTACTGGAGTATGATGGCAAATTGACATTGCGATCCCAATTTAGACCGCAAAGAGCAAATAGCAAAAATTGCTTTTGAGCAGATTCAATTTTACTTTGGTGCGTCTCATATTGAGGTGACCATATGCAAGATCCGTACTCTAAGATAGGACGGATTAATGAAGTATACAGAAGTTTGGTTGTGTACGGATCGTCAAACTCTTTTGACCATCGTTTCACAAACCCAAGAACATTCATAGCTTTACTAACTGTAGCAGAAATATGAGGATTAAAGGTTAATTTATGGTCCATAGTCATTGATAATATCTAACCTCTCTAAGGCAGTGTCGTTAAGATAATAAGTTGCTAAGTATGGAGTGCATCTATAAAAAGACATAACTTTACATTTAGAGCCGTTAAGGTTTAATAGGTTGGTTTCACACCAACTCTGAAGATCATTAAGATCCGATTGAAGTAGGCAAGAAGACGATATGTCGTTAAAACTGAGGTAAAGCTTAACATCATTCGCGTACATAAGCACCCGAGAATGTGACACTACCAATGGAAAATCATTGACAAAAAGAGTGAATAGCAATGGACCCAAATGACTACCGTGAGGTACTCCAGAAGTCACTTGGATGGTCTTAGAAAATGAAGACTTAAAGAGGACCTTTTGTGTACTTTTAGAAAGGTATTGAAGAATCCAATCAAGCAAAAGGCTGGGGATGCCAAGTGCATTTAACTTATATAAAAGCAGAGTGTGATTAGCAGAGTCAAAGGCCTTGCTGAAGTCAGTATAAATGACTGCACGCAGTCTTAAACCCTTTAATTGAGTAAGATGTAAATTCTAATAGGTTAGTAGTTGTCGATCTACGTTTTTTAAACCCATGTTGGGATGACGAAATGATTGAGCTACAAAAATGCTGCAATTGAGACGTTATTATTTTCTCAAATGCTTTGGGTATGGCAGACAGTTTAGAAATAGCCCTATAATTGGAGGCTTCGGACTTTTTCCCCTTTTTATGAAGAGGAATAATATACGATTCCTTCCAGATGGACGGGAAGGCGGAAGATGTAACGGACAGTGTAAACAACTTAAGTATTGGCTGACATAGGGCCTCTGCGCAAAACCTTACTACGCAGCCTGGTATTCCATCAGGGCCAGGTGCATATATTGGTTTAACGGAACTAAGCACGCTAAGAACCGAACTTTCATCAAACACAGGGTCCAAAATGCAATTAGACGATTGCAAGTGATAAGGATAAAGAGGATTTGCTTGATAAATCGAAGAGGAATAAATTGTTTTGAAAAAATCAGCAATCGTATCCGCGATTGTCTGATCATTGTCAGCTTTATTGTTTTCGAAAGACAAGTAAGACGGGTGCACTGATGTCTTACGTTTTCCATTGACGAATTGCTTAGGATCGCGAGAAAACCTAAGTTTACATCTCTGAAGATAATCCTTATAGCATTGTGAATTCAGCACCATGAAATTTGATAGAGCAACTACGAATAAGGAAAAATCCGATGCTTTACCGGATTTTTTAAATCTTTTATAGCATCGCGATTTTACGTTCTTCAAGTTACATAACTCACGTGAGAACCAAGGAGGTTTATTAGACCATCCTTGAGTCACACGCGGGACACAAACATCAAAGAACGACTCAAGAGTTTTATAGAAGACAGAAATGGCAGAGCCCACATGCGTGCAAGTATACAGATATGTCCAATCATTAGTTAACAAGTTTTTTTAAGTTTTAAGTTCATAATATTATATCTGCCAGATATTCAATTAAGGGGGTATATTGAAAAGTACTTTCTATCTGGCAACTCTTACACATTATATTTGTACCATTACTCATTACTCATTAAATTAGTCTTCTAACATCTTGCAAACTGCACACACGTCTTTTAATAAATATGTATGCACATACAGACATACATACATATATGTATATATGCACATAAATATATACATATATATACATATGCAGCTGTACATACATGCATACATACCTACTTACAAATGTATGTACATACATACATATGTTTGTATTCATAAAATTCCCTTCAGTAGCAAATGTCGTCAGGGACAAAATCGCCACATATTCCGAGCCACTGACGTCGACAGAAAAAATTCTTCCAGCGTATTTCATGCTGAGGTTAGCCGACGGCACCCGAACGCTCTGATGTCGTCATCAAGACACGAAAGGCTGCCGAAATGCAACAAAAATTATATTCTCCTTTAAAAAAAAAAAAAATTTGACAAGAAGTACAGCAGCAAAGAATAATTGTTGCTATTCTTTTCTCCCATTTCTACACGCTGCGCTTATTACTTTTCGTTTCTTTGTGCATTTGCGATTGATTTTCGTAAGGGCACGACCTAGCTCAAATTGTTACATACAATTTTAGGTAATTTTTTTCTATGTCCATGTATACAACAATTAAGGTAAGAGTTTATAAGATATTATGTACTTTTCATTCCATTTAAAATTTTGTTCTTTTCAGAATCCATGCAAAATTAACATATAAACATTACAAAAATTAAAGGCAAGAAAAAAATATATTTGGGGGATTTCTGCGGGACGTCCCATGGGGAATTGCTTCGCAGAAACCTAGAACCCATTAGTTATGGCCATTTCGCTCACGCTCTGCCTTTCTTAGGCTGTTTGCCGCAAAGCCTGCAAAGCTGCTCACTGCTTCCCATGCCGCCGCGTCTGACAGCATAGTACGCACCAGGTTTTCCACGGTCAGCACAGTTCCAACCATTTCCTCCAGAAGCCGCCGTTGCCTGGTAAATCGTCTACATGCGAAAAGGACATGCTCCGCGTCCTCCACCAATCCTACGCCACACGTCGAGCAGTACGGCTCAGCCCCGTGCCCGAATCTATGCAGGTAGGACCGGAAACAACAGCGTCCTGTGAGGAACTGTGTCAAATGGAAAGACACTTGTCCATGCTTCCTTTCCATCCATGGCCTGATCTTGGAGATAAGGGTGTAGGTCCATCTCCTCTTGTTTGGCGACTTCCACCGCTCTTGCCAAGTGGCAACGCTCTGCGACCTTGCGTCTCTACTATCTGATCATTTTTGTTCGCCTCGCTTTGTCGCGTCCGCGATGTTCCTGGCCTTGTCCGCAAGCAGATTGATGGGAATCATATTGTCTGGACGTTGACGCGTACAATGCGAAGTACGTTCAAGTGGCCCATACGACACCAGGCCTACTGGAGTATGATGGCAAATTGACATTGCGATCCCAATTTAGACCGCAAAGAGCAAATAGCAAAAATTGCTTTTGAGCAGATTCAATTTTACTTTGGTGCGTCTCATATTGAGGTGACCATATGCAAGATCCGTACTCTAAGATAGGACGGATTAATGAAGTATACAGAAGTTTGGTTGTGTACGAATCGTCAAACTCTTTTGACCATCGTTTCACAAACCCAAGAACATTCATAGCTTTACTAACTGTAGCAGAAATATGAGGATTAAAGGTTAATTTATGGTCCATAGTCATTGATAATATCTAACCTCTCTAAGGCAGTGTCGTTAAGATAATAAGTTGCTAAGTATGGAGTGCATCTATAAAAAGACATAACTTTACATTTAGAGCCGTTAAGGTTTAATAGGTTGGTTTCACACCAACTCTGAAGTTCATTAAGATCCGATTGAAGTAGGCAAGAAGACGATATGTCGTTAAAACTGAGGTAAAGCTTAACATCATTCGCGTACATAAGCACCCGAGAATGTGACACTACCAATGGAAAATCATTGACAAAAAGAGTGAATAGTAATGGACCCAAATGACTACCGTGGGGTACTCCAGAAGTCACTTGGATGGTCTTAGAAAATGAAGACTTAAAGAGGACCTTTTGTGTACTTTTAGAAAGGTATTGAAGAATCCAATCAAGCAAAAGGCTGGGGATGCCAAGTGCATTTAACTTATATAAAAGCAGAGTGTGATTAGCAGAGTCAAAGGCCTTGCTGAAGTCAGTATAAATGACTGCACGCAGTCTTAAACCCTTTAATTGAGTAAGATGTAAATTCTAATAGGTTAGTAGTTGTCGATCTACGTTTTTTAAACTCATGTTGGGATGACGAAATGATTGAGCTACAAAAATGCCGCAATTGAGACGTTATTATTTTCACAAATGCTTTGGGTATGGCAGACAGTTTAGAAATACCCCTATAATTGGAGGCTTCGGACTTTTTCCCCTTTTTATGAAGAGGAATAATATACGATTCCTTCCAGATGGACGGGAAGGCGGAAGATGTAACGGACAGTGTAAACAACTTAAGTATTGGCTGACATAGGGCCTCTGCGCAAAACCTTACTACGCAGCCTGGTATTCCATCAGGGCCAGGTGCATATATTGGTTTAACGGAACTAAGCACGCTAAGAACCGAACTTTCATCAAACACAGGGTCCAAAATGCAATTAGACGATTGCAAGTGATAAGGATAAAGAGGATTTGCTTGATAAATCGAAGAGGAATAAATTGTTTTGAAAAAATCAGCAATCGTATCCGCGATACGATCATTGATCATTGTCAGCTTTATTGTTTTCGAAAGACAAGTAAGACGGGTGCGCTGATGTCTTACGTTTTCCATTGACGAATTTATAAAATTGCTTAGGATCGCGAGAAAACCTAAGTTTACATCTCTGAAGATAATCCTTATAGCATTGTGAATTCAGCACCATGAAATTTGATAGAGCAACTACGAATAAGGAAAAATCCGATGCTTTACCGGATTTTTTAAATCTTTTATAGCATCGCGATTTTACGTTCTTCAAGTTACATAACTCACGTGAGAACCAAGGAGGTTTATTAGACCATCCTTGAGTCACACGCGGGACACAAACATCAAAGAACGACTCAAGAGTTTTATAGAAGACAGAAATGGCAGAGCCCACATGCGTGCAAGTATACAGATATGTCCAATCATTAGTTAACAAGTTTTTTTAAGTTTTAAGTTCATAATATTATATCTGCCAGATATTCAATTAAGGGGGTATATTGAAAAGTACTTTCTATCTGGCAACTCTTACACATTATATTTGTACCATTACTCATTACTCATTAAATTAGTCTTCTAACATCTTGCAAACTGCACACACGTCTTTTAATAAATATGTATGCACATACAGACATACATACATATATGTATATATGCACATAAATATATACATATATATACATATGCAGCTGTACATACATGCATACATACCTACTTACAAATGTATGTACATACATACATATGTTTGTATTCATAAAATTCCCTTCAGTAGCAAATGTCGTCAGGGACAAAATCGCCACATATTCCGAGCCACTGACGTCGACAGAAAAAAATTCTTCCAGCGTATTTCATGCTGAGGTTAGCCGACGGCACCCGAACGCTCTGATGTCGTCATCAAGACACGAAAGGCTGCCGAAATGCAACAAAAATTATATTCTCCTTTAAAAAAAAAAAATTTTTGACAAGAAGTACAGCAGCAAAGAATAATTGTTGCTATTCTTTTCTCCCATTTCTACACGCTGCGCTTTTTACTTTTCGTTTCTTTGTGCATTTGCGATTGATTTTCGTAAGGGCACGACCTAGCTCAAATTGTTACATACAATTTTAGGTAATTTTTTTCTATGTCCATGTATACAACAATTAAGGTAAGAGTTTATAAGATATTATGTACTTTTCATTCCATTTAAAATTTTGTTCTTTTCAGAATCCATGCAAAATTCGATCCCGGATGAGCAGGCTTAGAATATGCAAAAAGAATACAACAAGCAAAATAAAAAAAGTGAGCAAAATTTAAACATAATAATAATTAAACTTAACTTCATATCTTACAGAAATAGAAATAAAATAAATATAAGTAAATATGTTATTAAATAAAAACTAATGTATGTTAAAAAACTAAATTAAATCAAGGTTTTATTTACTTTTGGGAAAATGCGACTTGTCGCCGCAAATTGGATTGTAAATCCGAGCTATAATTTTGCTGGGACATCGCGTCGACATGTCGCCGCAACATCGATTGAAAATTCAACCATGAACGCACGAGCAGTATTTTGGCTCGAATTTGCGGCGACATGTCGCCGCAAGTTCCGTTGAACACACGAGCGACTTTGTTATTCGTCTTCAGCGGAAATTCCGGCGACATGTCGCCGAAAATTCAAGAGAATGTCCGAGGCGCTAGGACATGCAATGCTAAATGTCGCCGCAAATTTGTGTGGTTTGTCAATGGAAAATCCGAGGCGACATCTCACAAATTGCCGCGGATTTTCAGAGGAATTTGCGGCGAACGGTACTGAAGGGTTCTTACAAGTGTGATCATTACACACACACATACAGTGTAGCCGTGCCTGTGTGTTTTTTTTTTTTTTTTAATTCATTTACTACATTTATTGCGGTATATAACATATAAACATTACAAAAATGAAAGGCAAGAAAAAAATATATTTGGGGGATTTCTGCGGGACGTCCCATGAGGAATTGCTTCGCAGAAACCTAGAACCCATTAGTTATGGCCATTTCGCTCACGCTCTGCCTTTCTTAGGCTGTTTGCCGCAAAGCCTGCAAAGCTGCTCACTGCTTCCCATGCCGCCGCGTCTGACAGCATAGTACGCACCAGGTTTTCCACGGTCAGCACAGTTCCAACCATTTCCTCCAGAAGCCGCCGTTGCCTGGTAAATCGTCTACATGCGAAAAGGACATGCTCCGCGTCCTCCACCAATCCTACGCCACACGTCGAGCAGTACGGCTCAGCCCCGTGCCCGAATCTATGCAGGTAGGACCGGAAACAACAGCGTCCTGTGAGGAACTGTGTCAAATGGAAAGACACTTGTCCATGCTTCCTTTCCATCCATGGCCTGATCTTGGAGATAAGGGTGTAGGTCCATCTCCTCTTGTTTGGCGACTTCCACCGCTCTTGCCAAGTGGCAACGCTCTGCGACCTTGCGTCTCTACTATATGATCATTTTTGTTCGCCTCGCTTTGTCGCGTCCGCGATGTTCCTGGCCTCGTCCGCAAGCAGATTGATGGGAATCATATTATCTGGACGTTGACGCGTACAATGCGAAGTACGTTCAAGTGGCCCATACGACACCAGGCCTACTGGAGTATGATGGCAAATTGACATTGCGATCCCAATTTAGACCGCAAAGAGCAAATAGCGCAACAGAGCAAGAAGACGATATGTCGTTAAAACTGAGGTAATGCTTAACATCATCCGCGTACATAAGCACCCGAGAATGTGACACTACCAATGGAAGATCATTGACAAAAAGAGTGAATAGCAATGGACCCAAATGACTACCCTGAGGTACTCCAGAAGTCACTTGGATGGTCTTAGAAAATGAAGACTTAAAGAGGAACTTTTGTGTACGCTTAGAAAGGTATTGAAGAATCCAATCAAGCAAAAGGCTGGGGATGCCAAGTGCATTTAACTTATATAAAAGCAGTGTGTGATTAGCAGAGTCAAAGGCCTTGCTGAAGTCAGTATAAATGACTGCACGCAGTCTTAAACCCTTTAATTGAGTAAGATGTAAATTCTAATAGGTTAGTAGTTGTCGATCTACGTTTTTTAAACCCATGTTGGGATGACGAAATGATTGAGCTACAAAAATGCTGCAATTGAGACGTTATTATTTTCTCAAATGCTTTGGGTATGGCAGACAGTTTAGAAATACCCCTATAATTGGAGGCTTCGGACTTTTTCCCCTTTTTATGAAGAGGAATAATATATGATTCCTTCCAGATGAACGGGAAGGCGGAAGATGTAACGGACAGTGTAAACAACTTAAGTATTGGCTGACATAGATCCTCTGCGCAAAAACTTACTACGCAGCCTGGTATTCCATCAAGGCCAGGTGCATATATTGGTTTAACGGAACTAAGCACGCTTAGAACCGAACTTTCATCAAACACAGGGTCCAAAATGCAATTAGACGATTGCAAGTGATAAGGATAAAGAGGATTTGCTTGATAAATCGAAGAGGAATAAATTGTTTTGAAAAAAATCAGCAATCATATCCGCGATTGCCTGATCATTGTCAGCTTTATTGTTTTCGAAAGACAAGTAAGACGGGTGCACTGATGTCTTACGTTTTCCATTGACGAATTGCTTAGGATCGCGAGAAAACCCAAGTTTACATCTCTGAAGATAATCCTTATAGCATTGTGAATTCAGCACCATGAAATTTGATAGAGCAACTACGAATAAGGAAAAATCCGATGCTTTACCGGATTTTTTAAATCTTTTATAGCATCGCGATTTTACGTTCTTCAAGTTACATAACTCACGTGAGAACCAAGGAGGTTTATTAGACCATCCTTGAGTCACACGCGGGACACAAACATCAAAGAACGACTCAAGAGTTTTATAGAAGACAGAAATGGCAGAGCCCACATGCGTGCAAGTATACAGATATGTCCAATCATTAGTTAACAAGTTTTTTTAAGTTTTAAGTTCATAATATTATATCTGCCAGATATTCAATTAAGGGGGTATATTGAAAAGTACTTTCTATCTGGCAACTCTTACACATTATATTTGTACCATTACTCATTACTCATTAAATTAGTCTTCTAACATCTTGCAAACTGCACACACGTCTTTTAATAAATATGTATGCACATACAGACATACATACATATATGTATATATGCACATAAATATATACATATATATACATATGCAGCTGTACATACATGCATACATACCTACTTACAAATGTATGTACATACATACATATGTTTGTATTCATAAAATTCCCTTCAGTAGCAAATGTCGTCAGGGACAAAATCGCCACATATTCCGAGCCACTGACGTCGACAGAAAAAAATTCTTCCAGCGTATTTCATGCTGAGGTTAGCCGACGGCACCCGAACGCTCTGATGTCGTCATCAAGACACGAAAGGCTGCCGAAATGCAACAAAAATTATATTCTCCTTTAAAAAAAAAAAAAATTGACAAGAAGTACAGCAGCAAAGAATAATTGTTGCTATTCTTTTCTCCCATTTCTACACGCTGCGCTTTTTACTTTTCGTTTCTTTGTGCATTTGCGATTGATTTTCGTAAGGGCACGACCTAGCTCAAATTGTTACATACAATTTTAGGTAATTTTTTTCTATGTCCATGTATACAACAATTAAGGTAAGAGTTTATAAGATATTATGTACTTTTCATTCCATTTAAAATTTTGTTCTTTTCAGAATCCATGCAAAATTAACATATAAACATTACAAAAATTAAAGGCAAGAAAAAATATATTTGGGGGATTTCTGCGGGACGTCCCATGGGGAATTGCTTCGCAGAAACCTAGAACCCATTAGTTATGGCCATTTCGCTCACGCTCTGCCTTTCTTAGGCTGTTTGCCGCAAAGCCTGCAAAGCTGCTCACTGCTTCCCATGCCGCCGCGTCTGACAGCATAGTACGCACCAGGTTTTCCACGGTCAGCACAGTTCCAACCATTTCCTCCAGAAGCCGCCGTTGCCTGGTAAATCGTCTACATGCGAAAAGGACATGCTCCGCGTCCTCCACCAATCCTACGCCACACGTCGAGCAGTACGGCTCAGCCCCGTGCCCGAATCTATGCAGGTAGGACCGGAAACAACAGCGTCCTGTGAGGAACTGTGTCAAATGGAAAGACACTTGTCCATGCTTCCTTTCCATCCATGGCCTGATCTTGGAGATAAGGGTGTAGGTCCATCTCCTCTTGTTTGGCGACTTCCACCGCTCTTGCCAAGTGGCAACGCTCTGCGACCTTGCGTCTCTACTATCTGATCATTTTTGTTCGCCTCGCTTTGTCGCGTCCGCGATGTTCCTGGCCTTGTCCGCAAGCAGATTGATGGGAATCATATTGTCTGGACGTTGACGCGTACAATGCGAAGTACGTTCAAGTGGCCCATACGACACCAGGCCTACTGGAGTATGATGGCAAATTGACATTGCGATCCCAATTTAGACCGCAAAGAGCAAATAGCAAAAATTGCTTTTGAGCAGATTCAATTTTACTTTGGTGCGTCTCATATTGAGGTGACCATATGCAAGATCCGTACTCTAAGATAGGACGGATTAATGAAGTATACAGAAGTTTGGTTGTGTACGAATCGTCAAACTCTTTTGACCATCGTTTCACAAACCCAAGAACATTCATAGCTTTACTAACTGTAGCAGAAATATGAGGATTAAAGGTTAATTTATGGTCCATAGTCATTGATAATATCTAACCTCTCTAAGGCAGTGTCGTTAAGATAATAAGTTGCTAAGTATGGAGTGCATCTATAAAAAGACATAACTTTACATTTAGAGCCGTTAAGGTTTAATAGGTTGGTTTCACACCAACTCTGAAGTTCATTAAGATCCGATTGAAGTAGGCAAGAAGACGATATGTCGTTAAAACTGAGGTAAAGCTTAACATCATTCGCGTACATAAGCACCCGAGAATGTGACACTACCAATGGAAAATCATTGACAAAAAGAGTGAATAGTAATGGACCCAAATGACTACCGTGGGGTACTCCAGAAGTCACTTGGATGGTCTTAGAAAATGAAGACTTAAAGAGGACCTTTTGTGTACTTTTAGAAAGGTATTGAAGAATCCAATCAAGCAAAAGGCTGGGGATGCCAAGTGCATTTAACTTATATAAAAGCAGAGTGTGATTAGCAGAGTCAAAGGCCTTGCTGAAGTCAGTATAAATGACTGCACGCAGTCTTAAACCCTTTAATTGAGTAAGATGTAAATTCTAATAGGTTAGTAGTTGTCGATCTACGTTTTTTAAACTCATGTTGGGATGACGAAATGATTGAGCTACAAAAATGCCGCAATTGAGACGTTATTATTTTCTCAAATGCTTTGGGTATGGCAGACAGTTTAGAAATACCCCTATAATTGGAGGCTTCGGACTTTTTCCCCTTTTTATGAAGAGGAATAATATACGATTCCTTCCAGATGGACGGGAAGGCGGAAGATGTAACGGACAGTGTAAACAACTTAAGTATTGGCTGACATAGGGCCTCTGCGCAAAACCTTACTACGCAGCCTGGTATTCCATCAGGGCCAGGTGCATATATTGGTTTAACGGAACTAAGCACGCTAAGAACCGAACTTTCATCAAACACAGGGTCCAAAATGCAATTAGACGATTGCAAGTGATAAGGATAAAGAGGATTTGCTTGATAAATCGAAGAGGAATAAATTGTTTTGAAAAAATCAGCAATCGTATCCGCGATACGATCATTGATCATTGTCAGCTTTATTGTTTTCGAAAGACAAGTAAGACGGGTGCGCTGATGTCTTACGTTTTCCATTGACGAATTTATAAAATTGCTTAGGATCGCGAGAAAACCCAAGTTTACATCTCTGAAGATAATCCTTATAGCATTGTGAATTCAGCACCATGAAATTTGATAGAGCAACTACGAATAAGGAAAAATCCGATGCTTTACCGGATTTTTTAAATCTTTTATAGCATCGCGATTTTACGTTCTTCAAGTTACATAACTCACGTGAGAACCAAGGAGGTTTATTAGACCATCCTTGAGTCACACGCGGGACACAAACATCAAAGAACGACTCAAGAGTTTTATAGAAGACAGAAATGGCAGAGCCCACATGCGTGCAAGTATACAGATATGTCCAATCATTAGTTAACAAGTTTTTTTAAGTTTTAAGTTCATAATATTATATCTGCCAGATATTCAATTAAGGGGGTATATTGAAAAGTACTTTCTATCTGGCAACTCTTACACATTATATTTGTACCATTACTCATTACTCATTAAATTAGTCTTCTAACATCTTGCAAACTGCACACACGTCTTTTAATAAATATGTATGCACATACAGACATACATACATATATGTATATATGCACATAAATATATACATATATATACATATGCAGCTGTACATACATGCATACATACCTACTTACAAATGTATGTACATACATACATATGTTTGTATTCATAAAATTCCCTTCAGTAGCAAATGTCGTCAGGGACAAAATCGCCACATATTCCGAGCCACTGACGTCGACAGAAAAAAATTCTTCCAGCGTATTTCATGCTGAGGTTAGCCGACGGCACCCGAACGCTCTGATGTCGTCATCAAGACACGAAAGGCTGCCGAAATGCAACAAAAATTATATTCTCCTTTAAAAAAAAAAAAAAATTTGACAAGAAGTACAGCAGCAAAGAATAATTGTTGCTATTCTTTTCTCCCATTTCTACACGCTGCGCTTTTTACTTTTCGTTTCTTTGTGCATTTGCGATTGATTTTCGTAAGGGCACGACCTAGCTCAAATTGTTACATACAATTTTAGGTAATTTTTTTCTATGTCCATGTATACAACAATTAAGGTAAGAGTTTATAAGATATTATGTACTTTTCATTCCATTTAAAATTTTGTTCTTTTCAGAATCCATGCAAAATTCGATCCCGGATGAGCAGGCTTAGAATATGCAAAAAGAATACAACAAGCAAAATAAAAAAAGTGAGCAAAATTTAAACATAATAATAATTAAACTTAACTTCATATCTTACAGAAATAGAAATAAAATAAATATAAGTAAATATGTTATTAAATAAAAACTAATGTATGTTAAAAAACTAAATTAAATCAAGGTTTTATTTACTTTTGGGAAAATGCGACTTGTCGCCGCAAATTGGATTGTAAATCCGAGCTATAATTTTGCTGGGACATCGCGTCGACATGTCGCCGCAACATCGATTGAAAATTCAACCATGAACGCACGAGCAGTATTTTGGCTCGAATTTGCGGCGACATGTCGCCGCAAGTTCCGTTGAACACACGAGCGACTTTGTTATTCGTCTTCAGCGGAAATTCCGGCGACATGTCGCCGAAAATTCAAGAGAATGTCCGAGGCGCTAGGACATGCAATGCTAAATGTCGCCGCAAATTTGTGTGGTTTGTCAATGGAAAATCCGAGGCGACATCTCACAAATTGCCGCGGATTTTCAGAGGAATTTGCGGCGAACGGTACTGAAGGGTTCTTACAAGTGTGATCATTACACACACACATACAGTGTAGCCGTGCCTGTGTGTTTTTTTTTTTTTTTTAATTCATTTACTACATTTATTGCGGTATATAACATATAAACATTACAAAAATGAAAGGCAAGAAAAAAATATATTTGGGGGATTTCTGCGGGACGTCCCATGAGGAATTGCTTCGCAGAAACCTAGAACCCATTAGTTATGGCCATTTCGCTCACGCTCTGCCTTTCTTAGGCTGTTTGCCGCAAAGCCTGCAAAGCTGCTCACTGCTTCCCATGCCGCCGCGTCTGACAGCATAATACGCACCAGGTTTTCCACGGTCAGCACAGTTCCAACCATTTCCTCCAGAAGCCGCCGTTGCCTGGTAAATCGTCTACATGCGAAAAGGACATGCTCCGCGTCCTCCACCAATCCTACGCCACACGTCGAGCAGTACGGCTCAGCCCCGTGCCCGAATCTATGCAGGTAGGACCGGAAACAACAGCATCCTGTGAGGAACTGTGTCAAATGGAAAGACACTTGTCCATGCTTCCTTTCAATCCATGGCCTGATCTTGGAGATAAGGGTGTAGGTCCATCTCCTCTTGTTTGGCGAATTCCACCGCTCTTGCCAAGTGGCAACGCTCTGCGACCTTGCGTCTCTACTATATGATCATTTTTGTTCGCCTCGCTTTGTCGCGTCCGCGATGTTCCTGGCCTCGTCCGCAAGCAGATTGATGGGAATCATATTATCTGGACGTTGACGCGTACAATGCGAAGTACGTTCAAGTGGCCCATACGACACCAGGCCTACTGGAGTATGATGGCAAATTGACATTGCGATCCCAATTTAGACCGCAAAGAGCAAATAGCAAAAATTGCTTTTGAGCAGATTCAATTTTACTTTGGTGCGTCTCATATTGAGGTGACCATATGCAAGATCCGTACTCTAAGATAGGACGGATTAATGAAGTATACAGAAGTTTGGTTGTGTACGGATCGTCAAACTCTTTTGACCATCGTTTCACAAACCCAAGAACATTCATAGCTTTACTAACTGTAGCAGAAATATGAGGATTAAAGGTTAGTTTATGGTCCATAGGAACACCTAAGTCATTGATAATATCTAACCTCTCTAAGGCAGTGTCGTTAAGATAATAAGTTGCTAAGTATGGAGTGCATCTATAAAAAGACATAACTTTACATTTAGAGCCGTTAAGGTTTAATAGGTTGGTTTCACACCAACTCTGAAGATCATTAAGATCCGATTGAAGTAGGCAAGAAGACGATATGTCGTTAAAACTGAGGTAATGCTTAACATCATCCGCGTACATAAGCACCCGAGAATGTGACACTACCAATGGAAGATCATTGACAAAAAGAGTGAATAGCAATGGACCCAAATGACTACCCTGAGGTACTCCAGAAGTCACTTGGATGGTCTTAGAAAATGAAGACTTAAAGAGGAACTTTTGTGTACGCTTAGAAAGGTATTGAAGAATCCAATCAAGCAAAAGGCTGGGGATGCCAAGTGCATTTAACTTATATAAAAGCAGTGTGTGATTAGCAGAGTCAAAGGCCTTGCTGAAGTCAGTATAAATGACTGCACGCAGTCTTAAACCCTTTAATTGAGTAAGATGTAAATTCTAATAGGTTAGTAGTTGTCGATCTACGTTTTTTAAACTCATGTTGGGATGACGAAATGATTGAGCTACAAAAATGCTGCAATTGAGACGTTATTATTTTCTCAAATGCTTTGGGTATGGCAGACAGTTTAGAAATACCCCTATAATTGGAGGCTTCGGACTTTTTCCCCTTTTTATGAAGAGGAATAATATATGATTCCTTCCAGATGAACGGGAAGGCGGAAGATGTAACGGACAGTGTAAACAACTTAAGTATTGGCTGACATAGATCCTCTGCGCAAAAACTTACTACGCAGCCTGGTATTCCATCAAGGCCAGGTGCATATATTGGTTTAACGGAACTAAGCACGCTTAGAACCGAACTTTCATCAAACACAGGGTCCAAAATGCAATTAGACGATTGCAAGTGATAAGGATAAAGAGGATTTGCTTGATAAATCGAAGAGGAATAAATTGTTTTGAAAAAATCAGCAATCATATCCGCGATTGCCTGATCATTGTCAGCTTTATTGTTTTCGAAAGACAAGTAAGACGGGTGCACTGATGTCTTACGTTTTCCATTGACGAATTGCTTAGGATCGCGAGAAAACCCAAGTTTACATCTCTGAAGATAATCCTTATAGCATTGTGAATTCAGCACCATGAAATTTGATAGAGCAACTACGAATAAGGAAAAATCCGATGCTTTACCTGATTTTTTAAATCTTTTATAGCATCGCGATTTTACGTTCTTCAAGTTACATAACTCACGTGAGAACCAAGGAGGTTTATTAGACCATCCTTGAGTCACACGCGGGACACAAACATCAAAGAACGACTCAAGAGTTCTATTGAAGACAGAAATGGCAGAGCCCACATGCGTGCAAGTATACAGATATGTCCAATCATTAGTTAACAGGATTTTTTTAAGTTTAGTAAAATTTGTCATGCGAAAATATCGGATTGGAGGCATCGAGTTATTATGTCGAGACATAACCCCAAAAGAAAGGTCAATGGTTACATCCAGAGTTGGATGAAAGTTGTCTTCAGGGATAACTAAGGGATCAGTCCAGGAAATATCGCAGTTGGAAGAATCCAACACAAATACCAGATCTAGTGATCTGTTCCGACTATTCCGGAGAGGATTTTTTTTGAGTTAGGGATAACTCAAACATACCATCTATGAAACAATGTGACGAGGAAGGCAACAGTAATAAAGAATCATATGAGAGGGTCCAGGCAATCTCAGGGAAATTAAAATCTCCCAGAACAACGAGCATGTCTTTGTCAGAGATGTGGTGGGATATACGAACAAGTAATATAGGCAGAACAAAAAATTAAAAGAAATTTTAAGACCAACAAATTCAATCTCCTGATTGGAAGACTGTACAATTTCAGACCAGAAAGCCGAATCAACAGCTATCAAAACACCACCACCATGACGGATGGTCCGATCATGTCTATATATTAAATATTTTGAGGGGAAAATTGAAGCATCGGCAATATCAGGCTTCAGCCAAGTCTCAGTAAAGGCAAGAATATGAAAGTCAAAAGCTAAACTATCTACATAGAGTCTAGAGTGTTTAGATTTTAGTCTCGGCACGTTCTGATAGGCCAGAGTTAGGGACGAAATTAGTTTTTTGACTCGCCAACAGGTGCAGACGAGCCGGAAGGAACGTTATTCACAGAGGCAGGTAGCAGGCTAATCGGAGGCAGATTCTTCTTTTTTATTGTATACTCTTTTACAATAAGGTGTTCCGGCCATAAATATTTATGACATATTTGGCCAAAAAGATCTGGGGAGACACTTATTTTAAAGGACGAAATGTCCCGAGTATATGAAAAACGGAACTTTTCCACAGCAATGTTTGGTGCTTGAACTTTGCCTTTGACTTCTTCAGAAGTAGTATTGGGATCAAGCCGCGAAATGAAAATTTTAAGGCCGCCACCCTGTGCAATTTTATCCCGCACCTTGACTGTATAACCAGCACATTTAAAGTACATTACATTGTCACACAGCCAACAGTAAAGAAAGTCTTAACAGGTCTTGCTGGGACTATTGTAATTATATTAAATTAGAAAGAGAAAACAAGAGGAAAAAAAAATAGAATATTTTTTTTTGTATTACAACACACAACAACAAAAACTTGTCACAAGCGCGAAATTAACGGCCGCAAGAAAGCAGAAGAATAGAGAGCACCAACACCACACAAACAAAAACAAACTATGAACTGTAAATTGAGAGCGCGGGTGGGAGCAAAAAAATAGAACGAAATCAGAAACTAAGCAGCGCAACAACAAAATTATATTCGCGTTTGTTAAAGTTTTAATATTGATATAAGTAAATATTAATAAATTTAATCAAACTTCGCGATGAGTATAGCGTTTATTAAAAATTGGTAGAGGCAATGAATTTAAATTGAATATTATAAATTAACTTCACGAAAGAACGAAAGACAGTAATTAAGCGAGAGCGCAAAAAAAAAACGACCGACTTCGATGATTGACAATATAATCATGCCTGCAACGACCAGTGCAGCATCCTTCGGGACCGTCCTAAAACCACTGCAGACCCTTAACGCGCAGAGACGGTAGGTAGCGGTGATGCCCCTACTGAACGCATACAGGATGACTGATTTTAGCACGCTCATCAGCAAAAGTCTCCGCTCCTGTTTCGGGCCTCTCGTGTTCAACATTATCCTTGATAACGCCTGGCATGTGCTCGCTGCTCTCCGTTGAACGTTCTCCAGATGCTCTCTGAAACATAGGCGCGTGTCTATCCATACTCCCAGATACCTGATGGCCCGCTTTGAGGTGATAGTGGAACCATCTACGTACACTGAGGCATGTTCAACTGTCTTTCTGCTGCTTATTAGGACAGCCTCCGTTTTTTCGGCTGCCAGGGCTAGGCCAACTGAATGTAGCCACCGTGTAATAGTGGCTATAGCTACCGAGGCCGCTGATTCTGCCTTTCCCAACTCCTTGGCAACAACCACTGTTTAAGAATAAACATCGTGTTCATCTGAAATGGATTCACCAATTCAGATGCACCAATGAAATATACAATTCGAAACAAAAACATAAACTAAGAAGAAGTCGTAAAGATTCATATGACAATTATTACCTTTGTACCAAACAACTAACCTAGCATATGTCTAAAATTACAATCAGCCACACACGATGTGGGGAAAACACTTGTAATTCTAAACTAACCCAAAAGACCACAACGGCAGGATGTCAAGTGGCCGAGGCCATGCCCAAAATAATAATAAATTTTCAACCCCCAAATACGTGGGTGTGAGTCTAGAATAAGATCTTCTAAGAAAAATTGTTACCTCCTAGAGCCTAAGATAATCCTATATAAACTCCGTACTTTTGTAAATAAAATCAGTTCATATTTCGAATTCAACGAATGAAGATCGGGTAATTTTCCTTCTCTCCGGGAATCCCTATTCAACCACAATAGCCACGTCGTCAGCATAGCCAATTAATTCACAACCTGGCGGTAGTGAAACACGCAGCACTCCGTCCTACATCACTTTCCAGAGAAGCGTTCCTAAGACCGAGCCTAGTGGCACTCCGGCAGACACATTCCGACTTTTGGGGCCGTCCGAGGTGTCGTATCTCAGGGTCCTCTGCCTGAATAAGCTCCGAACAATGGCCAGGAGGTACGGAGGGACGCCGAGATCATGGATGGCGCTCAGAATGCAGCTCCAATCCGCAGTATTGAAGGCGTTCTTTGCGTCAAGCGTGACGACCAGGCAGTACTGCTTGGTGCCTCCTTTCCATCTTGTGCCCTCGATGGGGCTGCTGGCAATGCCGACCACCTAGCTGACTGCGTCGATGGTGGATCTTGCCTTGCGGAAAGCAAATTGGTATGCGTTCAATCTCGATCCGATAAGGCCTTCAAAACACCTTGCCTATACAGTCCACCAGACATATCGGTCTATAGGAGGGCGACACATTTGCTGGCTTCGCCGGCTTTGGCAGAAGGGCCAACTTCTGGGTCTTCCATTGCTCGGGAAAAATTCCCTCCGTGAGGCAGCGATTGAAGACGGATACGAAGTCGTCTGATCTTAGGGACAGAGCCAGTTTAACGGCGCGGTTTGGGATCCGATCCGGGCCGGGTGCTTTGCCAAGTTGGAGCGATTTGGCCGCCGCCAGGACCTCTTCAGATGAGATCGCATCAATGGAATGGAATACCGAGACTGGGTGATGGGCTATGCAAGGGGGGACGGGGCGGTTTGGGAAGAGGCTCTCTGGCGAAGCAACTTAGGGTGCTGCAGATTTTCCGTTCGTTGCCCTATGCTGGCGAAGGATTTCTGCGGTGCCTTAGTGCATTTAAAACGAGGCTAACTATCTGCTGCAAATCTCTCAGTCTGTCTATTTTCTCCCTAAGCGCGTGCGTAATGGCACGCTTGCCTCCTTCCTTCTCTGGCTTGATTCTCTCGGCTATCTCCTCTAGTAGAACTCCCATTTCTGCCACCTCATGCTTGCCACTCCTAACTTGTTGTAACTTGGATTTCTTTGGCCGCACCGCCTGCTGGTGGACTCAGCGAGTCTTCACGCAGTCTCTTTGGCATTTCGTTGGGCCACACCAAATATCTCCTCTATTCCTGGCGGAAGCCCCGCCCCGAACATAGCCTCTATTTCTAGCTGACTCGCTGGGCTGCCCTCGCAAACAGATTCAGACCATCTGACCGGCACTGCGGAGAGCGCTAATGAATGACGCCGCCCACTTGTTGGCCCCGGCTTCGAGCCAGCCGATCTCAACCCCTCCATTGCTTGCCCTGGGACTTTATATGCAAGTTATGCCGCCGTGCCTGTGTGTGTATCATGGCATCTGTTGATTTGACGATGACGTAGTTCCGCAGCGTTTGAGCCGATTTATATTGACTGAAACTTGTGTTCTATTTATCCAAACAGATTCAAATTTTGGGATCTGAGATTTTATATCCAATATTATCATATTGGTAAATTTCTACAATTTGTTTATTGTGGTCCGATCCTGACAGTTTTCATACCTTATCTTACCCGGGTAATAAAAAACCACAAAAAAAATTTCATCCCGATGGCTCTTAAGATGGCTGAGTAAAACGCATACGCACCGACGGACGGACAGACGCTATATCGACACAGCTTCTCATGCTGATCAAGAATATGTATACTTTATGGGGTCGGAAGGAGACGTACCTTCTGTGCGTTACAAACATCTGACCAATTTAATAATACCCTCTGCAAGCGTATTACAAGCAGACAAAAAAATCTTTCTCAGTTTTTTAGCTTTTCATTTATGTAAAGAAAAAACGACTTTGGGACCATAGTGGCACTGTGTAGATTAAATATATATCAGATGGATAGTGCGAAGTTGTGCGATGTAAAATCGTCAGCTTTTAAACTAGGGAAAGCTTGTCTAAAAAACACGCCGCATGTTTTATGAAGATGAATTGTTCATGCATGTTATAAAAATACTACCTGACTTTTAATTACCTGATAGGAGAAGCCTGTGAGAGCAGGTATATCTAATTTTAGCTAATAGAAAATCAGGTTCCTTCAAATTTAGTATTTTTTTTTTTTTTAATTTACCGTATACAAATGTACATGTATGGAATTTTTTCGATGTATTGCAGAATCAAGTGTACGGAATTTATTTAAATTTTTTTTTTTATATATCGGTTAAGGTAATAAAAAACTTATAACACACCTTACTAGAATGTACATTAAAATAGTAAGTTATACTACAAACTGAATTCATTTGGAAGCTACGATTAAAAGTTGAATGCCCAAAGCACTTCATGGAAATACGTCAAATGGAGTTTTGAAAATGGTAAAATGAGATCTTTAATAACAGGTGTAATATTTCAAGGAAATTATAAATGGTACATTTGTCGAACTTTCATTGACAAAAGCTAAGCTTTTGACATTGGACTGAACGACTTAATAAAGTATCGGTGCTTAACAATTGAAGAGAGTTATCCGAAGAAGCACAGGAATGTAAAAACAAGGACTACAAATGGTTCCTTGATACACTAATACATTCAATATTTTTCGAGTTACACAATTATTTTCATGAAAATCAGCCATCAATACCTAATATTTAAAATTTATTTAAGACCCATAGCGCCGGGGCTAACTTTGGTCGATGTTTCTATACCCTTGCAAGTTTTGTTGCTACTCTACCCTTATCTATAGCCGTCAAATTGAAAAAACGTTATATAAAAAAAATGAATGTGTGATGCTTGACGTGTGACGTGTGTTTGAAATGAAAGAATAAATAAAAAACCAGAGGGCCGGGGCTAACTTCGACCGCGTCAAAGTTTGCAACTGTTTAGGTAACCGGCTTTAGGTTGGCGTAAGGACGGCTATAGCTCAGAAAATAACAAAGTTATTGAGAAAAGTCACTGTTCGTGACTTTGCCGTTTGTATGAGTTATATGATGTAGTGGTACGATCTGGCTGAATCTGAGATATACAACCCCTGCAGTATATACAAGCCTACGTGCAAAATGTTAGCTCTGTAGCTCTTACGGTATAGGAGGAGTTTGCGTTGATCCAGACGGACGGACGGACATGGCTATTTGAACTCGTCGTGCTGATCAAGAATATATATACTTTTTATGGTCGGAGATGCTGTCTTTAATGCGTTGAACACTTCTGTTCGCAACCCTCGCAAATACATGCTTTGCAAAATGCAACAGCATGCCAGATCGGCTCAAAACGGATCCAAGACATAAATATCAAAGAAGCTAACTTCAATGCCGAAGTTTATATACCCTTGCAATAATTCTTTTACATTTTGAAATTTCTTTCCCTGCAACTGAATTTATCAATACACAAACAAAACATTCAAATTATTTCTCTTTTATAAAAAATGTTGTTTTTCTTCCATCATTACCTAAGCAAAGCACAACACGCATACACATACAGTTCGTGTAGCGCTGCGTCAGCGTTTTTTTTTTATATTCATTTTTATTTACTACCAAATTAGTTTTACATTTACTTCAGCTGTTGAAACATCGATGTTTGGCCATATTCAGGAAAAAACATCGATGTATCGATACTACATCGAAGTAATATAAATCTTTGTTAAAAATAGCATTCTTTTTCCAAACTTAAAACTATGTTTGACCTGCCCAGTTGCAGATGGTACAAGACTCCAATGCTCATTAGCATGTGGAGTGGAATAAGGAAAATAGGTCTTCTCCTCTTCGATTTCAGAAGTCTTCTTTATATTTTGGTTTCATGAGTTAGAAGCTCTTCATGAGAACATGTTAATGTAAATACAGTGGTTGAAATTCCAATAATCTTAAACAAATAATATAAGAAATCTTAATATACATATACAAATCTAATTTCAACGATGACGTCTCCTCCAACAAACTATAAAGCAGAAATTTAATCTTTTTCAAACGTAATACATACAGGTTTTTTTTTTTTATTATTATAGATGTAGTCGTACAACGCTCAGTACGAACAAGTGGCCCATATGACACCAGGGCCGGGACTGTTACGAATGACCCTAAGTAAAGTTAATGTTACAACCTCTACCCACTCCGACCTAAGGGCATAGGCGTATTACATATATAAACATAAAATTAAACTAAAGAAATAGGAAATATTAAATGTAATAAGATAATAGGTTACATATACAAAGAAAACAGGATAGGTTTAAATAAAGATGATTACAACTAATTAAGAGCGAGGAAGGACAAGATCGCAGTTTTTATAACCAGAAGCGATGTTTCGGAACCGATATCGTGCCAAAATCTGTTGTAGTCACTACATAGTATACGAAAAAGTTCATGCAGAAAAAAGTTAGTTGTGCAAGTGGGAAGTATAAGCGGTGTGAATACTATAAAACATAATACTATAAAACATAATTCAATCTTTTTCAAACTTAAAAATATAAAACAATGCTATTCAGAGATTCACTTGTGACAATGTATAAAAAGAAGCATGTCTACATTAAACTTAAGCGAATTTCTCTTCTCGCTTACTATGATTCCAGCCTTACTGAACAATCGTACGGTTTCAGTCGAAATGCTTTATTTGATGAGATCTTTTCTCAGTGATGGAAAAGCTAGCTAACAAAAACATCGAACATCGGAGAGAAAAAATCGATGTTTTTTACGAAAGGAGAAACATCGATGTATCGATACTACATCGATATTTCGCACAGCTCTACTTCACATATATACATAGTTATTGGCGGTGTGGCTCAAGCTCCTTTTTCTTTTATCTGAGGACTCCGTCGTACATGGAATTCCAAAAGTGAGGGCCCAGGACAGAACCCTGTGGTACTCCAGCAGAGATGCTGTATTTCTCCGAACCGTCCACCGTAGAGTATCGGAGGCGCCTATTTGTAAAGTAGCTGTCCACTATATGCAGCAGATTAGCCTGAACGGCGAAAGAAGCCAGACTGCCCATTATACGAGTCCATTCAGGTGAGTTAAAAGCATTTCTGATGTCGAGAGTCGCCACAATGCAGTATTGTTTGGTTCCCCCTTTCTATCGGTTACCAGATATGGCGTCTCTGGCTGTGTCCACAACTGTGTTTATCGCGTCTATCGTCGATATTGCCTTTCTCAATCCATTTTAGAAAGTCCACCTCCTTGCTTAATAGCCATGTTGAGCCTACGCGCTATAAGCGATTCCAATATTTTCCCTGCTGTGTCCAGAAGGCAAATAGGCCTATATGATGAGGCTTCGCCGGAGGGCTTGCCATGTTTTGGTAGGAGTACCAGATTCTGCCTTTTCCATCGTGATGGGAAGGTTCCTTCTCTCATGCATGCATTGTACACTTTTATGAACACATCAGGGTGCAGATTAACTGCCAGCCTTAAAGCTCTGTTCGGGATGCCGTCGGGGCCAGGAGCTTTCTTATTATTAAGTTTATTGACGATTTCTAACAGTTCTGTTTTAGTGCACGCTGTTATTTCTAATTCACTGCTTCGAGTCGCCATTGGTAGCTGGACATGTTTTTGTGGGAAAAGTGAGCTGACAATTTGGTTCAGGCTCGCTGCATCAGATGGTATTGATGTTTTCCCGACATCAACGCGTTTGACCACGGTCTGGTACGCTTTCCCCCAGGGATCGTTCTCGGCAGAATCGCAAATAGGCAGGAAGCATTCACTTTTGCTACTTCTCATTGCATGCTTCAGTTCCAGCCGTTTGCTATGGTATTCAAGCCTAAGAGATTCAAAACTTTCTGTACCTCTTGAGCGCTGAAACAGTCGCCGCGCACGGAAACACTCTCGTCTGGCTGCCACTATATTATCGCACCACCAATGTACAGCCGCATAGGGGCGTTTTAAAAGCTTTCGACGTGTCGTGCTAGCGTTGCAGGCTGTCTCAATGCTATGCATAATGCTGTTCGCCAGGTTTTCTGCGCTGTTTTCACTCGTGTCGAACAGCAGGTTTCTACAGAAAGCAGGAATGCTTAAAGAATCGACTCTGAATGCTTCTGCGCTCACAGTAGTATGATGAGGAGGTGTACTACGGCCAATGGAGAACAATATTACCTCATGATCACTTGCGGAGTACATATCGCATACTTTCCAGTTGGAAAATCGCACCAGTGGATCGCTTACAAACGTCAAGTCTATTATTGATCCCATACCTGCTCTGTTGAAAGTTTTCTTGGACCCTGTGTTAAGTAACGAAACGTTGAGAGTCGTCAGGGCCTCAAGAAGCAAACGGCCTCTTCTATCTGTGTGACTACTGCCCCATTCCGTGGCCCATGCATTAAAATCACCGCCAATTATAACTTTTATAACATAAAATCTTGAGCCGCAATGCAATGGTTCAAGTTCAGCTGTATCACTTTTATTTTAGGCGTCATCTGAATTTCTTCCGGTCCGCTTCAACTGAGGGCATAGCCGACTACCAGCTCTGTGGCCTATTTTGACCCTGTCTACGCCTGCTTCAATACAAAGGAAGCAAGTTTCTGAGCCATCGCACTTTGCAGCCTTATGGCCTGACTGTCCACATTTGAGGCAGCAGTTCGACCTTTCGGTTTGGTTGCTGCATTTGGCTGCTACACGGCCAAAGCCCAGGCATCGATAGCATCGAGTTGGTAGCTCTTCAAGCTCCTTGATGCTGCAGGGATTCCAGCCTATTTCCAGTTTACCCAGTAGCAGTATTTTATGCATTACCACATCCGGGGCTGTGATGATCGTCACCTGAGTATTGCGCTTATAACCCGGTTGCATACTCTTCACCGTACACGTCGATGCATCAATATTGTCGTGTTTAGCTAGTGCTTCAATAATATGGCATGGTTCAGCTATGTCATAAAAATTCCGAATAATTGCGGACTTAAGTTTTCTGAGAACTTTGACCCCGGCTTAGTCCCCTAGAACTTTGGAAATGTCGTCCATCCCATCTTTGGCAGTACGCATGACTCTGCTTACATGGCTGCGAACATGGTCCAGTTTATCATCAGCTCGCCGGGTAACCAATGCCAGAACATCACTGTAGCTAACTCCAGAGCTCGGGTCAATCAGTAAGGCGTCTGGTTTTGCTCTTCGGGGCTTTGACTCCTTTACGCGGGTCTTACGTTTTGGGCCTTCTTCTTGCCAGCCTTGGCTAGACTCACTTTGCTGATCCGGATTGCGATTTGACCTTCATCTTCCCTCTGATCCTTTTTTTGCACCGAGGGCTGGCATCATCCGATGCCTCTGTTGCCGCTGCAGTTGTGGTATACTTTTCGTATTCTTCGAACTTTTTTGGACTGCCTGAGAGATGTTATTTGAAGTCGAAGTTGACGCGTCATTTCCTATTGCAGCTGTAGTATACTTTTAGGGATAAGATTAGGGCACATACTTTTAGGGATAGATTATAAGTAATTAGAACTTAAGCATAATGTCTAGCTTTAAGTACCGTTAAGGACACTAGCCATAAGACCAATGTAAACGTTCTCCTATAAATACCGGGCTTGCGGCCCCAATAAATCACTTCAAGTCAAACCTTGCCTTCGCCTGTTTCATGGCGATCCTGCCTAACATTGGCAACAAACAAAAAGGCAATAAGAAAAAAAAAATCCTTGCCATACATAGGCAAAGTAATAAAAGGACTCACATACCGATGACCAGGACCATTACCCAAATAAAGCGGCGAGGTGGCCTTCTCGTCAGACTTAGAAGGCAGCGAGCGGCCCTGCTGGCCCAAGTAAACAGCGACCCACCACCACCATGGGCAGAGGCATGCCAAATTTGGATTAGGATATGCCGACTTGAGGAACAGCAGCAACAACAAAAAGGGGCAAAGCAGCACAACCAACAGCAGCAGAACCGACCAGCAACAACAGCAGAAAAATAAATCAAAAAAAATCAATTTAATAAAAAAGTGTGCTAATATATCTAGGCACCTTTGTGGCAAGAGGCGATCTTTGCGCTGCCATCATAAATCAATTTAAATATACATATGTGTAAATATTAACGAAAAAAAAAAATACATATATATCTAAATAAATTTAATATATTGTCTATACAATTTTTTTCAATAAGTCTATCATTGCCAAAAAATACCCTAGAAAAGAAGAAAACAAAAAAAAAAAAAAACACATATTTTCAAATATACACTAAAATGAAAACTACACAAAAACGAAAAAAAAAACAAATATATACATAGATAATTAAATAATAAATTACAAACAGCCTAATATACCCCAACATACCCTAAAGAAGAGCACATGTCAAACATGTGCAGTCAAAAGATGCACAAACAACAAAAGCACACTTGAAAAGCTTGCCGCGATCAAAGCAAACTTTTGAAAAAAAAAAGCTCAAGTAAAGCTTGCAACCACACATAAAGCTTTCTGATCGCAGCAAGCTCAACAAGATCAAAACTGGCCAATAACGAAGTCTAAATACCCTATAAGAAAAATTACAAGATTTTTTTGGATATAATTAAATATTAGAAAATAGAATTATAAACAATTTGAAAAAAAAAAACAATAACAAAAAAATATAGGAGAACCAGAAAATGAAACAATTTAAAGAACAAAATTATTTTAATAAAATAACATCAAAAGTAACATAATTGCAATGGACCAGAACATAGAAATATTGAAAGAAAAATTTCAGAAAGCATACAAGTGCCTAAATAAAACAATTTATATACACCACATAAACAAGCACCTTGAAACTATCTTCGACAGTTATAATAGAATAAAGAGTAGCAATACAGACATATGCAATGAATCTAGCAGTAAATGCTTTACTGAGCTAATATATAGTTTAAATAAACAACTAATAAGTATAGCAACAAAACATAATATAAAATTCACAATACCGGTAGATTCGAATTTAGAAGCAACTTTTGAACCTCTAATAGCAAAAGACACAGAAGAACCAGCTGTAAAAGATAACCCAGGAGACATTCAAGATACATCAGGTGTAAAAGATAACCCAGAAAACATTCAAGATAATACAAAACCAAAGATGGCGCAAACAAAGATTGAATTTCTTAATACAGCCTCTAAGCTGATTCAAGAGTATGATGGTGGAGTAGAAACAATTCAAAGTTTCATAGATTCACTGGAATTAATCAACGAAATAAAAGCAGAACATGAAGAAACAGCTATTAAAGTCATAAAAACAAAACTAAAAGGGGACGTTAGACTACTAGTTACTAATGAAAACACTATAAATGGTATAATCCAAACATTAAAGAAAGAAATTAAGGGTGAAACAGTTCAGGTAGCGGAGGCAAGATTAATGAATTTAAAACAAAATGGCAAGAACGCAAATTCATTTATGTCAGAAATAGAAAATCTTACTAAATCATTGAAACGCGCATTCATAACAGACAACGTAAACCCTGAAACAGCAAAGAAATATGCCACTCAAACAGCAGTGAAATCAATCATAAAGAACTGCGATAACGAAAAGGTCAGAACAATAATAGAAGCAGGCAATTTTACTGAAATGAATGATGTTATAGCTAAATTTGTAAATACATCTACAAATATAGAACAAGATCACAGCGTGTTTTATACTAAAAGAAACAATTACACAAATAGGAACTTGTACAATAATAATAAAAATTATAATAATAATTACCAAAATAGAAACCCAAATGATAATACTAACTATAACAATACTAGGAATTACAATAACTATAGTAATAATTATAATCGAAGAAATTATAACAATAGATATACCAAAACTAATTATCCTCCTAAAACACAACAAAATAATAATGTTAGATTTACAAATATAGAAGAAAATTCGGAAAACTCCGAAAGTCCTCTGGTGTAAAAAATCGAACAAATAAAATATATAATTTAAATTGCAACCTTAATAGCTACATAACTTTAAACTTTGACGATGTAGGGACAATAAAATTACTATTAGACACAGGAGCTGATGTATCACTAATAAAACAAGAAATATTAAGAAAAGACAATACAGTTAACATACAAAAACGGACAAAACTTAGTGGAATAGGCAAAGACGTCCTATTTACAATAGGCGAAACCAAACTAAAGGTCAGCAACCTCTCAACGGTACACACCTTCCAAGTAATAGAAAATGATTTCCCCATCCCATGTGACGGAATCTTGGGGCTTGACTTTATAAAAAAATTCAATTGCACACTCAATTATTCCACCAACAAATTGATAATAGATCCATATAAAGCAAGATATAAAATTATAATCAATATAGGGATCAGTCAAAACACACATGTATTCCATATCCCACCTAGAACAGAAAAAATTGTACGCATTACAATATCCTCAAACAACAATAACATCTTTATCCCTAATCAAGAATTACACCCGGGGGTATTCGTCGCAAACACTATTGCTTCTAAGACTAACCCATATGTCCGCATATTAAATACTAACAACACAGACGTGCAAATTACAAATATAAACCTATTAAATGAAAAACTGTCCGATTATGAAATCTTAAAAATAGACAAACAACATGATTCAAAACATAAATCCACAATAATGAACAAACTAGCACCCCATTTTCCCGATTTCGTGAAAGAACCTCTACATAAATTATGCTCAGAATTTGATGATGTATTCGCAATAGAATCTGAACAAATATCGTCCAACAATTTCTATAAACAAAAATTAAGACTCAAAGACACAACACCAGTCTACACCAAAAACTACAGGATAGCACACAGTCAAAAAAACGAAATCAATAAACAAGTGGACAAATTGATCAATGATGATATTATTGAACCATCAATGTCTGAGTTCAATAGTCCGATTTTATTGGTTCCTAAAAAAGCGCTACCTGGCAGTAAAGAAAAACGGTGGAGATTGGTAGTTGACTATAGAAAAATCAACAAACAACTAGTAGCGGATACATTCCCACTACCCAGAATGGACGATATCCTTGACCAGCTAGGACGCGCTAAATACTTCTCTTGTTTAGACTTAATGTCAGGATTTCATCAAGTAGAATTAGAAGAAAAATCTCGGGACATAACATCATTTTCCACAGATAAGGGCTCATTCAGATTCAAGCGATTACCATACGGATTAAAAATTGCACCAAACTCGTTTCAAAGAATGATGTCCCTTGCATTCACGGGTCTATCACCATCCCAAACATTCCTTTATATGGATGATCTAATTGTAATTGGTTGCTCTGAAAGTCACATGATCAGAAACTTAAGAGATGTTTTTGAAACTTGCCGAAAATATAACCTAAAATTGCACCCAGACAAATGCTCTTTCTTCAGACATGAAGTTACTTTTCTAGGACACAAATGCACAAATAAAGGAATTTTACCAGACGAAAGCAAGTTCAAAACGATTCAAGATTACCCGACTCCCAAAAATGGCGACGAAGCCAAAAGATTTGTAGCATTCTGTAATTACTACCGTAGATTCATTCCAAACTTTGCATACCATGCACAATTTATCAATAGATTATCTAGGAAAAATGTAGAATTTATTTGGGATGCAAACTGCCAAGCAGCTTTTGAGTACTTAAAAAACAAATTATTAAGCCCACAAATACTTCAATATCCAGATTTTAATAAAAAATTCTGTATCACAACTGATGCAAGCAAGATCGCATGTGGAGCCGTCCTCAGCCAAGAATTTGATGGACTCCAATTACCCATATCATACGCATCTAAGGCATTTACAAAAGGCGAAAGCAATAAGTCAACAATAGAGCAAGAATTAACAGCAATACATTGGGCAATTCAATATTTCAAACCATACATATACGGGAAAAAAATTCCTAATCAGAACTGACCATCAGCCATTAACATACCTATTTTCTCTAAAAAACCCATCGTCAAAGCTTACTAGAATAAGGCTAGATTTAGAAGAGTTCGATTTTACTATAGAATACATCAGGGGACAAGAAAATTTCGCAGCGGATGCTCTCTCCAGAATTGAATTTGAAAATATAAAAAATATAGAAACCAATAAAATACTTAAAGTAGCAACAAGATCAGAAACAAAAAAATTAGTACATAAGGAAAACAAAATTAACAATAGCAGAATAGAAACACCAAGAATATATGAAATAATAAATCCTAGCGAAGCCAAAAAATACGCGCAAATTAAATTCAAAAAATGCAAATGTTATATTATCAAAAATAAAGAAAAATTACTCTCATTCAACATAGGCGATTTGATCATTAGTGGAAGAATAGATCTAGATCGATTCCTTCCAAGGCTTGAAAAAGAAGCCGGTGCTCAAAAAAATCTATAAACTGAAGATAGACATGTCAGAAAAACTATTAAGGTCACTTACACCTAATGAACTAAAACAAAAAGGAAAAGACACATTAAAACATTTAGAAATAGCAGTTCTACCCCAAGTAAAAGTTATAACAAATAAAGAAGAAATAAGAAATACACTAAATAAATATCATAATGACCCAATAGAGGGAGGTCACTGCGGGGTAAACAGAACACTAGGAAAAATAAAAAGAGATTTCTTTTGGAAAAATATGTCTCGGGATGTTGCAACATACATCAAAAATTGCGAAAAGTGCAAACTAGCCAAAGTAACCAGACACAACCACTCCCCATTAGTCATAACACCAACCCCTGCAACCACTTTTGACACAATAATAATAGATACAATTGGACCATTACCAAAAACAATGAACGGTAATGAATACGCAGTTACTATTATCTGCGATCTGTCCAAATATCTCATATCAATACCAATACCAAACAAAAGTGCAAAAGCGGTTGCAAAGGCAATATTCGAAAAATTCATTTTAATTTACGGTTCAGTGAAAACAATTCTAACAGACATGGGAACAGAATATATGAATTCAATACTAATAGAACTTTGCAAAAATTTTAACATAACTAAAATTAATTCCACGGCGCACCATCATCAAACTCTTGGAACAGTAGAAAGAAGCCATAGAACTTTCAATGAATACATCAGGTCATATATATCCATAAAAAAAGACGATTGGGATGAATATCTAGCATACTTCACATATTGCTTTAACACCACTCCATCCAGCGTACATGGTTATGCACCTTTTGAACTAGTCTTTGCAAAACATCCTAAAACTGTCCCATTCTCGTCTGAAACGGTAGAACCCATTTACAACATTGATGATTTCAATAAAGAAATAAAATTTAAATTACAAATAGCACAAAATAGAGCGAAACTGCTTATCGAAAAATTTAAAGCATTACAAAAAGAAACATATGATAAAAACACAAAAAAAGTATCGCTAACTGAAGGACAAGAAATACTCTTAAAAAATGATACAGGACATAAATTAGATAACAAATACACAGGCAAATATACAATACAGAGCATAGGTCCTAACAATAATATAGTAATAGCGGATGATAAAAACAAAAAAGCAAACAGTACATTTAGATAGAATAAAAATAACATAAAAAGGATGTTAGAAAAATATAAATTTTTCTTTTTAAAAAAAAGGAGGTGTAGTATACTTTTAGGGATAAGATTAGGGCACATACTTTTAGGGATAGATTATAAGTAATTAGAACTTAAGCATAATGTCTAGCTTTAAGTACCGTTAAGGACACTAGCCATAAGACCAATGTAAACGTTCTCCTATAAATACCGGGCTTGCGGCCCCAATAAATCACTTCAAGTCAAACCTTGCCTTCGCCTGTTTCACAGCACTTAATGGGAGCTTCATGCATTCACATGTACAGTGGCAACTCCTGGATTGAAGTACCTCCGATACCGTTGCACTTTCTGCATCCGTTTGCTGCTCTCTACTTGCTCGCTGGACTCTAACACGAGTCCCATCTCGTCTAGCTCCCTACAAACTGGCTGCACTTTTACTCTTTTCAACACTCCTAGATTCGGGGCTACTGGCAGGACTCGGGGTGCCTCTTAGTCTTTTTGGGGTGTCAGATGATTGAGTTTTTGACTCCTCACAGACTTGGTTCGCCATTAGACTGGAACTGGCGGCCATCAGTGCGCAGGCAGGATTCAGATCTAGATTTGCTCCATTTTTTTGGCTCTCTACTTCACTTTGGCTGACTCCCTGCTGTGGCGGAGACCGCTGCAGCATCGGTTGTCGCCCGAACGCCGATTCGTACTCAGCGTCCAGAATGCCTTGGTCTACGTACGCAAGTCACATGGTGGCCAAGAATTTCCTCCTGACGACGGCTGGACGATATACCGGCCCGGCTCGGTGGCCTAAATCCAACCTAGTATAGACCTAAAAGCGTTGACTAGTAGACCAAGGTTACTTCAGCAAAGTGGGGGAAAAAAAGAAGGAAAACAAATATACATAGGTGTCACACAGGATTTGAACCTAAATCTCTACCGATCCTTTAGGCTTGGCATCTAACCGCTCCGCCAGAGGCGTATTCGCGCCGAGCTGGCACAGACTGTATGCAATGCTGAAAATTGGTGGTGACTCAATTTGAATTTATATTAATTTATTAAATTAAAAATAAAAAAAAAATAAAATATATTCTTAAAATTTTTGAGCCAACAGGGGATTTTTTAACAAATTTCTTCGCCGGGATTTGAACCAGGGCAATCGGCTCAAGCAACTAAGGTGCTAGCCCCGGCGCCACAGGGTGCTGCAACTAGGTGGCGGCTAAAACTTTGTTTGGAGGTGCCCTTACAGTTTCCGTGATATGGTGCACAAGGGGAATATTATGCTGGAGAATAGCTCAGCTTACCTCTAGGCTGGTAGGGATCTAGGCTACAAGTTAACAGATTATGGGGCAGCTGTTAACATGCGGGGCCCTATGTTGTTTGGATGGTCCGGCATGTCTGCTAATCAGCTGGTGGAGGAATGTGGAGAGATGTTTACAAGAGTAGCAACGTTCACCTCACCCTCACAGATGCAGAAGGTAGAAGGCACCCCCGCTACACCCGAATTGATCACCAAACCACTGGTGCTCCAAAAAAACCAAAAGCACAACTAGCACCTTGCTGGGACACTATTACGTTATTACTATCACTGTCGAACGGGAAAAAAACAGGAGACTCCTTCGGCGCAGTTTTGGGATCTGGTTAAGTCCACTTAACTACGATTTTAATATAAATTACGGAGCTAAAACAAAACGCGACCGCACTGGAAAATTTCTTTTGTGTGTGTTTTCGCGATTTGATGATGACGTAGTAGGCAGCAAGCAGCGCTGCCGACAGCGCTTGAACCGATTTGTATGGACTGTAACTTGTGTTCTATTTATCGGATCAGATTAAAATTTTGGGATCTGAGAATTTATATCAAATACTATCATATTGGTAAATTTCATGGGGGTACTCCAATTTTTGCAAAAATGTTTGTTGTAGAGCTATATGATATAGTAGTCCGATCCCAAAGATTTTCATACTTTATCTCACACCTTAAAAGGGACCCAAAAAAATTTCATCCCGATAGCTCTTAAGATGGCTGAGTAAAACGCGTACGCACAGACAGACGGACAGACGGACATGGCTATATCGACTCAGCTTCTCATGCTGATCAAGAATACATATCTTTATGGGGTCGGAAACGTCTCCTTCTGTGCGCTACAAACATCTGACCAATTTTATAATACCCTCTGCAAGGGTATAAAAATGGGATACCTAAAAAAATGTTAATTATAGTTGGAAATAATGAGCTAAAAACAACACCAAAAAGCGTTGGACGTCGTCGCGTTTCTTATTCTGACGGAAATAAACGGTTAAAAAGGAAACATGCGGGTGAGCTATATGAAAAAAAAAACTCCCAAACCCATCTTTACTCGTTCAAGCGGCTTCAGTATCACCAAAAAAAGGCAAATGCATCGTTTTATCATTTGTTTTAAAGGCAGCATCAAAAAAGGCAAGGCAAGTCAAACAAGAAATAAGTATTTTTCCAAGGGCACAAGAACACAACCAAGAGCACATATATAAACTCAGGTTGCAGAATAAAAGTCGTAATTGCGACATTTACCCGATCTATAAGCACCTTTTTGAAGCAAAGGAAAAATGTAGACCTGAAGACATTTCCATTTGAAAAACTATTGCAGTTGTTCCATTACAGGATATTTTAGATCACACAGTAAAACGAAAAAGTCATGAAAATATTTAATTCAAACACGGAATTAACGTTGATTTCAACGTGGAGACCTGCTAAAATTCAGTTTACAAAGGAAACCATTGAACATATATTAAAGAAAAAAGGTGACTTAGACAATCAAATTCAAAACGTAGTGCCATTTTTTTTTTTTTTTTGGTAATTTTACTATAACATATGAACATTACATGACTTTGATTGATGTTAAGGCTTTAAACACATTAACAGGAAATAAATCGACACAAATCTCCCCAATATGTGGAGCAAAGCCTTTACAATTGATGTCAATATCAGACATGAGCTCGGAAACTATCAATTCTAAGCCTGAATCTCTTCAACATGGTGTAAGTCGCTTGCATGCAAGGATTCGTTTTTTAGAGTTCATAATTAATTTATCGTACAGGATTGAGCTAAAAAAAATGGCAAGTTAGAGGCTCTCATGACAAGGATTTAATGCTTATACGAAAACGGGAAATTCAGTGCAAATTTTGGTCGGCGCAGAGATTACACGTTGACAAGCCAAACATAGTTTCCACACTATTTTCATTGCTATTTCAAACGAGTTTTCGATTAATATAAATAAGTTTGAATTTTTTTGTATGCAGACCGCACGCATTTTGATGAAAAAATATCCTTGGACACGGTCCATAAAGTATTAATTCACGGACCGAAAATTATTGCCGAATCCGCATAGGTGAAAATGCATTGGAGGCACGGAACAAGCTATGTATATAAGCAGGACAAGAAAATGCAAGCCAAAAAAATAGTAGGCTAAATAATATGCAGGACGTTTTCCACAGAGCTATCAACACTAGCGATCCATTAATCTCAATCTTATGCATGGTCGAAATGAAAAAATAAAAATATAAAAAAGAAACCTATTCCTCCAGATGTACTGGCACTATTATAAGTTCCAACCAATCATCTGTGAGCGCCAAAACGACGAATCTGATTTGGAAGAAATAGATTTGGATGGATCTGGCTCAGATGAATCCGATATTTATATCGAATACTCAGTTGATGTCGATGCAAAATTTTTCGAATAAAAACTTTACATTAAGAATTAAGGTTTTGATTCTTACAACTTATTTTGTTTAAAACTCCTATTATTTTAAGTAAGTAAGATTTAATAGTATTGTTAAATCTTACTAAATAAATCAGGTAAGTAAGTTTTTAAAGGGAAAGCTTTTTAGCGGAAAGCTATGTAAAAAACACGCCGCATGTTTTATGAAGATGAATTGTTTATGCATATTATTAAAATATAAAAATACTACCTTACTTTTAATTACCTGATAGGAAAAGCCTGTGAGAACAGGTATGTCTAATTTAAGGTAATGGAAAATCAGGTTTCTTAAAGTTTAGTATTTTTTTTTTAATTTACCGTATACATATGTACATAAATGAAATTTTTGCGATGTATTGCAGAATCAAGTGTACGGAATTTATTTAAATTTTTTTTAGATCGGTTAAGGTTAAAAAAAACTTATAACACACCTTACTAGAATGTACATTAAAATAGTAAGTTATACTACAAACTGAACTCATTTGGAAGCTACGATTAAAAGATGAATGCCCAAAGCACTTCATGGAAATACGTCAAATGGAGTTTTGAATATGATAAAATGAGATCTTTAATAACAGGTGTAATATTTCAAGGAAATTATAAATGGTACATTTGTCGAACTTTCATTGAAAAAAGCTAAACTTTTGACATTGAACTGAACCACTTAATAAAGTATCGGTGGTTAACAATTGAAGAGAGTTATCCGAAGAAGCACAGGAATGTAAAAACAAGGACTACAAATGGTTCGGATACACTAATACATTCAATATTTTTCGCGTTACACAATTATTTTCATGAAAATGAGCCATCAATATCTAATATTTAAAATTTACTTTAAAACCAGAGGCTAACTTTGGCCGAAGTTTCTATACGCTTGCAAGTTTTCTTGCTACTCTATCCTTATCTATAGCCGTCAAATTGGAAAAACGTTATGAAAAAAAAAAGAATGTTCGGCATGCAATTTTAAAATGGACCAATGCGGTGCATATAGCTTTACTGTGCCTGGTTTTTCATTGTATATGTATTTGACAGCTAATAATATAAAGTTGTCCGATTTTGGTTAAGTTTGGCAAAATCACAGACATATCTAGCAGTGTAATACATATTTACTTTTGTAATGAACACGTTAAAAGTAAGAAAGTTATTGACAAAAGTTTCAGTTTTCGATCGGTCGTTCCTAGGGGAGCTAAATGATATAGTCAGCCTATCTTGATCAAATTTGGCATAGTTGGTTATAGGCTAAATAAACTTAATAATATTCAATTTAATAACAATAACACAGAAAACAGCGAAGTTATTGAGAAAAGCCACTTTTCTTAACTTTGCCGTTTGTATGGAAGCTATACATATTATATATGTATAAATGTATATATATGTATATACCGAGACCCTGCAGTATATAGCAGCTCACATGCAAAATTTCGGTACTGTTGCATAAGCGGTCTGGTAGAAGTTCGCGTTGATTCAGACAGACGGACAGATGAACGGACATGGGCTTGTAGTGCTGATAAACAATATATATACTTTATATGTTCGAAGATGCTCCCTTCCTTTATATAACCTTGTTGCAAGGGTATAATAAAAGCAAAGCCGAGAGCAAACTATAGGTATGAGTGTTTCCATAAGGGACATGGATTGCGATTGATTTTACAATGCTGGTGGTGTGATGAAAAATGGGGTTTTTATTGTACATACACGTATACAATATGTTTTATATACATACATAGATTTGAGTTAGGAGTTATAGAACTAAAATACGTATTTAAAAACTGGCATTCCTTTAGTTAACTGTTTCCAGCAACAAGTTTTCACAATGTACTCGCATTGCTTTGTAAAAATGAAGCCATCAAGCCATCTAAACTTATAGCTTACTCATATCAAGGCATCACATTTGGATTATTAGCGATTGTGTGGGTGTAAGTTGAATGTTTAAATATGTTAACCAAAAACTGCAGAAGGTACAAAGTGGCAAAAATCTATCTAGATGGTGCTGGGGTTAAAATGAATAAGTTTAACAAAATTTAGATGAAAAGAGAAATGTATTCAGTTGCTTCGCTACAATTTTTCATATTCTCAATCCCTTTTCCTTTCCGTAAAAAAGACCGCCAGTTTTATTATGACTGCTTGCCTCTGGCTACCGTTCTAAAAATAAATCTATCTCGTTTACTCTAACTACATAATATAGACAGCTTGTTGCTTCACTTGTTGTCAGGGCACATGCGCATTATGCAATGGAATCCACAAGTAAAACACTGGTATGTATAGTTTCGAAGGTTACAGGTGGGTGGTGGTACTAACTGGCAAAAAACGCATGAAGCTCTTTTTTGTCTCCACACAGATTTTACTTTACAAACATACACATTCATTCCCAGTGCACCCAAATGAAGTGCTCTGTTATCTCATTCCACCAAACATTAAATAGTTACTATGTGTGGATGCTATTACGGAAAATGTTTATACAACAGCGGGGAAAAAATTACTTGTGCTTTCATCCCTTTTTGAAGCACCGCGCCCAAGTTGCCATAGATATTCTAACTAAAACCTCCCTTTCTATGGCAAAAGCGGCGACGTTAACTTTTCTGCTGTCGTGGCATATGCTGCTGCTCTCTATCTTAGCTTGCTGCCCGATAAAATATCAGGCATCGTAATAGTCACTGACTGACTGTCAACTGTTCTGGTACGCTTAACTATTTATACAGTACTTTACTTTGCCTTGAACATAACTAAAGCAAAAGTCAAATATTTTGGAACATAAAATAAGTGAAAAAACAGAAAACAAAGAAAAAATTCAAATTTTTTCTTTTATTTTACCAGAGAGTACTAAAATTTGGCATTCATTATACGTATGTACCCATGACCTAATTAATATTTATGTAAGTATTATATTATATTATAAATGTTGACTTAAGACACACCAGAATTTCTCTGCAAGTAAGATAACCATATGGTAGGTAAATTAATAAGAGCATACGCAAACGTAAACTTCACAAGCAAGAAGCTCGAAGCTATCTTCTCATAAGTGAAACTTTAAAAGTTGTTTGCTTTATTAGGGTATTGGTTTTACTAAAATTATATATGTCAAAATTCAAAATTGAACTTTTCAAATTAAGGAGAATAACCATAAAGTAATACGCTTAAAAAGGTTGTAATTTTTACCCAAATTAAAAAAAAAAAAACGTTGAAGCTTACCACGCCCAGCTAATAGACCAAATTTCAGTTAGTTGAGGCTACATCATTTTTTTTTTTTTTTTTTTTTTATTTGCTTTCTCTTAAATTTATCAGAGACGGTAAATAATGATAAAGTTGTTTGTTTTTTTTTTCTTCTAATAACGTTATGATAGCCCAAAATAGACCAATTTACTCGTTAATGCATTAATTATGATTTTTCAATATTAATCATTGACTAAAAAAACAAAAACTTACAACATAAAAATTATATTTATATTCAACATGATTTTCTGGATTTTCCATAGAGAGGTTAGGCAAACCCGATTATATCCTTTGACCTACATTTTTTACACATGATTGAGCATTTAAATTTAAAAGAAAAATATTTCAGAAAAATTTTTAAAAATTTATAAAAAAAATGTTTTTTTAATTTATTTTTTACTAAAATCTTTTTTTTTTCAAAACCCACTTTTATTTAACTTTACCAATTTCACTAAGCTAAGCTTTTGAGCACATTTTTTGTGGTGGCTCAAATTTTTTTTTTTATTTTGGCTGTCCCTTCTTATTGTTTGAAATTTGAAATTTTACTCTGACCACATCTTGTTACATATCTTTCCTTCTTCCACTGAAGTTGAGATTAAGCCGAAGTTTATATAGTTCTTTTTCTGCAACTCAATTCATCAATACATAAACAAAACTTTCAAATTATTACTTTTTATACCATACACCCATAGGGTGAAATGGTATATTAAAGTCGCCAAAATGTATGTAACAGGCAGAAGGAAGCTTCTCCGACCCCATAAAGTATATATATTCTTGATCAGTATCAACAGCCGAGTCGATCTAGCCATGTCCGTCTGTCCGTCCGTCTGTCCGTCCGTCCGTCTGTCCGTCTGTCCGTCTGTCCGTCTGTCCGTTTGTCCGTATGAACACCTAGATCTCGGAGACTATAAAAGCTAGAGCCACCAAATTTGGAATGTAGGCTCGTGTAGTATGTAGAGTGATCAAGTTTGTTTTTTTTAAATTTTTGCCACGCCCCTTTCCGCCCACGCAATTCAAAAAAAACGTTTATCTCAACAACTATTGCAGCTAGAGACACCAAATTTGGTATGTATATTTGCATAGTAAATGCGCACATTTTGTATGTATAAAGTTTTTGCCACGCCCCTTTCCGCCCCCGAAATTTGAAAAACTCGATTATCTCCCGTAATTTTTTACCTTGTGCAATCAAATTTGGCACACTTAAATTTGATACTAATACCGAGCAAAATACCAAATTTGATGAAAATCGGACAAAAAATAGCTGAGTTATGCATATAAACGTTTTTGCATAAGGCCTTTGATGGCCGTTGGCGGGTGGGGGCGCTAGGGTGCTTATATGCATAAGTGCGCGAGATACTGAGATATGCTTGTAACAAGCATGTGAACAGAATTGTGGAAAATAGGCAAATGCATTAGTTATTACAAATTTGAAATATTTGTTTTACTGGTGTATGGTATACCCAAGTCGGCGAGACGACTTACTTACTTCATTTTACTACAATTTTTGTACCATTCATGACAGCTTTCCTAATTTCCGGCAATAGATTAGCACAGTCTTTCCAAAATCTTTTATATATAGACAAATGTACTTTTTAAATAAGCTGTAGACTTTGGAAATCTAAGATAAACCACAGATTTTCAATTTAGCTCCAGCATTCGTATTGGGGCTAATCGAAATTTTTGGTTTTTATATATAATTATTGATGGATTTTGGCTTTTTATACCCTTGCAGAGGGTATTATGAAATTGGTCAGATGTTTGTAGCGCACAGAAGAAGACGTTTCCGACCCCATAAAGATATGTATTCTTGATCAGCATGAGAAGCTGATTTGATATAGCCATGCCCGTTTGTCCGTCGGTGCATATGCGTTTTACTCAGCCATCTTAAGAGCTATCGGGATGAAATTTTTTTGGGGCCCTTTTTAGGTGTGAGATAAAGTATGAAAATCTTTGGGATCGGACTACTATATCATATAGCTCTAGAACAAACATTTTTGCAAAAATTGGAGTATCCCCATGAAATTTACCAATATGATAGTATTTGATATATAATCTAAGATCTCAAAATTTGAATCTGATCGGATAAATAGAACACAAGTTACAGTCAATATAGATCGGTTCAAGCGCTGTCGGCAGCGCTGTTTACTACAATTTTTTCTTCTTTCACCATTCCCTAAGCAAAGCATGGCACGCATTCACATACAGTTCATGTAGCGTTGCGTCTGTGTGTGTATGCATGTGCTCTGTTGATTTGATGATGACGTAGTAGGCAGCAAGCAGCGCTTGAACCGATTTATATTGACTGTAACTTGTGTTCTATTTATCCGATCAGATTCAAATTTTGAGATCTGAGATTTTATATCCGATTTCATGTGGATACACCAATTTTTGACAAGATGTTTCTTCTAGAGCTGCTTGATATAGTGGTCCGATCCTGACAATTTTCATACTTTATATTTTCTGGGTTATAAGTAGCTCAAATCCCAAGATTCATCGCAATAGCTCTTAAGATAGCTGAGTAAAACGCATACGCACGTTATAACAATTCAGCTACTCATGCTGATCAAGAATATATACATATATGTACTTTATGGGGTCTGAAACGTCTCCTTCTGTGCGTCACAAACATCTGACCAATTTTATATTACCCTCTGCAAGGTTATAATAAAGGAAAAATTCATTTTGAACAGTTTTCAAAGATTCGAACTTGTACCAGTTGCAAGTTATTAGCAGCTATATTATGTTGCATGCTACTTGAAACACGTTTTGTCTTCGTACTCGCTGATTCTATTTAGAATTTTAGACTCGCTCATAGTCTATGAGAGAGGGATAGAAAGCTATTGTTTTTATACAATGCACCATTCACATAGGGTAAAATTGTGTATTAAAGTAGCCAAAATGTCAGGATTGAAGGCAGAGTCGATCTAACCATGTCGGTCTGTCCGTCCGTTCGTCTGCATAAACACATAGATCTCGGAAACTATAAGAGCTAGAGACACCAAGATTGGTATGTAGAATCTTGTCTGGCCATTCGGCCATTCAGCAGAGCCCCACATCCGGCGATGCTGAGCTTAGATAGCACTGAAATGATAATTGTACTCAGCTGGTCCGTTTACTCCGGGTTGACCAGTATCGTCTTCACCAATTTAATGTTTTTATCTGGGCTATACTCAATAGAGATATCTGCGGTGAAACCAACACCTCTATCCGAATTAATGCTTGAAGGATTACCGAAAATTTATTTCTGTGCAGACAACTTTCCCATAACTTCATTTGCAGCTGTTGACTTAATCGTATAAGGCCAGCATAATTCATTGAAAGAGTTAATTACGACTAGGATATGCTTAAAATCCAGAGAATCTACAGGTTATGTGTGCAACGAGATGTCTTCTTTTTGCAAGGGAATGTAGCAAACCTTCCTGATTGCCTCTTTTGAGATTACTGATTTTATACTGTATAAAGCAAAGCTGCTTACATAAGCATGTATTTTTTTGGTATATAAAATTCCTTGGAAATCAACTTCTTAGTTTTTTTGATTGGAAATTACCTCTGTCATGTGCTCGCCTAACGATTTGTTTGTGCATATTGATTGGTTCCGCAATCAATTCGACGTCATTTAAAAGCTTGTACAAAATATCTGACTTTAAAGAATAGTTGTCACAGGACTGCTTTTTACTTGCTTAAGAGCTTTCAGTTATTCGACTTGCATTGGAGCTTATTTTATTGTGATGCTCATACTATCTGTTATTGTTAAAAAGGGACATCTACCCAGGGCGTCTACACGCTTCAGAACGATGTTCAACTTCGAAATTATAATTTTGTAGATACAACGTGCAACTCTTGTGCACAAACTTATCTTATCAAATCCCTTTGTAAAAGTATTGCAATTAATTATCAAACGTTAATTGATTTCCAAAGGGTAAACTCTAAACATGTTCAAGGCTTTAATGACAGGGCTTCTAAATACTAATTTCTAATTCTAAATACCCAATTCAACCTAAAAAAACATTTGCTATTGCTTAGGTGTCTGAGGAATTTAGAATCGACTTCATTTTTTTCGATTGTCGGATATAACATCTGATTTTCGATAATATGTCCTAAAAATCGGATACGTCTTTTCAAAAAATGACAGTTCTTAATGTTAAGTTCAAGTCCATAATCTCTGAAAGTAGTCATGTCAAGAAGTCAAGAAGAATTTAGAACAGCTTCTAATGTACCGTTAAAACACACCGACACCAACAGGCGAATTGTAGAGCCTAAAGGGTACATTCCACGTACCGGCCACTGGTATGTGAAAAAATCCGTCAAAGATATCAAAAAGCGGCAGGAGAAAGTGATCCTTGATAATTACTTCATTTATGCGTCTAAGGTCAATACAAAATCTCAGTGAATTGTCACCCTTGAGCTTAATTATTCATATACATACATATATCGTTGCTTATGCTTCTTCGTCTATTTATGTTTCTTCAAACGGTAGTCTGCACGGAAGCGAAAATTGGGGCCTTCGCATTAAATGTTATTTTCACCTTGATTTGGGTTGATTTTGGGTTTGCTGCTTTATCTATTTTTCATTCGTCATTATTCGCGATTTTCAGCTGCAATTTTCATTATGTTCGATTCGGATATCTCAATTTCATTATCGATATATTTGCGCACTGTTACACTAAAATGATTGAAAATTAATTTGGCAAGGAGGCAACTCTGTTCACCAATAATTGACTTAATATCCATACACTTCATCGAAACAACATAAAAGTCAAGAACATAGTCATCATTCTCGATTTTAAATAATTTTTCGAAATATCAAATTGGTGTAATTTAATTCTCAGCACGATCAGCGCTAAAGCATATACTGCACAACAATATATTTCCTCATCTAGTTCGTTGAATAAGTCTTTGCGCATAAAATTGAATTTGCTGCCTGTATCAAATAAAGCCTAACATTTTGTACTCTCGATTAACACTGTTTTGCACGTAATGTTTTTTTTTTAACTTGACTGCATTTACTGGCAATATGCTCAAATTGGTTACACCTAAAACATTTTCGACCTTTTTGTTTATTGCTGCAATCACTTGCTATATGGCCTTTATGTCCACAACTATAACAGCTGACTTCTTTATTTTTGGATATTACGTTACTTGGCATCTTTTTAACAAAATCGGTCGACTGCTTTGGATTCTTCACACATTGTTTCATAGCTTCTTAGTTTTGATTTAAAATTCTTTAAGCCATTTGTACCCTATAAAACCGTTTTATTAGTTTCACGTTCCTCTATCTCGTTGATTATATATTAAATTAGAGCTTGATCTTCGATTCTTCCGCGCGATGCAATGTCTTTCATATTATAAAAATACTATTGCATATTTTTATACCCTTGCAAAAAGGGTATATTAATTTTGGTCAGAAGTGTGCAACGCATAGAAAGAAGCATCTCCGACTATATAAAGTATATATATTCTTGATCAGCACTACGATACGAGTTCAAGTAGCCATGTCCGTCCGACCGTCTGGATCGACGCGAGCTCCTCCTAGACCGTTAGAGCTACAGGGTTGAAATTAATGCATGTAGGCTTGTATATACTGCACAGTTTGTTTATCTCAGATTCAGCCGGATCGGACTACTATATCATATAGCTCCCATACAAACGTCAAAGTCACGAACACTGACTTTTCTCAATAACTTCGGTATTTTCCCAGCTATTATCGTGAAATTTAATATTATAAGTTTAAGTTTATTACACTTATAAACAACTATGCCAAATTTTGTTAAGATCGGATGACTATATCAAATAGCTCCCATAGGAACGATCGGTCAAAAACAGTGACTTTTGTCAATAACTTCGTTACCTTTGACGCGATTGCTTTCAAATTAAAGATTTGTTAGTTTAATATATTTGTTAATGACTGTAGCGAATTTTATAAAGATCGGGTGGCTATATCATATAGCTCCTATAGGAACGATCGGTGGAAAACAGTGACTTTGTTCAAAAACTTCGTTATTTCCTATGCTAAGCTTGTAGGCCGTTCCATCGCAAACATTGGACTTTTTAAACGTTTTTCCACTTTGGCGGCTACAGGTAAGGAAAGACTAACAAAAAAGCTTGCAACGGTATACAAACATTGACGCGGTCGAAGTTAGCCCCGGCCCTCTGGTTAAACTTCATTTCACAGTTTTCGTTTCACCATTCACTTTTTAGCATTCTCTTTCCAACGTTCGCTTTTTACCATTCTCTTTTCAGCGATCGCAGACGAGCGTTCAATATTGTGGGACTGGGTTCTAATTCTGTAGCTATAAGTAGTCCCGTTTAACTGAATGAAGAATGTACTGTCACTGTATATGTTTTTAATGATATCGTTGTTTCTCATTCATCTTTACACGTCTTTCGTCTTTAATACTTCTTCACTCTTTTAATAGCAGCCTTGCCATATCGTCGTTTTGTGGGTCGCTTGCTACCTCGTCTCATACATATCGCTTGCTACAATGTCTGTTACCGATTCGGTTTTACCAACCCATATACATATATACTAGCTTAGTTAGCACTCAGAAACTAATCAATTTCTGGCATGCCCTCTGCCGCACCCGGAATTTACATAAAACCGATTTTCTTATAAACTATGTATAACAGCTACAGACACTAAATTTATAATTTAAAAAATATTTCTACGCTCACTTTAGCCCTCGCTAATTGAAACTGATTTTCTCGAAAACTAACAAAGTTAGTCACCAAATTTGGTATGTAACCTTACTTAGATTTTTCTTTTTTTTTTTTACTTTTGGAGAGATATGGTGTTAGCATTCTCATGTTGTGAAGTAAGTGATGAATGGTGGGTGGTGGTAATGTTCAACTTCAGGTCTGTTCCTAGGCAAACCGTTCGCATTGGTTGCCACAAACCACACTATAGGGAGTCCTGTATGGGCCGGGCGTGGGTTGAACCATAGTTGGAACAAGGGGCATCCTCAACTGAATCATGTTCATTTAACACATGCTACACTGAGATTGCAGCGTCCTTTGCTATGACCGAGTCCCTGGCAGCGGAACCACTGGAGCACGTCCGATTTCTGAGGCGGTTCTATTGCCACGATGCAGTTGCAAAGCCGATTGATGGCGAATGCTTTCTTGTTGTTGCTCGACGGCTCAAGATTAACGAAAAACATTGCTATTGGCCGTTTAGTATTGCGACTTGTGCCATTCTTGATTTGGTTGCCCCGAGTCGTTTGGCCTAGAGCAGCGAGAGCATGCTTGATGCCCATAGGATCCGATGCAATCCTTTAATGACGATGCGGTAGGCACGCTCATCCTTTGGCTGAAAAGTCTGGAACCTGACCTGTTTTTCAGCTACGAATGAAGTTTGGACCATGATATTTTTAAATGTTCCAAACTATGTCTCTAAATGTTCCAAACTATTTCTCATTCTACTTTTTTTTTCTCCTTACCCCTCCAACTGCATTCAGTTATACGTTTTGCGGTTCAGTCAATCATTGAGTTTAATTTTGTTAAATGCGATCCTTTGTACCGCTTTATTGAGCGGATCTAACATTTTGCTTCTCCACAAGGAAGTAATAGACCATTTTTGTTTGCTCAGAATCACAAATTTCGATTGCTTGCTCAAGAAAAACAACCTTTTTTTCAATTTTCCCCTCTCCAGCAAATCTTGAAAAAGTCCATCGCCATGCCAACAAAAAGCACCATCATTCGCAATTCATATCGATCCTGTTTGTCAAATTCATTTTTAAATTATTTGCATGAAGTTCGAAGTTAGTCTTTCTGCAACAATTAAGATTGCGGTTTGTTCAATAAGCTAGTAACACCGCATTTGATTGGTACTCACATATATCAGTAATCGCGATGCATAAACGTAAAACTTATTTTGATCTATTAGTGTAAAATTTGCTTGCTTTGCTTTGCCCATTTATTTCATTTCCTTTTATCGACGACGATCGCTCGATCGACCAAAAAAAGGTCATTTATGACCAAAAGTTTTGTGTTGTCTCTTAAAAATAAGTGCAATTTTCGTGGCCACCTTTGATCCAATCACCATCGTAGCTCGTCAAAGTTTGTATACCCTTTCAACTGTTTGGTAACTCTTTCATCGAGGCAAAAAAAACGTTATATCTAAATAGGCTAATGTTTGCGAAAAAACGGCCTTCAATCTTAGCATAGGAAATAACGAAGATATTGATCAAAGTCACTGTTTACCGCAGATTGTTCCAATGGGAACAATATGATACAGTCATTCGATATTGATCAAATTTAGCACATTTATTAACAGATATATTAAACAAACAAATGTTGATTTTCAAAACAATCGAGTCAAAAGTTACAGTTATTGACAAAAGTGACTGTTTTCGACCGATCGTTCCTAAGTTAGCTTTATGATATAGTCACCGGATCTTGATCAAATTTGGCTGTCGTTTGTAGGTAGAATAAACTCACTAATATAAAATTTCACAACGAACGGTCCTGTTTATTCGTCTCGTCATGCTGATCAAGAATATATATACTTCATATGGCCCAAGATGCTTCCTTTTATGCGATGCACACTTGTGACCAAAATTAATATACCCTCTTTGCAAGTGTATAAAAAAAATAATAATGAAACGAAAGACAAGAAGCGGTCGATTTTATTAAACCAATACTGAGTTGCATAAGTTAAAAGATATCAATGGTATCGATGACAAGGTATCGATATCACGGAGAGTGTGTTAAGGGACGTAGTGAAGACCGGGTGTGTGTTCCTCGTACATGATCAAGTAAAAAGGAAAGATAAATTAAGTATTTTAATTATTTCTTAAGTCAATAACTATTTTTGACTATTAACGAAACGACCAGTCCTATATTACTTTTTGCCAAAGGCAAATAGTCTCTATATAAATATCTTCATAACTTTCTTTTTCGAATAGCGTCCTTACTGCCTTTGTCCACTCATCTTGCAACTGAGCTTCTCTTAATCGATGTTTAATAGTGTCCTCAAGAAGCATAAAACACGCAAAACGACTCAACGCATCGACGTGCCTCATTTGAGTACCTGATCGAAAAAACACAATCAAAATCTTGAAGATACATACGTGGTTATGGTACCCTAAATAAGACTTTTCGTTACAGCATCTGACATTCCAATTAATTCGTAAGCCGTTTTTGGCTGACACGTCTAGTACGCGTTTTAGCTTGGTCAAACCATCACCGATACTTGCACTTGGAATGATGATGTCGTCCATATAGACTACATATGATCAAAGCTCGTAACACAACCATTATGAATCTTGTAAATACACCGGATGAATTAGAAATACCGAAAGGACCATACAAGAATTCATATTGTCCACTCTGAGTAATAAAAGAAGTGTATTTGAGAGCTTTCGACTACCAGTACATGAAAAAATCCGTTTGTTAAGTCTAAAGTTAACATATTGGCAACAAGCAACTTTTTTAAAACGGTGTCCATATGAGCCATGGGAAAGCTATCACGAAGAATCTTTCAGAAGTACTAGTTTCAATTATTTTCTCTGCTAGCTATTCTCGAATTCGTTTATTAACGATTTCCTGATCGAAAAGGGCTAAACGTCTCGGGTGCTGATACACAGGTATTCCGTCGCTCAATATAATTTTCATTGTTACTGGTGCATTTGCATTTCTTTTTTGGCTGGTAGTTTCGAATTAATTTCTCTCCTCCCCCTTTTATTAAATGGTTCAAAGATTTATGTCTAGACTCTTATCCTCCTCTTTAATATTTGTGATGAATCTCTCCAATCAGACGAAACTGTCCAAAGATGTTTGTCACATCCATAGTATGCTAAGGAAAGAACAAAAGAGAAAAAAAGAGTCAGATATTCAGTGGACAGGAGAGATTCATCACAAATATTAAAGAGGAGGATAACAGTCTAGACATAAATCTTTCGCATTTGAACCATTTAATAAAAGGGGGAGGAGAGAAATTAATTCGAAACTACCAACCAAAAAGAAATGCAAACGCACCAGTAAGCATGAAAATTATATTGAGCGACGAAATACCTGTCTATCAGCACCCGAGACGTTTAGCCCTTTGTGACCAGGAAATAGTTAACAAACAAATTAAAGAATGGCTAGCAGAGAAAATAATTAAAACCAGTACTTCTGAGTACGCGTCTCCAGTTGTCTTAGTCTCGAAAAAGAATGGTCAGAAGCGTTTATGCTGTGACTACTGCAAATTAAATGAAAAGATACTTCGTGATAACTTTCCCATGGCTCATATGGACAGCGTTTTAGAAAAGTTGCAAGGTGCCAATGTGTTTTCAACTTTAGACTTAACAAACGGATTTATCCATGTACCGGTAGTAGAAAGCTCTCAGAAATACACTTCTTTTGTTACTCAGAGTGGACAATACGAATTCCTGTATGTTCCTTTCGGTATTTCTAATTCGCCAGCTGTATTTGCAAGATTCATAATGGTTGTGTTACGAGATATGAATAAAGCAAATAATTGTGTAGTCTACATGGACGACATCATCGTTCCAAGTGCAGGTATAGATGCCACGCTAAAACGCGTACTAGACGTGTCATCAAAAAACGGGTTACGAATAAATTAGAGTAAATGTCAGATGCTGCAACGAAAAGTTCTATTCTTAGGGTATGATGTAGAAAATGGTACCATTACGCCAAGCAAAGAAAAAATTAGAGCTGTTTCGAATTTTCCCATCCCAAGTAGCAAAAAGGGGTTACAAAGATTTTTGGGTCTAATTTCCTATTTTAGAAAATTTATTGAGTATTATGCAGTTATGGCGAAGCCGTTGTCCGATTTAATGCGTAAGGATTCGAAGTTTGAATTTAAAGATATACAAAAACTCGCCTTCGAAAAACTAAGAGCTGCGTTGACTAAAGAACCCGTCCTTTCATTGTTTAACCCGGAATTGCAAACTGAAAAACATGCAGACGCTTCGAAATACGGATTTGGGGCAGCTTTATTACAAGAGCATCCAGAGGAAAATTTATTTCATCCTGTTGAATTTACGAGTCGTAAGACGAAATTGTGCGAAGACATCATTCTTACGAACTCGAAGTGCTTGATATAATTGGAGCGCTAACCAAGTGGCGTGTTTATGTCCTAGGATCTCGATTCACCATAGTTACTGATCGTAACGCATTCGCTATACCATGAAAAAGAAAGATTCTCCTTTGAGTTGCTCGTTGGACAATGTATCTAAGATTTTGATTAAGTTTTTGTACATCGATTACTATTAAACATCGATTAAGAGAAGCTCAGTTACAAGATGAGTGGACAAAGGCAGTAAGGACGCTAGTCGAAAAAGAAAGTTATGTAAACATTTATATAGAGAACGAGATTATTTTTAAAGACCCTAATTGTGAGTTGATTGTAGTGCGTCAAGAAATCGCAAGACAAGGGAATTGAGAGATAAGGTTATTGGTCTGGTACATAGTTGTGTGGAGTGCATTGTTGTTAAGGCAAAGGCTGGCAAAATAGAGGGATATCTAACTTCAACAGAAAAGGGTGACAAACCACTCTATTCTTACCTTATTGATTACTTGTAGGTTATTATAGATGGGTTTTCCAAGTACGTCTGGTTGTTTCCCACCAGGAGCAATAGCGTAGATGAAGTGATAAGGTGTTTAGAAGATCAACCCACAAATTTTGGGAACCCGATACGATTAATATCTGATAGAGGCGCGGCTTTTACATCCCACATCTTCAAAAACTATTGCGAGGATAACGACGTCGTGCATTTATAATAAAATGTAATAATCCAGCTTTATGGTATAAAAACGTAGGGAAAGTTCAGTAAATCATCAACTAGAAGGCACCAAGAAGTTCTAAGATCGCTCCCTTTTAGATCTCAAAGAACTACTCGATGATCTTCTAATCGAAGAACTAGAGGAAAATAAGAATGGAGGCAGTTGAATATATAACACAAATTCAGGAGGAGAACACGAAGTCAACTAATTTAAAGAGGAAAGAGGGAAAACGATTCAAAATAAATGAGTTGGTTGCTATTAAGCGTACCCAATATGGCGTTGGTCTGAAACTTAAAGGAAAGTATTTAGGACCATATAAGGTAACGGCAATTAAAAATAATGGCTGGTATGATGTAGAGAAAGTCGAACAGGCTGAAGGGCGAAATTGGACATGAACCGTATTGGATTATTTGAAGTTGTGGGGACCGCCATTTGGGTCGAATGTACTGTCAGGAGGGCCGAATGTGGGAAATGGCATTGAGAGAGCAGAATCCAAAGTGATAAAAGAGAAGTCGCAAGTCAAGGTCCAAGGTCAAGTGTTATTTTTATAAGTATGTGAATAAATTCGTAACAATATATTAAACTCGATTGTCATCAAACTATTCAAATATTAATAAATAAATAAATATAGTAATAATCATTAAATCAACGCTACATATAATGATTCTTATTTCTTCTCTTCTTTCGAGTACGTTTTTTGCAGCTCTTCTTAAGCCGGTTATTGTACGCTTAATATTATTCAAAGACAGTCTTTATTTCATAATAACTATATATTGCTCGTAATCTCTGTTTTAATTGACCGACTTTATATTTCTTTCTCTTTTTAAGGGACAGATTTTTCAACTTAGAACCATTCTAACGATACAAAATATTTGCAATATCAATACTTACCATCAGAAAAAATAAGTTTCCAAAAAAACTGTGAAATTAAGTGTTTTAGTTGTTGAAACTTCTTGACTCCAACTATACCGAAACATTCTAGGAAAATTATCATATTATTTTTCCCTCCAAAACATACCCAATAATTTTCATCTTGGTCTTGGTACTACTTCAAATTTTAAATTGAAGTTGTATATTGTAAAAAAAAAAAAATTATCAATATATTGTTATGGTAAATTAAGTTTTATCCCATAACCGAATAAAATACTGTATATTTTATACTATATAGGAGAACAATTTTTAGATTACAACTTTTTGATACAGTCGCAGCTAGGGATGCAAAGAAATTAAAAATGCAAGACTAATAATTCGACTTATTTTACTATTCAACTAATTGACTGCAGTTTCATTTTAATGAAAATTGACATGGTGAATAAAAAATTGTTAAATTTAATGATATTTATAGTGGAAAGTTCGACTAACTATTTCAGCCACAGTCTCAACCACCACGGTCAGATGTATTTTTAATGTTATCCGTTAACTTTTGTTGTCTTTTCTAAATGGTAATGCAAGAATACTTCTTACAATTATATTATTGCTAGTTTTTTTAATAGCAATAATTTGTAAATTACGCTGGCGAAAACTCCCGAACTAAATGCCGGATGGTCAATGGGTCAATGGGAAGAACCTGGAGTGCAGTGCTTGTTTAACCAAGGGAAGAGAAGGCATTCCCTCTGCGTGTCACCAGTGGTAAAACTTCTTTCGTGGTCTATCGATCAGTCCACTGCAGTTGTACAACTACTGAAAAGGTACGGCAAAGCAGGTAGCGGTAATGCTTCATCCCACCCAGAACTGGCGTGCCAAAAAGGTCGAAGAAGGGGCAGAAAGCTTAGCGCAATATTAAGCGGCCCTTAACGTCCGCTTGGCCGAGCTAGTTTCGAAGCGGCAGCACTCCGTTGAGACAGCAAAAGTGGCAGCGGCCATCAAAAGGTCACGACCTCCTCGTGCGAATAGGTCACCAGAAATCTGATCGTCATCGACCGCGGGAGAATGACAGCGGAGCATTGAAGACATGTGGAGTTAAAGCTGCTGGATGCCATTTTGTTGAGGATAGCGGCCCAGTAAATGCTACGCCTACATTTAATGTTGTGTGGTGCTCTAATGAGGTGAAAATCATAAAATGTAAGGATGATTCTGCCCTGGAGTAGATCTTCAGAACAGTGCCTAGCTGGAGGGTTTATGGAAAGGGGCCAAGCTTCTGGTAGAGTACAGAACTAATATTTAGGGTATTCTAGGGTAGGGTAGGATATGCTGTGTCGAAGATTCGGTAAGATGTCGTGGGGTGTAGGTAGCTTGAACCTGCGTCTCAGAAAGCGACACGCGACCTGACAGCGCCATTACCAAGGCGGATTACGGGCTTGTTGTTGGCCCTAGAGCTATGAGTTTCCAACTCAGCGCATAAGAGCAAAGGGGCGTCGGCGGAACTCCTCATAACCATGAAGGAGGAGGCCGCCGACGTCGGTATAGACTGGACATCTGCAGGGGTTGTAAAAAAGTGACATTCGAAAGTGCAACTAAATTTAGTTGAGTCAATATAAGTACAAAGCGGAATGCGTATAATTGAGTGAGTGATTTCGCAAAGCACTCGGACGTACAATGGTGAAGAAATGAGGACGACTGAGAACATGCGAAAATGAGAGGATAGGTTTCGAATGTATTCGAATGTGAAAACGGTTGTTGTTTTTTTACTCTGCAGAAAATGGAAATTGAGCACAAAGCAAGGAGTAAGACTCGAAGAAAACGCAATTGACCAAAAATGTATTTCACAATATTGCGAAACCTAATGAATGGAAAACAAGGAGTAGAACTTAAAGAAAACATAAAGAGCGAAAATGTATTTCATAATATTGCGAAACCTAAAGCATAAAAAGCAAGGAGTGGAACTAGAACACATTAAAACGAAAACAAATACAAAAGTTACATTTTCATATTTATTTGGCTTATTACTATTTTATTTATAAACATATGTACATACAAATATGTATATATATTTTTTTAAGTATTAGCATTTATGTTTTCCGGGTTCTTCAATAATTAAATTTCTGGCGTTTGAAAATGTTCTTTGGGAAGCCCGGCTGCTCGCCGTGATACAAAAAGTTTTGCAACTTGTTTTAAACAATAATGGAATAAATGGTTGGTGCATGTACAACCATGCCAGTGCATCAAAACTTTGTGCTGTATGCATTAATGCTACAGTAACCCTTTATTTCCTGCTCCACTTGGCTATTATTTAGATCAGTTTGTTGAACCAAAACATAATCAGCAAATTCGTTGTTTGCTTTTGCAATTTCTGCAAGGTGTCACAAACTGGTATCTAAATAAAATCCATGATTACTTCCCAGACTGTTAATACTATTTCTTTCTCTGTGGGAGAAATTTGCAAATGTTTATTTGTGGATGGAAAAAGAAATAGGACTGTTTTTTGCTATTCTGAAAGGTTTGGTTCAATTGTCGATGTTTAAGATTAAATATCGTGGTCAGCTGAAATGGCTTCAACGTATCAGATTGACGAAAGAAATATACAAAACGAAACATAAAACAAAAGTAAGTCATAAAATTCATATGACAATTATTGCTTAATACCAAACAAAACATGCATCCACACTTTGTGGAAAACAATTAAGATTATAACAGCGGCGCGGTATCAAGTAACCAGCGCTGAGCATGAAATATAAACAATTTTCAACCCCCGAAAACGTGGGGCATTAGAATAAGTATTTTTAAGAACAGTTGTCGCTTCATAGAGTTTAAGAGTTTTTAAATAAAATCAGTTCATATTCTGAATTCAACGAATGAAGATTGGTTTATTTTCCTTCTCTTCGGGAATCCCTATTCATTTTGGTCCTTCGAGCCGGATTCATTTTGGTCCTTCGAAAATAGGAACTCTGCAGTTTTCCCCCACCAGTGGTAAGAGACTCAGAGTGTGAATCAGCTCCTTGAATTCTGAATTCTTATGCAAGTGTAAATGGTAAGATCAGCTAAAGGTAGCAAAAATAAAATAACTCTTGTTTTCCCCCACCAGTGGTATGAGACAGAGTATAAAACAAAAAGCAAAATATTGCTTAATAAATAAAAAGTGCGTGCGACCGAGTAAAATAAAAGCAGTTTGGCTAGTGGAGCAACTGCAATAATTTCGGCGGCGATAAATAAAATAAAAACAGAGTTGGTGTGTGGCGTTTTCGAAGCCCAGATATCGAAATCAAACAAAAAATAATTGCAGAATTGGTGTGTGGCGTGTTCGGAGCCCTAATATCGAAAAAAAAGTTAAAGTTAAAAGTGTATATGTAGTTGCAAGTCAGCAACTACAAACAGCAGCAGAGCAACAAGATAGTTGCAATGAAGAGGCTGGTGAACGTACTCTGCCAATACGAGAAAATCTGGTGCGATGACCGGCACCGGTACCGCCTGAGTTCATAGGCCCTGGACAAGAGCAGCTGAGCAACGACACAGCAAAAAAAAAAAAAAAAAACACCAGAGAAGACGGGTCGGACGGACTGCCCTGGACCATTTGACTCACCTTATTGCGAGTACGTCTGTGCGAAGACCAGCACCGGCAACTTGAAAGCTTCTCAACGTCAAAATAATTACTTAAACAACTATGCGCTGCGTCGCACATTTTTTTTTTAATGCACTGCGATGCATATTTTTTTTTAAATTATAACAAACTATGTACAATTGTGCATTAAGAGCTGTCCAATTAGAGTGTGGCCTGAAAACAACACGCAAAAATAGGCAGGAATATATGTAAAAAAAAAAGAATCTATTGATTATCACACATATATACATCCACCATATAAAATGTTCAGTAATAAGGCTGCAAAATTGTTAGAGAAGCAGGTAGAGTTGCATACCAGGTTAAGGCAGTTGGAAGCATTGGATCTCAGAAACATTACTAGCAAGGTAATCGAGGAAGTAAAAGAGATTAGGAATCGATGGTTACCTAATCATAACAAATTGCTACAGCAGGGGACTTTCGATCATCAGTATTTCACAGATAAAATACCTGAAGAAGTGTTAAAAATAGTTGCCAAAATAATAGCGACAGAAGAGTCAGAAAACCCAGGCACTAGTATGTCAGTGTTAGTTGAAGCAGAAGCGAATATGTCAGAAATGTTTGATGATAGCAAAGGAGAGTCGCGCCGGAATGCGACCTCCAGTCATGAAAACGGTAGTGGTAACCAGAAGATATTTATGGATAGAGTCCGACAGCTTCAGGAATATTTGGAGGCAGTAGAGTTGAAATCAACAGGCAATGGGACATGGATAATGTATATTAATAAAAAATTTAAGAATACTATGGAGGATTTAGAATTCGACGTCCAAAATTCATTATCAATGCTAGAAATGAAAATGAACAATAAGGAAAATTGTAAAGATGAGAATGTAACCGTGAGAGGCGATCTACCGGTGTTACCGAAAATACAGGTACCCACTTTCTCTGGAGAACCTAGAGAATGGGACCTGTTTGTGGAACTATTTGCGGAACTGATTGGAAAAGAGAGGATTTAAGTCTTGCGCTTAAATTCAATTATTTCAAATTCGCGTTATAAGGCGAAGTGCATGGAAGCTCATCTATTGTCAGGTTCAGCTGATAACTATAGTGCTGCTTGGGAATTGTTAACGAAGCGGTATAAAAATAATTGGAGGGTGTATTCCGAACAATTAAGTCGGATTGTTGATTTACCGATGAGCAACAACGAATCCGCAAAAAATGTTAAAGGAGTGATTAATATAGTTAATGAGTTTACTTAATTAAAATAAAAGCAAATTTGTCTGATGAAGTTGAGGTCATATTAGCACAACTCTTACTAAGGAAATTTGACAGAGAGGCTCTACAATTGTATGAGAGTCAGATTAAAGAAACAAGGCAAATTCAAATGCTATCTGATGTCATGGAATACTTGGAGCAAAGATATTGCTCGCTAAGTGCCATGAGCAAAGAATAGAAAAAACCGCTACAAACTGTTTTAAATTATGCGGAAGTCGAAGATAAATGTCCGATTTGCAAAATTGCCGGGCACAAAGCTTATTAGTGCTATAAGTTTAAAGGTTTGACACCTACTGAAAGGTATGAAACAGCCAAACAAGGTGCAGCTTTGCATAAGATGCTTGAACCATTCAAGCAATAAGGTGTGCATTAATGAAATCGTCTGTTTATTGTGCAGTAAGGAACACCATACCTTACTCCATTTTGAAGAAAAGCAGGACACAGTTAATACTTGTGTAACCGCACAACCAACACTATTGGCCACAGCTTTAATACAAGTAAAAAATATAAATGGAGAATATAAGACTCTAAGAGCCCTTATTGATTGTGGTTCACAGAGCACCATTTTGTCTGAAGAGGCCGCTCAAATATTAAAACTGCCTAAAATTAATTAATTAATTTGAATGTTTAATGCGGACAAGATCTTGAATAATGTTAACATCATTGAAATCGGACAGACGGACTTTCTTTAAATTATTTATGTTCGGAATTTCACTTGCCTATTTCAAAAGATTCTAAAGTTTTGACAACCCAACCTAAGTGGTTTACATTTATGCCTTCAATTCTATTTGTATGATTTGTATTGATTTTCGCAAAATCGTGAAAAGCTTCTATAATATTTGATCCACGATCGGTTACGATAATTGAATTGACCATTTCGAGACCGCAATCAAAGTTTTGGGCGGTTTTTTATACCATACACCCATAGGGTGAAATGGTATACTAAAGTCGCCAAAATGTATGTAACAGGCATAAGGGAACTTTCCCGACCCCATAAAGTATATATATTCTTGATCAGTATCAACAGTCGAGTCGATATAGCCATGGCCGTCTGTCCGTCCGTCCGTCTATCCGTCTATCCGTCTGTCCGTCCGTATAAACGCCTAGATCTCGGAGACTATAAGAGATAGAGCCACCAAATTTGGAATGTAGGATCGTGTAGTATGTAGAGTGATCAAGTATATTTCAAATTTGGTATGTATATTTGCATAGTAAATGCGCACATTTTGTATGTATAAAGATTTTGCCACGCCCCTTTCCGCCCCCGAAATTTGAAAAACTCGATTATCTCCCGTAATTTTTTGTTTTGTGCAATCAAATTTGGTACACTTAAATTTGATACTAATACCCAGGAAAATACCAAATTTGATCAAAATCGGACAAAAAATAGCTGAGTTATGCATATAAACGTTTTTCCATAAGGCCGGAGATGGCCGTTGGCAGGTGGGGGCGCTAGGGTGCTTATATGCATAAGTGCGCGAGATACTAAGATATGCTTGTAAAAAGCATGTGAACAGAATTTTTTTAAAATAGGCAAATGCATTTGTTAATACAAATTTGAAATATTTGTTTTACTGGTGTATGGTATACCTAAGTCGGCGAGACGACCTACTTACTTTATTTTTTTATTTTACTGGCGTTTACTAAATAGCATTTATTCTTAACCAAATTAGATTTGCTACCTGTAAACTTTAGCACTGAAAACACACATTTTGCTTGCTACAGCTTCAACTAATACCTATCCATTTTCGTTAAAACTTACGAAACGTAAAACTTCGCTTTGACCCATTTCTTTTTTTTTCTTTCTTTTATGATTACTGCGCTCACAACCTATATATTTTAACAAAACTTTGAAAGAAATTATACAAAAAACATTTATGGACAGGTTACAAGTACAAAGTACAAAGCGGATAAAATCTAAAACAATAACAAAACAAACCAACAAAATACGCTTTGAATACTTCATTTTTGATTTGACTATTTTTCTCTCCTTTAATTTTTGCGACTGGTAAACTTCGACACTTTACACGAAATACAATGTATGTCCTGTGTAGTTCGAATGTTTTCAACATGTCTTATTCTCAGTGTCAAAATATACTTCTACTCTATTTTTTTCTATGAGAATATTTCATTTGTGTTGTTTAAGCTTCAGATAGACAACAACCAATTTGGGCTTTATAAATTGATTCAATGTTATCGAGCAATCAGTGTTGGTCGTCTGTCCAAAGGATTCAGACGCTATAGCCTACGCCTGGAGGTGTTGACGGCCAAATCTTTGGCTAAGGCATTCGGATGAGCTTCGAGGCGGTCTCTTTAGCGCGTGCTGTTTCGGCCTATTAGTTCAGCTATCTTGGGTAGGCGTTGTCGTGGTGGAGAACTGAATTTCGCACATACCATTCTGTTCCTGGAATGCAACGACGCACTTTGTTCTGCATGGTTTGGATCTTTTTTACAGTAGAAGTAGCTGCAGAGCCCCAAATTGAAAGGGCATATGTGAATGGTGCTTTATGCTTACTTTTTTTACACTGAGCATCCAGTACAGCATTTAGGGTTTTCTGGTACATTTGCTTATTGTTTTTTGAATATGTTTTATCCTATTTAATCTTCTTTCTATCGTTACGCCCAAATATGTGGCAATGCTGGCATTTGTTTTATTATAGTGCAGCGCAGATTTATCCTTTGAGAGCAAATAAGATTTGAATAGACTTGGTGGTATTTATCGTTTGATCCATGCGTGGAATTCGTGTAGATACGTTTGTAGGGCTGCCGTCGCATCTTGTGGGTCGTATGCACTGGAGAGAATAGCCGTGTCATCAGTATATGTCACAATCATCACACCGTTGGTTGTGGACTCGGTAGGAGTAGGGATATCGCCTGTGAACAGTGTATATAAAACAGGGCCGAATACGCTACATTGTGAAACTCGTGCGCAGATGGGTTTTAAGGATGAGAATGCGTCTCTAATAATCACACATTCACTCATTGTGTGTGTGTTTAATTAAACATCGTGATCGGCTGAAATAGCTTTACTAAATCAGATTGACCAAAGAAATATACAAAACGAAACATAAACCAAAGGAAGTCGTAAAATTCATATGACAATTACTGCTTAATACCAAGCAAAACATGCATCCACACTCTGTGGAAAACACTTAAGACTATAACAGCGGCGCGGTATCAAGTAACCAGCGCTGAGCATGAAATATAAACAATTTTCAACCCCCGAAAGAGTTTAAGAGTTTTTGAATGAAATCAGTTCATATTTTGAAGTCAACGAATGAAGACTGGGTTATCTTCCTTCTCTCTGGGAATCCCTATTCAATTTGGTAATTCGAAAAAGGAACTCGGCAGTTTTTATTGAATCAGCTCCTTGAAGTCTGAATTCTTATGCAAGTGCTAAGATCAGCTAAAGGTAGCAAAAATAAAATAACTCTTGTTTCCCCCACCATAAAACTAAAAGCAAAATATTGCTTAATAAATAAAAAGTGCGTACGTTCGATTATGAAGGTATTTTGGCTAGTGGAGCAACTGTGGTATTTTCGGTGGTGGTAGTGGTTGTGTGTGGCCCTAATATCGAAGAAAAAAAGTTACCTAGTGTATATGTTGATGGATATCGGCAATTACAAACAGCAGCAGAGCAACAACATAGTTGGAAAGAATAGTCTGCTGACCGAAACACTGTCAATACAATCAAATCTGGTGCGATGACGCCAGAGCCCAAAGGCCCTGGACAACAGCAGCTGAGCAACGACACAGCAAAAAAAAATAACACACCAGAGAAGACGCGTCGGACGGACTGCCCTGGACCATTTGACTCACCTTATTGCGAGTACGCCTGTGCGAAGAGCAACACCGGCATCGTCTAGCGTGACAAGCAGACCTTGGAGCCAAAGAGTTCTGAGAAACCAGCACCGGCGCTCCAACAGCCTGTGCGAAGACCAGCACCGGCACCGTCTAGTGCGACACGCTAGACCTTGTGCTAAGAGGACCGACAACGCTGCATAGAGCGTATTGACCAACTGAAAGCTGAACAACGCCAAAGAGAGAGGAAACGCAATGGAACCGCAGAAATGCCTTATTAAATTATTTAAATATAAGACTATAGAAATATCATATTGTCATTCATCGAAGTCGGTCGTGTTTTTTTGCGTTCTCGTTTAATTACTGTCTTTCGTTCTTTCGTGAAGTAAATTCATTGCTTTACCAAATTTTAATAATTCGCTATACTCATCGCAAAGAGTGAGTTAAATTTATTAACATTTTATATATTAATATCAAAACTTTAACAAACGCAAATATAATTTTGTTGTTGCGCTGCTTAGTTTTTGTTTTCGTTCTATTTTTTGCTCCCACCCGAGATCTCAATTTACAGTTGATAGTTTGTTTTTGTTTGTGTGGTGTTGGTGCTCTCTATTCTTTTGTTTTCTCTTTTGATCGCGCTCGCGGCCGGTGACAAGTTTTTGTTGTTGTGTGTTTTAATACAGGAACAAAATATTCTCTTTTTTGTTTTCTCTTTCGAATTTGCATATTGCAGTTAGCTTTTTCTTTGGTTTGTATATGCCTCTCTTAACATATATATACATTTTTCCCTTTTTATTTACATATTGATTTATAATTTGTTTTTGATAAATCAATTATTTAATAATGTCTGTATGTTGCAATAATCCCAGCACGACCAGTGAAGACTTTCTTTACTTTACTTCTTGTTGGCTGTGTGACAATGTAATGCACTTTAAATGTGCTGGTTACACAGTCAAGGTGCGGGATGGTATTGCACAGGGTGGCGGCCTTAAATGGGGCTGTGATTCGTGACGTGGCTTGGAGCTCGAGATGCGAAGTTTTATGAAATGGACTGTGGATGCGTTTAAAACCCTGTCAGCTGGCGTTCATAAGCTCCAAGAAGAGCTTTTGGCGATGGAGGTTCAATTCAGAACTTCTAAATTTTTGATTGAATCTCCGACGCGAAAAAGGGCCAGGTTTCAGGGCGCATCCCTCAGTCCGTCGGCACAAACGTAAATATAATATCATTCTCCAACTGTTCCGGCTTCCGACAATGACCCTATGTCACCAAATGTACAGGTGTGCAGTCTTTTGCCATATCCCCTGGAGACAGTATCCCACCTACTTACACGATATCGGTTGTAGTTTCCGAACCGTCCGGGCAAACATCCGTTTCCAGGGATACTGCCAATATAGTAGTTACAAGAGGAGCTGGTAAAGTGTTGGCTGCTTCAGCTGCTGCTGCATCTGCTGTTGCTGCTACTGCTGTGCCTGGCACTTCTAGTTCCCTTGTTGTAGTTCGACCCAAAAAGCAAATTTTTATTTCGCGGCTTGATCCCAATACTACTTCTGAAGAAGTCATAGCCTGTGGAAAAGTTGCGTTTTTCATATACTCGGGACATTTCGTCCTTTAAAATAAGTGTCTCCCCAGATCTTTTTGGCCAGAACACCTTGTTGTAAAAGAGTATACAATAAAAAAGAAGAATCAGCCTCCGATTAGCCTTCTACCTGCCTCTGTGAATAACGTTCCTTCCGGCTCGTCTGCACCTGTTGACGAGTCAAAAAACTAATTTCGTCCCTAACTCTGGACTATCAAAACGTACGGGGACTAAAGTCTAAACTCTGTTGACTCTATATAGATAGTTTAGCTTTTGACTTTCATATTCTTGCCTTTTCTGAGACTTGGCTTAAGCCTGATATTGCCGATACCTTTATTTTCCCCTCAAAATATTTAATATATAGCCATGATCGGACTTTCCGTAATGATAATGGTTGTGTTTTGATCGCTGTTGAAATTCGTCTGAAATTGTCCAGTCTTCCAATCAGGAGATTGAATTTGTTTGTGTTAAAATTTCTTTTAATTTTTTGTTCTGCCTATATTACTTGTTCGTATATTCCACCACAGTCTGACTTGGCAGTATACATTCACCATTTGGAAGCTATTCAACTTGTTTCCTCATATATCTCTGACAAAGACTTGCTCGTTGTTCTGGAAGGTTTTAATTTACCTGAGATTGCCTGGACCTTCGCGATTGATTTTTTATTACTGTTACCCTTCTTGTCACATTATTTCATAGATAAATCTTGTCCGAAATAGTCGTAACAGATGACTAGATCTGGTATTTGTGTTAGACTCTTCCAACTGCGATGTTTCCAGGACTGATCCCTTAGTTATTCCTGAAGATAACTTTCATCCAACTCTGGATGTAACCATTGACCTTCCTTTTGGGATTATGTCTCGAGTCGATGCCTCCAACCCGATGTTTTCGTAAGACAAACTTTACTAAACTTAATAATGTTAACTAATGATTGGACATATCTGTATACTTGCACGCATATGGACTCTGCCATTTCTGTCTTCTATAAAACTCTTGAGTCGAGGATGGTCTGATAGACCTCCTTGGTTCTCACGTGAATTATGTGACTTGAAGAACGTAAAATCAAGATGTTATAAAAGATTTAAAAAATCCGGTAAAGCATCGGATTTTTCCCTATATGTAGTTGCTCAATCACATTGCTATAAGGATTATCTTCAGCGATGTAAACTTAGGTTTTCTCGGGATCCTAAGCAATATAATTAATTTGTCAATGTTAAACGTAAGACGTCAGTGCAGCCGTCTTACTTGTCTCTCGAAAACAATAAAGCTGACAATGATCAGGCAATCGCGGATATGATTGCTGATTTTTTCAAAACAACTTATTCCACTTCGATTTATCAAGCAAATCCTCTTTATCTTTATTACTTGCAGTCGTCTAATTGCATTTTAGACCCTGTGTTCGATGAAAGCGTTCTTAGCGTACTCAGTTCCGTCAAACCAATATATGCACCTGGCCCTAATGGCCAGGCTGCGGATTAAGGTTTTGCGCAAAAGCCCTATGTAAGCCAATACTTAAGTTGTTTACACTGTCCGTCACATCTTCCGCCTTCAGGCCTATCTGGAAGGAATCATATATTACTCCTCTTCATAAAAAGGGGAAGAATTCCGAAGCCTCCAATGATAGGAGTATTTCTAAATTATCTGCCATACCCAAAGCATTTGAGAAAAAAATTACATCTGAATTGCAGCATTTTTGAAGCTCAATCATTTCGTCATCCCAACATGGGTTTCAAAAACGGAGATCGACAACTACTAACCTATTACAATTCACATCTCACTTCAGCAAGGCCTTTGACTCTGTTAATCAAACTCTGCTTTTATATAAGTTAAACGCACTTGGCATCCACAGCCTTTTGCTTGATTGGATTCTTCAATACCTTTCTAAAAGTACACAAAAGGTCCTCTTTAAGTCTTCATTTTCTAAGACCATCCAAGTGACTTCTGGAGTACCTCACGGTAGTCATTTGGGTCCATTGCTATTCACTCTTTTTATCAATGATCTTCCATTGGTAGTGTCACATTCTCGGGTGCTAGTTTTAAAGACATACCGTCTTCTTGCCGATCTTAATGACCTTCAGTGTTGGTGTGAAACCAACCTAATAAACCTTAACGGCTCTAAATGTACAAATAAATTAGTAAGATTTATTGTCCTGAAGCCCAGCTCACACTGAGTTTTGATTAATAATAATTTGTATAAGACAACTAACTAACTATAAAAATAAAGCACAAAACGTCGCTTTTGGCGGCCCTTTGCACAATGTTTAAAATTAAACATCGTGGTCAGCTGATGTGGCTTCACCAAATCAGATTGACCAAAGAAATATACAAAACGAAACATAAACAAAATTAAGCCAATTACTGCTAATACCAAACAAACATGCATCCACACTCTGAGGAAAACACTTAAGATTATAACAGCGGTGCGGTATCAAGTTACCAACGCTGAGCATGAAATATAAACAATTTTCAACCCCCGAAAACGTTGGGCATTAGAATAAGTATTTTTAAGAACAATTGTCGCTTCTTAGAGTTTAAGAGTTTTTAAATAAAATCAGTTCATATTTTGAATTCAACGAATGAAGACTTTGTTATTTTCCTTCTCTCCGGGAATCCCTATTCAATGTGCTTCTCACTCACTCAATTCTAGTGAATGGTGCCATGCCGATGCCTAGTATAGACCAGAAACCGTGATAAGCGTCGGAAAAAATTATTTCCGGATTGAGATCGCCTAATTTTTATCTTATATACCACACCACAGTAAGTAGAACCAGAACAGCCGTAATGGTACGCAAAGAACTACATGCTTGTTTAATTCCTCAATACAGCACTGATGACCTCACGGTTGTTGCAAGCACTGGGCACCGATTTCTTGGGGTCTTCCCCTACATGACACACGACAGGGAGGCGCCACCGGATGAACTGGGAAGTCTGGTCCAATAGATCTAAGCTGGCCTTGCTTTGTCTTGAGAACGGGCACACCCTACGAACTAGGACTATGAATGTAACCACAGATCACATGTTGGAACGAAATAGACGCTATAACGACGTAGCAGTCTATCTGTATCACGATGATTGGAAGACTGTTCAAAAGACCCACAATGCAGTCAACATATGCACCGACAGATCAAAAATGAAGATGTCGAAATCCCCAGTCAAGGATTGCGTAAATTCTTTGTGGATAGCCAAGCAGCCATTAAAGGCATTGGGTCGGCCAATATCCGTTTCACAGCTGTCCTGAAAAGCTGCGGTGCCGTGAATGGTGTGCATCTATTGGATACCGAGCCATCAGGGCTTAGAAGGCAACAAATGGCCAGACCGATGGCGAGAATGGCAAAGGCGGGAGTGGAGCCACCCACTTGTAGTCGCTTCGAGTAAACTCGAATTCGCTGCTAGCAATGCAGCAAAAGAGAATTAAGAAACCATTACCACATGCCGTATAATCAAAAATAAGTGCATCACGTGAAACGATAGCCCAGATGCGAGGTCTAAAATGCACTCACCGGACACTGCCCCACAACTACTCATGCAACCAAACTAAACAAACATAATCTTATTAATTTTTTGTCGCATGAATTACTAAAGTCCAGCATAGTTTGGCTAACGTTTTAACAATCATAAAAAAAAAATGTTAAAAAACTATTATGTGAAATAATGTTTTTTGTTATAAATTTCGAAAGTTTTGCGCGTAATAGTAAAACATTTCAAAAAATGAACTCAAAATGGGAAACAGCCTATTTGTTAAGCAAATACAATTAGTTAATTTAAATCAAAACTTGCAATTTAGCCGGCTCGAGGTCAAGAAGATTATATCAAAGGCAACAAAAAAAGGTAAGCAGGTTTTGTGTATAGCTATTTCAAGAACTACCAAGTACTATCATCAGCAGACTTTGCTAAACAACCCGGAATTTCAATAGCCATACCATATCTTTAACGCTAGAATTAGTTGGGAATTGCAGCAACTAAATGAAGAGAAAAAAATTGGTGAAGCCTATAACACCAAAGACCTTGTCGGTGCGTATGAGTTTTACTTTTCTTTTTGTATTACCTGCGTGGAATCAAGTATGAAAATCTCTTAGTGACATCAGATCCCAACATTTCAATCTGATCGTATAAATAGAACCTACTACGTCATTGGTCGAAATCAACAGAGCTGCAACACACACCCACATACACTGACGCAATGCTACATAAACTCTGGGGTTTGCTGAGGAAATGAGGGAAGAAGAAGAAAAATTTTGAGGAATTGAGGGAAGAAGAAGAAAAAAAATTTTAGTAAGAAAACTCTCTTCAGACATTGTTATAATTCTTTATTATTATTATTAGTGTATCTACTTAATATACTTATTGATGTACTTAAATCTGGACGAGTACATACTATAATAAACATTAACTACTTAATTTCATTACGACATTGACTCACTAGATTTTAAGGATTTATAATTTAGTTTGCTGGGTAGAGGTGTACTAACTAGATTACAATTCAGCATATTAAATTTTTTTCAAACATTGTTTATATAAACGGACAAAAGCTTCAATCCATCACCTGGCTGCTTGTTTAAGGCCATAAATAGCTTTATCTAACTAACAGGCTTTATCTTTATCATGTGCAAATCCGTCAAGAACTTTTATATAAATTTCCCATTTAAGATTTCTATTTAGGAAAGCTGTCTTGACATCCATGTGGTGAATTTTCCAATTGTACTTATTTGCTTACGCCAGAATAAATCGAAAACTAGAAATACCTGCAACTGGTGCAAATATTCCTTCATAACTCGTCAGATATTCCTGGATTAAGTTGCCTAGTTCTTATTTAATAATAAACACCCATTTACATTCAATTATATTTTTGTTGTGAGGCGTAGTATTAAAGACCATTTGCTATTTTTAGTATGGCAATCAAATTCGTCTTGAATTGCCTTTTCCCAATTAGCTTTATGATTCCGAATCTTGATTTCCTCAAAACAATTTGGAATATCGTTAAAACAAGTATGTGATTATTAGACACTTTTCTGAAAATCTTTAACAATTTCTTTTTGATTTTTTGAATCACTCACTTCGTCTAATCTTTTCATTCTCACCAGTAACCACGACTGGATCGGCATCTTCTATATTTGTGGAATTGTCACAAGGCTCTATTATTGAACTGTCATTAACAGTTACAATATTTTCCACTTCAGATAATGGAAACCAGGACTAGACATTTTCTGTGTTTGCATCCTGAAAATTTTTCAAACAAGGATTACACAGGCTGACATGATTTTTGGTGACATTAACCTGAAAGGTGTTCCTAACTAATTCGGGTACGCTGATTCTGACTGCATACTCACTTTTTGTCCATCACATTCAGATTTACAGAGATATCAGTCCAAGGCTCTGAGATCAATAACAAGCGCTTGTCGATATATGACCAACGCAGATATCCATATCTAAAAAGAACTCATGTCCTGAACCTGCCATATAGAGAAACAAATAGGTAGTTATTAATATGTAAATATATATATATATATATATATATATATATTACAACAACAGCAAACTAGGCGAACCCAAATACATTGTTTTGAAACGAAAAGACAACGGTTCTCTCAAAGAGATTTCACCGTTTGCTATTAAAAAAACAATAGATTATACTTGCGGAGGAGAAGTTAACTCATGTAAAATTACAAGAGACGGCTCCCTTCTCGTCAAAACAATCAACAAACTGCAAGCATTGAAACTTCTCAAGCTTACCAAAATTTTGAACACGGAAATTATGGCAACAGAACACAAAACACTCAACTCAACCAAAGGTGTGATATATTGTAATGAATTACGCAACATACCCGAAACTGAAATTCTCCAGGAATAAAGTCACAAAATGTAATCGAAGTAAGGAAAATATTGAAAAGACAACATGATACTACTTACCAAGGAGGTGACGCCTCCAATACACTAATAGAAACCGGGCTTACCACATTAACCTTCGAAACACACAAACTACCTGAAACGATAAAAATTGGCTATGAAACAGTCCGCATCCGACCCTATATACCACTTCCACTCCACTGCAAAAAGTGCCAACGTTTTGGACACCCTACTTCCATCTGCAAAAGCAATACAACATGCAAAAACTGCTCACAAGAAAAACACACAACGGATCACGAACTATGCAACAACCCAAAAAATTGTTTAAACTGTAAAAACAACCCAGAAGTCGATAGCCAACATTCCCCTCTCGATCGCAAATGTCCCACCTTCTGCAAACAACAAGAACTAACCGCCATAAAAACCATAGAAAAAGTCGATCACAAAACTGCACTCGGCATATACTACAACAGACAAGGTCAACAATTGAGAAACACCTACGCTCGTACACTCGCACAACCAACACCACTCACACAAATTCAACATCCACACTCACAAACCACTGCACTACAACAACAAGAAGCCCTCTCTATGCCCAGCCCCTCAAGAAACAATTCACCAAGCGCACCACAACCAAACGAAACACTTCCACACCAACATCAAGATCACACACCAATAGCATCAGCAAACATGGATATTGACCCAATCACAGAAAACACCCCTTATACATCAAATCACACTGGCGATCTAAAAATTAGAATCTTTACCAAAGACAAATGTAATCAACTTTCTACTAACTTTAAGCCCAAGAAAATAAAAACAAAAACCAAGCTACCCAACCAAGCAAACAGAAACCAAACCGCAAGCAACAGCGACAACGAATCTATCTATAACAAAAAAGAACCAAACTTAACTTTACTACTTAACCTTAACTCAAAGTTAAAACAAATTAAAATAACAATGCTAAATATTATACAATGGAACATGAAATAACTACAATGAACTTCTAATTATAATCAACAAACACTCACCACAAGTTATTTGCCTCCAAGAAACTCACATTTACAATATACCATTTCCTATACCTATCCCAATAAATTACCAAATGTACACCATCAAAGCCAACAACCGATTTTGAGGAGTAGCAATACTAATTCATAAGTCTATACAACACAGTCTAAAAAAAATAACTAATATCTTTGAAACCATCGCAGTAGAAATTATATCTCAAACAAAAATTAACATTCTGTCAACATACATACCTCCAAATAAAACCTTCTCACTAAATTCCCTAAATAACAACTTTTTAACCCTCTCCAACAATCAACTTGTCTTAGGCGATTTCAACAGCTGGCACCATAGCTGGGGATCACCTAAAGACAACAAAAAAGGAAGACTTCTAGCCAAATTTATCCTAAACTCAAATCTCACGATACTCAACAACGGCTCCCCAACCCACCTCTCAACCCACAACACATTTACCCACATTGATCTATCTCTATGCTCCCCACAACTTACCCCTTACACCACCTGGAAAACCATCGAAGATCTCCATGGAAGTGACCACTTCCCAATCTTAATCTCCATGTATCCTCAACAACAATCAACTAACAGCCAACTAACTCGCCGCTTCAAAATCAAAGAAGCCAACTGGGCATTATTTACCAAACAAACTGAACAGGCAAACGATCACACACCTACCAGCACAAATATTAATAAAGAAGCCGCAGCTATCAATAAAATAATGCTGCAAGCCGCCCACAACAGTATCCCACTAACATCCACCCACCCGCGCAGGAAAAACACTCCTTGGTGGAACAAAGTCCTGACTGAACTAAGAGCAAACAAATTCAAAACCTTGAATAATTTCAAACAAAATAATAACATAGACAATCTACTTAAATACAAAAGAGCTAATGCACTTTTCAGGAGAGAACTAAAAATATCAAAAATTAAAGCCACAACAGACTTTACTACCACAATTAACCCTAACACTCCCCCGCACAAAATTTGGGCAAATATTCGACGACTTTGCGGACTCAATCCAACTAAAACCATACACTGCATCACAGACACAGCTAACAACTCTTTTACAACTGATACAAAAACTATATCACAACTATTTGCACTATACTGGTCCGATCAATCTAATGATAAAAACTTTAGCCAAGAATTCATTGCTAACAAGTACGCGAACAAACTAACAAACTACATAACCCACCCATCAGCACAAACAATAGAATCAGATATCACTCAGATAGAACTACTCTCAGCATTACACTCCCTCAAAGGAACAACCCCTGGCCTTAATAGAATAGCTTACCCTATGATTAAAAACACCTCAATCCCAGTGAAACAACGAATTGTTAAACTCTTCAACAACATCTTTAATAACAACACCATTCCACAAACATACAAAACAAGTCTAGTTATCCCCATATTAAAACCCAAATCTGACAAAACACTAATTTCCAGCTACCGACCAATCTCACTTAACTGTTGCCTAGCCAAAACACTTGAAAAAATAATAGCCAAACGTCTATGGTGGTTTGTCACCAAACACAACCTAATACATCCTAACCAATCAGTCTTCAAGTACGGCAAATCAGTTTCAGACGGTCTGCTCCTTGCATACCAAGTCGTTAAGAAGCAAAAAGCACACCTCTATCATTGCCCTTGACTTCTCAAAGGCCTTCGACAGAGTTGCCGTGCACACTATAGTAGACCAATTAATCAGCTGGAAAGTAGGCCCAAAAATAGTATCCTTTGTCCAAAACTTCATGTCAAACAGAAAAATCAAAATTAAAATCAAAAACACGATAAGCTCCCCATATTCTCTATGCAACGGCAATCCCCAGGGATCCCCAATATCGGTAATTCTCTTCCTCATCGCCTATAACAAACTTTCAAATATCATCCACCTTCAGAAAGATATTCAATTTAGCGCATACGCCGATGACTTCTTCCTGATAATCTCCCACAAAAAAAATAAAAATCCTAACCACAACCTTGACACACTTTTCTCGAACATCCACAAGTGGTGCCTATACTCAGGAGCTCTACTATCCCCGCAAAAGTACCAACACCTCCACATATGCCGAAAGCAGAACTGTTCTTGCACCATATCATGCAACAACACCCAAATTCCCACAGTTCCAAGCCTAAAACTCTTAGGACTAACAATAAACAGCAAATACAGATGGCACTTACATATTAAAAATATGCAACCAGCGTTAAACAACAAACTGAATGTTATCAAATGCCTAGCAAGTCCCAAATTCAACTGCAACACACACACACTGATCAACATAACAAAATCTATATTGATTTCTAAAATAGACTATGCAATATTTATCTACGGGCACGCACCAAAATCAACGCTCAACAAACTTAAGTCTTTGTTTAACGCAGCAATACGCACATCACTTGGCGCCCTACGATCAACACCTATATCTAACTTACTTTTCGAATCGAATATACCCACAATAGAACAACAGAGAGACCTCATTACAGCCAAAACATACAAAACACTACTTAACAGTTCAAATTCACCACTCTACAAACATATTAAGCAAAGTAACAAAAGTAAAATATATAAAATATTATCGACACTAGAAAAAATTATACTATTATGCAAAGAAAACCATATCCCCTACCTCCCGTTCCCAAACAGAGCAATAACCCCCCCATGGACTTTCCCTACTGTTATAAACACTACACTACAAAAATACAGCAAACCCAATACACCGACGAGTATTTATAGGCGGCACTTCCTTGATCTCAAGGCTAAATACAAGAATCACACATTTATATATACAGACGGCTCGTTGCAACACAACACTGCTACCTTTGCCATCACCACCGAAAACGAAACCTTACAAAGAGGTCTACTACCGCACTTCACATCAATACTATCAGCTGAAACCATAGCCATTCTTGACGCAATTAAACTAATTCAAAGTAGAAAAGGTAACTTTGTAGTTTGTTCGGATTCTCTCTCATCTATAAAATCTATCGGGAACATTGACAACAACAACTTTTACCCAACATTAATTAGGAATCTGCTTACCAAATCTGCACCCAAAATAAAACTACTTTGGATCCCCAGCCATTGTGGCATTGAAGGGAACGAACTTGCCGATTCAGTAGCTAAGTCCACAATCTATAGTCCGTTACACTGCACCCCCAACTTCAACACTAAAGACATCAACAAATTTCTTAGAAACAAAAATATTCAACAACTTAGGAGTAACATTGAACACTGCAATAGATGGTACCAACAAGTCAACACTAGCCTAACAAACTCAAGAAACTATCTAAAATCATTTAGCCAGAACATAATAACACGTAGAGACCAAATAAAAATAGTAAGGCTTAGACTAGGACACACACGGCTCACCCAACAAGTATATATCGACCCCAACAACATCACCCCATGCCCGAACTGTTCATGTACAAGTAACCTCACCATTACCCACATCCTTAAAGAATGCCCAGCAACCCAGCACTTTAGAAACCAAATTTTCAAAAAATACCTGCCCCCTTTCCATCCTTTCAAATCCCACGCCAGAAAATACATCCCTAATAATACAATTCCTTAACCTTTCACAAATATACCATTTATTGTAACTATAAGTATGTTAATATGTAAATATCTAAATATGTAAATACGTTAATGTGTAGGTAAATATGCAATTTTGTAAATATAAATGTATGTAAATAACAAGCCGAAGGCCTTAGCCGCCAGCGCTTTAGTTAATAAGCTAGTAATAATTTTAATTATTATTAACTTTATTATAAATAAATAATAAAAATATGGATTGAGTTCACAGGAGCTTAAACCATCCGGCTGTTATTACTTATATTTTGTCAATTTGTTTATTGCCTAGTTTAAGGCAGATTGCAAATATAATATAAATAAAAAAAACCATTCCAATTTTGTGAAATTAGGGAATCTAGGGATGAAAAATACGCAGCCAAAAGTATACTATATAAAGTTAAAAATTGTTTTTCTACATATTTAAAAATATCTGTTGTTTGCCAACATTACAAATAAACAATTTGTTAGATGCATAATATCCAATAGGTCTTTAAAATTAACAAGATACACATTCTTCGAATCACCAAACTTACTTTTTGGTTAGAATTTTACTCATTTTGGAATGAGGAAATGAGTAATTATCATATCCAAAGTGCATGATATTATGCATGATAACAAAGAAACGCCTCTTTGATTTTGTGTAAGTTGCATTTAAATCATACCTTATACATTAAGCACAAATAATAATGTTTTCAGTATAATAAGTTATTTAAATTATACTAAAAAAAATTACAATAAGGTCATTTTGAATAACTCCAACGCATTGTTTTGGCCGTGATCAGTACCCCTAAATTACTATAAAAGACCTATTGAACCAAAAACAGTTTTTCATGAGCTCGAAAACGTGGAACTGTGTTATCTATAAGCCAATTGAATCTGTGAAAAACAGTCTTCTAACGACCTTGAATTTAATATATTTGTTTCATCTACCACAATATCTCTAAATGTCATAAACTTCCATAACTCTACACTATACAGCTTTAAATCATTTGGTTCATACCCAACGAGTTTTTTTATTTAATTGATTTTTCATCAAACTTTCGTTTTCTTACTTTATTTACAAAGTATACCGCTGAACCAAATATTTTAGGATATTTTTGAACTGGCTTTTTATTATGCTACATTTTCAATGGAGTTTTCTATTAAGAAAACTATTAATCTTTGAATGCCCTAGTTGGGCATCTATTTATTAAATAGGTTGCAATTAAAACTGCTTCCATCAAAAATAATGATAGCTATATGATAGCTAATGCCTTTTTCAGATCAGAACTCACGCATTTCGTTAGACAAATATTCCCTTCCATTATCAATATATAAATTCACCACTTTTAGATTAAAATGGCTTTCTCCTTTTGCAACAAAATCTTTAAAGACCGAAAATATATCAGATTTATATTTATTAAATAAGGCACACAGCAATGTGTATACTGATCAATAAAAACCACATAGTAATTATAGCCTTGCAAAAGGCGTATATTAATTTTGAAGAAGAACGAAAACATCTCCGACCATTGTGTACACATTCTTGATCAGAACGACGATAGTCCGTGTGGATCGACGCAAACTCCTCCTGGACACTTAGATCTACAAACCTGAAATTTTGCATTTAGGCACAGTTTTTATATGTCGGATTCATCCGGATCGGTCCACTATGAAGATCCCCAAGGTTTCATGAACTCGGCCACAGTGGATGTTTTAGTTAGCCTTTCCGTATCTCCCATCTTTTCAACCTCATATCTACCATGTTTCTCGACTGCTACTACTTTGTACGGTCCAAGTATTTTCCTTTGAGCTTAAGACCTAGCCCGTAGTGTGTCCGCTTTATTGTTACTAAAGCGTTAAGCCTATATTTCCTTTCGATCTTCTGTGTTGCAAAATAGGCCTTTACATTTACCTTCTGTAAGACTTTAATATATTTAATCGCCCTATCTCGGATCTGTTTCGGTTCCTCATTCAACTTGTCAGCTATGCATTCTAAAATAGACTGTCTTAGCTCTGCATCTTCAGGAACTCTCATATCCAAACCTGTCAGTATCTTAAACGAACTCACTTTTGTGCTTCTTGCGTATATGCTTATACCAGGTTTCTAGACTTTCCAAACTCAATTTCGTTAACATGAGTACAATGATCTTGTGCATTCTTTCGACCTGTCCGTTTCCACGTGGAACACCAATTGTAATTAGTAAATGTTGTATGTTAGTGTCCTTACAATACTGTTAAAACCAAATGAAACGTAAACGCCGTTCCCCTATCGGTCACTGGGTTACCTAATATATTTGCTTGTTTCTCCAAATGATTTACAACTTCTTCTGCCCCTTTACTTCGCGTAGGATATAACCATACGAACTTACTAAAACCATCGATAATTACTAACAAATGATTGTACTTCTTCTTAGTAAGGTCCATCGGACCAACATGGTCAATATAATAGTAATTAGAGGCTGATCTCCCTTATCAATCGCTGTCAGATACCCCTCTTACGTTACGCTCTTTTTTACCCATTTTAGCATTTGTTATAATACACTGTAAGCAACTCTCAACTAATCGTGTTACTTATTCTTTCAAATTGCGAACGAAATATAATTTTTCGACCAATAACTGTGGTTTCTTTGCTGAGAAATGGCCCTGTGTATGGGCAAGTAAGATAATTTCATTCTCCATGCGCTCGGGTACTATGATTAACTGCTGATTGGCATCTTTGAACAAGACCTCATTCAAAATATAGAAATCCTCATAAGCGCCAACGAAACTTCTTACAGCATTTGCCCCATCGTCAACCAATTGTGCTTCTTTCAGACGATGAATAATACTATCCGATATTGAATAACAGGCGACTCGACTTAAAGCATTTACATGCTCCATCCTTGATCCTGACCGATGTTCTAAATTGTAACTAAGATCCTGCCCACCGGGCTACTCTCTAGGGAACTTCCTGTATCTGATTATCTACAATTCTAGAACTCCACGCTAGTCTTTGTTGACTTCAAGTTTCGTGGCTTCCATCTCTGGCTAGCCGCTGTACACTTCTCCAGCAGTTAACACAGCTTCGAAACGTTGTTGCCACCAACACTGGTAAACTGCAGCCTTGTATCGATTTTGCAACCTTGAATTAATTTTGCAAACCGGAATCGTTGTTGCCACAATCCTCTCTAGCGCCGTACACTTCTGCAGTGCTCTTTATTCTGTACTTCAATCCGTTACTGCCTTGTCTTTTGATTGCTGGTGTATCCCAATGGTACCTTCTTCGGCCAAACCTCTAACGAATGTTTTGTAGTGTACCGCGAAAATTCCAGAACCACCTTTCTGATCAGCTTTCTTAATGTTTCTGCAGTTGCCTTATGTCAGCGTCAATTGCTGTTTCCCTCATCGGCTGAGTTTCCAATTCTTGTTGCTCACCGATGCCGCGCTTTTGACTGCATCTATCTCGATGCCTTTTATTTGAACGACGGCTCCTTCGAGGCTGCGTCACTTGCTGTCGCCCTCCTTCTTTGAATTTCACAAGTTTTAACAAAATTTTTGAAATTTAATAGCCAACATTAATTGTTTCATTTTTAATCTGCCATTCCGGGTGAGTCTCCAAATTGTGATATTTATTTATATTCAGGTTTCTTTATTGGCAATGATTTTGGTGTTACAATTAAATATTATAGCTTGTACAAAAATCAAACTGACTGCAGGTCTGTCCCGAATCGTGCTCTCGTTCCAAACTTAGAAGTCAAGTATGACCGTTTTGTTAATATTTTTTGCTGGCTTAGCACTACGAACTGGCTTCAGAAACGATGACCGCTTCTGGTTCTCTTATTGTCTATCGGTGCCTTATCACCGGTTCCTACATGTAAGTCTACTTAATTGTTTTTACATATGTACATCATAAAATATACTCTCTCGCTCACTGTTACAAACTCGTCTACTCTAACTTTAATCGGTGGATTAGTAGAGACCTACTTAATCTACAATTGTGTTCCATCGGGGAAATTATAAATGATTCATTTTTTTCTAGCTCCGCCACTAGCCTACAGACACTCTTATGGACCACCTATTTAAATTAAACTTGGTAGGTAAACATCAGTAAGTATAAATCAGTCAGTAAAAATGTGGCCAAACTTTTACTTTAATATACCATTTCACCCTATGGTATAAAAATTAATACAATAAAATTACACCCATCAAGAATCTTTTAACGGCCACGTGTATTCTTATAGCTGTAACCTGTTATAGAAAATGTTATTGCTTGAGAATACACGTAGTTAACTAGATTCGTTCAACGGGTCAAACAATAAACCAAACACATTATTATGTGATTTATATTAACTGTAACTTTTGTTATATATATTTCATATATTTCAAAAAACCATAACACTAGTAAACTTTATAAAGATACTCCAACTCATTCATATATTTCTCGTTACACGATCCTGAATATTTTTATACTTTATCTTAACCTGGGTAAATGTAGCCCAAATTCCAAGTTTTATTCCAATAGATTTCCAAATGAAGGCGTAAAGTTAAAGATTTGATTTTGCTATTCCGACTAAGATTTTCACGACGATCACGAATATATATTTTTTATGGGTTCGGAGACGTCTCCGTCTCCGCGTTGCAAGCATGTGACAACCCATCGCTCAGCGCTAGAATTGATTCTAATTTTTAGTGCATTGCTGCGCGACGTCCCTTAGTCGCTCATCGCTTAATGCGTAGCCGAAGCCTTAGGTGTGACATTGAAGTTTAGTTTATAACATGCACAGTACATATATTTTGATATATAAAAAACAGGTTCCCTCTTTATGCTCTTCTTTTCAGATTGCAGTACCCAGTACAAGCCCTGGTGTACCTCAATCTATCCCTCACGGGAACTGTGATCAATTACAGGATCATGATGGCTCTCAATCACTCACGCAAACAATTATTTATTTTTAGGCTTGCTCCAGATACTTCTGAGACGTCTGTTGCAGCTAGCATTGCTAATATATGCCCTGCTAAAATTACAGGACCAAATGAATATTTCTCAGATATGGTATACCCAAATTTTTGGCCAGAGGGGCTAGTTGTACACGAGCTTGCACCCAATAAGCGAACCCGTCCTTTGCCTGTCCACCTTCTTAATTTATCTTCTGATTCAAAAAACTACTAACGTCAGTCTTTGCATTCATTATCAAAATGTAAGAGGACTTTTTGCCAAGCTCTCGAAATGGTTCTAAGATAGCCAAACCTTTTCGGCTGACATATTAGCTTTTTCTGAAACTTGGCTCTCCTCTGTTTTGGATATCGAAATTCTTTCTAATAACTTTTTTTTCTTATATATAACTTTATTGCCAACACGAATATGTGTTCAGGCGTTGTGCCGATTGATCTGCCCTTATGTGTTCAGTTTATTTGTGTCAAAGTTACATATTCCAACTTTAACTTATATATTTCGTGTTCATATATTCATCCGGCTTCTGATACAATGACCTACATGCACCATTCTGATGCTGTGCAAACTATTTTTAGTCGTCCTAAAGATCGTGATTTCCTTTTAGTTTAATGTGATTTTAACTTGCCTAATATTTCTTCTGGTTGATGACAATCTATCTTTCTTAATTCCTTCATCTCAACATGTTTTTCTTAATAGCCTACTTGAATGTCGGCTATATCAGTTGAATTCTTTTCTTAATCCTTGATCTTGTTTTTGTCTCAGACCCCACTGTTAGTTTCGTATCACAAACACAACCCCTTTTCAAGCCTGAAGATCCTTATCACCATACCATTGAAGTTATTATTTCTTACAATTCTGTTACTAATTCATCCAATAACATCTCAATTTCTCGTCGTAGATGTTTTCGTAAAACAAATTTCAATTTTCTTAACAACCTTATTTCCTCTTTTGATCGGTCATTTCTATTTGAGTGCTGCGAAGTTTTTCTACTCTGCTCTTAATTCTCTAATTGCTAAATACGTTTCTTATGTAAATATCTCTATCGTCTCCATTGCGCCGGTCTGGTTCACACGTAGTCCAATCTCCGTAACATTAAATCAATATATTTTAAAAGGTTTGGTTCGCGACTTGACTATGCAAACTATTGTGTAGCGGAATATCAATTTTATCTCTTAAATACTTAATGCTACAGTAATTATATCGTGCGCTGTAAGGTTGAATTTTATAAGAACCCCAAAAGATTTTACAGCTTGGTTAATTTTAAACGATGCTTTAATTTACTACCTTCCACCTTCAGACTTAAAGACCTGACAACTAATATATAATAATAATACATCTAGTTGTATCGAAGCCCTTATCTCGGTTGTTCCTTGTATCGAGTGAGAATTGTAGCTTTCCTGATGTTTGGAAGGAAGTTTTTATTATTCCGCTTTTTAAAAAGGGCAGCAAATCGGATATTTCTAACTACCGTGGCATTGCCAAACTTTCCGCAATACCTAAGCTATTTGAGAAAATTATTACGTCTTCCCTTCAACACATATCCAGGTCCACTATTTCTCCTTAACAGCATGGCTTCATGAAAGGTCCTTCGTCGCTTACCATCCTTGTGGAATTGACTACTCTTGTACACCATGGCTTCCGTAAAAAGTGTCAAACTGATGATATTTATACTGACTTAAGTAAGGCTTTGGATACGGTTCAGCATTCTATGCTTCTTACGAAACTTAACATTATGGGCTTATCTGCAAATTTATTGGCTTGGCTAAAATCGTTCTTAGACTTAGTCGTTATTTTTTACCCAAAACTTTCATTTAATTTTCATATATCTTCAATTATCAATAGAGCATGCAGTCCTTTATAAAAGGTTGGGCCAAAAAATTTTATGACCCCTAAGTAACAAAGATTTTATACACTTCGTTAGTTCGCCCTACTCTAGAATATTACTCGCCAGTGTGGACCCATCAATATGAAGTTCACCAGCGTAGTATTGAATCGGAATACGCGGTCTTAATTGGGATCCGATTCATCGCTTAGCTTCTTATTCTGACAGACTTCTTCTTATTAATCTTCCTTCACTTTACAACCGTAGACTCGTATTTGGCATTCTCTTTCTACATAAAGTAGTCGACGGCGAAGTCATTTCTACCAATTTACTAGATACTCTATATTTTTGTGTGTCCCCTCACGTCGGACCAGAAACTTTTTATACCATATGAAATGGTATATTAAAGTCGCCAAAATATATGTAACAGGCAGAAGGAAGCTTTTCCGACCCCATAAAATATACATATTAGACATGTCCGTTCGTTTGTCCGTATGAACACGTTGATCTCTAGTGGTCAAGTTTATTTCAAATTTTTGCCAATACTGTTAGAAAAGGAAAAAAAAAAAATTTTTTTTTTTCCAAAAAAAAAAAGGGGGGGGGGGGGGGAAAAAAAAAAAAAAAAAATTAAAAAAAAAGGAAAAAAAAAAGGGGAAAAAAAAAGGGTTTTGGGGGGAAATAAAAAAAAAAAAAAAAAAATTAAAAATTGGGGGGGAAAAAAACCCTTTTTGGGTTCTACAAATAAGATAGTTGTTGGTGTTTAGATTATATAAAATAAGATAACATTAAGACAATTATAATATAGAACAAATGGAAATGTATGCCAATATAAGTATGTAACCCATTATAGATATCGATGGCTCATCAGTCATAAGTAGATCTGATATGGTCAGCAGTTAACAATAAAGACCTAGTTCATCAAGTTGCTATAGTTAGCTATTATCAATAAAGACGTATTTTGCTGACCTAACACTATGTCGAACTATGCACTGGTGAGCTCTCTAGTTTTACTATAAAAGAAATGCATTATTCTTTGTAAGATCAGATACCAATTGTAGCTACATCGGGTGTGCATCGCTGTGTCTTTGGCCCCCATCTCTACCTTTGTAATCTCGCTCCGAAGTCCACCCAATTTATGTGTTGGTTGCGACGACTATTAGTCACTGGTTTATGTGCTAGTGCCTATTTGATTATAAATAAATAAACAATAATAAATTCAAGAAATACTAACGTCTTTCATTGAACATTTTGGTGACCCCGACATTGGCGGCTCCAAGTTGAAAGAGTTACAGACTTGGTGGAACCGTCATCAAGTGAGAATTGGTTTGGTTAACTCAGGCGACCAATCTCTCAACAACAAGGAAACTGGTCAACTAGGCGACTACTTTCTTTGCACGCTTTGGACACAGAACAATCCTAAGCGAGGGCACAAATTGATGAACATTTCACATCAATCTGGGGTCCCGACTAAAAACATCGCAATTGATTAACTTGGCAATCGTTGCGTAGCCACTTTGGCGACTAAAACAATTTATTGGAAAACTAGGAGTTAGTTTTCCGCAACGGGGTAGCAATTCATACCCATTGAATAAAAGTTGATCAACTAGGCGATCACTTTGGTAAATACAATTAACACGATTTGTGTCAACGAGGCGACCAAATCATAAAAAAAGTTATTTTCATAAAATAAAAAGTTTGATCAACTTATAAACTATATTGCATTCCCTGGCGTCAGCAATCTCTGACCTAGTTAACTCGGTCAGTAACCCAGGTAGTACGCACGAGTATATAGTTTGGCATTGGTCAGCAATTTTTAAAAATATATAATAAAAAGAAAAGAAACTCAAAAAAAAAACTGGTTTCACTGTCGTGGCGTTTATCAGTGTAAAAGAATAGGTATATTGGAAATAAAAATTAACTATTGGTAACGCAAAAATCAAAAGACGACTTCGATTTATTTCTTATTCTTATTTGTGCTACACTTGACCAATTTTAGGAACGAGTCGGAGCGTTCCCTGTCTTTGACAAAATAAATAAACTCCCATCGGGTCAAGTACTAGTACAAATAAGCAAATACATAAGAATATAAAAACATGGAGGAGTTTTATAAGCAGCAGACAGAACGAGGAGAAGCAATTCAGGCTTTCATTCGGAATACCAAAAAGGATTCGTTCGCCAGGAAAATGAAGCCATCTTATTTCGAGGAGAAACTTGAGCTCCTGGAATACATGTGGGAGAACTTCGAGAAAAGTCATAAGGAGTTATTGGACAAATTAAACAACGTGCCAACAGAAGATGACTACTTTGTAACGGACTATTTCAGCAAAATGAAGGCGGTTGTAACTAACATAGTGGAAGATTGGAAGGACCATTTGGCAAAGATAAAAATAGAGAGACAAGCTCGCCAACGAGAAGAAGAGCGAGCCGGGATCAAACCACTGGTTCGCAAACAAAGTGCGCTGCTGGATTCATTGTCCAGGACATTAAGTCAAATTGTGCCTGAAGAAAAAATGAACTACAAATCAGTAGTCGACAAATTATGGAGGCAAATAGAAGAAATCCATTATGAGATTCATCGGCTAGCGGAAAATCCAGCCGAAGCAGGATATAATATATCTACGTTTGTAGCCGCAGAAAATACAATGCTAAAATTCTGTGTGGCACCAGTAGAAAATGTAGTAATACAATCACCGCCTGTATTGCAATCAATACAATCATTGCAATTACCCAAAATTCCCATTCCAAAATTTGATGGGGATTACCTAAAATGGCAACAATTTCATGACATCTATAAAAAGGTGGTTCATGAGTCAAATGTATCCACAATAGAGAAAATGTGGTACTTAAAATCAAACCTTTCTGGAGAAGCAGAGAGATTGATACGGCACCTGGAATTAACAGAAGCCAATTACAACACTGCTTGGTCAGTGTTGCAGGAACGATTTAATAATAAAAGAGTTCTAGTAACAGCCATACTGGCAAAGCTGTTTGATCACCCAAATGTGGGAAATGACGCAGCTTCTATAAAGAATTTGCATGATAATATTTTTGAATCATTGCAAGCTTTAAAAAATGTAGGCGTTAATATGGAATCGTCAGATGCTGTCATAATGTTTCATATGACAAGGAAATTGGATAGATTCAACCACGCACTATATGAGCAATCTCTGTCCAACACCAGGGAGCTACAGGAAGTAAAGGATTTCCTATCATTCTTGGAACAGCGCTTCCTAACATTAGAGGCGATTGGGAAACCAAGAATTGACAATCGCAGCATTGAAAAACTAAACCCAAGGAAGACATGCGCGGCAGCATTTGGGACAAACAGTTCCTTGTGTGCTTTCTGCGAGAAGGCAAAGCACAAACTCTTCCAATGTGAAAAGTTTAAAATGAAATCCGCAGCAGAGCGGCTTAATTGGGTACAGAGACACAAATTGTGTGTCAATTGCTTCAAGCCGGACCATATGGCTAAAAATTGCTCTTGGAGGGGATGCTTCAAATGCGATAAAAAACATAACACAATGTTGCATTTAGAAACAGGCAACCAAGTTGCTACATCTGCGTCTGCAGTTTCTGCTTATGGAATTAGCAGAAAATACACTCTATTGGCAACGGCCAAGGTAGTGGTGAAAGGGATCAATGAAAGGAAAGGAGAGTTTCGAGCACTCCTAGATAGCGGCTCACAAGTAAACCTCGTCTCAGAGAGGCTAGTAAAGAAGTTATCGTTAAAAATTAACGAGACTCATGTGCACATAAATGGAGTGGGTGGTCAACCACAGATAAGCAAGGCGCGAGTAAGCTTGGTTGTACGGTCAAGATACAACAAGTTCGCAATGCTAGTTGAGGCATTTGTATTGCCACACATAATAGGTGACCAACCTACAGAACAAATAACGCAGAAAGTCAAATTGCCAGACAACATTCAATTAGCTGACCCAACATTTGATAAACCAGGAAAAATTGATATGCTGTTGGGAGCTGATAATCACTATGCTATACTGCTACCAGAAAGAAGACGGGGCAATCGAAACCGTCCAACATTACAAAATTCAGAGTTTGGATGGATTATTGCTGGCAGAATTAATATGTCAACGTCAGCTTCAATCACATGTATGGTAGGCATGACGAATCCAGAGGAATCTCTAGAAAGATTCTGGCAGCTAGACACACTAGAGCCAATGAAACGGTACAAGAGTCCGGAGGAAGAGTATTGTGAAAAATTCTTCCTCGATAACCTACACACGGCGGCGGACAATCGACTAATTGTAAAGCTTCCATTTGCTGAAGAGGCTTCATCTCTTGGAGAATCTCGGGAAGTAGCCATAAGAAGATTCATGTCGTTAGAGAGGCGAATGAGCCCTGACATAAAAAAGGAGTATGTAAAATTTATGTCAGAATATGAACAGCTCGGACATATGAAGCAGGTAATGGTGGAACAAATTCCCAAAAACCATTACTTTATACCGCATCACTGTGTACTAAAGCCAGAAAGTACCACCACCAAGTTAAGAGTGGTATTTGATGCGTCCTGCAAAACGTCGTCAGGAAAATCACTGAACGACATTTTATATCCTGGACCAGTTGTACAGAGTCAACTCTTCTCAATTCTTCTGCGGTTCAGGACACACAAATATGTGTTCACTGCCGACATTGAAAAAATGTATCGTCAAGTTTGGATAAACCCTGCCGATCAATTCAATCAGATGATTGTGTGGAGAGAGGATCCAAGTCAAGAACTAAAGTTTTATCGTTTAAAAACGGTAACTTATGGAACCACATCAGCCCCATATCTAGCGACGAAGTGTCTGGAATATTTGGCACTGAAAAACATGGAAAAATTGTCGTCTGGAGCATTAGCATTAAAAAATGACTTTTATGTTGATGACTGTCTCACAGGAGCAGACAGTTTACCAGAAGCCCTGCAAATAAGACAAGAGCTGCTAGAAATCTTGAGACCTAAGGGTTTCAATCTACGAAAATGGTGTTCAAATAGCAGTCAGCTTCTAAAGGAAATTCCAAAGGAAGATACCATTGCTGACATCAATCTCGGTGACACACTGGAACAAACAAGTGTCAAAACATTGGGAATCATATGGGCACCCAAAGAAGATCAATTATGTGGAAAGGCTCAAAAACATACAAAAGGAATAACCAGAAGAGTGGTACTATCTGAAGTCGGTCAAATCTTCGATCCTCTAGGACTGTTCGCACCGGTAGTGGTAAGAGCGAAAATATTTCTTCAACATGTTGCTACCGAACGAATTGAGATGGATGGTGATCTGCCGCCGTATTTGGAGAAGCAATGGGAAGCCTACCGAGAGGATATACAGGCACTAAACCACATGAAAATTCCAAGGCATATTTTTGATGGCAAGGTTCCCACTTCAAAGGAACTGCATACATTTGTTGATGCATCAGAAAAGGCTTATGGAGCGGCAGTTTATGTCCGATCAACCTTTAAAAATGGCCAAGTTTCGGTCAGATTGTTGTGCGCCAAGTCAAGAGTGGCTCCCCTTGAAAAGCAGACACTGCCCCGGCTGGAACTATGTGCAGCTGTACTTGGAGCTGAACTTACGGATAGAGTACGACAGGATCTTCAATTAGGATCGGAAAGTGTTGAAACATTTCTCTGGTCAGACTCAACAGTAGTACTCTCTTGGATTAATTCACGGGCATCACATTTCCACACTTTTGTGGCTAATCGGTTGACCAAAATACATGCAGTATCACATCCAAGGCAATGGCGTCATGTGTCATCAGCGCTCAACGCAGCAGATGTTCTGTCTCGAGGCATATCAGCAGCCCAGCTTAGCACACATACATTATGGTTATATGGACCACTATTTTTGCATGGACCACAACGTGGCTGGCCAGCACCATTTAAGCCTACAGAGCACACAATGGATACCGCTGAAAAGAAAACCAAGGTATTCAGCATGGTGACTGCCACTGCCAACAACACGAGTGAATGGATATATACGGTAAATCACAGAAATTCATTTTACCGGCTACAGCGAATAGTGGCGTATGTGCTACGGTTTTGTTACAAGCAGAACAAGAGACCAACGGCTCATTTAGAGTTGGAAGAGTTAGACCAAGCACGTAGAGTAATTATTAAGCAAATTCAAGAAACAGGATTTGCATATGAATTACGACACTTAAAGAAACGACCTGATCAACCGCTAGATCGCAAAAGCACGGTGGCAACATTGCCACTAATACTGGATGAACATTCAATCATACGAGTAGCAACTCGGCTGCAACAAGCACCAGTATCAATGGAAACAAGGAATCCATATCTCTTGCCGTATAATGATCCAGTGGTAAAAATGATACTACGGAAACTTCATGAAGAGAATCTTCATTGTGGACATGAGGCATTGCGCGGAATAGCTCGGCAACAGTACCACATCATCAAGGTGAAACCAATGGTCCGGAATGTGATCCAGGGCTGCGTAGTATGCACCAAGCACCGGCCTCAGTTCTTCAAACAAGTCATGGGCGACTTACCTGAGCATCGGGTATCTCAGACTAGACCCTTTCTCAACGCCGGAGTAGACTATTGTGGACCATTCTGGATCCACCATAAGGTTCGGGGAAAACGTCCCGACAAAGCTTACATTGCAGTATTTGTATGCTTTGCAACCAAGGCAGTACACTTGGAGTTGGTTGGAGACCTGTCCACCTCCTCATTTGTGGGCGCCCTTCAGCGCTTTATTGGGCGCAGAGGAAGATGCCAGACATTATACTGCGATAATGCAACAAACTTTGTTGGAGCAAACAACCAACTTAAGGAGCTGACCGATACAATACACTCAGAAACGGCATCAGGTAGTATTAAGGAATTTTGCAATCAAAAAGGAGTGCAATTTAAGTTCATACCACCACGGTCTCCACATTTCGGAGGATTATGGGAAGCTGCGGTAAAATCCGCTAAGCATTTACTGTTAAAAAACGTATCGACAGCAAACTTAACGTTTGAGCAACTGGCTACCATCATTGTCAATGTTGAAGCAGTGTTGAACTCTCGCCCGTTAACTCCAAACTCAGACGATCCCAATGACTTGACAGCTCTAACACCAGGCCATCTATTGATCGGAGAACCATTAGTAGCCCAACCAGATGCAGAGCCAGTAACACATCGATCGATTCCAGAGCAATGGGAATTAGTGCAACGGCTTAAGCATACATTCTGGACACAATGGTCTCAAGAGTACCTACAAGAATTGCAGGGTACATCTAAATGGAAAAAACCCTATAACAATGTCAAAGAAGGCATGATGGTAATTTTAAAGGAGGATAATGTGCCAATCTTACAGTGGCCAATTGGACGAATTGTTAAATTATATCCAGGCCTGGATGGATACGTCCGCGTGGTTGACGTTAAAACAGCCAGAGGTACCTACAAGCGGGCTATCCATAAATTGGCTCCCTTGCTTAGAGAGACGGGGATAAAACGTAAAATCGAGGCAGATGACATAGGATCGAATTCCCAAGAAAACCCTGGTATCGAGGACAAAGCAGAACCAGAGACAAAAAGACGTTTGTCGATCGGTCTGCCACCGTTAGCAATGACGATCTGCCTAATGCTGTTGTTACTTCCTCTGGTATTTGCTCAAAGGACTAACATAACTCGATTCAACCCCAAACCAGGCATATACTATGAAAGTATTGGCACAGGAAGGATGGCAACGTCTGACTGGACTATTGTGGCATTTTACGATCTCGAACCATATTGGGCCGACCTGAAGACATTTTCAGACGGATTAGTAAAGGTTGGAGAAATATGCGTGTTAATGAAGGTTCCAGAGGCATGCACCGCAATGCAGAGGCACTTTGAGCATGTCAACTCAGAGCTCCGGACGGGAAATGATCTCCTTCACATAGAACGCCAACGACGATCGCCGTTAGATATAATTGGGAACATTGCGAACGGCTTATTTGGTGTGCTGGACTCAAAATATGCAACAGAGATGTCAGGCACCATAAGAAAGGTTAAATCAAATGAAGACTACTTATTGAACTTGCTGCAAAATCAGACATCTGTAATTGACTCAACGATAAATATCATTAAGCGAGACGAAGCCACGATTGAAAATCAGATGAAACTAATGGAACAACAAATGAACGACATGACCAAGGTCCAGGACAATGCAGTAAAGGCATTGCAATGGTACATCACGCTAACTACTCAGATGACAGTTATTGCAGGGAATTTGCAACGAATTCAAACCGAAATTTCCCGAGTATTTACAGATGCCCATCATAGCAAAATAAGCCCGTTACTACTATCACCAGGCCAGCTTCGCGAACATCTGAACCAACTTAAGAGACATCTTCCGTTTGGTTTGGATTTGCCAGTTCCAGATAACGACGTCTTGCAATTATATGGCTTAATGAAGGCACAAGGCACAATCGCAAACAATCATGTGATATTTAAGGTCACGTTTCCATTAGTGGCAACGCAGGCAGTGCAACTGTATAACCTGGTACCCATTCCAGCAATTGGAACTCATGGGATTGTAATCATGAACATTAAAATTCCCCTCATTGCTGTCAACAAGGAACAGAATCAATACATTGGGCTCTCAAGAGCCGATTTGGAACAATGTCACCAGCTCAACAACGAGCAATATATCTGTTTTGATAAACAAACGACGTTTACGGCTAATAGCAACTGTGAGTTCCAGCTATTCAAAAACACAAAATCATCAACCTGTCAAATACAACACACAAACAGGTCATTTGTCTGGTACGACATGTATCACAAAAATCAGTGGATTTTTGCCACCACCAGACCAATTGAACTCGCAGTGACCTGTGACGATAATATAGATAGTGTCACTATCAAGAAAACTGGATTGTTAACTCTAGACCCGACGTGTACAGCAAGGAGTTCTGCTATACGAATAACAGGTCACCGTATTACTACGACAGACACAATGAAATTGTCATATGTCCGATTTGGCAACTTCAGCATTGGCCCAACAAAAGTAGCGCCAACAACCACACAATTCACGAAGATGCAACTAAGCTACGACGAATTAAGCAACATTCAAGGAAAACTGGAAACTAAGCAAAACTGGAAGTTACCAGAAGACCCCAGCCAGCCGGCACACCATGTTATCGTCTCCTACGTAGCACTAACTATACCATTGGTTCTTGTGATGGTATATGGAATAAGGAGATGCTCCCAAACCCCAAGGCACAATGGTCCAGAGCAGACAACCGTGAGGATCGTCAATCCTATACCGACTCCCGCTGCAGCAAACCCAGCCCCCAGCAATTTTGCGGTCAACGTTGGATAACGTTGAACAGGTGTTCAACGGCCGGGAGTATGTTGGTGTTTAGATTATATAAAATAAGATAACATTAAGACAATTATAATATAGAACAAATGAAATTATGAAATGTATGCCAATATAAGTATGTAACCCATTATAGATATCGATGGCTCATCAGTCATAAGTAGATCTGATATGGTCAGCAGTTAACAATAAAGACCTAGTTCATCAAGTTGCTATAGTTAGCTATTATCAATAAAGACGTATTTTGCTGACCTAACACTATGTCGAACTATGCACTGGTGAGCTCTCTAGTTTTACTATAAAAGAAATGCATTATTCTTTGTAAGATCAGATACCAATTGTAGCTACATCGGGTGTGCATCGCTGTGTCTTTGGCCCCCATCTCTACCTTTGTAATCTCGCTCCGAAGTCCACCCAATTTATGTGTTGGTTGCGACGACTATTAGTCACTGGTTTATGTGCTAGTGCCTATTTGATTATAAATAAATAAACAATTAATAAATTCAAGAAATACTAACGTCTTTCATTGAACATTTTGGTGACCCCGACATTGGCGGCTCCAAGTTGAAAGAGTTACAGACTTGGTGGAACCGTCATCAAGTGAGAATTGGTTTGGTTAACTCAGGCGACCAATCTCTCAACAACAAGGAAACTGGTCAACTAGGCGACTACTTTCTTTGCACGCTTTGGACACAGAACAATCCTAAGCGAGGGCACAAATTGATGAACATTTCACATCAATCTGGGGTCCCGACTAAAAACATCGCAATTGATTAACTTGGCAATCGTTGCGTAGCCACTTTGGCGACTAAAACAATTTATTGGAAAACTAGGAGTTAGTTTTCCGCAACGGGGTAGCAATTCATACCCATTGAATAAAAGTTGATCAACTAGGCGATCACTTTGGTAAATACAATTAACACGATTTGTGTCAACGAGGCGACCAAATCATAAAAAAAGTTATTTTCATAAAATAAAAAGTTTGATCAACTTATAAACTATATTGCATTCCCTGGCGTCAGCAATCTCTGACCTAGTTAACTCGGTCAGTAACCCAGGTAGTACGCACGAGTATATAGTTTGGCATTGGTCAGCAATTTTTAAAAATATATAATAAAGAAAAGAAACTCAAAAAAAAAAACTGGTTTCACTGTCGTGGCGTTTATCAGTGTAAAAGAATAGGTATATTGGAAATAAAAATTAACTATTGGTAACGCAAAAATCAAAAGACGACTTCGATTTATTTCTTATTCTTATTTGTGCTACACTTGACCAATTTTAGGAACGAGTCGGAGCGTTCCCTGTCTTTGACAAAATAAATAAACTCCCATCGGGTCAAGTACTAGTACAAATAAGCAAATACATAAGAATATAAAAACATGGAGGAGTTTTATAAGCAGCAGACAGAACGAGGAGAAGCAATTCAGGCTTTCATTCGGAATACCAAAAAGGATTCGTTCGCCAGGAAAATGAAGCCATCTTATTTCGAGGAGAAACTTGAGCTCCTGGAATACATGTGGGAGAACTTCGAGAAAAGTCATAAGGAGTTATTGGACAAATTAAACAACGTGCCAACAGAAGATGACTACTTTGTAACGGACTATTTCAGCAAAATGAAGGCGGTTGTAACTAACATAGTGGAAGATTGGAAGGACCATTTGGCAAAGATAAAAATAGAGAGACAAGCTCGCCAACGAGAAGAAGAGCGAGCCGGGATCAAACCACTGGTTCGCAAACAAAGTGCGCTGCTGGATTCATTGTCCAGGACATTAAGTCAAATTGTGCCTGAAGAAAAAATGAACTACAAATCAGTAGTCGACAAATTATGGAGGCAAATAGAAGAAATCCATTATGAGATTCATCGGCTAGCGGAAAATCCAGCCGAAGCAGGATATAATATATCTACGTTTGTAGCCGCAGAAAATACAATGCTAAAATTCTGTGTGGCACCAGTAGAAAATGTAGTAATACAATCACCGCCTGTATTGCAATCAATACAATCATTGCAATTACCCAAAATTCCCATTCCAAAATTTGATGGGGATTACCTGAAATGGCAACAATTTCATGACATCTATAAAAAGGTGGTTCATGAGTCAAATGTATCCACAATAGAGAAAATGTGGTACTTAAAATCAAACCTTTCTGGAGAAGCAGAGAGATTGATACGGCACCTGGAATTAACAGAAGCCAATTACAACACTGCTTGGTCAGTGTTGCAGGAACGATTTAATAATAAAAGAGTTCTAGTAACAGCCATACTGGCAAAGCTGTTTGATCACCCAAATGTGGGAAATGACGCAGCTTCTATAAAGAATTTGCATGATAATATTTTTGAATCATTGCAAGCTTTAAAAAATGTAGGCGTTAATATGGAATCGTCAGATGCTGTCATAATGTTTCATATGACAAGGAAATTGGATAGATTCAACCACGCACTATATGAGCAATCTCTGTCCAACACCAGGGAGCTACAGGAAGTAAAGGATTTCCTATCATTCTTGGAACAGCGCTTCCTAACATTAGAGGCGATTGGGAAACCAAGAATTGACAATCGCAGCATTGAAAAACTAAACCCAAGGAAGACATGCGCGGCAGCATTTGGGACAAACAGTTCCTTGTGTGCTTTCTGCGAGAAGGCAAAGCACAAACTCTTCCAATGTGAAAAGTTTAAAATGAAATCCGCAGCAGAGCGGCTTAATTGGGTACAGAGACACAAATTGTGTGTCAATTGCTTCAAGCCGGACCATATGGCTAAAAATTGCTCTTGGAGGGGATGCTTCAAATGCGATAAAAAACATAACACAATGTTGCATTTAGAAACAGGCAACCAAGTTGCTACATCTGCGTCTGCAGTTTCTGCTTATGGAATTAGCAGAAAATACACTCTATTGGCAACGGCCAAGGTAGTGGTGAAAGGGATCAATGAAAGGAAAGGAGAGTTTCGAGCACTCCTAGATAGCGGCTCACAAGTAAACCTCGTCTCAGAGAGGCTAGTAAAGAAGTTATCGTTAAAAATTAACGAGACTCATGTGCACATAAATGGAGTGGGTGGTCAACCACAGATAAGCAAGGCGCGAGTAAGCTTGGTTGTACGGTCAAGATACAACAAGTTCGCAATGCTAGTTGAGGCATTTGTATTGCCACACATAATAGGTGACCAACCTACAGAACAAATAACGCAGAAAGTCAAATTGCCAGACAACATTCAATTAGCTGACCCAACATTTGATAAACCAGGAAAAATTGATATGCTGTTGGGAGCTGATAATCACTATGCTATACTGCTACCAGAAAGAAGACGGGGCAATCGAAACCGTCCAACATTACAAAATTCAGAGTTTGGATGGATTATTGCTGGCAGAATTAATATGTCAACGTCAGCTTCAATCACATGTATGGTAGGCATGACGAATCCAGAGGAATCTCTAGAAAGATTCTGGCAGCTAGACACACTAGAGCCAATGAAACGGTACAAGAGTCCGGAGGAAGAGTATTGTGAAAAATTCTTCCTCGATAACCTACACACGGCGGCGGACAATCGACTAATTGTAAAGCTTCCATTTGCTGAAGAGGCTTCATCTCTTGGAGAATCTCGGGAAGTAGCCATAAGAAGATTCATGTCGTTAGAGAGGCGAATGAGCCCTGACATAAAAAAGGAGTATGTAAAATTTATGTCAGAATATGAACAGCTCGGACATATGAAGCAGGTAATGGTGGAACAAATTCCCAAAAACCATTACTTTATACCGCATCACTGTGTACTAAAGCCAGAAAGTACCACCACCAAGTTAAGAGTGGTATTTGATGCGTCCTGCAAAACGTCGTCAGGAAAATCACTAAACGACATTTTATATCCTGGACCAGTTGTACAGAGTCAACTCTTCTCAATTCTTCTGCGGTTCAGGACACACAAATATGTGTTCACTGCCGACATTGAAAAAATGTATCGTCAAGTTTGGATAAACCCTGCCGATCAATTCAATCAGATGATTGTGTGGAGAGAGGATCCAAGTCAAGAACTAAAGTTTTATCGTTTAAAAACGGTAACTTATGGAACCACATCAGCCCCATATCTAGCGACGAAGTGTCTGGAATATTTGGCACTGAAAAACATGGAAAAATTGTCGTCTGGAGCATTAGCATTAAAAAATGACTTTTATGTTGATGACTGTCTCACAGGAGCAGACAGTTTACCAGAAGCCCTGCAAATAAGACAAGAGCTGCTAGAAATCTTGAGACCTAAGGGTTTCAATCTACGAAAATGGTGTTCAAATAGCAGTCAGCTTCTAAAGGAAATTCCAAAGGAAGATACCATTGCTGACATCAATCTCGGTGACACACTGGAACAAACAAGTGTCAAAACATTGGGAATCATATGGGCACCCAAAGAAGATCTATTATGTGGAAAGGCTCAAAAACATACAAAAGGAATAACCAGAAGAGTGGTACTATCTGAAGTCGGTCAAATCTTCGATCCTCTAGGACTGTTCGCACCGGTAGTGGTAAGAGCGAAAATATTTCTTCAACATGTTGCTACCGAACGAATTGAGATGGATGGTGATCTGCCGCCGTATTTGGAGAAGCAATGGGAAGCCTACCGAGAGGATATACAGGCACTGAACCACATGAAAATTCCAAGGCATATTTTTGATGGCAAGGTCCCCACTTCAAAGGAACTGCATACATTTGTTGATGCATCAGAAAAGGCTTATGGAGCGGCAGTTTATGTCCGATCAACCTTTAAAAATGGCCAAGTTTCGGTCAGATTGTTGTGCGCCAAGTCAAGAGTGGCTCCCCTTGAAAAGCAGACACTGCCCCGGCTGGAACTATGTGCAGCTGTACTTGGAGCTGAACTTACGGATAGAGTACGACAGGATCTTCAATTAGGATCGGAAAGTATTGAAACATTTCTCTGGTCAGACTCAACAGTAGTACTCTCTTGGATTAATTCACGGGCATCACATTTCCACACTTTTGTGGCTAATCGGTTGACCAAAATACATGCAGTATCACATCCAAGGCAATGGCGTCATGTGTCATCAGCGCTCAACGCAGCAGATGTTCTGTCTCGAGGCATATCAGCAGCCCAGCTTAGCACACATACATTATGGTTATATGGACCACTATTTTTGCATGGACCACAACGTGGCTGGCCAGCACCATTTAAGCCTACAGAGCACACAATGGATACCGCTGAAAGGAAAACCAAGGTATTCAGCATGGTGACTGCCACTGCCAACAACACGAGTGAATGGATATATACGGTAAATCACAGAAATTCATTTTACCGGCTACAGCGAATAGTGGCGTATGTGCTACGGTTTTGTTACAAGCAGAACAAGAGACCAACGGCTCATTTAGAGTTGGAAGAGTTAGACCAAGCACGTAGAGTAATTATTAAGCAAATTCAAGAAACAGGATTTGCATATGAATTACGACACTTAAAGAAACGACCTGATCAACCGCTAGATCGCAAAAGCACGGTGGCAACATTGCCACTAATACTGGATGAACATGCAATCATACGAGTAGCAACTCGGCTGCAACAAGCACCAGTATCAATGGAAACAAGGAATCCATATCTTTTGCCGTATAATGATCCAGTGGTAAAAATGATACTACGGAAACTTCATGAAGAGAATCTTCATTGTGGACATGAGGCATTGCGCGGAATAGCTCGGCAACAGTACCACATCATCAAGGTGAAACCAATGGTCCGGAATGTAATCCAGGGCTGCGTAGTATGCACCAAGCACCGGCCTCAGTTCTTCAAACAAGTCATGGGCGACTTACCTGAGCATCGGGTATCTCAGACTAGACCCTTTCTCAACGCCGGAGTAGACTATTGTGGACCATTCTGGATCCACCATAAGGTTCGGGGAAAACGTCCCGACAAAGCTTACATTGCAGTATTTGTATGCTTTGCAACCAAGGCAGTACACTTGGAGTTGGTTGGAGACCTGTCCACCTCCTCATTTGTGGGCGCCCTTCAGCGCTTTATTGGGCGCAGAGGAAGATGCCAGACATTATACTGCGATAATGCAACAAACTTTGTTGGAGCAAACAACCAACTTAAGGAGCTGACCGATACAATACACTCAGAAACGGCATCAGGTAGTATTAAGGAATTTTGCAATCAAAAAGGAGTGCAATTTAAGTTCATACCACCACGGTCTCCACATTTCGGAGGATTATGGGAAGCTGCGGTAAAATCCGCTAAGCATTTACTGTTAAAAAACGTATCGACAGCAAACTTAACGTTTGAGCAACTGGCTACCATCATTGTCAATGTTGAAGCAGTGTTGAACTCTCGCCCGTTAACTCCAAACTCAGACGATCCCAATGACTTGACAGCTCTAACACCAGGCCATCTATTGATCGGAGAACCATTAGTAGCCCAACCAGATGCAGAGCCAGTAACACATCGATCGATTCCAGAGCAATGGGAATTAGTGCAACGGCTTAAGCATACATTCTGGACACAATGGTCTCAAGAGTACCTACAAGAATTGCAGGGTACATCTAAATGGAAAAAACCCTATAACAATGTCAAAGAAGGCATGATGGTAATTTTAAAGGAGGATAATGTGCCAATCTTACAGTGGCCAATTGGACGAATTGTTAAATTATATCCAGGCCTGGATGGATACGTCCGCGTGGTTGACGTTAAAACAGCCAGAGGTACCTACAAGCGGGCTATCCATAAATTGGCTCCCTTGCTTAGAGAGACGGGGATAAAACGTAAAATCGAGGCATATGACATAGGATCGAATTCCCAAGAAAACCCTGGTATCGAGGACAAAGCAGAACCAGAGACAAAAAGACGTTTGTCGATCGGTCTGCCACCGTTAGCAATGACGATCTGCCTAATGCTGTTGTTACTTCCCCTGGTATTTGCTCAAAGGACTAACATAACTCGATTCAACCCCAAACCAGGCATATACTATGAAAGTATTGGCACAGGAAGGATGGCAACGTCTGACTGGACTATTGTGGCATTTTACGATCTCGAACCATATTGGGCCGACCTGAAGACATTTTCAGACGGATTAGTAAAGGTTGGAGAAATATGCGTGTTAATGAAGGTTCCAGAGGCATGCACCGCAATGCAGAGGCACTTTGAGCATGTCAACTCAGAGCTCCGGACGGGAAATGATCTCCTTCACATAGAACGCCAACGACGATCGCCGTTAGATATAATTGGGAACATTGCGAACGGCTTATTTGGTGTGCTGGACTCAAAATATGCAACAGAGATGTCAGGCACCATAAGAAAGGTTAAATCAAATGAAGACTACTTATTGAACTTGCTGCAAAATCAGACATCTGTAATTGACTCAACGATAAATATCATTAAGCGAGACGAAGCCACGATTGAAAATCAGATGAAACTAATGGAACAACAAATGAACGACATGACCAAGGTCCAGGACAATGCAGTAAAGGCATTGCAATGGTACATCACGCTAACTACTCAGATGACAGTTATTGCAGGGAATTTGCAACGAATTCAAACCGAAATTTCCCGAGTATTTACAGATGCCCATCATAGCAAAATAAGCCCGTTACTACTATCACCAGGCCAGCTTCGCGAACATCTGAACCAACTTAAGAGACATCTTCCGTTTGGTTTGGATTTGCCAGTTCCAGATAACGACGTCTTGCAATTATATGGCTTAATGAAGGCACAAGGCACAATCGCAAACAATCATGTGATATTTAAGGTCACGTTTCCATTAGTGGCAACGCAGGCAGTGCAACTGTATAACCTGGTACCCATTCCAGCAATTGGAACTCATGGGATTGTAATCATGAACATTAAAATTCCCCTCATTGCTGTCAACAAGGAACAGAATCAATACATTGGGCTCTCAAGAGCCGATTTAGAACAATGTCACCAGCTCAACAACGAACAATATATCTGTTTTGATAAACAAACGACGTTTACGGCTAATAGCAACTGTGAGTTCCAGCTATTCAAAAACACAAAATCATCAACCTGTCAAATACAACACACAAACAGGTCATTTGTCTGGTACGACATGTATCACAAAAATCAGTGGATTTTTGCCACCACCAGACCAATTGAACTCGCAGTGACCTGTGACGATAATATAGATAGTGTCACTATCAAGAAAACTGGATTGTTAACTCTAGACCCGACGTGTACAGCAAGGAGTTCTGCTATACGAATAACAGGTCACCGTATTACTACGACAGACACAATGAAATTGTCATATGTCCGATTTGGCAACTTCAGCATTGGCCCAACAAAAGTAGCGCCAACAACCACACAATTCATGAAAATGCAACTAAGCTACGACGAATTAAGCAACATTCAAGGAAAACTGGAAACTAAGCAAAACTGGAAGTTACCAGAAGACCCCAGCCAGCCGGCACACCATGTTATCGTTTCCTACGTAGCACTAACTATACCATTGGTTCTTGTGATGGTATATGGAATAAGGAGATGCTCCCAAACCCCAAGGCACAATGGTCCAGAGCAGACAACCGTGAGGATCGTCAATCCTATACCGACTCCCGCTGCAGCAAACCCAGCCCCCAGCAATTTTGCGGTCAACGTTGGATAACGTTGAACAGGTGTTCAACGGCCGGGAGTATGTTGGTGTTTAGATTATATAAAATAAGATAACATTAAGACAATTATAATATAGAACAAATGGAAATGTATGCCAATATAAGTATGTAACCCATTATAGATATCGATGGCTCATCAGTCATAAGTAGATCTGATATGGTCAGCAGTTAACAATAAAGACCTAGTTCATCAAGTTGCTATAGTTAGCTATTATCAATAAAGACGTATTTTGCTGACCTAACACTATGTCGAACTATGCACTGGTGAGCTCTCTAGTTTTACTATAAAAGAAATGCATCATTCTTTGTAAGATCAGATACCAATTGTAGCTACATCGGGTGTGCATCGCTGTGTCTTTGGCCCCCATCTCTACCTTTGTAATCTCGCTCCGAAGTCCACCCAATTTATGTGTTGGTTGCGACGACTATTAGTCACTGGTTTATGTGCTAGTGCCTATTTGATTATAAATAAATAAACAATAATAAATTCAAGAAATACTAACGTCTTTCATTGAACAATAGTTTAAGGGAAAAGTCCATGATGTTAAGTTTCGTAAGAATCATAAAATGATCAACAGTTACTAAAAGCGTTACTAAAGTCGGTATCAATAACATCAGTTTGACACCTTTAACGGAAGCCCTGGTGTACAAGGGTGGTCAATTCTAGAAGATTTATTAGCGTCGAAGGACCTATCACGAAGCCATGCTGACAAGGAGAAATAGTGGATCTGGATATGTGTTGAAGGAAAGGCGCAATAATCTTCTCAAACAGCTTAGGTATTGCGGTAAGTCTGGCAATGTCACGGTAGTTAGAAATATCCGATTTGTTGCCCCTTTTATAAAGCGGAATAATAACATTTCCCAACATCAGGAAAGCTACAATTCTCACTCGATACAAGAAACAACCGAGATAAAGGCTTAGATACAACTAGGAATATTATCAGGCCCGGGTACGAAGGAAGACGTCATGGATGATAAGGTAGATGTAATACAGTCTTAAGTAATAATAGCAAAACACATACAAGTTAAATGTGGGATTGAGAAGCGATAGGGTTTGGTATGCGAAGCAGTAGTAGAATAAGTTGATTGAAAGATTTAAGCAAACAGATCTGCAATATCTGAATCATTATTAGCAATCAAGTCATTAAGTCTGAAGGTGGAAGGTAGGAAATTAGAGCGTCGTTAACAAAGTTGTAAAATCTTTTGGTGTTCTTATAAAATTCAACCTTACAGCGCACGATATAATTCTTGTAGCATTAAGTATTTAAGAGATAAAATTGATATTCCATGCATGGACCAAACGATGGTGCATCTCTATAAATACCACAAAGTCAATTCAAACCACATTTACCCTCAGAAGATTATTCTGCCCTACACTAACATTCAACAATAAAACAATTCCGATTGCCAGCAATGACACATATTTGGGCGTAACGATAGACAGAAGATGACATTGGAAAAAAAATTAACAATAAGCAAATGTACCAGGAAATTTAAAATGCTGCCGTCAAGACCTCCAGGCGTTGGCTATAGCGTTTGCATCCTTTGGACAGACGACCAACAATGATTACTCGATAACATTGACTCAATTAATAAAGCTCAAATTCGTTGTAAAGCTGAAGCTGAGACAACACAAATAAGACGTTAACATCAAAATAAATAAATTAAAAATATATACATACCATTGAAAACTATTTAGAAAAAAATAGAAGCTCGCCACTTCGTTAGGAATGCCACACAGTCGGTGCATGTGTTATTGGCCCTCTACATTTGGTCATCCTGATCCTCGCCTTCTGACCCAGACGATAATAGTTCTTCGTTAAATTCGACGTACTTCTTCTTTTGTCCGATTTACTCTTATCATCTCTATCCTTGTAAAATCGTCGATAACGATGCCTGTCTCTTGAACGACTGCGATCATCACGATCCTTGCGGTTTTTGTCTTTGTCATTATCTTTATCTCGATCTCTTCTGTTAAATTTATGGTCACGTTGACGTTCTCTCCCACTTGTTCTCGCAAATTCCGCTCCTTACGTTTCTCGTCCTTGAAAATATGCAAATAGTCCTCGAATTATTCCTCTCTGTAGGTAGAGTCCATCACAAGATATCGTGAGTCTTATTCAATCTTCCTTTTGATATCATACCATCTGGCATGTCCATTTATATATACACATACATATTTTCACATAAGCAATGTAGGACAAGCGTAACATGAGCTAGGGCTAAGCCAGCGTGTAAACGCCGACCAAACACTTTTTTACATGCGCCCCAAATTATATGTATGTATTTACTGGCACTTCCCTCTCTCTTCTAACTATCGCGGAAACGGAAGCATATATATGTATTTTAACATAGGTTAAGCAAATAATATTTACTAAATAAAAAACAATCTCAAATTTGCGATGCGACACTGACGTGTTCGCCGTTTCTTCATTATTTTACTTAAACTGTAACCCCTTCATTCTATTTGGTCTACAAATGGCGGAGGTCTCGAGTTGCCACCGAATCTAAAAGTCTACTCTCTCATTTGTTTAACCCATTAGCATACTCTGTGGTCCTGTTTACTGTACTCAATCATTTGTCTTCTTTGGTCTCTTTTACTTCCGGTGTTGTCCAGAGATCCTTTACTTCCCCATCTTTGTGGTATTAATAACGGGATTGCTAATGTGGCAATGCTTATTTTATGTAACGAATCGGCCTCCTTGTTTTCGTTGTTTTCGGCCGCCTTTGCTGTACCTGTACACCTTCCTAATTTATCTTTTTCTTTGTCTGTTTAAAAAACTAATAACGTCTTTTTTTTACATTAATTGTCAAAAAAAAAGGACTTCTTACCAAGCTTGTGACGATCCTTTTCCCTCCTTCGGGATATTGCTAGTATCTTTTAGGGCTGGGTTCGACACAACAAAATATATATTGTGCCCCGGTGAACTTGAAACTCGTATATGTGTAGCATTACTAATGTATTGATATTTATTGGGGTTTTGGTTTGGGTACAGATGTATATAATTAGCTTCTTGGCAGAGTTTTTGACCTGTGGCTGTGCTGTGTATATGTTTATTTGCCCTATTTTATAAATTTGTGAGGTTACTCGTAAGGCCTTATATATTTGCTAACTTGTTTCTGAGTCCTGATCCGTGGACTTGCTATGCTAGATGAGTTTCTAAGCTTACTTGCAAGGCCTTAAGAATCTTGCTTCACTTGTTGTTCAATTGATCACGACTTGAAGACTTGATGATCCTCCTCGCTTGCTGCTGGCCTTATATAGGTTATGCTATGCGCCTAGAAATTTACCGTCGGCCCATCGATTTCACCCACGCATTGCCCTGTTACCCTGTTCCCTTTTTTTACTCATTTACTATCAGAATCTCGCCAGCCCTGTCTTTTGTACCTTTAATTTTTTTTGGGTGACTCATCTCGCATCTTTTAATGGCTCTGCATCATTGCTATGTGGGCGATTACTGAGTATCTTTTCTACGAGACTTTCTGTTTCATTATTCCCTCCTCGCTATTTTATGTGGCCTGTTCCGCATCTTTTTTTGTAACTTGTAGCGTGCGCTAGTTTAAACATTCAAATTTTTAAATTCAACGACGTTACGCGCGTCTTTGCTAATAGCGATCAATCGATAAATAAATAATACTGGTATCAAAGAATAATATTGCGATATCGATAAGCGATCTATCGTTTTTTTGGGGGGCAGCGCACTTCGTTTTTTGTCATTTCATTTTACCAAAGAGAAGGAAAGTTATAGAAAAAAAGCTGTGTCCCAAAAAAAATTAAGTCTAGATTCTGGGAGATATGTAGGTTATTAAAATTTTTACCCCGCCGCCATCTGCATCTTACTCTATATCATAGATTGTAAACCTCCCATTTCCCTGGCCAATATTGCCGATAGCTTTCGTTGGGAGTATTATTTTCTGGAAAACCGGCGAGTTTTCCAAACATCAATTTTTCGTACCAGAGCACGTGCAGCCGAACTTTGGGTTGTCTTGCATTCCGCAATTAACATTGGGATATTGGGAAGACACTGCAACTAAACGCCGGCAGCGCCACAATGTTTCGTTTTGAGGTTTACGGTGCGGCCAAAAGTGTCTCATTTTTTCGAGAACGGCCATAACCCTCAGATGAACTGAATTTTTCCTATGGCTAGAGTTTAAAGGCGAGTGGCCGTACCTAACCTTCTTCCGCTGCTGACCCAGACAAAGCTTGGTTTTTTAGACCATGTCTGTATGCTGCCGCCAACAGAGAGCGCAATACATGTGACCACCTCGAAAATTTCGAAAATCATTTTGTGCTAAATAGTTATGTGTCAATCAAGTTACAAAACAAAAATAAAATAATAATGTTATTAAAGTAAATGTAAAATCAATTTAAAGTCACGTGAACGTTATTCTAAATAATTCAAGTCAATCGTAACAGTAAATAGAGTAAATCTAACAAAGTGAGAGAAACGGAGTTTAATGGTGGTCATAAAGCGCAAAGGAGAAATCATCATCTAAAACACACTACCACAGTGCATCGATGGAAGGCCTTTCAGCGACTAAACTATGGGGTAAATGCCTAGTGTAGTAAGCGGTATCAATTCGGCGACTCTCAACCATGTTTTTGCGAACTATGGGGTGATGGTAGTCAATTGATGCTCTGAATTGTTGATGTAATTTCTGTTTCAGCGTTTTATGATCAACCGAATAATAACAAAGAAATGATCTCCGTAAATAATGATTGAATTGAAGCAAAATAAAAAGTGATGAGTAAATTTGTGCAACTTGAAAATTTAAACTAACCGTAACGAAAAAAAAATGAATTTGAATTAAGATGAATAATTATTACAAAAAAAAAAAAAATTAACTTGATTTATTTGATATTTCTTCGATACATTTTTATTCTATTCTACGATAATTAATAATCTGTAACGAATAAGCGCTTTCCATAATACTAGCTTTGATCCCTCTTATTAAATAGTTTAATTTGCTTTTGAGTTCTATTGATTTTAAAGTCTGAAAAGTTTGGAATTTTGAAATGTTGAGTTACACCAGACGACTAATTAAAATCCGTAAGTATAAATTTTGTTAAAAATTAATATAAAAAAAAAAAGAAATGTTTTTATCTGAAATTATAATGAATTTGAATATGATTGCTTAAGTTTTATAATTTATTTTCCTAGTGACATGGGTACCTGATTTGATATTAGTCAGGGTCTAAGGGGAATCTTTATAAAGAATAACAAAGATTCATGGTTGGGATCTACATCTATGACCTCAGTAACTACTAGTCGTGAACCAAAGAATACTCTTTGCTTCCTTTCAGGTTTTTTTTTATTTATATGAATTACTTACTGTGTTCATAGGTATTTATCTTGCAAGTCATTTAATTGCCATTTAAAGTTAGTTTCAGTAGAGATCCTAATAAAATTAAATTTTATAATTAAAGATAGAGATTTCAGCAAACAACCCCCCACCCCGCAAGAGCTACGGAACCAGAGGATCTCGATCTGCTGTAATTCACCTATCGCCTTCTTTAGGTTATTGGTTTATTTATCATCGCTGTGATAGGAAGATTACATAAAATTTATGGCGCGCAACCGTGAGGCCGGATAAGAAGGTTACATACAATTTTTGCTCGTTTTGTTTATGTCCTCGATAATTTAGCACTCGTTTAGTAGGGCGTTCAAAACTTTTCTTAACAATTCAGATTATTGTATATTGGATGTTCGATATCAGTAATAATTGTATCTAAGATCATGTTACGACTGCGGAACGGCTAAAGAAATCGAAGACAACTCGATTAAATTGTTTTATACCAAGCTTTGGAGGATTAAATGTTCAGGTGTCTGGATCTTGGTAGTACACATGGTATATCCTTGCCGATCTGGAGATTCAAGAGGCCAAAGCCTAACTAAAAGAATAATTTAAATGTCATAGCCCAAAAAAATAAATAAATAAATAAGTTACCAATATTCTTTAGGTTCATTTGGCTAGTTACGATATTAAATCATGTACCCAGTCATGTCACTTTTAGGGAAATAATTAATTGCAAAAAAAAAAACGTCTCTAGTTCAAGCAATGTAGGACAAGCGTAACATGAGCTAGGGCTAAGCCAGCGTGTAAACGCCGACCAAACACTTTTTTTACATGCGCCCCAAATTATATGTATGTATTTACTGGCACTTTCCCTCTCTCTTGTAACTATCGCGGAAACGGAAGCATATATATGTATTTTAACATAGGTTAAGCAAATAATATTTACTAAATAAAAAACAATCTCAAAACTGCGATGCGACACTGACGTGTTCGCCGTTTCTTCATTATTTTACTTAAACTGTAACCCCTTTATTCTATTTGGTCTACAAATGGCGGAGGTCTCGAGTTGCCACCGAATCTAAAAGTCTACTCTCTCATTTGTTTAACCCATTAGCATACCCTGTGGTCCTGTTTACTGTACTCAATCATTTGTCTTCTTTGGTCTCTTTTACTTCCGGTGTTGTCCAGAGATCCTTTACTTCCCCATCTTGGTGGTATTAATAACGGGATTGCTAATGTGGCAATGCTTATTTTATGTAACGAATCGGCCTCCTTGTTTTCGTTGTTTTCGGCCGTCTTTGCTGTACCTGTACACCTTCCTAATTTATCTTTTTCTTTGTCTGTTTAAAAAACTAATAACGTCTTTTTTTACATTAATTGTCAAAAAAAAAAAGGACTTCTTACCAAGCTTGTGACGATCCTTTTCCCTCCTTCGGGATATTGCTAGTATCTTTTAGGGCTGGGTTCGACACAACAAAATATATATTGTGCCCCGGTGAACTTGAAACTCGTATATGTGTAGCATTACTAATGTATTGATATTTATTGGGGTTTTGGTTTGGGTACAGATGTATATAATTAGCTTCTTGGCAGAGTTTTCGACCTGTGGCTGTGCTGTGTATATGTTTATTTGTCCTATTTTATGAATTTGTGAGGTTACTCGTAAGGCCTTATATATTTGCTAACTTGTTTCTGAGTTTCTAATTAATTGGAAAAAAAAAAAACGTTTCTAGTTCAACATAGTCCACCAAATATGGACACTCCAGCAGAAAACATATGCAAAATTTGTTCCTTGGTTTTTGACAATACGCAAACATGTTTCTGTACGCCCTGTAAACACATTTTCCATAAATCATGTTTGGAAGCTCTACTAGAAAAGGAAAAGCATTGCCCAGATTGTGAGAGTGAGATAGATGTGTCTAGTCTAAAGCTCGTAGTAGGCAACTGTTCACCAAAAGCGAAGCAAAAACATTTGTCATCAGCACCCTGCACTTCTCGAGCATGGACTCGTAATTTTGCAAAAACGCTAAGTCAAGTCCCGATAGACAGAGCAGAGCAGCCCAACGAACCAGCTATATAAGTTAGCGAAGCACCAACATCAGGTTTTTATGCCAGTCACGGTAGTAATCAACCCGAACGAGCAAGGACCAATCGTAGTAATAACACACGTCATAATCGAGAGTTTGATTATACGGTTTTACAAAATATGACCGAACAAACAGTTTCTCGTGTAGTATCGTCGTTACCTATAAATTTTGGTCAGCGAGAAGAACCAGTAGACCGTGTCCAAACCCAATCGATGATCAGTTCGCCCTGCTCTACAACTGTACAAAATGCTAAAATTGCAAATGTAATGCAGAAGTGGAATCTACGTTTTGACGGATCTGCAGAAGGTTTAGGAGTAGAAAAATTTATTTATAGAGTAAAAGCCCTAACGGAGGAAACCCTTTTGCAAAACAACCTGTTGCCAGAGATACGACAAAAGTTACTATATCAATCTATCGCATCAATAGGTCATCTTCGTAGATTAGTACAGATGCAAGATAATTTAACACAAGAACTCAGTCCTCAAGCAAAAGTAATTCCTAACGCGAAACTGAATGCACGCAGACAAATTTTTGAAATTCAAGAAGAGGGAACCGAAGATAATGAAATAGTCCCAGATGAGGAGTATGAAGTTGCTGCGGTGCAAGGGAAGTTCGTTTGTTGGAATTGTCGCGAAGCAGGTCACACATGGCAAAACTGTCTAGAAGATCGCACCGTTTTTTGTTACGGTTGTGGCACGGCCAATGTGTATAAGCCCCAATGTCAAGATTGTATAAGTAGGTTAGCGGAAAACAGACCGAAGGCATCCAGGCAACGTCGGATGCTCCCGCAATAGTTACAACCAACTCGGAAAGCATTCAACAAAGTATCAACGGAGTGAATCATAAAGTAAACGTACGAAAGTCTCACAAGTTCCCACTAATATTTTTATCATATCCGGAGCGTTTACAACATTACCTTACATTTAAAGACAGAATTTTCAGATCTGACCAACCCTTGTCTAAACGCACGTTAAGACTAAGGAAATATTATGATCGCGCAAGACAAACCAGGAAACTTTTTGTTGAAACAATTTTTAGAAACGACAACGATAATAGGAGCTACGCAGAAGTCTCATTTCTTACGTTCACAGAATTAGGTTTGTGAGATGCCGGTGCCAGCATAAGTTGTATAGGCTCGGATTTAGCACAAACAGATTTTTCACATTTTCCCAATTCGTAAAAACTAAAGGTCAAAAGTGCACAGCGGACGGAAACGGCCAAAATGTGATTGGTATGTTAGAAGTGATGGTACGTTACGGTAGATTGGAAAGAATGTAGAAATTATTTGTAATTCCAACGTTGAAGAAAAGAGTAATATTAGGTCATGACTTTTTGGAGAATTTTCGAACTTGCCCTGGCAATAATCGATCGAGACCGAGAAGAAGTTAGAGGCTGATCCTAGTTCTTATTCTCTCACGTATTCGCAATCAAGACAGCTTGAAGCCGTCAAACAAATGTTTCCCAATGCAAGTCATCATCTCGGACGTACGTCACATCGAGATTGGCGAAGCCAAACCTGTTAAACAACGTTTCTACGCTATTAGTCCAGCGGTTGAAAAATTAGTATTTATAGAACCAGCTGTAAGCGCCTGGAACTCTCCTATACGACCGGTTATAAAGCGGAATAAAGTGCGACTGTGTTTAGACGCCCGCAAGTTAAATCTAGTCACAATTAAGGATGCTCATCCTTTGCCCAGCATTGAAAGTATTTTCTCAAGATTACCCAAGGCGAATATAATTTCCAAAATTGATTTAAAGGATGCCTACTGGCAAATAGAATTAACTGAAGCATCCAAACCTCATACCTCATTTACAGTACCAGGAAGACCGTTATATCAATTCAAAGTTATGCCTTTCGGCCTTTGCAATGCCATATCTACTATGAGTCGTCTGATGGATGAAGTAGTCCCTGCAGATCTTCGTCATTGTGTTTTTGGCTATTTGGATGATCTGTGTATAATGTTAGTAAGAATCGCAGAGCAATTTTGGAAAGCTAACTTGTCCATTAACATAGAGAAAAGTCAGTTTTGTGTGACAAGCAGTAATTATTTAGGATATGTAATAGACAGTAAGGGCATCTGAACCGATCCATCAAAGATTGCCTGTATAAAAAATTGGCCACCACCTAAGAATTTGAAACAAACTAGACGATTCCTTGGAGTTTGTCGTTGGTATCGCCGTTTCATAATAAATTTTACTGATCTCATTTATCCTATAACGGTAGTTGTCATCAAAAAAGAATTTTGTTTGGACTCTGGAAGCTCAAGCTGCTATGGATAAGTTGAAGGATCTGTTAACTTCTGCCCCTATCCTACAAAGCCCGGACTTTAATAAGAAATTTTTTTTACACTGTGATGCCAGCGATTATGGTATCGGCGCTGTACTTGTCCAATTATCAGACGCAGAAGAAGAGAAACCTATTGCTTTCATGTCTAAAAAGTTGAGACGTGCTCAACGCAATTATAGTGTTACTAAACGAGAATGTTTAGCTGTTAAATTGGCGATCGAAAAATTTAGGTGTTATTTGGAATTACAAGAATTTGAAGTAGTTACTGATCACTCTAGTTTATTGTGTGCGCCAACAAAACGTTTCAGGAAGATTAGCTCGATGGATTTTTCGCTTGCAACATTTTAAGTTTAGTATGTCACATAGAAAAGGAAAAGAACACTTGATTCCTGACGCATTATCAAGATTGCCCAATCTTAAGATAGAGGCTATAGAAATGGGACCGACTATAGATCTGGACTCCGAATCATTTTTGGACGATAGTTATATGCAGCTGAAGAAGAAAATCAAGACAAATTTTCGGATATCAAAATTGTAGATAAACGTTTGTATATTCGAACCGAACATGGTGGTAAACTCAGAGTTGATGTTCTAAAATAAGCTCACGATAAGTCTTCACATTCAGGTATGCAGAAAACTATTGACAAAATACGTAGAACTCTTTTTTGGCCTGGCATGGTAAAGGATGTGCGTGACCATATTCGTCAGTGTGACACTTGTAAAGAGTCCAAAGCACCAAATTATACGCTTAGACCACCTATGGGACAGCATATGCCAACTTGTAGACCCTTTCAACGGCTGTATATCGATTTGGTCCTTACCCGCGTAGCAAAAATGGGTTTGTTGGTTTGTTAATTGTTCTTGACCATTTCAGTAAATATCATTGGTTACAACCTTTGAAAAAATTTCGCTCGGAAGATATACAAGAATTCTTGTTAAAACAAATATTTCATTGTTTTGGAGTTCCGGAAATCATCGTTAGTGACAATGGTGTTCAACGCAGCAACGCAGCTGAAGGTGTTAATCGTTGTCTATTAGCGGCGATCCGTTCGTATTTAAAAAATCAAGAGCAAACGCTTTGGGATCAACATTTAACTACCGCATTGCGATCATCGTTGCATCAATCTTTAGGTTGCTCACCCTATAAAGCTTTGTTCGGCTTGGACATGGTTACTCATGGTTCAGATTATAAGCTATTAAAGGAATTAAAGTTGTTACAAGAGCCCATAACACCGCTCAATCAGAATGACCAGTTGAACCTTTTGCGACAGGATATAAGAGAAAACATCCAGAAAGCATATGATCGAAATGTATAACCAGTATAACCTTCGTAGTAAGCCTGTCTCTTTTAAAGAAGGCCAAGAAGTTTTTCGCCGAAACTTCGCATTGAGCAAATTCTCTGAGAACTTTAATGCTAAATTAGCATAAAAATAAAATGTCGAATAAAAAGGAAACTCGGAAATGATATACGAAACTAATTCCCACTAATATGCTGCCTAACGTTGCATATTATCGGGTGGTGTAGCGTGCGCTAGTTTAACCTTTCAAATTTTTAAATTTAACGACGTTACGCGCGTTTTTGCTAGTAGCGATCAATCGATAAATAAATAATACTGGTATCGATCGACCGAAAAAGAATAATATTGCGATATCGATAAGCGATCTATCGTTTTTTTTTTTTTAGGGGCAGCGCACTTCGTTTTTTTTGCACTAGGTGACATTTCATTTTACCAAAGAGAAGGAAAGTTATAGAAAAAAAAGCTGTGTCCCAAAAAAAATTAAGTCTAGATTCTGGGAGATATGTAGGTTATTAAAATTTTTACCCCGCCGCCATCTGCATCTTACTCTATATCATAAATTGTAAACCTCCCATTTCCCTGGCCAATATTGCCGATAGCTTTCGTTGGGAGTATTATTTTCTGGAAAACCGGCGAGTTTTCCAAACACCAATTTTTCGTACCAGAGCACGTGCAGCCAAACTTTTGGTTGTCTTGCATTCCGCAATTAACATTGGGATATTGGGAAGACACTGCAACTAAACGCCGGCAGCGCCACAATGTTTCGTTTTGAGGTTTACGAGAACGGCCATAACCCTCAGATGAACTGAATTTTTCCTATGGCTAGAGTTTAAAGGCGAGTGGCCGTATCTAACCTTCTTCCGCTGCTGACCCAGACAAAGCTTGGTTTTTTAGACCATGTCTGTATGCTGCCGCCAACAGAGAGCGCAATACATGTGACCACCTCGACCTGTGACCTCGAAAATTTCGAAAATCGTTTTGTCCTAAATAGTTATGTGAAAATAATTTTTCTGTTGATCTGATTTTTGTGTCGAAGCCCCAATCAAGTTACAAAACAAAAAAAATAATAATAATGTTATTAAAGTAAATGTAAAATCAATTTAAAGTCACGTGAAGGTTATTCTAAATAATTCAAGTCAATCGTAACAGTAAATAGAGTAAATCTAACAAAGTGAGAGAAACGGAGTTTAATGGTGGTCATAAAGCGCAAAGGTGAAATCATCATCTAAAACACACTACCACAGTGCATCGATGGAAGGCCTTTCAGCGACTAAACTATGGGGTAAATGCCTAGTGTAGTAAGCGGTATCAATTCGGCGACTCTCAACCATGTTTTTGCGAACTATGGGGTGATGGTAGTCAATTGATGCTCTGAATTGTTGATGTAATTTCTGTTTCAGCGTTTTATGATCAACCGAATAATAACAAAGAAATGATCTCCGTAAATAATGATTGAATTGAAGCAAAATAAAAAGTGATGAGTAAATTTGTGCAACTTGAAAATTTAAACTAACCGTAACGAAAAAAAAAAAAAATGAATTTGAATTAAAATGAATAATTATTACAAAAAAAAAAATTAACTTGATTTATTTGATATTTCTTCGATACATTTTTATTCTATTCTACGATAATTAATAATCTGTAACGAATAAGCGCTTTCCATAATACTAGCTTTAATCCCTCTTATTAAATAGTTTAATTTGCTTTTGAGTTCTATTGATTTTAAAGTCTGAAAAGTTTGGAATTTTGAAATGTTGAGTTACACCAGACGACTAATTAAAATCCGTCAGTATACATTTTGTTAAAAATTAATATAAAAAAAAAAGAAATGTTTTTATCAAAACTGGGTATGAGCCGGCTTTAGGTCAATAAATCTTACTAATTTTGTAAGATTTTAAATCATAGGCAGCACAAAAGGTGAGCAGGTTGTCTGTATAGCTCTTTCAAGAACTACCAAGTTCTATCATCAGCAGACTTCGCTAAAGAATCCACCGTTGTAATGGCCATACCATATCTTCAACGCTAAAAGTAGTTGGGAATTCCAAACGACATGAAGCGAGAAAAGAACGGCAAAGCTTGCAACTGCAGACTCCACCTTTTTAATGTGCATACCCATGGGCGCCATCAGAATTAGTGTAAAGGCCTTCGCCTTCACCAACTAACCATCGCGCCCAAATTTTTTGTTATAGTATATTGTACTATATGCTATACAGACAACCCGCTCACCTTTTGTGCTGCCTATGACCTTCTTTAGGTTATTGGTTTATTTATCATCGCTGTGATAGAAAGATTACATAAAATTTATGGCGCGCAACCGTGAGGCCGGATAAGAAGGTTCCCGCTGAGTTCCCGGCTAAACTCTCCTCTTCGTAAACACCCGAGCCCGTAACCGTAACTCTCCTCGGCCCCCCTCGACTGACCCAATCCTCGCACGGCTTCGGCTACATTCTCCGGCCACTCACCCGGCTCCCCAGGCTCGTACCCCTCTTACCCACGTGGTACAGGGTACGCATGCTGACGCGCCAACCTCAGTCTTCTACCTCTATCCTATAACGGTAATTGTTGTTGTTGCTGTTGGGCTTCTTGATGCAGTAGCTGTTGCTGCCGTTGTTGCTGTTGTGCCTCTCGTTCCCGTTGCTATTGTTGTCGATCAAGTTGTGGTTGCTATTCCATTTCTTGTTGCCACCACGCTCAATATTGTTGTTGTTGTTGTAGTGCCTCTTGTTGCCGTAGCTGTTGTTGGAGTTCTTGGTCATTTGCCACCGCTCTCGCCAGCATCCGGTTGAATTCTGGGTACCCATCAGCCCTCCGTGTGTACTCAGCTTCGTTCTCTGCCGTCTTCATCACGTCGTCTACCTCCCGCCATATGAGTTCGTCGTCATCGTTCTGGCATCAGTCTGCCATTACCGAGTTAGCGGTACTCTTCTCGCTCATGTAACCACTGTCTTCTGTTGCTCATACATCATCTTTGTTGTCCTCATCCGAGGAAATGACGATGACCGGTTCGGGCACTACCGGTCCCTCGTCACCGGACTCCTCCTCGGTCACGTAGTGCCAAGATCCAATCAGGCCAGTGGTCCCGCATCTCGAACTACGTCCTGGCCAAATTGTTCAACGTTTAAATTGTTGTTGAAATTGTTGTTGCTTGTCGCACAGATGGTCTGGCTGCCTGGTACCGTAATCTTGATTTGGGTTTTTCTCTAATTGTTACGCGAGTATACGCGGGATGATCTTGAAGAGGACAGGTTTACAAATATAACCGTTATATAAAGAGCGGGCAAATCTAAATTCATCTGCATTAGTGTTTCCTCGGCCTTGTTATTTCTCATCCGTTTTCTTTTCTCCATCCTTCCTCCTTGCTTTGTTGGCTTCAATTTCGCCGCATATTTGTCGATGATTTTCTTATGTTGATGCTTGGGTGTTATTTATTACTATTTATTTACGATATTTATTATTAGACACATGTATAGGCTGGGACCTTTGATTTCTTTTTCGGATGTCGGTAACCTTGGGAATTTTTGTAAAATCGAGACTCCCCTCTTTTCTTTTTTTTTTTTTTAGGTTATCATTATTCTCTTCCACGTCACATATTTGTTGTTTGAGCTGGGTAATATGTGCCTGTCTGTTATTTCTGTGCCTCCACGTAACTTCCATGGCAGCGATGACTTTCCAATAACCATCAAAATTTCCCTACATTTCAGCTCCGACATGAACCCAACGCTGTTAAAGTACAAAACCGACCTAGCACATTGGGATCTTTACGAAAACAAATGCACCGGTGTGGGCCCAAAACTGGGCTAATGGTTGTCTCAACCATCAAGTAGCACGATTGACTAAAGGCATAAGAGATGCTGCTTACTGCAGCATCCCACAAACAAAACGCGTCCCACATAAAGCCAAAGTCCCCTGGTGAAACAACTCTTTTCAACACCTAAGAGATGAAAAGCAACTTTTTCACCTATGTAAATCTCACATGTCAAACACAGCTCTTATTAAATATAAAAAAGCCAATGCAATTTTCAAGAAGGCTGTACTCTCGACCAAACGTCACTGTCTCGATAATTTTATATCTCAAATTTCTCCAATATCTACCACTAAGAAAGTTTGGTCCGACAATTAACGTTTAGCTGGTGTCCCATCCACTCCCTTAAAAACCCTTAAAAATATATTAAACTCACTTCAGGTCTATTAACGTGTCCCCACCGTATTGCAGATGAGTTTGGCGAAGTCTGGTCGAAGTATTCTATGGAATGTAATTTTTCTGCCAAATATATAGACCAAAAACAGTAATATCAGTCAAGTAGTTACTATCGAACCGCTCTATCTCCTTCTACCAACTCCTTAGAAGCAAAGTTGACACTAATCGAATACGATACTGCCGTGGCAAACGCCAGAGTTAAAAGCCCAGGTGCCGATAGGATAACTTACTCTATGTTAAAGCATATCCCCAACTCTCTAAAAACAATAATCCTTGATATTTTTACCAACATGCTCAACTCTGGAATATACCCACACACAAGGAGATCTACCATAGTAATTCCTATAGTAAAGCCAAACAAAACCCCACACGAAATATACAGCTTCCGTCCGATTTCTCTTCTATCTTGCCTAGGTAAAACAATTGATGTAATCTCGCATACCCAGGTAGCCATCAAAAGGAAATACAGTACAATGGACGCATTACTGCGCATTCAACATTTCGTGTCAAACGCCCTTTCTACCAAAAATCATGTCTCCATTCGGCGACACATTTCAAAAGATCTTTTGATCGCGTGGGGCTACATGCAGTTCTTTGCCACCTCGAACATTGGGGCATTGGTCCAAGCCTTTATAACCTTATAAAGGCCTTTAAGAACAACCGCACCTTCAGGGTTCGAGATAACAATGTTACTTCTAACACCTACAATTTACACAATGGTATCCCACAAGGTTCCCCACTATCCGTAGTTCTATTCATGATTGCTTTCGAATAACTAAACAATTTTTTAACGCGATAATCTATACCAAAGTAAAAAATTTGAAGACTGTAAAAACTATATTTGCCAAAATATTACAAGATTTGGAATCGTGGCGTGCCTTTTCAGCTACTTCCTATTTGCCGTAAGCACCAATGTATCCTCACTGACATAGTTTTTAAGAACAAACGCATCAAATCTGTAGATCACTTGAAAATCCTTGGCATAATCTTCGACTCAAAATTTATCTTTTATCACCATTGTAACATTTTAATAAAACGGCTTGAAGCACGCTTAAACATTATAATATTCCTATCTTTGAAATTTACTAGCACACACTTACTAACATTACCCGCGTCCTAATGATCTCCAAAATCGAATACGGCCTTCCTATTTTCGGATGGTGCGCAAAGTCTCACACCAAAAAATACAATCACCATATCACGGTGCCGCACGACGGGCCCTAAATGCATTTCCCATCTCCCCCCATCGCCTGTATATTGGAGAGTATAAGAGTGTAGTACAAATAGTATGAATTCGCTCGTTTGTACGCATAGTGCGCGCTGTGACGAAGACGAAGACGAAACGCAAGCAATCAGCTTCAAACGCTGCTGTACTGAATTGGAAGACGAATCGCTTGCTAGCTACCATTGTTTTTGATTGTTTTTTCTATCCATGCTTTGACAAGTGTTCAAATTTAGTTGTAATTTGTTATTAATCATAGGTAAGATTTAATAATAAGTGGCTCAATTTTAATTAGAATATAATCATATGTGCTAAATGTTATTCTGTTATATTCCTCAAATTTGTTTTTATCGTGGCGCAACTCATCATACAAATGATGAAAAATTCACCAAATGCTTTTCTTTCCAAATTTATAGGGTGTACATTTTTATTTACTTTCATACGTTTTAATTTAAAATATAAGCTTTGCTCAATCAGAAGGTGATCATCTGATGAAGAATTCATTGCGACTAACATAACAAAAGCGCAACCCATTCGTCTTGCACTGTGACGACCTATTCGCTTACTCACAACGCAAGCAATTTCTCTTCAGCTTCGTCTTCATCTTCGTCTTCGTCTCAGCGTGCACTGTGTTTGCAGCCTAAGTCTTATCGGCCCATCAAACCATTGGTCATGCAATAAACCCACAGTCAACGTTAGCCTACATAACTGCACAAAAAGCAAAACCGGCAGTCCGGAATTCCTGTCTCAATTTTTATGCGAAAAAAACAAACTTGGGGATAAAGTTTGGCTTTACACAGACGGGTCCAAAACAACTGAAGCAACCACCTTCGCCGTCGTTGACAGCGATAACACTATCATCGCCGGGGGACTCCTCCCGACATACAACTCCATCTTAACCGCTGAAGCGCAGGCCGTATTAAAAGCCTGTCATTATGCTGCCACAAAGAAAGGGCCATTCCTAATAGGCACCGACAGTCTCTCTACAATATCAGTCATACGGAACTGGGAAAATGGTGATTCCACAATCCAAGAAATACGCAGCCTAGCCATTATGTACCAAAAAAAGATAACCATTTTCTGGACACCCAGCCACACGGGGATTCCTGGCAATGAATCCGCGGACAAAGCTGCGGGCGAAATGAGGCTCGCTGTTACTCCCCTTTTTACTCAAATTAACACCAAGGACTTAAGGAACCATATCCGTCGACACCTCGATGAAAAAAAGCAGTCTTTATGGAGCCTTTTCAATCACAGATACCAAAAGATCAACCCAAGATGATCAAAAATCGTTTTCCCTGCACCTCCTCATCGAGCTTGCGGAACCTTCATCCGCCGGCGCATCGGGCGCACAGATTGCACTCACAACCACCTTCTCAAGGGCTATACCCGACCCCCTGCCCACCAGGAAAACCTAACCGCAGAACAAATCCTATAGAGCATTAGGGTCTCCCTTTTTGGAACCCTAATCCCCTCCAACCTTTTAAATAATCCTACCATAGATAATATCCTTAAAATATACAATTTCATCAAAGAAACACATTTAAAAATATGAGAACAAATTTTCGAGTCGAAGGCCCTTGCAGCTAGTGCTCTTTTATCAATCATTAGGTTTAGTAATTATAACTAGATTTAATTTGTTAAATAAATTAATTAATTAATTAAAACTCAGGAGCTGTGCAAAAACACGACCGTTACTTCAGAGAGCAGAAGCTTACCAGCACAGCCCAAAGATTTTGCCGTCAGCTTTAGCACTGCCTCGCGAGGCTGAAAACAGTATAGAAAGGATCACATTCGCTGCTACGTATGCTAAAGCAGTGGAAGGTAGGAGCCACCCAGGGAAAAATAATATGAAAGGAAACCGCTAAATGCACATGCAAAACATTTTGAGAAAAACCCCCACTTTACAGAAAAACAGGGCCAATATAGACCACAAAAAGGTGAGCAGGGACCAGCCTCAAATAATAAACAAAGTCGAGGCCAATAACAAGTACAACCGATGGATGTTGATCCATCATTTTCCAAGCTGAGACAGCAGACTAGTTGGGGTAAAGCCCATAGTAGCATCACTTACGGCCCAAGTAAGACAGAACGCATCAGAGCCTAAGAGCGGGCAGAGTCGCCAGAAAGTTAACAACATTTTTCAAAAAGACTCGAATACGCGAGTAAAGCAGAATCCGCAGTCGCCGATGCTAGCGATGAGAACGACTCTATACTGTTTTAGGGAACGCTCCCAACTGCCGTTCGTCGAGCGGCAGTTGGCTGGTAGAACACTGCATTACCATCTCGGTCTGCGTATAAAAGTCCTGTAGGGTGGTTGACAATAAAGGCTTTGACTCAAACGGCAACAAACGGCGGACCATTGCTGACCGATACCCAATGCCAAGCATTCCAATGATTCTACCGAATCTTGGAAAGGCACAATTTTTCAAGACTTGGACTTAAAATATGGGTACCACCAAATTTATTTAGCCGAAAAAGATCGCGCGAAAACGTCGTTTCCAGTAAACGGAGGAAAATACGAATTTTGTCGCTTACCCTTTGGTTTGAAAAATGCAGAAAGAATGTTTCAGAGAGCAATTGACGATGTTCTATGGGAACAAATTGGAAAAATATGCTACATCTACGTTGATGACGTGCTAATATTTTCTAAAAAATTAAGCCAAGCATGTCAAACACATTGACACTGTGCTCCAACTGCTTTGCAACGCCAACATGAGAGTGTCGAAAGTAAAGACAAAATTTTTAAAAAGAAAGCGTCGAATTTTTGGGTTTCTTCGTCTCCAGTGACGGAACAAAAACTGATCCCGAAAAGGTCAAGGCAATTCAAGAATATCTTGAACCAAAGAGCCTTTACGCACTAAAATCGTTTTTGGGCCTTGCTAGTTATTACATGGTGTTTATTAAGGATTTTACATCAATTGCAAGACCCTTAACCGACGTACTGAAAGGCAAAAATAAAAATGTAAGCAACCACATGTCCAAATGACTTTGATGAATCGCAACGTCACGCCTTTGACCGCTTAAGAAACATTCTGGCATCAGAGTATGTCATACTCATGTACCCAAATTTTCAAAAACCTTTCGACCTTACAACCGACGCTTCTCCCGACGGGATTAGAGCAGTATTGTCTCAGGGCGGGAGGCCAATAACAATGATATCCCGAATATAAAAGCAAAGTGAGTCTTTACGCCACTAATAAAAGGGAGCTGTTGGTACATGTATGGATCAAAAGGGTTACATATTTTCACAAAGCACCAACCGCTCACACTTTCTGTGTCACAAAAGAACACAAATGCGAGAATTAAAAAGTGGATAGCGCTTATTAAAGAACGTAACGCTCAAATTCATTACAAGCCAGGGAAAGAAAACTTGCAGATGCCTTATCACGGTAAAATGTGAATGCCCTACAAGACGAAACACTATCATGTGCTGCCACCAGAGGAGCGCTACAAACGTCCATACCGTCTTATCCCGTCTAAATGCTGCATATCGATATATTCTCCACTGCAAAAAACGCACCTCCATTTCCACAGCACATTGCTAGAGATATCCAGACGCAGACGCGAGAAGCAATAGAATATAAGAAAACAATAACCGAATGACAGAGGAAAACACAGTTGACTTAATTCAACACACTAATTTGCGAGAAATATTAAAGACAGAATCAACAAAAGCCCAGAAAGATCAACTCAAAAGATGCAACCCAGTTAGGCAAAATAGGGTATTCGAAGTAGGTATTCATTAAGAATAATAAAAGATTGGGAAACAAACTATCCTCATTGTGTTCTGAGGGACGCGTACAAACAAACCTGGGAACGTCTGTACTTATTAAGGGGAGGTTGGTAAGGACAATTTTAAGTAATATTAACCAAGTTTTAATAATTACAATGAGTTAATGATACACCACAGGATAGCAAGAAGTCTAGATTTTTTTGGGAACAGCGCTAAAGGTTGTGGCGGGAATGGCGGGAATGGAAAGAATCAAATTAACAGAAGCCCAGCTCGTTCAATCTAATAATCGAAAAAATAATAATAAATACAGATTGTGACGAATCACATTTCTTCCATAACCAAACTACGCCCATGTAGGGCCCCTTTTTCTTATTATCTTTAATTTGACACGCCCATGGAGGGCATATTAAATATTCCGACATCAAAACTAACTGTAGTTCCTTTTTTCTGATAGTCAATGCTTACGATCGATGCCTCCCTCTCTTTCTAGCTCTCTCTTTCTCCCGACAGCAAACGCTGCGCTGCATGCCGACACTAAGGAGACCATGAGAAAATCGAAAGTGAAAGAGAGGGACGGCGATCGTGACGCGTGCCAAAGCACAAGACGCATCGTATGTTTTCACCGTTAGGATATAAGAAGGCAGAGCAATGGTTGGTTTGAATAGAGAGTTAGAATTAGAGAAAAATCAGTTAGCCAGTAACCATAGAAGTGAGCAGAACCAAAAACTCAGCAGCAGCAAAGTGCAACAACAGGTTTCTTTCTTCGAAGCAAGGATTATCAGGTGAGCCTAATACTCAGAATTCCCCTTAGCTTGAGTGCGGTAGGGCCCCAAAATTACAAAGATGTTTAGGATTAGTTAGTTACCAATAAACTCTGTACTTTTCTCATTTAACCCACCCAGCGTTATTTCTTTATTTGTTACTAAATTTATGTCCACCCTTTCCCTTCCCTTTTCCTTGGCCACTTAACTCTTCGAGTGGAGCCGAAGGATCAGCGGACTTTGGAAGGTGAGTTATTCTCCTGCAGACGAAGTCAGTCGCTGATCTCAAGGCTCAGTCACTCAGGGTGAAGACGCAACGGATCTTGGCCAAGCGGGCTTCGCTTGGCAGACAAGATCAGTCGTTGCAGCTTCTCTCCTCCTACCCCTTTTCAGTCCTTTTTTTCCCCTTTTATGTAGTCTCCATTTCATCCTTAATACTCATCAAGGTCTTCAGATCAAATAAATGTTCTTATATACGGGACTCTGGAGACTGAGAAATGTACCCCAGCCAGAGCTTCCTTACAAATGGCGCCCGAGCAGGGACCTTGATGAGTATTATGAGGGAAATGTTAAAATATATATTTATGTTTGCATAGTCATTGATATATATATATCGGAGTCAACACAGGAGTAAACATTTTTTTTTATATACATGTATATTTGTGGTTAGGGTATTTAAAGGTCGTTTTTTTTTTTTTTTTTTTTTTTTTTTTTAAAGATAAATTTAGGGAAGGGGGGGGAAAGGAGGGGGTAAAAAGGAGAAGATTTTTTTTTTTTTTTTTGGGGGGGGGGGGGGTGGGTTTTTTTTTTTTCCTTCCCCCCTCCCTTTTTTTTCCCCCTTTTTTTTTTTTTTCCCCCCCCCCTTCCCTTTTTTGTAAGTGGTTTGGTGTCTGTTTACCCAACGGGCAACACAAGGGTTAAAGGAGGCGGAAGCTTTCACCTCGCGCCGCTCTCCCGATGATGCCCATCGCTCTCCCCACAAAAGAACTCCCCACACTTCGCTCCAAGCGGGGCTTGGTGCCCTGCTCTTAAGTAAGCTAGGTTTAGTTGCATTATATACGTGAATATAAGTAATACATCCAAGTGAAGTGAAATTTCTCTACGTCTCAATATTTTACTGGGAGGAAGAAAAAGGAAAAAGGCAAAAATTCATCTAGCTGCCCCAAACCAAGAAGGAAGTTCGACCCCCCTACATAAACATTTGGTCCTTCGAGCCGGATACTAAGATCCTCTCGAACCATTAGCATCGGTGGAATTTCATCCATATTTCAAGCTAAGTAATTTTTTCCAAATTATAGGTATATGAGTACATGTACATGCCTCCAGCATCCGTACCCATACTCACATACATATAATTGTTGCCCTTGATTCTCCTAATCCAAGTAAAAATTACTTTCGCGCAAATTTTTCCTCCTCAAAGGAGAGAAAATTTTGGTCCCCAAATTTTCATACATATATATGTGTCCAGTACATAAGGCGCCATATTGTTTCGCCCACTTCAAGTTTTTTTTTCTCGCACTTTGGCATATATAGGCCGAGTATATAAGGCGCTATATTTTATTTGCCTATTTCCAATATATATTTTTTCGCAATTTCAAAAAAATATTAACACATATGTATGTATGCAGTGAATCAAACCTACGAAAAAAGTGATCTCCTACATATAAAATATATATATGCAAGCAGAGTGTGTGAATGTGACAAAAAAATACAAATTTATCCAGTGCTACATTAAATCCAAAAATAAAGGTTTTGTGCAAATACAGTCCACTCCTGGGAAAAGTGTGCGCGCAGTGAAAGGTGGTTCCAACGAAGAGAAGAAAATTTTCAATACAAATAATAAAGATTTAAAAAAAAAAAAAAAAACGAAAGTGAACCACCCTCTCACATATAAAAGCCACACTTAGACATTTCTGGTGTCCCGCGACACCCTATAAAGTTGGGGCATATCGGTTAGACACAGCAAAAGAATTCATATTTAAAAAAAAAAAAAAAAATTAATTTATATAAAGAAATCCGATCCATTCACACCTCTGCATATCGCCATTCCATATTTTCATATTTAAAAAAAAAAAAAAAATTTTTAAATACATATATATATACTCCAACATTTTACATATCCATACACATACATATATATATACTCCAACATTTTACATATCCATACACATACATATATATACATATTTTTCCATACATAAACTTTTACATATTGATACTCATATACATATCCATACATATATTCCACAAAAATTTCTAATTTTTTCGCACACAAATATATTTTTCCATCACCGCGAACAAATCCCGCTACCCCTTGCAGCCTATATACATACATACATACGTGCATACATAAGTACCGCTTAACTGCAGTATACCAGCACAGCTGCAAGCTCATGTGCCAAAGACCGGCACAAAGCAAACGACCAAAAGTAGCTGTGCTGTATACCCTAGGTTGGCAGGCACTTTGTGGGGTATATATGTTGAAGGGTCACGTTGAGGAAAAAATCGAATAATATTTAATTATTAAAAATTTGTGTTCCGCGTTTTTGTTTATTCTATTCCCACGCGTTCCAAGTCGTATCTTTGGTTCTATTTCAATACCAAAGTGTTTCAACCCGTTCCAAGTCGCATCTTTGGAGTTATATTTCAATTCCAAAGTATTCCCACACATTCAAGTCGTATCTTTGGAGTTAGATTCCAATTCCAACGTGTTTCCACGCGTTTCAAGTCGTATCCTTGGTCCTATTTCAATTCCAAAGTGTTTCCACGCGTTCCAAGTCGTATCTTTGGAGTTAGATTCCAATTCCAAAGTGTTTCCACGCGTTTCAAGTCGTATCTTTGGTTCTATTTCAATTCCAAAGTGTTTCAACCCGTTCCAAGTCGCATCTTTGGAGTTATATTTCAATTCCAAAGTATTCCCACACGTTCCAAGTCGTATCTTTGGAGTTAGATTTCAATTCCAAAGTGTTTCCACGCGTTCCAAGTCGTATCTTTGGAGTTAGATTCCAATTCCAAAGTGTTTCCACGCGTTTCAAGTCGTATCTTTGGTTCTATTTCAATTCCAAAGTGTTTCAACCCGTTCCAAGTCGCATCTTTGGAGTTATATTTCAATTCCAAAGTATTCCCACACGTTCCAAGTCGTATCTTTGGAGTTAGATTTCAATTCCAAAGTGTTTCCACGCGTTCCAAGTCGTATCTTTGGAGTTAGATTCCAATTCCAAAGTGTTTCCACGCGTTTCAAGTCGTATCTTTGGTTCTATTTCAATTCCAAAGTGTTTCAACCCGTTCCAAGTCGCATCTTTGGAGTTATATTTCAATTCCAAAGTATTCCCACACGTTCCAAGTCGTGTCTTTGGAGTTAGATTCCAATTCCAAAGTGTTTCCACGCGTTTCAAGTCGTATCTTTGGTTCTATTTCAATTCCAAAGTGTTTCCACCCGCTCCAAGTCGCATCTTTGTAGTTATATTTGAATTCCAAGGTGTTCCAAGCCGTTCCTAGGGTTTTTTGGCAGTGTTCCAAGTCATTCCAAACGTACCAACTCGTTTTCTGGATTTTCAATCTATTTCAAGGCGTTTCAAAGCCGTCTTTAAGTGGTTTGGCAGTGTTCCAAGTCATTCCAAACGTACCAGCTCGTTTTCTGGATTTTCAATCTATTTCAAGGCGTTTCAAAGCCGTTCTTTAAGTGGTTTGGTAGTGTTCCAGTTTTTCCCAAACGGTCCAGTTTGTCTTTTTGGCTAATTTTCAAGCCGTGCCAAACCAGCTCACTACTTTATAAACGCCACTCTCTGGGGTTATGAGCACGAGCCCGTCAAAAAACGAGAAAGCAGCTGAGAACACTGCAGCCCCGAGCAAATCCTCAATTGCTGCTCCAGGTCAGCGCCAGAGGAGTACCAGCCCTACTACTCCTCCTTCCCGAGCATTTCAGACCCTCTCTAGTCCATTAACTCTCACGTCCGCACCATCGAGCACGACCTGTCAGCAAGCCACGTCAGAGCCACGACGAGCAAGCCAAAAAGAGGTCAAATCATTGGTACCACTTCCACAGATTTTTGTAACCGCCCCAAGAGTCACTCGGTCCGAAACCAAAAGGGTTTTAGCTGCTTCCACCATGGCTTTGAAGAAGTTTGTTTCCATTTGCGATAAACTAATTCAGTTTGAAGTCGACACCCACGTCACTTCACTGTCCGAGGTCAGCGTATTTACGCTCCAAGTCCGTCGTGATCGAGTTCAAGCGTTGTGGGAGAAGGTCGAGCAGGAATATGAGAAATGCGAGGCACTCACAGATGGTAAAGACGATAACTCTGAAGATTTAGCCATCCAAGCTAAATATGACAAATGCTATCAAGTTTACGAGCGATGCACGGCTCGATTAAACGAGCTTATCCATGAAGGGTCTGCTCCTACTCCTCCGAACCGTCATGCGCCTACCTCTGCACCAGCAGAACGAGGCTGTCGATTGCCACCCATTGACACAGAAGTCTTTACGGGAGATTACTTAAAATGGCCCACGTTCCGTGACTTGTTTACAGCCATCTACATAAGCGATTCGCGAATTTCCCCCGTTGAAAAGCTGTACCATCTCCTAGCGAAAACGAGGGGTGAAGCCAACCTCATTGTAGCAAAATTCCCGCTTACAAATGATGGTTTTGAAACGGCATGGAATGCACTCAAACAGCGTTTCGAAAATAAGCGACTTATCGTGAACAGCCAATTCCGAGCACTTCTTGACCTGCCTCAAATTTCCCATGAGTCCGGAAAAGCATTACAGGATCATCAGAATGCTCTGCAGGCATCCATTCGCGCTTTTGAGCACTGTGGCCTGCCAGTAACCACTTGGGGAGGCATGTTCGTATTTTTCTGTTCCATCAAATTGCCAAAGAATACCCTTTCATTATGGGAACAATCTCTGGGAGACAAGACTGCCATTCCAGAGTGGCAAATGATGGACGATTTCCTCACTGAGCGGTTCCGTACGCTCGAAGCAGTGGAAAATACAACTGCAATGGCTATTTCGGTTCCCACACCGAAACCTCCACGAAATCCGCTTCCAGCCACCCGAAAGGCTAATACATTTGAAGCCAAGGTGACCACCAAACCAAAATCCTGTGATCTCTGTATGAAGGAGAATCACCCGGTGCGTCGATGTCCCCGCTTCCTTCAGATGACGGTGCCAGAGAGGGTGGCATACATAAAGAAAAAGTCCCTTTGTCTGAACTGTTTCGCAAGAGGACATCAAGTAAAAGATTGTCCGAGTCAGCACAATTGCTTCACGTGCAAGGGGCGTCACAATACGCTCTTGCACAAGGACGCCCGACCGGAGAATAATCCAACGCCGGTCCCAGCTCAGCCCAGTTCACACAATATTGTCCGGACTTACTTTACCTCTGAGGCAAGGTCCTCACGAGATAAGTTGCTAGGTACAGCCATCGTGGACTTTTGGCACAAGGGCACTACTTATGCTTCACGGGCGCTATTAGACCCGGCTTCGGAAGCCAATTTCATATCCGAAAGAATGTTCCGACTCATGAAGTTACCATTCCAAACTGTCAGGGCCGAAGTGACAGGCATTAACGGAAAGGTCAATAGAACCTTGAAGGTCTGTCACATAAGCATTCGGTCATCGCATGGACCTCCAGTCCAGATAGAGATAGAAGCTTTTGTCTTGTCCCAAGTTGCTGATGATTTGCCGTCATGTACGATAGCCCAAGCCACACTGGAAGGAATGCCCAATATTCCTCTAGCCGATCCCTCCTTCCGATTAAAGGCAAAGATCGATCTACTTCTTGGCATTGATGTCATACCAGCGGTGACTCTTTCCGGCATCCAGACCGAAGTGTGCGGATCTTTAATGGCTCAAGAGACGAGATTCGGTTGGGTCATTTCAGGCCCGTTGCAAGGGGTCCCCGTTAGTTCATGTGCCGCGTTCACCACGAGGGTCGCTGTTAGCAGAGAGGAGGGACTTGAAACTCTTCTCACAAGGTTTTGGGAGGTGGAGGATCTACCGGGCAAACCGGTAGAAGATTCTGACTCTGTTTGCGAGGTCAATTTCCAGAAGACCACAAGGAGAGATGTTTCGGGGAGATATACGGTCTCACTTCCGTTTCGAGATCCAACCAACATCAACCTTGGTCATTCCAGACCAGGGGCATTGGCTCAGTTCCTAAAAAACGAAAGCCGGCTCCTTAAAAATATTCCGGCAAAAACTGAGTATGACGCCGTCATCCAAGAATATTTGGACTTGGGCCACATGCGTCAGGTTCCATTTGACGGCACTAATAACAATTTTTATTTGCCACACCATGCGGTCTTCAAGCCCGACAGCACCACAACAAAGGTACGGGTAGTCTTTAACGCCTCTAGCAAGTCCACCAACGGAGTAAGTCTCAACGACATACTTTACCCTGGTCCGGTACTTCAGTCCGATCTCACTACTCAGATTCTCAAGTGGCGTTTTTTCCGAGTAGTTTTCAATGCCGACATCACAAAAATGTACCGCCAAATTATGGTCGATCCAATCCATACGCCATTTCAGAGGATCCTGTTCCGAAATAAAGAGGGGCAACTTGGTGATTACGAGCTGAATACCGTCACGTTTGGCATTAACTGTGCTCCGTTCTTAGCCATCCGAGTACTTCAGCAACTCGCAAGTGATGTACAATCCAAATTTCCTTTGGCTAGCGATATTATCAAGTCCTATATGTATGTCGATGATGTCCTGGCAGGGGCTCATAATGAAGCAACGGCAATCGCAATGGTCAATGAACTTCAAGACGCTCTTGGTTCAGCTGGCTTTCCTTTGCGCAAGTGGACATCGAATGTGAAGAGCGTGCTCAGTTGCATTCCAAAGAGTCATTTACTGAATGCTGATTTCCTCGATATCGAAGAGGCTAGCACAGCGAAAACACTGGGAATCCGATGGAAAGCGACTACGGATGAGTTTTATTTTGTCATCTCACCCCAAGATGTCAAGTCAGCTTATACTAAGCGAGAAGTCCTCGGGCAGATCGCCAAGTTATTCGATCCCGCTGGCTGGCTGGCTCCCTTTGTGATTCAAGCCAAGGTGTTTATGCAAGAGCTTTGGCTACAAGAGCTAGGGTGGGATGATCAATTGCCCAGTGAACTCCATCACAGGTGGCAGGATTTTACAAAGAGCTACTCCTTCCTTGACCAGATCCGAATTCCACGATGGGTTCTTCATGACCCAAATTCCGACATCCAATTCCATTGTTTTTGCGATGCGTCACAGCGGGCTTATGGTGCCGCAATTTACGTGCGCGTTAGCAATGACCAAGGCATATCGTGCTGCCTTCTTGCAGCGAAATCTAGAGTAGCCCCGGTTAAAACGGTTTCATTGCCCCGCCTTGAATTATGCGGAGCCACACTTTTAGCTGAACTGGCAGCTGCAGTTCTTCCGCAACTTCCAGTTGATAAGGCGGAGGCTTTTTATTGGTCAGATTCCACCGTCGTACTGTCGTGGTTAAATAAGCCACCCTGCACATGGACAACGTTTGTCGCAAATCGGGTAGCAAAAATTGTGACGGCAACAAATGACGCCCCATGGAATCACGTTCGTTCAGAGGACAATCCAGCAGATCTCCCTAGCCGCGGCCTGAGTGCGCAGGAACTGGTACACAAGGATTTGTGGTGGCACGGCCCACCATGGCTACGGGAACCACAAGAGTCCTGGCAGCGAGCGACACCACTCCCACTAGACACTACCTTGGAGAAGCGGGTAGTGAAGGTCCACGTCGCGATCGCTAAGCCAGCCAACGAGATACTATCTCGTTTTTCCAATCTGGCACGTGCCTTACGAGTGATAGCATATGTGATCCGTTTCGGCAGAAGGTGTCGTAAACTTCCAAACGATTACTCCGGGGATGTGACCTCTAGCGAGATCAATCAAGTACTCCAGGCGTTGATCCGAGTCACACAGCGTGATTACTTTCCGACGGAACATCGGTGTCTACAGCAGAAGAAATCTCTGCCCACGTCTAGCACTATTCTCAATTTGAATCCTTTCATTGACGCATCAGGTGTGATCCGAGCATGTGGGCGCGTGCAACAAGCAGCGGCCCTTAGTTACGATGAGCGTAACCCCATTCTGTTGCCAGTAGTAAGTCCATTGTCCCGGCTGTTGGTGCTTTTCACGCATCAGATCTCTCTCCATGGGGGCAGCCAACTGGTAGTCCGTCTCATCCGACAGAGATACTGGATTCCAAGACTGCGGAATCTAGTAAAATCGGTGGTCAATTCATGCAAAGTCTGTGTGATTTACAAAAGAAGGCTGCAATCACAGCTAATGGGCACCCTTCCGGCCCAGCGAACTACTTTCGCACGTCCTTTCACGACCACCGGGATAGATTTCGCAGGTCCTTTCGACATCAAGAGTTTCACCGGCCGCGCTTGCCGCATATCAAAGGGATATGTGTGTGTCTTTGTTTGCTTTTCCACCAAAGCCATTCACCTTGAGGCAACGTCGGATTTGAGTACCGAAGCATTTCTGGCAGCATTCGCTCGCTTTGTATCGAGGCGAGGGTGTCCCCAGCAAGTGCAGTCCGACAACGGAAAAAACTTCGTAGGTGCATCCAGAGTGCTTGAAAAAGATTTCCTAAGTTCTACCCAGCAGAAAATATTATCCCACTACAGCCATCAGAATCTGTCCTGGCATTTCATCCCTCCCGGGGCACCACACATGGGAGGGTTGTGGGAGGCTGGAGTTAAGAGTTTTAAAACTCTGTTCTACAAGGCCACCTCCAACCAAAGGTATACTTTTGAAGAGTTCTCTACGCTGCTGGCTAAGGTAGAGGCGTGTTTGAACTCGCGGCCGATTTCTCCTATGTCTGAAGACCCCACCGACTCTTTAGCTTTGACCCCAGGCCATTTCCTAGTGGGCGGTCCATTGCTATCCGTGACGGAACCTGAAATCAAGGATCAGGTACCGTCGATCATTAACCGGTGGCAGCGTCTGAAGGCCGTGAGTCAGCATTTCTGCACCCGATGGAAAGACGAGTATCTGAAGGAGCTACATAAGCGCAATAAGTGGCGATTCCCTTCTAAAAATCTTGAAGTGGGCGATCTGGTGGTACTCAAAGACGACAATCTTCCATTTAATGAATGGCGTCTCGGGCGAATCCACCAAACACACCCTGGCAGTGACGGCAATGTCCGCGTCGTCGAACTGCTTACCGCTCGCGGTATTGTGAAGCGTCCCGTCGCAAAGTTGATCTTTCTTCCTCCAGAAGAAAGAATTCAAACCCATTACGTAAAACTACAGTAGCGTCCAGCACTTGGTCCTTCCTCCCAATTAAGAAGGGCCGAGCTGCCAGTAGTAATATGTGTATTCTATCGTCCTACATTAATCCGCTTTCTTCATTATTTGTCCCGGCAGCTTCCTGATATTCGTCAACCTAGCTCCCGTTTCCATGGCTCCGAGACCGCGTTCAGTACAGGCATCGAAAGAGGAGCGCAGATGTTCGCGAGGAACTGAGTCCTTCCGTTGCCGAGTCTGTCGCGGAATCCATCCTCTGAAGCGATGCCGTCGCTTCCTGCGGCTGAACGTGGAGAAGAGGATGAGGGCAGTGCTTGCGAATAAGTACTGCGCCAATTGCCTGGCCCACCAACATTCCGGAGGAAGCTGCTTAAGCGGTGATAAGTGCCGAATATGTGAGGAGGATCACCACACGCTGCTCCACTTCCATGAACAGCCACGTCGACGCACTCCCAGCTCCGTCGTACGCCGAGTCACCCCCGAGTCCTCCAGACGAAGGGTCGCACCAACGCCAGCCTCCGATCCAAAACTGACCTTGACCACACTGCTGCAGCACCGCAATCCGCATCTGATGCCCACGGCGATGGTACGTCTTGAGACGGGGGAAAAACCTTCGACGTGAAGGCCCTGGTGGACCCTTGTTCTGCGGTATCGTCGATGGCGACGTCACTGGCCACGGCCTTCAAGTTGACAGCCGTCAATATAGGGGCAGAGAAAGCGGTGGCAGCAGTGATCCGGTCCCCAATCAGTGAAGGATGGCGATTGGAGGCGATCCTGAAGGTGGTCGATGGCTTGTGCTGCCGCACTCCAAGCGCTCCGGTGGACCCACAGATCGCCAAAAAGTTTGAGGGCATCGTCCTGGCGGATGATACGTTCTACCGACCGTCGTCAGTGTCTTTGGTCCTGGGCGCGGATGTGATCACGGAGGTCATGTTGGAGGGGAGTCTACCCGGGGTTGGCGGGCGGCCAATTGCGATGCGCACAGTCTTTGGCTGGACCCTGTCCGGAGCGTGCCACTAGACTGCCTGGGTCTTGCACTCCTGCAAGGGGGGAGCATGTTTATGCCCAACCGGGCAACACAAGGGTTAAAGGAGGCGGAAGCTTTCACCTCGCGCCGCTCTCCCGATGATGCCCATCGCTCTCCCCACAAAAGAACTCCCCACACTTCGCTCCAAGCGGGGCTTGGTGCCCTGCTCTTAAGTAAGCTAGGTTTAGTTGCATTATATACGTGAATATAAGTAATACATCCAAGTGAAGTGAAATTTCTCTACGTCTCAATATTTTACTGGGAGGAAGAAAAAGGAAAAAGAAAAATTCATCTAGCTGCCCCAAACCACAGAAGGAAGTTCGACCCCTATTTATTTTTTTTTTTTTTTTTTTTTTTTTTTTTTTTTTTTTTTTTTTTTTTTTTTTTTAAGAAAAGGGGGGGGGGTTTGTTTTGTCCTTTATTTTTTTTTTTTTTTTTTTTTTTTTTGGGGGTGTTTTGCTTTTGTTTTTTGTGTGTTTTTTCTTTTTATTTTTTAGGTTTTTGTTTTTTTTTTTTTTTTTTTTTTTTTTTTTTTTTTTTTGTTTTTTTTTTTTTTAGCGGGGGGGAAAAAAAAAAAAAAAAATTTATATAACACTCAAAGGGTTTTGCCTGGTTGGGGGGGAAAATCGGCAGAATCTCTGGCTGGTTTCGACAGAATCATCAGCAGAGTCATCAACAGAGTTTTCGACAGGATTAATAATATCATCAACAGCATAGTTCGGAGAGAATTATTAATGAAGTCAGCTACTGAGTTACCGACAGAGCTAGCGATAGAGTCATCAACGGAGCCATCGACAGAGCCGCACATGGAAATTAGCTTTATTAATCGGCAGAACTATCAGCAGAGTCATCAACAGAGTTTTCGACAGGATTAATAATATCATCAACAGCATATTTCGGAGAGAATTATTAATGGAGTCAGCTACTGAGTTACCGACAGAGCTAGCGATAGAGTCAACAACGGAGCCGTCGACAGAGTCGCATATGGAAATTAGTTTTATTAAAAAAAAAGAGAAGGAAAAGATTGAAAGTTACCAGAAGCAGATAGAACGAATCAAGAAGACTCTCACAGAGTTTCATTAGTGAGGCTATAACCTACCACACTTTGAGTTGAACGGGACCTGGGTATGGGTAACCTAGAAATCCACCACTCTCACCCCAAAGCAGCAGGGTGAAAGAGACAGAAGAATAAAGCACAAGGGGCCATTTAAGTCCAAGCATATGTACTGGGAAGGGCAGTAAGTGTTTGGAACTCAGCAAGATAACATCGAAAAAAAGTGCTTCAATCCGGAATGGTAACAACTGGACAAGGAACATCAATAGGACTACTCATCAATACATTTAAACCGAAAACCACCTCGAAAGTTTCCATCGCGGGGATAACTCTCATTTAAGCGTCACCGTTACTTACTCTTCTTTGAATAAACATATGTACATTTTTATATTTTCTGACCCCTCCCCTGCAAAATTTATTAAAAAAAATTAAAGAATAACCATAAAATATATATATACGCATTGATCAACTTGCACATCCAGATCATAGTCTATCGGTTTACCGTAGCCATCTTTACATAGTATCGCGTAGCCTACTGGGCGAACTTCTAAATCCTTTGGCTGCTTATCTCTTATATTACGACCCCGAGTCCCTACTAATATACTAGCAATGGGCGTTCATTGGATAAACAATCGTCGCAAGGTCGAGTTGAAAGTCCTTTGTGACGAATTCGGATTAGACACCGGGGGAATAGCGGAGGACCTAAGGAATCGTTTCCGCGAGTTCGCCTCAAGAGGATCACCATCCTGAGGTATTGAGTCGAATTGCCAAAATCAAAGCCCAATTTAGTGCCGGGGACAATAAATTAGATGTAAAACCCCAGTCTAGAGCACCCTCAACCACTCCTTATGGAATTGTTTCCCAACTACGGGTACCACAAGACACTAACTATCGTTCCGAATCGCATTCTGGTTCTCGCTCCTGTTCTCCGACACCTTTCGGTATTCCCGGCTGAAAGATCAACATCGAACCCAGTGAGCGTAATCGAGTCCATGAATCTCTGGCAGGCCGTACCACTGGAAACTTTGCCTCGATCGCGGAACGTATAATCAAATGGGGAATTGCCTTTAGCGGATCTACCGATCCCATCTATTTCATAGAGCAAATAGAGAATCGAGCCGCGACGTACCGTTTGAATTTGAAGACACTGCCTCCGATGATAGCCATCCTATTGACCGGACGGGCCGAAAGTTGGTGGCAAACCAGCGGGTATCCGGAGATGACATGGGTCGATTTCAAGTCCGAATTTTTAGAATTCTTTCTACCCCCACGCTATTTCGAGAAACTAGAGGATTGCATACGCGCTCGAAAGCAACCATCAGGAACCATTCAAAGAGTATCTAGTAGACCTTCGATTAATGATGAAGAGAGCTCATTACTCGACGTTACAGAAACTCGACAGGATCTACGAAAATCTATTACCAGATTACAAGCGGTATACCCGACGAAATGATTTCCAAACGTTACCCGGCTCAACCAAGTTGGTGGTAAACTTTGAGACTATCCGATCGGAGCAACGCCGTTCAAAATAAGCCCTTGGATCATATAACTTCCAACCTAAACAGGACTACTATATGTCAACTCTCTGAAGCATTCGTGAATACCCGCACAGCTTGCCGCAAATGTGAAATCACTAAGATTGATGGGCTCAACGGTGTTACACAAATAGCACATGTCATTGTTTTGAAGCACGATCGACCCATGAAACAGAGGTATTATCCCCGTAATCCGGCCCAACAACAGGTTATCAAAGAAACAGTAGACGCACTGCTGAAGGAACACCGTATTGAACCATCCAAAAGCCCTCACAGCTCACCAATCGTGTTGGTAGGTAAGAAAACTGGCGATACTCGCATGTGTATAGACTTTCGACAACTGAACTGTTAGTCAGTACGCGACGCATACCCCTTGTCTCATATACACCATATTTTAGAGAAATTGAGGAACGCGAAATACATCTCTACTCTAGATTTAAAGAGTGGGTATTGGCAAATACCCTTAGAGGGCAAAAGTAGAGAGTGTACAGCTTTGACAGTACCCGGACGCGGGTTATTCCATTGGAAAGTCATGCCTTTCGGCTTACATTTCGCATCCGCCAGTTTCCAGAGGGCTTTAGATAGTGTGATTGGACCCGAAATGGAACCACATGCCTTCGATTATCTAGACGATATTATCGTAATCGGCAAGATGCTCGAGGAACATCTCTCACACCTGCTTAAAGTCTTTCGACGTCTACGAGAAGCCAATTTAAGAATCAACCGAGACAAATGTCGTTTCTTTAAAAAACGGATCCAATTTCTAGGTCACATTGTCAGCGACGATGGTATCCATACTGACCCCGAAAAGGTAGCAGCTATCCGTAACCTTCCGCCACCAACCAATGTCAAGGAGTTACGTCGATGTCTCGGTATCGCCTCTTGGTATCGTCGGTTCGTGCCTAACTTTTCTGACACGGTGCAACTTCTCACGAGTTTGTTAAAAAAGGTTTGAGTTGGTCTTGGAACTTAGAACAACAACAGGCGTTCGATGCACTCAAGAATCGTCTCACTACTGCCCCTGTCCTAGCTTGTCCGGATTTTGCTGCAAAGTTCTGCTTACAGACTGATGCCAGCGACATTGGCCTCGGCGCAATGCTCACTCAGAGTATCAACGGGGCGGAAAGAGTCATTGCTTACGCAAGTCGACGTCTCTTGAAGGCGGAGGAAAATTACTCGACTACTGAGAAGGAATGCCTGGCAATAGTCTGGGCCATCAGGAATTGTCGTTGCTATTTGGAAGGCTATCGCTTTGATGTAATCACTGACCATTTGGCGCTGAAGTGGCTAAACTCAATAGAAAATCCCACTGGGCGTGTGGACAGATGGGCGCTAGAGTTGCAACAATACGAGTTCGAGGTACATTATAGACAAGGTAAGCTGAACGTGATTGCCGATGGCCTATCGCGATAACCTTTGGATGTGCTCCACTGGGCACAACAAGCAGAATCAGAGTGTAAATGGTAGCTAAAGATGCGGCAGCACGTCACGGAACACCCTGCGGATTTTCCAGATTATGTATTCGAGATTTACTGTAGACGAGACCCTCACCCAGACGACCACGGTTCTACACCTTGGAAACAATGCGTGCCCCTGGAACATCCAGAGCAAGTACTCAAGGAATGTCACAATGCAGTCACGGCCGGCCAATTGGGAATCAGGAAAACTACCTTGCTGCCTCACTTGCTTGCAGTTGAAACCGGTGCAAATGAAACGAGCGGACAAAATGCTCACCCGTCAAGTCACGGAGTCTTTCGATACCGTGTGTACTGATTTTATCGGGCCTTTGCCACGTTCTAAGCAAGGTAATACGATGTTACTAGTTTTCCTGGATTTATATAGTAAATGGGTCGAGATGGTACCACTTCGTAAGGCCACTTCGGCCGCTTTGGAGAAGGCATTTCGTGAAAGAATTTGGGCCCGATTTGGCAACCCTCGCACCCTCGTGAGCGTTAATGGTACCCAGTTCACTAGCAAGCTTTTCAAAAACTTTTGCATACCGCCCCATATTCTCCACAGCTGAATCCTACCGAGCGGGCAAATCGAACCATCAAAACCATGATTGCACAGTACCTGGAGAATGGGCAAAGCTCTTGGCATCAATCGCTTCCAGAAATAACACTAGCGATCAACTCAAGCGTCAACGACACCACCGGATTCAGTCCAGCTTACATCATATTAGGTCGGGAACCCCGTATGGCCGGCGCCCTTTATGACCAAGTAACGGATGTCTCCTGTAACGAACCCCCTAGTTCCGACGAGCGCGTCCGACGAATGGAAGATATTTTCAAGCTTGTACATGAGAATCAACTGAATGCTACCCAAAAACAAAAGAAATACTACGACCTGAGACGACGCGACTGGCGTCCATGCATCGGGAGCATGGTCATGCTCAAGCAACATATGCTGTCTAATGGTAATGAAGGGTTCAACGCCAAACTGGCGCATAAGTATAAAGGCCCGTATAAAATAATCAAGTCTCTTTCCAGAAATGTCGTTAGACTATAAGAAGTCCAGGGGCGTGAGCGACGTACCGCAGGTCTGTCTGACTTGAAGGCCTTCAATAGTGACGACAACGAACCCCTGAACTACATGATTCTGAAGACATCGGCCTCGGGACACCTCGTACCCACTGCCCGCAGGAGGCCACTGACTAAAGATTTTTCAAGGGGGACCACTTGTTGGTGGGTGCGCCTGCCCAACGTCCCCCTCCCTCCTAAAGAGGGGCACTTCGGAACGATAATCGACAGGAATTATCTAAAACATTGTATCTTAGCTTTAATCATAGCACTTTTGTAAACCGCACTCAAAGGGCTCAAAGTACACTCAGAATTTAGAGCAGTTTTAACACACTTTATATTTCACAGTATGTCACAGCCAGGAGAAGACGCTGGCGATCGCGAGGCTGACATAGCCCGGATCGTCGAGGAGATGATAGCAGTATGGGAAAGGGAACATGGCCCTGTCGTGCCCGGCCCCACCCAAGGTGCTAGCCCACCGGAAGACCCGGTCCTGCTCTGAGCGTAAAACTGGCCCCGACCGACATCGCAATCGAGCGACCTTCGGGGATCAAGGATCCAGAGAGCGAGAAAACCCCACCCGACGAGGCTCAACGAGCTTCAGATACGACCCGACCGGAGCGCGCCGCGATCCTGTCTGTGGTCACAATCTCTCCCCCGGCACAAAAGAGCCGATCGTCTCAGCCGCGTTCTTTGGTTCAGTCCCAGTACCCGTGTGCCCACCGGATATGGCACTCATTCGGAGCCTCTCGTCTGGCCAGCAGAGCCTGTTTTCCGAGAGGAAATGTTCGTCTTGCCGTACCCATGGCCGGACCCTGGTGAAGTGCTCGCCGTCCCTATGGAGGACTACAGAGCCCCCGCCGCTGCTGACTGTGGATTCAAGTCCAATTCACCGGCTCCCCGTGTATCGGACACCCCTTCGCGGCCCGTGGACAACCAACCCAAGACTCACGTAGACCCAGCTACGATTACACCGGACACCCCTCCGCGGCCCATGTGCGAGTGTCTTGAGGGACGCCAACCCCCAACAGTAGTAGAAGCAGCCATGCCGGACACCCCTCTGCGGCCCGTGTATGAGCCTATCAGCCCTCCAGCGAACCCAGCTGTTCACCCGACGCCAGCAAAGACCCGTAGAACTACATCCGACCACGCAGACGAAGAGATGCCCTTAGACCTCTCCGTGCCCCGTCCTCGGCTAGCGCTCGTCTTGCTGTGAGTGCTGCGTCGACGCGTCGTCGAGAGAGTAATCTCCCTATGGCGACGCTAAAGAGACCATGAGAAAATCGAAAGTGAAAGAGAGGGACGGCGATCGTGACGCGTGCCAAAGCACAAGACGCATCGTATGTTGACCATAGAAGTGAGCAGAACCAAAAACTCAGCAGCAGCAAAGTGCAACAACAGGTTTCTTTCTTCGAAGCAAGGATTATCAGGTGAGCCTAATACTCAGAAATCCACTTAGCTTGAGTGCGGTAGGGCCCCAAAATTACAAAGATGTTTAGGATTAGTTAGTTACCAATAAACTCTGTACTTTTATCATTTAACCTACCCAGCGTTATTTCTTTATTTGTTACTAAATTTATGTCCACCCTTTCCCTTCCCTTTTTCTTGGCCACTTAACTCTTTGAGTGGAGCCGAAGGATCAGCGGACTTCGGAAGGTAAGTTATTCTCCTGCAGACGAAGTCAGTCGCTGATCTCAAGGCTCAGTCACTCAAGGTGAAGAGGCAACGGATCTTGGCCAAGTGGGTTTCGCTTGGTAGACAAGATCAGTCGTTGCAGTTCCTCTTCACCGTCCCTTTCCAATAACCCCACTAACGTTTCCCTTCACGCTTCCCTTTCCCAGTCCAAGAGGCAACGGATCTTGGCCAAGCGGGCTTCGCTTGGCAGACAAGATCAGTCGTTGCAGCTGCTCTTTTCCCTTTATGTGGTCTCCATTTCATCCTTAATACTCATCAAGGTCTTCAGATCAAACAAAATGTTCTGTAGACGGGACTCTGAAGACTGAGAAATGTACCCCAGCCAGAGCTTCCTTACAAGATACAGATACAGTTAACAAAATAAAACAAACCAGGAGTGGTGAAATTACCAGTATCCCACACTTATTCGAAATAGAATGATAATTACGGAAATTCAGGTTCTTAAATTTACTGTCCCGCTTGCCAAATCTAATATAATAAAACCATCTTTGATCACAATGATTTAAAATCAATTTTTACCGAACAGTAAAAATAGTCTCCATAATTAGTTTAATTGGAGTGTCCAACATTAAAATATTTCAGTCCGATAGCACCATAAATATAATTATAGATTACCCTAGAATTAAACTTTTATATAAGAAGGCCATTATTTTCCCATGGGACACCATAATACAGATACACGACAACGTAGTGGTAACCGTTTGTACCTAGTGCGAACGCGTTCTGTAGTCGGTCCACTAAACGAATCTGAATTTGTGGGTGTTCCCTGTAATCAACAAAAGGGGATATCTAGTAGAGGCTCATTGAAAAGGTGTCGCTCACCTGGCACCCAAATCAGCTGGGCTCATCCACCGTGGTCGAGTGCAACCGATAAGAAAATATGCTGTTTCCCTTTACTATAGCTGTACAAATAGGGGGGTCGCTCCGCAAGGGGTGAAGGGTCCACAGTTTCCCGCGCTTTTCTTGCCAAGGGCTCGGACTCCTGAAGCTGTCTCCTTTGCCTGTTCGGCCTACTTCTTTCCCGTTTGAACTTTCTTATATCCCCTACCACCGATAACAACAACTACCAACTACAGCTGTGCACCAGTGTTCGAAAGTAGCGCTTCAGCTTGGTCTCCAGAGGGCGCCCAATCTCTGCTAGTCAGCTCCCGGAAAACATTGCATACTCTCAGGAACAGCCATATGAGACGCGAAAATTGAAATTGGAAATAGCCCACTGAACTAAATATTTTCCTTCGGGAAGCCCCTAAATCCACAAAGCGTCTGTGCTCACATTGAGCGGCTTGTGGTGTGCGTCTGCACTAACTTTCGCACTTGGCAGTAGGTATAAAATACATCATAGTTTGAGAAATATGCCTGGAAAAAACGGAACTACTCCAGGTGGCAGCCACAAATGTGGAAATCCACCGACAAACCAAACCGCGGCCGGGGCACAGATTCTGGTGGCCCCTACATCCATATTAACAAATAGGAAAACTGCTGCATCGGTGGCACACTTGGCGGATACAGCGGACAATGTAACAAGCAGTGATGGGTGTAGAATGCTAGCGAGAGCAACTGCTTTTTAACGAAACAACTTAATAGGTAGAACAGCTTCGCATTCGTTCTGATGGCAATAAACAAAAAGTTCCTGCGAGCTATCACACCAGCAGCAGTTGCCTCAGCAGAGGAAACGCCAAAAAGAGGCCGTGAGTTAAGCCCACCCGCCGACGAAACAGAAGCGACGCTAAAAAGGCCAAGAGGCGTCCAGACAGGTCTAAAACAACTGATCACTGAGCTCGACACACTTGTCGAACAAATAGCTGCAATGGTCGCTATTTCTGCACCAAGCCACCATTCGACCATAAATTGTGGCATGAAGAATGAATTGGCAAGAATAAAAAGGTTTCGGATGGTGTAAAAACCCAACACCAAAGCAGACCGCGGTGCAATAAGCCAAACCAGGAGAAGCGGTCATCGACTTTTGCAGCTATTGTGGCCAAAAATGCTACACCAAAAGTAGCAGATACAAAGCAGAAGGTAAAGAATCGGAAAGCTGCCACACGCCCCAGCGCGGCATTAAGTCAGCCAACTACCCATACTATGACTGCTGCTGGGTACCGTCCCCTTACAAAAAGACACCCATAAGTGTGAAACGGTCAAAAGACCCAAAAGCAAGCGTAAAAGACGACGTCGTGCTTTGACGGTGCAATGCAGTGGCCCTACAAACTACGCAAAAATACTGGAGGCAGTCCACTGATCCTGCTATGCTCACACACAAGGAAGGAGTATGTGGAGTGCGTCGAAGAAGGAGAACTTCTCCTAGACATGAAGAAACATGATGACGACGGTACGCTAGCCCTACATAAGGCGTTGCAGCAAGCGCTTGGATCTTATGTACTAGGCTTGGCAATGCAACCAACAGGTGCAAAGATGAAAATTCTGCAACTTAATCTAAATCATTCCAGATCTGCATAGGACTTACTGGAGCAGACAGTCATAGATCTTGGCATTCACACAGCGCTCATGTCCGGAACATATGGGCTAAAAAAGGACGAAGCGAAGTTTAATGGCGTATCCATTTTTAGCTGCTACATAGCCCCAAGTGCGGACATAGACGAATTTGAAGCTATTATTGACTGCATAGCCGACGACGGCAGAAGTTCACTGGCAGCGAATCCTGTTTGACTCCTTCACCTCGCTGAATGTGAGTCTACTGAATATTCGCAGCACACAAATATTCAGCAGAGCGTGACAAAACTAAATAATTGAGCACGAGCCTGGCCCGGAATGCTACATGAATAGTCTTCGTCATATATACGCACAGTGATCACAATGCAAAAATAATCGAGTGTCGTGGCCAAACAACGCGCCTGGCCTGGACCAAGTTCTCGATTTGATGCCAAGAAAGTCTAAGCGAGGAGGGACTCTTGTTAATGATGAACAACGCACAAAAGCCTATGTTCTGCCATCCGAGAAGCCTGTGATGCGTCAATCACTCGCAAGAGCCAAGGTGGAAGCAGACGCGAACCAGTCCATTGGTAGAGCCATGAAATTGCAGAAGCTCGAAAGGAATGGCACAAAGCCACACGCAAGCAGCAGCATGCCAAAGGGGGTCCATCGTTCCAAAGACTACATTTATAAGACGCGGCGTGCATTACTAAATAGCGCTATTCACAAACATAGTAAAAACGCTATTCCCAGAGCGGCCAATACTGCAGCCTTCAATTGTAGGTTCCCAACAGGAGACTTCTATTCCCGGCTATATTAGCGATGAAGAAATTGTGCTGGCTGCCAAACGGATTGAAAGCAACAAATTGTCTGGCCCTGATGGATTTCCTGCTGGTGCCATTAAGCTCATCGTAATTTATTTATTTATTTTATTTATTTATTTATTTATTTTACGTCAACTAAGTCAGCAGTCGACGAAAAAGCTTAAGCTAAAATACAGATAATAATTAATTCATGAAGGTAGCTTAGCTTTATGCACAACATCCACGACCCGTTGGAGGTGTTTTATTTGCAACAAGGTGCCAGCTATGCCCCGATTCACAGCCAATGTGGTCAGGGATGAGTTGCAGCCAATCCAATATCCAGTCCAGAATACTTTCAGTGGTTACGCTGTAGATAATTAAAAAGTATAGCGCGAAGAGAAGTGACAGATAGATGTGGAGAAATAAGGTGAGAAAGGTTGTTAAAAGATTGGCAAAGAACACGAAGAGGTTCGTGAAGAGAGTAGTTAGTCAGACATCTACTAAGGTGAAGAGGAAAAAAGTTTCTGGTCCGACGTGAGGGAACACAAAAATATAGCGTATCTAGTAAATTGGTAGAACTGACTTCGCCGTTGACTACTTTATGTAGAAAGATACTACCAAATACGAGCCTACGGTTGTAAAGTGAAGGAAGATTATTAAGAAGAAGTCTGTCAGAATAAGAAGGTAGGCGAAGATTCGGTTTCCAATTAAGACCGCGTAACTCAAACTTAAGGAATTGCTTCTGTACCGATTCAATACTACGCTGGTGAACATCATATTGAGGGTTCCACACTGGTGAGCAATATTCTAGAGTAGGGCGAACTAACGAAGTGTATAAAATCTTTGTTACTTAGGGGTCATAAAATTTTTTGGCCCAACCTTTTATAAAGCCAAGAGGACTGCATGCTCTATTGATAATTGAAGATATATGAATATTAAAAGAAAGTTTTGGGTCAAACATAACGCCTAAGTCTTTAAATGATGGTACACAATCTAACAGAACAGACTTAATAGAGTAATGAGCTAGGAACGGCGACAAACGACTGAAAGTCATAAAAAAGCATTTAGAGGCATTAAGGTGTAATTTATTAACGTGACACCAAACACAGAACGCATCGAGATCTGATTGCAAGTACTGTTGGAAAGAAGGATCATCATATGAATAACAAATCTTGACGTCATCCGCAAACATGAGCACGCGTGAATGAGCCAAGGCCAAAGGCAAATCGTTTATAAACAAGGTAAATAACAGTGGGCCCAGATGACTGCCTTGGGGGACACCTGACGTAACTCGAACAGTTTTAGATATCGAGGAACGAAAAGACACCTTATGGGTTCTGCCAATAAGATACGACTTTAACCAAGCCAATAGTTTCGGGGAAAAACCCATGATGTTAAGTTTCATGAGAAGCATAGAATGATCAACCGTATCGAAAGCCTTACTAAAGTCAGTATAAATAACATCAGTTTGACACTTTTTACGGAAGCCATGGTGTACAAGGGTAGTCAATTCTAAAAGGTTGGTTAGCGACGAATGACCTTTCATGAAGCCATGCACAAATAATGGATCTGGATAGGTGTTGAAGGGAAGACGTAATAATTTTCTCAAACAGCTTAGGTATTGCCGAAAGTTTGGCAATGCCACGGTAGTTAGAAATATCCGATTTGTTACCCTTTTTTAAAAGCGGAATAATAAAAGACTCCTTCCAAATATCAGGGCAAGTCTCACTCGATATAAAGAAAAACCGAGATAAAGGCTTAGATAGGGAAATCGAACACATTTTAAGGATGCAACTAGGTATATTATCAGGCCCGGGTACGAAGGAAGTCGTCATAGATGACAAGCTAGAGTCTTCAGTAATATTAGGAAAAAACATACAAGTTAAATGTGGAATTGTGAAGGGATAAGGTGTGGGATCCGAAGCAGTAGAAGAATAAGTCGACTGAAAGAATTTAGCAAACAGATCTGCAATATCTGAATCACTATTAGCAGTCTGGTCATTAAGTCTGAAGGTGGAAGGTAGTAAATTAGAGCGTCTTTTGGAATAAACAAAGTTATAAAATCTTTTGGGGTTCTTATAAAATTCAACCTGACAGCGAACGATATAATTATTGTAGCATTGCGTATTTAAAAGGCAAAATTGAGATTTGGCTACACAATAATTTGCATAGTCACGTCGCGAACCAGTTTTTTTAAATCTTTTAAAATATCTCGATTTAATGTTACGGAGATTAGAGAGCCTACGTGTGAACCAGACTGGCGCACTGGAGACGGAACGCATTTATCAATTAGAGAATTAAGAGCAGAGTAGAAAAAATTTACTGCACAATCTATATCACAGCACTGAAATAGAAATGACCAATCAAAAGAGAAAATAAGGCTGTTAAGAAGATTGAAATTTGTTTTACGAAAACATCTACGACGAGAATTTGAGATGTTATTAAATGAATTATTAAGGAAATTGTAAGAAATAGTAATGTCAATGGTAGGGTGATAAGTATCTTCAGGCTTCACTAGGGGCTGTGTTTGTGATACAGCTTTAACAGTGGGAATAGAGACAAAAACAAGATCGAGGATTCTTTTAGAAGAGTTAAGAAAAGAAATCTACTGATATAGCGGACATTCAAGTAGACTATCAAGAAAAACATGTTGAGATGAAGGAATTAAGAAAGATAGATTATCATCAAGAAGCCAAGAAACATTAGGCAAGTGAAAATCACCCAATGCAATAAGAAAATCACGATCTTTAAGACGACTAAAAATAGTTCGCAAAGCATCAGCATGGTGTGTGTAGATCATGATATCAGAAGCGGGAGGAACATATGAACAAGGGATATATATGCTAAAATTAGAACATGTAACTTCGACGCAAATAAACTCAACACCAAAGGGGAGATCAATCGGCACAACACTTGAACACAGTTTCGAGTTGACAGCAATAAGTACTCCACCGCCACGATGACCAACACGATCAAGCCTATAAGAAATAAAGTTATTAGAAAGAATTTCATTATCCAAAACAGAGGAATTAAGCCAAGTTTCAGAGAAAGCTAATATGTCAGCCGAAAAGGTTAAGCTATCACAGAATAAATTAGAGAGCTTGGTAAGAAGTCCTCTTACAATTTGATAGTGAATACAAAGACTAGACGTTATTAGTTTTTTGAAGCAGAAGATGCATTAGGAAGGTGGACAGGCAAAGGGCGGGAGCGCTTATTGGGCGCAAATTCGTGTACAACTAGCCCCTCTGGCCAAAAGTTAGGGTCAACCATAGCTGAGAAATACTCATTAGGTACAGTAATTTTAAAAGAGGAGATTTCATGCGAGGCCTAGAAAACTTAAACTCTTGAATTAAAACCTATATATTACCAATGTAAGCTGCCACAGACGATTCAGAAGTATCTGGAGCAAGCCTAGAGATAAATAATTGTTTACGATGAGGCACTACAGTTAGTGGAGGCGGAGGAGCATTGGGATCCGCAAGTGATTGAAAGCCAGCATGATCCAGTAATTGATCAGAGTTCCCGTGAGGGATAGATTGAGGTACACCAGGGCTTATAGTGGGTACATCAATATGAAGATGGTGTAGGCGAAAGTAAAATGGGAGAAGATGTAATAGAAAGTGCGGGCGAGTGCTTATGAAGCAACTCAAGGGTACATTTCTTGGGCAATTCCTTAGAAGGTGGACCAAACTTGAATTGCGACAATAAATGTATGCTAGAGTCCCACTCATTAGATAGCTGTTTGGCCATTTTATTTAGAGAAAAAAAGCTTTCAACGAAGATCCCTGTACATTCGGCTAAAATCAAGCTGCTGGCTGGCACAAGATGGGCAAGTCCAGCGCATTAAGCCAAGCTCAGGCTTAGACACAGACAAACCAGAAAATTTGTCGTAATCACGGCCGTTGAGGCTAGCACATTTTAAGTGAATAAGATTATCGCAAAGCCAACACGATATTGCTCTATACTGATCGTCAAAACGATCAGAATGCTTGCAATTGGGTAGACAATAAGCCATTGAAAAGCCAAAAGAAACACAAAGCAAAAAAAAAAAAAAAAAATATATATAGAAAAATTTAAATAAACAGCACAAAGATAATTATCGATAAAAAATCAATAATTACAAATAAAACAAAGAGACAGCTAGAGTACACAGCAAAAGAGAGAGTGCAAGAACAGTTATAAGACGAGCTTTGAGAGGCGGCTTTATAAAAGTGATTACGCGGGAGGGAAGCTGAGCACAAGCACAAAGCAGAGAGAACAACAAAACCACTAGCACAGATGGTATGATGTGGTCGATGAGGGGAGCAACTTCAGAAGCAATGACGAGAGAGAACAATAAGAAAAAATAAAAACAATTTAAATGCACCAAACACTAATCACGAAAAAGAAAAAAACAAAACTGTTAAATTTGGCGAATTATGCAAATAAAACACAAGGGTTTCAAGCAAACGACACCAGCGAAATCGAAAACAAACTAGGCACAATTAAAAATTGAGAGAAAACAATATATATTAATAAAACTCAGGAGCTAAGCAAAAACACGACCGTCACGTCAGAGAGCATAAGCTTGATTTTGAATGAACCAGTGGAAATGAACCAGTCCTCGAAACTAGCCGATGTGTTCAACTCCTGTCTGTGCCAAGGACTCTTTCCAGCCAGATGGAAAAGACAGAGGCTGGTACTACTCCCAAAAGGAGGGAAAACGGACGACGAGCGTACACCTCGCTCTGCATGATAGATGTGCTGAGAAAGGTGTTCGAATCGATCATTCGCAACAGACTAGAAGCCCACATCGACGTTCGAAATAGACTTCCGGAGCACCATTTTGACTTCCGAAAGAAGCGTAGTAGTGTCGACGCAATACATACCGTCATCGAAATAGCCAAAAAAGCCAAAAATACTGCCTTATCACCACTCTTGATGTCCGAATCGCATTCAACTCAGCGAGCTGGATGTGCATAATTGAGTCGCTGCAGCGCTTGGCTGTACCAGAATATCTGGTTGCAATGATTCGTAGTTATTTTGAAGTCAGGATTCTGATGTACGAAACGGACAGAGGGCAACAGGATTATTAAATAACAGGCAGAGTCCCACAAGGTTCTGTTCTTGGTCCAACCCTGTGGAACGTAATATATGTCGCAGTGCTTTGTCTGAACGTGCCCCCAAGGACGCAAATCATCGGATTTGCAGGCGACATAGCAGTGGTCACAGTGGCAAAGGAGCTGGGAGAAGCAGATGCCAGGACCAACGACGCCATGCAATCAATTGTTTCCTGGATGCAAAGGAATTCTCTGTCGCTGGCTGCTCACAAGACAGAAGCCTTTAATGTTGCAGGTTGCGTCATCCACTCCAAGCCGGAAATTATATATCTCGCGGTGATGGTCGACCATAGGCTAACATATAAGCACCATCTTCAACATGTAGCCGACAAAGCAGAAAGGGCAACCTCAGCCATAGCAAAGTTTATGTGTAACCACGGTGGCCCCCTACAGAAAAGCAGATGGCTTATCACCACGGTGGTACGATCCATCCTTCAGCAGCAAATATATGTGCTCCAGCGATGGAGATCCAGTCATACAGCCACGCCTGCAAGTCGCAGTACAGAGTCATATGTCCGTTTCGAAACGTAACCGAAGATGCTGCCTTAGTTAGGGTCCGGAATCAACAGTACAGCAGCTTAAAATGAGAGGTGTCCTTTCCATATGGCAGGACCGCTGGCGCTATTCTTTGCATGGACACTGGACAAGCCGCCTTATAACTAATGTTCGGGAATGGGCGAGTCGGCCGCACGGCCAAACAAATTTTTAATTGACGCAACTCCTAACGGGACACGGGTGTTTTAAATCGTATTTGCATATATTTATGCACAAATCAAACCCCTACTGCACGTACTGTACGGTGCCGATTGAGAACGCTGAGCATGTCTTTTTTGTTTTTCCGCGATTCACTGCTGAACGGGGGAGAGCTAAGCCAAAGCATTGGGAGGCCATTCACAGTCCATGGTTTGATTGATTTCTTACTTAGCTCGCAATACAATTGGCTCGCACATTCAAACTCACGATTAAATTCAATGCAAATTAGTTACAAATTCAATGGAAATTACTAACAAGATCACTTTACGCAGCCACTTTTTCTTATTTATTATTATTTTAATATGTGTTTGGCTTCTAAAATTATATATATTATGATTTTTTTTTTATTTTTTAACGTTTAATATATATTTGTTGAATCTACTCTTAAATTAGAGCATAACAACAAGTTTGAGATATTTTTCTTACTCTAGTACTTAATATAAATCCAGGGATATTGCAGGCGGCCCTAGTCACTTATTATTGGGTTGGTCTGTCATTTCTTTTCAGACGAGTTCTATTATTAGTTCGCATAAGGGAATTGGCAACAACATTGGGAAGTGCATCCAGTTTCCCAGAATACTTTAGTTGTTGACTACCTATTTCAAATTTTACGCTAGGTATATTTAGATCATTTTGAATGTTGTCGTTCCGCATGTACCATGGAGCCCCCGTGATTGATCTTAAAATCTTCGACTGCGCCCTTTGTATAATGTCGATATTGCTGGTACTTGCATTTCCCCATTGTACGGCACTGTAAGTCCAGATGGGTTTCAGTACGGAGTTGTATAGGAGGACTTTATACTCCAGAGGTAGAGGGGACCGAGCATTGATGATCCAATGTAAGCTACTCTCTTTCAGTTTAAGCTGTGACTTTTTTGCCTCGATGTGCTTGCGCCAAGTTAGTCTTCTGTCTAGGTGGATACCAAGGTAAGTGACATCCGCGGCTTGAGGAATTGGTACGTTGTTTAGCATTAGAGCTGGACAGTTTCCACTGCTAAGCGTAAATGTAACATGTTTGCATTTCTGCTCGTTGAGTCGGATACGCCAGGTTGCTAGCCATTCCTCTACCACCTTGAGGTGTTCCTCTAATTTTGCAGAGGCTTGTATTGGGCATTTGGATCTGCTGAAGATTGCCGTGTCATCGGCAGAAGTGGACGTTGTAAGTCCTAAACTCGTTGGTAAGTCTGCAGTGTACAGCATGTAGAGCAATGGGCCGAGTACACTGCCTTGCGGTACACCAGCTTCGATTTTAAAGTCAGCCGAGACGGAGCCATTACATCTTACAGCGAATTTCCTGTTGTAAAGGTAAGATTCCATGAGTTTGTGGGTGTACTGTGGGAGTTTCTGCCGGATATTGGTCATTAGACCCTCCAGCCAAACTCTGTCAAAAGCCTGGGCAACGTCGAGAAAGACAGCGTGCAGTATTCTTTTAGTTCGAATGCTGTTCGTATTTCAGATGTTATACGATTGACTTGTTCAATTGTCCCATGTTTTTCGCGTAAGCCGAACTGGTGTGATGGGATTGTGTTCTCCGATGCCAGAAATGAGTTTAGACGAATCTGCAGGACCTTTTCAAAAAGCATCGAAAGACATGGCAGCAAACTAATTGGCCTATAGGATAATGGTTGGGTTCTGTCCTTTCCCACTTTAGGAATCATGATGATGGTGGACCTTTTCCATGCTCTTGGGAAGTAGCCAATTCTTATTATAGCGTTGAACATTTTGCAGATGTATTGTATGGCGATGGTAGATAGTTCTAGGATCATTTTCAGTGTGATTAGGTCATGTCCAGGGTCTTTGTTCGGCTTTATGTGGTTTTTAATAACTGCAGTGATCTCATCCGATTGGAGTTCCGAGTACTCACTATCCGTTAATGTGCTCGAAGGGGGAAGTACAAATGAGTTTGATGTTGGATTTGGCTGGAAAACCATTTTATGATGTGTGGCAAATACGGAGCCCTCTCTTCGTTACTGCGGGCCCATCCACCGGTTGGACCCCTTATTGGTGAAACTGTCTGTGTAGGAGCGCTTAAAGTTGGGTGGACTTTCCACAAAGGATGTTTAGTGCTGGATGGACTGAGCTTCTATGTATTTCCTTTGAGCCCAGATTTCCTCTTGTCTTAACTCCTTGGAGAGGTTGCGGCTGGCATGCCTTAGGCGAAGTTTTGCTGCTGGTGATCGAGTAACCTGCCATTCTCTTCTTAGACGTCGTTTTTCCGTTACTAACTGTTCTATCCGCCGGTTCGTAGGCCTGACAGCAGGTTTAGCGTAAGTAGAGGCATGTGGAGTAGATACTCTTGCTGCAGCTCCCATCATCCACTCAAGTGTAGAGACGCACATGTCAATGCCCTCTGCAGCGTCCAGTTTCGGCGAACAGTCAATGTGGGCACTCATGTGCATTTTAAATTTAAGCCAATTTGTTTTGTTGTTTGTAAGTATATATGGGCGATTAAGTACTTGAGGTCTTGTTAACAGTGTGAATAGCACTGGAGAGTGATCGGAGGTTAAATCTAGCAGTGTTTCCGCAGTGATCCGATTACGCGGAATCCTCTTGGTTACTGCGAAACCAATCATGTCAGGCACTTTCTGTGGATCTGTGGGCCAATAAGTAGGCCTACCCGGTGAGACGCAATCCATCTTATTGAGGGGGTTGACTAATGTGTTGTACAACTGCTTGCCTTTAGGGTTTACCAGGCGGTTTGGACGGTTATAGCAGTTGCTTGAAGGTGCTGTGTTTCGAATCTGTTGAGGAACGAGTGATTTATACGGTTTTTGATTATAATACCAGTCCCGCCATGAGCTTCTCCGTCTGGATGGTTTGTTGCGTAGAAGGCATATTTTGGTATTTGAAAATTATTTTTTGATGTTTAATTTGTTTCAGATATCAGCATGACGTCGATTTCACTTGAGTCTAGGAATAGTTGCAGTTCATTTTTGTGCTTGGAGACGCCGTTAGCATTCTAAAGACATAGACGTAGAGAAGCCATTATTTATTCTCGATAAGCTTCTGGATAAGCAGGTTTTGATTCCGCGTCAGTTCCTGCATACAGATTTGTATGGACGTCACAAAAGCGGTCATGTTTTGATTAAGTGAGATCAATAGGGCCTCTAAACTACTTGGAGTTTGCTGGCCAAGTTCTGGTGCGCCAGGTTGCGGATTCTGTAGGTGGTGGAGTGACGGGGTCTCTTTCGCGGGCTCCGTCTGTCCAGTTCGGAGTACACTAGCGAAGGATACACTAGGATTGGTTGTAGCAGGCATGTTAGATGATCTAACAGCCTTGGCGAAAAATACCTCCGGTGTAGTTTTGGAGGCGTTGAAGGTGATTTTTGGTCCAGCTGGGGGTTTACGCCCGTTTAGGTGTGATTTAAGATCCTTGAAGACAGGACATCCTCTGTAGTTGGCTGTGTGGTTCCCTCCACAGTTACTGCATAGTCTTAGTGCGACGTTGTTTCTGTCCTTCGCCGCAGGCAACACACACTGACCTAAGATTGCAATTGGTAGAGGTGTGGTTGTATTCCTGGCAGTTTTTACACTGCGGTAGTTGGTATCTCTTTTAAGGGGCTCCTCTACGGTGATTCTTCTGTGCAATTGGAGCTGAAGGTTGTAGATTGGATGCACTTCATTTGGCTTCGACCGCTTTGCTTCTGGTTGGAGCTCGATTTTAAAGACCGGCTGTGCGACTTTATTCTTGTTGATGATGTTGACAACGGACTTAACCGCAAACCCTTTTTCGGCCAATGCATCTGCTATTTCTTGAGGTGGGACCGATGGCTCGATCCTCTTTAACACAGCCTGGAGCCCTTTACTGCTTTTTAGTTGATAGGTATAGAAGTTGATGTTGATGCGGAAATTGTCCTCAGTTTGGTATTGACATTTAATTTCTTTTATGTTACCCCTGTTGAGAGGGGTTACAACAAAGTTATTTGCCCCTACTGTATCTACTAGCTTTGAAATCAGGACGCTGCAGTTGGCTCCACGGATGTATAGAGGGGGTGGTCTAGCCGATTTAACTTTATCTACAGCGCCGGCTTGATCGTCTTGCTGATTTTAAAACGATTCCCGCTTGGAAGTGCTTCTCGTTCATTTGGTTTGGTTATTTTCGGCGTATTGACACTTTTTTTTCTTTTGCGGGCTTAGCTTCCGCTTAGTTATTTTAATATATCTATCCATTCCAGATTGGACAGAAGGCGTTGGGTTTCTTGTCGTGGATGACTCTGGGCGACTTGTCATTGACGGCTTGAGGCAGGTCAATACTTCGTCAGACCTTGCAGTAATTACTGTCACCGAGCTGACGGTGCTGGTCGGTGCAATCGGTGACCCAGTTATCGATATTGATGGAGAAGCACACCGCTCGCTCTACGGTAAATTGCTGTTGATTGCTGAGTGGCTTGCACTTTCGGTGTTATTGCTAACATTTATTGGGGGTCGGAGACACCACCGAAAAGTACGCGTTGTTGCGTTGGACCGAGAGACGACGCTCACTTTGTTGTTGCACAAGTAGTTCTTGTAGCTTTTGCTGTTGGGGATCGTGAGAGCTTGGGCCCGATTTGGTGGACATGGCTTTTCCAAAAAGTGCTCACTTTGTTGTTGCAACTTAGTATTTATTAGTTTGTTCTAAAAGCAATATGATTGTAAATAGGCGTCTCTGAGGCGACTGAGAGCCCTACACAATTTTTGCAAATGCGGTCTTTTTTATTTTTACACCTAATTTTGCGGAGTGCATTAAAAACCACGTCTGCAAATTATATATTATAATTTGTCTCTTTTTTTTTCGAACAGTCACTTACATGTTTGTAGGCTGTGAATTCTTAATGGAAATGCTCATACATAAAGTTTGTACTGGTTCCTGTTGAGGGTTACCGTTGATAGGATCCAACTTATGAGATGATTTAGGTTGATTAGGATGAGATACGATTAAGTATCTGAATCACTGTCCTTGTGGATCAGCAATATATTAGAGATTATAATTTGTGTTACGGACAAGTGTCTTTATTGTTTAAAGGGTTATACAAAACTGAATATGTTGAAGAGTACTAAAAATAAGTACATAAATGGGAATATGAATCTAAAGCTAAATACATAAGAAGTAAATATGTAAGGTGTACGGTCATGCTGTGGGCTCTTGGTCAGACTCTGTCTCAGCATATTTATGTTTATATGGAATTTGTCACATCGACGTTGCAGCTGCACTGATTGCTCTAAGGCTTAACGCGTGAACAGTTCGCTGCATTGTTTGTTAACTTCTCCACTTCTATGTTCATTGCCGTCTCCGATGATCCATCACTCTTGGACGAATCTTTGCAATTTAGCAGCTGACTTCCTCTTGGCTTGGCTTCCTTGGCTTAGGTCTTCCCGTTCAGCAGTGAATCGTGGACAGACAAAAAAGACATGCTCAGCGTTCTCAATCGGCACCGTACAGTACGTGCAGTAGGGGTTTAATTCGTGCATAAATATATGCAAATACGATTTAAAACAACCGTGTCCCGTTAGGAGTTGCGTCAATTAAAAATTTGTTTGGCCGTGCGGCCGACTCGCCCATTCCCGAACATTAGTTATAAGGCGGCTTGTCCAGTGTCCATGCGAAGAATAGCGCCAGCGGTCCTGCCATATGGAAAGGACACCTCTCATTTTTAGCTGCTGTACTGTTGCTTCCGGACCCTAACTAAGGCAGCATCTTCGGTTACGTTTCGAAACGGACATATGACTCTGTACTGCGACTTGCAGGCGTAGCTGTATGACTGGATCTCCATCGCTGGAGCACATATATTTGCTGCTGAAGGATGGATCGTACCACCGTGGTGATAAGCCATCTGCTTTTCTGTAGGGGGCCGCCGTGGTTACACATAAACTTTGCTATGGCTGAGGTTGCCTTTTCTGCTTTGTCGGCTACATGTTGAAGATGGTGCTTATATGTTAGCCTATGGTCGACCATAACCACGAGATATATAATTTACGGCTTAGAGTGGATGACGCAACCTGCAACATTAATGGCTTCTGTCTTGTGAGCAGCCAGAGACAGAGAATTCCTTTGCATTGATTGCATGGCGTCGTTGGTCCTGGCATCTGCTTCTCCCAGCTCCTTTGCCACTGTGACCACTGCTATGTCGCCTGCAAATCCGATGATTTGCGTCCTTGGGGGCATGTTCAGACAAAGCACTGCGACATATATTACGTTCTACAGGGTTGGACCAAGAACAGAACCTTGTGGGACTCTGCCTGTTATTTAATAATCCTGTTACCCTCTGTCCGTTTCGTACATCAGAATCCTGACTTCAAAATAACTACGAATCATTGCAACCAGATATTCTGGTACAGCCAAGCGCTGCAGCGACTCAATTATGCACATCCAGCTCGCTGAGTTGAATGCGATTCGGACATCAAGAGTGGTGATAAGGCAGTATTTTTGGCTTTTTTGCCTATTTCGATGACGGTATGTATTGCGTCGACACTACTATGCTTCTTTCAAAATGGTGCTCCGAAAGTCTATTTCGAACGTCGATGTGGGCTTCTAGTCTGTTGCGAATGATCGATTCGAACACCTTTCTCAGCACATCTATTAAACAGAGCGGCCTGTACGCTCGTCGTCCGTTTTCCCTCCTTTTGGGAGTAGTACTATGTACTTGTACTAGTACTAGTACTAGTACTTACTATGTTTGTGAATAGCGCTATTTAGTAATGCACGCCGCGTCTTATAAATGTAGTCTTTGGAACGATGGACCCCCTTTGGCATGCTGCTGCTTGCGTGTGGCTTTGTGCCATTCCTTTCGAGCTTCTGCAATTTCATGGCTCTACCAATGGACTGGTTCGCGTCTGCTTCCACCTTGGCTCTTGCGAGTGATTGACGCATCACAGGCTTCTCGGATGGCAGAACATAGGCTTTTGTGCGTTGTTCATCATTAACAAGAGTCCCTCCTCGCTTAGACTTTCTTGGCATCAAATCGAGAACTTGGTCCAGGCCAGGCGCGTTGTTTGGCCACGACACTCGATTATTTTTGCATTGTGATCACTGTGCGTATATATGACGAAGACTATTCATGTAGCATTCCGGGCCAGGCTCGTGCTCAATTATTTAGTTTTGTCACGCTCTGCTGAATATTTGTGTGCTGCGAATATTCAGTAGACTCACATTCAGCGAGGTGAAGGAGTCAAACAGGATTCGCTGCCAGTGAACTTCTGCCGTCGTCGGCTATGCAGTCAATAATAGCTTCAAATTCGTCTATGTCCGCACTTGGGGCTATGTAGCAGCTAAAAATGGATACGCCATTAAACTTCGCTTCGTCCTTTTTTAGCCCATATGTTCCGGACATGAGCGCTGTGTGAATGCCAAGATCTATGACTGTCTGCTCCAGTAAGTCCTATGCAGATCTGGAATGATTTAGATTAAGTTGCAGAATTTTCATCTTTGCACCTGTTGGTTGCATTGCCAAGCCTAGTACATAAGATCCAAGCGCTTGCTGCAACGCCTTATGTAGGGCTAGCGTACCGTCGTCATCATGTTTCTTCATGTCTAGGAGAAGTTCTCCTTCTTCGACGCACTCCACATACTCCTTCCTTGTGTGTGAGCATAGCAGGATCAGTGGACTGCCTCCAGTATTTTTGCGTAGTTTGTAGGGCCACTGCATTGCACCGTCAAAGCACGACGTCGTCTTTTACGCTTGCTTTTGGGTCTCTTGACCGTTTCACACTTATGGGTGTCTTTTTGTAAGGGGACGGTACCCAGCAGCAGTCATAGTATGGGTAGTTGGCTGACTTAATGCCGCGCTGGGGCGTGTGGCAGCTTTCCGATTCTTTACCTTCTGCTTTGTATCTGCTACTTTTGGTGTAGCATTTTTGGCCACAATAGCTGCAAAAGTCGATGACCGCTTCTCCTGGTTTGGCTTATTGCACCGCGGTCTGCTTTGGTGTTGGGTTTTTACACCATCCGAAACCTTTTTTATTCTTGCCAATTCATTCTTCATGCCACAATTTATGGTCGAATGGTGGCTTGGTGCAGAAATAGCGACCATTGCAGCTATTTGTTCGACAAGTGTGTCGAGCTCAGTGATCAGTTGTTTTAGACCTGTCTGGACGCCTCTTGGCCTTTTTAGCGTCGCTTCTGTTTCGTCGGCGGGTGGGCTTAACTCACGGCCTCTTTTTGGCGTTTCCTCTGCTGAGGCAACTGCTGCTGGTGTGATAGCTCGCAGGAACTTTTTGTTTATTGCCATCAGAACGAATGCGAAGCTGTTCTACCTATTAAGTTGTTTCGTTAAAAAGCAGTTGCTCTCGCTAGCATTCTACACCCATCACTGCTTGTTACATTGTCCGCTGTATCCGCCAAGTGTGCCACCGATGCAGCAGTTTTCCTATTTGTTAATATGGATGTAGGGGCCACCAGAATCTGTGCCCCGGCCGCGGTTTGGTTTGTCGGTGGATTTCCACATTTGTGGCTGCCACCTGGAGTAGTTCCGTTTTTTCCAGGCATATTTCTCAAACTATGATGTATTTTATACCTACTGCCAAGTGCGAAAGTTAGTGCAGACGCACACCACAAGCCGCTCAATGTGAGCACAGACGCTTTGTGGATTTAGGGGCTTCCCGAAGGAAAATATTTAGTTCAGTGGGCTATTTCCAATTTCAATTTTCGCGTCTCATATGGCTGTTCCTGAGAGTATGCAATGTTTTCCGGGAGCTGACTAGCAGAGATTGGGCGCCCTCTGGAGACCAAGCTGAAGCGCTACTTTCGAACACTGGTGCACAGCTGTAGTTGGTAGTTGTTGTTATCGGTGGTAGGGGATATAAGAAAGTTCAAACGGGAAAGAAGTAGGCCGAACAGGCAAAGGAGACAGCTTCAGGAGTCCGAGCCCTTGGCAAGAAAAGCGCGGGAAACTGTGGACCCTTCACCCCTTGCGGAGCGACCCACCCCCTATTTGTACAGCTATAGTAAAGGCAAACAGCATATTTTCTTATCGGTTGCACTCGACCACGGTGGATGGGCCCAGCTGATTTGCGTGCCAAGTGAGCGACACCGCCTCTACTAAGTATCCCTTTTTGTTGATTACAGAGAACGCACACGAATTCATGTTCGTCTAATGGAGCGACAGAATGCGACCGCACTTGTAAGATATACAAACTATTAGTCATATTGTTTATATGTATACAGTTGAAATTTTAGATGAATTATTAAACTTTCAATTTTCTTCAAACAAGAAAATATTGAAAAATTCTTAATCAATTTATACTGTATTTTAGATAAATTGATACCCAAAAAAAATACCATTTTTATATTATTTCCTCCTAACGCAGGAAAGAATTTCTTTTTCGATACTTTTATACATTATTGTCTCAATTTCGGTCAAGTTGGTAATTTTAATAAATATTTTGCCTTCCCTTTGATGGAGTGCGTTGATAAACGAGTAATATTATGGAATGAACCTTTAGTTGAAGCATCAGCTAGTGAAACATTAAAAATGTTTTTTGGTGGAGATACTTTATCTGCAAAAGTCAAATACTTAAGTGACGCAGTTGTACTCAGAACACCTGTAATAGTTTTATCAAACTCTGATGTTTTTCCACACGATAAAGCCTTTCGTTCAAGAACGTTTACATATAAATGGGTTGCATGTTCAAAATTAAAACAATATAAGAAAAAACCACATCCAATGTCAAGTTATTTTTTATTTAAAATGTATAATATAATAAAATAATTGCAATAATAATTTGTGTTTTATTACAAATTTATATTTTGTGTTTTATTAATAATATATATATCAAAATCATCATCACTTTCTTCTTCTACACTTACACTTACAGCTCCATGTACATCATCTATAACTCCGAATATTGTTTGTTTATCATTATATGTTCTATTCAAATTTTTAGTAAATTCAACTTCTAAAGGCCAACTAAGGGGCTGTCCATAAATTACGTAACGCGATTTTTGACAATTTTTGCTGCGATGCGTATTGGTCGCACTTTCTTATCAGAGACTACGACGTCTTTATATTTTTTGTGCACAATTTGATGCTTTTTAAGCATGACCTTCGATGCAAAATAGATGTGGCATGACTTACAAATTCTTTCGTTTATGTCTTCCTGCACAGATGGACAAAAATAATCGTACGGCAGAATTTCCGGCAAAGTACTCAAACACATATTTTGTAACTTCAGATTTTTGGAAACAAAAACTGAAACAAATTTACCCCTAGATGATTCTGTATTTTCTACACCCAATGAAATCGTCAGTCCATGTTCACTTTGTTTCAATGGAAGAGGTGGAGGAAGAAATCTTTCTGGCATAATATTAAAAAATGAGCTGCGAGGTTTTGAGCAGCAATTGATATTATTACATTTTACAATGTGGGTAAAATACTGGCTTGTCCTCACATGCTCCGATATCCAAACTTCATCTTTTGACAAAATGCGGCTCTGATTGATTTCAGAATTTTCAGGATCGATGTACTTAGCTACAGTCGGATATTTATCGATTTCAACAGCGCTCCATATTTCCCCCTAATGTCTCTCCACAGTGACGAAAGTTTTTCTTTTCGAGGTCCAAGTCTATAGTTTGGCGATTTGAATCCAGGTGACTTCCATAGTGTTCATGTGGTAAGATTAAACCAGCAAGTTCTCTACTTAAAGGTGCCATTCTTCTTTCGACTCTGTTAAAGGCGCTTCTCCCGGGAGCGTTGGCGGCTATAAATAGCGCATCCAGGTTATGTGTGAAAAATTAATGGATTTCAATATCAATTACTTTTTGATAACGGGGATTTTCGTCAGGACCGCCATCTACAATTGTTATAAATATTGGCTTCACCATATTTTCAAACTTGGTTTTCAAATCGAAGTCTTCCAAAGTTAGGATAGTCTCAAAATCAAGTGCATGATGCTGTCGACGAAGAATACTTTCCCGATCTAATAGCTATGAAAGTAGGCCCTGAATATCCAACAGCAGTTATATCTCCATTCCCATTTTTTTTCAAATCAATTCCTGCATAGACTGATGGGATGAGCTTGTGTTTTTCAGCCACAACCCAGTCATGATCGGGCAGAGAGATTTTGTAGTCTACGTGCATGACAAGAGAAGATTGATGGTTAGCTGCTGCAAGGCCCAGAGAAATACGAGATTTGTCATCTTGGCTTAAAAAGCATACTTCACTAGGTCCAAGAATCGACGCTATTTCTTCCAGATGATTTATGGTTGCTTTACAAAAAATGCCATGAACATGTTTTAAGTGTTTATTATTTTGAGCTTTCACAAGTCTGACAGGGACGGTTTAAACTTGTTTTTTCCCCTCCGAAGAAAAACTGCGCTTTGGCATTAAACGCAAATAGAGAGCACTTTTACTCAATACAAATCCTTCGCATTTTAATGCAATGGTAAGCTCATGCAAAGTTTTGATGCTTCTGAGAGATTCGTCTTGTCGTCGTTTGTGTGCCGCTGATCCATGAATAGCCATGTTTACGATCGCTTCTAACAAACCTGGTTGGCATTCTTCAATTCTGGGTCGCCCAGGAGCATCTTTTATATTCAATGCCCTTTTCATCTCGGGATGTTCATCGCATATTTCAGATAAATTTTTCATTTTATTAGCTCTAAATTTTTGTTGACGGATTTGCGCATTCACCTTACTCGCTAGTGATTTTTCCAAAAAAGTCTTCTGCTTTTCTTTTGCTTTTAGATCTCGTTCCTGTTCATCACTTATTTGCCCACAATTTTTTCTTTTGTACAGTCCAATCAACTCTGAATTTATTATATCAATTTCTATTTTAAGCTGATCTTGGGCAGTTTTTGGGTAAATTTTTTTGCTTATGGCCAGCAGAAGCTATGGGGTTCTCATCATTATTTTTTTCTGGGTTATTTGTCAAATCTTCGATAATTTTCTTAGAAGCTGTCGATGAAGTTTCTGACTGATTATTTGTCAAATCTTCGATTATTTTCTTAGAAGTTTCTGACTGATTTTGTGTGCTTTTGGACTTTGTTAGCAACGACCAAAATTGCATAAGACTCTCCTTATGTTTTAATGCCAACGACTCATTTTTTCGAACGTACTAATCAACTCTCGCCGATAAGTCAGCTGATTGTTTGATGCTATTCCAGACATTCACAGCTTTTCTCTGTAAATTAGATTTCGTTTCATTTGGAAAAGCTTTAACATAAGAACTAAACAGTGATTGATATAGTTTGTTCTTCTCCATTTCTGAAATAAACACATATATTATAGGTATTTTGTATAGGACTTTATTTAGATGCAACTTGCCGAAAAAACTAAAACCAAAAAAACAAATTAATTCGATCTGAATGCCGTTGTGCGTCGTTCTGTGTTCGAACTAGAAGAGGCACTTCATTGCATGATAATAGAGTCATCTCGCTTTAACACATATGGGCATAAAGAGAGCTGCCAGAATCTCCGAAGCAAATACTGTTATATTTGAAAAAAAAAAAGCTAAAAATTGTTTAAATATATGGGAAACTGGCCAAATAATGGCTAAAACATTTAAGCTTAAATTTTACAAGATCTATCAACTCAACTGCCAAACTGACAGCACTGGCTGACCGCGATCAGGAACTGGGACCGTATTTGTGCCAATGAACACACTTGTACAGCCTAAATTTGAATTTTTAACGGACTTTTTCTGTCTTGAAAGGTTATAAAAATATATGTTACGTCACAAGCTTTCCGATCCCCTCCCCCCCTATGTCACAAATTGTCACACACACAGAGACCCCCTCCCCCCCCCTGAATGCGTTACGTAATTTATGGACAGCCCCTAACACTACTATCTCTACTAAATGCACTGCTAAGATTGCACATAATTTCAATAGAACATTCAACTTTCCAATAGCATGCACTGTTCAAGTAGGTTATATCAGCTGTTTGAGGTTTCAATTGTGGAGTAGCCACTAGACCAACATGTAATTGTGGTTGAACTGCAAATCCAGCACCTCCTCTGCTTAGATGATATGTGCCATACGATTCAATACTTCTACAGTATACATCATTAATATTATTAATACAAGTATCATAAGTAATTTTTTTATCTATTCCTATATCTCCTGCAACATATTTTTTTTCCACCGAGTGCTTTAAAAAATGCGATTGCACTTTGATGTGGTCTAGGTAAATTACTACTGACATTGAATTTATTTCTTGTAAATGAAACAAAATGTTCTTTTCCTTTTTTTATAAATCCACTTTTGGGAGTATATGTATAATTTGCAATTGGCTGTCCAATAGCTTGATTAATTAAAAATTGATGAACTTTTTTCATCCATTCTTACACAACCTTTATTGTGAACGAGATAAGTATCATCTGTTTGTCCGTCTGGAACGGAACTTCTATTCCAATGATGAACATAATATTCTTTTATTGATTGTGAGACACAAATGCCATTTGATGCTCCATGATTATAATAACTATCATACATATCTTTAGCATTTATTATTTCAACATCTACGGGTGTCATAGGGCATTTTGAAGATGGTTTATATTTAACATTTCTACCATAAAAATCTCTGTTTAATCCTTCAATGACTAAACCAATTGGTACATATTCAGAAGTTGCTGTACCGCTAACAGTGGAACCACTGTTCTCTTACCCAATGGAGAAACTGTACAATTTACTTTAACAACTTTTGCAGTAGAAGGAGTATATATGTATATGTATATGTATATGTATATGTATATGTATATGTATATGTATATGTATATGTATATGTATATGTATATGTATATGTATATGTATATGTATATGTATATGTATATGTATATGTATATGTATATGTATATGTATATGTATATGTATATGTATATGTATATGTATATGTATATGTATATGTATATGTATATGTATATGTATATGTATATGTATATGTATATGTATATGTATATGTATATGTATATGTATATGTATATGTATATGTATATGTATATGTATATGTATATGTATATGTATATGTATATGTATATGTATATGTATATGTATATGTATATGTATATGTATATGTATATGTATATGTATATGTATATATGTATATGTATATGTATATGATGTATATGTATATGTATATGTATATGTATATGTATATGTATATGTATATGTATATGTATATGTATATGTATATGTATATGTATATGTATATGTATATGTATATGTATATGTATATGTATATGTATATGTATATATGTATATGTATATGTATATGTATATGTATATGTATATGTATATGTATATGTATATGTATATGTATATGTATATGTATATGTATATGTATATGTATATGTATATGTATATGTATATGTATATGTATATGTATATGTATATGTATATGTATATGTATATGTATATGTATATGTATATGTATATGTATATGTATATGTATATGTATATGTATATGTATATGTATATGTATATGTATATGTATATGTATATGTATATGTATATGTATATGTATATGTATATGTATATGTATATGTATATGTATATGTATATGTATATGTATATGTATATGTATATGTATATGTATATGTATATGTATATGTATATGTATATGTATATGTATATGTATATGTATATGTATATGTATATGTATATGTATATGTATATGTATATGTATATGTATATGTATGTATTTACTTGTAAGAAACAGATATATTGTACATATATAGTGCACTGGTTGTATATATGTCGGATTCAAAGTCACGAACAGCTATTGTGAAATTTTGTATTGCTAGGTTTATTACACCTACTAACGATTGTGCCAAATTTGATCAAGATCGGGTGACTATATCATATAGCTCCCATACGGTCGAAAACAGTGACTTTTGTCAATAATTTCGTGACTTTTGATCCGAATGCTTTCGCATTAAACATTTGGTATTTAGCGGACGTTGACGATACTATGCGCAGTACCTTCAAGTGTCCCATACGACACCAGGACAAAGCCTGTTACGCGCCAGCCCATGCAGATAGCTGACCACCTCCCACCCAACCGACTGAGAGGTGCAGCCGTATAACGCACGGCACGAATCGCGTGGACAAATACAATGGAAAAAAAACAGACAAACAAATAATACTACAGCTATACATGAACTAAATAGGAAAGGATAGACGTTTTAAGTGTGTTAATAGAAGACTCTGAGGACAGGTTCCCTGATGAGGGAATAAGAGGATGTAATCAGAGCAGAGGACCCTAAAAGGTTCATGCATGGCATAGTTAGAAGAACAACGACTAAGGGTTAAAGGTATAATAAGATGTCTACTCTGTCTACAATATCACCAACTAGGAGATTGTGCATAAAAATAACACCAAGCATAATCCTACGGTCAATTAAAGAATGAAGGTTAATCAAAACATGTCTACTAGAGTACGAAGGAAAATTGGTATTTCGATTCCAGCTAAAGCCACGAAGAGCAAGAAATGCTTTTGAACGCATTCAAGTCCAATCTGGTGCGACTCATATTGAGGTGACCAAATACAAGATCCATACTCTAAACAAGAAAGGACAAGCAAAGTCAAAAGAACTTTAGTGCTATAGGGGTCATCAAATTCTTTTGACCATCTTTTAATGAAACACAGAACACTCATGGCCTTTGCGACCGTAGTGGAAATATTGGTGTTAAAATTTAACTTATGATCCATAAGTACTCCAAAATTCGTCATATTATTTAGACGTTCCAAAGAGCTATTGTTTAGAAATTAAGTGAACATATTGTTTAGAAGTGAAATTACGATAAAAAGTCATTACCGTACATTTGGTAGTGTTAAAATTTAATAGATTAAAGTGGCACCAGGATTGAAAATGTTTAAGATCAGCTTGTAGCCGACTAAATGAATCTGTTTCTTTACAAGTAAGACAAAGCTTAACATCGTCAGCCTACATAATCACACGCGAATGAACAATGACTGATCTAAGATCGTTAATAAATAAAGTGAAAAGCAGGGGGCCAAGATGACTACTTTGAGGTACACCAGATGTCACAGGAATGGAATAGGAAAAAAAAGACTTGGAAAGTACCTACTGTTTTCTGTTTGTTAAATATTCTCGAACCCACGAAACGAAAAGATGTGGGAATCCAATGTCGTTCAGTTTAGAAAGTAATAGAGTATGATTAACAGAATCAAAGGCTTTGCTGAAGTCAGTGTATATGACATCAGTTTGCTTAGCATTTTTGAGCCCCTTGATGATTATAGATGTAAATTCTAAAAGGTTAGTGGTTGTAGATCTACGTTTCACAAACCCAAGTTGGGATGGCTAAATAATAGAGCTGCAAAAATGTTGCAATTGAGAAGTTATAATTTTCTCAAAAGCTTTCGAAATAAAGGCTTCGGACTTTTTTGCCATTTTTATGCCGAGGAATGATATACGACTCCTTCCAAATAGATGGAAAAGAGGAAGATTCGACAGACAATACATAATGCGTTTGCACAGAACCTGAGTACACATCCAGGAAGACCATCTGGGCCCGGAGAATAAACAGGTTTAACCAGTTTAAGTTCACTAAGAAGAGAACTTTCATCAATTACTGGATTAAAAATACAATTAGCCTTTTTTAAATAATCTGCCTAGTTGCAAATAGTACAAAACTCCAATGCTGAATAGCATGTGAAGTGGAGTGAGCAAAAATTAGTCTTCTCCTCTTCGAATTCCAGAAAGAAGTCATTTTTATATTTCGGTTTCATGGGTTAAAAGCTCTTCATGATCATTCCTTGCCATGTTATTTTTGGGGGCAACCACTTAAAGAGTTCTTGTAATTGATGTATATAATCGCGCTTCCATAGTTCCCAGAAGCGTTGCTTGAGATAGGTCACTCGTTGCCAAGGAGATAGATAAGAAAGTTTTAAGTCATTTACTACCGGTTCAGGGTTCGCTTGCAGTGAACATCCGATCAATAAGTGGGCTGGCGTCAGGGCCTCCCCGTCATTGGAATCATCGCTGTGACTGGATATTGGAAGAGAATTCAATATCGCCTCCACTTCAATTGCAATCGATTGAAGCTCTTCGTACGTTAAATGTGAAGAGTTAAAATTTTTGATTAGCAGAGTCTTCATTGACTTTACTGCGGCTTCCCATAAGCCTCCAAAATGGGGAGCGCGCGGTGGAATGAAGTTAAATTCAAAGCCGGCATTTCGGCTAAATTCGTCCAGATTTCTTACATTGAGTTCTAAACAGAATTGAAATTTGAAGCGTTCATGTTGCGAACATGATCCGACAAAGTTGGTGGCATTATCACAATAAATTCTTTTGGGTATGCCACGTCGTCCAATGAATCGCTTTAAACAGAGAATAAAATTATTATTTCAATTTATCGTATTTTTGCCGTTAATAGTAACTCGGTTGAAAATTCGTAAAACATATGCTAATACTCTGTCAATCATACGAATCGATGACAGTCTACTAATGATCTGGTTAACTATGCTCTTTTCTCTATAACAAGTGCTACATTTCAATACAACGGTGTTTCGCAATTCTAATCTGTCTTTCTTTCAGATTTCGGTCAATGTAATGCATCAAGTGTTAAGAACTTTGGTCCATGAAACCAAATTGTTTGCATCAAATCGCGGGCTGCACAGCCACTTAAAACAATGTTGTCTGGATTATCCTTTCCAGGCACGTGACTCCAAATAATATCCTGCGATTGAGTTTGTTTGGTTGATACGGGATTGGCAATAAAGCATTTTAGAGTTAATGGGTGCACTTTAATCCAATGAAGAACGACAGTTGAATCTGTCTAAAAATATTTTTTGTTGACAAGGCAATTGATTTGATTTGGCAATTGATTTTTTTGTTTTTGATTTTCGTCCATGTTTGGCAGTGTAGAACGGAGGCACAACACTGTAAACGAGGTATACTTTGTGATTGGGTGGGCGCAACTCTCAATCTCAAAATGATCAATGAAGTTACATATTTTTCGTTGTCCAATAGATATTGCGTATATCCACGACGCACGACTTGAGGCATCCGAAAATCCATGGATTTCACACTTATTTTTTGGTGATGTGTTAACAAATCGATTTACGCGAACCATGTCAAATCTAAGATTAAATAAATCAGCTTCCAGTTGTTGCCATCTAGTCCGTAAGATCTCTGGCAACGGGCCGTCCCAGTCCAAGCGCTCGATCCACAAGTCTTGGATCAGGATTTTATAGCGTACTACGACTGGAGCTAATAATCCTAGTAGATCATAGACCCTGGCCATGATCGATACTATTTTCCGCTTTGTTCGTATTGCAGTTAAGGGAAGATCAAATCGAAATAATATAAGATCTTCACTTGGCAAGAGCCATGGTGACATCACTATTGTCAATATTGAGATTATATTCATTGGTGCCCCACTAAAATTCCACTTTTTCAATTCTAAGCCTGCCTTGGAGAGCAATTTGGTAACTTCATTCGTCTTAGCATTGAGTTCTTCGATTGAATCAGCTCCATAAAGTAGATCGTCGACCTACGTATCCTCAGCTAATACAGCAGATCCAATTGGAAATAACTACTTATACGTCTCTGATAAAAATTTTAAGCACCTGATTGCGAAAAATGAAGTGCATGACATCCCATAGGTAACAGTATTCACAAGATTTGTTGGAAACTTCCATCCTCAGGTGCAACGAGAAATTGTCTGTACATTTTTGTTATGTCAGCTGTAATGGCATGGCGATACAATCGAAACGAGAGTAATGTTAGGATCAGATCTTGAATAGTAGGACCCACCATGAGTATATCATTTAATGATATATTTGAAGATGATTTAGACGAAGCGTCAAATACTACACGAAGTTTAGTTGATGAGCTCTGCGGTCTAAGGACACAATGGTGAGGAATAATATAATTATTTTCCGATTGCAAGTTGTCTAACGAAGCTACCTCCATGTGATTTAACCTAAGATACTAATCTAAAAATTCGATGAACAATTCCTTTAATTGGTGTTGGGATGCAAGCCGTTCTTTGAGGTGAAGAAAACGTCTTTTTCCACAGGACAACGAGTCTCCAAGTTTGTCAGGCGATTTTTTGAACGGCAACCAAAACTGTAAGCGCCCTTAATCCAGGAATTGTGTGTTCAGCTGAAAGTGAGTTTGAAATACTTGTTCTACTGAGGTTAACGAAATATCTCTATTTTGAATTCCATGTATTTCATCCAGTCTGGCAATTTATCGTATTCTTGAACCCGATCCATATGCTTGTTTAGATTCAAGATCAATTTTTGACATGACAATATGAATAAGTGCTGCGTTTAATACATCAGCTTCAGACCCAAAAGACAAGAATGATCCGCGGAGAGCTGAAACCGTATCCAAAATTGTACGTAGGGTAACAGCGTCTGCCTTTTTCATGCTAGCAATGTTAAATAAACTTGAAATATGTTCTACGAAAATAAGAACTTTCTTGTTATATCGCTCGTTGAGGTGATCTAGAGCCTTGGGATAGTTTTCGTCTGATACTTGAAATGACGAGACTACGCTTAGAGCTTGGCCAGATAGACAACTTATTAGATAGTTAAATTTGTCCACATTGAACAATGAGTTGTCTTCATGTACCATATTTGTAAATGAAGTAATAAATTTTTTTGAATTCCCCGTATTTGCCGTCGAATTCAGGTAATTTGAGGGATGGAAGCCGATTATTATGTCCACCATGATAAGTCGATGAATTAAAGAAATTAAGTTCTTCTGTTTTTTTTTTTTTTGCTTGCGCTGATGCGCCGTAATATGATTGCCTTTGTTTCGATAAAAAGATTTTCTATCTCTGCCCGACTCACGTCTGCTGGATCTAGCTTCTCAATATTGGTTAGAACTTGTATTGCCTGTTTAAAATACGACTCAACAATTTGAAACTGACAATCTACTATAATAGGGTCATTTTCAAGATCGATTCTAGCTCTTAAACTTTGAATATTAGATTGCAGTTAATTCCGTTCTTGTCTAAGATGTAGAAGCTGCGTTTCAACTGGTGGAAATATTTTTGGGCCCTTAACGAAAGAAATGTAGCAAGTTAGAAATGAATTAAACGTGAGCTAAACGAGTTATAGTTTTAAGAAAACACTCAAATGCATTAAGTTTTACTCAAGAACTTAATAAGTGAGCTTTAATAAGTAGATCGTTTCTCTATATGACAGTTTGAGTACTTACTCCGCTGTGCTTTATATTTAGCACGTGTTAGAGCTTAGGAGTGTTTTAGTATGAGTGTAAAGCATGTGAAAGCTTTACGATCGCTAATGAGAGGCAATTGATTCAAAAATTGAGTGGAAATTGATAATGTAAATTTACATACTCAAGTTGACTTAGGTTATGATAGGGCTCCAATGTGAATGTCCCACGATGCTATGTCTCGCAAAGGCCAATGATGAAGAAGTCCGATGACAACTATCCAAGATGATTATGTAATGATGAAGAACTCCCATTACGACTATCCAAGATGATTCTGTAATGATGAAAAAGTCCGATCACGACTATCCAAGATGATTATGTAATGATGAATCCAATCAAATGAACGAATAAACGAATATATAGTTTTTAAGTTTTTATGTTGGGACTTGCGAAGTGCAACGTCCTGTCACGGTCGCCAATGTTTGATCTGCCCAGTTGCAGATGGTACAAAATTCCAATGCTCAATAGCATGTGGAGTGGAGTGAGCAAAAATAAGTGTTCTCCTCTTCGACTTCCAGAAAGAAGTTATTTTTATTTTTCGGTTTCATGAGTTAGAAGCTCTTCATGAGCCATGTAACAGAAGCTTTTAGAACATGTTAATGTAAATACAGTGGTAGAAATTCCAATAATCTTAAACAAAAAATATAAAAAAAATTTAAAATATACGTTAACGTTAACGATAACGTTTCCTCCAACAGACTCCCTCATTGAATAATAAGGTATACCTCCTTCAATTTACCTAAACGTCATCTCTCAGAGGCAATGGAGCAAGTTTGCAGATTGGGCGGCGAATAATTCCTTTCTTGGTGCGAACATCGGCTACTCTGACCCTTCCATCTGAACCAAGTATAGCTTTGACCACACGACCAGTAATCCAGCATTGCGGTGGAACATCTGATCAATAAGTGGGCTGGCGTCAGGGCCTCCCCGTCATTGGGATCATCACTGTGACTGGATATTGGAAGGGAATTCAATATCGCCTCCACTTCAATTGCAATCGATTGAAGCTCTTCGTACGTTAAATGTAAAGAGTTCAAATTTTTGATGAGCAGAGTTTTCATTGACTTTATTGCGGCTTCCCATAAGGCTCCAAAATGGGGAGCGCGCGGTGGAATGAAGTTAAATACCAAACCGGCATTTGGGCTAAATTACTTAAGATTTCTTGCATTGAGTTCTGAACAGAATTGAAGTTTGAAGCCTTCATGTTTCGAACATGATCCGACAAAGTTGGTGGCATTGTCACAATAAATCCTTTTGGGTATGCCACGTCGTCCGATGAATCGCTTCAATCAGAGAATAAAATTATTAGCAAATAGGTCTGAGATTAGTTCTGTATGAATAGCTTTTGAAAAAAACAAACAAATTTGGCCGAATATGTTTTGTAAGGAACTTTGCTTCGAATGCGGCACGAAGTAAGGAATGGTCCACATAGATCCACTCCGCATATGAGAAACGGGCGTTCGGCAAGGAGACGGTCAGCTGGGAGGTTACCCATGATTTGTGGCATTAATATTCGCGAACATTTACAATCCATACTGTTAGGGGCAGAATCGCTCTCTTTGGAGAGAGAACAAAACGCAGTAAAAAGACTAACAGAAACATTGCGGGAACATCAGAGGATGAATGATGAGAAACTAAACAACAAACGGAACTTTGCTCTCTTTAACAACAACAGAACTGACGATTGGTTTGTAAATGAGACAGAAGTGGAGTTCCCGCCGGATATAAAATCATTGCTCTCAAAGGGTCCAAAGTTTGCTCTTCCCATAGAACACGAGAAGCTCCCTCTCATTAAATACATTGCCGATGGAGAGGAAATAGTTCAGACGATCAAGGAAAAAAAGAAACAAGAGGCAGTGCGTACTGCTTTCTCTTTAATGGTTAAAGAGCACAGAGCAGAGCACAGAGAGCAAATGCAACAGATCGTGCATTATTAGATATAACTCAACGGACATACAAATTTCTTAAACAACATGACGATATTTTAATATTAACTTCTGACAAAGGAAATAAAACGGTAGCAATGAAAAAGATGGATTATGACCATAGAATGATGGACATATTGTCGGATCTAAACACCTATAGAATCCTCAGGAAAGACCCAACAACACGATTACAGACAAAGAACAACAATCTGGTGGACAAACTACATAAGATGGGGGTTATTTCAAAGATTGAAAAGAACAAAATGACGACAACTACGGCGATCTCTCCAAGAATATATGGACTACCAAAAATACACAAAGAAGGGACACCATTGAGATCAATTTGTTCGTCAATTGGCTCACCATCCTATGGACTTTGTAAATACATTATACAAATTTTAAGGAATATAACATTGGACTCCAAATATAACATAAAAAACGAAACTGAATTCAAACAACGCATAAATAACACTTACATTTGTGACGATGAGCAATTAATTTCATTTGACGTGGTGTCATTATTCCCAAGCATACCAACGGATCTAGCATTGGATACAATCAGGAACAAATGGACTAAAATACAGGAACACACAAAGATACCAAAAGCTCTATTTATGGAAATAGTAAAATTCTGCATTCAAGAGAATAGATATTTTACTTATAAGGACCAAACATTTATACAATTAAAAGGAATGTCGATGGGATCTCCGGCCTCACCAGTCATTGCGGACATCGTTATGGAAAATCTTCTGGACACTACAATGGATAAACTAACCAGACCACCAAGATTATTAACGAAATATGTAGATGATATTTTTACAATAATACACCAAAATGACATCGAAAAAACACTGGACACCCTAAATTCATTTGACAGGAATATTAAATTTACTATGGAGCTGGAAGACAATGGAAAACTGGCGTATTTGGACTCTATGATCATCAGACGAGGAAACGAATTAAAACTAAAATGGTATAGGAAACCAACAGCATCAGGACGAATCATCAATTTTAACTCAAAACACCCCAAGACGATGATAATAAATACAGCAAGGAGCTGTATCCAACGGATGCTAAACATTTCGGACAAAATATACCATGAAGAAACGAAGAAGGAAATAATAAATATTTTAAAGGACAACGATTTTCCGGATAACTTAATCAAGACATTGTTCAAAAAACATAAATCCCCCATTGACAAAACAAAGAATGAGAAAACCTTCTTATCTGTCACTTATGTACCTAAACTATCAGAAAGACTATCACATTCGGATTGTTATGACAAAGCTGGAATAAAAATAGCACACAAACCTGACAATACCCTCTAACATATATTCAACAAAACAAAATCTAAGATAGAGATGACAAATAGAAGCAATGTAATATACAAAATTCCATGCAATGGACAAGGAAACATACCATGCAATAAGATATACATAGGGACGACAAAATCGAAATTAAAAACTAGGATTTCCCAACACAAATCTGACTATAAAATGAGACATTATACAGATACACCAAAAACAGCACTAATGACACACTGTGCAACTCGTGTCCATGCACCGAATTTCGAAGAGACAACCACCATGGTACATATCATCAACACTCCGAGCGCCACACGACTTAACTTTAAGACTGATACCGACAACTGCGCTCACATATACAGACATTTACTTGACAATAATTAGTTCTTAACTCCACGTCGAACGGTGCTGGCGTGTTAAACAATGTATGTTAAAAGATTGTTAAATGTCACATAATTGTTAAATGTTCTTGTATTTTATTGTAGTTGCCCTGAAGACGGTTGCCGCTGCGCAACCGATATATATCGAAAAAAAGAAAATTAAAAACTATATTTTGTTTTTTATTTTATTTGGAACTAATGACATGAAGCCTGAGAAAATCTTAAGATAATAACACAAAGGTGGCAAAAACTAACACATTAATTTCTGAAGTTATGACCAAGGCAGGATTCAATTCCTAATTTAATTTTTTTTTCATTTCCCTTTCGGAAACAAACGAACTTAATATTATTTCAAATTAATGAAGTTAATGCGCGGAGGTAACTAAAGTAGGATTAGTACTGTAGTCACACACGATGCTTGCTTGTTCAATGTCAAACTTAGAATGTTCTTTATTGATTCTCTTTTGTTCTTGCTTGCTGTTCACGCCACCGGGTGAACAGCAGTGAGCGGCGAAGAGCAGTGAGGAGTGAGGAGGGTTTTTTGATCCTCGGCGTCTACGGTCACACCAGGAGGGGTGACTGGTTTTTCTGATGGGCGCCGCCATTACACTCGAGTACGAATTTTCAACCCGAACACCCGTTCTTTTTTTATTAAGCTTTTTTTCCTCTCGAATTGTACATATTTCAACCCGAAACATTTTCGTGTGTGTCGGGCGACCTGTGAATAAAATTTAATAAAGTATAAGTTGTTTTAACCGAAGTTATCGCGCGTTATTAATTCACCACTCACTCACCACCCGAAGAAATTGGCACCCGCCAACCACTTGCACTATATCTAGGATCCTTCCGCCCCTCCACGAACATTGGTCCTTCGAGCCGGATATCCTTCCGCTCCTCCAGCTTGCATCGGCGGAATTCCTGATAAGTACAAAATTTCATTATTCATTTCATTTACCCCTACATACAAAAAAGTGTGAGGTTTCCCGCTCTTCCATATCGACCTGCACACTTTTATATATATTGTATGTACATACCTGACCTATTCCAAGGTTATATGGTAGTTCCCAATCCATAACGTGTTTGTCCAACGTTCGGTTTCCATTCCACCACAGGGGTTTCTTTATGTTTTTCTTCTCAGCCGCACTTGTCCAATTTTTTCATACGTACATACATATGTAAAACTCGTGGCATCACATGTACATGTATTTTCCATAGCTGTTCGCCAAGTCCGCGTAAAAAAGGCAAAGAAATTATTAAAGTGTTATAAAAAAAAAAAAAGAAATAGTAATCCAAGTGTTCACCGCGATTTCTTATGTGTTCGGATTATTTCCAGTGCCCAATTAATTTCCTCACGCGCGTATTCGCCCACCGGCATATCCACTTACATACATACATCGTCATCTGTTGATGTACGCGCATATGTATATATCCACGTACATATAATTCATTCGCACTTTACCACAGAACAAAAGATTTAAATAGCGATTAACGTAGACACCGCGATTTCGGGTCTGTTCGAATTGATTCAATTACAAAATTAATTTCCTCACGCGTATCCGCAAACCGGTGCACTTGCTTACATACATACATACATCGTCATATATTGATGCACGCATATGTACATATCACACAACACATAATCTATTTCGGTGTCGCACATTGATTTAACAAAAAAAAAAGGAGGGGAAAGGAACCCAACTAAATAACAAATTACTTACGTTTTTTGTGTGAACGACGCGCGTGCATACATCCATACATACTTACCTGTGTACTTACGTATGTACGTACATACATATATCAAGCATCCGTCCACACGCACTGATCGTTTACTTGCTTCCTTTCGCGCACACCACTCGCGGTGTGTAAAAGCGTCCGTTTTGTTCTTTTTATATTTTTTCCTCTCCGCACAACCACAAAAAAAAAAAAATATATAATTAATACGACAAAACCAAAAACACAAATTTGTAAACAGCGACCGACAGCTGTTTTCGGAGTAGTGGTGGCACGTGAGTCGAGTCGTGATATCGATAGGCGGCTCAAGCGCGCCAAATTCAAACCACATTATTTCCGACTCCCGGTTTTTTCGCCCATATATATCTATATATATATATATCAATAAATACATATTCATCTTTTCCAGCACTATCGTGCCCATATTTATATATCCATCCACATTTCTAAATCATATATGATTTTTTTGGCCAGTATTTTGCGCGCATATATATAACCGCCCATATTTATAAATAAATACATATATATTTTTTCCAGCACTATCGTGCCCATATTTATATATCCACCCATATTTATAAATCATATATGATTTTTCCGGCCAGTATTTTGCGCGCATATATATAACCGCCCATATTTATAAATAAATACATATATATTTTTTCCAGCACTATCGTGCCCATATTTATATATCCACCCATATTTATAACTCATATATATAATGTTTTTTTCGGCCCGTATTTTGCGCGCATATATATAACCGCCCATATTTATAAATAAATCCATATAATATATATTTTCTCCAGCACTATCGTGCCCATATTTATATATCCATCCATATTTATAAATTATATATATAATTTTTTTCGGCCAGTATTTTGCGCGCATATATATATCCGTCCATATTTATAAATAAATACATATATATTTTTCCAGCACTATCGGGCCCATATTTATAGATCCGTCCATATTTATAAATTTTATATATAATTTTTCCGGCCAGCAATTTGCGCACATATATATATCCGCTCATATTTATAAATAAATACATATATATTTCTTCCAGCACTATCGAGTCCATATTTATATATCCGTCCATATTTATAAATTATATATATAATTGTTTTTTCGGCCAGTATTTTCCGCACATATATATCCGCCCATATTTATAAATAAATACACATATATATTTTTTTCCAGCACTATCGGGCCCATATTTATATATCCGTCCCTATTCACAAATTGTATATATAATTTTTTTCGGCCTGCGCATATATATATATCCCGACCCAGATTTATATAAAAACACATATTTTTTCTTTGGCCTATACATCGTTTGCGTGTTTTGTCTTATACGTACTGCCATCGTTACTTACGAATCCAGCTAAACTTGTGTTGTAATCACTCCTCTGTAGATACGTGTAATTTTCGATCTGCATCCGTGCGTTCGTACATTGTTCCGCATATATCCCCATTAAAAGGGCTCCGTTTCCGTTTTTTTTTTTTTCGTTGTCATTCCGAAATCAAAAAGCGCACCAGCGCGGTCTTCGTCGGTAAGGACGTCCCCTGAGTATGTCCACGGAGCCGTCCAAGACTACGCCGAAGTCTAACAGTCTTTCGTCTCCCTCTGTAACTCCGGAGAAAGTTCGGCCTCCGAAGACTCCGGTGGTCGCGAAGCGTACGGACATTCCCCGCAAGTCCACGTCTGCTCACAGCCTCAGCGAATCCCCAAGGTCCCGTCCGTCTTCGTCCAGCCTACCTAAAGGGCGCATAGTCTCGGCTAAAGACGCCAGCGAACTCAAAGGGCGTTCCAAGCTTTCAGTAGAGGCTCAGATTCCGCACGTTATTGTGACGCACTGATCGACTGAGAACGATCCAAAATGTCCCTCTCCGATTTCGTTCTGGCATGCGACGCTTTGACTGTGTTCGAAGCTCGTGAGAGTGAAGCCCTAACTTCTGAAGTGCCCTTATTTTCCATTAAAATGCACTTAGAGCAGCTCAAATCCCTTTGGTCAACTCCGGGTGTCACAAGGCCCTGTCGACCCAACCAGACGGGGACAGCCTATCCAACATAAGCCACATCAAAGCGAAGCACGAATCCGCTTACGCGGCGTATGTGCGATGCGGGACGTTGTTCGGAGAGCGCATCGAGGAGCTCTCGGCAGAGATGGCGAGTCTTAGACGTCAGCCCAGCGCTCCGTCGGGACCTCCGGGTCATAGAGTTCCTCCGTGTGAGGTGGAGACCTTTGATGGCGACAGCCTAGCATGGCCCAGATTCCGCGATTTGTTCGCTGCCATTTACATCGCCAACCCGTATTTGTCTCAAGTGGAGAAGCTCTATCACTTGAACGCCAAGACTCGTGGGGAAGCGAGAAACATCGTGGCGAAGTCCCCCCTGACAAATGAAGGTTTCCAGGCCGCATGCGAGAACCTCACCTCACGGTACGAAAATAGCCGTCTGCTTGTCATGACTCAAGCCAGACAACTCCTTCAGATTCCCGCGGTGGCGCTAGAATCGGGCAAGGCATTGCGAGAACTGCAGACTGCGTTCCAAGGGGGTCTTACCGCTCTTGAGCGTTCGGGTGTTAGCACTGAGAATTGGGATGTCTTACTTATCGCCATATGCACTAGCAAATTGCCGAAGGCCACAATCCTCCTGTGGGAACAATCTGAACCAATTTCTCACCGATCGGTATCGTGTCCTGGATGCCACCGAAGAACATAAGTCGGTTCCGAGTGTTCAAGCTATCCCCAGTTTTGCCCGCGGTCATCAAGTGAAGGGCTGCTCCAGTGCGCATAATTGCCATACGTGCAAGGAACGTCATCACACCCTGCTGCATCCTAGTGACGTGTCGTCGTCCGCCGCGCAAGCCACACCATTCGGTGCCACAGAGCGTCCGTCCACGGGCAATCAGCTCACAAATGCTCAAAGTTATTTTGCATCTACCCCAGGCAGAGGGCTTTTAGGCACTACGATTGTCACTCTGCACCATCGCGGGGTCGAACACCATATTCGTGCGTTGATCGACTCGGGAGCCGATTCAACCTTCCTATCCGAACGTGTCTTCAACATGGTCCAGCCCCCTTTTATCCAGTAGACGCCGCAGTTACTGGCATGGGCCAGAGTGATGGAGGATACGCCGACAAGGTGTGTCTGCTGATGCTGTCTGCTCCGTGTGACAGGCTGAACAAGATTGAGGTCTCCGCCCTGCTCGTATCCAAATTATCGGGGGCCATTCCGACGGCTCCATTTCTTAACACGGTTCCGACGCAGTCCCTCGAGCGCTCCCTGGCTGACCCGTATAACAACAAGCCCGCGCCTATTGATATGATTATCGGCGTAGACCTGTTTTCACACATCCTCGGAGAGCGGATCAAAAAGGATATGGGTGATTTTGTTGGACTGGAAACCATCTTCGGATGGGTTCTGTGCGGAGCAATCATGCCTGACACTCCGGTGACTCGATTAGGTTTCGCTGCACGGACGCGAGTCAGTCCAGAAGCAAAACTTGATGTACTTCTCACCAAGTTTTGGGAGGTGGAAGACCTTCCTGCAAAGCCGGAAAAGGAGGACGATGTATTCTGCGAGCGGAATTTTCAGGAGACCACCCGAAGAGGGAAGGACGGCCGATATATTGTGTCCCTTCCGTTCAAATGTCCGAACAGCGGCGATTTGGGTCATTCAAGACCGATCGCGTTAGCTCAATTCCCGCGGAATGAAGCACGCCTTCTCAAGGATCCATAATTCAGGAATACGAGGAATTGGGCCATATGAGTCGGGTGACGCCGCCTCAAGATGGGAAAAACTTCTATCTCCCATCTCGCGGTTTTTAAGCCCGATAGCACCACCACCAAGGTACGCGAGGTATTTAACGCGTCAAGCCCCTCCACACGAGGCGTCAGCCTTAACGATGTCTTGCACACCGGGCCTACGCTTCAGGCCGATCTCAAGCTTCAGGTACTGAAATGGCGTTTCTTTCAATTCGTTTTCAACGCTGACATAACGCAGATGTATCGACAAATCCGAGTCGACCCCAGGCATACCCCCTTTCAGTGGATCCTCTACCGAAATGAGAGAGCTACAAACTGTCACGTTTGGGGTTATTTGCGCGCCATTCTTGGCGATCCGAGTTCTTTTACAACTAGCCCAAGACGTGCAAGCGATGTACCCTCAGGCGAGCGAAATCCTTCGGAACTACATGTATGTTGATGATGTCCATGCCGGCGCTCATACTGAAGACGACGCCCGTCTCGCCATACGAGAGCTTCAAGCTGCCCTCCAATCTGCGGGCCTCCCGCTTCGGAAGTGGACTTCCAATAAGAAGGAAGTACTTCAAGCTATCCCGAGAGAGCACCTGCTGCGAGAGGACTTTCCCGAGCTGGAAGACGCGAGCACGGCAAAAACCTTGGGAAAACCTTGCCGCCGAGGACGTCTTTTTCTTCACCGTAGCGGACCCACCATTGCAGGAGTCGATCTCCAAGTGGCAGGTTCTGTCCCAAATCGCCAAACTCTTCGACCCCGCTGGCTGGCTAGCCCCATTTGTTATCCGAGCGAAGATATTTATGCAGCAAATCTGGCTAACTGAACTGGGCTGGGATGACGCCCTGCCCTGACGCTCCTGCTGCAGCAATGTCATGAATTCCTGCAGGATTACCCAGGCCTCAGTCAACTCCGCATTCCCCGTTGGCTGAACACCAGCGATACGCTCTCGTTGGAGCTTCATGGCTTCTGTGACGCATCCCAATAAGCGTATGGAGCAGCCCTGTATGTGCGGGTTCGGTGTCGCGATTAAGTAAGCGCCCATTTATTAACGGCTAAGACCCGCGTGGCCCCAGTCAAAACAGTCTCGCTGCCTCGGCTGGAGTTGTGAGGAGCGGTTCTGCTAGCCGATCTCTGGGCGTCGATCGTTCCTGAACTCCCGATCCCACCTGCATCCTCCCAGTTTTGGACCGACTCCACCACTTGTGTTGGCCTGGCTCAATAAACCCCCCATGTAGTTGGTCCACCTTCGTGGCCAATCGGGTATCCAGCATCTCCAAAAGCACCGGTGGCCAAAGCTGGTCACATGTACGTTCCGAGGACAACCCTGCTGATCTGGCAAGCCGTGGAACCTCCGCGGCCGAGTTATCAGCCAGTAGCCTCTGGTGGCATGGGCCGGACTGGCTTCAGCGGGACCCCGAGTACTGGCCAACTCTCCATAATGAACTTCCATACACCCAGCTGGAGCAACGAGTCCAGTGCCACACCGCCGCGACCACACTACCCGATGACATAAGCGAACAGTTCTCGGACTACGGTAAAGCATTACGAGTCGCCGCGTACATACTACGCTTCGCCTCCAAAGGGACTTCGACGCCTTCCACGGCCCACCTCACCAATGAGGAATTGCTCTCCGCCGAGCGCGCCTTGATCCGGACCTCCCAGCTTCGAGAATACATCGCGGAGATACGGGCCCTGGGTGAAGGGGGACCCCTTCCGACATCCAGCACGCTACTCAACTTAAACCCCTTCCTCGACCAGCATGGAATACTCCGCGCCTGTGGACGACTACGGGCCGCTGAGTCCCTCCGGTACGATGAACGTCACCCGATTCTCCTCCCCTACAATACTCATTTCACGCGCCTGCTTGTTGAATTCGCCCACCGCATCACGTTGCATGGCGGCAATCAACTGATGGTGCGGTATCTGCGCACCAAGTTCTGGATCCCACGGATAAAGAACCTAGTGAAGTCCCACATCAAGGGGTGTAAAGTCTGCATCGTGCATCGTCGACGACTGCAGACTCAGATGATGAATGATCTCCCTCGAGAGCGCATCACGTACTCCCGGCCCTTCACCCACACGGGCATTGACTTCGCAGGGCCGTTCGAGATCAAGAACTACACCGGGCGCGCGTGTCTCATTACGAAGGGTTATGTCTGCGTCTTTGTGTGTTTCAGCACGAAGGCGATCCACCTCGAGGCGACCTCCGACCTCACCACGGAACGATTTCTCGCAGCCTTCTCCCGGTTTGTCGCACGAAGACAATGCCCACAGCGCATTTACTCCGACAATGGCAAAACCTTCGTAGGGGCCTCAAAGGCGCTCGAAAGAGATTTCCTGAACGCCACCAAGCTTGGTGTAATGAAGGCATTTCCCCAGCACATTTTATCCTGGCAGTTCATTCCGCCGAGCGCGCCCCATATGGGAGGACTATGGGAAGCCGGGGTCAAAAGTTTTAAGACCTTGTTTTACAAGTCCTCTTCGGCTGTCAAGTATACGTTCGAGGAACTATCCACTCTCCTGTGTCGGATCGAAGCGTGCCTAAATTCCAGGCCAATTTCTCCCATGAGCGAGGACCCAGAGGATCTGCTGGCACTAAGCACTGGACATTTCCTGATTGGAGGACCGCTCGTGTCCATCGCGGAACCGGAGATCCTGGTCGAGCCTATGTCGCTGATCAATCGCTGGCAGCGACTAAAGGCAATCCAGCAGACTTTCTGCCGCCGCTGGAAGAGTGAATACCTCAAGGAGCTCCACAAGCGTTATAAGTGGAAATCACCGGCTCGTAGCCTCCAAACCGGGGACCTCGTGATCGTCTCCGAAGACAATCTCCCCTCCAATGAGTGGCGCTTAGGGCGAATTGATCGCACTCTGCCCGGGGCAGACGGCCTCGTCCGAGTGGCTGATGTCACAACAGCGCGTGGGTCTATTCGAAGACCCGCAGCGAAGCTCATCCTGTTGCCAGACAACAGGAGTCCTGAAGACCTATCGTGACGTCCAATCCCTCTATGTTCCGTTCGAATGTCCTCGTCTCCGTGCATGTTGTCCGTTCCCGTGCAGCGACTAATCAACTCCCCCTACGTAATCTTTTTCGTTACAGCCCTTTCAGTTCGCACTTCCACCGCAACATGGCCCCCAAGCGTCTGCCGCACCGCCGCAGCAAGCGTCCGGCTACACACGGGACGAACGTGTACCGGTGCCGGGTCTGCCGGGGGTGCATGCACTCCGGCAGTGTCAGCGGTTCCTGAACCTCAGAGGGGAGAAGCGGCTCCGGGCGGTGTTTATCAATAAGTATTGCCCCAATTGCTTGGCGCACGAGCACTCAGCCGACGCGTGTCGGACTCGCCACGGCTGCCGACGATGTGGGCAAAGGCCCCATACGTTGCTCCATATGGCCGACCAACCGCCGAGACAACGCTCTGGAGCCCAGCGTCGCAGCCAGTCATCCTCCTCCAGACGTGCTGCACCAGCATCACCATCCCGTTCCCGGTCCTCGTCCGACCGCTCCGCTTCTCCGGAAGGCGCACCCGAGATCTCCCTCTCCTCTCTGCTCCAAGCCAGGACGACGACCATCATGCCAACAGCGGTCCTCCGGTTGGGCAATGGCTCGAAATCTTTCGAGACCCGCGTCCTCCTCGATGCATGCGCGGCTGGCAGCCGCATCAATTCGTCATTTGCCCGGTCCCTGGGGTTGGCTGTGACCAAAGTCGGGGTCGACCAAGCCTGCACGGCCGTCCTCGAGTCGAGGTCCGACAGTACGTTCCGGCGGAATGTTATCTTCCGCGTCGAAGAGGACCTGCACATCCGCACTCCCATCCGGGAAGTGTCGGCACCGGTCCGGGAGAAATTTGCCACCCTGATCCTGGCCGACCCCAACTTCCATCGGCAGGCGTCGGTATCCGTAGTGCTCGGGGCAGACCTCTATCCTGAGGTCATCCAACCAGGCTGTGTGCCCGGTCATAGCGGTATTCCCGCAGCCCAGAGCACCGTTATTGCGCGTTATTAATTCACCACTCACTCACCACCCGAAGAAATTGGCACCCGCCAACTACTTGTATTCACATTTGGATCCTTCCGCCCCTCCACGAACACTTGCTTATAGTTATGTATGTATATATCATGTAGATCATGTGTACCTTATGTGTGTCTTATTGTCTATTCCTTATTATGCATGTGTTTGGGCTGCAACTGAAGCAAGACTCTCTTTGCTGAAAAGAGAAAACGACCGAAGAGAGAGGGGAGAGAGAGACCAAGAGCAGCGCAAGTTACTTTGAAGAGACAAACTTGGAGTTCCGTTACTTTAATTCTTTTCTTTCTTACTTCTTCTATGGAAATTTCCAGAACTTTGAATTTTGTAAAAGACAGCATGGTTTGCTGTAGTTGAATTTTACTCTTGAAATTAATCTCGTTCGATGTGGTTGCATCTGTGCCCACCGACAATTGGATTGAAGTTACCCTGATAATTTTATTCCTTCCAAATCGCAAGTGCCGCAAAGCCGCCTCGGTGGAAATCATCCGAAGGCCGCATCATACAAAGCGAGCAGTTTGGGGCTCCGCAAGGGCGCAGCCGTTAGCCAACATATTTTTGGTGCCGAAACCCGGGAGGATTGATCTTGGCGATTGGATTTGGAGTGTGATTGCCAGTGGATAGACTGATTTGGGTGATGTGTTTGGGTAGGTGTTCATTATGGCTGAAAAACTGTTACCGTTGACTTCGGAGCAAATCACATTACTTACTTCGCTGGAGAAGTCATTGGCGCGGTATAAATCGGAGGAATCGGGACATACCGAGAGTCATCTGGAAGCCAGATTGGACTCGCTGGCCCACCTTCACGCAGATTTCCAGCGCAATCATCACCAACTGGTGCAAGAACGGTATAATGTGGAGATAAAGGGTCGATATTTTGACAAAGACATCAGAGACTGTTTCGAAGAAACCTACATCATGGGAGTAGCTGAGATTCGAAATGAGTTGCAGAGACATAAGGATCGGAGAATCCCGGCGTCGACTGCATTTGATGAGTCTTGTTTGCATCAGACGGTGCATTAACAAATTGGATTAATTTTGGAGGATGTGAAACTCCCAACAGTTAAACTGCCTACCTTCAGCGGAAAATTCATTGAGTGGCCGGCGTTTAAGGAGGTGTTTTTAACAAGAGTACACCACTGTGAGAAGCTGACGGACTTACATCGTTTTCATTATTTGAAAGATTCATTGGTTTGAGAGGCAGTTAAGGATATTGAACATCTAACACTAATAGCGGCGAACTATGAAGTGGCTTGAAGAATGTTGATGAATTTGTATGATAACAAGCGAGTGTTATTTTTACATTACATGGATGTGTTCGACCAGCAATTACCAATTAAATATGGAGATGCGGAAAGTTTGAGAAGACTTGTGCAAACTTCCCGCTCATGTGTGAATTCATTGGAGAAGACTGGTGTGAATGTGCGACAACAGTCTGAAATTTTAGTGTAGTACATGATGAAGAGATTACCGAATCAATTAAGTGTGGATTGGGAGCGGTCAATATCTTCAACACAGAATCTGCCGAGCTTTGAGGAGCTCAGTCAGTATCTTGAAACACAGTACAGAACAATGATTACGACGTCAGCAGATAATATCGAGGGAATTCTATCACGGGATAGATATCGGAATGCAAGGCCAGGTGTACATGGGTTACAGAACTACACAAAGACTTCATTTGTTACTCGAGAGACAGACCTATGCATTGTGTGTCAAGGGGATGGACACCTTATCGGAGTATGCAGGATATTCGAGGAGATGAGTCTATAGGAACGAAAGGCATGTGTAGTGAGGCATCGACTGTGTTTTAGATGCCTTAGACCAAATCACCGAATAGATGCATGTGACAGTGCGGTAAATTGTGAAAAATGTTATGTGTTCATGTAGACAAGTCAGGATGCGAGAGATCGCTTGGCACACTAAAGAAGGAAGTTATCGCAACAGCATCTGCGAATGCTTTAAATGGAAAGAGTACAACAGAAAATGCGGTAAGGCATAAAGACGAGGTTTTGTATCAGGGAAAACGAATCAAGAAGCTGGTAGCAGATCGTCCTACACCATAACTGTCCGTAAGAAGGAAGCTGATGAGATACTTGAACAATTGTTATGTAAGTTCTGGGAGTTAGAACAATTCGACGAAGAGCCACGTGGGCTTTCAGTAGAGGATAACTGGTACGAAGATTTCTTCGTTAAGACACATAGCCGAATGCCGTCTGGGAAATATGTTGTTCGTCATCCTTTTCTTACTTACTTGGACAAATCGATGGTAATTGGAGAATCATATAAGGGCGCGTTAAAACGATTACATTCTCTGGACAGACGTTTGCGTAACGATGCGAGTTTGAAGAACGCTTATGTTGGCACGATAAATGAGTATCTGGAGCTGGGTCAAATGGAACGTGTGACGTCACGGACTTGTAAGATGGGCAATCCTGCATTAGGGGAGTCGATCATTGTTACCTACCGCATCACCCAGTCATAAAGGAATCGTCATCAACTACAAAGGTACGAGTTGTCTTCGATGGATCGAGCAAGACGATTAAGGGAAATCACTTAATGAGATTCTAGCAATTGGTCCAAAATTGCACGTACAGCTTCAAGGAATCATTCTCAATAGGCGAGGGCTAAAATGGGTATTTATGGCGGATGTTGAAAAAATGTACAGATGTATTAATGTTCCACCCGACGACGCGCAGTGCCAACGTATTCTAAGGAATATGCCTGCACAACGGTAATGTTTGGAACTAGCTCCGCAACTTATTTAGCCATAAGAGTTATGAAACAATTAGCTATGGATGAAAGCGAGAAGTATCCACTGGCGGTGAATGTTGTGAATCATCAAATGTATGTAGATGACATACTGTCTGGTGGCGAAATTATTGCAGAGACGGAAGATGTCAAGAACCAAGTGATTGGAATGCTTCGTAGTGGTACATTTGAACTAAGGAAGTGGGCGAGTAATTGCCCAAAGCTATTAGAGAACATAACAGTTGAGCATCGAGAATCAAGCGGATTGTTACACGTAGAAGGTAATGATACTATTCGCACTTTAGGTCTCTACTGCATTCCTAAGGAAGATGAGTTAGTTTTGCTTTGAATGTCGTTCCACCAACGAGCTCACCTACAAAGAGGAAAATACTACCGGCAATTGCACGACTGTTTGATCCCATGGGATGGCTTAGTCCGATAATTATTACTGCCAAAATTCTCATGCAGCATCTATGGAAGGAGAAAATTGGCTGGGATAGCACACTACCGGACACTATTAAGAGAGAATGGGAGAAATTCGTGAAGGAGTTACCAAACATAGTAACTATACGAATAACACGGCATGTTATATGGGGGCTACCGGGTGGTGTGGCTGAACTGTACCTGTTTTGCGATGCCTCGTCACGGGCATATGGAGCTGCGGCTTACTTACGCTTCCCAATTGGAGAGGATAAGTATCACACAGAGTTGATATTGTCAAAGCGGGGAGAATGTTTGGCTTCAACTGAAGCAAGACACTCTTTGCTGAAAGTGTGAAGAAGTTAGAGAGAGACCAAGAGCAGCGCAAATTACTTTGAAGAGACAAACTTGGAGTTCCATTACTTTAATTCTTTTCTTTCTTACTTCTTCTATGGAAATTTCCAGAACTTTGAATTTTGTAAAAGACAGCATGGTTTGCTGTAGTTGAATTTTACTCTTGAAATTAATCTCGTTCGATGTGGTTGCATCTGTGCCCACCGACAATTGGATTGAAGTTACCCTGATAATTTTATTCCTTCCAAATCGCAAGTGCCTCAAAGACGCCTCGGTGGAAATCATCCGAAGGCCGCATCATACAAAGCGAGCAGTTTGGGGCTCCGCAAGGGCGCAGCCGTTAGCCAACACCTATAGCATTGTGTATTTAGCATCATGAATTTTGAACGAGCGACTGTATACAGAGCGTAATCTGATGAATGACGTGTTTTTTGAAATTCTTATAATATCGAGTCTTTACATTTTTCAAATTTGATAACTCTCGAGTGAACCATGGAAGTTTATTAAGCCGCTGCAACCTACCAAGAGGCACACAAATATCACAGAGTGATTTCAGAGTATCATAAATGGAGCGAAAAACTGAGTTCATATCTCTACAATTGTACAGATAAGACCAATCGGTAGTAGAAAACACCTAGTTTGAGGTAACTCATTTGAACCACGTAATGGCGATAGTGAGGGTAGATAATTTTTTAAATTTGGATGAAATTTATCTTCGGGAAAAACAAAAGGTTCGTTCCTAGAAACATCGCAATAAGAAGAATCCAATACAAAAATAAGATCTAACGATTTTGCATTGGAATTTAAGACAGGATTGACTTGGGATGAAGATAAGCCTAGAAGGCCATCAATAAAGTCATGTGACATAGAGGGCATCAACATTGTAGATTCATCTGGTAGCAGGTCAGATTCATCTGACAAAGCAGGTAAATTAAAATCACCCCAAACTATGAGCATGTCTTGACTAGAAACTAAAGAGGAGACAAACTGAATTGCCTCTAAATGATTTAAAGATACCATAATGTCTGACGATGGGGTAATATAGAAACAAGTAATAAAAGCATTAAAAGATTTAAAATTTACTTTATTACAGACAAACTCAATCTCCTGGATATAAAAAAATTGAATTAGTTCAGATGATAAAGAAGTTAGTTCAGATGATAAAGAAGCATCAACAGCTATCAGAACGCCACCGCCTACGCGAGAAATCCGGTCACGTCTGAATATAAAAAAGTTTGTGGAAAAAACCGATGCATCATTAATGTCAGGTTTTAGCCACGTCTCCGTAAAAGCAAGAATGTTATGTTAAAAAAAAAAGACTACATAGAGAATAGGAAGTTTAGATTTCAGTCGTCTAACGTTCTGGTAACCCAGGTTAAGGGACGAAACTAGTTTTTTGATACACCAGCAGATGCTGGCAGGAATAGTGTTAGTTGTTGTTACTGGCAGGCGAATCAGTTGCCGATTTTTCTTCATTACAGTATATTCCTTAACTATTATATATTTCGGCCAAAAATCTTCTCGACATATAGTGTCGAAGATATTGGCAGAAACACTAATTTTAGAGGACGAGATGTCCCGATAATACGAAAATTTAAGCTTTACCACGGCAATATACGAGACGTTAACTTTCTTCCGAATATAGGCTATTACATCATCAGATGTGTCCACAGGGTCTAGCCTAGAAACATAAATATGTTTCTTTGGTGGTATGCCAACGAGAGGCCGCGGTCCCGTAGCGTCAGCCGCAGCAGCAACGTTGGACAAGTCACCCACTGCAGCAGTCAACTTGTTTACCTCGATACCCTCGATACTTTTAGAGCAATCGGCAATTTTCTTTGGAATGGGTAATTGCCCGTATACATCAGACACTACAATAGCTATCGTTTTTAAGAGATCATTCCCAGGTGATACCGGTAATGCCTTACTAATAGCATTCACAACCGGGCTCTTAAACGATATCAATTGCTGTACATTAGGTCGGGGACGATAAGAGACGCTGGCGGATCTACAGATACAGAAACACCCCAAGGACTGGTCCTCTTACGTTTCGGAGACTCATTCAAAAACGATAAGCTTCCAAACTGAGTCTCCACCGCAGTAACCTCCGCTTGGAGTTTGTTAAAACCTGCCCTTAAAGTGTCAAAACTATCTCTAGTCCGCCTCATGAATGAGCGCATCTTATTCTCGACCTCCCGGCAAGCATCACATTCATATTTTAAGCCACCACCTTTAGCAATAGACTTCTTGATTCTGCCTGTGTAACCTGCACACTTAACGTGAACCGCGTTGTCACACAACCAACAATGAATAAATTCAACCGCATTAGTGGTAGACAACCATTATATAAAATAATTAAATTTAATTTAGAAAAACAAAGGAATAAGAAATAAAAAAAAATTTTTAAAGGTAATATACTGACCAGTTCTGACAGTTCTGAAACAATTCGAATGTTAAAATTTTAATTAAACCGATAGTGAGTTTATAAGTTTTAAAGAAAAGTTATTAATCACGAGAAACAAATAAAATTTGATAAGCGTAAAGTGAAAAGTTCTTTGATGGCGGCTATAAAATTCAAATGCTGAAATTTAAACTAAACCGAAGTTTAAAAGTTATAAAATAATACATTCAGGGCAATTAGCTATATGTCGTACGAAGCCCAGTCACCTGGAGCCCATTACAAGGGTTGACGAAGGGATAAATATTGTCAATAATGTTGCGAGCATCAGCGTATATGATGGCCCCACGTTACAGGCCAACGGAATAACGTTTGGGAAAAGCGCTACGATAAACGGGACCATGTACCTTAACCACATTAAGGTCAAAAGCAAGGTTCCTGGCATTCCGGCTTCCCCTTTGCTGCATATAACGGGACACGATTATGTGTTAAGTTTACCTCAGCGAATGAATGAAATGAACTCAAACGCCATCTAGGAGCTGAATGATGATATGACATCCAACGGATCCCCCAAGGTTTGATTCGCGATCGGAGTACTTGTAAGCTGCTTGCTGTGTAGCCTCGTCGTAGCTGTTCATTGCAGGTACCAGAGGAAGTGAGCTGTTAAACTGCAAAGATTCGTCCAAGAGTCATGCATCACCGAGGACGGCAATGAACTTAGAAGGGGAGAAGTTAACAAACAATGCAGCGAACTGTTCTAGCACTAAGTCTTAGAGCAATCTGTGCAGCTGCAACGTCGATGTGACGAATTCCATATAAACATAAATATGCTGAGACAGAGTCTGACCAAGAGCCCATAGCATGACCATACACCTTAGATATTTACTTTTTATGTATTTAGCTTTAGATTCATGTTCCCATTTATGTACTTATTTTTAGTACTCTTTTATTACTTTCAACATATTCAGTTTTGTATAACCCTTTAAACAATAAAGACACATAACTCCGGTACTTGGCCGTAACACAAATTATAATCTCTAATATATTGCTGATCCACAAGGACAGTGATTCAGATACTTAATCGTATCTCATCCTAATCAACCTACATCATCTCATAAGTTGGATCCTATCAACGGTAACCCTCAACAGGAACCAGTGGACGGACCCAACATCATAATTGGCGCCCAGCGCTCCAATTTATATGTATGAGCATTACCATTAAGAATTCACAGCCCACAAACATGTAAGTGACTGTTCGGAAAAAATAGAGACAAATTATAATATATATAATTATTAGAAGCCAAACACATATAATAATAATAATAAATAAATAAAAGTGGCAGTGAGTAATTTTCATTGAATTTGTAACTAATTTGCATTGAATTTAATTGTGAGTTTGAATGTGTGCGGTTGTATTGTTAGATTTATTTCGCTAAGACACTGTGTTAGACAACTGCCAATGAGTTGGTCCTATAGGGACATTAAAAAAGAATCTGATAGCGACGAATATACTATGGTACAATCTAGTCCACAGGCACTCGATCAAACAGAAATGGATCCACAAATGTTAAAAGCTATAATAGAGAGCGCAGTCAGCACTGCGAGATTCACGCCAAACTCGAACGTCTGAGAAACCAAGTAAGCTCACTTATAATAAAAGCTCCCCAAGTACAGGTGTACGAAAGCGTAACAATTGACCCCAGCATAAGATGAGAGGTTAGACTAGACGCTGCGAAATCGGTGCCGAATTTTAATGGTGACCATGAAGAATATGTGTCTTGGAGACAATCAGCTGTAGAGGCATATCAGGCCTACAAAGGATACTAGAGAAGTGAAACACATTACCAGGCATTTTAAAAACTAAACTTTGTGGTGACGCACGCGCAAGTGCTTACTTCACATAACACTGTGCTAAATTTTGATGCAATTATTGTTAGACTTGATTGCACATACGCCGATAAAACGTCTCTGCGCGTTCTCACTCTTATTACGAATAATATTGCCATGACACATGACGATCAAGCAGCGGTCATTCTTAATACAGAAATTAGGAGCGATGCTCTGCACGCCTTCATGGCAGGCCTGAGTGGGCCTATTAAGGCACTAGTTATACCAGCACAGACCAAAGATTGGGCTTCGGCTTTAGCACTGGCTCGCGAGGTTGAGAATAGCATAGATTGCGGATCATTTTAAACTGCTCGAAAATTAATAGCTGCAGTGTAATGACCGGGTTCCTTTGGTTAATATTCCGATTGATTTTTATTACAGCAATATTCTTTTGCTTAACCTATGTTCACATATATATTCTTATGCTGCGACTTATGCGACAGCTACAAAAGAGACGGAAAGTGTTAGTAAGTACATACATATATGAATATTTATGTGAATATATTAATGTATATACATATGTACATAAACATAATCAAGTGCACACTTATATTTTATTGCGTCATATTTAATTATTTATACTTGCAACTAAGTGTTACAAGTTGAGCTCTTTGTAATGATTTTTGGTAAGAATATACTACACCTCCCCTTTTTAGAAAATAACGTAATATTAAAGAGTTTTTCATTGATTAATTATAATGATTATTGTTCAGACAAATTTTCTTTCTCTTGTCTTTTGAAATTGGATGAAAATATTTTTAATAGTAGATGAATCCATAAAATTTTTTTTTAATTACTTTTGATATTTTTTAATCTATTCGTATGTAATGTTTGTATCCTATTTTTATCGTTTTTGATTTTTATACCATACACCCATAGGGTGAAATGGTATATTAAAGTCGCCATAATGTATGTAACAGCGACCCACCACCACCATGGGCGGAAGCAGGCCAAATTTGGATTAGGATATGCCGACTTGAGGAACAACAGCAACAACAAAAAGAGGCAAAGCAGCACAACCAACAACAGCAGAACCGACCAGCAACAGCAGCACATGCAGAAACAAAAAAAATTAATTAACAAAATAATAAAAAAATAAAATAAGTGTGCTAATATATAGGCACCTTTGTGGCAAGAGGCAATCTTTGCGCTGCCATTATAAATAATTAATTATATAATTTGAATATAAATATTACTAACAAAAGAGAAAAAAATAAAATTAAAAAAAAAAAAAAAACTAATATATTGTCCACCAAATTTTTTGGATAAGACCATCATTGCCAAAAATACCCTCGAAAAAAAAGAGAAAAATACATATAAACACATATGTACATATACTTATGCATATATACACTAAAATGAAAAATACACAAAAAGAAAAAACATATATTTATACAATTAAATATTAAATTCCAATCAGCCTTATATACCCCAACATACCCTAACGAAGAGCACATGTCAACCATGTGCACTCAAAATTGCACAAACAACATAAGCACAGTTGTAAAGCTTGCCGCGATCCAAGCGAGCTTCTAAAAAAAAAGTTCAAAAAAGCTCAAGTAAATTTCACAAAGTTTGCAAGCACACATAAAGCTTTCTGATCGCAGCAAGCTCCACAAGATCAAAATTGCCCAATAACGAAGTCTAAATACCCTACAAGACAAATTAAAATTTTTTTTTTTTTTTTTGAAAACAATTAAATATTATAAAATAGAATTTTAAACAAATTGAAAAAAAAAATTACAAAGAAAAAAAAAGAAAAATCAAAACTTTTTTTTCTATACAGAAAAAAAAATGAAATATTAAGAGAACAAAATTATTTTAAAGGAATTAAATAAAGATAAAACCAAAAGTAACAAAATTTCAATGGACCAGAACATAGAAATATTGAAAGAAAAATTTCAGAAAGCATACAAGTGCCTAAATAAAACAATTTATATACATCCTCAAACCATTACTAAGCACCTTGAAACTATCTTCGAGAGTTACAATAGAATAAAGAGTAGCAGTACAGACATATGCAATGAATCAAGCAGTAAAATCCTCACTGAGCTAAAATACAGTTTAAATAAACAACTAATAAGTATAGCAACAAAACATAATATAAAATTCACAAAACCGGTAGATTCGAATCTAGAAGCAACTTTTGAACCTCTAGTAGCAAAAGACACAGAAGAACCAGCTGTAAAAGATAACCCAGAAAACATTCAAGTTATATCAGGTGTAAAAGATAACCCAGAAGACATTCAAGATAATACAAAACCAAAGATGGTGCAAACAAAGATTGAATTTCTTAATACAGCTTCTAAGCAGAACATGAAGAAACAGCTATTAGAGTCATAAAAACAAAACTGAAAGGGGACGTTAGACTATTAGTAACAAATGAAAACACTGTAAATGGTATTATCCAAACATTAAAAAAAGAAATTAAGGGTGAAACAGTTCAGGTAGCAGAGGCAAGATTAATGAATTTAAAACAAAATGGCAAGAACGCAAATTTATTTATGTCAGAAATAGAAAATCTCACTAAATCATTTAAACGCGCATTCATAACAGACAACGTAAACCCTGAAATAGCAAAGAAGAATGCAACTCAAACAGCAGTGAAATCAATCATACAGAACTGCGAAAACGAAAAGGACAGAACAATAATAGAAGCAGGCAATTTTACTGAAATGAATGATGTTGTAGCTAAATTTGTAAATACATCTACAAATATGGAACAGGATCACAGAGTATTTTATACTAAAAGAAACAATTACACAAATAGGAACTCGTACAATAATAATAGAAATTATAATAATAATTACCAAAATAAAAACCCAAATGATAATACTAACTATAACAATACTAGGAATTACAATAACTATAGTAATAATTATAATCGAAGAAATTATAACAATAGATATACAAAAACTAATTATCCTCCTAAAACACAACAAAATAATAATGTTAGACTTACAAACGCAGAAGAAAATTCGGAAAACTCCGAAAGTCCTATGATGTAAAAAATCGAACAAATTAAATATATAGTTTAAATCGCAACCTTAATAATGGTATGTAACTCTAAACTTTGACGATGTAGGGACAATAAAATTACTATTGGACACAGGAGCTGATGTATCACTAATAAAACAAAAAATGCTAAGGAATGACAATACAGTTTACAATAGGTGAAACCAAACTCAAGGTCAGCAATCTCTCAACTAAACACAAGTTTAGTCCAAGTAATAGAAAATGATTTTCCCATTGGGGCTTGACTTTATAAAAAATTCAATTGCACACTCAATTATTTCACCAACAAATTGATAATAGATCCATATAAATCAAGATATAAAATTATAATCAATATAGGGATAACTCAAAACATACATGTATTCCATATCCCACCTAGAACAGAAAAAATTGTACGCATTGCAATATCCTCAAACAATAATAACATCTTTATCCCTAATCAAGAATTACACCCGGGGGTATTCGTCGCAAACACTTTTGCTTCTAAGACTAACCCATATGTCCGCATATAAAAATTCTAACAACACAGACGTGCAAATTGCAAATATAAACCTATTAAATGAAAAACTGTCCGATTATGAAATCTTAAAAATAGACAAACAACATGATTCAAAACATAAATCCACAATAATGAACGAACTAGAATTTGATGATGTATTCGCAATAGAATCTAAAAAAATATCCTTCAACAATTTCTATAAACAAAAATTAAGACTCAAAGACACAACACCAGTCTACACCAAAAACTACAGGATAACACACAGTCAAAAAAACGAAATCAATAAACAAGTGGACAAATTGATCAATGATGATATTATTGAACCATCAATGTCTGAGTTCAATAGTCCGATTTTATTGGTTCCTAAAAAGTCGCTACCTGGCAGCAATGAAAAACGGTGGAGATTGGTAGTTGATTATAGAAAAATTAACAAACAACTAGTATCGGATACATTCCCACTACCCAGAATGGACGAAATCCTTGACCAGCTAGGACGCGCTAAATACTTCTCTTGTTGAGACTTAATGTCAGGATTTCATCAAGTAGAATTAGAAGAAAAATCTCGGGACATAACATCATTTTCCACAGATAAGGGCACATTCAGATTCAAGCGATTACCATACGGATTAAAAATTGCACCAAACTCGTTTCAAAGAGTGATGTCCATTGCATTCACGGGTCTATCACCATCCCAAACATTCCTTTACATGGATGATCTAATTGTAATTGGATGCTCTGAAAGTCACATGATTAGAAACTTAAGGGATGTTTTTGAAACCTGCCGAAAATATAACTTAAACTTTCACCCTGACAAATGCTCTTTCTTCAGACATGAAGTTACTTTTCTAGGACACAAATGCACAAATAAAGGAATTTTACCAGACGAAAGCAAGTTCGAAACGATTCAAGATTACCCGACTCCCAAGAATGGCGACGAAGCCAAAAGATTTGTAGCATTTTGTAATTGCTACCGTAGATTCATTCCAAACTTTGCATACCATGCACAATTAATCAATAGATTATCTAGGAAAAATGTAGAATTTATTTGGGATGCAAACTGTCAAGCAGCTTTTGAATACTTAAAAAACAAATTATTACGCCCACAAATACTCCAATATCCAGATTTTAATAAAAAATTCTGTATCACAACTGATGCAAGGAAGATCGCATGTGGAGCCCTCCTCAGCAAAGAATTTGATGGACTCCAATTACCCTTATCATACGCATCTAAGGCATTTACAAAAGGCGAAAGCAATAAGTCAACAATCGAGCAAGAATTAACAGCAATACATTGGGCAATTCAATATTTTAAACCATACATATACGGAAAAAAAATTCCTAATTAGAACTGACCAGCAGCCATTAACATACCTATTTTCTCTAAAAAACCCATCGTCAAAGCTTACTAGAATAAGGCTAGATTTAAAAGAGTTCGATTTTACTATAGAATACATCAGGGGACAAGAAAATTTCGCAGCGGATGCTCTCTCCAGAATTGAATTTGAAAATATAAAAAACATAGAAACTAATAAAATACTTAAAGTAGCAACAAGATCAGAAACAAAAAAATTAACACAAGGAAAACAAAATTAACAATAACAAAATAGAAACACCAAAAATATATGAAATAATAAATCCTAACGAAGCCAAAAAATACGCACAAATTAAATTCAAAAAATGCAAATGTTTTATTACCAAAAATAAAGAAAAATTACTCTCCTTCAACATAGGCGATTTGATCATTAGTGGAAGAATAGATCTAGATCGATTCCTTACAAGGCTTGAAAAAGAAGCCGGTGCTCAAAGAATCTATAATATCTAACATACTTCACCTTTTTGCTTTAACACCACTCCATCCACCGTACATGGTTATGCACCTTTTGAACTAGTCTTTGCCCTAGTCCTAAAACTGTCCCATTCTCATCTGAAACTGTAGAACCCATTTACAACATTGATGACTTCAATAAAGAAATAAAATTTAAACTACAAATAGCACAAAATAGAGCAAAACTGCCTATCGAAAAATTTAAAAGAAACAAATGATACAAAAACAAACATAATATCACTAACTGAAGGACAAGAAATACTTTTAAAAAATGAGACAGGACATAAATTAGAAAACAAATACACAGGCAAATTTAAAATACAGAGCATACGGTCTAACAATAATATTATAATAACTGATGATAAAAACACAAAGCAAACAGTACATTTAGATAGAATAAAAATAATATAAATAGGATATAAGAAAAATATAAATATTTTTCTTTTTGATAAAAAGGAGATGTAGTATACTTTTAGGGATAATATTAGGCCATATACTTCTAGGGATAGATTATAAGTAATTAAAACTTAAGCATAATGTTTAGCTTTAAGTACCGTTAAGGACACTAGCCATAAGACCAATGTAAATGCTCCCCTATTGTTCGTGGAGGGGCGGAAGGATCCAAATCAAGTACCAGGAATTGGCGGGTGCCAATTTCTTCGGGTCGGTAATCTGGTGAATAATTAAAAACGAGTGAGAACTTCGTTTAAAACTATGATTTTATTCACAGGATAATTTCACACACGAAAAAGGTTCTATTGAAAGTAAACTCGATATAAGTGGGCAAAAATACGGGTGTTCGGGTGAAAAACTCGTACTAGAATGAATTGGCGGCGCCCATCAGAAAATCAAGTCACCCCTCCTGGTGTGACCGTAGACGTCGAGGATCACAAAACCCTCCTCATTCCTCACTGCTCTTCGCCGCTCACTGCTGTTCACCCGTTGGCGTGAACATACCACCCCCTTGCAACATGTTGCAATTGCCACCATGGACATATGTAGGATGGGGGACAGCAGCGTCCTGGAGCGCCTAGATGCCGCAGGAGCCGAAGATGACCCAACCGAACACGGTGCTCTGGGCTGCGGGAGTACCGCTATGACCGGGCACACAGCCTGGTTGGATGACCTCAGGATAGAGGTCTGCCCAGAGCACCACGGACACCGACGCCGGCCGATAGAAGTTGGAGTCGGCCAGGATCAGAATTTCTCCCGGACCGGTGCCGACACTTCCCGGATGGGAGTGCGGATGTGCAGGTCCTCTTCGACGCGGAAGATAACATTTTAGGCTCAGGACTCCTGTTGTCTTGCAACAAGATGAGCTTCGCTACGGGTCTTCGGATAGACCCACGCGCTGTTGTGACATCAGCCACTCGGACGAGGCCGTCAGCCCCGTGCAGAGTGCGCTCAATTCGCCCTAAGCGCCACTCGTTGGAGGGAAAATTATCTTCGGACACGATCACGAGGTCGCCGGTTTGGAGACTGCGAGCCGGTGATTTCCACTTATTACGCTTGAGGTACTCACTCTTCCAACGGAGGCAGAAAGTCTGCTGGATTGCCTTCAGTCGCTGCCATCGGTTGATCAGCGACATAGGCTCGACCAGGATACGAGCGGTCCTCCAATCAGGAAATGTCCAGGGCTTAGTGCCAGCAGATCCTCTGGATCCTCGCTCATGGGAGTAATTGGCCTGGAATTTAGGCACGCTTCGATCCGACACAGGAGAGTGGATAGTTCTCGAACGTGTACTTGACAGCAGAAGAGGACTTGTAAAATAGGGTCTTAAAACTTTTGACCCCGTCTTCCCATAGTCCTCCCATATGGGGCGCGCTCGGCGGAATGAACTGCCAGGATAGAATGTGCTGGGGAAATGCCTTCATTACACCAAGCTTGGTGGCGTTCAGGAAATCTCTTTCGAGCGCCTTTGAGGCTCCTACGACAAGCAGGCGCGTGAAGTGAGTTGTAGCATGTTCACATATCGGATGATCACTGTACCCAGTTATGTACATACATAATTCATAAATAATATCGAAAATATATTGTAGCACTTTGTCACAATATTTATGTATACACATTCAAGTACCATGCGTCTTCTGTAACAAGACCATCCATGAATGCATGGTACTGGACAGTGCTGAGTCGGCATATCTAACACGCGCAACGACTCAGTCACCAAGTGAACATGAGACGTCCTCACTCTTCCGCAGCGAGCATACATAATTATGTAAACATTTATACATAAGCTTACCGCTCCTCTGCTAGCTTCACTGGCAGCGTAGTCACGCGGACATTAGCTGTACTGAACAATTGTTAAGATTTAAGAATTCATTCAATAAACAGAAGACGAAGTGAAAACACTGAAATCAAATGAGTACATGAAATCAACTTAGTACATGGCGACCGTGACAAAGGTCAAGGAATAAGGCCTGGACAGGAAATCTACAATCACTGGAGGGAAAATTGGAGTTCAAAAAAAAAAAAAAAACGCAAAAACTGAGTGAGTAGAGAGTGAGTTATGTCAAGAGGGGGAGTGCAAAACAAAATAAAGAAAAGAATAGCACACATAAAGTGGCTATTATATGCAAGCAAAAATCCACCCCCCTGGGCAACAGCCCAAAAGCTTCAACAAGAACTTGACTTTTTAAAGTCAACGTTACTTAAAACAAAAAAGAACATAACTCACGCTCACTCAGTGCATTTTGAAATAACAACAATAAAAACTAAAAAAACTCCTCCCCCAACAAAAGAGCTACCAAAAAGGAAAAAAGAGTGCCCTGACGATTGCCCAGGACCATTGGACAGTGTACATTGCGAGTACACATGTATGCTGAGAACTGGTGCGATGACCGGCACCGGTACCGCCTGAGCCCATAGGCCCCGGACAGCAGCAGCGGTGACAACAAGCGCGAAAGGCAGGCCGCCTTTTACGCCTTCGAGGGAGCATCAGCGAGCTAACCAGCGACGACCAGCTGATGCTGCTCACCTGACGTCTGACATGCTGACATCGATATAACTATAAAAACATATTAAATATTACATATTACATATATTGCACATACGAATAAGAAAATTTCAAATGTAAAAAAAAAAAAAGAAAAACCCATTGTTAAATTGTGCGGAATCCTATCTGCTCAATAGAAGTATAGCCTGTAAAGCTATGCGAACTAATAGGTAGAATTTTGTTAATTATACTTCATTAGTAGATCAAAAAAAAAAAGTCACTCTAATTTTTATGCTTCAAAATAGTATCAGCAAATTTGATGAAGAATATACTACACCCGTAATGGGGCTAATAGAAACTAAAACAGTGGATTCCACTGCCAACGTAATTAACAAGGTTGAATCACAAAATATTGATTTGAAATTCACGAATGTATTGTTATTGATAATTGTTGTAATATTATGTGCATATGTTTTATACAAAGCGTATTTATTACACAATAAATACGTAACTAAAAGAGCCCTCAGCGTCGCAAACGATTTAGATAAAGTATAAAATTTTTTTCTATATGCACACAAACAATTGATATAACAATACATTCCGCAAATGAAACATTTTTTTTTTATTGATTATGGCAATTTAAAAAAAAAAAATAAAAAAAAAAAAAAAATTTTTTTTAAAAAAAACTTATAACCCTGAAAATCTCAAAAAAAAAATGTCCACTATGGATAGATATTTCGAGAAAGTAAATGATAATAACCCTACAATAGTTGAAGATTTGTTGAACATTTTTAGAAGTGAGCAAATAACCTCACCTCAGCGCTCAATATGCTTAGCGCAAATCAAATTAGCATATTTAGACTTCACAGGAGAAACATTCCCTGTACAAGGAAATAGTAGACTGCAAATGAGTTTCATTCTAACGCTACCATATGTATGCTGTTATCAAAACGCAGCGGGTACGTTACGTTTCTACTTGTTGGATGAAACACAGCACAGAAATTAGAAAAGTATAATGAATAAAGTAGAATTAGTACATTTACAAGTATACATACCATTTCTTGATTACCTGATACACTCAGGCGAAAGAAATTACAAATACAAAGAAATTAGGTATTGGATATCCAATAATTTTAAATTTGAAAGAAAAATAGTAGAACTTATGGAGAAAGCCATAAAGATAGCATATAATAGATTACTTGTTAAGGTGCCAAGAAGAAAAGACGTGCCTGAATGGGTTCACGAACTTTTCATGGACACAGTCGAAATGGTAATTATAGATGATTCTGATGTGGAAATAATAGAATCAGAGGATTAAATTAAAATGATCAGAGACAGAACACATGCCAATTTATTAATACAGAATCCCTAAGAATGGATTGGGAAGAACTTGTCCCATATATTCTTCGAATTAAGGAAACGTTTACAAAATCTTATAAATGTTTAAACCAAAACAGAAAAATCCAAAAAGAAACGTTAGACAAGCACGCAAAGATTCTTGTTGACTCTTTTAACGAAGCAAGAAGCCTAGTGCATGCAAACAGAGAAAAGATAGACGGAACAAACTGGTCAAAAGTATCAAAACTATTAACCAGGTTACGTTCTAACTTAGTTACCGTACAGAAAAAGTATAACCTTAAAATATTTATACCGACGATCCTAAACACACCTTTAACAATAGACGAAGAATCAGGAAGCCAACAAGAAATAGACTCAGAAGAAGAGGAGAATTTGGAATCTGACGAAGGTGCAGAAGTAGAAGAAAAAGATCTAAACGATCTGACAATCCCTGCACGATTGACATTATCAGAACAGGATAAAGATTCAGAGTCAGAAGGAGAAGTAAAAGAAAACATCATGGCTGATTTAAGCGCCCGAAGGGCATATATAAAGGACACTTCAAGCGCCATTCCAGAGTTCAATGGACAAAAATTACATCTCCGAAGATTCATAACAGCTTTAGAGATGGTAAATATGATGAAAGGTGATTTTGAAGATATAGCTGTTGTGGTAATAAAATCAAAAATTAGTGCCCCAACACTGTACACAGTCCAAAATGAAACATCAATTGAAGCAATAATACAAAAATTGCAAGACACTATAGTTGGTGAAAAACCCAACGTGATTAAAGCCAAACTAAACAAAACTACTCAGAGTGGTAAAACAGCTGAAAAGTATACATCGGAAGTCGACAATTTACGCAAACTCCTAGAAGCTGCGTATATTGACGACGGTATGTCGGCAGAAATGGCCCAGAGGTATAGCGTTGACGATGCTATAGAAGCAATGGTCCAAAATTGTGAGCAAGCAAGACTTAAAGCAATTCTTGACGCCGGCAATTTTAAAACCATGGATGAAGTAATACTAAAGTACTTACGAAAGAGTACTGAGATAAATGGAAAGCCAAACTCTGTTATGTTTGCCCAAAGAGGCCGTGGTAATTATAATAACAGATATAATTATCGGGGTAGAGGTAATGGTCGCGGTAATTATAATAATTATAACAATTATAATAATAATTACAACAATGGCCAAAATTATAACCAGAACTACAACCAGAGAGGAAACAACAGAGGTTACGGCAGAAACAATAACAGAGGGAATAGAGGAAACAACCAACAAAACAGAGGTTATAACTCAAATAATAGCAATGTTAGGGTAGCCCAGAATAATTCGGGAAACTCCCAACAACCTTTAGATACTCAACAATAAAAAATTACAAGGTTTACACCATCAGTCTCAGTAAAAGCACATTTGCAAGTTTCACTAACGTAGCAACAGGAAAAGAGTTAGTATTTTTAATAGACACAGGTGCTGACATATCCATATTAAAAGAAAATTCCGACAACTTCCAATATATTCAAACCAATCAAATAATAAATATACAGGGAATAAGTCAAGAAATAACAAAATCAAAAGGACTTACTTCCATAGAAATACAAACCTCTAAATACATAATTCCACACGATTTTCATATCGTAAATTTACAATTCGCTATTCCTTGTGATGGAATACTAGGTATCGATTTCATAAGAAAATATAACTGTCAATTAGATTTCAAACCGACTGAGGATTGGCTTATAATTAGACCAAATAATTTACAATATCCCATATATGTACCAATAGCATACAGTTCTGGCAACAACTCCATAGTTCTGCCAGCAAGATCACAAGTTGTCCGAAAAATTGAAATAACCTCAGCGGAAGACAGTATATTAATTCCGAACCAAGAAATTCAGCAGGGTATTTACATAGCAAATACCATAGCATCTTCTCAAAACGCATTCATAAAATTACTAAATACAACAAACACAAATCAAATAGTCAAGATAAATAACTTGCAGTACGAATCACTTTCGAACTACGAAGTAGTTAAAACAAGTTCAGAAGATAGAGAGAAAACGGTATTATCGACACTCTCGAAGAATTTCCCACCACTGTTCAATAGCCAACTAACCAAATTATGCACACAGTATAGTGATGTGTTCGGTTTGGAAACCGAATCTATAACTACCAATAATTTTTATAAACAAAAACTGAGACTGAAAGATGATGAACCAATATATATAAAGAACTACAGAAATCCTCATAGTCAAAAAGACGAGATACAAAAACAAGTCCAAAAGTTAATAGATGACAAAATAGTTGAACCATCGGTATCAGCTTATAACAGCCCACTGTTACTTGTACCAAAGAAATCACTGCCTAATTCCGAAAAGAAGAAATGGCGATTAGTAATTGACTATCGTCAGATTAATAAAAAATTGTTGTCCGATAAATTCCCACTCCCAAGGATTGATGATATTCTAGATCAACTGGGAAGGGCGAAGTACTTTTCGTGCCTGGATTTAATGTCAGGTTTTCATCAGATAGAACTCGAAAAAGAGTCACGAAATGTTACATCCTTTTCAACAAACAATGGTTCATATCGCTTCACGCGATTACCATTTGGTCTAAAGATAGCGCCAAATTCATTCCAGAGAATGATGACTATAGCATTCACTGGACTTGAACCTTCTCAAGCATTCCTTTATATGGACGATTTAATAGTCATTGGTTGTTCTGAAAAACATATGCTCAATAACTTAACAGATGTGTTTGAGAAATGTAGGCAACACAACCTAAAATTACATCCCGAAAAATGTTCATTTTTTATGAATGAAGTTACCTTTTTGGGGCATAAATGCACAGACAAAGGAATCTTGCCTGATGACACAAAATACGACGTCATCCAAAATTATCCAGTCCCCCACGATGCGGACAGCGCTAGAAGATTCATTGCATTTTGCAATTATTACAGAAGATTCATAAAGAATTTTTCCGACTATTCTCGTCACATAACAAGATTATGTAAAAAAGATGTAAAATTTGAATGGACAGCTGACTGTCAAAATGCTTTTGAACATCTAAAATCGGCATTAATGAACCCAACTCTATTGCAATACCCAGATTTCAGCAAAGAATTTTGCATAATCACTGATGCGAGTAAACACGCATGTGGAGCAGCCCTCACACAGAACAAAGAAGGACTCCAGCTACCAGTTGCATACGCATCAAGAGCCTTTACAAAAGGTGAGAGCAACAAGAGTACAACGGAACAAGAATTAGCAGCTATTCATTGGGCAATAACACATTTCAGACCATACATTTATGGTAGACATTTCACCGTCAAAACTGATCACAGAGCACTTACTTATCTATTTTCAATGATAAATCCAAGTTCGAAACTAACGCGAATGAGACTTGAATTAGAGGAATATGACTTCACAGTAGAGTATCTAAAGGGTAAAGATAATTATGTAGCAGATGCCCTATCAAGAATAACAATCACAGACTTACAAAACATACAAATCGACAATAAAATTCTGAAAGTCACTACCAGAAACCAAAATAAACAGTTAAAATCCTGCGCAGGGAACGAAAAAGAAAAAGAAGATTTGCAAAAGCAAACTCTAGATGCTTCTAAGCCCAACGTATACGAAGTCATTGTAAATGACGAGGTACGAAAAAGTAGTGACCTTGCGAATAACAGACACTCTATGCACACTAAAACATGGAAAGAAAGTTATAGCAAGATTTGATGTTAGCGATATGTACACCAATGGAATTCTTGACCTAAGTCAATTCTTTCAAAGGCTCGAAAAAGAAGCCGGTATACTCAATATCAGCCAACTCAAAGTGGCACCGAGCGAAAAGATCTTCGAGACCATCTCAATAGAGTCTTTTAAAATAATGGGCAAAAACATATTACAATCATTAAGAGTAGCGCTACTCAAGCCGGTGACCCTATTAGCAAATAATGATAAAGAAAAAGAAGCAATACTGTTTACATTCCATGATGATCCTATACAAGGAGGTCATACAGGAATAGCTAGAACATTAGCAAAAATAAAAAGACATTACTACTGGAGAAATATGACACGAGATATCTCAAAATATATAAAAAAATGTAACAAGTGTCAAAAGTCGAAAACGACTAAACATACTAAAACTCCAATGATTATTACTGAAACGCCACAAAAGGCCTTCGACAGGGTAATAGTGGATACGATCGGTCCATTACCTGAATCAGAACAAGGAAATGAATATGCAGTAACTTTAATCTGCGATTTGACAAAATATCTGGTAGCAATACCAATTAAAGATAAAAGTGCGAAAACAGTAGCAAAAGCTATATTTGAAGATTTTATTCTGAAGTACGGTCCAATGAAGACGTTCATTACGGACATGGGAACAGAATATAAAAATTCTATTATTACCGACTTATGCAAAAGTTTGAAAATAAAAAATATTACTTCTACCGCACATCATCATCAGACTGTAGGTACTGTGGAGCGAAGCCACCGAACACTTAATGAGTTCATACGCTCATACATTTCAGTCGACAAAACAGATTGGGATGTATGGCTACAATACTTCGTATACTGCTTTAACACAACACCCTCTATGGCACATGATTATTGTCCATATGAGTTGGTATTTGGTAAAACATCGAATTTGCCAAAACATTTCAATAGCATAGACAGTATAAACCCACTTTATAATGTGGAAGATTATGCTAAGGAATCGAAGTTTAGACTAGAGCAAGCGTATAAGCGAGCTAGATTAATGTTAGAAAAACATAAGGAAAAACAGAAAGTTAATTACGATAGAAATATCTTTGATTTCGATTTAAAAGTAGGAGACCAGGTTTTACTAAAGAACGAAACAGGTCACAAGCTAGATTTTAGATATACAGGACCATATAAGGTAGAAAGCATAGGAGATAACGATAACGTTACAATACTAGGCAATAAAAACAAAAAACAAACAGTACATAAGGATAGGTTAAAAAGTTTTGTTTCATAATCATTTTATTTCTCTATATATATATAGTATGGCCATACATAAAAAAAAAATATACAAAAATAAAAAAAATTTTTTTTGCCTTTGTACAATATTTTGAAGTAAATCAATATTTCATGACTCGATTTATAAAACTAAAATAAAAAAAAAAAAAAAAAAAAAAAAAAATTAAGAAAAAAAATAACTTCATATAATTACGTTATTTTTCTAAAGGAGGGAGATGTAGCATGTTCACATATCGGATGATCACTGTACCCAGTTATGTACATACATAATTCATAAATAATATCGAAAATATATTGTAGCACTTTGTCACAATATTTATGTATACACATTCAAGTACCATGCGTCTTCTGTAACAAGACCATCCATGAATGCATGGTACTGGACAGTGCTGAGTCGGCATATCTAACACGCGCAACGACTCAGTCACCAAGTGAACATGAGACGTCCTCACTCTTCCGCAGCGAGCATACATAATTATGTAAACATTTATACATAAGCTTACCGCTCCTCTGCTAGCTTCACTGGCAGCGTAGTCACGCGGACATTAGCTGTACTGAACAATTGTTAAGATTTAAGAATTCATTCAATAAACAGAAGACGAAGTGAAAACACTGAAATCAAATGAGTACATGAAATCAACTTAGTACAGAGTATTATAGGGGAGAAGAATAGGGTCACGTTCATCATACCGGAGGGACTCAGCGGCCCGGAGTCGTCCGCAGGCGCGGAGTATCCCATGCTGGCCGAAAAATGGGTTCAAATTGAGTAGCGTGCTGGATGTTGGAAGGGCCCTTCACCGTGGAAGGCGACGAAGTCCCTTTGGAGGCGAAGCGTAGTATGTACGCGGCGACTCGTTATGCTTTACCGTAGTCCGAGAACTGTTCGCTTATGTCATCGGGTAGTGTGGTCGCGGCGGTGTGGCACTGGACTCGTTGCTCCAGCTGGGTGTCTGGAAGTTCATTATGGAGAGTTGGCCAGTACTCGGGGTCCCGCTGGAGCCAGTCCGGCCCATGCCACCAGAGGCTACTGGCTGATAACTCGGCCGCGGAGGTTCCACGGCTTGCCAGATCAGCAGGGTTGTCCTCGGAACGTACATGTGACCAGCTTTGGCCACCTGTGCTTTTGTAGATGCTGGATACCCGATTGGCCACGAAGGTGGACCAACTACATGGAGTGGAGTGGTCCAAAACTGGGAGGTTGCAGGTGGGATCGGGAGTTCAGGGACGATCGACGCCCAGAGATCGGCTAGCAAAACTGCTCCGCACAACTCCAGCCAAGGCAGCGAGACTGTTTTGACTGGAGCCACGCGGGTCTTAGCCGTTAATCAATGGACGCTTACTTGATCGCGATACCGAACCCGCACATATAGGGCTGATCCATACGTTTTCTGGGATGCGTCACAGAAGCCATGAAGCTCCAACGAGAGCGTATAGCTGGTATTTAGCCAACGGGGGATGCGGAGTTGACTGAGGCCTGGGTAATCCTGCAGGAATTCGTGCCATTGCTGCAGCAGGAGAGGTGGCAGAGCGTCATCCCAGCCCAGTTCGGTTAGCCAGATTTGCTGCATGAATATCTTTGCTCGGATAACAAATGGGGCTAGCCAGCCAGCGGGGTCGAAGGGGGTCCGCTACGGTGAAGAAAAAGACGTATTCGGCGGCTTGCCAGCGGATTCCCAAGGTTTTTGCCGTGCTCGCGTCTTCCAGCTCGGGAAAGTCCTCTCGCAGCAGGTGCTCTCTCGGGATAGCTTGAAGTACTTCCTTCTTATTGGAAGTCCACTTCCGAAGCGGGAGGCCCGCAGATTGGAGGGCAGCTTGAAGCTCTCGTATGGCGAGACGGGCGTCGTCTTCAGTATGAGCGCCGGCATGGACATCATCAACATACATGTAGTTCCGAAGGATTTCGCTCGCCTGAGGGTACATCGCTTGCACGTCTTGGGCTAGTTGTAAAAGAACTCGGATCGCCAAGAATGGCGCGCAAATAACCCCAAACGTGACAGTTTGTAGCTCTCTCATTTCGGTAGAGGATCCACTGAGAGGGGGTATGCCTGGGGTCGATTTTGTCGATACATCTGCGTTATGTCAGCGTTGAAAACGAATTGAAAGAAACGCCATTTCAGTACCTGAAGCGTGAGATCGGCCTGAAGCGTAGGCCCGGTGTGCAAGACATCGTTAAGGCTGACGCCTCGTGTGGAGGGGCTTGACGCGTTAAATACCTCGCGTACCTTGGTGGTGGTGCTATCGGGCTTAAACACTGCGTGATGGGGGAGATAGAAGTTTTTCCCATCTTGAGGCGGCGTCACCCGACTCATATGGCCCAATTCCTCGTATTCTTGAATTATGGCATCGTACTGCGTTTTTAGGACGGGTTCCTTGAGAAGGCGTGCTTCATTCCGCAGGAATTGAGCCAGCGCGATCGATCTTGAATGACCCAAGTCGACACTATTCGGACATTTGAACGGGAAGGTCTTCCACCTCCGAAACTTGGTGAGAAGTACATCAAGTTTTGCTTCCGGATTGACTCGCGTCCATGCAGCGAAACCTAATCGAGTCACCGGACGGTCAGCCATGATCGCTCCACACAGAACCCATCCAAAGATGGTTTCTAGCCCGACGAAATCACCCATATCCTTTTTGATCCGCTCTCCGAGGATGTGTGGAAAAAGGTCTACACCGATAATCATATCATTAGGCGAGGGCTTGTTGTAATACGGGTCAACCAGAAACGATCGAGGCGCTGCCTCGAAACCGTTTTAAGAAATGGAGCCGTCGGAATGGCCCCCGATAATTTGGATATGACCAGGGCGGAGACCTCAATCTTGTTCAGCCTGTCACACGGAAGAGACAGCATCAGCAGACACACCTTGTCGGCGCATCCTCCATCACTCTGGCCCATGCCAGTAACTGCGGCATGTACTGGATAAAAGGGGGCTGGACCATGTTGAAGACACGTTCGGATAGGAAGGTTGAATCGGCTCCCCGAGTCGATCAACGCACGAATATGGTGTTCCACCCCGCGATGGTGCAGAGTGACAATCGTAGTGCCTAAAAGCCCTCTGCCTGGGGTAGATGCAAAATAACTTTGAGCATTTGTGAGCTGATTGCCCGTGGACGGACGCTCTGTGGCACCGAATGGTGTGGCTTGCGCGGCGGACGGCGACACGTCACTAGGATGCAACAGGGTGTGATGACGTTCCTTGCAGGTATGGCAATTATTCGCACTGGAGCAGCCCTTCACTTGATGACCGCGGGCAAAACTGGGGATAGCTTGAACACTCGGAACCGACTTATGTTCTTCGGTGGCATCCAGGACACGATACCGATCGGTGAGAAATTGGTTCAAATCGTACCAAGTGGAGACGACAGTCTTATTTGGCACTGATTGTTTCCACAGGAGGATTGTGGCCTTCGGCAATTTGCTAGTGCATATGGCGATAAGTAAGACATCCCAATTCTCAGTGCTAACACCCGAACGCTCAAGAGCGGTAAGACCCCCTTGGAACGCAGTCTGCAGTTCTCGCAATGCTTTGCCCGACTCTAGTGCCACCGCGGGAATCTGAGGGAGTTGTCTGGCTTGTGTCATGACAAGCAGACGGCTATTTGCGTACCGTGCGGTGAGGTTCTCCCACGCGGCCTGGAAACCTTCATTTGTCAGGGGGGACTTCGCCACGATGGTTCTCGCTTCCCCACGAGTCTTGGCGTTCAAGTGATAGAGCTTCTCCACTTGAGACAAATACGGGTTGGCGATATAAATGGCAGCGATCATATCGCGGAATGTGGGCCATGCTAGGCTGTCGCCATCAAATGTCTCCACCTCACACGGAGGAACTCTATGCCCCGGAGGCCCCGACGGAGCGGTGGGCTGACGCCTAAGACTCGCCATTTCTGCCGAGAGCTGCTCGATGAGCTCTCCGAACAACGTCCCGCATCGCACATACGACGCGTAAGCGGATTCGTGCTTCGCTTTGATGTGGCTTATGTTGGCTAGGCTGTCCCCGTCTGGTTGGGTCGTCAAGGCCTTGTGACACCGGGAGTATTCCACCTCAACAGTTGACCAAAGGGATTTGAGCTGCTCTAAGTGCATTTTGATGGAAAATAAGGGCACTTCAGAAGTTAGAGCTTCACTCTCACGAGCTTCGAACAGAGTCAAAGCGTCACACGCCAGAACGAAATCGGAGAGGGACATTCTGGATTGTTCTCTACGCTGTTGGGATACGGATCGGGTGACGGGAACGTCAGAACAGTGCGTCACAATAACTTGCGGAATCTGAGCCTCTTTTGAAAGCTTGGAACGCCCTTTGTGTTCCCTGGCGAACGTAATATATGTCGCAGTGCTTTGTCTGAACATGCCCCCAAGGACGCAAATCATCGGATTTGCAGGCGACATAGCAGTGGTCACAGTGGCAAAGGAGCTGGGAGAAGCAGATGCCAGGACCAACGACGCCATGCAATCAATTGTTTCCTGGATGCAAAGGAATTCTCTGTCTCTGGCTGCTCACAAGACAGAAGCCATTAATGTTGCAGGTTGCGTCATCCACTCCAAGCCGGAAATTATATATCTCGCGGTGATGGTCGACCATAGGCTAACATATAAGCACCATCTTCAACATGTAGCCGACAAAGCAGAAAGGGCAACCTCAGCCATAGCGAAGTTTATGTGTAACCACGGTGGCCCCCTACAGAAAAGCAGATGGCTTATCACCACGGTGGTACGATCCATCCTTCAGCAGCAAATATATGTGCTCCAGCGATGGAGATCCAGTCATACAGCCACGCCTGCAAGCCACGCCTGCAAGTCGCAGTACAGAGTCATATGTCCGTTTCGAAACGTATCCGAAGATGCTGCCTTAGTTAGGGTCCGGAAGCAACAGTACAGCAGCTTAAAATGAGAGGTGTCCTTTCCATATGGCAGGACCGCTGGCGCCATTCTTCGCATGGACACTGGACAAGCCGCCTTATAACTAATGTTCGGGAATGGGCGAGTCGGCCGCACGGCCAAACAAATTTTTAATTGACGCAACTCCTAACGGGACACGGTTGTTTTAAATCGTATTTGCATATATTTATGCACGAATTAAACCCCTACTGCACGTACTGTACGGTGCCGATTGAGAACGCTGAGCATGTCTTTTTTGTTTTTCCGCGATTCACTGCTGAACGGGGAGAGCTAAGCCAAAGCATTGGGAGGCCATTCACAGTCCATGGTTTGATTGATTTCTTACTTAGCTCGCAATACAATTGGCTCGCACATTCAAACTCACGATTAAATTCAATGCAAATTAGTTACAAATTCAATGGAAATTACTAACAAGATCACTTTACGCTGCCACTTTTTTTATTTATTATTATTTTTATATGTGTTTGGCTTCTAAAATTATATATATTATGATTTTTTTTTTTTTTTTTTAACGTTTAATATATATTTGTTGAATCTACTCTTAAATTAGAGCATAACAACAAGTTTGAGATATTTTTCTTACTCTAGTACTTAAGATAAATCCAGGGATATTGCAGGCGGCCCTAGTCACTTATTATTGGGTTGGTCTGTCATTTCTTTTCAGACGAGTTCTATTATTAGTTCGCATAAGGGAATTGGCAACAACATTGGGAAGTGCATCCAGTTTCCCAGAATACTTTAGTTGTTGACTACCTATTTCAAATTTTACGCTAGGTATATTTAGATCATTTTGAATGTTGTCGTTCCGCATGTACCATGGAGCCCCCCGTGATTGATCTTAAAATCTTCGACTGCGCCCTTTGTATAATGTCGATATTGCTGGTACTTGCATTTCCCCATTGTACGGCACTGTAAGTCCAGATGGGTTTCAGTACGGAGTTGTATAGGAGGACTTTATACTCCAGACGTAAAGGGGACCGAGCATTGATGATCCAATGTAAGCTACTCTCTTTCAGTTTAAGCTGTGACTTTTTTGCCTCGATGTGCTTGCGCCAAGTTAGTCTTCTGTCTAGGTGGATACCAAGGTAAGTGACATCCACGGCTTGAGGAATTGGTGCGTTGTTTAGCATTAGAGCTGGACAGTTTCCACTGCTAAGCGTAAATGTAACATGTTTGCATTTCTGCTCGTTGACTCGGATACGCCAGGTTGCTAGCCATTCCTCTACCACCTTGAGGTGTTCCTCTAATTTTGCAGAGGCTTGTATTGGGCATTTGGATCTGCTGAGGATTGCCGTGTCATCGGCAGAAGTGGACGTTGTAAGTCCTAAACTCGTTGGTAAGTCTGCAGTGTACAGCATGTAGAGCAATGGGCCGAGTACACTGCCTTGCGGTACACCAGCTTCGATTTTAAAGTCAGCCGAGACGGAGCCATTACATCTTACAGCGAATTTCCTGTTGTAAAGGTAAGATTCCATGAGTTTGTGGGTGTACTGTGGGAGTTTCTGCCGGATATTGGTCATTAGACCCTCCAGCCAAACTCTGTCAAAATCCTGGGCAACGTCGAGAGAGACAGCGTGCAGTATTCTTTTAGTTCGAATGCTGTTTGTATTTCGGATGTTATACGATTGACTTGTTCAATTGTCCCATGTTTTTCGCGTAAGCCGAACTGGTGTGATGGGATTGTGTTCTCCGATGCCAGAAGGATGTTTAGTGCTGGATGGACTGAGCTTTTCTATGTATTTCCTTTGAGCCCAGATTTCCTCTTGTCTTAACTCCTTGGAGAGGTTGCGGCTGGCATGCCTTAGGCGAAGTTTTGCTGCTGGTGATCGAGTAACCTGCCATTCTCTTCTTAGACGTCGTTTTTCCGTTACTAACTGTTCTATCCGCCGTTTCGTAGGCCTGACAGCAGGTTTAGCGTAAGTAGAGGCATGTGGAGTAGATACTCTTGCTGCAGCTCCCATCATCGACTCAAGTGTAGAGACGCACATGTCAATGCCCTCTGCAGCGTCCAGTTTCGGCGAACAGTCAATGTGGGCACTCATGTGCATTTTAAATTTAAGCCAATTTGTTTTGTTGTTTGTAAGTATATATGGGCGATTAAGTACTTGAGGTCTTGTTAACAGTGTGAATAGCACTGGAGAGTGATCGGAGGTTAAATCTAGCAGTGTTTCCGCAGTGATCCGATTACGCGGAATCCTCTTGGTTACTGCGAAACCAATCAAGTCAGGCACTTTCTGTGGATCTGTGGGCCAATAAGTAGGCCTACCCGGTGAGACGCAATCCATCTTATTGAGGGGGTTGACAGGAACGAGTGATTTATACGGTTTTTGTTCTCCGTCTGGATGGTTTGTTGCGTAGAAGGCATATTTTGGTATTTGAAAATTATTTTTTGATGTTTGTATGGACGTCACAAAAGCGGTCATGTTTTGATTAAGTGAGATCAATAGGGCCTCTAAACTACTTGGAGTTTGCTGGCCAAGTTCTGGTGCGCTAGGTTGCGGATTCTGTAGGTGGTGGAGTGACGGGGTCTCTTTCGCGGGCTCCGTCTGTCCAGTTCGGAGTACACTAGCGAAGGATACACTAGGACTGGTTGTAGCAGTCATGTTAGATGATCTAAGAGCCTTGGCGAAGAATACCTCCGGTGTAGTTTTGGAGGCGTTGAAGGTGATTTTTGGTCCAGCTGGGGGTTTGCGCCCGCTTAGGTGTGATTTAAAATCCTTGAAGACAGGACATCCTTTGTAGTTGGCTGTGTGCTTCCCTCAACAGTTACCGCATATTCTTAGTGCGACATTGTTTCTGTCCTTGGGGCAAATGCCATCTTTATGATGTTCGCCGCAGCCAACACACACCGGTGACCCAGTTATCGATATTGATGGACACTGCTCTCTCAACGGTAAATTGCTGTTGATTGCTGAGTGGCTTGCACTTTCGGTGTTATTGCTTGCGGTAGCATTCAGTGGGGTCGGCGACACCACCGAAAAGTACGCGTTGTTGCGTTGGACCGAGAGACGCCGCTCACGTTGTTGTTGTACAAGTAGTTCTTGTAGCTGTTGCTGGTGGGGATCGAGAGAGCTTGGGCCCGAATTGGTGGACATGGCTTTACCAAAAAAAAAAAAAAAAAAAGTTCTCACTTTGTTGTTGCAACTTAGTATTTATTGCTATTAGAACAATATGATTGTAAATAACCGTCTCTGAGGCGACTGAGAGCCCTACACAATTTTTGCAAACGCGTTCTTTGTAATCAAATAATCAAGAATAAAGATAATGTAAGTCTTGTAAGAAAGATAGCTAAAGAAAACATAGACAAATCCGCCTCCTATGAAAAGGCTAGACTTGACAAAAACAAACTCAACATTGTAAAATTCAAATTAGGCGATTATGTATTGCTCTGAAATGAAGAGAGACATCAAGCGAAGCTAGACCCAAAGTTCAGGGGACCTTTCCAAGTGGCGGAGATACTCGATGGCGATAAGCGAACTTATAAATATGCGCACGAATCGTTGAGAGGTATGCCGGCGGAAGGGATTCCCACTGATTCCCACTTGGATATATGTGTTGATAGTGATGTATTAGTGGATCCTAATAAGGGTCACGACGTTGAAAGAGACGTCAAGTAAAACGGCGTTGAAAGAGACGTCAAGAATGACGGCGTTGAAAGAGACGTCAAGAAGAACAGAGTTGAAAGAGACTCTGGTGATGCGTTATTGGATTCTAATGAGTGAGAGACATTGGTGGACTCCAATGTAGTGAAAGGCATTGATGGTTTTCAAGGCATAGCGACATATCTCCGACGATATATCTCCTCCCAGTACATTTTTCTGGCGGAGATATGTCGCTTTTTAAACGGCGAAGATCTGATGTTGTAAAACGACATATCATCGCCGGTGATCTGCGCGGAGATATTTTGTTTCTCCGCGCGAAATTATGTCGTTTCAGAACGACATTTCTCCGCGCGGAGATATGTCGTTTTTCTAGCGGCGGAGATATGACGTTGGAGATATGTCGTTACCCCGATGCAACATTCCCGCCGAAATACAGAACCGATCAATTCGACTGTCGCCAGTCCATATAAATCAAATACGCGCTTTACGCGTAGACATATAATATTATATTATACTTACATATATTAGGAATGCAGATTGTTCATTTATTGTATGTACATACATTTGTACATAATTTCGCGCGGAGATATGTTGTATTTTTAAGGTATGTTTTACAACGACATATCATCACCGGTGATTTGCGCGGAGATATGTCGTTTCAAAACGTCATATCTCCGCCGTTAGAAAAACGACATATCTCCGCGCGGAGAAATGTCGTTTTGAAACGATATATCTCCGCGTGAAATTACGTCGTATCAGAACGACATAATTGTGAATTGACAGGTATGTCACCTGTAACTATGGTATGTCCAACACTGCCCTTTGCAGGCTGACAATTGGTATGTTAAGATTACATTGGAAATGTTGTCGAGTGAGGTTTGGTGTTAAGTCATTGGAGTCGGCATAAGCAGTCTAAAAATCAGACGTGCCGGAATAACACCTAAACTCGCTGCGCTAAGAGTTTACTAATACAAAGTGAGAGTGAACAGTAGAAAGTATTCAAAGTAAAGAAAATGGAAAATGCTAAGAACAACAATGGATGTTCGACATCAGAAGTGGGATTGCCTCCACCGCAAATTAATCCTGACGACCGCTTGTGCATGATTTTGGAAGCGCAACACCGTTGTTTAATCGAGGTGATCAGTGCAGTTAAAAATGGACGACTGGAGCAAGGTTGTACAAAATCAATTGTCTTGCCAAAGTTTGACCCTGACTCTTTGGGATCAAGTGCTGCTGCATGGTGCTCGACTGTGGACCTAATACTGGCGGAAAATTCGTTGGAGGGCAGCGCACTTCTCATGGCCCTAAGCAAATCGCTGGAAGGGAGTGCGTCAAATTGGCTACCCCAAATTTCTTTTGCTGATATGACGTGGAACCAATTCAAGGAATTGTTCCTGCAGCTTTTTGAAGGCACTGAAACCCCTGCTGCCACAATTTTCAACTTTCTCAATGGCCGTCCAAACGAAGGAGAGTGCTTGTCATTGTACGGAAGCCGACTACTCACGTTACTGCTGTCAAAATGGAAAGGGATGACTATAGAGCAAGCTGCTATGTCAGTAATTTTAGCACACACTGCTAAGGTCGAACCGAACCTGCAACGAACAATTTTTACAACCAACACCAAGACGGGCAACGAGATGCTAAATGAGTTAAAAGCCTTTGCTGTTGGTAAAAGGAAAGACCATTCCAGTAGACGCTGAAAACAAGCGAATGCGACTACAACTACAACCTGCCGTGAAATGTCACTTTTGCGGAAAAAACGGACACAAAATGGCGGATTGCACTACATTACACTATGCAACAAATTAAAAGTTATTAAAATCAAACCGAACCGGACCTTAAGTACATGTTTTGAATATCAAAACCCTATTTGGGTTTTTCAAACTTAGCTCGTTTTTTTTTTTATAGCGAGTTGAAATTTATCATTTTGGGGGTATTTTTTAGTTTGTCATATGAGCTAAATATGACTTATATATCGATTTCTTCTTCAAGTATACGACCTAATTCGTCCTCCTTTATTGTAGAAATATTGTTAATTGTTAAATAAATTCATTTTATGAATGTTAGAGACATCAAATTTGGTATGTATATTTGCTTAATAAATGCGCATATTTTGTAAATGCAAAGATTTTGTCACGCCCCTTTCCGCCCCCGTAATTTGGAAAAACTCGATTATATCATGTAATTTTTTACCTTTTGTAATCAAATTTGGCACATTTAAATTTGAAACTAATACCCAGCAAAATGCCAAATTTGATCAAAATTGAACTAAAAATAGCCAAGTAATGCATATAAACATTTTTCCAGTTGGCCGTTGGCTGGTGGGCGCGCTAGGGCGCTCGTAAGCTTGCGTGAGCGAGATACTGAGATATGCTTCTAAAAAGCATGTAATTAGAATTTTTGAAAACAAAAACTTAAATGCATTTGTTTTTACAAATTTGAAATATTTGTTTTACTGGTATATGGTAAACCTAAGTCGGCGAGACGACTTACTTACTTCATTTTGTTATGTATTATTTTTAGCTATTTCTATAATCTCGAAAGGTCCTAAATAGACTGAATCAAGTATATGACCAGTTTCGTTTTTTCAGTAAACAGTGTCTCCTATTTCTATTTTAAAATCTTATACTTTCTTATCATTTATCTCTTTTTGCTCAATTTTATTGTTTTCGTAAAGTATTCGAGCTCTCTTATACGCGTTTTCTAATCTAACCTTAACTTCTTTAGAATAATCTTCTATATAACACTATGCCACAAATTAAAGGTTATTGAAATCAAACCGAACCGGACAGACGGTCATGGCTATATCAACTCAGCTTCTCATACTGATCAAGAATATATATACTTTATGGGGTCGGAAACGTCTTCTTCTGTGCGTTACAAACATTTGACCAATTTTATAATACCCTCTGAAAGGGGTTGAAAAACCTAAATAGGGTTTTGCTATTCAATACATACATGTGTTTCAGCAAACTAAGGTCTTGTTCGGTTTGATTTTTGATGTTGCACAGTGTTATATATAGCATCTATAGTATTTACGCTATTAAATTGATTTGGTAGTTTATTTTGCCTACCAAATACTAGTTTATATGTACAATAATTATGTGTTACTGATGGTGTTGTGATAAAACAATATACGAAATACTGTAACCATATGTTCCAATCAGTTTTATCTACTGAAATATATTAACGAATGTACTCATTGAAAGTTCTATGACTTCTTTCAACGGTACCTAATGTCTGGTGATGATGTGCTGTAGATGTTATGTTATCTAATTTTAAATATTTGCACAAGTCAGTTATAATGGAATTTTTATATTGTGTTCCCATGTCCGTAATGAACGTCTTGATTGGACCGTACTTCAGAATAAAAGATTCGAATAAGGCTTTTGCTACAGTTGTTGCACTTTTGTTTGCAAGAGGAATTGCTACTAAATACTTTGTCAGGTCAAATATTAAAGTGATTGCGTATTCATTCCCATTTTCCGAACATGGTAGTGGACCAATAGGGTCTACTATCACTCTGTCAAAAGCATATTGTGGAGTTTCAGTTATAATCATAGGTGAACTTGTATGTTTCGTCGTTTTCGACGTCTTTTATTTTGTACATTTACTTAAATATGTACTCTTTTACATGTTTTGTCATGTTTTTTCAATAATATTGTCTCTTTATTTTTGATATCGTTTGAGTTATGCCTGTATGACCACCTTGAATTGGATCGTCATGGAATGTAGACAATACAGCTTCTTTTTCATTTTCATTATTTATTTGGGTCACCAGCTTGAGTAGCGCTACTGGTAATGATTTGAATAATTTGTTGCTCAAATATTTAAAAGTATCTATTGAAATTGATTCAAAGATCTTTTCGCTCGGTGCCACTTTTAGTTCGCTTATTTAAGATACACCGGCTTGCCATTCAAGCCTTTTGAAAAACTGATCTAAGCGAGAATTCTATTGGAGTATAAATCGTTAACATTAATTCTTGCAAAACAGTTGTATTTTTGCCATGTTTCAATAAACATTTGGAATCTGTTATTCGCAAGAACAATACTTTTCGTGCCTCACCATTTGTGATGACTTCGTATACGTTGGGCCTAGAAGATTTTTTTTGCCTTTGCCTTGGCAATAGTTCTTGTTTATTTTCTGCGCAGAAATTGTTTTGTCTACTTTGGTGCCTGGTAGTGACTTTCAGGACTTCTTTGTTCATGTCAATTAGATAGGATATTGTTATCCTTGGCAGGGCGTCTGCCACAAAATTATCTTTCCCTCTCAGATACTCTACAGTAAAATTATATTCTTCTAATTCGAGTCGCATGCGTGTTAATTTTGAACTTGGGTTTACCAAAGAAAATAAAAAGGTCAAAGGACTGTGATCAGTTCCAACTGTAAAGTGTTTGCCATATATACATGGTCAAAAATGTGTTATTGCCTAATGTATTGCTACTAATTATTGTTCTGTAGTGCTCTTTTTACTTTCACCTTTAGTGAATTCTCGTGGTGCATATGCAACTGGGAGTTGGAGTCCATTTTAGTTGGAGTCCATTCATTAAAAAAATTTTTATTTTGTTTGTTTCTGTGGTTCCTCCATTAGCTAGAAACGAAGTGTGCCTACTGCGTTGGAAAAACAGCATACTTACATATGATACTGGGAGAATGAAACTCATCTGTACCCTAGTGCTTCCTTGAACTGAGAAACCTTCTCCCGTTATATTAAGGTAAGCTAACCTAATTTGTACCAAGCTTATCGAACGTTGAGATGAGTTTCTTTATTCGCTCCTAAAAACCTCAGTTAAGTCTTGGATTATGCTGGGATGCCTGTCGTTTATTCTTCCTGTTCAAGCCACCGGGTAAACAGCAGTGAGCGGCGAAGAGTAGTAAGGAGTGAGGAGGGTTTTTTTATCCTCGTTGAATACGGTCACACCAAGGAGCGTGACTTGGCTTCTGATGGAAATCGCCGTCATTAATTCAGCACGAGAATTTGTCCGATACACCCGCACTTTTCCATTTTTTTGTGTGAAAGTGTCTGTCAATAAAAAATGGTTCTAACCAAAGTTCTCGCGCGTTTGTAATTAATCATCAGCTCACCATACCAGAAACAATTAGCACCCGCCAACTGTTTGCATTTGTATTTGGATCCTTCCGCCACTCTACGAACATTGGTCCTTCGAGCCAGATATCCTTCTGCTCCTCCAGCTTGCATCGGCGGAATTCCTGATATGTACAACATGTTTTATTCAAAAATTTTGTTTACATTATATTTTTATAATTATAATTTTAATTTTATAATTTATTATAATTTTCTAAATCCAATATTTTTTTCCATCCACATATGTACATATGTATGTATATGTATCCATACATATGTAAAATTTGTTACACCCACACGTTAATATATTTTCCACAGCTGTTTGAAGTGTATACAGCGATATTTAGATTCTTGTGTGTCAAAACAATTTAAGTGGCCCAATCATTCAACTAATTTCCACTAACGCGCGTATTCATATACTTATGCACATACATACATACATCGTTACATGTTGATGTACATACATACGTACACACATATGAAAAAAAACCCAAAGAGTTAATTGAATTTCATTTAACCCGATCGAGTTCGCCAAGCAACAAATTACTTACCTTTCTTTTAATCACACGCGTGCATACATACATACATGTAAGGTACGATGGAGAGTTACAGAGGTTTAACGGCAGCAAGCGGACAGTTAACACTAACAGCAGAGTTTAACAGCAGAACAACAGTATGTACAGCAGACAGCAGAATAGCAAGACAGTGTAGAGAGAGAGTTGAAGTGGGACAGTCGGCAACGAAGAAGCAGCAGTGAAGTGAGCCGAAGCAGCAGACTAAACGACGAGATCAGAATAATTGTAACTTTTCCAAACTACTTTTAATTTCGGTTTTCCTTTCGAACAAAACACTCGCATAGTGTGGAAAGCGGGTTTCTTGTTATTCGGACAGAAAATTATAAAACAATTAATCGAAAAAATATATAAAATCATTGGCCAGACGCTGTTTCCGAGTAGTGGGGACACGTGAGTCGAGTCGTGACATTGATAGGTCGCTCGAGTGGGCCAAATTCAAATCACAACTTATCGGAAATATTCTTGTACAAATAAATATACATATATATTTTTGCATCAATTTTTTCCGGCAATATATACAGGGTTGCCCATATTCGACGGACCCATCTGGCAACCCTGTATCTTTTGACAGAGACGTCACATCCCTTAATGACATACCGCGTTGAAAGCGTCAGTCCAAGCAGATTTTTACCATACCAGTACACGCCACGCGAGCGATCCCAAATTGTTGAAATTTACATTCAACAAAATAAGTCAATTGTAAAAACTCAACGTGCGTATAAAAAATTAAATAATGTGAAAAGTTATGCTCTTTCTAATCCAAAGAGGCCAAATCAAAACCATCGAAAGCGATCAGATGAGAATATTGCTCTTGTGCTGAGACGTCGCCAAGGACATCCCAAAATCGCCGTTATCAGCAGTTAGACATTGCTCGGACCGAAATGTTAGCTAAAACTATGGAAAATGTTGCAAAACGAGCACAATACGCCGTACAGTCTCAAGGCGGCCATTTGAGAGATATCATTTTCAAAAAGTGACGTCAACAAGTCTACTTGAACCAAATAAAATGATTATTATAGTCAACATCAAAAAAATTTTGCTTTTCTTTGATTAAAAAAAAAAAAAAAAAACATTGGTCCGTCGTCCGTGTATATATTTTTGTTGATTTCCATTTTTTTCCCCAGCTATTTATATATCTGTCCATAACTATAAATAAAAATACTTACTTATATCCATTTTTTCTCCTTTATATACATATATATATTTCCAACCATATTCATATAAAAATTTGTATTTTTTTTCGCTATATTAAAATATATTTCCAACCATATTTATATAACAATTTAAATGCTTTTTCCATATATTTATTTTTTTCATATATATATTACATCTATGTTTTATTTTTATACGTAGTTCCATCGACACTCATAAATCCATATAAATTTTTGTAATGAATCCGCCTTCCCTCCTTATACATTTTGATCCGTATTCGTGCGTTCGTATGTTGTTGCGGATATACCTTCATTAAACGGGCTCTTTTTACGAGCCACGCTCGTGAGCAGACTTCGTCGGTGAAGTCGTCCATTAAATATGTCCACGGAGCCATCCCATACTGCAACGAAGTCTGACAATCTCTCGTCTCCCTCTGTAACCGCGAAGAGATCCGGAATTCCGCCCAAGAACCCGTCTGCTCGCAGCATCAGCGAATCTTCGAAGTCTCGTCCGGTCTCGTCCAGCCCAAAGGTCGGTCCAAACTCTCGACCCACCAGATCCCGCACGTTATTGTAACGCCCTGCTCTGACGTTTCCTTCACCAGATCCGTGTCCCAACGGCGTAGAGAACAATCCAACATGTCCCTCTGCGATTTCGTTCTGGCGTGCGACGCGTTGACTAGGTTTGAAACTCGTGGAAGTCAAGCTCTAACATCCCAGGTGCCCTTTTTTTCCATTAAAATGCACTTGGAGCATTTACCGTCGAGATGAAGTACTCCCGTTGTCAGAAGGCCTTGACGACCCAAAAAGACGAGGAAAGTCTAGCGAACATAAACCACATCAAGGCGAAGTACGAATATGCTTACGCAGTGTATGTGCGGTGCGGGACGTTGTTTGGTAAAAAAGTAGCCGTTTGCGCCCGCGGTGATACATAAGTCTGGCAAAGCCTTGAGGTTTTAGGGTGTCTAACGGCTCCTAAGCGTTCGGGTGTTAGTACATAGACTTGGGATTCCCTCGGAGAGCGGACCAAAAAGAACTGTTGGTGGAGAACTCCTGAATTTAAACTCATTAATTTAATTATTCTGAAATATTAACCATTGGGTTAAATAGCTAAACTATCGATATATCGCAAGCTCAAGGAGAAGTCAATCTAGCATCACTGTTGGCTCTCTTCTTGTGTTTCCCTTTACATCATTACTTTGAATAACTCTTTCTCATAGCACATAGCATTAAGAATTTACAGTACCATGAGAACTCGAATGCAACGGACGCAAATAAATGTAAAACGGAATAACGTCGACTAACCTTTTCGGGAAAATTGTGGAACTATAGGCAAGGGAAGATATGAGACATCGAATCTCTTAACGAGGAAGCAATTTATTAACTGGCCGAGAAATCGGCCAACAAGGACATTGGTGATTTCGTCGGGTTAGAAATCTTTGGATAGGTTTTGTGTGGAGCTATTATGCCTGATCCTCCGGTGTCTCGATTAGGTTTCCCTGCGCAGACGCGAGCCAGTCCGGAAGCAAAACTTGATGTACCACTCACCAACGTTTGGGAGGCAAAAGACCTTCCCGCAAAGCCGGAAAAGGAGGATGACGTGTTCTTCGAGCGAAATTTTGAGGAGACAACCCGAAGAAGGAGAGACGGCCGATTTGTTGTGTCCCTACCGTTCCAAAGTCCGAATACTGCCGACTTTTCCGACAATTCCTGCGAAATTAAGCGCTCCTCCTCAAGGATCCCGTCCTAAAAACTCAGTATGAGGAGTACGAGGAATTGGGCCATATGATTCGGGTGATGCCACCTCAGGATGGGAAAAACTTCTATCTCCCCGACAAAACCACCACCAAAGTCTGCGTGGTATTTAATGCGTCGAGTCCATCCACACGAGGGGTCAGCCTTAACGATGTATTGCACACTGAACCTACTCTCTAGGCCAATCTTACGCTTCAAGTACTAAAATGGCGGTTCTTTCAGTTCGTTTTTAATGCCGACATCACGCAGATGTATCGACAAATCCGAGTCGATCCCAGGCATACCTCTTCTCAGTGTATCCTCTACCGAGATCGTTGCGTCAGTATTCAAGACTATGAGCTACAAACTGTCACGTTTTGCAATCGATGTATCCTCGGGCGAACGAAATTCTTCGGAACTGCATGTATGTTGATGATGTCCTAGCCGGCGTTCATACTGAAGAATGCGCCCGTCCCGCCATAAAAGAGCTTCAATCTGCGGGTCTCCCGCTTCGAAAGTGGACTTCCAATAAGAAGGAAATACTTCAGGGTATCCAAAGAGAGCACCTATTGCGATAGGACTTTCTCGATTTGGAAGACGCGAGCACTGCGAAAACGACCACTAGGAGGCAAGTTCTATCCCATATCGCTAAGCTCTTCGACCCCGCCGGCTGCCTAGACCCATTTGTTATTCGAGTGGACTTCCAATAAGAAGGAAGTACTTCAGGGTATCCAAAGAGAGCACCTATTGCGATAGGACTTTATCGATTTGGAAGACGCGAGCACTGCGAAAACGACCACTAAGAGGCAAGTTCTGTCCCATATCGCTAAGCTCTTCGACCCCGCCGGCTGCCTAGACCCATTTGTTATTCGAGCAAAGATATTTATGCATCAAATCTGGTTAACCGATCATCAATGTGACGAATTCCTGCAGGAGTATCCAGGCCTACGTCAACTCCGCATCCCCCCCTGGCTAAACACCAGCGACACTCATTCGTGGGAGCTTCATGGCTTCTGTGACTTCCTCACCAATGAGGAATTGCTATCCGCAACGAGCGTCGAAACTACGCCGCTGAGATACGCGCGATTGCGAAGGGCGATTCCTTACACCATCCAGCACTTTACAGAATTTGAACCGATTTCTGAACCAACATGGGATACTCCGCTTATGTGACTCCGAGCCGCTACGACGAACGTCACCCTGTTCTCCTCCCCCATAGTACCCATTTTACACGCCTGCTCGTCAAATTCACCCATCGCATCACGCTGCATGACGGCAATCTGCATTCCATTCTGCATTCATCGTCAACGACTACTGACTCAAATGATGGGTGATCTTCCTCGAGAGCGCATTACTTACACCAGAACTTTCACCCACACACAGGGCCTGACTTCGCATTGCCCTTCGAGATCAAAAATTATGCCGGTCCTGCGTGTTTTATTACGAAAGGTTATGTCTGCGTCTTTGTGTGTTTCCGTATGAAGGCAATCTATCTCGAGGCTACCTTTGACCTCACCACTGGAAGATTTCTCGCGGCCTTCGCACGGACACAATGGCCGCAGCGCATTTACTCCGATAATGGCAAAATCTTCGTAGGTGTTTCGAAGGTGCTCAAGAAGGACTTACTGGACGCCACCAAGCATAATATCATGAATGCATTTCCCCAGCATATTTGATCCTGGCATTTCAGTTCGCCGAGCGCCCCCCATATGGGTGGACTGTGGTAGGCTGGGGTCAAATGTTTTAAGACCCTATTTTACAAGTCCTCGTCTAATGTTAAGTACACGTTCGAGAAACTTTCCACTCTCTTGTGTCGAAGGGAGGTGTGGCTGAGATTCTTTTTGAGCCTATGTCCCTAATTAACCGATGGCAGCGACTGGAGGCAATCCATGAATCCTTCTGCCGCCGTTGGAAGAACGAATAAGTTAAAGAGCTCCACAGGACGAATTGAACGTTCTCTTCCCGGGGCTGATCGCCTCGTCCGAGTAGCTGATATTCAAACAGCGCGTGGGTCTATTCTAAGGACCATTGCAAAACTCATCCTGTTGCAAGACAACAGAGGCCCTGGGCCTAAAAAGCCATAATGACTCCCCCGATTCTCCATGTGCTTTCCGAATGTCCTCGTATCCATTCATGTTATTCGTTCCCGTGAATGGACTAATTTACTTTCCCCTCCGTAATTTCTTTTGTTTCAGTCCTTCACTTCGTCTTTCCACAGCGACATGGCCCCCACGCGTTTGCCGCATCGTAGCAGCAATCGGTCTGGTCCGCACGGGATAAACTCCTACCGATGCCGTGTCTGTAGGGGATTTCATGCACTTCGGCAGAGTCAACGGTTACAGAGCCTCCGTGCTGAGAAGCGGCTCCGACGGTGCGGGCAGAACAACCATACACTGCTCCATATGGTCGACCAACCTCCCAGGCGACGTACCCTAGCCCGGAGTCGCAGCCAGTCACGCTCCCACGGGCATGATGTGACAATTCCACAACCACGGTCCCGATCACTTTCCAACCGCTCCGCTTCGCCAGAAGGCGCCCCTGTGCTCACACTGTCCCCACTGCTCCAAGCCAGGACGACGACAGCCAAGCCAGAGAAGTCCTTCGAGTTCCGCGTCCTCCTAGATGCATGTGCGGCTGAGAGCCGTATTAACGCCTCGTTTGCCGGTCCCTGGGGCTGGCAGTGACCAAAGTCAGATCCTGCGTTTCGGCGGAACATAATTTTCCGAGTAGATGAGGATCTGCTCATCCGCACTCCCATCCGGCAAGTGTCAGAGTCGGCCCGTGAAAAACACTCCATTCTGGTCTTGCCCGATCCCAATTTTTATCGGCCGGCGTTGGTGTCCGTTGTGCTCGTGGCGGACCTCTATCCTGTGTGCCCGGTCATAGCGGTACTCCCGCAGCACAAAGTACCTTGTTCCGATGGGTCGTCTCCGGCTCCTGTGGCATCTAGGCGCTCAAGGACTTTTACGTCCCCCATCCTATATATGTACGGGGTAACAATTGCAACATGCTGCAAGGGGGGGCGGTATGTTCACGATACCGGGTGAACAGCAGGGAGCGCTGAAGAGCAGTGAGGAGTGAGGAGGGTTTTTTGATCCTCTGCGGATACGGTCACACTAAGGAGTGTGACTTGGCTTCTGATGGAAATTAATCATCAGCTCACCATACCAGAAACAATTGGCACCCGCCTACTGTTTGCATTTGAATTTGGATCCTTCCGCCCCTCCACGAACACTTCCAAAATACCTAGCAGAAATAATTCGCTTTTGCAAAAAAAAAATTTCTTGATTTATAATTGTGTGTGTGCATATGTATTTTAGACCTTGTCTAGATCATAAGCTTGGCTTAGGGCTCTCTTATTACACGTTTGTTGTGTATCAGGTAAGCTTTATACAATATTATGACAATTATCAATAGCAGTATGTTCATTAATTTCAGATCAACTTTTGATGATTCGATTTTGTTTATGTCATTCGCAGTGGTGTCCACTGATTTCGTTTCGATTAACTCCATTATGGGTGTAAGAGATATATCATCAAATTTACTTATACTATTATCGAACATACATACGTTTGTCACTTGTTTTTTTTTCTTTTTCTAAATTATTATAAAAATTGTTTTTTTTTTTTTTTTTTGTATATCTATAATTGTAATTATGACCTCACTGACCTCAAATGGTCCTATATAAAAAGATTCTGTTTTATTAATATGATAATAAAAAAAAATTTTAAAATAGGGAACAAAACTCATAAAGATTTTCATGTAAATTAATATACATTTCATTTATAGTTTTTTTTTTTTTTTTGTAATTGCCTATGAAAAAGATTAGTAGTTCGCAAGTTGCACTTTCGTGCTTCAACTTGCTTATAAGGCTTATAATTAAAATTATTAGATAAAGGCTAGTTAAGACTAGCGCATTTCTGAGGCCCCCTTGCGTTTCTTCGCTCTTTGGAGTAATGCTGGAGTAGCTCACGTTTCTGGCCTCCTCTTTTTGTTGTCTTCTTGGTTGGTTTTTCATTACGTGCCCGGTTCTCAGCGATTATGAGTGGGCGCCGTCCATCGTTGGGATACAACTCTGACGCTTCCTCTGGCGTTGGTGCGTTTCTTTGCTCGATAGGAGCAGATTCCGCACAGGGAATATGTTCGACGTTGCTCATCCGCGATTTGTAGACTGTGTATTTGTACTTTTATTTTTGTGATGTTGCTTGTTTGGCTTTTGAACGTCCTGGACCTTTTGTTTTTATGTCTAGCTGCAGTCGATCTTGTCTTCGAGGCTGCCTTTTTGTTTCGTCCACAGATGCTTTTGAATTGTGTTTTATTTAAGTAATTTATTTTTTAGATTTTTATTTTTTGTTTCACTTTTCAACAAGTCTTCGAGAACTTCCAAAATCGGGATCAGAATTTCCATGTGTTTTTTTAAAATTTTTTTTTTTTTATATAGGGGAAAGTGGGGCTAATCGGCGCATGGGGCAACCCGGCGGATGGGGCAACCCGGCGCTGTCGAATTATCTTTAAATATAATAGCACGATCCAAAAATTTATAAGTGTCCTAAGATCGCATTTTGGTAGGCTATATTTGGATAATAAACGTAGACGTATCCAATTCGTAGTATCCGAAATTTTTGGATTAATGTAATTTTTAACCTCAAAAATAAATTTTGGTTCGCCAAGAAAATGTTTCAAAAACATTGATTAAATTTTTAATTTTGACCGATGTTAACTAAAATGGGTTCCAAAAAGTATTAACTTATGATGTGTAATTCGATTAATTTATATAAGTAACACAATTTTAAAATTTTTAGTTTTTAAAGCTAGAAGATGGAGTGGGGCAAAATGGCGCATATGGCGCGGTAATTTTACACATGTAAAGATCAGAATAACTAAAATCGAGAGAAAATAAATTTTTTACTGTCATTGAATTTTTGTTAACTTTTTGAAATATCCAACTTGTTTCATAGTTTTAAGATGTTTTTCTTACTTGACATTAATCGTTGTATTAACTTTGTTTCTAGGAACTGGGATTCTATTTTTGGCTGGAAAAATTGATTAATTTGAACAAATAGTATAAATAAATAAATTAACTACATTTTCTATTGGATTTTGGAAGAATTATTTTCTTAATTGTACTATAAACATTTACAAACTTAAGTGCACCACATTATCCCTCGATTTTTGAAAACAGCAATTTTGGATATGTTCTCAAAAAACGTTATAACTTTTTAACGGTAAATCACATCGGAACGTATCATTTACCAAAAGTAAGACAATGAATTAACCTTTCATTTAAGTACTTAAGAGGATACGAGCTCCCGATCAGGATACACGAAGGATTAAAAAAAAATGCGTCGATTAGCCCGACCCTCTCTTATATATATTTAGGAGCTTGGTTGCGTTCTTTTATATTATTATTTATTTTTATTGTACGTCCTTTAGGACCATGTCACGGTCGCCATGTAATGTCCTAAATGATCGGGTTTCTTTTGTAGAAATGATATAGCCAAGCCGGACACGTCAGTCTCCATTCATTGTTGTTTCCAGATTGATTCTTTATAATTGTTTATTTTTGTGACCCTTTGATTGTTAGTTGTGTGTTTTGCCGGTTCGAGGTCAAATTCTTGGGTGAATAAAAACAGTTTGTTCTTATTTTCTTCTCCGATATATTTCGACCACTCATCGGTGGTCGTCTTCAGAGCAACAATAAAAAAAAATTCTAATTTGTTTTGATAAAACTCATATTGAGGAGACCAAGCACAAGATCCATACTCTAATATGGGGCGGACTAAAGAAGTAAAAAAGTATTTTGGTAGTACATGGATCCTTGAACTCCTTCTATTAAGATCCCCAAATCTTTTACAACCAAAGAAGTATTATTCTTTCTAACGGGAAATTATTTAAAAAGTAACTCGTTAATTGGGGAGAATCTCTATAAAAAGACATAATTTTGCACTTAGAAAGGTTTAGCGATAACAAGTTAGCCCTACACCACCCCTGAAAAGCATTCAGGTCAGCTTGCAAAATGTCTATGAGAAGATCATTATTAAAAATGGTGAATAGTAATGGGCCAAGGTGACTGACCTGTGCGACTCCCGATTCAACACAAATGATCTTAGAAAGAAGGGACCTAAAAAGAACCCTCTGCCTCCTATTGCTTAGATATTGTGAAATCCAAGCAAGCAGAGCATCCGGAAAGCCAACTAAATTCAGCTTATGTAATACATAGTAAGGCATGGTTTACCGAATCGAGAGCCTTACTGAAATCCGTATATATGACATCAGTTTGCTTTTGTTTCTTAAAACCTTGGATTACAAAAGATGTAAACTGTAGAAGGTTAGTTGTGGTAGACCTATTCTTGACAAACCCACGCTGGTATGGCGAAAAAATAGATTTACATAAATGCTGTATTTGAGATGTCATAATTTTCTCAAACAGTTTACGTATCGCTGACAATTTAGAAATTCCTCTGTAATTAGTGACGTCGGATTTATTGCCACATTTGTGAAGAGGTAAAATAAACGAATCCCTCCATATAGTTGGAAACTCGGACAGTGTAACGGACAACTCAAAAAGCTTAAGTAAAGGCGAGCACAATGACTCCGCACAGAACCTCAGGACACAAGCGGGAATACCGTCTGGGCCCGGTGAGTATACCGGCTTAATCGTCATTAGTTCCTTAGCTAACGAACTTTCCGCTATAATAGGATTAAGAATGCAGTTGGATTTCGTTATAGGATATGGATATTTCTGACTAGAGTTGTACTTAGAGGATGTGTACGTGGTCGAGAAGTTAGCAAATAAATTACAAATAGATTGATCAGAAGAGCCCGAAACATTATTAAAAACTGCAAACGTTGGAAGGGAGATAGAATTTCGCTTTGAGTTAACGTTGTAAGTAATTATTATAGCATTTAGAATTAGAAACAATAACATTCGATTTAGCAACCAAGTAACGAGAAAGATCCGATGATAGACCCGTGACTTTATACTTTTTGTAATACCTAGACGTTAGATTCTTCAGTTTTGACAGCCCCCGCGTAAGCCATGGTGATTTTTGCGTCACCACAGGAGATACTAGGGGTACAAAGTCATTAAAGATTTAGTCAACAGTGGTAAAAAATAAAAAAATGCCGTACAAGCGTATAAATTAGTCCAATCGGTATTAAGAAAGGCATTGTCAGTCTTCCGAAAACATCGGATGCGTACCGTAGGATCACACTCGGAGATGGGCTCGCGGCTGGGAAACTTAATAGATAACTCTAAAATTGGATGAAAACTATCCTCTGGTAACACCTGTTCACGCCACCGGGTGAACAGCAGAGTGTGAGGGGGTAGGGTTTTTTCCAAAACCGAATTCGGTCATACTGAGGAAGGTGACGAAGGGTTCTCCAGTAAATCGCCATATCAATCCAGTACGAGCATCTAACCCGAACACCCGTTCTTTCACTGTGCTTTTTTTCCGATATTGTATTTTTCCAACCCGAAACATTTTCGTGTGTGTCGGGACATTTTGTAAAGAAAATAAATAAACCAAAATAAATTATAAACGAAGTTTTGCGCGCGTTTCAATTTCATTCCTCACTCACCAGACCCCTGAAGAAATTGGCACCCGCCAAACACTTGTGACCTATTTGGATCCTTCCGCCCCGCTACGAACATTGGTCCTTCGAGCCGGATATCCTTCCGCTCTTCCAGCTTGCATCGGCGGAATTCCTGATAAGTGCAACATTTTTTAATAAAAATCTCATTCACATTATACCCCATTGCAAACTTATAAAAGTGTGAGGTTTCCCGCTCTTCCATAGCGACCTACACACTTTTGTATACTTGTATGTACATACCTGACCTGTTCCAAAGGTTACTTGGTTTATGAAGTGCCTTTTTCCCATTCTTTTAAATTCTGAATGTCTAAAAGTCCAATTGCATAACAATACATATGCATGTATGTACATATATGTATGTATGTATACATATATATACGTACATGTAAAAACAGCTGTTTTCTAACCTGCAAGTAAAAGTGTTTATAAAGTACCACTTACCTTTCCTTAAAGTGTAAAGCACACTCCAAGGGCTGATCATTAGTCCAGCGGCATAAATTATTTATGCCAAATACTTTGTATATGCATACATATATATATGTATGTACATACATACATACATACATATGAAATAATTTTTGCCGCGGTAAGCACACTCATACGACATACTTACATACATATATACATATGTATGTACATATGTACATATGTCCACATACAATTTGATTCCACCCACACAAAATAAATTGCAGCCACTCCGGTTGGCTCTCCGCAATTTAATAATTCGAAACCTACATAATTAAAGCAGGAAATCGTGATCTTCGTTAAACAATTTAAAATTAATTAAATTCATAAAACATAAACAACGGCAGAACAGCTGACTCCCGATCAGTGCTGACACTCAAGTCTCATCAGTGCTGACACTTGAGCCAAGCCGTGACTCGGTCACGACATCCATTTTTTCATCGTCATTTTCGTATTGTGCAAAAAATATTTCAATCGACTGATTGAATTTAATTCGCAAAATATTTTCTAACGAAAAATAAGTACAATTTTATTTATATGGAATTAGTATTTTGTCTTGGAGCATTTTGATTTTTTCCTCACAGATCCATGAAATTGTACTAGTCCGTTTAACGAAAATTAATTCCGAGTTTTTTGCCCTCCATTGAAAAGTAATCCTACTGATCTCAATTTCTCCATATTTTTATTTTTTTTATACTCTTATAAATTTCAACAAATTTCCACATTGTATAAATTTTAATATCCAAGTGATTATATATCCTTATAATTATTCACACAACTGCGAGGAAAATTATAAATTCTTCTAATTTCATTTATCCATTGTGTTCATTAAAACGAGGAGAAAATTTTCCTTCTCACTCCTCTATCCTTAAATTATACAGTCCACTTACAGCTTCGTTTCGATCTCCTCGCTTGAGAGCTCTAATTCCAAGCAGTTTTTTGTTTCCATTCGATTCGTAATAGCTCAGAGAACACTCTACGATGTCTCTTTCCGACTTTGTTGCCGTGTGCGAGGCATTAACGGCGTTCGAGGCTCGCGAGGCCAAGGCTTTAGCGGACGATGTGCCACTCGTCTCCATTAAAATACACTTAGACCAGCTTAAGTCGCTTTGGGCACAAGTCGAGGCAGAGTTTTCACGATGTTATAAGGCCTTGACGGCTCAAAAAAAGGAAGATAGTCCGAAGCACATAGCTACAATTAAAGCTAAACATGAATATTGTTATATGGTATATGTTCGATGCGGGACTTTGTTTGGAGAGCGAATCGAGCAGCTGTCAGCGAAAATGGTTCCCCCACCAGTCAGACACTCCGTCGATTCCACCCATCAAAGCCACACAGTTCCCCCGTGTGAAGTCGAAATCTTCAACGGAGACAGCCTGGCTTGGCCTACATTCCGTGATTTGTTTACCGCGATTTTTATCCATAATCCAAGCCTAACACAAGTGGAGAAACTGTACCACTTAAGTTGCAAAACTCGCGGTGAAGCCAGAGCCATTGTTTCTAGGTCACCCTTGACCAATGAAGGATTCCAGTCCGCGTGGGATAACCTCACTGCGCGATACGAAAATAATCGATTATTGATTATGAGCCAAGCCAAGCAGCTTCTACAGATCCCAGCTGTAACCCAAGAGTCTGGCAAAGCGTTGAGAGAACTGCAGACGTCAATTCAAGGTTGCTTAACCGGTCTTGAGCTTTCCGGGGCTCGTACAGACAATTGGGATATCCTTCTCATAGCAATCTGTACAAGCAAAATGCCCAAAGCCACCCTTCTGTTGTGGGAACAGTCCGTTCCAAATAAGACCTCCGTCTCATCCTGGGACGACCTGAATCGATTCCTAACTGAACGCCACCGTGTACTAGAGGCCACAGATGTCCTTCAACCGAGCTCTAGCGGTCAGGCCTTTCCATCCGTGAGCCGAAAACCTACGGCACGAACTCAGGCCTTTTCCACTCAAGTGCAAGAGAGCTCAGCACCTGAAGCTTGCATAATTCCGAATCCTGCGTCCTCCGATTCTTCCAGCAGCCCCCATGTAAACGTGGGAAGTTACTTCGCATCCACTCGCAACACTGGCCTCCTGGGTACTGCGAGGGTAACTATTCATCATCGTGGCAAGCAGTTTCAAATCCGCGCTTTGATTGATATGGGATCCGAAGCATCCTTTATTTCCCAAAGAATGTTTGAATTGATTAATCCTCCAAGCTGCAAGGTATCAACTAGCATTCGCGGCATTGGGCAATGCGATGCGGGTAGCGGCGACAAACTGTGCCGCTTACAGATTTCTCCTCCTGACGAACCGCTGCGACAGTTCGAAGCAGTCGCCGTGGTGCTGCCTAGTGTAGCTGAAGCACTTCCGTCCTGCGCCGTCCCGAATAAGGTGAAGCAGGATTCGCTTGACCTTCCGCTCGCTGATCCGCAATTTCACCAAAAGGCTCCTGTGGATTTGGTGCTTGGAGCCGAGCTCCTTCCCACTATCCTCGGGGAACGAATCATCAAGAATGTTGGTGATTCTTTCGTGGGGATCGAGACGATGTTCGGATGGGTTCTCTGTGGATCTGTTACTGGAAAACCCAGAAGGTCTCGGTCCACCTCCTCCAGCAGTCCGAAGATGTCTCTAAAGGCAGCAGCACCATCCGATTTAGAACGCAGTTCCAATTGCTTCAGGTGCCGCGTTTGTCAAGGGGCACACGCGCTCCGTCAGTGCCGACAGTTTCGAGGACTACGAGCTGACGACAGGCTACGGGTAGTCTTGAGCAACGGATACTGCCCAAACTGTTTGGCTCATGAGCATTCCAATGGTTCCTGCAGGAGCACAGCAGGATGCCATCGATGTGGCAAGCAACACCACACGCTCTTGCACATCGGCAGCTCAGTCGCGTACATCCAACCCAGAGCGTCCAAAGAGCAAAGACCCGAAAGGCATCCGCCTTTCATTCGGACTTCTATCCAGAGGTCATCAGTCATCGCGCCGCCTACACCATCTACATCCAAAGTTCCCCCTCCATCTCCACCCGTGTCTTGGCGATCCAGAACGCTGCCATCCCCCATCCTTAGACATGTCCAGCGAGGCAATTGCAACTTGTTGCAAGGGGGCGGTATGTTCACGCCACCGGGTGAACAGCAGAGTGTGAGGGGTAGGGTTTTTTCCAAAACCGAATTCGGTCATACTGAGGAAGGTGACGAAGGGTTCTCCAGTAAATCGCCATATCAATCCAGTACGAGCATCTAACCCGAACACCCGTTCTTTCACTGTGCTTTTTTTCCGATATTGTATTTTTCCAACCCGAAACATTTTCGTGTGTGTCGGGACATTTTGTAAAGAAAATAAATAAACCAAAATAAATTATAAACGAAGTTTTGGACTAGTTCTAGATATTTCACAAAAACTAGGATCAGAAGTAAAAATCAGATCCAGAAATCTGCCAGACGTATTAGAAATCGAATTCAGCTGGGCCAACGAAAGTTCAAGCAGACCACCAACAAAATCGTGGCACCCAGAGGGCAGCAACGTTTTGCTACCATTAAGTGTTGACCAAGTTATAGTGGGCAGGTTAAAGTCCCCAAGCACAATTAATGAGTCTCTGTCAGAAAGTAGTTCAAGAATAAATTTAATAGATTCTAAGTGTAGTAAGTAGGTTGGCCATTCCGATTGGGGCGGAATGTAGGAACAGGTAACAAAATTGGAAAAACGAGTAAACGATACCTTAACGCATATAAATTCGATACTACTTGAGACAGGTATTGTTATCAGACCCGATGATAGGGTGGAATCTACAGCAATAAGAACTCCACCACCCCTACAATCAGTACGATCACGTCTAAAAATATTGAAATTAGAGGGTAAAACTGTGGAGTCAAAAACGTCAGGTTTTAACCAAGACTCAGTAAAGACAATTAGGTCAAAATCAAGAGACAGACTACAAAGAGTTTAGTAAGTTTAGTATTAAGGCCTCTGACATTCCGATAGCCGACAGAGAGGGAAGTAGTTAGTTTTTTGATAGTGTAGAAGAAGGAATAGGTAATGAAGGAGTGGGAATAGATGAAGAAGAAAGAGGAATAGATGGTGAAGGAATCCTTGTTTGGCCCCGTGTCTTCCTTTTTCTGGATGTAAACTCCTTCACAATTAAGCTTTTCGGCCAGAAGCTAGAACTGCAGATACAGTCAAAAAACTCAATTGGGACACTGATTTTAAATGTGGGCCATGACATCATCCGATGTAGCATCAGGGAGAAGTCTCGAAAGAAAAATGTATTTTTTAGGTGGCACTCCCACCAATGGTTTCGGCATTCCAGGTATTGCATAAGCTACCGCATTAATTGTAGCATAAGTTGCAACAAGTGACACTCCGATATTGCTATCACTAGAATCCCTGTCGGCAAAATCCATGGGTGTAAATTCTTGCCCAGACAAAATGGACACTACAGACATAATGTGCGGAATTGGAGTTTGCATTGGTTGAGAAGGGGTTGGAACCGATATAGATGTGGAGACCGGCAAACGCAAGGACAAATCTGGAGTTTGTTCTCTCGCCTTCTTACGCTTTCGAGACTCAGTCAGTAGCGTTAAACTACTAAACTGAGACTCGACAGCTTTAAACTCTTGCGATAGTTTAAGAAAACTGGCGGACAGACTCAGGTTATCATTTGTTTGCCGCATAAAAAGTTCCATTTCATCTTCCACGATCCGGTATGACGCACATCCCCATCTGAGACCCTTTTTTTGATCTAAAAGATCCTTCACCCTGCATGTACAGTACACTTAACATGTACTGTAGTTTTACACAACCTACAGTAAATAAAGCTATTCAGGGGTGGGGCGGGGTGCAAACAATTTTTAAGCGAACAAACAGGCATTATAAGGTAATAAGAAAAATTGGTAATCAAAGAAATAAAAATGAGAAATGTTTTGGTAATAAAATGTATAACTCACTCTGAGGTCCAGAAATAATAAGAAAGAGATATTTTGAGGGTGCACAAGAGTTAAAAGAAAAAGAGAGAAACTAGAGTCTATATTACAGACACACAACAGACTGCAATATAAGCGCAAATAACGGCGACGAGTGAAACGAACAAGAGAAAAAAAATCAAAGAGCGCGAGCGCGGCAGTTAGAAATCACAATAACAAAAACACTGCAACAAGAACACAAAGAAATTGCAAGACAACAACAAATGAGCGTTGCTTGTGATTTGCAAGAAAGAAAAAACAAGAAGAAAAAAATACAAAAAAAAAAAAAAAAAACCAAAAAAGGTTACTTTGTTATCTCTTTTTAAATTAAAGTTGCTAAAAATTATTAACACAAACACACAAAAACGCAACGAGTGATACGGTACAAGTTAGATTTAATAATAAATTTAAATTTCGATCGCGATGACGATGACGATAAAACAAAATAAAGAAAATGTAAATCAGTTAAAAACGCGGGAGCTTAAAAAACACGTCCTCCTTCTTCGAGAGCGTTGATGTATTATTAATTTGATTGTCTAAGTCACCTTTTTCCTTTAAAATATGTTCAGTGGTTTCCTTTGTAAACTAAATTTTAACAGGTCTCCAAAATCTGATAGATTGTGGCGTCCAAAGAATCTGATTTAAATCGTTTACCAGCATTAACGGAATAAGTGTTATGAAAAACAAGTATTGGTCTACATTATCCGATTCACTACTTTGAAAATTCTGCTTATACATACTTTGCCCTGTAGAACCGTAAAACCATACGTTGAAATCAACGTTAATTCCGTGTTTGAAGTAAATATTTTCATGACTTTTGAATTGTCATTATTCGGTTTATAGGGTTTTTGTATAAATTTTTTCCCTTTAATTATTATATCGTATATAAGTTAATTTCCATATTTCTCCAGGTAGAAAAGGTTACTGCGTGTCCTGTACTCTTAATTTTTCTATGTAAGTCTCACTCACTTGTGCAACTATAATTCTTTAAATAAAGTGATCCTTGTAAATTGTAAAAAATTATTCGGTTTACTGTGTGATCTAAAACATCCTGTAATGTAACGACTGCAATATTTTCTGAAATGGAAATGTCGTATGTAGCCACACGTCAAGCATCACACATTCATTCATAACGATTTTCCAATTTGACGGCTATAGAAAAGGGTAGAGTAGCAAGGAAACTTGCAAGGGTATAGAAACTTCGCCCAAAGATAGTCTACATTTTTCCTTTGCTTCAATAAGGAGCTTATAGATCTGGTAAATGTCGGAATTACGACTTTTATTCTGAAACCTGAGTTTATATATGTGCTCTTGTGCCCTTGGAAAAATACTTATTTCTTATTTGACTTGCCTTGCCTTTTGATGCTGCCTTTAAAACAAACGATAAATCGATGCATTTGGCTTTTTTTTGGTGATACTGAAGCCGCTTGAACGAGTAAAAATGGGTTTGGGGGTTTTTCTTCTCATACAGCTCACCCGCATGTTTCCTTTTTAACCATTCATTTCAGAATAATAATTAATAATTAACATTTTTAAAGCATTCCATTTTTATGTTTTAGATGCGTTTTAAGCCGACCTGCCATGCTATTGCATTTTGCAAAGCATTTATTTGCGTAGGTTGCGAAATTCTTCGATTTTTATACCCTTGCCAAAAGGGCATATTTATTTTGGTCAGAGGTGTGCAATGCATTAAAGGAAGCATCTCCGACCATATAAACTACATACATTGATCAGCACGACGAGACGAGTTCAAATAGCCATGTCCGTTCGTCCGTCTGGATCAACGCAAACCGTAAGAGCTACTGCAGGGATTGTATATCTCGGAATCAGCCGAGCTATTGTCGTGAAATTTAATGTGGTGAGCTATAAACGACTGTGCCAAATTTGATCAAGATCGAGTAACTATATCATATACCTACCTAGGAACGATCGGTGGAAAACAGTCAATAAATTCGTTATTTTCTATGCTAATTGTAAGATTCTAAGCCGTTCTTTCGCCAACCTAAAGCCGGTTACCAACACAGTTGCAACGTTCGCCCCGGCCCTCTGGTTTTGTTATTAATTCTTTTTTTTTTTCAAAAGTGATCCATTGAACTTTATTATTATGTAGCCACACGTCAAGCATCACACATTCATTCATAACGATTTTCCAATTTGACGGCTATAGAAAAGGGTAGAGTAGCAAGGAAACTTGCAAGGGTATAGAAACTTCGCCCAAAGATAGCCCAGGCGTTCTGGTTTTTAAGTAAATTTTAAATATTAGGCATTGATGGCTGATTTTCATGAAAATAATTTTGTAACTCTAAAAATATTGAATGTATTAGTGTAACCGAGCTATTTGTAGTCCTTGTTTTTACATTCCTGTGCTTCTTCGGAGAACTCTCCAATTGTCAAGCACCGATACTTTATTAAGTCCTTCAGTCCAACGTTAGCTTTTTTTCTATGCATGTTCGACAAATGTATCAAGATCTCAATTTATCATTTTCAAAACTCAATCTGACGTGTTTCCATGAAATGCTTTGGGCATTCAACTTTTAATCCTAGCTTCCAAATGAATTCAGCTTATGTTATAACTTACTATTTTAATGTACATTCTAGTAAGGTGTGTTATAAGTTTTATATTATCTTCACCGATAGAAAAAAAAATTCAAAATTCCGTACACTTGATTCTGCAATACATCGGAAAAATTCCATATATGTACATACATATGTAAGCGGTAAATTAAAAAAAAAAAATACTAAACTTGAAGAAACCTGGTTTTCTATTAGTTAAAATTAGAAAAAATATCCGTACACCATGAGAACATAACAATTTGTCAAAAAAAATTTGCGTTAATAAAGTTAAAAGTATGAAATTGCTATTCATATGTTCAACATAGGTATTGTCCAATATAATTAAATCGTTTTTACACGATTCTATTATTTTAAATTGAAAATAACAAACAAAAACAAAAAACTTCATAAGAAAGAAACAGAAAAAGTATCCATACAACAAAATATACACCTCAAAAATATTCACGAATCTTATTATATATTGAGCTTTAGTAGCTCGTAGGATAGCCCTTCCTCTTAAGGACCTCTGCAAGGGGACGGAACATCGAATTTACCAATTTGGAAGTTTCATCTTTGGTAATAGCACTCCATTCATTAAAAGGACGTTTTTCAGAATTTCCTTTGAAGTTATGGTGTGCTGTCGAATTTTGCGTTCCAGCAAATCCCATAAAATTTGCATGGGGTTAAGGTCTGGTGATTGTGGTGGAGTATCTAGCATTTTTTTGGTATTAAATAGCAACCAGAGCTTAACATTGTGCGCAGTGCGCTTGGCATCGTTGGAAATAAAAATCGTCTCCCAGCCCCAACTGCTCAGCACTTGGTTTCAAATTGGACTTTCAAACAATCAAATATCCATATTGGTCTATAATGGATTCTATAAATACGAGTTTAGCCACTCCTTCGGCCGCCGTACACCGCCAGACCATCACCCCACCTCCGCCATGTTTGACAGTGGGCGCCCAATTTTCTTTATTCAATGCAGTACCGCTTTTACGCCATACGAGTTTTCTTATAGATATTGTTCACGCCACCGGGTGAACAGCAGTGAGCGGCGAAGAGCAGTGAGGAGTGAGGAGGGTTTTTTGATCCTCGGCGTCTACGGTCACACCAGGAGGAGTGACTATCTTTTCTGATGGGCGCCGCCATTTCACTTACGTACGAAATTTCAACCCGAACACCCGTTCAATTTTCCATTTGAATTTTTTGCTTCTTTTTCGAATTGTACATAGTATATTTTAACCCGAAACATATATCGTGTGTGTCGGGCAACCTGTGAATAATAATTAATAAAGTATAAGTTGTTTTAACCAAAGTTATCGCGCGTTATTAATTCACCACTCACTCACCACCCGAAGAAATTGGCACCCGCCAACCACTTGCACTATATCTAGAATCCTTCCGCCCCTCCACGAACATTGGTACTTCGAGCCGGATATCCTTCCGCTTCTCCAGCTTGCATCGGGGGAATTCCTGATAAGTACAAAATTTCATTATTCATTTCATTTGCCCCTACATACTAATAAAAGTGTGAGGTTTCCCGCTCTTCCATAGCGACGTGCACACTTTTATATATATTGTATGTACATACCTGACCTATTCCAAGGGTACATGCTAGTTCCCAATCCATAACGTGTGTGTCCAACGTTCGGTTTCCATTCCACCACAGGGGTTTCTTTATGTTTTGCTTCTCAGCCGCACTTGTCCAATTTTTTTCATACGTACATACATATGTAAAACTCGCGGCATTACATGTACATGTATTTTCCACAGCTGTTCGTCAAGTCCGCGTAAAAGAAAAGCAAAGAAATTATTAAAGTGTTATAAAAAAAAAAAAAAGGAAATAGTAATCCAAGTGTTCACCGCGATTTCTTATGTGTTCGGATTATTTCCAGTGCCCAATTAAGTTTCTCACGCGCGTATTCGCCCATCGGCATATCCACTTACATACATACATACATCGTCATCTGTTGATGTACGCGCATATGTATATATCCACGTTCATATAATTCATTCGCACTTTACCACAAAACGAAACAAATTTGAAATAGCAATTAACGTACGCACCGCGATTTCAAGTGGGTTTGAATCGGTTTAATTGCAAATTAATTTTCTCACGCGCGTCTCCGCAAGCCGGTGCACTTGCTTACATACATACATCGTCATATATTGATGCCGCACATATGTATGTATGTACATATCCACAACACATAATCCATTTCGGTGACGCACATTGATTTAACAAATCGAAATCACAAATTACTTACGCTTTTTTGTGAACGACGCGCGTGCATACATCCATACATACCTACCTGTGTATTTACGCATGTACGTACATACATACATCAAAGAATCCGTCCATATGCACTGATCGTTTACTTTGTTTTTTTTCTCTTTCGCGCACAACACTCGCGGTGTGTAAAAGCGTTCGTTTGTTCTTTTTTTATATTTCTTTACTTTTCGCACAACCACAAAGAAAAAAAATATATAATTAAAAACAATTAATACGACAAAAACAAAAACCAAATTTATAAACAGCGACCGACAGCTGTTTTCGAAGTAGTGGTGGCACGTGAGTCGAGTCGCGATATCGATAGGCGGCTCAAGCGCGCCAAATTCAAACCACATTATTTCCGACTCCCGGTTTTTTTTTTTCGCCCATATATAGCTATATATGTATATATAAATAAATTCATATATGTTTTTTCCAGCACTATCGTGCCCATATTTATATATCCACTCCTATTTATAAATCATATATGACTTTTCCGGACAGTATTTTGCGTCCATATATAACCGCCCACATTTATAAATAAATCCATATATATATATTTTCTCCAGCACTATCGTGCCCATATTTATATATCCATCCATATTTATAAATTATACATATAATTTTTTTCGGCCAGTATTTTGCGCGCATATATATATCCGTCCATATTTATAAATACATATATAATTTTCCAGCACTATCGGGCCCATATTTATAGATCCGTCCATATTTATAAATTATATATATAATTTTTTTTCGGCCAGTATTTTGCGCGCATATATATATCCGTCCATATTTATAAATACATATATATTTTTCCAGCACTATCGGGCCCATATTTATAGATCCGTCCATATTTATAAATTATATATATAATTTTTTTCGGCCAGTATTTTGCGCGCATATATATATCCGTCCATATTTATAAATACATATATAATTTTCCAGCACTATCGGGCCCATATTTATAGATCCATCCATATTTATAAATTTTATATATACTTTTTTTTGGCCAGCAATCTGCGCGCATATATATATCCGTCCATATTTATAAATAAATACACATATATATTTTTTCCAGCACTATCGGGCATATATTTAAAGATCCGTCCATATTTATAAATTTTATATATAATTTTTCCGGCCGGCAATTTGCGCACATATATATATCCGCTCATATTTATAATTTTTTTTTTTTCTTCGGCCTGCGCATATATATATACCCCGACCCAGATTTATATAAAACCACATATTTTTTCCTTGGCCTATACATCGTTTGCGTGTTTTGTCTTATACGTACTCCCATCGTTACTTACGGATCCAGCTAAACTTGTGTTGTAATCTCTCCTCTGTAGCTGTAGCTGTCACCCGATCCGTATCCCAACAGCGTAGAGAACGATCAAGAATGTCCCTCTCCGATTTCGTTCTGGCATGCGACGCTTTGACTGTGTTCGAAGCTCGTGGGAGTGAAGCCCTAACTTCTAAAGTGCCCTTATTTTCCATTAAAATGCACTTAGAGCAGCTCAAATCCCTTTGGGCAACTGTCGAGATGGAATACTCCGGGTGTCACAAGGCCCTGTCGACCCAACCAGACGAGGACAGCCTAGCCAACATAAGCCACATCAAAGCGAAGCACGAATCCGCTTACGCGGCGTATGTGCGATGCGGGACGTTGTTCGGACAACGCATCGAGCAGCTCTCGGCAGAGATGGCGAGTCTTCGACGTCAGCCCAGTGCTCCGTCGGGACCTCCGGGTCATAGAGTTCCTCCGTGTGAGGTGGAGACCTTTGATGGCGACAGCCTAGCATGGCCCACATTCCGCGATTTGTTCGCTGCCATTTTCATCGCCAATCCGTATTTGTCTCAAGTGGAGAAGCTCTATCACTTGAACGCCAAGACTCGTGGGGAAGCGAGAACCATCGTGGCGAAGTCCCCCCTGACAAATGAAGGTTTCCAGGCCGCATGGGAGAACCTCACCTCACGGTACGAAAATAGCCGTCTGCTTGTCATGACTCAAGCCAGACAACTCCTTCAGATTGGCGGTGGCGCTAGAATCGGGCAAGGCATTGCGAGAACTGCAGACTGGGTTCCAAGGGGGTCTTACCGCTCTTGAGCGTTCGGGTGTTAGCACTGAGAATTGAGAATTGGGATGTCTTGCTTATCGCCATATGCACTAGCAAATTGCCGAAGTCCACAATCCTCCTGTGGGAACAATCAGTGCCAAAAAAGACTGTCGTCTCCACTTGGTACGATTTGAACCAATTTCTCACCGATCGGTATCGTGTCCTGGATGCCACCGAAGAACATAAGTCGGTGCCGAGTGTTCAAGCCATCCCCAGTGGCACCCGCAAGTCCCCTGCGACGATGAAGGTTCAAGCGTTTCCCGCGAAAGCCCAGCTCAAACCAGCGTCTTGCAAGCTTTGCCATCGGGAGAATCACCCAATACGACTCTGCCCTTGTTTCCTTGACATGCCTGTTCAGAGGCGTGTGGAAACCATCAGACAGCAGGGACTCTCTTTAAATTGTTTTGCCCGCGGTCATCAAGTGAAGGGATGCTCCAGTGCGCATAATTGCCATACCTGCAAGGAACGTCATCACACCCTGTTGCATCCTAGTGACGTGTCGCCGTCCGCCGCGCAAGCCACACCATTGGGTGCTACAGAGCGTCCGTCCACGAGCAATCAGCTCACAAATGCTCAAAGCTATTTTGCATCTACTCCAGGCAGAGGGCTTTTAGGCACGGCGATTGTCACTCTACACCATCGCGGGGTGGAACATCATATTCGGGCGTTGATCGACTCGGGAGTCGATTCAACCTTCCTATCCGAACGTGTCTTCAACATGGTTCAGCCCCCTTTTATCCAGTAGACGCCGCAGTTACTGGCATGGGCCAGAGTGATGGAGGATGCGCCGACAAGGTGTGTCTGCTGATGCTGTCTCCTCCGTGTGACAGGCTGAACAAGATTGAGGTCTCCGCCCTGGTCGTATCCAAATTATCGGGGGCCATCCCGACGGCTCCATTTCTTAACACGGTTCCAACGCAGTCCCTCGACCGCCCCCTGGCTGACCCGTATTACAACAAGCCCGCGCCTATTGACATGATTATTGGTGTAGACCTGTTTTCACACATCCTCGGAGAGCGGATCAAAAAGGATATGGGTGATTTCGTCGGGCTAGAAACCATCTTTGGATGGGTTCTGTGTGGAGCGATCACTGACACTCCGGTGACTCGATTAGGTTTCGCGGCACGGACGCGAGTCAATCCAGAAGCAAAACTTGATGTACTTCTCACCAAGTTTTGGGAGGTGGAAGACCTTCCTGCAAAGCCGGAAAAAGAGGATGATGTATGCTCCAGGAGACCACCCGAAGAGGGAAGGACGGCCGATATATTGTATCCCTTCCGTTCAAATGTCCGAATAGCGTCGATTTAGGGCATTCAAGACCGATCGCGCTAGCTCAATTCCTGCGGAATGAAGCACGTCTTCTCAAGGATCCCGTCCTTAAAACACAGTACGATGCCATCATTCAAGAATACGAGGAATTGGGCCATATGAGTCGGGTGACGCCGCCTAAAGATGACAAAAACTTCTATCTCCCCCATCACGCTGTGTTTAAGCCCGATAGCACCACCACCAAGGTACTCGTGGTATTTAACGCGTCAAGCCCCTCCACACGAGGCGTCAGCCTTAACGATGTCTTGCACACCGGGCCTACGCTTCAGGCCGATCTCACGCTTCAGGTACTGAAATGGCGTTTCTTTCAATTCGTTTTCAACGCTGACATAACGCAGATGTATCGACAAATCCAGTCGACCCCAGGCATACCCCCTCTCAGTGGATCCTCTACCGAAATGAGAGAGCTACAAACTGTCACGTTTGGGGTTATTTGCGCGCCATTCTTGGCGATCCGAGTTCTTTTACAACTAGCCCAAGACGTGCAAGCGATGTACCCTCAGGCGAGCGAAATCCTTCGGAACTACATGTATGTTGATGATGTCCATGCCGGCGCTCATACTGAAGACGACGCCCGTCTCGCCATACGAGAGCTTCAAGCTGCCCTCCAATCTGCGGGCCTCCCGCTTCGGAAGTGGACTTCCAATAAGAAGGAAGTACTTCAAGCTATCCCGAAAGAGCATCTGCTGCGAGAGGACTTTCTCGAGCTGGAAGACGCGAGCACGGCAAAAACCTTGGGAATCCGCTGGCAAGCCGCCGAGGACGTTTTTTTCTTCACCGTAGCGGACCCACCATTGCAGGAGTCGATCTCGAAGAGGCAGGTTCTGTCCCATATCGCCAAACTTTTCGACCCCGCTGGCTGGCTAGCCCCATTTGTTATCCGAGCAAAGATATTTATGCAGCAAATCTGGCTAACTGAACTGGGCTGGGATGACGCCCTGCCACCTCTCCTGCTGCAACAATGGCACGAATTCCTGCAGGATTACCCAGGCCTCAGTCAACTTCGCATTCCCCGTTGGCTAAACACCAGCGATACGCTCTCGTGGGAGCTTCATGGCTTCTGTGACGCATCCCAGAAAGCGTATGGAGCAGCCCTGTATGTGCGGGTTCGGGACCGCGATCAAGTCAGCGTCCATTTATTAACGGCTAAGACCCGCGTGGCTCCAGTCAAAACAGTCTCGCTGCCTCGGCTGGAGTTGTGCTAGCCGATCTCTGGGCGTCGATCGTTCCTGAACTCCCGATCCCACCTGCTACCTCCCAGTTTTGGACCGACTCCACCATTGTGTTGGCCTGGCTCAACAAACCCTCATGTAGCTGGTCCACTTTCATGGCAAATCGGGTATCCAGCATCTCCAAAGCACCGGTGGCCAAGGCTGGTCACATGTACGTTCCGAGGACAACCGTGCTGATCTGGCAAGCCGCGGAACCTCCGCGGCCGAGTTATCGGCCAGTAGCCTTTGGTGGCATGGCCGGACTGGCTCCAGAGGGACCCCGAGCACTGGCCAACTCTCCATAATGAATTTCCAGACACCCATTCTCACCACCGATTCTCAGACTACGGTAAAGCACTGCGAGTCACCGCGTACATCCTACGCTTCGCCGCCAAAAGGACGTCGACGTCTCCCACAGCCCACCTCATCAATGAGGAATTGCTCTCCGCTGAGCGCGCCTTGATCCGGACCTCCCAGCGCCGAGAATACACCGCGGAGATACGGGCCCTGGGTGAAGGGCGACCCCTTCCGACACCGCGCCTGTGGACGACTACGGGCCGCTGAGTCCCTCCGGTACGATGAACGTCACCCGATTCTCCTCCCCTACAATACTCATTTCACGCGCCTGCTTGTTGAATTCGCCCACCGCATCACGTTGCATGGCGGCAATCAACTGATGGTTCGGTATCTGCGCACCAAGTTCTGGATCCCACGGATAAAGAACCTAGTGAAGTCCCACATCAAGGGGTGTAAGGTCTGCATCGTGTATCGTCGACGACTGCAGACTCAGATGATGGGTGATCTCCCTCGAGAGCGCATCACGTACTCCCGGCCCTTCACCCACACGGGCATCGATTTCGCAGGGCCCTTTGAGATCAAGAACTACACCGGGCGCGCGTGCCTCATAACGAAGGGTTATGTCTGCGTCTTTGTGTGTTTCAGCACGAAGGCGATCCACCTCGAGGCGACCTCCGACCTCACCACGGAACGATTTCTAGCAGCCTTCCCCGGTTTGTCGCACGAAGACAATGCCCACAGCGCATCTACTCCGACAATGGCAAAACCTTCGTAGGGGCCTCTAAGGCGCTCGAAAGAGATTTCCTGAACGCCACCAAGCTTGGTGTAATGAAGGCATTTCCCCAGCACATTCTATCCTGGCAGTTCATTCCGCCGAGCGCGCCCCATATGGGAGGACTATGGGAAGCCGGGTTCAAAAGTTTTAAGACCTTGTTTTACAAGCCCTCTTCGGCTGTCAAGTATACGTTCGAGGAGCTATCCACTCTCCTGTGTCGGATCGAAGCGTGCCTAAGCACTGGTGCTGGCACTAAGCCCGGGACATTTCCTGACTGGAGGGCCGCTCGTGTCCATCGCGGAACCGGAGATCCTGGTCGAGCCTATGTCGCTGATCAATCGCTGGCAGCGACTGAAGGCAATCCAGCAGACTTTCTGCCGCCGCTGGAAGAGTGAATACCTCAAGGAGCTCCACAAGCGTAATAAGTGGAAAGCACCGGCTCGTAGCCTCCAAACCGGGGACCTCGTGATCGTCTCCGAAGACAATCTCCCCTCCAATGAGTGGCGCTTAGGGCGAATTGAGCGCACTCTGCCCGGGGCAGACGGCCTCGTCCGAGTGGCTGATGTCACAACAGCGCGTGGGTCTATTCGAAGACCCGTAGCGAAGCTCATCCTGTTGCCAGACAACAGGAGTCCTGAGCCTACAGACCTATCGTGACGTCCAATCCCTCTATGTTCCGTTCGAATGTCCTCGTCTCCGTGCATGTTGTCCGTTCCCGTGCAGCGACTAATCAACTCCCCCTACGTAATCTTTTTCGTTACAGCCCTTTCAGTTCGCACTTCCACCGCAACATGGCCCCCAAGCGTCTGCCGCACCGCCGCAGCAAGCGTCCGGCTACACACGGGACGAACGTGTACCGGTGCCGGGTCTGCCGGGGGTGCATGCACTCCGGCAGTGTCAGCAGTTCCTGAACCTCAGAGGGGAGAAGCGGCTCCGGGCGGTACTCATCAATAAGTATTGCCCCAACTGCTTGGCGCACGAGCACTCCGCCGACGCGTGTCGGACTCGCCACGGCTGCCGACGATGTCGGTAAAGGCACCATACGTTGCTCCATATGGCCGACCAACCGCCGAGACAACGCTCTAGAGCCCAGCGTCGCAGCCAGTCATCCTCCTCCAGACGTGCTGCACCGGCATCACCATCCCGTTCCCGGTCCTCGTCCGACCGCTCCGCTTCTCCGGAAGACGCACCAGAGATCTCCCTCTCCTCTCTGCACCAAGCCAGGACGACGACCGTCATGCCAACAGCGGTCCTCAGGTTGGGCAATGGCTCGAAAACTTTCGAGACCCGCGTTCTTCTCGACGCATGCGCGGCTGGGAGCCGCATCAATTCATCATTTGCCCGGTCCCTGGGGTTGACGGTGACCAAAGTCGGGGTCGACCAAGCCTGCACGGCCGTCCTCGAGTCGAGGACCGACCCTACGTTCCGGCGGAATGTTATCTTCCGGGTCGAAGAGGACCTGCACATCCGCACTCCCATCCGGGAAGTGTCGGCACCGGTCCGGGAAAAATTTGCCACCCTGATCCTGGCCGACCCCAACTTCCATCGGCCGGCGTCGGTATCCGCAGTGCTCGGGGCAGACCTCTATCCTGAGGTCATCCAACCAGGCTGTGTGCCCGGTCATAGCGGTACTCCCGCAGCCCAGAGCACCGTGCTCGGTTGGGTCATCTTCGGCTCCTGCGGCATCTAGGCGCTCCAGGACGCTGCCGTCCCCCATTCTACATATGTCCAAGGTGGCAATTGCAACATGTTGCAAGGGGGGCGGTATGTTCACGCCACCGGGTGAACAGCAGTGAGCGGCGAAGAGCAGTCAGGAGTGAGGAGGGTTTTTTGATCCTCGGCGTCTACGGTCACACCAGGAGGAGTGACTATCTTTCTTGATGGGCGCCGCCATTTCACTTACGTACGAAATTTCAACCCGAACACCCGTTCTATTTTCCATTTGAATTTTTTGCTTCTTTTTCGAATTGTACATAGTATATTTTAACCCGAAACATATATCGTCTGTGAACCTGTGAATAATAATTAATAAAGTATAAGTTGTTTTAACCGAAGTTATCGCGCGTTATTAATTCACCACTCACTCACCACCCGAAGAAATTGGCACCCGCCAACCACTTGCACTATATCTAGGATCCTTCCGCCCTTCCACGAACAGATATGTTGGTGAATTTAAACGAAATCAAATTTGTTATAGTTAGGTTATGTGAAGTTGTAATTTAGATAATAAACATGTACAATTAAAATGAAAATCTCATTAGAATTTTTGTGTTTGTTTAACGAGAAACGCGTAAATTTTGAATAAAAAAAAATATTTATATATATTTTTAAAAGTTAGGTGAAGCGAATAATAATAAGCCGCGTGTTTAAAAAACAAAAAAATATTATACACTGACAAATGACAAACAAAATGTTCAACTCTCTGATCCACACTTCGATAAGACTGCGCTTCTTCCCTTTATACCTGGGGATAAATAAAATCACTTTACTGGTTCGTTTTAATTAAAAATAGATTTTTTACTCCATGTGATGTTTTTTGTTGGCCAATAAGCAATTAACTAAACTCAACATACATTCTTATTTCACCAGACGCTTGATATTGCATCAGTGCAAAAAAGGTGTGACCATGCAACTTAAAGGCCAAAAATAATAAAAAAATACAAAAGATCGTTTACATTCAAATTCAAATTAAGCTGTTAGAAATTCAGCAACCATTCCTAAATACAAACGGCAAAGTCACGAACAGTGACTTTTCTGAATAACTTTGTTATTTTCAGAGCTATTGTCGTGAAATTTAATGTTGTGAGCTATAAACGACTGTGCCAAATTTGATCCAGATCGAGTGACTATATCATATACCTACCTAGGAACGATCGGTGGAAAACAGTCAATATCTTCGTTATTTTCTATGCTAATTGTAAGATTCTAAGCCGTTCTTTCGCCAACCTAAAGCCGGTTACCAACACAGTTGCAAACTTTGACGCGGTCAAAGTTCGCTCCGGCCCTCTGGTTTTTTATTCATTCTTTTTTTTTTTTTCAAAAGTGATCCATTGAACTTTATTATTATGTAGCCATACGTCAAGCATCACACATTCATTCATAACGATTTTCCAATTTGACGGCTATATAAAAGGGTAGAGTAGCAAGGAAACTTGCAAGGGTATAGAAACTTCGCACAAAGATAGCCCAGGCGTTCTGGTTTTTAAGTAAATTTTAAATATTAGGCATTGATGGCTGATTTTCATGAAAATAATTTTGTAACTCTAAAAATATTGAATGTATTAGTGTAACCGAGCTATTTGTAGTCCTTGTTTTTACATTCCTGTGCTTCTTCGGAGAACTCTCCAATTGTTAAGCACCGATACTTTATTAAGTCCTTCAGTCCAACGTTAGCTTTTTTTCTATGCATGTTCGACAAATGTATCAAGATCTCAATTTATCATTTTCAAAACTCAATCTGACGTGTTTCCATGAAATGCTTTGGGCATTCAACTTTTAATCCTAGCTTCCAAATGAATTCAGCTTATGTTATAACTTACTATTTTAATGTACATTCTAGTAAGGTGTGTTATAAGTTTTATATTATCTTCACCGATAGAAAAAAAAATTCAAAATTCCGTACACTTGATTCTGCAATACATCGGAAAAATTCCATATATGTACATACATATGTAAGCGGTAAATTAAAAAAAAAAATACTAAACTTGAAGAAACCTGGTTTTCTATTAGTTAAAATTAGAAAAAATATCCGTACACCATGAGAACATAACAATTTGTCAAAAAAAATTTGCGTTAATAAAGTTAAAAGTATGAAATTGCTATTCATATGTTCAACATAGGTATTGTCCAATATAATTAAATCGTTTTTACACGATTCTATTATTTTAAATTGAAAATAACAAACAAAAACAAAAAACTTCATAAGAAAGAAACAGAAAAAGTATCCATACAACAAAATATACACCTCAAAAATATTCACGAATCTTATTATATATTGAGCTTTAGTAGCTCGTAGGATAGCCCTTCCTCTTAAGGACCTCTGCAAGGGGACGGAACATCGAATTTACCAATTTGGAAGTTTCATCTTTGGTAATAGCACTCCATTCATTAAAAGGACGTTTTTCAGAATTTCCTTTGAAGTTGTGCTGTCGAATTTTGCGTTCCAGCAAATCCCATAAATTTTGCATGGGGTTAAGGTCTGGTGATTGTGGTGGAGTATCTAGCATTTTTTTGGTATTAAATAGCAACCAGAGCTTAACATTTTGCGCAGTGCGCTTGGCATCGTTGGAAATAAAAATCGTCTCCCAGCCCCAACTGCTCAGCACTTGGTTTCAAATTGGACTTTCAAACAATCAAATATCCATATTGGTCTATAATGGATTCTATAAATACGAGTTTAGCCACTCCTTCGGCCGCCGTACACCGCCAGACCATCACCCCACCTCCGCCATGTTTGACAGTGGGCGCCCAATTTTCTTTATTCAATGCAGTACCGCTTTTACGCCATACGAGTTTTCTTATAGATATTGTTCACGCCACCGGGTGAACAGCAGTGAGCGGCGAAGAGCAGTGAGGAGTGAGGAGGGTTTTTTGATCCTCGGCGTCTACGGTCACACCAGGAGGAGTGACTATCTCTTCTGATGGGCGCCGCCATTTCACTTACGTACGAAATTTCAACCCGAACACCCGTTCTATTTTCCATTTGAATTTTTTGCTTCTTTTTCGAATTGTACATAGTATATTTTAACCCGAAACATATATCGTGTGTGTCGGGCAACCTGTGAATAATAATTAATAAAGTATAAGTTGTTTTAACCGAAGTTATCGCGCGTTATTAATTCACCACTCACTCACCACCCGAAGAAATTAGCACCCGCCAACCACTTGCACTATATCTAGGATCCTTCCGCCCTTCCACGAACAGATATGTTGGTGAATTTAAACGAAATCAAATTTGTTATAGTTAGGTTATGTGAAGTTGTAATTTAGATAATAAACATGTACAATTAAAATGAAAATCTCATTAGAATTTTTGTGTTTGTTTAATGAGAAACGCGTAAATTTTGAATAAAAAAAAATATTTATATATATTTTTAAAAGTTAGGTGAAGCGAATAATAATAAGCCGCGTGTTTAAAAAACAAAAAAATATTATACACTGACAAATGACAAACAAAATGTTCAACTCTCTGATCCACACTTCGATAAGACTGCGCTTCTTCCCTTTATACCTGGGGATAAATAAAATCACTTTGCTGGTTCGTTTTAATTAAAAATAGATTTTTTTACTCCATGTGATGTTTTTTGTTGGCCAATAAGCAATTAACTAAACTCAATATACATTCTTATTTCACCAGACGCTTGATATTGCATCAGTGCAAAAAAGGTGTGACCATGCAACTTAAAGGCCAAAAATAATAAAAAAATACAAAAGATCGTTTACATTCAAATTCAAATTAAGCTGTTAGAAATTCAGCAACCATTCCTAAATACAAACGGCAAAGTCACGAACAGTGACTTTTCTGAATAACTTTGTTATTTTCAGAGCTATTGTCGTGAAATTTAATGTTGTGAGCTATAAACGACTGTGCCAAATTTGATCAAGATCGAGTGACTATATCATATACCTACCTAGGAACGATCGGTGGAAAACAGTCAATATCTTCGTTATTTTCTATGCTAATTGTAAGATTCTAAGCTGTTCTTTCGCCAACCTAAAGCCGGTTACCAACACAGTTGCAAACTTTGACGCGGTCAAAGTTCGCTCCGGCCCTCTGGTTTTTTTATTTATTCATTTTTTTTTTTCAAAAGTGATCCATTGAACGTTATTATTATGTAGCCATACGTCAAGCATCACACATTCATTTTTTTTCACATAACGATTTTCCAATTTGACGGCTATAGATAAGGGTAGAGTAGCAAGGAAACTTGCAAGGGTATAGAAACTTCGGTCAAAGATAGCCCGGGTGTTCTGGTTTTTAAGTCGCCGGGCTCTGAAACAAGGTTTCTGAAGCAGGAAGCGGAGCCACCTTGGTCTCCTGTAGTTGTCTTTAACTTAAGGGCTCGTACTAGATCATCTTGGTCCAATTCCCCATCCAGCACTGTAGTGTAAGGTCGTCCGTTCAGCATGTGAGCGGTTGACAGATATCCAACGTCTGTATCGGAAGTGGTACAAAGAGGCCGTGAGTTGATTACCCTTCTACCTGTGCTAACAACGTATGCATTTGTTCGAATGTAAGAACGACGTGGCCAATTACTCGGTGTAAATGAAGCTTCACATAGCGCACAGCCGATTCCCATTTGCCTCCCCAGTGAGGTGCATGTGGCGGTATGAACCTCCAATTGATGCCTTCAATCGAGATAGCAGAGGCTATCTTTGCGCAGCTGAGATTGGAGTAATTGTTCCATTTCGTTAAGACATCGTCGCTGAACATCGTTACACATTTGCCTCGCCGTGAAATGAAACGTCTAAGCAGCCAAAAATATATCAGTGCTAAGGTCTGTTGCCAGTTCCAAATGTAAAGCTGAGGTTGCCATACACACGAAAAGACATACGCTCTTTGCGAGCGTTCCTTCCCTTGTGTGCCTTTATCATGATCGGGCCAGCAGAATCACAGCCTGTGTTTTCGAACGGAAATGCTTGACGAACTCTCTCTGCCGGTAGTGCGGCCATTAGTTGGTTGCTGGTGTGTGCCCGTGTTCCAAGATCAGGTGAGATATGCGATGCTCCTTCGGCAAGATGATCGGATGCTTGGCTGAATATGATAACTCTGAATTATTGAGGCGACCACCTACAGCTACAAGCCTACCGTTTTCTAAAAAATGTCGTCAGGGTACACAGCTTCGATGTTTTTGGCACGCGTTCTTCGTTTCATAGTGATTTTAGTTCTTCGTGCCATTCGTTTTGAGCTTGCTGCAAACATAGATTTTTAGTCGCTTTATACTCGTCATATCCAATATGATGGCGTATCTTCAACTGCTTTATATTGTTAATGTCTTCGCGATACTTATGCCACCGGTCTGCCAGTTAAGTTGGAAGCGGTGAATCCAAATCTAGGTTGAGGAGCCAGAATTCTTGAAACAGCATCTTGAATTGAACTAGGACCGGCGCCAGTAGACCAAGCGGGTCAAAAATGCGTGATACGCGTGAAAACACTTGTCTTTTTGAACTTTCTGCGCATTCGCTCAACTTTATACCATATGTAAAGATGTCAGACTTTGGTTCCCAATGTATTCCCAATACCTCAACGGAGGACACATCTGCGATCAAATTTGTCGATGCTGTAAGTATTGGACACCCATTTTCCAAGCTCCAGCTGTGCTTGACTCAATAGTTGAATAAGTTCAACTTTGTTACGAATGAGTTGGTTTTCCGTGTTAGCTCCGGTCAGAACATCGTCCACATAAAACTCTTCCAACAGAATCTTGGCTGCTGTCTGATATTTATCATTTAGGTCACACATCCATTAGGTTTCGCTGAATACTTGGGCCCACTAGTAACGTCGTTTAGTGATCTGCCACTCTTATCCTTATAAGATCCATCAAATACAATTCTCAATTTGGTACCAATAACCGGATGGTTATTGGTATATGTCCTAGAGGAATGTATTCGCATATGAACTTCGTATACTCTTCCTTTAAGCTTTTATCCTTCTGAAGTCGACGTTCTACTGAATAAAATCGTGATGTTGCTCCCTTAAGAGTATCTGCAAATTTCACATCCGAATTCTTAAATGAAAGCTCAACACCATACCTTCCCTCTGAGTCACGAAAGTGTGTGGAGCGAAAATGATTTTTGACTTTCAAATCATCAGCAGTGGGTGGCAAACTGCCACTTAGTTCTTCTAATTCCCAAATTGGAGCGATGAATTTATTTCAATCGTTGATAACGGGGATGCTGTATTTGATCCTTGTTTAGCTGCAATTGAGGTGACCACCCACCCGAATATTGTCGATATTGCAATTATGTTCCCAAGTTTATCTAATACTTTATCTCCTGTGAATAAAGACCACACGTAGTCGCTACCCAACAAAATGTTCACGTGCTTAACGCTGGTTTTCAGCGAATCAGCCAGTTATAACCTATCGAAAACCTTTAATATGACAGGGTCGACATCATCCTTTGGCAATAGAGTGGTTATCTACCTAAAACATGAGCTGTAATATCTAGTGTATGCGTCGAGAATCTTGATGTCAACTGTACTGCGCTGACCCCTCTTGTAGTATCAGCTTTTAGTGACGAAATTCCTGATACCATTATTCAAGATGGTGAGCGTGAGAGCCCCAGCTATCGTATGCAGTGCTCCGATATGTATGATGGCTTTGATCCACTATCAAAGAGAACCCGACAGGTGGTGTATGACCCCTTTGAACTCAATGCAAAAACTAGAGCCGTATGCAATAGACTCCTTGGTTTCCCTTGTGACTGTAGATGTACTGCAGAACGTGCTAAATAGCTCTGTGATTCCATAGAATGGACTTCCTTTACTTGCTTACTTTCGGTAATCATATCTACTGTGTGATTAGTGCTCTTTTCTTCGGCTTGGCGATGTGTTAGCGTGTGGTGCTTGTCCTGACAATGTTTGCATCTATACTTTGACTCACATCTTGAAATGCCATGGTCTGGCCTTAGACAACTGAAACACAGACGTTTCTCCTTAGCAAATGAGTAGCGCCTCTCCACGTAAAGCGCCAAGAACTGGTCACAGTTGTATACCGTAAGCTCCTTAGACTCACACTTAAAGCAAGCTCTTGAGTCTGTGGCAATTAATATTCGAGCAGATTTCTTACTGTTTGATTGTGCGACTTGTTCGCACCGGCTTAATCGAACTCTTCACATCGTTCCCCGAGAAATCTGAGAAAATCATGAATGGTTGGAGATGTCCCCTCACGGCTGTGGAACACCCATTTGCATTGCGACTCTGCATCTATTTTATCCAGTAGAAGATAGATTATCCAGCAGTCGCGATCAGTTTGGCCAAGTGCGTCTAGGCCGCGTATAACTTCACTTGCCTCATCGGCAATCATTCGTAGAACGGATACATCTGTCACCCTTGTTGATGGCAGACGTCTAAAAGCATCCAAAAGCGAGTTAAAAACATAACGAGAATGTGACACTACCAATGGAAGATCATTGATAAAAAGAGTGAATAGCAATGGACCCAAATGACTACCCTGAGGTACTACAGAAGTCACTTGGATGGTCTTAGAAAAAGAAGACTAAAAGAGGACCTTTTGTGTACGCTTAGAAAGGTATTGAAGAATCCAATCTAGCAAAAGGCTGGGGATGCCAAGTGCATTAACTACAACGGCAGTCTACTGTATACACTTGTATATCTCGAATTCAGCCGGATCGGACCACTATATCGTACAGCTTCTATACAAACAACAAAACCACGAACAGAGACTTTTCTCAATAACTTCGGTTTCGTCGTGAAATTAAATGTTGATGAGTCAGATATAAACAACTCTGCCAAATTTGATAAAGATCAGGTGACTGTATCATATAGCTCCCATAGGAACGATCGGTGGAAAATAGTGACTTTGATCAATAACTTCATTATTTTCTATGCTAAGATTATAGGCCGCTCTTTCGCAGACATTAGACTTTTTGGATAAAACGTTTTTACACTTTGATGGCTATGGGTAAGGAAAAAGTTAGCAAAACAGTTGCAAGGGTATACAAACTTCCACGCGGTCGAAATTAACCCCGGCCCTCTGGTTTATATTTTTGTGTTTGATGTTCTTTAGTCGTGTTGCGTTTGCGTAGCAGCACAATTATAGCACGTCACGACACCAGGAAAGTTGAAATGGTACGGTGAAAAAAAGTAATATGTGTCTCGACTCTTTCTTCATTTACCGTAGAAATATTCTTTTGCATAAATAAATCCATTTTGTCAAGGTATATCAAAGTATTATATCCGTAATGGTCGGGTTTTTCATAGCTCAATATCAATATTTGTTGTTTCTGTTTGATCTGCCCAGTTTCAGATGGTGCAAAACACCAATGCTCAATAGCATGTGGAGTGGAGTGAGGAAAAATAAGTCATCTTCTCTTCGAATTTCAGAAAGAAGTCAGCAACAGAAAGAAGTCAGCAGCTCGCAAGTGATGTTCAATCCAAATTGCCTTTGGCTAGCGATATTATCAAGTCCTATATGTATGTCGATGATGTCCTGGCAGGGGCTCATAATGAAGCAACGGCAATCGCAATGCTCAATGAACTTCAAGACGCTCTTGGTTCAGCTGGCTTTTCTTTGCGCAAGTGGACATCAAATGTGAAGAGCGCGCTCAGTTGCATTCCCAAGTGTCACTTGCTGAATGCTGATTTCCTCGATATCAAAGAGTCTAGCACAGCAAAAACACTGGGAATCCGATGGAAAGCGACTACGGATGAGTTTTATTTTGTCATCTCACCCCAAGATATCAAGACAGCTTATACTAAGCGAGAAATCCTCAGGCAGATCGCCAAGTTATTCGATCCCACGGGCTGGCTGGCTCCCTTTGTAATTCAAGCCAAGGTTTTTATACAAGAGCTTTGGCTACAAGATCAATTGCCTTACGAACTCCATCACAGGTGGCAGGATTTTACAAAGAGCTTCTCCTTCCTTGACCAGATCCGAATTCCGGGGGGTTCTCCATGATCCAAATTCCGAAATTTAGTCACAGCGGGCTTATGGTGCCGCAATTTACGTGCGCGTTAGCAATGACCAAGGCATATCGTGTTGCCTTCTTGCAGCGAAATCTAGAGTAGCCCCGGTTAAAACGGTTTCATTGCCCCGCCTTGAATTATGCGGAGCCACGCTTTTACCTGAACTGGCGGCTGCAGTTCTTCTGCGACTTCCAGTACAATCCAGCAGATCTTCCTAGCCGCGGCCTGAGTGCGCAGGAACTTGTACACAAGGATTTGTGGTGGCACGGCCCACCAAGGCTACGGGAACTACAAGAGTCCTGGCGGCGTGGTGTCGCTCGCCCCACTAGACACCACCTTGGAGAAGCGGGTAGTGAAGGTCCACGTCATCGCTAAGCCAGCCAACGAGATACTGTCTCGTTTTTCCAATCTGGCACGTGCCTTACGAGTGGTAGCATATGTGGTCCGTTTCGGCTGAAAGTTCGCAAACTTCCAAACGATTACTCCGGGGAGGTGACCTCTAACGAGATGAATCAAGTACTCTAGGCATTGGTCCGAGTCACTCAGCGTGACTACTTCCCGACGGAACATCGGTGTCTACAGCAAAAGAAATCTCTGCCCATGTCTAGCACCATTCTCAATTTGAATCTGTTCATCGAAGCATCAGGGGCAGTCAACTGGTAGTCCGTCTCGTCCGACAGAGATACTGGATTCCACGTTTGCGGAATCTAGTCAAATCGGTGGTCAATTCATGCAAGGTCTGTGTGATTTACAAAAGAAGGATGCAATCACAGCTAATGGGCACCCCTCCGTCCCAGCGAACTACTTTCGCACGTCCTTTCACAACCACCGGGATAGATTGAGACCTTTCGACATCAAGAGTTTCACCGGCCGCGCCTGTCGCATATGTCATTAAGTACCGAAGCATTTCTGGCAGCATTCGCTCGCTTTGTATAGAGGCGATGGTGTCCCCAGAAAGTGCAGTCCGACAACGGTAAAAACTTCGTAGGTGCATCCAGAGCGCTTGAAAAAGATTTCCTAAGTTCGACCCAGTAGAAAACTTATCCCACTACAGCCATCAGAATCTGTCCTGGCATTTCATCCCTCCCGGGGCACCACACATGGGAGGGTTGTGGGAGGCTAGAGTTAAAAGTTTTAAAACTCTGTTCTACAAGGCCACCTCCAACCAAAAGTATACCTTTGAAGAGCTCTCCACGCTGCTGGCTAAGGTAGAGGCTTGTTTGAACTCGCGGCCGATTTCTTCTATGTCTGAAGACCCCACTGATTCTTTAGCTTTGACCCCAGGCCATTCCCTAGTGGGCGGTCCATTGCTATCCGTCACGGAACCTGAAATCAAGGATGAGGTTCCATCTATCATTAACCGGTGGCAGCGTTTGAAAGCTGTGAGTCAGCATTTCTGCACCCGATGGAAAGACGAGTATCTAAAGGAGCTACATAAGCGCAATAAGTGGCGATTCCCTTCTAAAAATCTTGAAGTGGGCGATCTGATGGTACTCAAGGACGACAATCTTCCATTTAATGAATGGCGTCTCGGGCGAATCCACCAAACGTACCCTGGCAGTGACGCCAACGTCCGCGTCGTCGATTTGCTATATATATGTATATATACCAACATATATGTATATGCATATCGATGTATACATTTTGTATGTAAATTAGTTATTAGTCGGATATATTGTGAGTGCGAAATGCTGTCTCTGTGTTTTGTGTGTGCGTTTGTTGTATGCTTTTCCTTCTCGTCTAGTCTCAAAATGACTAGAAAACTGAACTGGACTGAATGATAATCATATCCTACTCAATTCTCAGTTTAATTTAATTCTACATACTACTCACATTATTTATTTCACCCATAAACTTTAAACCACTTGATGTAATAATTATATTGAATTGAATTGTTGACGATGCCAACAATTGAAATAATTTCTTTATAATTTCAACACAGTTTGATATCAAATTCTAATTCTCATCACTTAAAGTTGTTGAGGATTATGTTAATTAATTTATTAATTTTTATGTGTATTATCAACAATTCAAATAATCCGCAAACTCTTCCTCTCGCGCTTTGGAATAATGGACCAAGATCGTGTGCAACAATAATAAAAACAAAATATTTATACATACCTACATAATAATTATATCATCTAAAGGCATAGGTATACATATAACTCATACATAAACACACATACAAATACATATATATATACATACATAGCAAAAGTTAATGTTATCTAAAGTTTAAACAAGTTACACACATATATAGAAATATATAGATATATTTAGGGCTCAAGAGTGAGAATAACACATAAAACACAAATAAAGAGAAAGAAATTGCAGATAAACACTTATAGTATATATATATATATATATATATATACATATATATATATATACTTATATCAATTGTTTTCCAAGACAACAAAAAATGAATTACTTATGCATATCAAGAACAGAATAGCTTTAAAAACAAAAATCATAGGCAAAAAGAAAAACAAAATGAATCTCATGAATATCAACAATAATCTTATTAATAATCTTAATAATCTTAATATTAATATATATGCTTCTTGTTGTTTGTTGAACTGAATGGAAAGATAAAAATCATAAACTAAATAATGACAACTTTGTAGATTTGAACAAAAAAGGCAAATCAACCGACAACAACAAAACCAACCAACTAGAACAATAATAATTATAAATTAATATTAAACAAATAACTACCAACTAAATAATAATTGAATTATTTCATATAATAGATTGTGACAGAATATGAAGAATTGCAATTGTAATCATTAACAAATTTGTGTTGTGAAGCGCCCAGTCGCAAAGCTAATCTCTCTTCCTCCAGAAGAAAGAATTTAAACTCATTACGTAAAGTTTCAGTAGCGTCCAGCACTTGGTCCTTCCTCCCAAATAAGAAGGGCCGAGCTGCCAGTAGTAATATATGTATTCTATAGTCCTACATTAATCCGCTTTCTTCGTTATTTGTCCCGTTATTTGTCCTGATATCCGTCATGTCCCGTTTCCATGGCTCCGAGACCACGTTCAGTACAGGCATCGAAGGAGGAGTGCAGATGTTCGCGAGGAACTGAGTCCTTCCGTTTCCAAGACCGTCGCGGAATCCATCCTGTAAAGCGATGCCGTCGCTTCCTGCGGCTGAACGTGGAGAAGAGGATGAGGGCAGTGCTTGCGAACAAGTACTGCGCCAACTGCCTGTCTCACCAACACTCCGGAGGAAGGTGTTTGAGCGGTGACAGGTGCCGAATATGTGAGCAGGACCACCACACGCTACTCCACTTCCACGAGGAGCCACGTCGACGCACTTCACGCTCCGTCGTACGCCGAGTCACCCCCGAGTCCTTCAGACGAAGGGTCGCACCAACGCCAGCCTACGATCCTAAACTGACACTGGCCACACTGCTGCAGCAACGCAATCCACATCTGATGCCAACGGCGATGGTACGTCTCGAGACGGGAGGGAAAACCTTCGATGTGAAGGCCCTCGTGGACCCTTTTTCGGCGATCTCGTCGATGGCGACGTCACTGGCCACGGCCTTTAAATTGACAGCCGTCAATATTGGGGCGGAGAAAGCGGTGACAGCAGTGATCCGGTCCCCGATCAGTGAAGGATGGCGATTGGAGGCGATCCTGAAGGTGGTTGATGGCTTGTGCTGCCGCACTCCAAGTTCTCCGGTGGTCCCGCAAATCTCCAAGAAGTTCGAGGGCATCGCCCTGGCGGATGAAACATTCTACCGACCGTCGTCGGTGTCTTTGGTCCTGGGCGCGGACGTGATGACGGAGGTCATGTTAGAGGGGAGTCTACCCGGGGTTGGCGGGCGGCCAATTGCGATGCGCACAGTCTTTGGATGGACCCTGTCGGAGCGTGCCTGGGTATTGCACTCCTGCAAGGTTAGGAGCATGTTTATGCCCAAACGGGCAACACAAGGGTTAAGGCAGGCGGGAGCTTTCACCTCGCGCCGCTCTCCCGATGATGCCCATCGCTATCCCCACAAAAGAACTCCCCACACTTCGCTAAAAGCGGGGCTTGGTGCCCTGCTCTTAATTAAGCTACTTTTAGTTGAAAACTTACAAGTGAATAAAATACAACAGACAAGAGGAATTGCTGCATTACCCCATTTCTTTGGCGAAGGAAGATAGTTTAGAAAATTCATTTAGCTGCCTACCAAGGAGATTCAACCCCCTACAGAAACAGTGTGTATGTTTTAAGCGTGTATTGTTGTTTGGTGGTGATGTACGCATCATTTGGTTTGCTTGGTACCCATCTGCTCTGTGAGGTTATATATCGTCGGGGTCCCCATTGAAACACGCTAGTACCGTTTTCGAGTCGGTCCATAAGTAACACTTTTCCACGTCGATTTCGTGTTGCGCTATTTTGTTTTTCTCGTCAATCGCGCTCCAGTTTCTGCTGTATGTGGCTCCAAACGGGGTATCGAGAGCGGCTGCAACGGAGCAACCTGGATTTTGGCTGAAACGAGACTCAGAAGTATTTTATTATTTTGTTAGATACGTAAATACGCAACGGCAGACAGCATCCACGAATGCTTGAAATTGATTTCGGCGGTTTTGTACATTCCAATTTTTAAAATAGCATCTCGGAATTTGCACGTCCTCTATCAAGGGTAAGAAGCCATGATTGCCACATATCCTGCAGATTGAGTGGTATTTCATCATCCCAATCAATCTTCGACCGCCAAACTTGTTGGACCAGTATTTTGAGATACATTATTATACAGGATACAAACCCATAGGGTCAAAAACTGACATCAAAACTTATAAAATTTTCCTTTTGGTTGGTGAGATTTTTGTCGCTATTACATTGCGCTTAAGGCGCACAAACTTAATTGCATATGTGAAGGGATCTTGTTGTGGGCACCACCGTAAGACAAATATTTTCTTGTAACAGTGTATCTCCTCACTGTTAAAGAGCAGTTTTTCGTCGTGGGTTGTTGCGTCGCAATGTGCAGCTAGTACCCGTTTGGAAATCGAACTGAACTGCCGCGTCTAACAAAAGTTTTTTAACGATCTCATGCAAATCCAGAACGCAGTGACACCGATGCAGGATGATTTACCTTTAGCGAGGCTATGAGATTCGGATTATCATTTGAGGCATTGTGTTAGTGAGGCTTGTTTTGCAGCCATTTATGTCGCAAGCTACGCGACTCCAACAGGCTCCCTTGTTTTGGGGTACTGAGCACAAAGGTGATGGTTTCGACTGACATTCGCAACAACTTTTCGCGGTGTCCTTTGCAGATCGTACAAAAGTTATGTTTATGGTTCTCTGTTGATGCCAGTCCAAACTTGAATGTAGGGCCCAGTTAAGAATCATATCAGGTCCCATCTTCTGGATATGCTCTTGCAATAACGTAGGGTGGTTTAGGTGCTCATCCAGCTTGCTTGCCCTAATGGTAGTGTACATATTTTTCACCGAAAATGAAAACTGGATCAGCGATTCTAGTTTGCCCTTTAGCGTCCAAAGTACATTCTCAAAGTACTTATAACGTTCGGCAGCATTTCTGGGCATAGTAAGCTGTCTCGTACCGCTTCAAGTGCCCTACCTTTCAGGCATCTCTGCAGAAGCAGAGCGTTCTCCCCATTACTGTATCCACCTATCCGCATGCTAGTTTCATAGGTGCTCATAAGAAGTGGCCATTCTCTTGGATCATTGCATATTGTCACTCATCGAAGTCGGTCGTGTTTTTTTTTTTTTGCGCTCTCGCTTAATTACTGTCTTTCGTTCTTTCGTAAAGTTTCTTTATAAAATTCAATTTAAATTCATTGCATTTACCAATTTTTAATAATCCGCTATACTTATCGCGAAGTTTGGGTTAAATTTATTCACATTTATACATATTAATATCAAAACTTTAACAAGCGCAAATATAATTTTGTTGTTGCGCTGCTTAGTTTCTGATTTTGTTCTATTTTTTTGCTCCCACCCGCGCTCTCAATTTACAGTTCACAGTTTGTTTTTGTTTTTGCGGTGTTGGTGCTCTCTATTCTTCTGCTTTCTCTTTTGATCGCACTCGCGGCCGTTAACTTCGCGCTTGTGTGTTGTAATACAAAAAAAAAAAAAAAAAAAAATATTCTTCTTTTTTTTTGTTTTTCTCTTTCTATTTTGCATATTGCAGTTAGCTTTTGCTTTGGTTTGTATACACATCTCTTAACATATATACATTTTTCCCTTTTTATTTACATATTGATTTATAATTTGTTTGTGATAAATCAATTATTTAATAATGTCTGTCTGTTGCAAATATAATTGCAATAATCCCAGCAAAACCAGTGAAGACTTTCTTTACTGTTGGCTGTGTGACAATGTAATGCACTTTAAATGTGCTGTTTATACAGTCAAGGTGCGGGACAGTATTGCACAGGGTGGCGGCCTTAAATGGGGCTGTGGTTCGTGTCGTGGCTTGGAGCTCGAGATGCGTAGTTTTATGAGCGGACTGGGGATGCGTTTAAAACCCTGTCAGCTGGCGTTCATAAGCTCCAAGAAGAACTTTTGGCAATGGAGGTTCAATTCAGAAGTTCTAAACTTTTGATTGAATCTTCGACCTGAAAGAGGGCCAGGTTTCAGGGCGCGCCCCTCAGTCCGTCGGCACATCGTTCTCTACCAGTTCCGGCTTCCGACAATGACCCTATGTCACCAAATATACAGCAGCTGATATCGTTTAGGAGTCCGGCTTTGGAAGGTGTGGAGTCTTTTCCCATTTCCCCTGGAGACAGTATCCCACCAACTAACACGACATCGGTTGTAGTTTCCGAACCGTCCGGGCAAACATCCGTTTCCAGGGATACTGCCAATGTAGTAGTTACAAGAGGAGCTGGTAAAGTGTTGGCTGCTTCAGCTGCTGCTGCATCTGCTGTTGCTGCTACTGCTGTGCCTGGCACTTCTAGTTCCCTTGTTGTAGTTCGACCCAAAAAGCAAATTTTTATTTCGCGGCTTGATCCCAATACTACTTCTGAAGAAGTCATAGCCTGTGGAAAAGTTGCGTTTTTCATATACTCGGGACATTTCGTCCTTTAAAATAAGTGTCTCCCCAGATCTTTTTGGCCAGAACACCTTGTTGAAAAAGAGTATACAATAAAAAAGAAGAATCGGCCTCCGATTAGCCTGCTACCTGCCTCTGTGAATAACGTTCCTTCCGGCTCGTCTGCATCTGTTGGCGAGTCAAAAAACTAATTTCGTCCCTAACTCTGGACTATCAGAACGTACGGGGACTAAAGTCTAATCTCTCTAGACTCTATGTAGATAGTTTAGCTTTTGACTTTCATATTCTTGCCTTTACTGAGACTTGGCTGAAGCCTGATATTGCCGATGCTTCAATTTTCCCCTCAAAATATTTAATATATAGACATGATCGGACTATACGTAATGGTGGTGGTGTTTTGATCGCTGTTAATTCGGCGTTCTCATCTGAAATTGTACAGTCTTTCAATTAGGAGATTGAATTTGTTTGTGTTAAAATTTCTCTTAATTCTTTTTCTGCCTATAATACTTGTTCGTATATTCCACCACAGTCCGACTTGGCAGTATACATTTACCATTTGGAAGCTATTCAACTTGTTTCCTCATATGTCTCTGACAACGACTTGCTCATTGTTCTGGGAGATTTTAATTTACCTGAGATTGCCTGGACCCTCTCATATGATTCTTTATTACTGTTGCCCTCCTCGTCTTGTTTCATAGATGGTCTGTTTGAGTTGTCCCTAACTTAAATAAATCCTGTACGGAATAGTCGGAACAGATTACTAGATCTGGTATTTGTGTTGGATTCTTCCAACTGTGATATTTCCAGGACTGATCCCTTAGTTATCCCTGAAGACAACTTTCATCCAACTCTGGATGTAACCATTGACCTTCTTCTTCTTCTGTCTTCTATAAAACTCTTGAGTCGTTCTTTAATGTTTGTGTCCCGCGTGTGACTCCTTGGTTCTCACGTGAGTTATATAACTTGAAGAACGTAAAATCGAGATGCTATAAAAGATTTAAAAAATCCGGTAAAGCATCGGATTTTTCCCTATACGTAGTTGCTCGAACAAATTTTATGGTGCTGAATTCACAATGCTATAAGGATTATCTTCAGAGATGTAAACTTAGGTTTTCTCGCGATCCTAAGCAATTTTATAAATTCGTCTTATTGTCTTTCGAAAACAATAAACCTGACAATGATTAGGCAATTGCGGATCATATATTATTTGTCTTCATAAAAAGGGGAAAAAGTCCGAAGCCTCCAATTATAGGGGTATTTCTAAACTGTCTGCCATACCCAAAGCATTTGAGAAAATAATAACGTCTCAATTGCAGCACTTTTGTAGCTCAATCATTTCGTCATCCCAACATGGGTTTCAAAAACGTAGATCGACAACTACTAACCTATTAGAATTTACATCTCACTCAATCAAAGGGTTTAAGACTGCCGTGCCTCTGTTAATCACACTCTGCTTTTATATAAGTTCAATGCACTTGGCACCCCCAGCCTTTTTTTTTTTTTTTTTTTTGTTTTTCGCGCGAGCCCAAGCAGAGCGCTGTCCACCTCCCGCCCGACTGACCCTACGGCGCAGCCGTATATCGGACGGCACGATCGCGTGGACAAATACAAATATAATGGACAAACAATTAAAAATATGACTAACTACAGCTAATTACGAGCTAAATGAGCTAAAATAGAGGTTTTCACAAAAGAAAGAGAGGCTTCTGATCTGATTACGGGATACAGAAGATTGTAATCAGAACATAGGACTCGAAAAGGTTCATGCAAAGAATAGTTAGAACTACAATGTTTTAAGGATAGAGGAATAAAGTTTCTAGTAGGTCTACGAGGTACAGATAGGTTTATTTGGTTCAATAGCTCAGGAGAGTCTATTTCACCTATTAAAAGTTTATGAATAAAGATAGCACCAAGCATTACTCTACGATTAATTAATAAAGGAAGATTGATTAAAAGAAGCCTACTGGAGTATGATGGCAAATTGACATTGCGATCCCAATTTAGACCACGAAGAGCAAATAGCAAAAATTGCTTTTGAACAGATTCAATTTTACTTTGGTGCGTCTCATATTGAGTAAAATCAGTTGATATTCGATTTTTGTGCCGCGTTGTGGTTTCCCCGTCGAAAGCAAATTTTGAAGAGCATACACTGAGAGAAATAGACAGACACACAAAGCAAAATGGTTAACATTGCGGATAGCGGCTCGAAACATGCGCCGCAGGAAATGGAACAATTTATACCCGGCACTAAACATAAAATCCAGCCACGTAAGTCAGACGCCGAGCAGGCCTTGGCCAACAATTATTTCGATCCATTTGCAATGCGTGACAATGAGCATCCCACAACGGACAACGAAACTCTTACCCATTTGCTTAAGGCCTCACTGGGCACCGGAATTTTGGGTATGCCTTTTGCTTTCGGAGCGTCCGGTTTAGTTATGGGCATCTTTGCCACAATCTTCACTGCGTTTATATGCACACACTGCAGTTATGTGCTGGACAAATGCGGTCACAAGTTGTACTACAAAACACGTCGCACCAAGATGACCTTTGCCGAAATCGCTGAAACTGCATTCCAAAAGGGGCCCAAATGGAGCCGTGGCTTCGCCCCCATTGCAAAATTCTCGATATTATTTGGCATGTTCCTAACCTATTTTGGCACTTGCTCGGTATACACTGTCATTGTTGCCAAAAACTTTGAACAAGTGCTTAATCATTGGTTCGATACAAATATATCATCGCGTCTCCTTATCTGCATAATGCTGGTGCCATTGATTCTCATTGCCTGGGTCCCGAATCTCAAATACTTGGCTCCCGTTTCTATGGTGTCGAATGTTTTTATGGGTCTCGGCCTGTTTATTACGTTCTACTATCTTGGCCAGGACTTGCCATCATTGGAAACACGTAAAATGGTGGCTATCGGAACACTGCCAACGTTTTTCTCGATTACTATATTTGCCATGGAAGCCATTGGTGTGGTTATGCCATTGGAGAATAACATGAAGACACCACAGAATTTCCTTGGTCTTTGCGGTGTCCTGAGTCAGGGTATGTCCGGAGTGACCCTTGTGTATATGCTGCTGGGTTTCCTTGGTTATTTGCATTATAGTGATGCCACCGAACAGAGCATTACCCTGAATTTACCCGTCCATGAGTGGCCTGCCCAGGCCGTTAAGGTTCTCATCGGCTTGGCTGTCTATTGCACATTCGGACTGCAATTCTATGTGTGCCTTGAAATTGTCTGGGATGGTATTAAGGAGAAGTGCACCAAGCGTCCAGTTTTTGTCAACTATGTGCTGCGCACTGTGCTGGTAACTGCTGCCGTCGTATTGGCTGTATCTGTGCCAACTATAGCACCATTTATGGGTCTCATCGGAGCTTTCTGTTTCTCCATACTTGGATTGATCTTCCCGGTTCTCATTGAAATTGTTGTCCATTGGGATACTGGTTTTGGTGCCTACAATTGGATTGTCTGGAAGAATATAATCATTGTCATCTGTGGATTTGCCGCGTTGATATTTGGATCGGAGGATGCCATTCGTCAAATTATCGCTGAATATAAACCAACAGCGCAATAAGCACACACACCAACACACTCTGTTACACCGCATTGCTGCTATACCAAGGGATATATATATTTATTATACACACACACACACACACACACACACTAAACATGTGCATATATATATATATATGTATATATATCAGAGGGATATAGTTAGTAATGCTATACTGAGGCAAGCTCTATAGATTTGTTCTTTTTTTTTTAGTACTTGTGGAGTTTGCGTTCCAATATTTCCTACAATGAATATCATCTAACTATTGTTAGATGTAAAACTAGGCCCATACAGACATCAACTTTTTTGTCAGTTGTTTAGTGTAAAGAAGAAATCCTATAAATGAGAGTGCCTACTATTTAGCACATCTAAAAAAAAAAAACAGAAAAAAACAAAGAAAACACTCACAGCACCAAAAAGAAAAAGAAAAAACAACTATGCCGGTTTAGCACGTTTAAGTACACTTGCATACATATACAATATAAATATATTTACATATATATATTTATATAGAACGTATATATTTTGTAAATTAGTTTCCTAGTTTGGCAGGCAAAGTTAAGTAGAAAATTCAACTGATGATATGAACGAATGGGAACATTTTTTAAATCAATTTTTAGTACAGTTTTTTAGTACAGCCCACGAGTCCCGCCTACTTTCATCTTCGTCAGCCATGTGTTTTTTTTTTATTTTTCCTTCTTCTTTCTTTGTCTGTTCTAAAAAATAGTATTACGATATCACCAAAATTTGAACATATATGTAAACTATATATATGTCAATCAACTTTTTTCTCTTTTTTTCTTTCTTGTTTGCTCAAGTTGTACTTTAAGATTTCTACTCTATGTTTTTTTTTTCTCTTTTAGCACGTTTAGTTCTTAGAAAGCGTTAACAAAAAAAGTAAAACAAAAACCTCGTCCGTTTCTGTCATATTTAAAATTTGCAAGGAATGAATTCATTTTTTGTATACATATTTTTGCAGAACTTTAAAGCGGTTACTCAAAAGGAAATACATTAGATTCGAAATGAAAAAAAAAAAAAAAAAAAAAATATGCCATTTTTATGGTGTTCGCCACAGCCAATACACACTAACCTTGGATTGCAGTTGTTAAATGTGTATTCCTGGCAGTTGTTACGCGCAGGTGGCTTATATCTCCTATGGGGCTCCTCTACGGTGATTCTTCTGTGCAATAGAAATTGGAGATTGTAGTTGGGGATTCACTGCGTTTGGGTTTGACCGCATTGCATCTAGTTGGAGCTCGATTTTAAAGAGTGGCTGTGCGACTTTTTTTCTAATGATGATATTGACAACGGACTTAACCGGAAACCCTTTCTCGGCCAACTCGTGTGCTATTTCTTATGTTGGAACCGATGACTCAATCCCCTTTAACACAACCTGAAGCCCTTTAATACTTTTGCGTTGGTAGGTATAAAAGTTGATATTAGCACTACGGAGGTACTTTTCGATGATGCGGAAATTGTCCTCAGTTTGGGTTTGGCATCTAATTTCTTTTATGTTTCCCCTATTGAGAGGGGTTACAACAAAGTTATTTACCCCAACTATTTCTACTGGTTTCGAAATCAGGGCGGTGCAGTTGACTCCTAGGACGTATGGTGGTTTTTCTACTGGGCCGGTTTCGGTGTCTTGCTGATCGGCAAGAATTTTAAAACGGTTTCCGCTTAGGAGTGCTACTCGTTCATTTGGTTTGGTTAATTTCGGCGCATTGCCACTTTTTTGCTTTTGTGGGCTTAGCATCCGCTTATTTATTTTAATATATCTATCCATTCTAGTTTGAGCAGGCTCTAGGTGAATTGGTGTTGAAGGCTTGACGCATGTCAATACTTCTGCAGACGTTGCAGAGGCTGCTGTCAACGAGCTAACGGTGCTGGTCGCTGCAATTGGTGACCCAATTATCAATATTGATGGAGAAGCACATTGCTCTCTACACGGTAAATTGCTGTTGGTTGCTGAGTGGCTTACATTTTCGGGTGTTAGTGCTTACGGTAGCATTTAGTGAGGTCGGCGAGACCACCGAAAACTAATGGAACTGCTTTGGATGATCGGTGATTAGTGTGACGTACGACCGTAAACATAGTTGTGAAACTTTTTTACTCCTGATACCAAGGCAATGGCTTCTCGATCAATTTGAGTATAATTTCGTTCAGCTTTGGATAAGGTACGGGAATGAAAAGCGATAGGTGTCTCCGTCCCATTTGGCATTTTGTTTCTTAAGACTGCACCGAGTCCATATGTTGACGCATCACAAGCTAGTACTAGTGGCAACGATCCATGGTAATGCACTAGTACCTTGTGTGACCCAATGAGCTCCTTAAGGGTAGAAAACGACTTCTCACGCTGCTTGTCGTAGTCCAAGGTGCAATTTTATCCAACAGATGAAGTAAAGGTTCTGCTACTGTTGTTTTATATGGCAAGAATGCGTGATAAAAATTGAGTAGTCCAAAGAAAGCCTACAACTGCTTAGGTGCTGGTGCGTCTTTGATTGCTGAGACTTTATCGGCAAATGGTCGGATACCAGTTGAGTCAATTTTGAACCCTAAAAACTCAATGAATGATACTACGAATTGGCATTGGTCCTTCCATAGTCGCAACCCGGATTTATCAAAACATAAAAATTGTTTGCAACAAAGACGAGTTTTCGACGACTAATAGCTGCTGATAAGCTTGAGCCAAATCAATTTTGCCGAATATCGATCCACCTTCGATGCCAGCAAAGTGTTGATTGTTGGTATTTCGTGGCAGTGCGGATTAATAGCTTTGTTTAAGGTTGATTTATAGTCGCCGCAAATACAAATCGAGCCGTCCTTCTTGATAACTGAAACAATCGGAGTAGCCGAATCTGAATACTTCACAGGTTTAAGAATCCCTTCTTTGCATAGGTGATTCAACTCTTCCTCGACTAGGCCCTTAAGAGCACATGGAATTCGACGAGGAGGTAATCGCACTGGTGGCACTGATGCATCAATGTTTAAGGTGACAGGCGGACCAGTGTAACATCTAAGTTCTGTTGAGAATAAGTGCTCGAACTTATCCAGAATGCTTACAATTTGTACGCCACTGCCCACTGAATGAATGCCCTTGATACTGATGCCTAATGGTTCAAACCAGTTGCAACCCAGAAGGTCGCTACAACCGATTTTAGTGACGATAACTGGTAGATTATCATTTTTACGTCCGTTGTATAGAATTGAATTCGTGGAGGGGCGGAAGGATCCAGATAAGAATACAGACAGTTGGCGGGTGCCAATGGTTTCTGGGATGGTGATCTAATAATTAATTAAAAACGTGCGAGATTTCTTTTAAAGTTATGCTTTACTCACAGATTACTTTCACACATAAAAACTTCGAGGATGTTGATGTTTACAAAAATGAAAAAGTGCGGGTGTATCGGGAAAATTTTCGTACTGGATTAATGATGGCGATTTTCATCAAAAGACAAGTCACGCTTCTTAGTGTAATCGTATCCGCCGAGAATTAAATACTTTCCTTATTCCTCAATGCTCTTCGCCGTTCACTGCTGTTCACCTGGTGGCGTGAACATACCGCCCCCTTGCAACATGTTGCAATTGTCACCCCGAACATATATAGGATGGGGGACGGCAACGTCCTGGAGCGCCTAGATGCCGCAGGAGCCGGAGGCGACCCACCGAACACGGTATTTTGGCTGCGAGAGTACCGCTATGACCGGGCACACGGCCTGTTTGGTTGACCGCAAGATAAAGGACTGTCCCGAGCACAACGGACACCAACGCCGGCCGATGAATATTGGGATCGGCCAAGGCCAGAATGGAGAGTTTTCCACGGACCAACTCCGACACTTTCCGGACGGGAGTGCGGATGAGCAGATCATCCTCTACCCGGAAAATGTTGTTCCGCCGGAACGCAAGATCGAACCTCGATTCGAGGGCGGCCGCACACGTTTGGTCGACACCGACCTTGGTCACTGTCAGCCCCAGGGACCGGGCAAACGAGGTGTTAATACGGCTCTCAGCCTCACATGCATCTAAGAGGAAGCGGGTCTCGAAGGACTTCGAGCCGTTACCCAACCGGATGACTACCGTTGGCATGACGGTCGTCGTCCAGGCTTGAAGCAGTGAGGACAATGCATAGTGGCGCCTTCTGGCGAAGCGGAGCGGTCGGAGGGTGATCGGGATTGTGGTGTGGAGTAGTTACATCACGCCCGGGGGAGGGTGACTGGCTGCGACGCACGGCCATTCGACCATTTAAAGCAGTGTGTGGTGGTTTTGCCCGCACCATCGGCATCGGGAGGAGTTTATCCCGGGCGGACCAGACCGATTGCTGCTACGGTGCGGCAAACGCGTGTGGGCCATGTCGCTGTGAAAAGACGAAGTGAAGGACTGAAATAAAAAGAAATTACAGAGAGGAATTATCCACTTTCCTCTCTGTAATTTCTTTTGGGGGACGAATAACATGAACGGAGACAAGGACATTCGGAAGGAACTAGGAGGATCGAGGAGCCATTATGGCTTTTTAGGCTGAGGACCACTGTTGTCTTGCAACAGGATGAGCTTCGCATCGGGTCTTCGGGGGCGGTTATCTTTGAAGACGATCACGAGGTCGCCTGTCTGGAGACCGTGAGCAGATGATTTCCACTTATTCTGTTTGTGGAGCTCCATATGATATTCGTTCTTCGGCGGCAGAAAGCATACTTGATTGCCTTCAGTCTCTGCCATCGGTTGATTAGCGACATAGGCTCGACTAGAACCTCAGGCTCCGCAATGGATAAGAGAGGTCCTCCAATGAGGAAGTGTCACAGGCTCAATGCGAGCAGATCCTCTGGGTCCTCGCTCATGGGAGAAATTGGCCTGGAGTTTAGGCACGCCTCGATTCTACACAGGAGAGTGGAAAGTTCCTCGACGTGTATTTAGCATTAGAAGAGGACCTGTAAAATAGGGTCTTTAAACTTTTGACCCCAGCTTCCCACAATCCTCCTATATGGGGGGCGCTTGGCGGAATGAAATGCCAAGATAAAATATGCTGGGGAAATGCCTTCATGATGTTATGCTTGGTGGCGTCCAGAAAGTCTTTTTCGAGCGCCTTGGAGGACGAAAGTTTTGCTATTGTCGGAGTAAATGCGCTGTGGGCATTGTCTCCGTGCGACAAACCGAGAGAAGGCTGCGAGAAATCGTTCAGTGGCGAGGTCGGAAGTAGCCTCGAGATGGATTGCTGTCGTACTGAAACACACAAAGACGCAGACATAACCCTTCGTAATAAGACACGCACGCTCGGTTGAATTTTTGTTGTAGAAGGGCCCTGCGAAGTCAATGCCTTTGTGGGAGAAATGTTTGGAGTAAGTGATGCGCTCTCGAGGGAGAACACCCATCATTTGAGTCTGTAGTCGTCGACGATGAATGATGCAAACTTTGCACCCCTTGATGTAGGACTTCACCAGATTTTTAATCCCTGGCGCGGAGTATCCCATGCTGGTCGAGAAATGGATTCAAATTGAATTAAGTGCTGGATGGTGGAAGGTAGCGCCGTTCGCCAAGGGCCCGTATCTCAGCGGCGTATTCTCGACGCGTGGGAATGGACTCGTTGCTCCAGCTGAGTGTCCGGAAGTTGACTCCTGAGAGTGGCCCAGCACTCAGAATCCCGCCGAAGCCAGTCCGGCCCAAGCCAACAGAGGCTACTGGCCGATAACTCGGACGCGGAGACTCCACGGATTGCCAGATCTGTGGGTTGTCCTCGCTGGGCACTGGTGCTTTTGGAGATGCTAAATACTTGGTTGGCCACAAAGGTGGACCAACTGCACGAGGGCTTATTAAGCTAAGCCAACACAATGGTAGAGTCCGTCCAAAACTGGGCGATCGACGCCCAGAGATCGGCTAACAAACTCCAGCCGAAGCAGCGAGACTGTTTTTACCGGGGCTACGCTTGTCTTAGCCTTTAATAGATGGGCGCTTATTTGATCGCGATAACTAACCTGCACATATAGGGCTGCTCCGTACGCTTTTTGGGACTCGTCACAGAAGCCATGAAGCTTCGAGAGAGTATCGCTGGTGTTTAGCCAACGGCGGTTGCAGAGTTGACTGAGGCCTGGATAATCCTGCAGAAATTTGTGCCATTGATGCAGAAGGAAAGGCGTCAGCCAAGTTCCCCTAATCAGATTTTTTGCATGAAGATCTTCGCTGGAATAACAAATGCGATATGGGAAAGAACTTGCCTCTTGGAAATCGACTCCTTCAGTGGTGGGTCCGCTACGGTCAAGAAGAAGACGTCCTCGGCGGCTTGCCAGCGGATTCCCGAGGTTTTCGCAGTGCTCGCGTCTTCCAACTCGAGAAAGTCGACTCGCAGTAGGTGCTCTCCTGGGATAGCCTGAAGTACTTCCTTTTATTGGAAACCATTTCCGAAGCGGGGGACCCGCAGATTGAAGGGCTGCTTGAAGATTTTGTATGGCGAGATTTGTCTTCAGTATGAGCGCCAGCTAGGACATCATCAACATACATTACGAAGGATTTCACTCGTTCGACAATTCATCGACTGCACATCTTGTGCCAATTGTAGCAGAGCTCGGATCGCCAGAAACGGCGTGCAGTTAACACCAAAGGTGACAGTTTGTAGCTCATAGTCCTGAATAGAGCCGCATCGATCTCGGTAGAGGATCCCCTGAAAAGGGTTATGCCTGGGATCTAGCCGAATTTGTCGATACATCTGTACTTCTAACGTAAGATCGGACTGAGGAGTACGCCCGGTGTGCAAGACATCGTTAAGGCTGACATTTCGTGTCCATGGGCTCGACGAATGAAATACCACGCGTACGTTGGTGGTGGTGCTGTCGCGCTTAAACACAGCGTGAGAGAAAGATAGAAGTTTTTCCCATCCTGAGGCGGCGTCACCCGAATCATATGGCCTAATTCCTCGAATGATGGCATCGTACTGCGTTTTTAGGACGGGATCCTTGAGGAGGCGCGCTTCACTTCGGAAGGATTGGGCCAGCGCGATTGGTCTTAAATGACCCAAGTCGGCGCTATTTGCTATGCCTTCTTTGGGTAGTCTCCTGGAAATTCCGCTCGCGTAACACGTCATACTCCTTTTCCGGCTTTGCGGGAAGATCGTCCTCCTCCCAAAATTTGGTGAGGAGTACATCAAGTTTGCTTCCGGACTGACTCGCGTTTGCACAGCGAAACCTAATCGAACAGAAAACCCACCCAAAGATAGTTTCTAACCCGACGAAATCACCAATTTCCTTTTTGATCCACTCTCCGAGGATGTGGGGAAAATCATATCAATACGCGCGGGCTTGTTGTAGTACGGGTCAGCCAGGGGCGATCGAGATACTGCGATAGAACCGTGTTAAGAAATGGAGGCGTGGGAATGGCCACCACAATTTGGACACGACCAGCCTGTCACACGGAGAGGACAACATCAGCAGACACACTTTGTCAGCACATCCTCCGTCGCTCTGGCCCAGTTAAGCCGTATTGGGTGATTTTGCCGATGGCAAAGCTTGCTTCGTCTTTGCAAAGTAATCCATCGTGTACTTCCGCGACCTGTAACGAACCGGACGACAGTCCAGAATCTGTAGAGATCGTTCTTCATCTGGAGATTACTTGATAACCATCGGCGTTGATTTTTCCCTCGTTAGCAAATGTTTTTTAACCTTCTCATGCAAATCCAGATCGCAGTGACACCGACGCAGGTTGATTCCTCCACCAGATCGTCCCTATTCGCGATATCTAGTCCATCCGAGTCTCGGTTGCGAGGCTATGAGATTCGGATTATTACTGGCAATTATCATTCTAGGCATTGCGTTAATAAATCTCGGGATAGAAATATTTTTTTAATGCGGATATCTCTGTTTTATCCTATCTGCTATCATCATCTCGGCTGAAAGACCAATGGACTTAACTGTACAGACTTCGCTTACTTTAAATAATTTATTGCCCTGTCCTTGTTTGAGATTTTCAAGTTTTGCTGCTTGGATTCCGGCACCTGTCAACTAACATCGCCAGTCCATCTAATGAATAGGGGATTGGCGAAATTTTTCACTTCGATTTTTTTTCGTCTACAAGTGTTAGAATCGATCCATCATCCATAAATGCGTAGATATCGACTGATTTCGAATTAGAGTGTAAAGTGACTGGAACGAACAAAGCATTCTGGCTGATTGGTTGGTGACCCACGATGATTGTGCAGGGCGCTTCTCGTCACCCCGTGAAGAAAACCATGACGTTTTGCTTTGCAGCCATTTATTTCGCAAGCTACGCGACTCCAACAGGCTCCCTTGTGGTGTTTGAGGTACTGAGCACAAAGGTGATGGTTATTTATCGCGTTCCACCTGGCTTCGACTGAAATCCGCAACAACTTTTTGCAAGAAACTGGTTTGTGGTGTCCTTTGAAGTTTGAAGAGTGGCCATTCTCTTGGATCTCCTTTGAAGGTTCGTAATTCTATCGGCATTAATTTCCAAGCAGCTACTTGTTGTTGTGATATGCCATTGGTTTTGTGGCTATTGCTCGTGGCCTGTGGAGTGTTTGTGGCACTATCATCCGTTATCATTATGTGTCGGTTTTTATGGCATAATGTTGTGGATGGTCATTCGCTTCTCTGTTCGACTGAAGTTTATGTACGTACGGCGCAGATATTCTCTTTCGAGGCACATTTTCTCCTCTAATCGTTGCAAAGTATTTGCTGGTCTTCCAGCATTGCTTCATCTTCCACATGCTGATATTTGTTACCTGGGTGGTTAACCTTGAAATGTGATTCAGTTTCGAGGTTATGTTCGCATTCATCATGCACGTGGTGACAAGTCTTTCACATCCAGGATTTCTAGTTGGCACTTTTTTCCGAACCGCAGCAGGTGCAGTGGAATTGAGATGCACACCTGGAGCATTTGAGCATTTATCAGTTGTCCAGCTCATGGCACAGACCACAGCATCCAGCCGTTGCCATGTCGATACGTAATTTTACCCGTGGTAATTCTTTTACAAAGAGTAAATTTAATTTGTCGTAGAAATTAAAAATAATTTCACCATAGAAATTAAAATTAATTGTTGCTCGTTCGACTAGTTAATGTAGCTCCGCCAGAGCCTTTGAAATTAAGTTTAATATATGTTCACGCCACCGGGTGAACAGCAGAGAGTGAGGTGTAGGGTTTTTTCCCAAAACGGAATGCGGTCACACTGAAGAGAGTGACGAATGGCTCTCCTGAAAAATCGCCATATTCTATCCAGTTCGAGACTTACATTCGAACACCCGTTCTTTTTCTCATTTCTTTCCATTGGAAAATTCTGTATATATATTTAAAACTGAAACATTTCGTGTATGTCGTGTTTTCTGTAAATAAACATCATACATATATTAGACGAAATCCCGCGCGTTTTTATTATCTTATCAGCTCACCATATCACGAAGAAATTGGTACCCGCCAAAAGTTGTACAGCGGCAAATCCTTCTGCCCCTCCACGAACAATATATTTTATCGTAAGGTGGATGAGGTTGTTTTTTGATCCAAACCACCGAAGTCGATTGGCTATGATTTTTTCCAATGTTTTTGATAAACAGCAGTTAAGTGAGATTGGTCTAATTGGTATAATTGTTTATTACTGTTTCGTTTGAGTTCGATTTAAGGACTGACTAAGCTAGTTTTGTAAGATTGAGAAATAAAGTTGCTGAAAATATTGTTGAAAAAATCTGTGATTCTAGATTAACTGAGTCAGAAGTGTTTTTAATCATAGGGTAAGATATACGGTCTAGGACCGGCGTTGTTCCTTTAAGGGAGTGTAGTGCAAATAGTAGTTCCATCTGTGTAATATCTGATTCAATTGTTTGTGCTGAAGGGATGGCTGTTTAGTTTGTTGGTTTTCCTGACTGTTAGTGTTTGTGGTTTGGTGTGATGGGTAGCTTGAAAATTAGTTTTTTTGAATGTTTTTCTGAGAATCAAGAGATTAGGGTTGGAAAACTGATCACCCGCATGAAGGTCGTCGATTGTTTTCCAATTGGTAAAAGGAGTGACTTGGGGACAGCAAAGAGATAGGTCTATGTGGGTAAATGGGTAGTGAGTGAAGAAGTGTGTTGGGGAGCCGTAGTTGAGAATTGTAAAAACTGTGTTTTGCTAAATTTTCGCCATGATTTTGCCTCTTCTGTTATCTTGAGATGATCCCCCTACACCTCTAAAAAGGTTATGAGCTAAATTGGTGTCAATTTGGTAGTTTATTGGGACGGAATTGGGATGTGTGTGTAATAGTGGTGTGTTTCTCGGAGGTATATATTTTGTATACTCTTGCAAAACAGGTACATTAATTTTGGTCAGAAGTGTGCATCGACCATATAAAGTGTATATATTCTTGATCATCACGACGAGACGAGTCCATACAGCCATGTCCGTCCGTCCGTCCGTCCGTCCGTCCGTCCGTCCGTCCGTCCGTCCGTACGTCTGAATCAACGCGAACTCCTCCAAGTAAGAGCTACAGAGCTGAAATTTTGCATGTAGACTTGAATGTACTGCAGGGGTTGTATATATCGGATTCAGCCAGATCGGAACACTATATCATATAGCTCACATACAAACGACAAAGTCACAAACAGTGACTTTTCTCAATAACTTCGATTTTTTCTAAACTATAAGTTTATACACATTTAAACAACTATACATAATTTTATTATTAAGATCGGGTGACTATATCATACAGCTCCCATAGGAACAATCGGTCGAAAACAGTGATACTTGTCAAGAACTTCGTTACTTTTGACTCGATGGCTTTCAAAATAAACACTTGTTAGTCTAATATATCTATTAATGACTGTACCGAGTTTGATAAAGATCGTGTGACTATATCATATAGCGCTCTTGGGACTTGTCGCAGAAAATATAATTTTATTTGTATTTAAGCTATGATACCGAAAATACCATTTCTGTTCCTGAATCTAGTATATAAGTCAATTTATCATTTTTGTTCAAAGAAAGAGATGGTCACACTCTTAATAAAAACTATGTCAAAGAAAAACGTGCCCAAAAATAAAATATAAATAATAAAACCATAAACCATAAAACCGCACAATACAGTCCACAATAGTTTGCAAAAATGTAGAGTTGACCAAAAGTGGTAGAAAATAAATTGAAGGCGTTGAACTCGCAAGAGTTAATTTCGTAAAGCGCGAACTACAAAAGTTCAAGGGCTTACCTTACGACTCCAAAAATAAGCATGAACACATCGACTGTATCTCAAAAGAGCTGGGCGCCAACGTTTTGCATCGAGTATGCCAATTCCTAGAAATTTCGCCGCAAGAAGGGATAGACTGTACCGAAAATGGCATAAAAAATTTCTGACGCCATTTCTTACGAAACTTCTGACGAATCAAGCGGGAACGCCATACAAGCATTAAGCGAGAACCACTCCGAGAACCAGTTCGAAAGCATGAACCAGATGTAAGTACTAAGGGGAATAGAAGCCATCGATGTAGAAAACGTGGAACTTCAAGACGAAATCTTAAAAAGGAAATATTGATGCTTGATGTAAAAAGAAAGCTAAGCAAAGCCCCTCTGGAGGCGCTTCTGGTGACGTCGAAGAGCATGAATATGAAATACCACAGCTGTCATTAGAGGTAAAAGTTCTGATTGCACGAGCGGAAGCTTTCAAACATACTTTGAAAACTACTGTAACACTAACTCGTTCGTTTACCTTCTCACAAAAATCTGTAATGTCTGATAGAGACCACCCGATAAATGAATCTCTATCGATCTCCAACGGTGACAACAATATGCAAAGCACCATCTGTTATCCAGACAAAGCCGACGCAATAAACATCTGGGATTTGACGTTTCATCTCATTTCGCTTAGCGACATTTTAAGACGAAGTTCATAAAATCATGAAGCCAATGTCAGTTTTCTGGAGAAGAAGATGTATATCGTCTGGACAAGTCCCTGAAAGCGGCAGCTCGTAAAAAGGTGGAAATTTTTTTGATGTCGACCAAGAAGCCATCGAAAATTCTAGCCATTTTGGACAACATATACGGAGCTCCAGAAAATGTGGCATTCGAACTGAGGGCAAAAGCACAGGATAAAAAATATGTAAAGGAAATTGGAGATTTTTAACTGCTCTGTTCAAAATATCAATTCAGCGCTGGAGTTTGTACAATGCAAGTTCATCGATATACAAAAGTTGCTTGCAACCCTAATTAAGCGGCTAGATGAAAGTCTTCTCCGAGAATGATGATCTTTTTTAACCGCTCGAAAATTAAAAGCTGCAGAATGTAATTTTGAAATATTTGCTGAATGGACGCAGAAGCAGTCGACATTGTATCATGATATATGTTTCTACAAGAAAATACATAATTACAATCAATAACAAAGGTAATGAATCACAAAAAAAATTCGGATCTCAAATTCAATCACAAAAGTTTAGACAAACTCGCTCAACCAGCAAGTGTTTCGTTTGTGATGAAGACAAGCATTCCCTAGATAAATGTAGTAAATTTAGAAAGGCAGGGTTGAAGAAACGATGGCATTGCGCCATTACAAGTAACGCCTGCTTCACATGTCTTAAATTTTATAAGGGACAATGCAATAATCTGAGCAATGCAAGATCGACAACTATGAACGATATCATCATCGCTTACTACATAAGGCAAAACATTCTCATTTACAGCCCTTGTCGCAAGCTATTATCGGATGTATTTAAGAATTCAAAGAAGCAGCAATTCTTAAAATGTTACCGGTTATATTAAGTGGTCCAACTGGTGAATAAGAAATTCTGGCTTTTCCCGACGGTGGGAGCACAAATACAATGTTGGATATGAATATAGCACTTGAGGTCGGTAGAATTGGGAAACCTGAACCGTATTGCTTTGGATCGACTGAAGGAATCTCTAGATATGATAAAATTTCAGAAATCGCAGATATTGCTTTTACTGGCGACAGCAAAATCCAGAAGCTTAAAAATGTACGTCTTATCAAGGATTTGAATTTACCAACTCAACGAATCGATTACGAACGAAGAATTTCCATATACGAATTTATTTTCATAATTCGCCAAATTAAACAGTTTTTTCTTTTTCATGATTAGTGTTTGGTGCATTTAATTTCTTTATTATTTTTCTCTCTCGTCATTGCTTCCTGCAGTTGCTCCCCTCATCACCCCCATAATACCATCAGTGCTAGTGGTTTTGTTGTTCTCTCTGCTTTGTGCTTGTGCTCAGCGTCTCTCCCGCGTAATCTTTTTTGTATGGCCGCCTCTCAAAGCTCGGCTTATAACTGTTCTTGCACTGTCTCTTGTGCTGTGCACTCTAGCTGTCCCCTTGTTTTGTGCTGTGTATTAAAATTTTTCTATATATTCTTATATATTTGTTTTTTTTTTTTTGCCTTGTGTTTCTTTTGGCTTTGCAATGCCTTGTTGTCTACCTACTTGCAAGCATTCTGATCGTTTTGATGATCAGTATAGAGCAACATCTTGTTGGCCCTGCGATAATCTTATTCACTTAAAATGTGCTGGCCTCAACGGCCGCGACTACGACGAATTTTCTGGTTTGTCTGTGTCTTAGCCTGAACTTGGTTTAATGCGCTGGACTTCTCCATCGAGTGTGACTCTAGCGTATATTTATTGTTTGTTTCACCTTCTGAAAGTTGCCCAAGAAATGTACCCTTGAGTTGCCTCATAATTACATTACTTTCGCCTACACCATACTCTTGTCCCTCTTTATGCTCTTCTTTTCAGATTGAAGTACCCATTACAAGCCCTGGTGTACCTCAATCTGTCCCTCACGGGAACTCTGATCAATTACAGGATCATGCTGGCTCTCAATCACATGCGGATCCCATTGCTCCTCAGCCTCAACTAACTGTAGTGCCTCATAGCAAACAATTGTTTATCTCTAGGCATGCTCAAGATACTTCTGAGTCGTCTGTGGCAGCTTACATTGGTAATATATGCCCTGAATAGGCATTCCCGGAAAGAAGGAAAAATAACCCAATCTTCTTTCGTTGAATTCAAATTATGAACTGCTTTTATTTACAAAAGTGTGGAGTTTATATAGGATTATCGTAGGCTCTAGGAGGTAACAATTTTTCTTAGAAGATCTTATTCTACGTATTGGGGGGTTGAAAATTTATTATTATTTTGGGCACGGCGTCGGCCACTTGACATCCTGCCGTTGTGATCTTTTGGGTTAGTGTTAGAATTACAAGTGTTTTTTCCCACATCGTGTGTGGCTGATTGTAATTCTAGTCATATGCTAGGTTAGTTGTTTGGTACAAAGGTGCAGTTGTATTGTGTTTTCTTTAGTGCATTTGATTTGGTGAAGCCAGGTCAAATGAACACTATGTTTATTCTTAAACATTCTTCGAGGAGCCGCCAAATGGGGCGATTGGGATTCTTATATTTTTTTTACGTTGTCTTAAACAAATTATTATTATTAATATTATCATTAGTAAGATAACCAACATTAAAGAAGCATGACCAGCTACGTGGTGGAAGTTTAATCCTAGTAATTCAATATGATGTTCCTTTAATGATTGTAATTGGCTTCCTATTCTTTCTAATTCTGCCGAATGGTTTACTATGTTTGCTTCTTCTGAATTCATTGTTATATTTTCTATGTTACTAATATCGCCTACGTGCGAAGTTTTAACAGCTATGTACGACTCTGATTGGACGCTATGATGAACTACTAAAATTTTATCTTCTGCCTTAGCTGTGCAGCCTGATCTGAGGCTTAAAATTCCTTGTTCTGGTATATCTAGCACGTCCTGCTGTTCGTTACCGCATTGGACTCTGGCCTTAGTTTTAGGCGGTACCTTGAATAACCAACTACTGCTGCTCTCTAATTCTACCCAGTAGGATTTTGTCTCCACAATCGTTGTGTATACGCAACTAGATTTGTTATTCTGTTTAAAAGGTGTCAGCTCGCAGGCATTATCATCGGCACCACTCCATGGCCAACTTCCTTCACATGTTCTCCTGTTCGACTGCTAGCTACGACATTTTTGCATAGCTGGCTCAGACATTAGATGATACGAGTCTATTTCAAAGTTATATATTAAGTACTGGCTATCTATATGGACCATTACCATTTGATTATTGTTTAATCGTACAGGTACTGGAATAACTTTATAAAGAAAAGACGGATGCCTACCAAAAAGTGGCATTTTTGCATTTATGATTAGTTTTCTGTCAATAAAGATACCCTTGGCCGTCAACAGAATATATATAACTTTTAACTCAGTCCCTGTCCTTTTACCTGGTAGTACTAAGGCTTCGGACAACTCGTGCTTTATTTTCGTTATTTCAAACTTCATCTGGGTTGGTTTTAAAATGTTAGGGTTCAACCTTCCATGAGATTTATAATTCCTGTCTGGATTTTTTCACGTTCATCCTACACTAAACTCAGTTGCCTTAAAATCATGAAAAACAGGATGGATTCTATATATAGCTTTCTTTTAGTACTTCCGTCATATTTTCAATCCGGTTGTTCATGTTGCGAAAGCTATCATTTATTTCATCTATAGTTGTCTTAAGAATGTTTGCCGATATCTGCTTTTCTTGTAGGTGTTTCAGATTTTGCTGATTTGTCAGTAAATTTCTCATGTTTTCTTCCATCTGTACTCTGTCATCTACATCCACTATGCCAAATAATATATGGTACAGTGAACCCATGAAATCAAAGGGTGCTCGTTTGCTTCTCGGCTTATTTTAACTCATGAACATTCTATTATTATCTTCGATTTCCGTAATGCGTTTTATCGTGTTGTTTAACACGAAATGGCAGTGGTCTTTGAAGTTATATAACTTTTGACATAAATCCCTCATTTTAGGAATCAATCTGTCACCTTTAGTAAGCATTTCAAAATATGCCGACATGTCATAGTATATTACCAGATCCCATGAGGACGCTACTACCTCCACCTTACCCATTGGATGTAAGTACAATGCGGCTGTTGCGTTTAGTTCTTTTACCGTAATTTTTGGTCGATTATCTTTAATGCTTGCTGCATTCGACAGTTGACAAAGTAGCATCAACATTGCTAACATCATTACGGTTCCTACTTTGGACAGATGATAGAGTCTGGTAGCTTGCCGATGTCGGTTCTCCTCAACGTCTTCTGATGATTTTAGCCCAATGAGTGGACAAATTTTATTTATAGGTCTTGTAATTGACCCTTCCTTCAATTTGACTTTTGCCACTCTTACTTTATCTTCCCTGCCTTTGTGAATTTCCGCAATCTTGCCTAGAGGCCACCTAGCTGGGTGACAATTTTCATCTTTAATCAGTACGACCTGTCCATTTTCTAAATTTTCTGTGGTTCGTCGCCACTTATTCCTCTGCTGAAGAGTATATAGATATTCATCTTTCAACCAGAAATCCTTTTTCATTTTCTGAATTAGTTTTCATCTGGTCTTCCGTCGTATACAACGGCCGTGAATTTAGTACCGCTTCTATCTGGCATAGTAAAGTTGCTAGTTCTTCATATGTGAGGTTACTATCTCCTATTACTCTTTTTAAATGATACTTGACGGACTTTACTCCTGCTTCCCAAATACCTCCGAAATGAGGTCCTGCCGGGGGCTAAAATGCCAGCTGATCTGTTCTCGTTCTAGAACAAGGGCAACCTGAACGTTATCTCGAACTGCTTTTTTGAAGTCTTCATCGAGCCTCCTAGCCGCTCCCACAAAATTTGTATATATTATATATTAGCGCATTTACCCCGTCTTGCAATAAATCTCCGAAATGCAGCTAGGAAAGCATCAGTTGTCAAATCACTAACAACTTCTAAATGAATTGTCTTAGTTGACAAGGACACGAATACTGCTATGTACCCTTTGAATGTTTTTTGTCCCCGATTTTTTGAGCATCTTATATGATATGGACCGGCAAAATCAATCCCCGTGTTATGAAATGGAGATGACACCGTTACCCGATTTTTGGGCAGGTTACCCATAATTTGCTCCGCAGTTACTTGGCGGTATCTGGCACAAGTGACGCATTCCCACACGTATTTTTTAAGTGCGCTTCTTAAGCCGAAAATCCTAAATTTCCTTTTAATTTGATTTCTCATAAGATTAATTCCTTCGTGTAGAGTTTCCTTATGATAATCAATAGCATTGTTATTTATCCACAGGATGCTTAGTATCAAAACATGTGTTGGCACTTTGCAATCTTCCCCCCACGCGCAATATTCCATCGTCATCCAAAAATGGATTTAAGCTTAAAATTTTGCTTTTCATGTCAATTTGCTTGTTCTGCGTAAGACATGATATCTCTCTGCAAAATTGATATGCCTGTTGGTGTTTATTTATAAAATTTTTTTGCATTCTTAAGCTCATTGACGGTGACATATGATGAGTACACTCTATCTCTTTTTTTAATGTCAATAAATCTTAATACATATGTTGTAATTCTGGCCAGCTTATTCATACAGGAATACTTTTCAATTAGCTCCTGCATAACACTACTCTCTGTTTTTAATAGTACGGAATTTACCATACTCTTGTCCTCATCTGTTTTTGGTTTATGCCATTTTTCATTTGCCTCGCCGAGCCACTTTGGCCCATTCCACCACAATTCGCAATCTTTAACATTATTTAGACAAATACCCCTTAAAGCTATATCTGCAGAGTTATCTTCAGATTTTACATGGTTCCATGTTATTTCTTTGATTTTTTAGACGCGACGCCTTAGAAATTTTTCCTTACTAGCCCCGTTTTTTATACCATACACCCATAGGGTGAAATGGTATATTAAAGTCGCCAAAATGTATGTAACAGGCAGAAGGAAGCTTTTCCGACCCCATAAAGTATATATATTCTTGATCAGTATCAACAGCCGAGTCGATATAGACATGTCCGTCCGTCCGTCCGTCCGTCTGTCCGTCTGTCCGTATGAACACGTAGATCTCAGAGACTATAAGAGCTAGAGTCACCAAATTTGGTACGTAGACTCGTGTATAACCTACGGTGGTCAAGTTTATTTCAAATTTTTGCCACGCCCCCTCCGCCCACGAAATTTAAACAAATTTGATTTTCTTAAAGACTACAATAGCTAAAGACATCAAATTTAGTATGATTAATCCTTTAGTAAGCGCGCACAAATTTGTTGCAAAAAAAATTTGCTGCGCCCCCCTCCGCCCACGAAATTTAAACAAATTTGATTTTCTTAAAGACTACAATAGCTAGAGACACCAAATTTTGTATGTGTATTTGTTTAATAAATGCGCATATATTGTATATGCAACGATTTTGCCACGCCCCTTTCCGCCCCCGTAATTTGGAAAACCTCGATTATCTCACGTAATTTTCTACCTTTTGTAATCAAATTTGGCACACTTGAATTTGATACTAATACCCAGCAAAATGCCAAATTTGATCAAAATCGGACAAAAACCAACCAAGTTATGCATATAAACGTTTTTCCATAAAGCATTAGTTGGCCGTTGGCTGGTGGGGGCGCTAGGGTGCTCGTATACTTGAGTGAGAGAGATTATAAGATATGCTTGTAATAAAAAGCATGTGAAAATGCATTGGTTTAATAAATTTGAAATTTTTGTTTTACTGGTGTATGGTATACCTAAGTCGGCGAGACGACTTACTTACTTCATTTATTCAGCACAGTGTGATAGTAGAGTCACTCCAAGTATATATTTCAGCTGGAACAGCAATAGATTGCTGGACTCTTTTTAGCAATTGCGATAGCAAGTGTCATATTTCCAATTTAGGAAGAGTCTTCCTATTTTTGATTGGATTAACTTTGTTCTTGCTGGCTATGAGGGTAACTGCTTCACCTATTTTAGCATATACTACCGCTGCATATGTCTTTTTTGAAGCGTCAGGAAAACCATGAATCTGTAACAACATATTAGGCTGTGTCTTGATCCATCGGAGTAATCTGACTTCTTCCAGAAACACCAAATTGTCCCTGAAGTATTTTCATTCTGTTGTTTCGTTATCGGACAACTCTTGATCCCAATTTTGCCCCGCTAGCCACAACCGAGGTGCCGATACAGTACCGTACGTTACTGTTGTCAATTTATATTTTTTTAATGTTTTCTGCGACAAATTTCTCCACAAAATATGCAAATTTGATCGTCTTGATCAATGTTTATCTGCCGATACATTATTTCAATATCTGCAGATGCTACGTACTGCCATTTTCGCCATTTTAATATTATTACGAAAATGTATTTTTGAAGTCGCGGCCCGATCCACTTCACATCATTGAGACATCTGTTATTCGTGGTTTTCGCAGAAGCGTCAAATACAACTCTTAATTTAGTTGTCAAACTTTCTTTTACTACTGCTTGATGTGGCAGGTAATAAGAACCTTCATCCTTAGTTTCTACCATATGGCCCAACTCCAAATATTCTTTAATGAATTGTTCGTACTTCCCCTTAAGTTTTGGATTTTTCTGAAACTGTTTCTCCAAGTCAAGTAATCCCGCCGTTGCTTGCGCCTTCGAGTCACCTAAATCCCTTTCTGGCTTAAATGGGATCGTTACCACATATCTTCTCGATTTATCAATTATTGTTGTCTTGTTAAAATTCTCTTCACATTGATAAGCTTCTATGTTGATTTTTTGCGACCTTTTTGTTGTTTAGAGTTGAATGTTTTGCCGGCTCGAGGTCAAAAAGTTGGGCGAATAAAAACAAAAAATGAAACACATAGTTTGTCCTTATTTTCGTTCCGATATATTTCGACCACTCATCGGTGGTCGTCTTCAGGGGCAACTATAAATAACATTAAATTGTGATTTACATAATATTAATTTAACAACAAGAAAACACCTACTTAGTTTTACACGTCCGCACACTGTGACGTGGAGCTACACACTGATTTGTCCCTAATAAATGCCTGTATAAATGCGCGCAGTTGTCTGTATCTACCTTATAATTAAGTCTTATATTTGTCGGGGTATTTATTATGTGCAGCATCTCCAAAGTGTAACGTTTGTTGTAATGTTGTTCTTGGTCTATTATGTTTACTTCGTCAAAATTTGGGGAATGTCCACTGGCGGCACAGTGGGCCATAAGTGCCGTTTTAGGTGCATTGGAGTGTTGGCGAAGTTTATAGTCAGATCTATGTTGCGATAGTCTTGTTTTTAGCCTCGATTTTGTTGTCCCTATATATATTTTATCACAGTTTTCTTCATTAGTCCCATTGCACGGTATTTTATATACTACGTTGCTCTTGTCCATTGTATCAATCTTACTTTTTGTTCTGTTAAAAATACTCCGTAGTGTGTTATTGGGTTTATGTGCTATCTGTATTTGTTCAATGTCATAGCAATCTGAGTTTGCTAATCTTTCTGATAGTTGTGGGACATATGTGAATTCGTTCGGGAATTCTATATTCGTCTTGTTTACAAACCAATCGTTTGTGTTGTTGTTGTTGTTGTTCAAGAGAACGCTGTTCCGTTGTTTTCGTAGTCTCTCATGTTTGGATTCATGATGTCTCTTCAAAGTTGTTGTTAATTTTTCGCCTATTGTGTTCTCACTCTTCATAAATGTTTTAAAATCATTTTCGTCCAGCTGTTCTTGTAACTTTTTTGTTGCTTTTTCCTTCTCTTTGTTTTGTTTGTTGTCCCTATATATATTTTATCACAGTTTTCTTCATTAGTCCCATTGCACGGTATTTTATATACTACGTTGCTCTTGTCCATTGTATCAATCTTACTTTTTGTTCTGTTAAAAATACTCCGTAGTGTGTTATTGGGTTTATGTGCTATCTGTATTTGTTCAATGTCATAGCAATCTGAGTTTGCTAATCTTTCCGATAGTTGTGGGACATATGTGACGGGCATAAAGCGTTTTGTCGGAACATCTTTATTGGTTTTATTATTGTGAGATTTTAGTAAAGTCCTTATGGTGTGGTTTGGAAAGTCATTATCCTTTAAAATTCGTCGTATTTCTTCCTTCGTTTCTTCATGAAAAATTGTGTCCGATATATTGAGCATCCGTTGTATACAACCTCTTGCTGTATTTATTATCATCGACTTCGGATGTTTGGAGTTGAAGTTAATTATTCGTCCTGATGCTGTTGGTTTTTTTGTACCATTTTAATTTTAGTTCATTTCCTCGTCTGTGTATTGATGCGTCTAGATATGTTAATTTGTTGTCATTTTCTAATTCTATTGTAAACTTTATGTTCCTGTCAAATGAATTTAGGTTGTCAAGTGTGTTTTGGATTTCGTCTTCTTTAATTATGGCAAAAGGTCATCTACATATTTCGTCATAACTCTAGGTGGTCGCTGTAGTGTTTTCATCATTTTGTCTAAGAGTTCTTCCATAATTATGTCAGCTATTATCGGCTATTATTATAGTTGTGTGTATATCTTGTCTTTGTATCTGAAATATCTGGTCTCTTGTATACAAAACCGTACTATTTCCATAAATGTTAATTTAGGAATGTTAGTGTGCGCTTTTATTTTTGTCCACTTTTCTCTAATGGTGTCAAGTGCCAATTCTATTGGAATACTTGGAAAAAAGTGAGACTACGTCAAATGAAATTAATCTTTCATCGTCGCAAATGTATGTGTCATTAATCCTTGTCTTAAATTCTGAGGCGTTCTTTACTTTATATGTTGAGTCTGTCGTTATATTTTTTAATATGTTGACTATATATTTGCATAGTCCGTACGATGGAGAACCAATTGATGAACAGATTGGTCTCAATGGCTATACCTTCTTTGTGAATTTTGGGTAATCCATATATTCTTGGTGGAATTGATGTGGTTGTTATAAGCTTATTTCGTTCGGTCCGTGAAATAAGTTCATGTTTGTATAGTTTTTCCACTAATTCGTTGTTTTTGGTCTGTAGTCTAGTGGTTGGGTCCTTCCTTAAGGTTCTATATGTATTTAAATCGTTAAGTATACTATCCATTTTTTTGTCATACTCAGTCTTATCCATTGCAACTGTCTTATTTCCTTTATCTGAAGTTAAAATTAATATGTCATCATTCTGTCTAAGAAATTTCCTTGTTTGTTCCACTGTGTCAAGTATTGCACGATCAGCTGCGTCTTCTTTGTTAGATGTTTTGTGGTCTTTTATTAATAAAGAGAATTTTGTGCGTGCTTCCTCTTGTTTTTCTTTATCTTTAAGAGTCTGTACTAGCTCCTCTCCGTCTGCTATATATTTAAAGAGAGGGAATTTTCTCTTCTCTACTGGGATTGCGAACTTAGGGCCTTTCGCCAGTAACGCTTTTACGTCGTTCGGGAATTCTATATTCGTCTTGTTTACAAACCAATCGTTTGTGTTGTTGTTGTTGTTGTTCAAGAGAACGCTGTTCCGTTGTTTTCGTAGTCTCTCATGTTTGGATTCATGATGTCTCTTCAAAGTTGTTGTTAATTTTTCGGCTATTGTGTTCTCACTCTTCATAAATGTTTTAAAATCATTTTCGTCCAGCTGTTCTTGTAACTTTTTTGTTGCTTTTTCCTTCTCTTTGTTTTGTCTGGCTAGTATGTTATGTTTATGTTTTATTAATAAGCTTAATATCTTTGTGTGAAAATTATGCGTATGTCTTTCTAATATTTTGTTAATGTCCGAATGTGTGTCAGTATCTTTTGCGAAAATCATCTTGTATTTTGAGTTGTTGCTGATAAATTTTGGGACTAATTTTGATTTCCTACATTTTAAGAGAAATTTTATGCTAGACTTAAGTTTAACTAATTTTTTTGTTGTTGATTGATACTTGTTAATCACCGTCTTATATTTGTTATAGTTGGACTTAATTTCTGCATAAGCCATGGTGTTGGAATATGTTTTCGGCGTGCCTTCCGTTCAAGTTATATGTTGATTTTTTTTTTTTTTTTTTTTTTTTTTTCGACCTTTTTGTTGTTTAGAGTTGAATGTTTTGCCTGCTCGAGGTCAAAAAGTTGGGCGAATAAAAACAAAAATGAAACACATAGTTTGTCCTTATTTTCGTTCCGATATATTTCGACCACTCATCGGTGGTCGTCTTCAGGGCAACTATAAATAACATTAAATTGTGATTTACATAATATTAATTTAACAACAAGAAAACACCTACTTAGTTTTACACGTCCGCATAAGCTTCTATATCATCTTTTTCGTCTGCCTCCAATTCCCGAAAACGTTCCATATCTGTCATGTCTATTGTTGTAGCTACTATAGACTCATCTCCTTTTGACTTAGTACATCCCGATACGATCCAGCCAAATTGAGTGTTTTGTCCCAGCAAACCGTCAATCTTGGCATCTCCACATTTTAAGATATGGGTATATACGTCTACCCCTATTATCATTCAACCCTACCAGGTTTATTAAAGGTGGGATCAGCTAGCATGTAAGTTTGCCATTTTGACATCCACGTTTGCTATTTTTAACGGTAGAGCTTTCATTAATAGAAATAGTACAATTGCTTCAACCTTAATAAGTTCCTTCTCCGAATCACGTGTTTTCATTTCAATATTTACTCTATATTTCGACGTTATACTTTTTGTTGCAGATACGCCACTTATTTCTGTTTGTTTCTTGATCTTGGGTAATTTCAACATTTGGGCGGCTTCTTCAGATAAAATAGTGCTCTGAGAACCACTATCAATCAAGGCCCTTAATGTTTGATATTCTCCATTTATTTTATTTAAACTTGTATCAGAGCTGTGGCCGACAGTTTTTGTTGTTCCATAACACAAGTGTTTACCTTTGCCTGTTTTTCCCCAAAATGAAGAAGGGTATGGTGCCCCTTGCTGCACAATGAGCAGACCATTTCATTAGTGCATCTCTTGTTGCTTGAATGCTTCAAGCATCGTGTACGCAATTGCACCTTTTTGGCTATTTGCACCCTTTCTTTAGGTGTTAGCGCTTTTAAACTTATAGCACAGAGGTGCGCTATGCCAGGGACCTTTACAAATCGGACAACTATCTTTCAACACCGCATCCGGCGTTTTTTGTAACGTTTTTTTCTCTTCTTTTTTTTTGTGGCACTTAGCGAGCAATATCTTTGCTCTAAGTATTCCATTACATCAGATAGTAATTGTATCTGCCTTGTTTTTCTAATTTGACTCTCTTATAATTGTAGAGTCTCTCTGTCAAATTTCCGAAGTATGAGTTGAGCGACTATTACGTCAACTCCATCGGACAAATTTGCGTTAATTTTAATTAAGTGTATTGACTCATTAATTAAGTCAATCACTCCTTTAAAACTTTTTGCGGACTCATTCTTGATCATCAGTAGATCAACTATCCGACTTAATTGTTCGGAAAATACCCTCCGATTATTTTTATACCGCTTGTCAGCTGAACCTGACAATAGATGGGCTACCATGCTCCTTGCTTCGCCCTTTAATGCAGATTTTAAATAATTGAATTTAAGAGTCGGACTTAAATCTTCAATTTTTTCAATTAATTCCGCAAATAATTTAACAAAAATGTCCCATTCTCGAGGCTCTTCAGAGAATGTGGGTACCTGAATTTTTGGCAACACTGATAGTTCGCCTCTCAGGGTTACATTCTCAATCTTGCTTTCCTTATTGTTTATTTTCATTTCTAACACTGATACTGCATTCCGGACATCGAATTCTAAATCATCCATAGCATTTTTAATTTTAGCATCTTTTGTCAAACCCTGGCACGCCTGTACTTTCTCCCAAAAATAATTGATCTTATTAAAATATATTATGCATGTCTCATTGCCTGTTGAATTATCTATAGTACGTAAATCTTTGGTTACCCTATTCACCCTATTCACGTATACCCTGTAGCTGTCGGGCTCTACTAAAAAAATATCTCCTGGTAATCATTAGCGTTTTCATTACTGGAGGTCGCATTCCCGCGCAGCTCTCCTTTGCTATCATCTAACTTTTCAAACATCGTTGCATCTGCTTCACTGCTCTCTGACTTAACAGTGCCCTGCCTACTTGACTCTCCTTTGGCTATTAATCTGGCTGCCATCTCTAAACCATCCTCATACTTTCCATCTGTGAAATAGTAGTGTTCGGTTACACCACTCTGTATTATTTGGCTATGGTAACTCATCCATTGCTTCTGAATCTCAGTTACTTCATTAAGAATTTTGCTAGTAGGTCTAGCTGTCGCGCTAGACGTTGCCGGTGCTGGTCTTTGCACTGGCTGTTGGGGCGCCGATGCTGGATTCTCCGATCTCTTGGCTCCGGGGTCTAGCTTGTCGCGCTAGACGGGGCCGGTGCTGGTCTTCGCACAGGCTGTTGGGGCGCCGATACTGGTTTCTCCGATCTCTTGACTCCGGGGTCTAGCTTGTCGCGCTAGACGGTGCCGCTGGTCTTCGCACAGGCTGCTGGGGCGCCGATGCTGGTTTGTCTGCCAATGGGTAGGATTCGCCTCGCCTCCAGTCGCCTCTTCTTTGCAACTATTTTGTTGCTCTGCTGCTTCTTGTTGCCTACTTGCAACTATATTTGTATATACATATATACACTAATTTTTATTTTTTATTTTTGTTTACTTTTGATATTAGGGCTTCGAATATGCTACACACCAATTCTGTAACTATTTTTTTACCGCCGCCGAAATTAATACAGTTGCTCAACTAGCCAAACTGCCTCGGTCGCACGCACTTTTTCTTTTATTAAGCAATATTTTGCTTTTTTATATTATACTCTGTCTCTTACCGCTGGTGGTGGAAAACAAGCGTAAATTTATTTTTGCTACCTTTAGCTGATCTTAGCATTCGCACTTGCATAAGAATTCAGACTTTAAGGAGCTGATTCAATCTCTGAGTCTCTTACCACTGGTGGAGGAAAACTGCAGAGTTCCTTTTTCTCGAAGGACCAAAATGAATAGGGAGACCCGGAGAAAAGGAAAATAACCCAGTCTTCATTCGTTGAATTCCAATTATGAACTGCTTTTATTTACAAAATAACAGTGTTTATATAGGATTATCTTAGGCTCTAGGAGGTAACAATTGTTTTTAAAAATACTAATTCTAATGCCCCACGTTTTGAGGGGTTGAAAATTATTTATATTTATTTATATATATTTTATTAGGTTCTTAGTTTATGTTTTTGTTTCGAATTGTATATTTGATTGGTGCATCTGATTTGGTGAAGCCAGTAAAGATGAACACGATGTTTATTCTTAAACATTCTGCGAGGGGCCGCCAAATGGGGCGATTGGGATTCTTATATTTTTATTACGTTGTCTTAAACAAATTATTATTATTAATAATATCATTATTAGGATGACTAAAATTAAAGAAAATTAAAATTAAAATTAAAAAAGCATGACCAGCTACGTAATGAAAGTTTAATCCTAGTAATTCAATATAATGTTCCTTTAATGATTGTAATTGGCTTCCTATTTTTTCTAATTCTGCCGAATGGTTTACTATGTTTGCTTCTACTGAATTCCATGCTATATTTTCTATCTTACTAATATCGCCTACGTGCGAAGTTTTAATAGCTATGTACGACTCTGATTGGACGCTATGATGAGCTACTAAAATTTTATCTTCTGTCCTAGCTGTGCAGCCTGATCTGAGGCTTAAAATTCCTTGTTCTGGTATATCTAGCACCTCCTGCTGTTCGTTACCGCATTGGACTCTGGCCTTAGTTTTAGGCGGTACCTTGAATAACCAACTACTGCTGTTATCTAATTCTACCCAGCAGGATTTTGTCTCTACAATCGTTGTGTATACGCAACTAGATTTGTTTAAAGGGTGTCAGCTCGCAGGCATTATCATTGTCACTACTCCATGGCCAACTTCCTTCACATGTTCTCCTGTTCGACTGCCAGCTTTGATATCTTTGCATAGCTGATTCAGACATTAAATGATACGAGTCTATTTCAAAAATTATATAGTAAGTACTGGCTTTCTATATGGACCATTACCATTCGGTTATTATTCAATCGTACAGGTACTAGAATAACTTTATAAAGAAAAGACGGATGTCTCCCAAACAGTGGTATTTTGGCATTTATAATTATTTTTCTGTCAATAAAAATACCCTTGGCTGTCAACAGAGTATATATGTCTTTTAACTCAGTGCATGTCCTTTTACCTGGTAGTACTAATGCTTCGCACAACTTGTCCTTTATTTTTGTTATTTCCAATTTCATTTGACTTGGTTTTAAATAATATTAGGGTTCAACCTACCATGGTTAATGTCTTTAAGTAATACTGTCATATTTTCGATTCGGTTGTTCATGTTGCGAAAATTGTCATTTATTTCACTTAAAGTTGTCTTAAGAATGTTTGCCGTGCAGTCTACTATTGTCTGGTTTTCTTCTAGGTGTTTCAAAGTTTGCTGATTTGTAAGTAAACTTCTCATGTTTTCTTCCATTTGTACTCTGTCATTCGCATCCATGATGCCAAATAATATATGGTACAGTGAACCCATGAACTCAAACGGTGAACTCGTGAACAATCTATTATTTTCTTCGATTTCCGTAATTCGTTTTACCGTGCTGTTTTGTACAAAATGGCACTGGTCTTCGAAATTATATATCATTATTTTGTCATTTTGTCACCTTGACTAAGGATTTCAAAATATGACGACATGTCATAGTATATTACCAGATCCCATGAGGACGCTACCGCTTCCACTTCACCCATTGGATCTAAGTACAACACGGCTGTTGCGTTTAGTTCTTTTACCGCAATCTTTGGTCGATTATCTTTAGTGCTTGCTGCATTCGAAAGTTGACAAAGCAGCAATGCTGATTGCTAACATCATTACGGTTCCTACCTTGGACAGACGACCGAGTCTGGTAGCTTTCCGATATCGATTCTCCTCAACGTCTTCTGATGATTTTAGCCCAATGAGTGGACAAATTTTATTTATAGGTCTTGTAATTGACCCTTCCTGCAATTTAATTTTTACCACTCTTACTTTAACGTCCCTACCTTTGTGAATTTCCTCAATCTTGCCTAGAGGCCACCTAGCTGGGTGACAATTTTCATCTTTAATCATTACTACCTGTCCATTTTCTAAATTTTCTGTGGTTCGTCGCCACTTATTCCTCTGCTGGAGAGTATATAGATATTCATCTTTTCATTTCAACCAGAAATCTTTTTTTCATTTTCTGAATAAATTTCCATCTGTCTAAATTTCCAATTTTTTCTTTTGATTTGGACTCGGCTGCTTCTAATGTTGGTCTTCCAATCAAGAAATGGCCAGAAGTTAATACTTCGTTGTTGTAGAACAGGGACAACCTGAACGTTATCTCGAACTGCTTTTTTGAAGTCTTCATCGAGCCCTCTAGCCGCTCTCACAAAATTTGTACCATTATCGGAATATATGTTAGCGCATTTGCAGATTTGCAACAAATCTCCGAAATGCTGCTAGGAAGGCATCAGTTGTCAAGTCACTAACAACTTCTAAGTGAATTGTCTTAGTTGACAAGCACACGAATACTGCTATGTATCCTATGAATGTTTTTTTGTCCCCGGTTTTTGAGCATCTTATATGATATGGACCGGCAAAATCAATCCCCGTGTTATGAAATGGAGAAGACACCGTTACCCTGTTTTTGGGTAGGTTGCCCATAATTTGTTTCGAAGTTACTTGGCGGTATCTGGCATAATTGAAGCAATTCCTCAGTCATTTTTTTTAAGTGCGTTTCTTAAGCCGAAAATCCAAAATTTCCTTTGAATTTAATAAGATAATAAGATTAATTCCTCCGTGTAGAGTTTCCTTATGAGCATTTTTAATCAATAGCATTGTTAGATGTGATTAGTCCAAAATCACAGGATGTTTAGTATCAAAACGTATGTAGGCATTTTGCAATCTTCCCCCCACGCGCAATATTCCATCGTCATCCATCATATCAATTTGCTTGATCTGGGTAAGACATGATATCTCTCTTCAAAATTGATATGCCTGTTGGTGTTTAATTATAAATTTTTTTGCATTCTTAAGCTCATTGACGGTTAAATATGATGGGAAGACTCTATCACTTTTTTTAATGTCAATAAATCTTAATACATATGTTGTAATTTTGGCCAGCTTATTCATACAGGAATACTTTTCAATTAGCTCCTGCATAACACTACTCTCTGTTTTTAATAGTACGGAATTTACCATACTCTTGTCCTCATCTGTTTTTTCCACTTTGGCCCATTCCACCACAATTCGCAATCTTTAACATTATTTAGACAAATACCCCTTAAAGCTATATCTGCAGAGTTATCTTCAGATTTTACATGGTTCCATGTTATTTCTTTGATTTTTAGGACGCGACGCCTTAGAAATTTTTCCTTACTAGCCCCGTTTTTTATTCAGCACAGTGTGATAGTAGAGTCACTCCAAGTATATATTTCAGCTGGAACAGCAATAGATTGCTGGACTCTTTTTAGCAATTGCGATAGCAAGTGTCATATTTCCAATTTAGGAAGAGTCTTCCTATTTTTGATTGGATTAACTTTGTTTTTGCTGGCTATGAGGGTAACTGCTTCACCTATTTTAGCATATACTACCGCTGCATATGTCTTTTTTGAAGCGTCAGGAAAACCATGAATCTGTAACAACATATTAGGCTGTGTCTTGATCCATCGGGGTAATCTGACTTCTTCCAGAAACACCAAATTGTCCCTGAAGTATTTTCATTCTGTTGTTTCGTTATCAGACAACTCTTGATCCCAATTTTGCCCCGCTAGCCACAACCGAGGTGCCGATACAGTACCGTACGTTACTGTTGTCAATTTATATTTTTTTAATGTTTTCTGCGACAAATTTCTCCACAAAATATGCAAATTTGATCGTCTTGATCAATGTTTATCTGCCGATACATTATTTCAATATCTGCAGATGCTACGTACTGCCATTTTCGCCATTTTAATATTATTACGAAAATGTATTTTTGAAGTCGCGGCCCGATCCACTTCACATCATTGAGACATCTGTTATTCGTGGTTTTCGCAGAAGCGTCAAATACAACTCTTAATTTAGTTGTCAAACTTTCTTCTTTTACTACTGCTTGATGTGGCAGGTAATAAGAACCTTCATCCTTAATTTCTACCATATGGCCCAACTCCAAATATTCTTTAATGAATTTTTCGTACTTCCCCTTAAGTTTTGGATTTTTCTGAAACTGTTTCTCCAAGTCAAGTAATCGCGCCGTTGCTTGCGCCTTCGAGTCACCTAAATCCCTTTCTGGCTTAAATGGGATCGTTACCACATATCTTCTCGATTTATCAATTATTGTTGTCTTGTTAAAATTCTCTTGACATTATATCATCTTTTTCGTCTGCCTCCAATTCCCGAAAACGTTCCATATCTGTCATGTCTATTGTTGTAGCTACTATAGACTCATCTCCTTTTGACTTAGTACATCCCGATACGATCCAGCCAAATTGAGTGTTTTGTCCTAGCAAGCCGTCAATCTTGGCATCTCCACATTTTAAGATATGGGTATATACGTCTACCCCTATTATCATTCAACCCTACCAGGTTTATTGAAGGTGGGATCAGCTAGCACGTAAGTTTGCCATTTTGACATCCACGTTTGCTATTTTTAACGGTAGAGCTTTCATTAATAGAAATAGTACAATTGCTTCAACCTTAATAAGTTCCTTCTCCGAATCACGTGTTTTCATTTCAATATTTACTTTATATTTCGACGTTATACTTTTTGTTGCAGATACGCCACTTATTTCTGTTTGTTTCTTGATCTTGGATATTTTCAACATTTGGGCGGCTTCTTCAGATAAAATAGTGCTCTGAGAACCACTATCAATCAAGGCCCTTAATGTTTGATATTCTCTATTTATTTCATTTAAACTTGTATCAGAGCTGTGGCCAACAGTTTTTGTTGTTCCATAACACAAGTGTTTACCTTTGCCTGTTTTTTTCCCAAAATGAAGAAGGGTATGGTGCCCCTTGCTGCACAATGAGCAGACCATTTCATTAGTGCATCTCTTGTTGCTTGAATGCTTCAAGCATCGTGTACGCAATTGCACTTTTTTGGCTATTTGCACCCTTTCTTTAGGTGTTAGCGCTTTAAACTTATAGCACAGAGGTGCGCTATGACAGGGACCTTTACAAATTGGACAACTATTTTTAAACACTGCAGCCGGCGTTTTTTGTAACGTTTTCTTCTCTTCTTTTTTTATGGCACTTAGCGAGCAATATCTTTGCTCTAAGTATTCCATTACATCAGATAGTAATTGTATCTGCCTTATTTTTCTAATTTGACTCTCATATAATTGTAGAGTCTCTCTGTCAAATTTCCAAAGTATGAGTTGAGCGACTATTACGTCAACTTCATCGGACAAATTTCCTTTAATTTTAATTAAGTGTATTGACTCATTAATTAAGTCAATCACTCCTTTAACACTTTTTGCGGACTCATTCTTGATCATCAGTAGATCAACGATCCGACTCAATTGTTCGGAAAATACCCTCCGATTATTTTCATACCGCTTGGTTAACAATTCCCAAGCGGCACTATAATTGTCAGCTGAACCTGACAATAGATGGGATACCATGCTCATGGCTTCGCCCTTTAACGCGGATTTCAAATAGTTGAATTTAAGCGTAAGACTTAGATCCTCTCTTTTCTTATTTCAATCAGTTCCGCGAATAATTCTGCAAACAAGTCCCATTCTCTTGCCTCTCCAGAAAATGTGGGTACTTGTATTTTTGGCAACACCGGTAGTTCGCCTCTCACGGTAGCAATTTCAACTTTCAAATTTTTCTGATCATTTATTTTCTCTTCTTATGCTACCAAGGTATTCTGAAGATCGAATTCTAATTCTTCTAAGAGCTCTCTAAGCGTTTCATTATGTATAAGTTCACCTGTATAAGCTTGGCACATCTGTACTTTCTTGAACAAGAATTTTATTTTTTTAATATACATTTCGCCTGTTCTATTCTATCGCACGTAAATCTTTGCTCACCATGTCCAAATATATCTGGAGCTGACGCACTTTTTCTTGAAATTTTTACTGGCTAACATTAGCGTTCTAATTACTAGAGGTCGCGTTTCCCCGCGACTCTCCGATGCTGACCTCAACATTTTCTGACATCGTTGCATCTGCTTCACTACTCTCCGACTCAACAGTGCCCTGCCTACTTGACTCTCCTTTGGCTATTAATCTGGCTGCCATCTCTAAACCCTCCTCATACTTTCCATCTGTAAAATAGTAGTGTTCGGTTACACCACTCTGTATCATTTGGCTATGGTAACTAATCCATTGCTTCTGAATCTCAGTTAATTCATTAAGAATCTTGCTAGTTAACTTACTAGCATCTAACTCTTCTATCTTCTTTAATCTTTTGTGCAACTCGTGTTGCTTCCCTAACAATTTTTCAGTTTTGGTATGGAACATTTTTGTTTTATGCGTATATTAGGATATCGATATAAGTATATAATAATAAAAATAGATAGATGTACTTATAACTATCTTAATTTATATCTTATCTGATGATCCTGTTGTTGACACCGTTCGCCACTGTTGTCCGCCAAGTAGAGTTTGCCAAGTAGGTTTTGCCGATAGTCTGCTGCTGCTTGTCTGCCAATGGCTAGGGTTTGCTGGTGGTTCGCCGTTTCTTTACATTCGCCTCGCCTCCAGTCGCCTCTCCTCTGCAACTATCTTGTTGCTCTGCTGCTGTCTCTAGTTGCCGACTTGCAACTATATATATAGCGTATATATACACTATGTAATTAAAAAAATTTTTTTTTTTTTGATATTAGGGCTTTGAATACGCCACACACCAATTCTGTAATTATATTTTTTTTACGGCCGCAGAAATTATTGCAGTTGCTCGACTAGCCAAACTGCCTTTATTTAACTCGGTCGCACGCACTTTTTCTTTATTAAGCAATATTTTGCTTTTTGTTTTAATCTCTGTCTCTTACCGCTGGTGGTAAGAAACAAGAGTAAATTTATTTTTGCTACCTTTAGCTGATCTTAGCATTCGCACTTGCATAAGAATTCAGACTTTAAGGAGCTGATTCAATCTCTGAGTCTCTTACCACTGGTGGAGGAAAACTGCAGAGTTCCTTTTTCTCGAAGGACCAAAATGAATAGGGAGACCCGGAGAAAAGGAAAATAACCCAGTCTTCATTCGTTGAATTCAAATTATGAACTGCTTTTATTTACAAAAGTGTGGAGTTTATATAGGATTATCGTAGGCTCTAGGAGGTAACAATTTTTCTTAGAAGATCTTATTCTACGTAGGGGGGTTGCAAATTTATTATTATTTTGGGCACGGCGTCGGCCACTTGACATCCTGCCGTTGTGATCTTTTGGGTTAGTTTTAGAATTACAAGTGTTTTTCCCACATCGTGTGTGGCTGATTATAATTCTAGTCATATGCTAGATTAGTTGTTTGGTACAAAGGTACAGTTGTATTGTGTTTTCTTTAGTGGATCTGATTTGGTGAAGCCAGGTCAGACAAACACTATGTTTATTCTTAAACATGCCCTGCTAAGGTTTTTATTCAAAAGTTTAAGTTAAGTTTTTAAAATGTAAGAGGACTTCCAAGCTTTCGAAAATGTTCTGTGATAGCCAAACAGTTTTGGCTGACATATTAGCTTTCTCTGATACTTGGCTTAACTCCTCTGTTTTGGATAATGAAATTCTTTCTAATAACTTTATTTCTTATAGGCTTGATCGTGTTGGTCGTCGAGGCGGTAGAGTACTCATTGCTGTCAATTCGGAAACTGTGTTCAAGTGTTGTGCCGATTGAACTCCACTTAGGTGTTGAGTTTATTTGCGTCGAAGTTACATGTTCTAACTTTAGCATATATATCCCTTGTTCATATATTCCTCCCGCTTCTGATATCATGATCTACACACATTCTTATTCATATCTTTCTTAATTCCTTCATCTCAACATGTTTTTCTTGATAGCTTACTTGAATGTCCGCTATATCAGTTGAATTCTTTTCTGAACTCTTCTAAAAGAATCCTTGAACTTGTTTTTGTCTCGGATCCCACTGTTAGTGCTGTATCACAAACACAGCCCCTAGTGAAGCCTGAATATCCTTATCACCCATCGAAGTTACTATTTCCTACAATTTCGTTACTAATTCATTTAATAACATCTAAAATTCTCGTCATAGATGTTTTCGTTAAATAAATTTCAATCTTCTAAACAGCTGTTGATCGGTCATTTTTATTTGAGTGATGTGATATAGATTGTGCAGTGAATTTTTTTTACTCTGCTCTTAATTCTCTAATATAATTGATAAATGCGTTCCTTATGTGAATGTCTCTACCGTCTCCAGTGCGCCAGTCTGGTTCACACGTAGGCTCTCTAATCTCCGTAACATTAAATCGAGATATTTTAAAAGAATAAATCTCAATTTTGTCTTTTATAATAACCCCAAAAGATTTTACAACTTTGTTAATTCCAAAAGACGCTCTAATTTACTACCTTCCACCTTAAGACTTAATGACCAGACTGCTAATAATGATTCAGATATTGCAGATCTGTTTGTTAAATTCTTTCAGTCGACTTATTCCACTACTGTTTTGGATTCCACACCATATCCCTTCTCAATCCCATATTTAAATTGTATGTTTTTTCCTAGTATTACTAAAGACTGTATTATCTCTAGCTTCTCATCTTTGACGTCTTCCTTCGCTCCCAGGCTTGATAGTATACCTAGTTGCATCCTTAAAATGTGTTCGATTTCCCCATCTAAACCTTTATCTCGGTTTTTTTATATCGAGTGAGACTTGTAGCTTTCCTGATATTTGAAAGGAGTCTTTTATTATTCCGCTTTATAAAAAAGTTAGCAAATCGGGTATTTCTAACTACCGTGGCATTGCCAAACTTTCGGCAATACCTTAGCTGTTTGAGAATTTTATTACGTTTTCCCTTCAACACCTATCCGGATCCACTATTTCCCCTTGTCAGCATGGCTTCACGAAAGGTCGTTCGTCGCTTACCAACCTTAAAAACCGTAAAAAGTATCAAAATGATGTTATTTATACTGACTTTAGTAAGGCTTTCGATACGGTTGATCATTCTATGCTTCTCAGGAAACCTAACATCATGGGTTTTCCCCCGAAACTATTGGCTTGGTTAAAGTAGTATCTTATTGGCAGAACTCAAAAGGTGTCTTTTGGTTCCTCGATATCTAAAACTGTTCGAGTTACGTCAGGTGTACCCGAAGGCAGTGATCTGGGCCCACTGTTATTTACCTTATTCATAAATGATTTGCCTTTGGCCTTGGCTCATTCACGCGTGCTCATGTTTGCGGATGACGTCACGATTTGTTATTCCTATAATGATCCTTCTTTCCAACAGTACTTGCAATCAGATCTCGATGCGTTTTGTGATTGGTGTCACGTTAATAAATTACACCTTAATGCCTTCAAGTGCTCTTTTATGACTTTCGTTTGTCTCCGTTTCTAGCTCATTACTCTATTAACTCTGTTCTGTTAGATTGTGTACCATTATTCAAAGACTTAGGCGTTTTGCTTGACCCAAAAATTTCATTTAATGTTCATATATCTTCAATTGTCGATAGAGCATGTAGTTTTCTTGGCTTCATTAAATGTTGGGCCAAAGAATTTGATGATCCCCTACACTTCGTTAGTTCGCGTTAGTTCTAGAATATTGCTCGCCAGTTGGAACCCTCAATATGATGTACACCAGCGTAGTATTGAATCGGTACAGAAGCAATTTCTTAAGTTCGCGTTGCGTGGTCTTAATTGGGACCCGAATCTTCGCCTACCTTCTTATTTTGACAGACTTCTTCTTATTAATCTTCTTTCACTTTACAACCTTAAGCTCGTATTTGACATTCTCTGAAATGAAAATATTCTGGATTCGGATTGGCTGCAAATCATCCTTGAGTCTGTGAATCGGGGCATAGCTGGCACCTTGTGCAAATAAAATACCTCCACCGGGTCGGGGATGTTTAGTTGTGCAGCTAAGCTAAGCTACCTTCTTCAATTAATTATTATCTGTCTTTTAGCTTAAGCTTTTTCGTCGGCTGCTGTGTTAGTTGACGTAAATAAATAATGTATATTCTTAACAACTCAACAGCAACAATGCACAGCATAAACGATCACATGTTGAATGGAACAAGGATGCCTACAAAAAGAAAGGTGCTTGCAGCAGTCAACTCAATATATGATCCCTTGGGAATGGTGAACCCTGTAACAATAAAAGGTCGGATCTTAATGCGTAATATTTGGGAAATTGGCATTGGATGGGATGATGTCATTAAAGGCGACGCTGTCAAAAAGTTGCAAGAGTGGTTAAACGATCTGTAAACACTACATGATGTTAGTATACCAAGATGTTACTCCCAACATTTATCTATTGCTACAAAAGTCGAACTACACGTCATGTTTATAGCATCTCGGGCTTGAGTTTCACCTTTCAAACATGTTACGATTCCAAAACTTGAAACATTGGCAGCTGTGATGGGATGTAGACTTGCGGAAACTATTGAAAACGAAATACATCTAAAGTTTGATGAAAGATTTTTCTGGACACACTCCAAAACGGTGATTTCATGGATAAACAGTAACGATAGGCTGCAAGTTTTCGTAGTCAACAGAATAAGCGAAATATGTGAAAAGTCTAAGAGGGCAGAATGGAATTGGGTTCCAACTATGGAAAACATTGCTGATATCATAACAAGGTCCAGCCTTTCTTGACCACTATTTAAAATATGACCACTTATTTAAAATACTGGAAAATAGAATTTTGATGTTTACAAAACTGGTAAAAGCGAAACGACATAAGATGGAACTCGTCGTAGTAAAATGCATGACACCAAGAGGTGAATGGCCAATTGGAATTTTACTCAAAACACACCCAGAAGAAGATTGAACGCCTATCGTCGGCCAGTAAGAAGCCTATGCAGATTAGGACTGGAGTCCCGCGATATAAAGGATCATGCTGAAGACTTGGTTTAACACTAGGGGGGCAGAGCTATGTCGCAGGAAATATCATTTTATTTGTATTTAAGCTATGATACCGAAAAATACCATTTCTGTTCTTGAATCTAGAATATAACTCAATTTATCATTTTTGTTCAAGAAAAGTGATGGTTACAATCTTAATAAAAACTATGGCAAAAAAAACGTGCCTAAAATAATAAAGCTCTCTAAAAATAAAAAATAAATAATAAAACCATAAACCAAAAAATACAGTACAATAGCTTACAAAAATGTAGAGTAGCCAAAAGTGGTAGAAAAGAAATTGGAGGCGTTGAACTCGCAAGACTCAAGGGCTTACCTTACGACTGCAAAAAGAAGATGGAACACATCGATTGTATCTCAAAAGAGCTGGACGCAAACGCTTTGCATCGAGTATGCCAATTCCTAGAAATTTCGCCGCAAGAAGGGATAGACTGTACCGAGATGGCATAAAAAATTTCTGACGCCATTTCTTACGAAACTTCTGACGAATCAAGCGGGAACGCCATACAAGCATTAAGCGCGAACCACTCCGAGAACCAGTTCGAAAGCATGAACCAGTTTTAAGTACTAATAGAATAGAATAGAAGCCATCGGCGAAATCTCAAAAAGGAAATATTGATGCTTGATGTAAAATTACAGCTAAGCAAAGCCCAAACTGGGGGCACTTCTGCTGACGTCGAAGAGCATGAATAAGCCAGTGTCAGTTTTCTGGAGAAGAAGTTGTTTATCGTCTGGACAAGTCCCTGAAAGCGGCAGCTCGTAAAAAGGTGGAAATTTTTTTGATGTCGACCAAGAAGCCATCGAAAATTCTAGCCATTTTGGACAACATATACGGAGCTCCAGAAAATGTGGCATTCGAACTGAGGGCAAAAGCACAGGATAAAAAATATGTAAAGGAAATTGGAGATTTTTAACTGTTCTGTTCAAAATATCAATTCAGCGCTGGAGTTTGTACAATGCAAGTTCATCGATATACAAAAGTTGCTTGCAACCCTAATTAAGCGGCCAGATGAAAGTTTTCTCCGAGAATGGGAATCTTTTTTAACCGCTCGAAAATTAAAAGCTGCAGAATGTTATTTTGAAATATTTGCTGAATGGACGCAGAAGCAGTCGACATTGTATCATGATATATGTTTCCACAAGAAAATACATAATTACAATCAATAACGAAGATAGTGAATCACAAAAAAAATTCGGATCACAAATTCAATCACAAAAGGTTAGACAAACTCGCTCAACCAGCAAGTGTTTCGTTTGTGATGAAGACAAGCATTCCCTAGATAAATGTAGTAAATTTAGAAAGGCAGGGTTGAAGAAACGATGGAATTGCGCCATTACAAGTAACGCCTGCTTCACATGTCTTAAATTTTATAAGGGACAATGCAATAATCTGAGCAATGCAAGATCGACAATTATGAACGATATCATCATCGCTTACTACATAAGGCAAAACATTCTCATTTACAGCCCTTGTCGCAAGCTATTAGCGGATGTATTTAAGAATTCAAAGAAGCAGCAATTCTGAAAATGTTACCGGTTATATTAAGTGGTCCAACCGGTGAATAAGAAATTCTGGCTTTTTCCGACGGTGGGAGCACAAATACAATGTTGGATATAAATATATAGCTCGTGAGGTCGGTAGAATTGGAAAACCTGAACCGTATTGCTTTGGATCGACTGAAGGAATCTCTAGATATGATAAAATTTCAGAAATCACAGATATTGCTTTTACTGGCGATAGCAAAATCCAGAAGCTTAAAAATGTACGTCTTATCAAGGATTTGAATTTACCAACTCAACGAATCGATTACGAACGAAGAATTTCCATATACAAAAAGGGCAAAATTAAACTCGATTCGGAATCTTCAGCCATATCTTCTTTGGACAACGACATGCAACAGTCCTTACAACTTAAATCTTACTAAATGTAGATCCAAAGAGTCCTATTATGGCAGAAACCAAACTCGGATGGGTCATACATGGGTCCTAAAAAAGCAAAAGTAAGAGAAGCAGATTTCGTATGCTGCCACATTGATGATGAACACATTGGCGGTATGCTTAAAAACCAATTTAAAATAGTAGGATTTGGTGTCTGTAACCAAGCAAAGGGCAAAACTAAATCGGCAGAAGAAAAATTGGATATTATAAAAGTAAATGGAGAATGTTAGGTGAACGTAACCTAGAAAAGCGGCACTAGCGCGAGCATACCAAAACGAAGTGGAGAAGCTACTGAAGATTGGTTATGCCAAAATAGTCACTAATGTCAACTTGGTTAAGACCCCAAAACTTGGTTCCCAAGAAGCCGGGAAAAGTTCGAGTATTGTTTGGATTGGCTCTCATCAATCGTAGGCGTGCTTATAAGATTTAAAATAAAGACAATAGCCTTTGCTGCAGATATTAAAAAAATGTTCAACAAGGTAAAAATTGCCAAAGAAAATGAGGTCTCACAATGCTTTATATAGAGAAATATGAATACCCAAAACCACCAACAGTCTATGGCGTCAATGATATTCGGAGGAACCTCCTCACCATTTATAGCACAATTTGTAAAAAAACACAATGCGGCGATATAGAAAAGTGAGGCACCAGAAGCTGCAGAAGCCATCATTGAAAACCATTACGTCGACGACTATCTGGATTCAAAAGCAATAGTTCGTGAAGCTGTTGAGATATTTAATGATATATATATCAAAAAAGCTTCTGCTCTTTAACTTACGGTCGTGTTTTTGCATAGCTCCTGACTTTTTATTAATATTTATTGTTTTCTCTCAATTTTTAATTGTGCTTCGTTTGTTTTCGCTTTTGCTGTTGTGTTTGCTTGATTTATTTTCATAATTCGCCAAATTAAACAGTTTTTTCTTTTTCATGATTAGTGTTTGGTGCATTTAATTTTTTTATTATTTTTCTCTCTCGTCATTGCTTCTGCAGTTGCTCCCCTCATCACCCCCATAATACCATCAGTGCTAGTGGTTTTATTGTTCTCTCTGCTTTGTGCTTGTGCTCAGCGTCTCTCCCGCGTAATCACTTTTGTGATAACTGTTCTTGCACTCTCTCTTGTGCTGTCTCCTTTTTTTTTGTAATTATTGATTTTTGATCGCTTGATATCTTTGATATCTTGTTGGCTCTGCGATAATCTTATTCACTTAAAATGTGCTGGCCTCAACGGCCGCGACTACGACAAATTTTCTGGTTTGTCTGTGTCTTAGCCTGAACTTGGCTTAATGCGCTGGACTTGTTACTCTTGTGCCAGCCAGCAGCTTGATTTTAGCCGAATGTACAGGGATCTTCGTTTAAAGTTTCTTTCTTTAAACAAACTGGCCAAACAGCTGTCTAACGAGTGTGACTCTAGCGTACATTTATTGTCGCAATTCAAGTTTGTACCACCTTCTGAAAGTTGCCCAAGAAATGTACCCTTGAGTTGCCTCATAAGCATTCGCCAGCAATCTCTATTACATCTTATCCCATTTTACTTTCGCCTACACCATCTTCTTGCCCCTCTTTATGCTCTTCTTTTCAGATTGAAGTACCCACTACAAGCCCTGGTGTACCTCAATCTATCCCTCACAGGAACTCTGATCAATTACAGCATCAAGCTGGCTCTCAATCACTTGCGGATCCCATTGCTCCTCAGCCTACACTAACTGTAGTGCCTCATCGCAAACAATTGTTTATCTCTAGGCTTGCTCCAGATACTTCTCAGACGTCTGTGGCAGCTTACATTGGTAATATATGCCCTGCTAAGGTTTTTATTTAAAAGTTTAGGTTTTTTAGGCCTCATGAAATCTCCTCTTTTAAAATTACAGTACCAAATGAGTATTTCTCAGTTACTGTTGACCGTAATTTTTGGCCAGAGGGCCTAGTTTTACACGAGTTTGCGCCCAATAAGCGCTCCCGTCCGTTGCCTCTCCACCTTCCTAATTTATCTTCTGCTTCAAAAAACTAATAATGTCCAGTCTGTGCATTTATTATCAAAATGTAAGAGGACTCCTTACAAAGCTCTCGAAACTGTTCTGTGGTAGCCAAACTTTTTCGGTTGACATAGCTTTTTCTGAAACTTGGCTCAACTCCTCTGTTTTCGATAATGAAACTCTTTCTAATAACTTTATTTCTTATAGGCTTTATCGTGTTGGTCATCGTGGCGGTGGAGTACTTATTGCTGTCAACTCGAAACTGTATTCAAGTGTTGTGCCGATTGATCTCCCCTTTGGTATTGAGTTTATTTGCGTCGGAGTTACATGTTCTAACTTTAGCATATATATCCCTTGTTCATATATTCCTCCCGCTTCTGATATCATGATCTACACACACCATGCTGATGCTTTGCGAACTATTTTTAGTCGTCTTAAAGATTGTGATTTTCTTATTGCATTGGGTGATTTTAACTTGCCTAATATTTTTCGGCTTGTTGATGATAATCTCTTTCTTAATTCCTTCATCTCAACATGTTTTTCTTGATAGCCTACTTGAATGTCCGCTATATCAGTTGAATTGTTTTCTGAACTCTTCTAAAAGAATCCTTGAACTTGTTTTTGTCTCGGATCCCACTGTTAGTGCTGTATCACAAACACAGCCCCTAGTGAAGCCTGAATATCCTTATCACCCTACCATCGAAGTTACTATTTCGTACAATTTCGTTACTAATTCATTTAATAACATAATTCCAAAAGACGCTCTAATTTACTACCTTCCACCTTAAGACTTAATGACCAGACTGCTAATAATGATTCAGATATTGCAGATCTGTTTGTTAAATTCTTTCAGTCGACTTATTCTCCTAATGTTTCGGATCCCACACCCTATCCCTTCTCAATCCCATATTTAAATTGTATGTTTTTTCCTAGTATTACTGAAGACTGTATTATCTCTAGAAGACTGTATTATCATCTATGACGTCTTCCTTCGTTCCCGGGCCTGATAGTATACCTAGTTGCATCCTTAAAATGTGTTCTATCTCCCTATCTAAGTCTTTATCTCGGTTTTTCTTTATATCGAGTGACTTGTAGCTTTCCTGATATTTGAAAGGATGTTTCCAACTACCGTGGCATTGCCAAACTTTCGGCAATACCTTAGCTGTTTGAGAATTTTATTACGTCTTGCCTTCAACACCTATCCGGATCCACTATTTCCCCTTGTCAGCATGGCTTCACGAAAGGTCGTTCGTCGCTTACCAACCTTTTAGAATTGACTACCCTTGTACACTTTGGCTTTCGTAAAAAGTATCAAACTGATGTTATTTATACTGACTTTAGTAAGGCTTCCGATGCGGTTGATCATTCTATGCTTCTCAGGAAACCTAACATCATGGGTTTTCCCCGAAACTATTGGCTTGGTTAAAGTCGTATCTTATTGGCAGAACTCAAATGGTGTCTTTTGGTTCCTCGATATCTAAAACTGTTCGAGTTACGTCAGGTGTACCCGAAGGCAGTGATCTGGGCCCACTGTTATTTACCTTATTCATAAATGATTTGCCTTTGGCCTTGGCTCATTCACGCGTGCTCATGTTTGCGGATGACGTCAAGATTTGTTATTTCTATAATGATCCTTCTTTCCAACAGAACTTGCAATCAGACCGCGATGCGTTTTGTGATTGGTGTCACGTTAATAAACCTTACACCTTAATGCCTTCAAGTGCTCTTTTATGACTTTCGTATGTCTCCGTTTCTAGCTCATTACTCTATTAACTCTGTTCTGTTAGATTGTGTACCATCCTTCAAAGACTTAGGCGTTTTGTTTGACCCAAAAATTTCATTTAATGCTCATATATCTTCAATTGTCGATAGAGCATGTAGTCTTCTTGGCTTCATTAAATGTTGGGCCAAAGAATTTGATGATCCCCTACACTTCGTTAGTTCGCGTTAGTTCTAGAATATTGCTCGCCAGTGTGGAACCCTCAATATGATGTACACCAGCGTAGTATTGAATCGCTACAGAAGCAATTTCTTAAGTTCGCGTTACGCAGTCTTAATTGGGTCCAAATCTTCGCCTACCTTATTAATCTTCTTTCACTTTACAACCTTAAGCTCGTATTTGACATTCTCTGAAATGAAAATATTCTGGATTCGGATTGGCTGCAAATCATCCTTGAGTCTGTGAATCGGGGCATAGCTGGCACCTTGTGCAAATAAAATACCTCCACCGGGTCGGGGATGTTTAGTTGTGCAGCTAAGCTAAGCTACCTTCTTCAATTAATTATTATCTGTCTTTTAGCTTAAGCTTTTTCGTCGACTGCTGTGTTAGTTGACGTAAATAAATAATGTATATTTTTAATAACTCAACAGCAACAATGCACAGCATAAACGATCACATGTTGAATGGAACAAGGATGCCTACAAAACAAAAGGTGCAAGAGTGGTTAAACGATCTGCAAACACTACATGATGTTAGTATACCAAGATGTTACTCCCAACATTTATCTATTACTACAAAAGTCGAACTACACGTTTTTTGCGGCGTCAGCAGCAAAGCATACGATTCAGCAGCATATATACGAATAAGTTACAAGGGTGCAAAAGCCGAAACAAAATATGACGTCATGTTTATAGCATCTCGGGCTTGAGTTACACCTTTCAAACATGTTACGATTCCAAAACTTGAAACATTGGCAGCTGTGATGGGATGTAGACTTGCGGAAACTATTGAAAACGAAATACATCTAAAGTTTGATGAAAGATTTTTCTGGACACACTCCAAAACGGTGATTTCATGGATCAACAGTAACGATAGGCTGCAAGTTTTCGTAGCCAACAGAATAAGCGAAATATGTGAAAAGTCTAAGAGGGCAGAATGGAATTGGGTTCCAACTATGGAAAACATTGCTGATATCATAACAAGGTCCAGCCTTTCTTGGATTGGATAAAAAGATGTGGCCACAGCCAAAACAAAAGGCATCAACCGAACCAGGGCTTATGATGCTGGTTCACCAATATAACCACTTATTTAAAATACTGGAAAATAGAATTTTGATGTTTACAAAACTGGTAAAAGCGAAACGACATAAGATGGAACTCGTCGTAGTAAAATGCATGACACCAAGAGGTGAATGGCCAATTGGAATTTTACTCAAAACACACCCAGAAGAAGATTGAACGCCTATCGTCGGCCAGTAAGAAGCCTATGCAGATTAGGACTGGAGTCCCGCGATATAAAGGATCATGCTGAAGACTTGGTTCAACACTAGGGGGCAGAGCTATGTCGCAGGAAATATCATTTTATTTGTATTTAAGCTATGATACCGAAAAATACCATTTCTGTTCTTGAATCTAGAATATAACTCAATTTATCATTTTTGTTCAAGAAAAGTGATGGTTACAATCTTAATAAAAACTATTGCAAAAAAAAACGTGCCTAAAATAATAAAGCTCTCTAAAAATAAAAAATAAATAATAAAACCATAAACCATAAATACGGTCCACAATAGCTTAAAAAAATGTAGAGTAGCCAATAGTGGTAGAAAAGAAATTGGAGGCGTTGAACTCGCAAGACTCAAGGGCTTACCTTACGACTCCAAAAAGAAGCTGGAACACATCGACTGTATTAAAAAGAGCTGGACGCAAACGCTTTGCATCGAGTATGCCTAGAAATTTCGCCGCAAGAAGGGATAGACTGTACCGAGATTGCATAAAAAATTTCTGACGCCATTTCTTACGAAACTTCTGACGAAATATTGATGCTTGACGTAAAATTTGATTTTTGATATTTTGATGTCGACCAAGAAGCCATCGAAAATTCTAGCCATTTTGGACAACATATAAGGAGCTCCAGAAAATGTGGCATTCGAACTGAGGGCAAAAGCACAGGATAAAAAATATGTAAAGGAAATTGGAGATTTTCAACTGCTCTGTTTAAAATATCAATTCAGCGCTGGAGTTTGTACAATGCAAGTTCATCGATATACAAAAGTTGCTTGCAACCCTAATTAAGCGGCTAAATGAAAGTTTTCTCCGAGAATGGGAATCTTTTTTAACCGCTCGAAAACTAAAAGCTGCAGAATGTAATTTTGAAATATTTGCTGAATGGACGCAGAAGCAGTCGACATTGTATCATGATATATTTTTCCACAAGAAAATACATAATAACAATCAATAACGAAGATAGTGAATCACAAAAAAATTCGGATCACATATTCAATCACAAAAGGTTAGACAAACTCGCTCAACCAGCAAGTGTTTCGTTTGTGATGAAGACAAGCATTCCCTAGATAAATGTAGTAAATTTAGAAAGGCAGGGTTGAAGAAACGATGGAATTGCGCCATTACAAGTAACGCCTGCTTCACATGTCTTAAATTTTATAAGGGACAATGCAATAATCTGAGCAATGCAAGATCGACAATTATGAACGATATCATCATCGCTTACTACATAAGGCAAAACATTCTCATTTACAGCCCTTGTCGCAAGCTATTAGCGGATGTATTTAAGAATTCAAAGAAGCAGCAATTCTTAAAATGTTACCGGTTATATTAAGTGGTCAAACTGGTGAATAAGAAATTCTGGCTTTTTCCGACGGTGGGAGCACAAATACAATGTTGGATATAAATATATAGCTCGTGAGGTCGGTAGAATTGGAAAACCTGAACCGTATTGCTTTGGATCGACTGAAGGAATCTCTAGATATGATAAAACTTCAGAAATCACAGATATTGCTATTACTGGCGATAGCAAAATCCAGAAGCTTAAAAATGTACGTCTTATCAAGGATTTGAATTTACCAACTCAACGAATCGATTACGAACGAAGAATTTCCATATACAAAAAGAAAAATTAAACTCGATTCGGAATCTTCAGCCATATCTCCTTTGGACAACGACATGCAACACTCCTTACAACTTAAATCTTACTAAATGTATGGCAGAAACCAAACTCGGATGGATAATACATGGGTCCTAAAAAAGCAAAAGTAAGAGAAGCAGATTTCGTATGCTGCCACATTGATGATGAACATATTGGCGGTATGCTTAAAAACCAATTTAAAATAGTATGATTTGATGTCTGTAACCAAGCAAAGGGCAAAACTAAATCGACAGAAGAAAAATTGGATATTATAAAAGTAAATGGACAATGTTAGGTAAACGTAACCTAGAAAAGCGACATGATGAAACTCCCCGATAGTCGCCAAATGGCAGAACAAAGACTAAAATGTTAGAAAATGTTAAACAGAAACCGTGTACTAGCGCGAGCATACCAAAAGGAAGTGGAGAAGCTACTGAAGATTGGTTATGCCAAAATAGTCACTAATGTCAACTTGGTTAAGACCCCAAAACTTGGTTCCCAAGAAGCCGGGAAAAGTTCGAGTATTGTTTGGATTGGCTCTCATCAATCGTAGGCGTGCTTATAAGATTTAAAATAAAGACAATAGCCTTTGCTGCAGATATTAAAAAAATGTTCAACAAAGTAAAAATTGCCAAAGAAAATGAGGTCTCACAATGCTTTATATAGAGAAATATGAATACCCAAAACCACCAACAGTCTATGACGTCAATGATATTCGGAGGAACCTCCTCACCATTTATAGCACAATTTGTAAAAAAACACAATGCGGCGATATAGAAAAGTGAGGCACCAGAAGCTGCAGAAGCCATCATTGAAAACCATTACTGTTGAGATATTTAATGATATATATATCAAAAAAAGCTTCTGCTCTCTGACGTGACGGTCGTGTTTTTGCATAGCTCCTGACTTTTTATTAATATTTATTGTTTTCTCGCAATTTTTAATTGTGCTTCGTTTGTTTTCGCTTTTGCTGTTGTGTTTGCTTGATACCCTTGTGTTTTATTTTCATAATTCGTCAAATTAAACAGTTTTTTCTTTTTCATGATTAGTGTTTGGTGCATTTAATTTTTTTATTATTTTTCTCTCTCGTCATTGCTTCTGCAGTTGCTCCCCTCATCACCCCCATAATACCATCAGTGCTAGTGGTTTTATTGTTCTCTCTGCTTTGTGCTTGTGCTCAGCGTCTCTCCCGCGTAATCACTTTTGTGATAACTGTTCTTGCACTCTCTCTTGTGCTGTCTCCTTTTTTTTTTGTAATTATTGATTTTTGATCGCTTGATATCTTTGATATCTTGTTGGCTCTGCGAAAATCTTATTCACTTAAAATGTGCTGGCCTCAACGGCCGCGACTACGACAAATTTTCTGGTTTGTCTGTGTCTTAGCATGAACTTGGCTTAATGCGCTGGACTTGTTACTCTTGTGCCAGCCAGCAGCTTGATTTTAGCCGAATGTACAGGGATCTTCGTTTAAAGTTTCTTTCTTTAAACAATCTGGCCAAACAGCTGTCTAACGAGTGTGACTCTAGCGTACATTTATTGTCGCAATTCAAGTTTGTTCCACCTTCTGAAAGTTGCCCAAGAAATGTACCCTTGAGTTGCCTCATAAGCATTCGCCAGCAATCTCTATTACATCTTATCCCATTTTACTTTCGCCTATACCATCTTCTTGTCCCTCTTTATGCTCTTCTTTTCAGATTGAAGTACCCACTACAAGCCCTGGTGTACCTCAATCTGTCCCTCACAGGAACTCTGCTCAATTACAGCATCAAGCTGGCTCTCAATCACTTGCGGATCCCATTGCTCCTCAGCCTACACTAACTGTAGTGCCTCATCGCAAACAATAGTTTATCTCTAGGCCTGCTCCAGATACTTCTCAGACGTCTGTGGCAGCTTACATTGGTAATATATGCGCTGCTAAGGTTTTTATTTAAAAGTTTAAGTTTTTTATTGTTATTGTTGACCGTAATTTTTGTACACGAGTTTGCGCCCAATAAGCGCTCCCGTCCGTTGCCTCTCCACCTTCCTAATTTATCTTCTGCTTCAAAAAACTAATAATGTCCAGTCTGTGCATTTATTATCAAAATGTAAGAGGACTCCTTACAAAGCTCTCGAAACTGTTCTGTGGTAGCCAAACTTTGTCGGTTGACATAGCTTTTTCTGAAACTTGGCTCAACTCCTCTGTTTTCGATAATGAAACTCTTTCTAATAACTTTATTTCTTATAGGCTTGATCGTGTTGGTCATCGTGGCGGTGGAGTACTTATTGCTGTCAACTCGAAACTGTGTTCAAGTGTTGTGCCGATTGATCTCCCCTTTGGTGTTGAGTTTATTTGCGTCGAAGTTACATGTTCTAATTTTAGCATATATATCCCTTGTTCATATGTTCCTCCCGCTTCTGATATCATGATCTACACACACCATGCTGATGCTTTGCGAACTATTTTTAGTCGTCTTAAAGATCGTGATTTTCTTATTGCATTGGGTGATTTTAAATTGCCTAATATTTTTTGGCTTGTTGATGATAATCTCTTTCTTAATTCCTTCATCTCAACATGTTTTTCTTGATAGCCTACTTGAATGTCCGCTATATCAGTTGAATTCTTTTCTGAACTCTTCCAAAAGAATCCTTGAACTTGTTTTTGTCTCGGATCCCACTGTTAGTGCTGTATCACAAACACAGCCCCCAGTGAAGCCTGAATATCCTTATCACCCTACCATCGAAGTTACTATTTCTTACAATTCCGTTACTAATTCATTTAATAACATCTAAAATTCTCGTCATAGATGTTTTCGAAAAATAAATTTCAATCTTCTTAACAGCTTTTGATTGGCCATTTCTATTTGAGTGATATGATATAGATTGTGCAGTGAATTTTTTTTACTCTGCTCTTAATTCTCTAATATAATTGATAAATGCGTTCCTTATGTGAATGTCTATACCGTCTCCAGTGCGCCAGTCTGGTTCACACGTAGGCTCTCTAATCTCCGTAACATTAAATTGAGATATTTTAAAAGATTTAAAAAAAATGTTTCGCGACTTGACTATGCAAATTATTGTGTAGCCAAATCTCAATTTTGTCTTTTGAATACTCAATGCTACAATAATTCTATCATACGCTGTAGTTTGAATTTTATAATAACCCCAAAAGATTTTACAACTTTGTTAATGCCAAAAGACGCTCTAATTTACTACCTTCCACCTTCAGATTTAATGACCAGACTGCTAATAATGATTCAGATATTGCAGATCTGTTTGTTAAATTCTTTCAGTCGACTTATTCTACTAATGTTTCGGATCCCACACCCTATCCCTTCTCAATCCCATATTTAAATTGTATGTTTTTTCCCAGTATTACTGAAGACTGTATTATCTCTAGCTTGTCATCTATGACGTCTTCCTTCGTTCCCGGGCCTGATAGTGTACCTAGTTGCATCCTTAAAATGTGTTCGATCTCCCTATCTAAGTCTTTATCTCGGTTTTTCTTTATATCGAGTGAGACTTGTAGCTTTCCTGATATTTGAAAGGATGTTTCTAACTACCGTGGCATTGCCAAACTTTCGGCAATACCTTAGCTGTTTGAGAATTTTATTACGTCTCTTCAACACCTGTCCGGATCCACTATTTCCCCTTGTCAGCATTTGAAAGGATGTTTCTAACTACCGTGGCATTGCCAAACTTTCGGCAATACCTTAGCTGTTTGAGAATTTTATTACGTCTCTTCAACACCTGTCCGGATCCACTATTTCCGCTTGTCAGCATTTGAAAGGATGTTTCTAACTACCGTGGCATTGCCAAACTTTCGGCAATACCTTAGCTGTTTGAGAATTTTATTACGTCTTCTCTTCAACACCTGTCCGGATCCACTATTTCCCCTTGTCAGCATGGCTTCACGAAAGGTCGTTCGTCGCTTACCAACCTTTTAGAATTGACTACCCTTGTACACTTTGGCTTTCGTAAAAAGTATCAAACTGATGTTATTTATACTGACTTTAGTAAGGCTTCCGATGCGGTTGATCATTCTATGCTTCTCAGGAAACCTAACATCATGGGTTTTCCCCCGAAACTATTGGCTTGGTTAAAGTAGTATCTTATTGGCAGAACTCAAATGGTGTCTTTTGGTTCCTCGATATCTAAAACTGTTCGAGTTACGTCAGGTGTACCCGAAGGCAGTGATCTGGGCCCACTGTTATTTACCTTATTCATAAATGATTTGCCTTTTGGCCTTGGCTCATTCACGCGTGCTCATGTTTGCGGATGACGTCAAGATTTGTTATTCCTATAATGATCCTTCTTTCCAACAGTACTTGCAATCAGACCGCGATGCGTTTTGTGATTGGTGTCACGTTAATAAATTACACCTTAATGCCTTCAAGTGCTCTTTTATGAAGGGAAAGGTGTATTAAGTGTTACTTTAAACTTTAAATGAGGTAGAATATAGTTAGATTTTGTTTATATTTGGACGTTGTTTCTTGTGGGATTGGTTTGGTTTTGATTTTTAATTTGCGGGGTTTAAAGTTAGTGGAAAGGTTGTTGGATTTGTTTTTCCAAAAAATTTTTATTGGGTTGTGATGCATAAAATTTGTGATCTGTATAGATGTCTAGAAACAGGTGTCTTCGTTGCCAATACAGCAGCAAATAGTGAAGAAAACTTATGTAAGATTCATTAATACAAACGATAATGTCGTTACCCTTTTAAATCCAAAAATTATTTCAGAAAATCTAAATGATGATATCCTAATAATATCCAGCAGCAAAATTTCCACTTGACACTTGACACTTGAAAAACTTTCAAAAAACTTCCCATCATTTGTAAAAGAAAAACTAAATGAATTATGCAAACATATAAAATATCTACAAATAATTTCTATAAACAAAAATTAAGACTTAAATCAGATGAACCTACGTATATTAAAAATTATAGAATCCCACACACACATAAAATAGAAATTTCGCAACATAAAGACATATGTATTAATTAGAATAGAACCTTCAGCATCCGAATACAACATTCCAATACTGCTAGTACCAAAGAAATCTCTTTCGGGGACAAATGATAAAAGATGGCGTATAGTGGTGGATTACAGAAGCTTAAATAAAAAATTAATTGCAGACAAATTTCCCTTGCCAACAATAGATGATATTCTTGATCAATAAAGCAGAGCCAAATATTTTTCTTGTCTTGACCTTACTTCAGGTTTTCACCAAATTGAGTTAGATGAAGACTCAGATAAACCTCATATCGATTTCAAAGATTACCATACGGTATAAAAATAGCCCCGAATTCATTCCAACGAATGATGACCTTAGCTTTCTCCTGACTACAATTATCCCAAGCCTTGTTATACATAGATGATTTAGTTGTATTAGGCTGTTCTGAAAAACATATGTTCAAAAATTTGACTGATATTTTCGACATATTCCGAAAATATAATCTAAAACTACATCCCGACAAATGTACATTTTTCAGCCATGAAGTAACATACTTAGGTCACAAGTGTACAGACAAAGGTATTCTTCCCGACGATAGCGAGTTCAAAATTATCCAAGACTATCCAACTCCAAAAGATCCAAATGAAGTAAAGAGATTTGTTGCATTTTGTAACTGTTATAGACGTTTTGTACCAAACTTTGCCCAATACGGACGCGTATTGACAAATTTATGTAAAAAGAATGTCGAATTCATGTGAACTGATGAATGTGCTTTTGCATTTCAGCATCTCAAAGCAGCACTAATTATGCGCAAAGATATTGCCCAATATGTAGAAAATTGCAAACTTTGCCAGCTAAATAAATCACAACGACACACAAAGCAACCTATGGTTATAACACCAATGCTTTTGACGTAGGACCACTTCCAAAAAGTTAAGACGGGTACGAATATGCGGTCACAGCCATCTGGGACTTAACAAAATACTTAGTAAGCATTCCGGTACAAACTAAAACTAAAGCAATTTTTTAAAAAGTAATCTTAACGTGCATCTTAACTGGTAATAGCATATCACTATCAAACTTTAGAAACCATTGAAACCATAGGACATTCCATGAATATCTTAGAATGAATATTTCTTCAGAATAAACGGATTGGGATACATGGCTTAAATATTATACTTATTGCTACAATACCACGCCATCAACAGTGCATGAGCACATCCCTTCGAATTAATTTTTTGGAAAAATACCCGTTCCCTATAGTTTCATGCCATCTAATGAGATAGATCCAGTCTATAACATTGAGACTTACGACAAAGAAGTTAAAAACATTAGCTAGTTAATCAAAATATCTACAATAAGAAAATAAATGCAGTAGAATTATCGATAGGAGATCTAGTAATTGAATCAGGACAAAGGCTAATTAGTATATACAAAGGTCCTTTAAGATAGTTAGTATAGATAGAAAAAATAATAACTACGAAATAGATAAAAATTATAACAACAAAAATAAAATAAAAATATATCAAAGAAGCTAACTTCGGCAATGCCGAAGTTTATATACCCTTGCAGTCTTTGGCAATAATTTTTATACATTTTGATATTTATTTCCCTGCAACTGAATTCATCAATACACAAACAAAACATTCAAATTATTTTTTTTTTTATAATAAATTTTCTTTCTTCTTGCATCATTCCCTAAGCAAAGCACAACACGCATACACATACAGTTCTTGTAGCGCTGCGTCTGTGTGTGTGTATGCATGTGCTCTTTTTGATTTCATGATGACGTACTACTAGGTCATCATTTGAACCGATTTGTGTTGACTGTAACTTTTGTTCTATTTATCCGATCAGATTCAAATTTTGGGATCTGTCAATTTATGTCAAATACTATCATATTGGTAAATTTCATGGGGATACTCTAATTTTTGCAAAAATGTTTGTTCTAGAGCTATATGATATAGTGGTCCGATCCTTACGATTTTCATACTTTATCTCACCCGGGTAATAAAAAGCCCACAAAAAAATTTCGTCCCCATTGGTCTTAAGATGGCTGAGTAAGACGCGTACGCACAGACAGACGGACAGACGGACATGGCTATATCGACTCAGCTTCTCATGCTGATCAAGAATATATATACTTTATGGGGTCGGAAACGTCTCCTTCTGTGCGTGGTATAAAAAGAGTAAAAGTTCATTTAAATAGAGTAATAAAATACAATTACGTATAAAATGAAAACAATTGTGTTTTGTAATACATTAAATTCATGTGAAATATAAAATAATTACACCTATAAGTATAAGTTAGTAAAATAGTACTCATTCTTTTTCCTTTAGGTCTAGTATAAATTACTTTATCTAAAATTGTAAATAAATAAAAAATACGTTAGTAAAAATCTTGAATAAATTTGTTTTATTCATAAATTCATTCCCAAAAAAAGGAAGGTGTAATAAACATATAGCAACGGTGTAGTGTTCTTATGATAAAGCCTTCACTATATAGTGCGGTTCACCATGGAGGCATATTCAATTTATCCATAAGTATCGCTACAACCAGAAAAACGACAACAGAAAACTGGTAACGATACTACAACCAGAAAAACAACAAAACAAAACTGGTAACATCGTTAGTATCGCTAAAACAAGAAAAACAACAATACAAAACTGGTAACATCTATACCGATGAGTTGCTTCTGATGATGGTGGTGGTGGTTTAGTTGTGTTTTGTCTAGATGCAGCCGTAGAACCACGTTTTTCCAGTGGGCCGTTGTTTTGTGCTGAATTTGGTGTTGTATGTGAAAGTGTACTGGCGTATGTGTTTCTCGCCTATTGGGTATGTCTGTTGAAGTACATAACCATTGCAATTCTCTTCAGCAGCAGTGAATATAGGGTCGAACGCAAACAGTTTCGTAGCTAATTTTAATTGACTCTGGTCGTTTGTGCGATGCAAACCTTCGTGCGATAAGTCCACTTTCTATTATTGTTTTGGTGCTGCTGTTGATATTTGTGTTATTTTGGTTGTCGTTTCACGCTTACGTTCTGTGTTTTTAGTTCTTGTCGACTTCACTTATGTTACGCAGTTCATTGCAGTATATGACTCCTTTGGTAAAGTTAAGTATTTTTCGTTCTGTTGCTGTAACTTCCATGGTTATCATTTGAGTAAGCTTAAGGGGTTATATATTGTTTGCTCGGCAAAAAAAAAAAAAAAAACGTTTTTTTTATTCTTTTGTCTTAAAAAACAGTTTCTGAAGAATGTTACCCCAAATTTTTTTAGCGATCCAACCAATAGAGCCGAAATAGTGCCTTCAATGCTCCATCACACGCGCGGGGCGCGTCAATCAAACTTTCAACGCGATTACCGGAATCATGTTTTTCAAAAAGTGTCGTTGTAGTGACCATACCACGATAACTAAAAAAGTTTTCAACCGATTTCAACAATTTTTTTTTTAATTGTTCTTAATTCAGTTGGTGAATAATTGCTACGTATGATTTTTATACCCTTGCAGAGGGTATTATAAAATTGGTCAGATGTTTGTAACGCACAGAAGACGTTTCCGATCCCATAAAGTATATATACTCTTGATCAGCATAAGAAGCTGAGTCGATATAGCCATGTCCATCTGTCCGTCTGTCCATCGGCGCGTATGCGTTTGACTCAGCCATCTTAAGAGCTGTCGTGATTTTTTTGGGAGCTTTTTATTATCATATATTTCTAGAAGAAACTTTTTTGGACTTATTTTTTTTTTGAGTATCCCCATGAAATTTACCAATTTGATAGTATTGGATATAAAATCTCAGATCCCAAAATTTGAATCTGATCGGATGAATAGAACACAAGTTACAGTCAATACAAATCGGTTCAAGCGCTACCGGCAGCGTTGCTTGCTGCCTACTACGTCATCAGCAGAGCACATGCATACATACACACAGAAGCAGCGAACTACACAAACTGTATGTGTATGCGTGTTGTGCTTTGCTTTGTAAATGATGGAAGAAGAAGAAAAAATTGTAGTGAAAAGAGAAATAATGTTTTGTCTGTGCGTCTATGAATTGAGTTGCAGGGAAACAAATTTCAAAATGTAAAAAAAATATTGCCAAGGACTGCAAGGGTATAGAAACTTCGGCATTGCGGAAGTTAGCTACTTTGACACTAAGTGCACTTTATGGAAAAATCGCTCTCGTTTAAAAAAAAAAAATAATGCTTTAATTCGAAACTTTGATCGTTTAAGTACATCGCAATACACTACACTAATAGAATTATTGTTTTTTTTTTTTTCGTTTTGTTGATCTGCCGGACTTGCATCGTGAAGCTTCGGGGGAAAAAAACGTTTTGCGAAAATTGTTTTTGTCAATTTTGTCAAAATGTCTTTAAAGATCAGACTGTGTACTACGCAAAACGTGTAAGAAGTTTCTAATAAAAATATGTCTTTTTGCCCTTGCATAAATCCAAACTTTTACCCATTTGTACGCACCAAGTTAAGTATTTTTAAAGCTCGCTCTTTTGGTTTTGATGAGAATGCATCCGTCTCTTGGCTTTTATATGTTTCGACTTCTCCTCTACACGTATAGTCAATGGTTTAGCTTTTTTTGATAATAAACAGTGATATATTTTCGAATGAGTTGTTGCAATTTCGCTTATCATTTGCTCTATATTCAGTTGCTGCAATTCCCAACTAGTTTTTCATAGCGCCAAAGGGTATGCACAAAAAGGTGGTCTTCGGTGTTTTAGGCTTTACCGAATTTTTCGCTTCATTTAGTTGTTGCAATTCCCAACTAATTCTAGCGTTGAAGACGTCGTATTACTATTGTAATTCCGGAGTTCTTTAGCAAAATCTGCTGATGGTAGAACTTGGTAGTTCGTGAAATAGCTATACAGACAACCTACTCACCTTTTTGTGTTGCCTTTGAAATAATCTTCTTTCTTTTCTTTTAAATTGCAAGGTTTGATTTAAATTGCAAATAGGTCGTAATCTAACCATTTATTTTTTCTCTCAATTTTAATTGTGCTTAATTTGTTGACGCCTTCGCTGGTGGGGTGTGCTTGATATCCCTGTGTTTTATTTGCACAATTTGTTTAATTTATTTGTTTTTTTTGGGATTAGTGTTTGGTGCATTTTATTTTTTCTGTTTCTGTTTGTTTTTCTCTCTCGTTTTTGCTTCTGCTGTTGCTCCCATCACCGCCACGATCAAACCATCAGTGCTAATGCTTTTTTGGTTTCCCTTCTTTGTGCTTGTGCCCAGCGTCTCTCCCGCGTAATCACTTTTGTAACGCCGCCTCTCAAAGCTTGGCTTATAACTGTTCTTGCACTCTTTATCTCTCTTTATCTTACAATTAGTGTTGTGTATTTGAATTTTCTATAAATTTGTATATATGTGGGAGTGATAGAAGAAAAGAGACAAACACGTAGTGGCCGAACATTCTAGTAGTAGTAGAGAGAGCAAGGAAAGGATCATTATATAAGTTGGGAGAGAGCTTATTAAAGAGGCCGTAATGGATTCGCAAAGGGACTGTCAACTGAGTCGCACGTCAAGGTCCATAAGTAGTCCAGTGTTATTTTTATAAGTATGTTTAAATCTTTACAATATATTCAACTCGATTGTTATCAAACAATTCATATATTAATAAATAAATAAATCTAGTAAATGCAGTCTTCGACTAGCTCTCTTTGCAGAGTCTAATCGGTGTATTTCTTTCGCGACCCACGTGTTCTATCATTATTTGCTTTCATACATTCTTTCGTGAGTGCAGTTGTGTTTTAGCTCATAACTAAAGCTTATTTCATAAGACTATGGGGCCTCCCTCTCGGCCCCCTATTCTGAGGGGCAATCAGTTTGCGTTGCTTTCTGATAGCCCCCGGCGAAAAAAAAGAGACAAAAAATGGACTTGACCTTCCCCGAACTTCCAACAATAACACTCGAAAACCCGAAATACATCGTAATCGCATCAAAAAACGATGAAAAAAAAATCGCAGATTTCTCCTGTATTGCCGTGTACAACGCCCTACGACTAATATCTAAAAACATCTCCTCCATCAATAACTTGCGTGACGGCAACCTGCTGATGCTGGTGAAAAATCAAACCGAGGCTCACCTTCTCTACCGGGCATTTGCGACATCACATGCAAAATGCACGAAACTCTAAACCAAGTAAAAGGCACAATATACACTCCGTACCTCTCCGACATTCCCAACGAAGATATTATAGAAGAACTGCGATCCCAAAAAGTCATTGATATATTCAAATTCTCCAAAACCACGGATACCGGCAGTAAACCCTCCGGAATCATTCTGGTTACATTTGATTTATACAATCTTCCCTGCAAAATCGAGATTGCATGGCATTCGGTAAATGTACGGGAGTATATACTAAACCCAATGAGGTGTAAGACTTTCCAGCTGCTTGGACATACAGCTAAACACTGCAATAATGAACCACTTTGTGGTAATTGCGCTTTACCTCCCCATTCGCCTGATAACTGCACACAAACGAAATGCGTCAACTGCTCAGAAGATCACCCATCTTACTCTCGCCAATGCCCCAAATATCAGCAGCAAAGAGAAATTTTGAAAATCAAGACAGCAAAAAAATGTACAATACGCGAAGCTAAGTTAATCTTCAATGCGACAACAACAAAGCAATCCAACTCTTCTTCCTACGCTGCAGTATCGATGGCTGGACACAATAGAAACGAAAAAACATCTGATGAAAATAACAACAAAAACTACAACTCAAGCCCAAATCACAACAAACTAAGCAAAATAAGACAATTGCTGTCACAAATGAAGGAACAACAACAACAACAACATCATAAAACACCTCTACGCCGCTGTCTTATCAGCAAAAACAACACGAAAATAACAAAAACGCATCAGCCGATTTCGACTATGCTACTCTGGGCTGCTCGCCTAAAACCACTGAATATTTAATACAACCCCAAACTAACAAAATTACCAAATTTTCTAACACAAACCTCCCAACTACCTCCACTAATTTAACTCAAAAAGAATATAAACCACATCAGAAGAGTCTATGGAGGACTCTGATACGTAATTAGATATAAACTTTTTCCACTCCATATAGTATCCACTTTACGCATCCCAAATAATGTCCCTTACAATTCTGCAATGGAATATAAACGGTTATTTCAACAATTACATTGATCTAGTATTATTAATTAAACTAACAAAACCGGATATTATATGCCTACAAGAGACTAATCTCAAATCTAACAATATTAATGTTGCAACTCCCAAACCATTTATTGGTTATTTTTTCAATAACTCTCCCAATCATCATGCAAAGCATGGCGTGGGTATACTTATACGTCAAAACATCCCACACATAACTCTCAACATAATCTCTTCCACTTGCTCCATGGGCATTGAGGTTTTATCCCACCCTAATATTATAATATTTAATTCCTATATACCCCCCAACCAAAGACTAATAGCCTCAGATTTAATAAATATTGTAGAGTCAGCTCATAGGCCTATAATCTATGTCGGGGACTTCAACGCTTGGAGTCCTCTTTGGGTGTCCAGCTCTCGCAATCCCAAAGGTTATCAAGTTGAAGATCTCATAGTCAGAACAAACTTAGCTATTTTAAATGACGGCTCTGCCACCCACCATTCAACTCACAACTCTTTTACTAACATTGATCTGAGTATGACTTCCGTATCGCTAGTACCATACAGCAAATGGTCCATTTCATTTAAAACCTGAAAAGGTCCCACCTATAATTAGGTTCAAAACTGACTACGCCAACTGGAATATCTTCCAATCGGTTTGTAAAAAAACACTTCCAGTTCCCTTCGACCAACGACTTGAACCTCTTTGTTGTCAGAATTACGAAAAGCATAAAAACAGCAGCCAACGTAACCATTCCACAAAGCAATCCTAAAAAACAGATAAGAAACCCTGTTTGGTTCAGCCCAAGTCTCCAAGATCTAAGAAAACAAAAAGCAGACTCTCTGGCATAACTATAAAACCTTTCGAAACTCCACCAATTTAGTAGCCTACAAAAAAGCGAGAGCCCTGTTTAAAAGAGAAGCTATTAGAGCTAAAAGAGATTCTTTTTGCAATTTTACTTCTAACATTAACCCACTTTCCACAACCAAAAAATTATGGGCGGATATCAACAAATTAGTCGGAATTTTCCCAGGGCCTCTTAGATCCATCAGAGATAATGATGTTGAGCTACAAAATTCGGTTGACATTGGTAATGCTTTTGGAGCTATGTGGTCCAATTATTCCAGCGATGAAAACTTCTCTAATGTGTATAAAGTTAATAAAGAAAACTTCCTCTCTCTAGCATACTCGCCCAATCACATTTCCGCAGATGCTAAGTATCTTGATGCTCAGATCACATCGATTGAGCTAGAGTCAGCCCTGCAGCACGCTAAGGGGAAATCTCCTGGCTATGACCGCATCTCATACACTATGCTTCGAAACTTGCCAATAGAAGGAAAGCAAAGAATGCTAGAAATTTACAACAAAATGTTAAATGCACGTAGCTATCAGCATACATGGAGAACGGCAATAATAATCCCAATCCTTAGACCTTCCTAAGACCTTCTACCTAGTGAAGGCTTTCATGACCAAGCGATCCATCCGTGTTAGAGTTAATAATACTTTAACTAATTTCTATAAATTACACACCGGCATTCCACAAGGATCACCACTCTCAGTGGTATTGTTCATGATTGCCTTCCACTCCCTAGACAATATAATACTAAAACACAAAAAAAATACAACTCTCCGTTTACGCGGATAAAGCTATAATATACAGCAACTGCAAAAACACAAATTCACTATTTCTTACTTTTAAACAAATACTCATGGATATCGTTGAATGGGTTAATTTTTCAGGGGCCACTCTTGCCTTGAACAAATGTAAATTATTTCATATTTGTAAAAAACATCGTTGTACATATCCAACTCTAACGGTAAATAACACATTAGAATATACATCTAGTCTTAAAGTTCTCGGCCTTACGCTCGACAGTAGACTTACGTTTAAGCAACATTGTGTTAATCTCAGAGATAGCCTTAACAAGCGCCTTAATATCATTAAGTTTCTTGGGTCTAAGCGTTCTCTAACATCTCTAATTCATGCGACAAGAGGCCTAATACTGGCCAAAGTCGACAAAGGGCTGGCAATCTATGGATGGTGTGCGCAACCAACATCAAATTGTTCTCCCCCGCATACCACGCAGCAGTACGGCGTAGCATTGGCGCCTTCCCCACAACTCCAACGAAATGCCTTTTAGCGGAAGCCGGGCTTCCTGAAGTACAGACGAGAGCCGCGCAACTGACTTAAGCTTATACCTCAAATTCTCTGCTCGACCAACCAAATTCTGCTAAAAAACTGCAATACAACGGTTAAGCAGCGACGAAGGTTCAAAGTCATGTCTACTATACGCAGATGTTCCAGTTTCTTCAAAAAACATCAACTGGATATGCCATATCGTTGGAACAAAATCAGCCCATCTTCTCCTTGGCAACTTCCGGGCCACACCGTGAACACGTCTCTCAACTTATTAAAAAAATCAAAAACACCAAAAAATGTATTTCAGCAAATGCTAGCTGCCGAAACGGAAAAAGTCCCCAACTGGACCTGGCTTTACAGTGACGGATCGAAAACAATTGACTCCACGAGCTTCGCAGTAGTTAGCCAATCTGGAACCCTCGTCTCATCTGGGATTCTCCCCTCATATTTCTCAATATTTTCTGCCAAAGCGGTTGCAATCCTTAAAGCAATTAAGCACGCTATCGAACTTAAAGGCAAATTCATAGTATGCAGCGACAGTCTTTCTACCCTCAATGCAGTTAGTAACATATACAACCAAACTAGCCTAATATGTGAAATTCGACATCTTTGCATAAAACACGCTAGCAAAATAAAACTCCTTGGGCTCCTGGTCCCATGGGCGTAAAAGGTAATGAGCTTGCAGATGCAGCGGCCAAACAGGCAGGACATTCTTCTTGCCTAACTGTCATCCCTGGTGTCAGAGAAGACCTATGGCGCAACATTGAGGAGATACTAAGAAAAAAGGAAATCACTCAATGGGACAGTTACGATCATAGGCTTAAACAATTTAACCCAAGCAAGGAACCAGTCCGATATCCACCTTCATGCCACAGAAGACATTGCAATATCATCACCCGCCTCAGAACGGGTCACTCCGCCTTAACCCACGACCATCTGCTAAATGGAAAAGCTATGCCCAGATGCCCGAAATGCGAGGGAGAATTATCAACTAAACACATATTGGATACCTGCCCACAACTGCATAATTCAAGGATTTGTCTATTTGGACAAACCCAACCCACCTCGCTTCTTATTTCACCCACACTCAATAACATAAAATCAGTAATCAAATTCCTAGATGTAAATAACTTACTCAATAAGATATAAGTTAACGGTCGAGTCGATGGCCTTAGCAGCTAGCACTCTTAACCCGTTAGTTATTGTATTATTTTGTATAATAATTAATAATAAACAATAATAATAAATATAGTAATGCGCATTAAATCATCACTACATATATTTTTGTCTTGTGTTCCTTTTTCTTTTCTATGGCTTGTTGTCTACCTACTTGCAAGCATTCGGATCGTTTTAATAATCAGTAAAGAGCAATATCTTGTTGGCTCTGCGATAATCCTAATCACTTAAAATGTGCTGGCCTCAACGGCCGCGACTATGACAAACTTTCTGGTGTGTCTGTGTCTAAGCCTGAGCTTGGCTTAATGCGCTGGACTTGCCCAGCCAGCAGCTTGATGTAAGCCGTATGTACAGGGATCTTCGTTTAAAGTTTATTTCTTTAAACAAACTGGCCAATCAGCTGTTTAACGAGTGTGACTCTAGCGTACATTTATGTCGCAATTCAAGTTCGTTCCATCTTCTGAAAAGTCGCCCAAGATATGTAACCTTGAGTTCCCTCATAAGCAGTCGCCAGTAAGCATGGGCTGGGTTTTTGTCGTGTATCCGCGGGTGCGGAACCCGTTACCGTTAAAAAATGAGAAAATAAGGCAATAAGAAATTACACTACACTAATTCACATCTTTTAGTATTCTCCAAGCCCACACCCGAACGCACACACCCTGAACCGGTACCAGTACCCACGGGTAACCCCTCTTCACTCTCATTTCACGCATTTCACTTGTGCCTACACCATCTTTTTGTCTCTATGTATGCACTTTTTTTCAGATTACTGTAAACACCTGTACAAGCACTGGTGTACCTCAATCTTTTACTTACGGGAACTCTGATCAATTACAGGATCATGCTGGCTCTCAATCACTTGTGGATTCCTTCGCCTCCATTAACTGTAGTGCCTCATCGCAAACAATTATTTATCTCTAGGCAACAATACTTCTCAGACGTCTGTGGCAGCATACATTGGTAATATATGCCCTGCTAAAGTTTTAATTCAAAAGTTTAAGTTTTCTAGGCCTCATGAAATCTCCTCTTTTAAAATTACAGTACCAAATGAGTATTTCTCAGTTATGGTTGACCGTAATTTTTGGCCAGAGGGCCTAGTTGTACACGAGTTTGCGCCCAATAAGCGCTCCCGTCCGTTGCCCCCCCCAGCTTCCTAATTTATCTTCTGCTTCAACAAACTAATAATGTCCAGTCTGTGCATTTATTATCAAAATGTAAGAGGGCTCCTTACAAAGCTCTCGAAACTGTTCTGTGGTAGCCAAACTTTTTCGGTTGACATAGCTTTTTCTGAAACTTGGCTCAACTCCTCTGTTTTCGATAATGAAACTCTTTCTAATAACTTTATTTCTTATAGGCTTGATCGTGTTGGTCGTCGTGGCGGTGGAATACTCATTGCTGTCAACTCGAAACTGTGTTCAAGTGTTGTGCCGATGGATCTACCCTTAGGTGTTGACTTTATTTGCGTCGAAGTTACATGTTCTAACTTTACCATATTTATCCCTTGTTCATATATTACTCCCGCTTCTGATATCATGATCTACACAAACCATGCTGATGCTTTGCGAACTATTTTTAGTCGTCTTAAAGATTGTGATTTTCTTATTGCATTGGGTGATTTTAACTTGCCTAATATTTTTTGGCTTGTTGATGATAATCTCTTTCTTAATTCCTTCATCTCAACATGTTTTTCTTGATAGCTTACTTGAATGTCCGCTATATCAGTTGAATTCTTTTCTGAACTCTTCTAAAAGAATCCTTGAACTTGTTTTTGTCTCGGATCCCACTGTTAGTGCTGTATCACAAACACAGCCCCTAGTGAAGCCTGAATATCCTTATCACCCTACCATCGAAGTTACTATTTCTTACAATTCCGTTACTAATTCATTTAATAACATCTTAAATTCTCGTCATAGATGTTTTCGAAAAATAAATTTTAATCTTCTTAACAGCTTTTGATTGGCCATTTCTATTTGAGTGATATGATATAGATTGTGTAGTGAATTTTTTTACTCTGCTCTTAATTCTCTAATATAATTGATAAATGCGTTCCTTATGTGAATGTCTATACCGTCTCCAGTGCGCCAGTCTGGTTCACACGTAGGCTCTCTAATCTCCGTAACATTAAATCGAGATATTTTAATAGATTTTAAAAAAATGTTTCGCGACTTGACTATGCAAATTATTGTGTAGCCAAATCTCAATTTTGTCTTTTGAATACTCAATGCTACAATAATTCTATCGTACGCTGTAGTTTGAATTTTATAATAACCCCAAAAGATTTTACAACTTTGTTAATTCCAAAAGACGCTCTAATTTACTACCTTCCACCTTCAGATTTAATGACCAGACTGCTAATAATGATTCAGATATTGCAGATCTGTTTGTTAAATTCTTTCAGTCGACTTATTCTACTAATGTTTCGGATCCCACACCCTATCCCTTCTCAATCCCATATTCAAATTGTATGTTTTTTCCCAGTATTACTGAAGACTGTATTATCTCTAGCTTGTCATCTATGACGTCTTCCTTCGTTCCCGGGCCTGATAGTGTACCTAGTTGCATCCTTAAAATGTGTTCGATCTCCCTATCTAAGTCTTTATCTCGGTTTTTCTTTATATCGAGTGAGACTTGTAGCTTTCCTGATATTTGAAAGGATGTTTCTAACTACCGTGGCATTGCCAAACTTTCGGCAATACCTTAGCTGTTTGAGAATTTTATTACGTCTTCTCTTCAACACCTGTCCGGATCCACTATTTCCCCTTGTCAGCATGGCTTCACGAAAGGTCGTTCGTCGCTTACCAACCTTAAAAACCGTAAAAAGTATCAAACTGATGTTATTTATACTGACTTTAGTAAGGCTTTCGATACGGTTGATCATTGTATGCTTCTCAGGAAACCTAACATCATGGGTTTTCCCCCGAAACTATTGGCTTGGTTAAAGTAGTATCTTATTGGCAGAACTCAAAGGGTTTCTTTTGGTTCCTCGATATCTAAAACTGTTCGAGTTACGTCAGGTGTACCCGAAGGCAGTGATCTGGGCCCATTGTTATTTACCTTATTCATAAATGATTTGCCTTTGGCCTTGGCTCATTCACGTGTGCTCATGTTTGCGGATGACGTCAAGATTTGTTATTCCTATAATGATCCTTCTTTCCAACAGTACTTGCAATCAGACCGCGATGCGTTTGGTGTCACGTAACTAAATTACACCTTAATGCCTTCAAGTACTCTTTTATGACTTTCGTTTGTCTCCGTTCCTAGCTCTTTACTCTATTAACTCTGTTCTGTTAGATTGTGTACCATCATTTAAAGAATTAGGAGTTTTATTTGACCCAAAACTTTTATTTAATGTTCATATATCTTCAATTGTCTTTTTCGCGTCATTAAACGCTGGGCCAAAGAATTTGATGAACCCTATGTAACAAAGGTTTTATACACTTCGTTAGTTCGCGTTAGTTCTAGAATATTGCTCGCCAGTGTGGAATTCTCGATATGATGTACACCAGCGTAGTATTGAATTGGTAAAGAAGCAATGTCTTAAGTTCGCGTTACGCGGTCTTAATTGGGACCCGAATCTTCGCCGTCCTTCTTATTCTGACAGACTTCTTCTTATTTATCTTCTTTCACTTTACAACCGTAAGCTCTTATTTGGCATTATCTTTCTCCATAAACTAGTCAATATCGAAGTCATTTCTACTAATTTATTAGATACGCTTCGTCACGTCGGACCAGAACCTTTTTTTCTATTCACCTTAGTAGATGTTTGACTAACTACTCTCTACTCTCTCTCTCTCTCCATTCACGCACACTATGCGGTTTGTCCAGTGTCCGTTGGGAGAATGACCGCAGCAGTCCTGCTGTACTGTTGCTTCTGGCCTCTAAAGCCACAATATCGAGTGGTGACATTCCTGAGATAACTAAGGCAGCTTCTTCGGATACTGTTCGAAATATATGACTCGTAACGCAAATACTCTGTATTGTGATCTGCAGGCGCTGCTGTATGGCTGGATCGACATCGCTGGAGCCCATATTTGTGCTGCATATAGGAGTACGGATCGTACCACGGCCAGGCCACGGCCAGCTATGGCCGAAGTTGCCCTTGCTGCTTTGTCGGCTACATATTGAAGATGGTGCTTATATGTTAGCCTATGGTCGACCATCACCCCGAGATCGAGAGCGGATGACGCAACCTGCAACATTAATAGTTGCAGCCTCCACACGTTTTCTGCTGCTAATTAATACTGCCTCTGTTTTGTGTGCAGCCAGAGACAGAGAATTCCTTTGCATCCAGGATATTATTGATTGCACAGCGTCGTTGGTCGTGACCTCTGCTTCTCTCAGCTCCTTTGCAACTGTGACTACTGCTATTTCGTCTGCAAATCAGATGATTTGGTGGTCCTTGTTGGCATGTCCAGATGAAGCACTGCATCATACATGACGTTCCACAGGGTTGGACCAAGCACTGAACCTTGTGGGACTCCGCCTGTTATTTTATAGTCCTGTCGCCCTCTGTCCGTTTCGTACATCAGGATGCGGTGTTCGAAATAACTACGAATCAGTGCAACCAGGTATTCTGGTACAACTAAGCGCTGCAGTGACTCAATTATGTACATCCAGCTCGCTGAGTAACTCAACTCGCGTTTCGGACATCAAGAGTGGTGATAAGGCAGTATTCCTTGCCTCCTCCTTTCCATCGCTGGCCCTCAATGGCTTTTTTGGATATTTCGGTGACGGTATGTATTGCACTATTTCTTCATCACTAATAAAGCCGGGATTAGTCTGTTGTTAGGCTCCTGCAACTGAAGGCTGCAATATTGGCCGCTCTGGCAATAGCGTTTTAACAATGATTGCGAGTTGCGCTCGGTCTGTGGAGAATAGGCGTTTGGCAAGTTTGCCCATTACCAATTTGTAAGCCGCTCCG